>CM060835.1:94107754-99707754 GCA_030762175.1 Metallyticus violacea | reverse complement strand
GAAGAATTCAAATCCTACGAGTGTCTACACATTCCGGACAAGAACTGATTCATGCCGCAAAAGGTGTCATTGCACAGCTTGGAAAACGAGATGCTACAAAAAAGGTTTAAGTCTCCACATAGTGCTATTAAAATAAAAAAAAAATACTTCAACAGCTGTAAAATTTGTGTCACTGAAAGGCTAAAAGGCTCTGTCATTCTTTGTGGACAACAATTAAACTAAATACAATGTAACAAGGTGCAAATATAATGTAAAAAAAGGAACTGGAATATTTTTCTCCTTACCACTTCATAAGAGAAATAAAAACGAAATTATATCCATCATATAAATCAAAATAATTTAAACATATGCATTATAAAATTAGAGTCACTAGTCGACCATAGAATTGAACGCCTTGCATTTCTACCAGATGTTTTAAAACAAACCATTTCTGGCAACAATGAAATTCATAATATATTTAAATGGTGGAAGTGTGGACGTTCAAGTAGGTATAACAATTACAGGAATTTTTAGAATGTGAACCCAATGACTGATCATTTTGTGCTATTACTTATGTTTTGTGCATGTCAGAGGCAATGCCAATGACAAGGAAATTTTATGGCAGAAACCATGACCATCATCAACAAGATTTTGCAGACGTAATTGTTATTTGAAAAGGAGGCTGTTGAATTTACCAGGAGAGAGGTTCAATCTATTGAAAGTGAAAATAAATCTCTCAAACTAACAAAAATAACAGTCGATGAAAGGGCATAGAGAATAATCAGAGACTATTGCTTGCTAAAGTGAATGGAAATATCTATAATGCTATACAGACATTTCAACACAAATGTTTGTATATGTGTGTTGGCACTAAGGAATTGAATAACACTCTAGCATCGCCTGAACAAAGATCTTAAATATTATTTACCTTATGCAATTTTCATATTAGTTTTACAATTAAAGCATTAAAATAATTTTGTCCGCCTAGATTTCAATTTTGACCCACTGTGTGCATAAAATAAAATAAAGTTAAGCTTTCTTCTATGTCTGAAAATGGTAGAATCCTGTATTAATGAAGATGTGTAAAGAGTGCATAAAACATACCATTTTGCAATTAATCTGTGTAATAAAAACTTGTGTGATTTTGGGGGTGTAAATTAACCCTGAAACATCTGCATCGCTGCTTTTCGTTCACCGGGTGTCACCTGTTACACTCTACTTTTGTGGAAGCCTTTCCCCTTCGACTGCAACAGTAATGTACTGACCCACTGACCTACCTTTGCCAGCTGTTGTCTAATATACCTCAACATTGTGGTGCAAATAAACCAAAAATATTTACATTTGCTTTTCATACACCGAATGACAGTAATTTTACTGTGCTTTTCCGAAACCCCCTTCGATAATGCACTAATGTACTAATCCGCTAAACTATCGTCACCAACTCCTAGCTAACATACTTGGGGTGTGTAAATAAACCCAGAAATATCTACATTGCTACTTTCAGGTCACTGGATGGCAATTGTTATATTTTTCTTTACCGTTGATGTCGATGTTGTCATGATGAGCTCTGTTATCTTTGCTTGAAGGTCGTGTAATTATAGCAATGCAGAGGAACTCGCTGTGCAGTCATCGGAAGGTAGATGTGTGGTGGGTTAAAGTAAGAGACGCTCTTTAACATCTCAGGTCGTCAGCGTCCCATTCAATGCAGGGCGTGAAACGGCAGATCAGTTTTGCTCAGAGACCTCTTCTTGAGGTTCTTTCACATGCAGCAAATGTACGACACGGGACTCACAGCTTTACTTTCCTTCCGAAGGAAGCCATACTTAGGATTTTTACACCCAAGAAATCCATCGATCCTGGCCGAGGTAAGTGAAGATAGAGAAGGGAACTTTTGATATTCTCCTGAAGACCCTCGATGGGGCAAAGGGCGATGAACTATGCAGAACTGGTGAACCGTCAAGGAAGTTGCGGCGTCGTTTAACGTCTTTGCATACTTGGGGTGGTGTAATATCTCTATCAGTGATACTCCTTGCTGCTGATCTTAATTAATATGACGTATACAAATCCGGACCGGGCCGTGACGAGCTCCAGTGTATTGATTGCCACCGCCGACGCCGCCGACGCAAGGCTGTTGACCTCGACGCCGTCGTTACGTCACATTTTGAGTAACTGCTACGTCATAGTTGGCCAAGAGGGAGGGGCCCTGCCCCAAACCCACGGAATGCACCAAAGTGGCCCTATTGCTAAAATGTCATCACATTAACATTTTCATATTAGCCGTAACATTGTCACTTTGAAAACTGTATCAAACTACAGTGTTGCCAGCAAAATTAATGAACTCCACTATTTTTTACTCCGGGTAACCGAATCGGTTCCCGGCAGCAGCAGTGAGATTTTTCTCCGCTTTATCGTGTGTAAGTTGCCACAAGTTTATTCAGCCTGTATTTAAATGAGTACCTGGCGGTTTCTGCTGCATAAACCTGTAACGTTCAGAATCAAGTGTGCGATGCATTTCCGTTTCGTCCCAGGTCTATGCAGTCCATCCCGGAGGCATAATGTAATTATTTGCAATCATGGGTGTAATGCGTGCAACCCATAATTTGTAATATACGATATATATTTTTTTCTTTTAAAACTAATTTGTTGCACACTGAGGTTAAGGTACAAAATCTTACAGTGTGATCAGTGCCGTTTCCCCCGTAGTGCGTTTTTTTTTTTTGTTTTGTTTTTTTTTTTTCCCTATGAACGAATCCCCACTCGTTTGCTGTGGAGGGCTTTGCAAAAGTCTATGTGCTTATTGTTGACCCTCCTCACTGTCGCAATCGTAGCACAGCTATTCCCGGGTGAATGTTGTGTTGTTTGTTTCTTAATTCGACAGGTATTATAGCTCGTGTGTTTACAACGGTACAACGTGCCTTTATACACATTCATATGTGTTAGCTCAATGGTGAAAGAATCATAAGACAATTTTTTAGCATACGGTTGATTCAGTTACGTATGTGAATACCATACTCTAGCTTATTTTTCAGAGAATTAACCGAAGGGGAACATAATGATGATTTTTTTTTCTATAAGGCTCTGCCACTGCTCATACTACGAATAATTCCATGTGAGTTTTTCACAATGTGTTTCCAAAGACATTTGTGGCACCCTCTGTCCCCCCATTTAACAGCCTGAGATTATTATCTCCGGGATAAAAAAAATGACGAACCTACGCAGCATACAAGAACTCAAAATATATCAGGAAATCGTCCGAATTTCTCAAAATGAACTACAGCGAATGATGAATAATTTCCTAAAGAAATGCCAAATATTTGTGGAGAATGAAGGCGGACAGTTTCAACACCTCACTCGAAATTTGGTAAGTAATGAGCCTCTTAAATCGATTTGTGTATTGTTGAATGGTTGGTTTGTTTTATTGTCTACTGTCACATAATTACCGAGAACTGGCTAACGAATGGCGCACTCGCCCACGGGCAAAACACTCCAAGGGAAAACAAAATTGGTCGCACGGTATTAAAGCATTGTTACTTCATGGGTAGGTAGAGGACATATAAGGAACAAGGGGTTCATGTAGCTGGTTTTTGAGCTGCAGTAAATTTTATCTAGAGCTACCCAATGAGCTATAAACAACGTATAGACTAGGGCAGCGCTCGTTGTTCATACAGTTTTGGCACCTTGTTGAAACTCTATCTAGCACTTGCTGTAGTTCACGTTGAGTATTTCCTGACGTATATTTTGTTTCATTTCCTCCAGGGTATATGAGTTAATCTTATATACTGTAGTTTTATCTTTGGAAAATTGTTTATACTTATTTATTTTAAACTTTATAGTTTCAATTCCTTTCTTACAGTTTAATTTCTTATTTCTTAGTTTATCTTCTCGTGTTATTCCTTTCACTGATCTTAGAAATCTCATATCTTGGCTTTGAATACTACTTTTACCTTCTTTGTTAAAGTTCAGTGTTCACGGCCTTTAAGCAACTAGTCATCACCATTACTTAATAGAATTTTAGTTCAGTGCTCATTCTAGTCTTTCTTGATGTTATTCTAATAGTACAATATATTTTATGTTTTTGCAGTTTATATTTAACATCTATTCCCCCTAGATATGAAATGTGGCAGTCTAAGTTTTCAAGTTTTCAATGTTTTTATTTTCAACTATCAATTTTGATCTTATCGGTAATTTTCCTTTAAATGCCATAGCTTTGGATTTTTCTGTGGATATAGCAAGATTATAATTTTTAATAATATTGTTTAATTCATATAAAATGTTCGCGAACTATTTTCTTTGTCAGAAATTAAAAATGTTTTCTTACTTTTAAAATTATCTTCAGTATTAACATTTGTATGCATTTTTTTTTTCCACAGTCGTCATCTAAGTATACAGGGTATTAAAAAACTACACCAAAATAATTTCAGAGAGTGCAAAAATTTCATATTTAAGCAATTTGAGAAAAGCAGTGTATGGTCCAAACTAAACATAACGCTGTTTTATGGAGTTAAACATTTTTGCATCAGATGCAGATAAGTCGATGTTAAAGCCAAGCCGGGTGAAAAATTGGTTCAAATTGTCTTTAAAACTGCCTTGCGAACATAGAAATACCGATTTTTCGTATCTCGTTATCAACGTTTTTAAGATTTAGTGTCATAAAAGTTCTCAAATCTCTAATTAATCATTTGACAGTGCGACACTGAACATCTATTAACTGCCTTCTTGCATTATGTAGCCTACTCTATAGGGAACTCTTTAACTGTTTGTATGACGTAATGCATAACGCAAAAGCTAATGATCCTCTGGCCGCGGATTTAATTCTTGTAGTGCCGTGACCTTTATATATATATATATATATATATATATATATATATATATAATATGAAGTGCTAACATATGCATACTTAAGAATTATGAGTGAAATTTACTCGATACGTTCAAGTTTTATTTTCTTACTCAACAATGAATCTATTACCAACATACAATGGATAATAAGCTTACTACTAGCACGATGCCTAAAACTTAATTTACCTTACACATACTTAACTGTCTTCTTGCATTATATAGTCTGCTCTAGAGGGAACTTTAACTGCATGTGTGGCGTAAGTAATTACGCAAGAGCTGATGTTCTTCAGGCTGCGAGCTCACTTCTACCTATGCTGTTAATTTTTTTTATTAAATAAAGTGCTGCGATACGCATACTAAAGAATTATGAATAAAATTTAGGTAATGTTTGATTATACGACACCCAACGCATTGGATTACCCATACCTTTGGTATGAAAATGTTGTAATTATATGGATTAGTACGTTAAGATTTAAGTGTATAAATTGAAACATCAACTTAAAACGCAGGCTAAAAACTGTATTATTAGGCCCTAATCAGAAAACGACATAAAAAAGCGATGAACAAGACTCGAACAGGAAAATGAATGACCCAGAAACCTGCCTTAGTTATCGCGTGTTATGCTTTCGAGGGGCATTTTCATTAGCCAGTGGCCCACTGGCGCTTTATAAACTTATAGCCATAGCTTCGAAATTAGTTTATTGGGAAAATTATTCTTAAGTAAATAATAACATTAAATAACTCTCCAGACCCAATAAATATTAAAGGAAAAATTAAACATTTAAATTCTTTATAAAACCATAAAATAATATATCATACGTTATCTGTCCCAAATTGCTTATAAATGACATCTTATTTCGGTGTAGTTCATTAATACAGTCTATATTAAAATGGACGGTGATAAGCTACAACCTCGTCGTACACCTAAATTTATAATGCCAGATTAAAACTTTCCTTCCCTTTTATGTCGCTTTGACTGCATTGGTCTTCTCACGATGTCTGTAGATTGAACTGAACTCTGTAGGTATAACTGTGTAATTATGAATGTAGTTAAATGAATTAATAATGGCGCAAATGAGCTCGGAATCCTTGACATCTTAAAATTATCTGGCATTCACCTTAAACCTTACTCAGATAGCTTGATCTGACCGGAATGGAACCCGGTTACGCTGTCACTAGAAATGGAGGCGGTCTCCTTGTTTTTTTTTTTTTTATATTTATTCTGGTTCCCTAATACACTTTTTATAACTTTCATTAGATGCTGAGGATTGCCCTCTTTGATGCATAATATTTTATAACATATCTGTATGCATACGGTCGAATGTCTTTACATAATCAATCAATTATGTATGAAGTTCTCTATTACAGTCCTTATTGGATTTAATGTAGTCTTTTTATAATTATTTTTGCAAACCTTTTGTATCTTTATTTAATAGGTTTATCCCTCTTTAAGTTTCTGTCTATTATTTTTTTTAAAAATAGCAATTAAAGCCTATTTCCAACTATTATGTGTGCGCCCAGTGTTTATTTGATCAATTAGGGACGTATTTCTGTTTTTGTTTTTAATTGAAGCTTATAATTCTCACATTTCAATTGGGTATACTTCTGAAGTAGGTAAAAATGTAAACTTGCTCATATTAATTATATTTTATATATTATTTTTTTTCAAGTTATCATCTCATACTTTCATGGCTCCTGTGTCACCTTGTTTCTTTCTGCTATTTGTGCACCTACATTATCTTTTTTTCTTTTAGCTATTAGTGAATCTGATTTACTGAATTTACTGTCAGATAACACAGGTAAAGTATTTATGCAATACCAGAAAGAGAACAGTTTTCAAGGGAAAATATGTACGAAGTATCTGTAATACGTTTTCAGTACTCAGCATTGGCGGTTGTTAAAACCGCTGCAGGTTTTTCCAATCCTTACACCGTAATGTGCATTTCCTATTTCGAAAAAGTCTACGGCGATTCTGGGATTTCGTTTATGTGAGACATCATATATATATATATATATATATATATATATATATATATACACTTGCCCCAAAATTCCCGTACATTTCTGCATGTTGTTCCATTGCATGCATGCCATGTTGGTTCCAGGTTTATTTTAGGAATGAACGTTCCTTTCCCTTAATTTTTTCTGTAGTATTTTCATTATCGAACAGCCTACAAAACTAATATTCAATGGATGATAAGTTATTGATAGGTTCCTTTCTTTCTCTCTTTTTTTTTAATATCTATATCAAATAAGTTTTTTAAGCTGCTAGTGATTCCAACCTACTGAAATTAGTGTTCATATGGGTTGTTAAATCAGCTGCACGTTTATGAATTAATGTGGATCCCTATTCTCGAAAATTATTAAGCGATTTAGAGATACAACATACATATATAGAAAACAGCAATATTAGTCTTACTACAAGTACTTTACTGTAAATATATAAATTTGATGTGAATTTATTGCCAGCAGAGTTCAAAGTTACAGCAAGTGCTTTGAGTGGGCGAAATAACGTTCTCAGCAATGCTTAATTTGTTGTAATATTCGTAATGTAACATGCAGATTCTTTCTATGTAAATTTGTATTCTTAAATCTTTGTTAAATAATCATTTATACTGAAATGCACATGCAAACATATATTTGAATGTTTATAGTAAATTGTGGAGGAATACAACTAATTTTTCGGGACCTCAGCATTGTAAATCCTGTGGGCCTGCCAGTTATGCCCTGGATTTTATAAAGAGCAGTTGATTTGGTTTATTTACTGACGCTTTTTAACATCTAAGGCCATCAGCGTTCCATTCAATTCAGGGCGTGAAACGGCCGTTAAATTTTTTGCTCAGAGGCCTCTTCTCTCAGGCTTGAGGTTCTTTTTCGTAAATCTATGACACGGACCGAGGCTTTACTTCCTTTCCAAAGGAAGCCATATTTAAGATTTTTACTTCCTCTATCGGCCCTGGCGGGGATTGCACCCCGATCTTGGGTCTACGTGGCAAATATCGTTACCACTATATCACCAGGACTCACTTAAAGAGCAAAAAATGTACATCTAGTACATGATAATACTCCAAACTGCTCTAGTAACCGGCTTCAAAACCCGGACATGTCATACAAATTTACGGTGCAGCGAAAATATAAGAAACAAATGAAAATTATTTCCAAATATCTGACGTAAAGGAAAATTGGCAGGAAGAGAAGGGGAAGGAAATAGCGAAAGTGATTTTGTGAGGTAATGACCGCAGGGCAGGACTAACATTTTAACTCGGACTGTACTGCTAACAGGAGAAAGTTTGCTTGACCTCAATCTCTGTGCAATAGATATTATAATTGTTATTTCTGCTGTTTAGTTCTGCTTTATTACACTCAGCAGCTGCAGAGTCGACGTAGGTGCCTACACGAGCGCCATAATAAATATGTGAACCGTATTTATCGCACACGAGAGAGAGAGAGAGAAAAAAAATAAGCTGAAGTTGTCCTTTCGATTTCTTCATTACTCAGCCATTCGTATTGAGAATTTCACATGCTCTTGTTTGGAAATATTTTAACTCTTACCGGTTTATTTGGATTACAAATAATCGAAAATATCGATGCTAGTCTCGGGCAGTAGGGAGGATGCTATGAAAAACTACTTCTTAAATATTTTCGTACTTTTGCTTACATTATAGAAAGATTCGTATTTTATCCTATTTGAAATGAGAAAACAACGATAAACGCTGTCAAAATTCAAGTACAACAAGTTTACCTTAAGAAAAAAAATATGACCCCATTTAATGACAATAAAAATGCATTAAAGTATATCAAAGTCATGAGGTGATAAGCATTACTTTCTTTAACTTAGTAACGCAGGTGTGGGAAGCTACGCCCAGAAGTATCATACTTGTTTATCAGCAATAGTAAGAGCATCAAACAGATTCAGTTATCTGCAAGAACTGAAAGGCTTTCTTTTGACACCCTTGCTGCTATGAATCCATTTTACATGTAGCACTTTAACACGACACTGAAATTATTTGGTATTAATATGAGGGCTGTTCGATAAGTACGTACAAACTCAAAAGGTTTTAGCACTAGATTATGTTCAACGTAACCTTGGACGTGGTGACTTTTGAGGGATGATGCACGTACATAGATATGAACAGTAATGAAGCTTAGCCTATGTTTGAGTTCCACTATCCTGCTTAAATTTGTAAACAAGCGTTGAAAATGAAGAAACGCGAATTTTGTGTATTAATTAGAAATTACGTGACCCGCAGAAATGAAAGGGAACATGGACAAACATAACGGCGAATCTGCACTCATGTTAAAACCGTTTCGTGACTTTAGATGTGGCCCAACGAGCACAAGCGATAAGGACCGTTCCGGAAGTCCTATGGAGGTACCGACTTCTGAAATGATTAATAAAATCCATGGCATGATAATGAGCGATCGGAGACTGAAGGTGCGGGAAGTTACTGAAGCTGTGGACATTTCTGGAGATCGGGTGCATAATATTTTGTACAATCATTTGCAAATGAAAAAGTTTCGAAGTGTGTGCCTCGTTTGCTAACTATTGACTAGGAAAGCGAACGAAGAATTTGGAGTTCTTTAAACGAAATTCAAGTGAATTTTGGAGACGGTGTGTGACAATGAGCTGCAGGGGCAGTAAGCGCCCCGAAGAAGGCAACAACAATCCAATCATCAGCAACTATGCTTGCGATTTTGTTTTGGATTACCATGTCGTAATTTTAATCGGTTTTTTGGAAGAAAGCAAAACTATGGCCGGTGAAAATTATGCTATGCTACTTGAACAAATATCCGACGAGATCAAGAAGAATCGTCCTCATTTTGTCTACAAAAAAGGTCCTGTTCCATCACGAAAACGGATTGACAGATCACATGCCTGCGATTCCAACATCAAAATTATTGGACTTGTTGATTTAAATCCTCCTCTCTCCGGAATTAGCTCCCTTGGACTATTTCCTGTTTCCCAACAAGAAGAAATAGCGAGCAGGTTAGAAATTCGCATGAAATGAGGTTGACACCTGAGCTGAAGAAATAGTCTTTTGGAAGAAGGGGGGGGGGTATAAGAAAATTACTGGAGTAAGTATATAGATTTGAAAGAAGATTGTGTTGATAAATAAAAGGTTTTTTTTTCAAAAAAGGTATGCTTTTTTATTTTTGCGCACATTTATCGAACATCGTCTTATTGTTAGAACAGACAAATCAAATTCAGTTCATTCTAACACAGCAGCCAACACCAAATTTTAACACGCCAGCTTAAACCAGTAACATCACTCACGCCAAACAGCTTAAACACATTTTATCATTTAGCTTGATGGAAACCTCTAAGCAATTCATCTAGTAAACTTGGAATTATTACGTTCATCTTTTTTTTTTTTTTCGTACTTTTCACTTTAATGTGCATTAAGTAACGTTCTGTACAACGACGCTGACAAACACCACCCCTTACTCTTTCGTACAAATTTCTTTAAAAGATTGGATTGTAAAAGTCAATTTATTTCGATTTCATTTTAAAAATGAAATGAAGTCTTTCAGGATTGTTTTACTAATGAAAAATATAACAATGTTTAAGTGGACAAGTTAGAACTTGACTCAAGCCACAGCTGGAGAATGGCAATGTATAAAAAAGCGAGAATTCCTCTCACTTCCATGAAGTCGTCCGGAAATACCCGAAATACCCCAAATGGGTTGGTTATGCAGGAAAAGACTACAAACTGCTCTTATTCTGCACTTTCGCGTTCCCTGACTTAACACCATGCAACTTTTACCTGTGGATGTATTATATTTACCATCACTACCGACTCTGCGGGTCGTCCAATTAGTCACACGGATATCATACACTGTGCCGAGACGGAACTATCGACTTCATGTCTATAGGATAACAAGAAGCATTTATATAGATAGTATGAAAAAATGAAAGAGATTGCCCCCGTATTTGTGTATGTATAATTGAAGAAGGACAGTCATTTTGATACACAATGTACAACATCAAAGTGTACACAAGGATTGCAGAACGTTTTTTGCGTTTAGGGTAGTAACCAGAGATGCTTTTTGCCAGGTCAATGAAAGTTCGTTTCTTATCTCAGAAATGTGTGCTTTGTGTTCAAGTTGGATTATCAGTCTTGATCCAGCGCGAGCAACTCCTAAATAATAAGGATGCTGATATATCTATTTCGGCATCCTCACTGTGGAATGAGGTGTCATGTCACCCTGACAGGCGGTACTCCTATAGGTTCGCATTGTATAAGCGACCCCATGTAACTGGCGAGTCCAGGGCAATAAAGCAACATATCTGACTGCCCTTTCGCAACCCAGTGAAGCATCCGTATCGAGAGTGCTAATGAATTCAGGCAGTTTCCCATCCAGCTTTCGTATCCGTGCAAGTTTTCACCTGGAGGAAGGAGGTCGGGAAACCCGCATGTTGCCCTGCCAGTCACATGACTGCACCTATGGCCACCTACCAGCATTTTAAATAAAATTGCACTATGAATATCCCGAGTAAATCTCATCTCCTTTTGCCAACTGGACTTCCGCACTTGTTCATTCATCTCTTGTTCTCTCGTATAACCTCAAAAGAAGGGCATTTAAACATCTGGGTAATTAATCCCTATATACCAACTTCGTTTTTAGTGTGTTTCGTTTTGTTTACTTCCTCCGCTGTCGGAGTTAGATCGACATGAACTGTATGTTGATTTGACAGTTGGCATGACACCCGTTTTAATCAAAGCTTGTGGGATAAAGCTATGAATATGAACGAAATTTTCGCATGGTCCGGATACTGCTGTTTGATATAGTAAGGGGGAAGGCGTTTATAATATCGTGTGGGAATTTCAATGTTAATCAACTATTTCCACTGACATAAAATACAGGTGAATCCCGTAGTCACCACGCTAACCACCAATATGCGCATGCGCAGTACTAGTCCCCTCTTCTCTTTCACGTGTACTTCTCCTGATAGTTTTGTCGCTTGGCGTTTGCATACCTAATTGTTAAGGCCAACCCCCCCCCCCCCCCCCCCGCATATGCCACAAAATACTGCGCATTAGCTCCGCTGATTTCGGGCTTTTTATTCCCGCTCTCTCTTTTTAGTTCTGTACGTTCGCACATTTGCATCTGAGGAGGCATCCCTTGCGCCATTGAGCAGTTTAGCAGCGTGTGACAGAATCTGTCGCTGTTTTCAACTTTTAGTGTTAAATATATTTTGGGGTCCTGCACTAAAACTATTAAGTTTAATATACGATATACACTTGGTATTTTTATTACCATTCCAAACCAAACTTACTCAAATACTTTTAAGCTGTTGTATCTCTGGACATTATTGGGTATTTAAGAACTAAACTATTACAATTGCATGCTGGAAAGAGGAGGGTACCTTGGTATTTCAGCCTTCTCAAGGATTGGCCGTTTTGCCTATGCCCCCTTAGGGAGGAAGGGATGGGCAAAGGGTGACATCGGGCGGTGAGACCAGCACGTAGACGGAGTTTCTGACACATTTTCAGATAGAACACCCCGATGTCGGCAGAGCTCCGCTTCAAAGAATTCGAATTCTTCAGAAGATAGATTTCCATACCAGCTCAAGGGCAGAAACCTTTTCAAAGCGCAAGCAACCGCCACACCGCACCAGCCCACCTCTCCCTGGCACTTTCGACCCAACAGAACCAACAGAATGAAATGGCAGAGCGCAAAATTCGTGGAATGTAAATATCCATCCCAGCATTAGCCGAAGTGACCAAAGGAAATTACGAAAAAGCCCAAGGTCATGGCTGGCCACTATGAAGATACATCAGCTCACAATTTGCACTTTATCATTGTTGATAAATAACATACCAAAAAGAACCTTGGTTTCCAGTCAACTCTGCGGTTTTTTCTCCAGTTGACGTAAATGTTAACTGGAATATCTAGCAGTTTGTGAGCATTTTAGATGCATTTGAAGTTGGTAATGTGAAGATTGACTTGAGTTTCAAAGAGAGCATTTATTTGATCAAAATTGGTACTCGAAAATGTATGAAATTGAAGCTTTTTCTAGGTTGTTCAAAATATATGTGCAGTAATTTTTTTTTCACTGAAATCAAGTGCACATTAAGTTCCCAGCGCAAAGTCTATTTCTGTTTTTTTTTACTTAACGGCACTTCGAAATCAAGGTAATATAACTACACAAATAGCATGTTTGAAGATTATTTCAATGTATAACAGTGAAATTTATTGCCAAGGATGACAAAAACAATTGATGAAGGAACTGTTGTTCGGTTCTGTGATCAGACACCATAATTGAGAACATGATCCTTAACTTAAAAAACAAACATTTTTGAAAATCTGAACTAAATTCTGCAATTCAGCATTATGTCCATTATCCTCAGGAAAAGATCTGGCACTAAAGCAAAGTACTACAGCCCACGAGAGGTCAAGGCATGCTGAGTGGGTTACGTGGTGAACGAATCGACCTATCACCAGCCTTCATTTAGAATTCTTTTCTCTCTATAAGGCAGCTTCTTATTTGTTATAATGAAAATGTGCTACTACATAATAAGTATCATGGCTTGGGTGCCACAGACAATGTCTCGGAAAGGCCGAGGATTGAAACCTGGTCCCCCGAATCAGCTGCTAGAAACCACGTCCACTAGAACACGGAAGCAGTCTCAAGCATAGTGTTCCAAAACAACAATGCTAGGCTGCATGTCATTTATTGTCATCGTGAACATTCGAGAAATCTTGCCTCATTCCGACTTGGCACAGGGTGCCTACTTCTATTTGAACTTCTTAAGGACTGCCCCAAATTCTTTTAAATATAAAGATGGCGTGTAGAATGCGGTTCTTGTTTGACAGTAGAGACACCTCAAAGAGTTAATGCTAAAATTCGAAGGCTGGTTGACCGCTGGAAATCTGTGGACATTTCAAGAAGCTGTTTTGGAAAATATTAGTTTGTATGCCACTTTTGGCATGGGAAAAGTAAACCAGTCTGAATATTTATCTAGAAAACTGCGATCGCTGAAAGAAGTAGGTCAAAATATTTGTAAAATAATTAGTAAACTTAACCCTTACTAGAGGCAGTCACTACTCTTGAATAACCCACGGACAACGAACGCATTTATTTCGAAATATTTTATCTTTATTTGACCACCAGTTCTCTGGGGGATCCCAGGCATTCACAAGGTACTATGAGTATTGTTAGCAGCGTTTATTCTTAAATGTATGTATACAAACAATAAAGTACAAGAAAATTAAAGATGATGCAAACTTTCCATGTGTATTTAATGAGGTAAAGTAAATTTGAATAAAATGGAAGGGTAGTAATTGTTCCGGAGGGAGCTTTCAGAAAACTTGTCTAGGCAGAGCATTCATAGCTTCCCTGGTAAGAGCACAATGCGAAGGTTGGGTCTCTCCTGAATCTCTCTCTCTCTCTCTCTCTCTCTCTCTCTCTTCCCCCAGATTTCCCCGGACTATCAAAGAAAGCCACGACCCTCTGGCAGAGCCACCTATCTAATTATCATTTTATACATTCATCGTCACAGGGTCGGACAATGGGGAGTAGTTCGCAATACTTATCTAATAACACCCTACATTTTTCTAAACAGAATCAAATAAAATCAGGAAAATAAGGGATCGAGATGCACACTGAAAAAATAATTATTATTAAGTTCACTTAAGGCATTGTAATACAAAATATGAATAACACTCACTTTCACGACGGACGTCGGCCAAGATGGCCATACGAAGCAGTTAGTGACCCACCCCGAAAGAAACTGGTATAACGTCCACTCACCTAGATTCAGCTCGCGATTCATCTCGAAACCTTGGAAAACAAATTGTACTCCTACCGCGCATGCGCAGATTTACTTTTCTTCGCTGACGATCCCAACCGTCATTGTTCAAAAGTTTTAAGGGTTCAGTAATACAATACATATACTAGATTCCCCACATTGCCACCCCCCGCCCATATGCCACAGTGTTGATGTCATTGGAAACAACTCATTTGTCTAAAAATCAAATATAGGAACCGTTAGGAAAATATAGATACAGAACTCAGATTAAAATTTTCTCTTATTGAATGCGATATATCACAGCATGTAAGTGAAATGTAGCATCATTCAGGAATTAAAATTAACAAATATATTATTAGTTACTATTAATATTAATATTTAAATAGGTTTATACACTTTTTGAGTATATATATATATATTACTGTTGTTAAGGGTACACTACACTAAAAAGGTACGTAAAGAAACAATATAAATTTGTTTGTTTATATCTTTACAATTTGCAAACTACTGATGAAACAAACACACACACACATTTATATATTTTGAGCTTTGAGTTAAATTTTGGGGGCTGCGCACCAGCGAGAGATCATTAAACGGACCGCAATTGAGGAAAGTTTGAGAAACGCTGCAGTATCAAAGGTAAATCGGAGAATCAAGTAAATTATTTTCGAGGCACATTCTGAGCCTACAAAACATTTAGTTTTTTTCAATAACTGGGATTTACAGCTGACTTTAGAAAGGTTGTGCTTGGAGCGTACGCTTAAGTAGCTTCGCAGTTCAGAGGAAGCAAGCGCTAAACTTCTGCGAAGTTTATGTTGTTTCATGCTCTAAGATGAATATGATTCTAGATTTTTGTTCTCGTATTCATTAACGATGTTGTGGTAGTGGATGTTACGAGAAAAGTGGAATTAGTTGTTGGTGAAAGCTGTTATTCGTTGCACTGCAACTTTTAATGTAGGTTATTTACAATCATTTACTCTGTTGTGTAACAGACTACCGGAATGGTTATAAATATGAACATTTGGAAAACAGTACTTTTTGAGCGCTTTACAGTGAATCATCGTTATGGTTTTGTCGATCCAAATACGAATTTGCGCCCACAGCACGTAGGATGAATGTGAAGTAATGCAAAGTAAAGGAACAAACTGCAAAGGGGCACAGCAAGACTATATTTTTTATAGTTAACTGACTTTTTGTGACGTTCATATTCGCTTGATGAAAGATATTGTTTCCACATTTCCTGTTTCTTAGTAGAGTTGGCCATAATGACGGCGATGTCAATAAGTACGAATTCCATTCGGTACGTCAACAGAAAACTAACCTTGGAGGAATTGCTTACCGGTTATTATAGAATATATTTTGTTGTGCTGGATACTGCGGCCCGGATACTGATGAATATTGATGGATCCTGATAGAGGGCGTTTCATGAAAATGAAAGCCGCTACATACAACTTAAATTGTCGGGGTTTAACGTGATTTTGGTACTATTACAAAATGTGCTATTATTTATTTCGCTAGCAATCCACGAGTGTCGCGCAAGTGTCTACTTATGTGATGCAATAGCTTACTTGCTTGGCACAAGCTGCTTGCCTATTTCTGTTACTCATCGAGTACTCTGTGTGTATGTGTTGTGTGCGTGCGCGCGCGACCTACTTCCTCATAGCGAAGGACTATTATCTTCTGATGGTTTTGCTTGAGGGACAAATAGCGCATGCAGCTAGCGTTGCATTTCTTTCGTTGCTTCAAAGCTTCATTCCTTGAAACTTGAAGGACAAAATCATGAAGGATGCCAAATATATAGGGTGTTGCAATAGCGTAATGAAGAAATTTCGGTTCAGAAGAGAGGTTTAACAACTTAAACATTTACTATGTTTTATATGAAACTGTAATGCGATACATTTGCAAGATATGTTTAAATGTGAATACTTTGCGTAAAAATTAATCTTAATGTTTGATTTTAATAACAGATAAAGCAGCACATTTAAAAAAAAACGAACAATTTTATTCAGAAAAATATATTTAATTTAACGACTATTTCACAGAATAAACTCCCAATTTCAAAATAGTAAGAAAGTCCGTTTAATGCAAGTCTATGCTTCATACTCAAGTCTAAAAATGGAGAAGGATTGCTAGGTTTTTCTTCACGTAGATTTTCATTAAGTTACTAAGTATAGTTTGGGAATGTGAATTTATTTTGTATACATTTATTATAAATGTTATGCCTATTTAAGTTAAGTCTGTGGCGTGAAATATTAAACATTTTGTAATACAAACTTTTTCTCTGAACGCCTTATTCTAATGTACATTATCCATCACCAAACATTTTCTTTATCTGTATTATACTTATCTGTATGCGTATTCTTCAACTGATCATAATATGTTTGCATTACAATAATATAATTTTTCGGCTAAAACATTACTTAATATTCTATTTATATTCCTATATAAGAAAGAACAGTATTCACATATACAATTTTCATATATTTAGTGAAAAAATTAGTGTATTCGTTGAAAAACTGCATCATTCTGAGCTTTTCTTAATGTGACAAAGATATTAAAATGCAAAGCTTAAAACTAGCGTCCATTTGAGCAAATTAAATTCGCACGCTGTAACCTAAGGAACTTCCAAATTCTATGTACACAAATAAACACATGAACACAAAGAGCAGGTGATCGGGGGGGGGGGGAGGTGGCAGAAAGTAGGCAAACGTTAGTTAAATATTTTATTCATGCTCGTCATAGATTTCAACTGTTAAACTTGCTTTCAGTTTTTTGTTTGTTTATCGTTAAGTATTCTCTTGTCTACAGCTAAATCAAAAGATTATGACTCATGTAACATCATCTTAAAATTGACCATTGAAATGAGAAAGAAAAAGTTTGAGGCATTTGTTTTGTGGTCAGTGTAGCCAACTCTATAACTTCACTATATAATTCCTGAACACGCATCAATGATCACTTTTGCTAGAGGCGGTGGGGAGATATTGATAGCAGCAAAAGCATGGACAATCGATAATCATAAAGCAAAATGGAGGGTTCTTCAAAGCGTTTTGGATGCGTCAAATGTGCAAATTTATTTTATCATTAGGAATTCTAAACCACTGAATACAAAGAAAAATATAGGCGCTGTATGTTACTTTTTTTTCCTCATTTGGTATTAGAAAATCGAACTGTAGCGATTGTAATAGTCCACTTTTGTCCATTTCAGTCTCACGGTTTCTGAATAGAATAGATATTCATAAATATAATATTTTATACAAGTGTTAATATTTTGTGCCCGAATTTACGATATATGTATCACTTTTATTCGGATTTTATTCATGAAATAGTCCTGAATCCGTACTTTTCTCTTCATTCTTCTGTAGCAAGATTGCTTGAAAAGGTTAAGTACAAATATACAATTATTACACTTTTATAAGTCAAGTTTACGGGAATTATATTTAAATTCTTGTTTTATTTGTGAAATAGTCCTAATAAATATCACTCGAGAGGCTGAGCTGTTCAGATAAATTCACTCATTACGTTGTGAATTTATCGGTAATTTCAGACCCTGTCGTTTACTATTGATAAACTTAATGTAATTTATACACATTTTATTATTGAATTATGTTTTAATTCCTTTAAATTATTTGATAAAGACATTTACACCATGAGATGTAATTGCACAGTGAAAAAATACAACAAAATAGAACTCCATTAGTGGTGTACATCAATAATGAGATAACTTTAAATACTGTTACGTTTATGTATAATTGAGCAGGTGGAAAAGCACTTAATAAAAACTAATCATGCATGGTTTTGTTACTGCGGTCGGGCTGATTTTACATTAACTTAAAATCTCACAATGAGTAAACAATATATAAAGTAAAGTTATCAAAGTCTCCCACCTCTCTCTCTCTCTGTCTCTCTCTCTCTGTCTCTCTCTCTCTGTCTCTTTCTCTCTCTGTCTCTCTCTCTCTTGTTGGTTTGTTGTCTTTTAGCTACCGTTATCATAGAAAATCATAATAAAATTCTGAAAACGTCGTCACGTTATAACTCACCCTTTAGCACATTACTTTTAACTATAAGTTGATTTTATATCGCAGGATAAACATTTTAGTCTCAAAATAATTTTGAATGTAAACCTTTAAAAGATTATAAAGAAGAATAAAATAGACGGAGATAAATATGATAAATAAAAAGGAGGAAAAACTTAAACGAATAGAGAGATTTAACCTTGTTGCTTGCTCAGGTCACCTTGATGCTTACAGTATGGTTGATAATATTATATAGTGTATCAGCGACCATAGTGTATCGGTTATTTGGTTTTTTTCTTTTGTAAAGAGAATGATGTGGTTTTTACGTTTACCAAATGTACTTGTTCTTCTTTGTGAGAAATTTGCTTTTATGAAATACAACAAATTTAGATTTTAATGTTTCAAGACGTAGATAAGCATGATTTCCGTTTCTTTTATAACGGCTGTTTATCTATTAGATCTCCATCTGAGTGGATGTTCCCACGAAGTGCACCTGCTTGAACAAACAACTGCGCAGCAAAATGCCGTTATAGGCCTAGTATGTTGCAGCTTGCTTTTTGCGTGACTCAACCACTTTCTGTACGATATAAAACATAAACAGAATGGTTTTCATATATTTGTGCAACAACAGCCAGTACTTGAAATAAAGAGGTTAGATGAATGATACAACATTAGCACTTCCTTATTGATTACACAGTATAAGAATATACAGTAACAACAGCTTGGGTATCTTGCAGGATAGAATGTTGATTGCGCATGGCACGAAAATTGTTTACTTTGTGCATTCCTCTTCAGATGACTGTGCATAAATAAGGGGATGGCATAATTGAATGCATACCGTAAATATTTATCACTTTTTTAATAAATAGAACCGCTGCCAGGCATATGTATGCCATCGATACCCTAATAACAAATATTGCCGAATGTAAGCATTGTGAAATATTTACCATTGGTACTAAAACTGGTACTAAAATTGGTACAAATCACCAGGTGATTTGTGATTATGTTGACACTGCTCACTCCTGTGATATAAAGCCCGCGCATAATTTTCTGGTTGCCCACTTGCACAGATTACGGCTATAATAAGTTCTTCCTTTTACTGCTGGAAAATCTTGAAAACACTGACAAGTGTTCCACCGAATAATAATTAATACTGAAATAATTACACTAAATCGGTTATATTATTATTATTATTATTATTATTATTATTATTATTATTATTATTTCACGTTAAGTTAGGTTATTGTGCAACAAAATTACTGCCAAAAAATAAATACAGGAAAGTTCACAACTCGAGGTGCCATATCTTCAGTGAAATTTGCTGCTGAATAACGATTTCTTTTATTTAAGTGATTTGCAGAACATTCTCACATCTCTTTATGATATACTTCTCTCCATTCCCCGCTTTGATTATCAGGTAATAAGTATAATCTGGTAAAATACTCAAAGGCCGGAAAGCACAATAATTATACGGTTTTTAGAGATCAGTCATTTATGGATATTGTAAAAAAGATATGATCGCTAGCTCCTTAACCTAAATTGTTTATATCCCGATAACTTTTTTATATCCCGCTAAATTCAGAAACGTTACACTTTCTCAGTTAAACATGTAGTGGGAATTTAGGGAAAAAAGTAATAATAATAATAATAATAATAATAATAATAATAATAACAACAATGGTAATGGTAATAATAATGCATAAAATTTGATCCAATTCAGAAACTGTCATTAAACAAGCAAAACCTTACACATTTTACTTAATATGGTGTTCTATAAAATAACCTTTTATTTCGTTGATAAACGTAATTCCGTGTTTATTTTCAAAAGAAAGGGACATTTTTATTACAATTAACGTTTTAATTAATGAAGCTGTAGCTTCCACGTTAAACACGCGCTGCGTGTTCATGTATCGTCATGTTCATCGCCTGTGGTGCCTCTGTAGCAAAAACGGGCGTTAAACACCATTCATTCATTGCCACCATGTCAGTTACGAGAACATTGGCTGTTTCCACTACTATTAAAAATAGGGTAGAGTCAGCTGAGATGAAACAGTTATTGTTGCATACCAGCGGCCAAGTGTTCAGGCCGCTTGTCTTCTATTGAGGCGAACCGGATTCGATGAGCGGACAAAGCGGCGTCTGTTTTCTCATCTAGTGCAAAACCGTGCGCGGCTTGAAATCACTGCTCTCTGTCTCCCTTGCGCGAGTTCCATTACTTCATAGAGAGTTCGAGTAATAGTTGACATTGACAGGCAACCTTATCATGGAAGGAGGGGAGAAAGAGGAAGATCGGAGCTAAAGTTCTGTAGTATTTTGAAGTAAATAATACACATGGCGGTTTATAGGCTGGCTCGATATCTCACTAAAGTGACAAGCAGCAGTAGAGGGTACTGGGCTTTAAGGATAGCCAAGAGTAAAATATTGAAAACTGAAAAAGAATGGCAAACTTTTCAAAGGTGTACCTAAGGATTGTGGGTTAAAGGTACACACTTCCCAAAACATCACTGCTATAACTATTAATTAGCACTTACATTTCTGTGTCCATTTCGGCTGAAAATTAATTTTTGAACCACCATTTTTGTCAATAAACTCGCTAAAATACACTTTTTAGTTTGCACTAGATTTTGAAGCGTTTGTGACGGGTTACTAGAATTTTAATTAAATATATCTATTCAATTAATGTATGTACAATTTTAAACTTAATAACTTGAATCTACTTAAAATATGTTACTAGTCACAGTATATTAGTAAACTTTTATATCAACTTTCTGAAAAAATCGCTTACTGGTATCCTTAAAAGCTGAACAAAAAATACAAATCAGAAAAAATCAATAAAACGGTTTATTTAATAAATAATGAGCTTATTACATTGGAGCCTTTGACGTAACACCTAAAAGTTCCTACCTGGGGAACATTTACAAAAGAATGAACCATTCTCTCATCTTATACAAGAAGCATGCAGGCTGCGTGTAAATGCACTCTTATTAAAAGCAAAATGATACTCGAATATCACCGAAAAAAGTGGGAATAGCGATGCGTTTTGAAAACTTGGATCTGTCGAACTAATTAATGTTTCACAAAACTCACA
Source organism: Metallyticus violacea (assembly GCA_030762175.1). Lineage (NCBI taxonomy): Eukaryota > Metazoa > Arthropoda > Insecta > Mantodea > Metallyticidae > Metallyticus > Metallyticus violacea. Next base: position 99,686,080 of record CM060835.1, on the reverse strand, counting down.
TGAAATTGAGAGAACATTTTTTCTACATTAATATAGATTGCTTTAATAAGAGCATTATATGGCAGATTTTAATACAAAACAGCACTTTTGTTAGATGTCCTAGATAAATAACCAGGAATAGTGCGCATTTGGGCATTTTAAATATTATTATTATTATTACTACGGTTATGATAATGATTATTATTATTATTATTATTATTATTATTATTATTATTATTATTTTCCAGGACGTTTGATAGAGCTTCTTCTGTACCGGGTGGTTTAGCCCAATCTGGTCATTATGAAGTTATGCAGTCCTATCGTTCTTTAGATACGAGTAACTCCGTACCCTAGCATTATTACTACATACCTAGAGCGATTATGCCTCTCTGTTCTACACTATTATGGTGTTCTCTTTGTATAACTTCGAGCTTGTATGGTAAACCATGGATGAGAGTGCATTTATTTTTTATTTTTTTTTCATGTGTATTTTCAAGAGAGAAATTTCTACTTTGAGAATACTTGTGATTGCGCGTATCTATAAGGATAAAGAGAATATATTTAATTTTTCCACGCTGGCGGAAGAATACTAGCGCGAGACTGGTGACATATAGAAAAAGGGATTACATTCGTCAAAGATAATGCTGAAAGTGTTTATGTAGTCTTGTATGGGTGCATTTGTAGTAGCTTACTAATGTTCATGTATTGCTGAACCACACACTTGAGCAAACTTTGTGAGAGATTTTCGCTGCAGTTCTCTCAGGCACCGATATCACCCAACAATTCTGATATTAAAGCATGACATCATCATCCGATACTGGTTCCGTTATTTTGAATTGGTTTTCCATTTTATGAACTGTAATCCTTTCAAATGGGACAATTCCAGCTATATGTTCTTGAATTCTCCACAACACTGGGTTAATAATTTGTGTTTTAAAAATTACAGTAAATAAAATAAATGTGTTCTAAATCAAATCACTAAACTAAAACTCAAAAAATAGGAAACATTCCTGTTAGTAGCACTGTCTTGAATGAAAGCGCGCGCATCCAGTTATTGGCGAACGTGGAAAGATAAAATGTATACATACACGTAGAATATTCCTCAAATGTAACTTTGTCCTTAAAAACGATATCCAGGTAGGTTCTCCTTATTAATGCATTACGATGTGTGAGTGTATATATAAATATGTACAATAACGGATAATGTCTGGTGTGTATATATATAAAATATATAATAACGGATAATGTCTGGTGTATACATATAAAATATATAATAACGGATAATGTGATATATATATATAAAATATATAATAACGGATAATGTCTGGTGTATCATGAATGAAAGGATGGTAATTAAGGCCCGTTTTTTTCTACAGATGCACCACAGTCGATGGACACTGATGATACATGAGATGAAATGATATATTGCAAAAGGACTTATTTTTAAGGAAGAAATCTTTCCAGGCCTAAGTTTAGGGTATCTCCCCGGCATTTGCCATTTATGAGGACTGAGGAAAACCTGGAAAAAACCTCAGTCAGAGAGGACGGTTCTGGCGGGATTTGAACCCCAGACCTCCCGCTCACGAGTCCGCGCTTTAATGACCTCGGCCACCCGTGGCGGTATGGTGTATCACATAATATGTATTACATAAAATAATAATTTCCTAAACCACGTATAAAAATAGAAAAAATACATTAATATTTCATATTAATTATGAGTATATGTCCTTTTTTCTTCTTCTTTTTGAAAGCATTTTTTTTTTGTATTAACAGATTTTATTACAAATTACTTTACAAATATTTAGTAAAACACTGCAATTGTTGTTCAAAACTCATGAAGTTTTATTGTAATTTTTTTTAATTAATTTATTTATGGACGCTTTTTAACATCTCAGGTCATTAGCGTCCCATTCAATTCAGGGCGTGAATTTTGCTCAGAGGCCTCTCTTTCAGGCTTGAGATTGTTTTTCGTGCCGTAAATGTACGACACGGGACCCACGGCTTTACTTCCCTTCCGAAGGAAGCCATACTTAGGATTTTTACGCCCGAAAAAATCCATCGGTCCTGACTGGGTTCGAACCCGCGATCTTGGGTTTACGAGGCAAGTATGATAACCACTACACCGCCAGGACCGACGTTTTGTTGTAAAGGTTGCGTGGTTCGTGGTTTGATGTCAAGTGTTACGGAATTTGAAACAGTATCAAGAAGTGCAGAAGCGTGCTACATCAGCTTAAGGTTACTTGAATAATTGCCCTGATCCACAGGATGAATCATTACAGGCATAGGTCTGTTATTTACTTCTGGAATTGAAGTTGGGTATATCTGCATTTTTAAATATTTTTGTATTTTATGGATGTATTAATAATATTCAGTAAACATTAAGTGATACCTATAAATGCCAGAGTTCTTTTTATCTTAAATAATTCCCTGAAGTTCTGTTTTCCATCTGCTTCATCCATTGTTGCACATTGCTTTCGGAAGCTTGATCAAATCTCCAAATAAACTTACATGGCTCTGCGGAGCCTTGCTGGCGTGCAAAAGAACGGCAGGCTTTGAACTTCTCCCCACCTTACTGTCCCGGTAAGGTGAACACATGACAGTGAAATCTGTGTACCAGCAACAAACAAGGTTGCTGGGTTGTGTAACCGTGTATTTTCGTTGTAAAGTAGCGCCCATTGCAGAAAGGCGTTCCAATGTCCGGAGGGGAAAAGAACGAAGAAAAAAAAAAATCTTGTCACTTTCTATCTAAACCTTGAACTAAGACATTGTTTCAAAACAATGAAACCACAAATAAAATTTAGTGGTTAGTTCTGCTCTTTTAGAGGGAAATGTCCATTTATGAGCAGTGGCGAAATGTGTAGAGTAGTCTAAGGCATAAAACTTCCAAAATAATGGAAACTTTTTTCTCATAAGAGAGCTGAAGAAAGAAGAATGTTTTTATGAAAAAATTGACCAGTCATTTGATAAATTAAAAGCGTCCATTGGTACGTGTTCTACTATCTAAGATATTAAATAATAAACAATCTAGCAACTTTTTTCATTCTTTTCATCATCACATAAACAAAATGACAGAGAACGCTTGCGAGTAAGATGCCATGTCGTTACGCCGTATATGACAATTATGTAGAAACATTTTTCTCAGAGGATTCCACTTTCAGGCTTGAGGTTCCTTTAAGTGCCGTAAATATACAGCCATACTTACTCCCTAAAGAATCCACCGCCCCTAGCCGGGTTTGAAGCCGCCACCGACACTTAGTTGATTAACTGAACTGAGATTAAGGCTAGCCAACAAAGTTCACATCTCTCGATAATGGTATAGCAAATTACTACTATGCTTGCGCAATGCACGCTGGGCCTTCAACTGTATTATTGGTAATAGGTTATTTAGGTAACAAACAGCGCACCAGTTTCATTTTTTTAATAGTGTTTAACCCCCGTTTTTACTACTGAGGCACCACAGGCGGTGAACACAGATGATACATGAAATGAAATGATAATTGGGAAAGGATTTTTTAAAGGAAGGATACGTTCCAGGCCTAAGTTTAGGGTATCTCCCCGGCATTTGCCATTTATGAGGACTGAGGAAAACCTGGAAAAAACCTTAGTCAGGGAGGACGTTCCTGCGGAATTCGAACCCCAGACCTCGTGCTCGTGCCTTAACGAGTTCGACCACCCCAGTACTGTGACTTAGGCGTGGTCTCTAATATTGTTTTCAGATAGAGCACCCAGAACCTGGCGGGATCTTCCCCCTCCAAAGGGCCGTTATCATACCACATGCCTGAGGTAGAAACCTTTTCAAAGCGCAAGCTACTGTCTCACTGCACTAGCTCACCTCGCTTGGCACTTTCGATCTGGTAACAGAACCAACGGAATAAAATGATATGAAATGGGAGAGCGTAAAATTCATGGAAAGGAAAAATCAATCACAGCATTCCCTTAAAGATCCAGGGGAAACCACGAAAAAGCCCAGGTTCTGGATGGTCGACCCCAAGGTACTTAAGACATTCGTGATTGACACTCCCCTCATAACTCTAGAAAAGTATCAATTTGAAATGTGTGCCGGTATAGGCTCAAGATAAACTATAGTGCCGCCTATTGCCAACCAGCAATATGTGAACCAGCGCTGCGTCATTTGCTGCGATGTGCTTCTGAGCTTGTGGACATGGAAGCAGACAATCATGGGCAAAGGTAGACAGCGTGGTTTATGTAAAGGAAAAGAGTGTCTGCTTCAGACATTCACATGAGCAACACCAAAGTCGCAGATCGGTGTTTTGTTGGACATCACAGTTAAAAGTCGGCAGGGACTGTGCCAAAAAACGCAAAAGTACTGGGCGTCAAGCGTCGAGCACTCAATTCGTGTCTTGTTTGATAATGGAGAACAGGCGAATCACTTTTAATGACTACAGAACGCAACAGGTCTATCACGAGGAACCCTTCACACCATCATTCATGAGAACTGGAAGATGAGAAAATTCAGTGCGCAAAGGGTGTCTCATTCCCTCACTAATGGGCAGAAACAGAAGCGTGTAGAGACATTCCATCGGCTGGTGCAGCTGTACAGCGCGGATCGGGTGGGATTCTTTGAGCGTATACTCTCCTTGGACGAGCTTCAAGCATTGTCCACCAATGGCGCCGGAATGCCCCAAGAATATTTTAATATGCAAATACGGAAACTGCCAGATCGATGACAAAGGTGCACAGACTTTGGAGCGGAATATCTCTAATTATATTCTGTATTCTTCATCTTGCAATAAATAATGTAATGCCAGTTATTTTTGAATGCGGTATATATTTGAACCCGCGACCTCCCGAATGCGTTCTCGAGCGTTTCCGTCTGAGCAACCCAACTCGGTAGCCTTGAAGTTAAATTACAGAATGTGATGCAGATTTTGATTGTTTAATTTTATTCTTTTCATTAATCTAAGGACATTAGATTGAAGTTAATATTTATAAATGCTCATTACAGCAAATGTTAAAAATATTTTTATCACTTTCAATGCAGTGACATCAATTTAAAGATTCCTAACAATTGTAATTATTGCCATAGTCTTTCGATTTATTCTCTGAACCATAAAAGAAATCACTGATAACAAGAAATCGCTCGAACTGTCATTGTGAATTTTCAAAAACATTAAATGCAGTGTGCAGATGCATCGTCAGTAAGTCAACAACGTTGAATAAACTGTTAGTATGAACTTTAAGTTGCCATTTGTACTGCAACTCGCCCGTACATTCACTGAAAATTGTTTTCAGTATTTGAAATAATGGGAAAGTGGATTTTTTTCGCAGTTCAGTTATGACTATTGTTATTATTATTATTATTATTATTATTATTATTATTATTATTATTATTTTTTTTTTTTTTTTTTTAGCGAATTCCAAAAGATATTGAGGTCGTACCCATTTAAAGATTTTGAATTTTTTTTCAAAGTTCCATCAATCGAATTAGCTAGCACAAAAAATTGACGATTACACTCACACACATGTATATGTGTTTGTGTGTGTGTGTGTTAAGCTCTAGCGGCCGTAATTTTTGTTTTTTCTCAACGAAACTCGGCGAATTCTTCGAGTTCGCTAAGCAGCAAAATTGGACCATTAGGAGTGGGGTTTAACCTAAAGCGAAAATATGAAAATCATTCTAGCAGCCGCAATTTTTTTTCTCAACGAAACTTCATATATGTCATTAAAATAAAATGGAAAAAAAAAGTTTCTAAAAATCAACGAAATCAGACTATTAGAAGTGGCGGTTTACCTAAAACCCAAAAGTTAAACATCGCTCTAGCGGCACCTATAGTTGTTTTTCGCAACAAAACATGGTATATAACACTTAAATAAAATAATAAAAACAATTTGTGAAAATCAGGAAAATCGGATCATTAGGATTGTGAGTATGCCTGAAAACCGAAATTTAAAAGCGCTTTAGCGAAGGTTGTATGAAAAAAATTAAAAATTAAAAAGTATAATCAATTATTTTTAAATCTGAAAAAGTGCTTTACGATTTTTAAATTGAAAATTTTAATTTAATGGCCTCACTAAATAATGTTCTACCGGCCCCCTTTTTTTTTTCTTCTTTCTTCCAAACAAATTGCAGTATTAAGGCGTTATAATAAAATAAAAAGAAGAGGGTTAGTTTGATAATCACTAAAATTGACTAATATTTGGAGATATACAATGTATTTAATAAAAGTGAAAAATAAACGAAAAATAATTCGTTTTCTAGTTACGAAAACATGTTTTGCAATCTCTTATATTAAATTTCAGGATATTTTATTTTACTTTTAATGCTAAAGTTGGGTTTAAGTATAAACCCCTATTTATTATTATATAATTAATCATTAGTGCATAATTTATCATTGGTAAGTTGTATCAATACCTAATCTCAAAATATTATTTTATGAGTAAACAACATTACTTGTTTTTACTGCAATAATATTTAAATGAAATTTCAAAGCCGCGAAATCGTTATCTATTGTTAATCCAATAGATTTTATTAATTAATAAGGCCATAATTTTTATTTTTAATTCTATTTTGAGTTCATGCTGGAAAGATGTATAGATATCAATGACATTGGTATTCTAAATGTTACTGAAACTGGACAAATGGTTAAAATTCAATTGTTTTTAAGAAGTTTGTTTTCTGAAAAACCAACAATAACCAGACTGAATTCCCAGGTGTCATACCAGTATTATTTTCGGTCTTTACACATGTAAATTATGACTCAGTAATAATTGTTGCATCAATACTAAAGTTACCTTTGTGATTTTCCGGTCGGCGATAACGATGCATGTGTTTAATTTTGACAAAGGCATCATTGTGAAATAGTAACTGTGAATATTAATCTAATCATTATTAAAAAAACTGTTTTCCCTCGCTTATTATATTCTGTTTGGTTATAAATAAGTAGCACTCTAAAAGATGTCAAAGAATGTGACGTTTTGGTTGGATAATGCATTTCATTTATTTGATGTTCTAAATTAAAGTTACAAAATAACAAATTGTTGTACTTTGTTGCATGTGGTCGTTTTGATTTGCATATCTGTTTCCATTCAAGTTTCTTATACAAATTATATTTATATGTCAGAGCGTTACGTAATAACCTTCACAAACACATATTACATTCCTTAAATTCCTCACTACAATGAGGAGGGTGTGAAAAGAACCACTTATTTTATTGACAACATTATGTAACTTCTCTGCTTTAGCGCTCTGTAATAACCTTCACAAATTCAACCTGCTAGGAATTCACTTAGTTTACGCAGCTCCTTATGCTTTTAAATGTGACCCAATAACAAAGTAAACGATCGTTTGAAAATAAAGTTCCTGGAATCCAATATTGCTTTAGCCATTCAAGTTCACTCAAGGATCATTATCAGCCGCAGTCAGTGTTTGAAACTTTGAACTATGATAAGAGTGCGGGCCTTGTTTATGAGCAACCGTATTTTGCAACTTCCGAGTAATCATTTTTCTATGATAACATAGGAAATGTTTGCTTATATTAAAGAAAACTAACTTCTTTTGATAATACTTGAAACACTTTTTAATGAAAGGCTTTTATTTGCCATAATGTAACAAAAAACAACTTGATTACACACCGCGGCTTGTACGTACGTATATGTACCAAAAGGAGCAGTTCGTATACTTGTGCACCTTTATCGTTCTAAAAGTTCGTAACGACGTCATAGATACATACTGTATAATGATATATACACATGCTTGCCTATCGGCATAGTTATAAATCTGTGCGTTCAACGGTGTTTTATGTCTCGGCTACTAAGGTGTCGCAGTAGTACTTTACCTCCTCAAAACGCGTATACAATCTTACCTTATAGAAGATGCTGGAAATGTCCTCCTCCTTCGGCTAATCAGAACATTCTGATTGACACGATTAAATGTTTCTGCTTTTTTGTTTTTGACAATGTTTTCCTATACATTCCAAATCTCCACTAATTCCGGAAGTGATTTTGTTGACAAACGCTCAAGGTTTGCATCATTTTCTTCTAGTTTTTCCTCTTTCAAAACTGTACATTTGACTCACTTTTTTAAACGTTGAACTAATAGGTTCAACTTTGTATACAATGAAAGGAGACGAGACGATTGCCCAGGAAAATTTCTCTAAAATCAAATGTCTAGCCATCTTCGCGTGAATATATAATGCCGTGAGACAGGCAAGAAAACAGCTTTTGAAAGCGACGTTCAAGGACATGACAAGGGGGAAAAAACCGAGAAAGCCTTACTTACTAAACTTAACGCAGAACTCAGTATCTAAGAGACATCATAGCCAATCACACTTAAATACATGTAATTTGCTACAAGTATAAATTGCTCTTCTGCTTCAATGGAATGTAAATGGATTTAATTCCGAGTACGAATTCTTACAAAAATTAATGGTTATACATCGCGTAACAGTCTATGATTATTGTAGGGCTGTAATTTCAATGCGAAGTTCGTCGTGGGGGATTTTGTTTCATATAGTTTATATCCCCACAAACAAAATATATCTGTTGTTGACCAGGGTATGCTACAGCTGCTATACTATAAGAACTTGTATTGCTACTGGGATATCATTTTTAATCTCCGTACACACTACTTTAATATCATTATTAACTCCTGAAAGCATCTGCTAAGTGCACCAGGTTTCATTTCTTATGTCATGTATTGTGCCGTATCTCATAAATGAGTTAGGAATTTCAGGGGGATATTAAAAACACATATGTTGTAGTACGTGAATCTGCTGGCTCCACTTTAACTTTAATAATTTCTCCTAATTCATATTGAAAGTCAGCTTCCCCTTGGTGCTTATCAATTAATTTATTATATAATGTAGGTGTCATTACCTTTAGATGGCTTGTTCCCTAGTGTATGTACTTGATCTGTAGTGACTTGTATTTCTTTAACAACCCATTGGTGTTTTTCCTGTGCCGATGGCCTGGTTGTATTTGGTGAGAACTGGATTTTAATGGCGTTTATCTTTTTGTATTTTTCCATTGTTCGTTTTCTGTATTGTTTAGTATACCAACAATGTAAGCTTCTAGCCTAATGAAGCATATTTATAACGTGAAATATAATATTAATAATCACTAAATTGTATGAATATATGGCTTTATGTATACCTATAGATTTTCCGTATACTGGTAATGTTTTTAACTTGTAATTAGTAAATACTGAAGAGCATATTCTTGTTCTTGGTGATATATTATATTTTATTTTAATCAGTGAGAAACAAAGCACATGATTCGCTTTAAGAACTTTTTAATCATTGTAATCACAAATTATTACAATTGGAAAAAATAATTTGTCAAAATAAAACAAATTTCCTATGCTTTTCTTTCATCCGATTGTGGTTAAAAAAATTGAAAGTGCACCAGAATCAAATGAAACTCTTTTAATGAAGGCAAATTATTGGATACGAACACTTGTTAAAAAATCAGCCATTGCGTAGTATAATTTCAAATGGAGTGGTAGAAGTCAGTGGTGTGGAAGTGTGAAGCCAGAGACCTACGTTTTTACTTGTCTAAGATTTCTCTATACATAATAAAAATATTTCGGTCTTGTTCATTAACATTCTGTATATGCAATGTTTATAATGCAATATATTACAAATTTTACTTTAAATGTTTTAATTATAAAATAGATATAAGTGTATCAAATATATATCACCTTCTTCACCGCTGCACAGGTAATACAATAATATTTTATATTTGATTGTTTACAAACTTAACATCTAATTTGACAACTACGAGTATAAGACTGTGCAAAAGTAATCAACACATAAACTTTTTGTAAATATATAGTTTTAATTCTCAACACAATTTCCTTTATTCCAGCTATGTTATATTTTTTTAATCTCATCCATAAAATGGGATTTTTTCAGACCCGCAAAATACTTTTAGTGTCGGCTGTTCATTTCATGCGAATGTCTAACCTGATAGATATTTCTTGCCGTTGGGTACAAGAAGTAGTTCGAGGGAGACAAATCCGGACAGCGAGGAGATGAGGAAAGATTTCATACCTTAAATCCAATAATTTTGAGACCGCAATCGCAGACTTGTACGCTAGCGCGTTTTCATGGTGGAACAGGATCTTTTTCTTCCCCAAATAGAGTGGTTCTTCTTGATCTCATCGTTTAATTTCTCCATAAGCATACCATAATATTCATCGATCATAGTTTTGTCATTTTCCTGAAAGTAAATTAAACTTGCACAGTGGCAACACAAAATCAAAGTCGACCGCATTATTCCTGCCTTTTTGGAGCGCTTACTTCGGTTGCAACTCGTTGTTTCCGATTGCTCCTTCGTTTCCGGTGTGTGGTGATGCGCGTTTCGTCGACTGTACTTGGTTCCGTTTAAACAAATTCTGCTTGGAGGTAACAACTCGTTCTCAATCGTTAGCAAACGCGACACCCACTCAGCCGCAGCTTTTTCATACGCAAATGTATGTGGAAAATATTATGCACACGATCTCCATAAATGCCCACAGTTTCAGCAATCTCCCCTTCGTTCCTTCAGTACCATATCGTGAATTTTTTTCATTCATTTCAAGAGTGAATACCTCGAGAGGATGCCCGGAACAGCCTGCATCGCTTGTGCTCATACGGCCACATCTAAACTCACCAACCCGTTTATACACCATTCCAAGCGTAGGTGTAGATTCACCTTAGTTTCTGCGGGTTTTGTAATGTTTTATTAATACACAAATCATTTTGAATGCATGTTTATGATTTTAATCAGGAAAATGTTTTTCAAATACAGACTAAGCTTCGTAACTGTTTATAACCATGTACATCATCCCTCAATAGCTGCTACATGAAAACAATCTAGTATTATTCCTTTTGAGTTTGCACCATCTAATCGAACGTGGTCCCACATTGTAGTGTTTTTTAAAATTATCATGTCTACTGAGCATCTCTTCCCTTAGCCCACTTCTTTGACTCACTATATATCTTGCAATTAATCGAATCTAGTTATTGTCTAGGGGTCATTTTCTAAACGACAATGAACTGAAGAACCATTTCAATTATGCTAAGTAAACTATTAAAGGAACAATCAGACAGACTGCTGGTATTAATGTGTCGTATCAAATGTGAACTATCATGAAAGTATGTAATTGCATATCGAGCTACAATAAAAGCAATCCTGATTATATACTCCTGTTAGTCACTGGTGATGTAAAAGTCACTTTAAATTACGTGCTGTGACTGCGATAATTAATGTGCTAATTATTATCACCTCTCCTTTTCTATCTCTTTTTCTTTCAAGGTGACTTCTGATGCTTATGCCAGCGCAACATATTTCTGTAGTTTTGTAGCGGAAAGAGACAATGCTGTGTGTTATAATTTTTGCTATTTTTACTTTTAAATATACAGGGATAATAAGCTTTACATTTCAATGTTTAACACTTTATAGTAATATTAATATTTTATACAAATGATTTTAATAACTTTTGCAATTTATAAGTATTTCATATTTTGCTGTTAGCATTGAATGCTAAACGACCATCAGAAATATAAACGTATTTTATTTTACAGAGCCGTGTGCAAGTTATTAGCATTTTTTTTCCTTTTACACAGAAACTTTGACTGCATTGTCATCATATATTTACTAAAGTACAGGTACTTTGAAATTTCATATTTCTATTATCTAGTGTAACCCCTTAGTCTGCAATAGAGCGGATATTCTTTTTAAGCATAATCTCTGACGCAGTTTTATACTGTTTTAAATTTTATTATTCTGCCACAAAGATAAGAATTTCCGAGGTTGTTGGGGCAGCTTAGTTTAACTTTATTCTTTAAAACATTTCCCACGGACACATTTGGATCCATATTCAGGTTATTTTTTGAATATTTCATCGTAGATGTAACATATTTCACTTTTGTCTTGTAACATCCTGCATGATTCTAATGGAAACAACTAATCATTTGTCTCGCGCACTTTTACCACATCTAAATACATTTAGCATTCGTGTTTGCCTGTCTCCAGATCAACCCTTTAGTAGGGCAAAGTACTCTTTCTTGAACATTACCTCTGGCTCTTTTCTGACATACCGAGAATTCCCCGCAATTAATATTATTTAATTGTTAAGTATCCTGTAATAAAATGTTAAATCACATGTAAAGCTATTATTGTTTGAAATGTAGATAAATCTTATTATAAATTATTTTATACTTTTATATTAAGCATTTACCTTTGGTAAAAATTCACATGTCCAGCCAATAATGATTTTGCCCAAGCAAGAAGTCTTTCATCATTGCTGAGCATAGCTTTTGTTTTTTGCAAGGCCTTTTTGCTTTCACTAGGAATGAGCAAAAGATGTGCAGTGGTTTCTGGTAAACGATCGGTTTATTTCGCAAAAACAGAAGAAGGATTGCAATTAAAAAACTGAACTCAATCAGTTCTACGCAAAATATATCTTCACAATTTCAACTGAAGAAGTCCAAGGAAATAAAAAGATAAATAAGATAAAATGATCAAAATAATTTTAATTATCTAAGCTCTAAGTAACAACTCTTTGTATAGATTTAAATGTCTATAATAAAGTTAATAAAGTCAACTAAATTTGAGGGACATTAAAAAAACTTGATTAAGAAAACAACTAAAGAAACAATTAAAGTTGAACAAAGTTTTAGCAGTATCCACTTTCTCTGTGGTTCTGAATCCTGGATAATACAAAAATCTGTTTAAAAGAAGATCCTATCCGCCGTAATGAAACTTTTTCGTTCGGTATAAAATTACATTAGAGGATTGAATTCCAAACGATTTTATAAGGAGTAATCTTAACATATTTTCAGTAATAAAAAGTCATACCTATAGACACAATTGGAAAGAGAATGTTAATAAAATGGATCAAAGTCAATGCCCTAAATATCGGGCTTCCAGAGTATGTAATCACCGCTGACAAGGGGTTTGCGTCTCGGCCAAAGCCAGATCCCTTACCCACTCTTGGTCGCCTGACTGTCTTGAACGTCCGAGCAGTCACCAGTCTACTACATTCGTTTGTGAAGACTTTAAAGTATATATTCTGGTATGTAAATGAACGAATCAGCTCATCGTGTTCGTGAGGAATTTATTCGGAAGTTCTCGGAGCAATGTGCTTCCTTTTAAAACTGCATTCATAATCTTGTGAATAAATTTGATATTACTGGTTCATTACAAAACAAGAGGCACATGCAAAGACGTACGATTTTAATAGAAGACAAATAAGTTGGAATTGGTGCAAATATTGAACGTTCGCCAACAATATCACTACTGAAATTAGCATTAGAATTGGGGTCTCAGTGTCTTCTGCACATACAGCAACAACACTGTTAAAACTCAAACCTTACAAGTAGACAAGTGTCCAGTGTGTACGACAAGGTGATCCCGTGGCACGTATACGTTATTGTGAGTGGTTTCTTTCACCAATGACTGAAGGATTAATCGACCCATAGCTTGTTGTCTTTCCAGATGAGGCGTGATTCCATCAAAAAGGTCGTGTCGCAGTACAGGCGTGGCATGTCGAGCTGCCCAGACACAAAACCTCCCTGGGTTGTTTCCGAAAACTCCGTATTTTATCAGCCCATAGGTAATAGAAATGATGACAAACCCAGAAAAATATGGAATTGAAGTCGGAACAGGTCTTAATCCATGGTTGTATAATGGTTTTATTTCTTGAGCAGTTGACGAAAACTGTTTATTTGGATTATGCTGTCTATAATGAATGGTGTCTTTAACCTGGAACAAGCATTCGCCACATAAGAAAAAACCGACCGGGCAAGTGGTCAGTACGTTACCTTCATAAACATGCGAACTGTCATAGAATTTGTGAAAAAGTGTAGCATGGTTACTGCTTTAGATGTGAATACCTGCTTAGAGTTCAATAGATTCGACATATAAAACCTGTATTCTTAGTTAAACTTTTATCTCTTTGAAGTTAAGGAAGTGGCAAAAAGCAGTGCCCATGTTGAACTCGAAGCAAACGTAAGCATGTTTGTTGCATTCTCTATATTCTGATCACGGAATAACGTCTTTCACTATTCAAAAAGAACAGCGTGACTAGGTGCAAGGGTCGATGGCAGCCGCATATCGAAAAACTATCGAAGTGTTTCTTAGAGGCTAAGTGCCGCTCTGAGTTTAGTAAAAGTACTAAAGTCGCATCTATAATTTTAAAGCATAACTGTTACAGATTCATCTAAATGTGCTGTTTATTTCCTTAACGGAACAATTTCAGCGGTCAATAATAGCAGCACTACAAGAATGCAGCGCTGCCTGCTCTTATACTTTCGTAAATCAAACCGAACACTTAAACGACAGCGCCACAGCAGCCTGGTACTTTACATTGTACTTCAGTTTCTAACTAGGTTCTTTAGTTGAACATCGTATCTAATCAACATTCTTAAATTAAGAATAGATTAAAGAATGTGCGATTTCAAAGCGATGTATACATACTTTGTATTATGATTACTAAAAGGCAATTTACAAACTATTCCCTAGAGTAATTCTGAGAGTTATTTCCAGTCTATGGCCGCAGGTGAGCAGCGCACACTGTTGGCTGCATGTGGATAGTCAGTCGCAGTTTGCTGCTATGAAAACAAGCATTATTTCTGAATTTGCATTTTTATAATCAATTTAAGATCAAGAAATCAGTGTAGCTCAAGTTGATGTGTTGTAAAGACTATTGCTGCGATACTGTTGCTAATTATAGTGTGTTAGTTCAGCAAAAGTTGCTGTAATGTAATGCATTGAAATGTTACTACTAGAATATGAGAACAAACAAAATCCACGGGAATAATCTAGCCGCAATCTAGGCTACAGGAACTTACAAAAATATCAGGGTACATATTGAAAGAATTGGGGAAGTAGAACTGCTGTGAAACAATGCAAATTTCATTCAAGTATGTCGGAAATTGATGACTCAGATGGAAATAACTTCAAAGAACTTTTAAAACGCAGGTAAGCGCTGCTTATGAAATAAAACTAACACTGTGTGATTGCTATTATTGATCAAACTTGTAAAAGTGAAAACACGAGGGGAAAGTTACTTCGACGTAACCGGCAACTGGCATGGCCCCGCGCGGACATAGCTCAGAAATAATTCTTTGTACACCAATATAATATTTGTAAACATATGACGAAATTTATTAGACATGCAAAATAAAAGTTATCCAATTTTTCAGCTATATTGTATCTGAATAAAAGTTATTAAAATAATTAACATTTTAAAGATTAGTTCCTAAAATTAAGTATTACTATGTTGTTAACTGGAAAAAAACAACATTATTCCCTACCAGTCAATGAAGGCACCCCATTTGTTATAGCAACAAGTTTAGAGAGTGCAATATTACTGTCTTTCACAAATGCATTAATTATGTCTTCTTCCCTAGTGCGTTCATGCACTTTTACAAACTCCTCCTTAACAGTAAAATCATGAAAGACCATTCCAATAAATGCTGTCCAATATCGGAGATGCTTTCATCAAACTGAAGCGAAAAATATTCTCACGATTGCAGGTCCTGATATCATTGAGATTCTAAATTGTTAGAATTCTGTTCAACCTGTCTAGCAACAGTTTGGTGAAACAATTAAGGTCCTTTTATGGAAGATATAACTTCAGATTTATCTTTGTGACCATCGAACAGAGATTCCGCGGCACTGATTATTATTGTTTCTTTAATTATTTCCTCGTCATTGAAAGTTTTTTTTTATGTATTTTTTTTTTTCCTTAGCTAAAACATAACAGACTTTGTAAGAGGCCTTTGTCACGTTACTATTTTGCTGAACCAACTTTGTAAACACATATTCCTGTAATGTTAATTTAGATTTTAAGTCTCTAACTTTGTGTTTTCGTAATTCGAAATTAACAGGAATTCGCCATAGAAGTTGGAGTGATTTGTCTAAAAATAACGGTCTACCTTACAGACACTACTCTTATACAAAAGTAACGAGTTTTCCTCTGCTGCTTCTCCCAGTCACTGTTAGAACTGTAAGTCCTTTGCCTCTTAGCCACATTGTATTAAGAATAATCGACCACAACACAAGACACGTAACAGTACCTGTACTTACAAGCTCTCAAGTTACCCAAGTGTTTGGTTAAAAAATTGAACTCCTCTCACTATCGGTACAAATAACAACGTTCAATGTTTGCGGCGTAGCTTTTTGGGATTTGAGTGACTTTGTTTCCAATTCCCGAAAGTTGAGATCTGAGGCAGGAGGGTGTGGATATCGGTGAATCTGTCTCTCTTGTCTACGGCAGAAAGTTTTATGATACCACAGTGGCACAGCTGCTTGAAGGGATAAAAACACCGTTAGGGCAAGTATCCTTCTTTTGAGAGGAAAAAAGGAAAGGGCTGGTACTATTTGGTTTAGGGAAATAATGAATACAGCTTTGAGTGTACAAAAAATGCTTCGTGGGTTTGTACTGGGAAGATGTTTGGAATTTGAATTTGAATTAATGTTAGAAACTGTCGGAATAAAAATTTGTTTACAAAGGGCGCCAGGAAAATAACATCACAGTTGCCGCTTCAGGAGTTCCACTTCTTTACTAAATTGTATTCTACTATTGGTACCCAACAATGTTCTTTGTGTCTTCACTTTCTTTAGACCTTAGGTCCACGTTTTCCCAGGATTGCCCCTAATTCTTTAGATTGTTCTTTGTTCACCACAGTTGAGTTGGTTTCTCTTCACAGCTTATTGATGTTTTCCTCTGTTACAAGTACACATTGACTTCGCTTACATTATTATTGTGTATCTTTACGAAGGATGCCTTTTCGTTCTCACATATCAACAGTTTCCCTATAATAAAATACCTTTATAGCGTTGTAATAATTTCGACAGGCTCTCAATCTCCTAGGAAAACTGAACTAGTCACCGCTAAGTGGAAGTTACAGAATGCCAAATGTGTTGCCGTGGGGCTTCCTATATGATGCTGTTTCTTCCAGGATCAGCGAAAGACATCGAACATTGACTATGATGATGATGATGATGATGATGATGATGATTATGATAATAATAACAACAATAATAATAGCGACTAAAAGAATCCAGGGAAGCAAACAGTGTATCAAAAGGAAGTAATGAAGCACATGCTATTGATGTGATATTTTATGTTGCATTTAAAGAATTACTCTTTTTTTCTCTCCCTCTGTCTATTCATTTATCCTACCTTCTGCCTCTTCAAAACTAGACCAATGTTCTGTTACTACTACATTAATATGATTATCCTATACTTCAATAATGTGGTTCTAAACATTAATAAGACCATGGTCCATTCACAATGAATATTAAATGCAAGTGTAACGCCAATACAAAAATACGCTGGCATGCTATCTAATCCAGTTATTCACAATTATTTTCATTAACATAAAACGTGAACGCAAATACGAACGTAAAAGCTTGCAAACTCAAGGCTTTCTTTTATAGTAACGTCAAAGAGATATATTGTAAACAAAAGCACTATCGGAAGGCACACGGGAAGAAAGGAAAGAAAAAAAGACATCACTGTCGGAAAACGCTTGGAGAAGCTAAAATGGAATTTTGAGAGAAATTAATACAGACATTGTTTATTCTTTTTTAATGTTTTATTTATTGTTGCTTTGACTGCATTGGTTTTCTCGCGACACCTGTAGATTGTGAACTGAATACTATGGGTGTAAGTCTGTAGGAATTAATGGATGATGACGCAAATGAGCTTGGAGTCCTTGGCGCCTTAAAGCTATCTGATATTCTCCCTTTTAGGGCAAGGAAAAATCTCCGAAATCGAAATCGAACCCAGAACCTCCGGATTATTAATCGCAAATGCTAACACTAGACAATGGAGACGATGTAGTTTATTTTTCTATGTGATATATTTCATGTCCTTGACGGAGCGTTTATATTGCGTCAACTTTCGCTCAAATGGTTATTTATTTCTTATGTTTACATTATGCTTTTGCATCCTTGCGTTTATGTTAACGTTTTTATGTGGATGGTCTATAAAACATCTAGATATGTTCCGACTTTTTACAGTTTTCTTCAAACTGATCCTTTCATAATTTTAATAGTCCTAGTCTCCTTAACTTGATTGTCGAGCAATTTTGTTGATAACCTATTAGCTGGTGTTCTTTTCATGTTCTATTGACTATTTGTGACATTCGCTCACTTTATACAGTGTAAATGTTATGCTTTTATGTCTTAACTAAATTTGTGATCATTTAATCTACAGCATACTACCGATTTCAAAAAATATTCAAAAATATTTCCGATCCATACATTAATATTGGACTAGCCATAATTTTATAGAATATATATGGTTTCCTCTTAAATTTGCAGTTTTCTTGTCTTTCTTTTTGTTTGTGCTATTTTATTATTTTTCCATTAAGATTAGCAATGTAAGAACCATTTTTAAACGATTTCTAATACTAAATAATATGCTTCAGACTTTATAAATTTTATTGAGAGAAAGTGCATGTGTATATTACAGAATTAATAATAAAGTTAATATAAACTTTGAGTGGAATTTAAGAACAAACGAAAATATTTTAGCAGACTGAGGATACTACCAACATTTCAAAACTTCACCAAAACAACTGAAGAGAGCATCGATATAGAAATATTGAATTTAATCACATTTTTACAAGCAGAGAATAGCATTTTCTGCTGCTAAATCGCTAAAGGAAGAGCGAAATATGTAAATATCCAAAATGGTTATATTTATATAACTGATGAAAACTTTATACTAACAGTTTAATTTTTAATTGCTAATTTAGAATTTCCATAAGACAAATTAAACTCAGTAAGCATAATTCTGATTGCTGACGGGTTCCACCCAGCTTCATGAGGATAATTGGGGAGCTGCCTGATGAAGAGGTGACATTCTTCAATCTAGATATCCGCGTGATAAGCGACCGGGGAAGTGCCGGCATACTGATCACATATCCCCCTGCAATATTGCCCTCTTACCAATGAAGTCGTAAGGCGGAAGTAGAGAAAGCAGGGTTTCTAATGCAGACCTTGGCCCAATCCTGGGCTGCAGAAGAGGAAAACTTAACCCTTAGCTGTAACTTTTTGTAGTTATTCTCAAAATATAGCGCAGTATGCCCCCGAAGCTTTTGTTAGTGATTTAAATATTTATGACGTACATTTAATAATTCGGCGACCCCCAAACTAAATTAAAATATGTGCATATGTTGGGAGTTCGAATAATTAGTGGCATTTCTATTATATATAATAAACAGCTTTTTATGCATTTATACAGGTTCTATACCGTGAGAAATTGGGTCTGGCGAAATGACTCCTAGTGTAGCTGGGTGAATTCCCATGGTCATATAAGAGCGAGCAGCTCAGCTGTATGACGTGCAGCTGTAGAGGGAATTCATACCTTCAGAATATGAAACATATTTTTTTCTTTTAAAGATATGATTCTTGGAATTATTACAAAACGTAATACTTAACTAAATATTTATTTACATAACACATAAAAACAATCCTGAAATTTATGAATTCTCTGCTGTATTTAACAAAAGCATTTTTTCGGTATTTTAGGTAGGAGGTTGTGTCTTTTATGTCATTTGGGTTAGTATTTTGCGATGGAAACCTATGCTTCATATCGCAGTACACAGTTTAAGATCTACATAGTTTTATAAATGGGAAGCGATTTGACCTTTGACGTGCAATGAAATTCGTGCAATGTTATCAACATATATTCCTGCATCCTTCGAGAAAAAACTGAGCTTTTAAACACATTGAATACTACCTCGGAATTTTGTAATTTGAACCGTGTTTTATATGATTTGAGAACGAAAGCTTCCCGTTAATGTCGGCAAATTTTACTTTTGAAACATACTGGAGGAATCCCCAATATAGCCATAGAAAGGGAATTGAACAGTATGGGTGAAGAATAGTGATAATTCACAAAATCATTTCAGTATAATTTTCTGAACATAACATATGTAAAAAAAAGTTTGAATTTTGATAAAAGTATATGAAAAACATCAAATTAATTTAGCATACAATTAAGAAAACGTACAACAGCAATAGTGCACTAGATTTTTGCAACTATTAAAGCATTTAAATGCAAGTCTTAAATCATTAAATTTCAAGTAATGAATCTTAAATTGTTTGGCCCATTCAACAGATAACAAATTAATTCATAATTCAGAAAGCTATAAATACAAGAATACAACAAAATTTTCCATTTTAAGGAAAGTGAAACCTTTAAAATCTCCAAGTTTATCATAGCTTATCACTTTGACTTAGCAATAGTTTCATTGGCAAAACATTACAAAATATTACAAAATTTACCTTGAGCCAGATTAGTAATTAAGTAAACTTTTTACAAATAAAACGTTTTGCGTAATACAATGTATCTGGGTCACTGGGTGAACAGTGAAGAAGACCTCAGCTGAACTTTTGAATTACTGAGCCAAAAATGTACATCCCACCCCTAAACTGGGGGCTCTGTGAGGCTTATCAGAAGATAAGTCAAGCAGTATTTGGTCAGATAACTGCGCTGGAACCAGGCTATGCACACGTAGCAGCAAATGGGAGCGGAAAGGAAGATGAAAGCAGTTTCTATCGATGAAGGAAATTGAGATGCACGAAAAACCACACTGGGCAATTTCTGAATATGCACGCCTATATCGTATACTTTTAGCTATAGTAGCATTCATTCTATAGTCATTTAAGTATTTCCTTCCATTTCATTACAATAACTGGCTTAACCATTTAATGGAACTATTAAAACACTATTTATATATTTTGTGTTCATCGGCATGTTGTCTTGCTTCACAGTTTCGCCTGCTGATATATCTTCTGTGCTGATTTAGCGTAAGAATATAAAATGAGAAGGTTGAGAGGGGCTTATTAAAGAACTTCACAATGAATTCAAGTTATATATATATATATATATATATATATATATATATATAAAATAGGTGTCTTTAATTCAGTTGTCAGTCGTCATAGGCAGTGACTGTACAAGTTCTAATGCGAATGTTTCACCAGGCAAGTGTGCGATTTGATATGCGTGTTTGGCATCTGTGTACATTTACAGTCTTTTTTAGATTCCTTACATTCTGTATTTTTTCAAAGTCCCAAATATTATAAACTGCTACAGGATGTTTCGCAAGAATTCAACTCTCACTGTTAAAAATAGTCCGCAATTTTTACTTTCGTTGGGTCGCTTCGTCATTAAATACTGTTCGAGCTTTTCTTGAAAGCCACAGTTTTCTTGTTCTTTTTGGAAAGTTGAGTCATGATGGTTCCCGATCGACTCACAAGAGATCTAAATTTGAAGGATTGGTAAAATAAGTGGGTGCTTATAATGATATTAGTTGTACTTTATGAGGCCCTAGTCGTTGTGAAAGTTCTGTCATTCTTTATGCAAAACAGAAATTCTTCAATTCTAAGAGCAAATCAAGAAAATGACGTGGCTATAAAACCCTTGAAACAATGAAAACAAATGTCTCGCCGCATATTAAGAGATTGTGCAAGAATTGCAGAGAAACAAGTCGCAATTAAAGAACTGCCTAGTGAGACACTATGAAATCGTTTTGAATACTTGAATTTCTTAGTAGCAGTGTTAAATCCAGATATGCGGTCTTCAGACGAATGTGAACGTGTGTTTTATGGTGACATGTCAATTCCTCGTTAATGTAAAAGATGAATTATAAATTAAGTGAAAGCACGTGTTCAGCACTAGTTAAAGAATTTTGCATCTATTAAGAAAATGCTCATCACATTCCCATTTCAGTTAAAGAACTTGTGAAGTCGAAATGATATCTATATCTATGGCTGAATGTGAACGTGGATTTAGTACCACGAATCTAACCATCACTCATTAGTTCAAATCCATACACTTTCAAACCTACTTTTTATTTCAATAAATGGACCTCCAGTGCATTGGTATAATGCAGAAAAGTTAGCAGCAAATGGATCAAGTCTCAGCACCACAGTGCCCTTGACAAACCAACTGGCAAACCATCGCAGTCTCATACATCTCCTCTATTCTCTGAACTCTGTAAGTTAAAATGGCGAGTATATAGTCTGGCTTGTAAATAGGCTCTCTCTTTTCTCTCTCTGTCTCTCGAGCAGTGTTTAGCGGCCGTTTTTACTAATGAGGCACCACAGGCGGTGACACTGATGATACATGAAATAAAATGATAAATTGGGAATGCATATTTTTTTAAGGAAGGAAGTGTTCCAGGCCTAAGTTTAGGGTACCTCCCCGACATTTACCATTTATGAGGACTGAGGTAAACCTGGAAAAAAAACCCAGTCAGAGAGGACGGTCCTGGTGGGATTCGAACCCCAGACCCCCTGCTCATGAATCCGCACCTTAACGACCTCGGCTACTCGTGGTGATATGGGCTTTCTCTGAACCATTGTTAATGGTACACAAAAAGATATATTAAGAAAGTAATCATGAATTATATATATATACATATAGGTAAATAGTCATTTATATAAGAAAATAGTGCACATATAGTTGCTAACCCATTAAGATGTCTCCGACAGTGCTAAAGACCTACAGGCCTACAATATGATCTTAAGTAAGCTAAGAGAGTACCGGGGATATGAAAAAACAAATATTGCGGAGGGAAAAGAACTTGACTTTAAAAAGTATCATTCATTATGACGTGAACAAGACTAATTTGTCATACATCTGCTTGAGGCCAAGAAGTCTAGCAGCACTCAAGCTTTCCTGTCACTAAAGAAGTCTAAGGGATTGCAAAAGACGCTTACAAACTTTTCATACTTTGAGAAGAGGTATAATGGATTGGTTTTTACTTCTAATATTTCCTAATAATACAAACAATACAAAAATTATTCAGGTTTTAAGAAACAACATTTCATACAAGGTGCACTTAAAGAATATTGCAAAATGTAGGTTTCAGGTACAGAAAGACGAAGGGTAAACGCAAAAAATTAATAAAAAGGCATTACATAGTGGTAGTATGGTTACTACTGCTACACACATTAGGACTTATGGTGACAGAAGGCTATATATATTTAGATGAGATTTTGGTAAGGAAACACCACACACTAAAGTCAGTTTGGTAAGATTCCATTAAAAGCGGCGGACTTAAGGTATATTTGGAGCAAGATAGCCTGCTGATTGTCATACAGTGCTTATTTTTGTACAAAAACTAATCCAAAATATACGAACTCGGTCTTCTTGCCAATGAAATGAATCATGAGTAGGGACCTAGCCAGATAGAAGATTGGAGGGGTAAATACACCCCTTAATTACTTTTTTTATTTATCTTAGCCCTTGCACTTAATAATTATTAAGAGATAATACAATTAATTCTAAATTTAACTTTGGCTCTAACCCAGTATTTTAAAATCTAGTGTTACGAATCACTCTCTTATTGATGCACGTATAAGGCACAGCCGACTAGAAGCGACGATGCATTGAGTCCAAGTACCTGCCTACAAATCCGCGATCGAGGATCGTATTTTCTGTATTTTACAGTTTATCTCAGCTAAATTCATCACTGTTTCCTAATTTTAACTTGTATAAATGGTTCTACACAGTTCATCTGTTTTTGCCATGGTAAACTTGACCACTCATCCTGTAATTGTTAATTTGGCTTATTACGACGCTCTTTAACATCTCAGTAATCAGCGTCCCTCAATTTAGGGCTTGAAACCCAATAACGTTTGCTCAGAGACATCTTTCAGGCTTGATGTTATTTTATGTGCCGTAAATGTGCGTCTTTACTTTCCTTCCGAAGGAAGTATTATACTTAGGATTTTTACGATCATCATTCATCCTAAAGACTATGCCCCTGGACATGAGGTATGCGCTTATATCCTTATTACTGTTATTACAATCCAATAACTTGTTTAGGTTCAGATAAAGAAGGAATTGCAAATAAAAATAACACTTACTGTTAAAAGACGTGCAAATGCTCATTAAAGGGGCACAGAATACTAGAATATTGCATTATACATCAGGAAAATTGCAAGAAAATGACTTGATGAAGGGAGTAGGGCATTTATGAAATTGTACGAATTATTCTAAATTTATAACATTCTGACGACGAGGATAGTATCGACATTGATGACTCTGATGACAACGAAACCAAGGATGATTGAGTCTCTAGCAGGTCCATTAAGTTTAAATAACAAGTAATTATTTTAATAAGTGTTATAATGTGATAAAGTATTTCTATCTTGAGCATAGTAAAAATGTATGGTAGTTTTGTTGTGGCGCATTTATCATTACGTTTGTAATTGTACTTGTAAATTCTAGTGAAAAGGGCTAAAATTAGTCATTTAAACGTACATAAAGTGAGAACATATAGTGAGAAGTACGATAAGTGAGACGTAACGATAAGCCTAGCAAGACCGAGAAGGAATAGGCAAATCGGCAACGCTTTGCAACTATTGCTTTTCATTTGCTATAAAACAGATCGCTATATAACAAAAAATTCAATTAGTTTGAAGTATTTTAAATGTTTAATATTCCATTAAATAAATGGCGCATAATTGTGACTTCTAAAACCTATCTGATTTTAGAATAGGAAACATCTCAGAAAAATCTTACTCAGGTATGGGGATCCAAGAAGCAAACAGAACTGTAAGACAACTTGCGGAAGCAGGAGTAAAAGAGAGAAAGAAGCAGGAAAAAGCCAGTATTAGGTTGTTGGGCAAATGCGATAGGTCCTTGGCTAAGGGTCAAGCGTGGATAGTTCGGAAGCTGTACAACATCCCACGCCGCCAACGGTCACGAAACATCTTCGGTGCTTGTGGAGGCGATTCACAGTCACATCCCAGGTGCACTTTAGAAAGTTAAACGTGTCTTGTTGAGAGATAGATCGTACATCAGCTGGAGTCTCTCTTCCTTATCTTCTGAACTGATGGTTCTATCTGAGCCTTTTACTTTATAGTTGATATGTTCTATCTTCATTAATTGTGCTGCAACGTAATTCATCCGTTGTTATTCACGTTGAGTTGTCTGCTCTGATTTCACCTCAAAGTTCAAGTTTCGTTCCCCCAAAGCTGCATTGATTTCCTAATAACAAACTGCACATTCATTCCATGAAAAGTTTCGTGTTTTCTTTTAGATGTTTCTTGACAAACTTAACAGCTTTTACCTACTCAACGCTCTCCAGAACATTTTAGATTTGCATTTAACCTGGTTAGATCATTTTTAAACTCAGAACATTCGTTTTATTTAGCCAAAAAATTACAAGTATGCTATTATCGCCGTTATTAGTTAACACCTTTCGGGGTAAATTTTCGCAATTATTTTGGAATTAACATGAATTGCATTTGCAGCAATTAGGTTCCAAATAATGCCTTTATTTTTTATTTAATTGGATAATCTGGGTCGGAGGTAGATATTTCCGTACTTAAGCCTTACTCAACGGCTGGCCGTTTGTGCTTACGCCTCCAGTGTTGGACCTCCGGGAGGAAGAGATAAAGTGAGGTAGGCGTCGGTTGTACGTAGGGTTCCTAACATGTTTCCACTTAGGACATGCTGACGCCGGCGGAAAACCCCTTCCAAGAAATTGGAGCCCCTCAGAAGAACCAGGGCATAAGCGCAAGCCACCGTCTTCCCGCACCAGCCCAGCTCGCCCTGATACGTTCGACCCTTTACCAAAACCATTTGAGAAATTAAATTGGAGAGCGGAAATTACGCAACATTCGCCTAAGGATCAGAGAAAGACCCAAGGTCAGGATGGCTGGCCCCAACGGAACTGAACTCGGCACCCAAGCATTACCGCCTGAACTACCCCACTCCTTGTGTGTGTTTGTTAGTTATTGCCTTCTTTTTATCCAAAGAAGCTATGGTTGTAATCCAACATAATCTCTTTGTTCTGGAAATATATTAATCTTATTCAAGAGTCTGTTATCTGTAACATTTAGCTAAGTATGATATATATATATATATATGTATATCAAATTTCAACAAATCTGAAATGGATGAACGAATGGGTTATTTTATCGACAATAGGTGTATTCCATAGGTATAATGCTGAGAATTATAACAATAATTTCTAAGAAACATTTTCAATGAAAAAAAAAAAAAAACTCCGAAGGTTTTAGTTTAAAATCTGCAGAACTAAATATATCTTCATAACACTTTTACCAACTCTAAATTGTATAATAGCTACCAGTGCTACGTGTGCATTAAGTGAAACCTCCATTTATCGCCATGGGTGGCGAGGTCATTAAGGTAGATTTGTGAGCGGGATGTCTGGGGTTCGAATCCCGCCAGGAACGTCCTCCCTAACTGAGATTTTTTCCAGGTTTTCCTCAGTCCTCATAACTGGCAAATGCCGGGGAGGTACCCTAAACTTAGTCCTGGAAGGTGTCCTTCCTTTAAAAAAAAACCTTTCCCAATTTATCATTTCATCTCATGTATCATCAGTATTCACCGCCTGTAGAGCCTCAGTAGTAAAAAGGGCGTTAAATACCATTTTTCAAACCTCCATTTAGTGCCATCAACCATAGTTCCAACGAAGAAAATAAAAACCACATTGTTAAACGTGAGGTTTACTAATATTAATTTTGAAGTGTGCTCACGGGACTTTGGAACCGTATTCCAATCCAGTAAACATTATTATGAAGTTTATTCTTGCCTTAGAATACAAAAGATATACTGGAAAAATAAAAACGAATTACATCATCAAGGGAGAACCATAGGTGTACTGTTTTACATGTGTACAGTTTTATCTCCAAGTATCAAGGTGACATATTTAAAGTTCCAATTCTTATTGGAATTCAAATAACTGAATTTCATTGAGAGGTGACTGTTCTCGAGAGATCTGTAAGAAATGTTCATTGGATCGTACAAGTCTTCTTTATTTTCACAGACTGGGTGTATTTAAGGAAATGTTGATATTTGATTGATGAGTACTTACATTGATTAATATTGTACTGTAAAATGCCACAGTTGAAAAATATGTTTAACTAATTGTGCCCTCATAACATACCAAATTGGCTAGTGACAGTGTTTTGCTCTGAGGATTTGTGGGTATCTTCAGAACATCTTTGTTAATCAATGAAACATTGTTAAATTCAAAATCCTTGCAAGATTTGCGTGCAGGTCTTATAAGAACTTATCAATCGTCTATGAAGTTTGCATCAAAGAAAAGAGAAGAAAGTGTTCGCTTCCATTACACACAACTTTCCGGAACGAAAAATCTGCTTGCTCCAAACACGAGTCACAACGTAGAACTTAAAAGTTTTTCAGCATTCACCTACTTCCCTGATCTTTCCACTAGGAACACAATCTGAAATGTTTGCTATTGGTGACTGTCATGAGTATGTAAGCCGCCACGGATGGCCGCTGTCGTTTAGGCGCGGGAGATCTGGGGTTCGATTTCCACCAGGATCGTCCTCCCTGACTGAGGCTTTTTCAAGGTTTTCCTCAGTTCTCATCAATGGAAAATGTCGGGGAACTACCCTAAACCTAGGCCTTCCTTAAAAAAAAATCCTTTCTCAATTCATCATTTCATCCATGTATCATCAGTGTCCACCGCCTGTGATGCCACAGTAGCTAAAACAGGCGTTAAACACTATATTTAAAAAAAAAAAAAAAAAAAAAAAAAAGTTGATGGAAATTTTCTTCTCAGGCAAAATACAGCACTGGAAAAAATTAAGTGTATAAATTGATATCATTGTTCATAACTGTGGGAATATCATCACAATTATGGGGGATTTAGAGAATATTGCAGCGCTAAAGTCACCCCATTTCTTTGCTCAGTACCATATTGCAAACGTCCTACATTAAAGATCTATTGTTGATATAAGCGAGCTTTAATCCATTAGCATTAAAAATATATATCTCGTTCTTTGTGTAAGCAAGATTATGATGACACCTCAAGACTAATGTAAACGAAACTCTTCCAAGTTTGTTTCTCATGAAGTGTATCATCAAGGCCATGTACGTCACTATGTTCAACGGATGCTTGGCGAAACATGTTAAAACTTTGCGTTGACTGTAGTATGGCATCGAAAACAATAGAATGGCCTCTATCTCCAGCCCTGGCTGAGAGGCAATGTGGTGAATCGCTGTGCCCCTACCGAGACTCGACCCCGAGCAGGCTAAGTGAAAGTGCACGCTAACCTTGGCATATGTGCTACTGGTAGTCTTGCACAGAGACTCTAGTTTTTCCTCTTTGTTTGCACAAGTGCATTTAGAGCACTCAATATGGGTGTTGTCTCACCTGTAGAGATGCATTTTTTCAGGGATGTAGCTCTGAGAACATGAATAGACATTTTTAAAAAGTGAACACTCAAAAATATTATTTTTAAGTATATGGTAAACCTTTTTTGTGCAATTTATGGTAGCTTAGGAATTAAATGTAACATTTTTTATCATTTTACCAATCATACCCGTCCTAGAAGCTCAAAATATAACATTTTAGCAAAATAATTACTTTTTAAGTGGTGAAATTTAAGGAAAAGGCTTTTTATACATATTAATGTATACACAGTGATTTTTTTAGGTAAAACATCTTTGAGAACTTAATTAACAAAATACAAATTTTATGTTTAATACATTTTTTCTTACTTAGCAATATTGTTCATAAAATACTTTAAGTATTTTTTCTAAAGCATGCAATTACTTTATTTCGCTTTTATTTCCGTCTGAAACACATTGCATTTTGCTTTCGAACAGAAGAATTAAATTTATTCCCGAGTTATACATTCAAATGAATACTACTTTTAGCGTGTCAGTTTTAATAACATTTTTTTTTTTAAAATTCTGTTTCATGCCTACAGCAGTAAACTTAAAAACCCTGCAGTTATTTTTAAAAGTAGTTTGATTATAGAAAAATCTTTACAATAATTCAGAAATATATGACCTCTAAAGAGAAAAAATGCCATGTTTGTTTAAGCTTAAAAGAAATGTTGATATTGGACGATTCTTATTTCGTTCAACATTATTATCAGGAAATGACCTAATTATACAATCTTCGAATAGTTTGCAAGAAATGAAGCTGAAAGGAGCGGTATCCCTTACAACTACATGTGTTATTCAGCAAAAGCTATCCAATAAGGACATTAACTCACGTTGAGATTCATTCCTATAAGCCAATATTAAATGTATGAAAAGATTCTTGAGTAATTTCATAACTCTAGGTAAGTATAACACATTAACTAATATTTACAGGTACTCAATTTACATTGTCATTTTTTTCGTGAAGGCCCCTTTAACGTAACTTTGTGCATCCACGTTCAAGGAATAAAACAAGAAAGTAACTTTCGAAAAACAATATTCTGTATTCTAAATTTAACAAATGTCTAAATTTACCTTTCTGCTCTTTGCAGTTGCCATTTGAAACTATTATGTGTTCTAGTTCTTCTTCAAGGTAAGATTCAGTGAAAATCAGTCCATTCTAAAATTCCAAATGTGTTCCCGTCTAATTTTTGGGTTTCGAAGAAGTCTTTATTTACATTTATCTACATTTCTCAACAAGGACTGCACTCAACTTACGTGATATGTTGTTGTTGTTATTATTATTATTATTATTATTAGCATAATTAGCATTATTCATTATATCCATATGAATGTGCTAGCAACTGACGAGTAAGTTTCCTGTGAGCTGTCTGTGTTTATTGAATTATTATTCCGTAAAGTAGCCATTTTGTGTTTCTGGTTGTGCTACTGATCATAGATTCAATACTTTCGTTTAATTTGTTCATTTCATCAGCATTCCTGTCCTCTCATATTTACTTACACATTGAATGCAATTTATGCCAGTACCTTTATAAATGAAAGGCAGCAGTTGTCTCCCCTGAACGTGTCTATATAAATTATTATCAAGTTATAACAGACACTACATCAATTGATTATAATACATTTTTACAAGTTATTTAACTGCAGGTCAATGGATTTAGCCAATGGATATTATTCTTAAAATTATTTTAAAATATCTCTGGAAATGAAGCATCAACGATGAGCACAGTATGAATGACATAGAGAATTCATGTATGAACATATAACATGAACTCATTGCGCAAAGGATGAAAGTATAAATAACGAAGTTGGACATCAAATGGTTGTAGAAGTGAATCACTATATGAAGTTGTGGGTCTTTTTAGGAATACGCGTTGGTCCTGGTCATCTAGTGATATTTGTCTCGTAGACCCAAGATCTCGGGTTCAATCCCGGCCAGGATCGATGGATGTTTTTCGACGTAAAAATTCTAGGTATGGCTTCCTTTGGAAGGAAAGTAAAGTCGTGGGTCCCGTGTCGTAGATTTATGGCACGTAGAGAACCTCACGCCTGAAAATAGAGGCCTCTGAGTAAACTTTATCGGCCGTTTCACGCCCTGCATCGAATGGGACGCTGATGACCTAAGATGTTAAAGAGCGTTAAATAAAACATTTACTATTACTTTAGGCATAAACATGAAAATATTTCTTTAATCATCTCACTGTTAAGAAACCGAGACCTCGGTTTACAAAAGTTTGTTGCAAGAAAATGCTTTAAAATCCGATCTAGTCGAACGAGTTCTGTTTTTCCATTTAAAGATGGTCAAACTGGATATACTGCTAAGAGCCGGGAAGTAGCCTACACAGAGGATGTTTCAGCATGAAGTTGAAGTGTACAAAGGTCAAGCAATTGCAGTAATGTAGTCGTTATTCTTTTGTTGCTTGGGTTCTGTTTTCTATCTTGTTTGGAAGGCCATCCTTCAATTAATATCTAGTGTGTACAGTTCTGTATTTCTTTGCCGACTAATTTCGAAAATGTGCATACACAGCGGTCATTAAACCTAATCATCCTTCATGCGACAGAATGTTGTGGTTAATTCAGGGTAGAATTGACTCGACCATCCCAACCACCAAGGAAATAATGCCCAAAGTTGAAGCTATTTTGATCGAGGACTTTGAGTTGTCGCCACTTGAATGTTGTGCTTTGACGATTAGCTTTATCGGATAGACAAGTTCATAACATAAACTACAGGATACTTCAACAAATATTAAAACCGAAAATAGGAAGAATTTCACATTCACGCATAAAAATGTATGGGGGTGAACATATTTAAAATCTGTGATTAAAAAGCAAACTTGATAAAAGTAGCTTACTGGAAAAAGAGAACCACTCTGTTTATGTCCAAACCTAAAAGGTAGCGATGAAACAGAGTTGAAGGAATTCAATATACAGATGATATTGCATAGTTTCGCACTATGATCACTGGAAGGTGAGAGAAAAATCACTTAATGTGACAAGGAAGGTCAGACGCGTTTAAGCCGCAACAACAATGAGGCGAAGCGACTCTGTTGGTTCTTAAAAGTTGGAAGCTGGTGAAAGCAAGACAGCTACAAAGCCTTTCAAGAAACGTGGGATCAGAAAGCCATCCAATAAATGACAATGCGTTTGAAGAAAGTGAAAGTAAACATCCTGGCATTAAAAGTAGTAATGTGTTTGGAAGAGTTCCACCAGTTTCCACTTAACTGTATCTTTATCTATTTTGTGGGCCTTCGGCAAGGTCTAAAGCTAATGTAATGACTTTATTTTGCCTTTTGTATTGAAAGATTCGCGCGTCAGACCATGTCACATCTTGTGAACTGTTGGTGAACTTAGGCACTAGCCACTAAAGTTTCTGAGTCGTTCTCAGCGACTATTAACAGCCACCTCTCTGCAGACTATTATAGATCCTTAAGTTCTGTTTTTACATACCAGTGATCTACCCCTTTCGTTCTTAGAAGTGGACGGAAAGCCCGGAATCACCTTCATCCGTATTAGGAAGCCTGCACAAAGAATGGAATATCGAATAGAAAGATAGGCACGTTGTCGACTTCGCCTGCACTTGGAAAAGTCGAGGCCATCTCTTTTCCGTTTATGTGTTGATCCGATGTTGCGATAAACGCTGTTAGTTTTATTCTTCGATTATGATCGGGAAAGAGATTAGCGAACTATAAATTCCTTTTTGCTTCCCCCCCCCCCTCCATTCACGCTCTCTACCTTAATCCGCATTCTTTTTTCCATATTTTCAGCCTCTTGCGCGCACACACACATACATTAGCACAACACCTCTTCTGAATGAAGAATTCTCGTTGTCATTGTTTTAATCTATACTCCTGACGTTTGTTTATTGCCTGTAACATCTGTAGTTGATCTTTCCAGTGTTTTAAAAGATTTCTTGAGTCTCATTCACAATGCTTTCACTATTTTCATTTCCTTTCAACTCTTTCGGTTGAAGCTATATCTTCAATGTTTTGCGAATCGTTCCAGGTTTTTCAGCAGTGTAGAAATCGTCGTCTTATATCAGTAAAAGGAATAACCGGAAACAGTCCTGGAAGATGTGTTCTCCACCCTATGTATGGACAAGGTTTATACTTGATGCATTTGTAACTGTCATATACCTTCATATTTGATCTGCTTGCTGATAATTTGCCACATCTCTCACGTCTCATTTTTTGGTACAAAACAGTGGCAGGCAGTGGACATTTGCGGAGCTCCAGCTACATAATCTCGTATCATTCACAGTTTGACTTCTAGTAATTAAATACGGTTTTTTGCGTGTGCGTGTGCTATGCTGGTATATCTGGTGAATTTTGGCATTTCTTTAAATGGGAGTAGAACTTAAGCAATCTAGCAATGCCTTTTTTACACTTTTTTGATGTTACATAAATTTATTAACACAAGAACAATCTAAGTTTCACTTACATAAAAAAAATAATTATTATATAAGAAATGGTACTGCTTAACTGACATTTTCTGTGAAAATTATTCGTGTTGATAGAATAGACAGCAAATGCTGATATTCTCTCATCATCCATTTTACCGCCACTGGTGGCCGAGGTCGTTAAGGCGTGGACTCGTGAGCGGGAGGTCTGGGGTTGAAATCCCGCCAGGATCGTCCTCCCTAACTGAGCTTTTTGCCAGGCTTTTCTCAGTCCTCATAAATGGCAAATACAGGGTAGGTACCCTAAACTTATGCCTTGAACATTTCTTTCCTTAAAACAATCCGTTCCCAATATATCATTTCATCTCATGTATCATCAGTGTCCACCGCCTGTGGTACCTCAGTAGTAAAAACGGGTGTTAAAC
Source organism: Metallyticus violacea (assembly GCA_030762175.1). NCBI lineage: Eukaryota > Metazoa > Arthropoda > Insecta > Mantodea > Metallyticidae > Metallyticus > Metallyticus violacea. Next base: position 99,653,130 of record CM060835.1, on the reverse strand, counting down.
ACTATTTTAAAAAAATCTTCCCTGTTTGTCCACAAGGAACTGTGATCAGCAAACTCTGTTTACTGTAAAATTATTCTTAATATAACTGGCCATCCACAAGTTCCTCCGCACTCGGGTGACATACACCACACAGGAGCAAGTTAGTACTCCTGCATTTCCGATGTTCCTTCCTTTTTAGCAGTAATCTGCCTACTGCTGTTAAGGTTTGACTTTAGAGCGTGTCTTGCCTTGGTGGAAAAGTGAACGCAATAACTATACGCTCGACGTGCGCCAGTACTGCCATCCGAATTTTCTTCCTAATGAATTTCGGCTACACCACGGCTGCAGAGCGACTTTTGATGATCTGTTTATGTCTCAGTAAAGTGTTTCCATCACCAAGCGGTGTGACTCAGGCGGTAATACTTGGAACTCGTATTCGAAAGATCCCAGGTTTAAATCCCTTAGGGCGGGACATCCTGACATTGGGGGTTTTCGTGGTTTCCCCTGTTGCTTAGGCGAATGTTGGAATGTATCTTGACTTTCCACGAATTTTCCGCTGTACTATTTCATATCATTTCATTCCTTTGGTTCTGTTATAGGGTCGAAAGTGCCAGAGCAAGTTGGACTTGCGTTGGTAAAGGTTTTTGTGGTGGAAGCAGACCTTCTGAGGGGCCCAAACTCCTTGGGAGAGGAGAGTTCCACTGGCGTGCTTCACCCTTCCTGGCTCCTGAATGCCCAACATGTTCATCTCATCTCTTCCTTCCAGAGGCCCTCCTGGTGTGTTTAAGGTTTTTTTCTCCTGTGCCCCAAACCTATTTTATGCTGACGTTACTTCTGTTCAAGTGGGTATTACACATTAATATGCGTCGCATCTGGCTGAAATTGTGTATTAGAACATTACAAGAATATGCTTGCCAATTTATTAAACTTTCAATTTACGCTTCAAACTAACGCTTGATTTGTGAGAACAAACTGACATTTTATTGTCATCCTTTAAAGTTATTGCACTATCTGACTTAATTACTGGTATGACCTAAATCTTAGGAGAACTTGTAGAAGGCTGCACGTTTCGGGCACTAAATGATTACCCATCATGTAGTCTTCCGCTGAAGACTTTGAATGCACGGGCTGTTAATGAAGGAATATAATTATGTGGACATAAAATGAAGCATTTTGAAAATTGTTTTGTTAAATGTCCGGTGTAAAATGCGGCAAACATTGTTTTATCACTTTTACGTGTTGTTATTTATTCGCAATTGTTTTCTTATTATTCTGTATACGGGATATTTATAGTATCTCCAATGTTAAAAGGTACTATAATTACAAATTAACAACTTTTCAGGAGAGCGAAAAAACATAGCCATTATGTATTATTAGGGGCCTATTAGACACATATGTAAACTGCCTGACATATTGAAAACATGTAAATGCTCCCAATTTATAACAAAATTGTAAAAATTGACTTGGTTTATCTTAACATAATGTTAAATTATAAGGGAAGCAAAGTTAATGTTATAATGTATTATGAACTTATTGAAAACTAAACGCTTCACACAAATATGCATTGCTGGCATATTAGTTTAGTAAAACAAGTGACATAACAAAAACACAAATAATAAATGTATGTTGTCCATTATAAGAAGTTTTGTTTTCCTCCTCGAGTTTCTATATGCTGCTTGTAAAGCTGCACTTGAGTTACTCTTTGGACCAAGCCAGTATTTCATCAGAAAGTCCTTTGAATCCGAAGTGTGACACACGCATGCAAGGTCTTGAACCTTCCGAACATTAATAGCCATTTTACCAGAATGTGCCTTAGGAATGTTGTGCATATTCACAACAGGTAGATGCTTGTGTGCAAGGGAAAAAGTGTGTTGTGCATTACTATCAATGAATGATTTGTTAGCATCAAAAGCAAACTCCTTAAAAGAAATAGGTTCAAACTTTATTTTTTGGTCACGGGGTAGACTTTTGTTTCATCAGAGATAGCTGCCCTCTTATGCTTAGGAGGCCACCAGTTGATGAAATCTAGAACATTTTCAAAGGTGACAGCTTTTATTTGGACATTTCTTGTTGAATTGGCCATAATTTCTACATAATCTTTAAGGATATATATTCCATCTACCCATTTTAGATTCTTCTCAAAAACACCAAACACCTGATCGTATTGTAGGAAAGAATGCTCTCGTTCACGGAAGTTTTTAGTCGCTTTCTTAAGACGTGTTAAATCAACAAGGCCAAGACACATTCTTATTAGTGTGTGGTTTCGGTTCTGACCTATGCATGCCTCAGAAAATAAAAGCAGCCTTTTAACAGCAGAAGCCATTGAATTTTCAATATATTCAAACAAAAATGATGATTCCCTCTCCCTTGTGATAAACGTATAAAACAGCTGACTAAGTTTTCAGATCATACACTCAAAAACAGTTTAATCAAAATTGCCTTAAATAAAAAAATCTCTTGAACAGGAATGTTTGGTAAAGACAGGTTTTGCGTATGCTCAAACACCAATCCACCATCATCTTTCTTTTTGCATTCTTTATCAACAGCTTTCAGCTTCTTGTAACAATTCTTACTTCTCTTACATTGAACTCAGCTGCAGGAGACTGCTTCAGGCTTTCAGTTCCTCAATGTGCTGCATATGTGAGTTGTGAATGCTCAAAACGATAAGTATAATGTTCTTGGTAGAACTTTAGAAATGTTTCATGTTTTACATTGGTATCCAGATGTTTTTCGTTGAAAAGGTTATGTATGCGTGTAATGTTTAAATGAAAATGCATTTCTACAGTAGTGAGTTTTCTTCAGTGGAAAACTGTCAATATGCTCTCTCATTAATGTCACAGTATTTTCAGATGTTTCACTGACATTTGGATGTGCACTCCTCATATTTTTAGGCGAAATCCGCTTAAGCAACAAAGAGCTCAGCCGGAAAACTCCTTTCTTGGTTACTGCATGAAAACAGGAAAGCTTTGTTCTCACTTCCAACAAGAAGAAAGTAATCATACGAGACATTTCGCTTTGTTTTACTTGTTTCTTCTTTGGAATGTCTTGGTTTGCATTACTTCTTGTTTCATCTCAATCAAATGCTGTATGTGAATATCATTTTGATTTTTATCTTGAATGAAATGACAACCTTACGTCTGTCCTTTTCAGGTATGTTTTGAAAACAATTCGACATTTACAATCTTCACCTGTTGATCTTTGTTCAATACGTTTACCACTGTGATTGATGTTTTCTTCTCCAGAAACTCTGTAATTCTTAATAATATTTCTTTGATACTTTTCGGAATTATTCCCCGTTATAGTATGCTATATCCACTAAAATCTTCTGCGTCTACAATAACACTGCAAGGAAACAAATGACATGAAAGAGTACACTAGGTACTCTTAAAACAATGTTGTGTTATAAGAAATCAAGTCAATGGCTTAGTGCGTTTTAATATTGTATTATAAATCGAACTGTGCTGAGTTTTCTGTGTTGAGGAAGTCAAACTTGGTTCTTTTTAACATAGTTTGATGCAGTCTTACATTTGAAATGGTTTCCAAGGTAAAAGTGAAAATCTCATTTTTTAAACTTAGTTCCTTTTAACATTGGAGGATTCATATATATTTTCATTTGACTATATATATGAGGGCAGTCAAATGAAAGCCAAACAACCGCTAACAGGTGATAATGGAATTTGTTTTGTTCAAAGGTAATTGCTATTAGTGTTAATACATGTATCCCACTGAAAGACGAGACTATTAATTCCAGTTTTGTAGAAAGAGATTGGTCGCTAACGGATCCACAACCTCACCCACTCTTGTACTTGCTGTCCGATTGAAACCGACGTCCATGAATATCTTTCTTCAGATCGCTAAAAATGTGGAAGTCACAATTGGAAAGATCTGGGCTGTATGAAGAATGTTGAAGGGTTTCCAGTCAATCGCTCAGACATGCAGCCATTCTGTCATTCTTTTGTTTCTGTGTCAGTTGATGCGGAACCCCACTGCACGCAACTTTTTCGGGTCTGCAGGTCATCTTTGATAATAGCATGCACGGAGCCATGGCTAATGTCGACCTGAACAGGAATTTCTTCCTCTGTGATTCTCGGTTTTCCCGGATCAGACCATCAATCCAAGCAATCACATCAGGCATAATGTCTCGATGGGCCTGTCCCGGGCGCGGATTGTCTTGCAGTGATGTGCATCCTTCTCGGAATCGCTGCTGCCACTCGTGCGCACTTGCAGTGTTCGCCATACACAGCAGACATGAGACGATGAATTTCGCGTGTTCCAGCACCCACAGCCACCAAGAAACGAACCACACCTCTCTGTTCTTTTTTGCTTGCCTTCATTTCCAATGCAGAACTTGTCACTACGCTCACCTCTAGAGCAATAAAGAAACAACTGTGTGGACCTGTGCGTTTTCACAATGCATTTCTCCTACCCTACAGATGGCAATATCGATGCGTAACAACAGTGTTACCATCTCTTGTGAGGAATATGTTTTATGGCGGGTGTGCCCCTCATATATACAATATACAACATTTAATGAGGAGAAATATAACCTAATTATCCATAATCGTTCAACACCAATTTCCTGATTTTTTAAAAAATTTCCATCTGCTGCAATGACATTGTATTTGTAATAAACATGATTAACTCTTTTTTCTATTTTATTTCCTTTTATTCATTCGTAACTAGTTACAGTTGGCAACTCTTGTCATATTTGAAAACAAACAGTTCAATTACTTCTATACGAATACAAATAGTTAATTATGCACCAGTAAGGAAAGTAACTAATTCAATAACACTACACATTATTATCTTTATTTTAATTTCAATTCTCGCGCTAAAGAATTAATTGGCAAATAGAAATATTTTACTAGATTATCTATAATTTTTTCGACAAGTTTCGCTACCATAGATTACGTCACTAATCATTGCTGCGGTATTATGTGATTTAATGCCTGGTTGAACCGGTGGGAGCGTTGAACTAATTAATTAGTTAAGGCCTGGTAAAAGTGATGACTGGTGCCCCGTTTTTGTAGTAAAGAACTAAATAGTTGTATAATCACTTTCTTGTGCGCTTTTTCTACACTCTTTTATTTATTTTTTTTTTTTCAAGTATCTCTTTTTATTTCTTTCTGCTCGCCAAAACCAAACTTTATTTTTCGTAATTATTTATTTTGAATGTTTAACGTAAGGATGGGATAAAAATGATATAAATAACATGAAAGGCCTTCTTGAATATTTTGTCTGCAGACTTCCGTTCTTATTTCGGTAATGATGCCGTCTGTAACACTGGGACTTTGATAGCAGGTTGCTGTAAACTTTCATCCAAAAAATCTCAACGTGTATTGTACTATTACCAACTTCGTGTTTGGAAGAAACGTTAGCGAGAAATGCATTGCAGGTAGCAGGAAGTAAATACTATATCGTTGGTAACATTTAAAAGAGTAATGCAATAATTTTAAATATATAAGACAAATATTAAGGGAGAAATCCATGGATCGCAATATCTCCCACAAGCAAGAAATAAAAGTTTAATTCTTACAGGTGTAAAGTATATTAAAATATACAACAAAGTAGAAAACATTTTAAAAATTTAGAATCACGCTAATTTCAGCTTTGATTTCTGGCCAGAAATGGGCTTGGAATGGAAATATTGTTTAGAATCACAAGTAGGCTGTTTGATGAGACAATGTATAAAGCACTGAAATACAGAAAAACGTAAAATGTACATATTAAAGAACAATGCAGAAAATTGGCTGAAAACAGCACAACTTGTTTAAAAAGCAATGTGTGTATTTCGCCTTATACTGCTAAACTTCAAAATTTTAATGTTTAGTTTCTCTAAGTCTTTAAAATCATTAACATCGTAACAGTTAGATATCTATAGATTTAATTTTTTAAATTCCTGGTTAGTTTAACAAGTTCTTAAACAATTATAAAGTTTAAAGACAGAATTTTAAACAGTATATTGTAAAATGTATTTAAAATTATGTAAAAGCAAATATTGACAGCGGTTTCTGACGGTGTTATGTATATTTATTTCACAGAATAGAGCAGGTAATATAAATTTTAATACATCTAGGTTTTGTTTTAATAATTAATGAATTTATTATGATACTTCATATTTCTCAACTAGTTCAACAGAAGCAAACTACCACAATGCTCTCAACCTTTGAACATGAACCATTGCCTATTTAAACATTAAAATCACGATTTTATGATCTTATCAAGTTTACTCTTCAACACAGCAAGGAAGCCAACTCTTGTTAAGATGTTAAAAATGAACTAATGTTACCGTCAACTGCAACAACAATTGAATACACAATATACATTTACATTTGTTAACTGAGATTAAAATGCTTGGAATACTGGGCTTAGTCTGTAGACTTCCTTAACAGTGCTATGTAATTTGATAATAATTGCTTAAATAATTAGTATTTAACGATATTAATTCGTTGCAGTTCTGTAGCAGCGGGAAATGCAATCAATCATGCCAGACTGTTGATTAATGTGGAAAGTTAAATATAAGACCATGACATGGTCAACCAATTTAAAATCACAGCGTAAAATCACAGTCTCCATCCAAGTCGCGGTTCTGAAAAAATAATATTGGCAGTTTTTGCAGTCTTATAGGAACGGCAGTTGAACAATGTGAAAAGTTAAATGCTTGGAATGGAGAAATGCCACTACTATTATACAGCATGATGACTCCCGGCACATACAACCCATGCTGACTATCCTGCTTTTGATTGCAGAAAGATATGAGTCAAGTGAAAAGATAAAAGAGGCAGTGCTTAACCAGCACTTTCAACTAGGGAAATAGTTTGCAAAGATATACAGCAACAGTAAAATAACCTCATAGTGTATATAACAAAATGTGTAATGCCAACATTTATAGCTTTCTCAGAGATCTTTCCTGAAAAGTTTAGCATTCCTTCAATAGGATGCTTTTTATTGCGCCTAGATCTTCATTTTTGCTCATTTCTATAGAAAACCTAATAAAGAATTCCTTTGCAATATTTCAACACAGTGGACGGTTTTCCTATGTATTGATTTTAAAACAAGAGTAATTTGAAGCTCACAATACAGATAAAACGCAAAGAGTTTGCAACTCGCAAGTAGGAGGAGCTTAGGACACCTGCGTTCGTGGTCTTTTGTTTTCCGTTTGTTGATATTCATTGCGAGTATATATCACGTGTCGCAGGCAACGTTGCCAGACTAATAAAACGTTCAACTTTATTTTCTAATTAATTTTCTAATTAACCATTTAAGTTCTTTTATTAGTTTTCGCGTGCTGTATATTTCCCTTAAATTTGCCTTATTTTGCTGTCATCCTGTTTTATAGGCATGGTGTTCCAGAACGGCCGTTCATTTTTACAAGTTATATCATTATATGAATATCACATTGGTTGCATCTTTCAGGAGTTTTAGGGATGCACAAAATTAGTTGTTATGCACGTTTCTTTCTTTATTTTTCTCTGCAGTCTTTTCATTGCCAAAGTAATACTCAGTCGATACATGTTCATTTTTTGCTAAGCTTGTATATATTTCCTTTAAGCTGTTAGTTATTCTGATTCGCTTAATTTAGTGTCAGTTCATGTGAGTGAAATATTTACGCAAGTATAGTGAAATAAATCAAAGAAAAATGCGTATGAAACACGAACGTAGCACGTTCTTATTAGTCAAACACTGAAGGCTGGGTAAAGCAGAGAGCAGAAATCTTTATGACATAACTGGTTTGCCTATTCCGGAAAATTAAACGTTAATTCTGGGATACCGTGTAAATACGTAGAAGTGTCAGTGACAAAGAAGTGCTGACCAAATTTCAAACCTGCGGAAACAATTGTAAATGCTGTCGGTATGCAGAAACTCTCTCAAACCTCTAAAAACCTCAATCAAGTCAAGCTAGATGGATTGCTCATTAAAAAGTAATTCTTCTTCATGGTGACACGCGTCCTCAAACCGCAGCAATCGTCAAAGATATCTTTTCAAATTCAGGTGGAAAATGTTGCAGCATCTGGCATACATAAGATTTGGTTTATTTTCAAGTTGCATTAACTAGTCTTGTTACTGAACCTGTTTTCATATGAATGTCGTTTATATATTTTGAAATATTATCTCTTTCACTAAAACTCACCCACGTGTATGATGGCAACTTGTTTGAACCTGCAAAGTTAATGCTGTAGTATAGGGCGCCTTGTCTTGCTTATGCTGCAAGAAGGAATTAAGATTAAGTTCCAAAGATGTGGAACAATGCTTGGAAAGTGCTACACTGGCATTGCATTAAGATGTACCTTACGTATTAACTGTTCTGATTATTGTTCTTACTACCATTAGCTTCAAGTAGAGCATGGTCATTAAATGCACATAGTTATCATATTTATTCAATTTCCGCGCGATCATTTTATTACATGATCATAAAACGGCAGGTAAACAAAAGCTCACTATCTGTTGATTTCAGAGTCGTCTGTAACGAGCACTTATCTGCAGATATAACCTCGGGTCGCCAGTTCTATTATCGCTGCAGACATGGACGACTATAAATAGTGTAGCTATGCAAGTGTTCAACCAAGGCCAAGCGTTAGTGCTCTTTGTGCTACACTAATATCGAGAGAGGAAGAATATTGAAGAGAGACGCAAAACTGCGCTTTACATTTAGAATACCTCACCTTGGAAATAGAAGATTTATGGGCCTTCTTAGGAGCAGCTATACATCAAAAAGACAGTTTGGAGTATTTTTGTACGAATTTGTCCTCTTTCTTGCACAATATGTCAGGGGAAAAAGCTTCCATTGTTCATATCTCTCTACAAAACGCGCATTAATGGATTTCTGGATGCGTTAGAACATTTGGTGCCGCAAATGCGAACCATTTCTAAGTTGATTGTTTTGGAAAATCAACTGCAAAAACGCAACATGATCATAATAAAAGATTACTCCAAGACTAAGCAGCCATAAGCAATGCAATGTGATTTATTTCATTATTTTAAATAAGTGTGACAACACATATAGTCAGATAATAAAATAACAGATTCCAGCAACATAATCAATAAATGAAAAACTTATTTTCGAGTTTTCCCGACAAAGGTCCCATGTAACTTCTTGCTGCACCTCCTAAATTAATTATTACATAATTATTTTGCAGTAATGACGTTTCAAAGGGGGAAAAAACATACACACAGAATAAAAGGTAATATTGGAAATTCTAAATCAGACAAATCATTTGTCAGATGAAAGGTATAGACAAATACTTAAAGAACATTGCCAGCTAATTTGTGGAAGTATTGTGAATCCCTTAAAATATAAATAATTTCTGCAATGTAATTAATGACACTTCATATTTTCCTGTGTTCATAATAAAACGAAATATTCCACAAAAACACTTTAACTAATTTTGTTCTAAATTATACAAATATTGAAAGTAAGCACTGAAGAAGAGGAAGAGGAAGAAGAAGAACAAGAAGAAGAAGAGGAGGAGGAGGAGGAGGAGATCAGAAATGAATACTAGCACTGACAATACAGCATTTATAAAAGATATTTATTTAATTTTGTTTATAAAGTTGGATAGTTTTGTTTTTAAAATTAATCCTCAGCATCCTAATTCGTTCATTATATGTTCTCTGATCTCCAATTAATATTGTGTGGTTTAGCTCGTGCTTGATTATTAGTTTCAACTGAAATGTGTGTTGAAATACACATTTGATCTTCACCCTAAAGATGTAACCACTGCATTGTTCAAAATTGTGTATTTTTATTTTTATTTTTTTTTAGTTTTTGAAAAATATTACCTTAAATATGAACTACGGTTTTATTTCTATATGCTGTAGTTTTACTTGTTATTTTACGTATTAACTTTACTTGTTTTTCTTTTCTTCTTCATTTTTCATGTTCGCTACGAATTATGCTTCTTCTCACTATATATTTTCACTTACTCTGCATTTCCTACTTTTTACATTTTTTATTTCAACAGCTCAATTTTATGTATCGTAACGGAGGTGAAAAAAAGAAAACCCTGTGAGAAAGAAAATAAACAAGAGAATCAAACGCGTTCTTGACTAAATGCTAGCTATAAGTTTAGTGAATGAATTTCAAATAACCAAGCGAGCTGGCTCAGTTGGGACTCGTATTTGGAAGTCCTGCGGCCCGACCAACTGACGTTTTCCGTGGGTTTGCTTGGTACATTTTAAGGAAGGGCAAATCATTCATCTTCATTTCATCTATATGCGTCTTCTGTGTTTGTTATGTCATCGAAGCGGCTCTGGCATAAGATTGATCAGTATGCATGTGTTGTATAAATAAATATCCTTCCGACAGGCGATTTTCCTGAGCATTGGTGCGTTAATCCTGCAAATGGGGGGGGGGGCGGAAGAAAGAAACTTTATCCTGTAAAACAAGACGGAGAAATAGGTGTTTTCTTGTTTGCTTTTCATTCATTCATTCGCTCACTCGACGCTGATGTACTGCGTTGAAACAAAATAATGTCAGGCAACTGCGTTTTCCCAAATCGTTTAACTAGAGTGACGAATGCTTTCAGCATAAGGAACGCTGATTATTCATTTTGGAATGTCGTTCTCTTCTCCCCCTCCCCCCCCCCCCCTGCCTTCTGTACTGGGTCGCGCAACATCATGACGTCAACAACCAGACAGGATCAACTGCTTCTTGTCCCTGACATTACAAAAAATCAAGAACGCCGTTAGTATTTTTTTCTAAAGAATATTTTATGAACGTAGGTTCACTGGTGTCCAGCATTGATGGCCGCTTAGTTTTCTGAAAGATAAATGAACCGCGTGTTTTCAGCGAGGTGTAAACGGTTCCAAACGTTGATCTTTCGGGCGTTTCTAGCGCAGCTGGGAGTTCACTGCTTCAGCATAGTCCTTGCGTGTTTTAGAGAAATTTTCATTCGCAAACTTTGCAACAATATTTATTATTTGATTAAAATCATAAAGCGACGATGAACTCAAAATTACATATGATTGCTGGAAAGTTCGCATTCAAGAGGAACTTGCCGATGCAGCTTTTGTTGTTAATACTGTATATTTCCCCAGTGAAACTTCTTTTTTTACGGGCCTGTCTATAAAACATTATTATACTACATTCCAATAAAATTTACCGCCGTGAATGGCCGATGTCGTTAAGGTGCGGACTCGTGAGCGGGAGGTCTGGGGTTCGAATCCCGCCGGGACTGTTCTCCCTGACTGAGGTTTTTCTCAGTCTTCATAAATGGCAAATGCCGAGGAGATATCCTAAACTTAGGCCTGGAAGTTTCCTTCCTTAAAAAACAATGCTTTCCCAATATATCATTTCATCTGATGTATCATCAGTGTCCATCGCCTGTGGTGCCTCAGTAGTAAAAAAGGACGTTAAACCCCATTCATTCATCAGTAAATCTTGGTTGCTACCCAGGCTATAGGCAGCTTTAGTAATTCATATAACTACTAAGAAACTCTCTTCTGCACGTTCTGTGATTTGTTTCTTATAACCATCAGAATAAAAAGTATTTCTGGAATAAATACTTAACTTCAATGCTTTTCACATTAAATTTAAAGTCATTTAATGTTAAATATATATATATATTGGTAGAATTATTTCTAATGCATTAAGACGCACTTTTGGTAAATAATATCTTCAAGCAAGTCAGGTACAATGGAAAAAAAAAAAATGTTAATTAGAAACGAAGCTATTTACATCAATGACGAAAGTTGATGTTTTGAAATGCAGATCAATTTGTTCTCGTCTCTTTGCAATAGTTTGTTAGCTTAATGCCTAATGTAACACGTGGTATTAGCTTCAAATCCTTTGTTCTGTATATCGCTGCTTTCCTACCAAAACGCTATACGAAGTATCTTCTCTCCCATATATGGAGGAAGAACTAGGCACATTATCCGACTAGAAAGTGCTCATCCGTCTATTGGGTAATTGAAATTACCCCCCACCACGATTCAGTTACCCACGGACAACCACGATAAACATTAGTTTTTTTTCTATCAACGATTAATTCATAAAACACACAAACCAACAACATTTCAGTGACAAGCTCTTGGTGAACTCCTGAATGACTCACCAGTCATGCCATTCAGACAACAGACACACGCTCTATGGTCATGCTGTATAATTCATGCCCATGTTAAAATCTAGATTCATTCATTCCTTCCACGGAGGAGTTTCAACATTACCTCCCTTCATCCTAAACCCCAAAAATCAACTTACCGTGCGGTAATGCCCGCATTAATTCAGCCTTCCAGTCTATTGACTGACTGACTAATACTGCTGCATGTTCGAGACTACCAACCACGAAATTTCCCCATAATATGTTTGTGCTTTCCGTTTGATTAAAATGTTTCAGCGCTACAATCTGCTTTATTTAACTGTGTTTTCCTGACATTTCCTTTAGGTATACTGAAAAATATTATACTACTGTTCAGAAATAATTCTGAAAATGTAGCATACGCTTTGCTAAAAAGGTTTCAAGCTTCAGAAGAGGCACTGTGGCTGATGAAAAATATACAAACACATTCTTTTTAAAAGATAACAAAGAAAATTCGTTTGATTTAATTGAAGGGTTGCACTTTTGTCTCCAAGAAAGCTGTTATAGAAACCCATATAAATGATTCTTAAGATAGAAAATCACAAATCATTACTTGAAGCAGAAAGGAGGAGTGGAAGTTGAATATAACATTTTTCTTTAAATATATTACTAACTTGCTTCGTTTCATAAATCCTTTTTAAAGATGAATCAATCAAGTTGTTGATTTTGTAATCAGTACACATATTTTATGCAGTTATTCTGGAATGAATATTCACATATACATTATTCACGTATACAGTTACTAGAGCCTGCCGGGCAGAAATGTTATTCAAATTAGTGCTTTGTTGTAAACTATCACATTGTTTTTCTTCATATTACATTATTTATTTTTTCCTAAAATTAAATAATAAAAAATTAAGAGGCTAAATTTTCCCTGCAAGGCTGCAAATACACGTAGAAGCCACGAGTAAAGAAGTTTAGGTTAACAGCTCCATTAACTATAAAAATATGTTGGCCTCTATTGCTTGAAGGATAAGGCCATGTTATATAATTACTAGCAGATAAATAATTGGATAAGATTTTAGGAGCATTTCATTAAAACTCTGGACATTCAGTGGTCATCACTACCCACCATGTCTTTAGCTTTCATTCGTCATAGTTAAAATAATTAAAACAACTTATGTGACGTCATCATAAAATCGACCAATGAAACGAAACAAAATGTTTACTTTTGACCAATCACAGCCCAATATCGCAGTGAAATTATGCAAAAGTTTAACAAATTCGTTTTATCACGCGATGTGCTTTTGTCTTGTGATTAGTATAGCCAAATCTATACCTTCACTGTAGGAATCCTGAGCACGCATCACAGACCGCTTTTCTGTGTTTTCAGTAATTGTAAATTTAACTTAATGTATATTCACTCAAGCATTTTTTTTTTTTTTTGAGTACTCCAGCCAAACAGTCTGAAATCATTTTGTAAATTATGTAACGATATCTGCCTAAGGAGCCATAAATCTTAATAAACACGTTGTTCAGAATGGTAAAACATTTTCTCTGTTTTGTTTTTCTCAGTTAACATTAGTAAATCGAACGGTAGTGACTGTAATAGTCGACTTTCGTCTATTTCATTCTCACGGTTTCCGAATAGCTAGGTATTCATAAGTAAATATAACATTTTATACAATTGCTAATAATCCGTGCGCGCATTTCAAACATATATTACTTTTATTCTAATTCTATTCATGAAATAGTCCCAAACCCGTATTTTGCTCTTCCTTATTGGCATTACTGTCAATCGACATTCATCGTTGCTAGATGACTTAAGTATTCATAATACAGATATATAATTGTTACAATTTCGTAAACCAAGTTTACGGAAATTATATTTAAATTCTTAATTTAATCGGGAAATCACCCTAATAAATATCACTGGAGTGTCTGAGCTTTCCAGATAAATTAACTCGCAACGTTCGTGAATTTATCGGCAATCTTAGGCCCTCTTGTGCTATTTCTTGTGATAATTGTAGTGCCCCCTTGCCCCAGACCTCTCAAGAAATTTAATTCTGTCTGTTGTTGGAATGCAGGTAATCCAAAGTTTGGAAGGAAAATCTCTATTGCGAGAATTTAGTCTTGCGCGCCTGTTCTAAAATAGTAACAAGTGTTTTGTATGACAGTGCATAGTAAATGAGAGCAAATAAATAGAGACTGTGCTGCACTTTCGACACGGTAAATGGCACACACACACGAAGCAGTTGGTGAATAATTCATTCTCTTTTGATGCTTTTATGCAGTTTGATGAACTTTCACTGTATAAACACTACAGCCTATCCTTGTTCTTAGAGCCATTTTCTTACTCTAGCTGCTTGATTCTGACTAATGCACTAAAATATTAATTCGAACGTAAAAGGAAGCGATATGAATGCAATTTGTTTAAGCACATTTGCTAAAGCATATACAAAGTAGAGAGTAGAAAAGTGACATTAAAAATCTGCAGCATTGCCACTATTTTGTTTTAATGTTATAAATCAGCAAAAATATATCGATTCAGAATTGTATGACAAAAAAATATCAATGAAGAATGGCATTCTAAATAGTACAGTAAAAATTGGTGCTAATTGCTTAATTCATAACACTTTCAAATTATATTGGGCGTTGAAATAAAATATACCCTGCCGCCTCTTTCCATGGTTGCATTTTGATGTAACGGAAAAATGAGATTTTTTTAAATAGTGTTTAACGCCCGTTTTTACTACCGAGGCTCTACAGGCGGTGAACACTGATGACATGAGATGAAATGATATATTGGGAAAGGATTTTTAAGGAAGGAAACCTTCCAGCCTAAGTTTAGGGTAACTCCCGGGCATTTGCCATTTATGAAGACTGAGGAAAACCTGGAAAAAACCTCAGTCAGTAGGACGGTCCTGATGGGATTCGAAACCCAGACATCCCGCTTGCGAGTCAGCGCTTTAACGACCTCGGCCACCCGTGGCGGTGTGTGCAATCTATTTCCTGCGAGTATATTGGAGCCACGCTTCGTCAACAATCTCGAGATAATGTAAGTGTGCCCTTGTTTGGTTATGAAATTAATTCCCTGCCATTCAGTTGGCTGGTAGAAATTGTATCTATCCGGGGTAAATTCGGAGCCGGTAATAGTTTATTTTAATGTAATTCAAATATGGTTAACTGTGAAGCTTAGGCTACAAGTATTCGCAGATCGATTGACTCTTCGGGTTAGTAACCTTAGGGGTCTTCAAATGGGATGATTCAAAGTTGTGGTAGGACACGGTAAGATGAAGATCGGTGTTTCCAGTCCCTACTGAGATCTCGAATTCTTCCTACCTGACTCTGATTTCTAATTTTAATGTGTTTATTAAATATTGTCGCCTTAAACTGTAAATATGTATTAAGTTATGTTAATCGCTTGATTTTTTTTTTTTTTTTTTTTTTTTCCAGAATTTTAACTTTTTAATTCTTCTTTACTACCCAACTAAGATAGATCCATTATTTGTATAGGTCTGTTTGGGTTATGGGCTGTCCTCATCACTTCATAGTTGAGAAATGGTGAGTCAAGATCCTTAACAGTAATAGTAGCGAAGGATGTCTGCATATTCGTTGTACATTGAAGTTAAATTTGTTTAAAATGTCAATATTACAATCGCGTCGTATAATTCTGAAATTTTAAAAGAGGGGATTACTTGATGGGGGATTTTTTCAATTAAAAGTTACACTTAAATCTTAAATGCTGATTCCTTGGAACTGTTGAGCATTCTTAAGAAAGTATTGTCTCAGAGATATTTCATATTAGTGTGGAATTTTTTAAACAAAAATTTAAATTTATCTAAAAAGAACGGATTAAGGAACTAAACAAACAAGCACCGTTGTAGAGATTTGAAAGAGGAACGAGAAAACTTATACAAAGAATTTCATAAATATAAAACTTTCCTCTTGACCTTGAACTCTACCATTCCTAGCATTAATGATTACGAAACAGGTAGTCCAGACGGTAACACTTGAAACTCGCATTTGAGAGGTCCTCGATTCAATTCCCGTTAGGCCGGCTTAGAATTTTCCGCTTTCCCATTTCATTCCGTTGATTATGTTACAGAGTCGGAAAAACCAAGGCGGGTTGAGTTGGCGCGGTGTGGTGGTAGCTTGGGCTTTGGAAAAGTTTCTACTCCGATAGCTTCACCGGCGTCGGGATGTTCTAACTGAAAACATGTTAGGGAGCTCACAGCGGATGACGTCATATGTAAATGCGCGTGGTAAAAATAACGTCCGTGTGTTTCATAGTTTAGTGATATATTTCGTTAAAACCTATGTGTATTAGTAAGTTTGTTGATTCATTTTTAAAGTCTTGCTTTACTGTTTACTGTTATATGTCATTATTAGAGAGCGAACAAGATCTATGTAAATTATGTCGCGATGAGAGCAGCTTCTCAACATTTGTGACAATCGGCCAGTCATTGCGTGTTTTTTTTTTTTAAGACAACAGATTTTCTTATATATATATTGTTGCGATTTGTTTTAAACGTGATACATAAACGAACATGCAGACGCAGAAAATTGTGAAGTGAGAGAAAGCGGACGTAACATTTGACAACGCGATAGTGGAAGTTCTGCTTGAAAGCGAAGTTATAGCTTGACCACCTCGGAGGAAGCTCCATTTGTTTCAAACACTTATCTGCAAATAAAACTTAATGCTAAAATATGCAATGAAATAAACATAGATAATCTAATGTTAAATGATCATGAAAATCGATACATTATGTATTCTTATATAAATTACAAAATATAAATTGTTCTATTCAATTGTACGGCAGAAGAATGAATATGAATGAATAATGTTTAACGTTTTTGCTACAGAGGCACCACAGGCGATGAACACTGATGATACCTGAGATGAAATGATACATTGGGAAAGGATTTGATTTTTTAAGGAAAAAATTATTCCAGGCCTAAGCTTAGGGTACTTCCCAGGCATTTGCCATTTATGAGGACTGAGGAAAACCTGTAAAAAACCTCAGTCAGGTAGGACGGTTCTGGCGGTATTCAAACCCAGACATCCCGCTCGCGAGTCCGTGCCTTAACGACCTCGGCCATCCGTTGCGGTATACGGCAGGAGAAAGCAAGCGAAACAGGAGGAAGCAGAACGGCGAGTAAATGGGAAAGAATGGAAGATGCAGAGACTAATAGAAGGTGCATGAACTATGAAGAACAGGAAGGATAAAATAAAGGAATACAGAATAAAACAAATAAAGAGTTATTGAAGGAAACTAATGAAATCATATTGTGCAGACATACATTAGACTTAAGGTCCGATATCCAACTCTTCTCTCTCTCTCTTTCTCTCTCTCAATGTTTAGACTTTAGATGTATTTAAAGAAATGTATTTGTAAATAATGAATACCAATGAAGGAAGCAATTAAATTGCAAGAGAGAAAGAATAAGAGAGCGAAGTTAATAATTATCCACCACGAGACTGTGATTATTGGAAGTTACTTTTTGAACACACTACGTACTAAAAGCGCTGTATGACACAGGTACCTTCTTTCATGGTCAACTTTCCATTGCAGCGGAAAGACGATCAGGACAATACGCAAGGCAATCGTCATTCACCTCAGCCTCGGCGTCGAGGTTATTGACTGAAAACCTCAGATTCAGTGTTCACATTTTTTAAAGCTCGATCTTTTTGAGAGACAGAAGAACCACGCTGTTTTATAGTCGGCGTTTTGACCGAATAACCGAGCAGATATGAGAACATTACCATTAGAACTATTACTGCAGGTAAGTACTATCACTTTATTAAAACTGGTCTATTCTGAATTTATGGACACAGAAATGATAAAGTAGGGTACTAAAGCATAGAATGATAACACAAATACAAACGAAAAGAAAAATAATTGTGCTGAATTTTTTACTTATGTATTTGAATATAATTTATCTTATATTTAGTTACATTTTAAGTTTTAAATACTTTCCATGTGTGTTATAAATGACACATAAATGCAAATAAAAGTATTAGAAGCTCTGGAAGAGATGTGATCAATGAGACCTTTGAGAGGATACGTTTTTTTTTTTTGGGGGGGGGTCCACTTTCAGTCTTCATTATAATCCTGTTATACACAGTTTCACGCTATGGTCTGTAGTCTTGAAGTGGACTAGATTCTCTCTTATTTTTTATATTTGAGATCTCGTGGTTTTATGCTTATTACACACACACACACACACACACACACACACACACACACACACACACACACAACGTTGATTATATCCGCCTCCTTGGTTTAGTGATTAGCTATGCTGTTTGCTGACCTGCGTTCGATCCCATGTACCTTCTTAGAAATGTTCTAATTGGGGAGGTCTGGAACGGGGATCACCCAACATCTTGATGTCAGTTGGGTAGTGGTTCGTAATCCAGAATGTCACATGTTAGCGGCCGGCGGGGTCGGTGTGTCATGACTTGACGTTAGCCCCTGAACAAATACAGCAAACTGCTCATGCTGCTGGAGGAATGCTTTGCTGCTACTCTTGCTGCTAGCCACTCTTATTCCAATGCTCAACTAATTCATATATACACATACTAACCTAAGGCTAACCAGGGCAAATCCTAGAAACT
Source organism: Metallyticus violacea (assembly GCA_030762175.1). Taxonomy (NCBI): domain Eukaryota; kingdom Metazoa; phylum Arthropoda; class Insecta; order Mantodea; family Metallyticidae; genus Metallyticus; species Metallyticus violacea. The sequence continues at coordinate 99,634,512 of CM060835.1, read as the reverse complement.
GGTGGGCCCAGTGGTTTAACGAGGTAATCATTGTAATTGTGGCAAACTGCTCTAATTCCAATTCGGAACTAATTCAGGAGTAAATCATTTGTAATTATGACAAATCTCCTTTAACTCCTGCAGAAAAGAAAAAGGCATGAGATGGTAGTACTTGAACCCGCTATGAAACTTCACAAGTGGAGCACAGCACTTTAACCATCTACGGTACTGCGCCATTACCGCCATCAATAGTGCACTTTGTCCAAAACGGAACAGGACGGCGCAACGGTCTTCCGGTAAGCCTTGGACCTCCGGGCTATTCGATTCGGGTTTGGTTTTATTTATATTTGATTTGAACATATTTATTCTATAATACACCGAGAGGGGTACCGGGTTCATTTCGCTAGGATCGGCCAATCTAACTTTGAGTTTTGTTTTTCCTTTGTTTTCCCTGATCACTTAGGTGAATCCTGGGAAGATATTTACATTTAATGACATTTTCCGCTCTGCCGCTTTATATCATTTCATTCTGTTTGTTCCATTACAAGGTCGAAAGTTCCAAAGGCAAGGTGGGCTGGCGCTTTCTAAACGTTTCTGCCTCGACATGGTATGAAGCGAATTTTCTGATGGGCTCGAACTCCTTGGGCATCGTCACCGCCACGGGTGGCCGAGGTCGTTAAGGCGCGAACTCGTGATCGGGAGGTCTGGGGTTTGAATCCCTCCAGGACCGTCCTCCCTGACTGAGGTTTTTTCCAAGTTTTCCTCAGTCCTCATAACTGGCAAATGCCGATGAGGTACCTTGAACTTAGGCCTGGAACGTTTCCTTCCTTAAAAATAAATCCTTTCCCAATATATAATTTCATTTCACGTATCATCAGTGTCCACCGCCTGTGATGCCTCAGTAGTTAAAACGAGCGTTAAATACCATTCATTCATTCATTCATTCATTCAATCATTCATTCATTCATTCCTTGGGCATTGAAGTGTTCTATGGAGACATGTTAGGCATCCCGTTTATGCCCGTGGAACCTGGATGCCTCATCTCATCCCTTCCTCCATTAGTGGCGTAGGCACAAAGGATCATCTGTGAGCAAGGCCGAAGTACCCAAAGTATCCTCCTTCAAGCCGTGCTATAGTCCACAATAAGAGAAAAATCCTTCTAGGGAGGTCTTTGTTCCCTTATTAATGTTGCATGCAGAGCATTGGATAGCTCCCCGTTTTTCTGTGGACAGTAGTCTGGTACTGACGTACGCTTAGTGCGAGTACAGTGTAGCTGTTAAAAAGTAAACTTATCAACAATGACTACAGGACGGTATGTTTTGTAAGACATTTTTTCTTCGTAGGGAAGGAACCTTAATGGAGTGATTATAAAATACTTTGCATATTTGAAAATAAATTGGAAGCGCTTATCCAAGTGTAATCCTGCTCCAGTAAATAGTAGGGTAAGAATGCGGCAAGTGAACATCTCTGAAGACACTTAGAGATGTTTTGTATTTTGCTTCGTATCACTTTCTGCATTGTGGTATGTTAAAGTAGCTATAGATGCAGTATGGCAAGAATTATCAGCAGTTATAGTTACAGCGTCTATTGTATATAACAGGTTTTTGCTCCTCTCTTTTAAGTAGAATGAAAAATATGCAGTTAACTATCAAAGTGGCGAAGGTAGTTGAGATGCCACTGGGCACAGCCGTTAAAGCGTTTTCTGGCCTAAGAAATCCCATAAGGAACTTGAGGGGCTATAAATGTGATGAAATTGTGTATGAACTGACTCAAAAAGACACCCGCGGTCTAATATTCCGTTATGTTTTTGTGAACGGCATGAAACATCCATTTAGCAATGAGTAGTGTAGACTTGATAAGAGGATTTCTTAGCCGTCATAAAACGCTGAGCATGAGAGTAATAGAAGTGTCTTCGCGCAAAAGAAACGACAACATTGCTGTAATGTTTTAAAGCTACTTGACTAGCATAATTAACCAGCTAGCATTTTCAATTGCGACGAGACAGATTTGCAACTTATTTATAAACCCAAGAGAGCAATATCTAAGAAGGAAGAAGAACGTAGAGACCCATAGAAATTGTAAAAAAGTCGAGACTGTAAGTGTCATGATCATTATACTTCTCAATAGGAGCAGTTTGCAAAGTTCCTGGGACATTTAGTGTGAAGTCGCTTGAATCAGTCATTCTCATTCTTGAGGGACATGGATTGCATTACTCCGGCAATGACTTGTACATTGCCTCAAATGTTCATTATGTTGATGATGGAAATAATGCTTATTTTGAATGTGATTATTGCAGCACTGAAGATAATGTATAAACACTGCAGGATCGGTTTGCCCCAATCACTGTAAGGTTTGAACCTTATATTTTTCTTCTGTATGTTGTACTTCATGTAGCGATATTTTGTTAATTGTAGTATTGTAGTATAATGTTCAGGCAAAGGGTAATTGTTTTTAAAATTAAAATTGTTTTCTTTATTTAACCGTGATTTGTTAAATAAAGCACTAGAGTGTCTGTTTGCCCCATCCTTACCCTGTGTTGAAATTACTGAAATGTTAAAGGTGCATATTTAGAAACGATTACAAATTTCAAGAAAATTGTCCTCTTGAAACAATTTATTGCATCACATGAGGATTTTTAAATTTGTACGACACAAACAAAAAAGACTTGCAATATCACTGATATCTGATGTCTCAAGCTTGTGATATATGTAGTCAGCCTCTTTTTTGCAGGAAGTTATCTTGCTTTGGCTCGGGTTGAGTTTTGAGCAAAGGATATTTTTGTTATTTTTTTTATTAGAATGAGACTTCTTTTTCGAACACTAAGAAGAATGGATTGAATTGTTAGGGACGCAGGAGAACATCTTTTACCTTGCTTCTACCTTGCTGAACGTCTGGTCGCTTGTGCCTGTGCTCTTATTGGGGATAACTCCGGGAGGAAAGAGATGGCAGGCGGTGAGGTACGGACATAGAGACAAGAATATCTAGCATATTTCCAGTTAGCACACTCGACGCCGGCATTTCCCGTCCAAAAAGTTGGAGTCCTTGAGAGGTCCGCTTTCATACCAGACGCCGGAGCGCAAGTCACCGCCATACCGCACCAGCTTACCTCGCCCTGGTACTTTCGAACCTATAACAGAATCAGAGCAAGGAAATTATATGAAATGTGGCAGTTGAAAACTCGTGGAAAGTTATGATGCATCCCAACTTTCGCCTAAGCGATAAAGGGAAGCCCAAGACCTTTTGTTTCAGTCCAGGTCCCTAGCGTTACCGCCGCCCAACTTGCTTCAGTTACACATGAAATAATTTATTCATTTTATAATATCAACCTCATTGATCATTACTTTTAAACTTAAACTCTAAATGCACTTCATACCAGGCAATAGTAAATGGAATTAGCAGAACACATCTGAAGATTTTAGAAGTGATTGAGATAGTTCTCCTCATTATCAAAAATTAGAGGTAGAAATTATCTGATCTTTGCTGGTAGTAGTTTATGTTAATCCAAGACTTTATTAACACAAGTAAATATTTATATATTGTAGATTTCCAATTCTTAGCAGTTTTCTTTTTAAGTGGTCGAGTGGATTGTTGCTGTGAAGTTTTCAATAATATCACCTCAGTAGCTTTAACTCTTTCGTATTAAGTTTATTGTAAGATCTCTCAGATACTTTATAATAATAATAATAATAATAATAATAATAATAATAATAATAATAATAATAACAATAATAATAATAATACAAAGAGAATGACGTTACGTTTATGGTTTCAGAAATAGTTTCAGAAGAGTACTGTTCCAGGGAAACAAAGTTAACATAATTTCTTTGTTGTCGCCTTAAGCTTTTTTTAAAGTTTTTTCTTGTCTAAATAAGAGCGTGATGAGTAAACAACTTTCTCCGCCTGGCCTCTTGACTTATTTGACTTTTCAGGGTACACGTGACCGAGTGAGAGTAACTTTATCGAAATAATCTTAGGCATTAACTCCTAGAGATGTTAAAATGAAAGCGTTCCTTGGCGTGAATGTCTTGTCGCACGTTGGCGCCTTCGAAGCTGTACAAGGAAACAGTTACAAACCAGTCTGTGTTTCTCTTGGAGCTTCGTTTCATTATTCTGTCCGCCATGGTGTTTTCTGTCATGAAGAAAGTAACTTTGTGATTAACTAAGTATTTTACATGTATGAGGCACATGGAGCTATGTCCATTTGGTTACGATTTTCGGAGAGCACTCGAACCTGAACCTTTCGCATCCTTAGCTGCAGACAAGATAATTGCAAGCAATGCTCGTTAGAAAGCTGTTAGGAATTTTGTTTCAAGCAATGTGTAAATCTTTGCTTCATTTTGTAGATTTCCAAACAGTATTTTCGTGTTTGATACTTTTGAGTTCATCCTAAAGTTAATTTACCTATCACTGTCGGTCCTGGTGGTGTAGTGGTTACCATGCTTGCCTCCTAAACCCAAGATCGCGGGTTCGAACCCGGCTAGGACCGATGGATTTTTTCGGGGCGTAAAAATCCTAAGTATGGCTTCCTTCGGAGGGGAAGTAAACCCGTGTCGTACATTTACGGCACGAAAAAGAACCTCAAGCGTGAAAGAGGGGCCTCTGAGCAAAATTTATCGGCCGTTTCACGCCCTGAGTTGAATGGGACGCTGATGACCTGAGATGTTAAAGAGCGTCCATAAATCAATCAATCAAAAAAAAACTAAGGTACAATTACATTAAACCTGATCGCTGAAAATACCTTTTTTATCTGATGTAGTCTTAAGTTTTTGGACCAACTTTAAACTAATGTTAAGCTGTTCTCACATTGTTAGCTGTACATTTGACATCACCGTTTTATATAAATTAAGGGCAAATTGAAAATAAAATATTGTGATTTTTAAACTTAATGCAGAGATGTGCTAACTTCTACAATGTCGAAACAATGGAACAATTTTCTGGCACCTTCCATCCCTTACTTCCCTTTATTCCTCTGTTCAAGTTCATCTGCGGCAAAAACTCACTGACTGCTCTGCCTTTCTGTAGGTCACCCATGGATCTTCTTTATCAGACTTTCATTTGAGACTACAGATGTTGGACACTCTATTATCTAATTTCCGCAGTCCAGTCATAAAAGGTAATTTTTCAAGAAGTAGAGCCTGAAAATGCTCTCTATAATTTTTTCAGCATTGTTTGTTTGTTTGTATAGCCTCGTGGAAAATAACCGCGGGGAAAATAGTACCACTATTTTAATATGTGCATAAAATGGCTGGTTTGTTTTTCATATACTTTAAGATTCACAACATGCAACGTTTTATTTTTGCACTTGTGAAACACAATTTTCACAAAATCAGCATTTTACAACTGAGAATTTGAGGATTTTCTAGATTTAATGTAAGGGAAGTGCCCATTTTTTCACTGACCTAAACAGGAACATGTTCTAATAAAATCTCATCTGGAAGAGATTGCTTAGCTCACCTAAATGCCATACTCATTGTTTGGGAACGTTAATACACAAAAATATTAGCATCGTGAGATAAAGAGCACTTACTGAAGAAATTTATGAGGCTCAGCGTTACAGCTGCCCCCCCCCCCTTTTGTACTAAGTCCAGTGCACTCCAGTTATTGTGCATGTGTTTGAAGCGAGTAAAAACTTTTTCCTACTTAGTAATTTTTCACTTGTTATGCAGCAAGCAAAGCACTTAAAGATGTGCGTCAAAGGTAGAGGGATATAAGTGCATTTTGCTGTGCATAACGCTTACTTTCTCTGCTATGTCATGTTTTAAAGTTTAGGAATCAATGAAGCTCGCATGAAGGGTTCGACTGTTGAATAAAGATTTAATATTTTTGCCAATTTGTAGTGTCAAAAAGCAAATTATGTTCAGAATGCATGTATGCTGTCAAATTGACATTTTAAATGTATTATTACATTTTAGTGGAGGTGTTGATTGAAGTGGGACACGTCGTCATAGAATCAAACAAATATTTTGTGAAGGTTTGATTGAAAAAGAAATTGACAACTAAATTTCAAAATTCTCCTCTACTTGAAACATGTAGTGCGGCTCGAAACATCTCTGAAGTAGGGGAGCCTATAGCCACTGTTAATTCCTGCGATTTAACAGCTCCGGAAGCTTTATGGAACACTTAGAATACGCGTAGAGCTCTATAAGAACATGTCAGCTAGGAACTAGAATGTCAGAACAGCTTAATACTGCTAAGACGCTAAGAAAATCACACAGCAATTGTAGATACGTATACCCAATGAATAAATACCAGAAAAAGTTCAGTGCTGAAAGGATATCTGCCGTCAGCAGGATGAAACATTTTTAAGAGAATAGCAACCTGCGTTGAAAAATGTGTGTATTATGGACAAACTTGACATCCAGGCCAAGTACCTGAAATTAAAAGAAGTGATTTATACTTTTGGTGTATAGTAGGATTATGAAGGATGATTAAACTTTGAACTTGTTCCTATTGATTATCTTTATTATGGACAACTTGCAAGAATTATGTTGTTTTGTCTCAACAATGTTCAGCACTGGTCTACAGCAAAGTTATTCAGTTACAATAGCACAATACAACACCCTATAGCGCTCAAGTAATCAGAGAAGAAATCCAGAAACTCGGTGCAGTGGATCTCGCATTACATCCGGAAAGTTGCACCTTCAGATTATTGTCTGTTCTGACCCATAGCTCAGTTTTTCCGGGGAAGAAACGTCAGAGCAAGGCAGAAATTGAAGTTGTTGTTCACAAGTACTTTGCACCAAAAGCTAAGAATTGGTACCGTGCTGGAATAATAGCGCTTACTGAAGGTCTTTACTTTCAAGAGTAAATGTGTACTATATCACAATTTAGTAATAGGAAATGCATGTGATGCGCAGTGTTGCGTTTTAATTGCCAATCCACAGATGAAAGACTTCACTGTCCATCGCTATGTCCAAATATGTTGTTGTAGCTATCGACTGTTTATACCATTTTTTTTTTATCTTGTATGTGTTATCGTCTCACATGATGGCTTCGTGACTGACGCTTCAATCCTTTTGCTTCTGTCATCTAAGTTTGATTACAAGATGGGACCAGCTGCATCTTATGCTCTCTCTCTGTACCATTTTTCCTTTATGCTTATTCGTAACTAGTTTCCCTTTCTTTGTTTACGTTTCAAAATTCATTGAGGCTAACTTCTTTTAGATAAAAACGTAAGAATATTAATTCTTGGTACTTCGTACAGAGTTGCGACTTACGCCCCTTTACTTCTGGTCTCTACGTTACTAGAAATCTGTTACTAAATGCCAAGGCTTAGCATTTCTGAGTTATGTCTCTTTTACTGCGATCGTAATAATGAACAAAACAAGAAAATAACACTTGTTTACCATTTCTTGTGTGAGAGCCGTTAATGGGAACAAGGGTTTGTGTCGTTCCTGAACTAATAACGTTTCCCGACAAGCAGTCTGTTCTGCTCTAAGAAATGTCGGTATTTAAAGGATTGGGTGAATGGAATTTTGTCTTTTACTCGATCTCCCTTTCTAATTCCGTTCGATATGCAGTGTAGCGTTGCACCATTCTCTAAAGGTTGATAGAACATGGAACTGATTGTTTCCTATATGGCTCGTTCATCTGTATTAGTATTTGGCGAACAGTATGAGTTTCCATTACTTACGTCGTTTGAAAGGTCAGATAAATAAAATGGTGTGAAAATTGTTAAAATGCACTAAGATGACTTCAGTAGAAGGTTGATGGTTTTTATTATCCCCAAAATGCCACCGTTCCCATAATTATTGCTTAATGCATTATTATAGATAAAAGGTATGTAGGGGACTTCTATCTTGTGCCTGTTGTTTATAATTCCAGATATTATCTGTAGGGACTTAGTTTGCAGTCGCCAAGCAAACCAAATAACTCGGAAAACTTATGGAGTATTTTGATCGGATGAGCTGACAGGAAATATTAGGAGCCTTTTGTCTAAAAGTTTTATACGTCTTGATTGTTGTTGCTGAATGAAATATTTGTAAAATATTAGAAAAGTATAGTCAATTAATATGTTAATGCAACAATAAATATTCAATGCAATAAAGTATATACAAAAGATGAGAAAATTTGCATTTGTTTCAATATTAAAGTGCATTGAATTTGAAGTAATAATTCTCTCATGTAGACATTCTCAGCAGCGATCGTTTCGTTAGTTGCTGAATGGCAGGCTAGTAAAGTTTCGCGTAAATCCGTGAAGTACTTGCCCTATATTGTTTTGTATTAATTTAATGTAAATAAAACGAACACTATACAAAGTGTCTTAATCCTTTTTCTTGAGAATATCGGAAGATATACTTGAAATTAAAAAACTAGATAAACCAGTTCCAATTTTTAATATGAATAAAACGTGATTTCAAATGTAGAAAATAAAATCTGCTTTACAGACTTTATCCTGGAGATTCCGTACTTTAATCAGAGATACGTCGACAAGATTGTTGTCATAAAAAACCAGAATCCTGATTTTTTAATAGGTGCGTTACTGCTATATTTTTAGGAAAGTATTTCTCTCTCTTTTCTGTTTTGTAGAATCAGCCATGCATGTATGAGTGTTAATTTTAGTTAAGGTTATAGAAGCCTTCGATCTATATTCAGCAATAGCAATAGCAGTAGTGAAAATGTGCACCCCGAGTGCTGCCGCGAGTCGCCGCTGAGAAGCATCATGTAACCGTCTATGGGAAAGTTACAGCTAGATTGAAGCGTAGTTAACTTTGACAACCACCTAATAATATAAGCTTTATCACCGTACTTTAGAACTAGCTGAGTAAATTGCTAATGTTTAAGGAACGAGGCTAAGAAAACTATAGTATTCAATGTTCCGTTTATAGGTTTAGTTAAGAAAATATTCCCTCAATCAACAATATTCGCTATTCGCTTTTGTATATTGGTTTTCATATCTGTATTCTGCGTTCCCTCTCCGTCCTTGTTATGCAGTTATTCTAAATTCATCCTCTGTATTTTTTATTATTTATTTATTAATGTTTTTGTCTTGCTTTATAGAAATTGTCAATTAGCGTCTAGAGAAGTACGAAATTACAAGTAAAAATAAATGTTTTTGATTAAGAATTAAAATATTTGAATGTTATAGGAGAGAACAGAGCAATAACATTATGCAGAAAAGAACCAAAATAGAAACTTCTGTAAATATTATATGGGTAATGAACGAAATTAATTTTTTTTATTTGTATGAGGACTTTATAACATCACCTATGAATTTAACAGGCTTTGTTAAATTCATAGCTGAATATTTATTTTATGTTTGACCTTAACAGCAGTTTTCTCAGATTAGATATATTGTGAGATGGTTTCTTTCTGCAACTGTTAATTCAAATGGATTTAAACAATAACATGGGAGGAGCCAAAATACAATGGAACAGTAGTGAACGCCCAAGAAACAGACAGAAAGCGACTAGGAAATCAGTGGAGCTATGTTAAGACGTTCACTCACGCATCATAATTTAAGAAAAAAAAAAACTAAAAAGTTTATGGATAATGCATAAGTGACGTAAATATAATTAGAGAAATAATATTTTACTTAATACAATTAAATGAGACAGTAGAAAAGGACGTAACCGAAAGGAGGAACTGAATTAATTAGATTTTTCGAAAACTGTGAAGAATTTGCTATTAGAGTTAGATTTATCGCTTGTTTTTAAATCCTCAAACCAGTTCATACGAAGGTATTATTTATACCGTAAACATAGTATGTTTGGAGTTGCATGAAACCATGGTCCAATTGGAGCGTATTGCTTAAACAAATAAATAAATATTTATATTTTTCCACAAAGTATCTAATGCCCCCCTTTTTATTCTCCATATGTCCTTCTAAGGATCTTCATTTGTAACACTAATAGCACATTCTCATTGGATTGAATCAGTGATTGGGTCAGGCCTGTATCGAATGTTGCTTTTTAATTCCTTTACCATATTTCGGGAGAGAACAGCAAGTTTAACGTTCTAAACTACTCATATGTATATTATTATTGTTGCACTGTTGCTATAAAGCCGAGAAAATGCATTTCTGGTCATTAAAATTATAACGTCCATGAGAACAAATGAATGAATGGCCTTTAACGCCCGTTTTTTGGTACTGAGACACCACAGATGAGGACACTGATGATATGTGAGATAAAATTATATGTTGGGAAAATTTTTATATTAAGGAAGGAAACGTTCCAGGCCTAAGTTTGAGTACCTCCCCGCATGTGCCATTTATGAGGATTGAGGAAATCCTGGGGAAAACCTCAGTCAGGGAGGATGATTCGAACCCCAGACCTCCCGCCCACGAATCTGTGCCTTAACGACCTCGGCCACTCGTGGCGGTAACGTCCATGAGAGACGCTTTAAAATTTTTCTCAGAAAGAACAAGTATGGCTTGAAAATGCGACAGCAACACCAGCATGTGTTTGAATTTGATCTCACGGGAGAAGTGTAGCATACAGAGAGTACGGATTGTGATTCCGAGAAATTGGTGCTTGTGTTGCATGAGATCAGTGGATTGAGGTAGGACGAACACACAGACGCGAAGGATCCCAACGAACGAGAATACAGACATAATTTCCGCACGGCAATTATGAATAACACAATGTGTTGCAATTATAACGGCCAGTGTGTAGTTGAGGAGAGCCAGAGAGCAAAATGTTTGGTTTCAATATTTGAAATTACCGTCTGTTGTGGTATAGGTTTAACAGGACGCAAACTGATAACTTATTAGAAAGGTTTAAAAATAGTTCACTTTAGTACTTTTAAAATCTTTTACGTTCAACCACTCAGTGAAGTATCAATAAGTTCACATAAATTAGGAGTAGATTCCCCCCCCCCTCTCTCTCGTCTTTCTGGAAAATTTCTCTGCGTCTGTTAAGAGTATATTTGCATTTTCGTATTTTCACATTTGCTTGCACACTAGAGATTTACATAAAATGTTACACTCAAGGGTGTGTTTTAGCTTCCTATATAAGTAAACCAAGAAATTCACATAAACTGTTAAATGTAAATAAATGCTTTGATTAGGTATTTTTATCTTGTGTACTGGAGCAGTATTTCCTAGCTCCAAAAATTAGGGAGAATATAAAATTGTATATTTAATTTGATGAATCCTAAAACATTAATAAGACATTATCAATATAAATTAAAGCAAAAGCCTCTGAGAATATGATACACGCATTTGTGCAGCAACTCTGCAAAATCATGTAAGTCAAGACATCGCACCCTCCGTCCGCTATACAAAGAATACTAAAGTCATAAAAATTCCAATCCTTAACATACAGCTAGGCTAGGGGTGATATTGTAGCAGAAGACCTTGAAGAGATGCAACTTGAACAAAAGCTAACGGGACATGGTTCCGACCCGAAAAACTACTTGAAGGGGAGATCTAAGGGGAGAAATGAAAAAAACAAGCCCAGGAGTTCGTTGGTAGGAGGACTCTTAACAGAAATCGGCGCCAAATAGCAGCCTATAGGGAACGAACCGGGAACCATGTGTAGCCAATCTAGGAGTAGAACCTAAACAGTCGCTACAAGAATTTGAACTCAAAATTAAAAAGACGCACATGAGACTGACCGACTGTGAAATTAATAAAAGTTGGGGGAAAGCAGAAAAGCCCCGCAGTTTGAAGAAAGCCAGGCAGCTCTAGTTACGCAGTCCTGTGATGAGTCTTGGAGCACGCAGTTTTTGAAGAAAGCCAAGCAGCTCTAGTTAGGCAGTTTTTTTTAAGAATCTCGACGCAGTCCTTGATCAGTTCCGGAGCATTTTCGAAGCAGTTTGTGAAGAATCTTGCAGTAGTTACGTAACAGTGTGACGAATTTTAATCAGTTTTGATGAATTTTGAGGCAGTTCAGGCAGTCCGCAGTTAGCTCCCTTATAGCTCAAACAGTCCGAGATTCTCTCCGGGCTAGAAATTATAACGTATGTTAATAAAAGAGGTTCATCGTCTCTGCAACTGTAAAAAAACAATTCTCAAAAGGAATTTACATATGTCTTGAAGTGAAGGAGAGTGTGTCCCCCGTTCCCATCCTGTCTCCCTGGTAACGTGCATACGTTCCAAAAACTAAAGATCAAATATAAACCTGAGATTCCTAAAAACTATAAACAAGTACTTCATAATTCATACTTCATAGCAGCGGAGCGTTCATCATTTTCCTCAACGGCACGACCGAACGACCAGCTGACGCCACCCCCCCCCCTCATTAATACCGCCTCAGTACACGGACATATTTTTGAAGCTCTAAGCCTTTAAATAATATAACTTAATACCGGTAGAGTGAATGTGCTACAAAAACTCGGAATGAGATTTAGGAAGTTTATTGAAGGAAAGCTATGTATGACTAAAAAGAGAAAGAAGCAAAATAGACCAGAATCATTAACAGGAAATGAAGCATCAACAGTCAGCAATATGTTAACATTTTATTTGTTCTACATACATGCTCATCTTTAATTTTTTCAAATTGCAAATTGTTAATAAAAATACCCTGCTGTTTCTGAAATGGAATTAGTATAAAATGACGAAAGTTCCACAGGTTACTTATTTCTATACACATAACATCATATTTTTAATAAACTTTTTTGGATCACATTAAAAATACACAATTTCTTTTCTACCATTAAGTACAGCTTATTTTCATTTCATTAATCGTCGGTCTTGGTAGTCAAGAGGTAATCATACTTGCCTCGTAGACCCAAGATCGTGGGTTCGATCTCGGTCAGGATCGATGGATTTTTTTCGGGCGTAATCCTAAGTATGGCTTCCTTCGGAAGGGAAGTAAAGCCGTGGATCCCGTGTCGTACATTTACGGCACGAAAAAAACCTCAAGCCTGAAAGAAGGTGCCTCTGAGCAAAATTTATCGGCCGTTTCACGATCTGTATTGAATGGGAGCTGATGACCTGAGGTGTTAAAGAGCGTCCGTAAATAAACCAAATAAGAAAATAGTTAAATGAAATATGGTGTGCAAGCTAATCCTAAGTGCACCATTAAAAGTATTAACTTCTTTTAGAGGTTGCTAAGATTGATTAATTAATTTTATGAAATTCGCATTGATTAGACAGATCATCTTAATTTCCCTTGAGATTGTCAGACAGCGCATATGTCCTACGAAAGTGTGCAAGGGCGCTCACCTCACGAGATGCTGTAGCAAGTAGGTCGGCCCGTCGCGGAAGGCTGGTGCAATGCCGCACTTCCTATAATTATATATCATTACCTCCTGGCCTTACCTTCAGAGCAGACAATGTGGACCCTTGAATGCACTGTTACATTTGGCACGATGTACACGCGTTTTATTTGTGTACGGGTTAGTAGCAGATGTCATAAGATACTTTCTAGCGGGGAAAAACTTCCAGTTACCAAGGGTTAAGAGTTGGACAGTATTAACTTTACTTGCTCACAGCCTTCTGGGTAACTTATAGTAGAAAGAGAGATTGTGTTTCTATACAACATGATAAACTTTCGCATACCTATATTGAAAGTACTATTGCTTGTATTTCAAGTTTAAAATTCTGTACGCTTACGGAAAAAAGAATTTTGCAAATTCGCCATATCAATGAAACAAATGAATCATTCCAAAGTAGCTGTTTATTCAAAAAACTTACGACTGTATATTATTTTCTTCCTATTCACATTTCATATTCTTGTAGGAGCTATAATATATCAAATGTATTTTCTAAATTCAATGCTCCTCACTAACAGAGCATTTAGAAATAGCCACAAACAGGAAGAATGATCAATATTAAACTTATTTTACAATTTTAAAATTAATGGTACATTCCTAGGCTTCTCTGCAATCAGCCGGAAAACAGATGCTTCGACATATTTTAAAATGTCTAAAGGAGTATCATTTTCTGTTAATTTTCATTCTTGTTTATTACAATAATGATCATTGTTTCACCATTTTTTAAGAAACAACATTTTGCGACCCTTTTTCTATAAATTAGCTGTAAGCTGTAAGTCGTGGTTCGCGACTTTCCAACAGGACTGTGCAACGGCACATGCAGAATATATTGCATATCTCCTTGCATGCAATTCATGAAATATTAGACGATAGAGCTATTAATAAGAGCATATGACTCTCGGCCCCGCGATTTAACGCTCTGCCATCTTTACTTCTTGGAGGGGGCATTAAAGGAAAAGTTTACGAGGCAAATCCACACACATTAGGTAAACTGGAAAAATAACATTCATGAAATAATGACTTCTTTTTCCTAAGAGTGAAGGTTAACTTCATATGCAGATGTCAGTAATTTATAGCACAGGAAGGAAGGCAATTCCAGCATGTTCTTGTTTGATAATGGTGAGTAAATGTGCTTATTAAGTGTTAAAGTGTTAGTAACAGCTTATGCGACAATCACAGCTGCGGGCTTTCTGACTTCCGTTCACGGCAGTAGCAGTTTGAACCGACCGACCGACCAACCGGCCGTTACACAAAGGAAAAATCACCTTTATAAAATAGCTGATGAAAAATCGAAAACGACAATTTTATTTCAAACTCGTCTCCTGGATATATAACACCAAATAATTCCGTATGTTAATTTCAGATAATAGATCTGTACGTTTCGAAACCTGTTAGATACTCAGTAGTCCAGTTTATCAGCCCGGATTTGATAAGCTGGTTTCTGAACCATCGCTTCCATATGCCGTCCATCAAAAATATAATGCTCAATTGCTCTCTCTGTCTCCTCAAGCGGAACTGTTAAACTGTTTCCTGGTGGAAAATGAAGAAGCTTCTAACAACATCCAATCGTTCTTTGATAACATTTAGGGACCCTTCTATGGTTAAGAACTTTGTCACAGCATGGTATTAAGTGTTTAACTTTTCAGCAACGTGTTGGTGAAAGAAAGCCTGCAGTAAAATGGCGCATAGAGGGTTTTGAAACTCATGACTCGGTTTTAAAATTAACAAAATTTGTAATCATTCTCAAGCTTTTGGATTAGCCTGAAAGAACAATCAACTCGTTAAGTTATGAGTAATAATGACATCATTATTTCATGCATGAGATCCCTTTATGATTAAGAGAAAATTGTTGTGATTCACTTTCAGACAATGACCTTTTAATGAGTATTGCAGCTGTTCACTTAATATTAAGTGCATTGCTAAATACTGCCAAGCTAAGGTGCATTTAAATGACGCTGTTGTTAATTAAAGGTATCGCAGTGCCTCTCAATCTTAAAGCAGAAGGTATTTTATGATAGGTTGAAGTACTTTGACTGTATTTTTACATTTGAACGTTAACCTTTTCAACAATTTTTAAAAGAATATTTTTGCCTTTATGGGAATTTTAGTATCTTATACGGCATGGTTAAAGGTCACCACAAGAAATTCAGGAGTCGCATTTCAACTGCTGACCCTTTTATACAGAGTGAACGATCCTTCACGCAACCGGTTTCGCGGCGTGCGGCCGACCGGCGAGGCTGGCCGCTGTGTAGGCGGTGCGGGTGTGACAGAAAGTCCCAGTAAATATAGCACTGTTTGTCGCGTAAGTTATTTCTAACATACATAACATAAACACTTAAAAAGAAATGTAAATTACTCACATATATTAAGCAAGGAGGTGCTGGAGGTGCCTCCCTTCGTTGTTGAAGTATTTCTGACACCTGCTTAGGAAATTACTCATTACACTCTGCAGTTCTCTCTGAGAAATGACAGCAATTTCTTGACGAATGTTAGTTTAAAGTGCATCTTTTAATGCCCCACAGAGATAAAGAACACTTCCCGATTCGAAAGTTATTCACTAATCGATGGATCGAACTCTGATTAGGAATGTGATCATCGGAAAATTCTTCTAGAAATAATCTCCTTACAACATGCGCTGATTATGTACGCACGTGTGAATCATACATAATACTCCTTGTATTTATAATTGTATTGCCCCATTTCACTTGATACACTTTCACTCAATACACTGTATTGCGTCGCCTAGCAAACAATTGCTACTTGCGCAGGATTTCAACTCACACTGGAGCCTCGCGCAGTAGAGGGGAAATATACTCCCCGCCTAGGCTGATACAAGGACATACAGCTGCCGGCCGGTTTCTTGGTTGCGTCAAGCATTGCTCATGCAGTACAATTAAAATCTGTAATCACATTTCCTCATCAGATATTAACAACGGATTTAATTTTTGTTTCGTTGAATAAGAAACAAAATACAAACATTGATGCCTTTTTATTTTTTATATATCGTTGATTTACTGTGTTAGCCTTCTCGTAGCGTTTATAGATTGAATGTGAATGCTGTTGATTTGTAGTAATGAATGAAATTAATTAATGATGGCGCAAATGAACTCTTGAGTTTTTGACGCCTTAAAGCTATTTGGCATTCATCTTCTGAGGTTAAGGAAAAACTCTTAAAAAGACCTTACCCAGACAGCTTGAACCGACCGGGATTCGAAGTCAGGACCTCTGTTTTAATAGTTACAAACTCTACCACTAAACCAAAGTGGCGGTCGTTATGGTAACTTGTAAATGTGTTTTCGTGGTAATGCTATTTGATAAATACACAGTAAAGTTGTATTAGAAGTAAGCGAATCTCAAAATCCTTTTTTATGATGTTTTTAATAAGGAAAGTAACTGAGTTCGAGAAAACACATTTACACTAAAATTCCTAGAGGTCATTTAGAGGCCCATTACTGTACTGGCGACAGTCGTTTGTCTGCGGATTTTGTAGCATCCGTCATCGCCCCATAATAATCACTCCCAAATATGCACAAGCTCTGTACATGTGTTTCTTAGGCAATATAAAATCTACGACACGAGGATAACAGACTTTATTATATTATATTCCAGTAACCTGTAATCAATATTGTATGACAATTCTTTATCATGAAATATCTTCTGTCATCTACAATCAGATATCTGTTTACAGACCAATGCCTCGTTTCGCATAGCAAACGGGTGAAGCTGTGAATAACTTTAAAAGCGGTATTTAGCACTGAGTTTACAGAATGTTCGAACTTGCTTTATTTAACTATGCGTTTTGTAGTCATGCTTATTGCTTTGGGCATTCTATTGAAAGTACTCACTTGCATTTATAGTTATATACAAATGGTACTAAAAATGTATACACGCTTCAAGCAAAGAAAAAATTGTTAACTTATCAGAACTGAATTCCTACAAACAGAAAATGATGAGCACTAATCATCTTAGACTTTTAGTTGCAACAGTTGCTCATAATGCCCACCATTGGCGTCGGTACACTTCTAAGTACGTTGAACTACTGATTAAGCAATGTTTGCGAACGTGTCCTCAACGATTGCAACACATGTCGTCTCAATTTGTTGCTGCGCGAAGTTTACCAGATCTGCCCTAGTGAACATCGCATGAGTCTCAAATTTGTCTCGAATGCGTGCAATTGTTACTCGCGTTGGGGGTTCTGTTCTGTACACACGTCTCCATTGCCTTTGAACTTCAACAACATTCTCGGTTTCCCAACACCACTTCAAAATTGCTTTCCGCTGTTCAAACGATAATCGTGGCTGCATTTTGGTGATTCACCGCTCGCATAACGTTATGTGAGTCACATCTGTTTACAGAATATCATACGATAATCTTGGCTTCATTTGTTCATTGTTAATTTACGATAATCTTAGCTTCATTTGCTCATTGTTGATTTACCTGTCACGTAGTAACGCTATCATAATGTATGTGAGTCACGTCTGTTTACAGAATATCGTACTACACATTACTGTTGTTTTTCAGACCAACTTAGAAATATATTAAATGCATATCTACTGTGAAAGTGTGTGTACATTTTTTTGGCACCCTCGATATTTGATTACGTGTGCCTTCTAAGTGACCGCTAACAATGACATAGCATGTCTTTATGTACGATTCATGTGTGTTAACTAAGTGATAAAATAATCATAGAACCAATTGTTTTGAGTATACTGTTGATTCTGTTACTTATGTGAATACCATGCTAACCCCCACCCCTTTCATAGAATTAACCTACAGGGAGCGCAATTATGCATTTTTTCGACATGACTGTGCCACTGTTCATACTGCAAATAATTCCTTGAGAGCAATTCACAATGTGTTTCACAAGACAGAGCTATTAGTAAGGACTTGTGCCCTCCCCCATTTAACAACCTGCGATTATTACCTCTGGGGAAATTAAAATACGTCGTATGCAAAACAAATCCGTACACCATACAAGAACTCAAAGATAATATTCGTCAGGAAACTGTCCGGTTTTCTCAAAATGAACTACAGCTAATGATGAATAATTTTCTAAAGAAATGTCACAAATGTCTGGAGGATGAAGGTGGGTAGTTTAGCGCCTCATTTCATAATGGATTGTGTATTGCTGTATGGTTGGTTTTTTGTTTTATTGTTTTACCCTCCCACTAATTACCGAGACATGGCTGGCCGACTAATCTGTTAAAAGTGGCACACTCACCCAAAGGCAAAACACTCCGGAGGTAAATAAAACTGATCTTCCGATATATTGTCATTTTGTATTTTGTGTCATATATTGTATTTTTTTGTATTTGAACTCACAACAGCTCAGTGCTTAGCCACCAAAGCTAAATGGAAGTAAACAAATTCAGTTTACTACTGACAATTTCTATTTATTAATTTGTTCTTAAAACGCTTTCATAATTTTTATATTTTGTCCCAACCGATGTAGTAATAGGGAAGTTAATCAGAACTTTAAGAAATAAAATTACTCTTCACCAAAACAAATGAAAGGTTCTTATGAAATGGTATAACAGAGGCGTAATTGATAGATCTTAAAACCGAAATAATTTTTCCGTGAGTTTTGCTGGTCTATTAGGCGAATGGTGAGATGTAATTGTCCCTCTCCTCTTTCATGTCATTTCATGCCGTTGGTTCTGTGATAAAGATTAAATATCAGGGAGAGGTGGGCTGATGCGGTGTAGCGGGGGCTTGCGCCGAGTAAATGTTTCTGCAGCTTCTGGGTCCTGATGTCTTCCTTAACACTTCAATTTCTCCTATAGGTGCCCCCATTTTCGGTGTAGGCACAAACAGTCAGCCTTAGCAAGACTAAAATACAGAAATATGCTCCTCCGCCCCTAACAATTCAATCCAGAACCCTACCTAAAGAGCCAACATCTCTTATGTTATATTGTTGATGCGAAAATCGCAGGTCCGTAGTCTTTGAGTTGTATGATTATAATTTTATATGCTGTTTTTAAACGAGCAAAATTCAGAAATTTTTAGCAACCGTTTACTCATTAACTCATTAAGTATTTTCTTTATTCCTTATGCCCAACTCTTTTTGTTGTTGCTTTGTTTTTTCGATTGATTCGGTTTTTATTTACGGACGCTCTTGTAACGTCTCAGTTCTTTTTCTTGCCGTAAATGTACGACACGGGACTCACTGCTTTACTTCCCTTCAGAAGGAAGTCATACTTAGAGTTTTTACGCCCGTAAAAAAATCCATCGACCCTGACCGGGATCGAACCCTCGATACTGGGTTTAAGAGGCAAGTATGGTTACCACTAGACTTCCAGGACGGACATACCGCTTTGTGATAGAACGTATTACATAAACAGGAATAACTGGAACTGGAAACAGATGTTTTGTCACCTGTTTTTGGAATTAAAAAAGAACTATAAAGTTTGTTTTACTTCTCGTCTTCGAACGAAGTACTTGACTATTTCCGTAAAGCCGAAGGCCTACGCTATTACGAAGAAAGGGTAAAAACAAGAGTTTACTTATACAACACAGCAAATAATATAATGGCACAGTTTCGAGGCAGGCATGGCGTGTGGGCTTATACAAACACTACGGCGGTCGCATACCTCCACGTGAAGGCCTTGACTTCTCTATAGCAGCGAAAGTGTTAGCAACCGTGTGTGCGTGACGTCATTACCCAAGTGTTAGACAACGATGGTAACCCAATGATGTGTGCTTTGCGACGCAAAGTACCGTATCTGTAGATTTCAATTGCATGCCAGCTAATAAGAGAAGTGCACTAGAAGCAGATTCATCCTCTCATCTTAATGTACGATTTCTAGCTATGGGTTGTTTATAAAATAATTGTTTTTATTTTAAAAAGAAGCGTAAGAAATATAAACTGTTCTGAAGAAGATTAGCATATTCTGAAGAAGATGGACATATTTCTTAACATCATTTCATCACGAATAGCCAAAAGAGACTTGCTCCTGCTTAGAAGTTATTTAAAATCTCCTCTCTATCATTTTCTTTGGTATTCTGTAATTTGATATTTCTAAAATTATTGACACTATCATTTAGTGAAGTGTAATTTTTTCATAGAAGCCATGAGTAAGGCTAATATTTGTAAGGCTAATATTTCTTTTGCAGTACTACTCACTCGACTTTGATCAATAACATCATACACACTCTACCAGTTTTATTTAATAATGACGATTAACCTGTGTTATACAGTTGTTCGAAGTTGAATGAAGAATGACAAAATTTTGAGTCATACTGCTCTCCTAATCGCAAACAGTTATAACTAATACGTGCTCTTATAACGGCAAAGGGTGACTCGCTGTCCGTTCAGCTATCAGCGCTGAAACAGTCGTGCGTGCTATTATGACAACGCGCGCTGCGCTCAGCGGGCGCATATAAAAATAATTCACTCTTTCTGTTTTTTCATAATAATAGCTATCTAGGTTTCTGTACAAAAGCTAATATAATTTGCTTTATTTTTATTGTTTTAAAACTGTATTCCATTAATGCATTGTTCATTGTTAGTGTTGATTGTTCATAAAATGCATATAACGTTTCAATATTAAAACTTGTGTTTTGACAAATGTTTGTAATTCTATCTATAAAGTAACTTAACAGTCCTCTTTTTCCTAAAGTTAACCACATTTCCCTTATATAAATATATTAAATCTAAATGATTTCAATATCCTACTCTTATATATAGGTACAATTAAATGTATTATTTGATTTAGTCTTTTGTATACCTTATAGGTGTTCAAAATTAATGCAACGATAGTTGTTGCACGTTTTTCAATCCCTAGAAAGTCAACATATATACCAAGATATCCCTAAAGCAGTGGAAAAATTGGGAACTACTAAGCTCCAAGCACAAAATTGTTCACACACTATCTCTGAATACTAATTTGTGCTTACATGTTGTTAAGAGCCTAACTCTTTATCTCTTTCCCTCTCCCTATCCCTGCTTGCAATATTATACTAAAATAATCAATACAATTCACAAATGTACAAACACCATGAAAATTCGATAAAAGTATCAAAAGCCAGATTTAAAAACAATCAAAATAAGATGATGGTTTAAAATTGATTACATAGTAAATTTTAACTGCTTGGGCTTTTCTTTGCTCATAAAATTTACTCGTTGTTTTTACTTGTTTGTGTCGTGATAATTAAAGAATAAGAATTTTTAAAAAATATTGAAAGAAACAATAAACTTCAATTATATGTTTTCGTCTAGTACATTCAATCCTGTTGGGCTGGTGGAAAATCGTGTATCAAAGCAAGTCTATGCTGAAATTTAAAAATTTTTCACTTCTGAATTATTGCCTACATATCAAAGATTTTTATCTATAACTGTTTAAAAAATGTAATTGAATTGTTATTAGTTTTGAAACATTTTCTTCTAAATTTATTATTATTGAAACTGTTGAAACAGTGAGATTTTTTAGTTACAGGCCTTCTTAGCGACTACATATAGGGGAACTGCAGTCGTTGCAACCGAAAAAAAAGGTTATAGTAGTATTTATGATTTTTCTAAATATTACTGCATTTAAAACTGAAAATAATCTCTAACGTGTGATTTAAGAGATGTTGAAAAGTATGCCCTTAAACGACAATACTTTCCCGTCTCTGCATAGGAAATTCCTATATATGATCTAACGTTTCTTGCTACGTAGATATCCTGTCTCCCGTAACTTTTAAACATGCTGACGAACTGTTTCTCTATCTGGAACACAATTTCCAGGATATTTTCTTGCGAATCGTCTGCGAGAATTCGTTTTATGTATCGTATCGCAATAGTATCTTTTCTTAGCTTTATTATAGTTATTTTCGCATTTTGTTCTTTATTTTATCATATTGCTTTCATTTTAGTGTTAAAATATGGTCACCTTGTTAAAGATATGCGTACGATTGAGGTATTGGCAGAATTACAATTTTGAGTAAGGAAATAGTGTTTGAAAGTCATATTTTCTCATATAATGTGGCATGATTCATGTCTTTATCGTTTAATTTATTAGCTATAGTAGTGGAATGGTAGGCTTTCGAGTAATGTAAGCGTATTAATTTCTCTGTTTTATGTTGTATAAATATAATTAAAAAGTCACCAGCATAATGTGATATCATAGTTAACTAACAAGACGCAATTATTGCAGTGTATTATAGCCCTGACTTTTCTGACGAATTTTCTTTTCAACATTCTATTCTGAGTGGAAGTGTGTAGTCTTAATAAGGCAAGCCAAAACTCTAAAGGGCACTTATTCATGCACACGAACGCGTATGTCACAGCACATTTTATATTTTCTAAATAGAAGATTAAGAGAAATTAAATTAATGATTTTAATAATAAACACAAAAGGTCTGAAGATCCAAATCCAATCGAATTGTTGAGGTATCAGGATGGTGGTATTTTAGAAAATCTTAATCCCTATTTTCCAGACCGTATAGAGCATTTCTGAAATCAAATATCTCCATAGTTGTTCTCTAACTGCACCCGCCCATTTTGGAGTGCCTTGAATTAATCTTTGTGTCTTTGTGCCTCCAGATTAACAGGAGTCACACTGACATTAGAAATCTTTAGAATTTTATGGACATTTCTGATAATGGGTGACTAGAAATATTCTTTATATCTACAAACGCAATTTGGACAAGTCCTCCACTTTAATTATACAGATATTCTTATAATTTGGTTTAAAACGTATTCTCCCTAAGAATCTGCACGAATATTGTCTTTCAAAACGCTCCTCAAAATCGTGTTTGTAGGAGAGTCATACAAGCATCGACCGATCGCGTGTATTAGCTACTTTGCTGATTGCCGTAAAGAGTGGATACTTCTCTGTGCAAACGTTCATTAATTGTGAAGTGTGCAATTATTAGAGCTTAGTGCAAGTATATTAGAGCTTAGTTTTTTTATTAAGGGACTAGAATTTATCTATGACGCAAATGCACTAATTTTTTTTTATCTCTGGAGCAAGCTAAAAGATATCTTGTGCGAAAGCTGATATTGGATTAATAGATAGATGATCTGGGACGGAGGATTTTGGTATTTGCGACTTCCGTTACGCCTGATCCAGCCCACTCGGTAAAACTGGTGTTAGAGCTTACACACTAATTGAAAGAACTGAAACTTTAATTTCATAAATTATTAAGGAAACATTTCGGCGGCAACTAACTTCGCTTTTGCCCCACACAAAAAAAGCTACGCAACGCAATATGTATTTGCAGTCATTTAGTTACTGCAGACCTTGTCAAGTGCTCTACATGACTAGCGACAACGGAATATCGAACCACAGCATTTTAGTGCCCATTACTTGACTGCACGTAGAAACTAACAGCCCATAAAGAAAAGAATATTGGGTTATTAGCGCTTGCTTTGTACTTGAAGTGATCGTGAGTACATTGAATGAAATGTATTCTTTGACCTTGTTTTCCGAAATCATACGAAGCACAAGGTAAATTCCGCAAACACTGTCCAGAGTTTGGAAGAAAATCTCTGTGATTTAGCTTGCGGTGAAGTAGAGGTCTCAAATTGAGGTCTATTAAGTGTACACGCGCAGTTTTGGATCTTGTAATGTGCGATCCTAAAAGATTTGTATTAATATGATGAAAAATAAAAAAAAAAACTTTTTTTCCATATCTATTGATCCATAGTAAATAAATAAATAAATAAATACACTCAAAATAGCTCCCGTAGTTTCAGTCCAAACATTGGTTTACATACATTGGTAGTATAATTTGGTTTATTTACGGATGCTTTTTAACATCTCAGATTATCTCAGATCCCATTCAATTCAGGACATGAAATGGCCGATAAATTTTGCTCGTAGGCCTGTTATTTCATGCATGAGATCTTTTACGTGCCGTAAATGTACGATACGGGATCTACGGCTTTACTTCCTTTCCAAAGGAAGCCACACTTAGAATTTTTACGGCCGAAAATTATCCATCTATCCTAGTGGGGATTGAACCCTCAATCTTGTTTCTACGAGGCAAATATGGTTACCACTAGACCACTAAGACCGACATTGGTGACAATGATATCATTCTTCAAGGCTTGTTAGTAAGTCTTACATACAAGTTGAAGCTAAAAAATGTTAGCTAATAAATTGGAATTGTTTCAATTTCATTTTGAAAAAGTTCATAAGAGACGTTTGTTTCGATCTTTTCTGCTCTCTAGGTAATTTTATCCCATAAGGTGGGTGCTATTTTAAAATTATTTCCATATTAACTCAGTTAATATGAGGCGTAAAATGCTAAGAGAATAACTGTGTAATGTTATATTGTTTGTAGTTATTGTACTTGATGTTCAAGACATTGTTACTCGTAGTGCATTCACGGTAATTCGATATTGCAGGATATTGCGTAAGTCCAAGACCTCTTACCCCTTCATTTGGTAATTACGACAAAGCACTATACCTAAAATCAAGAATAAACACAGCTAAAATGACTGCATGTATGCTCCTTAAAAGAAAGGAAAGCCACATTAATTGTAATACTTTTGCCATATTAAACGCTTTTGTGGTTTAAAAATACTTACTCAAAGTATAACTGTTAGGGATACGGTAGATCTTAAAAATAATTACACAATTATTGGAAAAATACTCTATTTGTTTATTTGCGAACGTTCACGTCTCAGGTCATTAGCATCCCATTCGATTCAGGAAGTGAAACCGCCTCTTTTTCCCTTTTACCTGTCGTAAATCTACGACACGCCACCTACGGCTTTATTCCCTTCCGAAGGAAGCCGTACTTAGTATTTTACGTCCGAAAAATCCATCTACCCTGACTGGGATTGAACCCGCGATCTTGGGTTTACTAGGCACGTATGGTTACGACTAGACCACTAGGACTGACATATGGGAAAGACTACGGATACGTTAAGAACATGTGAAAAGAAGAAAAGGAATGACGTGGATATAATAAACATCGTAAAGTATAATGAACAGAATGCAAGAGACACGAAAATAAAGATGTTGCATTTGGAGATGTTAGGGAAAATGCGACATAAAAACTCTTCAAGAGAAAAGTATGATAAGCAGTCATTTTTCTCTTATTCTCAAGTGTTTGAAATATTCATTACTTTATGTGAAACTTCTATACTTAAATGTTCATAATGATGTTAAACAAACACGCTAAAGAAAAGAGATTCTATATTTGCATTTAACGAATTAGATGTAGAGGGTCGTGCAAAGGAAAGAACGAATCATAGAGTCTACTGAAATAACATTAATACAGAAACTGAAGATGACCTATTGGTGTTTTATTTAATATGTATACAGAATGTAAATGAACAACACCTAAATATTTGCACTCTTAAACAAGCAATTTGAGATGGGAACGGGGCCATAGGTTTCAAACATGTTTATGGCTTAAGGTTTCAAAGGGGTATGGGCGCCTTTGACTTTGACTCTTAGTTGCACCTTAAAGCACCCAAGTTCTCGCAAACATCTATCAACAGATTGAAATGTAGTGTATGACTTCTACGTGATCTTTATCTGTAGATCACAGCAGGTCTTGTTTCAGCTGCATGCCTACAAGTTCACATGCACTATAACGAACTTCTATTTTTTCATTTTGTAATTTATATAATGAGTTATTTTGTCATGTATCTTTTAGTCTGTTGCATGAAACACAAAAAATACTGGGGGGAGGGGAGATAGGATGTGACTTTGTCCTCAATTATATTCCTATTAGCACACCAATGCAGTGACCTGCGATCAGGTTTTAATCTGAAAGTTTGCAGATTATTTTAACGCTAAATTGTGAAAACATTGTTCATTCTTTATTAACAACCAGGCTTATTTCGATTATAATGAGATCTGAATGCATTTTAATACAAATTTAACGCCATTTAGCATTAGTATACATTTATGAGCAGTTACTTAAATAGCCCATAACTTGGACTTTTACATCTGTGACCCTACGTTTCCAGTTTCATATTACCTACTTGTCTAAAACTGTGTTTTATCAGTGAAAACATTTCAGTGTTGTGTATATGCTCTATGATACCTAAAGCTAAGAAGGATGGTATTTTCTTACCTTTAAGAACCCCTAGGTGTAATTTGGAGATACTGGTTTTTTTCCCTGGTCGTTTAAAAACCACAGGTAAATTTGTACATCTGGATAGTATAATTTATTAGCACTGATTCAGCATCTTTATAAGAACATCCTCAGGATGTGAAAAAGCTTCAGCTAAATGACGGTTAATAGAATATTGGCGTGGTTCGTACGAAACTGTCAATTGGTGCACCCTTTGACTTTCCCAAGGTATCTCATAGGTAGTTAAATCGAATCGTAATATCTCTACATAAACAGTTAACAGCTTACAATTCACTACCTACCGTACCTTGTTCTTCTACTTATCAGTAATTATTTACTGGAATTTCCTGAATACTCGGGTTCTGCTATACACAATATATACAAACACAAATAAAATAAACCACTATTATTTACCAGTTTTACAGTAATCGTGTAGGAATATTAACAAATTAACATACTTAACCAACATTATAGTACCAATTAATCTATACGAAGCCTCATTACAGACAATTCACAGCTTATCTGCATAATGGAACCCCCCACTCCTTGTATTTCCCTTGTTAGCATTACCAGTATTTTATAAATAATTAAAAGTTCTCTCATCCATTTCTCTCATTTTTCCTAAGTATTCTTGCATCATTTTATATCTCTCTCCCCATATTAGTCAACATCCTAAGTACTCTACTTTTTAATTTAACTCATTTCGTTTCTCATACACCCTCTCTGCATCTATTTACCCCTTCACACTGTAATAAACAATGAAATGTATAACATTCCACACATTTCTCTCTACCCCCACTCCTTTGTAATTATTTCGTACAATTTTAAAGTCCTCTTAATCTCTAAACTAGCCCAAATCTCTTGCCTCTCTTAATCTTCAATTCTTTGCTTTACTCCCTTCCAAAACCCTTGTCTACTTTCGTCCCCAAATTCCCAAAGTTTACCTAACGCAATTTCTTGCAATATTTTCCCCATTTCTCCCACCCAGCTGTTATCATTACTTCCCTTTGATATTTCATACTCTCTTAGAGTGGTCCCCTAATTTCAAAATCCTGTACCAAATAATTCTCCCCACCACCAAACCCTTCCACCGCCACGGGTGGCCGAGGTCGTTAAGGCATGGACTCGTGAGCGGGAGGTCTGCGGTTCGAATCCCGCCAGGACCGTCCTCCCTGACTGGGGTTTTTTCCAGGTTTTCCTCAGTCTTCATAACTGGCAAATGCCGGGGAGGTACCTAAACTTAGGCCTGGAACGCTTCCTTCCTCAAAAAAAAAAATCCTTTCCCAATATATCATTTCATGTCATGTATCATCAGTGTCCACCGCCTGTGGTGCCTCAGTAGTAAAAACGGGCGTTAAACACTACTCAAAAAAAAAAAAAAACCAAACCCTTCCTCCCTACCCTCCTTACACGGATAAAGCTATTCCTTTCGGTGAAACTGTAGGCAATCCCAACCTCTTTACAAAACATCCTATGAATTATATCATTTTTCTGCCGGCTATCCCTTAGAAGTTCCTCATACTTCTATTCCATATAACTTTTTTTTATTCCACTACTACTTCAAGCAATTTCTCCTACCAATTTCTCCTACATATTTGGAAATTTCTTCAAACATAATGGCGCTAATGGCGCTCATGGCTACTTTACCTTTAATAATAACATTCTTCCTTGATGGTTCCCTTGCTTTGAGATTACGATATTTCTTTGCTGCAAAAACTAAGGAACTTTATTAAGAAAAATGCATAGGAAGACCATATAAATATGCTCATCAGGTCAATGTACTAATGCACAAATCAGTAACAATAATGGTAATGATCTATTGCTATGACTTCAGCATCCTCGATATTCGTCGTATTTGACTTTGACTTCACCCACCTTCTACCTTTCCCCATAACTCAAGAAGCAGCAAGTTGTTATTCACTTTCTCTTTGATGCTAGTGAATGACAAGACCTTCTTTTATGATGGAGCAAGGACCTTTATCACGCTAAAAGTTTTATGAGCCTCATAGAGGAGAATATGTTATAAAATGAGGTGAAAATACATTTTGAACTTGTTGCACTGATAATAGAATCTGATCATGTAATAGTAGGAGACGGCCATTATGGTTGTTTGATAGTGATAGCAAGAGCATTACGGTTCCGCAGCAATAAAAACAATAATTATAAAGAGAAGAGATTAAAATAATGGCGTTTAGAGCACAGTCAAGAATATTACTTAAGCCATAGCCGTGAACCCAAGGATTTCAAAGTCATGCAGCTCTTCGCGGGCAACAAAGAGTAGTAACAGCGAACGCCCCACATATGCACTCATGCTTAGCGTGTGTGATGGTATTTCCGATAGTCCTGTGTGCGTCCTTGATGAAACCAGTTTCTCTCGCGGATTCTCTCAACGCACTCCCCAGTTCACGATGTTGACACCTGGAACAGAAAACAATTATCTCTCACAAGTCTACCAAAATGATGGGTTTCCCGTTAACATTGCGAAGCTATCATCGACTCCTGTTTACTAGGAACAAATTACTGTAAACAAAACAAAAGAAGTTCTGTGGATGCAGAACCTGTCAATTTTCTCTAGTCTATTTGTACACACGAAACAGTTCTGAATAGTTCTGGTCTTGTTCCATATCTTACTTGAGAGCCTTTAGGAAAGTATACAGCTATTTGATATTAAAAATATTTGGGGAGGCGTCCGGTCTTCTTTCAGGATTATCAGCAGCTGCCTCGTTGCGTTCTTCGTTAATCTCATCCATGGTCTGACACCAGCTCCCAACAGAAGTTGGAGGAAGCTAACTGTGCGCTCTAGGGAGTTGATATGCTGAATTATGCTATTTTATTGTTAAAAAAAACCTGCAGAAGGAATGCAAATAAATGCGATAGTCATGTGGTGCACAAACTCGCTCAACGACTAGCAAATTAAATCGTGATCTGTTCTCGAGATATTCGAAAAGGTTGGATAGTTGTATAAACCATAAAGCCAGTGAACATGTATCATTGTAATTTATACCGTAGAATTTTTATTTCATATAAGATATTGTTATTAATTAAAGATATCATTAGTTTGGTTTTCCTTTCTACGAATTATTATTTCAGAATATACGAGGACTGTTCAATAAACAACGATCATAACACCTACTCGTCTTCATACTTTTGAATATTTGTTTCACAGTAGTCCCCGTTGGATACAATGCATCTATTCCAGCGTTTCTGCCAGTCTTCAGAAACATGCTAGAAACCATTTTTTGACAGGTAGATGCACCCCAGCAGCCTTAACAACTGCTTTTGATGATGGAAAAATTTATCTCATGAAAATGTATCTTAAATTTGAGAAAAAAGAAACATTGGAAGATGGCTACGTCTGGACTATAGGGAGGGTGAGGGGCACACTTCTCATTGATTTTTGTCAGATATCCAGGAAAATTTGCGATGTGCGGCCGTGAATTATCGTGAAGCAGCATCCAGCTTGTTGCATGGAAATGTGGCCAAGTGCGTGTGATATGTTCTTGCAGAATTTTTAGGACGACTACAGTATTACAGTGTTTTGCAGTTATGACACGTTGGTAAACAATTCCTTGAAAATCGAAAAATGAGATGATAATATGTATTCTATCAGAAACAACCAGTGTTGCTTTATTTATTTTTTATTTTTATTATTATTATTATTATCATTATTATTATTATTATTTTTGTGTGTGTTTGCGATGATGGATATTTCCTCACATGCTGTTTACACTCAGGATGGAAATGATGGTAATCAAGTTTCATTCCTTTGAAAGAAACTCAGCACCTTCGTGTACCATCATCTTCAACTACATGAAAACCTGCACGTGAACGTCATTTTCGGGAATCAGCAGTCTTGGAACTCACCTGGCGCAAACACGTCTCATGTGCAACGTTTCAGTTACCAACGTGTGGGTAGCACATAGTGAATTGATGAGAATTTCTGAAATGTTCTTCACGATAATCGACGATGCACTCTCACAATGACAGCAGCGGGGTTAATGCTTTCTTCTGTTAGGCACAAACTCCAGTCCCTGGTCCACCTTCATTTGAAACACCTCCCCCATAAAACATTTTAAACAATTTTTAGACTGTGCTACAGTGAGGAACAAACTCTCCATAGTCCTCCCTCGGCTGAAGATTTGTCGAGACTAAAGCAGAATGTCAGAGCAGTATATTGCTGGTCGTATGTGACCTCCATTTTGCTATAATGGAAATGAACATGTCTCAACTTGCACACCTTTCACAAGCAGGAGCCGAAGTGACAAAAAAAAAAAAAAATAAACCACGTGTACATTAATCTAACAAAATATTGCATAGCTAAATTTTAACGCGAGAAATTACGCCTGTAAAAATTATAAAGTTGTAAAAACAAAATAGAACGTGCCGTTGTCAACCACCGGAGAAGAAAACAAGGAACAACAAAATGAAATGCAAATAAATGCGACACAGCAAGATGAATGTTAAACACAGCTCTTCTATTCTCTTTGGATACCTTTTTGTGCGTCCTTATTAAGCTTACTATTAATTAACAAAAATACTCGGAATGTGCTACATTCATAATAGATTTACATGAGCACTATTTCGCTAAACACTTAGGGACAGACTTTGAACAAAACAATGTAAAATATGAAGCAACCTACGTCACGCATCCATTAAAAAGTTGATATTCGTTTAAATTTCACGTAAAAATATCGTTGTTTTGCTTTGACCCTTAAGCTGCAGTGAAGATCTTAAGACCAGTCTGGTGAACCAAGGGCAACGTTTGGAAACAATCGAGAGGTACCAAATGGGGCATATGTTTTCCTTGTGTGGACATTCTAATGCAGCCAGATACCCTGACTTATTTCAAGCTTTCACTTGCCTGAAGGGACAGTTGCTTAAGACGTAAACGTCGTTTCTCCTTTGGGGTTCTATTTACTTCATTTGTTTATTCACTATAAAATTGTTTATATTGAATGCTCGAATCCTTAGAGATTAACCATTCGAATGTTTCTTTGCGACGCGCCCGCGCTTTTGGTTTATTGATTCCAGTAGATGCTACCTGGCATCTACCGCTATGGAACGCTTTTATGAATAAATTTTAATAACTTGGAACAAAAAATGGCTAAATAATATTTTTTTTCAGTAACTAATTTACAATACGCAAGGAAAAAATATGCCAGTCCTGGTGGTGTAGTGGTAATCATGCTTGCCTCGTAGACCCAAGATCGCGGGTTGGACTCTGGCCAGGATCGATTGATTTTTTTCGGGTGTAAAAATCGTAAGTGTGGCTTCCTTCGAAAGGAAAGTAAAGCCCTTGGTCCCATGTCATAGATTTACGACACCTAAAAGAACTCAAACCTGAAAGAAGAGGCCTTTAAGAAAAAAATACCGGTCTTTTCACGCCCTGAACTGAATGGGAAGCTGATAACCTGAGGTGTTAAAGAGCGCCAATACATAAAACAAAAACAAACAAAACAAAAAATATGTACATCAAAAATGAAGCTAGAAATCTTTTGTTATAGGCTAATTTTTTAAAAAGTTGATGACTAAAAGATGCTTCGGTAAATAATCTTCAATAATAAAATAATAATAATAATAATAATAATAATAATAATTGGAATAATAAATATAATACTTAACCATACTCTTATCTATGCAGGAAATTCAATTGGCAGTATCTTTTTATAATGATTTAGTGTTCTAATAAAGAACGAGTAAACTTCGAGTGAGGGCATGAGAATGCGCAGAATTTGTAACAGGTTGCTGCTTTTCTGTGACCGTGACGATCGGAGGATGCACTTGCAAAACTGCGCCAGGATAGAAGCTGACATAAAAATAAGACGTAACATAAAAATGCACATTACATTCACAATAACTGAAATTAACGCTCGTTCGCTTTCTAAAGCTAACCAAACTACTTACTCGTGATTGCAAAGAAGTTAAAAGTGCATAAAATCCAATTCCCAACATTAAGTAATAAGTGTATTTGAAATTTGTAATAAAACTATCTACTGCTTTCAAACCGATTTTATTTATGAATTACACATTCTTCTAAACATTCCTTACTGAAATATAGCTCATGTTTCAGAACCATATAATGTCCTTTAGATAATTCTTCTCAGAGCACAAAACATTATACTTTTCCTTCACTTCGATTGCAATAAGAAACCAGAGGCTCAAAATTATATAATTGATTACAGCACACCACCTGCTTGTAGCGTCACTATTATGAAAGGAAATATGGAAGCAATATATTATAGGTTTGTTATTTCTTAAGCTTAAATGAACCTAACCCTTGCTGGCTCCCTCGAGCTTGACTAGCCACATATTCGTAAACTCAAAAATTTCGGGATGGTGACCTGACTTAGAGGCTCAAAATTATATAATTGATTACAGCACACCACCTGCTTGTAGCGTCACTATTATGAAAGGAAATATGGAAGCAATATATTATAGGTTTGTTATTTCTTAAGCTTAAATGAACCTAACCCTTGCTGGCTCCCTCGAGCTTGACTAGCCACATATTCGTAAACTCAAAAATTTCGGGATGGTGACCTGACTTAGAGGCTCAAAATTATATAATTGATTACAGCACACCACCTGCTTGTAGCGTCACTATTATGAAAGGAAATATGGAAGCAATATATTATAGGTTTGTTATTTCTTAAACTTAAATGAACCTAACCCTTGCTGGCTCCCTCGAGCTTGACTAGCCACATATTCGTAAACTCAAAAATTTCGGGATGGTGACCTGACTTATGGGTTAAATTTTCAATATATTCGATGCAAAGAAGCGTGACGTACAGAATACATAAGTAAGAATATTACTATGTTCTCCGTTCTGTGCGTTAACATAAAAGTACTATAGAGTAAGTATTAGTTGGATTTAATCCTTAAACAATTTTATATATGTAAATATATTCTCTTTAGAATTAATTTTAAAAAATGAATGTACTGAATAAATTAATTGAAATAATACATATTATGTTATCAAGATTGTGCCATATTTACCAGAATATATTGATAACATAATATTTTGTCATTATATTTTATAAAACATTTTTCACTTCTGTTACCACATGACAATAAAAGTTTACTTCTGGGAGGCTTGCATGTCTTTTAAGATTGTTTAGACGAAAATTTTGAAATTCTCTACTGAAACATTTAATAATTTACAAATACATTTACATAGCCGTATTTTTAATGCTGTAAAGTTAATTATGTTAACTTATACAACAATTATGTTAACTTATACAACAAGGAGTAGTTGGTGCTCGACTTATCACATTTACGACATTGGTTTTGCTACCAATTCTGTTTTGTAATCTTGTAACTGAGTAAATGTTTAAC
Organism: Metallyticus violacea; assembly: GCA_030762175.1. Taxonomy (NCBI): domain Eukaryota; kingdom Metazoa; phylum Arthropoda; class Insecta; order Mantodea; family Metallyticidae; genus Metallyticus; species Metallyticus violacea. The sequence continues at coordinate 99,601,023 of CM060835.1, read as the reverse complement.
CATTGTTTTATAAGTATAAAGGAGATATTGGATGTCAAAATGCAACTTAAATTTTGGATACGAATCTGTCAATGTAAAACATTAAGATTACTGTTGTAAATAATAAGGAACCGACAGTGGCAAGGTTCCAAACTGAAGCTTTAGAATTTTAAACTATTGTCACACCTTTTCGTACAATCTTTCGCTAAAGATAACATTTTGAATAAAGTGGAAACAAATAATTTCCAAGTAGGAAAAAGTTTAGGACAACTGCAGTAAAAGTCATAAATTTTTTCTAGCTACATTTTGCAAGCTAGAATGTTAAAAATATTCGTATATAAAATCTTGTTCAACAGTAAACATTAATTTGAATCTCCAGCATTTTTCTTATTAATTGTTGTAAATGTCATAGGTAAAATAATAATATTATGGGGGAAATAAAATTTACGTTACATGTTTACCATATTCTGTGGATAATAGAATATATGCTTTGAATATCAAAATGCATCTATGATCCATTGCTGTGCTCCTAAATAATTACCGTTACGTTCGTTGAATTGTAATAACTGAAACACTGAAAAGTGTTTAGGATAGTAGAATTTTACAGAAAACTGTAAACATTTTAATAGCCTTTGTGCAAAATAGTTTATCATCGGTGATGCATGGTATATATTTTGTTAATAAAACGCAAGTTTTAGAAGACAGTGTAACCGATCGTAAGACAAATATTCATGACATTTTAGAAATGGAGTTCATATAACTAATTTTGATGGGAAATAAGTAGTGCAATAAGAATTGCCTACAACAGTTGAAAATTGTGTTGTTGTTTGTTAATTTCTTAATAAGCCAGCAAAGTAAAAACCACAATAAATATTAGCTTATATTTCTGAAAATATACAAGAATTTTCTACGACTTAATTTCCGAATCAAAAAGATAAGAAAATTGAAAAGAAAATTGCCTACCTGTCTGAACGACGTGGCGTATCACTCAACCAGTGCTCCTAGGCAAGTGCGCTTGCTTGCCTGCCTTGAATCAGCGAAATAGATGTTTCATGACGTCATAGCATGTGACGAAATACGGAGATCCGCGCCAAACTCTCAGCATAATATGTAATGCCAAGGCAGTGTTAATTCTGCATCCTGTTCCTTCAATGACGGGATAATTTAATAACCCTGATTGATATGCTAAGCAATTCTTATCCACGGACACTTTGTGCTCTGAAATTGAAAGCAATGGCTATTAACGTTTACGGTTAAATAAACCAATATTAGATCAGAAACATCTTGCAATGTATGTTTTTAATCCTGCAGTGCTGTTTCATAAAATACATTCATCACGTTATACCTATAAAATGTGCACTTTAAGAGACTTTCAAATTTATAATAATAATAATAATAATAATAATAATAATAATAATAATAATAATAATGTTAACAACAATAATAATAAAATTGAAGTTCTTTCTGTCATAAGCATTTTCTTATAATTATATGTATTCTGTAGAAGCTGGTTAGTTAGAAAGGCTCGTAATACTGAGCCAGGCACATAAAAATTCACTTGAGATTCGTGCGGAACAATAAATAAATACAAAAATAAAATTGTCATGCTCTTGTATTTTTTCAAAGAACTCTCCAGCACGTTCTATGCACTGTAACCAATTGTGGAAGCAGCGAAACCTTTCATTCCTCAATGTTATAGCGTCATGTGGGCGTTTCTTTATGTGTGGGAATTTAGAGTCGCATGATGCCAAATCAGGACTATAGACTGAATACTTCAAAACTTCGCAAGTATTCACGAGATCATTGAAATCGCCCTCTAAGCAGAAGCAATGTTATCATGTTACTGGGTATTTTGCCGATTTTTTCAGAAACGTTCGACAGGCAGGCTTCTGCCCCCAGGTTTTTAACACATGAGATGAAAATAGCCACGCTCCTGCCACTCTTTATGGGAGGCGATTCATCTGAGAAGATTTATACCAAAGACTGATGCTTGCCTTAGAAGTTAATTCGATAAACTCAGCCTTTTCGCCGCTACAATGTCTCAAACTCAGAATATGATTCCTTAATTTTTCCAGCCTTTTCTTGCTGGCACTCCACGCTAATCTGCTTTTGTCCTCAGAGAGATTGTGAACACCATAGAGAAGAAAATCTTCTCATTCTTAAATGCTCAAGCAGGTATAAGATCATTATAGGTTAGTCTTGCATCGTCCTTTATCGTCTTCAACTAAGAAATGTCTTCCTCTCGATAGCCAAAACGATTTCTCTCATCTTTAGGGGATGTTTTGTTCTCCTAAATGAAAATCTGTGCATGTTAAAAAACCATGCTGTCAAAAGCTTAAGTGACAGTAACTCGTTAAGGCTAAATTTAATGTTCCATCTCCTGCTGACACTTCAAAACTGCTACTGTTCGCAGTTGACTGACTTAAGCCCATTAATTTATGGTCTTCTATCTGCAAATCTTTATGTCTCAAAACTTTTCTAAGAACGTGCATTTAAACTAATATTTTTTTCATTCAGCAATATTCAATTTGTGGAAGCATCCTGCTCTGTCATAAGAAAAGGTAAAACAGTGACAAGTGGTGAAAAAATATAATTGTACATGGTTATGTATTGTATTAGTCTTTTTTTGTGCTCGTTCTGATTTGTCTCAGGAAGTTAGTAGTACATCTTTAAATAATAGTAAGCAGGTAGCTGTTTTTTTTCCCCTTTGAAATATTCAATTAGTTTTACAAAAAGTTGAAAGTCATTTAAAGAATAAATAGAATTACATGTTTTTAAAAATTAAACTGCAGTACATCGCTTTTACTTCATAAACAACTTCTTATTACCTCCCTTATATACATAACACATTGTACCTGTTGACAGACTGCGGCAGTCATGCAGGCCACTGTAATCCCTGAACATGCAAGTATCCACTGACGTCGTACATTGAAATTTATAGTTTTTGAAAAGAAAAAAAAATCCCATCCATTTATTGTAAAAATATTTTAATGTAATTTAAATGCTCTTAATAATACCTAAGATTACAGCTGGCAGCACTGTCACTATTATTGCTAATACTGCCGTTCCACATCACCATGTCAGTGGTGTAGTGGTTACCACACTTGCCTCCTAAACCCAAGATCGCGGGTTCGATCCGGGCCAGGACCGATGCATTTTTTCGGGCGTAAACATCCTAAGTATGGCTTCTTCGGAAGGGAAGTAAAGTCGTGGATCCCGTGTCGTACATTTACGGCACGAAAAAGAACCTCAAGCCTGAAAGAAGAGGCTTATGAGCGAAATTTGTCGGCCGTTTCACGCCCTGATTTGAATGGGATGCTGATAACCTGAAATTTTAAAGAGCGTTCGTAAATAAACCCAATCACACACAAAAAAAAAACACTATCACTGTTAGCTAATTAAATACCCTTCACCAAAGCATTGTAAACTAAAACATTACGATTTTAGGTTTTCACAAAAATGCATCGGGATTTTGGAAAAATACGAATAAAATAATAATAATAATAATAATAATAATAATAATAATAATAATAATAAATTATTATTATTGTTGTTTGCGGAAAGATTTCTCAATTAAATGTTTGCCTTCTCATGGCAAAGCAAGATATATGTGACAGTATGTACCATGTGTTAATGAACTGCACCGCAATAATTTCACAGATTGTAGAGGGAATCTTAATTTATTACCGGAAATATGTACGCTCCAAAACGATAAATAAATAAATATGATTAAAAGGAAGTACAAAATCTCCGATAATACGGCATTGAACAACCGTTTACTCATTTATTGTCATAGTAGTTTAGTTTAGAGGCAGCTATACGGCCTAGTTTTGTGTCTACAGGTTTATTATTATTATTATTATTATTATTATTATTATTATTATTATTATTATTACTAGTACAATCATCATTATACGATGAAGGGCGCTCGTACTCAATATGTAGAGAGAGAGAGAAATATTCGAAATCGATAACAGTAATCTGCTCTTAATTCACAGCAGGTACCATGTCGACTGCGCCAGTGACCATCCGTTACTATGTGGCATTATTTCGAGTCAAAACCGCAATAGTCAGTGCCGCACTGGTCCTAAACCCCGAAAAATGAAATGACACATCAAAAATCAAACTTCTGCTTATAGTAGTTGCCATTTAGCGCCATGCGACTGTTTTAGGTCTCCGGCGCATACTCTACTTAACTCTCCTAAGAGTTAAGGACAAGGTATGCGGCTCAGGACAAGGAATGCGAGTATGGTTTTACCTTTTTCTATAGACTAAGTTAAATTTGGGCAAGCAATTTCCCAATTTCATTCAAATGAAAGAAAAATGAAAGTTCTCTTCCTAGTATTCAACCATTCTGGGCCGATTTACAGCATTGCTCTTTAGAATCATTAGAAAGGGGTATCCCCTGATGTTTCTGAGTTCATTCTCTAAGGAAGTGGACAATAGATAAATCAATTATTTGGTTGGACTGGATTGAATCATAAAAACAGAGGATAAATATTTGGTACTTTAGTCGTGCTCAAAGGATGGCCGTTTGTGCCTACGTCTGCAATTGGAGCACCTCCGGGAGGAAAGAATGATATGAGGGAGACTCCGAGCGGCCAGGATTCACCGCACACAGCACCAGCCCAGCTCCTCTGAAACTTTCGACTCTGCAACATAACCAACGAAATGAAGGTAGAAAGAAACGATCATTCGCTCTTTTCTTTTCCTTTGCTTTTCTTTTTTTCTGGAGACGTGGAGCACGATATAACATTACTTTTTTCAAGTTCATACTGGCAACTTTTGATTCCAGCCTTTTAGCAAGTGATTTCTGTACGGTATTTATTTATTACTGCATTGTGAGTGTTTTTTTAAAATAATGTTTAAAGCTTGTTTTATTACTGAGGCATCACAGGCGGTGGACACTGATGACACATGATATGAAATTATATACTGCGAAGCATTGTTTTTTTTAAAGGAAGGAAGCGTTCCAGGCCTAATTTTAGGATTCTTTCCCGGCATTTGTCATTTATGAGGAATGAGAAAAACCTGGAACAAAACCTCCGTCAGCGAAGACAGTTCTGGCCGGAATCGAACCCCAAACCTCCCCGTTACGAGTCCGCGTCTTAACCGTGGAGATATGGTACAATTCATTGCAATTAATTTATTGCACAAACCTTATTTATTTATTCTGGCAAAGCTAAGGCCATTAGGCCTTTTCTTTCATTCTGCCAATCTAATAATAATTAAACCAAGTTTTAATTACAATTATAAGTTTAACAGTAACAAAGACAATACTCGTACACATATAAACCTATGTAAAACATGAAGTAGATAAATAAAAGTATGCTAATACATAAACGTGTATAATGAAAACGAATATTGAAGAACATTAACGTAAGAAGAAGAAAAACAAAAAGAACAACAATAATAAAACCAGCAGCTACACACATATCAAATCTATGTAAACCATAAAAGTGGCAATAAATACACTAGTAAGCTATAAAAATGAAAAACCCTAACAGTACTATGAAGAAGCAAGGAACGTTTTGATAGTAATAACTATAAGAATGACAAGAGAATGAATAATTCTAAAGTAGGATAAAAAAACACGTGCTTTGTAACACGAGAAATCTAAATATATAGTAATCTATTATTTCTAATAACATTAAACAGTTTCTTATGGAATGCTCCTAAAAGTTAGCTGTCTCTGACATCCCATGACAATGCATTTCAAAGAACAATAAATGAATGAGAAAAATAAACAAATAAACGAATAAAAATAATATTTCATTGTATATTTTAAATTACGATCATTGCTACACCTACTAATAGTTATCATCTTGTTTACAATAATGTAGTATCAATTAGGACTGATTAATTTATTACAATTACTTATAGTAAAGAAATCAACTTTCTGTGCCGTAACATTATTACAGAGGTGTAATAATAAAGGTTTTCACGTAAACTTACGTAAACGTAGCCTAACGAATCAAATTTTCCTAGAGTTTGACATTCTAACTACTGAGCAATCGTATAAACTTTCTGTGCTTACTTATTTTTATAAACACCGGGACAATTTCAAAGCTGAACAATTTCATGATTACCCACAAGACAAAACTGCCGTTTCCTAATTACTGAACCCATGTATCATAGTAGGATCTTTGCATAGAAGATGTTTTGGGCCTGGACTATACATCGTGCTAATTAAAACATCCAATTTTCGGTGAACTTAACTCAAATGGATTCAAATAATAATTTATATAATTATTTATTATTTTTATGTAACAAAATTTCAAGATAATTTCCTGCATATATTTGTGCGATTCTTCATACACACACACACGCACATTCACACATACACACATTTCACACATATACATGCACATTTACGCTTCAAGTTAATCATACAGAGGGTGTCAAAAATGTATACACACTTCAAGCAAAGAAAAAACTATGTTTACAAAACTGAATTCACACAAACAGAAAAGGATAGGCAGATTTTTTTGATTGATTTATTTATGGACGCTCTTTAACAGCTCAGGTCATAAGCGTCCCATTCAACTCAGGGAGTGAAACGGCCGACAAATTTGCTCAGAGGCCTCTCTTTCAGGCTCGAGGTTCTTTTTCGTGCCGTAAATGTACGACACGGGACCCACGGCTTCACTTCCCTTCCGAAGGAAGCCATACTTAGGATTTTTACGCCCCGAAAAAATCCATCGGTCCTGGCCGGGTTCGAACCCGCGATCTTGGGTGTAGGAGGCAAGTATGGTAACCACTACACCACTAGGACCGACAAAGGATAGGCAGTAATCATCTTAGAGTTTTACAGTTACAACAGACCCTCAAAATGCCCACCATCGGCGTCGATATACTTCTGAGTACGTTGAACTACTGATTGAGAAACGTTTGCGAAAGTGTCCTCAGCGATTGCAGCACTTGCCGTTTCAATTTCTTCCCGTAGTGCTGCCAGTGTAGTTGGTTTTCAATGGTTAAGAGTTCCCCATAGGTAGAAGTCCAACGGAGCTAGATCCGAAAAGCGCGGTGGAAACTCAATCGGACCTTTTCATTCTATCCAGTGCCTTGGAAGATTGACATCAAGGTACGCACCTATATCTTGGTGGTAATGTGGTGGTGCGCCATCCTGTTGGAAGTAAACTTCATTCAAAATTGCTTTCCGCTGTTCAAACTATAATCTTGGCTCCATTTAGTTATAGCAACGTTAGCATAACGTAATGTGAGTCACATCTGTTTACAGAACATCATATGATAATGTTGGCTTCATTTGTTCATTGTTGATTTACGATAATCTTGACTTCATTTGTTCATTGTTGATTTACCTGTCACGTAGCAAAGCTATCATAATGTATGTGAGTCACATCTATTTACAAAACATCATACTACACATTACTGTTGCTTTTTGGTCCAACTTTGAAATATATTAAATAGACATCTACTATGAAGGTGTGTATACATTTTTTTTGGCACCCTTGGTAAATATTCATGTAGATGTCTCATTAAACCGCGTATTAAATATCTGTAACGTAGAAATAATATTTTTGCTAATATAATTTGTATGCTTAACTTTTATTCCAAATATTTTGAATGTATATTCTTATCACATGATATATAACTTATTGTTTTGCGCACACGTACTTAATATTTGCTTTAAGGTTTTTCTGTTTACATTGCTAATTTACATGCACAAAAATTCAATGTGTAGGTATATAAAGAACTGAATTTGCACCCGAGCACAGTTTTTGCTCTTTCGGGGTTGCAACTCTTTTATTGTAATCTCTCGTTATGCATGTACTTTAAACAAATAGAATAAATTTCAGAAGTGAAAGGGGAGATTTTTATAAAAGTAATATATGACTTAAATTATACACAGTAATAAAACATACAAACACTTTTACAACATAGATGAAAGGGAGTTAAATAACTATATAGTAAATATGTAAATAAATATGAGAAATGCGTTTTAAATAAGTTCAATAAATGGTAAATCCTGCTTAAGGAATATATTCGCTCTGGGCCTACGCACACCTTGTTATCGAAGCCTCCTCGTTTATTTTATTTGCAAGACGTAATTAGTTGCAGCTAAAATATAAGCACAATTGAAATTTGCAAGTTGAAGCAGTAACAAATAGATTCAAGAAAAAATATATATTAGTCTCGAATGATTAAAGAATTAAAGCACAAAACAAAGCCTAAGTAATACTAAAACTAATATAAAATTATACTTACATGTGAAAAGGTCTGAAAACGATGCAGATGTAAATATAATATTAAAGAAATTAAAATGTCAATCATTTAGAAAAGAATGTTTGACTAGAAGTATAACAGGCATCAAACATAATAGGTTTGCCTTCAGGGAATTAAAAGTAATAAAGCTTATGCGGAAATGCACATACAAGCGAAAAAAAAAAAAAAACGTTTGTGCATGCCATTTACTGAGGCGTGGTTGAATGTTACAGTTAGTGTGGCTATTTGTAGAGGAAAGACATAATAAATCTGCTAGTATTGAGAGAATTTACTTCATTTCTGCAAGTTAACCGAAAGAGAAATTTAGCTCTCAGTCAGTGAGAGTATTTAAAGGAGATGTTTATGTTTACCTTTCATTGAAAGAGCATGGAAATACTGAGCACGCTGAGCTAAAAGCAGGAAGATTACAACTTTTTGCCTTGGTGGCATGGCATCGATCATTCAATTAATTTCTTCTTTAAGTTCCATTATTTTTGCTCCTTTGTACACGTATACTGGAGCTTTCTGTAATAGCGGAGAGGGCATTGACCCCGTGCCAGGTGCGAAGAGAGCCAAATGCTAAATAACCAGGAGGAAGTAGGCGGTGAAAGTGGAACCTTTGTCTCTGTCTCTCTTGTGACTTTTGGTGGTAAAAACAATGCACTGTGCTTTGTGATATGCTCATTGCACAGGACTTGAAACGTAGGTTTTTGTGACATCTCTAGCAATCATAGAGACTTTAACCGTTGCTAAGCAACTGCGGGATATGAGGGCTCTTTAGTTACTTCTGCTAGCAGCACGAGTCTCAAACCTACCTCAGCTTACCGTCACTGTATCAGTGAAAGAAACAACTTACTCTCGGACTTCAACCACGCAGACATTTGCTGGGTAATAGAGTTCGAAGACAGGAAGAGGACTTTTCAAATCTACCTTATGTACAAGGGAATCCTCTCAGAAGTGCAACTTCTGTTTTTAAATATAAGGCTTTAATAGTGTTTAATGCAACGCCCGTTTTTACTGTCCTGGCTTTGGTCACTTTGAATACACACTAAGGTTCATCAAACGTAAAACCTTCGCTTTGAATGGAGAGCATGGTGAGCCAAAACAGTCCGAGCTAGTGAAGGCATCTCCCCACTACTACCTTCAGGAGAGCTATGTAAGTGAGATGGGTGGCCGCCAAGCAATACTCCATGAACAGCTACGATGTTGCAGAGTGTTTGGTGCTTCAAACGAACGGCTCTACTGATCATACATGAGATGAAATAATAATAAGTGAGATAGAATTTTTTAAAGTTTATTTTCACGCTAAGTTTAGGGTACCTCCTCGTATATACCACTGAGGAAAACCTGTAAAATACCTCAGTCAGGGAGAACAATCCTGGTGGGAATTGAACTCTAGACCTCCCATTCACGGAATCTGTGCCTTAACAATCTCACCCACACCTGTTTTAAAGTTGAATGTTCCACTGTTTGTATTACACGAGTATGCAGCATCAGGTCGTCAGGGAAATAGGTTGTTAAACATCTACTAGCAGACTTACGATAAAGCTCGACAATTTAGGCGCACTGATCCATTATTAAGCATGAAGGCATGATACTCAATTAAACCGATGAGAGGGCTAATGCTATTTATGGTAGCATTACACCAATATAATACTTTGTTTACATATTTTAAAATAGTCATCAGTGAAGTTAAAATGATTCCTGCAATGATAATCCCATTATGGAATCATGGTTAGGGTGAAGCCACTGACTGCATCAAAGACCAAATGAAATGTTTCTCGTACGCACTATTTGCTGCACTATTACGCATAACTTCCACTAGTCTAACGGTTTGAACTGACCTCTCTACAGTACAATCTCTTATTTTGAGATTACCCATTATTGGGAGGCGAGAAAAAAAGGGCTCAGGCTACTCATAATGTATCCGTACATTTCATAAATTCATGTCATATTATGTAGAGACTGTTTTTTTTTTAAAAAATGTGAAGGAACATTGTAAAAATAATACATCAGATGCCCCATTTTCTCAGAACCTAGGTAGTCAATGAATCTCTGAATTTATTTGTATATATGTTGTTAAGGTCCTCATCAAGGAATGGGCTATTTCATGTGAAATCAGTAGGAGTATTAATATGATTGACCTAACATTTCCAAATATTTAATATATTTTTATACTACTACAACGCATGAAGATGGATGTTTTTATGAAATATGACATCCTCAGGTGTAATGATTTTTATACAAAAATTCACCAAATTTTCCTTATTTTATTAAAATACTCCTTTTTATAGCAACATTGTCTCTAGTATCCCTTAAAACAGAAATCTGAAAGTAGCTCTTTTTAAAGTTCATATCTTGCTGAACATAGTTATTATTTTATAAGATTACATGAAATCCTGTTTTATGCATATTTTATGATTTCTCCCTAAAAGTAACGAAAAATAGAAGTATAGCAAATTGCAAACAATTAAGACAAATGAATATCATTTTAATATTTTAGCTCCGATGTAGTTAGTAAGTAAGTATTTATATTTGTCTTGCATGCTGATAGAGTTATTGTATAAGCAACAGTCTCAAGTCGGGATGGAATACATTTGATTTCTCACTCGATCCTGCGCAACATTATGATAGCCAAACATAGCGCAATGAAATTATTTTTATGGTCTTCGTTCTTCATGGAACATCAAAATGATATTGATACATTTTTGTCAAGAGAGAGAGGGAGCAATCAGCCCATACTTTTGTTTTGCTGTTCTCCGTGGGGAAGTTAGTCAAATATGAATGAATAGATTACGTCTATGTTGAAAGTTTTTATTTATACAGTACACACATTCATAGAAATATTTAGCATTATTGTTTTCAGATTTTACATAATTACTAATTTTCACAAATATACGACAAATTTATCGCATTGAAAAAGTAAAGTAACGGAGTAAACAAAAACTGCCTATATCTCTTAACCCCCCTTGTGCACAATTTTTTGTAAGGCAACTTGTTTATAAGTTTCCTTGTTATCCGATTTCATATACATTGGCACGAATTTATTATTATGAAGATGGGTTTTAAATGTAGCAGAGTGCAAAAAATGAGTGATTAAAAAAAAACAATATTAACTTTTGAAAAAGATATGTAAAAACTGAGCACTTCTTTGTTTTCGGTCTTCAATTTTCTGCAACATTTATTAAAACCTACCTTCATAATAATGGCCTTATTTCTTAATAAATATAATAAAACTCACATTTCAATGAATTGGCTATGATTTTCGGAAAAAGAGTATATGAAAAGTTCCCCTTTTTCCTTCATTAATTACAAAATTTCTTCACAACATATTTTGTAACATATAAACATTATTGCTTTTGCCAATCTGTCTCATTTAGGATGGCCATTTACATATTGTATAGTGCTTTACGCCAGTTTTTTATTACTGAGACAGGATACTGAAGGAATTTTATCAAATGGTTTTGGAGTTATTTCAAAACGTAATATACCTATAGTGTATACCAAGACACTTTGTTCCTTAAAGGGATGATGTTTTTCCTCTGATCAAAAGGTTTATACGAAGTGGAAAGAAGTGTATGGAAACTTGCTGGTCGTTGAGACCGCTGGCTAAACGGTAATGGTGATTATGTTCAAGACCAGTAGCTAAGCAATGATGAATTTATTGTTTAAGAGTATGTGTAAATTAATAATTCTATTCTGTTCATATAAAGGCGCATGTTTGATTTGAACGACCAAACATGGGTTATAAATAAATTAATGGCAGCATTTTCGGGATGCTTGTATACAATAAGGATTTGTATATTTGTAGGTAGTCGGCAAAGCGAGTGGTTGTGGTACTGACTGGTCAGTGTTGTGTGAGCTGCTCAAAGCATGCTCACGAACCTGGAACAGCATTGTTAGATAACACTCCAAATGGTCCATGGCACAGTGTCATGACGGGTGATAGAAGCGTGTGGAAACTATATCGGACTGTTGCACGATTGTTGATTTGTTTTATTTACGGACGCTCTTGAACATCCCAGGTCATCAGTGTCTCATTCAATTCAGGCCTTGAAACGACAGGCAATTTTTGCTCAGAATCATTTTCTTTCAGGCTTGAGGTTCTTTTACATGCCTTAGATCTACAATATGAGACCACTACTTTCCTTCCGAAGGAAGCCATATTTAGGATTTTACGCCCGAAAAATCCATCGAACCTGGCTGGGATGGAACTCGCAATCTTGGGTTTACAAGGCAAGTATGGTTACCACTACACTACTAGGACCGACACACTGCACGATGTGTCAGGCGTTTCGTGCAGGCCGGAAGAAGTCGGTAGATTGGGCCTACCAAAGTTTTCCCCAGCACCATTTGCTGCCTGCTATGCGTCGCAAACATCCGCACTTCCTGAGGGGACTTCCATCTTTAATGACAAAGTTGTCACGTGGCAGGAATACTCACAATGCACTTGTTACGGGTAGTACAAATTACTGGAGTCGAGCTCCGCAGTCGCGAATGGAAGATTACGGAATGCTTGTAAGAGTGTAAATGTTGCATGTATTATTTTTTGTTAAACGTAGCGTAAAAAATGCGTTGTCTGCTTAACTTTCTGATTGCAATAATTTGTTCCTGATTACAAAACTGAGTTATTCACGTTTTACCACGCTTTGTCTTATTGGAATTCGCAATTAATTCATATATTCACATTAATCTTAACACTCACCTCGGGTAAATCCTAGAAACTGGCGGATCTAGTAATTTGCTGCGCGAGCTACGGCCTGACGGCCTACGCTTGCCCCCTTTTCATAAATATAAATTGATAGGGGTTTGTGTGCTACTAAGTAATTGGGTAAATCATTGTAATGTTGGCTAATCTCCTTTGATTCCAGCAGAAAAAACATTCGTAAATATCAATTTATAGCGAATTGTGCGAGTGGTACTATGTTAGCGAGTAAATCATTGTAATGATGCAAATATCCTTTAACTTAAAAAATAATAATAAATAAAACAAAACAATCCTCGCGGACATGAGGAACTGAACCCACTACCTTTACACCTATCAGCATGAGGCTTTAACCATCTGAGCTATCCAATCGCTGCGTTAAAATGCTGTATTATCTAGCTATATCTGTGGAAGTCACTACCCTCGGCTTTCTCCGCAACCGCTCAGGGGTGACTAGAGAATGGAGCTCCAGAATGTGTACTATCTGTAATTTTAAGTGACAACGCTGGCCAGGTGGCACTGGGAGATCTTGGAACATTCGCCATTCTCGCCGGAGATGATCCCGTGTGTTTTTGACTTTCCTCGGTTGAAAGTACCGAGGCAACAGATTGCTACGCGCCGTACATCCTCGCCAACGGTATACTGCAGAAACAGTGCATGAGATTATATCGGAGGCCTGTAATGAGATTGTCACTGTAATTTCAATATCAACTCTGTAATATGTTGTCACTGCTTTATTTACATCCATGTGCATATTTTCAAGGAAATAGTTTCTAACCGTGCCTTTGGGTAAAACGGTGGCAAATGACATAATTATATAAGCATGTGTAATAAAATGGATTATTAAATCACTTTGATTTTACTAACATTAATTCCTAGAGATGGGTTCTCGATACATTGTTAATGCAGCAAATTTTAATTAATATTTTCACTGGTAGCACATTTTTAAATGATCGCAATAAGTGTTTCATTCATGCTTTAAATGGTTTGTAGCCGGTACCAATAAATTGGGTGCATTTTTAATCCAATCGACGATCGCATTATAAAAGCAGTCCAACTTCCTTGTATTTCCGCAGATGGTTTGGTAACAGTACGTCTGAATTACAAATTTGCTTAAAATACACGTAGCAGAAAAATAAAATGGGTTGAATTGCAGGTGTAAGTAGATGTTTTGGATCGTGTTATTGCATTAATCTCAGTATATTTTCAGTTTTCGCGGTTAAAAATTTTATAGTTATTTAAAAATAACTATAAATTCTTAGTCTGACCAATAACAAAAAGAAAAAATTGATAACCATATCATGCTCTTTGTTAAAACTGCCCAATCACAAGTAACTTAGCGCTTTTAGCGTGAAAGCTGATTTTTACATTTTTATTTAGTAGATATTTCGTGGTCTACGTTTTTTTAAATAATATATGCGAAGTTTGAAACTTTTTAAGTGGATCCTCTGGCGGATAGCCGCACCATTTGCTGCATTTGTAAAAGGAGTTTTTTTTTTCGAGGTGAAAAAATCTCACAACACTAGCAATAATTGTTAAGGTGATAAATGTCTCATAATAAAAATACACTCGGAAAGTAAGGAAATTCAGGTCTACTTGTTTGATATATTCAAAATAATAAAATAATAATTTTGCAGTTTAACTGATAAATTTGGTAAAGACCCACCTCTATTTTTGACTTTATTAACAACCTCTAACCGTGTCGTCCCTAGCTTTGCGAATGTATTTGAAAATGCTTCTTTCTTTTGTTTCAGGTAAGTAGCTAAATGTGTTACAAGTAGACTTGCGGTTTCCAAGGGAGGCGTGAAAGGTAAGTGCCTTTCCCTGGTTTTCCTAAAAGGTGTACATCCTTTTCCAGCTCATCTCTTGCATTATCGCTCTTTATTTTAAGGGAGTGTTTGTTAACATATGACAATACAAAAATTAATGACATAGAGATGAAGCTGTTTTATTTCTTTATGGATAAATAGTTGCAAGAAAAACAGGTCGCAATCACACAATATATTATGGATATGTTTATAATATATTTCAAAGTTGTTGTATTTGCAAATCTGTCTCAATTAGGTCGATCCTGGTGGTGTAGTGGTTACCATACTTGCCTCCTAAATCCAAGATCGCGGGTTCGAACCCGGCCAGGACCGATGGATATTTTTTTGGGCGTAAAAATCCTAAGTATGGCTTCCTTCAGAAGGGAAGTAAAGCCGTGGGTCCCGTGTCGTACATTTACGGCACGAAAAAGAACCTCAAGCCTGAAAGAGAGGCCTCTGAGCAAAATTTGTCGGCCGTTTCACGCCCTGAGTTGAATGGGATGCTGATGACCTGAGATGTTAAAGAGCGTCCGTAAATAAAAATCAATAACAATGTCTCAATTAGGATGCCTATTTATATATTGTATAGTGTTTCACGCCAGTTTTTTATTACTGAGACACGATACTGGTGATATATGAGATAATCTGCCTATTACCTGTTTTTCTTCGATGTCCTTGACATCGTTCTTATGGCATTCTATCAGTTTTGCGCTCTTCTATTGCACCTCGTTTATTATACGTTTCTTTTTACTTGATCCAAAACTGAACACGGGAATCTAATTTGCTTTGCTTCCATCGGTCTGTCTTCTTCCCAACTTTATTCCTTTCGTTAACTTGTTATAATGTAAAATTTTATTCAAACTTCTTTTGTCATGTAATATTTTAAAATTGCTGTTAATTATAATTAATTGTATTCTATTATGTTTAAGATTCTGTATTTCTCTCTTCCTTTATCACTTATCAGGGTATTTAAATATGTAAAAGGTTTTATCTTTCTACACGGATTTCATTTCAAAATTGCCAATCTGAATAACCACCTATTTAAAGTAAATTTAACTTAAATAAGAAAGCACATAAATTTAAATATTTAGGGATATTTGAAAACTAATATTCACTTCATTTTATAAAAACATTGAACATTTAAATGTACTAATAGTTGTACATTTTGGAAATTTAATATAGGAAAATTGTAATTTATCCAAAATAATGCTTTCATTCTACAACTAACTGGTTTATTTTATATTCTGTCCAAATTCAAGCAATAGTCCAGGCCACGGTAAAATTACAAAAGTTATAATGAAAAATGTGTCGTCTTTAAAATGTAAGTATCATAAGATTGTCATTTGGATTTCAAAATTTGAGTGATGGAATGAAACCTAAAATATAATCGACATTGGTTTTACATTTCATTTTCAATATCTAAGTTTAAACATTTTTATTTAATAAGTGGTTATAATTATTCAAACAGGCAACTTTTTAAATAAAATCCCCAAAGCAAACTTATCTCGTACCCCTGAAAGGTCATTGCTTTAGTCTCTCTTGTTTATATTTTCACATTACATACATGCTAGCCATTAAAATTGCAGTGTAAATAATAGCCATGCTAAAATGATGTCTCCTTTCTCGTTCGGTTGTTTGACAGAACCGTTCCGGTCCTTTAAGTCTGTGTGTTCCTTCTACCTCAATCCATTGGCCTCATAGTTTCGCTGTGAACGCATTTCGTCCCACACGAATACAAATTTCTCGGAATGTCATCCTGCACTCTTCTTGTGCCACAATTCTTTGTTGATAAAGTTCAGACACCTGCTGGTATTGCTGTCATAATTTTGACGAAGCATACTGCTTCCTTCTGAGAAAATATAGGGTTACCTAACGCGTCTCTTATGGGCGTTGCAATTTTAATGACCAGCAGTGTCAGGGCCAGTCAAAATCTTGAAGGATTTTTTGTAGATAGTCCTCTCGGTCTGACCATCTGCAAGTACCCATATTTAATGCCTATAATTAATCTCTTAGCATTCACAACAGCTAAACTGTTCTATTTTTAGGAGCTTAATTCAAAACTTGTGAAAACATATGTGAGGTTTTAAATGTTGAAATTTGCAGCTAATTTATTATGTAAATATATAAACTTTTATTTTTAACTTATTTCATACTTGAACGCATATTTTTATCTAAAAGGCTATTTTTAATACTTTTTAAAAAATATACTAATTAAAAATTAAGTTTGTGAATTATTATTGTATAGAAATTAACTTTTTGCACGCTATTATTAAAGTCTTAATCCTATTGTTTTTTAAAACGTGTGCCTTAAATTTGGCTAAATGTCTATGGCTAGAAGCTTTCGATGATTAAAGATCACAATCAAGAAAAAACGCTTTATTTGTTATTTTCTTTGCAGAATAATACATAATTAATAGCATAATTTTAATTCCAATTGTTGTTTTAAAATATGTGTCTCTCATTAATAAAAATTGTCTTTAAGTAGCACACAATGGCACTAAAAGATTACACGTGAGTGGAAGAAATCAATCTTCTTGTTAGTTCAAATTCACCTCAAAGGCCGAAGATAAAGCTGAGCAAATCAGGAAGATTGTAGATTGAAAACAACGCGAGAAACTTATGTTAAACTAACACAAGAAATTAAGTAGTGTCCATTTTCACTAAAAGACGGTACCAGAAAAGTAAGGTTGTAGAATATGTAGCAGCAAGGAAGTCCCTACTGAAGAGGACCAAACCCTCAGCAATGGAGAGTGATCTTGTTTAAAAGTTCTACTGAAGAGGGCCAAACCCTCAGCAATGGAGAGTGATCTTGTTTAAAAGTCCTACTGAAGAGGGCCAAACCCTCAGCAATGGAGAGTGATCTTGTTTAAAAGTCCAAGTTCGAACTTTTCAATAAATCGTCCGCTATTACCTGGACAAAGAACTAAACTACAGTGCATTATTTCATTACAGTAACATTTCGGTAAATGTTCACAGTACAACTGCGTAATGTATTTTAATAATATGACAGTGATTCATTCGGGAAAAATTTTAAAATTTAGCAAGTTAACGCTTCCAAATATTTATTCGCTGTCCTTCATCACCTAACAATAAGTCTCAAATTATGATGGTTCTTACAAAGCCCTGATCTTAATGGGATTTAACTTGAGAAAGGGTGTTCAAAGCCAAAGAAGTTAGGCGATTATATTCCCAATCGTTGAGATAACATAGATTTTTTTTTCGTCAATAAACTCACAAATGCAATGACAAGCATACGAGGTCAAAATGCTGTTGAAGAAAACATGTTTGAGCACAAAATTAAAAATACGGAAATATATTTTATACGGTTATATTTTTATAAAGCGGTCCCAGCTGCCTTAAGTGGTATTTGCCCCGGAGCTTGGGCAGGTTTTCCCTGTCTCCCATTCCACCAATGGATTGCATTGTTTGAGGCGAGGATACTTCAGTACTTCATTTTTGCACACGGCTGACTGTTCGTGCCTAGGACCTATGAGGGCATCTCCGAGGAGGGATTAAACACACCTGTGGGCCCGGTAGAACACCCCGACGCCGGTGGATTCCCCCTCCAGGTAGTCCGAGGTCCTCAGAAGGTCCGTTTCCATAGCAGACGCCGGGTCAAGCCACTGTGACACCGCGCCAGCCCACCTCACCCTGGTACTGGAGGCCCTGTAAAGAACCAACTGAATGAAATGGAAGAGCTTTCACCTAAGTGACAAGGAGAAACTTACGAAAAAACCAAGGTCAGGATGGCCAGCCCCAAGGGCCTCCCAATTCGAGTTGCAGGCCTTACCCTCTGAGCTACTCTGTCCGATCACTTCGCCATTGCTATTATCTTGCTATCGTAGTATCTATCTCTCCCAAGAAAAACTGCAAACATGGCATTGAAGGACAGAACCGACTGGAACATCAATAGAGCCTCTTGCAAAAACGTTCAATATTTCGTATCTCAGTGAAAACAATTCTTAATTCTCTTATTTTAGATTTTTCCAGTACCAAATACCCCTATAATATATTTATTATTGTAAAATATGCTTCTTTGAATCCACAAGGGGAAATTTTTATGCATAGCAAACATAGAAATTCCGGTTAAACAAATTTATGTTTTTCATTTACATTATATGTATAATTAAAGCTATTTGAGGTATGATCGCCAAGCAGAAAGTATACAACAGACTCTTAGAAATAAGGAGATTGGATTGAGGTGTTGAGTCCCATTGCATGATTATTTATAATAATTTACAACGATTTTCGCTGCTCTAATTTTTTATCATTCATGACCATAACTTTTCGGATATCTGAAATTTTTCATAAATAAATAACTAAAAGTGTGTACAACCCTGTTAGAACAAGAAATATCTAAAGGCTGCGAGATGCGATTTTTAATGCCTTAAAGGCATGCATAACCTATAAGAGATAGAGATAACCTTCAAGATATAAAAAAGCAATACTTCCACAGATGGTGAATGCAGATATAACTAATACAAATAATTATAATCAGAACGACCAAGGTCATATTCGATATAACATTTATATGCCTGAAGACCAAAGAACAACAGAGTTAACTGGAAAAGTCATGACAGCTGAAATGGAGTATTTTTTTTTATTTTAATTATGGGGGTATGAATTTACATTTACATTGCGTTAAATGAATTAATCCACTATCTGAGTGTAAAAACCAGGATCACAGAATCCAGTTTTACCAGAAAGTGTAATGCGAAGTATGAGGGTGGTTTTTCCTTCGAGACCGCTCCATGTGCAGTTGGCCGCAGTGACCGACCTCTGTGTTTCGTTCCGATGTTTCAAAACCGGCCAAGAAGCCGGAGGGGAGGTCAATACGAGTTTAACTCTAGGAACGTACGGACGTGTTCTGTGAACTGTTTGACAGTGTATTAAGTATTCATTAGGCGGCGTAATACAGTGTATTAATTACGTTAATATGGTTAATTCAGGATTCTATTTCGCAAATAGTATTTATTTATGTCTCGCCAGGGATGTTGGCATATGTCCTTGAGGGTAAGGCTAGTCAGCTAGCCTAGCCAATGACGTTATCATCTTCCTTCCCAGCACGAGGTGCTTAATCAGCACTAAAGCAACAACTAAGAGTTTATATACGTTTACTGCGACCAGTTTGGCAATGCAGTCTATTAAATTGTTGTACGCGCGGTGTGTTCGCAGTCAATCGCAATACTAATAAACACTATGCTCCCATTAGTTCCAAATTGGAAAGGAAAACCTTGCACAGTCAGAACCGCGATATTGTATTTTCTTGAAATAACCAGCTGAACAAACTACTTTTCTATTGTTGAAACAAGAAGCGAACGTTAACGAGTTCGCTGAATTTGGGATTCAAGTGGATGGAGGGGAAAAAATCCCAGAAGTAATAGAAAAATGCTTATTGAAAAGCACGATATACGCTCATAGCGAGAAAATAATCTATTGTCTCTTCGGCGGTATAGGAACGAAGTAGACATTGAGTATGAAGACGAGACTACCTACATATAAGCAGTCATAAAAATCCAAAAATCTACACTGATGAAAATAATGCTGGTTATTAACATCTGTATCCAAGGGAGAAACACTTATCATTGTTCATTCTGGTGGAAGGCATGACTTTATACCAATAAGTTTAAGCAAAGATCTTGAGATTTTCAACATGAAATGAACACAGAAAATCACTTTAAGCGACTCAAAAGTATGTTCATTTCTCATCTTTTTCAAAATTCTGTCGTGATAGTTGACAACTGTCATAATTCTCAAATTGATAAACCATCAACATCAAACTCTCTAAAAAGTGTTACGAAAATCTGGCTACTAAAAACCAGTATTGCCTTCGAAGAGTCGTTCTCAAAGGTAAAACTTTATGATTTGATCAAGATTCACAATTTCAGCAAAAAATCATATGTAATAGATCAGATATTGGCAGAATATGGACTCAGACTCCCACCCTACCACTCAATTTTAAATCCTATTGAGTTGATCTGGGGAGATGTAAATATGGGTAGGAGTAAACACACAACTTTCAAGATGAAAGATGCGGGAAAACTGTGTCGTCAAAGATTTGGCGAAAATAATTCTGTGGAATGGAAAAAACACGTGGAAACTATTGATCAACATAAAAAGATGGCATTGAACAAACACTCAGGATAATGGAGCTGAAAGCAGTTACAGCAGCGAGGATGGAGTAGCAAGTATTTCTGGCATAGCAAAGGTAGAAGAAGGAGGAGGAGGAGGAGAAGAAGAAGAAGAAGAAGAAGAAGAAGAAGGAGGAGGAGGAGGAGGAGGAGGAGGAGGAGGAGGAGGAGGAGGAGGAGGAGGAGGAGGAGAAAGAATTTTACAAATTATAAACATATCTGTTCAAGTGTGTGGGGACCGAAGGTTACAGTGCTTTATAGTGACTGTTTCGTTGTATCCATCTCCCGTCGCATTCTTCGAGCTGTGCGATAAATAGATAACTGACTGCACCCTAGCTCTCCATTTAAATTTTCACATGCCAAAATCCCTGGCGCTACCTGAATGATTCATACTTGCATCGCTGACATTCAACTTCCAATCGAGATTCGATTCACAGATTGATAAAACTTATCGTGAAACGGAAAGTATCCTCGATTAAAATAGTACACAGCTACGCACAGAACAAACGCCAGATCAATGGATATGTTTTAGATATCACTTGGACGTATTTCTCAGCAAACGGAAATTTTCTACTCCTCTGTTTGAACCTCTACAAAGCTACTAAAGTTAAAACCGTATAAAATGCTGCAGTGGAAGAACTTAAACCGGGTGACCCTGCATCCAGGAGTACATTTTGTGAATGGATTTTAAATAGTTTGCATAAGGAGAAATTGATCCTAATCTATTTCTTTTGCGGGCGAATCTTGCTTTTACCTAATTGGGTATGTTACTTTAATAATTAAATTATGTTACTTTAACGATATTGGAGCTCAGAGGAACTTTACAAGGAGCCCCTGTATGATCAAAAGATAAGAGTATGGTGCACGATTAGCGGCGAGAGAATAATAGGCGCTATTTTTAAAGAGACAATTAATAGTGACATTTTGCAACCCCTTTTCCTTGAGTTAAATGCGAGGGAATGCGGCTTTCAATCAGTCTGCAACGGCACATACATACAGCCCATGCCTTCTTGCGTGCAATTCATAAAATGTTTAAAATGTTCTACGATACTAACAACATATGGTCACCTCATTTCCCTGATTTAGCGCCCTGCGATATTTATCTCTGGGGACATTAAAGAAAAAGTGTATTAGACTTATTCACACACACACACACACACACACACACTAGTGAACAGAAAAATAACATTCATTAAGAAATTTCTTCCGTTTCTCAGAGAGAGGATAATAGTCAATTTCATAAACCGAAGCCAGAAATGTATGGAATATGAAAGGAGCATATTTTTTTGCTTGATGATGGTGAGTAAATGTGCCTTTTAAGTGTATAAGTTTCAGTAATAACTTACAGGACAGCTACGGACTTTCTGACTGCCGCACATGCAGTTCACTGCGGTACCACATTGAACTGACCGACCGGCCGTTACGCGTGGGGCATTCCCATGAAGGCAAAATCACCCATTTTAATATTGTTCAATAGTACATGCTTGGCGAGCCAAGATATGTAAACAGAAAGGTAGACATAGCATGTGCGATGAGGAGAATAATTGATAAAAGCACACTGGGAGTGCCGCTTTATTTTTCTGGAAGAGTATAAACTGTAGAATTAACCTATATAATTTTAATAGACAAGCCTTACAAACAACGACCCTTCGCAATGCAATTTCTCCAGCGGTTAAAAACTCGTTTATTGTTTAGGAACCTTAGTTACGAGTATGTGTGGGAAGGTTCAAAGTTGCAAAAGGTTTGTTTGAAAAATCTAGGTTCAGTATTGCTCTAATTCATACGCATTGACAGCCAGTTACTCGAGTGTACCATGGTTTGCTCAAAGATTCAAACTGACTTTTATATGGAGGTGGTAATGGTATACAAAGCAAGCCCACACTCTCTGAAAGAACAGAAAGTGAATATTAGTTAGGAAGTTACCCTATGTCTCAATGCAAACAGTGAGTGAGGGGGGCAGTGTTTTAGCAGAGGTGAATAATGATGGACATTTCAGCATTTTTCCTAAAAATCAGTGAAATTTAATATTTTTTTTTTCCACATGTTGTTGAGGAAACAGTTTTCGATTGAATTGTCGACCAAAATGGCGACCGTACCTTGCAACATTTACCGCACGTGAAAGGACTGCGCTAGTGGTCAATAATTCTTTTTGTGCGCTAGAGTGTGTAAGAACTAACCAACGAAGCCAAACAAACCTGTCTTTTTTTCAAATTATTCTGTCATTAAAACAGGATATTCTTGATATTTTAAGAATAAAATGCGTGAAACAAAATATGTTAAAGAAATAATTTTAATAAAACATTAATTTAATAAAATATTACATTTTCACTGGATAGAAACTTCAGGGAAAATTATCGACCGAAAATTTTCACGGCGGTTGCCCAATTTCAAATCTAAACTTTCTCATTCAAGCTGAAATTGACGAACCCACATTTTTTAAATTAAAAAAAAACGCTGTTTTCCGTTTATTGGAAAGAGACTAGTCACTTGTAAATTGTTTTCTTCTCAGTGAAGAAGTGGTTCCATGTATAAGAACCTAATTTAGCCTAGTGAATACTGGTCTGTGTTTTGAACCATAACAGTTTATTCCATTATACTTTCACTATAAACTTATCCAGAATTCATTGAGTTTATATACAAGGTGGGCAGATTATGTATGAAAGTGGGCGCAGCGTTTGTTGGCTTGACTTTGGCCCACATTTCAGTTGCAGAAGAACCCTACTATAACGGGATATACAGTGCGGTGAGGTATCTGTCTTTTACGAGAGTGGACACTAAACGCATATATATATGGCGCTAGGCAATGTTAAATAATAAGCCTAATTATGCTATATTTCTCAATCAGTGTTCATAAGTTCGTACAGAATCTGGCCCTGCTGCCAGGAAATAGTTTCAAGAGAAATTCCCCATCTCTTTCAGTTTCATATCATACAGTAATATAAAGGATCATCGAGAAGTCGCTCCGCAGCCATTGTGTAGCCGAGATTTCACTAGGAAAGCGTATTTAGGTGGCAGCACTAACCATGCGCCAAATGTATAATTGTGTTCTTTTAACCACCAAAGCAAGCACACATTCCTAAGTCCAAAGTTTAGCAACGGTGGGACGGATTACGTGCTAAAAACCAGTTTCGAAGGAAGGGATGTCAGAAATGTAGGTTTATCAACTTTTTCCCTTGTGGTGCACATCTCCCTTGAGCGGAGGAACCGTCGATGCCCCATTATAACTTTCGAGCGGGGTGGCTCAGGCTTCGGCCCGGGTTCAAATCTGTTGGAGTCGGTCATCCTGATCTTGAAATTTTATTTATTTATTTATTTTTCCATCCTGGTCGCTTAGGCAAATGACGGAATGGATCTTTCCCTTCCACAAATTTTTGCTCTCTCATTTCCCTACATTTCATTCCGATGATTGTTTTGAAGGATCAAGCGCGGAGGCGGGTGAACTGGTGTTGTGAGCGATGTGGCGATGGCCTGCGCTTTGATAAGGTTTCTGCCCTGGCATCAGGTGTGGGTGTCCTTCACCACATACCTTCCTCCCGGTGACGCACTCATTGAAGGTACAGTCACAAACGGTCAGCCCTTGAGCAAGGCTGAAGTGGCAACATTTTCTCCTCTTTTTCTACCAATGCAGTTTAATCCAAACTAATGATTAATAACTTTCATTAAAAGATAACAAGTGAACAATGGTCACAGAAGAAGCTCTGGCTAACGTTGGGTATGGCCTAAAGAATCCTCCTAAACCTCTTCGCCCTTTTTTTTTTCTTCAGGAAACGGGAATGTCTTATACAATACTTAAGTTGAAATCCTTAAAAACGCTATATCGCCTGGCAATCACGAAGCCTGAAGTAGATCTTATAAGTGGATTTAGACACAAATATGTGATCCTAACACCATACTGTCTTTCAGTTACAGTTGGTTCCACTTACATGGATATATTAATTAGCAGAACTCCCTATACTGCGTCGGTCCTGGTGGTGTAGTGGTAACCATACTTGCTTTCTAAACCCAAGATCGCGGTTTCCATCCCGGTCAGGACCGATGGATTTTTTCAGGCGTGAAAATCCTATGTATGGCTTCCTTCGGGTGGGAAGTGGAGCCGTGGGTCCCGTGTCGTACATTTACGGTACGACAAAGAACCCCAAGTCTGAAAAAAGAGGCCTCTGAGCAAAATTTGTCGGCCGTTTCACGCGAATGGGACGCTGATGACATGAGATGTTAAAGAGCGTCCGTAAATAAAACAAATCAAATCCCTATATTGCCACGAGTGGCCGAGGTCGTTAAGGCGCATCTAGTGAGCGAGAAATCTGGGGTTCGATTCCCACAAGGACCATCCTTCCCGACTGAGACCGCCACGGATGGCCGAGGTCGTTAAGTCTCGGACTCGTGAGCGGGAGGTCTGGGTTCGAATACCGCCAGGACCGTCCTTCCTGACTAAGGCTTTTTCCAGGTTTTCCTCAGTCCTCATAAATGGCAAATGCCGGGGAGGTACCCGAAACTTAGGCCTGGAACGATTCCTTCCATAAAATCCTTTCCCAATATATCATTTCATCTCATGTATCACCAGTGTCCACCGCCTGTGGTACCTCTGTAGTAAAAACGGGCGTTAAATACATTCATTCATTTCCCGACTGAGGTTTTCCAGATTTCCCTCAGTCCTCATAAATGGCAAGTGCGAGGGAGTACCCTAAACTTAGGCCTGGAACGTTTCCTTCCTTAAATCCTTTCCCAATTTTCATTTCATTTCATGTGTCTCAGCGCCCACCGCCTACGGCGCCTCAGTAGTAAAAATGGACGTTAAACACTGTTAAAAAAAATTCTATACTCCACGAGTAACCTCTTGATGACGTTATCGTACGCAGTAAGATTTGACAGAATAATGGCCCTAGTCTTTTTCTTTATTTTATTTTTTTTTTGAGAATAAAGGTAATAATCATAGACATGTGCAAATTATTTTGCAAGTTGTTATTATTACTAAATTGTGAAGGAGCTTAGATTTGTTTATTTTCCAGCAAAACCCTCCAGTTTTTCTCTTCAGGTAGATCACGAAATGCTCGATGATGAAGCTATTAGTAACAATATATTGACCGTTGGATCCCCAGTCTAAACCCTTACGGTTTTTTTCTCTGGGGGGGGGGGGTATTAAAATGCAATGTACAAGACATCGCATACTTTAAGCGAGCAGGAGAATAACATCCCTGCAGAGGTAGTTAGAAGGAGTATTAGACAATCTTAAGTATGTGTCAGACATCTGTGAAAAACGAATACATTTAGTTGCAGCGTCTTCTTCCATGACATGGGCGAGCACGTGAGTTTATTTGCTCATTGTCTCTGCAGGATTGTTATATGAATTTTTACAAAAAAATAGTTTATTTCATTTGAACTAAGACTCTAGGAACAGCTTGTGTAACCAATTCATTTAAGAAATAACCTTTTGCATAAAGCAAGAGCGTGTGGGTGATACCATGACTGGAAAATGTAAAAACAAGTATTCGTGACGTCACGGATCTACATGAGCATCATGACCTTGAATAATCAGAATCTTTTAATCGGCCTCTAATGCAATATAATTACTGCGACTAATCAGAACACTTCGTCAGTAATATCAGTCATAATAATCCTGAATAATTTTTTATTGCCAACTGCATTACGATATATTTCGAACATGTTTTCTAAGAAGTCGTTCTATGTAAGCTGAATTCTAAGCCCTTTATGCCATTGTATTCTGTTACTACTCGGTCTCTTTCGTTCTTTTTACTGTGTTTATTAGGCAAACAGTCCTTTGAGTTTATTAGTGCTGCCCTCTCGAACAAAGCCTTGAACCAAATGGCTCAGATGAAACTTACCATCCTATGTGTAATTTAATTGTAAACAGCCATTCGTTACACACTTTTCTTTGATTCGCTTCATAGAATGTGTGATAGACAGCCGCTTCTAGTTCGTGTGGTTGCAATACCCAAACTGTAAAACAAATAGTTTGGCCTTGACGAGTACTGCACATGCGCAGTCTATAACCCCTCCCCTCTTTCCTGTCTTTTCCTGATATATTACTTGTGAACTCTTTAAGCCAATTAAGGAATGCTTTTCCTAAGGCATTAACAGTAAAAAGACACCTGTAAACGTTCAAAATACCCATGGAAGGTTTCTAAAGAGGGTCATTGTTCAACAGGTAGAAAACAAAAGACAGTGCCGTCCGAAGGCTTGGTCCTTCTTTATAAGGAAAGAAAGTGCTATTGAGTTGATATCGACTTGTTTGAAAACACATTCCTTTAACAAATCGTTGACGGTTATGTAGATTTTAAAAACGTCGAACTCGACATCTAAGGGCCCCGAACCGGAAAGAAGATAGCGTTCCTAGAGATTAACTGAAATCCTGGAAAGCAAATTGCTCAAGAGGATTTATATCATCTTAGCTTTCACTTACCCCAGTCACTTTCTTCATTGAGCTCGTCTGGATCTGGTTTCTTTTGACGAAACGAAAACTCTGCTTATTGCTGACAGTGTCAAAAGCTCCATTACTGATTTGTCAGAATCGCTGAGCAGTTTAAGTGTTACTCCATCTCACCAGTGAAAGAGATAGTAGTAATAATTGCTCTCAAAGTGAACCGAAATGAACTACAACTAGTTTTATTATGATTTCGTTTTAACTACGAGCCCTCCGCTATTTTTATGCTTGTGTTCTTAAGCTTTAGATATAGCGTGGATATTTAAAATTAATTTTGACGTTTGAAGATGACGAAAAACTACGGAACAAACTTCACGCTTATACATACTTGTTCCAATTAGAGATTGAATCCATCCTACTAACTGTAAAATATTAATAATTTTTTTTTTTCCAATTCTTTCCTCTTTAACATTCGTATTCGAGAGGCCCTAGCTTCAAATCCTGCGGCGGACTAATCTGAATGAGGTTTTCAGCAGTTTACCTTGTCAATTTTAAGAAAAGCAAACGAGGGTTAGAATTTTACGGATTCAGTTTCATTTCATCATTTGTCTTAATTCTATTTGTCTGTTGTTTCGTCTTCTGTGTTTCTGTATGTGTATGTGCGTCCAGAGCAAATAACTCCCCTATTGGAGTTGATGTCCTACAAACGGTTAATTCGGCGAAACTTTTCTCACACATGTTACATAAGACATTTTGACCAGTGCGTTGTATATCTATCGCTCTCTTTCTGTATCAGCACTTCAAAAACATCCATAATGCATGTTTTATTGTCAAGTTTCTGTTCTCCATTTATCATATACACGTTTCGCGTCTTTTTCAATATATTCATTTTTCTTCTTCTCAGATATCTCCTTTGATGTGCTTGAGCGATCTAGTTTTTCCATCCTCATCATGCATCTTTTCTTTGTTCTCTATGTAGTTGCTGTTATTGATTAATCTCACTCTGACTGCTTCATTACTCATTTCTTTATTAGTTCATTATTATGTATTTAATATTGTTTTTCGTTAATGGTCATGCATTATCCAAACTCCACTTCCGTAATTGAAAACAGGTTCATCTAGAGTTTTTTTTTTTTTTTTTTTTCTCTCGGCTTTGCATGGAGTATTCTTTGCTTTGTGCCTAATCCCTGTTTCTCTTTCTTTCTCGTTTCATCCACACTGTAACCGACTCTCTGTGTCCCTTCTCTTGATTGATCGAGACTAGTATTGAAGCGTCTAGTATGATGACGTCATAGCCTTAACCCAGGCTTACCACGAGCGTGTCTCTAACTATAGAGTGAGGAATAGACACTTGTGTAAGTTACGTATTATTCGTTGTAACTATTTTTAGCTTCAGGGCGTGTCTTTGTTATGTCATATAAGATTTAAATGTCTGTAAATGCAAGGAAAGTACATTTTCATGTTCATGTTTTATGTCACTTTTTTATTGCACTTTGTCATTATATATTTTTCATATTAAACTTTAGGGCAAGCGTGTAGTGATATTAATAATTTTCTTACTTTTTCTTGTGCTTGTCATTGAATTTCTTTAGGATATGTATTTGTAAGGAGAGCACTTTTGGTAGTAATGTTTTATGATACTTTTTGTTGTGTTTTGCCATTAACTTTCATGTTTAAATTGAAGGCAAATACGTGGTGATATTGATATTTGTTCTTTGCCATTAAACGTTTGAATTGTATATGCCTACAGAAATGTTAAATGCACTTTTGTTGCTTGTTAATTCCTTGTTACAATATAAAGAGTGGATTATAAAATAACGCACAATTTTTTTAAAAAAATAAGTTTAATAATAAGGGTAAAATAGTTCATGCTCAATGAAGCCACATCCCTTAGCTACTTTTCCACAAAGGAACCAAGTCTCTGAACATATTTCTCCCATCGTGATACTAGTTACAATATACCGTGTTGATAGAGCTCCACCTTTTGGTAGCATAGCTATCTGCGCACAGCCGATAGCACTTCTTTATCGGAGGTGAAGCGTTGACGCCTAGGAATGTCTTCATCGAGCCAAACAGATGAAAGTCCGAGGGTGCGAGGTCTGAATCGTATGGTGGGTGCCGGAGTATCTCCCAATGATTCTGATATGGACAGAAGTCGCAACATAGGGGCGAACATTGTCATGGAAATTCCGACATGCGTTTGTCATGAAGGGCACGGCGCAACTTCAGCCATGTTTTTTTTCATATTGCGTAGCATTCACAGTGGTCCC
Source organism: Metallyticus violacea (assembly GCA_030762175.1). Taxonomy (NCBI): domain Eukaryota; kingdom Metazoa; phylum Arthropoda; class Insecta; order Mantodea; family Metallyticidae; genus Metallyticus; species Metallyticus violacea. Next base: position 99,571,525 of record CM060835.1, on the reverse strand, counting down.
TTGTGTACGAGTTAGAAGTTCACCAACAGAACACCAGCATATCCCAGAACACGGTCACTAGCAGATCGCGTCACTTTGAATTTCTTCTTTGCTTGGGAGCCGGAATGCTTCCACTCCATCGAGACGTGTAGTGGTACGCCCAGGACTCATCACCACTCATGTCCTTCTGCAGCATAACGCCATAAGTGGTCCAAAGGTGTCATCATTCTCTCAGCTTTTTGGCCGCCTGTCAGTTTCTTCGGTAAACTTTACGAAAATTCAGTATTTCACACACGATATCTACACCGTATCGTACGAAATAATGAACAACCCTGACAATGTTTGCAGAAGGATCCGCCAGTCGTTCATAATTGCATTCTCAGTGACTGTTGTATTCCGTTGAGTTGCATCTGTTTCTGGTCATTCAGAATGTGGCGAATCAACAAGGTTCACATGACCTCCTTCAAAGAATGTGTACCACCTGGAGATGTTGCTGCAGTCCAAACAATCTTCCCATAAATTTCCAACGTTTGCCCGTGTATCTCACTCCTTTTGTTCTTTCGCCCACAAAAAACGAACTTCGTTTCTTTGCTCTTCACAAGTTGACGACAATAACATGCACGTCATCTTTGCGACGCAGTTCTAGTTTCTCTCGCAAGAGCTAAACTTAATCCAACATATGACCTCTCTATTGCAAACTTCATACTATACATCTGAAAATTTTCATCATCCCAGCAGTAATAACATCGCGAGAAAAAATTATTGTGTGTTACTAATGATCTACCCTCGTATATGTATTTTGCACAGCTCTATTCCCGTAAAGGAATTTACCTTCCTTAGCGCATTTAAAATTTGACTGGGTGCGCAGGCATCAGCGGAAGGAAGTAATAACAATGCCATTTTAAGTAAAGATTTGAAACTTTCTCGGCGCTAATTGTTGATTGTGGCTTCACGGAATACCAGCCGAGTAAACTTGTCGAGTTCCGAGCTTTTGACCATCGTAATTCTCTGGTCTTCTTCAATAGTAAGGAGGAGGGCCATAAAGTGATGATGACCGAAAGCTTGGAATCCAACGAGTTTACTGGACTGCTGTATCGTAAAGCCACAATTAACCTCGAGCTATGGAACGGGTTTTAATATGGCGAGGAATTAGATTTTGTGTTGATGAAGAATTTATTAGGTTGGATGATTTAATTGCCTCGGTCTATAGATGCCAGACTTGGCCTAGAATAAAATGGCGGGAAATTAATTATTTGACAATGGATTAGATTAGGAGGACCTGCTTGGAAGGATTGGTTGTGGGTCTATTAGTGAAGCGAATCGATGTTTGCTGAGTCGGCCGTCCTTGTAGTTCCTTCCAGATGTCGCCCCACTTGTAGATCTTATCTGTTGGTAACTGCCGTCGAAATCATCACTTCTGGTTCCAATAGGTCGTGGTGATCTACTCAGAGTTGTATTTGAGCTTTCCTCAATTCTAAATCGAGCAGCGGGAAAGGATCTTGTGACTGGACTAATTGAAGAGACATCGAAAAAGTTATGGTGTAAAATCGATTTATGAACATCTTCTACTATTGTTACTGCCTTGCCGGGAGCCTCTTGGAGTAAAGATACCGCAAGATTTTATATCTGAAAGCTTAGAACTCTCTAATAGGCTGATCATATACGGGATAATTGTTCGCTGAATAATTCACTGCTTCTTTATAAACAAAGTAGAATTACCAGACACAGTACATTCGCGGCGGTTTTATAATTTGACGCCGGTATTCGCAATATATATATGAATATTTTAACAACGCTCTGTATGTATGTATGTATATATATATATATATATATATATATATATATAATATAAAAGAAAAATAATGTAACTATTAACAATGTAACAAATTAACAGTAATTATAAAAGTAGAAAAGGATAAAACACTAAGATATAGTCACACTTGAGATAGCTATATTTCCAACTCGTTGAGTCATTGTATAGCTTTTAGCTAAGTCAGGAGCTGACGCTACGAGCGGCGGGGAAAAGTTTTGGAAGAAAGACGCGGTAAACTGAATGGGAATACCTGTTCTTAAATACTGTAAATATTATCGCGATAGTTTAAGATGTTTCTGATTGAGAGAATATAATAATTTATTCGCACTCATCAAGCTACTATTAACTGTGGTCATATATTTAGAAGAACATGCCAAAATAATTTTAATAAAATAATTAATTTAGACAAATGAAATTGCTGCAAATATTGACAATTATTAAGGATCATCCGTAGAAATTGCTGGGAGATATGGTGCCTAAATAAGTGAAATTGGCTATGAGTGCTAGGAGCTATAGCGGACAATGGCAATTGAACTAATATTCCGTTAGGACCAACATCAGTAATAGCACAATAAGAAAGAAAGCCAACGTGCACTGTATATTTAGCTAATTGCTTAGAATGGTACTTACATTTGTTGAACCAAAATGTCATAACATTACCTTTGATAGGTGTCATAGTATAAGATGCATTAAACAATAAAGAGTATTATAAAACACAGAGAAAGTAAGAAAGAAAATTAAAAGAATAATAGATAAATAGTAAAGAAGTCAAAAGTAAAACACGCAAAAGCAAATTAAACTTAATAAGCCAAGTTAAAGCAACAACAGAGGTGCAAACGATATAAAAGAAAAATTAAGTAACACTATTAACAATGTAACAAACTAACTGTAATAATAAAAATAGAAAAGGATAAAACACTAAGACAAAGTCACACTTGAGATAGCTGTATTTCTATGGCCATAGAAGGACTCAACGAGTTCGAAATATAGCTATCTCATGTGTGACTTTATCTTAGTGTCTTGTTCTTTTCTACTTATATATATGGACTTCAACACTGCATAAAACTGAGTGGCCTTGCCTCGAACTTTAATAATTAACTCGGAGTCTGAAGTATAACTTCCATGAATTAATTCTAACTGCAACTAACTTAAGCGTGATCTGAACATCAACTCCTGTGCATTCTCAACGCCGACTAACTTAAGCGTCCCAAAAATAGGCTCTTTATACGAATTTTGAATGTCTAGGATTTGAACGTCAAGCTACTGTTTGAATTTGACTGCAGGAAGCTTCTAGTAGCTTTCGCTTAAATCTAGTCATCTCACTGACTAAAAACTTCCTTGACCGAATCTTCTGGAAAATCTGTATAAGGCTAGGCTTTCGAATGTTTATTAAACTTTTTAAAGGTCCTCATAAAACGCACTCTGCTACTTTCTCTTCCACCCAAGCTAGCTGCTTATTTTGTTCGCTTCAACGAATCTCTCCCTTTAAAAATAACACAATGCGGCTCGATACAAGATACAATAGTTAATCTTTCGAGGGATCCGGGCTGGGGGACGAAAGCCCATTGCATTTCATAATCTTACAAAGAATTTGATTTACTATTTTAACATGATAGATTTCGTACATTGTAAAGTATTTTACCTTATTTAAACTTATTAGGCTAATTTCTTAATCTCCTGTGATATACATAATTTGTTCAATCAATTTGTTAACATCAGTGGATCTGGCATTATTCATACAGAAAGGAACACACATTATTGACCAAATTAATTATGATAAATATTTCTAACAACCCTTATAATCATTAAAGCTGAACATTCCGCTTCAATTAATAAAAAAAAAAGAGAGAGTTGCAGCGCATGCGGCAGATTTTTGTCCTGAGGACGGAGGAACCGACTTCTCTATTACTCTGTCTATTTTGTATGATTGATGTCTCATTTCTTCGACAATTTACCATACATATATTCAGCTTTGATCAGGTACCAACCCTCATAAAATACTTGTGACCTTTTGACATAAATTTCGAATCAGAGATCTTGAACGATAATGGTTTGTCATCAAATTGTGCATTAAACAAAAACACGTTGACCGCCCTACGTGGTCGAGTAGTTGCGTTTGCACTACCTGGGTTCGATTCCCTGTCAAGTCAACGTGTCGGGGTAAGTTCTCTCTCACCGTGAGAAGGTGATTGTCAGATAGCTTCAAGGTGCCAAGGATTCCGAGCTCATTTGCGTCATCTATAATAAATTTAATTTCATTCCATTTATAGCTAAATTCAATTTCAACCTACAGACGTCGCGAGAATACCCACGCAGTCAAAGCGACAATAATAACACATTAAAAACTTTTGTTATTTATCTCTGCTCGCATTACACGATAACTGTTTTCTTTTTCTTTCTTTCTTTTTTTTTTCTTTTTTTTTTTTTTTTGAAAATGTCCTAAAGTTGAAGATCGCAACCTTATCTCATTGAAATTCGTTTAGGCTACACGATGGGTTTTCTAATGGACGCGTATATTTTCTTGCCTTTATGTATTTCTCTTTTTCACTTATGTGACATCATCATAAAATCCACCAATAAAATTAAGGAACATTTAAATGTTGACCAATCACAGCTGATATCTCAGTGAAATTATCATGACGTTTTATCAAACCCCTTTACACGCAAGTGCATTTTCTGATGGTCAGTGTAACCAACTCTGTATTCCTACTATAATTCCTGAGATCATACAGACTAATCAAGAACATCATACATCAATGCTAAATAAAGTGTGGAATTGTGCATCCACATTTTCATCTACTAATTCACTTTGCATTCGATGAAATTGCAGCCCCTTCATTCAAATTTGATAACTGCGTTTCCAATAATTGTACATTTAACTAACTTAATGTGTATTCACTCAAACAATTGTTTTTGCGTATTCAGCCAACCAGTCTGAAACAATTTTGTAAATTGTGTAACATTGCCTGCTAAAGAAAAAAGTCATACATTTTAATAAACACGTTGTTCAAGATGGTAAAATGTTCTTTTTTTGTTTTTCTGAGTTGATCGGCAAATCGAACGGTAGCGACTGTAACAGTTCACATTCGTCTATTTCATTCTCACGGTTTCTGAATAGATAGCTCTATTCATGAACAAGCATAAGCATTTTATACAATTGTTATTATTCTGTGCGCGAATTTAAAAAATGTAGTATTATTACTTTTATTCGTATTCTATTCTTGAAATAGTTCTAAACCCGTATTTGGCCCTTCTCAATTGGCATTACTGACAATCGACATTCGTCTGTTGCAAGAAGACTTGAAAAGTTAAGTATTCATATTACAAATATACAATTATTGCAATTTTGTAAGTCAAGTTTAGGTAAAGTATATTTAAATTCTTATTTTATTCGCGATAGCCCCAATAAATATCACTCAAGAATCTGTGCTTCCCAGATACTTTCACTACGTTCATCAATTTGCCGGCAATCTCGGACCCTTTTTATATTACTTGTCATAATTTCACGACTAAATAATGAGGAATTTAGAATGGAATACAAGTATTTAGCACTAATAAATTAATTACAATAGTCAGATATTCGGAGGACTTGTCTTAGTTCGTGCTGATCAAGAAGTAGCTTATGTCACGCTGACTGCAATGGATATACATTATTATTATTATTATTATTATTATTTAAATTTGTTCACTACAATTGTCAGAAGCAAAATAAAATATTTCACTCCCTTTTTAGTCTGGGTCTCACGAATTTCATTGAAAATTCACAATTTAATTCCCTTCTTATTGCTTTATGACATACACTGTTTAACCCCCCCCCCCAAAAAAAAGTTATCTCTTAACGCAAAATGCTTAAGTCCTACATTACGTTTATAGCGCGCGGTTCACAGGGTAACCAGCAAGGCTGTGCAGTCACTGAAGCAGGCATGCATGCACTAAGAAAGACGCTGGCTAGTGCATTTGTGTTCTTAGCTCTTTGGCAAGTGTGCAGTGATATCGTGTTTAAGATTGCAGGTTCGTCTTCCGGCGTGAAGCACATTGTATATAAATAAACCTTAATAACATATTATTACAAATCGGTCTCGTAATATTGTTTTCCATACACAGCAAACTTTAGTCTTAACATATTATATTATATAATATGTGATAAATATGTTGTAATGAATATTACAATATTTCTTTCACTATTTGTTCTTTCTAAATGCAATATGCTGCATAAGCATTCCCTGCACATGCAAGGATAAAAGATATGGGCACAAATTCAAGAAGCTGGAATGTTGCAGCCTCTCGTCCACACTACTGTAGAAATCTGACATCATCTATGCCCCGAAGACTGAGGGCAGTTATACACGCAGAGGGTTTATACACCGGATTTAATTTGAGTTTATTTCTAAGTGTTTTCACTTTAGAAGATAAACTTTTCTGTTCGTATATTTATTTAGTTATTTGTTAAGAATATGTTATTTACATGATATTTACGTTAGTTTTAATTACGTTTTTATGTATGCATAGGTAATGTCATAAAACTCAAATTATACGTTAAAATATAAAATGATTTTAAGGCAAACTAGTTTCAAATATACATTTACAAAACCAATAATAATAATAATAATAATAATAATAATAATAATAATATCTTGCGTGGAATTTGAACCGAGGAGCTTACGCAGAGGAAGAATGTCTTCTAAATCGCTAGGCCGCCACTATTCTACCCTAATGTTGTCTTTCCTGATGCTTATGACCATTACGTTTACAGGCAAAGCGCCCAATGCAGTATGCACTCGCTGCATACATTTGTGAATACAGTTTACGAGCGTCCCCGAAGTTCTCCGATCGACACGTGAATCTGGTAATGGCTCCATTTTTTCTTTTTTTATCGAAGGGTGAACATCAGTTTCTTTCAAGTTTGGACAGAATATATTTTTAAATAGTGTTTAACGCCAGTTTTGACTACTGAGGCATCACAAGTGGTGCACTCTGTGATGGCACATGAAATGAAATAGTAAACTGGGAAAGGATTTTATTTTTAACGGAAGAAAGCGTTCCAGGCTAAGTTTAGGATACCTCCCCGGCATTTGCCATTTATGAGAATTGTTGAAAACCTGGAAGAAACCTCAGTCAGGAAGGCCGGTCTTGGTGGGAATCGAATTCCAGACCTCCCGCTCACGAGCCTGCGCCTTAACGACCTCGGTAACACATCCCTGATTGATAACTCCATATCCCTAAAAGTGAACTCTTCTTTTTCTCATTGAGGCTACAGCCTGGAGTAAGCCTTGGCCTGACTCCGTCTGACGACTTCATTGATAAAGGACAGTATTGCAGGGGCACGTGATCAGCATACCAGCGGGACACCTGTCGCCTACTCGAAGAACGCCATCTCTCCATCAGGAAGCTTCCTATTTATTCTCCCTTTCAGACCTCCCTAACATAGAAAAACTCCTAATCAGGTACCGGGAATCGAACCAATAAGCAACACTAACCACTAGACCCAAGGAGGTGGTGAAAAAGTGAATTACGATGTTATTTGGGACCGTCGGTATGACAGTAGGAGTAATCTACCTGCTATCTCATCGTCCTGTTCTTAGCCTCTCGCAATGGTGGTCTGTGTTTGCGGCGTTTCCGTAATAATTGTGTTTTTAACTTCAACAGGACTTAGTCAACCAACAAAGAAAACGCCAATAAATGCACACAATTACATTCTTCTATTTTGTGCGTTACTGTTGCGTCACTAACGACACTAGCTGAAAGAGCCCAATAATTTAGAATTGCTTCAAGAGTGCCGAGCTGTTATCTTTCGACTGTGTGGAAAAGGGATACAAGAAACATAAATAGCCTCCCTAATTACAAACTGTAAAACAGTAACTGCTATTCTGTGAATTAAATAGCTATGCAGCACGAAAACGCTGCACTAAAAGTGAAAGCTTGAAAAGTAATTGCTACACTTTTGAGATAAGCTAGTACATCGTTTCTCTACTGGTTGCATCTTACCGGCCGCAGATATTTGTCCAGTGTTATTGGAGAATCCAGCCACTTGTTTTTTCACTTTCCCCAATACAATACTAACCAAGTTGGCGAGCTGGTCGGTCATGGTCAACGTGTTTTCACGTGTGTGCCGCGTCTCTCTGCATGTGTCACAAGGAATTTACATTAAGAAACAAAAACTGGACCTTCTTGACTCCCCAGCCGCACCGGGTCCATTTTTTGCTTGTTGACGTTCCAAGACTGGTCGTTTTGTTTTTCTGCGGAATTTGGACAGCGTAGTAAATGCAACAGCGATTTGTTTAGGCCAGTTCATTTGATGCGAGAGCTTCCAATGTACCAATAATACTCCTTCCAAAAGGCAATAAAACAAGTTATTTACTTACATATTTAACCACATAAAAGCGGCTGTAAAGGCGTTTGTTGATTTGGTTTATTTATAGACGATCTTTTAACAGCTCAGGTCATCAGCGTCCCATTCAACTCAGGGCGTGAAACGGCCGACAAATTTTGCTCAGAGGCCTCTCTTTCAGGCTTGAGGTTCTTTTTCATGCAGTAAATGTACGACTTGGGACCCATGGGCTTTACTTCCCTTCCGAAGGAAGCCATACTTAGGATTTTTACGCCCGAAAAAATCCTTCACCCTGGCAGGGTTTGAACCCGCGATCTTGGGTTTAGAAGGCAAGTATGGTTACCACTACACCACCAGGACTGACTGTAACGGCGAGAGAAAATTTGACGGTGTTTTAGCCCTTTTGGTGAAATTACAATAAAAGTTTGAGCTACAAATACTTATAAAAAAGTGAGGAATGGGACATTATAGAGCATCAGTAATCTCCGCTGACTGTTGTGTTGCTAAACGAGTTGCTTGAAGCCTAACTGCCGATCATAAACAAAGGGGTCATCTGTTCACAAACGCTTGATCATCATTAGTCTCCAGGTGAATATTTCTTGCAACACTTCGAATTTGAAATCAAAGATATTTCATGGAGTGGCATCAAGACGATATTCTCTCACAATAAAGCAAGTCCTTATTCTTCTGGAGCCTTGAAGGTAGTGTTTTGATTGATGTATTACCTCGTGGCGAGACTGTTGATTACTCAGTATGTGTCAAAATTCTTTGCTAGTTGATCATCCTTCCTCACATAAAAGTTCTACCGAGAAGAGATCACTTACTTTCGATGTACTGCCCCTCCTCATCTGCATATTGCATTTTCTGGTTTCCTTCTTTTTGATTCTCAAAGATACAGCCCGGGAAGGAGAATGCTGATGACAAGGAGGTCAGAACCACGAGAGATAGACTTAGGGGCTCTGACATCTTAGTGGCGCAAGTCACTATGTTAAAAATAGCAATGGATAGTCAAAGAATTAAGGCACTATCAGCATATTTGAACTCGAAATAAAACAAATCCTGAAGGAGATAGGGAAGGAAAAAAAATATATTATTTGTTGAACGCTCCTTGTAAGAAATATAACAGATATGAAATGCTTGAGAAAAACTAAAAGTAACAGTAATCAAGGAAATAATATAAAATAACAAAATATAAAACGCTATAACGAAATAAAAAATACTCTGGATATATTTCAAGAATGAGTGTCTAAAGAGTATCAATACAAATGTTAAATTATAAGCCAGTTACTGGAAGATCACATAAGAGATGGAAAGTTTGTTTGTTTGTTTGTTTCTGTAGTGATGTAGTGGTATTTGCGTAAAATTATACTTAAAATGTTTAAAGCATTTTAAACATAAACATAACAAGGAAACTAAGACTTGTCCAAATTTGACTTCAACTTGTTTCAAACAGAAATTGCAAAAAACAAATAAAAATGAAATTGTATGAAAATACATACAATAAAACTTCGTAAGACCCTCTCCAAGACACTATGCAATAAAGCAGTGGATTGTTTTAGGATTCTCTTTACATATTTTAACACTAATGCAGCATACGCATTTATCTAACAGTGTAACATTCTTTTGTTATGCTAACCGTGTGACAAGCGGGCGCTAACTGTAATTCAGAATTCCACAAAACACTTTCCCAGTACTCTAAAAATGTATAGTTTAAGAATCTTCAGACGACAAAAGACAGTGTATTAAGCGGTGAACTTTAATTGATTTAAACAAGGACGTCAAGGAACCAGGAGCAAAGAGCGTATAATGCAGGATAAGCGGGCGCGTCTTACAGAGGACAAGTATTACTACTATTTCTGTAGTACATCTGTTTTCACCATAGCACTAACCTTTTCCTTTGTCACAATGCGGTTGGATTGACATGGCCTAATAATAACCTCTGTATATTGCACACTATCATTAAACACGTGTACTCTGTTGTAGATCTACCTTTCACTTAAATACTTCTTTTGAGCAATAAATCAACGACTTTTACCCATTTAGTATAAACAATCCATATTTGGTATCCAATAACCTATGGGTGTACTTTCATTTTGATGAATTATTTCAAGAAAGAATATCACGTTTTGTTACATAATATTATCATCCGTTTCATTGTACAATGCACTAGCCTTCAATTTCGATGCAATTGTTAAAATTAAAACCTAATTAGAACTAGTATATATAGTGAGATTATTTGAGTTATGGGCCGCGAACGAGATTGCTTTCTGGGAAAGTGCAGCCGAGGCAAACGGAAATAGGGAGATATTGCCGCCGCGCGTAAAGTTAGTATTGTTATTTTAGTATTTATATTTTTACTGAAAGCATAAAAGATACTTTATCTAAAACTGCTACTACTACCAATAATAATAATAATAATAACAATAATAATAATAGTAACAGTAGTAGTAGTAGTAATAATAAGTACTAACCTGTGTTATAAGAAACGTTAAAAATGATACTCCTAAGCGGCAGTACATTGCTAACATCTAAATAGGACATTCCTCTATTTCATCAAACTTTTCTTCCGTATCACGGCGGTTTAGAACATGTTTCTTTCTCCTAATTACTCGCCTCCTACCCAGGCGGTCCGGGTTCGATCCCAGCAGCCGTAAGTGGGATTTGTGGTGGACGAAGAGGTTTTTTCCGGTAAAGCCGGTTCCTCTGTCACTAATTCCGCCGTTGTTCCATCATCTCATGCTCATCTTTATGTTTATCATTTAGAGTAATGTAGACAGCCTATTCTAGGTGCGCTCATACTCACAGTTCCTGTTTCTTGTAACTTTTTAACAAGTTGACGAATAGTTTCTACATACGATTCATGTTGCCTTACCACTTCTCTACAAGAATCCGTTTTACGTATGAACCGTATATAAAATTCCATTCTTCAAATATATATATATATATATATATATATATATATATATATAAGTAATGGCATTACTAACATAAAACAATTAGGACAAAATTTGCACACAATGAGCGCACCAGGTTACACACAATGCACAACCACTTGCCGACAAAACTTCGTTCAAACTAAGGAATGAAGGAGAATAAATTAATTTTAACATATTCCTGAATTAGAACATAAGATAACTAATAACTACAAGGTGATACCTGCACATGCATTAGGCGTACAGATTTGACGATTGACTTTTCCCAGCGCGAAGCCGTGATCTGCAGGCGCTTAACTAAAATAACTTCACTGTAATTATGTAGTCCTTTCGAATTGACGAAGTCTCATATGTTATTAAGTACGTGGTCTGATATTTGCTATTTTTGACTACTCAAGACCATCTCCTTATATGCATTATATAGAGCATAGTTTAAAGCTTTATAATTGAAAATAGCGTACATTTCTGGGTCTTAAACATTTTAATTCTATTTACCAGTTTCACAGCTTGCTCCTACACATTAGTAATATCACTTGCTTTTACATACATTGAACACACTTATCAAAATTATAAAATTGCAAGTAAATCACGAATTAGGTTACTTGCATATTCACAATACAGAAAATTAGATTCCAAATTCCATACTACTTATAGATTTAAAAATTTATGTTTTCCGCAAACCTTATTTTTATATTAGGCCACGTGCATTTTCTGATCATGTTGTTCTTGTAATCATAAAGAACGGATTTTAAGATTCACTTTTTAAAAAAGTGCAGATATTTTCATACCGATAATTTGGGATGTTTATATTAGAACATGAAATGAAGGGAAATGGGCCAATTTTGTTGCACCTCTTACATCTTTTCGTGAAATTCATATATTTATCCCTTTTTCACCCCCTCTTTGATGTTTCAGGCACATTTTTGGAATTTTTCTTAAATATGGGCGGAAACATAAATTATTTTTACTCTTCTTGAGCAGCTACATAAAGCACTACAATCTCATTTGTACAGCGGAATTTGAGCTATTTCTTGCACTTTTTTCAATTAAGAAGCAATGGTTTTGTCCATTTTTAATATTCTAAAGTAATTTTACTTAGCGAAGAAGAGCAACTTGAGATATAAAGAGAAGTGAGACAGATATTTCAATAAATAGGAGACGAGATTGATGTAAATGTGTATGGTAAAAAGACATCCAACATTTGTTTCACAAATAACCTTGTTCTAGAAGAATTAGCAAAAGGATTGGAGGAAATAATAAATGATATATGTAAGTGCAGCATTGAAGTAAACATGCACAAACCATATCAACGAAATACTACATCGAAAACAATAATTTCCTTCATTCTCCAGCGAATATCAGAGCACGGGTAAATTTTTGCTTTCTTCAGTTTATTCTCTTAGCATGGCATTAGAATAAAAAGACATTAATGTTCTCCAGTTATTCTGTATGGTCTGTAACTCAGAGAGAAAAGCAAATGCTGAAAATATGTTGAATATAAACTGCTAAACCAGACTACAAGACAGAGTCAATAAGAACTGAGGAGAAAAAAGATGTTGCTGTCTCAAATGGACCTGGACAAGAAATGTGTCGAAAATGAACCAACCGATGGACTTCTCTACCACAGCTTGGGATCCAAGCCACAGAAACAAAACAGCAGACAGGAGGAGACTTAAACAAACTTTTTGGCAGCCATGGGTTTACAGCAAGAAGAAATGAAGACGATGCATGAAAGAGGCATCCTTAGAACTTACCGGGAACGCTAACTCGAGGTCGCATAATTCACAACATTTTGCTTACGTAAGAGGGTATTGCCCTTCCTTGGATAATTGCAATATTGTTCTCTATACTAGATAATTAATTTGGTGTCTGTCTAAAGTTTTCAAAATTGTTAATTATTCTGTTACTTGTTATAATGTCTATTTTGCATATTCTTTTTATTTATCATTTATTTCTCCATTTTTTCAGTGCAGCTTTGCTTCAGGAAGAACTGAATATACGATAAATTTCACGTTTCCAAGGTAGTGTGAACAACACGGATCCATCCGACAGTGTTCAAGGTTTCCACGGCAATAAACGCTTCAGGTTGTTCAGTTTCTAAACATTATACCCAGAAAATACGAGCGGCCTTCCTTGAACCATCGCTGGAGGCTGTTAACGTAAAATATTGTTATTGTTTTCTTTCAGGCCTCTGAGAGACAATTCCCATGCGGAGACAGCCTTAATTATTTGAACAAGGAGGTGGTTCACCTTCTTTGTGTACAGTTTTTGTGCTGAAAAACAAACTTTTGATATCCCGAGAATCCTGTTCAGCGTTGCAGCAAAAATATCAGGAAGTGATTACGTTCAATAAAAAGATATTATAGTTATGCGTGTCAGGATGCAATTAGCAATGACCTCACGCGTTCCTATAGCGTTGTGATCGGCTAGCCAGCGAGACCCACGCAGTCAGAGAACAAGCTCGTTTGGACGTTTGTGGTTATAGCTAGGATGAATTAAATTAATTAACAAAGATGTAAATTAGTCTTCATTGCGTTGGCGCGTAAAATTCCCGACACTCTTCTTCTCAGGGTGAGAAGAAACTACACTAGAACTTCGCACCCACGCGGCTTGCCATGACACGAATCTGCCACTTGAGTCACAGTAATGGGCATGACATTTGCATAGTACAAGAAAAAGGAAGCGTAACACCGGTTTGGGTTCTTTGATATCTAAATTAAAAGTGTCTAAAAGTACAAAGTACTTGAAATACGCTCTTGGTTTTTAAAATATTCCACGTGTTAAAACCCAGTTTGAATTTTTGAGAATAAAAACATTCTGGCAGAATTATTTCAATACATAATAGATTCTGCCAAACTAAGGAATGGTAGAAATCTAAAACTTGTGTTAAACAAAATAAGTAAATCAATTTAAAACGTCCGTTCCGTTTCTAAATAAGCAGGTTTATTTCATAATTTCATTTCTGTATTTTTATGGCGTTTAAAACAAATTATACTAAATAATCACTAATAATCTTTGTATAATCATAAAAAGTTGCCTCAAATTTAAAGTTATTTCATTTTCATTAAAGGAATGCCATATTTTCAAGCTTATTGTTTATACGTCCTTTTGAACAACAGTTGTATATTATCTACTGTAGCTTAGGGGACTAATTCTGTGTGCGGCGTGATGGTTGCATGCATAGTTGATTTGACGTTACAAAGAGACCACAAATGTTGCTGCTGCTGCTAGCGCCGGAATGGGTTTCCTAGGGGGAGGCCAGTTCCGAGCGACAGCGGAGAAAGAGGGAACGTATTAGCAGATAATACCATCGAATTTCAACAATGTATTGGCGTAGAGGTAAAGGCACTGCATGTGGGAATTTCAACAATAGTTCAATTTCCAACATGTCTTTGTTATCTCTATCTCTCTCTCTCTCTCTCTCTCTCTCTCTCTCTCGCACCAGTTAGGAGATTTTTTTTTTTTTGCACCAGTTAGGAGATTTGCCACAATTACAAATGATTTACTCCTGAATTAGTTGCGAGTTGGAATTAGAGCTTCTAGGATTTGCCCGAGGTTAGCCTTAGGTTAGTGTGTGTGTATGTGAATTAATTGCGAATTGGAAAAGATTTTGTTAACTTGCTCACATATATTCTAACCTCATAAATAATTAGTTGCGAATTGGAATTACAGCAGTTCGTCACCTCAAAATGCAATAACCATTCCCTTTTTCTCTCAATGCTCCGGCGCTAGCAGCAGCAACTAACAAGCTCTTATAAACCGCCCTCCCCCTAGGAAGCCCATTCCGGCGCTAGCAGCAGCAGCAACATTTGTGGTCTCTTTGTAACGTCGAGTGCATAGTTGTTGGGAGGGAGCATCGGGTACCCTATTTACATCCATGGCCGCCCGATGTCTCCCGAAGGATGGTGAAGACACAAACCACTAGCAAAACTGAAGTACAGAGCCGTTCTCCTCCGCTCCTATGAATTCAATCCAATCAATACTTTGACCGGAAAGTGTTATCGTTGACATTTTAACGGCAAGGAGAATCAAAGTCGGTACACATGATGTGTGTAGACGAGATGCTTCTGTAAAGGAAATTAGCGGTGAGCGTCCGTCCTGTTAGCAACTCTTTCACCACATTTACACTATTTGCAACTATTGTGAATCTACAGAGGCATATCAGATAGCATTTTTAAACACGTGAGAAGAAATGGACTATCGTGCCATGCCTACAGAGTGACAAAAGGTAAACTATTTTGAGAGATTTGCTATTCGTGCATCTATCTCAATTGTACTACGTACTGTAATTTTTGAAGCCCCGATAAGTCCTTGAACAAGCTGTATTTGGTAATTATGTTATATTTTTTCAGTTTGTTTATATATGTCGGTCCTGGTGGTGTAGTGGTTACCATACTTGCCTCCTAAACCCAAGATCGCGGGTTCGAATCCGGCCGATTTTTTCGGGGCGTAAAAATCCTAAGTATGGCTGGCTTCCTTTGAAAGGGAAGTAAAGCCATGGATCTCATGTAGTACATTTACGGCACGAAAAAGAACCTCAAGTCTGAAAGAGAGGCCTTTGAGCAAAATTAGTCAATCGTTTCACGCCCTGAGTTGAATGGGACGCTGATGACCTGAGATGTTAAAGAGCGTCCTTAAATAAATCAAGAAAAAAAAAGTTTGTTAATAAAACTTTACATGTTTTTGTATGTGGGGAAGGCTTGCCGTTTGTAAATTAAATAAAATTATCTTTCAAATGTGTATCACAAATTATCCTGAAATAAATTCCTTTTTGCACCAATTGAAGAGATATGTACAAATTGGCCATATTTCTGAAATGTACTTTAAAGCTGCAGCTTATTGATAATATTATTTTAAAAAATATATAAATACAAGAAACTCTTAAGTAAAATAAAATTTACTGTAATTTTTTTTTAAAAAGTGCCAGATTATTCACTGGTATATGTAAAATGAAGTGTATAGTTCTGAAATGTGTTCTGATAAGGCCAATTGTGGGCAAGGATACAAATATTATAAAATTTCGATGGTTAATAGGGGGATATGAAACAAAAGTATTGTAGATACTCGGGATCGGAAGTGCAATCTACTGTTAAAGCAAAAGGCCAAGGAAGACAGTCTTTAGTAACATTAGCACTCTTCAAACGAGAAGAGGAGGTTTTTTTTTAATTTTATTTTTACTGGTGTAGTATTCCAGATACTGTATTTGGAAATGACACTGATGGAATACAGACCTTCTGAATGAACTAAATGCATAAGCAAGGCCGAGGCGAAAAAAGCTGCTTGCGGGAGGCACCTTGATCCTCGAGAGAGGTTGACCGCTTTAGTGGACTACTGACCTTTCCAAATGCTCCGCGTGTAACATCCTACATCTGTTCACTTCCTCAATAATTGCATCAGTAATTCATCCATTGTGACAATAATGGGGTGACATAGCAATTGCGCAGGGCTAGGAGTTTCCTAGATGCACAAACCTCTCTCTAGCCTTTGTATGCAATTTTATCCCGGTGCGGCGTGGTTAATGTATTTAAATGCGTTCCTAGTTTAATTTAGTCCTGTTTATCTTGGCAGTGTGTTATGTAGGACAGAGCTTTCATCAAGGGCAAATAGAGGACGTATATCGTCAACTAGTCAGTAGATCTTTGCCTAGCAGTTTCTTACAAGCTTGACAGAATACGAATTAACAGAATAAAACAGCATGTGTTAGGAAAGAGAACAATGAAATGAAATAAAAGTCCGTCACGAATGAGCTGCGTAAACTAAGCGAAGTCCTCAGCATGTTGAATTTGTGAAGGTTATTCAGAGCTCTAGAACAGAGAATGTAATAAAAATCAAGTAACGCTAACTGAAGATATACATATGTATTTAACACAAAAAAAATCTTTCAGGCTTAAAAAGTATATGCTTTTCCCGTTTCATTATTATTTTATTTGCGTGTCTTATTGTTAACATTTCCAATTGCACTAAGGTATAACGAATAAAACGGAATTTGATTAACATTTACGCTACATAGTTAATTTTAGGGTGTTCCGAAACCATTGTGTTCTTTCCACCTGCATTTATTGTACACTTTACACTACCAGGATTAATAGAATACATACACTACCACTTAAGATTTGTACTTGCTCCGTATACTTTAGCATTCCCTGGAATTCGGCTTTTTCCGCTGCCTTTCGGTACTAAGTCGCAGGACGGCCGCTGACTGTAAGGGAAATCCGATTATTCGTCCATGCGCATGCGCAGACTATTCCCCTATACTCTTTCGCATGATACAAAGTTTGTTACTTGGCGTGGATACCCAATTGCTATTACAAAAATTCTCCTTTCAGGTATACCCGCGCTCCTAATAGTTAAATTTCTCTGATTTTCAGAAACTGTTTTTTTTTTATTTTGTTTAAATGGTATATGACAAGTTTCGTTGCTTTTTTTTTTTTTTTTTTTTTTTTAAATTTTGGGTTTCAGATAAACCCCCACTCATAATAGTCAGATTTCGCTAGTCTTCAGAAATATTTTTCTCGTTTTATTGGCGTATATGGAATTTCGTTGATAAAAAACAAAATTTGCATCGCTACAGCAATTTTTAAAATTCCGTTTTGGATTAAACCCCACCCCAATGGTTCAGTTTTGTTGGTTAACAAACTCGCATAATCGTTTGTTAATTTATCGTTATATGCCGAGTTTCGTTGAGACGAACAAAAATTGCGAACCGCTAGAGCTTTAACAGACACATAGACATAAAAGCGCGCACGCACACAGGCACATGATGATTTTTCTTTGGCGTTAAACCAAGGTTTTCAAAGAAATTTATCACTGCAAAATACTCAATTTTATCCATCTTATGGAATACCCAAAAACACCTCTGCTTTCGTAAGTTGTATTAAATGAAATATATTAAATAATGTTTTGATATTTCACATGAATAGATTGCACAAATGTACTAATAGATAATTATGGTTGAGGCTCACAGCTTTTCAGATTGCCCTCATACATCACATGAATTTACCAAGATCGGCTCCAAGCATCAGGCCATAATCTTCTTCTTCTTCTTTTTTTCTTCTTCTTCTTCCTCCTCCTCCTCCTCTTCTTCTTCTTCTTCTTCTTCTTCTTCTTCAGCCAACGCTCTTTCTTGGCTGGTCAGCCATTTGACGCCGTGTCACCCAGTATCGTTCTTCTAACGTCTTCTCTTGGGCCGCTCTGAGGTGCGGTACAGTGTAGAAGATAATCGGCTGTTCCTTCCTCTTTTGAGCTGAGGAGGTAGATCGGCGAGTCGACTATGCCGATTCTGTGCAAATGTTTTTGTGGGTAATTGTGCCTATGGCAATTCTGAAGGTGGCCACGACCACTTCACGGGGCAGATTGTTAGGGATAGGTTTTGATGTCATCGGTAATATAATATAAGGCCATAATGTAAGTATGAATAGTATACAAAATGACGACGATCAACATTCAAGCATATTGCTGCGATTAAGCACATGGGTTTGTTTATTTGGTTCTTTGCAGTTACATGTTTATTACAGTGGTTGTAGTTGGAAGTAAGTAAACAGTAGTGTGTTCTTTTGTTTGTATTAAATAAATATTTATATATTCAAATTACACCAGAAACTTGTATAAAAGAAAGGGTTTAGTACAACATGGGTCGCTCTTGTTGTTTGACCGGTTGCACCTCTAATTATGGCAGGGCACCTCATACTACCATATTTAAATTTTCTAATGAGCAGTCATTAAAGAAGACGCGAATAAAGAATATATAGCATGCAAATTTTGAAGTTAATGAAAACCCCCTGTATGTATTAAATATTGCTTTCCAAAATTTGTGGTTAGGAAGGACATTTTCCCTGTGCAATTTTCCGTAATCTACCATCGTAAGTAACAGTGAGGCTTAGCAATGAAAGAAAAGACCCGAAAGAGCGTGTGTAGCAGGTTTTGGATAGAGATTAGACTTTTAATGAATGGTATGAGCAAGATGTTATAACATGTTTCGATTCCTTTGCAAGTAAGGTTTAGAAAAGATAGGTACACCCGTTTATAACTATTGCCAAGGCAGACTATGTTCTTTAAAATAGATCCGGATAAATATGATGCTGTTACATTTATGTCGATGTTTTAAGGTGTCCAGTAATTTGGAAGTTAAGTGTATTTTTTAAAGATTTGTGGAGAAGTTCATTTCGATGTTGAAGTAAGGAGTTAAAATGTAGCAGATGGAGCAAATTGGATTGCTGAGTTACTTTTCTAATTATAATAACAATGAGACCTTTCTTGTTGAAAAGGTGACTTTATTAATAAACGTTGTCAAGGAAAATTTACCACTAGATCGTGATTTAGATATAAAGAAAGCAGGTAAAATAAATTTTGCATTAGAACAATTAAAGATTTATTATGTAAACCAAATTACATATTCAGCAGAGATCTTAATATGGACTGCAACCTTTTCTTATACATATTTAAAAGAAATTGTATTTTGCATCATGTTCATTTCCAGTAGTTGGGTTTAAAATATTTGTTCTGTTTATAGAAAGCACTGTAATTAGATATAAATGGCTGACCATTTTATATTTATATGTTTTTACAAAAGCCAACTCTGTATATAGATGCATATGAGTTTAAATGAGTCATTAATTTAGCGCTGCAGTAAATTTGCTTAGTAATTTTATGCATATTACTCAAATGAAAACTACTTGAATATGTTATTCTTATTTATTTATTTATTTATTTATTTATTTATTTATGCATGTTGTTGGTTTTAATATTATCCTTCTCATTGTTATTTCATTACTTATTATGCACTGCATGAACGACAATGGGTAATAATTGATTGACCATTTTTTGTATATGCTTTTATGTAAGGCGAATTTGTATTATTTTATGTTCCGTTTACATATGAGAAATGTTGTTTGTAAACATTTGCAGATTTTTAAAAAACATTGAAATATTTTCTAAGGATAAACAGTCATCTTGTAAATATAATTCTGCGTAAAATGTCCCTGTTTGCTATTGGCAGTAGTAGGGCGACGATGGCCACCATTTTTTTTTTTATTCCCTGGTATTGGGGTCTGGGTAGTGGTCTCTATATTGAATTTAAATGATTATGAGCGTGTTTTCCTCAGTCCTCATAACTGGCAAACGCCAGGGAGGTACCCTAAACTTAGGCCTGGAACGCTTCCTTCCTTTCCCAATATATCATTTCATCTTATGTATCATCAGGATTCACCGCCTATGGTGCCTCAGTAGTAAAAACGGGCGTTAAACACTACTCAAAAAAAAAGTACATGAGCGTTTGTAGGGGGTCTCTAGCCATAACAGAACTGGGTCCCTCACGATATATATATATATATATATATATATATATATATATATATATATATATAATTTAGGTTAACTGTTCAATATGTAAATTTTGTATAACTATACGTGGTTCAATCTATAAAACAAAACTAATCACTCGTATTCACGGAAAATTTCTCAAACTGCAGTAAAACATGTCTTTATTTCAAGATGTTATACAATAGATACATAATGCTCGGAATTATTTCATAAATAAATTTAAATCAAAAATTTCCCATTTCGTTAACGGTTTTCCATTTTACGAGGACGATAACATCATAAGGCACGTAACACAGTTTGCATTTGTCACGTGATTTTTATTGAGTTTTTACGACTGTTCTGTGTCATATAAATGTAATTTGGCAATTTTGCACACAAACACCTACTGCATTATCCATAACGATAAAGGAAGGAATAAAAAGAGTTGGGAATGATGTTTAAAAACATCTGTGTACATGAAGACTTGGAGGGAAGCGGAATGAGTCTTACGGCGCCATAAACCCCATCCGCAGACACAAATTCCCATAGCTATAAGTTCAGGATTGTACTGGAGATGGAATTGTGGCTAGCCACGAAGAGGGAATGAGATAAAATCATCATGAAAAGGTAGTGGGGGAAACGGGAAATCTTGAGGGGGGGGGGGGAATTCGTAATAGTCTACCACAAATGTAATTCCGTAGTGCTGTGATTCAAATTTGGGTCTACAGCCGGAACTCCTAATTTATTTGGAGGTATTCTTTCTTAGAAGAAAAGTTACCATGCTGTACTTCATTATACCGCAGAATACAGCTTCAAGTTCCGCCAGAACCGCCTGTGGTGTCTCAGTAGTAAAAAAGTAAACACTATTAAAAAAAAAGAAAGTTCCGCCAGTGCAAGGTATTGTTTTTTATTTATGTCCATATACTGTCGAGCATTCTCTAATTTCATAAGTTAACAAATCGCGCTTCAGCATGTCATATTCAATTAAAGTAAAATGTTATTTTTTATGAAACGCTTACAATAATGAATTTTTATAATTTCGGATCTTCCTTTTGTTTTTTCCCTCACGCGAATCTGATCGGAAGCTGGTACCGACAATCAAGGACACCTATTGCCGCTAATAAGGACGTGTTTAGATTCGTAACAGCGAACATTTACTGGATTATTGCATTTAATTTTTTGTTTGCCATAGTTAAAACATTTAATACAGAATACATTTTCATTTGAAGAACTTTTTCTGGAGATTCATTTTTCTAATATATCTACTTTTGTAAAACAGTGCTTAAATTCAAAACAACAGAATCAGTGTTTGACAAGAAAATGAAAGTAGGCATAATTTGTTAACAGAGAAAAAACTGATTGATACACTGACTGATTAGGACATCAGCGAAACTCTTTTGCAAAGTTAGTACAACAAGCGAGGTTGCTGTACTTCAACGTGTTCGGCAACAAAATTGCATAAATTTCATCCCTGCAAGTTTACTGGAGTGCATGGGTTACTCCCCATCTACTCGGAAAGGATAAATGTCATCCTCTGTGAAAAAGGTACGCACGTTTTCAGTACTTTGTGATCGCGCGGCGGGCTGGGTGTGAGCAGCTGCGCTGTGTGCTCTCGGCTGCCGGTCTTGTCCACGTGCGGGGAAAAACAAAACGAAAACCCGATAAGAATTATATATGTTAGACACAATCGTGCATGGGGTACCTATATTGTATTCCAATGTTTTTATACAGAAATTTCTATACTAATATAGCAAGTGCTCCGAAATTTATCTTGACAGAATCTGGAAACTCGAGTTGTACTTACTTTGACTAATTAGGGAATATAAAATGATAAAAATCAAAGCATATATTTAACATGCGCTACAGTTGTGAATGTTCAGTCCGGCAATTTAATTTTCGCTAACAGTTGACAGATGAAGGTCGAAAAAGATAAAATGTTAATTTTTTTTTTCATTTCTTCGGTAATAAATTGAAGACAACTGAAGTATGATAACATACAACACTGATAAAATGTAGTATTATTTAAAACACAATTTTAAAAAATCATTTGATATTGGCTAAATTGGTTCCATGCACTATTTCTATTTTGCTTAGTATTCAATGGCTTGGCATTTGGAATTATATGGGCATCTGACGTCTAGCCAAAACGTTTTCATTTGCCCGCCATGTTCATTATTGGTTTCTTGTGCACATTGATGTTTAGGCCAAAGAAATTATAACGATATTTCAGTGAGCTGCTCTGATGAATTTGCATATAAACAATTGCACGTAAGTACGATAAAATGAAAGTAATAAAACGGAAACGGTAAAATTGTATTGGAATTTTGGATTAGTAAATTATTCATGAGCTGAATAGTCATTGTGAATATTTTCCTTTCATGAATTTATATTGTAAATACATCTTCATTTCATTGCAAGCGCTGTGGAAGCTGGGATTAATACAGAAATGTGCAGCAGTCGCCAATTTGGCATCACTCTTTAAAATGCAGATTGTATTAAATGGGGAAAACCATCTATTTTAACAAATTTAATGTAACAAGCTTAAGAGTAATTATTACTAATAAGAATTATTAGTTTAGAGGAGCTAGAGAGGCAAACTTCTTTTATTGCTCAACAGCATTCGCGATAATCATACTCAACGTGGTCTTGTTTACACCAGTCAACATTATTTAGGTAGACCTCGTAACACAAAACTAAAATTGCAGGCTATTATAATTAAAAGATAAATAAAGAGAGCTATATACATTTTTTTTCTGTCATGGACATATTCTTGAAGCCAGCTTACATTAAATTGATCTAATCTTCAACATTCTTGCGTTAGTTAACACCAAAGCTGGATCACGGTCACAGGGCATATGGAAGCTTTACGAGCAGCCCTGGCAGCGAAAATCCAAGAAGAAGAAAACGTTACGCATGTCACCCTGTCGCCCACTTTCTCTTGTTGCATTTAATGCATGAAGGACCGCGTGCTCGTTAACAATCGGAAACATTTATTTGTGTCTCTTCAAGTGTGGCATTAAGTAGGTAACTGCAGAAAGGTGTACGTGCATATAGCCAGATTGCCGAAAATATTGCAGCAATGAATGATATTTCCAAATTGTTGGCTTTTAATGTGTTGATTTTATAATAATAAAGATTTACAGTATTAAACGAAAGCGTTTTAATTAATTGTAATTTAAACTCTTACGGGGGTTATTTAAAGAAATGCTCACTAAATTGTATATATCGCGCACTAAGGAATTAACTACTCGCTACTTAAAATTGCACTCTATTATTGATAAACACACCGTTAATATTACGTGATTCACTGCTCGGCATAACCACCCTGTGCATTTCTGTTGAAAAGATCCAATTGTGACAACTGTTTATTTTTATTTGAATATTACTATTACAGATTGGCATGTTCGTAGGATGACTGGTGTTTTTAGTGGGCGCGCCAGGCCTGCTATTCATGGAACATTAACATGTGCGTGTGTGTGTACTCACTGCAGCTAAGAACGTAAATACGGAATATTTGTAAATTTAATGATAAAAACAAAGTATTGTCCTTCACAGTTTTCTTTGAGAAATAGAAGTAACTGATGTTAAATCTTGGGGATGCGAGACTTTACACTTCACCTCCTGACATGTATTATTCACTAAGCTATATGTGATTCTATCATCAGAGAAATTTTCGAACTTTACGTGCGGATTCCATTAGCATCCATTAATAGCGCACTATAGATTATTAAAAATGAACCATCTAACTTCGTTCCCAACACATTAATGCACCAATGAACATCCTTCTTATCGCCAACAAACCTCGCGTCCTATTATGACCTAGTGCTCTACTTAATGCTGTGTACAATGTGTAATTATGACACATGTTCTTCATGAGATATCGCTCATCCCTCTAAGAGATCTGTAGCGAGTGATGTTTAATTTCACAACGGAGGACAAAAGTGCTTTGGAAATTATTAGGATGAACAATTTTTTATATATGCTGTTGCAGTATGTGCTAGTATTCCGCAAGTAGAAAATTTTCGTCACTGGCAACTCTGACACTGCGGTCGAGAGCGCCACTAGTATTGTTTTTCTTTTTTAATAGTGTTTAACGCCCGTTTTTACTACTGAAGCACCCCAAGCCGTGGACACTGATGATACATGAGATGAAATGATAAATTAGGAAATGATTGTTTTAATGAAAGAAACGTTCCAGGCCTAAGTTTAGGCACCTCCCCGGCATTTGCCATTTATGAGGACTGAGGAAAACCTGGAAAAAAAACTTAGTCAGGGAGAACGGTCCTGGTGAATCGAATCCCAGAACTCCCGCTCACTAGTCCGCTCCATAACGACCTAGGCCACCCGTGGCGTTAAATAGAAATGGGGATCATAGTTTTTAAATGCAACATTCTGACAGGACTTGGTGATATTTGTTCATTCTAGAGTTTTAAGATGCTTCATACCTGCAACAGTACATCTTTCCATTCCTCGTGTGAAATGTTAAGTACCTATTCCTCTAATTAATGCTTTCCGATTTTCATACAAATCCTGCAGTTTTGTTCTGTTACTGCGTCATTCTGAAATTATTTCAACCATTTACTATTGCCTAAAGCGATTATATAAAAAATTACATCCCAATCAACCCTAGATGGCTCTCAGATATTTTGCAGCAAACAAGCTATCTATAATGTAAGTAGTAGAACAGAAGACACAGATACTGGACTTATTGGGAAAGAGTTTTTAAACGGAGAACTAAAAGGAAACAACAGTAATCAGCTTCATTGTATTGTATCACATATAACAATTAATTGCAAAAAGTGCAAATTTATTCTGATAGATGGTGGGAATAATTAAAAAAAAAGTTTTTATAATAAACCTTAAATAGGCAATCTAAACCTTTTAGAACGTTATGGCCTTCTAACACCTCTCCACGTACTCATTCAGTGAATGGTAGGAGATGATCGGAGGGATCTTATGATTATGTATTCACAACTGAATTATTAGTTTTAATAAGAAAGTTAAAATATATCCAATCTATAAAAATAAAAATTAAAAATTATGAGACATTAAGATGACATGTTCGAGTACTCTTATAATTTTATAACGGTAAACTCTTTAAAATGACCTCCATGAATATCGCAAACGAGAGGTGCTTGGGATATTTTCGCCTAATTGAAGTTCAGACAAGCAGCGCATGTAACGATTTCAACAATTATTAGAAAGTGTATTTCTAATAGAACGTTATATTTCTTTCCAAAATGGAACAGTGTCTATTGACTGCAAGTGATCAGAATGTCCACTTTTCCCCCCTCTCTCCATAATACCATGCTAAGTAGTTTATGAGATATTGTGAGTCATATGTAGGTTTCCGATGTTCAGATCCTTTTAAGATATTTTCGTCATCAAAAAAATTACATTACTCACATTATTAGCCAAAAACAGTACATATCTGTTCGCATTTTGTCTACAATAAAGGGAAATTATCTACGTGTAGCAGTTTATCCTGGGTGCTATGGATGCAGCATGGTAGGAATGATCAAGTACTCGCATATAAAATAAAATTATCATTAAAGACACGCTTCTGTTATGCTTTTAATAGGGCATTTCTTTAATTTGGTTGCAGTTTGTAAATTTTTTTACCATTGAAATTTAGAAAGTCGTGTTCATATTATTTATTTATTTATTTATTTATTATTTTCCCAATTACAGTGAACGCCTTAATATAGTCTATAAAGTTCATATGTATTTCACGGTTGTATTACTTAAGCTCCTGTTTTAATATTTTGTATATATATGCCGAGGTTGCTAAAATGTATACAAATTTTCACTGTAGATATCTATTTAATATATTTTAACGTTGGACCGAAAAACAACGGTAATGTGAACTGTGATGTTCTGTAAACATATTTGACTCACATACACTATGATAGCGTTGCTACGTGACAGTTAAAGCAACAATGAAAAAATGAAGTCAAGATTATCGTAAATCAACAGTGAACAAATGAAGTCAAAGTTTATTGTGTGTTTTATTTTATTTTATTTTATTTTATTTATTTATTTATTTATTTTTTTTTTTGAGTAGCGTTTAACGCCCATTTTTACTGAGGCACCACAGGCGGTGGACACTGGTGATACATGGAATGAAATGATATTTTGGGAAAGGATTTTTTTTAAAGAAAGAAACGTTCTAGGCCTAAATTTAGGAGGGTACCTCCCCGGCATTTGCCACTTATAAGGATTGAGGAAAACCTGAAAAAACCTCAGTCAGGGAAAACGGTCCTTGAGGTACTCGAACCCGACACCTCCTGCTCACGATTTCGCGCCTTAACGACCTCGGCCCGACCTCGGCCACCCGTGGCGGTAGTTTATCGTGTGATGTTCTGTAAACAGATGTGACTCACATTACGTTATGCTGGCGTTGCTACAACAAAATAGAGCCAAAAGTATCGTTAGAACAGCGGAAAGTAATTTTGAAGTGGTATTGGAAAACCGAGATTGTTGTTGAAGTTCAAAGGCAATGGAGACGTGTGAACCGTCTTCTCCGGACCTAACTCCGTTGGACTTTTCCCTATGGGGAACTCTGAAGGATGTTGTATATTGTAGAAAACCAGCTACACTGACAGCACTTCGGGAAGAAATTGAAACGGCATGTGCTGCAGTCGCTGAGAACACTTTCGCAAACGTTTCTCAATCAGTAGTTCGGCGTACTCAGAAGTGTATCGACGCCGATGGTGGGCATTTTGAGCATCTGTTGTAATCAGTATAGTTATGTTAACACAGTTTTTTCTTTGCTTGAAGTGTGTATACATTTTGGCATTCTTTGTGTGTGTGTATATATATATATATATATATATATATGTGTATATATATATGTATATATATATGTATATATATATATGTATATATATATACTCTGGACATAACCTTCCTTTGCGGAATCCCTTCTTCTTCTTCTTCTTCTTCTTCAGAATGATTTTCTTATTGTTTTGTTCATATAATTTATGATCTATTATAGTTCAAGAATGTAAATCATATGGCACAGCCATCTGTTCAGGATGGAGACGCAACTGTAAAGCAAAAGGGGAACGAGAAATGGATAGGACGAGAAAGCGTTGGAGTGAGCAGTTTTAACAAGAAACCGGTACAGTCTGAAGTTTACGGTGTTACAAGAGTTCACATCACGATTTTAACCTGAACCAGACCATATGTCTGGCTTGAGGTACCAGCCTTAGAATTGTCTCTACAGAAAGTGTTTGAATGTATCAAAGACCAAACTGATATATAATGATTCTGATTGTTTTAACATACTAAGAAAAGTATTTAACATTATAAGTCTGTGTTATAGATACATGTCGATCATATTAACTGGTTTTTACAGCTTAGCTATGACGAGTGTAACGTTATTCAACGTCGCAAAACCAGAAGCCGGTTCTGGCAAGCAGGAAGAACTTTACCAACTTGTAGAAACCGGTGTGATTGGCAAGTCTGACAGGAAAAATCTCTTTCTATCGTTATGGTGATAGCTGCAGTATGAACTGATTGTGCGCGAGTATTTAATTAGCGATATATCTTTTAGACTTCGTATATGTAATCACCTCAGCACCTATCCATCTAGTTTTGCTCGACCATCTAACTCATATTCACCGAGCGCGGAGGCTCAGGCGGTAACATCTAAACTCCTATTAGGGAGGTCCCTGGTTCGAATTCCTTGATATCGGGCCACCCTGGCGTTTTTTTTTTTTTTTTCTTTTTCTTCTTTTTGTTTCCCGCTTAGGCGAATGCTGGGATGTAGCCCTTACATAAGAATGAACCAGGGGCACAACTACATAGCAACCAAATGATTGGGGCGAAGGTTTCTTTTATCAAGATTTATACTCCTCCCCAACATTTTCTCATAACTGCAGCGCCTGTTTCTGGTTTATATGGAACTGTTCTAATTCAGGTGTTAAAGTACGCCTTAAGCCTTCTGCAGTCAATCCAGAAACAGAAATGAGTTTTATGAATCTTTCAACCGGTTCACTCCCACTGATGTAATATCACAGCTAATTGTGAGTGAGGCCTGTATAAAAGTGAAATTTTCCCTTTTTATTTCTTTTCTGATCTCATCCCTATAGACAAGATAGTTTCTTACTTCACACGTTGTCGGCCAAGATCTTTTTGTCAAACAAACAAAAAAAAACCCCCCCACTTATTGTGCCGTTTTGCTAAGTAAATTCCTATAGCTTTCGATTGATAAAGTCCAAATCGCGTCACTTCCAACTTAAAAGTTCAAGTTAGGGGAGAAAATGAAGTCATCAATAAAAAGTCCACTTTATTAATTGCCACAAAATAAATACGTTTTTATGGTAACTTAACAATGAACACTGTGAAAGTCAACTTTCCGCTGACAAACAGTGAAGTCACCCAATTTAAAACAAATTGTGAAAGCAACCCCTAGTCAGTTATGAATGGTGTCACTAACCGCTAACATCTGGTTCCTAAAAATGAGAGAGAGAGAGAATACCGAGCGCGGGCCATGGACCGCCTTCGTGCTGGCCATAGTCAACACAGAAATAAGTAGCATAAAAGGCTAACCCATCTTAGAGGAAAACAAATATAAATCTTTGTAAATCTTTGCTGGTTCATGAAGGTATAAGTTCAAAGCGTAAATTTTTCCCATGAGCTTTCCTCGCTGGAGGAGGACCCGCATGCTACTGCTACTACAGTAAATGCGCTAATTGCGTAAGATACAATTAAGAACTAATCAGTTATAAGTCGCTGTTTTCATGCATAAAAGTTGACCAGTAGAATAGAAAATGGTAAATAATTATGGCACTTGGGGGGGAGGAGCTGGGCCCACCTTGCCCTTAATGACGGGCCGCCCTTGGCTGAGATGGATATTTACATTCCACGAAATTTTCGCTCTCCCATTTCACTCCGTTGTTCTGTTATACGATGGAGGCTTGCGCTTTGTTGTTGATTTGTTTATCTATGGACGCTCTTTAACATCTCAGGTCATCAGCGTCCCATTCAATTCCGGGCGTGAAACGGCCGATAAATTTTGCTCAGAGGCCGCTCTTTCAGACTTGAGGTTCTTTATTGTGTTGTAAATGTACGGCATGGGACCCACAGCTTTACTTCCCTTCCGAAAGAAGCCATATTTAAGATTTTTACGCCCAAAAAAATCCATCGGTCCTCACCGGGTTTGAACCCGCAATATTGGGTTTAGAAGGCAAGTATGGTGACCGCTACACCACCAGGATCGACAAGCTTGCGCTTTGTAAAGGTTTCTGCCGGGACGTGTTATGGAGGCGGATTTTCTGACATGCTCGAACTCTTTGGGGGGAGGGGACTCCACCGGCGTCGGGGTGTTCTATCTGGAACAAACGTTAGAGAGCGTCGCTCGTGGATTCTGGTCGTACGCTGTTTCCCCAGTCTGTTCCTTCCTCCCGGAGATGCTTCCCATTGAAGGTAAAGACACGAAGGCATGCGTGAGCAAGACTGAAGTACTTCCCCAAATAATCTAATCCAATGTGACTCGTATTTAGTAATAAAGATTTGTTTCTTAAATAGATTTTGTTTTATTCGGTATCTTGCCCATAAAGATCTGCCATATTGCAAATTATTGTAGTACTGCTATACAACAGATGTGGACTTATAACTTTTCCGTTTGCCGTCCTGAAGAATCACCATTACCACCATAATCACCTTTGGGATTATTCTCTTCCTTCTAATATAGGGTAATTTCATTGTGTGTGATTACATTATTTGTACCTTTTTTTTTTTTTTTTGTTTTCTTTTATTATTGTTAATGAGAGCCTTAAATTTCGTTCGCCATTCATATTCCAGAATTGCTAAAGTCGTTACCTTGTAAACTTTAAACTACATTCCTCGAAATGTTCTATTCTTCAAGCTTTCTCTTATATGTGTTGTGGTATCTTGTGGGCCTTTCTATTGCAGACACTTAAACCTGACTATTTGTTCTAATCTTAGAAATTATTTGAAGTCAGTTAAATAAAACCCATCATTGAACTGTTCAAATTACGAGGGGCGTTTGTCTTAACATGTATAGGAATGGATGCCAAGCAAGTGTATCCTATTAAGAATAGGAATGGGGTGGATGTAGTAGATGGGAATTAGAAACAGAAGAAATATTTGGAGGAAATTTAGAAAAATTAATTGATATTGATAGGCAGGCAAAGGAAGCTGAGTGTCCTAACAAAGTGTCACTGGAATTACAATCAGAACTAAAAGGCGCATGGGGAAAAAAAAACATGTATAAATGAAATGACAGGAGAAGACAGAGCTTCAATGGCCTGGCAGCACCTCCCTAGATGGAAAACGCAGAAAATTACAGATAAGGCAGGCGAAAGAATGTGTCCTGTGTGTGGTAAAGGAAAATTTGATACACCTTCTTGCAGAATGTGAAGTTACACAGTACTGGAGGTTGCAGATTTTCTCCGAAAACTTTGTAAGATGGAGAAGGAATAAATTTGGATTGGATAAGAATAATTGACAAGGGCTACATACATTAATTACGAAGACTATATGGGCAAGAGAAAATCTCTAGCTAGAGAGAACTTATCTTATCCAGTTTCAATGTAGTTCTATTGGTTTTTAAATTTTTTTTCGGGGTCAGAGCTCAGTGTCCTAAAGGTTGTAAGTGAAAGTCGGAACTACAAGGCGAGGATTCCATAGGAGGTGAATGAGGAATATCCACTAGAGTCGACAGATGTCACGGTGTTTAATGTTTAACATTAAAAATGTTGGTAAAATGAAATAGGGAAACCACCGACTTTTTCCATCACAAATAACTCCGCAGCACTGAGCTTCAAACTATGTTACAAGTCATAGCAACCTACAACATTAGCTGTTGTTGATGTGTTTTATTTACGGACGCTCTTAAATATCTCAGGTCATCAGCGTTCCTTCAAGTCAGCGCGTGAAACGACCGATTAATTTTTCTCAGAGGCCTCTTTATTCAGACTTAAGGTTCTTTTACTTGCTATCTTAAACGCGGGGCCCGTGGCTTTATTTCCCTTCCGAAGGAAACATATTTAGGATTTTTACGCCCGAAAATAAAATTAAAAAAAAACATCTACCCTGGCCGGGTTTGAACCCGCGAACTTAGGTGTACGTTGGTTACTAAACCACAAAGACCGACTTGCGTTATGCCTTAATGAATTGCAGTTTGAAACATAACCATAATGATGGCCATTTCAATGGATGCAAGACCTCTGTATCTTAAATGTGTATGATGCTGTCGTTCACAAATGAAGGCGTGATAAATTTCTGAGTGTAGGTCTGAGCGAAGTGAAAGTGTTTTTCTATTAACGGGGGGTTGAAGAATTCCTAGTTATCTTTTCTGATTCAGATGCTGTGGCGCTCATGAAATATTCGGGTCATCCTGTGCATCAATAAACACATTTCCTGTTTAAATGAAATAAAACTTCTTCTGCATGAAGTTTTTCTTTCGAAAGCGTGCATTCCTTTGGAAGAAAGTAAAGCATTGCTTCCATGTGGTTAGAACAGATGGTTGAACATCTCTTGTAATCTCAAGATAACCTTGGCGTCCTTCAGAGATACCGGTAGCTACGTGTGAATACTAATGGATAAAGATACTACAAAACAAAGTACAAAGAAGTGATCATGCCCAAAGTAGGAAGCATAGAGGTCATGTCCATCAGTGAATAATTCCGGAGCTTGTCAACAAAGAGCAGCAAACAAACAACACAAAACATCGTGGTTGATCTGCATAACCACTTGACGTTTAGAGGAAAGGATCATAAACTAGAGTTTGCACAATAATTAGATTACAAAAGTGGACTTGGCCCGCAACTGTGTCAGTGAACCAGGAGTAGAATAGTTAACCGTCTTCAGTGGTGAAAAGAAATACAAGAAGGTAAGAATGTGCCGTGTTACTTTAAAACAATTGACGAAACCAAATGAAAGAGAATTATGTAATCAAATGACGAGCTAGCACCGCCTGTGGTGCCTCAGTAGTAAAAACGGGCGTTACCACTATATATTACATATAAATAAAAAATAACTATTTAGCGCGGAAGAATTCAAAATGCTATTATTACATCAAATGGTATTATTGCTTTAGACATAATGCATAAAATGCATTTGTGCAGCCTTGATGAAAAGAGAGAGCAAGCGAGGGGCTCTTCAGTAGAAGTAATTGAAGAGCGGCATGTAAAGCAGTTTTATGTCATATATACTAAGCTTTCCTGAGTACAACGGCTACTCGCGGCACCATAAACGGAGGCGTACAGTTTTAAACTAAAGTTACACGGAGAATGTCCCTGGTATAAGTCACGATCCTTAGTGTTAGTTTGCAGATGTGAATGTTATGTATCGCTTCTTAGTGTTAGTTTTGAGTTGCGAATTTTTTCGCGCAAATTCTATTTTTCTCTACTGAAATTCACAATTAATTCATATGCATATCCACTAGCCTTAACCTAACCTTGGACAAATCCTGGAAACCGGTGGACCCAATGGTTTTGTGCGGTTCGTTACGGCCTAGCGGCCTACGCTCGCCTCATTTTCATAAATATAAATTGATAGCGGATTGTGTGATACTATGCTAGCGGGTAAATCATTGTAATGGTGGCAAATATTCTTTAACTCCAGCAGAAAAAGAAAAAAATTATATAAATATAAATTTATAGCGGATTGTGTGCGTAGTACTGTGTTAGCGGGTAAATGATTATAATGGTGGCAAATCTCCGTTAACTCCAGGAGAAGAAAAAAAGTTTGCGCTTGAGAATAGCAACCCACGAACTTGCCGACGCTCCAACCGTATGAGCTAATACACCGCTCTGATGGTTTGACTGATTATCCGCTTATATCTGTTGAAGTCAAGACTACCTTTGGTTAAGGATGCTCTCCTCCGCTGCCTTTCGTGAAAATAGGCGTGACTTGTACCAGGTACATTATCCGTGGAACATATACTCAATTTTAGTACTGTTATTGCTACTATTGAATATAGATCGAATTTTCTGGAATCTTAATAAATAGAATTAACACTCATATATGCACAACTGGGCGTGCACAATACACACACACACACACACAGAGAGAGAGAGAGAGAGAGAGAGAGAGAGAGAGGGAGAGAGAGAGAGAGAGAGAATTTAATAAAATCATTGTAGTAACTGGATATTTAAAACAAAACCGTTCATTCTCCTGGTTTTCATGGCAGCAAACTTATCGATGACCTTTTTGGTTAAAGTATGAAATCTACAGGATAAACTGTCTGGAGAAAACATTGTATACTTCCTATATTTTGGAAACAGAGTTTGTCTCAATTTATTAATCTACCAGTCTTTTAATTTCTATTTTTTTCCAATAGTGTTAAATAAAAAAAGGCTTAGAATATAAGCTTTGTACAGTTTTAATTTTCATTACACTCAATTAATACAAAACAAAACTTCACAACTTTAGTAATCTTTCATTCAGCAACAGCTGACTACTAGCAAAATGATCAGTTATCGCTGGAGAGTGTATTGCTTCAAATTGTATCATTGTTCGAAATTGAAATTATACAGTTTTCTCGTATGTAATATAATGCTAGTGTTGCCATGCTCTTTCAATTAATTATCTAACAGTGTTTTAAAATATTCTAATCCATTTTGTAACCCAACAACAATCAGTTGTATAAGACTCGAGGCAAACATTCCTGAGAACAGACATGAAAAGAGGTGAGTTTCAAGTAGTATATGCTCATATATTACTCATTCGTAAGAGGCTCTTAGTTCCGTTTCCTCTCACCTCACCCGATCCAAATATTCTACACATTAGTTTGCATCGTGACTGCAAACCAAGTCCCCTACAAATAATAAGTAGACCTAACTTACGATATCTCTGTGCCCATCCAACGTCGCACAGCCGGAGAGCAGCAGAAAAAGAAAAAAAATTATATAAATATAAATTTATAGCGGATTGTGTGCTTAGTACTGTGTTAGCGGGTAAATGATTATAATGGTGGCAAATCTCCGTTAACTCCAGGAGAAGAAAAGAAGATCAAGCAATAACAGTACTAAAATTGAGTATATGTTCCACGGATAATGTACCTGGTACAAGTCACGCCTATTTTCACGAAAGGCAGCGGAGGAGAGCATCCTTAACCAAAGGTAGTCTTGACTTCAACAGATATAAGCGGATAATCAGTCAAACCATCAGAGCGGTGTATTAGCTCATACGGTTGGAGCGTCGCTCTGTAAAAGGCAAGTTCGTGGGTTGAGGAACTGCCTCTGCTTGATCGTCTAGCTCTCATATCTTGCCAGCCATTGAAATATAGCATTTCAATGAGCTGTCGCTTCTGATTCGCTATTGTTTTCTACTTCATTTGCGCAGTTTTTCTTGGTCGAATAATTGGCGGGTATATGGGTGAGGATGCAGTGAAGTGCGAACTTGCTGTATATTGATATTAAGACGGCTGTGAAGTGAAAATTAAAGTTCGTTTTCTGCTGTATTTACCGCAAAGGTGTTATCCTTCTGAAAAAGGAACTAGTGCTTAAGGCGAGTACTCTTCTGTTTAAGGGGTTCGTGGAATCAGTAATACCGCCAAACTCTTTGAGTTTCAAGACTACTAATACTTAAGTTTAATTCATTTTACACTAAAAATAATACGGTATCTAATCCTAGTTTAAAACTTTAATTTCATAACCAATTTAATCTTAATTATTCGTTAGCAATTCTGTAACTACTTTTGCCTTTTCATTTATTTTATAAATAAAAGAAGCTTTGGGAGAACAAATATGAACATGTCTGAAGCATTATGTACTTCCGAACACCCGCTAGGAAACTGCAACTATTTGAGGACGGCAAGATAACGAGCCCATGTTTCTTCCCCGACCCTAACTACATATTCCAGGGATCTTCACTTTGTAATGTTGGTACATACACATGTTTTATCAACTCGTTCGCGCGGTCTATTCTCATTGTTTACTTGAGAGTCTGTTGTATACAGCAGTTTAGTTTTCGTCTAAGGAGAGGTTTCAGTTTTCATTCTGTGGTGTGTTAGAGAAACTTTCAAGTTAAGAGCCCGCTATTTCTAAATAAGTATTTTATGCTATTGAGCATTGTGCTGTGCTTCAGCCACAGATGTAGTTTCTGACTTATAATTATATTGAGGCTATTTATTAGCATGGCTCATTGTAGCAGCAGTGTTGGTATGCTCTTAAATGTGGTACT
Source organism: Metallyticus violacea (assembly GCA_030762175.1). Lineage (NCBI taxonomy): Eukaryota > Metazoa > Arthropoda > Insecta > Mantodea > Metallyticidae > Metallyticus > Metallyticus violacea. The sequence continues at coordinate 99,536,016 of CM060835.1, read as the reverse complement.
TTCGTTATTTTCAGATGCTGAAAGGCAAAGAATGGGGTAAAGAATAAATCAAGAACGTCTTTTAAGTAGTGTGTGCCGTACCGTTGTGTATGTTTGTGTCAAACATGTTTTTCCCCTCCTTTGCTGCCTGTTCCACGTTGGAAGCTTTTCCTAAGTCCTCTTCTCCCTATTGATTAAAACTCGCCTGAAATTTTTGAGAATCATTGTGATGTCTCAACTTTATCATTGGGCTTTCAGGCTTTTTTCCCTGCTGTCAGAGGGAGCACTGAGTTCAATGGGTTCAAACGTCTCGGCCCTTAATTCCAAATTGTTAGTTAGGTATGTTGCTCTTTGCACCGGCCTAGCTCAGTGGTCAAGTTGTATTAATAATTTAATTTATTTCAATGTTGCGATAGTAGTAGATTAAAAAGTTCTTAGCCATTAAATTGTTCCATATTGTAAATTGGATGCAAAAACTGTTTCTTATATTTATATTTTTTCTATGCAATTTTGCTAAAATGCTTGGTTATGCAGGCATATTGCTGTCTTAGGAAATAAGTCAATATTTTTGCAGCTTGAGATATGCTAATAAAACTTGTTACTGTGAATAACGGTGCTAAATGCAAGTTCGGCGAGCTTTTCTGTTTGAAATTTTGTATGCTTGTGTATCACGTTATTTCGTATAATAAATTAAAATATTTGGCAATTCTCTTTTTTCACGTGACTACCTTTTCCAGGCTTTCCTTAATGTTCTTCCTAAGTTAATGCTTGTTGAGTTATAAAATGCAAATAAATCTTTTGAAAGACTGTATGTATAAAGAATTTTACAACTGAGGAATTAGTGAATTAAAAAACGCATAAAACTGGTTTTTCCACAAATCTTAAAAGCTGAATCAACAGCACACAGTCTTCAAATGGATGGGGGCTTCTGTAGATTGATAGTTAAACATTTCCGCAGTAAGCAGTTTCTGAAGGACAGAAATCAATCCTCAAAACTCTTTCTTCTCATTGGAGCTACAGCTGGGGGTGATAATTGGCCTGCCGCAACGACTTCTGCATCCTCAACCTCCGTCTCACGATTTCATTGATACAGGACAGTACTGCAGGGAGGCATTTGATTGGCATGCCGGCAATTCGCCGGTCGTGTATCACGGGGCTCCCTCGAAGCTAGCCACTTCTCCAACAAGCAGCGTCCCAATTATTCTCACAAGCCTGGGTTGACCCCGTTCCACACCTCCCTAACTTATAAAAAATCCTAACTCGGAATCCGGAATCGAACCCGGGCCTCCCGCCAGCAGCCAACAACGCTAACCACTAGATCAACGATTCATAAAACACTTTGCAATGCTTCTTTCCGTTCCTAATTTAATTTAACTGCCAAATACCGGGCAGCAGGTGTATGTATATGTTAGTCACAAAGAGCAGGGAGGGTCCTAAGACCTGATGCTTGTGACACCTTCCTTGTGCGCAAACTAACCTCAGTTTTACCACTGTAATAGTTATCAGTGGGGAACCTGTTGTAGAGATATAGTGGCATTTCCGAAATTATCGCAGCATTGTAAATAAATTAGCACAATTCTTCTCTCAGAATAATAATAATAATAATAATAATAATAATAATAATAATAAATACAGCCGTCATGTACGCTGTCGGAATCAGGTTTGATTCTCATTGAAGATAAGTTGTCCCTGAGACGGCTTTTTTCTCTCTCTGAAAAGTTTCCTCAATCTTTATAACAACCCATAACATGCTACCAGCATAGCCAGACTGTCTTTGACCACTGGCGAGGTCTTTTCATTTTGTAGAACTTTGCTGCTTCTTACGAACACATTCGGCGTTTCAAAGGCTGTAAATAAGAATATGGACAATTTGATGACTTTAACCTCATGATTTTTCCCCCCAAGTTATGTCCGAACTTGGCGGAGTTGTGCCAGTATGTTTACGAATAAATTGTTTGTGTACATTAGATCTCAGGTGCTGAGTCGTAATACATTTTGCATTTAATTATTTTTGTTCACTGGTTCGCAATCGACGCGACCTTGTTTGCTAAACATTCTATATACCGGAGAGCAAATGGCACGCGGGTGGTCGATACTTATAAAGCTTAACCAATTTATACGTGGGTAATAACAAGTAAAGCAGTTATTTTTGTTTACAGCTATTTACTATATTTGTATCTGGAATTTGCCGTTTAGTTGATCGTGTACTGGAAAACATATATCTGGAACGTTTACAACTATAGTATATTTGCTGTGATTACCTATTGTTAAGTTATTTTCTTATGATAATAGAGTTGATTCGATATATTATATCGAAAAGAAGCACACGTTTAATTGCCGCAAAAAAAATCATTGCTCCCAATTCCAAACATTGTGGTGAACGTCGGATTCTCTAAGAGAAAGGTTAAAGTGAAACGGAAGCGGTCCAAAGACCAGTTTTTATGAAAATAACAAGAGCCACGATTAGATAATAAATGAAAAGCAAAAGGTATTAGAGAAAGTTTAAATTCAAAAGGAAAACTCGCCGAAGACAAAATTATGACCAGTCGAAGGAAGACATATAATAAACATAACAGACTGCCCGCTAAAGAAAGTAATTGGCTACTTATAAAGCTGCAGTCTCTGATGTTATTTCCTCCATTGTCCATTGTTTCACAACAAACAAGTAACGTCTAGTGTGTTGTCTAATCTAAAAGTAATTTTAAGCTACGATACATACAAGCGATAATTAAAATTTTACAGAATTTTTAATGTTTTAATATCAGAATTACGTGGGAAAGTAAAATAGAATGAAATTATCATATTGTATGATAATTGTATCTACAGCAGCGTAATATCGAACAATGAAAACAAAATGAATTTACCAATTACATTACCAATAAAGTAGAGATAGTTGGAGATTTCGTATTTACATTTTCTGACACAAATATCTGCGAGGAAAACATCCTGAAATGGCTCGAAAGCTGCAGTAAAGTGATCTAAGCAGATGATGTGATGAGATAAAACGATATTACAGGCACTTTCTACCGAGTTATTCATTTTGTCGATAAATTTGTAAGTATCTACTTCGCTGCAAAGGAAAGAGAAAACTCGCATGATATTTGATAACACTATGTAGAGAACAAAATATATAAAGTAATAAAATGGCGATAATGCATTCTGTTGCTCATTTAAATATTTGATCTACTAAAACAAAGTTTTCTTTTCAAAACTTACCAGTTTGAATAACTACACAAATAAAATAAATGTATGTTAAAAAAAGTCAATGTAGATATTAAAGAGGCATTTCAAATGCAATGTTGATTACAAAGGTCCCCCCCCCCCCATTCTCAGCCATCGCAACTTTCAGTGGTTGCCACAGGTGGCCGAAGTCGTAAGGCGCGGACTCGTGAGTGGGAGGTATGGGGCTCGATTCCCACCATAATTGTCCTCCCTGACTGATTTTTTTTTAGGTTTCCCTCAGTCATCATAAATGGCAAATGCCGGGGAAGTACCCTAAACTGAGGCCTGGAACGTTTCCTTCTTTAAAAAAAATCCTAACCCTTTATCATTTCATCTCGTGTATCATCAGTGTCCATCGCCTGTGATGCCTCAGTAAAGAGGGCGTTAAACACTATTTAAAAAACAAATCGGAACTATGAAATGTCAGATGTGACCCATATCTTATGATACTCAACTTTGTTGTTTGTTTATTTGTTTTTTTATCTTTGCCTGTCATCCGACGTTGATTGCATTTCGAGAATAAAAAAGAAAGTCAATTGTAGGATGAAAACAAATGTACTTTGGTTAATGATGCTCCAGTAATACAGCCTGTTTCGAAATCTTGGCTAACCCGCTTGCATGCTATTCTTTCCTGTAGGGCATACTGGAGCTGGGCAAAATAGTTGTTGCTGCCGAAACAGTTGTGCGCAAACAATTGTCTTATAAAACGGTTGCATAGGCATTGTTTGTTACTCCTACGGTAGGTACTACTGCTGCGTGCTGACGATAAGTTCGGTGTCAAGCAACAAATGCAGGCAATGGTTTTGTTTGTGCACAGGTAGTAAAATATCACTTATCAGTTACTGGTGTTAGTGCCGCGAAGAACGGTTCTACACCTACAACTGTTATTTTCATACAGCGGTTTCATTTTGCAAACGACTGTGTTTTGTTTGTCCCAGCCCTAGGATATACACAGTTTTGTTACAGTTTATTTTCAACTCACCAATATTATATTAAATAGTCAATATTATTTGTAGTATCATTCTGTACAAATTCAAACAACAATAAAAATCATTCAGGTAATCAGGCAACGAAAGAAAACAAAAGATGTGATAACAGTTAAGTTCTCTTTAAATATCATAACATAGAGACGTCATTTGAAATTTAACAGTAGAAGTGACTGGGAGTTAGGAGATGAAAGCTAAAATTTAATCATCAATGATTTTAAAATTACATTTAATTGACTACAACCTCAAAGAAACGAAAGAAAAGTTTAGTTTTATAAATATGACCAGAGCCATCTATGCGAACTGCGGATGAATACAAAAATATTCATTTGTATTTACACAATGCAATTAAACAAATAAAGTGTAATTTGTCGTATAATGTATAATTGAGCATGCCGTAAAATGACACTCCTTGCTCTAACAAGGAACCTGCTTAGAAATTTTCCAAGTTAGAGAGGTCTGGAATGGGATCCACCCAATTAGGGAGCTTCTTTATAGAGAAATGACGTTTTTTTTTATATAGATAGCTGCATGATGGGGGCTGTCAGGTGTCTGTATACTGATAACATGCCCCCCTTCCTCCTGAAATACTTCCCTTTTCCTATGACGTCGCAAAACGGAGATGGAGGACGCAGCGCTTGCTGCGGCCAGCCAAAGCCCTTCAGCACTGTCGCGCCAAAAGGAATTTAGGCTTCATTCCGTGAAAGACTGGATGGGTATACTTGACGCTGAGGAAATTGGTGTTATGTATAACAACTTAAGAATAACTGGAACAACTTATTGAAGAAAACTTAACTAAAACAATACTAACAATATGCTGTGTGAATAAGAAAATGTGGTAATGGGTTTACAGGAGGGAAGCTAATTTCTGAGATACAGTGTTTTGGTTTATGTATACTCCATTGAATGTTTTCCTGTGCTCCGGCTCTCTCTCTGTTTTTTTTTTTTTAAATGCCAAATGAGGGATGAGGGTGTATTGGCAGACTAAATATATGTCACCCTAGGTAATGTTACTTAGACTAATCGCAGCATGGGGTGAAGAATGCAGTACGCTGGTAATTTTGTGGTTGATGAAAGTAAGGAAGTGATGTCTTTATGAAGGTCCTTTTCGGTTGGAAGTCATAGTAGGGGTTAGTGAGGAGGATGAAAATAAATTGGCTGTTTGAACAAAAATTGCGAGCATAGTGATGTTGTTGACTGGGTGGTAGGAAAATCTTATTACTATTTGTCCTAATCTTTTATCGTTAAGCATCATCTATGTTTTCGGTATTGTCATTTCTTATGGGTTCTCGAAATTTTAGAGTGATTTAAAAGCAAAAGGGGAGGAGTATTGCATACACTGCAAATCTATCCAAAAGAATCCGCAATAAAACGGCTAACAATAATTCTTATCGTGTTGGATCAGCTGCTTGCTGAAATTTTTCATCCGTAAGCTTTTCTCATCCCAAAGGAAAATTATCGAGTAATTTTGTGTTCTGTTCTCCAAGCTCATATGCGATCAAACTGTCATGAAAGTTGAGATTTCGGTTTAAGGGAAGAAAAATTAAGTACAAGCATTCTACTGCCAGTGTTTGATCTATTAATTAGCAATGTAGGTTGATGCTTGCATCTACAGTATAAGTAAATAAGTTTCTCCTGTTACTGCTTCTTTAAGTATGTCTGTATGAGTTGGGCACGTCAGAGAACATTTGCTTTGGAGAGTGAACTGGCACAGAGAAACTTTAGTTCCCAAAACCAAGGTGAAGGTCATCTCCATTCGGCACAGAACATACGTGATCTTTTCTTATTCTGTTTCTGCCTGGTGTTTAGTCTTCAAGATCTGAGACAAAAGGTGCTGGCGGGACATTATCAAAACATTATTTTGAATGGAAGTCATAACAGTTGTATAGGTCTCAAACAAAATCATCTGGAGCAGAATTTTCTAAGTCAAGGTACCTTGATCCCATTTCATTTCTAATGTCCATATTTCGCTCATGAAGATGTGAGGCGTTACGTAATACATTAGATAGTAATATAAACTCTTCAGTTCTTTAGTGTTCACCATCACACTTCAGTGTCTGAGCCTAGTTGGCCTGTTCCTCTCCATTTAGAACTACTCATGACATATTTTCCTCTGATATCCTCTTTTTCCCCTACAATTTGGCGCGTATATTCTTTTTTTTATTTGTATATTTACATCGTTTTCTTTAACTTGTAATTATTTCATTTAATTTCTATAAGCCATTTCTTCTTTCTAAGTCTGTACACTGCTACCTGTAGGGTCACTATTTCGCTGATTCAGATGCCGCACAATAAGATAGGAATTACCACTTTGTAAAAATGTAAAACTGTACTGCCATTACTTTATTTAAAAAAAAAAAAAAAAAAAACACGTTTTATAATTTCACAAAATAGTCGAAATCGAATAATTTTTATTTCCGTATCTTTATTTCCTCGATTATATGGACCGCCACGGGTGTGGTTAAAGTGCGGACTCGGAGCGGAAGGTCTGGGGCTTGAATCCCGTCAGGACTGTCCTCCCTGACTGAGGCTTTTTCCAGGTTTTCCTCAGTTCTCATAATTTAGGCCTGGAACGGTCCTGGTGGTGTAGTGATTATCATACTTGCCTCCTAAACCCAAGATCGCGGGTTCGAATCCGGCCAGGACCGATGGATTTTTTCGGGCGTAAAAATCCTAAGTATGGCTTCCTTCGGAAGGGAAGTAAAGCCCTGGGTCCCGTGTCGTACATTTACGGCACGATAAAGAACCTCAAGCCTGAAAGAAGAGGCCTCTGAGCAAAATTTATCGGCCGTTTCACGCCCTAATTTGAATGGGACGCTGATGACCTGAGATGTTAAAGAGCGTCCATAAATAAATAAATCAATCAATCAATCCCGGAACGTTTCCTTCCTTAAAATATATTTTCACAGTATATCATGTTCATGTATCACCAGTGTCACCGCCTCAGTAGTAAAAACGGGGCATTAAACACCATTAAAAAATCTATTATATGTAAAGGAGTTCACTTATTCAGTTTTCTTATCATCCTTTTTCGAAGTACTTCCTTTAACATTTGATAACAGCTTCGTCATTGTTGGAGCACTGGATACACCATAGAAATTATATGAGGATATCAAGTGTTGTTACTTGTCACAAAACAACCCGGAGTACAAAAGGCCAAGCATGTTTCTGGAAGGCATGACTGAGGTCACTTGGTCAGTACAATAACATCCCAAACAACGTTAATATCGACTTGTCAGGTCGGAGTTGCTACTTATCAGCTCAAATAGCTCTTCAATTGTGCTCACCACTAATATAGACCCCCATTACAGAAGTTCATAGATAATGCAGACGGTCATATGCCACACATCTCCAATTTTAGGCCAGAAATTTATTCATTAAGTTTATTTTTGAAATTATATAAAGCATATTTAATAATGTAGATTTTTGGATTGGATGGCAGGAACGAGGAGGACATTTTGATACTTTAAGCCTTGCTCGATGACGGACCATCTGTACCCATGTTCCCAACGGAGACCCTCCAAGAGAAAGGGAGGGTAGATAACGGGTAACCAGGATTCAGGGTCTTGAGGCACGGGATATAATGGGATCTCTAAGAATGTTCACAGATGGAACACCCCGTCACACTTAGGCCCCCTCTAAGGATGGAGTCGCTCATAATGCTTTCCAAAGCGCAAGCCACCGTCACACCGTCCCAGCCCACCTCACCCGAACTTTCACCTTGTAACATAAGTACGGAATGGAATTTATATGAAATAAGAGAGTGGAAAATTCACGGAAAAGGAATATCCACTATAGCATTCGTCTATATGACCAGTGGAAACCACAAAAAAAACTCAAGGTCAAGGTTGGCCGCCCCAAAGGATTATTCGGCACTTACCTAAGCGTTACAGCCTGAGTCACTCCGACCGTTAGTCTTTACTGAACTACTTTGTTAACAGCAGTACAGATCTAGAACATGTACATAAGTATAAAGTGTCAGCTATAGACTTCAGCACGATCTAATGAAAATATACTTCATTGAAGTAGCATCCTCTTTAATGTTTATATTTAATTGAGAAATCTATTGTGCAGCAATTTTGTTATGGTTCTAACAAAGAAGAAAGCACTTTTATATTACTTAAAAGACAAACAGCTCTTCCGTTAAGGAAGCGACGGAATAACGGTGGGGGATTATGCTCCTGTCAAATTACAGGAGATTTTATTACCTGGCTTTACATCACACATAATTGCGGAAAACGTCGAAATGGGAAAGGATTAACGGGCCTGCGGAAGGCGGAACTCGATGAACAAGGTAAGTCACGGCCAGGAGAAAGGATGGCCCACATTTTCGCGCAGCCCACCGCAAGGGAGGGCGGTTTGCAAGTCGAAGAGAAAGTGTGAGAGTCGGCCCGGTTGCCTAACATCGAAAGAAAGGTCTCGGGAATTGAGCTCAGCGTGACCTTAGCATGTTCTTGTTTCTTCAAGGAGAGATACCACTAGCAACACCGAAAGTGTTCCACATCTGCAACACGTGTTTCTGCTAATAGAGGCGCCACTCAGGGATGATTACTTGTCATCAACTACATGCCGCTTTTTAACCGTCCGGTTCCATAACACCTGACGAGCAGTCCAGGGTCCTGTTTCAAAAAGGTATGACAAGTGTGTGTAAGAAAAGTATTAATAAAAAGTTACAAGTGACGTCACTTAAGAACAAGATGTTTGCCACACGTCGCCGTACCTTGAATTAGGTTACGTCCATTCCTTAGTAATAAAGCCGTATTTTTAATGTACAAATGGATCTTGAATTATATCTAAGAAATAATGATAATTTAAATACTTTAATTGGTTTGTCAATGTTTAAATTTAAATATCCGCTTTCAGACGACGGTCACATATGGCTACATAGCAGCATCAATTTCAGGCATTGAGAGATGGCGGAAGATTCGAGTTTCCCGATTGTGCTCTCTCACTTATTATATTGGTTCATTTAATCGTGTTAGTTTGTTTATATTGTTTAGCTATTAAATTTTCATTATAAGCAAAAGAAATTGTGCAAATGGTGTCAAAAGAACCTATCTTAAAACATAACGAGAAATAGAGAAGCATTGTTTTCGTTGCATGTAATCAGAACCTCAAGACTTGTGGCAGGTTTATAAGTGCACAAATGGCTGTCGCATCCGTACATGATAATACCACCATTTTACCAGTCAAAATGTACAATAACCCCCCTAAAATCCTTAACATTAATTGGTATGTTTAACGTTGTATATTGTGTATATTCACACATATATACATAAAGCCTATATGCATACATACGTATATACAAACACATCGATATACCTACATCACACGTTTTCTATGAATAATTTCATATACATATATACAAACATACGTTGGTCCATATCTCTGAGCCCCTCTTCCATGTACTCAATCCCCTCACCAACTTTCCTCCTTTTTCTATAGCCATTAACCTTCTTTTTCGGGTCTTCGCTAATAATATTCCTGGTTTGTGTGTGAGAGTGTCTTATACACCAACACTTCCAGGCAGGTGTACAAACTTCTGTTGAAATTCAGGAACATATACTTTCTTAAAAGCTCCATGTCCCTGCATTCTGCCAGCATATACCTCCAAGTATCATTTTCTCTGAACAGTGGGCAAATACTTTCCCCGAAAGTATTAATTATTTTATTTCATTTCCAAGCTCCTAATCTGAGTCATGCGAAGGCATCTTTCCTCTCTTCCACAGAAATATAAATTAACCTCCTCCCCCGTTGGTCCTGGAGCTGTAGTGGTAACTATACTTGCCTTCTAAACCCAAGATCGCGGGCTAAAACCCGGCCAGAATTGGTGGCTTTTTTTCGGGCGTAAAGTATGACTTCCTTCGGAAGGGAAGTAAAGCCGTGGGTGCCGTGTCATACATTTATGGCACGATAAAGAACCTCAAACCTGAAAAAAGAGTCCTGTGAGCAAAATATGACGGCCTTTTCACGCCCTGAATTGAATGGGACGCTGATGACCTGAGATGTTGAAGAACGCCCATTTAAAATAAAAATAATAATAATAATAATAATAATAATAATAATAATAATAATAATAAAAAACCCTCCTTCCCAACACCTGATCTATTTGAGTCTGTGTGTTAGGTGATACTCTTTCTGGGCATTTAGTTTCACTATTTTACCTACCTGTCTATATCCCGTAAACGTCTGTTAACTGTCTTTCAGCCTTTGCGTTTAATGTTCTGTCCCCTTAACCAAATATACCCCAGTTCAAATATTTTAATTGTTGTTATATATGTCGCTGCCTCTACAAATCTTCAAGATTTCCATTATATTAGTTAAAAGCCTCTCTTCTGTTTATAATCTATAACTTTTATTCTTTTTCCGCACCTCCTTCCCCTCGCTTATAAGTATTCGAAGCTTTCAAGCAAAACGTTTTTACTCAGTATTCTGTCCTTTGCTACCAGGTGAAAAAGACTGATTTACGCCCTACAAAGCTGTGCATAACTTTCTATACGGTGAGACAGCAATAATACCTTTGCCTTACCTTGGGATCGAACCCGGGCCCTGAGCCTTCAAGGCTGAAGCCTTCGTTTAGTTAACATTTAGTGCTATTGAAAGGTTCGCGACTGTTTAGGGTCTCCCTGAAAACGACACCTTCTGTACGGGCGAAGGCCTTAGAATGTGGAGGCCCTGAATATGGCGGCGGTTCAACCCGTGACTTTGCTCACGTCACACCCAATACAATCCCTCGGGGATCGAAGCACAAGGATGGTATACTTACGCGAGCAAGTTACGAACGGAACGGTGATATTGCGTTCTATAATGTGATAAAATACATTCATTATTGTAAGGCTAATTTCTCTTTATGACTATGAACGAACTGTTTGCATGAAACGTTTTAGCTTATTATATGCGGTTTAAAGGAACACATGTTTAAGTCAAAGTCAAAAAATAAATATTGATACAACAAAATGTTTGATAGTTTGTAATCAAAGATTGAAGAATTGTATAAAATTAGAATAGAAATTCTAAATAACTTTTATTTCACAGGATACGAACAAATAATTGACTGATACAGAAAAAGAAGTGGAAATACACGATTACATTATTTCCATGATTATTTCAACACTCAGTACCTCCGTGATGACTTCATAACACTTACGTAGCATGATTTCCACCAGCTCCTAATAAAGATTTGTTCTTCAAATTGCATTTGCGAGTTCTGTAGCACAGTAGGACGCTCGGGAATGAGTATTTCCAGATGCTCAATTGGATTTATGTCAGGACCACATGTGGACCAGTCAATCATCCGAATTTGGCATTCTTACAGGACATCTTTAGTATTCCGTGTCGTATGAGATTTAGCATTATCTTGCACTAGAATAAAATTATAGTCCATACCATAAGCAAAGGGTATGACATGTTGAAGGATAATGTCATTAATGTAAACATCAGCATCAACAAAAAGCTCCGTCCGAGACTCAGTAGTAATGCTAACGCAAATCATAATCGAACTGCCTCAAATCTGCCATGCTCAATAATGGTGGCTGGAGCAAGACGTTCACCAGGATGTCTCCATACACGAGCATGACCATCACCCCATCAAACGAAACCTTGACTCGTCTGTTAAGAGAACAGCCTTCCATTGGCAGAGCTGCCAGTTCAGATGTTTCTGAGCAAATCTCAGCTGGGTTTCCTTGTGCTACGTGTCAAACGAGGGTCTTGAAAAGATTTTTCAGTCTGATCAGAAATCACCACTTCAGGTGTTGTTCGTACATCATTTTGTAGATCTCTGGCTGTAGATTTGCGTCTCCTCAAAGCTGATGGGACAAGATATCTATCCTGTACCTCTGTTGTCTTCTTACACCCTTGTCGGTGCCTCATCTGTACTCACCAGTCTCTATAAATCGCCTCCAAATCCCATGGATGACAGAAGGGCTGGCACGATGGGAAAAAAGCGAATGGAACGGCCATCTTCAATGCATGTAACTCTTGTACAACTGATGTCTCATTGCTTTGTATTGGCCTCAGAGAATATAAAATAGCGATTTCCTACCACAGATTGCTGTTAAAATCTTCTTTCAAAAAAATAAATCAAAGAGCTTTCATTTTAGTTTTAGTAGTTCTTGAAACTACGCTAATTTATTCAGAGAAAAAAAAATAACAAATCCTAGAAGATCTTTATTCTAGTTTTAAAAATATTTCAAAACATAACATTGTACCAACATTTATTTTGGAGCTTTGATTTATACATCTCGTATGTTCCTCTAATTTTTTGAGCACTGTATTTGCATTACTTACAGTATAAGCAACCCACTCAAATACATGAGATTTCAATGTAATGTCGATGTTCCAATCGTACCGTAATATATTGATAGATCTGAAGAAACTTCAAATGTGATATAATCTACTTCAGAATGTAAGGGATCGCTGAAGCTCAGTCCAACACATTTGAAAACAATAAGCTTTGTCCAAAAAAATTATAGCTAATCTAAAAGGTTTTCCTCTTAGTTATTAGGGTGAATATCAGGTAGCCGTAGAACATCTGCGTAGTACAGCGAAAACTTAACAGACCCTCATAACTTCTACTTCAGAAGTAAGATAATAAAGATGTCAAATCTGTACTAATATAAGATAATAGTGAGGCATGAATACCAAAACCGCATATGTGAAGTGTTTTTTCGCGCATAAGTTACAGTCAGCTCATAAAATACGCGCCTCAATCTTAATTCAGCATTACTTATGTTCTTACAAATCGAAATTTAAATCACGCATATTCAACACGTCAACTCCTAGCATGTCGGATTGAAATTCCAAGCAGGTAGGTACTAATTCATCATGTAAGAATAATATTGCCTCTTGCGTAGTATTGATAAGAAAGTCTGAACCTATGTCTTTGATTAAATAATTCAATACGTACATCCTAATGCTGTAATTACATAATCTGTGCCGAAAGTATGATAAATTTCCATTTATAGTTTTCAACATTATTTAAACTTAATCATTTGCGCACACATATGGTTTTTCCTTATAAAATTGTTCATAGGAATTGTGTGTTGTAAAATTCATAGTTTCATTTTGTGTTAGTTTTAAGTAGTCTAATTTTGATGCAAGCCACTTATAATTATCTATTTAAGAATATGATTTCCTCCTTGGTGCAGTGGTCAGAGCTTGTTGACTACTGTCCGAGAGGTCTTGGGTTCTACCCCCGGTTCCTGTTTATAACTTTTCTAAGTCAGAGAGATCTGGAATTGTGTCCATCCAGTCTTGTGGGGACAATTGGGGAGGTGCCTGATAGAGAGAAAGCATTCTTCAATCTAGAAAGCCGCGTAATGGAGACCAGTAGGGTTTGGGTGGGCTGATTACCTTCTGCAATACTGCCCTCTGCTGATGGTGTCGCAAGACGGAGGTAGAAGACGCAGCGGTCGCTGCAGTCGGCCAAGGATTGTGAGAACTGTCGCACCAAGAGGGAGATTATAAGTATAAGGCCATACATTATTCAGAATTTTAATTTCACCTGGCACGTAAATTAATTCTGTACTGGCTAACACTTTCATGAACTGAGCTTTCTATTTTAAAGGAGGAGCTATATAAGTATTGACCACTCGCGAGGCATTTTCTCCAGCAATTTATAAATGCATGCTCGTTGAAAGTTAGCAATCAAGGTCGCCACATAAGAGTCAGTTATTAAGTGAATATGCGGGAAGATTTGTGTTGTCATGCCTCGCCACATTTTCTATTACACAATTAGTATCTATGATTCACACTTTCTGAGAATCAAGTCGTCGTCAAGTTCGAATACAATTCCCCATGTTAGGCAAATACAGAATAAACTTTATTGTCAAGTATTTATTGTCACAAACTTCATTTTTTGTAACTTTTATTATTATTTGTAATCATAAACTATTGCTTTTATAATTTTTATCCTCTTGTAATGCTGTCACTGACGCATTCCATTTACCGTGAATAAATATGGAGTGGTTAAAAAATTACCGACTAAAATTAATATTTGATTATATGTAAATGAAAATAGTTAAAAAGATAATTACAAGCATACGTTTATTGATATCTTACCCCGTTTAATTTATAACATTTCAAAACATCTTCCTACTGCATAATTGTAGGCTACTTTTCAAAGAAGGGCTGGTCAATTGGGAAATATTTCTTCTGTAATTACTCATTATAAATAATGCGCTGTTGTGGTCGATCTCCCTGTACCCTATCTTCAAGATAATCGCAAGGATTGAGGTCTCGGGATATTGGGCCAGTCCATACCCCCTCCAAATTAAACAGTATAGCGTGAAGAAAGAACACTACAGCTAAAATGTTCGTTCTTACATAGAATGCAGCATCTATAAAGTGATGTCGGACACCATTCTTCTTAAATTTATAATTTAAAGCTGTTTGAAAGTTGTATGCTTTAAAGTGGCGTACAAAACGAACTTGTTCATCTTTATTGGCGTTTTGTTGCTTTAAAACCTATTTTATAATTTTTAAACCATGATATTATGAAAAATAAGAGTCTTGAACTTCGTAGCTGACGACCATCAACAAGTTGCTCACATGAATAAATGAACAATATCCATATTGCGGAAGTTGTACAGGCGCCGAATACATGAGATTAATGAGAGTTAATGCATGCTAGCTCGAGGACTGAGTATGTCAAGGTTTCTACGAGGTTTTATTATCATTTTTTTCGATTACAATGCATCGGTCCACGGACCTCCAGTGGCTAAACTTTATATGCTTTTGATTGTTGCAGCGCATATCAATTTCAATTAGTTCCCCCCCCCCATTTTCCTGGAAAAGAGAATTATAGAAGGCAATAGATTTTTTGAATTAACCGAAAAGCATATAGTAACATCGTTGTACTAATAGCATTACCGTTCGAGGAGACTGCAATAAAGGATAAGAATGGCAACTTTGGTTTCTGCTTTAGTTTTCGTGCTTGCATGTGTATGACGCAGAAGTTCAAGAAGGAAGACAAAAGCGATACCTGAGAACACCGCTCTCCTTTCCGGAAGCGTTTCCTCACCGCAACTGAAAGGTGAAGGCTCCTGTTCAAACCAGAGGTAGTCATTGTAGTTCTGCATAGTTCCTCAGTATTGAGCCACGACCTCCAAAGGGCAAGGGAACGCTGTCTTGTTTTCCTAAGGTAAGCGTCTTATTTTTAACTCTCATATACGTGGATCAGACGTTAGAGAGATTTTTTTTAATTAGGCACTTTTTTTTAATTACCTTGGGCATTATACGCTTATTCTCAGAATATATATAGGTTTCGTCCCTTGAGGAGGAACTGGGACAGATTTCTCTCCCCCTCTTTTTTTTCTTCTTCTTCTTTGCTTTCTTCCCAAGTTATCAACCTTAAACCTTTTTTTTTTATTTTAGTATTTTCATTTATTTCATTCTTCTTTCACTCGTGTTCCTCATTTATTGAATTTTCATATAGCTCAATTTGAGTCATGTTGAATAAATGAACTCTTACTTTAGTATTTTAATGGGTATCAAATTAGGTTCACCTCAGTTTGAGTTTCTTTATATACAGGAATATGCTGAAGCGGGCAAATGCCAGTTTCGTGTTCCAGATAAGTTTCATCTTTGTTTCATAATTGTACTTTAAATTGCATATGAGATATAGTTGCATTTCTATATTTGCAGAAAAGGGCAAGCCTCCGATGTTTCTGTACCAATGAATTTGTAGTCCCTAGTGCTGAAAGATCGGAGATTCAGATAGTCACTGGCGATTTCCTCGTAAATATTTTTCGTTCTTAATCATGAATCAGCTTTGAGCTCAGAGCTAATGATACGCAACTAAACAGACCAATGAGACATACGATATCAACTTGTCTTCGGTGGTGGTAGTTGTATACTAGCTATTTTCTAGGTGCATTCGTAAAGATTTGAACGACAACTCGGACTTGTTTCAATTGTAGCGCTATTGTCAACAACGGGATTTCATATAATAGTGCATTGTGCCTAGGAATCGAACAAACAAACAACAATGTAATTCCAAGATCACTTAGGCCCAAGTAATGAAAACACCTAACGCTGTAAAGTCCTGATAAGATTATAACAATAATAAATACAGAGTAATCATGAAAATATAATATTTGGACTGCATTGGTGCCATCTTAAGCAGCTGTCACCTCTGCCTAGTAATGAAAACTAGGGAATATGCAAGCCGTTCTATGTAGCTGGGGTTTAATATCTTTGTTTTTCTCCGCAAGCGGACTACCGGGAGTAGTAAGCGCAATTTCCCACACCCAGCACGCCTCGCGATCGGTAAAGTACTGAAAACGTGCTTACCTTTTTCCAAAAAAATTGAAATATCTCCTTAACTGAATCTGGCCTGTAGGGCATATACTTCATTAACCTTGTAGGGACGAAATTTGAACAATTTGTAGCAGGATATACTGATGTACTCATAACCCCCCTCCTTGTTGTGCTAACTTTGCTAAATATTTTCGATGATTGTTGTAATGGAGCAACGACATCATCCAGTTTTTCTTCTGCTAACACTTGACATCTGCTGTTTTGAATTTAAACACTATTCTGCGAACTGTAAGTCTGTTTTGCGGATGAACCTCCGGAAAATATTCTTTCTGCAAGACACTGAGCAGCTGATTCGTTTTTTAAAACGTTACAGCAAATGAAAAGGTGTTTTCCTATATAAAATCTTTGAATAGAGAGATGGAACGAAATAACATAGTAAGTCTTCATCGTTCTGGACACAAATATGTACTAACCGTCCTTATCAGCGGCATTACGCACCCGTGACTGTCGGTGTATGCAGCTGTGACCTTCCAGCTCTGGACCTAGTCCACGTGCGGGGAAAAACAAAATGAGGACCCAATATTAACCACTATTTGCTGAGCACGTTCTGATTTGATTTCTCTTTGCGTCAAATCAGTCTAGTTTAAGTTTATTAGGGGCTTTTTCTCGTTCTAAGGGAGAGATTCCAGATGGTTTTAGCGGTTAATGATTGCTATAAACGCGAAAATTACCATTCTTAACAAGCGCCTCTCTATTAACCTAAATATCTAAGCAATCGACATACATGTCACAGATAAGTAAATAATGTGGTTGGTTTATTTATCTATTTCCTCAAGAATATTTACAATCGTTGTCTAGTGTCAAAACAAATCCTATCTTAGAAACGGCCTTACCCTCTGACAAATTACTGAATAACAGAAAATGTCAAGAGCAGAGAATGTCACTGATGGAAGACAACATTATTAATCAAATTAGAGAGAGTGTCACTTGAAGAATTGAATCCTTTAAACGTATACAACTGGAAGCTTTACAAAGCCAATATTAGCATTGAGAACACCTTATTAAGTCTTGAGATGCATTAACGAGCATTTTTTTTTGTATAGCTCACAAAACTATCAGTTCTTCGTTACGGTTGAGCAAAATTGAGCAAGATTGGAAAGGATGTTCCTATCTCCGAAGGCTCAAGTTCGATTGCCTAAAATCTATCTTTATGGAGCAGTCGAGTTGAAAGCTTGATGCGGAGAAAGTGTGGTGATGCCTCCCCACTACTTCTCACAACGGCGTTTGTTGTCGGCCAACGCCACCGCTACTCAGTCTGTGGCCTACTTTGGCTCAGGTAGGACGCGAAGTCGCGTAGTGTTCCTTTCCTTGCGGTGATCGCGAGTTTGGACGTCGCCGCGCCGGAGAGATGCTTTATTTTATGACAGTGATTCTTTACCTCTTTTCTTCTCGTCTCTCGTAACACAGATTGTGTGAAATGGAGAGGCTAAAAGTGAAGTTAAAAGACTCTACTTTACTTTCCTAGCAGCGGAGATTTACAGTGTCGAGAAGCTTTCCAAATTAACGCTTCAGACTTTTCTAATTATCTAGGAAAATGTCCGTCCTATTTTAACTTGACTGCATGAGAGGCGTTCCTATAGACTGAAGTACGTGATGGAAGGGAATAAAATAATGGACGTACTGCTTTTATGAATTGTTCAGTTTATTTGCAACCTATGAACTCATATTATGGACATAAACAAAGCCAGTTCTGTGCAGTGTATTTAACATTTTTTAAAAAAACACTTTGTTCTGTTTGTGTCATGGGAAGTTATCCTCCAAGTGCAGTGAGAAGCTTGTTATTTGTGAGGATTGATGGAATGCCGAGAGTAGAGTGACTTCAACGCGTGAGTAAGTGTGAAACTGATTGAAACTCAGGAAAACATTAATAATGCGTAGACATCGATTTCGATGACATCTCCAAATTGCGTTAGTAGATGAATATATCATGATCAGGCGTGTGACAGTGATTTGAAGGTGCTGGCAACCCATGATGGATAAGTGAACCAAAACAACGCTTGATTACTTTTAGGTGTTGTCGAATTCAGACTTAACTTAAGCTAGAGGAAGTTTCATCCACTTTACTGTGGCATTAGTTCATGTAGAACTTAATGGCTTCACGGTGGTGACCTTTCGGGTCGTTTTTCTCTCCTAGTTTGCACGCCACTCCCACGACTCTAAGGAATGCTTATTTGGAATGAAGATAATGACATCCATTCGTCCAGAAAGGTTTGTAAAATTAATTATTCTCTTGTTGTGTTTTCTGTAAGTCACTTCCCTGGGTGAAGACTGGCGACGAAGGCACTTCACTTCCGCCATCGTTGTACAAACTTTCACCCGGCGAGGTAAACGTGTACTGTGCTGGTAGCATAGTACTGCAGCAACACCGGTGCGAATTCAACGCGCATCTTTGCAGTCTTCCAAAGCGAGCGCAGAGCAACTCATCTCAAATTAAGCCAGCCAATTGTTTTGTTCATTTGACACAAAAAGATATAGAAGCGTTATCAGTATTCTCGGTCAAAGTCGACATCCACTTGAAATTGTTATTGTTTTACGAGGACTTCAGTTAAGAAGCAAAATGCATAAATGCCTTTAAACGATAAACTTTACTAATATTTGTAGTAATACATATTAGAAAATATTGTGTTTTATATATATGTAATAAACATGGACGCATTATAGGTAAATGCCGTCCAAGAGAACTCATTTAAGTTAGTGGATGTCCAGTTTTTCCTTAAATCCTCGAAAATTATATTATTTTTTCTCGGAAATACTAAAGAATACTTCTCTAACGAAAAGAGCGGAACAAATTAAGGAAATTATGACACGGAAATAAAAGAGCGTTGATAGATTTTGAATACCAAATAAAACGTTAAATTTCATGCTCTTTTGCCTAGTAAAACACCAAAGGCATTACCTTTTTCGTCGCCACAGTTGGTAAGGGCACCGCCACGAATAGCCGAGGTCGTTAAGGCGCGGACTCGTTAGCGGGAGTTCTGGGGTTCGAATCCCTCCAGGATCTTCCTCTCTGACTGAGTAATTTTCCAGGTTTTCCTCAGTCCTCACAAGTGGCAAATGTCGGGGAGGTACCCTGAACCCATGCCTGAAACGTTTCCTTCCTTAAAAAATTCTTTCCTAATATATAATTTCATCTCATGTTTTTACTACCTCAGTAGTAAAAACGGGCGTTAAACACCATTAAAAAGAAAAGTTGGTAAAGGAGTAGGTCTTAGCCAGCTGCATATGTGAGGAGCGCAGGTTCTATTGTATTTCTGTTAAGTAATTTCTGAGATTTTCATCTTCCCTTCTCCTTTCTTTCTTCTGGGCAATCAAATGACGATCATAGATAACCTTTAAACTCTTTCGGTCATCGGTGGCATAGGTTGTAAACATCGTTTTTCTCCATAACAGGCAATCATCGTTTTGAAAATGTAAACAATATGCATATTGTTAACTTAGAGCAGAGGACTTTCCAGAAGCTAGTGAAGCTAGTTCAATATTGATGATATATTAAACATCTTATAGGAAATCTATCCTACCCTAATTCGAGCTATTCCGAAGAATTTTGAGTCATCGTACACAATGTTTATTAAATTAGAGAAAACGAAGGAAAAAAATGAACTTGGAAATAAAATTCAATAAATGTTTTCGGAGTTTGAGCCAACCTTCCAGAAAGCATTTATGAACTAAAAGATTAAATTCGGCATCATAAGTTAGAGGATGGAAGAACTGATGCAGATGGAGAAAGAAAAATAATTATATATAGTGCACTTGTCGCTTTTAAGAGGAGTCAAAATGCCCTATTCCCGCCAATGTTAAACTAAGAAATTCGTTAATCATCATACCAGAAATTGTTAAAGAGCGTTGGTTGGTTTTTTTTGCATTGTGTACTTATGAACACTTTATCATGTGATTGATCAGAAAACAAGTTGCAGTGAGTAGTAAAAAACTTTTTTTTTTTAAGTTTTTTTAAGTATTCTGATGCACTTTTATTTAAACGGTTTGGATTTTTTTTAATAACTGCACGTCGAATTTCAAAACTTTCGCATTAAATTAACTGTTACTTTGTTAAAAGTAGTTAGTAACATTTTCAGTTTTTGTTCTTACAAGTTTCTGATATAATGGGATATTTGTATAAAAAGTGCGTTCTTTGTCAGATATTGCGATTAAACAAACATTTTTAAAAATTATATATTTAGAAGATAGAGAGAGCAAAATCCTCCAGACTGAAAGTCCCCCATCTCTTTCTCTTGATCCTGGGGTCTTTTTCTTTATCAATATACTGGGCAATTAGAAAAAAAAAATCTCTCTAGAGTAAATATTTACAAAATTATTTATGTTTAACTGATTAAATAATGAAAAAATCGTAAAAACTGTTACATTATTCAAATCATTTTAAATAGTTAATAGTTATAGTACCGCTTTAAAATTTATATCAAAATAAGCGGAAAACTTAAAATATTGAAATTATATAAAAATCTGAAAAGGATATGAAAACCACGAAACTCACAATTTTGATACTTCTTAAAAAACATTTTCTTCAGCCCAAGTATAGTCTTTTATGTAATTATTCTCTAAGACCCTGGAGCTTTTTCCAAAATAATGGTGATTTAAATAGTGATAATGCACAATAAAATGTAAAAAATAGGGTGACTGTGAATTAATGAGGATGTCAAGTAGCAAACAAATGCCAAGAAGAGAATTATTTGAAGAAAACATAATATGCATAGGAATGACCATAACTTAAGATATAATATTTTTAATAAAATATCATCACAAAAATCCGTACGTACGGAATTATATTGAGTGCTTACAATATTAAGCATTCTATGTCCGCAGTGCTTCTCGAACTCGCGGAATGCTCCAGGAACTAAACTAATCTAAGTAATTTTCTCTTTACGTTATTTACATAACATGCGTTGTTATTTTTAGTGCTTTAAATATGATACAAATTTTCTGAACGATCTTCCCACCCCGTACTTTTAATATTAGCGCGTACAACTCAGAAATGTATATTAAAGTTTTCTGCAAGTAACCGTATCACCGCTGTTGCCATGTAGAGAACCGGTAGAAACTATTTGCCCAAAGAGGATAATTTTTTTTTTTATGGATGCGATAAAAGTTCTTGAGGATATTTAATTCGAATTACAAAGCTCCAGTTTAAGACCAACTTTTTGAATAGCCGTACTTTTCACAAAATTGTGCTTAATTTTTTTATCAGTTATAATGGAAACGTTCATTGAAATGTGTGAATATTAAGAAAGTGTGTATGCTTTACCAAAAATTGCTAACTATTCTTTCCAGGGGTAAATTGCTACTAAGCACTATTCATCTCCATTTTAATATTTTCAAGATTCAAAGGATAGAAGATTTTTTCAAGATAGATGATTTTAGCTTACTCTTCAGTACTTACAGTAAAGGTTCCTTCAAATAACTTTTTTTTATATTTTTTATTTTCAATAAACTTGTTTCGATTTGCCCCTTATTCTGTAGTTCCTCTTTTGTAAATAGCTTTTCAGCATGTAATTGTGGTATCTGTTATATTTTTATGGCATCACATGTCTTTCGACGTAATTTTGAACCATTTTCACCATTTACAGCTTTTCGAATCTAAAATTAGTATCTGCTTTCGTTTTTAAGGTGAATCGGAAATGAACGGACTTTCGTGGACGTTTCGGTTGAATTCGCCTGGCCTCATTTGCTGACGTTACAAAACTTTCACTTTCCTCTGCCATGACATCTCCTGTCATGGTTAATTAATTCTTACTGCTTTCCCCACCCGCACTTTTGCTCCTTTCTTTAAGTTCCATACATGATTTTCTCAAACGGGAGGGGGGACACATAAGGCATTTCGATTGTAACGCAATCAATATGTTCCTGTCTATTCCTGTTAAAAATCACAACAGAAATTGCTAAAAAAGGGAGAACATGTTAATCATTTCTCATAGATTAAAATTTGAATGGCTATGCTACAATTCAACTTGTCCTTTAGAAATGTATCTATCTCAGAAAGGAGAAAAGTAATAGTAAACTTAGTTTCTAAATTCAGACCTGCACGGGAGCTTTTCCCACAAAGTAGGCTGAAAGTGATAGTGAATCTGGTTTAAGTTAAAGCAACGCTTGCTTATCTATAGCCATAAAACGCAGTGAATCGATGCCAAACATGTTTCAAAGTCATAGCCTTCGCTATAGAAGAAACCCTGGAAACATGGCCTTCCTCTGTATGCAATTTCACATTCAATGTTAGAGATGTTGAGAAGATATTGCGCATTAAGTTTCGTACAGCTGTAACCAAAACACAGTGCAACGTTTCATGCGGTGGAGCTTTTGCAAATAGTTATGTCCAAGGATCAGAAGTTAGGCATTCTGTCTGTATACTGTAGTTCATTGTTAGCTTTTGAAGCTTTAATAGCAAAGAAATGAATGTTTTCCACACGCTAAACCAGCCAGCCTTGATTAGGAATTTACGGAATGTCACTGACAAGGTTATAGAGTTTCGTCAACATAGGTGAATGGATTATCGGATCACTTTAGTCGCTAACAGTAGCTTTTGAAAAGTGTTAGCAAAAACTACCAAGGGTTTGCAACAGTTTAGATCTTTTTAAACTCTTTCAGGTTGTACAGTGTCTCAAGAATAAATAATTGACAATCATCCGAAATTCACCAAATATCTTAATAATTTAATTACGTTATCAGAATATTTAAAGTGCAGCTCTTAAGTAAAGACATTTATAAATATGTTTCATCATATCAGAAAGTAAGAACATTTTATTATATTTTTAAATGCATATAACATTTAAAATATTTCACCCTTTGCACAGAATTTAAATATAAATGTAAACTATCTTGTATCAGTCTTCTTGAAAGTGGTAGAAACATTAATATATCGAATAGTAAATTTTTCAGAGTTTATAACTGTACATATTTTTTAACTATATTTCATGTTTAGTGGTACAGATATCAAAACGATGGCTACCTAATATATGATTATCACTCACTGCAAAATTAAGTTTTAAACTCTGCTAGTTGTCCTTGAGCGGCTTAAACTACATTCAGGGTATTGCAATACGCACGTTATGTATTAAAATAGTTTGCTAAATTACATAAGAGAGCTATACGAACTGAAAAGGTGGTAGCACTACATTATTTTCAACATTATCTTGGTAACTGGCGACTGTTGAGGGCTGATGCACATGGTTATAAATGATTACGAATCTTAGTCTGAGTTTGAGCGCCATTTTCTTGCTTATATTTGTAAACAAACATATGAATTTCATGTATTAACAAAACATTACTTTTTTAAATGAAAAACGTCCGCAGAAACTAAGGTGAAGCCTAGACAAGCTTATGGTGAACCTACTTCTTCATTTAGAATTATGCATAAATGGTTTATTAGTTTAGAAGTAGTCGAATGAGCACAAGCGATGTCAACTGTTTCGGACGTCCTGTCGAGGTAACCACCTTCGAAATGATTGAAAAATCCGACATAGTGCTGAGCGATCGGAGACTGATGGTGCGGAAGATTGCTGAAGTTGTGGGCATTCCTGAAGATTGGGTGCATAATATTTTATACATTCATTTGCAAATGAAAAAACTATCGGCGAGGTGGGTGTCACGTTTGCTAACGATTGACCAAAAAAGAGAACGAATTATCATTCCCACGCAGCATTTGGAATTGTTTAATCGCAGATGGTATGTGGCACTGGACGAAACATGGATGCAGTAATGAAGAAGGGAAAAAGAATCCCCTCAGCAGGTAAGAGGATGTTGTAATTTTAATTTACTTTTTGAAAAAGGACGAAACAACCGGTGTATATTACACTATGCTTCTGGAGCAATCAAACGACATGATCAAGAAGAATCGTCACCATTTGGCAATGAAATTTATCTTGTTCTAAGGCGCCAGCTCAGAAGTTTGTACTTACGACTTCAAAATTGTTGGACTTAAGTACGAAATCCTTATTCATTCCTACTACTTTCCGGTTTTCACTCCTTTCGATCACTTCCTACTCCCCAAACGGCTAGCAGGAAATAACTTCATATCAAATGATAAGGTTGTTTTGCAGAGCTGAAGAAATCGCACTTTATGAAAAACAAATTAAAAAATCACTGAAGTGTACAGATTTTGAAAAACGTGTCTCTTTATTTTTATATGCATTTATCCAACAACCTTCTTATATTAAAATACATTCAAGATGCAAAAATTATTCAAATCACGAAAAATATAATACAATCGTGTAAATTTAAAAAACAATCCTCATATTTGGGAAATACTGAATGCACTGAAGTCACAATAAGTTTCTCTTAATTATAATAGTTGTATTGTATATTGTCAGTTATTTATTTATATAAGTTAATATAGTTAGCTTTTGAGATATATAACACACGAATATTTTTAAATTGCTGTGAACGTTTATTTCGAACTGCGGCGCCCTACGCACTCCCCTCTCACTGCAGCGGCAAGTCACCTAAACTGGACTCAATTGAAACGCAATTTGGTGTACAGTAGCATCACAGTTTTTTATTTATTTATTTTTTTTTTATTTATTTTAAGCTATGTATCGCTTCCGGGTGGCCAAAGCGAGACTCATTTTCCACGAATTCTGTCTTATTCAACAGAAAATTGATAACTATTGGCTTCTCTATAGTTAAAATGGCCTTTGAGTTGGTCTTTTCGGTATTTTTTTTTATTGCTGATCTTTTTTTTTCTCTCATTATTTTTACGGCGATTACATGCGAGGGTAGATCCATAATTTTCCGCTTTACCGATAAGGGTTATCGCCTTCACAAAATTCTTATTTGGCATAATGCCTTATCTGTTAAGTAAATAATTGCAGTTGTAACTTCCGCTCCGCTGTGTTCAGTTGTTCAGATATAGTTGCATAAAGAAGGCTATGTGTAGAAGATTGTGACATGTTCAAAATGGAGTATTAAGCTGTTATTAAGTTCTTCACAAAACTTGAAATAAAATTAAAGAGTGATTGGACGCTATATAGGGAAGCGTCCTCCTCATATTCTACCGTAAAAGAATGGGCCAAACTTTTTCGAATGGGTCGAGAAAACATTGAGACGAAGAGCGTGCAGGTCGGCCCTTGGCTCACTCCTGAAAACATCGCTCTTGTGGAAGGAGAAATTATGGAAGGCCGGCGGCTCAAAGTTGCAGAAATAGCAGCAAAGTTGGTCCTTTCTAAAACAACAGTCCTTCGAATTATTCATGAACATTTAAAATTTAATAAGGTTAGTGCAAGATTTCTTTCCTTAGTCCAAAAGCAGCGAGTTTTCTGTTGTCAGACATTTTTGGAGCTCTGCCATGGCAACGAAAGGGAAGTTCTGCAAACCATTGTAACGGGAAATGATGCTATGGTCCTCTACTATGATCCTTGTCTGAAAGAGAATCAATAGAGTGGCGTAAACCTGGCGAAGCACCGCCTCTAAAGGCCAAGGTCACTCAGTCATCCAAGAAGATCATGGTCATAATCTTTTGGGAATGTGAAGGAATGGGGGGGGGGGGAGTGCTAAGCTGGCCTACTGCACAGACTACGTGCTTCCATCAAAGAGAAAAAGTGAGGAAATTTGAGTGGTGGTGTGCATCTTCTTCACGACAACGCGCCTGTGCACACAGCTCTTGTTGCAAAGGAAGCTGTGAAGAAATGTGGCTTCAAGGAGATGTATCATCCACCATGCAGCTCAGGTCTAGCTCTCAATGACTATTTCTTCTTCTCAAAACTCAAGAAAGACCTCCCAGAAAGTAAATGTAAGTGTGATATAGAAGTGATGGATATTGTTCATGCCCATTTTGCAGACAAGGCTTCTGACTACTTGGGTGGGGGTGGGGGATGAAATGTTAATTCAAAGATGTGAGAAATGTATTGCAATAAAGGACAACTATATTGAAAGGTGAAATATGGTTTTTTCTTTATCATACCTAGAAAAAGATTAGGCCAGAAATTTATGGACCTACCGTCGTATGAGTACAGTTCATCACTACCAACTCGATATGTGCAGAATATTAATGAACAACAAAACATTTCCCTTTTGTATAGAGGAATCATTGACAAGTAATTTGAGATTGAGAAAGCAGGGTCTCTGGTTCAAACTTCCTTGTTACAACATAAGATCTCCAAATGGTATGCACTTCTACAAAGTTTCACTTGAAGTTATAATATGATTAGTCGATAACGGCAAATTATGATGTTACGCGGTTGATGAGTTATTAACAGTCAATTCATTTCAGTCACTAAGAAGGCATAAAATGAAAACTATTTCGCTTTATAGTTAATTTGTTATCAAATCGCAATTACGACGTTTTACTTTGACAGTGGGTCTCCTATTTCAAATTATTTATTTCAGTTCGCTCTATACAAAGTGAAAATATTTCGGCGTTTTTCATTAAAATTCTGTATAGAAAAACTAGGTAAGAAAGGGTGATCTGTCAGTTAAAATATTAACAGTCACATAAATTAGGAACGAACTTTCTGAAAGAAACAAAGAACAGTATTTGAAAACAAAAACGTAGTAAATATATCGTCTTATATTTATGAGTTATAGTGACTCTGGGGTATATTAAGTAATATATTAATTATTATTGAGGTGCCCTGGCTAAAATCAAAACTTTTCTACTGTGGGAGTAAATGTGTGGGATTAGATATTAGTTTATAGTGGTATTATAATAATAATGTCACACAAACAAAAAGAAAAACAAAGGTCACGTCCATTAAGTACCAGCTGCAAATGTGATTGTGAACGCGCATTATGCTAAGTGCGGAACATTGAGAATTATTTTATGATGCGGAACTCAAATAGCATTGTGCTAATTAACGACCCTGCCACTTTGGATCGGGACACACCCGAAGAAAACCAAGAAAAGAGAGATTTATCTACTGTGCGGGAGTAACCATGTGGGCAAAAGCTTTCCTCTGATTTTCTTGATCATATTAGATTTCGAAAAGGATGGGTGGCCAAGTTGAAGATAGCTGCGAGTTGTTTTGTAAGAAAATGAAGTATTTAAATTCACAAAAAGATCAAATTATTGAGATTTTATTGTGAAGAGAATAATTTGTTATTTAAGGAATTTAATCTTCGATTACGTATGGAGGAATTTCATGAAGCACCATTGTAAAATGTTGTGGAGTTCAATCCTTTAAGAATATTTGAGAGATCACGGAACAATGTACACACATTCGAGTGCATTAGTTATGATATACAAAAGTTCTAGGATTACTGGAACCGTTTGGGATATTCAATTCTTTATAAGTTTACTTCCTCAATTTAAATTAACTAAAGCTGTGTATTGTGTGAACAAATCGCTTATGTTTATGGTATAGTTTATATTGGTACATGTTATCTGCGAATATGTTTACACAGGGTGTCACTTAACATGTTGCAAGCTCTGGAAGATTTAAAACAAAAAGTTTATATAAATTTATGTTCAATACCGTTTAATTCTTCAGTAACAATTTTTGTACTCAGGTATTCTATTTATCTTATTTCTGATGCGTCAAATTAATTTTATTTTCAAACAAAAGACTTTTAACATCATAGGAAAATTCTTGCTGAGGGTATACATTTTTTGTATCTCTATTAATGTAGGAGATAGGGGTATTTCCTTTTTGTTTCAATGGCACCACGAGCATCTTATTCAAATATACACTCACCCTCTCCAAGAGCTATTCAGAAATATATTACTCTGTATCATTTTAGTCAAAAAAAAACGATATGGAAATGATAAATAATGCATGACTTCTTTTAATTAATAATACAGTGCATTTGTTTAACTAAATCATTTAACCTCTACAAGGTCTGTTTCAACATTTCATAATTATCAATAAACAGGATGAACTGTATATTACATGGATCTTATTACTATGCCGTATTACTTATCACAATTCAGAAGTAAAATGACCCTTTATAGCACTGTGGTTTAACCACTACCAGCAAAATAGACCGTTTAAGTCTCTTGCACAAAATTGTGACCACTGGCATTCATAGATAAAAATCCACTTTGTGGATGAAGGGTGACCTAGATCGTTCTACTGCTTCCTCCTGGATAGCTGTACAAGCTGCGTTGCTATAGGTACGTGTCCTCTGATGTTGTTGGAATATTTTGATAGACAACTAGACAACATACTTGACCGCTCCCCTAAGAAAAAGTCCAATGGCTTAAGGTCCGGGGATCGGGCAGGCCAACTAACTGGTCCACCATGTCCAATCCACCTGTCAGGGTGTTTACAGTCTATAATGCATTGTTCTTTGATTTATGTACTAGACATCCATCATGCTGATACAACATGGTCATTCTGTTATTCAAAGGTTCGATCTCCAAGAGACCAGTAAGAGAGTTCCTTAAGAACTGTCATTGTGGTTACCATTTACAAACAAAGGTCCAATAATGTATCGCCAATATTTGGATTAATCAGCATTGTCGACCCTGGCCGGGATTGAACCCCAAGATCTTGGGTCTATGAGACAAGTATGGTTACCACCAGGATGGACACGTTAAAGAACTTGCAAGCTGTCAATAAGTCTACATTACACAACGGCCTTTAAACAACTCCATATTTAGAAATCCAAAGGATCGAAGTTTGGAGAGCGAGTAGGCGAGTGTCTCTCTAGCAGTGAGAGTAAAATGAGTTAGTGCTCCACCATGAATGAACAATATAGAGCACATTAGATTAAGTGGAATTTCATCCAACGGAAACTGAAATGGTCAAAAAGTCACCTTATCATGCTTCTGTCAATGTTGCAAGTAAAATAAAAGACCCGTTATTCCAGCGTTAAACATAATAGGACACTAATTTGTAAACACCAAGCATATCTGTGACTTATTTATCAGTGCACCATAAAAATGGCTAATGGAATTGAATATACCACTTTATATACTTCTTTTATCAATTCCTGGGGTGTTTCCTAAATGCTGCATAAATTAGTAGCTAATGTATGGAATAGGAAAAAATATCATGTTTGCAGTATTTTATCATCTATGTTTACAATGCAAAAACATACTACTTGATATATTTGAATATATATACAATTGAGAGAAGAAACTCGCTTTAATTATAAATTTGAGATATCAGTGGCAAACAATTCTACAATTACTTTGCAAGACATAACAAGCCAACATTCTGTTTTAATATCACATTCCTCTTTTTTCTTGTATTGACTATTGCTTATCTCCTTCTCAACGTATTATACACAAAATTGTTTAGTTCTGCAGTGGGTAGAACTTTCTGCAAATGAGGATGTTTCCCAGGGTTGAATCTGCTCAACATGACTCATTCATGCTTGATTGGATGTAAGTCCGGTGGCCGGGTAGAAAAGTGAACATTAACAATTATGTAGCACGCGATGGTACCTCTGTAACGATTGCCATTGTGTAGCGTCAGACATATCCTGTTTGGAGATGCTGCCCCAGTGCAACTTTCTGGATAAATTTCACAGCTAAGGCGTCTCTCTTCAAATTCATGTTCGTGTACGAAACTGTCGGTCTTAAACCTAGAGATTGATTCTTTGGTGAACAATCCTTTGTGCCATTCCCGATGAAGTGGTGTCCATGCTAATCTCATGCTGGTACAAGGCATTGAGTATAGCGATGCTATTA
This sequence comes from Metallyticus violacea, assembly GCA_030762175.1. NCBI lineage: Eukaryota > Metazoa > Arthropoda > Insecta > Mantodea > Metallyticidae > Metallyticus > Metallyticus violacea. Next base: position 99,505,935 of record CM060835.1, on the reverse strand, counting down.
ACGCCAGTGACGTATTGAAGTGGTTGGTTTGATAGTTGCTGTGTAGAGAATATAGGATGTCTTCTTGCTTGAAAAGTTCTATAAGCGACTTTGCAAATTCTAGTTCCTCCATTACATTGGAAAGTCTTCTGATTACATTTTAAGACAATGAAAAAGCATTTAACACATCAACTTATAATCTCCTTCCAGCCCTCCGACTGCACGATTTACTTCATGATCAGGAAGTTTCCTTTTTACATTTTGTAAGTTACGTAAACGAAATTTAGTTCCACTCACGCCTATTTAGTTTTATTTTCTATTAAATGTGTTTTAGAATATAAAATACTTGAATAAAATACTGAAATACGTGAAGCAGTGGTCATTGCTACTAATGGGACAGTCCAACGTAATTGTGGGTTTGGAATCAGTGGTGCCATTGGAAAGGGATAATATTAGAATATCCCTAACTTCTGCATTTCAATTTTATGGGAGTTAAATTAAGTCAAGAAGCATCCTTTTAATATTCTAGTTCAGAAATTCAAGCATCTGGCTAATCAGAGCTTTACTTCTTCCTTTCTGTCCTGCTTTTCAGCTTTGTTCCTCTTTGTCTCATACTTCATAATACACTTTTTTCTTCATTGTTACGTTTCATCATTTACTGTTTTTTTTATAATATTTGTTTTGATTTGCTCACCTTTCACTTCTGTCTTATTTTTCTATTTCTTCTGCCTCTCATTACTAATTATTGTCATGTTCTATAAGTAAGAAAGGTTTAGCGTGCAAGTACTCCCTTTCCCTTACATTGCCTCTCTGTGCCTTTTGTAGTCAGAAAACGGATAACAGTTCTTGGCAGAGAACGATTTGAGAAAAGTTGAGAATAATGTTCGTTTTAACAGACCCACGCATGACACGAAGAGGTTCAGAGACCGAGATGCCATACAAGTGTGACATCATGGGGACATTGACGTCACGGTGACAATCAAGTTCCAGTCGGTCAATCAGTCAAGTTCCGACCTTGTTACATGAAGATTGGCGATAATCAGTAGTTGCCTCGGATCTGGGACACAGCTGCGGTTTCGGCATGGGATCGTTGCAGGTCACCAGATAACCCATTTCGCCTCTTGCATTGCAGCCTCAGGGGATAACATTAACAAATTAGCCGTAGTATTTTCTCTTTTCTCATTAACTACCTCGCTTCAATAATTTTTAAGGAAGTGAGAGAAGCAAAGTAACCCGGTAACTAAAGACACCATCGGGTTACGGTTGCCCTGTTCTATCATTAATTATTTCATACTTACTTCCAAGATATTTGACAGTGAACATGAAAGTTAAACTCTGAAAAGCTATCTCTATTTCAAGAAGTAATATAACAATAGTATAAAAACATATAAATGAAAAAGGAGCATAAAATTATTCAGACAGAATATAAGCACATATATATTATAGGCAATATATAAAACTATATATTTCTTGTATTTTAATTATTATACATTTATTAATTGAAACGAATTTACAGTCTTTTATATTTTATTTATGAAGTGTTTATTATCCCATGTCAACTGCTATAGTTGTTCTTTGGAACCATGCATGAATTGACATAAAAGAAATTGGAACTTATCTGCGCGTAAAGTGACATCTGCAAAAAACTCGTCTTTTCAAAATGAGAGAAAATTATATTTTTAAAACCAATATTCTTAGAAATGAAATCTGGGTCTCCTGTGAGTAAACAATCACTTGGAGCTTCAAGCGCTAATTGTAAAATTGTAAATTGAATATCAATAATTTCATTCCGTTGATTCTATTGCGACATAGGCTGGTGTTGTGTGCAGTGTGGCGGTGACTTGTGCTTTGAAAAGGCTTCTGTTCCGGCGTCCGGGTGCTCTATTTGGAAATTATGTCAGGGATCCCTTCTGCGTCGTGCTTCACCGCCACTGCTCCGTATCTCCCTCAACTCATCCCTTCCTCCCGGAGATACCCCCGTTGCGGGCATACACACAAACGGTCAGCCCTTGGACACCGATGAAGTATCAAATTCCTCCTTTCGCCTCACCCTTTCAAACCAAAATGCTGTAAGAGCTGGGATTTGAACCATGGCAGCACTCAATCTTTCAAGGTGAGATGTTGCATAGCAAATATTACGATGGTCCCCATTGCGTGATTTTCACTTTGCACTGACGGCCTCTATTACTATTTCCCAGCCAGGTTCATGCAAATCGCTTCAATCGCGATCCCATGAAGTTCTTTGATCGCCTCGGTATTAACATAAGCACTTAATCATTAATACTAAACATGCTTATGTAATCAAAATATTTGTGATTTACATTCGTTAGCATGGGGGGGGGGGAGCGGAGAGGACTGAAATTGACCATTCTCATTTTGAAGCTTTGCTGTTTTTTATTTTATTATATTTTTACCTCCCAATTTAGAGCCTCAACAGATTTAGAAGCATACTTAGTGGCTAGCCAATCCTTCAAATGTCATATAATGTGGTGCTAAGGTATTACTTGGACGTGAAAATGGGCGGAAATGTAGTCCAGGGATCTCTTTTTTAAAGCGCCATAAATCTATAATACGGAATCCAGAACTAAGTACTCTTACCTTCCGGAGGACTTGCACTCGAGATTTTTACGTCCCGTTAAACCTATCGACCTCAACGAGTTTGGGCCCACGAATCTTGGATCAATAGGAAAGCGCATTATCTAGACCACAGGCTGTTTCGTTTTATATATAAATAAATATAAATTATCATTGCAGCCACAAGTCTATGTGCTGGTACATTTATACTTATCATTTTTTTTTTATTTTTATAGAGGAAAAGCATATTGTGTGACCCCTCCTTCTAGAGAAGCTCTCATTTGGGGAGTAGACACAAACGGTCAGCCGTTGAGCAAGGCTTGAAGTACCGAAATATCCTCCTATACCCCGAACAATGAAATCCAATCCAAGTACGACTTATAACTGACTAGCTTTTCCTGTTTAAGATTATAAAAATATATAAATAATGTATATTTGGTAATATTTATATAGTTTAGCCGTTTGTACCTACGCCCCCAATGCGGGAACCTCTGGTAGGAGAGATGGCCAGGATATACGCGCGATGGGACACGGATTTAAACTGGTTCCCTAATATGTTTCCAAATAGAATATACCAACGCCGGTTGAAGCCTCCATTAAAAAAATTTAAAACCCTTAAGAAGGTTCACTTCCCTATCACGTCGGAGCAGATACCTTTCATTCCGCACCAGACCACCTCGCCCTAGCACTTTCGACCCTGTAACAGAACCAAAGGAATGAAATGACGTAATGGTAGAGCGGAAAAGATCCATCCCAGCGTTCGCCTAAGCGAAGACCATAATGACCGGCCCAAGGATTGTGAACCAATGACCTCATGAATGCGAGTCCCAAGTCTGAGCTATCCCACTCGGTAAATCCTACTTTAATTGAACTCAACCTAAAACATACATTGTACTCAAATACTGAACTACTTATACAAGCATTATCACCTTTCCATACTATTGGATCACACATCTAGATCAACTTATTCCCTACATTATTAAAACATTTAAACATTTAACAGTGATTGAAGTTAACAATATTCGTAATTTTAAGGAGAAATCCATATAAATTACAATTACAATATTTCTATGGAACAAAAAAGTAAATACATTGTAAGTGTGGGTATTAATACAAGTGTAGCAGAAATCTTTGTGAACATAATTCTACTAATAATTACTACAAGTTACAACGCCATACTTTTAGAGTCCTGACTGAAAGACTGGTACTGTGGCACAAGATGGAGTGTTATTCTCCTAGTGTCAACATTTTCTGATCTTCTTTGAGGTATTGAATTACTCAAGGATAACACGTATTAAATTCATGCAATTTATTCTTGTAACAATGAGAGAAAATAGGTATAATTTCGGCTGATGACTTGTAAAGAATTTTTAAAGCTAAGCTGCAACTATATATTTTATCATTTTACCAGTGTTGCTGTTTTTTATCTATCGCCTAATAATCGGGACATTTAACTTTCTGCAGTTTCTCTGGTTCGAAAAATATCTGTAAATTATGCAGTTTCTTCATAAAATGTTAAATAACAAGTTTTTAACCGCTGTTGGTTAAATAAAATTTTCTTATATTATAACATGACTAATTTCGGTTTCTGTAGCTTCTGTTCTATTATATATCATTTGTAAGTTTGTAATATATATTTATTTATTATACACAGCATGACTTTTGAGCTATAGATTGCTGGAACGATTGTGCAGAAAACAATAGATGTTCGTGATCTTGAAGCGACTTTAAATATTCCAAAATAAGATATGAATGTGCGTGTTTGTGCTACTGTTGGGTCGCTGCAGGCGACAGGAACGTGACATACCAGAGAGGAACGCGAGAAAGCCCGGACACGCTGTTAACTTTCTATTTCTGTTCTTGTTAAACATCCACGGAAAAATTTAAACGAGCGGCAGCCGGAAGTTACGCAACGGTCAAGTTAAGCGTGAGTAGAGTTGTTAAGTTGGTAAGAGTTGTTGACGCACCGCTTTTCTGCTCTTACTGCAAGTCCATTATCATTGGTGCTTTTGCTCCCAGTCCTGCCATGTCTGGTTTGCTAATGCAGCCTTATAAAACTGCTTTTCATCTGTTGCAGCTTCTCTTCCATTCTCTTTCCTCTATGGATGTTTTGCTTTCTTCTTATTTAGTTTATATAACTAGTTCAGCATATCCTCCGTTTTTCTGACTTTGATTAAGACTGTTTAGTGATAGTTCTCTCGCTGTACCGTTGCATTTATCCTTTGCCTTTGTATTTTTCCTTACAGAGGCGAAATGTCTATTTAAGTTGTAAGGCTGTACCTATCCAAAATAATGTGTTAATTTTTATGGACGATTTGAAATATTTCCTTATTTTAACAAGTGCTCTTGTCTATGACGTAGATAATCACCAATGATGAGATTGCCTTGCGCAAGCGCAATAATGATTTTCTATGTCAGTGTCAGGGAGCGGTGAAAGGATCTTTAGTATGGAGTATGTGATTATGTCTGCCCTCTTCTAGGATTTTGTAGAAACTGAAGTTCAACAGAAGGATCAGATGCAGACGATAACAATTTAAAATGTATTATTTTGCTATTTTTAGTTTAATTGTAATAATATGGAATGATATAATTATTTTATTTTAACAGTACATACTATTCACCTAATTATTTTTAAAAAGTGTTCATTTCGTATATTAGTGTACGTGACCCCACGGACCGTATAATCTTCATTTTTAAATTACTTTTCTCCCTATTTCTACATCAACTGCAACGTGAGCGCGGTATGTTACTAAAATTATGCGGTAAAAAGTTTAGTAAAACCTCAAAAAGTCACTTCAAAACTGATTTGTGTACATGCATGGAAAATGAAAGAGGATTGAACTTATATAACAAAAGATTTAAGGATAAGTTCATTAACTTTTAAAGTTAAATTTACTTGATATTGCATGTAATTTTATTGGATAACTTTGAACAAGCAACTGTATAACATTACTATTTTAGTGGTACTTAACATAATTAGATTTTCCATTAATTTCGACATCACTGGGTACTTGTTCTGTATTCAATGTTTCGCAATTTTGCTCTAAAACTTTTTTATTTACAGCTTCTCTAATATCCACTACCACATTTGGGCAAGACGTCTTTCATAAACCATCTCTGAGAAACCTCGTTTTCTGAATATTTTCCGGTTCCACTCACATTACCTTATAGAACTTTATCGGCGTTTCTTTCAGTTATTTCTTGCCATGATGTTCCTGTTAATTCTTATATTGCTCGAAAATTAAATACTTTATGCAGATTAAATGTTATCTCACGTTTTAACAATTGAAATAATTGATTGTTTTAGGAATTGCTATTTGATTACTGTTTTGTTAATTTACAGGACACTTTCCATTGAAAAGCATTATTATGTTTCTGCTCATAGAAACCTTCATGTTATTGTGCTGTACATTACTTTGCAGATTGTATAGTATCATCTGAAGGTCATCTCATTTGTCTGAAGTAAGACTTTGTCATAACAAACCTTTATTAAAGGGTTTTAGTTATAAACTTGTCCGCTCACGCGGCGTTTTACATCTTGGCTACTAGGTGTACTTCATGGCAATATGCATACATTCATTCGCGCAGAAGATAAGTAAATTGATTCTAGGGCAGTGCATTTTTGCATGTAAACATTTCGTCGTGTGCGTGTAAAATTTATTTAGACCTTTTCTGATCAATTGTCAGATTTAAATGTACTTTTTGCAGAAACGTAGTTTTAACAGAGAAAAAAACTAGAGAATTTGGTGCAAATCTTGTAAATCGCCAACAAAATCACTCTAACTTAGCACAACATAAAGGTTAAACATTAACAACGAAACATTGTGGTGTCAAAACTTAATTCTGAATGCTTTCCTGGTACAAAATTCGAGGGAGGAGGAAGGTTCCAGCATCTTCTATAAGGTAAAATTGTATCCACATTTTAGAAAAGTTTGAAACGGCCACCTCTGGGAATTTCTTAAAAATTGTCCTAAGCTTCCGTGCAACAAGATGTAAATCATATACGAATCGTACATAAAGATGTTTTATGTACTTATATCGTGGTATTATTAAAACACATCAATCAAATGCAAATCAATAATACCCTTGAACATTTTTCAGTCAGGCGCGTACTCGATGAACTGCAGTTCTACTGAATAATCACGTGTAACGAAAGCACAACCAGGGTCACAACGGAGTTGACTGCCTACTGGACCCTTGTGCAGCGCACCAACCAACCGGCCAAGCTGAACGTGAAATCCAGTGTGTGTGTACTGGTGAACACATATCCCAGGTTGGCGTCCTTTTACTTGCTTGAAAAAGCACGTACCCACTGAAAGTCGAATCCGTCTTCATTTAAATTACGACGCAAGTGCCTCCTGACATATTCCCGGAATGTTCGATCACTTTACCTATTGTCTTCAGTTTTCGAAGGTAACTGCTATTTTATTTTCAATTTTATTTATTAATGTACTTTTTTGTCACATTTTCTTAAAGTGTTTTATTTCACCATCGTTTCCTTTTAGAATTCTTTTATTCGGTAATGATTGTTCAATTAGTGTCTTTTTTAAGGCTTTCTTTGTTCCTTTTTAAGGTCTTTCTTATACCTACACTTCTTTACATAACTTCATTAATTTTCTACATTTTTGTTTACGAGGATTAAGGTCTCACGTGGGAATGGCCAACAAACAACGTAGACAAGACAATTATGTTGTGAAAGAAACGCAGTGTTGATGTGGTCATGATCCTGCAAGAAGCTCACATGTTTACTTCGCAACGCTAATAGATGAGCGATATTGCAAATGGCAACTTGCCGAAAATGTGTCTGTCAAGGTGTTTCCACACGTCAAGTTTAGGGTCATACCGGATGATGAACAAGTTTACTCTGTATACAAAAACCGCCACGGATGGCCGAGGTCGTTAAGGCGCGGACTCGTGAGCGGGATGTCTGGGGTTCGAATCCCGCCAGGACCGTCCTCCCTGACTGAGGTTTTTTCCAGGTTTTCCTCAGTCCTCATAAATGGCAAATGTCGGGGAGATACCCTAAACTTAGGCCTGGAACGTTTCCTTCCTTAAAAACAAATCCTTTCCCAATATATCATTTCATTTCACGTACCATCAGTGTCCATCGCCTGTGGTGCCTCTGTAGTAAAAACGGGCCTTAAACCCCATTCATTCATTCATTCATTTTGTGTACAAAGGAATCTAGCTCAACCCAAATGTTATGTAGCGTGTTTGTTTTTGTAAACAAATCCTTCCCCGCTTTTTTACATTTCTGCACGTTTTGCAAGGCCAAACGTTAGAAAGAAAGTATTTAAGGTTTGATAACTGTTTTAGATTTCTAATATTATTACTCTGTCAAGTATTAGTTATTAAATTTTATATTTTTATTATGAAAAATACTGAGCCTTTATTTTTGCTGAGTGAACGGGATTTGCCTGCCTTGTTTCTAACCGGTCCTGTTCTCTCCTCCATTCATCTGCATCTCCATGTGCGGGCTATTCATTTGACACGAAGTCTTAGTGCTGTATAGCAGTTGGACGTTGTGAGACCAAGCGTTTCGGTTTCGGTTTTATAATGTGCTAGTGCTGTTATAATGCCAAAAAGTCCTTACACTTTAGCAAACAGAATGTTCATGTATGATTTCTGTGTGACATCAAACTGTTGTAGAGAAGTGAGACGGTGATTTATAGACAGATTCCATGCTCTTCGTGCGCCTCGCAGAGAAACGGTTCGTAATCTTGTGAATAGACCTAGGTAAACGGGATATTTTCTTAATTAGAAACCGAAAGTAAATCGCCGCGTTTCTTAAAGAGGAAAAAGTCAATGAATCGGACTAAAGTTAAGACGAAATCCAAAGAAATCTGCTGAAAGTTTACACAGGAATCAGAGAATTTCGCAAACCTCAGTTTAGAATGCCACTAAACTTTTAAAATTAAAACCCTATAAGATAACTGTGGTTTAGGAATAAACCACGCGATAGTGTGAGTACAGTTAATTTCTACATTTGGGTGTTGGATAGTGTTATTGTTCGCTCTATTGGCACGCGTTTATTATTTTATTTTTTTTTTTCATTTTTCAATTTATTTATTTGTTTTTTTAACGTACGAGGCATGATTTTATTTATTTGTCCATGTAGCGACGCCAAACAATAGACACTGGAGTGCGGAAAACCCAGATCTTGTGCTGAAATGCCAGTGTATGACCAAAAAATTGGTGTTTAGCGTGCTGTAGAAATCTATGCGCTTTAATTTAAGGAACTATGAATATCCGCCTCCGCCGGTAAACAGCGTGCTTCCCTGTGCCAAGCAATTCCCGTTACGCTGTCCATGCTTCCAAACGCGGTCTTTGTAAATTAAATACACGTAGTTTGCCATATAAAGTGAATTATTTTAAAACGATCCGTTCTGTCACAAATATCTCTATTTATAATTCAATTACTGTTAAACTATTTGTACCAACCATCCAGAGGTACTTATTGTTCGCGCTGGTGTTAAAAATAACTCCAAGACGTTTGTTAGCATTCCATTTTTAATAGTGCACACTTTATATAATTACAAAATCTACATTCAGCAAAGATTGTGTAAAAACAGTTTAAAGAGAAAATATTATCATTTTCTAAAGAATAGTGCACCGAGGCACATTTAAAACCTTCCATTTGCAAGTCGGCCGCTTATTGGTGCGACTCTTCCTGCCTTATGTGGCATCCGAAGCCGCGAACTTTACGGCGTTGGTTTAAACTTGGGTACTTGTCCATCGTTCTTATCGAAGATTGTGGAAGAGGAAGATGTCTATGCTGCAAAATGGGCAACACGACCAGCATCTTGTGTAAGAAAGGAAAGTACAGCATTAATTAATTTCATTTATAGTACCCATGTTTTAGCAACGCCAAGTGATGTGGCGTCTATTGCCGGCGATCGCGGGCATGATCGCGCCGGTAAGCGGCCGATTTGAAATGAATTCGATTATAAGGGTCGCAGGAAAATATTTCGGTACTTCAGCCTTGATGAACAACTAGCACTTTTTTGCCTACGACTCATCGGGGTCACCTCCGTGAGAAAGGGACAAGGAACTCGCCAGCTCACCACGCCCTGCACTTTCAAGCCTGTAACGGAACAAATGGAACGAGATGATATGAAAATGGAAAAGCGAAAATTCCTAGAATGGAAAGATCTACTTGCCTAAGCGACCAGGGGAAACCACGAAAAAACTCAAGGTTAGGTTGGTCCCAAAGGTACGAGTCCTAAATGTTACTGCCAGAGCCAATCTGCTCGGTAGGCAGCCAACTTGCGAATGGATGGTTTTAAATATGCCTCACTGTATACTCTAGATGATGGATTTTTTTCAGTAGTGTTTAACGCCCGTGTTTACTACAGAGGCATCATAGGCGGTGAACAGTGATGATACATAAAATGAAATGTTATATTGGAAAAAAAGTTTTTTTTAGGAAAACCTGGGAAAAAGCTCAGTCAGGGAGGACGGTCCTGGTGGGATTCGAACCCCAGACCTCCCGCTCACGAGTCCACGCCTTAACGACCTCGGCCATCCGTGGTGGTCACTCCTAGCTCTAGCTTACAGTGCCTCAACATTTTCTCTGTCTTATTTCAATCTTTTATTGCTTTTAAAGCGTCAGTTTGGTGAAGTTGGGTAGAGAAAAAATGTTACATCAAGCACGATGGTTTAAAAAATTGGTTAAAAACAGCTGAAATATGCTTATGCGTTCCATGCCACAATTGTAGTCATTTGTTTAAAACAAATCTAAACTGAATGCTGGTTGATGCATTAGTTGTTAAAAGTTAGGATCATTTGTTTGTTAATTATTATTGTTATAACTATTGTAAATTGCTATTATTGTGATAGTGTTAAAGCTTTAAGCCCACATTATTATTTCATGGGTGGAATGACATTAGCATTATCATAATCATCATTACGGTACGACCTTGAGATCTGTTGTATCAGATATAATTTGACCGAACGAGCTGGAGCTTTGTGGTCTATTTACCAGGCTTTCACTTTAAGGAATGAGAATAAATCTGTGAAAAAATCTCAGTCAGGAAGCTAACTTAACCGGAATCGAGTCCTGATCCGCCGTATGGGAAGCGCTAGATCAAGATAGTGCGTTGGTCTGTTTTCTGATTATTACGAATAATAATGTTGTGCAGCGCAGTTTTACTGCTGGTCAAGCATTCTTTGAAATTATGTTACGCAGCATAATTTTCATTGTCTTGCATATCTTAGACTTGCACAACTTCAATTGATTTCCATTTCAGTGTCAGCAAAAGTTAGTTCTGCAATAAACGTGCGTTCCGTTTTGTGTGTCAGTAGGTTTTCGTATTCACTGTCGCTATAATCATAACATACCGTGGCAATGGAATCGGACAAAAGCCGATCATTATTATACAAGTTGCTTGTGGTACGTAGAGAGAAAGTTGGCAGAAAATGGACTAAATAAAACAGAGGAACTGTACAGCAAGCTCTCAACTTGCCTTTCCTTTTGGAACTTTCAGATTCCTGTGGTTTTGAAACTGACATGAGTTAAAACTTATTTGCGTCTGTCATTTTGGTTGTTTTCGTTGCTCTCACGAGGGAGGAAACGTTATTGGTTCAAGGAGGTTCGTTCTCGACACTCTCTCAGTAACTTGGGACAGAAGGTTTCGAAAGATTGCACATGGTGCTAAAACATATCGTTCAGGCTATTAAAGTAAAAACACATTAAAGTATTACCCCGACCAGTGTTGATGGATTTTGTCGGGAGTAAAAATCCTAAGTATGCCTTTCTTTTAAAGGGAAGTAAAGATTTGGGTCCCATGCCGTAGATTTAGGGCACGTAAAAGAACCTCAAACCTGAAAGAGGAGGCCTCTGAGAAGAGTTTATCGGCTATTTTACGCCCTGAATTGAATGAGACCCTGATGACCTGAGATGTTAAATAGCGTCCGTAAATTAACCAAATAAAACATAATTTATATCGCCTGATACAGTAAAAATACTGAAAAGAAAAATGTTCTTCATATAGATTTCTTCCTACTATGTGTTAATGATTGCACACCTAATAATAATAATAATAATAATAATAATAATAATAATAATAATAAATTATTATTGTTGTTGTTATTAATAATTTCCTTCGCTTATTCGATTCTTCTAAAAGCTGCTTAGTTGCCTTTTTTTTTTTTTTTTTAATTCCGCTTCTTTAAAACTTTGTTCCGTTCCTTCTTCGATATCTGCTCGACCTTTCTTTTTACACTTTATTTACTTCCTCTCTTTCCACTTATCGTTATTTATTTTTTCGTGCTCCAGTTTTCTTACTCCTCGGTTTGTTTTACCAAAAAAAAAAAAAAAAATAGGGAGAAGACCTGACTGCCAATTCATCTTATGATGAATAATAGCTCCATCATTTAGGATTACAGAGGAACAGCAGAGGGAGGGTGTATCGGACCGGCGGTGTATGGTAGCACTCCGGTACACGTAACGGGTTCTGGTGTGTATGCCCTACTCCCCATACCGCTAGCCGGGAGGGGAAGTGATGCCAGCAGTCCCATTGCCACACTGCCGCGCATACTCGCACCTAACGTGCAGTGTAAACAAATGAAAGCGGCAACTCCACCGCTAACAGTACGATCAGCTGCCCTTTTCGCATTACTTTCAGCAGCCGAGAAGTGCAAGGAGGACTCGTTATGAATAGCGTGGCATTATTAACCACATTTAAATGCCTAAAATACGTTCATGTGCACAAATTGACATTAGTTACGGTTACTAATTAGTAAAAACCATTAACGGCATTAACTGTTACGGGAAGCCCATTTGCAACAAATGTAGCCATACAATGAATAAGTGGCGTCCCAATTTAATGTTCGGCGGTGAGAATGACAATACCTCAAAGAAACAACTAAGATAAAGTTTTTAGAAAAAATTACGGAATAAATGTTGAGGATGAAAAGCATAACAGCGAAAAACCTGGTATCTATGCATGACTTCAAAGAGCATCTCAACAATCAAGGGAATGCAATGCAATGACGCCGAGACGTGGGGGCGCCAAAGGAGAAGATGATAGGAATGGATCTTTAGTCTGTCTTGAAGAACATGATTTACATACAGTCAGGTCTACCTGAAGAGGTCCACAGCAGTTGAACTGATCACAAATTTCACTTAAAAAAAACCATTAGAGTTGCTATAACTTCAATTTGCAGCAATAATAATAATAATAATATAAATAATAATAATAATAATAATAATAATAATAATAATAATAATAATAATATTTCTGCGCATTCAAAATTTATCCTTCAGCATAACAACTTTATATCTCTAATTTTATTTCCTGTTTTCTCTTCGGTCAATGCAACATTTATCACATTTTTTTATTTTATCGCACCTGTCCGCAAATGTTTAAGGGTCGTTGTGACCTCGATTATCTTGCAGTACTCAGTCTGAGTAGTTGTTTTGATACTGGCTCACGTGTTGTGTTGAACGGGATTTATATTCTGTTCGATTTGCTAAGGTAATATAATAAACCGATAATAATGTAAATCATGCCCGAACGCCCCTCGTAATATACTTTGAACCAGTGGACTATAAATGCTGTGTTTTTGTTGTTTAAAAGTCCATTTCCACAACACAAAATATGGCACACGCTAACAACAACAACGATAATTAAATCTTCAGAGAGATGAAGAAGGAATAGTTTGTTCGCTATGTAAGACCTAAACCAGACGCGTCAAATGTTCCATTGTTCGTAAGAAAATTATTACAAGAGGGTCTAGATTGGTTTATCTGGACAGCTCAGACCCTCGAGTGATATTTATTAGGCTATTTCACGAATAAAACAAGAATTTAAATATAACTCCCGTAAACTTGGCGCACAATATTATAATAATTGTATATTTGTATTATGCATACTTAACCTTTTCAAGCCATCTAGCAACAGAGGAATGTCGATTATCAGTATTGCCAATAGAGAACAGCCAAATACGGGCTGGTGCCTATCTCATGAATAAAATAAGAATAAAAGTAATACACACTTGAAATTCGCTCACAGTATATTAACAATTGTATAAATTGTTGTACTTACTTATGAGTACCAACCTATTCAGAAATCGTGAGAATGAAATAGACGAAAATCCACTGTTACAAATGGTCTTAAAACAATACTAGGCAGGACTCGAACTGAGCTTCCAATTTTGTAATTGACTTTTTTTTTTTCATAATCTTTGAAATAAAATAGATATTCAGAATCCTATCAGCGCGTTAAATGCACTTCTTAACTTAAGGGGTTCATTTATACAGTATGTTCACAAAGCTCGGTAATACTTTCTTAATTCTTATTCCAATAAATGCATACAGTCTTAAGAGAAACAGTCCAAGTTTTTTCCACAACACATCACGACAAATATTCGGGCGATATAATGGAATTTCTCCCATTCATAGTCTTTTACTGAGTTCTACTACATCTTGTGGCAAGAAATGTAACTTAATCTTTATTTGGCGTCACAAGTGAAATTCGCATGGAATCTGACGACCATGGAGGTCATTTAGTAAAACATTCGTTCCTCTCTGCAGCACGACCGATCCAGTTTTTAAGCAGTTTGTTTTGATGGACATGGGGCGAAAGTCGATCCTGCTGGGAAAGGAAAATAGTAGGGATGTTGCTATATTATCAACATTTACCATAGCTTCAATATATTCAGGTATGAACGACCTATAATGGTCTCTGAAGAAGAATATTCCACTAAGTTTTCGATGTGATAATGCGCAGAAAACATTCACCTAAACCGAATCAAGCTCATATTCATAATTTTATTAGGCTCTGGGTACTCCAAATTCGACAATTATATATATTGACTTTTCCATTCGTGTGAAATGTTGCTTCATCACTGCAAATTAAATTATTCACAAAATGTAAATAATATTCAATTCATCGGTACATTTAGGGGCAAAACTACAGGTGCTTTTCTTCGATTTTATTGCAGTTTATACGCTTCACAGCATTTCTCTTGTAAAGTATCTTACATAATGTCGTGACTATCATTTGGATCTTACTGGATGCTCTACAGATTGATTTTTTTCGGAATCGTTGTGAATGTCTCTCTGATTTGGCCATCTTCTCTTCATTCATGCTAGTACTTCTCTGCGGACACAAGTAACTATTGTTTTGCACGTTTCTCAAGCAAACATGAATAACCTTTGTGTTTGGCATTTCTTTGCCACACTTAATACGGAATTTCCCTTATTTCTATCGAATTTCTATCGAATTCCATTACATTGAAAGCAACTCATCACCATCTTTTCAGAAATACCAACTGTCGCGCAAATAATAAATTTCGCAGTAAATTTCAAAGTAAACCTAATTTCCCTTTCATATGACGTGTCTTCGAAAATGTATTTCTTTTGCAATGTTTATGTAATAACAAACAAAGGAAAAAATTACTGAATATCTTGAGCACTTTGTATTTACGTAAAACTGGCTTTGTTGAGGATTTTCCTCCAAGTGGTTATTTGTATATGCTTGAACTCTAAGTGAACAGGCTTCAATAAATGACCGCACCATATACAGAATTCCCGCGTGCTTGTTAAGTGTTTGGAATGTTTCATGCATCTCTACTTGAGCTCTTTCTTTCAGCTTGACAGTGTTTCAGGTTCAACAAGTGGCATGCAAACAAACTGTATACTTTCTCCGCCCTTGTGTGGCAATAAAAGAGAAACAACTTTTTCTTTTTTCTTACTATTCGATAGGCCCTAGGCCCGTCACGTGTGGGTATCCACCCGCATGATTTTCTGGAGCGCCGAACAGGTTTTCAGTGCCCTTCACAACCTTGATTCTTGATGTCAGACCTTCGTCATCATAGCACTTTCTTCTTTTGGGTTGCTGCCGATTTACATGCTCCATATGCTGTGATCTTGTATGCGTTTTCTGATTCAATCGATTTAAAGTGGAAGTTATTAAAACTTTCACTTCTGTAGAATATGAGACGTATGATGCCTTGGCTAAGTATTTTGCCATCTAGAACTAGGTGATCGAATGTGTAATGGACAGGGTGTATCAACGCTTCATTTTGCTCTGCCACATATTCTACAATCCATCGCGGTGCAACTGAAGGAGATGATGACGTTTCTATTGAAGAGTAAAACGATTACTAATTGTTACCGTTCTTTGTCTATCATACTGCTGGTGGGCGTGCCATTTTTGACCAAATCGGCTCACCGGTCATCCTTTAGTTCGGCTGCAGACCTTCAAATAAACAACTCCTCAGACTTCGATTGCTATTGGGAAAAAATTACATGCAGCTACAGTGCTATTTGCGATTTTTGATGGGCAAGCAAAAGATGGGACTATAAAATTAATATTTAAAAGAAACCAAAACGTCTCACGTTGCAATATTCTTTGCTGAAAGATTACAGACATCACACATTTTCATATGGACTTATCCAAATCCGCTATTGTTTGTGACTTACCTCACAATTATCATAGGATATAGCTGTTAGTGTGGTATCTAATAAAAAGTAACCTTATTAAAAATGTTCAGAACCCTCGTATGGATGCGTGAACAGCGTAACCAGTAATTTACTTGGAACCGGAAAGCACGCTCTTTGCCGACAAAGTCGAATATTCATTGTCCTCAAATTCAATCGCATAGATTTCTACAGCACATCAAACATCAATTCTTTGGTCATATAATTGGCATTTCGGGCACAAGTTCAGGGTTTTCTGCACCCAGTATCTATTAATTTGTTTCGCTATATGAACACACACACACACACACACACACACACACACACACACACACACACATATATATGCTTCCTCTTGTAAAAAAAATTAAACGCGGATCAATAAAGCGAACATTAATATTATCCAACAACATCCAATTGCAAAAATTAATTCTGCTCACATTATCGCGTGGTTGCAATTTATGAAGCAACAGTTATCTTATGGAGTTTTAATTTTAAAAGTTTAGTGACATTCCAAGCCGAGGTTTGCGAAATTCCTGATTCCTATGCAAACTTTCTCAGAGATTTCTCTGGACTTCGTTCTAACTTTTGGAACGGGAATTATTGTGGTTCCAATGCAGAGGAATTGAATGGGTGGTGGATTGTTATTTTAATCAGACAATTAGATGCTCTTCTTGTCTTGCCTCGCCTCTCGGAGTCATGAGTTCGATGCTTCCTAACTCTCTGGTTCCAATGCAGAGGTTAGAGTTTTCAGGGTAATTTTGAACTGTTTTTGATGACTTGAAGTCATTAGGGAGGAAGGAGATTGTTCACTGTTATAATGGAGTTTGGCTGTGGTTGGACATTTGATTCATTTGTCAATATGGAAGGTTCTGGAAGATGCTGGGCTTCGTCGGATTACATTTCGCTGTATTCACTCGCGTATTTATTCACTTTGACACAGTTCTGACTATTCTTACTATTACGTTGCACTGCCTGACTGACTCTCGCTGACCGAACGATTTACTTTAACTCTTCGCTACGGTTTAACTATTCTGCTATGACACTGAATAACTGATAAATGATGCAGATTCTGACTAATTGTCACTCTTGTTACTTTCGTACTGCTGTTGCTACTGTTACTCTGTCGCGACTTCTAAATTTCTGTTACCAATGCTTCCTCCCGCGAATGCCTCAAAACTTCAAAATAAAACAATCCAGAATAATCCACTTCTGATCCTGTACTCCAGTTTTTCTATATCATCGCCACCCTCTCGCTAGATTAAATTCCCTCGTTTATTATCCTATCCCCGAGTTATATGTTCACCATTGGCTATCTTAAAATATTTATTGTATCGCTAAGTTCTGCTCATTCGTTGATTTTTATTCGATGCCCATTGGCTAAACTCATTTCCCCCCTTCTGATCTACACTATCTTCCCACAAGCCTGAATTTTCCAAGAACAGCCTGTCATACATTTCGGCACTATCCTTACATGCTTGATTTCCAAAGTAATGTCCTTTTCCTCCCTTAGTTATAGATTGCCAAATGTTCTCACAGATAACGCACGCATTTTTCCCATTTGCTTCGGCATACTTACTCTACAAATAGGCGGCATAAAACTTTATACCCCCGGCTTGCCTGTAATAATACATTTTCCTCTCCGTTCTGACATTTCCATTCCCTTTTAAAATTATTGCTATATCCTATTTTGTTCAAATTCTGTACGTTACGGCCATGAATGGTTTTTCTTACTGCGAACTCCTAAGTATTCTATGGGCAGAAATTTTGTGACCTGACAAAAGGAATCTTTTTCCCTTTTTCTCAGCATTGTCTAAGGAGCGGTCAGCGGACGAGCTATCAGTCAGGTACATATCTCTGTCTCTTTCTCACATTATGCAATGTATACGATGCCCTTTTGTAAATTACAGTTACATACCAAATGACATACTTATAAAATACAAGTCTCAAATTATATCAATCCCTGTTATACAAAATTCTAAATTATTTAATTATAACATATATAATAACCATCCTTATCAAATCATTACCTTTATAAATATAACTCTGCACCCTAAAGTTATTAACCTAATAAAGGTAGCCTTATTTTCGGTTGCACTTTTCTCCCATTTCATCAGGTTTTTCCTCTGTAAGAACATGGCGTTTTACTTTCGTTTCTTGTCAAGAACAGATCGCGTTTCCTTCAATCTATTCACAAGATTATGAACCGTTTCTCTGCGAGGCCACGAACAGCAAGCATCTCTCTATAAATCGGCGTCTCACTTCTCTACTTGAGTTTGTTATCACATAGGAATCATACATGATGAAGATTGCGTGTGCTAAAATATACGAACTTTTGGCATTATAATAGCATTAACATACTATAACAGTGAAAAACGTGCTCTCACAACGTTCATCTCCTGTACAGCACAAAGACTTCGCGTTAGCACACGGAGAGGCGGGCAAATGGAGAGGGAACCGAACCGATAGAAACAGCGCAGTTGAAACCCCGTTTAGCCGGCCACGCTTCCAAATGAAGGCTCTGTATAATAACTAACACTAACGCTCGATCATTTTCTAACTTATTCATCATTGCAAAAAAAAAATCCCAACACTAGCAATAAATGCATTTGGTAACTTCCAAAACACATCTACTGCTTTAAACTAGTTTACTATAAGAATTACAGTTTTTCGTAATTTTTCTTCCTTAACACAGAATATCCAACAGGTTCAAGAAATTAAATTGAAGATCATTTCATATCCTTTAGAACAATTTTTCTCTGAACACAAAACACCACACTTTAGACAAAGTGCCTTAACATAACTGATGACATCACATCACCTACTTGTAATATCACCGCTAATGTGCAAGCAATGACATTTTCTAAAATAAAGCTGACGCTCACTCGCTCGCTTCCTGATAAATTATTCGAAATCCAAAATGACCCGAAACTAAAAATGCACATGTGGTTACACTTTTGAGTACTTCTTTGGACGGAAACGTGATGTACAAAGTGACTTAACTAATAACATTACAAGAATAGCTTTGGTGAATATGGTTAAGTACATATTCCGTTCTGCGCTTAACAGAAAAACAGCTATTTTATGTTATAGCTTATAACGCTTATTTATGGTTGTTCGTTTTAAATCAATAAACAACAATTAACCATTTGAGTGATTGCTATTTTCCTTCCCGTACTTCGGCATTAAGCCGGCGGAGAGAATAGGTGATTTCTAGAGGCGAGGCGGTAGGGTAGAAAGGGAATGGCGCTGCTACTTTTCACGCATGCGCGGATGGAGCAGTTTCTAAATGGTTTGGAAATAGAAAGTATACTGGAAATGTTATAGTACACTAAATCTACGATTACATTTGAATACTGGGATTTAACTATCAGGTCGTTGAAATATCTAATGGCTGGACAGAGGATTTTCAGGAAAGTGCCTTTCCCGCCCACCTCCTTATACATTGATGAATAAAATTAGAATGTTCAAGTTTTACGAGATTAAAAGTTTAAAATTAGTAATTTACGGTGCATATATATGCCTATTTTAGCGCTAGTACCAATTCCTGCGTTTCGTTCTTAAAGTATGCACATTTATGTATAAAACTGCAAAGGCAACTTGGTCATTTATTATTATTATTATTATTATTATTATTATTATTATTATTATTATTGTTGTTGTTGTTGTTGTTGTGACAAGACAACGTGTGTCATCCTACTTTCTACCCAATTGAATTTAGTGCGTTAAAGTTAGTAAGAGAATTAGTTATATAATAAACAGGGTGTCCAATTTATCTTGTTCACCCAAAATAACCTTTTTCTAATGCGTCAATGAAAATTTGTTTCAAACAATTTCACGTTCTATGTATAAATATATATATATATATAACCCGTGTAGATTAATTCTGCGAAATTAACAGGTCTATGGTTTTCCACAATGGACTTTTCACTTTATTTTCCCGCACTTCTGGAAAGTGGACAATATTATGATAAAAAAGTGTGTAATTACTATAACAGCTGATCTAATTTTTGCAGAATCCCTGGTAGGCATTGTTTGGGATTGTTGAAAGTAAATTCGCCCCTCATTGTTATAGCAGTGGCAAATATTTTGACAGGAAACACCTGAATTTAACTGATCTGTTGATCTTATGCATATGTCCAAAATGTGCTGCAGTGATATCTACAGATGTGAAAATATCTTTTTCCGCCTTCTAACTATACTTATAGACAAAAGATACAAATTTTTAGGTGCAAATTTGAAAATGGTACTTTAAATTTATTGTGGGGCAAACAATAGGATATTAGTGACTAATGTTAATCAAATGTAATTTTTACTAATTAACTAAACAGGTTCAAGTACTCGTTTAGAGTTTATTTCGAACAGTTATTTTTGTAGTTTACTTGGAAAAATGAAACAAACTATAAACTGTGTCTTACACTGAGATTATGATTGTTCTTGATGAAAACAATGCTTTCATATGAACATTTTCTTATTTTCTTTTCAGGTACCAGTTCAAATACTTTTTAATTGTATATTTGTTGTATTAGTTTAAATAATTCACTTTTAAAATCTACTTTTTTTTTTTTTTTTTTAAACTGGAAAGTGCTGTGAAAAGGAACTTTCCACTCATTTGAAATTTAATGACTTAAGCCCACAATTAAGCTTCTGTGAAAGTTAATGCCCGTTTTCAGTTTTATATTGCATATTTCTTATTTTAGAGCTTATTTTAATTGTTTTTAGCCTTTGCTCATTGCTAGAGTCGGAGGAAACGTACTAGGCCAACACAAAGAGTCGGTGGTACAAACACTGAAGTAACAGTCTAATAAATTATAACGCACTTAAAATGCACTCACCCATAAAGGAGATGCTGGAATTACTGTCTTAATTTTCCATACATTTCTGGCGGTAAATTTACCCCGGTAAATTGAACCATTAGCTTCAATAAGGAAGATTTTATACTGTCGATAAAATGCTAGGTATTTTTTTTTTATGTGTTGAACGCCCAATTTTACTACTGAGGCACCACAGGCGGTGAACATTGATGATACACGAGATGAATCACCCATAGCGGTAACTTAGATGCCGAACTTAATCCGGGTTAATTTGCTTCATTATTTCCTTTTATTCATCCCTTTAAAGCCTTATAATGACTGAGGAGTTAAAAATATTACAATTGTTATTTTTGAAATTCAATAACTGCCAAAATATGTGCAGAACCAAAAATTGTAATGAAAAATTAAAGCACTTATTTTTAAGAAAAGCTGTTAAAATTGTGCCTTAAGAATTTTACCACGGGATGATACCATACTTTTAAAACGGTCGTTGTGACTTAAGATCACCGCAATTGCACATTACTTAAAACAAAGGGTTCATTTAGAACTCTCATTATTGCTCACATTTTGGTGCTCTCAAAAGATTTCTTAACTATCCTCCAGTTCGGGGAGAATATGGTAGAACTCGTTCTGTGTGATGCTGACTTGGTTGGATGACTTGAAGAAGCATACACGCACGTATACTTCCCTGCGGCTCAGTATTGCGTCACTCTTATCTTGTTTCTGGCCTTGTCCGAATTAAAAGTTTAAGTAGAGAGTAAGTGAGTACGTATTGTATATCTACAGGAGCCAGTCCTGCCGTTCTGCTGTGAAGGTTTCCTTCAACACCGTCTCACGGGTAATTCTGCGGTGTTGCAACGCCTTTCGCTGTGTTCAAACAAGTGTTCATTCATTCCATTTTATCTAATTTTGCATTTATTTATTTATTTATTTATTTGTTTGTTTATTCGAGTTTTCGCTTCTCATATTCTACCCATAATTTAAAATTTTGAAACCAAAGAAAAACTACCTATATTTTTATTTTTGCGTTTTCTTTTCCCTCCTATTATTATGTAATTTTTTTCTCTTTGTTATCCAACATTGTAACATGATACCATATATATTTGCTTGGTTAAGCTGTAGCAAAATTGCTAAAAATATTAATTTAAAAAACAGGGTTGTCTCCAACTTACAAATATAGAAACAATTAATGGCTCTTTTTAATCTATTTTTAAAATTCTAAAAGAGTTTTGACGCCTGCCTCAATTTTACAAAAATAAAACGTTAAAACCCTATGTAGTTTAATTAACCTCATCACAATATGGATTAAAAGAAAATAAGATTAATACAACTTACGAACTAGTCTGCTCACTGAGCAGGCCGGTGGAGAGAGCAACGGAATTTGGAATTAAATAGCGGAGACGTCTGAACCCCCTACACTCAGTGCTCCCTCTACCAGAAGGAAACAAGAGCCTGAAAGTCCAACAATAATATTCTGACGTCACCTCGATCCGAGTCCAAACCAATAGAGAGAAGAGGACATTAACACAAGGTTCCAACGTGAAACAGAGGGAAAAGAAAGGACGAAAAGGCATTTGTATGAAAGCAAAAGGCGAAAATAAAGAGTCTCGGAGGTAGAAAAAATGCATTTGACATTAATAGAATTTAAAAAAGCCTGTCACTCAGTAAAAAGAAATAAAATATGGAAAATATTGAAGAAAATGAATGTAAATAAAACAATGGCAGTTATCAGAGATGGCTATGACGACAATAAAGCATATGTATCACCTTCAAATAGGAACAGACTTTCCACAAGTAATAGCAACCCCAAAGTTAGACAATTTTAACAGATTTTCACCTATGTTATTTATCATATTATATTGTTAGTGTCTGCCTTACATTCTGGAACATGAACGTCTTTCAGGTTTCGGTTACCAAGGGAAAATTTCAATTACGCTTATTTTCCTACAGAAAACAGAGGGACAGAGGGGTTTATTGAAAACATTACTAAGCTATGAAAAGAAAGGATGCATTATAAATAAAAAATATATATATAAAAATAATTTTAGCTGTGAAAATGGATTATTTGACACAAAGCGGAAGCATTTTTAAGACTTGGTCTCATAAGAAATGAACAAACTAGAAAAATAACGAATACAGAAATAAGTATTTCAATAGGTTAGATCAAAGACTTGGACTGAAGAAACACTAGAATAAAAGGGAGAAAATAGCAGTACACACAAATCTCTCAAATTTTAAACTTAATTTTAAACTTAATCTTTAAAACAGTTTATTCTCACTTCCATAAAATGCTAAAATAATGCGAAACTGTACAAATACTGTCACAATTAACATATGAGCAAAACGTTAGTTTCATATAGTGAACAGCATTATAGATCGTTTTGCTGCAGTAACTTCTTGCGTTAATATTAGGAAAAGCTAAATTTGAAATTTAATTTTTTTTTCTTTTTTGTTGTTAATAATGATAGTATGAGGTTAATTCATATTTAGACAATGCCGTTTACTATTGACTTTGTATAATAAAATAGAAAATATTCTCTAATCATAAATAAATGAAAAATGCCCTGAACTTGTAGAAAGCCATTCTTCATCCGTGTATGTTTTGTTTTCAGTGGCAGTGATTGTTCATTTATTAGTTGTATCGAAAGTTAACTGACAAGTGTGAATATTTGTAACTTAAATTGAACATCTTGAAAACTCACTATATTATCTGAAAAAAATTCTTGTTCACATTGCTTAATCAACTTCATACTTTTAATGCTTCTCTCTCTCTCTTTTTGTTGTTGTTTTTTTTTTCCCCTTTTCTTTTTTCTTGCCCTTTTCCCCCCTCTTTTTTGTGAGTGTTTTTATTATTATTATTATTATTATTATTATTATTATTATTAATATCCATTGGTCTGAAATTGAGTAAGTAGTCAAACTATGAAGTTTAAGAAATGGAAAATATTTTTAAATGTGATTGAGAATAAGGTATTACATTTCAGTTTTAATTGTAATCATATATAAAATGCTTTTCAAAGGGCGACCGCTTGCTTCAATATATGATCAACGATTGACTGTTTTACAAGTTCAAATACTCAATGCATTGGTTCATCAATAATTCATCCTCAAAAATAATAAATAAACAAATAAAATCAAATGGTGAGTGGTCCCGAGAACGAAGGTTATGCATGGATCCACAGCAACCAATTCACTGTTCACCGAATGTGCTGTTCAAATGCTGTCGAATTTCAGAGGAGAAATGAGAAAAAGTACCGTCGTGTAATAACACTTGCAACGTTGAATGATGCTCCAGCATCGCAGGCAGTGCGTCTCTACAGGAACTGCAGGTAAATGTTGATAACATTGCGCACATTGATAGTTATCAACTATGATTGGAGTAATAAATTAATGTAAAAAGTAAATTTTTATTCTCATTTATGTAATTTCTAATCAATTTTTGAACTTTGAGCACTCATTTCAGGTCTATGTTTTTCAAAAATAAAACTGTTTTGATCTCTTTCGTTATCATTAGAAGTTTAAGTATTGAATTTAGTAACACCCGGTATATGATGACTCGAAATACTCATAACTAAAGTAAGGAAGAAACAGGCCAAGAAAGAAAACGTATGCTCTACAAAGTATATTATTTCTTAATATACAATATAATATATCATAATTTGGCAAAATATAAAAGCACGCATATTTTAAGTAGAACATCCATCAATCAACCTTATAAGTGATTGCAATATTTTATTTTAAAATTTTCAAATCTGCTTTATTAATTGAAGGTGTCAGGAACTGCGTTTTGAGATCTTCAGAACATATATTGTAAAGATGTTAATAGTCTGTAGCCACAATTGTGGAAAGAGGTCCTTGTGAATAGAAAAATCTGGATATAAAATCCCGAGGAGTGTTTAAATTAAATATATAACAAAATAAGTAATACAGCAGCAACAAATTTTAACTCCCAGAAACTCATAACATGGCAGAAAATGAGAAGAACAGCTCACTTCTGATACGAAACTAAATGTAACAGAAGAGGTGGTTAGAAATGGAATATTAGGCTAATAGAATGGAGCAGAAATATACTGTCCAGCAATATCTGAAAGACACCTTTGAATGCAAAGTTGCTCTGCCATGTCCATGACTCGTTCACGACGGCCATTTTGTGTTGGATCGTAACTTCGAAGCGTGTTGGAGGTCACGCATGTAATACAACGTAGCTCTTCCACATCCTACTCAATATAGTTGGAATGCTAAAGGTCAGAGCTCAGTGTTTGTGGCTGTGCTACAAATGTGATCAGCTCTAGAGATGAAATCTAGTAATCTATTTGTACGACTAGACATTGCTGAGATCGTGACTTTTTTGTTTACTTTTAAATTTTATTTTATTTATTTGTTTTTCTCCCGCAGGTTTCCAGGACTTAAAGGTTCTATTTTGTTCCTGTGGTGTTATACCTTGTTCTACAATTCTAATATAGTGTGACGAAATTTATTATTCTCTGTCTAGCTTTATTAAGATCTAGACAAATGCGAACTTTAATCCAAGAAACCCATAATTTTGTTCGCAAATTTAAGAGACCGTTTCTGTCATTAGCGCTTGCGACTACTAATCCGGAGATCCTGAGTTCGATTCCCGACCAGGTCAAGCTGTCTGTTTTTCTTTTCTTTTTTCTTTCCTGAGAAGGCGAATACCAATAGCTTTAACCAGGAAATGTAAATATAGTAATTATGCAGCAGTATACATTTTGCACTGCATCTCAGAAATTTTTAAAGTTAGCAATGTGAATTTTGTGAGATATTAAGAAAATTTAGCTAAAGACGTTCTGCAAATTTTAATTCTATAATGCACATAATTTGTTTTAAATGTTTAAACTTAAACAAATCTTATTTCTCTATAACTTAAAATGTTGACATAAATGTGCATTTTTTCAGGATTGGTTGGACTGATCTTGTTGAAAATGCACACACATGTATCAAATGTGAAGGGTGGTAACTAGAAGTTTTTTAAATATCACTGTTAGTTCATTAAAAAAGCATATGAATATGAACTGAATTTCTATTTCTATTTTTTTTTTTTTTCCAAAATTTGAAAATTAATTTCTTTTCAAGCAACTAGCATAGATTTATTATTCTAGTTCCCAGGATAGCATGTTGTTTGCAGTTTATGTAAAAAAAATCCATTGCCAACAATAGTTTATAAGAAAAATGCACGATTATGTCACAGTGTTTTCAGTTTTTAACAGGATTTTATTTTTATATTTTTATTTTATTAAACATTTTTAAAAAAACGTATTATGTGCATTAGAGAATTAAAATTTACCAAGCATGTTTAGTTAAGTATTTTTAACATCTCACAAAAATTTCATTATAATAACTTAAAAACATCCTGAGATACAGTGTAAAATTATACTGCTGCATTATTTGCTAGATTTGCACTTCCTGATTACCTTAAGGCGCCAAGGATTCCGAGTTCATTTGCGGCATTATTAATTCATTAAATTTCATTTATTCCTACAGACTTATACTTTCAGTATTCAGTCTGCAATCAACAGACGTAGAGAGAAGACCAACGCAATCACAGCGACAATGAATAAAACATAACAAACAAACAAAATCTTAAGACCAAGCTGTAGAATATGATACTTCAACAAGAATACTGGAGCATTAACCATGTTTTATTATGTTTCCATGCTGGAACAAGTATATCTTATACTTTTTATTTATTGTAATATATCTACATGTATTATATTATGTAGATACGCACTTTCACAATCAAGAGCTACACTTGGTTTAAATTCTTTTGGATTATAAAGGTCTTAATGTTCAATCTGTAGAGATCTGCAATTTTTGTAGAGATTTCCGGAGTCATCCATGCTCAAGTGAAAAATACAGCACATATTTGGGAAGTTGAAGTATTGGGGAATATTGCATTTACATATCTTAATAAAAGGACTCTTGGGCCTTTATCATTTGAATGAAAGGTTTATATGATTAAATTTCTCATTTGGATGGGAAAAAAGGTTCACATTTGTTAAACTATTAAATAATTTATATATCACTTCAAGTAATTACACAGAGAGAATTGGTTTGTTTATGGTTTTATTTATATTGGCTGCGCTGGGCATTACTATGTCGTTGCCGCTGGAAAGAAGAGCATAACTTATATCACCTTAATAATATTTAAATGAATGGTATCTTCAAAGATGTGATAAACAGTTAGTTACTCCAAATTTCTAACCAAAATAATTTAATCATCGATTGGCTAGGTTTAGTAGGGTCAGAGGAGAATGTTTCGGTAGGGGCTTAAGAGCCGACACCCCTAATGAGGCATTTTCGGGAGGAAGGGTTGAGTGAATGAGACACAAACTTAGACGGGATCTCTAATATTGTTTCCCCTCTAAGGCTTCGATTACCTCAGAGAGGCGGCCCCTACATCAGACACCAAGACGCAAACCATTGTACACAGCATTAACCCATCTGGCCACTTTCGATCCTACAACAGAATCAACGAAAGAAATAAAATGAGAGAACGGAACTTTCTTGGAAAGAAAGATCCATTGCAGCATCACCAAAACAATCTGAGGAAAGCACAAAAAAACGCAAGGTCGGAATGGCCAGCCCTAAGAATTTTGAACCAAGAACCTGCCAAATGCGAGTTTCTGGCGTTACTGTCAGAGAATTCCCTCGGTCTGCTAAGCAGTTAAACTTTACTTTCGGTTAAACCCTTTTAATATTTGTTTTAATTAAAACCGCTACAAAGATGCAAAACTTGGTTTGTACTGATTCTGTTTTTAAATGTAGGCGGATATTAACTCGCTATTAAATTTTGTTAACACGTTTGCTTTCAATTCCATTTGTTCTCGTCTGTCCGTCGATTTCCATTCTGGCACAATTTCGCCTTCTTTAATTTACAAAATAAAAGGATTTTTAGTAGCATGTGATACTTAAGCTGAGCCTCTTTCCAGCGTCTTCAAAGAGAAATTAAAATTCTGAAAAGAGACAGGGAGAAAGTTGGGGGGAGAAGAATTTGCATTTCACATTGCCATTATTCAGAATTTCAAATTTCGCTAGCTCTTTTTGTGCTGAAAGACAGTCACCCTTGGATCCTTGGTTCGAAAAGTAATTAGAATTCTTTTTCTTTGGGAGGAAGGTAAATTAGTTAATTGATAGTGTGTTTCTAGCGCCTTTGCATAATCTTCACTGTATTCTGAGAGCATGAACTGCAACTAAGTGCGAGAAATATACCGGAGAAGTCTGTGGTCAATGAAAATAAATTACTATATATGAACGGGGGAAAATATTAAATTACTCACTGCATTGTAGACTTTTGTGACTCCAAAATTGAATATAAGAAACATTATTTTAGTACAACATGCAGATAAAATATTATATTTTCTGAATGTGTAACATAAATTTGATATCTTATTTGGGGGCTTTGTTATAAACCGAGTGTAATAATGCAATATTTCAGGACTAACTTTCAATACTACAGTCAAATGTTTGTTGCTCGAAAAGTTTAAAGACGCTTGTGTGCAATACCCGTAAAGGGCCAATTGAAAATCTGAACTTCTAGTACCTATCATAGAACATAATCAAATATGTCTTATGTTTGCAGGAGACAAGAGTATTGGCCATTATTCTAGACATAATTGACCCAATTAATCATAGATTAAAGTAATTTTGTACATTTGCAGTAAAACTTTGTCTAGTTTGTAAAATATAACTAAATTAAAAAATGTTTGCCAGAAGCACATTCACTTATTCTAAAGCACCACAAAGCAATATACTAAAGCTGCTATTTAAAGTGGAAACCTTAATCTACAATGTGTACTAAAATTATATTCCTACCATTCAGAGCTACAGATCTTTAAACTGAGAGGCATTTATGTATTTTTAATTTTTTTCTGGAATGTTTTGTGCTTCTAAATGTTGTGATATTCCTTTGTCGGGAAGACAATTTTAGGTTGGATATTTCATCACCTCGAACGTTTAATAATACACCTTTAGGTTTCACCTGAACAGAAGCCGCGATAATACCAATAATTATCCATTTCACATATAATTTGTATGCGTTTTGTTTACGTGATGTACTGTAAACAGAGTATATGATCGGAAATTTCAAATTAAAATTTTTAAAGATTGTGGAATATTTGAAGTCATTGGTTCGATCTTTTGGAACGCCCATTATATAATTTTATAACACAGCTGTATTTATGGACAGTGGAAGGATATGAAATGAATTATTTGGTTGAAAATACTGTTATTATTTATAATTAATTAGTTAATGCCTTCTTAAAGATACTTGATAGAGATTTTGGGTCAAAATTGATTTTTGGTCTTACGCATAGTATGAAACTCATAGTTTGCAGATTGCACCCATATATAATTTTTGTTTCGGAATTTAAATTATTTAATCCTTTTATTTTTTATTTATTTATTTATTTATTGTCATTTGCTGTAACTTGCATATCTTTAAATTTAGGTGAATTTTTCTTAAAAACTATGTAAGACAGAGCTACCAATTCTTTTGTACGTATGCAAAACACATTGCTCTATGTAGCTGATGGAAGCTTTTAACTTTTGCATGCGAGTTCTGAAAAAAATATATATATAATGTAACTAAAATAACAATAACTAGAAAATCAGAAAAGGATAAAACACTAAGGAAAAAGTCAGAGATTTGTAATCGCTATATTTCGAACTACTAGAGTTCTTCACTCTTCTTACCATAGAAAAACTCTAGCAGTTCGAAATATAGCGATTACAAATCTGTGACTTTTTCTAAGTGTTTTATCCTTTCCTAGTTATTGTTATTTTAGTTACATTGTTAATAGTTTAAATTACTTTTCATTTATATAGTTTGTATATATATATAATTTGAAATTTGCATAAAATAATTACCTATATGCAAATATTTTCAAAATTAAATTCTTGCTTTAAATTACATATTATTTTACCAGCAAAGTTAATATGTTTTCAAACTGATTTTTAAAATCTGAGAATGCTGACATAGTTTATAGGAAAAGTGCACCTAAAGCAGCAAAAATGTTAAAAATTAATATTTTATGATTTATTAAAATAAGTATAAACTAATAAAATTTAGAGTTAGTCAACATTTAAAACCGGTTTATAATTTGGAAATAATTACTTGATAAGGGGTAAACGTTTCATCTGGTGGACATTGTAATTTTTCAAAAAACTCGGCTTGTCTTCTTTTGAGGTTCAGCACAAAATTGCCATCATGTCTCTACTAAGTGTCCTTAAGTAAGACGAAGAAACACACCAGTCCGATCTGGGTATTCGAAGGGGACGGGTGCATTAACACTACAAAGATGCGAACCAAAGTAAATGTAAATGTAAAGTAAATGTTACCCTACCTACAGTTTCATGTACTTCACTAACAGGATAGGCTGTCTGGAAATGTACATCCATTTCTAATTAATTTACTTAGTGTTTTTAGCATGTTTCGGGAAGTAAGTTTCCATCACTGTAAAACAAATGAAAGGAAATGTACTTTCTGTTTCTCACGAATGCAAGAACTACTGCCGCATCCGCTCTTTGAGATTTGCATTCGCGGAAGGGGGAAAAAGCTGCGGTTCTTTTCGCTAGTTTTTTGGGTTCACGGCTCTTTGCGGTTCAAAGTCCCGTGCACAAACACTTTCTCTTCCTTCATAGCCACTTCCCACGAAAGACGTAATACGGCAGCATAAGAGAATTGAAAGAAAAAAGATACTAATAAAAAGAGCAATGGCATAACCGATTAAAATGCTACGTGCAGCGGAAAGTGAAAGTGTGGGTAGTATCTGATGCTTGGCATTGATGATGATCATTAGAACAACAACGGCACTTTTGTGCTAGTGGCGGCCTGCGAGCAGCGGACAATGAACTCTGCAGGGAAAAGGAGGACATGGTCTGCGCACAAGTGAAAGTGAAACGAGTGGGAACGCTGGCCCCTTCCCCTTCGCTGCTGATGTGACGTCTGCAAAAGGATTTTTTAAAAATATAAATTAACTTGTCATATGAGATCAAATATTGAAATTAACGAGAAGTTCGCTAAACTTTGCAATTATCTCCTTAACTTTATCGATTATAGAAAACAATTGAATAACTGATACCTTCACCAGTAACCACTCCAAAAAAAGTTAGTAAGAAATAAACCTCATTCAGCAGTAGGACTTAAGTTGAACCTATGTGCCGTACATTATTACTCGTGTTTATCCATTGGGTACTCAATAATGTTATAGGCAGATAAAAATATCATCTAATTTCTAATACAATTCATTAACTTAAAGTTAAATCTTTGGTTAGGCTTAAGACAAGACCGTTGTAATAACGAATATTTGGTTAGGTCAGGTGTTCGTCTTAAATGTCTATTTGGGGAGGTTCCCGCCACAAACCGCCTTTTCGCACGAACAAACATTTTATACCGCCTCCGTTGTCTAGAGTTAGTGTTTGCAATTACTAATCCAGAGGTCCTGGGATCGATTCCCAGTCAGATCAAGCTGTCGAGGTAAGGTATTTTTCGGAGTGTTTCCTTACCCTTAGAAGGTGAATGCCAGATAGCTTTAAGGCGCCAAGGACTTGGACATTATTTGCGTCATTAATTCATTTCATTCCATTCATAACTACAAACTTACACTTACCAAAACCCACGCCCAGTCAACAGGACACATAAAGTATCCCTTGTTTTTCAAACAATGCTTTCTGTTACATCTTTGATTTTTTCTCCCGTATATTTTTCGATCAAATATATTTCACAATGCCCGGGAGATCGGATTGTAAATTTGACAGCTTATCGTGAACCAGATGATGGGAAAATGTTCATTTTTGTGCAATTCCATAGATTGGCACTCTCCTGTTTTCGAGTATCAGTTCCGCAGCTGAGTAGATATACGCTATCTACAACTACAAACTCTTCTACAGAGCCAAGCTAGCACCATTTACATTGAGTCTTTGTAGTTCTCTTTCTATTCATTTAGCTGCGGCCCTTTCTGGAAGGAACAAACCAAAAACAGGAGCGCCTGTAGATTTTTATCTCAGTAGGAGCATGGTATCTAATAATTTAAAATTTTCAATGAATCATTCTGCCCTCACCTACACTCTCAGTTTTTGCTTTTCGCATTTTAAGTACTTTTAGATGTTAAAGCAAACCAAATACACGTGCTAAGTGAGTTAAATAATAATTACAATTTCTACAATAGCTGACGGATTCGTTAACATTTATCATCATTACAGCTGCTGTGTTTCATAAATTCTATTAAAATGTAATGAGAAAACAAAGGAAAGATTAAAGTAGATAATTTCTTATGTCGCAAATGAAATTGCAGATTGAAAGCTGAAATGCCATCTTTTTGTTATATTTAAGGACAAAAAAGAACATGGGATTATTTATTGTTTAAAGCTCTTTTTTGATGCTGGGATGCCATAAGCGATGGAAAATGATGATACATGAGATGAAATTCTAAATTGGGAAAGGATTTTTAAGGAGGTGCCTTAGGGTGCTTCCCTAGAAATCCTGTATTAACACCTCAGTCAGGGAGTATAGTTAAATCGGGACTCGAGCCCCAGGCCTCTCGCTCACGAGTCCGCATCTTAATGACTTCGGCGACCATGTCGTTAACATTCTGTTAGCTGCAATAAAGGTAAAATTGCTATTCGTATTTATACCGGAATATTTAAAAAAACACTGGATTTGCTTGGCTCCTTCTCCGAACGGTCTATCATTTTTCCAATAAAGGAATTCTCTTCTGATTTTATTTTTCTCGGTGAATTGATAGCATACATAAACTATTAAAATAATTAGTGTCATGCTGGTCTTAGCCTTGTTTTCACGCGTCTTAGAGTAATACTAACAAAAATACAATCTTTTAAAATTATTCTGCTGAGATTAATGTTTACAAGAGTCTAAAGTGTAAATAATACAAATTGACTTATACCTCCAAACTACGTGCAGACTATTTTTAAAAAGTAGCAAACATTTGTAACACGATGCTACACTTGGCGCAGTAAATGATATTGAACTGTTGTAAAATTAAACTTAATACCGAGATGTTCCGCCCCATCACAAAGATTCCGCGGTAAAATGAAACGAATGCTTATCTAAATTTTCAAACGATATTACGTCCGTAATAGCTGCAAAAAGCTCTTTGATATACCGAAGTTAGCTTAACAGTATCATGATAATTTGCTGCGTGACCAGGTAATTGGGGAATATTTCTGTCTGAACAGCAACACATTTGTTTGCAGTCTCAACATCTTCTGATCCTTAGTGGCTATGTGCGAGGAACATATTCTTTTTCTGGCACCAACATGTTCAAGATACAAATTCTGTATAAACAGAGGCTCTATCGCATTGATAAGGTTTGCAGTGATGAGGCAACTTAATACAACCTATTCACCCTGCTCTTAGTACTCAATCTTTATCTTTCCGTCAAACTTCGAATTAAATCCAATGATTTAATTCGAGTAAATACGCCAGGCTCGCCCTCTTCTCCTTCATATTGTAACTGTAAACTTCAGGTGTCTCATTTTAACGGAGACATCTCACCTAAACACACACACACACACACATCTCATGTTATTTAATTTATCGAATGGGTGCTTTACAAGCAGCCAGTGGCTGCTCGTGGCACCTATAGAGGGGTGAGCCAGGGGCATAATTACATGACACCTAATGGCGTGGGAGGTCTCTCTTTTATAAAAACTTTTACTCTACTCCGACATTTTCTCATATTTCAGCGCCATCGTACGTTTGTGGCATAAACTTCTGGTTTACATGGAACTCTTCTACTTCAGCTATTAAAAGTCTCTTGACAGTTCAGAAACAGTAATGAATGAATCTTTCAACTAGTTTATCTCTACTGATGTATCGCAATAGCACCACAAATTGTGACATGCATGTAATATCTCTCGTTTCGTCGGCCTGTGCAGAAATGAAATTTTCCCTTTCTATTTCTTTTCTAATCTCATTCTTATAGACAAGATACCTTTCTCACTTCACACGCTGCTAGCCAAGATGTTTTTATCAAAGCATAAAAAATATCCTTATTAATTGTGTGCCTTCTTGCAGCCACAAAATTAATGCCCCCTGTAGCTTTCGGTTGATAAGGTCGAAATCGTCATTTCTAACTCAATAGTTAAACTTAGACGCGAAAATGGAGTTTTCAATAAAACGTTCATTTGATTCGTTGTCATAAAACAGATACGTTTTTTTGTAACTCAGTTAAAACAGTGAAAGCCAACTTTTCACTGACAAACAGTGAGGAGGCCGCCTAATTTCACACAAATTGCGAAAACAACCCCTAGTCAGTTATGTGTGAAGTCCTTAACTACTTAACATCTAGTTCCTAAGAAAAGAGAGAATACCGAGCACCGGCCATTGACCTTCTTCCTGCTGGCTCAAAGAGAAAGAAGAAAAATGCAAAGAAAGGCTAACCCATCTTGGAGGAAGACAAATATAAGTCCTTGTAAATCTTTGCTGGTCCATGAAGGTATGAGTTTAAAGCGAACAATTTTCCGGAGATGGACCATGAGGTGCTCTCGCTAACGGAGGAAGCCGCATGCTACCGCTAATACAGCAGAGAGGAAATGCGCTTATATAATTAAGTACTAATCAGTTATTCATCGTTATTTTCATGTATTTTTGTTTTGGTAAACATTTTCTTTGGGAGAGGGGGATGGCCGGGCCCATCTGGTCCTTATTGATGGGTCGCCCCTGCAAGTAGCCAAATCAACTTCCTCCACATATTGTATCGAATCTAACATATTCTTGTTTGTCTCTGCACATTAATTAAAATCTCAGTAGGCGTTATGCCCTTTGCGGGCCCCCCTTTAAAAAAAGCAAAAAAATCTACCGAAATTACTTCATCTTATAGGAGAAACGATCATTCTCAGGTAAGAAGGGCAAAAAACAAAAACTTTGAGATATGGTGTCAAAACCGGTGCTGAAATCAGTGTTATTTTATAGGCATAACCTTCTAGTTCATTAATGACAACATTTTTACAGTTAAAAAGATACATGCACTTGTTTTTCTTAGTTATTAGTTCATTTACTTTTTAAAGTATCGCATTTATGTTAATGGCTGGACTTTTTTCTTTTAAGTCTGTAAATATAACGTCATAAAATGAAAAAAAGTTTTCATTTAATTTCAATATGTTGACGGAAACCAATGATTCATCCAGTGAACCGATATTGTAAACTTTATGTAAGTATTTTATAGAAAAGTCATTTTAGTTAACTCTTCACAAGTTCCTCAACGATATTAGACATTTTGGTTATTTTATTTACTTATTATAAAAACCCTCTTAAACAATCCTATATTGGTAGCCGTGCCTCTTGTGATGGCGAAGGGTGGAAATGTTTGAGAGCTCTCAGACAAACCAAAAGTCACGCCATGCTACAAGTATTACAAAACTACACCCTGATTTACCCACAACTACACTACTTTCCCATACACAACGTTCTGTTATCGCGCTATAAAAATGGAAAAAAAATAATAATATTAAACGTGCCTCTTGATTGGGAGCGTGACTGTTAAATGTTGAATCCTTCAATTAGAGGACCATGTTCGTGCAACGCGTTTTAGTTACGGTAAAGTGCACCTGGATCGCTTCTAGCACTCCTGCGATACTATCCAAAGAAACAAGTTAACTGATAAAACGTACTGTTTGAGGTTAGTTGTTTTCCATTTCATCATCCAATTTTGACGTATCTGACAAATGCAATTGAAGCATCTTACAGAAGCTTTACCATTTCCTCATCGTGAACAAAAATTTCACGTGGGTAGACTTTTTTAAAGAACATGTTAATTTGATAACTCCATTTACATTATCCCAAAAATCTCTAATTATTGTCTTCTTTTGGAATTTTTGTACTTAATATTTTAACTTTATCCGCAAGGTCCATTTGTTCGTAGAGACAATTATGTTGGAGATTTTGCGACCTATTCGAGCTTTTTCATAAAACTTGTTATAATCTACCAACTTGTTAATCAAGAAACGTAAGCCGACACAACACAAAGTCTCAGAAGACCTAATAGCAAAATTTATTTTATATTAACAGAATGAAGCACGAACTCTTTGAATTAGACGGCCGAGTACAGAGCAATCCAGCTAGAACAGGGTAATCGACACGTGTTGTATTTACGTACGCACAAAATATTCAACTTTCATCGAGGCGTGCTAGTAAACGTTGAAGTTTACCAGTGAATGTTTTTGTAATAACATAAGCATTCAACTATGCTTATTTCAATGAACGTCGACCTTTATTAGTCGACAACCACTTTCAACATTCATTATAACCATATAACATTACTTATATATCAATAACAGAAAACTGCCACGGGTGACCGAGGTCGTTAAGGCGCGACTCGTGAGCGGGAGGTCAGGACCGTCCTCCCAGACTCTCGTTTTTTCCAGGTTTTCCTCAGTTCACATAACTGGCAAATGTCGGGGAGGTACCCTAAACTTGGGCCTGGAATGCTTCCTTCCTTAAAAAAAAATCCTTTCCCAATATATCATTTCATTTCATGTATAACCAGTGTTCACCGCCTGTGGTGCCTCAGTAGTAAAAACGGGCGTTAAACACCACTAAAAAAAAAGTAACATAAAATTTAGGTTCGCCAGCAATATCACTTACGATAATGTGGAAAAGTTCGACAGCGTAGAATCATAAGGAGAAATTGTTTTTTTCTATCTGCAGTATTTTCAGCCTGCCTTCACTATCTTTTATTTCTTTATTAACCTGTATCTTTCATTATTATCATTATTATTATATTTGCATTTTAGCTCCTAGAAATAAGTATTATAAAAAACACGATTATCGTTCATACGTTCTTCTTCTTAGACAGATATTTCAAAAGAATGGCATCGAAATTTTCCATCATGTTGTTTTATTAGTAGTTAAAGATGTCCTTAGAATTTAATGATATGATAGCGTGCCACATAATGACGCTTGATGCAATACAAAACTGAATTAATATGTTAATAATTTATTTTATGTTTCATTACAATAGTAATAAATATTGGTAAAATGTACCAACGATAAAGTGGAAAAAAATCAACTCCTGGGATCTGATAGCAGTCCAGTTTTACCTGCATTAGTAAACATTGCTAAGACAGTGGAAGCTAACTAAAAAGACGGTAATGTATTGTTACGTTAAACCTCTTTATTTTAAACACAAATTAATGTAATTATTTTTATGAAACATTAAAAACGAACAGCTTATGAGGAACTGAACGTTTAATAAGTTAGACCTGGAGATATTTGGTAAAAAAAAAAAAAAAATACATGCCATTGATAAAACAGCGGAATAGTAAGACTAAAGCTTTTTTTAATAAGTAATATAAGATTAGTATAAGAATGGTTATATATATTAGCATTATAATATATAGTATTCAAATTTACAGAAATGTTTTACACTTTGGCGTCTAACATTCGCGTCTTACAATTCTATGTCTCAATAAGTCGTTTGAATTAATTGATATGGTCTAACAATCACTACAGTAGCATAACTATGTCAGTGGGAAGTAGTGATGATCAGTTTTCTGTCCTTGACTGCTAGATATATGTATACCACTTGCATAGTCAAGGTCTGCATTCACCGTTTACTTCCTCGTTGTCATACTGTCGTCAGTCACTTGTTTTAACACAATATGATGTTTTATTGCAAAGAAAATAAGGAATCGGCTTCCAGTTGCGACGGTGTAAATACGCCCTCATATCCCACGCCGAAGTTTTAATAGATTTCTATCTTTTAACTGTAATTTAATGCAGATATTATGCCGTAGTGTCAGTATATCATGTAGCCATTTCAAATGATCATTTGACATTCTTTCAAAATTACCGTTACAGGGCCTGTTATGTTCTACTCCCGATTGGGAAGCTCACTATGGAACATGTTAACTGGATGTATTATGATTTTTAATAGCTTTATGCTTTATATGTACTATACATATTATAATTATGTGTATTTTTTCAGTTCAGTTTTATTTGTCTCTTTTATAGAAATTTGGACATTTTTATATGCATTGGGTTGATAAATTATGCATTATTTTAATTTGTTAAAAGTTTAATGACCAATGTCGACTCCTTACCTCTTCGGCAAAACAAAATAATACAGGCATTGATGTCGGAACTGTCTCATTAAAATTTCCCCGGGGCGAGAAAAAATTAAGAAAACCTCACTCTGATAACCTCTGTCAAGTGAATCTGTGCCCACCTGTTGTCAGGCGTTTGCATTACAATTTAAAACTTTTTTTTTTCATATGTTAGTTTTCCATTCCGATCTGATAAGCAAATATATTTCTGATATGAGCTTAACAAAAAAAAAAAAAAAATACTGATAATTTTTCTTATCACTGCCGGCATTTTAAGTGGAAGTTTAACCTATAAATAAGAATCATATAAATTAAATGGATTCTGTAAAGTATACACAGCTTTTTTATGTGACTAGTTTAGGATAGCATAAGATAAGATAGGCGGGGACTTTAACGTTTTCCCAGATCGTAGGTCATCGACATCAGTAGATCTGTAAGGACCATAACGGTCTCCAACACTCCGCCATACGCCAGGAAGAAACTTTCTCCAAGGCTTAAAATAATCGGCACACCGCAAGTACTAGCCCGTCTCTCACCCTGCAACTATAATTGTGAAAGAAATTTCTATGAAACGATAAAAATAAATTCGTAGAAAGGGAATATTCGTCCAAAGCCATCTGGGGGCTTCCGAATACGAATACCAAGCGGTACCACTGAGCTACTCCGCTCTCGGTACTATAACACTAAACGTTATAATGAAAATGTTATAAACCCCTATATTTATAATCATATTAAAGCAGAAAACACAGAAACAAATTTGCTAAGCACATGCCATTCTCTTAAAAATTCATCTTCGAAAACTTTGTGTAAATGTTAATCAGCTATCTAGCTTCTATGACAAGAACGAATCAAAGCAGGTTCTTTTAATTTCTCCAAAGCTTCTATGTACTCTATTCTGATTTAATAACAGCAATAGCTCAAATTCAGCTTCTACTTTTTACTGTAATAGTTTAAGTGCATATAACAACATTTTGTTATTGCATTGCTGCAGTTCTGTTGCGAGAGGTTTAAGCTGAGTGCATT
Organism: Metallyticus violacea; assembly: GCA_030762175.1. Taxonomy (NCBI): domain Eukaryota; kingdom Metazoa; phylum Arthropoda; class Insecta; order Mantodea; family Metallyticidae; genus Metallyticus; species Metallyticus violacea. The sequence goes on along the minus strand of CM060835.1, from coordinate 99,467,037 downwards.
CACACTCTGTAAACAGTGCCGCTAGAGGAAATCCCCTTTAATAGCATCTGTTCCACGGAGAGAGTCCATGACTTCAGATATGTAAGGAAACTTGGAATATTCTACTTATTCTCGGTTCTTTATTAATTTGCAGCGTTTACGCAACACTAGAAAGAGCGATGCCGTCAGCTGTTTCGAGCAATCTCTCAAGATGGCCAGGAGAAAAATGAGAAGATTTTAGTATCGTTTGGCTGTGGCGATCGCCGTGTCTATTAGGCAACCGCTCCTACACTCGTGTGTTCCCATTATTTCGCAGGCGTATAGAAATTCACGTAAATAGATGCATGACTTAATCAGTGCAATAGAACAAGTTTTCATAACTAAAGAACAAGAATGATGAGATAAGATAAGATGGAATAGGTTAGGAATAAGGTGGTTTCGGCACAGCGACTATGCTGATGGGCGTATTATACCTACACCTCCGAAAGGGGACACCTCCAAGAATAAGGGACGAAACTGGATTCAGGGGTGTCTATCGGATAGCGAGTCCCGGGCGACGGTAGGCCTGCAAAAACCCAAAGATATCGCCAAACGGCGGTCTGAGAAGGCCCGCTAGCAGAACCCGTCAGACAGGATAGGACAGGAACTTTCTCCAAGGCTCAAATCCACCGTCACGGGGAGAAAAAAAAAAAACCACATCGGCCCATCTCATCTGGTGGATGTATGGATGATTTGGGATGAAGGTGAATACTTTCGGTGTATGGGCCGTGTTCACAGCTGGCCTTTTGTGCACAAGTCTCCCAATGGGAGCGCCTCCGGTAGGAAGAAATGAGACAACCGAGATTCGTGGCTTGACTGCGCGGAAGCAGACGGGGTCCTTCCCAGAGTTGTACAGCTCAAGATGCGCTTCCATTGCAGCCGCTGAATAAGCGCAAGCCATCATCACACGTGGCCCTGGCACTTTCGACCCTGTAACAGAACCATTGGAATGAAATTATATGAAAAAGAGAGCGGGAAATTCGCGGAATGTAAATATCCACCCCACCATTCGCCCTAGTGTCCAGGGGAAATCACTTAAAAAAAAAATACAAGGCCATGGCATGCCCAGCCGAAATTAAACCCATGAACTCCCAAATACTGGTCCCAAACATTATCGCCTGAGCGACCGCACTCTATATCTGGCTTAATACTTTCTACCTGCAATCAGGGCTATGGAATGAAAAGATGTAAATAGGAATATGGAAAGGAAGTACCCAAGAATGACCTAGGTCGTTAAGGTATGAGCTTACGAACGAGAAAAACGGAGCTGAATTTCTGTGAAGACCACCGTCCCTTACTGGGCGTTTTTCAGGTTTTCCTCAGTCCCAATCGATGGAAAGTAGGAACCTAAATATACTAATGCCTAGAACGCTTCGTTTCCCAAATAAAAGCTTCCTTTCTAACTTATAATTTAATTTCTTCTCATATATCACCAGTGTCTGTAATGCCTCAGTAGCGAAAATGGTCTTTAAACACTGTTATAGTCTAAATGCCATGTGTACCATTCTCGATCAAAGTTTGACTGCGGTCAAATCGGTATTTGACTGTGTTCAATGCGATTTTTCGGTTATCGACGATGATTAAAGTTAAGGAGGTAGTTGATTATGGTTCATTTTGATCGCGGATGCTAGACCGATCAACTCCGTTAATTGCGGTCTTATTACATAAAATGACTGTCCGTTTCCATTTTCTTGAAGTATTGAGAACGAGATAATGTAACTGGATTACATAAATCGGGACCAACCTCATTATATTGTAATTAGGGTTTCTAGCATCCATCGAACAACGACCTTGGGTATTATCAGTGATGTATCAAATATAATTGCTTTATTTATTTGTTTATTTATTTTGTGTGTCCACGATTCTATCGAGGGCAGAATTAAGACCTGTGATAGACGGATTTCATCAAATCGATGGAATTCCTGGTGTCATTGGAACTATAGACTGTACACACATCAGGATCCAGTATCCTGGAGGATTCAATGCAGAACTGTTCCGTGACAGGATATTTTTCTTTTAACTGCCAAACAATCACTAACCCTAATTTATTATTAGAAACATTGTAGCAAGATGGTCCAGGTCTATGCATGAACGTACCAGATTTCGAAATTGTGGCTCTAGAACACAGTTTAAAAATGGGGAAATAGAAGAAAATGTATTGGGAGACAGTAGACATGCGTGCAAACATCACTTTACTTACTCCGCTCCTAAATACATGAACTCCTGCAGAGCACCGGTACAGCAGATATATATATATATATATATATATATATGTGTGTGTGTGTGTGTGTGTGTGTGTGTGTGTGTCACATATATTAAAACAATAAACGCTGTGGAGAAGCATATGGTCTGGAAAAGGAGATTTTCTATATTATCGGTTCGGCTAAGATGTGGACAGGAAAAGGCAATGACAATAATAATGCTAGCGTCAATTTGCACAATATCGCAAGCAAAACCAATATTTAAGATCTACCAGTTGACTTAGACAAGAAAACCTATTTAGCTCAATTACATTCAATAAATCAAATATAAACGGTTACTAATTCAAACTATGTTAAATCGCACAATCATTATTCCAGTGTAAATGAAATTTCTATATCATTGGAGAAATTGCGTGATAAGAGAGGAAATGAATTGAAAATGATGAATCTGTCCCTGAAAGAGAATTAATACATCATAGTGATGCTTTACCTGAAAGAGCAGTTCGCCCAGTCTTAATTAATCAACATTTGTAATTGAACTAAATTTATTTTAAATTATTGGGAACATTTCGTCTATAACACCATTATTGGACTAAGCGTAATGAACAAATTTAAAAAGGCATTTTTATTTTGCAATGTTAATAAAACATGAACCCTGAAAAAACTTATGAAGGTCATTCACCACAGTTTTTATTTTTACAATACTTAATTTTTCTTTTAACATAAAAAATTTTAAATGTTTTATTTCCATTTCCTTTAAATGTTCTGTTTTCAATAGTTTAGTTAAGTTCCCAAAACCTCGATTCTTTTCTTACAGGCGTCATGTGCCGAATGGTATGAGGTTTTGGAGACACAGCGGCGATGCCATTTGTAGTTTGTTGTTATTAACTAGTTCCAACAGAACGTCTGTCTCATGCTGAGAAAATTTTAGAGATCTCTGTTTGTTTTTTATTTTTGTTTACCTACTTAGTGGTAATCAAACACAAAACAAAAACAAAGCGATATAGACAAGGAGATTGTAATTGCACTACAACTTCTTTGGCTGTAGAGATAGATGCTTTCCTGTTGGTGAGCGTTCAGCAACCTAGCGCCCAGTCAGCCGATGGCGGTTCTTTGAATGAGAATTAACTATGGTGTACTGCAACTATAATTTCATTGCGGTCAAAATTTGATCACGTTTCGGTGAACCTCGATCAGCACGGATTTGATCGAGAATGGTGCACATGACCGTAAGTGATGGGGGAAACCCAGTATTTCCCTAATGCTAGTCCCAAGCGTTACCTCCTCCTGAACACCCCACTCAGTAAAATGATGAAAAATCTATCAAGAGTTATAAAAAAAAATCACTTTGAAGTCAGTAGCTCAAAACGTAGTGCTCCCAACAAAACGAAGAAGCTTGAAGCAAATAACTATACAGAATTAGTAAAAAACGATTTCGCCGTGAAGTTATGAAACCCGTCACGCAACATTTCAAAGTGATGCCCCGGACAGTAGCAAACTACTGCACATAACCTGGCGCTGCACCAATCTAGGGAGCAAAATATCACTTTGCACAAACTCTATTGAGTGATAGGGTTGAATTCTAGCTCTGTACACACTTAATGCACAGATTGATTACAGTGCACCCCTCCCCTTTTGCTTTGTGAGGTCTCAATGATGCCAGAGATAAATGTCTTGAGATTTTAGAAAGTATAGTGTCACCAAATTCAAAGTGTCGCGCTTCATTTGCTTTAGTTATCGTGCTAATTTTTTATTCCTTATTCTAATTATTCGTTTGCTTATATCGGGGCTCATCTAAACATCAATAATGAAGGAGTTATGTTTTGGTTTTTTCTCCTACTCCACCTCTCCATTTCTTATCTTTACCTAGATCTTCTTTCTTGCTTCTCCCTAAGGCATTTCCTTCTCTTTTTCTGAGTGCTAATCTCTTGTCCCTTTTTCTAAATGTGTTATCCATCTTTCAACTTTGTTCTTGCTCTTTTGCTTTTTTCTCACCTTTACTAAACCTCTACAGTTTGCAAATTTTGCGTAATGCCATTTGTCGGGGTCAGTGAAGTACTTTATATAAATTTCAGGACACAACTTCCGGTACCTGTCGCTTGCGAAAGAAGAACACTTTAAGTTATAAACAAGGTCGTCTGTGAGAGGCGAAGGAAATGACTAAGTCAAAAGGCGACATCATTAATACGAAAATAGCTTAGAGTGTGAAATGTCCTAGTTACTTACGTTCTGATGTGTTCGCCTGAAAAGTGCGTCCTTCAAGCGCGGGTTTTAGACGTTCACGGTTCTTGTTCCGAAATTGATCTTTGTAATCCAATGACGCGTGGAAATGTACAAGTGTAGAAAGAGGCAGCTTAGCTGAGACGGGTGTAATTTTTCTCGTCAGGAACAAATTAAAACTTTTGGTCAAATTTCTGACTTCTGCAATATTCCGTAACAGAGAATTCGAGTATTAAAAAGACAAATTTCAAATTGCATTGAATTACAAAATTCACATTGCTTTTTCTTCATCTTTATAGATAGGAGTTTAACATCCATTGAACTTAATACTTTGTCCAATGGATAGTAGCATCAGGTTTGGGTTAGAAAGCTTATTTGAATGAATAAATAAATAAATACTTCAAAGTCTTGCTTGTTATTTCATATGTCTGAAAGGATCAGAAGTTATCTTAAAGCTAATGGTTTAATGGAATAATAAAAATAATTTTAAAAATAAAGTTGACTGTATAGATGTTAATTTGAATTCTTTAATTCTGTCATTAAACAGTGTTTATGATATTTAAACTGATAAATTAAAAGTGAAACTATCCACGTACACTATGTAATATTAAAGAAGTTTCATAATATTAATAAATTGATGTTATATCTTGAACGACAGGAATATCTGAACTGTGGTTATTTGTTTCATGTTTAGAGTGAAAATAAAGCGGAGTCTTGTCACACCTTTCAAGAATAAATAGCAACCATTTCCTTCATTTGTATCCCTAAAAACTTTTCTCGTCGGCAGCGTACAGGGATATCTAGCAGACAACGAAGCATAATAAAACACGGACATGAACTAAAATATGTTGTTCTAATAAATACTACAAAAGCGGCGTTGTTTTAACGACCTGGAAACTGTTAAAAATAATTTCTTGGTTCATTAATATATGCTTTTGATCTGCTTCCTTTAGCATTCTGAATTATCCTCGCGCATTCTGCGGTTACACAAACTCTCCGCTTCATCTGCCGTAAAATGTTCCTGAATCTATTCTTCTTTAAGATTTATGATTTAGCAGTCAAATGCCTCCTCGGAAACTGTAAATATCTTTCTATTGAGCAGTGGAAATTTAAATCTCTCTTTTTTCTTCTTCTATATTCTGGACTTTCTTTTCACAATTACTCCAATTTATTATTCCATTTTCAACATTATTTAGTGCGTCGACTTTAGCTACTTACCGGTCAGGTAATTTTGTTCTCTATAGTGTTTTTTTTTAATCTCTTGCTATATTTTCGGAAGTTGTAATATTCATATGAGTATAGATTGAAATGTTAAAATCAATTATTTTAAAATATATTAACATTCTGTTATCATGTCTTATCAGCATATACCATGCCCTCATTCCGCTAAGCAATTGGAATTTACATACATTAGTATAAAACCTTTGACCTTCGATTCCCGTTAAGACTGGAGCTAAATGTTTCGCTGGCGCAGAAATTGAGCTTCCTCAGTGTTAATCACGCCACATATTTCAGTTACGCTTCTGTAGGAAATGTCTGTTAGACTTTCTACTGCATACTTGTAAATTGTGGTAAAATGTCGTTTAACGTCCATTCTAATTACTGAGGCATCACAGGGGTGGACACTGGTGATACATGAGATGAAATGATGAACTGGGAAATGATATTTTTAAGGAAGGAAGCGTTCCAAGCCTAAGTTTAGGGTACCTCCCTGGCATTTGCAATTTATGAGGACTGAAGAAAACCTGGGGAAAATAATCTTAGTTCTGGTAGGAATCGAAGCCCAGACTATTATGTTGTGAACCATGCCGAGAGAGATATACGCTAGAACAAAGAATTTTTATTTATGATTATCATGTTCAAAAGAAATCCCATGACTGTTACAGTAGAGTATTTGTATGCTAAATTTGCATCCATCGGGAAGTACAATTTTCTGACTGGTGAACAAAGTTCCAACCCAAGGCGTTTTTATTGACAAGAAGCCGAGACCCGGTTTTAACAAGAGGAACGCTTAATTAATAAGGCTATCGACCAGAAACTTAATCGCTAATGTCTTTAACACGATTAGCCCAGCAAATTGGTGTATCTGTCGGCAGTGCATATAAAGCCTCTCAGCTGCTGCATCTTCATCCATATAAAAGTACCTGAAATAAAACCCATGGAGAGGCTACAAAATGTATCCGGGAAGCATTTACAATATTCAGAAGGATGGCTTGCGGCGAGTGTCTCAAAATCTTTTCAAAAGGATTCAGGCATGTCTCATAAGGGATGGCAGGCACTTCGAGTATCTACTGTGTTGGCGAGTACAATACACAATTACTATTTACTACTAGAAACGAAAGAAACAAAAAATCCGCTCTATGAGTCCGACTGCACGACACGATTTCCTTCGGTATGTGGTGAGGCCGTTATGCAGTAATTTTCCGTCTGCAAAATCAATTTCCATTGCGCAGCTGAATGACGACCCTGATTTATTAAATAATTACGTCCATAAATGGTTATTTTTGCTATTATAAGTGTATTATCTCTATACTTAGGTATAATACATGCATTAAACAGAATAACGATAAAGATTTTAAGATCTAACATACTAAGTGACCTAACTAGAATTTTATTCAGGATTAATGGGTTATGAAGCTCGAGATAAAAATATCGGTATATGGGATTTAAGGACATGCCAAGAAGAGAACCCGGGCCATCTCGTTGGGATGCTGTCACTCAGCAACAATAGCGCAACGATCGCCGTTGCACTTCTGTGTCGTTCACTCAGGAAGCCAGGTCTTGATGGCGGAATATGGATCGATAGGTATTTGTTTACCCTCCATCCGTCCGTCCCTCCCTCCAACTTGCTGGAAGAGCGTTCACCTTCATGACGCAGAGTCACGTCATCGAGGCCCGTCACCATCTCCTGGCAGCTAAAATAGATAACGTATCGTCTTACATAACCGCGCCATGCGAGTGCCAGACTAGTGAGAAAAAGGATGGCGAATTGGCATAGTGGGAGTCCCTGTAAATATTTTTATTCCGTGCTGTTAAATTTAGATCTGAAGCTTAGTCATCTTCGCCATTTTGTTCCAAACAAAGGACAAGCACTGAATAGCAGCTTGAGGATAATCTAATCTCATATAAGAAAGTAATACCGTAAAAGTTTTGACTTTGCCAATATATTTTTACGAGCCACGAAATAGTATTTAATACGAACTGTTTCCCGATGTTATAATTACAAAATATGAAATTATCTCTTTAACGTTACTTTCTACTGCATCATATTATTTTTCAGTGGTTACAACGAAATATAATGAACACGATAGACGCATTCTAATGAAACAATGGAGCAACGTAACTAAACAATACCGAACGTCAGCTCTAAAAAAATAAAGTGTGGAAGGATAGAACTTTTAACAATATAACTAACCACGTGATTCGTTGAAATTCAGCATTTCATCATTAAAAATGCATAGTTTAGATCTTAGGGATCCGTTTGGGTTTCAAGATATGTTCAACTGCTCCAGATCTTGGGTGACCTATTTTCTGGTTCCCAAGCAACTGCTATGGTAGGCTATTCATCTGCTTCTATTCTTGTAATTCCATTCAACGGATTAAGGTATGTTTTCAGCCTTCTTGGTGGAACTTTAGTTATAGAATTATGTGGGTTTCTGGAGTTTTGTTTAGGTAATTTCTCAATTCATTGTTATTGCTTTAAGCTATATAATGCCTGTTTATTGCTAACCCCTTGCGTCGTGGATTCGTGTCCCATCTCTAGTATAAGTGAATTTCAATTTGTTTTCCTGTGTGTTGCGTCACTTGTTAACATTAAGAGATAACCGAGGGTTTTGAGATGTGTGACCTAATTTCTATGTAATTCTATGTCATGCTTGGACTACTATCTCTTGACTTTATTTAGTTATATTATACACGAATAGCATACTTTTTCAGATTCACTGACAATGCTGGCCATGTAGGTTTTTCACAGCACAAGGCCAATCGTTTGGCAACCGCTAATAATTACAGCAAAGTGGGGGAAGAGACCTAGGACAGAGTTCGTCTCACATCGGCCACCTTCGGAAGATTTCGGTGCCAAAACTCGGTCACTTTCGATTACAGTGGAGTAAGCGTTTTGCATCAGTCAATGACCGTACGACCTACTAAAGAAAGGTTTGCTTGCGCGCACTCTAGCGAGTGTCAGGCGAAATGCTATTTGTGGGAACAATTCCATTGACGCTTGCTTGCCTGCTTTGCTTCGCTCCCCGACTGTAAAATTACACGAAGCGCAATAAGGAAGAGGGAATAAAAACGATCTCGTTCTGTTTTAGCCCACTTCAGGTTTAGAACGGCTTTGCTATTCTTGTTCCTTTAATAACCGTGTACTGCTTCCTTATTGCATCTTCATTAATCGTCGGCTTTACTGTTCCATTACACTTTCTCTTTACTCCATCATTATGTTCTATCTACTGCTTAGCTACTACAACATTTATAAAGGTCTTCTCTGATTCTAACTCTGTTACAATGATTTACAAATGTGATACTTGACGAACGACGGAAGTGCGGTTTGAAGAAATTAGATGAAGTGGCTGGAAATCTTACCTACATTTTAGAAACATGGTACGAAATTTCACAAGTTTAAACGAATGCCACTGTAAGTACTGCAGCTATTAATCACGCTGTATTGCCAATGCTCAGAATTGGCGAATAAGATTTCAGTTTTGACGATTTTGATAAACGTCTGTTCACTGAAGATGTAACCTTATTAGTTTATGAAATAATATAGGAATGAACCTCTTGTTAATATTTTTGTATATTTTTATTGCTTTTTTTTTAAGTAGAAAGTGCAAATGTTATTTTAGAAAACGATTTTAAGGCTCTAGGAAAATCGCCCAGATTATATTATCATTCTGGTATTAAGAGGTCCACAGACAATAGAGTGTCTACGTAGTGTACGTAGTGTAACAATGACTCAAACCCACGCTTTTCCATAAACTAATAGTACTGTTAGGGTGTTAAAGATGTGAGATATGCAGTTCATTTTGTTTAGCGCCGGTGCGAAAAACAGAGGTCAAAATAATGCTAAACAATACAGGATGCGCAAACAAAAGTGTTCAGAGGAATTGTAGGTAGAAAGGGGTTAAAAAAAATGCTGCAGACTTTAATTCCAAAGCTATGATGAATGTTGTGTATAAAAACAGCTTTTCTTATGTAATTTATTCTGTCAAATACAAAGCGTTGCTTCAATGGAATACATTAATGGACGTTCAAGTATATTGAAGCGTCTGAGACCATTTGTTCACATTTTTAAAATAGTCATTCTCATTTCTACCATTAATTGAGAGTACATATTTTGCGCATCCTGGTATTTTGTGACTGCAATCTTGCATTATATTTATAAATGTTTGCCCTAAATATTTTACAAGTTCCGCTTTGACCAAGTATTACTGCGAAACCCAAGCACTGCCAAAAAGTATGTATTGAAATTACCCATAAAAACAACAACTGTACATGAAAGTTAAAAACTAAGAATGTTTTTTCGTTATGTTAAAAACGAAAGGAGTGAAATAACTAAGAAGCTATCACTGCTCATAAATAAAATTGCAGCAGTTTCCTTATCGTCGCATGGGCATATCGTTCTTTCGGGCATATACTAAGTAGAACAGGAACAAGCAGAAACGATGAAGATAAACATTTAAACTATTGTGGTTTTTCACATTTGGGAAGAAAAATGAAATAATAAATCACTATGAAGCAACTCATTTAGATATTAGCAGACATGGTGAACGAGTTAATAATTAATACAAAAGAAATCCTGAATTACTCTTTGTATAAGATGAAAATACGTGCTAGTCAAATCTTACTGCATTCTACTACTGCTGCCAGCTTAACGAGCCCCTTACTGCTTTGAATTCCACTGTCCCCTTTCTGCTAATTGCCTTACAGGACAGGAGAATCCTATTTCGCCCACGCAAACGTTTAGCTCTCGAAATTTCACGCAAGTATTCTCCTTGTAACTTCAGTGAAACCTGAATAGAGGTCCAGCACAAAGGAGTTGCAATTGCATTTTTTCTTTATTTCTCTCTCTCCTTTCCCGTTTTGCTTTGAATTCGTCCGTAGAATCTCTGTAAATAATTTACATTTATAATTTTAAACTTATAATTAATAAATATCTTGAATTCCTTTGAAGAAAGTTGTCTAATATTGAAATATATTTTAGCGTCATGCAAAATTTTCACATTTAATGAGATTTATAATTCTAAAGAGACTAAGCGCCAAGAAGTAAGTTTTAAAGTAGGCAGAGGAAATATATCTAATATAATACACGTCGATTCTGACTACCCTATGTGGTGAACTTTGCTAGAAATTATTCGAAATGCGTCTTCAAAAGGTTTAAGAATTAGAACAAGAAGAAGTGTCGGTTCTGGTGATTCCCATATTTGTCTTCTAAACTTATGATCGCGGATTCAATCCCGGCCGGGATCGATGGCTTTTTTCGGGTGTAAAAATCCTAAGTATGGCTTCCTTCGGAAGGGACGTAAAGCCATGGATCCCGTGTTGTACATTTACGGCATGAAAAAGAACCTCAAGCCTAAAAAAGAGGCCTCTGAGCAAAATTTGTCGGCTGTTTCACGGCCTGAATTGAATGGGACGCTGATGACTTGAGATGTTAATGAGCGTCCTTAAATAAAACAAATCAGAACAACAAGAAATCCATTATGCAGCTGAACAGCGTGCGGAGGCTTTATTTGTAAAATATTCCAGTTATAGTTTTTTTAGATCTATGCGCTAGAAAGATGTCATAGTTACATCTATCTCTTGGTAGGCATTTGTTACGACATGCTCTTTTATCCAAGACAACCGAATATTATAGCTGTGAGATTAGCTTTTCCGCGTAAGATGACAAATTCCTAATATGCGAGTAGAAAAGTAAGCTAATTTGAGCTAATGAGTTCATGCCTCATTTATAGAGATCTCTCTCTCTCTCTCTCTCTCTCTCTCTCTGAACATGGGTAACTCAATATGATACCTTAAGTCACATTATCGCATATTGCAAACATATTCTCTTATGAAAAATTGTGAAGTGTACCTCTCCCAATATGGCGCGTATTATCTCCTTTAATGTTTGTATTAAATTATAACAAGATGTTTCGTCGATTTAGTTTAGCAAACGCACTTTTTTTACCTAGTGTACAAAATAGCAAGACGGTATTTTAAAGGCATCTAAACATATTGAGGTACCAAAAAGAATCTAGAAGGGTAACTTTTTGTTTCATTTATTTTATTTAAGGGCACTCTATAGCATGAAACGGCCGATAAATTTTGCTCAGAGGCATTTTTCAGGCTTGAAACTCTTCGTGCCGTAAATCTACTTCCCTTCTGAAAGAAACCATACTTAGGAATTTTACGCCGATAAAAAACCATCAACCCTGGCCGGATTTGAACCTGCGACCTTAGGTCGATGAGGCAAAGAAAGAAAGAAAGAAAGAAAGTAAAGTAGTTGTATCACCTAAACTCAAAGATGAACTAGTGCATAATTATCTAGCTGTGGAAGAAGGGTTACTAGCTAGTATATCACGAAAGTTGTCTAATACAAAACATCTAAACAACTGGTTGTTAAAATGAGGCAAAACATAACTTCGAGATCACTTCCAAGGAGAAAAGAATATTTTCAAAATTATGGTTCATTTTCTTGAACTGAAATTCCGAGAAATATATTTTTGTTCAATGCCACTACCATTTATTGCGATTTGTGGGATACACCCCTTGCCTGGCGAGAATGTAGCCGACTTCTAAGGTTGCGATCCATGGAAGAGGCGAATACGTTATCCCAAGAATAGCTGCCAGGGAGATGGTAGATAATACGACCGAATGAGCCCAAGGGATTTTGTGGTCGTTTCCCAGGCATTTACCTTAAAACTTAAGAGAAACACCTGAAAAAACCTCAATCGGTAACTAAATCCGGGCCCGAAGAGTAGACAGAGTAACGCTACCACTAAACAATGTCGGTAATCAAAAGGGGGTGGGGGTGGAAATAGATATTGGAAAGTTTTGCGATCCTTTCCTGGTGTTGACCAAGGGATTTTTTCACCTTTGGACTCGAAGCGAAATGTGAGTTGGATTGTTCCATTCCTGGAGTACTTAAAGAACCAAAAGGCAATAAATAGAAATGGCGATACGGGAGGGCAACTATGTAACTAGGGTCTCTTATCAGCAAATTGTGAAAACTTAAAGGAGGGAGAACTTAACAGAAAGTGAACTAAATACAAAATTCCCGTTTCCGTAACCAGTAACCAATAAACAATTGAAGTCAAAACTACAATGAGCAATTTTGGTACATTTTGTTTCAATTATTTAATCACTACAGACGAACAACGGAAATTGGTGGGCATTTAACTGCTTAAGAGCGAACAAGTTATTGAAGTTAGCACTTATGACATCTATTTGATTGAACTGTAGCTACAGTTCAATCTAATAGATCAATCATTAGATGATACGTCTTCAAATCTTGGACATCACAGTACAGGCATATAAAACAACTGCCCCGCTTTCATTTGCTACTTGTGATCTTTCGTTTGCTTACTGCAAATTATTACATTTCTTCTAAAGTAAAACTAAATTTCAAAATACTTATTAACTTTGGTCCTACTCCAGCTGAAATGTACTTTTAAAGGAACAATTCTTACTCCATAGGTATATATTCATAAAAGATGAATTAAGTATTTAATCAACGAAAATATCTGAATTATATCCCAATTGGGTCAATATATTTTATAGCTTTTCCTCACTCTAGATTGGATTGAATGGTTAGGGTCGGAGGAGATTATTTCGGTACATCAGCCTTATTCAAGGGTCCCAGTGGGAGCACCTCGGAGGAAGCATGATATGAAGGATCCAACGGGCCGTAGGCTTCCGTACCAGACGCCGGGACAGAAACCTTTCTATAGCGCAAGCCACTGTCACAACGCACCATCCCGCCTCTTCCTGGCACTTTCCACCTTGTGACAACCAACAGAGAGAAATGATATGAATTGGGAGAACGGAAACTTGCGAGAAGGAAAGATCCGTCCCAGCATTAGCCTAAACGACTTGAGCATAACATGAAAAAATTCAAGGTCAGGTAGTTGAACCCAGGACCGTGCCATTAAAATTGAATCATCTAAGTAAAGTAGTCCTGGTAAAAGCAAGAGCCTAAAGGAAATTTACAGTTGGGTTTTAAGACCCTATAGGCATTGCAGAAAGTTGTGTTGTTTGTGAATTCCTTAGATTTGTATATCTATAATGAGTAGGGTATACACAATGCTTATAAACTGAATTAGACATTTATATTATCTAAAGTAACAAGAAAACAAACAAAAATGACAAATGTTACTTCATGATTAATGTTTCTTTTAAAAACTTGATGCTGAAACCTGGCGTGTTATTTCGTATAAACAACATTAATCAATCATTAACGAGCATGTTTTAAATTATGTACTTGAAAGTTGCAGTTCCGTGATCTGTGGCTTGTTATGAAAGACTTTGAACTTTGCACTAACTCCTTTTGCGGAAGTTTTGTTCTCTCGATCCAATAACAAACAGTAACTCACTAGTTTGCCATGTTCTCTGCAATTATCTGGAGCCTGCGGCTATAGAGTATTAAAACAGGGATTTTTTACCGATGCTCTTCATGGCCAGTGTTTATTACTTTCCGATGAAAGCAATAACACTTTTTTTCTGATAACAAAAATGCCTGCCTTGAATGACGAAACAATTAACACACCATTTTTACACCATCGTTTACAGATGGGAATTAGCCATATCTTACAGATTTATGTTTTTAAAATTGTTCATTTGGTGATTTTAAATATCCCTTGGAAGAAAGTTTGAATGTTAACTTAAAATGTTATCCATTACAAATCCCTTTTGCATTTTAGGCGGCATGTGTGTTCAAATTTTTGCTTTAAATTTAGATATCCTCTACTGCAAATAATTCATGCTTACTAAAGAAAGGCTACTCATCTTAACTCTAGTTTTTTCCCTAGAAGAATTAATTAACTGTTACTGTTAAAGGATACAAAATAAAGTAATTAATCTCTTAGCTTACTCCCCCATCCCCCCATGGCCAGAGAAATGATTAGCTCTAACGAAACAGGTGGGAAAAATATGTCAGAGACAGTGGTTAATAATTTCATACACATATAAAAACCAAGAGGGCTGCGCATACGGTGAAACTGGAGACTCGCTTTCGGAAGGTTCCGGGTTCAAACCCTCGGGGCCGGCTTTTCTGACCTCTTGTTTTGTTATTTCCAGGATAGAAAATACCAGGGATAAGAGCGCTAGTGCCGTGTGACGATGGTTTGAGCTTCTTTCCTGGCGTCTGATAAGGCTCGGCCTTCTGGAACTCCTTGAAGGATGCTCCACCGGTGTCGGGTGTTCTATCTTGGAACCCATCCATGCCTCCCTTACCTAATACCTTCGTTTCGAAAGTGCCTCCATTGGGGGCTTAGGCACAAACAAGGTTGAAGTACCGAAATATTACTCCGTACTTAATAAGCCAATCCAACTCCTATAAAACCACATACCAACTTATGTAAATTATATATCATCTTTATTAACATCGGCATGTACGAAATGTGTAAATATCTGAAACTTCACTTTAATGAACAACTCTTGTAAATTTTCAGCGGAACGTTATTAACATTTCGAAATAGGTTCTCTTCAGGCAGCATCTTTGTTTACTAGAGTGTACAGGTAGTTCATGGATCAGCACACTGCGGAACTAAAGGTCTTACCACAGTCGCCATAATGCAGTTGCAAACTGACAAGGTTACATTTGGTGACTCAACATAATGCTACCTCAAAACCAAGGTCCGACCTCCGCTTTCACTTCTACGGTAAGGCAATGCCGTATCTCCTCTCATGGGAATGCTATCAACTGCTTTGGATGAATCAGTAAACATCTCGTCTCTCAGGGTCAAATCATCTAAACGTTGGTCGAAACCAATGGAATTTTTAGGATGAAAATGAAACTTAAGCTGTTGTTAAATTCTTGTGTACATCAAATTGCTCAAACAAGAACATTCGTGACTGTATGCTTCGCAATCCCCGTGTCTTGTGGGAAGTTGTGACCAAATACTTTGAAGCTCAACGTGTTAAAATAAATTGCCTCTGTTTCTAGTTCTTAAAGTGCTTAAACTTGTACACCGCCCCAGTGAGAATGCCTGGAAATCGTAAAGGTTGCTCTGATACCACGGTGAGGAATGCTTATTTTATAATGCTCTGTAAAACTACTTGTGCTTTATGACCTTGGGAAATACAAAAATTTCAACTATCTTCCTTTAACAATGTATTTCTTTGTAATAAATAGATTTACCAGGTGTGCCTGACTTGTCGTCAGCATTATTGGAGTTTTTATCAGTTGTATAAGTATGGGTATTCACATGTGCACCACATATGATCATACTTGCTTATTGACCAATCTCTCCCGGCACCTTTATCACATCTTGTTTTGTGAAAAATTCTCTGTTGGTAGTCTTGGTTTATTTGGTGCTGCTATCTCGAATGGAGTCGTGAACTAGTTGGTTCTGCCATTTGCACTCTCACCGAATTCCAGGAGTTAAGACAGAAATTTCTTCTGCGCAAGCCTGCAATGTACTAGCAGTGTGCGCATATACAATTCGATGATATCAGACTTGGTACATAAATATGTGCATTCTATCAGCAAAACGTGCGGAGTATTTTTTTTTTTTTTTTTTTTTTTTTTTTTGCAATCTTTTGAATAGTTCGTACAGAAAACACATTGAGCGTGGAATTAACTACTATTTCAGTTTTATTCAGGCAGTGTTGAATTGTTTGGAGTGTAGGAAGAGCTTTGCTCACAGCTGGCCCTTTATGCCTGCGCCCCCAATGAGACAGTTCCGGGAGATGAGAGAGACACCGGGCGGCAGAATCCATGGAAGGTGACTGCGTGAATGTAGATGTGTAACATTCCGACTCCGCTTCCATTCCAGACGTCGGAGCAAAAACCTTTCCAAAGCGCAAACCACCATCACACCGCTCCAGCCCACCTCGCCTGGCACTTGGGACCCGAACAACGGAGTGAAATGAAAGGGAAATTGGAGAGCGAACATTAACGGAATTTAAATATCCATCCCAACAATCGCCTCTTGAAGCAGACATTGCTCTTGCACCTTACACTATATCAGAACAAACGACAGTCTACTTCATTCATTAATAACAAAGTAAAATAACAAACTAACAATCACTAATAAAGAGAACGTTCTTTTCAAACGTTTTAAATGGGCTACATCTGTACGCTTTCATTTGTTTATTTAAACAAGCTCTCAAACTGCAAGCCCACGTAATCGTATTAGCAATCAAGAACAAGTAACAGAATAGCAAATGAAATTATGTAATTGCAGCCTACAGCGCACATTCTGTGGCAACGGGCCCCGGTTCTGTCCCGGCTGGTACAAGATGCTTGGCATTATTTCCTAATTTGAAAACCATGTTGCCAACAGCCTGTTTCAACAGCTTCTCTAACAGAACATTGTGTAACATTGATCATTTGTAAACTTGTGTTTTTTTAATCTCTTTATGGATCTCCAGAGATGCTAAGGATCTGTAATGCCAATGTTGCCAACTTCATCTTGCTTTTTCTTTATATCAACTTACCAGTATTGCGTTATGCATTTTATGTAGGAAAAGTCGACTGAAATGTCTTAATTTGGTGACACGAGAGTTGAAGTTAAGCGAAGATATGGGGTTCTCAAGAAGAGGATGCAATAATCCCCAGAAGGAGGGTAAAATAATAGCGGATGGGTTTGCTATAACCACTCTCAGAAATGGTGTTGTCTCAAGGGATTGGAACCAGTTTTATCTGCACCGCTCTCTAATTGAGAAGAAATCAATTTCATGAGATGCAACTTACGTCTACACATTTACTCTGAAAAAGACCTGTTTTGGGCGTTGCATCGTCATTTTCTTATAAACAATTTACGAGTTCGATTTAAGTGCGCGCACTAAACCAACGAAATCTCGTCCCGAAGAGTTGACCGTATCGATTAACCTCACATAAATTTGCATGTTGCTCCCATAGCAAACGGTGAAAGCGAGCGAACAAACGTGGCATTTGGCAGTGAAGGGGGCAGTCACGCAGAAGGGCGGATGTTGCTACATGCGGAGTGTCGAAATGCTGCCTGCCTCGCGCCCATGAAGTGAGAGTTCATTACCGTGGCATACATATGCGATTTCTTCTCTCCTGGGTGCAGTAGTCTCTATAACAAGATATGTTGTCACGAAAGAGATGGAAAAAGTCCACTGTCGTTCCTTATTTGCAAATATGCTAAATGCGTTGTGCAAACGTTTTATATAAATTAAATAATTATAGAAACCTGACTTTACGGTGCTATTGAGCTAACCAACAGTTACATTTTAAATGAGATTATAAAACTATTTACTAAAAATACAAACGTGTATATTTTTACTATATTATTACGTTATTTGCATCATGAGCATTTTAAAACCGACTTTATCGCCTTTTATTGACAGCTAACTTAAGCATTGACTTTAACAACAAAGGTTCTAACCAGTTTCCTTACAGGGAATGTTAAAGCAGTCCCATCGATTTCTGTTAGTAGCAGTGGACGTTCACCGAAGTTAATAGTGAAAGTTGAGTATTTATAATATTATAAGAACTTCAACATTCATTAACACGCCTTAGTGGAAGTTAAACATAAATAGTTGGAATGAATGGTCATTAACAGAGCCCAGAAGTTCAGGCATTTATCTTGGTTAAAATAGGCAGGCAAAATGACATTTGAAATACTGAAAATAGGCAGTACTATAATTAAAACTGGCATTGATTAAAAATGAAAGCAGAGAGTAATATCACTCATTAATGAAAATAGGTATTCAAGATATCAAATATTTTATTTATTACATAATTAAAGTACTTAAACTTACTTTTCTTGGTTACATTTGGTTACAAGGTATTAAATGTCATAATCAGCCGCTTGTCAGAGAGGACATTTTTCATCATGGAAATAGAACGTTCTACTTCCACTGAAGACATTGAAGCATACTTAAAACATGCTATTTCGGAAGTGTTCATACTACTTACAACAGAGCATTCATCTTTATCATAGAAATGTTGATCAAGATAAAGTTTATAAGGGAATCTGGTTAATATCTGTCTTACTTCCGGCTGAACACATTGTAGCGATGGTTTGTTGCACAGCTGTACCGGTCAAATCTTTCCCACTTGCAATTGTTTGTTACATTATGCAGCTGAGAAGTTATCCCCACCACAAATTTCCTAGAGTTATCTATGACTTTAGATCTGGTCGAACGAGCACAAGCGATGCGAATCGTTCTCGATGTCCTGTCGAGGTAATAACTCTGAAGATGATTAAAAATATTCAGGACATGATGCTGAGAGATCGGAAACTAAAGATGCCGGAGATTGCAGAAATTGTAGTATTTCTGGAGAAGGGTGCACAAATTTTTGCAAATGAAAAAGCTATCGGCGAGTTGGGTGCTACCATGTTTGCTAACAACTGACCAGAAAAGAGAACAAGTTGTCACTTTCGCGCAGAATTTGGAAATGTTAACGGAATCCTAGTGAACTTCGGAGACGATATGTGACAATCGGAGAACGTGAATCTGCAACTGTACGCCGGAAAGAAGGAGAAGCCGAAACAACAGGGTGCAACCAGAGAAAGCGCTCTGAACTAAAAAATAATCAGCTTAGAAGGAAAGGTCATGATAACTTTGTTTTGGGATTGCCACGGCATAACATTGATTGACTTATTGGAAAATGACGAAACCATAAAGGTGAACTACACTATGTTACTGGATCAATTGAATGAATCGTCCTCCTGTGGCGAAGAATACGATTTTGTTGCATCACGATAACCTCTGTTCCACAGGAAGAAACGGCTAGTAAGAAAGAAATGCGCATCAAATGAAAAGTTGTCGCCGAAACAAATGCGTATTTTGCAGAGCTGAAGAAGTTGCCTCTTATGGATGAGATGAACAAATTTGAAAATCGCTGCAATATAAGTTTTGGAATGCTAAAAATTATGTATTTTTTACACGGACTTAATGGAACAGCTCTGATGTGTACCAGACTTGCTGAAAACACTGTTGTGTTTTTGGGCTCAGAAATGCGTGTTGGTGAACAAGAAAATCTTTATTTAAACTTAGGGCATATTCAGAGAATCAAATGCATTGTCCCCTTCCCCTGGGCACTGGTAGTCGTCGCGTCAACCAATGATAACTACTTCCCTGTGCCGCGGCAGGCGTGACGTTGTATTCAGATAAAGCAGCAGAAGTTATCGAGCAAGGAAGACACTAGCTGGGTTAATACTTTCCATTGAGTCCGTTAGTCAGCCACGGCCGAAAATCTCGAGAGCAAGACATGTTGCTGTCTTCATGGACATCAGCCGTCGTTGGCACAGGTACAGGCGCTATCTTTATTTACTAGTTTAAGGCAATGCAGCTGTGTGGTGTTATTCACGCATCCAGTGAGTTGTTGGACATGTGTTACGATGCCACGCCTCCTAGAATAGTTGGTTGTGCAAGATGTCTGCTGTTTTCCAAGTTCAAATTGCGTTCGGAAGATCATTTGCTATAGCACACAATGATCAATAAATATATAATTAAACACGAGATATGGCGTTCAGTACTTCTAACTTTCAAGTTAAACCTCTTTGTCGCATAAACATTAGGAATCTCGCAGCTGAAAAGTAAACAATCAAACTTTGAGTTATATTATTGTATATTCCTATTAAAGGAATCTCTTTCTTTTGCTGCTTCTACTATTTACATTTCAAGAAGACATTCTTACTGCTAGTTTTCTGCTAAGCATACTTTTTTTTTTTTTTTTTTTTTTTTTTTTTTGGTTGGGCATGAAATAAATAGAAAAGAATAACACGTTTCTCTCAAAAGGCCACTGAACTGTCGCTTACAGCTGTTTTGTTCAGCGACCGGAAGATCTCTTTCCCACATTACCTAACCTCCCTGCATCTGGAAACTTCTATTTCACGGGTATGTTAGCATTAGCTAAAAAATGTTTTCCACGGCATTTTTTACTTACTTGCAAAGTGAAAACTTATTTTGTGTGGATGTTTCGGGACATATCTGCAGTTTGTAAACATTTGAGCGAAATACGGAGTAGCAAAACTTCAAATTTGTTTGCTTACATGCTTACTATGCATTAGAACGAACTATTTTCGATCTTTAGCGGCACGATTCCAGAAATACTAATTCTGAATATGTTTAGAGGTCAGAGAGAAATGTTGGACAGTTTAAGATAGGGAAAATTCGCGCTCCTAGTTGAACAGGGCACGATAGCTCGAAGATCCGTGACTCGAATCCCGGCCGTGACTTTGAAATTTTTCTATCTGGTTCTAATTCCCAAGTGTTTTTATTATTTTTACCATAACTTAAGCACAGTGTTCCAGTTTTTCAATGTTTTTCAGTGACTACTAACAATATACTCATAATACTGATCGCATAAATTTTCGATAAATGATATACTCAAGACATATGAAAATGTATAGTCTTCTGATGGGATTAGAACATAGATACTTATTTACGTTTCCCCCCCTTGTATTGGTTACATGACATTGATTTATGAATTGAATTATACGTATATATCAAGCACTCCTTCAAAGCGGGAAGTTATCTTCAGATTAAATTCTACAAAGATTAAATATTGAAATATGAACAGAAAAGAAGAATTGGTAGAGAAAATAAAACCAGTTACAAATTCAGATGATTTCGCCATTCTGTGGTTCAAAGTACACGCAGATTAAAGAGTCCAATATATATATATATATATATATATATATATATATATATATATATATATATAAACAAAAGAAAGACCAATTTAAATATGTGAAATTTTATATAGAAGTCGTAATAATTAATTGGTACTTTTATATGATTTTTTTTTAAATATCAATTTAACAAAAGCATATTAAAAGTAAAAAAAATTGTATTTAAAAATAATTAATTTATTTTTATAACTACATATTGGAAACCAATTGCAACATAAAATTTGTTTTCCTTGTTATTACCCTTTATTAGCAAGGAAACTTAACTTAATCAGGTATGGAGCGTGTAATGGTAACAGATTTAATCAACTTACATTTAAGGTAACAAAAATGAATATTTTCTAATTTCCTGCAAATGTGTTTATAAATTCTTGTTGCATAACAGTCTAAGTCATTTAGATCTTCTAACGTAAGAGAGATGTAAACATTTTGAACGACGTTGACATGTAATTGTAATACTACATTTACTTATCTCTTTGGTAGTTGTAGTGAGAAAGATCTCTACAAATATTGCCGAAGAAACAATCAGTATTTGTTGAACTTCTATTTTAAAATCGTAGATATTTCATAGTGATAAAAAGAGCAATTCGGTGTTTTCCATATTCATTTCTTTCTGAAAGGCAGAAAATGTGAATACAATGGGATCCTTTAACAAAATAAGAGTTTTTAAGAACTTGAGAGAAATAAACGATTAATAACGTATCCTGTAATAATATATCTATCGAATTGGTCTGTTTCCAATTCTGTCGAATTCATATTTGCGCCTTTTATATCTGCCTGCCTGCTTCGCTTTCCTTACGTTTAAATTATGATTCTGGCCTTTGGCTCTCGAATATCTCATACAAGGTCGAAGTTCCCGGAGCTTCCCGGATGTGTTGAAGTTGTAAAGCTTGGCTTCACTTTAAGGGTAAGGTGAAACATCGTATATTTCGCTGGCGATCAGTATTTGAAGTTTTTCTTTTAGTTCAGAGGAGTAAAGCCAAGGGATTTTTCTCAGTCAAAAGTTTTATTACATGAAATCATCTCTTAGCTAACTAGGATGAGAAACAACAAGAAACCTTTAGACTTCAGGCTATGTAGTTAAACAAATGAAACTCACACAAGCATTTTACTACGGCATAGAGACTGCAGTAATTTCTTATCCACATATGCGAGAGGATTTATTGCAAAATTAATTATACAAAAATTATCAAACGCATACAAACATTAAAAACTGCTGTACTGTTACTAAACTATAAAAATTCCAGCTTTTTGTCATGTAAGGCTTTAAGTAAAAATATTTCAACATATTCAAAATTCTAGAGATTTTTAATTTTGAGACTGTCGTAACAATTTTTTTATTAATATACCCAATATCCTCACTGCTTCAATTTTTGTTTTGTCCAACTTTTTCGCTTATATTTTACCTCCTTCTGCCAGTCGTTCGTTTTCTTTCGCATTTTCTTTCCGAATGGGACTTGCCAATGCCCAGGCTAGTCCCCTGGATTACACATGGTCGGTCATTTCTATGTTAGGGCCGCTTCGATGACATCAGAAACACAGCATACGTAGACACACATCCCGTGTGACACACGGGATAAAGATTAGTCTGTGTACTTGGCCGCTCAAGATCCCATTCTTATTCAAATATCAAGAAACACCTAGGTAGGTTAGAATAATCATTACATATTTCCCCTCGTATTCGAGATCTTTGCATTCCAGATTCTTCACAATACTTATTTAGTTCAACTTGATTGAAGATTGAAAGGAATTAAAGAAAGCATGCATTTTGCTATCATTTGGTAGTATTACGTTCTTGCCGCCGGTTGAAATCACTAGCATCACGTAGTAGAATTCACAACACAGAACTGTGCTATTATTAAAATACCTATGCTTGCTTCACGACCATTTCATTTGTCTCGATGCCACCCATGTTTAGAATCATATACAAAAGTAGCGGGATTACAAACGAACAAGAGAAAATAGATCAGTGTCCTAAAGAAAGAAAAACACCCGAGGGAGGATGAAAGAAAATACAATTTGATTGGCAAATGGGGTAAAAAAACTATCAAGTAGCCCCTTCAGATTATGTCAAATAATGAGCGTTTATCATTTCAATGTTTTTGTAAAGCTGGAATTCCTTGAGCAAAAACAGAAAGAATCCCCAACAAGTAAAGCACGTCTATCATGATTAATAGAACAAATGATAATTTTCCACTTTGAAAATGTTATTACACTCTAACAAAGGAATTTTATCTCCAGAAAAAATCTTTTGTATGCTCAAAAAACACCTATTCCATTTTTGAAAAACGTTGAAATGGGTAAGGTGGACCTAAATATTGACCGGCCACCAGTTTAATTGACCTCACGCTTGTGGGTGACGTAACGTTAATCACTCCAAATGACACATTGAAAATCATTAATGTTTTATTTATTATCACGTTGACTGCATTTGTCTTCTCGCGATGTCTTTAGATTGAACGTAAATACTGTAGTTGTGAGTCTGTAGTCATAAATGATATGAAATTACTTAGTGGTGGCGCAAATGAAGTCGAAGTCCTGGGCGCCTTAAAGCTATATGACATTCAACTTCTTGGGGTAAAGAAAATTTCCGAAAAAAAAAAAATACCCAAACCTGATCGAAATTTGAACCCAAGACCTGCGGATTAGTTGTCGCAAACGCTGCTACTAGACCATGGAAGGAGTCTTCAAAAGAAAATATTATTAATTTTATAATAATGTTTCCTAGTAATATTAATATGGCGTTCTTGTTATTAATTGTGAAAAGGCATTCGACAAATAACGTAATAAGAGAAGGATTTTCCACGTGGTGAAGGCCCACTCATAGCTAACACTGACACCGAGGCAGTAGTGTTGTACATAATAGTGACGTAATTCAAGCTACATTTTGCCTCCAGCTATGTTAATGAGGAATAAGTAGCAAAGATATTACAAAGACATATTAAAGTGACCATGTTTATTTGCCCATGATTGCTTAGAAGATGATCTAAAAGCTGGTGCTTTACAAATTAATGAAATGAACATTTTCGGTCCGCCAACTGCTCCATCATCATAATCAATTTCATCAC
Source organism: Metallyticus violacea (assembly GCA_030762175.1). Lineage (NCBI taxonomy): Eukaryota > Metazoa > Arthropoda > Insecta > Mantodea > Metallyticidae > Metallyticus > Metallyticus violacea. The sequence goes on along the minus strand of CM060835.1, from coordinate 99,442,722 downwards.
CTAGAGCAATGTGGTACGTCGGAACTGAAACAACCAACTATTGTTTTATATGAAACTTCAATAGCTTTAGGGAAGTGAACGTTATCGTGAAAGTAGAGAAACTGCCATTACTTACATGTACAATTAGATACGTGAATTGTGTTACCGTGAGCGGTTTAATATTTAGGAAGTGGCGAAGCATATATTTGTCTAGGAAATATGAATCTTCATGTGGTACGGAGAGTACTCCAGTTCTTTCTTGCCTTACAGATTCCCTTTCACCACTATCATGGATCCAAGTGCCTGGGCTTTTGCTCTACATTGCAATTTCCATTTTACTCGTAGAGGTCTGCGTTGCAGCAAAGGGAGAGAATGTTAGTCCAAACCTCCTGGCACACTTTCCAAAGGCCCTCAGTGTGATGAAATGCCTTGCTTTAACAAATCCACAAATTATTTTAGACGGATTGATTTAAAGGGTGTCTCATGGACACCAGTATCATCGAATTTCCAGTGGATGATCTGACAGAGCGAATGTGTGCCTTATCCACTTTTGGCATGTCATAAAACGAGGAATTTTTTCATCCAAAAAGAGATCCAAGACGTCTTCTGGGAAAAGGCTGCAGTGTCCTTGACATTATTTGCAACTCTGTGAGGCCTGAATTATCTCCGGGCGCAAAAATCTGCAACAACTATGAGCCTCTTGCAGAAATGTTCTTCTTTTCTCCGGATGAAGTTGACGTTTCCATTTTGTAGTAAATGGCATTTGGGTCGTTTGCATGCTTCAAATATACCCATCCACAGAAATAACTCTTTGCCATTTATAACCCGCAAGTGTCATTCATACATTGGTGAAATCTCTCTTATAATGCTGCTGACATGTCCACATGCTTTATGACGCCGTTCTAGCGCCAAATTTTCCTGAATTATGTGGCATATTGTGCCTTTGGATGTTTCTGTGCGGTTAGCAAGGCTTCTCTGTGTTATAGTGGGTTTTCTTCAGTTAGTGCTGCAGTTCGTCTTGATTGTGCTCGCTTTCTTTTTCTTTTTATTTATTTATTTATTTTCCCCTCCCACTTTTTCCTCAGATGGGTACTCTTCTTGTAGAGATGAATAATACAACTCGCACAGGACATGCTAATAGTTAGGCTTTTCTCTTTGCAGCATTTTACAATCATTGATAACTATAAACCGCGTCGGAAAGTCTAACAATGTAAGCCCTACCGCAAATCTGAAAATTTTCTGCCATTTTTGAGCAACTTTTGCATGCGACTGTACTAACGACTACTGGCATTGTTACTAGAATGCACTGCTTAACTCGGGCAAACTCCGGGTCCCCCACCCCACTATACATTTCACCATTTTATATTTATAAGATAACGTGGTTATATTACATTAAATTAAGATAAATCATTTTTCAAAACGTTCATACTTACAAATATATGTAGCCACTCTAGACTTCCATGTAGCAAAACAAGTATAGTGGATATAGTGGAACAAACAAAACAGAGAACATAGATCATGAAACAAAACAAAAACACTGTGTATCCTTTACTTCATGATTTATTATTTTTATTATGAAAGAATTGTTGAAAAAAAAAAACAACCAAGTAAATGTACACCATTAAGAACGCGATTGGCACATGCCTTTGTTTATGCAACTGACGCCATTTTGTGTTTGTTTTCAGCTTATCTAAATTGTGTGAATAACACACAAACAAACGAGAAGCGGTGGCCCATACCAGCAACAGTGAAATAATTGAGGAATTTTTTAAATCTGAAATTATAAAAAGAGTTTGGGAGGAGAAAAGGGATAAATGGAGTTAAACACATTTTTAAAATTTCATGGTATTAAAAATGTAATTTTGGAAACAATAGAATGTGGTAAATAGGTCAAAATATCAGTTCAAGATACGATATCGCAGCCAAAGCCATTTGTCCGGCAATAAATGACTTTTGATTTAAATTTTGATAAGATTGATGCAGTTAACGCGGTCATAAACAACCTGTTCAAAAATAAAATAAAATAACAGAACAATGCATACAGAATAATATTAAAAATGGTGCACACAATAAGTCTTCTCTTAAGAGTAACATTTGTTTTCATAATTATATGTGCAGGCTCTTAAAACGTTCGTTTCTCTGTACTACACCGGTCCTACGTTTAATAAATTTTGTGTTCCTATGAGAACAACATTCTTAATTGAAGTCTGACTCACAGCTGACTGTATTAGTTTTATTGTTCGTGTCTATTAAATGGTAGACTTCAAATATGCTCTAAACCAGAACTCCTACGAAAGAAAATTATGCAGCTAAAATAACGATTATTTTCTCTTGGATCAAACTTTGATAGAATAAAAAGAAGTAGACGAAAGTTTGTAAAAGAAGGTGCAAGCAGATGATGAGCAAAAAGAACAATAAATCGTGTTAGGCTGAGCATTTAAATCGGTACTTTTAATAAAGGAAAACACGGCACTTCTTCCTGTACATGATATCAGTGAACGTCATCATTACATTGCCACTTCCGGGTCCTAGTAGGTTCTTCCTGTTGGGCAACTTGATATGCTTTGTGGTACCGTTATAGTAGTTCTCTGAACTTGGCATTCAGCCATGTTATCACGTTTAGCTGTTTTGACTTCATCTTGCAGTGCATCTAGGGACAATGGCACGGAAATTTAAACCGTGTCATGCCCGATATTAGCAGGTAATAACTGGGAACAAATCATCTCGGAAATCTTTCTTTTCTCCTTGATTGACTCACCTTTAGGTGAGATTGTTTGTCCAAGGTAAGTATAGTGAAAAAATGTAACATTTAATGTGTAATTATTTATCATAGTGACTTCACTATAATGCTTCTAAAACACTTATCGTCTCATGCGATTTGCAGACTAATTTAGTGTGAGCATTCTTCATTTAATACTGAGTAAGATACAAATTTAATATAAACAGCATATTTGACATTTTTTCTCTAATAACCGCCATTTTATTTTAAGCCTTTTCTTTTATAAAACTCATTGCCGAATATTAATCGCTTATCATGATCGAGCTATGTCTCTATTTTTTCTTCTCCTTCAGATAATATTAAAGGTGAATACAAACGTTCAGTTCTCTAGAATATAGGTAATATTCTGTCTTCAAAAGTATTTTTCTAATGATTTTTTCTTGAAAAAAGTATTTTATTGATAGAAATCATGCTAACATCCTGTCATACATATACTCTAATTTTCGAAAAATTGCCGGTTTTATCACGACAAACCATTTCTATCAATGTCTTATAATGCTATCCTTCAGTACCTTCTAAACAATTGAAAATTTGAAAGCTGCAATTCCAGCCTGAGTCTTAACATAACGAGGTTAGGTCCATAAATTTCCGGCCTCGCCGAAGGGGATTATCGCCTTCACAAAACGGTTATCTGATGCCATACCTTATCTATCAAGTAAATAATTGTATCTGTAACTTCCTCTTCGCTGTGTTCAGTTGCTCAGATATAGTTGCATATAAAAACTATGTGTTGAAGATTGTGACATGTTCAAAATGGAGTTACGAGCTGTCATTAAGTTCTTCACAAAAGAAGCGCTTACTCAAAATGAAATTAAACAGCGAATGGACGGTGTATATGGGAAAGCATCCCCCTCGTAAAAGAATGGGCCAAACTTTGTCGAATGAATCGAGAAATCTCTGAAGACGAAGAGCGTGCAAGTCGGCCCTTGGAGGTGCTCACTCCTGAAAACATCGCTCTTGTGGAAGCAGAAATTATGGAAGACCGGCAGCTCAAAGAGATAGCAGCTAGGTTAGGACTTTCTAAAACAACAATCCTTTGAATTATTCATGAACATTTAAACATGAGTAAGGTTAGTGCAAGATGGGTGCCTTGACTTCTTTCCTCAGTACAAAAGCAGGAAGTCTTCTGTTGTTGCATTTTTGGAGTTCTGCCATGACAACGAGAGAGAAGTTCTGCAAACCAATGTTACAGGAAATGAAACTATGATCCCTTGTCCAAAAGAGAGTAAATGGAATGGCGTAAACCTGGCGAAGCACCGTCTTTAAAAGCCAAGATTACTCAGTAACCAAGAAGATCATGGCCACAATCTTTTGGGACTGTGAAGGAATACTCTTCATTGACTTCAAGGAGAGGAACACCAGAGTAAATGGGAAGTACTATGCTGGCCTACTGCACAGAATACGTGCTTCCATCAAAGAGAAAAGGCGAAGAAAGCTGAGTGGTGGTGTGCGCCTTTTTCACGAAAACGCGTCTGTGCACACAGCTCTTATTGTAAAGGAAGCTGTGAAGAAGTGTGGCTTCAAGGGGATCAACCATCCACCCAATAGCCCAGATATAGCTCCCAGTGACTATTTCCTTTTCTCAAAACTTAGGAAGGAAATTTAAGTGTGACAAAGAAGTGATGGGTGCTGTTTATGTCCATTTTGCCGGCAAGACTTCTAATTATTTTAGGGGGGATTGAAATGTTGATTAAAAGATGTGAGAAGTATATCGCAATAAAAGGTAATTATATTAAAAGTAAAATATAGTTTTTGTCTTTGTCATGTCTAGAAAATTGAGTCTGGAATTTTATGGACCTATCCTCGTATGTATTTATTGTAGTTATAACAATTAATGTCTAGATCTGTTCATTCATTGTTGATTTGTTTTATTTACGTACGCTCTCAGGTTATCAGCGTCTCATTCAATTCAGGACGTGAAACGGCCTGTAAATTTTACTCAGAGGCCTCTTCTTTCAGGCTTGAGGTACTTTTTCATGCCTTAAATCTACGACACGGGACCCACGACTTTACTTCTCTCTCTTAATTCAGGGGGGGGGGGAAGAGCGTATCGGCTAAAGAAACAAAAATTTACCATTTTTGAAAATTATGAAAATCGTGGAATGGATGTATAGGGTGTTCCATAAAGAAGGCAGTTTTTGTTTTAATAATAAGATACATCGTTTATTTTAAAAGCTAATACTATTAAATCAATATGAAGCACAAACACCTCCATTAAACATGATACAAAACACCGGGCAAATGTCCTCCACAACCTCGTTGGCACACCTTCATTCTGTTGCCAAATTTTCAACGACTTTAGATTAAAGTGCGAGCTGAATTACACCCATGACATGTCTAATCTCTGCCTTGTGTTGAGGGATAGTTCGTGGATTGCCCACATAAACACAACATTAAAGTTCGCTATAATCGGAATGGCAAATGTTTGAGAACGCAGCGAATCGACTTTATTGGGCTTGTAGTAACGCTCCCTGTGATGAGAGCAACACTCTCTACCGATCAACGAGAACGAGGAAGTGCAGTTGATTTTATGTTCTCTGTTGATCCTGCATCTTCAAATTCCGTTACCAGTCTCTGCACTGCCCTGTTGACACATTTTGTCTACCAAAACTTCGAACTGTCTCTACATAATATTCATCGTATATAAAATGCACTTTCAGAAAGTGGACGCGTTGATACTTTGTGTATCGCTCCATTTTAGCTTATAACAATCCATTATTGTTATAATCGTTAATCGCAATGAAAACAAATGACCTTCTGTTAAATTTCAGGTCCGGCATCCTAACAAACCGACAAAGATGCTCAATTTAAAAAATGCGTCCATTATGGGACACCCTGTATTCTAGTGCTATTTGATACGAGTGTGACAAGTCTCTGGGAAGCGTGGAATCCTCATTATACATTTCATAACGTTAAATGAGAGACTAAAAATGCATCATGTAAAGCTAGGATGAGCAATGCCGAGCAAAACTAGAGAGTTGCAAGCCACGTTGCTTCATTTCATAACGCCATCATCGATTACGCAGTTGACCTTCGCTGCTGTGCTTTGCGGGCATCGTATATCGGATTTGACTCGGCGTGACTATCCCTGATTTACCGCCGAAGTCGTTAAGGTGCCGATCGTAAGCGGAAGGTCTGGGGTTCGAGTCCCGCCTGGACCGTCCTCCCTTACAGTTTTTTTTCCAGATTTTCCTCAGTCCTCATAAATGGCAAGTGGCGAGGAGATAGCCTAAACTTAGGCCGGAATGTTTCCTTCCTTTTAAAAAAATCCTTTCCCAGTTTATCATTTCATCTTATCTATTATCAGTGTCCACAGCATGTGTGCCTCATCAGTAAAAACGGCTGTTAAACACCATTAAAAAAATATCCCTGATTTAAAGAGTCTAAAGAAATTCCTAACATATTTTCCATTATTGTTTAGTCATACTAAGTTCGTAACATAGTTTTTGGTCTTGTATACGAGATGTCTAATTCGTCACACTACTCCATAACATTGGTCACGTTTTAATAAACGTTACAATTTCATAGACAAATCAATAGTAATACATTTGAATGCAATGCTTTTGTATGTTCCGTGCAGCATTGTGACCGCACAAGTAGTCTAGTATTTTTAAATCGAGGATAATTTTATACAATGTATAATTGTGAACACACTTTTTCATATTCGAACAGTGTTCTGTATCTCTTAACTATTTCAGTCTAAGTTGAAGAAAATATACAGATAATTATCAGATCAAATGACCGCCAAGGTTGGCCGAGATCATTAAGGCGTGGACTCGTGAGCGGGAGGTCTGGGATTCGTTTCCCACCAGGATTGTCCTCCCAGACTGAGTTTTCCTCAGTCCTCATAAATGACAAGTGCCGGGGAGGTACCCTAAACTTAGACCTGATACGCTTCCTTCCTTAAAAAAATCCTTTCCAAATTTCTCATTTCATTTCATGTATCACCAGTGCCCACTGCGGTGCCTCGGTAGTTAAAGCGGGCGTTAAATACTATTTAAAAACATCAGAGCAAATGGAAAAACAAAAGTTTTAAAAATAAGTTTTGTTGGAATATTTTAATATATGCAGACGATCAAAGTTATCATCCAAGATAACGAAGGTGATTTCCAGAGACCAGCTTTTAAATTATAACAATTTTGTAACGACGTTTCTCCTGATAAGACGATTTTTTTAGCTTTTAAAGGACATGTTCCAGTCAAATCAAAATTTTTTTTACAGAATCAAGCATTAGAACAAGTGTCGCATGTTAAATATTTCGGTTGTGAAATAACAAATGATACGTAAGTACTATGTAGCATCAAGCAGGTAAGAAACTCATTAGCGTTTTAAAGTTGTGTTCCTCAAACTACTACCTATATGAATTTTAATTTTGGACACAAATGAAGAAAGCTGTAAATAAAATAGAAACAACACATGAAGTTTATACCAGTATTAAATGCTGGACAAGAAATTATAGAATAAAGAATGAAGATATTTGAGCAGTAACACAAACATTAGCACAAAAAATAATTTAAAAGACATAAAGAAAATTACATCCAGAAAGAATGCCAGAAAATATAATTCCATATGGAATATTAAAATATAAACTATTCCGAAACGAAGGAAATGTTGGGTGGATCTATGAAGTTGTAATAGGCTTTGAATCTACTTCTTAAAGGAAAATTGAAGTAAGAGTATGAAGGTGAATGAAGCATGTCAGTTAAAGCATTCAGTCCTCTATGCCAAACCTCACGCATTAATTGTTGTTGGAATGTTTTCAAAAAGTCGCACGAAGAGAGTGTAGTAACTTCGAAGCAAGACAGAAAAGTTTCAGCATTTTTAGATTTAGATTAACTAAGATAGCCAAAATTTTTGTAAACGTGGCAATTATAGTGTCCAATAAATTTTAATGCCCATATTTAATATAACAAGATAATTTTCTAAGATATAGCTCTAATTCGGTTGCAAATTAATTTAATAACTTAAATGAAATTTTAATGTAATTGACAATTACATTAAAATTGTAATTGTAATTTCTCTAAGATCATTAAACACTACCTACTAAAATGCGAACAGAAAATAATCTTTATTTTATAGTGAAAACATCAAAATTAACATGTCTAAAAATTGCTTCAAAATTGTAAAAAAGAATTAAAGGAAGAATGAGAAAAGTATACAAATATTTTACAGCGTGAGAAAAATGAAAAAGGAAGTGAACAAAAGGGGAAATAAAGAAATAACAAAGAAAAAGAAATCCAAAACAAAGTAAACAAATGTGTACCTCCTTTTCTCGCATTTTCTTTGTTTTACTTCATTCTTGCTTGTTTTAAAATAAGAGAAACTTAATCTTGTTTTTCTTCAGTGCGTATATAAGGAGAAATTGTGTACATAAAAATATTTGAACAAGTAGAAAAGAGAGTGGAAATAAACAAGAAGATGATAAAGGAAGGGCACACGGAAATAGCAATATGTGAAACGAGGGGGAGGGGGGGATGTATTCATATCCACCTTTAACTCGAAAAGGGAGAAGCTTTCTTGTTCTGAGATTCAATAGGTTGAAAATATGTATAAAAACTTAAAATACAACAAATTATTCAAATCAAACTATAATTTTTCCACGGTTCGGGAAGTGTTATGCATCCGTAGTTGTGCATACGATATTCAAAGATTTGCAACAAAATAAGAAATTACATTCATCTTTAGCTTATGTCAGTGGGGGGGTTTAAATCACATCACCAACCCCCAGCATGAACCTGTTGCTTCAGCACTAAGTCCCTTCCCCTTAGCAAATGTCGCGGTCACTATAAAATAAATGAGAGATTCATTAGGTGTTGGTGTTCGCCGCACCCTGTTTATGATGGATGTTAAGAAACGATAATTACACGTTGTTATGTGTTAACGTACTGCCGTATGTGTTCGCGTACCATCATTCATGAAGAAAGGAAATCCTAGCGCGTGGGTCTGCATTTACATCTTAACTGTCTGGTTGTTTCACTGGCGGCTTGGCTCTAGCGCGTTGGCAGCTTGAATACTCGCTATAGATTGAATTAGGCACATGCACTAAAACAGCTGGAGAGGCAACACGAAGAGGCAGCAAGTACTTTGAGCCAAAGGGTGAAGGGGGAGGGAGAGGAACACTGGTTGAAGCTAATCTTTCGCGTCCACATATTAATCAATAGGCCATTAATTACCACCTAGGGAAATGTACGAATAGCTTGCAATTGTATTGAATAAACCAATGTTTAATTTTGAAAATTGACCTTTGAATGTCCTGATAGTTAGAAAGTGGACCTTGAGGCAAATACTTATATTTTTCCGTAATAGATATGATGAAGAAAATTGAAATATTTATGTTTTACGGCTTTTCATGATTCAAGTTTGTAATTTTATTGAGCATACAAATGCCCGTTTTAACGTTAATGCCCATCCCGTAGTTCTGTACTAAAAACATGCATATTTATGTATAAATCCACAATTGCAATAAGATCATATATATAAAATATGTATGTGTTTCCACTAATTTTCATGATGAGAGTCTAAATTTCTTCTGGCTGAAAGTGTCAATTCAGACAAAACAAAGGGATTTTCGTGTTTGTGTACAGTGGCAAATATTTTGACAAGAAACAAAACTGAATTTGACTGTGCTGTGAGCTCATATGCATGTGCTCAAGGTTTTTTTAATAATGTTTAATGCCCTTTTTTATTGTTGAGGCATTACAGGCGGTGGACATTTGTGATATATAAGATCAAATGATAAATTGCGAAAGGATTTTATTTTCGAAGGATGGAAACGTTCCAGGCCTAAGTTTATGGTACATCCCCGGCATTTGCGATTTATGAGGACTGAGGAACACCTGAAAAAAAAAACCTCAGGGAGGACGGCCCTGGCGGGAATCGAGCCCCCACACCTCCCGTTCATGAATTCATGCCTTAACGACTTCGGTCACTCATGGTCGTGTGTCTTCAAGATGAAATATGTTTCAGTGATATCTATAGATGCAAAAGTATCTCTTTCTGCCTTCAAACTTACACTTATACACAAAATATAAAAGTTTTTGTGAAACATTTGTAAAAGGTACTTGTAATATTATTAATTCTGACACAAACTACGGGTAAAAATGAAAGAAATTATAAACTGTGTCAGTTAGACAGTGAGATTGTGATTTTTCTTATGGTGAAAAAAAATATATATGCACATTTTCTATTTGCCTTTTTCAGGCGCAAAATTTAAGTATATGTATTTTAATTGTATATTCGCCCTGGTAATTTAAATAAAGTACTTTTAAAAACCTATTACAAATATATCTTACTTGAAAATGCAGTATTATATAAAAAGGGACACATATGAGACATTTAATGGCCTATGTCTATAATTAAGTGGTTGTGATTGTTAAAATTATTTTAAATTATATTTGTAATGCCTTTTTTCAGTATTTCGCATATTTATTACTTTTTGGAGCTTATTTAGACGCCAAAAACCAATGTTTGTAATGCCTAAAAGTCCGCTCTCTAATAATAATAATAATAATAATAATAATAATAAATGTTGTTTAATTCTTTAATATTTGGAACGGGGAGTGTTTACATTATCAAGTGCAGTGTTCGGCTTTCGTGTCTGATCTTATAGAGACCTAATAACTTCATACATCTTAACAAATGTTAAAAATAAAACATAACCTCTCATTTATAAGATATTTAAAATATTACACAAGTTCAGCACTCAAAGAGCTTGAGGCCATTGGATAGATGTTTTTGAAACTTTTTTTTAGTATTTTGCATAACCATTACATTAGCTTGCTCTCATATCAACCTCAGAATGTGTGTTTTAATTAGCCAGATGTTCAGATTTTAAAAAACAATGGAATTGTGGCGACATGAAAAACGAACGACTTTCGTACTTTGCCCAGAAGGTTGTAAAGTTATATGACATTTACTCTTTATATGGAAGGTAAAACCCACTTTGACAAATAAGCAATCCTAGAAGAAGACAAATACAAAATTGGCATTCCTTCTCAATGTTGTTAAAGTGCTATGAAATAGTTTGGTTCTTTCAGTATTTTGTTTCGACTAACATGCACTCAAAGTAGCAAATCCTCCAGTCGTCTTACATCTTCCTTTTGATGTGTGGAACTCAACTTCAAACAGGCTGTTTGTGTCATAACTACGCTCTCTAGTTAGCCTTGGGTACCACTGCAGTCAAATATGATTCACTTCTCTTTATTCAGTTTCCGCATTCCATCAACATGTAACAGTAATTTGGGTTAATATTTCTGTAAAAACGTGTAATTAGCTTGCTTAGAAATCGGAATTTAAATGCCATGTATACTTTTCAGAAAATGTAAAGAGAATATGAAGGTTAAAGCTTAACAGAATATAAGATATATTATTTTTAACTATAGTGTTGCATAAAAATAATATAATATCGTAGCTGTGTTGTTTTTGAAAACGTTTTCCTGTACTATATAGCGTTTGCAACATTGGGTTTTTATATATTAATCACATAAAATAGATATAGTAAACAATGTTTCTACTTTTTCATTCTCAACTTTAAATAAACTGATGCCCTTGAAGCTAAAGTCCTTTCTCATGACCAGCACTTTAATTCTCAAATGTTTACAGAGGAAGTTATTTTATCTTGGTTTTCTTTATTTTTATAGTAAAAATCGGAATTAATTGTTAATCTTTTGTTGTTTATAAAGTCAAAAATTAAATATTTCGTAGTTATGCCACATTAGCACATCTTTTCATTGCCTTAGCTTTAGTAAATCCTAAGTAAGCGGGAAAATATTTAGAAAATTAGATTGAAATTTGCATTTCGGGTTCCATTAGATACATTTGTAAATATAGCTATTGAATTTTGATGCTAAATGTTAGAATTGTGATTTTTATTGTACGTACACACTACTTTGTTTCAGGGAAATTTGTCCAATTTTAAATAAACAGTAAAATAAACCTACTGCGCATTCACAGTTGTCAGGAAGCGCAGGCTTAGAAAGTTTCCATTTCATAGGCAACATGACATCATTCATATTTCATTAATTAATGCTTAAGATAATTCATTGTCAACCCAGAAATGGTATATCTTCGCCCATTGTGCAACAATAATTAATCTACCGCCACGGGTGGCCGAAATCGTTAAGGCACGGACTCGTGAGCCGCAGATCAGGGATTCGATTCCCACCAAGACTTTTTTTTTTTTCTTCAGGTTTTCCTTAGTCCTTATAAATGGCAAATTCCGGGGAAGTAACTTAAATTTATGCCTGGAACTTTCCTTCCTTTAAAAAAAATCCATTCCCCATTTATCCTTTCATTTCAGGTATCATCAATGTAACCGCCTGTGATGCCTCAGCAGTAAAAACGGGCGTTAAACAATATATATAACATATATAAACTTAAATCGCTTTTTGTGTCATTATTCTTTACTTGCTTGAAGTTATTATTAAACGTGAACATTCCGACGGGGGAAGGTAAAAGACCAGTGCAGCGCTGCACAGAAGGCGGTGGTTCTCAGATTGCAGTTCTGTGCCTGTTCACATTCACTCAACTGCAAGGTTGAATGTACATCATCTCCCACTTGCGTTTCTGTGGGTGTTGTCCATATCATTTCTGAATTGTTCAACATCCCTACGGTTTACAGAGGTGGTAAAGTGTTGGTCAATGAAACTCGTCCAGAAGATGGGCGGAGGAGAAAATATTGGATAAGCCAAAGAGTAGATATGTGATTTCGCTTTTATTTATGCGGGTTGTTCAGTAAATACACTTCATAGATCTGTTACGATGAAACAGCTGTGAATTTATACCGTGGTAGTTGTATGTAGCTATCTATACGCCATGAACTCTTGCACTTGCGTAGCAGTTTTATGGTCGAAGTCTACACGAAATAGTGCTTAGCAATCTCCGATAATTCCAAATCACTGACAGGATTAAATGTGAAAATCGTTTCAAATATTCCGGTTTTTCATTCCGGGATATATTCTGTACGATGAAAATGCTCATCCTCACTCTAGCAGCCTGGTAACGTGTAGATTAAACCTGGTTTGGCCTCTATAAAAGTTCAGTCATTTTTCCAGATTGGAAAGGGGATTTGACAGCTTCTGTAACAGCCACAGATTTCATAAAAACATGTGCTTCTTTGATAGAAGTATTTTTGTTTTGAGAATAACTGTTTCTCTACAGTTAGAAAGGTGCTCTTTAGCATTTTCTAAAAATTTACCGTAGTATTTTAAAGTTGATAATGGTTTATTTTTAATAATCTACTGTTGCATTTGAAATTTAATTTAGATCATGTACGGAAGTTTAACTAATACAGGCGTAATATATTAATAAACTGTTAAAAGAACGCGTATCTTTTGCTTTTAAAAACAAGTTTAAAGAGAGCTCTTTCTTATCTTAGGTAAGGGAACAATTTAAATACAATCATTTGACCTTAGCTTACAGTAGCTGGTTACGTTGAAAGTTGGGGTTTCTTTGTTATGTTAGATACGAATTTAATGAGATTCTTATAGCTAAACTCTTTGTTCATCATGACGGCGACAGTTATTCATTACACCGGTAACACAATAGGAACAGAAGACATTAGAACTAAACACGTTCTAGTAAATATGAAAAAAGTAAATAATTTTCAGACACCGTTGCTTTAGGGACGATTCGTTTACGTTATGGAAGTATGTGCAATGAACGTAGATATTGCGAGGAAAGGAAGTGAGTGAGCGAGTAGACAACAGGCCGTTTCTTCACCGTCTCGTTCACAGTAATGACCTACTTCCACTCAGGTAGGGTTACCGACCTCACGTGACAGACAAGTCTTTCGGTTGCACGTTGTTGTAGTAGTAGTATCGTAGTGAAAGTGTGTGAGCCAAGCCAGCATATAACTTGTCCGACCTAGGATGGGTTCTTGGTGCCATAGGAACTGTTACGTGGCATTCGAACACTTTCTCTCTTCATTAGTGTTGCTGGCTTTATTGTGGTTTTAAGCAGCATCTTTCCAGTTACGGCAGAAAGAGCATTGTGTAAACGGTGTAAGTACGGTTTAATATCATTCATCTTTTGCCGTCGTATGCGTCCCAACGCCTTTCCTGCTTCTAATGCTTCAACCTAGCATCGCGAGTGGCTCTAGAGATGAATATTAGTTTTCTCACGTTATTTTTCATTTCTTCCCTTCTTCACTTTTTATACCTAATATTTCCGATTTTCCTTCAATTTTACTTTCCTATACACAAATTTCATGAATACCAAACCAGAAATGACCTTTTTCCCAAATACATTTCTCAATTTTTTATGTTTTTTACTGTAACTTAAGATAATAGGCATCTGTTGTCTATTCTGACACACTATGGACCACTTTTTGTTAAGTTAATTAGATAACCGAGTCAAAAAGCTCCTTCTCCGGAACGGTGGCATCTCATTGGTTATTATTTTAAAGATTTGTTGGGAATTAAAAAATAAACTAATTTGAGTTAGATTATTGACAGTATAAGGACTTTTTTTTTTCATTCTCGTGTTATCATCACAAATGCATTCATAAAGCATCAAATATAACAGACATCTGTTAAAAGAAAAAAAACGAAAGATAATATATGTGTATATTATGGGACAAGCCTTGATGTCCCCCCCCCCTCACTGGAACTGAGATTACAATCACCCAACTACTTATTTGTCTTACATTGATATGATATCCATGTAGATATCTCTACAATCTCTTTCACTTCATATTTAGTGTTATCACATATCGGTTATGAAAGTGAAAGTAAATTCTTTATTCTTTTATTCTTTATTTATTAATTAAGGCATCCTGAGATGTTCATAATAATACGAAAAACAGGAAATATTATTCGTTTCTGCTCAATCTTTGGTGTACAAAAGCAACAGTGGCAACGCTGGAGAATTGCCAGATATTTCGGGGCAGTGTGTTACTGTTTAGACAAAAGTGATAACTCTGTGTATTGCAACTCTGTAGGATGGGGCGAGATGATTAAAGTTTGCCCCACACTTTACATATACGTCGGCTTAATAATATTATTTGACTACAGATGACACTTTAAAATAAATTTTCTTGTTTTTGTTGCATTTAATAGTAAGATAATAAACTCCTTTTTAAAAACTGTAAAAAACAATCTCCTTTTTGAAATTTGAAAACTAAACGCGAACTGTACATCTGTTTAACTGATGATTTGTATGTGTCGAACCCACTTGTGCTCTAAGAGTATTTGAAGACATATATTCCCAGGTTTCAGGTCGTAATGAGATTCTTAAATTGGTAATATTTATATCCTTTAGATGAGCCAAAGGATAAAATCCGTCAAAAACTACATTTAATTTGTTAAAAGAGTTAAAAACGGATAGCGGTTAAGTTCATAAATTGGTGCCAAAAACGTATGAAAAATAAAGATAGGCAGTTCCAGCATCTCCTAGTATGGCATGGGTGAGTACACAACTTTTTAAGTGCATTAGAATAATTAGACCGTCTCTCTAGCGCTTCTTGCGTTGTTCCGCTCACCCCAACTTACTAGCCGCGAACGATCGCTTATCAACCGATGCATCCCCATTGTTCCGTCAGTCAGTAGATAATTGGGTAATCAGATATTAAACCACAAACAACATAAAAAGTAGCATTTGTTTATGCTTCTCCATAAACAAGCAAAACTTATTCATTGCTTAGTTTAATTCAAGATATTTTTAAAAACCATCCTAATGCCACATTTCTAATGCCAGCTCCTGTCATATCTCGTCTCTATGTGCATTCTTCTACTTTCAATTATTTATTTATTTTTTCCCTGCGCTATTACAGTTATTTAAATTTATTCGTCGAATCGTTGTGTACTAACTGAAAATACTGTTCACTTTTCTTCAGCAGAACTACATTTTAGTTGAATCTTTTTAACTTATTGATAAACAGGTTAGTTTAAAATGTATCTTGATAGTTTGAAAGTCATTTACATTTTGAACATATTTAATAGTTTGTACGTCTAAAAACAATCACGTCACAAGTGACGCTGTTTAACCTGAACATTTATAAATTAAAAAAAAAAAAAAAAAACCGCCTGCGCTTAAATCCGTTATCGAACTTTATTTTAATATCTTGGATTCATAAAATGTACAGTTAAGTGCATACGCCACTATTCTTTTAATGAACATAGCTCTAGCGAGATTAAGAAAATAAAAGCTAGAAATTTCATCGATATCAATTTCGCTTCGCCTACAGTCGAATACACGCTCTTAGTGTTGCGTTCATACATGTTTTCAATATGTATTTTCTTGTCGCCCAATTAAACGAAAGAAAAAAATATGGCGAAATAAATCTGACGGTTTTTATTTTTGATTTCCGGATCAAGCTGCCTATCAAAGTGTGTCTTAGAACTTTCTTTGACAGGTTTCATTTCCTTCAGCCGCCTTCCTGCCTAGAATGGAGGTAAAAAGATTTCACAACAGTTACACAGATGTCTTGTGGTTCTTCTTGTGCTACAGAGGCCATGATCATAATGACCGTTGAGTGCAGTATGTTTTGGAGGCCAAGGACTGAACTATGATATATATTTTGCTAAACAATGACCTTTGGCAGCAGTTGAGAAATAACTGATTCCTATTGCATGTAACTAGGGCGGCGTCAACTCCTACCATTAAGTAAAGAAAGCGTCCTTTGATTTCTGACAGCAGTTATGAGATCTCCATTTGAGGAACGTAATCAAAGAAAAGCTGATTAGTAATTAGCAAACACGCCATTTAACAGATTCTGCCAGTAGCAATACAACATGTATGTGTAACACTTCATTTTCAATATTCAATCTCCGGCATAGGCCGCGAAAAGAAATGCCAATTGTGTTCTTACACCATGAAATTCCAGGGAGTCAGTTTAAAGCTTCAAAATCTTTAAATTATAGTACGCGCTTTTTCGTAGGAAAAAATCCTGTTATATATCTAAGGCCATCTATCAGCAAAATTATGAAAGCAGATGGTAGCAACCAACATCTCCTTTCGCTGAAAGCCGTTTGCTAAGGTCATGTTATGTAGCTTTAGATGTATATTTTATTTTGTTATTTAATGTTAGACTAAATATATTATAAATAATACATTTATAGTAATATTATAGATCACTGCTTTTCTATAGAAATATACATGATATGACTGGGTTTATCGATTTTATTATTGTAATTAGTAATTTTGTTGTTTCTTGACCAAACCTCTAAACTGCTTTGAGTTTTGTCAGAAAAAGTTTCTTTCGGTTATATATTCAGTATATTGGAAAGCAATGTTTTGCAACCTGATCCATTTATTTTGCATAATTGATGTTTATATACTGAGAGATTACCGAGCCATATACTCTTAGAGTAAACTGGTTATGATTAACATTGTTTACAGGTTTTCTTGCTTTATATGCTGATCAGTTTTGAGATGAACATGAATAAAAGTTGAAATTTATGAGTAAGCCTGTAGTTTAGAGGTAAAGTAACATCTTAATTTTTTTATTCTTCTTTTCTGTTTTCTTGAAATAAGTTCATTGAACGGTTGCAGTTGGAATTACCCTTGTTGTTACCGTTTAGTGAACATAGCTGAGCTTTTTGTGACCTGATTTTTGTTTCCCAGTTTCTTTATCATTTTTTTTTTGGCTTTACTTAAATACTTTGAATGATTGTGCATGCGTTTAAAGGTCCGTGTCTAGTGTAAATATGATACCAGCATATTGTACTGGGGGGGGGACATAACTGAAGCTATAGTTCGGTAATACTTCAGGTTTCAAATGGTAATATATATAAGTATAACATAGAATAAAATAAAAATAAAGTAATACTATTAACAATGTAACAAATTAACAGTAATTGTAAAAGCAGAAAAGGATGAAACACTAAGAGATAGTCACACTTGTAATCGCTATATTTCCAACTACTAGAGTTCTTCTATGGCAAGGAGAAATATAGCGATTACAAGGGTGACTTTCTCTTAGTGTTTCATCCTTTTCTGCTTATATATAATACATACATACATACATACATACATACATACATACATACATACATACATACATACATACATACATACATACATACATACATACATACATACATACATACATACATACATACATACATACATACATACATACATACATACATACATACATACATACATACATACATACATACATACATACATACATACATACATACATACATACATACATACATACATACATACATACATACATACATACATACATACATACATACATACATACATACATACATACATACATACATACATACATACATACATACATACATACATACATACATACATACATACATACATACATACATACATACATACATACATACATACATACATACATACATACATACATACATACATACATACATACATACATACATACATACATACATACATACATACATACATACATACATACATACATACATACATACATACATACATACATACATACATACATACATACATACATACATACATACATACATACATACATACATACATACATACATACATACATACATACATACATACATACATACATACATACATACATACATACATACATACATACATACATACATACATACATACATACATACATACATACATACATACATACATACATACATACATACATACATACATACATACATACATACATACATACATACATACATACATACATACATACATACATACATACATACATACATACATACGAGGGTTAGAACTTAAATTGTGGCAACTATTTATTTACAACTGATACAAAAGAGTTACATGTTAGCAACCTTTACTGTCCTTCAATGTAGTCACCAGCGTTGTGTATAGCCCGTTGCCAGCGATGTGGAAGTCGTAGTATACATTTAGCAGAGCCTGTTCTCTTGGTGGTGCAGATGGAGCGGTCTACTGCCTGTCGAATCTCTGGAACGCTTCTGAAGCGAATGCCACGAGGTGGTTCCTTCATCTTCGGAATCAAATCAAAGTCACAAGGACTTAAGTTCGGGGAGTATGGTGGATGGTACAGAACTTCCCAGCCCCATCGACCGAACAAATCAGCCACAGCTTGCGCTGTATTCGCCCGAGCATTGTCGTGCAAAATGATGGTGGATTCTGCAGAAAGTGTTGCCGCTTCTTTCTCAAAGCTGGTCGCAGGTGGTGCTCCTAAAACGAACGGTAATACTCAGTATTGACGGTCTGCCGTGGAGGAATGTAATGCGTTAGGATAACTCCAGCACAGTCGTACACGAGAATCACCTTAACTTTCACAGTATTGGGGCTCTGACGAACTTTCGACTTTCGTGGTGACCCATACTGACACCATTCGTTCGATTGGCGTTTCAGTTTTGGCTCATACGATTTGGCCCATGTCTCATCCAGGGTTATGATACGGCGTAAGAAAGTCTCTCCTTCGCGCTCTTAGCGCTCCAAGTGCGTCTTAGCAGCGTTGTAACGCAACCATTTCTCCATTTCCGTCAAATCATGCGGAACCCATCGTGATGCAATTTTTCGCATGCCCAGGCGTTCCTTCAGGATGTGAAGCAAGCCGTATGCGCTAATCCGGTTTCTTGGGCGAGCTCACGAATCGTCTGGCGTCGATCACTGTCCAGTAACTCGGCAATGCACTTCTTCTTCACTGACGCTCGTAGGACGACCTGCCCGATGAATGTCTGCCACAGTTTGCCGACCATCTTTGAAGGCTTTTACCCAACGTGCCACTGTTCTGTAAGGAAATGCACATTCCCCGCAAGCCTCTTGAAGACCTTTATGACACTGTCGTGCTGTACGACCTCTGGTACATTCAATCTTGGTCCAACTCCGTTGTTTCTGTTTCGAAAACATAGTGACAACAGTACGTTAGACCGCTAGCTCACAAGTGACTGTGTTTCTCTCGATGGTGCGCACACAGGTGACGTGGGAAGGGAGAGTTCACTTGCTCTGAGAAAAGATAGGTATGTAAACAACGTGTGCTGTCAGCGACAATATTAGATTCCGTTGCATAGCGTCTCCACAGCAGTGTTGCCACTATTTAAGTGCCAACCCTCATATATAAACAACTTCTACTATCAAGGAGTGGGTTATAACGGGTCATCGACAGGTTCTTCCGCATTCGGTGATGTGCACCGCACAGGAAAAAGGTGGTACTCCTTCATTTCTGGTATTCCTTCGCTTCTCTAGTAAAATCTTGGCCACATAATGACTGCGGAGTGACTTCTAGACGACCCTTTATAAACCTGTTCAGATTTCAGTCATTTATTAAATCCAACTTGCTTTGGGTATGCCAACTTCCCTCTTACCCAAGATTGTTATAACAATATTTCATTGGTTAATTGTTTCGAAACATTCTGTTAACATGATCTTTCCATTTTTGTCTATAATTATATATTTCTTCCTTGAATTGAAAATATTTTAAGATCCTGTCTAATTACTTATTTTATCTCTTCTGTGATTTTTTAACGGATCTAAAAAAATCTCATTTTAGATGTCGTTATTTTTCTCTTATCATTCAAGGTTATGAACTTAGGGTAGAGCGGAAACCGCTGTTACTCTATAAAATTTCATTTGTGTATCTTTCATATTGCTTTTTATGGCTCCATATATTTGATTAAATTGTACTATTTTATTATCTATATAAAATATCCTAGGAAGATGTACCCAAAATAACTGAAGTTATTTGCTTGTTCTATGATTGTAATATTTATTACTATTTTTCTTGTTTTTTTTTTTCCCCTGGAAGATGATCATCACCATTTAATTCAAAATGAAATATTTTACAGATCTGGATTAATTTAAAAATATGCATTTGCAGTTCATCTTCACTTCTTGATATAATAACTTTATTTTCTGCATACAATAATGTTTTAATTTGGATACCCTGTCCTTAATATATTCCTAAATTTATCACTTCGTTCCATTAGAATAAGATCTCGTCTTGTGTAAATTAAAATTGCAAGCTACAGCCTTGTCTAATTCTCCAATTATTTTAATTAAATTATTACTAAAACTATATTCTAGCATTAAAACTACTGTGGTATTCTCATATAGACTTTCTGTCCAATTATTCGAAGGATATGCAAAACCCCCATTTTTCTAAAATTGTATTATAAAATTGCTCTCTCTATTTGGCCAAATGTCTTGTTGTAGCCAATAAAAGCTAAACGTGTTTGTACATTAAATTCTCTTATTTTACTATTCAGTATTTGTAAGGCAAACTCATTGTGTGTACTAGATCTTCCGAGGCAAAACTTACCATGATCTTGAGCTAATTTTACTTCTGTTTTTTTATTATTCTTGCACATGGAATTTTTTAATTTATCCTCACTCAGCGTTTATCCTTTATGCAATAAAAGAAATGCATTTAAAGTAATAATAAATATCCAATAAAATGCCTTTAAAGTTTAATTTTTTCTAAATAAACAAATAGTTGGTTGTATGCCTGAGGCCTAAATTATATGTATCTAGTCTCTCTATATTAAAAATATACAGTTTTGTTCTCCTCTGTCTTTTAAATGAATATATACTGCAATCAGTTCTTCGAATTTTACAACTTCTGTAAGATAATGGCCAGCTAATTGGTCCTACTAATACTTTCCTTAGTCACTCATAATTGCTCTGTAAAGTTTAAAGCTGCAGCAATTCGCAATGTCCCTTCCTCTAAAAAAATTTGCATGGATAGGTATATATTGTCTGTTAGAACTGAGATACCATACTCTCTGTTAGATAGCAATGGAGATGGGTATTATTGTATGAAAGATCGCTCCTTCAACTTTAGCAAGATAAAAAATAAATGTTGACCTTTCTGGTTTAAGTTCCTCTTGAAAGATAGTGTACCATGTTCATTACCCTACCACTGAGCTTGTAGCAGATTTGAGTACGTTTCTATCCGAAAATACGATATAATTGTTAGGTCATAATCAGCATCTTGACTAGCAAAATACCAGCGCCTGCAGAAAAGCATAGATACAAAAACAACTCTTTCCTAACAGAGCCGTTTTGTATCCTTTTTGTCTTGGAGGGTTTACCGAAGGCGGTGCGCGTGATAGGAACCAGTACACCTTGACGCTAGGAGTCGCAACACAGACAGGGCCAAGTCCAACATGGTCACATGCTGGGGTTTGTTGCTTGACCTTAATATTGACCCTCTCTGCTGAAGCCTAATTTGAGCTCCCAACACCTTCCCCCTCTTCGCGCCCCGAGCAGTCAAAAGTAGGTCAGCACGATCAAAAGTTAACGTTCATAGACCCAGTTGAGTTGAATACGATCTACTTCTGTTACATAAGGGCTGGAAATTTGGCGCATGCGCACAATGTTCACTTGTTTCTTATCAAACGAACTGAGCCAGCGTAAACAGTCATGTTTTTATGAAAGCTATGGCGAATTTGTTGTTTTAAGAGTTTTTAATCAAATTATTTACATTTTTCCCTGTAGAAAAGTTAATGTTTATTGTTCTACAGTGCAACAGTTTCTTGTGTAATAAATGCTTATTTTTGTAGATATATTTTATAATTTCTTCCAAAGCGCTCTTTCTCATAATACATTGCTTAACGAAGATAAACGTTTGTACACAACACACAAGGAACAAAGTTAAACTTAGTTTATTTATTTACATGCTTTTAAGTCTTGTTGTAATCATAATGAACATATTCTGTAAAAACTTAATGGAAAATTTAATATCGAATCCTACTTGTCTGATTGAAGAATTATGTAGATATTGTGAAAGATGGCAATGTTTTGTGGCCAAAACACAAAAAAACGTTAACGCATTTTTTCTTTATTTTTATACTTAACTCGGAACTTTGGTTTTTTTTATTTGCATAACAGCACTTTTGCTTATCTGTATAATTTTTTTGTCGGTCCTTGTGGTGTGTTGGTAACCATGTTGCCTAAACCCAAGGTCACGGGTTCGATCCCGGTCAGGACTGATGGATTTTTTTCGAGCGTAAAAATCCTAAGTGTGGCTTCCTTGGGAAGGGAAGTAAAGCCGTGGGTCCCGTATCGTGCATTTACGGTACGATAAATAACCTCAAATCTGAAAGAAGAGGCCTCTGAGCAAAATTTGTCGGCCGTTTCACGCCCTGAATTGAATGGGACACTGATAACCTGAGATGTTAAAGAGCGTCCGTAAATAAACCAAATAATAATGTATAAATTTCATGTTTGATCATTAGTTGAAACTTTAATTTCAAATATATCTACAAACAAAAGAAAATACCATTAAAATGTTATAATTCTTCCTATGGATACTAAAGCTAAAATTGTTGCGCATTTCTTCTAACAACAACAATTTTATTAGTTTTCTATTCTTTGTTTCTAAATCTTTCTTGGACAGGTTACAAATTGTAATGGATAGCGTAACTTGCAATATAGCTCATTATTATGGTAAGAAGTAGCGGATTTTAAATTCAGGAGATGAAAAATTAGAAGCTTCCTACATGAGACTCTTAAACATTATTAGCCATAGCAATTAAATGTTGTTACATACAAAGACGTTCTAAAAGTTCTCGGCCAGACCAAGAAAACAAGATTTAAGAGAAATAGTTTTATTTTTCAACATAGTCACCTTGTAAATCAGTATATTTAGTCCAACGACTTTGCAGCAACTTTTTAATACCCCCAGATTTGTCCAACTGTGAAAAATAAGCGTCTGCCTCACTTCAACCTCGTCATTTGATGTGAATCTTCATCCACCCAGTCATTTCTTCAGGTTTGGGAACAAAAAGTAATAGCTGGAAGCCAAATCCGGCGCATATGGCGGATGTGGAACCACTTGGAAGCGAAGGTTATGCAGTTTTGCAGCAACAATCCCAGACGTATTGAAGGCGCATTAAACATCCTTCAGTTGGTCCAGTAGTGAAGCGTAATACTCCCCAGTGATGTCCAGCCCTTCTGGAGGTAGTCTAAGAGCACCACATCATAAAAATTCCAGAAAACCGTAGCCATAACTTTTCTTGCAGATGGAACCGTTTTTACTCTTTGGTGCACTTTCACCTGTTGCCACTTATTGTTTGGACAGCTCCTTCGTCTCTGGCGTGTAGTGATGAATCCATGTTTCATCTACTGTTATGAAACGTCAGAGAAACTCACTGGAATTGCATTTAAACAAGTCTAAACACCCTTGCGAAATGTTCATTCCATGCGTTTTTGGACCATTTTTAACAAACGCGGCACCCATCGAGTGGAAAGCTTTCTCATACACAAAACTTGGAGTAAATTGTAGTGGAGATGGCATATCGATATCGGTCCTGATGGTATAGTAGTAACCATACTTGTTGCCTCCTATATCCAAGATCGTGGGGGATAAAAATCCTAAAAATCCTTCTGAAGAGAAGTAAAGCCGTGGGTCCCGTGTCGTACATTTACGGCACGAAAAAAAACCTCAAGCCTGAATGAACCAAATGAACCAAATCAACGTCCTGTCGATATCTTTGATATATCAGTTAACTCGTGTACCTTAAATCGGCGATCATTGAGTATGGCATTATGAATTTTTGTTATTATCGCGTATGTCGTAGCAGTGGGACGCCCTTAGCGCTCATCATCTTGAATGAATGTACGGCCACGCTTAAATTCATCAACTCATTTTTCAACCGTCGAAATCAAAGGGGTAAAACCCTTTAATGTGGAATATAACTTATTTTGCATTTCTATTGAAGTTAAACCCTTCAAAATGAAGTATTTTATTACAGCTAGTTATTTCAGTTTTATCCATTTCGTAGAAAATGTTAACACTAGTGTGTTTACACGATCGTCATAAACACGTGACTACACTTAAGCGTCTGAAACTTTACAGCGGGGCTTTTAAAAGATAATAATTAACAACTATTGCAGCAATTTGGCCATCTCGACGACATCTCTGAGTTAGGCCGAAAACCTTTACAACAACCCTAGCAGTTCTAAGTGTATATGAAAATATTAATAATTGCGACAGCACCATTCTCAAGGATGCGACCTAAACAAAGAACAGGAATATCTCGAGCTTTAAAAAAACAGATTCAAACTTAAAAGTGTTCATCATCATTGTTATTAATAATAATATTTTAGTCGAAAATATTAACATATAATATGCCAATCTTCTAATTTTACAGTGAATCGTATTTGTTGCTAGTTGTGAAACGCACAAACATGTATCGGTTTAATACAGAGTAATATTGATACTGAGCACAAACAGGGTTCAGAGAGGTTGTATTTTACAGAAAATGGAGAACATGTTCCGAGAATTATAACTTTCGTGTTCCCATTTTTATCTTTTATTTTATTTTTATTATTTTTTTAGTTAATGAAGAGCTTCAAAATTATTTTAATATATAAATGTTTTAACTTTCTCTTTACTTTATTTTGGAAAAGCATATTTATGTTACGGTATATATAATTACTTGTTATGTGAAGTCGGTTCTGATGATGTAATGGTAACTTGCCTCCTAAACCCAAGATCGCGGGCCCGATCCCGGCCTTTTTCGGGCGTAAAAATCCCAAGTAATCCTTCGGAAGGGAAGTAAAGCCGTGGGTCCCCGTGTCGTACATTTACGGCACGAAAAAGAACCTAAAGCCTGAAAGAAGAGGCCTCTGAGCAAAATTTGTCGGCCGTTTCACGCTCTGAATTGAATGGGACGCTGATGACCTGAGATATTAAATAGCGTCCGCAAATAAATAAAAAAAATTACTATGTGAAGGCAAATTGCATTAGTGTCCCACAATTATGTCTGCATGGCAAGGATTTGGAACAGGAGTTGGCGTACCTCACTGGTGATGATGTTGTCAGATGCATACTTCCACAGCCTCAAGGATGGGAAGGCAGTCGATCCTCATTGTTGTGACAAATGGCGTAACAAACTTAAAATGGATGATGTGGCAATTCCGTTTTACGTGACGAGTAAAAGTAATTAGTGTATCATTTCTAATACCTTGGAGTTTCGAATCCCACGAGAAATTAGTAATGGAAGTGTGCGCAAACGCACATACCCTAGAATTCTTTGTGGCATTCTCAAGGTAGATATTGGGTTACTTGTTAGTGTTGGGTACTCTGGAAAAGTCATGCTCATCTGCCTTTGGCTGAGATTAATTATAAATATTCGATAATAATTTTAATTATATACGGAATATTAATGATAAGGGAGGTTAAAAACAGGAAAAAACATACACTAAATGGCTTTTGATACTTAAATTTTAAATAAATGAACTGCTATCATATATTTTGTTCCTCCCCCTTTTTTATCGTTGCTGGCATCAGTTGTGCATTTAACTTTAGTTTTGTTTTGGTAATAAATTATTTCAAAACAGTGTATACCCAAAAGAAAGAACAGAAAGTAAGCAGACTGTTCAACAGATTTGAAATAGTCTGTATCACCGTAATAATAATTGTAAAATAACTCAAATTAACTTTTTTTTCATCCCGCAAATTGCTCACATTTCATTCTGTTCAAATTCAAATAATAACAACAATACAGGTTGCAGGCAACGATAGAAAACAAAAGATGTGATAACAGTTGATTTCTCTTTTAAATCTGAAGTATCATAATATATGGTGTCATTTGAAATTTCGAGATGGGGGTAGTAGGGGGAGCGAGGGAGTGAAAATTAAAATTTTATCAACTTGGTTTTAAACTTCTCCCTCAAATTGACTGGTTTTGTTGTTTAAATTAATTTGGCTTTAAATAGGTAATTTTTCAAATCGGGAGGTTTTAAAACAAATATTCTCACAACACCAATTTTCAAAGTAGTAAATTATTTTCTCAGTGGAAGTAAACTGAATGATTAACGTTTGGGTGTAGCTTCAAATCTAGCACGTTAGTAAGCTCTAGAATTTTCTCTACCAGCTTGGGAATTACATTTCCTGAAAAAAGACATCTAATAGAGATATTCTTTGTCTTGACAGAGTTTTACACTATAGTAAGATGTGTTTTGCAATTTCATCAGACTGGTCATATAAACAGTATCTGGGATTTCCATGGTAGAGCCCCATCGTCCGTAGGCGTTTCCGGTTAGTAATCATTTCAATATCTTTCGTGGTTTGATTTCTAATCCTACTTAGTAAATCTTTAGCTAAATGCTATCTTGACCGGTAAAATTCTTCCAATTTTACAATTTTTCTTAGTCTGGTCCTATGAAGTCTATCTTCGCTTCTTTTTTTGTTGGTTTATCTGCAACCTCATTGCTTTCTATACCCTGACGTCCAGGCAGCTAACAAACTTCCAGGTGATATTTTTGTTGAAAGGTCAATGAGAGCTGGATGAGATTTAAGTGCACAGTCTGTGAGAATGAGTAAGCGTTAACATAATTTCTTCTCTCACAGAAGTTCAGATCAGATCAGAGGGAGTGGGCAGGCGATAACGTTAGGGACTCGTATTCGGGAGGTCTTCCTTTCAAATTCCTTGGAGCCGGTCATCCAGCCCTTGATTTCCTCTGGTCACTTACGTGAATACTGGGAAGGAACTTTCCTTTCCACGAATTTTCCGCTCTCTCATTTCATTTGATTCCTCCTATTGGTTGTATTACAGGTGAAAAGTAAAAGTGTCAAGTGAGGTGGATGGTGCAGAGTGATGGTGGCTTGCTCTTTGGAAAGATTTCTACCCCGGTGTCTAATATAGTCTTATGAGGGATCTTGGCTGCTTACCATCCCTTACTCCCTGGGAACATAGGCACAAACGGCCAGCCGTTGGGACAAGCTAAAGTACCGAATATCATTTTCCGACCGTAGCAGTCCAATAAATGCAATTACTACAAGATGTATAACAGTATTCATATCCATGTGTAAATTCAACAAAAGTCTTCAAATGTATTTTAAAGTCATTGGATGCATTGTTTTGGCGATTTAAAATAATTCAAAAATGTTTAATCCAATCTGTTTGACTCAAATCCATTAATTTGATAGACCTTTATCTTAAAACAATGTCTGCAATAAACCTAAAAAATGTTTTTGGATCTTTGGTGACTGAATTGCATTTGTTACAGAACAAAAGAAAATTACTCTATTGCTATTCATATACTTTTGCAGAAACTTTCGTTATAACAGTACTTTATACATTATACATTACTGATATCGAAAAGAAAAATACTTTAGGTGGTTGCTGAGTTAGGAGTTTTAGTAAGAACTAACATAAAACAACAACAATAATAATAAAAGTAGCAATGGAAACAGGGACTTTCATTAAAATATAGTTCGCTCATTTCTGCTTGAAAATTTGAATCCTTGTTTTGGCTTGATGATGTTCACGGCTGTACAGGGGAAGGGAAGGTACTGTTTTTAAGTATAGATATTTGTTGTATCAAATAACAAAATAATCTCTTGTTTTTAAAGCATTCGTTTTTGTGAATATTGATTAAACGACTTTTTTGCCTATGACGATTTTCAGGCTACGTGTTTTACTAAATGTAGTACATATCACGTCAAGTCACATACATAGCGATGACTGAGGACATGTATTTTTCTTTATTTACAGGAATTATGACCCTTACGAGAACCCCGTGTGATTTGGACACGATGAGTCTCTTCCAGGACCTCAAGTTGAAGCGTCGAAAAGTTGACTCGAGGTGCAGTAGTGATGGTAAGCATTTCAAACTTTTCAGCAATGTTACGATTGAGAGTTGCATTGAGATCCCTGCAACTGGGTTGATGATTTAAAAAAACGTTGATTTATGGTGCGTTAATCATTTGATGTATCTATTTATGATAACTGCAGAGTTTCCAGAACATGTCCATACCGCTCAAACGAAGTTTTGCCTCTCGGCAGCTAGATATGACCCGACCGACCGCGCCCTGTGTGTCTTCGCTAATTGTACAATCAAAATTCAATTCTCTTTTCCTACACAGCGGTTTCTTGTATGCAGTTTGGATTTTCAGAACACCAAGAGAAGTTTTGTGAGCGTTCACATGAACATTTTGTGGAAACTACGTCTTGCCTGGGGGAAAACACACACACACACACACACACACACACACAAGATGTGGGTTATATTAACCTTTCAGTCACTGATGAAAGAAACCACTCACAATAACTCACATACGGGAACATCTTGTCATAGAGAATGGATTCGTGTATACACTTAATAATTTTGTAGCTGTACGTGCAGAAGAGACTGAAACCCCAACTTGTGCTAGTGTCGAGAGTGAGGCGAACGTTCAAGATTTGTGCGCAATTTGGTTCAATTTACTTTCTGTTAAAACAGCACGTCTTTGCGTGTTTTTCACTGAATCAGTATCATCGGTGGTTAAAAAGAACATGAATTTCAGTTCTGTAAGGAGACAATTACCCAGGGAACTAAGAATAAATTGCTCATCATAGCGACGAGCTGATTTGTATTAAAATAACATTTACACACAAAAACACATTACTTTAAAGTCTTCACGAACGAATGTAGACCGGCGACTGCACGGAAGTTTGAGAACAGGCAGGAAGACAAGCGGACGTGAATGGGGAAGTTAGCCGGCTTGGCGTAGGTGCAAAACCCCGTACGAGCGGTAAAGACATATTCTGGAAGCTCCGTATTTGTTAATTTTTGGTAGGCTATCCTAGCTTATTATTTGTAACTATATTTCTTTGCATTGCTTGAAATGTATATATTCTTTTTTCAGCTAGAATATGGAAAACGTTTAACGTTCCTTATAAGTACCCAGTACCCTTTGTTATATCGTTGATAGAGTTCTCACCATTACTTTGCAGCACGTTTATTAATTAAAATATGTGTATATGGAGGTTCTCTACTAGACTACTCCTGCTGTAACTCTCTTTGCTCTTTTATGTAGCTGAATATTTCTTTACACCTATAGAATCTTCCCCAATATTTTCTCTTGAGTGGAAGTACACATCAGGGCACTGTTGTTCTGAAATGTTTGCATAGGCGCGACCACAAACTTGCTGTGTGTTTTGCCTTAATGTGCTCTTTACAATTTATTATACTATACAGGGTGTAAATGAACTACACCGCAATACTTTTGGATATTATGGAGGAGTGAACAAGTAGTTTGAGACAGGTAATCTTTGATCCACGAATACAAATAATGGTTGACATTTGTTATTGATGAGTCAATGTTACAGTGAAATGTGGTAATGTCTTCATCCTTCATCATTTACATTTTCACGATTTAATGTTATAAAAATCTCTAAAATCTCGGAGTAATAATATGGCAAATGATTTATCGTGTTATGCATCATAGTCGAGGGGTTGCTGTCCACTTGACTGTGTGATCCAAGAGATAATGTGACAAACTGTGTTCCAAGATCGTAGGCTAGTATTCTGTCGGTAAGGTTATTTATTTTATATTTTATGATGAAATATGATCCTATATAATATAAAAATCCTCGACTCTGCACCTATAACAGTGATCCGCTTTTACTTGACGCCAGTATCAGTATCAAACCGCACCAAAGAGACTTGATGTAATAACGTTTAAAATTAAACCGAAATATCTTAGATTCCCTATCTCAAAGTGTTTAAGACCCCTCTGTAATATCTGTAGCTCATTAACTCTGTACAGGGATTTCATCACTTTCCTTACTGCAACACAGGCCCCTTGCAAGCACTTTGCGATAGTCAATGAGCTCCCTGTATGTAAACATCAAACTTTTGGTTGCTGTTGTAGTTTCAGGGATATTTATTAATGACTGTGTCTAAAGCTCGAGAAGCTGAATGTATAAATATCGGCCGTAATTTATTATAATACTTGTGTCATAAGATAATATATACTTTTATTATGAGGCTAAGTTTATTCATGCAATATTCCGTTCTTAACGTTTTGACATAACGAAGGTGGTTGCCCCTACTTTCGGATATTACTGAAGAAGTTGTTGTGAAAACAAGAAAATGAGGTATTTAAGTTGCTGGAATGGGGAATGTGACAGAAGGAAAGTTGGACAAGGAGAAATAAGATAAGAAGTGAAGCGTTTTACACGATCACTTTTTTGATGAGGAAATCAAAAAAAAAAAAAAAAAAAAAATCCTTTCAAAGAATGCAAAATACTGATAACTACATTTCTGACTAGAATGTATCATGAAATGGGAAAGGGAAGTTTTCTTAGCCTTCGAGTGTTGTTTGATTATATGTCGCCCCTGTTTGATAAGAAATCTTTCATCATCGAAACAATTGGTTTAAGTGAACAGCTATAAAACGTCACATCACTTTATCCACCTTGAATTGAGAAATCCCGTGCAATCTACCCAGCATGTGATGAGCCACGCTTATTAAACCGCCTCAGTATCTCAGTATCTCAGTATCTCAGTAGTAAAAGCGGGCGTTAAATGCCATTTAAAAAAACGCTTATTAAAGTTTTGGTTCAAAATGCGCTGTGAAGTGTTTCCAGATCTCCTTGCTCCATTAGCAGCAAGCTGCCAGGTAACGGTTTTACAAGGCCAGGGCATGCTTCTGACATTGGATCTAAAGGTCTGATTGCACCCAGGCCAATTAAATATCGTAGCGGTTGCCGGCCGACCAGAACTCTATAGGTATAGCAGGTTCCTTTCAGTGTACATGCCGGATGAAGGTAGGTGCAACTGCGTGAGATTTCACCTTGAATAGTTGTGCACAAGATTTGGTGTGCTCAGTAACTGACGTCAAGGGCTAGGACCATTTCTGAAGTTCTTCAAAACTCGTGCATTGCAGGTAAATAAATGGGTATTAGTTTCGCCATAACAGTTGTTTTACTTACCGTACTTAAGTTAGATTATAATTAGTCATCTGAATGTCATAATTACGCTGTAACAATTTTGTATCTTTTGATAGCTTATTGTCTATTTTGATGATAAATGGGAATAAACATTTATATGCCTCATATGTTCCGCAATATGAGCAACAATGTTAGTTGCTTCTAGAAATCTCCCTGAAGTTCCGATAAGTTTCTTTTTTCTTAAAATGAAATCTAATGAGAGTAAATTGTTCATTTTAAGAGAGAGAGAGAAAAAAAAAACAAGGTTGCAGTTCAAAATGCTTTTCATATTGTTTATGTATCGATGTTTACAATGCTTATCAAGAAACACCAATATTTGCGTCATTTTTAAATTATTGTGCTATTTTTATATGTTCGTGTTCATTGTTAATTTGGGAATTAATTATTTCCTTATAACAATTTACTCTGATGTTCTTTATTATTTCTATTACTTTCATATTTTGAAAATTGCTTCTTAATGTAACAATAAAAGATGTAGTCATTAAATAACAGGATTTTATAATCAGTTGTTTCCAAGGGTACTACTTACAGAAATTGCTTGTGCCTTCATGGTATAGACTTTAACCAACTTTTCACCACCTTCATTACCCGTGGTCACCTGCAAACTTCTAACTCGGCAAATATCCTTTCAAAGGTCCAAGCAAGTGAAAGTCTGATGGCGCCAAGTCAAACATTTAGATAATTTAATGCATACACTAAACTTGAAATCAGCTTCCTTACGCACTTAACGGAGCACTCGCGCAGAAATAGGATTTAATGTGTGTATAGTAGTAGTTCATATTTTCCCTCAAATATTGGTTATCACAGCAATATCTATAAATACAGAAACTAATAATTAAGTACATATGATCCATAGGGCTAGTTTTTTACAATGTATTTTGCAATTCCTCTTCTAGTAGGAATATGGTATTTTGACCAGAGACGTGAGTTTCAACTTTTCCATAATTTGCCCCTGACTCGTTTCCTGAAACACGCAACTATCAACCTGTTATCGCTACAAAAACACACCTTGCCTGTCTATCTTTAAATAATAACTCGTCTTTTAATCTACGCCCAAAATCTTCTGAAAGGAATTGTCTCAAGTTGACCTAAATGATGTCATGTCTTTATATCTGGAACGGAAGTTTTCACATTCCGAGAACTGGCAATGCGGTTTTTCTCTCATGGCTATAGTGGACACATTTCTCATGCCGCACTTGCTCACTGATAAATTTCAGTTGATTATCTATTGAGATTTGAAAAATACAGCAAAAGTTATGCAGAGTTTTGGGTTGTAGTTATAGTCCTTTTTGTAAATCAGTGCTGTCAAGATCTTGAAAGATAAAATCAAATTACTGCAAAACACATTTGCCACACCTTATTCATATATTGAGGTATAACTGTCATAGAAATAAAACATAAGATATCATTGTGTATTAACAATCAATTTGAATTTCCTGTTATATAAAAGTTATAAAAATATAATAAATTACATGGTGTTTGATTAAGATCGAAGCTTTAAATATCGTAGCGAATTTGCGGCATATTTTAGAATAAAACCTTAGGAAATATCGCAATCCCCTTAGAGACACCTACATAAATGTGTTGTAATCATTCATCATTCCAAAGATGGGCGCTAATGACCTTAGCTGTTTTGCGCCCTTTAAACCATTATCATCGTCATCATCTCTAGGCCGGACCTAGCTGCGTCAATTAGCTATAAGAATCATAGCCTTCCTTATTAAAAATGAGGCAAAACTAAGGGAAAATATCGTTTGAGGCATTGTTTATAAATATGAACTTACTCGGTGTTAAATCAATTTCATTACCATTGTAAAATTGTTCTGGACTCGATCTGTCCGTCGGCCACCCCGGAGAAGAAGGTGCAGCACCCATTCTATTCAAGTTCCAACTTTCGATTCCCTGAAAACCGTTGAAAACGTTACACTTTTCCCCTCCCCACATGCATGTAAGTTAAATTTTCGTCCCGTACAAATCCCCAACCGTCACTTCTAAATACTAACCGTCTCAATGTTACAATACACGTAATAGTTTCCCTATACTGTTACCCGTCATATACCACAATATTCGATACCTACAAATAACATTAATGCTAAATAAGTACTAGATGCAATGGAAAATAATTTCACGATAAATTATATGAAAATAATTCAGATAAATTTTAAGAAGATCAGTAGAAAAGAAAAAGTCAACATATGCTAAAGAGGGAATATAATTTCAAATTATGAATATTTCTTTGGAGTGAGATAAGACTTGACTTTTCTTTTAGTAAGAGATTTTGCTAACATTGTGTTTGGTTTAAAATTAAATATTGACACAGCTAATTCTGTTCATTTATGCAAATTGAACCACGCAAACATACTAATACAGCCAAACGAATAGTTTCTGAGTCACTATAGTTGACAAGAAAAGTACGTTTACATGCCTAAGCAGAGAAAGGTTCACCCTTCTAGGAGGTCTTTCAAGAGCTTTGCTTTCGTTTCAAATGAGTATAATTCCGTACCCATTAATGTGTTAATTTTGCATTCAT
The DNA here is from genome assembly GCA_030762175.1 of Metallyticus violacea. Classification (NCBI taxonomy): domain Eukaryota; kingdom Metazoa; phylum Arthropoda; class Insecta; order Mantodea; family Metallyticidae; genus Metallyticus; species Metallyticus violacea. The sequence continues at coordinate 99,408,791 of CM060835.1, read as the reverse complement.
CATGACAGAACTCTAGGCAGTCATCAGATTGCATTGTTATTCCTTTACTACACGACAGACATTTGTTTTAAAGTCATTAGCTACATTCATTCATGAGCTCGGAAATCGCATTATTACAGCTGAGGTTTTTATTGCTGGAGCAAGTATGGAAGTCACTCGACAACCAGCTAATATTGCTCTTGTAACCATGGAAAGCCACATACAGTGCTTGCAGTTGAGAACCGCATATTTAAACACTTCTAGACTTTCTAAACAAATTTTCTCTCATTTTAGGTATTCAAAATCCATGCACGGTTGATAGGTGCGTAAGTATACACACTTAAATCAGGCATTTTGAAAGACAATCTCTCTGTTTTTGCAACCAGCAAATGAGGTTTTATCCCTTCCCACGAAGGGAATTTAAGTCCCTACCTTCTAAAATGCAAATTTTATGCCAAAACAAAAAGATGGTCGTGCATTTCATAGATGAGGAATTTCCCGAAGCTATTGCGATGTCATGATGGTAAATCGCTGATTTCCTCTAATCTCATTCCCTTATCTAGAACGGAAGTGCAACCTTCCGAGAAAGGATGACGTGGTTTTATTTTATCCCAGAATGGATGCGGCAGCATTATGACTTAAAAAGCTGCAGTGCATCTCCAGAGCTTGAATTGTTTTGATAGCTACAAATGAGCCTCAGGGACTCTTCTGGCTTATGTTCACTTTAAGCTTTACAGGCTACCAGCTCATATACGCATTCATTTCATTCACGGCATTTTTCATATTAGTATATAGGTTATTATTGTTTTGAGGAGCAAATTTGAGAGTGTTTCATTAAATTAAGATTTTACCTACTGTCGTTTATTAAGTTTGTTTATGCCTGTAAATGATTGAAGCCTTTGCTTGTTTTCCCTTTCTTTTGTGCTGCGTATTTCCATCTTTGCCGTTGTACCCAGGAAAGGATTTTTTAACAAGTTCTTCAAATCTCCGTCGATCCTACGCAGTAGGCGCATATATATATATATATATATATATATATGAAATAACACTGTGAGCAATATAGTTAGCTAAAGAAGCAGAAAAAGGAAAAAACTGACACAGATTACCTGTCCGTTTTACCGTTAGCAATTGTTAAATGTGTGTGTGTGTGTGTGGTCGCAGTTTTTGCTTTTTCTCAACGAAACTCTGCATATACTCATCAATTAACAAACGATTTATCGAATTCGTTAACCAGTGAAATTGGACCATTAGGGGTAGGGACTAACCTAAAGCGAAAATGATTTTAAAAAATATCAAAATCGCTTTAATAGCCGGAATTTAAATTTTTTTTCTCAACGAAATTCAGTATATTTCTTTAAAATAAATTGATAAAAACAGTTTCCAAAAATTAAGACAATCCGGGCCATTGGAAGGGGGGTATATCTGAAAACAAAGTGGAGGATTAAAGCGAAATGTAAAAATCTCTCTAGCGGCTGCAATTTTATTTTTTTTTTAAAGGAAACGCGACATGTGACATTGAAATAAAATAAGGAAAATATTTTTTGAAAATCAGTGAAATCAGATTATTAAGTGGGGTTACCTGAAACCCACAATCTAAAAAACGCTCTAGTGACATTAATATTTGTTTTTTCACAAGAAAATTGTATATATCACTTAAATAAAACAAGAAAAAGATTTTATGAAAATCAAGAAAATCGAGCTATTGGAAGTGGGAGTTTCCCTGAAACACGAAATTTAAAAATCGCTCTAGGAGCACAATATTTACGTTTTCGCAACGAAACTCCATATATGCCATTTAAATAACACCTGAAAATTATTCCCTGAAAATCAGGGAAATCGAATTATTAAGAGTGGGGGTTTACCTAAAACCCAAAATTTAAAAATTGATCTATTGACACCAATATTTGTTTCTTCACAACAAGATTCGGAGTGTACAATTTAAATAAAATAAGAAAATTTTGTTTCTGAAAATTAGGGAAATTGGACCATTAAGGCTATAATTGAAAACCGAAATTTAAAAAGCTCTCTGGCGTTTAATTTTTTTAAAAATAAAATTAATTCAGCATATAAACTGTATTTATAACGATGCATATGTTTTATGTTTAACAAAAGCGCCGTCATTAAAATAACAAATGGAAATAATTAATCTAATATATGTTTTGATATTGTATTCGTATGTAAGAGCGCTCTGTAATAGCCCTCAGAAAACTTTTGCGTTGCATGTTTTTACTACAATAACATTTAAAATAAATTTCAAAGTCAATGAAAATCGATTAAACCATCGATTGTTTATTGTTGATTGTGTATATTTGCTTAGTGCACTGTAACTTTTTTTTAAATAGTTGCATGTTTTTGTTTTATTGAATTTTACCAACACCATCTTCACTACACAAAATAACTGAAAATTTTCTGTTATTTTCTCTATTAAAGTAAATGTAAAGATGGTATCAGGAGCTCAGTTCATAAACATGACTACATTTAAAAATGTTTAAAAATACCCACACAGTATAGCTTCGTCTATCAGTGGTCATATATTTCATTTAATTAATACTGTGCTATTAATTTTTGTGTTTTAATTTCAGTAATAATAGTAATTCTAAAAATGTTGTTTCTTTTTTACAATACTTATAGATTCCACGAATTATAATTTTGCTCTCCTAATACCAGGCAGTAATGGCATAACTTATTTCATTTCATTAATTAATAAGGCCTTATTTTGAATTTTATATTCTTTTTTAAAGTTATACTATTAGGTGAGAAATTCGCTTAGTTTAACGCAGCTCTTGCGTGACGGACTTTTTTTCTTTATTTACTGTATTTTGTTTGGAACTCAGTATTCAAAGCAGCATTCATTTTTAAGCTGCCATAATGTCATAAACTATCAATTGAATATCAAAATGAAATTGTATAAAATGAGTGCTTTCTGTTAACTGTTTTAATTATTTTAACACTTGTAACAGGTAGATAATTAATAGCACATACCTGATCAATCATATTTATATGGAATTTTTGTAATTCAGAAAAATAGCTTCCAAGAAAGAAAAAGCTCGCCTTGTGAAAATTAGAAATATGCACCCAGTCTAGCGCGAACTCATTAAGAAATTGGGTTGGATCGGTAGGGACAGAGGAAATATCTCGACACTTCATCCTTAAGACTGACTGTTTGTTCCTACGCCACCATAGAGGGATCTCCGGGAGGGAGGGATTAGATATTGGCAAGATTCAGGCGCGGTGAGACTTGGACGTAGGGAATACTAACATTGTTTCCAGATAGAACACCTCCACACTAGCGGGTTCCTCCCTTCACGGAGCCGCTTCCTTTTCAGACTCCGGGGGGGAATTCTTTCCAAAGCGCAAGCTACAGTTATACCGAACACAGCATCAGCCCATCTCGACTGGCACTTTTCACTTGACCCTGTAATAGAAATGAGCTGAACTGGGAGAATGGAAAATGGAATAAATAAAGACCCACATTCGCCTAAGCGACCAGGAAAAACCACGAAAAAATCCAAGGTCAAGATCATTGGTTCCAAGGGATTTGAACCGGTACCTCCAGAATGCGAATCCCAGGCGTTACCGCCTGAGCCACCCCGTTCATAGATCCAAGATCGCGTTCAATCCCGGCAGGAGCGATGAATTTTTGGGGGCTTTAAAATCCTAAGCATGACTTTCTTCGAAAGCGAAATAAAGCCGTTGAGTCCCATGTCTTAGATGTAAATCATTTAAAGATATTTAAAAAACCTTAAGCCTCTGAGCAAAATTCAAACCCTGAATTGAATGGGACGCTGATGACTTGATATGTTAAAGAGAGTCCGCAAATAAACCAAATCAACTAATAAACAGTGACAATAGGGAAAGGAAAGTTACCTGATAGAATCGCAGTCGTTTATGTATTGCTCGTATTGTAGCAGTACACATAACAATACAGTTGATTACCGCTTGTTTGCTTTAACCTACCCAAACATTTGTTTATAAACTTCTGAAGCGGTTGCGACGAGAGACTGAACACAGCGGATTGAGGTAACGCTAGAACTGAATGACACCAAAGAAGGTGTTTGTACATAAATCTTTTGTATTGTAACATAATTGTAAATAACAAAGAACAACTTCGAAATATGCTACTAGAGAATAATTCGATACTGGGTGCTTCTAAATCACCTTTCATTGTGCGCATTTATCCCAGGCGATGTTTTGCTGACACAGAATGTTCAACACACTCCCGAAAACGAAAAATATTATAAATGTTAAAAAAAAAAAAAGAAAAAAAAAAAAGAAACCAAGAGAAGGTTGTATGTTAAAAATATGTATGAAACATAAAGCGGAATGTCAGATAAGGATATTTTCTCGAAGTACCTATTGCTCTCTGTTTTCTTTCCACTAAAACTCGCGGCATCAAAATAAAAAATCTCAATGAACAAAGAATGAAGCACAAACTCTTCTTGAGGACGCTCCAACCGCAGAAATGTGGTCCTCTTCTGCAAGGGCAAGGCAATGGAAAGTAAAAGGGGCCATGGCAGCTGTGGAAATCCCGTACAACATTGACAGTGAACTTTCTTCAGCGTTTTCTCCAGGCATAGCGTGTTCCAGGAAGCCATACTGCGTTCTCTGGTACACCCAAGTATCATACATACTTCGCAAGCCTCTTCTCTGGGTCACAGGATAATTCCCCGCCCCCTGACTGGTTTCAAGTGCAACTTTCTCCTGCACATACACACGCACTCTCGTTGCCAGGGTTGCTGACGAGGTGCGTTTCTAGCACGCCCTATGAACAACAAAAGTGTGTAACTTCGTTAGCAAGCAAATTGATATCTTATCGTGCGTGAGTAGGTTTGTAGACATTTTCTTGAAGAACTACGAAGTTTCCAAAGTCGATCTGATAGGTAACGGCAGAATAAGTTTTTTAAATAGTGTTTAACTACTGTTTTCACTGCTGAGGCATCTAAGACGGTGAGCACTGATGGTACATAAGATGAAATGATAAATTGGGGATTTTTTTTTAAGAAAGGAAGCGTTCGTAAGTCTAAATTTTTGGTTCCTTCCCGGCATTTGCCATCTATGTGGAATAAGGGAAATCTGGTCAAAGCCTGTCAGCGAGGATAGTCCTGGCGGGAATCTTTTTATTTTTTTTTAAAGTAACTATAAACCTAAAGCAAGTAAATCAAGTTTATGTGATGTATTACCGATCATCTTTAATGTAGTGACGGTCGATGAGAATTAAATCATAAATAGATTCTAACTCGTTCACACATTTTACACTTAATAAGATTGTAAATGTATTTGGGAAGGAAATATTACCTTTTAAAGTCGTGATTGAAATGTGTCCAAATAAAACAGATCGGATCAAATCAATAGATTTTATTTCTATATCCTGTCTTAAAGTACTTTTCTTTTTCTTTTTTTAAAGCTTAAGAGTTGCCAATAGATTCAGACAGATATCTCCTTTGTCTCCGATTTTGTTTAATTTATAGCTTGACCTTTCCATTAGAGAATGGTAAGAAAGTTAATCTTTTGACGAAGAAACAAATTATATTAATGTGTTGTCCACGAATTATCAAACAAAGGACCTCCAAATTGCAGTATATTTTCTGGCCAAGACAACGAAGAATTATAGTCTCAATATTTCAACTAGGAAAACAAAAGTAATAGCGTTTAGTGGAAAAGAATAACACTGAATGACACTAACATACAGTGAGAGAAGTTAAAAGGTCCTGCAACTTAGATCGGCCGGCCGATCAGCGGACCTAATTCTCCAATCGCTGAGATTCCCACGCGAGGCGCCATTTTCTTTTTCAAGCAGTTGCGAACAGGGTTTCGACAGAGTCGGGCAGTTATGTTGTGCAGTCGAGAGTAAAATTTCATCATAGTGCTGTAGTGTTGTGCAACGGTAAAATATTCACTGAATCGTCGTTATTCATCTTCAAGGCATACAGACACAAAAAGTCATGTAATAGAACAAGATAGGTATTTAGGCGTAAATTTCATAGTAGGTCGGTTCCAATACGAAAAACAGCTTGAAAGTTAGTACAGAATTTTAATGAAACGGATTCTGTGAATGACCCGAATAAAATCAAAGACTACCAAGTTACGTCACTCACTCTGAATGTAGATGTTCTGTTCTTGTTCTTTGGGTCCCCCGAAGAGCGAAGTTCAAGGACACTGAATACGTCGTACAATTATAAAGCATTCAACTAAGAAAAGGTGAATCATTGCTATTTATTATAACAAGTATGTCATGCAACTTTATAACCTTTATCAATAAAGAGCCACCACCATTTGACAATAGTACAATAGTACAATAACATGATACAGTATTTAATTTTGCTATACCGAAATGAAAACATTCATCAATATTATAAAAGGCATATTTAAAAAAAGCTTTATATACTTGCACCACAATAATAGCTGCCCTTCTAGAAAAGGGTTAATGAGTCTATTTGTCCATTTAAGACAACAGCATGTGTAGTGTTATGATTATGTGCAGTTCAGTTTAAAGGTATCAAAGCTGTTGGCAGTTAGAGTAAGAATAGTCTGCTTCTTAAATAATGATCAACAACACAATTGATTCTTATTGCCCTTTTTTTGCAGAATGAACACACTCTTACTAAGAACAGAATTACCCCATAAAACTATTCCACGTCTCATAATGGAATTAACATACTTACAATGCAAGGTAAATGATTTGATACGGTCCAATGTTGAGCCTTGGGGTACTTCAAGTTTAATAACAGCAGCTGATTCACAATTATTGATGATAGTTTTTTGAGTTCTGTTGGTTAAATATGATTTTAACCAATTCATCACCACTAAAAGTTAACTTCTGTAACAGCATTTTATGTACTATTAAGTTCCTTAGCTAAGTCATAAAATATTCCCGGAGGAAATTTCTTTCTATTTAGAGCTGATAAAATTTCAGCAGTGAGCTTAAAAGAGGCTTTGCTAGTTGACGTCACCTTCCTAAAGCCAAACTGGGATACTGATAGGTTATTGCTTGAGTTAAGGTAATCCACATTATACTTTTGAAAATACAGTTAAGAGTGAAAAAAGTCTGTAGTTGGAGGTTTCACATTAATTATCTTTTTTGAATAAAGGATAAGATTACTTGACTTGAGTGTCAAACTGAACTATTATGTATTATTAATAAAAGCCTCACTTTTATAATAAAAAGCTAATCATTGCTCGGGCAATGCCTTCACCTAACTCCTTCAGATTTTTTCTCAACAATTATTCTGGTTTATGCATATAACAGCAATACAAGCAGTTTTATAAATGCTCTTTAATATGACGGGCTAAACATAATTTACTCTTCTAATGGCTTTGAGAGTAATTGTGTTACCATAAAATCTCTCCGCATAATTTTTATTTTATTATTGGAAGAATAAAAACTCTAGTTGAAAATAAGAACATCGAACAAAGTTCATCACTTTAACCGTCTCTGAAACGTTATTTCTGATTCAAAATTTGACAACATAGTAGAGAAAATGCATGAATATAGTTTTACAATTATGATTATAAACTGAATTTCGGAAGGCAGATATTAAGTGGGGCTTAATTTAGAATGAAGACGTATCCAGGATAAACTGCAGCACACTATTGATAATTTCTTAAATTGTAGACAGAATACGAACAAACAAATGCTCTTTTTGCCAATGATCCTAAGAACCCTACATATGACGATATCTCGTAAACTAATTGATCTGAAATCGCGGGAAAAAAAATATATATATATATATATATTTTCTTGGAGTCAATAGGCAGTGTTCCATTAGAAACAATGTAATTTAGAAATACACCTTATAATAATTGTTAACATTGATAAATAAGTCACTGTCTGCTCACCAATTTGGTGAAAACAACGCACCGACAGAAATATTTGCGGTGATAGTTTCAAGTGATTCACCTATGTACTTATGTTACAAATATTGCCTCAGTTATCCAGTGGTAGCGTTTGTAACTACAAATCTGTGATCCTGGTTCAATTCTAGGTAAGGTGAAGCTGTCTGGGTAAGGTTTTTTCCCCAGATTTTTTCCTTGCCCTAAGAAGGCGAATGTCAGATAGCTTTAAGGCGCCAAGGAACCAGAGCTCATTTGAGACATTATTAATTAATTTCATTCATCACTACAGACTAATACGTTTAGGCACCCATTGATTTAAGGAATCCCATCATCTTCGCTGTGTTAATATAGCGGCGCCGGGACGGTCCCAGAAATCGTGAACAATGGGCTGACATTGACCAAAAAATATATAGTGCATATATGTATATGATGTACCGGGAGAGTTGATATTACAGTTATTTACTATAGAAAGACAATGTAACCAAGGCCAAAGAGAAAAAGAAAAGGTACCAACTTTGTATCTCCTACTTGAGCCATGGTTATAGAAAATAGGGCAGTAAGGAGATTACTTTAGTAGTAGCACAACATTAGCAGGAATTTAAAGAAAACACCATCTTCAACAATTATTATCATAAGTATCATCAAATATTCATTGAATTTTAATTTTTTTTTTTTTTTTTTTTTTTCTATTTTAACTCCTGATCATTTGTCATGTTTAAATTCATTGTGTTCAATCTCTTTCTTTCTATTCTTTTTGAAGAAATTTAAGTCAATCAAATTATTTTGAGCCTTGAAATAAAAAGCTCATCAAACATCTCTTCTTCAAGTGTGGCCTGTACAAGGGAAATTGCTTAAAATCCAAAACAATATATCTATTCAAAGGGGGGGGGGGAATGTCTAGTACACTCAAAGGCTTCTATAAGTCGTAAAATTAAACACGAAGAACTTCGTTCATATTAATTCCTTCAGTATACAGATAGTATATCTGTAACACGACGAAAGAATTAATTGGCTGGGAGAAAAATTAATAGAACAATATTCTGAAAGAAGCAACACCTAATAAAATAAAATATATCAATAGAACTATAACAGAGATGCGCGTGATATTATGTTTTCAAAACGCTCTTGCCAGTTTCTCACGTCAAAAGCAGATGGGTTGACAGAACGCAACTTTTTGTTGTCTATTGTACACATTATATTGTTGCCCGGGTTAAGGCAACCCCATGCACACAATGGCCCCTCTAGGAAATCTGAGTGGGGCGGATATCATGGAAATACCTGAATGAGGAAGAAACAACGGTACGACGGGGTCCATGTCCCGTTAGGCAGTGACCTTCACCTAGTAAACGGATGCTGCACAAAGAATGGAACTACCTGCAGTTCCGGTTGGGATTCCATCAGCAGACTGTGTAACATTGTGTGCCGTAACTGGGGTTCCTGAGCTAGCTTTGATAGCTTTGAAACGTCCAATAGCTTCAGTAATTCAGCCAGAAACAGTACAGACGTTAACGTTTACTTAGGAAATAATTTGCTTGCAGCACTTATAGAACCAAAAACAATAAACTCTGTATATAAACATCCAAAATCAAATGAAAAAAATTTAATTTATTTTTAGTAATTTACAACACTGTTGCTTTAAATGAATTTTATAAAAATTGCATTTACAAAATAAAAATTAATACAGAACATCTTTTCGAGGGTTGATTTCCGTGTCATTTACGAGAATACTTTGATAAGTTACTCTAATAGAGCGTAACAGTAACATCTGTATATGTAGTTATAAAGTTTGCTTTCTTTATATGGTCACAATTCTTTTTATATAAATTTTGGCAATTGTTTAAACATAAGCGTTTCGAGTGACAATGAAAAATGGATAAAATTAAAATTCGTGGTACGATTCAATTCCTTTTCTGGAATGGAAAATAACAAAGAAAATTCGTAAGAGGAATTTGCCTACATTGGGTGAAGCTTGTCCTTCCAATGAAACCGTTCGACTTTAGGTAATTGAGTTCAAGTGTGACAAATACGCACCACATCCTGGAGCTCCAAAAGCAATTGCGAGGCCAAAAAACCATGGATAAAATCTATGATATCGTTTTGACTGACAGAGAGTGAAAGTGCGCGAGTTAGCAGAGGCCATGGGCATCTCAATTGAGCGGGTTCATTTTATTTTGCATAATGAATTACACATGAAAAAAACTTTGCACAAGATGGGTATCGCGTCCACTCACTCCGGAGCAAAAGCGAAATCGCACGCGAACACGGTCGACTATTGGAAAATATTTATGAAGAATCCAACCAATTTTTCCCAGCGTTATGTGACTATGAACGAAACGTGGATTTGTTACTATACACCGGAAACGAAACAGAAGTCCAAACAGTGGACCACATGAGGCGGACCAATTCCCTAAAGACAAATGCATTCCATCCGCTGCAAAGGCGATGCCTTCAGTTCTCTTGATGGATTACTTGCAGAAGGGAAAAACCATTACTGCGATCGCGCAAAACGTCCAGGAAAGTTCAGAGAGGTGAGGTTTCACAATGACAAAGCTCCGGTACGTTCAAGCCGCGTTGCTCAGAACAAACTGACCAACTACGATTAGAAATGCTTCCGCATTCACCGTATTCACCTAATCTCATTCCCTGGGGATTACCATCTGTTCCTGAAACTCAAAACTTTCTTGGCTGGACACAAATTTAATTTAAATGAAGAGGCCTCAGGAAGTAAATAAATATTTTGAGGGCCTTAAAAAAATTCATTTCCACGAGGGAATCACAACCTGGAAAAACCTCGGAGCAAGTGCACGGAACTTTGAGGGGACTATGTCGTAAAATGAAGTATATTGCAACATTGAGGTTATTCTCTTTAATATCAAACCTTTCTCCAATTCACCCTCTTCACATCACTTTATGTTTTATGCACGTGCTGCATTATTGGCAACAATTATAATGAAGAAGCAAAAAATTCACATTTCTTAACCGCTGTTTGGACGTGCAATCTTGGCATTGATGAGACCTGGGACGTCCTCGAAAAGGTTGCAATGCTTAGCTTTATCGTAAAGCCCTAAGGATTGGTGCAATTGGCTACATCATGTTTTCTGCCATTTTAAAACAGAAATAACCATAAAAAACAATTTACATACAGTTTCGGTTATAGGTTAAACTCTAATTAAATTCGTGTGCTGGGTTAGAAAAAATAGATTTATATTAAAGGATCTCAAGGATTAAATTTCTAAAAATTACAAATTTTCAACATATTTCTTGATATTTTAATTACAAGATAGTGTACCAAAATTATATGTGTAGTAAAATGTCTATATTAATATTTCAGAGTGTTTAAAATATTTTATTTACTTTTATTTATGTTAATAAGCTAAACATCCCACACAATTTACAATGCTGACCAAAAAAATATTAAATTTATGTTGAGAAGAAAATGCCAAATAGATGTTTTTTTCACAATGTCTTGTTTGTCTCAAAAAAGTCCCTGGGCTTTTTAGTACTTCATTATTTCACGCCTTTTTATAATCGATAAAATGAATAATTTTATACATCGAATAATATAAAAGGGTTTTTAAGATTATCTGCACCTTTTTGCTAATAACTTCTGATTATGCTGAAAATCTTTAAAAAAAAAAAAAAAAAAAAAAAAAAAAGATAAAAAGTGCATCATGTGAAATATTTTAAACGAAAAAAAAAACATAAAATGAATTTCCAAAAATTGACTTTTTAAAATATAACTAGGGTTTTTAACAATATTCTTATCTCTCAATAGAAACTTCAAGCCCTCTGAAAGTAGGAAGTTTTCAGTTGCTTTAAGCTTAAAACAAATTGCAATGCTCTAAGATTTCACCTATGGATACTCTTAAGAACGTCAAATGTAAACGTACATTTATATTATTTATATAACGTATTTATATTCGTCGTGTTAACGCTATTTTGCTGGTTAGATTCAAGGATTGCTATTGCTGCCGATAAGAAATAAATAAATTAATCATTTGTCGAATATATAAAATGCATGAAAAGTATTAAAATGGAAATATATAATAAATATAGGTGTAGAAAAATATGTACAAAGTGTATATGAATAGAAAAGAGGTTCGTTAAATAGGTTCCTCAATAACAGGAACAAATGATCTAGAACGCTTCTGTAGTGTTGCAGGCATTAACTACAAAGCAACAAATATGTTTCAAGATGGCCAGGTGAACTGAAAATGCAATCATTAATTTAAACACATAATTTATTCTGTCAAATACATTCCGATGTTCATTAATTGAAGTTTAAATACAATATTCGTTAATAAGACAAACCTACTGTAGTTTTCAAAACGCTTTATCACTTTCACGAATACCCTGTTCAAAGTGACAGTGCGTGATTTGTAGTTAGATTGAGGCGCAGCCTGCAATTTGTTTACATTTGAATTGCCATAAACACATGTCACATCGCAACATAGCTCCGAGTTCATTCGCTCCCACTCCAAAATACTTTGTGTTAAGCCCTCTTTCTGCTCACAAATTCTTTGCACACATTTTCCTATGCTCTTTATACAGTATTTATATTTGTGTTCCATTATCACTTAATAATAACTTTTAACGCCTGTACATATGGAAGATAAATAAGTACCTGTGAAAAGGGTTCTCAAAAGTTCCATCTTTAAGGAAAAAAAAGGCATTGTTAACGGATTTTCTTTTAAATTTGTATATACACTTTGAAAGATAATTATGAAAATTGTAGATTCAGCAGATTTGAAGCTGTAAAGGCAACAAAAGTAATCAGGAAAAGAGTGCTTTAATGATCACGGTAAATTGGGCCATAAAACATTTTTATCAAAAGTAAGGCAAGTTTTGTTTCGGTGACCAAAACCAACGTCATTAGCACTATAAGATGCTCTCGGTGCAAAGATTTACAGTATATCTTAAAATGCTAACTGTTTAGTCGAATTTTTCATTATATCTGTTAATTTTTTATCACTAAGCAAGTGCAACAAAATCCATTTGCATTTAATGTTATCTAGTTTAATTTTTTCTAGGCCAGTAATTAATAATTGTCCGAATTTTAAAAATTGCACATATTTAATTTTTGATAAAAATACAATTTCCTGAAATCTCACAAAGGCTGTAAGTGTCAAACTTTGTAGACCGTCAATAGCAATAGCAACATTCGTTTAGATCATGTTCAAAGTGTTTTGTTGACTTCAAATCGCCTGAGTTGATTCCGCAGCTATTTACAGTTTGATTTATTTAAAAATCACTTCACTTCCCTTCCGAAGGTAGCCATGCTTAGGATTTTTACTCTCTAAATCTCCATCCATCTTAACTGGGTTTGAACCCACGACCTTGGGTCTACCACTATACCGATAATATCACGATGGTGGTCACTGAATCAATTTGAATTAGTCAAAGCTATTATGTTTTCGCCACATTGCCTCATTTATTGGAACAGCACGTTATGAAGGCGAACGTTCTCTCCTCTTTTTTTTTTATGTTATTTAACGCTCGTTTTTACTACTGAAGCACCACAGGCGGTGGACACTGATGATACATGAGGTAAAATGATAAACTGGGAAAGGGTTTTTTTTAACCACGAAACGTTCCAGGCCTAAGTTTAGGGTTTCTCCCCCCATTTGCCATTTATGAGGACTGAGGAAAACCTGGAATAAACCTCAGTCAGGGAGGACGATCCTGGCGGGATTCGAACCCCAGACCTCCCGCTCACGAATCCGCGCCTTAACGTCCTTGGCCACCCATGGCGATGTTCTCTTTGTTTCTTCCTTCCTTCTGTCACTTGCTCTGACATGCAGTTATGGCATGGGGTGCATGTGCTTGACCTCTCTACCATACTTGAATGCTAACTTTGAAATGCAAACAAAGATAATCCCAAGGCTAGAGTCGTGGATTAAACCTGCAATTACTAATCCATGGTTATAGGTTTGCACAGAGATTAGTCCTGATATACAAGGTTACAATCTGGAGAGCGTATGCAAAGCGGAAGTAAAGCACCCACTCTTTAGACATGTCTCTTGTTTTTCTAAGGCAGTTAGCACCCGACTGTCATGAGACACTACTGTTCATTTCCTTATTTATTTTATGCCTTAAATTATGGATCACCTCAAGTAAAGAAAACAATCACAATTTCTAATATTTTCTAATGCATCCCAAGCTTTCACTTAAAAGAAGGGAAGCGTTAAAACACAATAAAGACCTTTATAACACCATTAAGCTCCTATTAGGAATGACAATATTTTTTATTTTATCTAAGAAAACAGCAGCGTATATGAGTATAATAATGATGATGAAAGACTTAAAGCGTTCTACCCTCCTATTGTTTTCTGGTTCGTGAGTTATATTTACCTGGTATAGGTAATATTGTGAAAACCGCCTACTTCACGGCAGAAAATTATATTATTGTATCCCTCCTGATTTTAACGGAGAATTGTGTTAGTAGAGTCGATACAAAAGTTGACGATTTGGGCCTTTACAAGACTCTTCTTAAAGAGCAACAATAAAGTCATTATCCTATTGTGTTCCTCCATGACATGGCATAGTCCATGTGCAATACTTAGTTGAAGTTGGGTACATGATAAGCCGAAAGCTTGATCGGTCACCACCGGTGCATGGAATCATTGAATTACTGAGTAGCAATGGCAACTCGTGGTCTCTGCGGAAGGGTGGGCCAGGGGCATAACTACATGAATCCAAATGGGTGGGGGGATTTTTTTCAAGACTTATGCTCCTCCCCGACATTCTCTCATATTTCAGCGCCATTGTACGTTTGTGCTATAGCTTCTGGTTTATATGGAGCTGTTCTAACTCAGCTGTTAAAGCAGTCAATACAGAAACAGTAATGAATGAATCTTTCACCCACTGATGTATTATTACAACAAATTGTGCATGTAATATCTGTCGTTTGGTCGACCCGTACAAAAACGAAAGTTGTCCTCTCTATTTCTTTTCTAATCTCATTCCTGTAGCTAATATACGTTTCTCACTTCACACGCTGTCAATCAAATCACAAAATATTCTTTTTAATGTTTTCCATCTTATGGGTAAGCGCCTACAGCTTTCGGTTGAGGCACAAATCGTGTCATTTCTAACTTAACAGTTAAATTTAGACGCGAAAAAGGAGTCTTCAATTAAAAACATCCACTTGATTCATTGCACCAAAATAGATACGCTTTATTTTAACTTTACAGTTAAAACAGTTAACTTTCCACTGGTACGCAGTGAGGAAGCCGCCTAATTTCAAACAAATTGCGAAAACAACCCCTAGTCAGTTATGTGTGATGCCCCTAACTCCTCAATATCTGGTTCCTAAGGAAATAGAGAATACCAAGCATCGGCCATGGACCTTCTTCCTGCTGGCCCAAGAGAACGCAGAATTATGCAGAAGAAAGGGTAGCTCATCTTGGAGGAAGACAAATATAAGTCCTTGTAAACCTTTGCTGGCCCACGAAGGTATAAGTTTAAAACGTAAACTCTTGCGGGCTGGCCTATGAATTTCCCTCGCTAACGGAGAGCCCGAATGCTACCGCTACTACAGTAGAGAGGAAATGTGCTTATACAATTAAGAACTAATCGGCATTATGGCATTTACTTTGGATGGCCCTTATAGAAGGACCGCGCATGTTGTGCAAACAATTGTCTTCTCGAGTTTATACATCTCCAAGGACATGTGTTTCACCTTTCCACCAGATAATGGAAACACTGGCACATTTAATATACCTATATCTTTGCAGCGCACCAATTGTTCATTTATCATGAACCCCACTTCATGTTTACCCAGCACCTATTTTATTTTCGTGAAAATGTTCTCATAAGGTTGCTTTAAGTAATTTTTTCTCAAGAAGTTTTCATCCGCTGACTTTTACGTGTACTTCTCGAGATGATTTGAATGTAGAATTGTTCTCCTCGTGAACTGGAATTCCCGACTGAACTGATGCCATAGTAAGATATGCAGAGAACTCATTCAGTGACTGCTGTTTTTCATATCCTAAAGTGAAGGCACAAATCAAGGTAGTTTGCGACTTGTAGGTTGTAATATTCGTCGCATGCTTGCTATACGACTTATTCTGACTCCTTGATGCTTCCATCGATTGCAATATTTACTCGCATATGGCACATCGAGATTTTAGATAACCAGTTTCTTTGAATTGTCTCTTGAATTCTTCTGAAAGTGCATATTATGTTACCTTGTGAACTTTTGACTTGGTGGAGTACCGGGCTAACACCCGGTTCTGCTCTACAAAACGAGAGTACATGAAATTATGTAGCTTCTGAAGAAGAGTGCAAATCGTTTATTTTTTCACTCATGGAGAGTGCAAACTGTTTATATTTCAGCCCAGTTTTTTATAAGCCCTGAAAAGACATGTTAAACAATGTTCTAAAGCATCAAAGTTTGGGTGAAAAGGGGATAAATATATTAATCCACGAAAAAGCGCAACAAAGTGTATTTCGCATCATTTCATGTCCTAAAATACAAATCTGTATTAATATGTCTGTTATTTCGTTCGAACCATTTCCACGTAAATGGAACCATGGTTCATCAGTAAAGAATATCAATATTACTATATCATTAACATATCGTAACATCAAATTACAGAAATTTACCGAATATCAGAATCACCTGCTTGCGTGGACAATAGTAACCTTGTATACTTTTAAGTATTACTTGTAAGGCAAATATTGCATACCTTTATGGAATTGGCCTGAGTCAATAATAGCTTAATCCGTGGAACTTATCTTAATGCTTATACCAATGACGACGTAGCAGATTGACCGCTGGCATCTTCTGACGACCTCGACATAAAACAAATGAATGACAGCCACGCTATTGCTATAGAAACTCTTAGGCCAGCCGATTGCCTCTTGTCGATGCCACAGCAAGATGATCGACCCTCAGAATTGGAACTGCTGGCCTCCTAGTTACACTCCAAGGATCTCAGTGAGAAGTTCAAGGCCGAACTACACATTGTCACACATCGAGGTTAAGCCTGTTAACTCCTGCATCTGTGTATGCAGTTTTGAAGGCATGGCTAACCTTTATTCAATAAAAATGGTTGTGAACGTTAAGAAATTAAGATATCAGTTAAACATTCTGATAGAAATATATAAATCCAAATTAGCTTTGAGCAATAGACTGTACATGCAATCAGCGTAGTTGCTTTGCACAGACCGCAATCAAATTAAAAGCTTTTAACATGCCTTTGGAGTCGTATTAACATGTTATAGTCAATTTTAAATCGAGTTGTTATATTTTTCGCGTTATCTTCCATCCTCATCTTCTTTTCCTGTTCTTGCATTCGACACTTTATTCTGTTGTCATTTCTGAAAAAGTATATATTAAATTATAAATATTATTGTCCTTCACACATTCTTGCGCTTACACCGGGGTTGAACTTTATACCCCAATTCATCCCCGTTTTTAGTTTGTATAAAATGTTTTAACGTCATTTTTCAATATACTCTTCTTGAAGACTTCGCCCCATTTCTCATTGATGCTCTTACTACCTTAGGCTATCCAATCTCTGAAAAACATTGATTTACAACCTCTGTGGTTTCCAGATATAAAAATTTCCTTTCTCGAAGATCCCCCCCCCCCTTTTAGAAATCTTGAACTTACTGGGAGCTAGATATGGAAAGTAAGTAAGATACCGTAGCAGTTCAACTCTTGCTTTATCAATTGCATCCATTTAAACACAAAACGTACGGATTGAAGCATTGTCCTGAAGAAAGACCTCATCCCTTCAACTTTCCGGAACGTTCCTCATTCTCGTAATTTTGAAATTAAATTTGCACAATAATAAGCTATTGTGACTCCTCTCTGCAGAAAATCAAAATAACATGCTATGCACCCCCCTCCCCAAGGATAGTATGATCATGCAAACTAATGACTGCATTGTGAATTTCATTGGGTGGGGACTTCTCACGTTTCCATTCCTTATTTCAAGATCATAGTGATATAAGTCACAAAACTTCTGTGTGCCTGCCGGGAAATATTCAGTACTATGAAGTGTCCGTTTCCTTAGCTATATCTCCAACATTCATTAATCGAACTTGAAATATAAAACGTACGCTTTATTTCTGTTTTGTTCAGTGTGAGGGGCTTCCAAGTGCCGCCCCCATGCTCATCTTCATAGTGTATTTTTCCACATTGAGATTCTCACCACAATATTTTAACTATCATAAGATATGGCGCATTCTTCCAAATACTGGCATTTCGTGATGAACTTCATAAGGAAACATTCTTTTCATTTGCAAGCATTTAATACTCTAACGTAACAACGAATTGAAACTGAGCACAAGACGCTAATGGAGGCATATTTGTACTATGAAATAATAACTTTTAGATTAACTAGAAATAGGTCAGGGTTGGAATGTAGGAATGACCCTTTTAAAATTGAAGAATTTTTTATATCTTTAAGAAAGCGTTGACTTTTAAGCGGTATGTTGAGAAGTAATTTCCTGCAGGTGGGATTATTTTTAAAGATATACTTGTTTCTAATTTTAAAGTTTTTCTCGCTATAACACTACTTAAAGTAAAATCAAAGTAGATTAAATGAAGAAACTACAGAGGAGATTTAAGCGTCGTTATGTTTTTTACATTTGTGATAGGTGAAGTTTCAATCAAAATATAAATAATAAAAAAGAAACAGAATTATAGCAGTTGGTAGATATTCACCGCTCAGCTAAGTTTGTGTGCATTCTTCCTGCGCTAGAAACTTTGTCTTTTTCTCGAATCTTCCAGATTGTTTTCATTTTCTTATCGCTAGGTAACGCGTAATTTCCCACTCCTCTTCATCACTCCACATAGCCCTGGCACTTGACAGTCGACTCTCGCCTTCAGTATAGTTAACGGCTTGTGAGCTCTGATTTTGTGCTTGCTCGAGAGTGTCACGTGCTTGGGTGGTATTTCGTGTTCCATCGTTCTGCAACGATATCCATAGCAAGGTGTACCCTCAAAACTCTTGAAATTTGGAGCCGACTTATTTTCTATGATGAGAGCAGTGACTTATATAACTAATTATTTATTGTATACATACTTTTCTTTACTTTTGTCTTTTTACTTTTTGGCAGTAAAGTGTTCATTGTAATTGTATGTAAACTTTCAGCCTGGTTTACTGGTCCGTTAATCTCTCATATTATAGAAAGTCTTAATAAGGTCCCAGGGGTATGAGATGAAAGAGGTTTGGGGTTCCATACTTGGATGAAGACATCTTAGCTCAGTGCGTCAGCCCGAAAGTCTGAAGATCCATGGTTCGAATATCGGCCATGACCCAAATTTTCAAGTCTGATTCTTCACCTTATGTCCTATACACAGCTAATGGGAAAGGGTAATTTCTATATATATATATACGTTAACGCCCATATAGTTGATGATTACACTAAAATTGGGCTATAAGCTCTCGTAGCATTACGAGTCGAGTGGAGAATCTTTAAGGGAGTCTCCGGGATATGTACCTATAGAACCAGATGAGAGAGGTTGGAGTTTCTGTGCTAGGGGAAGGACATGGTAGCTCAGTTAGTAAGAATGGCTCGAATCCCGGCCGTGATTCGAATGTATGTCTTATACACAGCTAGTGTAAAAGAAAATTTTCAATATATTGAAATGTCCATGAAAGTAAATATTTGAGTGATGTTGTATCAATATTCAAATAACAAGAGCTTAAGAAGAAATATAGAAAAGTATAATGAACTAAATAGTAAAATTGCACGGAATTTTCGAAAACAGGCATTAAGGGATAATACCTAACACGATTTCCAACGCTGTTTGCAATATGAAAGTGAATGTTGGATCTTATGGAATAAATATAAACTCAACACAAATGAAATTTCTAAGAGCATTATTTAGGCAGAATAAAAAGTGAAGAACAAAAAACAAACCTTAATATTCACGGAGATAGGTGCAATGATAAAAAAAGTCAAATACAAATTTGAACATAGGGCTCGTATCATATGGGAAGAAACAAACAATTTTCAAAGCTGTTTAGCGAATATAAACCCAGGATCATAGAGCATAAAGACGCATCAGTGTCTTATCACTATAGAGTATGTTCTGGGGATCTAAGCCTTAACTAGAAGAAATACAGCAAGAACAAGAAATAACTAAGTAATATTTAAAACGTATGCTTTATTTATTATCTGAAGTCGTTGTGTCCAGCAGTAACTATTTTTTCAAGTTTTCCAAGACGAGTGTATGTACATAATCAGATCAGAAAAGGTTTATCGACCGCAGATATTTTTATTGCATTGCTTTAGCTAGTGAATTAAATTAAATGTTTTTATGCCCATTATATGTTTTAATTATTATAAATGTTTTATGTTCTCAGACAAATTATGAATTGGCGAAGATAAATAATAAACAAAACAGTGTTTCTGTATAATATATTAAGAATCGGTCTCGTTATTATACTTGCTACCGCACTGCACAATAGCAAATCCTTTCATGCTAGACAACCGCATTGCCATGCGTGATGTGAGGTTGCCTAGAGCCGTCCTGGTCAGGCGTTAGGACATGGTACACGAGAGGTAATAGCACTGCTCCCGTTCCGATTCCCTGTTGAACTAAAGTGTAACCTTTTCTGCGCTTTATTTAGCCGCACCGTTTAGACAGTGAGGTTTAGATACATGTCCGTGAAGAATTAGTTTACTTGCTGCATCTGTCATTATGAAGGCTTATCAATTTGAATCATTGGCCCGAGTTCATTAAGGCACGGACTCGTGAGCAGGAGATCTGGGATTCGATTCCCATCAGAACCTCCCTCCTTGACTGAGATTTCGAGCAGATTTTTCTCAATCTCTATAAATTCTGAGGAGGTACCGTAAACTTAGGCCTGAAACGCTTTCTTCCTTAAAAATAAAATCTTTTCCCAATTTATATTTCATCTCATTTATAATCAGTGACCGACTGATTTTTAATAGTGTTTAGCGGCCGTTTTAACTTGATTTTATTTGTTTATTTAAGGACGCTCTTTAACATCACAGGTTATAAGCGTCCCATTCAATTCAGGGCATGAAACGGCCAATAAATTTTGCTCAGAGGCCTCTTCTCTCAGGCTTGAGGTTCTTCATTGTGCCGTAAATGTACGACACGGGACCCACGGCTTTACTTCCCTTCCGAAGGAAGTTATACTTAGGATTTTTACGCAAAAAAAAAAATCTATCGGTCCTGGCCGGGTTCGAACCCGCGATCTTGGGTTTAGAAGGCAAGTATGGTTACCACTCCGTTTTTACTGCTGAGCCATCACAGGCGGTGGACACTGATGATACATGAAATGAGATGATACATTTGGAAAGAATATTTTTTAAGGAAGGAAACGTTCCAGACCTAAGTTTTAGGGTACCTCCCAGCATTTGCCATTTATGAGGACTGAGGGAAATCTGGAAAAACCTCAGTCAGGGAGCATGGTCCTGTTGGGAATCGAACCCCAGACCTTCCGCTTACGAGACCGCGCCTTAACGATCTCGGCCACCCGTGGCGGTCCCACAGACTGAGATAGCTCGGCAATGAAAACTGGCGTTAAGCACTATTCAAAAAACTGAATCATTGCCTCGATCAGCTACTGGAACTTTATGCGATAAAAAAAGAAGTACACCAACTTACTTACAAAAGAAGTGAAATTCGATTGTTTACATTTCAATATAGGTGAAACAGAAATCATCAACCACATATTTCAACCCTTGGCATTCAGCCATCTAATAGTTTAAAAAGCTGGATGTATTTAACTATCCCTAACTTTTATCTTAGCATTGTTTAGCGCTCTACTTCATTTCATTCATAACAATTCTTACACTTATGCTATAACGATTTGTTTGAAAATATGGTATTGTAATGAATGATATTAATATTTTATTTATTATTTGTTTATTTTTGCAAGCAGTTAGGATCGTTATATTCGAAACTGTATATCTAATTTACAATATTATTAATCTGTATAGATATAACCAACACAAACTATGGGACGTCTCTTAGAGGCGTCTCTCTCTGTTTAAATTAGCAAGTCATCGATGCCTAATACAACTTAAAATGCTGTTCTCCAGGTAAGATAGTAAATTGTGTGTTTCTTTGTTTAATTCAGTACAGCTTCATGTAACTTGTGTATAGCTTTCAGTGTAAAACACTGGCAGAGTTTTACACTCTCTTTATACATAGTTTTATGCATATATGGGTGGTTTGTAGTAACTATTAAAGAGAACAGGTTCAGTTTTGCAATCCACTTTATTTTTGGACATTATTCCATCACAGTTGAAGATACTTACTCCAGTTTTGCTGCAATTTCCTGATTCCCAGTGGGTTTCTTCAGTGGCCCTCAGAATACTTGTTTATATCCTGTACAATATCTTCATTTAATTAAATTTGTGTCCAGTAGGAAATTTTCGAGTTTGGGCAACATATAACACCCGAGGAGCGGTATCAGGTGAATAGGGTGGATGCGGAAGCATTTCATTTCGTAATTCATTAAAGTTGTCCTAAACGACGCGGCTTGAATGGTTAGGCGCAATATCGTAGTGAAATAAAACTTTCTTTTTTGCCATTACCGGATGTTTTTTTCGCGATCGCTATCTACAGTCTCTCCAGCATTGCGTAGTATTCTTCAGTAATTATTTTCCCCTTCTCCAAGTAATCAATGAAGAAAATTCCATGTGCGTCCCAAAAAACTGAAATCATCATCTTTCTAGCGGATAAAACGCATTTCGCCTTTTCAGATCTGTTTGGCCTCATATATCCATTATTTACTACTATTTCGTTTCTCGTGTATAGTAAGGAATCCACGTTTCTTCCGTAGTCAACTAAGTGGCGTAAAAATTCGGTTGAATCCTTCTTAAACAATTCCAATTAGTTGGCACATGTTGGAATGCGATTTCGCTTTTGCTCCAGAGTGAGCAGATGCGGCACTCACCTTGCGCAAAGCTTTCTCATACGCAATTCATTATGAAAAAGAAAACACTCAGATGAGATACCCGTGGTCTCTGCTAACTTTGGCCTGTCAACCAAAGCAATATCATTGATTTTGGAGTTCCTGGACGTGGTGAGCGTGTGCTTATTTTATCATTTACCCAAAGTCGATCAGTTTCATAGGAAGGAACATACGTCACCCTATGTAGGTGAAACTTCTCAAGAATTTCCTTTGCTATTTTCCCTTGCAGAAAAATAGAATTAAAACACACCAAGAATCCTAATTCTATCCATTTTTCACTCACTCGAAACATTTCTGTTTAAATTTTGCTACACAATGGCTTAACATAAGAATGACTTGTGATCATAAAATATTCATATACACAAATAAAATTGTATGATCACATATGGGGAACTACTCGTGTATTTCATTTGTCATTTCGCTATATGCGTCGGCCATGTTTGTTTTGCACAGAAATATATGTTGAGCATTTCTGATGACACTTGCTCATTTCCTGCATGGACCTAAGCAAACCTTGATCCTCGACCCCGGGGTGGCCTGAGTTCTGTGCTTACATTCTCAATTGCTGCTTGACGAGCACTTTTAACTTTGCTATCCCTTCACGCTGTAGTCACTGTATGACCTACATTTACCCATGACTCGTCTGAATAAACTGATTTCTTCTGGGCCTTAAAATATTTGATGTCTTTTAGACATTTATGTCACCATTGTCTGATATTATCGTCTCTTTCTATTAGTATGCACTTGTTGCCCCTTCTTTCATGTTTGAATCCCAAATCACGCAGAAATCGGTTCAAAGTGGCCCTCGAGAAATTTGGTAGAGCATCATCACTGATTACCCACGCCAAAATTATATTCAACGTAGGGGAATGTTTTCAAACAGCAAAAAGTGAACAATGCGCCGCACTCGGCTTTGCTATGTTTCATCATATTGCATTACATAGCGGTTTATTTTTGTTTTTTATTTATTTTTTATTTATTTATTTTTTATTTCCCACACTTTTTATGGCTTTCTCGGAGGCTTTTCTTTCGTTCGTTTTTTATTCTATACACTACTGTTTCTAAACACCCGGTAGCCTTAGCTGTTTCTTTCACTGCCTTGCTAATTCTCATTTTGCTTGAAAAATGATAAAATGTATTCATTATTAATTTATATCCTTACTTCTTAATTTACCAACACTTCACCTCTTCCTAGCTTCTCTTTCCTTATGTTAAATAAATAACCTAAACACCACTTCACGTAATTCCTTACAAACGTACAGTGTTACACCTCTAGCTGAATAAATGGGCGAATTTTATTGGTTAATAAACAATGAACACAAAAGTTGCAGAATTCCGATTTCTTTTAAAACTGGCTGCAACCCTTCTCAACATTTTTTGCTGCACAGATATAGAATTTACCAAATATATTTCCTTTAAAAAGTATAATTTTATTGTGCAAAAATATACAATCAGCAAATATGTTACTTTTACCGAAAAACACATTCTCTTTAGAAATTTGAGCCCATAGAAATCTATAATGACTCTAATAATGATATAGCATGATATAGAAAATGCTCCGCATAGGAAAATGTGTACAGAACTTATAATTATAAAGACTCAATATTTACACCGTATTATCAACAATTTTACTACAGCGCTAGAGTAAAAAAGGTCGGAGCTAATGACAACATGTGTGCGTTAGAGAAAGATAGATAGCTCATTTCTTTCCATACTGTCTTTTAAGGTTGAGACGATCTTTACAATAAAACATAATGATACAAATTTACGATATATACTAATTGGGATAAACTAAATTAGAATGAAATTTAAGGTGATTTTTTTTTTTTCTCTCTAGGGAGTTTTCAAACAGGTAAGCCGAAAACGTGGACGAGGCATAACATATAATATACCTACATACAACAGCACCATCTTTTGATAACGAACTGCATAGGCCGTAAAAGGCAAGCCCCAGATCCCCAAAGTAAGTAATGAAAGCATTGAACAACTGAAAGATCGTTCTCTGCACTCATTTATCTAATAAGCAATTAGCATAGAAACCGTTTGGAAAAGGTAAATACAGAGCTCGAAATAAAATTTTGTTTTTATGTTACTATTAAGTCCGAACATATCGTGAAACTTGTAAACGAAATGTCTCATTCAGGAATCAATTAATGAATAATGTTGTGCCATTATATATTGTTAGTATGATTAATGTCAATGTTTTGTGCGTTTTCTATCCTTTTTAATGTAATATTGTTATGATTATTTATATTGTGTAAGGGCACACTACAATAAATAGGCATTATTGAACAAATGTGCATGTATTTATGTGTTTATATTTTAAAGTTGTAAACCATGAATAAAAAACATTAAAAATATACAGGATTCAAATTTAGGGCTTTAAACTTTTAGTTAAATCTGAAAGGTCCCCGAGAGTGAGAGATTTTTAAAGGGGACTCCTCGGTCAAGGAAAGTTTGAAAACTGCTGATCTACAACGTTCAAGATCAATATGTTTATCAAGTGTACCCAGATTACTGAAGAATCATGTATAACGTCAGTTTTATTTGAATTCTGTAGCTGTAGTTTTGTTACAAAATCTTAATAACCAAACGGGCTGACTCATGGGTGAAATCTACAGCTCGCACTCGTGGTTTTCCTTTGCCTTGAAAGCAAATCCTTTCCAGAAACTCCATAAAATCTTTTTACATTAAGCAGTAATAAAAACAAAAGCGGAACCTGCTAGGAAGGTGATTACGCAACCAATGCCACCTATCAGTAAATTGCAAAAGCAGATGAAAGAGGGAGGGGACTATGTACTTAGGTTCATTTGTCCGACAGAAAGAGAACAGATTTGGGGATTTACGTTTTGCTGCTGTTAAAGAGAAAATAAGCTTCCAAAAAAATTAAATAAACAACCAAAAGATTTGTTGTTGATTTGGCTTATTTATGAACGCTTTTTAACATTTCAGGTCATCAGCGTCTCATTAAATTCAGAGCGTGAAACGGCCGATAAATGTTTCTCAGATGTCTCTTCTTTCGGGCTGGAAGTTCTTTTACATGCCGTAAATGTACGACACGGGACCCACGGTTTTACATTCCGAAGGAAGTCATCGATCCTGGCCGGAGATGAACCCGCGGTCTTCGGTTTAGGAATGAAGTATGGTTACCACTACACCACCACGACCGACATTACCGAAAGAATTTAACCATCTCCAGAATAGGACTTTTTTTCAAATATTCACTATAAACTACGTTCATTAGATACATCTAATTAGGGCTTTACGATTTCAATGTTTCCAAACAGTTTCCCCCCTGGGTATGAGGGAGAACACATTGTGGTGAAGGCAGAAATGATCAACTAACCGTTCCTATTTATAACTGCGGCAAACTGAGCGTCTTGCTTCCTGCTGTACAGTTAGCGAGCAGGGGTCAGTCAGTCGGTAGAGGCGGCAGACACGGCCTCCACGATGATGAAGTAGGCGTGACCTACTATATGTAACTTGTTTGTGTATGCGCAGGCGAGAGTGTAGCGGACACCAGTACTTCGTCACCGGACATGGTGGGGCCCGTGTCGCCGAACCCCAAGGTGGCTTCGGAGAGCGTCCGATCTTCGCCGAGTCCAGCTCCGAGAGACAGGTGAGTGGAGAGAGAAGTCCACGTGGCACGGCACAAACTGCTCATGCACTTTCTGTTTCTTCCTTGCTGTTTACCTTTTTTTTTTTTTCAGTGCACGAGTTGAACAGTTCCTAAAACTATCCAAAGAAAGAGTGATATTGTGTGGTCACTAAGCGTGTCTCCATACCACAAATGCAAAATCCTTTGCTGAGTGCCAAATCTTGCACGCTGGTGTGATCAAAAAAAAAAAAAAACTAAATCTGAAATTCGTGACTTTACACCTGCGAGCACTTTCACTGTCTTCTGATCGCGAAATTAGGCACTTCCTGTAATTCTAGCCCTTTCTCTTTCTCTGTTACAGGAGATGGATGGGTCTTACCTTACAAGATATATGATTAGCCTAATTAAATATAAAATGTGTAAAATATAATCTTTAATCGTTATAAGTTTCCAAAAGTTTTATCGCAAGACGTGTATTTAAGTCGTCAGACACCTGTCAAACAAGTAATTAGTATGCAAATAATATCCAAATTAAAAGTTTTTCATTTCCCCAGTCACCAATACTTTGCTTGAAGTAATCATCTTAAATGCTCAATTTCCATGCAAAATTAATAATATTAAAATTTAGAGATAGTGAAACAGAAGTTATGTACAAGTTCCATGCATCCCTAGTTGCGTACTTTTTTCTTGTATCTATTTTCAATAATTACATTCTTAAATAAGGTCTGGTAAATGATCATATGATGTATGCCATTATAATGAATATTTTTTCAACTATTTTTTATGTTTATGGGCATTACTAAATTACCAAGATTGTTTTCTGCATGATCCAGCACTTTGATACAAGGCAGGAGTATTACCCAATCAGTTCACCAGAGATATCTGAAATTCCCAAACGATTTTTAAACGCGTCTTTAATTACTGCGAATTTACTGTGGATTTCAACGACTTGACCACGATCAGAAGGTCAAGAATGAAGCGTTATAATTTACAAAACACAGTTGTCCAGTGTTTGTAACAGTAGATGAGTATTTTATTTGTTATAGAGACTAAAACAATATAATTCAAAGGAGGTCCACTTCGTTTATGTAAACTAAATGTTTTTAAAAACAAAAATTTGGCAGGCTACTCAATAAATAAACAAACACCTGAAACATATTTATCCAACTTTTATATTTTATATTTAAGAAATAAGTGCAGGCGAATACTTCTGTTAGCCAAATTTAAATACAATTTCTAAAATGTTAAAATGAATGAATTCCTGTTTAGGACTTTTAAGACTGAAAATAATGTTTAAAACAAATCTGCAATAGTAGGCAAGTCAAAATTAGCGTACCTCTGTTGTTAATGCACTAGGACCTAGAGCCATAAGACTAGCACTATTACTGTTAGACGCTTTCCTGTTGACTGTTTTTGTATCTTGCACACATAAGAGCTATTGCAATCATATTTTGAGCGAAAAATGTATTTTACTCAGCCATTCTTGGTTATCCGTGCCTACACTTCTAATATTATAAACCGTCAGAAGAAGGCAGGCATCTTAATATTTATTAAGAACTTAAATGTTCTGTGCTGATTTAAGTATCTCAGCATAGGGGAAGAAGTGGAATATGATAAAAAAGAAACGCAGAGTTGAAAGCAATAGTTACTATGTATTCAATCTGGGAGATGAAAGACAGGATCAATCACATGGAGAACCCTATAAGAGCGGGTAATATAAAGATTGCTTTCGGTTTATTTACAACTCTGCCTCCCTTGTTTTCACCCTCCCCTACTAAGGATTTCTCAGTCCAGCAGAGGACAGTACGTTTAGCAATAAGCGTTTGCCACTGTGAAACCTACTCACAGAGTAATAATAATAATAATAATAATAATAACAACAACAACTATGTGCATACTTGTTTTCTTACGAACAAAGCGTCAAGTAAGTTTTCAGCCACAAAGATTTGAGCTGATCAAGAATGGAACTGGTAATCACTGCTTAAAAAGCCAATATTGGTGGTGTAGTGGTAACCATACTTGCCTGCTAAACCCAAGGTCGCGGGTTCATACCCGGCCAGGATCGATGGATTTTTCGGACGTAAAAATCCTAAGCATGGTTTCCTACGGAAGGGAAGTAAAGTCGTGGGTCCCGTGTCGTACATTTACGGCACGATAAAGAACCTCAAGCCTGAAAGAAGAGGCCTCTGAGCAAAATATGTCGGCCGTTTCACGCCCGGAATTGAATGGGACGCTGATGACCTGAGATGTTAAAGAGCGTCCGTAAATAAAACGAATCGGAAACTACTTAAAAAGATTAGCCCCTGACACTTGGAATATTTCGTCAGCCAGAAAAGCCTTCCTTTAATTAAAGTTGCGCGCGCGTGTGTGTGTGAAAGTGAATTGTCTAGAAATTACAGTACATTTAGTTTTTACCAAAAAAGAACGCCTGAATATTTATGCATAACGAAATTATTCAGTATAGCGAAATAGAACACGCACTCTTTCGGAATTTTGTTGACGCATGCGCGTCAATTGGTCAATAACCAGTAATCACAACTGCATAGAGTGAAGCGATGCATCGAGATATTCGTGCTTCGGTCAAGGTTTGTTGATAGAGATTATCACAGTTGGTAGACCTTAAGGCCAATAAAAACTAACCCGTTACTCGTTCTTGGTTAAATTATGCGCATGAACGAGAACGTAAGTGTGAGTTGGTTGCACAAATTAAAGGCGTTCTGTTATGTCACTTTTTGGATGAACTTTATTATATTTCAAATAAATCCTCTTTCCTTGGAATAAAAGTACTATTTTTGAGAGCGCGAGGTACTTTAAACCTTGAAGTTGTTTTTTTTTTTTTTTGTGTGTGTTCCTAGGGCGTCACCGGATTCGGTGCTACCTGAGATAACGCCTCGGCGTGAGGATATCAAAGAGGAAGTCGTTGAGGCTCGGACTGGAGGACCGCAGATGAAGGAGAGTGGTGATAATAGTGTGTTCGACGGGGGCGGGGGTGGAGGAGAGACGTTACAGAGACGTGCCACGCCGAGCCCTGGGCTGAGGCAGCAAAGTCCAGGAGTAAGCTCCAGACACAGCAGCCCGGGCCTGAGGCAGGGCGGGCCCAGTCCCATTTCCCAGTACCAACAACATCACCAGCAAAGGCAACTTCATCATCCGCACCACCAGATGGAACGCGCTAGCGTCGTGACGACCAGTCCGGGCTCCATGATCCCGCCGCCCTCCTTCTGGATGTCGCCCACGGTATCGGGCTCGGCAAGCGTAAGCGCCGGGTGTCGGATAAACGGGGTGCGTCCGGAACTGATAGGGGGCGGCGCCGTGAGCTTCGGATCCGCTACCGTCACCGGGCACTCGCAACAGGCACAGCAGCCGACTTCTGCATCTCTTCAGTTGCACGAGATGAAGCCGCCCTCAAGCGCCGCCTCGCAGTCGCCGTCCTCGTCGCGAGGAGCAGGCGGCACCGTCCTCCGAACGGCACCCACCGTCATCATGGGCGAGGCCGGTGGAGTGCGGACCATGATCTGGTCGCAGCCGAGCGCCGTCTTGCCCACTACGCTAGAAACGCAGCATCAGCAGCAACAGCAACAGCAGCAGCAGCAGCAGCAGCAACAACAACAACAGCAGCAGCAGCATCACCAACAACAACAATTGATGGTGGTTGCAGCCGCAGCAGCTGCCTCTTCGGCTTCCACCTCGGGAGGACCCTGTTGGACATCGTCGCCCTCGTCGGCCTCCAGTGGGAACGGCAGCACGGAGGAATCTTCTGCGGCCCAGATGCTTCTGCACTTGGGTCAGGAACAACAACAGCAGCAACACCACATGCAGGCTCCTGGAGTGTCCGGTTCCTCCTCGAGAACTTCCCAGTTCCCAGTACCCCTCAATATGGAGAGGCTATGGGCAGGAGATCTCACACAGCTACCAGCATCCCAGCAGCAACAGATGCAGGCCCTCAACCTCACGGCAGCTGGCATTCCTTGGCACCACAGGAACGGCGGCGATCAGAAGCTGCTACCGCCACCAGCGGCAGTATTGGCGACGGAGCATCATGGCCACCAACAGCATGAAGAGCAAGATGAAGAGGAGCAGCCTATGATCTGCATGATTTGCGAGGACAAAGCAACGGGCTTGCACTATGGCATCATCACTTGCGAGGGGTGAGTATGAACACGTCACAATCTTACAGCAAAACACACTTAACTCTTACTGTCAGTCTGTCGTCATTATTGTATATAGTCCCATTTTCTATAAATCTGTTTAATATCTTTGTACATTTACCTTTCACATGACAATGTTTGTTTTAAATGTGTGACAGGAAACAACTAATTCTTTCTTGAAAATGGAAGGATGAAAATGAGCTATATTAAACTGAGATCAAGTGCATCCGATTCTTCCAAGTATACGAACTTGGCATATAACATGCCTCTTCAAGCTTATCGTTGATTATAAGAGAGATCACCAGAGAGGGGTGAGTTAACCTACAGCAGAATCCACTGCCACCATTTGGTATTTTGTATTCATACAGTGAAAGTTACAAGTCTTCATGATCAAACAAAACAGAAATCCTTCAAAAGAGCGTATACATTATTTGAAGGGAATATTTCCAAAAATAGACAATAACTTTGGTGAATTCTCCTAAATGCCAGTGGTTGTATAACACCCCAAGAAGGATAAATTCTCTGTTATGTGCACCCTCTGTTGTTGTTGTTTTTTTTTTTTTTTTTTTTTTTCTTAATACTGAAGACATTTGAAGTTTATTGGCAAATAGTGATTGCCGGCCAGTCATCGCGACTCTGTAAGTGAAAAGTATCGTATCGGCATATACACAAAATGTATCTATCAAGATTTTAAATGGAAATAAACCTAGTTTACATTCTCTCGATATTTCTAAGTAAAAATAAATTATAGAGGAAGGAATCATAGAAAACTAAGGCATGTGATGTAAAAAAAAAATGTAGTAACAGTAGGAGAAAGACGAAAATCTGAAAGGGGTTGCACTATCCCGCCAAAAGTCTACAGCACATAAGTAATTGTAAAATGAAGACTGCTGAAAGTTCAGCCAGAAGATTAATGAAGATCTCTCTCAGGATATTAAGAAACATGACCCCTACAAGAAGAGGTCATCCTGAAACGCTTAGCACTGAAGTTCGAAGGCTTTCTGATGCTAATTTTAGCGACAAAGTCAAAATGCAGGAAACTATATGCCCCGGAATGAACTAGAGCTTTTATGTTATGAAACAAGTCGGGGACTGGATCATTCTTATGAAGTTAGGTAAATATTTCTCTATGGTTTGCAGAATAGCACATACATTGTACATAATAATAACAACAATCATCTGTCTTATACAACTTAATTTCTTCACCTTTTAATTGATAAAAATCTTAAGTAAAACATGTGTTATCAGTGTTACCAAACTCTCTTGATCAATCTGTGTATGAAAGGCTGGATATTCCAGGTGAAGGTTGCACAAATTCCTGAGGGATGGGGTTTAATATACCTAACATCACTTCCTTCCTGTAACGCTAACACTCCACAGCAAGAATGGTACTGGGGGTGACGGATCGGTGTTTGTTTTCTAGATGTAAAGGTTTCTTCAAGCGCACGGTTCAGAATAGACGTGTGTACACCTGTGTGGCAGATGGCAACTGCGAGATTACCAAGGCGCAGCGCAACCGATGTCAGTATTGTCGCTTCAAGAAGTGCATAGAACAGGGTATGGTGCTCCAAGGTTCGTACATCCCCTTCTTTATTGCTTATCATAGCTGGAGGTATGGGGATAATAACTTCTCTGTGTTAACGTTCAGTTTCATTGCAGCTGTTACAACACCCCCCCCCCCCGTACTTTTCTTGTAAAAGTAAATCAAGAATAGTTTGGACTCGCTTTATTCCTAAACTTTGTTGATTACGTTCGGCCATGAAATCGTGGTCTTATAACTTCTCCATCTTGAAATATTTATTTAATATAAATTTTGTGCTGTCGTAGAAAAATTATTACATGGTACATATTCCGGAAGTTACCTCGCTTAACTTCTCATTCGTCATTTAAAAAACTGCAGTGCGATC
Organism: Metallyticus violacea; assembly: GCA_030762175.1. Taxonomy (NCBI): domain Eukaryota; kingdom Metazoa; phylum Arthropoda; class Insecta; order Mantodea; family Metallyticidae; genus Metallyticus; species Metallyticus violacea. Next base: position 99,376,411 of record CM060835.1, on the reverse strand, counting down.
AATGATGCTTTATCATATGACCAAGCCCACTCATTTACCGCGCCGTGAAGGGGTTAGCCAAGCTGCTTGCTTACTTGTTGGCCTTGCTGACTGTCGCAATCGTAGCGCAGCTGTTCCCGCGTGTGTGTTTTATTGTTCGTTTTTTAATTCGACAGTATACATAAAGTGTGTATACAAAGGCACAGCGTGTCTTTACGTACGGTTCATGAGTTAAGTGTTAACTCGGTGAAAGAATGATAGGACCAATTTTTTGAGCATTCAGTTAATTCTTTTACTTATGTGAATACCGTATTAACCCCTATCTCAGAGAATTAACCAACAGGGAGTGTGATCATGCACTTTTTTTCAACAGGACTCTGTCACTCCTCACACTGCGAATAATTCCTTGAAAGTAATTAACAACGTGGTTGCACAATACAGAGTTATTAGTAGGATTTGTGGCCCCCTCGGTCCCCCGATTTAACAGCCTGCGATTATTATCTTTGGGATAAATTAAAAAATGCCTTGTAAAGATGATTGTGCACGCCATACAATAACTCAAAGATAATATTCACCAGGAAATTGTCCGGATTTTCCAAAATGAACTACAACGAATGATGAAAAATCTACTAAAAAGATGACAAAAATGAAGGCGGTCAGTTTCAAAACATCATTTGATAAATTGTTAAATGATGAGCCTCTTAATTTGGTTTGCGTATTGTTGTATGGTTGGTTTATTGTTTATCCTTCCGTTAATCACCGGCTAACAAGCAGCGCACTCGTCCATAGGCAACACACTCCGGGGGTAAACAAAACTGATCGAACTGCATTATGCAATAGAAAACATGAGCCATAACACGCAATATTGGATCTTTCCATATAGCAGTAGCCTAGCGTATTTACTGAACACTCAGAACATGTTTCTATAAACCATGCGAGTGGTACATAGTTATATGGCTCACCCAGTATCTTAGGCAATATGGGAACAGCAAATAGAGTTAAAAAAGAATTAAATAACGAAAGTTGAAGACATGAAATTGTTTGATGCTGAAGTTTTTTTTAAGTAGTGTTTAACGCTCGTTTTTAATACTGAGGCATCACAGGCGGTGGACACTGATGATTGATGAAATGAAATAAATTAGGAAAGGGGTATTTTTTTTTAAGGAAGAAAATGTTCCAGGCATAAGTTTAGGGTACCTCCCCGGCATTTGCCATTTATGAGGACAGAGGAAAACGTGGAAAAAACCTCAGTCAAGGAGGACGGTCCTGGTGGGAATCGAACCCCAGACCTCCCGCTCACGAGTCCGCGCCTTAACGACCTCGGCCGCTCGTGGCGGTGTGTTGCTCCTACGTGAGGAAGTTACAACGTCTAGTATATTTCCCGCCCTAGAGACGATATGCCGAATAGTAAACGAAGAATAACAGAATTACACGAAGACCTCCTGTTCAAGGGAAATGTCGCCCACGTTAGAACTCTTGATGACGCACAAGCTGTAACTAATTACAGAAAAGAACTAGCGTACTTATTTGGAAGTGCCCCTCTCTTTTAAAACTACAACACATAGCTCTTTGATACCTGATAGCTGCCTTTCACCACGCTTTTTGTTATTCTAGCGGATCGCTTCCTGTCTTTTGTCTTTTTCGTCACAGTGAAGAGGTACGTGAGGCTTTTTATTGCGTAGAAATGCTGACCATGTTATCATTACTTGAACATTGCTTACATTTTTACTCTCATTAACTTCAGCAGGTGAATAAATATGCCTTAATTTTCCGATATTGTTAGTGCAGTCTAGTGGTCAGCGTTTTCCTACCTGCTGATGCACAGTCCTGAGTTCAACTCTTAACACTTTTTCCGAGAGTGGCTAGTGAAGATACTTAATCCAAGAGTAGCGAATCGAATTTAGAAAGCCGAGGTCAAGGATGAGCGGGATTGTACCTGTTATGGGAACGGCTCAATATCAGCTGGTGCTGAAGGTTTTGGTTCCTCATTAGGATTCTGTGAGAAGTGGGGTGATATTTCTCGTTTTTGTCAACGCCAATTAGCGGCAAAAGGTAACAATGAAAAGTTAAATCAACCATAGAGTAGGTTTGCTCTGCAAGCAAAGTCATATATAAGAAATTATCATTGCTTCCACAAATACTTATCTTGTTAAAACTATGTAAACACTAACTGTCGTGCGCTTTCTCAGAAAAGTTTGTAATGACTGGGAGTAATGTCCGATGAACATGTAAAATATCTCTACAAGATGGCGCCCCGCTCAAGGCTGGCATTTCGTGGACCACCCAATATAAAGGTGGGGGGGGGAAGTTCAAATTAATATTCTGGAATCACACACACACATATGTGTATATATAGACTGAATTACACCATTCTGAAATATTTTGGAATGAAAACTATAAAAGAAAATTTTAAAAATTATAACAATTACATATGCCCCAAATACTATCAATCAAACTCTCCTTCGCTCAACCAATTTTGTAAATGCTCAACGTCATGCTCCTTTAGGAACACTGCAAACACTTATTTCATATGCAGCAATTGCAATCTAAGGTTATTCAAAATATTGATTAAGAATGCTTCTTTTTAATTAAACTCTACGTGACATCAGATATGAACTGTAGAGGGGACGAGACAAAATTTTAATTACTGACACATACAAAAATGGCAGTTGTTTTGTGGACTGATGCATTGTCATGGTACAGCAAGCTTGTCTTTAGACGATTCTTGCTTAGCTCATCGAAGACTTGGGACAAGCATTGTTGCAGTAACTGTCCTTTGGTTGCGGATTGTATCCTCAAGAGATTCAAAAGATTCTGGATCATATTGCTACATCCAGCTTTCGAAATTTGTTCACATTCTTTTTGATCCTCGTTACATATATTCAATATGCTCTGACTCCAATCCTCTCGTACATTTGCTGCTTATTTATGAGGATATCCTACAACTGCAGAGCTACTTGACATAATGTTTTTCTTCCAGAATATTTTAGTTGCTGCTGATCCGATATTCAGAGTAAGCTGAATATGAACATATGTGTACCGAAGTACTCTCGACATATATGCGTACGGATTGCCGCAGATATAGCCACTCTCTCAATATACAGGATGAATCCGAACTCTACCGACAAACTTTCACAAGTTTTCAGGGATGTTTTCTGAGTGTATTGATATAAGGAACCCTGGTCTCTGTGGCTCATTACCGGGTATTTCATTGCTTTCGTTTCGTTTCATTTCGTGTAACTCAACTACCATTGTATCTGTTTACTCGGAATGTGATTGTTTCCGAACAAAACACAACCTTTCCTGCTGCAATAGAGTGTAGTAGTGCGGTCGGCCACTGAGCTCCTGCTCAGTTCTGTCTCAGCTTTTGTTTCCTGTAGTACGTTGTTAGTGATACGGTGTGGATAACTTATGCAGAATTAGCCGATATGCACTTCGTCTACGGTCACTGAATGCAATGGAAGAGCGGCACAACGAACGGCAACCTCGTCACGCCACATTTGCAGCTGGACACAACGACTGCGAGAAACCGGGTTCTTCACTGTCAGTATGCGAGATACTGGGTCTTGGGAGGAATGTCAGCAAGCCCGATCTTGAAGAGGATGTTTTAAATGCAGTGTGCGACAACTCTGAAAGCGCAGTGTCGTATTGCACGAGAGGTGAATGTAAGTCAAGCTCTGTTTTGAGGGTCTTACATGAGCAACAATGACACCCATAACATTCACAGAGGGTCCAGGCATTACAACTTTCCACGTCGAGTGCAGTTTGCTAACTGATTGTTACAGTGATGTGCAGACAACCAACATTTCGTGCTATGGTGTACACAGACGAGGCAATATTTACCATGTCTGATACAAAGGTGGTTGAGTTATTAATGAAATTACCCGGTAACGAATCACCGGAAACCATGGGTTCCTTACATCAAAACATTCAGAAAAGATCCCTGAACAAGCTGTGAAAGTTTGTAAGTGTAGTTCGAATATAGTAAAAATTGTAAAAAGCAAAGATCCTAAAATGCACGATGTAATTTTTCAAAACCTTCATGGAACGGAAATGCTGACTTACAACGTTTCCAGCGCAACGCATTGTTGAATAAAGTTCAAATTTGCAGATATTGTTTTCAAAACGTTGTCTAAAGATAGGAACACGTGCAGTGAGTGTGGTGTTCATTCCAAAAATGTTTAGAGTGACCCTGATATTTGCAGTATAATTACAATTACTTCTGTTGAGATCTATCTTGGCACAACTAAATTTTAGGTCTACCATATAGTGGTGTTATGATCCTCATACCTCCAAGTATAGATTATATTCTATTTTTTCTTGAAAAACTGTTTTAAGTGGAAGAGGGCAACAACCTTCACTATCTATAAAAGTTATAGTCGCCACATTTTCCTCGTTAACAACCGGAGAGCCTTTGATTGTTATCAAATGTTTACTTGCCTAACGATACAAACCTTCTGTCTGACCCACCAGTAATATTTTAGTTTCAGTCAATAGCAGCCTAGGATTTTACAGTAGACAAAGTCCACGTGAACTTTGATAGTTTTCCTGCAGTTATGGGAGGGTTTATCAGTGTTAATGTTGGGCCTTCTTTGACCTACCGGTGATTAACGAGGATGTCGTGACAGTAATTTATGTGCATATGAAGTAATATTTCTTGCATATCATTTACTGTGATCTGTGTTTACTTGACTTCTACTTAGTGTTAAAAAGTTTATATTCTGTACATGTATTCGTCACCAAAGTAATAATACACAACTGTGGCATTTAACTGAATTACTATATGTGTGCATTTAAAATATTTAATTTCACGTTCAAGTGAGTTTCAGTATATTTATAAGATAATATGCACAATTATTTTTTTTTTGGAAAAAATTTTAGCACCCAATTTAAGGACCTGTGTTGGAACGGAAAAATGATCATTTGGTAGCATTCTTTACAACAAATGAATGCAGAAGATAAAGGAATGAGTGAACAGTTCTTTTACTTGTAGCGTAAGATATCGAAGACCTTGTGCATTACGTCTCTTAATATCAGACGTGGCGAAACTGAGACCACTAATCTCAGCTTGAATTCCGTCGAGGCGCTCTATCTAGAAACAATGTTAAGGCACCCCGTCACGTCCTTACCTCATCGCTCCTGGACCATGGAAGCTCGGTGTCTCTTCCTCCTGGAGGTGGTAGGCACAAACGGCTAGTACCGAAAGTTCCTCCTCTGTCCTACTTATCCAAATGCAAAATAATATTGCCAAATGCTGGATTCGTTTAAAAATGTCAATTATCTATGTATTATCCAAAGCCTTTTGCGGTCTCAAATCTTGCTATACTTCCATTGTTTGCCAAGTGAACGTTTTCCTTTCGACGGTGTTTGGGGTTTCTGTTTCTGGCATCCTTTCCATATTTGAACTTTATTTTGCAGTCAGATTCCCTTCAAATCGATTTCTCAGTTGGTCTTTTGTTGTACATCCTTTCATGTTCTTAAAAGTTGCATTTCAGCAGCCTGTAATTTAGAAATCTTTTTTACAAGTAGTGTCATTATCTTAATTGATTATCTTTCCTTGTTTTTCCTTAGAGCGTTCTTGAAACCTTGAAATTTGTTATGTTTATCCTTTGATCACATCTTCAGTGTACGTCACTATCTAGGTAGTTAAAACGTAATACTTGTTCTATAATTACTCCATCTTTAATTATATTAGTTATTGTTTTCCACATTGTCTTACGTTTTTTCTTTCGTTTTCATTAGTTGTATTTGTTTATTTCGTTTAATCAACACACAACTTGTAACCTGTATTGCGTCATCTGCAGAAAATAATGCGTTCATTGAACTTTGTGCCGTGTACTTGTTGTATTTTTGGCACTCTAAATAATTTAAAATTGAATAGGCTACATCTTTTAACTTCAAGTTCGTAATAATCTCTCATGTAGACTTTTGTCTTACTTTAGCTGTTATACCGTTCTCTTCATATACGTTGTGCTACCTGTTCTTTTTTACGTTTAAATTCTTTAGATTTAGAATATTCAGTACGGGAACCTCCCGCTGATGCCGTAACTAGCATTAGCTTATGAAGTGTACTAGAGAGAAAAAAACCAGTATGTGGCTAGGAAAGGTAGTTTTCTATTACGAGAGAAGAGAATTGCCAACATTATGATTTATTACACAATGAATAAACTCAGTTAACATGAAATAATTCAAATTTAAATAACTCACAAATCTTGCACCCAGAACATGATTTAATTCTGCAAATGTTACCTTTTCAGCAAATTAAAATAATCTTTAAAACTTTTAAAATAGAAAATTGATTTACTAGCTAATTCTGTACAAACTCTTCATTAAAAGCTTTTCAAGAGAACGCTAGTATTATCCTGCTTTAACAAGGACTTGAAAATGTTATACAAAAAAATCGTTATTACCACAAAATTAACCAAGCACTTATATAGACATTAAAAATGCTACAATTGAATTCAAAGCTTTTAAGGCTCTGTACCACCTCGACCAAAGGGTCAGGCTAACGGAGAGAGCAGCGGTCGTAACAATTTAGAATAAACCCCCAAAAGTGTTCAACCCGGATGAAACCGGAGCCGCAAAGAACAAGAGGAGGAGGCTGACGTTAGAAACAGCGACGTCACTTTAGTTTTAGATGTTACCTGGGGTTTTCCAACCAATAGAAACAAAAGAACGTCACCAAAGGCTTCCTGCGTGGACACGAGAGTAAGGAAGGGAAGGAGTAAGGGTACAAGGGCAGACATGAACACGTACAAGAACATATTTTCCTTTTACAAAATTTTTTCACTGCTTATTTTTATATAAAATGTTCCACGATACGGAATTTGCCGCTTTTTATAGGCTTCCCTAGACATAATCATCCTGTTGCACGTATATAGTATAATTTTATTTTTTTAATTTAGATCAATAAATGTATGAATTGCAAAACAAGGCATATTTGGAAATAACAGAATGCTGCAACTCACAAGTTTTAGTAAACTAAGAGCCTTAAGTAATGCAAATAGCTTTAAGAAATTTATTCTATTTTTTCTGAATAACACAAGTATTTAAGGGCTGAACCACTCTGATGTTATATAATTGTCCATTACAATGCAATAAATTAATCTGAGAAATTTTACCTAAATTGCATAATCCCAACTAAGGTAATTGGTTTAAGCTTTCATATATGAGCTAAATAAGTAAGAATTGTTTTTATATTTAAATTAGTGACTAATGTTCCAATTTCCCTTGTTATTTTTGTGCTGTTAATTATCTGTGGTACTGTTTGTTTCACAACAGCTGTTCGGGAAGACCGGATGCCTGGTGGACGCAACTCTGGAGCTGTGTACAACTTGTACAAGGTATAGGTAGAACGAGCTTCGTTCTATTTTTAAGTACTGAATTTTAAAATGCACAGTCTTGTGTGTATGTGTGGACATTAATGTGTACAGGAAGCAGTGGGAATGCTTGGTTGAGAGAAAATTGCTTTACGAGTTTAGAACAAGTTTTACATCCGGGATATTCTGAATCAGTGGGAAAATACTTTTAATTATAATTTACTTTCCTTAAGTAGTAAAGATAATCAGATTCCCTGGTTGCTTTTTCAGCTTGACTGGTTCAGTATAGTTCTCCTGAATTAATAAAGGCCCGAGCTACGAGAGGGAGTATCGGTATTAACATTATTAAAAAGGGACAAGTAATCTTAATACACTTTCTTTCCTGTGCTGCCTTTTACTTATAGAACTAAGAGTCCTTTTGCCTCAGGCGAGCGGGTGCAACAAATAAATTAAGCAACATCTATGCTGGTTTTCATCCATTATGAATTGATATGCTCTTTAAGATTACATCAAAAGGAATTATTAAATGTATAATTACTGGGCTATTTTGCCATGGTCATTGATTTAAGTGAAATTTAGTAAAGAAAACAGTAAAATAATAATGCTCCTTATGCAACTGAATTAAATTAATAGAATAAATTGACTTCATCGTTGTTAATAAGAATATCATATTATAAATATTTTATAATGCTATAGACGCTCTTTAACAATGGATACATTTTTTTCCCTAGATAAGCTCCTAAAGTGGGAATTATAATTCCAATAATGCGGAAGTAACCGTTCGTCGTGGAGGAACTTGATAATGGAAACTCTCGATCAGGTGTAAGAAGGTGAAGATTCATTGTCGATTCTTCAGAGAACATCCCATGCGTGAATTAGATGAAATTGTTTAAAAGTTTCAATTCTTCAGAATGGCGCGATCTCTCTGACTTCTACAGCGCAGGACACAAGTTCAGGAAAGCAATGAGTCCGCCGCGAATAACATTAAACGTTGTTATAATTTTTGTTTTTACCACCTGATCCATGGCAGATAATGGCACAAACGGCACTGTCATTTTCAGCACACCTTCACCTAAATTCCCCGTTCGATTCGTAGCATCAGTTTGACGCTTCCTTATAAGACTTTTTTTATACATGAATACAGATTGTGTAGATAATCCAACGTTATACTATTCAATGAACTTCTAGTTAATTATGGAACGTTTTGATATATCTGCGATTGCGGAACTTGCCATGAAATAAAATTTGTACAACATGGAAATAATTGCAAAAACTACCTGATATTTTAATCTAGCCATGTGAGAGGCCTGAGAATTAGGGCAGCATCCAGGTAAATTAAATAAAAACACAGATTTTCAAATAATTAACACATGGAATCCGTTATAGGTCAATAAACAACTGCAACACGGATCCTCCACCACTCTTTTCTAATGGTTTTTTCCATCTCTGCCTCCCAAATTTTTCACTCACTCATTTACTCCACCGCGATGCTGGCCGCAGTAACCAGTGAGAGCTTTGCTTTCTAATCATTCTTAAAAACAACGCGCATAATATAAGAATAAACCCTTACATTGAAAGCACATAAAAGGTCCTGATTTTCTTTTTTAGTTTGTGCTGTCAGACAACATTTACCGGTCTGCTGCTTAATATGCCATTTTTAATTACTAGACTGTGTTTTTGAAACATGTTGAATGATTTTAGATAGATAAGAATATTTTTTAAACATTAATCTTTAAACACACTTTTAATACAAATATAATGTTCAATAGACATTAGGCTCTTGCCATAGGTATGTTGTTCTTTCTAAATTAAAAAAAAAAGCAATAAATCTACATTTATAAAAGATATACTTAAGTGTTACTAAAGTCTAAACGAAAATATATTTATCTATTGAAACAATTCTACACATAATTTTGTATGGAATAGTTGAAAGTATTTTGGCATGTAGGGTGGAACATCTCACAATGGGCACTAGTAATATGTGGCATCTTTTCCCTTGAATTTTCAATTTTGTACAAATAAATATATAATTTATATAAACTATAAATTATATAAACTGTGAAATATAAATTTCGTTATGGGCTTATAATATAAAATGACCATGTAAAAGCGAATTTTTTCGTTCTGGCCCAGAAATGCGCATACTTACAAATTTCGATTTATTAGAAGGCACATATTCCAATAATGCTTTATAATTACCTTCAGTATCTTCCTTAAGATCAAAAGACGCCGTTTTGCAATTATAGAAGTAACAGAATCTACTAAGAGAAACGCAACTCTACAGAAAATGATGTTTCTCTTCTACAATTATTCGGTGCTGCAATCTAGTGAGCTGCTCAACAAAGCAAAGTGCGTGTACAGCACGGCGTGCATACGCAGTGAGTTTTTGTCTCACTGCGAGCAAGGCCCATTGGTTGTCATGGAGTGGATGTGACAGCACAGTAAGCATAGCCCAATCGGAAAGTGTCGAAGGTTCAACAATTGGATTACAGTCCATCGTGTTACAATATTTCCTATATAATGTTAAGAGTAATGTACAACATTCTCGAGCTTACAAAATCCAAAAACAAACAGGAATACTCATATGACATTCAATGCGATTTGTTTGCAAACTTGCTGGGGCAAGATCAACATAGAAAGATCATCCATTTATGACTTCTTTATTTTTTTTTTTCCTCGGTCTAGGCGCGTGTAGAAGAAAAACTCGTATCATTATCGTACTGAACTAAACCAACTTCTCCACGCCTTCCACATTTCTGCTACTTGAAATCTTCGTTCATTGTCTACTTTAAGAGTTTAACCCTCTGCTCCATAAAACAAGAAGAAAGCAAAATAGTGTTATATAATTTTATTCTTGTTTCTTTCCTAACGTTGCATTTTTAATTTCTAATTGTATATTAATTTAATTTATCTTATACATATTTTTATGTATGTCATTATCACATTGAAAGTTGCGAATGCTACTACTAGAGCGCTCCAGCATCGCACTGTAGCGTCAGCTGTTTCGCATACGTACCCCGATTATACGATAAGAAAGTTAAAGAATGTGTGTAATATGTTCAATTAGTTTATTTTCAATAACAATCTTAATTGTTTTATATAAGGATTCTGGATGGACATCTCTTTGTATTATGACAGAATATTGTTAAACACATACTTTTATAATTTTTTTTCAAATCGAATTATGCTCTTTATAACATTCTTTCACTTTCAGCAATTGTATCATTACCATATGCAAATAATATAGTAAATATTTTATTAAATTCATATTCGTAAAACTTAAATTTTCCATTGTCGTAAAATTTCGTTAGTATAAAAAATTAAAAAAACAGAGGTGACAGGCTCTATCTTTGTCTTACTCTTTTATTTACTATTATGAATTTTAACTTTTTTGGAGAAAATCTCAAAGAGAAATATCGTGTTATTTTACTCACACATCCTAAAGTATAGGAATTCGCTGCACTGAACAAATATCCCAAAATTAGAAAATAATTATTTCGAGCCGATGGGAGAGAAAGTATATATTTCTTTGAAATAAATAAATACACGCTTCAGAAAAAGGTAAATCAGGCTTGGAGAGAAGTATTAACGGCAGAACCCGTGAGATGATTCAACAGTAGGTATAACTGAGATCAATACTACAACCGGAAAACCAGAAAAGTTAAAATGAGCTGTCAGCTCACAGAACTTCCGGAAAATCCACTTGGGTCATCAGGAATCACAAGCGATTGATGGAACTGTTAACTGTTCGACAGTGCTTTAACCTCTGACAATAGCTGAGGCGTTCTTGGTTTTCATGACAGTCCTCCACTATAATCAGGTACTTGTTATGCCAAAATGAGCAATAAACCAATGTTTCCAGTTTCTACAAAAATGTGTTAAAGAAGAGAACAGTCGTTCCTTAATCTTGTAAGCCTCATTGGACATACCGTGGAACTCAAACTGGCAGTATCTATGCTGTCTCTTTCGTGGCAATATGCTTCTGTTTCTGATTGTAATATTCCCGCAATATTATTTTAAATATTTTTTCTGCGGTAAAATAAAATGCTACCCTCTTAATTATTATAGGTAAATAAAAACATACCACACAGCCTGGTAAAGATTGCGCATGATTAGACGTAGCCTGCAACGTAACGTAACGTAACTTATCTCACCTCACGTTTCGCCTTCATTTGCTGTTAACTTTTGCGTCTACTTTAAACTGAAGGCAGAAAAGCGCTTTGAAAACATGCAATTGAGAGTAATGAGGCAAAATAAAGCAAGTAAGTTTCATGAAAGCTTAACCTGCACGTGCCGCGTTTACCAAGATTCTTGTTAGGGAAAACAAATGTCTACCGTAATGTATTTTAATTTCCGTTTAGCTTTCTCGATACTTGAGCAAGTATCCTAGAAGTGGTTACAATCACCATAATCAATGTGAATGTGCAAAAGTGTAGAAGAAAGATTCCCATTGCCGGTGGTGGACTTTCGAATACTTTCTTCGGGACGTTAAATTGCTGTGAATTGTTATGTAATGTGAAAAATAAAAATTTGAGGAACATAATACATTTTTCGATTGAAATACTTAATCGTAGAATGATGCTAGATTTAAAATATTAAAATAACAGTCATCTTCCATACACTAAACAGCATAAGAAGTGCGTAAGTCAAGTAATTTCAACTCTGTTAAATTTGCGAGTATTGTAAGCGGTAGAGCTTCCTTTATTGCTGAGACGACATGCCAACGTGATTTGTTCCAGGTTGCAATTTAATGCGACAGTAGAAACGACAGTAACAGGACATCTAAGGAAAAACTGAATTTTTAAAGCGAGCAAAGATGATTTCACACATAGGTCGCTAATTTTCAGCAGAGTTAATCGTAAAAACAGACTTTTTCACAGTAGATTATGAAAATGTAGAATTACCCACCTTGTGTTGGTAATTGGAACCAGGTTCAGCACCTCATACATCCCCTAATACCAAAACATATTTTACAAAAACGAATAAGTCTCGCAAAGTCAACCCAGAAATTCTCCAGTTTCATTCACCTTACCTAGTGAATTTTCAACCTATTAACCTTAGTTAATATTTTGCTATGGGCAAAGGTAGAATTTCCATAAAGAGGGAGCATATTTTTTTTATTCTGTCAGCATTTCATTGCAACAACTTTAAAACTGAAGTAAACTATGCGACTATGCATCTCAAATTTTGACACGGACCATGAATGTTAAATTACTGCTTATACTATACGAATTTCTCACATAATATAGGATATTCTTTTTCCTTTATTAATTTCTTTATAAAAGGAGTGTTCTAAAAATTCTCGGCCTGATTCAGAGATGACCTGAAGATGGCCAAATTACTATGATATTTGTTAAGTATCATTCTTTGGATGGCACGCTGTAAAGTATCAGACGAGTAAGTGTATACACTTGTTTGTGACGGTCGAGTAAACAAACTAGTATTAACATTTTCTATAAAATGGATAAAAACTTAAATATGAGCTGTGTTAAAATAATTTGTTTTGAAGGGTTTAGCCCCAACAGAAATACAAAAGGAATTAGATTCCGCATTAAAGGATTCTTCCCTTTAGTTTTCAACAGTTAAAAAGTGGGCTGCTGATTTAAGCGTGGTCGTGCATCCATTCAACATGATGAGTGCTGAGGGCGTCTCAGAACTGCTACTAAAAAATTAACAATGCCGTACTCAATAATCGCCGATTGAAGGTACACAAGTTGGTTGACATTGCAAAGACCCGGATAGGCCGTATTCACTACATTTTACAAGAAGTTTTGGGTATGAGAAAGTTTTCTACTCGATGGATGCCGCGTTTGTTAACAATAATCAAAAACGCTTCCAATGAACATTTCTCAAGAGTGTTAAACTTGTTTAAATGCAATTCCAGTGAGTTTCTCCGACGTTTCATAACAGTAGATGAAACACGAATTCGTCACTACACGCCAGAGACGAAGAAGCTGTTCAAAGTGGATAGCAACATTAATAAGGGGATCCCTCCCTTTACCAGGGGATGTTGTGGTATTCAATTTTTTCACACTGTTGCCTTAGCTACCAGATTCTTATTGGTGGAGAGGCCTCATCTAGCTAGACCCATTCGTGTTATAGAGGTGAGTCACCCCAGCATTAAGGTAGCCACCACCCTCCCCACGAACGACAGCGATTCAGGCGAACCTGCCCCCAGGGTACACGTCATAGGCACTCCCCTGGGACACGCTGCCGTCGTGAGTACTCAGTTTCCCGTGAGTTGCGGGACCACTACCAAGCCGAATTCAACCCAATCCGGACAACTCCCTTGCGGGAGGGGCTCGTTTCAAGTCCGGCCCGGCTCCTTCTAGTAACGTCAGAAGTACCACGGGTACTCAGGGTCCGCAGAGCCCGCACCAGGAGCATCTGAAGAGCAACGGCCGAAGCCGCCCCCCCCCCCCTTACGGGGAATGGATAGCAACAGGTGAAAGTGCACCAAAGAAAGCAAACACGGTTCTATCCGCAGGAAAACTCATGGCTACGGTTTTCTGGATTCTCATGGTGTGGTGCTGGTAGACTACCTCCAGAAGGGCAGAACCATAACCGGGGAGTATCACTCTTCACTACTGGACCAACTGAAGGATGCTATTCAGGTTAAACGTCCACACCTTGCCAAAAAGAAAATTCTCTTTCATCAAGATAATGCTCCTTCACACGTGTTTGGGATTGTTGCTGCAAAACTGCACTATCTTCGCTTCTAAGTACGGCCATATGCGTCGGATTTGACTCCCAGCAATTGCTTTTTGTTTCCAAACGTGAAGAAATGCAGAGTGGACGAAGATTCACATCAAATGGTGAGGTTGAAGCTGAGACATACTCTTATTTTACTGAGAGCATTACTTAAATGCATTGATCTACAAGTTGACTATGTTGGAAAAAGAGAGAAAACATTTGCTCTTAAATCTTGTGTTTTCTTAGTCTTACCGAAAACTTGTAGAACGCCTCTCGTATTATCATAATCCAGGGAATGGCCACTGCCCTCTTGTCCTATATTTTGTTAGTTTATTTATATATACAGGCATTAAAATGATATTTAAAAGTCATATCTTTCTTTATGCAGAAAGCATGTGCATGCGTGAATGTTTTTAATATATCCTAAAAACGCAGGCAATTTTTATTCGCACTCAGGTCTAAAATACTGTATGATATAGAGCCAGTAGCTTGACTAAAGTAGAAACCCCAGATAGACACTAGCGCTGCTGCGGCAGCTCACGGTTCTTTTATACTAGAAACTTGAAAACGGATTTAATTATATTTGACATATTTCGAGAAAGTGCTATGAGTGGCTGATTCAACCGAGAGTCAAACTTGGAGCTCCCCAAGTTTAGTTATCCCTTTTGAAATATAGTTTTCAATTTTTAAAAACGTCTGTGCCTTAAGAATTGGTGAAACAAATATTTCTGTCAGGAAAAAGGCGTCCTTTTGAAAAATACGATGACTGTTTTATTTATTTATGGACGCTCTTTAACATCTCTGGTTATCAGCGTGACTTGATGCTTCAAGACTTGGTTTTTATCTAGTATATAGGAATAGTATAGGAACATTAAAAAAATATTTTTATTTCAAACTTACAAAGAAAAAAGTAATTTTCAAATATAGTTCAGATTTTTTCAAACAAAACTCAGAGTTTACAGAAGACAATTGTGTGTAGCTTGGCTCGTTTTTCTTCCTGTCAAGATCACCAGAAAATAAAACAATTCCGAAGGGGTGAACATGGTGTAGTAGAGTAACTCTGTGGCATGGAAGAAATATTTTACATATGCACAGATTAGCTTCAGGTTGATCTAATTTGATCATTGCCGAGATCTACCGGTAGGATTCCTGCTTTTCACACAGCAGGAATTAAGTTATAGTTACCTAATGGGTTTTTCTTCAGTTCTTAACATGAATGCCCGGGGAACAGATAACTACATAGTCCCCTTAGCTCATTCAGTCATCATATTTGGAATAATGTAGCCGTGTCTGCCAGGCACCCCAACCTCAGAAAGCTGCTATGCTCTCACCAGGCTGGGTAAGTCTCACAAATTAGGACTGAAATCTGTTATCAATTTAGAATAAAATTTATGGCATTGAAAAAGTTTGACTTTTTACATTTATACTACCTTCTGTTAAGTGTGTAACCTAACTTAGATATACAAATCTTTGGTGTTTTAAATTTACAATTTGAACATTTTTTGAAAATATAAAATGCAAATAATATATATTTTTATCTGTTCGGTTAAATTAATTCCCACTAATGAAGAGCGCTTTATTGGTCTATTTCCCACAGCTGCTTTTTCAGAACATTTCAAGTGCGACACTCTGTAAATGGCTTCTGGATTATGCAACCTCTATTGGGATTGAGTTTGATATGAGCGTTATTATTTGCTGTCTTTTATCTTTCATTACGAATTTCAATGTGTTTGCTACAAATCTGTTAGACTGAATTTCTCTTTTTCTTTGCTAAACATATCTGGACACAACTCAATTTATTTCCTGGTTTAATTTACGAAATATTTTTAAAATTTGAGAACTAGGTACTAGTTTTATCTTCTGCTCATCCTGATAACTTTCGATATCTTCCTGAAGATATCGACATTTCCTCTCGTAATATTTCGTGATTGCAATATTCTCCATTCTGTTTTTTTATAAAAATGTTCATTATCTCAACTGGAAAGATATTAACTTAGATGTAAAGCAGAAGACTACACAGTTTGCCATTGGTTTGTATTGTTTTGTGTTTTGCAAGGTTAAATACAAGAAACATAAGAAGAATCCAAAAAACGGGCAAGTGAAGGGTCAGCAGCATCAAGCGGAGAAACAGAAAGGACTGGTGACCCCGGAACATGGAATCCCTCCGCATCTGGTCAACGGCACGATCCTCAAGACAGCACTCACCAATCCTAGCGAGGTAAGCACTTTGCATTCTGTATATACTTCAAAATTATGTGTGCATTCGCCTTATCCATCAATCTACGATTTCATCGGGTTAAACACATCTTTGGGCTTTTATTGTTCTGGCATGGCGATTGGGTGAACAGTTCTTTCCTTAAAACTTTATTTTCATATAAAGATTGACTAAAAAGGAATAAACTGCGTTATGGAAGTAAAAAACATCTTTGGTCACGAAAGTATGGAAATCTGGATGGCCGTCTATGCCAGAATTCTAAAATGTCATTAAAACTTGTAAAAGGCAATGCGCTAATTTAACTGGAGTGCGTTATTTTGGCTGTAATTGACAAATACGGTTTGTCTAAGCAAATTATGTACACAATTTATTTGCCACTCTGCGTCTCACGGCTTCAGTTAGAAGTTATCTATGTTCATATGGAAGACAAAGTTTAGAGTAACAAAAGTTGATTACAACCTGCGATTTTAATTCTCGCATAAGCGGACGTTGCTGTTAGATTTCATTTTCTAAGAAAATTTTTGCCACATTTTCAGCACATGAACAGCTCCGTGTGATGCTTTTTTTTTTTTGTATGAAAATGACTCACCGTTTTACTAAGTATGTAAAAAGTAAAATAGCTCTAAAGTCGCCTTTTCTCAAACAATGAATGTCAAAAGAGTTACTAAGTTAAAAATAATACTATTACATTAGAAAAATGGATCAACTATTTTAAAATAATTCAGAATTAAATTAAGGGCCTTGTCTAATTTATATTAGTATAAGGTATTCATAGCAAACGTTTCATTATAAAATAGCTAATATTTCAGATCATAGAATAATATAAATAATTATTATACATTTATAAAATATGCTTAAAAACAAAGCAATAATTTAATAAAATGCTGCATGTTATAATACATATATGTCTTTAATATATGTGCATTATTTCAAAATGATTAAAAGATTTTAAAATTTCAATATAGGCGTGCCTTAATTATGTTGGTGTTCTGTTTTCTGATCATGCACTTATTCGCTTTAACTGACATGGGAGTTAAACACTGCTGAACGTGAATATCATTTTATATTAACCTAAAATTCCGTAACAATAAAATTAGAAATAATGATTAGTTAGCTATAATATTTCTTGCATTGAGCTACTGGCTGTTAAAAATATAAAACTTAACGCTTTTATGTGTAATTTTAATTTAAACACAAAGAACTTTTTTTATGGAAATCTGCTTGCCTGTACTAAAGCTAGGCGTTGCATGAGGTCTACGAAAGTAGCTGGGGCGCGTCGAAACTTTAAACGGCATTCCGATTAACCACATTCAGTGTTCATACAAAATGTGTCAATAGCTTAATCGTAAAAGTATACTTAATTGCTTGATATCTAGAATTTGGAGACTATTCTTAGCGCGTAGTCACATCACATAGGCAAACATTTTTTCTAGATGAACATTCCGTATTGATCCGATTAGGTTTGGTGTCCATTATAGTCTTTAATACATCTAAAATGGAGCTAAATGTTATAGCAAATATGAATATAAATGTTGTAAAAATATGGGTTTTAAGAGCACAGAAGTGCACCAAATAATTTCATTATCTCACTTCTAAACTTCTCGTGAACATCACAAAACCTTTAGGGAACAGACTGTGTATATTTGCAGGTGTTCGTAATTAAAATTACGTACATGGATTCATTAAGGGAATCTCCGAAGTTAAAGCCTATCAAAAATTCGGCATATTAACGCTAATTAGCCTGCAGTAACTTCCTGCAGGTAGAGTTAATACGGGCTACAAGCACACTTCCGGTACTCAACCGCTACGGGCTTTGTTTTCACATTCCGGGCAAATTGAAAGTGAATCTCTTTTTCCGCCTTCCTCTTGTTACCGAATGTGCGAACTTTCTCCAGCTTTCAGCTACTCATCGCTTTCCCTACCTGCATTATCTCTTACAAATATGTTCGGACCACTTTCCCCGCTTTCTTTTGTCTTATCAAGATGGCTACCAAAGATAATAATCAGTGCCGATCTCTTCAAAGTTCATTGCACTTATCACGGGAGAGTGTAATTAGTGATATCTGATTGGCCTTAGATTGTAAAATAGGAAAGTTGATGGAACTTTACGCAGAGTTCTTGCATGCACTACTAATTTCAGTTGGTTGTGATCTGTACATTTGTATTTTATGATGCTCAGCTGTTTATACAAAAATTAAAAAAGAGGAGGATGGGATCTGAAGCACGAGAGTTACTGTACTTGGTGATGCACTTCACAGAATAACTTCATTTATTAGATCTGGATTTGAAGCCAGAAAATATATTGGATATAAAATAAGCATTCGACACAATTCGGTATAAGGTTTAATCTATAATCTTTTCAAACTTAATATACCTAGAGCTTACATAAAAGTTCGTATATGAATACCTTCAACAGAGATTTTCAAGTTACTCAAACCACATTTCTTTCCAAACACATACAATTGAAGTAGGAGTTCCTCAGAGTATTGTATTATTTTCTACGTACAGGATATGTATTTATCAAGATGACACAATCAACTATACTAAGAATAAAGAAATCCACCCTGCATGCCAGTAGATGCAAAATTCATTCAATCGCCTAACTCAGTCTACAAAATGGAAGCTTTAAATTAATGGAGAAATTTCACAAATGGTAGTCTTCATGAAGGGGTTTCTGCTTGTTAAATATATTATTTATGTTCAACTTCAACAAATTCCTTTCAGCACTATAGCAAAATACCTTGGACTCCTCTTGGACAATAGACTTAACATTCCGACAACATTTACGTGCTATAAGAGTCAAACATTTTCAACGTTATTTATCCCACTGAAGATAAAACTTCTGCTCTACACATCCTAATCCAAGCTATGCCTGTGAAATAAGGATAAGCTCATATACGACACCTGAAACGTCTAGATGGGTTACAACGTTGGGTCTGTCGAACAATAACAGGAGCAGACTGTCACTGTGCAACATGGAGACTTGAGCGTCATTCAATTCAGTGACTATATTCAGTAGTTGAGTGAAAAATTGTCTTCATTACGAATGCATCCCAATCCGCTGCTATGCGCACCAGCTGAAGATAACTCAAGTACATGAAAACTGCTCTCAATAATCTACCTTACATTTAAGCGAAGAATTTGGTTAATGTTGTAAGTGCAAGTAAAAGTATATTTATATATAATCTTGTAAAAGGTAGGAGCCCAAAGAGAGGCTTTTATTTTAAATTCAATAGCTAATTAAAAAAATAGTATTTGGTTGAGGCAGAGCCATCTACGAAGCATAGAGAAAATAACAATGCAAAACTCCGATCGTTGGCTCGACACATTTAATTTATTTCAATGGATCATTGTGGCTTACACGGAGACTTTGACAGACGAATATCACGAATTGAATTGTGAATCTTTTGGTGAAGGCATGTTGAAAAATAAAATACCGTGTGTCTGCGTTCTCTGGAAAGAAAATGACACGTTTACATTTTCGCGGTAGGCATGTCTCTCTTTCACTCATTGCTTGCCTTGCAGAGGAATTGCTCTCTTCTAAAGGACTGGAACTTTCAACAAGTTCCTGTAATTCATTCTGTGAGTTCTTCAGTTCTTCAGTTTCTTCACAAGTCGGAGTTTCCATGAATATGTTTACAAGTTTCCCCTAATCAGCTGTGAGTGAGCAGTTAATTCTGCATTATTGGGGGTTTTCGATAATTCCCAGCTTTGGGAGCTCATCTAGTAAAAATGTAAAAAGTATTAGAGTAAAAATAGTTATAACATTACGTTGTTACTGGGACGATAGAGTCTATTTATTTTATAAATTGAATTTAATTGCATTAGGGCAGTCTCGGTGGTCTGGAAGTACCTCACTCAAGGTCGGTGATTTCAAATCCTGTCGGGCGTAAAAAAATTAAACTATAAGTCTCGGGTCTAGATTTACGACATGTTAAAGAATGCCTGGAAAAAAAAAAAAAAAGTTCCTGGAAAATTATCTCCCGTTTCAACCCAAGAAATACCTATACGATGTTAACGAAAGCTAAAATTCGTTGCCAACAACAGTACAAATAGCATATTTCTCTTCCTTTGTTCACAAAATATCCGCAAAGTTAAGTATGTTATTTAGGTTATTAATTAACAAAAGATCAATAAATAGCAGAAGAAGAGTTTCCAAGCAATAGACATTTAATTGTGTGTGAAATTGCTGTACTAATAATAAGACAAGTTCAGTATGTTATTTAGGTTATTAATTAACAAAACGATCAATAAATAGCAGTAGAAGAGTTTCCAAGCAATAGACATTTAATTGTGTGTGAAATTTCTGTACTAATAATAAGACACTGTGTCCAGTGTGAGACTAATGGAGAGGTGTTTGCTTCAATGTACTCCTTCCACTTCTGTCCAAGTCCAGTCACAGTCACAGTGCCTTATCTTCGCCATTCCGCCCCAGCATAATCGCAGAAGGATATGTTTGTTGACAGAGCATATCAGCTTTCGGTAGATATGGTGTAGTTCACTGTTAGATGCCGTTGGAGGCCATGCTTTTACCAATTACCCTTTGTCGGAAAATAATAATACTTGAAATCCTCCTTGGTAATTGAAACTTCCAAGGACGAAACGGCGGATACTAATTGCCTAAAGTGTGCGTTACTATTTTATTGTCTTCAATCAAGTTCTTAATATTGACGTGCAAAATACTAGAAGAAAAATTTTGCCTTGAAAATAGCCTACTGTTACTGTTGCAGTTTTTCTTTCCCACTTTATGCTGTCAGTTACATACTCGTTCCCGTGTTTCGAAAATCCAGTAGTTTTACTGCCCATCATGTTACAATATTTCCTATATAATGTACAAAATCCAAAAACAAACAGGACGATGACAGAACCTCTATTTGTTGTAGCACAGTGACTGATCAGCAACATTCCAGTCTAGACGATCTGCTTGCAAAAGTACTGTAGAGGCAAGATCATCATAGTGTGATCGAAAGCTTCCTTTTGGGCACTGCTAGGGGATAAACTTATTTTACACATTCTTTCATCCCAAAATATTTCTTATAATTAAAATTAAGGAATGTGCCACTGTGAACAAATTGTTCAAAAATAGAAAATTTATTTGGAAAAATTAGAAAATTCCAGGGCCTATGGAAGATAAATATCACATATGGATATTTCTATTTTTCACACATCTTTATAATAGAAATTCTCTGTTCGATCTGAGACATCGGTCTGAAAATGTGTGCCTGTAAGTTTTAAATAAAGTCAAAACATTATTAAATGCGTAACTGTGGAAAATATTACTAGCCAATCAAATTTTTGTATTTTTCAAATGTTTTGAGTAATTTGGTATGTATATATAATATATTATATAATTTTAAATTGTATTAATATATCAAAACTATTTTACATGGGAGGATGATTTCATCTAAACTGATTTCTAAACTGCTTTAGAATTATTCAAGTGTGCTACATTTCATTACACATTTGCAGAAAGCAAAGCTAACATTTAGGTCAAAATGAGTATGTAAGAACCATGAATTGTTCATTCGCTTCTGTATTACCATACATTTGTGGAATATTTTCTTCATTATATAGTAACCAGAATAAAAATAAAGTAAAACGTTTTTCACGAATATTGTTTATATTTCCTTAAAATAAAAAATGTTTACGTTTTCACATTCGCATATGCTTTAAGTCCAAATTGAACTGGTGCATCCCTACTTTAAAAATTGCTGCAGTTCTTTGAATTTATAATTAATGCACTTTCTTTACTGTTCACTTGCAAACTGCCAATATTTTCATTCCTATTTTGAGTATAAGAGAATATCCCGGAAAAATAGTAGTTTGTTCTAAATGGATTCAAACCAGCGCACTGTACTTTTGTCGAATTAGAAGGATCTTATTGCGCACTTTCTTGGCAATTTAAAGTTTCTCTATTTCTATTCTTTCATATCTTTGTTTCCTCTGTTACATTCCAGACCAGAGAATTTGAATATGGGTAGGTGTAATTGACAGCATTGCAGATTTTGCAAATATCAATTTTGTTTGTACAATTTGAACGAGTTGCTTCTAGAACCTTCTAAAAATTCTCTACCTGAAACCGAAACATTTATTGAGATAAAGGAACACAGAAGTGTGTTTTTGGCCAAAATCGGTCAAGAATTTTTTTTTTCTTTTTCTTCTCAAATGATTCCCTGAACCTTTGGGCGTGCACAATCAACATTTACATGTCCCCCCTTCCTTCGGGCTACGCGTGTACTTTTAAATCACTCCATACTTTTATATATATATATATATAAACAAATTTTTTCTCAAATCTTCATTTTCACGCATTCAAAATGTCCTATGCAAAACAGTTTTTGTATAAATTCAATTAAAATTTCCCAGAATTTTCAGAAGTATCCATTGTAATATTCAATAGTACTAAATACATGGTAACACCAATAATAATTTCCAAATAAATATTTTCTATGAAAAAATTATTAATTTTAAAGTTTAAATTGCTTATAGATTTTAAAAAAATATCACAGTTCACTCAAAAAAAATTATTTTAAATATCTTTCTATATAATTTTTATGTGGTTCAAATCTCCAATTGCAAAAATGTAAATCATATTTTCTCAACTCATGAGCCTGGTGAGACATTTTGATTATGCGACATATTTACGTAATAAAATTTATGAAATAATTTTTATCTCGCAAAGTATTTATCCAAGTTAAATTAAATTTGGTGCATGTATTAACCTAATAGCAATACAATCACAGTAAAAGTTTTATGTAAATCCATATAAAAATGTGGAACTTTGAAATTCACTCCCGTATTCTTAAAACAGGCATGAAGCGCCTAACGGCTCTTATTGTACGTAACTTGCAGAATTTATGCGAGGTATATGTTGCATACTTGTCGGGCGCTTTGCAAACGCTTCGATAATGGGCATATGTATATTCTATGCAGCACATCGTTTAAAATAATTATCCTGAAGATTCTGATTAATGTTTTAAAGGTATATAATTAGCCTTCCTTGAGTAAATCCGTGATTCGTCAAATGTCTCTATTTTGTGCTTTTATTCTGTAATTTGAAGTACTTTTTATGCTGGTTGATAAGGGCATCGGTTCGATTCAGCTGAAAACATAAGAGTATAGGTTGGAATCCTGCTCGAAAAATTGCCTGGAAGGAATAAATGAAGACAGATTCTTGATTCGTTCATTTGCGTCATCATAATTAATTAATTCCAATCATCATAGCCTGTCCTTATAAATTGTCATAAATAAATATGTTTATTTTTGTGAGTATGTGTCCTGTATGGTTACAAATAAACGGTATTTCAAAATCAGTCTAGAGTCCAAACTATACTGGTTAGCCAAAAAGAAATCTGAGTTTTAAAACATAATTTTTTAAATATTGACTTATTTAGTACATCTTGCACAGCGATGTAGAGAAACTTTAATTTTTTTTATTTATGCTTTTTTTATGAACATAGCTTCTTAATTCGGCGATCGCCACATGGTATTTTGTGAAAATAGTGGCTGCAGCAGCGAAAAATGTATTTTATGGGCTAAAATTGCATGCCACTAAATTCGTAATAACAGTTTAACTTGCAGAATACAGAATACAGAAAGGATCTACTGATAGATAAATCTACCCGTACATGGTATGCACAATTTAAAGATTCTGGTTGTCTGTGCAAGAGGAAATGAGCCGTGCGCCCGTCTACATCTGCAGTTGACGTGGGGTGTGTGTGAAATGTGGTTCTAAACCATCCACATTAAATGTCTTTGAAATATATCAAACATTTCACATGTGATGTGTCTTTTAATGTTTGCCTTCTCTTGTTAGTTTCATTAGTGGTGCGTGTGTATGCAATAATATTATAAAGCTCCAGAGATTGTGTTGAAGAATAGAAACAAAGCAGTGGTTCCTGTAAATAAAAATATGTCCATCATGATAAGAAAAGTGACAATGTTGAACATTATTGCATATAGTACATTAAAATTATATCATAGCCATACACAGTACATTTTAATATGCATACTGCAACAATGATAACTGTATAACCAAACACCACTTGTTTCTATAGAATTTATTTGTTGGTGCAGAATGCCATACTATGAGGCATCTCTTAGGTGCACAATTGATATAAATGCAATCTTAGGATATTTGAGCTTCTTATAATTTCACTATTCACCATGGAGGTCATATTTTTTGTTTCATGGCCAAACCTTCAAAATATCTGTGCTGTTTTGGGAGCTGGAAAATTAATTTAAAATTATCTGTCAGCACTGCACTCTCTAATGAATATTAATGATGAAATGGCTAATTCTTTACTTATTGCTTGTAGGTAGTGCATCTTCGACAGAGACTGGACAATGCCGTGAGCTCCTCACGGGACAGAACATTCCCCATTGAGGCAACACTGGGCATGATCCAGACACTTATTGACTGTGATGAGTTCCAGGATATTGCAACCTTGAGGGTAATAAATAGTGCCAATATTACAAATAATTAATATTCTGATTTGGAAATACATACTAAATATTTTTAATAAGTTCATTGAAGGTATTCTCATTTACTCTTCCTGGGATTATACCTAAGGGCTATTCTGAGTCCTTATCGACAGATTATGCATGTCACAGTGACCAGACCTTATGGTAACATGGTCAGCATTATGTATGGCTATTGGCTATAACTCAACATTGCACAATGCAGAGTCAATGGACAAATACATTAAAATCTACCTGTAGCTATCACAAGTGCAGGATTAATTTATTAACAGTTTGCTAACATTATTATGGGATTTTTATGAATTTTTAATGCAAGCTGAAACTTTTGGCAGGTAGCTCACAGAAAAAAGCTTTACTATGAAGTAGCTGTTACCCATTTCTTATTGCTTGAACAGTATCTAAAATTATTACATTGTCAAATATGAGGCTAATCCCTTTTAGACGACTTTTCAAAATAATTTCATCTCGGTAACTGAAGTTTTCTGGCCTGTTTCAATAATCAGTGATGAAAACACAGTGAGACTTATCAACTCGCATTGTTATTTTTATCTGAACAAAATGCCACAGTTCTAAAATACCTCTTACTAATGCATTGTTGTGAACTGACAATGCATTTTTTTGAAGCTGCAATTGTAGAGCATGTGAATTCTGCAGTCCTTTGAATGGAGATTAAACAATTTTGATCTTAACAAAAAAATAAAACTTTGCAAATGGAAGAAATTTTGTTTACATAGTCTCTTTTCAACTTAGCAAATTCATATTTATATAAATATATAACAGCATTTATTACTTAACAAAAAAATTTTTCTGATCTCTTAGCCAATCATTGCAATCCTTCATCATGGACAGAGGCAAAATCAGACATATAGTATTACTCCAGTAATTCAAATCCAGTTTCACAAATGGCATTATGTTGTACTTGGGCATGGGGCCTGGATTTTGATGGAATAATAATTCCAAATTATTTGTTTTGCTCAAGTTTTCAATAAAATTTATAAAGCAATATGCAGGGTATTAGACAGAAAACATCCATTTGAATCCCACAAAAAGGAATTATAAGGTTTTTAATACCTGGATTAGCAATGATATTTTAATTTTACTAATTAGGTTGAACTAAGAAATTGTTTGTTCATTTGAAAAGCATACAATAACTTTGGTATTAATCCAAAAATGCAAAAAGACACTCTGTAACATATTCAGATAAAAAATGAGCTCAAATTTGATTGTGCATTTCTTAAATAGATATGTTATTGATGATCTTTAAGACTCTCATTTTACTTCTTAATTGCCAATGGTTCATAACTTACACAGTGCAGTGTAAATCTAAATATGATTTAATGTCAGAGCAGAATTACAAATCAAATGTAATTCAGATAATGTCTTTGATGTTACAGAATTTAGATGAGTTGTTGGACCATAAATCAGATCTCTCAGAGAAGCTGTGTCAAATTGGAGATTCAATTGTTTACAAGCTAGTGCAGTGGACCAAAAGATTGCCATTCTACCTGGAGCTTCCTGTGGAGGTAATGATGAATCCACTAACAAATTTAAGAGCATTATTTTTCTGTTTTCAAGACACCATTTTTTTATTTATGTCTCTGAGACGTACAGTAACAATACACAGCAGATAGGAATAGAGAGAACAGAAGCATTCATATTTAAAGAAAAGAAATATTGCTAAAATCTTATAGCTAGGTTTGCTGGACATCTCATATTAAAAAATAATTATTTATGTTTCTTATCTACCTTTCTTGGAAAGCTATTCATTCCAGTTTTTGAAAAGCAAAAAATTTGTTTCCATTTCATTTCTAATTCTACAAAGGTATGGATGAGAAATTATCTCCTTTTCCATGCTTCAACTTGATGCAGAAGGTCTTACAGAATTATAACTGAAGTCCTTTTTACTAAAATCTAAAAATTACAATAGAATATATCTTGAGGAGTGGTTTATTTTTCTAATGTGAAGCCGTTTCTCAAAATAGGAATATTAGAAGTTCTTAACCACACAAATTCTCCTAAATTGATTTTAGTGTCATATTAACTTGGAGGTACTGTTGATGAATATTGTATTTTGAAAGATCAACAGTTGCTAATGGCTGAACCTTTGTCTTTGACTCATTAGCAGTTTCATACCGGAATATCCAGAAGACTTGGTCAACTGCACCTAAATATTTCACTTAAACCCAAATACAAGAAAATGTCAAATATTTCCATCAAAATAAGAAAATGCAACCAGAGAAAAACATTTATAATTACTCTACAAACTACAAACTAATAGGAAAAAACTTTGTAAAGTGCCTGAATGTCCCTGCATTCATTAATACAGCCTAACTCAGATTGTTGTCTGCATAGGTGAAGTCGTTATATCCTTGTCTTTAATTCTACACTCATCTGAATCATACCATGTAGTTATCTCCACCCCCCTCACACTTTAGTTATTCTTATTCATAATAAGTAATTCCTAAAATTTAAAGTAATTTGCATTTGTCACCCACTTGCCTCTTAATTGTACCAAATATTCTTCTATCATTTTACATTATTTTCTCTTTCTATTATATTTAATATTCTTTTTCATAATATCTCATCCCTAATATTATCCTATTTCCTTTTATCTCCATCTCTTAGTCTCTTTACAGTGTAACAAATAATGAAAGCTGTTTTCTCTTTTTCTATACATTGAATGCATTTGATTCTAAGTCTTACATCTTTCTAAAAGCCCCTGCTATTACATTCTTTTGCCTCCCAAATATCACCCATTCCAATGTAGTTCTTTAAACCAAATATCAGTTGTAAAAATAAGTTACTCTATCTTGCAGAACAATATTAATGGTGAAAGTTTCAAGGGATGAGGGCTACAAGTGCCATACAGTAGATCAAGAGAGATAGGTAAATATTTTTGCATTTTGTACTTTGTAACAGGTCCATACAAGGCTGCTGACTCACAAATGGCACGAACTTCTGGTCCTCACCACATCTGCCTACCAAGCAATTCATGGAGCACATAAACTTGGCAGCACCAGTAGTGATGGAACTGAAGCAGATTTCCCACAAGAGGTAACATTGACATTATAAGACTTTTCCAACTGCATCAGTGAGGTGTTAACATTAGAGGGGCTTGAACTTCAGCAGGCAAAAACTAACTCCATTTCACCTATTGGGTAAAACTAGACTGTTGACTTCTCAATATTAACAGTGGATGGTAATCTCTCAGATACTGTTTTGAAACAAAATGAAAGTGAATTCTGACTGGTAATGAAAGTCAGGTCTGCAGCTCAAAAAGATTATTGTCCTCACATTACTATTTTTAATAGTTATTTATTTAAGAAGAAACTGTACTTTACAGAGACATTAGGTGGCTAAACAATTAACCAATATAAATATAAACTTGGGTGGATTACAAAATTAATGAATCAGGCATTTGAATCATGTATATCATAGAATTGAAATAAGTTAATTTAGGTTAAACTAAATTTCAATATAAGGATTTAAACACTTTCTTTTTGAACTAGTACTAAAAGTTTTGACAGCACTATGTAATATATCTTTTAATCCATATTTTGTAGAGTTTACCAACTCTATGGAAATTTGATCAGCTGACTTTGTTTTGTTAGAGATTACATCTTTCTTGTATCTAATAGCTGAGTTGGTACATAGAGGATTATTTTCAAACTTATACTTAAGTATTGATTCATTTGTAAGTGAAGCATAGAGACTGTTTGCTTAAATACATCTATTGAGAGTTTATAAACATTAAACAAAAATAATATTTTGGTAACTCTTTTGGCAGGATTTCCAAAAAACTAAGTTATTCTATAATGCTGTTACATCTTATTGCATTCATACACAATTATTTTGGAATATAAAAATGAATACAATCAATTCAAGCTAATAAGAAGTAAATGTTCTTTTTATATAAACAATGTATACAGTTTTTTTCACACTAACTCCATTCACTTACATAAATTTGGAACATATGTTTCGGGAGCGATCCCTCCCATCTTCAGCCTGTTGACAAACTGTTGTTAAACGTGGCGGTTGGGTCTCTTGATGTTCTTGTGGCGGCATCTGTTGGTTCTATTAGGAATTTGCTGAGTTCATCCAATGGAGGGATATCGAAATTCATCAAATTATCCTTATTTTTTGTAATGAAAATATTTTCCCAAGTGGAAAGTTCTATTGCATTATGAAGTTGTTTAAGTAGTTTTATCTCTGATTTAATTTCATGATTTTTATTCCAAAAGTGTGCTGCTATTGCTGATTTATCAATTTGTTTTAAGCGAATATTTCTGAAGTGTTCTTTTTTCCGGATTCCCAAATTCCTCTTCGTTTTTCCAATGTATTTTTTGTCGCACTCTGCACATTCTATTTCGTAAATACCTGACTTTTGTTCTGTTGGCATGTAGTCCTTTACTCTGCAACCTAATAAGTTCTTTATATTAAAATTGTTCTTTGGGGCTAACATAATTTCTTGTTCTTTGAATATCTTTTTGAACTTATTGTGATAAATTGGGTGGTATGTGAAACTTTTGAATTTGTACCTTTCTTTGGCACTTTTAAGAGTGGAAACATCTCTTATTGCCTTTTGTTTTTTGGTTTTATTGATGATTTTTATTACTGTGTCTTTGTTTTATCCATTAGTTTCTCCTATCTTTATGATTTGTTGGTATTATTATTATTGGTAACAGCTTCGTAAGTACACTTATTTGAAATGTTCTTTTGTTGTGCAAAAAGAAAAAACACAGATTTAATTTCTCATACTGTTTATTTTCTCTGCATTATGTATAATTAGACTTTAGTGAATTGCCACACGCAATCAGGTTACTGACATACTGGAGTATAAAGGGGGTGAGAGACTACCTTCTTTCGTAGTTTATGTTAAAGATAGGGGATTTGATGTACTATGTAAACTGTGTTTTGCAGGATTGTGCATGGAACAGTAAAAGTTTAGCATGCTTTATTCAGTTGGTAATATCTACAGGTATTATTAAGCCAATGTATAAAAAAGTAGTCGCTTTCCCCTGTTCAAATTGCACCTGATCTTGAACCTCCATTTTATAAAAATATTTTAAGTGACCATCAGAGGAATTTCATTTTTCATACATGCATGAGTAACTATTGTAATGCAAATATTCACACATTATGTCAATACGTAAGTATTCATAATTGTTTTATTACTTCTGTTTGTATGTGTACATAATTTAACAATTCATGATATTTAATACTTTATTTAAATGTAAAATGCTGGATGTTTCTTACATCATTGGGCTATATTCATTTCACACAGGACACACATTTTATTATAACTGGAGTGTATCAGCAGTATTTATATCACATAGTGAAGTTCCCTACCTCTCACTATCTGTATATGTGCAGTCTATAGTCTGCTTGTGGAAATATAATAGCTCTTGTGGCAATCAGAGGGAGTCTGCTAGTGTATTTTCTTCCTTTTTATTCTTTATAAGGATTTTTTAATTATATTTTGGAGAAAAATGTAAATATTATATTGTCCTACTTTTTACTTTATTGTCCTACTTTTTACTTTTACTTTTTTTACTTCCTGATTTTTTCACTAAAATTGAGAAGAAGCATATTTTCAAAAATTTAATGGTAGAATAGTCTATTTGAGTCAGTGATTGCAGTAAGATGTTCCAAAATATTTTACTCTAGTGCTAGTATGTATCATTTTTATATATGGCTTAAATAACTGTTGTCATAAAAATAACAGAATTTATATTCTTGATTAATGAAAAACATATCCTAAACTCACTAGGAAGTATTAGCTGTAAATTGAATATTTGTGCAACAGTAAAAGTTTACATTCCATAGAATTTAAGGATATTTGCTTCTCAACTGAAACTGCACAAAAGCAAACTTGCAAAGGAGGTGATTTCTGATTTACAGTCTGTTGAAAAATGTTGATTTTTATGCAAATGCTTGTTCATCTTTGCTATTGTTTTCCTAAAATTATTTTATAAAAAAATTATGCTGAGAGTTTTTTTCCTCTTTTAGAATTATAAAGCATAACACCTTTATAATTGGAAATGATGTTATTTTAAAGCAACAGATTAGTTTCAGTACATTTGATATAATATCTAGCTTTCAGGTTATGCTTAGCATTTAAAATAATGACATGGCAGTTGCAAGCTTTTTGCACATGTATATGTATTTGAGGCAAGTTTACAAAACATAAATAAACTACTAACAACTGACCAGTATATTGTACACAATGAGAAAAAATTTAAAGCTCCAATGCATGATCAACATAAACATTCCTGTAAATCATGTTTCTTGTTACAGGTATCAAATAACCTTGTTACCCTTCAAACCTGTCTTACATCAATGATGGGTCGGCCAATCTCGATTGACCAATTGAGGCAAGATGTAGGTCAAATGGTTGAAAAAATAACACATGTTACCCTCATGTTTCGAAGGGTGAAACTTCGCATGGAAGAATATGTTTGTCTCAAGGTCATCACTATGCTGAATCAAGGTAATCCAAAATAAGCTGTTATCTTATTTAGTTCTGTTGCTGTTTCTGAGTTTTATTTGTAATTAAGCAGAGTACTCAATGTGGACTGAGAATTACAAGTTTTATGGACTTAGAATGGATTATTCATAACACATGTAACTGAATTTTTCTGTAAAATAATCTTTCATAAGCTTTAATACATTTATATTTTAAAAAATGATCTAAGATGAAATTAGTTCATTAAAAAAACACTTACTTATAGATGAAATGTCTAATCTTTCCTGGGTGATGTTGGATTGTCCTTCATATTCATTCCTTCATTGCACCATTCTATCTTATAAGAAAGAGAGAAACAGAATGCCCATAGCACTGTCTATCATTGTTGGCCAGATACCTGAATCCATTGCAATTTTTTTTTGTGTTTTCTCCATTATATATTTATTTCAGTGCATCTGATTTTGTCACATTGTTTTTGTTTTTTGTTTTTTTTTGGAGGGGGGCCTTGACATTTTTCTACGCATACAAAACAAATATTCAATAAAACATTTCCTGCAACACAACATTTTCTGTTTACTCAAGTCAAATTTCAGTAGAAAACTGAGATAAATGGGGTCAGGAATACCATTTGAGTTTTACAATCTTTTTTCATTGTTGATGAGATGGGGCACAAAATAGGAAAGGGTAGGTTGGGAGAATAACACCAATTGACTATCAAGAATCTTTAGGATAGCCCAAAGCCCATTTTATGCAGGCTCTTTCGTCCCAAACATCATCAACATTGACGTGCATTCCTGGACCCTCAGAAATAAAATACAAATACGCTGTTTGGCTTAGTGTTGTGATTAAACTGCTAATGCGAAATTAAATAAAAAAAAATAGAATATCACCAAAAAATGATGAATTACTGGGACACCACTATATATGTATATTTTAGGTAAGAATAGAAAAAAGCACAATTTTTAAACATTATAATCAAACTTGCAACCTTGTGCTTAGTGCTTGAATAATAAAGAATAACAATTTTTATTTTTTTCTCTGTGCTTACTAGAAAGGTGACGGTGTAAAAGGGAATGGCTCTATATTAGTATATCGAAAGTATTACTACACAATTAAACATGTTATATACTAATTAAAATGTTAATTGGAACTTGCACAATGAAGTGAATCATATAATTGATATTATTGTATGGTTTAGTTGGATTGAATTATAATTTTATGTCAGTGCATTCACTCCCTAAACTAAAATAACAAATTTAAATCACTAAGACTATACATGATGTCCCAAAATCACTGTATATTTTTTCAAGTTATAACCGTGTATACTATCATAGTATGCATGGCATATTGGTTGCATTTTGCATGGGTTTCAGGGATAGAGAAAAATTGGATGTTATGTATGTACCTTTTCTTTAATTTTCTCATAGTATTTTCATTACCAATAATCTTTAAAACTAATATTCAATCAATGCACAGTTATTAATATATTTTCATTTCCTTCTCTACTTGTGTACATATATTAAATAAAATTTCTTTTAGTATTTAGTGTCAGTTCATGTGGGTATGTATTTATTTATGTATGTATATATTTATGCAATGCCAAACATAATATCCGTATAAATATAGGTATAAAACCTCTATTGATCATTTCCAGAAGTATAATTTTCCCACATTGATCAAACATGTTTTTTTGTTTTATATAAGTTGCATCCTTGATTGATAAATTTTTAATCATGCTTTGCAAAGCTTACAAGATGACATATATATGACCTTCTTAGAAGAACAAGTAGCAAATGAAGAAATGTTAAAATTCTCTGGATAAATTAGGGCTGCAGAATGAATGACATGACATTATTAGCTTACAGGTTTTACATTAAGGTTGATCATTCCAGTGCACAAATCTTTCAATGTAAATTTAAAACTTCTAATAAGAACTTAGGTATTCATTTTTTACACTAAACTCCATTCACTTACACAAAAGTAAGGCGCGTTTCGGAAGAATCTCTCCCATCTTCAGTTGCTCACTGAACCGCCGTTATTCGAAATGGCGTTATTGCCACTCCATTGTCAACAGCTTTTTAAGTACAATATTTCTAATAAGAACTTCATTAACCTTGTCTCTATTATGTGCCTGGAATTGGAAGCATCAGACCTATTTTGAAAGAATGTCACGATACATTTTATTTATTTATGGACACTCTTTAACATCTCAGTCATCAGCGTACACGATACTTTATTAAAGTACTCATCTTAAAGTGATTTTTCTAAATTTATATCCTGCCTTACTCTTAGAATACCCCTTAACCTTAAAGTATATTCCACCGAAACATATCTCCTTCAAATTTACCTCGTCCTGTTGCAGGCTCATATCCTTGCCAATGCCCTAAGTAATCCTGTGCTCTAATTATGCCATACCATTCATTCTGCACCCTAATTTATCCAGAGAATTTAACACATCTTCATTTGCTACTTGTTCTTCTAAGAATGTCATATATCTTGTATGCTTTGCAAACCATTTTATATTGGTTTAACTTCTACTGTTGTTTCACTCCATATGAACAAACATAGATGTTCTGTTAAAACCAAGTCTCCCTTGCTGGTTCCCAACATGCCCATATCTCAATGTAAGGATTTTGATGATACTTTAATTTAACACTTATTGATGTGTTACCTACTCATAGCTCAGAAAGTTTACTCAGAGATAGAGAGAAATGGCAGCTATAATTTTACAAAAAGCCCATATACCATCTGGTTTAAATATTTTTTTTCCCTCCCTCTCACACATTGTTGTTGCTTGTTTCATCTGTTTCCATGCATAATGTTACCTTCGATATTCAATATTTATTTTTACCACCTTCACTTGTCTTCTTGCCATAGAAGAACTCAAAACAGTTCGAAATATAGCAATTACTATTCTGTGACTTTTTCATAGTGTTTTTCTGCTTTTCTAGTTATTGTTATTTTAGTTACATTGTTAATAGTGTTACATCATTTTTCATTTTTACACATGCACGCACACACACAATATAAATGAAAAATACAAATAAAGTAACACTATTAACAATGTAACAAATTAACAGCAATAATAAAAGCAGATAAGGATAAAACACTTAGATAAAGTCACACTTGAAATTGGTATATTTCGAACTACTGGAGTTCGAAATATAGCAATTTCAAGTGTGACTTTATCTAAGTGTTTTATCCTTATCTACTTTTATTATAAAATTAAAATGTTATATATTCATTTTCTGAATAAAAGGTACATTGTCGTAGAAAGGCTTTGATTTCTTTATTAAATTGTTTTATGTTGGTTATTTACATGTAATTTAATGCTTATATTTGTGAGATTACTTTTTAGATTGTTCTACATATCTGAGCATGAAGGTAATTTTTTCAACTTGTATTATGGAAATGGGTATATAGTTCTCCTTGATATCTCTTAAAATGATTATGACTTCTACTATAAAGAGGCAGGCTAATGGTAGCATATTATGTTTCCTAAAATTAGGTCTACAGGATTTCATGCTGTCTATTCCACTTATTATTCTTTAGCTTTCTTCTGGATCTTAAATATTCTCTTACATTTCTCTCCCCCAAATTTTATTCCATATTTTAATTGACTACGAAAATGAGCAAAATATACATTTTTCAGTCCTAAAAATTCAGTGTACATTTTAGACAGTTGAGCATGTAACAAATAGAACTAATGATATCAGACATCAATTAAATAGAACTAAGTTTAATACAATGCTATAATTTGTTATTTCCATTTTTTTAGCTCGAGGAAGTTCAAGTGAACTTGAAACTATTCAAGATCGGTATATGACTTGTCTGAGAAGTTTTGAGGAACACAACTTCCCACAGCAACCTGCTCGCTTCCACGAACTGCTAGTCCGGCTGCCAGAGGTGAGATAAAGACTCAAATTTATAAAACAGTCTATATATTGGCTTATAACTTTAGTCAGAAGTCTTTCTTAAGACAGATACTTGTGCTCAGGAAACAAATTTAAACTATATCAGTCTTCTTAGATTTTTGTAAGGAAAAATTCCATTTTAATTAAAAAATTATTCATTTGATTAGCATATTAATTTTATATTCTATCTCTAAGGTAAGTCACTAGTTCTGCCATTGGAAAATTTTGAAACAAAAATAACATATGTCCTGCACATATACCTCACAGATGATAAAACAAAACTGCCAATTGTTCCAAAGTATCCCCAAGTTTCAAAATTATATTATTGTGCTCTCTTTCTCTCTCTCATATCTGCCCTACATCCCTTTGTTCCTTACAGGAAATATGCTATCCAGCTACTATACCTCTGTTTTTGAATAGCCACTCATATATGCACAAGCACTCATATTTTATGATTTTTGCTTACAGGTTCAGTCAGCAGCTGCTTTGCTTCTTGAAAGCAAAATGTTTTATGTTCCGTTCCTTTTGAACTCAGCTATTCCGAGATAGTACATTGATTCACTAGGTAGTGACAGCTACCAGTGGTTAAAGTTGAAATGTGACAATCAAATGTGGCAGAAAGAGATTTTGGCTGCAGTGTAATAATTCACTGTGATCTGCAATAACTAAGTGATAGCATGATATAGCCATTTCACTTTCTTGCTCCTTGAAAGGGGCACGAATGAACATAATAACTAACCAAGATGTGATATTTCTGCCTGATAGGCATTAGAATGCTCGGGTGTATTCTCCAAGTCTGACGCTTTATAAGAGTAAGCACAAAAATGGGAAGAAGTTTATATAAATTACTTGAAAGCACCAGCATGAGAAACTGAATAGTTACCATTCACAATATTGATTGGCATCAGGAGAACTTCATGAACTGTACCTTCACAGCATAGTGCAGAAATGTTCAGACTAGCATTTTAGCCAGGCTAGACTGATGGGTAACAAGTGTCAAGGCTAAAGTGAGATAATTTAAGGATAGTTATAAAAAAGATATCTGTATTAAAGTAATGAAATGCTTACTCTGAAAGAAGTTGCATGGTGTGCAAAGAATGAACATTTGTTCACCAGGCCCTTACATGTTACCATTGTTTATGGAAAAATTTGATAAAGTTAAGTGCGTTTTGATTTCAAATAAAGGAGCAACAAGTAATTCCTAAATGCTGTTACCATAGCGAATGTTCGCAACCAAAGTATCCTTTCTACTGCCTTAAAGAAAAAGTTACCAAAAGATGTCTTCATGACATCACAATGTTTGACTGAAACAACCTAAAGTCATTGGTTGAATCCAAAAACCACTTAGAATAGCTATCCAGAATTTCAGTGGTTGATAAAGATGGCTTCTTCCCTCCGACAACATGTTTACCATAGTGCAATGTTACTGAAATAATAGATTCATTACTTAATATAATTATTACTTTATTATTATTAAGTGTTTTTGCTACAGTAAAAAGGCTTAAAATGATTACTACAGGACTCCATTTCAGATCAGTGAACAAGTTACCAGTGTTATGCAAATGTAATTATTAAGATGTTCCTTTTGTTTTTAGATCAGTTAATTTTTAAGATGTATTAGGACACTGTGTGAAGACTAAGATTAGTTTATTTTCTGAAAATGTACTTTTTTAAAAAAACTCTCTTAAAGTTAGGTCTTTTAGGCATGTGAGTGTTAAGGGATGAACCCTTTTGGAAAGAAGGATACTAGAAGTTTTCCCTGACTTAGGCAGGTATTAAAATTATAACAGGTTAAGTACAAAGAAAAGAAAGAAACAAGATTTTTTTAATGACATGTAAGTAGAATGCTGTGTGTTTGTAACAGAATTTTCCTTTCAATGTCCTTGTGTCCTTCAATTATTGTCAG
Organism: Metallyticus violacea; assembly: GCA_030762175.1. Lineage (NCBI taxonomy): Eukaryota > Metazoa > Arthropoda > Insecta > Mantodea > Metallyticidae > Metallyticus > Metallyticus violacea. The sequence goes on along the minus strand of CM060835.1, from coordinate 99,339,438 downwards.
TATTGTAAAAGTAAGTTTAGAATTTCTCCTGATGGTTGAAATTGTCATTGTTTCTCCCATTAACTCTGCCTTTTCAAAATAATTTCTGTAAGTGTTAAAAGAAATGTTAATGACATTAGACTTAAAGCATTATATATTGCAAAGTTTTATAATATATTTGGAGCTTTTAAATTTAAAAAATACGTAATAATTGTTGGAATAGTTGTTTGGCAAGAATTTCTTATTTTTCATGCACTGCTTGAAAGACAGATATATCATTCTTTAGAATTATATGGGCTTTTAAGTATATGTTTATAATGAAAAGTTAAAACATACATGGTGCTAGGTCTCTTGACAGAAAAAAAATTAAAGTCTTAAATGACTCTAAACCTGGACTATTAAGACATTCTGATGTGTCTTAAACATAAACTGTGGAGCTTTGAAAAAGCTCGTACTGTTGCCTTGTGTTGTTCTAATCTAAAAAGTGTGAATTCAATGTCTTACTGTCTAAAGTGTACATAATATATTATGTATAAAAGTTATTATACAAAGAGAATTTTCTAAGAGACTGGTGATATCAGAGTTGGGAGTGCCACTGTACTTTAATCAGCTGTTTGTGTATAAAGTTCCTGGTGAACTTCTGCATTCTAATTGACTTTGTTTCACTTATGGTTCTCTCTGGTTAACCAGAATTTTCACTGCCCATCATGTGCATAATTTTTTTTAATTAAAAACTATTTTCCAGAGCTCCCCACCCCTCTCATTTCCTACAGCTATTTTTTAAAAGCCGAATGTTAGCTTAAAACAGAGAGAGAACGCAATATTTTTCATGGCTATCTCATATCATAGTTCAATAATTATCAAATTCCTTTAAGTGTAATAAATGTACTTTCACAGGTTTTCCAGCTTTAAATATGATTACGTTAGGAATATACTTTCAAATATATCCCAGAGAGTGAGCATTTAGCTCAATATGACATGTTATATTTGTGATCTTTTTGCATTTGTCATCGTTAGTTGCCAGATTTACTTTCTACATATAATAAAGAGAAATTTCGTAACTTTTACCTTCCAATAATTTTTGGTTATTAGAAAAATTTATACTGTCTAAGTAATGAACCATTAAGCAGGAGCTTACAATATTTAATTTAGAAGAAATTAATGTAGAAGTAGAAAAAATGCTATATGCAGAAGCACACTTTGCATATGTCACAGTGTGCAAGCACACTAGAGTATTAAGAACCCTTAAATCTGAATGTGAAAATGAAATAAAAATGGAATACTAGATTTATAAAAAATAAACAATGACACTCTGAATTTAAGGAATGCTAAATTGCTGCCCAATGAATGAAAGTACATTATGTGGTTTTCCATTAAGTGTTTCTGAAACATAGACACAAGACAGCTTAGCAAAACAGGCTCAAGTATGAATAAAAATCATAAAATAACAACATAGGTGATATTATTTTCAAATTTATATTTCTAATTTTGAATTTCCCAAATGTGAAGAAGCTGTGTGATTTTTGTAATCAGTAAATTTAACAGTCAGTTGTTTTTCCTGTAGTTGATTACAAAGTAACTTTACAATTTAAAGGTGCACAAAAAATGAATTTAAATCCAATAGAGGCAAATATTATCTAGAGGTTAATAACATTTAAAACCAAACTTTTTATTTTTTAAATATTTTTCTTTCTCTAGCTGTTTACAAAATAGTGCAAATATAAAAAATGGTAATATATGCTAAATGAGGGAAATTCCTTTAAATAACTAACAACCTTGGCCTTGTCACTAGTTATAGTTTAATTTTATAGTTCAACATGTTAAGAAGCTACTGGAGACAAACGAATATGTAATACATGCAATATTTTACTTATCTACTCGGAAATCTGTGTCAGCTTTCACTTTAAGTAACAAAATATATTACTGAATAATAATGAAAGAGAGGATAGCATGAATCACAAATCATTCAATTCTTGTGCCATTTACTAAGCACTATAAGGAAACACATTACAAATATTATGAAAGCAATGAACATTTTGTAAGTTAATAAAATCATGGTTAAAACTTAAATGACAGAAATGCGTGAAAATAATAATGTGCGCAAAAGATGAGAAGGATGTTCAATTGAGGGCATTAATTGCACAACAGAAATTTTTCAAATCAAAACAAATAACTAATATTATAGCTGTTTCAGGAAATTCATCCTAAATATATCTTAAAGAGTTAAAGATTCATTTTATAAATTGAACAAGTTCTGAGTTGTGAAAGTTTAGAATTTGCATCTTTTGTAATTAAAGAGTTCTACTATTATAAGCCATTTTCAGTATCCAGAGATTTTCATTATGTCCAGAAAACCATGCTTGTGCATCAGTGCTGATATAAGTACAATAATAAGTTGTAACTCTCACAAATGCATATTTTAATTCTGTAAAGCTACACTAAAAGACCTTCAATATAGCACAATTCCTAACTTAGGAGAAAGAAAAAGAATTCTTAAAAAGTTTCATATACACAGCAAAAATATTTATTTTTTTTAAATCTCTCTATTTTCCAACATTCATTTTTTGCATATTTCCCTCTCCATAACAAAATGGATATAAATCATACCTTCATTTATATTCACATTTAAACAACGGTTAAAAATGTTTGTATAAATGTTTTTTTCTCTCTCTGTCCATAAGCTCAAAGCATGGCTTTGTTCTACATTATCTTATGAGGCATTATTAAATAATTTTGTAAAAAATCAGTAATGGCTGTGATATGTATTTGAATCAATCAGATTTTGTTACATTCAATTGTAATTTGTTGTTTCTGAAATGTCTAGAAGTAAATGATGTGCTTGTTAAAGATTATGGCTAACCAAAGTGAACTTGCAAAGTTTTTAAAACTTATTTTCTGTTATGTATTATAAGATAGAAATTATGAATGCAATTTATTATAAAGAGTATTGCCTGCCTTTCTGGTTGTTAAGTTTTCAATTCTGTGCTAGTGCACAAGCTCTCCCATCCTACCAGATTCTTTGCTTATAAAGAAATTAGGGAGGATGGAAGGTGTTGTGATTAGGGGTCTGAAATATGTAGTAGTTTTAGAAAGTAATTAAATCACTTAAGAAAATGAGATCTTATAATGATTAATAAACAACTCTGTGCTTGTGTAAGCTAAATAAAGTCAAAGTTGCATTATACACATCCCTAATCCATCCTCTTAATTATGTTAATTTTTACTATTTCTTCCTGTACATAATATTTTAAAATGCAGAGTTGTTTTAATTAACAGCTTCAGAACAATAATAAGCAAAAGATAGAAGTTGGAAATATATTGAGCTTTAGGTAAAAACCTTGTCTGCCACGTGGTATTTTTTAACTACTTTGCATGATACAGTTGGAAACACCCATACATCAACTGTACTTCCTAAAATGTATATACAATCTTTCCTTATACAAAATTGCTAGAATTATCATCCTACCTCATCTAAACAGGCATTGCATCATGAAAACAATTTCTGATTGGATGATTAAGTTCAGTCACCATAATGTTTGTCTTTACATTCTGAAACTACCATTTGTGCTAATTTTGGAATGATTTTGTTATTGAATGTTATTGAATAAATTAAACCTAGTTTTTCCTCTATTAAAACTTAATTTCCACTCCAATTTATAGTTTATTTTGTACAACCATGCGATGTTGTTACAATTCAGGAAGGAGACACTTGAGAACAGTTCTGAATAAATTCCACATTCACATAAAGTTAATTCATATTTAAAATAACATTTACATATTAAATGCATTGCTTTAGTCAACTGTTTAACCATGTTTATGAATAAATTTATACTGCTGTAAGACCATTAGGGAATAGGTTCAGATATAAAGTACAGGTGTCACTGGCTGCAGTACACCTAATAGGTGAAAGATACAACACTGCAAGGTAGACAAAATTTATAATTAAAACCATTTCTTTCTTATTTGGAATTAGCTGTATGACAGACAGCTAAAAGCTTCAGATTTATTCTTCTTTATTAATATGACCAGACCATGTCTACAGGGTGTCTGGGAAAAACTAGTGTAAAAGTAGTAGTAATATCTCAAAAAATAATAAAGTTATTGATTCACTGCACCTTTACAAAGAGAAACTCAGAAAGCTTTGTTTATGCTCTTAGTATATATATTCTTAGCAGATTACATCCAGGTAATATTCAATATATTACCATTTGCACAAGAAGCATTTCAGTGTAGGATGCTGCATGAAAGCTACATTGCACTCTCTTTGACTACATTTCAACCAGCTATAAAGTTCAATGGCCCTTCTCATATATAGTCCAAATCTTCCAATTGCAATGGAAACAAGATTACATTGCAAAGAAAACGACACAGCAATGATGTCTTGCACAATGCCAACAATTGTAACACAGGGGAAACAAAGGTATATACTTGCACATAGCTCTCTAACAGTGTATCCAATACCAATTTTTTAGTTTCTCTTTGTGAATATGCAAACTGCAAGACAAAACCCATTAGTTTCTCAGATATGATTTCTTAACAATGGCAACATGTGACTGTAAGGCAATAAATGCATTAGCTTCTGAAATATGGTTTTCTTTTTTGCTAGTTGGTCCTGGTGGTGTAGTGGTAACCATACTTGCCTTCTAAACCCAAGATCACAGGTTCAAACCTGGGCAGGATCCATGGATTTTTTCGGGCGTAAAAATCCTAAGTATGGCTTCCTTCGGAAGGGAAGTAAAGCCGTGGGTCCCGTGTTGTACATTTATGGCACATAAAAGAACCTCAAGCTGAAAAAGAGACCTCTGAGCAAAATTTGTCGGCCATTTCATGCCCTGAATTGAATGGGACGCTTATGACCTGAGATGTTAAAGAGCATGTGTAAGTAAAAAAAAAATTTTTTTTGCTAGGTTTTTCCTGGATGCCCTGTATGTATTTGCAGACAATACACAAAAATTCTCTCTTGAATTTTTTCTTTTTTTTAATTCTACTGATGAGCACTGCAAGAGTCTGTAATTAATTTATATAGTTGCACTGAAAGCATATTGTTTCATTAATAGTAAATAGAATACTAGTTTTGCACTTTATCAGCTCTTTAGCAACATATCCAAGAGAAAGAGATATCAAGTAGTGTTTATAATAGAAACTTAATTTTGTTAATACCATCAGTGTAGGTACAAGTAATTTGACCTGAAATTTGCAGTGTGACAAAATATAGATTAGTAAATAGGATCTCTCGTAAAACTTTTAACCCAACCTGGAAGATACCATGCTTACCATACTTGTCTTCTAGTCAGTAATTACTATTTCTAATGGGCCAAAATTCTCATTAGCAATGTGTGCTAGCAGACTTCTATTAACCTTTCTGATTTCCATCAGTTTTATAAATTTTGCTCCTGGCAAAAGAAAACATATTATCACATAGGTACTTATACAGTGGAACTTAATTAATTTGAAATCATCGTTGATTCAAAGATTTTTCTTTGTCCCTTGAATTTTGTATTAAAGGAAAGGAGAAAAAACAAACATGTAATTAAAATAACATCCTATTTAATTCAAAGTTTGTCCTCAGGGTTGGAATGTGAACTTCCCCAGTCGCTAGCCTTTCCTAACCCACATCCACTATTGTTTAACACAACATGTGCACCTTTAGTTGTCATTTAAGCTTCTACTTTAGTATTTTCAAATCAGTACCAGTATGTTTTTTGTAAGCAGAGTGTTCAGTACAAGACTTTAACTTTTGCAAAAAAAAGACACTGTTATTCCAGAAGTTGAAAAGGATTTAAAGAAAAAATTGGAAATTGTGAAAAAGTATGAGATACCACTGAACACTTTGTCAATTTGTCTGAAGAATAAGGAAACAAATTTAAGCACTGCCTTGAGTGAAAATGAAAAGAGTTGAAAAAGAATGAGACAAATGGAAAATCCTGATGTACAGGAATGCATATTAAAGTGGTTTAAGCAAGCACAAAACCAAAACATTCCTTTATGTGATCCTCTTGTTCATGCAAAAGTTGAAGAATTTTCTGAAAGTTTAGGCATAAGTGAGTTCAAGGTTAGCACCAATTCATTAAGATGGTTTTGAAGAAAGAAATGGCAGTGTCTGTGTGTGATGAAAGTGCAAGTGTAAATCAAGACACTGTAAATTCTTTGAAAGAGAATATTTTGCAAATGATTGAAGAAACTTCAGCTAGAGAAATTTTAATGTTAATGAAACAAGTTTGTTCTTTAAATATACACCTAACAAAAACTTTAGCTTTCAAAGGAGAACGTTGCAATGGGAAAATGCATGGTAAAGAAAGTCATGTTATTGGTAGGACTAACATGGATGTGAGTGGCACGCTATTTTGCTCATAATAGAAAAATATGCGAACCCAATATATTTTTTTGAAAATGTCAAATCAAAACGAGTATAGAGCAAATATAAAATATTTATTGACCGCAGACATTTTTTTAAGATTTGCTATTAAAACTAGACAAATCATACTGTTAAAAAAAAAAATTAAAATTCTCCTGTTTATTAACAACTGCACTACTCTTAACTCTTATGGACAATGTAATGGATATCTTTTTCCCCCAGAACATTTCAGTTGTATAGCCAGTGAACCAGGGTATCATTAAAAATCTGAAGCATTTTTTATAGATGTCATGTACTAAACTTTTTGTGTGCTATTTTCATGGACAAAAACATGACAGTATGCAGGGAGATTTCAGATCAAGATATTTTAGCAAAAGTTTTGAACAAGAAATGTATGACTTAAATGTAAATTGGAACTTGCACAGTGAAGCCAATCATATTAATTGATATCATTGTATGATTCAGTTGAACTACACACTCTTAAAGCTTCACTTACTTTTCATAAATGTATGGAACCGGTTTCGAGAACATTTTGTTCCCATCTTCAGCCATGCTAAAGTTCAACTGTCGGATCATTCGTTGAGCTGTGGGAATGTATATTCTGCTCTGGTGGCGGTGTGATAAACTTGTAGTTTATGTTTTCATCCCTGACAATGTCAAAGTTCATTATGCTGTCTTTGTATTTGTAGATGTAGATTTTCTCCCAGGTTGCTAATTCCGTAGGTCCTTGTACTGATTTTAATAATTTTGTTTTATTTATTATGTCGTGATTTTGTGTCCAAAAATGATATGCTACTGCTGATTTCTCTATTTGCTTGTACTTTATGTTCCTGAAATGTTCCTTTAACCGCGTGCCTATGTTTCTCTTTGTTTTCCCTATGTAGATTTTTTCACATTCTGCACAGTTTATTTTGTAAATACCTGATTTTTCTTCTTGTGGAATACTGTCATTAACATTATCTATCAGCAAATTTTGAACATTAAATCTATTAATCGGTGCCAACCTGATATTAAAATCTATAAGAATATTCTGAAATTTTTTTGTGGCCCATGGATGATATGTGAATTTTTTAAAAATAAGTTTATCTTTTTTTGCTGAAAGTGTTGTGGTTTCTTTGATATGTTTTTGTCTCTTGAATTTCTGCACCTTTTTATGTACTAGTTCTTTTTTAAAAACCATTTTTAACTGCTGTTTCTTCTATTTGTTTGTATTCTTTAAAATATTCTTCTTTGCTAATTTGTAGGTTAACTAGCCGGTGTGTTAAACTGTTAATTACTGCATTTTTGTGTGCTGTAGGGTTAAAACTGTCAGCTTTGATGTGATTATCTGCATGTGTATTCTTTCTGTATATTCCAAATTTAAGTTTTTCTTGGCATTTCATTATTTTAATATCCAGGAATGGCAGCATGTTATCTGTTTCTATTTCGTATGTAAATGAAATGTTTTTATCTTGAATATTTAGAAGTTTTAAGGCATCGTCAATGAGTTTTTTGTTAACTATGGCAAATATATCATCCACATATCTGTACCATACCTTAAATATGAATGGAAATGCTGTGTTGATGTGTGTTTCAAATCTACTCATGAAGAGGTTAGCTAGAAATGGAGACAAGGGGCTGCCCATTGTAAGTCCTGCTTGTTGTTTATAAAATTTTCCTTTAAAAGTGAAAAAGGCTTGGTTTATGCAAATTTCTGTCAGTTTGATGCATTCTTTTATGTGTATATCATTAATTCCACGTGTTTTTAGCCAACCGTGTAGATAAATCAGGAGTTTTTCTTTTGGTATGCTAGGAAACAGAGATTCTACATCGAAAGATATAAGCGTGTCAGAGGGGTGCAATTTTATGTCTTTAATTTTTTTCTATTAACTGATATGAATTATTTATGCTCCTGGTTTGAAATTTTGGTAATGCCTTGAATCTATTAGCTAACTATTTTGCTAAATAGTAAGAGGGAGTATTGATGTTGTTAATGATGGGGCGCATACCATTTCCAGTCTTGTGAATTTTTGGTAAACCATATAACCTAGCTATTTTAGGGTTGCTCTGTTTTATTTTGAATATTGTTTCTTTTGGAATGACTGTACATGTTTTCAGAACCTCATTGATGGAATTAACACACCTTTTCAATGGGTCTGATGGGATTGGAACATATTCTTTTTTATTTAATAAATTCTGCATTGTATATTCTGCTCTGGTGATTATAATAATAATATTATTATTATAATCACCAGAGCAGAATATACATTCCCACAGCTCAACGAATGATCCAACAGTTGAACTTTAGCATGGCTGAAGATGGGAACAAAATGTTCTCGAAACCGGTTCCATACATTTATGAAAAGTAAGTGAAGCTTTAAGAGTGTGTAGTTCAACTGAATCATACAATGATATCAAGAAATGTATGATTTGTATGGTGAGTTGAGGAAGAGCAACTTAAATCTGAAGAGATGCTGATTCTCTCATCATCGAATATGCTTTGTCATTTGCATGAATTTTGTATGTTGAGGGACAAGCCAAAGTAAGTGGAGTCGGTTTTTCAGTCACTAAACATGCTTTAAGAGACTGCAAACCTTAACAGAATAATCTGCAAAAAAAAAGTCAGATATTTCAAGCTCTTCTTTGCAAAATTGTAATTCATTTTCTATATAGAGTGAAATAGCGATCACTATATATTCTCTTGAGTACTAGCTACTAAATATAAAAATAAATACTGTAAATTTCAGTTCAAATATAGTTTTTTAAAACTTAAAATGTAAATTGGAACTTGCACAGTGAAGCTAATCATATTAATTGATATCATTGTATGATTCAGTTGAACTACACACTCTTAAAGCTTCACTTACTTTTCATAAATGTATGGAACCAGTTTCGAGAACATTTAGTTCCCATCTTCAGCCAGGCTAAAGTTCAACTGAATTCCATACATTTATGAAAAGTAAGTGAAGCTTTAAGAGTGTGTAGTTCAACTGAATCATACAATAATATCAATTAATAGTTTTTTTATTTTATAGTCTTAATTAAGAATGAATATTGATAAAATTTCATTTTAGATGTAACTGTTGTAATTTAAATTTTTCCTCAGTCTCTTCAACTTCGAATTATCCAAGTTCTGGTGTAATCATAGTTAAATTTTTCCCCCCATAAGATGATTTGGTTTTTATGGCATACATTACAAGTTGATACAGGTTTATTGTGCTTACAGCTTTTCTTTCTGGAACAATGACCTTTAGTAAGATATTATTAGTTTAAATCAGATGTAAAGGTTAAAATAAGTTTAATGAATACTTTTTGCACTTCTTTGTTAAATAATTTATTTATCAAAGTTATCGATAACTCCTTCCTTTTCGTATGAACATAAACAAAAACTCAAAATAAAATAATAATAAAAAAAAACCACACACAACCATCACAGTGACTGTCACTGTGCCGCTGTTTGGAACATATATACGTTTTAACATGGTATGAAAAAACCGAGATAGATTTACATAATACACATTGAGTAAGAACTTCAATATCACAATTTTTTTTTTCTATGAATGATCTGAATGGATATGAGCGTTAATGGAGTCCACAGAGAGTTGAGGCTATCACAAGAAATATGGTGTTGTTGTGTGAGGTGGCTTCACACGTTCAGAGTCTGGCACTGCTTTGAACAGTTTTGGTTCCTTGGTATCTGTGTCCATGAATTCTAGAATGGAGGCTATGTTTCCACATCTATAACAATAGTTGGGTGCTGACCACACTGTCACCAATTTGTCATCAAACATGTATTTATAACCTGTTGAAAGAATAATATAAGTTTAGATTCCGACATTCCGTAAACATATTAGAATACTGTTTCACATGGGTAATAAAATGTAAATGCTAAGCAGTTCAGCATAACATTAAAATCAACTTGCTGAAGCAACATTTATTAAATATTATGTTCTTCTTTCAAACACACTTAGACTTCAAATACAAGCACTTGCTTAGAGGAAGTTGTGCTAACCAGAATGTGGCAAAAGTAATGCAGTCAGATTTAAGTTGCAAGTTTTGAGAAACTGATGTATGTTATCTGGTGCAGCCTCCAAATTATTGTGGTCTATATATTGTTTGAGTCATTGTAATGTCTGTATGTTGTCTTAGCTATATGGGGGAAGGGAATTATCCATTAAGTAAATAAACCGTTGTTAGCGCATAGAAATTTCTGGAAAAAAACAGCCTTACACTTTAATCTGATTGGCGTTTGGAGTTCTTCCACTTATGTAGCAATTAAAGTGAGCATGGGTAATGCATAAGGACAAACAGTTTGAGAGAGACTAGCAAGCAGATCAGACATACTGTTTCACACCCCTCTTTTCCTGCTTAGAGGAACCAGTTCAAAAACATGTTAAAGTAATTTACTACATCAGGTATGTAATTATAACTCTTTTTGGTAACCTGTGATAATTAATAAATTTATAATGTGATTTAGTGAATGAAAGGTACTCGTATCTAATTAAACAAATTTCCTCTCATCTTCCTAGTCAAGCAAACGTGATAATAACAATGTAGTTACTGTTTCAGTTAGACAAATTCTTATTTGGATATCTCAGAATGTGACAATCTTTGGTAAATTTGTTAAATTGAACAAGAAAAAAAAAAAAAAACTTCACAAGAGAAACCAAATTATTAAAGGTTGTTTCATGCAGTTAGCAATATAGGAGAAGATATTTACCCAAAAAATAAACATTAGGTGATGAATTTTGATATCCCGCCACTGGATAACTTGCATCACATCATACTGGAACCACCAGATGTCTCTCCTCTTAGACCCAAGATTATGGGTTTAATCACATTCAGGGTGAATGGATTTTTTCAGGAATAAATATTATAAGTATGGATTCCTTTGGAAGGGAAGTAAAGCCATGGGTCTCATGCCATAGATTCACAGCACTAAAAGAACCTCAAAACTGAAAGAAGAGCCCTCTAAACAAAATTTATCGACAGTTTCATACCCTTGATTGAATTAATGGGATGCTGATGACCTGAGATGTTTAAGAGCATTCATAAATAAACCAAATAAATAAAAAAATCAGAGGTCTCCACATCACATCAACATTAGTTGGTTGCCAGCTGCTAAGGATGTGAGGTTCTTAAAACATGTTCTGAAATTAAATAAGTGACATATTGTGTTACCTAACACCCATTTATGATATAATCATAAATTAGGCATAATACTTGATGCATTAAAACAGGGTAATACAGATAATTTATCATTATCCAGAAAAAGCTATCAAATACATGAGGAAATCCAAAACTAAAGATTTAAAATAGAGAACAACAGGAATCTTTTACCTTCATGTACCAACTGATGTGCTCTGCAGATAAGCTTCAAACTATTAATCTGCATAAACTCATGCGTAACTTTTGCCCCAAACAACCAACCGGCTCCTCTTGGACTCACAGCCCAGGTTTCCACATCTTCTGGATCTGACCACACAAGATCACAAAATGCACCTAAAAAACAAAAATTATTTTTCAGTTAAGTCTGTATTAAATTTTATTACTTATCCCTGTAAAATGGCTCGGGTACACTGAAAAATGTGACCAGAATTCCATTATACACACTGTGAATGACAGTATTTCATGCCAAGAATGATTAATAATTCATTTTAACTACCCCAAAAGATTCATTACACTAGTTTACATCCATCATTGTAACTTGTTTTTGATTCATAATATAATTATTAACAATCCTATTTCATCCATCATCTCAATCTCCTATGGACAATAAAATAATTGCTAAAAAAAATCTTCCTGTAATTTGTGCAACACTTTTCAAAAATACATATGCAACACCCTACAAAAGTTCTAATAACAAAAGATGCTTGGTACAAAAATACTGGAGTACTAATAATTAATTGGTATTTTTCCATTAATATATAAAACTAAATATGTACATATAGCTGTTTCCATTGAAATACTTAAAAATATAATTGTATCTTATCTGAGAATAAGCAACAATAATAAATGTCTTGAGTTTATGAATAAGTGGTTAGGTAAATCTTTGGAAGGGAGTGTGCATTAGATTAGTCCTAAGTACAGGAAAGCACAAACTAGTAACACAATGTCTCTACATTTCCCCCATTTTAGTCGAGTCATCCTTGATACTGGTATTACAAGCAAGTGATTTGGTTGATTTATTTTATTTACAGATGCTCTTTAACATCTCAAGTAATCAGTGTTCCATTCAGTTCAGGGCTTGAAACTGTGGATCAATTTTGCTCAGAAGCCCTTGTTTCAGGTTTGAGGTTCTGTTATGTGCTGTAAATCTATGACATGGGACCCACGGCTTTACTTCCCTTCCTAAGGAAGCCACTGACCCTAGCCAGCATTGAGCCCGCAATCTTGGATCTACAAGGGAAATATGATTACCACTATACAAGCAGTTAGTGGTGCTGCCATCAGTTGTTATATAAGTTTATATATTGATGCATTTTTGCTTTAGTACTTGTTGAAAGTTTAAACATAATTGTGCATATTGAGCTTCTGCAAATATGATATTTTGTGCTCTCAGAAACATAGTTCTAAAGAACTTGACATGGTTCTCAACTTAGATTCTTAAACATGTCAGCAATGTTGTCAGTTTTCATATGTATAGGTATTTATTATTGGTTAATGGATATCATTGTATGATTACACTTACTTAAAGTAAGTGAAAGCTTTAAGAGTGTGTAGTTCAACTAATCATACAATGATATCCATTAATATGATTGGCTTCACTGTGTTTAAGTTCCAATTTTACATTTAAGTAATTTATTATTGGTGTTTGGAACTACATGGTAAGACAAATAACTGGCTATGTTAACTTTAGAAAGTATACAAGCATAATAAAGTGAGTAATTCTTTATAATAATCTTATGTTTTATGAGTTTCAAAAATTTAATTCCAGAAATAATGTCTTAAGCAATGACAGATTTTGGTAAGTACAAATTCCATTTAGTGCATTAATGGTAAACTATCATGAATTTATTTCCAAATGTATACACATTGGGGGATAAAACTAATTTAATTTTGGATGTTTTATAAAGCATTATAAAATGAATACTTATTATACAAATTAACTGCAAACACCATATATTAAATAACTGATTTATAGCTGAAGTGCTGAAAGTATTCAAAGTGCAGATGCTATTATTTACAACTTGCTTAAAAATGATTGACATTGTTCATTTAAAACTAAACTAATTACATATAAACATATTCTTGAACAATAGATGTTGTACCATTTGGAAAAAGAAAAACGAAAAATTTGAAAAGATGTACATATGGGATACCTTTGTGAGGAATTTCTTGATTCCGCTCAATACTGCGAATCTGGTCCAGTGTCTTTATATCAGGAGAGAGGCCACCATGCACACAAAGCACTTGTTCATCTATGAGCTAGGAAGGAAATAAGTATAATTATCAAACAACTACTTCTATAAAAATAAGTGAAAGTGTCAACTAAACATTCCAAACATTGAAAATTATTCACATGCTAAAGTTCTGTAAAAACACATTAAATTTTTGTATTTACCCTACATCATTACGAAAAATTAACATTACAATAGCTTGATGAGCTTCCATTAGTATGCTTGCTATGTCACTTCAGTACTCTTTAAATTTCTGCCAATGGAAGTAGTTAGACTTTCTTTTTTCTTTTTATTAATGTCTAATTATTTAAATGCTTCAATTTACAGTACCATTTGCTTTTAGACTTGAAAAAATCCCCATAATTATAAATATTATGCCATACAACTGTTTCTTACCGCAGCCACAGTAAGTAAATCAAAAACACGGCAGCAATATCGCCATGCATTTGCATTGCCATACTTGTTTTGACACTCATCTGAAATAAAATCAAGGATTTATTTGCAACTCCTTCTAAGTTTATGAAAGGAATCTATTAACATGGAAGCAAAATCTACAAGAATAAATCTTAAATCAGGTTTAAATAAGTTACAAAATTGGAATTTATGTACATTGCAAAAAGTTTCCATCTTCATATTAATACATCTTAATGCAAATTCAACTTCCAAAATGTAACCAAATATACTGCATATTGAATCAATTATTTCTGCACTACAGAAATAATTAAGATAACCAATTTGTTTATGAAACTGGTATATGAAAACAGAGCTTATGCTTTTACTTCTAAAGTTCACTAAAAACATGCACCAACAATTAAAAATATTTTTATCCAAAATAGCTCACCATAAAATCCATAGACTTGCGTGATTTGTCTAGATTCATGATTTCCTCTAAGTAGTGTGATCCTATCAGACCATTTTGCCTTCAAAGTCAGAAGTCTTGTAAAAGTTTCTAAGCTATAATATCCCCGATCTACAAAATCCCCCATAAAAATGTAATTTGTATCAGGTACTGGCCCACCATTACGGAAAAGTTCTTCTAAGTCATAGAACTGAAACACAAATAAAATAAGTATGGGTGAGCAAGCTGTCAGATGTCAGATGTCAAATGTGTATACACACTGGAAATCTAACCACATTTATTTTATGAGCTTATATATTCAAAATGTCTGCTGGCAAGTCTTGCCATCAGTTGTGTAACACTGAAACCATACATTTCAAAGTGTTTCCATGCCATGTAAAATATGTTATGATCACAGTGCAAAAGTTGATCTGTTAACTATAATGTGCACAATCTCAGTACATGAGTTTCATATTTATATTACAATAGGACCCAATGATTACAACTGCCAGTTCCTTTTTGATATAAGCAAAGAAATTGATTAGATGCTCCAGAAAATGAAAATTGATAGCCTATTACAAATAGCCATTGCAATGAAAATGGCACGTAACTACTCATTTACAACACATCAAAATTATTTTCATATTACCTAGGCTACAAATGAAAACTTTTTTTGCTATGGTAGAATTAAAATAGGTGACTTTTACTAATTTCAGTGCGCAGAATTCAAAATGCATTCCATTTTTCCGTAGCACATCTCGTTTTGGCAATATGATAATGTTCAATTAAAATATAATTGTAAAATTTGCAATAATATTATACATTCATAAAACTTTTAAAGAAATAAAGAAGAATAATAACTTAAAAGCATACCTGAATTTGAGAATGTATGTTAGTTATCTTATGTACCCCTTTTTCTTTTCCTATGCAACTGCAATGTACATGATTTTCTCGGCTGTTCTCTGGTAGGTTCGTCACATGCAACACACCAGCAGTAATCCGTCATCATATGTACATCCCAACATCCCTGACAACGTCGTCCAACATCTTTCAAGTCTTGGTGAAACATTTCACTTTGCTCTTCAATGACAGCTCCTAAATTCAGCCGGAAGAAGTCAAGATGTGACTTGAGGAAATGAAGTTTCAAACTCATATTACAGCTGAGCAGTATGAAATTTTCCACCATATTTCTGACAATTTCTTTGTATTGAGGTCCTTCACATAGCCTAGAAATTTCTTACCAAACCTCTCTAAATCCATTCCATGCATCTTTTTCAATTTCAT
Source organism: Metallyticus violacea (assembly GCA_030762175.1). NCBI lineage: Eukaryota > Metazoa > Arthropoda > Insecta > Mantodea > Metallyticidae > Metallyticus > Metallyticus violacea. Next base: position 99,323,603 of record CM060835.1, on the reverse strand, counting down.
TCACAGAGCTGGTAAAATTAACATCTTTCATCAATTTCCTTATCCGTGGTCCATCAAATACTCCCTCTCTGATTTTAGCCTGTGACAATGATGGAAACTTTGTGCATATGTGCTGGAAACAAGGTCTCATGTCATGTGCTTTCACAAACTGTTTCATCATGCCAAGTTTTAAGTGTAAGGAGGGAGCAGAATTTTTCTGATGATCAACAAGATATACATTAGTAACATTTTTTGATCTAGGTTCCAGTTGCTGCCTCTCATGCCATTGGTCAGTTTCCAAATGTTGTCCCTTGCCCTGCTATCCCATTCGCAAAGGAAACAAGGTAATTTTGTGTATTCTTCCTGTTGTCCTTGTAAGAAACCAATGACTTTCAACTCACCACATATTTGCCACTCGTGGTTGCGGTACTTAATTTTCTCAAAAACATGCTTCAGAGTTTCATAGGTGTCTCTTAGGTTTGTAAAATGTGCAAGCAGTATTTAAGCTAACTTGTTTTGCCATTATAAAGCAACATTGCCTTAAGACTTCATTTGGAAGAATCAATAAAAAGATGCCAGTTACTTGGCTCATATGCTCCCCTGCCAACTGTTAAATAAGATTACACACATCCACACAAAACACAAGATGATCTTATTCTGTATAGTGCTTGGGGAATTGTATTTTGCAATTCCTATACCACGAAAATGAAATGCCAGGTGGTAACGAATTCTTCTCCTGTAGTCTTCAGTGCTGTAATTCGCTTTTTTGTTTTGTGAGACCTAAATCCCTCATTAAACTATTTAACTCAAATTGATTAAACTGTTGTGGTGAATTGTCAAATTCATCTGGATCAGAAACCAACTTATTGTTGGAAGTCGCGGAGCTGCTTTCAGATTCACTAAAATTGAGGTCTGCTGGTGTTGTAGGTATGATTAGTTTGGGTTCATGAGGAATAGGCCATGTAGCCGAGTTCAGATTTGGATATTTAATTCCTGTCTTATTTTTTTTTGTTGTAGCCAGCAACTTTGCACATGCAAAAATAACAATTGTTAAGGTGATTCTGCTGCTCTCTCCATACCATTGGTTTGGCAAACAGCATTCCCTTCCATTTTCGTTCATACCAATAATGTAATCCCTCAACACAATTGTTACATGTAATATGAGGAGCAAATGATTTATTTTCATCACCAGCTCTCTCTTTGAAATATGAGTAATATAGTTTCTTTGTTTGTGAGTCTATTTTACATACCTTCCTGTCAAACACGTAACACCCACAAATGGAACAAAACTTCTGAGGACTGTGTATACAATGTCTCCTGCATAATCCTGATGTATAAGTCATACTAGAACTTTTATTTTAGCAGTACACATATAGAAGTTGACCATGTGTATTAACATAAGTTTTCAGCTCAACTGAAGTTGAGATCTATGACAGCTGTAAATATAAAGATAAATACCTCATAAGAAGAAAGAATTGACCCATAGAACAAAACTAACAATTGCTGAGAATATAAACATAAAAATTTGGGTGATAAAGGAGGACGGAAATGAGTCCATTGGGAAGAAAATCAACAACAGATTTAGAATAACATAATGAAACATAGCATAATCTGAATGATTTAGCACCACAGACATATATGCACATATCATAAAAAAAAACTAGATGTGATAGCTGAAAACGGATTTCATTTTTGAAATCAGGAAACTGATTTCCATTACATTCACATATTTTCCTTTATACCGCAGAATCAATGTTGACCAGTATTATCATCATTTAGGTTAGTGCAACCACCAAGCTTTTCCTTTAGAATGTCACTTTATTATAAAGTGGCAAAGTAACACCAGGGCTACTCTCAGTTTGATGGTTTAAAACATGGAAATAGCCGAACTCTGTGTAGCTGTGGATATGTGCTGAGTTTAGGAAAACTGTTCCATGTTTTATTAAAATCTGCCAGTATATGAAGATGACATACCTGACCATGAATATCTCCACATACTGTTACTGGTGTAGAGACAGGTTGGATATTTGATTCCTCCAAAAGCAGGTCGCAAACCATATCACACAGTTTCTATGAAAGCAAAGATCGCAAATAGGTTAGGTGTTTTTCAGATATTGGTGCACCCAAATTTAATATGAAAATAAGTTGGTAAATTAAAAGTTGCAGTTATGCTTGCAAAAAAATGTGCCGTACGAAAATCACTGTACACACCCTCTTACCTTTAAATCATTTTCGGGAAGATATTTACATTCTTTTGCTATCTCAATCCACTTGTCAATTTCCGCCATTTTTGATAACATGCAATTTTAGTGTGTCCACTGGCCTTGGCCAATGGAGACCGCTATCATCTGTCTGTATTGGTTGGTATCACTCAGTGGCAACAGATAGCAGTAAAAGGAACTAATGTAAGGTAGTCAATATACAGGCTTGCCAAAATGGATTTGTGAGAACAACTTCAGTATTGATATTAATGGTTGCAAGCTTTCACTTGCATTAAGAATTTGGGAACATTTCATGTACTAAAACAAATTCAACAACAATAGTAGAACAATTTCGTAGGTATGTCGATGTAAATTTCGGTAAGGCAAAATATTTAGCAGATGATGAAGTACAAAACTTATGTCAAAATTTGGATCATTTTCTTACTCATTTGCAGTCTATATTATACTAAATATTGTGAAGAATTGTGTTGTATGTCCAGTATTTCGAAATTTACTCAGAATCCAGTCGCAGGTGTCTGATCTATCGGAGATAGCTGGAAAGAATCTTTCTTTCAGTTTCTCTAAAATAGGTCGTCGATAATCTAAAACAAACTATAGCCTTGTGCAATATAGGATATCATGATATCGCCATGGGTGGCCGCGGCCATCAAAACGCGAGACTCATGAGCGGGAGGTCTGGGGGCTCGATCCCACCAGGACTATACTTTATTAAAAAAAAAAAAAAATCATGATTAAGCAGATGAACTGATAACTTGCCGTTACAGAGAGGGGGATCATTAGCTGGAGTCATGCCTGCACGCCTTTTTTACGAACGGCCACGAAGAGAGCCCAGCCCAGATTGCAGATTATTTTATTGTTTCTTTTTTCCTTTATGGCTGTTGATGTACAGCCTTATAGGCTAAAAATTACATTTGTTACAAATTATCAGAGTAATTTAAAGAGAGCAAGTGTTATGAAACCCATGCATGAGTGATCAAAATTGAAGCAATCATGGGAGCAGCTTCATTTGAATGTTGCATTTCTCTGTTTTGTAGATTTGGTATTCTAACTTAAATTTCAAAGGTTTGCTTATTACTATTTTACAATTTTTGTATTTACTTAGCTTAACTTAACTTGTCGGGAGGGTTTTTTTGTTTTGTTTGTTTTTTGCTTATGGTTACTATATACAGTATTTACATGCGTTTTGTGAGGAGGTGCGGTTGGTGTATCAGTAGGTTCCGATTCGCTTATGCTTGCGGTGTTGCGGCTCTTTTTGGCCTATTTGATTTATTTGTGGTTTGGTATGTTGGTGTATTTTCGCCCAAGCATTAGTGCAGCGGCTAGGGAGCGTCTCCAAGAATGTGGGAGTATTGAGCTCAGTGTGTATTATTTTATTCGAGGTGAGGAAGGGGACGTTTAATATCTGTCTTAGGCCGGTGTTTTGTTGAGCTTGAAGGGATAGGAGATTTATTCTAGAAGTATGAGCCCAGGCTGTGCAGGCATACGAGAGAAATTGTTGTATAAAGGCCATGAAAAGAATTAGCTTGGTTTTGATTTGTATTTGCTTATTTTTTTGAATTCTTGAGCTTATGTAAATGCACTGTTTGGCTTTCATTTTCGATGTCTTGATGTGTTGATTCCAATTGAGGCGGTTGTCTAGGGTTGTACCGAGGTATTTAACGATAGGTTGGTATTGCAGTTCTTGGTTTTGAATTTTTAGTTTTATTGGAGATTTTGTGCGGGTTTTGGTAAAATAAATGAGCTGACTTTTTGTAGGGCTTATGGAAATTTTCCAAATAACTGCCCAGTGCATGAATTTATCTACGCATCTTTGAAGTTCTAGTTAATTGTACTTGTGGTGGTGGGTTGTGATTGTAAATGGCAGTGTCGTCTGCATGCAGCAATGTTTTGCATTTGTTGTTAGTGGGCATGTCTCGAGTGTACAGAGTGTAAAGGTAGGGGGCCAGAACAGCGCCTTATGGATTTCCGGTGGTTATGGTGAAAGTCTGTGATTTTGCCCTGTCTGTTTGTATGTAGAAGCAGCGATTGTCCAAGTAGCTGGCTAGAATGGGAAGTTGTGGCCTCATGGTTTGAATTTGGTGATGTAATTGGTATAGTAGCCCATTAAGCCAGCACCTGTCAAAAGCTGCTGCTGCGTCTAGGAACAGGGACAGTGTGCTGCTGTTTTTGTTGAATTCCGTGCTAATATCGTCTGTTAATTTTAATACCTACAGTTCAGTGGTGTGGCCGCTCCTTAACCCAAGTTGCTGGTTTGGAAGTGGGTCGTGCTCAGGCGTTTGTTTTGGAGTTGTTCGTTTAGGATATTTCCAGTACCTTCCTCGGGCATTGGAGGAGGCTAATTGGTCTGTAACTGTCTGGGTTTTGCGCATATTTTTCCGGGTTTGGTAGCATGATTATTTTGGCCTCCTTCCATGCTTGGGGAAAGTAATGGAATTGAAGGCAGAAGTTCATGATTTGAGTCCGTTGTACTAGAGCTTTTCTCGGGAGGTTCTTCAGGTCTTCGTTCCTGATTCCATCTGGGCCAGGTGCTTTTTTTTTAAGGTTATTATTTGGTTGTAAAATTGAAGAGGTACTGTCGATGGTAAGGTTATGGTGGGTTTTTGGTTCCTCCATTGTTGGGCTCAGTTGTTTATGAGAATGCCGTGTGCAGCATTTTGGGAAGGATTTTCGGTGAATTTCTGTTGTACCTATTGGGTAAAGGTGTTGACTTTTTCTTTTGGGTCAAAGAATTTTCCCTTTGGCGTATTTGTTGCCTTAGCTCTAGAGCCCTCCTCAGTGGAGGATTTGAAGGTTCGTAGTAATTCCCAAAGAGATGCATCTTTATGCGTTACAGTAAGTAGTTGTTTTTGAAATTAGATGTGATGGTCAAGGTATATTTTTTGCTTGATAATTGGTCTGATCCATTGAGTCAGTGTTCGTGTATACTGCGATCCTTGTGTTCCTCCACCGTTGAAGGTATCTTCTTCTGATGACAGTTAAACTTTCAACGTCTGGGAGGCAGGTGAAGGGGGGGGGTTGGAAGAATGAGGTGGATTTTCTCTTTGCTGTCTTTATGGACGCTGTGAAGTGAAGAATTCCTTTTTCAAGCTCCTGTGTTTAGAGTACTTTTTTGGGGCGCGGTCATTTGGTGCTTTAAATTTTTATATTTTTACCAGTCTGTATTTACCGCTTGTTTTCTTATTGTATGGGCGAGGGTCACTCTGCCAACTCTATTGAATTTTATAGGGAAGCGGTCCAAGCCCATACTGCAGTACTCCTGTAGAGTGGGGGGATGAAAACTCCTCTAAACAAGACTAGGTCCACTGTGCATGGAGGGATGGAGAGATTGTGGTGCCAAAAGAAATGGTCCGATGCATTTCTGATTTCGATTTTTAGATGGAGCAGGATTTTTTTTGAGTAGTGTTTAATGCCTGTTTTTACTGCAGAGGCACCACAGGCGGTGGAGCAGGATGTAATCGAGTAAGTCACCAGCACTGTTTTAAGCGCGGGAGTGCCAGACTGTGTGCCTGTCATTTAAGTCTCCTGCAATTACTATTTTTGAAAATGTATTGAATAATTTGTCGAGGTCTCGGATCATTCCAATGTGGCTAGAGGAGGCGGAAAGGTATGTTGTCAGGACTGTGATTGGCTGAGCGTCTTTCTTTTTGTACACCTGCACACTCGAGTGCTTCAAGTTGTAGGGAGGAGTAATGTAGCTCGCCTCCTCGCGGTGCACCCTGGTTAATGCTAAATGAGCTACACTGTCCGCCTATACCATGCCACAGCAGAGCATTCATGTCAATGATAGAACATCTATTTATACAAAAACGCTCTTTTTCAGGGTTTTGACGTTGCCCTTTCTCGGCAGACTTTTTCTATTTTAAATGTTTTATATTGGAACGCAAGTGGACTGAACAATTCGAATTTTAGCCAGTTAAAGATTTTATTTCATAACCATGGAATTAATATTTTTACTATCTCGGAGGCCGCCGCTGCGACCGATAACATCCAATTACAACAACTGAATGTTTACACTGTACACACACTTTGGCACGGTCGCCAAATAGCTGCCGGAATAATAATTGGCATAAGCAATACTTCGCTTCTTGTTCTAAAATATTACATGAAATAGAAGCTATTTAAGTAGATGCATAACTGGACAAGAATCATTTCCTTATGGTGGCTATCTATAACCCCCCACGGAACATCCCAGACATTTTAACCTTGCAGCATGCTATAACTAATTATTAATTAATTTATTTATTTATTTATTTATGGACGCTCTTTAACAACTCAGGTCATCAGCGCCCCATTCAACTCGGCGTGAAACGGCCGACAAATTTTGCTCCGAGGCCTCTCTTTCAGGCTTGAGGTTCTTTTTCTTACCGTAAATGTACGACACGGGACCCACGGCTTTATTTCCCTTCCGAAGGAAGCCATACTTAGGATTTTTACGCCCGGAAAAATCCATCGGTCCTAGCCGGGTTCGAACCCGCGATCTTGGGTTTAGGAGGCAAGTATGGTATCCACTACACCACCAGGACCGACATGCTATAACTAAGAACAATTTAGTGGTATGGGACTTTAACGCACAATCCTTGAAATGCGGATATAGCCAAACGACAGCAGTGGGAAACGCTATTGAGAGTTTAATCGACGAAGCTAATCTCTTTCTGATAGACACCGAGCCAACCTTTCTGTCGTTCGCTGGGCATCTTAGTAGACCAGACCTCATTCTACCCCACGCCTATCTGAGGAATCAAGCTACTCGCAACCTTCTGGAGACCCAGTTGGATGTGGTCACCGAATAATCCACATCAAGATAGACCGAAATTACCTTTACCGAGGAGTAAAATCCTAACCGGTTGGAAATTAAAGAAAGCGGATTGGAAGAAGTTTATGAATGACTGTGACATATGTATCACTTTAGATCTTATCGAGAAATCCTACTAGAATTTTTGATAATAATTTCAAAGCCATACTTACAGGGGCCATCAAGTGCATACCTGGCGGACAAGTAAAGATATGCTCACCTTTTTGGACCAGTGAGCTGACCTGCCTGAAAATAAAACGAAACGAAGCAAGGAAAAGGTCTCAACGAACACAGCTTCTGAAAGATTGTATAGAACTAAGAAGAGTTCAGCCTACCTTACAGAAGGAAATTGTACTAAGCAAGCAGCAGTCATTTCGCTCTTTCTTGTCTAAACTTCACTATAGAAAAGATGGAACCAAAGCCTATCCTTTCATTTCTAAATTGAATAATGACAGCAACTCATTCAAAGTCCACCTAATATAATATAACGACAAAACCATTATATGTAAATATGATATTGCTGAGACCCTCTGCCAGTTTTTTCGTAAAGTGCACGGACACACTTGCAAGTCGTAAGAAGAATATACTACCTATCTTGCCTATGCCTGAGAAAGAAGACAAATTATGAATGCTGATTTCAACCTCACGGAACTGAAACAAGCACTACACAGCCTGAAAACAGGGAAAAGCTGTGGGATTGATGAAGCGTTTCCTGAGTTCATTAAAAATATTGGAAACAACGCATCAAAGGTTTATTAGATACGATCAACGAAAACTGTAAAATGGGTATACCAGATGCTTAGAGAAAGGCTGAAGTAATCCAAATACATAAGAAAGGGAGGTACCCTAGTCAAGTTAAGAATTCAGACCAATTAGGCTCACTTCAGTTCTGTGTAAGCTAACAGAGAGAATAGTCAACCACCGACTACAAGTCTTCCTCGAAACTTATAATGTAATTAGAGATGATTAAGACAGCTTCAGAAAACACATGTCAACTACAACCCAAATTATAAAGTTCATGCAATGTATTAAAGATGTTTTTCATAGGAAAATGTCCACATTAGCCTGTTTTGTTGATTTCCAGGTAGCCTATGATACAGTCAGCCGAAACATACTGATAAATAAACTCATTGATTTAAACATTACTGGGAATATGCTGCATTGTCTAACCACCTTCCTCGGTCAGAGGTTTGTGAAGGTTAGATATGGTAACAGATAGTTATCCCGTTCGTGCGTTTGCGTTCTTGTATGAATAATTGCGAATAGTCTGTTCTGTATAGAGTTACTTGGTGTAATGGGAGGGGCCTGTTCCTGGCCTCTAGCTGTTTGCAGTGAAGGAGAGGATACTCTTTTGCCTTGATGGCAACCAAGATTTCCTCAAATTCCATGCCCATGAGCATGCCTCCGATTACATATCTGAGGGGTTGTTCCCTTTTTGGGATGAAGAAGTAATACTGTAATCCTGCCTTTTGCAGTTCTGTGAGGGTATTTTTAAAGGTTTGTAGGTCCTGTAGTAGTAATTTTAGCCCTGAAGCCGGAATTAAGGCTGCCTATATTAATTTTATAACCTGAGGCTGCAGAGCGATATTTATAAAGGCATTATATTTGATAAGGATAATTGTTATGTATATGTATAAGAAAATCATTTTGAGATAGGTATAACAGGAATCGAAATAATTTGTAACTTGTATGTCATTTAACAGGTAATGGTATTTCACAAAAGGGTTTTGTGTACATTTTGTGTAGAACATGTGAGAAAGACGAATATGTATACCTGACTCCACTCACTGACCGCTCCTTAGACAAGGCTGAAGAAAGGGTAAACTATCTTTTGTTAGGTCACGAACCTTCTATCCGGGAAATACTTAGGAGTTGACAATAAGAGAAACATGTGGCCGTAACGGGACAGTATTTAACAAAGTCAGACTTAAAAATATTTTAAGAGAAAATGAAAATGTCAGAACGGAGACGAAAATGTTTTATTACAGGAAAGCCGAAAACACGTGCGTTATCTCCGGGAACATTTAGGAATCTACAAACTAAGCAAGGCAAAAGATTTTCAATAGAAACCAGAATGTAAGGAAAGGGCCGAAATTTATGACAGCTTGTTCTGGGAAAATTCAAGTTCGTGGGAAGACGTTAGATCAGGGGGGAAAGAATAATTCTAGCCAATGGTCTTCGGATAAAAGTTAACGAATCAGGAGAACTTAGATATAACTAAATAATTTTGGAATAACCAATAATGAAAGTACAACACGAAAATAGATAAAATACGAGGGAATTTAATTAAAGGAAAGGCGTGGCAATGTAGTAGAAAAACTAGAGTACAGAGGTCAGAGAGGCACTCGTCAATTCACGCATTCGGTAGAGAGGCATTCAGAGACACACACTCGCAGAAGTCGGACATTCACGGAAACATTCATAGATTCACATTTAGACATTCAGCAGAGATACATTCACAGATTTACACTCACACATTCATAGATTCAGAGGGACATTCAGACATCCAGATATTCACTCAGGAAGCCAGTCTAAGAGAGTAGCGAAGTCAGCGGCGAACAGTCAGGAAGTATTTTAATGTGAATAAAAATATTTTAAACAATTCAACCTTGTGTATTTTTGGGCAACACATTTCTCGTTCCCGTGGATCTATACTGATCCCGAAACACTCCGGTGGACCCTGAGATAAAATTCAACAGAATTGGAGCAAACGACGTCATCAGTGAGCAGCCCGGCCGAGACATCGAAACCACCATCAACTCAGTGATCAACTACATCCCCCGAGCACCCAATTCCTGCTCCAGCCCATGAGGTGTGTTTTGAATTGCAAAGTCCCTAACGGGGCAGGTTTTGTGTAGAACTTGATTTAGTAATTTTAATAAGCTATTGTCGTAAATTATGATTCTGGGCGCCTTTGGGGAAGTAGTCCTCTTGTGCTCTGTGCATGTGTGGTGTTGTGTTGCTGAGTGTTTGCTTGTTTTGTGGTGCCAGCTTGGGTGCCCTGTTGCTTAGGGCCAGGGAGCTGGGGTTTTTCTTGGCTGGAGTAGAGGTTGGTGTGATAGCGATACGCTGTGGTTTGGAGGGAGCGGGGTTTTTGATATACAAGCTGTCTTTTGGTTTGGGATTTAGGTCTTGTGGAGGGTTCATCTAGGTCTTCCTAGCTGGAGAGGGAGTCGTATTTATTGGAGATAGAAATGGTGCAGGTGTTAGGTTGTTTATTGATTTGGTCCTAGGTTTGGCATTTTTTTTATCATCGTCACTTTCACTGGAGTGAAGTCTCTATTTTTGGAGGGGGGGGGGTTCCAGCGCCGATTTTCTAGGTGGAGCTCTTTCCCCTTGGAGGTGATCTCCCTAATGCATCCTTCGAGGCTTTGCGCCACTGAGATTCATTAGAGATCGCCTGGTTGGAGGGTTTTCAAAATAGGTCTATAGTTGATCTGTTCTTTTTGTAGGCCTAGCAATGATTGATCTATGTGCAGGTAGTGGGCGGAAACGCTCAGTTCTTTGGCTATATACTCACTGAGTTGTTCATCAGTGCACTTAGAACTAGAATCACTAAATAAGCACTTATCACTTGTTTCACTTTGTTCCTTATCTGGTTGCACTTGGGGTTGGTCCTTTGCTACTTGCATTTATATTGACGTTTAAAGTGATGCCATCATTGCACTTTTTGGGGGTGTTTGACAACACTTAAGGTATGGAAGACAGTGATGGGGAGGCACTGTTTGCACTGGTGGCTGGCACCATGATCCTTGATTTCAATGCACTTAGCGCTGGCGCTGTGATCGGTTGTTTGCAGGCTGCATCTATCACAGCCAGCCTAGAAATGGTGGTGATGTTTTCTGCCAAGTCTGAGTTCAAAGAAGACCCTGTGTCCAGCAGGACTCCTATCCTTTCGCTCATTTGCTGCTCCTATTGGGATGGAGGACTCGAGGAACATTGGACGGAGCAGCAGGAGCGACTACAGTGCGAACCAGCCCCCGAGGGATAGTGCTACCTACGGCCGGCGAACGCATCACCGCGGAAGTGCAGCTATCGCCAGCGCTTCTCCGAGAGCTTCTGCTTCGCATCTACATCTCCAGCCATTGACTCTCTCGGTTACCGCAGTATAGCTAGGTAGAATAGCAAGACCGTAGCTACCGTCCGCTAGGACTAGTTAACGGCGCCCGCTCTCGCTGTGCAGGTCCGCTGCTATCCGTGTCTCTTGACGCCTACTATCTGTTCTTTCTTAACTACTACTTCCTTCCTCTTTCCTATCTAGCATTTAAGAATAGGGACTCCCTTAGATTTTAAGCTTCCTCTCTCGGTGGCTGGCATTCTGCCCCCACCCTGGGCTCTCTTTTCTTCTCTTTCTCTCCTTTTTCATTATTTTTTAGTGTTATATTCTAGGATTTTATTTACTGTTCGAATCCCATTTCTGCATCATGGGCCCGAAAAAGAAGACAATAAGGATATCTCCTTCGAGCGTATGCAAAACGAGATCTGCCAAGAGGGACCTGAGCAAGGAAATGAATGCTCCCACCCCGAACCCCCAAACTCCGCCTCCGAAGAGCCCGATTGGCTCGCTGTCTCCAGCATCGTCTCCCTCTCCTTGTGCAATTCCAATTCCAATTCCAATTTGTAGTTTATTACTTAAAGATTCCCTGAGCTGTACAAATGAACAGCCTTAAAGGTACATAGTTTTACATTGGTTACAAAATTGACAAGTAGTATTTATAAAGTGTAGTTAGAAGCCCATACAAGGGCAATTCATTTTGTCCAGAGGAACAGCTTCTTTTGGAGGTACAATGACTTGTGGGCGTGTGTGTGTGTATATTAGTTAATGCTAAATCTATGCTTATCCTAGTTAAGTTCTAATATTTATAGTTTTATTTACAGTTTATGACAGTTATAGTTGGTCTTGATTATTTTTGTTTTGCATGTTAGTGTGTGTTGTTGCGTTGCGTTGTTGTTTTTTTGTTTTTGTTTTTTTTTTTCAGAAGGTTCGAATGCGTTTGTGCTTTCGGTGTCGAGGTTCTGTTTGGCCGATTTTAAGGATTTCTGGGTTTGTGTGCGATTTTATACTGGCCCGAGTGTGTGTGCAGCGGTTGTACATAGTTTCCAGAAAGGTGGGGACTTGTAGTTCTTGATGAACGATTATGTTTGGTGTGATAATGGGTACCCGAAGTATTTTCCTCAAGCAGAGGTTTTGGCGTGCTTGGAGGGAGAGGAGGTTCGTTTTGCTGGTGTTGGACCAGGCTGTGCAGGCATAGAGGAGGAACTATTGTATGAATGACTGGAACAGGATGAGTTTGATTTTTAAATGGACGTGCTTGCAGTAGAGTAGTGCAGCGCTGATATAGGTTCTTTGTTTGGCCTTTTGAATAGTGTTCTTGATGTGGGCGTTCCATGTGACAGTTTAGTCTAGTGTGACACCCAGGTATTTGGCAGTGGGTTGGCACTGCAGTTTACGTCCCTGTAGCGTGATGTCTATGTTGTGTTTTCTGGTCTTCGTGAAGTGTATAAGTTGGCTTTTGTCAGCGTTTATGACTATTTTCCAGAGGGCCGCCCAGGTCAAAAATTTGTCTAGGTAGCGTTGGAGCTCCCTCTGGTTGTACTTTGGGTTTGTGTGATGATTATAGATCGCAGTGTCGTCAGCGTAGAGTAGCGTCTTACATCTGTGGTCAGGGGGAATGTCTCTAGTGTACAGGGTGTACAGATAGGGGGACAGAACTGCCCCTTGTGGCACTCATACTGAAATGGGGAGGGTTTTGGATTTTTCCTGCAGGATTTGGACGTAGAAGCGGCGTTCTCGGAGGTAGCTGGCTAGAATGGGGAGATACAGCCTAAGTGGAGCCAGCTGATGGTATATTTTGTATATGAGGCCATTGTGCCAGCATCTGTCGAAGGCGGCTTCTACGTCCAGGAAGAGGGCCAATGTGCTGCTGCCATTGTTGTACTCGGTGTTGATATCATCTGTTAGTTTGAGTATCTGGAGTTCGGTTGAATGCAGTGAACGAAAGCCAAACTGTTGGTTGGGTAGGGCTGTAGATTCTGGAAGTGTGTTCTTTATTTGTTGGTTGAGGATTTTCTCCAGTAGTTTCCCCATTGCTGGAAGGAGGCTGATTGGCCTGTAGTTTTTTGGATTTGTGCGGTCTTTGCCGGGTTTTGGTATCATGATGATTTTGGCTTCCTTCCAGGCTTGGGGAAAGTAATGGAGATGGAGACAGGAGTTGATTAATTTGGTTAGTTGGACCAGGGCTTTTCGTGTTAGGTTTTTTAAGTCCTCATTCCGTACGCCGTCTGGGCCTGGGGCCTTTTTGTTTCGTAGGGACAGAATTTGGTTGTGAATTTGGAGGGGGGTGATTTTCGGAAGAGGGGGAGTAGGAGGCTGGTTCGTCCACTGCTGAAATCAGTTGTTTACAATTTGTTCGTGTTCGGCATCTTGCGCCGGGTTTTCAGTGAAGCGTCGAGATAGCACCTTGGCGAAGATCTGTGCTTTTTCTTTTGATAGAAGGATTGCCCCTTGTGTGGTGACCAGTGGCTCTGATCGTGGGCCTGTTTCAGCGGAGGTCTTAAAGGCTCGCAGGAGTGCCCATATGGAGGCATTTTTGTGGGTGAGTTTTAATAGTTTCGTTTCAAAGAGCTCATGTCTTTCTAAGTGAACTTGATGCCCCCCCCCCTTTTCTAGGTCATGGGCTGTTGCGTACCTTCGTCTGGGCTCGGCCATTTGGTGCATGAGAATTTTGTAATGTGACCAGTCTATGGCTGGTATCTGTTTTTTAGTTGAGCGCATATAAGTGACACGCCCGCCTATATGGAATTTTACGGGAAAATGGTCCTAGCCCAGACTGTAGTACACTTGTAGAGTGGGGGGATATGGATTCCTTTGAATATGACGAGGTCTAGAGTGTCGGGAGGAATGGAGGGGTTGTGGTGCCAGTAGGAATGATCCGGAGCAGTTTTATTTGGAGGTTGTGTTGCGACAGGATGAAGTCAAGCAGGACTTGAGCAGCTCTGTTGCAAGCTCTAGAATTCCAGAGAGTGTGCCTTGCGTTAAGGTCTCCTGCAATGATGACTTTAGCATGCATGTTGACTAATTTCTCCAATTCTCGGATCATTCCTTCCGGGCTTGAGGTAGGGGGGCGGTAGGTTGCTAGGATGGTGATCAGCTGGGAGTTTATGAGGATCTGTACACCTGCACACTCCAGACACTCCAGTTGAGGCAGAGTCAGTGCAGTGTTTACTAGTAGATTGTTGCGGACGATGACTGCAGTGCCACCCCCTGCCGTTACCAAGGGCTGTTAGCTCTGTGTAGGTCATAGCCTTTTAGACGGAGTTTTGTATGAGGTTTTAGTTTCGTCTCGGTGACGCAAGCGACATATATTTTTTGTTGCTGCAGGAAGGACTCTATTTCATAGGTGTGTCCAAGTGTGCCATTCGCATTCCACAGGAGTGCGTTTATTGTATTGGTGTTTTGGTGTTTCCGTGCAGCCATTACACAACATTCTCAAGGAAGTTGAATATAGCCTCAAGTTTCTCAGCAAAACCATTTGCTGACTTGAACTTAGCTATTGCTGTTTTTGGTTTGCTGAGAATGTTGCTAAAATTAATTTCTTTAAAGAGTGACAGAAACGCTTTAATAGATGATGTCTCTGTTGATGCTGTTGTTGCTGGTAGTGGTGCTGGCGTTGTTGTATTGGCGATACCACTCGTAGTGGCTGCGAAGGACACGCCTGGGCGTACAGGGGCATTGTGGGTAATAGGAGTGGGGGTGGGGAGGTTTTGTTTTGCTGAGGATATTTGCCTAGACAGGGTGAATAGCGCTCGGCGGTCTCTCTCATTCTGAAAAGTAATGCATCCCCTATAGTTTGCAGGATGTTCACTATGGCAGTTGTGGTGCATGTCGGAATGAAGTTAGGAGTGGTTTTGTTCGGGCAGTCCTGGACCATGTGGAGACTGCTGCACAGGACGCAGCGGGGCGTAAGTGTGCACATTTGGTAAGAGTGGCCTATCTGCTGGCAATTGTAACATTGCGCGATGTGATGTTGCGTTCTCTGGTGTTCTACTTTGATTAAGACGTTCATAACAGAGCGTTCTTGTATGAAATGTTTGGATTTTTCAGTCTTTTCCAAGGTGACAAGTTATAGGGGAATGGGCCTACCTCGGGCCTCCAGTTGTTTACAATATTGGAGAGGATATCCTTTGGCCTTGACGGCTTCAGAAATATCATCTGGTTCCATGCCGAGAGGCAGGCCCCGAATGACGAAGCGATAAGTTTGCGCTGTCTTCGGTGTGAAAGAGTTACTTGTATGGCTGCCTTTTTTAGCCATGATAGTGTGTCCTTTAAGCACTGAAGGTCCTTCAATAGGACCTTCAGGCCGTGTGTTGTATTCTGTATCGTATAATCCTTAGTAGTACATGTTTTTTGTAAGTGCGTGACGCCCTTGAAGAGGGAATTATCGGGTATAATGATCCTGTTGGGCCTCTGCGGAAGAGGGTCCGCTGTGGATTGTGTTTTTGAGTTACTTGGTGTCTTTGATTGTGTTTTGGCAGCCTGGGAAAGGGCGGGATGTGTCGGAGAGTTGTGGGGGTGTGGGGGTGTGGGTGTGGAGTAGGCTTGGTGACTACGTTTGTCGTGGGGGTGGGGGAGAATGAGGGCTTGGGAGGAATTGGTTGTGGGTGGAACAGCTGTCTTTTAGTATGAGATTTTGGGCGTGCTGTTTGTGTTTTTGGTTTGGGGTGCTCCGTGTGGTCATCGCTTGACGATAGTGAGTCGTACTTGTTTTTTGTAGTGATGTAGAAAACTTCTGAGTGCCTTTTGGGGGTGTGTGTGGTTTGTTTTCTGTCATCATCGCTGCCACTGGAGCGGTGTCGTTTTTGAGAGGGGGTGGTCCAACCTTGATGGATTTGGTTCAGCTCCCTTCTTTTTGAAGATATTTCCCTGATGCAGCCTTCCAAGCTTTGTGCCACAGCAATCCAGCGAGGATCAGCCAACTGCAAAGCTTGTAAGGTGATTCTATAGCCTAGTTGTTCCCTCTGCAGTTCAATAAGTTGTTTCTCTTGAGTAAGATGTATCTAGAGGATACATAGAGATGGTTTTGGTTTGTAGACTTAAAACTAGATTCACTTGTTTCACTATGATAGCATATGCTCTTTTGTCACTTGTTTAATCACTGTTTTGCGTGCCAGCACTGTTGTTTGACGAGATGTTTGCGTTCAGCGAGACGCTGTCAGAGCACTTTGGTTTTGGGTTGTAGCACTGCACTAGGGGGGGGGGGAACACTTTTTCCACCGCTTGCACCGGTGGCCATGGTTGCACTTTTCACTGCACCTTTTACACTTTGGATGCTGACCGGATTGGGGCAGGCTGCGTGGGCTGTGGAGGGTTGTTTTCTGCCAGGTCCGCGCCCGCAGAGGTGATCTGGTAGCTGGTGGTCCGCGTCGACGCTGATTGGTTGGCCATCCGCCAGTGGATCAGCTGTATTGGTGGATGAGTTTTACGCCGCTCTGGAGCGCTTTGGGCACAGCAAATGAGCGGAAGGAGAACCTCTCCCCGGAGTGGAGGGGATCTCCAAGCTTTTGCCATGCCAGGACAAAGTCCTTTTCTGACTGAGGTATGGTTAATGAGGAGGTGATTGTAGGTGAATGGTGTCATTGATAGTACTGATGGTGTGTGTGTGTGTGTTTGAGGATGTGCGCTAAGGTGAATGGTGATGGAGTTGGGCCAGACTTACCCTGACGGATATATCCAACCCTGGTCGCCGAAGAGGCAGCTCGTGCTCGATGACGGAGATGTTGTCCTTTGTGTGCTGGATGGACTGGGAGGCAACAGGGCTGCCGCTGTCCTGCGATTGGCTCGCACTGGCTCTCGTCCATGGAGGGACGGCAACCCGCACGGGAGCTGTTTGCTCGGAGGTCTCCGCTACGACAGCTTATATATAGGTGCTGGATATACTTTGGCTATTGCCGCTGGCGCTGTCCTGCGGTAGACGTGGGATGTGGTGGGGTGCCGAACTGGGGCGGCTCTGGTGCCGGCCGCTGGTCCTTGTAGAAGCGAAGTCCTTCTTCCCGTCTCTTGGCGCAGACATTGCCTTCTTGCCTCCTTGCTTTCACCCTTCTTCTTGCCTTCTTCTTCTTCCTGCTTGTGCATCCTTGTCCCCATCCAAACCAAGCACTGACCGGCCTGCGGACTCCCTGCTCTCGCCTAACTAATCCACTTCCCCCCTCCCAGCTCCTTATGACACCGCTTTAAATGCAAACACCTCAAACCATGACTTTGGCTCAATGGCGTCGACCTGTTATGAGGCATCAAATCTACTTAGAACGACAAAAGCTCTTTGAAACAAAATTATTAAAAGTCACCCACAAATATGCCTCCATATGGGCACTCCTGCGAGCCTTTAAAACCTCCGCTGAAACAGGCCCACTATCAGAGCCACTGCTCATCACTCAAGGGACAATACTTCTACCTAAAGAAAAAGCACAGGTTTTCGCCGAGATGCTCACTCGACGCTTCACTGAAAAACCGGCACAAGACGCCATACACGAACAAACTGTAAACAACTGGTTTCAGCAGCGGACGAACCAACCTCCCCCTCCTCCCCTTCCAAAAATCACCCCCATCCAACTCTACAACCACATCCAGTCCCTACCTAACAACAAGGCCGCCGGATCGGACGGTGTTCGAAACGAGGACCTGAAACACCTTCCCCGGAAAGCCCTAGTTCAACTAACTCAACTATTCAACTCCTGCCTCCACCTTCATTACTTTCCCCAAACCTGGAAGGAGGCCAAAATTATCATGATCCCAAAAACCGGCAAAGATCGGGAAAATCCCTCAAACTTCAGGCCGATCAGCCTCCTTCCAGTCATGGGAAAAGTATTGGGAAAAATCCTCAGCCAGTTAATAAAGAACTCACTTCCAGAATCCACAGCCTTACCCAACCAACAGTTCGGGTTTCGTCCACTGCACTCAACGGAACTACAGATATTAAAATTAACCGATGACATCACAACACAGTTCAACAATGGCAGCAGCACACTGGCCCTCTTTTTGGACGTAGAAGCGGCCTTCGACAGGTGCTGGCACAATGGTCTTCTCTACAAGCTGTATTACCAGCTATCATCACTCAAGCCATACATCCCCATTCTGGCCAGCTACCTTCAAGAACGCCGCTTTTACGTCCAAGTACTCCAAGAAAAATCCCAAACCCTACCCATGTCAGCTGGGGTGCCACAGGGGGAGTTTTAGCTCCTTATCTGTACACCTTGTACACTCGAGACATTCCCCCCGACCACAGATGTAAGACGCTACTCTACGCCAACGACACTGCCATACACAACCACCATACACACCCAAAATACAACCAGAGGGCGCTCCAACGTTACCTGGACAAATTCCTGACCTGGGTTGCCCTCTGGAAAATAGTGATAAATGCCGACAAAAGTCAACTAATACACTTCACCAAAACCAGGAAAAACGACATAGACATCACTCTACAAGGACGTAGACTGCAGTGCCAACCTACTGTTAAATATCTGGGAATTACCTTGGGTAAAAAAAACTCACTTGGAACGCCCACATTCAGCAAACAATCCAAAAGGCCAAACAACGCACATGTGTCAGCACCGCACTATTGCACAGCAAGCACATCCGCATTAAGACAAAACTCATCCTCTTCCAATCCTTTATCCAACAATTTCTCCTGTACGCCAGCCTAGCTTGGTCAAACACCAGCAAAACCAACCTACTCTCCCTCCAATCCCGTCAAAACATCTGCCTCAGGAAAATACTAAGTGTGTCGATCCTAACACCTAACAAAATGGTTCACAAAGAACTACAATTTCCCACCTTCCTACATACTCTGCACAACCGCTGCACAATCGCATGGGCCTCCATAAGAACGCACTACAACCCAGAAGTACAAAAAATAGGCCAGGCGGAGCCTCTCCACCGCAAGCATAAACGCATACGCATTTTCTAAAAACATCTCCGAGCAAACTCAAACCACTTTTTCTGACATCACCATGAACTGTATATATACTTGTAAATATTATTTGTTAAGTATAGGATAGGATTTTTAATTATAAGTCTGTTAGGTTAACTATGTATTAATTTCACCTTATATACATGTGCCACTAAACAAGTCTCAGTCTTCGCGCCATCACAGGAAGCTGTTCCCCTGGGCAAGCTCATTGCCCCCGCATGGGCTTCCAAACAAAAACTTTTCACTCAAAAACTGTCTATGTAAATGCTTAACCAATGTATATTATGTACCTGTAAGGCTCCCCCATGTACCAGCCCAGGGAATTATAGTTCAATCCAAATCAATGAATCAAATAACACCAGTCCCGAAACAGCTGTGCTCGGAATTATGCTCTCACCTTAGCACCTTCCCCGAATATTCATGCCCCAACCCGGGAACTTGCTCCGGACCCGTATGGGCCTGGTTTCTCGACCTGGCACCCGGCAACTCCCCCGTAAGCTGACTCTGCGCGGCCTACGGGCCAGGCCATGCCCGAGCACGAGCAAACCGGTGAAGCTGCCAACAGCAATCTCACGGTAACTGCCAACGGACCCCGACCCCTAATTGCCCCTATTTATGTGCAACAAGACGAGGGAGATGTTTTAATGACACTGCTGAAGCGTTATGACAAGGAGCTCAAGCCGAAAAAATATTCAATTAAGCCCGCTGCACACTCCCAGAATTTGCGAATACTTACTAGCATGGAAACGGACTCAATAACCTAATCCATTTCCTCTCAAGCCATCACTTCTCCTTCCACGTGGTTCCTCAGCACAAGGATCGAACTTTTAGGATGGTGGCCAAAGGCATCTACGTTAACGGGCTGGAAAACATGCTCACCGAAGAGCTCCACGGCCACCACATTTATCCGGTGCGAGTACAACAGCTCCGAAGGTTCAAACGCGGAAGACCCCCCCTGCCCATGTACTATATTGAGGTACGCTTACAGGGCGAGTATGATGCCTTGGCGGCACTGCGAGACTTATGCCACTTCCGCACTCAGATGGAAGAGTACAGGAGGCCGAGAATCTTGCAGCAATGCAACCGATGCCAGAAGCTGTGGCATCTTGAACGGCACTGCAAGGCCCACTCACCTGCTTGCTCTGCTTGCTCGGGCCCCCACCCCTCGCACACATGCCATGCGAATGTATCAGCCAGAAAATGTTCGCTTTGCAATGAAAAGGGCCACGGCTCCCGACGGAGAGGCTGCCCTGTGTACTGCAGGGAGACCGGAAAACTCGAGCGCCGTGCCGATACAGCCAGTGGGCGCACAAGAGCTCACATTCCGCCAAACGGCTGGACGATTGTAGGACCGCGGGGCCGTCCCTTGCGACAGCCATAGACCACCCAGCCACGAAATAATGGCACATTTGCTACCAACATGGGCTGAAGTAGAAACGCCCCCCAAAATTCAGCAACTGCTCCAGCCTCAACCAGAATTGGTAATAGGCCGGATCCCCGTATCACATGGGAGGCAGATAGGACCATAAACCATAATTCTGCAAATGCCCCCAATGCTTCACGAATTTCCCCGGTCCAACCCACAGCCGGTGACAGGCGGGACCTACGAAATAGTCGTAACAAACGCAAGGGCACCTGGCCCACCTCAAATAATTCCGAAACTCTAATCTGAGAAGAGCATTGGAAATTTTATATGCTGTAAGCGTCCAACCAAGCGACACCGACGCAATACTGCTAGAACACGGAGATTTCTTTGCCTTTTCCACGAATATTACCATGGCTGAGAGCCAAAGGTAACGTGGAACTTCAATGGCATACGTGCCAAAAAAAAAAACCGAGCTAAAAAGCTTCATAATCAAACATAAACCACAAATACTTGCACTTACTGAAACACATCTTATATCCTCAGATCGCCTACATATCCAAGGCTACTCGTCCTATCGAACCGACAGACATCGCCGTGGAAGCGGAGTGGCTCTGTTTGTTAACAACTCGGTAGCACACCACTTGATGCCCACTCCGCCCCTAAATTGCCTCGAAGCAGTGGCAGTAAAGGTCCAATTGGAAAACCTCTCAGCTTCCATAATTTCTGCATACAATTCCCCCGGAAGCATTAACCTAGAGGACCTGGAACATATACTTAATCTAGACCACCGAATAATAATTCTTGGCGATTTAAATGCAAAACACCGCAACTGTAATTGAACACACTCCAACCGCGCAGGGAATGACCTTTACGCGCAATTATCTTCCTACATAATACATGCCCCCATCAACCCCACACACATCCCACACCAGCAAAGACATACTCCTGACATACTAGATATAGCCCTCATTAAAAACATATCTCGCCCCATGGAAATGCTTACAATAAATGATCAATCCCCCAACCACCTATCGGTTGCACTAATAATACAAACCTCGCTCGCCCCACAGGACGTTCCCCGCAGACTTAACTTTAAAGCGAACTGGCGCCTATTCCACAACCACTGTTAGGAAGCTCCCTTCCCTAGCTATTGCCGATGAAGCAGACCTAAATGCAGCCATGGAAACGCTCGAAACCACCATAACCATGGCATTACATCAAGCTGCCCCACAACAGCAACCGAAACCCCACCAACCGCATCTCCCGACCGAATTAAAAGCAATTATTACACAAAGAAACAAAATTCGCAGATTATACCAACTAACACGACACCCGGCACACCATCGCCGATTATATGACTTGAACCTCAACATCAAAAACCAAATGTCACAAACATTGAACACACAATGGAACAACACCCTACTAGATCTTGACCCCGAGCATGACACAGTTTGGCGTATTTCGAAAAACCTTATACGCACACACAATCACATTCCTCCAATCCATCACAATGGGCACATCGCAAAAACAGACTCTGAGAAAGCAGAGGCCCTAGCAGACGCCCTAGAGAGCACGCTAACGCCCAATACTTTTCCCTCATCACAACTTTCACCGAGGAAACACACAACTCTACTGTAAACATCCTCACCATGCCCACGCACAACAAAATGGGAAAAGTTCACCCTTCGGAAGTTTCCTGGCTCATTAACCACCTCCCCCTTAAAAAGTCCCCAGGGCCCGACAAAATACCAAATATCGCGCTTCGCTACCTCCCCCAAACGCCACCGACTTACTAACTAACATATTTAACTATGTGCTGAAACATGGCTGCTTTCCCACACAATGGAAACATGGCACAGTATTGCACTTCTCCAAGCCGAGTAAGGACCCCAGCAATCCTCACAACTACAGACCGATCAGCCTTCTCAATACCATGAACAAGCTACTAGAGAAGATCATCCCCAAACGAATTAATGCACATATCAAAAACATATATAATTAGAGACGAACAATTTAGCTTCAGAACCAAACACTCCACGACTCACCAGATTCTGCGGGCAACCGAACACATTATTCACGGGTTTAATATTTGAAAATCAACCGGAGCACTATTTTTGAACTTTGAACAAGCCTTCGATCGGGTATGGCATGCAGGACTACTGCGCAAACTTCAAACGCATGACTTCTCAGACTCACTAATCAAACTGATAGCTAGTTACCTATTCGAAAGAAGCTTTTACTCCAAGGCCAACAACACGTTCTCGACACCGAGACAGGCCCTGGCAGGCGTCCCCCAGGGCTGCTCAGCCCCCTACTATTTAACTTATATATCAATGACCTGCCAATCGCCCCTAACACTCTCACATATATCTATGCAGACGATACTGTCATCATGGCCCAATCAGGCAAGACGCTCTTCCTGCCCAACAGACTGCGGCATGCCTTAGACACAATAACAGACTGGCTGACTAAATGGCGTATTAAAGTAAATACACACAAATGCCAAGCAGTGGTCTTCATGAAAAGAAGCAGCCACCGTAGACATAAACTACCTCCTCTACTGCTATTTGGAAACCCCATTACTGGGAACGAAACCGCGACATACTTAGGCATTACCATGAATCCAGGCCTAACATGGAAACACCACATCCAAAATATTCGTTGCAGAGCCTACGCCCGATTAAGAGAACTCTACCCACTTATAAACGATAACAGCATGATAACCGTTCACACCATTCACAAAACACTGCTCAGACCGCTCATCACATATGCCGCCCCGGTATGGGGATATGCTGCCCCATCGCACATACACAGCATGCAAACATTCCAAAACAAAGTTCTAAGAACCATAACCAAATTGCCCCGACTAACTCCAGCACGCCCCCTCCACAGGGAATTAAACATGCCCACGATACTAGAATTCATAAGTAAACTCTCGCATGACACACATGAAAACGCCAAACTCCACTCCAACCCCCTAATTAGTAGCCTAGGTAATTACGATCTCCTCATTGGCCTCTAAAACGGCCACTTTTCGTATTCCACAGACTCTGCGAAGAAGATATCACAGACCACGACATCCAGGAATACCTAAACCGATTGGTCCCTACCGAAAGAAATCAAGACCTCCCAGAACTCTAGCACATAACACTCATATTACCGACCTATGCCTCCGTCGACGATACAGCTTACACTACCTACTACTCCCAATTCCACGTTACTTCTACTAACAAGGCACCAGTGTGCCTTAAATAATATAGCATATAATAGTATTTAATATAGCTTATAATATATAATTGCACAATACTTTATATAAAAACTGTAGTGAAATAAGCAAAAAAAAAAAAAAAAAAAAAAAAAAACAGTGCCTCTATGTTTACTTTCTTTATATGATTATGAATGAATTCCATCCTAACAGTAATCGAAACTCGCTTGCATGTAACTAATACCCTGCTAACCTAATAATGCTATCTCTAGACTAGACAAGGGCTCTTCCTAACCCGCATCTCCATATGTACTAACTGCATGATCTGACTTAAAACTCAGCTAACTACTAACACCACTAGACTAAGGAACTAAACGATACCTTAATTGCATGAAATAGCACACGATGCAGCGATCTATAAACTCTAGAATCTCACTAGCAACCTTATAATGCATGACCATTAAACACGAATACCTCCATCTGGCACTCAGGGCTTGCCATATTCGAATAAATGTGCATTAGCTTTCAATATTGCGAACGTGTCCCTTGGTTAGGCTCCTATAATATATAGAATTTCTAAAGCTTACATGCGTAGTTTTACCGAAACACACCTTACATCATCAGACCGGCTACATATTACTGGCTACTGAACTTACCGAACCGACAGAGATCGCCGCGGAGGAGTTGCCCTGCTTGCTGATAACTCGGTGGCACACCACTCGGTGTCCAATCCTCCACTGAATCGCCTGGAAGCCGTGGCTATAAAGTCCAAATAGAAAGCGCTCCAGAGAGGCGAGCGAGCGAGCGAGCAAATATGGTAGGCTGGGTTAGTGCTCAGCCTGTGTGTGGTTGCTGCGTACCTACCCTGTGTGGGTTTAACCGCAGAGATGGGATGGGGGTTGTAGGGTGGTTGTGGTGTTTTGGTTGTGAGGCAGACAGATTGTGCTAAAGCTTATCCTAATTGTAGCGGGCGGATATGACATCCTTGGAGTATGCTTGCTATGCGCATGCTGTTCTCTGTATTGAGAACAGCATGGGCATACCGCTATCCGCTATTTTGTATTGCTGTTAAGGCTGATGGAAATTTGGAATGTTTTCCTGTTGCTAGGTTATGCTCCTTTGTTATCCAAGGGGGCCCCACGCAAGGCGAGGCACCTTGAATTTGGGCTTAGGCCTATTGCGACAGAAATAGCTGCCGAGTGATCGAACGAGAGCGCTCTCATGATTAGGTAAAATGGCGTAGAATTTAGATGCCCGGCGTCTGATTTCCTCCTCGATATATGGGAGCGAAGAACTCTCATGAAGTAGCCTAGTTGGAAAGCAGCTATATACAGAATAAATGGTCCGCAGTCCTTTATTATGTACTCTTTGCAGAAGTGCGAGCCAACTGTCAGCTGCCATACCCCAGATTTCACAGGTGTATAGCATGACAGGGATGACCAGGGCTTTTAAAAGGTGTAATTTCAGGTGAACTGGCATCCACAACCAACTCCTCCCAAGCCATCAACCACTCCCACCCCCACGGCAAGCATCGTCACCAAACCAACTTAACACCCACATACCACCCCCACAATTGCCCGGCAACATCCAGCCCCCTCCCAGGCTGCCAAAACGCAACCGAAGACACCAAGCAACACACCAGCACAATCCACAGCGGGCCCTCTCCCGCAGAGGCCTCCTGGGATCATCATACCCGATAACTCACTCCTCAAGGGCCTCACACAAATCTTACACAAAACATGTCCCAACAAGGACTATACGATTCAGAACACAACACACGGCCTGAAGGTCCTTTGAAGGACCTTCAGTCCTTTAAAGACACACTAGTAGAGCTAAAAAAGGCAGCCATACAATACTACTCTTTCATACCTAAGACTGAACAACCTTATCGCTATGTCATCTGGGGTCTGCCTCTCGGCATGGAACCAGAGGATATTTCTGAAGCTGTCAAGGCCAAAGGCTATCCTCTCCAACACTGCAAACAGCTGGAGGCCCGAGGCAAACCCATTCCTCTATATCTTGTCACTTGGAAAAGAATGAAAAATCCAAACACAGGAACGATCAATTATGAACGTCTTAATCAAAGTAGAGCACCAGAGAACGGAACATCACATAGCGCAATGTTACAACTGCCAGCAGTTACGTCATTCTCATCAAATGTGCATACTTACGCCCCGCTGCGTCCTGTGCAGCGGTCTACACATGGTCAAAGACTGCCCGAACAAAGCCACTCCTAACTTTATACCGACATGTACCAACTGCCAGAGCGAAATCCTTCAAACTATAGGGGATGCATTACTTTTCAGAATGAGAGAGACCGCCGAGAATTACTCACCTTGTCTAGGCAGATATTCTCACCTAAGCAAAACCTCCCCACCCCCACTCCTATTACCCACAATGCCCTGGTACGCCCAGGTGTGTCGTTCGCAGCCACCACGAGTGGTGTTGCCAACACAACAACGCCAACACCAATACCATCAACTACAACATCACCAGAGACATCAACCATTAAAGAGTTTCTGTCTCTCTTTAAGGAAATTAACTTCAGCAACTTACTCAGCAACCTAAAAACGGCAATAGCTAAATTCAAGTCAGCAAATGGCCTTGCTGATAAACTGGAGGCAATTTTCAACTTGCTTGAAAATGTCGTATAATGGCTGCACGACAACACCCTATCTCCAACACAATAAATGCACTCCTATGGAATGCGAACGGCACACTTGGACACACCTACGAATTAGAATCCTACCTGCACCAACAAAAAATAGATGTTGCTTGTGTCAGCGAAACGAAGTTAAAACCTCACATGAAACTCCGTCTAAAAGGTTATGACCTACATAGAGCTGACAGGCCTGGGCACCGGCTGGGGGGTGGCACTGCAGTCATCGTCCGTAACAATTTACTAGTAAACACAGCACTGACTCTGCCTCAACTCGAATGTATGGAGTGTGCAGGTGTGCAGGTCCTCATAAACTCCCAGCTGATCACCATCCTAGCAACCTATCGCCCCCCCACCTCAAGCCCGGAAGGAATGATCCGTGATCTGGAGAAATTAGTCAACATCCATGCTAAAATCATTATTGCAGGAGACTTTAACGCAAGGCACACTCTCTGGAATTCCAGTGCTTGCAACAGAGCTGGTCAAGTCCTGCTTGACTTTGTCCTGTTGCAACACAACCTACAAATTAGAACTGCCCCGGATTATTCCTACTGGCACCACAACCCCTCCATTCCTCCCGACACTCTAGACCTTGTCATATACAAAGGAATCCACATCCCCCCACTCTACAAGTGTTCTACAGTCTGGGCTCGGAGCATTTTCCCATAAAATTCCACATAGGTGGGCGTGCCACCTACATTCGCACAAATAAGACCCAGATACCAGCCACAGACTGGTCACATTACAAAATTCTCATGCACCAAATGGCCGAGCCCAGACGTAGGTATGCAACACCCATGACTTTGAGATAGGGGTGGCAGCCCTTACAGCCTCCATAAGGACGGCAAAAAGAAAATCCACCACATACGCTCCTGCTCCTACCTCCTACACCACCTTTCCCAACATTGAGAGGCTGCTTGCCATCAGGGGAAAATACCTGCGACAGTGGAGATATACAAGGCTCGCAGTTTACAGAACTTTGGCTCAATGGCTTCGACCTGTTATGAGGCATCAAGTCTACTTAGAACGACAAGAGCTATTTGAAACAAAATTATTAAAAGTCACCCACAAATATGCCTCCATATGGGCATTCCTGCGAGCCTTTAAAACCTCCGCTGAAACAGGCCCACTATCAGAGCCACTGCTCACCACTCAAGGGACAATCCTTCTACCTAAAGAAAAAGCACAGGTTTTCGCCGAGATGCTCACTCGATGCTTCACTGAAAACCCGGCACAAGACGCCGTACACGAACAAACTGTAAACAACTGGTTTCAGCAGCGGACGAACCAACCTCCCCCTCCTCCCCTTCCAAAAATCACCCCCTCCAACTCTACAACCACATCCAGTCCCTTCCTAACAACAAGGCCGCCGGACCGGACGGTGTTCGAAACGAGGACCTGAAACACCTTCCCCGTAAAGCCCTAGTCCAACTAACTCAACTACTCAACTCTTGCCTCCACCTTCATTACTTTCCCCAAGCCTGGAAGGAGGCCAAAATTATCATGATCCCAAAAACCGGCAAAGATCGGGAAAATCCCTCAAACTTCAGGCCGATCAGCCTCCTTCCAGTCATGGGAAAAGTATTGGGAAAAATCCTCAGCCAGTTAATAAAGAACTCACTTCCAGAATCCACAGCCTTACCCAACCAACAGTTCGGGTTTCGTCCACTGCACTCAACGGAACTACAGATATTAAAATTAACCGATGACATCACAACACAGTTCAACAATGGCAGCAGCACACTGGCCCTCTTTTTGGACGTAGAAGCGGCCTTCGACAGGTGCTGGCACAATGGTCTTCTCTACAAGCTGTATTACCAGCTATCACCACTCAAGCCATACATCCCCATTCTGACAGCTACCTTCAAGAACGCCGCTTTTACGTCCAAGTACTCCAAGAAAAATCCCAAACCCTACCCATGTCAGCTGGGGTGCCACAGGGGGCAGTTTTAGCTCCTTATCTGTACACCTTGTACACTCGAGACATTCCCCCCGACCACAGATGTAAGACGCTACTCTACGCCAACGACACTGCCATACACAACCACCATACACACCCAAAATACAACCAGAGGGCGCTCCAACGTTACCTGGACAAATTCCTGACCTGGGCTGCCCTCTGGAAAATAGTGATAAATGCCGACAAAAGTCAACTAATACACTTCACCAAAACCAGGAAAAACGACATAGACATCACTCTACAAGGACGTAGACTGCAGTGCCAACCTACTGTTAAATATCTGGGAATTACCTTGGGTAAAAAAACTCACTTGGAACGCCCACATTCAGCAAACGATCCAAAAGGCCAAACAACGCACATGCGTCAGCACCGCACTATTGCACAGCAAGCACATCCGCATTAAGACAAAACTCATCCTCTTCCAATCCTTTATCCAACAATTTCTCCTGTACGCCTGCCTAGCTTGGTCAAACACCAGCAAAACCAACCTACTCTCCCTCCAATCCCGTCAAAACACCTGCCTCAGGAAAATACTAAGTGTGTCGATCCTAACACCTAACAAAATGGTTCACAAAGAACTACAATTTCCCACCTTCCTACATACTCTGCACAACCGCTGCACAAACGCATGGGCCTCCATAAGAACGCACTGCAACCCAGAAGTACAAAAAATAGGCCAGGCGGAGCCTCTCCACCGCAAGCATAAACGCATACGCATTTTCTAAAAACATCTCCGAGCAAACTCAAACCACTTTTTCTGACATCACCATGAACTGTATATATACTTGTAAATATTATTTGTTAAGTATAGGATAGGATTTTCAATTATAAGTCTGTTAGGTTAACTATGTATTAATTTCACCTTATATGCATGTGCCACTAAACAAGTCTCAGTCTTCGCACCATCACAGGAAGCTGTTCCCCTGGGCAAGCTCATTGCCCCCGCATGGGCTTCCAAACAAAAAATTTTCACTCAAAAACTGTCTATGTAAATGCTTAACTTATGTAATATTATGTACCTGTAAGGCTGCCCATGTACCAGCCCAGGGAATTATAGTTCAATCAAAATCAATGAACAATGGCAATGGCAAAAACTGGCATAGCCTTGGAACTGAGCATAGGGAACAGTTGAGCGATTTCTCCCTGTGCCCTATGGGCAGTCCCGGCAATGTGTTCCCTGAAGGTTAGACCTTTATCTAGGTGCACCCTAAGTAAGTTGTGGAGTTGTTCCATTTGATCATTTGCCGTCTGTATGTAAATGTCGGGGCGTTTGCGGGTACGCGGCGTTTTGTGAAAATAATGGCGTTGCTCTTTGCCGGGTTGATTGACATTTGCCAACGCCCAAACCACCCTTCGATTAGGTGTAGTAGTCTTTGTATGGGAATGAAAACTCTGTGTAGGTTTCTATTTGTTTTGTATAGTCATCCGCGTATTGGGCAGTGTTGACGTCTGTTGCATGTGGAAAGTCTGCCATGTATATGTTAAACAGAATTGGGGATAGAACAGAGCCTTCGGGGACTCCGCCGCGTATCGGTCTTAGTGTTGAAGTGTTTCCCGCCACCGCTACTTTGAAAGTGCGGTGCTTGAGATATGAGTGTATGAGTTGTATGTAGTGTTTGGGAAGCTCCAGTTGGATAAGTTTGTATAGGAGCCCGGCGTGCCAGGTCGTCGAGAAGGCCTTTTCCACATCCAAAGATATCGCTGGTGTGAAGGACCC
Organism: Metallyticus violacea; assembly: GCA_030762175.1. Taxonomy (NCBI): domain Eukaryota; kingdom Metazoa; phylum Arthropoda; class Insecta; order Mantodea; family Metallyticidae; genus Metallyticus; species Metallyticus violacea. The sequence goes on along the minus strand of CM060835.1, from coordinate 99,293,734 downwards.
CTCCTGGAAACCCAGGGCTGAGGCCTCCACAACCCTCAGCAACTGTTGGATGGTAGAGTGCCCAGGACGGAAACCGAATTGGTGAGGGGGGATGGCTTGAATGTTTCCCAGCAGGGGAAGCATACGGGCAAGAAGTAATCTCTCAATCACTTTTGAGAGTGTAGACAGGAGACGTAAAACTCATCCATCGATACAGCTGGCCCACTGGCGGATGACCAGCCAATCAGGGTCGACGCACACCACCAGCTACCAAATCACCTCTGCGGGCGCGTACCTGGCAGAAAACAACCGTCCACAGCCCACGCAACCTGCCACCTACGCAGCCTGCCCCAATCCGATCAGCATCCAAAGTGTAAAAAGTACAGTGAAAAGTGCAACCATGGCCACAGGTGCAAGCGGTGGAAAAAGTGTTCCCCCTCTAGTGCAGTGCAACAACCCAAAATCATAGTGCTCTGACAGGGTCACGCAGAACGTGAAAATCTCTTCAAATAACAGTGCTGGCACGCTAAACAATGCCCAAATACGTGACAAAAGAGCCATGGGATTCCATAGTGAAATGAGTGAATCTAGTTTTAAGTCAACAAATCAAAACCATTTCTATGTATCCTCTCACCATCTTACTCTAGAGAAACAACTTATTGAACTGTAGAGGGAACAACTAGGCTATAGAACCACCTTGCAAGTTTTGCAGTTGGCTGATCCTCGCTGGATTGCTGTGGCACAAAGCTTGGAAGGCTGCATCAGGGAAATATCTTCAAAAAGAAGGGAGCTGCACCAAATCAATCAAGGTTGGACCACCCCCTCTCAAAAACGACACCGCTCCAGTGGCAGCGATGATGACAGGAAACAAATCAAACCCACCCCCAAAAGGCACTCAGCAGTTTCCCACATCACTACAAAAAACAAGTACGACTCCCTATCGTCAAGCGATGACGACACGGAGCACCCCAAACCAAAAACACACACAGCACGCCCAAAATCTCATACCAAAAGACAGCTGTTCCACCCACAGCCAACTCCTCCCAAGCCCTCAACCTCCCCCACCCTCACGGCAAACGTCGGCACCAAGTCAACTCCACACCCACATCCCACCCCCACAACTATTCGGCAACATCCAGCCCTCTCCCAGGCTGCCAAAACGCAACCAAAGACACCAAATAACACACCAACACAAACCATAGCGGGCCCTCTCCCGCAGAGGCCCCCCAGTATAATTATACCCAATAATTCCTTCCTCAAGGGCCTCACACACATTTTACATAAAACATGTCCTACAGATACAGAACACAACTCACGGCCTGAAGGTCCTACTTGAAGGACCTTCAGTGCTTCAAAGTCCTTCTCCGTTGATGATAAGTTGGTAGGCTGGTTTTCATACGCTCTTTTTTATTTTTCTAATTAATGAGTGCTGAGGAAAACCTGTCAGGGAGGACGGTCCTGGTGGAAATTGAACCCAGACCTGCCAAATCCATCCCTTAACTACCTTGGCTACCAGTATTGGTCGCTCCTTTCTTAGAATTGGAACGAAAATAATTTTCTTATCTTTCTCCCTCCATTCCAGATGGTATTATGATCTTGTTTACTTATTTCAGAGCACGTGTTTTGTACATGTGCCTATTTATCAGCAGGTATTTGCTTTTTTCAAGATTTTCTGTTTGTGTGTGTGTGTGTGTGTGTATGTGTGTGTGTGTGTGTGTGTGTGTGTGTGTAATAATGAGTTCCATCACCTATACTCAATAGGATTTTATTAAACCTTTCCTATCTATATTGAGCATTTCTCTTATCACATAATTTCTGCTGTATTAATTATTTAGATTCATATTTGTGAATTCAAGGCAAATTCAACATTTCAAACAAATGGCAGCTGTTTTTTTTTTTTTATGGAAAATTTAATTTCCATTGGCATTTTAAATTGCAAGAAGCTGCAACATTTTATGACCGGAAGAGTTGATAGCAAAGATCAGGATTTACCTCACAAGCATATGTCGGTTTTCAAGACTTACTGATTCACTTTTAGGAAGAATAAGAACAATTATTACTTTAATCTTCCAAATTAGAATACATGATGCCTGAGCTAAACGAGCTCTTTCGATGTTTTCATATCATGTCATTTTATAGCAAGTTAAGAATGAAATGGAGTTAGTACATAAAAATTCATTCATTCGTGTGATAAAATGATTCTGGGCACTTAGAGGCCTTTTTTAAGACAAGAATCAAATATGTGTTAAATGGTATTTACTTTTGTTTAAGAGGGAGAGAAACTTTTTTTAAGCACTTGAACGATTTTTTTTAAAAATAAACTACTATGAAGCTATATAAGTATTAACATTAAAACTTATTAACTAACAGAAGTCTATAGCTAATAATTACAAACTTGGAAGTTGTAAACCAAATATACTTAACTACTTAGTAGAATTATCAGAATCACAATTATTGAGCTTATTATATCAAGTAAGTTCATGTTGCTTTCATAGTATACCTTATGAATAACTTTTCTGGAATTATGGATAAAATGTGTTCATATAATTTCTATAAGTTACAATTCTCAGTATTACGTAAGCAGTTCACTCCGGGAATAGTTTTTAATGAAACAACACAGCGTTCGCAGAATTAATTGATATAAATGTCATTAGCTGCTATGTAGAAAAGGACATTATAGAATAACAATATTTGTGCCAAGCAGTATTTTCTTTGATTTTTATAGATGTATAGATTTTTTAATTTATGAGTCCAATGATAAAGAATAAGAATAAAAATAGCATATAATATTGATTGCTTCTACTGATTTATATTCTTTTTTCCATTTTTTCGGTACCAAACTGCTGTTGTTCAGCAAACAAAATTTAGGTATATTTTTTTTTATGTAGCAAGATGCGTCTGATGTAACATGAGCATTAGTAGCATCTTACATCGATAGAGCACGACAACGCAGGTTGCATATCTTGTCACTGGATCACCGTTGTGCCCACTCACGTGACTGGATGTTTAATTTCAATCTTGTCTTTAAGGACCAACATAAAATTTAAGACTAACTATCTAAGACAAATTCATTATGTACAAGAATGACTTTTCTTTATTTTTATTATATGTAATTAATTGGAATATGTAACACGTAGAGCTAACATTTGCAAATGTGTGCATTTAAAGACAATATAATAATATATCAAAGCATTAATCATTAAAAAAGTCTTAAGGGGAAGTATAATGAAATCGTAGGCATTGATGACAATAATTTGAAGATATTAATGCAGAAAACAGGAATTTAAAGTTGAAGTAATAATAAAAATTCTTCAGAATTAAATATATTATTTGCAGTCAAACGCGTTCATTTTTTCTTGTAAATATAAGTATAATGGATATCCTATATATAAACAAGCTAACAAATTGATACTTGAGCAACTATTTAAAACTTATACGGAAGAGTGTTTTAAAGGGTATTGAAAGGAATATGGTAAAAAAATCTCCTTTAATGACGGTTTTAAAGCATTGACGGGACTATTCGCTCGTATATACTGCGCGTTCGTTCGGATGTTTACTTTATCGTAAAAGGAATTTCTTAATATTGGATGGACAATGGAATATATGTGCAATATTTTAAGTTGAATTGGTTTCGCAAATTACAGGTTGTGAGTTTCGAGAAATAAAACAATTTTAATGGCACCGGTGGCTATGTTGACATGATTATGGGAATGAAGATTATGCTTACAATTATGATTATTATATAGGATAAGAGCTTAAATTTGTATTATATGTTCTGTAGTATCAAGATCTAGTTCATTAGAAATTTGCTGTAGAATTGTATAAACGAATAAAAAGTGGGTTCTGGTTAGTTTATTCTAAGAATAAATTTTATATAAGAATAAATTGCTAAACAATCAGGCACATGTACAAGTTCACGTACATATGTATTTGCGATGAAATAGGGACTTATCCTAGCTGGGTAGTACATAAAATCAATATAGACTATTTTGATGCAGTTTGATTTTTTATAATATCAATTAATTTCTATTTTATTATCCGAAGCCGTGGTTAATTATTATAAAATTGTACAGTTTTACACCATGATTTGTTTGTTTTTATTTGGTCATAAACCCCGTGAAAATAACATCTCATCTGAAAACAAAACAAAGCTATATATAATATAACAAAAAGAAAAAGAAAAAACAAAGTAACAAATTAATAATAATTATAGAAGCTTTAAAAGGATAAAACACTTAAGATAAAGTCATTCTTGAAATCGCTATAACTCGTCGTTGAGTTCTTGTCTTGTCTTCTTGCCATAGAAGAACTCAACGAGTTTGCAAGAAGCTAGACCATTGAAGAACTCCAGTAGTTCGAAATATAGCAATTTCAAGTGTGACTTTATCTAAGTGTTTTATTCTTATCTACTTTTATTATTACTGTTAATTTGTTACATTGTTAATAGTGTTATTTTATTTTTTATTTTTCATTTATATATATATATATATACTGTACTGCACAAATATTTATTATAATTTCTAAGATATGTGCTTCAATTTTCAAATATATACATGATATTTCTTGCTGTTTCGATGCAGCTCATTATGTCTGATGCACATCGTCGAGTGTTTTCAGACTACCCGTAGTTCAATATTTTGTAATAAGCTGAACTCTAACGAAGACATTTACATTCGTTCTGTGCTAAATGAACTATCTGTTGAAATGGTAGAGGCAAGATTATGTACAATATAGAGGTGTATTATAGTTCTAATATATAAAAGAAAGAGCCAGGGGGAGGGGGCGAAGGGGCGGAATGTTTCGATCGTTACTGAAGACCTCAGGAAATGCATCTAAGGGTTATTAAAACTAGGTCAAGCACGAATGCTTTGCGCATACGCTTAGTGTATCGATTAAATCATTAACAACGGCCGACTAAATTTACTTCTGCATTTGAATAAGGTTTATGTTAGAAAAATGCTTGGTTGAAAACATCTCTTGGAGGAATAATTTTCAACGGTTCGTAAGGAGATTAAAGGCTATTGATTTTTCTGCAATTGTTTTGTATTTACTTTCAGGCAGTTTTATTATTACGTTTCGAAATGCTTAAAACTAGTTTTGTTCTAGATCTTGGCAACGTGTCGAATTTAGTTATTTTTTTATAAACAGCTAAATTATAGCAGAGAGCAAAGGGAATTATAACGTTTACAGATGCAAGCATGTTTAGCTTCGATCTAGTTCTTGGCAACATGCCGCTGAGTATTATGGGTAATCCACCATATTGGTTTTCCTCCCGCAGTAGAAATCAGAGAAGAGCGGTGTAAAGAAGTGTGACAGATAGGTATAGAAGTTTTAGCCAAAATGTCTGGAAATACTGGGATGGAACAACTCATTCCAATTGTGAACAAACTTCAAGATGCCTTCACACAGCTTGGTGTTCATATGCAATTAGATCTTCCACAAATTGCAGTTGTGGGAGGACAAAGCGCAGGGAAAAGTTCCGTATTGGAAAATTTTGTCGGGAGGTAAGCGGAATGATTGTACAGCAGTACTGAGTGTGCAAATGTGTATAGATGTTTTTTGTGTCTTTAAACTAACTAAAATTAAAATATCCCTTATAACTAACTTTTTCCGCTGTCTCATAATTGCCACTGTTTTGACAGTTCGGCTGTCAAGCCGTTTTTTCATTTTTAATTTAACCTTTGTTGAAAGAACATTTCAGCGTCTTTTGATATGATAAGTGATTTTTTGTGAGCATTTTAATGCTGTACACCTAAATCGTTTTCCAACATTTTCCTAAATGATAGCATTGTTAAGGTTCGTTGAGTTTTTTTGAACAGCAACTGTACTTTCTTTTCATGAAAGCACACACGTGTACGCACTTTAGGAGTTTTTCCTGGGTGTGGAAGTAAATATTTCCATAAATTTTAGGGCAAGTGTTATCAGGAGTTTCCTTTATAAATTATTCGTTTTGATTTAAAGATTTCCCAAGTAAAGGTGATGAAATTGAACGTCTGGCGTATGCAGATTTTATTTTTATTTCCCATTTTATGCAGTTTACACATCAATTTGTGGTAATTACATTGCTTCCGAAACAAACGTGGGGGGAAAATGTATTTAAGTGGATAGTAACTTCGTCGTCGATTTCATCACCAATACTGCCATTCCCCAATATAAAAAAAATTTTATTTACTTTTTAACGCTTATTTTATCCTTATATTTCTTAGACCTAGGACCGGTTGTACAAAGAGTTTAGAGCTTAAAATTGACCATCAGTTATGCTTAATTTGAAAAATTTGGTTGTATAATCATTAATCTAAGATTATTTCATCTTAAGCTCAAATGAAATTTCACAAGTTAAAGCACTAACATGAGTTTAGTGATTGTTAAATAAAACATTTCCCAAAGTACATAATCATAACTTCATTTATAAATAAAATGCTGAGTAACATGTATTTTAATTTCATGTAAATAATGTTTCTTCATTGTTTCATTTTTCACTTCCATGTAATAGTAACAGAGTTGCATTTAATTATTGGTTAATGCTAGGCTAACCATATGAGTGGTATATTGTACAGATTTCTGATTATGCCTACACTTTATTCAAAAATGAACTTCTCTGTACTTCTCATGTATTTAATGAGAGAGAGAAATTCATTCGTAGAACTGAATGACAAATAATTCAAAATGTGATTTCACTTAGCAAAAGATGTCAAAAATGGGAACAGATGTTACATCCCCGATTATAATCACAAATTAAGTGAAATCATGCTTTAAATTCAATGTTAATGGTATTAATAACTTTAAGATTCCATGTGAAAGTAGACTTGCAAAATTTATTGGTGATATATTAAAGTGGGCTATAGAACCATCCATAAAGATACTAGAGCAAATGCAGCTCTTAGGCATCAGTTCATTAAAATGCCAACTGAAGAGGGTGATATAAGGAAAGTGATGCTAGGTTTCTATAACATTTGCAACTTTCCAGGAATTTTAGGTGATATAGACTGCACACACATGGGGATAATAATGCAGAAGTCTTAAGAATAGAATTACACTCTTTGGCAATTTCGCTCCATGCGTTCTCTATTATTTATATGAGATGGATTCTGTTTTTTTTTTATTTTCAATTTTTCCATATATTTCAACACCAGATCAATCCTTCTCACATTTGCTAAAAATTTGTCATTCGCAATCACTTATATTGGAAGACAAGGCAGCAAAATTGAATAATTATTGATTTTCTCAGGTTAAACAGTTGAACCTCAACTTGCTCTAAACACAAATTTCTCTATTTGTTCCCAATGTTGCCATAGGTTCAATGGTTAGTGGAAACTTGAGAATATATAATCTGAGGTTATTTTTATGCAAAGATGTGATTAACCTTTAGTTACCTTTTAAATTACAGTTAAAAGTAATTTCCAGTTAGCAACTTTCATACAACCCGCCCTTAGAGTAGTTAACTACCAACTAATTGAACATATTAATTAAATTATAAATTTTATTTACATATACATAGATTCAAACTTATGCTCATCAAGCATCTAAGATGTCACTCTTGTCCATCATCTTGGGCAACTTAAACCAGGTAACAACTCGATTTGTTTCATCTTGTTACACATTTCTGTTAAATGTATGAGTTACGTGCTTTCTTTTTATAATTCAATTGTATTTTTTTTTTAATTAGGTAATATTCCTCAATGTGTAATCTTTTAATCAGAATTTATATCATTCCTGCAAATGTTCCTTCAAACAAAACACTGATTTGCATTTTATCTCATTTGTTTATTTACTTTTATGTTATAACAATATTGAACCTTAAGCAATTTTTTCAGTTAAGCATTACATATAATAATAAAGAATAAAGCATACAATGCACAAATTTTGTAGCCAAAAATATGCAGTGTAAAATGCACAATTGTGTGTTTGAATTCATAACTTGTATTTTTCCACTAACATGGTCGCCATAAAATGGAATTCTATTCTATTCATATTCATTTTTTCTCTTTCACCTCCTGCAGTAATGCATCACTCTAGGGAGTAAAGGTCAAAACATTTGGTATCTTAGTTCTTCTATGAGAAAGGGCTCATTTGCCAGCTTATATATTAATCGTGACTCAGCATAGTTTGGTTTATTTCCTGGAGCATTCAGTGAGTTCATGAAGCAGTCGCAGAGATTTACAGACATAGAATTTGTCATTTGCAGTTATCTTAGTAGTACACCTTCTACATTTACAAAAATATCTACATCTGCATAAATAGTTACAATAAAAAATGAAAAGCAACACCTAACTCAACCAACACAACAAAAACCAGAGAATCAGAAACAGACATATCACTCAATCTCTCAAATTTTAATGTATACATGTTTATATATGCATTGATATATAATTATTGCAGTGTTTTTAATTCAGTATATGTTATCACTCATATATTTCTTTACAGAATGATAAACAGTTAAAGTTTGCATCATAATGACGTGGCCATGTGCAACTTGATTACTGATTCACTTGTTGCTCAATCTTGCTCATAGAAGAGAACAGAAAAAGTCTTAAGTTCGATTATTTGTTAACACAGTTCACTATTATAGTTTAGAACTTAATGGCATGCTTCTTGCACGATCTCGGCAACTACATCATCTATGGCGCAAACAGCTTTAACCAGTCAGAAAGGAGATATGGAAAAATGTAGTTCTTCTGTATGTACATACAGAGTGAAGTCTTAAGTACGGCTTCCTTTGGAAGGGAAGTAAAGCTGATATAGATTTATGGCATGTTAAAGAACCTCAAGCCTGGAAGACGAGGCCTGTTAGCAAAATTTATGTGCCATTTCATGCCGCAAATTGAATGGGATGCTGGTGACCTGAGATGCAAAAGAGCATCTGCAAATAAACCAAATAAATTAAAAAAGGGTAAAGTTAAAAGAAATGCAGTTAAGTCTGAATTGAGATACTTAGATACTTATAGCAGTTCACTATTTTGAGGTTTTCTTTATTTAGATAAATGGTTTTCCGCATATAACTTCACCCTTTTCCTGAATATCATTGTTATTGTGTTTATGTTGTTAATCATACAGACATTCTTCTTTGCCCATTCTGTAAGCACTATTATTTTGGAGATACCACTAGAAGTACCAAAATTCAAGGATATTGAACACACATAACTTTCAGGCATTCAAATCCATGACATAAATATACAACAGATTATAATACAGTATAATAAACATGCCATGCAGCTTTATATCCATCACCTTATTAATAAAATACTTTATTATTCAGGAAATGTGGTCCAGTGTAATAAAATAAATTCAGTAGCTAAGCTGTACTACATTTTTAAAATTCCATCATTCATTTTGTAAAAGGTGTGAGTATTTAAATATGCTATATCATCTAAATAAATATAAATTTAATCTTTTTGTGTAGACATTTGGTTGCTTGAACTGTTGGTCTTTGTCAAAATCTTAGAGCTTATATTCTAGAGCAATTCCTCAAATTGAATTTGGTTACTGGAGTCATCTTTCTCTTTATACAAAGCTTTATATCTCTTTCTTCCATTAACCAGAATTAGTACCTAGAAGAAATTGATTTAGCAGACTAGTTATTACTTTTCTTTTAACTGATTTACTCTTTTTATGTGTTCATTAGATATTTTGTTTGGCAACCAGTTTTTTCTGTATTTTGTTGGATTAATATTTTATCTTCCTCCATTGTAAATATTAACTCCTGTGGGCATGTCATGATCATTATACTAGGGCATACAAAAAAATGACTTACATAGTTACTGTTTAACACTAAATTTATGTAGATTACCTTTGGCATAGTCCCCTGCCATGTTAACAGTACATTGCCAAATCCTTGGAGAGTGATACTTTCCATCTACTGTATCATTTCTGGATATCTTTCTTACTGATCGATCTAAAGCCCTTTGGATGCAGACTCTTGATTGAAAGCTAATGCCTTGCAGATGTTTATTGATCTTGCGTGTAACTAGAGAAGTAAACTATATTTATTCCTTACACAATGAGGTATTAGACACCAAAAGTATGCCTTTACATTCTTAACAATCATTATTTTCAAAGGACCCTGCAATGTATAGCATCTTTAAGGGTCCTAAATGTGGAAAGGAAATAAAGCTGTTGGTTTCATGTTTTAGATTTATGGCACACGAAAGAACCTCAGTTTATTGGCCATTTCACACTCTAAATAGAATGGATGCTAGTTACCAATGATGTTAAAGAGTGTCCTTAAATAAAATAAATGTAAACCTAAAATCTTTAAGGGGTGTGATGAATCCATATATTGCTGTTCACTTGATTATTGTTTGTAGAACCAGTTTCAAGGAGATTTCGTTATCAGCTAGACTAAAATTCAAGTTGAGTGTATAGTTAAACTAAATCATACATTAATATCAATTATATGATTGGCTTCACTGTACAAGTTTCAATTTACATTTTAATTTAATAAGCGTATCTTTTTGATTGTGATAATGTGACAAAGAAAGTTATCACCTACCTTCATTCTTGTGATGCTCCAGATGTAGTCTTGCTGTCTTCCTTCACTGCCATTTTTCCAATTTCATGTAGACACTGCAAAACCCCATTGGTCACAGACTTTCCACATTTTATGGGCAGACTATGATTTCTGTAATGCCCAAAGCACCGAGTTGCATTTTTTCTTCTTGCAACTTGAATTTTTTATAAAACACTGCCGTTTATACGTATGGAACTTTTAAGTGTGATATTACTACAAATCTGGTCACTGTATTTACAAAATATGGTTATTTTGATACTTTCAATATTGCAGATATACGAAACAATTGCTGCTCTGTAGTACAAAAAATAGATTCCAATGGTTACGCTATGTGCATTGATTTACATCATTGTTACCATGACTTTTTGAATGCCCTGGTACATTATATCCTGTCTGGTTTCTAGTCTTAGACAGCAAAGGAAGTATGTTTCCCATAAATGATATTAATATCTCTAGAAAATTTTGGTGATCTATAACTCAAAATAATATATTGCCCCTTTTTTTTCTGCTAATCTAATAGCTTCTTCTCTCCTTTTTGGTAGACTCTGGTCTTAGCTTTTATGGTGACCTTAAATACTGTTTCCTCTTTTCTGTTTGATCCATTAAAGAATGCTATATAAACAAGATATGTTTTATACCAATTTTCTGAATTTTATTTTGCATATAAAGTAAAAAATTGCATTATACTGCAAATATGGACATAAATCACTGTATTGCCAATGTGGAAGAGTAAAAAATAACATTAGATGGAATGAGATCATTACAGATTAAATTACTGCAGTATTGCAGCAATTTGTAATTTTCCATTATGGTATTAAAGTTGATATGTATTTACATATGATGTGCTTGTGATGTAACAGTCTTAACAACATTACTAATAGCGGATCATTTGGAGTTTCTAATACAACATAGCATATATTTCTTCTTAGCTTCTAGGTACCATTGCATCATTGTAATTTCTAGAACTGACATTTCACACTTAAGAACAAAACATAGTACTATTAAGAAAGGTACAAGTTAAATGCACAATTAAATGCTGGACAAAACAAAAATTTGCATATAATATCAACAACTTAGTTTATTATCAAAAAGGAGAGCACTATAAAAAATTACTGCCCAAACGTATTCAAAGATTTATGTGGGTCATTCTATGTCAAATCATGCAGTGCTGTCCACCATGATGCCACTGATGTAAATGATTTTAATTTGAGTAGTATACAACATTAAACAGTATGTTATTGTAATTATTATGACAACTTATTTTATTGAGGGGGAAAAACTTATAGAAGTTCTGTCAAATTAAAATTCTGAGTAACTGATTTAACAGAAAAGTTTAATTTACCTGGTCTAAATGATTTGGCTCAGAAGAGATGATTAATGTATGTTTCACTATGTTAGACTCCATATTTAATTAATATTGAGATTCAGTTTCCCTTTTGTTTAACTCTCATAGTTAGGAAATTACTACAGAAATACAGTGTATTACTGCAAGTAGTACTAAGTAGGCGTGTTCCATCATTTATTAATATTTTTCAAATATTTGGAAGTAAATTTAGTGTAATCTAAAAATTAAAAAATGCATGTGACACTACTTTTTAGGATTTGGAAATGATATCAGTGGGGAGTATAAACATTAAGTTTTAATGGAAAGAAATAAATATTGGTGGACTCTGTATATTGTTATTCAAAATTCAGCCACTGATCTTTTATGTTTTTCTATATAGTTTTGTTTTCACAACTTTTACATCAGCAGTTCATTGGGAATGTTCTATGAAATTATCTGAAAAAAAAAATAAGTTTATAAGATATAAATATGGAAGAAAACGAATTATTGGAACTGTTTTCCATGCAAGAAAAACTGGTCTTTAGAGTTTAAATAAAAAAAAAATTCTGTACTGTTAAGATATGCACCTTTCACATTTGATGAGAATACAGCAAATATTTGCATTCACCATGAAAAACTGCCACACTCTAAATATTGTGTATATCAAAATTCTTCTGGTTATCCTTTCATAACACCCAAAAGGTAAATTAAAACATTTAATAGAAACAATCCTCAATATTGTCAAACAATTCAACAAGGGTGAAAGTACATGCTTCATTAAGTCATGCCAAAAATTGTGCATATCTTGCAGCAAAAAGGCTAATAAACATATAAAAACAAAATATTAATGCAAGTACCAGAAGATTGCAGTGATACTACAAATGAATCTAATAATAATTCCATAGATAAAGATAATGCTAATGCTATAGGTGGTAAGGGGAAAAAAATCGATGAACCTTTACAATGTTGGGATGTTCTGCTAACAAACTAAATGGAGTTGATAAAAAAGGAAAACTAAACTATGGCAAGCATAAGTTATTACTAGTAAAGGATGCTGTAACCTCAAAAGTAGCCATGTTTAAGTATTCATTGAGCAAGATGTGAATGATGAAAATAAATGCTTGTACAAATTGACTATTCTGATAGAAGAAATAAAGGAGAAAAGTTCATTTTTAACATAACAAGAAAAATAAAAGTAATCGATATTCGCATCCAGCACTTAGGCAGTTGAGTAAACTGCATCAGATTTTCCTGTTTCCAAATATATGGTAAATGAAGCTCAGGCACTGAAAATACCGTAAAAGAATTCTTGTTCAGCTGGCAAGCACCTTCAAGACTGCTTGAAGTTACATTATTTTTTTAAGATGTTCCCCCCCCCTAGAATATGTCCTGGCAAGTAAACTATGTTGCAGTAAAAATTCTAAAATTCAGGAAGAATACAAATGCAGAAGAAAATAAATTTTAAGCTGTTATATTTAAAATTCAAAACATAGCATACAACTGTAAAAATTGGATTTTTCAAATTTTGTTCTTTGCATCCAAAATGTAGAATTCAAGGATGTTCTGTATGTGTATGTGTATGAGAGTCTCACCAACATTTTAAAATGCTGGTTGCAGCTCTGCCATAGAGAAAGGCTATATTAATTAAATGATTTTTACATGGAAGATAATATACAAACATTGTATACAGGATGGCCATGTAAAGATCATTTCAGTTAGAGTTGTGGGAGACTGCTTTGAGAAAATCTGTAACCCAAATATCAATTAAGAGTTTATCATTACACAGCAAAATCTCAGTCCTTTTATCTGTTATTACTGAAGGACAAGACTACAGTCTACCTTTTATATTGCTGAACTTTGACTTTGTGTGCCATAATGTTATACAAGGATTCTCTGGGAAATAATTCAAGCTATATTATATCCATTTGTAGTATATTGTAACCAGTCATTACTTAATGAAGTCAAAACCTATTTGATAGGTTTCTGTACAATAAATGGCTCTTGTCCATACAATTCCTACATTTCCTGTACATTAAGTGACTCTTGTCCATGTAGCTCTTACATTTCATTGTTTCTTTAAATGTATTTTAAAACATTATTTGATGACAATAATTCTCCTGCTAAAAAATGTAATGGTGCAAGTTCCCAATATAAGAAATGTAAAAAGTCTTTGAATCCATGTTACCATTAAACTGATAATTAGGTTGCAGCAGAATGGAATTTTTTTGCAATCTCACATGATAGAGCCTGTGTGATGGTGTTAAAAGCACAATAAAATGACTTGCAACTTTTGCTAGACTGCGGCAGTGTCTAATTACATTTTAGCCCCAGAAGACTTGTACAATTGAGTTAAAGATAATGTTTTACGCATTACTTTCTTCTGCAAAAGGGATTCAGGGATTCAGACCCATACCAAAGAGTCTGAAACATGTTAAAACAATTCCTTGTACCGGCAGTCACCACAAATTTGTTCCAATAAACACAACAAACTAGAAATGTATTTACTGTCTTCAGATGAAGAGGAAAGTGTAGCAAGGATGATAGGTGAAATTTCAATAAATGCTGATCCTTTAAAAGTTGGGAAATAGGCATGTTACCGTAATGAGTGGTTAAAAAAGGTGACAGTGAACCTATCTTTTCAAGGCCACAAACATCTCTTATATCATGTTCTTTGTGAAGTACCAGTTTTATCAGTATATGGTGGTAGTGAACATTAGTTTAGTTTAGTTCTCGGAGCATTCACTGAGTTCGTGAAGCAGCCACAGAGACCTATGAACATTGAACTGGTCATATACAAATACCACAGTAGTTTTCAATCTGTATTTACAAAAATTTGTTTACATCTACATAAATAATTACAATAAAAATAAAAAAGAACACTTGGAACAACTCAACCAACACCAAAAACAGACAAATCAAATCATACAATCATACATTATAGGTTTAATCTTCAGTTATACAACTAGGAATGGGAAATTTCTACATTTCCAGACTGTAATGAAATAATATAAGTCAGTGAAACTATTGTGTCAAGCTTAAATTGTTTTTTGTGAAAAACGAACTAGAGTACAAATTTCAAATTTTGTTTGTCCCCCCACATTAAAAAAAATTATGTACATCAATGACTTTTAACTATAGTATGTTATATTTTCATCGCCATAGAAGCAGTGCTAAGTCTGCCTCTTTTTTTTAGATTGGCCAGAAGAACATATCTGCATAAATATTTTTGATTACTGAAAAATCTATTTATTGATGTCTTTATATAGGTAAATGCAACTTCTGTGTCAAATTTCAGGAACCCATTTAAGAAAATAATGAAATAATGGCACATTACAAGAACTAGTTGATTTAAAATTTTGTAAAAATTATAAAAAATTCCTTTCAACATATCTGAGGTTCTGTTGATATTGTTGAACTATTTGGCCATCATTGTTACTTTACTGATATTTGTATTCAGGAAAAATATTTTCCAAACATTTGTTAACTGTTTTTTGGTAAATGTATTACAGAAAAGTGACAAATCTCCATGTTTGGTCTGTAAGTATATTATTGTTATCATGCTAATTTGGTTTTTCATAATTAATAGTAAGTGAAGTGTGTAAATAAGTTACCCAGAGTGTATCATTTAAAATATAATAGCTTCACTTTAAACAGCTTCAAATATTATACATATAAACTAGTATTAGTTGAAAGTTTTTTACATAAACCAAGTAATGATAAGGCTGACTACGCTCTGGTGAGGAATTAAGAAAAGAAAGGGGAGAAAGCTCTTGTAAATGAACAAAGCTAATGAAAAAAAAAATTGATGATGCTGATCCTAAGAATTCCTAATGTTATACTGCATTTTGAGAGATGGAAGCCATCCATCAGATACAGAGGTTGCTGTTGAACAGAATCATGATTGAGCTGTGATAAACGTTCAAATAAAACATAACCCAATCAGGTTTGTAGCAAGAAACCATGCAGTACCATTGACTTTTTTTTTCTAAGTATTTGATATTTAAAAAGTAACCAAAAAAAGTAGCTGAAATACTAAATTACAGCACCAGTGAACATTCTGCAGTTTTTTTTTTTAACTAATCCCCACCAAATGCTTTAGAATAACAATTGTTTCTAAACATACTGTAAAGATGAAAGATTCTAAATATTATGAGAAATGATAACTGTTATCCACTTTTATGTCTTCCAAGTGAGGAAACAGGTTACTTTTTTAAAACAACTTTGAATTAGCTCACTGACTTTATTTCATGCCAGGAAATTAAATATGTATAAGATAAGTGATTAATTTAATATGAGATTGAATCTCGTTCATGGAATTAAGCAAAATAACAGGAATATGTTGAAGCCCCAAGAACAAGGTATAAAGGCCCACCTCAAAAGCTTAAAAAGGCCACAAAATTCTCGCATTCTGTTCACTGATATGTACTTATATCTTTGTCAATCAGAAAGAGAGGGGAAAAAAATTGTTCTGCTTCACTCATCAGTTATCTTGTTGTTCATACACGTATAGTCTGCAGACATGTAAGACAATGTTTAGTGTTTTCAGAGGAAATTTTTTGTAGAGAAAATTATGAAAGTTATTTAATAAACTTATAGTATAATGATAATGTGGAATAAAAAGTAAGTTCTGTTAGATGAATGAGAGCATCAAATTGTTTGATCATGATTCAATAGCATTTATTTACCTTTCAGATATAAATACAGCAAAATAACTTGACTGCTCCACCTCATAATGTACCCATAAATAAGCTACAATGATGGCTAAAAAGATATTAGCAGTGTTAACTGTACAAGAACTTCCAGATAATGTATGCTAATTAGAATGGAACTTATCAGCATATGTGGTAATATGAAATTAGCCTTCATAGAGATGACAAAAAGTAAAAAAATAATTTTATATTTGCAACTTGTACTGAGAATCACATTGATACACTAACGGATCAATGAGACTTAATACATTATAAGACTTTAGCTATGAGCTACAGCAGTACACATGATCAATTTTTTTTAACATCGTTCAACCCTATTTATACTTCTGTCGCATCACAGACACTGGCTATTGGAGATGGATCACTTCCTTCACTAACAAGATATCAACATAAGGCCGATGTATGCAAGGTTATATTATGTCAGAGGAAGGGGGTTAAGAATTTGTGACTACAATGCAGAAACCTGCATCTAAACAAGACTGAATGCTAAGCAGAGATCAGGGTCATTAGGCCGATGTTAAGGCAACTTCACATCATGGTAACAATTCCATCAATACTGATGATTAGACATCATAAAACAATGTTTTTGGTGCCTAAAGTTGTAAATAGTAAAAAATAGGCTCTAAAACTGAAAATATACATTATAAATATATTTTAAAATAATTTTACTTTCACAATTACTAGTTATGAACTTGGGTCATTAAATTTCACATAGACAATCCCAATTTTATTAATACATCGTTTTCAAGTATAAAATATTTATAGTAGGTTTTAAAACTGCATTATTTAAACTAATGCAGCAAATATACAATCTGGTTGTTAACTTTTATTTGGTTTTTGAAAAAGGCACTTAGAAAATGTTCATATGAAAATATTGTTTTCATCATAAGAAAAATCATAGTCTCACTGTGTAACATATATAGTTTATAGTTTGTTTTAGTTTTACAAATAAACTACAAAAATAACTTTTCAAAATAAATTTTAAATGGGGATGTGATCTGGTTTAGAATAAGTAGGAAAAAATAATGATCACACTATTTAACATTTGTCATTTTTTCCCATAGGTTGCCTCACCATAAATAAATTTTCTAAATTTTCCACCAAAAAAAAAAAAAAAAAAAAAAAAAAAAATCTTTCCACGCCTACAGATGTTGGTGGAGCATATTGAATCTTGGGCACATTGAAATTTAGTTTTGTTTCTAGTCAAAATATTTGCCACTGTGTATAAATATGAAAAATCTTTGCCTGGCCAGATTTCTCACTTTCAACCAGACAAAATTTGATCGCTCTGCTTAAAATTTATGGGGGGACAAAAAAATTATATATGATTTGTAGTTGCTTTTCAGTTTTTTGTGGAAATGTGCATATTTTAAGCATGAAACTAAGGAATATGCACTAACATCAAAATAGGTATATATTATAAAACTACAAATTAAAGTATAAAATGCTGCAAAACATATATTCTGGTTTTCTTCATCGTGTCTATTATAGAAAAAATTAGACACTTACCTGGAAATCCATTGTTTACTGATGATACATGATATAAAATGATAAAGTAGGGAAGGAAGCATCTCAGTGAATTTAGGATACTTTCTTGGCATTTGCCGTGATGAGCACTGAGGAAAATGTGGAAAAAACTGCAATCATAGAGGACAATCCGGTGGGATTGAAATCACAGATCACCATTCATGAGCCTATGCTGTAGTAACCTTAGCCATTTATATCAGTGTAAATATGATGGTGTGATTAACACTATATAGGTGTAACAAAAATGTTAGGACAAACTTTGGAAGCTTCTTCACACCAAAACAGAAAAAAAAAGTCACAAATATATATCCAGCAGTGAGTTATTATTGAAAAACATGTTTTGAGGTATGATCCAACAACTTAAGTTTGTTAAAATAATAATAATATGTTTAAGTTGAGTGATATTACCGACAAGTCATTCTGCTGATATACATTGTATCCTAGATGGCAAAGCATTTACTATGTAAACTTGCTTATGTTTACCTTTTGTGTATATTCATAGTTAATCAATTTCTTATGTTTGACTTTTGCAGCAATTCAGGTACATTTAAACACCTAACCATGGCAGGATATTCATATTGTGAGGGGGGGGGGAGATTTTTATGAACCTCAACACATTGAAGATAATAAGGATAGAAAAGTTGTGTTCATGGAGTACGCCATGCAATTATATGAAATGACCAAAGACTATTGTCAGTTATCTTGTGCTAATATGTGGATATTCAACATTCTGTGGAATGAGCTCTTCCTAATCAGATGTACCAGTGACTTGGTTTTCCTCGATCCATAGTTTGTGGTGCTATGGGTCCTATATTAGCAAATTAATAATAAACAGTTGAGTAAGTTTTATGGCATGGCTTCTCTTGGTCTGGAAATGCTATCTAATAGAATCATGCAGCCTCGCATCTATTACCATTCATACAACCACAATAAAAATCTTATCTGCATGTTCATAATGGGAATATCATGCCATTGTTAGCCACTCAGTATAATGAACTGCAGCACAAATTAAATGTAAGAAATTGACTAATCAGGAGTGCACTATCACTGTAGTAGTGTAGCAGTAGCATTTGTGCTTCCCATACTATGGGCCTAGATTCAATTTCTGGTTAGTTTAATTTCTTGACTAAGGTTTTTTCAGAGGTTTTCCCTCAGTTCTTTAGGTGAATGTCTGGGAAACTTTCCCTCCAAGTCCCCTGAACTCATTCAGCTAATTTCTTCTATCAGCCTTCATTTGGTACAATAGATCTTAGGTTACAGTGCCATGATCATTAAAAAAAAGAGAGTGCACCATGATATATGTAAACAATTCTCCATGGCAACACCTCACTTTCACAATGTACATCAGCAAGCTGACTTGTAAAAAGCACTTGATTGTCTGAAAGTTTAATTATAATTTTAACAAACTTAAACCCTTGAATCCTATCTCCAAATGTGTTGAATGTTATTTTTAATACTCACAAGCCAGGCATTTCTGGTAAAATGTTTACATGACTTTTTAATCCTTTCTTTCTTTCTTTCTTTCTTTCTTTCTTTCTTTCTTTCTTTCTTTCTTTCTTTCTTTCTTTCTTTCTTTCTTTCTTTCTTTCTTTCTTTCTTTCTTCTTTGTATGTATTATATATGTGCAGAATTTGCTCAATTGTGCTAGTATTTTTGTCATACCTTATATAAAGAATGCTTGTAAGAAATGAGTACGGAATATTGCTGTTACCTTTATTTTCAGTCACAAAGTATCTGTGATTACAGACTTTTACGCAATGACCTTACAACCAACACTAATGATACCAGAGAATAGACCAAAAAGCAAAATTATCTTACAAAATGCAACATTTTCTCTTTTTGCCATTTTTCACAAATAGAAATATATCTAATATAGAAACGATTCAACCTCTCTGTTTTATTATTATTATTATTATTATTATTATTATTATTATTATTATTATTATTATTATTTATTTGAATGGTGTTTAATGCCCATTTTTACTACTGAGCCACCACAGGCAATAATGATTCAACCTAATGATACGAAACTTTTCACACTTTCGTCTTTATACATATTGAAACTTTCTAGACCATTTAAAAATCTAATGAAATCTGAAAAGATACATTTAAAAAATTATAAAAACAATTTGTTATACATTTTTAAAATTTTGACATGGAACATATTTCTAAGCAAACGTGTATTTTTATGTCAATGTGTTAAATCTTTAAACAACTACAGCTTATAATTTTTAATAGCATTTAACGCCTGTACATTCAACTTTTTGAGGTGTACTATATATATATATATATATATGTTGTCTTAGATTTTTGTTGTAGTTTATTCCCTCTCACGTTCCAAGCATACAAACAGTTTTGATTTTTTGATCACTCATTATTAAC
Organism: Metallyticus violacea; assembly: GCA_030762175.1. Lineage (NCBI taxonomy): Eukaryota > Metazoa > Arthropoda > Insecta > Mantodea > Metallyticidae > Metallyticus > Metallyticus violacea. The sequence continues at coordinate 99,273,306 of CM060835.1, read as the reverse complement.
AGAAAAATAATATAGCACTAACGCTTTGTAATTGCACACATTCCACGTGATAGGCATGTGATTGCTGTCTTTTTATAAAATGGGAGATAACATTCAACTTTTCCACACTTACACTTTTTAACTCAACATGGGAATCCTGCAGTCCACTTTAACAAAACAATAACACAAGTAATTTTTAGAAGAGGCACGATTAAAGTTCACTTCGGTTTTCTCCGCAGGCGTTCGTGAAAGGAGCCGTGGCTGGAGCCTGTGTTTCCGCGGTCTGTACGTGTAAGTTGGGGTAGGTCATGTTTTCTTCTAATTGAGATATGGCTGCCTTGGTAGTCAGATGTACCACTATATTAGCTTTGATTAACGTGGGATTATTGCAGTCTAAGGCTTCTCGTAGACATGGCATACCAGAATGAAATGGGAGGCTTTGGGTTCAACAATATAGGGATGACCGATAGGTAGAAAAGCAATATAGCACATGTAAAAGAATTTGTACTTGTGAGGATGATGTCTTCTGGCAGAGGTAGAAGGAAGACCTCTTTCATCTGCTGCCTAATTTAATGCAATTTGTCGCTTTCCTGTTTCTTTACAGACTGTAAGGAATCACTCTAAAGTTTGGTTAGGTAACTACATAAAGAGGTCCTGTATGATGAACACACCATGTACCCATTTGCATATGCCGCCGACTCTGGAACATCCACGGATATTAATCTATGTGGACAAAGTTGTAGTGTAATCTTTGACTTAATGTTACACGGAGAATGTGCTTTATGCAAGTCACACCTCCTTAGTATTGGACATGTAAATGCAATTGCAATGATGATTATTGTTTAAAGGGCACAAAACTGTTAAGGTCATTAGTATGCAATCACGTCTTGCGCGGTTCTATTTTTCATCTTTATTGTAGAGTGGCGTGGAATTAAAGAGTGTTGTGTGAGTTAGTATCATTATTGTGCTGTATTGTTTTGATGATGACAGCATCAAAACAGTTCTTATGCCTTGAATGTGGGAGAGAATATGAGTACAATAAAACGATGAGAAGGCATGTCTCTAGTGTACACCCAGAAAAGTAGAATGCTTTCCTGCCTCTTAAAGCTAGTATTTCCTCCTTTTCATTGAGCACAGAAAAATCTTCAGTATCTATTATAAAATCATTGATATCTTCAGGATATGCTATAGGCTATTCAGAGCAGAGCTGAATTAACATATGTTGTATATGTATTTACACATATTCTATTTAATACTGGTGAGCAAACAAGAAAGGCCATTAAGGGAATTACCGCAACAAGAGAACCTAAAGTTTTAAAGAAACACGGGACATCCTTAAAGGCAACTGGAATCAACACACAAGCAAAAGTATCTGCGTATGCATGTATTAAATTCACTGCAAATTAATTTCCATTTATACTGGATGCTATTGTCTTGCCCAAAATATATATGTGACACTTTAAATCGCACTTTCTTTGCAGCAAGATGGAATAACAATGGCATCTCATTCCCCTTGCAAAACCTGATAAAACAGAGGCCAACAAGATCACTTGTGATATGCATACAGTTGCTCAAATTAAGAAATATCTTGCTTATACAGTTAGGAATACCTGTAAAACTTATACTGTTTTTTCATGCTTTTTCTTGTATAATTATTTCCTTTATGTGTTACATTGCTACATTACAGTTTCCCATTTTCTTTCATGTGATTAACTACTAGCTTGCTACAAAGTTACTTTGGTAACTAAGATTGCTTGTTTCTGTGCTTTATGACCATAAGAAAGTGTAAAAGTTGTGTAAGATTCGAACGCATATTATCTCATACATATAATCTATCAAGTAATGCTTTAAACTGCTCAGACACTTTGTTGGAATCTCATACCAATCTTTTCAATATTTCTCAAATTAGAAAATAGCTGCTAACTGTATTCTGTTTAATCAATGAAAATGCAATACTTCTTTAAATTTCTGTTTTTAATAAAGAAAGTGTTAATCTTCTATGGGTTTCATGAAGAAACAAATGCATCTTTGAAGGCTGATTTATGTCAATACTAGTTACGGTCACATTGTATAATGTAATAACATTGATTGTTCAAGCCTGCCTGCGACTTCAGTTGTATGGGGGGGCATGAATTGGTCTTTGTGTACTGACAAGCAATCATTCATTATTTGAATGAGTGCACGTAATCAGAAGATTACTAAATCTTTCATGTTTTTATCAATAGTTTCATGGAGCTGGTAGGTACAGTCAGAATAATTGCAGAAATAATATTCATGCAATTGGTTCAAGTTTTTGCAATTACAACTACAGTTACAATGAAACAATTCACTTTGCCCATCATTGATGGAGCTCCATCTGCAGGAAAGCAAAGCTAGCTTTGGACACTCCAGTTCAAATTTTTCAGCCACTTCAATCACAGCCTGGAATGTATCACCCCTGTAGTATGACTCTTCAAAGAAATAAGATTCTTCTTCAATTGTTTTTAATTTGCTATCCATCCCTCTAGTGAAGATTGCTAACTGAGCAGTATTTTTAACATCTGTAGTTTTGTCAATGCTAATTAATAAAATACCAAGATTTGAAGTTTTGCTTTAAATTCCTCTTCCATGTTGTCAACTAAATCTATGATACACTTGGTTACTGTCCTGTGAGATAAACTTATTGTATTAAAAGATGAGACTAATATTGCTTCAATGTCTTCAGCAGCTATAACTAACCCCCCTCTTGAAAACTGTTTGAATAGTTCAGCAATTCATTTTGAAATTCTATAACTCACAGTAACTACAGCTGCTCTATTCACTTCAATATTTTGTTTAGCATTACTCACAATTTTAGCCTTAAGATGTTAGAAGGCCTTCTCTCGGGCTATTGAATTTAATTTTTCCTCCTCATCATCATCTTCATTGTGAGTGCAAATAAAATGTCCATTTTTGTTGTGGTGTGAAGTATATCTAATTACTTCTCCAAATATTAAACAAAATGCATTTTCATCTTATAGAACCACAAAAAATTGTTTCTCCCACTCCAAGTTGAAGGAAGTTGCTTATGTGAACTCATGCTGAGAGAGTATGTCATTGACAGTTCAATAACTCCATAGCAAACCAACATGCAGAGGGAAGGAACTTCGATGAACAGAACATGAATGCAAAACTGAGCACTGCTAGGCAGTTCCTCAGGTCTGCATTAAGTCACTGTGTTTAGTTCCTTACAGGGCTCATGAGCTGGAAACAAAAGTTTGTAGGAGGATTGTAGGCAGATGCATAAACCTTCTTCAGGTTTACTTATTTCACCTTACAGTAGATAGAGGTGGTTTATGAGATAGTATCACATTACTTCTAGGTGGAAGCCATTATGGTTTGGATATCCATCATTATTTATACAAGTGGAAAGTTCCTAACAATCAGTGCAAATGTCTTTAAATTGTTATAGGTTTCAATCAATCCTTCAGCAGAATAGAATAGGTGATTGTTAAATTAGAAAAATATGCTTATTTTAATGGTTTTTTTCCCATGAACTATTTTAACAAAATGCTCAGAACTAAAATAAATATATAATAATATGCTTGCGCACACACACACACACACACACACACACACACACACACACACACACACACACACACACCTCCAGCAAAGATGTTTAGAGATGTGATAAATCTAACTCATAGGTAATGACTACTGTGGGTATCTAATGTGTTTCATGAATTTTCAATTCATTAATGTTCAAGAATGTACCCATATATTTGAATCTACTTTTTTTGCTAGTTTGGTATTTAAGAAGATAGAACCATTGAGACAGACAACCCATTTATAAATTGAGATATTATTTGTTACCAGTCCATTTTATAACTTTGTTTTCCAGTAGTTTCCTATTTCCATTGTCATTCTGCCTTAGGGGATAATTTAAACTCAATTGGAGTGTTTCATTTAAGAAATACGTGAAATTAGGCTCACAATGGAGAGCAAAAGTCCACAATATCAAAATAGATCATTTATCAGTGTTGCAAACCAAGCAATCAATATAGCTGCATTGAACATGAAAGAGAGGGTTAACATTCATACAAGTATAATAATTTTGATATAATCTACTTTTATGAGAGAAGAGGTATGAGATAAGAAATATTGTTCTGATCTTTTTCTGTGATTTGCATATCTAGAATAAATGTATGCAAAGACCACAGTTCACTAGAACTCTTACAGATAACTGAAGTAGCATTAGAACTACCAGAACCTTGCACAGCTTCAAAGTAACAGCAATAACAATTTTTGTGAAACTTCATCTTATAGCAAGGAAAGGATTTATTATTTTTAAGGAAGGAATCGTTCCAGGCCTAAATTTAGGATATCTCCCTGGCATTTGTCATTTATGAGGACTGGGGAAAACCTGGAAAAAACCTCAGTCAGGGAGGATGGTCCTGACGGGATTCAAACCACAGACCTTCAGCTCATGAGTCTGTGCCTTAATGACCTTGGCCACCTGTGGCGGTATGTAAGAAGAGCTAAGTTGTTGGCAGATAACATTAATGGTTAATAAATACATTTACGAGGAAGTGTTAACAGAGAAACTGAAATAACAATTCTTTCATGCTGTTAGCTGTGCAAAGTGCATTTTATGCAGTTTCATAACAAGCATTGAATTCAAAGGTTTTGCTTCTTCAAAATTTTCTTTAATATGTAAAGGATAGCTTATCTTAGTTCAGTATCCATTATTTCTTAAACAGAAGTAGTATATGTGTAATTCTATTTTCAGGGATTTCCTTCCAAGGGGATCTGGAATTGTAACCAGAAGACCACTTATATTGCAGCTAATCAATAGTCCAACAGGTATGAAAAATCGTTATATCTTGAACAAACATACAATTTCCCTTTGCACAGTGATATATTTTGTGCATTATTTCTTTCTTAATTATTGGATTGTAGACACATAACGGATTTAATTCACTATATATAGTGTTAGTAGAATACAACAAAATAATTTCAGAGAGTGTAGAGAGATATTTAAGCAATTTGAGATATGCAATAGTCCACAATTAAACATAGTTCTGATTAGTCTGTGTTAAAGCCAAATCAAATGAAAACTTGGTTTAGAATGTCTTTAAAATTGTCTTCCAGTATAGAAATATTGATTTTCCGCATCTCGTTATCAGCATTTTCAGGATTTAGTGCCATAAAAATTCCTCAAACATGGAAATAATAATTTGATAGCTTGGCACTGACATCTATAACTGCCATCCTGCATTATGTAGCCTACTCTAGAGGGAGTTGTTTAACTGCTTTTGTAGCATAATACATAATACAAAAGCTGATGTTTCTAGGCCTTGGGTTTGCTTTTTGTCATTTCGTTGACTTTTTTTTTTTTTATTTAATATGAAATTCTGCAAAGAATTATAAGTGAAAATTACTTAAATGTTTTCAAATTTTATTCTTTCTCAACAATGAATGTATTACCAACATACAATGGCTAATGTAATACTAACTTGATGCCTAAAAACTTAATTTACCTTACACATACCTAACTACCTTCTTGCATTATGTAGCCTATTCTAGAGGGAGCTCTTTAACTTCTTGTGTGACTTAATGCATAATGCAAAAGCTGTTCCACAGGCCTTATGTTCAATGCTTGTCATGCAGTAATTTTTTTTTTATTTAATATGAAGTGTTGGGATGTGCATACTACAGAATTATGAATGAAATTTAAGTAATCTTTGAATATATGAACACCCAACTCAGTAAGATTACCCATAATTCTGCCTTTAGTAAGCAGTGGTTATAATTGTATGAATTGGTATGTTAAGATTTGAGTGTATAAATTGAAACACCAACTTAAATTGAAACACCAACTTAAATGTAGGCTAAAAGTTGTTAATTAAATTGTAGTCAGTAAAAGACATAAAAAAAAGTAATAAACGACACTTGAACTCGAAAACAAATGACCCCTCCTAATTGAAAACTAATTTCTTAACTATGGTGCCAGAGTGATACATTAAGAACCTCCCTTTATTATCATGTATTATGCTTTCAAGAGACATCTTCATTATCCAGTGGCATACTGGCGCTTTAGAAACTTATGGCCATATCAGCAAAATTTGAACTGATAGGTCATACGTTTTCTATTCCAAGTTGAATATATATGGCATCTCTACACTCTGTGAAATTATTTTGACGTAGTTCAGCAACATCCTATATATGTATATATAATATAATGGTTGTGTGATCCTCAGAGGGATAAGGCTCAGGTTGGTATGATTCATGGTCATAACTGAATGTGAGTTGAAATCACAAGAGCATATAGTTAAAAAAAAACAACAAAAAAACACCTCTTACCAAAAGACCACAAATAACAATAAATGAACACTTATGACAGTTGTACTATGGCATTTAGTAAATAAGAATTTGCACCATATGTTGTCATAAAAACTGGCACATAGTAATGAAAAATTTTGTAGGTAGAACATGTGCACAAAAAGTTTTCAAGTTATTTGATAACCACTGGCATAATAGCACAAGCTACCTCACTTGTTTAAAATCCAGAACCTGTTTCAACTTCATTTGCAAGCATCATCAGCTGGAGACAACTGTTCGTCCTCTGCAAACAATGAATGAATGAGTAGAATCTCAAGTTCATGATACAGTTTTTGTTTTTATAATAAAAATATTTTTCCAAGTTGACAACTCTGCTGCATTCTTGGCTATTTTTAACAATTTAGTCTGCTTTTAAAGTCATGATTTTTGACCCAGAAATATGCTGCAACTGCCAATTTTTCAATATGTTTGTATTTAATATTTCTGAAATGTGTTATGTCAGATTTCCAAGTTTCTCTTTCTTTTTCCTGTATATATTTTATTGCAACTCTCACAATTAAGTTCATACATAGCACCTTTATTGTAATATGATTTTAATACATTTTAATATTCAATTTGTAATGTTAAATTAACAGTGTGATGTTATATCTTTTAAAGAGTTTTTTAAATTTGTAATTTCTTTTGAATGATAAGTGAATTTTTTGTGCTTGCTATTTTCATTCATTTTTGTCAGTATGCAAGTGTTTCTGATGACTTTAATTCTTTTATCTACAAGAAAACTGGTGAAACCAATCTGAAGGGCTATGTGTAAAGCTGTTGATGACCTCATGTTGTCATTTGGAGTTATCCTATTGTTGCTAATGTAATTGTCTGTTTGAGTCTGTTTTCAGTATAATTCAAATGTGAAACTGTTACCATCTTAAATTATTTTCGAGTCTTAAGAAAGGCAGACAGCAATTTTCTGCAATTTCTAAAGATAGTTTTATATTTTTTGTCTTGTATGAATACTTTATTTCTGCATAATTCTCATACATTAACTTTACAAATTATGCAACTATTCTTGGAATTTTAGGATCTTTAGCTTTAACATCATGGTTGTAAATGCAATAGATCCTACTTTCCACTCTCTACCCCGCTTCACTATTCTCTCATAACTATCCTCTTCCTTTAATCACCCTCTAAGCACTTATTTCCTATTTCTTCCATTTAAATTGCTCTCATTTTGTCTTTGCCCTTTTAACACTTTTATCTGTCCCTGAGTTTTTAGCATCATCTATTTCGATAGCTCTCCACAAGGGCGATGACATTACACTCCCAGTCTTGTCTGCTAACCAGTTGATTCCCTCCTTCCACTTCCCCCCATCATGTCATTTACCACACTCAGCTGTTTCACTGGAGTTGCACTTGATGTTCTTGACACGCTCGCTGCTATACACTCTTCTCCTCTCTGCCAGATACTAGTTCCTTGTCTGCAGGTTGTTCCTGTTTCTTCTCTCCTCCTCTCTTCCCCTTTAGTCATCTTTCCTAGACCTTGATGCTGCATCATCAGGTGTCCATCTATCCATAACTGCATACGATATAAAGGCTCTTCATTTCTGGCTTCCTTCAATTATTTAATTAATTCTGCTGTTCTTCCTCACTCTTTTTTTTTTCCTTAACCATTTTCAATAAATATTCTTGTACCTTTTAATTCACAGCTTTGCTTAGTACTTTCCATTTCTATTCATTGTGGCTAATTTAACTAATATTGACTTTGATCTCTCATCCCTTCATTCAATTCTCCAGAATCTCTAATTTCTCATCCCTCCAGTTTGTTGCCCAATATTTCTTCAATCATTTCTTTCACTTCTTCCCAAGTCTTTTTCCTCTTCTTTTTTCCACTCCAAAGATCACTACATTCAACTTCCTGCTCTTCTCCACCCATTTTTCCATTTTAACTACTCTGCTCCTGCTAGCTTTACTCCTAGTTCTTCTTCAAACTGTTCAATCTTTTGTTTTATATCTTCCATGCTCTTCTCCATTTTCTCTTCCATTCTGATCTCCTTGCTTTTAATCTCCTTTATATATTCAGTTATTGACTTGAACATAGCCTTCACTTCCTCCATATTTAGGCCCTTTTCTTTATTTTTGAATTTTGGTTTATTTAACAGCCCGCTCCTTCCTCTTTTGAACTACAACATGACACCCACGTTCCCATACTTGTGAATTTTACTAAACATATCCTTCCTCTCTGTGCTCACACAAGCAACTCTTTTTTTCTTTTATATATTTCAAAGTTTTACAGCATCTTCCATTTATTTTTTGGAAAATACTGCAAAAACATCAGCTTTATACTGATACCAGTCTTAAAAATTAAGGGAAAATTTTTGACTTTATGTATTTCTAGCACACTCATGAATGAATCTTCCAGAAATAGAGAAAGTGGATTGCCCAAGGCTAATCCAAAAGTTAGCTAATAAATCTGTTGGTGAAACTGAAGTAATTCTGTTTAATACACAGCTCAGTAATTCTTGTCAGTTCATTTATTTCTTCTTTGGATAATTTTGTGGACAATAGCCATTGTATTAATGGGAAATAAAGCATTAACATGACAAGAAATGAGTCTCTCTTTCAGATAAGGTGTATTATTAGTCTTTTTAATTAATTTAAACATACTTTTAATTCCAAGACTGTCAAACTTTTAAAGCAGTTGAATTTTTGAGAAAGCAATTTTTACAGTTTGTAGGTAAATTGATTTGTTGATTTGATTTATCTACGGGCGCTCTTTAACATTTTGGGGTCATCAGCATCCCATACAATTCGGGGTGTCAAATGGGTGATAAATTTTACTCAGAGACCTCTTCTTTCAGACTTCAGGTTCATTTATATGCTGTAAATCTAGGAAATGGAACCCATGACTTTACTTACCTTCCAAAGGATGCTATGCTTAGGATTTTTATGTGAAAAAAATCCATCAACCTGACCAGGATTGAACCTGCTATCTTGGGTCTAAGAGGCAAGTTTGGTTACCACTAGACCACCAGGGCCTACTTGTGGGTAAGTGAATCAATGTTACTATCAATAGGTCCCATACTGTTGCCCTGCTTGTGGATCTTTGGAAGGCTAATAACATTTATTTCCACCCAAAAGCAAATAAATTTAAAAAGCTCTTTAAAGAATATATAATTGTATTGAAATTTATTGCAGTGCTAAGAAAATACAGAATACAAAGGAGTCATCACCTGTCTGCCCAAGGCCATTTTTAGATGTAACTGCACCCACAATTGCAAAAAATTTAATACACTATATATATATATATTTTTTTTCCTTTTCTAAATAAATACTGTCCCACACTCCTGCTTGCCTTTAAATCTCTAATATTCTTGTTTATAATTGTTTTCTCTAAATGTTGCATATCTAGCAATCCACTTTAGCCCTAATCTCTACTACTAGTGGAAAGTGGCCACTATTTGAACATAAATTTCAAACTTCAAAATCATTCACTATGTAGCTCATACTAATAAAAGGAAGGGCAAGAACAGATATGTTAAAATTAAGGAAGCTAAAAGGGTATTATGATATGAATATATGCCATGGTGTGGAGAAAATGAGGAAGCTTGCATTGTGTGTTAAGTGCAAGAAAACAGAGGTTTTGGGAGGGTGAATTGACATTTGCTAATGAGATAATTAGGGTAAGCAGAATTACACAATAAAATGTTTATTAACAATTGAAGAGAATTTATTATGTGTAGAAAATATTTAGAAAAGGTGCATGAGAAATGGTATAGAATGGTCAGGTAATAAAGGATAATAAATGAATAGGGAAGGGAACAGGAGTAGTTATTAGCATTAGTAAACAGGATTATTATTATAAATAAACAATGTATACAGTTTTTTTCACACTAACTCCATTCACTTACATAAAATTTGGAACATATAGAATGTATGCACTTCCTAAATTACACAAAAAAGACAACAGCATGAGACCTATAATCAATAATATCAATTCACCAACATACTTGTTAGCAAAAAAATTAACCGACATTTTCAAATCCTTGAAAAAATACCAAAGTTTGAGTGTCAAAAATTCACAAGATTTGGTAGAAAAATTACAAAATTACAGCAGAAAATATAATGGTATCGTTTGATGTAGAATCCTTATTCCCAAGCATACCAAAAGATACACTTATGCTAATATTAAAGAAATGGTTAAAATCCTTAGATCTACAGACACAAGAAATTGAAGACTTGAAACTTGAAACTTAAAACTTACGAACATTTGCATTGAACAAAATTACTTCATTTTCAATAAAAAATATTACCAACAAGTCTTGGGAATAGTTATGGGACACCCGTTATCTTCATTTCTAGCAGATTTTTTTATGAGTTCGTTTGAAATGCATATCACCAAAGCCTTCCCTCTAATCTTCAAAACATGGTATAGGTATGTGGATGACATATTTGCAATAATTCCGAAAAACATACAATGGATGCACTAAAACTTCTGAATTTGCAGCACAAATCTATAAATTTCACCATATAGGAAGAAAGAAGTGGATATCTCCCCTTCCTAGATGTAAAAATCATAAGAAATGAAAACTATCTTACATTTGGAATTCATAGAAAGGATACTCACACAGAAAATTACATAAAAAATGACAGTTTTAACCCCATTCCACATAAATATGCACTGTTTTATAGTTTAGCACACAGCTTAGTTAACATTCCACTCACAGAAACAGAGTACAAATACCAACAAATCATAAAGATAGGAGAAACTAATGGATACAACAAAGACACAATAATAAAAATCATCAATAAAACCAAAAAAAAAAAAAAAAGGCAATAAGAGATGTTTCCACTCTTAAAAGTGCAAAAGAAAGGTACAAATTCAAAAGTTTCACATACCACCCAATTTATCACAATAAGTTCAAAAAGATATTCAAAGAACAAGGAATTATGTTAGCCCCAAAGAACAATTTTAATATAAAGAACTTATTAGGTTGCAGAGTAAAGGACTACATGCCAGCAGAACAAAAGTCATGTATTTACGAAATAGAATGTGCAGATTGCGACAAAAAATACATTGGAAAAACGAAGAGGAATTTGGGAATCCGGAAAAAAGAACACTTCAGAAATATTCGCTTAAAACAAATTGATAAATCAGCAATAGCAGCGCCTTTTTGGAATAAAAATCATGAAATTAAACCAGAGATAAAACTACTTAAACAACTTCATAATTCAATAGAACTTTCCACTTGGGAAAATATTTTCATTACAAAAAATAAGGATAATTTGATGAATTTCGATATCCCTCCATTGGATGAACTCAGCAAATTCCTAATAGAACCAACAGATGCCACCACAAGAACATCAAGAGACCCAACCGCCACGTTTAACAACAGTTTGTCAACAGGCTGAAGATGGGAGGGATCGCTCCCGAAACATATGTTTCAAATTTTATGTAAGTGAATGGAGTTAGTGTGAAAAAAACTATGCATTGTTTATATATATACCACTCCATTGTCAACAGCTTCGTAAGTACACTTATTTGAGGATTATTATTATTATATAAATATTGTACTTACGAAGCTGTTGACAATGGAGTGGCAATATAACCTCAACTTACACAAAATGTTTTACACTAACTCCATTCTTTACATAAAAGTAAGATGCGTTTTGGGAGAATCTATCCCATCTTCAGTTGCTCACTGAGCCGCCATTACTCAGAACTATGGCTGGACATAGTTCCTGTGGTGGCCTCTGTTGGTTGAAGTAGGAAGTTGCTGAGCTCATCCATAGGAGGAAACTCGAAATTCATTAAGTTTTCTCTATTTTTTAATATGAAAATTGTTTTCCCAAGTGGATAACTCCAATGGGCTGTGAAGATGTTTCAGCAGTTTTATTCCTGGTTTTATTTCATGGTTTTTGGTTCAAAAGTGAGCTGCTACTGCTGATTTATCCACCTGTTTAAACTGAATAAGCCTAAAATGTTCTTTCCTCCATATTTCCAAATTTCTTTTTGTTTTGCCTATGTAGCTCTGTTCACAATCTGCACATTTTATTTCGTAAATTCCCGATTTCTGTTCTGGTGGTATGGAATCTTTTACTGTGCAACCTAATAAATTCTTGATGTTGTATCTGTTCTTTGAAGATTTTCTTGAACTTGTTGTGGTAAATTGGGTGGTAGGTGAAACTTTTGAATTTGTATTCTTCTTTTGTGTTTTTCAGTGTGGAAACTTCCCTTATCCCTTTTTTTCTTTTAGATTTATTGATAATTTTTATCACTGTGTCTTTGTTGAAACCATTGATTATAGCTGTCTTTATTATTTGTTTGTATTCTATTTTGTACTCTGCTTCTGCGAGTGGAATATTCATCAATCTGTGTGCCAGACTGTGAAACACTGCATATTTATGTGGAATGGGGTTATAACTCTCATTTTTATGCAGTTTTCTGTGTGTGTTTCTTTTCTGTAAATTCCAAAATTCAAACAATCTCCATTTCTTATAATTTTTAAATCTAGAAATGGTAGCCACCCATTTCTTTCTTCTTCTATAGTAAATTGTATGGATTCATGTTGCAAATTAAGAAGTTTCAGGGCATCTATTGTCGGTCCTGGTGGTGTAGTGGTTACCATACTTGCCTCCTACACCCAAGAACGCGGGTTCGAACCCGGCCAGGACCGATGGATTTTTTCGGGCGTAAAAATCCTAAGTTTCGGAAGGGAAGTAAAGCCGTGGGTCCCGTGTCGTACATTTACGGCACGAAAAAGAACCTCAATTTGTCGGCCGTTTCACGCCCTGAATTGAATGGGACGCTGATGACCTGAGAAGTTAAAGAGCGTCCATAAATAAATCAATCAAAAAAAAAAAAAAGGCATCTATTGAGTGTTTCTTCAGTATTATTGCAAAAATGTCATCCACATACCTATACCATGACTTGAAAATTAAAGGGAAGGCTTTTGTAATGTGTTTTTCAAATGAGGATTATTATATACCAATAATCTGTATTAGTATGTATAAGATCCTAAGGAAAAAGTAACTCACAAGGATAGAGTAGAAATATTAGTTTTAATAGTTTTAATTTTTTTTTTCTTTTGGTTTTTAGATATTTCATGAAATTGGAATAGTTGGATTGGAGTATTTAGAATTAAAATATTATAATAGATTCTTAATGTTATAATGATTTTATACAGCTAGTATTATAGAATTGACGAAGACACAGATCATATTGTAATATTTAAAAGTGTATGTTAATGTAGGGAAATAATTTCAAATTCAAATTAAAAACTTAAAATTAATAAGCCATAAAACATAATCCATTACACTTTGGCCATTTTTATTTACAAACGTAAATTCACTGCACTCGTCTGCTCCTTATTTCCTATTTAATCAATGATTTCTTAACAGGAACTCCTAACTCTCCTGATATTCTTCCTTTCTTAGTTAACGTTTCCCCTTGCCTCTCAAAATAATTAAAATTGTTAGCATTTATAACACCCTCTTTTAACCACACCTCTATCACTGCCAAAATGTCAAATTTCACCACTAAATGATATAACATTTCATTGGCTATTTTATTTCTTTAATCTGTCACAGTTCAAAAAAACAAAAGTGCCTTCCCTTCTCTAGCTGCTATTGAGAATGTAATCTATTTTTGAAATACATCCAGTCGCTGTTTACTTCTTAATTGAATCCGTTCAATTTGTGACTGATCTTATTCAGCAGTATTAAAGATTCGCTCTCTGATGATACGACCTTTCTTCCCCTTCTGCATTTTCCCCACCACTCAGCCACCATACTTTCAAACTGCTGTTTGTGATGGACTGTGAACTGCTAACATCTCCTTCCTTGATGGTGACACAATTTTCCTTGGTGAAATCTCCCCAGCCAGCCCTGACGTATCTTGCGATATCATTATTACTGAAGGCTTGCAACTCAGCTGAATGTCTGCTATCCTTGACGACGTACAGCATTCCACACACTGCTTGTTTCTCTTCCTTTCTTTGCTTTGTTCCTCTTCCTAGGTTTCTCTTCTTCTCTCCCCTCCTCCTATATCTGCATATGTTATCTTCTGTTGCAAGTTAAACCTTGTACTTTCTGCCATTCTGTCATATTCACGAGTTTTTTACTGTTTAATTTCCTTTGTTTCCGTTCTTTTGTGCCATGTATCATTGTTAATGTTCCTGCTGGTATGCTCTCTCCATCTATGCAAAGTTGTAAATTTCTTACAAACTCTGTTTTCCCAGCTGATCTTGCTTATATTATTTTCTGTATCAGTTTCATTTTTCGATCCCTTTTAAAGAATATAGCATCACATTGTTTCCCAGAACAAATTTAGGTATTAAAATCATATTGAAAAGATGCAATGCTAAATTATAAAAAGTCGCTGTATATCATCTTAATTGTGAGAATTACAATAAAGTGTGTGTGTGTGCGTGCATGCGAGAGAGAGAGAGAGGGGGGGGAAGAGAAACATGGAGATCTGCACAAAATACATTTCATAAGTATTAAATATAAACAAATTGAAAAAGTTGCAGTTGCAGCACATTTCCAGGCCAAAAATCATGACTTTTAAAAATAGACACAATTATTAAAAACATTTAAAATTGCAACAGAGTTGTCAACTTGGGAAAAGATTTTTATTATAAAAAACATTAACTCTATCATTAACTTAGAGATTCCAACATTGGATTGTTTAAGCAAATTCATTCTACTGTCACCAGAGAATGTCAGTTTGTTCCAACTGATGATGAAAATGCTCTTGAAACATGTTCTGGATTTTAAAACAAATAAGGTACAATAGTGTACTATGCTGACTGATATCAAATAATATATTGCTGCACTATTAATAACTTTTGTTTAATTCTTCAGGTTTTCAATGTTGCTCTCCAGTCATATTATTACATGCCTCTTACAGCATACAGTAAATACCCCCCCCCCCCCAAGTTAATTTTGATGATGCATATGGGCTTATAACTGTGCTTAAATGGTGCATCACAATCTTTTAGTTAACTGAAAGCTAAGTGCACTATAAGATCAGTTGTGGGCTATAAGCATCAACAAAGACCATGTACCATTTTGAATGCATTGCCAAGGAGTAGGGTAGCTTTAATTGGTATTGCTTAACTTTGCATATATTGGAGAGGAAGAATGAAAAGTTTAAAGGTTTAAGGTTTGAATAAGGCTGACTTGAAAGCAGCAAAATGGCTAATCTGTCTCTTATTGAAGATCTTGTCTAAGAACAGGACATATCAACAGAAAGGCTTTAAGTAGATATATGCTGAAGATGAATCCAAGAGTGGCGGCAATCTGTTTAGTGATAAGCATTTTATGGAAGTTAAATCTGAGGTGGTCTAAAATGCTTTTGAATCCAAGAACAAATGGCACTGCAAATATGTAATGTATAAAATCTGTAAGATTATGCTTTCCAATGGAAAGCTAAGAACTGCAATTGAGTTGCATTGCTTGAAGTTCACATTACAGTTCCAGAGACTCTCAAAAACATGCCATAAAAGATTTTATGGAAACATATTATCCTTCTTACCTAAATAACCAGTAAAGTTTCCCTGGAGATTTAAACTAGCTGCAGTTTTTTTAGTTGCTTTCAAAATATCCTGTGAAGGACACACAGGATTTGTCTCTTAATGTGAGAATTGGAGCAAAGCAGAGCTGAGAAACAAAATGTTATACAGATCATTAAAGCCCTAGCTAGTAACAGTGGAAACATTGCAAATGCTAGAATCAGGAACTAAACATAGGAATATTGCGGTCAATGTAAGAATGGCATGATTAATTTTTAGTGTTTTATGAATGTACCAAATCCCTGGAAAATTTTACTATAACTTGCCAGCATTTGTATTAGTCTCTCTCTGTGTCTGAAAAGTGCTAAATGACTCCTTATTTTCATACAACTCTCCAGCCTTGCTGCCAAATAACAGTTTGTGAATTGATGTATTTATAAAAGTCATCTCAGACAGATATCAGAGTTGTTTTAGAGTCTCAAAGAATTCTAATATTCATGAGAAGTAGGACTTGAATATTGAGATTCTCATCCAGGCACTCCCATATGGGAGTAATATCTGGTGTCTAAAGTAGAACACTGAATGCTTGGCATGTCTGAAATTTTACCAAAATGTAAGATAGGTAAAAGGCATTTTATTTTATATTTTTGATGGTAAGACAGTGGAGATATTTTTGGTTCCTAAAACCTTATCATAGAAGAAAGAGCATTGCTCCTATGAAAAATTTGGGATTTTAAAAATATTTCACTGCAGATTTTCATTTAAAATCCATTATAAAAGTCATCAGTCAAGAAATCAGATTTGGGATACAATCTGGCCCCTGAGTACCACTTTTTGAAGAGTGTATAAAACATAACAATGGCATTTCCAAATCATGACTGATAGTGCATTCATTAATTGAGATATGAGAGACTTGATAGACTAACAGCAAAAATATAACATTTAGTTGAATAAAACTAGGAAACTAGATGTTAGATGAACGAGAATTCAGCATTTTATATTTTAGTACTAAATTCCAAACTACTTTTTGGTATTGATCCATTGATCTTTTGGAATGAGAGGAAGCAGACAAGAAATATGCAATTGAAAAAACAGCACTTTGCCATTTCAGTTTTTAAGCATACTTAGCTGCTGTAGCTTTTTGAATTGAAAAGTTTGTCTCACCTGTTATTCTGATAATGTGCAGCACGTACAAAGGATTAACTTTCAACTTTAGACCATTGGTATTCATTCACAGTGGTATAGAATGGTTTTCAAATCAAATGTGTTATAATGATATATTTTAATTAAACATATGTTTTCAGGATCACTAATTATAGTAAACCAGGTAATAAACTAATACATTCTATTTCTTTTTTAAAATTCTGTAGAATATGGAGAATTTTTACATTGCAAAGGAAAAAAGTTTGTGGACTTTGAGGAAATTCGGAAAGAAATTGAAGCTGAGACGGATAGAGTCACTGGTTCTAATAAGGGCATCTCAAATATTCCCATTAACTTGAGAGTGTACTCACCAAATGGTAAGTGGCAAAGCTGACTGCTTCCTGAAATACTGTTTTACTTCAGTCAATTTAAAATAGCTACTTTTTACAGAGTTGCAGTGATAAACATGAATATGGGTTGGTGTTACATTCAAGTCATATGATCCAGTGCACATATATACAAACTTTTGCTGCTGTTTGCAAAGGACTCTTGAATTGTATTCCTCATTGTCTAAATATACAGCAATCAATTTAAAACTTTATTATTTTAATTATTCAAAACCAATTATAGAAAACATTTGCAATCATACTGTAACTATGGGAAAATTATTTTGTCACATTAAATATTGGAAATATCTTCCAAACACAATTGAACTCATCACACCATATTTTGTGATGCTCTCTATACTAAAACACACTACTTAAAGGAATACTGTATGTTTGTGATATTACATAATTACATAAATTAACACAACAATAGTTAGTGGAGGGAGGAAACAATATAGATGCTCCAGAGCCACTGAGATCATAATTCATTTCAGGTTTATACTAACTTACAAATGGAAATTATAACTCATTAAAATGTTAAAGGTTTATATCGATTGTTCTGTATTTAATTTTATATCACAGATGGGGTGTTTTTAAAGACAGAGAATTCTAGTCAATTTGACATTTGCAGTTCTAAAGATAAAGAAAGGAACAAAAACATGGGCTTTACTTGCAGAATTTTTTTGAAATTTGTTCTGCACTGAATTTTAGGATTACCTCCTATCATTTACATGTAATGCTAAAATGAGAAGGTGCATAAAAGTGGGAATAGAGAATGCTCTATTTACAACACTTCATGCAGTGCTATTGCTATTGCTATAAAGTGGGAAATTGCCTTGAAAATAGTGCATATAAGAATAAGTGAGTACCCTTGCTAATATCAGAATTTTAAATATGTTATTATATAAGCATAGTTACATTGTTGCAGAGAATGAGTAATACCTTTGTCAAGAAATGTTAAACTAAGAAAAGTCTGTCTAAACTGGAGACAGGAAGTTATTATATCAGAGTGATCATTTCCATCTTTTTCTAAGTTCAGCATGAATATAGGTTTCCAGTTCTTGTGTAAGTATTCTGTTAAAAACTAAATATATATTGAGAAGACATCACCATTGTACACTGGTAAAGATGCATGAACTTCAAGAACCGATCTTCTGGACTGGTTCACAATTGTAGTTAAATGATTTTTCTCTATCCCTTCTTTCTCCTAGGGCCAGTAATATGGTGTGTTATTAGTGCCTATGATTTAAGAATTGCAGCTTTTAATAAACATTAATACAAAATGGTTTATAATAAAAATATAAAGTATATAAATATATATTCTTTGTTACAATGTACTACAACTAGAATACTTAAAAATGAAGTCTAATACCAGGTCACTTGTTAGATCAAGATAGGAGTTCACCATATTGATGACAGAGTAATGGGATAGTTCATATTTTAGATGTGCTATTTGTGCAGCATGCTACACAAAGATGATAATAATTTTATGATTTGTGGAATGAATGGAAGGAGAAACCAGAGTATCTGAAGGAAGCCTACTCAGATGCTACTGTATCTTCCACAAATTTCAAATGCAGCTGCTGTAATTGTACCAATGTCATCCTTGCAGAACACAATTTTTTTTTTAACCATTAACCATTAATATGAAAGGGAATATGGCACCAGCAGGAGTTTTACAAATAATGGCAATTGCTATTTACACCATTAAGGCATGTGTGAACTTTTGGGAGGACAGGAACTGGGATTTCCAATTAGTTTTGCTTTTATTAAAAGTTCTGCATTAGTTGAATATTATAACATCCTTACTAATTGAACCTTTGCACAGTGACTCTCTTTATGAATAAGTTGGGAAGCAAGATATTTTAATACTTAATAATTCCTGCTCTATGCTTTACAGTATTCTTGCACTAAAACGCTAAATTGAGCCTTAAATTAATGCTGGTAATAATAATTTTATTAAATGTTTAATTTTGATACATTGCAGAAGATACAAATTAATTTCACAAACAAAATGGTGTTAACACATGAGATAGTTATAAAAAAATGTGTACTTCCACAGTAGTTCTTGAGAGTCACTCTGATAATACTGGTCAAAACTTTGAATAACACTAGAGATTCTTTTTAAATCAAAACATTTTTGGAAACGAGACAACTGTTCTTATAAAATTTTGAAATCCTGCCAGACATGCCAGACAATAAATGCAGTTTATATAAGTTGGTCAGTTAATAAAGAAAAAAACCTAAATCGAAGTCATAATGTCATGGAAAGTAGTGTATAGCTGTTCATAAATTTGACTTGCACCTTAAAGGTCCAAATGTCAGCATTTGGAAAGCATAAGGAAAAGAGGGGCCATTTACATTCTTTGAAAAGCTTAAGCTGAAATAATTATATACATATTAAATGTCCCTTTTTCTGTGTGAAACTCAACTCTCTCTGGCTGAGACCATAAAATTCAAAAATATATTTTGATTTACTTTAATTATCTTGTCATATATTTTCAGGTTTTGTTAGCATTTGCCTAAAAATCTAATTGTCTTAAGTGGTTGCAGAGTCTTGCATGCTATAGAAAGAAGTCCAGGAGAAGAGGAAGATGACTTGGTGTAAAAGTTTAAGGAATTTTAAGGTGTATTTTAAATGCCTACAGTGCTAAACATCACTCTTATCGACTTACCTGGGTTGACCAAGGTACCTGTGGGTGACCAGCCTGCAGATATTGAGCAGCAAATTAAGGATATGATATTTCAATTCATCTCTAAAGAGACTTGCCTGATCTTGGCTGTTACTCCAGCTAATACTGACCTTGCTACTTCTGATGCACTGCAACTTGCCAAGACGGTTGATCCGGATGGTAAAAACAATACTGTGTTCAATGACATAGCGCAGTTTTTTGTGTATCTTCAGCTGTGGTGGCTCTGAAAGAGAATATTTAAGTTACTTTAAAACAATCTTTATTCCCCTTTGACTAAATTACTATAATTAATGACATTCAGGTGATGTAGTGAAAGGGAATATGCCATATTTTTATGGTTAGTTTTCACCATTATATAGCATATTTTTTATCATAATGTTTATTGTATAGGTTATCTTATCCAGCTACAAATTCAAAGGACAGGGTTTGAAGCCTGACTCTTAGTAATCAGAGTTTTCCCTAAACCCAAAAAATATTTGTTAGCCTAAACAAATATAAACATTCATTTTTATAGCCATCAATCCTATAGGAATACCTTCTTTTTGAAATTTGTAACAGGTAGAATAGAATTTACGAAGTTAGTCAAAAAGATTTCCAGACTTTTAAAAAGGTTATTATCTCCACCTTGACATAATTTGCCAATGAAACAAAGAAACTGTACATTTTGTACACACACATCTTTTTATACTTCCAACGATCAATTTAATGCAATATTTTTACCAATAAATTTCTAAAATGGCAGTCACATTAGGGAGTCATTTTGTGTATTCAATACAATATTCCATGCAAGTAATTCTGCAATCTCCACTCATAGTCACTTCTGAGCAGAGACTAAAAGGGATCCACTGGTATAGAAGTCAATCCATCCATGATATACAGAGTTTAAAGCCTCTGGCTGCCTGTACATGAGAACATTGACAGTTTACCTATTCATATTGTTAGCAGCTATAAACCATGTAGAGCAGTTTTACCAATAAAGGCCTGAAAATCCACTAGCTGTAGCAGTAATATATTTAGGAGGGCACAAAAAATTCTTTGAAAGCAACTGTAGCAGAAACCATAACAACGGCAGCATCCTCAACCTGTTCACTTGTAGGTTATAATTGATAGTTTGTTTTCCACAGTTATTTTCAGGAATTTCTGCCAAATTTAGGTTTTGCTACCCAGTTGGTTATCAGCAAGTGGCACAGTGTACAGCCATAATGTTACAAGTGTGGGGAAGTGCATACATATATGTATCACTTCCAAAATTTTTCCATAATCAACATCTTTTATGTCATTCTGCTTATTATGATTTGGCCATTCTTTGTGGAAAACTGTAACTCTGTTGTGTATCTGAACATTTGACACCATGGTTGATGCCTCAGCCACAAAACCATCCAGTTTTCATGTCCCAACAAGCTGGAGCAAACCCTGAACTTTCATTACGAGGTTTGCAGCTATCTGAATAAGCTGTTATTTTATTATTATTTTATTTATTTATGGACACTCTTTGACGTTAATTCAGGGAATGAAACTGCTGATAAATTTTGCTCAAGGGTCTCGTCTTCTTTCAGGCTTGAGGTTCTTTTATGTGCTGTAAATCTATGACATGGGACCCATAGCTGCACTTCTCTTCTGAAAGAAGCCATACTTAGAATTTTTACATCCCCCCCCCAAAAATTTAAAAATCCATACTGGCCAGGATTGAACCCTACAATCTTTGGTCTACAAGGCAAGCATGGTTACCACAGGACCACCAGGACCAATATATCTGTATAAAGAATTGCCAATAATGCTTCATTGGGCATGGGTCAGATCATGATTGTAACTCTTGCCACAGTCACAAGATCTGACTCTTTGTAACTACTTCTTATCTGAAGAAGGTACACACAAACATTTTTGTACGACACTTACTTCTGATCTAAACAATCTGAAGATGCATATTATCATTATTCATGCTATTGGCAGCATCATGCTACAGCGAGTGTGGAAGAAATTTTAGTATTGCATTACATCTGCTATGTGACCAATTATTAGACATCTGTAGAAGCCAGAAAAAACTTAACAGTTACTGTTCCTATTTGTACTAACTGTATCATAGCAGGCTCAATAATATGTTTGTAGTAAAATTATAAATTACAGAATATCATTTTGACTAATCCTGTATTTGTATTTCACAAGAGAACCTCATGAGGTTGAAAGTTATGTTGACATTTGAAAGTGTACCCAGATGAAAGGGCTTTGATGATAATGCAAGAATGCAAAGTGTTGTGCCTGAATTCGAAAGGATGCATAATATGTGATTATGGAACATTAAATAATAAATGTATTGACAAGTACTTGTATGATTTGAAACTCTCAAATAATGATCATAGAAGACAAATGTGCAATGAAACGACAGTGGCCATTGCAGAATCAGTGGTTATAGAAGCACATCTTATAAATGCAGCTCAATCACATCCATGCACTGCCACGGGTGGCCATAATCGTTAAAGTGCAGACTCGTGAGTCGGACGTCTGGGCTTCGAATCCCGCAAGGACCATCCTCCCTGACTGAGGTTTTTTCTAGGTTTTCCTCAGTCCTCATAAATGGCAAATGCCTGGGAGGTACCCTAAACTTAGGCCTGGAATGATTCCTTCCTTAAAAATAATAAATCCTTTCCCAATTTATCATTTCATCTCATGTATCATTAGTGTCCATCGAATGTGGTGCCTCTGTAGCAAAAAGGGGCGTTAAACACTATTCATACATACATCCATCGTGATTGCAGTTAATTTCAACCCTGTCAAAGCAGAAATGTATAAGCATGTCGTATGGACTTGCATCTTAATCAGGGTGCCCCACTTTATAAAAGGCAAATTTGCATAAGTTGTTAAAAATAGTTACCAAATCATTCAAAAAGTGGTTGAATGATTATTTTGTAATTTGCAGCTATCACTTCTGGAAGTACAGTGACATGAATATATAATACAAAAAACATACAACAATCATAGAGCATCGTATAATAATTTGTGGAAGTGGTTACAGTGGGCTGTTTGCAGGTTTGGAATTGATGGAGAACCTGTTGGCAGTAACAGCAACCAATAGCAGTATCTATGCTCCTCCTTCAAATTTGGATTTTGAACTGCACATGTACTCTTTACTCAATACCAACAGCTATCTCTCTAAAAATATACTTGGACTGAACTTTCTGCTCCATGAGGTTTTCTTGTCAATGGAAATAATTAATCAGCATACAAGTTCTGTCCAGAAAAGTTTCCCAATTTAATATTTAAAA
Source organism: Metallyticus violacea (assembly GCA_030762175.1). NCBI lineage: Eukaryota > Metazoa > Arthropoda > Insecta > Mantodea > Metallyticidae > Metallyticus > Metallyticus violacea. The sequence goes on along the minus strand of CM060835.1, from coordinate 99,250,039 downwards.
AAAAAAAGGTAGTAGCACAGTGGTTTCCCCTGGAGACCACTCTCACTTGTTTCAGCCTTTCTCCCAGTTTTCAAAACAGTATGCAAATTCTTGTTTCAGAATCATTTTGTACTCCATATTTTTGCCCATGATTTAAAATAATTAATTCAATTTTGGGAAAAGCCAAAATTTGATCTGAAACTTATCTGTGATCATAGACCTGGGTAATGCTGTATGTTGCCCGCCCCCCCAAAAAAAAATCTTCACAAAAATAATGAAAAATGACAAAATTGGCTGTTATGGCACATTAGGTCCATATAATTGATTCTTGAGAAGTTCTAAAGTTGGACATATGAGGATAGGTCCATAAGTTTCTGGCCTCGCCAATAAGGATTATCACCTTCAGAAAACCCTTATCTCTGTCATATCATATCTGTTAAGTAAATAATTGCAGCAATAACTTCTGCTCTGCTGTGTTCAGTTGTTCAAATATAGTTGCATAAAGACTGTGTAGAAGATTGTGATATGTTCAAAATGGAGTATCACAAAAGGAGGACTTACTCCAAATGAAATTAAACCGTGATTGGACGGTGTATATGAGGAAACACCCCCTTCATATTGTATAATAAATGAATAGGTCAAACTTTTTCAAATGAATCGAGAAAGCATTCAAAGACAAAGAGCATGCAGATTGACCCTTGGAGGTGCTTACTCCTGAAAACTGCTCTTGTGGAGGGAGTAATTGTGGAAGACTGGCGACTCAAAGTTACAGAAATAACAGCAACTTGGGCCTTTGTAAAACAACAGTCCTTTGAATTATTCATGAACATTTAAACATGAATACGGTTAGGTGCAAGATGGGTGCCTAGACTTCTTTCCTCAGTCCAAAAGCAGCAATGAGTCATCTATTTTCATGCATTTTTGGGAGCTCGCCATGGCAATGAGAGAGAAGTTCTGCAAACCATTGTTACAGGAGAAGAAACTATAGTCCTTTACTATGATCCCTTGTCCAAAAGATAATCAATGGAGTGGTGTAAATGTGGCAAAGTACTGCCTCTAAAGGCCAAGGTCACTCATTCAACCAAGAATCTTTTGGGACTGTAAGGAATACTCTTCATTTACTTCAAGGAGAGGAACACCACAATAAATGGGGAGTACTATGCTGGCCTACTGCACAGACTACATGCTTGCATCAAAGAGAAAAGGTGAGTAAAGCTGAATGGTGGTGTGCACCTTCTTCATGACAATGAGCCTGTGCACACAGCTCTTGTTGCAATGGAGGCTGTGAAGAAATGTGGCTTCAAGGAGATTGACCATCCATCCTACAGTCCAGATCTAGCTCCCAGTAACTGTTTCCTCTTCTCAAAAGTCAAGAAGACCTTCAAGGAAGAAAATTTAAGTGTGGCAAAGAAGTGATGGATACTGTTTATGTCCATTTTGCTGACAAGACTTCTATTTTTTGTGGGGGGGGGGTTTGAAATGTTAATTCAAAGATGTGAGAAGTTTATTGAAATAAAGATTAACTCTATTGAAAAGTGAAATATAATTTTTGTCTTTATCATACCTAGAAAATGGTTTTAGGCCAGAAACTTATATACCTACCCTTGTATGTCTTTAAGGGTGTTACGTGTGAAAGGAAGAGGAGAAATAGGTGGTTTCAGATGTACAAATGCTTGACCTCTTAATAATGTTCCAGTTTGGTCAGCATTTCCATTTACTTTACAGCCATTGTGTCACAAGCAACAAGCCACTGTTTATATACCACATGTAACATAAATTCACAAGTGAGATTCATCTTGCATTCCTGCACTTTGAGTATATATGATAAACCAAATGAATGTATAATAGTAATAATATTCTTATATTTGTACTGGAATTTCATTAATATATTACTCCAATGTATTGTAAATTCTTTATTAACAGGAGAAACAAAATTTAGGATTTAAGACTCTTCCTTTCTATTTGTGGCTACATGCTTTGAAACAGATCCTCCTAGTGACTTTATAGTTTTGGGGTATGAGAAAAAATATTTCACTTAAATTATGATTAGGTCTAAAATATGTGTGTTAAAATGTGTGAATTGCAAAATGCAATAACTTAAATATTCCATTAGCCATCCATCACAAGAGCTTTGCACGAGAACTATGTTGCACTTTAGCACATGTACATATATGGTAGAGTTTTATTTTCATTATGTTTCAGTTCTGAATCTGACCCTTATTGACCTTCCGGGTCTAACAAAGGTCCCTATTGGTGACCAGCCTCCAGATATTGAGCAACAAATACGAGCTATGATCTTGCAGTTTATCTCGAGAGATAATTGCTTGATCCTTGCGGTTACTCCCGCCAACACTGATCTTGCAAACAGCGATGCTCTCAAATTGGCCAAAGAAGTCGATCCAGCAGGTAGGAGCTGATTTCTGATCAGCATCAGGAACCAACTAAATTTATAAGACTTTGAGGCCAAACTAACATACCTTGGAAATATTAACAAATCTAATGCATTTTATTGCAACATTTGTTTTCCTTGCTGAAATGAAAATGCATGCATGTGGCATTTTAAATACCTTAGTCGATTACATTGCCTTTATCATTTGAATACACTATGGAAATGAGAAATTTTCATCACTATTCAGAAGTAATTCACGCTTATGTTGAAATTTGATTAAAATACATTTCCGGATGATAAACTCGTGGCATTTAGAACAATGAATTGGCATTTAATGATTTCTTTGAATTTATCACTTGCAGCAAGAATGCTTCCTTTTTGCTGTATTACTCGTATTACTTAGGAAAGCTTCACTCCATAGTCAGTAATGTGCATTGCAGGTACAGTTAAATAGCATTCGATGGATTAAATTTTTCAGATATTTGGTGATGTTATAGTTTCTTTTGATTTGTATTAGTATTTGATAGTAAATGTTTGAAAACTGCCTGGGATTTAGAAAAGCATGACATTTTGTTATGCGAGTTTAATGTAACTAGTAGCTGTAGTAAGACTTTTTTTTTTTTTTTGTAGGAAAATATTATTTAATAGTAAGACTGTTTCTAGATGTATATTATAATTTAAATACTTTTCTGTTAAAAATAATTGGAATTTGAACACAGCTTTGTAATAATTTAGATATCTTTAAAACTAATTTTTGTTTTATTACTATATACTGAAAACTTTATAATATATATTCTAATTCTGCATTAATTAATTCACGTTTGGAAAGTCTGTATTTAAAATAGTGGGGGTTTGATTTGCACAAATATTGCTTTAACTCACATATTAACCCCCTCCCCCCCTTTTTTTTGCCAGAAAATGTAAGAGGGTTCAGTATGTGCTACACAAGAATCTTCCAATTTCATGTGATATACAGAAGGTAAGAAAATGTTGTTTGCTATTAGGAAGAGTCATATCATTATGTCATTTGACTATTTAGAAAGCGCTGCTTGATATAAGTACTGCTAAAGATTGATATTATCATCATTCATTATTCTCAGTTAAGATTCATAACTTTTATATTGATAGTATTATGTTTTACATATTATAAATGAAGCAGAAATAATGAAAGCACATTTTGATCTTTAAATGATTTATTTTACATAGTTTAATTTGCCAAGTAATTTGCTATGATGATTACATACACATTATGAAATGGTCTCATCCAGTGGATTGTCTTGAATCATGAAGTATAATTCTCTTAACATTTAAATGATAATATAGTGAATCAGCTGTATTTCATGAGAATTAAAGATATTTGTAAAATAAAAACATTTCTGATTGTAGTAATTTACTAATTGTAGCTTTCAATAGACTCTTCACCACTACAGTACTTCCAAATAGATGATCATCTGTGAGAACATGACCTGTGTGGCAGCTGGAAGCAAGCTGTTTGAAGGCTGAGTAAGATATACATAACTCCCTGTTCAATTGCACAGATATCTCATGGAAATTGCATTTCAATAACTTATCTACTTTGGCATGGAAGATGTAAATGATGTCCACACTTTTCCCACACCTTTTAACATTTGCACTCGCATGCATTTGTTCTTATGAAATTGTTGCAATTTCTCTTCTTATATTATCTTTCCAAGTATGCAGGCATTTCTGATATACTTTATTTTTCAGTCCTATCACAAACAGAAATTGCATACAATAAGATTTGGGGATCCTGATCATAATCCCTTACTAATGATCATATTGTCAAAATTTCCTCAATTAAAACTAACAACAGATCAGTTATATGTGCTGTAGTGGAGTTTTGTTAAAAAAAATAAATGTTTACATTTAATTTTTGATAATTGTTCATAGATCCTCATTTTTTCCTTCATTTTAAAATTCTGGTGGCATTCCAAACTGAGGTTTGCAATTCCTGGTTCTTATGCTAGTATTCATAGAGATTTCTTTGGATTTCATTCTAATCATTTTCCATTTTGTTTACTTTCTCCTCAGTAAGCACACAGTATACTTTTGAGGTACAGGTACAGATATACCAGGAAATGTTTTAAATTGTTGTTTCATTTTTCTGCAAGAGTTTGTTTTAATATGTGAATCATATATGAAACTTCTGTACTGACTTTTTGACATTATAATAACTTTAGCACACAAATAAAGGGAAAATGCTTAATTTTAATTTTTCACCTTCATGTTTGGACAACGTAAAGAAATGCTCTAACTACTTTTGGCAGGGCACACTGAGGTCAGAGGAACTATTTAGCAGCACATACTTCATGACCACTCAGGTGTGCTCTCGTGGATGAAAATCCATTTGAAAGCCTGTATTAGTATAATGGAAGCCACTACATTTCCTGTTGTTTTGATCATTTCTTGTAACTTCACTGATAGCAGGGCTACATGATTTTTTAAATTTATTTTTTCTTTGCTGTGATAAAGTGAAGGGGTTTTAATATGTGAGTAAATGCAGTATTACTTTTTTTTTTATCAAATACGTTGCATAACATTAAATTAGTTGTGACATTTAAGACACTGAATTGGCATTTAATTATTTCTGCCAATTAATTATTTTTTCACTGTATTACTTGTAACATTTTAAATAATTGTTCAAGAGAAATTAAAAATCTTGCAATCAGTTTCCAGTTAATGGAAACTAAATAAAAATATTGTTTGTCCAATGGCATATATATGAAAGATAAAGGTTCAAATCCTGGACTGCTGCTTATTGACTTAGAATTTAACATTGCTTAGTGCTAAATAAACAGATAACTAAAAATCTGGTATTTCCCAGCAATTCACTAGATGAATGAAATCTGGGATTTCCTCAGCAACAATAACACTACAAATTGATTTGTGTAACATCACAGCAAATGCACAACATCCACAGCAGCAGTCAGAAGTCCAACACTCAACAGTGACTCCTTGTGCTTTGGAAAACCAATATTGTGTTGATGTTTACTATGTAATGAGATTTTACTTTTAAACATGTATTATAAATATTGACCTTTACAGTAACCTATTTGTCTTAGATGTTTTCATAATAAGAAGCACAAGGAATATCTGTTGTAATCTTAAATGAGAGTGGAAGATAATTAAATAAAGTTTTGAAATAGTTTCTTCTTTCATAGTGAAAAAGTAATATTTTCTGATTATTGCAGGTATACGAACTATTGGCGTGATCACAAAGCTGGACTTAATGGATGAAGGAACAGATGCACGTGATATTCTTGAAAACAAATTACTTCCTCTTCGTCGAGGATACATAGGTGTAGTTAATCGTAGCCAGAAAGATATTGAAGGACGAAAGGATATTAAGGCAGCTTTAGGTGCAGAAAGAAAATTCTTTCTAAGGTAGATTTGAATAATCAGTACCAATTATATTATGTGCGAGGGTTGGAACTTAAATAGTGGCAACACTGCTGTGGAGACGCTATGCAACGGAATCTAATATTGTCGCTGATAGCACACGTTGTTTACACACCTATCTTTTCTCAGAGCAAATGGACTCTCCCTTCCCATATCACCTGCGTGCGCACCATCGAGAGAAACACAGTCACTTGTGAGCTAGCGGTCTCTGTTGTCACTATGTTTTCAAAACAGGAACAACGTAGTTGGATCAAGATTGAATGTGCCAGAGGTCGTACAGCACGACAGTGTCATAAAAGTCTTCAAGAGGCTTGCGGGGAATGTGCATTTCCTTACAGAACAGTGGCACGTTGGGTAAAAGCCTTCAAAGATGGTGGGCAAACTGTGGCAGACATTCATCGGGCAGGTCGTCCTACGAGCGTCAGTGAAGAGGTGCATGCTCTTGCCGCGTTACTGGACAGTGATCGACGCCAGACGATTCGTGAGCTCGCCCAAGAAACCGGATTAGCGCATACGGCTTGCTTCACATCCTGAAGGAACGCCTGGGCATGCGAAAAATTGTATCACGATGGGTTCCGCATGATTTGACGGAAATGGAGAAATGGTTGCGTTACAACGCTGTTAAGACGCACTTGGAGCGCTATGAGCGCGAAGGAGACTTTCTTACGCCGTATCATAACTCTGGATGAGACATGAGCCAAAACTGAAACGCCAATCGAACGAATGGTGTCAGTATGGGTCATCACGAAAGTCGAAAGTTCGTCAGATCCCCAATACGGTGAAAGTTATGGTGATTCTCGTGTACGACTGTGCTGGATTTATCCTGACGCATTACATTCCTCCACGGCAGACGGTCAATGCTGAGTATTACCGTTAGTTTTAGGAGCACCACCTGCTACCAGCTTAGAGAAAGAAGCGGCAACACTTTCTGCAGAATCCACCATCATTTTGCACGACAATGCTCGGGCGCATACAGCGCAAGCTGTGGCTGATTTGTTTGGTCGATGGGGCTGGGACTGTACCATCCACCATACTAACCAGACTTAAGTCCTTGTGACTTTGATTTGATTCCGAAGATGAAAGAACCACTTCATGGCATTCGCTTCAGAAGTGTTCCAGAGATTCGACAGGCAGTAGACCGCTCCATCTGCACCACCAAGAGAACAGGCTCCACTAAAGGTATACTACGATTTCGGCATCGCTGGCAACGGGTTATACACAATGCTGGTGACTACATTGAAGGACAGTAAAGGTTGCTAACATGTAACTCTTTTGTATCAGTTGTAAATAAATAGTTGCCACTATTTAAGTTCCAACCCTTGTAATTAGAAAATAGTTCTAATTTTGTTACATGCATTCAGTACCTTTTTAATGCATGAAAATGTAAGTTTTTATACATATATGAAATAAGAATGCCAATATGAAATGAAATACTGATATTTTAATTTATAAAAACATTCTGAGTATCCCTTACTCTTGGGGAAAAGCATAATGTGAACACAGCAGGATAATTTTGACCTCGTAGAGCAGATAGAAATCATAGTTATTTTATTCCAAATATCTGACCAACATTATCACTCAAGTGATCATGAAATTCTGTATTTACTTGTAAATAGAATCTTTCCCTTCTCTGGTTTTTGATCACAAATTTTAAAACCTTTGGTTTATGACCATTCATATCAAAATTACATTTGTTAAGTTTGGTCAAGTTTTTGCATTGCTGTTAGTTGGGATCAAGTTTTGAACACACAAGGAGGGAATCTTCATTCATCACTGAACCTGGCTGCTAGCATGTATACACTGAGCTTAATTTCGCAGTGTATTTTTTGGAAGTGTGCTGCCAAACAGTCATGACTCTACCTAGTCGGAACTCCACTGTTACTTCCTTTCTTGGCCTGTCCTTGTTTATTGGTAATTTTTTATGAATGTTTTTCAATTTCTTTTGGTTTGATTTTTGAATTTTATGTCTAGTATAGGTAGCCTTAAGGCATTTTTGATAATTGTTCTTCTGTGTGTAATGCTAATGGAATTGTAGAGGGCAGTTTGACTCTCTTTTTTGCTAAACTATTTCACTACCTTCAGAGTCCAATATGTGAAAGTATTCACTTAATACTGTTATTTTATTCATATAGTTTAGATGTTTGAGACACTTTCTTGCATAATTTATTTGTTTTTTAATTCTTATTGGAATTAATGGCCTTTATTGCAGTTTGAGAATCAATAATATGACTGCTTTTTGGAAATTCTGTATAGCAGTTGCTGAAGAGCAATAAAGATGACTTCTATCTCTCAATCAAATTTAGTCTGGTTTACTCCTGATGATTTGTAGCAGGAAAATAGTATACAGTGTACCCATCTAATTTTGTCTCATCCATCTGTATAAAGTCTAAGCTATCCCTCTTTGGGGTATCTTTGCCCTAAGGTTTCCAGAGTAATTGTTTTAATATTTATGGTAAAATGTCTTGATTTTTGTATTCTCTGTCAGACTTAGTTCATATTTGATTTCTTGGTATTCCAGTGGGCCGGTGTGTATGCTTATTGGTTGTATCTGGTTAGAAATATCTAGAAGCTTTGAGTGTCTTGCAGACTTCTATTGTTAAAGTTTTGGTTTTCAACGTTTGGTTTATATTAAATTTTCCCCCCATTTAGGACATTTGCTTGAGATTATTGCATATGTAGTTCTTGCTCGACATTTCATTTTGTAGTTGTTTGCATGTTGTGCATTTGCATGGCGATAATGGGTATAGATTTTACTGCCCTGCAATGTAAATGTTTCACAACTACTAACATGAATAGAATACAAAATGGGAATTAACTCATTTATTCAATGGTGTGTTTAAATTTAAAGTCCTTGTATGTATTCAAAATATTGGTATGACAGTCTGCTCTCAGAAAGTGTTCTTCCATGCAAATTTTGATATTGAAATAATGTTTTACATTTTTGTGCTACTATGTAAGATTGTTTTATGTAGTATTAAATATATTTTAAAATTAAATTAATGTAAATTACTCAAATAATATGAATGATGCAATTACAACCTACCTACTATCCCAATAACTTTTCTGCAAAAAATGCACTTAATAGCTCCTGCTGCCTACAGGTAAGAAAATTTGGATGAAGAGGGTCCCTGTTTGCAAGTAAATACAGTATTTGACCACCATGATAGTGGTAGTGTTTGCACTTCTCATATCAGGCCCAAGCTCAATTCCCAGCAAAATTAATTTTCTCATTGAGGTTTTTTCAGAGGGTTTCCCTTAATTTTTAAGGTTCAGCCTGGGAAACTTAGGTCGCAAAACCCCTGAACTGTAATTAATCATTTGGTACAGTAGATTTCAAGGTTGCAGTGCCATTCATAATAATTTTGGATTTCATATCAGTTTATTTTATTGCCATGTCTTTCTTCCTTTTTAGAGCTTGGAGAATCATAACTATACTTTACTTTCCTCTTGAGAAATTTAGTTTTGTCCAGTTATTTAGCATTCTTGTTGCACTTATGCTTTACTATTTTTTTTAATTTTGAGAGAGATTTCTGCTATATAGTTCTTGTTTGGCTCTGAAGATATGTTTTAAACTTATTTGTTTAAAGTATGTTTTACATTAGATAAGTTCTATAAGTATTAGCAAGAATAAGAGTAGTAAAATGTGTGTATAAACAAAAATGTCTTAATGTATTCTCTTATTAAATTTTGGGAACAAGGCTTTATTTTAATAATTTGTATTGTAAATTACCCATTGCTATTGGAGAGCAATAAAGAATTATTATGAATTGAATCTGTCGTCTTAACACTCTTCATGCTTCACTAACCTTAAATATATACGGAACCGGTTTCAAAGATATGTTATCTCCATCTTCGGCCGTGGACGACTTCACATGAGCTTCACTGTGTTAGTTCCACATGAAATTTTTTTTAAAGATTTACAATTTTTAAAAAATTTTGATTTGAAAGAATTATTATGTTAATATAGTGTACATAATTAGAAACAAATTCATTAAATTGAGTTGAACTTTAGCCTGGCTGAAGATGGGAACTAAATGCTCTCAAAACCGGTTCCATGCATTTATGAAAAGTAAATGAAGCTTTAAGAGTGTGAGTTCAATGAATCATACAATGATATCAATTAATAAATTCATTGAAATTGATCTTTAAGAAAATAAAATAATTTATTACTTTTATATTCATAAAATTAACTTTGCAAATAGAGCAGGCATATTCATTGTTCTCTTATCATTTTAATTTTAATTAACACAATTGCTGATGCAATAACCATTTAATATTTACAGCCATCCATCATATCGACACATAGCAGATAGGTTGGGTACACCCTATTTACAAAGGGTCTTAAACCAGCAACTAACCAATCATATTCGAGACACCTTGCCAGGCTTAAGAGATAAACTACAGGTAAGTCTTTAGCAATATATTTATCAGAGTGTAAGACAAAGTAAACAGTATTTCTTATAAATGCATAATCTTTTACACTGTTTCAGCAAAGATTCTAAAATTAAAAATCATGGAGTGTTTTTCATTATTCGTTGATATTGAACTCTTATAATGGCAGAATTTACAAAATTTTAGTTCTAATAATAAACATTGTTTTAAAAGCAGATATCTCTTATATTATGCCTGATTTGAACAATAATAATAAATTACTTAAATGCAACTTTTTAGAAATTGTACATGGTTATTCTTAATGAAATATTTTAGCTAATGAGCCTATTACTTGCTCTTATTTCTCCAATTATTAATGTTTATTGCTAGAATATGTTTTAAGATCCTTGTCACATACTCAGTTGACTGATGAGTTGATTACTTGCTCTTATTTCTCCACTTATTGGTTATTGGTGGAACATTTTTTGTGAACCCATATCCACATCCTCGGCTGTTAGCTGACTGACATTACATCTTGCTTACAGCTGACTTCTGGCAGGAAGTTACAAAATGTAATTAATTTGTTATATGTTGATATTTCTGAATTCATATTTCTTGATGTAAATCTTTTCCTGTAAGCTAAGTTCCCATGGTTAATATGCTGATTTGATCAATTTGGTATTTTTTTTTTTTTTTCAGTTCATTTCCCAGATATGGTTTGTCACTGCTCATTTATCTGTTCGTTTATTCTGATATTTCTAAAATGGTATTTAGATGTGACATATTATTTTTTCATGTGCCCAATGCATATTTTATTATAATCTGAACAGTTAATAAATGGTAAATGTCTGGTTTCTTTCTGGGGGAATTTTGTCAATTATGATTTGAGTTGCAAGATTCTTTATTCTGTACTTTTCTGTAGAGTCAAGGTGATGTTGATTTTTAAGAATTTTTTTTTTTTTTAAAGCCCAAGGGTGATACATAATATTTTAAAACTTCAATTTCTCATTCACTAATAGTGAAGTATCTTCCTGTCGGTCCTGGTGGTGTAGTGGTTACCATACTTGCCTCCTACACTCAAGAATGCAGGTTCGAACCCGGCCAGGACCGATGGATTTTTTCGGGCATAAAAATCCTAAGTATGGCTTCCTTCAGAAGGGAAGTAAAGCCGTGGGTCCCGTGTCATACATTTACGGCACGATAAAGAACCTCAAGCCTGAAAGAGAGGCCTCTGAGCAAAATTCGTCGGCTGTTTCACGCCCTGAGTTGAATGGGATGCTGATGACCTGAGAAGTTAAAGAGGGTTCATAAATAAATGAATCCAAAAAAAAAAAGTATCTTCCTTTATCTGTTCTTGAACTGCTGTACCTTTAAGAATGAATACTGTATTGAGTACTAAGTAAATTACAAAATAATGAATGTCTACAGAGTATCACCCTGATCATTATTTCCATAGCACATCTCAACATATTAAACAATACAAAAAGAAAAGAAACAGATATAAAAGAACTTAATTAACTTGAAGTGCTAATTGGAAACTTATTATTGATATAACAAAATATTTATATGTTTGGCAATTATAAAATGCTCTCTTCTTCTTCTTCCTTCCTCCCATATTATTATTTTATTTTTATTTATTTATTTTTTGGTGTGTGTTTAATGCCCCTTTTTGCTACTGCGGCACCACAGGAGTGGACACTAATGATACATGAGATGAAATGATAGATTGGGAAAGGATTTTTGTTTTTTTATGAAAACAAACATTCCAGGCCTAAGTTTAGTGTACCTCCCTGGCATTTGCCATCTATGAGGACTGAGGAAAAACCTGGAAAAAACCTCAATCAGGGAGGATGATCTTGGCAGGATTTGAACCCCAGACCTTCAGCTTACAAGTCTGCATCATAATGACCTCAACCACCTGTGGCAGTTTTTATTATAATGTGCTGGTACTACCATGCTTTCATTGATCTTATCTCTTCTCTTTTTACAATCTATAGCCAATTTCTTTTAACTTTAAACAAAGCTTCATCTATTTTTGTCATTATTCTCAAAAGTTTTCATTTATGCTACTTTTCGTCTTCTAAGTCATTATCCCTTAATTAGCATATTTGTCCATTCGTTAGTTATTGGACATTCAAGCAATAAATGGATTGCCTCTTCACTTTCCTTATAAATGAGCTTATGCCCTATTCAAAATTATTTCCGAGTCCTCTCAATTTCCAACACCCTAATCTGAGCCAAGCAACCCTCTGTTTTTCCTCTTCATTGCATTACTCAAAGAGTAATTATAGTTGAATTTGAATTTTATTTTAAGTACTAAGAAGATTAAAGAAAATAAAGCTTGTCTTGAATTTTAACCCTGGTCATTTTTCATACTATATCCCATACATAAACAAGTACAAAATATTTTCAGCTTTCAACTGTTTTATCTTTATCAAGCATGTGCATCATTATCTAGTTTTGATCCTAGTCCCTATTTAAGTAATCCAGTTGTATTCTTGTCTTCAATACCTTAAAGAAAATTAATTTATGTACTTGACTGCAGTCAGTGGAGTTGATCGGTTCAGCATCCGCAGTCAAAGTTGACCATAATCAACTACCTCATTTAACTTTGATCATTATCATCACATTGAATGCCTTCAAACATTGATCAAAGATGGCCATATAACTACCAGTACTTTACTGAAGCCATAGTATTCTGAAATTTTAATTATCTGTGTATATTCTTTCTTGTATTATTTTTATTCAAGGGGGCATTTATCGTCTGTATTTTAAGCTATTTATTATCGCATGCTAATGAGATATAGGATTGAAACTGTCAGCTTTAATGTAGTCAGTATATATGTTTTTACTGAAAATACCAAATTCTATCTTGTCTTTGTTCCTGGTGATCTTTCAGAAATTGATGCTAGTGTTATTTTCTTTCTCTTCTATGAACATTATTGGTAATTCTTATAAATTAAGCAATTTCAATGCATTCTCAGTATTAGTCTCACTAACAATAACAAAAAGACATCATGTACACGTTTGTACCATAATGTTAATAGTTGTGAAAATGTATTTCTAAATAATAGGTAGGAAAATATTAAAAAAAAAAAAAATATGATGTAAATATGGAGTCCTGGTATATATTAGAGAAAGAGAGACTGAAAGTACAAAAATGCACATATCACCCTTGGACTTTTTAAATGTTTTAAAAATTGGCTCCACCCAAAGGGACAGTATAAACAATTTCATAACATGAAATCATATAGACAAAATTATCCAGAAAAGCAGCCAGGCATCTACCAGATTAATTATTCAGATTGTAATAAAATATACATTGGGAAACAAAAAGAAATGTAACTGTCAGACTTATAAAATTAATGAATAACAGGTATAAACAGATAAATGAGCTGTGGATAAACATTTTTGGGAAATTAATCATGAAATATAACAAATCAAAATTGTTAAAATCAGCATATTGACCATTGAAACTTGGCTTAATGTTCATCAAGAAATATGAAGATAGCCTAATGAATTTATGACCCCCAGCTAATGATAAATTAGTTACAATTTTGTAACCTTGCACGAAAGTCAATGGTAAGCATCCAAGATGCAATTTATATTGCCCGTCAGTTGACTAGCAGCCTAGGATGTGGACAAGTGTCCCTAAAATATATTCTGTGAATAAAAGTTGGTAATTGAAATAATAAGAGTATGTATTTGATTCACCGGTCAAAACATATCATTTATAGCAATAGGTGTTAACCAGATTGCAATTAGTTTGAAATTGAAAAGGAAATAATTCCTTGCCAGAGTTATGATGCTGTGATCAGAGCTTATGTATATTCATGGTGGGGGGAATTAAGACATGGGTCGTTAGCAAAACAGTACTTTGGTAACAATCAAATTCAAGATTAAATTAATTTGCACTTGCTGATACTCATTTATAAAATAAAAGACAGTATATAATAGTCATCCATGCTGGAGAAATAAATTAATTAATAGCAAAAGCTTTGTATATCTCATTCTAAAAAGAAACATAAAACTATATTTTTATAAGTTGATTACAATTGAAAATCATATTAGCGCAGTAAAGTTTATAAAATTGATCATAGGCCATTATTACAAATCTTGTTTATCATAATGAAGAAATAGAAGATCACTTTCATCCAACTCTTTAAAAAAATAGCATTACTGTAGGGGCAAAGCATGCATTAAGATTGTGAGGCTGAGCCTACCCAAAATTAATGGATTGACTCATATGTGTTAATTTTGATTGATTATTGAAATATTTTCTTTTTTGAATAAAAATGCTGTTCTGAAGTAGGAGGCCAGTTGCAGTAGTACAGTTGAAGGCTCAGCCTGTCTTGAGCAAGCTTAGCAGTGATTTTTCAAGTCATTTTCAGGTAGAGGTGAAGGGGGTCTTTCATAGACAGTTTTTTACTGTATAGGCTAGGCTTGTCTCAGCCTAGTTTATTACATCTGCCATCTTCAGGGTTTTTTTTTTTTTTTTTTTTTTTTTTTTTTTTTTTTTTTTTTGTATGGTGTTTAGTGCCCATTTTTACTACTGAGGCACCATAGAGGGTGGACACTGATGATATATAAGATAAAATGATATATTAGAAAGGATTTTTTTAAAAGAAGGAAACGTTCCAGGCATACATTTAGAGTACCTCCCTGGCATTTGCATTTATGAGGACTGAGGAAAACCTGGAATAAACCTCAGTCAAGAAGGATGGTCCTGGCAGGATTCGAAACCCAGACCTGCTCATGAGTTTGCACCTTAATGATCCCGGCCACCCATGGCAGTACCATCTTCAGTGATTTTATAGAACCTGAAGCCTAACAAAAGGACCAGAATACAAATATAATTTTAAAACATAGTATTTTGATAATATGGAATGCTATATTTATTTTATTTTAACAGTAAATACCAATTACGACCACTGCCGTAGTCCACCCATAGCATTTGTGCTTCCCACATGGCAGGCCTGAGTTAGATTCCCAATCAGGTTAATTTCATGCTAAGGTTTTTCCAAGGATTTTCCTTTAGTTCTTTAGGTGAATGCCTGGGAAACTTAGGTCCTGAACTCATTCTGCCAAATTATGATCTGGCATAATATATCTTCAGTTGCGGTGACGTGGTCATTTAAAAAAAAGAATGCCATTTACTATCTTTAAAACTCGTTCTTAAACTCCCTTAATAATATTTTAGTTTATGCAGGACTGCAGATTGTATAATAGGCTGGCTACCCTTTATTTAAAACTGTTTTCTCTATCTAATTGTCAAATGCAGCAGAATAGCACAGCATATTATCGGATTATAAAGTAACCGCCATGATTGGCCGAGGTCGTTAAGGCATGAACTTGTGAGTGGGAGGCATGGGGTTCAAATCCAACCAGGACCATCCTCCTTGTTTGAGGTTTTTTCCAGGTTTTCCTCAGTCCTCATAAATGACAAATGCTGGGGAGGTACCCTAAACGTAGGCCGGGAAAATTCTTTCCCAATATATCATTTCATCTCATGTATCATCATCATTGGCTGCATCCTGTGGGGCCTCAGTAGTAAAAACAGGTGTTAAACACCATTAAAAAATAATAAATAAATAAAATTTAAAAAAATATAAGAGAATAAGGGGAGGTAAAATATTTAGTGAAATATCAAGAATACATTTCCAGAGTGATTGATGTATATGCTAAGAAAAAGGAGACTAGAGAATTGAGCAAGTACACAAACATATTTAAGGATGAGTCATGAAACATGAACTCTTTTTAATATTTAATATAATTTAATTTAATTATTCACTCATATTATTGATAGTCATAATGCCATAATTTTGAACATAACATTACAGAACCATTTTCATGATGTATTTTGCATAAATTAGATATTAATTTCAGCATCCCACGTCTTGGTCTCCTTGTTCAAAAAGCCATGCTTCACTTCTGCATAATTTGAATATTCCTTATGACAGCAAACTTTCACAATGAGCTGTGTTACAGATCAAATTAATGGTTCTCAAACACTTATTGGTCATGGATATAGTAATTAAGATGCCCCCTTTCCATCTGGATTGACATTGCAGTCGATTACTAGCCTAGCTGCAAATATGGAGATATAAATTGAAATCCTTTTTGATCAAAGAGAAATTTTTTTCAGTATGTATTACTCAGCCGGAATTACTTAACAGCTGAATTATGACAAAATTTTTGAGAAAACATCATGAAGTAAGATTCTCGGTGGATGAAATATGAGCTACAAAAATATATATTTAATGTTTTTAATGTGTCCATTATCTGGTTAATGGTGAAGCCCATGTTCTTTAAGATGTACCAATGTCACATGACAAATGCCAACACAGTAATACAGCCATCCCAATGATTCATGCATGAAGCTGTCACCAGTGCACATACAATATGAAAAAGTCAAGCTTGTGGTGAGCAATCAAACACATTATCTGCATTCATCTTTTTAACAGCTGAAGATAATATACATCAGTCTCACCTGCGAGGTCGGTCCTGGTGGTGTAGTGGTAACCATACTTGCCTTCTAAACCCAAGATCGCAGGTTCAAACCCAGCTGGGATCGATGGATTTTTTCAGGGCATAAAAATCTTAAGAATGGCTTCCTTCGGAAGGGAAGTAAAGCTGTGGGTCAGTGTCAAAAATTTATGGCATGAAAAAGAACCTCAAGCCTGAAAGAGGAGGCCTCTGAGCAAAATTTGTGGGCCGTTTCATGCCCTGAATAGAATGGGACGCGGATGACCAGAGATGTGAAAGAGTGTCTGTAAATAAAACGAATCAAATCACCTGCGAGACATGAATTGCATATGCAATATTGTTTGTGAGTAAATGACTTCATTGCTGCCCTGAAGAAAATTCTGGTAAAGGTCCCCAATCATGTTTTGCACAGAGAAGTCACTGGGCTCCACCTATCATAATTCTCCATTATAACCCAATGAGGTGCTTTGATGGTATGTTTTCATGGGTGAAACTTGGACATGATCAAATGATTTATGTATGCTCTAGATTCAAGAAAAGCAGTAGCTATCAGGCATACCTGACAAATGCTTAATTAAAAAAAGACGTACATTTTGAACTTTTCACAGTGATTGGCTACAAGTACTTTCCTGAAGTAACTCAAAATTCTGAATGAAAGAGAAGCAGTGGAAGAATTTGAGAACTTTGATGGACATCTTGATGGATTTGCCAAAGCCAAATTTTAATTCTGTTTGGGAAGCAATCTAGATATGAAAACTTTCGAAACTTCGACTGAGCTCCCTTTTTTGTGCTTAGAAAACGTCTCCATTATTTTCTGTTATGTTTAGTGGAGTTTCTCCAAATATAAAGGTCTCCTGAGCTCAGTGTACCAGCAAATTACATTTGAAAGCATAGAAATATTGTGCAGAATCCAGTATAACAGATTCTAAAAACCCATTAAATGCAATGTTTGTTTCCTCATATCATTTACTGTAGTATATAATTATTAACAGCAAAACTGCACTCCATTGTTCCAAAAATCTTTTTTCTGAATCCATTTTTTGATTTATTTAGTCCCAGATATAATTTAATTATAAATAATAGGAATAAATCTTGTTGAATTAAGAGTAAAACTACTAAAATCATTACAACATTAAAACTCTCTTGATGTTTCACATTAAAACATTTTTTATTATTAAAAAGTAAGTTGGAACCAGTTTTGTGAGTTGCTTGCTCACATTGTCAACCAATTGACGACTAACGGATCTCTTCAAGTAGGATGTATATTTGGCTGTGTATGCTCTGGTGGTCTGTTGATGAACCTGTACAATATTTTGTCTGCTTCTGGTATATCAAAATTCATAAGTTTATGTTCAGATTTTTTTATATAAATCTTTTCTCAAATATGAAGTTACTTTTTAATAATAAAAAAAGTTTTAATGTGAAACGTCAAGATAGTTTTAATGTGTTACATGATTTTAGTAGTTTTACTCTTAATTCAACAAGATTTATGATAGTTTCACTGTGTGGATTCCTACATTCATTTTTAATTGTATAGGAATAAAACTTGCATTGCAGTTTGAGGTCATAGTGTTTTTGAACCATACTGCATCAAGGCACACATTGTTTCCTCATGTGTCAAGCAGCAAGACCTCTGAATAGAGCATGCAAAGAAATTTCATAAGTACAATTTAGAACTATGTGATAGATATAATGTAATTAACTTTAGGGGGCTGATATTAAGAAAGATATTGTGTAGCAGCATCATTTGCAATAGAGGGAAAGTGCAAATAGAAATGAAGATGCACAAGAAAGATAACAGAAAACTGCAAAAACTCTCACAGCAAGGAATCTCATCTTCACTATTAATTGTTAGCTCTTGGCATGCAATGTGAAAAGGAAACAAAGGTTTATTGTTGCTGAATTCATGCACAGTTTATGAAGCACATGATTACACTTGATGAAATATTTAAGGTTATTTCATACCATAGGCATCTCTGATGGGGCATCAAGTCCCCTCATTTTGTTATTTTAAAATTAATATAATTGCATATTTCTACATTCTGCAGCCTCTCTTTGATTTTAGTGAATAGACCTTCTCCCTGTTTTAATATGCCAGAAATGTTTCTGTTTTAGAACCTTTTCCCCATTTATTGTTTTCTTTTGGTTACTCCATGGGAAATGATGGATAAAAATGTACACTTTTTAGGCATATTTTGTCATTAATTAACAAGAATGTTAATATAAGTGGTTTAGAGCTGAAAAAAGGCCTGTTATCAACTGCTTGTTTGCTCATCTTTTTTGTATATCTTTTCAGAGCCTTTACCATAACTTTGCACCATAAATTTATTCTTTACTTATTAATATGCAGTATTTGTAAGCAAATGATAATTATTGCTGACTACTCAGAACTTTGATGACACTGCTAAAAATTTGATATTTTCTGGTTATAGAAACAGCAGTTGACATTAGAAAAGGATGTGGAGCAATACAAGCATTTCAGACCAGATGACCCAGCAATCAAGACGAAAGCAATGTTGCAGTAAGTGTCATTATTATTTACATTCTTTTTGCAGTATAACATTTTCTGCAGTAGTTTGAATGAAAGTATCTAAAGAGGCAGAGAGGGACAGAAGTGTTGGAAGTGGAAAGGGAGAGTTGTGGTGCAAATGTTTGTTGACCAGTAATGGATTCCATGTCTTATTTATTTGAAAACCTTTATCTTTGCTTATATTATCTGGATACTTTTCTGTGTATATTGACTCTCCTAGCCAGAAGATTAAAATACCCTTTTTTTGTGTTTTGTTTTCTTTTTTCTTTCTTTTTCTTTCTTCTCTCTCTCTCTCCCTTTTCAAAATTTTATTCCTTGGCAGGTTCAAATGGCATATTCGACAATTGCAGTTTTTTCTGGTTAGGTGCAGATGTCACCTATGTTCTCTCGGCCAAGTTTTAATGGATCTTTCAGTTATACTAGACGTATGCCTGATCTGTTATATATTCAATGCAATTGAGAGGATCCCTCGAGTCTTTCACAAATCCAGTTTCTGACCTATTTTTGCTATGGTTGAAAAACTATTTTTATTCCCTTCTTTTTTTAAATTCAATCTATACCTAACGTGATATTTATCTATAGTAAGAATGCTTTAATTTGGTCTTTATGTTGTGATTTTCCAAGTTTTCAAAGCTTGATCAATTTTTTTCTTTCTTGTGGTAGCCATTTGTTTCTAAGGTTCTCTGGAGATGATTAAGTTCAGGTTTTGAAAAAGAAGGGCACAAAAACAATTTTTATAACCACAACAAAAACAGGTCAAACTATCCTACACTAATGTATTCGACATGTTCACTCTCACTCCACATACTTATATAACACTAGGACATGTTTCAGAAGCATTTATTTATTTAGATCAAACTATGTTTATGAAAGACCAAAGGGATCCTCTCCACTCCTCTGCAATATATAAAGTACATTGGTATGACTGAATATCCATTAAAATCAGCTAGGAAAAAATAAGTAACATTAGTATTTTAAATAAACAGAAAAATCTGCAATTATAGAACATGCAATCTAAAGCTGCCATAGAATAACATTTAAAGGAAAAATAAGCAAGACATGAAATCTGTTTCTGGTTAACAAACATTTGAACCATAACTTTTCCATAACTCCTACCCTCTCCCATTTTGAATGGTTCCGTCCCTCTCTGCCTCTCCAGGTGCTTTTACTCATCCACTAATTATGCTGGTTGCAGTAGCAAGCAATTGGTTTGATTTTTAAATTTCTTTTTAAACAAACAACCATGGCAAAAATAGTTTGGTAATATGAGTTTTAATATTAATGCCAACTGTGAAAGCCTAAAGAATTTTATAATTATTAAATAGTTATACATGTCAGCCCCCCTCCAAGTTAGGATTAGACTGATTTCTGTTACACATCATATGCAAAGAATTTTTCCATCCACTCACTAAACAATAATGGCCACATTGGTCAGCAAAAGCTTTGGTTTTGAAATTTCACTTAAACCAATGACCATGGTAAAATAGCCTTGTAATGATCAATTTTAATAATAATTCAATTATTTAGAATAATATTGTTAAGAAAGATAATTTATATTGTGGGACATACTAGTGGTTTTTGTTTTTCAAAAAGGCCACACAGTTTTGGCTTTCTTATCTCTACTTAGGAATTTACAAGACACTTGGTAATTTGGTAGCATTTGTTGCAACACTTTAGTTTACTCTTGTGTTACGTTTTAATTAATAATTTGATTAGAAATGTCTTGCATTGAACCTCATTATATTAATTACTAGGGATGGGACATTCAAATCCTTGAATCCTGCAAATCTTGAAAAAGATTTTGAGTTGAAAACTTAGATTCTCCCCCCCCCCTTTTTTTTCAAATCCTAACCCAAACACTTACAACTTTGGAAAGAGTAGTTTTAACTCCATTTACAACCCAATAGAAGCATTTATTAACTTAAAAATGTAAATTTTTGCGATTTTGGTGGTAAGTAGATCATCACACCTGTGACTGCCCTGAGCCCCATAGTGTTTCATATACAAGGGTTGGATGAAAAGTAATGAGAACTATTTTTTTTTCTCTGAAATGACTTTATTGGCAGAGGTACTTCTTTACTTTATTTTACTTTTTTTACTTTATTGGCACACCTTCAATATAATCGCCTCAGTTATATATGACCTTTTGCCAAATGTTTGTAAGGCGTGGATTACCATCTGCACGTCTATTTCTGTTGATATTCGATATTGACCGCCCTATAGCATGTATAGTGTCATCTTGATGTTATACTGGATCCCTCACAGTGGTTCTTTCACTTCGGCACAGTTTTGTGGCATACTCCGACTTCTGCTGCTAACTCATGTGCAGTCCAGAAGCGATAAACATCCAACAAGGAAGCAAGGAGATGAACTGCATTGTTCTCCACGTGGGGTCATCCTGTATGGGGGTTGTCCTTCACAGCATCTCTGCCCAATCTGAATGCTTTAACTCATCGTGCGACTGTGCTGTATGGCAATGCTGCATCACCACATGCTTGACGCAGTCCCTGGAAACATTCTTGCATACTCCGACCTCATGCCACTTCAATTTTGAGCCAAGAATGTTGCTCTACCTTTGTAAACATGATGTTGGGGCGGTTGCACTATTGTTATGAAGTTCAATGGTGTACACACTGCAGTAGATTGACAGAGTACTGCCCCTGCTTGCTGCGCAAACTCGTGTAACAGGCCTTCATTTTGTCAACACAGATCTTGCAGACTCACCGATTTGACATTAACAGTGTGTTATCACTACTTTTTATCCAGCTCTTATAGCATTTAACAAAATCTTCAGATGTGTTCTAATGAAACTAACATATACTGCTCTTGCTTGAAAATTCTTAGTAGTTCTTGAAACTACTTTGGTAGTTCCGAAGGTATCTAGCAATTTATGCTGAAATGTATAAATGCTGTATCACACATAACTCAAGTTTTATACCAAT
Organism: Metallyticus violacea; assembly: GCA_030762175.1. NCBI lineage: Eukaryota > Metazoa > Arthropoda > Insecta > Mantodea > Metallyticidae > Metallyticus > Metallyticus violacea. The sequence continues at coordinate 99,227,922 of CM060835.1, read as the reverse complement.
TTACCACTCAGGGGAAAGTTTTTGGTTCTACCAAGCTCTCTTCAGCATCTCACTTGCACATGCAATTAATGAATGCTCTGGTTGTCCAGGCTGTGTTTTGTTTCACCATCAATGATTTTCACATTTTATTCCTGCATAGTTTCTGTCATTAAACAAACCTTTATACATATTTAATATCGATTTACCAAAATATAAGCAGACATATTTTGCAGAGACTTCCTTAAGAATTTTCTTTATTCACTTAAACCAATGTTATTCCATATCTTCATTGTCTTCATTGTCACTACCATCATGACTACTGTCTTCACTATTGCTGCTTCTTTCTTTCCACAAGAAGTTATCTTTGGACCCATCTATGGCATTGGACATACATGTTTTTAATCCATTCACAATAGCTTCTTCAGTTTTCTACCTGGATTATGGGAATGGTCTTGTTGAAGCCAGCCATTGCAAAGCTGCTGCAGATTATGCTTGAAGAACTTCAACTTAGGTATTCATTTTTTACACTAAACTCCATTCACTTACACAAAAGTAAGACGCGTTTCAGGAGAATCCCTCCCATCTTCAGTTGCTCACTGAACCACCGTTATTCAAAACTATGGCTGGACCTTCCATAGTTTTCAGTAATGGCAGTTCAGTGAGCAACTGAAGATGGGAGAGATTCTCCCAAAATGCGTCTTACTTTTGGACCTTCCATAGTTTTGAGTAACGGCAGTTCAGTGAGCAACAGCTTCGTAAGTACAATAGTTATATACTTGAAAAACTTGTGAATACTTGAAGTTGTGATATAAACCAGTAGAAATTATAATAAGATCTGAATTGAGTTTTGAGATAAGGTCCTTTACTTCTTGAGTGATGTGTCCCCAAAAACAATTCAGCACAATAAACTCCTCTTGTCAAACAATGAGCCTGCTTTTTGATTCCAAACAACTTTCACCAATCTAGCATCACATCATGTCATCCATTACTTTTCTTGGATCTGAAGATAAAATCAGCAGGGAACTTCTCTTGGGCATGTTTTTCTTCGCAATGGGTTATAAGGAGGTAGCTTCCAGCTATCAGCTAGGGCACACGCCATGATGCAATTTTGTCTTCTGATTGCCAGTTGTTTTAATTAGATTTTCCATGCCCTTTGCTTCTTCTGACAATTCAGACATGTCAAAATAGGCATCTGATCGGCATTACCAATCTGGCTCAGCAAATAATGCTTTTTTTTCCTAAGTTTTATGAAATGACTTTAAAATACAAAACGTTTTTCAGCATATGCTGCAGGAACACACTGTTAGCATTGTTCTATGCTGCAACGAAAGCATTGATCCCTTCATCATTCTCATGCATCAGCCCTATATTAAAGATTGCACAGCCTGCTTGTAGAAGTTGCTGCTTCAACTCATATCTTCTTCATTCAGTAATCTCCCATGTGATGAAGAAGCCTTCATTTCATGTTGCCCACACACACTGAATAATTTACTGCTCTAAAATAATGAGACCTTCCTTTTTTAGGTCCACTACATGATGAATTGGAGTTCTTTAGTTTCTCTTTCATTTGATGGTACTTACTGTTCACTTCCAAAATGCCAAATTTTCTTCCTGTCACAAAGTTGATTATGGCTTCTGATTCATTTATAACTAATTTAAAGTTTGCACAATAGCATTTGTGAGAACCTGTTGGAAACTGTGAACTTATAGAACCACATCTTTTGACGGAATCACAATTGTTCAGATTTATTTTAGATCATTGTACCTGTGAATGTTCAAAAGATTCTTTACACTTTATTGCTACTGCCTTTACTGATCTACAAATGACTTAAAAGCAGTTTTTGATTGCATTGTTATTAAATTCATTGTTGAGGCTACATATTATAGTATTCCCATTGACTATTATAATTTTATATTCAACTGCATTTACAACCATTCTTATGTCAGCAATCTTTTCCCTGGCAGACAGCCAAATACTATGGTCATCTTATATTCAGGTAAATGGTATCTTGTGCCTCTCACACACCCATCACATCGTCGATAACATGCAACTAACTACGATCCATTTATAACATCTCAAGCATCTTATGATATCTAGAACTACGTCCAAATTTAAAATAATGAAAATATGCAAATTGCATATTGGTTTCGGGTAATGGTGGTTCAGTGAACAACTGAAGATGGGAGAGATTCTCCCGAAACGCTTCTTACTTTTGTGTGAGTGGAGTTTAGTGTAAAAATGAATATCTAAGTTTAGGTTATATTGCCACTCCAATGTCAACAGCTTCGTAAGTACATTATTTATGCAAATTGCAATTTATATTCAGCCAAAATATAGTGGAAAAGGGTCAAATACTACTTCAGGGTGGAAATATTTCAAATCCAAACATTTATCCAAATTTCAAGAACTGAAAGATGGTTCATCATCCCCATTACTCACTTCATTCTTTAGCCCAACTGTTACTCAAAAACCTTTTAGGATTCAGATTTTGGAAAATTTAGGACTTTCACTTCTATTATATTATCATTTAATGAAGTCTTGTACTTAGGCCAGATGAAGAAAAATAATAATTATAAAAAAAATCTTTGAATATTGAACATAACATTTAATACAATGCACAGTAATAAAACTATAAAGCCTGTCATCTTAAAATTTGAATTGCAGTAGTTAATAACAGGAAATAGATAACACTTTGCAGAATGAAAAGGGCATGTCTACAGCAGTTTGCTAATACATTTTGAGTTTCACCATTTTACAGTGAGCTGTTGCAACATATGTGAAACAAGATGTAGAAACATTATTATAATGTAAAAAAAAAATTTTTTTTTTTTGTCTTTCCAGAATGATCCAGCAACTACAATCTGATTTTGAAAGAACAATAGAAGGGTCAGGTTCAGCACAAATTAACACAATGGAGCTCTCTGGTGGTGCTAAGATAAACAGAATCTTTCATGAAAGATTTCCATTTGAAATTGTTAAAATGGAATTTGACGAGAAGGAGCTTAGAAGAGAAATAGCATTTGCAATCAGAAATATCCATGGTAAGTAATTTGGTGAAGCCCTGTTGTTTTCTACAGAAATCTATAATGAATACCTGTAATAATTACAAGAAAAGTTATATATGAAAGGGCATTTTTTATTTTATTTTTTCTTTATTTATTTTTATTATTTTTGTGGCATAGTATGCCATTTCACAGTGGAGAGGAGAGGGGTAAGATACTCTCATGCCCATAAAATAAGATGTTTTGGTAGGACTTTTGCTGTAGGTACCAAATGTTTGTAACTTTCAAAATAATTGGAATAATTCAGTGACATATGTCAAAGATACGCCTTGGTGTATGAGAAGCATGATCTAATAGAATTGTTTAAAGTTGCCATCAGCCTCTAATGCCTGCAGCCATGTTACGGAAACAATTTTCCGATGAGTAGAGTGTTATAGTTTCATTTTCCCAAATATTTTCTTGCATTTCCACAAGCATCCATGGCTTGTTGCAGTATATTTTCCTTCTCTACATGTTTCATAATGAAGAAAAAAACTGGTGACCTTGGTGGCCAAAATCCTTGAAATGACCGATCTTTGAAGAATAAAGCAATTTCAGCCATGCTGACATTAAAGCTGTGACAAATAGTGCTATTCTGTTGAAAAAGCCAATATGGGGTTCCTCGTCTTCCAGGTGGTTAACAATTCATGGAACATTTATATGAAGACTGCATTATCCAGCTTTGTAATGGAAGAAAATAAAGCCAGTAATATCTACCAGTTCATACTGTGTAGTAACTACTTTGTATGTAACATAAAGGCACAATAACTGTTGATGGTCATATAACAATAGCATAATCACTACAAAACATGCAAGTAGACAGGAGATCATACTCTAGTTACATCTATGTCATTTTTTACAGAATTATTTTCATTATTTTTAAAGTTATGGACAAAAATCAGGGGCCAAGAGGAAGTGAAACATTCAGTATTTATCTGATAGCTTTATTCACTTTACTACAATTATGGTGTGATGTAATATTTCTAAATTGAGGATATTCATAAATGGAACTCATCTTAAAACCAATTTTACAAATGCTATAATTGGCATGCAGAATTTTGTTCAAAGGCAAGCAGGGTTTGTTCCTTCCAAAATCTAAGCTATAAAATATCATGTAATGACTTCTGTTCTAGAGGAATAAGGCATATACATTCTATAAAGTTGCATTAAGTAATGTACACATTTTATTTACTTTTCCCAGTCTTGCTAGATTTCTCGTTTTTTTGTTTTATTAGAGAAGATTTGATACAAACCTTGGGTGCACAACTGCAAATATGAGATATAAATCTTAATTATTATAGATGGGGAATATTTAATGAATACTCTGCTTCAAACACAGAACATAATTTGCAAGAAACAAAAATAATAATAGAACATGTTGGTCTTTGGGTGACGATATTTTAAATAATGAACAGATTTTGGAAGCTTATTATTTCATAATAAAAATAGTAATAGTGACATTCCATGTCAAATCAACACATTCAAGGCCCTTTTTGAACCGAACTTTCCAACTTTAATGAAACTTTGTCTTGGCTTTCTTTTATATGAGATATATGGCTAACAAAATGTAAATGGCCCAGAGCTGATATTTTGGATTTATCACACACTAAAATCCAGAAAAAGTTGAAAAATTGGTGTGCACATGATAGTATAGATATTTATAACTTCACAGGTAATTAAGGTAAAAAATGAAACTATGTTATTGGCAAGCTAATAAAAGGCCCATCATTTTAATATTTGGGACATATAATAATAGAATTTAAATTTGACCTTGACATTTTTCAAGATTGTACATATAAAATCTTAAAAAATGGATATAAATGCAAGCTAATTATGTGGTTAAAATATTTACAAATTATATTTGATCACAGTAGTGGGCAAAGTAACATTATTATACCTCATTATTTAAAATCCAGAACATGCTTCAAGAGAATTCGCTCACATCATCAGCTGGAAACCAATTGTTGTCCTCGTGTGATAAAAGGAATTTCCTAGACAATCCAGTGGTGGAATCTTGAAGCTCATAACAAGAGTTTTTGTTTATTATAATAAAAATCTTTTCCATGTTGACACTTCTGCTGACTGTTTTTAATAATTTAATCTAATTTTTAAGCAAAATTTTGGCCCAGCATGGTGCTGCAACTGCTGCTGTTTTTTTTTTTTTTTTTTTTTTTTTTTTTTAAATACAGATTTACAAATTTCTCTTTTCCTTTTCTATATAAATTTGATTGCAATTTTCACAATTAAGTTGATATAAATACTGACTCTTAAACTGTTGAAACTATTCTGGAGAGCTGTGTTGCAGATGCATTGGTATTGTTTCCAATATTCCTCTTTACCAAGTGGAGCATTCAACAATCTGTGTGTAAGGCTATTAATGACTGCATGTTGTGATTTGGAGTTATGACTCGTATAAAATTTTAAGATGGCAGGTACAGACAAAGCATTTAATACAGCAGCATTCATTATCGGCTTTGAAGGAACAAGCAGTTTATTACTTGAATTTGCAGATTAAAACAAGAAATAATTTGGCAGAATGGTTTTTGAATTTTTGCATAAAGAATAAAAAGGTTCCAAATTTTGTACAGGATCATAAAATATAATAGTAATAGCACATTGCAGAGATCAGTTGAAAACATGTCTTATCTATTGAAAAGAGTACACATTATAAAAAGTTAAGTGAAATGGAACTGAAATTATATGGTTTATTTCCTAAGTTACCAAAATTATTAGACCCTAGTATCTGGCCAAATCTTGAATTTGAATTGTTTTCATGTCTTAACAGAAAAATGAGAAGCAAAACAATTAAACTAAAAATAAACTAAGAGATTTATACTAAACAGAAAACTACTTCGAAGTTGATATTGTGAGTATAGAGTAGCCATTCAGGACTTAAAGGAAGCAAAAAGTGTTAACAATTAAAATCAGAGGTGAAAACATTTTGAAATAGATTAAGGAGATAAAAAGGACCTTGATAAACTTATTCTGAAGTCAATGAATGCAAAACATTTCCATCAATAGGATGGAAAATCATTTCTAGTATCAAATATACACAGAAGTCATGAAAGATCCCTTGAAATTTTTCATCGATAAAACTATTAAAGAAATTACATCCATGCTAGAAAAAGAGAAACAAAATCAAAATAGATAACTACATTTTACCAAGAATATACAGCCTTTCAAAAATTCACAAACCAAACAACATGAGACCAATTGTTAATAACATTGATTATCTACAAACTGTCAAAATGACTCTCTGAAAAATACAACAGTTTTGGAATTAAAAATACATTTGAATTTATTGAAAGAATTAATAACATAACCTGATCTGAGGGAGAAACTCTTGTTTCTTTTCATGTTATTGCTTTATGTTCCAGTATTCCTAGAGTTAAATTATTGAAACTTTTAAAATAAATAGCTATTGTCTACAAAATTATCCAAAGAAGAAATAAATGGACTGACAAGAATTACTGAGCTGTGCATTAAACAGAATTACTTCAGTTTCAACAATAAATTTATATATGCACTATATAAATATATGTACTAAAACTTTTAAACTGCAAGAGCCTTCAATTAAGTTCATTGTCGAAAACAAAAGAGATAATATGTTACCATTTATGGATCTGAAGATAAAATGTATCAATAAAATTGAATTTGGCATCTATAGAAAGGACACACATACAGACAACTATATCAAAGCCCATGGTTTCAATTCAAGATCACATAAGGAAGCAGCGTTCAACAGCATGATATACAGGCTCATAAATATACCACTAAGCAAAGAAGAATACAAGGATGAATATCTACACATAATAGAAGCAGATAAACCCAATAGATGATTAACCAAAAAGTCAAAAGATTCCAGAAATAAAAAGGAATTAAATAACAACTTTAAGTGATTTATCAGGGGAAAAAACATTTAAAAAGTTAATTTACCACCCCTCAGCCAATAAGAAATTTCTAAAAATTTTCAAGAATACATCATCTTAGCACCTTAAAACCAATACAGTGTAAACAATTTATTGAAATTAAACAAAACAGATTCCTGCCCAAAGAGAAAAAATGTAATATTTACCAGATTAATTGTAAGGATTGTGAAAAAAATTTACTAAGGGGAAGACAAAGAGAAATATAGGCATTAGGTTGAAAGAACATTGGAGAAACATCTGTTACAAACAAATAGGTAAATCAGCTGTGGAAGCACAATTTTGGAATGAGAACCATGAAATAGAAAAAGGCATTAAATTATTAAAAACTGTTAAACAACCAAAAGAACTAAACATATGGAAAAGGACATATATAAAAAAAATGAGCAAACCTTATGTAATTCATTTAAGAACTTCGAAAAATAAGACATTTTTAAAACATTCTTCTGGAACTCAAACAGTGAAGCTTGTTAAATGTAAATTATATCTAATCTGTCGTCTAACACACTCTTATACTTCATTTACTTTTAAATATTGTGGGATCGGTTTTGAATAGACATCCTCTCCATCTTCAGCCAACTTGACTGGAGAGTCGTTAAGTTGGTTGAAGATGGAGAGGATGTCTCTTTGAAACTGGTCCCACCGTATTTAAAAGTAAGTGAAGCACAAGAGTGTGTTAGACGACAGAGTAGATATAATTTACATAAAACCTTATGTATTTTGACATCCGGGAAGCAGACAGCATTTTATTTAAGTTTATCACTAGACCACCAGAGTTAACCCTGATACCTACATACCCAGCTCCTACAAATGATCTAATAATTGTTTAACAGCTGATGATGTGCACAATAGTTCCACAAAACGTATGTCCTGAATAAATCTTGTTTAAGTGAAACCATAAGATTGTTCTAAACAATCGACTCAGAAGAGATTACTAGCTTTAGAAACTGAAGAAGATGGCTGTCTGGCTTTCTTAGACATAAAAATAATTAAAGATGGTAACAGTCTGGCGTTTGGAATATACTGAAAACAAACTGACACATACATTAAGAACAATAGATATAACCCCAAATCACAACAACATGCAGTCATCAATTCACCAATACATAGATTGGTGAATGTCCCACTTGATAAAGAGGAATATCATAAGGAATACCAACTCATTTGCATCATAGCTCTTCAGATTGGTTTCAACAGTTTTCTTGTAGATTAACGAATTGCTAATTTAAGGGATTAAGGACATCAGAAACACTTGCATACTGACAAAAATGAATGAAAATAGCAAGCACAGGAATATCCATCCAAAGGCAAATGACAAATTTAAAAAACTCTTATAAAAATATAACATCATATTGTTTCCCAGAACAAATTTAGTATTAAAATGTATTAAAATCATATCAAAAAGATGCAGTGCCAAATTATAAGAAAATTGCTATTAATCAACTTAATTGTAGGAATTGCAATTATATATATATATATATGTGTGTGAATGAGAAACTTGGATATTCGCACAAAAGAACATTTTAGAAAGATTAAATACAAACAAACTGAAAAATCTGCAGTTGGAGCACATTTCAGGACCAAAAATTATGACTTTAAAAAGTAAATTATTAAAAACAGCCAAGAGTGCAGCAGAGTTGAAAGCTTGGGAAAAGATTTTTATTATAAAAAAACTAAACTGGCATCAAGAACTTTGAAATTCCATCATTGGATTGTGTAAGAAAATTCATTCTACCATCGCCAGAGGACAACAGGTCCTTTGTATCCAGCTGATATGAGAGTGGATGCTCTTGGTACATGTTATGGATTTTAAACAGGTAAATGAGGTATAATAGTATTGTTATGCTGACTACTATGATCAAATGTATGTTGGTTTATTGTTAATAGCTTATTTAATTTCTTCTTTACAAACTTTCATGCAGGAACACTAATCTTTCTACAGTTATAAAATATATTTGAATTATGTCAAATTTCATCTGGATCAGTAAAGGTTTTTGAAGGTGGGCTGCAAGGATTAGCCTGAAGAAAACTTGTTAGTTTAATGCATTTGTTAAAATGTAGTTCGTCTTAGCAGATTTCAATGTGCAAATATTACTTTTACTTGAACTAGATTATCTAGTGTCATATGCCCATGCTCCTTGTTTCAATAATTGTGTGCCTACCTACCTATTTCCCCCTCTGTACCTGGCAGTCCCACTGGCATTTGTTTGAACTGAAGCTCTTGATTCAATTTCCCCCTCTCTATCACTCATTACACGAACCAGACCAGGCTGCAGCCAGTGCAGTCCATAGGGTTCATAGTTGTTACAACTTAAAAAACGAAAATTGTGGATTACCATCGTGTGACATTTTCATTGAGCTCTGGTAGGTGAGTTAAATATTAGTTAAGTTTAATGTAGTTTTTGTGTGAATGATTAATATAGTAATGGAGGCTAATAATATCAATGTGAAGGTCTAAAAATCATTGAAATTTAGTAGTTTAATACTGAATGAAAAGTGCAATATAAAAGCATGTGAGCATCCTCTCCTTTAAATATTTCTCACTGTGGTACCGTAGATGAAAACAATATACTAGAACTTTTAATGCTGATATTTATAACAAGTTTATTGGCTTTGTGACTGTGAAGTTCAAAATGAAGTTTTCTGTTTTCCGTGCCTTCGCTTTGGGATTTCAGATGACGCTTCAATAATGCTTGGACTGATAAAGGAGTGTCCAACTTAAAAAAACTTTATGAAAAAATCCACAAACACTCGAAGTTTGAAAACCACATAAATAATGTCCTTGCTCTTCTAGGATCGGTTGATGTACTTGTGGGTTTAAGTAAGGCTTATCAAGACTCTGTCTTGCAGCACAACAATGAAGTTTGCAAAAACAGAGAAGCACAACAATAAAATTTGCAAAAACAGATGAGCGTTGTCCAAAATAATAAACCGCATAAACTTTTGTGCCTCAAATGAACTAGCACTAAGAGGACACGATGAATCTGAGAATTTGCACAATCCCAGTATCATTTTGCCATTAATAAAATACACTTGTGAACTCAATTCGATGCTTAAATCTCGTTTGGATAGCTCTTCTTCCTTTAAAGGTACATCCAAGAATGTTCAAAATGAACTGTTCAAGTGCTTGTTGGAGTCCTGGGGAGAATATATTTTAGCTGAAGTTACTGAGGCTAAATGTGTGGCTGTCATGGCAAATTAGACAATGAACATATCAGACAGTTCCAACTTGTCCTTATGCTAAGATATTGTGGTAGCCAAGGGTGTCCTGTTCAGAGATTATGGGTTATTTTGAACCTTCTGGCCAAAATGCAGCAAACAGCAGTATGCATTTTATCACAGCTTGCTGTAATTTTAAAGAATGAAAATGATAAATTGATAGACATATGTGGGCATCGATGGTGTACAGATGAAAGTTAAGGATGTGAACCCCATTGTACATATCTTACACTGCTTTGCTCATCAATTAAATTCTTACAATGGGAAGAGCTAGTAGACAAATTACGAAAGCCAGAATATTTTTTGAGAATTTAAATGCCATTCCATCATTCTTTTCTCAATCACCAGATTACTTCCATTTTGGAGTAGCAAAACAAATACCATCTGGTGGCGCAACTAAATGGAACATTAAGTCCAGAACAGTTACAGTTGTTTATGAGAAGAAAGATGCTTTGATTGAGACCTTTAAAACTCTCACGAACTTCGAAATGTCTAGCAACATTACCATTACAGAAGTCCATGCTGTTTTAAAAATATGCAGGATCAAGAATTTTTTTTCTGGATCACATTTTTTTACAGAATTATGCCACTTGTTGGCATTCCTTATAAACAACTACAGCATATCCTGGATATGCGGCTACTGTTTGATGCCATATTTCTAACTTTGAGAGTGTCATTTATATCAGGAATTCGACTGAAGAAAATCAAGAACATAGTGGATCTGAAAATTCAAATAAATGTTGTTAGGTTAATGACAACCAGTCAAGAATTGCACCTGGCAAGGAAGTGGGAGATGTATTCTTACTCAGGTAAAAACATGCTTCTAATTTACAAATCATCTCCAATTATCACCTGTTTGATAACTTCTGCAAAACATTTCCTGAACAAGAACTGATAGAATGTGCACTAAACTATTTCCTGTTATTGATAAAGAAAAATCACAAACTGAATTATCTGTTTTGTGTTTGAAAGAAGAATTCAGAAATGTTGGGGGTCCTACTCTACTATTGCAATTTATGATTTCTCATAAATTACATTCTTTATTTTTGGAAGTTTTAAACTACTTTGTATTGCTGTGACCCTACCTATGACTATGAGTGAATCAGAACTCTGTTTTTCATCTTCTGCATAGCACCATGAGCGAGGAGAGACTGGCTGCCCTTCGAATGCTTTCATTGGAAAGGAGCATGATGACAAACATCCTAAACAAAAATGTTATTTAAAAATTTGCAGTAATTAAGGTCTATATAAAATATCTGCCAATTTTTTGTCTGTTAAGACTCAGTCTACCACTCTTTGCAGCATCTTAAACTGAACATGTCTCCCGAAATTTATTAATTAAATCATGCACAGTATCTTGTTGTGATAGTTTTGAATTTCGAAACTTAGCAATGAAATGTTGTTACTTAACAGCCGGCACTTACTTGTTGAAAATATCCAGCCTGGGTGGAATGCGGAAATTGTTGGTCAAATGTGGGAATACCAATTGTTTCTCGAAGTGGTGATTAGAGGAATTTTTTGATAATTTATTATAATGAAAAATTTAGGTTAAATGCAATTAAAGTATGGCTTATGATTGATAAATGCATAATAAAGTATTTAAATTTTCATCATTTCTGATAAAAATAAGACAACATGTAACAAATAGCTGTTCCTCCATTGCTCTTATATTACATCACTTGTAACTCTTTACTAATACTTTTCAACTGTTGTACATTCTTTCATGGAACAGACTTTACAAGAACTTGTACTAATATACTTGTAATGTATTAGACCATACTTTTGCAGAATATGGCCCTGATCAGTTAATGCAAGGGAGATAGGTTGCATATCCTCTGTGAAAGTATGTTTTATGTTTGGAAGTTCTTTCTCCTTCCTCTTTTTTTTTTATCTTTCTTTTTTTCAAATAAAAATGCCAGAAAGAAATGTCAAATGCCCGTTTTTACTACTGAGACACCACAGGTGGTGGACACTGATGATACATGAGATGAAAAAAGGAATTTTTGAGGAAGGAAAATTCCAGGCCTAAGTTTAGCGTACCTCCCCAGCATTTGCCATTTATGAGGACTAAGGAAAGCCTGGAAAAAACCTTGTTCAAGGAGGATGGTCCTGGCAGGATTCGAACCCCAGACCTCCAGCTCATGAGTCTGGGCCTTAATGACTTCGGCGACCCGTGGCAGTCTTCTTTTAGCCTGCCATCTGTTACCAGTTTTACATTCTGACACTAGCAGCATACAAAATGTACCAGATGCTCCTGCCAGAAGTGTTCTGTTGTAATTCATAAAATTTTGGTAGCTTTATTACTTTCCTTGAATCTGTATTCTTCACTGAAATTGCTTAGAGGTAATCTCCTCTATGCACTTTATGGCCATGTTCCATCATAAATGAAATCCTTCTTTCTAGACATAATCTGCTCACATCATTATATAAATCATATATTAGCTTTACTTAAATGATTTTCCTGGTTTGGTATTTGGGGTTGACAGTATTCCATTGTGTATTAATTAGATTTTTAGCTTTTTTATCCAAGAAATGTGAAGCTCCAAACTCCTTTTCTATTTTTCTCTCGCTGTAACTCTTTGGTTTTTTTTTTTTTTATTATTATTATTTGTTTATTTACGGACACTCTTTAACATCTCAGGTAATCAGCATCCCATTCTATTCAGGGTGTGAAACGGCTGACAAATTTTGCTCAGAGGCCTCTTCTTTCAGGCTTCAGGCTTTCATGCCGTAAATGTACGACATGGGACCCACGGCTTTTCTTCCCTTCTAAAGGAAGACATACTTAGGATTTTTACGCCCGAAAAAATGCATTGATCCTGGCCGGGTTTGAACCTGTAATCTTGGGTTTAGAAAGCAAGTATGGTTACCATACACCACCAGGATCGACGTAACTCTTTGGTAATGCTATGAAAATCTGGACCTTTTCACTCATTTTATTTATAGTTAAGTTTCTCTTTAAATTGAGTTAACTTTTTTGATTCAGGTGTTTGTTCTATTTTTGTTATTAATGAAATATGTATAGTATATCTTTCTCTAATGTTTTTACTAACTTTTGTGAGATATTTCTTTTTATTTAATCTCTTTGATTTAATAGATGATATACTTTGCAAATTGGAATTGAGATGATCAAAGGCTACAACTGAAGCACTTGTGTTTAATTTATTTCATCAGCGGTTTGTGTTCCACTACGGCTCTTCACCTGCAGGCAACCAGTCCCAGCAGTCTTAGTTTGTACAGTCTGTATTTATCACACACTTTGTTGTTAACATTAAGTATTAAGTACACCATCCACCTCTGCACAGCTCATAAATTTTTTGTAACATGAGATTATCTTTGTTCAATGAAAGGTTGCAGCACGTTGTTCTTTCATTTAAATTCATGATGTTGAAATAATTTCATTGAATTACAAACTGTTGGTAAGTGATTAAATGATTACAGTTAACTGATTTAGACTGCAATCACCTTAATATACTTGGAAACAGTGCCTCTGTATCTAAAGAAAGAGAAAGAAAGTAATAATTATGCAGAAATATGGAAGAAGAATATTTTCTAGATCTAATGTAAGATATTATTCATAAACTAACTTAATGGTGTGGTTTTTTTTTTTTTTTTTAATAAGAAAATCGCTCAGATTTCACTAATTTGCTTGGATGTGTTTCTAAGACTGTTGCTTTCATCATCAGCTTGACTCCACTGTCAGTTTCCCAGCATGGTATTAAGATGTTGCTATGTAGATTTTACAAATTTAGTGATGAGGTTACTGTTGTTTGGAAGGTCAAAATTAACTCATTTTTCTTTATTGAAATACTAATTGGAACTTGTAGTGAAGCTAATCATATAATTAAGATCATTGTATGATTGAGTTGAATTACACGCTTTTATGGCTCCAATTGTTTAAATTTAATATATGTTTCACAAACCATTGTCCGTATACCGCCATGGGTGGCCAAAGTCGTTAAGGCACGGACTCGTGAGTAGGAGGTCTGGGGTTCGAATCCTGCCAGAACCATCCTCCCTGACTGAGGTTTTTTCCAGATTTTCCTCAGTCTTCATAACTGGCAAATGCCAGGGAGGTACCCTAAAAACTTAAGCCTGAAACATTTCCTTCCTTAAAAAAAAATCCTTTCCCAGCATTTCATTTCATGTATCATCAGTGTTCACTGCCTGTGGTGCCTCAGTAGTAAAAACGGGCGTTAAACACCATTAAAAAAAATTTGTCCATATCATCAGCTAACTTCTGGAAATAAAAACATAAGCATTTAAGCTCATCACACATACCAAAGCAGAATATACATCCCCAAAGCATAATGAATTATCCAGCAGTTGACTGTTAGCAGAAGATGCAGATAACAGTCTGTGAAACAAGTTTGTGGAGCCGTAAGAGTGTGTAGTTCGACTCAATCATACAATGATCTTAAATATAAATTTTCTTTATTTTTGTATATGAATATATTTTCCCATACTGTTCATTTTTTTTTTTTTTTTTTTAATTTATTTTGGAATTTGTGTATGTTTTTGGGGGGTGATATGGAGACTATAAATGATATGCTATTACTGATTTCTCTATTGCAGTCTTTGCATTGATTTCATAAATGCCTGATGACTTTAGGAATTTTGGTATTCTATCTAGTATTTATAGCATTTAATAAATCAAATAGCAAAAAGCAAGCTATATAAACCAATCATCAATATCAATATTAATTCATTTTGTAATTTGTAATCTTAACACAGTGAAACATACATTAATAATCTTTTCTGAGTCAAAATATTTAGAACACTCAGTACAGTTTCACTTACTGGAGATTTCTCAGGACATGTTTTGTGGACCCTCATTCACATCCTCATCGGTTAAAATGATACTCATGAATGTGGGCAAGGGTCGGCGAAATATGTCCCGAGTAAATCTCTAGTAAGTGAAACCATAAAGAGTGTTCTAAATATTTCGACTCAGAAGAAATTATGAATCATCAATAGTTGTAAACATGAAAATAACACTCAAGAACTTTCAATGCGTCTGAGGAATTATGGTATCAGGTTGCTAATGTGGTCTTCATCTACAAGTTAGAAAACCAAAATGGCTGCCTATATTATCAACCTGAATACTTGATAGATAGGATAACAGCAGGTGCCACTGAATTATAATGTGCTTTATGGATTAATTATCTTCCAATAAGTACTAAATGTAGCACCTGTTGCATGGTTGTAATGTGTCTGTATTAAAGTTGCTTATATTAAAACTAGGCTGAATTCCAACCTAATATTTTGAGGTTTTGCTATTTCATAATATCCCCATAATATATATATTTATTTTATAGATTTTTTTCAAATATACCATTAAGTGAATTTTTAGACTCAAACTTTTCACTAAATAATGAAATTAAATGATTTCAAGGTCATTGCTAAAATATCGATATATTTCTAATCAAGACCATGAACAGCTCTCTAGCTTTTCTGGTAGAAAAACTTTTGAAGATTACAAATGGATTGGCACTTTTTATGAAAAGTTTCAAGGCTTAAATTGCCACCACTTACAATGTACTAAAAATATAGAACTAATAGTTGATATTTTTATTAGCATAACAGTGTCTTCAATTTAACAAGTTTCATTTAATTCATAATGTTGTAACCAGTGTTGATTTGACATGGAATGCCCCAATAGTGATTATTCATAATAAGGAAGAGCTTTGAATTTTGTGTATATTATATATATCTCAACATTTAGAACAATCTTAATACATTCAGTACCAGCTTCTCAGCACAGTATTTAAATGCCTATACCAGCCATTTTAATACCTCTCCCACCTGTTTACACCACTTCGTAAAGTTGTCATTCAGTCTCTCTAAAATAGTTTTAACTTTATATAGTCTGTCTGTAATATCGTTATAGACGTCACTGTCACTGAAATGTGGAAAGAAAAGAATGTGAAGAACGTGTGTTCAAGACATTGTTTTAAAAAAAATTGCAGCTTCAAAAATACGGTTTGCAGTCCAATACATTTGTAAGTCTGGCTTCTGAACTATTCCTATGATGAAATCAATCCCATTAATATCTTTAGTTCAGGAATAACTACTGGTTTACAGGTCTGCATTATTGAATTTTTTTGAAAGATTACGACACCACATTTGTACCCCCACGGGTGGCTGAGGTCATTAAGGTGCGGACGCGTGAGCAGGAAGTCTGCGGTTCGAATCCCATCAGAACAGTCCTCTCTGACTGAGGTTTTTTCCAGACTTTCCTCAGTCCTCATAAATGGCAAATGCCAGGGAGGTACCGTAGACTTAGGCCTAGAAGGTTTCCTTCTTTAATAAATCCTTTCCCAATTTATCATTTCATTTCATGTATCACTAGTGTCCACTGCCTGTGGTACCTCAGTTGTAAAAATGGGTGTTAAACACTATTAATAAAAACACATTTGTCACTTAACTTGCGTACGAATTTGTATTTTCGCACATATCCACAAAAATCATCGCACAAGGGACTTTACATAACCCATTATTTCACTTTCATTTTCTAATTGAATATTGAGGCCTAAATTAAATGTAAATGGTGGGATATTTGGAGTAACTAGGATGTTTTGTTTATGTAGTAGCCTCTGACTTTGTTCTCAGGAATCAGAATTTCACTGTGATGCTGTTAGAATCCATTTCAGGAATTAATTCATCACCTGACTTGGTACTGTAGAAAATGTCTTCATCTGTAAGAAACTTCTTTGTTTGATAAGCCATTACTATAAACCCACAAAGCAAGCACTGCATAGAAATGCTGACATGCACTGTAATATCACGTACTCGGCCTTGATGCATGGCGAGGCTGAGATATTTATTCTATGAATACTGGGGATAAACCAGACACCCTAATATGTGATAAATATTTATATGGAAGGAAAATATTAGTTTTACTTCCACCTATAAAACCAACAATAACTAAATCGTACTTGACGCATGGCGAGGCTGAGATATTTATTCTATGAATACTGGGGATAAACCAGACACCCTATTATGGGATAAATATTTATATGGAAGGAAAATATGTTTTACTTCCACTTATAAAACCAACAATAACTAAATTGTAATAACACCTGGACGCAGAATATAATCATAGTTATTTCAAGTGTGGCATTAAACATCCCACGTCCATGGCCCATATCATCAGATAAGATTTAAATGTTGCTTGCTGTCTACAGTACTAAATGCATTAATGTCTTTATTATATATTTTATATTGTGACATCGCTGATTTGTACCCAGGCAACAACATTATTCCACAACTTAATATTCTGTCACAAAAATACAACTCCCTCCTAATTAAAATCACATGGGATCATGGGGATTGAAAAAATGTGGGTTGTTTGCCGTGTTTAAAAACACATGTTATAAATAATACTTAAGCTTTCAAGATTTATTCTTTTAAGGAATATCCTTTTTTACATGATGTACGAGGTGCATTCAAGTTATAACACCTCCGATTTTTTTCGCAATAACTAGTCACATGAAAACTATGAAATTTGTGTCACTTTTCGACGTAATCTCCATGCAGCTATGCACAATTTTTGATAACATTGATGCCATGATTCCATGGCCACTGCGAATGCTTCTGTAGGAGTCTGTTTTGACCACTGGAAAATAGCAGACGCAATAGCAGCACAGGTAGTGAATGTGTGACCATGGAGAGCGTCTTTCATCATTGGGAACAGTTGCTAGAAGTCTGGTCAGATGAGTAGGGAACATTCGGAATCACGTCAAATTAGTTTTCATGAAGAAATAACTGCGTTGCTTTCAGCTGATGTGCTGGTTTATTGTCTTGTGAAAAGCACACATGCAGCCTTTCCTGGCCATTTTTCACGCAGTGCTGGAAGGAACTTTTTCAAAACCTCTTTGTAGTATGCACCTGTCACTGTAGTGTTCTTTGGAATGCAATGAGTAAGGATTACTCCATCACTGTCCCAGAACATGGCCACCATAATTTTTTTTTCACTGGTGCTTACCTGAAATTTTTTTGGTGGTAGTGAATCTTGAGTGCATATATTGAACAGACTGGTGCTTCATTTGAGGGTTGAAAAACAGCATCCATGTCTCATCCATTGTCACAATTGATGAAAAAAATGTCCCATTCATGTCATCATCACACGTCAACTTTGCCTAGCAACATGCCATGCAAACAGCCTTGTGTTCATCCATCAGCATTTGTGGCACTCACCAGGAGGACACTTTTCGTATTTTCAGGTCTTCATGCAGGATTGTATGCACAGATCTCATGGAAATGCCAACTTTGGAAGTGATGTGTTCCACACTCATTCATTGAACCTCTAAAACTTTCATATTGTTAGACCGGCTTGTGCAAGGCAGAGATTGCCTTGGATTGTTGTCAAATGATGATCTGTCTTTCTTGAACTGTTGCACCCATGAACGCACATTATACACATTCATAATACCATCACCACGTGTCTCACTGAACGGGCGATGAATTTTTCAATCAGTGTCAAACCATGCAACCCGAGAAAACGAATGATTACACTCTGTTCTTGTAATGAAAATGTTGCCATTTTGAGGTATCAAAACGGTCCCCTTTCTTGCCATTGCTGCTAGAGTTCTGTGTGCCATACAGTACTGCCATCTCTGTCACACTTTGACAAGTGCCTGCATATTTTAAAACAAATCACATATTTCTGTTAGTCTCCAGTTCTGAGAACAAAAATCAAAATTGTAGTAATGTAAATGCTCCGTGTAATTCTTGTCTCTGGCCCTGGAGATGGATGCAGCAAATGCGACTACACTGTCACAGCATTCTCATGACTAACTAATTTTCTCTTTTCCCACACTAAGCATGGCCTGTAGATTCCAATACTCCCGTTTACAGCGTACTCTCTTTGTACATGACTACTCTATCTCAACTATTTCCTGCTTAAAAAAAAAAAAAAACTCCTATATCTGCCTTATTTCTTCTGCAAACTAAGTGATAACTTATTGATGATGTGTTTGCACCGCATACCATGATTGTGTAACCATCGTCATCCAATGCCATTGCCACAATATACTTCTGCATTCATTACTAAATTTTGTAGAAGTTGTTTTATAAATGTTCTGGAATTGAATATTTATGTAAATAAGATGAATATCTTAAATCTTCATTGGAATGATGAGTGAACTATGTAAAGCTCAAAAGGTGGAAGCTGATATGAACTTTATAGTGCAACTGTGTTTGTTTGTAGGTATCAGAGTCGGTCTCTTCACTCCAGATATGGCTTTTGAAGCAATAGTTAAGAAACAGATAGCCAGATTAAAAGAACCAAGTTTAAAATGTGTTGATTTAGTGGTGCAAGAATTATCAAATGTAGTGCGGGTTTGTACAGACAGGGTAAGTATGCTTTGCAGCATTAGCAAATTAAATCAAATGGCATGGAAATTCAATAATTATTATAATGTAGTTTGTATTTAAGATGCTTCTTTTGTTTGTGTTTTTTTTTTTTTTAAATAATATTTTAGAAGCATGATATACGTAAATAGAGAAATCTAATTTCCTTTGCAATTCTGTTTGTCATTTGTTTCTCATTAAACAGCATAAGGATTACAGCTTCAGGCAGTATCCATTTTTGAAATTTAAGAACTAAAAAGAGGGTGGGGTGCTTCCTAAAATTATTTTATTGCAGCTGAATGCTGAATAAACCATACAAAACTTTTCATTATTTTGTTGCATATTTTTCTAGCAAAAAGAAATAAAGTCTTCTTTTTGAAGACGTTGTTGCTTATTAAAATTCTTTCTCCTCCTCCTCCTCCTCCTCCTCCTAAGATTTTGTGGTTTTTTCTTTTTTTTAATTTTCTTGCAGTTTTTAATTCCATATTTTTCAACTGGCATATTTTAATGTAATTATTGGCAATATTGCTAAAAGCCAGCAGTCCTCCTCCTAAGATTTTGTGTGTGTGTGTGTTTTTTTTTTTTAAATTTTTTTGCAGTTTTAAATTCCATATTTTTCAACTGGCTTATTTTAATGTAATTATTGGCAATATTGCTATAAGCCAGCAGTCTTTCTGTTATTGTTAAAAGGTAGAAAAAGGATTTTCTCAATTTTATTTTATTTTTTGTAATTGTGTCTTGAATAATAAATTTTGTTACTCAATCTGGGATTGATTCTGGAAAAAGATGCTCTTCCTTAGTTTTGAACATTTTGCATTTCATACTCCATTTGACTTGGTGATTCCTAAATCACTAAGTGTAGTATCTTTATGTATGTATGTTCTGAAAGTGCTGATTTCAACTCAAGAATTCAAGAGGAGCATTAACTTGCCTATATGTATATTAATTTTTTATTACTTTGTATGAAATGCTGTTGTTTGTTTATTTATACTTGAAGTTGCTCTTAGGGTTGATTGCCGAAACAATTATGCATTTTAAGCTTAGACACTGTTTACCTAAACAGTGTGCTAAGTTACTTATGAATTTCCATTGCTAAAATGGTATTCAACCAGTGTTTAACAAGACATCATTTAAGTTAGAAAATCAATGAAGAAATATTGAATATCTTTTTTTAGACTATTATACAGTGTATTTGGGCATACTCCAAACATATATTTATAAACTAAAATTGTTAATTGGATCATTGCACAGTGAAGCTAATCGTATATTAAGATCATTGTGTGATTGAGTCAAACTAACACTCTTTTGCTCCACTTACTTGTTTAAAAATGTAGGACCAGTTTCACAAACCCTTCTTTCATATTGTCAGCCCATTGTCGACTGGAGGATAAACCGTTATGCTGTTGGGATGTGTAATCTGCTCTGGTGAAGTTGTGATGAACTTGAAGATTATGTTTTCATCACCGGAAGTTTTGAAGTTCATTAAACTGTCTTTGTACTTGTAATGTAGATTTTCTCCCATGTTGCTAGTTCTGAGGTTCTTGCACTGATTTTAATAATTTGTTTTATTCAATATGTCATGCTTTTCTGTCCAGAAATGAGATGCCACTACTGATTTCTCAAACTGCTTGTATTTTATGTTTCTGAAATGTTCTTTTAACATGTGCCTATGTTTCTCTTTGTTTTTCCAAGTAGATTTTCTCACATTCTGCACAGCTTATTTTGTAAATACCTGCTTTTTTTTTCTCTTGTGGAACACTGTCATTAACATTATCAATCAGGAGATTTTTAACATTAAATCTGTTTACGGCTGCTAACATAATATTAAAATTTTTAAGAATATTCTGAAATTGTTTTGTATCCCATGAATGATATGTGAATTTTTTAAAAAAATCCATGATTTACAAAAAAATTCCAGCAGTCCTCTCACAGCTGATGGTGCAGACAAAATCCTGTGAAACATGTTTTGTATAATTCAATGGTAAGTGGAACATAAGAGTATTAAATCAACTCAAGTGTTATAGAAGAATAGTTAATGCCTCACTGTATTAGTTCCAACAAGAAATTCATTTTAAATTTAAATAATGTGTATTAATTTCAAAAGTTGTATATTCAGTTGTGACTGTCCTTTTATCCTAAAGCAGCATATATTTATGGTGATTTTCTGTCAATACAATTTCAGATGGCTAGATATCCACGTTTGCGAGAAGAAACTGAACGAATTATAACAACATATATACGCCAAAGAGAACAACTTTGTAAAGAACAGATAATACTGCTAGTTGATTGTGAGCTGGCTTACATGAATACCAATCATGAAGACTTCATTGGCTTTGCTAAGTAAGTAATATTGAATATTTTTTATCTGTATTTGTAAATTTTAAAGATACAAAATACCTCATGAGTGGACGAGTTTATAACTAAATTTCCATGCAACAGCCAATATAGCTTGAAAATATAAGTATAGTGGGAACTTTTGGTGATGGCTTTGTCTTTGGCCTTCCAAAAAACACAGCTTCCACCTTTAGCTAAGTAGGAAGACCTTGTCTTAAGCTTATCAGAAAATAAAAACCTCTTCCCCTATTATTAACCAAAATTATGCACAATGTACACTTAACTTTTAAAAGAGTCCCCCTTCCCCATCCAACTCCTGGGATTAATGAGTGCCCATATCTCTTACAAAATAATACCTAATGCATAGCTCTCACTCTGCGTTTGACAAATCTTTGCTATTATTTTTTAATGAAAATATCTTTTATTTTTACTTAAAACAGAAACTCTCACAAACCTCTGATCTGTTGATGACTGTTAAATATTCTCTTCAATACTATCTCTTCTATCATCTTAAGCCATTTATCATATTTCTCCTTCATTCCATAATTTCTTGACCATGAATAAAATATGGATATCATTCTCTTTCTGTACCAATTAGGGCACATATTTTGATCTTACTCCTATAGCTCTTAAGTTTCCTTCCAATTTCAAGCTAATCCAGCCCATTCACTTTCATTACTTTTCAGTATATTTTTCCTTCTTTTCATCAATTTTAACTGTATAAGTTATAAGCAAGTTGCTCTGTTCTAATTGTATCTGTCTATTTATATCTAGAAACTATTACAAAGAATTCACCAGAAACTGCCAGATTATTTTATATCAGTTCTAATTAATGCAGAATCATTAACAATGTGTTTTCTTCCCAAGCAGTATATAGTATCAATGCTAATGTATTCAGGAATCAACACAGTGAAAACAAGTATAAAATTTCCAGTAGATAAAATATTTTAAAATGCTTAAAAACACCTTTGTGGCCTCACTCTTAATGAACAAGAAAACAGACTTATTAAAACACGTAAAATATTAATATAATGATAAAATACTGTCAATGTTTCTCTCTCAAAATTTATTAATGTGTAGTCCCTTTGTTAAATTGCATGTTGGCAACCATGCAGAGCTAACAGTAAGTGTTATTCTTATTTTGATTTAAAATAAAATACTAAAAATCATGTCATCACATTAAAACTCTCATTAAGGTTCACAAACACACTTATAAAAGTAATTTTGGTAACATGTTTCGTGAGGTACATTCCTCACATTGTCAACCAAAACAACGACTGAGGAGTCAATTTCAGCAAGGTATGTATGCTGCTATGTTTGCTCTGGTGATCTGTTAATGAACTTAAACAATATGTTGTCTGCTTGCATTATATCAAAATTCATGTTTGTATTCATATTTTTATGTAAATTTTTTCCCATATATGAAGTTCTTTCGGATGTTGAATTGTTTTTAGTAATGTTATGTCCTTCTCTATTTCATGATTTTCATTCCAAAAATGTACAGCCACTGCTGATTTTTCTACTTGTTTGTGTCTAATATTTCTCCAATGTTCCTTTAATCTTATCCCCAGATTTCTCTTTGTTTTTCCTATGTATATTTTGTCACAATCTTTGCAATTAATTCTATATATACCTGAATTTTTTTCTTTCTTCTTTTTTTGTTTAATTTTATTTAGATTCAATAATTTACCAACACTATATCTGTTTATTGCTGTCAGAGTAATGGTATACTTTTTGAAAATTTTTTGGAATTTATGGTTAACATAAGGGTGATATGTGAATTTTTGATAAGTATTTTCTTTAAGTGAAGAACTGAGTGTAGTGATTAGTTTAATTTCCTTTTTATTTTTTTATCTACCATTTGTTTGTTAAATCCATTAATTTCTGCTGTGTGTATTCTTTCCTGCATTCTTCTTTACTGAGTGGTGTATTAACTAGCCTATATGTCATACTATTGAATGCTGCTTCCTTGTGGGGTCTGAGGTTGAAACCTTTTGCTTTTATGTAATTGTCGGTATGTGCGTCCTTTCTGTATATACCAAATTCTATATTTTTATTCCTTTTTATTATCCTTAGGTCCAGAAAAGGTAAAGTATTATTAACCTCGGTTTCCATAGTGAATTTTATGGTTGTTTCTTGCAAGTTCAACAGTTTCAATGAATCTTCTATGAATCTATCTTGTACAATGGCAAAAACATCATCTACACATCTGTACCATGTTTTGAATATGTATGGGAAGGCTCTCGTTGAAAGAGGAAATCTATTTGAGTAATACTGGAATAGGAAATTCTAAGTAAAATTATGTCTCTCCAAAGAAACCATGTGGTGGTTTGTGTGTGACATGAAAGATAGATTGGAATTTTCTACAAACAGAAATAATCCCATCTCACCTATGAACAGAGTTTTAAAAATGCTAAGATTATACACTACAGAGTATGTAATATTGTAATTGGTTATATTTCAAATATTCATTTTACCATGGCTCTATGCATAATTAATGATGTGTCAAACATTATTGCATCTTTCTGTTCATGATATATTTAATTTCCATCAAGGGCAGAACAAAGGTCTGTAATGGACGGGACTATCGACTAACTGAATTCCTCGGTTGTGGGAACTGCAGACTGCCCTCATATTGGAATTCATGCTCCTGAAAGAGACAATGCAGAATCATACCACAACAAAAGATATTTTTCTGTCAACTGCCAAACCATAAATGACCATAATTTATTAATAAGAGATACTGTAGCACAATGGCCAAGGTGCATGACAGTAACATATTTTGGAACTGTGCTCATAGAACATAATTTGAAAATGATGAAATTCTAGAATATTTACTAGGAGATAATGGCTGTGATTGTATGCCATGTTTGTTAACTTCATTAATGAAGCCACATACTACAGGAATGCAGCAAAACAACAGGTCATACATTAAAACAAGAAACCCTATTGGGAGGCAATATGGGCTGTGGAAAAGGAGGTTTCCCATATTACCAGTAAGCCTAAGATGTAGCCTGCAAAAATGCTGCAACAATAATTGCAGCCACTATCATGTTGCACAATCTCACAAGAAATACCTAGTTCTGAAGATCCTGAATTTATATGATTGTTAGAGGAGCTTCATGGACTGAGAGGACAGATATTGCAGTTCCACCTGTAGAGGAAATACTTCAAACTGAGAGTCTACAAATGACAGTTCTGTTTTGGTAGAACAATTTACTAAAATAATAATTATAATAAATCAGAATTTTGATTAAGGCAACTTTCTTTTTGTTTTGAATAACAATAGAAGACACGATTCATTCTGTAGAATTTATTTCTTTTCCATAATTTTAATTTCTATTTCAACATCAGTATTTTAAATTCTTTATTTTCATTTCTTTAATGTGTTTATTCTATATTGTAAAGGTTATATGCAGAACCTTTCTGTACACACTTCTTGCAATTCTTCTTGTGATGCTTTGGGTTTTTCAACAATGTTGCTGCTATCTTGGTGGAGCTGCTGTAGCTATTAATCCTTATTGTTGTACATCATCCAGTAGTTATAACTTCTAGTGTACCATCAATCATAGGCACCAGTGCTTTTGATATGCATGCTATTGGTTCACATTGTGAAGGACTGCAATCATGATTGCAGTGCTGCTGCCACCTGCATCCTAATTCATAACGTCTAAAAGCAAGTCACATTGGTATGTTGCATTAAAATCATAAGGATTATTTAATTAGCTCCAAAAATTGAAGATCATGTATTTTACCTCTTGATGTTTTTTCATCACCTCCTGTCTTATATGCATCTGCTTTTTACTTGGCTATAATCTCTCCTCACTTTTCTTTTCAGTATATAAGGTGTACGTTTTGTGATGCCTAAAATGTAAGAATGCATTGTTTTAGTTGTAATATTAATAATTAAATCTAAAACATATGTTAACAATAAACATATATTATATTCTTAATTATCTAGTGAGTCAATTTGATAATCTTATGCTCCACTTATTGTTGAAAATTGCAAAACTAGTTTTGCAGGTTTTTCCTGCATCTTCAGTTACAAGTTGACCGCCGGATTTGTTGTTGGTTGACTGTACTTGGTGTAGCTCTAGTGGACATTTTATGAACTTTTGGATTAATTTGTCTTCTTTTGGGATCTCAAAGTTCATAATTTTATTCTCATTTTTTTTATATACATTTTTCCCCATATTCCCAGCTCCACAGGCCGATCTACGAATTTCAATAATTTCATTCCCATTTCTATATCATGTTTATCTCTCCAAAAGTGATGTGCAACTGCTGATTTCTCTATCTGATTGTACCTGTACTCAGTGGGCATGGCCAAGAAATTGTATACAAAAATATCAAAAAATTCAAACAAGAGAAGAGATTAAGGCAGATTATAACATTGACAGCAATAAAAGAATCTACCATCCACATATTATCCTTGGGGCCACCAAAAATTCCAAAAAATACTTAGAGGATTTGGGATTACTTTGTCCCCAGTGAACAAGTTTAGCGTAAAAAATGTGCCCAATTCTGCTGATGATAGAATACATGAGGAGAAGAAGCCAGGAATATATCAAATCAACTGTTCAGAATGTAACAAAGTAATATATTGGAAAAACAAATAGTAACATTGGAATCAGACTGAAGGAACACTGGAGAAGCATCGGGTACAATCAGATAGAGAAATCAGCAATTGCACATCACTTTTGGAAAGATAAACATATAAAGAAATGGGAGTGAAATTATTGAAATTTGTAGATCGGCCCAAGAAGCTGGGAATATGGAGAAAAAATTATATAAAAAAAATATAAGGATTAGGTTATGAACTTTGAGATCCCAACAGAAGACAAATTAATCCAGAAGTTCATTAAATGTCCATGAGAGCTACACCAAGTTCAGCCAACCAGCAATGAATTTGACAATTGACTTGCAACTGAGGATGCAGGATAAAGCCTGTGAAACTAATTTTACGTAATTTAACAGTAAGTGAACCATAAGATTATCAAATCGACTCACTAGATAATTAAAAATGTATTAGTTGCTTCACTGTATTGGTTCTGATACGAAATTAAATTATATATTTAAAATATTATTATGTTTATCATTGTTATAGTTGTTATTTTGGCTAAACACTAAAATACAGGTGAGCCTTGTGCTGGTATGAAATCGTGCCATTAACAATGTAGTGTGAAAGTCATTCAATTATGAATTAGGCTAGGTTATGTTTTAAAATAAAATAACAGGATGTGACAGTGATGGATTGTGCTTTTCTGGAACTGAACAGCATGATATATACTGTATTCCAGAGTTGTTACATTTCTGTTATGTTCAAAAAAACATGTTGTAATTTTTGTGAATTACAACCATAATAAATATAACTCATTAGCGGTAGTAAATTGTGTGCCTTACTTAATGTTGCTTGTTTCTCTTTTAGAGAATACCTGTTGGTCTTTTTTGTACTGAAGTAAGTTAGCATAAGAGCCAACTAGCTCTAAAAGAACTGTTTTGAATTCTTAACAATTTGACATTATTTTTCTGTTCTCCACATTATTTTTCATTCTGTAGCATTATAAACAAATAAATCTAGCAAAGTGCTTTAACAAAATTGAAATGCATAGGAATAGAATATGTTAACTTAAATTGTTAATTGGAATCTTGCACAGTAAAGCTAATCATATACCACTGTGTGATTGAGCGGAAGTAACACACATTTGTTACACAAGTAAGTGGAACAAAAGAGTGTTAGTTCAACTCACACAATGATCTTAATGTAGGATGTTGTTTTTTTATCTTTATCTTTGCTCTTTTTTTGAGACATGACATACAACCTCAGAGTTCACAGAGGAGGTAAACATTAAGTTTCTATAACCGGGTATCATTGTTGCACCACAATCATATTTTAACCAGTGCAATCTTTTCACTGTGGTTTCCTAACCCATGGTTTTAATATTATTTTGATCATGTTTGATGCACTTGGCCATTATCATTGATGATGAACAGTAGGAGCCAGCTGCTGTCATAGGTATTACAATGGCTCTTCATACAGTTAAGCTCAAAATTTATGTTAATGTATGTAATCCATTTCAATTGTCTCAGTCTGTATTTGTTCTATTTAACATTATTTATAATTAGAATTTATACCATTCATAAAAGTAATCACCAACTTTAGGGAGAACATAGAAATAGTTTTATGTAAATTATAATTAATCTGTCGTCTAAAGTGCTTCACTTACTTTTAAATACAGTGGGACCGGTTTCGAAGAGACATCCTCTGCTTGACAACAAGTTGGTTGAAGATGGAGAGGATGTCTCTTCGGAACCGGTCACATCATATTTAAAAGTAAGTGAAGCATAAGAATGTGTTAGATGACAAATTAATTATAATTTACATTTAACAAGCTTCACTGTGTGAGTTCCAACAGAATTTTTTAAAAATTCCTTTTTTTTTTTTTTTCAAATTTCTTAAATGAATAGAAATAGTTGATTTATATATGACGATAGGTCCATAAGTTTTTGGCCTAACCATTTTCTAGATATGAAGGCTAAAGCTATATTTCACTTTTCAGTATAGTTGCCCTTTATTACAATACACTTCTCACATCTTTTAAATAACATTTAATCCCCTCCCCCCAAAATAGTCATAAGTCTTATCTGCAAAATGGGCATAAACATCATCTATCGCTTCTTTGTCACACTTAAATTTCCTTCCTTGAAGGTTCTTGAGTTATGAGAAAAGGAAATAGTCACTGGGACCTAGATCTTAGCTGTAGGGTGGATGATCGATCTCCTTAAAGCCACATTTCTTCACTGCTACCTTTGCAGCAAGAGCTGTGTGCACAGGCACATTATCCTGAAGAAAGCGCATACCATCACTCAGCTTTCCTTGCCTTTTCTCTTTGATGGAAGCAAATAATCTGTGCAGTAGGCCAGCATAGTACTCCCCATTTACTGTGGTGTTCTTCTCCTTGAAGTCAATGAAGAGTATTCCTTCACAGTCTCAAAAGATTGTGGCCATGATCTTCTTGGTTAACTGAGTGGCCTTGGGCTTTAGAGGTAGTGCTTTGCCAGGTTTATGCCACTACATTGATTTTTCTTTGGACAAGAGATCATAGTAGAGGACCATAATTTCATCTCCTGTAACAATGGTTTGATTTTTCTTTGGACAAGAGATCATAGTAGCGGACCATAATTTCATCTCCTATAACAATGGTTTGCAGAATTTCACCCTTGTTGCCATGGCAGAGCTCCAAAAATGCCTGACAACAGGTAACTTGTTGCTGCTTTTGGACTGGGGAAAGAAGTCGAGGCACCCAATTTGCATTAACCTTGTTCATGTTTAAATGTTCATGAATAATTCAAAGGTTGTTTTAGAAAGGCCCAACCTTGCTGCTATTTCTGTAACTTTGAGCAGTCACTTCCATAATTTCTCCTTCCACAATAGCAATGTTTTCAGGAGTGAGCACTGCAAGTTCGTCTTCAATGCTATCTTGACCCATTCAGAAAAGTTTTGCCCATTCTTTTACTTTAGATTATGAGGATGCTTCCCCACATACACCATACAATCACTGTTTAATTTCATTCTGAGCAAGTCCTTCTTTTGTGAAGAACTTAATAACAGCTCGATATTCCATTTTGAACATGTCACAATCTTCTACACATAGCCTTCTTTATGTAACCATATGTGAACAACTGAACACAGCGAATTGGAAGTTACAGCTGCAATTATTTACTTAACAGATAAGGCATGACACCAGATTAGGGTTTTGTGAAGGCAATAACCCTTATCGGTGTGACTGGAAATGTGTGTACGTACCCTTATACACATTTTTAATGATTGTCAGAGTGTTGTGCCACCACTAGATTGTCAAAGGTGAGGAAATCATTTCAAAACATTCCTGGGGAATCCAGAATAAAATAATTACTGTGTAGAGTTGAATCTTTTATAGAAACTTAAAGCAAGAATCAATTTCAAAATGCAATATTTGCATTGTCTTTCTGCAAAATAAGTATAACCAGGTAAACACTGGAATTGAATGTCACAGGATTGTTTTGTTTTGATGATGCTTGTTCACAGTTCAAAATTCCTTTTTCTGCTATATTAGGAACTTATTTTAATTGCTAAATTTTTTTATTTGACCATCTGCTTCCCCTAAGCCCTGTAAAATTGCAGTTACTTTATGAAGAAATGCTACACTTTCATATGCATCAATGCAGCTACATGGAACATCAATGATGCTATATAACTGCAAATTTTGAGTTTTCTGGACTCCTGTACAATACTTTTAGAAACATGCTTCACTATCTCTATAGAGGATCTGGGAGGATTTTTGAGTATTCCATTATTCCCATTTACCTAAATTTACATATGTTTCATAGAGCAATTTCTCAACATTCTAATGATATTCTCCATCTCTGAGGAGATATGGTAGCAAGAGAAATGAATATTGAACTCCACAATAGGAAGTTTCTACATTTATATGCATGTACAATTTAATCTATGAGTTGATCAAAAAGAGAAGATTGTATTTGATCAGTGAAAAATGCTATATTCAAAACTTAATCTTAATGGCAAAGCACAATTTTTTTCAACTACTAACTGTCCTGAACCTTTTCTCACTGTTAGATTACTTTCATCGATGCATTATTTGATGTTTGTAAGAATGATTGCATGTGATGAACATGGAAGCATTTTATGAAATTATAATTCTGTAGCTATTAACTATGAAGTAATATATTAAATTTGGTAAGAATTGATTTCTGGTGGCATATACAATTCTTACTTGGTTTATTTATTTGAACATGTCTCAGGAGTATACGTGTTCAAATAAATAAGTCAAGTAAATGTGTGACCGAAAACCATTTCTTTACCAAATTTAATAGAAACATTGATTTTTACATTATACTTTATTTCTTTAGATAAAGCAACTAGAATATAAAAAATTATTTATGAGGAAGTCACTCAAATTTCACTAGTTTTATTCCACTTACTTGGACATGTTTCAAAGGCAAATTTCTTTCATCGTCAGCACGTTCCACTATGATAAATGATCTTTATAGTGGGAGAAATGGCAGATAACTTTTAATTTTCACATTTCTTTAATGATTGCATTATTCTTAATATAACTATAGACTGAGGAAGCCTTAAAAGATGAGATAAATAATGGATACTCTTACAGTAGATTATATGATAAACTATAAGGAGATAGACAGAAGCATTTTACAGTACAATATATTGCGTTACCAAGGAATAGCCGATGATTGAGTTTACTTAATATGCCATGGATCAAGAAAACTAATTAGGCACTACACTGTCTGCAATTTCAGTTTTTAGAGCACTAATAAACTAAAGCTATGCTGTTACCATCATTTTGTCATTTATACATTTTTACTAAAATAGTGTGCTAATTCCTGTAGTAGCTTCTTAATGGATCATAATTGGTTAGTTGTGGAAAATGTTCCCTGACTAATAAAAATGTATAAAGCGAGGGGATTGGTGAGAGAGAAAGACAGAACCTTGGACTGCATCTGCCTGACACTGGTAAAGTATTTGGGAGGTGGAGGTTAACTACTGTGTCAGGGCAGATTATCTGAAACACAAGCATAGCAAGGAGTTTCTTGAGTGTGGAGCATATTCCTGGCCAGATGTCAGCAAGAGTTCATAGTTAAATGTATGACATTATATGACTAGCAAAACTTAATGCATGAGAAGACAGGATGTGCTGAAATCGCTAACCGATCACGTTCTGTCCCACTCCTCAGCATTGCCAGAAATGGTACCCATGTAATATTTTGTACAATAGATAATATGAATTATGATTTACATTCTATACCATTAAAATTGTTCATTTAGATCATTATAATTTAAAATGCGTTCTAGTGTTGAAGGTATGGGAACCCTGCGTATATGGCACATAGATCTCAAGCAAATAACACATTCCTTGAATGTGGCTTGTATCACTGAAGTGATTTGAAACCCTCACTAGGCATAAACTATCTCCAGTATTGCTAAACCATTCATAACTCACATATAAACATACAGAATACTTTCCAGGAAAACTCATTTCTAAAGAGAATGAGACATTTTAGTTCTCTTGTAAAGTTTTATCAGAAAAGTTATGTGAAAAGTACAATATATGCATTTGTTTAATTTCTCTGCTACAGATATGTTTGTGCATGTGAAAAAAGTTGGTCCTGGTGGTCCAGTAACCATACTGGCCTCATAGACCCAAGATAGTGGGCTCAATCCCACCCAGGGTCAGTAGATTTTTTCAGATGTGAAAATTCTAAGTATGGCTTCCTTCAGAAGAGAAGTAAAGCTGTGGGTCCCATGTCGTAGATTTACAGCAAACAAAAGAACCTCAAGCCTGAAAGATGATACCTCTGAGCAAAATTTATGGGCCATTTCAGGCCCTGAATTGAATGGGATGCTGATGACCTGAGATGTTAAAGAGCATCCGTAAATAAACCAAGCCAACAAATGTGAAAAAATGTCATCAAAAACTGACAAGTGCTTTTTCAATTCATAAGTGCAAAGTGATACATATCTAAGGACAAAAACCTGCAGTCCATTATAATTCATGTTAAAGACGAAAATGGTGACTATGAATTAAGACCAAAGGGAAAGAAGACTAATGGAGCATCTTTAAACCACTTCTAAAGATCTGGTGTTTGAAATATGTACCATAATTTATTAACACCAATCATTATATTTTTAAATCTGTGCATGATTTGTATGCAAAGTGTTGTTTGCAGCACATGCATATTAGTTTGAATAGCAATGCTTTGCACAGGCCTTTGTTGACTCTCACATTCCATTAAGTTTTGCACTTACTATTGAGTGACTATAATAAAATACTACTTATTGTATGTTTCTGGAATTTGCTTTGGAAATTACTCATTACCCTTCTCAGCTCTCTTTTAGGAATTGAATTAATCTCTTTATGGACATTATGCTTCATTTTACCTAAGGCATATGGAAGTGTGCTTATCTTTCAATGATCCTCATAGATAATCATCAGAGGGGGTTAGATTGGAAGATTGAGCAGTTCATATGCTGAGCTTATAATTTTGTCTTGGAACACTTCATGAATTGCTTGCAGAGAAGCATTGGGTGTATGCACTATCTGAAAAAAATGCAAAATTATATTCCCTAACAGTAAATTCAAAAAAAGGGGGCTGCAAAATGATTGCTCATAACTATGATTTATGGCCAAGTCATATTGAACCTATTATTCTGTGACCAGTAACTGCACATCACACTCCTATATTTTAATCAATAAGAGGTTCTTGAGGGAGCAGATAAGATTCCAGTATTGGCAGTTTGCAAATTAAAGTATCCATGGAGTGAAACTAAGCTTCGTTGGAAACAGAATGAAATTATTAATTGATATTCATTGTATGATTGAGTTGAACTACACACTCTTAAAGCTTCACTTACTTTTCATAAATGTATGGAACCAGTTTCAAGAACATTTAGTTCCCATCTTCAGCCAGGCTAAAGTTCAACTGTCGGATCATTCGTTGAGCTGTGGGAATGTGGCGGTGTGATAAACTTGTAGTTTATGTTTTCATCCCCGACAATGTCAAAGTTCATTATGCTGTCTTTGTATTTGTAGATGTAGATTTTCTCCCAGGTTGCTAATTCCGTAGGTCCTTGTACTGATTTTAATAATTTTGTTTTATTTATTATGTCGTGATTTTGTGTCCAAAAATGATATGCTACTGCTGATTTCTCTATTTGCTTGTACTTTATGTTCCTGAAACGTTCCTTTAACCGTGTGCCTATGTTTCTCTTTGTTTTCCCTATGTAGATTTTTTTCACATTCTGCACAGTTTATTTTGTAAATATCTGATTTTTCTTCTTGTGGAATACTGTCATTAACATTATCTATCAGCAAATTTTGAACATTAAATCTATTAATCGGTGCCAACCTGATATTAAAATCTTTAAGAATATTCTGAAATTTTTTGTGGCCCATGGATGATATATGAATTTTTTAAAAATAAGTTTATCTTTTGTTGCTGAAAGTGACTACAGCACACAAACATGCAGTAATTAACAGTTTTAACACACTGGCTAGTTAACCTACAAATTAGCAAAGAAGAATATTTTAAAGAATACAAACAAATAGAAGAAACAGCAGTTAAAAATGGTTTTAAAAAAGAACTAGTACATAAAAAGGTGCAGAAATTCAAGAGACAAAAACATATCAAAGAAACCACAACACTTTCAGCAACAAAAGATAAACTTATTTTTAAAAAATTCACATATCATCCATGGGCCACAAAAAAATTTCAGAATACTCTTAAAGATTTTAATATCAGATTGGCACCAATTAATAGATTTAATGTTCAAAATTTGCTAATAGATAATGTTAATGACAGTATTCCACAAGAAGAAAAATCAGGTATTTACAAAATAAACTGTGCAGAATGTGAAAAAATCTACATAGGAAAAACAAAGAGAAACATAGGCACACGGTTAAAGGAACATTTCAGGAACATAAAGTACAAGCAAATAGAGAAATCAGCAGTAGCATATCATTTTTGGACACAAAATCACGACATAATAAATAAAACAAAATTATTAAAATCAGTACAAGGACCTATGGAATTAGCAACCTGGGAGAAAATCTACATCTACAAATACAAAGACAGCATAATGAACTTTGACATTGTCGGGGATGAAAACATAAACTACAAGTTTATCACACAGCCACATTCCCACAGCTCAACGAATGATCCGACAGTGAACTTTAGCCTGGCTGAAGATGGGAACTAAATGTTCTCGAAACCGGTTCCATACATTTATGAAAAGTAAGTGAAGCTTTAAGAGTGTGTAGTTCAACTCAATCATACAATGATATCAATTAATATGATTGGCTTCACTGTGCAAGTTCCAATTTACATTTAAATTAAAGAATGAAATTAGTCTCCATTATATGCTTGTCATAATTTGTTAACAATCTGTTCATGACTAGGTTCCCTCAGTTTTACACCACAGTAGTTTTAAATTAAGTAACTTGTATCTACTTGCACAGAAGATAGGAAATTCTCTTTTGCTAACAAAAGAGGTTGAATAGATTTTTAACAAACCTCCAGGCAGTATCCATTTTTTTTTTCTAGAGATTTTCTGTAAGCACTATAAATAGCCTTCATTGCTTCTTGTCTTTAGCATTTCCCATTTCATGACATTTATTAACTCCTTCTCCATTTATCCCAAGAAAACTCTATTTTCAAAATTAAGCAATTAATTATTACCTAGAGATATTTTGTAATATATTTTTTGTTGTAATTGTACATTATTATCCTGATTGTTCTTGTTCTGAGGTTAAATTTAGAAACTGCCACTAGATGGAATTGGATTTTTTTGCCCTTTCTGGTCACACACAATATTTGCACAATAGTTCAGC
Organism: Metallyticus violacea; assembly: GCA_030762175.1. Classification (NCBI taxonomy): domain Eukaryota; kingdom Metazoa; phylum Arthropoda; class Insecta; order Mantodea; family Metallyticidae; genus Metallyticus; species Metallyticus violacea. The sequence continues at coordinate 99,192,662 of CM060835.1, read as the reverse complement.
AGTTGTATAAATCTTTATTTGAGAACTTGAATTAAGTGAGAGTATTTCTTATAGCAGTGATTGTGAACTTAACAATATTTCCATTGAGGAATCTGGCAATAATACATCATTATTATTAATCATCACTGATATTGGTCCTGATTCTAACAGCTGCAGCAACTTGAGAAAAATTTGATGGTGAATGAATACCTGATTTTTTTATTTTTGTCTCCTAGATTTCCATTTATAGCTCTGCATCCAAAATCTTCTATTTTTGGCAATAAACTTGCAGATATAATAATAAGACTGACAAATTGTTACACAGTGATTCATTTAATTCAGATACTTATATTTCTCCAAAAATGAAGATTTTATTTCTTTCACACATCCAAATTCAAATCCAAAATTGAACACGATATTAAATTGGAAAGGAAAAATCAGACTTGGAAAATTTGGGTCATGGTTGAGGTTCGAACCATGGATTATCAGCCTTCCGTGCTTATGCTCTAACCAACTAAGCTATCATATCCAAAAATCATGGAACATTGAAACTCTTTATCTAATTCTATATCCTGGAGACTCTGTAAGGCTTTCTCTACTGCTGTAAAAGATTTATTCCTTCAAATCTGATTATTCATTTCAAAGTATGTCCTACACGTGGCTAATGTGAAAGAACTAATATATAAGTTAACCTGTATATAGGGAATAGTTAAACTAGAAGTTTCGATTAAAAGTACTTGTATTACGAGTCACCTCTTAAGGAATAAAACTATCCTAGTAGAGGAGACCTTAAGAAGATCTCAGGAATAGATGGAATAGGTGAGAGAGGTTTTTGGTTCCATGCTTAGAGGAGGACTCGGTTGCTCAGTTGGTTAGGATGTCAGCATGGAAGGCTGAAATCTGTGGTTGGAATCCTGGCCATCTGATTCTTCCTTTCCAACTAATGTCCTAGGTATGGCTAGTGTGAAAGAACTATTTCTATATATAAGATATCAAATGTTTATAAAACTTTAGAAGAATCATTTCAAAAGCTATATGGCTATGCACCTGACAGAGACATTAAATCAACAAGCTTTTTATTTAAAACATATCTTTCAAAAAAGAAATTATTTTAAAAAATATATATGGAACTAACACAGTGAAGCCAAGTCATATGAATAAATTCACGTGATATATGTCGTGCTAAACACTCTTATTGCTTCATTACTTGTGTGATATTTGGAACCGGTAAAGACCTGGTACATAAAAAGGTGGAAAGATTTAAAAGGAAAAAACATATCAGAGACACCACTACATTATCAGCAGATATAAAAAAAAAAATTTTTTTAAAAATTTACATATTCAAAAAAAAATTCAAAATAGTTTTAAAGGTTTCAATATAAAATTAGCACCCATCAACAGATTTGATTTAAGAAACATCTTGAAAGATAAAACGGCTGTAAAGACCCCACAAGAGAAAAAAGCAGATATTTACAGAATAACCTGCATTGTGAAAAGATCTATATTGGAAAAACAAAGAGGAATATAGGCAGAAGTTTAGAAGAGCATTTCAGGAACATAAAATATAAACAGACAGATAGATCAGTTTGGCATATCATTTTTGGACAAATAACCACGAGATTGTGAAGAAGGTGAATTTATTAAAAGAGACTCGAGGACATATAAAACTGAATACTTGGGAAAAAAATTTACATTTATAAATACAGAGATCGATTAATGAACTTTGATATTCCAAAGGTAGAAAACACCAACTTTAAATACATTAAAACACCACCAGGGCAGTACTTCAACTCTACAGAGCCGTTGGATTCTCCAATCAGTCGTACCCTTGGCCGAAGATGAAGACAAATGTCTTCGAAACTGGTTCCAAATATCACACAAGTAAGTGAAGCAATAAGAGTGTTTAGTACAACATATATCACATGAATTTATTCATAAGCTTTTTATTGTACAAAAGGTGACCAAGTTGTGCGCAATATTTACATATGAATATTTTTTATATTTTATAACTTTTTCCTTATGGTGAGCTTTCAGTAGTCACTTTCTTGTTTCCCAGTAGATGGTAAAATAAATTCTGTCCATTTATGTGGATATATTGTGCATTCAAGTAGATGGTTTTTGTTCTTGATGGGGTTTGGGTCTTTGCAGATGGTGCACACAGGTGAAAATGTGTGTGCAACATATATCATTAAATGTTCAAGATTTGGGTTAAAGACATAAATACTTCGTGAATTCAAAAGTGAAATATATGTGGTTCAGCATTATTTATACTGGAAGGGAAACTATTATAGATCAGCAATGTAAGCATCACTCTGTATCATCTCTGTTTGTCATGAGACAACCTCACCTCTCACCTCAATTTCTGTGCCTGCCTCATTTAGCAGACATTTTACTTTCAAACAAAACTGATGTATGTGGTACAGGAAAAGACATGATCACTGCATTATTGAAAGCTGCAAAACTAAAGAAAGGAGAAATGGGCATTTCAGAGAAGAAAATCGATGATGCTGCTACATTGAAAAAACAAGAAAGATTAATTCTCAGCATGTTCAAAAATCTGAAGTAATAAGGGAAAATTATGATTAAAACTTCTAAAGTTTTCATTTGACTGTAACACAGTGGAAGGATTAAGCATGGTTGAGCAAAAACTGGCACCTTATCCAATTCCTGGGATTAGAGGAAAACTTTATTAGAAGAAAATTTTCTTTCACTTTGTTAAGATGGCATTGTGGAATCTCTATGTCCTGTACATTAAATCAGGAGAGAACTCATTTCAATACAGGATTTCAGTTATCCAAAATATGTTGAGAAACCTGCCCAAATGGAAAATCTCCAAAGACGGGTCAACATAGTAAAACACCTCATACACTGCATCTAACACAGTGGTATTTCTCTGAACTCATTCTACCTACAAGACGTGGAATGTGCAGCATATAAAAGATGCAATAGGAAGAAGAGAGAATTGATGTTACTATCCAAACTGTAACATTCTGCTTTCCTGTGTACCACAAAATATCCAGTTCAAGATTATGCACTTATATTTTTGTATCTTTGTTGTGCAAACTTCCAGTTAAAATGTTTAATTGTTTAAATGAGTGTAATTATATTTAATTTATGTATGTTTTTACTTAGCAGCCAAAATATATGCATTTCTGCTTGTTGAGATAACTTGGGTTAGTAAACAGGTTTGTTAATGTATAGTTGAGTGTATTGGACTGAAATACGTCTTAAAATAAACACTCATTATTCAATAATTCATAAAAAGTTATAAAATATATTATTTTTTCCTCTTTAATGATTATAGTTTGTTGGGAAAGGAATTAAGCAAGTTGTGAAACATAAGACTTGAAAACCTGGAAATTTCTGTTTAAATAATCTCCTAATAGCATGAGAAAATCCTGGATAAACATATGAATCAAAGATTAACAGTTCTTAACTAATAGAATAAATGGGACTCTAGCAGACCTTGTACAAATCACATCAAGTATATACATTGTGATTTGAGTGTTCACTCTCATAAGAGACTGTTTAACTTATTGCAGCCTACATCCTGTCTGACTGTTATAGCAGATCTTCCCCCTACTCAAAATGTAGGCCAAGGCCAAGCTAACCTATTGCAATTCTACTAAGCTTATATTTCATGGATAATTAACCCACCCAATTTAAAAGGAAAAAGAGCTTGCAACCTTGGGCTACTTAGTCTGAAGTAAAATGCCCTAATATTTCTCAATTAACAAGGAGTTCACCTGTAGATGAACTTGTGAACTTGCTGGAATGTATAATACAGTGAGAGCAGTTCCAAAGTCTTGATATATATTTCATTCAGTCAACTTTTAGAATCCACATTGCCACTAGTATTTTCTTGCATAGACTTGCTGTGCCCAAAGTACTTCATCATTTCAAAGCTTAACACATAACTTGGTACATACCCTCCTTACAGTAGGTGCTGGAAATGTTGCCCATTTTCCCTGACACACAATCTACATCACAGGAAATTATACTGACATGCATCAGTTCCCCATCACCAATGGAATCAACTTAGTTTCAAAAATGTTAGTTCCTCCCGAGTGTGAGATTTACTTGAATGCACTCTGTTGTTCAATGTTTCTCAAAGATAAAAATTATAAACTGTAAGATCTGGGGAATGAGGAGGCTGTAAGCCAGGGTCAGTAATTCTGCAATCAAATATACAGTGCAATACTTTGAAGATAAATGTATGATGACACAAAGAATATCTCACCATTGCACAAACACTACTATACTATTTAATAAATTCTCACTCTTGACAGCATGACACAACTTCTGACTGTTAAAATCTCGCATACAATTGACTGGAAGAGGGAATGTTGCTGCGCATACTGTATGGCGAATCTAAGCAACTGGAGGGGATAGGTTCAAAACTGCTCTCACTGTACATGATATTTTATAAAGAACCATTTTCTGAAATTTTATTCTTCATAACATTGTTTTCCCACTTTTGTCTTAATTATTACATTCAATTACATACTTTCATGAAAAACTTACTGCCATGGGGTGGCTGAGGTCATTAAGGCGCAGACTCTTAAGCGAGAGGTCTTGGGTTTGAATTGCACCAGGACCGTACTCCCTGTCTGAGGTTTTTTCCAGGTTTTCTTCAGTCCTCATAAATGGCAAATGCTGAGAGGAGGCACCCTAAACTTAGGCCTGGAACATTTCCTTCCTTTAAAAGGAAAAATTCTTTCCAAATATATCATTTCATCTTGGGGTATCGTCACTGTTCACCGCCTGTGGTGCCTCAGTAGTAAAAATGGGCATTAAACACCATTAAAAAAAAAAAATGAAAACTCAACTTTTGTCTGCAGTTATTTTGAGCATTTATCACTGACAGTTGCTTTATAAAAATTCTCTTCACTTAACAGGCTGCACACAAATCTATGTTTGCTAGTGCTTTCACCAGTGAAACTTTCTTCATGACCTTAAGTCATCAACCACTGCTGGCTATCGTAGTGAGAATGTGGCTAATGCATTGTATTATAATCATGGTACTTATTAAGAAAACAAATGAAAAATGGTACACTCTAAAGATGATATCATAAGCCTTCTCATATTGACATTATAGGTTTGAATCATATATTTGCAGTGCCCAGCAGTCATCTGAAAACTCAGTAAAGGCTGGTCGCAAATTAGGAAACCAGGTAATCCGCAAGGGCTACATGTGCATACACAATCTTGGAATAATGAAAGGTGGTTCACGTGACTACTGGTTTGTCCTTACATCTGAAAGCATTTCATGGTACAAAGATGAAGAGGTGAGGTCTGCAATCATGTTACAGTTACAATGATAAATTTAAATAGTGGACTTTGAGCATTTGGCACAATTTTCCGTTCTAAAATTAGATTTAATTAAATTTTGCTATTCATGTTTCACAAATGTATATTTTTATTTGAATTAACCTTCCTCGTTCAAATTTAAATACTTGTTCATATTTTTCTGTACTTTATTGCCCATGTTGGATATACAAATGAGTACTTTATCCATAGTTTGGAAATCCAATTTTAGATATTTCAGGTTTTTACCTATGTTTTCACAATTTCCTGTTGCTTAATTTTTTTAACAGGAGCGTGAAAAGAAATATATGCTTCCTCTTGATGGCCTGAAACTGCGTGATGTTGAACAGGGTTTCATGTCAAGAAGGCATACATTTGCTCTGTTCAACCCAGAAGGAAGAAATGTGTATAAGGTAAAGATTTCTAATGGTGCTATAGGGCTGGCATTCTTGTCATTATTGTTATCTAATTGTTCTCTAAAAAATGTGTTCTTGCTAACACAACATAGATATAAAGAAAAGCATTTTATGTCCTTTTCAATCTTAAAGAAGGAAACCATTATGTAAGATAAACACTGATATCTTAAGTTATCATTGATAACTTTATAGGGATTGTTGACATTAGATACACATTTTGAGCAGATTAATTCTTTTTATTTTAGGATTATAAACAGTTAGAATTAAGCTGTGAAAATCAGGATGATGTAGACTCTTGGAAAGCATCATTTCTTCGAGCAGGTGTCTATCCAGAAAAGGCAACAGACCAAGCCAATGGGGAGGAGGTAACATTTTTTTTTTTTACTTTATTAGACATTATAAAGATTGCATGAAACATCTTGGCATTATCAAAAAAAAAAAAAAAAAAGTGAATTAAGATCCAGGTTATCCAGGTTGCATCAAAATAATGATTGTTTAAATTCACCTGTTTACTGGAAAATGTATAACATATTTGATTGAGACATTCCTGTAGATAGATTAAACATATACAAATTATGAGGATGATGTTCAGTTTTCTTTTCTCCCAGCTTTAATCAATTTTTAGATTTTCATTAAATTATTTTATGCATATGCCATAATTTGTTATACATATTACTCAAAGGATGAGAGAAAATGTGTATTATTCTTTGTGTTGCTGGTCTTTTGAGTAAAGCAATACATTGTCATATCAAATAATGCATTGCTAAAGTAAGCTGATTTCCTGTTGCTTATTGAATTGAATCAAACAAGAATATTGGATGTAATTATTTGAAACAATTATTGCATTTTAGTATAGCTGGAATGGCTGTTTTGAACAAAACAAAATTGTTGCCTTAATCAATTTATACAGGGTATTTGGGTTTTATTTTACCTCAAAGATTAAATCAAGTCACAAAACTTGTACCTACTCTTATCATTATGTTTCAGTCATAAACAAATGCTCATTATGCAATAAGAAGCCTATGTTGCAGACTTGCACTTTGCAACTAATGAGCATTCCCACGTGACAGATGTCACATTACCTGACTATTTGCTTGACTATACAAGCTAAATGCTCATTGAGCAAATGTGCATATATTCTGTATTCTGTGGTTCTCCCGGGATATTATCTTCCTCTTGCTCATTGCAATACATAGATTCCAATGTAATTTTTTTCTTCGGTGTTTCACATGAGTAATGCAATAGGTGTGAGAAATCCATTCTTATTACTGTATTTACACAAATCTAATGTGCATACCAAATTTTAAATTCTGATTTAACCCGGCAGTGCATGTGCTTGGAATCCTGACATCTATATATGCAGTGAGTCTCACAGACCCCTAACAGTTTCCATCACTTTTAAAATGTAGTCTAATAAATTAAGGAAAAGAATGTTAGAAAATAAAACAGTATTATCATCAATCATCCCAATATATATTTTAAAGTAAATGTTCAAGCTTTTAACCAAGAAATTACACAAAATACACATACATATAATTGAGCTGCTTTTTGAACTACACACATTCATTCCAGCATTTTTTCTACACATTCTTGGCATGCAGTGAAAGAATCTTTAAAACAAATGCATTTCTTACTGTTTTTACAAACATATCTTGTTTTTCTGTTTGTGATTTGGCAGGCCACACAATATCATAAGTCCGAAGTTGATTCCACTTCCACTTCATATTGAAAGTTTTTCAATTCTCTCACTCATTTTCTTTCACAAAATTTTCGACAATGCTCTTTGCTTAAGATGTTCTTGTTGGAATGTGAAAGAAAGCTCCTTAAGAGTTATCTCATCATTTTTTCTTTGTGTTAAGAATAGCAACATATATTGAGCTTTGTTGATAATGCTATGAAACACAACCATCTTCTGGTATTTCTAGCTATGTACTGTATAGCACTTATCCTATCTGTCATGTCAACTCCACCTTAACTGATGTTATAAAATGTAATGATTTCGGGTTTTTCTCACTTCCCATATTGTCATCAATATTTCCATCATGATGCATTAAAGATAGAAGTAGCATACTCTTCCTCATTTTGGCACATATGAACCCAATGAATCCAAGTGTGACTTGGAAACTGTATATGCCTTTTGAAAGTTTTAAAATCATTGATCAAAATTCTATTTTTGTCTGCCATGTAATCTGTTTTCTATCTTTCAGATCTTGTTTCTTTATTATCAAATCTGAGGTATCTAGGGAGAAAACAAAATCTATTTATATGCATTCTGAGGTGAAATATTTCAACTCTGTGCCATCTGTTCTGTATAAATCTCAGTCAGTGTACTTGCATTAAACTGGGGTAGTACAACAACCCCAAGAAAGCTTTCATTTCACTTGGATTAATTGGTTGTGCATCTCTTTCCCTAGAAAAATTTCCATAAATACCCTCAAAATGTGTATTAGTACAGTGAACAAGTATGTACATAATTTTTTCACCAAAAAACAATTCCCAACATTTTAAAGGAGTTATCTTTTCACACTGGTGAGTTACCGTACTATGAGAAAGTATGCGTAAGTTCCTTGGTGGAACACAGAATTTCCTTGCCATACATCTCTACCAACTTCATTGCTGCCTCCAGACTCAATATTTCTTTTTCATTGCCTGATATTTCTTGTTTTTCTGGTCATTCTTGCATTCTGGAACCTGGATTTCTTCAGTGTCAAATTCCCAGTTGTCAGAATCTTCGTCACTTTCAGCCTCTAACAATCACAATGCATAATTCTCTCCTCTTCTGCCTTCATGAATACACCATGTGATACAAAATATGTATATGGTACTGAAAGAAGCCAATAGCAAAGAAACAAAGTGAACAAAGCTAATACTGCATACAGGATCCAGTAGAAATGCTCGGCAATAAACTGGTTCCAGTACATGCAATGGTCTGTGAGATTCTTCAAGTGTTTGTAAGGCTGGGAAGTGCTGTTTTTGAAAAACCAGATATAGAATACCAAACAATGTCCATTAGGCCAGCTTATAGGTACTGAGAAGATAACTTTTTAGAAATGACTTTGAGTACTGCATTAAAGCATAAATATTCTTCTAGGTCTCACAGACCAACTGTGTGTACTCACATATTAAAAGAAAAACTTTTCTGGCAAATGTAATGTGCGCATAAGGGGGGGAAACACATTTGAATGATAGGAAACAGGCTATTGCTATGAATTGAATTTTATTAGTGTATACTGTAACATTTTTGTATTATGCTAGGTTTATGCTTTATTCCAGTAACAATTTCATACAAGTATAACAATATATTTGTGTTTAATTCAATGTAATATTACTTCAACATAAATTACTTATGTTTGGTTACAATGGAATATTCTTTCTTAAACAAATTAAGAATGTAATTCGGTACATGCATTATTTAGTATCATTGTCAGTGGAACACTTGGAAAAGCCTTCTGCATCAGTATCAGATTTTGACAAATTTGAATGCAGTTTGTACCTGGCTGTTCTGCTCGCAACAATAACAGACCATCCAAAGCAGAACAAAGCGTAATGAAAGATACCCAGCATTTGGCTTGGGAAAATTGGAGGGAGATGTAAATGAGGGAGGTTTAGATTTACATTCAAATCTTATGAGCCATAGATTCTAATGCATACTCAAATTAGCATTAGTTTGTGGAAATACAGTAATTAATTATGCATGAAGTAACTATAGCATATGATTTGGTGAGTCGATGTAAAACTATTATTCTCCACTTGCCATTGAATTATGCAGAATATGTTTCACAGGCCTTTGTCCAAATCAACTGTAAGTCGACTGGAGCATAAGAATATTAAATTGACTCACAGCTAATTAAGAATATGTTAGTTGCTTCATTGTATTAGCTCAGACACAAAATTAGTTTTAAATATAATAGCGTATGCTTTTACAAAAGTTCATCGTTATTGAAGAATAAAATTAAAATTGAGTTCTCATACCTAATTAAAGCAAGAAAGTAAATAGATGATTTCTACTTATAGGCTGGTACAAATATATCTTATTTTTTCATTTATTATGAAAATTGGCATTTTGCGGCTTCAGTATTCATATTTTGCCATTAAACAATTTTTTAATGTATTACAATTTTCCAATACCCAACACATATTTTTTTTTAATTTTAGAAAGTAACTATATCAAAAGTATGCATTTATGTTGCTGTTTAAGTCCATACACACGATTTAGTTGTACAAACAAAAACCATTTCTATTAATTTTGGTCTGTAAAAAATGTGCATATTTGGGAAAAAAATGCTCTTTGGGGTACAACTTGCGTAATGTTGATTGGTGCTTAATTGGTACTCTTATTATGGCAGGGTGTTTTATCAGGAATTTATGCTTAAACTGTACTTCCAAATCCTAATTTAAGCAAGGACTTATGGTAAATTTTGATGAATTAATAATTCATTCAGCGTAATCCCTGAAAAAGATTACTATTCTGAATTTTGCATCTTTTCAAAGTAGTGTCTGTCATACCTTAAAAATTTCTCATGCTCATAAATGACCCATTAAAAACTCATTTTGTTCTATATATTCATGATTCATATTTGTAAAATTATACCACTTCTTCAAGGGTGAAAAATTGCAAGTTTTTTTTTTAGAAGAGGCAAGTGAAATAAACCACAGGTGCTGGGTCTACACTATAGGCAGAATGGGTCATCAGTTTCAAGTTTTTCAGGAACTCAGTTGTGTCATTGACTGTTGTTTTAATGGGTGGTAATTTTTACAAATATCTTTTAAATTTTAAAGTATGCCTTCTAGGTCAAACTAAATTACATCACCTTGTGTTCAAAATCTGTTCAGAATTATCATTATCAGTTTTCTTGCATGTCATGTCAGCATTTAACCCAGGTATTTTAATGCCCCTCTCTGAGGTTGTTGGGCACGTGTCTTGATGAAACCGTCCAGACAGGAAGAATGTGGAAACTTCTAGCAAATGAATCTTCAAAGCTATCTATATGTCCTGGAGTGTCAGCTGGTTCTCTCTGATCAATTTGGATTATGCTTCCTATAGTCACTGCAATGGTCACCCAGCTCTTGGTCTTTTATTGAAGTTGGACCCTTTTAATTTTGCCAAACCTCCAGAAAATTGTTATGTGTGATTAGAGGAATGTTGCTGCAAGTGTTGAAAACTCTGCAACATGTTCCAGCCAGTTTTGAAATCAAAGAAAACCATAGTGTAAAAAACATACTTCATCTAGCTCCTTTGTGGTGAGTGAAATTTTCTTGCATTTGTCCTTCTAAAAAGAGGGGAGTGGCTGAATGGCAAATATGTGTTGTCCAATTTTCACACAAAAGGTGGAATTACACACTAGAATATCCATTTCAAACAGTTGCTTTTTCATGTCTCAAAGTGTTTATAATAAATAATCCATGTATCTGCTGTTTTGACAGTAAATAAGCAACATTTTGTAAATAAATATTTGTTTTTCATGTAGTTTGTTTTCAAAAGGCAGGTATAAATTATGATTTTAGCATATAAAATAATGTGTTTGTGAAACTTAAAGAGAGTTTTAATGTGACGACATGATTTTTAGTGTTTTACTTTAAATCAAAATAAGATTAAAATAATGTTTGCATCAATATTTATTCATATATAAGGTTGAATCATCCGCCCCCAGGTATTTCTGAATTTATGCAACCAGTTAAGTGGCAGTTGCACCTTTAGTCTGTCTTCATATTCCATTATAGACTTATTTACTTAATCTATAGATAGACAAAGGCCCAACATTCAGTACTAAAACAGTTAAAGGGAAAGAAGGTATTCTAGATGTAAGTCCATCCTAGAAACAGGGTACCCTTATACTAAGAGCTGCACCAATTTTCTACCTGATTTTATAAACTGTTACTGTATAGTATCCACAAAAACTTGCTCCAAACAAACTACCTGCCATATATCAAGTGTCAAAATCAGTCCAAAAGAAAATGGCAAATCTATGCATTTGGTAATCTCATAGGCTAACCAATTAGAACAATATAGACCTAGCATATGTTTGTGAAATAGGCCCTTTATTCTTGGAGATTAATAATAATAATAATAATAATAATAATAATAATAATAATAATAATAAAACCCCAAATGAATATGTACAGTCAGAATCATGAATAAGCTGATGTTACAATTCTGGCTTAAACTACAAGACATACATACTACATAATACTACAACAGTTATAATATCTTATGTCATGCAACTAATAACAATGAAAGGCCAATAGAGGCTCAAAACCTGCTAAAAGGCTTTAACATACAAGCAAAGTTTCCAGGTAACAGTTAAGTTAGTTCATTATTTAGGTATACTGTGGAGTTACCAAGGCATCAAGCTCTGAGGTTCTAATGGCTGCAAGGAATTATCGCCATTTGTTCGCTGCTATACTGTGAGAACATAGGTTGGAATCTTTCATTGTATGACAAAAAAAAAATTGCTTATACTTTAATTTTGTATTTCATTAGCCATGTGACTGATATTTCTCAACAACCTATCATTATGTGAAAGTTATAAATAAATTGGATGTAAAAGAGCAGAAATCTAAAGTGGTTCTGCTGGTATTGCATAGTGCATTTTTTCATCTCCATACCTATCAGTTTGACACATGCAACCAAGTTATTAATCCTCCTCCCATTAGTTTAAATGTCTTTCCCTTCGCAGAACAAGGGCAGGCATGAATCTTATATAGTCAATCACATTTGTTACTCTGGTATGTGATAACAGTGTATTCAAATGACAAATATATGGATATGTTGTTATTCTGTGGAGAAGCAAGGTGTAATGAAATGGAAGCAAGATCCTTATATCAGGAAAGATGAAACACCATAATAGTTTGAGTGCACTAAATGTAATAATTATGTTATCACAATTACTATTTGTGCTAATTTCTTTGACTCATATGGGAAAAAATTAAACTTGAATAAGTAAATATTACAAAATCGTAAAATTACAGATTTAAACTATCCAACTCCTGGTCCACTAATTTAATTTTGGACTAATAGTGTACTCTACCACAAGGAGCCCTTTCTATGGTTTTCTACAAAAAATTATTTCTGCATCATTCTATTTTCAGCTCTCTGTGAAACTTAATGCTTTAAGCTTTCTGCAATATCTTTGCATGCAGGGAACATTAATTCAGGCTAGGCACAGAAATGAATAAATATATTATAAGAAATTATTGCTTGTTGAAAGGATTGATGTTTTTACATAAGATTGTAACCTGCAGGTTACATAAATATAAATGCCTAAGGGTGAATGATTCAGTCGCTATAATCATGTACATTTAAATAATTTATATCCTGCAATCATTTGCTGTAAAGTTGAACTACATGTATCTCTCGGTACAGAATTTAAGTCTTATGATTACACAGCATAAATGTCATTATGTTAAAAAAAAATGTATGTTAACCGCTAGCATAATTTTATTTATAAATAATATTGTGTTATAGGAGGTGAGGGTAAGTGTTGTCTCTGAGAACGAGGAGGTCTCGAGCAGTGAGTCAACACGGAAGTCATCAGACTCGGTGCTGTCTCTCGTTTGCTTTTTTCCTCCCTTGGCTTGCTTGGTTTTCTTCCACTTGTTGAATATAATTTTGTTGTGTGTATATAAGCTAACAAGCATCCTTCTTGTTGCTTAACCTAGTTTTCCCTTGCTGGATAAAATTCCACTAATATGGCTCTGTTCATAATTTTCCATTTTAAGCTAGAGAATATGGCTTAAGAAATCTTAATTGCCTTTAGGGCTGTACTAATATATATATTTTTTTAACTGTTAGAAATTTAGTACTGCAAAACTTAAGTGTCAGATGCCTTTAAAATAAATTAAGATTGATAAAATTTGCAGTAAAATGCAAGGCTATTTATTTCTTGCAATCGTAAAACTAGTTTTGTTTTTTAGTAAAGGTGCTAAAAGATCCTCCATCGGGAACTACTAAAGGAAAGAATATATATATATATATGCGTGTGTGTGTGCAAGCTAAATGTACTTGGCTAGGAGCTGATCTATATGTTGTGCAGTCTTCTCCATATAGATTGAGCTAATTTTTTTAAGGCTATGAGTAGATTTTCTACATTCATTGAATTTAAATTAAGAACTTTAGATGAAATCTTTCTCAAAGACAATAATGGGACTTTATTTGAATTCATTTATTTTAATCAATTTGTTAATAGTATGTCTAAGCTATAGCAAACACTGATTAGTTTTTACTGATGGTATTTTCAAGATATAAATCTGAAAGCCTGCTATTTCTTGGCATATAATAATCAGAATGTTTACTGCATATGTTCTGTGTATTTCCCAAGTAGACTGAAGTTTGTATAACTGCTCCCATGTGTACTGTAGTAGAAATGTCAGCATTCGGTAGCAAATTGCATAAATACTACTACATATGCTGATATTTGTAGTATAGTAACTGCATAGAAGAATGCTACTAAAAGTTTTAAAACTATTAATATCACCAGCTAATAAAAGCTTTTACTTGGTATGCATAACATTTTCTAGAAATGTTAAAACCAAATATTTTACAATATACAATTATGGGGAAAATTATACATTAACTCCAGAAGAATTAAATAACTATCTATGTGCACCTTTATATAGTTTACACTGATAGCTAACAAGAAAAACAAAAATATTGGTTAAATAAAATAAATTCTTGCACATGGCTAAACCGGTTAGTTTGTTTGAACATCTTAAATGCAATTGAAAATTGTTTTTGCTTTGTTCCCAATCAAGCAGGAAGGATATGAGGTTTGTAATCATATGTTTTAACAAGTAGCTTAGACGATACTGTAGCATTGGAGCATGGTGCACTTCAGTAGCCGTGACCGTTGCAATTTAGTTTAATTCTTATTGTAATGGAGTACTAGTGACGACTCTCTTTAACACTTGGAATGAGGCTTTGCACCCTAATAGTTACTAAGGGACAAATAGATTAGTAAATTGTATCAAGCACATCTTTAGATTTTTAATGTAATTTTATTTGTTATAGCACTTGGTTTTAAGGTATAGTTGTTTGTTTATACATATGAAGTTTTAAGGAAATGTAATTATTGAGAGAAATAACTAATTATACTTAAGAGGTTGTAATTAAATATTTTACTAATTTCTAAATAAAAAAATAAACTATATTTAATTCAATTCAATAAGACACTCTGCTTTATCATACATGACAGTGTAAAGATACACATAAATATAATATAATATTTTCAAACTATGTAAGATACATAATACATTTTAACAAAATTCCAACTAGTCTTAAGACATTACCTTACTAATTCAAAATTTATTAAAAGCAATGTGTTATTCTTATATCTTATACATATTTATTATAATAATACACCACTAATTGAAATTCATTATAATAGTTTTCAGTTTACTGTGATGCATTAACAAAAACAAATCAAACTATTCTATTAGTAGTTCCCAGGTCTTTGGCTAGTGCAGAAGTCCCTGGCTGCATTCCTGCCCGGGCCATAAATCTGGTGACACCTCCTCTTTGGAATCCAAGGAGGTCTCTCCATCTCAGTCCAAAAAAAGAGTAGATAATTATTTTATTACATAATCTAAATATATTGCAAAAATTCTATCGAATAAATCTACATACCTACAATCTTGAGTCAATAATAGTTGTATATGAAGTGTACATATTGTTCTTTTTAGGTTTTAATTTTGGTCACCTGAGTCATATGTGTTGTGCGAGTGTTGGGAATTTTTTTCCCCATTGAAAATTAACATCAGGCTACAAAAAGGAAGAAATCATTCTTTGTAAATAGAAGTCTTATACTCTCACTACTTTTTGGTCTGTGAGATATTAAAAGTAAAACAAGGTTTTGTCTTTCGCTTACATGTACTCAGTAGTGTCACAGATTTCTTATTTAAAACACAATTTTAGTAGCTCTGTGCAGATTTAATTGTGGGAACTACTAATATGAAAAGATACATTTTTAACTTTTGATTGTATCAGTTTTAATAAACCAAACTAAAGTTTAAATTTGTTTGAGCATTTTAAAAAAAATGCTTTTTCCATTGCATGCATATTATTCAGGATGCTTTGGTTTTATCAGCACAGCATTTTTAATTGCCATTTTACGTTTCTTATTGACTATATTGTCTTAAGTTTTCTGACATGTTTCATATGTTTTTTTTTCTTCCATCTTTTTTACAGATGCCCAGTAAAAGAAAGGCCTTTGATTGTAAATGAATGAGCATGACCTCTGCATAAAGGGGTAGTGTTTTCCAAGCAGCAGATCTGGGTTCAATTCCCAGATGAGTTAGTTTTCTACCTGAGGGTTTTTCAAGGGTTTTCCCTCAGTTCTTTAGGTAAATGCCAGGGAAATTTAGGCCATAAAAGGCACCTTAACTCAATCAGGTTATCATCGGACGCAACAGATCTTCAGGTTGCAGTGTCATGAGCCTAAAAAAATAAATATATGAATGAATGAGCATTAAAATGTTAAGTATATTTTTACTGTTTCTTAAATACTGTCAAAAGACTGTGCTAAATAGAAATTAGAAATTTTCTGGTAAATAGAACATAGAAATTTGTCTACAATATTAATAATAAATGGAGAAAGCATACAAATGTGCCAGGAGTGGCTTTGTTAGACTAGTTCCGTTCAAGCATAATGAGAAATCATATTATTCACAATAATTCCTGCAAACACTGCATATACATTCTCCTGCAGCTTGTAACTTGCTCTTGTTCACAGCTTTGGTGAAATGCATGGGCTGCTAATCTTGTCAGGATAGTAAATAGTTCTTTTGTTCAACACACTTGTGATGAAGGAATTCTACCAAATATTTTTCTTGTCACTCCTGTAAGTTTCTCATTTTACAGGTTTATAGCAACAGTTCCATTTTGTGGATTTTCTAATAGGAATTTATGCTTGTGAGTCAATATACAATCAAAATGGCATCCATGTTGGAAAATCTAGAGCTGTGTTAGAAATCTTGCATTGATAACTTAGGTTTTCAAAGGTTTTTAGTTAATCTAGGTGAGGATTGTTCCACTGGGAAGTGTTGAGTTTTGCTCTGAACAAGATTATCTCAGTTTCTAGAAACATGATTTAGTTGCTTGATTTCACATAATTTTCCTATTCTTTGTGCAGATATTGAAAAATGTGCCAATATTTGAAATGTCATCCTGAAATATTTAAATTGTATTATAGTTACAGTATTACAACAGTAATTATATATTGGGTGGATAATATAGTGTATTAGAATGTGCACATGGCCATTTAATAAATACAGATTGCAGGATGATTATTGCTGGTTCATTCTCAACATTTTTAGTATCACACTTTGAGATTTGGCACAAAACTCTAATACTGGTTGTTTCATAACCATATGTCGATACTTTGGAAAAGCAGGAATGTCTTTAAATTTGCCATATTTTAACAATCAGGCAGGAATTGCATTGTGAAATAATTTAATGAACACAATTAGCATTGTTGGTAAATCTTGCCAATTTATCCATCTGTGACAAATTCTATAGTAAATAATCCAACATGTTTAATAATATAAAAGCTGATATAAATAAAAAGCACTTATACAAGATGCACATTTTAAATCTAAAAAGTTGCTAATTGTGAGCAAATCCTTGTTTTTAATGGCTGTAATGGTTTGCAAGGTGCTTGAGTACCTTCAGAGACAGGAATAAAGGAGCATATCTTGAAACTCAAAGTAACCCAACAAACTTTAAATCCTGTGTGGTTGCAGAATGATATATTTATTCTGTCAGTTACTAAATTTTTTTTTTCCCCTTTTATTAAGTCACAAGATTCATGCTATTATGTTACGCAAAAATAAATTAAAGCTATTAGTGACAGAAATTAGTTTCTTAACAAGGCATTTAAATCCAGGAAATAATTGGGGCTGAATACTTAGCTGAAACCTAAGATGTAACTTTAATAAACTATTCATTGTTTTTAACTGCAGAGTTTTGTAACTAGTAAGATGCATTTGAAAAGATTTACTCCTCTAGTTTCATATATAAATGCATGTTTCAATAATTTGTTTTGTTAATGAAAGACCATTTGTTAGGAAATCCAGTAATAATACAGAGATGTTGCATGTAGTAACAAAGGTGGGATTTGTTGTCCTTTAGAATGAGTTCCTATGTTTGTAATACAAAGTTGAAAGAGCACATACTTCTTAGTATTTCTAGTGATTGTGTAATATTTTTGGTGCACAGTATACACACTTTTATTTGTCACAAGTGTTTAGTAATTTTATTATAGCATGATCTTTTAATGTGTAAAAAAATTTCAACAGTTAATTTTACTTATTTTGTTTTCCCTTAAGAATGCAATTCTTTTTTAACTTACATTATAGTTGTGAATGAATATTAATAATTAAAGGGTAAATATTATAGTAACCTGGAAATCACTGATGCATCCTATATCTTTACCAGTTAAAATCCCTTACTGAAATATTAAAATACAATGCAACTTTAAAGTTATCCTTGTTTCTTCCTGTTCCTCTTACTTTTTCAAAATGTGTAACATTTTTCCTTTTCTTAATGGTATGTACTAGGCCATTTAATGTGTTTTCAGATCAAACCAAATATCTTGTACTGACTTTTGATGAGTATAAGGTTATAGGTGTATTAAAAGTAGAGCATTTTTAGTACTAGAGATTTTAAGATCAGAACTGCTAATTACTGGAATCTCCGTGCCAGAGCATATGTGACAGAAATAATATATAATGTGCTATTCTAGCCAGAGCGTGAACAAAAACAATTATTGACATTTCTGCTCTTAAATCATAAGGTGAATATTTAAAATTTGCATAAGCACATTGGATAAAAACTTGGATCACTCCATGAAAAGGGATATTTCCTATTTGCTCTGGCTAAGATTACTAAAATGGAAATTTGATGAAGTGAATACTGCCTCAGTGAGATGTTCTAAACTGCTTTATTTAAAAGTAAACAGTAATTTTCACAGAAAGTGTTTCCAAGATCAAATTTGAAGAAAGATTTTTCTTTTGCTTTTAAAGCCAGTGGGCAAGTTTTATGGCCCAGGTGCAACATCAACCCAAATGTCAAAGAGAATGTTTATTTATTACACTTTTTGCAACAATATTTTTTATGTGAAATACTTGGTTGGTAATATGAATACATTAAATTTGAATGTTCATAATTATGTATTTTGAAATTATTCTATGCACAATGTTGCAAAACAATTTCTTATAATAGATATAAATAGTTGGTCCAAAGAGTTACAATAATTAATGTTAAATCATTAAAAAGCAATGAACTTTTTTTAAAAAGTTTATTTAATTACTTTCAAACTATTGATAAAGATTTTATCATAACACTCTTGTTACAATTGATCAAAAACAATAACGGTTCTAATATTGATGAAATTTGGAGTCTTAACACAATGAATCACACATTAATAATCCACTGTGAGTTAAATTAGTTGAAAACCACACTTCCTAGCTACTTTTTATGTAAAAAGTAAAAATATGATCAGCATTTAATGAATCTTGACATCCCAAAAGCAGAAAGCTCAATATTCAAGTTCATTGAAGGCCACAGAGTCGCTTCAGATGTCAATGCAGTCAACTCTAAACAAATATCGAGAAGTTGTGTAACATCTGGGAATGTGGTTAAAGGTTCATGAAACATTTTAATAACCCTTCTGTATGTGTAGGAAGATTGTTTTTCAATTAGTTAAGCTCACTATATACTAACAATAACAATATTTTACATGATAATTACAATATATTTGTGTATATATTTTAAAATGGGTGAGAAAATTTCTTGGTTGTTAAAACTTTAGAAAGATACTCATATAAAGTCATTAGAACAGGTAAGGTGTATCCACCAACTTTTTTTTTAATGTGTATGTGTGTGTGTATAAAAACAAACCATGTTATCAATACTATGATTGTTTCTCTAATATTCTTGTGCCTTTGTTTGGTGTATTGATCTTCATAAAGAATGAAGTTTATATTGAAACTATCACTTTATGCAGGAAGAAAACAATATGTAGGATTGTTTTCCTTAAAACTAAATGCTGCTGCATGCACCCTTCCTAATCTAGAAGCCTCATATGTTGCACTGATATCGCAAGTCTCTCATATTTTGGCCATTTGTGATAATGGTTGTAGTAAAGATCTTTTTGCAAACAATCAGGTTTTTATAAGCACCAAACATACCTCACTTGTTGTAAAATAAAAATTTTTGAGAGGGTTTGTGTGTGTGTGTGTATAATGTAATTAGCTCCTTTCACTAATGTTTTTAAACATAGGTAGTTATATTCCCTGAAATATGTATACAATTATCACTACAGCAAAGTAATGTTTGAAGATGCATATTTTTGAATGCTGAAAGCAATGTATGAATCTCAAATCATTTTT
The DNA here is from genome assembly GCA_030762175.1 of Metallyticus violacea. Classification (NCBI taxonomy): domain Eukaryota; kingdom Metazoa; phylum Arthropoda; class Insecta; order Mantodea; family Metallyticidae; genus Metallyticus; species Metallyticus violacea. The sequence continues at coordinate 99,172,575 of CM060835.1, read as the reverse complement.
GTGCTAACAACTTCTATTTAAATGAAGTGTGTGCCAAGCAAATTAAATAATGCTAAAACATTGATAATGCAGGAGAAGGAAATTTAGCAGTAGTTTGTTCATGTTTATTTAATATCTCAAAATCTTTAATAAATATCATTTTATGAATTAATGATAATGCAGAACACAATTATTTTTATATGCCCTTGAAATAAACACTAAAAAACATTTGAGCTGAACATATCAATTGCTTTGTTTTTGCCATTTTGTTCATATGAGCTAGATTTGTTGAAGAGTTCCTTATAATTATGTTATGCATTTGTGTGTATATAAATACATTTGAATATCTTTGCTTAAAATTATTTGTGTGTTATGTTAGTGAAGATATTCTATTTTTTGTTAAAACAGTAACAGTTTGCTCCTGCATTATTTTACTCCAAATTAGTGAAATTTTGGGTTGACCTCAGATTCTTTTTTCTAGCGACTCTACAGAGTAAATATTACTAGTTGGGCTATAAAATAATATAATCGTTTGATGAATGTCAAAGCATTCATAAAAAGATAGTTTTAGGCATTAAGTTCCTAGCAATTCTCAAAAGATCTTCAATGATCCTTCGCACAAGACTTAAGTCTTTATGATTACTCATTGACGAAATGAACATTAATGAGTGCTTCAAACTGTCAATATTTTGGTATTGCTTTTTGTAGATTATATCTTAAAGCACACATCAGCATATTTTGTAATTCAGAGGTTTGAGATCACAGCTGTTAGACTGCCATTCTTGGCGATGAACTCTTATATAAACCTTGTTTTTCTACTTGTAAGCACAAGCAAAATCCTGTTTAAACTTCCACTATTAAATAATTAAAAATCATCTTGTTGAAGTCCTTGGCTATTGACTCCAGAACTGACTCCTAGAAACTGGTCTGTTTTTCACTTCTTTCTGGCAGAATTTGAGCCAGTGGCGCTACCATCACTTACTTCCCACTAAGTCATAATTGAGACAAGATGATAGCTTTTCTGTGGGTATTAAGTTTTTTTACTAGAACAATATGTAGTTTTATAGCATATATTGTGTCATTTTAAGAAATGGAAACTTATTCATTAGTAAAAATTGTTTCAGCTATGAAATGAATTTTCCTGTGCCTACTGTGTATTGCTCCAGCATTCCCTAATGCAATAGTTATGGTTTGATGAAGTTAGGTTTCATGTCATTGTCATTTTCAGGCACATGGGATATCATCTTTCAAAAGTTCAATTCTTGTGTCGCAAATTGTTCCTCACTGAATTCTGTTGAATATGAGCTGCCATGCTTTCATTGGATTACCAGTTCTTATGGTGTATTCTTGCCCCTGTATGTATGGACATTCAACAGCACTTCCTGTCTCAGTGAAGTTCTGGGATGGTATTGTAAAAAATTTGCTTAATGATTTTCAGTTGCATAGAGGAAATCATGATCTCAGAACTTGACTTCCATACTTTGTCAAGTGCTATCTCAGCAATACAGTTTTTGTAATTGCCTCTTCTCCATTCAAATAGATTAAAAAAATCCTAGTTGAACTTAGAATGGAGCCTGCTTGGCTAAAAATAGAGTTGTTAGAGAGATCCATTTCTTGGAACTGTAGAAAATAGTCTTAAAGATTATTTAAAGTAGTGTAACTGAAAAGATAAAACACCAAAATATTTCAGGGATATTTCCTGTCAGCTTAATTTGTAAGATATTGTCCTCCATGTTGAATTTATATAAACATCTGTGTCTTACAGACAGCACTTGCAGCAGCTTTGCATTGTAAGTGATGCAAAGACTTGCAAAGATAAATGTTGCATCATGTTGACTGCCAAATGCTTCCATTAAGAGTGCTGTGCTCTTTTTTTTTTTTATAGCACTAACTCAGTTGTGTACTATTCGGTTATATGTGTGTGAAATATTAAAAAAAAAAACTCTGCAATACTTCTATAGTTTGGGCTTTTGTTCCAAATAAATCCTTTTTTTATGTTATTATTTGACAGCTATTGCTAATATAGCTAACAGCTTAACTGTACAAACAAAAGCAATCTGTAAATTCTGTATGTACTTAAACCAGCATGCAATTGTTGCATTGGTAGCAATAGTAGTGTGGTTCAGTGAATGTATGCGATGTTAGCTCCCTATTCATGTTGATCACTGTGACTTAGATGCTAAGTGTTTGCCAACTAATGAGCTGGATTTAATTCCCTGTTGGGAAAAACTCAGTATGGTTTGTACTAAAGTTTTGCTCATTATGGTAAGGAAAAGTCTAGGTAACTATAGGCACTGAGAGATTCTGGGCTTGCTTACACTTCTATTAAATTTATTGCACTCATTGTCCTGAAAATATATGACATTGATATGGGACATTAAAAAAGTCTTAAACGGATGTTGTGACTTCTTATTCTATAAACATGCTTTGCAATACTCACTGATCTCAAAAGTTAGAAATATTTCTGTTGTAGTAAATTGTTACAATAATCAAAAGGGATCAATTGTAACCTTACACTTAAGGAATGTACCAAAAACAGTAAGTTAATAAAGGTATGTTCCAGCTATTCAGTTCTCTGTGTAATCTCCAAGTTTGAAATAAAATTTTGCTGCCAATGTAAGTCTGAAAGTTCCCTGATACAAAGTGCAACACAGTTTTTAGGTATGAGAAATCTGGGTTGTTTTGTACCCTTTGGAGAAATTTATGAGAAATATCAAAGGCTGTAAAATGGATGAAGATATTATAAACTCTTCAAACATAATTCTTAACATAAACCAGCACCATGAGAGACATTTTTTTTTCTAAAGGAAGTTTTTTTTTTTTTTGAGTAGTGTTTAACGCCCGTTTTTACTACTGAGGCACCACAGGCGGTTCTAAAGGAAGTGAAAATAGTTAATGCACACAGTGGAAAAAGCACATAATAAAAATTTTAGATGTCAATAGATATTGCATTCAAAATGTGAGACAAATTAATTGAAATAATCAGTATCCATTTAGAGATTTGAAGAAGTTAAGGGGACACCAAAATGAAGGGGGGAAAATTTGCGCCTCTCTCTCTCTCTCTCCCCCTCTCTTTCTCTTTTCCCCCTCTTAAAACCCCAGAGAACCTCCCTGAGAAGTTTTATGGGTCTATGCCCTTTGGAACATTTGTTTAAGCAGCCATTTTTAAGTGCCTGCACTCTTTAAATCTCTTTCTGTTGGCCTTTAACTTTTAGGCATCTAAACCTTCAAACACTTTTTTCGTGATTTAAACTTTTAGCATATTTGCCAGCACTCATAGCATCATCTTCCACATATTTTTACGTATATGCCTCAAATACATTTTTGAGAAATTCTGTAGGGTGCCCTTCACAAAAGCATGCATTTTTTATATAAAAGAAAAACAGATTAATAATTTTGTTTTTTAAAAAATATCAGATTTGCAATGCATTTTAATTTTTATGTAACAATATTCAGAACCATTAACATAGCTTTGCAGAAAAATTTCAACTTTCATGGGAGGAAATAGTGTTTTTAGCAATACTTTTAATATTTTTAAATAAAAAAAAATGAATGGGAATAAACGTTTGAAATATTTGTGAAAATTTGACCGTTTAAGAACAATATTTGTGCAAAATCTAAAATTTCTAGCTTTAACCATTTAATGTTTGAATTGGTGTCCGCTTAAATTCTGAATGACATCTTGTGGAAGGGAAACTGCTGCAGATTTTATTAAATGCCAGGAAACAAGAGGATGCTGTAATGCTAACAAACAAATTTAACTAATTAGTTAGGTATTTGAAATTAGATGAAAATTGCTTAAAGAATGTAGGGGATATCAGAAAGAAACAAGAAGAGTAAATTGCTGGGGGAAGAGAGTGGGAAATGGGAAATACATGGCAGCAAAGATAAAGGAATGTGATAGGATTCTGGGAGGAGGTGGGAGAAAGATCAAAGAGAGATAAAAGCTGGAGATTTGTAGTAGTTTTAAGGATAAAAAAATCCTTGAAATTGCATAGACTGATAAAAGCAAGGTTAAGGAAATATATTTGGACTGTTCAAATAGGTAAGGGAGAGAAGGCTTTGCCTTGATCAGGTGCAATATGAAAGAATGTTTTATTATGTTTACGGAATGTCGGAATCCACACAGTGAAACTTTTGTTAATCTTATTTTGATTTAAAGTAAAACACTAAAAATCATGTCGTCACATTAAAACTCTCTTTAAGTTTCACAAACACACTTATAAAAGTAATTTTGGTACATGTTTCGTGAGGTACATTCCTCACATTGTCAACCAAAAAAGAGAGTTTTAATGTGACGACATGATTTTTAGTGTTTTACTTTAAATCAAAATAAGAATGTTTTATTGTTTAGTGGAATGTGTGGAAACTGAAAGATGGAGAGAGGATATTTGGGAACAAAAATGAGATATGTGGCAAGAAGAATCTATAGCAATAAAGATTTTGGCAGACTGTGGAGCAGAAAGAAGTCAAGAAGTAGGAATGTATTTACAGATTCTGGAATAAAATTGTGCCAAATTATTTAGGAACTAAATTAATGTACAAGTTGGTTGGAATTAATGTTATATTGTGGTTTGTTAAAATTAAACTAAGTTTATAATGTTCATTGTGTATAAAAGTCAATGATTAATAAATTAAATTTAACAAACAAATTAGAAAATGCTGAAATGTAAAGTTAATGTGATTGTAATTGCATAGTTTCATTTAACCTATTATCTTGAAGGTACTGTGGGATATACAAGTAGTTTGTATTTTTACTGCATATAATTAACACACCTAAAATTAGGTTTAGTGTTATAAATATATGATGATAGGCTCCATAAATGTCTTTAAATGAACACATTATATTAATGTTCCTTGGAGTATGTGACATTCTTTTAATGTGGATAAAGTTCACTGAAATTTTTCAAAATACTTTTTTAGAAATTATGTCATCTGTATTATAGTGACTTCATAAAATTATTTTATATATTTTATCCTTACCATCAAGTTCAAATTTCATTTGTGTTGCGCAAATATCTAATTTTATTTTAAAATAAAAGTTGAATCTTGAAAAAGGCAATAATTAGCAATGGCGATACTGTTGGAAAGGCTGTAATCACTGTCATCATCATGTAACCATAAGCTGCCATGCTGAACTGGTATGGATATAAATGTTGGTCACTCATTTATATAGATGAAAGTATGCTCTCTCTGCACAGACAATATAGCCTCAGCACTGGTTCTATTCTATCTTGATTTTGTGTGGAGTATTGAAAAGAAAGAAAACTTAGTTATTCCATCCTGATAAGCCACATACCTGAAGAATTAAAGAACATTTGCAGCACCAAGCCTAATGGTTAGTCTGTTTGCCTCCCAAGAGGTGCCTCCCAAGAGGTGCCTCCCATTGGCCATAAGTAGAATTTGTAATGGGAAAGCAGTGCTTGGACAGGTTTTCTTCATTTATTCCAGTTTATGCCGACTCTTATTCCATCACTACTCCATCTCAGCCTCATCTTCATTATCATACAGTGAAAGGTACTTCACCAAATTAAATGCACATATTACAAATTAACTATGCTATTATCCTCTGTTGCCTTTGTTTGGAACTCCAAATCGTGTTTGACAAGTGAGTTGACTCTAGGAATTATTCAAAATGAAAGAACATTCTAATTTGAGAGATTCTTAAGAGTGCTATGATTTGATTAAAATCTCAAGTTCTATGTATAGGAATGCTGCTTAGCATTGCAAGATAACTTGAGGCTAAGAGAATCTTCATATTGATCTCCAAGTGTAACATTCCATCCATACTTCAAATAAGAAAAACATAGCTTTTATTTCCAAGAAGACTGGACTTAAATTCTGCATTATCATACGAAATCTTTTATACAGGGGGAATCAGGTATCTTAGGTATGGATTATTACAGAGTATAAAAATTGAACATTAAACTTAGTAACATTTTTAAAAAATGGAGTCAAAATTGTAACATACACACCACTAAAATTCAATAAAATGGAAGACTAGTTTCGGGAGCCATCACTCCTATCATCAGTTCCTGGTCAACTGATAGGAGCGATGGCTCCCGAAACTAGTCTTCCATTTTATTGAATTTTAGTGGTGTGTATGTTACAATTTCGACTCCATTTTTTAAAAATGTTAATATTTGACACCACTGTTACAAAAGTTCACTATATTTTATACAATTAAACTTAGTATTAGCAGAACTAAAAACTTTGAATAATCAGTACACACACTTTCTGTTTTTGACGATTATTGCTCATTATGAGTGTGTGGTGCTGTTACTTTTCCCTGCTGTATATGGTTTTGCAAGGGCATATAAAATAAGTACATTGCACTAGTGTTTTATACTTTATACCACTGTTAATTTCTCTTACGGGAAAATTCTACAAATTAGGTTACCTTCAACACCAAGTAAGAGCCTTCCGAGGCCAACATAATTATATTAAGTTATAATACAATTACAGTAAACAAAATACTCTCAGGGATGCCCTCTATCTCTGATTTTGTTTACTTTATATTTTAACCATGCTATTAGAGAGTGGCAAGAAAGTCTACCTTCAGATGAAAAAACAAAGTATATTAAGTATTTTTTTTTAAATTCAAATTTCACTAATTTTGTTCCACTTACTTGGCATGTTTGAAAGGCATTAGCTACATTAGTGAAATTTGAGTTGTTTCCTCATAAAAAATTGCATATTTGTGCTATATTTCACTGTGAAAATACCTGCTATTTAAAACTACACATATTAATTATATGCAGATAATCAAACAATAGAAGTTTTTAAAGAAAATGTTCTCCATATAGCTTGCACATTTTCTGGTCAAAATAGCAAAAAGTTTTATTTATTTTCAATTTAACAAACAAAAATAATAACATTTAATGGGGAAAGAGAAAATAAAAATGATACTCAATTACACTATTGTAGAGCAAACTCTTCTTCATTTGATTATTTAGATTTAACTTAGGTTTGTATAAATACCAACATTTTTAAATAAGATTATCATTACAAAGATATGTGATACTTAAAGCATACTCTCATACACAGAATGAGAAAGGATATTTTATGAAGCTCAATAGAATATCAATATGTTATTATACGGCTCTTGAGTGCTGGGTCATATCAAAGAAATTAAGAAGGAATTCAAACTGTGGAAAGGAAATTTTTATTACCAATAACAGTAGAAGATTTGTGGTTAAAATCCTAATTGAACAATTTATATTTATTTATTTATTTATATGAATGATAAGAAAATACAAACTACAAGGGGCCTCCATCTATCTGGCCCAGGCCATTTTAGATGTACCCCTCACAGTTACAATTTTTACAATAATTAATGATATACTAATGCCTTAATCTAAATTCCAAATAAACAGGATACAAATTGTTCACTTCTATTGCATCAGACCGGGGTCCTCTGTTTATCAGCATAACATACTGGAAACAAATTATATCAGAACTTAATATATTAATATTAAATAATAATATAAAGAATAATGGGAAAATGCTTCAAAACAGAGCTTAACCTTTGAGGTTTATTATTGTAACATTTTTTTGGTCCATCATAGTAACTGTTTTTAGCTTAACCAGAAGTGAACTTTATAAAAAAAATCAGTTAGAATTCTCTGTTGCGCTGTTCATGGTCCAATACACACTCGACTCGTGCATTAAGGTTATCAGTTTCCATGTCTGGGTTTCGTTTCCCACAAAAATACTACTTTTTAGACTTATGGCTTTTATCATGGGATGTTAAATGCTGACAGTCATTGTATTGCAGAATAACCGCTTTGTTACTTCAGTTCGAACTTGTAACAAAAAACCACAGTTTCCTGCTGTCATTAGATTACCATCATCCTGTTATCATTAAATAATTATAAATATTCAAATTTTTAGCAACCGAAATTAGTGATGATATATTTAAAATATCCTATTTATCTTGAACTTAGAACACTAGGAAATAAATGATGTATAAAATGCTGTTTGAGCAATAGATTATATTGCTTGTTTGCTTTTTATTTCAATTTTTATTATAATATTGCACAGAAAATTTTAGAGGAGGAAGAACTAGAATTTCATCAATCTGGAGGAACTTCTGAAGTCCATAGACATTTTTCATGTACTAGTTTTGTTTGCTATACATTCCTGATAAACTTTATAAATAATTATTTTTTTTTAGAACTGTTGGAACTGTTTTTGCTCCACAGTACATTTTAGAACACTAATCTACAACAGCTGTTAGTAAATTATATGAGTGTGATACATACTTCTGTAATTTAGGCACTAATATAGGGTCATGATAAACCATTTCTTCATAAAAATAAAAGAATTAAATTTGTGAATTAAGTAATTTATAGCACAATCTTTGGCCATATACTTCCAGTGAACATTAATGTATAAAAAGGCATCTGATTCTTCCATTAATATAATTATGTTGTGAGTTAAGGTCATACTTTTATTATTATCAGAATAAAGTAATACAATTATATATTTTTTATCATCAGGGTGGCAGTGAGGGTAGTTCTTCAATGGATCCACAATTGGAACGTCAAGTGGAAACAATACGTAATCTTGTTGATTCTTATATGAAGATTGTGACAAAGACTACGCGTGACCTTATACCAAAGACTATAATGATGCTTATCATTAATAATTCTAAGGATTTCATTAATGGAGAGTTGCTGGCTCATCTTTATGCTTCTGGTGATCAGGTAAGCAGATTTCCATTACTTAGCATTTTTCAGACTTATAACTCATTGTTAGCTAACAAGACATTTTATTTTTGTTTTTTACCAATATACAGAATTACTTTCTTTTGACAGTTATGGAAACTGAAACACCAACATTGCAACAGAAATAACATTGGGTGTTGAAAACAAGGGGTTAATAAGTTTTAAGGTTTTGAATGATAATAAATTGTAATTAAAATTGTATAGGGTCTTTGTTTTGTTTATCCCCCATGCAGACCAGGCTGGCAGCAGGGAGCACTCAGCCTGCTGCACAATTAGCAAATATTGAAAACGTCGCTGTCTTTTTCACAGAAAAGGCTGAAAACTGTGCATTTCTTCGAGGCAGACATTGTAAAGCATAAACAGATTAAGTTGGAACACTGCTTCCAGAATGTTGACTATTTCTGCTTGTATGTTGTTTTGCAGTTCATCAATGTTCCGGGATTTGATTTATAGACTCTGTCCTTTAGATAGCCCATAAGTTCATAAAATAAATTCAAAAGGAAAAAAACTGATTCAGCATTAAGTGTTTCATGAAAGAAAATTGTCAATTGTTTGTCTTGCATCTATGGTAGCCCATACATTGACTTTAGTTTCTTGTAAAAGATGAAATTTCTTTACTGCTCAATACTGTGATCATTCAAGAAAAACTAATCCTTATCAGTGAAAAAACACTTAGTGTGGTTGTAAATATCCAGCATGTACAGACTGAAGAAGCCAGTTGCAGAAAGTTATTTTTCCCTCCAGAATCAATGGACTGTAAAGGCTTGCATTTCAGTAACATTATAGGGATGAAATTTTAGAATTTGTAGGAGAACATACGACTGACCATGCTATGCTAACTCTTGGAAAGAGATTTTTTCATGGTGACTGTTATAATCAAACAGCAATATTATCCAGTATTTTTCTCTTTAGTTCATGGCATCTGCATATTATTTGTTCAACACCTACCATATTAATGGATATCATTGTATGATTAGTTGAATTACACACTCTTAAAGCTTCACTTACTTTTTATAAAAGTATGGAACCGGTTTCGAGAACATTTGTTCCCATCTTCAGCCATGCTAAGGTTCAACTGTCGGATCATTCGTTGAGCTGTGGGAATGTAAATTCTGCTCTGGTGGCGGTGTGATAAACTTGTAGTTTATGTTTTCATCCCCGACAATGTCGAAGTTCATTATGCTGTTTTTGTATTTGTAGATGTAGATTTTCTCCCAGGTTGCTAATTCCGTAGGTCCTTGTACTGATTTTAATAATTTTGTTTTATTTATTATGTCCTGATTTTGTGTCCAAAAATGATATGCTACTGCTGATTTCTCTATTTGCTTGTACTTTATGTTCCTGAAATGTTCCTTTAACCGTGTGCCAATGTTTCTCTTTGTTTTCCCTATGTAGATTTTTTCACATTCTGCACAGTTTATTTTGTAAATACCTGATTTTTCTTCTTGTGGAATACTGTCATTAACATTATCTATCAGCAAATTTTGAACATTAAATCTATTAATCGGTGCCAACCTGATATTAAAATCTTTAAGAATATTCTGAAATTTTTTTGTTGCCCATGGATGATATGTGAATTTTTTAAAAATAAGTTTATCTTTTTTTGCTGAAAGGACATTAAAGAGTATATAAAATTAAAAGAAAAAAGCCGACTCATTTCTGCAGATATTAATTTTTTAAACCGCTGCCTAAAACATAAAGTGTGTCCAAAGTTCGTCCGAAAAACCGTTAAATGTAACCACAACAGTCGCGAGCAGTTAGCTGCCGAGAAAAAAGTTATTCAAATTGAAAGGTCAAACCATTACACTAAAATGGCAGATATTGATCTTAAACTATACGGAAAACACTTACAGATTTCAAACAGGTTAGGTTGCATAATATGGGATAATTTAATTGGTACAGCCTTAGAAGATATACAATTTCTAGTAAACAAAAAAGTCAGCTATCAAAAAAGAAAATTTAGTAAGCTTTATCAAAAACCAAAGATAACTCCAAACCCTAAGCAGAATTATGTAGAAAATCTATCTAATGAAAATTTCAAAACAGAAGAATTAGCATTTCTAAATAAAGGCTTAAAAACTTGTGTACAATACTCCACTAAAATAGAGGATTATTTGGTAGATTTGGAGGTGGCCATTGAAGGTTTGAAGAACAAAGATAAAGAAATAGTTAGAATTAAATCAGAAAAAGTTTTTAAAGGCATTGTTAAAAAGAATACAGCAGTACACAACACTTATAAGAATATAATAAAATCCTTAAATGAAAAAGATGTTGTTTATACTAAAGCAGACAAAGGAAACAGAATAGTAATTTTGGATAAAGAAGATTATAATAATAGAATGCTGAATTTATTAAATAAAAAAGAATATGTTCCGATCCCATCAGACCCATTGAAAAGGTGTATTAATTCCATCAATGAGGTTCTGAAAACATGCACAGTCATTCCAAAAGAAACAATATTCAAAATAAAACACAGCAACCCTAAAATAGCTAGGTTATATGGTTTACCAAAAATTCACAAGACTGGAAATGGTATGCGCCCCATCATTAACATCATCAATACTCCCTCTTACTATTTAGCAAAATGGTTAGCTAATAGATTCAAGGCTTTACCAAAATTTCAAACCAGGAACATAAATAATTCATGTCAGTTAATAGAAAAAATTAAAGACATAAAATTGCACCCCTCTGACACTCTTATATCTTTCGATGTAGAATCTCTGTTTCCTAGCATACCAAAAGAAAAACTCCTGATTTATCTACATGATTGGCTAAAAACAAGTGGAATTAATGATATACACATTAAAGAATACATCAAACTGACAGAAATTTGCATAAACCAAGCCTTTTTCACTTTCAAAGGAAAATTTTATAAACAAGAAGCAGGACTTACAATGGGCAGCCCCTTATCTCCATTTCTAGCTAACCTCTTCATGAGTAGATTTGAAACACACATCAACACAGCGTTTCCATTCATATTTAAGGTATGGTACAGATATGTGGATGATATATTTGCCATAGTTGACAGAAAACTCATTGACGATGCCTTAAAACTTCTAAATATTCAAGATAAAAACATTTCATTTACATACGAAATAGAAACAGATAACATGCTGCCATTCCTGGATATTAAAATAATGAAATGCCAAGAAAAACTTAAATTTGGAATATACAGAAAGAATACACATGCAGATAATCACATCAAAGCTGACAGTTTAAACCCTACAGCACACAAACATGCAGTAATTAACAGTTTAACACACCGGCTAGTTAACCTACAAATTAGCAAAGAAGAATATTTTAAAGAATACAAACAAATAGAAGAAACAGCAGTTAAAAATGGTTTTAAAAAAGAACTAGTACATAAAAAGGTGCAGAAATTCAAGAGACAAAAACATATCAAAGAAACCACAACACTTTCAGCAAAAAAAGATAAACTTATTTTTAAAAAATTCACATATCATCCATGGGCCACAAAAAAATTTCAGAATATTCTTAAAGATTTTAATATCAGGTTGGCACCGATTAATAGATTTAATGTTCAAAATTTGCTGATAGATAATGTTAATGACAGTATTCCACAAGAAGAAAAATCAGGTATTTACAAAATAAACTGTGCAGAATGTGAAAAAATCTACATAGGGAAAACAAAGAGAAACATTGGCACACGGTTAAAGGAATATTTCAGGAACATAAAGTACAAGCAAATAGAGAAATCAGCAGTAGCATATCATTTTTGGACACAAAATCACGACATAATAAATAAAACAAAATTATTAAAATCAGTACAAGGACCTACGGAATTAGCAACCTGGGAGAAAATCTACATCTACAAATACAAAAACAGCATAATGAACTTCGACATTGTCGGGGATGAAAACATAAACTACAAGTTTATCACACCGCCACCAGAGCAGAATTTACATTCCCACAGCTCAACGAATGATCCGACAGTTGAACCTTAGCATGGCTGAAGATGGGAACAAATGTTCTCGAAACCGGTTCCATACTTTTATAAAAAGTAAGTGAAGCTTTAAGAGTGTGTAATTCAACTAATCATACAATGATATCCATTAATATGATTGGCTTCACTGTGTTTAAGTTCCAATTTTACATTTAACCTACCATATTGTTTTTCATTTAAGTGCTATTTTACAAATTGTAGATATGACAGATGGACACTTGAAAACATACTTGAAATTCTACACATACTGAGCAGATGAGTCCTTTTTTGTTACAGCAAACGAAAATGCAATGTATTAAATCTTTAAATCACAACAAACAGAGAAAGAAAAACAGTCACACAGTAACTCCTCACTGTTCTGAATTACATGCACTAACTGACCATGTCAATGGCAGTATACATCATTGACTGTCAGTGTACCGCCACATGTGATTGAGGCCGTTAAAGTGTAGACTCGTGAGCGGGAGTTCTGGGGTTCAAATCCCACTAGAACCATCCTCCCTGACTGAGGTTTTTTCCAAGTTTTCCTCAGTCATAAATGGCAAATGCTGGGAAGGTACCCTAAGCTTTGGCCTGGAATGTTTCCTTCTTTAAAAATACATCCTTTCCTAATATATCATTTCATGTATCATCAGTGTCCATTACTTCTGTAGTAAAAATGGGTGTTAAACACCATTCATTCATTTTTTTTTTACTGTCCAGTTCATTGGAAGAAGAGATTGAATCATTTTTCAGATTTTGATATGTTTGCCATCACTGTTAACTTGACGGTTTAGTTATCAATTTAAAGCAAACAGCACTTAGGCCTGGAACGTTTCCTTCCTTAAAAAATCCTTTCCAAATATATCATTTCATCTTATGTATCATTAGTAGTGTCCACCACTTGTGGTGCCTCAGCAGTAAAAATGGGTGTTAAACACCATAATAATTAAAAAAGGAAGAAGAAAGAAAGAAAGAAAGAAAGGGGGGAGAGAGAGAGAGAAGGCTAGCTTGGCAACTTCAAATTCTGCTTGGATGGAGTTGATTTGTGCCATTTGTACATGGATCTGTCTTATGCCAAATACCATTTTCCTTTCTCTCACCTAGCCATGTGTCCTTTTATATTCAATGCTGAATATTATAGAAGTGCGATGACCTTAGAACTTAACACTTGGCCTATCAAGTTTGTGCTTCTTGCTTCAAAGAGAGTAACGTGTTTACCAAAATTAGATTGCTTTGGAACACCAAGTCTAAATTTTAGGTTTGTTACACTCCCCCAGGTCTGACGCAGCAGTAAATTGTAATGTATTTTGTAATTTTCAATTCAGTTATAGGGCTTTTTTTTATATTTGTAAATGTGCAGCTAGCACTTTGTAATAATAAGAATAATTTAAATTTCTATTAAACTTCAACTACCGATAATATACTATATGTTAAACTGCAGGCAAATGGTAAACATTAATCTCTAAAGTAAAATGGGGGGAGTACTGAGCTTTAAGCTTTTATAAGTGTAAATTGCAGGATATGTAAAACTTTCTTAATGGATTTTGTAAAGTGAGTGCCAGGATACTGAATTTTTATGTGAATAAAAATAGATTACAACTGAATAGATTACAGCTTATTATCTTTGATTATTGAAAGCACTATTGGTAAGTTATGTATATAACTCCGCAATAATTATTATAGTAAATGTGAATGTTATAGAACCATCCTCTCCCATACTTGGAAGCCTCCTTTCCTGGCCATATCCTAATCATTTTCCTTTCAGCCAGTTTCTGAATTAAATGCTTGCACAGGTAGGAGGGTACCATATAAGAAATCTAATTTCTTATAAGGAAACTTAAAGATGTGTACCAGGCTACCTGAGGATTTTAACCAAAGTTTTAGCTCATTTCAAAGGACAAATGTCAGGCAGGCCCTATAGACAGAAATAACCTGTCCTCCATTGTTCCATTAATCACTTTGAAAATATAAGTACAACATTGGTAGTCTGAGGTTAGTGCATTCTCCTCTGGATCCAAGGTTTGCAGGTTCAAACCGACGAGGGTTAGTAAATTTTTCACCCTGTAAAAATCTCACTTGCAGGTTCACTGGGAGGAACTTTAAGCTGTGGGTCCCATGTTGTACATTTAAGGAACTCGTACCTGAAAAAGGAGGTCCTTGGACAAAATGATCATAATTTCATATCCAAGTAAATTCTTCTGTGTCAGATGGTGCTAGGTGTAATGGGCTTACCATCTGTCCCATTATAATAAGGTAATTAAAACCTCCCTCTTGGAAGGTGCCCATATTCTGGAATGGAATGAAAGGTACTACAAACAGATGTAGAACATTAATGGCTAATAATCATTGAAGTTAAGATGTAGCAAAAAGTGTTTCCCTGATACGAGGCATGTTAAATATTTGCAAAAATTAGCTTTCTTTGCATGATTATTATTTTTTATCATTAATAGGCATCTATGATGGAAGAGAGCCCAGAAGAAGCAGCAAAACGTGAAGAAATGCTGAGAATGTACCATGCATGTAAGGAAGCTCTTCGCATAATTGGTGATGTGTCAATGGCTACAGTATCAACTCCTGTTCCACCCCCAGTTAAAAATGATTGGTTAGCATCAGGATTAGATAATCCAAGGTGAGTGAGGCTGTTAAGCATTATTTGCAGTTCAAATTATATACTGAAATAAATTTTATACTTAAAAATCTGCAAATCAAGTACAATTTTCAATTGGCATTAGATGCACAGTGCTCATTTGAACATAAATAATCTTGAGATAAATGCACAGTATGTAATAATTTTGTAATTTAATACATGACATAGTTCCTGAACTATAATTTTTATTTGCATTTTACTGTCTGAATATTCAGAAAGTTGTTATATTTGAGTAAATATCAGCTTTTGCTATAAGCTCACATGGTGTTGTACATCTTTGCTACTAAGCATGCTACAGTCCTGTCTTTCTAAAATGTGCATATAATGTTATCTTACCAAAGATGTTGAAATTGTCGTATTCCCTTACCTAAATAGACATATTACAGGGTGATCACGCATCTATCAAAATTATTGCAAGATTCTGTCAAAATGGGAAGATTTAGAGATGTAATTACAAGTACACTTTCATTGTTATCTTATCCCAATTTTCAAAGTGCCTTGCTGCTGCATGTTGAAGTTTACCCAATCTATCTGCAAAATTGGAGGCTACTTTTCAAAGGTCTGGTGAAGTGGCATACATTTTTTTCTGTAATTGAATGTATTAAGTTATTTAATAATACTGGTTGATCTCACTAAATTCTAAATTATCAAGAAAACATTACTATTTCTTAAATCCCCCAATGCTTTTTATTTCTGACTTTATTTATATCCATGCTACTGATCCCTTATTAACTGTTACTGCATCCATTTTCTTTATATCTTGCAAATGTTATTTCTCCTCTTCTAATATAAATTCTCTCATTTTCTGCATAATGCTCCATGAATCTACATATTACATTATTCCCCACCAGGGCAGCTTTATACTGATTATTACAATCATTCCATTATTTTTCAAAGTTGCCAACTGTTACATAATATTATATAGGGAGGAACAAGGCATTTCTTTGCATCAATCTATTCAGGAATGGCTGTGAACGAACTCATTAACTTTAGGGGTTACATTTAAGATAGGAGTTAAGAACAATCTTAAAATGTAGCCTGTACATTAGGTTTAAGTTTTATGAAAAATTCCTGTAAGAACAAGTATTTGCTTACATTAGATTAGATGTATGCTAAGTGAACTATAGCAAAACTGCCTTTAATCAATATTTCAGAGATATCCGAGACAGCCAGTCTTTTCTCATTATTTCAACTGTGCTGCAATCTAGTTCATTTCTTGCTGTTGGCAACAACAGTGACATCAACACCATCCCCACTACTTAAGCATCATTTTTCCTTTCTCTTGCCAACATCTGCTATAGAGTTACTTTATTTTTCATTTTATTATACGTGGTGTTAATGAACTACACCAAAATATTTTCAGGGAGTGTATAGATATTATATATAAACTATTTCAGATAGGCAATGTATGGTCCACAATTAAACATAATGCAGTTATATGGTGTTTAACATTTTGACATCAGATGCTGATAAGTTGGTGTTAAAGCCAAGTCTGATGAAAAATAGTTTACAAAGTCTTTAAAACTGCCTTGCTAGCATAGAAATATTGATTTTCCTCAGTCATTATCAGCGTTTTCAAGATTTAATGCCATAAAAACCCTCATATCTTGAACTAATCATGTGACAGTATGACATTGATCATCTCTTAGCTGCATCCTTGCATTATGTAGCCTACTCTAGAAGGAGCTCTTTACTTGTGTGGCATAATGCATAACACAAAAACTGATGTTCCATAAACCATGGTTTCAATTCTTGGCATGGCGTTAATTTTTTATTAAATATAAAATGTTGTGATGTGCATACTAAAGAATATAAATGAAATTTACTTAATACTTTCAATTTTTATTCTCTTTTTCAACAATGAATGTATTACCAATGTACATTGGCTAATAAACTTACTGCTAACATGATGCCTAAAACTTAATTTACCGGACACATACTCATGACATGATTCTGTTTGGTAAGTACAATAACAACTGCAAAGGTTGTAATTATATGAATTGATATGTTAAGCTTCAAGTATATAAATTGAAACATCAACTTAAAATGTAGACTAAAAGCTGCATTATTAGGCCAGTTGGAAAACAAACAAAATAGAAAAAAGTGATGAACGAGAGTCGAACTTGAAAACATATAACCATCTCTTACTCAAAAGCTAATGTCATAACCATGGAGCCAAAGTGACACGTTCAGAAACCTGCCTTCATTATCGTGTGTTATGCTTTCCTTGGACATCTTCATTAGTCAGTGGCGTACTGCCGCTTTAGAAACTTATAGCCATAGCTTCAAAATTTGAACAGGTAGGCAATAAATTTACTATACCAAACTGCTTATATACGTCATCTCTACACTCTCTGAAATTATGTGTAATAGTTCATTAACACCCTGTATATAACTAGTAACATCTTTAAAATGTTATGAATATATTACAATATTTTAATTTTAAATACTTCAATTCAAATACTCCAATTTGATTAGCTCAGCCTCCAGTCCCCAGTAACTGCTATAAATAAAATAGTTTTTTTAGAGTTTGGCAGGTTGGTTAATAACTACCTATGAGCTCACATCTTCTTCTGCTACCATTATATGTAAGTTTTGCAACTTCCTTCTCTTCTCTTCTTAGTAGTATTGAATGACTACGTTTTACTAGGAACATTGTTATCCACCTCCAAAAAGGTGAGGATAGTATAATACAAGAACACAAAAGCCAAAATGATAATTCATTATATGAAATTTAGAGTGTGGCCAGGTATGGACAAGTGATGCCTTTTCCTCACCATAGTTACCATGCAGAAAATAAACTTATCTTTAATTATTTATTGATAATATTCAGAAATGATTGTCAGAAAATAAGGCCTTTACACATCAACAGCAATAAGGGAGCACCATAGATAGACATATCATGGGTTAATAGGAGTTGGCACAATAATTTGTGGATGTTCAATACTAAAAACTGAATAACATAGTTGAACTGTATTGGAATACCAGAACCCTATTCCCAATTAGTTTAATATATTAAAAGTGTATTAGTACAAGTTCTTGTAACTTGTGACTTTCTGTTCCATGAATGTACCATACTTGTAAAGTATTAGTAAAAAGTTACAAGGGACATTTAAGAACAAGATCAAGGAACCATTACCTTTCGCCATATGTTGCCATAACTTGAATTAGGTTATATCTACTCCTTAGTAATAAATTCATATTTTTTTAAATTTACAGAGCAGATTGTCATTTCAACTGAATGGGTCTTGTATATTTTCTCAAAAATAATGATAATTTAAATACTCTACATTTGTCAATATACAAGCATAATTGTTTACTTCGACATGATGGCATTTGGATACATAGCAGCATCAATTTCAATCATTGATAGTAGAAGAATCAAGCTTTCCGATTGTGCTGTGTTATTTATTTTATTAGTCCATTTGATCATGTATTTATATTGTTTGGCAATCACATTTTCATTTTATGCAAAAAAAAAAAATGGAAAACAGTGCCAAAAAGATTATTTTAAAAGAGAACGAGGAATAGAAAGAAATTATTTTTATGGTCCGTAGCAAGAACCTTAAAAAAACATAAATTAGGATGCTAGATTGAAATATGCATTTGAAACAAGAAAGACCAATATTTTAATAAGCCATTCTTTAATTGCATTAATCTAATTTTTACATTGTACTGATATACTGAATTTTTCTTTCTATTCTCATCATTATCACTAATACTACACATTTAGGTCAATAGAATCCAAAAAAGATATTAAATCTTGCACTAATACTTGTAGTTACAAATATTCCTACATTGTAGAAAAATCTGTACAAGTTACTGCAAGTGCAAGTTAATACTAAAACCTATTTCTGTGGAACTAAACTAGAATTTATCACTTAACAAATTATTATTGAGGAAATCACTCAAATTTCACTAATTTAGTTCCACTTACTTGGACATGTTTCAAAGGCGCTTGCCTTCATCGTCAGCATGATCCCAATGTCCGCTTCCCCGCGTGGTATTCAGATGTTGCTCCGTAGATTTTATGAACTTTGTGATAAGGTTGCTATTGTTTGGAAGATCAAAATTAACCAAATTTTCTTTGTTTTTATTTATGAATATATTTTCCCACACTGTCAATTCTATTGGTATAGATATATTCTATCAGATATATAAAAAATTCACATTCCACCCATGGGCACACCAAAAAATTCCAAAAAATTTTTAAACAGGCAAACATCATTTTGGCTCCAGTAAACAAATGTAGTTTAAAAAACCTCCTAAAAACGAACACAAAAGACAAAATTCCTCCAGAAAAACAATCAGGCATTTATGAAATTGCTTGCAAAGATTGCAATATGAAATATATAGGCAAAACAAAAAGAAATATCTCCATACGGTTTAAGGAACACATGAGGCATGTAAAATATAAACACATGGAAAAATCAGCAGTGGCAGACCATTTCTGGCAAAAAAACCACGAATTCCAAAAGGTACCAAAACTCTTAAAAGCTCTTCAAAAACCAATAGAATTGACAGTGTGGGAAAATATATTCATAAATAAAAACAAAGAAAATTTGGTTAATTTTGATCTTCCAAACAATAGCAACCTTATCACAAAGTTCATAAAATCTACGGAGCAACATCTGAATACCACGCGGGGAAGCGGACATTGGGATCATGCTGACGATGAAGGCAAGCGCCTTTGAAACATGTCCAAGTAAGTGGAACTAAATTAGTGAAATTTGAGTGATTTCCTCAATAATAATTTGTTAAGTTATACTATATTTCACTGTGAAAATTCCCGCAATTCAAAAACTATTTAGAATTTATCACTTATACACTTGTAAGTATGGAATTGTAGAGTACAAGTATAGCAGAAACCTTTGTGGAATAGGCCCAATAGACAGATGAAGCAAATCTCCAGCATCAGCCATTAGAAACAAACTAACCAGGCTGACCAACTTTTCTAAAATTGTTAGCATATCATTCCACATTTTCCTTTGTTCTTACTGGTCTCGGCCTCCCATGGTGAGAAATACGATTATAGTGGAGCCTTTATGAGAAATTTAATGATTAATGTTGCAGTGGTGTGCAGGCCTTATTTTTAAATGATTTTTGAACCCTTTCAGTTTTCTTATTTGATTGGTAATGCTTTGTGGTGATAAATGTATATTGTTATAATGCATGACATGCCACTTGAACCACAAATTACATACATTGCATTTACCTAGAACAAACTGGAGCATGATAATAAATACATGGTAAAAATTGCAGTTCCTTATACCTATGATATCACAAATATTACTATTTGAATATAAGAAAGTTTTGAACCTCCTTATCAGAAACACATTCTGATTGACATGATTAATTAAAATCTTAAAAGAAGCTAGGAACATATATAACTGAGTCAGTATTAGGTGACACTAAAAGATATTAAAAACACCACAACTCTCTCCACGATAAAAAAGGACGTGGTTTTTAAAAGATTCACATAACATCCATGGGCAAACAGGGCATTCATGAAAATCTTTAAAAATTATGATATACATTTGGCTGCACAAAATAAATTTAGTATTGGAAAGCTTCTGAACAGCAACAAAAAGGATGTTATTCCACCCAGCAAGAAGTCAGGAGTGTATCAGATAGACTGTTTGGAGTGTGATCAGATATATATATATATAGGCAAAACAATACAAAATTTGGAAACAAGGACCAAAGAACACTTCAGAAATTTAAGATATAAACAAGTGGATAAATTGGCGGTTGCAGATCACTTTTGGACTTTCGATCATAATATTGCAGGAGAAACCAAACAGTTAAAAGCTACCACCAATCCCAAGGATTTGGCAATATCGGAAATGATTTATATTTTAAAAAATAAACATAGAATGATGAATTTTGACATTCCACCAATGGACTTCCTGTTCCGTTATCTAATGGAATGATCAGATGCCACTAAGTCACCTGCTAGAGTTAGTCAGTCCCCAGCTGAAGATGAGAGCAAATGCTCTTGAAACATGTTCTGAAGAATTAATTAATTAGTTAGTGAAGTTTTAGTGTAACCTAATACTGACTCAGTTATATATGACATGATTAAGTTTGGCTACTGTAATGTTTCTGCATTCATTGCCTGTTTTCTTCAAGATAACCCCCCACTTTTGTGTTTATTTCAGGAGTGATTCTGCTGATGAATGTTCAATATATACTCCAATTTTGTCTTTTTCCTCTCTTAAAATTTTGTGTTTTTTGTTTTGCACTGTACCAACAGATTCATATTTTTGCACAGTATCATGAGTTGTAGTTCTGCAGTTTGTTCACAAAGGTTCGAAATAAATTCCACATGCAGGTAAAGGTGATTGGTAATTTAAATAACATGTGCATACTAAACTTCATTGCTGCAGAGTCAATTGTCTAACTACATTCACAAATAAATGTATCTCATATGAGATCTGTAAGGAACACGTTCAGAAAATAATAATCTCTTCTGAGTCGGATGTTTAAATCAATTTTTATGGTTTCACTTAAATGAACACCCATCAGCCAAAAGAAATTTGAAAAAAATTTCAAGCAATACATCATCTTAGTACCTCAAAACTGAGATGCTAAAAATTTATGAAAATTAAACAAAACAGATTCCAGGCCCAAAGTGAAAAAATCTGATTTTTACAAGATTATTGTAAGGATTGTGAAAAAATCTACATAGGGAAGACAAAGAGAAATATAGGCATAGGTTGAAGGAACATTGGAGAAACAGCTGTTACAAATAAATAGATAAATCAGCTGTGGCAGCACATTTTTGGAATGAAAACCGTGAAATAGAAAAAGGCATCAAGTTATTAAAAACTATTAAACAACCAAAAGAACTAAATATACGGGAAAGGATTTATATAAAAAAAACATGAGCATAACCTTATGAATTTTGACATTCCGGAAGTAGACAGCACTTTATTTCAAGTTTATTACTAGAATACCAGAGTCAACCCGCATATCTATCTACCCAGCTCCTATGAATAATCCAACAGTCGTTTAACAGCTTATGATGGGGATGATAGTTCCACAAAATGTGTCTTGAGTAAATCTCATAAGTGAAACCATAAAGAGTGTTTTAAACATCAGACTCAAAAGAGATTATTAATGGATGTTTCACTGTGTTCGATTCCAAATT
Source organism: Metallyticus violacea (assembly GCA_030762175.1). Lineage (NCBI taxonomy): Eukaryota > Metazoa > Arthropoda > Insecta > Mantodea > Metallyticidae > Metallyticus > Metallyticus violacea. The sequence continues at coordinate 99,150,121 of CM060835.1, read as the reverse complement.
GAATTAATATCAATCAGAAAATAATGTTTGAGAACATGACAAAGGGGGAAAATAAATTGGAAATATATGTCACATATCACTTCAATCTGCGGATCCTTTAATAAGTTTAGCTATCACTAAAAGAATTAGTCTAACCGTAGGCTATAATTTTCATCAGAAATTACATACATTTTGTACATTTGATGAATTATCACACTCCTCATATTTACAAATTTTCAGCTATGGTGTAGAGTTTGTCAGAAAACTTTTAACATTGCCATCGTAGGAAAAAAAAATTATATTAATGAAAACTTATATTATTTACTTCTAGAATATTTACAAATGGTAACTTAAATATTTACATTTATTATATTTACAAAACTGATTTAATGCAGTGGAGAAAAATTGCTACACTTTTTGATGTATGAAATCCTCCTCTGTATAGAATATGTGAGTGATAAAGGTATTTTTTTTAATAGTAACCTGAACTTATTTGTATTAATATGCAGTTTCGTTATAGATGATGGAAGTGAATGAAATAATATATACCATTGTATTAAATACATTTTTAAATGTTGCAACTTGTTACTCAATTGGTGTAAGTCCTGCCTATGTTTGAGTTTTTTTTATGAATTCTTCTGAACTGTGTACTACAAGTAAAAGTACAGCTAGAATATACTCTCAAACTAATGGTAAAATTCCAAATGTTTTAAATAGAGATTTACAATGAGTTGATCATGTTGCCCCTGCCATTATTAATATCACTTTTTTTTTTTTTTTTTTTGCATAAGTAATATATTTTTAGCATTTATTGACTTTCGGTAGAACATTTATCTATAAGTCATAAGGAATTTTCATTCCAGTAAGCATAATATACTGTTTTTAGGATGCTTTTATTTATAAAATGAATTTATTATCTGATTGCAAAATACGCCAATTTTAGTTTGGTAAGAAATAAACATTATGGTCTTTCCAGTTCATGTTATGATCAATAATAAGACCGAGAAATTTTATGCTGTTAGATTCAATGATTTCATTTCCTTCATGTTGTATCTTTAAATTTGCAACATTCTTATATTTTGTGTGTACATTAATAATTTAGTTTTTTCAAAGTTTATATGAATTTTATTACTATCAGATCATTTATTTAGTGTACTCAAAATATCATTGGATAAATCTAAGAGGCAGCTGATTTTGTGTTCTTTAGCGATCCTCTTTTTAACTGTTGTAAACTGTTTAACTGTAGGGGAAGAATTGTTTAATATGAAATCTAACTTGAGATTACTAATATCATCTGCAAAAAGAATTGGATAAGCTTGTTTGATTATTACTGAGGAGATAATTGATGTATAAAAGTGTTAATGGACCCAAAATAGAACTTTAAGGAACAGCATGCTTTACTACTAACCATTCTGAGCACATGTAGTAATTATCTGAAATTTTCATAAATTATTCCTTTTTATTTGATAAGTATGATGCAGTTAATTGAAAACCTTTACCTGTAATAACCATAATTGGATACTTTTGAGAGTGTATGTTATGATTTGCATAATAGAAAACTTTTGGTAGATCATAGAATATTCCTAATGTGTTACATTTATTATCAAGAGATTTGAGAACTTCGTTAGTTAACTTGAAAGTGGCATCATTGGTTGACATGTTATTCCTAAATCCAAACTGTTAATTGATGAATTCTTGCTTTTGAGGGATTGTATTACTTTATTTACTTCAGTTGCACTTGTGGATACTATCTCCAGAAAAGTAAACTTTTTCAATCGTGTTTTATTTAGGTATGAAATCAGGGTCTTTCTTGTGTTATTCCTTCATCAGAAATTTTTCTGCTAACTGAATGAAATATTAAATGTTGTGGATCTTTTGTTGTAATTTGGTTTGCTGTAATTTTATTTCATCTTTTAAGTTTATCAGTATTTATATTTATCAGTCTTTTTTTATAATACTCAAGATGGTCTTAGGTTCATTTGTTATAGCAAAATTTCTAAGTTATATTTACCCTTTTTTTTTTTTTTAAGAATTTTGCAGTAATTTTTATAGAGCTTTCTACATCTAGCAGAGTTATTTTCTCTAGTAGCTATGTAAAGTTTTCTTTTGTGTTTGCAAGATATTTTGATACCTTGTGTTAGCCAATCATTTCTAGGGATATTAATTTTCTTTACATAAGATGGCACAACTTGAGTTTATGGACGTTTATGAAAGTATTTAAGAATAAGTAATACCTGTCATTTACATTGTTAGTCTTATATATTTCTTTCCATGATTGTTCTGATTGATCATTAAAAAGTTTTACACTTTCATTGTTAATGATCCTATAACTGGTTATACAGTTTGCTATTCTGCAACTGGGAACTCAAAAATTAATTTTTAGTAATTGTTCAATATGATCTGAATTTCTTTTAAGTGCAACTGAATTTCATGGTACTCCCCTTTAGATATAATCTATGAAAACATCAATAACAGTTTTGGAATTGTTTTGGATTTTAGTTGAAAAATTGCCTATATACATAAAATTATATGTTGTTAGTATTGAACAGAGTTGTTCTTTTTGATTAATCTCTATCATGAAGTCTGTGTTTAAATCACCACAGAGAATAAATTCAATCTTTGGTTTAAAGAGGCCTTTTCAGACAACATCTACATTATATATAAACTTTTAAAAAATTCCTGTAGGAGCTATATATACTGCTAATGTAATTAGTTTCTTTTTTATATTAATATGAACACTCAAAATTTCGTTCCAGACAATACTTTTCCAATTCAGTTATAAATTCCATGTTATTTGTAACAAAGATAGTTTTCTAGAGAGTTTTTGTCTACAAAATAAGCTGTTCTGTTAAACATAAGATATCTGGGTTTAGATTTTCAGAATTGAAACTAATTAATAGTATACTGACTTTGTTCCTTAGACTGAATATTTTGATGAAATAGTGTTAATAAAACTCTTTTTGTAGACTTTGAATTAGTTTGTTTGATGGCTTTGTTCCAATGCCCTTGCATTGTCTCTGATTTACCCTAAAATAGGAGAGATCCTAGTAGTAACAATTGCAGGAATATTACCAGAACCACCCATGAATATAAATGAGATACTCTCAGCAGTGGAATGCATCAGCATATCCTTACCTTGAGACTTCAGACGCAATTCATTAGTAATATAACCATATCTCTCAATGGATGACAAGTCAAAAATTCCAAAGTGACTTGTTCCCTCTTGACAAGCATCCGATTAACTGCTTTCACCTTCTTGTTAATCCAAGGCTAGTCATATCTCCAGAAGAGATTCACAAAGCTCATGTAGTTGGCTACACACTACTCTTACACAATAAACACAAGGGTTTTCTTCTCAATTCAACAAAACAATACTACTCCTCAGAATCACTGTTAAAACTGTAAATTCTTTGCCTTTTAGCTATATGATATATTTGATATTTTTTGATATGCTAAGAGCAAATACAAAAAATACAAATACTAACTACCAGAAGGTCTCCACCTGTCTGGCCCAGGTCATTTTAAGGTATGCCCCCTCACAATTACAAAAAAATATAACTACAATTCTTTTTATATTCTATCACCTTTATCCAAGTTCTAATATAATTGAACAAATACAATATTTCCACCTTGATTGCATCATTCTCCAGTTCTCGGTTCTTCAGCAACAACCTATTGGAATTCCAGGGGATCAGGCTCCAACCTGATAGTCCTAAATAAAAATTTTTCATTACTCTACCTATACCATTATAGCTAGCTACAGCCTCTGCAAACTAATTATGACTTTATTTCTCAAATGCATACTAAATGCTGCATTTCAAATGTAATAAAATTATAACCACTCCCAACCATAATCACCTTTAATAATCTTAATATGATTATTCAAATGCAACCCTTTACGTTATTTGATTTACTTCCCTTCTTAGTACCCAATTCCATTTATTTTTAACTTTTGCTCAGGAATTCACCTACAATCCTGCTATTTTTAATTAAAGATTTTCATTAAGGCTATTTTTCTAGCTAATTTAAATCATATGTTTACAAACTTTTCCTCCAGAGTCCTATCCCTTTGCACTCAAACACTAATGTTCCATATCTTCGTTTCCCCCACATATTGCACACAGATTCTGAGGAAACCCTTTCCTTATTCCTTTTAATCTCCACACACCTGCTCTTAGCCATGCAATGCCCTCTCTTTGTTCTTTATTCGACTTATCAGTATACTTCTCTCTTCACCATTTATTTTTTATCAGTGTATAAAATACTAAAGATCTTTTACCCGCTATCTCGCTAAACTGTTTTTGTTTTTCTATACCTTCCAATCTCTTTCTTACTACTTTCCAAAACCCCTTTACTTTGTTCTCCCTCCTCCTCCAAATGTATCGGTCCTGGTGGTGTAGTGATTACCATACTTGCCTCCTATACCCAAAATGCGGGTTCAAACCCGGCCAGGACCGATGGATTTTTTTGGGCGTAAAAATCCTAAGTATGGCTTCCTTCGGAAGGGAAGTAAAGCCGTGGGTCCCGTGTTGTACATTTGCGGCACGAAAAAGAACCTCAAGCCTGAAAGAGAGGCCTCTGAGCAAAATTTGTCGGCTGTTTCACGCCCTGAGTTGAATGGGACGCTGATGACCTGAGCTGTTAAAGAGCGTCCTTAAATAAATCAATCAAAAAAAAAAAAAATCAATCCTCCAAATGTCCCCCATTCCGCTGTTCTTCAGAATTATCCTAAGACTATTACTCCACCCATTGCTCTTTAGACTCTTTTCTGAAATTCTAAGCATCTCCTTAACAGATTTCTTTAATTTAAGTTAGGATTCTAAACCAATATTTGAGAGCTTTTTCCATAATCACACCTTTCCTACCACTCTTCCCATTTCAATTTGTGCAACTTCCTTTGCTGTTGTACTTGGTACACCTAAAATTTCTCTACAAAGCATCTTATGCACAATATCCACAAAGTCCCATCCCCGTTCCAGTTCCCAATTTTCAATAGCATACAACATTTTTGCCTCAACCACCATAATATATATCGGTCTTGATGGTGTAATGGTAACCCAAGGTCATGAGTCCTAACCCGGCCAGGATCAATAGGTTTATTTGGGTGTAAAAATCCTAAGTATGGCTTCCTTCGGAAGGGAAGTAAAGCCAGTCTCGTGTCGTACATTTATGGCACAAAAAAGAACCTCAAGCCTGAAAGAAGAGGCCTCTGAGCAAAATTTGTCGGCCATTTCGTGCCCGGAATTGAAAGAATGACCTGAGATGTTAAAGAGTGCCCTTAAATAAAATGAACCCCCCCCCCAAAAAAAACATACTATATATTTTTTCCAGCCATATAACACTTATATCTGGTATTTTATATTTACAATCTCTAACCGCTGCCATTGCTCCTTACTCTTTTGTCAAAGCTAATTTTTTTTGCTTTTCCCATTTGCCGTCCCCATCTATTTTAACTCCAAAATAAATACAATTCCTAACTACCTTATATCCTTTATCTCCTTCCCTCCACTTCTCATATTTTTTCAATATTGCTCCTTTCTTGAATACTACTATTTGAGTCTTCTCCTGATTTACCTTCAAGCTCCAATCATTGCAGTATTTTTCCATTTGCTGCAAGCATTACTTTAAGCCAATTGTTGGGATGGATCCAACAACTAAGTCATCTGCAAATAATAACCTCGGTATTGTGATATTAATAACTGGCAAAGAATTGTTACTCTTTTTTATCTCTGTTAAAATATCATCAATAAACAAATTAAAGGGCTTAACTTACACCCTTGCCTTGACCCCTTCTCTTAAATTATTTCTCTTGTTGTCATTCCTTCCCTGGCTTTTACACCGAAGGTATTTCTCTTTTATAATGCTTTAAGAATATTCACTAAATGAAAACATACTCCCTTACTCAGTAATTTATCCCATGGAACTCTGCAATCATATGCTTTCTCTAAGTAAACAAATACCATATACAGTTTTCCTCTCTTATCTTATAAATATTTGTCCACTAATGTTTTTATAATGAATATACTATCCATCGTGCTTATGCCCCTGCGAAATCCCATTTGGAATTCCAAAATAATTTTATATTCCTCAATCCAATTTTGTAGCCAATTTGTCAAAATGCCTGTAAAATTTTTTCCAACATTTAATAAAAATGCAATACCTCTGTAATTTGTTGGCACATCTACATTTCCCTTGCCTTTATATATTGGGTAAATTATTGCTTTCCTCCAACTTTATGGTACACTTTCCTTTGCGATAATTAAGTTAAACAGTCCTGTGAGCAACCGAACTCTGTTTATATCATAGCACCATTCTTTTATAAATTCTTGTGGGATACCATCTATTCCTGTTTCATTAATTTCACTTGTTTAACTACTTCTCACCCTGCTGTCCAACACTTCTATATAACCAATTCCTGCCTTGGTGTTGCTTAAGCCACTATGCTTACCAAAAAGAGTTCTAAAATAGCTTATTCACTCTCCTGGATTTATGTTAGTATTAGTTACAAACTTATTATATGTTGACAAATTATTATTATTATTATTATTATTATTATTATTATTATTATTATTATTATTATTATTATTTACTTTTAACATTTTCCATATCCTACTTATATTACCTTCACTTAATATCCTAAATAAATTCTGCTCATTTTTTCCTTCTCTGCTCATCATGTTTCTTGCTCTGTATCAAGTTATAAAATATTATCCCCTTTAAATATTCTTTCTTTGACTCCTCATCTCCTGCATCTTTCCATTTTATCAGCATTTGCTTCAGACTCTATTGTTACTCTACATTCATCTCATGCCACTTTTCTACCCTTTCCCCAACTCCCATCCCATTTTTCATTCCGTCTCTAGCTCTTTGTATTAATGTATTTATGCTGTTGGTTGCCTTCTCTACTTCATTATTTTTTAACATACAACTTATTCCATGTTGGTATATTTGATCATATTTTGATTCCATAGTCTGTTTAAATTTATTTCTCTGATCCTCTATCCATTTAAATGTATATTGCCTAGACCCATTCTTCCCTTCCCCTAAATTATCCACTACATATCCTGATTGAATTTTTGTATCCACTACCACCGGAAAATGACCAATACTTGAATTAAAATTAAGTATCTTAAAATTACTCACAATAAACCTCATGTTGACTGGCCATAATACATAGTCAATAACACTCTGACCATTATTATTATTATTATTATTATTAACAAAAGTAAATTCCCCCAATACATCTTCACCTTATTTACCATTCAGAAATACCTAGTGCATTCACTTCACAAAATTCAATAAATTTTTCACTACCTCTATCACCACTTATCTTTGCTATGCCCTTACTGTATCTTTTTTAATCATTATTTAACTATCCCAAATTTCACATCTCCCTCACCTACTCTGATGTTGAAATCTCCCATTATTATAATGTCTACATTCATATACTTATCTCTTAGATTCTCTATATCACTTTCTAGTTGCTTAAGCAGATCAGGGTTATGATATTGCTAGGATCCTAGCAGATTATACACTACTCCTAGGCATATGATATTTTCATCTACCATTTTATCATCCATTACAACTGACAAAGCATTTTTTGACCTTGACCATGTTTCTCTTATTACTTTTCTCAACAATTTGCTAACAAAAAAGCCCAAGTCTCCCGAGGCTCTTCCCTTCTTTGCCACCATTCTCCTTTTATTCCAACACATGTAAAATCATCTATCTCCACATTCAATTCCATTGTTTACTACTAGTTTATAGTACTCCCAAGTAATCTATTTTTCCTAGTAATTGTTTCCAACTTCTCTGTATCATTTTATTTTTTAAACCTTCACAATCCCAAAATCCCAACACCTTCCTCTATACCTTATTGCGATTCCTTTCTGTTTCTGAATTTCTCTAACACTTTCTGCTCCGTAGCTTGAGTCCCTCTCTTGAAGATGCTGCCCTGTCTTTGTCTAGCATGAGTATGCTACCATTTGGAGTCGATACGTTCCTGTCCTCTTCCGTCCCACCCTCACTGCTCTCTGCCAATCCACGTGCTAGCCATATTTCGTCCCTCCTCGGCGATATTACTTTCCTTGTTTCTGTCTCTCACATCATTCCTTCATGAAGTACCCCCTACATCATGTTACATCCTCTCGTCTGACATAATCGTCTCTAAACCTCCTTCCTCTTGCATACTGCTCCTAAACTCAGATGGTCCATCCTCTCCAGCGATAGAGGTGCTTTCTGCCCTACCTTTGGACTTCCTGTCAGTGTTGTTACTGGCTCCATGGCAATTAATACATCCCACTGATTCATTTCCTTTTGACTCGGTCTTATGTCACTTATATCACTTATATCACTTTCCTGCACAGGCACCTTTTTCCCATCAATCCACAAATGTAGACTGCGAATGAAAGGCTGTATCCCCTCTGATCTTGCTTTTTTCATTTGTTGAATTAATTTCTACTTAAGAGCTTGTTGTTCCACCAATAAATCCTTGTGATAAAAATATCAGTTCCTCTTAATTGCTTTTTAGCCATATTATATTAAGAAAAATCGATCACAACACAAGACACATAATTGAACCTACACTCACAAGCTCTCAAGTTACACTGAATGTTTGGTTCAAAACCTCTTCCCTCGCTATCAGCACAAATAACAATGTTCAAAATAGTGAACTTACTGTTTGCGGCATATCTTTGTTGGGACTAGTGACTTTGTTTCCAATTCCCGACAAGTGGAAGTCTGAGGAAATTGCAAATTACCACAAAAGGGGGTGATTATCAGTGAATCTGTCTCTCTTGTCTATGGCAGAAAGTTTTATGACACCACGGTGGCACAACTGCTTGAAGGGGATAAGCACACCATTAGGGCAAGTATCCTTCTTTTGAGAGGAAAAGGAAAGGACTGTTACCGTTTGTTAAGGAAAATGATGACTAAAGCTTCTTTGACTATACAAAAAATTCTTTATGGGTGTGTACTGGGAAGATGTTCAGAAGAAAATGAATTAACATTAGAAATCATCGGAATAAAATTTTGCTTATGAAGGATACCAGGAAAATACATCATTGGCGCTGTATTGGACAGGGCTAATGTAAAGTATATACAGATTGGTCACTTAAAAATGGAGAAGCAGGCTTTGGAATTTACTGTAAAGAATTCTGTCAATATACATCTTTGGGATGGTATGCAAATAATTTTGATAGCAAAATAATGGCCATTAGAAGCTTTATAAAATCTACTGTATAGACCTAACATAAATAAAAGAATTATCTTAAGTGATTCTAAAGCAGCACTACAAAGTATAATGAATTACAGTTACCCACCAACATAAGTACACTATAAATGAAATAAGAAAACTATATCACAAACTATCCAGATCAAAAATGCAGAAATAGTTTACATTGGATTCCAAGCCACGTGGGATTAAAGGGAAATGAAATTGCTGATACTTAAGCAAAAAAAGAAACCAGCATAAAATTAAAACCATCTTTTGATCCAGAACTTCTAAAGTGAAACTCATAAAACCTTTAATAGCTGAACAAGAACAACAAAATATCCAATACAAACTTAAAGAAACAGCATAAGAAGATCTAAAGACTTTCAAACATCTTTTATTGAAATCAAGAAAAATTAGAGTTGCCCAATTTCGTGTAATTGTCCAGCATGGTTGTCTGTCAAAACATCTCTTCAGAATGAAATTAATCAAGAGCAGTTACTGTCTATTGTGTAAGGTTGTGAATACTATCCTAAACAAAGAACATCTACTGAAATGCAGCCAACTTGATAGTAACAAACAAATGAAAAATAATTTGGAAACTCTTTATTGGGAAGTTAGAGAGAAAATGATAAATGTCAGCATCCCCAATGGCCACTAGCAACTAACATACAAAAAAACAGAAATATTATGTGTGCTATGTATGCCAATATAACTGAATTATTAACTCAGAGGAATACAAAAAGAATCTGTAATTAGGCTGTACTTTTTCCCTGCACCACTCAGGAGTGAAATGTCACAGAAACATTCATTTCTATTTGACTCTATAAATATTGCACATTTTTAACCTGCCCAAAGCAGCTAAACGCTATTTTAATAGATACAGAAAGTTAGATTTTCTGCTCTGTCTGATACTTTTGCCAGTGATAATGAGTTGAAAGTTTGTTCTAAGAGCTACTCCTGATGTTAATGTTGTGTGCTTGCCTGATATTTAAATACTACACAAGCACCAATTAACTAACTGGTGCACTATTTATTAACTTAAAATAGGTTGTTTCTTTGTTGGTACTTATTAATTAAAAACTACTCCATTTTCTATCTCTTAGCAAAGAATGTTGCATAATAATAGATCATTCTTTTCTTTGAAATCTTAATAGGTTTATGTTTGAGACTTATGCTCCATTAACAAAAGTGCAGTGTACTATGATATGAGTTCTATTTGTCTCACATAAGATTAATAGATGAAATAATTTACAAATTATATTTTTAGATTATCGCCACCATCACCTGGAGGTCCGAGAAGAACAATGCCAATGCAACCTGTGGCACAAACAGGTTCTCGAGCACCCCCTCCACCCCCAGCCACAGGTCGTCCAGCACCTGCCATTCCAAATCGCCCAGGTCCTGATCTAGGACAGCGTATGCCACCTTCATTGCCTGGACGATCCCAGGCGGCTGGTCTACCTCCACCACTTGTTCCTTTGTGAGTACCAACACTTTTTTATAATTTTTTATCACCAAATACCATTAATCCATAAATGGAATCTCTTGTACAGCTGAACAGAAAATACTCCAGAAATGCTTTGTAAATGTTGCATGGCAACTATAACTTCAGAGCAGTTTTGTTTTAAGCTGTCAAGAATTTCTATATCTTCCTTCTTAATGAAGTGCCTAAGAAGCCATTGCTTAAAATTATATTTATTTTTTGCAGATATTCCTAAACTATCCAAAAGACTTGCTTTAGTTTGATTTGCAGTAATGTCTTCAGAATTGTTTTTCGATGCATGTATTCAGAAAGTGTTATATGCTGTATTTTATTGCAATCATCAGCTTAGAAGAACAAAAGCTTTCCAGTGTCTTTCATTAGCATTGACCATTAATAATTCTAATGATGAGTTATATGCATAGATGTTTTGTTTTCATATGTAAATATTGCAATTAATTATTATCAGAAAATAAAAATAACAAAATTTTCACAATAGCAAATATAAATAAACTCCATGTCATATTCTAATTTATCAGTTAAAAAAAAAACAACAAACAATAGCATTTTTGAGCAAGGTAACAAATAAAGACACTCAAAATCCATAGAAAGTTAACTCCTTAAATAGATATTTGTGTAAGTCAAGATAGCAAACAAAAGCAGTAAATAATTTAATATTGCCCATACTAAAGAACTTATTCATGGCAATTGACCTTCTGTTAGATAATTAGCTTTAATATTTGGCATTTGTGTTGGTAAGATTATCATCAAAACTATGTATGATATTATGCACAGGAGAGTTTTGGTCATAAAAAATTGGAGACCCTGCTTCACCATTGCTGTAGTTTTCACTTATTACTTTAACACTCAGATGAATTTGTCTCCTGCAAAGAATATTTAAGAGGCAAAATGTTCAAGAAAAAGAAAATTAAAGTGGCATTTACAATATGCTGTTAAGATTCGCATTTATAATATGCAGATCAATGTTAAAAATGTCTGTAGAGTACATTCAAAGACTCCATGAACATTATAAAAACCACACATTTCAAACATTATGAACTTAAAACATCAAAGCAATTTTGAGTTGCATTACCTAGGCACCATTTGGCATTTGGTACTGTTAAGCAATATAATACAGAATGGAAGTGAAATAACCAGGCAAATTTTCTGTGCAAATGCTTTACATTATAATAAACATACCATACCATACCATATTGTTTGAAGGCATATAGTTTTCACAGATTTTTTTTATTATTATTGTTATTCAAAATGCATGGCACCCTCTTATTGTACAAATATTATGCATAGGTTCTCTATTTTTGCCCATATGAGTAGAGAATTTAACAAACAATTGTTCCTTTGCTGCGTTAGAGTGGATGGTTTTCAAGTAAATTAGATTTACAAAATCACTCATTTGTAGCTATCATATGAGTAATGTGCCAAAACCTTCAATGTTACTAGCACTGAGGGATTGGATAGAAGAGTTCTTCACTTGTATCAATCACCCAGTAGGATGTATGTGTGTGATCATGTCAGTACTTTAATTTTTCATCTGTTGGTATTCAGTGTGCGTGTATTACAATGCAGGTTAAACCTTGGTAACATTCCCTAACAGTTAAAATGTTGAACTTCATTTTCTAATTGAGCATGAGTTTAATCACAAAATGTATTGTATGTTTTTTATTAGTATTTATGCACTCTAATTTTACCGTGATATTCTTGGTATTTCACCTCCATCTGTTGAAAAATTTAAAGAATTAACAATTTATTAAAAAAAAAATATGGCTCCTATGAATGTAAGTGAAGTATAAGTGACACCAAACCAACTGTCTATATTATGGCTCCTGTTTGAAATGGCAGAAAGTCATTTTATAAAATATGTTTGATTCACTTATAAGGCAAATAAGTTTTTCTTGCTGTGCAGTGAAAGAAACAGAAAATAAGTGAACGGCACATGAATGAAGGTATATAATGGTAATTTTTCTTAAACAGTTTCATTTAGTAGATGTCTGTCTGATAATAATTCATGAAATCAAGGTATTATTTCACTATTAGAGACTATTACGAACAACATTATCTTTCAACCAAAATGCTGTAATCCATTAAAATAGAAATATATTGCAGTGGCTGTGAATTTTTGTTAATACTGAAAGAATATTATGAGATAATCATATTGCTGCTGCATTCACAGTTGTGGTGCCAGGTTTTTACATGATTAATTGGTGCAAACAAAGCTGGACTGTAATGTGATTCAGTTTATAATTTTTGTTGTTTGGATTTATACTTTTCTTTACTTTAATAATTTAATAGAACGGGAAAGCCTATGTTTGTTTTTTTACTTACTTTTTTGGTTGCTTGCTTGTTTGTCTATATTAATGTGCTTAATGGTTCTGCATGATTCCTACAGGGATTAATTTACGCTTGTTTCATAATTTTATTAATTTTGACATATTTCATGTTTTAGGAATTTTTGTAATAGCTTATCAATTGTCCATTAGTCCCTTGTTAATGAGAAGTGAATAGCACTGTAGAATGCTAAATGTGGGGGGGAAAAAATAAAAAAAAATAAAAAATGAAATGGTGAAAGGAAAGATGAAAAATATAAATAAATGTTTTAAGAATATAGACACATTGTAAAATGGAAATGTTTCAATCAGTATTTTTGTCATTGAGTTTATATGCTAACTGAAAACTGAACAGCCAATGAATGAATATAGATATTGAGGTCACAAGAAAAAATCATATGCATTTGTCATTTATTCTTAACAGTAGTTATGCAATGCATCAAGTAAATGGTTTTCTAGGTTATTTGAAATTAATACTAGCAAACAAAAGAAAGAAAAACAGTTGATACAAAATGGATATTTTGCATATAGTAAGGATTGTTAAAAAAAGAGGGTTAAGGGAGAAGATATATATCTGACCCCACTGTTATGTAGCAAGTTGTGTTATGACAGGTATTAATCATGGCTTTATACCTCTCTGATAATAATTGCAATTATTAGTTGGTAGTTTTGAATAGCAGGAATTTTCACAGTGAAATATGGTATTACATTATTAGTTGGTGTTTCATGGAAGCTATGGATAATATTCCTTCAAATTCTTTTATGGTAGTAGGATATGGTAGATGTTATTTGCCTCTGAAATACCAGATGTTCAATTGGATTTGGGTCTGAAGAGCAAGGTAAAAAATCCCAAGGGCTTCAAGGGCAATTGCAGGCTGATGTGACCATGTATTATTGTCAAGAATGGCAAAACTCCTTTGACGTATTATATTACCAAGCCTGTTTGAAATGTGCATCTTCATATTTCTTCTGCATATTTTGTATTATTAATAATCCATTAATTAGATGGTGTTCACCAACCTAAGGACACCTATCCAAACAATAACACTTTCATTAGTAAAAATAGATAACTGTGTTCTTTATCTTGTATATATAATTATCAGCAGAATCCTTTGTACTTACTGACTTTGGCTATGTACTCTTTGCAAGGAACTTTGTCCTAGAGTACCCTCTTCAATCCTCTGATTAACCCTGTTAATTTTTGTTAATGAGGATTGAGTCTAAGCTAGGAGTCAAAAGTGCCTTCCCATAGTGGTTTATTTTAGCATCAGATCTCATAGCAGCATTCTGATTCTGGTGTTATAAATATCTGGCTGCAGGAAATTATAATATTGTTTGAATAATGTGCAATACTTCTGCAAAGGAGTTGTATTTAACAACTTTATCCACTGCCATGTCTTCTAGTTATGAAAAATGTCTTTTGGAAACAAAGTTTCATATGCTGGAACACACTCTTCAAACATGTTTCTGCAGATTAAATTAAAAGAAATTCTTTATTTAAACACTGTTCAAAATCAAGTTCGAAATATGAAATCTATTTATTTACAAAAAAACTGTTTACCAATTTTCAATTTCTGGTTGTACTCAATATTTAACTGCTTTTTAAAAGCAATGAAGCAATGAATATGCAAAAGTATGAGGTAGAAGTTTTTCATATTTCAATATTGTTTCTTAATTTTGAGCATTAATAAGCCTACAGTAGGTATGAAGTAGGTTAATTTTTTTTTTTTTTTTTTTCTATTTCCATTATAGAGTTGTGGCAACCTTTAAATATAGTTATCTCTGAGATATAAACCTCATTGGCCTGATTTGAAGGAAATGGCATAGTATCATACTATTCTGACAGCACTATCTGCAAACCCTGTTCCTAACACTGCTGTGGATCTATACTGGTAACTTCCATGCAACAAAAATTAAAGGCATGAATAATATAGAGCCAAAAATACTAAACTTATATGATTTAAATGACATAAAATAATACCCATTGAGTTTAGAGCAGTGTTACATAATCTCCAGTCATCTCTAAGCAATCCAGTTGGTTCAGGACAATTTCCACACTATCAAGCCCTGAGGTTCTAAACATATTGAGTCTAGGAAATTGGAACCCCCTTCTGTAGGCCAAAGGTTCCAGATCTAGGAAAGTTTCACCATTGTCTGAACACCAGATGAAACATTTTTAATTAAATTACAATGTGTGACTGAGATAAAGAGGGAGGAAACAGTGTCAGGAAATAAAACCAGAAAAAAGGAAAATTCCAAGGAGAAAGAAAACCTAATTTTGTCTTTCACATGCCACTGCCGCCACAATGAAACCCATGTGCACAGCCATGAAAACTGTACTATAATCAGCTGAAGTGTAACAAATTAGAGAAATGTTGCTAATTTTATGCACATCCATTAATGAACAGTGTTATCTTTAATTATTTTGACTAAATAAGATTGTAGAACAAGGAACATATGTTTTACGTTGGAAATCAAAGTATGTCATAATTTAATTATACATTGTAAACACAAAGTATCTTTCTAATTATGAATATATATAACTTGAAAACTACACTAAATAAAGAGATGCAGTTTTCAGCAAATGGACCCAGACAAGCAAAAACTTTCCCTGAATACAATTGAATAGAGTTCCATTTGTTGTGCAGAGAATATCTAATTGATGCATTATTCATCGTTTGTCATCGTTATAGTTTCCCGTATTCGAACTTTCAGAGTTTCAACATCAGAGAATGCTGAATGTAAAAAGTTGAGAGTGGTTATGTGCAGAAAAGCTGTACATACAGATTCAATATTCATGTTAGTCACTCAGTCTACCACTTCTTGGCTGGTTCTCCAACAATACTAAGCTCTCTAAACTTTTCATACCACCCTTTGATGATTTGCACATCTGGTGGATTTCATCCATACTCCCTCTGGAAGTGTTGCTGAACTGTAATGGGCAACCTTATTTTGTAATATGTAATGCACCTTTTCCTGCATAGATGCCATTTTTACATTGATCTGTAGTATACTGCAAATCTTCCTGTAAGGGGGGGGGGGGGGAATTCAATCAGATTATTCAATGCAATAACTTTAATTTTGTCTAAGGTTGTTTTTACATTACAGTTGTTTAATAGGGAGAGATTCTATCAATATCAATATCCAGTTTGTTTAATGCACTATGGGATTATACTTTAATCAAAAATATCAAATTATTACATATAAAAACAATTAGAGAAAGCAAATTAGAAGCCTCTCTTGAATGAAATTAACTAGTGTTAGTTAGAACATAAAAAATAGCAACGTGTTTTATTAAAATAAAAGCAAGTGTTTTTCAAAATTCTAAATTATAATCATTATTAGTGAACAAATTGTTTTTAGTCTTTCAAAAGTGGGCATTCACAATTTCTTTGATAATGGATTTAGATGCATTAACTTCAATCTGTTCAAGTAAATCACACATAGACCAACACCAGATTAGAACTGATCCTTTTGTATATATATAGCCTGGTTTAAGAACAGTTAGGTAGTTATTATTTTCATTTTGAAAAGTGCAAATACATTATAAAAGTTGGCACATCATCTATAAGCTGTTCACATAACATTCACAATTAGTACTGAGCATGATGAAAGTAGAAAAACCTTTTATATTTTCAGTAAAGCAAAAAGCTCTAAGCTGAAAAACTTAAAAAAGAATATTATTTAACAAAGAACATACATGTATATCAACTGAAGAAAAATTATTAAAGGAATGGCAATTAGATGTTATATTTTTATGTTGCATTTATAAGTGTTATTACATGGATAAATGATCTTATAACCATGTAAAAATATTATTTAAATGACATAAATACAAATATTCATTTGTATGTTTCTCAATTAGTGTGAATTTGCTAAGCTTCATTACATTAATTTTCTTCATAGATTGTTATGGTGCACAGCAACACAGAGCAAATAGTCTTTTTAAATGCACCCTTCACAAATATAAAAGCAATCATATTTTGTTATGTTTATAAAGTCAGAAGATCCTTTTTAAACATAGCTTTGCATGTTGTAAAGACAGTAGAGATGTGGGGAGTATTTTTTTTTAATTCTGCCTTTTTACATTTAAATAAACTTATACATGGTTGCAAGATTTCTTTTTTAAAACTTTCTGGATTCTGCTTGGTGTGAACCATGAAATTTTTTCTTTCAGGCGGCGACAGTAAACTGCATGATAACATCCTAACAACTATCTTTTGACTAACTCTTTGTAAACCTGAGAGGAAAATTGTCATTTAGCATATTTGGTTTTCACTTCACTTTGATCTGTGAAGTCACATATTTTTATGGAAACATTTTGGAAATGCCACTGATATACTTTTTTGAAATTCCTTTCATTTCTTAACATTCCGAGGTATATATAAAATAAATTTATGATGAAAGACTTTACAATCTATAGCATTATTTGTTAAAGTAACACTGATAATTTGGAGGATATTTGTTGCTAAATTTTTTTTTCGTCCCCTCTCTTCTTTGGTATGTTTTTTTCTGGGATTTGCATGAGAAACAGAGAGCATAGTTGTCAGTGGCAAGTTCAACAATATTTTTCTGTGACAGTAAAATGTCTATTTCCATATTAGATTTGAGTTATTGTGGATTATACAGGATGTAACCAAATAATGTTACCAAACTTAAGGAGGTTAAAGCAATGAAAAGATATTATATCTAGTCAGTTGGTAATATGCATTTAGGTTGTTGTGACAATCATGATCTCTTATTATAACGGCTTGCACTAATTCCACCAGAAACATGTCAATATCATGCTTAAGAAGCCTCATTCTACCGAGACAGAAATTAGTATAAGAATGCTGTTATGAACAAGTTAAAGATTTATTAATGAATAACCCCATGCAAACTTTAATATTTGCACAGCTTGGTACATTGTGACTGAAATTTTGAGCACTTGTTTATATATTTCTGCAATATAAGTAAAATAAACTTGAAAAAAGGATAACTTTGTTGATCATAAACTGTGCACATAGAAACACTATAAAATATTCTAAATATTTTAACTCAGAAGAGATTATTAATGCATGTTTCACTGTGTTCGATTTCAAATTGAATTAATATGGAAACTATAAAAAATTGTTTATTATAATTTCATACAAAACAGCAGCAAACACATGGGTAGGGATTTATGAAATAAGAGTGAAGAAATCATGAACTGCCATATGTTTTTATGTCATATATCATATTGTTCAAGAATCTATATAGTAACCTCTGCAACATTTGAAGGACAAGCAAGCATAGGCATAGTTTCTGATCAAACTTCTAATAATATACTAACAACCTTCTAAGTTTTGGGGGTATCATTTGATTATACTCTGCAGTCATAATGTAAAGTGAAAATATTTTAAGTAATAACAAATGTAAACCTGGTATGTAAAACAAAATTGTATTTGGATAGATTGTCAGAAAGGTATTGCATATTAGCTTGTTTATACAAATTATTTGAAGTTATGAACTATAGGTGTCTGGTAGTTTTGAGATTGTGTTATATTTAAATTATGTGATTTCATTGCCATGTTTCAAAATAGTTATATGAGTTACATTCTTTCATGCTATATATATGTTAATTGAGCATACAAATTTCCTTCGATAAGTCATTTTTTAATGTTTTAAAGTTTCATTTATAACTTTAAAAATGTTTTACAAGTTGAATGGTATTAATTGATTATCCACTGGAAAGGATGAACTAAGAAATGAATATATTATTGGATTGGCATTGACGTAACTCAGAGCTTGTTGGTTGTGCAGTCGAATCCAAGGTGTTGTTGGAGGAATGGGAATGCCACAGATCCCTCAACGCATGCAACAGGCCATCGGTCAAGCCGTTACACAGGCTGCTGTCAATGAGTTGAAGGATGCATTCAGAACCACAAAACATTAATCAAAGAAGATTCAACAGTAGAAGATTGTATTATATTGTATTAGATTGTATTCATTGAAAGCTCTAGCTTGGAATGAAAAATGGATTCTGTTATCTACTCTTAATTAGGATTAAGATAAGTAAATAATGGAATATTACAAAAAGTGCAAGTCACGAAAAGGAAAATAAGGGATATCTTGTGTGCACATCATGCACTCATGTTAAATATCCAAAATTGTCTTCCTATAAAATTTTACTTGGAGTCTAAACAGAGCAATAGCTATCCTCAATGAAGTACCAAAATAGGAATATTGCATCTGCTTTATGGATGGCTCTCTAGCCAAGAACATCTCTTTGTGCATTGAGCATTTCCAGTTCTTTTACTAAATGTCTTTATCGAGCACCAAAACTCATGCTTTACTATCGGCCAAAGAGAAGTGAACTCTATGTATCATCTGGAGTGTTTAACACTTTTGATTGTTATTAAGCAATGTACAACAAGGAAAATAATTTAATATGGGCCTATTGTTAATAATCTGCATTTATTGTGTTGTGAAGAACTAATATCACGCACATGAGGAAAACCAAAGATACGGGGATTAAAGTTATAAATGTTCCTATGTCATCAAGGTAAATGTTGGGTAAATGAATAAATCGTGCTAAGGATAGAAGCCTATTTGTCAGCTTTACTTGC
Organism: Metallyticus violacea; assembly: GCA_030762175.1. Taxonomy (NCBI): domain Eukaryota; kingdom Metazoa; phylum Arthropoda; class Insecta; order Mantodea; family Metallyticidae; genus Metallyticus; species Metallyticus violacea. The sequence continues at coordinate 99,130,516 of CM060835.1, read as the reverse complement.
ATTAATAACCTCATTGTGCAATTTTGGAGACTTAGATTTTCTTATGTTTTTGGATATTTGTTTATATGATTAGATTTTGACTGGTTTCAGATAATACTTTTTACACTCATCCTCTATCAATAACTTGATTTTAAAAACAAGTTTAATCATATTCATTTATTTAGAGTACATTTTCATTTGGAAGTTTTAATTTTAAGATCATTTTTCGCTAAGATTAAATTACATAAAAATTACAGGCTACATTTTATTAAAAATAATAATCATCATAAAGAATTAACAATACATAGGCTTTACTGCAATAAAGATCCTTAGCATGAGAATGTAGGATCATATGTTAATCATGACTTTTTGCAAGAAATATGATTTGGAAAGTATTATGAGCCAATTGTTTGTTGATTCATACATATTTATAATACATTTGGCTCAGAGCTATATATTGTTATTGCTATACATATGCATTATCTATTTTTGAAGTCAGAATAGTTAAGGAATTCATTTAAGGTATAATTTTACATTTAGATTTTAACTCGTACTCCACAGGAAAAATGCATTGTTGTATGCAAAGTTCCAATGCACTATTGGAACTGGAAGTAAACAATTTTTGTACAAGTTGCCAGCATATAAGCATTGGTGTTTGTACAGTGTACATTATTTTGATGTTTGCTAAACGTACCATGCTTTTCCTATCTTCATTGTTGTTGATTGTAAAAAAAATTATTGTTGTATAAATTATTCAGATATACAGAAGGTATACTCATGTACACTGTTGCAGCATTTCTTCTGAAGCATATAAAGGTTGTTTAGAGCAGTCATTGCACAATACATAGGATGCTAACACCAGTTATAATTCATGGAAAAGATATTTTCAATTTAAAGATAGTACATACTATAATCTAGATGGTTCAACTATACATTAACTTAGATTGTAACTATTAATAGTACAATTTATGTGTATATGAGAATTAGAAATGCAGATTGAAAGCTGGAAAAAAGAACTGGTATATTAACTGTAATGAAACATTGCTGATGATTCATATCTATCATGCTTTCATGTCTAGTAAGCTATATTTCATTATCATTTAAATCAAGTGTAAGGGGAATTTTTTATATTATTATTAATTTTACAATATGGGAAGGCAGTTGCAATAATATGTAGAGAGATCCCTGTAATTCTATGATAAAAGCTTATTAATATACTTCAACGAAGCTTGATTGTATATATTTGAGTATCATTATTTTGCATATGTTGTTACATATATGTACATTCCAGGCTCACTTCAGTATTTTATTCATACACAGAGAATGTAAAGTACTACTTTCCTGATAGTTTTGATAGAAGGTAAAATATTTTGAAATATACCTTAAAATGATGATTTTTTAAGCCACAAAAAGCATTCCACATAGAATTTTATAGAGTAAATATGAGCATATGTTAATATGGCAGATTTAGATTTCTCATTGTGAAAACAGGAAAAAGAAAACAAATGTATACAGCAAGTGGAACAGAATATATATTTTATATATTTAAAATATAAATACATATTACCAATGCAAGAGATCTCATGGGCAATTGTCCGTTCTTGTTAATTTCAGCTTTATTGATAAAGTTTTTCTATATTATTATTATTATTATTATTATTATTATTATGATTATTATTATTATTATTATTATTAAATTTGCTCTTGGGCAAACAAAAAAAAATGCCCTCTATTAAAATTATTAGTTTCTTGACTAAACAATATTTGTTGTGGAAATTCTGTTGCAGTAGTCTGTGCTAATACTTACACATTATTTGTTGAAATTCATAACTCTTGCCACTCAATTATTTTGTTCCATATTCCTGATTGCATTATATAAAGCATAGATAAATGTATATATTAAATAAATAATATAAGTATATATTATATTTACCTACAGATAAAAATGTGTATAAAGTCAATTATATTTAATGCAAAAATCTGCAAGGTATGTATGATTATGTTCATTAATGTAGACAGGTTGTTACATTGCAAAACTGAATATTGTAAGAGCCAATAAGTCATTGCTTGAAAATCATTGTGAGTCTTATGTGTAATTGAGTTTTATATATATAAATAAAACTCATTAAAAGCACTTAGAATGCAATATAAAGAGTTCACATTAAAAGTTCACACTAAAAACCATAATAAAATTATATATATAATTTCTTCTAGACAAATATAGCTTTTGTTGTTGAAATGAGCTTTTCCTCTTGCTGTAGATTATGTATGTTTATCTATGTGTGATGTCACCACAAAATGTTTTGATAGTATTGTCTTCAATATTTATTGAGATATTAGGTTTGGTTGCAAAGAATTTCACCATATATAGCAAAATGAAAGGTGTTTGTGAAGGAGATTTACTTTCCTGAGATTGACTAAATCTTGTCATTGGCATCCTGTATTGATTGCTTAGGATGAATGAATTTTGTCTGCTTGAGGTTGAGTAGTAGAAGCACCATAGTTTGCCATTTTGAATACAGTAAAGGCTCCAAATAAAATTTTTCATCAACTTCATGAAGAATTCAAACCTTCACTTTTACATGACGCAAGTTACGACTGCTTCTGCTGATCTGTCTGGCAAAAGAATGCAAGAGGAAGGACACAAATATAAACTGCTGCAACTTTTTTCTCCTCTGTCTTCTTCTCCTATCCCTCCTCTTCTTTTTAAGTAATTGTGGATTACCACTGGAGTAATGTCTGTGCATATGCTTTCAAACTCGTGGAAAGAATATTCCAGACCCTTTGAGGAGCTGGGCCATGGTTCGTATCATTTGCTGGCAGTGTTGAGGCAGAATGCAAACTGACAGTGAATGGGAGTATTAGTATTGTTTCTAAAAATAATTATCAAACCATTTTTTGAAATGGGTGTCGGGAATAGTGTAATAGCCAGTATGCAAATCACTAATATCTTTAATTAAAATCATTGTATGATTAGCTTCACTGTGCAAATTACAATTAATATTTTTAGTTCACTATCTTTTGCTTAAGTGTCAATGTTCTAAACAGTATGTTTCCAAGAAAAGCTTCTCTCACATTCAAATACTCTTTGAAAAAAATTTGTGGGTGTGGCTGAGTAGGACACAGTAGCTCAAATGGTTAGTGCATTGGAACAGTAAGCCAAAGAAACACAGCTTGAATCCAAGCCATAATGAATTTTTCATATCTGACACCCATTTCAGATTCTTGGCTATGTATGTGCTTTGTTTAAAAATCATTAATGGTAAATCCATTCCCCAGAGCAGTATATCAGCATATATTAAGTAGTCAAACTTGATTTATCTGCATAATATTGCAACATCCAATAACTAAATTAAAATTATGAACAAGCAGCAGTGATTATGCATAAGCTTCATTAGCTTGAGTTCGATGAATAACCCATAGTTTTGTGTATCACAAAATTAAGGAATTTGTGATTTTTTTAAGAATCTAGGGTCTATTGGATTTCATATTGTGACTATTGCAGAACAATTAAATAGTTTTATGCCCTCTTGATATCTTAACTTTTTTAATATCATAATTCCATTTTGGTATATATACTTTTAATACAGTAATTAAATATAGGTGTATATATACCAATATTTAATTATAGTGTTAATTTTTATTTATATGCATATATATAATTAAAATAGTTTCATGCCCTCTTGATACCTAACTTTTTTAATATCATAATTAAATATTGGTATGTTATATATATATATATATATATATATATATATATATAACATGTTATATATATATAATGGAGATGGTGCACTGTGACCAGCTGATAGACATTTTATGTTTATTGTAGAAGAACCAGCAGAAGCATTTTATAAAATCATAGAATAGGATTTTAGATTGCTACTTTAATTGAATAAAAGGAACTGCATACTTTGGTGTCTGCATAAGATACATGTTTTGGTAAGTGCAGTATAATTATTTTCTAGATTTCTATTGCTACGCAAGCATAGCCATGCATTAATGGGAAAGGACTAAAAATTAATGAGGCTTGCATTTTGCCCAATCTCATAACATGCATAATTTGACAAAATAATGCACTTTTGTGAACTTTCATTTTAGCTACAATTTCCTCATTTTCATAAACTCACTGAAAATGTTCATATTTCTTAATTTTTGTGTTTATATTTAAAAACATTTTCCATTGGATTTGCAAAACCTGTAATGATGATAAGGGTGGTTTACTATGAGGCTCAATTGATTTTCAAGTTCTGAAACATTAGATATTGGCCATCTTAAGGTGTGGGACTAATCCAATTTTTGAGGACCAAGAAATAAGCACCATGTTTTGATTTAGCTCTTATGATGGTCTTGCCTAATAAGAGGAATTTAGTTTGCTTCAGTTAGTATATTTTTGCAGTTAGATTAGTATTTAAGTTCTCTATTATGAATGACAAGACAGAATGTATTTGGCAGTCCTTTGGGTTTGTTTTCGTGTGCTTACTGTTACTGTTTCACTTCCATGTTTTCAAATGTTAATGGCAATCAAATTACTGCAATAAAAGGGATATTTTGAAGATCAAATTAGCTATGATGCTTTGTGCACCAAACATATTTTTGTTGAACTGTGCAATGTTATTTATATTCACATTTCTTAAGGTATGATAAAAGGAAGGGATGTGAGAATGTTACTCAAAAAAATTATTGGCATACATGATTTCTCATCTGTTCACTTTGGTTAATTGATTATGTAAACCCATAGTTTGCTTCCACATGCTACTATCTGCTTACATAAATAAATAAATAAATAACTTAATGCTCATTGTCCTTGTTGAGTTTAATGGTGTTGCTCTGGTAGCACATTCAATTCTTTTAAAACAATTTTGAAATAAGAGCATCCTTACAGACTATTTATGTTATGTGGAAGCTTTAAATCTACCCAACAGTTGTCAACATATAGTTCTAGATTAATGACAGCATTCCAGCTGAAACTGTAGGGGGAAAAGAGGGGGGGGGGGCTAAATGAAGTTTTTTCCTTTCTTTTGATGATGCATTTATTATGTGAATGTAAGAAATGAACACGGGGACCATCCGTACATATGGTCTCTTGGTGTTTGTCTTTTCAGGATGAATAAAACTCCAGAAAAAGTCCTTGCTGGAATACTGGCCCTGCCAGGGAATCAAACTTACCAGGGGCAAGAGGTTTTCGCAGATAATTGCTAATGCAGTTATCATTTGAGGTTGATGTTCACAGCATTCTAGAATATTATTTTCTTTGCATTTACATCACATTTTTCCTTTTTGTATTATGTTTTTTTTTTCTTTTCTAATTTTTTCTTTCCTTTTTGTTTCTTCATTTTTTTCTTCTTTGAAAGTGCTTTGCAAAGCTGGATAAAAAGTTTTGATGTGCTACCATTGCTTGATCAGTCTTGCTGCTGTTTGCATTTAGAATAGACATTAATAAAGTTTCAATTGGGCTATACTTTGTATTAGAATCAATAACTTGTTGGTGTGTTAAGCAAGTGCTTTTAATATGTGAAAATGTGATGTTCCAGTAATGAAAAATGTATAAGCTGAAGAATTACATAAATTATTAAAACATGAACTGTTTCTAATATTCCCTTTAGTTTAATTTATACCTAAATAACTTGATTTACTTTCTGTTAATGAGATACAGTGGGCTTCCATAAAGGTACTTATCTGTGAAACTTTAGAAGCCTTGAATTTCAAACAAATTTTAATGTTAATAGGTACAGAAATTTATTTTTCTTGCACATTCTTTATTAAAATGTGTATAATATTGTTAAGTAAATTCTAACCTTTATAGACACTGAATATTGTATTTCTTAATGCTGTTACTTTGCTGTACACTTGCTTACCTGAGTTTTAGTTGTCTTCTGTTCAATACTGAAATATTTAACCTGTCTTAGAAGAAAACTTCGAAAATTTGATCTATTGTAGCACCTATGTTAGTGTAATGTTGAATGAATGGTATGGTTATATGGTTTCTGCTTGTTTTCTATTATTGGAACCCTAAGATATGTTGAATGCTGTAATAACAGCAAATTCTGTATAATTTCAAAATTTGTCCGCTTTTGTTTTCAAGTTTTCAGACAGTTTCAAACATTGCAGGAAATGAAGAAAATAAATTAAACGCATAGTATTATGCAGTTGTTGTCACTATTGCTTGACATCATGGGCATGTTGTAATCCTGATTGGTAAAAATGCTTTTGTAGCTTTCCATGTTGCACTTGTATTTTGGTACTTATTTTAACCAGGCAAAAAATTGACAAATGCTTTTTATAAAAATGGATTAGTGGCAACTTTTATATTCAAGTTTCATATCAGTTACACATACTTTGATTGAAGTGTTTATCATGTTTGTTTAAACACCAAACTTCTACATGGTATTTGACTATGATGAAATTTATATGTCTGGAGTAATTATTTATAAAAAGTATTTTGTTACACCAAATATAAATTGCAGTTACCCTTTAACAAGGGAATTACTCTAATAGTTTCTAAAAATCACTGAAGCTCAAACAACACAAAAATATCCAGTGATTGTAAATAGTCATCACGTTCTTAAATGATTGTTGATTTTATTGTGTCATATTACTTGCACCTGATCTGAATTAGAATTAACTGTGTAATCAATATGTACATTGTTGGATTGTATAGAAATCATTGTTGTTGATGAAAATTTGATCCTTCCCCCTTTGAAAATGTTAAATTGGTAATAATAGCTGTCAGTGAAGATAAGTTAAATAAAGAAATGTCTTTACTGGCATATATTTAATTTGCCTGATCATTATATTGCTACATGTTCCTCCTGTAGATATGTTCCTGTGTAATTTGAAATATGCCATTCATGTCAATCTCAGATGAAAGTGTATTATTTTTATTGCATGGATCACACTGAAAGTATTAAAACAGGGCTGCTAAAATTCACTTGAAGAAATATTTTTTACTATGAGAAACAAAGATTCTGAAAATAATTGTAATTTAAAATTATTTGTACTCTTCTTAGCTCTATGTTATCTATCTTGAACATGTTTAATGGCATGTTGCTCTTATTTTTTCAACTGGCAGGGAGACTTTTATCTTTTCAATGGAGGCAGTTTTTACTCAGTGATGGATATATGAATTTAAGCTTCCTTTTACAGCTCCATCAATCTTTATTAATATAGTCTGTTGTGATTTACAAAGTACAAAGATGTGCTGCAGTTTAGAGTTTTCTAAAATATTTGAATTTGCATTTTGTTGATTTCTTTATTTTTGTATCTGACATTTCTTATGGTCTGTCCTAAATTAGGTAAGAATAAAAAGTTGAAAAATATAACAAGTAAGGTTTCAATTTAGGAAAATATTTGCAGCCACAAAATCTAGAAACAGAATGATGAACTTTAAAATCTAACCAGTAAAAATACCAAAAATCATAAATCCATCATCAAATGAAGGAATAAGAATCTTGCTAACATTTAAAAAGAGATGATGGCAAGAACTGCAATGAAACATATTCACAGTAAATAAGTAAATGGGGTAAAGTTAAAAGTATAAATTATTCATTTTAATTAAGTTGTATAAATCCAACTGATTTGCTCCCAATTGTAATAATTTTTTAAAAAGATTTTGCAGCAGCCCTTCTCAAGCCACTTTTAAACAATTATACCTCTAATCTAGTGTCTATTGGGCTAGAATCATTTTGTGGAGGTAATTTGAAGTTCATGATTTCCTGAGGAATTTAAATATATGGTGCTCATTAATTTCAATATGGCATATAATTTCCTGATTCTTGTAATAGTAATATAAGTAAATCAAGACAGAAATATGTTCATTAGGTCAAAAATGGAATGGAGGCAAAATATATCCATTATAAAAATCAAAATGAAAGTTTCTTTATGTCCAAGTATTCCCTCTTGACAATAACTGCTTGGCAAATTCTAGGCATTTGGTTTAAAAGTCCTAGAAAGTATTGTGGTCTTATGCCCTTTCATACTTGCTGGATAACTTCCCAGAAATGGAAGCTTCTGAAATGCGCTTTCCAAGTACATCTATCCACTTTCTCATAAAAGTTTTGTGGCATTGCAATCCACACTTTGAGATGGGCAAGCCCCTCTTTTTTTCTGCTTTTCTTAAGGTGCAATATACAAGGAGTCGAATGAAAACCTTAAACATTTATAAAAATTCCAATCCACACACCATTGTCCTGTAAGTTGGTGGTACATGACCAATGCTTTAAAGAATGCCCAACAGGCGGCAGCATACTGCAGACAAACTAAATGCTACCGCAATACCATTTTAAAATGGCTGCCCTTTTTGCGATGTGCACCAGCGAAGAACAACTTTCCGTCGTACATTTTCTGAGCAGTGAAGGTACGAATCCTACTGAAATCCATCGGGGAATGAAGGTCCAGTATGGCGATGCATGTTTATCACTGCAGCAAGTGGCAGACACACCCCCCCCCCCCCAAGGTAAGACGCATCGCATTGTAACACCAGTCCATTGCAGCAGTTGAAGCCATTGTGATGGAAAATCACCTTGTGACGGTGGATGAAATAGCCTCAAATCTGAACATTAATCATGGCTCAGCACATCACATTGTTCATGACGTGCTTAAGTTTCGCAAAGTGTCTGCAAGTGGGATGCCACGGCAGCTCGCTCCAAAACTGAAAGAGCGACGCATTGACGTCTGTGAAGAGCTTTTGCGGCGCTTTGAAGCAGAAGATGATAACTTCCTTGCGAGAATCCATTACAGGTGACGAAACCTGCGAGCACTACCACCAACCCGGAACAAAGAGAGCAGGCAAGGAATGGCGCCATTCCTCGCGCAGCCATATTTAGGAAAGGTTATGCTGACTCTTTTGGGATGAACGAGAACGATGATGGAACACTGGACGCCTAAGGGAAACACTGTCTCCAGTGCGTCATATTCCTATATGCTGAAAAAGCATCTGCCTACAATCAGATCAAAGCGAAGTGGACGTCTGACTACAGGTGTCATTTTGCAACATGGCAATGCTCGGCCTCATACTGTCCGTGCAACAGTTACAATCATCACTGACCTTCATTTTGATACTCTTTCACATTCACCATACTCCAGGTCTCGCCCCCAGTGATTACCACATGTTGGACCACTTAAAGAGGCGGTGGGAGGAAAGAAATTTCGTTCCGATGAAGAGGTGCACCAGATGGTGCATGAGTAGCTGCCCGCACGACCTAAGATTTTTTCCCCAGAGGGATCCGTGCACTTTCTACGCGCTGGAAGAAGTCATGGAGACTGTGTCAAAAAATGATACACTTGCGTTCCACTTTCGTTCAATAAATTAAATTAAATTACAAAAAATATTTAAGGTTTTCATTTGACTGCCCCTCGTACCTCGTACAGAAATTAGATGAATGCTTAGGATAGTTATCTTACTGCAAGGTGAAACGTTTGCCTACTTTGGCACGGTTCATTTAGTATTGCATGATAAGAATTGTATGTTGTGTTTTTGTAATCCATCTTTCCCTCAATGTTCACTTATCTCTAAATTTACTCCTGGACATCTCCAAACCAAATATGTTTCACAGTTAGCAGAACACGCTGGTGGGAACCCTTTCTCCAAGTACCAAAGTCTCTTTATTTGGATTCGTCTGTTTATAGACACAGATGAAAAATATAAATGCCCCATTTGAATGAAGCGTTCGAAGGAAAGTAATTTACAACAATAAACATGTTTTCATTGGCATTGTATAGCTCATTGGCATTTCTTTAAGTTGGTAAACTTTAGCAATGGCTTCGCTTCTGCCACCTTCCTCTTCAGATCACCTTCTGAAAGTCTCCTTTTAGTAAATGCAGAAAGAATGAAACAATTGCAGCCGTACCCATAAGATGTCTTTTTTTAATCTCCATCGATCGTACCTACGAAGCACCGAAAAGACAAAAAATTATAAAAATGTAGCTCTCACTCACTCTCCCCCTCTCCCTCTCTCTCTAAGTGTCGCACTAGCGGTCCCAATTTTGGTTTTTTCTTGTTTGTCGAGTTCGTTAACCAATAAAATTGGACCATTAGGAGAGGGGTTAACTAAAAGCGAATTTTTTTTAAAAAAAAAGTGAAAAATTGCTCTAGCGGCCGCAATTTTTGCTTTATCTCAACGACTGTAGATTTCTTTAAAATAAATTTATAAAAGTTGTTTCCGAAAATCAGGGCAATCGAACCATTAGAATGCGAGTATACCTGAAAAACTAGTGGGGTTTAAAGCAAAATTTAAAAATCGCTTTAGCGGCCGCAATTTTTAATATTTTTAAAGGAAATTCAGTATATGTCATCGAAATAAAATAAGAAAAATAGTTTCTAAAAATTAATGAAATGGACCTATTAGGAGGGGGGGTTACCTGAAACCGAAAACTTAAAAAATCACTCTATTGGCATTAACATTTGTTTTTTCACAACGAAACTCCATATACACCATTTAAATAATAAAAATATCGTTTCTGAAAATCAGGGAAATTGGACCATTATAATTGGGAGGTTACATGAAACTGAAAATTTAAAAATTGCTCTAGCAGCACGAATATATGTTTCTTCACAACAAAATTCAAAATATACCATTTAAATAAAATAAGAAAAATAGTTTCTAAAAATTAAGAAATTGGACCATTAGGAGTAAGGGTATATTTGAAAACAAAATTTAAAAAGCACTCTTGTATTTAATATTCACTATATCATTTTAAAATAAAAGAACAAATACTTTAGCATATAAACTGTATTTATAATGATTCACATGTTTTATATCTAACAAAAACATCATCTGGAAGATTACAAATGTAAAATATTAATCTAATATGTATGTGATAATTATATTTGTATGTAAGAACTCTCTGTAATTAAGTTAAATAACCTTCAGAAAAGTTTGCATTACATGTTTTTACTACAGTAACTTTTAAATTACATTTCAAAACCAATGAAAATTGATGTAACTTTTGATTGTTTTTATTTGTACATTGTATTTGTTTCTGAATAGTATGAATCAAATTTTATTTCTCATACATCAACCTACAAAACCTTTCAAAAAATAAACACAAATAAAGGGGAGGAGGAAACATTAATTTTAAATATAACTAATACGACCAGTGCCTTTGGCAATTCCTTCTGAATAGTAGCATGTTTTTGTTTTATTGAAACATATGAACATCTTCGTAAATATGCAGTGTAACTTAAAACTTTCTGTTATTTTTCTATTTTAGTGAATGTAAAGATGATACCAAGGGCTCGGTTCATAAACATGGCTACATTTAAGAATGTTTAAAAATACCCATACTGTGTAACTTTGTCTATCAGTGGTCATACATTTCATTTAATTAATAGTATACCATTAATTTTTGCAGTTTAATTTCAATGTTAATAATAATAATAATAATAATAATAATAATAATTCCAGAAATGTGGTTTCTCTTTTGTAATACTTATAGATTGCAAGAATCTAATTTTGTTTCCCTAATACCATACAGTAATTCCATAATTTATTTCATTTCATTAATTAATAAAGCTTATTTTGGATTTTATATTCATTTTTATTGAAAGTTATTCAACTCGGTGAGGAATTTGCTTAGTTTATACAGCTCTTGCGTGACAGACTTTTTACTGTTGCAACAGACACAATCTAGTTAATTTCTACTACTTCCTCCCATGTTTGAGTTGCAGTTTTAAATCTATTCCTTTTACTGATAATTCTAATGAATTGATCATAATTTTTTATAGTTTTGCAAGACTGTTTTTATTATGGCAAGTCTTGGTTGCCTGGTTGTTTGCATCAATGGGTAATGGGTGAGAGTATATTGTATTCGTCAAAGATAGTCCCATTCTGTAGCAAACTGACAAATCAACAAACTTACCTTTCTCAATTCCAGTATATTTTTCAAGTGATATTTTCATCTTTGAAGCCATAGCAACCATTTAACTATCACTAACAAGCTGAACTGCATTCAGCATGTTTACCTAGTAATTTGACCTTGTTGCTCACTATGTTTCATAGTAGTACAGGGAATAGCACAAACTAATGTCTAAGTTACAGAGGCTGGTATGTACATTTGACCCAGCCAATGAAACATATAGTCCCAGGTTTCTATTGTTTTTTTCTCTAATGCAAAACCATCACTCTTTTACAATATCACTAAGTTGTGGAATGACATTTTAAAATAATATGCTAATTATTTAGTCATTAAATATAGCCATCTGCATAATGATAAAACTCAATTGATTTAAATGTCAGTTTTATATAAATGAGCAAGTTGATGAAGTACAATAGATATCTGTGCAGCTCTTTCTTTCCATCAGATTGAATACCTTGAAGGATGTTATACTGCCTTTCCTCTGGTTAAAGAGACTTGCAGCTGATTTTCCGGTACAAACTATAGAACTGAATATTTCATATATTAGTCTGCCTTTCACTGTCAGAAGCTCCACTTTAAGGAAAGTGTTTGAGGCTTTGTTGTTAACATAACAGTGACAAAAGTTTAGAATCACTTTTAAAGAATTATAAAATTCAATATAAATTCAATATTTTATAAAGTCAATATAGTTCGGGTAAATTACATATTTTATTTTTAACAAGCTTTAATGTATTTGTGATTTAAAATATGCAAAATGTTCACGCAAAACATTTAAAATTGAAAATTTGAAAATGAAAGAATATATGAATGTTAAATTTTTCTGCACATCAATATTACAATCTCAATCTTTAATGACAGCTTTACAAATGTTGGCTTCCTTGCAGTCAATTTTTTAAACATCTCCATTATGGAACCCCAGGCCAGCAAAAGACATTGTCACAGCTATTCGTGTGGTTAGGGGTCATCTGTTTGCTTTCCTGTTCAATTCTTCCATCAGAATTTCAGGTGTTGACAGCTGGGGACTAGAAAGGGCAGGTTACAGCTTTTAGAACTCATATTGATTCTTTACCTCTGATATAGTTACACAATTCTGGTGTATTTAGGATTATTGCAGAACATGACAACAGATGACATATGTTAGATATTTTAAGCTTCTGTTTACAAGTTAACAATGACTTTAGCACTGCTATACAGCCAAACAGTGAAGCTGCATGTAGGTGACTTTTCATTGTTAATACCGAAGCTGGATCCACCATATGGAGACTGCTTAATGTTGTGTGTAATGTTTACTAACTTAATAATCCTGTTGTCCTGTACTGCTGGTATTTTTCTTTTGACATCCACAGCATAATCAATCATCAAGGGACCAAGTTTTCTCTGTTGAATGAACACTGTCCCCCGAATTATCCTGTTTATTATTTTTCTATTGGACCATCCTGAATCCTTTATATGCACGTAACATCATTCTCTTTTCTTATCTCACATTGACTTTTTAACCCATTTTATCTTCTTTTAAAATGGTCTAGTTCCTGGTTATAGCTCCTGGGGTCTGGGTTTGATTTCTTAATATGTGATGGAAATTTTTCATTGGCTAGGAAGATCCCATGGTCTGGTTGGGTTAGGTCTCACTAGGTTTAAGGAAACCTCTAACATATCATAATCTTATTATCATCATCTCTATTGGGTTTAAGTAGTTGTGCCTTACTAGCAGCCCAACCTCAGAAGACTGCTACAGTATTGCTATGCTGTGTGGGGAGCGTGCCCAAGTACAAGGGAAGAGGACATTCGGAAAAAAATGTTCCTTTAGGACCTGAATACTACACTTTCAAGTTTACTAATTATGAAAACAATAGTACTGGCTTGATTTTAAGGGAATACACTGGACAAATTATAAATTTCAGATTTGAAAACCTTTGCATTTAAAATCATGAACCTTACTGAACATGTACTTAAAGACCACACAATATCAGCAATAAGCTAATAATAGTCAATAACATTCAAATTTATTATAAAGAAATACAAATTTAAAATACAAGGTCAAAAGAGAGGGGAAAAAATGTGTGCTTATGTGTGTATATTTTATGTTTGTCATGGCCAGGGAAGAAATTATCATTGTTTAGAACAAATGATAACACACTAGCATGAGTAACGGTGAGCATGGTTGACATCACAAATGAGAAGTAAGGGAGGGTTCTATATATTACCAGATCTGTAACTGCTTTATTTTGTATATGCACATTAACAATGCAGCCTGTAGAAGTTGTTTCTTCCCATGTCCCTTTTGCACACTATACCAGGGTATGTTCTTCAATAAGTCATGAGTGATGGAGAAAGCACCAATAGAAGCATATGTAAATATTTTGCTAATTTTATGTAATGTATAAAATATATGTGTGTATAAATCAGTTGCATTAATCCCATTCTCCCTGCTTATGGAGCTATACCAGGATGGAAGGGAAACAAAATGATATTTTCCTTTATCTCATAAAATTTTCAAGAAAATAAATATTATATATCACAAAGTATTAGGAAGGGATATGACATCACAAGGCGCGATTGGGACTTGGATGGCCCTTGTATATGGCAATGCTTCTTAATTTAGAATGCATTAATTGCAAATACTCAGTATGTGTGTATTTGTACAACCATACTGTGAAAAAAAAAAAAAGTTAATAAATAGCAATGTTCTTTTTTTAAACTTTGTTAACATAAACATTGTGATGTCATATCTAATTTGGAAACCCAAATTATTCAAATAAAACATTTCAGATAATTTATATCAAAACTTCACATTATGAAAAAATAAAAGAAAAGGATATTGTTTGTTTTATTCGTGTTTGTCTATCCATTATTATATCAGAAAATATGAATTATGAAAAAATAACTTATTGTACCATGTGGAAGAAAATAATTTTTATTCGGTAAACATGTCAGTAGCCAAATTGACATTAGAAAAATCTGTTCCATTAACAGCACAGTATCATCCCATTAAATTTTGATCTGAGTTCCCTTCCTATGTGTATTATGTTCTGCAGAGGAGTTCATTTTGAATATGGCTTAAATGTTTCATCTGTAAGCTCCGAATTGAATAAATATGACTAACATTGATGGGCAAAATTAACCCCCCCCCGTCATACTTTTGGGTTGCATTATATATTTTTGCAGTGCTAAATTCAGTAGTGAGAATGAAATACTTGGGCCATGCACTAGTTGTTGGAAAGATGGTAGTATCATAATTTTTTTTATATAATTATTAATGTGAAAGCAAGAAATGCGGCTTACTATATATATATATAAATTGCAACCTATCTTTTAAATCATATTGATGTCTCTTCTCTCTTGTACTATGTGGATGCTTTTTGTCACACTAGTGTCTTAAGAGATATCAGCCAAGAGATTTGATTCTGTTTCCCACTCTACCACTTCTCCATGCTCCAGGCTGAAGGTAGATCAGCATAGACTATTTTACGTTTCAACTTTCCAGGGAAACCTGCAACATTAATTAAACAAAAATAACAAGCAGTGCCTCACATGATCACCACACTCTCACCAAATAATCAGCGCTGCAAATGCCATTGACTTGTGAGTATCCTTTAACCAGCCAGTCAAAATTCTAAAACATGATCCATAACAGTAGGTTGCAACCCACACTTTATCCTGATGGCTAATCTTGCAGCCAAAGTATAGATTTTCTCACAAGCGGCAACAGAGGTGGGGGTTTTTTTTTTTTTCCTTCTTTTTTTCATTTACCCTAACATATAATTTCTACAGATATAGCACAACAGATCGAGACATGTTTGGGTTAAAAGCTATTCATTAGCTCACAAATGCTTAAAACTGCTTCTTCTTCAAGTTAAAATATCACAGAATAAAACACTACTAATTTCAGTTGTATCTAAATGAATGCTGTTTCTGAATTTTATCCACATTATTTGTATTTAACCTCATTTGAGCATTTAAATAAGGCAGCAAATTAGTTTCCACCTTAATGCATTGTTATATCAATAATTAATTCAAATGGCACTTTCCATGCAGCACATCATCAAAGATTTCATTATTGTTAAATGTGAAAATTTCTTTCCCAAGCAAAAATAATTATATACATATATGGTATTTTATAAAACTTGCACTGTAAGTTGATTATATATTTGTGTAAAAAACTTTGCATAATAAATAATTTTAGTAGTAAGACTAAAATAAGTTTTGCACTAAATTAAAGCCATCTCTCAAAATCTGAGGATTGATGGAAAGAAAACTTATTCTGCGATATTAAATGTATAAAGATCATAATTCAGAGTAACTGAAAGGAAATTCATGTCAACTAATGTAATAGGCCCATGAGAAGCTTGTGGTTGGGGAAAAGCTGGTCCTGAGCTTAGGTAGCTATTGTATCCCCCATCCAGTTTGTAACTGAATATTTTGAGCACTTTTGGATGATCATTACAAGCAATTCTTTTCTTATATGAAAAATTAGGATGGAAACCAAATCTTACTTCAAGTCAATATCCAGCAATTGTTTATTTCTTGGTTTACTGAAAGCAATGAAGCATGTATATATAAATTCAGTCTTTGATGATTTCAGTTTGAAAGGGATGAAAGTATCTGTAGTGAGAGAGAGAAAGCAATATAATGCTGAAAAAACTGTGGAAGTTAAATGTTAGAAAGTGAGTGTCAAACAACAGAAGTTTGGAACCTTCTATTAACATAACAATGGTACTCAGACATTTAAATAATTTTCTGCTGAAAGCTATAATGTTCTCTTTGGTACACATAACCTCTCATTCGTTCTTAAACATTAATGCCATCCGCATTATTCAATAAATTTTAACAAAATAATATATGATGCTTATTTGTAGGGTTTGGATGTATATGCAGTAATAAGTAGTGAAATATATATATATATATTTATCAATAATAGTATGAAAATGTATATTAAATATGCAATATCAAAAAATATATTAAAACAGTGAGATTTATGTTAGATTGGCATTTAGTCATTAAAAAGTAATGAGGTCAGAAGCTACCCTGAATAGTGTATGTAACATGTTTTATTAATATTATTATTATTATTGTTATTTTCATTTTATTTTTATTATTTGAAATGAATTATTTCTGATTTATTTTGCTTGTAAAAATTATATAAGTGAGTGCCAATGATAACTGTTAGTGATAGAAGGCAATAGCATTGTATTAAGTGAAATTATTTTTCCTATATTATTTTGATGTGTAGTTAAATATAAAATACTTTTTCCCAGATTTTCAGAGGTTTATAGTCTGTCACTAGTGCAATTTGAATGCTGAAAACAATCTATTGACATCACAGGATTTTGCTAGAGCAAATTTCAAGAGGTAAATTGATTCTGAACTTATATCAGGAGGAGGATCTTATTCTTCTCCGCTGAGGGCTCTATATACTGCAATGAAAGTGGAATATTATTTATTTCTTTTCATAACTATATAGAATTTTTTCATCTTATGTCTGATGTTTCCTTGCACTGCAGAAATGTTTGGCTTGACATCCTCTTGTAGAGAAAAATCCTACAGTCTCTTAATTTCATGATACTATCAGAATAAAATAGAAATTGCTCTTAATTTCTATTGTGGAACTTTTTAGCTTTAGTTTATGAAAAAAATGTTGTGACTTTCAAACAAATTCTTTTGGAAATTTACAACTAACTTTTATGCCATGTAAATTGTCAATGTAGAACTTCACAGTCTCCAACCAAGTAACACCCCACCACCTTCTTAGAATTGGTTCAGGGCTAAGGAGGTGTTGGATAATTGATTCTTGTAACATTGAGATAAATCCCTTCTGTCATTAATGGCCATTCAAATGTGAAAATTTTCAATGTAGGCATGCACCTCTTGTAGTTTGTTTTGGTAACATAGTAACATATTTCATTGGGAATTTATTGGCCTCAATACATTTCAAGAGAAAAGTGAAATAAAGGAACCTGGTTTATCCAAAGAATATTCGTGCTATGAGAGCATAACTTATATCTTTGGGAAATGAATTTCTTCTATTGCAAGACTGTTCCATTACCATTTGGGTAAAAAGCACATGCTCTTTTGTTTTATGTAGTTGCTTGTTGTTAAAATGTAAAGCACTACATGTGTGCTGCTCTAACTGTGATTTGTTATTTTAGATTCAAAAGACTGACTTGTCTCTCCATATTCTAATATTGTGGAATTCTTGTGCAGAAACATCTTCAAATGTTCTTTGAGGTACAGTAATGCAATAATGATCCAGTTTCTGAACTTGTGTTAAAGCAGGTATCTTTACAGTTTTTTTATCCTATAATTACAAGGGCCATTTCAAAAGAAGTGCACAGTGTGGCTGATGCACAGTGAATTTCAATATTGTGAAATATGATGCAGCAGAACATTATCAGTTCTGTAGTGCATTGTGTTGTGGATTTGATAAGTGCTAAAAATGGTCCATATTTAGAATTCTGATACTGAGACATATGAAACAGAAATGCATTGACACTGCATCAGTGTTGAAAAATTTGTTGCTAGGGTAACACCTTCTCAAAATGAACCATTACTTCTAAGAAATCAGTGGTCAGGTATGTCAAACCTGATTGAAATTGCAATCAATGGGTGGACTTTTATCATCCCATGATGCAAAATCTTAGATGAGCAAATTTGAAGTTCAAGCAAGTGATGCCTTTTCTTATGACCATCTTGATGTCTTCCTGCTAGAATACAATATGCAGCAAGTATCTCAGCAGCTTATTACTATGTCTTTGAAATTTGCAAAGAAAAATACACAGTAGTCAACCTTCTTGCTCACCTATGGTCATCAAATGTTGCATAACAGATGCCTACATGTATGGAAGATAGATTTGATGAAAGAGTAGGAAGAAAATTTTTACCTCATACATTCTATAGACCAGACTTAAGTTTGTCAGTATTTGGACTCTTCCACAAACCAGCAATTTTCTTCCTTGGAGGACTTTTCTGCAGCATTTACTCAGCCTATTACACAACTGAACAAAAATAGGAATCTAGATCTGACCAAAAAGAATAGAGCGCTCTTCAGAAGCAGGTCGACTGAATAGGGCTGTAGAGAGATGCACAAGACTCTTCAAATGTGTATTAAAAAATTAGTTTGTATTTCTTTTGACATGGTCCTTGTAGAACTGGTGCATTTGTTTAATTTTATTATACATCATCGTTGGACATGTCATCTTATCATACAGAATATTGAAAAAAAATTCTGCTATAATAATAGCAGTTTCCAAACTGGTACGCTGATGACCTGAGATGTTAAAGAGCGTCCATAAATAAATCAAATACAAACTGGTACATAGGTAATCTGCACTGAATATGTTCACTTATCATGGTTTTAATGATGATTCAGTTACTATACTTTGTTGTTGATGATAAGTTCTTAAGCCCATTAAATGGTCAGAATAAAGGATTTTGAGTTGGTAATTGTACTCAGAGATTAGTCAAACATAAAACAAGTTTATGTGCACCAATAAGCAATGATTTAATATTGATGTAAAGTCTTCACTCAAATTTGGCTGTGTTGAAGTTTTCAGCATCATTCATGATTTTGTTCACTTTCTTTGTCATGTTTATGTGATACCGTGCACCTATTTGTTGAACTATGGACTTGCTATATTTTGAAATCCTGCTTACAATTGACTGTAAGAGAATGCCACTGTGCCTGCATGTGGTGGAATCTCAGCAATTGAAGGGGCGTAGTGTCAGCTGATCTAAATTGCGGGACTTTTCTGTTCTCACTGTGTTTAGAAAACATATCTATATCTACTAATATTTCTACTAGGTGCGCATTTTTTTTTCTCTCTCTCCCAAAGTTAACTGATATAAGAATTAAAATCATTCTGGATAAATTGTATATATTTTATACATTATTTATATTCTAAGCCACTTTCTTTTTCTTTGCCAATTGCTTGCTCAAAAATTTTTCTTAATCATAAAATCACTTTAATTAAGATATTTCACTTTTATTGTTTGGGATTAACAAAAAAGCTTTTAGTACTTCAGCTTTTTCAGGAGTTGCAGGTAAAACACATTTGTTTCTCCTCTGTGTTAGCTTAAAACTTCATTGTTAGACCAGTCTTTGTAGAGTAGAATACTTATAAATGTGAAAATCACTGACTGGATAGACAAGTCAGTTAAGATGTGTTATTACTAGGCTGCATTCTTCAAAAAGCTTGCTTTATTAATTAGTGAATGATAATAGAGAATGGATTTTAAGGTGCAAAATTATGGTTGGAAAGCAGAAAGGTGCTAAAAATTAATACAAAAAGATTAAAAATGACCCAGATAAAACACCTTTATTCAGGTCTAAAACAGTTATATTAACATCCTTTATATAGCACTGTAGCAAATAACATAAAATAACAAATATTTAGTGAATAAATATGGCATTTTATGGCTTTCAACCAATTTATTATACAGGATTAAGCACAATTTCTTTTAGAATGTAAGTCGCTGGCACTTTAAGCTCAGGATATACAGTGCATTCCTTATATTGCCTGGCAGCGAATCGCGTGTTCCTCTTACTGTCTATTACACTGGAGTTTTCCGTTCTAAAACTCCCGTGATACTCATGAATGATAGTAACATGCACTATAATGACTATAATATTAAAATGTTAGTGGTGTCCATCAGCATTTAGATATTTCTGGCATCTTCAATGAAATTTCCATTCACGAGGTTAAGTTCCCTCATAACATTCCTAAATTCTATTCTTATATTGTCCTTAAGTTCGTCTATGGTGTGGGGATTGTTCCTATTTAAATGAAATCATGCCTCGTCTGAGAAAATTATTAAATGTGGTTCAACAGTATCGTCAACGACCGCCACGGGTGGCCGAGGTCGTTAAGGCGCGGACTCGTGAGCGGGAGGTCTGCGGTTCGAATCCCGCCAGGACCGTCTTCCCTGACTGAGGTTTTTTCCAGGTTTTCCTCGGTAAATATCGGGAAGGTACCCTAAACTTAGGCCTGGAACGTTTCCTTCCTTAAAAAAAAATCCTTTCCCAATATAGTATTTCATTTCATGTATCATCAGTGTTCACCGCCTGTGATGCCTCGGTAGTAAAAACGGGCGTTAAACACGATTCAAAAAAAAATCGTCAATGATATTTTGAAAAATCCAGTTACAGAAATTTACTCGATTTTCGTCGTCACGAGATTGTAATTCATGAACTATAGTCACTCTGTAGGGTTTCAATTTTAAAAGTTTAGCAGCTTTATGAACACAGATTTTTGAAATATCCACTTGCTGTACAACACATTATAGAGACTTCTTTGGAGATCATTCGGAAGATGCACCAAATTTGTGAATTTTTTTCCTCCGTTAGATCACTTCTTTTTCGCTTCTTAGGTTTAGCATTTAGTGATCACATTGTCCTAAACTTATTAACAGGACATCGAACAGTTTCTCTGCCTGGAACTGGAATATCAGGAAATTTCTCATGAAACTGTCTACACACCTGTCTATATGATTCGGTTTTTACATTTGTATTGTACATAAAAATTCTTTGTTTAAGTGAATTTTTCATTAGGCATTTCAGTGGACTAATAAGAATAATCTAACGTAATTCACACAATACAAATATCTTGAATAAACATTCGCTTTTGAGATGCACAATGAACAAACTCTAGTCTTTACAGCTCGAATAGAAGGCAGCAACTAACACAGTATAAATAACTGCTAAACGTAGCCTTGAGCAGGTCATTCATCACTATTGTGCTACTGGAATAATAGTGAGGTCTCTGCAGTGCAGGAGAACTACTATACGCGATTTGTGGCCTGGTTCTAAATGGAGCACATGGTACTTATAAACAGGAAAGGCTACGTTAGACATCTACTGTATTAATGCAGCATATATTGTAAATGCCAGAAATGGAGTTCAGTGGAAGTTGCAAAGGCTTTCGCATTCAAATTGGTCCTCAAAATGAATTCATGTTTGGCTTTGGCAAAGCCATTAAGGTTGTCCCTCACAGTTTTCAACTTCTTTTAATCCTCCATATCTTCTTCTTCTAAACTCTGAACCACATCAAGCAAATACCTGTAACCATGCACTGCAAAAAGTTCCAACTCTTAGTCTTTGTTGTTGGGCATGCTTGATGGTTATTTTGTCCATTGAATCTAGAGTGCATAGTTTTTGTTATTTTTTCAAAGTTTTGCACAAGAAAACAGCACATCTTATCCAAGTACCCCACCTGATTATGAGGTAATTGTGACAGATGGAGCCCAGTAACTTTTCAGAACAAAATTAACCATTTTGGGGTCTGGGATTCGAATCCCACCAGGATGGTCTTCCCTGACTGAGGTTTTTTCCAGGTTTTCCTCAGTCCTCAAATGGCAAATGCCAGGGAGGTACCCTAAACTTAGGCCTGGAATCATCAGTATCCACCACCTGTGGTGCCTCAGTGGTAAAAAGGAATATTAAACACCATTAAAAAAAATTGCTTTTCAGATCCTGAAATGAAGACATGTATCAAGCTAATTTGCTAGATTGCAACTTTTGGAGTTCTATATTCTTCGCTAGCTTGCCATACTGAATGTGCTGGTTTATTCTGGCTCTTTGATCCTTCTTATCGATAGCAATATTCATATCAAGATGGCACATTGAAGAATTAGATCATCAGTTTCTATGAATTGTCTCTTGGGTTTTTCTGAAAGTGCATGCAACTTTGCCTTCCTAACTTTTGGCATGATAGGGTACTTGGTCTGCAACAACAAACACAATCAAGAAGAGCAGTTCACATCCAGAAATTTGAGCCTTATTTATATAAAATGTGCAATTGTACATGGACTGCACAGAGAACTGTGATTCTGATGAATAACTTTGGTTGAAATTTGGGTTTCCTCTTGCAGGTTCCATTAACTTGGAAAATATTGGGGTTGCAAATGTATAAATACATCATGTTATAGATGTTGTTTTGCTCTAAAAAATGAGACTAGGATTTTATATAACATGGTCAAGAAATTGAAAATAGTTTATTTTTCTGCTAAAGAATAATGAAAATAATTTTATTTTTCCATCCAGTTTTTTAATAAAACATTAAAAAAAGTTTGATAAAATTCTAAAGCATCAAAGAGGGGGTTGAATATGCTAATCTCATGAAAAGGTGCAACAAAGTTTGTGTATTTCACTTCATTTCAGACCCTAAAATACAAGTCTCAAGTAAACACGTATATTTTTGCAAAAATGCTGTACCTTAAAATCTGTTCTGTAATGAAATTAAAACTTGTTTTATTAAAAGCTTTAATTTATTTTTGCAGCCCTTAGTACTTGATAAAATACATACATTTCGTAAAACAGAGAATAATACTGTAAGCTCTTCTTTGTTGACTGTAAAATATTACATTACTGTTAAACACTTCATCCTGTGTAAAAACTGCAAATATTCTGACATAATGGCTTGAAAGCTTTAAATGTTTTAAGCATTAGAAGCTGTTGATTCTGTTTCACCCTTCCTCCATTGTTATTTATAGTAAAATTTTATATCAATGGATTGAGTGTATAGTTCGGAATGTATCCAAAACCCACAGTACCAAATGGCCTCAACTGAGGAAAAGGTAGTTTGCCTTGCATGGAACTGTGTGCATGTAAAGCTGGTGACAATAAATGTAGATGTCTAGATAGATGGTTGTTACCATTAAAGCATTAAATACATTATTTTTTTACATAATTTTTAATTTGTATTTATATACTTTAATTATGACCATTCTTTGTTAATATCCAAAATACACTGTTTTGCATTTTATGATAAGATTACTATTACTACTATTATTATTATTATTATTATTATTATTATTATTATTATTGGTAGTGGTAATTTGTTGTTTATAATTTAAAATTTAGCATCAAACTAGATGATACTCGAAGAGGTGGGTTGACCACCTATCCTTATGACATCTATAGATGCTAAATGCTTTAAATGGTTCATATGGTCATAAGCACCTGAAACAGGTCTAAACCTCATGAGTAAATTATTATTTTATTTTTTAAAATTTTGTGTATCATTTTTATTGAAATTTGCCGTGGTGTTAATACACACCTCTAACATTTCAAATGTAATTCTTACAGAGACTCAGCTGAAGACAAACTAAATGGGTCAAGGTAGATCCAGTTGCCAGTTCCATTCCCCTCTAATTTCTACTCATACACCTTTGAAGTATGAACACACAAAAACAGACTTATGTATTAAATATTTCAGTAATGCTATTTATTAATCTTAGAAAACTGCAAACATATAATACATATTCAAAAATTAAGTATGTTCTGTCAATAATAATATTATCTGTTGCAATTCAGTGGATGAAATGGGCTTATTTACTTCTGCACAATTGTTCAATGTGGAGAGGAATTGAAAACACATCCATAATTCTTGGTTTGCAGAAAGAAGTTGCTCATGTTCCTTATGTAATGTACATCAATGCCAAAAATTTCTTGTTAGCAGAGATATGTTTTTGAAAGCTGTTGCTTTTACTTTAGGGATGTGCCACTAAATTCCACACAGTGAAACAGTGTGACATGAACTAAAAAGTTTGAGAACCTCTACTCTGTAATATGGGGTTATTCTTATATATTGTGTTTCTTTTTTGTTCTAACATTTCAATACAATACACTAAAGTAAACTTTATGTTACTAACAGACAGTAATTAATAATACTAGTGCCCAATAGCATGTAATAAAACAAAGACAGTATTACATTAATAATCCATATAAATATAATTTATTGTAATCCATTATTCAAATTAGTTTGAGTTATATTGAGTAAGAATAAACTACCGTTCACATACAGCCATTAGTGCAGAAACTGTTATATGAGGGGCATTCAATAAGTAATGCAACACATTTTTTTTTCTCGGCCAATTTTGGTTGAACTTGAAGGTCTCCGTAGAAATTCTGCAAGCGCCTATGAGTACCTATGATGCTCTGATTTTCTGCCAAAAGAAACTCAATAACTGCTCTCTGTTTGGAACGCTCCTCCGTTACAGACGCTATTTTGAAGGCTAGTTATAGCGCTGCCACCTATCGGAAATTAATGAAACTGTATGAGGTGAAAAGGGAATATTTAAAGATGTCCTACACTAAATTTCAATTTTTTTCAACCAAAAAATGTGTTGCATTACTTATTGAACGCCCCTCGTATTATGATAGGCAACTGGTGTGATCTTGGCCTACGCACAATATAATGTCTCAAACAAAAATTGCAGTTTCTTTGTTTTCCCACTTATAAATTTAAAAGAAAGCTTAAAGAAACATTTGTTTATTATTATTATTATTATTATTATTTATATAAAGACATATAGATCCACACCACTAAAGTACAGGGTTGTATATGGGACATTCCATATCAAATTGTACAAGATATTTAAAATATTTGCCTCACATTTTTTAAAGTCAATGATTTTTTTTTTAATTTATGAAGCAATAGGAGAGAATTTCTCTAAAATATGAAACCTCTGTTCCCAGTACATTTTGTTAAAATGTTAAATATTTGGCATTTTCAGAAAATTTGCACTTTTGAAAATAAATATTTCTGTAACTATGAAGAAACACAAAATAAAATTATGAATTATCTCCATAGTACATAACCAAAACTCATTTATTTTATCAGGGAGTTGTTATTTCATTATAAATTATTGTGATAAATTAATTCATTTTAAATTTTTGATATGCATGTTAAAATATTCTGCATTAATTATTAGTTTTCAGGAATATGGCAATATAAAAACTTATTACAAAAATCAATGCTGCTTATATAATCTTATTATAGCATGTAATGAAGAGTAGTTCTTGTTGAAATGTGGACTTGCACTGTAGTTAAATGTTTAGCACACTCCTGCTGCATAACCACACACCATGCATTCACTGGAGAAAAGCATGAGCAGTAGTGATTGTAAACAACCCTATTTAATCCAGATTTATTTTCTGGCTTCTTGTTAAAGATATCAGTAATCTAAAAAGTGCTATCCTATTCTCTAAAGTAAGAAATCAACATGGATTGTAAAAATGTTTTAGTGGTTGCAAAATATATAACAAATTAATTCCAGAAGCAACACCTTAGGAAGAAATAACATTCAATAAAGAACTATTTATAGCAAACAGTTATCAGGAGTTTTCACTTAATATTAATTTGCTTTATTTATTCTGAAAATTTCAGATATATTATTTCAAAAGTTCAAAAATACAATAAATAAATATTCTTTTGGACTAGAAACTATTAGTGATAAATTACCCTCATTTTGCAAGAAACTTACTCTCTCTTGTCTGAATAAGTTTACAGAGTTTTGATTAAATATAAGCACAGAAGGAAGTTTGCTGTCCGATGTGGACTAGCTCATATGAAATTAGTGTATAAAATATAAAGGGAAAATGAGAACTACTTCATCCATGTAAAGAATAAGGATCCAAAAGTAAATAATAATAAATATATGTGATTAATTCCTTTTATAATTCCTCCATTTAAATACTTAGTACATGTTTAAAACCCCTTAAGCTAGCATTAAATTGTTGCATTCATTAATTAAATGTATCATCATAAACTTCCATTAACACATTGGCCTGAAGTATACATTATAAACATAAGATGATGAAGCATAAGATGATCAGCATTGATGTAACCATGAGTGGTCAAGGTCATTAAAATGGATTCTTGAGCGGAAGGTCTGGGGTTTGATTCCCACCAGGACCATCCTCCCTGACCGAAGTTTTTTCCAGGTTTTTCTCATAAATGGTAAATGGCAGGGAGGTGCTCTAAACTTAGGCCTGAAAACATTTCTTTTTTATATATTTATTAAAAAAAAACTTCTTTCTCGTTTTATTCCATATCATGTATCAGTGTCTACCACTTGTGGTGTCTCAGTTGTAACAATGGGCATTAAACATTATTAAAATAAAAGCATTGATATATGTTGTTTCACATTTTTTTGTGCTTTTGTTTTACAGAATAGTAATAATTTCTCCAACTTTTACAATGCAATGTTTGTAAGCCAGAGGTTCATTGTTTGATTTTACTTTTCTTCCTTAAGAGATCAGGAGTAAAAGAATGTGATCTTCTGTTAGATCAGTAATTTCATAGTTTCATTTATCCCTTCCTCCTCCCCCCTCCCTAAATTAGCTCCTGTTACACTATGAATACCAATTTTATCTTTTGCTTCAGGTATTCTGACAAAGTTATAAAGGTAACATACATTTTCAGTAAACAGCTAACCAGAATGTGCATGAAATATCCAACTTGGCCCATGAAAACTAATGCACAGCTGATCTGGATAGGGGATGCTGAATATCTGAGCCATAGTTTGCACTAAACATATGCATGCTGTTTAATGTTTAATCTTATTATTAGAGCAATGTTTATCTATTATGTTATGTTCCATGCAATTCATTTAAAGAACAGGTAAGCATGACTTCATGTGTAACATATGAGAGCTGTTGATAAAGAATGATCATAATTTTTAAGGCATAATATATCATGTTAAATTTAACTTTATAATATTTTGTTAGCTTAATGCATAATGTACACATGGTACTAGTTTTATTGTTACTTCCGGTACCCTCCTGTTAGAGTTGTGCAAGTTGAGACATGTTCATTTCCACCTATAGCAAAATGGGGATGACACAATGAATAATATACTGCTTTGAAATCTGCTTTCATCTCTCATATCTTCAGCTGAGGCCTATGGAAAATTTGTTCTTTCCTATAGCACAGCTCGAAAATGATTTAAAATGTTAAAAGGGGGGAAGGCAATTATTTTCAAAGGAAGGTGGACCTGTTGCTCCGGTGTTCTAACAGAAAAAAACATTAACACTGCTGCCATTGTGAGAGAGGATTATCAAATACATTAAAAACACTTTCAGAAATTCTGAAAATTTCTCTGGGTGCCATTTAGATGTTAGTAACAGAAAAGTTGAACATGAGATAAGTTTGTACATGGTAGGTTCCAACACTGCCGATTCCCAAGAAAAAGACATTTGCATGTAGCTTTGCATGCAGTTGAAGATGATGTTACAGGAAGTTGTGGGGTTACTGCTGATGAAACTTGACTACATTATTTTGATCCTGAGAGCAAACAAAACTGTTGGGAAAGTT
Organism: Metallyticus violacea; assembly: GCA_030762175.1. NCBI lineage: Eukaryota > Metazoa > Arthropoda > Insecta > Mantodea > Metallyticidae > Metallyticus > Metallyticus violacea. Next base: position 99,102,590 of record CM060835.1, on the reverse strand, counting down.
ATGGTCCTCTGATTTTATGATATTCAAGGAATGGTTTATCAACATGTCATACCTGCAAATACAACTTTTACTGGGCAGTAACATACAGATGTCCTGAAAACTCGGCAAGGCCATATCACTTGTACAAGATTGCAACAAGCTGGTTGCTGTACCATGATATTGTACAGCTGCACATCATACATGTTGTTGCTGAATATCTGGCAAAAATCAATGAGAAGTGTGTCCTCCCACCCTCCCTATAATCCAGATTTAACCCCGTATGACCTTCTCCACATTTCCCAAAATTGAAGAACATTTTCGTGGGAGGCATTTTCCATCAGAAGTAGTGGTGAAGGCTGTAGAGGTGATTTTGAAGGACCTGCCAAAAAATAGTTTCCAGAGCATCTTTGAAGACTATCATCAAAATAATGAGAATGAATAAAGATATGTTGTCACAAAAAGAGAGAGATTACTGAATAGCTCTCATAGAAGATTTAATTGTGACAGCATGAATTAACTGTTGAGAAAGAACAGAGTGCTTTTAGACACAGGAATATATAAGTATTTAATGAGACAGCTAATTGATATAAGATTGAATAGAAAGAAAAAGATTTAACAGTTTATTTTTTATCTTTAGGCAGCCTTTGATGTTGTCTCAAGATTGGGAGTATGGAAAGCTTTTAAAGATTGGTTATATATGGAAAATTAATAAATGCTATTAAAAGCCTGTAAAAGAAAGTAGTGAATGCAGTACCAATTGCAGGGAAGCTTTCAGATGAATTTTAGATAACAGCGAAACAAGGTTTTAGCCTTAACTCATTGCTATTTAATATCTTTATGAATTAGATTATTGTATCCTGTAAAAGAAGAATAAGTAGGATGACGATACTTAATATACAGGTTTTAATATATGCAGGTAATAAAAGGTCTGTAGTAGTTAGCACCCTTGAAGAAAGTGTAAGTGATGTTGATATCTAAAGATGATAATGAGATAAAATTGAACACTGAATTGAAAGAAGAGAAACTGGAGGTTGTGGCAGTTTTGAATACTGGGGGTGTTAATAAATAATGGAAGAATAGATCAAAAAATTACAATAGAATCAGGAAGGTTACAATTATGTATTATCACATTTACAGTATGTTGCAAAAAGGAAAATTGTCAAAGAACAAAAATGTCTGTTTATAAAAAATTGTTTTATGAATGTGAGAGTTGGATATTCCTGGGGAAACATGCTGGTAGGATGGATGCTACTCAAATGAAATATTTAAATAGAGTAGTTTGATGCATTTGAAGATATCAAATTAAAAATTTCCCTATAAGAGTAAATCTTAACAGAAAGACATAACAAAGACAAAGGAATCAATTAAGATGGTTGAGTACTTGATAAGAAGATATAGAACAGAATACTAAGAAAGATTTATAAAGTAAAGCCAGAGGGTGGAAGATGTATTGAAAAATTGAGATTAGACTGGAAACAGCATATGGAAAGGATTGCAGCCAGTCATGGGAAGGCATTGCACAGTGACTATTATATCATAGAAAGAGACTGAAGGAACCTGATACCTAGAAACTTAAAGGGAAGTAAAAAACAAGAAAATAATCATATCTGTGGCTTTGTTAGATGTGTACTGACTCCCTTTTAAATTGAAACTATTGTCTTAAAAGTTTTTTTTTAAAAATCTTGAGGAAAAAAAAGTAATAAAATAAAAATGTTGACCATCATCTAAATGGCAAATAGTACCAAAAGCAATATCAGGATGTGCAATATTTTTTGTGCTATATATCAAAATATGGTAATTTATCTTAATATGTATGCATATAAAATTGATTGTAATTGTATTTTCTATACATTATTAAATGACCACAGCTTTGATGGTAATAACTTGATAAAAGTATTGTTAGCATTTACATTTAGTATAGAAAATGCACCAAAAAGATGCTGTATTCTTCAAATACAAATTTGCTTGCAATGACTGATGTAAAAGAATTTATATGCTGTAGATAATGGAAGTGGATTTTGGAAGTCTATACTAGTACTATTTTGCAAATGGATTACAGATTATTTTGAATTAATTTATTGCACTTGATTTTTTACAGGCGCCCTGTTCCCACGATTCCTCCAAGATTACCAGATCGGCCCAACATTCCTGCACGGCCTAATGTATAGCGATCACTATTGATCATCCGTTTTGTACAAAATTTATCATAGGACAGTAGCATTGCTAATCTGTGGTGTATTTAGTGTATACAGTCATAAATTACATGTATCTTGTATAAAAATGATCTAATGAGATCAAACCAAAGTGCATTAAGAAGTGCTGTGAAATAATAATGAATTCTCTAAGGTCTCAATGAAGAACCATGAAGACTATTGAAGTACACTCATACTCAAAATGAGTGCCTCAGTGTTGAGACTAGCAAGAATGTGCAAAAGACATCTACTTTTTTTCTTAATTTTTAGTAATTGAAAATTGGAAGAGGTCATACAGATTATGATTCGGTGGTGAACATAACAACATGATCCAATTTTTCCGAGTTTTACTTACCTGATGTATAGGATAAAAGACCTATAATTTAAACAGTGAAATGGTTTACCACCTACAGTAAGAAAGATAATACAAATAACAGTGGTATTAACCTCAGGAAAAGAAGCTTAGGAGAAGCACAACTGTTTCTCTGCATGGATATGTGTGCATGGCTGTGTATCTGTGTATATTTGTGTGTGTGTGCGCGCTATACTGAGCACAAAAATTGCCTCAGCTTTAAACACAACATGACACAAGGTCACCTTGTCAAACGACATGTTAAAATTTAACATGGCTTTAAATTGAAGTTTAGCATACTTGAGTCTTGAGTCAATTATTTTGCAATATTTTTATATTGTGACATATTAGTCAGCAATTCATATGGTGTACTCTTAACATCATACGCCATTGCCGTGATTACTTTTGTGATTTATCTTAAGATTTTTTGAAAGTGTTCTGTTGTTAAGAATTTTAATAGATGTGTTATTGTTTAGTTCAGCATGTTCCAACTTAGAAAAGAAGTACAGAAAATAGCAATGCAGTTTTATGTTAATTTTTAATATTTTATTGTTTGTATAAATTTGTATAAAAAGAATACAAGCCCCTCTGTTATCATGCAAAAGAAATTTAAAAAAAAAAAACCTTACTTATGAAGGAAGACACAAAAGAATAATTTATACATAGCAGGAACATTTATGTTGGTTACTTCATATTGTGCCAATAGCCAAATAAAGCTTCCACTGAGTTATAGTCACTAACATTTTTTTCACACTAAAAACATGTTCATAGTATGGTATTCTGTAGACTGAAAAATGTAAACTCTTCATTTAGTGATACATAATTATCAGCTTGTGCAACTTTGGCTATTGTATGTCTGAGGAGCAGAACATGATCATAATTTAGAATTGTGTGACATATAGACCTGTGTACTTAATGAAAGACATTTATTTGAAATTTTCCAATATGCCAGCTATTTTCCTGACCTGAAATCTTATTATCCTATGCAGGGTTCTTAAGTAGGTATCGAAATTCTTAAGCAGTGAACGTCAAGTTAGACACTATTTCCACTATTTCTATAAACGACTATTTCCATACAAACTTAATTAAAACACAATAATGAGCCATTGCCTGGCAGGTAAATAAGAACTGATGAGTGACCTGTTATATTCCTCTCATGGTTTTCTACAATCCAGTACCAATATAACTTCGTTTGATTTTGGTGCTTAGAAACTCTTATGCTTATTGATAAATTTGTGTGCACATTCAGCAGCTTCTTTCCCATTGTGCAGGCATTCAATAAGTAGTGCAACTCATTTTTATTTCTTTGCTAGTTTATCTTGGAAAAATACAATATTTTATGTATAGTATCTTTGAACTTTCACACAATATCTCATCTTCCACCAGTGGCAATGATGTATTAGCTTTCAAAATGGTCTCTAAGTTATGTACATTATAAAAAAAAAGACAATAATTTATTTCTTTTGGCAGAAAATGAAACGAGAGACATTAAAGAAACTTGTATGTAGAGATGATAGTGGATAAAAGTACTGTCAGTCATGAGTAATAAAGGTTGTAATCGTCAGAAGGTTGATAATTTCACTGCTGGTGCAGTCCGACTTACAGTAATGGAATGTGCCGATGTACTTATTTGGAATTATTGGCGAATAACAATCAAACAGTTTGCTGTTCAATTTGTTGCCTCGGTCAGCAGTATCAAAACAATTATCACCAGTTAGAATATGACATAATATATAACTTTTATGACAATTCAAAGCCACACATATGTCCGGATGCACAAGAAGAAATCACAAAACTTTAGTGGGCTGGTAGACAAGAGGTTAGACTCCTTAGCACCCACTGAGTCAGTCTGGATTCGATCCTAGAGGTTGCAAGTGAGAATTTGTAGGAAACAAAGCAGTCTCTGGGTACTCCAGTTTACCCTGCACTCATTCCACAGTGGTTTTTCTGCATCATCTTATCCTTTTTTCCAACTTCATAATTCAGCTTAATGTAATATGCCAATTCCCAGTGTGCACACATTTCAAATGGGCTATGGTAGAGGAGGAGTAGGTCATAGTAGTATGAGGTGGCACAAAGCCTATATTTGCAGAGCTAAAGCCTAATAATTGAGGAACTATTCAGTTTATTTGAAAATGAAATAAAACAACCCCTGAAAGAGAAGAGAAATGAGTTGTTTACTTATTGAACTTATTGCCATATGTATGTTTATATAGTGAAGACCAAAGGATTTCGGGGAAGCTTGTTTTATCACCTCATTTTTTCCTTGTTCCTACACTCAGTACCTTAACTGGCTTCACTCAAATCTCTGAAAATATCTGTTGTTTAACATTTCAGAGAATACCTTGTATTCTTTGAATTTGAGATCTATATTTATTAAATTATATTTGCACATTCTCTTAAATTGATTTCTTTAAAATATTTTTGGAGATCGTAATGTCAAAGCCAATGTTACTGTCTATACCTCTCCTGAATCGATTAATGATACCACCTTTATTGAAATAATGATATTAATGAATGCTCCCATCTTTTCCATTTTCTCTGTAAGCTGCAGATGATTTATACCAGAAGTTAATTTTTTTTTTTTATATAATGCTTTTAAATGTAGTGGTTTATATTGAAGACTCTCTTAAGAAGTCTGAAATGACAGATTTACTTTTAAAGGGATTAAGTAACTGAAAATCACATAGAGATTTTATAGGGTCAGAACAACTTACAATGTATTATGAAGACCATGTAACAACTACTAACTAAAACTATATTTTCTGAGATTCATAACCTTAAATAAAGATGCATAAAATGTATGTAATATGCATATTCAGTTGCCAGTAATATATTTAATCTCATTTATTTGTGTCCTAAGACCAATATAATGGACATAGGAATAATAGGAACATACGTTTCATTGTATTTACATAAATATGAAGTTACAATGAGGTGTAGCATAAGTGCCAGTGACATTTAAGTCACTAAACAATATAATATGCAAACACTCATGAGGGATAAGTCGTAAGTAGAAATCAGATTTTTAGGTCAAATGCCTATTTTGTTCCTTTAGGAGAAAGGAAAAAATAATCATTGATATTTATGATTCATGAAAATTGAAAGCTTTTCTTAGATTTTGATAGTGTCCTAAAATGTCATAAAATGATTGTTAAAGCCTAATTTGTTAATATTTGGCTTAAAATGCATAAATCAATGTAATTTATGTTCACTACTTATTGACATACACATAAAAGCAATATTAAAGGTCAGTTTTTTGGATTAACACTAGGTAAACATATTTTCGTCAAATAAAATTTCTACAACTATGCTGTATAATGGTTAGTTTGAATGTCTATTAGTGTCTTTCCCCCTCCTTATTTGTGTTGAGAAGTTTGAAATGGTGAACATTATCCTGTCAGTTTAATATCCTAATAGATAAAAGTGCATAATCTATGCTAATCCAGCAATGGTTAACAGAATTTCCACACTAACTTAAAGTTTTGTAGAAAACAGATATGTTACAATAGTTAAAATATATTTAATTGTAGCCCTAAATAGTATTTATATATTTGATTGAGCTGAAATTCTTGTAAAGACAACTACACTTAAGCATTTAAATATTATAGTTATAGTATTTATCGGTCATTCAGAATTTGGTTTTCGAATTAAGTAATTGCAATTTGATACAGCAATACAGCATTTAGGATTTTAATTTAGTTAACTCCTATGCTTTTTAGATTTTGCAAGAAAACAAGTGCCACCTGAAGCAGCATGTCCAAGGGATGGGATATAAGGCAAAAGTTCAGCAGGAAAATCAAAGCAAACAACTCTACTGACATAGCCTAGTTCATGTGACCTCAGCAGAAATTTCTATGGAGACTTAACCAGATTTTTGTTGCTACCAACATTCTATGGAATGCAAAATGGTTTTAAGAGAGTTTTTACAAAAATACTCCAAACAAAATATCTCTTCTGAATCTACCCTAAGAAAAAAATTATTTAGACAGATTGTACAATGAAACTAGCATCCATTTGGGAGGATATAGGCAATTTTTATATGGGTCTATAGATGAATCCAATAGCAAATATAATTATTGTGCTTTGGGAAGAAGGGAAGAAATTTTGGGAAGAAAGTTAAAAAGTAAATGGGACAATTTACTAAATAAGAATATAGGATTCAATTGTTGGAAAAAAGTACCAAGAGTGATTGCTGGAGGAAAATGTAAATGTTCCAGTAGAAATTCATGTTTCTGCTATAACTAATTTTGAATTTGCTCCAGATATCTATTGCAATAGAAAGAAGTTTTTCTCCTTTCAAAATAATTCTCACTGACTAAAGGTAAAGATTAATTGTGGAGAACTTAGGAAATATTCTGGTGATTTACTGTGCAGATAATTATGAAATAGAATGAGCATGAAACAGTATTTCAAAAACTGAAAAAAAATATATCTAAAATTTTTCAATATATTCCATTTATGTAGCTTACAGTTTGCCTCCATTTCTTAACTGTTTTGTGTATTTTTAGCGTACACTTTGTTAATATCATGTAATAAATAGATTTGAAGCCTTAGTCATTGTGCCTAAAATGTGTTAGTTTTACTGAAACACTGAGCCCAAATTATATGTTGAGCTTATTTTAGGCACCTAAAACAGCAAAATTTTTTGCCTAAAAATCTGATTTCCACTCATAAGTTGTGGTGAACATGGGGCAATACGAAAAATCTATGATATACGATTGAAAGTTAATGGAATGTATTGGATGACATATAAACACTCCTTTACTGTCATAGGTGAAAATGAACATGACTTTTATTGGTGAAGGATTTTGGCGAAACATGCGTTTGCGTGATGACCCAGCGAGACGCCTTTTTCGGGAAAAAGGTATTTTTTTTTTAAGGAGGGGAGCGTTCCAGGCCTATGTTTATGGTACCTTCACGGCATTTGCCATTAATCAGGAATGAGGAAAACCTGTAAAAAAATCTCGATCAGGGAGGACGGTCCAACGAACCCTAGACCTCCCGCTCACTGGCCCGCACCTTAACACCTCGGCGGTTCACTGGATTCGCTTGAGTTCTGTTCATGCGTCTTTGCCCACGTTTCAATTGCAGAATTATCCTCGACTTTTGTCTTTACATTTCGCTGAGCTTGCGCTCTGATTGGTAGTATTGACTGAGCTTACGCTCTTGTGGAGTTGGCTCGTGGTAGTTACCGTTACCTGCAGCTTCGGATTCGACATGGCATCCCCTTCATCCTAAAATCTCGCCAGATTGATGCGACATAGAGATGCCGCGGCAGCTGCTGTAATACAAGAATAAATCCCAATTCACTAGCTCAAGTACCAATTGGATGGGAAATGAGCAAGTAGCAATCCTGAAGGCCTTGAAGGAGCTAGAAACAATACAGGTGAGCATTAATACTGAAAAAAGGGTAGCAGCATATACCGACAGTAAAATAACTCTGTGCTTAATAAATGACATAAGATGATAGCTAAAATCTTAACAAGCAATTCGTACCCTCGAAAAAAACCAGAGGACTATGCATTTCTGTTAAGTTAAAGCATACATAGGCTTTGCCAGCAATGAAATGGCAGATATGTTAGCAAAACCAGCTTCTAACGATGTTAATGTAGAAATAGTTTACAGAAAAACTCCATAATCAACAATGGCCTGAGAAATCAAAGAAATAATAATACTACAACTAAAGGTGCAGTGACAAAGTCCTTCCCGTCAATAAATGGGAGACTGAAGCTAACAATACCTTCAACCTCTGAGTTCGCAGCAATTATCCCAGGTCACGGCAGAACCAAATCATACCGTCAAAGATTCCGTGCCATAAAGACCTAATATGTGCACATGGAAGAGGACAATAAGCGGTAAACCATTTTATTTATGAATTTGCAGACATGATCCAACAGGACATGGCTAATGAGCGACATCGGGAGAATGGAGGAGATTGGCCGGTGAATTATCAACAGTTACATAAAATTTTTCAATGAAACTAAGCCGTTCTTAGACATTGTGTGTGTGTGTGTGTATATATATATATATATATATATATATATATATATATATAAAATAAACCTTACAGGTTTTGAAAAAAAAAATAATGTAAGCTAATTTTTTCGGCACTCAACTATCTGGAAGCGCAGTGACCACGTACAACGAGAGATGTCGTGGTAATCTAATGTTCCCTGATAAGAATAGGAAACTACACGGTTGCCACTTAAAAATACTATTCTTTTCTGCGGATGAAGATACATTATCCTCTACCGATGACTGAAACTTCACGATATTTTTATTTGAAGGTCGACGACATAGGTCACATCATCACCTGCCAATGTTGGTACATTTTCTTATTTAACATGCCCAAAAATGCAGGTTTAGACAAATCAGCTTTCCTTAATCACTTGTTGTTTCAGATTTCTCTTTCATTTGAACCGTAGTAGTGTGGCTACCCGAAACTTGGGTGATGGGAATCACTAATCTGTGCTCACTCCGATCAAAAAGTAGTGCCACCAAGTTACAAAGATTACGGATGGGTTTCAGTTCACCACGACTTGAAATGCCAGTTTTACCCGGATAATGCAGTGAAATTATCGAATAAAATTATCAATTTCATTTTATCACGACGACGATCATTGTCGGGGAAATTCAAGGCGACCTGATAGATAGCCTTAGAAAAGCATATATATATAAAAGAAAAATAAAGTAACACTATTATAATGTAACAAATTAACAATAATTACAATATAGAAAAGGATAAAACACTAAGAAAATATCTCAAGCGTGACTTTTCTTAGTGTTTTATCCTTTTGTGCTGTTATAATTACTGTTAATTTATATATATATATATATATAATATAAGTTAAATGTTTTTGCTGGAATTCCTGTTTGCTCCACTAATTCCGCAATTGTCCAGCGGCTATCATTGCGTAAGCACTATTCCACCACTATCACCCGTATATTATATATACATAAAAGTTAAATGTTTTTGCTGGAATTCCTGTTTGCTCCACTAATTCCGCAATTGTCCAGCGGCTATCATTGCGTAAGCACTATTCCACCACTATCACCCGTATATTATATATACATAAAAGTTAAATGTTTTTGCTGGAATTCCTGTTTGCTCCACTAATTCCGCAATTGTCCAGCGGCTATCATTGCGCAAGCACTATTCCACCACTATCACCCATATATTCTTGTCCGCAGGTACGGGGCGTTTACTGCGTGGCACAATGGTAGTCATTTTGCTCCGTTTGAAGGCCGATGTCCACCTCGCCACTGTTCGATAGGGTAGGACACGTGCATCCAGTACTTCTTGTAGCTCTATATGGAATTTTCGAGCATTCATGCCGCGGAGAAATGCTATTTTCATATACGCACATTTCAACCAGTAGCACATAAACTGGTCCTTATTTTGTTATCCTTAGAGTGAATTTAAACACTTTATTGAACCGCTGATATTTTATTTCACTGCTCGTAATACATTTTGAATTAAAGAAAATTGGAGCAGAATAAATGCTGTGTGTGTGTGGGTGTGCGTGTGCGTGTGCGCGCGCTCTTAATAAGAGTTAAAACAAAATGAAATAATAATAGTTAACACAGCACTCAAATTAAATGTTCTGCTAACATTTATTATACTTACATTTTAGTTTACTTTTCACAACTGAAGTAAAATTAACAAGTAATGGAATAAACACACCCTTCAAATTAAAAATTCTATCAACATTTTTTGAATTCATCTGAAAGATAATATTATTTCTTTGTTGACTCCTTTCACAAGCCTACCTTTCTCCATTCACAGAACAATTACATTCCTTTTCATATATGAAGCAGATATTTTTGAACCTGCTAAAGAGACTGTAACTTTAGCATCTTCCGGTATAAATACATAATTACTTTGGACATTTTCATTCAGCAGGCTAATAGGTTCATAAAGATATTCTGTATATCCTTAAAAACCAAAATATTACTATGTAAAAGTCAGCTCTGACTTAAATAATGGCAAATGTACATAATATTTCATTGGAATTAAATATAATTATCTACTAGTAATGGAAAAATATTATATGTACTACCAGAGTAACTAGATTTTATCCAGATTGTTTGTTTTTGTAACTTAACACAATCTCTCTCAAAGGTGTATGTAAATAAACGAAGTAACCCTACAGAAATTCATCTAATGAATACCAATACTCATTGATTAGAATTTTGTCATTTGCTGTTGAAATATTTTATGAGCTCATACACACTTTAGGTAAGCTGTTAAAAAAAACCCGACAGCCCTGCTATTGATATTTTACTTGAAAACAATTCCAAGTTATATTTAATTGTGTAGTCATTTTTATAATGTAAGAATGGATTTTAATTTTTGTTGTATCACTGATTTTGTTACATTATAATTTCAAATACATACAGTGTAAACATAATGTTTATATGTTTAAATCCTGCTGTACATGAATAATGTTACCACATCCCCCTTTTACACTTCTTTTCTGGAGATGAAAAAATTTACAATAATGTTTTTGCACAGTTACCTGAAACAGTATTCCATCAGTGGAATGTCGTAACATTCTTGAAACTGTAAGTATTCTGGCTAATAATTCCACCGTACCAAAATAAAATGATGTAAATGCAAAAGTACCGCATTTTTTAAGTGTAATTGACAGATTATACAACCTGAATAATTCAGCTGAATACAGGCTGCAAAATTGTAGATGGTAGTTTTTCAGTCAGCTGTCATTAGGCCAGCTATTCAAGGAGAAGTATCATACAACATATATAGCTTCCCTCTTTCGAGATTCATCATGTTCTCCACTATAATTAGGTTCATAAATAACTTGACATCCTTATCGCGACATTGCAAAAAAAACTACACAAGCCATTGGAATATTGAAATGCATCTCTTAGAGAAAATTTCTGTTAATTCTCATGCAGAAGTTCTAGGCTTTTTGGCAAACAAATTGAATACTTCACTATAAAAAGGGTTCTTTTTCAAGGCTGAGAGCAATGTCTTTTTAATAGAAAGCATTGATAGTGCAGATGTCTGTTTTCATTTCAGAATTGTGCAAATACATTTTAATACTCTTTAAATTTGAAAATGTTCTTTTGCTAGAGCCACAAGGTGTACTAGTTTATATATTAGTGGTAGGATTTCACAAGTTTTCTTATAAGCAAAGTTTAAACCATTCATAGACACCGCCATGAGAGAATAGAAAGTTTGAATAAGTTCTGAAATTTATTCCTATTTGAGCAAATGAAAAATATTGCATATAACATGCCTTAAGACGAGCAAACTTTGTAGTACATGAAAAATTTATTTAGAATGACTGTAAAACTGCCTTGCGAGCATAGAAATATCCATTTTTCGCAGCTCGATATCTACGTTTTCATTATTTAGTGCCATAAAAATCCCTCAAATCTCGAACTAATAATAAGTGCGATACTCAACTGCCTTCTTGCATTATATAGCTTTCTCTTGAGGAAATTTAACTGATTGTGTGGCGTAATGCAGAACGCAAAAGCTGATATTCCGCATGCCGCGTCAATTCTTGTCATGCAGCTCAATTTTCTTTTATTGAATATAGTGCTGCGATATGCATACTAAAGAACTATGCATAAATTTGCTTAATGCTTTCAAGCTTTATTTTCCTTCTCACGATTAAATGTATTACCAACATACAATGACATACAACTAACATGATGCCTAAAATTTAATGTACGTAACGCATACTTAAATGCCTTCCTTCTTGAATATTGTAGGCAACTTTTGAATATAGAGCACTCAACTCATTAAGATTGTCCATAATTCTACCTTTTATAAGTAAGGGTTATAATTATATGATTTAATATGTTAAGATTTAAGTGCATAAATTGAAACATCGTCTTAAAACATAGGCTAAACGCTGTATTATTAGACCTTAGTCAGAATTCGGAGAAAGGAAAAGGGGGAGAGGAGTGAAGAACGAGAATCAAACTCCAAAACAAATGATTACTCGAAAGATGTCATAATCATGGCGCTAGAATGATACGTTCAGAAACCTCCTTTCGTTATCATGTATTCTGCTTTCGTGGAGCATCTTCATTAGCCAGTGGCGTACTGGCGCTTTAGAAACTTATAGTCATAGCTTCGAAATTTGAACGGATAATGTATGATTATCTATCTTAAATTGTTTATATATACGACATCTCAACACTCTGAAATTATTTCGTATAGTTCATTAACATCCTGTGTATATATGTGTATGTGTTTTTTAATCTTCTTTATTTTCTGCATGCTCCATTATTACAATAAATAGTAATATTACATACATTGCTATCATTTCATTGATACATGTTATCCTTAATACCATTTCTTTACACTGTTACATTCTTATTCTAACTTAATCGTCATATTTTGAAGATTATAAAAATTGGTACTATATACAAATTAATGCTTTTACATTAATTACATTAACATTCTTAGTCCAGTAGTCGAATTCGTTGTTTATATTATTCACAATATAACACAAATATTCACTTTTTAGACTTATTTCACCGTCACACCCTATTTTCTAGCATATTAATCAATTTGTTAATTTGAAAACTGTCAAAATTAATTCTGTTTAGAAAAATTTTAAACGATTTATCATATTGGTAATGGTCAATAGACAATAGTAAACTTTTGTGTGTGTGATTTTTTTAAATCTTCTTTATTCACTGCATGCTCCATTACTATAATAATTAGAAAGACTACTTACATTGCTACCATTTCACTGATACATGTTATCCTTAATATTATTTCTTTACACTATTACATTTTTATTCTAACCTAATCATTATATTTTGAAGATAGTCGAAATTGGTGTAATATGCAAATTAATGCTTTTAATTGAATTACATTAACATTCTTAGTCAAGTAGTCTGCTGTGTTAATTACAAAATTCCAATAGTTGTAATTAACAATTTAATACCAATGGCAATTTATTTAGATTATTTCACTGTTACAACCCATTTTTTAGCCTATTAGTCCATTTGTGTGAATTTGAAAACTGTCAAAATTGATACAATTTACAATTTTTTAAACTGTTTAATATATTTTAGAACAAGTTCACTATTGTCTATTGGCCATTGCCTAGTTACTTTTTCTACATCTTTGCGGAATATTTCTGGCTCTTTCTTCAAAATGTCCAGTGTGTGTGTGTGTGTGTGTGTGTGTGTGTGTGTGTGTGTGTGTGTGTGTGTGTGTGTGTGTGTGTGTGTGACATTTTTCTCAGCTGGAATATTTTCAACTCTCTCCCTTTTGCTATGATATTCTTTGGAATTATCTTCTTTTACCAACTCTGATCAAAAAGCATTGTTATCACCTCTCATTTTATCTACGCAATTTTTGAAGATGTCAATTTGTTTCAAATATATTTCCTAATATATTTCTTTGCAAAATGTCAAAGATCACATCTGCTTGAGGAAGGAGACTATAAAACATTTTAACATGAAATTAACATAGCAGTCTAATAGAGTAGAGGTGAAACTTTAGTGCCATTACAATTTTTGATTTCTGATTGATCTTTCTATCCAGTTATGTATGCACTTTAATAGTACTACTATCACATCCTTATAATTCATAAACAAACAGACCAATACATTGTTGTAGTTCCACTGTGTAGGTGCTAAAGATGTGAATCTATTATGTATCTCTTGGCCAAGGGCATAAGTTCATGATTTAGAGAAGTGGGTACATAGTTCTGTTAAAATCATGAATAGTTTTACATGATCTACATTGTTTCTCAATACTAAATTCATCCTATGGGCATAATAATGAACAAATTAAGTTTAAGAATATTTTGCATTCATTTGTGCTTGTAAACCATGATGCATTCATGACATTGTAGCAGCTCCTTATTAGGTCAAGGCTCTTAATTTTTCCTCACATTAGTATTCTTAAGATCTTGAAAACATGATGGGGTAATGCAGTTGCAATTTGGTAACCATTATTTCACTATATCCTAGAAATCTCCAGGAGTTCAGCTTATTTGTTCAATGTTGTGTAACAATGTTGAGATGTTATTTGCAATAACAAGTTGTCTTATCTAATATAATTGTTACAAATAGATCCTCCAGTATTTCATTATTAATTTCTGAATAATAACTTCTGAAACATACTAAATCATTCTAGATGTCATTGTATAGACCCATAAAAGCCGTTGCATTTTGAACATAGGTGTCAGATGCCTTATCAGTACTTTTTAGTAATTACACGAGTTCAATGTAATTTCCTTGATTCATAAAATCAATGATTCATTATGACCACCAGTGGATTGTCATATCTATTGTCCCTTACAAGTTCATTATGATTATTTCTGTTAATTTGAAACTGTTCACTAAAACATACTTCTTTTGTCCATTTGTCAAATTGTTTAAAAGTAGTATGAGAAACTGTTTGAGCCTTAGACAATTCATGACATTTCTGGAAGTTGTGAAGATTATATAAATTATGTACTTCTGTTATGATCCAAATATTATTCTCTCCACAAAACAGAAGACTTGGTCAACAGAATAATTTTGAAAATAATCTCACACAACCAGGAAATTTGTTTCTTCAAATAGTGCTTGCAATGCTAAGTTTTTGTACAAAAAAGTGGGGATTAACAAGTTGGTTGTCTCTTTGAAATAATGTTTGCTTTATTTGTGTAATTTCTACCATCAGTAAATCTCCATCACACAATTGCACTCATTGCTGGTTGATAATGCAGTTTCCAAAAACAAAGTCATTACCATATTATTCAGCAGACAATGAAATCTCAAGAGCAAATCGGTGAAACCATTCTTTCTGCAAGCATCTGCATATAGTTATTCTGTTGAATGCAGGTTACCATTTGGTATGGTCTGGCAAATTATGCTAGCAGGTGCAATAAATTAATAATAAATGAGCCACCCCAAAACCTGTGACAGTTTTGAATAATACAGCAAGTGTGCCATACTATATTTGTTAATATCTCATTCACATTTAATATAGGCTATAGCGGCGCTATGGTATAAGTATATGAATTAATTTGATTTTGAATCTATAAACATGACATACAATATAGATTTAAATATCAAGGATTTTCACATTGAATTATATACAAATGTTGGTACTGTTATGTTGATGGTGTCTTTGTAATAGTAAATGAAAATGGAAAGAGAATGCAATTTAAACTACTCAACCTACAAGACAACACCATTAAATTCACAATGGAAATGGAAAACAACAAGGTTTTTCCTTTCCTTGGTGTAAAAATTATAAAATACAGCAATATACTGGAATTTGGATATTCAGAATACGATCTGGAGTATAGATCTGGTCAAGAAGGAAATAAAAATATTCAAAAAACGAAAAGAAAACATCACACTGAAAGGCTACAAAGGAGATTCATATATATACATATAAGAAAAATAAAAATAAAGTAACACCATTAATAATGTAACAAATTAACAGTAATTATGATAGAAGAAAAGGATAAAACACTGAGAAAAGGTCACACTTGAGATCGCTATATTTCGGACTCGTGGAGTCCTTCTATGAAGACAAGAAGACAAGTGACGGTGATAAAAGTAAATATTGAGTATCGAAGGTAACGTTATGCATGGAAACAGATGAAATTAGAAATGAGAGTGTGGGGGGAAAAATAATTAATAAGTAAGATTTAAACCAGGAGGTATACGCGCTTTATGTAAAAATATAGCTGCCATTTCGCTATCTCTGAGTAAACTTTCAGAGCATTGTGTAGCTAACGCATCAATAAGTGTTAGGTTAAAAGCATCATCAAAATTCTTACAGTGAAATAAGGCATGGTGGGCAACCGGCAAGGGAGACTTGGTTTTAATAGAACGTCTATGATTGTTCATACGTAGCGAAACAACAGTAGAAGTTAAACCAATATAAAATGCTTTGCAAAGCTTACAAGATAACATATATACGACGTTCTTGGAGGAACAAGTAGCAAATGAAGAAATGTTAAAATCTCTGGATAAATTAGGGCTGTGGAATGAATGGCGAGCCATAATTAGCGCACAGGTTTTACATTTAGGGCGTTGGCAAGGATATGAGCCAGCAAAGGGACGTGGTAAATTCGGAAGAGATAGGTTTCGGCGAAATATACTTTTAAGGTTGTATTCTAAAAGTAAGGTGGGGTACAAATTTAGAAAAATCATTTAAAGATGAGTGTATTAACAAAGCATCATGGCATTCTTTCAAAATAGGTCTGATGCTTTCAATTCCAGACACGTAAATAGTAACAAGGTTAATGAAGTTCTTGTTAGAAGTTTTGGGTTTGCATTGGAAAGTTTTGTGCGCTGGGATTATACGGGATTTTAAAAAGTGAGGAAGAATAATTTTGGTCTTGGAACTTTTGAGCTGGGTTTTTAATATACTTGTCAAGAGATGAAAAGTTGTTACAAAGACGATGACCTCGGATTGAAAGAGAAAAAGGAATAGATCTTTTGATATGCAAGGAATGACAGCTATCAAAATGAAGATACTGTTGTAAACTGGTAGGCTTCATGTGCACAGAATTATCAGTGTGGGAAAATATATTCTGGAATGAAAACAAAGAAAATTTAGTTAATTTTGATCTTCTAAACAACAGCAACCTCATCAAAAAGTTTGTAAAATCCAAAGAGCAATATCTTAATACCAAGCTGGAAAGCTGACAGTGGAACTGTGCTGACGATCAAGGAAATTTACCTTTGAATCATGTCCAAGTAAGTGGAATAAAACTAGTGAAATTTGAGTGACTTTCTCATAAATAATTTGTTAAATGATACTATGTTTCACTGTGAAAATTCCAAACTATTCAAATTTATAAATGGAAAATTTAGTTAATTTTTATCTTCCAAATGACAGTAACCTCATCACAAAGTTCATCAAATCCACAGAGTGACACCTTAATGCCATGCTAGGAAGCTGACAGTGGACTGTAAGTAAAGTTTCATCTGCTGGGCTTCCCATGCTTTACATTAAAAACAAACCAAAAGTCATTTTTTGCATACTTCATCAATATAAATTACTCATTTTTTAACTCTTGTTATATTTTTATGCTTCAAGATGCTTTTTTTTTTTCTACTCTACTTTATATTGCTGAAAAAACCACACAATTTTTATTTTTATTAATGATCAGTTTTTTTAAATTGTTGTTTACTTAATTTCTTAATTTAATTACCATTAAGATATAAAATACATAAAGGAGTTCAAGGATAGCCTCTTGGGAATGCCATATTTGACTGGAATACTGGAAAAATAGTAATCCTTTAATTATGCTCCTTCTAAATATGATGTTAACAAAATGTGTCTTATCTGCCAAAAGGCATTTTATTACCTTGAGTGGGGCTATACCCTGTATGTTATAGCTTGTACCATAGAGAGCTAAGTTCTACAATGCCAAATGCTTTGTAGAAGTAATAAACAATTTTATAAAAAATGAATATTTTGAGTTCTTTCCAAAAACATTTTATATTTGAATTGCTAACTGAAGAAAGGAACATCTATAAAATATCAAAGTTTAGTTTTTTACAAATGAGCTCATTTGAATGTATACCATCCATCATCTCCCCGGTAGCTATCCTTGGGTTAATGTAACCGGCCATCCAAGCATCCCAAACTCAGAAGTTAGCCACACCCTTGCCAGGCTGGGGGAACATCTCACAAGTCCAAATGGATAGTAGTGGCATTGAAAAAAAGAGTGTTTTGCCAATTCACAGTCTTTATAGAAACATGCAGTAATAACCATTGTTGGATATCACATTAAAAATTTTGTGTATTGCGGACAGGAATAAAATCCAGGAATTATATGTTTACGGAATGTCGGAATCCACACAGTGAAACTTTTGTTAATCTTATTTTGATTTAAAGTAAAACACTAAAAATCATGTCGTCACATTAAAACTCTCTTTAAGTTTCACAAACACACTTATAAAAGTAATTTTGGTACATGTTTCATGAGGTACATTCCTCACATTGTCAACCAAAACGACGACTGAGGAATCACTTTCAGCAAAGTATGTATGTTACTTTAAATCAAAATAAGATCCAGGAGTTAGTTCATTTATGTACACCTTAGACAAAAATAATGAGTAAACTCTGGAAGTGTTAAAGAATTACTATAAGTTCTGTTCAGCTCAGCATTCAGTTCATGGCATGTCTCTCCATGAGAGTCTTACAGCTCATCCTATCATTGCTAGTGTTCAGTTCTCCATAACAAATGAATGCTAATAGTGAAGGGATAAAAGGAGGGATCTAACAATAAGAGCTATTGAAGTTCAAATCCTACCCATGTGTGAGATGTTTTCTTTGTTCATTTTTTAAAGTAAAAATAATGTTTAGTAGTTGTGTAATATACTTTCGATTGCAAAGGCATATTTGAATTTTAAGGGGGAGGAAAAAAGAAAATAAAAAACCAACAACTCGTGCATAATTTTTTTTCAAAATGAATAGATAATGAATAACTGTTTTTAAATGAAATAAAGGCAATGTATATTTTCTTTTTAGTTTTTCACTTTAGAATATTTCTTAATATGGCATTTATTTTGAAAACTAGATGATTAATTTCGTTTTTGTATCTGAAAATAAATGCCTTAAAATTCAAATATATGTTGTCCATTAAAAGATTATTAATGCCTTATAGTTGGTTGGTTGCTAGTGATCATTGGGAATGTAGATATTTATAGTTTTTCCCTAGCTTCCCAATAAAGAGCTTCCAAATTATTTTTTATTTATTATTGCAATATATTAAACATTATTTTTATAACAAATAATAAATTCAGATTTAACAAGGATTTCCACCTAGGCAATTCTTAGGCAAAGACATGTACATTTGTTCTCTCAGCCATCAGAGCAAGCGGTCTGAGCAATTTCCTGTTTTTTGGCATGAATATAAACTGAAGGTGGCATTAAAACATATATTGCAAACCCAGCATTAGTACTACTAATATTTTGGTCTATGGATGTACCTATTAAGTCACTGGCCATTAATCAGAAAAAAGAAAAGGACAGTAGCTCAGCTGGATTATGCATGCATTACATGGATTTTGCTTTCATGTATTCCAATTCAAGATTTGTATTCTAAGAAAAGTGACAATGAACATTTTTGAAATTCATAACATGGGTCATATGAAATGACATACTGCCTCTACCACAGGGGAAAGGATAGAAAAATATGTAATGAAATGGTTCTTGGTTGAGCTGCTACATTAACAAATAAATTAAAAACAGTACATTTTTCTCAACAACTGCACAAGTCAAAATAAAAATAATTCAATTCTAATAGTTTTTATAACTATGTGAAATTAAGAGATAGAAAAAGAATTTATTTTTCCAGTAAGAGGCTACTCTTTCATGTCTGCTGATAGGAATTACAATGTCATTACATGGAAAACGAGGAGGAAAAATACTATACCATACCAGAAGTTAATGACTTAATTAAACAATAAAGAGATCCAACACATTTTCAATATTGAAATCAAAAGAGAAGAAATCATGGACTTCAAAGCTTGGTGATCAAAATTTTATAAGTGGACTTGCCTCAGCAATGATTAATGGTAAACAAATATGTTAAGAAAATAAAAGTACTTTTTTATTCTTTTGATTTTCAAAATATAATAAGTTGTATTTCTTCTTGAAGCTGCTTTTTAAAGTGAAATGTAGCATAACTATGGAAGAACTACTGATGGCCATACAGATTCAGAAGCACAATATGTTATCTTCATCTCCTAATTAAACAGGCTTATGTACAAAAGAAACTGTTATTATTTTTAAGGTAGAGGATATTGAGAAATTTCTAGCATATGTGCCTTGAGAGAGATAAACTTTTTGAAATAATATCATAACTTGGCCTATTACAAGCACAAGCCTAGATTAAGATTGAACCAGGTATGCTCACCTTAGCCTTGCCTATTAAAATGACAATGAATCTGGAAAATCCTTTTTCTCCTATTATTATAAAATTATTTTAACATCTAATTTATTGCTAATAAGGAATAAGTCCATGGTTGAAATTTTGTCCTACATTACAAATATAAGTTCTGGAAATCTACCTCACAGCCTTATAGCTACCTCATGTGGAACAAGATGCAAGTAGATTGGTAGCAGAAAATACTTAAACAATTTGCAGGAAACTTTTAAAAAAAATGTAATAAGTGATAAAAAATTGATACCTGCAAATGATCAGTAACAAAGTGATAATCCATCTAGGTTATCCCCTTACAAACTCTTTGAACTAAAACAAACATGTTGAAAAGTACTGGCAACAGAATGGTCTGCTCTTTCTCTTCTGTTAGTGCTCACATGTTATAAGTTCATGTGGAGGGTCAAAACACAAATTACTGCTAGATGGTACAAGATAAAGTGCCTGTACAAAGTTTTCAATGCACTGAGAGTGAAGCACCCAAAGATAGGCCTGAATTTAATATTGTTGTACTATGATATACCTCTTCTCCACATTACACAGCAAATTATGAACTTTCTTTAGTGGCCATTTCTGCAAGCTAGACCTAATTTTATGCTACTTTATCTGACCACTAAATAACATTCATGGCCATCATTTTGAATCAGTTAAAGCTGCAAAAGTCCCATATGCTCAAAGAGGTAAGACATTCACTATCAACAAAACAGTTTGAGTAGGTGGAACATGATATATTTAAAAAAAAAAGATGAATAACTTTTTTTTTGATTTTATGCTCAAAACTTCAGAGGGTCCCTCATAGTGCTCTTCAAGTAACCAGAGACATTGAGCATCATCTATTTGGATAGCACAGTCTCAAGGAAGTATCCCAAAAAGTATTTTAAAATATAAAATGAGTCTTTATAGTTTCAAAATGTTGTTATAATATTAAGCAATAGTGCACGCAGGATTATGATTTGTGAGTGGGAAGTTGCAAATTGTATTGAGGAAGGAGTTGAACATAAAAATAGCCATAAGCAACATTTAATTTGCTGGTCATGCCCATATTTTTAAATAAATGGTAAGGATATCATAAAAATTAAATTTGGAGACAATGACACTTTAATTTTTATTCCTACAAGATTTTATTTTGAACTGTATAATTATATTTGCAAGCCTTAAGTCAAAAGACCACGCAAATAACATCTATGGAAGTGTATCAAAATAACTACAAAATTGGATTTTCACAAAATTCGAGAATTTTCCTTCTTCATTCTGTCCTAGGTTAGTGATCGATAAAACTTCTTATTATCAGCTGAAGAGGCGAACTGAAACAGAAACAGAGAGCAAAGCAAAGTTAACAAATTTAATAATAACAAGTTTGTAGTTTCACCAGGCTCTAGCGAAACGATTTGATCTTTGAATTTGCAATTTGGACTTTGTTCGTTGCAGTCTTTGATCGTCCCAAAGCGCTGCAGGGCGATGTACGAAACGGGATCAATTTCAGTTGAAAATTCGTGAAAATCTATTTCTGTAGTTATTTCGATACACCCCCACAGGTGCTATTTGCGTAGTCTTTTGACTTTCGTCTTTTTACTTTACGCTTGCAAATGTTTTGAAGTAGTACACATACTTTTAGCAAAATTATCGATTACGGTCAGGGCTTATGCCTTTTGACTTTGTAATTTTCATAAAGTTACCGTTCCACGACTTTTTTGTCGTGCTGATAAGAACCGAACAGTTCGCAACCGGAGAATCACAAACTGGGTTTGAAATTATTCCCATTTTGTCCATCATCCTACAACTCTTTGGAACGATCAAATAACGCAACAGACATAGTCCAAATTGTAAATTCAAAGATTAAATCCTTTGGCTAGAGCCTGGTGAAAGTACAAACTTGTTATTATTAAATTTATTATTTTTGTGTTATCTCTGTTTCGGCTTCAGTTCGCCTCTTTAGCTAGGGAAAGTATGATGATAAGAATTTTTTATCGATCAATATCCTAGACAGAGTGGAGAAGGAAAATTGGAATGAAAATTGGTGAAAATTCAAATTTGTAGTTATTTTGTATAATTAAAATAAGATTAATTATTTACAACAAAGCCAAAAAGTTTGCTTTTATTATTCAATTATTTTAAAGAAAATAAAGCTCAATATTTTTGGTTCTTTCCGCACCATTTTAATTACTTTCTTCCACAAGCTGAAATAAATGTCAATGGCAATGTTAATGTTAATATTTTCCACACCATTCAATCTGATCTCTCCTATTATGTATCCCAAGCTAAATCATGGCTCTCTTCAAAGATTAAAAGTTTCTCAGTGTACTTGCAAGGATAAAAATCTTAATGAAAGCATTTGCATTTTTGGCAATAAAATGGACAATTTAGCAGGGTTTTACTTTCACATTTGGTGTATGCTAACTTTGGAATCGTTATATCACAGTTTAATTCTGCTATCAAACAGTTCATCCCAGTGCTAATGAGAGTGTTTGTGTAAACTCTGCTAGTTTCACTTATTTTTCTGCACCCTCTTTAAATACACTTAAGATATATACACAAAACTGCTGAGGATATCATTATACAATATCAAATGAAATTTACCAACTGAGGCAGCGCTCTATCCATGGAAGGAAAATTACACTCCACAATTACTATGGCATTTTTTAAAAGGCATATTTCTGTTTTGAACCTGACATCTATATTTCACAAATCTTGATAAAATAATTTATGAGCCTTTGTTCTCAACTATTTCTTTACATTTTCAGATAAAAACTAGAATTAGCTGCATTCATTTTGTTCTGGTTAGAGTAGAAACCATTTCCTCATGAAACATCAAGCTAAGATTAGCAATTGCCGACTTGAGTTTTTTACTTAAAGGTACCTAAATGCTTTGCTACCTCCGTCCATTGATATTTTAATATTCCATTTTCAGATTGGTTTTCTCACAAAAACATCTTAAAGAGAAGCAAGTACCTACACCAAGTTCAAAGTGACACGTCACTGCAAGTGCATGGCACCTGATAGTTGATGAAGAATATAAATAAATGTACAGAAAGAGGAACATAAAGAGTTTTCGAAAGCAATGACTATAGTTTGAGTTTGAAAGAGCTGGTTGCATTAGTTGATGTATTATATATCCATGTTGATTTAGGAGCTAGAAGCATAGAGTTAGTTTAACTGTGGCTCTACTAAAGGTGATCTGCATCCTTCAGTCAGACAGTGAATAGAGATATACGTTCTGCGAAATACTTAGCTAGCTGCACCGCCACGGGTGGCCGAGGTCGTTAAATCGCGGACTCGAGAGCGGGAGGTGGGGTTCGAATCCCGCCAGGACCGCCCTCCCTGACTGGGTTTTTTTTCTAGATTTTCCTCGGTCCTCATAAATGGCAAATGCCATGGAGGTACCCTAAATAGTCGGTCCTGGTGGTGTAGTGGTTACCATACTTGCCTCCTATACCCAAGATCGCGGGTTCGAACCCGGCCAGGACCGGTGGATTTTTTCGGGCGTAAAAATCCTAAGTATGGCTTCCTTCGGAAGGGAAGTAAAGCCGTGGGTCCCCTGTCGTACATTTACGGCACGAAAAAGAACCTCAAGCCTGAAAGAGAAGCCTCTGAGCAAAATTTGACGGCCGTTTCACGCTCTGAGTTGAATGGGACGCTGATGACCTGAGATGTTAAAGAGCGTCCATAAATAAATTAATCAAAAAAAAAAAAGTACTCGAAACTTAGGCCTGGAACGTTTCCTTCCTTAAAAACAAATCCTTTCCCAATATGTCATTTCATTTCAAGTATCACCAGTATCCATCGCCTGTGGTGCCTCTGTAGCAAAAACGGGCGTTAAACACCATTCATTAGCTAGCTGCGCTGTGATCTGAAAACCACAATGTCAGAAGTTTGAAAATAAATACATATGCCTCCTCCTCCATCATCATCACCATCATCATCATCATCATCATCATCATCTTCTTCTTCTTCTTCTTCTTCTTCTTCATTGTCACTATAGTCCGTGGTAGCTTTGGCCTGACGCAACGACCTCTATGTCTTACCACTTCATTGATAGAGGACAATTTTGCAGGAGGACATATGACCACTCGACTTCCTAAATCGAAGAAAGTCACCTTTTCATCAGGCAGTTTCCAGTTATTCTTGAGGTTGCGTAAACGCCGTTCCAGACTTCCCTAAGTTAGAAAAGAACTTAATTAATATCCGGAAATCGCACCTGGGCTTCCTGGTCAGCAGTCAGAAATGCTGGCTACTGGACAAAGTAGATGGACAGATAAACGTTGTGCTAATTACAAATAATGCAACCGTTTCATTGATATTCAGCTATGCTACAATTTATTTGCATACCTCACTGTAGGTGAGAAACTTTCCCCAACACAATACAATGCCCTTACCTGCAAGAAATGTCAAACAAGCCTAATAAATCATTATAAAATTCTGGTTTCTAGTTGATGTTGACATAAAATATCTTTGTAATGGGTTCTCATATCTTGGCAAGAGCAATTGATGAAAAACTTCCAGAGAATGTAGTAATAAAGTTAATAATCACCCTATTGCAATAAGGCGTGTAATGTCACTGTAGATAACTATTTTACTCAATAAAATTTGATAGTTTCAGTTGAAAGGTTAACATGTAATGAATAAATACATAAACAAATTTCGGCAAACATATATTTCTTATATGGGTACTCCAGTACTTACATAATCATTCAGTATATAAATGTTATAAATTTAAGTAATTTCTGACTCACACTTTTGCTTCCGTGTTTAGCTAAACAGTTATTTAATATTTGGTATCAACTGACTTAATTTTAGTTTTAAAACGGGATCAACATTCAAATTATTTCTGTACTAGTTTATATATATTAAAAAGGAAAATCCTTATTCACAAAGGTAAGTAGTCATAAACACCAACAAAATTTTACAGCTTTTTTAAAGCCATTGGATGTTCGTTGTCGGGGTTTTTGTTTGTTTTGTTTTTTCTCCCTCTTGCCTGCCAGAAATCTGTTAAATCTATTCTCTTGATCATTTGCCTGTGACTTCCATCACATGATAGTTCGACCAACTCGTCTTTCTCGGAAATAGTTAAGTTTTATGGTAAGGTGTCAGCAATAGAAAACGGGTATCAACTTGTCTTTCTCGGAAAGAGTGAAGTTTTATAATAAGGTGTCAGCAATAGAAAACGGGTTCCTAATCCAAAATTCTGAATGCAGGTTTTCGGGTGTATATATATTAAAATCATAAATGAAACTCCTAAGGTGCTTCTTAATATTCACCGCCAGTTAACAATGAAGAGGAATTTTATTTTCACTTAAAGCATCCAACAAAGGAAAGGAAGATGTGTTTCCATATAGAGTACTATTATCATGAAATTTAGTTTCTTCTTAAGAGCCGCAATTTTGTCCTGTACCAAGAATATGAAAGTAAGTGCACCCTGCAATCTTTTGGTCAGCTGATTGAGGCGACAAAATGCATCTGACAAGTAAACTAACCCGGAAGTCACAGTTCATCAGTGAAATAATTGAAATCTGAGGATACTCGGAGAAAAATCTGCACCTTTGAATTAAATTCAAACAAACAGCTCAATATATTTCCTCTCGACATCTAACTTCAGTATGAAGTAAAACAGAATCATGTTCAGCAACTATTTCATTACCTAAGATAGAAAATGATAGTTCTGGACTTAATTAGCGGACAAACATTTACATTTTTATTTAAAATTGTCTTTGGTGCAACAGGCATCGTTCTTACGGCTAAAGCCTCGCGATATATGCTACAACTTAGAAATTTTGCTTCTGGGGCTTCTTCTTTAATCTTTGCAACAATGCCGTTGTGTTTCCCAGTATGTGCTCCATCAGAACAAACATTAACACATTTATTCCATTCTATACCATTAACTTTTCATAAATTGGTCTAATTTTGAAAATATTTCATTCGAGGTTGTCCGAGAAGGCAGTGATTCAGAAACAAGAACGAAAATTTCAAATAAAGACCGGTGGGAGTATTGTGTTAGTTCTGTTTGACCACGCTTCACAAGATTTTTCTTTCCAATTGCCTCCCTCGAACGCCGCATAACTTCCAAATAAATCATTTTATTGAAAGCTTGAGCGAGTGAGGCATACTTGCAATGAATAATACCGCTTAAATCTTAAAAAGTCTACGAACCTCACTTTGACATTTAAGCGATTTTGGCGTACTTTAGTTTCGGCGGCGATTTCTCCACTACTCCCAAGACGGTATGACTGCAGGCTCGCGTCTAATCACCTCCTCCGGCTTTTGATGTGAGGGTTTTAAAAATACCCAAACCTGCGACATACGTTGGTTGTGTATCACACAGTACATGCTATATTCCTGTGCTAAAAGTCCATTATGATATTAAGTGAACTTATACACAAGGAAGGTGTGGATTTAGCAAGTTTGGCAGGAGGTGGGGGTGTTGTTAGAAATGAATAGTTACAATTTCATTGTGTGTTTTTAGTGATTGTGAGCAAAACATTGATTGGCTTCTCAAACTTAAGAAGTAAAATTCTACAAAAAACAATCACTCAAAATTTCACAACTTCCTGTTCTTGTTTCTGGAACTCTGGAACATTTGAGAAACATCGACCGCCTTTGCAATGAACGTTGCTTCTGACGTTGCTTATTTTATCTTAAAGGCCGATATCAGCTGTGAAGTTCTAAGAACACTCGTTGAATGTGTACTGTGCTTCCGTTTCCATTGTTGAGGTAGAATGATCATTCAGCACCATGAATAGGGTAATGACAAAATTTAAAAAATAGGATAAGTCAGAAAGGGAATGAGGAAATCAAAGAAAGTTTCATTAATGATGTCACCCACATACGAGGGATAAATAATGGTAACTATTTCTTTCTTTTTCTTTTTTTTTTTCGCGAATAAGATACAACACGAAAAATCTAAGAGATATAATTAAAATTGTATGGAATATACTTTCGAAGAAGTCACCAGATGCTATATGTAAGCAGAACAGCAAAATCATTTCACAGCGCGCTCAGTTGGTGAGCGATAGTGGTCAAGAATGGAGGTCACGAAGAATGAACAACATACGATGTGAAAATAGTATTTCCATCTCGCCACTGTTCCACAGGACGGGGCACACTCATCCAGTGCTTCTCGTAGCTTTGTGTGACATTCTCGTGCCTTTCTGGCGCGGAGAAATGCTGTTTTCACATATGCGCGTTGTTTCATCTTCGTGATCTTCATCCTAACCACTGTCGCTCACCGAATGAATTTCGGAAAGTGCTGAGATATGCAGCTCTGCTCACACATATCATCTATGACTTCATTCGAAAGTACATTCCATACACGTTCAATGGTACATCTTAGATTTTTCGTGTTGCCCCTTGTTCCGAGAAAAAAAAAAAAAAAAAAAGGTTTACTGTAAATGTAAGTTATTACATGCTGTAACATTATTTTATTAATTTTTATAATTTCATTCTTAAAGATAATTATTCAAAATTACATTTAATTTAACTATTTCAGAGATAAATGGAAATATAAAAATATTAGTAGCGGTGTTAATTAATATTACCAAAATTTGAAGTCTATGGTGTTCCCCGCTCCAGTGAAGTTTGATATCCCCTCCGAGGGAAGTGGCTGTATTCAACACTGATCGTCCTCATTTTATCGACTCAAAAGATCTTGACTGAATTTAATAAGCATTTCTTTTTGAACATTTTTCAGCAACCGTGGAATTAATTTTGCAACAATCTGACAAATGTCGAGTTTTCTCGCCAAAATAATAATAATAATAATAATAATAATAATAATAATAATAATAATAGGTTCTCTAGTCTTGAGCCATCTTTCGGCGGGGTTTTTTACTGCACCCGTTTCTGGATTTTGGTGCGAAGAATTCTGTGAATTCCAGGGCTTCAATGTTTTCGAAATTTTTTCCATACAGGAAATGGGCCATGGATCGAAATAGATGGTAATTGGAAGGCACGAGATAAGGAATATGTGCTGAATCTGATAGCAGTTCGATCCCTCTCAATTTCTGTAATTTTTCCATGCTTGTTCGAGCGATATGGGATCTCGCATTAAATTGATGTAAGAGAACTCTGTTTCGATTAAATAATTCTGAGTAGCTCTGTCCCAAAACTTCATGAACTCGTTCCACTTATTGAGAATAAATATTCGCATCGACTGCACGTCCGTTTGGAACAAAATCCCAGTTACACTTTCAAAATTCCACCAGACATATAATATTACTTTGGGGCCGAAGCGATTTTTTTTAAACGATGACTTTGGCAGACTGACGGGGATCGAGCCTCTGTTTTGAAGTGTCAGTGCTGCGGTAATATAATGCTTTTTCATCACAGGTGACAATTCTACTGATAAATCTATAATCTATAGGATTTACGATAAGCTGATGAGAGACATCCACTGTGCATTAGGCCTGTTAAGGTATCATTTCAAGAGATACAGATATACAGCTTCTGTATGTTATTTTAAAATATCTTAACATGGCGTTGCATGTTATTTGTTAATGCACCAAATTCCTCTGACAGCCAATGATTACTTTGATTATATTCTCAATATTCCATACCTTACGTTTTTCAGGACGTGGTAAATTTTTATTGTTTTCTTCCATTTTTGATGTGCTGGAACTATCGCTCACTAACGACACTTTCACTTTCACCTTCTACTTCACATAATCTTCTAGGCGGAGCAGCAGCTTTATAATCTTGTTTCCAGTAGTGCTTTAGAAGGAATCTAATCTGAAACTTTGTTACCTCCATTTTATGATTGCGTATTACTAATCATCTGGCACATGCTCATAATATACGCAATAATAACCATAATATTCTGTTAATTACTTTTCCAAACAAGAAAACTACTATAGCTTACAAAACACCAAACTTAAAATCCGAAATATCTTATGAGACCACACATTATTGCTCTCAATATTATATTATTACTGTCGTCGTCGTCGTCATCATCATCATCATCATCATCATCATCATCGTCGTCGTCGTCGTCGCTATCATTGTCTTCATCAATGTTGTCATATTTAGACAGTTTTATAATTTGTAATTTCAAATTGAATTAATTTTTTTGAACATTCGCTCGCTATTTCTTTCTTGGATTTCTGATCCTTAAATATTTTTACATGACGAACTCTAAAACTATTGCGTTTGGTTTGGTTATACTTCTTATATTTGCAATATTTTACCAATAAGACTGGTACTTAGACAACAATCTGTCAATATAAAAATGCATCAGCAACGAGTCATAGAATTTATGACATTTTACAAAACAGTTCTATCAAAGTCAATAAGCAGGTTATGCTAGATCCGTAATAATTAAGAGTAACTAAGCAGGAAGTTATTATAGTGATTAGTTGCGATTTACATTGACATTTAAGTTTTCCTTCCTTTTTAAAATAAAAAAACAGCATATTTAGTTTCAGACAATCAAATATGCGAATGAACGAAGGAATGAATAAATAAAGAAACAAATTATTTTAAATTGTTATCTACAGCTTTCTAGAATTCCGAAGAGAGTGTTATTAAACAGTGACATGTGCATGCCAGTTTCATAATTGTTTATTGTAAACATTATGAAATAAAAACCGTGAAATGATAGTTGCAACTATTCTTCGTTCATTGGCGAATGCTGTCGCAGCAGAAAGTAATAACTGCAGTCGAATGAAGTTCTTCGACGAAGAAATGCTTTTTTGTCAATTCTAAATAAGGGAGCATTGCAGCAACAATCAAACACATGACATGGTAATAGTTTATCCTCGACGAGACCTTAGTATTATTTTCTGGCTGATTTTGTTCACTTTTAATGCACATTTGGGCTTGTGCAATGGATCACGAATTGTTTCGGGATATTGATGATAATTGTTAGGTATTTTTATTTAATTTTATTCTATAATGCTTATTTTCCTGATAAATTTTTTTTTTTTTTTTGAGTAGTGTTTAACGCCCGTTTTTACTACTGAGGCACCACAGGCGGTGGACACTGATGATACATGAGATGAAATGATAAATTGGGAAAGGATATTTTTTTTTTAAGGAAGGAAGCGTTCCAGGCCTAAGTTTAGGTACCTCCCCGGCATTTGCCAGTTATGAAGACTGAGGAAAACCTGGAAAAAAACCCAGTCAGGGAGGACGGTCCTGGCGGGATTCGAACCGCAGACCTCCCGCTCACGAGTCCGTGCCTTAACGACCTCGGCCACCCGTGGCGGTCCCTGATAAATTGATTCTATATCAAGATATAATACTTCAGATTAATATTTATTTATTCCTCTTTTCCATTTATGAATACAATTTAAATTACAATTTAAATCTACAGATTTTAAAATATACAGTTCTAATACTATAACTAAACAAAACTAAAACTTCAAAAAAACTAAACCGGTGCTGAAAAGCAGCATTATGGCTATTTTAACTATAAAGTATAATTAACTTACAATTGCTACTATGATTGTTTTTATTATTATTATTATTATTATTATTATTATTATTATTATTATTATTATTATTATTATTATTTACGAACGTTTTTTAACGTCTCAGGTCATCAACGTCCCATTCAATTCCGGGCGTGAAACGGGCGGCAAATTTTGCTCAGAGGCCTCTTCTTTCAGGCATGAGGTTCTTTTTGTGCCATAAATGTACTACACGGGACCTACGGCTTTACTTCCCTTCCGAAGGAAACCATACTTAGGATTTTTACGCCCGAAAAAAATCCATCGATCCTGGCCGGGTTTGAACCCGCGATCTTGGGTTTAGAAGGCAAGTATGGTTACTATACCAGCAGGACCGACATACAATTGCTATAGATGTGGAAAATGCCCTGTACATCTCAATAAGTTTTTATTTTTTTGCGAGCTCCTTAAAGTGCGTTTAAAATATGTAATTATATCTCGCGTGCCTTTTCCTCCCAAACTCCTCCTCCATGGATTAATATGGCTGCAAATATGCTATTGTGTTTGAATTTTATTTCACCAGTTTGTATAGGTAGTAATTATCTGTCCAATATTGGCCAACTTAAACAAATTTTTTTCTGCTCGGAGTTCTCTACAAATGGATTTCTTATATTTTCTATAGGTTTCTTAAAATTTAATTCCATCCAAATAGATCCATAGATATTTATTTACTGATTTTTTTATATTAGTATTGTTAATTTTAATAATCCGGTTTCTGTTTAAGTTTCTTTTTATAAACATATATGATGATCTGTGAGGGCCTATTGCAATTTTACTATTATGCACCAATTGTTTACATGATCAGTTATAATATTCCATCTCTCTTCTGTTTACTTTCTATTACATTCTTCTATTATTAGTAGTAAATCATCTGCATATGCGATAATCTCTTTTACACTATCTAAGCCTTCTAACATCATTATTAGAGATTTCAAAATCATGTCCCATAATATCGGCCCTAAAATTGATAATTGCCGACATTCTTTGTAATATCTGGTTTCACCTTTAACCCATACTCTTGTTTTTGCAATAATCTGTTAAGGAATTATAAATTCATCTGGATATTTCTTTTTCCTTAAAAGTTGAAAGAGTGCCGGCCACCTTAAATTATCAAACGCCAAGGAAATATCGAAAAATATTGCTATTACATTTTTTATTTTTTTATTTTTCCAGTCTCTGTTGCCCTTGGTGGCCTCTGTTGGCTTGCCCTTTCTAAATCCAAACTTTTAATATTCATACCAAGCATAGATCTATATTTATCGATTCCTTTGCTCGTCAGTTTTTCTTGAATTGTGCCTAAAACATTTAGTAAGCAAATAGGCCTAAAGGATTTCAGCCCTGCGTGATTTTTATTAGTTACGTCGTTTAAAATGATCACATTCCAGCAACAAGGCACTCTTTCCAGCCATAGACAGCTATTAAACAGTTGACACAGGTACGGAGTAATCTGGTCTTCTAACTGTCGTAACACTTCGGAATTTATTCCGTCCGGCCTTGGTAGTTTTGTTCTTTAATTTCTTTAAATTTTTTTTTCTTTCACCTTCGTGGTAGGAATAAATGACACCTTCGGCTATATTTTTGGTAATTAGTCCTTTTCTTATTTTCCTGCGCTCTGGGTTATCGTGTCCTTTATTATCATTAGACATTAGTGTTAAAAGTTGGAATTTATATAATCTATTCAATTTACAGTCATTTGATCATTCCCTTTATCCAGAGTAGAAATTACTTCTGGAGTTTTTGCTTTCCTCATTATTAATTTATAAAATATACCCCATATATTGTTAGAAAGGTTTACCTCTAAATTGTTTTCATGCATTTTGCGATATTTTTCATTTTTTCCCTAATTTCTCTATATATTTTTAAGTTGCACTGTAGGCAATTTAAATTCCGTTTTTAGTTTATCCCAAAATTTGTGCCTTTATATTGTGGGTTTTTTATTCGCATTCCATCTTTGTTCTATGTGTTAATTTGTATGTTGAAATAAATTATCTGTGATCACTTGACATCAATATTTTACCTACGCTTCAATTGGTAATAATTCTGCTTGCTTTTTTATTTGTTCAATGTAATATCTATGTTGGATATAGCTCCTACTCTGTTGTTGTTAAAGTGTTTCAGTAAATCATCTAATAAAAGAAAGAAGATATGCGAAGACCGTGCGTTGCCGGTTTACAGTGTTGTATCCACCACAAATAAGGATGGCCCACTTTGTGTTAGCTAGGAAGCAGAAGAAGGAGCACAGGTGCTCATTAAAATCATCAAACGAGGATACACTTACTCGGCAGGTATTTTTAATGTTTGGGTTTGGCTATTATTTAAATAGCAGTTAGCCAGTTAGCAACGACCTAAGGTATGGACTTATCAATGGTACTTGTTTTACCTTCCACAACATGTACTTCAAATCAGACGTAGCAATAGAAATTGATCATTCCAATATCGATGGCTAACGAATTACTCATCTTTGCTGGTGTACTCCCCTGAGAAGAAAAGTGTTTTGTGTGGGTATTGCATACTTTTTCGGAAAAGCTTCATCGTACCATTCAAGGTGCATTTATAGTGAGTGTAATGTTTATAAAAGCATTTCAAAATAGTGCTAAGTAAACGAACATATAATTACGCTAAACTTAGTTTTTCTTGATTATAATTTAATTAATAATATCAAAAGATTTGTTTATATATACCCCACCCTTTCCCGTCCATCAGCACTACCTGTGTCTCTGGGAAATACTACTGTTGGTTACCCCAATTGCATATTCACCCGCTACGAGTGAATCCCTTTTGTTCTGGTAATACTGTTTTTGACTATATAGCTTCCCAAAGTAATTTGAGCAATTCAATAATTCTGCAGACACCTCAAGAAAACTGTGGAGCTTCCAAGAAAAATTTCCATGCATCCAGTAGAGTAGATGTGCGGAAGCAGTTGGTAGCATTGGTAGATGTGCTCTTCGATATATCGCATGAGATACACGTAACTTAGTTTCCTTACATTATGTAGGATTGGACAACTTCAACCAATAACAGTATATGTTAGTCAATGGACGTTGACGTTTGGGTAAGATTCATGGGCTAGGGCTTAAATGTCACTAGTTAGTGAATGTGACTTAAAATGATTGCGAAATGCATATGCTGGAGCAGTTTATTATTTTTATCTGCTATAGGACACGGAAATTGTCAATCATATTCCATAATCGTTTCGCATGAAAGGTGTTAATGCAGCAAAATGCTAGTTCCATTACAGTGCACACATTATAGATGATTAAATGGGATTTTCGTTCTATCATGCAATCTTTAGTACTATTTATGTATTTTATAATCATTCCGTGATTGCTGCTCGTTGAATTTAACTGCCGTGAAAAAATTATTGAGGTTAAAATGCTGTCTCAACATGCTAGGTTACACCGTTACGGTTTTCTCTTAATGAATATTATAGAAGTGAACATACAGATTTTTAAAATGTAGATCTTATATTTTTGTTCAGTAATAACCCTTGTGGTTATGGAATAATATTTGAAAAACATTTTTAACTTGAGGACTTTCTCAAGTTTAATAATAAAGTAATAGCTTTATTTTTATAATTAGAAAATGAGGTGGATGAAATATATGTGTTGCGTTTACGATGCTTAATTTGACAAGTGCATGAAAAATGGCGTTTATGATGAAGAAGAAAAAATATAAGTTCCAAGTTGAGATCTGCCTTGAAGAACTGACAGCAGTTCCATTTGTAAATGCAGTACTTTTTGCTAAAGTGCGGCTGTTGGATGGAGGCAACTTCAGTGAGATTTCAACAAGGTAATGTTTTCTGTGTCATTACTTTTTTTCTATTCTACATTTTATTGTGGATATACAAATCACACAAGAATTGATTTTGAATATGCCAGTGCAAAAAATTTCATTCTTCATATTGTAACATGACAATAGTGCTTAAAAGAAAATACAATATTGTCAGCAACTATGATGATTTAAAATTTTATTTGCAGCTTAGTAGGTATAGGAATAAGAGGAATGTTGTGAGATTAGTAGACGGCAGTTCATTGTAGCTTACTTCAAATTACTGCATCTTAGAATAAAGAAATGCTCTTTGTTATTTTTCAATAGTTGCAATAATAAAGTATAATTCTGGAAGAAAGATATAGTGTTTTATTGCTTAGTATAATTGATGTTATATTGCATGAATGATTTAAGTTTATATGGTCTCTTGAAAGATTATAAGTCATAATCATAAATAGTAGGATAAACTGATGTAGGTTGTATAAATGTATGCAAGGCCTTAAGCTATGCTGACCAAAAAGTCGGAATAGATCCTTATGATATGGGGTAGCATGTTCTGGATTCTATCTCATAATAATATTGCAGTTATATTGTTTTTTCAATTTGGCCATTTGCCATTAAATAATCCGAAACATTTTATCAGCATTTTGTGAAAGGAATTGCTGTATAAAAACATTTCTTCATTATACATAGTATCTCAAATGGTTGTCCATGATAATTTTATTGTTCAGGATCATGGTAAAGTAATGCATTTTGTACCTGCACATGCAATTTAAAACTGTTCGAAATTCCAATTTGTCTCATTTGCAACAGTAGCATACTCTGAATGACAGAAAAAATGGTCAATAATGAAGGGAAAAAATAAAATATGGATGTATGACATTCATCAAAATCATTATAAATTGTTTATTTTAAATAAGAGAAAGGTAAATCAAGCATCTATATAATTTATCAATGGAAATACCATCAGTGCTTTGTTTTCTTTTTAACCTAGATAATCTTGCCTGCAGAATTATATTACTATCTAAGTAGGAAATGTTAGCAAAGGCTCATTTATCTTCAGTGGAGTACATGATTTAAATTCTGTTCAGTGTTAATCAGAATTGACACTGATCATTATGAAAACCATGCAACTGTATGATTTAATCATAGAATCATCTTAATTTAGTATATTGTACAATTCAAAAATGAAGTTGTTAAGTCCAGAAATGCAGCAGTAGCTTAAAATGTAACTGAGCCTAAGTAATCTCTCAGATTGTGCATTTTTTAGCACTTTTGTTCTGATATAACATAGGTAAAGAGCATATTAACTCTATAGAAATCTATAGATGTCACTGTCCTACTGTGCCATCAGACTATTGGGCCTAATTGATTCAGTTAGAAAAAATGTTAGGTTTAGACAGCAAGTGAGCTTACGAAGTAATCATAATTCTTGGTGCTGATATGCAATGAACTAAGAACTCTGTGGCATAAATCCTAGGAGAAAACATTTGACACTCTTATCATATGAATACATGTTTATGAATGTGTGATAAGGTTTTTTTTTTAATATTATAAGTGTAAGAAACAACTTACATAGAGAATATACAAGGCTTTCTTGATAGCATAGTATTTGTCATGAATTTGTCAAATTGTTAGTGTGGTGACAGTCTTGAAGAATTCACTAGTGAAAGTAATTGACTTCAGGCTTTGACATGCATTTTTTTGGGGAAATATTTTGAAAATAAATGCTGTTTGTTATTTGCTGATTCCTAGATATTTAGCATTGCTGAATTTTTGTTTATTTACTTGGTTTATTTAAGGGTGCTCTTTAACAACTCTGGTAATTAACGTTCCATTCAATTCAGGGTGTGAAATAGCCAATAAATTTGCTCGGAGGCCTTTTCTTTCATGCTTGAGGTTTTTTTACATGCCGTAAATCTACAACACCGGCTCAATGGCTTTGCTGTCCTTCTGAAAGAACCCATGCTTAGGATTTTTATGTCCAAAAAAATCCATGGACTCTGGTTGCAAATATTGAATTGTTAATTATAAACAGTTGAAAGTTTATTTAAGAACTTTTGAAAAATAAGACATTTTTAAAAAATTCTGTTGGAACACTCACAGTGAAGCTTGTTAAATGTAAATTATATCTAATCTGTTGTCTAACACATTCTTATGCTTCACTTACTTTTAAATATGGTGGTATTTTAAAGTAAGTGAAGCATAAGAGTATGTTAGATGATGGATTAGATATAATATACAGTTGAAAGTTTATTCATCTTGTGGTGTAGGAAAAATGTAGGAAAAGAAACTGAAAGCCCAACTGAAATACCATTACAGTTGTGCTGCCGAAGTGAATAACAGCTAAAATAAAGTTTGAAACATCATGCCATTTTTTTCTTTCTGCATTTTTCTTCGTTAATGCAAATAAAAGGAAAAAAGATAGTGGAGTGACAGTGACCATCATAAAGAACTCACCAATGAAACTAAATGCATTAAGATAGGGAAAATAAATAAATGAAAGATGATTGCCTCTACTTTAAATGTTTCTTTGTTTCCTTATACTATTGAGGTAGTAATTAGATGATGCCTTCAACATAAAATATAGAAAATTATTATTAAAAAATAAAATTAGTAATTAAATTATGGTGATCCTTATTTGTTATGTTTCTCCATTGTAGCAAGCGGACAAGTAGAGCTATCAATTCTTGGTCAAAATGCTTCCATTCTTTTCTGCAGTACCATGCCACTATTACACATTTTAATGTTTTTTCTTAATAATGATTCTGTTTATATGTTATGTATTTTATTTTAATATGTTAAGGATTTTTACAGAATTTTTTTTAACAGTTCCAGAGAAGGAAAGTTATGTTACAAGCTCAGTGCCACATGTCCCTATCGAATGTTTGAATGTTTCTTGCTATACCAAAAACAATTTTGCTAGCTGATTTTAAACCACAAATTTGGTTTTAAAGAAAAGAGAGGGAAAATTGTGGTAGCGATGCTTAGTTTCCCTTATACCTGCTAATTCATTTGTATTGGGAGCCTTTTCTTTTTTTATGGCATTATTGCAACCCTTCAGAAATATTTTGTTTTTTTCCTTGTACAAAAGACAAGAATTACCATATGAAAAGTATGCAACATTAAAACCTTTTACCTAATTGTTTTACTGTGAAAGAATTTGAAAGCAAAATTAGAAATTTGTGAATAATTTAACCTTTAAATCCAAAAGAGGAATTTTATATTAGGAACCAACAAGTGCAATATTTAGTTCATTATTAGTATTATTTAGTTTTAGAGTTATTTAATATGAAACTTAGTGATGGTATCAATTCTCCAGCTCGTACAACAGCTTGGCAGATTCTATAAATCTTTCTTTCGGTGCCTTAAGAGAAATGTTACAGTGTTGACTACGCATACATCATAGTATTTTTGTCTATATGCCTATAATTGAATAAACTAACTGTTAAGACTGAATTAATGCTTGTGAACTCATAATAGTACATCAGCTAGACAATAAGCTATATATTTGCATAATTTTTTTTAATGTGGCTGGTAATAATCAGCTACAATGGGAAAAAGCAGATGAGGCCTATCTGTTCAAGCACAGTAGAAAAGTCAAAAAGATTTAATGAAACTTTTCACTTACGAAATATTCATTAATGCAGTAAATAGTGGACATTACATGTTAATGAATGTCAATTGTTTTTGTTGGTGTACTTTTTGCTATGCTAATTCCTAAAAAGAAAAAAACCTACTTGTATGGACCGAAATGACAGTAAAATCAGTTAACGTTTCGTCCCAGAACCACTGCTGGTCATGCAGATCTTCCTTTTTATTGGAGCTTAAATTATTTTCGAAAGGAATGCACTGCTTGCAACAGCGCTCTGACAGATACAAATTATCACCCTCTTAGAATTCTCTGTCCAGCGATATTCATACTTTTGACACAAGAGGGTAAAAACGTGTTAATCGATAGTAAAAGTGTGCTCCTTTTCTTTGTGAATGATAAAAATGCAAGATCTACACTAAAACATTAACTATGGAGCCAAAATGGGCACGGCTGCATAGATCTCGAGGCGGTGAACCAAGAACAAGTTACAGTGCCGGTTTCGTAGATTATACAGCTTTTTAAAAACAACTTCAACATTTACTAACAATCACAAGTTCAGGAATTTTTTCCAGTCATCAAAGGAAAGAGGGAAGATTTTGGTTGATCTTATTTTCTCCTTTGTTGAATTGATGTAGAAATTTAATGTGTTGGCATGCTGTCAAGATGCGTAAGAAAAAAGAGTGCTATTCATTAGAAGAATTTCTGGTCAAAGGATAATGTTTGTAATAAGGTGATTATAACTGGTCCTATTTATACTCGGCTGGTAATTTTAAAACCATGCACATTCTTCCGTTGATATAGCCCTTCCTAAATTTGAAAATATAAAAAAAGATATGTGTGGGACAGAAAAAAAAAGGGGGGGGGAGAAAACTTTGTCCCCAAAATAGTTGAAGTGACTAAAGAAACCAACTGGATTCTTTCCTGACAAAAATTGCGCATATATTCTAACGTAGCGCCGCCCTGCTTACGAGTACTGTAGAAAGAACATTTAGCACCTTAAGAGGTGTTAAAACATGATTCAGATTGACGATTACCGAAAATCGCATATGCGATTAGGCGTAATGAGTTTTTACAAGAAATTGGCTTTGGAAAAAAAAATTGCAGGTATAATTTTTGTCGAGAATGCCACATTGCTAGTAATATTAACTTTTTTTTTTTTTTTTTTTTTTTTTTTTTTTTCGAAGAATGATAACCCCCTGAGTACCTGAAATCTCAAGAAGAAGCAATGACAAGCTGGGTTTGTTTTGAGTAATCGGGTTAATAGTTAATGGAATGGGAATCGTGGTCACCGCAGTGTAATGAACTACATATCATACATAACCATGTAATCCTGGGATTAACCCAGCCCTCCACCCCCGTCTTTCTTTCCCGTATAGCTTCTATGAAGAAAAAAAATTGTGTCTACGTTAAGCACTCCTCTCTTTGTGGTTAATTAATATGTGAGTGGTAATTACACCGCAATAATCTCGGAGATTTTAGAGGGAACTTGGACAAGAAATTTGAGATACGGAATCTGGGGTTCACGAATAAAAATAAGGGTTTTATATGAGGATAAAAATGTGAAATTAGATGCTGATAACTCATAAATGGGGTAAAATGTTGCCTGTTTCACCAGCAAGGAAATTTCTGATTTTCAAACTCAGCATCAGCATTTTGAAGATGTAGTGATATAAATCTCTAAAATCTCGGACTAATTGCATAACCATACGGCACTGAACAACTGGTTTATTGAGCTGCTAGTCTAGAGCAGTAGCTCCCAAAGTGTGGGTCTTTTGGGGAGTTGCCAGAACATTTACAATAACACAAAAACGCACCTTTTCGTGTTAAGGAACATAAATATACCGTTAAGATAAAAAAAAAAAAAAACAGTAGCTAGTTATAACATTGAAGGAAATGAACGCGTATATACATATATATGTAATTTTTTTTAAAAAAAATATAGTTTTTCAATTTTGGGAGTTGTATTCTATATACACAATAAGATCGTTTGCAAGTTCAAGACAATTTCTCTCTCTCATTTATGACTCATAGACGATAAACTTATCTTGCACAAATACGAACTTGCTGCTAGTAGAATTTATTTTTTCTTTTGAAAAATCGAAATTTTCTTGCCATCTTTTAATCCACCAGGACAGTTTAAACTAATTTTTGTTGTAATTTCACCAGTATAGAAACATATTCCATATTCATCTTTGAATATTATAATTGCTGTGAATTTTTTCCGAAAATATACAAAACGGTTGTGCAAAAACCAGAATGTGTATCATAAGCTAAGTTTTCTGTAAGTTCTTGAATAGAACGAACGTCATTTTATGCCAGCTGACCTGTAGCAGAAATCATGGTTGTACATAAATCCATAGGTTTTCACCTTCGTCTATTGTAAACGTTAATATTTCAGCGTTGCAAATTCCTATTCAAAGAGCTTGATTGTTTGAAATAGTAATAACATCACTCTAAAAAGTAAATAAAGCAGGCCCTCAGGGGCCCACTTTTTTGGGTACGGGACGTAGCGACCCCGAGGCACCCGAGCTGCTCCCTCAGGTCCGCGCTTCCCCTCAGGGGCCCAATTTTTTGGGTAGGGGGGAAGCGACCCCGAGGTCCGCGCTCATCGCGTTTGACTCCTTTTTATTTTGCCTCCATTTTACTTTTATCTTTTATACCTCCCTGCTTTTAGTCTGATGGATGCACCCGTGTTTGACACGGTTAAAATGTGACTGGGTAATGGCGTGACCCCCAGCACTGGGCCATCATGTAGGGCAAGAGCGTATCCCCTGGTAAAGGCCAGGCCCGGGGAGGGGCCATTACATGCGCTGTAAACTTCCTGCAGGCGATTGGGTCCCTTTGTCTATACCCAGGAAGGTGTGACCCTGAGGTTACTTTGTCCAGGCCAGGGCAACTAACCTAACCCGGAGTGGCGCCCAGAAGCAGCCTGCCATCGGAGACAGGTGTAATGGTGGAGGATGAATTCGCTATGATACATGAAAATAATTTTCATATTAAACGCAAAAGAGTAAAGGAAGTGACCGAGCAGCCATTTGCTCGCTACTTGGTAATTAGTCGTACGGAGGATGGTCAGTCATTCAGCAGAGTAAACCCGTTTGTGATTCAGAAGGGTATTGATGGCATTTCTGGACCAGTGAAGACATGTACACGTCTCCGTAATGGTTCTCTTTTGGTAGAGACACTTGGAATAGCGCAAATTAACTCATTGCTCAAGGCGACGATTCTCCACGGGTATCCGATCCGTGTAGAGCCACATAGAACTTTAAATT
Source organism: Metallyticus violacea (assembly GCA_030762175.1). NCBI lineage: Eukaryota > Metazoa > Arthropoda > Insecta > Mantodea > Metallyticidae > Metallyticus > Metallyticus violacea. The sequence goes on along the minus strand of CM060835.1, from coordinate 99,061,093 downwards.
CGTCGCGAGGAGTTATTACTACGACTGTGTTAGACGGGATGTCCGACTCGGAAATCCAGAGTTGTCTGGAAGACCAGGGAGTCATATCGGTCTATCGTGTACAGGCTAGGAAGGAAGGTGAAGCACAGTCCACCCGTACTCTCTTCCTCACCTTCAACCGGGGTGAGTTACCACAGAGGATCAAAGCTGAATATGACGCAATTGAGGTTCGCCCATATATTCCCAGTCCAATGCGATGCTTCCAATGCCAACGTTTTGGCCACACTCGCGTGTCGTGCAAGAGTGCAAAGTCGATCTGTGCGACCTGTGGTACAGAAAGTCATGAGGGGCCTTGTGCAACTGCCCCTGTCTGCGTAAACTGTCAAGGTGACCATCCAGCTTCGTCCCGCGCTTGTCCTCGTTTCCGCGATGAACGCTCTATCCAGGAGATCAGGGTTAAAGAGAAACTTACATTCAGTGAAGCGCGGAAGCGATTCCAATCTCTCCTACCCGTGTTGCCTAAAACCGGGACATACAGCGCTGTGGCTTCTGCGGTCCAGAAGCGCACTATTAGCACGCAGACTTGCGATCTTGTTTTTACTCGCGTGCCTTGTGCGCCATCTTCTGCCAACCGTTCTACTGAGAAGCCGAAGCCTATTGTTTTTGATGCTCCATCTATTAAGTTTAAGACCGCTTACACCCGAACTGACTTCCTTAAATCATCCACTACGAGTAATACGAAGCAGAAATCGAGCCCTTCTCCTCGGAGGTCGAGCTCCCATGATGGATACGGGAGCAAGCCCGCTAGGCGGTCGCCGTCACCGCCTCTCTCCATCTCCAACCGATTTCAGGTTTTGAAATCGGTTGATTCTTCTCAGCGGGAGAGCCCTCCCTCTGAGGATGTGATGGAGCAGGCACATCCTGCTCCATCAAAACCACCGAGTCCCACGCGATTAAAAAAAGGGCGTCTTATTCGTCCTGGATCGTCCAAAAAGTAATGTGGTTAATTTTTTATTTATTTTATATAATTTTAACAATGGCTGTCCTTTCGTGGAATGTGCGTGGTCTCCGTAGTCGCAGACCTGACCTCGAGTAAATTTTACGCTCTACTGACTGTCCGCTAGTGTGTCTCCAAGAGACAAAACTTCGCCCACAGGATTCTTTTAATTTACGCGGATACTCTTTGGTGAGGTTTGATCTCCCTTCCGCAGATGGCACTCCCGCTCACGGCGGAGTTCTAATTTTAATTAAAGATGACGTGTACAGTACTTCACTACAGCTCCAGACTCCTTTGCAAGCTGCTGCAGCTTGAGTTCACTTTTCCGGTCTTAGTTTTTCTATCTGCACTGTTTATTTGTTTCCTTCCTGCGCTATCGCCATAGTTGATCTGGACGATCTTCTGTCTCAGGTACCACCCCCTGTCCTACTTTTGGGAAATTTTAATGCACACCATCCCCCTGTGGGGTTCCAACACGGAGTGTGCCAGGGGCAGCATGTTGGCAGAATTTCTCGACCGTCACCATCTCATTCTTCTCAACACTGGTCAACCTACTTTTCTTTCTGACAGCACTCACAGCTTTTCACACTTGGACTTATCCATTTGTTCTGCTTCACTTGCTGTACATTTCACCTGGAACGTCATCTCTGATTTATATTCCAGTGACCACTTTCCGTGTCAGATCCATGTACTCTCTTCAAACGCACATTCACAGCGCGCGCCAAAATGGCTCATTGAAAAGGCGAATTGGCCTCCCTTTCGATCTATGGCCGAATTTTCAGGGTGTGAATTTCCATCTATCGACATCGCGATCGAGCACCTCCGTACGGTCATCATAACAGCCGCAGATCAGGCTATTCCCAGGTCGTCTTGTCACCCCAGACGCTTACCGGTTCCCTGGTGGACCGATGAATGCCGGGATGCTTTGCGTGCACGCCGAGGTGCTCTGCGAGTTTTTCGTCGCCACCCTACTTCAGCAAATATGATTTGCTATAAACAACTTCGCGCCAAATGCCGCCGAGTCATTAAGGATAGCAAAGAGGCTTCTTGGATTTCTTTTACCTCTTTTTTAACCGCACAACGCCTTCATCCGTAGTTTGGGAACGGCTACGCCGCGTTGCTGGCAAACCAAGGTTTACACCTTTACCCGGTCTTAGGATTTTAAATCGAGTGCTCACTACTCCGACTGACGTCGCCAATGTTTTAGGACGAAACTTCGCTGATGTTTCAAGCTCCGCCAATTACCCGACTTCATTTCGCGCATTAAGGGAGCAGGTTGAGAGGAAAGGTTTCTCATTTGCCTCCGACCATCAGGAGAGCTACAACGTTCCTTTTACCGCCAGGGAACTGGAGCATGCCCTTTCTACCTCTCGACATTGCGCATCGGGGCCAGATGACATTCATGTTGCAGCATTTATCAGCGGAAGGCAAAGCTTTTTTATTACGAACTTTTAATTTTATTTGGTGTCATGGCACATTTCCTAGCGCTTGGCGATTGGCCGCCGTCATTCCTATGCCTAAGCCTGGAAAGGACCCACATCTTCCTTCCAGTTACCGTCCGATTTCCCTCACCAGCTGCGTCTGCAAAGTGTTGGAACGCATGATTAACGGGCGGCTTATGTGATGTTTGGAGTCGAGACATCTATTGATGAACTGTCATTGCGGTTTTCGTCGTCACCGTTCCTCTGTCGACAATCTTGTGTCTCTCTTGACCCACATAATGGACGTGTTTTTTTTTTTTTTTTTTTTTTTTTTTTTTTTTTTTTTACGGAAGTGCCAAACGATTGCGGTGTTTTTTGATCTGGAGAAAGCGTATGATACTTGCTGGAGAGGCGGTATCCTCCAAACGCTTCACGATTGGAACATACGTGGGCGTATGTCTGTTTTTATTTAGGAATTTATGAAAGACCGGGTTTTTCATGTTCGCGTGGGATCAGTTTTATCATCTAGTTTTATTCAAGAGAACGGTGTACCTCAGGGCTCGGTGCTTAGTTGCACACTGTTTGCCATTGCTATTAATTCTATCACCGAGTGTTTACCGCCAGGAATACAATCGTCGTTGTTTGTTGACGATTTTGCCATCTGTCTTTCCTCTCGGAGAACTTGTCTCTTGGAACGCCGCCTCCAATGCTGTCTCGACCGCCTTTACGCTTGGAGTGTATCTCATGGGTTCCGTTTCTCCGCAGAGAAGACCGTCTGCATGAACTTCTGGCGCCACAAGGAGTATCCTCCACCTTCGCTCCATCTTGGCCCAGACGCTCTTGCCTTCGCAGACGAAGTTAGATTCCTTGGCTTAATCTTTGATAGAAAGCTATGCTGGTCATCGCATATAGCACAACTCAGAGGCAAGTGTGAACGTTCTCTTTGTATTTTACGCGTTTTAAGTGACACATCTTGGGGAGCTAACCGGACTGTTCTTTTACGTTTTTATCGCTCACTTATCCGATCGAAACTGGATTATGGCTGTGTGGTTTACGGCTCAGCGCGACCTTTTGTGCTTCGTCGCCTAAACCCGATTCATCACCGGGGTATCCGTGTTGGCATTGGAGCATTCCCCACCAGTCCTGTGTTGAGTTTTTGTGCGGAGTCTGGAGAACCTCCGTTGTTTTATCGTAGGGATGTTTTACTTTCTGCTTTCGGTTGTCGACTAGCTGCGCAACCTCGTCATCCGACGAACGAGCGGTTTTTTAATGTGTCTTTGGATAGTTTTTATGCTGCTCGGTCTTTTACTCCTAAGCCTGCTGGCTTTCGTTTTCGGGAGATTTTACGGACGTTGGACTTGGAGTTACCTGCTTTTTTCTTAGCTGGGGAAACTTCTCCCCCCTGGATTTTAGCAGAGGCCCCCGTTCATCTTGGCCTTACGTCCTGTCCGAAATCTTCGACCGCAGCACATATTATTCGTTGTTATTTTAGCGAGATCAAGTCCTCTTTTAATGGCTGGAATTTTATCTATACCGAGGGCTCGAAATGTGACACAGGTCTAGGATGTGCTTTTGTTTTTAATGGGGCAAGTTTTACGTATGGTTTAAATGTTGCGACATCTATTTTTATGGCGGAGCTTTATGCTATCTATCGGGCGGTTTTATTTATTTCTGATCAGGAGCTAGGGAACAGTGTTATATGTTCCGACTCTTTGAGTGCCATTTTAAGTTTTAGAAATCTGTACAACCTCCACCCTCTTGTACAGATGGTCCAGAATGTAGTTTTAACCCTTTTCGACGCTGGCGTCAGGGTAACACTCCTATAGGTTCCTGGGCACGTCGGACTCCCAGGTAATGAGGCCGCAGATGTTGCAGCAAAATCCGCTCTTTTTTACCCTGCTAAGAACGAGCAGCGTTTTTATTTCGGGGATTTTATACATTCTTTACGTAGAGCCATTTTTTCGCGCTAGCGCGAGGAGTGGAAATTACTCCCAACTAATAAGCTCCGTGAATGTAAATCCGCCCCTTTTAACTGGTCGACTTCTTCTCGCGCTGTTCGTCGCGAAGAAGTAATTTTAGCTCGTCTTAGAATTAGGCATTGCCGTTTTAGTGACTCTCACCTTTTTAATGGTCAACCCGCTCCAGCTTGCCCTCACTGTGACCACCCCTTTACAGTGCGTCACATTGTAATTGATTGTCATCATCTGACAGCTTTTAGAAATAGCCTAAGTTTTCCCTCCTCTATTGAGGACTTACTTGCAGATGATATGGTTGCTGTTGAGCGTGTGCTCCGTTTTATCCGTGTTTGTGGATTTTGGAGCAATGTGTGAGGTTTTATCTTTTTACCATTGACGGCATTTTTAGACTCTTTTAAGACTTGTTTTTTCAGCTTTATCTGAATTGTGTTAACTAATCTTTCATTGTTGTTTTGCACATTACCCTTGTTATTTGTTCTGGGGTTTTATTTTTACCATTTTAATCTTTTATAAGACTGGTTTGTTTTCAGCTCTTGCTCATTTGTTTTCCTACCGGTCTTTGTTTGTTGACCATATTACCCTGTGTTTGCTTTGGGGTTTTATTGCTACGATTTTAGTTCATTACAGGACTGTTGTGTTTTTCTGCTCTTGCGGCTGTGTTTTAGTAACACCCTTATGTTTGTGGCGCCTTATACCCTTGTTATTTGTTTTTGGGAAAAAATTTTATTGCACAAGTACTACTGTTAGTTCATTATGCGCAGGATTTGCGTTCTTTGTTTATTTTTTTTTTATTTCTGACACAGTACTTGATGTGTTTGGGCGCTAATGACCATAGCAGTTTTGCGCCTTTAAGCAATCATCATCATCATCATCATCATCATCATCATCATCATCAAATAAAGCAGCATCACGATGAGATTACTTTGATATGCGAGATTTGTTCAGTAACTTACGTAGTAGCACTAAATTATTTTCAATTTTCTTGGCAACATGAATAGGGATGATATTTTATTGGTCCTTATAAATAATTACACTGCACATAATGCTAAATGATAATAGCTTAAGCCAGAAAATATTTGAATTTGATAGTTGCTGCTAGTAATAATATACAAAGCTATCATATGCTGCACCATTGAGTAAAAAGTATTTAAAATATATTCAAACACTCTAGAACAAAATGATTTATTAAAAGAAAAATAAATAGATTAACTTCAACAGCTTTACAAAGGTATTTAACTATTATAATAAAATAGATTTTATTTTATACAATGTAAACACTGTGGCTATTTTTTTAAAACTCGTTTAATTAGTTGAAATAGTTATAAAATAAATATGCCACTATTGCCTTTTAATAAAGTTAACTTTTCAATTGCTTTAATTTGGAGTGGTAATTTGTTGTATAATTTGATGAAAATTTGAGTTGCACTATTTTGATGTTTTCTCATTATATGAAGATATGCTTTTCTTATTGTATTGTGTTGATGTATAATATATATGATTCTTTGCTACAAGTTAGTTTCTTATAAATAGTGTTGCCTCATACATGTACATGCAGGGAAATGCAATATTATCCGTTTTCAGAAAACTGATTTTCAACAGCTAATATATACGGTTATAAACAATTGCAAACTTTAGTTTGTGTTTGAGAGTCATTTTCCTGCTTACATTTGTAAACAAGCGTTCAAAACGGAGGAATAAAACAGCACTCTTTGAAAGAGGCAAGGCCCGCCGAAATTAAGACGAAACTGGACAAACATTACAACGAATCTACACCTTCGCTGAATGTGTATAAATGCTTTAATGAGTTTTGACGTGGCCGAATGAGCACAAGCGATGCGGACCGTTCCGACCAACTTATGAGAGGTAACGACTATCGAAGTGATTGAAAACAAACGAACGGGGAAAAAAAAAAAAACATACATGGTCTGAGCGAATATGAAAAACTGTCGGCCGGCGAAATAAGTGCCGCATTTCCTAATTAACAAGAAAGGAGAACTAGTTGTCATTTCTGCGCAGAATTTGGAATTGTTTACACGGAATCTAAATGAAATTTCCAAACGGAATGTGACAGCCAACGAAACATGGATCCACAACTACACGCCGGAAACGAAGTAGCAGTCGAAACGGTTGGTTATAAACGGAGAAAGCGAAAATAACCCCCTCAACAGGAAAAATGATACCACCTGTGTATTTTGGGATTGCCACGTGTAATTTTAATTTACTTTGGGGGAGGGGAGCTAAACCGTAATCGGTGAATGTTACGCTATGCTACTGGAGCAATTATTGTCACGGTCAAAGAAGAAGGTCCTGTTCCATCACAATAACGCCCAAGTGCAAGTCTGCAATTGCGATATCAAAATTATTGGACTTTATATATGAAATCCTGCATCTGCCCTTCTTTAGGAATTTGGCTCTCTCACACTACTTCCTATTCCCCAACGTGAAGAAATGACTAGCTGGCAAGAAATTCGCATCAGATGATGAAGAGGTTATCGAAGCAAATACTCGTTTTGCAGAGCTTAAAAATGATAAATAAAATAGGAAATCGGGGTATAGAGGAAAGTATAATAATTAAAACTATTTTTGTCCAAAATTATCTTTTTATTTTTACACCAACTTATAGAACAGCCCTGTGCTAGAAACCGTATTTACCTTGTTGCACCATAAACTTGGGTTTATTTATTATTTTTTCCCCCTCTTTTAGTAAAATTTTCGTTGTTTTCGTCTTTACAAGCAGTTTTATTTTCGAAGCAGGGAATTAGCGGTCGGGAATAAACTTCCCGCACAAGAGTGCATTGTGCCTTCAAACATTTCCGGTACCGTTGATCGAGAGAGAACTGACTATTGGCGACAGAGAGCGGTTCGTGTCTTGCGGAATAATTTATTGTTTAATAATGAAGTATGCTGATATATAAGGTGTAAAATAAATAAAAAAATTATGTAGATCCAACTCGATAACAATAATCCTTTTTTCCTCACTTTTAACAGGGTGGAATTGCCGCAGAGGATAAGAGCGGGCTACGAGGTCATTGAGGTGCGCCCGTACATACCGAGCCCGTTGCGTTGTTTTCAGTGCCAGCGCTTTGGCCACATGCGCGTTTCCTGTAAGAGTGCCACTCCCATCTGTGCCACCTGCGGTCAAAATAACCACGAAGGAGCATGTTCATCCGCTCCAGTGTGCGTCAACTGCCGCGGCGAACATCCAGCCTCTTTCCGCGAATGTACCCGTTATAGAGAGGAGCGCTGTATTCAGGAGATCCGGGTGAAGGAAAAGCTCTCCTTTACTGTGGCCCGGAAGCGTTTTCAATCTCGCCGACCCGTTGTGCCTAAGACCGGCACATATAGCGCAGCAACTTCTTCATCGATCAAGAAGTGCGATAGCAGTACGCAGACCTGCGACCTTGTTTTTACACGGGTTCCCAATGTGCCAAGTTCTCCGAAGCGCTTTACTGACAAGCCCAAACCCATAGTTTTTAATGCTTCAGAATTAAAATTTAAGACCAGCTATAGTAAGACTGGTTTTTTAAAAATATCCGCCCATGCTGAAAAGCAGAAGGGCCCTTCTCCTCCACGTAGGTCCCGCTCCCACGATGGGAGCAAACCCGCTGGGCGTTTGTCCTCACCTATCTGTACATCCAACCGATTCCAGAGCCCTCCCTCTGAGGATGTGATGGAGCAGGATGTGGCTGCTTCCGAAAAACTACCGAGTCCCACGCGTTTAAAAAAAGGACGGCTGATTCGTCCTGGGCCTACAAAAAAGTAAGATGGTGACTTTTTTTAACTAATTTTATCTAATTTTAACAATAGCTATCCTTTCTTGGAATGTGCGTGGTCTCAGCAGTCGAAGACCAGACCTGAAGTTACTTTTACGCTCTACTGACTCCGCTTGTGTGTCTCCAAGAGACCAAACTACGCCCGCAAGATGCTTTTACTTTACGCGGTTACTCTTCGGTGAGATTTGATCTTCCTCCCGAAGATGGCGCTCCCGCTCACGGCGGAGTTTTAATTTTAATTCGACGCGACGTGTACAGCACTACATTACAGCTCCAGACTCCTTTACAAGCTGCCTCAGCTACAGTTCACTTTACAGGCCTTAGTTTTTCTGTCTGCACTGTTTATTTACCCTCATCTGACACTATCCCCATAGTTGATCTGGAAAATCTTGTCTCAGCTACCACCCTCTCTCCTACTTTTGGGGGATTTTAATGCGCACCATCCCCTATGGGGTTCCAACACAGAGTGTGCCAGGAGTAGCATGTTGGCAGACTTTCTCGACCGCCACCATCTCATTCTGCTCAACACTGGTCAACCTACTTTTATTTCTGACAGTACTCATAGTTTTTCACATTTGGATTTAGCCTTTTGTTCTGCCTCCCTTGCTGTATGATTTACCTGGAACATTCTCTCCATTTGTACTCTAGTGACCATTTTCCCTGTGATATACAAGTTCTCTCTCCGCGCGCACATTCTTAGCGCGCGCCAAGATGGCTCTTTGAAAAGGCGAACTGGTCTCTTTTTCGATCTATGGCCGAATTTTCAGGGTGTGAATTTCCATCCATCGACGTCGTGATCGAGCACCTCCGTACGGTCATCATAACAGCCGCAGATCAGGCTATTCCCCGGTCGTCTTGTCACCCCAGACGCTTACCGGTTCCCTGGTGGACCGATGAATGCCGGGATGCGTTGCGTGCACGCCGAGGTGCTCCGAGTTTTCGTCGCCACCCTACTTCAGCAAATATGATTCGCTATAAACAACTGCGCGCCAAATGCCGCCGAGTCATTAAGGATAGCAAAAAGGCTTCTTGGGTTGCTTTTACCTCTTCTTTTAACCGCACAACGCCTTCATCTGTAGTTTGGGAACGACTTCGCCGCGTTGCGGGCAAACCTAGGTTTACGCCTATACCCGGTCTTAGGTTATCTAATCGAGTGCTTACTACTCCGGTTGAAGTTGCCAATATTTTAGGGCGCACTTTCGCTGATGTTTCGAGCTCGGCCAACTGTTCTGCTGCTTTTCGCGCAATTAAAGAGCAGGTCGAGTCGAAGGGCTTCTGTTTTGCCTCCGACCACCGGGAGTGCTACAATTTCCCCTTTACCTCCACTTTACCTCCAGGGAATTGGATCATGCCCTTACGAACTCCCGACACTGTGCACCAGGGCCAGATGGAATTCATGTTCCTGTGTTGCAGCATTTGTCAGCGAAAGGCAAGGCTTTTTTATTACAGACTTTTAATTTTATTTCGTGTAAATGCACATTTCCTAGCGCTTGGCGAGTGGTCACCATCATTCCCATTCCTAAACCTGGAAAGGACCCACATCTTCCTTCCAGTTACCGTTCGATTTCTCTCACCAGCTGCATCTGCAAAGTGATGGAACGTATGATTAACAGGCGGCTTATGTGGTGGTTGGAGTCGAGACATCTATTGACGAACGCTCAGTGCGGTTTTCGTCGTCACCGTTCCTCTGTCGACCATCTTGTGTCTCTCTCGACCCACATAATGGACGTTTTTTTTTTTTTTTTTTTTTTTTTTTTTTTTTTTTTTTTTTTTTTTTACGGAAGTGCCAAACGGTTGCTGTGTTTTTTGATCTGGAGAAAGCGTATGATACTTGCTGGAGAGGCGGTATCCTCCGAACGCTTCACGATTGGAACATACGTGGGCGTATGTCTGTTTTTATTTAGGAATTTATGAAAGACCGGGTTTTTCATGTTCGCATGGGATCAGTTTTATCATCTAGTTTTATTCAAGAGAACGGTGTACCTCAGGGCTCGGTACTTAGTTGCACACTGTTTGCCATTGCTATTAATTCTATCACCGAGTGTTTACCGCCAGGAATACAATCGTCGTTGTTTGTTGACGATTTTGCCATCTGTCTTTCCTCTCGGAGAACTTGTCTCTTGGAACGCCGCCTCCAATGCTGTCTCGACCGCCTTTACGCTTGGAGTGTATCTCATGGGTTCCGTTTCTCCGCAGAGAAGACCGTCTGCATGAACTTCTGGCGCCACAAGGAGTATCCTCCACCTTCGCTCCATCTTGGCCCAGACGCTCTTGCCTTCGCAGACGAAGTTAGATTCCTTGGCTTAATCTTTGATAGAAAGCTATGCTGGTCATCGCATATAGCACAACTCAGAGGCAAGTGTGAACGTTCTCTTTGTATTTTACGCGTTTTAAGTGATACATCTTGGGGAGCTAACCGGGCTATTCTTTTACGTTTTTATCGATCTCTAATCCGGTCAAAACTGGATTATGGCTGTGCAGTCTACGGCTCTGCGCGACCTTCTGTTCTTCGTCGCCTTAACCCGATTCATCACCGGGGTATCCGTGTTGAGTTTATGTGCAGAGTCTGGAGAACCTCCGTTGTTTTATCGTCGGGATGCTTTACTTTCTGCGTATGGTTGTAGAATAGCTGCGCAACCTCGTCATGCCACGAACGAACCGTTTTTGATGAGTCTCTCGTTCCTTTTTATGTTGCTCGGTCTTTTACTCCTAAGCCTGCTGACTTTCGTTTTCGGGAGATTTTACGGACGTTGGACCTCGAGTTACCTGCTTTTTTCTTAGCCGGGGAAACTTCTTCTCCCCCCTGGATTTTAGCGGAGGCCCCCGTTCATCTTGGGCTTACGTTCTGTCCGAAATCTTCGACCACAGCGACCATTATTCGTCGTCATTTTAGCGAGATTTTATCTTCTTTTAATGGCTGGCATTTTATATACACCTACGGCTCGAAATCTGACACAGGAGTGGGATGTGCTTTTGTTTTTAATGGGGCATGTTTTACGTATGGTCTTAACGTTGCGACATCGATGTTTATAGCGGAGCTTTATGCTATTTATCGGGCGATTATATTTATTTCAGATCAGGGGCTTGGGAATACTGTTATATGTTCTGACTCTTTGAGTGCCATTTTAAGTTTTAGAAATCTGTACATCCACCACCCTCTTATACAGAAGATCCAGGGTATAGTGTTAACTCTTTTCGACGCTGGCTTCAGGGTGACACTATTATGGGTAACTGGACATGTGGGACTCCCAGGTAATGAGGCCGCAGATGTCGCAGCTAAATTCGCTCTTTTAGACCCTGCTGTGTACGAGCAGCGTTTTTATTTCGGGGATTTTATACATTCTTTATGTAGAGCCATTCTTTCGCGCTGGCGCGAGGAGTGGGAATTACTCCCAACTAATAAGCTCCGTGAATGTAAATCCGCCCCTTTTAACTGGTCGACTTCTCGCGGAGTTCATCGCGAAGAAGTCATTTGAGCACGCTTGAGAATTGGGCATTGCCTTTTTAGTCACCGACACCTTTTTAATGGACAACCGGCTCCAGCTTGCCCTCACTGTGAACACCCCTTTACAGTGCGTCACATTTTACTCAATTGCCCTCATCTAGCCACTTTTAGACATTCCCTGGCTTTTCCCTCCTCTATTGAGAGTTGCTTGCTGATGATATGGCTGCTGTTTAGCGAGTGCTCCGTTTTATTCGTGTTTCTGGTTTTTGGAGCAAGGTGTGAGGGTTTTTACCTTTTATTCATGCCGGCATTTTTAAGCTATTGTAGAAATGTCGAGTTTTTCAATTCTTGCTGATATGTTTTACTGCCAGTCTTTTGTTTGTTGTTGACCATTTTACCCCTGTTATTTGTTTTGGGGTTTTTATTATAACAATTTTATACCACTTTGAGACTGATCTGTTTTCCGCTTTTGAGGCTGTGTTTTAGTACCAGTTTTTTGTTTGTTGTTGACCAACAATCCTATTGTTTATTTTTGGGGTTTGGTTTATGCATTGTCAGTCCATTTTAGGGCTGCTTTTTTATAGCACGCTCTTGTTAATTGTTACCGTTTTACCCTTGTTATTTGTTTTGGGGTTTTCATTGTTACGAATATTGAATATTATCAGACTGTTGTGTTAACCGCCCTAGCTGCTGTGTGTGTTTTTTTAAGTACCAGTCCTATTTGTTGTTGACTATTTTACCCTTGTTCTTTGTTATGGGTTTAGATTTATAGCCCACAGTGCTAAAGCTGTTGATGTTAAACAATGATATTATGTATATTATTTATTTATTTTTTATTGTTGGCACTGTTTTAGTGCGTTTGGGCGCTAATGACCCTAGCTGTTTTGCGCCCCTTAAACTATCATCATCACAATGAAAATTAAACGTAACGTAAACTTAAAGTAGAAGCTAGATGCTATGTATTGTAATGGAACCATTCACAATGAATTACGTAAACATAAAAATAAACGTACAATTAGATGTAAACTTAGAAACTTACAAGGTCCAAGATTTTGCGGCTATGTCTAACTTAAACTTAAGAAATCAGCCAATCATAACACAGTTGCTCTGTTTATAGAGCTCTATGGTACAATTTATGTATACACGGAGCACGGAAATCAAATGCACTCTTGCTGCTCTAAGTCCCAAGCGACGGCGTAGAGAGCCGAAGGTTGTGACCCACAGATATTGCCAGATAATATAAAGCTTTCAAACGAGCAATACCACGTACAGGATATGCTATATATTAATGTTTATGGTTTTTTTTCCTACTGCAATCAAAGGCGATTTACCACCATTACAGTGATTTACCCCCCCCCCCCCCTATCAATTTGTATTTACCAAAAATCACGAGTCCACCTGTTTATAGGATTTACCCGAGGTTAGCGCAATTGAATTAATTGTGAATTCCAATAAGAGCAGATTTGCCACCCTTGCAATATTTTACCCGCCTAACAATCCCCATATTTAAAGGGTACGGAGGACAAAGCATAGTTTACATAATGTTTAACAAAAAGTAATACATTCAACATTTACACTGCGGCCACACACAGTAGTTCTGCTTTCTCCGTTGTCGCCCTGGACTTGCAGCAGCTAGAAGCAGAGTTGCATTCGATTTCTGTGCTCCGTGTAAGGGCAAGTCATGGTAGAGAGAGCTGAAGATAAGTAACTCTGTAGACAGAATGGCGTCAATAGACAAAGATTAATTGCACTATAAGAAAGCTATCCTTGCTCATATTACTCCAAGCGTATTAATTACTGTACCTTGCATATGCATAAACGCTACCACCGCTCAGAAGCATCCATTTTCAATCACCTGTTTGTTGATCTTCGCTTTTCTTACGTTTGATTGGCTAATACGTACGTTGTGACGGATAACAGACCGAAAAATTGAACATAGCAATACTTTTAACAGGCTGTTGGACAGTTTGTCGTCTATAACAGATAATTATCTTACATTTAACATATGTATTTATATAACCGAAATCATTTGTAAGAGCCAAAAACTTACCTTGACACATGGAAATGAACATGACAATAAATTCACGCGTGATATTTCTGAAGATATCTCAGCTTCATTCGCAATTTACTTAACACCATTTTTCCTGCAACATTCTTATACTGCTGCCGAGACTTTGCTGATTGCTAATTGTTTTATTTTGCTAGCTTAGCCAAGATTTCTGTAGGAGTATAAATCATTTGGAGAAAAAGTAAAACTCATTCTAAACTGGTTCACATAGAAACAATGACAATTATTACGTCAATACAGCAACGAATATGAGAAAAATTGATTCAGCGACATTTTCCTTCATTTTTAGGACACTTCTTAAATTGTGCTTATAGTTTAGAGAGCTTTTACTAAAATATATATATATATATATATATATATATATATATATATATATATATTGTTACCTTAGATAACATTGGAGGTTTTAGCCTTGGTCAATACAGCAGAACAATGTTTTGTTTGTTTGCGTTTTTAAACATTGAATGTATTTGTTTACACCGCGCTTATGTGACTTACGTTACAGCCCGAGTCTTGGGGCTCCAGTCCCGAGCGTCAGCGAAGAAAGCCGAAGGTAGTGCGACTTCCATATAGGTAGATTATGTGCTCTCGTGCTGACTTCCGCAGTTATTGGTAGATAATAAGGTGCTCTGGTACAACATGTTATTTCAAATGGTTAGAGCGTCGTGTTATTAATGCCAAAGTAGTAGATTGAAATCCTCACGGCAACAAAGTTTTTTTCCCCCATGCTGGAGTAAAAGGAGATTTGCCACAATTACAATTATTTACTTGCTAACATAGTACCACGTACACAATCCGTTCTAAATTTATATTGACGATTTTTTTCCCTGCTGTAGTCAAAGGAGGTTTGCCACCATTGCAGTGAATTACTCGCCTACTTAGTACCATATTCCCTATAAATTATATTTACAAAAAGGAGGCGAACGTAGGCCGTCAGGTCGTAGCTCGCCGCAGTAAACCACTGGGTCCGCCGGTTTCTAGGATTTACCGGAGTTTAGGTTAAGGTTAATGTGTGTATGAATTAATTGCGAATTCCAATAAGATAACGCGTGGTAAAACGTGATAAAATTAGGTTGTAACTTAAAACTCATTTTGTAATAAGAAACAACATATTGCAACCAGAAAGTTACGGTGGACAACGCATAGAATGCATTTTCGTTACGTTACGTAACATTTACACTGTTACAAGCGGGTGCCTTTTTCATTTTGGTTGCGGTTCCAGTCTTGTCTTCCATTCGAGACTGCGGCATTCTCTGTAACGTTAATCTTTTGGGGCTACTGAAAGCACAGCCTGTTATATAGCTGTTAAAATGCATCTCTTAACTGTTGATTGAGAATGCAGTAAGAGTGTTGCGGTTTTTATTCAGCATTTAATTTAACCCGCTCGCCATTTTAAGTTTCGAAACAGTGTCAGTGAATGAAAACGAAAAATAATTCGCATTTTCACTGCAAACGACCGGCAACATTAAAGCGTCCCTAAGCTCTGCTGTTAAGGACGGTGAAAAATCCTCATTCAAGTAAAGGATATGTTCGTTTGAAAGTCTCATTTAATAAGCTCAGTATTGTTATATTTCTTATTTTATCCTGTGCACTGCTGTTATTATTCCTGCTTTTTGAAATTTATCTTTAGATTAATTTCGTTCAGGTTTTTCATTAAATAAGAAAAGAAAGGAAAGCTTGGGATGAAATATTGAACATGGAAATATTCTTAGAAATTGGGGAAAACACTAAATTAACAGTTTAAAATATCGTATGTTCTATTACCCCTTTAGTATTATGAACGCAAGTCTTTCCATTTCCGTCGTCTCACTCTAAATGTCCTGCAAATTTTTTTCTTAGTAATAGGATCCTAATTCAGATACCAGTATATATATGCATATGTACTAGGCAAGTACCACTAGACCACTAGGATCGACTAAAGGTGTGCTGATAAAGACTTAGATCCATATAAGGAATTTAACGTAAATTTAAATTTTTGTTTGTTAAGCATAATTTCTTTAATTTCTTATTAGTATGTGCTTAAAAGTTTCAGCAGTATAACTTCGTTTGTGTATAGTAGCTGCCAGGGCCTTGATCTGATAATATTAGGAACTAATAAATATTTCAATAACATTTTTCTTTTTATTTTTATTTCTAAAAACTGAAAATATTTCATGTTGGCAGGCATCCAAGCAAAAGACATTAAGCATATTGGATGTATAGTATAAAGACTCTTCGACAAACGTGCCATTGCATATTTTAGATTTATTTTAAAATGGAAGACCAAAAGCTATTGCTGTAAATAACATTTTTATTGATCTATTAATGAAAGCTTCTAACGTTTTATTTTGTAACTCCGTTCCTTCCTTTCAGCATAGGCCTAGCTTGTAAATAAAAATATTGGAGGCAAGTCAAGGCTTGCACAATAAAAATTTAAGCTGAATTTCGCTTAAAAGACTGGGTTTATTTTTCTTCTTTACCCATAACTTTAAAGATTAAAACATACTAGTCACAAGTCTTCGGGACGCAATGAAATGACTTGATATGACAGGATCCCTCGGTTGCCATTCGTTTACTCAGGATGAAAAACTGTTGGAAATATCCCTAAGAATGTGAATCTAATCTTACTCGTAGATCAAACAATTGATAAGTGCTTTAGTACCTGTCTCATAGCTGTGGGATATTACTTTATATCTATCCTTCCTACATTTTCTTTCAAATTTTGTTTGTTTTTACTTATTTACCTTTAACTGCACTGCTTGATTACGACAGTGTTTCTAATTTTCACTGTTAAAAAGTATCCACATTCAACGACCGTGATAGACTTGATAGACTAAAGCTCCTAATGTGATAAATTAACACATCTTCAATGAGGGCGATCTTTCATCCTATCTCCCCACTCTCGTTCATATGTGTGTAAAAATCGTTCTAAAACGTTTCTCACTTTTGTAACCTTGACCTACATTAAGTCTTGAAAATTAAAAAGTACATTACAAGGGAGGTTCATAAGTTTCCGGCCTTACCATTTTCTAGGTATGATAAAGACAAAAACTATATTTCACTTTTCAAAATAGTTACCCTTTATTCAATACACTTCTCACATCTTTCAATTAACATTTCAATCCCCTCCCTCCACAAAAATAGAAGTCATCTCTGCTAAAGGGCATTAACTCGTCACACTTAAATTTTCTTCCTCGAAGGTTCTTCTTGAGTTTTGAGAAGGGCTGCAGGGTGGATGGTCGATCTCCTTGAGGCCACATGTCTTCACAGCTTCCTTTGCAACAAGAGCTTGTGCACAGGCGCGTTGTCGTGAAGAAGGCGAACACCACTACTCAGTTTTCCTCGCCTTTTCTCTTTGATGGACGCACGCAGTCTGTGCAGTAGGCCAACACAGTACTTCCCATTTACTGTGGTATTCCTCTCCTTGAAGTCCTCGAAGAGCATTCCTTACAGTCCCAAAACATTGTGGTCATGATCTTCTTGGTTGACTGAATGATCTTGGCCGCTAGAGGCGATGTTTCGCTAGGTTTACACCACTCCATTTATTCTCTTTTGGACAAGAGATCATAGTAAAGGACCATAGTTTCGTCTGCTATAACAATGATTCGCAGAACTTCTATCTCGCCACGACAGAGCTCCAAAAATGACTAACAACAGATGACTCGTTGCTGCTTTTGGACTTAGGAAAGAAGTCTATACACCCAACTTGCACTAGCCTATTTAATGTTTAAATGTTCATGCATAATTCGAAGGGCTGTGGTTTAAGAAAGGCTCAACCGTGCTGCTGTTTCTGTAACTTTGAGCCACCGGTTTTCCATAATTTCTCCTTCCACAAGAACGATGTTTTCAGGAGTGAGCACCTCCAAGGACCGACCTTAACGCTCTTCCTCTTCACTGCTTTCTCGACCCATTCTTTTAAGGTAGAATATGAGGGGGATACTGCCCCATATACACCGTCCAATCGCTGTTTAATTTCATTTGGAGTAATTGCTTCTGTTATTAAGTCGAACTTAATAATAGAACGATACTCCATTTTGTACATGTTACAATCCTCTACACATAGCCTTCTTTATGCTACTATATCTGAACAACTGAACACAACGGAGTGAAAGTTACAGCTGCAATTATTTACTTAACAGATGAGGATTTTGTGAAATGATCATCCTTATCGGCGAGGCCGGAATCGTATGTGTATTTCTATATAACCAAAACTTTTGATTGTGTATAGGATGATAGAAGTATGTATTAGCGTTAAGGGGAATTTTTAATAAATTCATTAAATCACTCGAGAGAAGGTAGGACAGCACAAACATCCAAAATGAAATAAAATTCAGTCATAATATATCAAGTGGGATCTTTATGATTAAAAATATACAGCCTTTTCTAAATGTAACGCACACTCTTAGTTAAAGTGCGATAAAGTAAATTTTAAGAAAAGGCTCCTACATATCAAGTTACACATCCTGAAAGAAGACTTTTAATGAAATCTACAAGATTTTGATAGTTGTGACGTTTTTGATAATTTTTCTGGATGGCGTCCTACTTTGTTTAAATGTACAAAGTTTCATTTTGCAGTTTCCCTGAGTTTGTTGAGGTTATGAACTAGACACACGCCTCTGTAAAACAAATGAAATAGAAGAGAAAAGAGATTTTCTCTTTGTTTTTTGTTTGTTTGTTTTTTTAATTCGATTATTTAAGGACGCTCTTTAACGTCTCAGGTCATCAGCGTCCCATTCAATTCTGGGTGTGAAACGGCCGACAAATTTTGCTCAGAGGCCTCTTCTTTCAGGTTTGAGGTTCTTTATCGTGCCGTAAATGTACTGCACGGGATCCACGGCTTTACTTCTCTTCCAAAGGAAGCCATACTTAGGATTTTTACGCCCCGAAAAAATCCATCGATCCTGGCTGGGTTTGGACCCACGACCTTGGGTTTAGAAGGCAAACATGGTTACTACTACACCACCAGGATCGACTTTTCTCTTTGAAATAATGTGAATGGCTGAACGGTATGTCATTTGTCTGTGTAATCCATGACATCAGAACTCGCACAACGGTAGCTGTTTTGTATTTTAAAAACATCCTTTAAAGATTTGCACACACAGAATACTTAAAGATTGTTTAAGTATTCTGTGTGTTCAAATAATTTTCCTAAACATTCCCTTCTTAAAACCCTGTTTGTAAACTATTTAAGCTGCACAAACAATAGAAAAATGGTGACTTGTGCAAGTGACAATGCCACTTAAAAACTTTAAAATGAACATGGAATACGCCGCAAGTGCTCTTATCAGGGTGTGCCACATATAATCGGTTCGCCTCGCGGTCATGTGTCACTATATTATTTATTCCTATGCACATATCGCATAGTTACAGGACTTAGTTTATGACGAGTGCTGAAAGTGGCCAACATCCCGAGCATCGCTGCGCTTGCACGACAATGTTCTGATTAACACGTTGTAATTCTTGAGTAAAGGTGCTACTTATCTCATTTGTAATATTCTCTTTCAGTTGGACTATCGTACTAGGTTCTTTCCAGAGCTCCCCATAAATATAAAGCATAGCATGTTAAAGTCGACAATCGCGGAGGCCACAGTCTGTTTTCGAGAAACACTTCGCTGATACCGGCCATTGATTAACTGGGAATAAAACAGCTCAAAGATCTGCAGATGTCTTGTTCTGTTGATCGTTTCATTGAAAAAAATGGGACGGATAATGCGCTTTCCTGACAATGCACACCTCACGGCTACCTTCTCTGAGTAAAGAGGTTCTTCGTATAGAATATATGGGTTGTCCTGCGGCCAATATCTGTGAGTTAACTCAGATGAAACCAGGCTTCATCTCTATAAAGAAGAGCATAGGGTGCAAGTAACCGTCAAAGATCGAAGATAAGAGCCAGTTGCAATAAGTAACTTAACGTTGCAGGTTGCTTAGTCCTTCCTAACGGAAAATGGCGAACCATAGCGAAAGAAGTCGCCTGGTTACGATTGCAACATTGCTACGGAAAAAAACGTAACAGCTAATTTTAAACAGTTTTGTGATCGAAACTGCTTCATAAAGTAGTTGTACCGTGGCGAAAGCGCCTAGCGGTTGCCTTCGAATCACAGATTACGGATTTTAATGATGTTTTTGACTCCAAAGAGAAAAAAATGATTTATTACGGTATAATTTACCCACATTTACATAATGATATTGAGGTCGGGGGGGGGGGGCTACAGAAAAGGTACACATGGATAGATTATTTATATTACAGAAAAAATGTATTAGGTCAGTTTTTTAATTATTATACATACAGTCTTGTAAGTGTGCATTTATAAAACATGAAATGTAACTGTCTACTCTCTCTATTTGTATAAGGCTATATTATGTAATAGTGGCATAACGGAGAAAGGTTGGGCACCCCTGCAAAGTTTAATTTCGGCCCCTTAACAAAACGATTCAGTTCAAGCATATGGGTTCAGTAGCAAGGGGTTCGACCGCAGAAATATAAAATTTGATAGGCTGAGAGTACCTCGGAGGAGTCGAAGGCATTACAATTTGTGTGTATTATTATTATTATTATTATTATTATTATTATTATTGGTGGTGGGGTGGTGTAGGAAATTAGGAAATAAAGTAGTATTATTTCCTAGGTGCATACACGGTACACCGCTTACCTAAAAATCAATCACAGGCACACTGTAATACGTAGAATCCTTAAGGATTATTGGAAGCGGCGAAGACGTCTAGCATTCTTCTTTGAGGCAAAAGTTTTCACTACTTCGCTCACGTCAATTTTTCGTGTTGTCTCATACTCGATACTTAAAATACTGAGTCCAATCACTCGCTCTTGTGGCATATTTTTTTTTTTTTTTTTTTTTGAGTAGTGTTTAACGCCCGTTTTTACTACTGAGGCACCACAGGCGGTTTGTGGCATATACGTAAAAACGTTTTTATTAGTCTCAGTTTTAAAAAGGATAGCTCAGTTGACGCAACAGTTACGGTAGAGAGAGAGAAATAAAATTAAAGCAGTGCAAACGTCTGGTGAACTTGACGCTAAAGAGCAATTTTCGATTAGCAAGAGCTGTGCCAATTCTCGAATAGACGCTTTGTCTTTTATCTGTTTTAATACATTTTTGAAGCACTGTAACTGAAATGAGAAATCTTCTGTTAAGTCTTTATCATACTGCATTAAATGCCGTAAATTACTATGCAATTCTTTGTGTTTTTGCAGTAGACAGGAGCTATCATATGAGTGCACTGACATATCACTTAAACATTTCATAGAATCTAATTCTAATTTGATTAACAATGATATGTAATATGTGAAACACATTTGTTTGAACTATTTTTCAGGATCTGATAGAGGTTCATTTTGAGTGAGTTCATCAAAATGCCTCGTAGTATTGTGGATCTTTTGTTTTCAAATTTGGCGTCAATTCTCCATTGTTTTGCAAGACACATGTTGGACAACAATGCCTCCTGGAAATAATTTCTGTAGTCCTTTGGTAAATTTGCAGCGGTTGGAGTAATACTGAAGCTCGGGAAAGATCAAGGTCGTTAGAATGCAGTAATTTTGGTAATTTAATAGCATCAAGATTTTGGAATGCACCACAACTTGAACAAATTCAAAATTTTCCATTTTCCACGAGTATTGGCTTCATTACACTCGTTGGTGTTTTTTGATTCCAACACTATTGCAGTTAGTGTCTTTATAAATGTAAATAACCAGAGCTTTTATTGATCCAATCTTAATGACCAACGTGTAGGACAAAGTTTCTTACAGAGGTAGAAGCTAGTGATAACATTTCCCATCGCTTTGTACTTGGACTGCAAAACGCAACTACCTATATCAAACAAATCTCATTTTTAGATACATTTCTAACGGTGTCATTTAGAACTAGATTCTAATTATGCGCAGCGCAGTGAACATGTTTAGCCGTTTTCTGTTTTTGTTCAATCCTTGCCTTTACTCTGTTATGGACCTGGGTTTTTATAGTTTTAACGCCCGTTTTTACTACTGAGATATTACAGGCGGTGAACACTGGTGATACATGCAATTAAATGATAAATATTAAAAAAAATGAAGAAAGCGTTTCAGGCCTCCTAAGTTTAGGGTTCCTCAGGCATTTGCCATTTATGAGCAATGAGGAAAATCTGGGGGGGGGGGGGGGGAACCTCAATCAGGTAGGATGGCCGTGGTGGGAATCGAACCCCAGTCTTCCCGCTCACAGTCCGTGGCTTAACGACTTTCGGCCACCCGCGGCGCTACCTTGGCCCTGGCATTTGGCTAATGAGATACACTTTTCATCCATCGAATTATTTAGAATTTCGGCTTCCAATGACACAACAGTATAGTCTTCCATCTCTTTGAATGCTTAAAAGATTAATTTTTTTTTTATTTCACAAAGTTTTCCAGAGAAATCTTTAACTATATGAACTTAACTGAAAAGTTGACTTAATCGATATGTTTTGCTCATATCTTGTGTAGTATCCAAAATTATAGAAGAAAAGTGTGCAGATTTGATTTCATCCTCTTTCTGTGATATCAGCTAAATTAACTCATTTGGATTTTTGGACTGAGGTATTTTTCAGATGCTTCCGGTCCATGTACATGCTTCTGTAACACCGTATCACACTTAGACAGTAAGTACCACAGTAGCTAAAAGTTTTCACAGTGAGCTCTCCCTAATTTTCTTCTATCACCTCGTGAAGCAAGATTAGATACTGATGTGATAATGACATGAATTATGCGATCAAGAATTTGTTTCCATATGTTCATTTCTTTAATTGCATTCCAGATTACAAGCCAACATTTCTTTTCTTTTCAGACATTAATGACAACAAAAGGCTCCAGCTGGAAATGAGACATTTCGTGTGTTAAATTTTTTTCTTGATAAGCCCTGCCAATCATGAGCTCCTTTTATCCTGGCAAATTGAAAAGATGCTGAACTGCTATAAGCAAATAACCAGCATGGCTCACAACAAACAAAACTTTCTTTTCTAGAATAACGGAGCCATTCTCTTATCATTTTAACCCAGATTTTTTAATTTTCCATAGTAATTAATGGAGATCTTACGGAAATGGACCTTTGGGTTTGCAAGGCTCAAACTGTATAATAAACTCCTTTGTGTCGTCATTTTAAAATACGGAAAAGTTAGCAGGATCAGTAGGAAAATTCTCTCTAGTACTAGTACTATCATCAAAAGAGGTACCTACATTCTGCTGCATTCTCAATTTCAGTAGAAATATCAGGTTTCTTACTAGTATCAAGATTCACACACTCTTCATCTTCGCTACTAATATTGCTCACTGTACCTCTGCTTTAATTTGCATTACTGTCATTTGTTCTTAGAGAAACAGATAACCTACTAGAGCATGGGCTCTTACAATGTTCATTTATTATTTCTGAATTGTCATTAAAAGCAGAATCTATTTTCCTTAATTTTGAAACTGACCTTTCAAACTCTGGGGTTTTTTTTTTTTTTTTTTTTTTCCCTCCGTTTTACCCACCACTCAAATTTTGTTAACTAGTTTTAAGTGACTTCATTTCTGGGAGGGAGAAAGAGCGAAAAAACACAGAATTAAAAAAAAAAATTGAATTGCTAGAACTGGGCAGTTTTTAGTCTAATATTGTGACAGAAACCAAAATCAAACATCTTTCACTGCTACCACCGTTGCCGACAAAGCCCCCCCCCCCCTCGGCATAGCGAATCCGCGTCCTGTTACGTAAAACAGCAAACAATTTTATAAAAAATATTGATATTCATACCTATAATACCAGAAATGGCAAAGATTATCATAGGTATGCTAATAATAAACAAACAGTATGTAAGGATTTATATCCTTACATATAATCCCTTTTGTACAGTAAATTTTCAGCAGATATCAAATCAGTGGAAAAATCAAAATTTAAGTATCAGATGAAAAAAATCTCATAAATGGATGATTATATTCATTGTATGAATTATAAGTTATATTTTGGATATAGTATTGTAGCCTAACTCTTGACAATGTCAGAAACTTGTATTACAAGTCTATTGACTGTAAATAATAATAATTGTTGTTGTTATTATTATTATTATTATTATTATTATTATTATTATTATTAAAATATACCCAATCTTCTATTTCTTCCTTTCTCTTAATCATGACATATGCCTTTGGCTGACTTCAACATCCATTCATGTACAAGCTCCAATGAAGAACTGTGACAGCAGCACAAACCAAGTACAGTTCGATAGATGCACTTCTGAAGTTAAGTTTCATGCCAACAAAAAGATCAGCCAAACTAAAATGTGTTATTTTTTCAATCTTTCTCCATTGTAGAGAATTGTGGATTTAAGAAGTTTATTAATGATTTGAATAGAAAAGTAACATCTTTAAGTTTTCTATCAGCAGCATGTAAGTAGTGACTCACAAATGTGCAGCAAAAATAATTGACTATTTGTCTCACAAGAAATTCATGGATTTCAAAAACAATGATTTATATTTGGCTGTTACCACTCATTTTGTAACTGAAATTATGAACTAAATAACTTATTGCTAAAATAATCACTGCTGGATGGATTACATACAAATAACTTTGACTGCAGAGATAAAAAAAAAAACTTTACAGACAATTTTTTCTAAAATGATTCTAAAAGTTGTTATAGACAACACTACAAATGTTAAAACCACTCTGAAAAAGATCTTAAATGGAAGCAAATTGACTGTTATCTCATTTAATTGTTCAAGAGGTACTAAAAAGTATAAATTCATTTCATTAAAAAATGAAAAATGCTGCTGTATATATTAATTGTAATACTACTGCCAACCAGAGACTGTTAAAATATTAAAACACTCATGGAATAACTATTCCTAAAAAGTTTATTCAAATGTATCTCATGATGGAACTGTTTTCTACATGTTCAGTCATTTTGTAAAACTGAAAAAGAGTAACAATAGCATTGAGCAGTAACAAATTTCATAAACTATCAAAAGAGCAATGGCAAACCTGTCCTGAAGTGCACAATGCTGAAATCATTTGAAGAAATAACCAAACAGTTAAATGGAGAAAAAAAATATATATATATTATATATACTGGGAACAAGTATAACACATAACACCTGTTTTGGTTTAAGTATGTAACCCCATGTTAAAATAGAAGTTTAATGCTTCTATGCTCTCTTTATTAGTTTTAAATGAGCAAATTGCCATAAAATTTAACAATGCTGAAAACAGCAGAATTTCAGCACTATGTATTTTCTTAGGTCCCAGATAGAGAATACCTGGATATTCTAACCCTACTGTTAAAGAAGAAGCACAAACAATACTAGAATTAGCTACAAATGCATCATTTTAGAGCAACCATCCCAAACTCAATTTGCAGTAAAGAAAATCACAAAAAGCAGCCAAAGTTAATCTTCCTTATAGGACAAACTGGACAGAAAGATTAAAACTTTCAACCTCAACATAAGTCGAATTTGATAAATTATAAAAATACAATTAACTAACATATACCATAGTTATATTTCAATTTCAGAAAGTGGTACCAGGTAGCAATAGAAGAAGTATAATGATTACTGCAGGAAGGCTTTTCACCCAAGGACTACAAATCCCCTGCTGTTGTGCTAACATCACAATTACTGATATTTTCAAAACTGGTGGAGAGAGATTTAGAATGACTGCCTTCTTTGGTGTTTGCAAGAATTTATTTCCAAAGGATTATAGTGATCTATACAAGTGACTAGCTGCAGAACTTATTTCGTTTATATTTTGCTTAGTATTCAATAAATAAATTAATACTTTCAAAGGCTGGCACTTTTGTAAATGAAAAACATATAGTAATATTCACACAGCAGTATGAACTGTCAAGAGTTCACATACAGAACTGAAGATATGAAAGATTAAGGTCCTTTTATTGAAATATTTTATTTCCACATTATATAGCCTTTTGTGTTAAGATGATAGATTTGTATAATGTTATAGAAATAACTATTAACAAATATTTATATTATCTACTAACTTATTAATTGCAATGCTTTCTCTGTTACACACAAGAAAGCTACTAGTAAAAATTTGTATTGATAGGCAGAATTTGTAACTTTTTGTAAAAGAGACATTTGGCTCCTACTATTAATACTTTTTCTTTGTTGCTACATGAGTATTTCTTTACTGTCTGTAAAATTTAATTCCAGAAGCTATGGGGGCTAATAGTTATAGTATATTTTCACGGTGTATTGATATTTAGAATTGTTGTAAGCATATCATAACACAGGTGTAGATTACCTTTTTTACATCAAGTTTAAATAAACTAAACATAATTCCTATGCAGTTTTTACCCACAAATAGCTATGTAATCATATGTATCTTCATATCATGCATAAACATGAAATATCCTCTCAGTGATTGTGGATTTTTATTTATTCTCATCATAACATAAATAAATTCAGTAAATAAGGACAATTATACAACATTTAATAAGTTCATATTTATTTGTTATTGTATTAATGAATTCAATACACTGTAATAATCAGGAAGACAAGTACGAGTAAATTGAAATATTTTTTATATGCTAAAATTGGAGCACAATTCTTGGAAAAAGGTGATCCAGGACTAGATTAGAGCCCTAAATCAAGGAAAATTATGAAAGTACATGCAATCACTGCATATTCATTATTCAGAAAACATAGCTCATACAGTGTATTGCAAAAGCAATCATAAGAGTTCTACACAAGGGTAAAGGCTACTATGCATTTTTTTCATTATTCATTCATTTGAAAATGGATAAGCAAAAACACATTTATTGGCATAAATCACATTTGTTATTAAGGGTCAAAGAAAAATTGGGAGCTGAAACTGAAAGAGGTGCTCGATTGCAAAAACTCTGGTGTTGGTGAGTCTGAATATCAGTTTCATAATCTGCTTCGCCACATATTTAAAATTATCTTTTTAAAGGCATCATAAAATGGAATGGAATTTAATGTGGATAATTAGTGTTAATTAAAGACTTCTTGCTAAGCATATTATATCATTTCAACACAAATCTATAAAGACTTTTTCATTAAACTTTAACTGATTTCTTGCAATAGAAAGCACCAATCTAACACATTCCCTAATGCTATTTTGAGCAAAAGTATGAATGTGTCTTTTCTTTGTGTTAGGGCATGAAATGTGCCTTGTTTAAAGGTATGCTATTATCAGGCATTTTCAACTAAAAGATAAGTTACATAAATAGGTGATGAATACATTTTATATAATGTGCTGCATTTACAATTGAACACTTTTGATTTTTTTTTTTTTTTTTTTTTACGCGGGTCCAAGATTGAAACATATCAACTTCAATAATTTTATATTTGCAACGAGGATAGGTCCATAAGTTTCCGGCCTCGCCAATAAGATTTATGCCTTCACAAGACCTTTATCTGGTATCATACCTCATCTGACTAAATAATTGCAGCTGTGACTTCCGCTCCGCTGTGTTCAGTTCAGAATATAGTTGCAAAAAAGAAGGGTATGTGTAGAAGATTGTGACATGTTCAAAATGGAGTATCGACCTATTAGTAAGCTCTTCACGAAAGAAGGACTTACTCCAAACGAAATTAAAGAGCGATTGGACGGTGTATATGAGGAAGCAGCCCCCCTCCCTTCATATTCTACCGCAAAAGAATGGGTCAACTTTTTCGAATGGGTCGAGAAAGCAATGAAGACGAAGAGCGTGCAGGTCGACCCTTGGAGGTGCTCACTTCTAAAAACATCGTTCGCTCTTGTGGAAGGAGACATTATGGAAGACAGGGGGCCCAAAATTGCAGAAATAGTAACAAGATTGGGCCTTTCTAAACCCACGAATTTAGACCTTTTGAATTATTCATGAACATTTAAACACGAATAAGGTTAGTGCAAGATGGGTGCCTAGACTTCTTTCCTCAGTCCAAAAGCAGCAAGTCATCTGTTGTCAGGCATTTTTGGAGCTCTGCCGTGGCAACGAGAGAGAAGTTTTGCAAATCATTGTTATAGGAAATGAAATTATGGTTCTCTACTATGATCCCTTGTCCAAAAGAGAATCAATGGAGTGGCGTAAACCCGGCGAAGCACCGTCTCTAAAGGCCAAGGTCACTCAATCAATCAAGAAGAGCATGGCTATAATCTTTTGGAACTGTGAAGGAATACTCTTCATTGACTTCAAGGAGAAGAACAACACAGTAAATGGGTAGTACTATGCACCTACTGCACAGACTACGTGCTTCCATCAAAGATAAAAAGCGATGAAAGCTGAGTGGTGGTGTGAGCCTTCTTCACGACAATGCGCCTGTGCACCAGCTCTTGTTGCAAAAGAAGCTGTGAAGAAATGTGGTTTCAAGGAGATCGACCATCGACCCTACAGCCCAGATCTAGCTCCCAGTGACTATTTCCTCTTCTCAAAACTCAAGAAGAACCTGCGAGGTAGGAAATTTAAGTGTGATGAAGAAGTGATAGATGTTGTTATTGCCCATTTTCAGACAAGACTTCTGACTATTTTGGGGGGAGGGGGGTTGAAATGTTAATTCAAAGATGTGAGAAGGGTACTACAATAAAGGGTAAGTATATTGAAAAGTGAAATATAGTTTTTGTCTTTATCAGAAAATGATAAGGCCGGAAACTTATGGACCTACCCTCGTAAATTTAAAACTCAGAAACCTTGAGATAATATTAAGCTTTATTCTGTGTTTTGAGATTTAATAACTATATTACCTACCTCACTTTTATTGGTTATTTTTGACAGAAGAAAAATCGCTATGCATAAAACGCTTAATAAAATGTTTGGTTAAAAAAAAAAAAAAGCAACACCGCAATTATTTGATTTAGTGGAAATTTAAAACATTTGGGAAAGCAATAAACGTGCAATTAAATTCTAAATGCATTTAATGCTGCTGTAAGAGTGGTGCAATTTTAATCTGAGCGTTCTACCGGGTACATAATAGTACTCGTCTTGTCTCATAAAATTGTTTGAAACTTTCAACAATGACAGTTGCCGCTGTCTCACGAAGCTGCCGTTCGGGACTGAGGATTTCCGTTTTCTCCGCCTATGTTCGAGACTTAGGTTGAGCACTTTATGACGTTAAGTAATAAATAACTAATTTATCTTTGTCTGGTTCTTTCAATCGATACACTACGCTTAAACGAAATGCTCGAAATTTGAGCTCTTTTATCACACGATAGCACGTTGTGCGGGATACACCGATTTGCTGGAATAATCTCCTTATCGATTTTTTGGGGCTTCTCGTTATATCCATGCGAAATTTGTCGAATACCCCCGGGTCGTCACTGTCGGACGCTTATTCCTCTTCACATTCGCAAAGCATCTGTAGTTTTCCATTTGTTATACAGTTTTTGATTTGTCTGGTTTTTGGGAACTTGATACTAGGATATT
Source organism: Metallyticus violacea (assembly GCA_030762175.1). Lineage (NCBI taxonomy): Eukaryota > Metazoa > Arthropoda > Insecta > Mantodea > Metallyticidae > Metallyticus > Metallyticus violacea. The sequence continues at coordinate 99,032,089 of CM060835.1, read as the reverse complement.
TTGCCTCAAATTTATCTTAAGTCTCTTTAATAGAGCTATCTTTATGTAAAATTTCACAATATCAGTTCGGTGTTAATTAAACACTGCACCATTTCTCTCACAACATTTCCACGTTATTCACGACAATTACTGTTAAACTCAGCTGTCGAACTCTAAACAATCACGTGTAGCCAACTTCTAAATATGAAGGCAAGGCAGTGATGCGTAAATATTAGCGCCAGAATGGTAGCGAAGCTAATATTTATTTATGAAATCAGTGAGGCGTACAGGTTTTTATAAGGGGTACGCCGTATTTCTTCAGTAGGTGCTAGTATCAAGGAAGAAACCGAATATCCATGGTTCAACGCCCGCCACATCTAATTTTATCTGTTTTGACTCCCCTTTTCAACACATGAAAACAAAGTGTAAAATAATTAAAAATGCTATATTATTTTGGTAACAGAAAGCACAGAAATAAATCTCTCTTGCGGTAATTATAACAAAAATATATTCTTGAATATAATTTTTGGATATATATATCCAAGTTAATCGATTGCATATATATATATATATATATATATATAATTATATATAATAGATTAACTTGGATGAAATATATACATTATACATATATACCAAATCTGTAGTAGTGAGTTAATTAAAAATATTTTTAGATACGAACGCTATGTTATTAATATGTTGGTATTACACATTTTTATATGGTACGATGGGGAGATGCAGTAAAAACTCCCTCTGGTGCCTCAGTAGTAAAAACGGGCGTTAAAAATGCAATAAAAACATAGCTAAATATATTATTTTATAAGAGAATCATAGCAGAAGCTCTTAGAAGGAACAGTTTAGGTACAGCATATATATTCGTCACTAATGAAGAAAGAAGAAGAAAAAAACGAATTCATTATCATAATACTAAATCTAAAGTAACAATAAAGACACTAATATATAAGTATAGAGTACAACCATATACCTGGCATATTGAAAGTTCTAAGCCGGGTACTCTTCAGATCCAAAAAGTTCCTTGTTTGAAAAATCTTTTTGATTGGATGAAATTTAAAGTATATCTATGTGTAAGTTTTAATGATAATATTTAACTTGGTTCTTAGAAGGTGCGCTTGATTCCCAAGTCTGCAGGGTTAATGAAATAATTGATAGACCCCCTCTTTGGTCTAGTGGTACCGTTTGCGACTACTAATCCGGAGCTGTTGGGTTGGGATCTCCGTCAGGTCAAGCGTCTTGGTAAGGTTTTACTTTGGATTTTTTCTTGAGAAGGCGAATGCCAGATGTGCCAAGGGCTCTGAGCTCATTTGCACCTTAATTAATTAATTAATTTCATTCATTACTACCGACTTAAGCCTACAGTATTTACGTCCAATCTACTTTACGAGAAGATCGATGCAGTCAAAGCGACAATAAGTAATGCATTTAAAATAATAATTAAATTCGGTTTTTTTTAGATATTCAGGTAAAGAAAAATGCGACAAACTACAGATTATAATTTCAAATCAGAATGCATCAAGCGTCGGAATAAGTGCGTAAAATGCGACATTAATCGAGCATTAAAGGGGTAGATACAAGGTTTATTACATTATTTAATAAACATCTGAGAAATCATAAAAGTTATCAGTGAATAATGTTATGTGATATTAATCGCAGCTTGATATAGGCTCCATTTTCTTCATATATGATGTGTCGCTCGTTTTGGACTCAGTATTTTAATTTTCAACGGCCTTCCCTTTTGTGTTTTATAACTCGCGATGAAGACATGACAAAAGTGCAGATTTATGTAAAATATTCATTGTTAAATTTTCATAACATATCAGCATATCTGTTTTAAGGTAGCAATCAAAAGAAAAACGTTTCTTTTATATTCTTTGTTTTAAATCATCTTCAAAAAGAGTTTATAAAATTTAAGCATTATGTTGTTAGTTATACGTTATAGCATAAGTAAATGTTTATAAACAAATTTTACGGACAATTTTTTGTATACCGGATTTATAAAAGAATATTAAAATAAATGTTATTGTAACTTTTCTGATGAATTACCCGCAAGTCGGTGCCTTCTTGCGTTATGCTTATAACGTTATTGTATTGAGGGCTATTATTTAGTTTGCCTACAGTTATTGTTGCTAGCGAAGATGGATTTACCGCAAGATATTTTAGCCCAGGCTGTAAAGGCTGCATTGTCATTAATAACCAGAAAACATTGCTTATCAGAAGGAATACGACAGATTCGTTAATTGAACGAGCAAGAAACATTTTAAGCGTATTTCATAAACTTTAGTATTGGCACATATTTCACAATAGCTTATTATCATTCTACTATTTCATTTAGCACACAATATTAACTTAATAATCTTTATTATTCCTGTATTTTGCAGCAAAAATTAATCTGTTTTCACTAATACACAAGTTGTTTCCTTAATACTGTGTGTCCAATTTTAAATGGTACTTTCTTTTTAAAACATTACGGAGGGAGTCGGCGTCCTCCAGTGTAAGTGTTTTAACTTTGTAAAATAAGTTTCATAATGGATAAAAAACATTAATTTGTCGATGCAAATAAACTTGTTTTTCCACATCGGATACTTTTCTTTTGTTATCTTCATCTTAACTAAAAATAAATGTAATCCATATTTTTATGGAGAAAATCATTAAATTGTTAAAAACAATGTAAGGTCTGAATGTTAGAAAAGATCACAATATTTATTCTTGAAATTTGCTTCCGAACAGAGTTTTGGTTAGGGAGAAGTATCGTTACGATATACTTCACTGTTAACTGTGGGCCAATTAGTCAAAATTTCAACGATGCGGTATATAACTTTCATTTACTAATTTGCACATGAATCGTCATATATAGCGGTTCACAAAAGTATTAGCGGTTATCTCAGTTTAGCTTATTCATAACCAAACGACATCCAGCGTGTTTATTTAATGCCTATGAGAGGTAATAGTCGCCAATAATTTAGATCGCTAATTTACGTGCTCAGTTATGAATCGATATTTATTAATAAAAACACAAAATTCTTGCTTAATTATTTTGAAAAAAAAAACGCGCAGAAATTATTTTGTTTCATTATGAAGCGAAAGGAATAGATTACTGGCTTCGGTTAGCTTCGGCAAACAGAATCAAGACATATGAAGTGACATAAGATCCCATGTAAGTATAAAGACGCAGTATTATAATTACTAACTTATTGTGTAATTGATGACAATATTTTAGGAATAAAATCAATTTTATAGCTTAATTATTACTTTGGTCATTTTAAGCAAAACTAGTGTCATAATGTAGTATTTTACTAACGCTTTTAATCAACAAAAAGACTGTTTATAATTGGGGCATAGAAAAATTAATGAAAACATTTCATTTTTATTGAGTAAAGGGCATTATTAAAATCTCAAAACATAATGCATGCAAAAGACAATCAGAAATCTGAAGAATATGTAGTACCTTTTTTTTTTTTTTTTTTTTTTTTTTTTTCTAATTCTCTCTCTAGACAGACGTTAAGACACTTTTTTTCCCTCCTTTCTCTGGATAGAGGTTAAGGCATAACTCGTGACAAGGAGATCTGGGGTTCGATTCCCTCCAGGACCATTCTCTTTGACCGAAAATTTTTCCAGGTTTTCCTTAGTGTCTTAAATGGCAAATGCCGGGGAGGTACACCAAATTTAGGCCTGGAACGTTTCATTTCTAAAAAAAAAATTATTTCCCAATTTATCATTTCATCTTATGTATCATCAGCGTCCACAGCCTGTGATGCCCCGTTAGTTAAAACTGGCTCTAAACACTATTTAAGAAAATTTTGTTGTTTCCATCTAAATAATTGTTATAAACGCAGAAGTTATTTTTTCACCTGTAGTAGCCGAATCTTGATTAAACATCTTAGTAGCATGAAATAATTATTTTGACTCATAAATGGGGAGAAACAGAATATTGTAAATATCTGTACTACACACGAGACCTCTTCTTGGTGGAGTTTAATTATTCCGCCACGATCGCCAAATGGCGTTACTGTTGCCACTAGTTTTTGAGGATCTTATGCATGCCGATGGAAAATTTCTGTAAATTTTAAAATATTTAAAACCCAGCCACGTGCAGCAGGATATTTGAAATTATAAAGCCAAGTAAAAATAAGAACAGACCATGCGAGCTTATTGAGTCGATAGCGTCTGAGACTCGCATTCAGAAGCTTCCGCGTTCGATCTCTGACATTTTTTTTTTTAAACTATTTTCTAAGGTAGAAGTGAATTAGATAGCACAAACGCTGCAAATAATTTACGGGTCGAAGATATTTCAGTACTGCGATAAAGAAAGTGGGGTAGTTTTTACTACTACTACTACTACTATTACTACTACTACTACTACTACTACTACTACTACTACTACTACTACTACTACTACTACTATTACTACTACTGCTACTGCTACTACTACTACTACTACTACTACTGCTACTACTACTACTACTACTACTGCTACTGCTACTACTACTACTACTATTACTACTACTGCTACTGCTACTACTACTACTACTACTACTGCTACTACTACTACTACTACTACTGCTACTGCTACTACTACTACTACTACTACTATTACTACTACTGCTACTGCTACTACTACTACTACTACTACTACTACTGCTACTACTACTACTACTACTACTACTACTACTACTGCTACTACTACTACTACTACTACTACTACTACTGCTGCTATAACTACTACTACTCTACTACTACTACTACTCTACTACTACTACTACTACCACTACTACTACTACTGCTACTACTACTACTGCTACTACTACTCTACTACTACTACTACCACTACTACTACCACTACTACTACTGCTACCACTACTACTACTACCACTACTATTACTACTACCACTACTATTACTACTACCACTACTACTACTACCACTACTATTACTACTACTACCACTACTACTATTACTACTACTACTACTACTACTGCTACTACTACTACTGCTACTACTACTACTGCCACTACTGCTACTACTACTGCTACTACTACTACTGCTATTACTACTACTGCTACTACTACTACTGCTACTACTACTACTGCTACTACTACTACTACTACTACTACTGCCACTACTGCTACTACTACCACTACCACTACTACTACTACTGCTACTACTACTACTACTACTGCTACTACTACTACTACCTCCACTACTACTGCTACTACTACTACTGCTACTACTACTACTATTACTATTACTACCACTACTACTACTACTACTGTTACTACTACTATTACTACTACTACTACTACTACCACTACTATTACTACCACTACTGCTACTACTACTACTGCTACTACTACTACTGCTACTACTACTGCTATAACTACTACTACTACTATTACTACTACTGCTACTACTACTACTACTACTACCACTACTACCACTACCACTACTACTATTACTACTACTACTACTGCTACTACTACTACTACTACTACTACTGCTACTACTACTACCACTACCACTACTATTACTACCACTACCACTACTACTACTACTACTACTACTACTTCTACTACTACTACTACTGCTACTACTACTACTACTACTACTACTACTGCTGCTACTACTACCACTACTACTACTACTACTACTACTACTACTACCACTACTACTACTACTACTACTACTACTACTGCTGCTGCTGCTGCTACTACTACTACTACTACTACTACTACTACTACTGCTACTACTACTACTACTATTATTATTATTATTATTATTATTATTATTATTATTTGAGGGTAATCTTTACCATCTCTGGTCATTAGCTTCCCATTCAATTCAGGGCGTTAAACAGCCGTTATATCTTGCTCGAGGTCATTTCTTTCAAGCTTAAATCTACGACAGAGGACCAATAATTTTACTTCTCTTCCGAAGGAGGACAATAGTTGTGATTTTTACGCCCTAAAACATCCTTAACCCTGGCCCGGTGTGAATCCACGACCTGGGGTCTACTAGGCAAGTACCAGTAGATCACCAGGGCCGATTGGAAATGGGTTGGTGGAGGTAATTTTTTTTAATTGATTTATTTTACGGACACACTTTAACATCTCAGGTCATGCGCGTGAAACAGCCGACAAATTTTGCTCAAAGGCCTCTTCTTTCAGGCTTGAGGATGTTTTTCGTGCCGTAAATGTACGACAAGGGACTCGCGGCTTTACCTTCCTCCCGAAGGAAGCCATACTTACGATTTTTACGCCCGAAAAAAATCCATCGATACTGGCGGGATTCGAACCCGCAATCTTGAGTTTAGAAGGCAAGTATGGTTACCACTACACCACCAGGACTGACAAAAAGGAGGAGATAAAGAAACAGTGTACTGAATAGAGTTTCAAGTTTAATTTTGCCAGAACCATTTATGTCACGTTAGTTCGGTGCATTAAAACAGAGAGGGGGGATATTGGGAACCTGAAAATGATCTAAAACATTTAACTCTTTTCAAAAATTTAAAGGAATACTAAATTAATAACTTGTTTCCAAAGAGCCTACCTGCCGAAAAAAAAGAAGCGCTACCGTTACTTTCCCCCCTTCTTTTTTTCGTTTTCATTTGTAATTAAAAGTCGCTTGCTGAAGCTTATCCCGAGGCGACGACGGAGCTTACCAGCGCATATGCTAACTATGCTCTTGCCCATGTTAAGGTACATAGATGCTAGGAGCGTCGTCATATAGGAAGTGAGTGCTGGCCAGCGGAAAGCACACACGCTGTGCATTGGAGAAGAACCAAAAGATGGTAGTCGAGGGAAATGATACTCCGGATAGTTCGCATATTTCAGACGAAAGTAATTCTCTCAAGAGTCCACTTTCCCTGCCGCTTGCTTGCTTTTCCTGTTTGGATCCGCAATATTAGATTGGCAACACTTGCATTCCCCCTCAATATCAGTGCTGGAAAGTTAGCGCTACTATGTAAACACGCGCTCGGGGTGGAACAGTTCTGAAGACCCTTGAACATTCTGGGTCATAGGTAGTGCTGCTCAAAACTATGATTTCCTCCATTTGCGGTCAGGCAACTTACAAAAATTTACAGAGAGGTTATTTGAATTACGGACCGACCTTCTGCTTACTGGGGAAATACTACCGCCTCAATCGGAAAAAGAGAGATGGAGTTAGTATTTATATTTTTGCAGAACTAAAATGTGTTATAAGAGATGTTGAAAATAATGTCCCTCAGCGACAGTACATTGCCGGCATCTGAATAGGAAAGTTCTGTAGCTTATCAAATTTTTCTTGCGCGAGAACATCGGTTCGGAACACGTTTCTTGTCATTGAGAGATCCCGTTTCTCGTAACTTTTAAATAAGATTGGCAAACAGGTTATCTACAACAGGATTACCAGGATATTTTCTTGCGAAGCGCCTCACCACTTCTCCATAAGAATTCATTTTCATACATGTTGGAAAACAAAACCGTTCAAGACTATATTTAGGTAGTGGCATAACTAACGAAGAACAATTAGCACACAGTTTATACACAATGAAAGCGCGAAGTAACACACGAACGCACCACCACTAGCTGACAAGGATTCCTTCAAATTAACAGCTTCTCTCTGCCGGCCCGTAACTCTAATAACCTCATTGTATACTGGACTGTTGTCTGCATGGCAGAGTGGTCATCTTTACTCATAGCCATCGCTTGTTAGTTATGTTGCTTTGATCATGTCCTCTTCGCGTCTGTCTACTCATTACAGCACCATTTGTTAATATTGGCTTTGAAAATAGAAGCAGTGCTCCCGCGGACAGATAATTACTTTTAGTCCCGGTTGTACAAAGAGTTAACCCGAGTTTAGTATAAAATTATCCATCAGTTATGCTTAACTTGGAAAATTAATCTAAGGTCGTCTTAACTTCAAATTAAATCTAACTCGCGAAGTCTCACAGGTTAAAGCACTAACTAGAAGTTAGCAATTATTAAATAAAACATTTCCCAGAGTACAGAAGCACAACAAATTCCTTTTTAAATAAAATGCTGCGGAATATTTGTTTTAATTTCATGTAAATAAAGTTTCTTCAATGTTTCACTTTTCATTTCTGAGTAATAATAATAGACAGAGTTGTGTTCAATTATAAGTTATGCTATATTGTAGAGATTTCTGATTATTTCTACTTTTCATCCGATGATGAATTTCACTGTGCTCCTGTGTATTTCATGAGAGAGATAAAAATCATTTCTAGAACTAAATAAATGATTCAGAATGCAATTTCGCTTAGCAAAATATGTCGAAGAACTGGAACAAATGTTACGTCCCCGATTAATTCAATGTTCAGGATACTAATAACTTTTAAGGTTCCAAGCGAAAGACAACTTCCAAATAGTTGTTAGAAATATACGAGGGTAGGTTCATAAGTTACCGGTTTAGCCGATAGGGATTATCACCTTCACAACACCCTTATCTGGTGTCATACCTTATCTGTTAAGTAAATGATTGCAGATGTAACTTCCGCTCCGCTGTGTTCAGTTGTTCAGATACAGTGGCATAAAGAAGGCTATTTGTAGAAGATTGTGGCATTTTCCAAATGGAATTTCGAGTTGTTATTAAGTTCTTCACAAAAGGACTACTCCAAATTAAATTAAACACGATTGGACGGTGCATATGGGGAAGCATTCCCTTCATATTCTACCGTAAAAGAATGGGCCAAACTTTTTTGAATGGGTCGAGAAAGCATTGAAGATAAGGCCCTTGAAGGTGCTCACTCCAGAAAACATCGTTCTTGCGGAAGGAGAAATTATGGAAGACCAGTGGCTCAAAGTTACAGAAGAGCATCAAGATTGGGTCTTTCTAAAACAATAGTCCTTCGAATTATTCATGAACATTTAAACATGAATAAGGTTAGTGCAAGATGCCTAGACTTCTTTCCTCAGTCCAAAAGCAGCAACGAGTCATCTGTTGTCAGCCATTTTTGGAGCTCTGCCGTAGCAACGAGAGAGAATTTCTGCAAACCATTGTTACAGGAGATGAAACTATGGTCCTCTACTGTGATCCCTTGTCCAAAAGAGAATCAATGGAGAGGGTAAACCTGGCGAAGCACCGCCTCTAAAGGCCAAGGTTGCTCATTCAACCAAGAAGATAATGACTACACTCTTTTCGGACTGTGAAGGAATACTCTTCATTAACTTCAAGGAGAGGAACACCACAGTAAATGGGAAGTACTATGCTGGCCTACTGCACAGAGTAGGTGCTTCCATCAAAGAGAAAAGGCGATGAAAGCTGAGTGGTGGTGTGCGCCATCTTCATGACAACGCGCCTGTGCACACACCTCTTGTTGCAAAGGAAGCTGTGAAGAAATGTGGCTTCAAGGATAACGACCATCGACCCTACAGCCCAGAACTAGCTCCCAGTGACTAATTTTCCTCTTCTCAACACTCAAGAAGTACATTCGAGGAAGGTAATTTAAATGTGACGAAGAAGTGATGAATGAGATTTATACCCATTTGCAGGCAAGACTTCTGACTGTTTAGGGGGGGGGGATTAAACTGTTAATTGAAAGATGTGAGAAGTGTATTGCAATAAAGAGTAAATATATTGAAAAGTGAAATATAGTTTTTGTCCTTTTCATGCCTAGAAAATGGTTAGGCCGGAAATCTGTATACCTACTTTCGTATTAAAATAGAGAAAGCAACGGCTAGCAGAACCATCCGTAAAGTAACTAGAGCAAATGCAGCTCTTCGGCGTGAACATTGAGGGTGATGTACGGAAAGTGATGCTGGACTTCTATAACATTCCCAACTTTCCTGGACTTTTAGGTGGGAATACGCAAATACATGGGGATAACGCGGAAATCTTAACCCTTTGGCAATTTCCCCATGTATGTTCTTTACCTTTATTTGACATCGAATTTTATTTTTATTTTCATTATTTCATTATATGTTAGCATCAGATCAATAATATCCTTCTCACGTTTGCTAAAATTTGCTGTTCGCATTCGTTTTGAGATTCCCTTATCCATGTTTAAAGACGAGTCAGAAAAATTGAATAAATGTTGATTTTCTCAGGTTAAGCAGTTGAACATCAACTCGCTCTAAACACGAATTCCTCTATTATTTTGCCATGTTGCCTTAAGTTCGACGGTTAGTGCAAACTCTTGTTTACGTAATCTGAGGTTATTTTTGTGCAACAGAAATTATGTAAAACCTCTAGTTACTTTTTAAATTACTGTTAAAAGTAGTCTCCGGTTAGCAGCTTTAATACAACCGGCCCTTAGAGAAGTTTAATTAATTTGTATGTAGCAAATAATTTATCTTTTTATACAGCCTAAAAGGGTTAAGTTTCTAGCCTCGCTCAACCAGTTTGTGTAACCCAATTACATTAATTTTTCCGGGAACACCAATGGATAATGATAATCGCACACGCCGTCATATGTAAGTTACATGCCTGATGTAACTTCAAGTATAGTGCGAAGCTATGGGGGAAAAAAAAAAAGTCACTAGGATTCAGTTCTTTATGAAATTTAATTCCTAAGCTTGTACGAAAGAGTCTAGAGCTCTAAATCCATTGCACTAAAACTCTAAATTTGAAACTACAGATTTAGGATTGAAAGAATTCACAAAGTGTTATTACTAGACCTGGGATTCTTAGGTAAATATAGGATGTCCCATAATGAACACAGTTTTTGTTTTAATAATAAAACACATTTATTTGAAAATTGTTTATATTGTTAAAGTCAATATGAAGCACAAACTCTGCCAATTGAAACGAAACAGGCAATTATTCTCCAACGGTTTCGTTGGCATGCCTTCACTCTTTTGGCAAAATGTTCAACGACTTTAGAGCAAATTTCCGGCTGAATTTCACCTCTGACACGTCTAATTTCTGCCTTAAATTGAAGGATGGTTCTGGATTGTTCACATAAACACAATATTTTGCATACCCGCACAAATATTTACGTGATATCACAGGATCTCAATGGCGAATTTTGATCGCCGTTGCGATCGCAGAGATGTTAATGTTCGACGCTGCAAATGGTCTGTCGGCTTCAACTCTTGTTCGATCTTAAAAGGGTGTATATGCACAGCTTTTTTTTTTTAATTAGCTTCAAACTGCTTCTCAAAATGGTTAATTGCTGAGAACGGCGGCGAATCGACTTTATTGGGGCTCTTACCGACGCTTTCTCTGACGAGGGCAACCTTCTCTATCGATCGATGAAAACATCCAGGTGAACTGATGTTCTCTGTCGATGCTGCTTTTTCTTCACATTTCCTTACCAATCTCTACACTGTTGACACGTTTAGGCGCAGTTCGTTACCAAAATTTACACGATGTCTTCGAACGGTCTCTGCACAATTCACCTACTTAAAATGCCTTTCAGAATTTGGAGACGTTGATCCCTCGTGTATCGCTCCATTTTAGCTGATAGCAACACGCATAAATGAGCGTTAATCGCAATACAAACAGATCACACTCTGTTACATTACCTAACAAACGGACAGATGTGCTCAATTTAAAAACTGAGTTCATTATGGGACATTCTCTATATATTATATTTACACTGCCAAAAGAACTGGCCACCACGTTCAAAACTTCGGATATGGTAAACTGTGCTTATATATTAAATGTTATACAATGTAAAAATAATGTTTCTTATTTTTTTCCCTGGAATATTTGCATAAAACGCACAGAATACAGTTTCAGACCTATTATCTCAGGAATAGGATTACTCTTCCCGTTTTCATATCATGTGCATAACTGAGCAGTATCACCTGACACGGAGCAGTAACATTGATACATATTTAGATTACTAGAATTGTGTCGTACCTCTCATGAAATGTTCTGTTTATACTTCCATCGCCATCACTGTTTTGCTGGGAAGAGTTTTAGATACATTATCTTTCTTCACCTGCTTCTTTCTCACCTTGCCATAAGGTGCTGTTAGTATATATAGTGTGTGAACTCCAAAATGTGATGTATAACGTGTAGGTGTATTTTTTTTTTCCGGGCTTTAGGATGTTGCAATTCACAATTTATGCTCGGACTTGCCCTTGTTCCTCTATGTCTCCAATAATAGAGAATGTCTATGAACCTGGTGCTAGTCCTACATTCTTCATTGTAGCATCTGCAGCTTGACACCGTCGAGGCATATCAAAGATGTGATATAATTGACTGGTGGTATGAGAGTAAACCATTGTGTTCTGTTACCAAGTGTTTGAGCTTTCAGTTGCAATTAAATTTTAGGTTGTGAGGTGGTAGTTTTAACAGTTATTTATTTATTTTTTGTGTGTGTTTAACAATATTGTTTAATAAAACCTAATTAAATAATATTGCTTTTTATGACATATTTCAAGTATTGTAGCACATAAAATAAATATTTTTCGGATTTTTAGCACGAAAAACTCCTAGCCGTAATTATTATAGACTCAAAATCATTCTAATCTAATATAATGTAACATATTGATATAATATCCCCGGGATCCCTGCTGTTCGCCGCATCCATTATGGCATCATCACTGCCAAGCCGCTATCCTTCCAAGTCCTTTTTAAGTTAAGGAACAGGCGTCTCCAAATCTGGTGATTACGGCGGATGATGGACAAATTCGAACTCTAGTTTCACAGTTTCCAGCGTTACGAAGAATGTGCGCTAGTGCTTTGTCTTGATACAGGAATAGGCATTGCGAGCACATTTTCCACGTCTCTTTTGCTGTAGTCCTCTGGCAAGTGTGTTAAGTGGCTTTATACAAGATACATATCACAATGACACCTTCTGAATCGTAAATGATCGATGCCATCACTTTCTCGGCTTATTTCTGTGATCGGGAGTACATTCCATTTCCGCCATTATGCATCCAATTTTCGTCCATTGCACATACCTTGCCATAAATTCATTTCATCCGCCTCAAATTGATGCACCATCTCCTGACAACAAGGCACTCCCCTAGCATTGAGAGCTTTCGGGACCCAGCGGGAAGAAACCTCCGCCCATGGGATGTCTAAAGTTACCTCAGTGTGCCGCACGGCATCTATCGTGTCGACTGTGGTTACCGGTCTGCAACTCTCCGGGACATCTTTCACGCGCTTAAAGTAGGCTACCCGTTGCTTACATGTCCTCCGCGATTTCCTTTAGCAGCACGCCCTTCAAATTCAACCACATCCCGATTCTTAATTCGATCGAAATTGGCAATTTTCGCTTACGTCTTGTCTTTTAACTCACTTCAGCTATAGGTTGAAAATTTTACTTGCATTTGCACTACGGTTCCCCGGGCCAATGGCGAACAGCGTTTCTTAGCGGCATCTGGGAAATATCTCGGACTCAGTTCGTATATATAGCGCATGATTATTGCTATAAATCAGGCAAAAACTCCTTGTAAGAAAAGTTTATTTCCCTGACACCGCAACTTGAAATTCGTTTCCAAACGGGTATTCACTTTGAGATTCGACTTTTATGAAATAAATAGTGTCTCCCGGCGGAACCCTAAGGTACACGATGGAGGCTTATATTGAAGGAGAAAAATTGTACAGTTGAGAGCTGAGCTCGAAGACCAGCACATGGACTGAATTGATGCATGAACATGAGACAATACCACTGAATTAGGTCTTTCAATTTGCATTACAGCACCACGAATCGGGTTTCTACCGGAAGGGTACTCTGGAATTCGAGTCACGTAGCAAGTTTATAAATTATTCAGCAGATCTTAACAAACTTTTCCGGGCTTTTTGGCCGTGGTCTAATGGTCAATTTATATTGACGCTTCCCATGTCACAGCCCCACTCTCGCCTCAGTTATTCATTCTTAGAATCTGCCGCCGAGTGTCAAGTAGACATTTAATTTCTCTGAAGATGTTCGCCATAGTGTCGGAAAAAACATCGGGTCACCCGGTTAATCATTAGACCACAACCAGAAAACCCGTTAAGGTTCAAAACTCCGGTTGTGAAAGCCTACCTATGTATTATTCAGGATACACTAGAAAATAAGTTCCCAGTGTACAACATTGTAAGTGCAATTTATGTATAAATTATAAATACAGCTCTTAGCAGAAGGGTAAACCATATTTAACTTATCTCATAGTCATAAAATACGCAAACATGGCTATGAACAGCTTAAAACATTGGAAAACTGGTAGGTGCTTGTTCGGGGTGGAACATGCACTTAAACCACCGTTTGTGACGTAACTTGATGACCTCAGAATTATTATAGATAATGGCTGATAGGAAGTGGAGTTTCATTGTACATTTATAATCGCAGTGTTTATAGTTAATAATATGTTTCCGAAGGTCAACCTAACCTCTTATTCGACATTGCAAAGAAGTTCAGAAACTAAGAGAGATTAGTACGTATACACCTGATAACTATTAACAAAATATAATTGCTTTTCTCGTAACTTCCCTTAGGTAATACGCCAGCGTGTATCATGTCTTTCGAAATAGTTTTTCTTACAAGGAAAATTCTCCAGTTTGAACAAACAATATCGCACCAAAATTCAGTTATAGGTAATTTACTTACCTCTAAATTCAATTATATTTTTGTTTTCTGTAAAACATCCCTCGCTCGGTGTTTTTTTTTTTTTTTTTTTTTTTTTTTTTTTTTTTTTTTTTTTTGCTACGTCAGTCAAAATTATACATTTTGCTTCGAAGTGGCACTTGTCTTCATAAACATCATCTGGTTAATTGAGACGTTTTACACCAAAGCGAATAGCATCATTGAATTCAGGTGTAGTAAATTAGTTAAAACAAAATCGCACAAAAATTCAGTTAATCGAACCAGAAGAATTTCCTTGTTAGAGCACAAAACTCCAAACGTTTGTAAAAATCCTCATGACAACTCTTTTAAAACTGGAAGTAAGGACAAGGTCTAAGAGAGAAAAGTGTCTCTTGTACAAAATTACGTAACTCATGACATATCACCTGCTTGTCATGAAATTATTATTGCAAGGATATGATGGAAGAGATGTGCTATTAATGTATTAAGGTTTGTCATTTTCTACACTCAGAAGTAAAACTAATACTTGCTCCTCCCTAAGGCTAATGTAACCACTTTTTTATAATCTAAAAAGTCCCATGATACTTAAACGCGTTACATTTTAAGCACTTTATGACAATATCTGCACAAAATTACGCAACTGGTGACATCTTATCAGCAATGGAAAAGTTTAAACAATGTTTATAGAAATGTAAATTACGTAGACATTCAGTAAATGTTCAGCGGTTCTCTTAAAACCTATTACATTAAGGTTTGAAGCGAACTTTTTGTTCCTCGTTTTGATAAATAAAGTTTTGTTGTTCTAAAAGTTCTTGACCTGACTCAGAAATGTCTTGAAAATGACCAAAATTACTATATTAATTAAGTATCCTCCTTTAGATGGCGACTGTACAGTTTCAGAGGCGTAAGTGTAATCACTTGTTTTGTGACGGTCGTGTAAACAAACTACAGTGTTAAACATTTTCCACAAAATGGATAAAAAACTGAAATACGAGCTGTAAAAATGTTCTTCGTTTTGAAGGGTTTAACCCCAATAGATTCTATATTAAGGAATCTTCCCCATCGTTTTCGACAGTTTTTCATGTCATTGATGAAAAAAATAATTAATTGAATAGTAAGAAATTTGCAGTTTTTAAAAAATGATGCATTTTCACTTAAAAAAGCTCAATTTTATATCTTAAAAAATAACTGTGCACAGTATTTTCAAACTTTATAATTAAATTAGTTGTTTGTCAAAACTTTCAAAGTTTTATGCTTACAAGTTTTTGCTACAATGGTGCATTTGAACGGAAAAATGAAACTTTTCAGAAATTTCAATTAAACACAAAAAATAAAAAAAGCTCATATTTGTAGAAGAAATAATCTCAAAACCCTCCAGGCTTATTTCTTCCTCTTGATCCTGATGCATTTTTTCTTTTCATTATTTTACCGAACAATTATAATAAATTATATTTTTCTACAGAAAATATTCACATAATTATTAATGTTGAACATTGCGAACAATCCAGAAAGGCCCCCCCCCCAAAAAAATGAAATATATGGAATTATACCGCTTTAAACACATAGATATAAATATAAATGAGAAAATAAAAATATTCAAATGATATCGAAATCTGAAAATATAAAAATCACGAAAATCAACATCTTGAAACTTTATGGTATGATCATGCATGAAAATGCATTGGTTTTCCCCAGGCTAGTTCTTTATCTGAGGCAGTAGGAGATTCTGCAATACTGGTAGATATTGTTCTTTCCTCATTGTGTTTAGCTATAGACATAACGCTCCGTAGCATCACTTTGATAGCGATAGGTCCTTCACTGTCTGTGTAACACACTGACGATGAAATTCCTTGTTATGCCTTCTACTTGCATATTGGCTATACAAAATGTAGACTGTCATTGAAGCATACCTGGAAAGAATCATATGTTTGAAATCTTATCATCATATAAGTTACTAAGTGAAATCAACACATTTTTTGTGTACTCCTATTTAAAGAGAGAGAGAACTTATTACAAGGGCCATTCAAAAAGGGATGATCATTTTTCCAGGCGTAATTTCTCTCGCCAAAATTTAACTATATGTTTTGTTAGCTTAATACCTAATGTACAAGAGTCCTAGTTTCATTGTTGTCATTTTCGATACCTGCCTGTGAGAGTTGTGCAGGTTGAGACATGTTCATTTACGCTTACAACAAAATGGAGGTGACAATCGACGAACAATAGGCTGCCAATTCTGCTTTTGTTTCACAAATCTTCATCTGAGGGCTATGCAATGTTACGGAAGCATATGGAGAGTTTATTCTTCCCTGTTGCAAAGCTCGAAGTTGGTTTAAAATGTTAAAAAATATGGGAAGCAATCAATTGCTGCTCCACTTTCCAGTTTGTACTCTAACGGAAGAAAACAACGACGCCCGCTGCTATCATTGTGGGAGAGAATCGTCGAATAACATTAAGGGCACTTTCAGAAAAGCTGAACCTTTCACTGGGTGCCACACATGGGTTGGTAACTGAAAGGTTTTTATTTTTTGTTTTAGTTTGTTCTTTTTTATTGTTAGTCCTGGTGGTCTAGTGACAACCAAACTTACCTCGTAGACCCAAGATCACGAGTTCAATCGCGACCTGGATCGATGAATTTTCAGGGCGTAAAAGTTTTAAGTATGGCTTCCTTCAGAAGGAAAGTAAAGCCATGGGTCCCGTGTCGTATATTTACGGCACGTAAAAGAACCTCAACCTTGAAAGAAGAGGCCTCTGAGCAAAATTTATCGACCGTTTTACGCCCTAATATGAATGGGACGCTGATGACCTGAGATATTATAAAGCGTTCGTAAATAAGCCAAATAACTAATTAACTGTAAAATTGCACATGAGACATATTTGTGCACGGTGAATTCAAAGACTCCTAATTCCAAACAAAAGGACGTTCGTGTGCTGGTTTGCAAGCAGTTGAATATGATGGAACTTGGCTACACCATTTCGATTCAGAGAGCAAACAGTAAAGCTCTCTCTACCATCAAACCCCCCCCCCCATCCCCAAATGGTATGCTTTACTAGCATGTCGCACCTACACACAAAAACTGTAACTGCGCAATATACAGAAATGTACTTTAAACTCCGCAAAGCCATATCACATGCAGAGGGCAACAAGCTGGATGCTGCACTATAATAATGCACAGCCGCATATCGCAAACGATATTGAATATTTCACAAAATCAATGTGAAGTGCGTCCCTTACCCTCCCATATTCAGATTTAGCCCCAAATGACGGTTTCCTTTTCCCCGAATTGAAGAAACGTCTTCGTAGAAGACATTTTCCATCAGAAACAGTGATGAAGGCTGCGGAGGCGATTCTGAAGGATCTGTCGAAAAATGGTTTCTAACATGCTTTTTGAAGATTGGGACGGATGCATTGCATCCAACGAGGACTATTTTGAGAAAGATTACCAAAATTATGAAGATAAATAAAGGTATGTTGTAAAAAATTATGATCTCTTTATTGAACAGCATTGGTTCAATACCTTACTCCGGTCTTCTGCATACCTTTGTTTTGGGCTCTTTGCGCACTCCAGCTTCCTCTCTGCCATATTGGGTAAAGTGAATAAAAAGTAGATTATGTTACCACTTCGATATTTTTAAGTTGTAACTTCCTTTTCTGTGGAAAAAAAGTAGCAACAACTACCCCCCCCCCCCCCCCAACTTCGTTTTTCCACATAGGTTGTTGTAACTTCACTTTTGATGTGAATAAAGCGAAGGTAACTAGTTAGGTGTACGAGAGTAGGTTCATAAGTTTCCGGCCTCGCCTATAAGGATTGTCGCTTTCATAAAACCCTTATCTGGTGTCGTGCCTTATCTTTAAGCAAAAATGCAGCTGTAACTTCCGCTCCGCTGTGTTCAGTAGTTCAGATATAGTTGCATAAAGAAGGCTATGTGCAGAAAACTGTGACGTGTTCAAAATGGAGTGTCGACCTGTTATAAAGTTCTTCACAAAAGAAGGAAATGAAATTAAAGAGCTATTGGACGATACATATGGGAAAGCATCTCCCTCATATTGTATCGTAAATGAATGGGCCAAACTTTTTCGAATGGGTCGGGAAAGCATTGAAGACGAAGCGCGCTGGTCGTCCCTTGGAGGTGTTTACTCCTGAAAACATTGCTCTTGTGGAAGGGGAAATTATGGAAGACCGGCGGCTCATAGTTACAGAAATAGCACAAAGTTCGGCCTTTATAAACCACAGTCCGAATTATTCATGAACATTTAAACGTGAATAAGGTTAGTGCAAGATGGGTGCCTAGAGTTATTTCGTCAGTCCAAAAGTAGGAACGAGCTATCTGTTGTCAGGCATTTTTGGAGCTCTGCCGTGGCAACGAGAGAGAAGTTCTGCGAACCATTGTTACAGCAGATGAAACTATGGTTCTCTACTATGATCCCTTGTCCAAAAGAGAATCAATGGAGTGGCGTAAATCTGTCGAAGCACCGTCTCTAAAGGCCAAGGTCGCTCAATCAACCAAGAAGATCATGACAATCTTTTGGGACTGTGAAGGAATACTCTTTATTGGCTTCAAGGAGAGGAACATTACAGTTAATGGGGAGTATTATGCATGCCTACTGCACAGACTACGTGCTTCCATCATAGAGAAAAGGCGAGGAAAGCTGAGTGGTGTTGTGCGCCTTCTTCTCGACAACGCGCCTTTGCACACAGTTCTTGTTGGTGAAGAAATGTGGCTTCAAGGTGATGGGTCATCCATCTTACAGCCCAGTTCTAGCTTCCAGCGACTATTTCCTCTTCTCAAAACTCAAGAAGAACCTTTGAGGAAGGAAATTTAAGTGTGACGAAGAAGTGATGGAATGCTGTTTATGCCCATTTTGCAGACAAGACTTCTGATTGTTTTTGAAAGGGGGATTGAAATGTTAATTGAAAAATGTGAGAAGTATTTTGCAATAAAGGGTAACTTTATTGAAAAGTTAAATATAGTTTTTCTCTTTATCATATCCAGAAAATGGTTACCCTGGAAACTTATGGACCTACCCTCGTAGATACACCTCCATTACTTTGGAGTCTAAGGGTGGCACACTCCACTCCAGTTATGCCTGCCATCAGTTGATAACACTCGTCATGTCGATGTTCATACACGTGAGAGAGAGTGAGAAAAAAAAAACATATTGTGAAAGAAGAGCTATGAGTAGGTGTAAGGAGCTGATGCGTTTTGAGACCGAAAGTATATGCTTTTTTAACACCAGAATTTCTACCAAACATTGATGATCTTGAGGAAAAGCACTAATCCCAAGAAACCGCATAGAATTATGTTTACAGTGTGTTGCTTATCCTGGATTTCAGAGTGGAGTGTCACAAGATTTTCAGTGGACCGCTCCACGGTGTGTAAAAAAGTTAATTACGTTTTGGGTCATATTTTCAAAAAATATAAGTGGATTCATTTCCGCAATACAATGCATGAAATCAATAATGCAAAGTTGATGTGGCAACCAACTGTTGTAGGTGTATTAGACTGCACCCAGATAGAAATTAAAAAAATCTTCGAGTTTGAATATGTTAATTGTAAGGGTTATACCAGTATTAATGTTCAGGGGGCATGTTTTGCTGAAGATAAGTTTACGAGCGTTAGCGCCGAATGTCCTGGTGCTGTTCTTGTTTGAAGAACACGAAGAAAGAGTGCTATACAATATCACGGCGCTCTTTTGCTTGGTGAATCCAGTTATGGTATATCTTCCTGACTGATCACACCATTCAAGCCAATGCTTATGCATATCTAGATGTAATGTCGGGCATGGCAGGGCGCAAAATCGCACGTAACAAGTAACTATATTTATCTCTTAAGATTAACACTTCTTTTCAAATGCAAACTTCCTTTTCCATCCCAGCAATGGACATGGCGGGAGTGCGGAATGGTGCGGAACAGGTCGCAATAATGTAGGAAAGTTACTACTAGACCGTAGTTATATCTCCAGTTTTTCCGGATAGCACTTCTCTTGAGGTAGTTTTAGCGTTTGTTTATTCATTTCGATTTGACTTAAAGCTATTTTTATCTCTCTGTGAAGTTTTCGTCGTTCTATTGCTATGTAACATAATGTTTTCTTGATAGTCTTGGCAAAATCATCAATGCCTTGCACACGAGCGCCTTTCAACCAATACACTGTCTCATTGATCCCTTATTCACCAGTGCAGAATGGAACGTAATCGATAGTTTTAAAACATGGTGCTCAAAAAATAGTAACTGATAGTTTTTTTCTCCAACATTCAATCTTTGCTTCGATTCGATTAGGGATCTAGGAATCCTATGCTTATGCATTAAATAACACGAATTGAAAGAAATAACAAATGAAAGAAGTAAATTTGTGATTAAACTTTAAAATACTATTAAAATAAAAGTTGTCATCACAACACAAACTATTATATAACTAATACAAAAACAGCAGTAAATGGCAATTGTTATAATAGTGTTCATTTATATTTTATTTTATTTAAATCTCCATGCAATTCTGCCTGAAATAAAGGCTAATACAATTAGCGTTTTTTCTTCTTCCCCAGAAATACCAAACAGGTAAGCCAAGTCATTATACTAAAAGCGAAAAAATAAATAAATAAATTATAAAATAATAAATATCATCGATCTCACATTGATTTACCGAATTCTCCTCTTGCTTATAGTTTTTCTTGAGTAATTTACTTGAGCTTTCAAACCCATGTTTGAACTCGACCTTCGGTCTGGAAATAATTATGACACAAACATTCGTTAACCTCAATTAAATTACCGAAAAGTTATCAACACTAATGGTATCTCTGAAATGGTCCATTCTTTAGTTCAAATCGTGTTTTTGAGCGTTGCTTCAATTTGTTTGCTTTAGTTTTCTCACTTTTCTGGGACTCATTATTTTTTTTTCCCCTGCTGACAAACTTTTGAGAAATAGCCATATTTTAGCTGTTTCCAGCTAAATTATACACAATTTTAGGGCAATAAATAAGTTTTTCTTCCCACTTGTAGCTCAAATGTAACTTAAATTTCTGCCCAAAAGATATACATTATCTTTAAATCCCTAGAAGAAGTTGCATCTTTAGCTCAATATCATCATCGTTAGATGTTGCCAATAACATATACACAGTGAACAAAAACTAAATAAAATAAAGCAGCAGGAAATACATGTGTAACAGCAGAAAATCAATAAGCAATAATCTGCTAACATATTCCGACCAAATTCACCCAAACATTGATAAAAAAAAGTTACCGGAAATGCTAAATAATTATCTGTGTATTTATGAGAACTCTGGAAATTCTGTCTATTGTATTTAGCACCAATTATATGCTGCTGGATCAAAGAAAAAGACTGGTCTATTTGTTTGGCCCCCCTGTATACGAGAGGCATTCCAAACGTTTTGCAAGATTCACTTAAAGTCGAAGCTAAGCACTGAATTCGAAAACTTATCCTGACAATCTTTCAAAATATGTCGGTCCTGGTGGTGTAGCGATAACCATACTTGCCTCGTAAGCCCAAGATTGCTGGTTCGATCTCGGCCAGGACCGATGGATTTTTTCGGGCATAAAAATCCTAAGCATGGCTTCCTTCGGAAGGAAAGTAAAGCCATGGGTCCCGTGTCGTACATTTACTGCACGATAAAGAACCTCAAGCCTGAAAGAAGAGGCCTCTGAGCAAAATTTGTCGGCGGTTTCACACCCTGAATAGAATGGGACGCTGATGACCTGAGATGTTAAAGAGCGTCCGTAAATAAACAAAATAAAAAAAATCTTCAAAGTACTATCCACCTCTCCACACACGTGCAACTGCTTGTCAAAGATGTACAGTACTCGAACTAAGATATTGTCAACAGAACTGAATATATAGCTTGAGCAATGCCCTGCACGCGTTTAAAAGTTTTTCCAACAATGCAAGGCTTCACTCGATAAAATAACCAGAAGTCACGCAGTGCATGAACAGGGCTGTAGGGTAGATGATGAACTGGACTTCGGCTACTTCCAGTTTCCTCATGTTTGCAGCTGTTCTGTGAGATGTCGTGCAAAAGCAACAGCCATGAAGTTCCTATCTTTGGACGCCGCTGCCTCAGCTCTTGAAATAAAGGATCCAAAATAAAATTCCATAGTATGCTCCATTTATTCCTTCTGGATACAGCCAACCACCAATGACCTTGCATAGTTGGAAGAAAACAGTGATTTTCGTTTTCGCATCCGAAAACGAAAATCTTGTCGAAGATCTGGTCTTCGGTTATTTCCATTTACCCATGCGCTTTTCTGAACTTTATTTGCGGTGGTATAGTAATAAAGCCAACTTTCATTACCAGTGCGTACATCTGTCAAACGTTAGAACCATTTCGTGTAAACATGCTCAGCAGTTTCCTTGAACATTCCTTTCTACTACTCTTCTCTTCAATGTTTAGGGAATATGGAACCCATTTTGATTTTTCGCAGCTTTAGATGCTCATGGAGAATACTGTTAATGCTGCCACTTGCATACTTAGCATTTGAACAGTAATATGTCGATTTTCCTCCACCAAGTTCTTTGAATTTTTCTATCTTTCTTAGCTTCCAGAGGCCGGCCAGAGCGAAGGTTGTCTTTCAAAGTATCTCGCAAATGATCGAATCCATCTTGCAATAGTATCAAATGAACACAATTGATCACAATGAACAGCTACCTAATCCTCGTGTTTTTGTTTTGTTTTCCCCTCCGCTCTTTCGCCTAGTTTATGGCGTGGAAAAAAAAATATTTTAAAGTTTACTTTAGAAATATTCACCATTTTTAACCAGCTATTGACTCAGGAGTGAATTCAACAGACTGTACGATAGTGACTAATTCGTCTTCGTCTAATTGTAACAAAACTTTCATATGTTAGGGGACTAAAATTGAAACTGTGTTGATCTTGTTATGAATTAGGTAGTTGCTTCAATACACACTGTTTATCGTATCGTGGCTGCGAATACATTTACCGGGATAGGATGTAAGTTGCCTTCGATTATCTCCGCCGTCCTCCGCTGCCCTTCTTGAAAGAAGGCGTTACTTGTGCCAGTCGCGGCGCTTTCCACATCTTGAAGCCTATACTTTTACAGTTTTCAATGTTGTTGCCAGCATTTATATAAAACAGTGATTACGATTAGTTGGCATCATCTTACCACAGAGAGTGCAGAGTGGCGCAGTTCAATTGTCGGCTACATCAATAGTTTGCTGTACCTTCCGGAGCGAAGTGCCTGTATTGTTGCGAGTGCGTACCGATCGTATAAAAGTGCTTTGCTTTGAAGTTAGTAAGCTTGAATTTTTTCATGAAACTGATACTAATTATGAGAACTATAGTTAACGGTATTTTATGCCGGTAAAGGGGGTGGGCTGTCCTGGGTAATATGGGACGTTTGGCCACCTTAGACTTAGAACTAATGTTTACGAAAGAATCGTAAAAATAACGGCCTAGTTTACAGGCGTTTGAGTGTGGCGGTAAATTCTAGAGCCAGTAGCAATAAACGGGAGGGGTAAAGCGGTAAACGCGGAATAATATTTTACTACAAAGTCACGATGGACAGATTATAAGTGTACTTGTTATATGTCATATCCATGACTATCAGCTATGCGGACTGTTAACATTCCATTTAGATTTGGTGCGGAAATACAAAGTAGAAGGGAACGGTAGGTAGTCTCATTTCCAATGCTTCTGCTGGCTTAGTCTGTCGCGCATTATTGCGCTCTAGCGGGTGAAATGGAAATCATTAAATCAAAATGTAGTTGGCGGTATGTCCTCGTAACAAAAGAATAAACCCATCTTCTTGTATGCTTAGTACGGTATCGTATGAAGGATCACGATGCCAGCCAAACTGGTAGAGTGCGTCAATTTACGCGCTTGTTCAAATTACAGAAATAAACTCAATTCACAAGTTGTTTTTATTGTTTCTGTCATTGGTGGTGCCATCATAAGCGGCTCTAGTCGAAGTGAACTGCAGAATGTAATGATGTACGTGACAGCTAGTTTTATTTTTCTCTTGCTATCGGTTTTATACATGTATTTACCTTTGTGCTGTTTTATTCATTTGCTATCCCGCCTCTGCATTTTCAATGTCGCTAGAAGTTCTCCGAACAATGAAAAAATACGTAAACATGCATATTATGTGGTCAGTTACGTATTTTATTCAAATAATTTAGTGATGTAATGTTTAGGTATAATTCTTACCAAAAATTGAGTAAAAGCTAAAGAGTACAAGGAAAATGCGGTTATTAGTTTCTACTTTGAATGTGTATATTTGAGGATACGCGAGTAGTAACGAAAATATAAATAGAAACTTTCCATTACCAAGTATCTAACAAGCATGGTGTCACATTTCTCAAAATTTATGAAGCCGTTTGAAGAAAAATGGTTATGCGTACAGAAAATGCTGTAGTCTGTAAGTAGATAACTGCAGAAGGTCTGGAAGTATTATTGTTTAATGAAGTTTGCAATTTACTAATGCCTCGCGTATTCCCTTGACGCCACACACGTGTTAAAATTTGTTGAAATTAGAAAATCGCACCGGATCACACATTCCAGCACAGTATTAAACTGGTACGACAATTCCGTTTTATCTGCTTAAAATTACCTCCATCCATTCAGTGCATAGCCTTCCCAAAGCGGCTATGTTTTAGCACTCTTTGTTTATTTGACATTGTTGCGAGGTAATGAGATACCCAGACCTGGTCACATACTTTTTAAACACAGTGTAATGGTGACGGGACTGTTCAATTTTTCTTGTAAATTCTGGCACTAGGCACATGTTGTACACTTAATGAAAGTCTCTATTAGTCTGCTGTTATGCAATCCAATTATTTACAGTCGCCCTCTTTCATCATCTTCTTGATCGAATTAAAACACAGGAGAGAGAGGGGAGGGGGAGAAAAAAAATACAGTGACCATTTCTCTAGAGAGTATGAAAGAAGCTTAGCAGGAAGACGGGCATCTGCTCCGTCTCCGGGGACCCGCCCTGCATATTGGAAAATCTTGCAGCGCGCTTCAAAGTGGTGTGCTGTTCGCCTTATAACGACGAGGTTTAAGGGAGCAACAAAAGAGAAAAAGAACGATATAGAGAACGGAAAACCGATTCTGTAGACTTTTAGCATACAGTTTCATCGCAAAAAAACATGTTAATTAACTTTTATCCTTACAAGAGTGCTTCCGGCTTTTGCTTTGAATAGTTTATGACCTCAATGTTTCAGCATATATGAGAGCGGCTACAACTTTGTACATAACCTTCCTGTATGGAGTGTTTCAAGCATAGAATTATTTAAGTTATTGGAGAGTATTGAAGAAAATACTAGAACGCAAAGTATATACAATGTTAAAAGTTGCCCTACACACCAAACTGTTCTTAAATGTTTCCTTATCTCTCGGACTCCCAATTACATACATTTTCTCATAATTCCTAACCAACCAATGCTGTTCGCCTGTTATTCCCCCCCCCCCCCAAATATTAGTAAAACATCCTCACCATTCTATGACATCCTCGAAAAAGGGATATAAATCGCTTACTGCCTCATGACCAGAGCCCAAAAGTTAGGCATTTATTTTGGTTAAAATATGTAGGCAAAAAGGAACTTTCTTTTTTTAATGCTGTTTAATGCCCGTTTTTACTACTGAGGCACCACAGGCGGTGGGCACTGATGTTACATGAGATGAAATGATAAATTGGGAAAGGATTTTAAGGAAGGAAACGTTCCTGGCCTAAGTTTAGGGTACCTCCCCGGCATTTGCCATTAATAAGGACCGAGGAAAACGTGGAAAAAACCTCAGTCAGGAGGACGGTTCAGGCGGGATTCAAACCCCAGACCTCCCGCTCACGAGTCCGCACCTTAACGACCTCGGGCACCCGTGGCGGTCAAAAAGGCACTTAAAATACTGAAAATAGACAGTAATATAATTAAAATAGCCATTTATTAAAAGTGAAAACAAAGTAATCATTCATTATTAAAGAAAATAGGTATTTATGACAAACTCTTAACTAATAATTAAAGTACTTAAGCTTACTTTCCGCGGCTACAGCAACATGTTTTTTCAAGGTATCAATTATCATAGTCAACCGCTTGTCAAAGAGAGCATTTTTTATCATGGAAAAAGAACGTTCAACTTTCAATGAAGCAATTGGAGCATATTTAAAACAAGCTTTTTCGGAAGAACTCATATCAATTACAACAGAACATTCACCTTTCAGGATATATGCAAATGTTTATCAAAACAAAGTAATATAATTTTTAGTAGTCCTGGTGAATGAACTAAAGATTGTTGGTTTCTGGTCGAGTTCCTTTTCTGTGTATGCGTTAATAGATGAATCAGGTTAATGTCTCTTTTGCTTCCGTACTAAACAAGCTTGTAGGGACAGTTTGTTGCACAGCTGTACTGCTCTCATCTTTCTCACTTGCAATTTTTTGTTACATTTATGCAGCTGAGAAGTTACTCCCACTCGAGGAAATCCAAATTACCTAGAACTGTCTCGCGCAGATCGATACAGGATCATTTGCCAGGACTATTCAAAACTATCGTATCTCCCTCTTCTCTATTTCCTGGTATTCGTTTCCCCGAGATAACCGTGTGTTTCTAATACTAATTAAGGTTCTGCTATTTAAAGATCTTACGTGAATGGGTTGAGGAGAAAGTTTGTGACTGCTTGAAAAGAAATGTATAACATGATTCTCAATAGATATGAGGTGAATAGGCCATTTAATTGTTTTAACTTTTTTCACTTCATTATATTGAGATATAATAGCAGAAAACATCCAACAAAGCCAAAAAGGGCAAAAATTAATAAATAAATAAACAAATAAATAAATAAATAGGCAACTGAGGCACAAAAATCAAAATATAAAGTGGCCCTACTGATTTTAAATATACGGGCACATGTTCATTTCTATCTGACTCTTAAAATATCGATGGTGCCAAAAAATGTACACACACTTTCACAGTAGGTATGTATTTAATATATTTCTAAGTTGGTCTGAAAAACAACAGTAATGTGTAGTACGATATTCTGTAAACAGATGTGACTCACATACATTAGGATATAGCTTTGCTACGTACAGGTAAATTAACAATGAACAAATGAAGCCAAGGTTATCGTATGATGTTCTATAAATAAATGAGACCAACATTACGTTATGCTAGCGTTGTTACAACAAAATGAAGCCAAGATTATCGTTTTAACAGCTGAAAGCAATTTTGAATTGGTATTGCAAAACCGAGAATGTTGTTGAAGTTTAAAGGCGATGGAGACGTGTGTACAGAACAGTACCGCCAACGCGAGTAATAATTCCGTCTTACCCACCATTCATACACTCTATGGAAATGAGGAATTTTACTCCCAACATGATGGCGCATCACCACATTACCACAGATTATGTAATTCCAAGGCACTGGATAGGACGAAGAGGTCCGATTGAGTTTCCACCGTGGTCTCTGGATCTAACTCCGTTGGACTTCCACCTGTGGGGAAGTCTTAAGGATTTGTACACCGTAGAAAACCAGCTACACTGACAGCACTTCGGGAAGAAATTGAAACGGCAAGTGCTTCAATCGCTGAGGACCATTTCGCAAAAGTTGCTCAATCAGTAGTTAAACATACTTGGAAGTGTATCGACCCCGATGATGGGCATTTTGAGCAACTGTTGTAACTATAAAAATTAAGATGATTAGTGCTCATCACTCTCTGTTTGTGTGAATTCAGTTTTATGTTAACATAGTTTTTTCTTTGCTTGAAGTGCGTATACATTTTTTTGACATCCTCTGTATATCCCCCATGTAGAAAAAGCATTTTACCTAACTTCCGGCTCTGCTCATGACGAAACAAGCACACTGTTCTAGAATCCTACCAGTCCATTACATCCAACTTCATATTCTTCCTCTTTCGCAGATTTTATTGCTCCCACGTTGGACGCTAAAAAAGATTATGAGGCGGTTTCTCGGCCTGTTCGCGGGGACGTCCAATAATAATCGAAAGCCGACTAACAGCTGCCGGCCGCGACACCTAGCGGTAGTAGACTCTTGATGTTGTAGTTATTCATCGTAGTCTCCACCTCGCGAAATACTGTTACTTCAGGAACCCGATTCCGCTGTTTCGTGTATTCTTCACCACAGGAAAAACACTACAAAAACACTACACGAGGCTACGTTGGAGCGTTATTGAATTTATTGTGTCGAGAAATTGTATCTTGTCTTCTGGTGCGTTGCCTTAGGCAACGGGAGTTGGGGCGAGAGCACATGACTGAACGTCTGAACAAAGTGAAGAACTGAAGTCAGAAACTAACGTAACAATTCTGAAGTACGAAGCTGAAGAACTGCATCTCAAGTTACAAGTAATAATTATGACTGTGAATCAATCTCATCTGAATGTGAAGTTAGAATCTGATACTGAGTGACTGCCTCTTGAAACTGAAAGTGAATGCCTAGTCCTGAGTACTGAGTCGTAAAAACAGAATGCCTTTTGCGGAGGATGTTCCTCCTTATATTCTAGATTCAAACCGGGACGGCGTCACTTCTTGAGCTCATACGGGGTCCACTTACACTAACTCACGAACTCTGAGCTTTCAAAAGCTGCATCCATATTGGTGAGCTCTAGCTCAAGTTCCGGCGCTAATATTAAAACTTCAACTATACTCTCTTATAATTGATCATATTTGAAATAAAGTACCGAGCGCTTCGAGAGGTTAATTGCCTCACTACCGGCTCTCTAGGAATTCTTAACGGCGTGAAAGAGATAGTCGCCGGCCGTTAATATAATAGCGTATTGTTCAGTCCTCTCTGCTTTAGATGTGACCTGCTCTATTGTCATAGCTGAACGTTGTCGCCTCCATAAGATAACAAAAGAGCACCGAAAAAGACATATTTTAGTAAACTTGTGAATTAATTGTAAATACAAAATTATTTTTCCTTTTAAGTGAATTAATACATATTAATTGCACAGTATTTACGATATTAAATATTATAGACATATCCATATTAATGCAAGATTACGTGCTTGTGAGGATTGGAGTACAAGAACAGCTTCAACATATGAAGAATAAAAAGTTGCGTTTCGAATGCTCAGTTAATCTTGACTAACTTGCAGAACGTAACATTCCTGTTTACCCTCCAGTTAATTTCCTAAGAGGAGGGAAGTTACCGAAAGTTAGCGGGAAATTCCAAGTGAATTTTGACATTTGAAAGTTTTTATGAATGAAAAGGACGATTTTTTTCCCTTCCTTCTGAGTTTACACTAGTACATTTGATTTCAATCCCTACCAACTAAATACTTTACGAGACTGTTTTGGGAATATAGCTATCTGATGGATGCCTTCATATAAATTGGAAGTGTCGCGATTGCGATTTATTTGTGTTTTATATTTTGATGTTTATGCTTTTATTTTGGTACCTGTCGAAAGAGACCTGTATTTAAAGTGTTTGTAACAATTAAAATGAGAAATTTAAGAAACAATTACGGTGGTTTAACTTGTAAACTATAAGCCCGGGAAACGCAAGATAATTCATTTGTATATGAATATACCCCATGAGTGACAGCCTGCCGCATGGCCGCCGCCCCATCTTCCGTCGTTGTTATGCGGCTTTCAAAACCGGAAGAGATAAATGAAATGATGTGATAATATGGATGAGGATGAAAGGTAGATAACCGGGGAAATGAACTGGTAGGGGAAACGAGAGAACTCGGAAAAAAGCCTACCCAGATATCACTCCGTTCGCTAGAAATCACATATACAGTCCCTGGAACCGAACCCGGGAAATCTTGGCGGGAAGTGAGTAGTCAAACAAGTAGGTATATCATAAGCGCATAAATGTCCTTCCCACACATTCCGAAATGTCTGCTTCTTATTACGTAAGCTCGATTGCATGTTTAATATTTTTTATTATCATTTGAGTTATACACTGTTGTCCCAATCATTTTTAATTCTTTCGGTAAATTTAGTGAACTGACCTATTTTGTTACTCGTTTCCTGAAATTTCAGATAAATTTTTATTGAAATTTCGTTAACAAACAAATAGCTAATTATATTAATGTACTTTCAGCATAAAAATGGTATTTAAGGTTTATTCGAGGAGTGTTTCAAGATACGGGAAAAAGTACTATCTGAATGCGTATTCCTTGGTCCATATCTCAGTTCATTTCGAGCTTGTTATCGATTATATTCAAAACAAAACTAAATAAGGCCTTTGAGTTTGTACAGGCAAGACGATTAGTTGCCAGAAGAAAGACATTTTCATTCAACCAGAAAGAACTGAAAAGCTGTTCATTTATTACATTTGTTCTAGCAACCAATGTGAAGGAATAGAAACAAAACGTTTCCGCATTAGTAAGCCTCATTCTTTCATGATCAAGATTGGCTATTTTCATAAGCTTAACAAAGCTTAACAATAAAACAGACGAGGGCATGAAATTTAAAGTGTGAAGTCATTGTCAACTTAAAAGTTATTATTACCACAACGTTTTTGCGTGTGATACATCGTAATTATGCGGGGGGATGGTAATCCATAATATTAAGTTTCCTCTGATAAGCCCATTTACGAAAGGCATAAACCATGACATTTTAATGCAGAGGTGTCCAAACATTCCCAGTAGAGGGGAGGGCGAAATCACCTCCTTCCAGTTACTGCGAAGGAATGATTCGTTCATGCATCCTTCCTGTTTAGAAAGCCTCACGTGATTGCTTTGTTGAAGTGGCGGGTTAGGGAGTTGCAAAGCTGTTCTTGATTTATGAAAAGAAAAAGTTCCAACTAAAACAATTACTTGCATACTATTTTTTTCAATTCAGTTTATATTTCTGAGAATGTCTTTTATGACATGATTTGCTTCTATGCACCGTGCGAACAGTGATGCTTTCCTCCGCTGCGCGAGTTTTTTTTTCAATGAGCGAGCTCTTGCTCGTTTGCCGCGCCTTGGAGGAGGTAGCAAGTCTGCTTGCTTAGTTTTTGACCTTGCTGACTGCACAATCGTAGCGCAGCTGTTCCCGAGTGTGTGTTGTTTCTTTCTTAATTCGACAGCATGTATAAAGCGTACAACGGCACAGCATATCTTTTTATACGCTTCATATGTGTTAGCTCAATCAGCTCGTGAAGTTGGAAGACTATTTCAAGCAAGATTTCCGGGTGTGAACGCTCCAGATCGTAGAACATTCCATAATCTGTAAAATAAATTTCAGGAAACTGGAAAAATCCAGTTTAAGGGGAGGGTAAAAGGAAATGGGGGGGAAGAAAGAAAGAAAAAGAAGCAACGTAGGGTTCTTAACCGAAGAATGGTTACATGACATTGATAATCGTTTAGCAAAATCCCCTAGAAAATCTCTTCGTCGCCTCGCACAAAGGATGGGAATTTTATATGGGTCTGGTCAAAAGTATACTAAATAACTGCACTTCAAGTCGTATAAAATAACTATGGACATGCTCTTCAGCCAGGTAACTCCGCACATAGGCTCACATTTTGTGAGTGGATTCTGGAAAATATGTACAGTGGACAAATAATACCACATTTAATATTGTTCTCGATTGAGGCCTGGTTCTATCTGCATGGTTATGTGTGCACACAAAACATTGGTTTTTGAGTACTGGTAAACCTGATTTCGTACATGAAGTGTCCCTTCATGAAAAAAATCGGCGTATGGTGCGCCATAGTGGTGAAAGAATCATGAGACAATTTTTTTTGAGCATACGGATGATTTTGTAATGTGAATACCACACTAACCATTTTTTTTTCAGAGAATTAACCGACATTAGGCTGATCATGCATTTTTTCAACAGGACTCTCCAGTGCTCAGTGTAGCGAATTATTCCATGAGAGCAATCCACGATATGTTTCCACAAGTAAGTATTTGTGGCCTCCTCGGTCTCCCGATTTAACAGCCTGCGATTGTAATCTCTGGGGTAAATTAATAAATGCCGTGTACATTAACCCGCATATCGCATAACAACTCTAAAGATAATATTCAAGAAATTGTCCGGATTTCTCAAAATAAACTATAGCGAGTGATAAATCATTTTCCCATAGAGATGCCAAAAATTGGAGAATGTAGGCGGACAGTTTCTACACCTCATTGGATAATACCTCTGAATTTGGTTTGTTTTATTGTTTTACCTTCCGCTAATTACTGAGACCCGGCTAGCTGGCTAACCGGTTAACTAGCGGTGCGCTTGCCAGCAGAACCTCCGGGGGAAACAAAAACTGATCGAAGGTATATCAATATTTGTTGGAAAAGAACTAGAGCAGAATCTCAGAAGGTAAACCAAATAGTTGTCAGGTATAATGTCGTGATACTCGTCTTTAACGTATTTAATTTTTGAAAACGTATGTGAAACTAAAGGTTGCCATTAACTTTGATGCAAACAAATATTTTCGTAAAATAGAATGTTTGCAACATTATGAACAGCAACGAAATCTTTATAGCATTTAGTTTTAAAAGAAGCAATATCTTCTTCAATAAGTTCTTCAGTAATGTTTAATTCGCTGTCAATGAGATAACAAATATAGCCAGTTAATCCTTATCCGTTCTTTTCGATATTTCGCCCAAGGCAAGAATAAATCAAGTTTTTTTTATTTTAATTGTTTTTCCCAAATCGCACCAAGGGCTTCGATGCGCCTCGATACAGTATTGCGCGAAAGTGTTACAGATTTAAACATATTTACTAAATTGTGCCATATTTCCTCAGCCGCTGTTCTCTAATAAATTCGCATTTACAATACGGCTTCGTTTTTTTTTAACCTATAAGTTCCGCAGTTCTGTAAGAAAGTTTTACAACAATCTTAATATTAGGAGCATAAGAACTCCGAAGCTGTAGTGATCTTCCTTCGACTGCAAAGAAAAATTCCGATTAATAACTAAGATTAAATTAATGTATACACAAACCAAAACTATCAAGACTGACAATATATTTGCCATAGAGAAATTGTTCTTACACACTGTCAGTGTAGGAGTTTGGAAATGAAGAATTGGACATGAAAAATTCGGATCAGGTCGGGATTTGAACACGGATCTTCGGCTCTCAAGGAATACATCTCTCGTAGAGAAAAGTTAGAGGGGTGTTAGGGGTATATAGAATGAGATGAGAGAGGTTCGTGGTTCCTTCTTGGAGCGGTTTTAATAATGCGGAGGTGTGGGTGTTTTAGTTATGTGTGGTGCGTATGGAGGGGGTGGTTGGAGATGGATGTTGTTCGGTTATTATTCTAGATTATAATGTCGGATTCTAGCTCAGACTGCCGCATTTCCAGCAGCCCCTCTGGCTTCGGCGCAGAGTAATCCCCTCGACTCCAAATGCAAAGTATCTGGAGGTCCTGCTGGACAAGCGACTCAATTTCATCCTCCACGCAAAGGGCAAAATAAAGGTAGGTCAAGCAGTTCTCGGGCAACTGTACCCCATTTTTCTATCAAATACACTACCCATCCACCTAAAACTGCGAATATATCGTGCTATCGTGCCGCCCCTGATTCTGTAAGGCTGTGAGGTTTGGGGAGTGGCCAACTCCACCATCCGCATCATCCAGTGCGTCCAGAACAGGGCGCTTAGGATAATCTACGATACAGGCCGTATGTTTCTGTCACACACTCTCCATCTACAATCCGGAGTACCACATCATCGACGTCATGAGAGAGGGTAAAGACAATGTATGAAAAACTTCCTTATCACCCAAACCAGCTAGCGCGTTTCCTGGGTCAATGTGATCACGGGGCAACAGACTGCGCTCTTCATACAGGCTCCCTAAGGAAATCTTTGGCAAGTAACAAATGTAAAAGTCATTACTCTGCCCTGAAAAGTGATGATCATACCATGTCGAAATGGCAGCTGATCACCGAAGTTAGGCTATTAGGTCTTGGTTCATCACTTGGATGGATGGCCAATAATGCAGCTTCTGAAACATCACCAGAATCCTCGCCTAATTAAATTTAGACGAAAAGACTTCACAATACACAAACATTAAACCCCACGATGACGTAAAGACGCAGGTAAAGCCTGCTGTGCTGTGATCAACACTCGTCCGTTTGGAAGTCTCCAGACTGTTCTAGCATTCGTACCTGCCGCTTCAGTGCCGAATGGAAGCGGAAAAAGCCGAATTCCAGGAAATGTTGGCGATGTACAAAACTTAAGCTGTAGTTTATGTACTCTTATCAACCTTCCTAGTGTAAAGTGTGCAAGTGCAGCGGAAAGAGCACAACGGTTTCGGAAAACAGTAAAACAAGCAATCGCGTGTCTAAAATTAACTATGTAGCGTAAATGTTAATCCTATTGCGTTTTAGTTATTATACAGCTAAATCACTTGAAAACGTTAAGCTAACAATATAACATATAAATAAAATAATTATGATACGATAAAAGCATTTACTTTTAAGCCTGTTTTTTTATTAAATGCGTATGTTTACCGTTACTTGTTTTTTTCCTATATTCTGTGCTCTAGCGCTTCTAATAACCTTCACAAATTCAGCTTGCTGAGGAATTCACGTAGTTTACGCTGCTCCTGCGCGACGAACTTTTGTTACCTTATACTTTCATGGCGACTTTTAGTAGCGCAGTGGGGCTGTTGCCCATTCTTGAGTGCAACTATTTTCATGATTTTTTTCTAAAAAAAAAAAAAAGAACTGGAGTGATCATGACCTGTTTTACTGCTTACACTTCTTGCTATATTTGTTAAAGATTTTTTAATTTGTTCTCTATTATCAGCTTTATGTTTGTGATTGCAGTGGTATGTAATTTTAGCTGATGAAAGCATTATGCATTCTATTGGAACACTGCTCTACATCGGCTAACATGTGTTCGATATCGACGCTAGTAGTGGATATTACAGATTAAGCCAACGAATTAACGATAAATCCGCCACCAGAGCGCTAGTGTCGCTCGGATTATCCCCTGGATTATCCCAGCGATTATCGTTAATCCTAATGACTTAATCCATAAACCTAACGATTTAATCCATGATCCTAACGATTTAATCCATGATCCATAATCCTAACGACATAATCCATGATCCACCGATTATCGGCCCCCGGGGATTTTTGTGGGGGAAATACAACCATATCATATTATATTAAAAACAAAATGGCGCCGTTGCTACATCATAAAAACAAAATGGCGTCAGGGAAAAATATCCTTACTTGCTAAATCATATTGTATTAAAAAGAAAATGGCGCCTTAAGGGGGAAAAAATTGTTACTTGCTAAATCATATTTTTAATATGGCGCCGCAGGGAGGGGAAAATATGCATACAACCTTACAGTCATAATCACCGCCACGGGTGGCCGAGGTCGTTAAGGCACGGACTCGTGAGCGGGAGGTCTGCGGTTCGAATCCCGCCAGGACCATCCTCCCTGACTGGGGTTTTTTCCAGGTTTTCCTCAGTCTTCATAACTGGCAAATGCCGGGGAGGTACCTAAACTTAGACCTGGAACGCTTCCTTCCTTAAAAAAAATATCCTTTCCCAATTTATCATTCCATTTCATGTATCATCAGTGTCCACCGCCTGTGGTGCCTCAGTAGTAAAAACGGACGTTAAACACTACTCACAAAAAAAAAAGCAGTCATAATCTATTAACTAAACATTTTGGGCGGGAAAAATATTTAAATGCAGCCATGAGTCAAGATGGTCATGTCGGAACTCGTTTCCCAAGGCATGTTTGTGACGTCAGCCCTGTTGTGACATGTTTCTCTGATGGGGGAAAATATTTAAATACAACCTTACATTGCTACATGATAACGCCAAAATGGTGCCGCTGTTAAGCATATTTTTTGTGT
Organism: Metallyticus violacea; assembly: GCA_030762175.1. NCBI lineage: Eukaryota > Metazoa > Arthropoda > Insecta > Mantodea > Metallyticidae > Metallyticus > Metallyticus violacea. The sequence continues at coordinate 98,995,913 of CM060835.1, read as the reverse complement.
GGGTAAAAAATGTATTGTTTTAATTACAAATTGTATATATTAACCGCTAAAAGTGTATCCCAAAACAGTAATGTTCAATTTGTTTGTTAAAAATGCAAAGTGTATTGTTTAATTGCAAGCTTAATGTATAAAAGTGTATAGCATTACTGTAATGTTCAATTTGTTTGTTAAAAAATGCAAAGTGTATTGTTTAACTGCAAGCTTAATGTATAAAAATGTATCGCATTACTGTAATGTTCCGGCCAGGATGATGGATTTTTTAGGGGCGTAAAAATCCCAAATATGGCTTCCTTCGGAAGGGAAGTAAAGCCGTGGGTCCTGTGTCGTACATTTACGGCACGAAAAAGAACCTCAAGCGTCCGTATATAAATCAGTCAAAAAAAACTGTAATGTTAAATTTGTATGTTAAAAAATCCAAAGTGTACTGTTTAATTGCAAGTTTAAAGTAATTAAAGCAACCAACACACACAATTGCAGCACGTAATACAATCTTACCTTATGTTTCGACCGCTTCACTACGGTCTCCTACCTGCTTGCTAATGACCTCCAACCAGCTGGCGGACAACCGTTAGACATCTCGCAAAACAAATATATAGCTACCTGTTTACCCCGGTAAAAGTATTTTCTCACGAGCTAAGTTTAAAATTGATGTTGATTGGGGGGAATATATATAATTTACGTTCACTTCGCTGTGAAACCATACAGGAAAAATATAATGCAAAGGTGTTTGAACCTTTAACGTGTGCCTGCGTTAAACTAAGTTTAATATGATGTTATATATTCTAGCCGGTGCGAAATATTCAACGTTCAGCCTTAACCTACAGTTTGAAATGAAAGAACTGATCGGAAAGGAATTCCTCTGCAATGCTCGTATTTATTTGATGGATGTTGATTACCAGACAAGATTACTGTAATAATACTTTTCGTCCATTTCACAACATATGTCATAAACTCCAAGTGGAAAGGAAATTCCTAAAGGTTGACAAAACACACGTGAAACATATTAATTTAATCCATAACAGACTTTATTAATCATGCGCAGATACAAAAAAAAATGTATTTCACACATACTAATAATTACAAATGGCGGCACAGACATATTGTTAAGATGTTTAATAACTGCCCCCCAGTCACTGTTTTAGCGGGGATTCACTGCAAAATAGTATTTAAAAATATGTGGTGAATGTTTTTCTGGTAAAAGACACATCACTATCACTGTCTTCGGTGTCGTCGTCGCCGCCCTCCTCCTCGTGAGGCATCGTGACGCATGTGAGTAGCATGTGGGAAAAGTTATTGTTGAGATGTTGCCGGGTCGACGGGATGGACATGGGCACGGCGAATCCGTTGATGGACGCAGTGTGGAAGCAGCCTGCCGACGTGACCTTGTAGTCTAATGCCGGGTTGGTTCCGAGGTATATGGTGCAGCGTGCGTCTATGCCGTATAGTTGCGCTTTTGAAGGCAAACATTGAACTTCCACAATGTCGGAGTTGTTGGTGACTAGTTTGACGGTGACAGTTTTGTCATCGCCAAAGAATGAGATTTCTGAGGAGAGTAGTTTGATGTAAGCAGGATACTCGCCGCTATTGTGACTTCATTTTGATTGTTAAATCGGAGCTTGACAAGGAGGTTGTTGCCTATTTCCACTGGGTCTATTTGGCGCGCCATGTTATGATGGTCAAAAGTTCACGACGTGCCTGCGATATCCGTTTCTGAGAACTTTCTCGCCCTCGTAGACTATGTAAAAGTCAAAAGTGTTGAGCTGGTGGATGAGTTCTTCAGAAAGATTGTTGAATCTGGTCGGTAGAAACACCTCTTGACCGTTCTCGAGATGTACAAGCGTTCTGGGGCCGTTCTTTGTCGAAATGCTCCGGACTCGTTTCACGACGTAAGGCACGTTCGGCTGTAGCTTAGACCCTGAGATATACTCCGTGTTGGCCGCTACTGCAGCTGTTGGCGTAACGCGTCGTGGATCATGTTGTCAGCTTTGTCGAACTCTTGGTACTGGCGATGTTATATCAGCGCGACCTGGGTTTTGTATGTGCGCAGGTGAAAGTTGTTTGTCACGAAGATAACCTATTTTTGCGAGGTAAAAGTTGTTATGACCAACATGTCCGGACATGTTTGTGACGTTATCAGACCTGTTGTGACATGTTTCGCTGATGAGTTGTGCTTTTAGAAAATGCCCCATCTCTAGGAACACTCTAAATGTGGGACAACGAATGTATCTTGTATAATCGGGGAAATTCGTTTTCTCCTCTGCGTGATGCAAATATTTGCAATATGTAGCTATGTGATTTTGTAGACATTGCATTTTCCCTCAGTGCGTTGTTGATGATTACGTTTGAGATTACCTTCTTCAAATTCCCCGAGTGTAGGGTGATGGCTTTAATTTTACAGACAGAGTGCGTCTTTTCCCCGCACCTGACTTCTGTGGTGTAGGTTTTTGGGACTACAGATGCAAATCTGGAAATATATGCACCTGCTCCGTACTTTTCTAATTCATCTGTCATACAGCCCAAAAATTGTCCTATGGGAATCATCCATTCCCCCGGCCTGTACGTGGCTATAACAGAATCAGTGTCGAAATAACACACTCTCTCGCCCAATCTCCTAAGATAGGAATACACCTCTAATCTAGCGTGGGCAGTTGTGTATTCAGCTATGACCGTGTTGGTGGTGTTATTCAATTTAGGATTCTGTTCACAGTGCCTCCATACCACGTACAGCATCTCCGCTGTAGCGAACAGGTAAGACTGTACCTCTACACCTGGCTCGTTCAGAAGGTCTATGAGCCTTGAATAATCAATCACCAGCTCACACGTGGACAAGTTATCTCGTTGGCCATATTTCTCCCAAAAGGAGTTTAATGTGAGTTTAGCCAACTCGCGCCTGCCAGGATTGATTGCGATGGCGTCTTTGTCCAGTGCCACGCCTTCTTTTTCCAAATATTGCGCGACATACTCATTTTTGCCGCAGTCTTTGGGCCAACCGGAGGCTGCGGTTTTAATTTTCAGAAACTGGTTCACATAGTCCTGAAAAATCCCCTTTTCGCCAGTGGGAGGGTTGTAGCGTACCATTCCGTACTCCCATACTTCATATACATGAATCATCCTATAGCCTTCCTCTAATGCGACTTTAATTTCCACTACCCAGGTGCCTGTCATACATCTTTCATCCTCTGTATGCCCGCACTCTGTCTGGTTCTCCATCTCAGCGCATTTTCGGCACAGCGGAAACATAAGGTTGCCGTTAATGCGTGATGGCAGAACTGGGTGGTACAGTCTTCCCGGGGGAAGAATTTTATATTTCACAATGCCACTCTCAATATCGTTCAAATTGGGACATTTATCAACATGAATCTTTGGATATCCCACGGGGTAGGCTTTTGTCTTATTGACAAACGGGTACAAACTGTACACTTCCGAATAAAACATTTTCATGTCTCCAGAGGCCACGCAGTAGGTTTTCGTACAATTTGTATGCCCACCGAAGAAGGCATCTCGGGTTGAGAGGTTCGGGGTAGGGAAAACTCTTGACAAAATCTGACAAAACCCCGTCAGCCTTAATCATGGCATTAAACTCACATTCCCACATCTCGGTCACGTGGTAGCCTACATCTTTCATCATCTTCGTGACCCTTACGCTTTCCTCATATCTGGACCCCATGGTTTCGTTACTCGAGTTGTATAACTTAGAATTTCTATTCGGGTAACAACGTGTGCAACCGTGGTAGAAGCATCCGTGAAACAAATAGACACATTTGTCTCCGCACCCGTCCACTTTATGTCCTAAAATTTTAATTTCCCGGCACCGATAAGCATGCTGTATGCTGGTTGATCGTTGCTGTTCCAACCATGACAACCAGATACACGCTATTCGCGACTGCTTATCAGCTAAGCGGTACCCACCTCCAGGAATAAGTGGAATTTTATTTCTTGGCATGAACCGTTTCCTGTAAACATTCATACATGCATGAACTATGGTGACGCATTCTCTAAACGGGTCAATGCCGTTCTCGTGAATAAATTGTCTCCTAAATTTAGAAACACCCTGACTCAGGAGAAATACGTCGGTTTTGCAGTATGACACCATTTCATTTTTCATGTCAAAAACATAATTTCAGGACACCATTTCATCATGCAACTTCTCGAAGTTTTCGCAGTCACTTACACTCATACCGTCAGGACAGTAATATTTCTGCCCCGGTACAGGACCGACATATACTTTTCATATTCCTTTGTGTTAAACAGGTAGGGAAAGAAACCTTTGTATTCGGGAAGTTGAAAGGTCCTTGAAAAGAGAGACAGTGGCATAGGAATGAAATTCAAAGAGTCTAAAATGTCACACTCTTATACTTCATTCTGTATATTTTGCTTCCGTTCATGATGAGGTCCGGGTCCCAATTTAGGTTGTCCACCATGTGCTTTAGCAGAAATTGCCCATCATAGGACCTCAGGTTGTGCGCAAGCAGGATAATGTCCCGAGACTCGTACCCGGGTTGTGTGATGTGTTCAAACAATTGTTTCACAGAATCCTTGTCAAACACCTGTCCTTTAACACCACACTGCGTACAATAGGCCATCTTGTGAAATTATTTCGCATATTGGGCGAATTATACGGTTGATTGTGGCATTCACGTGAATTTTACAGGTGCTACAAAAAGTCTCCCCGCACTGGTGAGGAGTTTTTCTACACCTCTTATTCACAAGTTTGTCGCACATCGGACAGACTATTTCAACGTCACACACTGACATTTTTTGGGGGTAATAGCTTCCCTTAATCAAGTGATTATTAAAGCAGGTCTGCCCGTTGAAATCAGGATGACATGTGTTACATCTCACGTACCTATCAAACGTGGGTGCGCACTCTGACGACATTTTGCACAATTGTGTTCGCACCTGTAAGTTTCTTTTATATTTGCTGAAGGAAAATTGAACTGTCGACAATACCATTTACATTTGAATGCCCCATGCAGTTTACAATAGCATTATAATGGCTGTCGTGGAGTATTATGTCGATATGTTTATCGGAGATATATTTGACTTGTAGAAGACGTTTTTCCCACTATAGTCACCAAAAACTGTCATGGCGTGATGCTTTAGCGCCATCTCGAAGAGTTTCACGTCTTCAAGCGTTAACGGCCCATTAGTTTTGCCTATTTTCTCACACACCTCTACAGCCCTTAGTTTTTGATGAAATTCCCGCCTTCTAATCATATCATAATTTATGTCCCCGTCAATTTTGGATTGTGACACTGCGATGGCTCTAGCTAGACAAAGCTGGCCATTGTTGTGTATCTCAATGTTACCTTTGATTTTACTACAGTCGTCGCAGTGTTTGTAGCATGAACCTGATACTTCATTTGCCCAAACACACGAAATTTTGAGTGGCCCCCCTAACAAAAATTCTTTATTACTCTGCATTAGTTTCTCAATGAATTCAATATGACTTCGGGATTCACTTGGTCGAACCTACGGATACTCATATTAATGGACCTCTCGGGATGTTTGGTATCATGAATCGTGATTCCCATGAAACCTGGCTGGTTCTTTAGCAGATTGTCGTTAACAAACGATAAATAACACTGGGCAACAATGAAAATGTTTCGGGCTTAAAAATAGTGAATTTACATGTGTTTCCATCTGCTGAATTCAAAAATCACCATAAAAATGATAGATTAGCTCTTGTTTTGAAGATAAAGTGACATTTCATTTTTAAGAGTGAAGATTTTAAATTTCGGGAATTTTTTGGGGGGGAGTTGGCACACCTGTCAAATAACAAAATACAAATACTCTTCAGCTGTTTGTAAGTCATAAACATAGATACTGTTGCTGTGACTGTGAATTACATGTAGTTTCTACTCAAATTAATGGAAAATTTCTGGTTCGCGAGTGCTTTTTAGTGTAAAATTTGTAAAAATGGCACGAAAATGTGTAAATATGGTGAATAACTTTTGTTATATTTGTGATGAAATAACATTTTCCTCACAGAAACGCAATCTGACGCCTCTTGTAAAGACTGCCAAGCCTCTTGTGGACCCGAAAGAAGTTCTTCTTCCACCCCTGCATATCAAGCTGGGTTTGATGAAAAACTTTGTCAAAGCTATGAACCGAGAAGGACGGGCCTTTAAGTACATCAGAGAGAAATTTTCGAAATTAAGTGATGCAAAAGTTAAGGAAGGCATTTTTGTCGGACCACAAATTTGTAAAGGATCGTGCATTTGACCAAGTTTTGGAGGGGAAAGAAAAGGAAGCTTGGGAAGCCTTCAAGGGTGTTGTTCATGGATTTTTAGGCAACAAAAGAGATGACAACTACAAGCATTTGGTGACAGTGCTCCTGCAAAAATACCGTAACCTTGGATGCACCATGTCCCTTAAGATCCATTTTCTCCACTCCCACCTACACTTTTTCCCTCCTAGTTGTGGAGCTGCTAGTGATGAACATGGGGAGAGATTCCATCAGGACATTTCTGTTATGGAATAAAGATATCAGGGCCGTTGGAATGAAGTAATGCTTGCGGATTACTGTTGGTCTTTGTATAGGGATTCTGCGGAACTTCATCACAAGAGGCAAGCTAAAAGACGACGAAGTCAATAGGCCACCACATGATTCTCTTCAGACACGATTATCTGGGAAGTATTTTCCCAACAATTTAGAACTCTTAGCATGTAATTACCAGTTAAAAAAATCAAATGCACTTTCATTGTTGTTAGCATGTATGTAATTAAAATGTATCCTTTTCTCTCAATCCATTAATATGTAATACTTCCACCTTGTGTATATCATAGAAACTAGAGCTAATAAAATTTTTTCATTGTCATATTTGTTTTTCTCAACCCAAAATTAGTAGTAATTGCCTCATGAAGTGCTCGAAACATTCAAAAGTAATTTTTGTTGCCCAGTGTAATCGTTAAAAACCCTAGCAACCCATTGGTAAGGATCTGCATCTTTGGACGCAGAACTAACCATAATTTCAGTCTCGGCATTCCCCGAGTAAAACTTTTTAACCAATCTCACTTTATGCCCTGTAATTTCAAAAGTAGGCTGCAAGGCAACACTCACCTGTGGTTCATCGCCAGCAGCAGCATCGTTGTCTCCCCCAAGAGTTATCTCCCGCTCGGGTTCATTTATCCTGGCAGAAGAACAAGAAGCAGCATAGTTTATTGCGGGAATGAAGCCTTCGGTTAGTTCCACCTCTTCCCCGTTGTCCTTTCTGTTGAGGCTAAGCTCATTGTGACAAGTAACCGGTCGTCGGAATTGTCGGTATTTTTATACAACCCCCGGAGAAAAACGAATTTCACCGAGTATACAAGATACATTCGTTGTGCCATATTTAGAGTGTTCGAGGAGATGGAACATTTTCTAAAAGCACAACTCATCAGCGAAACATGTCACAACAGTCTGGCGACGTCACAAATATGTGGGTCATAACAACTTTCGCCTCGCAAAAAAAGCTGGTTTCACGGCAAAGTGAAGGTAATATATATATATATATATATATATATATATATATATATATATATATATATCTTTCCCCAATCAACACAAATTTTAAACTATCGTGAGAAAATACTTTTACGGGAGTAAACAGGTTGTTATGTCGGAGAGCGCGAGTTGGAGGCCAGTCTGTCATTAGCAATGTTGGTCATAACAACTTTTACCTCACAAAAATAGGTTATCTTCGTGACAAACAACTTTCACCTCCGCACATACAAAACCCAGGTCGCGCTGATGTAACATCGCCAGTACCAAGAGTTCGACAAAGCTGACAACATGATCCACGACGCGTTACGCCAACAGCTGCAGTAGCGGCCAACACGGAGTATATCTCAGGGTCTAAGCTACAGCCGAACGTGCCTTACGTCGTGAAAGGAGTCCGGAGCATTTCGACAAAGAACGGCCCCAGAACGCTTGTACATCTCGAGAACGGTCAAGAGGTGTTTCTACCGACCAGATTCAACAATCTTTCTTAAGAACTCATCGACCAGCTCAATACTTTTGACTTTTACATAGTCTACGAGGGCGAGGAAGTTCTCAGAAACGGATATCGCAGGCACGTCGTGAACTTTTGACCATCATAACATGGCGTGCCAAATAGACCCAGTGGAAATAGGCAACAACCTCCTTGTCAATCTCCGATTTAACAATCAAAATGATGTCACAACTAGCGGCGAGTATCCTGCTTACATCAAACTACTCTCCACAGAAATCTCATTCTTTGGCGATGACAAAACTGTCACCGTCAAACTAGTCACCAACAACCCCGACATTGTGGAAGTTCAATGTTTGCCTTCAAAGGCGCAACTATACGGCATAGGCGCACGCTGCACCATATACCTGGGAACCACCCCGGCATTAGACTACAAGGCAGGCTGCTTCCACACTGCGTCCATCAACGGATTCGCCGTGCCCATGTCCATCCCGTCGACCCGGCAACATCTCAACAATAACTTTTCCCACATGCTACTCACATGCGTCACGATGCCTCACGAGGAGGAGGGCGGCGACGACGACACCGAAGACAGTGATAGTGATGTGTCTTTTACCAGAAAAACATTCACCACATATTTTTAAATACTATTTTGCAGTGAATCCCCGCTAAAACAGTGACTGGGGGGCAGTTATTAAACATCTTAACAATATGTCTGTGCCGCCATTTGTAATTATTAGTATGTGTGAAATACATTTTTTTTTGTATCTGCGCATGATGAATAAAATCTGTTATGGATTAAATTAATATGTTTCACGTGTGTTTTGTCAACCTTTAGGAATTTCCTTTCCACTTGGAGTTTATGACATATGTTGTGAAATGGACGAAAAGTATTATTACAGTAACCTTGTCTGGTAATCAACATCCATCAAATAATTACGAGCATTGCAGAGGAATTCCTTTCCGATCAGTTCTTTCATTTCAAACTGTAGGTTAAGGCTGAACGTTGAATATTTCGCACCGGCTAGAATATATAACATCATATTAAACTTAGTTTAACGCAGGCACACGTTAAAAGTTCAAACACCTTTGCATTATATTTTTCCTGTATGGTTTCACAGCGAAGTGAACGTAAATTATATATATTCCGCCCAATCAACATCAATTTTAAACTTAGCTCGTGAGAAAATACTTTTACCGGAGTAAACAGGTAGCTATATATTTGTTTTGCGAGATGTCTAACGGTTGTCCGCCAGCTGGTTGGAGGTCATTAGCTAGCAGGTAGAGACCGTAGTGAAGCGGTCGAAACATAAGGTAAGATTGTATTACGTGCTGCAATTGTGTGTGTTGGTTGCTTTAATTACATTAAACTTGCAATTAAACAGTACACTTTGGATTTTTTAACATACAAATTTAACATTACAGTTTTTTTTGACTGATTTATATACGGACGCTTGAGGTTCTTTTTCGTGCCGTAAATGTACGACACAGGACCCACGGCTTTACTTCCCTTCCGAAGGAAGCCATACTTGGGATTTTTACGCTCTAAAAATCCATCATCCTGGCCGGAACATTACAGTAATGCGATACACTTTTATACATTAAGCTTGCAGTTAAACAATACACTTTGCATTTTTAGCAAACAAATTGAACATTACAGTAATGCGATACACTTTAAGCGTTTAATAAAAACAGTTTCTAATTAAAACAATACAGTTTTTACCCGAACAAAAAAAAATTGTATGCTTAACAGCGGCACCATTTTGGCTTTATCATGTAGCAATGTAAGGTTGTATTTAAATATTTTCCCCCCATTAGAGAAACGTGTCACAACGGGCCTGACGACGTCACAAACATGCCTTGGAAAACGAGCTCCGACATGACCATCTTGACTCATGGTTGCATTTAAATATTTTTCCCCGCCCAAAATGTTTAGTTAATAGATTATAACTGTAAGGTTGTATGCATATTTTCCCCTCCCTGCGGCGCCATAATAAAAATATGATTTAGCAAGTATCAATTTTCCCCTCCTTAAGGCGCCATTTTCTTTTTAATACAATATGATTTAGCAAGTAAGGATATTTTTCCCTGACGCCATTTTGTTTTTATGATGTAGCAACGGTGCCATTTTGTTTTTAATATAATATGATAAGGTTGTATTCCCCCACAAAAAAAAAATCCGTGGGGGGCCGATAATCGGTGGATCATAGATTATCTCGTTACGATTATGCATCATGGATTAAATCGTTAGCATTATGGATTAAGTCATTAGAATTAACGATAATCCCAGGGATAATCCGAGCGACATTAGCGCTCTGATGGCGGATTTATCGTTAATCCGTTGACTTAATCTGTAATATCCACTACTGACGCTGGTATTGGTCATTCTCTCACGTAAAATCTGAGTGCCCATACTGATTCTGTCGTTTGTTGCGCTTGAAACTGTATATATATAAAAGAAAAAGAACAATAAAGTAAACACTATTAACAATGTGACAAATTAACAGTAATTATAATAGTAGAAAAGGATAAAGCACTGAGAAAACATTAAAAAACTTGCGATCTGAGGTGTGACTTTTTCTTATTGTTTTATCCTTTCCTACTATTTATATATATACTTAAAACCAAGTGTGGTTTATGTGTACACACACAAACATTTGGTTTTACCAGTTTTCTATATCTTGAAACAAGAGTTTGAGAGCCTTTAATGATGATGATTATATATTATTTATTTTTTAAAAATAAATTACAAATAACACCTAGCCGATTTTTAGAGCCTGTTCCAAAGACAGCATATTAATAACGTTTACAGCTATCGCTATAGAGAACATTTTGGACACGCATTTTATTAAAAAGACAAGATGGAAGCAAGTAGTCGGGTATATCCTTTTTCCTTTCTCGGGAACTCAAGCGAGAATAATTCGCTAAAAACGAAAACAAGATGTTCCGTAAAAGGCTCTTTACAGCGGAAATGTTATACGAAAACGTATTTCCTTTTATTACTAAGAGGATGGTTTGTCACACGAGGGCGGAATGTGGGGTAGATATAGGTAGTATTTTACATGTTTGTCCACTTGTTTTTCAATTTCGAAATAGATGAGTAGGAATATGTCCAAGATTCAATTTCTGGCCAAGCTCTTGTGCACATAGTACCAAGCAGGGCTTCGTGTATAACAGCTGGCTTTCGGCAGTTGAACTTTACTTTCTGAATTATCGTCTTGTGCTTAGCTTACGGATTTCTAGTTAAAGTGGCTGATTGCAATGTTTCCTTTAGAAACATTTCCTGCTGTATGTCCTGGATCTGTTCCCGATAATGATAATTCGCTAAAAGGTGTCTCCAACGGGCATATGGAATTTCACATACTTATAAGACGTCCCTTACATAATTACTGTCTCTTCACTAGTGTTTTAGCCAATATGGCGCATGTCAACCTGGCGTGTAAAAGGATTTCTAGTCAGAAATGCAACGTCATATCTGGACTCACATTTACATGATTATTTCAGGACTATTACGAATGTAGTGTTCCACTTGTGCGTATGTAACGCGTAATAAATTGCAAGGAACAATTTTAAAATTAGGTTCAGAGAAACTCCTACTTTCAGTCAACTTGTGACATTCGCTTACTGTACGGTCATTGTCGCGAGCCGATATGCTTGGGCAAATCTTGTGCTAAAACACCAATGAGCGGAATACATAGCACTTGTGAAAAAGAATCGATGTTAATATATTGTAACTGTGGGAATGCTACAACTTTAGCATTCTTTTAATTCGCATGCCATATTAACAGATGTTTTCTTGTTTTACCCGAGGTTTCAAGAGATGACGTCTGCAAGTCTTTTGAACAAAATGCCTATCGTATATTCTGTTCTCGGCAGACCGGAATGTGCACCTAGATACTCCAGTCTACTAATATAGACATGTTATTGAAGTTAGGGCGGGCAGAGCGCTTCTGCTTACTGGGAGAAGCCAATTTTCAAGACCGTATAATGCATTTGCAAATAGCAACTTGTAGAGTTAGTGAGGAGGCGTTGTTAATGTTAAGTTGTGTGTTAATTGTGTGCCAATATGTTCTTAGTTATGCCAATACATGCTTATATTCTTTAAAAAAAAAAAAAAAAGTTTTTAAGAAGTCTATGTGCGAAAACTGATTCTTGTTGCAGGCGATTCGCAAAAAAATAATCCGGCAAAAGCTCTTCGTCAACTTATTAAAAAGTTACGAGCAGAATCTCGAAGTGGCAAGAAATGTGTTCCGAACCGCCATGTTCTTACGGAAGAAAAGTTAAATAAAAAATAGGAATTTCCTAAGCAGATGCTAGCAATGTATATCCTTTTCAACATCTCTTATAAAATTATAACAAAGGTTGGTGCTTATTATCTGTTATGAATAAATTTTGAATACAGTATTATTTTCAACATCTCTTATAACACAGGTTAGTGCTTTCTCCATTTTTGCGGTTGAGTCGGTTGCACTTCTCCAGTAAGCAGTCGAGCTCAGGCTGTCCAACTCAAATAGCAATACAACAGTTCCTATCAAAACCCTACCGCTGATAGCCATTGAAGCATACGAACTCACAACACCGTCTTCAACTCTGTGGCATAGCAACAGCTACCTAAATCGGTAGATTGAAACATCTGTAAATAAATAAATGTGTTGGCTTTTGCAGTTTAGTTTGTAACTTCAGCTTCAGCCTGCCTCCAAACTTCATCGTTATGTAATATCTTGGTAAAACCGGTAAATTAATTGCAATTAAAATGCCCTCGCTCTGACAGGCATCGTCAGGAACTACAGCCAGCAGTCTGAAACGAAAGGAGTTCAAAATTTGAATGGTATAATGTTTATATATGCTAATTCAGAAGCCTTTATAGCTAATACAAGAATAAACATATTATAGTTTTTACTGCTAACACAGATTCACACTAATACTTTTTTTTAATTGAAGCTTTCTTTCCGATACCGTAGTTGACGCGAAGAAGAAATTGGAAATCAAAGACTTAAACAGCCTTGCTTTCAGTGCCAAATAATTTATTTGATAGAGAAATCAATAATAGAATAAATATTAGCAGTCAATATATCAAGGAGGCACTCAGCGGCCAACGAAGACTTTGTAAAATTACTAAGAAATGTTCCAAATTTATAGAAAGTGAAACTTTTCATTATATTAATTCAATGATAACTTACGAGCGGTATTCTGCAAGTTTTCGGCCTCACACACGCGCGCGCGCGCACGATTTAATTTTTTTTTAATTTTTTTTTTTAAATTTTGCACGTTGTCAACTTTAAATCAATACATTTATTCCAACGACTTTCCAACTTTTTAATACCCTCAGTAAAATAAAATTTGTCTAACTGTTAAAAATAAGCGTATGTCCCAGGTTCAGCCTCATCATTGATGTGAATCTTCGTCCACCCAGTCATTTCTTCAGGCGTGGGAACAAAAAGTAATCACCGCGAGCAAATGCGGTGAATATGGCGGATGTGGAAGTACTTTTAAGCGAAGGTCATGCAGTTTTGCAGCAACAATCCCAGACGTGTATGAAGGCGCATTATCGTGACGAAAACTTTCTTTTGCGCCAGGTGTGGACGTTAAGCCTGATAGTATTCTTCAGTTGGTCCAGGAGTAAAATGTAATAGTACCCGATATTGGTTCTGCGCTTCTGGAGGTAGTCTACGAGCACTACACTATGAGAATACCCGAAAACGTTAGCCTGACTTTTCCTGCAAATGGAACCATTTTTGCTTTCTTTGGTGCACTTTCACCTGTTGCTACCCACTGTTTGGACTGCTCCTTTGTCTCTGACATGTAGTAATGAATCCATGTTTCATCTACTCTTATGAAACTTCGGAGAAACTCACTAGAATGCGTTTAAACAAGTTTAAACACTCTTGCGAACTTTTCATTCGAATATGTTTTTAGTCCATTGTTTACACTCATGCGGCACTCATCAAGCGTAAAGTTTTTTCATACCCAAAACTGTAGTGGACACGGCCTATCGAGGTTTCTCAATGTCAGTCAATCGGTGATCATTGCGCCCTAAGCACTTTTCTTGAATGGAAGTACAACCGCTTAACACCCACACCCACTTTTGTATTTCAGTTGGAATTAATATTTTCGAAACGAAGTATCTCAGCTCGGGTTTCATTTTATCCATTTTGTAGAAAATGTTAATACTTTTAAAACATCTCTAGTAGGTAGTATTTATTATACTAAAGCTGCAGAATTAATTCTTAATCGTTCCTATTTATGTCAAGTATTTATCAAGCACGCAGTATTAGTACAAACTGATACAAAATAATAATGAAAACAACTTTGTTAGCACTCGAACTTCTTTAAGTTTATTTCGAAAAGTTGTCACCAGACGGTTGTCATTTTACCAGAAACTCCTAATCAAGGAGGGGTTTCTTTATTTATATTTTCTTCCGGAAACGAGCATAGGTCTTGGGTTAAATGCGACTTGTCTAAGTCTCCAGCAGCTAAGTGAAGACCGAGGTATGTTCTGCAGCGGAACCGGGTTGCCTCAGTCCTTTGCCCCCAATTAAAAGTGCTGCAAATCCACTGGAAATTGGTGTTTCAAATATCTGTATTCGAAGCATGATTCTGCCGGGAGAATGGAGGAAGTGGACATCCCTAACTTCAATGATACTGTACGGGAGTTAGGGGAGACATTTTGTCGGCAAGCAGCGACCGCTAGAGGAAGATAAAATTACAGCCTCACATAGCTTCAATTGCGGACACCAGAGAAAGCAGGGAGTCTACTATGAGATGTATTTATGAAAACATAACTTTATTAGTACTAGGAATGACGTCACTGGCTTGAACCGTCTCTTCCGTACTTCGTCTTATGTTCAACAACACACGCGCTGGGCATATTTTTATCAACAATATGTAAACAGCAAAAGAAATCGAAGATCAGCATGCCGAAGTAGTTGGCAGCATAAAGTATCCAAAGTGTCAACAGTATCCATGAGCAAAACGACGATAGCGTCTTACATGACTCTCAGAAAACTGTAAATCACGAGATAAACTGGGTCATGCTGTGGCTTCGTTTCATGACTGGTTGATGATTACTCACAGTAATTTCAACTGCCGAACTTTGCATTATAGAAATGAGGGACAAATGCCAAAAAACCTGAATGCAGAAATTGTTTTTCAAGTTTTTTTATGGCCTCGATGGGAACAGCGTAAAAACCACCAATTTCTCAGCGTTTTCAGGCAGGACGAAATTGCAAAGAAGAAAACTCATTCCGTGACATCCAACTATATGATCCCTAAAGAACACATTGTCTTCAGATGTGCAGTGCTGTGCTTCTAAGAGGTAGAGCAACACAAAGTATAAAGTCGAATCCAAGATTGTCAGCACAATCACATGACCTTCTTTATTTCAATTTTCTTCTCCTTCGTTTTCAAGGGTTAGGTAATTGAATCAGTGGTTTGAAAATGTAAACAATGTCATGGCTCATAGTTTTTAGGGAAAAAACGCACACACACTTTATAAATTCCAAAGCTGGCTTTACCTAAAAATATGTTCCACAGCAAACTTGTAGAACTTATTGTCGACTGTTTGAGCTATTTATTGATCTAGATTTTGCATTAGTCTGACTTGCAGAATATTTTTATGCTTAGGACTTATTTTATTTGTTTTAATTTCATTATAATTAAAGAAAATAATGCTTCTGTCATATTTCTCTTAATGCTAATCAACATATTCCTCAATGCAAACATTATAAAACACTGTCAACGAATTTTAACCTTCTAGGGCTAGTCATTAGTTGTTGGGCATGAGAGAATTTTCTATTAGCAGTACTGATGCAAGTCTGGTATATACTGTACTATTTTTCCAACATGTGCTATCTTCTTATTGTTGACCGGAACACAAGCTGCGATCATATACTTTGTGGGAAGACAGACCTGGATTTGCATTACCTTCTGCCAACTTGAAAGAGTGCTGAATAGTCCATCAATATACTCAAGTGACTTGGGGTATCCAAATTGTTCTTTATTATATGTTAGGTGCTTATATTTTGAAATACCACAATGAGGGCTGCCAGGGTGAGGAATAAGCTTCCTAACACACATCGGCCACCATTTAGCTGCTCTTCTTTAATGTACCATTAACCCTTTTAACATTTTTGTTCAGTGATGCAGACTTGATCTTTACAATTAAATCCTGGAACTTCGAACACACACTCGCCTAAGGATGACCAACTCTAAATCCATGGTTTTCATTGCAGTACTTTAGATAGTACTCGTATTTCACACTGTTTGCCAAGTCTCTGCTCTCTTTAAGTTGTGGGTCTAGGTAGGTGAGCGTTTATTTGAATAATGTGTTTGGTGTCTAGGAAATGTTGTGATATGTTAATATATTTTACGAACTGTTGCTTCAGGGACTGCATTGCTAAGATTAACATACTTCCCACGCTTATTAACAGGAGACTTTCCTTGAAATAGCATGGATGTTAAGGGATATACAGATTTCCCAGAGACAGCATACAAGTTTAGAAATGCTTGTTTACAAACTCGAACTCATCTACATGAAATATGAATGACGATGTTCTTGTCTGTGCACTGTCTTCTATGTATTGGTTTACTCTGCATTATTCCCATTAGAAAGAAAGGCGTGTTGTTCATTTTTAGTAAATCCACTAATTCTCTGTATAGAATAGCTGTCCCAGCTGAACGATATCTTTTTCTCTTCTGATGAGCATAATCCTAAGTATTTCGAACCACTTTCCTCTTATTCTTTCTTAGAGATTCACTTTCAGAACCATCTAATATTAAAAGCAGAAAAATAACAATTAACGTTGTAAATACCACAGGCAGCTACCACAACAATAATAAATAACAGTATTACCAACGTACTCTAATAATCAAGTAAGTAATATTACCAACACAACAATTAAACAATGAGCATTCAAAACCATCTATAATTTGACAAGGGAAAGTAGTCCAGGACTTATTTCTTTTTTAAAATCAATGGGAGTTTTAACCTGGTACTGGATTCACAATTAATGTAGACAAGTTTTCTCTTTTACGCTAATATATACCTTAAGAAATGAAAAACATGTATATCTCAACTATGGGCTCATTTCCTTTTTCAAATCACACATTCAAATCATGTACATCGATTTCACAATCGCATTTAAATTTATGCATACGAGGGCAGATTTATAAGTCTGGTAAATTTATAAACTTGTTTGTAGACGTTGCAGCACAATCTTATGGTTTCTGGCATCGTTTTGTGACTGTAGATCCACAACTACATCCCAGAGACAAAAAGACAGTCAAAATAGTGGGTTGGCAAAGGTGAAAGTGCACCGAAAAATGATAAAGCTATTTGTCTGCGGGAAAAGTGATGGCTTTTTGGGGACACACAGGGTATCATCATGATTGACTATTTGAAAAAGGGCAAAGCAGAACTGGCAGTTATCACGTAACATTATTGAGCTGTTTGTATAGTGAGTTGAAGCACAAGCGACCAAGATCGGCGCGCAAAAATGTGTTCTGCGCCTGCTTACACGTCGGTAAAAGTGCACGAACTAGCTTCAAATTTGTCTCCTACCCACTCTATTCCCCATATTTGTCCCCCTGTGATTTTTCCCCCTCTTTTCTAACATCAAACCTTGATTTGGGGGAATGAATGTTCCTCGAATGAAGGAAGTTATCTGTACATTATGCAGAGCTAGAAATGTATATTCTGAGGGAATAAACAAAATTGAGTGTTGCTGTACCAAATGTACTAAGTTCAAAGAAGATTATATTGAGAAATAAATTTTTATTTTTGCAAAAATATGCTACCACTATCTTTTTTTTTTTTTTTTTTTTTTTTTTCCAATCAGCCTTCGTATTTGCCAATTTAGTCACATTTGTATGTGATACGTCCCCTTTGTTTTTAATTAAATGTGCAAACATTTAGTTTTGGTTGTAGCCTATTTTAGGGAATGTCTTTTTAGCCATTAATGCTTAATACGTACACATCTTTATCTCTTATTCGTTATTTGGCTTTTGTCATATGTCGTTATTTCTCTAAAAGGTAGAATTTTGTTAATTTGTGATTTTCAATCAGTATGCGTGTATTAATTTTGCAATATATTGTAAT
Source organism: Metallyticus violacea (assembly GCA_030762175.1). Taxonomy (NCBI): domain Eukaryota; kingdom Metazoa; phylum Arthropoda; class Insecta; order Mantodea; family Metallyticidae; genus Metallyticus; species Metallyticus violacea. The sequence goes on along the minus strand of CM060835.1, from coordinate 98,977,886 downwards.
ATAAGTGTGGAAAGGGCTCTAGTGCAAAATGAGTTCGAGTTTTGCAGTTACCATTTTCACAAATGCTTTGTTACACGCTATTTTATCTACAAAACAACAAAAAAATATATATGCTTTAGTTAATTTAGAATAATTCTATACATGTATACATATATTAAGTTCCGAATTTGAAATGACCGTATCTTCTGTACATATAATCATTTTAGTTCGATATAGATATCATTATATTTAGAAGAACTGGTGTTTAACTTTCTCTGCTACTATAACTATCTCACGCTTGTACTAACAATTGTGGTTTAAAGTACTGACTGGAATTGCCTATTAACGAATTCCTAAGGAATGTACATATTGTGGTTATACCCATGGAAATAAATAAATAAAATGTTGAAACATTTCTTCAAATATCCATCGATTCTACTTAGTCACCAAAAAATGAAAAATGACGATGAAAAAATGTATGTATTATGTCTGTGAACGCTTTAGCGGCCACAGTGATTGTTTTTCCTCAACGAAACTTGGCGTATAACGATCAATTAACAAACGATTCATCGAGTTCAAAAACCAGCAAAATTGAACTATTGGTGGGGTTAACCTAAGCGGTGCATATACACGAGTGTGTTGCGTGGGCGTGTGTTAACTCTGTTCTTCTGTTTTTCAACGAAACTCAGGATATACCATTTAAATAAAATAAGAAAAACAATTAATGAAAATCGGCGAAATCGGACCGTTGAGAGTGAGGGGTATACCTGAAAACCGAAATTTAAAATCGCTCTAGCAGCACCAGTTTCTCTGCTCTATCCCTGTAATGCCCTTCACAAATGCAATTAGCTTAGTTTAACATTAGAACAGCTAAGACTCTTGACATAATCTAAAACAGCGAAAAGGGGTCATTATGACTCCTACATATAAAATGCCAAACCTTATACTTTTATTTATAAATAGCTTTATTTCAATTTACAAATGCTTTCAGAACAATAAACAAGTGTACATAAATAATGATTTAACATTTAACTTCAAAAAGTTGCATATTATTTTTAATCTGAATATTTGGCTTTTGTTTTTCAGTCCATTACTGTATTACACCTCCTAGATTTTCTCAGTTAAGTACATTTATTTGAAGAATTATTACATTTTTTCCTGAACGCATTTTGTAAAGATGATCTATACTTTTCGTGCACGTTTTCCTCACACAGCTTTGCGACATATCTCACAAAAATCAACTTTCTTGTTTACACAGACTGATTTGGCATTTCTTTCGCTTTTTGGAAGGCCATGTTGCTCTTATTCTTCATCTGCCCTCCCCCCTTTCAGTTTATTCACCAGCTGAAGGATAAACTTCTTTCCTTTTATCTTTCCGTTTTTTTTTCTCCCCCTTAATGTAGATGACCCGTGCATTGATAGCTGGCATGTCCAGGATTTGTAGAAAACATGCATTGGCCATCTTGTACATTCTACTTCAGTCGAATATTTACGAGTCATGTCGTCAATTACATCTATCCCATATTTGACTTTTGTAGCACGTTATAGTTGCTGGTTTCTTCTCATCTTCTTTGCTCACTGTTACGTCAGAATGTAGTGTACTGGGGAGTAGGACATTCTTATTTTTCTTTGCTAGGTAAACAGTCAGGGTAGAATCTCTGTCATCAGTAGATATTAAGATGGTGGTGGAATGGAATGGTGCATTCGCCTGTTTTTACCTCATTAGGAATTTCACGACGAATTTTGTTCCCGCCAATGACGTTTTCTTCTGTTGGAGCTTCTTGGCGAGTGGAAGAGATGTGAAGAAGTTGTCTGTCGTCACGTTTCTTCCTTCATTTAAAAACGGATCCATTTGACGTAGAACGACACATTCCCCTAGAATTTGATTCTCTGAACGTGCATCATCCTTACCTAGGTGATGCTACATCTGCTGCGATACAGAATTTCAGACCACATTTATCAGGTTTGTTGGGCATAAATTGAATAAAGCTGCACCTCGTTTTTCTTGGAAGTAATTGCTCATCACTAGTTATATTTTTACCTGGACGATAAAGGCAGAGACAATTTTCATAAATCTATTGCAAATTTCAGATAGAAGAGTAAATTTGTCAGGAACTTGGTCCCCAGGAACGCCACCAAAGATCATCTACTGACATACCTTTCGTTCAGATTACTCCTCGTGTGTACATGAAGGCGATTATCCTCTCCAGTTCCTCGAGTGAAGCGTCCACTGATGTTTCAATTCATCAAAAAGTAGACGAAAAGCACTGATGGGAAAGCATCGCTCGTTCGTCGGAAAGCATGTGTAGTGGGACCTCGCTCTTTTAGGACATTTACAGCAGCCTTTCTTCCTGAAGAAAATGAAATATTGATAACCTCCCATTCAGATCTGTCTCTAGCCACCATTTCACTGTGAAGAAATCTGATGAAGCCTGGCCCCTGGTTGAAGAAAATTAGCACTCGCACGCGCTTAGGAAAAGGAATCCTCGCTAACATTTGCATCACTGTTACTAGTTTTTGACATAAATTCACTACTCTAGTCTGATAGGCCAATTTCTGATTCAACGTCGGAACTCTCGAAAAAGGCGCGCAAAATTTCGTTGTCTGGAAGGTCTCTCTGACGACCGTCTTGAACACGCAAACTAATTGAATGGGAACGTAAAATTTATAGATAAAACCTAATAGTATACACACATGCCGGGTCCCAACAATGAGCCGATATTTCTCTCTGCACATTGTTGATTACTGCACTTGTATTGTTGGTCGTTTGTCGAAAGTATTACTGCGCAGTCACGCTATAAATTTGCACGGGTCAAATTGACCTCTCTCGCTGTTGTAGGTATAGAGGGCATCAAAATGAATGATAAAATAACATATTCAAATGTAACATCATAAAGAGGAAGAAAATCGAATAAAAGTCGCCATGTTTGGTGGTAAAATATGAATACCCGAGGAAACAGATCGACAATAAATTTAGTCAGGGGTCCACAGTTCTAGAGTTAAGCAGCTCCCTCGTGACGGATTTTTTTAAAATTAGTTTTGCTTTACGAGTTTCTATTGACCTCATTCAGTGCCATTACGAATGCAACAGACAATATCGCAATGCATCGAAAAATATTTTGAACGTTCCATGTATTGAATGGACCCTGCTTTTAAAATCATTTTGTAAGCTGATGAACAAATTTGGTGAAATAGCTGCTGTTGATAAAGTTTGATCGGATAGACGGAAATTATTAGAAATCGAATAAGTGCAGCTCTGGTGTTACAAGTGTGGCGAATTCTGAGAAGGCAGCTTCGGCTCTATCGCTATAAAAAGAAAATGTGCTTTGAACTCAAAGTACAAGATAAGCGGATTTATGTCACTTTCGCTTTGCCAATGTTGGCAGAAATTTAGAATAACGTAAAATAACGACAGTATCTTGGGTATAGGTGAGGCATATTTCGAATTAAATAGAGGTGTTTACACTCACAATTGCAGAATATGGATCGAAAGCCAATTGTTCAGCAAGGATTACGTGATGTCGAGGTTGCTGTCTGACGTGATTTTATAATAAGATCATATTTCTGTGGAAAAATGGATAATGCACAAACGGAAACAAAACGATATTTTTCGAATGTTGCAAAACTTCGCAAAACCAGCGTTACAGAATCATAATATCGCAATCATTGTTTTAATGCAAGACGGTCTTCACCTCGTGCACAAGTAAAACCAATATTAAGCAACACATTTGGTAATCCTATAAACGTTTAGTAGACGTTTTCCGAACAGTTGGCCTCCTTGGTCACCAGGTATGAGCGCATTTTTAGTAGACCTATTATTTCTTACTGAATAACACGATGAATATCATATTTACTTTTTTCTTGTTTATTCTTTTATAACGTTCTTGTTTATTCTTATCCTATTTCTTTACGAATATATTGCTATTTTTATTTTTGCAGAGTTTAAATTTTTACAATTTATTTACCTTTTGAAAAAGTGAACTGATTTTAAAATAGCCTGTTAGATTAGGGTTATTTTTATATGCAGATATCAAAATGACAGTCATCATATTCGATCTGGAATGTAACATTTTTTTCCAGAAGGCCATAATTTCGTGGTAACAGTGCTAATTATTTTGTTGAAAACAACAATTCTAATTACATAGGTAATTTAATTGTATAATCTCAATTTGAAAGACCTACGATTAATAATGCCGATTTGTAAATTACTGTAAAAATGTTTGTTGCTAATATGAGAAATGTGCTTCTGAGTAGAAGCAATTTTAGTGAACCACCAGTTTGCTATTAAGAGGATTAAAACAAGTGACAGGCAACTTTATTCTCTTGTTAATGCAAACTACTGTTATAAACAAAATAGAAATGAAGCAGGGTTGTGTAGTTCATGGATATAAAACTCTGCCCGATAACTTCAAAATGCATTACAGTGTTCAAATATGAATATGAGTGTTGAAATTTACAACCGTTATAAAATTTATAGCTCTGCTATGATTTCAGTGTAGTTAGGAAAATAGGCACGTGAAGGCGCATTTTAAATGGATTTAAATCCCACAGTTAATATTTCTAAAGACGTGATTTTGTTAAATTGGTGACATTAAAATATTTGCCAAAATTGTGGAGGGGGGATGTTAATAGATAAAATTTTATTTCCTTTTGTAGATGTTGGAAAGTGGGAAAGGATGTAAATATTAGACTTCTGATTTGGCAGTTTTCTTCCTCTGAGCCTTAGCAAGATTAAAGCTTAAATGAAAATTAAGAATACTATTAAACTCGTGCCTTGAACACATTTGAAATGGTTCTTCATATACTATATCTTATATCATAGCTACCCAGTTTATAAGGTATAGAATGACGACGTAAAGCCTGTTTCGGATTCCGAACCGTTGAAATTTAATTATCTATTCAAATGGAAAATTTCATATAAATTTTTGTACATTTTGTTGCTATAATGGTGGTTTAATAATATGAATGATTTTTTATGAACAGCAATAATTTGAATAGGATTTGAGGAATAAAGGACTCAGGATCCCCCCCCCCCCCTTTTACGCTCTTTAACATTTCAATTCAACAGCGTCCCATTCAATTCAGGGCGTGAAAAGGCCGACAAATTTTACTTAGGGGCCTCTTTTTTTCAGGCTTGAGGTCTCTAATCGTGCCGTAAATGTACAACACGGGATCCACGGTTTTACTTCCCTTCTGAAGGAAGTGTTTTCAGAGATAGAACGTAAAATATGGGGTAAACTCGGCTAATTCCTTGATATTAAGGTTTTATATCTTGAAAAGTTATAAAACTAAAACTTCATTAGTTTTTAGCCAGATTTAAAATTGTATTAACTTAATCTAAAGACATAGCACAAGAAAAATAATAAGATTTACCAGTATTTGTTTAACTTCAATAATTTCGTGATGTACAAAAATATACCGTTTGCGACTACTAATCCGGAAGTCCTGGGTTCGAATCCCAGGATAAGTTTTTTTTTCAAAAGTTTTTCCAACCCTTGAGAAGGTGAATGCCAAGGACTCCGAGATCATTTGTGCCATCAATAATTCATGTCTTTGATCCCTACAGACAACGTTTAGGTACTCGTAGCCTTAATGAACCTCCTAGTGCACCATTGGGACAAAGTAACAGCGACTCGGAAGACCACTACAATACGCCGTGCCAGAGGCGAAAATGCTTACAAGTTCATGAAAACAATGTGTTGGCATTGAACAAAAAAAGGTTTCTCACCACATGGTCAACCACTTTTCATGTGCAATCTAAACATGTGACGTCATTTTTTTAAAAATCAGTCTTTGGCACTTTTCATGATCATTTACCATTGGTCACATTTAAAAGACATATGCAGTTTGCACTGTGAAGATATGCACCAATCCCAGTCAACCAAAGACTTATCTAAATTAAAGTAGTGTTCCCATTTGGGGACGATATTTTGTGGGCCTTCCGTATCATTTTTGTTGCCGCGTCAGACTAAACCTCATCCACATTCTTGCACTTTTATCGAGCAGCTCAGGAGCTAACTCACTTTCCTGTTGCGCTGTGAGGCAAAAGAAGACCTTACCTTTCTTAACTGCAAGCATTTTGTTAACTGATGCTGTTATACTCTTTTGATGCTTTACAAGGTATTCTAAAAGTTCTCGCCCTGACCAAGAAAACACAATATTTAGGAGAATTGTTTTTTATCAACTTAGTCACCTTGTAAATCAATACGTTTAGTCTATCTATTTCCCAACTTGTTAATGCCCTCAGTAAAATGAAATTTGTTTGTTGTCCAACTGTGAAAAATAAGCGTCTGTCTCGGCTTCAGCTTCATCATTTGAAGTGATTCTTCATTCACCCAGCCATTTATTCCGGTTTAGGAACTAAAAATAATCGCTGGGAGCCAAATCCGGCGAACATGGGGGAGTGAAAGCACTTGTAATAGAAAGGCATGTAATTTTGCAGCCACAATCCGGTATCTCTGTGACGGCGCATTATCGCAATGAAAGGAAACCTTCTTTTTTGCAAAACGTATACGTTTAGCCTGAATAGCATCCTTCAGTAGGTCCGGTGAAGCGTAATGCTCCCCGATGATGATTCTGCCCTTCTGGAGGTAGTCTACGAATCATTAGAATTCCAGAAAATCTTTTCTTGAAAATGGGACCATTTTTGTTTTTTTGGCGCACTTTCACCTGTTGCCACCCACTGTTTAGACTGTTCCTTCGTCTCTGGCGTATAGTGAAAGAATCCACGTTTAATATACTGTTATGGAACATCGGATAAGCTCGCTGAAATTATATTTAAGTCTAAACACGAAATGTTCATTCGAATGCGTTTTTGATTCATTGTTACAAACGCGGCTGAAAGCATTCTGATTACAAAACTTCGTATAAAATGTAGTGGAACGCGGCATATCGAGGTCTTTGGAATGTCACACAACTCGTGTATCTCCAATCGGTGATCATTGAGTACGGCATTGTGAATTTTTGTCTCAATCTCTGCGGTCGTAGCAGTTTTGGGACATCTTGAGCGCTCATTATCTCTAATGAATGTGCAACCATACTTTAAGCCCACTTTTTAACCGTCGAAAATGAAGGGAAAGAATCCTTCAATGTGGAAACTAACGTGTTTTGTTTTTCTGTTTGGGCTAAGCCCTTCAAAAGGAAGTACTTTATGACAGCTCGTATTTCAGTTTTATACATTTTGTAAAAAGTGTTAATTCTAGTTTGCTTATACGATAATTACAAACAAGTGAATACACTTACACGTCTGATACTTTACAGCGCTCCATCTAAAGGATGATCACTTAAAAACTATCATAGTAATTTGGTCATCTTCACAGCATCTGAGTCAGGCCGAGAACTTTAAGAGCACCCCTCGTATAAGCAATCTACCAATCACTTGAACTCATTTAATGGAATTTTTTTTGTTATTAGTGCAATATTTTTCTATATATTTTCATTACTCACCCAGGCAACTGCAATTCACCTAGTTAAGGTCTCATAGTAAAGCTTGTACATTGTATGCAACCCACCGTCCATCACCAATTTGCCAATTTGCCCTGAAAGTGCCCTTTGTTAAACTAGAAGAACTGAGAAGGCATCAAGCTTTACACTCAAGAAAATCACCGTGCAGGCTAAGTTGTGTGTGTGTTTTATTTACGGACGCTCTTTAACATCTCCCATCCAAGCGTGAAACCACCGACAAATTTTGTTCAGAGGCCTCTTCTTTCAGGCGTGAGGTTCTTTATCGTGCCACAAATGTACGACACGGGACCCACGGCTTTATTTCCCTTCCGAAGGAAGCCATACTTAAAATCTTTCGTTCGAAAAAATCATCGGTCCTGGTCAGAATCGAACCCACGATCTTGAGTTTAAGAGGCACATATGGTTAATGTAGATTAAGGTCCTAAGTCTTAATACGTATACAGTAAGAATGATACTATCAGGTTGTTGCATTTTTTGGTTGTAATAAAAGTGTTTGTATGAGATGAATAACATGCAGAAATTAATCAGAAATATATTCTCCTCCATTATCTTAGACTCTCCCAACGCTAGTTTCTTGATTCCACATCTGTTGGCGTTGCTTTTTGTTAGGACTAAGCCATTCTTTTCTTTTTTGAGGGTGACATAGAGGCACCATTTTTTTTGTCATCAGATAATTTGTATAGGAATGGTCGATAATGTTCACGAACTAACCGATGACGATCAAGCAGAGATGCACAAATAGCCACCCGCTTATTTTTGTTTGTTTTCACTGAAAGTGTCCCTGTATTTTTGCATCTTGTCCATGAAATGCAATGTGCACGATAATTACTGATCACGTTCATCATATTTACTAATTCTCGGGTTGACTGACCTGGATAATCATGTATTAACGCTTTTTTTGTCCAGCTTTCTCCCATGGCATTCTTCCCGTAGACAGCACAAATGTTTCTAGCCGCCTCCGCTGTCTTTGCTCCTCTATTGAATCCAAAGAATTGTGTGGGTTTTTTTTTTCTCCTCCAGTTGTCACTCTATATTTTTACCTCAAAAATAGCGTAAACGTTCTTCAAATCTGCAAAATTGAAGGCGTATTTACAAGCACAGAGCTCCAATAACAAATTACGGATGACAAACAGTAATCAATGCCCTAACAACGCACTATTGTGATGAACAAAAACGCTACAAACTTATACATCAACCATGAGTTATGATTTAGTGGTTTTTTGACGCATCTTGGATACACTTAATTTTCAAAAATCGTCCTATTCCACTTTAGGGGAAGTTCATAGAAGTTTCATTAAAAGCGCCCAATCGAAAAGGGGAGAATAATACTTTTCATGTGATAAATACGAGAGCAGTAGAACTTTCTCTTTCCGCTGGTACAGTTTTGCTATAGCGAAACAGAGAAGTACCATGAAATAGTTTGCTCTACTTGAACATTATATATAATAAAGTTAAATATGAAACCGATAAAATTCAGTATAAAATATGTAGGTAGTGCTGGGAGCTGGAGAGATGCCTAGTCAGAGGATTGTGTTGATAACGTCCAACTGTTCACATTAATATTCTACTTTTATTAGCGTAAAGAGGTGGACCGACTCTTAAGTATTTAAATAGATGATGATACACACAGTACGTAATGTTTTACTTGGCAGATATAGCTCTTTCCCCTAGCCATCTCTTCAGCTCCCAGCACTACAGTATAGTGTGTAATCAATTAAAAATTAAATATAACTTATTTTGTCATTTTTATTTAAATTTGTATTCTGGGTTTCTTTCACACTTTCTGGCAGCAATGTTTCGCCATAATTTTTATCAGTAGGACATCCGCTGATGAAGTTCCCTCGGTTTTTGCGCAAAATAGCAAGATGTAATGAGTAGTCATTTTTACTATGGCATTGTATTCAAGTAACTTTGTAAAAATCAGATGGTCATGTGCTTATATCTTATTTATGTTGACAAGATTTGTAAGTTAACACAATTTCTGTATTTCAGCAACGACTTTGTATTTTCAGCAAATGTTGTGTTTCCTTTATTATTTTGTCAAGAGAGTGGGGCTAGTTTGAAATAATTTTGCTTTGTCAGTGGTTGGGTTTATGATTTATTGTTCATGTGTGGAATACACATTAAAATTATGTACGTTTCTTGTAATTATTTGCAGTTATATATTTCTTATGATTATAGCTCGTACTCCATCAATGCCGGTTTTGTTTCTCCGTGTCTCTTTTCACTTTCTTAAATCAGTTTTATACGAGGATAATTGTGTTATTCTTGTTAGATTTAGCTTATTTTAAAATTACATTACTCTTAATAATAGACGACAAGAAGATATGATGACCGCCACAGGTGGCCGAGGTCGTTAAGGCGCGGACTCGTGAGCAGGAGGTCTGGGGTTCGAATCCCTGACTGGGTTTTTTCCAGGTTTTCCTCGGTCCTCATAACTGCCAAATGACGGGAGGTACCCTAAACTTAGGCCTGGAACGTTTCCTTCCTTTAAAAAAATCCTTTCCCAATATATCATTTCATGTATCATCAGTGTCCACCGCCTGTGGTGCCTCTGTAGCAAAAACGAGCGTTAAACACCACTCAAAAAAAAAAAAAAAAAAAAAAAAAAAAAAAGGAGAAATGACCCGTGATATTGATTTTTCCATTACTGAAATTGGGCGGATAGGTAGGTTGCATACTGATGAAGCAATAACGCAAAGTACCTATGTATAGAGCTTGTTCTTTCACACCTTCCATGTGTAGGATATAAATTGCAAATAAATAATACGACTTAAAATTCTGGTAACGGTCAGAGTTCGAACCACGGATCTTATTATATTATATCTTATATATATATATATATAAATTAACACTAATAATAAAAGTAGATAAAGATAAAACACAGAGAAAGAGTCACACTTGAAACTGCTTCTGCCATTGAAGAACTCGCAGTAGTTCGAAATATAGCAGTTTCAAGTGTGACTCTTTCTCTGTGTTTTATCTTTATCTACTTTTATTATTAGTGTTAATTTGTTACATTGTTAATAGTGTTTCTTTATTTTTATGTTTCATTTATATATATATATATATATATATATATATATATATATATATATATATAAATTAACCCGTACATGATTGGTGGTTGAACTAGAAACTTGGTCATAAGCATTATGAGTCGCCTCTTAGGGAATTAATCTCTCGTGGTAAGTGTAGGTTTCCGGGATATACAGTCAGGCGAAGAGGTGGCGGTTTCGTGCTTGGAGGAGCTCAGTCAGTAGAGCATGTGCTCGGAAGGCTGAAGCTCCGTGGTCGGAATCCCGGCCATGACCAGAATTTTTCAACTCTTATTCACCATTTCCAATAACTCAAATGCTTCAACATAACATGTAACCATTTGTTCGACGATTGAAGTTAACAGCGTGGGTATTTGTGGCAATGTCCGTAGGGGTTTTGTGCCATAAACAAAAGTTACCTGGAGATCAAATATTGAATATCGTGAATCGATTCTCATTGGTTCATGTAAATAGTTTGGAATATTTTCTCTTCAATGATTTATTCCGCTTATAATGACCCCTTCTATTAAAGACTGACAACTACCCTCCAGAAAAGAGTGAAAGCATGAAAGACATTTACAATGGATCATCTGTCGCATCAGCACCAAAACGACATTGTATCCCAAGAGAAAATTTTACAGCGCACAAGAAAAGCACAAGAACTGCTACAAGTTTGGATCCTGATATGATGTCTATGGTGACTATCAGATCGCTTTTAATTGGAACAAGTTATCGATAAAGGCGTAATATCGTAATCGTGTTTTTTGATTTGTTTATTTAAGGACGCTCTTTAACATCACAGGTCATCAGCGTCCTATTCTATTCGGGGCGTGAAACGGCCGACAAATTTAGCTCAGAGGCCTCTTCTTTCAGGCTTGAGGTTCTTTAATGCCGTAAATGTACCATACAGGGCCCAAGGCTTTACTTCCTTTCCGAAGGAAGCCATACTTACGATTTTTACGCCGGAAAAAGTCCATCGATCCTGGCCGGGTTCGAACCCGCTACCTTGGGTTTAGAAGGCAAGTATGGTTATCACTACACCACCAGGACCGACACATCGTAGTCGTGAAAAGGTCAAAATGTTCATTTTAGAGAATTCCGAAGGATTAAAAAAATCAAATCTTCGTTCCTACCTATTAGGTGCCGAAAATGACAATGAACACAGGTGTTAATGAATTACACCGAAATAATTTCAGAAAGTGTAGCAATGTCATATTTAAGCAATTTGAGATAGGCAGTGCATGGTTCACTACTAAACATTCCGCAGTTTTATGGTGTTAAACGTTTTTGCATCAGATGTTAATAAGTCGGTGTTAAAGTCAAATTGAAAAAATTATTTAGAATTTTGAATGTCTTTAAAACTGCCTTGCGAGCATAGAAATGTCGATTTTCCACAGTTCGTTATCAGCGTTTTAAAGATTTGGTGTCATAAAAATCCCTCAAATCTCGAACTAATCATTTGACAGTGCGACACTGAACATCTATTAACCGCCTTGTTGCATTATGTCGCCTACTCTAGAGGGAACTCTCTAACTGCTTGTGTGACGTAATACATAACGCAAAAGCTGATGATCCTCAGGCCGCGGGCTCAATTTGGTCATGCCGTTGAATTTTTTTTATTTAATATGAAGTAGTGCGACAGACACACTGCAGAATTATGAACATAATTCAAGTTATCTTTGAATTTAAGACACCCATTTCTACCTTTGGTAAGCAAGAGTTGTACTTTTATGAATTAGTATGTTAAGATTTAAGTGTATAAATTGAAACGCCAACTTAAAACGCAGGCTAAAAGCTGTATTATTAGACCCTAGTCAGAAAAGGACATAAAAAAGTGATGAACGAGACTCAAACTCCAAGAAAAATGATCACCTCTTACCCGAAAGTTAATGTCATAACCATAGCATCAGAGTGATGCGTTCAGAAACCTTCCTTCGTTATCCTGTGTTGTGCTTTCGAGGGGCATCTTTATTCAGCCTTTGTCGTACGGTCGCTTTATAAACTTAGTACCATAGCTTCGAAATTTGAACAGATAGGCTATATGTTTTCTGTCCCAAATTGTTTATATAAGACCTCTACACTCTCTGAAATTTTTCGATGTAATTCATGTGTGTGTGTGTGTGTGTTAGCGCTCTAGCGGTCGCAATTTTTGTTTTTTCTCAACGAAACTCGTCTTATAACCATTAATTAACAAACGATTCGTCGAGTTCGCTAGCCAGCAAAATTGGACCATTGGGAGTGGGGGTTAACATAAAGCAAAACATTTTTATAACGTTTTAAACGATCTAGCGGCCGCAGTTTTTGTTTTGTTTTTTCGCGACGAAACTCCGTGTATTTCTTTAAAATAAACTGATAAAAGTATATTCTGAAAATCAGGGCGATTGGACCATTCGGAGTGGAGGTATGTCTGAAAAACGAGTGTGCGGTTAAAGCGAAATTTAAAATCTCTCTACCGGCAGCAAAATAACATTTGAAAATCAGTGAAATCAGACTATTAGAAGGGGAGGATTTACCTAAAGATTAAAATTTAAAAATCGCTCTAGCGGCATTAATTGTTTTTTCGCGACGAACTCCGTACATACTATTTAAATAAAACAAGAAAAATAGTTTCGGAAAATTAGCTAAATCGGGCCATTAGGAATGGGGGTTTAACTGAAACCCAAAATTTAAAAATCGCCCTCACTAATATGTGTTTCTTCACAACAAAATTTGTTATATACCATTCAATAGAATTAAAAAAAAAATAGTATCTGAAAATTAAGGAAATTGGACCATTACGAGTAAGGGTATACTTGAAAACCGAAATTTAAATAACGTTCTGAGTTTAATTTTTCTTTATATTGTTTTAAAATAAAAATACAAAGTGATTCAGCATGTAAAATGTATTTATAACAGAGCATGTGTTTTATATTTAACAAAAGCATCTTCGTGAAGATAGCAAATGTGTGTTTGAGAATTATTTGTATGTAAGAGGGCTGTGTAATAATATTTTGAAAACGTTTGCGTTTTATGTTGTTTTTACTACAATGACATTTAAATTAAAATTCAAAGCCAATGAAAATCGATGAAACTTTTGTTTACTGTTAATTGTGTATATTTCTTAGTATATTGTAATTGTTTTTAAATAGTAGCATGTTTTTGTTTTATTGAAGCATATCAACACCATTTTAAATATACAAAATAGTTCGAAACTTTCTATTATTTCTTTCTGTTAAAGTGGATGTAAAGATGATACCAAGGGTTAGTTCATAAACATGATTAGATTTAAAAATGTTAAAACTACCCACACAGCATGACATTGTCTATCAGGGTCATATATTTCATTTAATTAATAGTACACTGTAATTTTTGCGATTTAATCTCAATAATAATAATAATAATAATAATAATAATAATAATAATAATAATAATAATTCCAAAAATGTTGTTTCTCTTTTGTAATACTTATAGATTGCACGATTTCTCATTTTGTTCCTGTAATACCACAGTAATGGCATAACCTGTTAACTCAGTTAATTTATTAATTGATAAGATTTTTATATTCTTTTTTCAAGTACTAAGTGAGGAATTCGCTTAGTTTATACAACTCCTGCGTAACGAACTTTTTAAAATTTATGATTATTGTTTTAAGTTAACAGCTTTAATTAATCATACACATTATTGATATGCTTTTCTTTTATAGAAATTGTTTCTTATGAACATGACATGTGTTTGATCATCTAATTACGATATGGATCGGCACATATTTTCTATTTTCTCCGGCATAGCACTGTTGACACCAAAAATCCATAATCACTTTCGCACAGCTTTCTCACGATTATGTTGCAAAAGGCAAGCACACCATTTTCTATCGAGTTCTTATGTCGAGAATTTTGGCTGTGCATTTGTTTACTTTTTGTTTTTAAAATATTGCCTTCTTGGATTTTTGAGTTTCAAGAAGTTGGCCGGTGAAATGGGATAGAGACATTACTTTTTTCCCCCCCGCACATTCCCCCCCCCCTTCCTCCCTTTTTTAAAGCTGCTGGTAAAATTTAATTCATAGTTTCAGGTGACATTTTGTTTAGTGCGAGGGAGTTCCAGAAGATAAAAGTATTTATAGCCTTATCCCAGATTAATGAAGACTTTAAATTTCTTTATATTTTGCAAGACATCTGTAAAAGAACCATTTATCTGAAGCAAAATGTGCCTCACGTAAAGGAAACAGATACATCACGTAGTTGTAGAGAAGAGCAACAAATATCGCAAACGGTGTAACATCCTATCGTTATAGCATTGTTGAACATAACAAAAATATATCTCAACTTGGTAAAGTATAGCTGCAAGGTTATAATGCCATTCACATGGCAAGTAAAATCGTTAAGTTCCTTGCAAACTGGTGGATGAAAACACTGAGACGCACAAAGAAGGGACTTCTCTCATCCATTTGCAAGGCATAGTGTTAGCAAAATTCAAAATAGAAATATAGCGGGCGTCTTAATTTGATCAGAACTGTACCTATATCATATTACTGCTTCTCCTTATTATAATTAGTAGCTCAAAGTGTATTATGTTTTAAGTGTTTAAATAAATTAATAAAAGAATCCCCTTTTTCTCTTAGGGCAGCTGAAAACTTGCACTGCTTAAGCGAAGCGTTGCTGCAAATGCGGGAAACTGAAGAATATAAGATCGGAAGATGGGAACATGACTGGAGTCCTTTTTATGACTTTATAGTTGACACTTAAAAATAAAATGTGGAACTATTGGTGATATTTTTATACGGCCCACTTAACTTTACACATGAGTGAATTTTGTGCTGAAATGGGCATCAACGAGGCATGGGTTTCGTTCATCCCAAATCTAATATCTCAAGTCATTCACGTACCGTTTTAATGCGTCGTTCTCCACAGAGAAAGGTGGGAAGATGTGGTACACACTCAAAAATGAAAAATACGAACAATGCTGTACTAAAAATAAAAGATTTTGTTTCAACATGGAAAGGCGTTTTAAAGGTGCTGAACCCACCAGTCGTTAATATCACAGAATTATTAGCCCTAAAATAAAGTATAGATATTTCACCGTAAGAAGCAAACATATTGGACTTAAGTTATAAACATTGTCCGCTCATGTGCTGTTTTACGCCTCGGATACTAAGCGTGCCATAGCCGGCGGCGTCTGTAGTTCAAATGCGATTCCTAAGATGTGTATTTAGAATTTATCTTAAAGAAGCTACCTCCGTTAAACAGGTGTAATATCTGGCAAATACTTTGATTGGCACGATAATATTTCTGACTTTATTGCTAATGTTTCGCTTAGCATTATAAAATCCCCCACTTGCTTTGATAATTTTGGGAGTGATTTTGTTGGCAAACGTTCAGGATTAGCACCAGTTTCGTCCAGTTTTTCCTTTAAAACCACGTTTTCGCTCGTGATGTTTGTTTTGCACTGGTCCAGTAGATTCAGTTTTGTGCACAATATCGTGAATTGAAATTCTGGAAGCTGCCAGTTGATCAGGCAAATATTGAATAAATTGTTATTTAAAACAACGTTTTAATGTATATAAAGAATTCGTTGCTCTAGAATCAACTGTCTTAACCATCAGAGCTAATGAATGTGAGAGATCCTGGTTACGAAAGTGACGTTCAAGGGCATTACAAAGTGGGAAGCGCAGTTTAATTACGAGCTCGCTGCCGGCTCAGTGTATCTAGGAGCCGAGATGTGAAACATCTCATAAACAGACAAGATTTATAACTAAAACCCGAATGAAGCTGAATTTGAAAACAGGGAACAAAGTTGACAAAGCACCAACTTCAAATTATTTTATGCAAAATTTCGACCTTTTTTGTGCGAATAATTGATCCACTTCTATTATCACCAAAAAGCCTATATTTTGCCATTAAGTTACAGAATCTTTCAGAAAACCAGAAAATACAATGAAAATAAATCCTTGTAGTATCGAAAAAGTGTACAATCGCGGCCCAAAAGTTAAAAATAATGGAAATCATAAGATAATACAAATTTTCCCTTAAAGAGCGTAACGATCGTAAGTATATTTATTTTTATGCAGCTTGCATGGTTTTATATATATGTAAATGTAAAAGTTAAGAGATGAGCAAATCTTACAATGTATCTGCCTTTTCTCTTGCATATGTGGAAACTTAGACACGCCACGATGCCACCTGAGGAGTGGTTCCGTGGTTTCAGCAAGGTTATCATTTCCCTACTCCTTCTTTCCACCCGGCATTGATGGCACCACTCCATTTCGCGTCGCATATTTATTGCCCAGAAAGAAGAGATGCAATAGTTTGTGGCGCAGCACGACCAAATGTGCTATTGTGCTAGACGCATCTCAACTCATAATAAATATTTAATATATCCCATTTCATCAACATCGTGAATACCGAATGGGACGCGTGAGCAGGGGAGCGCTCACTGATGGCGCACAAACCCGCTTATCTATCTCCGACATATCAGTTGTTGGATATCACAATAACGACGCAGATGGGCAGAAAAACAAGTTATCGCGGTGTACAATCAGGAAAGTATTTGGATGCTACTGAATATGGAGGTCCTCTCTACGACTTTTCAAAAACACTTGATTGGTATTTCAATTTCAAGGACGGTCAATGGAATAGTAATCGTCAACTCCAGGGTCAATGTTTGGCATAATTTGTTAATACAGATGCTGCAATAGCGCCACGGCCTCTTGAAGCCTACACACTTGCTCAAGAATGAAATATCTATATTTTAGACATAGTGACTATGAGACGCATTCTACATGAGAAAATTGGGATATGTTCGCTCGGACCAGGGGAAATTTTTATTTAACCTCGTCGGATTTGAGACATTTGAAGTGGATTGGGTGTCGCAATTGCACTGGATCAGGCTTTCCAGCATAAACCCATCGTCACTAGCGTGGCAGATCTACACCGAGTAACAGGCATACCATCCTTAAAATGCTTAAGCAGCATTCCTACAGTTCCCTTCGGAGCAAAATTACCCTTTTGCACTGCCGTAACACGTCCGTGCTATACAAAAAAGAACAGGGACTCTGAGTAAACTTGCAAAGCCATAACCAACAACTCTTAAACCATTTTTACCGTGGTTATTGGTCGCGAGATCATCCCCGAATGTGACACCAAACAAAAAGTTGGGAGCAAGCCCTAAGCAATATGAGTTTAAATGAACAAAATCCGTGGCAAATAATGAGAAAACACAGATGTTACAGAAACGTCATCATGCACCGCATACATGGTCTTACATATGACCCTAATGCGGAATGACTGCATTGGCTGACTCTGGAGTTCCAAACTGACCCCGAGACAACGACGACGACCAATACGAGATGCATTCAAGTTGTAACCCTTTACTTTTTTTTTTTTCTCGTTAACTAATCACACGAAAACTATGAAACTCGTGTCACTTCTTGACGTAATCTCCCTGCAGCAGTACAAAATTTTCACACCATCGACCGACGCCATGATTCCATGGCCCCTGCGAACGCTTCTGTAAGTGTCTGTTTTGACCACTGGAAAATCTGAGTGAATTTGAGTGCTCCCCTTGAGCAGACTGGCCTTCGTTTCAGGATTGAAAAACGGTATCCATGTCTCATTCATTGTCACAATCGATGAAAAGAACGTCCCATTCATACCGCCATCACGCGTCAACATTGCCTGGCAACATGCCATCTGCGCACCCTTGTGATCGAACGTCAGCAATCGAGGCAGCCACCTGGAAGACACTTTTCGCATTTTCAGGTCTGCATGCAGGATTGGGTGCACAGATCCCACGGAAAGGCCAACTTATAGGCGAGGTGTTTCACACTCATTCAGCGATCCTCCAAAACAACTTTCTCCACTCGCTCGATCATGTCATCAGACCGGCTTATGCGAGGCTAGATTGCCTCGGTCTGAGATAGATCTGGCTATCTTGAACAATCGCACCCATGAACGTACATTAGACACATCCATGACACCATCACCACATGTCTCACTTAACTGGCGATGAATTTCAATCCGTGTCAAACCACGCAAATGGAAAAATCGAACGATTACACGCTGTTTTTGTAACGAAAACGTAGTCATTTTGAAGTATCAAAACTCCTCATTCTCGCCGCTGCCGCTAGAGTGTCATACAGTGCTGCCATCTCTGTCACGCATTGACAACTAGTGCCGCTTATTTTAAAACAAACCGCTTGCTTCTATCTGTTTCCAGTCGCGAGGAGAAAAATTCGGAGGTGTTAGAACTTGAACGTACCTCGTATAAGCAAGATTCATTCATAGTAATGGGAATAATCAGGAATTACTTGATATAAGTGGTACCCCCGGAACAAGAACCGATCTTCCGACTCAAAACGTCGCGAGAGATAGATGAGCTCGACGGCTGAAAGCTTTTGGGCAAGACAAGGCGCACATCGATCATGCTAAGCCATTTATTGCATCTTTTCATATATGTGGAAACAAGCAAACATTTTCTGCATCTTGAAAAAAAGGAAAGAACCACGTTCTTCTCTCCAGCTACCAGTTTCGATAGGGCTTCCCCAGCAAAAAGGATGTGGTCGAAAAGTGTAGGCAAGATGATGATTTGCTCTTTTCTCTCTGCTAGTGCTCATATGGTGACATTTCCTATTGAAGCTGAGAATGCTGTTACTGCAATAGAGTACATCACAAAATGTTTGCCACAAAATTTCGATGTCTAAGACAACATTACATGGAATTTTGCTCTCACTACATAGATAACTATCTGGTCTCCCCTATACCCCAGACCTGGCTTCACGTGGCTTTCCCTCTTTCTCAAAATAAAGTGCAAAATTCGTGGCCCGATTTGAATCCCCCGAAGCTGTAGTAACTTTGTCTTTGCAGCATGCCTAAGAAACACGGAGTTCAACATTTACAATGACTTTGAATTCAAAAGAATGTGGAGAATATGGAGGCCCCCATTCGAACGTAGTGTTCCTATAAATCATCCTACTACTCTGTTAAAACCAGATTTCCTCAAAGATAATTGCTGGACTGCCACTGCAATAGCCTCTATCTCATCATCAAAGACTGTGGTGCATGTGCCCATAGGTAACCAATAATTAAAAAGTTTACAAAAAACTCCAGCTCTAGCTCCATGGTCTCTATCTAACATGGAGCCACCAGTGAAGACATGTAACCATTCACTTTCCGGAAATCGACTTCCGGAAAGTGAAATTCTCAAGAGCTACAGCTTTTAATTGTTCTGGGATCATATCCTTCTTTAGTAACTTCATAGTAAAATCGAGGTTTATATCAAGGTATATATAATACAATGGGCACACAGGCTAGGATAAGGCAAAAGTCTCATGATAGAGCCCTAAAGGTCTGCGACCTTCAGAGGCGATTGTATAAAACCATCTTGCATTTTTAAATGCCTAACTCTATTTTATCATAATTCCTCCAAAATGGGTTATTTAGTAGACTAGTAAGTTTATGGTATAAAATAACTGCACTTCTCTCTTCTCTACATAGATTTAAGTAAATGTTCCGTGTTTGTCAAAATCTGCATAGCAGTATAGGAATAGTTTTCACCGCACCTGTTATAATTCTTGAGGACTTGATTTTGAAACACCTCGATGCATTGGATGGTATGATCCGATGCAGTAATAAAAACACTTCATTGCAATAATCACAAACATGCCCAAGAAGCACGGAGTTCATCATTTACACGATTTGAGCGGATGAAACATACCATAGAATTTGATGTACAGTGCTTCGAAAACATGTAACGGTTATAATTAAATTTTGCTTTTATTCTTAAAACTCTCGTATCAATGGCCAAATTGGAAGAATTGAATCATTAATGTTTTATGTGGTGAAAGTCAGCATACAGAGTGCGGAAAAAATATGTATAAAGAATTTAGGGTAGAAAGGGAACTTGACACCAAGTTTTTTGATACTGAAAAGATGCTTCGGTGTGAAACTACAAGCTTCGGCATAGCTACGTTGCGATGTGACGTTTGTTCATAGCCAGTCAAATATAAAGCATTGTCATTGACAAGGGCGCGGTGATAAGTTATTGCACCTCATTCTAAGCACAAGTCACGCACAGTTACCTCAGTATGGAAGCCGTAAAGCGTTAATAACTATGTGCAGTAAATAGGCTTTGTGCTGTTATCTATTGTGCTTGAACTTCGATAATGCTTTGTGTTTGGCAGGATATATTGTTTCTTTAAGGTAAGCTATTGTATTTCCAGTCTTCATGACCCATCCATAAACACATTTGTAGCTTTGGAGTTCACGCCTGCAGCATCACAACGAATCATCCGAGATCATTTGTAACTCCTTGTGAGGTGCTCATTTTTCAACTCCCTTTCTACTCGTAAATTTTAGAACATATTTTTGTGCACTCTGTTTTAAAATTATATTGAATGTATAAGGATTGCCCAAATGAAACTTAAGATTTATGTAGTAGCGCCTAACTTAACTACGTAGAACTGCTTTGTGTTCGTTCGGCTAGGTGGCATTATATGTAAGAGACTTGTATAATCTGTGTTGTTTACATGTGCAAAAGCACGTTGAACTGAATACATTCACAACAGAGATTCGTTCCAACAGGCCCAGCGAACAGTAATTAGTTTTTGAAGGCAGAAGGTGTTAGTGGAGTCGAAATTTATCGTTGTATGAACAATGTTTATGGAAATGCACATGTAACACGTCGGCTCTGTTGGTGTAGTGGTAACCATACTTGCCTCGTAAACCCAAGATCGAGGGTTCAATCCCTCGATCTTCCTAAGTATGACTTCCTTCGTAAGGGAAGTACATGGGTCCCGTGTCGTACATTTACGGCACGAAAAAGAACCTCAAGCCTGAAAGAAGAGGCCTCTGAGCAAAATTTATCGGCCGTTTCACGCCCTGAATTGAATAGGACGCTGATGACCTGAGATGTTAAAGAGCGTCCGTAAATTAATAAAATAAAAAACAACAGCATCTAATACGCAACAGTGTTCAGATGGTATGATGAATATGCCCGAGTATATGCTGGTCAAGTTCACTTAACCATCACCGAGGAATCAATTGCAGCCGTGGGAGAATCGCCGAATCACCACCCGAGAGATTAGAAATGTTGTCATTGAGCAAGGAAAGTGTTCACACCATTCTCCATCCCCGGTTGGGGCAACACAAGATCTGCGCCAGTGGGGTCCCAAGCCAAGGTATCCATAAACTTGTGACGCGCTTGGACACTGCTTGAACAGACAAGGTGACCACGTGCAGCGAAATGTACGGTGGCGATATTTCTCTGCAACAGCACTGTTTTTTGGCGACGTACGATACTTCATATATTTATTAAATTGTGTTAAATGATTTTTTTTCTGTTCTTTTGCACCAATAATGAGGAGACCGTTAGTATATTTCTAAATAGCTAGATTTTTATTATAAGATAACTGAGTTGACTACAGTGATTTGAAGTTTTGATTTTTCAAAAGGAAATCATTGTTGCCTTTCTAAGAATTATTTTTCTTTTCTTTTTTCTTTTTTTTTTTCTTTTCTTTTTTCCTTTCCTTTCCTCTTTTTTTTTTTTTTTTTTTTTTTTTTTTTTTTTTTTAAATTCATTTCAAGGGAAAGCTTTGATCGGTCCACGAACACATTGTATCTGCATGAGATATTAACGGCAGTTTAAAGATTTTATTAAATCTTTTTGATAGTTCATAGTGCAACTAACAACTAGTCGGTTGTGAATAGTGAGTGACGAAAAACAGTGTAGATTAATAGACTCCTCATTGCGTCCTACTGGGAAAGTAGGGAAATTTTGAGAAATATAGAAAGTAGGGGGAAAAATTCCAGTATTTCTAATATAATTATTTTGCTAAAACGAGAAATAGGGGAGCGATATTAAAAATCCTCAAATTATGTTTGTCCACGGGATGTTAAAAATCAGGTGAAATTATACGAGGTATTAAAATTACACGACATTGAACATGCTTACGGTTATTTTAATAAAAGCTTGTGTGTGCGTGCGTGCTACAATCCAGAATGGCTACAGGAAGCTAAAGATTCCACCCCAAATAAAGAAGCTAGATGTTCCGTTTGTTATATTAATTTGAGAACACACAAAACAGACCCAGAAAAGCATGATAATACAAAACAACACGAACAGAGTATGGCTAGAATCAATCCAGTAAACCAGAAAACGCTTGAAACAGTTGGTAACTATTTTTGCCGAATTCTAAATAGTATCAGTATTGTGTAGAATTATCATAATTTAGTACGCGCACCTCTTTTAAATTTGAAATAGTATTTTTCACAAAGTTTAATCCGAGTGAAAATATTCTGGTTAGTCCTCTTTTTCAATTTTTCAGGTTTTTTTTTTTTTTTTTTTTTTTTTTTTTTTTTTTTTTTGAGTAGTGTTTAACGCCCGTTTTCACTACTGAGGCACCACAGGCGGTATTCAGGAGTTAGTATTAGTACTTTGTCAGACGAGAGAAAAAAAAAACTCGATTCTTGTTATACAGAAAATACAAAAACATCTTGGAAACGGTACTAAATTAGAAAACATTCTGTTATCTAGAATGAAATGCTCTAAGTTAATTTCAAATGCACTGTGCCAGACCATGCTGACTGAACTAATAAGTGACATAATGGACCATATTAACCAATTATAGACGTATCTCAGATTTATATATTGTTAAATATCCGACCCTTTTTTTTTGCATAAAGTACTATAGCAAAGCCCTTGATACAATAACAGCTTGCTACCGACCGGCCTATGCCAATGCATTATGCGAGTCAACTGTTCAGTATCTAGATCAAGTTGGTGATCCATACTCATACTCCAACCAATAAATAATTATGAAATAAAAGTATCACATTCATTTGGGCAAAACTTGTGTGTGTGTGTGTGTGTGTTTTTTTTTTTTTTTTTTTTTTTTTTTTTTTTTTTTTTATCTTTCAGAGTAAATTTGTCTTTAATTCAAAATTGTTTAATGTGGAGTATTATTTTTTATATTTAGTTCACTTTATTGGTGTTTTGTTCTGTATTTAGTTAAATATTGGGCAAATCTCAAAATGTAAATAGGTATGGAATATTTTGCACTCCCACTTCCCGTAAAAGGAAATGTTAGCACTTGGAGGAATTCAAACCTTCAGTATAATGTGTAATTGCACCCATTATAGAAGGAAGTGTAAAGGAATCACTTTTACAGCTAATTTTTTTTCTTCCCTGCCGTTGTCAACACATCATGTAGTTGTCTCGACAAGTGTATCTCATTCAGATAAAGAAACGGACGGGTTGTTTGGGTTAATTGCTGTTCATGGATCCTACAATAATGTTTACCATTATAACTGTTATACAGGAAATCCCTTTATCTTTCTCATCGAAAATAACTTTTTTGTGCCAAATGAAAAATTGCTTTAGAAAAAAACTATTTTTGTTGAGAAAGATGAATGGGATACTCGGTATACAGTACCTTTACCTTCCTTGCAAACGCGCGCTTATGTGTGTGTGGTTTCCCCCACCACTTTTTCAGCTCATAGTAAGAGACCACGAAGAAAACAGCATACTGTACCTGCGCCTTGACTCTTGGTAGACGCTTTTATTTATATATTTATTTTTCCTGCGATTTTCTCTCTCGTGTAAGAAATTCAGAAAAGTTGCTTTCTCCAAAGAAAGATAAAGCTTGATTATCTGCATGGGAGCATTTGTGTACCCTGCATGCGCTGTTCATAGGGGTAAGTGTCATGTTAGTTCAGAGTTTGTATTAAATCGGCTTATTTGGTTTGTTTATAAATCAGTAACAACAACGAGACATCCCTCCACCCTACGCTGTGTTAACCAGATTAGGAGTACTCTATGTAGGATTGCAAGCGGAACGTGACCATGCATATGTTGGGCTTCATAGGTGTTACTCATCTCTCCAGGGACCATTAAAGGGAACTGTTTCTTAAACAGTTGTTCAGAACAAGTTTTCAGTGCGTTATAGAAACAATGCAATACCATAACTGTCAAATTAAAAGTAAGTTGCTCAAACTTGTTTTATATATGTTAGTTTCACGATAAACTATTGTTAATTTGCTCCTAACCTCCAAAGAAGCAGGATGTTCCCGTTCACTGTTCATTTAATTGAAGAACGTACATAGGAGGAAAGTAGACAAAAGATGATTTTTTACAACTGAAAATGCTAGGAAAAGATATGATAAACTTCCCTTATTCAATTCGCTAAAAGTGAAATAAAAATAAATCTTTTGCTCCGCAACAAGCTGCAAAAGCTGAGGGCGCTGTTCAAAACGTGTTTGGAATAAGTTCCTTCCTTTGAAAACAACGAATGCCAAGTACTTTCGGTACTGACGGATTCTGGGGTAATTATGTTGTTTGTTTATTATCTCAAATGACTTGATATCTTCAGGAGGCGTTGAAACATAAAAAGCTTTTTCGTTCGCCTTTGAGGCATTTTCTTATCCACATCACGAACAGGGTTTTTATTTAGTTTTGTACAGAGACTTACCCTACAATACTAATGAAGGGCATAAGAGCATTCATCTATATAACACTTCCTTTGGCTGATATAAGATCAATTCACTTCTTCAAACATTGCACAGTGTTTCTCTATAAAATGCATGAAACTGCTTTCAGTAAAGCAATAGGCACAAAAGCAACATCTGAACAAACCTATGAATCACATTCCATAGATGAAAACTCAAATGTCACATGAATTACATTTTGTAAATCAGGGACCTATAACTTGCTGATTGCCGGAAGTACTAAAGTATAGGGCCATATAAGCCAATAGCTAGTCTAGCCAAACGTTGTTACAAAGTTTTTTTTGTAATAGCAACAATGTACCCCACTGTTTTTTTTTAATTTAACAATGACAAATGGCATCCACGTGTATTCTGTGCTAAATGCAGATATCATTTTTCAAAATGATACTCTTTGCTCTGATAATATATGACCTGAGTATGTCGGGCCATTCATCAACAGCAGCACAGCACGCACTGTGTCCATAGGGAAATCCACCACTCATAACTCCAGGGTTCGTTTGAGAGAGTCAATATTGGAGTATCTTTTCTTACAAGCAGTATCCTCGAGCACTGACCACAATTTGTAATCCAAGGGGTTGAGGTCAGGGCTGCTAAAGGATCATTCTTGGGTAGCAATAAAGTCCAGAACATTTTTCTCGAGCCAAGATTGAGTGGATCTTGCCTTATGGGCTGGTGCAGAATCTTGCTGGGAAGTCTACTACCCATTCTTGTGGTGTTCAAGTGTTTCACCACAGGCTTAAGTACGGTTGTTTCATATATTCTGGGCTTTGTATTTAACCCCTTTTGGAAGAAATGCAGTTTTGTGACACCATCGTAGCATACTCCCGACCAAACCACCACCGAGACAGGATGGTGGCTCCTTTGGATCTTTGCGACCCTCTCACAAACTTCTTCAGAAGTCCTGGTATATACTCCGTCATTCTGGCGGTTTCACCTCTCGTCAATAGTGAACATTGTTTCATCTGAAAAATGTTTGTGTGTGAGCGTAACGCTCAAGTAGGCTCTCTGTGCTGCTTAAGTGTTGCAGTTATGAAATGTACAGTAGCCCGGCGGTAAGCCTTCAGGACAAGATATTGTCTGAGCAATCTAAACATGATCTTCTGGAAATGTACCTCTGACAAATCGTCAATTTTCGCTTCTACGCTCGATTTCTCCTAATACGAGCCGCCTCTGCTTTCACCACATTTCTGCTCCTCACAGAGCGCGGACGCTCCGATCTTGGTTGGTCGCAATTTTACCAGTTTCATTAAAGCACTCAATCGTGCGGTTCAAAAATGTCCTGCTGATTTTCAGCTTCTTAAGAGTTTGAAAAATTTCGCGGAGCAATTTTCCGAACCTATGAAGGGTTATCACTGCGTCGCCGTTTTCATGGTCTCCCCAATCAATGACTAAACCTTTAACTACCATGTTCACTTAGCTGCAGTTGAAGTCAACAATGTATAAGGTAGAGTTCAGAGCAATAGCGTCATCTGATCGCCCAAACATGTGGTGCAGTACCTATCAAACGTTTGTAACAGAACTAATGACTATACTAGGTATACTGCTCAAAAAATACACACAAGGATTTTCTATATAACATTTCATATACGAGAGTAGGTCCATAAGTTTGCGGTCTCGCCAATAAGGATTATCGCTTTCACAAAATCCTTATCTGGTGTCACACCTTATCTTAAGTAAATAATTGCAGCTGTAATTCCGCTCCGCTGTGTTCAGTTGTTCAGATATAATTGCATAAAGAAGGCTGTGTGTAGAAGATTGTGACTTCATGTTCAAAATGGAATATAAAGAAGTACTTACTCCAAATGAAATTAAACACCGATTGGACGGTGTATATGGGGAAGCATCCCCCTCGTATTCTACCGTAAAAGAATGGGCCAAACTTTTTCGAATGGATCGAGAAGCATTGAAGACGAAGAGCGTGCAGGTCGGCTCTTGGGGGTGCTTACTCCTAGAAATATCGCTCTCGTGGAAGGAGAAATTATAGAAAACCGGCGGCTCAAAGTTACAGAAATAGCAGCAAGGTTGGGTCTTTCTAATACAGCAGTCCTTACTAATTATTCATGAACATTTAAACATGAATAAGGTTAGTGCAAGATGGGTGTGTAGACTTCTTTCCTCAGTCCAAAAGCAGCAACGAGTCATTTGTTGTCAGGCATTTTTGGAGCTCTGCCATGGCAACGAGAGAGAGAGAGCGAGAGCGAGAGAGAAGTTCTGCAATCCATTGTTACAGCAGATGAAACTATGGTCCTCTACTATAGTTCCTTGTCCTACTGCACAGACTACGTGCGTCCATCAAAGAGAAAAGGCGATAAAATCTGAGTGGTGGCGTGCGCCTTCTTCACGACAACGCGCCTGTACACACAGCTCTTGTTGCAAAGGAAACTGTGAAGAAATGTGGCTTCAAGGAGATCGACCATCCACCCTACAGCCCAGATCTAGCACTCAAGTGACTATTTCCTCTTCTCAAAACTCAACAAGAACCTTCGAGGAAGGAAATTTAAGTGCGACGAATGCCCTTTTGCAGACAGGACTTCTGGGTTTTTTTTTTTTTTTTTTTTTTTTTTTTTTTTTTTTTTTGAGGGATTGAAATTTAATTCAAAAATGTGAGAAGTGTATTGCAATACAGGATAACTATTTTGAAAAGTGAAATATAGTTTTTGTCTTTATCATACCTAGAAAACGATTAGACCAGAAACTTATAATCCTACCCTTGTATCGCAGTACAACCCCGCCATTCCGGACCACGCCAGTCTGAAAACCCGGATAATCCGAATCCAATATTTTGCGAAAGGATAATTATCAAATAAATTTCAGTCTAAAATGGCCTTGTATTATACAGAACATAAAATGTACTGTAAATGCAATACGATACGTAATTATGTACATTACGGTAGAGATTAGCAAATTTAACACTAAACAGTGAAACGATGAAACAATACAGTATCTTACATCACTCATTTTTACACAAAAATTCAGTCACTTTCTGCTGATGGAACCAAGTGGTGGGGCTGTATCAGCTTCATCTGACTGATTTACTAGGGAAACTAGTTCCTAATCAATCATATCTCTGTGTCAGCTGATAAAACTCTCCTTAACATCTGTTCCCTCTGCTTCTTTATAGCCTGGGATTTGTTTCATGAGATGTAGAACTTGAATTCTGGGCTCTCCTGTTTGGTCATAGTTATGGTAATGAAAAAAGCTATGCCATTTCTATTATTTTTTTTGTATGACTCTCTCGATTACTTTCTGGGTCACTATTCCGCTCCTCTGCTTGATCGTAGTAATAGTAGTGGAAAAAGATATGGCCAACTCTTATCCTTTTAAGTGTGACTCTCCTGGATTACTTTTTCGATCACAGTTTCATAAAATTGTTCTATCTTGACTCGATTCTTAGTTGCTTTTTCCGACATGCAATTCAGCTGATAATTTTGTTTAACTTTCGCCGTTATCTAAAACTTTTTAAAACTTCAAGTTTTAAAAGAGTCATTGACAAGCCTACCGCTTTTAATAAAACGGCAAAAATTAAAAACTTTTCACTGGATTAAAAAAACTTAACTAAGCCTGATACAGTGCAGTAAATCCTCTAAAAGCATTTGCGATTGATACTGTATCAGCAACTCAAACGAGCTCAGAACAAACAATGGCTCGAGGGTTCAAAACCAGTGCCCAAATTCCAGGAAGATGAACAGAATACCCTTGAGTCATGCGGCCAAGTGCGAATGGCTTTCATGAACTCGCTTTCAACACTGACGTTCGCCTAGACTTTATGTATAAGAGGGTTGAAACTTAAATAGTGGCAACACTGCTGTGGAGACGCTATGCAATGGAATCTATTTTTGTCGCTGATAGCACACGTTGTTTACATACCTATCTTTTCTCAGAGCAAATGGACTCTCCCTTCCCACATCACCTGCGTGCGCACCATCGAGAGAAAAACAAGTCACTTGTGAGCTAGCGGTCTAACGTACTGCTGTCACTATGTTTTCGAATCAGGAACAACGGAGTTGGATCAAGATTGAATGTGCCAGAGGTCTTACAGCATGACTAGTGTCATAAAGGTCTTCAAGAGGCTTGCGGTGAATCTGTATTTCCTTACAGAACAGTGGCACGTTGGGTAAAAGCCTTCAAAAATGGTCGGCAAACTGTGACAGACATTCATCGGGCAGGTCGTCCTACGAGCATCAGTGAAGAAGAAGTGCATACTCTTGCCGCGTTACTGGCAGTGATTGACGCCAGACGATTCATGAGCTCGCCCAAGAAACCGGAGTAGCGCATACGACTGCGCTTCACATCCTGAAGGAATGCCTGGGCATGCGAAAAATTGCATCACGATGGGTTCCGCATAATTTGACGGAAATGGAGAAATGGTTTCGTTACGACGCTGCTAAGATGCACTTGGAGCGCTATGAGCGCGGAGAGACTTTCTTACGCCGTATCATAACCCTGGATTAGACGTGGGCCAAATCGTATGAGCCAAAACTGAAACGCCATGCCAATCGAACGAATGGCGTCAGTATGGGTCACCACGAAAGTCAAACGTTCGTCAGAGCCCCAATACGGTGAAAGTTATGGTGATTCTCGTGCACGACTGTGATGGTGTTATCCTAACGCATTACATTCCTCCACGGCAGAAAGAAGCGGCAACACTTTCTGCAGAATCCACCATCATTTTGCACGACAATGCTCGGACGCATACAGCGCAAGCTGTGGCCGATTTGTTCGGTCGATGGGGCTGGGAAGTTCTGTACCATCCACCACACTCCCCGGACTTAAGTCCTTGTGACTTTGATTTGATTCCGAAGATGAAGGAACCACCTCGTGGCATTCGCTTCAGAAGTGTTCCAGAGATTCGACAGGCAATAGACCGCTCCATCTGCACCACCAAGAGAACAGGCTCTGCTAAAGTTATACTACGACTTCCACATGACTGGCAACGGGTTATACACAATGCTGGTGACTACATTGAAGGACAGAAAGGTTGCTAACATGTAGCTCTTTTGTATCGGTAAATAAATAGTGGCCACTATTTAAGTTCAAACCCTCGTTTATACCGTATAGGCCTAATTATATTGAATATAAAGTTACCTCGTTAATCAGAAATTTTGCCAATCCGAGTAGGCTTCGGTCCTATTTAGTTCGGATTGGCTGGGTTATACTGTAGTTTGTGCGTTTCTATATCTCTAGACAATGGGAAATATTGCGAGAAGAATAACATTATGTAAGAACTCTGGTTGATAATCCCGAACTCACATCCGGAAATCGGTGTTTATAATCAGAGCCAGTTGTCCACTCCTATGCCTCAGTACTGGCAGTCATCCGTTTACATGAATTCTGTGCAAATACCCGACTTCAAAAACCTGTGACATTTGATGTTTCTGTATGGAATGTGATTCAGAAAGTTGTTCAGCTGTTGCTGGCCAATATCAACTATACTAAGTGTTACACACACGAAGCTCACGTGATCTTCATTACCACTTTCGTACAGTTTTAAGTGAAAATTCGTTTGAGCCGAAGCTTTTGCCTGTAAGAAGTCTTTTAACAAATTTTCATCAACACTGATTCGGGGACTGGAACACTTATCTCTTTGGTCTACAAACTGGCTTGGGTTCAGTTTTGTTATGGTATAAGGATTGAGTGGAGTTTATTATTTTTTTTTCCCTCGCGAATCTTTTTGCTAAAAAAAATGGGAATACCAGGTAGCCTCAGGTACAATGCACGTTGTTCATAGACTATTATATACATGATTGTGGCATCTGGCTTGGGACCTTGATTGATTGATTTGATTTATTTACGGACGCTCTTTAACATATCAGGTCATCAGCGTCCCATTCAAATCAGGGCCTGAAACGGTCGGTAACTTTTGCTTAAAGGCCTCGTCTTTCAGGGTTGAGATTCTTTTTCGTGCCGTAGATTTACGGCTTTAATTCCCTTCCGAAGGAAGCCATATTTATGATTTTTACGCCCGAAAAAATCATGACCTAGCCGGGATTGAACCCGCCATCTTGGGTTAACACTACACCACCAGGACCGACTCTTGGGACCTTAAGAGAATATTGTAGGTATTTTTATTTACTATTTCTCCTTGTTAATTCTCCGAACTTTATGCACCATTTTCTATAGAAGGACATATGCCAGAGAATGAAATTTTGCATGCATTCAGATATAGATGTTATTTGTAGTTGTTGGGATTTTGACCGAGCCATCTTTAAAAAACACTTTAAAACTTTTTTCCCAGCCAAATTCTAAGCTTGCCTGTTTTTATGTACAAATACTCCGTTTTTCTCGAAACTACTCTTTCTCTCTTTCTTCTTCTTCTTCTTCTTCTTCTTCTTCTTCTTCTTCTTCTTCTTCTTTTTACCTATAGCTTGGGTATTACCTAAATAATCTTAGGATTTTCCTTATTTATATGTTACAAGGTAACACGTTTAGAACACATTGTGTAGAAAAAATATGCAAAATTAGATGATGATTGGAAAAATGTTTTAAAGAAGCGAGTTTAAAATTATCTTGGTCAAATACCCAGCAATTACAAATAACCGTGTTAAAGTTTAATTTTCTTGTACACACAAGGTTCGGAAAATTAACATGGGCGAGATAGGGAATAAAAGTAAACACAATCTATTCCCAAAACTTTTTAAATAAATGCCCAACAGCGATGAAAGAAAGTTTAATAATTTTTAGGATAGCACTGGACTGTTTTATTTCTGGATGAGCAACCTTTTAATTAGAGAAATGTGTTAACGAAGAATATAATCTATGGTATCTAAATAAAAGTGCGTGTTTTTTAAAATGAGGTGGCGTTGCAAATGTAGCAGCTATTGATAATGGTATAATACAAGTTTCTCGTTTTAATATGTATACTTAATACTTGGGGCAAAGTAAAGGTATATACAAACCTAAGAGATATGTTCAGCTCAGAATTATGGCAGTTTTAATAGAGAATTTGGTTCAGTAAACTTGATTCTGTATCTTCAAAAATGTTATTTAACACCTACCATTCCTTAATAGATAAGATGGGTATTGATATTTGCAAACGTTTAATAACACGTATCTTAAGAAATTGCAAGAAGTGCTGTAAGGTTTTCGTTTGTTGGTACTGTTCCAAGAGACCGAATGAATGGCCAACTTTTACACTTTGCTTTTGCTGACGCCTAAAGGCTCGCTTAAGAGAAGAAACATTTGTGTGGCATCGCATCAGGGTTACATAAGCATGCTGGTACAGCTGTCAGTAGGCCTTTCACATTTTTTTCTTTAGCAGCTGCTGATGCATATCATGGCGCTCTTGCCATTCTGTTAGTGGTGCAGAGAGAGAGAGAGAGAGCATTCCTAAGCTATATGGATCTACTGCATTCCTGCACATTCAGCAGAAAATTGATGTAGCATCCGCTGATGACATCTGTTAACACCAGCGTCGCTTTAACTTTATTACATCAAGAGCCTTTTTCCCATTCCGCCTTTGATTATACAGCAGGCAAATAAAAGAGTGAGGAAGATATACTCTGCAAGGGTATCCGGTGCTTCTTGGTTTTGTTTACGTTGGTGGGACTATGAGTGATAGGTAAACTCATAAGACATGGGGGCGTTCTCATTATTTGCAATATTTTTATGTATGCTATCTTTTAATCTTCTCCACGCTGTTTCTGTTTCATCTTCTTCCGCTATTTGGCATTAATACAGTTAGCTATCAAAATGTAATCTCTAATTAATGTGTGCTAGAAACAAATATTTGAATTCATTTGCAGAAAATGAGATTTTTAACAAGTCAGAGACTTTTAAATCTGGATCGAAAGTTTTAATTTTTTTCATTGTGTCTTTCTGTGTTGCTGATCTACATGAAAATCTACTTCATAGATTCAAGTGCATTATAAAGAAATGCGCATGTGTGTATCTTCCTTTAGACTATGTTCACAGCAATTCACTAAAGACTGAGTAGAACAACTAACTTAAATGCCACATCTTTATGAACCTAAAAAGGAATGCAAAGTATTTGGAATAGTTTGAAAAACATGTTTTGCTCTTGGTCTAAAAACGTACAAAATAATTAGTAGCTTTCCTCTTCAAAGTATCTTATGAGTTTGTTGTTTGATCGTAAAATATTACGCCGAAAGATCTTTTACACACTCGTATCTACACACTTTCACACAAGTATGCTGGCTTTCGTTATTTCAATGTCCAAGCCAAATAGCATTTATAGTAACCTGGAATTTTATAGAGGTTCTACTTGTGTAAAATATAGATAATTAAAGGGAATATATAGGGCGTTAATGAACCACACCGGAATAATTTCAGAGAGTGTAGAGATGTCGTGTATAAGCAATTTGAGATAGTAAACATGTGATCTATTTGTTCAAAGCTATGGCTCTTAGTTTCTGAAGTGTCAGTAGGGGATTAATGAAGATGCCCCTCGAAAGCATAACACACGATAAGGAAGGCAGGTTTCTGAACGTATCACTCTGGTGCCATGGTTATGACAGCTTTCGAGCTCAAGTCTTGTTCATCACTTTTTTTTTATTTTGTTTGTTTTCTAACTGGCCTAATAATACAGCTTTTAGCCTACGTTTTAAGTTAATGCTTCATTTTATGCACTTAAATCTTAACACATAAATTCATATAATAAAACCTTATAGTTAAACTAACTTACCAACCACAATCTTGTCCTGAGTATGTGTTGGGCAAATTTTTAGGCATCAAATAATTAGTAAACGTATTAGCCAGTGTATGTATACATTCATTGTTGAGAAAAAGAATAGAATTTGAAAGTGTTAAGTAAATTTCATTCACAATTCTTTAGTATGCATAACGCAACATTTCTTATTTAATAAAAAAATATTAAAGCAATGCCAAGAATTGAACCCGCGATATGCGGAGCATCAGTTTTTGCGTTATGCATTACACCACACAAGCAAAGAGCTCCTTAGAGTAGGCTACATAATTCAAGGACAGCACACCAGTGTCCACCGCCTGTGATGCCTTAGCAGTAAAAAACGGGCTTTAAGCACTATTAAAATAATTTTAAAAACCGTATACATTTGGTGGGGGGATGTGCATTCTATGGTTTGCATTAGTACGAGTAGATATGAAAAGCCCCTGGTTAGTTTTCAGCATTTCATTTGGCACCTTATCTGCAGGAAATAAATCTGGTAGATTATCCTCAGATAACGTGGTAAAGCAAGCGGGTATAACGCGTGTCAAATGCTCATTAAAATGTCACGTCTCGCCAAGCAAGTCACGAATTACTGTGAAATGACAGAACAGGGTGATGCGACCACCTTTGTTGTTTCCATGCATGTTAATGGCTGAAGATCTGCTTCATAAAACAGAATTCAGAAAAGAACGGGATAAAGAAGAACAATAGCTATAATGTTGCAGAAGAAGTGGAAGATGAAGTCGCAGAAAAACGAAAGAAAGAACATTGAATTACATATATGGAAGGGTTTTAATGTATCAAGAGATGTGTGCGCGAGGGAGAGAGCTATGTGTCACTTTATCCAGAATACATTTTGGGAATAGCCTACATATATGGAGAAGGAATCGTCTGGCCTGAATTTGGCAATAATAAATATTTATATAGGAATGCTAAACTCAAACACATCTCTGTACTGAAGTGGAATACATATTGATAACTAAGCAAGTACAACATGGATTAGGCCTCGTCTCCAAAATTAAAATTGGTCATTCCAGAGTTTCCTTGGTCTGCCGGTTTCCCCTTGTTCTCTTGGTCTGCATTGAAATATTTTGAAGGGTATCCGATCCGGGGTCATTCTTAGTGCATGTTCTTTGCATTTCATTGTATATTCAGTAATCATATCCAAAGAACACGAAGTATTTATTTCGTCTCTGATTTCCTCATTCTTTCGACGATCTGGTAATGAATACTCTGCTGGTGGTCTAAGCAGCCTCGTTTCTGCAGCCTCAATTCTCTGTCTCGTTCATTTCTTCTGACCCATATAACAGCGTTGGGAGTGTCATAACTTGTACAATTTCTTGCCCAGCTCTTTCAGTAGAGTTGTTTTCATTGTGTCCAAAGGTTAAGATTTAACAAGTTTTTGTTTTTTGGGGGGGGGAGAAGAGAGATAAATTTCAAATGTTTCATTCTTAGCATACACACTTTGCATTGCTTTTACTAAGTGACTCGTGACTCGACATTCCTTTCTTTAATAATATTCCGCATGGTGATTCTGGAACAACTGAATCGAAAACTTTCTCCAAATCGATGAAATATTAAATACCACTCGTGACAGTGTAAAGATCTGTATACAATTTTGGGTTATTCGGTTGTTCAAGAAGGGGTTTTCCACTATATTTTGTCATATTTTTTTATATTTTTTGCATATATTTTTTATCCCGAGTTGAGCAGGTTTATCTCTCTGTAGGTGTTGCATTTCATACGATTTCCTTTCTTATAGATTGACACCACTTCTGAAATGTTGCCATTTATCAGATCTATGACCATATAACGTATGTTTGTAAAATCTAAAAGTCTCTGGAGTGGTGTATGTGAAGCTCATAAATAATAATAATAATAATAATAATAATAATAATAATAATAATAATAATTATTATTATTATTATTATTATTATTGCTATTATTCATGGGTGCATATTATTCAGTGAGAGTCGATGGGTTAAGGAAATCTGACTCTTATCTATCCTCGAACAGTTGAACAGGAAATCTATCATACTTTCTGCTGACTAAACAAAATCTGTTCACTCTCACAGTGAGAGTGAGTAAGAAGTGAGTAAAAAACATATTTTTAAACCGTGGCAGTTTGTGTGCATTTCATTTGTATATCACCGACTAATCGATGCAATGCGTTGAACTTAAACCAGTCAGAGGCATCTAACAGCAAAATTGTAAATCCAAGCATCACCATGTTTCGCAGTATTTGCTGATTTTAAGCCGAGTATTTATTGTCCAGTATGGCGGAATACTGAAAAAACCTAGGTATATAAACAAATTATCGCGATGATCATAACCTAATTATTAATAACTGAAAACCTAGATTTCTTCAGTGTTGAGCACTTTGCATTAAATCTTACCTCCCTTAATAGCACTTCAAACAAAGTCTATCTTTTTAAATATCATTATGCGACAAAATGCAGAACACTTCTACACCGCGTCGTGATAAATCCAATAACTCAAAGAGCTTCAAAATAGAGACGAAATATCGAGCTGAGCTTTCCAAGTGCTTTCGTTATATTGCATAAAATACGAAGTTATTTCCATGAAATTCATACAATCACTTTTTAGCTAGAATATGTCAAATTTCGTTATAAGAATACTACAAAAGTATTAATTCAAACAAACTTTTCAAATAAAGCAATAATGTTCAACCAGCTTGTGGAAAATTGAGAATTTTCCTGCTGAATAGAAATTATATTGTGAAAATTTTATATCCACAGAAAGGCTGTTGAAAATCTGTATTACATGTCTCGATAACCCGAGGAATTTAATAGTGTACAAATAGTTATCTATGATAAAAGTGTTAAAAGTGGCAAAGGCCTCGTTTAACAAATCTACTCATTAATTCAAACTTTTAACACGTGTATCATATATTTTAGAAAGCATTTAATATTTACTAATAAATTAATAATTATAAATTACATTTATTCCAATCATTCTCTGCATCGTTCCTTGTTTCAGAGAAACTGTTAGCGTATTTTTCACTAGGAGGAGCAATGGAAGAAAAGTTACCCAAATCTGTATATAATAATTTCATCATCAGTATCGAAGCGATGATAATTGGTGGTTTGTAACTCTTTGGCGGGATAAATTTACAAAATAATAATGAATTATATTATTATAATTATGATTATATACACATTAGTACTAAATTACTGTTTAAACGTTTAATTTTCTCTTGCTTAAGGAAGCTGTACAATCAGGCCGCGAAAACATTGCACTTAGAGCGTCAGTCCCTGTAATGTTGGCTATGCTGCGGTTGCGACGTTGTTACAGCCACTATTATTTAACAGCTGATATTATAGAGTTCTCAATTTCACCTATAAACTACATTCAATCTATGTATTAAGAATTACTTTGCTCTAGAATTACTTATAGGTGCAATTAAACTGCTATATAACAATATAAGTTTAATAAAACAAGCTTTCGACAGTGACAGATCTACTACATAGAAATTTGCTCATGATTTTAAGTAGGAAAAAGCCTTCTGTAAGAGAATTTTGTATCTGTGTAACAGCTCAACGCAAAAGTTTAGGTATCACTCTGTGAATTACTCAGAAATGACTTCTTTGGGACATTTTCTAACTACTACAAATTAACCAATGCAATTAATCACAGAAACTCAACTGCAAACACGTGATAGAAATCAGCTGCACAAACAATAAGCAAAACTGGCAGAGCAGCTTTCAGGTACGACTGAATGGCATAATGCAAATTTGTGATTGGTTCAGAAGGTGTAGTGAATAGCATTATCACTTGTTAATATGTAGCATTGCAAACAAAAAAGGTAGCTGTCGAGTGTAAAATTTCAACGGCTGGAGTATAGCATGCAATGATGGTATCAGCTGTTTTTAATTTTTCCCAGCCTGACATAATTCAAGAGTTGCCAACATATTTGCTTACGCAAATGTATTTTAGAAATCAGTTCATGTAGCATCACTTTGCACTATAGAGTTATTTCGAAACCGCCATGGGAAATGTATAAACATTTAAAATGTATTTTGAATCAGCATATATAGGTTAATAATTAAAGTTGGTAACATTGAGTGCTATAACAGTTTTATAGTACGAGTGTTGCAGAATGCACTTTCTAATTTTGAGTGCCTTGGTAACTAATGCTACTTACATTTTTGTACGGTTTTTATATTGATATATCACAAGCAACGTTTTCATTATCACAAAATAGAAAGTTTAGGAAATATTTATTGATACGCAATGAACAGAATTTAAGATTTTTGAAGAGGGCTTGCAGGATTTTCTATATTAACTGTTAATTGCTCTTTTTTATTATCTGTCGAATATTCTGAAAACACATTTTTCAAAAATAGATATCAAATCGAAGTATATATCTGTATAGTGTAGCTATTTCCAGCGGGTTACTGTTGTCCAGAAATACTGCATAGACGTAATCACAAACATGCCGGTCTTATTTTTAATGCGTTTTATAAACAAACTCTATTTTGTATCTGAGATTTGAGAAAGAGAATTTAGACGAAATTTATATTTAATTAGGTTAGTTTTATTCCGGTTTAATGTTAACGTACTCTTTTTATACCATTACATATTTCGAGAATTGTCTGTTTTAGACTTTAAACTATTGCCAAAGTATGAGTATTACCCGAGGCTTAGATAGCTTACGACTCAGAACCCTCCTCATATATTTCTCAATCATGTCGGCGATTTGGTTTGTTAATAACCAAGCCAGAAATCTTTAATATACTTTGTTTGATTATGATGCGAAAAACGATGCAATGTGCAGAGTTATTTTTGATCCGCGTCCCCAGTTGAACGCAAGTCGCTCTGGGAAAGGTCACATCAGTTGTCGGCTCCGTCGATGGACATGTTTCCCTCGCATTACTATTCGATTAATTTGGTCAATAATTGCATGGAATAATAGTAATTAATTTATAGTGTGTATTAACCTGTTTTGCAGGAGTCCGAAGTAATGTCCGTCTGCAGTTGCTCATTTGACATATTTAATGAAATATGTATTTACTCTTAACACCCTTACTTCCGTAATTGTTCCAATTTCTGATATTTTTAAAGTCCCTCTTGGTTTGGGATATTCCTGTAAATTTTATTTTTCTCTGTTCTAGTGGCGAACTTTCAATTCAATATATTAAAGTAAACTTTATTTCACTATCACTGTAAATAATAACACTGGGGCACCAATAACATGTAATAACACAAGAACTTGAGTTAAAACTCATCTAATAATACAAAGACAAAAATTATTGCTGTCATAACGGTAAACTGCGTTTGACTGTCCACGTAGCCATTAGCACGAAAACAGTCTGTTAATAACACAGGCGATTGGCGTGATCTTGGCCCAAACTAGCTAAGCTCAGCTGCGAACAGGGCAAAAATTAGTATTTAGTATTTTGCAATAAAAACAAGCCTTTTTATCATTCTTTTTAGTGTGTAATTAGTTGATCTAGCGAATGAAATTAACACAAGTAAATATATGCATATTTAAATATAATTATTATAAGCGTTATCTTTAATTTAATAGTTGCAAAATCATCCATTTTAAATCGCAAAAGATTGTCATTTCCTTTGGATAAATTCTTTTGATATTACTTATATAATTTGTCGAAGTGCTATCAAATAGGACCATCGCATCGTCTGCCCATAGGTTATATAGGAAATAGAGGAAAAATAAAACTGGACTTTGTGTACAAAAAGAATTCATTCCCTCTGCTACAAGTGCCTCCCTCGAGGAAGGTTAGTTCAATCTGCTTGCTTCCTTTCCGATGATTACCGTATCTACTCCTAAATGAAAATACGGGGTGGACTATGGGAACATGGCGATATTAACTTAAAATAAGTTTGTAAATATGACACAATAGACGAGTGCGTGACTTATTAGGCGCACGCGCAATGTTTGCCATTGTTGTAAAGATGGCGCTATGAAATGCTGAACATCGTGTTTTAGTGGTGGAAACAATTTTTTTAAAAATAGTGACACAGATTTTATTGCACAAAGATTATTTCGTGGACTTTTTTATGTTCCGCGTCAGGTGCCGATGAAGTTATGGATACAGAACTTTCAAGCAACTGCTTCCACAACGAACAAGAAATCACCAGTTTCTGTACACTGTGAGAATACCACAAAACATGAAAGAGTCAGAAGGCAATGATAAGGGGTTTTAGT
The DNA here is from genome assembly GCA_030762175.1 of Metallyticus violacea. Taxonomy (NCBI): domain Eukaryota; kingdom Metazoa; phylum Arthropoda; class Insecta; order Mantodea; family Metallyticidae; genus Metallyticus; species Metallyticus violacea. The sequence goes on along the minus strand of CM060835.1, from coordinate 98,938,094 downwards.
CCCTCAACCAGAAAACACGCTGCTGCCTTACATTTGTTACGTCCGGTTTGAGAAGATTTAATTTGTCATCCTTACAATACGAGGACTGTCTGAAAAGTTCTCGGCCTCGAACAGAAACGGCAGTGCTAATGCTGTGATGTTTTCCTGTTAAGTTGGTAGATCTGTTAAGTATTTCTAAAAAGGTTCAAGCCTTTATATTGTTGCTTATTGCATTCAGCTATCTGAAGCAAAATATTTGTTGATAGGGATAAAATCCAGATTCGTGCAGTTGTCAAATTCTCGTAAAAGGTTTGACATCCAATGAAAGTCATCGAAGTTCATTACAGTGTATAGTGGAGCTTTGCCTTCATTTTCGACTGTGAAATACTGGGCTTCGGAGTTCAAACGTTAACGCAACAGCCTAGAATACGATACACGCGAAGGATGTCCAAAATGTGCTACACACCGGAAATGGTTTTAAAAAAGTGCGGTTATGGTGCTGGACGATCGGCTAATTAGGGCGCGTAAAATTGCTGAGGCTATAGGCTTATCTAAAGAGAGCATGGGTTGTATCTTGCATCAAGACTTAGGGATAGAATGCGCGTGAGAACCTCTGAGAATGTTTAGGGAAACAACAAGAACAAATCTGACTTTATTCTCAAATTCGTTACAATGGATAAAACTTGGATTCATCATCATGCATCAGGAGCAAAAAAGAAGTCAAAACAGTGAATAGAAACCGGTTTTCAGCGCCGAAGAAGCCAAAACCAGTTCCATCAGCAGGATAGATTATGGCAGCGCTGTTTTGGGATACTAAGGGCATTTTGCAGATTGATTATCTTGGAAAGTGTAAAACAATAACTGCAGAATATTACTCTGATCTTTTAACCGGGCTATATGCCAACATTCGAGAGAAAAGACCTGGTTTGCAGAGAAAAAAGTCATCTTTCCCAGGACAACGCTTCTGCCCACAAAGTGTTCTGGTAATTTCAAAACTGAAGGATCTGCACTAGGAATTGTTGGAACACCCGCCCTACTGCCAGATCTGGCTCCCTTCCACTTCCTTCTTCCCGAAGATCAAGGATTTCCTCGCCGGGCAGCATTTTTCTTCCAACCAGGAGGTGATTGCAGCTGTAGATGCCTATTTTTGCAGAGCTTCCAGAACACCTCTACAGGTATGGAATAACGATGCTACAGCACCTCTGTGATAAATGTATTGCTCTTGAAGGAGATTATGTTTGAAAAATGAAAATACCCGTTAAACAATAATTACAATTTTTCACTGTTAATGCGGAGAACTTTTCAGACGGCCCACGTATGAATGGTTCAAGAGTAAAATGATCGTAATAAAGCAAATCGAATGACATTCTGTAAACTTTCTCAACGTCTTTACTGAAGTCATGATCCTGTTAATGATGATGAAGCACACTCTCATTTAAATGGCACAGTGAACAAACAAAATTTTAAATATTGCTCTGATTCAAATCCACAGCATGCGCCCTCTTCATAGTAGGGTGTGGCGTTGCCAAGTTTGGAATCTTAGGTCCTTATTTCTTTGAAGAAAACGATTAAGTTGTCACAATGACTTCTGGTCGATATATCTAACTCCTTACTCCAGTGCTACATTATTGTGCAATTGATCTCAACAGCATCTGGTTTCAGCAAGATGGGGACACAGCCCACACTGCCAACGTGTCCATTACAATAGTTAAGGCAATGCTTCCATCATATGACTTCCAAAAGAGAAGACATTCCAATAGCCCGCACGTTCTCCCGATCTCAGTATGCGACTATTTCTTTGGGATTACCTCGAGTCTAAAGTGTACATTAGGAAACCAAGGGCCATTAACGAACTCGAGGAGACTATACAGGAGGAAATCACAGCCGTACCAAACAACAGCGATACAGAATCTGCGTGACAGAATACAACAATGTGCTTTAAATGATAGGGATCATTTAATAGGTGTGCTATTTAGAAATTGAGGTCAATTCCCCAAATTGCATTCGCAACCTATTATATTCTAACAGTATTAAAAGTTTAATATGCATCTTTTATTGCTAATTTTGTATGTTAAAATCGTCAGGTTCCCTAGTCCGTATTTAATTAACAAATATCTATACTAAAGTTTTCCCACATATCAAATACTTCTCTTATCAGGTGTTCTACATACCTACCAGTTCTTGGAAACTCTAATCTTCCTCTTCATGTGGAATAGATGACTTTTACCGAACATAGCTTTGTTCCAATTCTATTTTTTAAGCATACGAAGTTGCCGGTTATAAGACTGCGAAATAATAAAACTCTAATTACATACCAGAAATCATTATATTGTAGAGGCCTGTGGCAGCGTCGGCCGCAATTGGTTCACTCTAGTGTAGATTAGTTGTGTTTTTTTAAAGACTTTTCCTTTTATAATAACTGTACACACAATGTTATAAATAATGGTACATTTTACAAATGTTCTCGCAGACTATAGGGCACAGTGAAGCGCGAACTGAATTAAATATTATATTTCTTAATGATACAAATTATTTTAATGTACATGTAAAGAAACAAAAGTTTCACATCATAAAATCAAATAATTACACAAATAAAACTTATATTTGTAAGAAATGACAAAAAAAAGGTGCATTTTGTAATGTACTTTCGCTTTCTGGCATGTTTTTTTTATACTGTCACTGTTTCCTCCTCCTCACTCTCTTTGTTCCTAGCTGCTTTTCTTTTCGCTCTTATGGACGTTAAAGCCTTCCTGTCGAGTCCTTGCTTCATCCAGTTTTTGCCACTTTCGGGCCAAGTCCCATTTTCCTTAAAACTTTACTCCTTGTTATATTTTCATATTCTCATCATTGAAGCAAGCACTTTACACAATTGCCTTGGATGCAAAACTTGTATTAAGCTATCATTCCAAATCAAAGAATTTAGAAACTGGTTTACATTTTGTTTTTCTGAAGCTCTGGTTTGCAGAAATATGTATAAATGTTTTGTTTTCAAGGCAGGGCAACATAAACATGTATGCGTAAAAATATATAGATAATTAAATGGGCCCAAAATAAGAGAAATGCAAGCCTTGTAGAATTAGGTATGGCTCTGTGATGCAGTAATGTTTTGCACTTTGCACTTTAAAGGTAAAGGGATTAGTTTGAATCATTGTTTTAAAATGTTTTTTATATTAAATGACCATTATTAGCTTCATCTTCTCCCGTCTTTAAATCTAGTTCTTGTTATTTCTGGCACATTTAACAATATACTAAAATAAAAATATTCATTTTATATTTATTTACTGGTCATTGTTTCTAAAACCAGTTATATTCGTTTGTTTGGTGTGCTACACCTTATTTATTCACACTCTCTTGACTTGCGCAATACCCAACTTTGTTTAGATGTTACATTTGACATTTACGATTGCAGCAGTTGCTGTTATGATGAAGTGCCATTCATTCCATTGTCAGGCGCGATTTTTTCCCCGTTCCTGGTGATAGCCATTTAAGTTTATTGATGCCGTTACTGCTATCACATTTCCCAGTTTGGCTTATCATTCCTTATAAATTATTCATTGGTAATAAAGTCTGACTTTACACAGACTGAACAGCTGTGACGTTCTAGCGTGGCAAACTTTCCAGCATCTTTACAAAGATACAATGCATTTTTCTATTGAGTGATATCGTAAAATATGTGCTATTGATTTAGTTGCAAACCCAATTATAGTCGTGATGAGAATGCTGGTGAGAGATGGGGAAGGAAGGTCGAAGGGAGGAGCTACCGCAAACACAAGTGTTGCACATCCCAAGCCACACATCCCACTAAACTGAGTGCAAAACACAATATATGGGTCTGCCAGTGTGTGCCCAGAAAGTTATTGCGGAACTAAGTAGGCTGTGCAGTAATGAAAAGCGTGTCCTGTTGTACATTACAGTGGTGGAACTCTTTCCCATTTCTACATTCGAAAGGAACGTCTACCCATATTCGTTTTCCTACATTTAAAACTAGTACTATTTATATAGCGCAGCCAGTTTATGATAATTTTTGTCTTTTTTATAATGTTTATATTTTGTGTTTAAACATTGATCATGAAGCGATTTTTTTTAAAAAAAATCATCCTATCAATTATTCGCTTTTATTTTCTTTCTCCTGGGTAGCTAAAAATCAGCATTTCCTTGTGCAGTAGAATAGCTTTATCACAAATTTTTGATACTCTGTATTATAAATAGTGTTGGGATGTTTATGACCTAAAAATAGCCAAATATGACCAAGCAAGGTCCAAGTATACCAAACAAATACATGACATTTTAATTACATAAGTGCTACATTATTTGAATAGCTAAATAAAAAAGACAAAATATGACCAAATATATGCAAATTTAGATACACACAATTGCTGCATTGTTTGGGTTATGTTATTTTACGTATATACATGTCTTATTTTATCTTGTAATAGTTTAAACAGAGGCACATTTTCTTCTTTATTCACACCTCTTGTTCCTGTGAAGAACAATAACCGGTATTAACCTAACTGTGGATAAACAAATACCTGTCTACAGTGAAACAAAGTTTTAAGTATTACATGCTTTTTTTTCATTCTTCATTTATGGCAACATTACAAAATATCATCAGGTGCATCTTCAAATCCTAGAAAAGGAATCTTCTCCTTGTCAGTCAGAATGATCTTGTATTGTGAGAACCTTCTTTGTTATGGAAGCATATTTAAAGAGACTGAATTATCGGTTGGGAAGAAAGTGCGATGGAAGGGGCTATTTCTTTAATTTTTTTCACTCTGAATGGCTCCCTGGCAAATATTTTTTTTTATATTCGATATCAATTTATTAGGGAAATTAAGTCGTATCTCCTCCGCAACTCTATGCAAACCGTGAGATAAGCAAGTAATATGGACCATTTTTTGGGTACAAAATCTTACAATCATTCCTGGTTTTTACCATGTACGATGCTGCATCTGGTAGGAACTACAAAACACGTTCCCGCTAAACTTCACCTTCCCACAACAGTTTCATAACATTGTCGAATACTGCCGCAATTGTTGAATGATTTACTGCATCAAGAACTTTGAATGTAGAAAAAATACATCGCTGGGCCTATAACATTCACAACATACTTCCCACAAGCACGGTCATTTCGTCAATGCACACCCAATTCTTATTGTTTGCTACACTACTTTTAATTTTTCGCAATGCACTGGCATAACAAGTAGGCAAATAATTCCTCCTCAATTTGTCTGCAATCGGGTGCGTCGCGTATTTTTCCATAAGTTTTGAAATGCACATTGTTAATTTTATTCAGAGAAATTTTGCGGATACTATCAATCGCAATTCGAACGATTTTGATGGCATATTTTTAATTGCGTCAAACAAAAGACACTGCCTGCTTTATTGAGCGGATTTCCTAGTTACATTGCTCTTGTGTTTTGTCGTATCACAATGCTAAATTGCTATCCTGACATTAATTTCACACACTTTACAGAAAAGGATTTTTCCATCGATATGGAAATACTCTTCTCCAAACTCTATAACATAACTTCTTAAATTTGCACTTTCACACTTGGTTTTCGGCATGTTGATGTTCATTGGCCTATTACAAATCTTCAAATTTGTTTCTACTGAAATGTGTAGGATAGGGAACTACTACCGGCACCAAAGGAGTCGCTGCACATTTATCTACACCGTGTTTACTTGCTTCCAGCAAGGTTACATTCTATCGACAGTAAAACCAAAATATCTTCTTCTTTCTTAGAATAGAAATAGAAATAGAATAGAATAGAAATTTCGCGGAATATAGGTGCTAATATTTTTTAAATATTCAACATAGTTTAACGTATCTGAATCATGTCCACAAATATAACCAAAATATGACTTTAAAACGCCAAAATATGCACAATATGACCAAAATTTAGAAAATGATCTAAATGTGCAAATATATGACACAAAATTTCTCTAAAAGTAATCAGAAACATTTAGTTCATGTTTAATTCAATGCTATGACTGAAATTAAAGGTAGGAAAAATATATGACGTGTTATAAATATCTTAACTCTAATTATAAGCCTCAACACAACTCTTGCAATTTTGAAGTACCCATACTGTCTCTATACTCTGCAGATGAGGGTTTTGTTAACATTGTATAAGTCGTAAGCATTTTATGAACTGTGTCTCTTTGGGAATATCCGGCACTTGATGAAAAACGATTCTATGAAATTATTTTAAAATGCATACGTGACTCGGAACTGCTCACACAGTCATTTGATGTAGTTTCGTCTCTTGCTAGCTTGTTACCACTACAGTTTAAATATTTCAGGTAGTGAACCTGTGGCATTCTCTTCTATATTTGGAGGTCAAGGATCTATAAAATACTCCCTCAGCCCTCAAAAGTTAAATATAGAAACAATGTGGCCTGTGTTTTGGAAAAGAAATACCTGTGGAGCCTGTGTAAATAAACTAACTTTGAGCTTTACTATCGGAATAAGATCGGAAGCTTTACTTTTTTAATATTGTAAAAAAAGCTTTACTTGTTTTAATACTGAAGTTTCTATTTGAGTGTTTTATGTAAAATCCGCATTGTCTTCAGTTTATTTCGTTTACGTGATATAATACCAGTCTGACTTTGCTTTCATGGACAAACATTATTTTTATTTACACGAATTTTTAATTTCTGTTGTTTTAAAATTGGAGATGTATATAGGGGAAAATTTCGGTAATGTCTAATTTAAAATTACATTTGTGGTGGCTTGCAAAGGCACAATGAAAATACTGAATAGGTAATGGTATAGTAACTGCAAGATAAAGTTATTTCAGAATGAGGATAGCTAATTAAATTTCGGGATTTAATGAGATAGAAGGCCATAACTCACCAACTCCGTTTCTTTTCGAAGTAGTCTACCCCATTCTCAATACAAAGTGGCATCCTCCGGATGCAATCATGGAAGCAACCAGGCCATGCTTCTTTAAAGATGCACCAACTCTCGCTTAGTAAGAAGCAGTAGCTTGTCTCTCAAAAATGATAGCCCCTCCCCCTCTGTTTTTCGTTGGGGGTTGGAAATAGAAATGTCACAGGGAACCATATCTAAACTGTGCATTGGATGGTTCACAAGTGTCACTCTCGGTTCTTGCAGAAAGTTCATTGGTTTCAAAGCGGTGAGCGCGGCGGCATTGTCATGGTGAACCAACAATCCTCCTCGTAACCCACACTTTCTGTTGGTGTTGTGAAGACTGTGGAGGCAAGTTGGCAGCGACTGTGTTTTTTGTTCCTGGAGTGGAATATGGAATTTGCTGAGATGAAAGCGGTAAATCATCTTCCAGCCTACATTTTCACATCGCTTAAACTTCAATGGGGGTCATCATTGTCTCTTTGATTCTGGGTCTTATTGGTCAATCAGCTTCCGTCTTTTGTAGATATCGGAAGCTGCTATATTGCAATAATGCACCATTTCACTCTTGTTGCCTTTTGTTCTTCTGCGAAATTGTGGCGTACTTAACAACAGCAAAGTTTCCACACACTAAGATATTTGTGCAGAATTTCTAATGCGGCGAATGAGTATTTAGAGACTCCTTTATCTCTGTGGAAGTCATTCGCAAAACTTTCTTTATTATAACTTCTATAAGAGCGATGTTTTCATCTGTGACTACTGTTACTGGATGTACTCCTTGACTTTCAAGGCTGTTCTTCCTCCTCTAAACTCTGCAAACCAATTGTCTTTTATTGGTGAAAAAGCAGAGTCTGGGAGCTCTCTGTAATTTTTCCAGGCATTCTTGTTGCCTCAGGCCGCACTTATAGGGCCCCCCCCCAAAAAAAAAAAAAACTAATTGCATTACCTGCTCTCCTTCATAGAACATCAGACAGTAAGGAAACCGCCTTAATTATCATTTTGCTACAGCTCCAACAATGGGCGCTGTATGCTAACTTTTGCTATGTTTGTAATCAAGACACGCTCTTTACAGTGTTGCCAACAAGAAGCTTATATCTCGCAATTTCTTCAAACACGAAAATTAAATATCTAACTGAGTATGTTGCTGTGTAAATAAAACAGTGTTTTATACCTATATTACGCAAATCAATTAATAAACTTGTGTTTCTGTATTATATTTAAATGTTATTTTTCTTTCTGCATGTAAAATAAAATGCCTCTATTTTACAGTTACTATACGTTACAACTGATACAGTCAATCGCATTTTCCTTTGTATTAAGCTTTGGAGTTAACGACTGCAGCATCACAATTAAGCATCCGAAACTAATTGTTTTACTCTTGATTGCCTTTTTTTTTTTTTTTTCACACTCTTTGTACTAGTACATTCACGTTTTTTCAGCGCTTTATTTTTTCAGACCAGTGGCATCTGTAGTAAAATGATGTGAAGTTTTGATCCAGTTCCATATATTACATCATTTTGTCAGTTATTTTTAAAAAAATCCATATTAAATATTAGATAGTAAGTGGCGAAAAAAAAAAGAAGTAAGGAATGTTTAGTCGTAGATAGTCTGTATATTTTGTGAAGATTTGGATTTGAGTCGCATCTTGTACAAAATAATATGGATTTTGCTCTTTTTTTTTCAAACTTTTTAAGAGAAAATTGTGTGTAAAACCGATAATCCAATCCAATTTTACATGTCATAAAACTATTTTAAGCATTGTTATATATCTATTTCCTAGGACTAACAATTTCAATACTGTACTCTAAACCTGTTCATTTAATTCCCAATGTTTTCCTTAGTATTGTAAACTGTAACTAATGCATTGTAAATTGATACAGAATTCCAGTTGGAAATTAAATAACAGTACTAATGAAATTGTGTTGGAGTATTATTAGTAATGAACCATATGAGGAGATTAACAGAACGCATCTACTGTCATAACCAGAAATTTAAAGTCTGTAATATTTCCATGTTTGTATTTCAAGTGCATTTTTCGAGCGTAAATATTAGAACCCATGTTCTAAATTTCTCATTTATGATAAGTGTGCAACGCTAGTGGGCGGGGAGTATGACTCGATAGCGCCTTCAACATTACTTTACTTTACTTTACTGTTGTGTGGGATATTTCCTTACCTAAATATACCACCGCTTGAGATACCACCTACAAATGGGGAACATGTAGAAGAAAATAGACGTATCCTGTTTTTAAACAAATTGCCGCTACAAAATTCAATAAAATAACGTCCAAATATTGCCTTGCTGTGCCTTTTTGCTCTTTGTCCTTTCATTTTGCACTACGTCACATATTTCCTATGTATGTATATAGATATGTAATTATTTAATCAGCAATTGAACTTGTACCCCGTGACATTGGAAAAACAGAAATTACGTACATGTCAACCTAATGTGCTTCAATGTAATTAATATTTGAACTTAAATAAATGCATGTCAACCTAATTAAATATCTGTCAATGTAAATAAATGCATTTCAATTAAAACAAGTCAATCTAATAAATACATGGAACCCAATTAAAATACTTGTCAGTCTAATTAAATACATTTCAACCTCATTAAATACAAGTTAAACTAATTAAACAATGTCAACCTATTTAAATGCATGTGAATATGTTTAAATACATTTCAATCTAATTATAAACATTTCACTTTAATTAAAACAGGTTAACCTAATAAATACATGGCAACGTAATTAAATACATGTCATCCTAATTAAATACAAATTAAAGTATGTAAATATATGTCAACTTATCTAAATACGTGTGAGCCTATTTAAATATATGTCAATTAGTTAAATATATTTCAATGTGATTAAATACATTTCAATTGAATTAAATACATTTCAACCTAATTAAACATCAACTTAATTAAATACATGTTATACGGATCTTAATTCTAAAACTCTAATTCACAGAATTTCAAAGAATTCAAATCCTAACTACAGAAATAAATAAATTTGAGAACTGTAACAAAACAAAATCTACTGTTATCAAACTAATTCCCTTCAAGTTTTTGTTTTTGTTTGTTTGTTTGTTTTTTGTCCGTTACAGCTCTTGTAATAATAATAGCATTGCGTTCAAGAATCGAAATTGAGAATCATATAATGCTCTTTAGAACAGTTTTTCATAGAGCTCAAAACGCCATATCTTAGCAAAAACTCAACTTGCACAACCTTTTAAAAACCAACAATGTATATTAAGCCTATACGAAAGCAAAAGAGCCTTGATGTACAAAATAACGTAAATGGTGATACCACACCATCTGCTATAACGTCACTATCAAGATAGGGAATGTGGAAGCTATATATTACAGGTTTGCCATTTTCTATGCCTAAAACAAGCTACTGCCCTCTTATTCCTTAATCTAAAGTGGTCAGTTATTCGTAAACCTAAAAATAGAGGCGCGATGCATGCAGATGTCATCTCTTTACCTGCAGAGCGAAATTAAAACTAGATGGGGAGACCTTATTTAGCTAAGCATGAAATAGAGGTCGGGAATAGCTTGCCTTAGACTGGGAGGCTGGAAGGCACGTAAGGTTGTTGACGAGGAAGGCAGAAGGATTTGCCCATTATCCTCGGAACCGGAAGACTAAGTGCGCACAGACAGAGGATGCTAGGATAAAATTCCTCCCTACTTTCAGTAGGGGGAGGCTGGCATGTTGAAACTTAATTGTAAATAGACAAAACTGGCCCAATCTGGGCATTTTCTTAAATGAAATACGCAGTTTTAGGGACAAGTAATTTCTATAAATATTAAAAATAAATAATAGGACAATTTATACGAATATCAGAATGATTGTATGTATGCATGTATGTAATGTATGTATGTAATGTATGTATGTATGTATGTATGTATGTATGTATGTATGTATGTATGTATGTATGTATGTATGTATGTATGTATGTATATGTGTGCGTGCGTGCGCGCGCGCGTGTAAATGTGCTTTTTTGTTCATTTTTTACTTTGTTGTAATTAATTTCAGAAATGAAGTATTTCACAAGATCATGAACGATCTCACGATTCATGCAACTCTGATGCACAACAAAAGTATTCATTTGTGTAATTGGAATAATATATACTACATCAGCAAACTGTTTAACTCTTGGTCACACCTATTCCAAAAGAAACTTAACAGTTTTGGGGGGAAAGGATGACAAAAATGTCTGGAAGTTTTCCTGACGGAATAATGCAAATAGCTTCTCTCGGTTTTCCAACCAGATGGGTTTGTCAGAGACTTGGAAGTCCGAGAGAAGCTTTCGGCAAATTTAAGGTAACTTTGTAAATTACTTGATGAAAGTGGTTGATACTATCTGAGGGCAATATTAGTCTCAAGCCGTTAACGTGTACAAGTTTAACTTCTAGTAAACTTTGGACGAAAGCAGATCAACTACAATTTCGGCCGAATTTATTTATGATCTCCTCCAGCGACTAGACTAGACGACAAGCGTTGTGTGTTGTGTTGTTTCCTTTCTTCCGAAACACAAAGCAGCAATGTACTTCTTTAGTTATGCCTGTGAGAATTTGCTGTTACTCCTGACAGGGTCACTTGCGTCAACTAATTGGAACCAAGAAAGAAGAGACCATAATTCTAGTCTTTTCTTCCGCTCGGGCCTGCAAATGCAGGAAGTGTGCAGAAAAACACCGGTTTTACGTAATCCATTGAAAGTTACGCCAAATTTGATTTAAATGAAACAGAAGAACATATTTTAAACATGTTAGTATCTTTATAGTTTGTGAAACTTTAGATATCCTCCCTTTATTTTGTTAATTTTGAGTCCTCCAGCCTTGAGTCTTCAAAACTATGGATTAAGTTAATGAGTAATGACGAAAATTCATGGACACTTACATTCATCTGGGCTTAGCTTATTTTTGAGGTGACGGGGAAGTCCAGGAGGGAATAGCCGTCGTTTATGCAGTTTGTCCTGACCGTGGCGTGTTTTTGTTACAATTATTAAGTAATATTAATGTTGAATTAAAAGTAAATTCAGCATTTTAATTTGTAGCTTAAATTGTGTTTAAATTTCATGCTTGACCTTTCTGAGAAAAAATATTTAAATTGAAAAGGCTCATGTTCCCTCTTACAAGTACTATAAATGTAAAGGGTTAAAAATATTTGTTCTACGCACGCGTAAGTTTTACCCTGCCTATTAGAAGGGATTTTTTTATTTCTTAAAATCTCTTTTTTTTTTATCTTAGAACTAAGCGTGTCAACAACAGAAAATAAAATAAAAAGACATCGGTTGTTGATGATTATTTTTTTCGTCAAAGAACTTACGTAGTTCGAATTGAATTTCATCCTCAGCCGTTTGTAAATAAACGTATTCTTCAGTAATTAAACTCAACAGTTTTTTGTTGCACACAGTCTCGTCGAATAGTTCTTTTTAGCTGAAGTATTTATCTGGTTTATTTACGGACTCTGTTTAATATATCAGGTCATCAGCGTCCTTTCAATTCAGGGCGTGAAACGGCCGATAAATTTTGCTCAGAGGCCTTTTCTTTCAGGCCTGAGGTTCTTTTACGTGTCGTAAATCTACGACATGGGACTCGCGGCTTTACTTCATCTGAAATGAGCAATATCTAGCTGGTATAGATGACAATGTGTTTTATATACATTTGCAGTTAGCTTGTGCTGTTTTTATTTTTCTCGTGCTAATTATTTTAAATGATTTTAGTTTTTATTCTTTCTGTTACTGTAGCTTCTGTCCTCAAACTTGGATTTTGTCACAAGATATTCTCGGAAAAACGGCATAGAACGCTGAAAGAAATGTTGCACCAAAGTTAAGATCATCGAACACTTGTAGCCAATGCCATGGGTACCTCATTTGTACATTGGTTCATAATAATTTTGAGTAGTGAATCAGATTCCAGTAGAAGATAAAACAGCGACAACCTGCACGAGAAAAATCTATGTGTCTGCCTATTTCAGATTTTAATGGCCACAAATGAAGATATACTGTTTAAAGAAATTGAGAATATATACACCCTTTAAAAAAATAGTCATCTCTTGAACGCAACTTTCTTGTAAGTACTCTACTCGTTGCACTGCGCAGTTCACAAGATATACAGCAAAGCTGGTAGCCACTGCAGCATTGTCGTATGGCATGTACTAAACGCGCTGATTAGTGTGTGTATGTGTGTTTTCTCATTTCTGTGACAGTGAGTGCAGTGATACCGTGGTTAAGAGCGCAGGTTCGTCTCCCGGCATTAAGCACCTTTAATTTTTTTTATTTTTTTTTTTTTAATAAACCTTGTAGCATGTTATGAAAAATTACGTTTCGTAATATTGTTTCCCATACACAGCGAACTTTAACGTTAACATATTATATATATTGAATATTATATTATTTCCTTCAGTATTTGTTTTCTCTAAATGCAATAAGCTGCACACGCATTCCCTGCACATATACAAAGGGCAAACTATTGCTTATGGGCGTAAATTGAAGAAGCGTGAGAAGTTGTAGCCTCTCGTCCACACTAGTGTGAGTAGTGTTTAACGCCCGTTTTTACTACTGAGGCACCACAGGCGGTGGACACTGATGATACATGAAATGAAATGATAATTTGGGAAAGGATATTTTTTTTTTTTAAGGAAGGAAGCGTTCCAGACCTAAGTTTAGGTACCTCCTCGGCATTTGCCTGTTATGAAGACCGAGGAAAACCTGGAAAAAATCCCAGTCAGGGAGGACGACCTCGGCCACCCGTGGCGGTCCACATTAGTGTAGAAATCTGATATAATCTGTGTCCCAAAGATTGAGGGTTGTTATACATGCTGCCGGTTCATACGCCCGATATTAATTTGTATTTATTTCTATTTGTTTTCACTTTAGAAGATAAATGTTTCTGTTGTGTATTTACTTATTTATTTGTAAAGAATGCGTTTTTGTGTGTGCATGGGTAATGACATAAAACTCGAATGATACGTTAAAAGATAATATATTAACATAATGTTCTACATGTATACTTATAAAACCAATAAAAAAACTCTGTGGGCTTTGAACCCAGGAGCTTATGCAGAGGAGCAATGCCTTCTAATCCGCTCGGCCAAAGCTGAGAACCCTAATGTCCTCTTTCCAGATGCTTTGATTGTGGCCATTGCGCCCACTGCAATGTCTGCTCGCTGCATGCGCTTATGAAGTTTTTACGAGCGTCCCCGAAGTTCTCCGATCGATAAACAACTTATTACGGGCAATAGACATGAAATTGCTTAGAACTATAGCTAAATATACAAAACCGATTAAGAACGAAATACCGAAGGATCGGAAATAGACAAATTAAAACAAATAACACTCGCAGGAAAAGTAGGTGACAACTTTTAGACAGAACGCCAGATAATATAATCACTATAAAGGCATTTCAATGTTAACCGTTAGATAGAAGAAGTCAAAGCAAGCAAGAAAATCAGTGTCAGAACAAATTGGAACCGGGACGAATTGAAATGTGCAAAACTATTAAACAGAGTATTTTATACTGTAATTGGAAGTTTGTATGCTATATCAAATTCTATTTAAATTATATATGTTTAAGTCTTAATTCATACTGGGACTTATTTTTCCTTAGAAAGTATCTTAAGTCTCGGTTAGAACCTCATGTTCATTTATGTTAAAAGGGTTTGTTTTTCTTCGCAGTCCTTTTGATATTTTGTGGTTGATATGGGGCATTAAAATTGTGTATTAGAAGCTTTCGTATTATAGATAAGACTTCACTCTATAAATAGTTGCAAGAATTAAAGCAAGAATAAACAAACTCTGTGATAAATCGTGACAAAATATATTGGTGTCTTAAGAACGTTAACTTTAAATGCTCCTTGGGCTATTTTCATTTGAAACAATGTTTAATTTTCACTTTCTCCTGACAATTTAACTAAGAAAAGAGGAATTTTATGAAAATGATAAAGGCAGGATGCAATGTAATTAATTACTTTACAAACAGAATAAGCAACCTCTAAGAAAATTCATGATGATGCGTTAGAGATATTAAGGAAGGATGCTCTTTCAATAGCTAAATTTCGGGGAGGTTATAGGAAACTGAAGGATGGCCCACGATCTGAAATCTCATGTCTACAGTCTTTTCCCGAAGAAATCTAACGTCTGACACATTCAAATGGATTGCTGTTTAACTGGGGACTCCTGCTTCTCTGCTACAAAAATTAAGGAGCGCCAATGTATTTAAACACTTGACTGTGTTCTAAAAATGCTAATTAATGCGCAATTTCTTATTGTCTAAGCGTTACACGCTGTCCACCATATTCAACTTTCTGTCTCAACTAATATAACGAACCTTGGCTTTTTGGATGTTAAGAATCACGAGGCCTTCTCAGCAGATTGCTGGGAGATTACCATTTGGTAATTAACAAGGTTTTCCAATGGCCGTGGTAGTCGATATCGGGACTTAAAGCAAGACATGCTATAACGCATTTGTTGCAAAAACGCTGCAGTGGGGTGGGTAGTAAATAACGGATTTTAGAATATTGCCAGCGCCAAAAATAGTCTCCATCTTTCTCACGAAATCTACTGAGAGGTAGTCTAGTTTAAAATGTGATTCCTAAGTGTGTAAAACTTATTATTCGTTTTCATATCTGCGCAAAATCGAAATTGAAGGGCACTTCTGGACTATGCTTTTGTTTTTTGTGACCGCATTTTATGCATCCAGTTTTGATCATTGCTTTCTTTGTCTGATGATTTTTTTTTATTTTTAAAAACATTTTATAGCAGGCTTTATTTTATGCAGTAAATGTAAGCGTCATTATTTTTTTTACAGACACATAGATGGTTATGTAGAAAGTAGCAGGGAAGTGAGAAGGAAACAGAAGTTATGAACCACACGCCTAAATCCAGACTTGTCTCTCGACATCCTCCCAAACCGCCGTCCAAACAAATTGCAAAACCTACGCCTAAACCGTCACACCTCATCAATTTCTATGCCGACTCATATACAGAAGTGCCGTACACATCTTGGTTTGATCTCCATCTCTGGCCAAGATAATGGAATCGAACCCTATAACAAAATTAGCTTCAGGAAAACAAACATACTACAGATCCATACACGGGTTTCTTTACTAAATGTTTATTTATTAATCTGATAGTGCCATAAGGTGGGCACATTTGTGCAAGTCATTGAAAAGTTTTTGTAGAATGTGAAAACACATGCATGCATGACGGTTGAAAAGTCCCTTTTTGCTATTAACTGGGTACCTTTGATGCAACAAGATTTTTAAAATTGTAAACATAGGCTTGTTTGTAACTGCTGTTAAGCTTTTATCGTGCTAGGTCATTATCAAAGTAAAAAATTACCGACTTGCATCGGAAGTGTTCAATGAACGACATATGATGCAAATGTCACATGGAATTAAAACACCCGGAAGTAGAGCTACGTAAAAATGGAAATGTGAAGAACAGGAATAGCATGAAAATGATGAGAATGATATTAGTGTTTTTGCTGCTGTAACTATAAATTCACAGATAAGTCAAATGAATTGGCGAAAGACTCCGGGATGAACCGTACTAAAGCTGTAGAAATGCCACGTATATAATACGTACTTGCATTAGGAACTCACGCAGATTACCAGCTCCATATAGTATTTTATGAATGATTGCACTGTACAGTAACATGTTATTTTCTGACGAGGCAGCTTTTTCCAATTCTGGTCATGTTTAAAAAAAAAAGATGTGTATTATTTGACATGTTTAAACTCGAATGGATGATAGCTGTGCCTTTTCAACATAGTTAGCGTGACATTCTTGGTTACTTTATAATTACTTTTGTGGGCACCGTTACAAATGAGACATATTGTCATTTTGTCAGTTATGAATTACCCGCAGAAATATCGTAAGATAGTTCACCGCCGCATTCTGCAAGTCGCAGCACGGGAATCACTGGACAAAGATGATGTATTCGGCGTGCCGGACCTGTTGCACGAACGACCACATCGCTCACCTACATTTCTTCTTTGAATATCTGTTTATAAAAGTATGTGAAACAATAAGTCTGCAGCACCTGCAACCAAAGAAATTTTGAATAAACGAATACGTGAAGCATGTGGTACTATTACTTCGTCTATGTTGGCAAATGTTAGAGGAAACCTCGAAAAATTACTACTTAATGTTCATTTGTTTAGTGAACATTATGCATTTTGAGGCATTAATAAAATGATGAAAAATAATCGCTTGGTATATTGTTATTTATGCAGTGTGTCTTGTTTCAAACAAACATAATTTCCCAAAATTTCATTTTAGAAAAAATGTTATAATCAAACGTTATTTTTTGTTGCGATAAATATCTGAATATCTAAAAATTATATCACCGTTACATTTAATATCCTGAAGTGAACGACCCTCCCCTATGGAGCCCCACTTCGTGTGCCATTGGGATTGATTTATTTATGGACGCTCTTTAACAGCTCAGGTCATCAGCGTCCCATTCAACTCAGGGCGCGAAACGGCCGACAAATTTTGCTCAGAGGCCTCTCTTTCAGGCTGGAGGTTCTTTTTCGTGCCGTAAATGTACGACACGGACCCACGGCTTTACTTCCCTTCCGAAGGAAGCCATACTTAGGATTTTTACGCCCGAAAAAATCCATCGGTTCTGGCCAGGTTCGAACCCGCGATCTTGGGTTTAGGAAGCAAGTATGGTAACCGCTACACCACCAGGACCGACTTCGTGTGCGAAGTCATGCCTATATGTCAAAGGTAATATCAGCTATAAACAAATTGTTGTACGAAATTGATATCTGAATTACTGCCCAATTTATGAGTATTTTTATTTTCACATTCATCTCAAGTTTTTCTCATTCTGACAATTTCATGGCCGTTATATACTCATAAAATCCCCAAGCCAATGGGAGTTAAATTGTATATGTACATATTTCACTATATTATCTTCTTCCCTTTTAACAGTTGATGAAGGTCTCAGGTCTGGTTGGGAACTAACGTACATGAGCGTAATAAGATAACGGCTGAAATTAGTGAAAAAGGAACAACGGTGACATACAAATAATACGATATTTTGGATAGTTTCATACACCTCACAGGTGGAGGAAATGGTGGTGTGCTTAGTTTTACAGGTCTCTCTCTCTCTCTCTCTCTCTCTCTCACACACACAAACACACACACACACACACACACACACACACGAGGGATAAGTCATAACTCGTACGTCATGGCAACTGGTTTTTTTTTTTTTTTTTTTTTTTTCCCCTCTTTCGCGCGAACAAGGGACAACACGAAAAATCTAAGATAAACGATCGAAAGTATATGGCATTTACTGGCGGGTAGTGCCACGGAAGCTGCATATAGGCGGCCCTCGTAGGGAAGAAGCAAATCACAGGCAACCGAACACATTGGTTTATTATGACATGAGCAAACGTTACACACAACTACTTACACAGAGTTGTAAACCCGTCTCGCAGGTTATCCACGGTGTTTAGCAGCCTTCGACGTAGCCTCCAAGTACATCTACATTTTGGTCCAGCGATTGGAGGGCGATTTATGTAAGTTGCTAAAATAAGCCATCTTGCGTCGAAATGCTGTCAAAATATCCGCTTTTTAGCAAAACGTTTAACGCAATGGCTGCTTCACTTTGGGGATGAGATTATAAACACAGTGACTGAAATCGGGCGAATATAGCGGGTGTGGAAGAACCCACAGCCCCGCCCCTACTAGGCACTGTCGCCTGTGTGACCTGTCGCGTTATTGTGGAGAATAATGGCGTTGTTCAAAAGTTCCGGCCGTTTGGTGCATACGGCACGGCCCAATTTTGACACAAAAATACCTGTAATATTGGGAATTCACAGTGGTCTTCTAATGCACTGGATCACACACAAGCTCACATTAACTGTCCTACGCCAGAATGACCATGACTTTTGTTCGTGAAGAGATTGGTGAAACTTGTGTATGCGTGGTGACCTCCGATGATGCCATTCACTGGACTGTCGCCGAGTTCTGGTTCATACTCTCTTGCCCATATTTCATCAATTGCAATGATGCGATTTAACTTGGCGACTCATTCTTCCTGAAATCTCACCAGATTGATGCGGGTCCACTTCTGTACCTCACTTAATTGATGTGCCACCTGTTTTGCACACTTTCTGCATGTTCAGCTCCTCTCGTAAAATGCGGTACACTGTTTTTGCCGGAATTTCCGTTTGCTCTTGTAATTCCACAGGTGCCCAGCGCCCATCAACGCATAAACCCTTTTTCACCATCTTCACCCGTACATCCTTGTCCAAGAACACAGGACACCCGCTGCGCGGCAGATTGGCAGTCGACATTCTGATGCTTTTGGAGGCCTCTGTCCACCTCGTCATAGAGCTTCCCGTAGCTCTGTGTGGTCTTCTCCCATATTCCTGCCGCGGAGAAATTCTATTTTCACATACGCACGTTGTTCACTCTTCGTGATCATTCCTGGCCGCTGTCACTCACCAACTGAACTTTGGGGGCTTGCTGAGAGATATGCAGCTCTGCTCACATACACCATCAGGTAGTTTCAGTCGAAAGTATATTTCATACACTTTCAATCGTACTTAGATTTTTCGTGTTGTCACTTGTTTGCGAGGAAAAAAAAAAAAAAAAACAGTTGCCGTGACTTATCCCTCATGTGTACGAGTGTATAGAATCTTTGGAATCGGTACACACAAACATAAAAGAAGTGCACTACCTATAAATGACGCGTCAGAGATCATAATTTGTTTAAAAAAATGCTCCTCATTGTGAAAACTCTCTCTGCTAATTTATTTAAATGGTCATGATTGATCCCCCCCTCTCTCTCCAATGAAGAGCATTTTTAAACAACCTGCAGCCGAAATTCAAGGCTACCTTTGTTATGGCAATGATTTGGCGATAATACTAATTACATAGGCATACGAATTGAGGATTCAGAGCTATATTTGTTAAGGTGATGAGTGATATGGATATTTATTCAGTAAATGTGTGATTTGATGATTTAGAACTACGTTTACTATGTATTGATATGGTTATTCATTGTAGTGTATATGATCGGATATGTGTATGTTTTTTGTAGGTAACAGTGCTTTGCAAGAGACATTGTGTTTATTTCCATGTTTTGTTATAACTTGTTGACCTGAGCCACCTGTGAAAAACCCTTAGAAAGGGACAAAGATATTGCATACATGTGTATAGACAGACTGCTTGCCATCATGCTAACAAAATTGCAAAGCAGGCAAAAGAATTTCTTTTCTTAAGATCACGAGCCACGGCACTCTGGGAATATTTCGGCAAGAAGGTAGCCGATAGAGAGCAAGAAGCTTAAAGCTCTTTTAGACGGGCCAAGTTAGGGAAATTGTTATAACGGGTTGTAAGAACAGAATATGAGGAGCACACTATGAAAAGAATAGACTTTTAAATGGAATTAAAAGTATCAAAACCACGACGAAATGTTTTATACTAGGCAAACGGAGAAAGATAGAATTAAAAGAATGATGCCGCACATTCAGAAGAATAGAGACTGAAGGTAATGGAAATTGTAAGTGCGCTATCGCGAAATCTTAATTTCCAGATCTAGGAGAGAGAAGGGGGAAAGGAAATTGATAATGTCAAATTATCAAAGACAAGGCCGGAATATATGAAAGGAATAGCTTCCAGGTAAGCCTAGGCAGTGAGAAAAAGTGAATGTCAAAAGGGGAGTATTATTTAAACCAATGGCCAACTTCTAAAAATGAGCGATTGAGAATAACTTAGCAATATAATATATACTTTTTGGATAGCCAATAGAGAGCTAATCAGTCGAGAATAAAATAGTAAAAGTAAAGAGTTTTTATTACCCGTGGGAGGAGCTAGGAGATAGAAAGGATCGTCAGACAGAATAGAGGAGAGTTGGTTGGACAGCAGTTGACTGATATCGTAGATGCGGAGAGATAGGACAGTTGTGATGAATGAGAGATAGAGCGTCGAAGAGAATCAAAACAGTTGTTAGAATTGAGAATAGCAGGGGACGCTAGATGCAAATGTGACAAAAAAAAAATAGGTCAAATGTTAAGATAGCCAGAGCATGGGTAGACTAAATGGTTTGTCCTATTGAGAATAGGAAGTGACAAAGACGGAATAGTAAGGCAGAGAGTAGAAGTAGGGAAAGGCATATCAGCAAAACAAGAAAATAGATAGGCAGTGGCGAGCAGTCCAATATTGATAGACTGGTGTCTTGAATTTTGAATAAATTGTTATTGAAGCTGAGCTAGAAGCCCGCAGAACAACAATCATATCTCAAACGAAACCCCGCATCCCCCATACATACCTATAATAAACCGCTCCTAATTACCTACATATTAAAACTGCTCCAAACTCTCTGATGCCTCGTTTAGAGGTTGTGCTCTTCTGTTTATGTATATGTGTGCTGGTTCCAACGTTAAACCAACTGACCAGCTTTGTCCTCGTCCGGTTTCTCAATGTGTTGTCGATGCGCAGCGCAGGTAAATGCAGAACCCATTGAGAATGGATGATGTCTGCTTTCTCTGAGTCGATGACATGATAAGTGTTACGGAAAGAGTAGAAGAAACGGTCACCGGAAATAACACCCCTAGATTATTTTCTTTGGGTGCGTGTGTAGAATGTCATTTACACAACACAGTTGACACAAACCATATACTGATTGAGAGAATATTCGCTGCTTTTGTTCAAATGCAATGTACCTGAAATGTTTGCCACAGTCCGACAGGCACTTCTACGGCGGTATAATGAAAGTAATCAGGTTCTGGTCAGCTCCATTAAGCATCATATGTAATTTTTTCCAAGGGTATTTGCAGAATAAATGAGTAATATAAAGTCATAATTGTTTCGATTATGTATGTTTCCCAAACGACGCGACGCCTAAGAAAACATAAGTCGTTTCACAAAAATGATAGCTATTTCTCCTCCGAATTTATCGCATACTTGACTCATTCTGTATTAGTCGCTATACCTATAGTATAACCAACGTGTAAACCATTAACAATATTTTCAAGCAAAACTAAAATTAGTGAGATATTACATAAACCAATACTGTATCTTTCCAATTACAAGATTCAGAAATAATAATTTAACTTTATTCTTCATTCAATATTCAAGATAATAACATTTATGTACGTATAAATAAGCCCATCTTCCTTTACAAGCCAGCTTTACTTGCCTCGTAGACCCAATGTTGCAGGTTCAAACCCGGCCGGGGCCGATGATTTTTTTGGGCGTAAAACTCATTAGTATGACTTCCCTCGGAAGGGAAGTAAAGCCATTTGGTCTCATGTCACAGATTTACAGCACGTAAAAGAAGAGGCTTCTGAGCAAAATTTATAGGCCGTTTCACGCCCTGAATAGAATTGGATGCTAATGATCAAAGATGTTAAAGACTGTCCTTAAATAAAATAAAGCTAAACCAACCAGCTGATTTAGCAGTTAAGAAAAGCACGGTGGCCACCGGAATGGCCTTGGTTACACTGCGGTTAGCTTCACTGTATGTCCTTTGTTCTTATCGCGACACTTGTTGATTATTGGTCACGTGAAACGTGAAGTAGCTATTCTGTTCACCACCACGGGAAGGCACGCATTCGTGAGTGGGATGTCTCGAGTTCGAATGCCGCCAGGATCGTCCATCCTCTCTGATGGGGGCCCTCGGTCCTCATAAATGGCAAATGCCAGGAAGCTACCCTAAACTTTTTTCCTTAAAAACATCCTTTCTGAATTTCTCATTTAATCTCATGTATTATCAGTGTCCTCCCCCTGTAATATTTGAGCAGTAAAAACTGGCGTTAAACACTCAAAAAAAAAAAAAACAAAAACAAAAAAAAAAAACAAACAAACTATTGGGTTCACTTATTTTAGGCAGATGCCCTTGGTTACATAGTTGTCTTGTTTAATGGTAATAGTTCTCTAGGGAGGGTCATGGTAAGTAAATATTTGCCTTCTTGACTGAGAAACTTTCCTCCATGAAAAGAACATGATGCACGTCTCAGAATATACCGAGTCAAATCTTTAGGACAGACAAACAAGGACAGCCATAACTATTTTTTTTTTTTTGTGAAAATCCACCAAACATTACAGTTTAATTTTATAAGCTATAAAATTGTCCATATATTCTGTATAAAGTTTTTTTTTATTTTATTTTATTTTTTTTTTTGTTTAAGTATTTACCACTTTCAGATGCACCCCAGCATTTAAATTTCATGTTACGGTTGTCCTTCATTATTCATTTAACTTCTGTATAATAATACATTTCAATGGAGTTTGTATATTTTGTTTATTATAAGACTTTGGTTCCTCCCCGCTTCCTGCTAATTTTATTTCGATATTTCTCATAATCGCGTTAAAATAAAAACTTTGCACAAAGTAGATAAAGAATAAGTTTTTCATAGAAATTTTTCGTCGTGTGCTAAATTGTTTTCTTTAGTATTTTTTTTTTTTTCATTCGTGTAGTTAATTGTGCCAATGTTTGAATTGAATATAACTGTTTTGCTATTTATTATTACACAAACAATTTTGTATTATTTTACGGGCAATGAACTATCAGGTACGATGTACACAAGCTCTTAGGCTTTAATTAGATATTTCTGAAAACTGATTTTTGGAACGCATTGTTTCGTTATAAATGTTACATATACTGCATTCTTATATTCTAAGTCCAAATATTTGGTGGGTGTCATTAAATTTATCCAAAATATTTTTATTAGGGATGTTATCATAGATTTATAAAAGGATAAATTAATATACGTTCTTATATTAAGTTTATTTTTAAAAAAGCAACATGCTGAAATATTTTGAGCTAAAACTGCAAACCTTACATAAAAATTACGAGTAAACAGTAAATTGAAAAATTACATATCTATCAATACTATACGCATATCTTAAAATGTATAACTCTTAAATATTCCTAAGTGTGTTGTGTGGAACAATTTGTATATTATATATAAAACAATTCATTTTATAGTTTTAAATTTTAGAACCATTTCCTTCATTTTTATAGTAACTCAATATTACTCATTTAATTAGACAATTAAATGGTAGACAATTCAGATGAATTTAGTAAATATTTTAGGAGTTTTTAAATTCAGAGTATGCGATATTAAAAGAACACACAAACTATCTTACCAACCCCAGAAAGAAGTAAGAGAAGCATTATGACGATGTAATGTTATAGTACGTTTGCGTTTAGCAAACTAATGGAACTAAATGGCAGAATTCGTTCCCTTTCTCTACGCCGTTTTCATGTCATGTTTGTACTCCAAAGGAAATTGTGCATTGTTGAACGTCTCATTTTCCATTCAGCCATTGTCTAATGATATGTTTTTACCTTTAATAAGACTGCATAGGAACGATGGGTATATACTCAAGTAATCTTGTTTTTAGTATAAAGGCGAAAACTATGCCAAACATACTGGGTCATGTGACCTCTATAAAAAAGTCATACTTTTGAAATCTTTAGCGATATAATTATTACAGCAATCTGTAAACTCTGATCAAGAATAAATAAATAATATTAATTAATTTTAAATACTTACCAAAGTTTAATAATTTGTTTTAGTGTTTTTATTAACCGGTACATAACAGAGATTACTTTTAATTTTTCTTTTAGCGCTTAAAAATTGTAGAATGAAAGATACATGTTAGAGCCCCAAATGATTAAACGAACAAATCAAGCACTACAATGCGTTTTTTTTTTTTTTTTTTTTTTTTTTTTTTTTTTTTTTTTTTTGCCATACTTACAGAAAGCTAAGTAAATATTGCAGTTGTTGCAGCCTTAATTGGTATATTAATATTTCCATTGCCTGAGTTAAGAGATAAAAGGTGGTCATGTAGTTTTATTGACCAATCATCAACCTTGTTTGTTTGGTTTTAATTAATTTTATGCACTAAACAGTACAAAAATCAGCGTAACTGTATATATAGCTCGGATATTTAATTTATAGTTATATTTGTATTAACTTTTTAATGAACAAATGATCGATGTTGAATTGCGAAACAATTCCGGTATTTATGCTGACTGACATTTGCGGTTACATAATCGGCCTTCGCTTCGCTGTTGATATTTCCTTGATAATGTTTCTATAGCTTAAAAAAAGCATTTACCTCCTTTATCTACGATGCAAGTATATATGTCTTTGCATGGTTTTAATGGTTGTTTTTCTTAAGAGTTGCAAGTATTAGTGTGCTTTTGCCTAAGTTTTGTGCAATGAATAGTATGAAGGACTTTTCATACTGGCGTAAGAATTAGATCGGAACGAGGAAGGTTAAATCCTTGAATCACAAGGCGTGAGGAATGGACCTGCCATCCATCCGTATATTTGTTACCCTTTAAGTAGAAAGCAGACTATTGTGGAGAGTTGCTGGCAAATGTGAACATCGTCCAGACAGACAGGTAAACATTGGAAATGTTTTTAGATTATATATTTTTAAGGCAATTGTTTACAACTGCCAATCACCTTGGATGCCGTCTTGATTGTTAGTTTAATATTCTTCCGCTGAGCGATGCTATTGCACCAGTATTTGAACAAGAGAACATCCGATTAGAAACTTATTTGAGACTTTTAGCTAGAATTGGATTAGTATGCGACTGATTATTAATCAAGTGCTTATCATGACGATTGGTTTTAAGAATTTGCTGTTCCATTTATCAACTCACGACTTTGATTCCTTGCATTTATTTAGTATTCAAATACTATCGGAAAATTCCTATCTTCACTCAAAAGCAAGCTTTTTTTTTTTTTTTTTTTTTTTTGTTTTTTTGTATTACAGAACATGAGTCGATCCTGGTGGTCTAATGGTAACCATACTTGCCTCGTAAACCCAAGATCGCGGGCTCAATCCCGGCCAGAGTCGATGGATTTTTGGGGTGTAAAAATCCTAAGTATGGCTTCCTTCGGAAGAGAAGTAAAGCCGTGGGTCCCTTGTATATTTGCGGCTTATAAAAGAACCTCCAGCCTGAAAGAAGAGGCCTTTGAGCAAAATTTATTGGCCTTTTCACACCTAAATTAAATAGGACGCTGATGACCTGAGATGTTAAAGAGCGCCCGTAAGCAAACCAAATCAACATTGGTATATTGCGAACAATACAAAGATGTCTTTTGTCAAGGCACAATATGCAAATTGTTCGTGCCAGACCCGATATCTAAAAGTAGACAAAGATGGGTTCCTCCTCCATGCTGAAAGAGCGAATATTTCATTTTATTTTATATTTTAAACATTTACTGCACCTGGGCAAGTTTAAACTGAAAAATAAATATTGTCGCGGGCGAACAAGGTCGTTAAGGCATGAACTCGTGAACGGGAGATCTGGGGTTCGATTCCCGCCAGGACAGTTCTTTCTGACTTAGACTTTTCTTATGTTTTACTCATTCCTCATCAATGACCATGACCGTTCTTTTGTGCTTAAATTCGTTTTGTCAGGTAACTTCAATCGCAGGACTACATGCTATGAGCAGGAAATGTAGGATTACAATGTATCACAAACAAACAAAACAAAAAGATAGGCGTATGTTGAAATAATTACGGAACGAAAGTTATAAATCGCTGTAAATCGGTGTTCCTATTGGTGAACATTGGAAGCTTGTCTTATGCTATATAGCAGTGTTTCATAAATCTGCAATATTGAGTGTCTCGAAGTAAATACAGTTTCTCATTTTTAGTAAGTAATACTGTCCTTAAAATAGCAGTAAATATAAACAAAGGTGTTTCATAAAAGCCCTACTTTCAAGAGGAAAACTGCAACTCAGTGCTTCAGGGCATTACAAGAAGGATGTGAGACAAAAGTCCCACCATACCAAATTATTTCAAGATGGGTGCAAGTATTTCGCCAATTTGAGGGAGAGCTGTGAACACAGACAACGCGCCTATAGATCCGTCGTTGTAAAAAACGATTTCCAGTTGAGGCTGTAAGAGCTTTGTTGGAAGAGGACAGGCCCTAGAATTTGTGGAAATTGCGATGAAACTGGGTATTGGAACATCGTCTGTTTATACAATGTTAGTAAAGAAGCTGCTGTGCCCACTGGGTTACGCACAGTCTAACTGAAATTGGAAAGTGGCAGCGAATGAAGGCAGTAAGAATGCACCTGGAACGATATAAACATGAAGATAAAACCCTTCTTCCTGAGCGCTGGTAATTGTCTTGATTTCGAAGATTAAGAACCTCTGCGAGGGATTCGCTTTCAATCAAGAATTGACATCCAAAGTGAGAGATATTCGCAAATGCTGCAGATGGACTACTCCGTCTTCCAAAGATGTGGCAATGTTGACTTGGCAGGTTACTATATTGGAGGTGTGTTATGCCAAAAGTAACTTAAATAAACTTAGTGTGAAACAGTAAATATGTGTCATTGCTTTTCAAATGCCTGATTATATTGTCAAGGATCATCTACATGGAGCAGCCGTTCCGTCCTCGAAAGTGTTTCCATTTTCCTGGGGAAGTTATTTTTGGATTGCGTCCGCAGCTAAATGCAGTTGCCGGTTCCGCCAGTGTCATACATTCCGTAAGTTTTAATGAAATTTGCGTGCATTTGCAGCAGTTTTAATTTCTCCAATTTCTGTCCTGACATTTTTTTACAAGAAGGAAGTTTTTTTCCTGTGGATTTTATTTTTCATTGTTCTGGAGGTAATATTTAATGAATACTGTACAGTAAATTTTACTCTAAATTGATAACATTGGATCACCAATAGCCTATTGTTCATTTTTTTTTATTTATTTATTTACGGACGCTCTTTAACATCTCAGGTCATCAGCATCCCATTCTATTCAGGGCGTAAAACGGCCGACAAACGTTGCTCAGAGGCTTCTTCTTTCAGGCTTGAGGTTCTTTTTCGTGCCGTAAATGTACGACACGGGACCCACGGCTTTACTTCCCTTCCGAAGGAAGCCATACTTAGGCTTTTTACGCCCGGAAAAATCCATCGATCCTGGCCAGGTTTGAAATCGCGATCTTGGGTTTAGAAGGCAAGTATGTTACCACTGCACCACCAGGACCGACTCATCAATAGCTGTAAAATAACACGAAGATTGTTATATTGCTTGCTCTCGTAACAGCAAACTGCGACTTACTGCCGAGTTGTAGCCATCAGCACGGAAAGGTTTATGACAGGCGATTGGTGCGACCTTGGCCCTGCGCTCATTTATGGACACAGTCCAAAAATAGTTCATTTTTGTAGTACTTTTTCCAATTACTTTTGTGCTTAACTTTATTTTATTTCATCATATAGCATTTTCAATTTAAGTTCTCTTATTTTAATTTTTTTTTTTTTTCCTCTGATCATGTAACATATCCTGTTAGAAATTCTGAGATAATACATATTAAAACTAGAGCTTTGAAAACAGAGTGCGCAGAAAGTACATTATTTATCCATAAAATAATCTCTGACAAACAAAATAGATTCGCCAAGGATAGGTTAAGATATCCATCTGAAAGCAGACACTATTCTATCAAACCGTCATTCCTCATCCACTGTGTAGAGGAGCTCGTTTGAGTTATATTAATTTTAAAGAAGCACACGAAGCCAAATCCCACATAATAAAAGGTGAAATTAAAGGGAAGATTGCAATAAAAGCATGTGAGCCCTTTGGCGTTTTTACATAAAAGAGTAATTTAGGAGGAAATGGTAGTGATACCACGGGGGCATATAGAAATAAAGAACTAATTAGAAACTCTGGAAACGGCGCAGGTCACGTATATAAAGAGATAAGTATGCAAGAGTAACGGAACAAGTTTGGCTCTTGAATCCAACGAAGGCTTTTAATAAGCAGGTAGTTGCGGTATAAAGAACTCAATTACTTGAATAAACCTAATGTAGAGGGCATAGGATGCACAGCGGCAGAACAGGAGAGAGTTCATGAAAGGATTACAGCAAGATGGCAACAGTGTAGTCAACAGTCCCCTTTTCTTCTTCTTCTTCTTCTTCTTCTTCTTCTTCTTCTTCTTCTTGTTCTTCAGAAAGTCACTTCTGCTGTGAGTGCTCAAAGAAACTCATGTGGGGTGGCTGCGTGTTTGAAAACTGTGGCGCATGTTGGAGCATGCATTAGCCCTCTTTCTGTATGATATATGGTCAGTTACGAAGCACTCTTTTCACTAAAATGAGCATTAAATGCTTCAGCATCCTCATTCTTACTAATCATCTAAATCCAGTCCTGCCCTAAAACTTTGTACCAGGGAAATGATCATTCAATTTTTGCAGGCATAGTTTCTCACGCTACCATTTAATTTTGTAATACTTTGTTAGCTTAATCCGTAATGTACACGTGGTATTAGTTTCATTTCGTCACTTCCGTTTTTCGCCTGTGAAAATGTGCGCAAGTTGAAACATGTTCATTTCCGCCCACATCAAAGTGCAGGTGACAGCGACGAACAATATACTGCTCTGGAATTGTTTTTTCTGAACAAATCTTAAGTTGAGGCCTATGGAAACTTTGTTTTTGCCTTTAGCACAACTGAAAGATGGATTAAAATGTTTAAAGAGGGTAAGCAATCAATTTCAAAGAAATGTGGACCCGGCGCTCCAATTTGTGTACTAACACAAGAAAACGACATCGCTGCTACCATTTTGAGAGAGGATCGTCGAATAACATTGAGAACACTTTCAGTAATTCCGAAAATTTCACTTTGTGCCACGCACACTTCGGTAACTGAAAAGTTGCACCTGAGACATGTTTGTGCTCGGTGGGTTCCAAGACAACATATTCCCAAATAAAAGACGTTCGCGTTGAAGATGATGTTGCAGGAAGATGCGGAACTTCTTTTAAAAGTAATCACTGCCAATGAAACTTGGCTACTTCATTTCGATCCTGAGAGCAAATCTGACAATCTGCATCCCCTCGTCACGCAGGAGCTGCGTAAACTAAGCAAATTCCTCACCGGTTGAATGACTTTTAATAAAAATGAATGTAATCCAAATTAGGCCTCATTAATTAATGACATCAAATAAGTTATAGCACTAATGTTTGGTATTAGGGGAACAAAATTAGAATTCTTGCAATCTATAAGTATCACAAAAGAGGAACCGCAATTTATTATTATTATTATTATTATTATTATTATTATTATTATTATTATCATCATCATCATCATCATCATTATTATTATTGAGATAAAACCACAAAAATTAATGCCATACTATTTAATTCAATGAAATACATGACCATGATAGACAAAGCTATACTGTGTGGGTATTTTTAAACATTTTTAAATGTAACTATGTTTATGAATTTACCCATTGATATCTTCACATTCACTTAAATCGCAAATGTTGTTGCTGAACAGCTGAACAAAAATTAATATGAACTGTGTCCCTCACCCTTTCTATAGTTCAGATTTAGCGACTTCTCCCCCCCCCCCCTGACTTTTTCCTTTTCCTCAACATGAAGGAACACCTTCATAGGAGTTGTTCTCCACTATTAAAAGCACTGGTGAAGGCTGCGGAGGTGATTTTGAAGCACCTGTGAATAAATACTTTCCAGCATGTCTTTGAAGACTGACAGAAATGCTGGGACCCAACGGGGACTACGTTGAGAAAGAAAACATCAAAATTATTATGAAAAAAGGTATGTTGTCAAAAATGTTGATCATTTTTTATTTAATAGCCCTCGCACATGGGCAACATTTATAAAATAACTGTCAATTCGAAATGGAACACTTTAAAATTAAAGAATGAATTAAAGATTATCGAAAAATTGCACAGTAGATGGAACTAGCTCTAGCATATATCGACTGGCCAATCCTACCCTTTTTAACTGAAAAATGAGCGTATCCTTCGGCTGGAGCAAAGAGGTACAGAGGTAAACAATTGGAGGCTAATAGTGTACCATGTGGCTACTGTAAACCTATATGGGCTTCTGATACCGAAATTATTAATTTTCTATCTTTCTCTCAAAGTAGGGATCTTAAAAGGAGTTAGCAACCCAATAATAATAATAATAATAATAATAATAATAATAATAATAATAATAATAATAATAATAATAATAATTTACAATGGTTAAATATATTATTTGTTTTTATGTTCCTAGAAAAATTAAAAGGTTTCCAAACAAGTGTGCATGAATCATCATTATCATTATTATTATTATTATTATTATTATTATTATTATTATTATTATTATTATTTAGGTTAGTTATTGAAGAAGCTAATTTCAAAATTATAATAAAATATTGACTTTTGTACATAGATATAAAATCCTGTATTAATTGTCCGATAGTTTGGGAAGCGTTGATAATGCTCTAATGGTTTGCATTGAAATATACAACAGAATGACCATCACACTTTCTGATATCCAAACACCGTGTTTGAATAATGGTAATAAAGCCTGCGAACAAGAAGAATGCAAAACGGAATGGAATGGTGTAAATAATGCTTTTAAAGCTGCAGGAGAGTGCAGAAATTGGAGATATTCATTTATGAAGTAAACAGAGAGGCCGAGCTTGCTTAAAGGACAAAAGAATGCTGCGCTTGGGTAAACAAGAACCACATTTCAACTTTGTCATCCCTGATCTTCACAGGGTACGAATGTTTGGTAAACATGTCTTATGAGAACAGGCAACTGCCGCGCCAAGCAGCGTTGCACGGGATGTGGCACAGACTTTTGATTTGGTTTATATACGGACGACTTTTAACATCTTAGATCATCAGTTCTTCAATTCAAGTGTGAAACGGCCGATAAATTTTGCTCAGAGGCCTGTAATTTTAGGCTTGAGGTCTTTTATATGCCGTAAATCTACGTCACGGATCCCATTGCTTTACTTCCCTTCGGGAAAAATTAAATAAAAACCCCCTAAAAATCCATCGATCCTGGCCGGGATTGAATCCATGATCTTGGATTTAGGAGGCAAGTATGCTGTCCGTTACACCGCCTGGACAATTACCATATCGAACTAACGGAAGGATGTATTGTGGAGATGTGAAATGCGGTCATTCTATTCGCACAATCGCTATTGCAGTCCATAAATTAGAAGATTCAAAGTGTTCGACTTTGAATTACCCGATTCCAAGAGCAGGGAGAGAAGGGTTTGGGGAAACCGTGTCCCTACAGGTTGGAAAGGACCATCAATTTTATATATAATTTTCTGGTACAATAGAAGAAAATGTGTTATATTTTTCCTTTTAAATATTATGTTAATCTTAATTACTTTATTCATATAATCTTTTCCTTTTATTATTAGACATTAAAAGAACCCTTATTTCTTTCTATTTGGTGTTATTTTAGAGGACAATATTTACATTCCTCTTAATGTGATTTTATTTTCATTTCCCATTTTAACAATTCAAAATCTTTTATCATTTAAATTTCTAGGTTTGTAACAAAATTAAAAAAAAATCAAATATTGCTTATATAATTATATATGTATTCGTTTCGTGTAGAATATGAAAGGCTTGGTTATACCTTATAATGTGTATCATGATAACTGTAAATGTATTTGATTTGATGTGCAAAGTTTTTTTTAATAACTGTCTGTTTAATGAACAATATGTGTAGTCGAAAGGCCCATTCAAACGATGGGATACAAAAATGTAATATTGAATAATAACTACACATTACTACTGCTGCCTGAATATAGGCTCACTTCATTGTCTTATTAACCTGCCAAGACAATTCCTACAGATATTATTAATAAAAGGAAAAATAAACTATGTTGGATATCATTGCCTACACATCACAGATTACTGGGTGATTCCGCACATTTAAGTATTCCCATGTAACTAGCATAGGTTTCCTCGTTTTTGGGTGGTTGGAAGTATATCAATTGCATTGCCTACGGCTCCAAGTGATTTGATCGCTGGATTATGGAAGCATTTAAAATCATTCATTTGTGTATTTATAGATACTAACCGCAACTTTTCAGCCAATATGCAACTTAATCAGGTGATATCCTTTCAGGCAGTTAACCTTTTGGACATTTATTTTATATCATGTGAATAACTGAAGGTATAAATATACCTAAAATCTCGGGAGCCAAACCTTTCCAGATCCCTATTTATCCTAAATAATTTTTCTTCTATTAAATATGAGGAGTTCATACGTGAAGTAGGCCACACGTTTCTTAAGCATCCTGTATAGCAGCGCCCATACAAGTTAGAAAATCTTCAAGTTTTTAGAATCTTCATAAAAGGTTATGACTCCTTTAGTAAATAATCTAGCAACAATTACGGTGCACGCTTGAAGTTTTCGTGGGATGTGATTCTCCTCTCTAGCGTAAATGCATGCGGTTCATCAAGCTGAATATCTGAGCACTTGTCATTGGAGATTTCTTATTAACCGAATGCATAAAAGTTATGACAAATGTGCTCATATAGAACGCATGGATATACAGGGAGAGTCAAGGAAGTATTGACCACTTGTGTGGCAGTTTCGTATGCGGCGAACCGACCGCAAGTTGCGGGCTACGGGCACCGTAATGTAACAATTTATGATACGTAATCACTTAAATCTATAATTACTTATATTTTAGGGAAGAATATTACTAAAGCTGCTCATTTCTAATGTGTCTCTGAGGGGAAGGGGGGGACTAAGACAACTCGCTGTAGTTCGTTGAGAAAGGCACACAGTTTCCGAACAGATATCAAATTAAGTTTTTCTACCTGCGTTTTGTTTTGTATACGATTTCTTTTGATTTGTCCAATAGATTATGTTTTCTCAAATTGTGTTGGAATTGGACTAAGCGACTGTCAGTTTATATGAATCATTGATAAATAGAAAACCTATGCTGTCAAGTCACACTTGCAGCTAAGGAGATTTTGCTCACAGCAAGCCGGGCTGCGAACTAATTAAGTGAATTTGCTTACTAAGCTCCCAGAATGCGTCTGTCGGCCGTGGGAGCAGCTTACTGCTAAATGGTCGACTCTTGTATAGCTCATGCAGTATCTATTTCCCGCCTGTGATACCTCGGTAGTAAAAACGAGCGTTAAACACTAATTAAAAAGTATCTATTTCAGGCAACAGTGCACATATAAGTTTTCGAAAAAAACTTTCTTTCCTGGGTGTTAAACCATTAACTCTAATGCCTGTGTTCTCTATTTCCTTATTGTTTTACTGTTTGGACGTCAACCATTCTCGGAATAACTGCAATGACTGTTTCGGCCTGGTTGGCTCGTGTGGGTAGAGGGTCAGGGAGGGGGAGATATTACTGCGCTAAGTGGTCATAGCTGCTGCTCGGGGAATTTCGCTGGCATTGCACAGCAGGCTAGTTGGAAATGTTTTGGAGTTTATGAAAAGCTGAAATGCGAGTGTATGAACAAATGAATTCTGTGGCTACTTTGGTGTATGTTGGAATAACGTGAAGCACAGATAACTTTTTATACATGCGACAACATTTTTGCATGTCAAAGGAAGAGTTTAATTTGAGGGGGAGCGCTGATGTGTTTGTTGCACTAGTGAATATGTTCTGACGATTGTATTACTGCGGGTGAAATTTGTCGATTATTTTACACTGTTTCCAGCGTAATTGTTTTATTTTCTCTTTGCTCCCAGTATTCTCATGCTCTTTAATTATGTGTGAGAATTACTAATGCATTTTTTCCTCTTTCTCATAGCAGAACTCTGAATCGTTATTTTTCTTTTACTGAAGTGCCGTACCATTTTTATGAAAAAATAATGCAAAAATGACATTATCTAAAAACTAGAATAAAATGAATGCGTAGCATTTATCTGCGTATTACCCCAAGGGACGTAAATTTAATACCAGACATTTTATTATAACGCTACGAGCATGCAAAATACGCAATGCAAACAAGCAATTATTATTTAAAACGTACACCACAATTTTGAAACATGTCCCTCTGAATACAGAGCCCAATTAACTTGTGCTATTTTTCGGTAATAAGCACTTGTGCATATTTGCAGAAATAACTTAGTACAACAGTTGTAGCGAATTTCACGAAATAAAGGATTACGAACATTTTGATTATTTTAATTTAATTTATTTTTCCGTCGCGAAGCTAATGGAAGTTGATGTGTGACGTTTAGCGCGACTGTATAGCTAAGGTAATCTATCAACAAACTGCAAGAACCCTATTAACGGTAGACGACATGTGTTAGAGAGAGAGAACACTATGCAATATGTTTATACAAAAACGAAACGAGATTCCGATGCACAATTAACACAACTGTTTAAATATAAAGACATTGAAAGGAAAAGAAGATGAAAGAAATCTTGCCAAAACATGAAAACCTTATATTACTTTGGAAAAATACGGAAGTTCAGAAGTAAAAGAGCAAACTACATTTAATTACATTGGAAAGGAATATACAGACTTGAAAAAATCGGACCACAACGGAATTGGAACCTCGTATCTTCAGTCTTCCGTAAGGACACTTTAATCAATTGAGTTACCGTGTACTACTTAAGCATGAAACCACGGACCTCTCATGTATAACCAACAGTTATTAAAATTATTATAACAGTAATAAATGTGGAGTTATATAAAAAGATATTGTTTTATGAGGAGTTACGCTCTATCTTGGAATTTGAAGTTTGATATGTTGCATATATCCCGGAGACCTCCCTAAGGTTTTCTCTATTGGGAGAGATGTGTTCCTCTTAACGGCTACGCGTGTTTATGCCCCAGGTTTCTAGTTTTCTACTACTTTAATTTATATATAGAAATTATCTTCAGTTTTCGTGCCAGTGCTCTAACCAACTGAGCTACTGTATTCTCCAACTTATGTCCTACACATGACTTATGTGAAAGAAGAATTTTAATATATATAAATTAACTCTTTTGAGAGTAGGTGTATAAGTTTCCGGCCTCGTCGATAAGGATTATCGCTTTCACAAAACCATTATCTGGTTTCTTTATCTGTTACAGAACTTCCGCTCCGCTGCGTTCACTTGCTCAGATATAGTTGCATAAAGAAGACTAAGTGTAGAAGATTGTGACATGTACAAAATGGAGTATCGAGCTGTTATTAAGTTCTTCATAAAAGGAGGACTTACTCCAAATGAAATTAAACACCGATTGGACGGTGTATTTGGGAAAACACCCCCCCCCCCCCGATATTCTACCGTAAAAGAATGGGTCAAGCTTTTTCGAGTGGGTCGAGAGAGCATTGAAGACGAAGAGGGTGCAGGTCAACCCTTGGAGGTGCTCACTCCTGAAAACATCGCTCTTGTGGAAGGAAAAATTATGAAACACGGCGGTTCAAAGTTACAGAAATAGCAGCAAGGTTGGGCCTTTCTTAAACAACAGTCCTTCGAATTATTCATAAACATTTAAACATGAATGAGGTTAGTACAAGATGGATGTCTAGACTTCTTACCTCAATCCAAAAGCAGCAACGAGTCATCTGTTGTCAGGCATTTTTGGAGCTCTGCCGTGGCAACGAGAGAGAAGTTCTGCTAACCATTGTTACAGGAGTTGAAACTATAGTCCTCTATTATAATTTCTTGTCCAAAAGAGAATCAATGGAGTGGCGTAAACCTGGCCAAGCACCGCCTCTAAAGGCCAAGGTTACTCATTCAACCAAGAAGATCATGGCCTGACTTTGGGATTGTGAAGGAATACTCTTCATTGACTTCAAGGAGAGGAACAACACAGTAAATGGGGAGTACTATGCTACCCTGCTGCACAGACTACGTGCTTCCATCAAAGAGAAAAGGCGAAGAAAGCTGAGTAGAGATGCCTTCTTCACGACAACGCGCCTGTGCACAAAGCTTTTGTTGCAAAGGAAGCTATGAAGAAATGTTGCTTCAAGGAGATCGACCATCCACCCTACAGCCCAGATCTAGCTCTCAGTGACTATTTCCTCTTCTCAAAACTCAAGAAGAACCTTCGAGGAAGGAAACTTAAGTGTGACGAAGAAGTGATGGATACTGTTTATGCCCATTTTGCTGACAAGACTTCTGACTATTTGGGGGTGGGGGTTGAAATGTTAATTCAAAGATTTGAGAAGTGTATTGCAATAAAGGGTAACTATATTGAAAAGTGAAATATAATTTTTGTCTTTATCATACCTAGAAAATGGTTAGGCCGGAAACTTATGGACCTACCCTCCTATATAGTTGGTGGTAAAGCTAGAAGCCGCGGTCAAAAGTATTCGTAGCATTACGAGTCGCCTCGTAATTAAATCTCTCCCAGTAGAAAAAACCTTAGGTGAGTGTTGAAAATATTATAGAATCAAATGAGAATGGTTGGTGCAGGGAGGACACGGCAGCTCACTTGGTCACAGTGCCGGCACGGAAGGCTGAAAATCCATGGCGAATCCCGGCCATAACCCGATTTTTTCAGTCCGATTCTTTCTTTCTAACTAATGTCCTGTAGACAGTGTGAAGGAACTGTATTTATAAATAAATATTTAATTACACGCTTTTTTTTTACTTATATTACAAAAGTAATGGTATTTAAGCACTGTTCTTGTCATATATAACAAAAAGGCAATTAGTAAAAATACGACCCATGACCGTTTCCCCCCCCCCCTTCTTTATTGCTTCTTTTACTCTGTTGGCATTTTTCAACAAAATTCCTGTTTTCCAGTTCATTTGTGTCTTTGGCACCTATTTAATTGTAAACCTTGGGGTGATCTAATTATACCTCCGCCCTAAAGCGGAAGATGATAGCATTTGGGCTATCATCTCAAAGTTCCGTAGTCCTTCACCTTTTTAAAAAGAATATTTTTTACCTTATATTTCCACATCTCCGTAATCTATTCTTATACGTTGTGGCACATACATTTCTGCATATACTTGTTGTTGCTATTATTTTGATATTGTGAAGGTAGCGATTGAGGGTAGGTACGTTTCTGTTAAAAATTCCCATATCTTGCTAAATACGGAGAGCTATTTGCAATCTATGGTAAGAAATCCAAACCGCTTTAACTGATGAAAAACCATGCCTTCATCAGCGATGTTGGCCTCGAGAGTGAAATATCGCTCTGCTTCGTAGTTTCCGTTGTAGCAAGTTGGTGTGAAGCACAGGTTATCCATTTTATTGCACTCCTATTGTCAGACTTTCCATGAACGTCCACAATTCGCGGTCTTCTGATTCCAAAGTTCCTTTTCAATAATCCAAATGTACAATTCCGTTGACTTGCATCAGGTGATTTAACATGGATGTCGTTGTAAGAGAGGGGATGTATTCCCGTATCTCTCTGCATATCCTCCAAAAGCTGGCGTGTTAAAGCAGGCGTATGGCTTGAAACAGCCAGATCGCGTTTGTTAAGTTCAAATTCTTGTTGATAACGCTGTCCACAGTGAAACCGAGATTTCCAATTTCAATGAATAGGCTCTCTCCCGCTCC
The DNA here is from genome assembly GCA_030762175.1 of Metallyticus violacea. NCBI lineage: Eukaryota > Metazoa > Arthropoda > Insecta > Mantodea > Metallyticidae > Metallyticus > Metallyticus violacea. Next base: position 98,900,006 of record CM060835.1, on the reverse strand, counting down.
CCCTGGTTGGATTCGGTTGAGAGGCCTAAACTTTCCGAATTATCTTGAGGGTGTGGCTGGTTGTGGATTAGCCTGTTTCTTGCCTTCTGGAATAAGTTCTGTTTTCGCGTACCGTTTTTTTTTTAATCGTGTACGAGATGCTTTTGTTGGATATGTAAAACGACGCTTCTTACATTCGCAAAGGACAGTAACTCACCCTTCTCAATACGATTCTACGAGTATTTTCATCGTCATGCACGAGAACACACAACAGTGCACTGGTCGTATTGCTCACACTGCCGTTTGGTACTATATGTTAAGTGCTACTGTGAACTAGAAGATGCATGGATGGGAAACAACCCTCTGTAATTTCTGACTTGAAGGGTATCTTGGCATATATTAAGAGCAGTTTTTCAGTTTTGACAATAGCAATATGTTGGTTGGAGAAACTCAGTTCTTGCGGAAGTAAAAATTGCCGACAACATTGCTGGGAGTGCTATAAAATGCTGGCAAGAGCATAAGATATATACAACACAGGAAATTCTGCAAGATGAAAAAATTTATGTGTTCTCGAAGATTTTTCAGGAACGAATATTGCTCTTTTAAATAGTGTCTGTGGAATCAGAGGCATTTTTCGATGTATAAAATTATCCTTCTAAAACATCGGCAAACCAAGTTTGAGCACCTGTGGGCAGGGGTTGAATAAAGTATTTTCACAACTTTTTAATTTCTGTTATCTAAAATTTATATTATAGTGAAATTGGTAGGAAACACATTTTTAACGTGTGTAATAAAAGCCACTAGGAATAAGTCAAAACCTCGTATCATGTTGTATAAAACGTTTAAAACTCGTGTAGGAAATTTTAGGTAAAATGTTAGAAATTGATGTTCAATTTCCAGAAATGCATGCTCTTTTAATGGGTAATTTTTTATGTGTTTTCGGTCATCAGGTTTCGAGCCAAGCATTTCCTTCAGCGTTTTCTTGTCACAATATTTTTGTACTATGAAACACTGTATTTTACGTGATTGACACGATATGAGTTGTATTGTGCTATAGCTCATGTATGTTTGTTTTTTGTTGGAGTATATTTTGACTAACTTAACTCTTGAAATAAGCAAAGTAACTTAAACCGAAAAACAATTTAAAAAGTGGACTAAATTTGTCATCTTTTTTATATAAGTTCGACATTTTGCTAAAAATAACTAAATAAATTTCGTTGCATATCTATTTTAAAAGCAGCAAGTCTGGTTGCAAAATTCTGAAATTCACGACGAACATGAGACGTGACCTGTTCTTTGTATTTTAGCGCTTAAAAAGAATGGATTTATGTTAGAAAAGACCACCAATTTATCTTTATTGTTTTACCTCTGAAGGGAGTAATTAAAGTAAAACTGTTAACAATAAACAGTACGATAAAAGCAACAAAATAAAAAAAATATATAAAAAAAACCCACGAAACATGTTGATTTTTGCCTAATGTTAAGAAAAATGAATTCAGTTCTAATAACGATCACATATAGCATTATTCTTTTGTATTCTGCGATTAACATAGTAAAATATGAAATTTCGTTTTTCAATTCTGTTAACATCTATAGCTATATTAATGCCACAATAAAGAATTAAAGGGACACATTTATAAATTCCGTTGTTATATTTGGAACTTAGATTGAATTGTATTGTTTGGAGTGGAAGAGGATACTTCGGTTCTTTATTTTTGCTCACGGTGGCCGTTTATGCCCATGCCACTGATGACGATACCTCTGGGAGGAAGGTGAGAAAGACACCGGACTGCCAGGATCCACGGACGTGACTGTGCGATCGTAGACGGAGTCTCTAACATGTGTCCTGACGGGGGAGGGGCAATTCGTTTTTATTTGATTTATTTACGGACGCTCTTTAACATCTCAGGTCATCAGCATCCCATTCAATTCAGGGCTTGAAAAATTTTGCTAGGAGGCCTCTTCTTTCAGGCTTGAGGTTCTTTTACATGCCGTGAATGTACGACACGGGACCCACTGCTTTACTTCCCTTCTGAAGGAAGTCATACTTAGGATTTTTACGCCAGAAAAAATCCATCGATCCTGGCCGGAATTGAATCCACGATCTTGGGTTTACGAGGCAATGGTTACCACTACACCACCAGGACCGACGAGGGGTAAGGAGTTCGAGGGCCTCGGAAGGTCCACTTTCCTTACCAGACACCGGGGCAGAAATCTTTCCAATGTGCAACCCACCCAGCGCCACATCAGCCCACCTTCCCTGGAACTTTCGACCCTAGTAACAGAAGCAACGAAATGAAATGGGAGAACTGAAAATTTATGGAAAATAAAGAACCAATTTAGCATTCACCTAAGCGACCAAGGAAATAACGAATAATTCCAAGGTCATGTTGATCGGCCCCAAGGAATTTGAACCGGGACCTCCCGAACGAAGTCCCAAGTCTTACCACTTGAGCCATCTCGCTCGGTGTACTTTGAACTTAAGACATGATACTATCTTTATGAAAGGATTCGAAAACGTGCTGGCTTAGGTAAGGTATTTAAACGCTGAAGTTCTGCGCTGTATTTATGGCTCCAGTTAAGTCTCGCAAGTTTTTCCCATGGGAAAGAGATGAATTGTATCCGAGGAAGTTTACCCATAGAGACTGTATCGATAAATGTGGCAGAAAAAAACTGGGTTATATTGACAGCAGTTTTTATGAAAAGTAGCGACAGAGAAACAAAACCACACCTTTTGCCTGTAGGCTGAGAGAAGGTTGTACGTACTACAGTTGGATTTTCCTTTGCGTAAATTCGACGTACTTAAATTACAAATGTAAGTATTAATTTGATGAACTCCTATGATTAGGAAAATGTATGAGGGCATTAAGGCTTAAGACACGACTTCTGTAATTTTGTTTTTAAAAAAGGTTAAGAGACTCATATTTAAAATAAAGCAAAACACATTTTCGCGCCGTTAGACTGCAGCAACACAACATGTTATATCTGGCACTTGTACATTTGTAGACTAGCTTTCAAAAGTGTCCTTGACCTGTCGTAAGCATTGTACTGTTGTTTTCCAAGCATACAGTAATATTCGAGTGTGCACTGAAACTAAAATATCGGAATAAGAGAAGATACAATAATTGCTGTAATGAGCAGTGTATTAGTCAGACACAAAACTCGGTTTGATCAATTCGCCTGGAGCTATTCCGAGAATGCGTTTCGCGCTAAAACGAGGATGTAATTTCTCTGAATTTTTTCCGACAGTTTTCAAAGAATACCCTTATCAAGGCAATCAACAATATTAAGGGGTCTCTAGTGCATTAAATGTTCGCAATGCAAAGCACGCCCAAAGTAAAGCATAAGGTTAAAGTGAGGCAGCTATCGATTCTTTCTAGCTAACGACCAGGTTAGTGAAACTTCCTGCTTCAAATCCCAAAGGCATTCCAAAATGCTGTCACGCCACCAGCGATGTGAAACCAAGATTACAAAGGTGCACTCGGAAATGAGTCTCTTTAGAATACACAAGTAAGGAATCGATTTCAGCGGAACTTGTTAGACTAAATTTCATTTGTTCTCGGAGTTAATAGTGTTAATTCACTATGAAATAAAACCAATATTGTGTGCATGCTATTATTGATCAAAGTTGTCCGAATAGAAACGACAAGGAAATTGTTCCGCAAATGGCGCATCCTTGGGCCCGCACGGTTGCCTTCAGCTGTGGAGTTATAGAAAGAACGAGGACAACAATTTAACTAATCTTCTCAAGGGATACGTGAGAAAATGGCTGCTCTATACTGTTAGATAAAACAACAGCCAGAGCATATTCGGAATTGGAATGGTTTTTTCCTAATCAGTGTAACTTGAAATAAGAAAACTTAATGTAAAGTAAGCAACGCCGGTTTACCATATGGATATCCAGTATTGTCTTTTAGCAGATCTCTGTTAAGCAAACTACATTACACATAAAAGTTTGTTTTTCTTTATTCTATACAATGGGGAACCATACAGAACATCAGAAATGACTTAACTTAACGTAGTACTGGATACTGAAGCTACAGGAGGACCTTATGCATTTATAATTCAATGAAAATTTCTACATAAGGAATTTAAAATTACAAGCGTGAATAGTCAGGAAGGAAAACATTCCTTTTTTTTTAAATTCGTTATTTTCTAAGACAAATATCATGTAATGCCGTGTTCAATATTTAAATAAAGGAATAAAATAAACATGTATGAATCAAAACCTTTTGACTTGACCTCCTCGACAACTTCAACGACAAAGCATATTGGGTCTTTGATTTTCCACCTTTTTGTATTAATAAGTGCATAATTGCAAATGTGCCTTCTTGCACCTTCTATATAGTTGACCAAGATTTTTTCATATTTCATTTTATAGTGGAAAGCTATATATTATTTTATACTTTGATTTTCTCCGAATTTGAAAATACCTTTTTGAATAGTGGGAATCACAGGAACGTTTTCATAAACAATTTTCAAATGAAAGTTAAAGAAACAAGCATCGACTTTTATGAGAAATGTACTGTTTGTGATGTCGAGATAATGGCTCTTGTTAGGAAAGTTTGCCATTTTCCAGGAAACATTTTCGCAAATAATTACTCAAAATTAATTAATATCAACATGGTGTGTATTAACAATCGGAAAGTAATACGTTTCAACACAGTGATTTACTCTTTGACCCCCCATAAAACCCAGGGGCATAGATCTAACTCGAATTTTCTTTATTTAATTTAAAGAGCATATTTACAATGTTATTACTTTGATTTTTTTTATAAAAAGCGTACTTATTTTCTTTGTAATATTATGTAAAGAAGCGATCATATCGATCATCTATATAAGAATTAACATTACGGAAGTGAGAGACAAAGTGCGACCTTTGTGACGCCTTGTCCGCTTGTGAAAGGCATGTAACTTCACGATGGTCACTGTTGGAAGTCAAGGTATTCTTATATTTGATTCGTTCAGTGATTAATGAGCGAAATAGTAAACACAATATATCCAAAAATTAACGCCCTCGTGGTAGCATTTGCGCCTACTAATCCGGAGGTCCTGGGTTCGATTCCCGGTCGTTCAAACTGTCTGGGTAAGGTTTTTCTGTTTTGTTTTGTTCTTACTCAGAGAATGAATGAATAAATAGTGTTTAACGCCCGTTTTTGCTACAGAGGCACCACAGACGATGGACATTGATACATGAGATGAAATGATATATTAGGAAAGGATTTATTTTTAAGGAAGGAATCTTTCCAGGCCTAAGTTTAGGGTACCTCCCCGGCATTTGCCATTTATGAGGACTGAGGAAAACCTGGAAAAAAACCTCAGTCAGGGAGGATGGTCCTGGCGGTATTCGAACCCAGACCTCTCGCTCACGAGTCCGTGCCTTAACGACCTCGGCCAACCTTGGCGGTTTACCCAGAGAAGGGGAATGCCAGAAATCTTTAGGGCGCCAAGGATTCCGATTTGTTCATTTCTTTCATCCACAGGTTTAAGGATCCTCTGGTGCACCATTGCAATATCACGTTTACTTTTATCTCCACTGGGGCAACAAAGCGGCGCCGTATGGGCGTTTCGGCCTCAGAAGTTCGTTACAATATCACCTTGCCAGGAGGAAACGCCCACATGACAATGGACTGATATTGAATTTACCATTGTGTGCCTGTGATTCAGATATTTACTAATCCTAGTTGAATGTGGGATAAGTTATTATATTACAGGTTGCACTCGTAGCGTGTTCATATTTCTATATAAAGGTGAAGCTGGGATGATATGAATGGGGGGAAAAAAAAAAAAAGTGCAAATTTAGTGTCTGACACAGAAGGCGCACACGTCCATTGATGAATATATGGCAGAAATTGGTGAAAAAGGTGAGTGTTCAATGTGCATAAGATAAACACTGGTGTTGGTGGCCATGTATTTATAACTTTTTGCCAGTGACAAACACGTTTTTAAAGAAATTAAGCATATAAACGTGTTTCATTGTTGTAGCACATATTGTAACATCGATTATTTAAGAAAACGGTTATGGGTGTTTCTGTTTTTAAAGTTATCTGTTGAATATAGATATCAATTCCATACTTCGTATGTAGTGCATTCAGTTACTGTCTTCCGGACGAACAAATTAAATACAAGATTATAAATAACTATTCTTCAAATAGCCTCCATCTTCCATTCCTATTTCAAAATCCCAAAGCAGAAATAAAACATGACGAATTAACTTAGAACTTAAATGTTCCATTATTACTGCTAATCCGAAAGTTAAATCCTTGTTGATTACGTGGTTGCATAGCTGTTGATTGCCATTCAGAGAGTACAAAGGTACCTCTATATCATCGGAGATTTGCTTACGCGCTAGTGAAATATCGACTCGCTTGATTCAGTACTGCGGTTCAAAAATTTCGACATTTATTGTCAAGACTCTTTCATGAATCCCGTTTTAGCCACTAGGTTTTCGATCTGCCGTAGCAACCGCTGCGTCCTTTACCACCGTCTTGCAGTATCACTGGTAGAGTGCAGTATAACAGAAGAGCATGTGATCAACACACCGCACCATGCTAGTCCCATCACGCAAAGGTTTTGATCACGTCGCTACCTCTCTACTGGCTGGACCCCGTTCCAAACCTCCGCAGCTTAGAAATTTTAAATATCGAACTCGGGGCCTCCAACATTAGCCACTAGACCAAGGAGGTGACCCTGTCAAGACTCAATTATTTTGAATGTTCATTTTGTGGTTAACAAAAATTAACGGAGTGGTGGGGATGTAAATAAAATACAACACTTAAGGCGTCAGAAACAGGCTAACAAATTGTAAAATGTTTCTCAAAGAGTTTTTTTTCTTCTTTTTTTCTTTTCTTTTTTTTTCTCTTTTTTCTTTCTTTCTTTCTTTCTTTCTTTCTTTCTTTCTTTCTTTTTTTTTTTTTTTTTTGGTAGTCGACCACACGCTAGACATTTAAGGCTCTGGGAAAGGAAAATGTTAAAACAAAATACAAATAAAACTTGAATGCCCCACCATCTTCAGGACAACAATGGAATATGCTTTACCTTGAAAGAAATAACTTGTCTTCTAACGTTTGCATGGCTACTCCTATTTTATGAAAAAGCATGTAATGGAGGCCTGCATATACAGGGTGATTCGCAAGACATACTTGCCGTGCACAGTGTTATGCCAAAATTCATGTATTTCTTACTTAAGCTGTTGCTGCACGCTTGCGCAGTACTTGCAATCAGTGTAATCAAAAGTTACAATGGAAACTCATTAGAAATATCTGTCTTTTAAATAATTCAAATAGGCAGTAATACCACTGAACATAAAGTTTTATAAATATTTAAAATAGATGAACAAATAGGATTTAATAGACATAAATTCATCATGATTCATCATCATAGACTGCAGGGACTTGGCCTAAGGACCCACAGGGACTCCATGACAGTGTAGGCCGCAATGCGTGTGGATGCACCTGTTAGACAACAGTACAATATACAGATGACGGACCAGCACATGAAAAACTTCATTTTCCTGTACAAGACTCGAACTCGCAATCCTTCGGTTACTCACTATTCGCCGCAACGAGCTTGGCCACCAGATCCGGCTGTCCCATTACTTAATTTGCATAAATATGAACCACATATTTCATAATGCGGAATATTCTTTTTCTCCCTGTTTCTTTTTCTTTTATTGTTTTTGTAAGTTTTCCGAAACAATGGATTTTATTCTAAAGATTAAGGTACAATAATTTGATATATCTAAGAATACGTTGTTGTTTACTGATAACACGTAAGAATCGCTTAAGGGCAAAACAGATCTAACTAAATATCATTTCACGAAATTTTCAAATTGAAAAGTTCTGCGCATTAATAAAATCAATATTATCCCTTAAGTGGATTTTAACGTGTGATTTCCGGTATACAAGCCCAGTGTTTTACGTTTGTATTAGGCGATCACTCAGGTAGGGTAGGGAAACAATTATAAGTCTGGGTCGAACTAGTGACTGCAGTGCGGCAATGTATAGGGAATTGCTAAACGGCGGGATTACATAACACCACAAGCCGCAGGATCAACAGAAACACCCGGCACATTATTTGATTCGCTATTCATTAAAAGGTGCATTTTCTGTTCATAGATACGAGGATAGGTCCATAAGTTTCCGGCCTCGCCCATAAGGGTTATCGCCTTCATAAAACCCTTATCTGGTATCATAACTTATCTGTTAAACTTAATTGCAGCTGTAACTTCCGTTCCGTTGTGTTCAGTTGTTCACATATAGTTGCATAAAGTAGGGTGTATGTAGAAGATTGTGACATGTTCAAAATAGAGTATCGAACTGTTATTATTAAGTTCTTCACAAATGAAGAACTTACTCCAAAGAAAGTAAACAGTGATTGGACGGTGTATGTAGGGAAGTATCCTCCTCATATTCTACCGTAAAAGAATGGGCCAAACTTTTTCGAATGGGTCGAGAAAGCATTGAAGACGAAGAGCCTGTAGGTTGGCCGTTGGAGCGGCCCTTGGAGGTGCTCATTCCAAACATGGCTCTTGTGGAAGGAGAAATTATGGAAGAGCGGCGGCTCAAAGTTACAGAAATAGCAGCAAGGATGGGCCTTTCTAAAACAATAGTCCTTAGAATTATTCATGAACATTTAAACATAAATAAGGTTAGTGCAAGATGGGTGCCTAAATTTCTTTCCTCAGTCCAAAAGCAGCAACGAGTCATCTGTTGTCAGCCATTTTTGGAGTTCTGCCGTGGCAACCAGAGAGAAGTTCTACAAACCATTGTTACAGTTAATGAAACTATGATCCTCTACTATGATCCCTTGTCCAAAGAGAATCAATGGAGTGGCGTAAACCTGCCGAAGCATCGCCTCTAAAGGCCAAGGTCGCTCAGTCAATCATGAAGAGCATGGCCTTAATCTTTTGGGACTGTGAAGGAATACTTTTCATTGACTTCTTCAAGGAGAGGAATACCACAGTAAATGGGGAGTACTATGCTGACCCACTGCACAGACTACGTGCTTCCATCAAAGAGAAAAGGCGAAGAAAACTGAGTATAGATGCCTTCTTCACGACAACGCGCCTGTGCACAAAGCTCTTGTAGCAAAGGAAGCTGTGAAGAAATGTGGCTTTAAGGAGATCGACCATTCACCCTACACAGATCTAGTTCCCAGTAACTGTTTCCTCTTCTCAAAAGTCAAGAAGGCCTTCAAGGAAGAAACTTTAAATGTGATGAGGAAGTGATGGGTGCTGTTTATGTCCTTTTTGCAGACAAAATTCTGACTATTTTGGGGAAGGGAGGATTTAATGTTAATTCAAAGAGGTGAGCAGTGTATTGCAATAAAGGGTAACTATGTTGAAAAGTGAAATATAGTTTTTGTCTTTATCATACCTATAAAATGACTAGGCCGGAAACTTATGGATATCGTGCAATGATTTAAGTTAACATGTATTAAAAGCCCATAACAATAAATTGTAAATAGTCTTAATATTTATGATTTATAATAAAAGCCAGAAGTCCTAAATTTATTTTTCTTGACATTTTTTCCCTATTCGTTCTATTTGGTAAATTACATAAACAAAATGTGAAACATAATGATGATAGCCATGTATACTCTTATAATTATTACGGACAGAATAAAAATCGTGCTATTTTAAAATTAATTTTGAATGTAACAAATATAATTAACGAAAATGGAGAATTTCGTCCCAATATGTAATGGTTTATACTGTGATAATTTATCAGGGAATGTTTATCAGAGAATGTTTCTGCAAACTGACTTGATTTTAGCGAATACTTCTATTAATATACTGACAATTCATGGTAGTGCTGTTGTGGAACTTAGTTAAAAATATTCAATAGATTTGCTTTTTCCAAAACGCGTGGTGGAAATATTATAAGAAAAATGCTGTTTCAATTAAAAGTGCAAGTGATGTTTTTAAAATGACAGAAAAATCGCATAAAATTACCTAAACACATTATAAAAATGACCGAATCATTTGAACGAAAATGATCCACTCATTGATATAGTGATAATATATTTATGTTGTTCACATAACTTACAGTATAATGCAATCAATGTAGAAAAGTTACTTTTTTGTACTAAAATGGAAAATATATTATAATTTAGTAACAATTAAAATATGCATAATGAGCTAATTAATATTTAAATCCTTTCTGTTTTTCCACTCCTTCTACAGACAAAATAATTAAATAGTTGCACAATTATTAGTATGTTACGCGATCCCTAAGTTGATAAAATTTGGAAAAAAAAAGAAGTTATTTCTATGTTAGACAGTTGAGTGTCTGGGAGGGGGGGACACGTACATACAGACTTAACATTCTTACCTCATTGCACATTCTTACTTAGATGACGGTGATCATGTTTACGTTCTCGAAGGAAAAGGAACCTCCATAGTAGGCCAATACGTTCTTGTACATTGAACAGCTCCTTTCAAGGCACGGTGCGATGGTATCACGGTTGAGGTGCACTAAATCACTGATTTAACTTCCTCTTCAATGCCAGGCGTACTAAAAATTCCCCCCTTTAACACTCGTGATACAACACAAAACTTTATATCCTAAATTCTTGTCTAGAATAGGTTTTACTTTTCTGATATCACCAAAAAAAAAAAAGTTTGATAATGTTCAATAAGCGAAAATGTATAAAATAAACCACTGCATAGTGACGAATATAAACATCCTAGTTAAAATAATAAAATAGTAGAATATATTTCCAAAAAATTACAAAAGTACCATCTAAAATTGAAAAAGGATCTATAAATAAAAATTACAAAAATTTTATTTAAAAATTTACATAATTTGCAGGATGTGTTTGCGATATGTATGGAATATCTATTATCTATCATCAGAATCTGGGACCTGGTGATCAGGAGTATTTTGCAATTGAAAACTTGTTATTACTTTATCTTTGAGTAACAGCTTCTGCAGAATATTAACTGAATACACATGTAGAACACCATTTAATGCCAAATTGGGTGGGACATTCTCAAGGGAAAATATCACTGAAATCTGTGGCTTGAAGAAAGAAAAATATATCCCTTTCATCAATGAAAATTACAGACCGGTTCATAAGGAAATAAATCAATAATGAAGAGAGATCAACTTTTCGTAAATTATCATTTTAATCCTAATGTTAATTAATGATATGCCCAACTTTAGGTAGTTTAATGAATTTCTAAATGGCATAGAATACGTATTCAGTATTTTGTTTTGCTATTTTCCATTCAACAACGCTTGCTTTTCATTGTATGCTTTTTTTCTCAAAATTAAAGAGAGATTATTTTCAAAAACTCCTTATTAGTTAAAAGGGTGAAAGTCCAGTTTAAACAAAGGGTTCAGATAAAAGAAGCAGTGCTAAAACTATTTTAAAACTTAATAATTCATTAAGTTGCGAGTAAGCATAATGTTTATCTTTTTGACTTGAACAAAATCTGTTTATTTTGAAATGTAAATGGTAGTGTAAGATTTGATTCGCTTTTTTTTTTTTTTTTTTTTTTTTTTTTTTTTTTTTGAATATATTTTAATTCTCAGAGACATATCTAGCCAGCCAGTCCGTGACCTGGAATCAGTGGCTGAACTTGTGACGGCTGTTAATTTATGCTTCCTGAAGGTCAGACACATTAGACCTTTCGGAATGGATGAAGAGCTGAAATAAAGGATGTGGCAGTATTTGAGATAAGTGTGAGAATTGATACTGTCGTTTCATTAATTGGTACAAAGGACGGATGGAAAAATTAAGTGCTTCACATACAGGATTTGAAATTACTCTTCCTGTTAGCGTTTGCGTCGTTGCGACATATACTCTAACCAAAACCTCAGCGTTTTCCTGTTTTCCATACCGTTAACCAACCACACGTTTCAACTCGTAATGGAAGGCTTAATACATGTGGTTTCATCAGAAACACATTTCCATTTCATACAGATTTGCAGCAACTACCTCAACCTCTCCAAATTGTAAACTAAATCTAATTTATGTTAGAGATGGGATCTGTAGGTCCAAAAGCTAACGCAATAAATTCCAAAGTGCGCTAAGACGTTTTACGCTATTTTTGGATATATGACTATTGTCCTCCACTTCTTTGAAAGCTCTCAATGTTACTGATGTATTATAAGGAGCTGTAATTATGTCCTTTCCCGTTGTTATGCTTTCCAAATAGTACTGATGCAATGGTTTACTCATTTTTATCATACTGTACTGAGAGGAACTCGTGATGAATGAATGAATGGTGTTTAACGCCCGTTTTTGCTACAGAGGCACCACAGGCGATGGACACTGGTGATACATGAGATGAAATGATATATTAGAAAAGGATTTATTTTTAAGGACGGAATCGTTCCAGGCATAAGTTTAGGGTACCTCCCCGGCATTTGCCATTTATGAGGACTGAGGAAAACCTGGAAAAAACTTAAGTCAGGGAGGACAGTTCTGGCGGTATTCGAACCAAGATCTCTCGAGACCGTGCCTTAACGACCTCGGCCACCTGGCGGTGGAACTCGTGATAGAACATTGCGAAGATTTTAGTGAGAATGCCTCAAACGTCGTGGAGGAAAGGAAAAAGATGGAGATTTATAGGGTAGATAAATAAAAATTCTAATATTAGCTCATCAGTCAATCAAGATATTGGTGGTGAGGTCATTAATACACAAAATCATATACGTGAGGTCTGTGGTTTGAATTCTACAGGATCGTTCTCTCTGAGGTTTTCTTCAGTCCCCATCAAGTGCATATTATGGGGAGGTGCACTAACTTAGGTTTGGAACTCTCCCCCTCCCTCAAATCCCTTCCTAATTTATTATTTTATCTCGCGTATCAATGTTTAGCGCCTGTGATGCTATATTAGTTAATAAGGGCTTTAAACACGATTAAAAGAAAAGTATTGGAGTTGCGAATCAAGCAGCAGAAGATAGTTGTATGGTCTATTTTCAGGTAGCGCACTGGACCACATAATGCTAATTAATGAAGTTGTTGATGCGGACCTAGGTATTGATGGAGCATTTGATGGAAAGGGAAATCGAATGCTATGACTAGGGGGTTTGGAAATTTATATCGTGGAATTTTCTTGCATGATATTTTTGCTTAGTAAAGGAAAGATTAAATTGCCAATTTTAAAGTAGGTTCCTTGTTATGACAAGAGCTATATAAAAATTGCCTGGCAAACAAAATTGATAGTTGTTCCCACTTCAACAGAAGTAAACTTCCATTTTTCTATACACAAGTTATTAAAAAGTAGGAATAGTAGGTATGCGCTGCAGGTACGCTATTAAATATTTAAAAATTACTTTCAAGAATAAATCTAAGTTTGTTTAATTAAAATAATTCCATTAGCTTTAAGAAATAAATATTTAAGCACAGTTTAGTATTTTATTATTATTATTATTATTATTATTATTATTATTATTTATATTGCCATAAATTAATTGAAAATGTACTTGTTTTTACAGACGTTTCCCCAAAGGTGTAAGTGAAACTAGAGAAGTTTTGGATTAGCATAATTTAAAATTCCTTTTTTGCAGTCAAAACAAGAACCGAACTTTTTATTTTTCCACATAAACATTTCCCTTTCCATCTAAAATGTCGTAATCAGATAATATATAATGTAGCACGTTTTCCTTCTTTTTTCTCCCCTCGGTGCTTAATATTTTATTTTAGGGAAATCGCTCTTCCATTCTCAACAGAAAACTCTAGTCTTGGCATTTGAATTCAGCTTCTTTGTGGTAAGGAAGACCGACATATGTGTATATTCCTTCCTAGAAATGGAACTGTGTTAATGTGCACCCTGTCTGCCGGTAGCGAAAACATACCAGAATCAGTTATACGACGAACAATATGCTTAAAAAAAAAAAAAAAAAAAAAAAAAAAAAAAAAAAAAAAAAAAAAAAAGTTGGTCTTGGCTTTATGAAAGGCAGGCTGCCATGTCCGGGCCGGTTTTTCATGTGAAAACTGAAAATGCACGCAATGTCGGTCGATAAAGCTATGGGCGATAGTGCATAGCTATTGGAGAGCAGAGAGGGTTGCGGTGGCTATATAATCTGATCTACCCGTATAAGTAGAGGAGGGGGAGAAAAATGAATAGTAGTGTGTGAAAATAAATATAGAGGAATTAAATTATCTGTCAGCTGAAGGATTGAAAAATGTCATTTTAGAGAACAGGAAACAGTTAATGCTTTTGAAAATGTTTGATTAAATAATAATTTTAAAAAATCCAAAATCATGGCAGTATGAAAAAAAGTTAAATTTATAAATTAAGCATTACTATTTTTTGAAAGTGGGGGCACGCTGCTCTGAATCTGGACAGCATAAAAATGAACACTTAATGGATGGAAATAACAATGTTACATTTTAAGTATAAATATGGGAACATTTGTGTTGGAATAAGATCAATGAGGAACGTGAATAACTTACAAATACATATACACTCGTTTCATGTACACACCACGCAGAATTTGTACCATCAGCAATATGAATTTGTCCAAATATACCCAGGTAGTATTTATTAAAAGAGTCGGACTTTATTGTTGAATAATGAATGTTTATGGGAATGAATGTTTGCTGCGCAATATACCAACATCCGTCAACGGCGCCTTTGGAGATTTGTTCCACAGACAACAAGGATTCTTCGCTCAGGTTACAACTGCTTGAACAAACCTGGAGACTATAATGTCCACATATTCTAAACAATAAATCGTTACGGAAAAAATCAACTTTCGTTTGCGTAACCTTTCTATTAGATTCCGCTAGATTGAAAATGGAACTGAGCTGAATGTTTGTTAGTTGAGAACCATTCATTACATAATTTATAATTTTTATGACGTGTTCAGTTTACCAGCTGGACGAATGAAATAGTGATTTGTTTTTATTTTGTGAGAAATTTCCGTTTTAAACCTTATTGAAAAACGAAGCTTGGTAATTCATAAAACTTATTTTAACAAACTAACTGTTGGGAGGAATTTGGTGAGATTAACCAGCAGCACTACGAGTACATAGCGTTTGAACCAACATCCCAAAGGTGTCTCAGGACCTACAGTCGTTTTGTACTCCTTACAAATATTATTGTTTAATTAATCTCAAAGTTCAATGACCTTTATCAATTCAGTATTGGGGAGGGCGGTTCAAATTGAATTGAAAGTGATGAAAAGCAAATTCGAAGACGGAAATATTAAGGAAAAGGTTAGGAGATGTAGCGCGAGGACTCGGCAAAAGTATAAAGAACAAAGGAACATCGAAGGAAGCTGGGAAGGTAGGAGTATCATATTTATTTGAAAACTAAGCACAAGACGTAGAAAATGATCCGGATGATCATTGTGAATCACGCAGAATTACCCGCGAGTAATGTTATAGAACCCCTTTTGTTATCTGCCAAGTTATGTAAAGCTGACGCCAGTCTTGTTTTTAGATATTCAGAGTAACTAAATAATTTTCGGACAACCTAGTATACAAAGGAATAAAATCAATATCGAACGTTTGTCTGTTACGATAGTATACAAAGGAATAAAATCAATATCGAACGTTTGTCTGTTACGAAAATAAATAACCATTTTAACGTTTCATTTGAAATACAAGCCAAAAACCGTCTACATATCTCAAGATATAATTTGTAATAGACTTGATGGTGCACAAGGTATTTACGAAATCAACCCAGTCTATGGATTTGTGCTGTACCCTCATTTCGCTACGCAGTCGGAGTTTACATACACTAGTGGAAACGGTTCACCTTCACTGGACGCTCGATTCCCTGTAAGACTGGAATTAAGATCCCGCTGACACAGGCTTTAGAGCTATTTATTATATTTCGGCAATCGTTACTTCGACAGGATGTGCGGAAGAGTCTGCATCGCTTGTGCTCGTTCGGCCACATCTAAACTAATCAAATAATTTATACATCATTCTAAGTTAAATTGCAGATTCTCCGTAATGTTTGTCCAGGTTCTAGTTAGTTTCTGCAAGCATTGTCTCTTTCAGAAAGTAAAATTTTATTAACATACCAAATTCGTGCTTCTCCATTTTGAACTCTTTTTTCAAATTTAAGCAAGGGAATGGCCCTCAGACACAGACTAAGTTTCGGAACTATTTATAACTATGTAAAGCATCCCTCAATAGTCACCATGTTGGCAAGAAACATTGAATACAATGTTGAATTTGCACGGACTTGTCGAACTGTCCTCGTATATTGAATTTATATTTAATACTTTTGTAGTATGGTGTAAAGTAATGTAACATGCTGCATATTCTGGCTTATAATGAAATGCAAAAAATATAATTATAAAGTGAATAAACATTTCTTGGTATGAGAAGAACATCTAGACGGTATTATATTAAAAGAATAGATAGGAAAACTAACAAGAGTGGAATGAGGCAACATCCGTGAAACAAGATCCACGGGAAAGCCCATGAGAAACAGAGCAAATCCGTGCTTAGTTTAGAGGAAGGCAAGTAGTAGATAGAATGAAGTTCGATAAAAGTATAGTATGATGTCATGCAGTTCTGTATAATCTCTTACGACAATAACAAATAACGCATTTGCGTGGGTTAAAGATCAGACTTCACGTGCTTTCTCACTATATTTCTAGCTTTATACTGACATTAAACGCTCTGTCAAGTTGAGTAGAAACAGATGTTCAATTGTGTGTGCGGTAGTAGCACTAAGTGTAGTTTAACATACATAATCGTGTATCCGGGGGCTGATGAATTGGTCCTGCAATTGCACATAAACATTGCTCTATTTTCATCAGTATGAAGTCTTTTATGGTCTGATTTGTATTCTAACCTCGCTATTTCTTTCTAAAATTATTTAGTTAACTTGCTATTTTCTTTCCAGTAAGTTTCATCAGATATGCAATGCTTTCATTAAACTTTGTCGCCATAAAAAGACTATTGTCATTGTTGTTTAAATTTCCTGCTAGCTACTTAGATCCTAACACCCAAAGGAGTAAGAGTGTAGTGAATACATGAAATTTTATTTAAGGAGGTCCTATAACATCTCTGGCCATTAGCGTCCCATTCATTTCAGGATGTGAAACGGCCGATAAATTTTGCTCAGAGGCTTGAGGTTCTTTTATTTGTCATAAATCTACTACAAAGGACCAACGGTTTTACTTTCCTTCCGAAAGAAACCATACTTAGGACTTTTACGCCCTAAAGATCTATTTTGGGTCTATGAGGCGAGTATGGTTGCCACTAGACCACCAAGACCTACTACACAAATTTAAAATTATTAAATTATAGAATTTAAGACAAAAGCAGTAAACAGGTGAAATGAACATACAGTGTGGCTTAAGATTGGAACAGAGTACTAGAAAATATAATTTAAAAGTAAACTTCTTCTCTTAAAACTTGGACGAAAGAACGAATGTAAAAGCGAGAGTCCAATTTATATTGTTGTAAAATACGGCAGAACGTGTTAAAGATTTTTTTTATTTGGTTTATTTATGGACGCTCTTTAACATCCCAGGTTATCAGCTTCTCATTCAATCCAGGGCGTGAAACGGCCGACAAATTTTGCTCAGAGGCCTCTTCTTTCAGGCTTGAGGTTCTTTTATGTGCCTTAAATGTATGACATGGGACCCACGGCTTTATTTCCCTTCCGAAGGAAGTCATATTTAGGATTTTTACACCAGAAAAAAATCTGTTGATCCTGACTGGGATTGAACCCGCGATCTTAGGTTTAGGAAGCAAATATGATTACCACTATACCACCAGGACCGACACGTTTTAAGGAAATGACCAGTCCGGTTCCTTCAGGCTCATTTAAATGCGATACCTTGGTAGCAAAAGTGGTTATGCATTTATCTAGCAGCAATGAGAAGACAAAAGGATAACTAGATATTTTTGCCAGTCACCGATTTTTTTTAAACATATTCGTAAATATTATTTTATTGACATTGTGATACATTTATTTCTGAAAATAAGTATCTCTTTATTAGTCAAAATGTATCCGCTTCCTTTTCTTTATTCTTAATGTTTTTTCGTTGTTCCCTTTAAATTTCATAGATCTGGCGAGAGCCTAGCCAATTTCCCTGCAAGATTAGAGCCCTTGAAAGGCGAGGTCCACTGCCCTTTTAATGGAATTATTATGTCTATTAGAGATTACAGTCGCTATGGAGAACCTCCTAGTCAAAAGAAAATCCGCAATATAGGGCTGCAAATTAATAGCATGGACATTGCGTGAATATTAGTTTTGTAGTTTATTCGTTATGGAAATATTAGAGAAAATTAATTGAAAGAATCGTCATCTCTAAAATCTCCGTGTGCTATGATAGTATGCAAGGGTATAACTTAAAAAAAATGTTCGACTATCCAAGTACACCTTGTACAAAATATCTTCTTAATAGTTAATATTTTACATTTATTCGCCAAATAAACACCGACTTCTTTGGTTGTAAATTAGAACCTCTGTTACTGTCAAAATTGTTGTGTAAAGACGTATTAAGCCGGAATAAACTTTGTTTCCTTCTTGCACTCGTAACTGCACATCACACATTAAAGAACGAATTCCTTGTGAAATCCTAAAAAGAGGATAATCATTAAAAATCGCGAATTATCTGTGGCTGTAAGTGAGTGGAGAAATAACCTGAACATTTTACAGTGTTATACAACTTACTATTCATCCGGGATGATAGGTGACTCATGTAGCAAACCACGGCCTTGTAACAAGGTTAAATGTTGAATTAAACATCTGTATGTATTGTAACATATTTTTATAAAAGATTTACTTTTGAATGTTTTGAGTACCAGCGTTCTTGTTTTCTCACAGTTTGGTAACATCTAGTTAAGATTTACCAAGCAGAAACATGCTATTTCTGAAACTCGCGTTCTCTTAACTTGATTTGTATGTCGTATCTGGAATAATGGTAGAATTCCAACGCAGGAGCGCAATCGCCGTTTTTAACATTCGGCTAAGCCAAGGGGGACGGCTGAATGACGTAGCCCTGGATGACCTAAACCGCAGTCGGTATCACATTCTGGCTGGGTATCACGTTAGCCATTGTTTACAGCTTCTCTCTGCAGCAAACAAGCGAATGTCTACAGAGTTCGCAGATCGCTAAACTTCTACAAGGAGATGTAAAAAGTTGAACTCAGCGGTAGCCTCGTGTCATACAAAACTACTGCAAAACCGAAACGAGAGTTACAGAGAAATCAAGCACTTAGCGGAAAACGGACTACTTAATAGAAAAGCGAATGACAGATAATATTTAAGAAATATAGCCAATCCTACAGGTTTGTTCAAAGAGATGGTTCGGCTAGTGCAAGCTATATAAATTATTACTCCCAGTACCTGTTTGAGCGTGTTGGTTTCATGCCAAGAACTTAAGCGTGGGATAGTGAAGTTATCCTTAAGGCAGACACATTGCTGCCGGCCTAAGACAATAATCGGTCATCCGTCCCAGTTCTGACCATATACTGATTGCTGCTTCATCTGAGATACCTGATTAATAGATATTGTGAATTACCAACATATTAAAATTAAAAGTATAATTTTTTTTAAACATTTCTGAAGTAAGCAACTGAGAAGTGAATACAAATAGTATGGTTTTTATTCAATAAAATGTAAATCATTGAACCAGTTAACGTACAGAGAAAGTGTTATCTAATAAGCAATTTAATATGATAATGAACCAATAAACGAACATTTTAAGATGCATATTTTTTTTAAACTAGTTGAACTTTTCATCCATTTTTCATTATGTTTCATTTATCTGTAAAAGTAAACAGTGTTCTCAGGAACTTACTGGCACTCCACCCCTAGCTTGGCAGTATTGTTGCGGACTTGTGAGGCCGGTGTATTGCTAGGTTGTCTCAGTGGAGATAAGGTGAATGTGATGGATTATGATGCACCAGGAATGTCCTTAAACCTACGGGTATTTAAATGTAGGGTGTAGAGGTATGGAATGAATGAGCTCGGAGTCTTAGGCACCTTAAAGGTATCTGCATTCATTTTATCAGATTAAGGAAAATCCCCGAAAGAATCCTTACCCAGGCAACTTGATCTGACCGGGAATCGAACCCCAGGTCCTCGCAATAACTACCACTAGAACACGGAGGCGTATATTTTATTTTTTTTTTCCCTATCTGTACTGTTGATATCCAGATCAAATTCTGGATCCTAGAGTCTTTGTTTTCGAGAAATAATCATAATCATATGAAACTACCCGATTCTGATTGAAAAAAAATCTTTTGTTTGCTAGCTATCATGACGTATCTGTTAATTTACTCTTCATTATACAGTTCGTTCAAGTATTAGATTTTTTTTCTTCATTTTGTTGCATATTTCCCTGCAGCTTTGGAACAACTGATTTTAATAGCAATTATTTTAAAAGTAGGCTATCAAACCATTTTACAAAAAAAAAAAAAAAAAAGAAAGAAAAAAAAAAGAAAGAAAGAAAGAAAGAAAGAAAAGAAAAAAGAAAGAAAGAAAAAAAAAGAAAATGAAAATGCAAGGAAAAAATACAAATACAGGCTTTTTGTTGAAGTGATAAAAGAATATTAATATCGCATTTTTAACATAAACTTGGTAAAGGATAAGTTTGTGTGCCTTTCGAAACGTTATACATTTATTTAAAATATTCCATAGTATTAAAAATCCACAATTGCTCAGTGGTCCCTAAAGCAATTATAGAGTCTGGATTAAATATGCAACAAGGAAACCGTAAAGTTCTCCTAAATATGCTTTTTGACAATGTCACTGCGACCGCTGTTTACATTCAACTCGGCCAACGACTTAAGCTAGTTAGTAACGTAATCGTTTCTTTGTTTTGTTTCAAGCGTCGGATTACCGTGGGTTGTTGTCATAAGAGTGCTAAACAGTGTGTTGTATCATTCTATAAATAATACTTCCTTGAAACATCGACCTGAATTAACATACGGTTATGCAAGATAATACGAGTGCACATGCGATCAACACAGAAGGTGATGTGTTTTTGTGGATCATGCGGTTGATTGGCCTTCACGCATCTTGTGACTTTTATCTTGAGACATGTGAAAGGATGTAGTCAGTCGGCAAACACGCGGCTAATTGCAAGAAGTTCACACTTTCAAGAATATGGCCAACAAATAACCAGATGTCACGCCTGTCTGGAAGAAAGAACGCCAATTAGAATATCATTTGTAATATAGGGTAAGCTTCAGCATAGTCTATTGAGTATGCAGGGCAAAAACGGTAGGTATAGTCTTCGCCAGTTAGCAATGCCGTGCTTTTCCAGTTTCGTGATATATCTTGGTGCTTAAAACATTGTGTTGTAAATAGCAATGAAAGCAACAAAACCCAAAGTGAACAGTAAGAAGAAATTAGAAAAAATATGTTCTGTTTTTATTTCTTTCTTGCTTCTCTCTCTTTATGTGTAATGTAAATCGGAAATGCTCATGAGATAAACTCTTCAGCAGAACTACACCAAAGCAATTCGTTTTCTAACTGTGGAACTACCTAAGATTGCAAAAGTTTTGAATGCATTCTCTTTAATCAATTGAATGTTGGTAGCATGAGCAATGTGATGTACGAGTATTTTCTTGCTTTTCAAGACGTGCTATCGATGAAACCATGAAAAATATTTTATTACAACACAATTTATGACTGGACAAGGAAAATTTAAATCATGCTTAGAAAAGTTACATCCCTTCTCCCAGTAGGTATACTTGTTCATGTGATCACGATAGTTAGCAGATTGAACATCTTTTTAACTGTCCATCTCATGTCATAAAAGATATTGGACACTAATTGATTAACAGCATTTTCCTTTAAATTTCCACTAATTTACATTTTTGAAAGTGTAGTTTGATAATTTAACATGTTGGTTAATTATATGCTTTGCATAGTAAGTTTACATACTGTGTTTATTATTTTCTTTTATTTTTTTCCGAATATTTTTCTGTATTTCAAATGTCTTTGTATCGTAATTATTGCCCTAGCTTACGTTTGTGAAATAGATCTTTTATTCTTGAAAATTTAATAAATAATAAATTGCACTTAAATAATTCCTCCAGGAAACAAAAGAGAGATTTTGTAAAACATCTTGGAACACACTGATGATGGATTTCTGGTCCCTGGATGTCACAACTTTTAATTATAAGCTACGTTCATGTATCTCAATGACATTTGTGTTTATAGATGTACTATTTCTCTGTTTAATAACAGATTTACAATATTTAAAAACTTTCGTTAGCATATTTAAGTTCATTCTCCATGCATCCAAATTTCCCCCAAATCCCTGAATATTCCGTTCCGCTCATTGTGTTATCATTTCTTTAAATGCGTAAATTTTTTACTTTCCCTTTTGTCATTGCTTCTTTTCTTTGCCTGAGAGTACATTTTTACATTTTTTGGTGAGTCCGTAATTGCCCATTCTTTTGATATATCCATATTACTACATTTATACAAGTTTACGTAATATGACAAAAAATCTAATATATCAGTGCTTTTCTTATAGTTTTATTTCTAATTGTATCTGTATTTGAATATTTTGATGATCATTTGTATGCACCTTTTTCAGTTAGCTCATTAACGCTTGTAAGTGCTGCTGTTGAGCTCCGTGAGTAATTACATTTCTCATCGCTGAATTTGAAGTTATATTTTCAGTTTGTCTTATCTTCGACCCTGTCTCCATCAAAGTTTCTCGTTAATTCTTTCTGTTATTTCAAAACGTTCAAAATTATGTATGTAAACACTGAAATGCTTATTCGCATTATAATATGTAACGTGCATAAAGGAAATTTCAACGTAGTTCCTATAAACCGATTTATCTTGCTTATCGAAAATATTTCTTTTCTGGTGCGTCGTATGAAAAATAGTTTCAAACAAAAGTTTCTTTAACACCATGGGGGTGTTCTTGCTGAGTTTTTTTTTATCTCCATCAATGTAGAAGATACGGGATAGAAACTCGGGTTTTCTTTTCTTTTTTCTTCTTATTTTATTTATTTATTATTTATTTTTTGTGTTGACGGCACCACGCATATTTTACTCAAGAGTACATTTACGTCTCCAAGAGCCATTCAGAAATGTATCACATGTACATGTACCATTTTAGTAAAGAAAACAGTAGATATAGAAATGATAATGCATGGCTTTTTAAATTTTATTTAATAGCACTACAGCGCATTTAACTTAGTCATTTACCCTCTTCAATAATGTAATCGAATAAATCATAATCTGTCAACTTACGTTCTCCATAGATCAGCAACATTTCTACTTTCTCTTCTAGTAAAAATAAATAAAAAAATGCATTCACAATTGTTCAGTGCAGCACTAACTTAACTCTGATGAATGATTACAATACAATGGTACATAAGCTAAAGTAACGAAAATTTGAGGGTCTCAGGATACCTGTGTTTACGTTAATAGGAATTAAAAAAATAAACAAATAAAAATAAATTGAACTCTACTACAGTGCAACACATTGGGTAAGTAATTTGTACAACCAAGACATTAAACAGTTCGGCTCTTCAATAACTGCGCACTCATTACCGTTTGCACAAATAATGGTTGGTTTTTTTTTTTTTTTTTTTTTTGACAAAAAGGGTACAGTGTGGTACATTTTGAATAGCTCTTGGAAAGGATAAATGTATTCTTGAATAATAAAAGTGCCTGATGCCAATTAAAAAAAAAAAACGAATTTCCTACATTAATGGCGATGCAAAAAAATATACCGCCAGAAATAACTCCCCCTTGATGTTAAAAAACTTTTGTTTCATACAATTTTTCATTTGGCACATCAGAATAAAGTTATTTTGGGTGAGCAAGATAAATGGGGACACCCCGTATATTCCCTTTCAGTTTATCTTTATATCCCATTTACTATATTCGTGTACTGATTTTGTCATATATTTCAACACAATTACCGGTTATTACCAGTAGCTTATCGTCTTTAAATGAAAGAGAAAATGCTAATTCCTTGCCAATGTGTAATCCTGTGTGGGGACTTTTTTCAGTTATTAAAGCCCCGTGTAATGTTTCATTTAACATAACTCCTTGTGAAATGTTTTCCAATTTTAACTTTTAACTAATTATATATATAGTTGTTTTAACCATTTATCTATAACAGTGTGAAATGATAATTGTATGCAGCAAATTGGGAAAGAAATTTAGCGAATTCTGCATAAAAATTATTTATAGTGTTAAAATGCACATACCCTTGTCCTTAGCAAGACTCGTAAGAAATTCCTCACTTGTCCAACATGCAATTCAGTAAACGATGTCCAAAAAGTCGCTTTATTAGCAAAAATGTAAAATGAAGTTCTGTATTACTCGTTCAGGATCTTTCTAGCGCTTCATTTGATGACCTACATCACTTGTCAGCTGTATTTTATTATTTACTCATTTACTCTTTTCTCTACCCAGTTTTCTCAAGGGCAAGAGGTAACACGGTTTGGGTTACCTCATTTTTGAGAGAAAGCAAAATTTTTAACAATTGAGCTGCCGGACTGTTCTGTCAAGATCCTTCCCAGCGTCTTATACCTCTAGAAGTTCGAGACGAGGCGACAGGCGTCGCGGATGAGCGATTGGGGTTAAAGGTTCTTTTGATCAGTAAACCGTGTGAAATTTTGTGATACGAAACGTCAGTAGAACGTGTGAATCGATGCTTGAAATGCGCCATTAACTAATGTGAGCTTAAGGCCTTTGGTGGTATTAAGCCTATAGGGAGCATATCACCCCTCTCCCCATATCAGTCTGTTCATAATAGAGTTGCTCTTTTATTTCTAGTAATTAGTTCTTTTTACTAATAATGGTTAATCAGTAATTAATATACCACACCAAAGAAAATATCAAAATAGAAGTAGGTGCACCAGAATATAAAATTAGTTGAAGCAATACGAAAGTATTATTCGTTGAACACAAAAAATGATCAAGTACTTTACAAAACTACTATACTATAAACATATGTTTAGCGTTACACGACTATAATAGCAATGAATTCGTACTGCGGCAATTCTGTAACAATAGCCATCAACGAAAGTAGGTTATATTTTAATAGAGCGCAATACCTCTGTCTTACAAGAAAACAAGAAATCTAAGAGGGGTATGCATCTATTTTTTAATATTGATTACTATAAGAATAGACTTTAAATTCCTAGCAAAACAAAATTGTAAAACCCGGCAGCAACAGAGGACTCATTAAAAAATATTGTTTGCTATAAAAAAGAAAATTTCGTAGAGATAAAAACTATACTAATCCAGCCATTCTAAGAAGTTGTTTGGTAGACTTGAATAATACACGTCAGAATTGTGTGAGCATTTGGAGAAACAATTTCCCCTCTGTTCTCACATGATTAAAAATGTGGTTTTTCAAACGAAGTCAATTGTGCAAATAAACGTGAGTAAGGAATAACACCCCTTTTTCCAGACAGTGTGTTAAGTTGCAACTAGCACAATTGTTGGGAGTGTCTAAGGCGAGTATTTGTTACATTAGCTAGTAATGAGAACGCCGGGCAAAATCGGAGTTACACTGTGCCCACAAAGTACAACAGCGAAAGATTCCAGTGCGTTATCGATCGATAGTGTTATGTTCTGACGACTTTGGGTCGTAATCCGCGACTTTGAAATGAAGCGATGCAGGTAACAAACCTTTAGTTGGCCCGACGCTGCCCACAGCTACGAGGGTAGGTCCATAAGTTCCCGGCCTAACCATTTTTTAGGTATGATAAAGACAAAAACTATATTTCACTTTTCAACATAATTACCCGTTATTGCGTTACACTTCTCACATCTTTGAATTAACATTTCAATCCCCCTCCCCTCAACAGTCAGAAGTATTGTCTGCAAAATGGGCATAAACAGTATCCATCACTTCTTCGTCACACTTAAATTTCCATCCTCGAAGGTCCTTCTCGAGTTTTGAGAACAGGAAATAGCCGCTTGGAGCTAGATCTGGGCTGTAGGGTGAATGATCGATCTCTTGGAAACCACGTTTCTTCACAGCTTCCTTTGCAACAAGAGCTGTGTGCACAGGTGCGTTGTCGTGAAGAAGGCGCACACCACCACATTTCCTCGCCTTTTCTCTTTAATGGAAGCACGCAGTCTGTGCAGTGGGCCAGCATAGTACTCCCCATTTACTGTTGTGTTCTTCTCCTTGAAGTCGGTGCTTTCACAGTCCCAAAAAATTGTGGTCGTTGGTTGACTGAGTGACTTTGACCTTTATGGGCGGTGCTTCGCCAGGTTTTCGTCACTACATTGATTCTCTTTTGGACAAGAAATCATAATAGAGGACCATAGTTTCATCTCCTGTAACAATGGTTTGCAGAACTTCTCTCTCGTTGCCACGGCAGAGCTCCAAAAATGACTGACAACAGATGACTCGTTGCTGCTTTTGGACTGAGGAAAGATATCTAGGCACCCATCTTGTACTTATCTTATTCATGTTTAAATGTTCATGAATAATTCGAAGGACTGTTGATTTAGAAAGGCGCAACCTTGCTGCTGGTTCTGTAACTTTGAGCCGCCGCTCTTCCATAACTTCTCTTTCCACAAGATCGATGTTTTCAGGAGTGAGCATTTCCAAGGGCTCTTAGTCTTCAATGTTTTCTCTTCAATGACCCATGCGAAATTTTTTTGTCCATTCTTTTACGGTAGAATATGAGGGGGATACTTCCCCATATACAACGTCCAGTCGCTGTTTAATTTCATTTGGAGTAAGTCCTTCTTTTGTTAAGAACTTAATAATAGCAGCTTGATACTCCATTTGGAACATGTCACAATCTTCTACACATAGCCTTCTTTATGCAACTATATCTGAACAAATGAACACAACGGAGCGGAAGTTACAGCTGGAATTATTTACTTAACAGATAAGGTATGACACTAGATAAGGCTTTTGTGAAAGTGATAATCCTTATCGATGCCGCGGGCCGTACTTTATGCACTGCTATTTGCTTTACGCACCGAAAAAGAATTCCCATTTTTAATGTTCAGAGTTCATTCAGTCAGAAAGTAATGAATTACCGCCATCTTTCATGATGTAAATATTACATATCACATTTAAATTTATATTCACATTTTAGCCCGCAATATTCCCTTCATTGCTTGCTTCCAGGAAATAAAATGATTTCACTTTTTAATTAGTGACTTGGTTGCCTATTTCTTTTTGGTTGTGAATTTTATTCCCTTAATATAATATTTTTAAGCATCAGTTCATAAAAGTATACGTATTTTTGTGGCATCCAGTCTGAGAGAGCGAATTCTGTAGGCTCGATAATCATCCATTACTCACACATAAATAAATTATTTGCAATGTTCTCGAAATTACCGCAGAAAATGAAATGCATCCTAAACATCCGCCATCGAATGTAGCGTTCAGATTGATTATGGTCGGGTCATGAAAACAGGCTGTGATTCCATGGATCCTCATTTCTTAATGGTTCCGAGTTTAAAAATCACACACTGTGGGTTCCTTGGTTAAACTCGGTTTAGGCAACCATGAAATCGTGATCTTGAAACCTTTCCAACTTGAAATATTTTTAATATAAATTTTGTGTTGTCATAGAAAACATTTGATAGACATTCCTGAAGTTATTTTTTACGGGTTGGTTTTTTTTAACAAAAAAATCGGCTTCTCCTCGCATTTTAATCACATTCTAAAAAGACACTTTAGAAATTATTTAATTAACTCTCATCTCATATTTACACCTTTGCTATCGCGTTTTTATTCCACATTTTCCTCTAAATCAGTTAATTAATACTTATTGCTTCCGTTTGTGTAATGTATGACTTTTGTTGAGAACGTTGACAATGCTGGTAATTAAATAGTGATTGTTGTAGAGAACACATTTCTTTATTATGTTTGGCACATAGATCAGCTATTGTAACTCTACATGCTAACGCTTCAATTGCACAAAGAGATATTACAAGAAAGTCCGTATAAAACAATTAATAGAGCGCTATGGAAGAAAGAGCCATAAAGTCGATGCATTTCTGATCAAGGAAAGATGGCGCTCCCCTGACTTGCCGAAGGTCTAGCTGAAGCTGACACGATATTGAGTGAGGTACATGCAGGCTGACCAGAAAATACAGAGCCCGTACAATCAAAACTCTGCCCAAACACGTTTATCAGAAGACTTTCAGAGAATATATTCTGGGAGAAATTTTCTTATAAAGATGTTGGTTCTTTGATTCCTGTAAATGGCTGATGAACAGTGAGAAGGTGTGTGAATAATGGAAAACGTAGTGTTGCCCCCTTTGGTTTCTAGAAGGTGACAAAATTCATGGAACCTTATGGGATTCCTTTACTAAACTTCTCTGGCAAGAGTCCCATCGAGAGAGACTCAGAAAAATCAATTGCGGTAGTAATGAAAACCAATTTTTTGAAATTAACTCTTGCATGTTACAAAATTCAAGAAATATGTCAAGCGTTGGCCGATTAAATTCACATACTGATGTAGCAGTTTATTTTTGAAACATAAGACTTTTATTTTATTCTCTTCCCAATGACTTTCCTCAGTGACTATGAACTTTTTAGAACAATTACATGCTCAATGTAAATAATTTAATAAAAATCGGTTGTTATGTAAATGAATATTCACATTTAATAATTTGTATGGATATGTACAAAAGCTTGCAAGCTTAAGCACATTAAATGCTTAAATTTCCCCCAGTAGCATCGCAAGGATTCCTCTGTAAGCCATGTTATGACATGCAAATTACCTAGTGCTTTTAAAGTGCAAAGTGTGATGACGCCAGCGACTGCACTTCGACCTTGAAGACCACGAGGTTTTTTGTGTCATTAAAAGGAACGAATTACGACAAGAAGCGAGATTCTGGACTCTTTCCAGAACCCAGTAATGTGGGTGTTGCTCTCTGCAATTTAACTTGAATGTTCGTTTTAATCACCGGGCCGACGTTACTTGAAGAGAATTAAATGAAGTTCTAGCCTTAAATAGGAGACCGTCGCCAGACTCACTGAATGATAATCAGCTGAAAAGAGAGTTACATACGTGGCGCGTGTTTTTGTTTGAATGTTAACATTTCTAGGGACGTGGTCTGGTGTGCCAGACATGCCCTGAAGATATAGGCAGCCCGTGAAACTAGACTAGTTTTGAGAGGCTGCTCCTGCAATTAACTCAAGTATACTGCCTTTTGAGTGCAGTATCCAGGAATAAAGACGTGAAAACATGATTGCTGCTGCGCTTTTCACCATCACATTTTCAAAGATGAGCTGAAACAACGGGAAGAGAAAATGTAAAACACGGTGGCTTTGTATAAACAATCAAAATCATTAATAAAATGCTACATTATGACACTAGTTGCTTATAATTACTATAGTAACAATTACATCATTAAATTTTTTTCATTGCTAAAATACTGGTATCAGCAAAATATTCTATTACGACAATATTAACAGCCATTTATGTATTACTGAAAGCAGGATCATTCATTCATCTTCATTGCAAAATGTATAGTTACAGAATTAATAAATTAATATTAATTATCAAATGAATTTTATATTAACCTGTTGTATATCAACATTTAAGTTTCTGAAACGTTCTAAATGAGAATTTTTCGTATTTCCTTTGATAATTATCATAACATTTTCTTGGTATTAGTGACAATTCAATCTTTACAACTTAGGCTAATATTTTTTGCGGTAAATCCTTATCGCTAACAATAATATATAAACAAGCTAAATAGTCTTCAACGAAATAATGACGTAATAAGTATAATAAAAGAACACAGAAAAATGAACATTAATGTTTATTTTATTAATATTCTTATATAATAGTGCATGAAACACGTTTGTAATGTTATATAACTATTGCATCCGTGAAAATTGCGAAACTGGCTTCATTCGTATAAAGTATAAATCAAATATTTACCTTTTCCATAGCACGACATTCAGATTGCTATAAACAGGGATGACATCTGAAAAAAATTACGCCATTCACAATACATGTATAAATAACGGCAAATATGACAATAAAAATAATAAGATTGATAAAAAAAGTTATGCTTTTAGCATTTGTTTTTTAATATTTATATTTCCTGTATTACGTGTTTAATATAAATTTTAGTGCATATTTCATAAATATACAAATTGCATTTTCGCTTATAATTATCGCATCACGCATTTGAGTTAAAAAAAACCACTACATGAATGCCATGAACTTATCACACAATGGCATTACATACAGTTTTTGCCTAGGACAAAACGGGGGATAAGGAACAAACGTATTTATAATGAACCATGCGCCAGGCGAGACTCAATCCCAAGGTCTTGGGCTGTCAGCTGCTCGCGATAGGAATACTGCTTGTAGAAACATTATTAATAATCTTAAATAAAATTAAAGTTAATGAAAGAATGTCTTTAGAATGCATTTTTGAATACATTTTAGGCTTCAAACGACTTATTTTTGACCCAGACACAGGTAAGCGGGACTTCTATAATGAACAATATTTGGCTTTTCGTGATGAGAAGATGATCTAAAAACCTTATAATCCCAGGTTTAGGGTTTCGAACTTTTGTTTGGTGTGCTTTGTTGAGTCACAATATGAACTTAAGTACTTATAACCAAGAGCAGAGAACTGTTGCGATGAGTGCTTTCTAATAAAAATACAGATAAACGTTTAAATAAATGATCCTTTTACTCTCTATAAATCATCAAGTTTAATAAGCTCAAAAGTCATATGTTAAAACCTAAAACTAATTGAATCCGCTTTGACAACATTTACGTTCGGGTATGAAGTTTGTTAAATTTCCCTTCTCGGAGTATGTGCGTTATTGGCCTCATCAATATTGTTTAGAGCCTTAGGAAAAAGTTCTGGGCGTCACAAACTGTGGAGGGAATGATGAGAAAAGCAGAAAGCAAAGTTGTTCTCAATGCTGTATGTGCTTTAATCACAAATATGTTGCTTACAGCAGATGCGGGAGAAAGGAGAAGAAGAAGAAAAAACATGTTGCTGAAGCAGAAGTGTCCATCAAAACAAAAAGATTTCCCAAATTTCCCAAGTGCCTCGAAGAGTCAAATTTCTGGTCGTATCTGTTAGTTATTTCAGCTTTTGGCGTGAAACTAAAATAAAAGTATATTCTTGGTTGCATTGATATGAAAGCACACACGCGCCGTCGAAGTTTTAGCGTCATTAGACTCTTTGACTTATGCTTTAATCAAATAACTTCCCTAAAGTATCCTAACTTTCGTCAATACACTGCTGCTTCTAATGACAGCTAGAAAGTTGAATGCTCCTTTATTAGGGCGCGTTTTCATTATGCAGTACTATTCTACAGTAACCTGGTTTCTAGTGATATATTAATTGTTCTCCTCCACGGAATGCCTGTCTTTCGAATTTCCATTCGCACTCCTTTTATCCCTTTTAATTTTGCTTTGTCGCATTGGTTGTGCTTAAAGCTTTTTGGACCTAATTTCTGTCTCTGAATAATATCCACTGCGTAGCCTAATAAGCATTTCTACGTAAGACATTCAAAAATATTTTCAACCAGCTGTGCATTCCTACACAATAATAAGTTTAAAAATGTAAATAATACAGCTGGTAACAACGCACCTACTTAAATATCTAACATTTACATTAAACTTGTGTGGCGCAGTGGGGCAGTCAAGTACTTAATTTGACATTGTTGCCAGCTCATGGGAATTTTTGTGCAGAAATTGGTAAAATAGGAATTTTAAACAATGTTCCGTTTCAGAATTTAATTGCAAAATTTAAAATCCTTAGATTTTGCTTTCTAATATTTTAAGGGTTTTTCCCGCCTAGTTGTACACAAGAGGTTTTATTCTCTGCAGAAAAAAATTCATGCCGTTTATGGCTCGTCAGCGCAAAGCCTTTGAGGTAGATCTCTGATTACTGCTTTATAGCAAAGTTATTTATTTTGTAATGCTCCAATCATACTGCAGCTTGTTCTAAAGTTATTGATATATATATAGTTTAGCTGAAAATTCACAAATTCCCTGTGAGAAAAATGTGGGATAATGTGGTTTGATTTTTGGAAGTTTTAGTCCATATTATTTATGGCAACACTGTCGTGGTTTATTCCTGGAAAAAGCACTAGATTCTACATTTTCACACGATGTAAGCTAAATGAAAGAGCGAAAAAAGCCACGAGAGTTTGTTAGCAATTAATTGCTTTTATTTGATGGATTCTGTCATTTGAAAAGCGACGAGAGACTTTGAAAAACTATCTGTTTGGCCTCGGGAAGCTGTGAACAAAGAAGTTAACATAGGAGGGAAATCACCATTATCTCTCTTGAGATGCAGAGTACGAAAGTTATCAATGTTGACAGCACTGACAAAAACTCCACCGGCATTTAAGCTGGGAAAATGCTGTGTAATGTTCCCACATTTCCATAAACATACACCAATGAACAGAAGATGAACTTAAAAATTGTTCAAAATGTTTTTAACAACAGCTCTAAATGCTCAATAAACATATGCACTGGTACTGAACGTTGGTTTTATTACTATGACACTCAAAGCAACTCAGAATTGTGCATAGTTAGTTGAAAACAATCTACACTAGCAGTTTATCAACAAGATTTTCATTTTCGGAAGCGAATGTTCAACATGTGGTTGAATGCGTGCCAGAAGTGAGGCATACTATGACACTTAACATGTTGGGTCTTTTATTCGAGAAACTAGGGCGGCAACGTTCAAAACCAACATTGTCGGGGCTGTTCCTTTAAGGAGCAGTTGTAAATTTGAGTTAACTGGAGGCCAAGAAAGTCCAGGTGCAGCCTGAACTTGTACTGTGGGACTTCTGTTTGTTGCCTCAAGTGAAATTTGTCATCGCTAGAAAACCTTTAAAACGAGTGGACATATATTTAGTTTTGCTGACAAACCTCTACCCTAGCGCCTTTGATCATGGCTGTAACGCCTAGAGCTGTGTGTGAAGAGAGATGGAGACTACTTCGAAGAGTTGTGAGGTTAATAGCTTCAATAGAGCTCGTTATTTTGATTTTGGGAAGACACTTGAAAATTTTCTGAATGGCTCCCTTAAGAAACAAATGCACGAGTCATGTAAAAGCGAATGTCATAAAGATAATGCAACGTCTCGTACATAAAAATTTCCTCTCTCCAACGATCCATCATCCTTGTCAGCCAGACTCACCATTGGAGGCATGCAGTCACCCACCTCTGACTGCATCCAGAGTTGTGTAAGGCATTAAAAGGTTTTGAGCTAATTGGATGTAGAGCGAGTTGACATCAAGTAAGTAATATTATTTTGAAATGAATTCTGAAAGGTTTGTTTTTATCAAGGATTGAGTCACATCAGTACCTTGTGGATGCGCCAAATCCTATTGTAAGGTCAAGAGAACACATTTGGAAGTTAGAGACTTGTTTTGAATCAGAATTATGACTCGATGCATACATTCGATTGCTTGCTGGTTGACGTTTTCTTCTACCATAAATACGAATCTTTTCTATTTGAGAAGTAAAGAGAACTGGTACCTTTTTATACTTTTTTTTTAATTTCTTCATCTTTAGTTTTGATTAATCCCAATTGATTCCTTGAGAATTTATGCTTTTATTTCACTCATTTCGTATCCAGGAAGGTAATTTAATTTCGCCAGCAAAGTTAGTAAAATTTGGTGTTACGCTATATCAAGAGGTTCTGCCATTTTTACACCACCAGAGCGGGTTCCATAGCGAATGCAACTTTAACCTAACTTAAGGGCTACATTTTCAGTTTCAGGAGGAGCTTTGTAAAACGAATATTTCATTAGGTTATGTTAAGCTATGTGTTCGCTTAGGTTTAAATTAAAAGATAGTTATGTCACTGTCACGAATTGTCTGAATTGTCCATTTGCCCCCCCCCCACAAGCAGCCCATTCGCAGAAAATATGCTTTTCAGGGCGTTTAGAGCTACCAGAGGCATAAAGCTTTATATTACAACTGGTATAATCCATCTGTTTAGTAATAAATGTATGTTCACTTGCTCTTTTTTATCCCTAAATATTATAATTTTATACTGGCTGGCCTGGTAGAGCACTTGACTGCTATACTAGGGATCCCGAATGCGACTCCCGGCTGTCACAAGCAATTTTGTTCGATTAAGAAGGTTCCTAGTCACGTCCAGGGTCTGCTGTATGAGTGTGATGCGTGATGTGTTTGTTTCGGTTATTTATTAACCTCTTTGCCGATTTCAGGATTGCCATTGGGCAGATAACAACTCATGTATGTATATGACTAATGTATATGAGTATGAACAGAACTACATGGCACCCATAAAGTACCGCAAAGTTAACAAAACACTTTTTGCATCCTTTAATTTCAAACGATCATATTGGGGATTTGACAAATTGCGATCGTCAGTTGTATTACTTAAATATTATTTGTTTCATTTTAAGCACTTTGAAGATGAAAATGTGCTGATTAAATGTTTTGGAAACTATTTGCGGTTCGTTCTAGAGTTTTATTTTATTTTCAGTAATTTTGAATAGTAAGCATAGTAAACTGTTTCTAGTTTTTCCTAATGTTGTCTTTAGTATAGCGTTTCAGACATTAGCCTCATGAGAGGAGAGGAGAGAGCACAAGAAGTCACGGAAGAAAAGTGAGCATAGACACAAATAATATAAAAGGGAGAGAGGGAAAGGTAGATAGGACGAAAAAGTAGGGAGAAAGAAAAAATGAGAAAAAGAAAATCTTAAGAAATTTTCATTTTCCCCCCTTTTCCTTGTCCCCACCCATTCCCAGGCTCGTCCCCTTACAGTGCAAAAGCGACATAAATACTACAGGAAGTAATTGCAACCGTTACCCAGTTTTTGTCTTAAAGCTTTAAGGCCCTTTCTGAGAGTTCTGACAAAGTTTGAATGCGAGCCTTTGTTGCAGAGTCATCTCTAAATTTTTGTCTTTAGCGCTTGTAGAAAGACTGTAGTTTGCGCACTCAAGTCGAAGTTTCATCTTCAAGGCTATCGGTGTGAGCACATCTCTACATGACACTTTTAGAATATTAAGGTTTATATCCGCATGCTGTATAAAATCTCTGGATTTTCTTAAGCCAGAGTATATCTGTACACAGATAAACATACGGTTTAAATTTTATTTTTTAGAAATGTTTTCTCCACATTTTTTAACAAGGAAATATTTCCGCGTGGTAAAAATGTTCGCCAAAATTGCTCAACTTAATGCTACTCAATGAAAATATGGCTATTGTTTAAACATGAAACAATTAAAAATATAATTATAATAAAGCGAAACAAAAAAGTTAATTCAGAGAAACGTTTCCATAATAAAACTGTGGTACAACTGAACTATGTGTATCCCGCAATTAAAATCTTTTTAAACTTACCTGCAATAATAAGCACGCAAGTACAAACCAAATAAATTAAACAGTCTGCAAACGTGAAATTTCTAATCAATTCACACACTCACACGAGTGAACCCTAGAAACTGGAGGGCCCAGTTGTTTACGTCTTCTGCTCTTTTTCTTTTCGAAACTAAATAAATACAACGGTCGACTAAAGTGGAATTACTAATCAGTTCATATATACACATACTAACCTAGACGTAGCCTCAAGTGAATCCTAGAGACCGGACAATCCAGTGGTTTGTTACTTTCGGAATAATATCTTCATCTGTTTTCCTGGTCTATTACGCAAGTTTAAAACTGGCTCACACGCACAGAAGAGAATTTTTAAAGTGGGATGCATATATTGAAAGTTTTAATAAAACTTTATTAATAACAAGTTTTAATAAAACGGTTATTCATGCACAGCAGCATAAATATTCTCAACGTTAATAATAAAGTTAAGCACTATACTATTTCGAAAACTAGTGGCAATGTAGTAAAAATATGTGTGTTTAAACACATACAAGCCCTTAAGAAATTGTGTAATAAACAATTTAAAACTTTTGAAATTTAAGTATATGCTTATATTGAAACTTTTAACATGGTGTTGCAACAGAATATATATATATATATATATATATATATATATATATATATATATATATATAGTAGGAGCAGCTTGTGTCGGCATCCTAAAACTCGGCTCTGAATTGGCTGTAGTTCTCAATGAATGCATTAGATGGCACTTTATCCGTGCATCTAAACTATATTTAGCAATTATCTGGAAATGCGAAAGTGCTTGATTTGTTAATTAAACCTTTCACCGTAAAAAATGCACATTTTCTTTTCATAATATAAACGAAATACCGTATTTGATAAACAGTAATTATGTTGAAAACCACATTAATTAAAAATGGGTAAATGGGTAAATCCTATTTTTTAATCCGGTTTTGTTTATTGGTGGCTCCTGAATGATGATTTAAGCACGTGTAAGCATTATTATTATTATTATTATTATTATTATTTATTAATTAATTAATTTATTTATTTATTTATCTTTTAAATTCCTACTTTATGTTTAGCGGGGAAAGTATAACAAGTTTTTAATTATAATGTTTGTGATATAAAAATATTTAGGTTAAAGAGCTGGGGAGCATAGCTTACTTTTACAATTACCGTAAATGAAGATCTCTGAGAAGCTTGTATCGTCTTTTCCGCGTTTTACAGCGGCATATAAATATGATACCCGTTACTCGATAATCACGTAGGGAAAGGTGAGAAAAATATCGTAAAGAGACATAGCTGGCGTTCTGCAAAATTATTACATAAAATAAGCGATTATCCAAGAACAATTTTCACTGCACAAATACACCTCGAATAGTTAATTTTTCTGCATTAGTTTTCTTGGCAGCATTTTACTACATATGATTAGCCTAACATATCCTACAAACAATTAGTATTGGTGTTATTATTATTATTATTATTATTATTATTATTATTATTATTATTATTATTATTATTATTATTATTATTATTGTTATTATTATTATACAATGGAATTTTTTTCAGTGTTTTTATGTTTTCCAATAGTGAAATGTATGAACTTGGAACTTCTAAAGTAATTGATCAGAATTATTCAGAGGGATTTGATTCTGCATCACATTTTTTATTATTGCCGTAATCTTTGCAACCAAAATTATTCCCAGGCTTTGATTCACGGGAGTAGGTAGTGCCAACATAATCACCAACCGCCACCAACCCGGTCACCTAAGCTTTATCGTCAATAGTAAATATTTTGGAATGCTTATATTCGACAATAATTATTGTTATTAGGGTTACGATGTTATTAATTAAAAGAGTAATGTGTTAAATTATGTCATCCCTTTATTTATGCAGAGTCGTCTGAAGGAAAATACAGGTAGTAACAGTCAATTTCCTGACATGCATACTCAGAGTTCGATCCTGCGAAATACACAATCCATTCTTATTTATGTCTGTAGTTGCATTATATTCATTTTCACAAGTAAAACAAGTGCATTGTGTTTTGGTGTTTTCTAATCTAAGCCAAAGAGTAATCAAATACTCAGCTAACAAATGAATAAATGGAAACAAAGCTATTAATAACTCATATATTGAACATATAAATAACTGACTTTTGTGGCCATTAAAGTGTGAAGGTAACGCCCCGGGAAATGGGGATTTTTGGGTGGGGGCAAGGAATAGGGAAAAATAAAAGTTTCTTAATATTTTCTTTCTCTAATTTTTTCTTTCTCCCTACCTTTAGCTTGTACCTCTCTCATCTTATTTTATTTGTGCTTCTTCGTTCTTTTCTTCCGCATTACCGTGTGCTCTCTGCCCTCTAGGAGTTCATGAAAAGCAACGAAATCTTCCATTCAATCTGTATGAGGCTAATGGCTTAACCATTGCAGTCGGTCCTGGTGGTCTAGTGGTAAACATATTTGCCTGGAAGACTCCAAATCGCAGGGTAAAGCCGGGTTGAATCAATAGATCTTTTGGGCGTAAAAATCGCGTGACTTCTTATAGAAAGGAAATAAAGTCGTGAGTCCCCTTGTCGTAGATTTATAACCTGAAAGAGGACTCTAAGCAAATTTTATCTGCTGTTGTTAATTAATAAATAATTAACCAATACACCTCAGGAGATTGTTAAGGAAAACCATAAAAAAAATCTTTTATTTATGTTTACTGTATAAAATGAAGTCCTGAAAAGAATAAAACTCTCTAGAATCAACCGGTTTAAGTTAACGAGTTGGATTGGCTATGGAACCCGCTAAGCTGACGGTCAAATCAATTCTTCTACAATGGCTGTTCCATAAGTCCTTGCAAAAATTAAGTAAACTTTTTGGAGAGGAAAAATCGTTTTATTTCTCAACACAATCTCATTTCCAATCTATACGCTTATTCCGGCGATTTTCTAATTTGTTTACCCCACCCATAAAATATGATTTCTTCAGCTCTGCAAAATGCACATTTGATTCGAAGCACAAGTTTTCAGTTAATGCTAATTTTTTCCCTGTTAGTCACTTCTTCGTGTTGAGGAATAGGAAGTAGTCTGAGAGCGCCAAATTCGTAGAGGTGGGAGGATGAAGAAGAATTTCACAGCTTAAGTCCAATAATTTTGAGATCGCAATCGTAGATTTGTGCTCTGGCACGTTATAATGATGAAGAATTGGGCAGGTTTTCTCGTGCAGAGGGGTTTTACGGAGTTTTACTTATTTTAACCACTTATGAAACGACTTTTTTCTTGATTCTTCTTGATCGCGTCAGCGTAATATTCACCGTGTAACGGAAATCCCTAACACAATTTGTCATCTTCTGTCCTGCTGAGCGGTTTGTTTATATCTTCTTCGGAGCGCTTTCTCCGGTTGCAATGCTCCTTCGTTTCCGGCATGTGAGGATGAATTCGGGTTTTGTCGACTGTTGCATACCGTCTACGAGATTCACT
The DNA here is from genome assembly GCA_030762175.1 of Metallyticus violacea. NCBI lineage: Eukaryota > Metazoa > Arthropoda > Insecta > Mantodea > Metallyticidae > Metallyticus > Metallyticus violacea. The sequence goes on along the minus strand of CM060835.1, from coordinate 98,861,342 downwards.
TCCTTTTAAACAGCTCGAAATTCTGCGCGGAAAGTTGAAAGTTGTTCTGTTTTCTGGTCAATAGTTAGCAAACGCAGCACCCACCTCGCTAATATCTTTTTCATTTGCAGATGATTTTGCTAATAATATACTGCCCATCTGCAGAAATGCTCACAATTTCAGCACTCTCCAGCGCCTATCGCGCAGCACCATGTGGATTTTTTCAATCATTTCGGCGGTCGTTATCTCAACAGGATATCAGAAATGGTTCGCATCGCTTGTGCTCGTTCGGCCACATCTGGACGCATCAAACCATTTACCTATACAACATTCTAAGCGAAAGTGTAGAACCGTATTGTTTTTCCAGCTTCTCCTTAGTTTCTACGGCCGTTGTGCTTTTCGAAAAGTAGATAATAAATTATTAGTACACGAAATTCTTATTTATCCTATCGTTTACAAATTTAACTGCGCTTTTTAACCATGCCAAGGTAACATTTAAAACAATCTAATGATACCACCTTTTGAGTTTGCATGGACTTATCGAAAAACCCCTACGCTGTAACAGTGACAGAGCTGCTTGATATACTGTGAGTTTCGCTGGTGAAATTCATTTGTGTTCTACGTAATGGAATGAGTTTAATAGGAAATTAGAGCTGGAGTAACCAATCGGAAACGTTTCTTAAAGGCAAGTCGTCACCTCCAGGGCTGGTGTTCAAGTTATTAGCCAAGAAAAGACTTATCTTATCGACGAGACTTGTCGATACGTATAAAATGAATTTACGTGTGAAAAACACGCAAGTACACTTTCAAGAATGTATCACCGATCATGGCTTTGATTAAATATTTTGGATGCTTTCAGTTGTTTTCCATATAAATACAAATTAAACATAGGATTAAAGAACTACCATGTTCGAAGGATGGATAACTAAATCATTTCTGAGAAAATAATATAAGTGGAATAATTGAAATAAAGGAAAAATTTAAAACACTGTTTTTTGAGCAGCAGATTGCTGGATTATTGCAGGAGATTGAAAAGAAACTGAACTAAGAAGCGCAGAGATGGTTATTGATAAACAAGAGGGGCGAGAAGAGATGCCGGCGTGACTTTGTTGAAGGTACAGCAGGAAACGCTAGGGAAGTAATTCGAGCAATGTGTGGAGAGACGGAAAGCAGCTACCAAAGTGCGATGGAGTGCAGTCAAAAATGGCTGTGGAAGAAGAGACGGTTTGAGAAATGTACACAAGTGGTGTAGCGTTGCACTTAAACGAAGAGAAACAGCCTCATTAATTATTTCCTGGGAAATACTCAAGAGAAATAGGGAAATATTTAAAAATCCACCATGTTTATATGCATTTAGAAAGAAAAAAAGATATCACTTTTCTTGAAAATCCCTTTTTATAACTCGCTATAGTAGCCCATAATTTCAAATGTTTTTAATCTACAGAGAGAAAAATGAGATTATTTAGTTTATAATGCGAATTATATTATGAATATTCTAAAAGCTATTTTACTATTCTTGATTTGTTTATTTACTGACGCTCTTTAAAATTTCAGGCCATCAACTTCCCATTCAATAGAGCGTGAAACGGCTGATAAATTTTGCTCAGAGGCCTCTTCTTTCAGGCTTGAGGTTATTTTTCGTTCCGTAAATCTACGACACAGGAACCACGGCTTTACTTCCCTTGCGAAGGGAGCCATACTAAGGATTTTTACGCCCAAAAAATCCACCGTCCCTGGCCGGGATTGAACCCGCGATCTTGGATCTACGAGGCAAGTATGGTTACCACTAGACCACCAGGAGCAACAAAACTTTGCAATGCATTTCCTGATTTTAGCATTTTTATTCTTTACCTTACTTTACATCGTCATTCTAATTATAAAGAGGTTATCAAGAAGTAGCTTCGCAGCCAGTGTGTAACTGAAATTTCATTAGAGAAGCGAATTCGAGTGGCAGCACTGACCGCGCGCCGAATGTGTAGTTATTGTGTTCACTGCACCAAGGCAAGCACACACTTCATAGTCCGAACCTTAGCAACGGTTGGCAGATTACCTGCTAAAATCCGGTTTCGAAGTAAGGAAGAATTATGAAAAATGTAATAGTTCCAACTTTCTCCTATCCTGTGTGGAGAAAATTGTCGATGATCCATTGTTACTATATTGGTTCAGAAAAAACTTAACAAAAAGAGACGTTTAGAGCTACTGGTATTTCTTTTTACATATTTCGTGAGCACTTGATTGATTTTGGTTAAAAAAACTGCAAGCCTTGAAGCTTTTTTTAAATTTTGAGAAACGTGAAAATTTTATTTCTAACAAGTTTAAGCCTAAAGGAAATGCCCATCTGCGCATAGATTTCACTTCATACACATAGCCTACGCCGTTTGTTGATCCTTAAAAACAGAATAAAGGTTCGAAACTATTCCTTTTTTAAAGAATATCCTTCCAGGGGACGCTCTAGTAGTTAATCCGATATTCTTTTTAAAATTTTTTTCAGTTTTATTTTATTGATTTCCAATTTAAACGCATATACAATCTTCTCATTCCCTTCTGGCGTAGTAATGAACTTTGCAAAACATTTTCGATCACTATCAATTTCTGTATAGAGAGAGATGTCTGCCATGTAATTTCCTGGAGGCATATAATAGTTTCCATTGTGTTTTTAATATTTCATTTATCCCTGTACATAAACGAAGGGTTCAGTTCTGATTGTAGTCTTAGAATGTTTAGTATGCATGTGGCAACGCCGGTGATATAATCTGAGCACCCTATGCTTTTAATGGAGACTGTCGGGTACATCAATTAACTGGCCGCGTGTGGTCGGCGGGTCATCCATTCCACTTGGACATTTTCCCTATGTTATTCTAATATTGGAAATATACGATAGCAACAAGTTCGTGCCCATGCTTAACTGCAACTTTAGCACAGTCTGCTGGCGATTTTGTTTGGGAGAAACCCCTGCTGTAGAAACAGGAGTTACCTATGAAACAGTAATACAAGCATGCAGTTTTACTGCAGTGCAATGCGTAAGTCCAGAAAATTAGTAGTTCGTGTTAGTTCAAGCTCTGATAAGCAGTCATTCTGGGTATTGTTTGAAAAATTTGCTTTAAAATTAGCCAGCAAGAGTAAATGTTATAACATTTAAATAATCTTAAACCTTTCACAATCAAATGTACATTTTCCATCAATAGCACCCATGCTGACCTTTATTTTGTCGTCATTGGCAACTTAAATAATGGTTTTATTCACTGCTGATATTTCACTCCAGGAAATACATTTTTGAAATAAAATTGGATTTTTTGTTGATTTGGTTTATTTATGGACGCTCTTTAACATCTCAGGTCAATTCAGGGCGTGAAACGGCCGACAAAAAATTTGCTCAGAGGCCTCTTCTTTCAGGCTTGAGGTTCTTTTTCGTGCCTTAAATGTACGACACGGGGCCCACGGTTTTACTTCCCTTCCGAAGGAAGTGATACTTATGATTTTTACGTGCGTAAAAATCCATCAATCCTGGTCGAAAGAAAATTGGAAGAGAATAAATGCATTTTTGAGCTGACATGTACTTATTCAGAGCTGAAATGAAATAAACAATAATTAGTTAAGACAGCATTCAAATTAAGATTTGTATCTCCAAGATTTGCTGTACTTATATTATAATTTACTTTTTGCAGCTGAAATAAAATTAACAGTTACTACAATAAACACACCTTTTTTTAAAACTATGAAAGATAACCCAGTATAATTTCTTCGTTACCTCCTTTCACACGCCTTCTTTTTCTCATTTCACAGAACAAATTATATTCGCTTCTTCGTATCAAGTGAAGAGATAGCAACTTTAGTATCACTTAAAATATATTCCGGTGTAAATATATAATTTTATTTGGGCTTTTCATTCAACGGATTCATACATTCACAAATAATTCCAGAATATTTCAAGTTATTTACTAGTATGTCCATAACAAACAACATTATTGTCATCGACAACAGTCGGCTCTGATTTAAGCTATGTCAAATATACTTAGAAGTGGAAAAATATTATTTTTCCACTTCTATATATTAGTAAACTTTCCATATGAATAGAATCATATTTACTCTCTTATTTCTTGCATGCAAGAAACTGTCCAGAGAGAAGCATTACATATGCAGTCACTTGTTTAATGAACAATCGGGTTTTGAACAAATTTATTAATCCTGAGTTTTCCAATGGTAAATAATAATCTCATTCAAACCATCGTGAGTGCATTTGTTGCTATCAACAGATCTCTCCCATACTTTACCACTGGGCATCTGATAAATGCATCTTAGAAGGGAAACCGCACAGTATTCAGTGTTCCAATGTCATAATTCTTTTACAAAGACTTTAGTGCACAAATATATTTCACTTTTTCATCGCCTGCTCTATCCATCTCTTCCTTGATTGCAGTGAGATGAGACTCTAGGAATTCTAATAGTTCTATCTTCTGCATAATTAATATTACGTAAGATGTGTTATATTCCTTGAGGCATTTCGAGCACCAAAAACTAACTTATAGTACCGTCCCGTGTCTATAGCTCAAATAAGCATCTTCAACTGTCTGACCTTCACCAGAGGTGATTGTAATTCATTTGCTCTCGTGGAGTTCATGGCACTTTCACTTTTATCATCAGCTGTTTTAGTTCAATACTGTCCATAAACGGAATTGTTAATTACCGCATATCTTTAAGCAAGTTTAATGCCCTTTCCAATACGCCCATAGTGAGCGATAAACCAGACATTTATCATTGAGTAGAGGCTGCAGAAATTATCTTTCCAAAAGAGCATCCCTAAATGACAACTGTCGAGAGTCTTGAATAAATTTCCAAGATACACAACAAATTAACTGCAACTTCCATATGTTGGACATTGGCATGCCATCTTGAGCTTCATTGTCTCCAGGAAGAAATGTGTTGTCTGTTTTTAGGCTTCTTTTATTCATCATTCTTTCTATTTTTAAGGCATTATTCGTCTTAACTATAGCTACATGAAATTCATAAAGCTCATTAAAAAAACGTGTGTTATATATTTGTTGCGAATTACTTTTGGTAAGTAAGTAGTTTAGTTTATAAATGTAATTGAGTCTGTGATATGTTTAATATGGATCTTAAAACAGACAACGAAAGAGAAGTAATGCCCACTTATACATTCAGTTCCGTTTGTTCTGATTGTATTGTTGTAATTATATTTAGTATCTCTCACGGTGAGAATCATGTAACATGAATATAGATATGGTCAGATATGATTAGATTACATAGCGCGCAGTCCTTGGCTCGTTAACATGTGGCAGAGAACGTGGTTAGTTCTTATCCAGGTACTGCATTTTTCTTTAGAAAGTTTTCACCTCATCAATTTTCCTATTATGTACACATGTGCTCCAATCTTTTATGTTATTTTCTTTGCAAGTCTTTCAGTATGCTATCTTTCCATCTGTTTTTAGGCCTTCTTCGTGCTCTTGTTCTCATTGGCTTCCAATTATATATTTCTTAGATAATCTTTCTTTTGGCATGCTAATTATATCACCAAACCTCTAGATTTTTTAGACTTGATAAACTTTATAATATTTTAATTTTTATTTAATAAACATAACACGTCGTATTCTCCAATTACCAATTATCCACTTAATTGAACCACAGGTTTTCCTTAATACCTTCCTTTTCGAGTGCTAATGACTTTTGTATATCTTTTTCATTCAATATCCAAGTTTCATATGCATAAGTTACTGTACGAATAATTGGTGTTATATAACCTCAGTTTAGTACTTTTGGTTATTGATTTCTCCTGAATAGATCTAATTGTAAGTTTGCATAATATGCCCTGTTTTCTAATAAGAAAATGTACTTTGATTTCTTCTTCTATTCTATTATTATCGAACCAAGATATTTATAGAGTTAATCTGTTCAGTATAACTTCCATCTATGAATAATCTAAAAGTATCTTTATTTTTGTACATTTTAGATATTTTGATTTCTCTACGTTTACTGTTAATCCATATTTGATTGACTCCTCTTTTAGTGCTCATAAGCTTCAGTTAACGATGTTTTAGTTCTAGCTACTAATGTTATATTGTCCGCATAGGCCAACATTATTTCAGTCTTGTGGATATATTACTTCTTAAATCTAATTGATTTAACGCAGTATCTATTATAATGCAGATTACAGTAGCAGATAATGGATCTCCTTCTTATACACTTGATTCGATTTTAAATTCCTCTCTGATATCGTTAATCTTAACTCTCGCCTTGTTATTAGCTAATGTTAACACAATCTTATAATTTATCTGTAATTTTATATAACTGTAGTTTTATTTCTGTATACAGAGTCGAACGCAGGTGAATAATCAACAAAGATATATAAATCAATGTTATATTTGTAACATATCTCAAATATTTGCCTTTGTATGATATATTACCTATTTGGTCTAACCCTGCTTGTACTTCATTTAACTTATTTTCTACATATTCTGCTAATCTGTTATTTAAGAGAATTGCATATATTTGCATGTTTAAGTCTTATATCTTTTTTTAAATACATGACATTCGTTTTCACCACTCAAATCTAATGGTAATTCTTCTTTATCTTCCCAAGTTTTTAATGTAAGCTTATAGAGTTTCTGTTTTAATGTTCGTCCTTTATATTTAATCAATATATTATACGATCCGGCAGCCCTGTTCCTTTTTAAATCTTGTATTATATAGTTTATTTTATTTCATGATGAAGGTTGTACCTCTGTTAAATTGTTAACATTTTATCTTCAAGCTAATGGTTACTTAATATATTGTTGCTATTAAACATTCTACTAAAATAAGCTTTTCATCTTCTTAATACTTGATTTTTTGCGTTATTACATTTACTCCATTATCTTTATATATCATAGGTAATGCAATTTGCTTTTCAGTAAAATTTTATATTCCTTTAAAGAATTTCCTTCTTCTTATAATTTGATTTTTTTCCACAGTTAACCATTTTTTATTATCTCTACTTATCTTATCGTCTTCTTTTCTTTTTCTTCTTCTTTTTTTGTATTCTTCTGACTAGCTCTTGTTCTAATTTGTAGTATGTTTTGTCTTGCTTAATTTTTTTCTGCTTGCCGACTTTTGCAGGTTATCGTTATTCCATTTATTAATTCGTGTTGACTTCTTTTTATACAGCTGGTGGTGTTTCTTTCAAAACAACTTTAACTATATAGAGTCAATATTATGCTCTCTCAATGATCTTACATCCTCTATTAGATCTTTTTTTTTTTTATGGTTAATTATTTGTTGGTCAGTTTGATCATTGTATTTTGATTCGGTGATTTCCATGTTCCTTTGTGTATATGTTTATGTTGAAACTGTGTACTCACAACTACCAAACTATTCATTGTTGCATATTTCTGTTGTTCACGAAGAATAGATTTGCCTGTTGTATTTCTGTAAAATCTTCGATTACTAGTTTTGCTTTGAAGTCGCCTAATGTTATTAGAGTATCACTTTTAGAACACTTTTTGTAATTCAACATAAAATCCTTAATCTTCTTTGTCTTCTCTTGGGGCATAACCATTGATTATTGTCAAGTTATTACATTTGCCTTGAGGTAATTTATTTAATTTTTCATTGTAAAGTACAGAAACTATTATATGATTTCACCTTTTTTTCATCATTAAGAATCCAGTACCCATCTCTCCTGTACCGGTTTCCGTACCAGAATAAATAAGTAGTAGCGATGACGGTGATGGTTGTGATGAACTAAAACGACGTTCCAAAACCCTGTGTTTGCTGTGCCTAAAATTTAGAAACATTTGTGGTTAATTTTCACATTTATGTTGCGATGTGCATTGTGAACAGTAAGTCTTCTGTGTTGGTGTCTCCAGCAAATAAACACTCTTTAACATTGCACAACAAATTTAACATTGCGATGTTTTGCACTTTTATCCCTTGTATTTCCTTGGTTTGTTTCATCACCTCATGAGTTATCACGCGGTAAATGGAAGTTCGACTCATTTTCATACTTTGACTGCTAAAAACCACAGAAAACATGTCTGTCGTTTTTATATATAACTGAGAATTTATGCATCACAATAGTTACTTAATCATGAACAGACAAATGATTTGCACGTAATTGGCTACCAGCGTATTTGTCTGCTTCTATATTTTCGCCAGGTTCTGCTGTTCTTTACACTGTCTCGCCATTATATCTCAAGCTGTTTCGCATTGTGTTGGTTTCAGCCACCAATGTAGAGAAACTACTACCGAGTCACAGAATTTTAAGGGATTAGAGAGATTAGTACCTTTGAAGTAATATTTTTTCCACCGAATTTCTTTTCTTTTGACACAATACTTTTCAAAATTGTCCATACATCTTATCAATCTTCTCGTTTTAAAATCTGTATTCCTCTCATAACCTTAACACAAGTTCTGAATTCCGGCATGCACTGTTATTCCATTGCACCGATCATCATCATTCACCGTAGTCACAACCCGTCTCTTGAATACATTGCCACGGAATGTCAGAGATTGCCGAACTTTAGAAGCATTTCATAAGTTGTTTAATATTATTAGAAATAATCGATGATCCTAGATTAAAATTCTTTTTGTTACAATACAGTTATTTATTTGTTTTGTCCTATTGTAGCACTATTCGTTCTATTATTTTATTACTATCATAAATGTTCCTATCTCCTTCATAATATTGTTAGGGTTTTTAATTGCACATATATTTATTTCCACTTTCAGGATTTACGTAGGTTGTTATACGTGTAAATTATCATTGCTGATGCTTATATATTATTGTTCTTTTATTTTCTAATTTTATTTCTTAAGTTAATATTTTTCATTGCCCATATCTGTGTATTAGCATACATTTATTTATAAACATCATGTTTTACGTATACGAGTATTGTCAACTTTACTGTTAATATTGTAATTGTAACTTGTCGCTATAATTTTAAGTAATTATTATTAATGGTAGAGCGGAAGAGGTCTAATGGCCTTAGCTCTACCAGAATAAATTAATAGTTATTAAAATAACAACTTCGTAACTGTAACAAAATGTAGGTCTGTAATACTGGCCATTGCTGTTTGCATTAATAAGAACGCAACTTTAACAAAAAATTTAAGAGGTTCTTAACTCATCTTTTTTGTCGCTGACACTAATTTGAGAACTATCTTTTGGACATCTTGAATACACGTGCCCAAGTTTTAGAAGTTCTGGGACAGTCTGAAATTAAGCACTGAAATTAAGTATAATATTTGCTTTTGCAATAACCAACATACTTAGTCTGTCGTTTTTCGAAAGCAAAACTGCAATAGATAAATAACAGGTTTTGTGCGCAGAAAAGTACGCAAACAAAGCACGTTAGCACCCTCCCCCCAAAAAAAAAATCTGTGCCATATCCTGGGATAGATTCGTTGGTACGGGGGAGGATGCTTCAGCCTTGCTCACGGCCGGCCGTGCCTGTGCTCCCAATGAGACGCTAGTAGTGGATATTATAGATTAAGCCAAGGGATTAACCATAAATCCGCTACCAGAGCGCTAGTGTCGCTCGGATTATCCCCTGGGATTATCGTTAATCCTAACGACTTAATCCACAATCCTAACGATTTAATCCATGATCCATAATCCAAACGAGATAATCCATGACCCACCGATTATCGGCCCCCCGCGGATTTTTTTTGTGGGGGAATACAACCTTATCATATTATATTAAAAACAAAATGGCGCCGTTGCTACATCATAAAACAAACATGCGTCAGGGAAAAATATCCTTACTTGCTAAATCATATTGTATTAAAAATAAAATGGCGCCTTAAGGGGAAAAAATTGTTACTTGCTAAATCATATTTTTATTATGGCGCCGCAGGGAAGGGAAAATATGCATACAACCTTACAGTCATAATTTTTTAACTATACATTTTGGGCGAGGAAAAATATTTAAATGCAGCCATGAGTCAAGATGGTCATGTCGGAGCTCATTTTTCAAGGCATGTTTGTGACGTCGTCAGGCCTGTTGTGACATGTTTCTCTGATGGGGGAAAAATATTTAAATACAACCTTACATTGCTGCATGATAAAGTCAAAATTGTGCCGCTGTTAAGCATATATTTTTTTTTTTTTTTTTTTGTGCGGGTAAAAACTGTATTGTTTTAATTACAAACTGTATTTATTAAACGCTAAAAGTGTATCGCATTACTGTAATGTTCAATTTGTTTGTTAAAAATGCAAAGTGCATTGTTTAATTGCAAGTTTAATGTATAAAAGTGTATTGCATTACTGTAATGTTCAATTTGTTTGTTAAAAAATGCAAAGGGTACTGTTTAATTGCAAGTTTAATGTAATTAAAGCAACCAACACACACACAATTGCAGCACGCAATAAAATCTTACCTTATGTTTCGACCGCTTCACTACGGTCTCCTACCTGCTTGCTAACGACCTCCAACCAGCTGGCGGACAACCGTTAGACATCTCGCAAAACAAATATAGCTACCTGTTTACTCCGGTAAAAGTATTTTCTCACGAGCTAAGTTTAAAATTGATGTTGATTGGGGATATATACATATATATATATATATAATTTACATTCACTTCGCTGTGAAACCATACAGGAAAAATATAATGCAAAGGTGTTTGTACTTTTAAGGTCTGCCTGCGTTAAACTAAGTTTAATATGATGTTATATATTCTAGCGGGTGTGAAATATTCAACGTTCAGCCTTAACCTACAATTTGAAATGAAAGAACTCGATCGGAAAGGAATTCCTCTGTAATGCTCGTATTTATTTTATAGATGTTGATTACCAGACAAGGTTACTGTAATAATACTTTTCGTCCATTTCACAACATATGTCATAAACTCCAAGTGGAAAGGAAATTCGTAAAGGTTGACAAAACACACGTGAAACATATTAATTTAATCCATAACAGATTTTATTAATCATACGCAGATACAAAAAAAAAGTATTTCACAAACATATATAATTACAAATGGCAGCACAGACATATTGTTAAGATGTATAATAACTGTCCCCCAGTCACTGTTTTAGCGGGGATTCACTGTAAAATATTATTTTAAAATATGTAGTGAAAGTTTTTCTGGTAAAAGACACATCACTATCACTGTCTTCGATGTCGTCGTCGCCGTCCTCCTCCTAGTGAGGCGTCGTGACGCATGTGGGTAGCATGTGGGAAAAGTTATTGTTGAGATGTTGCCGGGTCGACGGGATGGACATGGGCACGGCGAATCCGTTGATGGACGCAGTGTGGAAGCAGCTTGCCGACGTGACCTTGTAGTCTAATGCCGGGGTGATTCCGAGGTATATGGTGCAGCGTGCGTCTATGCCGTATAGTTGCGCTTTTGAAGACAAGCATTGGACTTCCACAATGTCGGAGTTGTTGGTGACTAGTTTGACGGTGACAGTTTATTTATCGCCAAAGAATGAGATTTCTGTGGAGAGTAGTTTGATGTAAGCAGGATACTCGCCGCTAGTTGTGACTTCATTTTGATTGTTAAATCGGAGCTTGACAAGGAGGTTGTTGCCTATTTCCATTGGGTCTATTTGGCACGCCAAGTTATGATGGTCAAAAGTTCACGACGTGCCTGCGATATCCGTTTCTGAGAACTTCCTCGACCTCGTAGACTATGTAAAAGTCAACAGTGTATGTGCTGGTCGATGAGTTCTTCAGAAAGATTGTTGAATCTGGTCGGTAGAAACTCCTCTTGACCGTTCTCGAGAAGTACAAGCGTTCTGGGGCCGTTCTTTGTCGAGATGCTCCGGACTCGTTTCACGATGTAAGGCACGTTCGGCTGTAGCTTAGACACTAAGATATACTCCGTGTTGGCCGCTACTGCAGCTAGTTGGCGTAACGCGTCGTGGATCATGTTGTCAGCTCTGTCAAACTCTTGGTACTGGCGATGTTACATCAGCGCGACCTGGGTTTTTGTATGTGCGGAGGTGAAAGTTGTTTGTCACGAAGATAACCTATTTTGAGAGGTGAAAGTTGTTATGACCAACATGTCCGGACATGTTTGTGACGTCGTCAGACCTGTTGTGACATGTTTCTCTGATGAGTTGTGCTTTTAGAAAATGCTCCATCTCCAGGAACACTCTAAATGTGGCACAACGAATGTATCTTGTATAATCGGTGAAATTCGTTTTCTCCCCTGCGTGATGCAAATAATTGCGATATGCAGCTATTTGATTTGGTACTTCTATCTCGTCCTTCCGCTTGTGATAAATGATGTCGGTAATAATACGCTGTAGGCTTACTAGCGTGTCCCACTCCTCCATGCTCGGTGATATGCAGGTTTCATCCATTTTGATGACCAGATTTAGTGCTTCAAATATACATAGAACTCAATCGGAAATGACTCAGGAGAAATACGTCGGTTTTGCAGGGTAACAACGTGTGCAACCGTGGTAGAAGCATCCGTGAAACAAATAGACACATTTGTCTATTTTTGCGAGGTGAAAGTTGTTATGACCAACACTGCTAATGACAGACTGACCTCCAACTCGCCCTCTCCGACATAATAACCTGTTTACTCCGGTAAAAGTATTTTCTCACGAGCTAAGTTTAAAATTGATGTTGATCGGGGGAAATATATATATATAATTTACCTTCACTTCGCTATGAAACCAGCTATTTTTGCGAGGCGAAAGTTGTTATGACCCACATATTTGTGACCTGTTGTAACATGTTTCTCTGATGAGTTGTGCTTTTATAAAATGTTCCATCTCCAGGAACACTCTAAATATGGCACAACGAATGTATCTTGTATACTCTATGAAATTGGTTTTTCTCCGGGGGGTGTATAAAAAGACCGAACAATTCCGACGACCGGTTACTTGTCACAATGGCAAAGCTTAGCCTCAACAGAAAGGACAACGGGAAAGAGGTGGAACTAATCGAAGGCTTCATTCCCGCAATTAACTATTCTGCTTCTTCTTCTGCCAGGAGAAATGACAACGAGCGGGAGATAACTCTTGGGGGAGAGAACGATGCTGCTGCTGGCGATGAACTACAGGTGAGTGTTACCTTGCAGCCTACTTTTGAAATTACAGGACATAAAGAGAGATCGGTTAAAAAGTTTTACTTGGAGTATGCCGAGATTGAAATTATGGTTAGTTCTGCGCCCAAAGATGCAGATCCTAACCAATGGGTTGCTAGGGTTTTTAACGATTATTTATCGTTTGTTAACAACAATCTGCTAAAGAACCAGCCAGGTTTCATGGGAATCACGATTCATGATACCAAACATCCCGAGAGGTCCTTTAATATGAGTATCCGTAGGTTCGACCAAGTGAATCCCGAAGTATTATTGAATTCATTGGAGAAAGTAATGCAGAGTAATAAAGACTTTTTGTTAGGGGGGCTACTCAAAATTTCGTGTGTTTGGACAAATGAAGTATCAGGTTCATGCTACAAACACTGCGAGACTGTAGTAAAATCAAAGGCATCATTGAGATAAAGAACAATGACCAGCTTTGTCTAGCTAGAGCCATCGCAGTGTCAAAATCCAAAATTGACGGGGACATAAATTATGATTTGATTAGAAGGCGGGAATTTCATCAAAAACTAAGGGCTGTAGAGGTGTGTGAGAAAATAGGCAAAACTAATGGGCCGTTAACGCTTGAAGACGTGAAACTCTTCGAGATGGCGCTAAAGCATTACGCCATAACAGTTTTTGGTGACCATAGTGGGAAAAACGTCCTCTACAAGTCAAATATATCTCCGATAAACATATCGACATAATACTCCACGACAGCCATTATAACGCTATTGTAAACCTGCACGGGGCTTTCAAATGTAAATGGTATTGTCAACAGTGCAATTTTCCCTCAGCAAATATAAAAGGAACTCACAGGTACAAACACAATTGTGCAAAATGTCGTCAGAGGTGCCCACCCACGTTTGATAGGTACGTGAGATGTGACGCATGTCATCGCGATTTCAACGGGCAGACCTGCTTTAATAATCACTTTATTAAGGGAAACTATTACCCCCAAAAAATGTCAGTCTGTGACGTTGAAATAGTCTGTCCGATGTGCGACAAACTTGTGAATAAGAGGTGTAGAAAAACTCCTCACCAGTGCGGGGAGACTTTTTGTAGCACCTGTAAAATTCACGTGAATGCTACATTCAACCGTATAATTCGCCCAATATGCGAAATAATTTCATATTCATGTGATAGATTTTGAGTGTACTCAGAACACTCCTTATTCCGAGGGCGTGTTTGAACATGTTGCAAATCTATGTGTGATGTACAAAAGCTGTGTATTATGCATTGACGAACCTCACAAGATGGCCTATTGTACGCAGTGTGGTGTTAAAGAACAGGTGTTTGACAAGGATCCTGTGAAACAATTGTTTGAACACATCACACAACCCGGGTTCGAGTCTCGGGACATTATCATGCTTGCGCCCAACCTGAGGTCCTATGATGGGCAATTTCTGCTAAAGCACATGGTGGACAACCTAAATTGGGACCCGGACCTCATGATGAACGGAAGCAAAATATACAGAATGAAGTATAAGAGTGTGACATTTTATACTCTTTGAATTTCATTCCTATGCCACTGTCTCGCTTTTCAAGGACCTTTCAACTTCCCGAATACAAAGGTTTCTTTCCCTACCTGTTTAACACAAAGGAAAATGAAAAGTATATCGGTCCTGTACCGGGTCAGAAATATTACTGTCCTGACGGTATGAGTGTAAGCGACCGCGAAAACTTCGAGAAGTGGCATGATGAAATGGTGTCCTCAAATTATGTCTTTGACATGAAAAATGAAATGGTGTCATACTGCAAAACCGACGTATTTCTCCTGAGTCAGGGTGTTTCTAAATTTAGGACACAATTTATTGACGAGAACGGCATTGACCCGTTTAGACAATGCATCACCATAGCTCATGCATGTATGAATGTTTACAGGAAACGGTTCATGCCAAGAAATAAAATTCCACTTATTCCTGGAGGTGGGTACCGCTTAGCTGATAAGCAGGCGCGAATAGCGTGTATCTGGTTGTCATGGTTGGAACAGCAACGATCAACCAGCATACAGCATGCTTATCGGTGCCGGGAAATTAAAATTTTAGGACATAAAGTGGACGGGTGCGGAGACAAATGTGTCTATTTGTTTCACGGATGCTACTACCACGGTTGCACACGTTGTTACCCGAATAGAAATTCTAAGTTATACAACTCGAGTAACGAAACCATGGGCTCCAGATATGAGGACACCGTAAGGGTCACGAAGATGATGAAAGATGCAGGCTACCAGTGACCGAGATGTGGGAATGTGAGTTTAATGCCATGATTAAGGCTGACGGGGTTTTGGCAGATTTTGTCAAAGAGTTTTCTCTATCTCGAACCTCTCAACCCGCGAGATGCCGAGATGCCGAGATGCCTTCTTCGGTGGGCATACAAATTGTACGAAAACCTCCTGAGAGCCCTCTGGAGACATGAAAATGTTTTATTACGACGTGTGCAGTTTGTACGCGTTTGTCAATAAGACAAAAGCCTACCCCGTGCGACATCCAAAGATTCATGTTGATAAATGTCCCAATTTGAACGATGTTGAGGGTGGCATTGTGAAATGTAAAATTCTTCTCCCGGAAAGACTGTACCACCCAGTTCTGCCAACGCGCATTAACGGCAAGCTTATGTTTCCGCTGTGCCGAAAATGCGCTGAGATGGAGAACCAGACAGAGTGCTGGCATACAGAGGATGAAAGATTATGACAGGCACCTGGATAGTGGACGAAATTAAAGTCGCATTAGAGGAAGGCTATAGGATGATTCATGTATATGAAATATGGGAGTATGAAATGGTACTCTACAACCCTTTCACTGGCGAAAAGGGGATTTTTCAGGACTATGTGAACCAGTTTCTGAAAATTAAAACCGAAGCCTCCGGTTGGCCCAAAGACTGCGACAAAAATGGGTATATCGCGCAATATTTGGAAAAAGAAGGCGTGGCACTGAACAAAGACGCCATCGAAATCAATCCTGGCAGGCGCGAGTTGCCTAAACTCATGTTAAACTCCTTTTGGGGGAAATATCACCAACGAGATAACTTGTCCACGTGTGAGCTTGTGAAAGATTATTCAAGGCTCAGAGACCTACTGAACGACCCAGGTGTAGAAGTACATTCTTACCTGTTCGCTACAGAGGAGTTGCTGTACGTAGTATGGAGGCACTGTGAACAGAATCCTAAATTGAATCACACCACCAACACGGTCATAGCTGCATACACAACTGCCCACGCTAGATTAGAGCTCTATTCCTATCTTAGGAGATTGGGCGAGAGAGTGTGTTATTTCGACACTGATTCTGTTATAGCCACATACAGGCCGGGGGAATGGATGCCTCCCACAGGACCATTTTTGGGCTGTATGACAGATGAACTGGAAAAGTACGGAGCAGGTGCATATATTTCCAGATTTACATCTACAGGCCCAAAAAGCTACACCATAGAAATCAGGTGTGGGGAAAAGACGCACTCTGTCTGTAAAATTAAAGGCATCACCCTCAACTCGGGGAATTTGAAGAAGGTAAACTCAAACTTAATCATCAACACAGCACTGAGGGAAAAATGCAATGTCGGTAGTACTTGAAGGCACTCAGATATCTAGGTAATTTCTGGGTTCAGTAGTAACCGAGCCTTCAAAGAAAACCTAAGAATGGTGGTTAACAAGCGAGTACAACGTGAAAACTTTGATTCCTACCCGTACGGGTATAAAAGAAGACGTAATTAATCACTTTTACGACAGTCGCCCAAAATGTGTGCAAACCAACACTTTAAATTTAGTTTTCCATGTACCATGCTAATTGCAGGTCCTTCGCGGTGTGGTAAATCAACATTTGTTAAAAACTTAATTGGTAATGCAGGTGAAATGTTTGACAGGCCTTTGAGAAAAGTGTTGTGGTGTCATCCAGCAGAATATTCTCCTAAACCAAGTCCGTTCTTCGCGACCCACGCAGGCATACCAGATTTGGAGACTGTGAACGAAGGAGATCTGGTTATTCTGGACGACCTTATGTATGAGTCGGACGGGTTGAACGTGTCAAAATTTTTTCACCAGAGACTCGAATCACAAACGTTTCGGAATTATTTACATATTCCAAAACGTGTTTCCACAAGGAAAGAAGTTTCGAACTATATCTCTGAATGCAAACTACATTGTCGTGTTTAAAAACAATGGAGATAAAATGCAAATTGGCAGGCTTTGTCAAAAGATCGAACCAAAGAACTCTAGGCTTCTTCTAGAAGCATTTGAAAAGGCTACCGAAAACCCCCACGGTTATCTAGTGTTGGATTGCACTCAGTACACGCCTAATCAATTCAGGTATCGAACCGGCGTCCTTCGGTTGAAACGTCTTATTTCATACCCAATTGTTGGCCGCATTCTGAAGGTTTTCGATGCCCCTTAAATAGGCGAACAATCAGCACACTACAGTAATTTTAACATAAGCACATTCAGGATGAGCATTGCCAGGTTGAGTAGCCCGCTGATTGCGAGACAGCACACAAACATGACAGTACTTGCCAAAGCCAAGCCCTCTTTGAGACAGAAACTGTTAAAAAGCACTAGCCCCGAGCTAATAAAAGCCATTTCAGAGTGTATACTCAACGTGTGCAGAGGGCATGTCAATTTGCCTGTAAATTGCTTGAAGCGTTTGCAGAAACATAAAACTTGCTGGAGAAAGTTAATCAACAAAGGACTTTCCTTGAAGAACAAGAAAAAAAATCTTGTGCAGAGAGGAGACTTTTTACCTGCTTTTCTATTTCCGATATTGGCTTCGCTTGGCAGTGCACTCTTGTCAAAATAAAGTACGGTAAGCAAATTATAGTAGCTTCACAACCTAAAGCTGTCGAAAAGCTTCATCTCGTAGACAAATCACTTAAACAACTCATCAGAGAAATGAATAAAGTGCACCTTACACAATTGGCAGCCCTCGAGAAATGGCGGTTGATAAAATATAAGTTGGGGAACTATCTCGATCTTATGTCACAAGTGAGAGAACCATACTTCGAATCAAAAGAAGAAGAAGACGTGTTTGAAGTAAAGAAGGAGGAACCTGTAAAGGTTAATAAAAAGAGTCGAAAGTCCTATAACCTTCGCAAACAAGTGTGGGAACAACTATGAACGCGTTGAAGAAAATTTATTTCAATCCAGAACATTATGCAGGTTTTGTTACAGCAGAGAAACTTCGCAAGGCCACAGGCATACCAAAATCGAAGATCGAGTCGTTTCTTCAAACGCAGGATAGTTATACATTTCACAGACCAATAAGGAAAAGATTTTCCACCAGAAACTATCACGTGACCAACATGGACGACCTTTGGGAGGCTGATCTGAATGTAATGACCAGCGTAAAAAAATACAACCCGCCTTTTGTTTACATCTTGACGGTGATCGATGTTTTCTCCAAATATGCTTGGGCTATACCGTTAAAATCTAAAGCAGGGACGGAAATTACACATGCTTTTAAAACTATGTTCTCACTTCGCAGGCCCAAGGTGTTGCAAAGAGATAAAGGAACCGAGTTCACCAACAAAACTTTTCAAACATTTTTAACCAATAATGGTGTAAAGTATTACACAACAAAAAACAATGTCAAAGCCAGCGTTGTAGAGCGTTTCAATAGAACCTTAAAGACGAAAATGTGGAAATATTTCACCCATAAAAACACTTGTAGATATTTAGATGTCCTTCCCGCCCTGTAAACTCGTACAATAGTTCATTTCACAGGTCAATAAAGATGGCGCCAAAGGATGTCGATGAACGTAACATTTTACAGGTATACGAAAATCTTTACGGTCAGAGCGCAGTCAAGCCGAGTAAAATTAAATTTAACGTCGGAGATCACGTTCGCATATCAAAACAGAAAATGAAGTTTGCCAAGGGTTACGAGCAAAACTGGTCAGACGAAAATTTTCAGATTGACAAGGTGGTACACGGCGACCCCGTCGTGTATAAATTAAAGGACTTGGGCGGTGAAGCCATAGACGCCATCTTCTGCTCCGAGGAGATACAAAAGGTTGCTCTCCCGAAATCATTTAAAATAGACAAAATACTTGATACTAAAGGTCGCGGTCGCAATAAGCAATTACTTGTTAAGTGGAAAGGTTATCCAAACAAGTTTAACTCTTGGATCCTGGCTTCATCTATCAATTCCATATGATAAGAACAAAATCTTTTGCTCTCACTCTCGTGAGTAATGCCTCTATGGATCATTTCAATGACAATACAACTTCCAGATTTTCAAGCATCTTACCGGAGAGAATAGTGTTGCAAGGAGAATGGGAGGTAGCACTGCAAAAGGTTAGATACCCCGTAAAATTCTATAACGTAACAAATTACGATAATAAAATTATTGGAACCATGTATAATATGACCGAACCGGTGACACATTGAAAATTTAACTTACAATTGCCCCATGGTATTGTACACAACTCTTAAAGACTTGGTACATGCCGTTAACTCTGTTATACGCGAAAATTCACAGGTCGAAGACTTTTTCATTTACAACGAGGGGAAAAATATTGCTGGCGTTAACATTAAAGTCACACATGCCAGTCATATTCCCACCAGCAAATATGTAGGTTATGTAGAAAATGCCACACCTTCCAGAACCAGGAGAGGTGTATCGAACCAAACATTGAAAACAAATGTTCAGAATAAAATAAAGCCTCCGACTAAGCAATTAACTCCTAAGTCAACCCCATCGATCGTTCCTAAACCGTCAGACACGCAAAAGAAGCTTATACACATGTTGGTTTTGTCGCCATCTCTGGCCAAGATGATGGGGTTCGAACCATATAAAAACGTGGTAGAACAGGAAGTTGGTATACATACTGTAGATCCATACATGGGTTTCCCTTACGAGATGTTGAGATGTTCATTTACTGCAATCTGATAGTGCCACAAGTGGTGGGCAACACGTTTGTACAGGTTATTGAAAGCGTTTCTGTAGAGTATGAAAAACGTGACAATACATGCATGACTATTGAAAAGTTTTTCACTCCATTTAACTGGGTACCTTTGATGCAGCAAGACTTTAAAAGCGTGAATATAGATTTAAGGAACGGTTACGGTGATTTCTTGCCATTTGTAGACGGTCTTTCATCCACTATAGTTCTAACATTTCGCCCGAAATGGAGTTGAACACTGTCACCAGATATTACCTAAATCAGGCTGGAGGAGCTTTAGACAATCGAGATTTCCTCCTGTATAGGGGCAAACGTTATCAGAAAGGTAGCGGCTTGTTCTCTGCTCTCGGCGGACTTTTCAGAACCGTGCTGCCGTTTTTCAAGAGCGGTGTGAAAGCTGTCGGTAAAGGGGCACTGAAAATGGGCGCTAATGTGCTTGCAGATGTTGTAAGTTCGGGTGTTTCCCCAAAGGAGTCGTTAAAAACTAGACTGAAGAAGGTGGGAAATAATTTGAAGAGGAAACCTGACGTAAAGATAGACTCTATGATAGGTAGTGGCCTATTAAAGCGCGCGAAAGGGACAATAAACACTCAGTCTAAGACTAAACGCCGTGGTAGAAAGGTGATAGACGTGTTTTAATAATGTCTGACGTATCGCTGGTGCACATTAGTTCGGAGCTAGACATCTTCAAAGACTTGCCCGTTCAAATGAACGTGGAAGAGTACCACTACATATCTCTAAACCCTCAAAATACACTCATGAAAAATTCTCCCATAACATTTCATTATTCTGCCAATGCAGACGATTACCTCGACATGACCTATGTAGTACTAGAGCTGTTCGTGCGAATAGTCGATGACGGAGGAAATGACTTGAAAGAGGACAAGCAGGTGACCTTTGTAAACAATACTCTAAATTCGTTGTTTCAACAGGTAGAAGTGTCACTCAAGATTGTCACCGTTTCCATGCCTCAACCAGGTTACCCCTATAGAACATACATTGAGACCCTGCTCAATTATTCGGAGGACGTCATGAACAGCAGACTAGAGTCCACGCTCTGGAAAAAGGACACGGGGAATACATATGCAACAAACGATGGAATCAAGTGGCGTGGCGAGTATACCAAAGGAAGCAAAGTTGTGCAGCTAATGGGAAATCTTTCCAATGCACTCTTTAATCAGGAAAATCTGCTCTTGAGCAATGTAAGCGTCACCATTAAACTCTCGCCTTCTTCGCCAAATTTTCATCTCTTTTCTGACATAAAGGACTAAAGCCTACACCGAAATTCAGTCTGCTAGACTTATTTTGAAAGCTGTGAGACCGTCGCCTACCATCAAGCTTGCTCATCAGGCAGTGTTAGCAAAGAGTAATGCAAAGTACCATCTCAAAGATGTGGGGTTTCACGCTCTCAACATTCCAAAGGGGGTTAGTAGCATGACTTTCAATGACGCTTTCATAGGTCAAATACCCAGAAGAGTGGTTGTGGCCATGGTTGCCGACCAGGCATACAACGGCAACATTAACAAAAACCCATACAATTTGCAACACTTTAAAATGAACTCTTTTCAACTGTATATAAATGGTCAGCCTTTTCCCTCACAACCCCTACAACCCGATTTTGACGCCGGTCATCTTCTCCAATGTTTTCAAACTCTACAGGACGGCCTCGGGATACACTTTGAGGACGAAGGGCATTCAATTTCAAGACATCAATATTCACACGGTTATACCATTATGGTATTTGATCTAACGGCAGATATGAGTGCTAACGAGTCTTACATTTCGGGGCAACGGCACGGCACCGTGTCTATAAATATAGGTTTTAAGGATCAAACTCCAGAACCTATCAATCTGCTAGTGCTGTCTATAGAAATCGACGCTAACAGGACCATTTTTGTATCATGAATACGTTGCAAATACGTCGGCTTCTGTCTAAATGCACACCACACTTTTTAGGCGTGTACGCCTGTGATCAATTACCTCTCGTTAATTTGCATAATAGACAGCTTCCCATAGCGGTTGTCGTTAACACCGATCCTAGCACGAAACCAGGGAAACATTGGGTCTGTATCATTGTTGCAAAGGACGGGTGGGGGGAATTTTTCGACATCTATGGTTTAGAAACTTTTTCGGGGCATATTCTAAATTGTTTAAATCGTTGTTGCGGTACAAGATGGACGCACAACGCTAGAAGGTTGCAAGGCGATATCAGCAACACCTGTGGTCATTACGTTGTAGCTTACCTATCTCACCGATTCCGAGGCCTGGAATTCTTTTCACAATTCAGCATAAGCGACTTTAATCACAATGATGACATCATTAAAAAAACCTACAGTCTTGGCGGATGCACACAAACTGCACATCAGAGCTGCATATCATTAAAGGTTAGTATCACTTTTGCATGAATAGACATATGTAACACTTGTCACATTTTTGTGTTGCTAATACCCCCCACCATTTTTTTTTCCCCAGAACGCATGCGCGCGCCGAGATGTTAATTTCTCCAGTTGCTCTGAGAGAGGCAGGCAGGTAAGTCGCATTCATTATCGTATGTGCGCGTGTGGCTAGTGAAAATATTACGCTACAGAGATTATGTTCTTGCTTTCAGTGACATGGACCAGGGGCCTCTATCGGATATTTACTTCTTGAACAGCAAGCAGTCCAAGTTTGCTGTCGTTGGGTTTTCACCTAAACCTCCGCACAACATTGTGGTGACAATGGGTGGACGACGCGGTGCTGTGGTCCTGGGTTCGACAGAGTGGCAGAAACTTGCTGAGACGTTGCCGGCAATACAAGGTTTGACTTATGATCTAAAAGAATGGCAGTTGATCAATCCACTATCCATCGTTTTTAAACGTATATTTGGAGCACTAAATCTGGTCATCAAAATGGATGAAACCTGCATATCACCGAGCATGGAGGAGTGGGACACGCTAGTAAGCCTACAGCGTAATATTACCGACATCATTTGTCACAAGCGGAAGGACGAGATAGAAGTACAAAATCAAATAGCTGCATATCGCAATTATTTGCATCACGCAGGGGAGAAAACGAATTTCACCGATTATACAAGATACATTCGTTGTGCCACATTTAGAGTGTTCCTGGAGATGGAGCATTTTCTAAAAGCACAACTCATCAGAGAAACATGTCACAACAGGTCTGACGACGTCACAAACATGTCCGGACATGTTGGTCATAACAACTTTCACCTCTCAAAATAGGTTATCTTCGTGACAAACAACTTTCACCTCCGCACATACAAAAACCCAGGTCGCGCTGATGTAGCATCGCCAGTACCAAGAGTTTGACAGAGCTGACAACATGATCCACGACGCGTTACGCCAACTAGCTGCAGTAGCGGCCAACACGGAGTATATCTTAGTGTCTAAGCTACAGCCGAACGTGCCTTACATCGTGAAACGAGTCCGGAGCATCTCGACAAAGAACGGCCCCAGAACGCTTGTACATCTCAAGAACGGTCAAGAGGTGTTTCTACCGACCAGATTCAACAATCTTTCTGAAGAACTCATCGACCAGCTCAACACTATTGACTTTTACATAGTCTACGAGGGCGAGGAAGTTCTCAGAAACGGATACCGCAGGCACGTCGTGAACTTTTGACCATCATAACATGGCGTGCCAAATAGACCCAATGGAAATAGGCAACAACCTCCTTGTCAAGCTCCGATTTAACAATCAAAATGAAGTCACAACTAGCGGCGAGTATCCTGCTTACATCAAACTACTCTCCACAGAAATCTCATTCTTTGGCGATAAATAAACTGTCACCGTCAAACTAGTCACCAACACCTCCGACATTGTGGAAGTCCAATGCTTGTCTTCAAAAGCGCAACTATACGGCATAGACGCACGCTGCACCATATACCTCGGAACCACCTCGGCATTAGACTACAAGGTCACGTCGGCAAGCTGCTTCCACATTGCGTCCATCAACGGATTCGCCGTGCCCATGTCCATCCCGTCGACCCGGCAACATCTCAACAATAACTTTTCCCACATGCTACTCACATGCGTCACGACGCCTCACTAGGAGGAGGACGGCGACGACGACACCGAAGACAGTGATAGTGATGTGTCTTTTACCAGAAAAACATTCACCACATATTTTAAAATAATATTTTACAGTGAATCCCGCTAAAACAGTGACTGGGGGACAGTTATTAAACATCTTAACAATATGTCTGTGCCGCCATTTGTAATTATATATGTGTGTGAAATACATTTTTTTCTATCTACGTATGATTAATAAAATCTGTTACGGATTAAATGAATATGTTTCACGTGTGTTTTGTCAACCTTTACGAATTTCCTTTCCACTTGGAGTTTATGACATATGTTGTGAAATGGACGAAAAGTATTATTACAGTAACCTTGTCTGGTAATCAACATCTATAAAATAAATACGAGCATTGCAGAGGAATTCCTTTCCGATCGAGTTCTTTCATTTCAAACTGTAGATTAAGGATGAACGTTGAATATTTCGCACCGGCTAGAATATATAACATCATATTAAACTTAGTTTAACGCAGGCAGACATTAAAAGTTCAAACACTTTTGCATTATATTTTTCCTGTATGGTTTCACAGCGAAGTGAATGTAAATTATATATATCCCCAATCAACATCAATTTTAAACTTAGCTCGTGAGAAAATACTTTTACCGGAGTAAACAGGTAGCTCTATATATTTGTTTTGCGAGATGTCTAACGGTTGTCCGCCAGCTGGTTGGAGGTCATCAGCAGCAAGCAGGTAGGAGACCGTAGTGAAGCGGTCGAAACATAAGGTAAGATTTTATTGCGTGCTGCAAATGTGTGTGTGTGTATGTGTTGGTTGCTTTAATTACATTAAACTTGCAATTAAACAATACCCTTTGCATTTTTTAACAAACAAATTGAACATTACAGTAATGCGATACACTTTTAGCGTTTAATAAATACAGTTTGTAATTAAAACAATACAGATTTTACCCGCACACACACACACAATATATATATATATATATATATATATATATATATATATATGCTTAACAGCGGCTCCATTTTGACTTTATCATGTAGCAAGGTAAGGTTGTATTTAAATATTTTTCCCCCATCAGAGAAACATGTCACAACAGGCCTGACACGTCACAAACATGCCTTGGAAAACGAGCTCCGACATGACCATCTTGACTCATGGCTGCATTTAAATATCTTTCTCCGCTCAAAACGTATATTTAATAAATTATGACTGTAAGGTTGTATGCATATTTTCCCTTCCCTGCGGCGCCATAAAAAAAATATGATTTAGCAAGTAACAATTTTTTCCCCTTAAGGCGCCATTTTCTTTTTAATACAATATGATTTAGCAAGTAAGGGTATTTTTCCCTGACGCCATTTTGTTTTTATGATGTAGCAACGGCGCCATTTTGTTTTTAATATAACATAAAGGTTGTATGCCCCCACAAAAAAAATCATCCTCGGGGGGCCGATAATCGGTGGGCCATGTATTATCTCGTTAGGATTATTGATCATGAATTAAATCGTTAGGATTATGGATTAAGTCACTAGGATTAACGATAATCCCCCGGGATAATCCGAGCGACACTAGCGCTCTGGTGGCGGATTTATCGTTAATCCGTTGGCTTAATCTATAATATCCACTACTGACGCTTCCTGAAAGAAAGGATGAAGGAAAAACCAGGCGGCCAGGATCTACATGCGGGGACTGCGCGGAAGAGGCAGCATCATTAATATGTTTTCAGATTGAACATCCCTACTAGGAGTTCAAGCCCAATATAAGAGCCGCTTCCGCTCCACGCGTTGAGGCAGTAACCTTTCCAAAGCGCAAACCGCAGCGACTCACCTCGCTCTGGCACTTTGACTCGTAACAGAACCAACGGAATTAAATGAAATGAAATCGTAGAGAGGAGAATTCGTTAAACGCAAAGTTTCATCCCAGAATTCGCCTAAGTGACCAGGGTAAACAACGGGGGAGGGAAAAAAAAAAAAAAACACCCGAGAACAAATGTTACGGTGATAGATGCAACGGGAATTGAGCGCGGGACCTCTCGAATGCGAGTCTCAAACGTTACCGCCTGAGCCACCCTGCACGCTGGGTTCCTCGGATGCAAGTATCCTGGTGTGTAGTATTAAATCCACCATGTCGTTAATATGTAGCTCTTACTTCTTCTCATGTGAATTATAACAGCGATGTTCGTGGCGGGACCCAGCTGTAGAGAGTGGTTTTCAGCACTACTTGGTCAATGTGATTTGCTTTTTATTTACGGACGCTCTTTACATTTCAGGTCATCAGCGTCCCATTTAATTCAGGGCCTGAAACGGCCGATAAAGTTTGCTCAGAGACCTTCTTTCATGCTTGAGGTTCTTTTGACTTGACGTTAAAGACAGCATCATCCTTGGGCGAGGTCATTCCTTTTACGAGTGGCAGCGAAGAAAACCGAACGCCTCCTTGAACGATGCCGAAACTTCGGTTCCTTAGTGCTAGTTTGGAGGTGTGAATGACTTTCATCGCGCCTATTCCATTTTTTGCCTTTTGTGTAGCGTGGAGTGTGAGTGAAAGTGTTAAAGAGTGGAAGTTGTGTGAGGTAGTAGTGTGTATTATACTTTTCTTAATAATGAATGCATCAAAGCAGTTCATGTGCCTGCCTGTCGGTCCTGGTGGTGTAATGGTTACCATACTTGCCTCCTAAACCTAAGACCGCGGGTTCGAACCCGGCCAGGACCGATGAATTTTTTCGGGAGTAAAAATCCTAAGTATGGCTTCCTTCGGAAGGGAAGTAAAGCCGTGAGTCCCGTGTCGTAACATTTACGGCACGAAAAAGAACCTCAAGCCTGAAAGAGAGGCCTCTGAGCAAAATTTGTCTGTCGTTTCACGCCCTGAGTTGAATGGGACGCTGATGACCTGAGCTGTTAAAGAGCGTCCATAAACAAATCAATTAAAAAAAAAGTTCATGTGCCTGGTATGTGGGAGGAAGTATGAGTGCAGTAGTACTCTAAGAAAGCAGGTCTCTACAATACATCCGGAAAAGTTGGATGTTTTCCCGCCTCTTATAAAAAGACAGACTGTGAAATGCCAACAAGAACTTCAAACGCCATCAGCGAAATTACCATAGTGAAGGTTCAGCTAGAAAGCAAACAATGACTTGCAGCTTATATAGCCATGAAGCAACAACGGCAGTTCTTTTATTTGAGCATTTAGAATGAGTACATGAAATAAAAATAAAACCGGAAGAACTACATTTCTCATCTTTCGATCGATGGTTTTAACAACTGGAAACAGGAAATTGAGGTGACAACGGGATCGAAGTTTGTAAAAAAAATCTTGCTTCTTGTACTGCTTCTGACAATATTGTACGGCATTATTATGCGTGCCATCGCTCAGGCACTTTCACTTCTAAACGTAAAATGTTAAAAGAGCATCCGTAAGTAAAATAAATAAAGGGTCGGACTCTTAAAATTGCAAGGAAACAATAAAATCGGTGGTCCTGCAAAGATACAAGACAGACAAGCTGAAGATGCAAAATGCCCTAGTCAAATTTATCTCAACTCATATACAGTTCGGAATACATGCAAAACTTATATACTGTTAATAGAGCATGCATTTTCATGCATAATTATCATTTCCTGTGCGTGTTACTTTGCTACATTACAGTTTCCGATTTGTTTTCGTGTGATTAACTACTAACATGCTTTCTATAAACTTACTTTTGGCATTACTTGCTTGTTTCTGTGTGTTCTGACTGTTAGGAAGCCATACTTACGATTTTTACGCCTCAAAATTCCTTTGACCCTGGCCGGGAATAAACCCGCGATTTTGGGTTTACGAGGCAAGTATTACCACTAAATCACTAACACCAACCATTTAGTCGAGAAAGATTATGAACACAATATAGATTTTTATACTGTGATCATTTTTTGTTATTGTTACTTGCGATTGCTTTATTAATATTTTCTCTTAATATTTTAGATGTGGACAGTCTGTCTGAAAATGAAGTATTTTAGCACCTTGGTCTTCTTCAAAGTCCTTTTTGCGGACCACCATTGGTGTCGGTTCTGGTGGTGTAGTGGTAACCATACTTGCCTTCTAAACCCAAGATCGCAGGTTCAAACCCAGTCAGGATCGATGGAATTTATCGGGCGTAAAAATCCTAAGTATGGCTTCCTTCGGAAGGGAAGTAAAGCCGTGAGTCCCGTGTCGTACATTTACGGCACGAAAAAGAACCTTAAGCCTGAAAGAGAGGCCTCTGAGCAAAATTTGTCGGCCGTTTCACGTCCTGAATTGAATGGCACGCTGATGACCTCAGATTAAAGAGCGTCCTTAAATAAACCAAAATCAATCAGTCACCATTGGCTACCTCGTCGCTTTCACAGAGTTCAGATACAACTCCTACTTTTTAGATGGTGGAGTTTTTAAGTCTTTGTCATTTAATTTCCGTGCTTGATTACGGTAAATGCATTTTGTAATCAGGAAATTCTCGTAGAGAAAAGAGAAAGGATGCTGATGCTTGCACAGTACAACGTCTCGCAATATCATTAATAGAATAATGCGAACTTTGTCCGAACCCGAGAATACCATCGTTAGTCGCAGTTGAGGTCGGTAAAAGGAGAACCATAAATATATAACAAACGCAGTTGTCAACAATTTACGAAGTTTTCTTTTTCAAAGCCGCTCTTAAGTTTATCGAATTGGATTCAGTTCACAGGTAGGAGATCTTTAGAGTGGAACGATACTACTACATACAGTGCGCTGAAGCACACATTAATATCTTTACGACTTGCCTTGTCCGTGCAAATGCTAGACCACAGATTAAATTTCTTGAATTAACTTTTCGCGTTTGAAAAATTTTTCTTCAAGAACATTTAAATTAGAACAGTAGTGCTTTATAGAATCAGTGCCTAATATATTTATTTTCCATACTTGAAGCGGTCATAACCGCATGAACAACAATTTCATTCACTTAACGAGTTTCATCATTTACGAAACTAGATAATAATGTTACTTTATGTAGTGAGGATAAATACAGTATCTAGCAATAAGAACACATTAAAATAAACTTCTCCTTAAATTATTGAAGCTTGTATACATTGATAAGCGTTCTTACACATTTACATTTGTGATTTTAAATATGTATGATCCCGACCGATTCTTGAACCAAAAATTCATTGTACTAGTGCTCGCTTTTTCCTCCTAAAATTAACTCGAAAATTTAGTATAGCAAATTGTAAAGAATGAAGTTTTCCAAAAAGCAAATGTAATTTCGAATGAGATGTTTATTAACATATTCTGCGTGAGGGGAAAAAAATCATATTTGTAAAACTGCAAAAGTGGATCAAAACAGCAGATTTGCGATATAACTAGAAAAGTCTATATATTAAATGTATCTGAAATATTCCGCAGTTTTACTTAATGTTTGTTAATTTATAATAGTGCGGCGGCGTGGCCGAGTGATTAGACTGCTCGCCTCCCACCAAGACAGGCTGGGTTCGATCCCGGTTGCATCAAGTGAGCTTTGTGTCTGACGAAGCAACACCTAGGTAGGCTTTCTCCGGGTATTTCGTTTTCCCCTGCCATTCATGCCGCCATTACTTTATCATAATGAAGGAAAGCAACAGGAAGCTACCGCTATACCCCTACTTA
The DNA here is from genome assembly GCA_030762175.1 of Metallyticus violacea. Lineage (NCBI taxonomy): Eukaryota > Metazoa > Arthropoda > Insecta > Mantodea > Metallyticidae > Metallyticus > Metallyticus violacea. The sequence goes on along the minus strand of CM060835.1, from coordinate 98,831,781 downwards.
TTATTAACATATTATAAATGGTTACTTTAATAATTAATACATTTTGTAAAAAAAAAAAAATGCTGCTATTAAACTAAATCAAATTTCGTATCGTGCACTTTTATCGTCCCAGCTCCACACTCATTAGCAAAATTGTAATTTTTTCTTCATAATATACATTACAAAAAACCAGATACAACAGAATAGAACTTCATATTTAATCAGGTTGTACACCGTTAAAAAGTATTTTCCTAATTAATTTTTCGTAAAAACTTCTGATATTGAATTTTGAAGCCACATCTACCTCTTCTAGAAATTGTCGCAGAGCACCGCCAAACCCCTATTCCGTCGAAAGTGACTTTTAGCTTGTTCTTTTAACATATGGTTATTGTACTTGCTATTTATTACATTATAATTATTGATAATGTTTTGGAATTTACATTTAAATAACACAAAAAATTTCATTTTGGATATTTCTGTTTTTTATTCATTCTTTCATTAATGTCGAGTTATTTCCACTTTTTAAAATATGCATCCTAAATGTTCATTATACTATGTTATACCGCCGCGGGTGGCTGAGATCGTTAAGATGCGGACTCGTGAGCGAGAGGTCGGGGATTCGATTCCCACAAGGGCCATCCTCTCTGAGTTTTTTCTTTCTTTTCTTTTCTTCTTTTTTTTAATTTTTCCAGTCCTCATAACTGGCAAATGCAGACGAGCTAACCTTTCCTTCCTTTAAAAAAAATTCTTTGCCAATATATCATTTCATCTCGTGTATCATCAGTGTCCACCGCCTTTGATAACTCAGTAGTAAAAATGGGCTTACACTATTTAAAGAAAAATATGTTATTTCCAAAATTTCCAAAAATAATATCCCTCGCTCTCCAAGTTGGAGGTAGAGATTTCTCTTTGTTTGAAAAGACTGAATGCAAAAACCGCCAAATTTAAAATATCGATTTAATAAACATACACATTGGACTTTTAGCCATACAATAGCATAGTTTTTATGGCACTGTTTATATATTTTGCAAACGGAATGAAGAATTTCTTTTGCTGGAGCTTAAAATGTCACAGAAATGTGTTATGGCACGACAGTGATCCTCGCCAAGTTTAATTACTTGGTATGTGTTACTCTAAATTTCAGTCTTAATTGGAATGCATCGTCAAAGAGAGATCCTTTTCAAAGGTCTGCAAAAGAATCTTCCAATGAAAAATCTTTAAAATGCACAGCAAACTTCTCCTAATTAAAGTATATGCAAATCAGCAAGACATAGGCTCGTGTATCCAAATTTAATATACTATTGATTCCATGGATACAATACACGTGCCTTATGTGTTGACTGTTGCGAAACTCAGATAAGCCTTCGATTTATTCACATAAGCATGCCTGCGTCTGTATGTAACACCTTGTTAATTTTACTAAGCATTTTGTAGCAGTTTAACATCTGCAGTAGTTTCTCTACGTGCAAAGAAACCAAACCTTCATAATGAGTTGTCCAAATATTCTGTCTCATTACCTATAATTTGATAAAATGTTACCTTACTCACCTAAGCCCCCCACCCCAAAAGCAGTCTTAGAGACAGCTCCTTGCTCTGCAATCATTAATATCGTTCGTATTGACACCATTTATTATATATTAACCAATTTCATAACATGGCACCGGCTAGGCTCAGCGACAACCTTATATCAATTGCATCTTCTCATCATTGTTAAAATCTGAATTTAACCGCCATTTAACTCGTCTGTGCAAATGGAAACTTCGTCGTGTTATTCTGAATTGCTTGTTATTAGTAGCTAACTGTGTTCTATACATGAATTTTCGTAGGCCTGTAACATTTCCTTCCGTAAAAAAGCCTTTCCCAATATATCATTTCATTTCATGTATCATCAGTGTCCACCGCCTGTGGCGCCTCAGTAGTAAAAACGAGCGTTAAACACCATTAAAAAATACACGACTTTTAATTTTCATAATTATTTACACAATTAAATATTATGTGCGGTTCTTGAACTTCTGTTGATGGGTCAAATGCTTCATTAAAGTCTGTAAATATGAAATAGCTCGAACAGTCAAACCCCTTTTGTATTACTTGTTTTTTAAATTAAATATGTTATCAATACATGTTCTTTTTCTATTGTAATTTTGTTCAAATAGAACTATTTCTACAATATTACAAAGTGTTTAGTCTTCAATACATACTCTCCTTTTTCTATTGTTATTTTGTTCTAATAGAACTATTTCTATAATATTGCAAAGTCTTTAGTTAGTAATACTTCTGCAAAATAAATTTACCTAGAAATATGCATACGTGCTTTACAAGGAGCATTGGTAAAAATTAATTTGTATACAGAAAGCACAAATTTTTGTGAATATTCTAGCAAATCCTGAAATCATTCGTAACGCTTACGCGCATGTGTTTGTAGAAAATGAAAGAAGACAGGAATGTGAAAAAAGACTTTAAATATTAAAAAAAAAAAAAAGCAAAGTTACTATAATCAACAGAAACCATACAAAACTATTCCCTCGAACACAAAAACCAATTACCTAAATATGTCGAATTATAGGTTTGAGTTTTTGAGACGCCTCAAGAGTGCTTTAAAAATTATACATTACTTTCAAATGGACTTTCATCTGCTAGAGTGCCTCTTATACCCAAGATCGCGGGTTCGAACCCGGCCAGGACCGATGGATTTTTTCGGGCGTAAAAATCCTAAGTATGGCTTCCTTCGGAGGGGAAGTAAAGCCGTGGGTCCCGTGTCGTACATTTACGGCACGAAAAAGAACCTCAAGCCTGGAAGAGAGGCCTCTGAGCAAAACTTGTCGGGCGTTTCACGTCCTGAGTTGAATGGGACGCTGATGACCTGAGATGTTAAAGAGCGTCCATAAATAATTCAATCAATCAATTAAATTATCTGCTAGAGTGCTGCTAACCGGTTCCTCTGACCTTCAGTATCCCCGCCTAAAGTAGTTGGAGCGTTGTCTCTGTGCCGTTAGGACGTTCTTAAGGTGATAAGTCGTAAGTGTTTTTCACTTAATTTGTATGTTAGTGCTGTTATAACGCCAAAGTTAGCACACTTTAGAATACAAAATGTTCATGTTTTATTTGTATGTGAAAAGTGAAGATAGCGATATATAATAAAATCCAGCTATTCACATTTTGTGAATAATTTAGAGAAACTATCCATTCTCGATAAAAGAAAGAGAGAGAGAGAGAGGTAAATCGCTGTGTGCTTACCAAGGGGATGTCTCCAATTGCCAAATTGGAGAAAGGTAGAATGAAGTTCAAAGAAATCTGTATGAAGCTTGCACAGGAATTTTGTAAACCTCGATTTGGAATGCCTCCAACCTTTCAAAATTAAAACTAAATAAGACAACTGTTTAGGAATTGCAGCACATAATAATGTAAACAGAGAAATTTCTGCAAATGGTTTTTCAATAGTGTTAGAAGTGGCTCCATTGACCCACATTTAATGTATTTCGCGGCCTAAGCATCGTTCCATTTAGATGGTCATGTAGCGACACAATAACAGGCACTGGAGTGCAGGAAAAAACTTCTCTTTTTTTACTGAAATATTATTGCATTGACCAAAAAATTGGTATTTGGTGCACACTGAATGCTTAAAAGAGCTATAGAGCCTATATTTGATGAAATACTGTGATTGAGCAAAGATGCAGAGATAACATAATAACGCCATTCTTCATAGAAGTATCAGACATTGAAAGTAAACATGCATTTTTTTCAACAAGACTAATAACTAATATATCGGAAATAACCCGCATATGAGGTGCTATTAAAAAGTTCCCGGATTGGTTCAATAGCGCACCAATATATATCAGTACAGAGTTGCACGCGCAGGGCTATGAAGCTGTGACCTTGAAACTAGCAGTGTGCCGAGCGATTTCGATTTATTTACATTGGGAGTAGTGCAATCGGTATTTTTGTCATCAGTGCGTGTACTAGCCTGCGATTTCATCATGAACAAGTTAAAGCAAACAGCTAACGTGAAATTGTGCGTTAAACTCGGGAAATCGGCCATAGAAACATTAAATATGCTTTGGCAAGCATACTGTAATGATGCAATGTTTCGTGTGGTATGGGCGCTTCAAAAATGGAAGAATGTCCCTGGAAGTCGACGGATATCATCCGCAAAAATGTTCAGGCAAAGGTCGCCATTTCAACACAGCTGACGAGATACAGCGTGAATCGCCGAAAACTCTATACTCATTTACAGACAATTACTTTGAAACTGCATTCCAAAAGTGGCAGAAACGCTGGGACCGATGCATTGCTGCCCAAGTAGATGTTCAATTAGGTAAATGAAGAATTTCCTTCCTAAGAGAACCAGTCTGGGAGCTTTTGATAGCACCTCGTACATTAGAAGAACCGAAAGGCAATATGCATATGTATATGAAGAGTAATTGAACAATTTCACAAGAAACGTGGATGCAACATTTTTAGAATGGGTGAGAGATGTGTGTGTGTGTGATGTCACAAGGACATCATTTCCAATGTTTTCTATGAGGTTGATGGTTATTGTGTTGTAACTTTCGTGAGAGATTGTGCCTTGAGTCTATAGGATTATGCACATACCGCTCAGCTGGCAGACAGCGTGCTTCCAGCAGCCTGGCGGGCAGCGCTGTCACGGATGAACTTCCTTATGAAAGCACTGTATATGGAAAAATGGAAAATAGATTCGAATTCACTATTAGAACAGAAATAGAGAACATTCTTCCTTTGGTAACCATTTCTTATCTTTGGGGTATGAAAGTTTTATTTTATAAAGCTAGATTAAGAGTTCGAGATAATTTGAAGCAAAATTCCGCCATCGTGCCTGGGCTTGAGCTAGCTATAATTGATACGGGCGTTATTATGTAGGCGATTGGGGCGAGGAAGTAAGTGCTTGTGTGTGTGAACTACTCCTTAAACGTTGTCACACCCTTTGAGCGTATTACTAACTTCCTTTGAGTCTAGGGGTTTACATAAACTGCCGGGGAAACTCACATGCTTGTTGGATCAAGCTGCCAGATTTTCTCTCTTCACTGTTGATTACCAGTCGTCCTTTTTGAAGATCAAAGCGCTTGATATTGGATAAGGTTCCTGTGGGTTTTTCCAATATTCATTTATTCCGGATTTAAATAATAATATTTAATATTAACGCCTTTTATTAAATCAAATAATGCTATATAGTGAGAATCTAGAAAGTAAAATATGTGTCAGATGTTGAAGGTGGTTTAATCGACGTATTGTGATGTAATGAAGCTGTTCGTTCTAAAATGCTTTTTTTTTGGGGGGGGGGCATTTTTTTCACCGCCCTACTTATTCTGAACTCTCGTGTCATTTGTTTCCTAGTGAGCTTTGTTATTTTTGTAGCTCTTGTTTGTTTATGACGCCCCTCCCTTTACATTTTCTGAACTCTTTGCGATGTGGAAATTAAGGACTAAAACTGAATGAAAACTGGGGTGGTGCTTTCCACTACTTGCTGAAAACCGTTATGAAATATCTGATACAAGTTGTTTGTGCAATGTTGATTATGGGTTATGTAACCATATTGGTTCTTCTGAGCTATGATATCCTGACAATTCCAACGGTAATTTTGGTGTCGAGCATTAGTTCGTTCTCAGCCTTTTACACTTTCAGTAAAATTTATCCTGGCCCTCAAATCTGCTGTTAACAGTAAACGTAACCATTATCCAGATAAGAGTAGGGCAATTAAACTTTTCACTTTCACTACAAATTTATAATCATGTTAATTCAGTGTTTTAAGTTCTTGCTGCATTATTAATATTATTCTAATTTTCTTATATCATATAAGTAATATCGGTGGATCTGTTTTAATCACGATATATACTGTATTTTTGTATGGCTACAAACAAACGAAAGGAAAAACACCCTTCTTGATATTTCGCACACATTAATTTAAACCATCTTTAAAAACATACGATTAAAATAAAAGGCAAGTCTATGTTTCCTTGGACAGTGCAGGAAAACATCACTTTCGAAATGTTATCTTCGGATAAAAACTATATATAGAAAAGACGGTAAAACAGTTAGGAATAGAATAATGCATTGGTTAAATGATCGGGAGCGTTTTTATATTGATTATGGGGAAATCTATAATATGCTGAATTCTAATTGCAGGTATGTTAGAGTAATATACGGCTAATAATTTCAGGATTTAATCGGAAGATAAATGCAATGCACCATAAAAGAAAAGATTCTTGCTACATTATATAAAAGTAAAAACACTGATAATCTGCATGGCGTTCCATGCTTTCCTTATACTGTTTTTGGACAGAATGTCGTTAAAATGGCTAAATTTTGTCGATAATATTTCTCTAATTTTTAATCGGGTATTTATGTCGTCATAATTGCAATGTCTTATCGCACGCAACATCTTTTTCGTACTGATCTACTTCGCAGTTCGTTTAGTGTCAGTCAGATGGCCTTGGGGATTTTGGTAAGGAAAAACAAGCAAAATGTTTGCCTTCGGGACTTAGGAAACCCACGGGAAGGAGAGAGGGGATTTTTAAGACTGGCCGACACAGAAGATGGAACTCAGGACCTCCTAAATGCAAGTCACAGACCTCGTCTCGTTTAAAGTGATCTACAGGGTAGACCAAAAGTGATTATCCATTTAATGAAAAATATAGTAAAATGGAATTAACACTATATTAAAGCTACATGATTATTATTTATAAAAGTGTTTCTCAAATTGTCTTCCATCTCTATCAATACATTTCTGCAGATGATCTGGGACGCTTAGGCTACTTGTTCACACAACCGTGTATTTGCATCGATCTCTTCAAAAACATTTCGAATTTTAAGTCCTCAAGTGTTTGTGGTTTTGTAGCCCCAAAAGAAAAAATAAGTAATTGGTGTGAGGTCTGGCGATCTAGATGGCATTTCTATACACTCTCGCCTTCCAGTAACTTTACCATGATAAGAATCATCGTTGTTTCGCACAAGTAATGCATCATGTGGTGGAGCGCCATCATGTTGAAAGCACGGTAAGTTGAAATTATCATTTGTAGCCCTGGACATAGGTAGCTAACATATCCAGGTATTTCTCTCCAGTGACTTTGCTATCAAAAAAAAAAAAAAAAAAAAAAAAAAAAAAACGATAATCCTATGACATGAGATTCCACCTCAAACAGTAACATCATATTGATTCAGCTGCTTCTCAAAGACAGTTCTACTGTTCACGGTAGATCAATGGCTGCAATTGTGCCTGTTGACGTGGCCTGTTAATTTGAAAGATGCCTCATCACAGCAAATTAGCCAGGATCTATGGCTTTTTGGGCTTAAAAATCCTAAATATGGCTTCCTTCGGAAGGAAAGTAAAGCCGTGGGCCCCGTATTGTAGATTTACAGCACGATAAAGGACCTCAAGCCTGAAAGAAGAGGCCTCAGAGCAAAATTTGTCGTCCGTGTCACTCCCTGATTTGAATGGGATGCTGATGACCTGAGATGTTAAAGAGCGTCCGTAAATAATCCAAATCAACTGCAAATTGTCCTAGAAAACAACTGGTTGCCATTAACCTTAATTTTATTTATCATAACCTCGCAAAATTGAATCCTACGATCAGAATCATCTTCCAATAGACCATGTACAAGACGAGATTTGTAACATTTGAATTTGCCGCATTAAAATTTCCGAACAAAGTAGTTGTAACAGCAATCACAAGACAATCTATGAGTAGACTTTTTAGGAATCTGGTGTAAAACGTTCAGCTTACTTTCATTACTTAATGATGACCTACCTGATCTGGAGTAGTTCGCTAGAGATCCAGTATCCTCAAAATGTTTTCGTACTTCCGTGTTGGTTGAACAGTGTTGAATGTTTATTCCACTCTCTAATACTTAAATTATAGCCAACTCTGTAATAGGTTTATAAAGCAAAAACCCTTTTTACAGTTATAAACATCTTCATAATCGTGGATCAACAATTCGACTCTTTGATTGAATACCATGCACTCTACTGGTTACATAAACTATCAGATAACAACAAAAGATGCGTAATTTAAATCGATGGGAAGATCAAAATCAAATTTATCAATTTATGTTCACAATGGGTTGTGACTTTTGGCCCTCCGTATATTTAGCCCATTTATCATCTCTTTTCTACTTTAACTTCGCTTGTTTTTTTTCTAATAGTTGTAGATATTTTGTTATTATTACGAGTTCACGAGGGTGGCCTGAAAAGTTTTCGGTCTCGACTAAGGTAGCCATGCAGTTGGTACAATAATTGCATTTTACGTTGGTATATCTGACTTAAGTACTCATTTGAAATTTCAAACCATTACTTTAAATATTTTATTTAACACACCTTTCTAAAGGGGTACTCCACAAAATGGATAAAACTATTTTGCAGTGATGTAATTCTTTGTAAAAGACGCTTTAGTCCCAAAGGAAATTCACACCGAATTTATAAACGTTAATTATAACTTTTTTTATCTTTATTTTCAAAGATTAAAAATATTAAATACTGAATTTAAACATATCTTGAAGATGACTCAGTTAAAAACGTTCAAAAAGCGTAACAACAGCAGAATTCATTGAACCAATATATGAATATAGCATTAAATGACTGGCAAATTAAAGTGCGTAAAATTGCTCAGGCTGTATGCATTTTAAAAGAACATGTACATTATAGTTTACTTGAAGAATTGCGCAAGAAGGGTGCCGGGATTGCTAATAACAGGTCGCATTTATATGAAAATATCGCAAGTGTTCAGAACGTTTTAACAGCAACAGAACTGATTTTGCAGCTTGAGTTCACCATCACACATCAGAATCAAAATAGTAGTCAAAACAGTGAATAAGACCCGGTTTGCTAAAGAGTGTTCGCAAAAGTGTTGTAGCACAGGGATAATTGAGAAGTAAATGAAGCATCCACTCTACTCCCAAGATTTAGCTCCCTCTGACTTGATCTCTTCCCAAAGCTCAAGCTTTTCCTCATTTGTCGGCGTTTTTAATCAAATCGACAAGGGATAGCAGCTTAGAGGGCTATTATGAGATATTCCGGAAAAATAAAATAATGTTAATGATTAAAAATTCTTTCCTTCGTTGTAAGTCGAGAACTGTATAGACTGCCCTCATATTGCTAATAAATAACATGTTAACATACTGTTTTGTGAAGAAAAAAAATCGTATTTCATTGGGTTTACAAAACGGTTTTCATTTCTATTCGGCTGTTGTTAATGCTGAAATCTTGCGCCTATTCCATATAGTTTTGTTCTCTTCCGGAGATTCAAAAGAAGCTAACATTGCTGTTCAAAGAGACATCAGATATGTACTTCCTTCATTTACGTGTCCCCAGATTTCAGTTGATGTTAGAAAGTTTGAAGATAGACGTAATATCAGTGGACAAATAAGCTCATATTATGTCACCTTTTAGAGCAACAGCTTCCGCCCTTGGGTTGCTCACATCGCCAAAGAGGGTAAACAAGGAACATTAAAGTTTACTTGTTGAAATTCATTGGGTCACTTAGCCAATCATAGAACTTGGGGCAAGAAAGACATCTTTGAGCAGAAATTACAGAATAAATTCAAGCTATTTTGCATCCTGTCTCAATCACCGAATTTAGTCTAAAAGACAGGGAGAAAAACGCTGCTCAATAGATTCTATATAAGTTGAATGAGGTTAACACTTCTTAAATATGTGAAAAAGAAACCAACCCATTTTATTCCATACCTTTTAATTTCGACCGAACACTAAGTGCTATTACGTCGGTCAACTATTGGTTGATCAATTTCTATAATTATTGCAAAACCTTCTATCATAAAGTTATTGACCCTGAAGAAGGTGAATAAACGAAGTTAAGATAAAGTAGACATGTTCGTCGAGAACTTCATCCTTGGAGCACTTAAAGAAGAACACTTACATACATGATTACAACATGTCAAAGTTGAAAGTTTCGAAACAATCACAGAAAAGTCCATATAAAATAATTAATAGAGCGCTGTGGAAGAAAGAGTCAAAAGGCTAAAGCCGTGCATTTCTGATCAAGGAAAGATGGTGCTCCCCTGACTTGACAAAGCTGATACGATATTGAGGTACATGTCTAGGTAACATGTAGGCTTTCAGAAGCGGGATGAAAATCAAGAAGAATAGTAAAACATAGCATTAATGACAGCGCAAATGAAGAAGAGGGTTAGAGGCTTCATCGGTCCACATAATGTGCTCTACCAACAATGGTTGCTTTTAACACCGATGGAGGTCCAAGTCTAGGGCGATCAACAAGATAGACATGATACAATAAGGATCCTGAAGGTCTAATATCAGCAGACATCGCAAGTAATGCATGAACTTAAGCTTGTATTATTCCAATGGCCCAATTCACCCTCTCCTCAATTGGAGTGTGTGTCCGCGGAATAGCTGGTGGCTAGGCATGGCAAAAAAAGGAGGAGGGGTGCATGTAAGCTCATGTAGGGCATCGGCAGCTTTACACAGAGAGCTGCTTACAGTGTAAGGGGTATAAATATCTCAGACTGTCAACACTATGTTGATAGGTCGTTGTCGATCCGAACGTGCCGTAGTTACGCATAGAAACAACATGATGGATAAATAGAAGATGCAGTGGTCTCATTTGCTGTAGGTGGTTTAAACTTTGAACTTTTCAAATGCCCCATTGACAGAAGTGAAAAATGTTGAAATAGTGTAACCAGTGTTCAGTTTTAAATGAGCATTCCATTTTTAAAATTATTATGAAGCGAGTTTAATCCTCCTAATATAGACAAACGACTTAAGCCATATATTTTTGTGACATCGGGATACAGTTATTGTATTTTGCTTCCTTCATCTACAGAAATAAATGTCATCCATGTTTTTATTGTAACAAAACTTCATTAAATTTTAATATATTTCTTAAGGGCGCCATTACAAAAACCATTTAGCCACAACTTCAACGATTTTGGATCATTTTTGTCTTTAATCATTTCTAAAACTCTTACAAACCTCTTATCAGATAAAATTGAATGCTTTTTTCTCTAAATCGAAGTTTTAAAGTCGCTATTTTCAATGTTTGATGTCAGTAATAAAAGTACAAAACTCTCTCTTAATTCTTTGAAACAAAAGAAAATATGCAGAAAGAAGTAGGTTAAGACTTCGGTTAAGCTCGGCAGGCATAACTATGACATCATCAAGTGACGTAAAATTTCATTTAAATTTGAACACATGTTATAAGTGCCAATCTTAATTATGTTTATCGTATTGTAAACTGTAATGAGTTTATTTAACCGATTCCAACCAACTATGTATATTCTACAATTTATGTTGCATGGAACATTTTATCGACAGCGATTTGGGAGGTGGGGGGGGGGATAAGGAAGCCAAGCATTCTGCTTTTGGCGAATTCTAGAGGAATGTACTATCCATGAAAAGATTTTTAAAGTTTTTCTTCAAATCTCCATCGTTCCTACCTACTAGGCACCAAAAATGGCATTAAAAATATATGTGTATGCGTGTGCGAGTTAGTGTGTTTATTCAAGACGAAACTCGGCATATAATCATCAATTGACAAATGATTCGTAGATCGTTAACCAGCAAATTTGGATTAATGAGGGAATAACCTAAATGTTTAGGTTACTATTATCGTAACTATTATTGAGATTAAACCACAAAAATGAATTGTATACTATTAAATAAATGAAATGTATGACCATGATAGACAAAACTGTACTGTGTGAGTATTTTTAAACATTTTTAAATGTAACCATGTTAATGAAATGAACCGTCTTTACATTCCCCCCCCCAAACGGAAAATTTCAAGTTACATTATGTATTTAACAATATGTTCACATGTTTCAGTGAAACAAAAACATGTTACTATTTAAAAATAATAACAATATACTAAGCAGATATACACAATGAACAATAATCAATCAAAAGCTCCATCGATGTTCATTTGCTTTGAAATTTAATTTAAATGTCATTGTAGTTAAAAAAAAAATATAACGCAAATATTTTCTGATAAAATTATATAATATGAGGAAGGTTTTGATACACCTCACAAATGATAGATTATGCACTATTAATTAATTATTAACCACTAAATATGGGTTTATATTTAAATTAAATTTTAGCATTAAAACCAAAATAAAATTTTATGAAATAAGAGGATACAAACTGCTTTCTCGCACAGGGGAAAAAACAAACAAACTATTTTTCGTTTATTTTTAATTTTTATTAAACCATATGTGTATCTCTAAAACTTTGTCAGTTTTGACCACTAGATAACTAATCATTTTTGATTGTATTATAACGCCTTAATACTCCAATATGTTAAAAAAAAAAAAAAAAAAAAAACAAAGAAAAACAAAAAGAGTCCAGTGGAGCATTATTTAGTGTCGCCATTAAATTAAAATTTTCAATTTCAAATTCATAAACCATTTTTCAAGATGTAAAAATAATGCTACATACTTTTTAATGTATATTTTTTTCGATAAAACCGCCGTTAGAGCGCTTTTTAAATTTCAGTTTTCAGAAAATATTTTTTGTATTTTATTTAAATGATATTTTTGTTACGAAAAATCAAATTTTGGTGCTACTGAGTGATTTTTAATTTTGGGTTTCAGATAACACTCCTAATAGTCTGATTTCACTGATTTTCAGAAACTAATTTTATTAAATTTGTTTTAATGGATATACCAAGTTTCGTTAAAAACAAACAAACAAAAATTTCTGCCGCTAGAGTGATTTTTAAATTATTTTTTTTTTAATTTTCGCTTTAGGTTAATCCTACCCCCAATGATCTAATTTTGCTGGCTAACGACTCTACGAATCGTTTGTTAATTGATGGTTATATCCGAGTTTCGTTCAGAAAAAACAAAAATTGCGACACTTGAACGTTAACAGATAGACGCCCCCCCACACACACTCACTCATTCTCTCTCCATTGTCGTTTTCGGTGTCTAGTACCTGGGGTCGATGGAGATTTGAAGAAATTTTTCAAAAATCTTTCATTGGTACAACCGCAACATTCCTTCGGAATTCGCTGAAACTGTTTATTATGCATACTTTCATTCTTGTTTAAATGTTTTGGTGTCAATGATCTGAAATTGAGCAAGTATTGAAAGCACAACATGGACAGTAAGTGTGATCAGTGAATCTCGCAATAGATATCACGCAAGCAACTTTTTAAACACCATAAAATACTTGACCGTCACCGTGGTGTAGTGGTAGCGTTTGCGACAACTAATTCGGAGCTCCTCGGTTCGAATCTCGGTTAGATCAAACTGTCTGAATAAGTTTTCCCTTACTTTGAAAAAGTGAAGTGAAAGCGAGAGCTTTAAAGCACTCTGGCATTAAGGCGCCAAGGACACCGAGCCCATTTGCGCCATCCTTAATTCATTTCACTCATCCCTACAGACTTAACACCTTATAGCATTCAGTCCACAATGTACAGACTTCGCATGAAGACCAATGTAACCACAGCGACATTAAATAAAATTATTTTAAAAAAATTACATATATGAACATTTGCTGGTAAGACAGGTAAATGTTGGAAACATTTTACAGCATTTTGAGGAAATTGGTGAAAGTTGGAAAGTATCATGCGCATGTTGTTTACATGTTCTCTCGCTGAGCGGCATTATTCCACAAGTTCAACACAAAGAAATGGGTGATTAGAAATTTATTTATTTATTTATTTATTTATTTTAGTTCATTTTGCTGCACAAATAGGTTCCATGTAATTGTGTTCATTTATTGGTATATTAGTAATACACACGCTTTCAGGTAGTCCTGAAATGGGCAGACTGGTTATTAAATAATCGATACACACACAAGCATACCTCACTGCCATATACCAAACTCTGGACAATACAAGGAACCACCAATAAATAAAAAATCTTGCGTCCGTCCTGGAATCGAACCCGGCACTCTATGTACATCATGCAGATTCTATTCAAGTTCTACTGAATGCGTTATAAGGTCACTCTGAACAATTACATTTCTGCTTTTAATTAGAATTGGATTCGTGCAATTATTTATTATTATTATTATTATTATTAATAATAATAATAATAATAATAATAATAATAATAATAGCACAATTAAGGTGTCTTTATAATTTGTTGCCTTACTTATCGCCACTGTGTTTGTTTCTTTGCGAAATTTGTTTGAATGACAAAATGAACGTGGTTCTGGGTTAAAACTGTGAAACTGTCGAAAATCTCTCTCTCTCTCTCTCTCTCTCTCTCTCTCACACACACACACACACACACACACACACACGCGTGTGTGTGTGTATGTGTGGACACTGTAGAATGTTTTATTAGCATCTACTTTGCTTTAACTTTTAGGTTATGGCAGAAAGTATACAACAATCAACATTTGGAAGGAAAAACTGCTTCAATTAGGTTTACCGACATTAACCATTCTGTGTTGAGACGAATGTGCATCTTTGTCAGTAAATGTAAATAATTTGTTGCCAAAATAGGGAAATATACGATTTCTTTCTGTTGCCTGCATTTACTTACTAATAAGGCAAATGTTTACGGACATTTACTGCATTTCCCACTGTAACCGTAATATATTAAGGAATTGGTATTGTTTATAAAATATCATTGGGGCACTTAAAGAAGAACATTGACATGCATGATTATAATATGGCATGATACCCGTGTTCAGTTTTGAAGAACGGGATTTATAAAAATGCTGCTATGAACAAAAATACTACAACATGCAATAAAATGTCTTAAGAGATAAAAAATATATACAAGAAATGAGCGAAATTAGCTAATTTTTTCCTGGTAATACTCTTTATTCAGCAAATGAATTTGCCAAAAAAAAAAAAAAAAAAAAAAAAACCAAGGGATTTAATTGTTTGCATTATATTTATAATATTTGTTTTAATAATAATGATCAGTTTGATTTTTAAATCTGTCAGAGTCTAATTGTTTGTTGATGTGAAATTAAGGCATTATATTTTTGTACCTTAATTTGTCATGGTTAAATATTAATGCTAATGGTGCGTGTAATATCTGCTTACAGAGTCTAAATATAAAAACAAATACAATACAATGCAATGTCAAAAGGGCATTTTTTAAGAACGTAATTGCATATTTAATAATGAGATAGTACTAAATCTGTTTTCCAGAAATATGTCAACACTGGCATTTTAATAGTTGTAGCAATATCTTCAGTTGTATGCATTCTTTATCAGGAATTGCAAAGATAAGACAAATCCTTAATCTGTGTAACAGGATTAAAATTCTTGGTGTAACACTACATACATATTTGCTTCTTTTTCTGTGGTTATTTATAATAGCCATTTTAAAAGAGAGTGCTAAAAATGGACATTCAGTTCTAATATGTTAGTAAAGAACCATTCGTTTAGAGTCCTGTGCTTCTGAAAAAATGATCGATAAAAACATAAGTGTTAGTATAAAATATAAACTTTTCAATTTTTAGAGTATATAATGTATTTTGACATCTTATCTTATACGGGATTTTTCAAAGGTTTATTGTTTTACAGGAAGATGGAAGCTTTTAGAAAAAAAGCATAGACACGTCAAATCTTATTTCTTAAAAGGGTTTATTTTATAAATGTGAAACATTTTCCTATTCATTGTTGCATGAGCAATATCATCATCCAAAACATTTTAAAATTAGAACCTATAATTTCTTCACATTTTTTGATAGAGCGCCTTCGTTTTTATCATTTCAGCTTCATTTGTTTGTGTTTTATATTTTTAACGTACGCTTTTATGTGTGTTTGTGTCCGTCCTTGAGTTGGAATTACTAAATTAGGAGTCGGTCCTGGTAACCATACTGATTCGTGGACCCAAAGTCAAGGGTTCAAACACGGCTGTAGTAGGGAATTTTTTAGAATGTAAAACTCCTGAGTACGGCTTCCTTCAGAAGGGAAGTAAAGCGATTGGTCCCGTGTCGTAGATTTACGGCACATTAAAGAATCTCAAGCCTGAAAAAAGAGACTTTAGAGCAAGTTTATCTCCGGTTCGTGCCCTGAATTGATTGGGACGGTAATGACTGGAGGTATTACAGAGCATCCTTAAATAATAATAATAATAATAATAATAATAATAATAATAATTTACGCTTCTGTATAAAACAAATGAGGGTTCTGTATAAAACAGAAGATGTAAATGATAAAAACGAAGGCGCTTAATCAGAAAATGTGGGAGAAAAAAAAAAAACGTAAGTTCTAATTTAAAAGTGTCATAGCTCATTCAACAATGGCTACGGAAAGGTTACGCATTTATAATATAAATCCTTTTAAAAATTAAAATTAGACGTATCTTTACATTTTTTCTAAAAATCTTCCATCTATATGTAAAGCAAATTATACGCTATTTTTGAAAAATCATGTGTAGAGGGTTTTGCAAACAAGCCCACAATGCTCCAGAATGGGCATGTTATAATATTTTTTTAAAAAAAATAATTCAATAGCATCTTTAAAAAAATGTTATTGATAATGCCATCTGTTTGAGAACTGAGGTATTACTTGGATGTAAAGCAGTCGTCCAGGGTGCGGGGATCCATGGCCTAAATTACCCCGGGAGGACATGTGCTTGAGATTTTTACGTCCTGCATATCGATTGACCCGGCTAGGTTTGAACCGCCGAGGCAAAATTTAATGAATTGTATTCAAATGATCAATTGAAAGGTTATTGAATCCATAATTAATACAGCAAATACTCTTCTCTTCTACTGATCTATGTCCTAAAGACACTAGCAGTTGGTTTTCTTACTTCCTGGGGATGGGCAGACCACAAAGGAAAACCTTTATAATAAGAGGAGCTGATGGAATAATGTAAGAAATTTAATTATCTGAGCACCACACTAACCCAATTCCATTAACTGTTAACCCAATGATTACTCAAATCAGAATAAATCAATATTTCTCCTTTAGATTTGGATATGGTTGCAGTGGAGGGGGGACTGACACATTTGATCACTTTATTTATTTGAACTGAAAAAAATAACTGAAACTTATATAACAATACTACCTTTCATTCTGAGCAAATCTTAATATACCTTCAATCTCCATTTCTTTCTTCTCTTCTAAAACCAATTTCTTGTAAGCACTCATTAAGCGCCGGCTGTTTAGTTTTCTGATTTTGCAATCATGTCTCAAAGAGTCATAAGAAGTTCTTTCAATACACTCACGAGCTATTATCATTTATTTTTCTCCTAAAAAAAGTTATGTATTGGTTTCTTAAATTACTTTAACTATTTCCAATTTTTTTTCTCCTACATATCATACTATTTTTCCTATTTTAATTTAGAAAGGGCCATTGCACCTTTGCCCCTAGCTACATCCAAACTAGATTTTAAAAATATTTGTTAAATAATTAAATATTAAGTACTTCAAATGCAACAAATATTTGATATCAAAGTTAAAGTTAATTTTTAAATACCATACCCATCATATTGCAGTATGTTACCCTGGACTTGTTGCCAAAGCTCCTAAATAAGATATAAAATGTGGACTAAATATTCTAAAATTATAAATTTAATTTAAATTATGTATCAAGAAACATGTTTCAGAATTATAAACCTCTGAACTTGTTTTTTTTGGGAGGGGATGGGCGCTAATATATAAAAAATCAGTAAAAAACCCAAGGGAGTTGCATAATCACTATATATATTTATGAAGGAGACTATTAAAAACAGCTTTGTTTAATGTTCTTTGAGCCAATATGGAATAATATTTTTGTATGCATTATGACAAACATATGACTGTGTGTATTTCACATCAAGCATTAATGTCTGACAGAATGCAATGTGTATTTCATAATTCTTGCACAACACATAATGAGTTGTTAGTATTTAACAATTGCTTCACGTACAGAGATTACATGATGATAAACTTGCACTAAACATGTTTATTTGTGACAAATTTCAATACTGCAACATTACATTCCAGGTTTGAAATTTTAACTATTGCTAGAGCATGGATTATATGCTGAGACACAGAAAATATATTCAATAGCCTAAGATGAAGAAATTTAAAAAAAAAAAAAGAAAATAAAGTTGCTATTAAAGTTGCTTTAATTGCAGAAAAGCATAACAAGAAAACACCATTAAGGGAACTGAGTACTTAGATGGGTTGGAACTTTTTTTTATCTTAAAAAAAAAGAAGAAAGTTTCAGCTTTTCGACAATGTATACATTATGTCAATTCGGTGTGAAAGAACTTGAAATTTGATATTTAAAAATGGTGGCACACCTGCCATGCCCACTACAAGCATACCATACTGACAGTTGCAACAGTAATATTGTTTGGTTAATTCTCTTTGGAATATGAGTGGTAATTTTTAAAGTGTTTTGAAAGAAAATATATATATACACCACTAGTGTGATGACAAGTAAATTAGAATGTATAGGCAATATACAGAAAAGGATGGGATGCCATCTCCAAAGCTTGAAGAAATCACTGGCAGGAAAATTAATGTTGATGGAAAACCAATTTCTGGTCAAGGCAGACTCACATATCCATATTGTCCAGCTCTACTAAGGACTGGCAATAAGAAGATCTGCAAAGACTACTGTCAGAGAAATGAAAAAGGCTATCTGGGCAGTGCACTTTTCATATGTTCACCAACTCTTCCCCACATCATGGATTGTATCCTGCAGGTCCTGATACATGGTGCAGCTATCAACATGCAAAGGCCCTTGGACATGAGCCCTACCAGCACACACGTTCTCTACCTGAAGCTGTGCTACATGCAATAAAGCCAGTCTTTAGGGATCTCTGCAAAGAGGAACTTATAGAGAAGTGAAGATCTGCAAAGCAATCCCAAAATCCAAACAAAAATTTTCATAATGTAATATGGGAATGTGTTCCTAAAACTACTCTTGTCTGTGCAACCACTTTAACACTGGGTATTCTGGATGCTGTGATCACTTTTGATGATCTAGTAACAGAATTAAAGGTTAAAGTATTGAATGTTCTAACAATAAAAGTTGGTGGCAGCTTGAAGACAATTCTTCAAGAAATTGACAAATGTCATGTAATGGAAGCTGAAAAACAGGCAGAAATGATGACCAAACAAGCCAGAGTGGAAATAAGACTATTGAAATGAAGTAGGGAGAGTAAAAAGATGGCCAGTAATAAGGATTATGATGCTGGATAGCTATGAATTAATGAGTCTCTTATGCTTATGCATGTTCAGTTTTAACAGCAATTTCCCATAGGTTGAATTTTTAGTACTTTAAGTGCATTTTTCTCAGGAACTATTTGAGATATCTTAATGAAAGTTTTACTGTACTTTTTAATAATAAATACTCTCATTTCCAGCAGCAATCATGAATCATTTATTTTATTTTAAAATTGATTTTTTATTGTAAAATGTGAACATTTTCTGAACACAACATTACAAAATTTTTTTTGTTTAACTAATATATGACATATTGATCAAATTTGTGCTGGAATTTGTGAGAAATGTAGTTTACAACAACATATTAAAAATTTGACAGTCATAGGTCATACAGCTTCTGAACATAAAACAAATATTTTTCTTTAAATAATATATGACTTATTAATTCCATTTGGGCTGAAAATTGTCATAAATATTGTTTAAAACAACAAATTTGAGAATTGTAGGTCAGAAAGTTTCTGAGAAATGTATGCCTGAATGAGTGCAAGCTAAGCTAAATAAAGAAATTAGTGCACAAAAAAAAAAAAAAACCCACCCCACAGCCAATGGGGGGGAAAACTTAAAAAATTAGCATGTAAAAGTAATTATTTTATACCATATGCATTAACATAATTTTAGTGTGCTTTATATTTTTTCAAAATTTCATATAATTATCTGTAGTAGTTTGAAAAATACAGAGGCTTAAAAATGTCTTCATTCTGAGCACTTGAAGCTGCCCTGTAACTACCCAGTCATCTTAAAGGGAAATCGTACTATATAATATTAACTCCAGCATGTAAGAAAAGAATCTTTACTGCTAAACTTGGAGGCTTTCTGCAGTCAGAGAATTAAAATCTTTATATGACTTGTATGTTAGTATAATAGCTGCAGATTTATCTGACATCTCTAATGAACATTTTAAACATTTTAAAAATTAAAAATTAATCTTAATTCTTTGCACAATACAGATGAAACATTATATATATATATATATGTTCTTAATTATCTAGTGAGTTGATTTGATAATCTTATGCTCCACTTACTGTTGAACATCCTCAGTTGAAGAGTCGACTGTCGACTTCGTTGTTGGTTGGCTGGACTTGGTGTAGCTCTTGTGGACATTTTATGAACTTCTGGATTAATTTGTCTTTTGTTGGGATCTCAAAGTTCATAACCTTATCCTCATATTTTTATATGAATTTTTTCCCATATTCCCAGCTCAACGGGTCGATCTACAAATTTCAATAATTTCACTCCTATTTCTATGTCATGTTTATCTCTCCAAAAGTGATGTGCAACCACTGATTTCTCTATCTGATTGTGCCTTATGTTTCTCCAGTGTTCCTTCAGCCTGATTCCAATGCTTCTTTTTGTTTTTTCAATATATACTTTGCTACATTCTGAACAGTTGAGTTTGTATATTCCTGGCTTCTCCTCCTCTGGTATTCTATCATTACCACCAGAATTGAGCAGATTTTTAAGGCTAAACTTGTTCACTAATACAAAGTAATCCCAAACACTCTGAGTATTTTTTGGAATTTTTTGGTGGCCCAAGGATGATAAGTGAATTTCATGTGGATGGTAGATTCCAATATTGCTGTCAATGTTGTAACCTGCTTTAACCTCTACTTTTGTTTGAATTTCTTGATTTTCTTATCTACAATTTCTTGGTCATACCCATTGAATTTTGCTGTTTGTATAATATGATAGTATTCTTTGTTGTATTCAAACTCATTCATAGGTATGTTAATGAGTCTATGTGCTAAGCTATTGAGAAATGCATGTTTGTGTGCTGTGGGATTGAATCCACTTGCCTTATGTAAATCTCTGTAATACCGGAGGAGAAGAAGCCAGGAATATACAATCAACTGTTCAGAATGTAGCAAAGTATATATTGGAAAAACAAAAAGAAGCATTGGAATCAGGCTGAAGGAACACTGGAGAAACATAAGGCACAATCAGATAGAGAAATCAGTGATTGCACATCACTTTTGGAGAGATAAATTTGATATACAAATGGGAGTGAAATTATTGAAATTTGTAGATCGACCCGTTGAGCTGGGAATATAGGAAAAAATTTATATTAAAAAATATGAGGATAAGGTTATGAACTTTGAGATTCCAACAGAAGACAAATTAATCCAGAAGTACATAAAATGTCCACGAGAGCTACACCAAGTCCAGCCAACCAACAATGAAGCCGACAGTCGACTTGCAACTGAGGATGCAGGCAAAACCTGCAAAACTAGTTTTGCATAATTCAGCAGTAAGTAGAGCATAAGATTATATTTTTATTTTTAGGAGTATTTAAATTCTTTTCTTAGATGCTGGACTTCATGTTACATATAGTATGATTTCCCTTTAATGGTGTTTTTCTTGTTATGTTTTTCTGCAATTAAAGCAACTGTATTTTCTTTCTTTTTTAAAAATATGTTGAGCATAAGCCATCAAATATGTTTTTTTTTTCTGTGATCTCAGTATATAATTTATGCTGTAGCAATAGTTAAAATGTATTTTTATACATATAAGCTAAACAATAAATTACTGAATCAGCTTCTCTACATTCCCAAATTAACTGCTTGATGCTTCCTTAATGAAAAAGGTGTTACTGATTAAAAGTGATTCTAGCAAGGAAGTATATAAGCTGAAACCAGCCAGAGAATGCTATAAAATAAGAAGCTTAATCAAAGCATTCAGTGCACTAATTTCCCACATTTGTAGTTTATATGTGTGAAAAGAGTTTATTGAAACTTTATAGAGGAATAAAAACAGTGTGGGGTAGGAAAAATTATATAGAACAGTGTGATAAGGCAGGTAGAGAAGGGTTTGCTTGGGCTAGAGCTGGAGTTATGAATTTAATAAGATATGAATTTAATTAAGATATGATAAAGGAATAGGAAATTAATGGATATCATTGTATGATTAGTTGAACTACACACTCTTAAAGCTTCACTTACTTTTTATAAATGTATGGAACCGGTTTCGAGAACATTTTGTTCCCATCTTCAGCCATGCTAAGGTTCAACTGTCGGATCATTCGTTGAGCTGTGGGAATGTATATTCTGCTCTGGTGGCGGTGTGATAAACTTGTAGTTTATGTTTTCATCCCCGACAATGTCGAAGTTCATTATGCTGTTTTTGTATTTGTAGATGTAGGTTTTCTCCCAGGTTGCTAATTCCGTAGGTCCTTGTACTGATTTTAATAATTTTGTTTTATTTATTATGTCCTGATTTTGTGTCCAAAAATGATATGCTACTGCTGATTTCTCTATTTGCTTGTACTTTATGTTCCTGAAATGTTCCTTTAACCGTGTGCCAATGTTTCTCTTTGTTTTCCCTATGTAGATTTTTTCACATTCTGCACAGTTTATTTTGTAAATACCTGATTTTTCTTCTTGTGGAATACTGTCATTAACATTATCTATCAGCAAATTTTGAACATTAAATCTATTAATCGGTGCCAACCTGATATTAAAATCTTTAAGAATATTCTGAAATTTTTTTGTTGCCCATGGATGATATGTGAATTTTTTAAAAATAAGTTTATCTTTTTTTGCTGAAAGTGTTGTGGTTTCTTTGATATGTTTTTGTCTCTTGAATTTCTGCACCTTTTTATGTACTAGTTCTTTCTTAAAACCATTTTTAACTGCTGTTTCTTCTATTTGTTTGTATTCTTTAAAATATTCTTCTTTGCTAATTTGTAGGTTAACTAGCCGGTGTGTTAAACTGTTAATTACTGCATGTTTGTGTGCTGTAGGGTTTAAACTGTCAGCTTTGATGTGATTATCTGCATGTGTATTCTTTCTGTATATTCCAAATTTAAGTTTTTCTTGGCATTTCATTATTTTAATATCCAGGAATGGCAGCATGTTATCTGTTTCTATTTCGTATGTAAATGAAATGTTTTTATCTTGAATATTTAGAAGTTTTAAGGCATCGTCAATGAGTTTTTTGTCAACTATGGCAAATATATCATCCACATATCTGTACCATACCTTAAATATGAATGGAAACGCTCTGTTGATGTGTGTTTCAAATCTACTCCTGAAGAGGTTAGCTAGAAATGGAGATAAGGGGCTGCCCATTGTAAGTCCTGCTTCTTGTTTATAAAATTTTCCTTTGAAAGTGAAAAAGGCTTGGTTTATGCAAATTTCTGTCAGTTTGATGTATTCTTTAATGTGTATATCATTAATTCCACTTGTTTTTAGCCAATCATGTAGATAAATCAGGAGTTTTTCTTTTGGTATGCTAGGAAACAGAGATTCTACATCGAAAGATATAAGAGTGTCAGAGGGGTGCAATTTTATGTCTTTAATTTTTTCTATTAACTGATATGAATTATTTATGCTCCTGGTTTGAAATTTTGGTAAAGCCTTGAATCTATTAGCTAACCATTTTGCTAAATAGTAAGAGGGAGTATTGATGTTGTTAATGATGGGGTGCATACCATTTCCAGTCTTGTGAATTTTTGGTAAACCATATAACCTAGCTATTTTAGGGTTGCTGTGTTTTATTTTGAATATTGTTTCTTTTGGAATGACTGTACATGTTTTCAGAACCTCATTGATGGAATTAACACACCTTTTCAATGGGTCTGATGGGATCGGAACATATTCTTTTTTATTTAATAAATCCTGCATTCTATTATTATAATCTTCTTTATCCAAAATTAATAGATTCAAGGCTTTACCAAAATTTCAAACCAGGAGCATAAATAATTCATATCAGTTAATAGAAAAAATTAAAGACATAAAATTGCACCCCTCTGACACTCTTATATCTTTCGATGTAGAATCTCTGTTTCCTAGCATACCAAAAGAAAAACTCCTGATTTATCTACATGATTGGCTAAAAACAAGTGGAATTAATGATATACACATTAAAGAATACATCAAACTGACAGAAATTTGCATAAACCAAGCCTTTTTCACTTTCAAAGGAAAATTTTATAAACAAGAAGCAGGACTTACAATGGGCAGCCCCTTATCTCCATTTCTAGCTAACCTCTTCAGGAGTAGATTTGAAACACACATCAACAGAGCGTTTCCATTCATATTTAAGGTATGGTACAGATATGTGGATGATATATTTGCCATAGTTGACAAAAAACTCATTGACGATGCCTTAAAACTTCTAAATATTCAAGATAAAAACATTTCATTTACATACGAAATAGAAACAGATAACATGCTGCCATTCCTGGATATTAAAATAATGAAATGCCAAGAAAAACTTAAATTTGGAATATACAGAAAGAATACACATGCAGATAATCACATCAAAGCTGACAGTTTAAACCCTACAGCACACAAACATGCAGTAATTAACAGTTTAACACACCGGCTAGTTAACCTACAAATTAGCAAAGAAGAATATTTTAAAGAATACAAACAAATAGAAGAAACAGCAGTTAAAAATGGTTTTAAGAAAGAACTAGTACATAAAAAGGTGCAGAAATTCAAGAGACAAAAACATATCAAAGAAACCACAACACTTTCAGCAAAAAAAGATAAACTTATTTTTAAAAAATTCACATATCATCCATGGGCCACAAAAAAATTTCAGAATATTCTTAAAGATTTTAATATCAGGTTGGCACCGATTAATAGATTTAATGTTCAAAATTTGCTGATAGATAATGTTAATGACAGTATTCCACAAGAAGAAAAATCAGGTATTTACAAAATAAACTGTGCAGAATGTGAAAAAATCTACATAGGGAAAACAAAGAGAAACATTGGCACACGGTTAAAGGAACATTTCAGGAACATAAAGTACAAGCAAATAGAGAAATCAGCAGTAGCATATCATTTTTGGACACAAAATCAGGACATAATAAATAAAACAAAATTATTAAAATCAGTACAAGGACCTACGGAATTAGCAACCTGGGAGAAAATCTACATCTACAAATACAAAAACAGCATAATGAACTTCGACATTGTCGGGGATGAAAACATAAACTACAAGTTTATCACACCGCCACCAGAGCAGAATATACATTCCCACAGCTCAACGAATGATCCGACAGTTGAACCTTAGCATGGCTGAAGATGGGAACAAAATGTTCTCGAAACCGGTTCCATACATTTATAAAAAGTAAGTGAAGCTTTAAGAGAGTGTAGTTCAACTAATCATACAATGATATCCATTAATATGATTGGCTTCACTGTGTTTAAGTTCCAATTTTACATTTAAGGAATAGGAAATTGTTTATGTGTGGAGAAACCAGTACAGAGTTTCGTTGTTTGTTATATTGTAATCAAATAAAACTATGGAGAGAAAAGGTTTGGGATAAAAAATTGGACATTTTAGATGGGGAAATTTTAATTAGGAAGATTTTAACTGTTAAAGGACAGAAGGATATAAAAATGATAGTGAACTATTTAGGTAAAGTTTGAGAGAAATGAATAAGAATGATGAAGAGGAAGATGGAAGGAGATGTAAAAAGAAATATAACCTTAGAAGTATAATAATTTAAAGATATTATAGTAGTATGATGGTCATCAATGCACTAATAACATGGAGTGGGACCAGAATGTTAACAAGCAATTAGCAAAAAAGTATTTTGTTGAATATTAGTTAGGCAAAATTAGTTAATTGATTCAGTTGTTATCTATTAAGAATTGGTTAGCATGTTAACCTAATTTAGAATTTAGTGATTAGTTTATAGTTTTATTGTTCACTTCATTAACTTTTTTAAAAAGAAATAGTTTTTGATATGCTATATATGTAGATGGATTTTAAAAGACGACGATGATGATGATGATAAATTTATAGACTCATTTACATAAGTTTCAGACTGTCAAAATACTAGAGTAACAAAGCATAACTTATTCTTAGAACAAGGTTTTAGTACATGTTTGTGAGAGTTAAAAAATAGTTTACCTATAAATACTGTTAAGATTACAATTGATTACAGTTCATCCAATGAATATAAACTTCTATTTACAAGGTATTTTTTCAACTGATACTTAAATTTTGATTTTTCTACATATTTAATCTCTGGTGGCAATTTATTGTACAAAAGGGTACCTCTTACATTTACATCCTTACATACTATTTGTTTATTATAAGCATACCTATGATAATCTTTACTATTTTTAGTGTTATAGCTATGTATCTCATTATTTTTTTATAAAATTCTTTGATTCACTGCACAATATAGACTTATACACATAGAGAGAGTAGACAGCATTCCATGCTTTACAAATGCATCCTTACATGACTGTCTATATTCCAATTTAGAAGTTAGCCGAATACACTTTTTCTTAATATAAATAATCTATCCATATGCACTTTTGCTGCAGCTTCCCAAACCTCAATACCATAGTGTAGATGAGAGTATATTATACCATAATAGACCATTTTTAACTCATTTGAGCTAAACACATCTTTAAAAAATCTCAATAGATAGGTTGATTTACTAATTTGCTACATATTACATCTGTATGCTTTGCCCATGTTAATTTACTATCAATCCATATACCTAAGAACTTATGTGTCTACCCTCTCACAGATTTTATCTTCAATCATACATATATCCTCTAGAGCATTACTTTTAAATAGATCAAATTTCATAAATTTCATTTTATCCACATTGCATATAAGATTATTGTTTTTGAAGTATTTTATAATTTGCTCTGAACTCAGAGAGATGGTGTCCATTAGAGACCTATTACACTCACCCCAAGAATTTATTGTGGTATCATCTGTATAAGAAGTAATAATAGAATTGCATGACTGTACAATATCATTCACATATATTAGAAACATTAATGGGCCCAAGATGGAACCTTGTGGGACTCCATATCTTACTATTCCGTATTGAGACCTTACTTTAGACAGGTGATCATCTTTTTAGTATTAATTTCAGTTGTTTATTTTCTATGCATAAGGTAGGATTTGCATATTTCATGGAAAATTACTCTGATCCCGTAAAATTCCAACTTACATAACAAAAGATGTGTCTGACACTATCAAATGCTTTTGATAAATCAAAATATACCGTGCCCACCTTTTTATTCTGTTCTAATAAAGTCAGTACTTGATGAACATAAGTCACTAACTGCAGTTATGGTTGAGAAGCCCTTTCTAAATCCACGTTGAAAATTAAAGGGAACCTTTCTATTATTAAAAATTTTTATAAACCTAGATAGAAGAATTCTTTCATAAATTTTACCAATCTCGGACGTTAATGTGATTGGCCTATAGTTATTTATATTAAATTTGTCACTCTTCTTAAATGTAGGTCTTAAAATACTTATCTTTAAACAGTCTGGAAATATTCCTTTTTCAATGGAGAAGTTTATGAGATGTTCTAATGGTTTTGCTATTTCATTTTTACAGTATTTTAACAGTCTAGGACTAATTTCATCCCAACCAGATGAGCTTTTATCTGTTAGGCTAGTTATTATTTTAATAATTTCCTCCATATTTGTGGGTTTTACATACATAGCTGTATTTACGGTATTCTTAACAAAATAATTCTTACTGTTGTCTGGTAGGTGAGGCATAGTATTCAGATAATGGTTGTTAATGTATTCACAGATTTTAATTGGATCTTTTTCAAATTCCCCATCAATGTTTATTTGTAAGTCTTCTGGTTTGGTTATACTACCCCTTTTTTGATTTACAATTTTCCAAAAGAATTTAGATGCAGTGTTAGAGTAATGGATTTTCTGTATGAATGCTGTTCCTGTTCGCTCTTTTAAGTGTTCTAGATATTCTTTCCTATATTGTTTATATTTAGTTTTATAAAATTCCATTCCAGTGGATTTATACAATTCATAATAATCCTTTGCTTTTTCTTTTATTTAGAGGATATAGTTTGGGAAACTTATTTTAAAACTGTTTGTAATTATTCTTTTTGTTGTTACAGGACATGCAGTATTATAGTGGATTTTAAATAGCTAATAAAATACATTCCATTTATCCTCAATTTTATCAGTATTATAAACCTCCTCCCAATCCTCATTTCCTAGTACATTACTAATTTTATTAGATTAGTATCTTTTAGTTTTCTTAATGTTTTAGTAACACCCTTGTTCATTTTTTTACGCATACTACTTATATCTAGATACTGTGCATAATGATCTGATAAACAAGACTTTATTACCCCAGTGTCTACTATTTTATCTATCATATTAGCAGCTCTATGATCAATAGTTGTGGCTGTAAAGGGAGTTGTTGGTTCATAAATTGTATCAACTGAGTTATAGCTATCAAGTAAATTTTTTAGTTTTTTTATATACATTTTCATTCATTAGATTAACATTTAAATCGCCTGCAAGGATGACTTTGGTACTTCTTGTAACATATGCATTTAACAATCTATCTAGATAATTAAGAAAGTTATCTACTAGAGATTTTAGTGATCTGTATGCCCCAAAGATTAGAATATCCCCCTCAAGAGCATTTACTTTAATGCCTGATACTTCAAAAACTTTTTCCATACAGTAATTGTTTAAACTCGAGGCACTGACACATAATTCGTTTCTAGCAAATACAATTTCACCCACCATCCTTGCAAGTAGATCTGCAGTAGAAGGCCACAATATTATAATTTTTAACTGTGTACAGCATTATTTGATCATCTTTTAAACCATGCTCAGTTATAATTGCAATCTGCGGGCTTAACTAATTTATAAAACATTCAAGAGCCCATATTTTTTTATTAATAAATTGAATGTTTAGGTGAACTACTTTAAATATTTCACCCAAATTTTCATCATTAGATTTTTTAACTGAAATAGTTTTACATGCACCCTTTTTGTTAATGTCTGTCAACAACAAAGATTCATCCACCACGTTATTTACATGTTTCCCTGGAAAGATTCTATAACATTACATAGCAACTTCCCAAATTTGTGAGCACCCTTATAATTTAAATGTATGCCATCCCTTGCTAAGTCCCATCTATCCACCCAACAGTTGCTATCTAGCATTAAGCAGCCCCTTCTGGCACACATCTAATCTAACTCACTGTTTATCCTATAAATTTTTCTCATAGTGACATCATATCTCCTAAGAATGCCAACAGATGAAAACAGATGTCTGTAATTGCTATTGCTATCTTGGTCATTGCTGAGTTGAACTTAATAAATTTGCCTATCTTTCAGTATAAATCTAGTGTGCATTTCTGTTAAGATTGTGAATTGCCCCTAAAGGTTATAAAAATGTTCAGTGGCAATGAAGTGCAATTAAAAGTTTCTCTCTCTCCTCTTCTCTCCCCCTCCCTCCCTCTCCTCTCCCCTTTTCACTGCACACACTCATATGCATACTCATGCACACAAACACACAGTGATTTGTAATTTTTTTATTTTTACTTGGTCACATAACTGTGTTTTCATTAATATATACAAACTTTTTTTCAGAGCTTGACAGATATAAATAGATGTGCTTTCACTTCAAATTTTTTACCCTTGAGGTAAAATTTTTACACAGAATGAGCAAATATATTCACCCATTGCTCATTGATATGTCATTAAAGTAATAACTGATTAATTGTTGAAATTTTGATTGTTAAAGAAAATATAAATTAATGAGAGTATAATAGTAAGAATGGCTGTCCAAGAACACTGCTTTTCCTTGCATTTTGAAATGTTAATGAGAACTTTATTAATGATCATTCAAATAACATTGTATTAAAAAATTTGGCATCTCACAATTCATCATGGAAGCATTATATTTTTAGATCATAGTCTGTCAGGCTTAGTAATATAAACAGTTAAATACTGAAGGTTGTTTCTTTGTTTTCAGGGAAGAGGTACAGAATCACACAGTGAGATGGGATGCTAAGTTTGAGTTTGTCTGCAAAATGAGTGCTAATGCCTCCACTGGTGTCCTTGACCCTTGTATTCTTAGGGTTTCTGTAAGGAAAGTAAGTTTTGAAATGCATTTTTAAATATGTTCTCAAAGTTCTATTAAAAAATTCTCAGTTCTCAGTTATATTACATATTTTACCATCAATTGATATTTTCTGAAGTTATTTGAAGTGGCATGAAAGACAGAAAAAATAATTCCATGGTTTAATATACAATTGTGCTAAATATTTTTAATTATACTATTTCCTAATGAATAATATTTGAGTAAATTAATTAGAATTAAAGTGCTAGTATATGTGAAATTTTTTTTTTGTAGTAAGTAATTATTTAAATCTTTGTTAGTACCTTTCACCCATTGCTGTCAAAATGAGGAAAATTATTAGCAATCAAAGACAGTAATTTATGCAGAAAATACCATAGTTTATCAAGGCATAGTTAGACTAAATAAGTTAAGGCAATGAAAAATACCATTTTCCTTCCTCTTCTAAAATCTAACTTAGTTCATTAATTGTGCAAAGTTTTGCAGTTGTACTTTTAAAACACAGAAATCTTAAATTTTTCATTTTTATATATATTTCTTTTTCTTTTTCTGGTGAGTAATGTTGTATGTTTTTATTTACATTTATTGTGAATTATCAGTGTTTGTCTGATGTTGAAAATATGAGAAAATTATTTTAGATATTTTCTAATTATCTTTTTTTATACTGACCATATTCTTCCTTTTCTTATATAATTATGTTCCTTCATAGCATCTCCCTCACTGTTAACTTTAGGACCCATAAAATGTGATCAAATGTTTGTCCCCCATTGTTGCAGGAACATGTTGAATCTTAAGCAATTTGAAATCAACGGTTTCCCATGTCCGATTAGTTTAATGGTCAGATTTGAGGTATAAAATTAATTTTTTTTTGTTTCAGCCTTTCTTAAGTTTTTTCTTTTTTCTTTTGTTTCTTTCTTTGTTTCTTTGTTTCTTTTTTCTTTTTCTTTTTTTGCCTGATATGACACCCCTTGTGGTATTTTCCATTGGTTTTTCTGTTTTTCATTGCTTTCATCTCTTAGCAGCTTCAGGATTGCTGTACTTTTTGGGATCTTAACTGTAATGCTTAGCTCCTTCAATCTCTATTAACTTTTTTTGCTAGTTTGTCAGCTTTCATGTTTCCTTCTATTCTCACATGGGCTTTCTTGCATCCTATTTCTATCTACCAATTATGTCTTACCAAACCCTTAATTTAAGTTTCTAATTGTACTTGGACTATGCAGTTTTCATTATAAGAAATATTGCTTTTTTTTTAAATGTTCAATAGGAACTGAAAGGTGGACGATCATTCCAGAAGCTAGGCTTCACAGACTTAAACTTGGCAGAGTTTGCTGGGTCAGGTCAGACTACGCGGAGATGTTTACTGGAGGGCTATGACACAAGACATAGGCAAGACAACTCCATGCTCATGGTAACCATCCGCATGAATATGCTTTCAGGGGATATTCTCTTCAAAGTGTAAGTGTTTACATGTTACATTTAAGTCAAAGGCATTTTAATAAAACTAACAGCTTAAAGTGCATTAAATTTGGTTAATTAGTTAAATATGGTGGACTTTTGTAACAGTGATGTTTAATACTAAGAATTTAAAATGATTCAGTTGAATTTGTAACATTTACATCACTAATATCTGAAACTGATGATGGGAACTATTAGATCCAGAAACTTAGTTTTCCTTTTTTAAATATTAGTGATGTAAGTGTTACAAATACGACTCATTCATTTTAAATTCTTTGCATTAAAGTTAATAGAATATTCTGTAACCAATTTGTTATAGCGTTATTGCTGAAAATCGACTATATTTTTTTCTGTATTATAATTTACACCAAAGTAGTGTTTCTAAAGTCAGCATAAATAAATTCAATAACTTTCATATCATAACATTTATTAAATATCTGGCAAGAAACAGTGCTAAACTAATCCCATTAATGGAGACATGGAAAAAGGAAATAACATACAGAGCAGTACAGCAGATAATGGACAGCTTAAATATTTTGCACTTGCCAGTAAAATTAGCAATTTAAAATGAAACATAATTGTATTATGTAGTATATGTAAAAAATAATGCACAAAACTTCAGGAATAGATTTTTACTGTGATAGGAAAAATACAATATATTTCTATATACCCAGAAATATTTCATTTTTGTAGTTAATTGACAATAATTTGTGACCACAGTACATCAGTGTAGTCTCATTTTTATAGTTTAAACTGATAGTGTTTATTGTAAACCATAATCACTTACATTTATCTCTCTTTCTCTATAGTTCACTGAAGATGGGAAAGATTCTCCCAAAACGCATCTTATTTTATGTAAGTAAATGGAGTTCAATGTAAAAATTGAATAAGTTTGGGATATATTACCTCTCCATTGTCATCAGCTTCATAAGTACAAATTTATTCCATGTTCTTGTTATTGTGTGCATCATTTCACAAGCTTCCACATACGAAATTTATGCTTCATCCATGGTAGTCAAGTACACCAAAGATTGAATATTAAGAGCTTTTGGACAGTACTGAAACTAAAGCCAATATTCACACAGAAGGTGCCCACTTTGAACATTACATCTGATGTACTGTGGTCACAAATTATTATCAATTAACTACAAAAATGAAATATTTCTGGGTATATAGAAATACATTGTATTTTTCCTATCATTGTAAAAATCTATTCCTGAAGTTTTGTGCATTATTTTTTAAATATACTACATAATATAATTATGTTTCATTTTAAATTGCTAATTTTACTGGCAAGTGCAAAATATTTAAGCTGTCCATTATCTGCTGTACTGCTCTGTATGTTATTTCCTTTTTCCATGTCTCCATTAATGGGATTAGTTTAGCACTGTTTCTTGCCAGATATTTAATAAATGTTATGATATGAAAGTTATTGAATTTATTTATGCTGACTTTAGAAACACTACTTTGGTGTAAATTATAATACAGAAAAAAATATAGTCGATTTTCAGCAATAATGCTATAACAAATTGGTTACAGAATATTCTATTAACTTTAATGCAAAGAATTTAAAATGAATGAGTCGTATTTGTAACACTTACATCACTAATATTTAAAAAAGGAAAACTAAGTTTCTGGAGCTAATAGTTCCCATCATCAGTTTCAGATATTAGTGATGTAATAATTGTATTATGTAGTATATTTAAAAAATAATGCACAAAACTTCAGGAATAGATTTTTACTGTGATAGGAAAAATACAATATATTTCTATATACCCAGAAATATTTCATTTTTGTTGTTATTGACAATAATTTGTGACCACAGTACATCAGATGTAATGTTCAAAGTGGGCACCTTCTGTGTGAATATTGGCTTTAGTTTCAGTACTGTCCAAAAGCTCTTACTATTCAATCTTTGGTGTACTTGACTACCATGGATGAAGCATAAATTTCGTATGTGGAAGCTTGTGAAATGATGCACACAATAACAAGAACATGGAATAAATTTGTACTTATGAAGCTGATGACAATGGAGTGGTAATATATCCTAAACTTATTCAATTTTTACATTGAACTACATTTACTTACATAAAATAAGATGCGTTTTGGGAGAATCTTTCCCATCTTCAGTGAACTATAGAGAAAGAGAGATAAATGTAAGTGATTATGGTTTACAATAAACACTATCAGTTTAAACTATAAAAATGAGACTACACTTATGTAAATGTAGAAAGACAAACTTTTTGCTGTGAGGTGTTCTTTTGTCTTACCTCATTTTAGCAAATTTTGAAGGAATTTAAGCTATTGCAGTTGTACTCATGCATATCGTTTTAAATAATCTCTCCAAATCTCAATCGATCCTACTTCTAGGCAGCGAAAAAGACAAAACAATTATAAAAAAATGTGTGGGTGTGTGTGTGGGGTTTTTTTTTTTTTTTTTTCTTTCCTTGGAAGAACTTGAGTAGTTCGATGTGTAGCGATACAAAGTCTATGCCTTTCTAAGCGTTTTATCCTTTTTCTGCTTTTCTAGTTTTATACATAAATCCGCTAAAGCTCAACGAACTCTGCATTTAACCACATGAAGTTAACAAGCGATTCGTCGAGTTCGTTAACCAGCAAAATTGGATAATTGGGGTGGGGGTTAACCGAAAGCGAATTTGTTTAAAAATATATATAAAAAAAACCTCAAGCGGTCGCAATTTTTACTTAATCTCGACGAAACTCGGTATGTTTTTTTTTTAAATAAATTGATAAAAGTAGTTTCCGAAAATTAGGGCAATCAGGCCTTAGGAGTGGGGGGTTAAAGCGAAATTAAAAAAATCGCCTTCTTAATTTATTTAAAAGAAACTCTAGGTATATGCCATTTAAATAAAATAACATTTTCGACAATCATTGAAATCAGACTATTGAGACAAGGGGTTTACCTGAAATCCGTAATCGCTCCTGGTGGTCTAGTGGTAATCATACTTGCCTCTTAACCCAAGATCGCGGGTTCATTTCCGACCAGAGTCGACGGATTTTTTCGGGCGTAAAAATCCTAAGTATGACTTCCTTCGGAAGGGAAGTAAAGCACTGGGTCCCGTGTCGTAAATTTACGGCACGTAAAAGAATCTCAACCACGAAAGAAGAAGCCTATGCTCAAAATTTATCGGCCATTTCACACCCTGAATTGAATGGACAGCCGATGACCTGAGATGTTAAAGAGCGTTGATAAATAAAACAAATCAACTGAAACCCAAAATTTAAAAATCACTTTAATGTTTGTTTTTTCACAACGAAAATTCGTAAATACCATTTAAATAAAATAAGCAAAATAGTTCTTGTAAATCAGGGAAATCGGCCTATTAGGAATGGGGGGTTTACCTGAAACCGAACATTTAAAAATTAGCGGCACCAATATTTGTTTCTTCACAACAAAATTCAGTATATATCATTCACATAAAATAAGAAATATAGTTTCTGCAAATTAGTACATTGTAGTATTAGGAATAAAGGTACACTTAAAAAGCACTCTTGTATTTAATTTTCTCTCTATTGTTTTAAAATAAAATGACAAATTAATTCAGCTTAGAAACTGTATTTGTAATGCTACAAATGTTTTATTTTAATAAAAGCACCATCATGAAGATAGCAAATGTGAAATGTTAATCTAATATGCATTTGAGAATTATATTTGTATATAAGAGTGCACTGTTCTAAGCCTTCAAAAAATGTTTGCATTATAATGTCTTTATTAGTAATCTGTGGTCTTTACTATTAAATTTCAAAGCCAAGAAAATGGATGAAACTTTCAATTGTTTATTTTGTATAATATGCTTACTACATTGAAATTGTTTTTAAATAGTAACGTGTTTTTGTTTTATTGAAACATATAAACATCATCTTCTTAAATATGCAATTTAACTCAAAACTTTCTGTTATTTTTCTCCATTTCAGTGAGTATAAAGATATCAAGAGCTCAGTTCATAAACATGGTTGCATTCAAAAGAGTTTAAAAATACTTGTACAATAAAGCTTTAGTCTATCAGTGGCCATATATTTAATTTAATTAATAGTATATCATAGTTTTTGTAGAATCATAACAACAACAATAATAATAATGATAATAATAATAAATAATTATTTTTATTGCCAATTTGTGATGTGGAAAACTTAGATTATAATATTCCTGCTAAAACCATCCTCCATGACAGTTTTTTTTCCCCTCAGTCATCATCAAATGTGGTACTCAAAACTTGAACCTGAACACTTATTTTAAAAAAAAAGTCCTTTTCCAATTTTTCATAAGGTAATGGTAATAAACTTAGGCCTAATCCTTGTGAATTGAATAGTGATGATGATCTAGTGTATCATCAGTGTCCATTCCCTCTGATGCTGAGTAGTTAAAATGAGTGCAAGTTTACTATTTAAAAAAAATAGTATACACTTTAATAAGAATTTCTTGCAAAATTGATGTATATGTTATTCCGGAGAATAAGCCAAATAAACCATGCACGAATAATTAACAGTTTATTGTATTAATTAATTGTATTGTATTGTATTAATTCCAAATATTTGATAATTTCTACATTTGAAGTAACATTTACTATTTTGCAGTTGACATCACTTGATGACATGAGTACGCCTTTAACATTTCAAAAATTTGTTATATTAAAATCCCAATCATGCTGAAAAAAATGTGGACATTAAGTACAGCACAAATAATTAGAGAACTAATAAGGTATATTTGTTTAATAATATTTAAAAAGCTACACAATTAAAAAAAATTATACCACATAAAAGATGTATTTGTGTCATTTAACCAAGCTTTAATAACATTTTATATACATCTAGGAAAGAATTATAAGAGTTCACAGTAATTTACTTAATAATTGTAAAACCTAAACATTTGTAATATTTTCTAGTAGATGACTTGTATTATTATTTTTTTATTTCCAGTCCTTCTCCTTCCTCAAAACATAAACAAGTAGTTACTCAGGAAGAAGGTCCTGAACGTCGAGAAGACTATTCCAGTGGTTCTATCGCTGGTTCGATAGCCAGTGGCAGCTCAGGATTTGGTAGTTTGCCGAAGAAGAGGCCAGCACTGTTTACTTCAGGTGCGTCCTTTCTAACAGTCTTATCTGCCTGCCTTGTGCACTGGTCTCATTCCTTCCAAGGCAATGATGCCAATAAAATAACTGGTACAATGTGCAACTTCAGTTCAGATCTCTACACATACTTCAAGAAGATGCATGCTTTTGCTATAGCAGGTGTGTACATTTTGATAGTTGTGGTATATGGTTGCTTTGCTCTGTCTATGGTTATACTGCTTAGAGGATAGTTACATTATGCATTTGTATGAACAAAGTGCTTTCTTTGTCATGTTGCCCATTAGGTTGCATGTACAGTACTCATTGACGTTCTTGGAGCCATTTCAAGCAGTAGTTACTGGGAACAAGCTATATTTTTAAAATTTCTGTAGCAGGAATATATTGCTTGGTACTACACTAGTGAACTACATAATCTACAAATACACAAATTTTTGCAATTTTGTTTCTTTCAGTTGTTCCTGTCTTTGTGTTAATTATATTTTAGCTAAGTGATAAATGGATTAATAGCATGACTTTTTTTCTATTTCTTAAATAATGCCAGGTTTTAGTTTAAATAGATGCTTTTCAATTTCCTTCTTTCAAAATGTGCTGATGATTTGAGATGTTAAAGAGCGTCTGTAAATAAAATAAATCCTTCAAAATATTGCAATTTAGTGACTTGTCTTCATTTACTTGTACAACATATGTCTATAATTATACATGACATTTAAAAATAATATGGACCATTGTTCAGACCATGAATTTTAGTTCATTAGCTTTGCACAGCTACTGGCTGATGTATTGGATCCTATTCAAATGGAAAAATGTGCCCACCATTATGATGTTCTATGTTATTGCATGGGAATAATTTGTAAGCTTGTATTTTCTTTACATCTATACATCCAACTCTATCAGCTAAATGTTTCATGACTCCCCATTAATTACTAAACAGACAAGTATCTTTTGGGAGTCAAGTTTCCATATTTTGATTAGCACTGTAGCTCAGAGTAACTGAAGACCATGATTTATTTAAATGGAACAAGTAATGTCAATAGATGAATATGCATATGATGTTATAAAAGCTTTCAGGTTCATTTATGTAAAAAAACTTGTTTTGTAGGTCAAGATGTATCCATATGTCTATATGGTGCAAGCACTTAATTTTAAATTCAAAAAGTTTAATCAACAATTTTTTTTTTTTTTGAGTAGTGTTTAACGCCCGTTTTCACTACTGAGGCACCACAGGCAGTGGACACTGATGATACATGAGATGAAATGATAAATTGGGAAAGGATATTTTTTTTTTAAGGAAGGAAGTGTTCCAGGCCTAAGTTTAGGTACCTCCCCGGCATTTGCAGTTATGAAGTCTGAGGAATACCTGGAAAAAACCCCAGTCAGGGAGGACGGTCCTGGCGGGATTCGAACCGCAGACCTCCCGCTCACGAGTCCGTGCCTTAACGTCCTCGGCCACCCGTGGCAGTTAATCAACATTATTTGAAAAGAAAAATCACGTAATACTAGACTCAACCTTTTAATACTATTTATCATTTGGTCACATAACTGCAAGGTGTTTCTTCAGATTGTCAGCGTTGAAATTTTGTACAGTTTTAAAAATATTTTCTAAATAACTTAACTTTTTTCTTTAATAATTTTATGTTAACAATGTGCAGATTGTGAAAGAAGAGCCTATCTCTTGTTGAGTGTAACAAAGGATTTTTTAAATAGTGTTTAGCGCCCATTTTTACTACTGAGGCACCACAGGTGGTGGACACTGATGACACATGAGATGAAAGGATATTTTGGGAAAGAATTTTTAAAGAAGGAAACATTCCAGGCCTAAGTTTAGGGTTCCTTGCCAGTATTTGCCATTTATGACAACTGAGGAAAACCTGGAAAAACCTCAGTCAGGAAGGACGGTCCTGGTGGGATTCGAACCCCAGACCTCCCCCTCATGAGTCTGCGCCATAACAACCTCTGCCATCCATGGTGGTAATAACAAAGGTTGTCACTGGAAATTCCAAGGCAATAATGTTGTAAGTCGGCATCTCAGTAAAAATTTACAATGACAAATTAGATATAAAAGTCTTGTTTTCATTACAGAAAAAATGGCATCTTAAAAGAGTTTTCTTATTATGTCATCGTTTTTTAAGTCTTTGTAATCAGAACAGTGTTATGCTGTAGCTGTAGCAATTATTTTTACAAGCCAATAATGCAAATTAAGATCGGCAGCTCACAAATGAATTCTGCTTGCCCACAATGAAAACTGGACTACTGTAGTGTAGAATAGTACAGTAGTACTTTACTGTACTAAGGAGTACTACTGTACTCTCAAATTAAAATTTTTATGAAAGTCTTCCGAGGAGGGATAGCCTTTATAAAATGAAATCTGCTGCAAAACATTATTTACAATAGCTGCATTGGAGCAGACAATTTTTTCTTATTCCAAGCAATGAAACATTAAACTACAGTAACAGAAAAATGGAAAAATAAGAAAATAATTACAAAAAAGGAAAAAAATAGGCAGAATGGGATAAAATATGCAGCAAAGTACAAAAACAGCAAAAATAAAGCCTTTGTGTAATGTTCGATTGTTCATTAATATAGTTTCTGTACATTTGGATATTTTCTAATGGTCAGAAAAAAAATTTAAAAAAGATATTATGCCATAAATCTAAGCTCTAGTCATCAATCCTCAACTAGATTAATATTTCTCTGAATATACAATTTTGTCATTTAATTAAATGTACTGTAGCTGGTATAAGGCCATGAAACTTATGTGATGATGACTTTGAAAAGATCAGAAAATTATTGTGAGAGCAATATCCACAATAACATTTGAATATATACACAGGGTGTGGCGTGTATATTTTAAAGATGTAGTTACAAATAATCATTAAATAATGTTGATGAAACAGCAAAACTTAAACTGGATACAGTGATTTTTTACTAAACAAAATGGATGATATTCAATGAAGTAATCAAAATTGGAAATATTGAGAACCAGTATCATTGGTGAAAGAAAACAAAGAGATTTGATGTTGACATAAGATTTTCTTAAATCAAGTTAACATTTTGTTTTTCAATTAAATGTAAGCATCAGCAATAAATATTGTTGTGCTATAAACTTTGTACACATTTGTATAAAATATATATAAAGTAATATGTGCATAAGAAATTATTATAGGATATTTTTATAACTTAAAGATATTTCTAAAATGTATACTCTTTTGAGTTTTTAAAATTAACTCTTCAAATGTTTTATATATATCTAAAATCAGCAATGTATGTCAACAGCTTCGTAAGTACAAGACTTAATGTATGTTAACTTGCAGTAAAAATGAGTATCAAGGTATTTGTAAATATTCATTTTAGAAATGTATTTTAGATTGTGTATATTTATATTTCTCTCTATAGATTTTAATACTTTTAATTTAATTTTAATTTTAATACTTTTAATTTAATCTTTCATGGTTCTGTTACCCATTTTACAGTGCCTGATAGGCTGGACAATCACATAAATCCTGCTGCATATGCAACAGACTTTGCTTATAAGTTGTCACCATTACATCACTTCATTTTACTGTTGTAGAGTTGATTTGAACAGTAGTTGTGTTGCTTACAAGGTGTTACGATGTTATTTGTGCTTTGCCATAGCTTTCTTCATAGTACCTTTACATATGTACACATTAACAAACAGAATTTTTATACATGATGCATACGTGAAAACAGACTTGCAGGGAAGTGAGTCAGTCCTAGTGATCTAGTGGTAATCATTTTTGCCTCCAGCCAAGATCGCAGGTTCAATTCTGGCCAAGTCAATGGAATTTTTCTGGTGTAAAAACCCTAAGTATGGTTTCCTTTGAAAGGGAAGCTGGGGATCTTGTGTATCGTAGATTTATGGCATGTAAAAGAGCTTCAAGCCTGAAAGAAGAGGCCTCTGAGCAAAATTTATTGATCATTTTACGCCCTGAATTCAATGGGATGCTGATGACCTGAGATGTTAATGAACATTTGTAAATAAACCAAATATATAACATAAAAGAGAAGTTAGAACGTGATTTTTAATTACACTTCAAGGTATACCTGCTCCACATAGAGATATTGTGCAGAAAGTTGTCAATAAATATCTGTTCTTGATAAAATAACGGTAATAAGACTTGTGCTTGCCAAAGAAAAGCTAGATAAAGTTGGAAAAAATTAAAACTCTGCTCAAATATTCCTCCATTGACATGCTCAGAAGCAGAAATGTCAGTTAGCTTGCTATAGTTAGCTATCAAACATTTAAACTTAAAAGTATACAAGGTCACTGTTGTCCATAAATTGTAGGCAAGTGATCCTGATATTCAGTTAAATTTCAGTAATTGGATGTCACAGAACATTAATGAGAAGAGTAAGTTTAATATTCTTTATTGATAAAGTACTATTCTCCCGATGTTGAATGCTGATCTGGGTATTTCCAGCAAAACTCAGCAAGCACACATACATTTAATGTGTCATTAAATTTCATTTGAGAAATGTTTAAATTAGTAGATGATTTTGGCTCACATGGTCCCCTGATCTGACAATATATGATTTTACTAATTGGGAAAGTTTAAAAATAAAGTGTATGAACACCCAAACATTAGGAGAATTGAAAAAAAAATATCAGGAAAAATTGACTCAATTTTGGAATATGAATTGATGCATGTAAAGGACAGTTTTATAAAGAGATGCAAGAAATGTGTGGATATAGCCAGATAATATTTCCAACCTCCCAGATCAAAAGACACATGCTTAATTTTCATTGTAATTGTAGTTGCAATTGCGAGAACTTGAATCAATTACACAGCTATTACATGTGCTTTGCTGCGTTTTATCACTTTGACTGCTAACCTATAGCTGCCATGAAATGAGGAACAAAACCATTAAAAATTAGATACTATACACCACAATGAGGAATAAGTTCTGAAATACCCAAACATTGAATTGTAACTTCAGTGATTTGAAGGTAGCAACAAATTTAGCAGCCTAAATAACATTTAGTGTTCATGATCAAGTGTTTTGTTTATAGAAGCAGTACCAGGTCCCATCATGGATCCTATGGAACCTTCAGAAGTAGTGGGTGAAATTGAGGAGGGACATGAGCCAGGACATTCGCGCAATTCTTCCAATACAAGCCAAATGAGCAAGGCTTCAGGTTATAGTTCGCTAAACAGCCAATCACAGCACAGTAGACAGAGCAGTTCTGGAGATTCTGGACATATCAGGTAAAATATTATCTGAATTTGCCATTGTAATATTCTGGCTGTGCTCTTGCTTTTTGGCATTTATTAAGGCAGCAGACTTCAGTACTAAGGAGCATGTGGTGTTTTCCAAACAGATAATTTTTGTATCTTATTTTATTTTCTAATGGTATATTTAAAGATGCTTTGGTGTGTAACCTTCGAATTCTTGCATTTTAACAGTAATGCATTTTTAATCTTCTACCTCATTAGTTAATTGCACTTTTATTATTATTATTATTATTATTATTATTATTATTATTATTATTGCATTCTCTGAATTTATAGATTTTCTATTAATAGTTCATTTGCTAATGGGAACATGCATTTAAGGTTTTTATTTTAATAATTAACATTTATGTATTTAATTTATTAATTTAATAAGTTGTGCCTCTTTTACAAACAAGTGTGCAGAGAAAAATTATGAAAAGGCAGAGTATTGAAAACACTGTACAGACAGGATTTGGGATTATCTATTGATTGAAAGAAACCAAATATTTACCTAATCTCTCCCATTGGATTGCCACTGCTGTTGTCTAAGCTGTAAGATAGGTAGGGGGATGATCTTTAATCCAAAAGCTCTTCATTTGAAGTACGTAAATCTCTAACTTTTTTTCTATAAGTGTATGCATGATTAGCATAGCTACCAGGTACATATTTAAAATATTCAAATGCATTTAAGATCATAAATTATTGGATATAAAGGAATAGGCCTTTACTTCTCTCTTTGTCTCATTGAGCTTGAAAATTAGATAAAGAGAGAAAAAATTAAAATAATAGTTTATATAAGAAATGGCGATGGTTCATATCTGGATAATTTTCTGTCACAGTGGTTGAGCTACTGCTACATGCATTTATGTACATGTGCTCATTTATTACAGAAATAATGATCATCAATTGGAATTAACTCTCTTTCATTATTCATATCTAGTGATGCGCTTGTACTATTATGTTATGATTGTTATTGTCATATTAATTTATTAGAAATTTCTCATTTTGGACTAAGTGTATGAAACACACACATTGGTATAAAATTCCATGACCAGAGAATGGATTTTAAGAGACAAAATTATGGTTGGAAAGGGGGAAAAAAAGGTTCTGAAAATTGATACAAAATGATTAAAAAAGGTTAACATTTTTAACATTTAAAATGTTAATATTTGACACCACTGTTACAAAAGTTCACTTATTTTATACAATTAAAAAAGGTGCTGATAAATTATCTTTATTTTGATCTAAACTAGTTACATTAACATTCATTATTTAACACTGAGTAAATAACATAAAATAAATCATGTTTAGGAAGGAAATGTGGCATTCACTGGGTTTCAACCAATTTGTTATAATGAATTAAGCACAACATTTCTGTGTTTTTGAATTTAAGTTGGTGGTTCTTTGATCTCAGCATGTCCTTATAAAGCATTGATTTTTTTGAAGTTTTTGCAAGAAAACTCATCTAACTCAGGTGCCACATCTGGTTATGACAGAGAATTGTGATAGCTGAACCCAGAAATTTCTCAATACAAAAGTTAACCATTTGGTGCCTTTGCAAGAATCCTTTTCAGAGTAGGAATTAAGCCATATACCCTATTGTATTCCTCCCTGACTGTTTCACAAACATGTTGTAGTCCATGTGCAATATAAGACTGGGGCTGCGGTACATGACCTGCAGTTGTTGGGAAGCTAAAAGTATATAATATTCTTGATCGGTGACCACAAACCTTGACTTTTTCATATCACATGCTCTCTGGCCAAAGCTTCATGCATGAATAATGAATACTCTGTAGGCATTTGTTTTTTCAGTTGGTACATCTCGGTTTATTAACAGACACTCTTTAACATCTTAGGTCATCAGCGTTGGTGCATCTCAAAGAGCATGGGTTCACCTTTCACCAGATAATGGAAACACCAGCACATTCAGTATACATCTTTGCAGTTCCTCAGTAGTTTCATCTAACGTGAATCCCCTTCAAGTTTGCAGACCTCCTCCTTCATTTTCTAAAGATTCACATAAATTGGCTTAAAGTAATTTTTTCTAAGGATGCTGTTATTTATACTGATCTTTGCATATACTTCTCAAGAATGATGAATGTAGAATTGTTGACCTTGGACTGGAATTTCTGACTGAATTAATGCCATGATAAGATCTGCAGACAACTGACTCGATGACTACTGCTTTTCAGATCCTGAAGAGATGGCACATATCAAGGTAGTTTGCTTACATTCTGATTGTGAAGTTTAACATCCTTTGCATGCTTACTGTAATGGATGTGTTGGTTTAT
This sequence comes from Metallyticus violacea, assembly GCA_030762175.1. Lineage (NCBI taxonomy): Eukaryota > Metazoa > Arthropoda > Insecta > Mantodea > Metallyticidae > Metallyticus > Metallyticus violacea. The sequence goes on along the minus strand of CM060835.1, from coordinate 98,787,763 downwards.
TCTGGCTCTTTGATGCTTCTCATCAATTGTAATTACATTACAAATGACACATTGAAGAATTTTAAGGTATTGCTCTCTTGAATTTTTCTGAAAATGTATTCAGTTTTTGCCTTGAATTTTTGACATACTTGGATTGCAACAATGCAATGAATAGAGCAATTGGAGATTTGAGCCTTCTTTGTATAAAATGTGTGCAAACCACACAAAACTGGATTCTGGTGAATAGCTTTAATTGAAATTTGTTTTTTCTCTTGCAGGTTTTGCTACATAAATTGGAAACTATTCGGGAAAATATATAAATACACCTTTTTATAGCTCTTATTCTGCTCTACAAAATGAGACTATAGGATTTTATATTGCTTGCTCAAGAAATTGAAAACTGTTTATTTTTCTACTAAAGAATAATTAAAATCATTTCTTTTTCCACCCATTTTTTTTAACAAAACATGAAAAAAAAAAAATAATAATAATAATGTGCTGAAAGTAGCATCAAGCAAGAGGCGAAAAGCAGATAAATGTGCTAATCTCATGAAAAGGTGCTATAATTTTTTTTTTTATTTTGCTTGAATTCATGTCCTAAAATATAAATCTGAAACAATTGGTAGGAAAACATTTTTTATTTTTGTAAAGGTGCTGCACCTTAAAATCTGTTCTTTAGTTCTGAGCTAAGGTAATTAAACAGTAACAAACTGTCTATTACCATGACTCAGATGCTAGTACTTCTATGGTTAACTGGCAGGTCTGTCTGGTTTTGATTCCCAGTTGGGACATGTTGACTGGACAAGGAATTTTTTTTTCCTTGGAGTTTTCCTTATTGAGTGAACGGTAACGGTGAATGGATTCATTTGCATCATCCCTTCATTTATTTCATCATCTTGATAGACCTGGTGGCATGTTAAATACTTGCAAACAAATATAACTTAAGTAATCTAAGTTCATTAGTAGCTGGTATGATTATTAACAGGTCCAACTTTGAGGACAGATTTAGATAAAAACATAATTCCAAGCCTACCACCATAAATTTGTGTCATTACAAGTGGGTGGCATTTTTATATAACACTCAGGTAGTGGGAGATGAAGGTCCTCTTACATTTGGAAATGATGCATGTATTGAAGCCAGATTGCCCAAGTGTGATTATCTGCCCTGCTTGTGTGGGTTAATAAGTACTTTAACTCCTAATTTAAGGTGTCATTCTACATAACTCATTCACAACTTAGATTCCTCTCTTTGAACAGCTCTATAATATCTATAGTCAATTTAACAGTTTAAATTGTACTGATTATTTTTCAGCTGTAATCATGTTAAATCTGAAATTCAATCTGGTTATTTCAAGTGAATCTTAAATTAAGATTTAAGTATAACAGAGGGTCATAAAGGAGCATGCTTATTTGAAAAACATTAATTTGTATGTATAGCATGTTTCAGCCTTGCCTTAAGGATTTACCTAGACTAATAGGAAATCTAAGGTCTATTTTTATAATGTTAACATTCCCATTATTGTTGATAATCATGGCTTCATTATGTGACATTAAAGTCTAAGTGTGTTGCCATCATTTCAATACCTAATGCATTATGAAGCTTGTATGTTTGTATGAGGGCTATATTTAAAGTTTGCATGAACATCACAGCTGATATAGCATATTGATTTTATTTTCATTTTTTTCCCTTCCATTTGTCCCTTTTTACATTCTTCATTAGGGTAAATATTCAAATTTCTTATTATTTTCATCTCCAAATGTAAATTGCAATCATCCTGAAAAAAGTATTTTTTTTTTTTAAATCAGAGATGGGTACCTACCAGTTTTCTTGATACATGTTTAGTCTCAATACTCCATACTTTTATATTATTATCAAATAATATATATATATATAAACAATTTTTCAGAGTATTAATATAACAAACAAATATATCATCATTTCCTTACTCATCAAGGGTATTTTTATGAAACTTTTTTCCCTGATAATTAGCTTTGATGGACTATTTCTGAGTGAGATCTGGTTACTACCCAAAAAAGTTATAAGTGCAGGTTATTCATATTTAAGTATGATGATGATGATGATGATGATGATGATGATGATGATGATGATGATGATGATGATGATGATTTGAAAGAAAAGAAGACATAGGCTTGTTCATGGCCACTTCTTCAAGTTTTACACTTTCACTGCCACAAATATTTTTGGGATGTAGTAAAAACAGTTTCATGAACTAGGATGACCTAATATAGCAAATTATTATTGCCGAAATCACTCAAATTTCACTAATTTTGTTCCACTAGCTTTGACATGTTTCAGAGGCTGTTGCCTGCATCTTCAGCATGATTCCACTGTGTGCTCCCAGCATGGTATTAAGATGTCGCTCTGTGGATTTTATGAACTTGATGATGAGGAGATTACTATTGTTTGGGAGATCAAAATTAACCAAATTTTCCTTGTTTTTGTTTATGAATATATATATTCATAAACAAAAATATTCCTATATATTATTAATTGTTTGGTTAATTTTGATCTTCCAAACAATAGTAACTTCATCACCAAGTTCTTAAAATACACATAGTGGCATCTTAATACCACTCTGGGAAGTAGATAGTGGAATCATGCTGAAGATGAAGGCAACAGCATTTGAAACATGTCCAAGTAAGTGAAAGAAAATTAGTGAAATTTGAGTGATTTCCTAAATAATTTGTTATATTATACTATATTTCACTGTGAAAATTCCCGCTATTCAAGACTTGTTTCTCTAGGTTGCTAGTGTGGTGAGATATTCAATACAAAAAAATCTTTTTACAAATGTGGCAAATAAATGGATATCATTCACAGGATCCATTTGAAATTAGTGTCAAATTTCAATATCCCAAAAAGTTAGACATAAAATGCACATATTCTATCATTTCAAAATAACAACTGACTTCAAAATAGCAACAGGTAATAATGTAAAATCAGTTTTCATGCTGAAGTACAATATTGTTACATTAAGCTTCTTGTGATTAGATAAGTCAAATAGTTCACATGATATTTGATCAAAAGTCTCTTTTATTATTGGTCAGACTCAAAACTGATGTTATCTCCATAGGTGTAGGTGGAGTATGATTTTTCAATATCTGCAAAAAGTAAAAACATTTAAAAATTAATGCAATAGCATATTTTATTGATGTATAACATGCTATATAAAGCAATCATGCTTAGAAGCACACCCAATTTGTTGGTACATATCTGCTATCTGGTATTGAGAAACGTATGAATGAGATATGTATTTCTTTATTAAAATTTTTTAAAAATTGTAAATCTTAGTGGTTAGTGAAGCATGAAGAGTGTTAAGACGACAGATTCAATGTATTTCTTTTCTTTAATTAAAAATTGTGTTAACAAAATACTGATAAAGTATAGAGTTTGTGAACAGAGATATTTAATATCATTACCTCTTGAGTATCAAGAGTATGGAGAACCCATCTCTATTTGAAATACATACATGCATGTAGAAAAAAAAAAACACATTGTTGTTTGCAAGTTATTTATTTTATAGGGGAAGCAATTATACAACAGCCAGTTTGAATATTTCTTTGGTAATTATTTTTAATTGTAATTTTATTGCTAGCACATAGCACACAACTTCCCTATTTTACTTTATTAAATGGAGCAAAAGATGATTGTTTAAATTTTCTGCAACTTTAAAAAATGAAGAGGTATATATATTTAATTCATAAACTTATAGTACATTTATTATAATTTTTTCATGTCATAGCTGCTATATTTATTATACTGATATATGTAATAAGTGAAAGAATCAGTAGATCTATTCTTGAAAAAATGTTTACCTATCAGAGCTGTGTACTATAAGTCAAGGAACGTAATTAACTTTTATTTCCTTTAAAATGAAAATGCTGTAATGAAAATGGACTACAGATGCACTGTGGTAAGCCATGCTTTCTTTATATGGTGCTATAAAATCAATCAGTCTTTCTCTTGTGCCTATATTTTTGGTCTTGCACTCTTGGGTATGAGTAAGTAAAGAACTTTGGTGCACATTCCTGTAAAAATGACTGAGAACAACATGCATTTGAATGAAGTAATCCTTGAAATTTTATACCTTGCCATCGGCATGCATAATATATTTTGCTTGTCATAATCCTTCATATTTTATACTTTGCAATGTACTTTACCAAGCATGGCATGTAATTTAATATTAAATTGGCAACTTAGTGAGTTAAGCAAATGCACTCCATAGACACTTTTTTGGAGTTTTGAGGCTTAGTTTTCTTAATCTAAGAAACATCTAGAATTGGAAAAACAATGTGTTTATTGCTCTAGAAATCTCTAATACCTTTAGTGTCTTCATGCCTTTCTTATTCTGTAGGTAGTTACAGAGTTCGAAGGTAATCCAGAAGCACTGGCACATAACATATCTGTAGAATATTATTTAAATTTTATTCAATAAAACTTAACTTAGATTTAAGCTAAACTTTAAGGACACTTAAAGAGGGAATATATATTGTGATATACCTAGAATCAGTAAATTTCAGTAAGTTGCAGTTTTTCAAATTCATATGCTTCCATACAAGAAATAGTTGGAACATCAACTTGGAAAAAATTTCAAAATTCTAGTGTAAGCAATAATGGTGCAATAGTAAATAATCTAAACACGGTCATTATTCTTAATTAAATTCCTCGTATTGTGTCATTGACAGAAAATGAAATGGCCAATTTTTGGCAAAAGAGCTACTACTGCAGTATGAAAGGGAAAGTATTTTAACTGCAACCAATAAAATAAAAGTATTATAAGTAAACTCTTAATAAAATTAAAAATTTCAAATTACTCATAAAAATTTCAACAGCTGTATGAAAAAGTTTTGTCTTTTTGATTTACAGAAGAACAATTAACACACTTCAAACTTTTAAAATTTGAATTTTATTTCCACTTAATAATTCAACAAGATTCCACAGTACAATTTTACAATCATTTAGTTATACAAGCAAATACAACCATAATCACTCTAGTAAATCTTCCCAAGTTGCTGTATAACTAAGTGGCCAGAATAGTTTCAACCTTGCGGTTTCTAAGCAATCAGGCAACTAAAAATTAATTCAATCAAAATCCAGCTTAAATTATGTTTCTACATGCTTTGGTTCCTTATTATTACCTATTTTCTTCTACCACTTTCTTTTAACCTTACTTAAATTAATTCCCAAACTCCAAGGGTTTCTGCCTTGTCTTCATATTCAACTTATTTCCCCTTATCTCTATTGGTAGGAGAGCCCACTTCTCAATCCTAAGTTTTGCTCTCATTTCTTTGGTTTTGCCATGTTCCAAAATTGCACTATTTTGCATTGCACACATCTGACATTCCTCTATATTTAAACCTCCTCTTATCCCTTTCAGATTCACTAGCCCTGTCCAGGCCCATGCAATTCTCTCCCTCGTTCACCTGTCACCCTCATCTACATAATTCTCTCTGGCCCATATTTCTTTTAATCCCCTATAAACCCTCAGTGACTTTTTATTATTAAAACAACCTAATATCTCCTGTCTTTTCATATCATCAATTCTTTGTTTAATTTCTTTGCAAAAGCCTCTTTCTTTACTTCCTCTATAATGCCACACTATACCCAAACCAATTTTTTCCATAATCTCATTGATTTTACTGATGCAAGTATTTACTCCTCTCACTTTCTCTTGCGTCACTAGAAAATGTTTCAAAATATAATTCTCTTCTAGATTCTTAATCCTAAACCAATATTTCAGATTTCTTGTCATTATTTTTCCTTTACTCCCTAATATGCCTAATGCAGCTTATGCAACCCCATTTGAGAGCTTTTCGGTAAGCACATAATCTGTTTGCAGAAATTCCTGTGAATCAAATCTACATTTAGCCATCCCTCATCACTACCCCAAGTACCATCTTAGCCTCTATTACTACTGTATATATTTTTGGGAACCACTTTATATGCTTTTCTGTTACTTAATGCTTACAGGCAGTAATAGCTTTCAAAGCTAGCCTACTTTTTGCTAGAACCTTTCTTTTTTGTTCCCTCCACCCTCCATTCTTGCTAAGCCTAATACCCAAATAGTCTATTTTATTAACCACCTCAATTTCTGCCCCTTCCCAGTACCATTTTTCATTATTGCATAACTTGTTTCCATTCTTAAATACCATGATTTTTTATTTCCAAGTATTTATTCTTAGTCCCCACTTCTTACAAAATTTAGAGATTACTTTAATTGATTTCCCTAGACCAATGTTGGTAATTGACCCCACTACCAAATCATCCACAAATAATAGTCCTGGAATCTGTACATTTTCAATTGGGTATTAACTGTGCTAACTTCTTCTAAAATATCATTAATAAATAGACTAAACAGTATGGGACTTAACTTACATCCTTGTCTTAGATGTATTGTGTTCAAATTATTTGGGCTCATCCTATCCTGAGCAATCTTAATACAGTATTCATTTTCATAGTATAAATTTTGCAATGCTTTTATAAACTTGTCGCTAACTCCTTTCCCATTCAATTTTGACCATAATGCCTTACTGTTAATTGTATAAAATGCCTTTTCAAAATCAACAAACAACATGTATAATTTCCCTCTTTTTTGGCCTAGATATTTCTCTACCATTGTATTTATAATGAAAACATTGTTCACTGTTCTCTTATTTTTCCTGAAGCCTGCTTGGATATCAGATCATTTAATTTCTTTTTGCCCAATATTGAAGCCTTTATGCCAGAATGCCCATATATAGCTTACCTAAGACCGATAATAGACTAATTCCTCTATAATTAGCGCTTTGTTTATATCATCTTTTCCTTTAAATATAGGTACTACAATTGCTGTTCTCCAATCTTTAGAAACTTTAGCCTCTTCACATATTGAATCAAATATCTGTGTGAATAACATACCTCTATTTTCATCCTGATCCTATGTCCTCCAGAATTCCCCTGGAATCCCATCAATCCAAGCTTTATCTCTTTTTATTTGTTCCTTTACTTCATATGTATCAATCTGTATATCCAGGTAATCTACACTTATTGTATTTTTCTTTGCCCCCCCCCCCCCCCCCCCCTGTGGAATATCTTCTCTAACTGTAACAGATTTTTAAAGTATAAACCCCATTCCTGAGCACTGTTATTATTTTCATTCACTCTCCCTATTATATCATCTCTTAACTACCATCCATATTGTTTTGTTGTCATTTGTCCTCATTGCCTCCTGTATTTTCTTACTAATATTCTGTGTCCATTCTTTCGTTTTTGCCTCCATAAGGGATTTGTATCCCCACCTTTCAATCATAAAATTTTCTCTTTCTGCATGTTCCCCTGTAGGTCTTCATTTTCTCAACTCTCTTTCAGCTCTTCTTACCAATTCTACATTCATTATCATGCCAGCCCTCCTATATCTTGTTACCCATTTCTCTCGCTCTCATCTTATCCCCTGCTTGTTTGACCAACCTCTCTAAAGTCTCCATTATTTCCATTATTTTCCCTTACTTCATTAGACTTCTGCATTTAGCTTAAATGATTAAAATTAGTTCCTAACTCTCCTATGAAGCCTGGTGCCCTCTCATCATTCCATTTATATCCATTTATATTATATGACCATATTTCTTAACTTGCACCATTTTCCTAAACTGGTTTTGAAATTTCCCTTTTAATGGGAAATGACTGCTAGTACATACTACTTTGGGCGCTAATGACCATAGCAGTTTTGCACCTCTTAAGCCATAATCAATCAATCAATCAATCAATCGTGCATACTAAATCCATAACCTTGAAATCTATCAGATTCTCATCTAACTCTAATGTGATTAACATATAATCAACATTACTTTGATCATTATTGTTTGCAAAAAACTTGCCCCTAGAATCTTTCCCTGTAGTACCATTACAAATTACCAAATTATGTTCATATGTACAAAAATCCAATAATGTATTTCCTTCCTTATTATATATTTTATCTTTACTAGCCCTTTCCAACCTGTCTTCTTTCCCAGCATCATTTTCTAGATCAACAAAATGTATTGAACCCTCCCCTATTCTTGCATTAAATTCACCAGTTATAATAAAATTTCTGTGCCCATTATTTGTTTTGCATAACTTCCATGTCCTTTCCTAAGTTATGGGAAAAATTGGGGTTATAAAACTCAGAAGTATTTGGTGGATTATACACTGTTGCTAAACACACTTTTTCACTTCCACATATTTGACTAATTTCACACCATAGTGTTGAATTATCCCTAAATCGCTAAACACTTTCACTGGCAAACTTTGTCTTACAAACACACCAATTCCCCCTGACAACCACCCTTTAACTTTCTTCTTAGCCCTGGCTTTACAATAGAGTTTAAAGCCGTTGAGCTCAACAGTTATCTCTCTTTCTAACAATGATTTAACTATTGCCAACACATCACACACCATAACTAACTGCATTATTTCTCCATTTGAAAATTTACTTAAAAACCTTCAACATTCCAGCATATAACCACCAACTCTCCCTATATAGACCCCTTTCTCTCAAATCTAAGCTCATGCAACTTTGTGTCATCCTGTTCGTGTCTTGTTCTTCTCTCACTTCCATTATACTTCCACTAGGAGAGGACATAATGCTTAAACCAATTTCCCTCTGCATGTCCAGCCCAACAGCTGTTCCCATTGTCTCTCTACATTTGTCTACTATCAGCTAACTCTCAGGTGAACATCCCTGGTTGATGATGTTATCTGCATTGCTCCTCCTTCCGCCTCTCTTACACTGTTGCCATTTCTTCTTTCCAATACTACTACAGATTCCTTCTTACTGGTGATCATGATGCTAATTTTAACTCCTGCATGCCGGATTTCTGCCCTACCTTCCACTGACTAATTTCCTGCTTTCTACCATCTATCCATAAATTGAATTTCACATGTGCCTGTTTCTCCTCTGTCCTGGCTTTTTTCATTTCCCTTAGAACATCTCTCATCTTCCTTTCCATAGTCATTTTCAATAAATATACAGGATCCTTTAACTTTTTTGTATTTGCTGAAATTGTCCATTTAACTTTCATAATAGCAAGTTTCATTATCGATGGTCTAGATTTTGACCTCATTCTTCCAATTCTAATCCACAAAATCCCAGCTGACTAGTTGTAGGCCTAGCTTTTTTTGAGAGAATTTTTTTCTACCAGTTGCTATGTCCATTTATCTCTTGATTCTTCAACTCCAAATATGATAATGCTCATTTTCCTCTTCTTATCTTGAGCTCTTTCTAAATCATTCACCCTTCTTTTGCATTCTGTTATTTCTGCGTGTAGTTGTCCTACCAAATTTATCACAGTTTCTTTGACTCCTTCTATTCTTTTATTAATTTTGTCATCCATCCCTTTTTCCATTGCTTTTAAATATTTTTGTTCTTCTGTGATGGTTTTAAGCATCCCCAAAATCTGGTTCATTTCCAGCCCCGGATTTAACTGGACTCCTGCTCTCATCAACAGTATTGCCAAAACTAACCTATACCATATTAAAACAGGTAGACCATCATTCTGTTTCTGTTTTCCACCTGGTAGAGTATTTATATTGTTAAATAGCCCAATTTTTGACCGATATAACTCTAGGTTCACACTCATTTTTTCTTTGCCGAGGAGAACTGCTCCAAACACATCTGTCTTGTCCCACCTGCTGTCAGCAACTCCAAACTTTTAATATATTTTTAACCAAAGTTTTGCATTTTGTCTTCCCACAAGTGATTTTATTTGTTATTGCAAAATCTGCAAATAATTAGGCAGGATTTTCATACTGCAGTCTGTCAGGCATAACTTATGTTTTGCAACATCACATACAAGTATAAGTTCCATTGCATTACTCTTAATTCACATAAACTAGAAGGGCTAATGTCTGCTCATTTATGCTACTTTAAATCAAGAATATGAACTTAAGGGATGTCTTATCTTTGAAGAATTTTCTTTAAATAAACCATTCATTAAAGGTGTTTGTAGTGATGATTTTTGCCTATCCTTATGCCAAACACTGTTGAAATGTTATCTATAATTGCACTTTAGAAATAAAATGGAAAAGCTTTCCTGAATTTTTCCTGCACAATTTGCACATTTTGCTTTTTATTGATTACCGGTAACTGGCCTAATGCAGGAAATTCTTTTCCTCAGACAGTACTGTTGCAATCATGTTTTCTTTTTCTTAGTGTGTTTGATATTTTCCCCTCCTTTTCATTATTCAGTTATGCAAAAGTTTTCCTTAATTTATATACCATATACATAAACTTCACATATGGTTTATATAGATACTGATTACAAAACACCTGCACACTACAGAATGTGGAATCCAAATGAACGATGAATGATAACATGCATCCGGCTCTACATATATCCATCTTCACAGATATGACATACAGAATCTCCTATTGGCAGAACTGTATGCATTGTACAGATAATTACACGTTATAGAAATGTTACATTTGACTTACAGTTTAATACTTGCACTGTGCATGCAACAAAATGAGAAAAAGCATATTAAAGCAAAGCTGTACATCTGGCAACCTTATACCCCCATGGGTGCCGAGGTCGTTAAGATGTAGACTCGTGAGTGGGAGGTCGGGGTTTGAATATCGCCAGGACGGTCCTCCCTGACTGAGGTTTTTTCCAGGTTTTCCTCAGTCCTCATAAATGGTAAATGCTGGGTAGGTACCCTAAACTTAACTTAGGCCTGGAACGTTTCCTTCCTTAAAAATAAATCCTTTTCCAATATATCTCAGTATCATCACTATCCATTGCCTGTGGTGCCTCTGTAGCAAAAACGGGCGTTAAACACTATTCATTCATTCTGGCAACCTTAAGCATATTTTTAAAGGATTACTGTGTTGAACTGTCGTAATGTAGTTTAATTTTTAATTATTGAAATAAAAACAAAATTATAGATACAGGTGAACAATATGACATAATTAATAGTTTTTTAAAATGTCTGCTAGAGGTGCTTCAGGAATTATTTAGTATTTACCCAACAGGTAAAATTCATTGCTATTTGGGTATCATCTAATGGCAGATGGCAGTGAGTCTTAACATTCTGGGATAGGCATTGGATTTGGAAGAACTGAATAAACTTGGAACTTTTAACAAAGAGTATAAAATATCTTTGAGTAAGATGGCCAAATGAAAGCAGCAAAAAGGAATGTGAATGTGTTACACATGCACTTCAAATACTTGTTATTGTGCTAACATCTGTTCTTTTGAAATATATATCTTAGAATCAAACAATAGTTCTTATTTATCCCACCCACTGCTATTCACCTGTTCTATTTTTATAACTTTGTTCTCATTTTTGTCAATAGAATATAAACGACAGATCTGTTAGACGACAGATTTAATTCAGAATATAAACATGTTGAAAGTATTATACATGAGTCATCATACATACCAGTCTGGCTAGAAGAGTGCATGGTAAGCTCAGGATTTTAGGTATAAAGAAGATGGGTGACATGAAGCTCATATTAGCACACTTGCATACTTCTGGGGAAAACAGATTATCATTTTCAATATTTGTAAGTGTGTATTCTAAATTTCAACTACTGTTTTCCTTTCCTTTCTGGGTAGGGATTTGGAGATAAGCTGGGGTAAGGAAAAATATAAGTTGGTGATAAGCAAGTTGAGAGCACTACATCTGGAGAGTGAAGAAATGTTAGGGAAGATATTTTCCTAGTATATAGGGATCTATAAATTCATGGGTGAGTATCTGTAATAGCTTAATGTTGCCTAGAAATGTCATCACTTACGTCAGCTGCATGCAAAAGCATTGCATTTTGATCTCTGAAACTGTTTCATTTTCCATTTGCATTGAAAGGCACTAAATACCTGTAATAACTACTCTGCTTGCAGGGGTGCTGTAGGTCTTCGAAATGTGGCTTCCTGAATTAGGCTGCTGAGGAATATTATTAAATTCTTCTAGCTTATGTGGGCTGCTCTAAAATGCTGTGTGTCTGTAAATGTGATTTATGTGTAATCAGGCTCTTGATGGAAATATTCCTTGTATGTCAATATGTTTTCTAAAGATCCTTTCATTATTTGTTGCAGTCTTTTATTTGTGCTGCTAAATGCTGCTCCTAACCTATATGTACTTATCTGCTGCAATTTATCAGTATCTTGTTGTATATCATTGAACAAACTGAAGAATAAGAGAAATTATTTGCTTTAATACTGAAAAAGGATTTTGCAAAGCTAGCACTCTAGAAACAAATGCCTTTTCACAATTTAAACGTTGTGTACAGATTGCTCATTAAGTTTTTTTAATTAAAGATACAGAAAATGTTTCTGTTGACTTATTGGAGTAACTCAGGTAGTTCCAGTTAAATTTCCCTGCAAATATTCTCTAGTAGATTTGTTTTAATCTGCAAGGGTTTAAACTTTATCTTTTAATTTAACACAAATGTAAAAATTACACAATATAGAATCCAGCAATTTAAATGGCTGCATCATAATTTTACTTATTTTTTAAACTATTTTTTTAAGTAGTGTTTTAACTGCAAAGGTACTATAGGTGGATCATTGCAGTGACTGAATATTCATATTTGCTGTGTATGTAATTGAAAAATGTTTGCAGCATTCTCTTCTTTACTTAGCATTTTCAAAGAATTTACAATTTATCAAGTATAATGTTCAATTAAATTTCTAGAAGAAAGAGAGAAGGAAAGAAGTAAAAGAAAGACAAACTGACAAAATTAAAAAATTATCCAGCTATTTGGAATATCTTAATTATATCCGTAACTTTGAAGTAATATGATAGTCAAAGTGGAATAATTGGATTGTAAATAGGAAGAAAAGTGAGATGATAATGAGTGAACTTGTTTATATTGCAAACAGCATGTTTATAATGACATTGTTTGCTAATTTATCACTTCTAACTAACTCGTGGCCTTTAGGACAAAACACTGCATCATCCAGGTCTGTGAACTCACTGAAGTACAGGCCTTTTGCAGTTTATAGCTTTTTGTTGTTGATCATGGCCAGAGCAACAACATGACACCTGAAGATGGACATTAAAGATTATGTTGCTGATCATTTTTAAATATGGAAGGTGTGCTGGGTAAAAATAGGTTCCAAGAGAAATGCTTAAAAGCGACTAAGGTACTATTGTGACCATTGTCATAACCTAATGAGAGAGTTTGCACTTCTAAAGCAGTGGGTCCACAGTTTTGGTTAGATCAGTTGAAGGGCTTAGGGTTTTTTAAGGAACAAAACTCGCATACTGTATTCTGATGTGTGTATGTGTGTGTGTGTGTGTGTGTGTAGTGTAATTTGGTGATTTAGGAACATGTTCAAAATGATAAAATATTTATGAAAAAAGTCTGTATAAGCATGGACCAAAAAATCCATACTTTGAAAGTTTTTTCCCTTACATTTATCCCTGAAGAATAGTCAACTCAGACTGCTTTAATTTTCATAATCTGTCATGAGTCAAACTAATGTGAGCAAAAAGCCATGAAACATGTGCAGTTAAATCCTTGAGTATGTGAAGCTAGAAAGAATATTATGTTAAATAGTTTGATTCACAATAGATTATTATTGTGTGCTTCACTTTGTCACATTCTAAATCTAATTATATTGAAATTATTTAATTTATAATCACTTATTTTGTTTAAAGTAGGTCATGATTTCTGCTTGCTTTTCTATTGTTTGTGGAATGAAGAAATAACAAGAAAATGTATTCATTTAGTGAAATGGTAGATATGTCTTGCATTAGTCTGGCTGATGGGAATGCATTAGGAGCATTGCATTTTATGTACAAAGATACCTATTGCAGTTAACCTCATGCAAGAACATTCTCAGAAATCCACAAATGCTTGTGATAGATTGTCTTGTTTGGGAGGAATTTTAGATATGTGATATCAAGAGAGGTACAATACTGTGAACTTGGCTGCTTATAACATGGACAATAACTGATCAGATAGTATAAGAAAACTTATTTTTAGGGAAGGAGCAATCACATGACCAGAAAATTCTATTGAAATCTTCTGCTCACTTTCAATGAGTAGAAGGACTTAATGCATCAGACTTTCATTCATGAAGAAAATTCGGTCAGGGCATTCTACAACAATGTATTCTGTTAATGCATTTTTTAGCTTTCACTTTGTCCATTGATGAGAATGGCTTTACATGTGACAATATTTTCAACTATTTTAACATGCACATCTGGGCCTATGAAAACCTTGTATGACAGGGTAAACATAAACAGAAATTTAGTCTAAACATTTGGGCTGGAGTTATTCATAATCCCTATTTTTTCCATTCATGCCTGACAAGACATTTATCTGCTGTTTCTTAGAACTGATTTGCACTTATTGATGATGTAGAATGTTGTTTAATTGTGATTGGGCTTCATCTCATTTTAGCTACATAGTTTTTTATAATTTGAACGACCGTCATGGGTGGCCAAGGTCATTAAGGTGCAGAGTGGTGAGCAGGAGGTCTGGAGTTCGAATCCCGCCAGGACTGTCCTCCCTGACTGAGGTTTTTTTCAGGTTTTCCTCAGTCCTCCTAACTGGCAAATGCTGGGGAGGTACCCTAAACTTAGACCTGGAACATTTCCTTCCTTAAAAAAAAAAAATCCTTTCCGAATATATCATTTCATTTCATGCATCATCAATATTCACTGCCTATGATGCCTGTAAAAACGGACCTTAAACACTATTAAAAAAATATATATATTATTGGAAGACCCTTTCTACAAAACAAAAATGCATGGTCAAGTGGGATTGATTGAATGGGCTGCTCAATTATCAGATTTGAAACCATGAATTTGAAGTCCTAATTCATGCACTCCTGTACCTGATGCTCACATTTTGAGAGAGAAAGTTAACTGGTAAAAACCAGTTAACTTTCAGTGGATGCAAGATTTTTAGCCAAGACTGCAGTTAAAGTTATGCTGATGCAGGTAATTGATCTTGCTGAGTCATCTTTATCATGCCAACTGTTTCAGTTGCATTTCTGTAGGAAGTGCATTTAAGACTTTCTATTGTGCATTTGTGCATGCCAAGAGTGAGATACAAGCTAGAACAAAGAATATTTATTTTATGTACAAAAATCTTACTTTTAGGAGAGAATTTCATGCTAAATTTCAAAGACATCTCCATCAGGATGTGCAATATCAGATTGGTGAACAAAGTTGGAACCCAAGGCATTCACCTTGACAAGAAGTTGAGACCAAAAAGTTGGGTTTTACCAAAGGAAAAGAAAAAGATATAATAGGCTATTGATTAGAAATGCTTCCTTGAAAGTTCTTAACATGATTATCCCAGTAAGTTGGTATATATGTCAGCAGTACATATAAAGCCACTCAACTGTTGCATTTTCATTCATATCAAATTACTGATGCACCTGAAATAAAACCCTTAGAGGTACCGAAAGAAAATATCTAATATTCAGGAGAATAAATTTTCACATGGATTTAGGCACATCTCACAGCAGTGGGAAAGCAATCTACTTTGATGATCAGTACAATATTAATTAACATTTACTATAATAAATAAAGCTTGCCATAGCTGTAATTCTTAACTTTACCTAAGGGCACCATGAGGAGGTGGGATCACTGTGCTCCCCTGCTATTGAATAATGATAGAAACAAAATATGCATGCAATGGATTTTGACCACATGATGTGATTTCCCTCAAAGGTGGCAAGGCCATCTTGCAGTAACTTCTTGCCTGTAAAATCAATTTTTGATCACACAGCAGAATAAGCACTCTGTATATATAATGTGTTTTTATTTCTATAAATAGCACTAAGTTCACAAATACTACAGTTTGGCTGGTTCAACCCAGGTTCTATTCCAGGCCATTTTTTTTTCTTTTTTCTTTTTTTTAAATCACTCCGATACAGAAATTTTAATTAATATACTGATTTTCACCTTTAGCAAAAAAAGGAGCCACCAAAAATTAAAACCACCTTTTGAACTAGAATTTCCCTCTACATTGAAACACATAAAAAGATTAATATCTGAGCAAGAACAACAAAATATTAAACAGAAACTTAATTTTTTTTTTATTCGTTTTATTTAAGGATGCTTTTTATCATCATCTCAGGTCATCAGCATCCCATTCAATTCCAGGCCTGAAACAGCCGACAAATTTTGCTCAGAGGCCTCTTCTTTCAGGCTTGAGGTTCTTTTTTCGTGCTGTAAATGTACGACATGGGACCCACGGCTTTACTTCCCTTCCAAAGGAAGCCATACTTAGGATTTTTAAACCCGAAAAAATCCATTGATCCTGGCCGGGTTTGAACCTGCAACCTTGGGTGTAGAAGGCAAGTATGGTTACCACTACACCACCAGGGCTGACAGAAACTTAAAGGAAAACTATATGAAGATCTAAATACTTTCAAACATCTTTAATTGACACCAAGAAAAATTGGGGTTGCCCAATTATGCTTAATTGTTGGGCATGGTTGCCTGTCAAAACATCTCTTCAGGATGAAATTAATCAAGGACAGCCACTGCCCATTGTGTAAGGACGTGAATACTATCTTAAATAAAGAACATCTACCAAAATGCACCCAACTAGATAGCAACAAACAAATGAAAAATAATTTGGAAGCTTTTTATTGGGAAGCTAGGGAAAAAAGGATAAATATCAGCATCTCCAATGGCCACTAGCAACCAACCAACATTTAGCACCTGGTTGTATATGCAATGGATCCCACTTTCCACTCTCTACCCTTTTCCACTATTCTCTCATAATTATCCACTTCCTTTAGTCACCAATAATCACCCTCTGCAGCACTTATTTTCTATTTCTTATATATAAATCATTCTAATTTGTTTTTGCTCTTGTAACCCTTTTATCTTTATAGTGCCATCTATTTCAATAATATTCCCCAAGGATGATGACACCACACTCCAACCTCTTTCTCAGTCAGTCTGCTGAGACCAGCTGATTCCTCCTTCCACTTCTCCCCACCATGTCATTTATCCCACTCAGCTGTTTCACTGGAGTTGCACTCGGTGACATCCTTAACATGCTCAATGCTATACACTCCTCCCCTCTCTGCCGTATTCTAGTTCCTTGCCCACAGGTTGTTCACCTTTCTTCTCTCTTCTTCTCTTCCCCTCTAGTCATCATTCCTTGACCTTGATGCTGCATCATCAGATTTCCATCTATCCATAACTGCATACCATGCAGAAAGGTTCTTCTTTCATTTCTGGCTTTCTTCATCTCTTTTATTAATTCTGCTCTTATTTCTCATTCTTTTATTCCATAATCATTTTCAATAAATATTCTTGTGCCTTTTGATTTCCCAGTTTTGCCTAATACTTTTGATTTCTCATTCATTGTGGCTAATTTAATTGGCCTTGATCGCTCACCCCTCTGTCCAGTTTTCCAGGAATTTCTAATTTCCCATCCCTCCAGTTTGTTGCCCCAATATTCCTTCAATCCACTTTTTCCCACTTCTTTCTTCCACTCCAAAGATCATTACATTCAGCTTCCTGCTTTCCTCCACCAATTTCTTCATTTTAACTATTCGGCTCCTGCATTCTGCTAACTTTCCTCCTAGTTCTTCTTCAAGCTGTTCAATCTTCTGTTTTATATCTTCCATACTATTATCCTTTTCTCTTTTATTCTCACCTCCCTATTTTTAATCCCCTGTATATAATCCGTTATTGATTTGAAAATAGCCTTCACTTCCTCCATTTTTAGGCTCTTTTCTTCATCCATACTTTTGGATTTTGGTCTGTTGAACCTCCCGCTCCTTCCTCTTTAGAGCTATAACAAACTCCACTTTCCCATACTTGCAAGGGTTCACTCAACATGTCATTCCCTCTCCATGCTCATGCAAGCAATGAAACATTTTATACAATTCATTAATCAGCCAAAATTAGCATTTGTGGAACCCCTGCTCTTAAATAGCTATTTTAATTCACATTTAAACTTTTAATCTACTATGCATATAATCACACTACCCACCAGCCAATTATATAAAAGGCAAACACAATGAAACTTACATATCCTCTCTCCTCACTGACTATAACCATTTGTTCTTAACTCTAGATTCCTAATTTATCTTTGGTCACCAAACATTTTCTTTGCTGTAAATTGCTTATTTTACTTCTACCATTTATCATATAATGCTTGTTGTTTTCATTTACCTGTTCCTGAGTATTCAAACAAAATGTGCTCTACATTTGCCAAGTTTCCACATATAGGGCAAACTCTATGCTCACAATTACTTCCTTAAAATCTGGAGCCTAAATCCTTAGGCTCCATATCCCTAATATAAACCATGCCATCCCCTCAATCTCCTGCTTATTACACTTACTAATGTATTTATCTCTTTTAACATCCCTTTTATCTCCTGATGGAACACTGGTGACTTCTTCCCCCTCATAATAGAATGTAATATCTGTCCATTTGTATGAATGAATTTTTATCTCTCACATACTTCAACATACAAATATAACAATAGAATCGGTACCTTTGGCAATTCCATAAGGCACTAATAATTCCAATCAATTCCAATTTAATTGGCTCTGCCCCCCAGTCCCCGGTTCATCAGCAGCTACATACTGGAATATCCCAGGGACCAGCCCTTTATCCAAAAAAAAAAAAAAAAAAAAAAAAAAAAAAAAAAAAAAAAAAAAAAAAAGCAGTACTATAAATAATTTATACCCAAACATTATTATAATTAATTAACTGCAATTTATATACTAATAATTCCCATATTTCCGAATTGTGCAATTAAAGCTAAACAACATACCTAATATCTAAAAAATTTAACTCTATCAAAATGAATCTAAAAATTTATCAATACCAAAATTAAGGTTCTCCCATATCTTAACCACCTGGTTATATTTATGGCAAAGAATCCCTTACATAAGTTACCATTTTTGTCACTGTAAGTGCACTCCAGCTCCTTCTTATACTTCTCCTCCACTTATCCTTTACTTTTCCTAGGAATTCCCCTATCTTGTTGAATTTCTCTATTATTCTATTGCCACTATATATTGTTGTAGATTGTCCCATTTTTCATCCCAGATACTATCCAGCCACCATATTACCATTACATATGTATAAGATAATAAACACATGCACCTGAATATAGCTAAAATATAAACACTGGTGTGTATACATACACACGTACATGCTACATGCTTTAACATCCTCCTTATCGCCATAGATATCATTTCCATATAAGCTTGTTAAATTGTTCTATTTGCACAATGGCACATATTGTCTGTACACTTCTCTCTTTATAGTATTTACACTTCTAAGTCTATATTGTATTTACACTCCCATCCTTTTATTTTGTTTACGCTCACTTTTATTTTCTTTAAAACTCTCACTTTTATTGTATTTACACTGTTACTTGTGTTATATTTAAACTTCTTATAATTCCATTGTACTATCTCTTATATATATATATTAATGAAACATAAAAATAAAGAAACACTATTAACAATGTAACAAATTAACACTAATAATAAAAGTAGATAAAGATAAAACACAGAGAAAGAGTCACACTTGAAATTGCTATATTTCGAACTACTGCGAGTTCTTCAATGGCAAGAAGCTATTGAAGAACTCGCAGTAGTTCGAAATATAGCAATTTCAAGTGTGATTCTTTCTCTGTGTTTTATCTTTATCTACTTTTATTATTAGTGTTAATTTATATATATATATATATATAGTTATTACATTGAAAGCCTGCTGAAATTTTTCTAAATTTATTGATTTAACAAAGTCAATGAATTCTTTTGTATATTTCTGAACTAATTTACTTTTTGAATATGTCCGTTTTCCATAGTTTCTTATCAATGAAAATATCCTTCCATTCTTGAATATACTTTTATCTTTCTCACTATTAGGACATTCGAAAAGTATATGGTCCCCTGTCTGTTCATCTGCTCCACATGTGCACTTCAGACTATCAGTTAATTTAAATCAACAAAAGTATGACCTTCATTTGTGGTGCCAGATTAGAAATGTCGTAATGTTTCCAGACAGAGGTATGTTTGTTTTCAGCCTCTCTTTTATGGTAGGGAAAAATGATTTGGTGTGTGTGAGTTTTTTATATACATATTTATTTACAGCATGTTCCATTACCCTAGGAATTACATGCTTTTTTTTTTTTCTTCTTTTCAGCCATAGATATCATTTCTATACAATCTGGTTACATTATTCTGTTTGTGTGTATGTGTGCTAATTACAAACCAAAACATTTCCATTGGATGCCTGCATTCCCTAGCATATTACACTTCTCTTTTATGAGTAAAGTAAATAAAAGATGACTCGATGAACCAGAGCATGGCAGCATATAAAATTACCTGATCTTTTCAGGGTAAGAAAAATCTCTGGAAAAGTACCTCATTAAATAACTTATTCCTGCTAGAAATCAAATAAGAAAACAAAACTGCCCAATTATAGTTATTCAGCCTACAAGTATTTATCAACTATATGGTGTTGGTCCTAATACTCTAGTGGTAACTATACTTGCCTCATAGACCTAAGATCTTGGGTTCAATCCTGGCCAAGGCCGATGGATTTTTTTGGGGGCATAAAGATTCTGAGATGGCTTTCTTCAGAAGGGAATTAAAGCTGGGGTCCGGTGTCACAGATTAATGGCAATTAAAGGAACCTGAAGCCTTAAAGTAGAGACATCTGAGCAAAATTTATTGGCTGTTTCACACCCTGAATTGAATGGGACACCGATGATCTGAGATGTTGTCCATAAATAAACCAAACAAATAAACAAAACCACATGGTGTGGCTCCTAGTCAATGATGCAAATCTACTTGGCTCTTGCTTCCAGATGAGACATCTTATCTTGTGATTGACACCGGCTCTCTCATATCCATTGGGTGCTAATGACTTGAACTATTTTGCACCCTAAAACCATTTTCATCATCTCCCATATCCAAATGTTAAAAGTTGGCAATAACAATACAACTAGTTTATTTTTCCAGGCAAAATATTTATTTAAATTAGTGAGAAATGAAAAATAGGGATCTTAAGCAGTTGCTTAATCCTTGATACCTAGAAATTCTCAAAATAATGAAGCCATGAGCTTATCATTAAATAGCTGAGCCAGTTCCCATTTTCAAAATTTTATATAATTGAAAACATATTTCATTCTCCTCTGAGACAGTTGGTAATTTACCTAAGCCAGGAGTGCCAGTGGTTTTTTAATTGTTCTGTATTTCACTACTATCAATTCCAAATAATTCATTTCATTATATGAGAGCATAATATCTAAACACTCAATTATTAAAAAAATTGCTTAGTTATAAAAGCCAAATGGTAAAGAACTGGTAGCCTCATACTCAGGCTTAGAATAATTGGTGATCTAGTCAAGCAGTACTGTTAAACTTTCACTGTTAACAGGCATAAGCATGTAAACACCTCTCACCATTTGAAAACATTCATTTGGTTCAATTCATTCATCATCAGGATACATTAATTGGCATCATGCTATACTTATTTAAAAACTGTGGTAGCTTTATAAAAACATGTTAAAAGTTACACAAAATATGTTTTAAAACTAATGCCCTTACAACATGTACAAATAATAATTTTTCTATGCAGTTTTTAATCATCACATAGTTTTTCATTGAGCAGGGTTACAGGAGTACCTACCATAAAATGTTGTGAATAGCATTAGTAAATACCTACCAGGTCTTTCATGGTTTTGTCGCCCATTTCACAGCAGCTAGCGAATTAACCAGTGATAGCATAGCTGCTGCTAACAACCATATCAGGCTTTGCACAAATGTTGTGACCTTTGCAACACATAAGTCAGAAAACAGCTGTTGTCAAGTTCATTTGAACAGTTTGTGGTGATTATAAAGTGCTACATATGTTATTAGTGCTTACAAGTATTACTAGTGCTTTGCTATAGTTTTTATAATGGCTGTACATATATGCATATAAACACAAAGAATTTTTATGTACAATTTGTAGATGAAAAACAGTCTTGCAGAAAAATTAGAAGGTGATTTTTTATGGAATTTCCAGGTTTACCTGTTCCACATAGATATACTTTGTGAAAAACTTGTCAATAAATATAGAGCTACAGGATCTGTTTTCGATAAAAAGAGGATAAGAAGCCACATGCTTTCTGTAGAGAAGCTAGATAAAGTTGGAGAATAATTAGAACAACATCTTCAAAAATCCCTCTTGACAATTTTCAGAGGAAATTGACATTTCAATGAGCTCAGTATGGTCAGTTACCAAACTTTTAAACTTGAAAGCATATAAGGTCTAAAATTTTCAGGCAGATAATCCTTCTATTTAGGTAAATTTTCTGTAATTGGATGTTGCAGAACATCAATGATAGAGTAGTAAATCCACACTTAATATTCTTATTGGTGAAGCATGGTTCCATTTACATGGTCATACTTCAATGCAAAATAACAGGTATTAGTGTACAGAAGAACTCTTATTTTATACACAAAATCCCCTTGCAAGTTCAAAAAATATATGTATGGTGTACAGTAAATACATACAGAATAATAGGGCCTTTTTTTTTTTTTTTTTTAGAATACCATAAATGGCAGAAAGATACAGGATTGACATACTTGCACTGTTTTTTTGACCTGGCTGATATTGAATGTCAATCTGGATATTTTCATCAAGACTCTGCTACAGTGTCTCCAGATAATTAATCATTAATTTCATTCCAGAAAATTTGGAAGATATAATTAGAATGAGATTATGGCTCATATGATTTATTTAACAGATAAGTTGAAAAATAAAGTGTATGAAATAAACTCCCCACACAATAGAAAAACTAAAACAAATATCAAGTGAGAATTTTGCTCTATTTGGAAGATGAATTGATGCACATGACTGACAATTTTCTAAAAAGATGCCATAAATATGTGGATGTAGCAGTAAACATTTCTAACATCTTCTGTCATGAAGAACATGCTTAATTTCATTGTAATTGTAATTGCAAAACTTGAACCAGTTACATGGATATTATATTCATTTTGCTGAGAGTTACTGCTCTGACTGCTGACTCACCAGCTGCTGTAATTTGGGAAACAAAATCCAGACCCAGTAGAAATCACTGCTTAAAAAGTAGGGTTATCTTTCATGAAAGAGGCATATATATAATGCCAAATGGTATCCTGCAAGGCATCTTCAGCTGAATTCTTCTAAGTCTGCATTCATTTCATCTATTCTTAGATGGTTAGATTAGATTCAAAATATTGAAATGTTAAGATGAACATAATATTATATCATAAAAGCACTGCATGACATAATGTTTATATTAAATTACATGTTATGCTATATTTGAAGCAGCTGTAATTAATGATAATTATATGTTGAAAAAACTGCAAGGAATGTCAAGAGTTTCCTTTTGAAACACATATTTTATAACATGAATGACTCTACTATCTAAGTTTTGTTCATTATGTACATTCTTTTTCAACTAAGCCATTCCCCTTTTCACACTTAATTAAGCTATTAGCTCAGACTTATATTGTTTTGTGCTACAACTCCTTTTTTTATAGAACAAAATCAAAACATTTTTAAAGATAAGAAAGCTTCTACTTATCTTGTTATTCCAAATAAGAATAACTTATTCTATAACATTATACATATTCTTCATTAAGTTTTCTTGAAGTATGTGCTTAAAGGCACTAGTAGCCTTCTTAAAGCTTTAATTGTATTATATATTTTAATTTAGGTTTATTTATTTCATGTTTTGGAATTATGGTGTCATTTACTTTGTAATTGTGGTATGTTATGCATATTAGTATAAGAATGAAGAATGATTTTGTGATACTTTAATATTGTGAATGGCATATAACCTTGTATTTTTTATAGTACATTGCACTTACTTTTACAGAATGCAAATTTCTTCAACTGTCCACCTTGGACATTAGGTAAATGTATGTTAAACATTTAAACCCCTACCAAAATATTGTAATGATGAAAGTGCATATATCCCCTTTGCTACCATTAGTGTGATGTATGTATAAAACACATAAGCCAAAGCTTAGCTTAGTCCATAAATGGTTGATCTGTTCAGTCGCTCTAGTATAGTGCTGTTGTGATCCATACTAAAATAAACACTTGTTCCTCATATTGAGTATGTAATGTGATGTGTTGTGATCATGTGTTTAATCTCAGGCATCAGATTCATTATGAAAAAAGCTTTTGAGCATGATCACAACACATATTGTGATCCGTGAATTGTTGCATGATATGATTTCCTCCTTTGCATTTGATTGTTTTCTCTGTCTGTGTGGGCTTTGTAGGTCCCCATCTTGGCCAGTGTGGGTGCCTCGATTGCTTCCCCTTTCCACCATTCCTATATCCACAAAGGCCCTGGGGAATTCCTCTTCATTCCTAGATTCACCCTGGACCCAATATAGCCCTGTCGTATTAAAGCAAGAGTCAAGATTAGCACAGAGTAATGTAGGTAACTGGTCATCTTCCAGGAGTGGAATGCCCTCCTCCATGGCTGATGGTCTCCTGAAGCTCCCCTCATCCCCAGCGTTTTTTGCCAACCACACGTCTGCTAGAGGCTCACAATCCCCTTCCACCCCAACTGCCCCAGCTCTTTTCCGCTTTCCTCCTTGGGCTTCACCCCGTGCCACCCCTCGGGCTTCCTCTATCCCTGGCATGCTCCATCAGCACAGCCCTAACTTCCCTAGAGGCCTGGCTTCCAGTTACGGAGATGCACTCTTCAACAACCAATCTAAAAGGTACAGTATTAACATGAATGTTAATTAATATTTTTAGAATAGTTCTTATATTTGTTTCTTCACATGCTTCAAAGTTTGAAGGTGAGTGGTAGGTTTTGTGACTGAAAATAGGTTAAGTCATTTAATAAAAGGAAATTTCCTTATCTTGAAGAATTAATATATATGGCAATCATTATCATGCATCAGAGACAATGTAATTTTAAAATACTAATTTGAAAGAATTATAGCTTGCTTGCTTAAATTTTTATTTAAATACATACAATGGTTGAAACATGTTCAACTATACACTGATTATTATTGGTACATTTTCAAGAGGAATTGGGTAAACAAGAAAAAAGATCATGAAAGCTTTTGTTGTGTGTGTGTGTGTAATGAAATAGCATTTTAATAAAAAGCTGTTATATTGAATACACTTATATTACTTTGGTACAACAAAATTTATATAATACAAGCATAGTCCCCCCCCCCATTTTTTCCTGCATTTCATCCTTTAAATGCTTATACTTTCCTGAATTTTTCTTTGGATAAAATGACTGTTTGTATAAATTTTTGAGAATTATTATATCAAAGAGGAATATTGTAATTCTTTAAAGCATTTGGTTCTGAAAGTGTTTATAAATAATTTTTCAGAGCTTACCATTAAGCAATAGTGCGCAGAGTTATTTTTTTTTTTTGGAGGAAATTTCAAATTGTTCATGGTTTTGAATTCTGTTGGCCTTGTATATACACATCAGTTTTTAATTCATTTATCAATTTAATTTATGTACCATTGTGCTTTTATATAGTCTTATTTTCATATGTATTAATTTCAAAATGTTCTCTCCGCTTATAAATGTTTTTCTGCAAACCTAATTTAAATTATAAACATCAGCTCTATTAACATTTTTGGTTAGGCCAATATGAGTAAAAGAAGTTGATGTGTAAGTTACCAGCAGTTTCTGTTTTTGCTGCTCTTCATTTTTATCTGATATATAGGTTTTGCAAAAAAATTGTCACATTCTTTTTCTTGCATATTATATATTTACATTTTTTCTTTTATATCAAAACTCATTTTGGATTTTCAGTTTATTTCCCATTAAACATGGTCCTGATGATGATGATTATTATTATTATTATTATTATTATTATTATTATTATTATTATTATGACAATAACAACAACAATGATCATCTTTCATTCATTCTTCTGTTGTTCATTTTATTTTCCTCTGCCTATGTAAACAAATAGGTAATTACATGCCTTCCCATTGATTTGTACAATCATACGTAATGTAAATGAATAGGCTTAATTCTTTCTTTTGTTGTTTGAAGTAAGATCAAAAGTTTTCCTGGCAAACTAGCTGTCTTAAGGTTTCTCAGTGGTTAATCAGGTAAAAATGGAATAAAACTCGAGTTTCCTCAGTGATTATTACTTCATATTTCCAAAAATTTGAATAACGATCCATTTTAATCCTAACTGATACCATATATTTTTATGCTCTTGCAGCTTTCTTTTTCTTTCTTTTCTTTTTTTCTGTGTACTGTAAATTCATTTTCGTCTATAAACTTCTTACAGCTTTTGTAACAGGAACTATGAAATTTATAACCTCTTTTAATTACTTCAAATGAGATTCTAAAAAAAATCAAATGTTTTATTATTGATTTTTTCATAGATTTTTGGAGCTTCAAATAATAGATTGATATTATAGTAGAATTAAAACTATTATAAGTTTCTGACATTTGCCAATTGGCATGTGGCAGGAAAGTAATGTTGGCAGTTGGTGAAAGTGCAGGCAAGCAAACAAGCAAGAAAAAAAAATGACATTATTGGGAACAGGTTGTTATTTTAACCCTGCAATAATAGCATGCTCATAGTAATATATTTTACTGTATGCAGAGTCGGTCCTGGTGGTGTAGTGGTAACCATACTTGCCTTCTAAACCCAAGATTGCGGGTTCAAACCCAGCCAAGATCGATGGATTTTTTCAGGCATAAAAATCCTAAGTATGGCTTCCTTTGGAAAGGAAGTAAAGCTGTGGGCCCTATGTCATACATTTACGGCATGAAAAAGAACCTCAAGCTGAATAAAGAAGCCTCTGAGCAAAATTTGTCTGCCATTTCACGCCCTGAATAGCATGGGATGCTGATGACCTGGGATGTTAAAGAGCATCTGTAAATAAAACAAATCAACAATCAACTGTATGCAAAAATATGTTCTGTAATGACTTCATCTAATATGTAAGCTTTATTTGATCAGTTATTTTAAATTAAACTTATTTTCATTTTACAGCAAACAGTCACAGACAATTGGCAGGATAAGCTTGCCAATACTCATATATGCAAAGTTTTTATATTAATTATGTTAGAAGCTCGAGTTTAGGCTAGGGTATTTATTAGTATTTTTTTTTTTATCTTAATAGAATAAAATCAAAATAGCATTTAATACAAATAAAATGAAAGATAATAACATATTGTGAAAATTTACAGAAAAGATTATAATATAAAGTATAAGAAAATTAATTTCAAATTTTAAAAATAAGGCAATAATTCTGATAAGTCATCTATCCTAAAGAAGATGTGCAACATGTGTACTTTATTCATCTTCTACTATCCTCTGTTTAATGAAAGCTGAGATGTGATGTTGACCATAGTACAAATGCCATATTACTTCTTGTAAATAGTTCACAAAATATCTGCACAGTTCAACTTGCAATTTTGGTTTTTAATAAATAACATGACCAATAAATAGATGTAAGACAGTTTTTCAAGCAATAATCATTTTATTGTATATAAACTGCTGTACTGATAATAAGGTACTGTGGTGATAGAAAAATGTTTGCTTCAATGTACATGCCTTACTCCCTTCACCTCAGCCCTCTGCCCATGTCCAGTCATGGTGTCTTATCTCTGCAGGTCTGCCCTAACATAAGTGCAGAAGGATATAATGTTTATTGATAGTGCATATCAGCTTTCAGTAAACAGGGTTTAGTTCCAGTTGAACACATTGTTTGTGACTTTTTGTACAGTATATCAGGTGTTGTTTTCTTTCTGATTATATAAAGGACATTGTCCAGACTCCGGATTTGCTTCAGCTCAGGAAGATTCTTCTGTAGGTAATATTTAGTTTTATAGTTCCTTTGATAGATTTTGCACACTGAGCCTTCTTACAATTCTTACTAGATTGTTTTGCCAAATTTTTCAAGTGTTCTCACTTGCTCATATTTTTCACACATTGAATTGGAAAATAATGCAGATGTTTATATTAGCAATGCTCATCATAGCAAAACACCATCTACAAGGGTAGGTCCATAAGTTTCCAGCCTAACTATTTTGTAGTTATGATAAAGACAAAAAACTATATTTCACTTTTCAATATAGTTACCCTTTATTGCAATACATTTCTCACATCTTTCAATTAACATTTCAATCACTACACCAAAAAATAGTCGGAAGTCTTGTCTGCAAATTGAACATAAACAGCATCCATCAGTACTTCGTCACACACAAATTTCCTTCCTCAAAGGTCCTTCTTGAGTTTTGAGAAGAGGAAATAATCACTGGGAGCTAGACCTGTGCTGTAGGGTGGATGGTTGATCTCCTTGAAGTCACATGTCCTCACTGCTTCCTTTGCAACAAGAGCTGTGTGCACAGGTGCATTGTTGTGAAAAAGGTGCACACCACCACTCAGTTTTCTTCACCTTTTTTCTTTGATGGAAGCATGTAGTCTGTGCAGTAGGCCAACACAGTACTCCCCATTTACTGTGTTGTTCCTCTCCTTGAAGTCAATGAAGAGTGTTCCTTCACACTCCCAAAAGATTGTGGCCATGATCTTCTTGGTTGACTGAGTGACCTTTGCTTTGCCAGGTTTATGCCACTCCATTGATTCTCTTTTGGACAAGGGATCATAGAAGAGGACCACAGTTTCATTTGCTGTAACAATGGTTTGCAGAACTTCTCTCTTGTTGCCACGGACAACAGATGACTCATTGCTGCTTTTGGATTGAGGAAAGAAGACTAGGCCCCATCTTGCATTAACCTTATTCTTGTTTAAATGTTCATAAATAATTCAAAGGACTGTTGTTTTAAAGGTTCAACCTTGCTGCACTTTGAGTTGCTGGCCTTCCATAATTTACTTTCCACAAGAGTGATGTTTTTAGGATTGAGCACCTCCAAGGGCAGACCTGCACACTATTCATCTTCAATGCTTTCTCAATCCATTCAAAAAAATTTGACCCATTCATTTACAATACTTATGGGGGGGATGCTTCCCCATATACACCGTCCAATAGCTCTTTAATTTCATTTCCTTCTTTTGGAAGAACTTAAGTAACAGGTGGATACTCCATTTTGAACATGTCACAATCTTCTACACATAGCCTTCTTTATGCAACTAAATCTGAACTACTGAACACAGTGGAGCTGAAGTTACAGCTGCAATTATTTACTTAACAGATAAGGTATGATACCAGATAAGGATTTTGCGAATGCGATAATCCTTATCGGCAAGGCCAGACCTACTCTCATATTTTATATACAGAGTATATAGACTTTTTTTTTCTTGTAGTATTATAGGTTGAACTGTTAAGTGAATTCATTTTGTTAGCTTTTGTTTCATCATTACTTCCCTGGATTGTGTTGTAAAAAGTCAAAATCTGTATGTTTTAGCTTCTCTCAAATTTTTGTCAATATCAACAGAAAAATGCATGGAAGAAAGCAGTACAACCACTTAATTTCTCTTTTAGGAGAGTGATGTCATATTTTCACCAAAACTAAATAGATTGCTGCATTCTTTACAGTGCTTTACTTCTGTGAAAAGCAAAGACATTTGTTGTTATTTTATTCTCAGCATAGCAATTAGACAAACTATGGTCTTGTTGAAGTTCAGCTACTAGTGGTATAGAACTAAACCATTTATCGCTTGTGAACATTATTTCCTGTTTCTGATATAGGTTCAGTAAACCTATAAGCACAGCTTGATGGGGGTCTGTTATCCTGATGAAATAATCCACTTGTCCCATTTATTATATTTTCATGTTTATTGCATATAAAACCGGGCATCATGCAAGGCAAATTTTTATGCCATATTTTGCAGATTTGGATTTATGAATACTGAAAAATTACAGAAATCTCTAAATGGTTCAAGCATTTCACCAATGGTGGTATGTTTCCCTACAGAATACAGCATATCTTAAACTTTTCAAAAATACCCCCTTGTGGATGCCATCTTGTCAAGAAGTTTTCTTTCAATCCTGTAGGTCTTCCCATCAAAAAAAAGTGCTTTCAAAAGATATATGAACCTACGAAAGATATGTCACTGAATAAAATTGAACTCCTCTTTATCATTCTTGAGATACAAATAATCTAAATTCATGAGCTGATTTTAGCAACCATGCAAGATACAAAAGACCAAAGACAGCATTTATTTCTGTGATATTTGTGTATTGGAGATCTATGTTTCTTCTGTAGTTATTCTTTTGAGCAGAAATCCATTGGTTAGTGCACTAAACTATTTTTTCTAACATTTAGTTTCAAAAACATCTCCATACTCAATTGGAGTGCAAGCATGTTTTACTGCTCCCTTTATACCTGGTTTACAACATTCTGTGGTCTTGTTCATATAGTTTGTCATGGACAGTCTATAATCCATTTTGCAGTGTCTTTTTTACAAAAATATTGGAACTGGTGTAGAGATGGTTTCTGGTGAAGGGATAGATAATTTTCTCCCAAAGGGTTTTCATCAACTTTTCTGTGCTGCAAGAATCATAACTGCTGTTTTTAGTACATTGCCAACATTTTCTTCCCAGTCAACTTGTAATGTTTGAAATGCTATAATCTGAGATCAAATATATAAATGATAATAATATAAATAATGTCTTTATTTTACTCTGTACAATACACTGTTGAAATAAACAACCTTTGTTCTTTAAAGGATCAACAAACACTGAATGTTGTAATAGATATGCCATAATGAAAATTATAAAGTCAGCTAAACAAAGGAGGAACTGTCTGCATATCAAACAATGTTTTAGAAAAATGTCATTTTCATGACTAATGTAGGGAGGGTTACATGTACATAAACTAGCAATTACTCTATATTAAATTATTATTAGAACACTACCTTAGTTCAGAGGAAGTGTTTATGCTTTTCATGTGGTGAGCTCAATTTTATTCCTGGTTGTGGCCTAACTTTCCCAGGCATTAACCTAAAGAACCAAGGAGAAACTCCTGAAAAAATCACTGTCAAGTAACTAACCCAAAGTCCTCTGAACTGATTCAAGCCAAATTATCATCCACATCTGGTAGATCTGAAGGTTGCAGTGCTATAATGCTATAATCATTTAAATCATTGACAAAAAGGTGCTATTGTATTCAAATAGAAATTTTAATTCAAGTTTTAATGAAAAGCTTGTGTTTAGGTATGTAACACTATAGACAGTTAAACTTACCTAGAATAACAGAAGAGTAAATATGAATATTGTTTAAGTTAATGTAAAAGTGTGTACTTTTTATAGTTGAAATCAAAGCATAAAGAAGAAAATGTTGATGTAATGTGCTGACGTTGTGATTCTACCAACAGCAAGAAATGCACTAAATGAATAGAGCTACAGTCATGTCCATTTAGATTGAAATGTTGTTTGTAGTCACAGCCCATGAGACATTATACTAACAATCACTGTATGCTTTCTGATTGTGCATTGTTTCCAAATCATGTTTAAGCAAACCTGAATAAAAAATAATAAATTAATCACAGTTAATGTAGATAACATACATTAGCCTAAGGCTAATAGAAACCACAGCACCCAGTGATCTATTGTGGCTCCCTACAGCCTCACAGATTTGCTTGCCTCCTATGTAATATAAATAGTTTTACATAGTCACTGTAACCCTACAACAAACATGGTGGTATAATTAAAATATTAATTGGAACTTGTACAGTAAAGCTAATCATATAATTGATATTATTGTATGATTTAGTTGAACTATACACTCTTAATGCTTCACTTAGTTAATATATAGAATCTTAACAAATTATTCGGAAGTTGACTTTTAGCTTAGCTGATGATGAGAACGAAATGTTCTGGAAACCAGTTCTGTATATTATGACAAGTGAAGCATTAAGAGTGTGTAGTTCAACTAAATCATATAACAATATTACTGATGGTATAGGTTAAAATTATATCCAACTCTGAAAAATAAGTGTGCTAAAGATGAGGCAAGTAGCTGCCCTGGTGGTGAAAAGTGGAAGACATGCATGAGAGCATGCCAGTGTGGAATTTTGCTATGTGAATAATGTATAAATCTAAAAATAGGTGGGTGCAACTATGGACTACAAACTATTCACATCATTAGTATCCCCACCCACTCTCTTGTTATTTTAGGTAAGTATGAAACTTGGGCTAGTGGTGCATGCCTTTGTTCAAGTTTTAATGAAAAGATTAAGGATTGGTGTATATTAAACAAATATCACACAATAGCATTAACACTTTAATACAGAGGCTTATGCATATTTACTACAATGTGGTAATGCAATAAACCTCACTTGCCAAGCCAAAGCAAGAGATAAAGGGGTTGACTGGCTCTGAATGATTTAAATTCTATGCCAAGATTGTATATATAACTCCAAAACATGTAGTTGGCACAACCTAAAGAAATTTTAAATCAACTATAACTATGTAGATGAAGGATGCTGATTAAGGCCATGAATTAAATTTATATTAAATAAAAATTTTAAAATCTTGTACACTTCCAGAAATAATTAGGCTCTCTAGCTCCCTCATAAAGGACATTAATCTATAATCGTGTGTTAATGAGCAACACTGTATTCATTTCAGAGATAGTAGAGGAGTCTAAGACAAGCAATTTGAGATGGAGTATCTATGGTCTGTTTATTTAAATTTCAAAGTTATGGGATTAAGTTTATAAAGGACCAATATACTATGCCAATGACTAACTATGCTTCCATTTGAAATTATACTATACAATAATGGAAGTTGTGGAACATGTCTCTTTGGCACAGATGGTATGATACTGGAATCAAATAAAAGCAAATCATTGTCATAGAGTTGAGCCTCATTTTTCATCTTATGTTATCCTGTCCATTGGACACTCAAGTCAAATGGATAGCTGCCTCCAAACTAAGCAATTAAATGCAGTAATAAATCAGTTAACCACTGTTCACTGCCATACCTTGATATGATTATTCTTGAGATTTTAGAGATTTTCATAGCACTAAATCTTGATGTTCACTGCCATACCTTGATATGATTATTCTTGAGATTTTAGAGATTTTCATAGCACTAAATCTTGAAAGCACAGTGAAAGGTATTGAAAATACTTAGGAAACAGGCAATTTTAAAACTTTTAGTCAAATGTTGCTTTAACACTAACTTATCAACAAATAATTCCAACTTCTTTGTCAACATATACACCTTAGATTCCCTGACTCAATTTTAAATTTCTTAGAATCCTCTACAAGCTTTGAAATTATTATGACGTGGTTCATAATCACCTGGTATGGTCACTGCAGCTTAAATGCCTGTTTAGATCAAAACAATATCATAAATGAATGTCACTTGTCTATAATATTTCTCATTCCTTGAGAAAGAAATTTTAATAAAAATAAATCCTCTAGAGATAGAAAGCATGTGATGTTAGTGACTAATAAATAAGTAGTTTATTTACATTATGCACTCTTTAGACTATTTTTAACCAACAATTATTTATATTTCACCATTAAAATTTCTTTTTTTCTTGAGAGATTTTTCTAAATTGAAAAGGAAACTGCAAAGTAGCTTATGGGCCTATCAGACTGTGAGCACTAACATAAATTTATTGATCCTTTCATTCTTCAGATGATAGTCATTGGCATCAACCATGATTAGCAGTTTCACATTGCTCATATCTTTAGGAGAGGATAAGGAATCACCCTCAATGACTGTTGACAGCTTCAGCATGAAATACATGCACATGTTATGTGATTCTTGAGAGTCCTTTAGCAGTGTACACAAACACATTATTTTACAGCTACTTGTATACATGCTAGTTTGCTCAAAACCAAGAATTTGTGTAGAGTTGTGATTACCTTTCAGGAGCATGATATCACAGCATCGGAAATTGTTTGAAAGCAACTCAAAGCTCCCCACAGTGGCCACCAGTCCTGATAACCAGCCAGAAGAAAGTGATTTTCTGTCACTAACAGCAGCTGTGATGCACAGGAGAAGCAGTACAGTGTTAGTTGTCGTGGCTCATTGTGCCTGTTATAGTTGTTATTGTCATCGCCTGTTGCACTTTCATATTGTGTTTTTTTCCTCTCTCTCTCTTTTTGTTTTCTTGTTAATCTCCAGGATTTTTTTCACTCTTGTGGATGGGTCTTATGTTGCCCTTTCCAATTCATCATAACTGTTAAAACTGTATGGCTTATTGTTGTATTATATGCTTGTTTGAGCCTTATAAAAGGAATCTTCTGTGACTATTATTATAATAACCTTTTGCAACTTTGAGAATAAAAACTGCAATTCATGCTGTTCTTGTTCTCAGTGTAGATTAATGTATAATGGAGAAAATCCATATAAGTATAGCAGTATTTTTAAGAAAGATATCTAGAGAGTTCCATGATTTTCAAATTTAAAAGCTAGCATAGATGCTGTGTTGAACCATTTTACAAAAATAAAAAAATGCATTTAGTAAAACAAAAGGCACATGCATATTATATGCTTATCTTTTCTAAAATAATTATCAAGGACAATAAGTTATGCATTTGAAATAACAGTGAATATGGTTTGCAAAAGATGGCAGTGATGTGTATTCTATAGTTTGAGTTACGGCTTACTTGAGTGATTCTCTCAGTAAACAGCTATGCTTTGCTGACTAGTAACTCAAGTAGCCTTTCTGTATAAGCATGTTGTTATTATATGGTAGTAATCAAATTGGGTTGAAGTTAAATCAAACCTCAAAAAACGTCATATTTAAGAGTAATAGAAATCAGACTGTTTTAGTAAAAGATTAAAATATTTCAAAACATTTTCAGCAATCATGCATATCAGACAACCATTGTGCAAAGATGGAAAGAAGAAATCAGGGGAAAGAACAAACTAAGTTTATTTTGATAAATTGATATTCATGCTAAAATACTTAATAGCAAAGTAACAATTCAGCACAATCTGTTTACAAGTTCACATTAAACTGAAAATTTGCTAATTATCACCATAGGAAGTGTGCAATACATTTCTCATTTTTTTTACTGGGGGAAGTATGTTAAAAATTTTGTACCATTGATATAATGATAAGAATATAGATGTTCTTACTTAGTTTCCTTCAAGATATACACTATTTGATCAGGTAATTTTTAGTGCATCAGAAATAATCAATATCTGCTAAGATGGAAAAAAATACAAAAAGAATACAATCTATTGATATCAGCCCCCAAAACTGACATGCAGGCATTCAGAAAAAGAAGTATCAACATAAAACTATTAAAAAGTAAACAACTTATACTTTAAAAGTTTAGGTTTTAATATTTAATATAGTCAGAATAATTACAATAATAAAATTTTAAAATTCCAGAAAATGTTTGCTTCAATATCAAGAACTTTGACAGAACACAACTCATATTTTATAAAGTGATTGATGATTCCCAGAATGACATATAACCATAAAAATTGGGGTTTAAACTGAACAGACATGAGAAAAACAGACTTGCCAAAAATGAGATTTAAGACCAGTGGCAGATTACTGAATTCTAAATAAGAAAAGGAACACAACCAACAGATATTTTTAATTATGTAGAATGGATAGATAATATGTGAGTCACTCTGAAAATTTTGAAAATGGACAATGAATAATCTGAAGCCAACTCAGGGTTCCTACCTGTAGATTGAAGTTTAGATAGCAACTGTGCTAGTCTGAGCATGCCTCCACAGTGTGTTGCATCAGCACATCTATGTATGCAAATGTTCTTGTTGGATCACATATGAGGATACTGATCCTTCACATAGATTTTGTGCAGTAATCATTCCTCCTTTCACAAATGGCAGCAGAGAAAACCCAGCATAATTCTAGGTATGTGACTTCAATGTGTGTAGGTGGATAATTACCACATTGATCATGTCTATCTGGTAGCTCAGTTAGTTAGAGCGTAGTCCTACTATGAAAGGGAAATGGGTTTGATCCCCAGAGGCTAACATTTTTTTAATCTTCATAATTTGTCTACACTATTCTAATAAATGTTACCTTTTTATTGGTGTTAAAACAACTCATAGGTTGCAAATTTAGGTTAGGTTAGGTTAGCTTAAGTTTAAAATAAATATATATATATATATATATATATATATATATATGCAAAACTTATAGTGCTAAAGTGTATGCCTTTTCCACTTTGATTATTATTTACTTTATGTGTTACATTACATCCCTCTAGGGATTATTTTTTAATCTTCATCATTTGTATACATTGTTCCAATATAATAAATGTTAATCTTATTATGATTTAAAGTAAAACACTAAAAATCATGTCATTATATTAAAACTCTCTTGAAGTTTCACAAACACAATTATAAAAGTAATTTTGGGACATGTTTCGTGAGGTACATTCCTCACATTGTCAACCAATCGACTGGCGAGTCAATTTCGATAAGGTATGTGTGTCGCTATGTTTGCTCTGATGGTCTGTTAATGAACTTAAACAATATGTTGTCTGCTTCCAGTATATCAAAATTCATAAGTTTGTATTCATATTTTTTATGTAAATTTTTTCCCATATATTAAGTTCTTTCAGATGCTGAATTGTTTTTAGTAATATTATGTCTTTCTCTCTTTCATGGTTTTCATTCCAAAAATGTGCAGCCACTGCTGATTTTTCTACTTGTTTGTATCTAATATTTCTCCAGTGTTCCTATAATCTTATCCCCAGATTTCTCTTTGTATTCCAATGTATATTTTGTCACAATTTTTGCAATTAATTCTATATATACCTGAACTTTCTTTCTTTCTTTCTTCTTCTTCTTTGTTTAATTTTATTTAGATTCAATAATTTACCAACACTATATCTGTTTATTTGCGGCAGAGTGATGTTATAGTTTTTGAAAATTTTTTGGAATTTATGGTTAACGTAAGGGTGATATGTGAATTTATGATAAGCATTTTCTTTAAGTGAAGAACTGAGTGTGGTGATTTGTTTAAATTCCTTTTTATTTTTAAATCTTTATTTTTTTATCTACCATTTCCTTTTATGTAAAAGCATTATTTTCCAGTATTCCAAAAGAAAAACCCTGAATTTGTTAAACAAATGGCTACTATCTAACAACGTAACAAAAACACACACAAAAGAATATGTAAAACTTACAGAACTATGTTTGGATCAAGCTTACTTCATGTTTGAAGGAAAGTTTTTTAAACAAAGATCAGGTTTAGTGATGGGTAGTTCACTATCTCCATTTTTGGCTGATCTGTTCATGAGCTATTTTGAAATACATTTAACGAGAGCCTTCCCATACATGTTCAAAACATGGTACAGATATGTAGATGATGTGTTTGCCATTGTACAAGATAGATTCATGGAAGATGCATTGAAACTGTTGAACTTGCAAGAACCAACAATAAAATTCACTATGGAAACCGAGGTTAATAATACCTTACCTTTTCTGGACCTAAGGATAATAAAAAGTAATAAAAATATAGAATTTGGTATATACAGAAAGGACACGCATACTGACAATTACATAAAGGCAAAAGGTTTCAATCCCAGATCCCACAAGGAAACAGCACTGAATAGTATGACTTATAGGTTAGTTAATATACCACCCAGTAAAGATGAATACAGGAAAGAATACACACAGCAGAAATTAATGGATTTAACAAACAAATGATAGATAAAAAAATAAAAAGGAAATTAAAACAAATCACCACACTCAGTTCTTCACTTAAAGAAAATGCTTATCATAAATTCACATATCACCCTTACGTTAACCATAAATTCAAAAAAATTTTCAAAAACTGTAACATCACTCACAAATAAACAGATATAGTGTTGGTAAATTATTGAATCTAAATAAAATTAAACAAAGAAGAAGAAGAAAGAAAGAAAGAAAGTTCAGGTATATATAGAATTAATTGCAAAAATTGTGACAAAATATACATTGGAAAACAAAGAGAAATCTGGGAATAAGATTAAAGGAACACTGGAGAAATATTAGATACAAACAAGTAGAAAAATCAGCAGTGGCTGCACATTTTTGGTATGAAAACCATGAAAGAGAAAAGAACATAATATTACTAAAAACAATTCAGCATCTGAAAGAACTTAATATATGGGGAAAAATTTACATAAAAAATATGAATACAAACTTATGAATTTTGATATACTGGAAGCAGACAACATATTGTTTAAGTTCATTAACAGACCATCAGAGCAAACATAGTGACACACATACCTTACTGAAATTGACTCACCAGTCGATTGGTTGACAATGTGGGGAATGTACCTCACGAAACATGTCCCAAAGTTACTTTTATAATTGTGTTTGTGAAACTTCAAGAGAGTTTTAATATGATGACATGATTTTTAGTGTTTTACTTTAAATCAAAATAAGATTAACAAAAGTTTCACTGTGCGGATTTCGACATTCCGTAAACATATAATAAATGTTATTTTTTTACTTTTTTATGTTAAAACTTACAGTGTTAAAACAACGCAAAATAGGTTGCCAATTTAGGTTAGGTTACATTAAGTTTAAAAAATATATATATCCAAAACTTAAGTGATAAAAGTGTATGCCTTTTCCCCTATGATTATTATTTACTTTATGTGTTACATTGCTACTTTACAGATTCTTATTTCACTTCACTGTATACTGAATGTGATTAACTATTAACATGCATCCTATAAAGTTAATGTTGCATCGATTGCTTG
The DNA here is from genome assembly GCA_030762175.1 of Metallyticus violacea. Taxonomy (NCBI): domain Eukaryota; kingdom Metazoa; phylum Arthropoda; class Insecta; order Mantodea; family Metallyticidae; genus Metallyticus; species Metallyticus violacea. The sequence continues at coordinate 98,749,200 of CM060835.1, read as the reverse complement.
TTTCCATGCATTACAAATATTGCATCCTCCTACATTTGTTGCCAATTATCACTCTGTTTTCTTTGTTGCCATTCATGAACGAAAGGGTGACTATCTATCTGTGAGGGTAAGTGTGAGGATTACATGTCATAATTTGTTATGACTTTAAAGTTGGTATAGGATGAGAGAATACCTTGAAAGACTATGCCATGAATTTAAGGATCTTTGCCCTTTGCAAGCCACCATTTATTAGTAGTATGCAGAATTTCAGAATGGAAGGGGCTGTCTTGAAGTTGAAGGTCATGAATGGCTCTCAACAGCTAATACAGATGAAAATATGATAAAAGTAGAGCATATGTTGTGAAAAGATAGTTATATATTTGCCCAGATTCAGGAAGCTCTGCAGTCACTGGATTTGACACCACCTCGCAGATGAGCAAAAAAGATTGCAAGAGGACTGGTGCTGGAAAAATCTAGAATATTTTAATGAAGTAATAACATAGAAAGTGACAAAAGCTGAATATATCAGTATAATTCAGAAAACAAATTACAGTTGTTAATCTGAGTCTGTCCAGACCATTCTCCAGAGAAAGTGAAGAGGTCAAGAAAATGATCTGCTTTATCTTCTTAGCTAGTGGCCATGTTATGACAGCTATCCTTGAAGGTAAAATGCAATCAGAGCCAGATGATTCTCTGTCCCAAAGTGTTCAATGGGATGAAATTGAAGTGTCCAAAGAATAACCTGTGTGGAATCCTGCTGCACTATAATAATAATAATAATAATAATAATAATAATAATAATAATAATAATAATAATAATAATAATAATAACAATAACAATAACAACACTGCCCACACTACAAAAGAACCAACTGAATTTCTGCAGGAGTCAAATGTTTGTCCCATAACCCCACACAGTCCAGACCTAGCCCCATTTGACATTTTTCTATTCCCTAAAATAAAAAAAAAAATAAATAAATAAAGCTTTGTGGTCATCTGGTTGAATCACCTGAAGCTGTGGTGAGTGCATATGAAGAATCTGTTTGTTGCATTACCAAAGTAATGTGGTATTCTGCATTCACATAATGGTTTGAGATGGGACATTGCATTGAAAATGGTGGATAATACTATGAAAGAAGTAATAGTCAAAATTTTCTATTTCATTGTAATTACTTTCATTCTGAAAATTTTCAGAATGACTGTCATATGAAGTAAAATTGATAATGGTGTTTACATATGGTACCATACAAATGAATGACATTTAAGTTCTTCACAATTACAATTCTATAAGTTAATGAAGTAGAAATAGATCACCAACCAGGTGGAGAGACCAAGGCATCTCCTAAACATTGATGATGATGATGATGATGATGATAATAATAATACTATTTAAGTATAAAGTAAATTTATAATGCATAAAGAAAATGCATTTCTGTTTCATTACAGTTGCTTTAGAAATATATCTCATTTGTGTTACTGTTTTGCAATCTTATTAATTTTTTAACTTAAAGGAGAATAAACAAATTTTTTATTTAAATTAAAGAGAACACTGCATGTGAAAAGTTTGTAATAAAGTTAATTGCTTAATGTTAATGGTTCATAAAATGAAGGCATCACTCTGCAACAAGGACAGAGTTATTGTTCATGTTCAGTGGAGAAAACCTGCATGGCTGCTGAAAGAATATGTTTGAATTTCCTTGTTAGTTTAAGTAGCAGTCCCACATAATTAGAATCCAAAGAAACATTGCTTTCTTTTTTATTCTTTGTTATAACAACATAAATTACAGATTCTGGTCCTATATGCAACAGATTGAGAAAACAGTGCATTTTTTTATCTGGAGAGGGTTTATCAGCAAACTTTAGGTGATAATGAATTTGTAGGAAAAAGTTTATTTCATTGAATAGCAGCTTTTGGCATGTAGTGCAAAACATTAAAGATCAGAAGGAAATTATAAACATTTAATGTCAATCACATAATTAATTATTTCTGTAGAAATAGTATTGCATAAGATAATAAGACACAGAAGACTCCATTTATGTTCTCTTTTGTATATTACATACATGTTTCTATGCATTGACAATTTGTATACATTTGATTAGCATGTAGATACCACCTATATGCATTGCTTGATGTTGATGTTCTGGATTCGGCATGGACATCTAAATTAAAATATTACTGAGCCAGCAGATAACTCACCCAAATCAATAATTAAGATTCTGAAATGCAAGTTTACATAAATTTTAAATTATCTAACCATGTTTACAGAAAACATTATTTAAGATTATCTTGTTTAGAACTTTTGCCAGAGTTATCTCTAACTTAAATGTGCCACTAATGCTTTTTATTTTTTGGAGAAAGGCATAATACTTGACAACTTTTGGACACTTGCATGAAATGTTTATATTGATGCATCACATTAATCTTTTATTTTTCCATTGTAATAGAGCATAGACCTATGTGGGGTTGACAGTTGCAAATATAAGTGTGAAAAAAGTGAATGTGTCTGCATGTATGTGTGGGTGCTTTGTTGTTACTGCTCAAGATGATACAATTATAGTTGCAGGTATAGTAAAGCAATGACATGCATGAAAACACATCATGTTGTCCAAAATATTTTATCAGAACTGCTGTTTTCAGAAGCTGTTTGAGTAGCTAAGTAATGTGGCTCTTTATAACAAGGTTATAGAGAAACTGTAGACATTGAAATGACTGTAAAAGAGAGGAAAAAATATCATTGCAAGACAATATTTTTTATATGCTTAGAAAATAAAATGGAAGAGATATTCTTTTGGAATTGTTTAAGGCCTTTGATTCAGTAAAAAAAAAAAAAAGTTTTTACAAATCAATGAAATCAAAAGTGTTTGGTAGTAACGGTCATGCCACAACATATATTCTATTTTGCAAGGAGCTAGAAAAATAGTTGATCACTATCATCAAAATGAAAAGTAAAACTGCACATATGAAATTTTTCACAATGATTGGCTGAAAGTGATGTAATGTATAAATGTTAAAAATTATCTTATGTAGATTGCCTGCATAAAGAAAAGGGAACATTGAGTACACAATAATTAACCAATATGTTTGTGATTTTAAACAAAGGAATTTAAGAAAATTGCTGTGTACTCACATTAAGAAAAAATTGGGAAGATTAAAAACAATTGAGGGTTTGAAAGCAAATATGGTGTAAATAAATCAGGCATCAAAATGCAATATGCACCAAATTAAAGTTAAGGAAAGGGAAAAACCATTTAGAGTAGATTATATTTAATTCAAACTCCTCCAAGAAAAAGAAGAGGAGGAGGAGAGGGGGATGAGAAGAATAATCCAGCATTCTAGTTAACAAAAATATATGTTCATTAGTATTCGTATTCAATTTTCTTCACAATTTTTTCCACTTCTTTTAGAACTTCTGCTTTTGGGGGGGGGGTGTAATATTAAGCTACAATATGTGCCTTGCTTTGACATTGGCAAAAAATGGACAACTCATAGTTGACAACTTAAAGTCACTTGGTCATTAACTTACAGTTAAGAACATTTTCACAATTTTTTTGTTCTTAAAAATCTTAATGGGTGAAGAAGTTTGAAGGTCAAACACTTGCAAACAAAAAAATGACAACTCCACATTATTGAGATAGTGAAGGCAACATATCTATTCAAGATGCGGTTGAAGGACGGTGCCTGCACACAAAATAGGTGGAAAATCCACTCTCTTAAGGAGAGGATGAAAGCTACAGGTACAGTACAAGCCTACAAATGTCTTTGAATAACTGTACACTAGTTGAAATTACATTATTTTGTTTGCTGTGTGAACACTGCATCAATTGTAATTCAGGAATAAGTACTGCTTTTTGAATAAATAAAATATCCTGCCTTATAATTAAATAAATTATCCAAATAAGTCAAAAATTTTAATTTAATGAGAATTTTTAACATTGCTTTCAATAGAAAATACAATGGGAATGAGCTTCTGTTCAAATTATCCATATTCCAAATAAAACGAGTCCTCTATACATATGCTTACCAATTTGTATGGGAACATAACAGTTGATTCAAGATCCTTTGATATAACTAAATGAATTGTTGACCTATTTAATAAAATATCTTTTGTTTTAATGTCTTCTTAAATGAATTCTTATAAAAGTGCAAGACTTTTTTATAACTTATAACTACAAGAATAATGTATCATCGTGGATATATATTATATATTATTCCCATTTTATTCCTGATCGAGAATCATTGATGTCTAAACTGTTAGATAAGGCATGCTGTCTCCCTCATCATAATACAGGCAGCCTCTTTGGGGTTATTGATGGCCTTCTTGTAAAACATAGGTTTTTTCTCATATTTATGTTTGCTTCTCTTCCGACCTCAGCCAGAGTCCATGGCCTTATTTGAATGAGTATTAGCTACATTTTGAGTATTTACCGCTGTTTCCAAATAGTTATTTGCATCCTCTAACCAATTGGCTTATAATAGCTAGATATTATAAGCAATATAATGCAAAAGGTGTCAAATTATATAAAAGATTGGCTCCTATAAGATTCTGTGTTTTGGAGGCTTTTGCATGCCACAATCATTTAATTTTTTTTATTTTTAGGCTGAATTTCAACATAATAGTGTAATACAAATTGAAATAGTGTAATACAAATTGAAGTATTTTGCATAGCACATACTATACTGTAGAGCTTGTGGTTACTTATACTGCTAAAATATTTCCAAAAATGAACTTGGCAGATTTAGTATCTGCATGCCTTTAAGCATATATGTATAAAGTATTATTGTCTTCACTATTAGCATTACTGTTTCTCCATGTCATTCTCTGTAGAGAGAATCCCTTAGGCAGACTAGAATTTCTTAGCACTGTAACACCTTTGCTTTATACAGTACTGTCATCACACATATCTCCATGTTTATTATTATTTTTTTCCCTAACTGATTTTAGCAGTCTCATTGTAAAGAACTGCGATAATATGGTCATTAATACATTTCTGAGATTTTCAGAATCAAACTTGAACATGCAACTTGACATATCTGCTACAGAATCTTTTTTAAGAAATAAGTATTGCTTAATTATGATTAAATGAGTTATAAACAAAAATGCAAACATTTTAGAATCCCGTTCTATGACAGTGATGTAATTCAATCATAATTCCAAAATAACATGAAATACTGCATGTGTTACTGCAGTTCCCTCATCATTCTTCATTATAATGATCATAAAAATCCCTGTACTGAAGAATAATTCAAATATATGAAAGAAAGGAAAATATAACTAAATAAATGGTGGAATAAAGCATAAAATAAAGAAAATGCAAAGAAAGTAAAACTTTGCAAATATTTTAAATTTATTTTATTTAATGGCATTTTACATTATAATAGTTTATATATTGATTTAAAATTTGGCAGAGCCATAGGTACTTGTGTAACTTGCGGTTGTGTGCTTCAGATCTTATTTAAAGAAATAAACTGTCTTTTCTTCTTAAAAAGGAATTGATAAGGTATTGACTCTATTGCTAAAACATTTAATATTTATTTTGATGCAAAAGCTTACTTTTTAGTTTCACTGCTATGTGTTAATATCATTTGTTTCTTACAGGCAGTAAATGCATGGATAATTAAAAATTAGGCACATACCATATTTACATGAATCTAATGCACCATAGAATGTAATACACACTCCAAATTTGAAACTTAAAAATCATAAATATTTTGGCACCTTTGAGATAAGCATCTCCCGCTTCATAAAACAATCAGAACATAACAATTTATAAGTGGACTATTGTTACATCTTGGAGCATGTAGGACAAAATCCATCTCTCATGCTGTTGCCAGAACAGTTGACATAGGTCAAATAAGGAAAAGTTATTTCATATGGTGCAAATAATCACAGATTGCCTGTTCTTCCTCCTTTCATGTTCAAATTCCAAAACTTGTTCTTCAGTGTCAGGATGTCTTCCTTTGTGAGGACCTTTCTATCCTATTAGATTTAGTTACAAATTTTCTTCCTATTAGCTTTAGTTACAAATAATCCAATTTCTGTTGCTGCCACAAGCGAACATTACTCTCATCTACATTAAACTCTCTTCCCCCTTTCTGTAACCATTCTTTTCAGCATAAAGAATTACTTTACAGTTGAAAGTACATCTCAAATGTTCTTCTCTGTTTGCCCTCCATTTCATGACTGTCTACTATTCAAATGATCTGTGCAATAATAGGCCAATAATAAATGTAATGAAGTCCAGAATTGTAGCAATTAATTATGACATAATTAACGATAAATTTGAATGAAGTTACTGGCAAACTACAGAATGGATTTGCACTTGAATCTAATATGCCATTGAATCACACCACAATTCACATAAATACTGTATTTTCCATATTACTTAAATTTTAGGATTCATTTATACATAGTATTCATATTTTTACTCTATATCTGTTAGTTTTTATGCTAAGAGCAAACAAGTATTTGTGTATGTGTGAGAGAATATATGTGCAATATGAACTTTGCTGTACACTTAAGCTGCAATTAAAAGTGCACCTCAGGATGGATTTGCATACATATGCATAGTTTAGAAAATTATAGAGTTTCTGAATATATGAGAAAGAAAAAAATAGGTCCTTAGGCATAAATAAAATTTTACATAACCAAAGTAAATAAGTTAATATGAAACTGGAAATTTTTAATGTATTTGATTTCAGAAATGCTATGTAAGAGAAGGACAAAAATGCTAAGTATCCAATATTGGAGGGAAATTTTATGAACCTGTTAATCTCATGGGTAGAATCCATATTTTTATGTAATATTAATCTAAAAAAATACATAAATATGTAACTAAAGCTAAAAATATGTCATATCAGAATAGCATAGGGTCTTAAAAATTGTTCCAAATTTAAAGTAAAGATTAAAAAAAAAATTAATTTGACACAAATTACAGGTTTAAATATATCCCATTAGCTTTTAGTGCAATCCTAAAACTCTGAAAAGTATAATGTGTCAAGATATTTCTCCTCATTTTCAAGCTACCATCAAAGATTGAAAGTATGTTCTTATATAATGAAAACTATCTCTTGACATCATATAATATCACTGATGCCATACTTAAATAGATTATAGTGGCTGGTGGATGTGTTCTGGAGGGTATTTCTCTGCTGAGGATTAAGCTAAAAGTAGATAAATTGGTGTAATTTGCATTTCTTTCAAGAACTGTTTGAAATTTTGACATCTTGCCAGTCAACTTACCCACAGACAAAACTCAACTTATTTTTCATGTCACAGATGTCATCCATCTACACAATAAACACATTATACACAATGATAGAATATTGTAATATACTTTGTGTATCCTTCACCAATATGACAGATTCTGCCAGGAAGGAGTTGACAACAGTCTTCACAGCTTGAAAATGTTCATTACAGAAATTAACTGCCTTTATCCAAATGTCCCATCATGCTCATAGGGCTATGAAAGTAGTATTACATGTGGAATTTGCTTCCAGTAAGCAGCACACTTAAGAGTTCCATCACAAACGCCTTTGAAAGATTCATTGATTTGGGGATGTTACATCATCCTCTTCTGCAACTGGATGGTTACCATGGGCTGAAGAAGTGAAGTGAGAATAGAATACTTTTAGTGCAGATATAGTCTTCAACATGCAGGCTACTGCATCATTATACATTACAAGAACTTTTTCTTCTTGTACATCTGCAGATAACAATTTTAGCCTGTCATTAATGAATCAGTCAATTGTTACATGATCTGTACATTCTAGTGCATCTTGCTTATAGCACATATTAGATATTTTTTGAGCATTGTAGATTTATCATAAACTTGATAATCATAGTATTTTTTAAGGAAAGTGCATTATTATGGCACCTCGACTTTATTTCATGGTATGTTTGCTGTGATCATTATTTATGAAACCTAAAGAAATCTCTATGCATCAACATTTACAAAAGTCTGCTTTTTAACTAAAATGCAACTGTTTATTTTTATTGTGAAGTACTTTTTATTTATGCTATTCCAATTGAGATTTCTACAGCATTCTTTGTTGTCAAATACTTGACACAACAACTGCTCTTCCATTGGTGGTAAAAGTATGTAAAGAATTTGCAACTGGAGCCATCTTGGTAGAATTTTGTGACCATTTACTGTTCAGCAAAGAGAGTAACTATAGAATTGAAATAGCGTCAAATAATAACAAGTATATATAGATGCAGCATAGCAATGAAATATTCATGTGAATATTGGAATAAAAGATAAAACTCCCCTGCAGTGTAACAAAGAGTGATTCACTGATTATGTGGCAAGACAGTCACCAGCTAGGTTTTTTCAGGGCTAAGAAGGAATTGCAGGATAACAGGTTAAGCAGGGAACTATACCTGGGTGGTTGAAAGCTGAAATATATATATCCCATTATGTATTGACATCTCTCAGTTTTAAAACTGATACCTTAGGTAATACTTTATAATTTCCTATAATTCAATACATTTAATTAAATGACACTCATGGGAGTTAGTTTTGCATAAAATATGTAGCATTAAAATTAAATATGATCTTAGTAGCCTAATTTATGAATATTTTAAGTTTACAGACAGATACATACCAAGGAAAAAATTTATAATTATATAAAAACCTGGACTCTACTCAAGTTCTTTACAACTTGGACTAAACTGTAAATATTTGCCATCAGCCACTTAAAACTATGAAATCATATTTACTGATCTGATCAATAGAGATAATCTGGGACACCTACAGTTTTCAAAATTATCTAATGTTATAATTGCTTCTGTCTTTTCAGCACTTTAATTACAGATTAATTATTTATGCTGAATAAACTAAGATTACAGATTACAGATCTATTAATGTCTTTTCCTCTTCCTTACTCAGCAGAATTGCATTGTCTTTGTCAAGTCACGTATCTTAGAACTATCGCTTCTATTGCTGCTAACATGGAATACATATATTCTGCTTAAAAAAATGTTCCATTTATTCTGCATCTTTAATGCATATGAGGGTGTTTAGTAAAGTAAAGAACATTTTGACATAAACATTTTTATTGTTATCATTTTAAGGAAACTGAATATATAAGTTTTGCCTCATACCATACCCTACTTCTCCAAACAGTTGCCATGGACATGGGCACTTGTAATTCAAAACCAGAAGTATTCCCTCATCATAAAAATTGAATAGCCAGTCATGTAAGTCTCCTCATCATTTTCAAATTGTTTTCCAACAAGGTGCTCCATTATTTTTGCAAACAGGTGAAAATCTGACAATGCCAAATCCAGACTTTCCAAAAATTTCAAAAGTTTCCAAATAAAATTCATCTTGTAACACGTCCTTTTTCTTGTTGGCTGCATACAGGCAAGCATTGTCATGAAAAATTCCACATGAGAGCATGCCTCTGTGGTGGTTTTGAATACCTGATAAAGTTGCCTTAAGAGTATTCAGCATCAGCTAGTATAGTTGTGTCTGTTGGTAGAAACTCAATGGGTAAAAACTTCTTTGTATGAGGTCTGTTAGAAAAGTAGCCTTTAGCTGGTATAAAAAAAAATGGCATACCTGGAGCGTTGGAAACCTAACCCTCAAAGTAGCCTCCTTGGGACTCCACACACTTCTCCAAGCGGTGCCACCATTGTTGGAAGCATTCCGAAAAAACCTCTTTCGAAATCGACATTAGCTCGGCTGTCGTTGCAGCCATAATGTCCTCTCTTGTCTGAAATCGCGTTCCTTTCAATGGTCTCTTGACTTTGGGGAACAGCCAGAAGTCGCAGGGGGCCATATCAGGAGAGTAAGGAGCCTGACGAACCAGAGGAATCTGGTTTTTCGCCCCCCCCCCCCCCAAATGTTAATCACATGCGAGGAATGTGCTGAGGCATTGTCGCGATGGAGTCGCCAATTTCCTGATGACCACAACTCCGGTCGCTTGCGCCGTACAGCATCACGTAGGCAATGTAGGAGACATCCCTATAATACTCTGTGGTGATTGTTTGACCCTGTGGTGCGCATTCCGCTGGAGTCAAAGAAAGCAGTCAGCATCACTTTGACCACTTTGCTGCGCACTTGGCGGGCCTTCTTTGGTCTTGGTGACATGGAATGCTTCCACTGTGACGACTGGGATTTGGTTTCCGGGTCGTACCCGTACACCCAGGACTCGTCACCAGTGATTAAGGTGTTCATGAAGTCGGGTTCACTGTTTATGAAGTCCAGCATGTCCTGTGAAACTTCAACACGAACTTGCTTTTGCTTCACCGTCAGCAGCTTCGGCACGAATTTCGCCGCCACTCTCTTCATGGCCAAATCTTCGGTCACAATGGAATGCGCCGAAAAAGTGCTGATGTCCACCTCTTCCGCAATTTCTCGGATAGTCACAGGACGGTCCCGCATCACCACAGTGTTCACTTTGGCAATGACATGGTCATTTCGGCATGTTGATGGCCGATCAGAGCGTGGTTCGCTTTCCACCGATGTACGATCGTCTTTAAACCGGTTGTACCACTCCTTAATCTGCGTGATGCCCATAGAATCGTAACCGAAAGCCGTCTGAATCTTCCGAATGGTTTCCACCTGGCTGTCGTCCAGTTTCTGGCAAAATTTGATGCAGTAGCGCTGCTCCAGTCGTTCCGTCATTTTACTTGCACTGAAAACCGACGAGAGCACTACACACTACGTCACTCGAACACTACTCGACAGCAACTGATGCTATCCACTGACGGGAAAAAATCACGCATGCGCGCGAAGGTTCAAGGCCGGCTCATGCAAGAGCGTTTGGTTCAAATCTATCAGGTTTTCGAAATAAAATAAGGTCGGATACTTTTCTAATAGACCTCGTAATCTCAGAGAAGAAATGCCACGAGATTCTGTGATGACAAAGTTTTCTTAAATAGCCAATGAGTCGATTTAATACTCTTATGCTCCACTTACCATTGAATTATACAGAATATGTTTCACAGGCTTTGGCCCTCATCATCAGCTGTGAGTCTGCTGTCAGTTTCATTGATGGTAGGATGGACTTGGTGTAGCTTTTGTAGACATTTTATGAACTTTTGGATCAATTTGTCTTCTCTTGGGATCTCCAAGTTCATAACCTTATTTTCATAATTTTTTATAAAATTTTCCTCCATATTCCCAGCTCCAAAGGTGTATCTACGAATTGCAGTAATTTGACTTCCATTTCAATATCATGTTTATTTCTCCAAAAGTGATGTGCAACCATTGATATATCTGTTGATGTTTCTCTGTTGTTCCCTTAATATGAAAAATAAAGCTGGAAAGCAACAAAAGAAACTAAAAAACTTGCACTGGGGAAAAGTTACAAAGAATAACCAGCCATTTACAACACCAAACTTTCAGCTTACAATGTAGTAAACCTATATAAAGAAAATTTCAATAAAGAAGAAATGAAGTTTTTAAATAAAGGGCCAAAAATATGTGTCAATTTTTCAAACAACATGGAGGAATATATAATAGATCTGGAGGCAGCAATCAATGGGCTAAATAACAATGACAAGAACATAATAGCAAAAAAGGGAAGGAAATTCTTAATTACATCACCAAATTTAAGGTTAGATTTAGAGTGCAAAAGCAAATCCTGGAATTGCTTAATGAAAAACTGGTAGTATAATAAAAGCAGATAAAGGGAACAAAATTTGACCATGGACAAAGGAGAATACCAGTCAAAGATGGAAGAGCTTGTCAGTGAAAAAGAATACGAAAATAAAAGGGGATCCTTTAAAAAATTTATACAGTCTATAAACAAATCGATCAACAAAAGTATAATCATACCACAGAAGGAGAAACCAAAATTAAAAGCAGACAACACCACAATTGCAAGGATACATGGCTTACCAAAAATACATAAACCAGGAAATCCCATGAGACCAATAATTAACTATAGAAAAATACCTTCCTACCTACTAGCAAGATGCCTCCTCTAGAGATTTCGAAAATTTCCTAGATTTGATAACTTAAGTGTAAAAAAATTCCAAAGAACTGATGGAGAAAATTAAAGATTTGGTTCTCCAAAGGATGATCTTCTAGTGTCCTTTGATGTAAATTAACTCTTTCCTAACATATCAGAATGCAAACTCCCAACTTCCCTTCGGAAATGGTTGCAGTCTCTGAAACTAAGCAACTAGGAGACTTTTTTTTTTTTTGAATGATTTATTTATGAACGCTCTTTAACAGCTCAGGTCATCAGCGTCCCATTCAACTCAGGGCGTGAAAGGGCCGACAAATTTTGCTCAGAGGCCTCTCTTTCAGGCTTGAGGTTCTTTTTCGTGCCGTAAATGTATGACACGGGACCCACGGCTTTACTTCCCTTCCGAAGGAAGCCATACTTAGGATTTTTACGCCCCGAAAAAATCCATCGGTCCTGGCCGGGTTCGAACCCGCGATCTTGGGTTTAGGAGGCAAGTATGGTAACCACTACACCACCAGGGGACCGACACTAGGAGACTGAGGAATATATCCATATAATCAAAGTGTGCATCAGTCAGAATTTCTTCAATGTTCTATAGTGAATTTCATAAACAAGAAGCATGTTTAGCTATGGGAAATCCATTATCACCTTTTCTAGCTGATTTATATATGAATAGTTTAGAAATGTACATCACCAAATCATTTCCATATGTTTTTACAGTCTGGCACAGATACATATGTCATCCTTGTGGTGATTAATAAGAAACACTTGAATGATGCTTTGAAATTGCAGGGGAATTAAATTCACATCTGTAACAGAACAAGACAACATGATACCTTTCCTTGACTTAAAATATTATAAGATCAGGCATATTTGGCATATACAGAAAGGCAAGTGGCTTCAATCCCACAGCATACAACATGTAGTTCTCAACAGCTTAGCAAATAGACTCATTAACATACCCATGAATGAGTTTTACTAGAGCGAAGAGTACTCTCACATAATACAAACTGCAAAAGACAAGGGTATATCAATAAATTGGAGACAAGAAAATCAAGAAATTCAAACAAGAGAAGAGGCTAAAACTGGTTACAGCATTAACAGCAAGTAAAGAAACTACCATTCATAAGAAATTTATTTATCATCCTTAGAGCCACCAAAAATTCCAGAAAATGCTCGAGAGTTTGGCATTATTTTGTCACCAGTGAACAAATTCAGCCTAAATAATCTGCTCAACTCCAGAGATGATAGAATACCTGATGAGAAGAAGTCGGTAATCTATAAAATCAGCTGCTTAGAATGCTACAGTGTATATATTGACAGAACAAAAAGAAGCATTGAAATTAGGCTAAAGAAACACTGAAGAAATATAAGATATAATCAGATAGATGCATTTGCACATCACTTTTGGAAAGATAAACATGACATAGAAATGGAAGTCATTTTATTGAAATTCGTAAATAGAGACCTTTGGAGTTGGGAATATGGAGGAAAAAAATTCTAAAAAAAATATGAATTTAACGTTATGAACTTCTGGATCCCAACAGAAGACAAATTAATCCAAAAGTTTATAAAATGTCCACAAAATCTACACCAAGTCCATCCAACCAACAATGAATCCACAAAATCTACACCAAGTCCATCCAACCAACTCACAGCTGTTAATGCTGGCAAAAGGCTGTAAAACATGTTTTGTATTATTTAATGGTAGGTGGAGCATAAGAGTATTAAATTGACTAGCTAATTAAGAATATATTAGTGCTTTACTGTGTTAGTTCAGATACAAAATTAGTTTTAAATTGCCATATGAACTTGCATCAACTTCTTTACCCACTTAAAAGTCAAAAAATATTATGTTATGATTTGTTTCTGAAGAATTTTTAATAGTATAACACATGATTTCACTACTGAGGCATCACAGGTGATAAACTGATCCAGGTCTAAGTTTAAGATACATTACTGATATATGTCTTTGATGAGTACTGAAGAACATGTAGAAAATGTCCTCACTCAGGGAGGATGGTCCTGGCAGGAAATCAAACTGCAGACCTCCCATTCAAAGTCAGCACCTTAGCAACCTCAGACACCCATATTGGTCTAAGGAAAATGTTAAAAGAATAATATTTCACGCCTATTCCAACAAATCTGCAAAAGCTTCATGAGAACATGCAGTCATGTGATAAGTAGAAACAAACTCTGTCAGTATTTCAGTTAACCTTTCTGTTGCACCAACCTGTAGAGTATTTGTCTGTAAACCATTATTCAGTTATGAATTTGATGTAGATATTAGGATGCTTGTTTCTTTTATTTAATGTAGAGCTTGTTTTTCTTTAAAGGATATGTGCAGAGCTCAATTAATACAGGTGAAATGGATAGCTGGTTAAAGTAAACAGTCCGTGACAGTTCGGTCACTTATTGTTACTTGCTAAGTTGGTTGAATCACTTAGAGCTGTTTGAAAGTTCATAGGTGAAATGACTCCATTTCTTTCACAAATAATAGGTTGCACTGTTTTTTTTAATGGTGTTTAATGCCTGTTTTTCCTACTGTGGCACCACAGGCTGTGAGGTTGCACTGTAAGCAAGTGGCAAGCGAACATGATATTACACAGATTGTGGAAATGATACCTTGTAAGATTGATACAGTGTCAAAGTCAATAGAAATATGGCAGTAAGAAAGTGAAAATAGCTAGTTATTGCTGCACTAATCCCTCCAAAACCTACTGGCCTGAAGAGTGGTGCAATGGTAGAACCATGTTCATAATATCTGGGAGGAGGGAATATTCCATGGTATGTAACTATGGTAATGGTAATCAGCTATCCATTTCACTGTCTGCAAATTCTCCATAAACTGCAATAATTTTTGGTCCACACAATACTGTATTGTAATAGAACAGGGAAGTTGAGGATACAGCAAAAGTCGGTATTTGCTTTGCCTTGCAAATAAAGCTTAATATTCTAGTACATTGTCCACTATAATTCTAAATTGTAGTACAGCCATTTCATAGTTGTAGGTTATGGTAGTTGAAATGTGTAGTGATTATAGAGGTGAGCACGTGCGTTAGAATATGTACAGGCCTAATTTTTTTGTATTATATTGTTTTACTAGGTGCTGTTTAAGTGGTTTTCACACAAAATTCCCATAGCTCTTCCTTCACTTCAGTTCTGTTGAACTCCGTGAAAGTAGTGCATTAAAATATATTGTATAATGTTGGATAAATTAATAATAGTTATTTTAATTTTTCCCCAAATTATATTTTAATTTTATTATTTCTTGCATATTTGTAAAAGATAATCACCATTTGTGAAATAAATTATACAATCCCTTCAGCAGAGAAGGTGCATAAAGAACACTTAAGTGGCAGTGGAACCTTTTCCTCAAAGAGCTAAGATTTTTTTCAAAGTTGAGCATGAAATGTCTGTGCACCAGTTAGCAATAAAGTTGTTAATGTTGATGGATAACACATTGGACTGGATTGATTTGTGTTTACATATCTATAAAGAGTCTTGTTCTTAACCTTAAGAAGAGCTGAGCAAATTAGGCTGTAGAAATGAAAGCTGAGCAAGCAAACAGTAACATGACTTGAACTGTTTGATTTCAGGAATCCCAGTTCAGGGTCAGGTTTGAGTGAAACAGGCTCACTAGATCGAGCAAAGGCAGCTTTGGAAAGACGAAAAAAGGCAACTGAAGAGGCAGTTCCACAGGGTAGAGTAGAGGTGACACGTGTTAATCCTGACAGTCTCATTGATGAGATTCTGCGCTCCACAAATTTGGAGGAATCTGCAGATAGTAAGTTTTGACTCTATGCTAGAAGTTAATTTTTCTCAATGATAGCTAAATGTTGCTGCACCCTTATCCTTTCTCTGATCAGATTTGAATGGTTCAGAAAGTATCATTGATTAATTCATTTTTATGGTGAAATCCTGAACAAGAAATATTCCTAATTATCATTTGTAATTAAAACTATTAATTAGTCTATATGGCTTTTGCAGTAGCACTTAACTGTAATAAGTTGTTTGCCAGTATTAAAAGACATGCCATATATGAAAGAACTAGTATTAATAATGCGACTATTGTAATATTAAAAATTTAAGGATTTTTAGTACAAAAGCTTGGAATTAAGAATCCCCTTGCAAAATTGTAATGCAAAAAGAAGCTTATCTGTATAATATTTAATTCTTCAGAAACATAAACTATTGATACTTAGAAAATGTGTTATCTGTATATAAATAAGATTTAAAAACAATTTTTGTTTATTAATCAAATATTAATTGTTGCATTAATATTTTTTTTTCCCAGCAGAATGTATGGACTGACCTTCAATAGGTCCGTCATTTTCTAATTTTGGTATGTTTCATAGACCTAGGGAGGAAAAAAAGAGATGAAAGCATTTTTTTCAGCATAACATCCTGCAGCTGCCAAGATATTTCAAGGTGATGAAGGGAACAGACGAAATAATGGGGCAAATGAATATAGTCCTTAGCATTGAATGTTATTCATCTCATCAGGGAAGAGAAAACTCCAGAGAAAAAGGCTTACTGCTGCCACATGTCCCTACTGGGGATCTAATTAGACCCTGCCAGTTGACTAGCAGATATGCTTGCATATGAGCCACAGCATTGGACAGCAATTTTTGTTGTTAACTGAATATCTTATCAAAGAACTTGATCTTAAGACTTAAATTGGTTCATTGGAGGCACTGAAGTTTCTAATTTGCAGACTTCATCAAAATAATTTTGAGCTGTATTATCTACTGTTGCTTCAAAAATAATGTTGTTGGTCTCATTTAGCTACTCTTAATAATGAAATAATGGATATAGAAACTTTTTCTTCTTCATTAAATTGAAAGTTCTGTAAATCATTTATTTAGTGCTGTATATAGCTATTTAAAGATCTGAGACTGTTCTTGTCTTGGCTCCAGATTCTTTTCTTTTCTTCTGTTTCTACTGCTGGGTACTGGGTCTCTTTCAAGCATTCTCCTTCTGAATAAAATAGGTATGCCAATTACTTCAGCTCTTTTTGTTGATGTCTTGTGCCTCTCATGCTTAATGACCTGAAGCATTATCCTGATGAAACATTTACATAGTTTCAGCAAGATTTCAGCTATCTTCCTCTTCAGTGACCCTCTAGTACATCAATTTAAGGAAATATGGGCAAATCTTAACACCAAAAAATCTCTGAAATTATATAGTACACTAAAAATGTGTGGGGAAGAGAAAGGTATGTTGAAATTTGTGATAAGGTAGGAAAGGAAGGGTTGGCATGGTTTAGAACAGGAGAAAAATATTTAAGTGTATTAAAAAATGGACACACTAAGGGAGAATGTCCTATGTGTGCAGAACCAGATAGTACTTGGTACTTGGCATTGTGTACTAGAATGTAAGCAAACTAAGTTTTGGAGGGTACAGTTCATATTAAGAAAATGGGAAAACCACCAGATGAAATAAGAGGTAGAAGAATTTTAAATTTAAAGTCAGATGAAAACATTAAGGAACTAGGAAAATACATAGGCAAGGTAAGACAAAAATGGTTATGGGTATAAAATACTTGAAATGTGCTTGAGAATAAAATTGTCTGATAGTGAAAGGAGGATGGAATGAGTAGTTGAGGGTATGGGGCTAGTTTTCTAATATTAGTTAAACAGGATCCTTATACACCAATAACCAGGTGTTAGTGTGTATAAGGCCCAAAGGAATAAGCAACTGTAAAGGATATAAATTTGGCCAAATGGGTTTAATTTGAAGAAGAAGAAGAAGAAGAAGAAGAAGAGGAAGAGGAGGAGGAGGAAGAGGAGGAAGAGGAAGAGGAAGAGGAAGAGGAAGAGGAAGAGGAAGAAGGAGAAGAATAATAATTATTTAGTATTGTAAGAAATATGTATATATATATATATATATATAACATAAATTTAATAATCACCAGTAGCAGTGCATTGTTTCTTTCATCATGTGTTCACACAATACTCTTTATCTCAAAATAGATTCATAATTTTCCCTACATTTTGAACTTTAGCTTTTAGGACTTGGACATGATGTGTGCTTTTCCACATGCACTCTGACATCTATAGACCATTCTGATTCCTGTTAAAGTCCATCAGTTATGACATTTATAACTTAGTAAGTCTTCTGACTATTGTTAAGAACACATTTTGGTGCAATTAGTATTTGTTTAATATCTCATCTGCCAAGAACTTTTAGGCAATAAATAGAATTAATCAATTAATGGTGCAAAAGAGTCTGTGGTCCATTAGTGTCAAAAATTACTTTTTCATCATAAGGGAAAACTAAAAGAAAATTTCCACCCAGACAACTTTATCCCAGCAGAATTTAAATCTGTGCCCTTAGCTCTTGCACTATGGACTGCTGTTGTGGACTGCTATAGCCAGGAGACCCATAAAGATAGCCAAACTGGACCAAAACTGAATGGCTGTGAAGGTCAGCAAGTCACTCTATGTAGTGGCATTGCCAAAATAAGTGGATAAGTGGATGTGTGTAGATGGAAACTCTACCCATCAGAGCAAGCCTTGATTTCAAGTTTTTTACTTTTTAAGAAATTGACACTTGTTTTATACTTGAAACACTTTTAAACATTTTCACTCATTAAATATATTTTCTGAAACACCTCATGTTTATGTATGGAGAAAATAATTATTTGAGAACTGTTCAGCAATAAATTATCATACCATTTTTTTCTTTTTTTCTTTCCTTTTTCTTTTTTTTCTTTTCTTTCTTTTTTTTCTCCTCTCTCTCTTTTTCAATGTTTCTTCAACTTGGAAAAAATGAAAAGTTATGCAGGGCTAAATCTGGACTATAAGAAGGGACACAATTCACACTGATTTTTGTGAGATATTAGGTAACAACATTTGTGATGTAGATGTGATGTGATGCAGCATCCAGCTTGTTGCACAGAAATGTAGACTTTTGCAGAGTTTTAGGACATTTCTGTAGCATTTCCCAGTTACAGTTGTGTGTTTTGGTAGACTGTCCCTTGGATATTGAAAAAGGAAATGATCATAACTTTCCCAGCAGAAGCAATCACTTTTGCATTTTTTGGTGTTGATGATGATGGAGATTTCCATATAAAGCTTTGCTATTTGCTCTCAGGATCAAAATGATGTAACCAAGTTTCATCATCAAAAAAATGAAAGAAACTCTGCTTCTTCCTGTAATATCATTTTCAACTACATGCAAACCTACACATGAACGTCCTTTTGTTTGGGAATCAGCATTCTTGTAACCCACTGTGCATAAACACTTCTCGTGTGCAATTTTTCAGTTACCAACGTGTGGATGGCATCCAGTGAAATTTTCAGAATTTCTGAAAGTGTTATTAGTTACTCAACCATCCTTTCTAACAATAATTTATATATTTATGATTTTTTGGACATATTAAAAAGAATTTACATATTTATAATGACCTCTGGATATTACAAAATAACAAGAATAAAACTTATCAATTTGCTTCCTTTAGAAATAAGTGCTGTAAATATTCAGTAATTCAAAGATAAGAGTATATAAAGGTTAAATAAACATCCTTTCTACAGCATACAAGAATTTGAAGTAGAAAATAAGAATAATATATTTAAAAAACAGGAGGAAAAAAAGGTTATAATGTATTACTGTACATAAGCTATTATCATGTATAGATTTTAAGCCTGTTTCTCCTTTCTTCTTCTGATGAAGCCTATAGTAATTATTGTAATTACCAAATGGTGAATAAGCTATTATTATTATTATTATTATTATTATTATTATTATTATTACTATTATTATTATTACCACTTCTACTATTATTATTTTAATTATTAATGACAGCAGTGGTGTTGATCTTATTTTGATTTAAAGTAAAACAATAAAAATCATGTCGTCACATTAAAGCTCTCTTTAAGTTTCACAAACACAATTATAAAAGTAATTTTGGTACATGTTTCCTGAGGTACATTCCTCACATTGTCAACCAAAATGACGACTGAGGAGTCAATTTCAGCAAGGTATGTATGTTTCTGTTTGCTCTGGTGGTCTGTTAATGAACTTAAACAATATGCTGTCTGCTTCCAGTATATCAAAATTCATAAGTTTGTATTCATATTTTTTATGTAAATTTTTTCCCATATATTAAGTTCTTTCGGATGTTGAATTGTTTTTAGTAATGTTATGTCCTTCTCTATTTCATGATTTTCATTCCAAAAGTGTGCAGCCACTGCTGATTTTTCTACTTGTTTGGGTCTAATATTTCTCCACTGTTCCTTTAATCATATCCCCAGATTTCTCTTTGTTTTTCATATGTATATTTTGTCACAATCTTTGCAATTAATTCTATATATACCTGAATTTTCTTCTTTCTTCTTTTTTTGTTTATTTTTATTTAGATTCAATAATTTACCAACACTATATCTGTTTATTGGTGTCAGGGTAATGTTATACTTTTTGACATTTTTTGGAATTTATGGTTAACATGGTTAACATAAGGGTGATATGTGAATTTTTGATAAGTATTTTCTTTAAGTGAAGAACTCAGTGTAGTGATTAGTTTAATTTCCTTTTTATTTTTATATCTACCATTTGTTTGTTAAATCCATTAATTTGTGCTGTGTGTATTATGTGTATGTATTCTTTCCTGTATTCTTCTTTACTGAGTGGTGTATTAACTAGCCTATATGTCATACTATTGAATGCTGCTTCCTTGTGGGGTCTGGGGTTGAAACCTTTTGCTTTTATGTAATTGTCGGTATGTGTGTCCTTTCTGTATATACCAAATTCTATATTTTTATTCCTTTTTATTATCCTTAGGTCCAGAAAAGGTAAAGTATTATTAACCTCGATTTCCATAGTGAATTTCATGGTTGGTTCTTGCAAGTTTAACAGTTTCAATGCATCTTCCATGAATCTATCTTCCATGATGGCAAACACATCATCTACATATCTGTACCATGTTTTGAATATATATGGGAAGGCTCTCGTTATATGTATTTCAAAATAGCTCATGAACAGATCAGCCAAAAATGGAGATAGTGGATTACCCATCATTAAACCTGATTTTTGTTTATAAAACTTTCCTTCAAACGTGAAGTAAGCTTGGTCTAAACATAGTTCTGTGAGTTTTACATATTCTTTTGTGTATGTTTCTGCAATATTGTTAGATAGTAGCCATTTGTTTAACAAATTCAGGGTTTTTTCTTTTGGAATGCTTGGAAACAATGCTTTTACATCAAAGGAAACCATGATATCATTTGAGTTTAATTTATGATCTTTGATTTTGTTTACAAGATCGAACGAGTTTTTTATGCTTAGACTTGGGAATTTGGGAAATGTATTAAATCGTGTAGTTAACCATTTGGCTAGGAGGTAACATGGGGTATTTATATTGTTAATTATTGGTCCCATGTCTTTTCCTGGTTTGTGTATTTTTGGTAATCCTATTATTTTAGCTATTGATGGATTAGGTATTTTGATTTTGTAAACATCTGAATTTGTGAGTAAGCTATTTTCTTTTAATATGTCTTCTATTGATTTTTTGCATCTGTGTAGGGGGTTTTTTTCCACTTCAATGAACTCCTTATTGTTTAATAACTCTAGCATTCTATGTTGGTAATCTTCTCTGTCTAGAATTACAATTTGGTTTCCCTTATCTGCTTTTGTATATATGACTTCTTTTTTATTTAATGATTTTATGGTTTTTTTGGTATGATTTGGGGATTTGGCTATGTTTTTTAATTTCCTGTAATATTCCTGATGATATTTTCATAATATAATTTTTATCTATGGGGTTTAGTTTCTCAATGGTTAATTCGATATCCGTAATATATTCATCAATGTTTGATGAGAAATTGACACATGTATTTATGCCATTATTTAATAATTTTGTTTCATCCTTATTCAGTTTTTCTTTTGAAAGATTAATTATTTCAAGGTTAGGTTTCTCGTTGATATTTTTATTTTTATCTATTTGTTTTCCGTGTAATTTTTTAAATTTATTTTTTTGGCATGTAGTTTTTTGTTTTATTATGAAACTGATGATTTTCAATACATTTCTCTCGATATTATCCCATGCAATGGTTCCTATTGACTTACTTAATTTCATATGTAATTCGTATAGCCTCACGTCTAAATGTGCAATATCGGCGTAATGTTTGTGTCTTTCCTTTTCCAATACTTTCTTTTCAGCTGCCTTTTGTATCTGACTATTATTGTTGTATTTTACTATTTTTCTGATAAATTTCGGGCAAACTTTTTCTTTCAAACATCTGTTTATGAATTTGATATCTGCCTGTTTTGCATCTCCTTTTTTCTTTAAGTTTTTGATAACGTTTTATTTCTGTTTTATGATTGTATAACTGTATATTAAAAAGTTCATGTTTTGGGAGTAATTGGTTGAGTTCTACTCTGTGTTCCATATTGTATCTAGTTCTTGAAGTCTTAAAGGTCGATGTTATGTAATTAAAAAGTTAACGTTGCCAGAGCTCACATAGTAACACTGTAATACATGAGAAAATAAAATTGCTTAAAACTGCACTGTTATGTACAACTCTTGTAATGTTTCATGTTTTAAATGTTTAAATTAACATTTAAAAGATGATGTGGTGTTGATGTTTTGATGTTTTCTTCTGTTAGAGCACAAACTGGAGCTCCAGGTCTACCATCCCATGAAGTTCATGGCTTCCCCTCTTTAAACATTTTAAATCATCTTTAAGCTGTGCTATACCTATAACATTACATAGGCCTCAGCTGAAGATTGTTGAGATTTAGCACAAATTCAGAGCAGTACATTATCCATCATATGTCACCTCCATTTTGCTGTAGACAGAACTGAACATATATCAATGTAATTGGAACTTGTACAGTGAAGCCAATCATTAATTGATATTATTGTATGGTATAGTTGAAGTAAGTGAAGCATTAAGAGTTCAACTAAATCATACAATAATATCAATTATATTTCAACTTGCTCACCATCATAGGTGGAAACTGAAAATGACAATATTGAAATTAGTAAATTACTATGTGTGCATTATGCATTAAGCTAACAAAATATTGTAAAGTTAAATTTTAGTGCAACAAATGCTTCCTCATTATTGAATAGCCTATGTACTAGCTTCTTGCAATATTTTAAGCACAAGTGAACAGAAGAAACACACTAACACACACTTATCTAAGCTCTTATCTTAATTTGTATTGCAGGACTGGTTTGTTTAAATATGCATCTAAGTGCTACATTATGGTCTTTGCTTAGCTTGTATTTAGTTTACTGCTGAGTAGTGAGAAATACACTGTGAGTCAATGACAAATATTTCACTAAATACTCATCGTATTTGTACAGGCATGTTCAGAATGTTAAACTCTTTCTGTTTAAAACTTTTTCACAGTTTGTTTTAAATATTTTCAGGCTTCAAATAGAAATGTTGCCATCTCATTTATTATGGGTAACAAGTATGTGTATCATAACTGACAACACAGCAGGAAGCATCTTATACTTGACTGGATGCAACCTAAAGCATGGCCGAACCTTCACATGCCATTAAGTATTATGTCTGCTTTAGATCAAGAAGTATTATGCTTTTAACTGAACCATAAATATGCATAAAACTTGAAATTTGTGCTATTGCAACAAAGCATTAGTGATATTGGTGTTGATTTCTGTTATGGGTATTAAGGTATTTTGTCAGGGCATGAGAATCTCAAGGGTATCTGCCATTTGCTGCAGTCTCAAATCCACATTGATACAGCTTATACAACACATTGAGCCTTTATCTCTAACTGAATAATTCCTTAAACTGCCATATTTGCCATTAATAGTCAAGGTCATTTCACTCTATTGTAACAATCTGCAAACTTGTGAATGCACTTATTTAAAAATTGTGTATCCATCTGGTTGTTTGTTGATACACCCTCATAATTAGGGTATATCATATATAGGGTCTTCACTGCCATTACCACTGCTATCACCATTCAATAGTAACATGGTCTTTACCATTATTTGTTAAACTGAAATAAAATAAATGTAATCTGAAAAATATTTCTAATTTCCAGTGATGACCTTTGGTCATGCATATAACCATTATTTGAACATTTTTTCCTCTTGCAGCTTCTGGTCTACAACTTTTTATTGCAAAAGATGGTACAACAGCTCTTGGAACTGGGCATGAGGTAAAGAGGCAGTTGCCAGCAGGGGTATTCAAGAAGGTGGTAATGGATACAGAAAATAGGTAACAAACACCCAAAGGAATGTGCCACTCATGACTGAACTGGACCAACGACCTTGAGGTGCTTATCAAGTGCAGTAGAGTGACACTCATGTGTTGTGCTTGCAAGAAGAAACAATATGTGCTGTAGATAAAATAACATACTGCAAGAAGCTATCAGATTTTTATTTAATAGTAGCATATGTTATTTGCGTGAATGGCCAGATGGAATTTTTAAGTATTAAAGGACTATGTTGCCCAGATCGTAATTTTTTTAATTTGAGATGTAAAGTGAGTTTACAACATTTTTATATGGAAACTTGTTTTCTTGAAATATTAATTTTTTGTACAGTATTTCTCCTTTCTTTGTTGTCGCTAAAAATTAAAACTTCAATGAAACTGTATTTGTTTGAAATCTTTCCTTATGCAACAAAGTATTATTCCTGTAACCTTCTAGGTGTATGAACTTAGAACCGCAAAAAGAATTGAAAAAGGAAATTAAATGATTATCTTGATCTTTAACTATTTATTTTGAGACTTGAGGCACATTTTTATTTAGGAGCAAGGATAGCATATCTTCTTTAAAGGGTAATGTTAATGGTTAGATGCAGTCTATGTAATCATGGAATATGCTTATGATTTCCTGTATATGGACAAATTAGACAAACTCAATATTTGTAAATCTTAAGATATAACTTATTATTTAATTCAAAATGGAAAATGCCATTTTTGTTCTAGATGCACCATATACAGAAAGACTTATTTGAAAACATTCATTTATGGAAGCCATATAGTTAATACTCTGGAAAATGCAAAAGTGTAAAAATGACATTTTTGTATATTGACACTGCATATTAAATATTTATCTACAAGGGAGGTCAACATGGAGGAGAGTCCTGCAAACTCAATGTGGACTAAGAGGGTGATAAGTTATCAAAAATTACTGAATTTTACAGACTCCAGGAAGGATATTCACAACATACATATTTAATTTTTCTGTATTATACGAATTATAAGCTTTTATACTTTCAGAACTTAAAAATTATCCACTTTGAAATCGTTTCTATTAAAAATATAACAATTTATAGATGAAATGACTAGTCTTTCCTGGAGAAAATTTTGTGATGGTGGATTGTCGTTTACATTCGTTCCTTCTTCACACTGCTGTGTCATGTAAGCAACAGAGAAATAGAATGTACATATCTGTGCTACACCTGAATCTATTGCAATTTTATTTATATTCTCTCCTTTTTCTAGTCACTTCATTGCATGTAAATTTCACCTCCATTGTCAATTTGTTTTGTTACCTTTTATTCAGGCTCACTATTTTTCCTACACTTGTAACTCATATTTCTATAAAATTTTCCTGCACAACAATTTCCATTTACTCAAGTCAAATTTCAGTGGAAAACAGAAATATAGGGCAAGGAATGCCATTTAAATTTTATAATCTTCCGTATTCCCTGAAGAGATGATGTGGACCTTTCTGTCCAAACACCATCCTTAACCACATTCATTAATGGACCCTTGGAAATGGAATTAAAATATTCTGTTAGCCTTATTTTTTTTTTATTTGTTTATTTAAGGATGCTCTTTAACATCTCAGGTCATCAGCGTCCCATTCTATTTAGGGCATGAAATGGCCGATAAATTTTGCTCAGAGGCCTTCTCTTCTTTCAGGCTTGAGGTTCTTTATTATGCCGTAAATGTACAACACGGGATCCACGGCTTTACTTCCCTTCTGAAGGAAGCCATACTTACAATTTTACGCCCAAAAAATCCATTGATCCTGGCCGGGTTCGAACCCGCGACCTTGAGTTTAGAAGGCAAGTATGGTTACCACTACACTACCAGGACCAACTGTTAGCCTTAGATTTGCGTCTTAACTGCTAATGTAAAATGAAATAACTCAGCAGGTAATGAGTTACATGGAAAGATGAGTAATTCAGGGATAAGTTACCAGGACTCTATTGTATTTATATTCAATTATATTTTCAGCTTTTTATTTCCATTATCTGGCAATTCAGTATTTAAGCTCCTATGCCTTTATTAGAATCACAAACAATGATTGCACTGAATTTTCTTTTCCATTAGAAATTTCCTGTATCTGTTTTCCAAATTTTATATGACTTGTAGCTTAGTACTATAAACTGACATTGCTTCTTTTATTAAATATCATAGTTTTATTTATCTTTTCTACTTATAGTTTCCCATAAGATGTTAATTCATAAAACTTTGCATGTGTATTGGTGAGCTCCTTAGAGTGTCATTTACTGAATAGCTTAAAGTTTTAAAACAGTAATAATGCACAGTGTGCTTCATAATAAATGCAAAATATTTTTGGAATAATTGTAGGATCTAAAAACAAACTTAAACTCTATACAGGCTGAGATAAAGTTTACTTTTCCCAAAAATGTTAACAAAGAACATTTCTGTAATCAACTACTTGTCATCTAAACACTCTTATGCTTCACACTATTTTTCAAAAATAGTGTGAAGCATAAGAGTGTTTAGACGACAAGTAGTTGATTATGATTTGATGATTCAAAAATAGTGTGAAGCATAAGAATGTTTAGACGACAAGTAGTTGATTATATACATTTCAAAAGCTTCACTGTGTTTAGTTCCAATTAGAATTGTCGAATTTGTGTAATTTCGATAGTTCTTAAAATTTTAAAGAACATTTCATTTAAGTTCATCATGAGGGTCCACAAAAATGTCCAGTAAATGAAGCCAAAAGAGTGTGTTTATTAGTTCAACCTAGAGGAGAGGAGATTATTAATGCATGCATGTGTTAGATTCCATATTTAATTAATATTGAAAAAACAATTCTTGTACACTTTTTTACGTTTTTTTTAAATGAAAATCCTGATTGTAAATACACAATTCATATCATATCGACACCAATTCACAGATGGCAGTTTCTAGTTTCTGGAATGACTGTTCAACTGTTACACGTGGTTTCTAAACAAAAACTTCACCTTTATGACATCCAAGAAAAAAATGTTTAATTAGAGTTACCATAACCTAAACTTAGGTATCCATTTTTTACACTAAACTCCACTCACTTACACAAAAGTTTAGGTTATATTGCCTCTCCATTGTCAACAGCTTCGTAAGTACAATATTTAGAGTTACCATATTTAAAATGTAAAAATACTGACACCCATTTTTTTACCAATTCATTCCATGTAATTTCGATCGCAGTTCCGGCATTTTTCTCACTTTTTTTATTAACAGCAATGGATCTGGCTCTATATCACTTAAAATTGGTTTGGAGTACATGCCTTTATTCTATTGGTACAGTTTGGAGTGTGTTTCCTTCACTAATAATTCATGAAGGACTCTAAAGTAGTTGTAGTATGCAGATGTTTTCATAGTCACTTCCTTCAACAACTGGATTATGTGGTTTAAATTTTCTTTCATATCACTCTGATTTATTATGGCAAATTGCTGGCCCCTTCTTTTCCTTCTCTTTCTTTGTCCTAAGCGCTCTTAGTTGCTGCCACAATATCCACAATCTACACTTCTGTTAAACAATGATAAACCTCATTTTCATCAGCCTCCAGTCATGCCTCAACATTCTCCAATAGCACTTCCTTTTCATCTCCTTGAAGTATTATCATCATCATCATCATCATCGTCGTCGTCTATCATAATATGTCATTTCCAGATAGACTCTGCCCTTAGCCCAGTAAGAGAGTGCAAGAGGGGGCAATGTATGTTGGTCTCGTAACAAGATGAAGAAAAGTGGAAAGTACCAAACTGGAAAGAGTGCTGTTATTCTACCTTTTCCAAGATAAATAGTTCCTTGCAGAAATGAAGTAAATGTGAAGATTTTTATTAGAATTTTCTGCAGATTATTTATTTTTATTGACAGGGTGCATAAGCCACTTTATTTTAAAGTGGAGAATAAATATTCTGTTATGAAATTATGAAAAATTGAATAAGCAATTAGCATATTTATTCATTTCTATAGCCTTTAACTTCCATGTTCATATTGGTTACATTGACTTGCAAAATTATTGCTGGTGTTTGTAATTGGTTATTAACCATTTAGGATTAATTGGGTTTTATTACTTTGGTTTTAAACTCTGAATCAACTCTCATATGCATATTTTTCAAAATTTATAGAGGATACAGAATGATATTAATTAAAGAAATTTCCCATGCCCAGATAAGAATTAAACCCGGGATAACTGGGTTTAGAAGCTGCAGGCTGGCCACTAGGTTACAAAAGTAATTCATAAAAATATGAATAAAGGCTTTAAATTAAGAGGTTATATTTGTGTCTCATTTGAGTGTTTTAAGTCATAAATGCATGCATATTTCTAATGTTCTAGGTCATAGAAATACACCCTGGACTTATAAGACAAATTTGGTTTATTTCACTGTTATATACAAATGATTCAGCTTTACAGTCTTGTGTATTTGCTGACTTCATTGTTGACTTTAGAATTTCAGTTTTATTTATTTGCAGTTGTAAGATTCACAGTAGTTTTACAGTATATGCAATGATAATACTTCTTGTTCTTCATTCATTTTCAATTTCTGGAATATGAAATTGTAAATGAAATATTCTATTCTATTTCTTGGTATCTTCAATAAAAAAAGCTTTTATTGAGCTGCAATTGTAACATTATTGTAACAACCTTTTTCTATTTTCATCGTTTCCCTCTTATAGACAAGCTGCTGCTCAGGGCCAAAGAGAGCACTCTGTGCCCATTCAGTGAAATGCTATCAGATGGTTAGCCAAGCAGAGAGATGATATACTCAGATGAGGCCGGGAGCCATGGAGCTGGGAGTTGCCTAACATTTTTCTTTGCAGGATATGGAACCCCCCAAAAAAAACTATTTAGACAGCTCATCCTCAACCGAGATTTGAACTCAGGCTTACAGGCAGATCACTACCCCAACACCATGGCTATGACCCTATTAGTGATAACCACTAGTTAAAGTATATTGCATCGGTTGGTGCTAGTCCACATTTCTGCTATCTGTGTCATATGTCGCCATGGTAGAGTGGTGAATGATCCAAGTTTCAACATCAACCCCCCCACCTTACTGATGCTTCTTACTGTACATCTATTTTGTTCTCTCATCTTTGCTATTGGACAGAGATTATGTCTCAGATCACTCAGAGTTGTTACTTTTCCTTACAATAGTGGATTTTAGCAGCATTGTATAATTGCTTTAGTTGTATACCTTGCTGCTTAATAACTTCATTAAAATTTTTCTGAATAGTTCAATGGCTTCAGCATTGATACTGAGACTCTCACCACAATTTTTTTATTCACTATTATATGCCATCTTTAAAATATGAAGAATCAACCTGAACTTAAAAATTCATTCCCAACTGCTTTGCCAGTTTTCCATGGCAGCTTGAAATTCAATTCCTCCATCAGCCCATTGAATGTAGTGGTGCAAATCACTTGTAGTACACATGTTAATCAAGATTTGTTCTGCAGACATTCTTCATTTGCTTTACTTCACATGTTTCTTTTTCTACATTACATTTTAGCACAAATATTAACAGTTCACTATTTTTCTTCCTAATGTCAGAGATAGTTTGTTTTGCAATTCTGTACAATGCACAAATTATAGCCACAGACAGAAGACTTTGTGATTGCATTTCTATTCAGAAAAGGGCTTGGCTTAATGACGTAATGATAACATGTTAAAATGAACAAGATGCATTAGATAAAATCCTTTAATAGAAACTTGCCAGCAGCGTGTATCCATAACAATGTGCAGGTATTCTTAATTGTGACAGAGTAAATGACACATGCAATTATTGACCTTCAGCCTTTTGTAAAACCTGGATAAAGCAAAGTTAGGCTTATTAGAATTAAATTAGGACATGTTTTATAAGTGGAGTTAGTGTGAACATATTTAATAAATTCTAATAGGATATTTACCACTCCACTGTCTATAGCTTCCTAAGTACAATTATAAAGTTAGGCTTATTGGGATTCAGATTAACCTGGGATTAACTTCAGTATGCTTATGCTTAGTTCGAAATGCTAATACTTAAAAATGTGGAACAGTCTCAAAGAGATATGAATAATGGAAAGAGAAAGAGCAGAAATGTGGCAATTTTTTTAAATAAATATATTCTTTATATATAAACTAACTATAATCTCTAAATGCCAGTCATATCAAAACTATCCAATAGGTAATGTAGAAATTCAACCAAAGTAATTATAAAATTAAATAAATGGAACTTGAAGTATAACTGGGGCTTACATATCTTCTGTAGCATAGAAATGCAAGTCATTGGAAACTGTATATAGCATTTATGAGTGAGCTATTCAGTTTAATACAATAACTAAAATAGCTACAAATGGGAAATTATATTTACAACATGCATTGCTGTTAAAGTCAAATTTTAAAAAATGTTAACCTGCTTATTAAGTAAAATTCAGCTTAGACTCATTAATTAATAACTAAATATAACAAAAGAATATGACAAAGTAACACATAATTACAGCCCTTTATTTGTGTTTGTATTTGCATATATCATACTTGTTTAGCTTCTTCTGTTTTAATATAGGCACATAGTTCATAACTATTTTTATGGAAACATTTTTTTAGATAAGAATCTTATTTGGCAGCTTTCTCTATGGTACCACGTGCTGACTTCAAACCTGAAAATCAAATTATTTTAATCTTATCAAATAAAATAGGAATTGAAAAGAGTTACCCCAGACCAAGCACCGTAATATATAGGTAAACAATAAAGATATATAGCTATATTTTGTACAGCAGGTTAGACTGGATGCTGCAAAAATAATATAGTTTACAAATAAGATGTAAAACTCAACTATATAGTGTGCATTTGACGTTTGGCTATTTTTGCAAAATATAACAGAGCTGGTATATGTGCAGAATGTAAATATGATCACATAAAACATTCCATTGTATACATGACAATCCAAGGAAAAGTGAATGTTTTACCCAAAAGTAACAAACTCAGAGATAATCTCTTCTGAGTAGGATATTTAGAACACTCTTTATGATTTCACTTACATGAAATTTACTCACGACATCATCAGCTATTAAAATGACTTAATTTATTGTTGTTGTTATTATTATTATTATTATTATTAGTGTGTTTTATTCTAAATTGAATTAATATTTAAACTCTGAGTTATTGACATATTTATTTTTATTTCTAGAATAGAGTTTAATGTTTATTTTCACTGCTGAGACAGTACTGGCAGTGGATACTGGTGACACATTAGATGAAAGGATAAATTGGGAAAGGCAAAATAGAGATGAAAGCCAGGAATTGCAAGATGAAAATAGAAAATCCTATTTTTTATGATGATTAAATATATACAAAAAGAGAAAAAAATATTTTATAGATTAAAGATATGGGCCCTTTTTCAGAATTCTATTAAATTTCCTGCACCAACAGTCCAGAACTAATCCCTATACCTCTGGACCAAAGAAATGGACATTTATTCCTGCTGTATGTTGACAGAATTGAATGTGAGAGAAAATTTTGAAACTGTGCCATTGATATTGGATAAGGTTCTCTGGAACAACTATTAAAGTATGTCAAAAGTATTAATGCCCATAGCCAAGCCATTATTGTATGATATCATGTAGCAGTCATGTTACCAATCTGTATGTGTAAAAGGCACAAAAAGTAGTATGTTTTATTTTATAAAATATTTAAAATATTTTACTTTCTTTGTACATCAATTTTGCAAAGTTCAAATCAATTATAGTTTTGCTGCAGTACAGGGTACATTTTCAGTACAATTCTTTCTGAAACATGTCTGAATTTTAAATATGTAAAAGGAGTGTGTCAGTAGCATTTATTTTTATATATATACTTTTAAAAGGAATGTAAAAAGCTCTCCTTAGGAGACCTAACACAACTTAAAATGCTCAAAGACGTGCCACATTTAAAGTAAGAAACACATTAAGGCACTATAAAACACTGTTCGAGGCACTGTAAGACAATGTGGAACACTGTTGAAGTCACTTGAGGCACTGTAGAACACTGCAGAAGTTACTATATTTCAAGCCTGCTATGAACTCTTGATGAACAATCACAGATGCTCTGTCAAAACCTATTCTTCTTTACCTGTGGCCCAACATGCCAACCTTAACCACTCTGTTTTCGATACTTGTTTTTCTTTAATACTCATAGATGCCATACTTACTACTTCTTCTACCAGTACTCTCAGAGATAGAGAGATGGCGGCTATTATTCTTCACAAGGCATGCACCCCTCCAGGCTTAAACATCTCTCTTTAAATTTTATATATATTAAAAAAAATCCCACCAGCAACCAGAAATTTCATTTTTTTTATAGTTGGTTTCTCTGCCCGCCAACTCAGCAGACTGTACTGTACAGACAAGCCATGTGTATTGCTAGACTTAGTCCTTGTTCTCCAGCTACGTGATCAAGAGTCCATAGCAGGCTCGAAATATAGTAACTTCTGCAGTGTTCTACAGTGTCTCAAGTGACCTCAACAGTGTTCCACATTGTCTTACAGTAACTTGAACAGTGTTTTATAGTGCCTTTATGTGTTTCTTACTTTAAATGTGGCACGCCTTTGTGCATTTTAAGTTGTGTGTGTGTGTGTGTGTGCGTGTGTGTATATATATATTTTTTTTTAGTGTATTATTACTTCATTGTCAGAAGCTTTAAGTGCAAATTTTAAGTATAGTTATCATTTTTAAGTAGTTATTTCTTAATATACTGCATTGCAATTTTTAGCAACATTATAAAGTTCTGTGCTATTCAAGCTATAAACAACCATTAAGAAGTTTAGACAAAAATATTTCATATATTTTCTGCAAATTTTTCTAATATACTGAAATCTCAATGTATCATTCTTGAAAGTATAATTTTCCCAGATACCTCATATAATTTATGTAGTCCCAGACATAATTTTATTATAAACAATAAGAATAAAACCAGTATTAACATTTACTTTTGGTTTCTTACTAAGAATAGATCCATTTTCCTAAATCTATTCACAAGATCCAAACAGTACATCTGTGAGTTGCAGGAACACGGAGGGATTCTCTTACAAATTGACTTTTGACTTTTCTGTAAGAGTTTATTTTCAAATACAAATCATATATATTTTTTTTTTTTTTGAGTAGTGTTTAACGCCCGTTTTTACTACCGAGGCAACAAATCATATATGAAATTTCTAAAGTGTACTTACTTTTTGGCATTATAACAGCATTACCAAATAAAGTGAAAAAACTTTGTTCCATGATTTATCACCTTATGAACATAGCCCATGCTCTAACAGATAAAAGTTATTTTGAAAGCACTGTACTTATCACCTCCTAAGTATGACCTTCAGAACCTAGATATAGGTTAACTTATATAAGCTTTCATTAGTTACTTTATCCAAGTGGCATCTAATGTTCATCTCTTGTTCTGGAAATTCTGAGATACAAAGATTAGCATCTAATAGATGAATGTATATTTTAGTTTATAACTTTAAAATTACTAGGATTGTTTTTTAAATTTGTGGTTGAAATAGCAGTTTTATACTAGCACTGAAAGGAATTGCCAGCTTTTCATAAAAGGTTATCCGAAAATAATTATCAACATTTTATCAAACAGTTGGAGTCTTTAATATAGATGGATATACATTGCTGAAATTACACAATGTGCCTTGGGAATTCATTCATTCCAACATTTATTCCACTATTATTCTACTTTTAAAACATAGCAAAACCAAAACAATGACATCTAAGATATTAGTGAAGGAAAACATTTTCTAAAATATTTTAAAAAAACATAACTAAGTTAAAAAGTAAATAGGCCTTTTAATTAACATTTTAAAAAATTGAGTGGAGATTGTAACATACACACCAATAAAATTCAATAAAATGGAAGACTAGTTTCAGGAGCCATTGCTCCTATCGTCAGTTTCTGGTCGACTCTACTGTTACAAAAGTTCACTATATTTTATACAATTATAGGCCTTTTAATTCTTTACCTTTGTAGCTCATTTCTTTGCGATTCCATTTTATATGTGACAATTTATTTTGGCAATAATTAGATAAGATTGAAATAGACCTTGGGCATAGATAAACAAGGAACATTGTTGCTATTCCTGATTACAGAATTGCAGACCAACCAGCAGTCAGAAGTTCACTCTGGAAAGATGAAAGATCCATTATCAATCAAAATTACATAACCAGTTGGAACCAGTCAGTCATAGAAACATTTATTCATAAAGACCCATAAGACTGCTGTGTTTTCAGCTTTTGCTGATGCATTTTAGTACCAGTCTTTTGATTGTGTTTGACCTTTTTACCCTTGTTATTTGTTTTGGGGTTTTTATTGTTACAATTTTACACCATTGTAAGAATGTTGTGATTTCAGCTCTTGCAGCTATGTTGTAGTACCAGTTTTGTTTGTTGTTGACCATATTACCCTTATTATTTGTTATGGAGCTTTACTTTATTGCCCAAAGTGCTACTGTTGCTTATTTCATACGTTGGTTTGGTGTATATTACTTATTTCTTTAATCTTGGCACAGTTTTTAGTGTGTTTGGGCGCTAATGACCTTAGCTGTTTTGCACCCCTTAAACAATAATCATCATCAGAAATATCCATATTGCAAATGCAGAGCACCTGCATAGCCTTTTTGTATGTAACAATTGTGCAGTTAGTTGCTGGTTAAGAGCTCTTCACAGCTGATAATGTGATGAGAAATAAATTGCTTCCTAAATAATATAGGAAATGAAGTCACTGAAATACAAGGTCTTTAAAATATTGTGCTGCAAAAGGAATTTTGACTAGTGGCTAGCATTGCTGACTGCTGGGTGGCAGAATGACCAAGATCATTAAGGCATGGACTCCTGAATGAGACGTCTGGGGTTGGAATCCTGCTAGGACTGTCCTCCCTGGCTAAAGTTTTTTCCAGGTTTTCCTCAGTGCTCATAAATGGCAAATGCCAGAGAGGTATCCTAAAATTAGGCCTGTAACGTTTCCTTCCTTTAAAATAAATCCTTTCCTAATACATCATTTCATCTCATGTGTCATCAGTGTCCATCACCTATGGTGTGATAGTATAGTCCAGGTATTAAACACCATTTATTCATTACATGCCCCCAATAGGGCCCTCTATCAGTGAAATCATAAGATGAAGGTAGAGGAAACAGAGGTTGTTGCTCAAGTTGTGGCACCAAAGAAGAAAAAGAAGAAGAAAAAAGAAAAAAAATTCTGTGTAAAGCAATTTTCAAAGTGGAATGGTCTCTTGTGAATATGACTATTTAAAAAACATTTCCTAGCTTCTCTTAAGATTTAATCAGAACATGTTTCATGAACCTTTGTCCACAGCCTCACCTGTTATATGATTGTTGAATTATTGGTTGGAGTTCAGTTTATTGGTGTCGGAGTTCACTTTGGGTTGACAATTAATTAATTGTCAGGATTGTGAAAAAATTTACATAGAGAAAACAAAGAAATATGAGTATTGGATTTAAGGAACATTGGAGAAACATTAACTATAAGCAAATAGGAAAATTGGTGGTAATGCATTTTTGGAACAAAAACCACGAGATAAAGAAAAACATCTAAGTTATAAAGAATGTTCAAGAAACCAAAAGGTCTACAGCTGGTCCCTAAGGTTACTGAATCTTATGTTATGAGACATTTTCTTTTTTAGGGTATGTCAAGGATGTACATGCTATCATTTAAACTTTGAGTGATCTTCTGTTATTTGATATATACAAAATTAATACATGGTTGATAGGTACAAAATTATATCCATTTGAAATCAAGGTATTAATTTTGAAAGCCAAAGGATCAATAACACAGGGATTTGTTTGGTTAGTGGTCGGCTGGCCAGCTGTTGCATGAAAAGTTAGCAAATGATTGAACTACATATTCTGCATGGAAATATTTCATAATTACTTACTAATTTTGGGATAGAAGGTATTGAAACTTTATATTTATCATTGCCCCAAGATTTTTGGCATCTCTGCAAAATACCATTACATGCTGAAATTCACATCCAGAAATGGAGCCAGTCCTGCGATGGTCATTAAGTTTCAGATTTCCAGGGAATGTGGATTTATTTTGTACATGATTTTTTGTGATTTACCCAAGTGATAAAAAACAAGTCCAAGAATGTTTGTCTATATCATGTTCAAAATATACATTTTGCAATAATGGAACCTTCCCAAAGCAATTATCTGCTAAATGATTTATAACTGGCATCAGTTTTGTAGATAAACACTAGGCAAGCATGCCTCTTTTAACTGCAGGAGCAAATATGCAAATGGTTCATATGAGATTAGGTCCATAAGTTTTCAGCCTCACTGATAAGGATTATTACCTTCACAAAACCCTTGTCTATTTTCATACCTTATCTGTTTAGTAAATAAAGGCAGCTGTAACTTCTGCTCTGCTGTGTTCAGTTCAGATATAGTTGCATAAAGAAGGCTATATGTAGAAGATTGTGACATGTTCCAAATGGAGTATCAAGTATCCCCCTCATATTCTACGGTAAAAGAATGGACAAAACTTTTTCGCATGGGTCATTGAAGAGAAAACAGTGAAAAGTGTACAAGAAATACCTTCACCCTGCTGATATACCTAAAATAGAAGAGAAACAAAATGACAAAGAGTATACATTGAAGATTAACACTGATGGCAGCAAAAGCAATGCAGGTGTAGGGCCAGGAATAATAATGTATATTAACAATATGTCGGTTCATCGACTACAGTATAAACTGCACCAAAAATGCTGAAATAATCAAGTCAAGCAGTTCACTATTGAGAGCCCTGGAACAGTTGGAAAATATAGACAATGTAACCTATAACAAGCAAATGGCAGCATCCACATGAATAGTCAAATTACACTAGATTTAATTATTAATCATACAAAACACAGTAATTTCTGTGAAAGAATGAGGAAGAAGTTCAAATCGCTCCAACAAGAAAACTGGGAAATACATTTTACTTGGGTTAAAGCACTTGTTGGCACTGAAGGAAAAGAAATGGCAGACTGACTCACAAAAGAAACAATGAAAAGCAAGGACCTGCCAGTGGATTATCAACTCATCCCATCGCAGGTTCAAATGCAGCCAGGATCAATGAATTTTTTTCAGGCATAAAAATTCTAAGTGCTGCTTCCTTTGGAAGGAAAGTAAAGCTGTGGGTCCTGTATCATATATTTATGGTACAAAAAAAAAACCTCAAGGCTGAAAGAAGAGACCTTTGAGCAAAATTTATCAGCTGTTTCACACTCTGAATTGAGTGGGATGCTGATGACATGAGATGTTGAAGAGCATCCATATATAAACCAAGTTAACAATAATTCATCCCAAAATGTGAAGTGAGGAATGAGTTAAGAGAAGAAAGTCAGTGACTATGGGAAACACAGTGGCAAATGACAATAAACAGCTCAACCACAAAATCATATTTTCAGACTGTAACTAAAAGGCTTAAAACCAATATCCTTCTAAGCTCCAATATTACAGCAATCCTTTTGGAGCCTACTTTCATTGCTTCAAAATAGCAGAGTACCCATCATGTATATGTCTGGAGGGTATACAGACAGTGGAACACATCTTGTGAGATTGCAAAATCTTGAAGAAAGAGCGAGAAATATTCTGGAAAGATGTTGTAAAAGTAACTAGGTGATGGCCAATAGACAATAATGAACTTGTTCTAAAATATAACAATTAAAAAAAATTGTAAACACTATCAATTTTGACAGTTTTAAAATTAACACAAATTGACTAATAGACTAAAAAATGTGGTGACTAAGAATGTTAATGTGAATTATGTAAAAGCATATAGTACCAATTTCGTCAATCTTCAAAATATGATAATTAGGTTAGAATAAGAATGTGTGACAGTGTAAAAAAATAGAATTAAGGATGACATGTAACAATGAAATGATAGCAATGCATGTAATATTGCTAATTATTATTGTAATGTAGCATGCAGTAAATAAAGAAGATTAAAAAAAAGCACACACTGTTAAGCAATGTTAAGCAGTGTTAAGCAATTTCATACTTTTTGTTAACACTAATAAAAATTATATAACAATACTTTGAATTTTGATTACCATTTCACTCCTTATATCCCAATATAATTTAAAATAAGCAAATTTGGATGCTGATTCAATTATAAAAGTAAGAAAGAAACACAATAATGCAATGCCATATGGAAAATTAGAAAGATTTTTGATATAATCTAAAAAGAAAATAAAATGTGCAAAATAAATTGTGCATCACAGACTGTCCCAGAATATACCATCATTTTGGGAAAGTAATGAGATGATTTTTAGATAAATTGAGAAGTAGTGAGATACCATTTTGTCCCATTTGCTCCATTTCAAATACTGTTCATACTCATACCCACGCCTGTATTTAGTACTGCTGA
Source organism: Metallyticus violacea (assembly GCA_030762175.1). Lineage (NCBI taxonomy): Eukaryota > Metazoa > Arthropoda > Insecta > Mantodea > Metallyticidae > Metallyticus > Metallyticus violacea. The sequence continues at coordinate 98,710,736 of CM060835.1, read as the reverse complement.
TGCCCCTGAGCAAAAACCTTTGATACCCTCTCCCCATAGCTCTTTGTGTGTGTGTGTATTAAATTGTGAGTGGGTAATGCTATAATATGTTTTTACTGAAACTATGAATATAAAAAATTAATGCAAAGAATTTACATTTAAAAGGATTTCTTCTATGACCAGAAGTCAAAACACTATTGAAATCAATGTTATTCAATCTTTTTTCTCCATGTACCCTTAGAGACAGCTTTCCAGATGTACCCCAGGATTATGCTTAATTCAAATTATATTAACTATTTGGATGTAAAATAAATAAAAATAATTTATCACAATATTTTTAATTATTTCTAATCATTCACCAAACATATATATATATATATATATATATATATATATATATATATATATATATATATTAATTTTAAATTTTACATACTGCCTAAGAAATATCTGCCTGGTACCCTGGGATAGAATGATTTAAATAACAAGAGACTTCCTCCTTGCCCTGCCATTTGCAAATTGATTTCTTAATAGTTCTATTTCACTGTCAAGTCAGATTCACCAGCAAAGACATAATGGTGATTGAGACAATCTTTCCTTCGTGGTGTCCTTAAATAATTCTTTATGCATTTTAGAGCAGAGAATGATCTGTCCACTGAGCAGAATTCAATGACTACATATTTAAACTGATCAACATTGCCATCAGCAATAAAAACTTCCATGTGGGTCAGAGATTTAAATTTTAGAAATTTATTCACATCATTTAAACTTATCATTTATATACCACACTACTTATATGGTTTCCAGAAATTTTACTGTCCCTTAAAACCTGTTGCCATGGTCAGACCTGTCACCATGGTTCCCAACCCCATAAATAACATCCTGGCCACACCATTTGCTTTCAATCTGTGTTTAATTCTAATCTGCATTACTACATTGAATTAGCATCCTGCTGAAAATGATGCTAATGCTAATGTACAGAATGATAATGTATAAAAATTAAAGAAAAATGTAAAGGTGAACTAAATTTGATACAATGGAGATCCTGTGAGTACAAAACCTTGAATGGTGGTGGAATAGTAGTTTTTGAAATACACAAGGAATTTGCTATATATATTGTATTATTTTCAGATTGTAAAATAATGTGAAATTGGAGTAATATGATAGTAATAGTCAGTTTAGACATTTTAAGGGGGAAGTAGGCTGTGGTGGTTCCTTTTAACACTTTTGTCTTTATGTGCTACTCATAGGCATACATTTCTTCTTTTCTGTTGTTATTATTCTTGACATTTCTTGTATCAAAATGTTATGTAAACATGCAGGCTGGTTTTCAGAAATAGAGAGATTATTATTATTCAGTAGATTAGAGGATATGTCACATGATTACATAATGTATGCCCCTTTGAACCTTGACTTAAAGCAGATTATTGTATGTTTTAAGCTGATAATAAAAGTAAGATAGTATATTTAAATGCAAGACACTGAAGTTCTGTCTCAGTTAGTTCTGCAAATTTGCTAGAGGTAAGGGTAAGCACAGCATGTTTAAATAATATTAAGAGGAAGAAGTTGGACAGAACAGATACACAGTAAATGATTGGTTTTATTCAGAAGAAAATTTCTGATATGGGTACTAAATCTATGCTGTAAACTAATATATCACCAAAATTCAATCTGAATTTAGAATTACTTTGTTAAAAGTGAATTTAATGCCAAAAACACAGGATTTAATTGCATTTTTTTTATTTTTCCTGGGCATGCAGTAATGCATTATCATTGAACTAGGATTTTTAGTTTTAAGGCATTCCTTCAATAAGAGAGAGAAGGGTGGGGACTTGGTAGAGCCATAGCTACACTATTGCTACAATTCAAGTGATTAGAGTGGTTTCAAGCTCGTCATAAAGATCTGTAGGAACTGGATATTGGAGTATAAGTCTAGGAATTTTTTTTAAAATTACACTGATTACAATAATTACTATCCCATAGATATTAATTTATATGGTATCACAGTAAAAATATTTTCTCTATTTTCTCGCAAAATAATATAACAGTATACTGTCTAGTTTATAATAGGCCATGTATTTCATTTCTTGTTATTTCATTTTAATCCATTGCATTTTGTAAATATTCACAAAATAAACCAGTAGTTTCAAGTATTCTTACCAACAACAATAACATTACATGCATAGGCTTTCATGGCAAGAGACCACCATGGGTGGCCGAGGTCATTAAGGCACGAACTCGTGAGTGGGAGGTCTGGGTTTGAATACTGCCAGGATCGTCCTCCCTGCTGAGGTTTTTTCCAGTTTTCCTCAGTCCTCATAAATGGCAAATGCCGGGGAGGTACTCTAAACTTAGGCCTGGAATAATTCCTTCCTTAAAAATAAATCCTTTTTCATCTCATGTATCATCAGTGTCCATCGACTGTGGTGCCTCTGTAGCAAAAACTGGCATTAATCTATTCATTCATGGCAAGAGTGTTGAGTCCTAACATGCTTTTTGAGCTTATTGGAGTGTTCTAATAGTCAAATTATATTTGTAGTAACTGGAGGGTTTTTCTTGTTTCTGACATTATCATAGATGACATAGGGAAGCAATCAAAATATTTAAACACCTCAATAACATAAACAGGAAAAAATAAAAGGTATGAAACTTAACAAAAATTGGATTTCTGCTCTTAAGAAGCATGTTAGAACTCCTGTTGTTGATCAACACCAAAATGACCATAACCATGCTACTCCTCTTTTTGCTTTCCATGTCACAGCTCCACACTCACCATCGATTATTGACGGTGGAGTCTCATTCCTAGAGTCAGTTGCTTACCGTCTAGTTAATATTTTTTATTCCTCTGAAGATGTCCACCAGTGTTGAATGAAACATCAGTTCATTACAAATATAATTTGAAAATTAGAATGGCCAAAAAGCCCAGAAAATCATGTTAAAATTGAACAACAACGATGATGATAATGATCATCATCACCATAATAATAATCATAATGTTTACTAATAATCAACAGATACAATATAGTACACATGAGAAACATACAAATTATGGAGTTGCTTTTTTCCATTCCCTTTACATTTAACACTGTGGTTGTACATGTAATTGGAATATATTTAAATAACTGATTAAAATACTCAAATGTTCATCAATACATATAATTCTTATATTATATAATTTTAAGTTTCATTATCTTGGCTCGTAACATGTGGAGATTGTTCCAATAGAGAGAATTTTCTGATAATTAACTTTTAAGTCCAAGTTCAATTCACAGAGTGGTAAACAAATTTCATGAAATGAGAAATATTGTTGATAAAAGCATACATACAGTATTCAGAGTTTTTTTTTTTATTTGCTTTATTTACGGATGCTCTTTAACATCTCAGGTTATCAGTGACCCATTCAAATCAGGGCGTGAAATGGCCAACAAATTTTGCTCAGGCTTTAGGTTCTTTTTTGTGCTGTAAATGTACTACACAGGACCCACGGCTTTATTTCCCTTCCAAAGGAAGCCATATTTAGAATTTTTACACCCAAAAATATCCATGGGTCCTGGCCAGGATTGAACAGATGATCTTAGATCTACAATACAAGTATGGTTACCACTATACCAATAAAACCAACTAAGAGGGGAGGGAAAGAGAGCAAAACTTCAAGATGATATTAAAATATCATTTTGGTGATTGGGCAGATGGATAATCTGGGGCAGAGGAGGATATTGTAGTACTTGAGTCTTGCTCGCAGCTAGCTCTTTGTGCCTGTTCCCCCATGGGGGCACCTCCATGTGTGTGAGAGGAAGGGATGAGTTGAGGGAGGCATTGGATGACAGGATCTATAACCAGTGTCTGTGTGGACAAAGGAGGAGTTCCTAACATGTTTCCAGATAGAACACCTTGACACTGGTGGAGCCCAACATGAGGGTATACCTCCATCCCTGACACTGGAGCGAGAACATTTCCAAAGCTGAACTCACCATTGTGCCAATCTATCTCTGGCACTTGCAACCATGTAACAGAACCAACAGAATGCAATGTGGATGTAAACTGGCTTACAGACATAAAAATAATAATAATAATAATAATAATAATAATTATTATTATTATTATTATTATTATTATTATTTTGTTTTGTTGTTGGTTCTATTGTTATTGAAAATAACATAGTTTAATTATGTTGTATTTAAATAGCTATCTTGTTATTAAGAAGGAAAATTATAAGAACACAAAGTAGTGAAGGGCAAGAACTCAGCATGTGCAATAAATTAAAGGGTTTAACAATAACAATGGTCAAAAATAACATCTTTAAAGGTTTGTTATTTTTAAAGGAGAACCATTTACAGTAAAACTTTTAGGATCTGTTATGGACAAAACTGGATTAAATAGTGGATTTTCTTGATTTCTATAGGTTTCAATGAAAAAATTTATCTCTTTTTGATGATGAGGTTATAATGATAGTGAGCTTTAATTGTCTCCCTTGCAAGCATAATTTTTTTTTATATACAGTTCAGAGGTTTAGAATGTAGTAAATAATGAAACTACATTTACAAAATAAATTGTAAGAAATAATCTTAAATCCCTTGCATCACATTTTAAACTGAGCTGAGAAGCTAATGTTTATTTATTACATTAGTGAAGTACCTAACATATTTTAGAACATCATATTATTTTTTTCAATTTATCAATTTTTATCAATTTAATTTGCATTTTTCTTACCTAGTTTCTTAATGGCACTTGAATTAATATAGTTATTTTGCTTTATTGGTATAGGTGTAAAAATGGAAGCTATTCAATTTGATAAAAAGAAGCAAAAAATATCTCTTATTAAGACTCCATTGCCAAAAGAGCTTGACAGTAATGATGTATTGGTGCGAGTTGCTTATGCTGGAGTTTGTGGAACAGACGTGCATATAGTTGATGTGAGTATTCAGCATTTTTGTGACTACCTATATTGTTTATCTTTCTAGTTTCAGTCATGCTATGTAAAAGTTATTAAGAGTGTACTGTAATTGAAGTAAGGCAATTGCTGTTACATTTTCAAAATGAGCTTAGTAGTGATTAAAAAAGAGGCACATGCTGCCAAATCATTGCATTCTGGATAGTTAACGTAGTTTATGGGTTCCCTCAAATTTTACTTCTTCAATTGTTTATAAACATGTCTTATTTTTACTCAAAGACCACTACCACTACTTTATAGTTAATAACTTACAGTATGTATCTTAATGATGATTCTCATGATTATATATTATCTTCTAAAGAATTTCATACTAAAGAATTTTGTAGTAAACAACATTTTAAGAACTGTAATTACATTCATTCTGCTTATAGTTTAGATTCACAAAAACTGTATATAATTTATCTTACATGATATATTATTTATTCTTAAAAATAATATTCTGTATTTAATTGTTAATCATTGCTTCCAGTGGATCCTCAAATTTTCTTTACCCTCAGGGAGCACTACTATTGAAAAAGGTAATAATAAGCAAATTCCAATTACAGCAATATCACTATTGTCTGGTTCAAAAGTACATGAAAAGTTTTTTTTTTACAAAAGATTATTAACCTTTATTTCAGAAAAAATATATCAACAGAAACTGCTCTTTTCCATTTTGTAAATACTACATTGAGACCAATAGATTGGAAAAGAAAAATTATAAGTTTATTTTTTGACATATCTAAAGCTTTTAACGTCCTAAAACAAGATATACTATAATATGAGAATTCTAGTTACGCTTGATTCCGGAAAGCGGACGGGAGGAAGCCGGTAGAGCATGAAGTAAACACGGGTATTCTAAATGGGTAGTTTTCCTTCAGTGCTGCGTGATTACTTACTCGTACAGTTGGCTTTAACAAAACAATAACACAGCTTTTTAGAAGAGGTGCGATCAACATTCACAACTTCGGGTGTTCGGTTTTCTATGCTGGAGTTCGTGAAAGGAGGGGTAACTGCAGCCAATATTTCATCGGTTTGTACGGGTAAATCGCGAGCCCATATGTTTCCGGTCAATGCTACTTACCCTTACAGCAAGAAACATCAGAGATTGCTGGTGTGATAAGAGCTGCAGTCCTGAACAAGAGACAGCGGACTCTGCGTGGCAGCTTGTAAAGTGTAAATGTTGCATGTATTTTTTTTTTTCTAAACATAACATAATATACTCCGTTACTTTCTGGGTGCAAAATGTTGTTCCTTGTTACAAAATTGAGTTATTCACTTTTTACCAAGCGTTGTCATATTGGAATTTGCAATTAATTGAAATACACACACACTAACCTTAGGTAAATCCTAGTAACCGGTGGACCCAGTGATTTGTTGCGGCTTGCTACGGCCTGATGGTCTACGCTCGCCTCCTTTTCATAAATATAAATTGATAGGGGTGGGTAAATCACTATAATGGTGCCAAATCTCCTTTGATTTCAACAGAAAAAGAAATTCATAAATATCAATTTATAGCGCATTGTGTGCGTAATACTATGTTAGAAAGTAAATCGCTAGAACGGTTGCAAATCTCCTTTTACTCTGGCAGAATAAATAATTTTAAAAAAGCACTAGGACATGAGAATTAGAAAGCACTGCCTTCGCATCTCTAGTAACACTCTCTAACTGACTGAGCTATCATGCCATTGTGCCCGAAAGCCTTATTATCTAGCTATATCTGTGCAAGTCACACTACTTTTGGCTCTCTCCACTGACGCTCGGGACTGCAGCTTTTACCGCACCAGCAGTCTCGGATGTTTCTTACTATAAGGGTAAAAGTGTCAATGCTTAGTACAGGTTGAGGTGTTCGTAATAGTACACAGTTTGCGCAGGCTCAATTACAGGTCGTTGCTTTGTACAGTTTGAAGTGTTAGAAGATGCGTTTGCTTGTGTACTTCTTTCTAATTATGTTTAAAGTGCTTGTGCTATGTGTGAAAAAAATATTATTATTTAGATAAATGTAATGCTGGCTGAAAATGTTACTCCACATCAACAAATATTTATATACAATACTTACATCAAAACATATTCATGCCAACAAGCGCAAATATGCGCAATGCCCTCCAAATATGCGCAATGTTAGAAATCTTGTCAATATATTTAAAGAAACGGGATAGCTGAACTGCAATATTCATAGGCGTGAACTAGGGTTATAATAGAAGAAAAGCTGGGTGATGTTGGGGCATTATTTAAATGTTCTCCTAATAAATCTTTACGTGGTGTAGCACAAGAAGTAGGCGTTTCTAAAACTTCGGTCCATACGGCTACTAAACTTTTAAAAATTGAAACCTTACAGAGTTACTACAATGCAAAAATTAAGGCCGCATGATTGAGAAAGTCAAGTGAATTTATGTAATTAGAAAACTTATAGCGGTATTGTTGAACCACATTTAACAATTTTCTTTGATGAAGCATGGTTTCATTTACATGGATACACATATTACAGAACAATAGATTCTGGAGCACAAAAACCCACAAGAAATTCCTCTGCATGATGACAAGATTGCTGTGTGGTATGCTGTAGTAGCAAACCGAATAATAGGACCTATACTTTTTTAAGATACTGTAAATTCGGAGAGGTATCGTATGCAAATATACTTTATTTTTAACAATTGACTGATCATGAGAGACAATGTACATATTTTCAACAAGATTCTGCCACAGCCTATACTGGTCACGATTCTTTGGGGGCTATAAGGGAGATTTTTGAAGATAGAGTTGTTTCTATAAGGGTTGTGGGCCCGCACCTGCGATCATTATTTGTGGGGAACACCAAAAAGTAAGAGTTTATAGAAATAACCCACACATTGTAAATTAACTGAAAGATAATATAAGAGCAGAAATTAAAAGGATTGCAAAAGAAGAACTCTTGTATATGAATGCAAAATTTCATCAAAAGATATCAGGAATGTGTGAATGCCAAAGGACATCACTTTGAGCAACCACTGTAACAGGTTGGTTAAATAAATTGAATATTTTGTGCACACCATAGGTTAATGAAAGCTAATGACTAGAATACGTGGGGAATTGCAGATCTAGAATGTTGCTGTTTACTTCGCGCTCTACCGGCTTCCTTCAGCCTGCTTTTTTGGATCAAGCTTGAGGCGAACTCTGTATTTCAAAATTTGAGAACTTTGGTATTAGAGGGGATGTACTTAAATGGATTAGATCATACTTGGAAAATATAAAACAACTTGTCAGATTATTAATTGTGAAAAAGGGGAAGTTACACACTATTTCAATCAGGTCAAGATATTAGATTTGGAGTTTCACAAGGTCCAATCTTGGGCCCAATTTTGCTTCCTCTTTTTGTTAATAGTCTAAAAGATAACTTATTAATTATAGCACCAATACAGCGTGCTAATGACACCAACTTAATAATAGAGAGACTATTTGTGATGATAAACAACTATACAGTTATAGCTGAAGCCTTTAATTGGTTTAAAAACAATAAATTAGTTATAAATGTTAATAAAATATCAGTAATACATTTTCATACTTCTCAAACTTCTAATTTTGAAGAAGCTACTAAAATTAAAAATGAAGTTATAAAATATACAGAGAGCTTCAAATTTCTTTGCATTTGGGTTCAAGAATTTAAAATGGGATAAGGGTATTGAGAATCTTATAAAATAAGTAAACCTAATTTGTTACAACTTCAGTCTACTTGTAAATAATGTAAGTACGAATACCTATTAGAAGTGTTTATTTTGCAGTATACATTCTATTCTTAAATCTGGTATCCTATTCTCGGGAAATTTCTTCCCTGTAAAAGACTGTTCCTAATATAGAAAAGAATTATTAGTGTGATCTGAGATTACACTGGAAAGCAACTTATAAGCCTTCTTTCAAAAATTTGAAATTGTTGCCCCTTCATTGTATCTATATTATGAGTCATTATTAACAAAAACGAATCTTATGTGGAAAAGCAATTTTTTTTTTTCCAAATATACCATGAATTTATACTACCATAATACAAGAAAATAACTGACTTGCGCGTAGAAGGCAAAACACTAAAATCAGTCAAACTAAGGTGATAAGTATATACAGGAGTAAAATTATACCACAAATTGCCAAATTTCATAAAATCAACAGAAAAACTTCCGTATATATTTAAATCTAAAATAATGGCATATTTGCTTGATCATTGCTTTTACTCAATAGAAAAATTATGTCCTAACTTTTAGATTATCCACAAGAAAAATGTGTATATTTTGACCTATATTGGGTGTAAAATATATATATATTAACAAGGCTCAGTGGTAAGTAGATACTTAGTATCTAGTAGATACTTACCACTGAGCTCATATGGTGTTAATAAACCTATGTCCAGAAATGGTTTGTTTATTTACTAGCACCTGAAATGTAGAGGAGGACATAGACAGTATGGATTACAAAAGCTGGGAAAGAAGTAAAACAAAAAATTGAAATATTTTAAGTAAACAGTATTTTAATTAACTACAGTAGGTGCTCAATATGGCTGCCACCAACTTCAATACATTTTGTGCATCATTTGGTTATGTCATGTCAAACTCTTGAAAAGATTACTGGTATAAGTCGTGCCACAAGGTCTTATTGTGTCTCCACGGGAGTCTCATACACCAGGGTTTGCATGTACTCTTAGAAAAAGATATCCAATTGTGTCAGGTCAGGTGAGCAAGGGAGCCAGGTTATTGGGCCCCCACTTTTAATTCATTTGTTGCCAAAGGTGTCATTCAAGTGGCCTTATAGTACCTCATGATCGAAGTGTGCTTGAGACCTCATGCTGGAACCACATTGCACATGAATTTCCCAAGGCAATTGGAGTAAGACTTGTCATAGAAATACTAGGAAATCTGGACCAGTAAGATTTACAGGTATGAGGTATGGACCTATTAGATGGTCATCAATAATACCAGCCCACACATTTTTAACAAAGCGAAAGTTCAAAGAAGCGATACTCAAGCATTTTGTAGATCAGTCTTCTATGAGCACTTGAGCTGTAGCACACACCATTGGTGTAAAGCACATGTCAGTATGGCAAGTTTTGCACGATGAGCAACTTCCCCCCTACCATATATGAGTATTAGACGAGATCATAAAAACTAAGTTCATTTCATTCTGAACAGAATTGGAAGTCAATATGCTTATAATAATGTGCATTGCACATGTTAGATATTGTTAGTTCAAATTTTTCTATGGGTAATGTTCAGCATATCTAGTTTAAAGGGGAGTTAAAGTGATTAGTTCTGTATATTTGCTTATGTCTATTCTGATTAAACACAAAATGAAAGAATCACTAGATAAGTTCTGTGACAGGATAGTCTGATAGGTACACCATAAACTGGTATACTATACAAATTAAAAGCTCCCTCCTTGCATGCCACAGCAATAATGGCTAGAAGCACATATGCTTCATTTAGCTCTGAGCATTAGACCATTGAAATTATTTCAAAGTTGAAGACCAGCAGATATAAAATGGAACTTGAGAACATTTTGTGTGACTTTTAATGCAAATTAAATGAGTCATGGTCACTTGAGCATTTAAAAGAAGCATTTTGGAACTTTTCTCCTTCATTGCCAGTTTTCCACTGGTTAGCCAAATTAAAAAGAAGAAAAATAATCAAGATGTGCAGAAAAATGCAGTTTAATGGTAGAGACTATGATTAATGAAGAAGATGCAAGAGTGGCCTATAAACACAATGAGGTGGAGCTGAGCATTTCCACCATCCTGTATCAGCATTTAAGAACAAGGACAATTTCTTTTCAATGAATGCTCTACCTCATTGAAGGACAAAAGCAAATCAAGAATGGTGCAGGAAAATGCTGGAAAGGTTTAGCAATGGAAATTCTTGGCAGATTTCGCATAATAAGTGATGAGATCTGGATTTAACAATTTCACCCCAAAATTAAGTGTCATTCATTAATTTAGGTCTTCACAGATGAACAGCCTGTGCCTAAGGTGAAGAAACCAAGAAGCATGAGAAAGAAACTGAGTGTCCACTGACTTTCTGGAAAATAGGAAAGTTACTATAAAGTAATTCGAAGAGGTTCTCTACCTATGGTTTTTCCAAAAATCAAGACAGAACTATGGGATATATTTTGTCTCTGTTCACATGACCAATGTAACAAATTCTTTTCTTGAAATAATTTCTGCAAAATTGTTATGTATCCAGCCCATAGTTGCAATTTGAAGAATCGCATATGTGGATGGTGTCTTTGAAGAGGAACATAGTATTCCAGAGAACAAGTGGCATTGCTTTTTTAAGCAGATGCAACAATGTATAGAATATGCTGAAGAGCACTTTAAAAAAAATAAAATACAAATAACATAAATGGTGATATTACAACACCTAATTATAATGCACCTATGACAAAGCAAAGGTGAAAGTAATCACATGTTTATCACTTCATATAGTACTTAAATCTGACACTTCACTGGCTCACTGTCTAAACCTGACTTAAACATTTATTCATAAACAAACAAAGAAACATATAAATATTGTACTTACAATACTGGAAATGGAGGTTAGTGTAAAAAAATTAATACCTAAGATTAGGATAAAGAATCATATGAATATACTTCAATCTGACTTATTAAGCAGTTTGATAAAGAAAACCATGACCAACAATATTACATAACTGGTAAAACATATCCTATAAAAGCTGTAGCTATTATTAAGAATAAAATAATTGTTCCAATTATTCCAGTGAAGTATAATTTATATGATGCGTAGTATAAACCTTGTCCATGACATCATAACAAACTGTGGCAATTGTTTTATTGTTGCATATCTCAAAAGTTCTAGGGATCCTTATAATTACATAAAACTATGAATTAGATCATATTTGCCTTGAAAAGTCTGAAGCTAATGCTTTTATTTATGATTTCATCTTTTCTGCATTTTTTATATTATTTGTTTGCCATTTAATTTGCATTTAAAAGTATGATACTGTAATTGTTGATCATTGTAAGGATTGCTGAAGCATTACTGCTTTGTAGGGTTTGTTTGTAGTATGTGCATATGACAACTTGAATGCTATATCAATAATTTTTATTTATTGGCCATTGCTAATCTGTACTATCTGATTAGCTCTTCTGAGTATTTGATTTATGACTGTAAACAAGTAATTGTTTTTGTGGTCTGTGAGGTATATTAAATTTTTTCAACATTTATTCTTTAGATTGAAGAAAAAAAAAGGTCCAAAAAGGTAAAGGACCATGAATGTGCTCAATAATACCACTTTTCTATGTTTAATTTAATTTAGTTCTCTGTAGTTCTGAGCTCCAAATAAGCAACAAATTATGTGCTGTGTGTGCCAATATGCAATGTCATCAAATGTAAATAATGAATTACTTGCTTGGCAGGGAGCATTCCCATGCAGCGACAATCCTGTGGTGCTTGGCCATGAGTTTACCGGTGTGGTGGAATCTGTTGGAACAAAAGTAACTCATGTAAAGAAGAGTGACAATGTTGTAGTTGATCCAAACAGGTACTTTCTTTTAATAATAATTCAATTTGTAATCAAACACAGTGAAACACATTAATGATCTCTTCTGAGTCAGATGTTTTCCACATGATCTGTTGTTGTCATTTAACAGCAGATGATGTGAACAATAGTTATATGAAACATATGTCCTGAGTAAATCTCATTTAAGTGAAATCATAAAGAGTGTTTTGAACGCCTTACTTAGAAGAAGTACATTCTTATTTTATATCTTACATTGAATGCATTTTTTTTAGTTATTATATGTCTCAAATTTTCTAGATTAGTATACTTTTATTTACAGTGGCTGCAACACTTGTGATCATTGTCATGGAGGCTCTTATCATAATTGCAAGACAGGGGGCATAAATAACACAATTGGAATTTATCGAAATGGAGGTTGGGCTCAGTACTGTTTAGTTCCAGCAGAGCAGGTACACAAGGTGCCTGATAACATGTGTCTTCAACATGGTTTGTATATCTGAAAAACAGAAGTACTTTTTAATTAATTGCAATTAAAAATAATAATGAATATTTTATAATGTCTATCTTCAGAAGAAAAGAAATACTTGATAAAAAAGAAACTAATGATTATCTGAGGGAAAAGCAGTATGGAAGTTAAGAAAAATTTAGGGAAGAGGTGGGAAGAACAAGAGAGTGAAAAAGAAAAGCAAAAAAAAATCCCATTAATTTCTGATGCCTAGAGGATTGCAATATATCAGTGCATTAAGATTAAATAAAGTGACATTGTTAAGGCAGTTAAATAATATAAATTGGGTCATCTTTAAAATAGTTGCCTATTCTTAACATTTAGAAAATTATTATCAATTTAAAATGGCTACACTTTATTGACAATAGTGCACGTTTTGTTTTTTATGAACAGCTTGAAACCCAGATTGTGGGTTCAAACTTGGCCAGATCAATGGATTTTTTTGGACTTAAAAATCCTAAGTATGACTTGCTTCGAAAGGGAAGTAAAGCAGTGGGTCCTGTGTTGTACAGTTGTGGTACAAAAAAGAACCTCAAGCCTAAAAGAAGAGGCTTCTGAGCAAAATTTGTTGGCTGTTTCACGCTCTTAAGTGGAATGGGATGCTAATGACCTGAGATGTTAAGAGCATCCGTAAATAAACCAAATCAACAATGAACAGCTTGAGCAAGAATTACCAACAAACTCACTAATCTAGAGATTGTGAAAATAATTAAAATAAGCTTGCTCAAGATTATAAACTTCCATAGATATTCATAGAGTATAATTTTCCTATTGTATCAATATCCTGAAATGTGGAACAAAATTTTGCCTTTTTGTGAAGAGAGACATTATAAATTGCTTTTCTTCTTTTTGTCCATACTCTGATGCTAAAAGGTTGATTTTTTTTTAAAAAAAAGTTAAGTTTTGAGAAAAAAGGCTAAGATGCTCCCTGACAAACCCCAGGAATTTTATAGCTGTGTGATTACAGGTTGAGATATTAAAAAGGGGGGGAGTTATAGTCTTATAATTCTTTTATATCATTGTTTTCTGCAATAGTTATGGATTTTTGAGATTCCAGAATGATTGTCCCATCAAAGAGACAAAAATATCTCATATTTCAAAACTTTGTCAAAGATCTCTAATGAATGCTATAAAATGTGTTAACAAACATTGGATAATTGTCTGTCTCTTCCTAGGTGCTGATTGCTGTTTATGGTTTTTATTTAGTCTTTCTTAAGTTAAAGGGTAGCATTAACATTTCTGGATCCTTGGGTCTTATAGTGCAACTGTTTTATTTTAGCAAAGATATTGTTTTGAAGGGGTCTGAAGAGCCAAGAATGAAGAAGAAGAAGAAGAAGAAGAAGAAGAAGAAGAAGAAGAAGAAGAAGAAGAAGAAGAAGAAGAAGAAGAAGAAGAAGACGACGACGACGACGGAGGAGGAGGAGGAGGAGGAGGAGGAAGAAGAATAAGAAGAAGAAGAAGAAGAAGAAGAAGAAGAAGAAGAAGAAGAAGAAGAAGAAGAAGAAGAAGAAGAAGAAGAAGAAGAAGAAGAAGAAGAAGAAGAAGAAGAAGAATTAAATTCTGCTAAGTTATTACTTCGGTAATAGACTACCTACTTTAGATTCCATTCTGCTGATGTTGTGAGGTATAGTGTTGATAATGGGAACAGTTACATTCATGTTCAAATTCACATCAAGGAATGCAGTCCTTTTTACACTGCAAAAAGCAATTTTTCTGTAACTATGATTGTGAAAGATGGTTTCATTAATCTTCTATTAAATGGAATAAGAATGAGTACATAAACATTTGTAATTATAGGCACTTAACTTAGAACTGTAAGAGGAGTGATTGCAAAAATATTCCCAATTTTTATGAAATGATGAAAGAAAATATAATTCCAAACAATTCATTTTTAAATTGAATGACCATGTCTTACAACTCATTAATGGTTTCTGGTGCACAGTAATCCCACCTCTTTATGGTGGACCTGGGTAACACTAAGCAAATTACAGTTATGGCAAGCTTCCCAAGAGGTAAGAGCTCTAATAAAAAACACTGCTTTTCACTACTATTCTGGAATACTGGTTGCTTAACATTCAGTAAAATTCACAAATTGATATATTATTTCATAAATATAATGCAGATGTCTGTGTAATTCTTGAAACTAAGGTAATGATAAATTTTATAACTTGAATAACTACAATGTATATTATCTACATAAACATCGACAAAAGGCAAGTTACATATAGTAAGAGTCAGAAACTCTCTTATAAGTAAAACATCTACACTAAAAACCATGAACGTCACAGACAATTAAGTGTACTTACGAAGCTGTTGACAATGGAGTGGTATATATATATAAACAATGTATACAGTTTTTTTCACACTAACTCCATTCACTTACATAAAATTTGGAACATATGTTTTGGGAGCGATCCCTCCCATCTTCAGCCTGTTGACAAACTGTTGTTAAACGTGGCGGTTGGGTCTCTTGATGTTCTTTTGGCGGCATCTGTTGGTTCTATTAGGAATTTGCTGAGTTCATCCAATGGAGGGATATCGAAATTCATCAAATTATCCTTATTTTTTGTAATGAAAATGTTTTCCCAAGTGGAAAGTTCTATTGCATTATGAAGTTGTTTAAGTAGTTTTATCTCTGATTTAATTTCATGATTTTTATTCCAAAAATTTTATTCCAAAAAATGGAATAAAAATCATGAAATTAAATCAGAGATAAAACTACTTAAACAACTTCATAATGCAATAGAACTTTCCACTTGGGAAAACATTTTCATTACAAAAAATAAGGATAATTTGATGAATTTCGATATCCCTCCATTGGATGAACTCAGCAAATTCCTAATAGAACCAACAGATGCCGCCACAAGAACAGTCATAGCCATATTGCAGTCATAGCCATTCTTCTCTTAGCCAATGCCATTCTCTTGTACCTTTCCCACCTACATTACTACTCAAATTCATTCACAAGTATAAAAATTCACTAACAATCTGATTTCTTGATATTAACATTTTTCATTTTTAGTTTATTGCCCTTCTTAAACACCATAATTTTATTAATTAATAATTAATTATGATGATTAATTAATATCATAATTTTAGTTTTATCCCCATTCTCCATATTATCTTTCAATTTCATCTATAACTAACTAACTAACTTTAAACCAATCACTGATATATTTGCCATTATACCAACCGACCCTTTACAATATATAGATATCAGTATGAAACTAAATCTGGATACTATCCAGATCCAAGAAGAATGACCTACCTGAAGTATTAAGATTGACAGCACTTAGTACACTAAACAAACTAAACAACTATTATCTAACTGACACATGATGTAGAGTATGAATGAATAAATATTTATTATAATTTCATTAAAATTACAGTTTTACAATATTTCCTTGATCCTTGAGTGCTTGTTAATTCCGGATCCTTTACAACTAACACCCCGGTTGTTGTGTACATAGATCACTCTAACTATAGGTGTTATTAAACGAACTTTACAAATACTTCCCTAAAGGTGATCATCGTCCATAGTTGCAACTTTATTACCATCCTCCTTCTCCTTGATCACTTTCCTCCACCACTTTTCTCTTACTTTCCCTACATTATTCCCAAGCTGATTCAAAAGTTCTTTTCTGCTAAATGTAAAAATCTTTAATGCCAGAATTTCTGCATGCAAATTATCCCATTTCTTGTTCCATATTTCCTCTCTCCATCCTTCAGTTTCTGTACATTCTAATATGCAGTACAAGTTTCTGTACATTTTAATATGCAGTGGGCATAATTCTTTGCCAACTTTTACCCCACCTAAAATCATGGTGTATAATATATACAGATGGATCACTTAAAAATTCAGAAGTAGGCTTTGGAATTTACTGTGAAGAATTCACTTAATATGCAACTTTGGGACAGTATGCTAACAATTTTTATGGAAAAATAATGGTCATTAGAGTAACTTTAGAAATTTTACTGTGTAGACCTAACATAAATAAAAGAACTGTCATCTTAAGTGACTGGAGCTATACAAAGCATAATGAATTACAGCTACCCACGAACATATATTATAAATGAAATAAGAAAACTATGTCATAAACTCTAGATCCAAAATACAGAAATAGTTTTTCAATAGTTCCTGAGTCATATTGGATTAAAGGGAAATGAAATTGCTGATAATTTAGTGAAAAAATTAATTGCATAAAATTAAAACCAACTTTTGAACTAGAATTGTGGAATGTAGGCTTTCACGGCCAGTGTCAGTTATGTGAACCGTGTCTTCCGGGCTGTAAGGCCGTGGTTCAATGGGATTCTTCTCCTTCATCTTCTCAGACATTTTGTCCAGGACTACCATGGACATCTTCAGTGGTGTGGTTGTCTTAACCTTACTGGAGATAAGGCAGTGATGACTCATTGTTGGAATTGACAGCATTAAATATGGTAGGGGTACCTGTGAAACTGATTTCTGATTGGTTCGCTTGGTCAAGGGGGTTGTATCTAGCCTGAAACTCCTGGGCATGGTCAGCTGAGTGTTGGTTGCTGATTCATTTGCATTATTTTTTGGCATGGTGGTTTGTAAGGCCAGATACCATGGTGAGAGCAATTTCAGTATTTCTTCTTTCTTATTAAAGTTGTTTTCACATAATTTTGCACTAGAACTTATAAATTTTAAACTCATTCAAAGATTAATAACTGAACAGGAACAACAAAATATTCAACAAAAACTTAAAGGAGCCATAAGAAGATTTAAAGACTTTCAAACATATTTTATTGAAAACAAGACAATTTGTAAGTTGTCCAATTCTACTTAATTGTCTGGCATCAGAACATCTCTTCAGGATGAAATTAATCAAGGACAGCAGCTGCCCATTATGTAAGGATTTTAATTGATTGATTTTGATTATTTATGGACGCTCTTTAACATCTCAGGTCATCAGCGTCCCATTCTATTCAGGGCGTGAAATGGCCAACATATTTTGCTAAGAGGCCTCTTCTTTCATGCTTGAGGTTCTTTTTTGTGCTGTAAAAGTACAACATGAGACCCACGCATTTACTTCCCTTCCAAAGGAAGCCATACTTAGGATTTTTACACCCAAAAAAAATCCATCGATCCTGGCCGGGTTTGAACCTGTGATCTTGGGTTTAGAAGGCAAGTATGGTTAG
Source organism: Metallyticus violacea (assembly GCA_030762175.1). Taxonomy (NCBI): domain Eukaryota; kingdom Metazoa; phylum Arthropoda; class Insecta; order Mantodea; family Metallyticidae; genus Metallyticus; species Metallyticus violacea. The sequence continues at coordinate 98,692,665 of CM060835.1, read as the reverse complement.
GTTACCACTACACCACCAGGACCGACATGTAAGGATGTGAATGCTATTCTAAACAAAGAACATTTACTGAAATGCAGCCAACTTGATAGCAACAAACAAATGAAAATTAATTTGGAAGCTCTTTATTGGGAAGCTAGGGAAAAAAAACAATAAATATCAGCATCCCCATTGGCCACTAGCAACTAACCATCTTATAGATTAAAAAAGCAATCACCATTATGACAGGAGTTCTGCGAGATTCAGCTTAAATAAACAGCATCTCACATGTCTATATTACTCGTTCATTTATTATCATCTTCTCTAAATGAACGTAATCTAGGGAATAGTACTAAATAGTTAATCAAGCAATTGGAAATTATATGAAAAAGAGCTAGGCTTTAAAGTAGTCAGTGGGTCCCATTTTCTTAATTGATCTAGTGAAGTATTTTGTGAAACTATATTCTTTCTGTCAGTGTTTAACAATATTATTTTGAAGCTGTATTTATATTTAATATTTAAAATATTTAAACTATGGTAAATGCTGCTATAAAACATAGGAGATGTATACATCATTTGAATATTCATTCATATTAAAAATAAATAAATTGATTAATAATAAATGTAATAACTAAATAAAAATGTATTTGATTCTATCTACCCAGTAGTGCTGGAATAAGTATTTTTTATTGAAGTATTTATAATAATCTGTCCAAGATCGCTCAGAGTGAATAGAACATTATCATCTAAATATAGAAAGTATAAAATATACAGAAAATTTATATTCAGAATTACTATACATTACATATACCTATACATTATCTATGTTCATAGTACATATTAACACACCTTGTAAAACTGGAATTATAATTTAACTCGAAAGCATTAAAAACCACCCATAATGTTTGAACTTATAAACAATAATGAAGCACATGTTAATTGCATTATAAAATCATTAAAATATATAACAGATGTCTTTAAAATGTATAATAAACAAGAGTTGGGTTAAACATTTAGTACACAAAGTATCTTTGATAGATATACTCGTGGGAACTCATGTAAGTCATAACAGTGTCAGATCTTTAGATAGAAATTCATTAGCATCGTGTAATGGATCTAATAACCAATGTTAAATAACATTTTTGAAATGCTAATTGGAACTTGTACAATGAAGCTAATCATATAATTAAGATCTTTGTATGATTAAGTCAAACTGGACACTCTTATTGGCTCCACTTATTTAAATGTAGTACATGCTTTACATAACGTCTGCATCATCAGCCAACTGTCGACTGCTGGATAATTTGTTATGCTTCCAGTATGTATATTCTGCTCTGGTGGAGCTGTATGAACTTATAGTTTATGTTTTCATCCCAGAAGTGTCAAAGCTCATTAATCTGTCTCTGTATTTATAAATATAGATTTTCTCCAGAGTTGCTAACTCTGTAGGTCCTTGTACTGATTTTCACTTTGTCCTGGTTTTCTGTCCAAAAATGATATACTATTACTGATTTTTCCATTTGATTATATTTTATGTTCTTGAAATGTTCTTTTAACCATGTGCCTACAAAAAAAACAACAACAACAATAACAAGAATCAGAACTTACTAAGGGCAATCTCTTATCTCCATTTATAGCAAACCTATTCATGAGCAGATTTGTAACACACATCAACTCAGTATTCCTATACATATTTAAAATCTGGTACAGATATGTTGATGATATGTTTACCACAGTTAACAAAAAAACACATTGACGATCCCATAAAACTGCTGAGTATATAAGATAAAAGCATATCATTTACATATGAAACAGATAACATGTTAACATTCTGGACATTAAAATAATAAAACATCAAGGAAACCTGGAATTTGAAATCTATAAAAAGAACACACATGCAGACAACCACATCAAAGCTGATGGATTTAACCCCAAAACATTAAATATGTAGTGATCAACAGCTTAACATACAGGCTATTTAATCTATACATTAACAAGTAAGAATATATAAAGGCCTAAACTGTCCAAGCCATCTACTGGTTTGTCTTTCTTCTTAATTGGAATATGTTACTGCTGATTTCTCCATTTGATTATATTTTATATTTCTGAAGTGTTATTTTACCTGTGTGCCTATGTTGCTCTTTGTTTCCGGATAAAAATCCACGACATAGTAAAAAAAGCAAAATTTTTAAAAGTCAGTATAAGGACCTACAGAGTTAGCAACATGGAAGAAAATGTACATTTATGAATACAGAGGCAGATTAATGAACTTTGACACTTCCAGGGATGAAAACATCCAGGTGTAATGGAACTTATTAAAGTTCCATTACACCTCCACCAGAGCAGAATATACATACCCAAAGCAAAACAAATTATCCAGCAATCGATGGTTAGCTGATGATACAGACAATAATCTGCAAAAAATATGTTACATTTAAACAAGTAAGTGAAGCCAATAAGAGTGTGTAGTTCTACTCAATCATACAATGAACTTATAACATTTTTGAATTTATTGTGATTTATATATCTGGTCTTTAATGGTAATTTATCAACGAGGGCCATCCAGAAAGTAAGTCCCAATCGCGCCTGGGATGGAACCCTGGAGATGGAACCACTTGTCGGATAGGAATGCGCATGCGCAGGAGTAGAGAGGAAGTATGTGGGAATAATGCAGTAAAGTTTCAGCCTTGTGACGGCCGTGGTTACCGCGCTGTGCTAGGAGAAAATGGCTGCTCTGATATTGTCTCCCGCCAACTTCGAGGTTCGTGCAGTCATCCGAGGTTTGCTCGCTCAAAAGAAAAGTACAGCAGAGATCCATCGCCAATTGTGTCAAGTGTATGGACACGACATTATGGTAAGACGATGGTGCAGGCAGTTCACTGAAGGACGAACCAATATTCACGACGACGACCGTAGTGGCCGACCGTCCCTGGTGACGGCAGAAGTGTTGGAAAGTGTGCGGCAAGCAATTGAGCAGAACCGGCGCTTCACAATTTCAGAACTCTCTTGTCAATTCCCCAGATGTCTCGCTCCCTTGTGCACGAAATTGTCTCCCGGAAGCTTGGCACAATTGGCGATGGATCTCTGCTGGACTTTGCTTTTGAGCGTGCAAACCTCGGATGACTGCACGAACTTCGCAGTTGGCGGGAGACAATATCAGAGCACCCATTTTCTCCTAGCACAGCGCGGTAACCACGGCCGTCACAAGGCTGAAATTTTACTGCATTATTACCACATACTTCCTCTCTATTCCTGCGCATGCGCATTCCTATCCAACTAGCGGTGCCATATCTAGGCGCGATTGGGACTTACTTTATGGATGCCGTAATATTTACACTGCATGGAATGATAGATGTTTTTGGTTCTGTTTTTAATGGAAATGGCAAGTTTAGGTCATTTCTGTTTCTAGTCTCATAACTACATACATTTAATCTTCTGTCAGAGGCAACTAGGTTCTCTTTTACATGCTTTAAACTTAAAAAAACATATAACTGTGAAGTGTCATAATGTTAAATCTCTTAAAGAATGCCCCATTGGTTAATTTGATTTTATGCCTGCTATTATTCTAATTATTCTAATATTCTTTTGCAGTTTAAATATGCTGTCACTCAGCTACAATCGACCCCATAATAATATACCATATGTTAAATGACTGTGAAAGTGTGCAAAATAAACAATTATTAATACAATTACATTATTATAATTGTATTAATATTATTGTATGATTTAGTTGGACCACACACTCTTGATGCTTTACTTACTTGTCCTAATATATAGAAACTGGTTTCAAGAATGTATAGTTCTCATCATCAGCTAAGCTAAAGTCAACTGTTGGATAATTTGTTAAGCTGTGGGAATGTGTGTTCTGCTCTGGTGAAGGTGTAATAAACTTGTAGTTTATATTTTCATCCCTGGTGTGATAAACTACCAGTTTATCACATGCCACCAGAGCAGAATACACATTCCCAAAGCTTAACAAATTATCCAAAGTTGACATTTAGCTTATCTGAAGATGAGAACAATATGTTCTCGAAATCAGTTCTATATATTATGACAAGTAAATGAAGCATCAAGAGTGTGTAGTTCAACTAAATCTTACAATAATATCAATTATATGATTGGCTTCACTGTCAAGTTTCAATTAACATTTTAATTATTAATATGTTACATTATACACATTGTTGTAATATTCTTAGTAAAAACAATGATTTAGGGAGTCTTTGAGATATATTACATCCCATAACAATTTTGAATCTAAGTGAAGCCCAAGCAACTTGACTGACTCAATAGTTTCACATCTGACAGCATACCTAATTTCACGTGTATTTTCTTCATTCATTCATAGACCATATGTATGAAACCAATATTTATATTTTTCCAATGTTTCATTAGTCAGAGTTTGAGTTGTTGCTTTATCAGTTGCGTTTACATACCATGGAAGGTCATTACTCTTTAATCATAATAATAAAGAGGAATGGACCAAAAGCTGATCCCAGTGATACCCTAAGATCTACATACCTTATTTTTTATCTTTTACCATTACTTTCTAATAGCTGTTTTCCATCATTTAAATACAAATTAATTAATTTTAATGCATTCTAACTTACTCCATACAGTTTTAATTTATCAATTAGCAGGTTATGTGACACACAATCAAAGGCTTTACTTGGATCACAGAGTACTGTGTTAACATACTGCTGAATTTCAAAAGCCTTGATTTTCTCATTATATGACAGTTTAAATTTGTAGCTTTAAGAAATTATTATTAGCTTCAACATTTCCAGAATTGGTATTGTAGTTTTTAATATTTTATTGCATCATGCCTTGTATAAGTAAATGTTCTAAGCTAAGTAGGTGAGCATGGAAAAGAAGCTATGTTTTCTTCAAAGTTAATCCAAACATAAAGCATTCATTTGTTCAGAAGTACTTTGGGAACAGGGCAATAATGAATGAATAGTGTTTAACACCCATTTTTGCTACAGAGACACCACAGGCGATGGACACTGATGATATATGGGATGAAATGATATATTGGGAAAGGATTTTTTGTTTTTAAGGAAGGAAACGTTCCAGGCCTAAGTTTAGGGTATCTCCCCAGCATTTGCCATTTATGAGGACCGAGGAAAACCTGGAAAAACCTCAGTCAGGGAGGACGGTCCTGGCGGTATTCAAATCCAGACCTCCCGCTCATGAGTCCGTGCCTTAACAACCTCAGCCACCCGTGGCAGTAGAACAGAGCAAGGGCATATCTGTGTTATACACATAATATTGTCAACTGGTGTTCAGTGTTGTTTTAAGCGAGCATTGGCAATCTGCATTTGTTGTCTTGAGCAGTAAGTGGGCCATTAGGGATTATGCACTAACAGTATAATCATTTTTTAAAGGTGACTAGTGGCTATGCTATACCAACATTTAGAACATTATACAAATACCTATTTGAATTTGCAATAGAACATTTTTATATGGATTTATATCGTATAAGGTATGTTTTTTGTGTGTGTATATGCGTGTTTTTTTTTTTTAAATAAAATGTACATTTTACTTAAAACTTTTCCATCTGGATATTAATAAGTTCATAAGTTTTATTAATATAAATGTAATATAGAATTTGAATCTTGAATGTCCAACTCAAATTCAGATTTATTACTCAAATAATAGGCTTTTGCAACAAATAATAGGTAACCAAAAATTGCTCTTGAATGTTCTTATTTACAGAGCTTAAAAACGTATGAAAATATTTATATAAGATCAGACTTAACAAGAAATATTTTTAGTCAATAGAGAAACCAAATCCTAAAAATACTCATTTAACAAATACTTACAAAGTGGAATGGAATGGAACGGCCAGTGCTTATAGGTTTTGTTTTGGAGGGAGTGGTATGCTGAGAATGCAGAAACGTTATTCTTTTCATGAAAGATACATTTTTTAAATTTTATATGGAATGGAACTTATAACTACTGTAGAACTTTACTGAAAAAAATCTCCTTAGGCTTATCATGCAACAAGGCAGGTCAATTCTACAATCATCATATCTAGTCTAGCAACAAAAGAACTTTATAAACTTCTTAAGGATTTCACCATTTCCTCTTATGAAAAATTATTTTATATAAAATGTTTTAATTATTATAAGAGTTAGTTTTATTTCATTACTTTAAAAGTGATGAAAATAATTTATGGCTGTATTTTGGAGGGGGATCAATTTTTTTTTTAATGTTTCATTTATTTGACTGCATTGGTCTTCTTGCAATGTCTGTATAGGGTGTTAACTGAATACTAGTAAGTCTGAACAAAACAAAACAAAAACTCGAGAGTCCTTGGTGCCCTATAGCTATTTGGCATTCACCTTCTTAGGGTAAGGAAAAACTCCAAAAAAGTCTTACCCAGACAGTATTACCTGACTAGGATTTTCATCCAGGACCTCCAGATTAGTAGTTGCAAGTGCTACTGCCAGACCTTGGAGACTGTCTAAAAGCAATTTTGTACTTATGGGGTAAAGTATAGATGCTCTATAATGCTAAGTTATCTGAAGTTCTTCTACTGGATTTGTACCCTGTTCCCATAGTGTACTTATTTATTCTTTTATTTTTAATATATTTAACTCCAATTTTGATAATGTTTATCATTCTGTTGATGAGTATTCAACAATTTAAAAAATGTTTGGGGGAAATTAATACTTAACACCCATTTTTTCTGCTGAGACATCACATGATAATAAGTGAGATGAAATGATAAACTGGGAAAGGATTTTTTATTTTTTATTGTTAAAGGAAGGAAGCATTCCAGGCCTGAATTTTAGAAATTTTTTTCCATATATGAGAACTGAGGAAAATCTGGAAAACATAACTCAATCAAGGAGGACAGTCTTGGCAGGAATTGAACCTCAGCCCTCGCCATTACCTTAACAACCTCAGCCACAGTGTTGATAATTTTCAGTGATGTAGCATATGTCATAATAAATAAGGGATGGACATTAGGACATTTGCAAAAATATTACTGCTTTCATACTGATTATTTAAGATTTGTATTTTAGGACATGAAATGAAGTGAAATGAACTACTCTTTTGTACCTTTTTGTGAGATTAGCATATTTATTTCCTTTTCACTCCTTCTTTGATGCTTAAGCACCATTTTTAAACCTTTTCTTTCACTTTTGTTAACAAATTGGGCAGAAAAATAAACGATTTTCACTCTTCTTGAACAGCTACATAAAATCCTATAGTCTCATTTTGTAGAGTGGAACAAGAGCTATAAAATAATGTATTTATAAATTTGCAGCCCTAATAGTTTCCAAGTTAATGTACCAAAACCTGCAAGAGAAAATATAAATTTCAATTAAAATTGCTTGCCAGAATCACATTTTTATGTGAGGTCTGTGCATTTTATATAAACAAGGCTCAAATCTCTAGTTGCTACTTGATCTAATTGATTGTGTTTGTGTTGTTGCAGTTCAAGTACTCTGTCATGCCAAAAGTCCAGAAAGCAAAAGTTGTATGCACTTTCATAATAATTAGAGAGACATTTAATCAAAACTGCTTGTCTATTTCTTTTATGTGCAATGTGCAATGTAAATATTGCAATCAATGAGAGACATCAAAGAGCCAGAATAAACCAGCACAAGTATGGCAAGCATGTGAAGAATGTTGAACTCCACAAGTCATAACCTAAGCAAAACTACCTAGATATGAGCACATGCCTTCACTTAAAATCTGAAAAGCAACTATCATGTCATTTCTCTGCAGATCTTACCATGACAGTTCAATCAGGAATTCTAGTCCACAAGGTCAACAATTTTGCTTTAAATCAATCCTGAAGAAGTTAAGTTCAGTACCTGATGAGAGTACCTGAGAAAAAAATTACATAAAGCCAAATTATGAATATATTTTAGAGATAATAAAAGAGTAGTGCAGTCATTCATTTATTTATGCATGAAACGTGGTCGAAGGGCATACCATATGAAAAAGTTAGGCGTGTAGTGACTGATCAACATACTACATGCTTTCAGCTTTTCAACAACTGGAGTTAACATAACCCAGCTTCAACCATGAGGTATTGAACATGGACTAGATTGTGTCATGAAAGAATCAGAGAGGAATACAATAGGGTAAATGACTTCATTACTGCTCTGAAGAAATTCTTGTAATGGCCCCAATTTGTTAACTTTTGTTCTGAGAAGTTACTCGGCTCCATTTATTACAATTACTTGTGATAATCAGATGTACTTGTATAAGATGTGCTCTTTTCTTGTGCGAGTGCCTCCAAAAAAATCAAAATCTTCTTAATATGCTCTAGATTCAACAGACACAACAGCCATTAAGCATGTTGAGCAATTGCTCAATGACATAGACTTAGAGTTGGAAATTTTTGCAGTGCATAGCTATTTGCCTGAAGTGATTCAAAGTTTAGAATAAGAAAGTATGGAGAAGGAGGAACAGTGGAAATTGACAACTGTGAGGAACAACCTTGTCCGATTTGCCAAAACCAAACTTGAATTCATTATGAGGAACTATTCAGACATTGAAGTCTTTACAACCTTCACTGAACTCCCTTTCTGTATGTTTACAAAATGTGCTTCATTGGTTTGAGTAGATGTAGATGTTGATGTTGAGCAGAGTTCCTCCTTAAATAAGCTTTGTTGATTAGTTTTATTTATGGACGCTCTCTAATGCCTCAGCATCTCATTCCACTCAGGGTGTGAAACAGTTGACAAATTTTGCTCAGAGGCCTCTTCTTTCAGGCTTGAAGTTCATTTTCATGCCATAAATTTACCACATGGGACCCACAGCTTACTTCTCTTCTGAAGGAAACCATACTTAGGATATTTACTCCCGAAAAAATTTATCGACCCTGGCTGGGATTGAACCTGCAATCTTGGGTCTATGCGGCAAGTATGGTTACCACTAGAACACCAGAACCGACTCTCCTGAGCTTAAAGCACCAGTGACTTTCATTAAAAAACATTGAAATGTTGGACATGATCCAGCATAACAAATTGGTTGAAACCCATAAAATGCCATATTTACTTTCTAAATATTGGTTACTTTATATTACTTACTACAATGTTGAATAAAGAATGTTAATGTAACTGGTTTAGACCTGAATAAAGGCATTTTATCAGCACTTTTTTTTTAACCTTTTTTGTGTAAATTTTTAGAATCTTACTTTCCCCTTTTCAACCATAATTTTGCACCTCAAAAGTCATTCTCTAGTTATAAACATATAAATGATATAATATAATATAATTGATTCAAAGACGACTGGGAAGTATTATTTTGAGCTTCACAAATTATGGTTTGTGAAAATAGCATTGGTGGGGTTGTTTGGAAGAAATTCAGCCACTTTCAAATTTTTTTTATGCCAAGCCTTTACATACACTTTAACCTATTGATTTTTTTCTATAAAATTTACTATTTACTCCTTAGAGATCCTGAAAATATACAAATGAGGCTGAACATTATAAATTATATTATGTAGTCATTCATACAACATCCTGACATGTAGGCATTATGGTTATATCATTGTATCATACAAGTTACAAAACTTTTTCAAAATTTTATTTAGCAAAATTTATTTCTATTAAGCAGCTATACTTTATTAATCTTCATGTTTAGGGAAAAATATTCATTGACTAGAGATATTTTTAGCATTATGTCAATGCCTTTCTGTTAAATAGATTATAGCAATATATGTATTTCAACAAAATTAATGTTTTTCTTCATTCTTATTAATTGGCCTTTTCCTGTTCCAGCTGCCTTAACAGAACCACTATCCTGCATCTCACATGGCTGGGATCGTATTTCACCAATTCCAGTTGGCTCAAGTATACTTATTTTGGGAGCAGGTATTATTGGAAACTTGTGGTGTTGTGTGCTACACTTGCAAGGTCATCGCAATGTGATGGTAAGTGAGCCACAGGAGGCTCGCAGAAAATTGCTACAAAATATGGGTAAGTTTTCTTATTATTGATGTTTAGAATAGGTATCTATTTCAATGAAAAAGCAAAAACATGTTCTAAGGAAAAATAAGTTGGTGAAGCTGTAAAAGTGTTTGGTTCAACTCATCACAACATGTTATTCACTTCACTGTGATAGTTACAATTGTATGTTATTTTAAGAAAAAAAAATATGTATATTTAATATTTTAAGAGATATATCTATACTTTTGCTCAGTAATAAGCTAGTGAAGCTGTAAAAGTGTTTGGTTCAACTCATCACAACATGTTATTCACTTCACTGTGATAGTTACAATTGTATGTTATTTTGAGAAAAAAAAATTATGTATATTTAACATTTTAAGAGATATATCTATACTTTTGCTCACATTACTTTTAAGCATTTAAAAATTACAACTTAAGAGTATAACTAACTATATCCAGCAAAAGCACAATATATGTAGAACTGTATCAGAACTTCTTTTAGTATTGCTATGCAAGTTGAGGGAAACAAAAAAACTATATCAAAATATATTTTGTTACACAGACCCTTATCTTATATACTGAAAGCATGCAGAAACTCAAATACTTGACTCTGGGTCTTCAAAAGAGGACTGTCCTTGCTGACTTAAATGAAATATGATGGGGTGGCACCTCTGGAATAACTGATGTCTGATTTTGCTACTGAAGAACTAGAAATAAAGTTGTCTTCTTTTGTAATGGTAATAATAATAATAAAAATAAAAATAATAAATTTATTGATATCAATAGACTCATGTACACGAGTTTCAGACATTGTCAAAATGTAAGAACACCAGTTTAAATAATTCATATACAATTCTAAAGTATAGTAAAAGTTTGACAGAATCAGTAGATATACAGTATCCTACATTAATGTGTTCAAGCTGTTAACACCAACTCCACTTACTTTTTAAAACTTAGGACTAGTTTCAGGAGAGGTCCCTCCTATCATCGGCTGCTGTTGACTGATCACATTAATGTAGGATATATTACGACTCCATTGTCTACAGCTTTGTAAGTACAATTTTACTTATGATATACAGTAATCTATTCTTTGATCAATTTACAACAATAAAGGAAAATTACACTTTTATTTGTACAATTATCTACAATCCATCCACTCTGTATAGGCATTTCTCAGTCAAGAATACTTTTAGATCTCTCTTAAATTTCTCCCCATTTTTTATTTTTAGAGTCTCTGGCAGTTTGTTGTACAAAATTACCCCTTTGATAAATGGATCATGTTCTGATGCTTTTTCGTTTATGGTGACTGGATGTAAATTAGCCTTTCTCCGTGTATCATAGGTGTAGTATTGGTTATTATTGCCAGCATGCTTATTAATATTTATAATTAATAGGATTAGTCTGTATAAATATAGTGAGATTTAACAGGTTATTTTCCCTAAAGACTTTTCAACATGAAGTTCTTTTGTTAAGTCTGGAAATAATTCTTATATTTTGTTTTTGTAAAATTAGTAATCTATTTAGGTTGCCAGCAGCTGTGCTACCCCAGAGTTCTATGCCATACTGTAAATGAGGATGAATTATATCATAATATGTCATTTTTAGTAGAGCACTATCCAGATGTTTGGAGAGTACTCTTAACAGATATAATCCCATGCTTATTTTCTTGCATATATGATCTACATGGTAGTTAGATGTTAGCACCCTATCAAGATGTAATCCCAAGAAATTAATACAATGAGTTGCTTCTATCACTTTTCCATTTAACATTATTTCAGGATTATTACTTTTATTGTTGTAATGCTGGAAGTGTAGAATTGTTGTGTTGTTAAATTTATTTTTAGATTGTTATTTTCAATATATTTCAGCATAACCATTGAGGAGTCTGCTATTAAATGTTTTACACTCTCTTGTCTTATTCCAAAATAATTGTGATGTATAATCTGCATATGAAATTACTTTGCAATTCTCAAACTGAGGGATTTCATTCATATATATATATATATATATATATATATATATATATATATATATAATATACCGCCTGTGGTGCCTCAGTAGTAAAAATGGGCATTAAACACTATTCAAAAAAAAAAAAAATGTATATAAAATATAAAAGAGAGTCAAGAACTGAATTTTGAGGTACTCCACACTTTACAGTGTCATACTGTGATGAAAATGTTTTAATAATATTACCAATATTACTCTGTATTCTGGTGTAATTCAAGCATTTTCCCCCCTTATACCATAGTTTTCAAGTTTTATCAATGATAAAACTATCAAATGCCTTTGATAAATAAGAAAGAGTCCCATCATTATTTCTCCATTGTCTAAGTGTGCAAATGCTTCGTGGATTAGCTCTGCCATAGCTGTGAGTGTTGAATGATTCTTCCTAAAGTCATGCTGAGTACTAACAAGTAAATTATGTTTATTGAAAAAACTGAACAATCTGGTATTTATAACTTTCTCAAGCACTTTACCAAATACAGAAGTGAGAGTAATATGCCTGTAGTTCATAATATTGTGCTCATCTGCCTTTTTAGGATTGTCTGACTATACTTATCCTTAAACAATTAGGAAAGGTACTTGTATCAATTGAATAGTTTATTAGGTGTAATAGTATATCTATAAGTTCCATTTTACAGTATCTAAGAATTTTAGGAGAAACCCCATCCCACCCTGAAGACGATTGACATTCTTATTCATGAATTATTTTGCTTATTTGCATGTGTGATGTTAACTGAAGTATATTGAGTGTAGTGCAGTGAGTTAAAAATTATAATATTTAACTTCATGTGTAGGTCCCATAATATTTGTGAAATAATAGTTAAATACATTACATATTTCTCCTGGTGTATGTATAATTTGTTCATTCACATTTAAGGTTATGTTTCATGTTTTTTGTTTGGCTTTTCTGATTCTTTTGTCTATTTATAATGTTCCATGCAGTTTCAACCTTATTTGAGGATTCTGAAATTTCAGTACTATATGTTTCAGACATCTGTTTGGCAAGAGCTTTAGCATACTCCATTTTCAAGGTTTTATAGTTGTTATTATAAATTTCAAATTTTGTCATTTTATAAAATTCATGCATGCATTTCATCCTCTCTCTTAGCATTTTTATTTTATAAGGTAATTGAATTTTTGGTTATTTGTTTTTTGTAAATTTTTTACCTTTATTGGAGATGCCAAGTTTAAATGTTGGGGGGATGTATCAATGAAAGAATCCAATTTTTCATTTGGCTCTTCTGTTAAGTACAGACTCCAATTTTTTGCAATTTTTAAATATTTCCTTAACTTTCTTAGATCTGTGTTACTAGTCTGTCTTATTGTATGTATACCTCCCTTTCTACCTCAAAATTACAATTAACTATATCTATAATTTTTGCACAATGATCAGATATGTAATATTATTTACAAATGCAGAAAACTGATTCAACTTTAAGTTTGTTATTATATAATCTGTTGATGTAGCAGATCTGGAAGTTGGTCTGGAAGTTATTCTGGTTGAGCATTATGCAAGTTGTAGCTTCTTAATAAGCTGCAAAGTAGCTTGTACTCATTAGTGTTGAAGTTTGAGTTTGTGTTGATATCACCTAGTATAACAACAGTTAGTTCTTTCATAATTATTTTACTCATCAAGTCCATTTAGAAAATCACTTACGTTGGAACTTGGGGATCTATATATACCCATTATAAACATGTTTCCTATCTCTGTTGATAATTTAATTGCTGCACTTTCTAATGTCATTTCTATAGAATGTTTTTGTACCCATTCTTGAGAACTATATACAATATTAATCTGTACATATATTGCTACACCTCACCCTTTATGATCTTTCCTACTAAAATTAACTCCTAAATTATAAGTTTGAAAATGTAATCTTATTATCTAAAAGACCATGTTCTGCTAGTATAACTACATTTGCTTTGCAATCATTGAGCATTACGTTAATGGCATCTGTTTTATTTGATAAGTACTGGACATTTTGGTGAAGAACTTTAGATATTTTATTGATTAGGTTTGCTCTAGTTCCTTTGAGGTTTTATTTTCCCTTTAAATTTACAGGTGCTCTTTAGCATCTCAGGTCACCAGCATCTCATTAATTCAGGGAGTGAAATGGCTGACAAATTTTGCTCAGAGGCCTCTTCTTTCAGGCTTTGAGGTTCTTTTTTGTGCCGTAAATGTACGACAAGGACCCACAGCTACTTAGAAAAAATCCATCGATCTTGGCCGGGTTTGAACCCACAATCTTGGGTTTAGAAGGCAAATATAGTTACCACTACACCACCAGGACCAACTTTTCTTTGAGGGCAGCATTCAATTTTCCAACTGAAAGGTTATTTCCCCACTTAGTGACACATGAAGAGGGTTGCTTAATTTTTTGTTTATGTATTCTGTTAATTCATACACCTCTTTGACTATATAATTTTTCCCATTTGAATTTAAGTGTTGGTTATGCTTAGTATGTAGATTTTTGCCTGATTTGCCTATGTGAATCAGTTTACGTTGCTAAATTTGGAGCATAGAAGCTTTAGTTGTAGGTTAGTTTTCATATTTCTTTATTTACAAAAGAATTATGACTTAAATCATACCTATGGAGTATATTTGCTACAACTATTTGCTTATATATGGGGTAATTTGTGAATACCTTTTCCATCAGACCAATCATCTTCTTCGCCTCATTTTTGTGTACATCATTTGCACCTGCTATAATGACTGTTACATCTTTACTCAATACAACTTCATTTAATTTCAAAGCAAGCTTTGTAGTTTAAAAATTCATTGTTTTCAATAAAATGTATATGCAGAATGCTGTTTCAAATGTTTTGCTTTAACATGAATTTTATTTTTATTTCATTACTGCTTATACTTCAAACAATTGTTTAGTGTAAGCAAAATTGCACAAAATGATTACTAAAATTATTAAATTTTGGTTTCCAATATATATGATACATTTATAGTATTCTGAATATTCTGTCTCACTGAATATCATCATTTATGTGATGGCTATAAATACCTCATAAAACTTTTTTCTGTTAGGATTATCTCATTAACATCTTAATAGTTTTATTCATTGGCACCTAAATGGTGATATATACCTCAAGCTGGTATTACCAACTTACATAATTGATTAGTAACACCATAGATATAATTTTTAGTTGTTTTTATTACTATTAGTTAATTAGTATATTTTAATGTTATTATTTTTTTCCCTCTTCCTGAAGTATGAGCTAAGGCCATACACCCTCTGATACCATCCCTGGAGCTTCTTTGTGAAAATATTAGCATATTAACTTGCAAGTGAATGACTATGATATGTTGGGGATCATTTACAGGTTAGCAAATGCATGCAATCAGAAATATACTGGGTGTTTTAATCAAAACATTAGCTGCATGTACAATTTCTAGGTGCTGTTGGGTTCCTAACAGCAGTTAATGAATGTCTCTCAGTCAGCCTAAATAATTTAAAGAGTGTAACAAAACTTATTCATATTCATAGTATAGTATTTCTTTAAAAAATGTGCCCACTGGTTTACTTTATGCTTCTTTTAAAAACCATTGCTCATAAACTATATTTATATACCAATAGAGTCCATTTGTTAACAAAGTTGATTTGGCAAATGTTTCCTGATGTAAAGATTTGTTCTGATGAAACAATCTACTGCCATGAGTGGCCAAGGTCATTAAGGTGCAGACTCATGAACAGGAGGTCTGGAATTCAATTCCTATCAGGACCATGTTCCCTGACTGCAGTTTTTTTCAGGTTTTCTTCAGGCCTCATAAATAGCAAATGCCTTAGAGATACCCTAACCTTAGGCCTGGATGCTTTCTTCCCTAAAAAAATCCTTTCTTAGTTTATCAATTCATTTCATGTATTTTCACTCATCAGTGTTCACCGCCTGTGATGCCTCAGTAGTTTAAACAAGCATTAAAAACTAAACTTTTAAAAAAAACTGTAAATATATGAATTTTAGTGTTAAGGAAGGAAAAGAATAGTAAAGTTAAGGTTTTTGATGAAAGAAACATCAAATGACATTGGCTTTGCTCCTAAGCACACAGAGCTTATAAAGTTTTTCAAATGTGAATCAGACAGGAAAAATTTGAGGTCACAGCTAGGATTTGAACCACAAAACATTGACTTACCAAGTTGATGCACTAAACATTTGAGCTACCTTGTCCTGTTTGGCCACAACTGCAAATTTCTCCCATCAGATTCTATGTACCCTGCAGACCTCAAAGGTTATCTCATTATAGGGATTTTGTCTCTAGGGGTAATTTGGAACATTTGAGATATTTATAGCCCAGGTTTTATAGTTAATCACATTATAATGGTGAATTTTTTATGCCTATTTAGAAGTGATTTTCACACAAAGATATGTATGGCTAGGGTTTCAAATTTCAGATTTTCTATCCGATTCCAATTTGAAATACTAGGCAACATGAAAATCTCATCTAAACATGAAAACGACATAGTTGTTGATATATAGTCAAAACTTAAATTAAATATGTATGAGCTATAATTAGCTGATGCTGGAAGAGGATGGACATCTTATAACAAGGTTGTGGAAAATATGCATGACACTGAAAAAGACTTTCATCTTATGTTCTTCACTGACAAGACTTAATTCTACCTCCAAGGATATGTAAACGCACTGCTGTAGTGAAAAACCAAATTTGTGAGCTTTTCCTACATAATAAGAAATTTAGTATGGTATGCCCTAAGTGGGAAATGCTTGCTGAACTATTCTTTCTTTGTTCATGAAGCAATGATAGTTATGTAAAGCTTATTTTGTATCCTTTTTTTTAATGGTTAACAGTTAAAAAAAGGGTACCACCATGTTTTATCACCATTGGATGGCATATCTTTCTTTCCTCACAAGAAACTAATTAATATTCTAGATAGAGTCATTCGTTTTGGTCTATGACTTTCTTAATACCTCAATCCAATCTCTTGTAATTCTTATCTTTTGAAGTGCATTTAAAGGCATGTACAGAACAAATCCAAGTCTTAGAAATGTTCAAGCATAATATTACTCAGAAAATGCCTATATTTCTCATTGGAAATTGTAGTCATAGGAAATATATTAAGAAGATAAAAAAAATATATAGAAAATGACAATAAGGAGTTTCAACATATTCATGCTTAAATTAGGTGAGTGCATGATATTTTAACTGTCCAACTCAGCAAGTTGAGTGACTAATGGTAGTAATATTGTTAATATGCAAATTGCTCACAGGCAGATCACATTATACAGGGACAAGTAGTTCCTGAACTGAAAGAAATTAAATTTCCAGAAGTTTGCTTATATCTTCTTTGTTTCAGGATTGGAATATGAAGTTGTGGCACCAGATGAACTAAAAAAACGCAAGGTCAATGACCCTAATTGGGGTTTAGACCTAGTAATAGACTGTAGCGGCTTTGCTCCAGCTATGGAACATGCAGTGACACTCATAAATCCAGGGGGAAAATTATGCATCTTTGGTATTGCTTCTCCAGAGGCAAAGATGAGGTAAGGATATATTATGCAAAAACATATTTATTTTCAATAACCCTTTAAAATTATATAAATTGGCCACTTTGCTTCCTTCTGGGTATTTCATGTTTTTATTCATGGTCCTGTTAGGCTTTTTATTTACAAGCTCCAAAAAGAGAAAAATGTTTTCATTTGCTCTGTGATTATATAAAATAAATATTTTTATACGTTAAGGATAAAATGTCTTACATTTTCAGTATATCACCTTACCATCTCTACAAGAATGAGATATCTATAATTGCAGTCAATATCAACCCATTCAGTTTTCCCAAAGCTCTTGGCTGGATTAACTCAATGGGATCAAGGTAGGAAAAGATATTAAAATGCATTGTTTTTCTCCTTCCTTTCAAGTCTTTCCTGCTGCACTTTTATCCTATTATTTATGCTTTTTCCTTTTGCATCATAATATAAGGGATACATTAAGAAAGGGTATGCTGGCAATTGGAAGTACCTTTTAATTACTGTGTTTTAGGGGTAAGCATTTTTACAGAGATCATTACAGTGTTTGTTTTTATGGCAATGCTACTGTGTAGACATTATTGTGCTTAAAGTAGATTTATTCTTAGATCTACCTCAGCAAAGGGATTAAATCATTTTACACACTTTTCCATGCAAGTAATTTATAAAGACCAAATGCTTTCTTTATCCATCTTGTTCTTGTGTTTTATCTATTTATTTGTTATTTACATCAATAAATGAATGAGTAAATGAAATTTCCTTACACAAAATTACAAAAACATTGACCCTTAAATTCACATATACACAAGGAATTCAAATATAATAAAATTCAAACAATATTTAGAATTTTTTAAATTGTACTTGGGAAACTATAGATAATGTAGTGGTAATATATCTATTAGAATTTATTAAATATGTTCACACTTACTCCACTTACTTATAAAACATTAGCATATGTTTTGGAGGCAATTACTGCCATCATCAGCTATTGACCTACTACTTGATGTGGTGACTGGATCCCAAAGTGCTTCTGTGGTGATCTCTGATGGTTCAAATAGGAATTTGTTGAGTTCATCTATGAGTGGAACATCAAAATTCATTATGTTTTTTCTATTTTTCAGATGAAAATTTGTTCCCAATGGGTTGTGAAGTTCTTTAAACAGCTTAGCCTTTGGTTTAATTTCATGATTTTGTGTCCAAAAGTGAGCTTCCACTGCTGATTTATCAATTTGTTTTAAAAGAATATTTCTAAAGTGTTCCTTTTCTGAATTTCTAAGTTTCTCTCTCTCTCTCTCTCTCTCTCTCTCTCTCTCTCTCTCTCTCTCTCTCTCGGTATTTTTGATTACAATCTGCACAATTAATTTCGTAAATTCCTGATTTTATTTTATTGATATGGTGTCTTTTACTGTGGAACCTTGTAAATTTTTGAGAATATATTTGTTGGGGCTAACTTTACACCACATTCTTTGAATATCTTATTAATTTTGTTGTGATAAATTGGATGATATGTGGAACTTTTGAATTAGCATCTTTCCTTGAGTTCTTCAGTGTTTAAATTTAAATCTATATAAGAGGTTTCCACATTGAAGAATACAAGGAATGATACAAATTCAAAAGTTTTACATACCTAACTTACCACAACAAATTCAATAGGATATTCAAAGATCATGTTAGTTCCAAAGTACAAATATAATATTAAAAATGTACTAGATTCCACAGAAAAAGACATCAAACTAATAGAACAAGAAATTGGGAATTTACAAAATTAATGTACAGATTGTAATAAAAAATACATCAGAAAAGCAAAGAAAAATTTATAAATTTGGAAAAAGGAAAACTTTAGGAATATTTGTTTTAAACAAATTGATAAATTAGCAGTGGCAACTTTCTTTTGGACCCAAAACCAGAGACTAAGAGGATAAGCTATGAATGAACTTCACAATCCAGACTTCTTTATGTGTATAATCTAATGGGGAAAAAAATTTTATTCTGAAATGGATGAACTCGGCAAGTTACCATTTGAACGATCAGAGACAGAAGCACCTTGAGATCCAACAACCAAATGAGTAGTTGGTCAACAGCTGATGATGGGAGTGGTTGCCCCCAAAACATGTCCTAATGTTATGACAATGACAACAATGACAACCACAACAACTTTAATGCTCATAGACTTGTGAAATACAAGCAATAAGCATGGTCAGTAACTAACTATACAGAGTTTATACAAGGTTAATTCATCAGAGCAGTTAAGTAATTTAAGAGTACCTTTTCAATCCATTCTATAAAGTAGATGAATCTATACAAAATGCAAATACTATAATACAAAAGGAATTACTTTATGTGACATACACAAGCAATCACAATCAAATATCATTTACAAATATTTATTAAGAAATAATTTAACACTAAACGTGCAAAAAACTAAAGCACTTATGTTTCACTACCACATTAATAGGCATCAGAATCTAGACATAAATGTTATAATTAATGGAGAAGCAATAGTTAATAGTTAATCATATCAATTTCTTGGGAGTCATTGTTGATAATCAATTAACTTTCAAACACCATGTAGACTATATTTGTAATAAAGTGAGCACATGTATATACTTGTTAAGGAAATTATCACAATATTTAAATTCAGATACTCTAAAGTTAGTATATTATGGTTTAATCTTTCCATATTTTTGTCATGTAATTGAGGTCTGGGGAAGTACATGTGGTTTAAATATAAATAGACTACTAATCCTTCAAAAAAGTTGTTTGAGATGTACTTATAAGGTAAAGAGAAGAGTATCATGTAGAAGTATTTTAAGAATTCTAAAATATTAACTATAATATCATTATATGTGTATAAGGTAGTTCCATTTGTTGCTAATATGGAACAAGAGAAGATCCTAAACAAGGAGTGCCACAACTATAGCACTTGTATTCAGAAAATTATTATCATCTAAATGTAAACAAAAAAGCTACTAAAAGAGATCCAAGAGTTATTAGTAAAATTTTGTGTAATAAACTGCCATAATTTAAAAGTCAAGGAGGGGAAAAGTTTCAAACAGAATTGAAAAACTTCTTGATAGATAAATGTAAATATGTATATAAACTATAGTTGAATTTAATTGCTTATAGTATAAATGAAAATATTCTATTGTTATATGAGATAAATTAGCCTCTTGTATTAAATTGTTTGGTTTAGCAATGTATTTTGTTTATAAGTCTTGTACTTACGAAGCTGTTGACAATGGAGTGGCAATCTACTTCAACTCATGTATACACATTCTTACACTAACTCCATTCACTTACATTGTTCAATTTGCTTCTAGACTTGTTTGTCTTGTATATAAGTCTTGTACTTACGAAGCTGTTGACAATGGAGTGGCAATCTACTTCAACTCATGTATACACATTCTTACACTAACTCCATGTTAGTGTAAGAATGTGTATACATGAGTTGAAGTAAATGTATTTTGTTATTAATGTATTTTTCTGACAATGACTGAAACTCAAGTGTAGAGTCTGTCTGCAAAATAATAATCATCATCATATAGTCAGAATGAATAAGAGAATAATGATAGCATTACCTAATTATAATTCATCTAATCTTTGAAGATATAAGTGAGAACCTTTCCTACAATTGCTTAAAACTATTACCTTGTGCAGATTTAATGACCCTGGGAAGCTTATTTGTGGACATATAACAATATAACTGTTAGTGTCAGTTGTTTTCTAAATATTTCTTTGACAGATTGGCAATTGGTTAAATTATAAATATATCTCAGACTTGTTTTCTGTAATATAAACAATCTATTCAAATTTGAATTGCTTGTCCCTCCATAGATTTCTATATCATATGTGATATGTGAGTGTAGCAACCTATAATAAACCATTTTTAGTATATCTCCTTCCAACTAATATGATAATTTTCTTAACAAATATATGTTAACACATAATTTTTACAAAGCATATTTACATGATGGTTATAAGTTAAATGTTTATCAATGTAGATTCCTAGGAATTTGGTACAGCTAGTTTGGTTGATTTTTTAATTACAAGTGTATTATTAACTGGTTTTCTCCATTGTCACAAAGTCCAAATAACATAAATTTTGTTTTGTGAACATTGAGCTATAATTGTGAATTTTATATGTAAATTTATAATTGTAACAAACATATTGTAGCCTTTTCTTCCAATTATTTAAGCGTTTTATCAGCACAAACTAGTTGAGTATCATCAGCATATGATATAACACTATAATCATGTGAACATGTTAAGTTGTTTACAAGAAGTATAAAAAATAGAGGGCCTAATACTGAGCCTGGAGGAACTCCCATTCTCACTACATCATATGTAGATTTGAAAGTCCTTGCACATTTACCTTGATTGCTATGAACATCTGTACACTGTAAATAATTTTTAAGTAAGATGAGATGAATTTGAATAGTTTGGGATTTTCACAGTGAAATATAGTGTCATGTAACCAATTATTTATGAGGAAGTTACTCAAATTTCACTAGTTTTATTCCACTTACTTGGACATGTTTCAAAGGCAAATTTTCTTCATCGTCAGCATGGTTCCACTTCATGGAACCCCATAAATAATTGGTTATAAGATCATGTACTTCACCTAATTCCATAGTTCTGCAGTTTTGAGAGAGACAGTTCATGAATTTGATGAGTTTAGGAACATATTTTCCTCTAGTTTATCATTAATTTGTGAATAATTCAGATATAGCAGTGACAGCTGAAACCCTTTATGAAAACCATTGGGGATGTAAAAGTACATTTTTTTATTCTAGAAATCCTGTTAACCTTCTAGTGTTATCTTCTGAAACAATTTTCAAATATTGATATAAGGGTTATTGGCCATTTCAACCTTTTTATATATAGGTTTGACAGTGCTAGTTTTTAATGAATCAGAGAATACTGCACTTTCATAACAAGTGCATAAGAAGTATATATAGCCTTTAATTTCAATAGAAATATTCATAAAACAAAACATTCTAACCATAGTTTCACTATATGTATTCAAAACTATTATGCTAGTCAAGGATGAAAAGAAATTTAACATGCACAATAAAGACTACCATACATATGATACAAGAAGAGCAAATGATTAGTATAGAATGAGTATGAATAAAACTCAAACCAATAAAGGCTCATATAAAATAGGAGCTATATTATATAATAAACTACCATTATCAATTTAAAATACCACAGACTTGAAATTTGTGCTAAACTATTCTTAATAGAGAAATGCTTGTATAATATTGCTGAACTATAATGGATATAATGTATAATATTGCTAATGATGAATATGAGTGTGTATATGGACATATGATTATAACTTGAATACTGTGTGAATAACCAGTACTATTGTATTAAACTGATTGTATAGAATTATGACAATCTCAGATGCTGTTGTAAAATGTTGGCTGCAATAAATTATTTTGTTGTTGTTATTATTGTTGTTGTTGTTGTTGTTGTTGTTATTATTATTATTATTCCATTGTGTTATTAATCAGTTGCACCACTATATTTCCTAACAAGTATTTACAACATTTTAAGATTTTTGGAATTATGCCATCCTACCCAGGAGCACTGTCATTTTAATACTATAAATATTGATTCTACTTCCTTTACACTTGTTTCATACAAATATGCACCTTAAGATATATTTATGTTGAATAATTCCTGTCTTATGTCCACAGTGTTGTCATTTCTACCCATACTTAGGAAATAACTATTTAAAAACTTACAAACCTTTTTTTTTTGTGTCTGTAATATGTTTTATTTTGTGATTAAGATGAATGTTTTTCCCCCCTCCCCATTTTTATTTGTTTGTGTTTGTTATTTACAATGTTCCATGCTGTTTTGGATATAATATTTGAAATGGTTAGCTTTATGCTATTGTTATGCTTTTTATCCATGCTTGTTTATACAACTTTTTATATTTGTTTTGGAGCTCTTTGTATAAGTGGAGTTAGTGAACATATTTAATAAATTCTAATAGGAAACATTTAAGATAAGAATGTCAATAGTTCATGTTCAAAAATTTTACTTTAATTTGCCTTTAACAGTTTTACATTTAAATGACTTTGAGAAACAGTTGGCTGCATACATTTTTCTGAAGAGCTTGGTTATCATTACAGGATAGGCAGATGGATTAATTTATTTGTAAACTGTTAAATTTTTTCCTTTATTTAATCTTGAGAAAAAAGTTCATGTTTTTCAATTCTAGAATAAATTATGATAGGTTAGTTAAACAACAATAACTGTATGTTTTACACCAACAAAAGTCATGATGGTAAGTAACCAAGCCTCTTTTTTTTGTGATTTCCAGTGGGAGACTACAGACGAGCCAAAGATAGAGGTTAGCATAGGGTAGTAGATGTTAGCCAGAAGTTACTCTATATTATTTTGTTGTAAGAATTGGAAAACAAATAATTATGATCAGTTTATTATTTATTAAGGAAATTTATTGTAATATATTAATTGTAATCATGGAGGTCATACCTATGATTGGCCTGGGCCATTTAGATGGAGGCCTCCTTGTATTTTTCTAAGTATTCAAATATTCAAGCATTGTATAACAAATTATTATTGAG
The DNA here is from genome assembly GCA_030762175.1 of Metallyticus violacea. Lineage (NCBI taxonomy): Eukaryota > Metazoa > Arthropoda > Insecta > Mantodea > Metallyticidae > Metallyticus > Metallyticus violacea. The sequence continues at coordinate 98,668,676 of CM060835.1, read as the reverse complement.
GAAATCACTCAAATGTCACTAATTTTGTTCCATTTATTTGGACATATTTCAAAGGCTGTTGTCTTCATCTTCAGCATGATTCTACTGTCCACTTCCCAGTGTGGTATTAAGATGTCGCTCTGTGGATTTTACAAACTTAGCAATGAGGTTACTATTATTTGGCAGATGAAAATTAACCAAATTTTCCTTGTTTTTGTTTATGAATGTATTTTCCCACACTGTTAATTCTATAGGTTTTTGAAGAGCTTTTAAAGAGTTTTGGTTCCTTTTGGAATTCATGGTTCTTTTGCCAGAAATGATCTGCTATTACTTATTTTAACGTATGTTTATTTTTTACATTTCTCTTGTGTTCCTTAAACCGTATGGTAATATTTCTTTTTGTTTTGCCTATGTATTTCATATTGCAGTCTTTGCAGATTTTGTAAATTCCTGATTGTTTTCCTGGCAGAATTTTGTCTTTTGTATTAGTTTTTATGAGGTTTTTCTACATTTGTTTACTGGAGCCAAAATGATGTTTACCTCTTTAAAAATCTCCTGGAATTTGTGGTGTACTGCCCATGGGTAGAATATGAATTTCTTATATAAATGATTTCCTTTGTAGCCTTTTAGTGTGGTGATATATTTATTTGTTTTTGTTTTTTGAATTTTTCTATTTTCTTGTTGACCAGATCTATTATGTAGTCATTTTTCTTATGATTTTATGGTACTCTGATTTGTATTCTGTTTTGCTTATTGATGGGATTGTTAATCTGAATGTTGTTGTTGTTGTTGATCTAATGTACAATTTAGTATGTACAATTAATTTTTCCCTGACCAGTCAATATAATTTATGTATTTTCCCATTAGGTGCAGCTTTCCTCAGTTCTGTGCATTCCAGTAGATGTTCTCCATTTAGAATCTTGTCAGTATTGCAGATCTTACATGTGTTATCATTCATAAAACCAAATCTGTGTAGATGTTCAGCCAGACAATCATGTCCAGTTGCCAGTCTAAAATGAGCAACTGCTTCCTTCCTTGATAGATTTTTTATTTTTTGTACTGTTTCTTTTATATTAGAATAATTTTTATTAGATATTTCCACTTGAATATTATGTTGATATTTTTGTTTTATGGTCAATTTGATATTTTTTAATTTTACATTTAATCCACAGGGCTTTTATTGGTTTTGAATATAGCACTGCCCCCTTTTTGGCCAGAAAGTCTGCATTCTCGTTACCTATCATCCCACATGTATCCACAGCAGTATTATTTGTTGAAATTTTGTTTGGAGTAATCTATAATAAGATCTCACATCCCTTACGTTGTAAGATTCATATGAACTATCATATTGTTCTATAGCTGAAGCTGAATCTGTAAGAATCACTACTTTATTTTCTTTTATATCAGTCCTATGGTATATCTGTTCCAACACTCGTTGTATTGCCACCATTTCACCCTCATAACTTGTGGATTGTCTAGGCAGTGTGACATAATGCGAGAAATATTTACAATATATACCACCTCCAACATTATTTCTCTGTTTGTCTGCAGAGCCATCTGTGTAAATTCTAAGGCACTCTGTTTCAGGAAATTGGTTGTGCAAATGTTCAAGTGCAATTGTTCTGCATACCTCTGTTGTCTTCTTGTTTATTTAATTGTTCTATCAGTTTTTTATCTGTTACTATCTTAATATAATCCATTGGATTAGTTCTTGAGGGATATGGAATGTTCTTCTCTGCCAGGTTTAAATAATTGTAATCCTTCTCTAAGTAAGCTTTAGTTGTGGTCTGTGTTTCTAGTTTGTGTTCTTTGGGTAGTTGATGAAACCTTGATGTTTACTTGGGTTTGTTTTTAATTTTATGTATAATTGTGCTGCTTGTGTTTCAATGCTGGTTTTCATTGGATTATTATTCGTTCTGGCCAGAAGTGCATTTAGTTATTAAGTTACACTATACTTCACTCATTGATTACTTCGTCAGAATATGTTTCAAGAGCTTTCACTCTTGTCTGGGGACTGACTAATATTCGCAGATTGACAGCATGACCTATAGTGCTTCCAATATAAAATGAAACAAGATATCCATTGGCAGGATGTCACAACTCATAACATGATGCTTATTTTTTAAAATGAAAATCTTTTCCCAAATTGATAATTTCTTGGATTGTTGGTAGCTTTCAACTATTTGGTTTCTTTTGTGATGTTGTGGTTGTATGTGCAACAATTATCTGCAACTGCTGATTTATTCACTTATTTATATCTTATATTTCTAAGTGTTCTTCTGCCTTTGTCTCTAAATTTCTTATTGTTCTGCCTAAGTATATCTGATCTCAGTCTAAACAACTTAAATGGTATACTCCAGCCTTTTTGCTGGATGGTATAACATTCTTTATGGTTCAGTTCAAAAGGTTCCCGAAGTTAATTATTTTGTGCAGTCAACACAATTGGTATTATTGGATAAATCGGCAGTGGCAATCATTTTTGGACATACACCATAACATCATAAAACAAACAAAATTGTTATAAGCTACTAATAATTCTAAAGTATTAGCTATAGGGGGAAATATTTTCATTTTAAAAAATAAGCATCATGTTATGAACTTTGACATTCCACCAATGAACTTCTTGTTTCATTTTATATTGGAACCATCAGAGGTAACTTTGTTATCTGCCGACATTAGTCAGTCCTCAGCTGAGGATGAAAGTGAAAGCTTTGAAACATGATCTGATGAAGTGAAGTATAGTGTCACTTAATACCAACTTCCTTATGTGTACAATCAATCTACTTTACAGTTTCTAACTTCCTATTAAGATTCCAATTGGTTCATTAAAATATTTTTTTGCAAAAGTATCTTTATTGTTGCTCATTGTCACACATAAACAAGCAATGGAATGAAATCTCCAGGAGACAGGGAAATAAGAAAGACTGTAGCCACTATGCATGCAATTAGGATTGTGTGATGTTACAGCTTGCTACTGCAGTCCTGAAGCATTGGTAAATGCCAATGTTGCTTTTCCTTATGATTTGAAATTAAATTACAGTTAACTACAAGTTAAGTTCATATTCGTGGTTAACTACAAACATATTAGCTTAAACTCATCTTTATCCTTAAATTTTTAATTTGAAACTGTTGTCTACATTTTGCTCTGTGCTATTTATAATTTAATGAGATGCTTGGGATGTGTGTGTTGTATAAAAACTATAATGTTCTTTTAATTTCAGGGGAAAAAGGAATTATATTACAAATGTTAAATATGCTAACTTATATGCCATAGCCACAAAGTGAAGAAGACTGCAGATAATATATTTTTTATATTGTTAGCCACGTTCAATATTTTATTTTCAATATCTAATTAACATATACATACCTTAAAAACAGAAATAATGCAATAAAAATGCAATATCATATATAAGTGTAATCTATTCCAGAAAGTTTTCCCTCCTACACCCAAGAATAACACGGGTTTGAATCCACCCAGGACCAATGGATTTTTTCGGGCATAAAAATCCTAAGTATGGCTTCCTTCAGAAGGAAAGTAAAACCGTGGGTCCGGTGTCATATATTTTTCGCACGAAAAAGAACCTCAAGCCTGAAAGAGAGGCCTCTGAGCAAAATTTGTTGGGCCGTTTCACGCCCTGAGTTGAATGGGACAGTGATGACCTGAGATGTTAAAGAGTGTCCATAAAAAAAATCAATCAAAAAAAAAAGTTTTCCATTATACAGTATTTTATTTTTGTTGCTGTTGTTTTATTATTATTATTATTATTATTATTATTATTATTATTATTATTATTATTATTATTATCATTATTATCATTTCAGATATCTCTCTTATGAAAAGCTGGGTATTAAAACATTTGTTCTGAATGAATACCAAACAGCAATAGCAGAGCTTCACATGGGCAGTATTGCAAAAGCAATGTTTAAAATAGAGCACTAACACCAATAACAATAGCTGTAAACATGAATAAGAGGCATCAAATAGTAATGGTCTATGTACTCTATCTGAATAAACATTTGCAAAGAATACATTGTATATGTTTCCTTTACATTATACTTATTTATATATATATATATACAAGTACTAGTGAGGCATAAATAGATAAAACTCTTTAGTCAGGCAATTCTCACTATATTTTGAACAACTCTCTTCTTCAAAGGCAGAAGCCAATGAAAGTGGTAAAAATAAATACTGAATCTTGAAGGTAATGCAATGTGTGGGAACAGAAATATATTTATTTCTGTTTACATATTAATATATTATATTAATATATACACATACATATTAATGCAGCTGTTAAATATTTCTTGAACTCTCGAGCACCTCCTCATACCCCATCCACAGATTTCATTTGTCATCTAATTTATCTTTTTTTCACTCGCAATGTGTGTAGTTTTGATTATAGATATTATCTATAACTTAAAGGCACCGCAATGGGCACAGAATGGCAGCTGGCACACTTAAGTCAGAACCTCTGGAATTTGGATGAGATATATTGACGATATATTAGTGCTTTGGACTCATGGCTCATAATCTCTCAATCAATTCCTTACCAATCTTAACTCCAAATTTTCAGTTAAGTTCACTTTTTCCTTCTCTTCTAACACTGTTAAGCTCCTAAATATTGATATCTCTTTATGCAATGGCTGTTTACTTATATCCTTGCACATTAGGTCCACCAATTTACAACAGTATGTTCATTTTGATAGCTGTCATCCCTGCATACCAAAAGATCTATCTATTCCTTTTTATCTTTCAATCCATAGGATTAATCTTTGAAAAACTTTTCATTTCTTTTGACACCTGTATTAAAAATCTAACATCCCCTATTATTCCATTTCAAAAAACATTCAAATGCAAAAGTAAAACTTCCAATAAGAACTTCATTAACCTTGGTACTACTGTGCCTGGAATTAAGAGTATCAAACCTATTTTGAAAGAATGTCACAATACTTTATCGTGCTTTCTTCTTTAAGTGATATTTCTAATTTTTACCCTGCCTAATTTTAGAACACCCCCTAAACTTAAAAGTATATTTTGCACCAACCTATCTCCTTCCAAATTATCTCATCCAGTTTCAGGCTCATATCCTTGCCAAAGCCCTAAATGTAAAACCTGTGTGCTAATTATGCTATGCCATTCATTCCACAGACCAGTTTACTCAGAGAATTTAACATTTCTCCATTTGCTACCAGTTCTTCTAAGAAAGTCTTATATATGTTATCTTGTAAGTTTTGCAAAGCATTTTATATTGGTTTAACTTCTACTGTTGTTTTACTCTGTATGAACAATCATACGCATTCTGTTAAAACCAAGTTTCCCTTGCCATTTGTCCATCATGTCCTATCTCACTATAAGGGTTTTGATGATGCATTTAATTTAACACTTATTTATGCATTACTGACTCATGGCTCTGAAAGTTTATGCAGAGTTAGAGAGATGACAGCTATAGTTTTGCATTTAACCATCCAGCATCAAGTTTAAATCTTACATATTAATATACATTTCTCTTTCTTTCTCTCTCCCTCTTGTTGCTTGTTTAACCTGTTTCCATGCATTACTTTACATTAGAGATTCAGTGCCTATTTTTCTGCCTTCACTTGTCTTCTGCCCTTGAAGAAGAACAGAAATTCAGCAAAAATTATGTGACTATTTAACTGTTTTATCTATTTATGCTTCTCTAGTTCTTATTGTTTTATTACTTTATTATGTCATTTTTATTATATATCTGTGTATGTGTGTGTGTGCATGTGTGTCAATAATTTATGTGGTTCAAATATGAAAGATATGTAATTGTTCAATAAGGCAATGAATGAATTTATTTATTAGTCACTAATTTCTTTATATTTCCCGTACATAAATTTTATACAATACTAAAACTTCCTCCCTTCTTAATTAATTTTCCACTAAATTTCTCTCCTTGAGAGTTGCTTATTTCTTAGGATCTGATACACACTAACATCCTGGTTATTGGTGTATAAGAGTCCTGTTTAACTAAGCTAAAATCCCATTCCCTCCCCTACTCTTTTCATCCTTCTTTCACTATCTAACAAATCTGTACCATTTCTCATACACCTTTCCTGAGTAATTTATACCCCTAACCATTTTTATCTTACCTTACCTATGCATTTTCCCTGTCTCTTAATGTTTCCATCTACTTTTAAATTTAAAATTCTTCTGCCTCTTGTTTCAATAGGTACATTTTCCCACTTCCATAAAAAATCATTCTCTTCACAGAACTGAGTTAATTTTACTCTCATTATTAAAAGCTTTATCATTACTACAACACTTCTCTAAATTGGCTTCTATTGGTCCTCAATCATTGGAACCAACCATTATGTTCTTCCCCTATTCTTGCATTTGATTCCGCCCCTAACATTGTACATCTGTATATTTGTCCTATAATTCTTCAATAATTTGTCTCAATTTTGTAAACAAATTTAAATCATAGAAACTTGAAGAGAAGGTGGATTCTAAACAATACCAAAACATACTTATGTACTTTTTCTGCATAGATCACTGATATTACACCACAGCACTTTATTCACCTCCCAAATCCTTTTCAACCTTAATTCTTAAAACTTTTCTCTTCTTACAGATAAACATATACCACCAAACACCCAACCTTTCCCTTTGACCTTCACCCCATTTTTCGCCACTTATCCTTCCACATTCCATCATATTATAGAAAAGGTACACAATCTCTATCCTGAATCCTTTCTCCCAAACCTATAGCGCTCCAACTTCACTTTGCTTCTTGTTAGTCTCGCCTCTTTATCTGATGCAGCTCTTCGCTCTTCTACCTGCATAATACTTCCCACAGGCATATAGACTACACTCAATCCAGTCTCTCTCCACAGATCCAGGCCATCCACAGCTCCTAATATTTCCCTGTTGACATTTTTGCTCAACTGTTGTAGACACCGCATAATGCGGCATCGTGATGTCATCAGCTGCTCCTCTTTCCCCGTCTCTCCTTTTGCTGTTTCTTCCTCCCTGCTGCTGCCTCAGTTTCCTAGACTTTGATCCTCTCTGCTGGCTTCACTTGCTACTATCGCATATCGTTCATTTATGTCCTGTTTCTTTCCATCTATGAAAAGATTCAAATCCCTAACTTAGGCAATCTTTCCTTCTTCTCTGGATTTTTTTCAATTGCTTCAATAAAGTCACCCTATATTTCCTTTCTTCTTTCCCACAATCTTGCTATATGAATATTTTCACACCCCTAAGTTTTTTTGTACTTTCCAGTATCATCCATTTAAATTTCAAGGTGGCACACTTGACAAGTATTGACCTCAGTCAAACTCCCTTTTTACCTATTCTAAAGGAATCAAATATTTCTCAGCCATGTATTTTGATTCCTAGCATTTCCTTAAATATTTCTTCAACCTCTTGCCAGTTCTCTTCTCCCTATTTTCCTGTATTCCAAAAATAACCATGTTTGCTTTTCTGTTGTTTGCCTCAGCTTTTTCCAACTTCCTTATTCTTCCATCATGGTTCTTGAGATTTTGTTCCGCTCTTTGTTGATAACTTCCAACAATCTCCTTCATATCTTCAATTAATCTGCTTATTTTCTTTTCTAGCCTCTTCTCATCTTTCTTCTGAAATAATTTTTTCTGAAATTCCCTTTAACATTCCAATGACCTGCTCCATTTCTGGATCTGGATTTAATTCAACTCCACCAATCACTAACAGTGCTATCAACACAAAAACGTACCATATCATGTTCACTTGAACATTGGAACCATTTTCTCCACCCTTTATTTCCCTTTTATTAAAATGGCCAATTCCGGTGTGATAAATTTCTGTCGATACATCCATTCTACATAATGCATGCAGAGCACATATAAACACATCTATCTCTAATCAATTTCCGCTTGCAACTTCCCTAAGGCAATGATATAATCCTTGGTCTTATTGATAGCACTCTAATGTTCCTTATTCAATTTATAATGCCAATATTTATATCACTTTGGGCATTAAAACAGTATTTTTTACTTTTTGTACAAATTTTTGCAAAATAAAGTTTATACCAGCCACATATTTTAAAAATTTGTAAATTGCTGAATATGATGCCTCATTTAGAGTAAAATATCTGTGACTGCCAAGTTAGCTGCTGAGTATGTGATTTACTATGACTTAAACATTTTCATACTAGAATGGAAATACCACCAGGTGATTCCACATTAGCCAAGTTTCCACATGGAGAAAACCCAAAAGGAAAATATTCCACAAATTCCATCTACAAATATATCCAAAGTTGCAGAGCTGGAATAAGTGCAGCCAATGACATTCTGTAGTAGAGAGAAACATGTATACATATTTGCAATGGTGCTTTTACTAAAAAAGAATGTTTCCATGGCATCAGCAATGCAAATTATAGCTAAATATAATAAGATGAAAAAGGTGGTGTTTCAGATCCATCTTTTGTATTACATTCTATTTAATCACAAATTTATTTGTGCTAGTAAAGGGTCATCAAGAAATCTCTCTGCAGTCATTGTGTTGTCAAGATTTCACTAGGAAAGCATTTTGAGTGGCAGCACTGACCGTGCCCAGTATGTAGTTATTGTGTTCACTGAACTACCAAGGTAAGCACATACTCTAAAGTCCAAACCTTAGCAACAATGGGCAGATTACCTGCTAAAAACCAGGTTTGAAGGAATGTCAAAAATGAAGGAGTACCAACTTTCTCCTGTCCTGAGCACATCACTTGAGTGCGGAAGAACTTGTCAATGGCCTGTTATAACCCATGGTATACTGCAAGGATCCATTTTGGACCAATATTATTTATATTATATATGCAAGACATGAGCAACAAAATACCAACTAACATCACACAGTTTGCAGATGATACTACAATTACCATAGTGACTCAAATTCTGATGATTTAGAAAGAAATGTAAAGGCAGCTTTAAACTCAGTTGAATATTTCAGTTAACTAAACTTAAGTGTAAATACTGCAAAGGTAAGGTAATCAGCTTTGGCAATAAGAATCCTGGTAAACAACTGCAATTAAATATAGAGAATATAGTAATTAATATACTGATGGTGCTAAATTATTTGGATTATATGTTGACAAGACTTTATCTATAATACCCATATTGAAAAACTTGTGACAAAAATTAGTCAAAATCTGAGATACTTGAGCAAGCATATTCCTCCACAAACATCCAGAACCATTTTACTTTGCTCTTATCCATTCTCTCTTTACATATGGAATTTAAATATGGGGTAACATTTCTAAACTTAATCAAAATACAGTATTCATCTGGCAATATTTGGGTAATTTGAAACAAACCAAATCTTGTAGAAGTACATTTAGGCAACTGAAAATACTTATTTTACCCCTCTTTGTATGGGGTATATATATTTTTTTTATGGTGTTTAACGCCCGTTTTTACTACTGAGGTACCACAGGCAGTGGACACTGATGATACATGAGATGAAATGATATAATGGGAAAGGATTTTTTTAAAGAAGGAGATGTACCTATATTGATTTTTTCCAGGCCTAAGTTTAAGGTACCTCCCCAGCATTTGCCATTTATGAGGACTGAGGAAAATCTGAAAAAAACCTCAGTCAGGGAGGACAATCCTGGCAGGATTCAAACTCCAGACCTCCTGCTCACGAGTCTGCACCTTAACAACTTTGACCACCCGTGGTGGTATATATATATATAGTTGTTTTGCATTTATTCAATTATAGTTTCCCATAAATACAAACTCTAGTGTGCACAAGTACAATACATGAAGCAAAGATGATCTCACACTCCCCAGATATAAATTAGAGCTGTATGAGAAGATGCCTAACTGTAATGAAATAAAATTATATAATAAATCTCCTGATAATATTAAAAATTGCAATGGATACAATAAATCAAAGAAATTCTTGTTCTTGTTCCAATTACTTAAGAGACTTAAGAGTAAATCTTGATTTACTATATATTGAAGAATATGTAAATTATAATTAACCATTATGTTATATACTATTTCCATACCATGGTTCACAATAGGCAGGTATCACAAATGTAAGTTTTCAGGAGAAGGCAAAAATAAAAAACATGTTAAATAATGCAGTTATTTTGGTTTCTTTCAAAATAACAACAACTTTAAATGAACTTAAGTTACAAAATAGACTTTTGTTTTTCATGTAACAATAAAAAGAATCAAAGGTAATTTCTTACAAAAACTATTGTCTTTCTTGAAACAATGAAAATAATCACATAAAGTTATTTCAAGAAAAGAAGTAAATTTATAAACTTCAAGATGGGTGTCCAAAAAATATTTAATAATATCCTTAAAATATCTTGTGTCATAAATATCTATGTGAACACATTTTTCTCACCTTCTGGGTATTCTGAAGCATTACAAACTGTGGAAGGTTTCTATAATATTCATGGAGACATCTTGGAATACACTGGAGACTAGTCATGAAGTTTTTGTACTTTGCTGAGCTTATGGGATCTCAATTCATCTCTCACTTGAGGAAGATGATGGGGCAACTGCAATGTCTTCTTGTGGAATCTTCAAAGATTAACATTTTGAAATCCTCCTCAAATTCAATTTTGTACTTGAACACTCCTAGGTTTCCCCCCCCCCCCAACTTGCAAGTGCACTATTTTTGTGAGAAGAACAGGTTCACCATTAATGTTCTTTTTTTCTGAAGACATGTTTATGTAGATAACTTTCCAATAGACATGAAATCCTTGAAATCGTGTTTCCATTTTGTAAACATGAGTTTCTTACCACTGTATGTTCTGATCAGCTGTGCCCAATCATGTGCAGTTTTTACTGACATCATTAGCAGTTTTTCTTCTTTTTTTCCTCCTCAATTATTGCATGGACTGAATCAGCCTTCAAATGCATAAGGCCACGTAAAAGATACTTATGGTTAATGGTTTCCAATGATGCATGTTTTTTCAGAAGCCAAATGTAGGAAAGAATCAGTATGATATTTCTGTTTTGGGATATACAATTATCAGATCATATTGTATTTCTTTTATCTCATTTGGTAAGCTTTGTGTCTATTTGAAAATACATGAGGACATTTCATTACCTCCTGTCAGCTATTGATTCTTTTCAAATTATGCACAGATTTTTCGAAATGTACCGTCTACTATTGTAAAATTTAATGTCCAGATGTTTCTGAGGTAGAAAATTGGCTGTTGCTTAAATTAGGTGTTGCAAAGCACTTTTGTAGGTCAATCATGCATGGCAACTATATCATGGGATTAGGGGTCAGTCCTGGTGGTGTAGTGGTTGCCATACTTGCCTCCTAAACCCAAGATCATGGGTTGAAACCCGGTCAGGACCGATGGATTTTTTTCGGGCATAAAAATCCTAAGTATGGCTTCCTTTAGAAGGGAAGTAAAGCTGTGGGTCTCGTGTCGTACATTTATGGCACAAAAAAGAACCTCAAGCCTGAAAGAGAGGCCTCTGAGAAAAATTAATCAGTGTTTTCATGCCCTGAGTTGAATGGGATGCTGATAACCTGAGATGTTAAAGATCATCCATAAATAAATCAATCAAAAAAAAAATGGGACTAGGGAAGCATGCTTCTTATCTTGTAAATTCTTTTAGATTCTATCTCTTATTTTAGATTTATCAAGATGTTTCATTCTAAGATCCTCTATGGCATCTTTTTCTTCATGGGAGACATCTTTTATACCCTTTTCAAATTTATCACATTCATTGCATAAGACATCTTGAAACTCAGATTAAACTCCTATCTACAGTGACTGAGTTTAGCTATTTGTTTTTTATATACCTTTGCTTCCTTACAGGACTTCAAATATATATTGTACATAATGTTGACATTAAGTTGGGGACTTAAATATTTGCAACTGCTTCTTTCTCTTGAATAATGACACTCTGTGCTGGGGAATGAACATATATGGGCTTATTATTTCTTGTTTTATATTTGTAGGCAGTGCATTGGTAGGGGAACGATCACTTCTTTTATCATTAGGCATCAACATATTTCCAGACTCTAGTTTCTTTTGTAGTACAATTTGCACCTTTTTTTCAGTTACTGAAAGAGTGTTCAAGTACACCTTTTTGCAACTGCAACTTTTGTAGAATCCTTAGGGACAATGATTAAGTGTGTTTTACTGTTCATCTCCCCTTTTGACTGTCATTTCTAGGTCTATGACGTGCAGTTTCTCTTGCATTTATTGTGCATATGATTAAAGAATCTTTCTGTCCCAACTGTAATTCTTGTCCGAAAATGATACATTGATTGATGAACAACTTCAGGTATTGAATTTTTACTTTGACAATTGCGAGAGGAATGTAATGTTCTTTCATTGATAACCTTACCTGCATTTATAACATGTTCTTTTCCTCCAACCCTCTTCATTTTATTTACATTTTCTTCAATTTTTTCTCTTCCTGACAATTGTCTCTTTAGACTTCTCTTCCAATAGAATTGATAACCACCACTAGAATCTTCATCAGATACTGTAGAACCCCCTGGGGATGTAGTCTGGATCATCCAGAATATCATCATTGAAGAAATCATTACTGGATTTATTAAGAACATTTTCTCTTTATAAGATTTTGGTTTGATTCAGGTGTGGCTTTTCTTTTCCCACCAATTATTTCTGAAGACAGTGGTGATAATAGGTTTCCAGTATGCACATTTTGTTCTAAAAGGAATAGAGAAAAGTAGAGAAACAACTTTACTTTCACCACTTCCTAACATTCGTAATATTTTTCAGTAAACATAATGGAAATATTTTAATAAATGTACTACAGTGTTTTAATCTGTATTTAAAAATAATGAAAAAAAGGAAAGTGTTAATAAAAGTGTAGATATTGTTAATGTTTAAAGGTGTTAAAATTTACTTTTGAAATTTAATTGAGACTTTATTTTAGTTTAAATGTGTATTGAGATTGGAAATGTAATTATTTAGTTTATGAGTAATGATTTAATTAGTTTAAGGGGTATGTGATTTTATATTTTATTTACCTCTATGCTACAGAGCTAGGTTTGCCATCATTCTACTGCTCATACTCATGTCATGATTCACACTATTAGAAAAACACTTCTGCATTGGAGGCAATCCTTCTAAAGAATGACCTAAACAATGAGCAGCATAAGCAAATTCCATTATTGGAGGTGGAATCAAATGAAGTGTAAGTTCACATTACTGTTAAGGACAACCATATTATGTTACTACTGAAACTTTTTATCACAAGCTGGTGTCCTCAAAACTACATTGGAAATAAGCAGAAGTTCATGAGAAGTTTTAGGAAAGAGAGACACAAAGGATGAAGTCCAGCTGTGCTATGGTGCTCTAATGTATAAATATGCCCATGTAGAACTTGTTTCCCTAAAACTATTGGAAACTGGACTACAGACATTAGAGATCTGATAAAGTTCAAAATTTTACATATAAATCTGTAAAAAAATAGAAAATGGCAAAAATGTGAGCCAAGGTAGAGATTTAAGTGTATACTGCTATATAGTGTACGTGTGGGGAAATAAGGTAGTTTATAAGTTGTCACTTCTTATTGAAAATTTTATTAATTTATACATGGACATGACTTAATTGTATACATCATTTCACTAATAATTCAATTTGGAATCGAACAAGTGAAACGTGCATTAATAATCTCTTCTGAGTTGAAATATTTAGAACACTCTTTATGATTTCACTTTCATGTATATACCATATTAAGCTGAAATAACAGACAAGATCAATAATCATTTTTGTACTTTAGGAGAAATGTATGAAAACCAGAAAAGTTTTGGATCTTTTTTGCTTTCATATTCAATTCCAAAAGCCAAGTTATACCTTTTTTTCTTAAAATTTTTACTTTTTTATTGAGTCCTAAATACTACTAGATAACCATAGAAAAACCTATTTTGAACATATTATATCAAATTGTCCATGTGTTAATGATATCTAAACACATAAGAACACATTACACAATAGACAAACAAAATACTTTTAGAAAGAAATGTAAAATTATTAAGCATTACATTGAACACCAAATTTTGCTGCAAAGAACATATAAAACAATGTATATAAAAATTACAAAATACTTTTTTTAATAGAGATTGTAGGCTTTCACAGCCTTTGTCACTTGCAAAAACTATGACTTCTGGGCTATAGAGCTATGATTGACTGAAACTCCTGTTCGCAGATGTCAGTGACTATATCTGATATCTTCGGTGGCATGATTGACATTTTCAAAACACTCTTCTGGTTGTCTTAGCAGCAACTGTCTTCTGATTGGGTAGTGTTCTTGTTTTTATAGTGGAGGGAGTGCTCAGTTGAATGACTTCTGATTGGCTCACTAAATTACTTGTCCCTGATTGGTTGACTGAATTCATGGACTCTGTTTGGGAGGGAGGACTAATGGTTTCTGACTGGTTCTCTCTGGTACAGTTCTTTTGGAGGATCTTATGTAGTACAGAATGTTAGATTTTATTTAAGCAAAGAACCGTTAGCTGAGGATGCAAACAAAGGGTTCATGAAACGAGTACTACATATTATGAACAAATAAGTGGAGCAATAAGAGTAATTCGTTTGACTCAATCATACAATGATCTTGATTAAAGATCTGCTTTCTTTTTGTTAAAGAACAAAACAGTGAAACAGTGTTTGAAAATTTCTGTGGCTTCCTAGTATAGGCAAGCATGGCAATTGCAATTTTTGATAACACTTGGTGTTCTCATGGTGCATGATATGGTTTCCATCTTGGTAGGCACACTTTCCCTTTCAACATGCCTCACATTAGGTACAATTGAGGTAACCTTAGTGGCTTTTGTAATTCTTTAGAATTACATGAATCTAAAAAAGTGAAACAATTTTAGCCATAATATTTACATGTGTTTAGAAGCTATTGACAGTGAAGCAATGAAATCTTAAAAATTGAATATTTTCAAATGTTGTTGCAAATTTTACTTACAACATTTCTCAATTAGGATATGTTTCCAAAGCCCTAGTTCTCATCTTCAGCTACTGACTGATTGCTTGGTAAATTTTGGGCTATATGTTGTGGCTGGATCTGAGTCACTTTTCTGTTGACATCTTTTGGGTAGAATTGGAATTTACTGAATTCGTCCAGAGGTGGAATGTCAAAATTTATTAACTCATCTAAATTTTTTAAAATGAAACATTTTTCCCTATGTGGACAGTTCTATTAGTGTATGTATTTCTTTTAACAAAATGACTTCTTGCTTAATTTCACGACTGTTCCCCAAAAATAAGTTGCTGTTTGTGATTTTTCCAGTTGTTTAGCTGGATATTTCTTTCATAGTCTTTCTTTCTGGTTTACAAATTTCAATTTCATAGTTGTGTCTCCAAAAATGAGTTGCTATTGCTGATTTTTCAAATTGCTTTTATTTCTAAAATATTCTTCCTTCTGGTTTACAAAGTTCTCTTAGTTTTTCCTATATATTTTAAATTGCATTCTATTGCATTTTTGCCTGATTTTTTTCTGTGGTAAAATGCTATATTTCAGTGAAGCACCTAATAAGCTTTTTGTTGTATTTATTTTGTGATCTAAATTTATGCCATGTTCTTTGAAGCTCTTCTCAAATTTGTGATGATATTTTGGATGATATAAGAACTCATATGCAAAAGAAGTTATATCCTTATATCGCTTTTCTCAGAAATGAATAAAATATCCACACAACATATTCTGATCTGTATTTTACAATATCTTTTTCCATCCGATTCCTGAATGGTAACAAAATTTTAGAGAAAATATTGGCTTTCAATATTTCTTCATCAAATTATTTAACTTTAAAAATTGGATATAACTTGCTTTTGTGAAATAAATTATAGAATTATCAATGCAAACTATACATAATTTTATTTTCATAATATTTTGCAAAATTACTGAAAAATATAATATGTAAGATTGCCAGCTGTAATTATCACAAGAATGTAGTTACAAAAGATCTAAAGGTGGATATACTTTCAAAAATATTAATAGCAAATGCGTTCTTTCCAAATATACAAATATGTTGTTTTTGTGGAATACATACACAAGTTCTACAGGATGTTTAAGATCAACCCAATTTCTTTTCTCACGAGGTACATCAATATCATCCATGGTTACTGTTGGTAATGAATAACTCATTGTAAAAGGCAAGTATGGGATCTTCTCTGAAATTCAATTCACTTCTTGTAAGAACATTATGAATATCCCTAAATGACTGCATCCTCTTAAATACGGAAACCAAAGTACCAGTGCTACTAAAGCAATATGGCTCCACTGAAACTTTTATTGAGAATATATTATTCTTGTACGTACTTTATCCTTTAGAAACTAGAAACACAATCCTTTTTGCAGTATGAATAGCATTCAGTGACCAGTATTAATGTATAAATACTATTTTATCTTTTAGAAACTAGAAACACAATCCTTTTTGCAGTATGAATAGCATTCAGTGATCTGTAATAATGTATAAATACCTGAACTTCCAATCTTTAATTTACCAGTCTTTGGGGTACACAAATAGAGAATCATTGTTTTCCAAAAATAGTATGGTACTCTTTAAGAAGAAGATAGAACCTTGAGAATTAATATCTTTTGATATTTGACCAAATAGCCAGTTACAAAGCAGGTAGCTGTAACCTGTTTAGGAAAAAGCATAGTAACAAGTTTGATGTGTTCATGGCCAATCCAAAACCAAGTATGAATCATAATTCTGACAATTATTTTTGTTTTGGCCACAACAGCATATTTTGAAGTTTCATTCATTGGCATAACATTTGTCAAGAAGTGATAAAAGAGAAATTGAAACTTCATTTGCTCCTCTGACTGGTTTTCAGCCCAGGTGCATGAACAATTTTGCTTGTTTGCATTGTCACAAACACCAAAATTGAACAGTCCCAATTGATGAGAGTAATAAGCTTCCTGAATGGGAACCTTTGGTAGAGCCTGTACTTGCTGTAAGATAATAAACATTGACTATGGTCTATAGATTTTCAGTTTTAACCTGTTGTTGTATCGAACACCTTGCAGCTGCCTTTGTGAATGTGCAATTGACTTTGTAATGTTTGTTTATCCTGATTTTGAGCAAGTTTTAGGAATTACACAGACTTTTGCATGTGGTGCATATTTCAACCTTGGGACTATTAAAACTTAAATTGTATTCTTTTGAGAAAATCTTGTAGAGCATTGAATATTTAACTTTTAGAGACTCACTTCAACTGTTGTACATTCTGTGGAGTGTATGCATGATTTTTAGCTCTGCTGGCAAATAGAGAGGAATACTTTTACCACATCCATAATGGCTTTCTCTCATCTTTAATCTGCCTATGAAACCCTTGATTACAGTTTTTCTTTATAACATTCTTGTCTTTGATTCTGTCTCCTTCTCTAGTTTTGGTTGCTTTTTGGCCTGTAATAAAGCTTCTTTTCTTAATATGAGTAATTTGTGTGTTCCAATTGGTTTGATGACAGGTTCAAATGTCTGTCAACACATGTGAATACATTTACGAAAAGCAATCTTTGCAAAGTATTCTACTGAGAGACTTCTATCTCTTTTATGGCAAGCTTCTAGTGTTCAATTCTAGCAACTGCTTGTAATTTAGTGAGCTGCAGGAGGAAGTTGTCCTTGGTGGATCTTACTTTCTTTTTCAAAGAGTTTCTATGGTGAATTTAATGGTTTTCTAATGCAAAACGAGCAATTTTAACGCATGTGATGAATCTTTCTTTACTATTACATAGGAAAAACTACAGAAATTTGATAACTAGAAAAGAAATGATTAACATGTTAGAAATATTCTACCAAAACCATTGAAAAAATCGACAATATCTACTGAATGTTGTGAACACAACCATGAAATTAAGCAAGTCATTTTGTTAAAAGAAATACACACTCCAATAGAAGTATCCACAAGGGGAAAATTGCTCATTTAATTCGAAATTCCACCTCTGGACGAATTCAGTAAATTCCTATTCCAGCCAACAGATGTCGACAGAATTGCGATTCAGATCCAGTCACTACCACTACAAACAACTCGACGTTATCAGCTGGATTAATGCAACAGAGGAGGAATGTTATGCTATAGCCTGCGTGTGCTCTTGCTACTGGGTGCCCGAGTGTCGGCGGTAACAGCCGAAGGTAGTAGGCTATTAGCTAGATAATATTAACGCTTCGAAAGGTGGTGTAACACAGCTATTAGCTAGATTCCAAAGCGCAGTAACGTAGATGTTACAGTTTTTGAATATTTCATAGCGGGTTCAAGTACTATCATATCATGCATTTTTCTGCAGGAATTAAAGGAGATTTACCACAATTACAAATGATTTACTTACGAATTAGTTGCGAACTGGAATTATAGCAGTATGCCGCACACTGATATACTCGCTAAACCACTGCGTCCACCGGTTTCTAGGATTTGCTCCAGGTTGGCCAAAGGATTAGGTTAGTGCGTATATATGAATTAGTTGCACATTTCCCACCGTTACAATATTTCACCCGCCTAATAATGCACACTAACAGCAAAAGCAGCAAGACATTTCTCCAGCAGCAAGAGCACAGTTGCTGCATTTGTTTAGGGGCTAACGTCAAGTCAACAAACGGCCCAAAACATACCAGTCAGTCAATTGCGGATGTGGGTAATCTGTAGCATGTGTTAATTTAAAATACGTATAGGTGAAGCTTGTGTCAACATTCAATTTTGAAAATTTCAGCCATACTCACAGTGACAGTGAGTCACTGAGTGAGTGAGTCACCGAAACATGTCGCGGTCTCGAAGTTACTCTGAGAAAATTTTGCGTAATTTTGCTTGTGTTGAAATAAAAAATGAACACGCAGACGCAAATCTGGTGTTACGAGAAAGTAGCTTCGATGTAAGATGCAAGAAATAAATGCAGTGAAGAACTAGACGAGATAAGTAAAAATGTCTTGCTTGTGGCAACCGTCAGCTACAAAGTGGCGAATAAAATGTAGTTACATTTCACTGATTATCAATCTATTTAATAAGAGGTTACTAAAGTTATAAACTTACTTAGGAAAGAATTTTGTTTTATACACGAAGAACTATAAAAATCAGCCCCAACACACAAGATCATTCTACAGAGACAATTAGGCCTAAACTTCACAATATACAAAATTAAGAGCTATGTCGAGTTAAAAAAAAGTCGCAAAACTTTCGTAAAAGAAGCAACATGTGTTAATTAAAAATACATATAGATGAAGCTTGTGTCAACATTCAATTTTGAAAATTTCAGTCATACTCACAGTGAAAGTTTAATACCCGAAACATGCCGCGGTCTCGAAGCTACTCTGAGAAAATTTTGCGTAATTTTACCTGTGTTGGAATAAAAAATGAGCACGCAGACGCAAATCAGGTGTTACAAGAAAGTAGCTTCGATGTAAGATGCAAGAAATAAATGCAGTGAAGAACTAGACGAGGTAAGTAAAAAATGTCTTGCTTGTGGCAACCGTCAGCTACAAAGTGGCGAATAAAATATAGTTACATTTCACTTATTATCAATCTATTTAATAAGATGTTACTAAAGTTATAAACTTACTTAGGAAAGAATTTTATTTTATACACGAAGAACTAGAAAAATCAGCCCCAACACACAAGATTCTACTGGTGAGACGAGAGTCACAGAGACAATTAGGCCTAAACTTCACTATATACAAAATTAAGAGCTATGTCGAGTTAAAAAATAGTCGCAAAAACTTTCGTAAGAGAAGCAACAAATAAAAAATTATACACAGCACTATATATGTGCATATATATTAATAAATCGCTTTGCTGTGTTATGGTACTTAACCTGTAAAGCGCGGGACTTCTATAATAAAGAGCAGGAATAAAGAAGAAAATACACTAAATAGGATAAAGAGTAACCAGAAACCACTAAAAAAAAAGGCGCGAAACTCTTAGTAATTGGCGACAGTAATACTAGAGAATGTGCAACCGTTTTGAATTGAATAAGCAGGCCTATACTATTTATAACTTTGTGAAACCTGATGCACGCACTGATATTGTAATTGAAACCGCTAAACAAGGGGTTCATAAGCTAATAAAGACGAAGACTGTTGTTTGGTAAACTATAGATGATATTAGCAGGAATGAAACAAAAAATGCCATTAGGAATTTAAACTAGTTTAATTTGTTGAAACACGTTGTGAACACAACTTTTGTTCCAGTTGCTGTAACACATAACTATGATTTAATAAAATTCTTATGTACGAATGAGAAAGTAAACAATTTCAGTAACAAATATAAAAGAAAAAGTGCAAAACTATCTTCAAACGCGAGGTTGGGGGGTTGATCAATCAAGAAAACGCTTTACAAGACGGATTGCACTGAATTATAGTGGCAACTGACAAGATTGATGAGCTAGGGGAAAAAATCTGAATTGGCTGAAACGGACCCCAATATCTCTAGTGTGACAATACGAAGGGTTAAGAAGAGATGAAGTAAACACGGACGCTCAGGTAAGTAGATTTCAAGCCATACATCAGTTTGGTAGTACAGCACAAAGTATCTACTACAGATATGTTTATAGAAACCCTCCGTGTAGTGTAAAGGAGCTGATTCATAATAACTTGGTTGATGCTGCTAGGGCTTCCTGTACATGTGTTCCTTTCAAGATCATTGCTACATTTAAATACACAATGTCTAAGGAATAAGAAGTCGGTCCTGGTGTGTAGTGGTAACCATACTTGTCTTCAAAATCCAGGATCGCCAGTTCGATCCCGGCCAGGACCGATGGATTTTTCGGCCGTAAAAATCCTAAGTATGGCTTCCTTCGGAAGGGAATTAAAGCCGTGGGTCCCATGCCGTACATTTACGGCACGATAAAGGACCTCAAGTCTGAAAAAAGAGATCTCTGAGCAAAATTTGTAGGCTGTTTCACGCTCTGAATTGAACGGGGCGCTGATGGCCTGAGGTGTTAAAGTGCGTCCGCAAATAAATCCAAATCTAAGGAATAAGGTTCATAAATTTAAAGTATCTTTATGTGAAGTAAGAGTATTAATATTCTACATCTCAAAGCATTGGCTTCGACAGCATGAATGTGTCCTCTACCCCATAGATTTCCAATGTTATTGACTTTAAAAATCAAATTAATGAAATAATATATCCACATTAACAAAAATTGCAAAGAAAGAACGCCATTTCTACGCAGGGCGTATAAATTTATCTTTGATGCGTATACAATATTGCGTATTGTGACTGGCGAGTACGCGCTACGTTGTTGATTCAAGCACTTCACAACTGACCATTAACTGAAATGACCAACCAATGGGTTCATTAATGTGCAGATTTGTTCAGGGCAGAGTGTCATATATAAGTAACTAAAAACATGGAAAATCCGCAAAAAGTACCGAGGAAAGTTATAAACACTCAGAATAGGAGGGAAAAAAAAAAAAAAAAAAAAAAAAAAAAAAAGCATTTAGAGTGTGTTGAAAGTTCTGCAGAGAATTAAAATTTTATCATTCTTTCCTTAAAAGAGCAGCTAAAGCGGGGGAGAGTCGCAAAAGAATTTAAGAAAACAAACATTTCCGGATGTAAGTTACAATTCAAGGTAAACTCCAGAATCGCAAAAGTTTTGAACTTGACGATTTTGATATGTGTATCGTTCCCAGAATGTTTTGGGAATGTTATGAGGCGCACAAAGGTATTTCAACAGTGAGAAAGTTGTTATACGCTATAAAGAAAAATATTCATTCCGGTAGTGGCCAGAAAACATTTTGGTGAATTAATAACAGAAATAGGAATTACTTTAACATTGTAAGAAGTTTCGTCAAAATTGAGTTAAACGTCGGGACATAACTACTCATTGGGCAGCTTATTTCAGGGCTTTGAGAAATAACGAAAAGAGTCCCAGGAAATCAATAGTCAGTACTGATGAAACTTGGGTTAATACCAACTATACACGATAGACAGGTTAGCAACATAAAGAAAAGTTTGGTAGGTCAGTAACCTGCTGAACAAAGAGCAATAGTGGAGCATGCTAATGGGGAGATGGATTAGGATTAAGGGTGGTTTACATTCCATAGGATTCTTGTACAATATATGTACTGCAGTGCGTGGAATAAGTAAAAATGTACAAAATTATATCTATATGTAGATGAAAGATATTTAAGCACAAATATACATGCTCAATTTCATACAAAACACACGCGCGCACACACACATTTAAGGAATACAAGATAAAAGAGAGCAATGCAGTTCATATATTGTCATTTATTATACAGTGATATTTTGCAATATTTTATATATTTTCTTATGACCATTAGAACATATACATTATTCATTTGTGAATTCGTCAACTGAATAATAGGTTTTATTGCACAGATATTGTATAAGAGCAGATTTGAAACTTTCACTGTTATCGGATGAGAATCATTTCCAAATAATTGAAAGTTCATGATATTTTCTGATGCATTCATAATAAATTCCTTGTTGATAACAAGATAACTTTGCGATAGACCTATGCATATAACTCTTTTGTGCAGTGTTTATATTATGCATTTGCATATTTTTAATGAAACGATCTTGATTGCTAATGTTAAAGTTCATAACAGTAAGGATATGCTCACAAGGAAATGTTAAAAATTTTTAGTTTTCGAAATGAATCTTTACATGATTTTCTATTATTCATACTACAAATGATTCATATTGTCTTTTGTAACATAAAAACACGGTTGCTTTCAGCTGAGTTTACCCATAATATTAAACCATATTTCCTAATAGAGAAATATTATGCATCATTTGCTGGTTTGGCTAGAACTAGTATGATAATGGGAAGCGCATAGGTTGCTCATTTGATATTAGCATAATATATTAAAATTTGGTATCATTGTTTGATAGTATGTGATTATTACCGCTTAACATTTAATGCGAGATCAGGCGAGTTATGCGTTATGAACTTAATAAGGCTTATCTGATCTAGATTGAAAATTTGATATTTTTGAGCCAGTTACTAATTGTATTAAGCACATAATTATGTTTTTTTCACCATATCATTAAAAGTTATAGAAACTATTACACTGGTATCATCAGCAATCAGAACAGTAGCACTAATGTTATGGAGCAGTATTTCCTAGCTCCAGAGATTAGGGAGAATATAAAATTGTATATTTAATTTGATGAATCCTAAAACATTAATAAGACATTATCAATATAAATTAAAGCAAAAGCCTCTGAGAATATGATACACACATTTGTGCAGTAACTCTGCAAAATCATGTAAGTCAAGACATCGCACCCTCCGTACGCTATACAAAGAATAGTAAAGTCATAAAAATTCCAATCCCTAACATACAGCTAGGCTAGGGGTGATCTTATGGCAGGAAAGACCTTGAAGAGATGCAACTCGAACAAAAGAATGACGGAATATGGTTCTGACCCGAAGAACTATTTGAAACTATGAGGGGAGAAATGGAAAAACAAGCCCAGGAGTTCGTTAGTAGGAGGACTCTTAACAGAAATCGGCGCCAAATAGCAACCTATAGGGAACGAACCGGGAACCACGTAGCCAACTAACTCATGTAGCCAACCTAGGAGTAGAACCTAAACAGACGCTACGAGAATTTGAACTCAAAATTAAAAGGACGCACATGAGAATGACCGATTGTGAAATTAATAAAAGTTAGGGGAAACCAGAAAAGCCCCGCAGTTTTTGAAGAGAAGTCCCGCAGTCTTGTGAAGAATCTTGGAGCACGCAGTTTTGAAGAAAGCCGGGCAGCTCTAGTAAGGCAGTATTTAAAGAAAGCCAGGCAGCTCTAGTCACGCAGTTTTTGAAGAAAGCCAGGCAGCTCTAGTTACGCAGTTTTGAAGGAGAGCCAGGCAGCTCTAGTTAAGCAGTTTTGTGAAGAATCTTGGAGCACGCAATTTTTTGAAGAGAAGCCCCGCAGTCTTGTGAAGAATCTTGCAGCACGCAGTTTTTGAAGAAAGCCAGGCAGCTCTAGTTACGCAGTCTTGTGAAGAATCTTGGAGCACGCAGTTTTTGAAGAAAGCCAGGCAGCTCTAGTTTCGCAGTTTTGAAGGAGAGCCAGGCAGCTCTAGTTACGCTGTCTTGCGAAGAATCTTGGAGTACGCAGTTTTGAAGGAGAGTCAGGCAGCTCTAGTTACGCAGTCTTGTGAAGAATCTTGGAGCACGCAGTTTTGAAGGAGAGCCAGGCAATTTTAGTTAGGCAGTGTGACGAGTTTACAATCAGTTTTAATAAGTTTTGAGGAAGTTCAGGCAGTACGCAGTTAGCTCCCTATAGCTCAAACAGTCCGAGATTCTCTCCTGACTAGAAATTATAACTTATGTTAATAAAAGAGGTTCATCGTCTCTGCAACTGTGAATAAACAATTCTCAAATGGAATTTACATGTGTCTTGAAGTGAAGGAGAGTGTGTCCCCCGTTTCCATCCTGTCTCCCTGGTAACGCGCATACGTTCCAAAAACTAAAAGAAAAAAAAAAAACAAACAAATGATCCCAAAAAACTATAAACAAGTAATTGATTCTCATGCGCTGGAGCATTGGTTATGACATGTTGAACGACACTTCATAGCAGTGGAGCGTTCATCAACATCCCCAACGGCACGACCAAACCACCAGCTGACGCCACCCCCTTTTTTTAATACCGCTGCAGTTATTTAATGCCAACGAGAGATAATTTATACAAACTAAAAGAAACAATATACAAAGAATAGATCCCTGTTAAACCTTATGTTCAATATTTCCCAATTTGTAATACCACACAGACTGTTTTCTGAATAAATTAATTGTATTCTTTTTTCTGCGGTGAATTTAAGGAATGATCCAGTTTAAATTTCCAAACAAACAAATTATACAAACTAAAACTAAATTATTCAAAGAATTGATCCCTGTTAAACCTTATGTTCAATATTCCCCAATTTGTAACACAACACAGACTGTTTTCTGAATAACTCAATTCTATTCTTTTTTCTGTTGTGAATGTAAGGAATGAACCAATTTAAATTTCTATTTTTTATTCTATAAAAATTTATTTTTCTATTAGAACTTCGTGGTTAACATAATAAAATGCTTTAGCTAGGTCATAGAAAGTTCCGCCAATATGCGTTTTACATTTTAGTACGGATATAATTTTATTGTAAGATTATAAGCAGCATTTTCTGCAGATATGCATTTTCTGAAACCAAGTTATTCTTTTGCCATAATAATGTTGTTTTCAAGATAGTTATGCAATCTGTTAATCGTTACTTTGCAAATAATTTGTTAAAACTGATATAAGACCGTAATTGCAGACCTCGTGATTGTCTTCTTAAACAGCGGTTTAAATGTAGTCTTTATGAAAAAATGCCAAATGACAGAGTTTGGTTACATTAAAAATTTAGTGATACACTTACTATTGATAGGCATGTTATTAAATTTTTTACTGAATTTCATCATATCCTGATTGGTTTTTGTTTTGAATCAGTTGACAATTTTAGTTATTTCTAGTGATATCGTCCTGTTAATGTTAAATTCTGAAATGATTGGAATTTTATTCATTTTATTCAGATGCCATTAATATATTTAATGCCTTCTTTTAATTCGACAATTTATGTGTAAATTTTTAATAATATTAAACAAAAAGTTGTTAAATATCTTCGCAATTTTCTCTGATCCGTTTATTATTTTTTATCTTCTATTATTAGTGTAATTGGATGTTGATGGAGTGAGTTTTTGTCTTATTCCCTTTTTATAATATTTCAGGGCGTTCTTATTTTATTATAAAAATATTATAAAAATATTATAAAAACTCCCAAAGAGTTTTTGATAATGGAGGATTTTTGCTGCTTTTATCAATTTTCTAAGCAATCTACAATATCGTTTATGATGTTCTTTTAAATTTAAGTAATCGCTATATCTAACTTTAATGTAAAATTTTCGTTTTTGTTTACAACAGATTTTAATCCCTATAATAATCCAGTTGTGGTTGATTGTAACGTTCTTTCTTTATCCTAACTGGGAAGCACGATATGGAGTGCATTATGAAAATCCTTAGAACTTTCTTAAATTTGCTATTTACATCAATATGATATACATCATTCTATAATTCACACAATAATGATGTAGTAAATTTGTTTACATTTGCTTTACTTATGAATATGTATTATACATTTGCTCTTTATTAAGCTTTATGATTGTTGCCATAGTACTTATTACTTGGACATCAGGGTCAGATAATCCATTAATTACATTATGTATCTTTGAAGAAATTTTGTTACCTGCATTTGCAATTATGTTGCCTATTGTCATTTTAGAGATCTCAATTATTCTTGTGGGAAAATTAACAGTGTAAAACAAATTAAATGTACTAAAGAGGACATTAAGCTAATTTTTTCTCAAGATTGGCACTAAAAATCTGTTTTTATGCCATTGCAAATTACTAGCCCTTGGTTTGATTTATATACAGAATATAAGGCAATGTCAATAAATGTTATGAATGTTTCCGATGCAGAAAGGTATAATGCTATCACAATTACGAGGGTAGGTCCACAATTTTTCGTCCTAACCATTTTCTAGGTATGATAAAGACAAAACCAACATTTCATATAGTTACCCTTTATTGCAATACTCTCCTCACATTTTTGAATTAACATTTCAATCCCCTCCCCAAAATGATCAAAAGTCTTGTCTGCAAACAGGGCAGACTTCACTTCTTCGCCACACTTAAATTTCCTTCATCGCAGGTCCTTCTTGAGTTTAGGGAAGAGGAGCTATCAGGCTGTAGGATGGATGGTCGATCTCCTTAAAGCCACATTTCTCCACAGCTTCCTTTGCAACAAGACTGTGTGCACAGGCGCACACCACCATTCAGTTTTCCTCGCCTTTTCTCTTTGATGGAAACACGAAGTCTGTGCAGTAGGAACATAGCACTCCCCATTTACTGTGGTGTTCCTCTCCTTGAAGTCGACGAAGAGCATTCCTTCACAGTCCCAAAAGATTGTGGCCATTATCATTTTGGTTGACTGAGTGACTTTGGTCTTTAGAGGCGGTTTACGCCACTCCATCAATTCTCTTTTGTACAAGGGATCATAGCCATGCTTTCATCTCCTGTAACAATGGTTGGCATAACTTCTCTTTCGTTGCCACGACAGAGCTCCAAAAATGCTTGACAACAGATGAGTCATTGCTGCTTTTGGATTGAGGAAAGAAGTCCAGGCGCTCATCTTGCACTAACCTTATTCATGTTTAAATGATCATGAATAACTCTAAGGACTGTTGGTTTAGAAAGGCCCAACCTTGCTGCTATTTGTGTAACTTTGAGTCGCCGGTCTTCCATAATTTCTCCTTCCACAAGAGCGATGTTTTCAGGGATGAGCACCTCCAAGAGTCGACCTACACGCTCTTTGTCTTTAATGCTTTCTTGACCCATTCGAAAGATTTAGGCCCATTATTTTACGGTAGAATATAACGGCTCCCCCCCCCCCATAAACACAATCGCTGTTTAATTTCATTTGGGGTAAGTCCTTCTTTTGTGAAGTACTTAATAATAGCTCAAAATTCCATTTTGAACAAGTCATAACCTTTTACACATAACCTTCTTTATGCAACTATATCTGTACAACTGAACATAGCGGAGCGGAAGTTACCGCTGCAATTATTTACTTAACAGATAAGACTTGACACCGGATAAGGATTTTGTGAAAGCGACAATTCTTATTGGCGAGGCCGGAAATTTATGGACCTACCCTCGAATATTTGGACTTCATTACTGGAGCAGAACTAATCTGCAATTCTAAAGTGAAAAGAACAGATGTCCGCGGAAAGCTTATGTCAAGACCTTCCATCTGTAGCATTATTAGATATTAGATAATGCAGCTTACCTTACTGAGAACAAAGGTTGAATTTTTGCACTTCGAAAAGATGACGCAACGGCATAGCTTAGTTAATTTTGACTAACATTTAACCATAGAGAGCTGTTAAAATTGTCAACCAAACCAAATAAACCAAACTCAGTAAATATCGCGAATAAAATTTTGACAGTTCTGAGATTGTCCTCTTATAACTGGAAGCTAATCCACTGGAAATTATATGCAATATAATGAAACATAAAATAGACAAAATATGAGTTCAATTACCTTAAACGTACTATCTAGACAGTGATTATATGAATCTCTAAAGAGAACTGAAAAAAATGTATGTCAAAGCTAAATCCACAGAACAAGCGTACTATCATCGAGATGCTTTGATGTGAGGAGAAATTGAAAGAATAATAGTGAATGTGGCTTTGGTATCAGTGATGAGGATGAAGAAAATACTTCCATCAATGCTATTGATTCCGAAGATAACAGCAGCAGAGGTGAGAGTTCAACATATATAGCAAATGAAACTGGTAACTTGGAGCGGGCATCTTCACTTCAGAATTAAATATTTTATTTCTGTTTTACAACACATCGCATTTTAGGTGTTCTGCTGCGTACAGCCTTATGGCATAAAGCGTATTTGCCTCTTTTCTTCCCTCGCGCCATCGTAAACACGATGAGAGCGCTCTCACTTCTCAAGGGTATTGCTATTGAGAATTCATTCCAATACAAATACGTCTCAAGATTAAACTTTTAGTCAAGTAATTATGAACAGTTTGCAAATATAGTTTAGCAAGGAAATTAGGAGAAAAAAAATCAAATTAATTTCTCAACATAATTTCAATTACTTCCATTAAGGACGCGGATGTTGCGCTTTTTTCCAGCGTGGTAAAATCAGAAATGGAAATAAACAAGATCAGTGGCAGGGCTGCAGCCACCCCCCCCTTTGGATCACCCTGAAGAAAGCTTATTAGCTTAATGCACTTGTTAGAACGTAGTTTGTGGAATTCAATCTGCAAATATTATTTTGACTCGAACTAGATTATCTAATGTCATACGCCCTTGCTCCTTGCTTCATTAATTCTCTACCAAACTGCCTATTTCCTTCTCTGCATATGGCAGTCCTAATGGCATTCGTTTCAACCTAAGCTCTTGATTCCATTTTGCCCTCTCCATCAAGCATTACATGTACCAGACCAGGCTGTAGTGAATGCAGTCCATCAGGTTGGTAATTGTTACATGTTACAAAACGAAACACGTTGGTCACCGTAGTGTGACATTTTCAGTGAGCGCTGGTAGGTGAGTTAAATATTAGTTCCAATTAATGTAGTTTTTGTGTGAATGGCATATACAAAAATGGAGGCTAATAAAATCAGTGCGAATTTCTTAAAAGCATTGAAATTTAGTAGTTTAACACCGAATGAAAAGTACGACATAAAGGCACGTGGGTGTCCTACTCCTATGTTAAACATTTCTCAGTATGCTATCAATAGACAAAAACAACATACTAGATCTATTAATCCTGTTATTTATAAAATATTTTATTGGCTTTGTGGCTGTGAAGTTCAAAATGCGCTTTTCTGATTCCAATGTCTTCTCTTTGGAATTTCGGGTGACGCTTCAAATACGGCTTGGACTGAAAAAGGTAGAGTCCTACCTTAAAAGACTTTATGAAAAAACACAAACATGTGAAATCTGAATAGCACGTAAATAATGTCCTTAAACTTGCTCTTCTAAGATGTGTGAGTTTAAATAAGGCTTACCAAGACTCAGTTTTGCGACACAACAATGAAATCATCAAAATAGAGAAGCGTTGTCCAAACTAATAAACTTTTGTGCTTCAAGTGAACTAGCCCTAGAGGACACGATGAATCTGAGAGAGCACAACACCTTGTTGTTGTTGTTGTTGTTTTTTTTTTGCTATTAATAAATATACTAGTGAACTCGATTCAGTGCTTAAATCTCAATTATTTTTTTTTTGAGTAGTGTTTAACGCCCGTGTTTACTACTGAGGCACCACAGGCGGTGGACACCGATGATACATGAAATGAAATGATAAATTGGGAAAGGATTTTTTTTTAAGGAAGGAAGCGTTCCTGGCCTAAGTTTAGGTACTTCCCCGGCATTTGCCAGTTATGAAGACTGAGGAAAACCTGGAAAAAACCGCAGTCGGGGAGGACGGTCCTGGCGGGATTCGAACCGCAGACCTCTCGCTCACGATTCCGTGCCTTAACGACCTCGGCCACCCGTGGCGGTAAATCTCATTTAGATAGCACTTCTTCCTTTAAAAATACACCCAAGAATGTTCCAAATGAACTGTTAGAGTACATGGCGTAGGTCTGCAGAGAAAATATTTTAGCTGAAGTTGCTATGGCTGAATGTGTGACTGTCATGGCGGGCGAGACAACGAAACACATCAATTTCCAGCTTGTCCTTGTGCTAAACTATTGCGATAAATCGAAGGTGTCCTGTTGAGATCCTGGGGTTTCTTCGAATCTTTTGGCCAAAATGCAACGAACAAGCAGAGTGCATTTTATCATAGTTCGCTATAATTTTAAAGAATGAAAAGGATAAATGATGGGTCACACGTACGATGGCGCTGCAGTGATGAAAGGAGCGATGAAGGTGTGCAGTTGAAAGTTAATGATGTGTATTTCAATGCTCATTTCTTACACTGATTTGATCTTAAATTAAATCTTACAATGGAAAGAGAATGTAGGCAAAATACTAAATCCAGAACATTTTTTGAGAATTACATGTCATCCCAGCAATCTTTTCTTGATCACCACAGAGATCTTCCGTTTTGGATTCCTGTGTAGCAGAACGAATACCATCTAGTGCGCAACTAGATGGAACGTTTTGAGTCCTGAACAGATAACGTTTTTTCACGAGAAGAAAGATGCTTTGACTGAGTGCTTTGAAACTCTCAGGAACTCCGAAACTTCTAGCAACCTCCATAACGAAAGCTCAGGGCTCTTACTTAAAAATTTATAGGATCATGCATTTTCTTTCTAGGTCCCATTTTTTTCACATAATTATGTCACACGTTGGCATCCTTTATAATCAACTACAGCATAGCCTGGCAGATGTGCTGCTGTTCTATGGCATATTGATTACTTGAGAGTGTCATTTATGATATCAGGAAATTGACTGGAGAAAATCCAGAACAAATGGATCTGAAAATTCAAATAAACATCACCAGGTTAACGACGACCAGTCAAGGAATTGTAGCAGCCAAGGAGGTGAGCGATATTATTCTTACTCAGGTAAAAACACGCTTTCAGTTTACAAATCATCTACAGACATCGACTCTTCTATTGCCAAGCAGTTTTAACAACTTCTGCAAAACATTTCCTGATCAAGAACTAATTGAATGTACTAAACTATTTCCTGTTTTTGAAAAAAAAAAAAAAAATACACACTGAATTATCCGTTCTGTATTCCAGAGAAGAAATCTGAAATGTTGGAGGTCCTACTCAGCTTTTGCAGTTTTATGATTTCTCATAAATCAATTTCATTTTTGGAAGTTTTAAAGCTCCTTCATATTGCTGTAACGCTATCTATGACTGCAAGCGAACCAGAACACTATTTTCCTTCTTTGAAGAGAATCAAGACCTATTTTTTATTTGTTTATTTACGGACGCTCTTTAACATCTTAGGTCATCAGCGTCTCATTCTAATGAGGGCGTGAAACGGCCGACAAATTTCGTTCAGAGGCCTCTTTTTTTCAGGCTTGAGGTTCTTTATCGTGCCGTAATGTACGACACGGGACTCACGACTTTACTTCCCTTTCGAAGGATGCCATACTTAGGATTTTTACGCCGGAAAATATCCATCGGTACTTGTCGGGATCCAACCCCTGATCTTGGGTTTAAGAGGCAAGTATGGTAATCACTACACCACTAGGTCCGACCAAGACCTATCTGCTTAGCACTATGAGCGAAGAGAGACTGACTTCCCTTGTAATGCTTTCAATGGAGAGAGGCATGCGACAAACATCCGGAACTTCAACGAAAAATTAATTCAGAAAATTTCCTTCTGCAAATCACGGCGTATGGAGCTTAATATATATCAGTTTGTAAAAGGCACGAGCCGCCGCTGAACAAGATACCTGTGTTTTCTAAGTGGGGTAACATCAAGGGACAAATCTATAACTTATGAAATTAGAAATAATTGCACTTTGAATAACTGGAAAAGGAGGTTACAAAACTATAGATTAAAGCAAAATGCTCAGGATGTCAGTTAAACTACCCTTGTAAATTAGTGAACTGTATTGTTTGTGAAGATAAGTAAATTGTAAATTACTTCGGTCACAATGCCCATTAATCAATGTATGCGTAATGTCTAAGCGAAAAGTAAATATGTATGTAGCAAGGCGTACAATGGCTGCTGAATTTCCATGGTTAACTAACAAAATAAATAACCCCTAATACCCTATTATAAATGTCGCAATACAAACATGCCCCTTAATGGAAAAAGAAACATAAATGTAAGTTAAGGTGCGAGCCACTTAACTCATGCCACTCAATCCTTGGTGTCTTATTTACTTTCTATTTAGAGATAGATACGTCATTTAATGTGAAGAACGGAGCCCATGGTGAACTCACAACATCTATGAATACTAGTCACTCTCAGTCAATTTCTGATATAGATCCGCCACTTTCAAAATAGCTTTCACCACCACCACCACCACCACCACCACCACCACCACCACCACCACCACCACCACCACCACCACCACCA
The DNA here is from genome assembly GCA_030762175.1 of Metallyticus violacea. NCBI lineage: Eukaryota > Metazoa > Arthropoda > Insecta > Mantodea > Metallyticidae > Metallyticus > Metallyticus violacea. Next base: position 98,636,190 of record CM060835.1, on the reverse strand, counting down.
CCACCACCACCACCACCACCACCATCATCATCATCATCATCATCATCATCATCATCTTCATCATTTCGACTTCTTCAAAGGTGATGATAAATTTACCAATAGTTTGAGCAAATGCTTTTTACTCGTAATAGACGGAATTTTATTTATGAGCATAGGCATGTTTCCACTTTTCGGGTATTAGTTAAATAAACAAATTCTCTTCTCCACGTGTTTGTTTTAAAGGCTGTATTTCTCACCGCAATGCTTTTGTTCCATATCAGCCCAAATTAGTACTATGGGATTGGGGTCTGGATACTACGGAGGCAATCTTAATGCGGTGTGACTATGTTTTCTTAGCACCTCATCAATTATTAGGTTATTTAGGTTTCATAGGTTCATATAGCTCTACTCTCTACTGAAAAGTAGAGCTATATGAACATATGAAACTTTTAGACTTTAAGGAAACCAATGATTTCCAATTGAAAGTGCCAGGAAATATTTTTTCATTAGCAGAATTTGAATATACGAGGTCTCTTCAAAAAGTATCGCTAATTTTGAGTTTTCGCGGGCTACGTATATTCGATTTTGGATTGTTTTGTGGCGTTATGTTGGTACTCATGTCCCTCACTTATGTTGACAAGCTTGGCCATTTTGAATGTTCAGTTAATTGTTGACAGCTATTTTGCTTGGGCGTGTTTTGGCTCGTCTTCGATTTTTGCCTATTCCAAAAAATGGAACAAAGTATCCGTATCAAATTTTGTGTGAAAAACAAAATTAAGTGCGTGGATGCATTCCGAATGTTGACTGTGGCATATGGTGAAGCTACCTTGGACCAAAGCAACGTTTATCGGTGGTACAAAATGTTCTCAGAGGGTCGAGAAGATGTGAACGACGAAGAGCGTCCCGTACGCCCGAGCTCGTCAACAATAGATCAAAACATTGAAGAAGCGAAGAAAATAGTAAATGCCAATCGTCGAATCACCGTTAGAGAAGTTGCTGAGAACCTAAACATATCGATTGGCTCGTACCATTCGATTTTTACCAATGATTTGGGCATGAGACGGGTGGCCGCAAAATTCGTACCAAAGTTGCTCAATTTCGACAAAAAAACACCATCACATTAACGTTGCTAAGGAGCTGTTGAACTCCTTCCGCGACGACCCAAATTTGCTCCAGAGGGTCATAACTGGTGACGAATCATGAGTTTATGGTTATGACGTGGAAACTAAAGCTCAATCATCCCAATGGGTTTTGCCACACGAGCCAAGACCGAAAAAAGCGCGCCAAGTTCGGTCGAATGTGAAGGTTTTGCTTACAGTTTTCTTCGATTGCAGGGGCGTGGTGCATCATGAGTTCTTGCCACAAGGTAGAACGGTCAATAAGGAATATTACCTGCAAGTTATGCGCAATTTGCGCGAAGCAATCCGCCAGAAACGCCCGGATTTGTGGAAGAACAAAAATTGGCGTTTGCACCATGATAACGCCCCTGCTCGCGAATCGTTGCTTGTGCGCGAATTTTTGGGCAAAAGCAACACGCTTATAATGCTGCAGACACCGTACTCCACAACCTGGCCCCTTGTGACTTTTTTTTGTTCCCAAAACTGAAGAGGCCCATGAAAGGACGACGCTACGCCACGATTGAGGAGCTAAAGACGGCATCGAAGGAGGAGCTGAACAAGATCACAAAAAACGATCTTTTAAAGTTCTTCGAGGATTGGAAAAAACCTTGGCACAAGTGTATTACATCTGGTGGGGATTACTTTGAAGGGGACAAAATAGATATTCATCAATAAATAAACACTTTTTGAAAAAAACACAAAATTCGCGATACTTTTTGAACAGACCTCGTATGGTTTATTAAATGTGTGTACTAATATGTTGCACTGTCTATAGCCAAGAGAAAATTTTGCGGTACATTTGGAATGAGTGGTTTTTCTAGCCAAAGGTCATAGTTATTATTCGTGGTATATTAATAATCGTCGGTTTTCTGCTGATTTAAATTTTTTCAAAGCATCAGGAACAAAACCAATACTAGCTCTTGCAAGGAATAATGGATTAGTCCAGACACTTGGTGGCCTGTGTCCGGGTGTGTTCTGTATTCTGACCAGTTCTTAGGTATAAGACGATCAGTTTGAATGTCTCATCTTCATGTATGACGATACGGTCTTTTTCTTGAAAGCTATATAGATCTCTTAGGGGTGAAGTACGCAGGATTCTTATAACGTGTTATATACTTAATCCTTAACTACTTTTAAGTTATATACTTAATTACTTTTCTTATGCTTATGCTACCGCCCTTGAAATTAATGCCTTTATTTAAACTGATGAGAAATTTTGAAATTCTGGGAACTTCATCTTCATTTTAATAAATATTGTGAATTACGCATCTTGATAACAATTATTCCATTCAATTCAAGCATCATTACAAGAATTAACACCAGAATCATCTTTTTAATAATCTCAACTATTGGAATCTAATCTTGCTAATCTTGCTTATAAAATCATTCAGATATGGAACATTGCGCATTTTCCCTGGGGTATCAAAACAATACTTTCATTATGTCTTATCCATTACCTAACAATTATTTTCACCGGCCTTAGAATCACTCCTGTAGATGCTGATATCTTTTGTATTGTTTGAGATATTCTGGCAATGTCGTATTTTCTATTCTAAATATGTTGGCATAAACATTGGAAACAATTTCACGTACCGGCTATAAATGTTTTATTTTTTTTTTCCTGATAATTTTGATATTGTAAGATGCATTTAACTCATTAAAGGTAAAAATCGCTAGGTACGCATGATACCCCAACTTCGCACTTCTCTTGCAAACTGCATGTACTGTTAAGGATGACGGAACTTAATTTTGCTTGTGGCGAAGGTTTGACTTGTTTATACGCAACGTAACTATTCTTTGTTCTGTTCTTTCACAACAGCTCGCTGGTTAGCAATATTTCAGTTACTTTAAAACTCCAGCCACTTTGTTTTGTGGCGTTTATAGTGGTGTTTGGGTTGGTTTAATTTTAGGTGTGTAGCCAGCTGCGATGGATTATGCTGTTAACCTTAGCCGTTAATGATCATGCTAACGAGGTTGGCCATTCTGTGCCAAGGGAAGTTCTACTCACTGTGTTGAAGCGGAAGTTAAAAAAAAAAAAAAAAAAAAAAAAAAAAAAACTGACAAACGACAATAACGAACCCGTTGAAGGTGATAAAGAAAAATTTTTGCGATATAAGTACATTAATAAGGCCATAGAGGTTAAGCAATAGCCCTGCTTTACTAAGAGTCTTAATGAGGTCGTTTTCAAAGGCGACGCTGATTTGTTAGGTTAGAGTTGTGACTTATTCTTAGGTGCAAACTACACGTTGTGAAGCCGGAGGAACATGGCGGATAGTGCAAGTGAGAGTGACTCTAGCTCAATTGATGGAGGACCAATAATGATGCCTCCATCACCCGTAACTCGGGAACAGCTGCAGAAAAGAATTGAATCTTTGCAGCAGCAGAATAGAGTCCTGAAAGTTGAGCTTGAAACGTATAAATTAAGAGTAAAAGCTTTGCAAGAGGAAAATCGAGGACTGCGGCAAGCATCTGTGATTATAGTAAGTTTATGTCTCAAAGTAAACGTAAAGTTGAATAATTGCGTATGTAGCATTCCTCCTCAATCAATTTCGATGTCATTTGCAAAGAATAAAGGGTACTCTAAAGATGTATGCGCAATTTTTTAAATCGCGAAGTTTACCACCTGCCATTTTGTTACAGCAAGCTAAGGCTGAACAAGAGGAAGAATTCATCAGTAACACTTTGCTCAAAAAAATCCAAGCTTTAAAAAAGGAAAAGGAGACGTTGGCTCATCATTATGAACAAGAAGAAGAATGTCTTACTAATGATCTCTCAAGAAAACTAAATCAGGTAATTGGGTTCATTTCTAACATGTAACTTTTTCTTTATTGGACATAATTTTTAAGTTATAATTTAATGGATTTCTCATTTATAAGCTTTACCAATTGCAGATAGCTATGGTAAAATTATGGAATGAAGTTATGGATTGTTAGGAAATGTTCAGTGGCAAGGTAGTACAGAGATGAATTTTTATCCAGTTATCAATTAGCAGTGCAGTGTAGAATATACTAGGCAAGTAATGTAATAGTAATTTCTTGCAAAAGGAAGGTATAAGATTAAATTCTTCCGATGGTGCCTAGTTAAAATTTCACATCTTTCAGATGTAAACATTCTAGAAGTATGGCCTGTTACACTGTTGCATGTTACAGAGAACATCTTTTTAAGGTAAATTATAAAAGAAAGGGCATGACATATCTGGTTTTTGTAACTCATTTCAATTTCATCTACCCTGCCAAAATGTTCCATAGGCGTGTACTTAACTAGCATAATTTACTTTTAATAAGAGCTGGAGCTCATGCACTGACTATAAACCTTAGCATTTTTAATGCCTTAATGACATGCATATTCACTTGTTTGGCAGTGGTAATGAAACATGGTCCTGTTCTTGAGCCTGAGCATTGGAAAACTGCAGTTACAATAGTTGTGAGCAATTAATGATACCAACATAACTACATATTATATTGCCATTTATGGTTATTAAATGTTATTCTCTACAGATATTGCTTAGGCAACTGTCAGACAGTGTAGAATGCACAAATGTGATTTTCAATTCGGCTAAGTGATCGAAATAAATTTTTCTTTACCCTTTTAAGATGCATTTCAATGATCTTCAGGCATTGTGTTTTCATTAATTCATGATATTCAGACAGCATAAAAGCAAAAGCTCTTGATCTAAGCAGAATTCAGATCTGTGCCCTAGTGTTTTGCAGCAATTGAAATGATATTCTAACTATGGAGGGACTAGTCTAGCTTAACATTTTACATAACAGTTGATATTGGCAGTTATTATGAACATATTTGCAGAATGGAAAGCTTAGCTTTAGGGTCAATCTTTCTTCTCATAAGGCATCTAATAAAAGTATTACAATAGAGAATGAAAAATGAAAATTGCTTCATATGAGGAAAGTAAAATTAGTGTATTATGGCCAAAGATTTATTGTACAACAACAAAGTAAACAGAGGGTAACAGTTAAGTAAAAAAAAAAAAATGTACTTATGAAGCTGTAGACAATGGAGTGGTAATATACATTAATGTGTTCGAGTTGTTAACACTAACTCCACTTACTTTTTTAAAACTTTGGACTAGTTTCGGGAGAGGTTCCTCCCAACATCAGCTGCTGTTGACTGAATGCCGTTGTTCGAAACGGGGGATGGACGCCCGTTCGCTTCTGTGATGGTATCTTGTGGTTCTAGTAGAAACTTGCTGAGTTCATCCAGCGGCAGAAAATCAAAATTCATTAAGTTCTTCTTATTTTTTAAAATGAAAATTCTCCAGCAATCAGCAATACCAGCTCATTTTTGGAACAAAAATCATGAAATAAAACCAGAAATTAAATTACTGAAACAAGTTTACAACCCAATAGAACTATCCACGTGGGAGAGAATTTTCATTTTAAAAAATAAGAAGAACTTAATGAATTTTGATTTTCTGCCACTGGATGAACTCAGCAAGTTTCTACTAGAACCACAAGATACCATCACAGAAGCGAACGGGCGTCCATTCCCCGTTTCGAACAACGGCATTCAGTCAACAGCAGCCGATGATGTGAGGAACCTCTCCCGAAATTAGTCCAAAGTTTTAAAAAAATAAGTGGAGTTAGTGTTAACAACTCAAACACATTAAAGAGGGTAATAGTTCTGAATAGTTCATTCGTGCCGCTTTTGCACACAGTAATACTTCCACTGCAATTCAAGCACAATAAGACAATGTGTGGTAAAAAGTGTTAAAATGGAGTTTACACATATCTAAAAAACTCAGTTTTGTAATAAGGAACAACTTATTGCAGCCAGAAAGGTAAAAAATAGCATAACCTTATAGTTATAAATGTGTTGCTAAAGCAATTGCATATAAAAGCTATCTAGGTATTAAACTCCTCCCACAGTCCCCACCGTATCACCTAGGTTGTGCATTACTTATATAATGCCACAGGTTCCTCTACTAGTGATGATTGCACCCACTCCAGGGGGGATTTAAGGATGGGAAACATAACTGGGATTCTAGCACAATTTTAGCAGAAACTCGAAAAAAATTAAATTTGTAATTAATTTATACTCTAACATCAGGTAAATGCTAGAAACTGGTATACCTTACTATAGCAAGCTATGACCTGATGCCTACGTTCACCTCCTTTTGTAAATATAAGTTGATAGCCTTGTTATATGTTAGCAGGTAAATTGTTATAGTGGTGGCAAATCTCTTTAACTCCAACAAAACATACGTAGTATCATCTAGCAGCAGAAATCATAAGCAATTAGTAATGATAAACAAAATAAGTCAATGCAACAAGAACCTAAGTACTGGACGAACTATTCGGAACAGTTACCAAACAGAATACCTATTCCAAAGAATTGACAGTAGTTGATCTATTCCAATGCAATACTATATAAAAGAGAGTGGTAAGGATTTTAATGCTATAAGAGACTGTCATGTTGGTACACTAAATATGCCTTTATTTATAATAACATATTCCAATCATTTTGTTTTCTACAAGTTTTCTCACCTTTTTTTTAATTCTATTTATTAATTGTTTAGCAAAATACATTTATTTTTCTACATGTTCTCATTGCATTGTGATACATTTTCCTGTGTTCTAACCTCATAATTCTGTTGGGAAAGAAACATTTTGATTGTAAGCACAACTACTGATGCACTTGCTTCTATCATGGCATTATCACATGAAAATCTTCTACCATTTCAGTTTTTTGAGCAGACCAAGAAGGTGGGAATCAGATGGTGCTAAATTTTGACTGTAACTGGTTAAATCATCTGTTATGATCTTTTGCAGAAAGCATTTCGCCTTTGGAATAACAGGCCAAATAGTAGAAACAAATTTCTAAGATCTGGTGCTTATGTTGATTTGTTTGTTCCTTAGGCACCCTATGGCATCCACTTTGCAAATTTTAACCTGCTGTGCGTGAGGCAACCCCTTTTCAATGCAGACCAAATGGTAGAAACAAATTTCTCAGCATTGGTACTTATGCTCATTTGTTTGTGCCTTAAGCAATCTCTGGCACACACTTCGTGAAACTTAAGCTGACATTCGTGAGGCAAAAGGCAAATATGTGCTGATATTCGGTTTTTTTACAATTTCATCAATGGTTACCCTTCTGTCATTTTGGCAAATGCGTTCCAAGACTCATGTTCATGGCTGTGATCAAACCATGTTCCACATCGGTCACATACAGTATTGTTCAGACATAACAATCTATTGTGAATGAACTGAACAAGAGAGAGCTGTATTGATTTGGTTTATTTATGGGTGCTGTTTAACATTTCATGCCATCAGCGTTTCATTCAAATCAGGGAATGAAATGGCTGATAAATTTTGCTCAGAGGCCTCTTCTTTCAGGCTTGAGGTACAAGAGAGAGAGAGAGCATTGTCTCCATTCTGAACTACATGTGCTGATGAATTTCTGCACCTGTAGTCCACCTTCTGCCTTAAAAATGATGACAAATTTTGTTCTTCTCTGTTGCAAATTATAGCTTTAGCAACCACCTTGCTCTCATAGCTGTGACCTTACTGCAAGATCATGAGGATTATCTTGCTGTCACACTACATTGTACACCCTCTCCACCACACAACTCTCCCTTTCTGTCCCTTTTCCTTGAAACTATAAAAGTGCAGAAACTTTTGAATTCTCCTTGTATATTTTTAAAAATCTAAATGAAAAATAAAAAGGTTTATCACTATTATTCCTTTGTATGTGTCCTTTTTTTATATGACATTCAATTAGGCACATACAAAAACACAAGTATGAAACCATATTTCATTATTATTTCCATGCTTTTATCTAAACTTAATGTAAGCCATGAAATAATTCATATGCAGCCATGTTCCTTTAAACATATTATATCTTGGGTGGGATCTAGGTGTTGAATAGTATAATAATTTGTAGATTAGCTGATTACATGTGGGTTATTCATCACAACAGCACATAAAGTTAGTGAGCATACAAAAAAAAAAAAAAAAAAAACAGTACCTACTTGGTAGCAATAAGAAATTTGAATAGTTGTAACTATAGCAGCAAAAGAACTATAGATAATACAATCTGCATTATAAACAATATATCAGTGTTTTTTTGACAACTTTCCAGCCGGTAATTTCAAAAGCAAAACATTTTATGGCAAATGTTTCTTCATCTGAGGGAGAAAAACAATTATATGTGGTGTGTTGTTCACTGAAGGATTTTAAGTCAAGGTCAACTCAAATTTTTTTCAAAAGGGAACCTCAATCTTTTTTAATCTAATTTTGGATTTGTGCAAAAAGATAAACAACTTTTGTGTCAACCATTTTTGTTATTAATCCAAGTATTATTTTATAAAATATTTAAAGAGATGGAAAAAACAGTATTATGCACTAATACTTTGAAAGGTCGTTTAGTTTTCATTTCTTTGCAGTTAACAAAATACAAATTAACCTTAAACACTGAAGTTAAATTTCTTTTGTTTATCTTTCTCAAACATACACACACACTTAATATAATTAAAATCATTGTATGATTGAGTCAAACTACACACCCATATTGACTCCCTTTGTTTATATGTATCGGATAAACAAAAAAGTCAGCAATCAGAAAGGAAATCTGTATCAAAAACCTAAGAAATCTAAAATTGACAACCTAAACCAAATTACATGGAAAATCTATCCAAAGAAAATTTCAATAAAGAAGAATTAGCATTTCTAAATAAAGCCTAAAAACTTGTATCCAATACTCCAATAAAATAGATTACTTGGTAGATTTAGAAACTGGTATGCAAGGGTTAAACTGTAAAGAAAAAGAAATTGAATTAAATCAGAAAAGGTTTTAAAAGAGACAAATAAAAAGAAAACCAGTGAACAAGACAAATAGGAACACAATAAAATTCTTAAAAAGTAAAGAGGTAGTTTATACAAAAGCCGACAGAGGAAACAGAATAGCAATATTACATAAAGAAGATTATAATACAACAGTGCAAGAATTGCTAAATAAATAACATGTACAGGTCTATTCAAACTCACTGAAGGGATGTATTAATTCAGTCAATGGTGCTCTGAGAACATGTATAGTTATCCGAAAAGAAACAAAATTCATACTTTTCATTCAAGGGCAAATTCTATAAACAACAATCAGGACTTATTATGGGCAGCCCCTTATCTCCATTTCTAGCAAACCTCTTCATGAGCTGATTTGAAACACACATTAACTCACATTCCTAAAATATTAAAATATGGTACAGATATGTTGACAATATATTTGCTATAGTTAACAAAAACTCGATGTCATAAAACTTCTGAATATACAAGATAAAAGCATTTTTTCATATACAAAACAGATAACATGTTATCATTCTTGGACATTAAAATAATGAGGCATCAAGGAAACCTGGAATTTGGATTATATAGAAAGAATACTCAGGCAGACAATCACGTCAAAGTTTGAAGGTTTTAACCCCAAAGCACACAAACATGTTGTGATTAAAAACTAATACACAGGCTAGTTAACCTACAAATTAACAGAAAGAATACTAAAGAATACAAGCAAATAGAAAGAGCAGTGGTTAACAATGGTTTTAAAAAAGAATAAGTTCACAAAAATTCAACAGGCAGAAACTTATTTAAGAAGCCACAGCACTTTCAGCAGGAAAAGAGAAGATAATTTTTAAAAAATTCACATATCTATGGGTTATCAAAAATTTCAAAATATTCTAAAAGATTTTAATATTAGATTGGCAGCTATAAATGATTTAATGTTAAAAATCTCCTGAAAGACAATGTTAACGACAGTATTCCACTGGAGAAAAAAGCAGTATTTACCAAATAAGTTGTGCAGAATGCAAAAAAGTTTGTATTGGAAAAACAAAGGGAAACATAGGCACACAGTGAAAAGAGCATTTCAGGAACATAAATGTAAACAAATGGAGAAATCAGCAGTAGCAAGCATTTCAGGAACATAAAATATAAACAGATGGAGAAATCAGCAGTAGCATTTCATTTCTGTACAGAAAACCACATGATAGTGATAAAGCAAAATTATTAAAATCAGTACAAGGACCTATGGACTTAGCAACATAAGAGGAAATCTACATTTATAAATACAGAGACAGATTAATGAGCTGCGACGCTTCTGGGGATGAAAACATAAACTTTAAGTTCATCCCACCTCCACCAGAGCAGAATACACATCCTTAGAGCATAATGAATTATCCAGCAGTCTTGTAGCTGAGGATGCAAACATGGGTTCGTGAAACATGACTGCATATAAACATGTAAGGGGAGCGAATATGAATGTGTTGTTCAACTCAATTCTACAATAAATCTTAATTATATGATAGCTTCACTATACAAGTTCGAATTAGCATTTCTAATTAGACAGTTAATAACTAACAGCTATGTAGGATTAAGTGAGAAGTTGGTATTTGCAATGCTCAACTCATATTCAGGCGCTAATCATGGTGTACACTCAAGACAGTTGAAACTATTTTTATTTATGGGTCTATGAATCAATGTGCAAGACAAGACATCTTTCATATTCAATGAAAGAGCTCCTGGTTGTGGAAGTTTTAAGTCATATTCAGGCATGTGACTTTGTTGAAAAATATAGACAAATATGATCTGTTGCTAATAAAAAAAAAGAAAGACACTGCATATACTCAATGAAATCACTACAATTGATGTCCTAGGATGTGTTTCTGCTAATCCAACTACCTCACTTCATAAAGCATCTTCTTACATCATAATTTTGATGAGTTCAACATATAAAATTTTCAAACTACAGAACATTCGTATAAACATAAAATAAATCGTAATTGACTGAAGATAATTTTAATCAAAGAGTCAAATTTTGTAAAATAATATCAGGGGGACTAAGAAAATCAAACTGAATTATTAAGAAATATTTACTCTTTTGATGAGTGCACATTCTACCTTAATGGTACTGTAAACTGATAAAAGTATGTATACTCATGTGATAATAAACAATGTATTTTGAGAGAAGACCATACAATGGCAGAGGAAAATAAATATCTGGGTGTATTCTGATTGATACAATCATTGGTCCATTATTTTTTAGGAAAATTTCACTGGTGGTATGTACCTGGAAATGCTATAATCCTTTTATTAATGAAAAAATTTAAAATCAAGATGAGTATAGGGTTGCTGTAAATGAAAACTTGCTTACATTCCAGCACAATGGAATACACAGAGTGTTCGACAATGGCTCAATAGTGCATTCTCAAATAGCTGGATTGGTAGAAGGGAGAATACCAAATGGCCTGCAAGATCTCCTGATTTGAGCCTCTTACATTGCTTTCTATGGGGACACCTAAGATAAGTTGTTTTTAAAATACAGACTATTTCACTTCAACTCAAAGATATATTCCTGAATGAATGAATTTTTATTTCTGACACACATCAATATACAGAATATTTATAACAAAATAAATACAAAAAAAACCAATTAAGATTAAAATATAACAAATTGGATCAGTGCCTTTGGCAATTCCAGAAGGCACTAACTGTAATCAAAATTCCAATTTGATTGGCTCCACCCACCAGTCCGCAGTTCATCAGCAGCTAGCTATGGAAAAATCCAGGAGACCAGGCTCTGATCGAACTAAAAGAAAAACACAATACTATAAATAATTTATGTACAAACCATTATTATAATCAGTTAACTGCATTTTCTACACCAATAATTCCTATATTTCAGAATTGCTCAGTTATACCTAAACAAAACAAACTTATGTAATATGTAAAAACATTGAGCACTATCAAAACTAATCTAAAATTTTATCAATAACAAAACTAAGGTTCTCCCATATCTTAACTGCTTGTTAAAATGTATGGCAAAGAATCCCTAAAATAAATTATGTTTTTGCCACTGTGTGTGCCCTCCAGCTCCTTCCTTATACTTCTCCACCTATCCTTTACTTTTCCTAGGAATTCCCCTATCTTGTTAATTTTCTCTATCGTTATATCTGATAACACTTTTATTGCCACTATACCTATTTGTAGATCCTCCCATATTACATTCTAGATAATATTCTGCCACCTTTTTACCATTTCACATTCAGTTAGACAATGGAACACTACCCACTTTCCCACACATAATATAATTTTCTTTAAAATTTATTCTTAATCCTTCTACAAACATTACCCTGTACACATTCATGCCAAGCCCATTCTTTCAATTTGGTCACAATTATCTATATATTTCTCTCATCCCCAATTTCTTTTGCTTCTCAATATTTTCTGCTCTCTTTCTCACTTCTTTCCACAATCTTTACTTTCACCCAGTTGCCATACATCCCTCATTCTGATTTCTTCGTTTCCCCACCTCCCCCCTCTTCCCAATAGTTCTTTTTGATACATAAGACATTCTTTGAATATGTTGTTTAGTTTAAGACATCTCTACCAGTATTTCAAGATTTCTCTGCTATTATACCTTTCCTTCCCACTCTTTCTAATTATGACAAATTAACCCCCATCAGCAAATTTTTTTCGTATCCCTAGAACTTCTCTGCAAAACATTCATGTATCATATTCACTTTTATTCACACCTTTAACATCCCCAAATTTCTACTGTATACATCATCTTAGACTCAGTCCTTCTAACTATTTCATGGCAATGTAGGGACTTTATACAAACTTATTCTGATAGCTTTCATAGCTAATTTATCTTTGGCTTGTGCATATTTAGACTGTATCTCTCACGTTCAGTTACTTATAAATTTCATCCCCAAATAATAAAAATATTTCATTACCTGTATTGGGTCTCTTTTATAAATCATCTCTCATCTTGTCTTAATTTTTTTCATTTTTTAAATGCTTATTATCTTTGATTTTGTACTTTTTATCCTTAGACCCCATTCTGCACAAAATTAGTAATCTCATCAATGCCATGTTGTAATCCTATCATGGGAACTGGTCTTGTTATGAGATCATCAGCGAAAAGCAATCTTTGTATTTTCCTTCTTTCCAATTATTGGACAATGCCTATTGTTTTCCCATGGTCCTATTTAGAATATGATCTATAAACAGATTAATCTGACTCAATGTGTATTTGCATCCCTATCTTAAACCAAATTTGAATCATATAATCTGTGGTTCTATGAACTTCAGATCTGACATAAAATCTGCATCCTGATATAATTTTTGAAGTCCTAGAATAAATTCAGTACTGACTTCCTTGTGCCTGAATTTGTATGCCAGCTGCATCCCTATTTATCGTATCAAATGCTTTCTCGAAATCTGCAAAGAAAATATAGACCCTACCCCTTTTATTATTTATTTATCCACTATGGTGTGGATTATCATATTATCTATTGTTCTTCCTTTTCTAAAACTTGCTTGAAATTCTAATAATTTACCTTCCCTTTCTGCCTACTCATGCAACCTTGTGGCTAGTATGCAAGTATGTATTGTAGCTGAAATAGATACTAATTTTTCTATAATTACTTGGGTTATTTATATCACCTTTCCCTTTATATAATGGTACAAACATGATCACTTTCTAGCTCTTGGATATTATCTTTCTCTCCTTAATTCTGTTTAGTAGCTCTATTAGTACCTCCTTCCATTTCTATAAATATTTTCTAAAACTCTCCTGGAATTCCATCTATTTCTGAAATCTTTTTTATTTTAAAAGTTTTGATCTGATATCCTATCTTATTCATAGTAAAGGCTTTATCTAAACATTCTATTATATTTATAATACTATCTAATTTTAGTTCATAACCATGAACCTTCCAGTCATCTATCAGATTTCTAAAGTAGTTTTTGCATTGAATTGGCATTATCTTATTTACTGTCTTTAGCTGTCATAGCTTCTTTAATTTTTCCCCCATTCTCTGCTGCCTTTCATTCCCTTTTTGCTGCCCTAGGCACTTGTAGCCCCCTTTTTTTAAACAAGAAAATTTGCCTATCATCTTCCTCTTCTGTCCTCCATTTTATTAAATTCTTAAACATTTCATTCTTTGCCTTTGTACACTCTCTATTATACCATCCATAATCTTGTAATTTCTTTTTTGGTACACTTCCATCTTCCTTCCTGCCCACCTTGCCATTGATTCCACCCTTTCCAATACCCACTCTATCTTTCCTATTTTCAGTGCCTCTAAAAACCCATCCATACTTTCCTATTTCCCTTATTTTGGATATTAAATTATCCCAGAAATATTTGTATACTCCTGTTTCCATTTATAACATTTTATATGTTTTGATTCTATTATTTCCTCTTCCCAATAACCTTCCCCTGAGCTCAACCTCTTATTAGTAGAAAGTGCTCGCTAGTTGTTATCACATCCAGGACTTTAAATTCTGCCAGCACCAGATCAATTCCTTCACTGCACAGCATATAATCAATCACACACTGCCCATTTATGTTTGTAAATGTATATTCTCTCCCTGGTCCTCTTCTCTTAAGCCGTTACACATAATTAGATTATTCAACACATAATTTTCTGCCCTCCTTGTTGAGCACTTTATTCCTACACTTCTTTGCCCTCTCATCACTTTTCATCCATATTTCATTTTCCAAACCCATAAATCATGTCATATTCATCTACTTTTGCATTAAAATCACCAATTACAACGAACTCCATAGTAGAATACTGTTTGCTTAGTTTCTTGATGCTTTCATTTAGTTTTAAGTACAAGTTTTTATGTAAAACTCAGATGAATCAGGTGGATTATACACTATATCTAGTCCTAGGCATACTTTAACTCCCTTCATTTCATATATCTTTAACTACATTACTTGCCCTTCTTCTGTAAGTAATACTTCACTAACATTTGCTCCACTACCTTTATTTATGAATACTCTTATACCACCAGGAACCCTCCATCTTGCTCTTCCTTATACCGTGTTTACCTATAGAATCATAACCCTCCCCTTCCATACTTTCATCTCAACCATTATTATTGTGTCTCCTATCTTTAGCACTTCTAACAATTCTCCACTTTTCATTTTTGACCTTAAACCCTGCACATTACATAACACCATCTTCCAGTCCAATTCCTATCTTGAACCACTCCTTTTTCCTCTGAATTTCTCCATTTTCGCTCTATATCTTGTTCTCCTTTCACCCGCAGCCACATACTCCTCAGCTCTCTCCATTATGCTGCTCTCGGGGATTGGCATCACTTGAAGCCCAGTGCCACTGATATTACTGATTATTCCCCTATCAGCTGATGATAAGGTCTTTGCTTCATCTGTATGTAGTCTTCTGTTATCTTCATCTCTCTTTTCTGTGTTCTCACTATTCAGCTCCCATCCTTTTTTTCCCCTCTCAGTTAGGTCAGATGTTTCTTCTACCCCCCTTCTTCTAGGTGACACTATTTTCTTGGGTTGCGTCCTTCTACTGAATTCTCCTTCGGCCACTGATGTCATCATTGCTGATGTTGCCATTGATGTCACCATTACCATCATTTCTTGATCAGCTGTTTTGTTGCTCATTGTGCTTGATGTCTGCATCTGGCCTTCATCCATGCATTGCGCGTAATTTGAGACTTTTCTGTCTATAACTTGCTGCTTCCTAGATTCACCTCAACTGGCTTGTTCCTGAACTTTGCTCTTCCTCCATCCTCTCTTAAGGCTGCCACTAGTATCTGCTGATTAATTTCTGTCATGTCACATCGATTCTCCCTTGACACAGTCTTTCCCATATCTGGTACTCTTACTCCATCAACCCAAAGCTGGAGATTCCTAATATATAATTTTCCCCCTGTACTCTTGCTTCTCTCATCATTTGTATTACCGCTACGGGTGGCCGAGGTCGTTAAGGCGCTGACTCTTGAGCGGGAGGTCTGGGGTTCGAATCCTGCCAGGACCGTCCTCCCTGACTGGGGTGATTTTCCAGGTTTACCTCAGTCCTCATAACTGGCAAATGCCGGGGAGGTACCCTAAACTTAGGCCTGGAACGTTTCCTTCCTATAAAAAAATATCCTTTCCTAATTTATCATTTCATCTCATGTATCGTCAGTATGCACCGCCTGTGGTGCCTCAATAGTAAACACAGGTGTTAAATGCTACTCAAAAAATCTTTTTTATTGGATTTCTTTGTAGTGCTCTCTTATTTGATGGTATAGGTCTTTATTAATAAAAATGTCCTTTCCTTTTATCCTCTTGGTTCATCTAAGCACTTCTGGACTTGCTAACTTCACAATAAATCCCTCTTTTCCAACTAGTCTCTTTACCCTAAAAGCCTCCCCTCAGGCACCCACTTTGGGTACGGGGCATAGCGATCCCAAGACACCCGAGCTGCTCCCGCATGTCCATGCTCAGGGTGTTTGACTCCTTTTTATTTCGCCTCTAAATTAATTTTTATTTGTCCTTCCCTGTTCTTTGTCTGATGGGTGCCTCGTGTTTGACACGGTAAAAAGTGACTGGGTAATGGCCTAACTCCCAGCAGTGGGTTATCATGTAGGACAGGAGCATAACCCCTGGTATAGGCCAGGCCCGAAAGGAGCCATTGCAAGAGCTGTGAACTTCCTTTGGGCAATTGGGTACCTCTGTCTGGACCCGGGGAGGTTTGACCCAGCGGTAACTTTGTCTAAGCCAAGACGGTCACCTGAGCTGGGGTGGTCCCAGGAAGCAGCCTGCCATAGGAGGCAGTTGCAATGGTGGGGGATAAAAACGCTACGGTTAATAACAACCCTCCCATTCAAACGAAACGTAAAAGAGTGGACGTAAGAGAAGTAATGGAGCAGTCTTATCCTCGTTACTTAGTTATTAGTCGCACTGAAGGTCAGTCGTTTACCCGAGTGAACCCTTTTATTATCCAGAAAGGAAAAGATGGCATTTCTGGACCTGTAAAGTCCTGCACATTTCTTCGAAATGGATCTCTTTTGATGGAGACACTCGGATTGTCACAAACTAACTCATTGCTCAAGGCGACGGTACTCCATGGATACCCGATCCGTGTTGAGCAACATCGAACTCTCAATTCGTCGCAAGGAGTTACCAATGTCCGACTCGGAGATCCAGAGTTGTCTGGAAGACCAAGGAGTCATTTCAGTCTATCGTGTTCAGGCGAGGAAGGATGATGAAGTACAGCCGACCCGTACTCTCTTCCTAACATTTAACCAGGTCAAATTACCCCACATAATTAAAGCTGGATATAAGGTTATAGAGGTGCACCCATATATTCCCAGCCCTATGCGAAGTTTCCATTGCCAACGTTTTGGTCACTCGTGTAAGAGTGCTCATTCCATCTGTGCCACCTGAGGTACTGAAGGTCATGAGGTAGCCTGTCCACCTGCTCCCGTCTGCGTGAACTGCCGCGGTGACCATCCGGCCTCATCCCGCGATTGTCCTCGCTGTCAAGAAGAGGTCCGGGTGAAGGAAAAGCCTACCTTTAGTGAGGCCGGAAGGCGATTCCAATCTTGTCTACCTGTGTTACCTAAGTCCGGTATTTACAGCGCTGTGGCTTCTCCGATCCAAAAGCGAGATATCAGCACGCAGACCTGCGACTTGGTTTACACAGGTCCCTACTGCGCCAGGCTCCGCCAAGCGTTCTCCTGCAAAGCCAAAGCCTATAATTGTTTTTGATGCTCAGGCTATCAAATTTAAGTGTGCTTACACCCGCACTGACATTCTGAAATCGTCCACTCCGATTGATAAGAAGCAGAAATCGAGCCTTTCTCCTCCTTGGAGGTCAAGCTCCCATGATGGGTTTGGGAGCAAGCCCGCTAGGCGGTCGCAGTCACCGCCTCTCTCCACATCTAACCGATTCCAGGTTTTGGAGTCGGTTGATTCTTCTCAGCGGGAGAGCCCTCCCTCTGAAGATGTGATGGAGCAGGATTGCCTGCTCAAGATAAACCAAGTCCCACGTATTAAAAAAAGGACGGTTGATTCGTCCTGGACCGACGAAAAAGTAAGGTGGTGTTTTAATTTAATTTTATCTTATTCCAGATTTTAACAATGGTTATCCTTTCTTGGAATGTGCGTGGACTCTGTAGTCGAAAAGCTGACCTAGAGTTACTTTTGCGATGATCGACTTACATGCCGCTTGTGTGTCTTCAGGAGACCAAACTTAGACCACAGGAATTATTCACTTTTCGCAGTTACTCTTCCGAGAGATACGATCTTCCTCCCGAAGTTGGCGCTCCCGCACATGGCGGAGTTTTAATTTTCATCAGAGATGACGTGTATAGTTCTTCCGTGCGCTTACAGACTCCTGTACAGGCTGCAGCAGCCCCAGTTTACTTTTCTGGCCTTACTTTTACAAACTGCATCATTTACTTACCTCCATATGCTACTGTCGCAGAGATTGATATGGATAATCTCCTGTATCAGCTACCACCCCTTGTCATGCTTTTGGGGGATTTTAATGCGCACTATTCTCTATGGGGTTCTAACACGGAATGTGCAAGGGGTAGCATGTTAGCAGACTTTCTAGACTGCCACAATCTTATTCTAAATACTGGCCAACCTACATTTCTTTCTGACAGTACACATAGCTTTTCACACTTGAACTTATCTTTCTGCTGTGCCTGATTTGCTGTACATTTTACTTGGAACGTCATCTCCGATTTATATTCAAGTGACCATTTTCCGTGTCAAATACACGTAATGTTTTCACATGTACATTCTCCGCGCGCAACAAGGCGATTTATTGAAAAGGCAAATTGGTGCCTCTTCCGTTCTTTAACCGTATTTCCACAGTGTGATTTCCCATCTATCGACGCCAGGTGCTTGCTTGCACGCCGAGGTGCTTTACGAGTTTTTCGTCTCCACCCTACTTCAGCAAACACGATTCGCTACAAACAGCTGCGCGCCAAATGACGTCGAATTATTAAGCATAGGAAAAGTGCGTCTTGGATTGCTTTCGCTTTTACTTTTAATAGCACCACGCCTACATCTGTAGTATGGAATAATCTTTGTCGCGTTGCAGGTAAACCTGGGTTTTCCTCCATACCCGATCTAAGAGTGCAACACTGTGTCCTTACCACTCCTGTTGATATCGCCAATACTTAAGGGCGAACTTTAACTGGTGTTTCAAGCTCCACTAATTATCCTCCTGGGTTTCTCACCGTTAAGGAGCAGGTAGAATTGTGAGGGTTCTCCTTTGCCTCCGACAACCAGGAGTGCTATAATTTCCGTTTTACCACCAGGGAATTGGAGCATGCTCTCTTTACCTTTCGGCATTGTGCACCGGGGCCAGATGGAATACATGTTGCTATGTTGCAGTATTTACCAGCTGAAGGTAAAGCATTTTTTCTCCAGATTTTTAATTTTATTTGGTGTAATGGCATATTTCCGAGCGCATAGCGAGTGGCCATCATTATTCCTATACCTAAGCCTGGAAAGGACCCACATCTTCCTTCCAATTACCGTCCGACTTCCCTCACCAATTGCGTTTGCAAGGGGATGGAACATATTAATGGGCGGCTTGTATGATGGTTAGAGTCGAGGGACTTATTGACGAACACTCAGTGCGGTTTTCGGCCTCATCGTTCCTCAGTCGACCATCTTGTGTCTCGTTCCACCCATATAATGGACGGTTTTGTACAGAAGTGCCAACGGTCACCGTATTCTTTGATTTGGAGAAAGCCTATGACACTTGCTGGAAAAGCGGTATCCTTCGAACGGTTCATGATTGGCATACACCCGGTTCTATGTCTGTTTTTATTTGGGAGTTTATGAAAGATCGGGTTTTTAAAGTTCGCGTGGGTTCAGTTTTATCTTCTCGTTTTACTCGAGAGAACGGTGTACCTCAGGGCTCGGTACTTAGTTGCACGCTGTTTGCCATCGCTATCAGTTCCATCAATGAGTGTTTACTGCCAGGAATCCAATCGTCGTTGTTCGTTGACAATTTTGCTGTCTTTCTTTCCTCTGGGAGAATTTGCCTTTTGGAATGCCGCCTCCAATGCTGTCTCGACCGCCTTTACGCTTGGAGTGTAAACCACGGGTTTCGTTTCTCTGCAGAGAAGACCATCTGCTTCAATTTCTTGCACTGTAAGTAGTATCCTTCACCATTTCTCCATCTTAGCCCAGACGCTCTTGCTTTCGCAGACGAAGTTAGATTCTTTGGCATAATATTTGGTAGGAATTATGCTGGTCATCGCATATAGCCCAAATCAGAGGCAGATGTGAACGTTCTCTTGTGCTGGCACGAGGAATGGACTTTACTCCAAGATAATAAGTTTCAACAATGTAAATCTGCCCCTTTTAATTGGTCATCTTCTCGTGTAGTTCGTCGCGAAGAAGTAATTTTAGTACGTTTAAGAATTGGGCATTGTCATTTTAGTCATTGTCACCTTTTTAATGGTCAACCAGCTCCACCCTGCCCGCACCGTGACCACCCCTATACAATGCGTCACATTTTAGTAGAATGCGCTTATCTAACGGCTTTTAGACTGTTTCTGGGCTTGCCCTCTATTGAGGAAGTATTTGCAGATGATGTAGTTACTGATGAGCGAGTCTCCGTTTTATCTGTGTTTGTGGTTTTTGAGCAGGGTGTGATTTTATATCATTTATTTATGACGACATTTTTAGACTTTTTAGGACTGTTTTCAGCTCTTGCAGCTGTATTTTAGTAGCAATCTTTTGTTTGTTGTTGACCATATTACCCTTGTTATTTGTTATGGGGTTTTGTCACAATTTTAGACCATTATAAGACTTGTTTTTTCAGCTCTTGCAGCTGTGTTTTAGTACTAGTTTTTTTTTTGTTGTTTTTGATCATATTACCCTTCTTATTTGTTTTGGGGCTTTTGTTGTTATTGTCCAAAGTGCTTAAGGCTCTTTTTCTACATTGGATTTTGGTATAGATATTTTATTCTTTGCGCAGTTTTTGGTGTGTTTGGGTGCTAACGACCTTAGCTGTTTTGCGCCCTTTAAGCAATAATCATCATCCTAAACGCCTGAACAATTTCCTATCTGTGCATCTGCATTTCAAACTTTTCCTTCATCATTTGTGTTACTTCTTCTACATGACATACCCCTCTTCTCTCCTTTACTCTTATGAGTATTAAGTTAAATCTTCTGTTCTGTTCCTCCATTATTTCCATATTTTCTGTAACTACGTCTAATTCCCATTTTACTTCCTGCACTTCCTATATTTCCTGTTTGATCTCCTTGATCATTTTCAATATATCGCATTTCTTTCATTTTATCCATTTTCTCACTAATATTGTCCAATAATTTTTGAATTTCCATAGGGCCAAGATTTACTGCCACACCTCCAATCACTAGCAGGATTGCTATTACACTTCCTATGATGAATATGTTTTTCAACATATATATATATATATATATATATATATTAATGAAACATAAAAATAAAGAAACACTATTAACAATGTAACAAATTAACACTAAAATAAAAGTAGATAAAGATAAAACACAGAGAAAGAGTCACACTAGAAACTGCTATATTTCGAAGAATTGAAGAACTTGCCATTGAAGAACTCGCAGTAGTTCGAAATATAGCAGTTTCTAGTGTGACTCTTTCTCTGTGTTTTATCTTTATCTACTTTTATTTTATTGTTAATTTGTTACATTATATATATATATATATATATATATATATATATATATAATATCTCCGACTTCCTGCTTATTATTCCTTCTTAATTTTCTTATTCCAAACATTCCAATTTTTGGTTGATATATATATATATATATATATATATATATTCAACTTCACAGTGGCCCTTAAGCCACTTTTGCTCTAAAGGCACAAGCTCTCTCATCACACTTCCATTCTCTTCCACTGCTGGCTTAGTACTCCTTTATTTCTAAATACATGTTTCAGAATGTTAGGCAAGTTTTTGAAAATGCACTATTTTTCTATGGAATGAAATGGAGAACATTTTGAGCACTGATTAATGATGAACAGCTGTTATTTTTAAAAGCAATTTCCCTCCTGTGTGTTACAATTAATACTCATAAATGGTTGGTTTAATAAAAAAAAAAGTTTCAGACAAAAGTGATTTGCCTTTTTGCATAAAACCAGAATTTGATAAAAAAAAATGGGGTTCTCATTTAAAAAATTGAGTTGGCCTTAAAATAATCTTCAAACATTTGCTAAATAAAATGCAACTAATGTAATTGTTTTCCCCTTTGAATAAAGAAACATTTGCCATAAATTGTTTTCTTGAAATTGTGTTGTTCAAGATAAGCAGCTGGAAGTAAAAAAAAAAACACCTGTATATCACACTATAAACTATTGTATCATAGCTGTTAGCAGAAAGGTAAATTAATGAATTTGCCAAGAGGTAGTGATACTTGTTACCAAGTGACTTATTAAAAGGGCTGAGATTTTTGTGTAATTGCATATTCTTTCCTTTATATTTAGGTAAATGAAACAAAATATAAACAAATTGAAGCAAGGTCATAGCATTGTTAAGAGTTTCGTTTTACACATTTCAGTGTATGCTATATATTTCATACAATCTTATAGAACACTAAAAATATCATTTTTATGCTCAGTTTTCTTATGTGTGTGCATGTGTGTACACATATAGAGAGAGGGGGGAATAGGTGAAACACTGAAACACACTTTTCCCTATATTTTCAAACAGCTTGTGTTCTTCAAAGGTAGAAGACCAGTGAAGGTGTTAAAAATTAATATTGATAACGTAACGTCCGTGCACATTAATCCCAACAATTTACAACTTATCTTCATTTTGGTAGCTGTCATCCCCTGCATACCAATATATCTATTTCATTTAGCGAATTCCGAAGGAATTGCGGTTATACCCATAAAACTATTTTTGAAAACATTCTTCTAATCTCCATCGATCCAACCTACTAGGCATGGAAAAGAATGAAAAATATTGCGCATACCAGCATACCACTATACTGCATACCAGCAGCCCAAGAGCAAATGTACCCCTTGTACTTTTCCTACTAGTAATATTGCAGTTGTTAATTTATCTTCTATTTCACTTTCTGATGCTGATACATTGCTTTTGTAAAAAGGATTATCTTTTGCCCCAACTCCAATTTAACTCCGATGGCGTTAAATTTTGCCGTAATTTAAGATGGCATTACTATTTGCTTACTAAATCATCTCAGACTACTTCAAATGTTACCTTCCTTCCTCCCTCCAAACCTGAACCTCCTTCTTTACCTTCTAACCATCCTTTAGAAATGTTTATTAACAGATTTTTAACTTTGATTAGTGATTCTAAATTTCTAGATAAGATCACTCTGAAAGACAACTTAACTTTATGTGAGAAATCAGCACTTAAAAGGTTATCTAGTAATCCTGATGTTATTATTCTTCCAGCTGATTAAGGGTCCTCAGTAGTACTACAGAACATTTCTTCTTACAATGCTGAAGCTTACCGACAGCTTCAGGATGTCACTTATTATGAACTTCTTATCTTCAGACCCTACAGTCAAGTTTAATGAAAAAATAGCTTCTTTTATTGCTTCTTCTAGTACTTCTGAAGGACTTAGTTCCCAAGATATCACTCTTACTCCTCATGTCACTCGTACTCCCACCATATATTTTCTCCCTAAAATTCACAAAGAGAACTGTCCAGGCTGCCCAATAGTAGCCAGCTTCGATTCCCCCACTGAACATATTTCTGCTCCAGTAGATTGTTGGTTACAGCCATTTGTTACATCTAAGCCATCCTACATCACAGATTCCTTCCATTTTTTGAGTTTACTAAAGAAAGTTGATCCTTCAGCACATTCTGATATACTTCTAGCTACTTTTGATGTGACTCTAGACTCATCACTCATCACTCTATACTAATATTTCCCATCATGAAGGATTAGCTGCTGTTAGACATTTCTTAGACTCTCAAGCACCTCCTTTCACAGATTTCATTTGTCATCTCGCTTATCTGGTCCTCACTCACAGTGCGTTGAGCTTTGATAATAAACATTATCTACATATTAGAGATACTGCAATGGGCACCAGAATGATACCTTCTTATGCCAATCTTTTTGTGGCTCGCTTAGAGGAAGAATTTCTTAAGTCAGAATCTTTGGCACCATTATTATGACTGAGATATATTGACGATATATTCGTGCTTTGGACTCATGGCCCAGAATCTCTCAAGCAGTTCCTTACTAATCTTAATTCCAAGTTTTCAGTTAAGTTTACTTCTCCTGTCTCTCCCAATGCTGCTACTTTCCTAGATATTGATATTT
This sequence comes from Metallyticus violacea, assembly GCA_030762175.1. Classification (NCBI taxonomy): domain Eukaryota; kingdom Metazoa; phylum Arthropoda; class Insecta; order Mantodea; family Metallyticidae; genus Metallyticus; species Metallyticus violacea. The sequence continues at coordinate 98,611,999 of CM060835.1, read as the reverse complement.
CTTTATGCAATGGCTCTTTTCTTATGTCTGTGCACATTAAGCCTACCAATTTACAACAGTATCTTCATTTTGATAGCTGTCATCCCTTGCATATCAAAAGATCTATTCCTTTTTCTCTTTCAATCCAAGGTCATCGTCTTTGTAACAACTTTTCATCTCTTGACAAGTATATTAAAAACCTAGCTCAAAAGTTCCAAGACCAAAATTATCCTTCTGCTCTTTTAAAATACCGTATAATCCCAGTGCACAAAACTTTCCAATGCAAACCCAAAACTTCATTAACCTTGTTACTACTCACGTGCCTGGAATTGAAAGCATCAGACCTATTTTGAAAGAATGTCACGATACTTTAATGCATCCATCTTGAAATAATTTTTCTAAATTTGTACCCCACCTTACTTTCAGAACACCCCCTAACCTTAAAAGTATATTTCACCGTAACCTATCCCTTCCGAATTTACCATGTCCCTTTGCTGCCTCATATCCTTGCTAATGTCCTAAATGTAAAACCTGTGCACTAATTATGCCGTGCAATTCATTCCAAAGCCCTAATTTATCCAGAGAATTTAACATTTCTTCATTTGCTACCTGTTCTTCCAAGAACGTTGTATATATGTTATCTTGTAAGCTTTGCAAAGCATTTTATATTGGTTTAACTTCTACTGTTGTTTCCCTTCATATGAACAATCATAGACGTTCTGTTAAAACCAAGTCTCCCTTGCCGGTTGCCCAACATGCCTTATCTCACTATAAGGATTTTGATGTTGCTTTGAATCTTAACAGTTATTGATGCGTTACCTACACAATGCTCTGAAAGTTTACTCAGAGATAGAGAAATGGCGGCTATATTTTTTACATAAAGCGCGTATACCACCTGGTTTAAATCTTACGTATTAATTTTCTTCCTCCCACACTCTCATTTCTATTTTCATCTGTTTCCATGCATAACGTTACCTTCGATACTCATTATTTACTTTTATCACCGTCACTTGTCTAGCTTCTTGCCATAAAAGAACTCCCTCCAGTAGTTCGAAATATAGCAATTTCACTCACTCACACACACACATGTGAGCCTTTTCACCTTTACCGCGTCAAACATGGAGGCATCCATGAAACTAAAAACAGGGAGGTAAGAACAATAAAAATAAAAAGTGAGCGAAACTAAAATGGTCAAACACGCTAAGCGTGAACCTGTGGGAGCAGCTCGGATGCCTCGGGTTCGCTACCTAATACCCCGTACCTAATAAGTGGGTGCCTGTGGGGAACCATGTTTGTAAACTGAGCATTTTTATATATAAGCTTCCACAGGTTCTCGCTTAGCATGTTTGACCATTTTAGTGTTGCCTTTTTATTTTGGTTCTTACCTCCTTGTTTTTATTCTAATGGATGCCTCCTGTTTGACGCGGTAAAAGTGATTGATTAATGGTTTAACTCCCAGCATTAGATTATCATGTAGGACAGGAGCGTATCCCCTGGTAAAGGCCATGCCCGGGGAGGAGCCATTGCATGAGTTGGTTACCTTCCTGAAGGCGATTGGGTCCCTCTTTCTATACCATTGGAGGTGTGATCCTAAAGTGACTTTTGTTCAGGTCAAAACAACTCACCTAAGTCGATGTGGCGCCCAGAAAACAGCCTGCCGTCGGAGACAGTTCCAATGGTGGAGGAAGAATCCGATATGGTGAACAGAAATCCTCACCAACAAATAAAAAGGAAAAAGTTGATGTAAAAGAAGTAACATATGACTTTTCCTAGTTGCTTAGTTATTAGTCGAACTGAAGGCCAGTTATTTAGTCGTGTCAACCTTTTTATTATTCAGAGGGTTATGGATAACATCTCTGTCCCCTTGAATTCCTGTACGCGACTTAGAAACAGATCTCTTTTGTGGAGGCCATTGGAGTACAACAAATCAGCACATTGCTCAAGGCGACAATTTTCTACGGACATCCGATCCTTGTCGAGCAGCACAGAACGCTGTGTTCTTCTCGCGGAGTTATTAACACCAACATGCTCGACGACATGTCCGATACTGAAATTCAGGGTTTTCTGGAGGAGCAACGCGTTACAGCTCTATACGTTATCGCGTATAGACGAGAAAAGAGGAAGTACAACGGGCCCGTATTCTCTTCCTTGCAATTAGCAGGATTGATTATAGCAGAGGATAAGCGCTGGGCACGAGATTATAGATATGCGTCCGTATATTCTCAGTCCCATGCACTGTTTGAATGCCAACGTTTTGGCCTTTCTCACATGTCGTGTAAGAATGCTATTCCATATGTGCGACCTGCGGTAAAGAAAATCATGAAGGAGCATATCCATCCGCTCTTGTCAGCGTGATCATCTTCGTCCCACGATTGTCCTCGCTATCGCGAAGAGCGCTGTATCCATTAGCTCCGGGTGAAGGAAAAATGTTTCATTTTCTCTTTCAAGCCCGCCAACCCCTTGGTACCTAAGACCGGTACATATAGCTCTCTTGTCTCAACTGCGATACAGAAGCGTGACAGCAACTCGCGGACCTGCGACTTAGTTTTCACTAAAGTCCCCAGTGTTCTAAGTTCCGCCATGCGCTCTACCGAGAAGCCCAAACCGGTGGTTTTTGATGTTCTGACAATTAAATTCAAAATGGCCTACACCAAACTTTTTGAAAACGTTCACTAAGGCTGAAAAGATGAAGACTTCGAACCCTTCTCCTCGGAGGTCAAGCTGCATTGATGGTTCAAGGAGCACATTCGCTAGGGTGTCGCCATCACCTCCTATTTCCATCTCCAAACGATTCTCTAGGTGTTGGGATGACCTTTCTCAGCGGGAGAGCCTTTCCATTTAGGAGGTAATGGAGCAGGATGTGCCTGCTCCTGCTAAATCACCCAGCCCCATGTGTCTAAAGAAGGGACGGTTGATTCGTCCTGCACCGACGAAAAAGTAAGACTCTCGGTAAGCCTATTTCCATACTGACACCCCGCTAGTGTATCTCCAGGAGACAAAGCTTCGACCACTGAATTATTTTTCCTCCGCAGTTACTCTTCGTACTCTTGGGTGAGATTCGACCTTCCACCGGAAGATGGCGCGCTTGGTGAAGTTTTAATGTTAATCAGTTATGACGTATACAATTCTCCACTTAGTCTGCAGTCTTCTATATAGGCTGCAGCATTTTCCATTTACTTTTCCGGCTTTAGTTTTACTGCCTGTAATATTTGTACATCTCCATCTGCTACTGTCGCAGAAGGTAATCTAAATCATCTTTCCCAGGTATCCCTGTTGTGTTCTTATGTGCGAGGGGTAGCATGGTTGCGGACTTTTTAGATCGTCACAATCTTACTTTACTTAATACAGGTCATCCCACTTTTCTTTCCGATGGTACAAATAGTTTCTCACATTTGGATCTATCTTTTTGTTCCGCCTCTCTTTCTGTACATCTTAACGGGAACGTCCTTTCTGATTTACACTCAAATGATCATTTTTGTGCCAGATCCATATCATGCCTTCCCACGCACATTCCCAGCGCGCGCTGAAGTGCTTTATCAGCAAGGCGAATTGGAATCTTTTTAGATCTCTCGCGATATTTCAGGGTGTGCTTTCATGTCTATTGACCCCATGATCGAGCTCCTCGATACCGTATTCATTACTATCTAGATCAGGCTATTCCCCAGTCGTCTTCCCACCCCAGACGCTTTCCGGTTCCTTGGTGGACCGATGAATGGCGAGATGCGTTGCGTGCACGCGGAAGTGCTTTTAGAATTTTTTCGTAGTTACTCTACATTGGAAAAAATGGTTCGATAAAAACAGCTGCGCGCGAAATAATACTCTTAGGACATTGCCAACACATTAGGTCGTTCGTTTGCTGATATTTCAAGCTACGCTAATTATTCTCCAAAGTTTCGCACAATTAAGGTGCAAGTAGAATCGAGGAGATTCTCTTTTGTCTCCGACATTCAGGAGTGCTATAATGTCCCATTTTCAGCCAGGGAATTGGGGCATGCGCTGTGTACTTCTCGGCATTGCGCTCCGGGGCCAGATGGTATACGTGTTGCAACATTATCAGCATAAGGTTGGGCTTTTTTGCTGCAGATTTTTAATGGTATCTGGTGTGTCGGAACGTTTCCTTGCGCTTGGCGAATGGCCCCTTCATTCCAATACCAAAATCTGAAAAGGACCCCCATCTTCCTTTCAGTTACCGTCCAATTTCCGCACCATTTGCGTAAGCAAGGTGATGGAACGCCTAATTAACGCGCAACTTATGTGGTGGATAGAATCGCAGCACCTGCTGACGAACGTACAATGCTGTTTTTATCGTCATCGCTCTTCTGTCGACCGTTTGGTGTCTCTTTCCACCCATATTATGGACGGTTTTGTACGAAAGTGCCAAACGATCGCCGTCCTCTTTGATCTGGAGAAAACCTGTGATACCTGCCGGAAAAGCGGTATCTTTTGTACGTTTCATGACTGGCACATACATAGTCTGCTTTCACATTTTATTCAGGAGTTCATGATAGAATGGGTTTTTAATGTACACATGGGTTCTGTTTTATCATCTCGTTTTATTCAGGAAGACGGATTACCTCATGGCTCGGTACTCATTGTCATGCTGTTTGCTATCGCTATCACTTCTATCACAAACTGTTTACTACCAGGAAACATCGCCGTTGTTCGTCGATGACTTTGCCATATTTCTTTCTTCTCAGCGCACTTGTCTTTTGGAACACCGCCTCCAACACTGTCTGAACCATCTTTATGCTTGGAGTGTCAACACGGGTTCCGCTTTTCTGTTGAGAAGACCATCTGCATGAAGCATCCTTCGTCCTTTCTCCATCTTGATCCAGATACTCTAATCTTTCGCAGCGAATTCCTTGCCTTGGTTTTTGATAGGAAACTAAGCTGATCATCGCATATAGGGCAAATGAGAGACCTGTATGAAAGTCCTCTTGTCTTTTACGTATTTTAAGTGGCACATCCTGGGGAGCTGACCAAAGGGTTCTTTTACGCCTCTACCTATCTATAATCGGCCCAAAATCGAATGTGGCAGCTTTGTTTCTGGTTCTGCGCGATTTAGTTCTTCGTCGCCTTAACCCGATTCATCACCGGGGAATCCCTGTGGATTAGGAGCATTTCCTGCAAGTCCTGCTTCCAGTTTGTGTGCGAAGTCGGGTAAATCTCCTCTATCCTTTCATAGAAACATTTTACTTGGTGGATACGGTTGTCCATTGGCTGTTCAATCTCGGCATCCCTCGAAGGAGTCTTTTCTTAATTATGTCGCTTTATAACTTTTAGTCTGCTAGGTCTCTTACTCCTAAGCCTCCCTGCTATTGTTTTTGGGAGATGTTAAGGAATGTATCAGAATAACAACTGGGGGGTTCGGTAATTTGTTCTGATTCCCTGAGCGCTCTTTTGATCTTTTGCAGTCTATACAACTCTCATCCTCTTGTACAGGAAGTTCAGGACATAGTATTTGCAGCGTAACCCTAATGTGGGTTCCTGGTCATGTGGTAGTTGCAGGCATTGAAGCCGCAGATGTCGCAGCAAAATCATCTCTTTTAAACACTGCCACAATTCAGCAACGTTTTCACTCGGGGTATTTTAGGCAGTTTTTACTTAGAACCTTTCTCTCGCTCTGGCGCAAAGAATGGCATTTGATGGAAAATAATGAGCTTCGAAAATGCAAATCTGCTCCTTTTAATTGGTTAACCTCTTCTCGCGCAGTTCGGCGCAAAAAAGTGGTTTGAGCTCGTTTGAAAATAGGGCATTGTCTTTTAATCACTGTACATGTTTATAGATGAACCAGTTGCAGTGTGTCCAAATTGTGACCACTCCTATACAGTGCGTCACTTTTTAATTAAATGCCACCATCTAGTAGCATTTAGGATTCCCCTGATTTGCCTTCCCCTCTTGAAGTTCTTGTGAATGAGTCGTCGCTGTCAAGCTATTGCTCTGTTTTATGCATATTTCTGGAGCACGGTATGTTTCTATTTTATATTTGACAATGTGTTTTTAGTGCCTTTAAAGACCATTTTGTTTATGACAATCGCTAAATTATTTTATGATCTGTACATTGTTCATTGTTAAATTTCTTTTGCCCTTGTTATTAGTTAATGGATTTTCGTTTGAATTGGCAGACGTACTTATGTCGCTTGTTTTCTATGCAGTATGCTATTGTAGATAGATAATTTAATTATTTTTATTATTAACACAATTTTAGTGTGTTTGTGCTCTAATGACCTTAGCAGTTTTTTGCTCCCTTAAACGATAATCATAATCATGGTTATATTTAAAAATGTTTAAAAATACCCTTATAGCTTTGTCTGTCATTGGTCATATATTTAATTTAATTAATGGTGTACCAGTAATTTTTGTGGTTTAAACTAATCAACAACAACAATTATTATTATTATTATTATTATTATTATTGTTGTTGTTGTTGTTGTTCTAAAAATGTAAAATACCCTTACAGCTTTGTCTGTCATTGTTCATATATTTAATTTAATTAATAGTGTACCATTAATTTTTGTGGTTTAATCCCAACAACAACAATAATTATAATAATAATTCTAAAGATGTAGTTTCTCTTTTGTGATGCAAGTTACTCTATTAGGCGAGTAATTCACTTAATTTATACAGCTCTTGCATGAAGGACTTTTTTTCTCTTTCAAGCCATGGCTTTGTCTTCATAACAACTTTTCATCTTTTGACACCTATATTAAAAAACCTAGCTCGAAATTTCTAAGACTAAAAATATCCTTCCTTTCATTTAGAATCCTGTATCATCCAGTGCAAAAATAAATTCCAATGCAAACCTAAAACTTCCAATAAGAACTTCATTAACCTTGTTACTACTCATGTGCCTGGAATTGATAGCATCAAACCTATTTTGAAAGAATGTCACGATACTTTATAATGCTTTCATCTTTAAGTGATTTTTCTAAATTTGTACCCCACCTTACTTTTAGAATATATCCTAACATTATAAGTATATGTTGCTGCAACCTATCTCTTTCCAAATCACCGCATCAGGTCACAGACTTATATCCCTACCAACACCCCAAATGTAAAATCTGTGCACTAATTATGCCATGCCATTTGTCATACAGCCTAAATTTATCCAGAGAATTTAACATTTCTTCATTTGCTACCTGTTCTTCCAAGAACGTTGTATATATGTTATCTTGTAAGCTTTGCAAAGCATTTTATATTGGTTTAACTTCTACTGTTGTTTCACTACTCTGTATGAACAATCATAGGCATTTTGTTAAAACCAAGTCTTCTCACTGTAAGAATTTTCATGATACTTTTAATTTAATGCGGCTCTAAAAGTTTACTCAGAGATATAGAGATAGCAGCTATATTTTTGATAAAGTGATAAACCATCTGGTTTAAGTCTTATGTATAATAATTAATTCTTTTCCCCTTCCTCTTCTTGCATGTTTAATCTGTTTCCACTGGTTACATTACTTTTGATTCAACGTTTATTTTTACCTCCTTCACTTGTCTTCCATTTTTTGAAGAACAACACAAGCTATTTCAAATGTAACAAAAATTATATGACTGTTTAAATGTTTTATCTATTAATGCTTCTATTAATTCTTTTTATTTTAGTTACATAGTTCCAAAAGTTATTTTATTTTTCGTTTTTATTATATAATACATTTATATGTACACATATCTGTTTTGCCTTTTTTTTCTCTCTATCTTGGATATTGCCTAGCTGTAACACTGAAACTTGTACTTGACAGTTACCTCATTACACCTTCTGAACCAATTAAAAAGAAGCAATAGAAGTCGGTCGTGGCATAGAAGCGGCTCTATTGCCCCCCCTTTTTTTGCATAATGTTTTATTATAGGTATACTTTGTGAATCAGAGTGTACAAAGTCTTTGATAGTTAGGACTTTAGCTCTGTATTATCACATTGTTTGAACCCTGCCGTTTCAGTTGCATTTCTCTTGCCAAGTGTGTTTTACGTCCTTTCTTTCTCCACTTGTTTATTAAGGAAGTGTGGTGACTAAAGCTGATATTGTCATTTTTTTTTATCAAAGTTTCTGGTGATATAATAATCATGTTTTGAGTTAAAGAAACATCTCTGCTTTTCTATTTTGGGATCAGTCACATCTTTTTTTATTTTCATTGTTGATACATTGAAGTACTTTGTAACAGTGTGCTGTTGTTTTAGCACTGGCAAGACAGCACATGTATTCCAAAACATTTGCTTTAATTTCTTTTGTGTAGGTACATTGAAGTGAAAGTGATTGTATAATGGCACCAGCAGCAGCTTCACTAGCTGAAAAATTAAAAGCACTGGTTGGGATGGATAAGGGGTTAAATTAACTCTAAAGAGTATTGATGGACTTTAAAAGCATGGTTCGAGATGGATAAAGGGTTAATGGTTGACTGTAAGATTATAGTACACCAAGTATGTGAAAAAAAGATGGTTATTCAATAAAATTGCAATTGGAACAACAGATAGGAGTGCATTACAACCCCCTCTCCCAAAAAAAGTACTTACTGCTTAGAAAAAACATTTATTTTTTTTACAATTATGTATTGTGATGATAACTGTAGACTTGCCAAGGTACAAACTACATGTACCAGAATATTGCAATTTTTTAGAAAAATACTGCTAGTGACAAGTTCCAGACAAGTGTACATTCAGAAAGAACTATCTTGATATCTTCTACCAAGAAACCATGAAAGAAATAAAAAGCAAAATAGGACATTGATGCATATGAATTGCGGTCGATGAGACAATGGATGTAATGGGTGATATATAGCCAATTGCAATGTGGGAAAATTAGACTCTGAAGCCCCAATCAAGCCATTTTTAATTGTCTCCAAAACTCTAGAGCTACATTTGGTTAATCATGATTTCAATGTATTGTGGACAGTGGAGTTCAAGAGGAAAAAGTTTTGCATTTGCTTTCCAGTGGTACAGCATTTACGAATGCATCATTGTAGAAAGGTATCTAAGTCACTTGAAATAAAGTTTTGAGAAATTAAAAAAATACTTCTACCACAATAACTAAGGAATAACAAATAGCAAAAATAATATTGGTTAATCTTCTGCTAATGCAAAATAGATCTTATATAGGCAAGTGCTGGTAAATAAAATAATTATGTACAAAAAAATTCAAATTTGGCTGATTAGTACCTTTCTGAAATGAAAATGTTAGATGCCATTCCCAAATGAAACAATTTTCATAGATTAATTTTATTAAATGAAGAATATCATCATCATCACCCACATACAATAATAGCGTAACATTAAAGCTAGTGTAACATTACTTCAAAAATATTATTTCAATTTATTCATGCTAAATCAAAACTTTCAATATGTTAGCCTTGCATTTTCTTTATAAAATGTTAATACTGTCTGAACATAATAGCACTACTTTGTTATTGTTAATACTAAGTTTAAGAATATGGCCAGGATACATCTATTCAAAAAAATAATATATTTCTTAGGTATTTATCATATAATGCTTTTAACATCTTCTGCCATACTCAGTTTTATTGGAACTTTATCGTTAATGCCATGCTTATGTGCGAAAATGTGAATGTAGAACTGCAAAGACAGATGATAGGCCATTGCACCAATCCAGGTGTTTGTTAAAACATTCTCTTTCTTTTCGAACCAATTCTCAAAATAACTAAACTGGGATACATTGAAGTGCTGTTTTTTTGTCTCTAGGAGCATGTGATATTTCAGGGATACTGTCATATTATAAAATTGAGGCCACCATTCAGTAAAATCCTTAAAATCGCCCGTCTCAATTATTTTCAAAGTAAATGCATCAGTTTTTGAAGGTGAAACAACCTCACAATATTCATAGGGTGTGTAAATTATATCTCTCTTCTTAGGAGCATTTTTATCATCCCAAACTTCTGATCACACTGCAAGAATAATGTCCTCTAAGTGGATAGAAGTAGATAATTTTATCAAACCAATTCATATCAGTTAAAGTCAAGCAAGCTCTTGCAAGAGTGTTCTTGTTTTCTCCTCTACAATTGTCACTAAATAAATGTAATTCTGATATATTCTTTGGGACAAATTCATCAATATAATTGATAAGAAATGACACTTCATCTGCGCCTTTTCTTCCCTGTTCCTCTTGGTACACAAAGAAATACGTTTTTTCTGTCTTCAAATAGTCAATGGAAAAAAACATTAATGGTTAACTCTCTCAAATAGAAGATATCTTGAACTGGTATTGCTGGCAGATATAGGTTTTGCATGTAGTCGAAACACTAAAGCCACAATGTTCTCATCATTAATACATATTTCCTTGCTATTATTTAAAGCACTGTCAAATTTATTACTTCTCTTTTTGTGAATCATCATTTTGGCAACTGCTACCCGTTTACCTGTTTGATTTAGATTGGGGTTCCTATTTTTCAGTTTCTCACAAACAGCACACATGTACTTGTGGGCATCCAAACCACATGTCACGGTTTTCATTGAAGTATTTGTTATAAAACTTATAGTTTGTCTTAGTATTTGAATGTTTCTCTTTATATAGTGAGTACATCTTGCTCACTGAAAAAGAAGCATCTAAATAGTAGATTACTTTGCCAGAATAATGGCTTGCTTCACTGGAAATATTTCATTTTGTTCCTGGATAAGCCTAAGTTCCTCCATTTTTATAGTACTTTCATTGGATCCCTTGCCCTTAGCCCCCTCAGGGGCTCAATTTTTTCGGTACGGGTGTAGCAACCCCGAGGCATCCGAGCTGCTCCTGCATGTCCATGCTCAGCGTGTTTGACTTTTTTATTTCGCCTCTATTTTACTTTTTATTCGTCCTACTTCCCTGATCTTTGTCAGATGGATGCCCCCGTGTTTGACACGGTAAAAAGTGGCTGGGTAATGGCATAATTCCCAGCACTGGGTTATCATGTAGGACAGGAGCGTATCCCCTGGTAAAGGCCAGGCCCGGGGAGAGGCCATTGCATGAGCTGTTGTACTTCCTGCAGGCGATTGGGTCCCTTTGTCAACTCACAGGAAAGTGTGACCCTGAGGTTACTTTGTTCAGGCCAGAGCATGTAACTTAAGCTGGGGTGGCGCCCAGGAAGCAGCCTGCTATCGGAGACAGTTGCAATGGTGGAGGATTACATCGCTATGGTACTCGAAAACAACCATATACATTTTAAACGAAAAAGAGTTGACGTAAAGGAAGTATGGGGGAAGTCTTTTCCTCGATACTTAGTGCTGAGTCGTACCGAAGATGGGCAATCGTTTACTAAGGTAAACCCATTTATTATTCAGAAGGGCATTGATGCCATAGCTGGACCCTTTGCGACGCTACTCCACGGTTATGCCATCCGTGTTGAGTAACATAAGACATTGATTTCGTTGCGAGGAGTTGTTACCACCAATGTACTAGACGGAATGTCCGACCCGGAAATCCAGAGTTGTTTGGAAGACCAAGGGGTCACATCGGTATATCGCGTGCAGGCAAGGAAAGAGGGGGAATTACAGCCGACCCGGACTCTATTCCTCACGTTTAACAGGGTGGAATTGCCGCAGAAGATTAAAGCGGGCTACGAGCTGATTGAAGTGCGCTCGTATATCCCAAGCCCGTTGCGATGTTTCCAGTGTCAACGTTTTGGACACACTCGAATATCGTGTAAGAGTGCCATTTCCATCTGTGCAACCTGCGGTCAAGCAATTCATGAAGGAGCATGTACATCCGCTCCCGTCTGCGTTAACTGCCGCGGCGACCATCCAGCTTCGTCCCGCGACTGTCCTCGTTTTAGAGAGGAGCGCTGTATACAGGAAATCCGGGTAAAGGAAAAACTCTCCTTTACTGAGGCCCGGAAGTGATTTCAATCTCACCAACCCGTTGTGCCTATGACCGGCACATACAGCGCAGCAGCTTCTTTTGCGGTCAAGAAGTGCGATAGCAGTACGCAGATTTGCGACCTTGTCTTTACACGGGTCCCTACTACGCCCAGTTCTCTGAAGCGCCCCACCGAGAAACCGAAACCGATAGTTTTTCAAATTAAGTTCAAGACCAGCTACATGAGAACTGACTTTTTGAAATCGTTAAATCCTGTTGAGAAGAAAAAGAGCCCTTCTTTTCCTCAGAGATGACGAGAGCAGGCCCGCTAGGCGGTCGCCGCCACCACCTATATCTACGTCCAACCGATTCCAGGTGTTGGAATCGGTGGATACCTCTCAGCGGGAGAGCCCTCCCTCTGAAAATGTACATTCTGCTCCAGAAAAACCACCAAGTCCCACGCGTTTGAAAAAAGGACGGCTGATTCATCCTGGACCGACCATAAAGTAAGGTGGTTAATTTTTTATTTATTTTATCTAATTTTAACAATGGCTATCCATACGTGGAATGTGCGTGGACTCCGCAGTCGCAGACTGACCTGGAGTTACTATTACGTACGACTGACTCTCCGCTTGTGTGTCTGCAGGAGACCAAACTTCGCCCGCAAGATTCTTTTACTTTGCGCGGTTACTCTTCAGTGAGATTTGATCTACCTCCCGAAGATGGCACTCCCGCGCATGGCGGAAGTCTTAATTTTAATAAGAGATGACGTGTACAGTACTTCAATTAATCTCCAGACTCCTATACAAGCTGCTGCAGCTACAGTTCACTTCTGGCTTTAGTTTTTCCATCTGACTATTTACTTGTTTCCATCTGCTACTGTCGCAACAGTTGATCTGGATAATCTTTTATCTCAGCTACTACCCCCTGTCCTACTTTTGGAGTCTTTAATGCTCACCGTCCCCTGTGGGGTTCCAACACGGAGTGTGCAAGGGGTAGCCTTTTAGCCGACTTTCTGGATCGTCACAATACTCAATACTGGTCAACCTACATTTATTTCTGACAGTACTCATACCTTTTCTCACTTGGACTTATCCTTTTGTTCTGCCTCACTCTCTGCACATTTCACTTGGAATGTCCTCTCTGATTTATACTCTACTGACCACATTCCGAGTCAGATACACGTACCCTCTTCAACCGCACACACTCAGCGCGCGCCAAGATGGCTCATTGAAAAGGCGAATTGGCCTCTTTTTCCATCTATGGCCGTGTTTTCCGGGTGTGAGTTTCCATCCATCGACGTCGTGATCGAGCACCTCGAAACGGACCTTATTACAGCCGCAATTCAGGCAATTCCCGGGTCGTCTTGCCATCTCCGACGCTTTCCGTTTCCTTGGTGGACCGATGAATGCCGGAATGCTTTGCATGCACGCCGAGGTGCTCTACGGGTTTTTCATCGCACCATACTTCAGAAAACATGATTAGCTACAATCAACTGCACGCCAAATGTTGAGTGATTAAGGATAGCAAAAAGGCCTCTTGGATTGCTTTTATCTCCTCTTTTAACCTCACAACACCTTCATCTATAGTTTGGGAAAAGCTACTCTGCGTTGCAGGCAAACCTAGATTTACGCCAATACCCGGTCTTAGGATATCAAATCGAGTGCTTACTACTCCGATCGATATAGCCAATATTATGTATCCAGCTCCACCAACTACCGTGCATCATTTCGCACAAAAAAGGAGCAGGTTGAGTCGAGAGGTTTCTCTTTTGCCTCCAACCATTAGGAGAGCTATAATGTCCCGTTTACCGCCGGGGAATTGGAGCATGTCCTCACGAACTCTCGACACTGCGCACCAGGGCCAGATGGCAATCATGTCGCCCTGTTACAGCATTTACCAGCTAAAGGCAAGGCTTTTTTACTCCAGCTTTTTAATCGTATTTGGTGTGATGGCACATTCCCGAACGCTTGGCGCGTAGCCACCGTCGTTTCCTATTCCTAAACCTGGAAAGGACCCACACCTTCCTTCCAGTTACCGTCCGATTTCCCTCACCAGCTGCGTCTGCGAGGTGATGGAACGCATGATTAACGGGCGGCTTATATGGTGGTTAGAGTCGAGGCATTTATTGACGAGCGCTCAGTGCGGTTTCCGGCGTCATCCTCCTGAGTCGATCATTTTGTGTCTCTAGCCACTCATATAATGGACGGTTTAGTACGGAATGGCCAACGATCGCCGTATTCTTTGATCTGGAGAAAGCCTATGATACCTGTTGGAGAAGCGGTATCCTTCGAACGCTTCACGATTGGCATATACGTGGTCGTGTGTATTTTTATTAGGGAATTTATGAAAGACCGGGTTTTTAATGTTCGCGTGGGATCAGTTTAATCTTCTCGTTTTATTCAAGAGAACGGGGTACCTCAGGGCTCGGTACTTAGTTTCACACTGTTTGCCATTGCCATCAATTCCATAAATGAATGTTTACCGCTGGGAATACAATCGTCGTTGTTTGTGGACGATTTTGCCATCTTTCCTCTCGGAGAACTTGTCTTTTGAAACGCCGCCTCCAATGCTGTCTCGACCGTCTTTATGCATGGAGTGTAAATCACGGGTTCCGTTTCTCCGCAGAGAAGACCGTCTGCATGAACTTCTGGCGCCATAAGGAGTATCCTCCACCATCTCTCTATCTTGGCCCAGAAGCTCTCTTTTTCGCAGACGAAGTTAGGTTCCTTGACTCGGTGTTTGATAGAAAAGTATGCTGGTCGTCGCATATAGCACAACTCTGAGGCAAGTGTGAACGTTCTTTTGGTATTTTACGTATTTTAAGTGGCACATCTTGGGAAACTGACCGGACTGTTCTTTTACGTTTTTACCATTCTCTGATCCGGTCAAAACTGGATTATGGCTGTGTAGTCTATGGCTCAGCGTGACCTTCCGTTCTTCGTCACCTTAACCCCATTCATCACCGTAGTATCCGTGTCGCTATTGCAGCATTCCCAACCGGTCCTGTGTCAAGTTTATGTGGGGAGTCTGGAGAACCTCCCCTTTCTTATCGCCGGGATATTTTACTTGGTGCCTTTGGTTGTCGTTTAGCTGCGCAATCTCGTTATCCCACGAACGAGCCGTTTTTAATGTGTCGCTCGCTCCATTTTATGCTGCTCGGTCTTTTACTCCTAGGCCTCCTGGGTTTCGATTTCGGGAGCTGCTAAGGACTTTGGACATGGAGTTACCTGCTTTTTTCATAGCCGGCGAAACTACTTCTCCCCCTTGACTTTCTGCAGAGGCCCCCGTTCATCTTGGGCTTATGTCTTCTCTTCGACCGCAGCACTATTCGTTGTCATTTTAGCGAGATCATCCCTTCTTTTACTGGATGTAATTTTATAAATATCGACGGCTCGAAATCTGACACAAAAGTAGGATGTGCCTTTGTTTTTAATGGAGCTAGTTTTACATTTGGTCTTAACGATGCGATATCTATTTTTATGGCGGAGCTTTATGCTTTTTATCGGGCTATTTTATTTATTACTGACCAGGGGCTGGGTAACAGTGTTATTTGTTCCGATTCTTTGATTGCCCTTTTATCTTTGAAACAGTTGTACAGACAGCTACCATCATCTTGTACAGAAGATCCAGGGTGCAGTGTTTACGCTCCTGGACGCTGGCGTCAGGGTAACGCTGCTGTGGGTACCTGGATATGTGGCACTCCCAGGGAACGAGGCCGCAGATGTCGCAGCTAAATCCGCCCTTTTAGACCCTGCTGAGTACGAGTAACGCTTTTACTTCGGGGATTTTAAACATTCTTTACGTCGAGGCATTCTCTCGCGCTGCCGCGATGAGTGGAATTTAATACCCACCCAGCGTCGAAAATGTATATCCGCCCCCTTTTAACGGGTCGACTTCTCGCGCAGTTCGTCGCAAAGAAGTAAATTTAGCTCGTCTGAGAATTGGGCATTACCATTTTAGTCACTGTCATCTTTTTAATGGTCAACAAGCTCCAGCTTGCCCTCACTGTGACCACCTCTTTACAGTGGTCACATTTTACTTGAATGTCATCATCTGGCAGCTTTCCTTAGGTTTGCCCTCCGCTAGTTACGACTTACTTGCAGATGTGTTTGCTGTTGAGCATGTGCTACGTTTTATTTGTCTTTGTGGTTTTTGGAGTAAGGTGTGAGGTTATATTACCTTGTTCATGACGGCATTTTTAGATTATTTTAAGACTGTTGTGTCTTCAGCTCTTGCTGATGCCTTTTAGTACCAGTCTTTATTTGTTGTGTTGCAAATTGCCCTTGTTATTTGTTTTGGGGTTTTATTGTTACTATTTTAGGCTATTTTAAAACTGGTGTGTTTTCAGCTCTTGCTGATGCATTTTACTACCATTCTTTATTTATTGTTGACCATATTGCCGTGGTTGTTTGTTTTGGGGTTTTATTATTACAATTTTAGACCATTATATGACTGGCTTCTTTTTCCCTTCTGGCGGCTGTGTTTTGTACCAGTCTTTTTGGTTGACATTTTTACCCTTGTTATTTGTTTTTGGGGTTTTTATTGTTACAATTTTAAACCATTATAAGACTGTTGTGTTCTCAGCTCTTACAGCTGTGTTTTAGTACCAGTCTTGTTTGTCGATGACTATATAACCCTTGTTATTTGTTATGGGGTTTTATTTTATTGCACAAAGTGCTACTGTTACTTATCTTATGCACTGATTTTATGCTGATTACTTTTCGCAGGTTTTAGTGTGTTTGGGTGCTAATGACCCTAGGCAGTTTTGTGCCCTTTAAGTAATAATCATCATCAGCATCATTTTGCCCTTAGCATCATATGATTGTCTCAGAAGCAGTAATCTCTGAAGCTCACTTATATGTTTATCAGACACACTGTATAAGGAAAAGAAAGGTTCCGTGCATACCTGCACTTTTTTCTCATACAACAGTACATTGTATTTAAATGCGTTGTTTCTCAGAGTTAGGTCTTTGCAAGGTTTATGTTGTGCTGGATTTATCACTTTAATCATTCGTTGCAAATAAAGATCTTATTCAACCTTTTGTGTTCATCCTATAGAGAATTAATAATATATGTAATAAACTCAGGCCTGTTCTGTATAGCCTTTCATACTAAGATAGAAGAGAGTATAAACTAATGTTATTACTTGGAACAGATAAGTCAAATTTAGTATGATTTTATATTTAAAAGATGTTCATTCTTATTGAGCATATTGACAGTTGAATATGTCTGAAATATACTACTGATGCCGCCACCCCACCCACCACCACCAACACTGCCGCCCCCACCACCGCATTATTGTACAAACATAAAGGCATGCAAATAGTAATGCCCTTACTGCAGTTCGAAAACTCTCCCTTTAAAGAGTTTGTAATTGTCTATTAATGAATTTTTAATTATTTACCTTTGAGAGGCAACAAATAACATAAGTTATTTAATTAAGATCATGTATGATTGAATCTAACTAGACACTCTTATTGCTCCACTTGTTTATAATATGTAGTACTAATTTCAGGAATCATTGTTTGCATCATCAGCTGTCATCTGTCATTAGTTGTTGGAATGTGTATTCTACTATGATGGAGATGTGATGAACCTAAACCTAAAGTTTGTGTTTTCATCCCCGGAAGTGTCATAGCTCATTAAACTGTCTCTGAATTTGTAAATGTAGATTTTCTCCTATGTTGCAAATTCTGTAGGTACTTGTATGCATTTTAATAATTTTGCATTATTCATTATTTCGTGGTTTTCTGACCAGAAATAAGAAGCTATTGCTGATTTCTGCATTTGCTTGTATTTTATGTTCCTGAAATGTTCTTTTAACCGTGTGCTATGTTTTTCTTTGTTTTTGCATTGTAGATTTTTTCATATTTTGCATAACTTATTTTGTAAAAAACTCCTTATTTCTCCTGTAGAATATTATCATTAACAATGTCTATCAGGAGATTTTTAACAGGGGATGAAAACATAAACTTTAAGTTCATCACACCTCCACAGAGCAGAATGTACATTCCCATGGCCTAATGAATTACAGCTGGCGATGGGAACAAAGGATTCATGAAACTGGTACTACATATTATAAACATTTTTTTAAACATAAGTTATTGTTGAAATGTATATTTCTCGGCAAGGTACTCCCTTTCCCCTGTAAAAATATATGCTTCACCATTTATTGGGCTTTCTTAATAATATTTCCATTATATTCTTCACTTTTTATAATACCTTTTTTCATTTTTTAGGAGAAACAACCACAGTCCCATTTTTTGCCATTTTACAGCTTTGTGAATGTGTTGACAGTGCTGCACTCACCAAGGTGAAGCAGAAAAGTACCAATCTTGTTGACTTAGGAACCTTTCTGCAATGCAGGGTTTTTTTTTTTTTTGTAAAGGATTTGACACAATCTCTAAGTAACAAGTACCTTTCTGTTCAGAATGTGTGTCTATGTATATGGGTACCAAAAATGGCAATATCTCAGTTTCTCCAAAAAAAAGGAACTTGGGTACATTTCTGAAATTATACATTCATATATTGAAACCTGCAAATGGCTTAAGTATTCTATCTGAACTTAATACACTCCATTATTCCTGCTCTGCAATATGTGACTGAAGAAATAAGAAACTAATAAACTTATTTCATTTGCACAAAAAAAAAAAAAATAAAGAGTTCATTGCTACAAATAGGAAATGTCAAGAGTTCATTGCTACAAATAGGAAATGTCACGTGTGTCTTTGACTCCAGAACTACAAGATAGTACTTGGATACAAGTCGTGAACTTCTAGGCTGAACATTTTGGGTCACTAGATTATGTAGTTGAAATGTTTTTACCAGAGTCCATTCTTTCTGTATATGGGGTTTTCACATACTTTCAATGAATCTAAAATGGAGTGCTCAATTACATGTTTGCGGGAAATTTTGGTTGGCTTCCAATTACAAAATTGGAATCTTCAGGACTCTCCCTACAGGAATACATTGTATTATGGAAAATGCCTAAAGTAAAGTACAGTGGAGTAGTGCATCAAACATAATAATTACCACATCTGAGGAGGTGAAACTCACCAAAGCAGATTTTTAGTGAATTCCCCCTCTCATTTGCTGAACAAATACTGACATCATCCATTGATCCTGATGGTGTATGGTAACCATACTTGCCTACTAAACCCAAAGTTGCGGGTTCAAACCTAGCCAGGATCGATGGATTTTTTGGGCATAAAAATCCTAAATATGGCTTCCTTCGGAAGGGAAGTAAAGCCGTAGGTCCTGGTTACATTTACGGCACAAAAAAGAACCTCAAGCCTGAAAGAAGAGGCCTCCGAGCAAAATTTGTCGGCTGTTTCATGCCCGGAATTGAATGATGAACTGAAATATTAAAGAGCGTCCTAAATAAAACGAATCAAAAAAAAGAATCACATCATTCAATTGAAAATGATGATGGTTCAGTGCTGCACAATGTTTCATCTTCCTCTGGAGTTTTATCTCTTCAAATGGTTAAGATTAATAGTTGTCATGAAAATGAAATAGAAAGGAAGCTCTTCCAAGTTAAGACATCAGGCTTCCTATCTCTCTACATTGAGAAGGCAAATTTTAACAACTTAGGTGTCATTAAATCGCAGGCAATTTGTGTCATTTATCTCCCACAATGATGAAGATTGTAGGAACCATCAGAGACTCAAAAAGCTAGTTGAAAAAAATCTACATTTCACTCTCCATAATTCATCCTGTAACAATTCTAAAAATGGGATATATTAATAAAGCATAATATAGTAATAGATTTATGCTGACAATATTCCTTTTGCCATCTGTTTGTGGTAGCAAGTGGTATGGTTCGGATTTATGGTACATGTGCAGGTAATCGTGGGTGGGAGAGAATTTCACAGCTATGCCTCTACATGATATTTCAAGTTCCCATAAAGCATAATAAATGTCTGCTTTATGTGTATGTGTACACCAGCTTTAAGTTTTCAATTCACCTCTTGATTTTATGTAATTTTTATTGTTTTTTAATGATGAGAATTCTGGAACAATCAATTGGCATTCTTTTGTACTATAAAAATAAATATATAAAAAAGTAAATTTAACTGGTGTCAGGAATTAAAACCAGGTACCCCTGAGATAACTTGCTTGGTTAAATAATTGATTTTATGTGCTTCTATAACAGGTAAAGAAAAGCAGATTTACCCCCAAATTGATGTTATAATATTTTGATTTGGTAATCAACAGCTGAGACAGGAAAAATGCCGCCTTGAACAGACTCTGGAGCAGGAGCAGGAATGCTTGGTAAACAAGCTGATGCGCAAGATAGAGAAGCTGGAGGCTGAGACGCTTGCCAAACAGAGCAACCTGGAACAACTGCGCCGAGAGAAGGTAAAGTAATTCATTGCTCCAATTTAAAAAACTGAAAATTATAATTCCCAAATTTTTTTAAATTTAATGATATAAGTCGCAGGATATGTACAAGGAGATATGAACCATAAAAATAGGTTTCAACTATATAGCTTGAAAATTGAGGTGAGCACATAATTTTCAGTAAAACCTTACATTTTGCCTTAATTATGGCTGGCAATTGTAACGGCAGTAACACATTTTATCTTGGGAGCAAAAGGGTTTAACACTTGTTCTAAATTTTTTTTAATAATATTTAAAATTTAGAAGAATTATACTACTTTCTATATATCTATATGTTTAAATTTAAATGATTAAAACACAGAGACCACCTCTGTAATCTAGTGATTAGCATTTTTCATTGTTGGCTGGAAGGTCCAGGTTCGATTCCCGGTACCTACTTAGGAATTTTTCTGGGTTAGGAAGGTTTGAAATGGGGTCCACCTAACCTTGTGAGGACAATTGGGAAGCTGGCTGAAAAGGTGGCATTCTTTGATCTAGGGAGCCACATAATAGGTGACCTATGGGGTGCTGGCATGCTAATCGCTCTCTGCAATACTGCTCTCTACCAATGAAATTGTGAGATGGAGGTAAAGAAAGCAGATATTGTTGCAGCTGGCCAAGGCTCACTCTGGGATATAGAGTGCCAAGAAGAAGAAGAATTAATACACATATCACATGTCTTTTTGAAGCTTATAAAACAAAATTTGCAGTTATGCAACAATGCAGTGACATTGTTGTTAATGCTAAGCTTGATTATGACAGCATATTGTGACCTATAGATATGAGGACAATTAGTGGATTGGATGTATGTTACATAAGAAGAAACAAACCAAGAGAAAATTATGTTTATACACCCCAAAGAACCTTTACCATCTTATGCTTATTCTACATCGGATATCAGATTTGTTTGTAGGCAATTAATGTTAATGCAGGTTGTTAGGCAAACAATTTCTGGAAAAACATACATAGCCAAATCTACAGAATGTGCCACAATTAAAAATAAACATGTAAAGCTTCATGGAGTAGATTTAATCTTGTCTTTGTTTTGGTTTTTTTTACATTAACTCAAAATATCAGTTTGTTATTTAGCAAGATTTTAAATGGTGACATTATTTTAAATAATATTTGGTTGGGTTTATATCACTAGATTTCATAATGTTTCAAATGCACTTGCATGCATCCTCAGTTATTTTCTCCAACTATTATCACCTTGCTGCTATATTGCTCTTCTGGTTGTCGGATGCACTTCATGAAGTCTTTCCCAAATGGTTAATTATGTGTGGTTTCTTGCTGTTTTTAATAAATTTGCTTTTGTATCCATTTCACGATTTGTTGACCTAAAGTGTGTGACTACTGCAAATTTTTCTGATTCTTTTATCCAATGTTTCTGAAATGTTTTCATCTACCATCCTATGGCAGATAATAAATTCAGAAAAATTTTCAAGCTATATAACATTGTCGAAGTTTCCAGAACAAATTTAGTCTAAGTTATTTAAACATCAAGATACAATTGAAAAAATGGATAGGTCTGGAATATATAAAATAAACTGCCAAACAACCAAGTATATGTTGGCAAGGTAAAACAAAACATAGGCATAAGGACAAAGCATTTCAGAAACATCAGATAAAGAGAAACAGAAAAATCTGCAGTATCGCATACTTTAGGTCAAGAAATCACGAAATAGATATGAAAGCAATATTATGAAAAACAGCAAGATATCACACAGAATTAACTGTTTGGGAAATACTTTTTATAATAAAAGTAAGCAATGTCCAATGAATTTTAAAATTCAATCACGTTGAATGACCAAGAAGAAGATAGCAACAAGACAACAACAGTTGGAGAAAGTAGCTGGGGATGAATTCTAAGTGCATTGAAACATGTCCAAAATATAAAAAGGTTAATGAAGTTCAAAGTAGCTGGGAATGAATGCTAAGTGCATTGAAACATGTCTGAAATATAAAAAGGTTAATGAAGTTCAATGTTTATATTCAAACAAATATCAACTCAGATTATGTTATGAGTTTCAGGATATGTTAAGCATTCATAGACAGTTCCTATATATATATATATATTTTTCCAGAATTTTAAAAGCGTTTCTTTGAAAATTTGTGTTGAATGCTTTTTTAAATGTTTTTTGCTCTGATAGGAAATTGCGTATATTACATTCTATTCTTGTATGAAAAGAAAGTTTTTTTTTTTTTAAATGCTTTCAGGTAAGCCCAGAACAATTTCTCTATGTGGAATGGTTTTCAAGTTATGCAGTTTGATAAAGTACATGTAAAATTACCCCACATGAAAGCTCAAAACTTTTATATACATTTTCCTGTTGTTTTGTATACTTTAATATCTTACATGAAGCAGAGTCTTAGCCAAATTTCACTGAAATTGAAGAGGATCGGTTTGAAAATTGTTCCTAAGCTTGATAATTTGGCATGGAATGACTATGAATGAATAATGTCTATGATGAAGTCACATGTTTACTAGTTGAATTCAAAGAGAATAGTTATTTCAGTTTTCTTAGGATTGAATAGAGAAAAACAAGAGAGATTCATTTGTTCCAAAAGAACAATGCACCATTAAATCAGCAGTCTGCAGTTTCTGGAATTTCTGCACCAAACATAGAGAGATTCACGGATTTCTTTTGTGGCTCTAAATGAGGATTATAACCAGAATTTTGATTTACCACTTGTGCATAATGTGGAACGAGACACACTTTTGAAACATTATGTGTGGGGGTTTCAAGAGTAGGGAGGTAAACCAATTTGTATTGACAATTTTGTTTGTCAGTAGCATATCCCAGCAAGAGATACAGTCATTTATTGTGCAACACATTGAGCTTTTGGCATGGGAGAGTGTAAAACCAGTTGAAAGTTTGTAAAGATTCAGGGCACAGTTTGGAGATAAGATGCTAAGACACAAGTATATGCATCTGGCACATAAGCTTCATAGAAGGATAAGAAACTGTAAAATGAAAGTTACCAACATAGTTGGATGAATAGCTTGAAATTTGACTGTTTCAGAAATTTTTTCTGAAGTTGGGATAAGTTATGAAAGCATTCAGTCCATCATTTCAGATGACTTGGATTATTAAAAAGTTTCAGCAAGGTGGTTTGCGCAAATTCTCACTTAGAATTAAAATGCTGCAAATGTGGGAATGTGTCATGCATGCTTTTGGCTCAATACTGGGGAAATCTGCTGCCATCAAAGCAAAAGCTCGCCTGTCAGCTTGTTAGGTTCTCTTGACAGTTTTCTGGGACTCCCAAGGCATTTTATTCATTGAATTTCTTAATGAACTTTGAGCATTCAATAAATCTGCAATCTATTACTGCAAGCTTCTAGTTCAGGCAAAAATGCATATTGATGAAAAAAAAGCTTTGAGAAGTTCTTCAAGATAATACTACAGCTGCTTTGACAAGGGAAACACTTGAGAAAATCTACTGGAAAGCATTAACACCTAAGGAAATCTACTGGACTGCATTAACATCCTCTGGTCCAGACTTACAATTATGATGTTCAGAACATCAAAAGAAGCATTAAGAGCTTGGAGATTTGCCAGTAACAAAGGTGTAGAAACAGTCATGTGCAATCGACTGAAAACCCAACTCCACTCTTTCTATGATAATAGGATTAAGAAGCTTTCTATCTGCTAGGAAAAATGTGTTTATAAATCAGGAAATGCTGTAGAAAAGTGAAGTGCATTCCATTATTTAATTTGATTTCAATAAATCACACAAAAAAATCCAATTGTATTTAATTTACTCTCTTGTATTGGAAAATAGTTAACATAAATCATTTGGTAAGCATATGAACATAGTGGGATTGCAAAAATTGTACAAAAATGTTCACTCTTAAAACTGTGATGAATGTGCTGAGGTGCAGTTGTAGCATTTTCAAAAATACAGTTAAACTAAAAAAAAAAACATCTCACTTAAAGAGTACATGTCATTAAATATATCTTTGCAATAAAACTGACAAATATCCTTTGCTCTAACTTTGATAGCAACACTCGAGTTTAATGTGCCTTTGGACTGTGATGACTAAAAGAACATAGAATTTTTATTTTTTGTGCATTAAAAGCATCATGTTATTTGAGTAATATACATAATCTGGTGATCAGAAGATGGCAAGAAGGAACTGAAGTGCAAGGGGACTTAAGACTTAAACTGTTTTTCTGCACACATAGGAGTATATGTGAGATACCGATGGTGCCACATGAATGAGGACCTCTCAGACTCATATCTTGCAAGCTTGCTGGACTTCTAACTATGGGCGAGCATATGAGAACAAATAAATACCTAAGTTTAGGATATATGACAACAGTTTATTTTATCAGCACTAACATATGTGAACATAGTGAGGAGGGTAGAAAATGTTTATGTAGTATGTTCCTCATGCTTGTCTTCTTCTCATCACCGGACAATATTTGTATCAGCTTAATGATGAGCCACATGCAAACAAGAATTACATAAGTTCATTGCAACAGGTGGAACTGGAGAATACTTTAGAACAAGAGCAGGAGGCCTTGGTTAACAAGTTGTGGAAACGTATGGACAAACTTGAAGCTGAAAAAAGGTAATTTAAGATAGCATTTTCTAAATTTGGTATTTTAACTTAGCTTTTTGTTTTCTTTCTCACTAGTAACTCTGAAATTCTCTACTAACATTTGCTATTAAATCCTATATGAGCATCAATGTAATATATACTTTATTTAAGAAAGTGATAGAGAAAGTTTAAAAAAAAGTAACATAGTATATTTTTTCTTCCATTACATTCTTTGGAAAACAATTGTTTACTGTTTTGTCATATTTAAATACCCTTCCCAGGTCACAGAAATCAGATTTAAATGACTCTGAAGGGTTGCAAAATACATGTTCATATATAATTCTGTTAAAAGATAAACTAATGAAGATTTTTTACTCCAGTTTTGCATGCAAAGCCAGAACATTATGAACTTACCAATTATATACATCTAGTATGATGATTTGGAATAGGATACCTTGAAGCATGAAACAGTTTGATGGGCTCCAACAATTAGAGCCTAATTATGAGACTGTTTATTTGTGGCCCCACATTGGGTGCCAGATTTCTAAGCGGTTTAGTGGGTGGATGTTGTCATTGTTAGCACCAATGAAGCTGTTTAGTAGGCTCTGGCTATGTGCCTCAGGTTGGGCGCAAATTTTGAAGTGATGTTGACCTTGGGTGACCTCATATTGGGATGCCAATTTTGAAGTGGTTTTTTAGAGTGATTATCGGTCTCATCCATATTGTTGCCCAAGCTTCATTGATAACAATTTCTGAGGGTGATTTCTGCTCTTTTGTTAAGGAATGGGAGAGGAATTTAATAAGTGTAAACAAGCATGTGATGTGATATATATATTGGTACTTTACTATGTCCAAGATCTTTTCGCATCTATGGTTTGCATACAATAGACTTAGCTACACCAATACAAACTTAGGTGCTGTGTGTGAAACTTACAGACAAGTGCCGTGATGTGTGAAACTGAAAGTTGAACTTATGAGAGCTGCAAATTACTTTGAACTGAATGAGGAATGGTATCTTGCTGCATGTAGATCTTATAATTGCATATCTCACCACCGTTGAACTTACAACTTCCTACTGTGTGTATCTTATAACTGTCTCTTTCTAAGTGTAAAACTTAGGATTGCATAAAAACTGTGTGCATCTTGTCGCATGTAGATCTTATTCTTGCATCTCATGACATGTAGTACTTGAAACTTAGTGCCCCAGCTTAGCAAATGCTTCCTTATATATTAAATTAAAATCAAAGTCACAAAGGTACATGCAATCTTCACACCTATCTTTAAAAATTCAAATGTACATTCTTCTTTCCTCACCCATACTCTATCATGAAATCCCTTTCTTCCTCTTGCTAAAAACCTCTGTGTCTCAGCTGTCACCTTCTAATCTAATATTGTTCATGAGTACATTCCCTTTTCTATCTCTGCGATAATACCTTGGCAATGCTGTATATCCATTGTCAGTGTATTATTGCTTCACAATGTCAAAATATATATGTACATTACTAATTACAATATGTGAAATATGAATGGGCCTACATAAATATACATTATAATTATATTTCACTGGGGGATGGAACTGAAGAACCATTATAAGCAATACAGCAAAAGGAAAGCACCTCTGTATATTTTGCACTTCCATGCTTTTCTCTTCTTCCCCTTTGCCATTGAATGTCTTTTTTGCCTTTTTTTTTTTTTAATGCCTGTAATAGGGATATGCATCTGAAAATGAGCCCAACTTTTGCCTAATAGATGGAAAGGTGCAGAACTGGTGTAAGGCTGACTTCAAACAGAGTACTCAGGCTTTCTGCAAACTCGAACAACTGTTGCTCAAAGCTTACCTTAGTAATAAGAAGGGGATTTTTAACCCTCCCTGTGAGTTTGTAAAGAACAATGTAATCATTAAACATGCAAATATAAAAATGGGGATAAATGTTTTTTGTACCCCTTGCCACTCTGAAGCATGAAAGGAAACAGCCAAAATTTGGTCAAGTAAATCTGTCCCACAATATCCCTTTCTGACAAGAGGAATTTGTAACGTCTTCCCAGGGTGTCTGTCCTTTCTTCCTTCCTTCAGAACTTTTTATGCCGTATGTCAAATGTTATGTGCGTGGGGGGAGGAAAGAAAATGAACATCTTTATTGTCCCTCCATTTCACATAATAAGTTGTTGAATGACCATATTTCTTACTCTCTGCAATAAAACTATGGGGCTAAATATCATGAGAAAGGAAATCTACTTTCTCATTCACAACTTAACAGAAACTGATAAAAAATGAGTAATCCAGATACCATGTGATTTTTCAATATTCATTAATCAGACAGATCAGCTGTGGCTTATCATTTTTGGACTAAAAACCATGATATGGTGAAGGGGGTGGATTTATTAAGAGAGACTCAGGGACATATAGAACTGGATACTTGGAAAAAAATTTACATTCATAAATACAGAGATCGATTAATGAACTTTGATATTCCAAAGGTAGAAAATACCAATTTTAAGTACATTAAAACATCACCAGTGCAGCGTTTTATCTCTACAGAGCCTTTGGATTCTCCATCCATTCGTAACCTTGGCCGAAGATGAAATCAGTTCCAAATATTGCACAAGTGAGTGAAGCAATATGAGTGTTTAGTACGACATTATTCATAATATACATGTGTCTTTGTGGAGCAGTGCATCGATGCAAGCTCAACTTGTCATGTGATTTAAAAGTTTGAAAAGTCTCTGTGACCAAGTTCGTCATATGACTTAAATGGGTTAAGCAGTATTATTATGAACAATGTGTGTTAGCACATCCTTCCCCTCAATCACTTGTTGGGCAGTAACATTATGAAGAAGGTTTATATTCATATTTTGATTATTTTACTTCATCGTATGAATGGCTAATCAGGTTTTTATTTGTTTTGTAGGTTGTGTCACATGAAATGTAATACTATTGTATTTATTAACTAGAAATGTCAATTTGGACATATACAGTGAAGCTAATCATATAATTGAAATCATTGTATGATTAAATCAAACTACACACTCTTATTGCTTCACTTATTTATAAAATATAGAATCGGTTTCACACCCTTTGTCCACATCATCAGCCAACCCTCTACTGCTGGATAGTTCGTTATGTGTGGGAAAGTGTATTCTGCTCTGTGGAGGTGTAATGAACTTTAAAGTTTGTTTTCATCCCCAGAAGTACCAAAGTTCATTAAACTGTCTTTGTATTTGTAAATTTAGATTTACTCCCGTGTTGCTAATTCTGTAGTTCCTTGTGCTGATTTTGATAATTCTCTTTATTCGGTATGTTGTGATTTTCGTGAAATGAGGTGCTACTACTGATTTCATTATTTGTTTGTCTTTTGTATTCCTGAAATGTTCTTTTAACTGTGTGCCTATGTTTCTCTTTGTTTATCCAATGTAGGTTTTTTCACATTCTGTACAACTTATTTTCCAAATACCTGCTTTTTTCTACTTTAGAATACTGTCATTAACATTGTCTATCAGGAGATGTTCAACATTAAATCTGTTTACAGGTAGTAACCTGATATTAAAATTTTAAGAATATTCTGAAATTTTTTCATTGCCCATGGATGATATGTGAATTTTTTAAAATTTGGCTCATCTTTTCCTGCTGAAAATGTTGTGGTTTCTTTAATAAGTTTTTGCCTTATGAATTTCTGTACTTTTTTGTATACAGTTTTTTAAAACCATTTTTAACTGCTGTTCTTTCTATTTGTTTGTATTCTTTAACCTATTCTTCTTTGCTTATTTGTAAGTTAACTAGCCTGTGTGTCAAGCTATTGATAACTGCATATTTGTGCATTGTGGGGTTAAAACTGTCAGCTTTGATGTAATTATCTATTTATGTATTCTTTCTGTATAGTCCAAATTCCAGGTTTTCTTGACGCTTCATTATTTTAATGACCAAGAATGGTAACATGTTATCTGTTTCTGTTTTGTATGTGAACGATGTGTTTTTATCTTGTATATTCAGAAATTTTATGGCATCATCAATATGTTTTTTGTAAACTATGGCAAATATATTGTCACCATATCTGTACCATATTTTAATATGTATGGGAATGCTGAGTTGATGTCTGTTTCAAATCTGCTCATGAAGAGGTTAGCTGGAAATGGAGATAAGGGGCTGCCCATAATAAGTTCTGATTGTTGTGTATAAAATTTTCCCTCGAAAGAAAAGTAGGATGAGTTAAATATATTCTTTTTATGTGTGCATCATTAAATCTACTTGTTTATAGCCAATCATGCAGATAACTTAGCAGTTTATCTTAGGTATGCTTGGAAATGGTGATTCTATGTCGAAAGATATTAATGTGTCAGAAGGTTGTACTTTTATGATTGTAATTTTTTCTATTAACTGAAATGAATTGTTTATTCTCCTGCTTTGAAATTTAGGTAGTGTCCTGAATTTATTAGCTAGCCATTTGGCTAAATAGTATGAAGGTGTATTGATATTGTTAATGATGGGTCACATACCATTTCCAGTCTTGTAAATTTTTGGCAAACCATGTATTTTCGCTATTATAGAGTTGTTCTGTTCTATTTTATATTTTGTTTCCTTTGGGATAACTGTGCACATTTTTAGAGCCTCACTGATTGAATTAGTACATCTCTTCAATGGTTCTGAATGGATCTGAACATATTCTTTCTTATTTAGCAATTCTTGCATTATCTTCTTAGTCTAATATTACTGTACTGTTCCCTTTGTTGGCTTTTGTATAAACTCCATCTTTAACATTTAATAATTTTATTGTGTTCCTATATGTCTTGTTTACTGATGTTTTCTCCTCCTCCTCCTCCTCCAAAGGAAGGAAATGTTCCAATATTAAGTTAGGGTACCTCCCTGGCATTTGCCATTTATGAGGACTGAGGGAAACCTGGAGAAAATGTCAATCAGGAAAGATGGTCCTGGTATGATTCAAACTCCAGACCTCCCGCTCACGAGTACATGCCTTAATGATCCCAGCACCTGTGGCGGTCAGAAATTTGTTAAGGAAATAGAATTGAAATAGTTAATGCACTATTGTCTGTTATGGTTTGAATATTATTACATTAATTTAAAAATATGTGGATCATTCAATTGTCTGATAAACTATGCGATGGCTGTGGCTGCGTCAGCCAATAAGCTGATTGCCAGCCAGGGTAGGCAGGCTACACAGGTGTTGGTAGTAGAAACACTAGAGTGACAGTTTAACAAATTCTAATGCACTTAAAAAATCAGTACTTTTTCATGTCAAGCAAGGAGATGCAAAACTGTCTGCTTTCATTTTTCACACATGTGCCCTTAAAAAAAACTATTATCTTTCTTAATTCTTATTAAAAATTAAAAAATTAAATTAATCTCTTATGCAATTTGTCTAAAGTGTGTGGCTACTACTAATTTATCAATTGCATAATGTCTTAAAACTCATTCACCTGAGTATTTCTCTTTAGATAATCTCTTAGCTGCATTAGCTGATGTGGTAAGTTGTGAATATAATAGCAGACTTGGTAAGTTGTGGAATTAATAATTAGACCTGGTATTTGCCATTTAAAATTCTTAGCAAATTTTACTCTAGAATTAGACTTGTGTTATTGTTTTATTGTTATATAACAATGTATGGCATGAAACTCAATACCATTGTAGCAGTTTGGTAAACCCTGACTGCCTCCCCAGACTTATTAATCCTGACTGACCTTGAAAAATGGGGCTTTTTATGTGATGCATGCTGCTGTGTCACTCATCAAATAATTAAAGAACTCCTTATTTACATTAATATTATGTAAAATGCCATCATAAACTTTAGTGATTTAAACAGCCACACATGAAAGCACGTCACCTGACCAATTGTTTCACTTTTTCATGCGCCAACTTATTGACAGTCTCATTTTAGTATGAAATTCATCCTACTAGACACCAAATTTATTTAGGTAGAAAATGAAATCCAGCAGGAAAATATAAACTGATAAAATTTCCAGTTTGTCATTACATCACAATGAGATTTGCATTATAGGGAACTTTCAACATTAATGATAATGATAGTGTGTGAATTATGCTGCCTATAAGGTTTTCAATTTGACAGGAAATCAAGAATAAATTAATAAAAGGGTGTAAAATTAAGCTTTGTATTTTTTTGTATGAATAGAATGCTTCAGATTAAATTGGATCAGCCTGTGTCAGATCCTGCTTCTCCACGTGAAATCAGTAATGGTGACACAGCTGCCAACTTGAGCACTCATATACAGACTCTGCGTAGTGAAGTGGCAAGACTGCGTAACCAGTTGGCTATAGCACAGCAAGAACGTAAGTTTACACCACATTTATGGAAGAATGTTTCAAAGTAATAATATTACATAAAAAGTGGTGTACGGACAAAGGTATTTTATTTACTTTGAGATTTAAATGCTCTGAATGAGATATATAAAACAAGTTATATGAAGAAAGACATGCTTTGAAAATTTTGTTACATGTAATTATTTATTGAGATTAACTTATCAACTTAAAATAGAAAGGCATTGTCTGGTGATGAGAAGACAATTATGAGGAATTTGATATGTAAACATTTTCTATTCTCCTCGCTATGTTCAGGTACATTAATGCCAATAAAAATAAACAGTATTTTCATACATTCACCCATAGTTATAAGTCCAGCGAGCTTGCAAGATATGAGTGTGAGAGGTCTTCATTCATGTGGAGCATGGATATCTCACATATACTCATACATGTGCGGATAAACAGTTCAAGCCCTTCACATTTCAGTTCCCATTTGCCATCTTCTGAATGCCAGACTATATATACATAGCCATGGTCTGGTGATAGCATTTGTATTTCCCATGTGATGGGAATGTTTTGGTCTCCAATTAGGTTAAATTTCAAGGTTTTCCCTCAGTTCTTAAAATGAATTATATACCAAAGGTTTTTAAATAGCATTGTAAATGCCTCTTCTATCTCATCTCATATTGCTGACTAACAAGGAATGTACTTGATCTTGAATGCTCAGAATTACATGAAAACTTGCTTACAGTATGAAGCATTCATCACAAAAACAGTTTTCTGAGTCTTTCCCATACAAAACTCAGCAACTGTGCTGGACCATTTGGTTACATGTTGTACCTTCCCTTACAGTACTCACTCTAGTTGCATGAATGATATAACTGCAGTAGGAGTTAGTCCCTTGGAGTAATCAATTCCAGGTTAGAGTGTAAACAATGTACATTGGTGTCATGAAATGAATTAATCCCACGAATGTCATCAAAATATTAGAGGCAAAATGTTGACATTTCAAATGTAGAAATGTAGTTGGAATCTAGGATATATAGCGTAATAATTTACAGATATAATGGGGATAACACAAATGCATGACATTATACTGGGTAATATAGTGATTTAGGACAGGAAGAGCCTGTAATGGAAGTAGTGTGTTTCAGCAGCAAATGAATCTCCAGAGCAACAGCAACTTTCAAGTCAAAATTGAGTACAAACCATCTCTACCCAAATATCAAGATCCAATGTATTAGAAGACATTGAAGACTGGATAATATTTATGAAAATATTACAATCGTGGCTTCAAATTGTATAACAAACTTATTAGGTGCTATAAGATAATCATATTATAAGTTAATTTAAATTATTAGTAAAAGCCAAGAATGAACTTCCATCAAGGGAAAAGCAAGCTCTCATGATTAAAAACTAAAAGGTACATAATGTTACAATTTAATAGGCCAAGGATATATTACAGTTCACTTTGGCATCTGCAAATGTGGGCACCAAAAGTGTCTAAAATGGTTGACCCAAACAGTTTTAAAGCTTCAGTTATTTTAATTGACAACCTTAAGACTGAATATGACATATTTTCTAGGCATATTTCTATGTTGTTGCACTTAAGGACATAGACGAAGAGCAAGGTATTTTTCAGAAGGCACAATAGTTTGTGAAGGAAGTGAACAGATATCAAACAGAGGGGAATATGGGCAAAGAAAATGTTGGAACAGTAACCAAAGTTATTATAATTATGAAATATCTTCATTGTCGACATTTATCTCACAGAGGAGAGAAAAATTGACGTATTGCAGTCTGCATAGCTCTGCACACAGCTATCAATTGATGTGGCTTTGTCATTGAATGACAGATTATCTAACATTTTCTATATCTGTTTACAAGAGACGCAAAGTACTTTTGGTTCAAATGTTTCAAAGAAACTTGAAGCAACAAATCCGCAAAACATTAATATGGATGTAAGCAAAAGTTGAAAAATGATGAAAGAGCATATGAAGCAGTTTCTAATTTCAGTCCTTGATGAACATATAAGTATGGAGAGCTTATTGCTGCCCAGGCCATAAAGATGATACTCTTTTTAATGAAAAAGACGTTAAGCTCAATTATGGCACCAAAGGCAACAAAATAATGCCAACCTCTTGATGTGTAACTCTTAGGCAATATAAGCTCTATATGAGAAGGATTATTGATTTTGTAGCATTACAATGTGAAAAACCACAAGTAGAGTAATATAATTGCCATTTCATCATCACACTTCACTCACTTCACTCTGTGATAAGCGAAAAGTACAACCTTATGCTTGATAAAAACAGGTTATGATATTGACTCAAATATCATTCAAAAATATAATTAGCATGGCCTTTGATTTTAGGCTGCTTAATGCGGAAGTGATGTTGAATGTTTAAAAATGACTTAGATATGCATATTGTTCAGTTCCACATTGCTTTGACTGCATTAAAATCGCACACCTGCACTATGAAGACCGAATAGCTATGTAATACTATTGGGTCAGTAGAAAAAAGTTTATTATTATGTACATAATTATTTTAACCTGAAATTTTGTGATACTGTTGATGGGAAATGTAGTATTATAGTCACAACATTGAAATATATGCGTTTTTGGTCCTATTGGTACTTTGGTTCTTTACATTACTAAAGTTCCTGTCATAGAGCTTGGATAAATGATCATTTAGATGCCTCTTGTGGTAAGATGTACAGTTTTGCATGGAAATGACTCATACAATGGTTTTTGTGATGTGCAATTTATATTCTAAGCATGTTATATGTGCTCCTGAGCATTTGAGGTCAAGTACATCCCTTTTATTTCAGTTCACATAGATATTTAAAATTTTTAATCCACTATATGTACTTAAAAGTGGCATGATTTGATAGTATTTTTTTTTCTGTATTCCTTACATAAAATATATAGTGGCAGATTTGAAATTTTTGTTAATTCATTATGTAGGATCTTCATTTCGTTCATAATCCAGTCCATTCCAATCAGATAGTAAGCCGTGTCTAATATCAAATGGAATAAACTAACTGCTGTATGTTTTTTGTTGTTAATTGTTACACATAATTCATTGAAGCTTTTGTTTGTTTAATTCATATTATTGTATGGTTTAGTTGAACTACACTCTCTTAATGCTTCACTTGTCATAATATGTAGAACCAGTTTGGAGAACATTTGGTTCTAATCATCAGCCAGGCTAAAATTCAACTGTTGGATAATTTGTTAAGCTGTGGGAATGTATATTCTGCTCTGGTGGCAGTGTGATAAACTTGTAGTTTATGTTTTCATCCCTGACAGTGTCGAAGTTCATTAGACTGTCTTTGTATTTGTAGATGTAGATTTTCTCCCAAGATGCTAGTTCTGTAGGTCCTTGTATTGATTTTAATAATTTTGCTTTATTCATTATATCGTGATTTTTTGTCCAATAATGATAAGCTACTGCTGATTTCTCTATTTACTTGTACTTTATGTTCCTGAAATGTTCCTTTAACCGTGTGCCTATGTTTCTCTTTGTTTTTCCAATGTAAATTTTTTCGTATTTTGCACAATTTATTTTATAAATACCTGACTTTTCTTCTTGTGGAATACTGTCATTAATATTGTCTATCAGTAGGCTTTTAACATTAAACTTATTAATCACCAACCTGATATTAAAATCTTTTAAGAATATTCTGAAATTTTTTTGTAGCCCATGGATGATATGTGAATTTTGGTTCACATATTATGTGATTGGCTTCACTGTGCAAGTTCCAATTTACATTTTAATTTTTCTTTCTTTTTTCTTTCTTTTTTTTTTTTTCTCCTTTAAAATGTTTCATATGTTATTTTATTTTCTTACATTTTCTTTCATAAAAAATAGAAAAATGAAGAACGCAATCAAAGGAAGAACCATTAGTGTAGAACCTTGATTCATTGTTTTTGGAGGAACAGGTTAAAAAACAATGGATGTGAGAAAACCTTAGATATATGAATGCATAAATCATGTCAAAAATAAATAAAGTCAGTATATAAGCAAGTACTATATTTTGCCTAAATTTTATACATTTGTCACTTTCTTTGAGAAAGGTCATTGTTGATTGTAGATATTTGCTGCTTTACTGCTTTTCTTTTCATGCAAACAATGAATTTTCTACATTCGGTATATTCTGTTGCTCACTACCATCATTGTCTTCTGCATAGAAATATACTTGCATGGTATCACATTATCTTAGATCTTCAGCAAACATCGACATGATTTCAGCTATCACTCCCTTGCCACTCCTCCCATTTTGTTGCACACTTCATTAGTACTTCAAACCCAACATGTGACAACACCCTCATCCGCTGTCACATAAGTGTTAAAAACAGATAGCACCAACAACAGGCCTATCTTTTGCATTGACTACTTGCGACAATCGCTGCTTCAATTATTTCAATCATTTCAGTTTGAAAATGATCGTTAGATAGAATTTCTTAGGGGTGAATTAGGGTTTGGAATGAGTAGCTGAGCATGCTGTCATTCCTCCTGTTGATCATGGGGTCAATAGTAAAAATTTTTTGTCAAAAAAGAATTCATCTAACTGCTTCGTTTTCCATCAAACACAATGGCAGGTTGCATTAAGCAATTCGCTTTGCTCAGCAATTGCAGAGAGAATTTGTATTACATTTAATGTATATGACTTGTAATATTTATCTTTGTTTTTGAATATAAACTTCTTTACATTCATCACAGCATATTTGGTAAATGCCTACTTTTTTCTCCAGTGGAATACTGTCATTAACATTGTCTTTCAGGTGATTTTCAACACTAAATCTGTTTATAAGTGCCAACCTGATATTAAAATCTTTTAGAATATTTTGAAATTTGT
This sequence comes from Metallyticus violacea, assembly GCA_030762175.1. Taxonomy (NCBI): domain Eukaryota; kingdom Metazoa; phylum Arthropoda; class Insecta; order Mantodea; family Metallyticidae; genus Metallyticus; species Metallyticus violacea. Next base: position 98,576,183 of record CM060835.1, on the reverse strand, counting down.
TTGTAGCCTATGGATGATATGTGAATATTTGTAAAAATGGTCTTTTTTTTTTTTTTTTTGTTGAAAGTGTGTGGTTTTTTAAAAGTTTCTGCCTCTTGAATTTTTGTACTTTTTTGTGAACTAGTTCTTTTTCAAAACCATTTTTAATCGCTCTTCTTTCTAAAAACTTGCATTCTTTAAAGTATTCTTCCTTGTTAATTTGTAGGTTAACTAGCCTTTGAGTTAACTATTGATTACAGCATATTTATGTGTTTTGAGGTTAAAACCATCAGCTTTGATGTGATTGCATGCCTATTCTATCTGTATATTCCAAATTTCAGGTTTTCTTAATGCTTCATTATTTTAATGTCCTAATGTTATCTTGTGCTCCAGCAACAGTACACCATAGCTGATTATGGATTGGAGGAATTCACATACCTTTGTATTTTGCATGTACTTTGTTAGTAGCAGTAGATAATCAGAGACAACTACCTAGACACCATTAAGGCAAAATAAATCATATATGCAATGAAGCAAAAATACAGAACTATAATGTAATTAAATTTAATCAAAACTTAATCTGAATTTATTAATGGTAATCCATAAATACCACTACACTATCCCATATCTTGTGAACTATCATGTCTTTGATAAGGAGGTGTTTACCTCCTAAGTAATAGTTATTTCTTCTCATAAAATGGCAGATTCAGCCTTTGTTTACTTTACAGATAGTGCAATTGATTGTCATACTTATTGCAATTTCACACATTTTGTACTTCAACATTTCATGGAAACCTCCATCACCATACTTACATATTCATTAGTAGCTGGATATTTGCTGATTTTGGGCCATGAAATGACATTTTTAACTTGTATGGCAGTTTCTAAATGCTTGTTTTTTTGTTGTTGTTGTTGTTGTTGAGAATTATTTACATTGCATTCAAACACTGTATAAACTACTTAAATGTAAATTGGAACTTGCACAGTGAAGCTAATCATATTAATTGATATCATTGTATGATTCAGTTGAACTACACACTCTTAAAGCTTCACTTACTTTTCATAAATGTATGGAACCGGTTTCGAGAACATTTAGTTTCCATCTTTAGCCAGGCTAAAGTTCAACTGTCAGATCATTCGTTGAGCTGTGGGAATGTATATTCTGCTCTGGTGGCGGTGTGATAAATTTGTAGTTTATTTAAATTTTTACTTAAATGTAAAATTGGAACTTAAACACAGTGAAGCCAATCATATTAATGGATATCATTGTATGATTAGTTGAACTACACACTCTTAAAGCTTCACTTACTTTTTATAAAAAGTAAGTGAAGCTTTAAGAGTGTGTAGTTCAACTAATCATACAATGATATCCATTAATTTGTAGTTTATGTTTTCATCCTCGGCAATGTCGAAGTTCATTATGCTGTCTTTCTATTTGTAGATGTAGATTTTCTCCTAGGTTGCTAATTCCCTAGGTCCTTGTATAGATTTTAATAATTTACTTTATTTATTATGTCGTGATTTTGTGCCCAAAAATGATATGCTACTGCTGATTTCTCTATTTGCTTGCACTTTATGTTCCTGAAATGTTCCTTTAACCGTGTGCCTATGTTTCTCTTTGTTTTTCCAATGTAGATTTTTTTCACATTCTGCACAATTTATTTTGTAAATACCTGATTTTTCTTCTTGTGGAATGCTGTCATTAACATTATCTATCAGTAAGTTTTTAACATTAAATCTATTAATCGGTGCCAACCTGATATTAAAATCTTTCAAGAATATTCTGAAATTTTTTGTGGTCCATGGATGATATGTGAATTTTTTAAAAATTAGTTTGTCTTTTCTTGCTCATTCTTCTATTATTCATTAAAATATTCTTCTTTGCTAATTTGTAGGTTAACTAGCTGGTGTGTTAAACTGTTAATTGGGGCATGTTTGTGCGCTGTGGGATTAAAACTGTCAGCTTTGATGTGATTATCTGTATATGTATTCTTTCTGTATATTCCAAATTATATGCCAAGAAAATCTTAAATTTGGAATATACAGAAAGAATACACACGCAGATAATCACATCAAAGCTGACAGTTTTAATCCCACAGTGCACAAACATGCAGTAATTAACAGTTTAACACACCAGCTAGTTAAGCTACAAATTAGCAAAGAAAAATATTTTGATGAATAATAGAAGAATCAGCAAGAAAAGATAAACTAATTTTTAAAAAATTCACATATCATCCATGGGCCACAAAAAATTTCAAAATATTCTTGAAAGATTTTAATATCAGGTTGGCACCGATTAATAGATTTAATGTTAAAAACTTACTGATAGATAATATTAATGACAGCATTCCACAAGAAGAAAAATCAGGTATTTACAAAATAAACTGTGCAGAATGTGAAAAAATCTACATTGGAAAAACAAAGAGAAACATAGGCACATGGTTAAAGGAACATTTCAGAAACATAAAGTACAAGCAAATAGAGAAATCAGCAGTAGCATATCATTTTTGGGCACAAAATCACGAAATAATAAATAAAGCAAAATTATTAAAATTAGTACAAGGACCTACGGAATTAGCAACCTGGGAGAAAAACTACATCTACAAATACAAAGACAGCATAATGAACTGCGACATTGCCGGGGATGAAAACATAAACTACAAGTTTATCACACAGCCACCAGAGCAGAATATACATTCCCACAGCTCAACGAATGATCGGACAGTTGAACTTTAGCCTGGCTGAAGATGGAAACTAAATGTTCTCGAAACCGGTTCCATACATTTATGAAAAGTAAGTGAAGCTTTAAGAGTGTGTAGTTCAACTGAATCAAACAATATCAATTAACTGTATAAACTGTCCACTTGTGTGTCTATTTTAATGAACTTCTGCAAACTTAATCACTTTCAACTTAAAGTTTGCTGCATAATTTGAAGATTTAGACTTTCCTTTGTTATTTTAAAGACACCTGTATAAGCACATGCAACACAATTGACTATCACTACTCAACTCTTAAGAGGCAATAATGAGTGTACAATAATGTGCTGTTCGAAAAGTCTGTTTCCAGTACTTTAAAAAGTACAGGCTTAGTGAAGTTTTTGTGCTTTTTAGAAAGTACCAATCAGAATAAGTTAACTTTTTAAAATTCTATCAAAGAATCATAAGTTTTATCAACATTGTGATTTTGTATTGTCCAATTTTTTTTTTAAATAGCTTGGCACCACACACATTGTGTGAGTATTTTACTTTTTCCTGAATGGGAAAAGTTGGGGTGCATATATCAAATGTTGCTATTTTTTATGCAAGTAAATAGTACATAAAAGGATGGAAAGGACAGCCACTAGATACCATCCATATTGACATAAAATACACTTGAGGTACTCTTCTTAATTTTTTGGAATGCTGTCAATGGCTTTGCATTTAGTGTTTCTTATTCCTAATGATTACAGTTAAATAAGCAAGCTTTACTGCACTTTCAGTTTGTTAGATTTTTGGTCAGCAGCTAGCTGCAAGCAGTAGATATAGGTTCTAATTCTGCTTGGGTGAAGGTGCCTATTTCTGAATTTTTCCTGGCTTTGAAAAACTAAATGTCAGTTAATTTTAGGCACCAACAGCTAACAGAATCAATTCATTTATCATCTTATGTACTTTGGTAACTGTCATATGATATTAGTTACAGAAATAAGTAAAAACACTTGAATATGTTTGATAAAAATATTACATTTTTGTCACAGATACAGAAAAGATGCAACGGTATGTTAACGAAGAGAAAAACATCCGTGAGGAAAACCTACGTCTTCAGCGAAAGTTGCAGTTAGAAGTTGAGAGAAGAGAAGCTCTTTGTCGACACCTCTCTGAATCGGAGAGCAGGTGGGTATTGTTCTTGCTCAAGTCATCTGGGAACTTCTTTGAAGGTTTTTTTTTTTCATTAAAAAAATTAAAAAATAAATCTGTCTTTTACTATACCAGAATTTAACTATTTTTATGTGAGTTATGAAAATAGATCAAGAAATTGTAGTACTTTATTGCTATAGCTTTAGATGGCTGAATGCATGGTTTAAAACATTATGAAAATATAGATGCATATCTATAATTTTGACACATTAGGCTACAGAAAAACAAAAAAGACATGACTTTCAAGCTATAATATTTTGTAAGTTATTATACTGTTGGAAAGAGGGGCATTTCTATATTGCAGTTGTTTCTTGAATTGTCAAGACTTATAATAAAGAAATGTGAAAGTAAGATATCCAGTATCTTCTAATGAATTAAATTCATTTAACTATTGAAAGTATTTTAAGCAGCAAGGCCTCTGGACATAATGAAATATATATAGACCTATTGAAATCTATTTCATAACCAAAAAGAAAGAATATTAGATAGAGTGAAAGTTTCCTGCGGGGTTAGGAAAAGAAAATGATAAATACAGCAAAATTATGAATGGGGGAAGGAATCTAAAATGTGGTCATCTCTGGTATGTTAAAATTGAGGAGTGACTAAAATGAAAGAAAGCCTGCAAAATGCAGAGATATGCTACTCAGTCATTTTAAAATATCAAAATATTGATGATGATTATTGTTTAAAGGGTGCAAAGCAGCTAAGGTCATCAGCACCCAAACACAGTAAAAACTGTGCTAAGATTAAATAAATCAGTAATCTACACAAAATCAGTGTATCAAACAAGTAACAGTAGCATTGTGCACAAAAAATAGAACTCCATAATAAATAACAAGGGTAATATGGTCAACATAAGCAAGAATGGTACTAAAACACAACTGCATGAGCTGAAAACACAACAGTCTTATAATGGTCTAAAATTGTAACAATAAAAACCCCAAAACAAATAAGATAATATGGTCAACAAAAGACTGGTAATAAAATGCATCAACAAGAGCTGAAAACACAACAGTGTTATAGTGGTTTAAAATTGTAACAATAAAAACCTCAAAACAAATAGCAAGGGTAATATGGTCAACAACAAACAAAAGACTGGTACTAAAATGCATCAGCAAAAGCTGAAAACACAACAGTCTTAAATAGTCTGAAAATGCCGTCATAAATAAAATGATACAGTCTCACATCTTACTCCAAAAACCACAAACACGGATAAAATGGAGTACTTGCTCAACAGCAACCACATCATCTGCAAGTAGGGTGCTCAATAGAGGAGGGCAAACCAAAAGAAATTGTAAAAGGTGCTAGACGATGGCAATTAAGTAAAATGTGATGCACTGTAATGGGGTGGTCACAATAAAGACATGTTGGAGCTGGTTGATCATTAAAAAGGTGATGGTGACTTAAACGCAATGCCCAATTCTCAAATGTGCTAAAACTACTTCTTCACGATGAACTGCATGAGAAGAAGTTGACCAGTTAAAAGGGGCAGATTTACATTCTCGAAGCTTATTTGTAGGTATTAAATTCCACTCTCCTCGCGCCAGCGGGAGAGAACGCCTCGACGTAAAGAATGTTTAAAATCCCAAGAGTAAAAACGTTCCTCATATTCAGCAGGGCCCAAAAGGGCGCATTTAGCTGCGAAATCTGCGGTCTTATTGCCTGGGAGTCCCAAATGTACCCACAGTCACCCAGACGCCAGCGTCAAAAAGCGTTAACACTGCATCTTGGATCTTCTGTACAAGAAGGTGGTGGTGGTTGTACAGACTTCTAAAAGATAAAAGGGCACTCAAACAGTCGTAACAAATAACACTGTCCCCCAGCCGCTGTTCAGAAAAAAATAAAATCGCACGATAAATTGCAAAAAGCTCCGCCATGAAAATAGATGTCGCAGCGCTAAGACCAAACATAAAACTACCTCCATTAAAACCAAAGGCACAACCAACACCTGTGTGACATTTCAAGCCGTCGTTATAAATAAAATTGCATCTAGCAAAAGAAGATACAATCTCGCTAAAATGACGACGAATAATATAGGTGTTGCGGTCGAAGACTTTGGACAGGACGTAAGTCCAAGATGAACGGGGGCCTCTGCTAAGAGCCAAGGGGTAGAAGACTTTCCCCCGGTTAAGAAAAAAAACAAGTGACTCCACGTCCAACGTCCTTAATAGCTCCCGAAAATGAAAGCCACCAGGCTAAAAAACCGAGCAGCGTAAAAGGCAGCGAGCGACACATTAAAAAACAGCTCATTCTTGGGATGACGAGGTTGCGCAGCTAATCGACAACCATAGGCACCAAGTAAAAAATCCCGACGATAAGAAAAGGAAGGTTCTCCAGACTCTGCACATAAACTTGACACAGGACTTGTAGGGAATGCTCCAATGGCGACACGGATACCCCGGTAATGAATCGGGTTGAGGCGACGTAGAACTGAATGTCGCCCTGAGCCATTAACTACATAACCATAATCTAGATTGGACCCGATTACTAAACGGTAGAAACGTAAAAGAACTGTCATGTCAGCTCCCCAGGATGTGCCACTTAAAACAGGTAAAAGAAATAGAGAACGTTCACATCTGCCTCTGAGTTGGAGTATATGCAATGACCAGCATACTTTCCTATCAAATAATAAACCAAGGAACCTAACGTCGTCTGCGAAAGCAAGAGCGCCTGGGCCAATATGGAGAGATGGTGAAGGATACTCCTTACAGCGCAAAAAATTCATGCAGACGGTGTTCTGAGCAGAGAAACGAAACCCGTGATTTACACTCCAAGCGTAAAGGCGGTCGAGACAGCATTGGAGGCTGCATTCCAAAAGGCAAATTCTCTCAGAGGAAAGACAGACAGCAAAATCGTCAACGAACTACGACGATTGGATTCCTAGCGGTAAACACTCATTGATGGAAATGATAGCGATGGCAAACAAGTGTGCAACTAAGTACCGAGCCCTGAGGTGTACTCTTGAATAAAACGAGAAGATAAAACAACCCAGGCGAATATTAAAAACTCGGTCTTTCATAAACTCCCGAATAAAAACAGACATACGACCGCGTGCGTATATGGCAATCATGAACCGTTTGAAGGATGCCGCTTCTCCAGCAAGTGTAATAGGCTTTCTCCAAATCAAAGAAAACGGCGACCGTTTGGCACTTCTGTACAAAACCGTCCATTATATGGGTGGAAAGAGACACAAGATGGTCGACTGAGGAACGCCGAAAACCACACTTAACATTCGTCAATAAGTTCCTCGACTCTAACCACTACACAAGCCGCCCATTAATCATATGTTCCATCACCTTGCAAACGCAACTGGTGAGGGAAATCGGACGGTAATTGGAAGGAAGGTGTGGGTCCTTTCCAGGCTTAGGTATAGGAATGACGGTGGCCACTCGCTATGCGCTCGGAAATGTGCCATTACACCAAATAATATTTAAATCTAGAGCAAAAATGCTTTACCTTCCGCTGGTAAATGCTGCAACATGTATTCCATCAGGCCCCGGTGCACAATGCTGAGAGGTAGAGAGGGCATGCTCCAATTTCTGGCGGTAAAAGGGAAATTATAGCAATCCTGGTTGTTGGAGGCAAAGGAGACCCCTCGCGATTCTACCTGCTCCTTAACAATGGGAAATGCAGGAGGATAATTAGTGGAGCTTGAAACACAAGTAAAAGTTCGCCCTAAAGTATTGGAGATATAAACAGGAGTGGTAAACACATAGTGTTGCACTCTTAGACCGAGTATGGAGGAAAACCTATGTTTGCCTGCAGCGCGACGAAAGTTATTCCAGACTACAGATGTAGGCGTGATGCTATTAAAAGTAAAAGCTAAAGCAATCCAAGAGACCCTTTGCTATCCTTAATAATTTGACGGCATTTGGCGCGCAGCTGTTTGTAGCGAATCATGTTTGCTAAAGTAGGGTGGAGACGAAAACCTCGTAAAGCACCTCGGCGTGCACACAATGCGTCACAGCATTCATGGGTCCACCAAGGAACCGGAAAGTGTCGGGGGTGGGAGGACGACCAGGAAATAGCCTGATCTGCGACCTTAAGAATGAATATTTCAAGATGCTGGATCTCGGGGTCCACAGATGGGAAATCACACCCTGGAAATACGGTTAAATAACGGAAGAGGCACCAATTGGCCTTTTCAATATGCCACCTTGTGCACGCGAAGAATGTACATGTGAAGACATTATGTGTATTTGACACAGAAAATGGTCAGTTGAATATAAATCGGAGATGACATTCCAAGTAAAATGTACAGCAAATCAGAAACAGCAGAATTATAGTTCAAGTGCGTAAAGCTATGTGTACTGTTTGAAAGAAAGGCAGGTTTACCTCTGTTGAGCAGAATGAGATTGTGGCGGTATAGAAAGTCTGCTAACATGCTAACCTTTGCACACTCCATGGTAGAACCCCATAAAGATGGTGCGCATTAAAATCCCCCAAAAACAGGACAGCTGTGATAGATTATCCATATCAATCTCTGCAACAGTAGCAGATGGAGGTAAGTAAATAGTGCAGATTGTAAAAGGAAAGCCAGAAAGGTAAATGGTGGCTGCTGCAGCCTGTAAAGTAGTCTGTAAGTGCATGGAAGAGCTATATACGTCATCTCCGATGAGAATTAAAATTCTGCCATGCGCGGAAGTGCAAACTTTGGAAGGAAGATTGAATCTCTCCGAAGATAACCGCAAAAAGAGAATGAATCCTGTGGTCTAAGTTTGGTCTCCTGGAGACACATTATCAGCGAGTTAGTCGATCGCAAAAGTAGCTCTAGGTCAGCTCTTTGACAAGGGAGTCCATGCACATTCCAAGAAAGGATAGCCATTGTTAAAATCTGAAATAAGGTAAAATTAAATTAAAGCACCACCTTACTTTTTTTTTGGTCCAGGACAAATCAAGCATCCTTTTTTTAACACATGGGACTTGGAGATTTATCTTCAGCAGGTAATCCTGCTCCATCACATTCACATCCTCAGAGGGAGGGCTCTTCCACTGAGAAGAATCAACTGACTCCAAAACCTGGAATTGGTTAGATGTGGAGAAAGGCAGCAACCTCCTAGCAGGCTTGTTCCCAAACCCATCATGGGAGCTTGACCGAGGAGGAGGAGGAGGGGAAGGGCTGGATTTCAGCTTCTTATCAATTGGAGTGGACGATTTCAGAATGTCAGTGCGGGTGTAAGTAGTCTTAAATTTGATAGTTGGAGCATCAAAAACAATAGGCTTTGGCTTCACAGTAGTTTGCAGAACCTGGCACACTAGGGATGTGTGTAAAAACCAAGTCCAGGGTCTGCATGCTGTTATCTCGCTTCTGGATCGCAGAAGAAGGCACAGCACTGTATGTACCAGTCTTAGGTAATACAGGTAGACAAGATTAGAATCTCTTCTGGGCCTCACTAAAGGTAAGCTTTTCCTTCACCCGGATTTCCTGAATAAAGCACTCTTCTTCATAGCGAGGATAATTGCGGGACGAAGCTGGATAGTTACCGCGGCAGTTCAAGCAGACGGGAGGAGATGGACAGGCTCCCTCATGACTTTCAGTACCGCAGGTGGCACAAATGGAATGAGCACTCTTACACGACATGCGAATGTGGCCGAAACGTTGACATTGGTAACATTGCATGGGGCTGGGAATATATGGGTGCACCTCTATAACCTCATATCCAGCTTTAATTACGTGCGATAACTCGACCCGGTTAAATGTTATGACGAGAGTATTAGTTGACTGTACTTCACCTTCCTCGCCTGTACATGATGACTGATAGGACTCCTTGGTCTTCCAGATAACTCTGTATCTCTGAGTTGGATATGCCATAAAGAACATTGGTGGTAATAACTCCTCGCGACGAGTTCAGAGTTAAATGTTGCTCAACCGCCTTGAACAATTAGTTAATTTGTTACAATCTGTGTGTTTGCACCAAAAGAGAACCATTACGAAGATGTGTACAGTACTTTACAGGTCCAGAAATGCTATCAATTCCCTTCTTGATAATAAAAGGGTTACATGGCTAAATGACTGACCTTCTTTATATCGACTAAAACTAGGTAACAAGGATAAGACTGCTCTGTTACTTCTCTTACATCCACTCTTTTACATTTCATTGAATGTGAGGGTTATTTGCCATAGCATATTTATCTTCCACCATTAGAACTATTTCCGATGGCAGGCTGCTTCCTGGGCGTCACCCTGGCTCAGATGACCCGTCTCCTGACTTAGTCAAAGTCACTTCAAAGTCAAATCTCCCCGGTTTCAGACAGAGGTATCCAAATGCTTACAGGCAGTTCACAGCTCTTGCAATAGCCCCTCTTGGGCCTGGCCTCTACCAGGGGATATGCTCCTGTCCTACATGATGAACCCAGTGGTGGGAGTTACGTCATTACCCAGTCACTTTTTACTGTGTCAAACATGGGGGCACCCATCAGACAAAGAACAGAAGTAGGATGAATAAAAATTAAAACAGGCAAAATAAAAAGGAATCTAACATACTGAGCTTGGACATGCGGGAGCAGCTCGGGTGCACGAGGTCGCTGTGCCCCATACCCATTAAGGAGGGTTGTATGAATCCTTTCAAAGATGCCTATGGTATAAAATAGCTGTTAGGTCTTTCATCAACCACTCTCCTGTGCCTTAGGGTTGTGTCATGACTTTGGTAACATAATAAAGATTTAGGCTCCTTTCGAGCCATGGGTGTATTATAAGAGCTTGTGATGAACAATGAAATCAAGATTCCTAGCTGTAAGATCACTGCTTTGTCTTTATATCTCTCATGCCTCCTCATATCTATTCATACTTACTCTCCAATGCAAATACATGTTGCTACGATATATCTATTATCTTTACATGCTGTGTTCAGCAATGCCTTGCCACTTCATAAATGAGAAAATAATGTATACCTTGCTACATTATGCTTAAGAAACATTGTACTGTACTTATTGCAATTTATTAATGATTTGTGATTTAAAAATTGATCAATCCAGAATATAAGGTATAGAAAACAAAAAATATGCTCAATCATTGCAGAAAAATTATACCTTAAGAAAAATCAATGATGGTTTTATCCGATTAATTTTTATAACATACTTTTTTTGACTTTTTGTTCATAGTCAAATATATTTATAGGTTATATTTATATAGGTTATTATATTTATAGTAATGTGACATTTCATTCAGCAATATTAGGGACATCTTCAGAGAAACAAGGTATGTGAACTTGATGTTAAGCAACTGATTCCCAGAAGATTGTAGATCTGACCATGAAAGCATACACATTTATTTCTATTGTTTATAATGAAATTAGGTCTTGAACTACAAAATCTAATGATGGGTCTGAAAAAATGATGCTTTCTGGACTGCACTTACTTAGGAATTAAAATAGACGCAGGATATAAATTGGAGAAATAAAAGAGATCAGCTTTTGCAAAAGGAAAAACAGCAATGATGGCTGTTAGAGGATGTCTATGTAACAGAGATGGAGGTGAAAAGGTTGAAAAGAAGGGTATACAACTTGGTGGTCCAGGCTTGAACGTTGTACGGCATCATAGGATGTTATGCAAGGAAGTTACATAGTTACCAATAGCAACAGCTAATGAAGTGGCACAAGTTGAAATGGGAAGAGTAAAGAAAGGATTGATTAGGGAGAGAGCTTTGAAATACTGTTATAGGATTCTAAATTTAGATGATAATTTGTTAAAACAAAACTAGTTTACAAACCATGTGGTAGATAAATGAATTAAGAAATAACTTAGAAAATGAGGGGATCGGAGATGTTTGGAGAAAAAAAGAAACAATTAAAAAGTTTTTGGAAGGATGTAAGAAGAAGATTTAGGATATTGAGATACAAAAGTTGTTCAAGATTACCGAGAAGAGGTCACTATATTATGTTTCAATAAAAACAATTGGGAAATAGAGAGGTATATAGACAACACCAATAAAGAAAGAGGGAGAATAGCATGATTAAGAGCAGGAGTGTGGAGGCTAAAAGGTCAACGAAATTGATATCTCCAAGGTGGATGTACACTATGAGGGGGAAAAGATGTACAGCACATAATATTCAAATGCAGGGAAACAAAAATTAGGAGAAAAAAAAAGTATGGTCTAGTGTGAATAAGAATACTAATATAAATAAAATTGTAGACAAAAGTAGTAAGAGCATGAGGTAATATTTAGAGAAAGTAAAAAACAAATGTCAAAAGAGAGAAGGAACAATAATGCATGATTATAAAAATGTAATTGGCCAAGGAATGGCTTAGAGTGGAATTATATTAAATTTATTTGCATTATTGAGCTTATGATATTGGAATTTGTTCTAGAATGTGAGTAAATGTAGCTTTATGGTTGATATTTGAGAAATAAAAGAATTAGTGGTTTGTAGAGACTGTTTAAGCTGATAAAATAATTATATAGGTAGAGTAAGTAAATATTTTAGTTCCTAGGATTGGGTCTGAGTCTGGTCCCTGGAATCCCAGTAGACTGTTGCTAATGAACTGGGAACTGATGCAATCTAAGTGAAAAATTTTTACTTTTTAAATTTAAAATGTAAATTGGAACTTGCACAGTGAAGCTAATCATACAATGTTATCAATTAACTTTTACTTTGTTTAATTATTTAGAATTTAGTGAAGATGTTAGTATAATATTTATTATTGTATTAAAATTGTTGTAAGTGAGGAGTTACACCTAAAACAATCTGGGTCAAATCAGTGGAGGCCCTGTTGTAGTTTGTGTTTATATTTTTCTTAGCACTTTAATAAATTTAATTTTAATTTCAATATAACTACCTGAAAAAGTGATAATCTTAATTTTCAAAAAATAAAATCTAACATATTGAATTGTCACAGGGGCATATGGCCTTTGCAGCATTATTGCTTAAGAACCAACATGGATTCAGAAATTTAAGGTCTAATTCAGAAGATGTCATACTTCAGTTTAGAAACTGCATAGTGTTCATAGACTACAACAGAGCTTTTGATGAGACCCTCCTTTGTAAACTATGGAAAATAATGCTAAATAAACATTTAACACGATTAGAAATATGTGGAAAGGTAAAATCATCTATGTAGCTAAAAATATTAATAAAAATACTTTTCTTTAATGAAGGAAAAATTGTTTAGGATTAAAACTAGCACTGCTGCAAGTAGGTGTTCAATGAACACATTGCATCATTTTAATTCTAGAACTATAAATCTGTAAGTGCTAAAATGAAAAAATTATAGTGCAGAAACCAATAAGGAATAAAGATACTTACAAAATAACACAATTTTAATATTCTTAATTATCTAGTGAGTCGATTTGATAATCTTATGCTCCTCTTACTGTTGAATTATGCAAAACTAGTATCCTCAGTTGCTAGTCTAATGTCATTAATTTGACTAATTAGTGCTTTCAGTAAATTTATCAAATTATTAGCATCATTGCAGGTGCTATCTTCCTCATTGTTTTTGATAACACTGTCACTGATAATAAGTGCTCTGAAATAGTCTGAAGATTGTAATGTGAGCATATAGAATTTAAAAAAAAATTAATTAAAATAAATTTCTTAAGAGGTGCCGGATCTAAATTTTATATGGCATTAAGTATATTGTGGAATTTAATCTATATTTGTTAGTTCTCAGGTTGCACTATAGTGTGCTGTGCAAATATGGCACCTACAGCCTTCAATAAAGGATATTCCTGATGAAAGAATGTTAACAAAACAGCAGCAGCCCAGAAAAGACATGAACTATTCTGCATTATTGCGGTGGAAGTAGGATAAACACAAAATCAGTCACTATTGTGATAGTAAAGTTTAAGCAAATTATAAGTCCAGCAAATGATCTAAAGGAAATGATCAAGTTTGTCAACAGCTACGTCTGCCCACAAAATTATTGAAGCTCATGTGCTGCATTAACAAAATTCAAACTATGCTGCTGGCTATTAAAATTGCAACACATATTGCATGTTCATAATAGCCATGCAGAAATGGAATCTGTCTTTTTGTTCGGTTGTTTGACGGAGCTAGTGTCCTTCACGTCTGTGTGTTTGTCCAACTTGATCAACTCATCTCATATGCATTTTGCTGTGGAAGAATTTCGTCCAACATGAGCACCAATTTTTCGAATGACATCCCACACACTCTGTATGCCACAATTCCCCCCAATCAAATTAAAACTTGGGCTGGTATTGCGCTGTATTTTTGATGAGTTATACTCGTTCCTCCTGAGAAAATGTGGGTTCATTTTAAAGTGTCTTTTATTGGTAATGCAATTTAAATGGCCAGCAGTGTAGTTGTAACATGGGCCATAATAGATGAATGTCAGCCATATGAAATTCAAGATGATAATAGATGTAATTTGCCTTCATGCTATTCTATTTTCAATGTCACACTCTGAGAACATATTGAATAAGTTTAACACGTCTCTTATGGGTGCTGGAATTTTAATGGCCAGCTGTGTATTGTAGCATCATGTAGCCCGAACAGATGAATATCATTTATATGAAATTCAAGACAATTGTTAACATTAAGTGGCTGAAACTTTTATAACAGTACAATAGCACATCGCTTTAACAATTGCTATCAATAGAAAATGCACTGTGATCCTTTACTGTTGTGCTCTGTGACATAGTATAACTCAAATTTGAATCAGCACTACCACTCTGTCATAGACAAATCTTGCCAAAAGGAATGGGTTTGGGTTGCCTCCTTACCTGATCTTAATCCTTAAGACTTTTTACTTTAGGATTGTGGTAAGGATGAAATGTAAGCAATCCTAAAAGTATTAAATGCAATTTGCTCTATACTTTTAGTTCATATTTAGTAGTTGAACTAAAAGTATTGCTTACCTGATGATTGCCAGATTATTCTTGCTTCTGCAATTAATGATTTGGCATATCACTTATTCAGTAATCACTTATTCAGCAATCTTACATGGGACATATCATTTCTTAAGTTCACTTGGTTGACATATAATTCCTTTTTTAATGTACTGAATATCTCTAATCATTGGAGAACTATGGCTATTTCTTTTTATTAAGGGTCTTTATTTTATAGTAAGTAAAGTTCCAATTTAGAACAATAAATATAATTTTTAATTCGAATGATCAAGTAGTTTTAGCAGAGAATGAACATCTGCTTCAGATAGTCAGTTATAAGCTAAACAGTATAAAGAAAAAATGTAACCCACATTTCAGCTGCTAAAACTGAGAGCTGTTAGGTGTTTTTAGCAGCATTACAGATTTTACATTAAAAATGTGTATATTAAATTGAATGAACATTAAGAAATACAGCTTGGAAAGACACACAGTTAGAAAGTTATATAGTTCTGGCTGTTGCTCTATTTATATTTTAGTTTAAAGTCAATTCATGAACAGAGGGCACAATAGAATAATTAAACAACTGATATAATATTTCTAAGAATTGTTGCTAGACATAACTAAAGAGATAAAAAAAACTTGATGAATTCACACAAGGGCAGCAAGTGATTTTTAATTTAAAATGACAAAAATCAGAAATAAAAGTGCAGTGCTTTCAGTATAGCTATATGCAATGAACATGAATAGAATAATAAGATTAATATAGCAATATCAACCTAAGAGGAAGAGGCATAGGAAGATCAAAATGCCACTGTAGAGACCATCTCTGAGCCAGAATAGACCATTAATGGCCTACATTATTGATGAAGATGTAAAACAAAATAATGCATTAACATTCCTAACACTGCCATAAAAGCAAAGCCATAATGGAATACTGCCTTTAAGTACCCACTGGCCAAAATTCATTTGTTGTAATGCAGTACCAAACTTAAAGCTGAATCAGTTGTATTCAGTACCTATATTGTCCAATTATCACAACTTTAAACCATCCAACTTAAGTCTACCTTGCAGAATCAACTAAACAGCTGAAGGTGTGCTTCAAATTATTTTGAGGAAAGATAGTATCCATATTGAACACCATTTATGAATAATAAATTGTTTTGAAGAAATTATGCTATTTTACCCATAAGAGACACTTTAAACTTTATACAGTTTTGGAATCACTGGCAGTAGTATGTTTTGTACTTCTGTGTTTCAGATCTATGGAGAAAAATGTTATGTTATATTGCATTAGAAAGTTGCCTCTTGCTAACAGTATAAAAACCATCGAGTGAAACCAAACATTTTTTAAGTTTTGCAGTAATTGTTAATTTTTGTGTGTTTGCTATAGTAATGTAGTGTACCATCTGTCGTAAGTACTTTGGGTTTTGTTTCAGTCTAGAGATGGAAGAAGAGCGCCATTATAATGAAATTGCCATGTCCGGGGGCAATGTTCGATCTCGCACTGTTTCGAGCCCTATTCCTTATAATCCTTCACCTAGTTCATCTCGGCCACTCAGTCCAGGTAAGATTTTTTGTTGGAAGGTGGGGGAAGGAGAACTTCATTTTGAAGGTGTTTATTACATATAGTGTGAAAATAAATGCTGAGAATTTGTCATGCATATACTAAAATATGTGTTAAATTTTAATCCTTGAATTGCAAAGGTTATACCATCTTTATATTGTTTCTGAACATGTGCAGAAGGATGTCATTGAGCATAAAGCTTATTAACAACTGTAATAATATGCATATTTATTCTCCATTAAACAGCCATGTATAATTGCATAGCTTTTGAAGTAATAGTATCTTAATAAAAAAAGTTCCTATACTGAAGTAAATTCACATTCTTGACAAGAAAATACCTCTTCTGAAGCAAAGAAGGAATAACTGCTGCAGGTTCAATTTGAAATTTGGTTGTTTGGTTACTAGGGGCCATTGGGAAATGGTGATACAGTGGAACATCGATCATTCTTAGAAACACCGTTTTCCCCTATGTATCGTTCAATTTATGCGATCTCAAACATTTTACCTCATATCTTATGTAAATAAAACCAGCATTCATCATTACTCGAAGTATCGTTTTCCCTCAATCATTCAAAAAGTTCAGTTCCACAGAAATTCTCTCTTCAAACAATCATTTTCAAACAGGAAAAATTGAAGCAGTGATTGTCACATATACAGAGTTTGCTTCACACTTCATCTGAGAAAGTGTGATTTGAACTCTCCGTAGTAGCAAATACTTTTGGAGCCACATGATGATTATAGCAGATGCTAAAAATGGGCTAGAGTTGCTACTGCCATGAGTTTTGACATCTAAGAGATAGTGAACAAGTATGTGGTCACATGTAACATATTAAAATGCTCATAAAGTGTGCATTGAAGTGGGGGGAAGTTGCAATTTTGTGATTTTGGGGAGGGGAGTGAGGAAGAAGGGGAAGATATAACAGCCAAGTCAGCCAAACTCTAAGAACAGGTGTAACTATATAAGTGTATTTTATGAGTAGTAGTGTTTAACGCCCGTTTTTACTACTGAGGCACCACAGGCGGTGGACACTGATGATACATGAAATGAAATGATAAATTGGGAAAGGATATTTTTTTTTTTTTTTTTTTTTAGGAAGGAAGCGTTCCAGGCCTAAGTTTAGGTACCTCCCCGGCATTTGCCAGTTATGAAGACTGAGGAAAACCTGGAAAAAACCCCAGTCAGGGAGGACGGTCCTGGCGGGATTCGAACCGCAGACCTCCCGCTCACGAGTCCGTGCCTTAACGACCTCGGCCACCCGTGGCGGTGTGTATTTTATGCACATGACAATGGTGAAATGGGCGGTAGTGAGCAACAGAATGCTTTGAATGTGGAAAATCCATATATCAAATGAAAAGAAAAGCAGCAAGGAAGCAAATGTCAGTTAACAACCTTTTTGAAAGAATGTGACAAATGTGTTAGTTTTTGTTGATGTGTTTTATTTACAGAAGATCTTGAACATCTCAGGTCATCAGCAACCCATTCAATTCAGGGTATGAAACGGCCAATAAATTTTGCTTAGAGACGTTTTCTTTCAGGCTTGAGGTTCTTTTACGTGCCATAAATCTATGACATGGGACCCTCAGCCTTACTTCTCTTCTGAAGGAACCATATTTAGGATCTTTATGCACAAAAAAAAAATCCATCGATTTTGGCCATGATTGAACCTGCTATCTTGAGTCTACAAGGCAAGTACGGTTACCACAGGTCACCAGGACTGACAGCAAACGTGTAAAATGTGTATAAAGTAACATGTAAAATTGATATTAATATAGCATTTGCTTATATACTGGCTTTATTTATTTCTTAATATGATTTATGTACTTCCTGTACCCATTGTTTTTTTTAATCTGTCCCCTCCAAAAATGATGAATCAAGATTGTACTGTATTTATAATTTTTTCTCTAGTTTTCCCAATAAAAAGTTTTAACATTATTTTTCATTTGTTTATATTTGAAAGTCAACTGTGTTATGTTCCTATAAATTACACAAATATTCCCACTTAGATGTCAAAAGTTCTAATTGGCAGACAAAACAATAATTGACAGGCAGCTAGACTAATTAAAGTAGTGATTGTGCCAAGGAAACAAGTCCATATGTGTGCAAAATTAAAAGAAAATAAGTCCAGTACTATTTTCTCTATAAAATAATTTGTTTTGTATACATAACATCAATACAAATGGTAGACCCTTTTGTATGCATCATGAGGGTGTATTGAAGATTGCATCTTTTGCAACATTACTTTATCAGCTTTCTCAAATTGTGCAAACACCTAATGAGTTAAGATTCTGGTGATGTAATTTTTATTGTCATTAGCAATGACAGGATTCATTATCATCCTGCAATACTTCGAATAAGAGGTCATTCTTTCTTATCATGTGACTATGATTTTGATCTAAAAAAAATGTATACTACAAATAAATATCTTTCTTTTAAATTATCAGTAATCAGTCAGTCATAGTGGTGTAGTGGTAACTATACTTGCTTCATAAATCCAAGATAGCAGGTTCAGGATCAATGGATTTTTTTCAGGTGCAAAAATCCTAAGAAGTAAAGCCTTGGGTCCCATGTCTTACATTTACGGCACAAAAAGAACCTTAAGCCTGAAGAAGAGGCCTCTGAGCAAAATTTGTTGGTCGTTTCATGCCCTGAATGGGACGCTGATGACGTGAGATGTTACAGAGCATCCATAAATAAAACAAATCAACAAAAATTAAATTATCAGCTAGAAACTGCCGAAATGCTTTTGTGGACCCTGAACTATAAAACCTGGCTGAAGTGCTTTTAAGAGACCAGCCAACATTCTCACTCTCCTGTGAGCAGGGGGTTACTCTTCCCATAAATGAGAAAGTTTTTAGAATGAAAGCTATAACATTGAAAGAGACTTTTGACTAATACATCATTTCAGATTACCCTCATTTACACTCTCTATAATGCTTCATACACTCAAACCATTTTGTGAATGCTGAATGTCACATTTATTTGGTAATACTACAAACACACTTCATATGCACCTACTTAAGCTTTTAACTTCAGGGGATTCAAATGTATGACCACGAAGTTTTTCATTTACTTTAGGGAGTATAAAAAGAAACTCATATGGGGCCAGGCTGGACTGTAGTGGGAATGGGACACTCCTGCTTTCCTGTGCAGCATGGGCAGAGGCATTGTCTTGCTGCAGCAGATTTCCACATAAGCCTGTCTTTGGACAATTCAGTTTCAGTGTATCAGAGACTGATCAATTTTTATAGAATACCATCTGGCAGTGACTGTATTATGTTCCTCAAGCATAGCTGTAGTAACATGACTGCTAGCTAACTTCCTGTCAACACTTTTCACTCTCTTCTTTTTTTTGGGGGGGGGGGGAATCCTATTCTCCAGAGTGACAATCATTGCTTATTTTCTGGATCATACTAGTATATCCAACTTTTATCACTGTTATAATGTTAAACTTGTTTTTTGGTCTTCCTGATGAAATTTTTTTTTAACTGCTTCTGCATTCTTTTTGCTCATCATGAGGTGGTGCAAGATCTAGCAACTACAGAGCTTCCTGGCATGAAGTTTTTTGTTTTAAATCCTTTTTACTGTAGCCCCCCCCCTCCACACACACACACACACACACACACACACTCACTCACTCACTCACTCACTCACTCACTCACGCTCACACTCACACTCACACTCTCTGTCTCACGCGCTAATGCAGCACATTGCATTGCATTCAAATTTGCAATGTTGCTGTCTGAACTTTAATCTAAAGCTAGGAACAGCTGCATTAAATTGTGATTACCCATTGTTGACATTGTCACAACTTTCAGTGACCCTCATATAAGCATCTAATCTATCAGAAAGGAATATTATGTCTATTTTGAAGCATGTGAAAATATTGATGGCATCTTTCAGTTCCTTCAAGTTGACAAAATGAAATAGCCCGCTTCTACTTTCCCATAAAGGCTGTGGCATACCTGTTCTCCCAATCAACAGTATGAAAGGTAGCAAACATTAGAATCATTTAAAGTAATCTCTCAAGAATGTGTGCTTTTACCAGAAAATTCTAACATGGCAAACAACTGAGGCACATGTTATATTATGTAAGAAACTTTTTTTAATAAACTTTTGATCTTGTTAAATTAAATAATGCTTTAATAATGTATATACATTTAAAGATTATTTTACCAATTCCTAGTATGTATCATTAGGTACATTAGTTAACTAGGAGAACAGGTTTAGCCTGTTCTCCTAGTAGTCATAAAGGTGTAGCCTTTATGGGAAAGTAGATGTGAATTTTTGTGTAGCAGAAGATTTGGAATAATGTTATGAAAAATGTATTAGATCTATATTTTGTGTAAAACTGCTAAAAATTATAAAAAGAATCCGGTAAATTGCAGAAATGCAATTATATGAAGTCACTGTATACTTAATGCATAATGATTAGTTCTGGATGTTCTCTATGGAACATATCTTTCTCCAAAGCTAACATAGATGGTGTTTTTTTTGTAATATTATATTTACTAACTTCAGTTTCCATTTTCTCAAGGACTATTAAAGCTAATGAAATGAAACTTTTACAGAATACAGATGTGCATAATTGAAATTTGCTGATCTACTTTCACTACTAACTGGGAAGCATATTTTCTATTTTTTACCCAACATTTATTTTTTTACATTGACAAATTTTGTCCTAGCTCTATCATAATAGATCCACATTATTATAATGAATAAGTGGTAAAAGTTTCAAAGTGATAGCTTATACAGACAAATGGAAAACTTATGCAAAAAAAAAAAAAAAAAAAAAAAAATGTTTTTCAATAATTGCAGTCAAAAATATTTTTACAGAAAAATTAACTTTTTGAGGGAAACACCAGCTAAAACACTGTAACATTGTAAAAGAATGAAGGGTGATGTCATGGAAACAAGCACTTCTAATTTATGAAATATAACTTTTTTATCATTCTAGAGCAAATTGCTTCTGAGATACTGAATTTTAACTGAACAAGTGCTTGCAAAATCCAAAAAAGAATGGCTTCTGCAGTGACATTAAACTTTTATCAAAATACTTATAACCAATGAACATTAATGCAAATTATATCAAAATAACAGAAAGTTCCAAATATTAAAATGGTACAAAAAACAAAAATATGATTTTTGATTCCCCCCTTCTCTCTAATACTTCCCTTAATTGAACAACAGTAGAGAGAGCTAGGGCTACACCACCATTCTTGTACTTTTCCTTGTAATATATAAACTTCAGTAAAATAAAGTCTCTGTTTATCAAGAGATAAAATATGTCCACACTGTATAAGTTAAAATGTATTTCTAAGATATCTTACTGACCCTTAATCCATTGACAATTCCATACAGTTGTCATACAAGAGTCACTTGTTGTCTTTACATTCTTGTCTAAGTTTTCGTAAAACTGTTACCAGACTCCTGTAGGCCATACTTCTAGCTTTTAGAAGTCTTTAAAATTATGTTTTACCTGTATATGAAATGAAGAGTATGTGTCATATCTTGTTTTGAGTTGAGTTACTTTCACAGTTTATATTTTTGCTCTGGAGGTAGGCAGAAACATCTGAAACCTTTGAATCAAATTTGTTAGCAAATATGGATTTTGTTTTTATCATTATTGTATCTATGTTCACTATTAGTAAAATCAAGTCCATTCAAAATAGGGATTTTTTTTTTTATGTCACTTCATGTTCTTTCTTCATTACTACGATATACTAATTATCTTTATCAGGAAGAAAAATTCCTTGATTTCCCCATGTAATTATGCAGTTTGTTTTAACGTTATTTTGCTGGATTTCTGGACACACTGCCTTTTCAGTTTTCTGATTATTTTATTATTATTTTGTTTTAGTTTAAGTATTGTATTTTGTTGTCTAGTCACTTGTCATTCATAGGATGAAACTTGGTTGCTATCATTTATTGTAGGAATCAATAGCCATCTTTTAGCACTGATTCTTTAAAGGTATCCGTATCATTGATAATCTTCAAAGACCTATTACAGGTTTACACCATCACACAGCTGCACTCCTTTTTGAATTCCCATTTATAAATCTCATTTCCGAGTCAATTAAAATTATACAACCACTCTGGAACAAAATTCTACATAAACTACCACATCACACTTTGCTGTCTCTCTGTTTTAATAAATTATTACATACACCAAATGCTTGTTCATCTGCCATCTTCTCCAATGAAAGGAGTATCCTGCAAGCTCTTTATTGGGCTAAATATTTTGTTAGAGAAATAGAAGTCATCTGTAACACAATAATGGTTTTTATACAGACTACAGGCATTTGTAAAAGTTATCTTTCTACTATGTAAATCAAAAACCTCTTGATGTTTTGAGGCATATACTCTCATGCATGCTAACAAATAACAGCAATGCTGCATTGCCTCATATGAACAGTATTTGTGCTTCTTGTAAAGCTAAAAATGAAAATATCATGTGCACTTGAACAAATATTTCATAATAGATATTGCAAATAACTAAGATCAACATTTTAAAAAAATTGAGTCGAGATTGTAACATATACATCACTAAAATTTAATAAAATAGAAGACTAGTTTCCAGAGCCATTGCTCCTATTGTCAGTTCCTGGTCGACTGCCAGCCTCGCTGTTCATGGTAGATTGATTCGTCTCTGATGGAGGCTTAATGAGCTTCTGTTTAAGTACATCACTTGGCAAGAATTCGAAATTAAAAACTTTCTCCTTGTATTTCCAAATATAAATGTTTTCCCAGACTATAAGTTCAGTTTTCCCTTTAATATTTTTAAGTAATTTGGGGTTTTTATTAATGCTATGTTGTTCTTTCCAAAAGTGCCAAGCTACCGCCGATTTTTCTTCTGGTTTTTGGTTTATATTCCTAATGTTTTCTTTAGCTCTTGT
Organism: Metallyticus violacea; assembly: GCA_030762175.1. NCBI lineage: Eukaryota > Metazoa > Arthropoda > Insecta > Mantodea > Metallyticidae > Metallyticus > Metallyticus violacea. The sequence continues at coordinate 98,553,066 of CM060835.1, read as the reverse complement.
TTTTATGTTTCTTTTGGTCTTTCCAATATAAACTTTTTCACAATCATTGCAGTTCATCTGATATATTCCTGATTTATCTTCTTGTTGTAGGTTATCTTCTTTTTGTTTTGAGTTAAGGATATTTTTAATGGAATAATTATTTTTGGAACCAAAACAATGGTGTATCTTATAAAAATCTTTTGAAATTTATGAAAGGCTGATGGGTGGTATGTGAATTTTTTGTATGTTCTATTTTTTTCTTTGATAGGAGTAAGTGTATTGGTATCTTTTTTTCTTTTTATTCTTTGCTCTATCTATTTTCTTGTGCAAACTTGTTGTTGGAAGCCATTTTCTATAGCTATATCCACTATATTATCATTTCCAATTCATATTCCTCCTTGTTCATTGGAACATTAACCAGTCTGTATGCAAGACTATTTAAAACTGCAAGTTTGTGAGGAACTGGATTAAAACTGTTATATTTAATGTAATTATCCGTGTGTGTAGGTTTTCTGTATATGCCAAAAATTAGGTCATTTTCTTTTTTAAGTATCTTAATATCCAGGAAAGGTAACTGCTTATTGTATTCTCTCTCCATAGTGAATTTAACTATTTTTTTCTGTAAGTTAAGTAACTTTAGTGCATCATCCAAGTGTCTTTCTGGTACTATTGCAAAAATATCATCAACATAGCAGTACCAAGTCTTAAATAACCAAGGCAAATTATTTACTAGTCTAATTTCTAATACACTCATGAAAATATCTGTCAATATTGGTGATAGTGGGCTACTCATTAGACCAAAATTTTTGTTTGTAATATTTGTTATTGAATGTAAGTAATTTTGTTCTAGACACAAGTTTTAACGTAATGTATTCTTGAATATCCTTTTGTTATTCCTATCTTTTGTAACCACTTTTTTATCAGAGAGTATAAATTCAGTGTAGGAATACTTGGAAAAAGTGCTGTAACATCAAACGAAACCAAGGTATTTGTTTTTTCTATTTTTATGTCTTTCTTTTTTTTTTTTTTTTCTTTTTTTTTTATTTTTGAATAAGATCTAATGGGTTTTTTATACTAAGATATTCAAATCTTGGAAGAGTAGAAAATTTGTAAGTCAACCATTTGGCTAGTTTATAAGTTGGAGCATATATGTTATTTATGGTAGGACTCATTGTTTTCCCTGGTTTGTGCACTTTTGAGAGACCGTAGATTGTAGATATTGTAGGGTGATCTACTTTAATTTTATAATGTTCCTTTTTATCTATTAATTTGCATTCAGTAATTGTTTTATTAAATTGCTTTTGCATTAACTTAGGAGATTTTTTGTTACTAATTCATTCATTGTTTTTTAACAGTTGTTCCATTCTGTCTATATAATCATTCTTATCTAGAATACCACAGTATTTCCTTTGTCTGCTCTTGTGTAGATAACAGGTTTGCTTTTTAGTGTCTTTATTATCTTTGTGTAAGGGTTGGTATTATTTTTATTTCTAATTTGTTTGATAATATTACAACACTGACTTTGAATTGTATTCCTATCTATTTCTGTAAGGTTTTTGGTGGCTATCTGTATGTCTGCTACATGATCTTCAACTTTTGGGGGGAAATTTACACAAGTTTTTAAACCTTTATTCAAAAAATTGATTTCTGTATTCATGAATTTTTGTTGTAAAAGGTTATATACATTATTTTTTGTGGTTTGTATCTTTGATGGTGTTTTTATCCCCTGTTTTTGGCATAAATTATCCAGTTTTCGTTTTAGTATTTAGTTTATATACCTAATGTTTAGCTCTTGTTTTTATGTTTCTTTTCATATTTCATATTTCTTTTGGTCCTTAAAATATTACAAACAAAATTTTGGTCTGACAATGGGTAGCCCACTATCACCAATATTGACAGATATTTTCATGAGTGGATTAGAAATTAAACTAGTAAATAGTTTCCCTTGGCTATTTAAGACTTGGTACTGCTATGTTGTTGATATTTGAAATTTCTTATTGACTGATGGGTGGTAAGTGAACTTTTTAATTGTTTTTACTCCTGATAAATCACTCAAAGTTATTTGTTTATTTATTATGTATTTGTTTGTTTGTTTCTGCAATCTTAATTTTTTGGTTGATCATCTATTTGTCGAATCCATTGGATTTAGCTGCTTCTATTATGTGCAGATATTCATTCTGGTATTCTTGTTTACTCAGTGGTTTATTTATTAGTTTGTATATTATGCTGTTGAATGCTTCTTCCTTATGTGATCTTGGATTGAAACCATGGACTTAGATATAATTGTCTGTATGTGTGCCTTTTCTGCAGATGCCAAATTCAAATTTATTATTACATTTTATTATCTTCAGATCTAAAAATGGCAACATATTATCTCTTTCTGTTTTGACAGTGAATTTAATTGAAGGCATTTGTAGGTTTAAAAGTTTTAGTGCATCTTCCACATACTTTTTGTTTATAATAATGAATACATCATTTACATATCTGTGCCAAACCATAAAAATGTGGGGAAAAGCTTTAGTAATATACATCCCAAAATAGCTCATGAATAAGTCTGCTAAGAAAGGTGATAATGGACTGCTTTCTGTTTAAAGAATTTGTCCTCAAATATAAAAAATGCTTGATTTATGCAGAACTTAGTGAATTCGATATATTCTTTGATTGTTTTTCTGTTAGGTTGGTTTATTGAAACTATTTTCTTAGAAAAACTAATAATTTATTTTGTGTTATGCTGGGAAACAGGACTTTGACATCAAAAGAAATCAGTGAGTCATTTTGTGATAATCTTTTATCTTTAATTTTATTGATGAGGTTCATGAAGATTTTTAAACTTAAGCTATCAAATTTTGGTAGTGAATGGAACTGTAATGATAACCAATTTGCTAAACGCTAGATCGAAGTATTATGTTGTTAATAATAGACCTGATACTTCTAATTTACTTCTGAGTGAATATCATGTAAATAGAACCATAAAGTGTGTTACTCATAAGAGATTTTTTACTTGTATTATTTACCTGTTGGAATGTTTTAATTTTTGAGATAGACTATGGGGATGTTATTTAATGCAAACATTATAGCTTTATCCTACAACAACTTGCTTACACTAAACTCCACTTACTTAAATAAAAGTAATCACTCTCAAAACAAGTCTTAGTTTTATGTAAGTGGAGTTTAGTGTAAGCAAGTTGAATACATAACTGTAGGATATATTACCACTCCATTGTCTACAGCTTCTTAAGTACAATTTATTTAATTATAGCTTTATATTGAAGTGAAAGTAGGTTTGATAACAATGTCCTTGAATGTAATTGATTGTTGCAAAATATCAAGAGTTTTGAATTATAAAGTAGTGAAAGCGATCAGTGTTCTTGAATTCCATCTCTCTTGGATTAGAGGAAATGAGATAGAGATCAGCTAGCCAAAAAAAGGATAACAAGTAAAGTAATACATTACAAGTTGACTCATGGAAGAAAATGCCAATAAAACATAAAAAAGAAACTGATGCCACAAAAAATTTAGGGGTATCAATAAAATCTGGAAAGCAAATCTAGGAAGCAAACATTGCCAAATTTTAGATTTAGACAGGCTAGCAGCTCATTTAAAATGAATTAGCACATGTCAATCCAGCAAGTACTAGTATGAGGTTGACTCCAAAACTTTTTAGCAGCAGTTAAACCTTAAAAGTGACAGCAATATAATTGCTTTCATTTGAAAGTGGGATACTTTAAAGCAATAAGACACTTTACTATGCAACAATATGGCAGACTTTTTTTCGCAAGAAAGCAGTTCAAAATGCACTCATTGTCACACAAGCAAGCGTAATGGAGTTGTCGTGGCATGATTTATTACAATTTCAAAAAGGGGCTAACAGCAAGGCAGTGTCATCAATCATTAGTTGGTGTTTTTCAGGGCCCTGTACCATTCAGAGTCACTATTGGAAACTGGTTTTCAGGGTTGCAAAGAGGTTGGGAATTCTTGGAAGACAAGTCTTGCACAGTTCACCCTCACACAACAGTGACGCCATAAATAATTACAACTGTGCAGAAGTTACTAATTCCCACACCACCTATGTTGACATTCAGCTTACCCTTAACATTGGATCAACAGCAGTGAATGCCATCCCTCATGAATATCTTCAAGTCACCAAGCATTGTTCACATTGGTATACTGCATTTGTTATCAGAGGATTAGAAAGCAACTTGCATGGAATGGTGCCATTTCATGCTGGAAAAATTAAACAAAGAGAGAAGCAGGACAGGAGGTGAATCATGGATATACCATTATGATCCTGAAACAAAGCAGCAATAGGTAGTATGGTGCTTTCCAGAGGATGACCCAACAAAAGTGTGAAGATGCAGAAGTGCAGGAAAGAAAATGGTGGATTCTCAGGAAAACTGATCATTTAGCATCTTCCACTCTGGATACCAAAAAGAGCTCCTGGAAAATGGTATATGAATAATCCTCTGCCATTGGTCATTGCAACAGAAAACAGCATCCAAGATCAATACTGCTCACCTGCTGCTTCACCATGACAAATCTTCTGCACGCACAGCAGAAAGAACACTCGATTTCTTGGCCAATCAAAATTTTCAGAGTCCTTCCTAATCCTTATTATCCAGATTTGGTCTCATGTGACTTTTTTCTTTTTTCTAAAACAAAAGAAAAGCTCCTTGATCACCATTTCTCATCACATGAAGAGGCCATTGGGACTTTAATGGAGGCTGTAAGTGATCTCCCAAAAGAAGTATGGTTAGATACATTTTCAAAATGGTGTGAACACAAAAATATATCTGTCATAATGGAGAGTATTTTGAAAAGTTGTAAAAATTCTTGTGGCTGCTGCTAAAAACTTGATCATGTTTGAAAACACATGCTTCACTACCCTAAACTTGATTACTGTTTGAAATTACCAAATTACTGGGATGTCGAAGTTATGACCATCTGCTGTAAAAATGACACCTAATAACATTACTTTAAATAAATGCTAATGCACAAGTGTGCATTGCACCCAAAGCATTGCTGTCCATATCTGCAAATGGGATAAGTTCATCATTTTGCTGCAATATTAAATTTAAATGCAACTTAGCAGCTAATCAAGAAACTATGTTTTTTTTGAGTGAACATTATTATTGTTGCTAACTGAAATATTCTTATAACTAGTAATATTTTGTAATTATTTGTGAAAATGTTTGGTTTTAAAGCAAGTAATTTAAAATTTTGACTTCAGCATAATCAAACTATTTTAGGTTGAGTGATGGTAATTGTGTATTGATGCATTTTTGTCAGGTTTAAATCTAGTTGGGTCTACTTCGCGAGACAGCTTTTCTACACCAGGGGGTCCACCATCAGGGAGGTGCTATGCATGTGGACAGCCTACTTATCCAGCTGGACTTCCTCTGACAGTCACACCCACACCTCTTGTTCCTTGTACCTCAGTTGGAGTTAGCGGAGGTTTCTTGCCTGCGTCTTCCTCACCGCCTGCTCCACCAATAGGGGTAAATAATTTTTAGCATCATAATAGCCATAGTTACTAACTGGGTTAATATTATCTCAAATTACGTTGAACTAATAATTATGTTCTGCACTGTATAGATTCTGCAAAGCTGTTACTAAATAATGTAATCGATCCTTATACTTTTAATTTATTTGTGCATATGTCAGTAAGATACAGGGGGGCGTTACATTGCCACATCTTATTAATTATTTTCTCCTTAAGAGCTCAATGCACATAGTCATGAATTTGACAGTATTATCATTGAGAATGGCACAATACTTATACAGTATGCCTAGGTTAATCATGCCTTACTTTGTTCTGGGGCCAATAATATCTTCAAAACTATGTACCAGTGTTACCCCACAGGGAGAAAAAAATTACTACCATCATTTATTTGCCTCACTGGGCAGTGTTAAACTATTTGAGGATTATTTTGATATGTTAAATGTGTAAAAGCAGCACATACAATTTTTATGATTCTTTCTCTTATTTTTATACAGTATAAAGCCCTAACTTTGTAATTAAGAACACTGCATGGCTATTTGTTTGGGAAGATTATGGCTTCTGTTTGTCTATTAAATTTAATTACTTCACATTATAACCATCAAATATGACTGGAAAGAAGTGCTTGCTTCTCTTGATAGCTGGTCTAGACATTTTAGTGATGCCATCTTTGTAGCATACTCCTTTGGCCATATGTAATGCTTTAATTATCTATGCATGTATTAACTTTAAAAGCATTATCCCCTTCAATAACTGTTACCTTAGGCTACATTACCTGCTTTAAAGCAGGTGTATGTAAATTTTTCTAGATCCAGTGACTTTGTGACACTCAATTCAACATCACTCTCGTACATTTCACCAAGAGCAATAACACAATAATCATATCTTTTGATGAGCCATGCATTTCAATATCATTGCTACTCTCTTGTTTAGGAAGACTTTTAATATATTCAGTTCTGTAGACAGCAAACAATGGTTAAATCTCCCCTCATGTCATGGGCAGTGCAAGGCATGCAACATTTAATGCCACACTTGAAATAATGGTGTTTATATTCCATGCCCAGGTGTTAGTACGATTTAGTTATTGTTGGTTCTTATAGATAGAGGTAAAGCTAATATTTGCCTTCTATATGAATATTTATCACCTAGCTTATCCTCAGTGTTCATAGAATAAATATCCTGGCCCAGCCTCGCATCAATGTTAGGTACTTGATATTACAGTGCACGTCAGCATTTTTGTCCAGTGCTTCATAGTAACGGCTTATCAAACAAAAAAGGTTCTTCCAGGCGAAGAAATTTTAGACATTTGCTACATTCCTGAAATGGATTCTGACATCAGTGACAGTGAAATTCCGATTCCTGAACCTGATATTCAGAAGAACAAAGTCATGCTACATATATACAACATTCTATTTATTGTCCATATATCCAACCATTTACATCTAATTCAGTACTAAATATTCAATTAGAAAATGAGTGAAATCATGTCATGTAGATGCTCTCTTGAACGATGATTTTTTTGCATATGTGTGAACAGGCAAATCTGTATGCACCACCGCGACCTTTCACAAAAAAATCGATAATACAGGCCTGAAAACCAGTAGATATTCCTGAACTAAAGATATTTTTTGGATTGACTTCATCACAGAAATTGTTCAGAAGTTAAACTTACATATGTACTGAACTGCAGACCCTGTTTTTGAATTCCAATTTTTTCCAAAATAATATCTTTAACACATGTTCTCCACATTCTTTCATTTCTCAATTTCAGTGACAGCAATGTCTATGCTGATACTACAGACAGGCTATGTAAAGTTAAAACTATTTTAGAGAGCCTGAGTGACATATTTATGAAGAGGTGTATAGAGGTGGGAGTGGTATTAAAATGGCTATTCCAGGCATTTAAATGCCCTGCTAAGAAACTGGTACTGAATGTGTTAGCAGTGAAGTTACCTTAAATTATGATATTTGGTTGGGTTTTTAAAGTGCCAATAAATTCAGAAAAGTATTCAAGAGTACAATATTGTCCAAACTCCCCAGAACAAATTTATTTAAGTAAGATATTAAAAACATCGCAAAAAGATAAAATTGAAACAAACAATAGATTGGGAATGAATCAGATAAATTGCAGTAACAAAGGGAAAAATGAAGGTAGGTCCATAAGTTTCCAGCCTTGTCTCTAAGGATTATACCTTCTCAAAACCATTATCTGGTGTTATACCTTATCTGTTAAGTAAATAATTGCAGTTGTAACTTCTGCTCTGCTGTGTTCAGTTGTTCAGATACAGTTACATAAAGAAAGCTATGTGTACAGGATTGTGACATGTTCAAAATGGAGTTTCGAGCAAGTTCTTCATAAAAGAAGGACTTGTTCCAAATTAAATTAAACAGTGATTGGATGGTGTATAAAGGGAAGTATCCCCCTCATATTCTACCGTTAAAGAATGGGCCAAACTTTTTCTAATGAGTCGAGAAAGCATTGAAGACGAAGAGCGTGCAGGTCGGCCCTTAGAGGTGCTCACTCCTGAAAACATTGTTCTTGTGGAAGAAGAAATTTGGCTCAAAGCTACAGAAATAGCAGCAGGTTGGGCCTTTCCCAAAAACAGTCCTTAGAATTATTCATGAACATTTAAACATGAATAAGTTATTAACCTTATTCATGTTTAAATGGGTGCCTAGACTTCTTTCCTCAGTCCAAAAGCAGGAACGAGTCATCTATTGTCAGCCATTTTTGCAGCTGCCTTGGCAACAAGAGAAAAGTTGTGCAAACCATGATAAAACTTGGTCCCCTACTATGATCCCTTGTCCAAAAGAGAATCAATGGAGTGGGTAAACCTGGCAAAGTATCGCCTCTAAAGGTCAAGGGCACTCAGTGAACCAAGGCCATGGCCACAATCTTTTGGGACTGTGAAGGAATATTCCTCATGGACTTCAAGGAGAGGAACACCAAAGTAAATGGGGAGTAATATGCTGGCCTACTGCACAGACTACTTGCTTCCATCAAAGAAAAAAGGCGAGGAAAGCCGAGTGGTGGGTGTACAGACATTGCAATGAGTTTCATAAATGATGTGCAACAAGTGAAAGAAAATATTTTGACTTAAAAGGGTAACATATGAAGTTAAACAAGTAAACAAAAACTTAAAAGCTCAAAAAATAGGAATATCTATGACATTTTCAATAATTTCATTAAAGAGAGAATACAGTACATTCTAGTTTCATTACCACCACAGGTGGCCGAGGTCGTTAAGGTGTGGACTCATGAGTAGGAGGTCTGGGGTTCAAATCCCTCCAGGACCGTCCTCCATGACTGAGGTTTTTTCCAAGTTTTCCACAGTCCTCATAACTGGCAAATGCCGGTGAGGCACCCTAAACTTAGACCTAGAGCATTCCCTTCCTTAAAAAAAAATCCTTTCCCCATATATCATTTCATTTTATGTATCACCAGGTTCACCACCTGTGGTGCCTCAGTAGTAAAAGCGGGTGTTAAACACCATTCAAAAAAAATCCTAGTTCCATTGACCTTATGTATTACTAGATTTTCAATGGTGTTTTTCCAAAAATGCTAAAATTTTCAAAAGTAACATCAATTTACAAAAAGGGTGACAGAGAAAATGTGAGCCACTATAGATATTGTAGGAATTTCACTAATTCCTACAATATTAAAACTATTTAATGTTTGATAAAGAAGTTACAAATTTTTTTGAAAAACATAATTTATTCTTTAATAAATCTGAATGTTACAGAGGGTAATAAATATATTGACAGTCAATATATTTATAGAAAAAAACCTTTCAAACTTATGAGGAAGGTAATTGGGCTTAGGGAACTCTTTGTGATCTAAGTAAATAAAGCTTTCTACTGCATGCAATATGATATTTTGTTAAAGAAACTAGAATTCTGTGGGACAAAGGAATAAAGTTCAAATATACTTAAAGCCTACTTAGAGGATTGCAAACAACAAGTATAATTTGGAGGGAAGTGAGCACACATTGCCGGTGTGAAAACCAGTGTTCGATGCATTGTGGAGTATGGCTTAGTGTTATGGGGTTGTAAGGAGTGCAGAAGTGCAAAAAATTCAGAAAAAGTTATTAGAATATTAACAACCTCTAAGAAAACTGAAAGTAGCTCTAGAAATTCCCACATTTGTTAATTTATGTTTATGATGTTTTGGCACCTTTAAAGAAAATTTGTACGTTTATAATGTAAGTGGTGAAATACACACATACCATATGTAACAGAAGAATAAATATGCCATATCACAGACTGCAGAAGACTTCTGGGTATAATAAAATAACAGGAATAAAACTTTTCAATTATCATCCTTCAGAAAAAGTGCTGTAAGTATTCAGTTATTCCAAGATAGAGTGTATAAAGATTAATGAAACATCCTTTCTACAGCATATTAAAAATTTTAAGTAGGAAATAAAAGTAATATGTAAATAAAAAAAAGTTTATAATGTATTACTGTACATAAACTGATTCTTATATAAATTTCAAGCCTATTTCTTCTAATGAAGCATATTGTAACTATTATTATTTCCAAATTGCTGAATAAAACAATTATAATTCAATTTCTCAATTCCTGGAAAGAATTACCAAAACCCTCTGTGTTATATCCTACTACTCTGTTGAATTCAATTCCTGGAAAGAATTACCAAAACTCTCTGTTTTATATCCTATTACTCTGTTGACTGGTAAATTCTATTCAACTCACCAACTCAGTTGTGCTAATCATCAGAATTCTATCCTAACGATCTCTGTCATGGGTAACATTTGTAAATTATCTCATCCAAGACTTATGTTTACTGTTGAATTATCATTTTTAACATGTTGCCAGTCAAGACCAAATCCCCAGTCACTCAGCTTCAGCAGAGAATGAAGAAGCAGTCTTTTAACCTTTGTTAAAGTCTACCAACTTTGCTAGCTCTAAATCCTTTGATGTGGTTTCTTAAGTTGGCCTGCTTATACCATAAAGTTCACTTGTTTTTTTGCAATTAATTTGCCACTGTTATCTTCAATAGCTTTCTGCACTTAATCATCATTGTAAGGTCTCATTCAGAGATTTATTTTTATGTACGAGGGTTGGAACTTAAATAGTGGCAACACTGCTGTGGAGATGCTATGCAATGGAATCTAATATTGCCGCTGATAGCACATGTTGTTTACATACCTATCTTTTCTCAGAGCAAATGAACTCTCCCTTCCCACATCACCTGCATGCGCACCATTGAGAGAAACAGTCACTTGTGAGCTAGCGGTCTAACGTACTGTTGTCACTATGTTTTTGAAACAGGAACAACGGAGTTGGATCAAGATTGAATGTGCCAGAGGTCGTACAGCACGGCAGTGTCATAAATGTCTTCAAGAAACTTGCAAGGAATCAGCATTTCCTTACAGAACAGTGGCACGCTGGGTAAAAGCCTTCAAAGATGGTCGGCAAACTATGGCAGACCTTCATCGGGCAGGTCGTCCTACGAGCGTCAGTGAAGAAGTGCATGCTCTTATCGCGTTACTGGACAGTGATCGACGCCAGACGATTCGTGAGATCGCCCAAGAAACCGGAGTAGCGCATACGACTGTGCTTCACATCCGAAGGAACGCCTGGGCATGCGAAAAATTAATCACGATGGGTTCCGCATGATTTGACGGAAATGGATAAATGGTTGCGTTATGACGCTGCTAAGACGCGCTATGAGCGCGAAGGAGAGACTCTTACGCCGTTTCATAACCCTGGATGAGACATGGGCCAAATCGTATGAGCCAAAACTGAAACGCCAATCGAACGAATGGCGTCAGTATGGGTCACCACGGAAGTCGAAAGTCAAGAGCCCCAATACGGTGAAAGTTATGGTGATTCTCGTGTATGACTGTGATGGTGTTATCCTAATGCATTACATTGCTCCACGGCAGACCGTCAATGCTGAGTATTACCGTTCATTTTTGGAGCACAACCTGCGACCAGCTTTGAGAAAGAAACGGCAACACTTTCTGCAGAATCCACCCATCATTTTGCACGACAATGCTCGGCGCATACAGCGCAAGCTGATTTGTACTGTCGATGGGGCTGGGAAGTATGTACCATCTACCATACTCCCTGGACTTAAGTCCTTGTGACTTTGATATGATTCTGAAAATGAAGGAACCACTTCGTGGCATTTGCTTCAGAAGTGTTCCAGAGATTCGACAGGCAGTAGATTGCTCCATCTGCACCATCAAGAGAACAGGCTCTGCTAAAGGTAAACGACGACTTCCACATCGCTGGCACTCAATGCTGGTGACTACATTGAAGGACAGTAAAGGTTGCTAACATGTAACTCTTTTGTATCGGTTGTAAATAAATAGCTGCCACTATTTAAGTTCCAACCCCCGTACATATTTTCCCTGAAACAGGAAAGCAAATTTTGCACCTGTCAAGTGACAAAGTAGGGAATACCATAATATATAGGATAGCAATATCCATTCTCTATCTTTAAACATTAAACACATGCCTGATATACATTACGTTCCTTAATGCTACTTATTCCATGTTAATTGACAAAAAGGGATTGATGGCTTCAGGAGACTTACTTGATATACTACAGCAGCTATTATAGACACTTGCCAATTGTGCAAAATTGTTACTTTTCCTTATTACTCAGTGAGTGAATTTAATTCCTGAACATACTCAGTAAAGATTCAAAGTGTCTGGTATTTGACGTCTCAAAAGTTGGGACAATGATTCAGCTCTGGCATGGTACCCTGCACTATCTTACAAATTAACCCTAATCTAAATTTTGAAATGATCCAAAATCAGAATGTTTTTTTAACACTGACATGGTAAAAGTAAAAAATTATATATCTGAACTTTGTGATTGGTTGTTGTCAAAATGCAGATACATAATGGAAAATATACAAGCATGCAAGTGGAGGCGAGTTCGCAATACTTTTTATACCTCAATACTCAAGAAGTATTAACATCGAACAACACCCCTATTACACCAGCCCAATACTTTTGTGATATTCTATTAGTACAAAAATGTTTAATTAATATTGTCACAAGTAGCATATTTTGAAGTGATCACATAAATACCATGTTTCATTCATAAGTTTCCGAATAAAAATTAACAAGTATTAACAAATAGGGTGTACTTTTCAGCTAGACTTCCAATCTCATAATAAAAGAATCAATGTTACTAGTGATCTAAGGTATGAGAAAGGATAAGCAATGGGAGAGAAATAGAGGTAGTAAGGAAATTTATTTACCCGAGACAAGATTGAGTTTTAATGAAAGTTGGAATGAGCAAAAAAAATGGCAATAAGAAAAGGAAAAGCATTTATGAATGTTATAAGAGCATAGTTAAGAAAAATTCCAGATATAATACTAAATTGACTTGAAAGAATTTACATAACCCCAGTAGAAGCCAAAATGTTATATGGGGCAGAAATGTGGGGTGCAGAGGAGGCATGGAAAGATGTTGATCTTTTAAACTGATCTTGATAGTATCGCCAAATTCTGGCTGCAAAAATCATTACAAAATGAAATTATACATAGAAGTATTACATTAAAGACTGTTTCAGTATCCAAAAGAAATGTAAAGTGGAAAGGATCATGGTATCATAAAGTGCAGGAAATTTTGCAACAGATTGGTAGGTATAGGAAACTTATGGATAAATAGGAAATATCAAAACAGATGATTCTGGGAAGAAATAAACCTAAGATTGGAAGATATTGAAAGACAAATATTTAGTAGTATGAGAAAAAGAATCATTGAGACTTTATAGGAAAATTAAAATATTATGGCGTAGGGAAAAATATATAGAACAATGTAATAAAGCAGGTCAGTAAGATAAACTGGAGTTACGAATTTAAAAGGGTTAAGATATAAATATGTAGAAAAATGCCTAATGTGCGGAGAAACCGATATATGTTTTCATGGTTAATTATATTGCAAACAAAGTAATGGAAAGAACAGGCATGGCAACCAAAATGGAAGAATTTAGGTGGGAAAATATTAATAAGTAACAGTAAAGGGAGAAAAATATAAAAATGATAGGGAACTACTTGGGCAAAGTTTGAGAGAAATGGATAAGAATAATTAAGAGGAAGATAGAGGGAAGCATAACCTTAGAAGTATAATAAATCAGATAGTATAAAAAAGAATAGGATAATACAGCAATGTGACCTGGAGTTGTGTTATTGGGATCACAAAGTAAGCAAGCAGCTCTAGAAAGAAAATATCTAGAGGAGATAAGGAAGATTAGTATTATTTTATTTGTTTTGATATATTTTCAATAAATTTCAATAATAAAAGAAAGCACCCCACTCCATTGAATTTATGTAGATGGCCTGGTAACCATATGTCTGAGCCATATATTTGTACATTTTTGCACAAATCATATACCAGGGCAATAATTCATGCTGAATTGCAGTTTGAAGTAGATATTTTCAAACATGCTATTCCATAATTTCTAGTATGTTCTTTCTCTTTTCATAGATAATGGAATAGGCTCTGCTTGCATAATAATCTCAGTTCTGAGTCTGACCTATAATACCAGAGACTTTGATAAGCATAACATGTGATCTGTTAAACTATCTAATCACAAACAACTTTAACAATATCACACTTTAGCATAAAAGCTGATTTTACATTAATGCCTAATTATTTTAGAGTTGGTTGAAGTGGCAGAAGATGATGCTTTTCATGGTTTAGCTTTTCTGGATAATATGGTTGAATGTTAAAACCATTCTCAGTTGGATCTCTTGAGTGATAATGGCACCATTTGCCACGTTTGTAAAAAGAGTTTCTTGTAAGGTGAAAAATCTCAACATAGCATATGTAAAGTTGTTAAATATTTCATTATAATAGATGGATTCAGTAAGTACGGAAATTCAGATTTATTTGTTTGATAGAACTCTCAAATACTAAAATAAGAAGTTTGTAATTTATTTGATTAAAATATGTAAGTGTTGAGTGTCTGTTCCAGACATTTGAAAAGTTCTCAGAATGAAGTGCAAAAAGACCACATAGCTTTATGAAATTATTCTTATTTTTCAACATTGTCTACTTTGACACTAATGCACTTTGTTTAATGATGCCTTTATCCCATCAAGAAAGTCAAGAATCCTCCAGGCTTGCAAAATATGCCTCAACTGATTATTTTATGATTAAGCTCTTCATCAAACAAACATTTCTTTCCACCAAGGAATTTATTCAGTTTGGAGAACAGAGGGAAGTCTGATGGAGCTAAGTCAGAGGAATAATGCAGACATTGGTAGCAAATAAACCCCAATTCATTAACTTTCACCATTGCAATGACACATATGTGAGGGTAAGCATTGTCTTGATGCAATATAACTTTCTTCTTTGATAAACACAGCCTTGTCTTCTAAAGTTCAAAATGTTAGCATAATACGCCCCAGTGAGAAGATAATTAGCAGTAATTGTCATCCCAGAAAATCAATACCATGATCCTCCTGCCGATTTCACACACATGGCCTTATTTGGCAGTGAAGAATCATGATACTTCTGTTATTTTGTTTCAAGTGTGTACCCATATTTCATCATTGATTACAATCGAAGCAGTCAGTAGATCTGTCTGAAAACGTGCAAACTTTGCTGAGAGATTTGCACTCATGATTCACTTTTGATGCTGAGTCAGCAGTTGCTGTGCCCATCTGGCTAATAATTTTTCAAGCACAATTTTTCCCTCAAAATGTGAAATATGTGTTCCCCTGAAATGCCCAGAGCTAATAATTTCAGATGCCTTTAATCAGCGATTCTTCAACCAAGTTGTGTACCTAATTGATAACTTTTGATGTTAATATATTTTGGTTGTCTATTGAGAGGGTCATTTATTCATTCATTATCAAGCAAGAATATGCTGGAACTGTTTCCCTTCATTTTCCATACAAATTTATGAAATTCACCATTACCTCCTGCAATTTTTTGTCAGAAATGAAAGAAATTTCTTCATGAATGTTATTTTTTAGTTCATTTAATGTGTGTGGATTTGTCTTGTACAATTTTTTCTTTTATGCCTTCCAGGGTATTAATCACAAGGAGTTAATCAGGGGACTGAGGGAGCAATACGCTGTTAGTGATGACTGTTGAATATTTCATGAATTGCATGTAAGGAGACATGTGTCTTTGCAGAGTTCCCTCACAGTTAATTTATGGAAAAAGGGTTGCAAAATATTCTGCATGTGTCTTATCACTATTGTTTCTTAAAAAAAAAAAAAAGGCCTATTACTCTCACCGCTAATGGTGCACTACACTCCTTTCTTTTGATCATCAGGAATTCCTTGGGAAGCAGGTTAGGTTATACTGAACTTCAGTTTCAGTTTTTTGAATTAACATTCACTTAGGTGGAATCAAGATTTGTCCATAAAGAAAATTAGTTAGGTCAGGTTATCTGTCATGCCATACTATTCAACATCCATTCACAAAATTTACTCCTGAATGCAGAGTCACTCGGTATAAGTTCTTGAACTACAGTAATTTTATATGGTTTTAACTTCAGTAGCTTTATAGTCATTTGAACAGAAGAATGGGAAATTCCTGTTTGCTAAGAAAAATGTCAAAGTGACTTTTTAGGGGAACATTCCAGAGCACATCCAATGTTATCTAACGTTTTATTCTGGAGTACTGTATGTGGATGTGTACACCTTTTATGAGAATACTTCTCATTTTAAGAAATTTATTTATCAATCTGTAAATCAAGCTTTGACTTGAAATTTATTCTTAATTAGCTGGTGAGTCGGTTTAATACTCTTATGCTCCACTTATCATTGAATTATACTGAACATCTTTCATAGGCTTTTGCCCGCATCATCAGCTGAGTTGACTGACAGATTTGTTGTTTGTTGGATGGACTTGGTGGAGCTCTCATGGACATTTTAGTAACTTTTGGATTAAATTGTCTTCTGTTGGGATCTCAAAGTTCATAACATTATCTTTATATTTTTTATACATTTTTTTTCCCCCATATTTCTAATGCTTTTTTGTTTTGCCAATATATACGTTGTTGCATTCCTTGGGCCACCAAAAAATTCCAGAAAATACTCTGAGAGATTGGGATTACTTTGTCCCCAGTGAATAAATTCAGCGTAAATAATCTGCTCAACTCTGGTGATGATAGAATAGCTGATGAGAAGTAACTAGGAATATATAAAATCAACTGTTCAGAATGCAACAAAGTATATATTGGCAATACAAAAAGAAGCATTGGAATTAGGCTAAAGGAACACTGAAGAAACATCAGCAATCAGTGGTTGCACTAGCTTTTGGAGAGATAAACATGATGTAAAAATGGAAGTCAAATTATTGAAATTCATAGATAGGCCCTTGCATCTGGAAATATGGGAAAAAATTTATAAAAAAATATGAAGATAATATTATGAACTTTGAGACCCCAACAGAAGACAAATAAATCCAAAATTTCATAAAATATCCATGAGAGATACCCCCAAGTCCATCCAACCAACAACAAAACCGGCAGTCGACTCACAGCTAATGATGCAGGCAAAAGCCTGTGAAACATGTTCTGTATAATTCAATAGTAAGTGGAGAATAAGAGTATTAAATCAACTCACCAGCTAATTAAGAATTAATTAATTGCTTCACTGTATTAGTTCCAACACAAAATTAATTTTAAATTTGACTGGAAGTTGAATGTCAGGGAATCTTGTGAAACAATCTTAGTACATCATGAGCTGATTCTGTATGCACATACAAATCATAAATACTCTTTTGGGGAATAGAATACCTGAATTGAGCCATATTAACGCAATTAATACACTGTATTATGCTGTTTAATGAATACTGAACACACTCACACAACATGTCCATACATTCCTAGAGTTTAACTGTACTGACATCCCCTCCAGCTTTCAAGTGAGGGTAACAAGATGAGAACTGCAGAGCTTGGTCAACTGCTACCAAATGCACATGGAGCATTCCAGCAAAGGAAAATCATCCCCTTGCTTTGCATGTTGAAACAAAGAAACTTTGGGAAATTATGTTTTATACCTCCAGCAGTAAATTTAGTAGTAATATTGTGATAGGCCAGGGTTCAAGCCCCGACAACTATACCATCATGTGACAGTCTTGGTTCATTACCAGGCACATCACCATTATAAAAATCAACTACAACTGAAAAAGGAACCTGGGGATTGGGAAGATGAAGGTGCCTACTCATTGATTACTTCAGAATTCCATAATAACTTAATAATTATTTTTATTTTACACATAGTTACTATACCTTTTACATTCTACTAGCTGTATACAGAGACACTGAGGGTAACCGTGACCTGGACTCTCTTGCTTCCCTTCCCTGACTAACTCTCTTTGAGATGCATATAATCATTTACTTCTGAACAAAATGGAACTTCTTTCACATGACAGACTGTTGCCAATCATCTCCCCCTTACCTCTCACTCTCTAACTCATAAACATTTCCTTACTATGTAAATGATTTCTGTAAACCAACCTCTCTTTCTTGTATTACCACAGATGGTGGGTAATTAGGTTCGCCTAATTGATGTCATCGATAGAGGGAAAAAAAAAATGAATAAGGAAAAACTTTATCTAACAATTTTAAACAATATAAATCACAAAAATTAACCCTAAGAACAAATTACATATAAAAGTTATATGGGAATGGGAGAAGAATGTATAAATTCGACGAAAAATACACCCACTCAAATACTTTCATATATAGTTTAACATATACAAATGTATAAGGAACCTTCGTGTATTCCAACATTACGCGTATATTAGCACTACAACATTTGTTGAGGTTTGTCTGTTTTGTGAAAAGTACACCGATATCTGCACTGGAAAATGTATAAGCATTTCCTGTATTATTAAAAGTACATTGATGTCTGCACTATAAAATGAAGGAAACATTGAGTTGAGTTTTTCTATGGCTAGAAGACAAGTGCTATTCTTCTTGCCATAGAGAAACTCAATGAGTTTGAAATATAGCGATTTCAAGTGTGACTTTAAGTGTTTTTATCCTTTCTACTGTTATAATTACTGTTAATTTGTTACATTGTTAATAGTGTTACTTTATTTTTATTTTTCTTTTATATTATATATATATGCAATGCATTGTTTTGTATTTCTGCCCTTTTCTACAAAATACACTCCTGATCCATGAAAGGACAAGGCAGGATTAAAGAATGTAACAAAGTAAAAGAAAAGGCATTGATCAAGTTTAAAAATTATCATCAGCATACCAATGTGAAGCTAATTATCTGCAAAACAGACATATACCTAAAATGTGGATTATACTTGTAACTCAAAATATCTTCTTTTTTTATCTACAACAGGAACTCTTGGGCCACACTGTTGAATAAAAACATATTGTACTCACAACTATAAACACATTCTTCAAGGGTGCTACAACACAATGAAGAATGAACCCTGCTTTACTTAACAGTACATCAGAGCCTATAGCATTTCCAGGGACATGACAGTCACACTAAAAAGCAAAAACAAAACACAAGCAACTCAGTAAATCACCATATCAACAGTGTTTAAAAATTAACCTCACATTTGAGCAAAAAACAAATTCAAAAGACATTCCCAAACAGTAAAATAGAAAAATACAAATCTTACAATAAATGTACTTGTGCCTGAAAAAGAAAACAAATATCATAACTAAAATAAAGAGAAAAGTGGTAATATGCAAAATACCTAAAATACCATGCACAAAGTCATCATCAATGGGCAGAGTTATAATACAACTCTGTAATGAAACATATTGTTGTATAATTAATGTAACAATAAGTTATCCATCATAAAGCCACAACTGTATAATACTCGAACCATAAAAGGTGGCTATTCTTCAATGCCATAACCAAAACTATGCTGATGTAAGTCATAATAATAATAACTCACTCACTCATCACTTGAAAGCTAGAACAAAACAAACTACATAATGAAGTGACATTCTTTATGAGCAGTTACATTTTCACTAAACACACTTGGGAAACAGCATGACATCAGCACCATATGGACCCAACATTACGTCCTGCCTTTGAAGGCAGGTAACAACTCTGCAACACAGCCTACTGTATTTAACAGTCCAACACAATATAGTCTCCTCAGGGATCTCTGCCACTCTGAAGAGCGGCACACAAATAAAACATTAAAAAACATAAAAAAAATAATCATCACTATTATAAACACATACACTCAACTTCATGCAAACGGTAAAATGGCCTAACTACATGGTCATGGGCACCCCCCTCTCCATAGATATGCAATGGCTGTCTACAAAGCTTCACCATGACTGCCCTCTTGACAGCCCTGATTGCATCCTCCATGCAACGCACCTCTGTACTAATTCTCTAGAGATTCCTTGACCAACCTAAAGAATTGCACTATCATATACCCCATACTGTGCAACCAAAGCTACAACATAGCATCAAAAACATGGGTATGAAATACAGATACACATCATACAAAGTAATCTTGTTGGGAAAATAAAACAAAATATCATATCCTGGAGTCTTGAAAATAAAAGCCAAAGAGGTATCAGCACAAAATTTATCTTGATGCAAATTAGTGGCAAAAGAATGCACTGGTAAATCACAAGAATGCTTGTGAAGCCATGTAAAGTTGTAAATCAGGTATTACAAGTTCTCATAATCAACGCAATGAAAACACTACTTAAATGCACTATCAAAAATGGTGCTTTCAACACACTGTGAAATCTTTCAATGTGAAATAACAAATTTGTTGAGCATTATACGTGAAAGTAAGATAACTGCTTGTTGCAATGTACTTAAAGAAATCAGAAATACAATAGTGTTAAACAAACAAAAATCAAAATGGCTGGTTGGTAAGGAAAATAATATTATCAAAATCATTATTGTTAACACCAAGAATAATTACAACCACATGTATACTTTATCAGCAAACTCCATGAAATTACATGTTAAGTGATTATTGCACTGCAAACATGACAATATTAATACACTCTCTGAAAATTAAACACTGTTACTCAGGAAGGAGTACAAAAAAAAAAAATCCAGGGGAAAGAAAATAGCACTGAAACATAGTGACTGACACAAAACCATTGAATGTAAAAGGCAGAAGAAAAACAATAAATTTATAAGCATAAATGAAAACTGCATTACCAGAAAAGAATGCAGTTAGATACTGTGCTAACATTACAATAACATCTTACGTAACTCTTTAGACATGACTGGTTACCATGAAAAGAAATAGTAGTATAATGAAGGCACAATTCCTATTCATCAAAAACACATAGGCACGTATGATAAGAGTACAGTAGACTACAAATCATACATTATGCTGAAATACAAAATGATATGGAAGTACAAAGTTGAAATGTAAATAGCAAATGGCTAAATCTGACCCGAAATATAAAATAAACTACCCCATGGCAGTGAAACAGAATTATGATTACTAAAACAAGAGGGCAAACTGCATTGGGCAGTCAAAGTTCATAGACTTAAATGAGACAGTGTTAATATCTTGTGTTTTAAAGGAAAACAGGAGAAGATGAGGCATGGGCCGGTACTTTAAGACAGAATATATATGGAATCAACTAGAATTTTACAAGTGAGGAAATACCTGGTCATACTTTAAACCTTGTGCCACAATGCAACACATTGCTCACTGAACAAAGAACTACAAAAGAAAAAAGAGAAAACATTAAAGGAAGACAGAGGAAAGGAACAAAGAAAGAGACAGGGTGAGAGGAAGAGCAAAGAAAGAAGAAGGAAAATAGGAAAATAAGTTAGGAACAAAGGGAAAGGGAGAACATACATGAGGAGAGCCTCGTAGGCAAAACAATTCAATATCCCAAATTTCGAAATGAACGATTATGTACATAAGTTACATTACACAATCCCAAGGCACCTCCGCCATCATCTGACAGTCCTGGTTCATTACCAGGCAACATCCATTATAAAAATCAACTACAACTCAAAAAGGGACCTCGGGATTGGGAAGATGAAGGGGCATACTCATTCATAGCTTCAGAATTCTAAAACAACTTAATAATTATTTTATTTTACACATAGTTACTATACCTTTTACATTCCACTAGCTATACACAGATGTACCAGGGTATCTGTGGCCTTGACTCTCTCGCTTCACTTCCCTGACTAACTCTCCTTGAGATGTACAGAAGCATTTACTTCTGAACAAAACAGAACTTCCTTTCACATGACATCACCAATCATCTCCCACTTACCTCTCATTCTCTAACTCGTAAACATTTCCTTACTATGTAAACTGTTTCTGTAAACCAACCTTTCTTCCAATATTCACAACCAAATGGCATTTACTAAAGATGGCAGTCACATCAGTGAAGGCATTTGTGTTTGAAATTCAATATGAGCAAGTATGTAACGCATTTTCAGTATGAGATGAATCCACTGCCAGATAAATCTCTGCATGTATGGAATACAGAATTTAAGGACTTCTGCCTGTGCAAGATGAAATTGACAGGTTGCCCATTCATATTGACAGTCATATGTGATGATGTTACCATTGCAGCAAACAATTTGGGATGCCATTAAATCTGTTTAAAGAATTCTTTAAAGCATTTGCAATGGAAACCATATCAACAGCAGCTTCTTCAAGTTCTGACATTTACAGATCATGTCAACAGCATACCTTCTGCAGTGACTTGTGAATTGCTGGCAGATGAAGATTTTGCTGCCAATTGAAAGTGCATTCAATCTAAGCTGCAAAGTGAACCACCATATTGCTAAGAGTGTGAGGAAGTGAAAACGTGCATGTGGACATACAGCTTTTGTGAAGTTCTCACATTGTAAATGTGTTTTATGCTATTTTGTGTGATATTATAGGGCTGTTCTTCTTTGTGGAAAACTCTAGGATTTCATGTCTGGACATATTGGTACTGTGATTGATGCCTCATTTGTGCACCACTCAGATATATTCCAGCAATTTCATTGTGAGATTTGCAGCCATTTGATGTTAATGTCTAGTAAGTCAGTTCTGCTGCTGCCTTCATTCACCAGACCAGTCACAGTCCTTGTGACCATAATATGCCATATGATGTGTACTTCAAATGTCTATAAAGGTTCCTCTTAATTCTAATTGTATCCCGACACATTCAAAATGCATTTAGTGACATAAAATTCTGTACATCATTTTGACAAATCCTTTATTTTCAAGTTTCATATTTTTTATGAATATGACAAGTTAAATACAGGTATTGCATGTGAGTTCCCTTAAACATTACCATTCTTGTCAAGGTTCCCAAAATGAACTTTAGATCTAAATTGTGAGCAGCTGTTTTAGCACATTAACCTTTATGTATGCCAAAAAATGAAGTATAAAATATTGGTTTCTCTTGTGTAACATTGTCTGATAATATGTTGTTAGAATATTGTTTTATTTTTTAACAATTTTTATTTGCAATGAGAAAGTTTTGTCTTAAGTGGAAAAACTCTATTCGTTATAAAACCAGGTATCAGAAAAAGCCAAAGTTTCTCCAGTTTTCATATTTTCTTTCATTAAAGAAATATACTTGTTTTTTTGTTTTATTTTTTTATATTAAATTTAATAATTACAATATTTATTCATCAAGTTAATTTTTTGCCCACAAAGACTCCAATATTGAAAATGGCTTAGATTTTCAGTCAGTGCTCTGTGCTTTGAGTGTGTTAATACACTAGTCAATTACAACACCCATATATGTGTCTTAAACGCAACTGAGATTAGATATGAACAATAAGGTTCTTCCCCCACCCCCTTCCCCCCTTTTTTTCCTGCTAAGGCATCACAGACGGTGGAAATGAAATGATAAATTTGTAATGGATTCATTTTTGGAAGGAAGTATTCCATGTATAAGTTTAAAGTATCTTGCTATTATGAGGACTGAGGAAAACCTGGAGAAAAGCTCAGTCAGGAAAGACAGAAATCAAATCCCAGACCTTCATTGGCCATGTCAAGCACCAAAGCCGTGTGCATTCTTGGTTCTATGGATGCAGAGCACACAGTAAATTCAAAGCTTCCATTTTGTGTGTGTTTTGTTGCACAAAACAAATAGTCTTTGTTTTTAAGGTCTTCTTGTATTGCTTTCCATTTTTCTGGTTCAGAATGTAAATATAGACAAATGTATATTAACTTGAACATATTTATGTTATCCTGGCTCAGCAGAATTCATCATGATATTAGCTTTTACAAATGCTTCAGTCATGTTCAGAATAAATTGCTCTCGTAGAGGTATTCGTTAACTCCTTTGTTATTTACAGTGTCTTATAATTGTGACTTGAGAACATCTTGGGCATCTTTAGTGATTCATGTATTTGTTGATTTCTTGGTTTGTTCAGCACACCTTTATGAGTATCATTAATATTTACATATTATGTTAAAAGACACAATATAATCTTAGGACTTCAATTATGTCACTTAAAAAGACACAATATAACCTTAGAACTTCAATTATGTCACTTATTCTCATACTTTTACATTGGGTATTATGTATTCTGTAAATGATGCATATGCAAATGACCTACTTTCTTGCAACAGATAGTTGCCATGCTACATGCATTATTGCTAAAGAGTTATGTTTATATCTCTTCTTCTTGTTAATCTTTGCACATCAAATCTGATTTAGGAATCATGCTCAGAAAGAGACCTTGAGCACGGTTTTCTAATTTAGAGGGAATAGTTAAAGTTTGTTATATGATAAAGAAATATTGAAGCATAAAATACCCAACAAGAGGTATTAAACGTTACTGTAAGCAAAAGCAATGCAGAAATTGAATGGCAACATACAATACAATAAAATATTAATATTGCCTCATGCATGCCTCCAATTGAATCACAAAAAATTTTACTGACACAGCACAATGGAAAAGTGAATACAATTTTGTAACATTATTTGCTTGCCTTCAAATTGAACATAAAAAATTTATGGGCAAAACACAATAGAAAAGTGAAATTCACACTACATGCTTTCCTTCAAATTAAATATCACAAAATTTGCTGGCTTAGCAAAATAAAAGGTAACATAAAAAATTAATATAAAATGTGCTTGCCTTCCAATTGCAAACATTTAAGATTTAAAGATGAAATATAGTAGAATAAAGAAAATCCCTTCAAATTTAAGATAGTTGGAATCCCTAATGTATAACTTACAGAAATGCCTAGATGAGAGGTATAAGTTGGTCCTTTTGATCTAGTAGTAATTACACTACCCTCGTAAATCCAAGATCATGAGTTCAAATCCATCCAAGGCCGATGGATTTTTTTAGGGTGTAAAATTTCTAAGCTTGGCTACCTTCAGAAGAAGTAAAGCTGTTGTCGATTCATGGAGTTAGACACATAAAAGAAGAGGCCTCTGAGCAAAATTTATCAGCCATTTCACACCCTGAATTAAATGGAATGCTGGTGTCAAAGAGCATTCTTAAATAGAACCAAATAAATAAACCAATGTAAATTCTATCTAATCTGTCATCTAACACACTTAAATTAAAAGTAAGTGAAGCATAAGAGTGTGTTAGACAACAGGTTAGATAGAATTTACATTTAACATGCTTCATTGTGTGAGTTCCAACAGAATTTTTTAAAAATTTCTTATTTTTCGAAAGTTCTTAAATGAAATAAACCAATGTTTGATGTGTTGAGAAGGCATAAAGATCCAAACAGTTTGAAAATATTGGCCAATGTTTACCCCTTGAAGCTGTCATTCGAAATATGCTGTCAGTACCCCAGAATAGGGCTGTGACAACATTCTTGATAGTTTCACACCAGTTGCAGCAGTATTTTTTATCATATACATATAATGGGGGTGTTTAATTGAAATACGTAAAATATGTGGAGGGAAAGATTAAAAATAAAGTACATTAATTTGTATGGGTGTATCAAATCTCAGGGGTAAAATAATAAATTTCCTCTCCGACAATGATTTCCGCTGACTTACTGCCCCGACTCTAGCTGGAATTTTTGTTATACGTAGATAACAGGGAAAGGGATATTACGCTGATTATATTTGCGCTACGCTTCGTGGGAAACCTAGCAGAGCTGCACACTGGAGCCTCTCCTTAAGAATTTAACTCAAGACTGATTTCGCTGGTCAGGCATACAGCCTTCACTCCTCAAGGCAGCGTCTGAGGGTGTATTTGTTAACACAACAAAAGAACATGTTTACCCGTCCTCAATTCAGCCAGCCTACTTTCCCCTTGGTCCTGGGCTCTGGTTGCAGGCATTCCAGAGGACAACATGGTTTCCTAAAACAATTTTGTACTGCCCTCTGACCATGGGAAACACATACAAACCAGCAATTATTAATATCTAAAATAACAATAACCTTACAGCTATAAATGTACATACAGATTACTTCATAATTATTAATTTCTTATCATTTATAGCCTGAACCAATTATTTCAGCTTCACATTCCCCCTCATATGAAGGTTTCTCTATCCGAAGGGTAAGAAAATTTCGTATGTAGACCCCATGGATCATCAGTGAAGTTTAAGAATTGACAGAAAGTAACATATACATCTTAAAATACTAAGTTTCTTTAAGTTAAAAGAAAAAGAAAGAAACATTAGTACGCTATCCCACAACAATTCACAATGAAAGAAAATAATGTAATATTACTGCAGATTAGTTATTAAGATCAGTTCTTTGTCCTCAATGTTTTTAATTTTCTTTCTTGCCTTCTCTTTTGGTTATGATTTAATGGCAATTTTAATATCTCTTAGTACGTTCTTTTACACTTTATTATATAGACATGTCACTGGAGTAAATTGGTGTTCCACTTAATTATGGTCACAATATCCCTATTTGCCCACTACCTGGAACTAATATGCACTTGCACTCAAACACTTTTTTTTTTCCTTGACACACGCAATCTCGGTATTACAACAACACCGCTTTACACTTGTTAGTGAAGTACATCATTCGTTTATCAAGTCACTTTCACTAATTACATTTCTGTTTTGTGATCACTGTATACCTTTCTAAACTTTTCTTATGACACCTGCCTTACAATGATATATCATAAGCTTAAATTCTACTCATATTATTACAATGAATATTTCCATTTCTCCATAGTTGAAGAGGTTCATCATATAACATATTAACTATTTCCCGCAAACTCATTCACCTGACCTGATAAATTATTCCCCGCTTTCCTGAATGAGGGTTTTAAAAGGCCGTAACAGCTGTCGGTGATATCGCCCTATGATTTTGCCATTTTTGGGGTCGAATAATTCGTATGTACGGTCGCCTAATAACTTTTTAATAGCGTAAGGCCCTTTGTACAAAAGTTCAAGCCTTCGTGACCGTCCCCGTAGCAAACTTGACAGTTTATTATCTTTCACCAAAACCATATCATGCTCCGCTGGTTCCCAGCGATGTCGGTGTCTTTTCGCCTTATTCTTTTTAGTGGCTTGTCCTGGATTCGGGCAAATATACGATACAATTCGTCGCTCAACAGGCCCTGTCCATGGTTAATTGCTGGTGGAAGATTAGGAATTATGGGTTCAGACTCCTGTTTCGTCAGAACCTTTACCGGAGTGCATCTAATGATAGGATTTATGGAATTATTTAGTATATGTTCAATTAAGGGGCAGTACTCCACCCAGCTAGAATGTCGCTTGTGGCACAGGATTTATGGAATTATTTAGTATATGTTCAATTAAGGGGCAGTACTCCACCCAGCTAGAATGTCGCTTGTGGCACAGGATTCTCAAATAAGTTCCCACTTCTTTCACAGCTCTCTCTGCTGGGTTACTCTGAGCATGATATAATGAACTAGTTAGTAACTTGATTCCCACGTTTTTCCAGCGTTTGCCTAAAAATTCGGCTCTTAAAGATGGCAGCATTATTTGTTAATATTGCTTCCATTAAACCGTAATCCTTAATGTACACATCAGTAATCTTACTTAAACTGCTTTGCTCGATATCTTCTTCATCGGATATATTTTCGTGAATTTTGCAAATACGTAATATAAAATAAGAACGTATCTACAACCAAATTTCCCTCGCGGCATTTCACCATGTGTATCCAAGGTTACCAGAGCATTCGGACGGTCCCTAATTACGGTCCTGGGTTCGGTGTCAGACTTCATATTGAACGGCTTCGCCTTCTGACAAAGTTCGCAGGCCGCGATAATCCGCCGAGTTTTTCGTGCTAGATGTTGTACATAGAGATTATCCGATATATTAACGCATACTCTTTCGGTTCCAGAATGTAGTACCTTAGGTGGAAAGCCTGGATGAGCCGATCTGCCATCATTTTCGGAATAACCGGTTTCCATCGTTGGCTTTCCCTACCATGTAATTTGTACAAAATTTCTTTATGAATAGCAATTTTGGTGGATTTACCAATGCTCAATTCAGGGGCATTCTTCATTAATTTCCGCAATTCTTCGTCCTCGTTCTGTATTTGAGCTAACCTTTTTAAATCATCTCTTAAAGACTTTTCTACATGGCCACTTAATCTCATGATTGTTATTTCAAAGTTAGGGTTACTGACAGCCTCGGACATCTGGTCTCCATGACTCAGTCGAGAAAGCGTGTCGCTGAAAATTGTCTTTCCCCGGCACGTGCTTGACAGTAAGGTCATAGGACATAATCTCGTGAATGTAGCGAGATATCTTCGAGCTAGTCAGTGTGCATTGCTTGATGAACGAGAGGCTGATATGGTCCGTTCTGAGTATAACTTGCTTGTTAAAAATGTAAGTCCGAAACTTTTGCAGGGCGAAGAAAATGGCTGCTATCTCCAGTTCAGTCATGCAAGAATTCGTTTCCATTCGCGAACAACCACGTGACGCAGTGGCTATGATATGTCTGGAATCGTCTTCATGAATTTGCAAAAGAACAGCGCCAAAACCTTTGCTCGATGCATCAGTATAAATTACATAAGGTAAACTTGACCTTGGCCTTTCCAACAATATGCATGTTCGAAATAGTCGTTTTATGTTGTCAAAAGCCTTCTGCTCTTCGCTCGTCCATCGCCATTTTTCGTTGATTTCAAGAGTCCTCGGAGGGGGGCCGCTGCTAATGCATAATTCATAAGGAATCGAGCTTGGTACTGCAGGATGCCGAAAATCTCCGAAGCTCCTTTACATTTCGAGGTCGGAGAATGTTAAGTATTCCCTCGACTTTCTCAGGGTTTGGTTTAAGGCCCTTCGCTGAAATAATGAACCCTAAAAACTCAGTTTCTGGCTTGAAAAAAGCAGTTTTCCCGAGTTTAATGGTCATGCCTGCTTCTCTGAGCTTGGTCAAGATGAAGTCAATGTGTTGAATATGCTGTTCACTGCTGTCATCAAACACCAGAAAATTGTCAACGTACTGAGCATACTCCCGTGTCGTATCCTGAAGATGGTATGTAGAGCACGTAACAGGGCCGAACCACTGGTAGCCAACCCGAAGGCACAACGTTTAAACTGATAGCTTATCCCATTATGAAGGAACGCAGTATATGGTCTAATTTCTTTATCTGACGGTATCTGCCAATAAGATCAAGTGAGATCCAGATTGGAAAAGAATTTTCCACAGGACAGTCTAGTGAGGAGTTGGTCAACCGCTTGAGGCCGGAATCGGTCGGGCACCGTGTGGTTGTTAAGTCTTCTCGCGTCAAGGGTCATTCTAAGCTGACCGTCGGCCTTCCTCACCCAGCACAAAGGTTTACAAAACAGGAATTGGAAATTTCAGTGACCCCATCACGTAACATATTTTCTATAACTTGGTCTATCATGTCTCGCAGAGCAAGGGGTATTGGCCGAGGTTTGTGCGTGTACGGAAACAAGTTTTTAACCTCAAAGCGGTGAATATATACATTGCATCTTCCTGGGGAATCTGAAAATACATCTAAATTTCTGATAAGCGTTTTTTCTTGTAGCTCCCTTTGAGGCAGATCCAACGCGTGTGCTTCATTTGCCTTTTTGCGTATTTGCTCGATCAGCTCTCTTGAAGTGCCTAAATGCAACTGATTTATGGCTCGGGTATTATTCGGTATTATTATTATTATTATTATTATTATTATTATTATTAGTGTTCAAGTTATTCATGGCGGTTAGGCTGTATACGTGCTCTAGGCAGTCCTCACAAGAACGCAACTGGGTGCAAAGCGGGGAGCTGTCCTCATTGAAAGTTTGTTGAAGGTCGCTCTTGATTTCCATTAATACGTTGCTGAGGCCAACATCCACCTGCTCGACAAAGAAAACTTCATCTTGTACATTCTGCTCCTCCCTTGACGGCTTCAGTCTTTCTTGGTGGTCTTCGTCGCTGAAGGTGGCAGATACAGTGGTGGACAATTTGTTTATTTGAAAAACTTTTTTCTGAAAATCAATGAGGACTTGCCCTGTAAAAAAAGTATCGCAACCCAGAATAATATCAGTAGTTAGTCTGGGAACTACTAAAAACATCAAATCAAAGATCTCTCCTTCAATTTGCACCTAAGTAACGCTTAGAATTTCACGCGCTTACCGACTGCCACGGAACAATAAACGCCGCAGATGGGTAGGCATTGTATGGTCTTCGTATTGACTCGCAGCTTATCAAAAAAAAATCTAAGCTGCACACATTATGAGTGACACCTGTATCCAGAAGGGCGGATAGAAGTATGGATCTTCACCTTGGGAGTGTCGTATGATTCTTCCGGGTAATTATTGCTGGGCTGGGTTATCTGTCTCTCCAGAATGCAAATTGGGTCCTGTCTGTCTCTTTCCGGTAAATTTCGGGCGAGCCTGATACATATCCCCGACTTATTGAACCCGAATAAGGTCGGAATGGGAGTTTTCCGGATTGTTTTCAGCTAAGGGAGCTGTGGCTGTTATATCTCGAGAATTGGAGGAGTTTGCAGCTCTTGGATGCGCGTTTTCCTCCACTTCCTGGGATGGGGAAATTGTCTCCCGTGAGTTACGCCAGTACCTTGTCTGTCTCCAAGTCTGTCTCGGTGATCTAGGCTCTGCCAGTTCCGGTGTTCGCGTCTTCTTCTTCGGGGTGGTTCATCATAGCCTCCACTGAGTTGGTACGGGCGTGATCGGGGAAAGTAATCTCTGTCATCGTGTTCTCGTCGGGAAGCCTGTATTAGTCTCCTCTGCATCTGGGGAGAGCCATTGTCGTAATTCCTTCGTGGCGTTGCCCCCACCCCGCGGTTAAACGTTCAGTCTCGGCGATATCGATAATCCCCTTCTCCATGCGGATACGGGAACTCCTCACTCGGGTACTCCTGGCGGCGATTTCGCTATAAATCAAATGCAGTGAGTAATTCAATCATTTCAGCGAAATTACTCGGTTTGGCCACATTGAGGTGGTTCCGTATGTTATCTGAGAAATGATGAGCAACCAGAGTAATCAGTTCGCTGTCTTCCATGGGCGACTCGAGGAGTTTACTTTTTTTTTTCCTAGTGACAAAAAGTAGTCAACCATGCTGATTCCCATGCGTGGATCGTAGCGACTATTTGATAAGTCCAACCGAATGGCGTTCTGTTGGGCCGGACTCCAGTGTCGGGACATAAAAAGAATTTTGAAGTCATTGTACAAGGTACAGTCAGCTAAGGTGAGGCGATACCAGTTGGCGGCTTGTCCCTTTAGGCACCTTCGGATGAAGATAATTTTCATATCCTCAGGTATATTTTTAATTCTAAAATAATCTTCGAGATCTTGCACAAAAATGTTGGCATTATCATTCCTCTCCTGGCAGAAATCAGGTGGGCTAATCTCGTTAATCAGCTGATGGGGCAATGACCGATACAGAGAACTGGGTTGGTACATATGCGGTATATTCCGCTCATGCAAACAAGCCTCGGATAAATTTAAAGTTTGCATGGATGCGTTAGGCATGAGAACATTCACTGCAATATTCCCTCCGTCTGACGAGGCTAACGGGGATTCATTTATTTCCACCGTAGGTCTGTCGTTCGGACTTACTTGGGATGCTATACTTAGACTATGGCTATTAGGAACTTGAGAACTATTCTCTACACTTACATTACTGCACTTGTCATCTTTTAAGTCAGTAAATTTCCTATCTAGTTTCTCTTGATTTTTATCAATGGCCTGTACTATAAGTCTCACGGACCTGAGTTCAGAGTTCATCTGGTCCTCTAGTTCTGAACATTTTGATATTATTGCAGAGCTCAATTCACCTTTAACCCTCTCACAGTTTCCTACTCTATTTTCTAACGTGTCACATTCCCGCCTTATGTTACTCACGTCCTGCCTAATCTGTCCTAGATCTGTTTCCCCATCCTTCCTGGAACCTTAGTGCAAGATCAGCTTGCGCCTTTTGAATTTCGTCTATCTTGTGTTCTAGTTTTATACTAATATTAGTCTCCAACTGAGCTAATTTCTGATTCAATTGTTTCTCCCTTTCCTCCAATTTCTGATGTAATTTTCTATCTCTTTTCTCTAACTCCAGATTTAATTGTTGATCCCTTTTCTCTAGCTTCCGACTTAGCTCCTTATTCGATTCCACTAACTGGAGTTTCATAATCCTGCCTATCATAGCTGCGAGTCCATTCTCATCACCTATCATGTCAGTTTCGAGCTTATTTCCTTGTGCACTAACTGGGGTTTCTCCTGTCATATCTATTTCACTATCTGCTGCTGCCATTTCTGCTATTGCTACAAATTCGCTTAATGTCGGTTGACCAGCCATGACTATTTTCTTATTCCTTAATATCATCAAATGCTACTCTATTATGCAATGTTACATCTAGAATGGCAGTGTCGCAGAGGAAAGTTTTGTAACAGTGTTACAAAAATAGAGAAATTCTGAATTTATCTGTACCTTATTTCCGGCACTACTTGTCGCGTCGTTCCACGTTGCTCGTGAACCTCTTCTCTCACGGAGACGTCGTTCCCTACGGCCTTCCTTTTTTCCTTTTGTGATGTCGCTCTGGAGTCTAGATGTTTCCATTTACAGCATAACTGATGCTCGGTGTCGTGGTGTCGTGCTGTTCGGCGATGTAGCTTCTTCGGCGTTGGTCGTTGGTCATATCCCTTTTCCAGCTCGTTAAGCATTCACCTTAATGAAACGCAGCCCCACATTGGGCGCCATGTTGCAGCGGTATTTTTTATCATATACATATAATGGGGGTGTTTAATTGAAATACGTAAAATATGTGGAGGGAAAGATTAAAAATAAAGTACATTAATTTGTATGGGTGTATCAAATCTCAGGGGTAAAATAATAAATTTCCTCTCCGACAATGATTTCCGCTGACTTACTGCCCCGACTCTAGCTGGAATTTTTGTTATATGTAGATAATAGGGAAAGGGATATTACGCTGATTATACTTGCACTACACTTCATGGAAAACCTAGCATAGCTGCACACTGGAGTCTCTCCTTAAGGAATTTAACTCAAGACTGATTTTGCTGGTCAGGCATATAGCCTTCACCCCTCAAGGCAGAGTCTGAGGGTGTATTTGTTAACACAACAAAGGAACATGTTTACCCATCCTCAATTCAGCCAGCCTACTTTCCCCTTGGTCCTGGGCTCTGGTTGCAGGCATTTCAGAGGACAACACGGTTTCTTAAAACAATTTTGTACTGTCCCCTGACTACGGGAAACACATACAAACCAGCAATTATTAATATCTAAAATAACAATAACCTTACAGCTATAAATGTACATACAGATTACTTCATAATTATTAATTTCTTATCATTTATAGCTTGAACCAATTATTTCAGCTTCACAGTCTAGACCAATGAAAGAAAGGACATGGGAAGTTACTTACTATTCGGAAGAAAGAAGAGAAACAGGAATTTTGCATATAGCAACTAACATTTTGTACAAAGTACAACATAGATGTTTATGGCTAAGCGAGGACATATTTCTTAAAACCAATTTGATTGGTTAAATGGAAGGAAATATGATAATATTATGCATTGCTTTCAGGGAACCCGTCGAACTTCAGAGCGTTTCATCAAGCCGGCCATTCCTTCTGCCACACCTATGGCAACATCTACTACCACTCCTCTGCCAGCACCAACTGGTGGCAACAACAGCTCCCTGATAGTGTCACCACCCAGCTCTTCACCAATGGATGTTGCTAAGAGTTAGTCTTGCTTTAGCATCAACAGCAGCAGTCTCTATTAATACCATACCTATATTGTTCTCTAGGAAGTGCCATTCTAAAGCAGTACCACTTGCCAAGCAGTTGGAGGCTTTTGTTTCAGCTTAGTTTTTTAACTATTCTTCCAATTTATAACCCTTTTATCAGAAAACTTAACTTAGGTTTCATTGTTTTTGTATATTCATTACTGGCAATAATGGCTTTGAACAGCTATTGTTTGGGGGGGGGGCCTTGTGAAATTTTTTTGTTTGTATCTGCTTGCCATGCAAGAATAAAGCTTGCAAAATATATGCATCCAGCATTCTATTCTGTAAAATGTACATTGATGATTTCTGATTTTGTCAAGAAACTGTTAATATTGTTACCTCACTTCTAATAGCATTGGTGAAATTGATAATTGTTTAATGTTTGTAAAACTGAAAGGTGCATCTCACAAAAAAGAAAAGAAAAACCAGAACATTTAGATTTAAAGATTTGAATATATGCCAGCTTTTGGATGGATTCTGGTGGCAAGGCTTAAACTGTGTGCAGTATATTTTGGTGTTGCATTGGTGGGCATGATCTAAATGAAAGTGTATGACATGAATGACATAGATAATGAAAGAAGGTTATACAGCATTGCAGCGCATATATAATCACCAACAAAAAGAGAAACATTTTAAGATTCTAATGTAAAATTTGTATCTTTCCTCCTTGAATGTTTTTTGTTTTCAAGCTGTTCATGTTTGTCTAAAGTAATGGTTGCTCTCCATTATTGGATGTTTGTAACTATAAGGCTTTGTGGTAGGAAAGAAGAAAGGATGGAATGAAAATAAAAAGAAATGGCATTGAATAGTTTATGCTGTGATTAAAGAAGCTTACAGTAATGTATTTGTAAGTGATAAGATGTGAATATATCCAGTGAACTGGCTTGTTGATTTTTGGACATACGGTGCTATTACCATTTTTGTGACAGTAATATTGCAGAGATGTAGGTTAGGGTTTTTTGGCTTCAAGAGCCATTTTGCTGGTATATCCAGCTTTTCACATTCTTTAATTTCTTGCTGAAATATGTTTTTAATGCATACAATTCTAACATGAGAATGTACTTAAAACTACTTTTGCTAGAAAAGGTATGTTTTGCATTGCCATCAATTGTAAGAAGTGTAGATGGTAAATGAAAAGGATTATCAATAAAGCATATTCACACAAGCTGTTCCACACCCCCCCCCCCACCACAGTCTGCAAATTTTCTTCTTTTGTATTGTGTGTGAGCACTTCTTGAAGGAAGATAATCATATATGTGTAAATATAGTATATATTCTGGGTTTTTGATTCATTCTCCAGCTTATCTGTCCTAATGGTGTTTTCATAGCGTAAGTATGTAATGGCTATCAGGAAGGTTAATTTTTTCCAAGAAATATGTTACATTACATTTATGTTATATATGTATGTACTATGTGCATTTGTCGAGCTTGTAACTTGGAACACATTGCAGGATGAAAAAAAAGGGCTTTGGATTTGTATTAAACAATTAGTTCTTAACCCATTCATAGGATACCTGAGGAGATATCTTGTTTGAAATGCATAGCATGCCTGCATTGGGCCCAAATGTCAGCAGTTTTTTTTCTTTGTCTTCTTTTCTTTATTATATAGTAATACAAGTTGTTTGATACAAAATTGTATCAAAAGTATATTTTTTGAAAATTAAATTTAAACTTTGTGAAGATATGCATTCATTATAATTACCATTAAATTTAAAGCTTAATTGTATTATTCTGGAGCTGTAATGTTCTGATGTTATCTAGAACTTGATGTAAAAGAGACTTATGTTAAATGTCTTGATTTTGGTCAACTAGGCTAATACAAATCTGGTCACTTGACTGGACCCTATTTTGAAACTCAGAATGAACTGAATGATAGGATGGACTTGTAATAAGGTAATATTTCTGTTTTGATAATGTCTCAGCACAATTTGCTTGTTAACAATGATGTTTAAGTTCTTCACTACAAATAAAGCTTTTGAAGATGGAATCTCAAACTGTGTATTGTTATTTATACAAATGTTTGGTCTTGAATTCTTTAACATTAATTGTAATAATGCTTCAGATAGCCTGTCTATGTATCATTAAACTTACAGATTTAACACCACAATGCCAAGTATCAAGTGTTTTATTTCTCTAAATCCCTGATTTTTCCCATATTAATTGTTAAACTGATGGACATAATTTTATGAAATTTGACTCAGACATACCTTGTATATGAGAAGAATGGTTAAAGGAGGACATGATTGGTGGTGTTATTTTTAGCATGTAAGTTATTCCTGTGCATGAAGGAAATTGTTTGTTTGCTCTTTGTCATTCATCTTGTGGAGAAACTAGAAACAGGAATATTGTTGGATGTCTATAAAGGAGGACTGACAGCGCTGTAAGCAGTGGTGCAGGAAGGGAAAAACAAATGTAGGGCTCCTCATAAACCCTTTACTATACATTAGCCAGAGATGGGATTTCCACAAGCACATATCAGTTAGAAAAAGCGGGAAGAAGTAACAAAGCTATGTGAGAACACTTAGTAACAAAAGAAAAAAACTTGATTACTATCATTGGTTTTAGCATTTCTAAATACTCACTAGGAATTCTGGACTAAACCTGGTTCTCCAATGAGTTCCACGTAAGTTTACTTGTCAATTTCTGGGATAGGCATATTTCGACTATTTAGAATCCTTAACTATGCATTACATACAACTTATGATGATGCAATCAGTGTTCAATGTGCTGTATTGCATCATGTATAATGGTGAATACCACAGACTACATGAAAATCTTACATCAGTTTGTTATTTAGTTGGATATACTCCAACTGTTGGAGTTTTAACCCCCTGTTTTTTTTATTTAACAGTGATTAACTTCCCATTTTTAGTGCTGAGGCACCACAGGTGGTGGACCCAATACATGATTTTCTTATTTTTATTTACTTATTTATTTTTTAAAGCCTAAGTTTAACTCCCCTTGCATTTTCCATTTATGAGGACTGAGGAAAACCTGGAAAAAACCTCTGTCAGGGAAGATAGTCCTGGCAGGATTGTAACCCTAGACCTCCAGCTCAGGAGCCTTAACCACCTCGGCCATTTATGGCAGTAAAATGATGGTGCCACTATACCTCTAATGTCAGCATAGCTGAAATTTTTCATGCTTTGAAGGTCATTTCATTTCTAAAGGACTATGGTAATCAATGTTATCTGTTCTTAACTCACCAGATTTTTTCTATGGAATTTAGATAGTATTGCAACAAGCCATAGATTTTGTTGGTATGCAAGAAAACAATTGGTGGAAATTGAGCTGTGGCCCTAGATGGTTTGGTGAGTACCTCTTGTAACATGGAGAGATATTTTATTTTAATAGTGTTTAACATGTGATAAAAATTGGTGGTTCATAAGATTAAATGATAAATTGGGAAAGGAATTTTTAGAAGGAAATTATTCAGGCCTAAGTTTCAGGTACCTTCTCAGCATTTGATTGATATGGACTGAGGAAACCCTTAAAAAATAATCAGGATGAACCAGGCAAGATTAAAGCTGCAGAACCCTCATTAATGAGCCTATTCCTTAATGACCTCTATCACCCTTTGTCAATAGTGTGCAGGCATGACTTGATTGTAATGGTAACAAATGGTAACTTGCTATGAAATCATGCTTCTCATAGGACAAGATAAATCTGTGTTAAATACCAGTGAATCACACCCATTAGTTTGAAAGTAATAAAGGAAAATTAAGGAGAATGAAACATTGTATATACGAGTCTCATTGGCAACAAAAAAAAATGCTTGTAAAGAAAGTGGAAATAAATATAATAATGTATATTATATGTATAGTTTTGTTTTAAATTATTATATGCCTTTTTGGTAATAAAACTTGAGCAAATCCAGAAGGCACTATTCCACTCCTAAGATGAGTGCTTTGTTTTTGTAGTACTCAGGCTTCATTTTTAACCTAAAGAATGTTAGCATAAGGCTTTTCTTAATGGGCAAATCTAGTTAATAGAATAGAATGTATGATGAATGAATTTATTTCTCTTACATCAACATACAAAATATTTACAATTAAATGAACACCAAAAAACCAATTAAAATTAAAATATAACAAACAGAACCATTGCCTTCGGTAATTCCAGAAGGCACTGATGCCAATCAAAATGTAATGAACTTGTAATTATTAACTTTTTTATAACATTATGAATATATTACAATATTTTTAATTCTTAATACTTTAATCCAAGAGTATTCTAAATTGATTAGTTCAGCTCCCTAGTCCCCGGTTCACATCAGCTATCTACTGGAATATCCAAGGGATCAGACTCTGATCCACCCAAAATAAATCGCCACAGGTGGCTGAGGTCGTTAAGGTGCGGACTCGTGAGCAGGAGATCTGGGTTCAAATACCGCCAGGACATCCTCCCTGACAGGTTTTTTCCAGGTTTTCCTCAGTTCTCATAAATGGCAAATGCTGGGGAGGTACCCTAAATTTAGACCTGGGACGATTCTGTCCTTAAAAATAAATCCTTTCCCAATATATCATTTCATCTCATGTATCATAAGTGTACATCGCCTGTGGTGCAAAAAGGGCATTAAACACATTCATTCATTCATTCATTCATTCATTCATTCCACCCAAAATAAAACAATACTAAAAGTAATTTATACATGAAGCATTATTTTAACCAATTAACTGCAATTTTTATATTAATAATTCCCATATTTCTAATTGCAACAGTGATTATTCTCAACCAACCATAAGGATATGAGAATATTATACATATTCACTCCCAGTTAATCAAATTCTTTAACCACTTCCAATAGCTACCCATTCAAAAATCATTTGTCATCCTTTCTTAATAACCCCTTTTCTTAAACACTACTGTTTTTGATTTCTTAACATTTACTCTTTAATCCACATTCTGCACAAAATCTACTTATTTCATTTATAGCTCATTGCAGTCCAATTTACTGCCACAGGTGGCCAAGGTCATTAAGGGTGCGGTCTCGTGAGCGGGTTCAAATCCCACCAGGACCATCTTCCCTGATAGAGGATTTTTTTTTCCAGATTTCCCTCAGTCCTGATAAATGGCAAAGGCCGGGAGGTATCAAAATTTAGGCC
Source organism: Metallyticus violacea (assembly GCA_030762175.1). NCBI lineage: Eukaryota > Metazoa > Arthropoda > Insecta > Mantodea > Metallyticidae > Metallyticus > Metallyticus violacea. The sequence goes on along the minus strand of CM060835.1, from coordinate 98,514,422 downwards.
TGGTAAGCTTCCTTTAAAAAAAAATCCCATTTTACCATCTCATCTCATCTAATATATCATTAGTGTCCACTGCCTGTGGTGCCTCAGTAGTAAAAATGGACGTTAAACACTATTTAATCAATAAAGTAGTCCAATTACTGTAGTTGCACCTACCATTAAATCATCTGCAAATAGTAAGGCTGGTATTTCCTTTTTTTCCAATAACTGAACAGTGTTAATTACTCTTTAAAATTAGTTCCATATTGTCAATAAACAAAGTTGCACTTACCTTACAACCTTGATGCAAACTTACCCTTTGTATCTCATCTCTGTAATCCCATTTCCTGTACACTTTACACAAAACTTAACTCCATCATAGAACTTTTGAAACTCTGCAATAAACTCTTCCCTTATTCCTTTGCACCTCATTTTATGCACAAGTGCATCTCTTCTTAATAAATCCCCAAGAACATATACACTCTACCTCTCTTGTTTCTTAGGTACTTGTTTGCTCTTGTTTACTATAGTTTGAATTATCATTGTGTTATCAACAGCCCTTCTATCTTTTCTAAATCCTGGCTGATATTCACATACTTCCCTTCTACCTCTAACCATTCAATGGGCCAATATGTTGTTGTTGTTGTTGTTGACCTAATGTGCAGGATTTTGATCCATCAATTTATCCATGGCCAGCCAATATAATTTGTGTATTTTCCCGTCAGGTGCAGCTTTCCTCAGTTCTGTGCATTCCAATAGATGTTCTCCGTTTAGAATCTTGTCAGTGTTGCAGATCTTGCATATGTTATCATTCACAAAACCAAATCTGTGTAGATGTTCCGCCAGACAATCATGTCCAGTTACAGTCTAAAATGAGTAACTGCTTCCTTCCTTGATAGATTTTTTATGCTTTGTACTGTTTCTTTTATATTAGAATAATTTTTATTAGATATTTCCACTTGAATATTATGTTGATATTTTTGTTCTATGGTCGTTTTGATATTTTTTAATTTTACATTTAATCCACAGAGCTTTATTGGTTTTGAATTGGTTTTTCTGGCCCCCTTTTTGGCCAGAAAGTCTGCATTCTCATTACCTATCATCCCACATGTGCTGGTATCCACAGTAGTATTATTTGTTGAAATTTTGTTTGGAGTAATCTATAATAAGATCTCACATCCCTTACATTGTAAGATTCATATGAACTATCATATCGTTCTATAGCTTGTATAGCTGAAGCTGAATCTGTAAGAATCACTACTTTACCAAATTTTTTTTAAAAATTGTAAATCTTTAAAAAAGTTTTCATATGGAACTAACACAGTGAAGCTCATGTGAATTGAATCTGTCATCTTAACACTCTTCATGCTTCACTAACCTTAAAAATATACGGAACTGGTTTCAAAGATATGTTATCTCCATCTTTGGCCGTGGACGACTGGTGTGAAAGGTTGTTGTTGCATAGTATCAGAAGCAATGTTCCGCTCTGGTGAAACTTTTATGAACTTAAAATTTATATTTTCTCCTTTCGGAATGTCAAAATTCATCAAATGATCCTTATGTTTGTAGATGTAAATCTTTTCCCAAATATCCAATTCTACTGGTTCCTGTACAGCTCCCAATAATTCAACCTTTTTCTTTATATCATGATTTTCGGTCCAAAAGTGATATGCCACCGCTGATTTTTCTATTTGTTTGTATTTTAAATTCCTCATATATTCTTTAAGACTTATCCCCACATTCCTCTTGGTTTTTCCTATGTAGATCTTATCACATTCAGCACATGACATCTTGTAAATTCCTGATTTTTTTCTCCTTTGGAGTAGTAGTATTTATTATTGTCTTTCAAAATGTTGTTTAGACTAAATTTATTAGTGGGAGCCAATTTTATATTAACATCTTTAAATATTTTTTGAAATTTATACATCACTGTTGGTTATATGTGAATTTTTTAAAGGACATTTTTTCTTTAACTGTTGATAATGTAGTGCAATTTTCAATTCTTTTCTTCTTCTGGAATTTTTTAATCTTATTACACATTAAGTCTTCATTAAAGCATTTAAAATTGCTATTTCTTTAATTTTCTTATATTCCATGTTATATTCTTCTTTACTGATTGGCAAATTGATCATTCTGCATATCAGACTATTAAAAATTGCATGTGTGTGAGCCATAGGATTAAAACCATTTTCTTTGATATAATTATCTGCATGTGTGTCCTTTCTATATATGCCAAATTTAAGGTTTTCTTTACTTTTTATAATTTTTATATCCAAAAAAAGGCAGCATATTGTCTATTTCTATTTCATGTATGAATTTTATATCTTTATCTTGAATATTCAAAATCTTTAGTGCATCTTCAATGAACTTTTCATTAACTATGGCAAAAACATCAACATATCTGTACCAACACTTAAAGAAGTGTGAAAAGGCTGAAGTAATGTGTGTTTCAAAATTACTCATGTAAAGATTTGCCAGAAAAGGAGATAGAGGACTGCCCATGGTCAAGCCTGTTTGTTGTTTATAAAAAAAGTTTATCAAATGTAAAATATGACTGATTAATACAAATGTTTGTCAGATGTATGTACTCTTTTCTGTGTGTTTCATTGATTCCTATTTCTTTTAACCTTTTTTGTAAAATGATTAAAAGCTTTTCTCTAGGTATACTGGGGAACAATGAAATCACATCATTGTGATCATCACTAGTGTATCTGTAGGTAATAATTTAATATCTTTTATTTCTTCAGTTAATCGAATAGAATTATTTATGCTTCTGCTTTTGAACTGTGGTAATTCATTGAATCTGTCTGATAGCATTTTTTCTTCTGTTGCTGTTAATAGTAGCTCACATCCATGTTTTATTACTGGTTTTATATATCTATTATGTTTTATTTAAAACTTCCATTGAGCTGCCCCATTTAGATCCAGCTAATCTTTTCAATATGTTACTTCGTTTTATGGCTTTTTGTGTGATATTTTGTACATGGTCTTTCATTTTTAATTTCCTGTCCAGTGCTATTTCCAAATATTTGATTTCTTCTGCATATTCTATTTGACTTCCGTTAATTTCAAGTTTTAAATTTTTTTCCCTTTCATCAAAGTATTTCATAATGTAGACTTGATACTTAGTTTTGGTTGCATTACTGGTCATATTATTTAATTTTGCCCAATTTGCTAGTTTTTCTAAGACATTTTTTATTTTTTCTTTTAGTCTGATATATACATTTTTATCATTTTTTTCAGCTGACCATATAACTACATCATCTGCATACATTGCACCGTTTGTTCCAGTTTGTTTTATAGTCTTTGGCATATCATTAATATATATATATTATAATAACAGACTTGTTACTGCACCCTGTGCCACTCCGGTTTTGAGTTGGGTGTATTTGGATAATGTATTCTTCCATTTAACTGCAGTTCATCTTTGCTGCAGGAATCTTCTATACCATCTAATTATATTTTTTGGGCAATTCAATTGTATTCATTTTTTAATTAACATCTCTTTTCATACTACATCAAATGCTGTTTGAAAATCTATGAATACTGCAGCTACTGACATATTTATTGTTAGCTAGTTTACTTTTCACATTCTCTATTATTCTTGATGTTTGGTGAACGGTTGAATATTGTCTCCTCTAAATCCAGCCTGTTCATCTGTTAATAAGTTGTTTGTTTCAAGGTAATATATTAATCCATTAACTACCATTTTATCTGCTATTTTTGCCAGAATTGAGGTCAATAATATAGATCTGTAACATTTTGTTTCATTTGTAGTTTTTCCTGGTTTTAAAATTGGTATTACTAATGCTTTGCACCAGCTTGATGACATATTCTCTTGTTCAAACCATATTTTATTAACAATTTCCAATAATATCTTTTTTGCTTGTATTCCAAGATTCTTAATGTACTCCGGAGGTATAAGGTCTGGTCTTGGTTGCTTTTTATTTTTTAGTGTTTTCACTGCCTGTTCTAATTCTTCCAATTGGAACTTCGAATCCAGAGATACTGTTTACATTTTTTCTATTTCTATCGTGTTGAATTTTTTTAATGTTCTATTATCTTTTGTCAGGTGTTTTCCTAGTGTATTAACTTTCTTATAATGTTGGATAAATTCATTAGCTATATCTTTGTTATTGTATATGTCTTTATTACCTTTTTTAATATATATACTTTTATTACTATTGTCGTACTTTCTGCTAACATTATTAATGTGCTTGTACACTTTGGTACTATTGGTTCTATAGTCCAACCCGGTTAAGAATTTATCATAGCATTGTTGTTTGGATACAATTAATTCTCGTCTGTAGATCGCATCTTTTTTCCTCCATTCTATTACATCTTCCCTATTTTTATTGCTTTGTGCTAAATCTCTAGCACTATTTCTTTCTGCTTTTAGTGTTTCTAATTTTTTGTTCCATAAAGGTTTATATTTTTTTGATTTTCCTCTGGGGATGTTTGTCTTTGCTGATCTTAACATTATGTCATTAAATTCCTTAATCACTTGATTTACGTTCTTTGTTAAATCTAATCCTTGTACTTCACTTTCAATATTTTTTTTTATATTTAGTCCAGCTAGCTTTTTTTAAAATTCCAGGTATATCGTTTTTCAATATTTGGGCTATGTTTCTTAGAATCTGTGATTGTGATTATAGCTCTATGTCCACTTCCTCCGTCTTCAGTAACTAATCTTCTCGTGCTACTATGTAGGTCTTCAGATACTATTGTGAGATCTGGATTAGTGGAATTTCCTGTATAATGCAATATGTATTAGGATCTGTATCCTGATATATCAGATGTACCTGTTTGGTATTTATAAAATCCTGTAATAACTTTCCAGCTGGGTCTACATCTTTATAGCCCCATTGTCTTGAGTGTACATTAAAATATCCCAAGATAAATGTTTTCTTCTGTGGTTCTATTATCTCTATATTTAGATTCTGATTGCCAGATGGGCTGTAAACTGTGTATTTTTTTCCTCAATGGGAAAATGGGGGATAAAGTAGTCTGCCTCCACGTGGTGTCCCCTGGATAATGCAAAATAGGCTACAACGTTGTGCAGAAGTCAATGGGCCAATATGCCTGTATAAATTTTATCTAAAGTTGATAACGAACTAATTTATCTATAATTCCTTGGATTATTCAGATCACCTTTCCTTTATACAATACTTATTCTCCAGTTTTCAGGTACTACCTTGCTCTTTTTAACCTTAACCTTATTAAACAATTTTGTCTGTATGCTCCGACCATCACTCAACTTATCGAATATTTGCCAAAATTCCCTCGAAATCTCATCTATACCAGCTAACTTATTCTTTTTCAAAATTTTAATTTGGTATTTATCTCACTACCTGTAATTTCCTTATCTAAACACTCTTCATAATAGGCCATATTTCTTTATTATTTTTATCTCTTATTTCCTTTTTTATATTATCATTCATTGTTTTTTGCCATTCTTCCTTTCTCTCTAGTAAATATTTATAACCCATTTCTTTAACAAAAAATACTGTCGAACCCTATCATACTCTGTACTTCTCCTTCAACTAAATCTCTAAATAATTCTTTTCTAACCTCAAAGCATTCTTCATCAAGCCATGTGTACACCTTTTGCCTCTTTCCCCCCCCCCATCTTTGCACCAGCTCTTTTCACAATCAATTCCAATCCCTTCACTGCCCTACATTTCCTATCCTCAGAGCTTCTTCTACTCCATATTTTATCAACTGGTTATCTGTTTGAACTTAATCCTTGCCAATAACCCTCACTTAGCTCATCCCTTCACTTAGATCTGCTTATAAATGTTAACTCCTCTAATGTCTCATCACTTCTACTACTTCCCCCTAGATTTATGTTTGTTAGTAAAGAAAATGACAACTACTAACCACTTCATAATTACTCTAAAATCACTAAACTTTTCATCCCCCCTTCACTACACAACAAATAATCAACCACACTTTGACTGTCTACATTCATAAATGTAAATTCAGCACTCCAATCTACTCTTCTATCACCTTCCCTATTACATATTTTATCACTTCTTATCCTTGTTTCTTTTTTCTCCCAATCACAATCACTTTTCATAATCACAGATCTTTATTTGATTTTCTCCCATTGAAATCCCCCATTATAATAAATAATAAACTCCGCATTAACATATTTTCTCCTTGTACCATCCATTCCTTCATTAAGTTCAGCAAATAATTTATTATTATAAAATTAAGATGACATTGGTGGGTTGTATACTACACATACAATATTTATGTCTATTCCTTTTGCCTTGTTTATTTTTACCCACATCACTTGATTATCTTACTTCATCAACAACTCACACACCATAGCTTTGATATTTTTCCTCACAAATACACCTATACCACCTGAAACTCTACCCCTAATACTTTTCCTTAATCCACACTTTCCTATAAACATAAAATTGTCAAACTTCACACTGTCACTGTGATCAAGCAATGTTTCAACAACTGCTATTACAGGGCTCAACCTTAACAAACCAAATACCTTGTCACTATTTTTATTTTTAGGCCCTCTGTAGAGGGCCTAAAAATAAATTAATCTCTATCTCGTTGCACTCCTTCCTACCTTAAATTTCTCCAACTTTGCCTTATATCTTGTTGTTATTCCATCTGCTGCTATGAAATATTCCCTCCTGCTCCCATCAGTCACCTCTAATACTACCCTCCGATATGGAAACAACACTCAAACTGCCAATATTAGCCTTTTCTCCTATCTGCTGGTTTCAAAGCTGCTGCCTCCTGTTTCTCTTGATCATCTGTACCAAACAGCATACGTCTTCTTGGTGATATCATGCTACTTGCCTCCTCTATATCATTCCCCTTTTCAGCTGAATTCGCTTCCTCTAACAAATGCTGTTTTCCCTACTCTTGCTTGTTTAATTTTTTCAAATAAAAACGATCGTCGGTCTCTTTCTTCCTTAGCAAAATCTTTCTTTGTTTCTTTTAATTTCTTCGCATCCTTCAAAACTTGCCATTTAAAAGTCATTGTGGCTACCTTTACAATTATTGGCCTGTGTTCATTTCCTCCTCTTCCAATCCTAAAGTAGTCAACTACCTCCCATTGTACTAATTTCAAAACTTCCTCCAAAATATTGCTTCCATCAGTTGAATTAGCCATCTTCCTCCTAACTCCAAATATAATCAAATTCATTTTCTTTGTTCTGCCACAGTTCTTCCTTCTACTTGTTCTATTCTTTTCTTACAATTCGACAATTCACTATTCACCTCTCTTATTAAATTCTGTAACGTTCCTTTAAATTCCTCCATTCTGTTATCCACGCTCTCAGTTTTCTTCTCCATTTTCTTTAACTTGATTACATCTTACGAAATTATCTGTAGCATAACCACCACTTGATTTGAATCCTCGAGTCCAGGATTCACTTCTATTCCTCCTGTTATCAATAACATGGCTAATACTGCCGCTATCTATAACTGCTCCTTCGGAACTATTAGTGCAACCATGTTCTCTCTTTCATTCCTACATTTATTTCCACTAAACCTTCCCATTCTCGCCAGATAAACTAGATCACCCCCATCTTCATTACGTGACAGAGCATTACGTATGTATGTCTGCTCTCTGCCGCAGCTCATGTTAGACTCCAGTAAATATATTTTTTTTAAATCCTGGTTGGTAAACTCTTGTATCTTAAAGAAATGTGAATTTATATGTTAATGTAGTGTGCCACCATAAATACAACTACATCATGGGTATTTCCATCTCACTAAAGAATGCACAGATGAAGCAACACAAGTATGCTAGACCAAGAGTAATTAAGATGTGAGAAAAAATTTACACTTTTCCTGTATATTTTTTCATCCTCATGGGGGCAAAAACATATTTAAAGTATGTAGGATAAAACAGCTGATGTAAAATTTTAGTAGAGATTAAAAATTTCAAAGCTAGACCTAAAATTGACACACAAAAATAGAATTTAGGGAAAACAATTATCTTTTGGCCTTCTTTGAATGAATTACAATTACAGTAAAATAAGGCTTAACACAGTTTTTCCTCATTTTTTTTACTGGTATGAAGTGAACTTGCTCTGCTTTTTAGTGTTCATTTTTGAGATTATCACTCAGTTATTTGTTAAGAAAAATTAGAAAAGGAGCATATAAAATAACTTACCATATGTATTCTGTGTTACATATGAAAAATGCAATTAATCTGAATCACGTATAGGAATGCAAATTTTATGTATTTATTTATTTTTTTCCTCCCTACATTAGCTTTTGTAAAAAGCTTTCCCTGTCTTAAAAATTATAAAGAACTATACATTTTTCATAGAAAAAAGTACTGCAGCATTTTGCCTGTATAACCCTTGTAAGCCAAAAATATTCCTCTTGTTTTATATTTGCCATTATAAGTAAAATATCCCTTTAGTTTAGGCATAAATTTCATCTTGGATTTTGGCTAATCTTTGCCTCTTAAACAAAATATCAGTTGGATTTTGACACATGTTTATGTTGCTTGAAATCTCTTTGATTTTGCCTATCTTTGTATTTGTTAGTCTCAAAAGAAATAATACCGCTTGCATTTTGGCATATTTTTGCCTATTAGCTTCATGAGCAAAATATTTCTCGGACTATGCATATTTTTGCCTTTGTTAATCTCAAAAGCCCTTCTCTTGGATTTTGCGTGCCACTATCTTATCTAATTTAGCCAATTTTTTGGTACTTTATTCCTACAAAATTTAGCCTTTCTTAGGATTTTTTCCTGTTTTCTGCAAAAGGAACCTATTATTTTCATTCTTTTCTTGCATATTTGCCCCCCCCCCCCCCTTTTTATTCCTTACGTAACGTAGCTCGTTTTTCCTATTTATCCCTGTCTTTGCCTTCTTTCCTGTCTTCTTGTATAATTTCCTGTATCTTTACCTTTTGTTCCCCCTGTTTCTTGTAAAATTTCCCCTATCATAGATACTTTTTCTTTTCCTGTACAATATAGCATACATAACCTATCTTTACCTTTTTTAATTTTTCTTATTTACCTATCAGTTTTTCCCCTTTTTCCCCCGTTATACTGCAAAATTTAGTTTATATTTGCCTACCTGTTTTTCATTCTCCTGTAAAATTTAGTGTATTAGCATATCTTTGTCCCTCCCGCCCCCCCCCCCCCCTTGCAAAATTTAACCTACATAGACAATCTTAGTATTTTTTCCCCTGATTTCCTGCAAAATTTAGCCTATATTTACCTTTTTCGTGATTTTCCTGCAAAATTGACCTATTTTTGCCTTTTTCCGCAAAATTGAACTATAGCCCAACTTAACTAACCTTTGCCTATTCTTTCCTTTTTAATCCCTTCTTTGCCTCTTTTTTCATCTTCCAGAAATTTTATTTTATTAATGTATCTCACTTTTGGGGGAGGGTGCTGTTTTCTGGAAAATGTAGCATAATTTACATTTTTTTTTCTGTTTTACAGCAAAATTTAGAGGGTTTTTTTTTTTTTTTTTTTTTGCAAAATTTAAGCTTTGTGGACTATCTCAGTATTTCCACCTGATTTCCTGCAAAATTTAGTCTTTATTTACTTTTATCCCAGTTTTCCTGCAAAATTTACATCTTTGGTATCTTTACTTATCCCTTTTTCGACCTTTTTTTTCTGTTTTCTGCAAAATATAACCCTTGTTACACCTATTTTTTCTGTTTTGCTGCAAAATTTAGCCTAAATAGCCATTCTTATCATCTTTTCCAATATTGCAGGAAAACAGCCCCGTTTTACTGCTAAATTTACCCTATCTTAGCCTATCTTTCCTTTGCCCTTTTTCTATTTTCCTGCAAAATTAACCTATCTTACCCTACCTTAGTCCCCCCCCCCCCATTTTCTTCTAAAATTTAGCTAATATTGGCTTTACTCCACCCTTTTTTTTTGGAACATTTAACGCATCTTTGCTTTTTTTTTCTGCAAAATTTATTGTACCCTAGCATATCCTTCCCTTTTATTTTCTTTTCTTCTTGCTAAATTGATCATATCTCTTCTTTTTACCCTATCTTAACCTTTATTTTATTTTCCTACAAAATTTAGCCCATTTTAATCTATCCTTCCTTTTCATCCAGTTTTCCTGCAAAATTTCGTTTATAAAGCTTATCTAAGAATTTCCCTCCCATTTTCCTAAAACATTTAGCCATCTTTTTTCACCCCGTTTTCCTGCAAATTTTAGCCATCTTTTTTTCCTCCTTATTTTCCTGCAAAATTTAGCCATTTTCCCCTCTCTGTTTTACTGCAAATTGTATCCTCTCTTAGTTTTTATCCTGTTTCCCCAAAAAATTTAAGCCTATATAAATTTAATCAACATTGCCTTTTCCCCTGTTTATCTGCAAAATTAATCTGTTTTTATTTTTCTGTTTTCCTGTAAAGTTTAGCCTATATAGCCTATGTTAACATATTCTTTTTCTGAAAAGTGAACCTATGTTAATCAATTTTGCTTTATATTCTTTTCCTCTTGCAAAATTTTGCCCATATTTGCCCTCCTTTTTTTTCCTGCATAATTTGGCATATCTGAATCGAGCCCTAAACCTCTCGTTCATGAACTCGTGCCTTAGTGACCTTGGCCAAATTTAAGACTCGGCCTTCTTTTCCTACTTTAGCGTTGAATCACTTTTGCCTGTGCAGTCCCCAGAGCTATTAAATATTTTATTTTGCTCATGTTTTGCTTGATCATCCAGGGGAAGGCTGCCTGTTTTGCTTTATTATTATTTTTCTTTTTAAGTGTCCTAACCATTTATTTTTTAATTATGGTTTAATACCTTCGTTTTATGTCTAAAAGGCGGTGACCTATTTTTTTTCGCGAAACAGCACATTTTTTTACAAAATTAAATAATTTTTTTCATAACAACAATTTTATGCATAATAACAGCTTTTTAAATTATAACTCATTTTGTCTCAATGTAAGTGAGAAGTGTTTTTTACATTTATTTTAACATATTTTACAAACATCGTGTTTCACATTCACCATTCAATAAAATAATGTTCGCCCATGAAAGTATGTATGTTTTAATTAATATTTTGACAAATCAATAAAATACATTCCCTGTTAAATCTTTGAGTTCAGCAAAGAAACAAATTCCCGCCATTTTATAAAATTTTTCCCTTTCCACCATATCTTTGCAGGTCGGTAAGAAAACAATTCCCGCCATTTTGTAATCTGTATAATATATAAAATAATCCTCTTCCTACCAGATCTTTACACACACCACAAAAGGTTGGTAAGGAAGCAAATTCTCAAAAAATCTTTACAGGTCAGTAAAGAAACAATTTCCCACCATTTTATATATTAAATAAAAAAAAGTCCCTTCTCTGGTTGATCTTTGTTGCGGGGGGGTTGCATACCACCGAAGGCAAGTAAGGAAGCAGCCTACAACATATCGGTAATGCAGCAGCGTGTTGCGGGATTCCCTACCTCTAAAAGGGCGGTAATGTAGTTACCTGCAATTAAACTAGCCGGTAAAGGTACAATACTGCTCACGGTATATGGATTATAAGGAAGATTAGTCGGTATACATTTGTTTACTGAAATTGTTCGAAATGTCCATTTCCTGCCTGAATATAGGCCGTAGTTATTCGTCGCACTGACAACCGGACATGCTACCAAACTCTGGCGTAGCACGTGTTGTTCGACAGTGTTGCTAATTCGAAGATGATGAGTTTGCACGTCGTTCATAGGAGTCGAATAAACAAGCGACTTCAAGTACCCCCACAAGTAGAGGTCCAGTGGGTTGAGATCAGATGAGCCCAGCAATTGATCCACCTCACCCTATCCATTGGCCAGAGAATGGTCCATTAAGGTGTCTACGTAGATCCACACTGTAATGTGGGAGAGCACCATAATGCACACAAACAAGTCGTATATCTTCCATCAACGCTGGCAATGAGACGCGTAAGAATCGTCTGCATCTCGCTCCATTGAGTTTGTCTGCAAGTATGTAGGGTCCCAACAAATGGTCACCAACCATACCACATCAGATGTTTACGCCAAATCGTTGTTGGTGAGAACGTTAAACCGTTATGGGGATTTGTATCAGCTCACAAGTGCTGACTAAAAATTCTGAATTCCATCTTTGGGGAACAGTTCTTCATAAATTCGACATGCTTGCCTTCGACATTTCTATCTGTTGAAACATGAAACGTTAAGGTAAATTTTCCTACAACAGAAAGAGTACCACACAATGATAACTCTTATTTGCCAAACCATAAATTAAGTGTTCTAACACGCATTCTTCATGTGAATATCCAATTTCCAGAAAATTACAAATCACAACAGACAGTAAAACCTGAAACATTGTAAATTTCAGCATTTAAGTCCAGCAAGCAAAATTCTTCCCGATGGATGGAGCCGAGCATGATCATATTTGTAACCCCTATAATGCAGCAACCCCTGTTGAGATAACTTTTTTTTTTTTCAACATATGAGAAATCTATATTTAAAGTTTGGCGCACTATTTTGGTTACATCTTGTATATATGTAGGTTTTACGGGTACAAGCACATTCCTTCGGAATTCGCTAAAATAATTATCAGATAATGAAAATACTCCTGTGACAAATCAAGGAATCTGTCAGCGCAAAACAATATACATAAATTAAAAATATTTAAAACTACCACCTCTTTATTTTATTTGCAAATGACTAGATCCTAACTGCTGCATTAGATGTTATTTTACAAAAAGGATTTTATAATTAAAACAATTCAATTAAAATTAATTTTCATATTTCATAATAAAACGTCTAACTTCCTTTGGGAATGCCCATAACAGGTAAAATAGTACTTAGGACAAATTAATAGAGTACGAATATGTTAATATTTCCAATTAGTTAAGAGATCTAATAAATAATGAGCTTAATTACGCACGGTTTAGAGAAACACATTCGTTCTTTCAAAACACGCGTGGCACAATCATAAGAATGACGGAAATGATAGCAGTGAAACCTACATTATAACAAATATTGAAAGGTTTACGACGCAGCATGCTCTGTCAAGCCATAAAGCAAATTAAGATTTAAACAAGAATTAGAAAATAAATGGCTAGGACACATGATATGAATTTTTAAATTTTCCCAATTTAAAAATTCATATCATGTATCTTCTTCAGCATCCATCGCTTGTAACGCCTCAGCAGCAAACACAACATCCATTAAAAATTAAAAATAAATAAATAACTTCATTTCGAAAACTTGCACATCTGAAGAAGTACTTGCAATGTTCCACACTGAAAATGTTAAACTGTTTCGGAATATAGTATTCGATTTAGTGCGAAAAGATCATAATATTACAATTTCATAAAGTAAAGGTTCAATTTACATATTTTAATACATAATACAGAAATGCTACAGCATGCTTAATTCACGAAGTTGCGAGCTTCATGTTTAATGTTAACAGTGTGCCATACCGTGTAGCAGTCAGTTCTAAGTTTTTCCTTTGGTACAGGCACTTATTTTTGGGTATGTAGTGTGTAGTAAAGCTGTATAAATGTAAATACTCCGTAAATAATTCTACACTCCCTATTATCAATTATTATTATTATTATTATTATTATTATTATTATTATTATTATTATTATTATTATTATTATTATTATTATGCAGTTTTTCGATTCTACAAACGCCGAATCAACAGCATCGTTTCATTTATTTGTATGCTGTTTACTATAGAACACTGAAAATACCATACAGCCCCTTTATCTTTGACATTTCAAAAGCATTGTTTATATTGCTCACATTATTGTTGCAGTTTCTGTTAAGCCTAAAGAGTGGATTGAAAAAATCCCATTTAGATATTCAAATATCTAAACGTTTACTATATACCACTCACAAACGACAGTTTAAACGTTTTGCCAAGACTTTCACTGTATAATTTTCAGGGTTTAAAGAAATTATACGGATTTTAAAGTTGAGAGCGTGTCTTAATTAGTAACCATAGCTTAAGTTATAGCGCGGGACCCATTGTTGCAACAGTATCAATAGGATAATTATGGTTATGCACTGGTTGTCTGGTGATCTAAGATAGAGATGACTTAAGAAAATTTTGGTGTGATGAATTTTTATCATAACTGAGGCTTTAGCCAACAAGAATTCCCTCAAAAGTAACAGATGTTTTTAGAAAGACCTCAGAGCTTTCTTTCAGCCTTAGCAACCTTGGCATTTGTCTTGACATATTCCTATAAACAGGATGATTCTAAAATAGACAAGCTTTGTGATCGGATAGAAACAAAATCAGGAAACCTGTGAGTCGCAAAGCGAGTAATATAGCGCTAGCAAGGAATGGGGTTGGAAGGAGGGTGAAAACTGCTACAAATGGATCGAACCTTGTGGTCGTGGTGGAGTGTAACCTTCTGCCAAAAGTAATCACGTTAAACTGGTGTTCTCAGACTGTTATTCGACCATTGGTGCTGCCACATGTTGATTTGATATAACAGGTTGTGTGAATCTATGTGGTTTTGCAGTCTGCTTCAGTGTTTGTTTACTCAGTGTTATTCGTCCAGAAAGACTGACTTGTATAAGTCAGTGAAATGGAACGTTACGCACGGAATGAGTTGGCGTATTGGGCAGCAGTTGGTTCTGGTCGTAAGACTCAGAGGCTTTACCGGAAACAGTTCCTCTGAACATTTACCAGCATTGATAGCAGACTACGCGAACTGGGATCATTAGTAGAGTAGGTGGCGTTCAGTACGAGCTTGAGGAAGCCGAACTTAGGTGTGTGTAGAAGACCCTCGACGAGCACTCACCAATTAAACATTAGTCGTTGCAGGGTCTGGAAAACTCTGCAAGAACATCGCTATTATCATGAAAGCTTAATCTACTAAATCAGATGACTATCCATGCCGTTTGTATTTGAACCAAACTGTACTTCCTTGTGGGATCATACGTTTTGCTGTGACAATTCAGCGCCAACAACTACTTTGTATTCTTGCAAGAAATTCTGCCTGAGCTACTGAACGTTCCTTTAAATATCAAGGAAGAAATATGCTTTCAACATGACGGGAAACCAGCTCATGTTGACATTCGTCGTCATTTTATAGTTACATCCGGCGATGACTGGATAGGTCAAGGTGGGTCCGTCCCCCGACCATCGCCTAACCTTACACCATTTTATTTCTCTCTGAAATCTGTAGTTCATGCAACTCCTGCTGATTACGACAAAGATTTTGTAGCACGCATAGCCAGAGCAGCAGTAAAAATCCAGGGAATAGCTGGCGTCTTTGAGAAAGTATCACAGTATGGCGCATCGAGGTACTCTTTGTCTGGAGGTTAATAGATATGTGTTTCAGCATTTGTAGTGTCAAGTAATGGGTTCATACTTTTAATTTAACACTGATATGTATTTTTCATTTTCCTTTTGTTTGTTATTTTCCTGTGCTTTGAGACAAATAAATATCCGTAAATTTAATTATTTGTTTATTAAATTTATTAAATGATTTTAAATACCTATTTATCTCAATCCCTCCCTGTAAGATCGCCCAATTTATTGACATGAAATCGTATTGCACTGAAATGAAACTTTGCAGTCCATGGGTTTCTTAACAAGTGTTTTAAATTTGTTGTCTATTCGATTCTAAAGTTTGTCGGTATAATCTAGAGATATCAAGAATTCTTGTATGTCGAGCTTTGTCAGATCTTGATGTAGTTTAAACGTAAATTGCAATTTGATTAACATGTTTAAGCCATTTTATTCACCTCTAGATGACTTTTTAAAATATAACGGCATTATACTGATCACTTTAAGTGATTTTAGGTCATTATTATACGCCAACTGCATAAGAAGGAAAAAAAAAAAAATACCAAAGATTATTATGAAAATCTGAAAACTTGGCTGCACTGAGCTACTTCTCATTTAGAACTAATACGCTTACAAGTTTCTTGTGTGCACAGTTCAGAAAGCCACAAACCACATCGAAATAGTTCAAGCTTTTATACTGGAATAAGACAAAATACAGTGAAGCTTGAAAATGTTCATATTTAATTTTAAATATTGGCTTATCGTTAATGTTGATACTGTCTCTAAGAAATATCGGTTTTTAAGCACAAATTTGTTTGGTGTTACATGGGCACAAATAACTGCAACAATTACATTAAATTCGCTAAAAATTGTATACAGAGAAGGTAATTATGAAGACTCCAGGGCTTTAAACTATCTAACCTAACCTTTCAAATGACTATAAACTCAAGTTTGTTATGCTCGTCATTTCTTTTGCAAATCCACGTGCTTTGAAATGGTAGTCTGATTTTCCCAGTATGTCCTCACTAACTGTTCTGCAATTTTTTTCTTGTCGTCATCAAAGGTGCCCTAAATTTAGATCGCAAAAGTATGATCTAATACATTACAAGTGCATTATCACAAGTTCTTATGCGTATGGGGTGTAACTTTCTGTTCTACTAAAGTATTTATAAAAAGTTACAAGTTACGTCATATAAGGGCAAGATAGTGTTGCTACATGCCCTCTCAACAGTAATAACTTCGAATTTTATATAGAGCGGATTATTTTCTGCTAAATGGGTCTTGTATTTTTTTTTTCAGAAATAATAATTTAAATGCTTTATTATACATTTATCAATATTCAACTTTACTTAACTTATAGTTCACTTTTGAGACGACGAGCGCATACGGATAAATAACAGCACCATATTTCATCGAGAGATGGCAGAAGAATCACTTAGACACTTACCCTTACAGCAAGATAGCTCCGAGACCGCTGCGGTAAGAGCTTCAGTCCCGAGCGATAGCGGAGAGTCGAACTCCTCGATTGCTTCGAGACTGCTGATGTCAGCGTTGCCAATTAAGCCTTTTTTCACTTCGTCTTTGGTCCCAAATTTATAAAAGGCTCCTTCGGGCATTCCAGCTCTTTGAAATAAAATCTGGCGTAATATCTCGGGTTTTTTTATATGTATATAAATTGTTTATACTCTGTGTCAATCATAATTTCATTATGAGTAGTAGTAGTAGTAAAATAATAATAATAATAATAATAATAATAATAATACAAATTTTCCAATTTATCATTTCATCTCAAGTATCATCAGGAACAGGGTATGCTAGGAAAGCTTATGATTGCTCATACAGAGAGAAGCAATGGAAGATATGAGAAAAGAACCAATTTACCTATAAAGAGATATCAATACCAAGAAAGTTGCAGAAGTGGCGAAACAGAAGAAATTAATAATTATTTACATTGGAAAGGAACTAATCAAGGGTTTCAAAGCACCAAAACATCTAATAACAAAATAACTGTGCTAAACATCCTGACCTTAGGAATTCCTCCTCTAAGCTGGCCACAAAAAGATTGGCGTAAAGTGTTTGCACAAAACTTTAGTAAAATGAAACGATCTTTTTCATAACATTTTCTAGAAATGCTAGTTTTCTTCTCTCTTACCAAAATTGTCTTTTTCGTAGTGTGGCACTTTGAATTGGGGCATTTGGCAATAAAACCAATGCATTTCTAATAGCGACATTTGTAATATTAAATGAAAACTCAAAATATTTACAAGGAAGCTATGCTAAATAAAACAATATTCGCCTTCGATAGATTCGTGGTGTTAAATGCCGCCACTGAACTGCACCGCGTTTCGTGCTCGCTCCGAAACCCAATGTAAGGAATGCACGTTTACATTGCGAATAAAAAAGCCTGAATGTTCAAGTCACAGGCAGTCAGTTGGCGGACACGGTTTAACCTAATGAAACGACCTTTCGTGTACTTTTCGTTTTGGTTTAGGTGCAATACTTCGTAAAATGTGAATTTCATTTAATTAAAACCCGTAGTTAATAATAATAATAATAATAATAATAATAATAATAATAATAATAATATCAACAACAGGGACAAAGGCGTACAATGTGCTAAGTAAATGTCTTAGTTACTGCAGAATTATGTCAGAAACATATCTATTTTAACACTTTTCCACGTGTAATAGATTTTTAGGATAATCTGTCCGTTTAGTTATGCTCTCCGTCATATAAAGGAAAATTACACTTACCCATTCCGGAAACTTCAATTACTATATTCTGCAAGCAATCGTTTTAACGCATCTTCATATGCACTTAGGTTAATGAACATAACATTTAAATTCATTTATCATTGGAAGTTAATTAAAACTTTACGACTTTCGGTGGCCATTCATCCTTCCCGCATCTTTACATGTCTAGCTTGACCAAAAAGATGCATTTTTACTTGCGATGACAAGTTGGGTAATTCATTCAAAGGCGGATATAAAACTGTAAAGTAATGTCTAGTGAAAATGTAAGGAAAAAAAAAAAGAAAGAAAGAAAAGAAAAAAGAAAAGGAAAAAAGAAGAAAAAGAAATATATATATAAAAAATTCAATTGATTGCTGAAATGGATAATCCAGACAGTCTAAAAGGTTTGAAGCTTTGACTAAGGCTATCAGCAGACTCAATTGAACAAAAATAAAGTTAAAGCAATGCCTATAAAGATACTAAACTTTGAAAAAGCAGACAGGATGCAATCAACAAATGGCTTGCAAAAAACATAGAGGAATAAGATCAGTGCATGTCATGTTAGAAATTTAATCTGGCAACTATCACTTAACAGCTCTGAGCAAAGTTGGAGATATTGTTTCATCACCTGAGACAATGTCTGGATATAAATATTGTACTTACGAAGCTGTTGACAATGAAGTGGTAATATATCTTAAACTGAGGTATTAATTTTTTACACTAAACTCCATTTACTTACATAAAAGTAAGACATGTTTCGGGAGAATCTCTCCCATCTTCAGTTGCTCACTGAACCGCTGTTACTCGAAACGATAGCTGGATGATCGGATGTTCCTGTGGTGGCTTCTGTTGGTTGAAGTAGGAAGTTGCTGAATTCATCCATAGGAGGAAACTGGAAGTTATATTAGGTTTTCTCTATTTTTTAATATGGTATTGTTTTCCCAAGTGGATAACTCTAATGGGTTGTGAAGATGTTTCAGCAGTTTAGTTTCCAGTTTTATTTAATGATTTTTGATCCAAAAGTGAGCTGCTACAGCTGATTTATCCACCTGCTTAAACCAAATATTTCTATAATGTTCTTTACTCTGAATTTCCAAATTTCTCTTTGTTTTGCCTATGTAGCTCTGTTCACAATCTGCACATTTTATTTCATAAATTTCTGATTTCTGTTCTGTTGACATGGAGTTTTTTTATTCTGCAACCTAATAAATTCTTGATGTTGTATTTGTTCTTTGGGGCCAACATTATTCCATGTTCTAGTTCATAGCTGTTGACCCTTGATCCATTATGATTATGAACCATTGTAAACTTGTGGTTAAATATTAATGTTCACATTACTTCCACTGATAGTATAATATGTCTCTCTGTTCTTATACTCTTGTTACTGTTACTTTTTTATTAACTTTTAGTACTTATTTGACCACCTTATAAGACACAGGTGCTATATTTTTAATCTCCACAAAATCCCATCCCTGAATACCTTTCACAGATTAGTTTATGTATAACACAATCTTAACAGAGGCATCATTCGTTCCTTGTATTCATTTGCAACATCTACCTCAGCCCTATCCAGCACAGTGCCCATGCACCATGTCGTACATGATGCCTTTTTATGGCACCCTTCACAATTTCCAAATAAAATTTTAATTAATATTTGAAGAACATTTTTTTTTTGCATTTAAATAAATATTTTTACTTTTTGTCTTAAGAGCCCCCCTCCTCAAGTTCTGAAAATGTATTATAGTGGCTTTTTTATTCTGCAAAACAGCCTGGCTTCCTTATGATTCACTTTATTGCAGTGCCATAAACTATCTACACTGACAGTTTCACCAAGGCGACAATTGGACACCTAATTTGCCCTCAAAGTAACTTTAATCCAAATAAAGCTATGTTGCAAACTATGAACTATTTATAACAGCGTTAAAATAGGCGTGTTCTAAGTGTGTGAGTGCTTTGTGTTGTGATAACTTGTACATTCAATATATTTTAAGTGCTTTTTTCATTACTGTTCAAACTTTAAATTATTCAGTTATATTTTAAACATAATTCTTAACATGGTTAAAAGGCAAAGAAATTATAGCTAACATTATAGAAGGCCCTTTATTGAAAACAATGGAAAACCTGTGTGCTTATTGTGTAATGCGAACATGTCTGTTCCTAAAAGAAGTAATATAAAGTGACATTTTTTTACTAGCCACAAAAACTTTCACAGGGAATTTCCTGTGAATTCTGAACTAAGAAAGTACAAAGTGAAAGACATAAAATCTAAATTAGCATTGCAACAATGTGTGTTTTTGAGGTCAGTTCAGCAAACGCGTAACATGACAGTAGCTTATTACAAAGCTTGTTCCATTCTAGCTAAAAGGAAAAAAAGCTTTCAGTGATGGGAAAATAGTGAAAGAAGCCATATTAAATGCTGCTGAATCTCTGTTCAATTCTCACAAAGATAAATCTGTACTTATATCTTCCATCTAAAGACTTCCGTTGTCTTATCTAACTGTTGCTAAGTGTATTAAACAGATTTCTATCAGAATTTGCAACCATCTGAATATTTTTCACTCCAGTCTGATGAAAGTGCTCATCTGACATTGTTGAGTAATGTGTATTTGCTAAAATGGATTTTGATGATTTTATAGTAAAAGAAAAGTTTGTCTAATGCCACTTCATGGATGTACCAGGGGAGAAGATATTTAATGCGTCCCTTAAATTCACCAAAGTATCTTACTACTTTCAAAGTTTATTGCCATTTAAATAGAAATTCCCTTCCACACTTTCCTAATTTGAAATCTATGGCAGAAACAGTAAATGGCGGCTAGTGTATTTTTTTATCTTTTGCCAAACATCTTGAAACTTTTGGTTATGAATTTAGGTTTTGCCAGTTTTCAATATTTGAACCATTGATGTTTGCCAATAATCCATTCATTTCTATTGAGTTTTGTGAGCTTAGAGATAGGGTGTGTGAAATCTTCAAAAATTATAATCCTGAAGAATTAAACAGAAATTTTAAGTCTTCAGTCGCACCTTTCTTTGAAATCCTCCTATGCAACATGTGGCAATTTCTGGACTCTGGTAGACAGTACAAAACATCCCATTGTTGTAGTGTTGCTCTGAAAATCTACTCTTGTTTTGATTAAACATATCTTTGTGAAGTGGTTTCAACTATGAACATAATAAAAAACAAATATCTATCCTGCCTGACAGACTCGCTATGCATTAAGAGCAGCCTGTTCCAGCAACCCCACCAGATTTTGAACTTGCAGCTAGCATGCAGTGCCAAATTTCATATATTAGGATCATTGTATGATTATGATTAGCTTCACTGTGCAATGTTCTAATCAACAATTTTAGTTAATAATTTCATATATTTTTAAAATTTCTAAATTTATCATCTTTTTACTGTAATTATTATTATTATTATTAATTAGTCAATGTAATAGCAACAGTGGAATTGTAACCTTGTGCTCACATACTCATATTTATCATGCAAATGTGCCAGAGTACAAACATTGGACAGCCCTGATCTATCTCAATGTATCTTCTTTATTAAAATATACTCATGCTTTATAATCATGCTTATTACAACTTTGTGGAAAAGCCTCTTTACCTTGAAGCTATAAATTGCTTATTTTGGTATTTTGCATTCCAAAATGGTCAGCCCTTCTATCTCCATAATCTGATTATTTAACACTACTTCTTCCCATAAGGGATTATTGCTATGAAACGGAGCAGTTTCATTATGTTCACTTACTTTCCTACCAGATGTTTTCTACTAGGTTGCTGAAAGGAACTGCGCCTAGGACAATGGAAATGCAACACCAGTATTTTGAAGAATTCACAGGCAATATGCTATCTAAACGGAATGTTTGACAACTCTCATTTCTTCCAGTCTTCTCATTTATGTCCAACTAGTAAAATGAATTCCAATGGCTCAAAGAAAACACACCTAGTAGTTTTCATTTGCTACTAATTATAACAGCCAACTAAAATCAGAACTGTCAAGTAATATCTTACAGGAGCTTGATTGTGTCACATTGGCGGTAGTGAGAGATATTTGTATGTATTGCCAGTATATTAATTTAATATACAATATTTTTAAGTAAATTTAAGTATTTGACCATTTTTCAAAGCAATCTTCGACAATTTTTATTTATGTTTCAAATGCCTGAGTATACATAACAATTATGTTATTAATTATTATCTAGTGAGTCGATTTGATAATCTTATGCTCCACTTACTGTTGAACTATGCAAAACTAGTTTCGCAGGCTTTTGCCTGCATCCTCTGTTGCGAGTAGATAACTAAGAACATAATAGTCGCTTCACTGTATTGGTTCCAACAAAAAATTAAATGTTATACATAACAATGTTAAATTGCCACATAAAAACCTGAAAGAGTTATACGAATGTCAAGTATATGGTCATAATATAATTTCAGTGCTTCGAATATTTTAGCTTTTTTCTGTAGATATCATTGGTATGCCTGGTTTCTAAAAGCATGTGGGTTCAAACTTCTAAAATACAGTTATCATCATGGAAATAAATAGTGTAAAACTCTCATATTCTATTATAGCCAGATAAATAACTTCTTGACATACATGCATACACAGTTCCATTCACAAATATGGCTTTAGAATTAAAGGTTTTCCTTTACACTGTAAAGTATCAAATTGAATTCCTACAGCTACACATATGGAATTTGTAACTGAAAAGCAAAGATGGATATTACAAGCAAGCAAACCTTTAAGTGTGAAATATGAATACCCAAGTTTAGGATATATTACCACTCCAAAGTCAACAACTTTATAAGTACAACGTTTATCTAGGAGTTCAAAATTACAAATCATAGAAATAAATTCTATATGCTTCTAAGTATATTTGCTATGGTACAGTAAAAACATATGAGTAAGGAAAGACAGGTGAGCAAGAAATAAGTGCCACAAACACTTTGTTAAATATAAAAATAAACTGTACAAAATATAAAAATGCTGGTATGCTACAATGAAACAACTTCAGGTTCATAATAGTGCTTTTAAGGGAAAAATGAAGAAAAGAAATTTCTTCATACATAGTTTTATGTTGGTACTTCGGTTTTCAGATGTGGCAACATTTTTTTCACTTAATGCATTAAAAGTACTTTCTTTCTGTAGCATTTTCTCATATTTCTGCCACAGAAATATTATGCTTTCAGAGTTGATGTTTAAATATTCAGTATAATAGTATAAGGTTAATATTAATATTACACTGCAGCACTCCGCAGCTCTACAACATTGAGCAACCAATTTACATTTTGTGTAAAACAAAAAACTGTATGCAAATGAATTAAATACCTCAGGCATAAACACTGTATGGTTTCACTCTTGCTACATATGAACTGCAGAACAGTTTCATTAAAAAGTATACATATCCAGGAAGTCATTAATGTATTTTCTACATTCTGAAAATGAGGACATATACATACACTTTGGCTTATGCCAAATATATCTGGTAGCCATAAACAAATGATACAGTTTTGGGGCCTGTGGCTCTGAAACTATAACATTCTTAGTACAAAACCTATATCAAAGTTTTCATTTTTAGAATATTTAGTAAAAATTTTATCTTATATAGATATAGGAGCGCCTTGTTAAGAAGCTTAATGTAATGCACTACTATACATCAGCAAATTTCAGGATAAATAAAATGATTAATGATATCTTTAATTAAATTCTATTTTACAAAATAGACTATGTTTTACATGAGGGCTATTCAATAAGTGCAAACTAATTCCATGCAAACTCAAAAGGAGATAGACTAAATTGTTTTTAACATTACCTTGGCCAAATAGTGACTGTTGAGGGATTATGTACATGGTTATTGAGTTATGAAGCTTAGTTTGGTTTGAGAGCAGTTTTCTTGCTTAAACAGGAAACAAGAGTTAAAAATTGAGAAATGCTAATTTTGTGTATTAATAAAACATTAGCTTCTGAAAGAAGCAATGTTCCACAGATGTTATGGCAAATGTTTACCTTCACTTAGAATGGCATATAAATGGTTTAGTGAAATTAGATGTGGCCAAACAAGTACAAGCAATGCAATCCTGTTTAGGTAATGATTAGCAAAATGTTTTTAAAAAATTCATGAAATAGTTCTGAGCATTCATATACTGAAGGTGTGGGAGACTGCTGATACTGTGGGCATTTCTGGAGATCGGATGCATAATATTTTGCAAAGTCATTTGCAAATGAAAAAACTGCATGCAAAATGGATATCACATTTGCTAATGTTTGACTAGAGGAAAACAAGCTGTCACTACTGCGTGACTGAGCTGTTTAATTTCAAAGACAGTTGTGACAGTCTGTGAAATGTGGCTCCTGCAATGCATGCTTATAAATGGAGTAGTAAATGGTGAGTTGTAAAAGAGTAGGTGCTCCAATGAAGGCAAAATCAATCTTCTCAGCAAAATAAGTGAAGGTTATCAACATGGTGCAATTTTAATTGGTTTTTTGGAAAAGGGCAACACCATAACCAGTGAGCATTACAACGTGTTATTGAAACAATTAAAACAATGTGATCAAAAAAAAAATGATCCTATTCTATCATATAAGTGCACCAATTTGTGATTGAAACCTCAAAATGAAATCCTTCTTCATTCCCCTACTCTCTGGATTCAGCTTCCTCAAATTATTTCTTGCTCCCCAATGTAAAGAAATCGCTAGCGAGAAAGAAATTGCATCAAATGAAGAGGTTGTTACTGAAACAAATGTATTGTGAAGAGTTGAATAAATCACATTTTATGGATGAAACAAATGAATCAGAAAATTACTGGAATAAGTGTATGGATTTTTTCCCCCAAAAAGTTTTTTCTGCTTTATTTGGATGAATTTGCTGAAAGGCCCTTGTACATGTAAAAATACTGGTTAAAACAATGATTATCAGGGCTACTCCTCTTTGAATGCCCATCTTCAAGCACACAATGTTCAGGCTTTCAAATACTTTATATGGCATGTGGAAATCTTCAAATGTATGTAGTGTAAAATATCATACTATGCAATAATACTTCCAAAACTCCTAAAATAAGATATTAAAGGAGAGCCATAGTGTTACAGATACATCACAGAGTGACAATCAAAGCACTTTCATGCTATGCTTAAGGTTCTATGAAAGCCAACAAACACAGTTGCTCTATAGGAGTGTGTTCAAGGAGAAAATTTACTTCTGGCTTATTCATACAGCATATTATTTTGATAGCATGCCAAAGCACAACATTTTTTTGTAAATTGCAATTGACTAATAAGCTGTGGATGTTTACTCCAATACTAGACTGGAAAACACAAATGAAATTTAGTATAGCAACATATGAACTTGAAAGCGGGAATATTAACCTGCATAAAATAGTGTTTGCATTAAGGACTAAACATTATGATAAAGGGCAAACTCACTTAAATATTTACATTTTCATTAGGTTTATGTCTCTGTTTTGAAAAGCAATTCATGCTTCTTCCTCTATGCATCCAACTAATGTGTTAATTACATAGCCATAGTCTCTTCATAAGAGAAGCAATATAGCCAAAATAAATGAAGTGAATGTAAAGGTTAGAAAGTTTTGTGTATTTCAAGAAAATACCAGTTAAGTATTAAAAATCATTTTAGATATGTAATATAATGCCAAACCCACATCTGTTATAGGACTGCCTAAAATGGGTAAACTTGTGGTATCTGCTGAAGTTCCTAGTTTGATGAGTGTGAAGTGCACATGACACTGTGATAAGTGTGGAATAAATAACTAAACTGATCAATGAATGGGAGTTTGAGATTGATGAGTTGAGAAAGATCCAGAGGGTGGGATAGACCAAAAGAAAAATGGCCGCTCTGAGCAGAGCAAAGGAGGAAAAAACAATGATCAAGGCACTCACGCCATCCGACAAAATTGCCCAAATACATGGATGTGGAGTTAAAAAGGCTGGGGACAGCAGGAGAGTTCTCCACTTTTATATCATGTCACTTAAACAGAATGAATCCTTGTGTAAAATACATGAAAAAGAATACAATTTATTTTCACAAGAAAATAAACAAAATTGTTATTAGTGGTGTGTCCCTTGAGGGCTTAACAATCAATCACCTTACCCACCCTCCAAGCCCTGTCCACAGAAATGCCCGACTTTTGAACATCTGCTAAGCCAGGGTCAACTAGCAGATGGAATATGACATCAGCCTATTTCATAGAAGAAATACAACGATGGATATCTCTTTTTGCAGATATAATATGAGCAATAAAAGCTGTAATGAGCGGTAATGTTTGCTGTTTTGTTCTCACTTCCTAAATTAATAAGATAAAAGAGCTATGTTTCTTCAAAGTAATGTTATAGTACATAAAAATGGAGAATGAAATGTGAGAAAATATGTACATATATATATATATATAAACAATTGAAACTCCTTTGTATGTAACTTATTTCGGCATAATTCTGTTTTATACATAAATTTCTGTAGGTTCCAGTAAAATTACATAAAAACATGTTAATTAAACCATTATTTATTTGTAATGCATCTATATTTACTAATTTTTATGAAATACGCTTGATTTGTATGTAACCCAGTTGAAATAATGTTATAGAAGTATGAATTTCCTGTTGATTCCTGAAACATTATAGTCAATTAATAATAATAAGGTGCCAGTGAAACTAAACCATTATTGTATCAACCCCTTTATGGTATATGGGAAAGGGTAGGCATGGCTGATGGTTGGACTTGAGTTGCCATAATGTATGAACATTGATATGGAGAAGGGCAAGGAGAGCAAACAACCAGAATGAAACCAAAGGAGGTTGCTACAGTCATTCAGAACATTAGATGTGCTTCCATTTGAATTTTATTCAGTATATGAAAACTATATGCAGTAAAAAAAATGCAGCCATCTGACACTTTCCTTGATTCATAATGAGAGAAACAGACAGACTGACCCTTTGTATCTGAATATGTTTACATATTCCTTTAACTGCAAGTGGCATCTTGGAAAGCACTTCTTCTGCAGCCCCCCCCCCCCCCATTTCCCCAAAAAACTGTTTGTGCTTACTTGGATGCCACAAACAGTCAATACTGTCTTGTTGAATTAAACGTAAAACTTCTAAAATCTTGTCAATATATTAAACTCTCTTGATGTTTCACATTAAAAGTTTTTTTTTATTAAAAAGTAAGTTGGGACTAGTATTGTGAGTCACTTGCTCAGATTGTCAACCAAATGACGACTAACGGAACTTTTCAAGTAAGATGCATACTTGGCTGTGTGCGCTCTGCTGGTCTGTTGATGAACCTGTACAATACGTTGTCTGCTTCTGGTATATCAAAATTCATAAGTATACCAGAAGCAGACAACGTATTGTACAGGTTCATCAATAGACCAGCAGAGCGCATACATGTAAGTATACATCCTACTTGAAGAGTTCCATCAGTTGTCAATTGGTTGACAATGTGAGCAAGTGACTCAAGAAACAACATTAAATGGATTTATAGGGGATCAGCACACATTTGGGTGCACAAAATCTGAATTTTACATACCTTAACTATCAAAATCAACTCTATAGACCAGCAAAATGAAAGCATCAGATATACAATGCTCAACATCACACCTGCAATGCTATCAATGTCATTGGGAGGGGAGTTGTGCAGAAATGCAGGGATGTTATGTGGAACTTGATTTAGAACTGTGATGAATTATGCATTAATATGCACTAGGAGTTTCACTGAATGTATTAGTTATAACCTAATAAATGTTTTTTCTAAAAAATGGAGTGAAATTTTACTATCATCCTCATGTAAAACATGACGACTGGTTAGGTGCTCTGTAATGGCAAGCTGTAATTAATATAAAAATGAAATTAATAATTCCCAATATTATTCTTTTATAATTTGCATTAATCATTGCATTTGTGTGCATATTTTAATATTTTTGTTGCAACCTGTTTTGTGCAACAATTATTGTAAAGTCTGGTGATAAAATATTGTTTATAGCATCTAACAGTAAGCATTTGACCTTCTTATTTTTTATATACAACAATATTTCTGTTGATATGAATTGCACAATTCTGCTCTAATTGCAACAGTATACCTCACCAGCTGCAGTTTACAAGAAAGCTGTTTTCATTTGGCACTAATGAAAATATAACACTTAAAATTGCATCTAGAAAATATGAACTTTGCACTTAGTTGAATGAGTTTATTATAAATATAAATTACAATTACTTTTTGGAATGCATATATTAAATATCTTCTCCTAGAGATATGGAAAGCAAATACAAATAAGGAATTAAAGCAGTGATAGGGCATTATACCAGGGGCTAACAGTGTATCATAAATTCATAAAATTTGAAGATGAACAAAACTGCTTTATGCAAGATACTGAAATCATCCATTATTAATATGGCCAATGATTAGCTGTTGAAAATACCAGATGTATATATCAGGTTTTCAAGTAAAGCCAAGTGCTAGGTTTTAAAAATAATTTTAATCTTTAGTAATGTGCCCCATATTTATTGAAAATAAAAATAACTGAGCTATAAAACTGTCAATATAAACATTGGTACTATTGACTGAGTGACCAACATGTTTATGCTGAAAGGGGATCTGCGAAAGAATTATATTTACAAACAATATTAGCTGATTCCAGATTTATAAAAACATTCTGCTTTAATCATCAATAATTATTATTGTGATTTCTCAAACAAGATGAAGAGAGAATGTTATGGTGTACCTAAGTAATAAGTCTAAGTTAAAAGATTTTCCTTTTGCTATAAATGAAATGGCAGTATTGCATATAACACATTCAATAGTTTAACTACTAAATGACAAAGAGAGATCAACATTCCTTTTGTAAAGTAGTTACCAATTTAAATTCATACTAGAATTATTAAAGATACCTGACTTTTCATTTTTATACACAGGTTGCAGTGCTTAATTTAAACATTTTTTTTAAAAAATAAATATTTATTAGATAAAAAAAGTTACTTATACCAACACTTTTGCATGTCAGTTGTGTCACCTGTCCAGAGAAAATTATTTGATACAACCCTCCTTCAGTTGCAATAACCATCTCCATCCTTAAGCTACAGCATTTGCACACTCTCTGTAAAGCAGTACTGTTCATACTGGCAAATGCTGATTTGGTAGCTCTGCATAAAGATACCATATTAGGGTGTCTGGACTTGTTAGCAACCCTTTTGACTACACTCCAAACATAATAGTCAAGGAGATTCAAATTGGAGCTAATGGGCGTAAAGAATTCTGACCAGAACAGGTCTATATTATCCGACTACTAGTTTTGCACTAAATGGCGCTTATGTGCCCATGCACTATACTGCTGAAATACATATCGCCTCCTTCAGGCCATAGTTTCACCACATTCATCAGAACATCTACCTAAACTTCTTTCTTGGACAGTTTTCCCCACCTGAAAGAAATGTGGTGGACTCCTCATTGGACATGACATCTAGCTTGTGAACACTTGCTGGAAATTTCGTTCTAGCAATAATTGGGACATCCTTGTGTTTGTGGGCAAGCCAGTGATCATTCCTGAGTTAACCTTGGTGCCAACAGTACAAATTTTTATTGCCAGAAAGGAATCTTATTCATCCCTTTGCTTAATTTTTAACAAACACAATAGCAGGTTGCAGCCAGCAATTTGTTTTGTTTTGGGAATGTCAGAGAGCATGTCATGCCTTTATTGTATACCAATTAAAACCTAGATCCTTCTCTGCAATCCAGAGCATGGTTAGCTCAATGAACATCCAACATTGATGTTAATTTTCTTAAAGAATGCCTGGAGTCTGCTGAAATCAATTCCCGAGCCCTTTTCACAACTGCCTAAATCTGTCTCACACATTCTCTCGAATGAATCTTTGCCGACGTGTTAGTGGACCCTTCCCCAGACTTCTTGGAAGCATTATGTTTAGCAACAATATCTTAAACAGTTGATCTCGATACCCTAAGAACCAAATTACTTCAGTCGACAAATGTCTGGTGCAAAGACTTTCAATAATAATGGCTCTTTGGTTGTACTCCACACTTCTTTGCAATAGCTTAGCCATTTTGTAGTTATTTGTTAAAGCATGTAGCTTTCACAAATGCAAACAATGACCTATAGCGGAAGTATTATATGATAGGAAATTCATATTTAAATTTATCCAGATTTAAGCGCCATAATCTGTGTGTGTGTGTGTGTGTGTACACACACTGAGGCAAAATAAATAAATAAAAAAGAAAAAGTAAAAAGCAAAACAATTTTTTTTTCATCATTTTTAACTTTAAGCATTATTATAATTCCATTCATTTTTTGAACATTGAATACATTTCCAAACATTGTGCAACTACTGTTATGTATTTGAATATCATTTTCAGTCTATTACTTCCTTTATTGTATGAGCATGAACATGAATGCAATTTAATCACATTTTTACTCCTGGACAAATTGAAAAGTCTAATGGCATTGTTGTTACATTAATTTTATTCTATTGTTGAGGTATTCCAATCATTTTAAAACATAATTTTATGAGATAAAGATGCTGTTAAGTCGACAGGAGGCTGCTAAAGCAGTTGCCCTGGAAGGAACGTACATTATGTTGCCCAAGTGTTATGAGTCAATGTCTCTACTATACAAAGGACATACCGAAGATTCTAGGAATTTTGTATCTACTGCAGAAGACAAGGATCAGGTTGCAGAAGGGTGACATCTGCCAGAGATGATACATTTCTTCAGCTGCAAATTTTGCATGATCGTCACACAACAGCCACAGAAGCTCAAAATTGCTTGCAAAGGACATTAAGAGCCTATGTCAGCATGAGAACAGTGAGGAGATTTGGAGAAGTGTACCTCACCTCTATAAAACCAGTCAGAGGTCCCTTGCTTACCTAGAAACATAGGAAGGATGCCTTGCCTTTGCTTGTCAATATCTGGAGTGGACTGGGGTGCAATTGAAAGCTATTTATGAATGAGTCGAGGTTCAACCTAAGGTTGCTTGAAGGCAGGAAAAGATTATGGAGGACTGGAAAAAGGTATGCCACTTGCACCTTCTCATCTGTGATGGTTTTCAGGAAAGGTTCTGTCATGGTGTGGGCTGGTATCAGTGCAGAAGCCAAGATAGAGTTGCTTTTTGTGGAGAACAGGGCTCTGAATGCAAACTGGTACAATGAAGTAAATTCTTCAAGATCATGTTATCCCCTTTGCTCCATATATTGGCAATGATTTTCGCTTCGTGTGTGACAATACCTGTGCACATATAGCCCACACTATTACACTGTACTTGCATGAAGTGGGGATTCAGGCAGTAGTTTGGTCAGCATGAGGCCCTGACCTGAACTCCATTGAGTATATTTGGGACATGATGGAGAAAAATATTCATCAATGTAAATTATATCCAATTTGTCGTCTCACACTCTAATGCTTCACTTACTTTTAAATATGGTTGGGCTGGTTTCAAAGAGATATCCTCTCCTTCTTCAACCAATTTGAGTCAAGTTGGTTGAAGATGGAGAGGATGTCTCTTCGAAACCGGTCCCACCGTATTTAAAAGTAAGTGAAGCACAAGAGTATTTTAGACAACAGATTAGATATAATTTACATTTAACAAGCTTCATTGTGTGAATTCCAACAGAATTTTTTAAAAATGACTTATTTTTTGAAAGTTCTTAAATGAATTCATCAATGTGTTTCTGAGAGCCTCAATGAATTTCTGGAGGCGTTACATGAGCAATGGGAGGTCATACTACAAGAAAACCTAAGGATTTTGATTTGCAGAATGCCCATAAGGTTGCAAGCTGTGATACAAGCCAGAGGAAACACCTGCTCTGCTTCTGAGAGTGTCACTGAGTGTTGAAAGGTGTGACATCATGTTACCCTACAGATAAAAATGAGATAATTATGAAATGTGATTAACTAGCATTAATATTCCTACTCATACATTAAAGAAAATTATAGACTCAAAATGATATCAGAATACATTACAGTGGTTGCAAAATGTTTGGAAAAGTATTTAATTATTTAAAATTGAATGGAATTATAATAGTTCAGATATAATGCATAAAATTACAAATATTAAAAAAAATTTAGTTGTTGCATTTTGGGGGCAGGGGAGGGGGCTCTCTATTTGTTTTCTGTGTGTCATAGCTCTATGCTTTGTGCAACTCTCATGGTATCTTTCTTCAATGTCAGTTCAAGGACTGTCTAGTTATTTTCTATCAATAACTATAAATCTGCCATAGATTTTGCAAGTATTTTTCTGCTTTCCTCTTAATTAACTTTCAAATTTATGAGGTACCTTTGTAAGCCATTCCAAGGAATGTATCTCTACAGCAAATACTGCGGAAAATATTGTTATTATTCCAATTATAAATATATCTTTGTTGCTAAAATGTACCAATTTAGATTATCACATAGTAAATTATATGTATAGCCTGTCTATGGTTTTACAAAAATATTGTTTTTTAAAAATCATTAGCAAAATTGAGAACATCCGCAGATAAATGTCATTAATGCAAGCTCCAGATTTATTTATACAGATGCTAAAAAATATAATTTCCTATGAATAAACTGTAGAGTTATTTCCTTGGAACTGCAGCTGCTTTGGCACAGCTTATTCAACTTCCTATTTCTGAAACTTGAGCTTTAAAAATCTTATGAAAGCTAGGGTCTACTAACTGGAAGACAATCAGATTCTTGTACTTGGTGCTGTATTGTGCTTCTGTTGTTCTCTTTCTTGCTTGGAACTGTACTAATAGTATTCAATTTATCTTTTAGAACTATTACAGGATCATTATCTTCATCATCTGAAAGGAAAAATAAATTTAAATCACTATAATTTTAATTATAAGGCAATGCATGGTTCAAGTTGTCACCAACAACATTGATTTAAAGCTTTAACATATCTGGCAAGCACTGCAAATCAAATGATTTTCAAACCATAATTATTGTAATATTTCTTTAAATAATAAACTGAAGTATATTCTATAAAATAGTCCAACCTTGCCTTTAAAAGTTACATTTTGAATGACACACTTAGAAGCATGGGTAATGGCATATGGGGCACATCTCTGCATTCACCGCAAATCATGTTGGTTTTGTGGCATACCACACATTTACAAAAAGGATGCAACTTTTTTCCTGTTGACGATATCCCTTGAAGAAAATGTTTTTCTGTCAATTTGGGGGTGGCAGGGGTTTCAGAATTTCTACCCCTTTTGTGGATCGGCCTCTGAATTTGGAAGCTTATAATTAGGCAAGTGTGATCAATTGATAAGCAAAAATTCAGATATATCATTGTTTTTTTGCAGATTTAGAGCTCTCCAAATCGCCTAGCAATTGTATATCCAACACGTGAAAAAATAGTTTTTTGCACCATTTTACAGCTTTTCATAAAGAGGGATATGCTTGCAATACCTGATACACTAAATCAACAACACCCATATGCATATTGTATTCATGTATGATACCAGACTTGAAAATTGTTATGTTAGTTTCGGTTCTAGCTTTCCTGTATCGTACATCAAAATTATAAAAGCAGTAACTATCCTTCTATTAAGCCAAGCAATGTAAGTCAAAGATGGAAGCTGACACACACCTCCATTTCCCCTCTCTTTAATGCCTCCAATTTGGCAATCCAATACGATTTGAACGTATTTGCCTTTTGAGGTGAGATCTTCCTGCACTTTATGCTCATATACATTTGTTTCAGTAACTATGAGAGCTACTAAATCTACAATAAAAAACTTGTTAAATTGGTTGACTGTTACTTGTGAGCTGTATATGAGGCTGTATACTACAGGTTGTACTTTCTCACAGTTGAAACCATGATTTGAACTTGAAATAACAAATTTGTAACTTTGTAATTTCTTGCCAAGTGAGCCTTGCCTCATTAGTATTTAAATGAAATGAAAATGTTCCCAATAATCAAACCCAAACATATGGTGCCAAAAACAGGTTGCAGTATAAAGTTGTTAATTTATCTATCTCAGCAGCCGAAAATTGTATAGCTAAACCTGAACAACAATCTAAGCTTATTGTGTCATGCAAATACAATCATATGATTCAACCACTTCATCTACAGCCACATACATATTGTATATGAAAGCCTACTCTCTACGAATGATAAAGAAGTATGTACACGCCTGCTTTGACATAATGTCAAACATTTCAATATTAATTACTGCTGTATGCAGCTGCTCAGTTAAAGAGCTTGCAATGCTTATAACCATTAGTGTCGAATGGTGGTAGCGTTCAAGAGAAAAAAGCCAAGAACTCTTTTAGCACTGCAAATCACAATCGACATGTAAAATACACTCCAAAATTTATCCATTTTTTTTTTTTGAAAATAAACACAGCAACACTTGTTATAGTTGGCTCATACTGCATTTAATGTCCTTTCAGTTTTTGTTTCATTAAAATATTAAAAAATATAAAGATTTATTCTTTAGTGTAAAAATTTAAATTGTGGGCCATTTAAATACCTAGATCTCTTTATTGGGTATCCTGGAAAAGACAGTGTAAGATTTAAATGGTCATTTGGCAATGGGTTAACACTGGGATAATACAGCAGTGTCCTATAGGAATTACGACCTCAGAAGACTGCTACAATACCACTATGCCAGGCAGGAATGCCCACAAGTCCTTCAGACAATTGGTTGACATTGGAAGGGGAAGAAAAATTGCTCATTGTTTTAATGGAGCTCTTTTGAAAATGATGGAATTTCAGCATTACTATAAGAGTGACAATGTATTTTTGAAAAATAATTGCTACATTTTTAGCATTGCTCTCTCTCTCTTACACACACAATAGAACTCCAATCAGCATCATAAAGCATGAATTGCATAAGAAAAGTGTTCTTCTTTGGGGTGAGAGTGGGAAATTTGACTAAATTGTACTTTCCCAGTGTCCAAAGTAGATTACATATAAAATTCATTATAAGTCATAACATCATGGCTATAACCATGGGTCATGTCAAATTTGGTGAATACTTCTTTCGCTTGAAAATAACCGAGAACCCTATCTGTATGGGGGAGGGGAAAAATCACAAGAAGACCATATTCTGTGAAATTTCAGATCAGGAGAGAAGTGAATTTCAGAAAATATAATAATGTCAAGAGGCTGCCGGCCTGTGAACAAAAGTGAACTCGGGGACAAACACACAAAACATTTTAAAAATTTGTAAACAAATTATACTTTGATGTCTTACAACAGAACTGGCACAAAAACAGTGGCAAAAACACACATGTAAAATTCTCTATTATAAACATATATTCTAATTAGAATTAACTTAATGTCCTCTATTTTAATGTATTCAGTTGGTTCATACACTTCAGTAAAGGAGTTAGTGTATTTAGTTTGTTCAGACTAACACCATTTACTGAAGTGTATGAACAAACTGAATACATTAATGCAGATTATTTTACCATTCCATTGTCTATAGCTTTGCAAGTACAATTTATCCAATTAACTTAATGTACATTTATACATTACTCTTATAATGGAGCATACTGCAAATAAAGTCATTAAAAACACATACACACATGCACACATTTTATTTAATTACAAAATTATTGTAGTTAAATTAAACATTTCACTGAGGGTTTAGGCTGCTACTTTGAAGGGTACTATAGAGGATTTTAGTAATCAGTGGAACAGCTTTATCTTGGCTAAGTAAACTGATGCAAAAATTAAAATTTTTTAAAAATTATAAATCTTTAAAAAAGTTTTCATATGGAACTAACACAGTGAAGCTCATGTGAATTGAATCTGTCTTAAAACTCTTCACGCTTCACTAACCTTAAAAATATACAGAACCGGTTTCAAAGATATGTTATCTCCATCTTCGGCCGTGGACGACTGGTGTGAAAGGTTGTTGTTGCATAGTATCAGAAGCAATGTTCCGCTCTGGTGAAACTTTTATGAACTTAAAATTTATATTTTCTTTTTTCGGAATGTCAAAATTCATCAAATGATCCTTATGTTTGTAGATGTAAATCTTTTCCCAAATATCCAATTCTACTGGTACATGTACAGCTCTCAATAATTCAACTTTCTTTATATCTTTATATCATGTTTTCAGTCCAAAAGTGATATGCCACTGCTGATTTTTCTATTTGTTTGTATTTTAAATTCCTCATGTGTTCTTTAAGTGGTATCTCCACATTCCTCTTGGTTTTTCCTATGTAGATCTTATCACATTTAGCACATGAAATCTTGTAAATTCCTGCTTTTTTCTCCTTTGGGGTATTATCTGTAGTATTGTCTTTCAAAACGTTGTTTAGACTAAATCTATTAGTGGGAGCCAATTTTATATTAACACCTTAAAATATTTTTTGAAATTTATACATCACTGTTGGGTTATATGTGAATTTTTAAAGGACATATTTTCTTTAACTGTTGATAATGTAGTGCAATTTTCAATTCTTTTCTTCTTCAGAAATTTTTTAAACTTATTACATATTAAGTCTGCATTAAAACCATTTAAAATTGCTATTTCTTTAATTTTTTTATATTCCATTCTTCTTTACTGATTGGCAAATTGATCATTCTGCATATCAGACTATTAAAAATTGCATGTTTATGAGCCATGGGATTAAAACCATTTTCTTTGATATAATTATCTGCATGTGTGTCCTTTCTATATATGCCAAATTTAAGGTTTTCTTTACTTTTTATAATTTTAATATCCAAAAAAGGCACGTATGAAAAATATTTAGTTATTACCAAAAAGTTAGGTTATGTCATTTGGGATAGTATATTAAGGAAAGCACTGGAATCATATAGAATGAAAAGTAACGAAAAAAGTAAACATACACAAGAAAAAAATTAATAACTTATATCAAAATCCAAAGAAAATCAGTAGATCAGAGTCAAAACCAAATTATGTAGTAAATTTATGTCGCAAAACTTTCAACCAACAAGAAACAGCATTCCTCAACAAAGGTCTGTGTAGACTTTCCAATAATGTAGAAGAACATGTGGCAGATCTTGAAATAGCTATGAATAACTTAACAAACCAAGACAAGCAAAGAATTAGGATAAAATCGAAAAAAGTCTTAAAGAAATGAACAAAAAGAAACCTACACTTATGTAATCAATTTGCTTACACTAAAACTCCACTTACTTTTATAAACTAAGACTAGTTTCGGAAGAAGGTCTCTTCCATCTTCAGTTTTTGGCTGTACTGTTGTCTCTCGAACTGGTGACTGGATATCTGGATGATCTTGTGGTGTCATCTGGTGATTGAAGGATGAACTCGCTGAGTTCGTCAAATGGAGGAAATTCAAAATTCATTAAGTTTTCTTTGTTCTTTAATATGAAAATTCTTTCCCAAGTGGATAACTCTATTGGGTTGTGAAGATTTTTTAGCAATTTAATCTCTGGTTTTATTTCGTGATTCCTGGTCCAAAAGTGAGCTGCAACTGCTGATTTATCAACCTGTTTGTACCGAATATTTCTGAACTGTTCTTTCTTTCGAATTTCCAAATTTCTCTTTGTTTTTCCTATGTACCTTTGTTCACAATCAGCACACTGTATTTCGTAAATTCCTGAATTCTGTTCTGTTGGTATGGATTCTTTTAATGTGCATCAATCACCAGATGACACCACAAGAACATCCAGATATCCAGCCACCAGTTCGAGAGACAACAGTATGGCCAAAAACTGAAGATGGAAGAGACCTTCTTCCGAAACTAGTCTTAGTTTATAAAAGTAAGTGGAGTTTTAGTGTAAGCAAATTGATTACATAAGTGCAGGATTTATCCACTCCATTGTCAACAGCTTTGTAAGTACAATATAATTTATTATATAGACAAACAAGTCGCTAGAAGCAATAGCCGAACTCGTGTGGTTGAAGGATGGCGGATATAAACATTCATAATTTCAACTCATACAATGCTAACCTCAACAACACAAAACGGGAAATTAAAACATATCAAAAATTACAAACCAAAAAACGACACATTGCAGCCAACATAAGGTTCTTAAAATAATGCATAAAAAACAAAATCACCCCCATATTTGTGAGAAAAACAGTAAAAATAAACAATAGTGTACACCAAAAAGCAGCAGAAAAAAAGGTAATAGAAATTGAGAAATGTGTACAATACAAAAAACTACAGGAAATAAATTTACGTATTTACGATTTACATAAGAAATTGACGGCAATTTTGGGTTTTCATGTACGGGATAATTTAGAACATAACCTACATCAAAATTTAAAGACACAAATGAAAAATAAAAATCAAAAACTAAAAAAGAAATTCCAGAACTTAAAGAAATGCCAAATTAAATCAATACCTACCTCAAGTACACACACAAAGGATAGGCTCGTCAATCTCTTGAGTGCCACATTTTCGAATAATGAAATCAATCTACTAAGTAAAGGCCTAAAAACCTGTATAGAATTCCCAGAAAAAATAGAAGATTACATAGCAGGCATAGACATAGCCACTCACCAACTAAAAGAAAGCGAAAAATCGTTTATAAAAATAAAATGTAAAAAAGCTTTAGAGAAAATAAAAAACGGGGAAAAAACAAAATATTACAGGAGGACATTATAACAACTAAAAGATAAACCAGCGATATACACAAAGGCAGATAAGGGCAACAAAATAGCAATTTTAGACCAAAGTGATTACATAAATACAGTAGAAAGTATGTTAAAAGGAGAGAATTACAAAACAGTTGAAAAGAATCCACTCAACAAATGCAATAAAATGTTAACCGAAACATTAAAGGAAATAAAAACATTATCCAGTGCAGAAAAACAAAAAATCAAACAGAGCAATCCGGTACTTCCTAGACTTTATGCATTACCGAAAATACATAAAAATGATAATAGCATGAGACCCATAATAAACAACATCAGTTCGCCCACTTACAAAGTAGCAAAGAAATTGATCAATATTTTCAAATCTTTCAAAAAATTTCAAAGTTTGAGTATTAAAAATTCAGTAGAACTAGTTGAAAAACTCAAACAAATTAAAATTACATCTGAAGACATATTGGTATCTTTTGATGTAAAAGCTTTATTTCCGAGTATACCAACAGAAAAACTTGTAATCATGGTCAAAAAATGGTTAACATCCATAAATTTACAAACACAAAAAATAGAAGACCTATTAAAACTTACGATGGTATGCATTCAACAAAATTACTTTAGCTTCAACAAAAGATATTACCAGCAAGTTTCAGGCTTGTCTATGGGAAATCCTTTGTCACCATTCCTAGCAAACTTATTCATGAGTGCCCTTGAAATACACATCACAAATGCCTTCCCTTTAATTTTCAAGACATGGCACAGGTATGTAGATGATATTTTTGCAATAATACCAAAGAAACACTCAAGAGATGCTTTGAAACTTCTCAATCTACAGTACAATTCAATAGAATTTACCATAGAGGAAGAAAGAAATGACTCCCATTTCTAGATTTAAAAATCATAAGGGATGGAGATTGTTTGAAGTTTGGGATCCATAGAAAAGAAACACACATAGAAAACTACATAAAAAATGATAGTTATAACCCCATTCCACAAAATATTAAGTTTTTCATAGTTTGACACATAGACTGACGAATATCCCACTCACAGAAACAGAATACAAGAGAGAATATCAACAGATAATAAAGACGGCTACAACCAATGGTTTCAACAAGGACACAGTAACAAAAATTATCAATAAATTCAAAAGACAAAAAATGATAAGGGAAGTTTCCACATTGAAGAACATCAAAGAGGAATATGAATTTAAAAGTTTTACATACCATCCGATTTACCACAACAAATTCAAGAAGATTTTCAAAGAACATGGGATAATCTTAGCCCCAAAGAACAAAAATAATATTGGAAACTTAGTAGGATGCACATTAAAAGCATCCATACCAACAGAACAGAAATCAGGAATTTACGAAATACAGTGTGCTGATTGTGAACAAAGGTACATAGGAAAAACAAAGAGAAATTTGGAAATTCGAAAGAAAGAACAGTTCAGAAATATTCGGTACAAACAGGTTGATAAATCAGCAGTTGCAGCTCACTTTTGGACCAGGCATCACGAAATAAAACCAGAGATTAAATTGCTAAAAAATCTTCAAAACCCAATAGAGTTATCCACTTGGGAAAGAATTTTCATATTAAAGAACAAAGAAAACTTAATGAATTTTGGATTTCCTTCATTTTACGAACTCAGCAAGTTCATCCTTCAATCACCAGATGACACCACAAGAACATCCGGATATCCAGCCACCAGTTCGAGAGACAACAGTACGGCCAAAAGCTGAAGATGGAAGAGACCTTCTTCCGAAACTAGTCTTAGTTTATCAAAGTAAGTGGAGTTTTAGTGTAAGCAAATTGATTACATAAGTGTAGGAATTATCCACTCCATTGTCAACAGCTTCGTAAGTACAATATAAAAAGAAACCTATCAGAATTAACTATTACAAAAATATTATCAAGAGCCTTAACTCAAAAGGAGTAGTGTATAAAAAATTAGATAAGGGAAATACAATAGTAATCCTAGATAAAGAACAATATACCACTAGCATGTTAAATTTATTGAACAAAAAGGAATTTACCAAAGTCAAATCAAATCCATTGAATAAATGCTTCAAAATTGTTAATGAAGCCACAAGAAAAAACACATTTATTCCAGATACAAATAAATATAAATTAATCACAAATAATTCAAAAATAGCAAGTATATACGGCTTACCAAAAATTCACACACCAATAATGAGCATGAGACCAATCATAAACAATATTAACACCCCCACATATTTCCTAGCAAAATGGCTATCAGACCGATTCAGAATTACCACAGTTGAAAAGCAGAAGCATAAATAATTCTATTCAATTAATTGAAGATATGAAGGATATTAGATTATTACCTACAGATACACTAGTGTCATTTGATGTGATTTCATTGTTCCCCAGTATACCTAGAAAAAAGCTTTTAATCATTTTACAAAAATGGTTTAAAGAAATAGGAATCAATGAAACACACAGAAAAGAGTACATACATCTGACAAACATTTATATTAATCAGTCATATTTTACATTTGATAAACATTTTTATAAACAACAAACAGGCTTGACCATGGGCAGTCCTCTATCTCCTTTTCTGGCAAATCTTTACATGAGTAATTTTGAAACACACATTATGTCAGGCTTTCTACACTTCTTTAAGTGTTGGTACAGATATGTATATGATGTTTTTGCCATAGTTAATGAAAAGTTAATTGAAGATGCACTAAAGATTTTGAATATTCAAAATAAAGATATAAAATTCACACATGAAATAGAAACAGACAATATGCTGCCTTTTTTTTGGATATTAAAATTATAAAAAGTAAAGAAAACCTTAAATTTGGCATATATAGAAAGGACACACATGCAGATAATTATATAAAAGAAAATGGTTTTAATCCTATGGCTCACACACATGCAATTTTTAATAGTCTGATATGCAGAATGATCAATTTGCCAATCAGTAAAGAAGAATGGAATATAAAAAAATTAAAGAAATAGCAATTTTAAATGGTTTTAGTGCAGACTTAATACGTAATAAGATTAAAAAATTCCAGAAGAAGAAAAGAATTGAAAATTGCACTACATTATCAACAGTTAAAGAAAAAATGTCTTTTAAAAAATTCACATATAACCAACAGTGATGAATAAATTACATTAATGTGTTCAGTTGTTTACACTAACTCCACTTACTTATTTAAAACTTTGGACTAGTTTCGGGAGAGGTTCCTCCCATCATCGGCTGTTGTTGACTGAATGCCATTGTTCGAAACGGGGGATTTGGGAGAGGTTCCTCCCGAAACTAGTTCAAAGTTTTAAATAAGTGGAGTTAGTGTAAACAACTGAACACATTAATGTAGTATATATTATCACTCCATTGTCTACAGCTTCGTAAGTACAATTTTTACTTAAGTGATGTATAAATTTCAAAAAATATTTTAAGGTGTTAATATAAAATTGGCTCCCATTAATAGATTTAGTCTAAACAACGTTTTCAAAGAATTCTACAGATAATCTCCCAAAGGAGAAAAAAAGCAAGAATTTACAAGATTTCATGTGCTGAATGTGATAAGATCTTCATAGGAAAAACCAAGAGGAATGTGGGGATACGTTTTAAAGAACATATGAGGAATTTAAAATACAAACAAATAAAAAAATCAGCGGTGGCATATCACTTTTGGACCAAAAATCATGATATAAAGAAAAAAGTTGAATTATTGAGAGCTGTACATGTACCAGTAGAATTGGATATTTGGGAAAAGATTTACATCTACAAACATAAGGATCATTTGATGAATTTTGACATTCCGAAAGAAGAAAATA
The DNA here is from genome assembly GCA_030762175.1 of Metallyticus violacea. Classification (NCBI taxonomy): domain Eukaryota; kingdom Metazoa; phylum Arthropoda; class Insecta; order Mantodea; family Metallyticidae; genus Metallyticus; species Metallyticus violacea. The sequence goes on along the minus strand of CM060835.1, from coordinate 98,472,148 downwards.
TAAATTTTAAGTTTATAAAAGTTTCACCAGAGCGGAGCATTGCTTCAGATACTACGCAACAACCTTTCACACCAGTCGTCCACAGCTGAAGATGGAGATAACATATCTTTGAAACCGGTTCCGTATATTTTTCAGGTTAGTGAAGCATGAAGAGTGTTAAGATGACAGATTCAATTGATGTAAATGAATCTGGTGACAATAAAAACTAACAAAGAGCTTCTAGCAACATCAGTAAAGTAATATATTTGTGTGTTAAAAGTATGTGTATACACATTATGCTTTCTACCAGTAGAAGAACTTTACAGCTCAAGATATCATTTTAAATTGTTTTAATAATAATTCTTTAACTTATTATTAGAACAATCTAGTTCTTTATATATGTTAATCACCTGTCCAGCTTACCTGATTTAATTTTCCTTTATCATAGTATATATATCATTATTGAAAATTAAAGTAAACCTTGGAACAATGTAGGTAAAATAAATAATAGAGTAGCAGAAATGGTTAAAACACTTAAACAGTAACATAAATATCACTTTATTTCAAACCTCTTGCATTCTTCTTCAAAGGCAGAAGACAATAATTATATTTAAGAACAATATATTAATCATTGTTAATGATAAGCAGAGCATGCAAGGATAGAATATTAGCGACATTGCACAGTTTGCTAATACAGTGAAACCTAACCTGAGCAGGTATGGTCCAATAAAAATTTGTCCAATTAATGAAGTAGCCAGTAGCATTAATATGTATTACACATTAATGCTACTGGCCATTATGATATTTATAATTTTTTCCTTAGCTTCCCAATAATGAGCTTCAAAATTATTTTTATTTGTTAGTTGCTATCAAGTTGGCTGTATTTCATTAATGTTCTTTATTTAGGATAGTATTTATTTTTCTGTATTTCTGAACTGGATTGTTATGATATAATTTTCTTTATTTCGTTTACAGTGTATGTTGTGGGTAACTATAATTCATTATACTTTGTAGTGCTGTTTCAGAGTAATTAAGATTACAATTCTTTTATTTAGGTTAGGTCTGTATAAATTAAAATTTTTCTAAAGCTGCTTTAATGGCCATTGTTTTGCCATCAAAATTGTTAGCATACTGTTCCAAAGGTGTATATTCAGAGACTTCTTCACAGTATATTCCAAAGCCTGCTTATCCATTTTTAAGTGATCAATCTGCATATACTACACATAGATGTTTAATGTACTAAGGTACTGTCAATCTTAATACTTCAGATAGGTAATTCTTCTCGGAGACCATTGTATCCAGATTTAGTTTCATGCTGATATCTTTATATTGTAAAGGTTTGATTTAGACCTATGGATTGTCCCTATTTGACACCAGCTGGTCATCTAAATAAGTTGTTCTTATTTACTTTTAGTTATATTGCCAATCTGTTTAGAAAAGGAAAGTTTTTTGTCAAGTTTAAATTTAAAACTAATTCCGTGTCAGAACTAATACATTCCTAATTAGCTAGTGAGTCAGTTTAACACTCTTATGCTCCACTTACCATTGAATTATACAGAATATGTTTCACAAGCTTGTGCCTGTGAGTCGACTGCTGGATTTGTTGATTGTTAGATGGACTTGGTGTAGCTCTTGTGAACATTTTATGAACTTTTGGATTAATTTGTCTTCTGTTAAGATCACAAAGTTCATAATCTTATCCTCATATTTTTTTATAAATCCCCCCCCCCCCCCCATATTCCCAGCTCCAAAGGCCAATGTATATGAATTTCAATAATTTTACTTCCATTTGGATACATGTTTCTCTCTCCAAAAGTGTGATCTAATAGTTCTGGACCAGACTCAGAGATGTTGTGAAGAAGGCTAAATTACTATATAGTTTCAATATTAATTCATTTGTAATTGAACACAGGAAACATGCATTAATAATCTCTTCTGAGCAGAAATATTTAGAACACTCTTTGGAAGAGATTTACTAAGGACATGTTTCTTGGAACATTGTCCTGAGTAAATCTCCTATAACTGAAACCATAAAGAGTGTTCCAAATGTTTTGACTTAGAAGAGATCATTATTATACCATATAATTGTGAATGTTATCCTGTAGATGACAGACTGTAAAGTTTCACTTGCATAAGTGTAGTCACTTGCTTGTTATGATTATATAAACAAACTAGTGAACATTTTCTACAAAATGGTTAAAACTGAAATATGAGCTGTGGTAAAGTACCCAGATTTGAAGGGTTTAACCCCAGCAGAATAAAAAGGAGTCAGATTCCATATTAAAGGATTCTTCCCCTTCATTTTCGATGGTTAAAAAATGGGCTGCTGAATTTAAGCTTGATTGTACATTCATTCAAGATAAGCACCCGGGCATCTCAAAATTACTACAACTGACTAGACTGTGACAAAAATTTACAATACCGTACTTAATGATCGCTAATGGAAGGTGTGAGATTGGCTGATATTGCGAAGACCTGGAAAGGCGATGCCCACTCATTTTACATGAAGTTTTTGGTATGAGAAAGCTTCTTGGTCGATGGGTGCCACATTTTAACAATGGACCAAAGACTTTTCCCAAGAGTGTTTAGACTTGTTTAAACGCAATTTCAGTGAGTTTCTCTGACTTTTCGTAACAGTAAATGAAAGACGGATTCATCACATGCCAGAGATGGAGAAGTCTAAACAGTGGATGACTACAGGTAAAAGTGCACCAAAGAAAGCAAAAATGGATCCATCTGCTGGAAAAACAATGGGTAAGGTTTTCTGGCGTTCTTATGATTTGGTGCTCATAGACTATTTTCAGAAGGGCAGAACTATCACTGGAGAGTATTAAGCTTTAATATTGGACCAACTGAAGGATATATATATTTAAGTTAAACATCCACACCTTGTGAAAAAGAAAGTTCTCTTTCATCATCATAATGCACCTTCACACAAATCTGGGATTGTGCTGCAAATGTACGAGCTTTGCTTCCAAGTGATTCCACATCTGCCATATTTGCTAGATTTTGCTTTTAGTGATTACTTTTGTCCCCAAACCTGAAGAAATAGCGATACCGATGAAGATTCACATCAAATGATGAGGTTGAAGTCGAGATAGATATTTATTTTTCACAGTTGGCCAAATCTTATTTTACTAAGTGTATTTAAAAAGTTAGTAAATGTATTAATTTACAAGGTGACTATGTTTCATAATAAAATGAATATACTTTTATGCCTTCTAGTGCCCATTGCCTTTATCCATTTCTGCTTCTCTAGTTCATATGTATGTATGTTTATGTGTATGTGTATGTATATATATATATATATATATACACATAAAACACTAAATTATTATAATTTCCTAAATTTTCTGTATTTTCTCTATACATTTTATAAATATTGGCAAGAGTATCAGCACACAAGTCAAAGAACCATGGTTCAATCTTAGCCTAATGCATGGCTTCCATGGAGGGATATACACACATACATATAATAAAAATAAAAACACATGCACACGTTCACACACATATTAACATATATCTATTTTACTTGATCAAGCTATTTGGGAATTCATCTCTGGTTTTTCTCAATACAAAGGAGCTAAAGCTCCTGTAGCTTAAAGTCATTACAGCATTGAGCTCATATAATGCCAAATCATTCTTCATAAAAATGATCTGATGTTGCAGGTTCCAAATCTCAAAACTTTCAAGTTTTATAGATAAAGTTGATTTTCTAGCTTAAAAATTACCCACCTGATTCATCTGATAACTGTTTTGGTGATAGCCGACATCCACGGGCAACATAGCTTGTAAGTTTTCCCACTGATGCAAGGACCAAACCAAGAAATGGAGGTGATGGCTTTAGAGGCCGTGAAAGATATTCAGGATGATACTGTGTTGCCACAAAGAATGGATGCCCTTCCAATTCAAGCACTTGCATTCTTGTATTTTCTTCATCTCTGCCTGAAAATTTGAATAATAACGGCCGGTTTCATCAAAAGATGTTAAAAATTTAACAAGGTGTTAACACTTCTGCATTTCATCAAGCTTTTCCAGCATAATGTCAATTGTTAAAGTTCCTGAGAATTCCAAATAGCAAAGATCCAGGGGATGATGCCACAACCTTAAGATTTTTAATGTATTCTGATGTACTTTTGTTTGCATAGAATTAGTGTTAAGTATGATGTGTGAAACAAATATTAAGAGTGGAGGCACAATTTTTTTTTTAAATTTAAAAAGTAGATACTTATCAAATTAAGAAGTATAAAGATATAATGGAGGTATCATTCTCATCACCATTACAATGTTACATAACACATATGTCACGACAATTATTGTTAATGTTATTTGGAATTCAGTTTTATGCAAATATGATAAATTTCAGTTCTGTTGCCTCTATTACATTCAATTTCTACATGCCTACAATCAAATGCTCTCAAAATACTTAGAAAATAATATGGTGATGAAATGCTATCATAATTTACATATTTCTCTGAATAAGGTATTATGTTCTTTCTCCTTTCTGGTGCAACTGCTGTGAAAATCTTGCAGATAATAATGAAAACAGTGCTTCTGAAATACTGGCATTAACCACATGATTAAATGAAAAGAACCAGTGGCATAAAATCATTATAAAACTAATGGGACAGGCATATTTTTATTTAGTATGTTCTCTAACCCTTCTCCTATCACATCTACAACCTCATGACAAGCGCTTATCACCTTTTGTAAAAATTGTTCTGTCTACAAAAATTTCAATATCTTTCCTCTGTCAGGAACCTTTATAGACCCAAATATAGAAATTTTACATCTACAGCCAGATGTACCACCATTCTTTTCCAATTTTCACAGTTGTTAAACCTTACACACAAAGGAAAAGTAATAACAAGAACTTCACAAAAGGTTTAACATTTTGTTGAAGTAGAATTGGTTGATGAAAAATTTTTTTTGTTAATTTGAGTCTCACAGCTTGCTTATTTTTAAAATTTGTGCACGAAATTGGCCCTATAACATTTACATTTTTGTAAGCTCACCAATGCATCAACTAAATTGTATGATAAATGAATGTGCCAAAATATGGCCCTACATACATTTTCCTCTTCCACATTAAGGTAAAAAAATACAAATAATTACTGTACTTACCTACAAAATGCATGCCAGCAGCTTCCAATTGGGGGATGTACTTTGAATTAACCTCATAACGATGTCTATGCCGTTCCTCCACTCTGTCCTTATTACCATACAGAATTCCTGCAATAAAGAGGATACGCACCTTCTCTTTCTCTTGTAATAGCTTTTATAACCAATAAGCAGTGGCATGTATTCAATTTCATATAACCAAAAGTATGTAATTAATCTTTAAGTTACTGATTTCTTTTAACACCTTTGAAATATAGTATAATATATAACAAATTATTATTGAGGAAATCACTCTAATTTCACTAATTTAGTTCCACTTACTTGAACATGTTTCAAAGGCAGTTGCCTTCATCGTTAGCATGATCCCAATGTCCACTTCCCCGCGTGGTATTAAGATGTCGCTCCGTTGACTTCACGAACTTAGTGATAACATTAATATTGTTTGGGAGAGAATTTTGATCTCCCAAACAATAGTAACCTTATCACTAAGTTCGTGAAGTCAACGGAGCGACATCTTAATACCACGCAGGGAAGTGGACATTGGGATCATGCTGACGATGAAGGCAACTGCCTTTGAAACATGTTCAAGTAAGTGGAACTAAATTAGTGAAATTAGAGTGATTTCCTCAATAATAATAATTTGTTATATATTAAGTTTAGAATAACTCAGTCGACTTTGTAACACTTACATCACTAATAGTTTTTAAAAGAGGAAAACTAAGTTTCTGGAGCTAAGCGCTCCCATCTTCAGTTCCAGTTCGACTGCCGGCCTTGTTCTTTGTAGTGATTTGGTTTGTCTCTGATGGCGGTTGGATGAACTTCTGTATTAAGAAGTCACTTGGTGGGATTTCAAAGTTGAAAATGCTACACTTGTTCTTCCAGATACAAATGTTTTCCCAAATGGCGAGTTCTGTTTTTCCTGTAATGTTTTTAAGTAGTTTGGGATTCCTGTATATATTATGTTTTTCATTCCAAAAATGCCAAGCTACTGCTGATTTTTCTTCCTGTCTTTGTTTTATGTTCCTGATGTGTTCTTTTGCTCGTGTTTTAATGTTTCTTTTAGTCTTTCCTATGTAAATTTTTTCACAATCGATACACTCCATCTGGTATATTCCTGATTTGTTCTCTTGAGGAATGTCCTCTTTTAGTTTAGAATTTAGTATATTTTTTATGGAGTAATCACTTTCAATGAAAAATATTATAAACAGAATTCTGGCTTAACAATGGGTAGCCCATTATCACCATTATTAGCAGATCTCTTCATGAGTGCATTAGAAATTAGAATCATGAAGGGTTTCCCCTGGTTGTTCACAGCATGGTATCGCTATGTTGACGACATCTTTGCAATAGTTCCAGAAAAACACCTAGAAGATGCACTAAAGTTACTCAATCTACAAGAAAAATTGTTAAAATTCACCATGGAGAGAATGCAATGGACAGCTACCATTCTTGGATCTTAAAATAATTAAGTTAAAAAAGCACTTAACATTTGGCATATATAGAAAACCTACTCACACTAATAGTTACATTAAATATAACAGTTATAACCCAGTTCCTCATAAACATGCATTACTAAATAGTCCTGCTCACAGGTTGGTAAATGTCCCCATGAACAAAGAAGAATATGATTTAGAACTCCTAACAAGGAAGAAAATAGAATGTATCAAAAATTCACATACCATCCATCAACCTTCTACAAATTCCAAAAGATTTTCAAAAAACAAAACATTATATTAACTCCAAAAAACAGTTACTTCATAAAAAAATATACTAAATTCTAAACTAAAAGAGGACATTCTTCAAGAGAACAAATAAGGAATATACCAGATGGAATGTATCGATTGTGAAAAAATTTACATAGGAAAGACTAAAAGAAACATTAAATCACGAGCAAAAGAACACATCAGGAACATAAAACAAAGACAGGAAGAAAAATCAGCAGTAGCTTGGCATTTTTGGAATGAAAAACATAATATTAACAGGAATCCCAAACTACTTAAAAACATTACAGGAAAAACAGAACTCGCCGTATGGGAAAACATTTATATCTGGAAGAACAAATGTAGCATTTTCAACTTTGAAATCCCACCAAGTGACGTCTTAATACAGAAGTTCATCCAACTGCCACCAGAGACAAACCAAACCACCACAAAGAACAAGGCTGGCAGTCGAACTGGAACTGAAGATGGGAGCGCTTAGCTCCAGAAACTTAGTTTTCCTCTTTTAAAAACTATTAGTGATGTAAGTGTTACAAAGTCGACTCAGTTATTCTAAACTTATACTAAACATCACTGTTACAAACGTCCACCATATTTAACTTGTTATATATTACCTTAATGCAACATTGCATACAAGCATACATATACCTACTCGATCTGATATCGCTTAGAAAGATTGAACTCATTTAAGATTTTTTGATTTTATGGCCCTCCCTCACTGAACCCGCTATATGAATATGAAAGATGGACACAAAGGAGAAATAAAATTTCTGAGATGAAGTTTTATCAGCAATTAAAGGCTGTATAGAAAATTACAGAAGAAGGAATAAAAATATCTAATCAGAAATATATATAACAGAAAAAGCAGCACAAAAATTTATGAAATATACAGAAAATTTGAAATTACATACATAAAGAATGCCAGAAATTAATGAGTTCCATACAGAGCAATCAAATGTAAACAAAGTGGATCTAGGAGTATTGGGAAAGTATGGAAAGATAGGTGTTATAACAACTTATTTATGAGCAATTCACTCAAATTTCACTTATTTGGACATGTTTTGAAAGCTGTTGCCTTCATCAACAGCACAGTTCCACTGTCAGCTTTTCAGCTTGGTATTAAGATGTCGCTCTGTGAATTTTATGAACTTTTTGATGAAATTACTGTTGTTTGGAAGATTAAAATTAACTAAATTTTCCTAACATAACAAATTATTATTGAGGAAATCACTCAAATTTCACTAATTTAGTTCCACTTACTTGGGACATGTTTCAAAGGCGATTGCCTTCATCGTCAGCATGATCCCAATGTCCGCTTCCCCGCGTTGTATTCAGATGTTGCTCCGTAGATTTTATGAACTTTGTGATAAGGTTGCTATTGTTTGGAAGATCAAAATTAACCAAATTTTCTTTGTTTTTATTTATGAATATATTTTCTCACACTGTCAATTCTATTGGTTTTTGAAGAGCTTTTAAGAGTTTTGGTACCTTTTGGAATTCGTGGTTTTTTTGCCAGAAATGGTCTGCCACTGCTGATTTTTCCATGTGTTTATATTTTACATGCCTCATGTGTTCCTTAAACCGTATGGAGATATTTCTTTTTGTTTTGCCTATATATTTCATATTGCAATCTTTGCAAGCAATTTCATAAATGCCTGATTGTTTTTCTGGAGGAATTTTGTCTTTTGTGTTCGTTTTTAGGAGGTTTTTTAAACTACATTTGTTTACTGGAGCCAAAATGATGTTTGCCTGTTTAAAATTTTTTTGGAATTTTTGGTGTGCCCATGGGTGGAATGTGAATTTTTTATATATCTGATCCCCTTTGTAGCCTTTTAGTGTGGTGATATCTTTTATTCGTTTTTTCTTTTTGAATTTTTCTATTTTCTTGTTCACCAGATCTGTTGTGTAACCATTTTTTTGTGCTATCTCTATGATTTTTTGGTACTCCAATTTGTATTCTGTCTTGCTTATTGGAAGGTTTGTTAATCTGAATGTGAGGCTATTGATTATGGCATGTTTATGTTGTATTGGGTTGAGGCTGTTGTTTTTTATGTAATTATCTGTGTTGCTATCTTTTCTGAATATGCCAAATTCCAGTATATTGCCATTTTTTATAATTTTTATGTCCAAGAAAGGAAGAATCGTGTTGTTCTCCAATTCCATTGTAAATTTAACACTGCTGTCTTGCAGGTTGAGCAGTTTTATTTCATCCTCTTTCCAATTTTCATTTACTATTGCAAAGACATCATCAACATAACGGTACCAACATTTGTATATATATGGAAAAGCCTCAATTATTTTTATTTTTAAAAAACTCATGTAGATATCTGCTAAGAATGGTGATAATGGGTTTCCCATTGTTAGACCCTTATTTTGTGTGTAACTGTTGCCTCCGAATGTGAAGTAGGTTTGGTTGATGCAAATTTTGGTGAGGTTCACATATTGTTCTATTGCTTCTCTAGGTAGGCTTATTGAGGTTAGCCATTTCTGTATGACCACTATCAGATTTTCTTTGGGGATGCTAGGAAACATAGAGACCACATCATACGAAACTAGTAGATCCCTATTTTCCAATTTCACATGTCTAATTTTATCTATTAGTTCTGATGAGTTGTTTATGCTTTGGCTTTTGTATTTCGTTAAGGCATTAAATTTTTTTAAAAGGCAATTGGCTAAATTGTATGTGGGTGAATTTATTGTATCTACAATAGGTCTCATTTTGTTTCCCGATTTATGTATTTTTGGTAGGCCATAGATTCTAGGTGTTGTAGGGTTGTCTGGTATGATCTTCTTTTTTTCTTCTTCACTCAGAATTGTTACTTCTATTAATTGTTTTTTTACTGCACTGATATATTTTTGTGTAGGATCTGTTTGCATTTTTTCATAATCTTGGCTGGTTAGTAAATTGTACATACTGTTTTCATAATCTGTCCGATTCATTATCACAATTTTGTTTCCTTTGTCAGCCCTACTGTAAATGACGCCCTTTTCTTTTAAAGACCTGAGTATCCTGTGATATGTCACTTTTTGGTTATTTTCTTTTTTTATTATTTGCTTTAGTACTTTTGCACATTGTGATCTTATGATGCTTTTTTCATTTTCAGGTTTGTTAAAAATCGCTATTTCTATATCTGCTACATATTCTTCTGTATTTCTGGAGTAATCTATACAATAATTTAATCCTACGTTTAATAGTTGCAATTCTTTTTCCGAAAAGTTTTGGTTTGACTTGTTTATGACATTTTCTATTTTGTTGCTTTTAATTTCTTTCCTAGTTTTAATATTTTGCTGTTTCTCTCGAAGTTTGTCCAGTTTTTATTTATATTTATATACCAATAGAATTGACAGTGTGGGAAAATATATTCATAAATAAAAACAAAGAAAATTTGGTTAATTTTGATCTTCCAAACAATAGCAACCTTATCACAAAGTTCATAAAATCTACGGAGCAACATCTGAATACCACACGGCGAAGCGGACATTGGGATCATGCTGACGATGAAGGCAATCGCCTTTGAAACATGTTCAAGTAAGTGGAACTAAATTAGTGAAATTTGAGTGATTTCCTCAATAATAATTTGTTATGTTATACTATATTTCACTGTGAAAATTCCCGCAATTCAAAAACTAAATTTTCCTAGTTTTTGTTTAGGAATATTTTTTTCCATACAGCATACAGATAATTCTGCAGGTTTTTGAAGAGCTTTTAATAGTTTAGGTTCATTTTGAAACCCATGTTTTTTTTTTTTTTTTTTTTTTTTTTTTTTTTGTCAGAAATGGTATGCCACTGCAGATTTTTCTGTGTGTTTATATTCTACATTTCTCATGTGTTCCTTAAACTGCAGTTTAATGTTCCCTTTTGTTTTACCTATATATACAATATTGCAGTGTTTCCAACTGATTTCATAAATGCCTGATTGTTTTCCTGGTGAAACTTATCTTTTGTGTTGGTTTTTATGTAGGTTTTTTAAACTGCATAATGTCAAAATAATGTTGGCATCTTTACACATCATCTGGAATTTTTGGTGTGCCCATGGATGGAATGTAAATCTCTTATATATATATATGATCTCCTTTGTCGCCTTTCAGTGTGCTGATGTCTTTTATTAGTTTCTGTTTTTTTGAACTTTTCTATTTTCTTGTTGTCCAGATCTTTTGTGTAGCCATTTTTCTGTTCTGTTTTATGTCCGGTTCATATTCTGTCTTGCTTATTGATAAGTTTGTTAATCTAAATGTGACGATATTGGTCATTGCAAGTTATGTTGTTTTGGATTGTGGCTGTTGTTTTTTATATAATTATCTGCATGGGCATCTTTTCTGAATATGCCAAATTCCAGTATATCGACATTTTTCATAATTTTTATATTCAAGAAGGGGAGAACCTTGTTGTTTTCTATTTCCATTTTTCATTTACTATTGCAAAGACATCTTCAACATAATGTACCAACTTTTGTATACATGTGGGAAAGCCTAACTAACTTTGTTTCCAAGAAAGGTGGATCTGTGAAGCTGTAACAGGCTTTGAGCCTATAAACAAAAGGACGAAGATAATAAAAATATGCCATTCAACATTCAGGTATTGTGGAATTCTCATATTTTCATACATATCATTTATGACTGTACTAACAATGGCTTAGATGAAGGTATTAGCCTGCCTCCAGCTGCAAAATTTGCGGGTTCAAGTTTAAATTTCTTCTTAAGTCTCCTGAGTAAGTTCTTCTTTGATTTTTCCCTCATCAAGGTGAATGCTATATAGCCAACAGACTGGCTCATTTGCACCAGTTTTAATTTGTTCGATATAATGAGCAAGTTGAGTAAAATAGAAATGTTTCTCATGTGTCTCATCCATTTAACAATAGATATGTTACTCCACATGTGAGACACACCTCCTTCATTCAATTATGAATAAATTCATGTGATATATGTTGTCCTAAACACTCTTATTGCTTCACTTGTGTAATATTTGGAACCGGTTTCGAAGACCTTCGTCTTCATCTTCAGCCAAGGGTACAACTGATTGGAGAATCCAACGGCTCTGTAGAGATGAAGCGCCACCCTGGTGGTGTTTTAATGTCTTAAAATTGGTGTTTTCTACCTTTGGAATATCAAAGTTCATTAATCGATCTCTGTATTTATGAATGTAAATTTTTTCCCTAGTATCCAGTCCCTGAGTCTCTTTTAAGAAATCCACCTTCTTCACAATCTCATTGTTTTTAGTCAAAAAATAATACGTGCTTTTTTCTCTCGTGGAGTCTTTACAATCATTTTATCTTTCAAGATGTTTCCTAAATTAAATCTGTTGATGGGTGCTAATTTTATATTAAAATCTTTAAAACTATTTTGAAATTTTTTCATTGCTTTTGGACGATATGTAAATTTTTTTAAAAATTGGTTTTTCTATATCTGCTGATAATGTGGTGGTATTTCTATTACGTTTTTTCCTTAAAAAAGAAGAAACTTACCAGAGATACCATCACATTATCAGCAGATATAGAAAAACCAATTTTTAAAAAAATTTACATATCATTCAAAAGCAATGAAAAAATTTCAAAATAGTTTTGAAGATTTCTATATAAAATTAGCACCCACCAACAGATTTAATTTAGGAAACATCTTGAAAGATAAAATGACTGTAAAGCCCCATGAGAGAAAGGACGTATTTACAGAATAACATGTGCAGATTGTGAAAAGATCTGTATTTTAAAAACAAAGCAAAATATAGGCACATAAAAGAGCATTTCAGGAACATAAAATATAAACAGAAAGATAGATCAGCTGTGGCATATTATTTTTGGACTAAAAACAATGACATTATGAAGAAAGTGGATTTATTAAAAGAGACTCAGGGACATATAGAACTGGATACTTGGGAACAAATTTACATTCATAAATACAGAGATCGATTAATGAGCTTGATATTCCAAAGGTAGAAAACACCAATTTTAAATATATTAAAACACCACCAGGGCGGCGCTTCATCTCTACAGAGCCATTGGATTCTCCAATCAGTTGTACCCTTGGCTGAAGATGAAGACAAAGGTCTTTGAAACCGATTCCAAATATCACACAAGCGAAGCAATTAGAGTGTTTAGGACAACATATATCACATGAATTTATTCATATGACTTGGCTTCACTGTGTTAGTTCCATATATTTTTTAAAATAACTTTCTTTTTTAAAAGATATGTTTTAATTGAATAAAACTTGTTGCATCATGCATAACTTTATCTTTGTGACTTGAGTTGTTAATCTGTCACGTGTAAGCTGTGTAAACATGTATTTGTTGAAATGTTTGCAGTGCATCCCATGGTGTTCAAAAAAATCTTTACTTGAGTTTAGGAGAAAAATAAGCAGCTGCTTTAATATAAATAAATTTTAGGTACAATCCCTCATCAGAAGAAGTGCGTCTATAGGATTCCATTTTCTTTAAGCTTTAGAATTTCTCCATATTCTAGAGTCATTAACAGTTCCAGGCCAAGAAACATCTAGCTTAGGAATACTTCTCTGTCATTTCATGTAGCCTGAACTTTTGGCATCTCCTTTTCTATTGACATATTCCTCTGCACATTGGTATACATTTTTATTAGCATATTAGTGCAGTTGACTATACCAATAGCATTAGGAAATATATATATTTTTCAAGTCAATCAATTTTTGCATTTTTTTGGTCAACTGACATTATAGGAAATTATCCAATTTTCTGCTTTAGACTTGATTGCATCCACAACTTGCAAGAAGATTACTGAGACTTTATTTTTGTCACCACAAACATCTTCAGTACCATCCCTCTGAAACCTGGATACCAAATTCCAAAAAAAATCCTTATTGGCAAGTGTGCCATTTCTTCTTTCATTATAGTCAAAGCTTTATAATCACGGAAAAGGTATCCCTACATTGCATTAACTCTATTCTCTGACACACCAGCATAAACTGTGTCAGTTACATCTTATGTTTTTTTTTTAAAGTGGTTTATTTATGGACGATCCTTAACATCTCAGGTCAACAGCATCCCATTCAATTCAGGGTGTGAAACAGCTGACAAATTTTGCTCAGAAGCCTCTTTTTCCAGGCTTGAAGTTCTTTATCTTGCCGCAAATGTATGACATGGGACCCACAGCTTTACTTCCCTTCTGAATATGGCCATATTTAGGATTTTTATTTATGCCCGAAAAAATCCATTGGTCTTGGTCAGGATTGAACCTGCGATCTTGGGTTCAGGAGGCAAGTATGGTTACCACTACATCACCAGGATTGACACCTTATGTGTGGTCTCAAGTATGCTGGGTTAACTACCGAGATAACTTATGACATTTTGAGATGCATTGATACAGTTTGCTTTTTCAATTAGAACTGAAAATACAACTACACAATTGGGGGTTAGTGAGCTTTATCTTAGGCTCAACTTTTAGTGGGCAAATGCTGTTTTATTCAACTGACCGCAAGGTCATCTCAGGATCCATCAATGAAAAGTAAGAACTTGCTACTGCTTCAAAGACTTTGGCAGGTGACAAAATTAGAGGGAGAAGGAAAGATGGGATTGGCACAAAATGCTATATCTTCACATGTAGCTTCTTTTCATCAACCATTTCATAATGATTTTTAGATACAATAATAAACAATTTCTATCTGTTTCCACAGACACTTTCCACACAAAAAACTAGTACTAATTCATGTACTTGTTTTTTAATATTGATCATTCTTACCTACTTACCATTGCAATGAGTTCCATCCAGTGATTGTCAGCAATTATTTATTGCTAACATTAGATTTAAAGAGTTTCTGCACACCATTGTCATACTTACTCATAATTGATGAATGAGTACTAAATATTGTTTGGCGTTTCCCTAAACGCATGGTGCCACCCATCTGACCCGTATTGTGTTCTGGCATATCGATTATCACAGGATCATTTGTATCTGGGAAATTCTCTGTTGTGTTTGCATCTTTAAATCCAAGTGCATTTCTGAAAACAAGAAGTAATGTACTGTTTAATAAGTGTTAAACTAAAGATATCTTGAAAACATAAATGAAAATCCTCCCTAACCCAAATTAGTCCATTATAACTATTTCCATTATGGAACAATCATGCAGAAAAACGGGAAACACATTATACTTCACTGAAAACATATTGTACAAACTATACGAAAGACTTATGAAACATTTTAAAGAGAGATGAAGAATTCTAAATTTTAGAAATAATTGCAGTTAGAAAAATAAAATGAAACTAATTTGCCCAAACCAAACTATTGATAAAAATATAGTATTTTTTTTTTTGCTAGCATTGAACTTTACATAAATTCTGTCCTGTACACTATGAACAATATGCATTAGATCAAACTTATTTATATTACCTAGCGAAGTCAATAACTGCTGCTTGTAAACCAAGACATATTCCAAGGAATGGTTTCTGCATCTCTCTACACCATTTACAGGCTTCAATCTTTCCCTCCATACCTCGCTGTCCAAAGCCACCAGGAACCACTACACCGCTGCAGTGCAAAAATAAGTTACATAGAGTAATATGCTTTTAAAAAATTTAAACATGTGAAAATTCAGTTATAGTAATAATGGAATTGACAATTTCTCAGCTATATAGAATGAAATCCCTCCTTAACAATCTTAGGAAGATTTAGCATTTATTGCTTAAACAGTAATTTTCCTTTAAATGGTCACATGAAGTACACATTAAGGAATGCTAATATCAACTTATTTGCTGACTAGGAATGACATTATTAGTTTTTTTTTTAAATAAGGTCGGGCACTGCGATCTGAAGATCTTTGGCTAGAAGAAGGATAAGATAACTTGGCCAAATGAGTGACTTCAGGTGACATGTTTCCTTCACCTAAAGGGAAGTGAGAGAAAACCCCTGAAAAAAACCTTACAACTAATCCAACTGGGAATCAAATCTGGGCCTGCACATGGGAAGCACAAACACTACCATTAAACTATGGCAGTGGCCATTACTAGATTTACACTACTTCGACATTATGTTCATCATAATAATAGCCATCTGCATACATTTTTTGGAAATGCTCTAATCCATTTCCATTTTTCATATTAAAGTCCCAATTCATTTTTGTTTCATATGCTAAAGGGCATTATTCAGTTTTCTTTTAATGTTAAGTGTTGGTAGTATTGCATAAAGAGTACAGATACTGGCTAAAGACTGTTGAATTGACAATTGAATTAATATTTTGATGTCTCATTTCAAAATGTGATGTCATTAAAGCAATATCCAGCACCAATGTGTTCATCAATAAATGTTTTGACAGTTTGATAATTTAAAGAAACTTTTGTTCAAACTCTTTATGCCAAACTTCTAAAAAGGCCAATAGTATTCAGAAAACTTGGGAAAATATACATGCTTGGGCAAAGCAGTGGCTTAAGGTTGTGTGTGACAATATATTTCAGGGGGATGATGCAAGTCGTCTACACTTGGTGCCCTTTGTTTACGCTAAACAACTAACAACTAGTCACCTTGAAAGCAGCCTAGTATACCAGACAAGCGAATTATGAATAGTTATTTAAATAAAAGAAGAAAAAAAAGTCTGGTCTCCAGACTAGGACTAAGCCTGTTTTTTGCATGTCCTTTTGGAACGCCAGTGGTTTTACCTTTGACTAATTCTATGAATTAAAGGTTTTTATATTTAATCATAGTATAGACATTATGGGCATTGTTGAGTGTGGTCCTTCAACTAATAACCTCGACTTTTATAAAATTCCCAGTTATCGATTTTTTCACTGGAAAGATCAAGACAAATACCATCGGTTTTATTAATACATGTAAAAATTTCCCTTACTGCAAGATCAATAACTTCAAATGATAAATTCCTTGAAGATCCAGGTTTGATATGGCGCCTCTAATTACCATGTAACCTTTCTATTTAACCCACCTTTAAATCTTGACAACCTTTTATATGATTGGAACAGGAATTCCATCATAATAAGTGATTTTAATGCCCATTCCTCTAGATGGGGCTGTACAAATAATAATATTGTGGGAGACATCATCCAGGACTTTATAGATTCTAATCCAGTTGTATTTATTGATAACACAAAAAATGGCCCCACTTTTTTGTCATATGGAGGAAAAACATCTCATCCAGATTTGCTGCTATCCCACCCTGCTTTAGAAATTTTTTTTTTGACTGATTTATTTATGGATGCTCTTTAACAACTGAGGTCAATTTTGCTCAGAGGCCTCTCTTTCAGGCTTGAGGTTCTTTTTCGTGCCATAAATGTACAACAGGGGACCCATGGCTTTACTTCCCTTCCGAAGGAAGTCATACTTAGAATTTTTATGCCCAGAAAAAAAAATCCTTCAGTCGTAATTGATGGAGCCTAAAAAGGTAAATTGAACTACTTTTGCAAAATTGACTGACTCCACATGTTAAAGACCTCTCTTTTGATTCACGCATTGTTAGTTCTATTGGTGGTTTCACTAGAACACTACTTAGATGTATTCCAAGAGGGCTGGTCAAGTTTCATTTTTCCTTTTGGAATTCTAACCTCCAGCAATTGAAGGAGAAAAGAGACATGACGCTAGAAGAAAGGCGGGGAGTACTGGCCAGATCCAGGACTGTGTAGTTCCCAGAAAATGTCAGGCTGTCCTGAAAAAAGCCATAAATGAGTCCAAGCGATCCACTTTCCAATCTTTTCTGGAAAAACTGGATTTTAGGAGAGATGGTTTTAGGGTACATTGGCTCTTGTCCCTTTTAAACAACTAAAAAGAAAATAGCAATGTAACCATTCTAGTTGGATGGATCTTTTGTCACTGGCAAGGAGAAAGCTGGAGCCTTTTGCAAAATTTATGCAAACATTTCAAATTTTGGCCTCGTCATAAAATTAAAACAGTGAACTCATCTCCTTGGTACTCTCCGAGACTTCGGAGTTTCATTCTCTCTTTAATGATTACTTCAGTGAAATAGAAATGGACATTGGTTTGGATGTCTTTGTCAAAGGAAAGAGCCCGGAACCTGTCGGCATACTACCTGAGTTTCTTATATACCTCTGGCCTTTGGCAAAAAACATTTTACTGAAACTTATAAACCTTAATTGGAAGAACAGCTTACAAAGCAAGTGGAGGAAGGCAGTGATCCCAATTTTGAAGCCAAAGAAAGACCTACAATATCTAAACAGCTACCGGCCGATATCATTGATGAGTGCAATGTATAAGTTAACTGAAAGAATGATCATTAATCGCCTTAATTTTGTGCTGGAAAAGAAGAAAAATCTATTTCAGTGTCAGGCTGGGTTTAGAAAGCATTGAAATCTGAAAAGATAGTTCGTCTTTCACAGGAAATAAAAGATGGTTTTCAGCAAAAGAAGAGTACTATCGTGGCTTTTGTGGATTTTAAGATAGCTTTGGACACAGTTTGGATAAAAATCTTTTAACAAAACTAATAACAAACGGCATAAACGGTAATATCTATAGATGGATTAAATCATTCCTTGATCAATGCTATATATGTATTAAGTATGATAGTGAGATTTCTGGTTATAGGCAAATAAACCTGTCTCAGGGTTGTGATTCAAGTCTATTGCTTTTTAACCTCATGCTTTTGTGAATACTCTTTATAGGCATGACCCTGAGTTCAGATTTTGCATTTTGCAGATGCCCTGGTAATTTGGACCACAGGTAGAGATTTTTAATGCAGGGAATCCAATCAGCATTGTTGTTTTTGGAAAAGTAGTCAGCTGATAATTAGATGATAGTAAACCCACAGAAGAACACCTTTCAGCTTTTTTTGCTTAGCACTAAACACCATGACAAACCTTAGATTCAAGGATCAATTATTAAAGAGAACTGAATACACTACCTATTTGGGCTTGGATTTGGATTCAAAACTAAACTGAACTGGTCAAATTAAAGGGGCTGTTGACCATGGAGAAAACAGGGCTAAACTTCTAAAATGATTGGATGGTACAACCTGGAGTTCCACCCAGGATGTCCTTTGCACTGCTTATAAGACCTATGTAAGACCAGTGGTAGATTATGGTTGTGAAGCACTTATAACAATTTCTGAGACAAATTCGAAAAGATTGAATGTTTTCCAAAAATCGTATCCTGAGATTTATTATGGTGGTACAAGATCTACGCCAATAGCTGCTATGGAGCTCCAATCTGGTTTGGAGACCTTATATGACCATATATGGAAAATGGATTTGAATCTTGATGAAACAATCTTGAGAAGAGGGGATAATTCTCTGAGTCACTACTGGCCGGCTGAGGAGAGGTTCAAAATGCAAAGATTCTATCTTTCTTGTATAAAAGAACTACATGATACCCTTGATTTTCCTTCTTCCACTCATTTTCCCCTTCCAGATCCCTGGTGTTCATTGGAAAATTTTAAACTTGCTGAAGATTATTTAGACCTTGTCTCTGATAGCAAGAAATTTTTTCTTGACATTGAATTGAAATGTACAACCTTGGCTACTATTCATGAACGTTTCCCAGTAGATTCTTGGCTCATATCTATACTGATGGTTTGGCTGAAAGGCCATTAAAAATGCTGGAGTTTGGAGTTTACTCTACAGAAGTTAAATTGTCATATGCTGTTGGGAAATACTTCGACAACTTTGATGGCAAATCAGCCTTAAACAAAATAGAGCAGTGTGATAAGAAAAATATTGTCTTTTTTGTTGATTCCAGGGCAGAAATTGTGACCTTAACAACTTATAATCACAATGAATGTGATATCTCCAAGAACTGCATGGAAAAAATTAATAAACTGGTGAACATCAAGAACTGCATTGTACTGCAGTGGATTCCTAGCTACTGTGGGATTTATAGGAATGAGCGGGAGGATGAGTTGGCGAAGAGGGGATCCCAAATGAAACAACCAGACTCTCCTTTGCCCCTACAGCATATAAAGCATCATATAACCTCCTCTATTAAATCTAACTGCTTCAGCCCGTATAGAGAGAAAGCTTCTGAGAAAAAGTGGAAGTTCCTTCTGAATTAGTTGGAAAGAATTCCTAGTTCTCTACCTAGATCAGTTCGCATGGCCTGCTTTAGACTTGCTACAAGTCATGACTATTTACAGTCACCTGTGTAGAATTGTACTGACTGAAACAGATGCACGCCCTCTTTGCGATCATGGCATATCCATGACTGAAGAGCACCTCAGCATTTGCCCTGCTATTTGGAACGGATTTTCTTTGCATGTTATTGAGAGTGCCGTTGGTGATTAATTTTATCGTTCTTTTTTGTACTGGGCTGCTCGTCAACTTATGACTGAGATGTTAAAGATGGGTATAGGGTAAAAAAATTAAAAAAAAAAATAAGAGGGCCTTATTGTAGATAAGGAATCTGATAACATGCTTCAGGTTATTTCTGTATTAAAACACATGTAAAACTGTATTATATTAATTGATACAATGAAGTTAACTAAAATTATATTATTATTATTATTATTAGATTTTTTTTAAAGTCACTTTGTATAAGGGAAAGCACAGTCAAATCAAGAAAAATGGCATCACTATATTAAATTTGGCAAAAATTAAAAATCGTAGGCAGAAGTTTCAAAGATGATTTTTTTTTAAATACTAGGCCACAATAGTAATGTTGAAAAGCTCTTTTCTATAATACAAGTCTACGTACCAAGGAAAGGAAATATCGATTCAGTGAAAGATGGCTTTAATAAAATGTAATTTCAGTCATTTTGCATGCAAACATGTTAAGTCTATTTGTATAGACTACAGGCCACAATAGTAGTGTTGAAAAGCACTTTTCTCCAATACAAGCCTATGTACTTTTCCATTTCTTTCCTTGGAAGAAATAGAAAATATTCAGTGAAAAGTGGCTTTAATAAAATGATTTCAGTCATTTTAAATGCAAATGTGTTAGTCTATTTGTATAGTAAGAAGAAATTGATAAAAAAACAATTAAGCTTAATTGAAAATATGCAGCAGAATGCAAAGTAATACAAGTAATGAAGTTTTTTTTTTTTTAATTTGATTTATTTACAGATGTTTTTTAACATCTCAGGTCATCAGACTCCCATTCTATCCAGGGCATGAAACAACTGACAAATTTTGCTCAGAGGCCTCTTCTTTCAGGCTTGAGGTTCTTTTTCGTGCTGTAAATGTACGACATAGGACACACGGTTTTACTTCCCTTCCAATGGAAGTTATACTTAGGATTTTTACGCCCAGAAAAACCCATCAGGTTTGAAACCGCGATCTTGGGTTTAGAAGGCAAGTATGGTTACCACTACACCACCAAGACCGACGTAATGAAGTTGCTACATAGTATACTATGGTGAGGGGAAGCAGTGAGCATTTTCAGATTTCAGAATATGGTAACCCTGGATATTACAATTTGTTTTTAACTAATTTAATAGCAGTAATGTAAGGAATTAAAAAATTACACATTAAAATAATTAAGCTTGAAATAACTTTTAAAAATTGTAAATAAAAATCAAAGTAAAATAATGATAGGGAATGAAATTATAATTCTGAAGTTATTAACACTGAATTTATATTTATTTAAATAGTACTAAAGTTAACAATTATTACAACATGGCCAGATTCTAACCCAGGTTCTATTTCAGGCCAATATTTTGAATCACTCCGATACAAAAGGCCATTCAACTTACAGCCCAGATCTAGCTCCCCATGACTATTTCGTCTTCTCAAAACCTTCAAGGAAGGACATTTAAGTGTGTTGAAGTTATGAGTACCGTTTATGCCCATTTTGCAGACAAGACTTTTGACTATTTGGGGGAAGGGATTGAAAAGCTAATTCAAGGATGTAAGAAGTGCATTGCAATAAAGGGTAACTATACTGAAAGGTGAAATATAGTTTTTGTCTTTATCATACCTAGAAAATGGTTAGGCCGGAAACTTATGGACCTACCCTCATATATTATTAATTAACTTCACAGATAATAACCCCATGGTTATCGCTGATTTCTTTAGTTTCTACCATTGACCGGAGAAACTCAGAAAAATTTCTTAAAAATCTATATTTTACTCCCCTACATAAACTACTCCTCAATCATCCATAGCTTATTTCCTTTTTAAAATACCATTATTTTGGTCTTCTCCCAATTCACTTTAAGATCCCATTCTTTACAATATCTGATAATTTCTAAATGCAATTCTTAATCCCAACACTGAAATAGTAAATTAAATTCGGTAAAGAGTTGGTTTTTGGGGACACACATACTTCACTTACTTGGTTTATTTATTAAACATGTTTCAGGAGCACTTGCTCCCATCTTTAGTAAACCGACTAGTATGTATAATTCAAAGCTGAAGAAACCACAAAAAAAAAAAAAAAAAATAAATAAGAATGATTCTTAAATTCTTATGTACTTTTAACTACGTGTAATGTCACTTTTTTCTCATACTTTATACAAAAATATATTCAGATGATAAAGGGCCCATGGTTTCCCACAATTTTTGTTTGTAGCTCCTTTATTTACTAGTTATTACTTTCTTTATAATCTTATCAAAAGCATTTTCCAAAATTATAAACACCACATACAATCTAATTTGTTCCCCAAATTAATTAAATCTATTATCATTTTCATTACCAATATGTTGTCAATTGTTCTCCTCTCCTTTTTGAAGCCAACTGAAATGGAGACAGTTTAACTTTCTCCACCCAATTTATATTCTCTCAGTTAATATCTCTATAAAAATGTTCACAAAATTTGATAGGAGTACATTGCTTCTGCAACTATTAGAATCTTTCTCATTTACCTTATTTTATTTGGCCAAGGCAATTGGTTCTGCAGAAAGAATGCACACCAACATTATGATGCAAGAGCTACATATGTTGCTATCAGATTTGACCATTATCAGTGCAAGTGATGCTACACAGTGCAGGACTCCATTCCTCTTGGTCAAGTAATAAATGGAATGAATATCCACCAATTCTTTAGTAAGCCCTTCATCATTTATTACATTCATCATTTTTGTATAATATATCTTCTCTGATCTTTGCAACAATTTTGAAAGAATTCTGTTGGTAAACTGTCTATTCAGTGATTGAGTAGTGTTTAAAGCCTGTTTTTACTATTGAGGCACCACAGGCAATAGTAAACTGTCTATAATCACTGCTTTATTCGCAAAAGTGCAATGCCTTTTCTGCTTAAACTACACTAATACATCCCTCATTAATGTTACCACTCCATTGTCTACAGCTTTGCAAGTATAATTTATTCACTTAATACATACTTACTCGCTTTTACAAAGCTGTTGCCATGCTTCATGGTAACGCACTGGATATTCATTCCTCATTTCATTCTCCAGATTCTCAGCAGCAATATACTATAAAGAAAAGCAATATATGTCAAGTCATGAAAACATTACTTTTGTGAATCAGTTATACTTCCATTTGCTCTAAAGGTTTTTCTCATGGGAAAGACATACAATGCAGAAATTAAATCCTTCATATTATTTACAAGTTTATTCTAAAAATATTGCATAGGTATACTCCCTTCTTTTTATAAAAAATGAGCCTCTAAGCAAAAAAGGAAATTAAATGTTCAAACTTCTCGATAAGAAAGTGAACAGAACAGAACAGAACAGAACAGAAGCGCCACAAATGGATGACAAACTCCATTACAGTTCACCACACTGCAAGACTTATTAGAACATCAAAATAAAAATGCTCTTTTAGTTGAATTTCTGCACAAATAAACTTATAACTATGATAGGTATGTGGTGACTAAATTTGTAGCAGTATCTCTGCTTTTCTTGCTATTTCCACCAAATTCACATTGCTACTGAAGACAACCAATGATCTGGAAAACTGACATTATTTACTACACTCCAAGAATCATTAATGCCACAGTTTTAGAGTATTATTGACTAATATAAGGAGATGGCTATAGGAACCAAATGCTTAAATCATTAGCACAACACTATTATCAGAAACTTTAGAAGAGAGAGCAATGCTATTAGACATGTTCCAAAGCTCTTACCTTCTCACCCCTTTCCCCTCATTTACTATTACTATTCATTACATGTGGATTCATGACTGCAGTTGAACTGAAATCACAAGTTTCTCAGGGGAAACATATATCTTTACTCTTTGAAATGTTGCTGACAGCAATCAAAAGAAAACATTCATGATTATGAAGGTAGTATTACCAGAATTCATATATTTTTGGGCTATTTTAGTCGCTAGTAATCATTATGATAAACAATAATTACTGAAAATTCACCTGGAGGAGCCCAAATAATTGGAATCTGGTAGAGCATTCCTTTACAAGGCCTGATGGTACTCAGTTATTTTGAAAAATTATGATTAGAAAATATTTTTTCACCAGACTTACAGTCTAGACTAAGCCTATCTGATTGTGATTATTTAATGAATTTGAACTCCTTTCAAGGATAATGTATCCCCATACAAAATGAAGTAATTTGTTTCCATAGAACAACTAAATATAAATTAAGCAAGCATAAAAAAAGGAAAAGGAAAAGAAAAAGATCAATAAATAAAATGAATAAAAAGAGAAAGGAAGGAAGGAAGGAAGGAAGGAAAAGTAAAATTTACATTTTCCTGCAATTTGCCTCTTAAAATAAGCATGTACCGAAGGTTCGCTAAGCAAAATATTATGCATCTGAAATATCAAAATAATACAATCATTTTCACATTCTTTTCTCTTGTGCCAAATTTAAGCCTGTAAATACATACCGAAACATTCAGTTTATATCCTGCAGCCACTGCAGCATGTTGGAGGGCCTTAGTGATGGATGTATACGAATCCTCCAGTTTAGTATATTTTCCCACCAGAGCTATTGTAACTTCACGCTGCAAAGTATCTACCCTGTTAAAATTAATAAAATTTACAAATATTATGATTTCACCACCTACTAAACATCATGGTAATAACTTTATATGGATAGAATCTTGCTAAGAAAATTATGTTTATAAGATGGTTTCAGGATTGCCATTTTCTCAAAATTTTTTCATGGCTCTTTAGTTGGGATTTCATGAAGATACTTGTTCCACAAATCCAAATTGTGGGTTCAATCCTGCCACAGTTGATGGATTATCTTCAGGCATAAAAATTTTAAGTATGGCTTCCTTGAAGTAGCGCCATGGATTACATATAAAATTTACAGTATGTAAAATAATCTCAAGCCTGAAAGAAGCCTATGAGCGAAATTTATCAGGCATTTCACACCCTGAATTGAATGTGATGTGATGACCTGGGATGTCAAAGTATGTGTCCATAAATAAAATAAATCCATGCAGATAATTTTTATTCCCTGTAGCGTCAGTATAGTGTGCATAATTTTTTTTTGGAATATGGAAAAGATTTTATAAAATGACAAACGTAAGCCTTAATTATATATTAGAGCTGCACACTATTGCAACAAAATCTACCTTTCATCAGATTATTAGTATACAATAAAATCTTGGAATTTTCTAATGCAATTAAACTACAGTAATTTGTAGCAGATTTTTTTCTGTTCTGCCTGATCAAGAGTGGAACAATTTCTTTTTTTCACAGTCCCCCGTCCAGAATCAGTTTAGATGCAAATTATAAGATGTTCTGTAGATTATGCTTTACATCAAGATATAGTACATTTTCCTACATTATACTTTCTTGCTGGAAAAGATCCATTTTCTCCTTTCACTAGTCAGTTTAAAATTTCTAATTTTGTCTGTATTGGCAACACATGATTATATTTAACAGAAGATGCCACATCTTGTAATGCATGCAGCATGCTCCACAGACCACAAGGTTATAAAGTACAGAACAGGATACACAATACAATACTTTAATTAACTTTACTGAACATTTTGTTCCCATTTACTGAAGTCAATTCCATTCATTGTAGAGTCATTTTCATAGGGTGGCCAGATTCACATCCATAAAAAAAAGAGGGCAAACAACTTCAAAAGTTCATTATTTGAAAAAACATGGCAAACATGGAAAGGTATTATGCCCCTTCCCCCCCAGGGGAAAAAAAAAAAAACCCTTTTCCCAATTTATTATTTTATCTCATATTATCACCTCCTGCAATGTGTCACTATTAAGAAAAAAAAATTTAAGGTTGCACATATATTCTTTTATATTTAGATTAAACAGAGCATGCATGAAAACCCTAATTATCAAAAAGCAATCAATTCATTCTCTTTTACATTTGTGACTTTATCCTTACCTTTCCTTATAACACTTTCTTGATTTTCATTCTGGGGCATGCCCATCCACAGGATATACATTCTCTAAGCTCTAATTCTGCTATTAAAATCATACACCAACAAAATTCTACTACGGAATATTTTGCCTTCACTACTTTTAATTATATATTTATATTTCAGTCATTATTCTAAATATTGGAAACATCCCAGATTATGAAAAATGAAATTTGTGGGAACAAAAACCATCCTAACATCCTTTTAATTTATATCTATAAAATCTTTATCCTTACTGTATTTCTTCTCAGCTTCAACTCACTGATATATAATATATAAAACACACATACAGATAACCATAAATTACTGCCCTCATTATTTCTTTCTCATTCTTTTACAAATAACTTTAAAAGCTTGCACTAAGAATACAAACCTCTTCCTCTATCCACATCTCTATCTGTACTAATATTTGTATTTTCCTTTAAATATCCCTTCAAAGTACTCACAATTGCAAAAGATTGCCTTTAATATTTTTTTCTTATCCCTCATTATTCTTTTTCAAATAGTCTTCTGTCCAAAATCTTGCAAGTTTAATACCCTCTTTATGACTACTTTTAGGTTTTCCTAACACTGCACACTTACTTAGTACATCTTTAATACTCAGTATACTCCCAATGGAGAAACATTCATTTTATTTCAGTTTCCAGCCTTCATGAACTCCTCTTAGGTTGAATCTTTATTTGAGAAGTCACTATTTCACACATTGCCTGACTTTGGCTATTCCTGCTTCTTTATCGCTTTCTATTTTTCCCTCATTGAAACACACAATTTATTTGCCATTCTCGTTACCTGAATACTTAAATGTTTATGTTTGAAGGTTATGTCAGAATCCACACAGTGAAACTATCATGAATCTTGATTTGATCTAAAGTAAAATCTTAAAAATCACAACAACACATTAAAACACTCTTGAAGTTTCATAATTAAACTTATAAAAAGTAATTTTTGGGACATGTTTTGTGAGACTAATTGCTCACATTATCAACCAATTGACGACTGACCAGTCAATTTAGGTAGGGTATGTATGCAACTGTGCTTGCTCTGGCGGTCTATTAGTTAACTTGTACATATATTGTTTGCCTCAGGTATATCAAAATTCATAAGCCTGTGTTCATATTTCTTTTTGTAGATTTTCTTCCATATATTAAGTTCTTTTGGATGTTGAATTGCTTTTAGTAATGTTATATCATTTTCTATTTCATGAATTTCATTTCAGTGGCAGCACATTTTTGGAATGAAAATCATGAAATAGAAAAGGATATAACATTACTAAAAGCAATTCAACATCCAAAAGAACTTAATATATGTGAAAAAATCTACATAAAGAAATATGAACACAGGCTTAAGAATTTTTATATACTTAAGGCAGACAATATATTGTACAAGTTCATTAATAGACCACTACAGCAAGGCCAGTCACATACATACCCTACCTAAATTGACTCGTCTGTCATTGATTGGTTGATAATGTGAGCAATTAGTCTCACGAAACATGTCCCAAAAATTACTTTTAATAAGTTTAATTGTGAAACTTCAAGAGGTTGACGTAATTTTTACAGTTATACTTTAGATCAAATCAAGATACTTAAATGTTTGTTTATGGCAACATTGAAAGACTACGGTGTTATTCTCTCTACTTCCCTCACTTATTTCCCCAACAGTCTTCCTTCTTTCATTTGTGTCTTCAAGGTGGACTGTTCAGCTTAATATAGTTATTGGTTAATAATTTCTTCTGAATCAAACTATTTAAACAGACTCTTTTTAGCTTCACTTTTTTGTGGACCTTGTCTACATCCTCAGTATAAGAAAATTATTAATGCCTGCTAGATTCCAAATTTAATTAACATTAAGATAAGATTTAATATTTAAACATATTAGTTACCTTAAATTTTTTTCATTTACATAAAGCCCTAAATAGCCTAGGATGATGATAATTTTCTAACATCACTCTTATTCCCATAAATTAATACACTTATGCCACCTTCTATCCTATCAGCTTCATCTTAATTGTCCCTTCTTGAACTTCACTCACTTCTTGAAAATGTCAAATACCTTTTCTTTTCTCCTTTAAATACTATACATTGTCTAGCCTTAGAACCAAACGTGATGTAAACAAATATCATTGTCTGGCTGATTTGCTGCTGGTAAAATTTGCTGGAGACCCAAGCACATCTAAAACATATTGGGAATATTTTATTTGCAATTACTTTTCTTTTTATGCAAAACTCAAATATAGACTTAGCAAACAATGTTTGCTTTTTTGTTTTTAAACATGTACTGCATGGCTGTAATAAAACAACTAATAACTAATCCCTTTATAACGGTAATCTGATTTCAATTTGGTAAAATGGTGGCCTGTGCTGAAGTGGTTAATATGGAGGTGATGGGGATGAAATACAGAAACATATTAAAGGTAAACTGTTAAACAGTGGTGAGAAGAGAATCGTGTTGAATGCTTTCCATAATGATGCAAGAATATCCAACTGTTCTTGTGAATGACATCTAAAATTAACTGCTGAATAAATTGGTGTGTCTGAGTGGAACATTGCATGAGTGCATAAGCAACTGAATGAAACTGGCTTGTTATGGACACTGAAAGAAAAAAAGAAATAGATTTGAACCAGAATTACACAAAACAGATGATTTTACAAAGTGTGCTATTTGCAGCAAAGTGCATGAAATGAACTGCCAACCTTTAATAAGGTTTTAGAAAGAGTTAATAATGATCCTGCATTGCCTTCTTTTAAGCAAACAGTATTTCACATGCTACTGCTGGAAATTGGATTCTGATTTATGAAGAGAAATACAATGAGCGTCATCATGGACAGAGATGATATCTGGTATGAAGGTGATTTTTGAGAAATATGCATCAAAACCGGAAAGAAAACAATATCTATTACTTTAATGAAAGCAGGATAATAAAGGACACACAACTTTCAGTACATGGGTTGATACAACCATAGGATCTAAAAAGGACGCATTTCTTTGATTTAAAAAGGTCTACAGAAAAGGAAAGGAAACTTGGCCACTTGACTTATAATGGATAATGCATCTTATAGTATTAGGGTGACACATTGCCCCAACTTTTCATCGCAAAAGCATGCAATCATGCACTGGATGCGATAACATAGTGTTCCATTTTGCAAATATGAGGCTAAAATGGAATTTTTTCATAAAGAGTTGCAGAAAATACTGAAAATAAATATATGATAGATGACCTTGCAACAAAGTTTGGATGCACTTTTGAAATGTTACCTCCATATCATAGCAATTTAAACCCAATAGAAATTATAGGGTCTTCATTAAAGGCTTTGTAGCTAGAAATAATAAAATAAAATAAAAAATGTTCACCAGCTACTTCAGTCTGCAATTATCTCAGGTGACTTCCATTATGTGGCAAAACATACATCACCAAATGGAGATGTCGGTCCTGGTGGTGTAATGGTTACCATACTTGCCTCCTAAACCCAAAACGCGGGTTCGAACCCGGCCAGGACCGATGGATTTTTTCGGGCGTAAAAATCCTAAGTATGGCTTCCTTCCGAAGGGAAGTAAAGCCGTGGGTCCCGTGTCGTACATTTGCAGCATGAAAAAGAACCTCAAGCCTGAAAGAGAGGCCTCTGAGCAAAATTTGTTGGCCGTTTCACGCCCTGAGTTGAATGGGACGCTGATGACCTGAGCTGTTAAAGAGCGTCCATAAATAAATAAATAAATAAATCAATCAATCAAAAAAAAAAAAAAAAAAAAAACAATTGGAGAAGAAGAAGAAAAAATGTAGAAGATGGAAAGGCTCTCTGACATCACTGAAGATAGTACTGTGATCAATTTGGGTAGTGATTGGATGAAGATTTCTCCTGTAATGAAATCACCACTCTTCTGGTAGTGTTAAAGATTAATATGAGTTTTTTTAACATTGCTCTAGAAATAATTTATTCATGTCCAGCAGCCCATTCGTTCTCTAGTTTTGCTCTAAAATGAATACTTTTTGATTTTGATTTCGGTAAAATATTCTGTGCTGCTGTTAATTAGTTGCATTTTGCATCTGAAAGAAAGGAAGCAAAAAACTTTTTTTTGGAGTTGATGTTCCATATCAAGAAATATGGTATTTTAACAGAATGAATTTACAATATCAATGAATGTGAAGTCTGTTGGCACCTGAACAGCTGGCATCTATTGGTTTGGTGCAGCTAAAACTCTGAGGGGAAAACATTTCACTTGATTCTTTCTTAAGCTCTCTGCTTTTGTTGGTCATTTCAGAATGTTGTCCCAATCAAATGAGCCACAGGAATGTAATTATCAAACAAATGCTCCACTGGATTTGTTTCATGATACAAACCTATCTCAACATGAATCAGTTGTGAACATAATCAAAAGACCTACCTCTCCGCCAAAGCTTTCCATTTCTGCATGAATCTTCGAGGATATGGGTGTGGAATATTGAGTTGGAGACGATCATTTAAGAAGTCAACTATTCCCTGTTGTTCCATTAAAATTGGTACATGATAAATAGAAGACAGGTCATGAATACAAATAACCTGCAACATACATAAATTATTGTTTTAAGAATAATGAAATAATGTGAAGCAAGTAACTAAGAAATACAACTATATATTCATCTTCAATATGGTGTAGCAACATGCAAGAACCTAAATGTATAAGCATTTTCAATTTAATTATGAAGAAAGTAATTACACATAAATAATATACAACAATAATATCTTCTGAGTCAAAATATTTAAACACACTCTTTTCAGCTTCACTTACTGGAGATTTACTCAGGACATGTTTTGTGGACCCTTGTTCACATTCTCAGCTGTTAATGGACTGTTGGATCATTCGCTGGAAATTGGATTTGTAGCTGTCCAAGTTGACTCTGTGATCTTACGATACACTTGAATAAAGAGCAGTCTGCTTCTGGGATGGCAAAATTCAATAAGTTTTGCTCATGTTTTTCTATGCAAGTCCTTTCCCATATGTTTAATTCCTTTGGTTGTTGCATTGTTTTTAATAACTTGATACTTTTTTCTATATCATGACTTTTATTTCCAAAAATGTGATTACAACACTGATTTTTACATTTGCTTGTAATGGGCGTTTCTTTAATATTCCTTTAATCTATGGCTCTGTAATTGTCTGGCTCAGAAGAGATGTTAATGTACACTTCAATATGTTAGATTCTAAATTTAATTAATTTTGAGATAATGCATTAAGTTTAGAGACCTATCAAACAAAACATTCCACATATTAAGCCTATCGTTTATTGTTACCCAATGAATCTATGCCTAGCACAAAAAAAAAAAAAAAAAAATTAATATTTCAACCTTACATTCACAAAGCTGTATATAGGCAAAGGGTAGAAAAACAAATGGAATAGAAATATTTAAAGTCACAGCCAGGAGTAAAGTAGGTCTGGCCCATAGTGCAATTTCCCAAAGTCTATGATTTGAATTCTACCGTGTTTTTAGATTTTCAGACTTCAAAGTTATATTTTACCTGATCAGGTGCAACATGGCAGAAATTGGAAATTTTCTGTCGTACTTCATTCCCAATGGGAAGTTCACTGCGACAAACAATAAGATCAGGTGAAAGACCAAGTCCTCGTAGTTCACGCACACTTGCCTGAGTTGGTTTTGTCTTGGGCTCCCCTGTGGCTCGAGGCTGTTAAACATAACGCAGGCAAAAATATACAAAAATTGAATTTTTTTAAATGGATACAATTTGTACGCATGCTACATATATTTTTTGCAACTGACATCATTTTGATCTAGTGCAGATCTTGCCCAGTATAAACTTGTTTATATATTTTGACACTTATTTAAAAAAAATAAGGTTTGATTACATTTAAAAAGGAGGCATGGAAGGAACCAGGATTTTCTTTAGCTAAAAGAGCTAAAGGAACAGAATTTGGAGTAATGACTGCATTTAACTGATAAATTACAAATTTATGAAAGCAGCATAAACAAATAAAAGGGTGCTTAATTATTTCTTTATTGCACAATATTTTCAATACAGATAAAAAGTTCTGTGTGTTTAAAGGAGTCTATACTTACAGCTCCCAAGAGCTATACATGTATATCCCCCCCCCCCCACACACACCATTTATATTTTATAGAAATAATATGAAGATATTTGGTTTTTGGTTAAAAATTGGGGTGGAATACTGATAAGATACCATAAACTTAACCACACACCTTTCATGTATAAGCCATTCTGCACACTGTGTTTGATTCTTGGCAGTTGGGTGTTTCACGCCAATAGCTGCTGATGGGATTCAAAATACATACTGCTTGCGCAGGATTGTTCTTTGGTTGAAAATAAGTAATTACTGTAGATTTTTTTCTCCTTAAATGTAAGAGTATAACTTAACCTGAATGTAAACTTGAAACTTCAAACAGTGAAAACTACAGGGATTACAAAGGACATAGAGCAAGTGACAAGATACAGAAAGAGCTCCCTTTTTCTGAGGTGGAGTAGATTCAGTTGTAATCACTTTCTGAAATTTAGAAATCACTTTATCCTCCTCCACCTAAAAAAAATAAACAATTTCTTTAAACAAAATTTCACTCCTGAACTCGGAAAAAAATTTGCAAAAAATATTAACAATTGCATAAACAATGTAATACAGTTTTTTTCACACTAACTCCATTCACTTACATAAAAATCCGGATATATGTTTCGGGAGTGATCCCTCCCATCTTCAGCCTGTGGATAAACTGTTGTTATACATGGCAGTTGGGTCTCTTGATGTTCTTGTGGCGGCATCTGTTGGTTCTATTAGGAATTTGCTGAGTTCATCCATTGGAGGGAAATCGAAATTCATCAAATTATCCTTATTTTTTGTAATGAAAATGTTTTCCCAAGAGGAAAGTTCTATTGCATTATGAAGTTGTTTCAGTAGTTTTATCTCTGGTTTAATTTCATGATTTTTATTCCAAAAGTGCGCCGCTATTGCTGATTTATAAATTTGTTTTATGCGAATATTTCTAAAGTGTTCTTTTTTCCGGATTCCCAAATTCCTCTTCGTTTTTCCAATGTATTTTTTATTGCACCCTGCACAATTTATTTCGTAAATACCTAACTTTTGTTCTGCTGGCATGTAGTCCTTTACTCTGCAACCGAATAAGTTCTTTATGTTAAAATTGTTCTTTGGGACTAACATAATTCCTTATTCTTTGAATATATTTTTGAACTTATTGTGGTAAATTGGGTGGTATGTGCGGTACGAATTCAAAAGTTTCACATACCACCCAACTTACCACAATAAGTTCAAAAACATATTCAAAGAACAAGGAATTATGTTAGTCCCAAAGAACAATTTTAACATAAAGAACTTATTCGGTTGCAGAGTAAAGGACTACATGCCAGCAGAACAAAAGTTAGGCATTTACGAAATAAACTGTGCAGGGTGCGATAAAAAATACATTGGAAAAACAAACGAAGCGGAATTTGGGAATCTGGAAAAAAAGAACACTTTAGAAATATTCGCTTAAAACAAATTGATAAATCAGCAATAGCGGTGCACTTTTGGAATAAAAATCATGAAATTAAACCAGAGATAAAACTACTGAAACAACTTCATAATGCAATAGAACTTTCCACTTGGGAAAACATTTTCATTACAAAAAATAAGGATAATTTGATGAATTTCGATTTTCCTCCAATGGATGAACTCAGCAAATTCCTAATAGAACCAACAGATGCCACCACAAGAACATCAAGAGACCCAACCGCCACGTATAACAACAGTTTATCTACAGGCTGAAGATTGGAGGGATCAATCCCGAAACATATGTCCGGATTTTTATGTAAGTGAATTGAGTTAGTGTGAAAAAAACTGTACTACATTGTTTATATATATATACCACTGCATTGTCTACAGCTTCATAAGTACATTTAATTGAATTAACAATTGTATTAAGGAGTACATAAAAACAAAAACATAAATTAAAAAAAAGAGGCACATTTGAAAGACCAGGTATATCTGATTAGGGAGTTAATTTGTTAACTATTTAAATTACCATACCGGTATAGCAATGAACCAAAAACCTGATGTTCACAATACTGTACCGAAAAATGTATTCCTTTTATATAGATGTATTTAGTAAGAACAGATTTTTTAAAAAATTGCACATGTTACATGCTTATATAACTAAGAGGCTTCATTTATGTCATATTTAATATCCTTTCCAGGTAACATATCAGATTTAAATGTGCCCAGTGAGTTTTGCAAAGCATGTTCATTTACAACATTCACAAAAAAAATTAATTCAAATTTCATTCTATTCTGCTCACAGAATATGTTACATTTTGCATGATTGTTTAGTATGATACATCATACAGCAAATAGACAGCAATATTAAATTTGTTTATAATGCCATGCATTTCCACATCTTTTTGCTACATTTTTCTAATTTGTAGGGTGATCTACTTTGGAAAATGTACCTAATTTTTAGTTTCTACTCCACATTCACTCTGGAGATCCTTAAATAAACAACCAACAAAGAGTGTATCCTTCTGCCATTTGTGCCAGAAATACCATCACATTTTGTTGTCGATTTGATTTATTTACGGACGTTCTTTAACAAATCAGGTCATCAGCGTCCCATTCGATTCAGAGTGTGAAATGGCCGACAAATTTTACTCAGAGGCATTCTTTCAAGCTTGAGGCTCTTTTTTGTGCTGTAAATGTACGACACAGGACCCACGGCTTTACTTACCTTCCGAAGGAAGCCCATACTTAGGATTTTTACGCCCGAAAAATCCATCGATCCTGACCGGGTTTGAACCTGCGATCTTGGGTTTAGAAGGCAAGTATGGTTACCACTACACCACCAGGACCGATAGTATTATTAAAAAAAAAGAGAGAGACAGAGAGAGAGAGAGAGAGAGAGAGAGAGAAGAAGAAGAAGAAGAAGAGAAAATGCTAGTTGCAGCTTGCAACCTGGAATGTAGCAATGTGCTACTTTGACATTCTATTTCATTAAATAAGTCAGATATCATTAAATTCATGTCATAAAAAGTATTTTTGAGCATTACATATTATTTAAGAAATTCACCCTTTATATTTAGATTAACAAAGTACTACTTTCAATGCATGTTCTGCTCCTGTGTTGCACTTATGCACATTGCGACTCCAGCAGTTACTTGAATCTCTGAACTAATTCTGGATCACCCTGACAGGGTAAGCAGTCTAAGTGCACCCGCACATAGTTGGCTGAACATTAACCATGAATAGAATACTCAGGCATTTCTGCAGACTCGGGCAACTGTTGCTCTGAAGTCACATGAATTTGTAATGATATATGCTCTTAACAGGTAGATGTTCTAAAGATAATTTTTTTTATCTATACTTTTTGAAAATCCAATAAATGAAAGCTTGACTTGATTCTATAAATTACTCATACCTTGCTCTATTCAAGGACTTTTTTTTTTTTTTGGAACTTAACTTTACCACTATTTGGTGTTTGGGCTGTTCCTCCATTTCATTCACAATATACAGTTGTTGGTTTTTTTTGATTCATTTTATTTAAGGACGCTCTTTAACATCACATGTCATCAGCACCCCATTCAATCCCGGACGTGAAACAGCCGACAAATTTTGCTCAGAGGCCTCTTCTTCAGGTTTGAGGTTCTTTTCTGCCGCAAATGTATGACACAGGACCCACGGCTTTACTTCCCTTCCAAAGGAAGCCATACTTAGGATTTTTATACCCAAAAAATCCATCGATCCTAGCTGGGTTTGAACCCGCAACCTTGAGTTTTAGAAGGCAAGTATGGTTACCACTACACCACCAGGACCAACATATACTGTTGGCTGAGTGTATTCTATGCTTTCTAAAATTTAGTTTCTTCACTGAAATAGCAGGTGGGTGAACTCTCTTTTCTATTTGGAATCACTGGCCCCATATTATTGGTAGATTAATTAAATCTTCTAAAAGATAAGGTGACAAATACCAATTATCCAAAAATAATGTGTTCTGAGTCCAACAATGGATGGTATATGCATAATGAGCACAACATTATTATTTGCAGTAAGATTAGCATGTTACATTATCAGCTACATCATCTTGGAGATGATATTTGAGGTAGATCCAACAAAACTGAACACCAAAATGGGGAAAATACTCATTATAGGTATTTACTCTAGTATACAAGAATTTCTACTTCACCTGAAAAACCAACTTGTACAAAATCACATTTAACCAATGTATCATAAACATAGGTGACTAATGTTGATGCAGATAATATGGAACTCCATGACATCATCTGCAGCTTTAATATAAAAATTATTTCTCAAGGGCCCGCGAGAATCATAGATCACTCAGTTAGCACAACAGATCACATAATAATGAGTGTAAATAAAGACAGATTTTACACAGTAAATATAGAATTTCATATATCAGATCATAATGGGCAAATTATAGATATTTAGCACTGTTATAGCCAAACAAAAGACAATCCTAATAGATATATCTTGCATTAATGCGTTGAAGTTGTTAACACTAACTCCACTTACTTTTTAAAACTTAGGAGTAGTTTCCGGAGACATTCCTCCCATCATCGGTTGATGTTGACTGAATGAATGAATACTGTTTAACGCCCGTTTTTGCTACAGAGGCACCACAGGCGATGAACACAGATGATACATGAGATGAAATGATATATTGGGAAAGGATTTTATGGAAGGAATCGTTCCAGGCCTAAGTTTTAGGGTACCTTCCCGGCATTTGCCATTTATGAGGACTGAGGAAAACCTGGAAAAAACCTCAGTCAGGAAGGACGGTCCTGGCGGTATTCGAACCCAGACCTCCCGCTCACGAGTCCGAGACTTAACGACCTCGACCACCCGTGGCGGTATGTTGTCTGAATGCCGTTGTTCAAAACGGTGGACGGATACCTGTTCGTTCCTGTGGTGGTATCTGGTGGTTCTAGTAGAAACTTGCCGAGTTCATCCAGTAGTGGAAAATCAAAATTCATTTAGTTCTTCTTATTTTTAGAAATGAAAATTCTCTCCCAAGTGGATAGTTCTATTGGGTTGTGAAGTTGTTTCAGTAATTTGATTTTTGGTTTTATCTCATGATTTTTGTTCCAAAAATGAGCTGCTATTGCTGATTTGTCTACCTGTTTCAATCGAATGTTCTGAAAGTGTTCTTCTCTTCGAATTTCTAAATTTCTTTTCATTTTCCCAATATAGCTCTGCTCACAATCTGCACATTTGATCTCATATATTCCTAATTTTTGCTCTGTGGGGATAATGTCTTTCATTGTGCAATGTACTAAATTTTGTTTTTATATTATAATCGTTCTTTGGGGCTAACTTTTCACAGGAAACAAACATAAAATTACCCATCCCACATAAATATTCAGTATTTCACAGTTTAGCACACAAATTAATCAACATCCCATTGATGGAAACAGAGTACAAAATGTAATACCAACACATAATGAAGATGGCTATAACCAACGATTTCAACATAGACTCAGTAACAAAAATCATCAATAAAGCTATAAGGAGAAAAAAAATCCATAAAAGAAGTTTCCACACTTATGAACGCCGAAGAGAGATATAAATTCAAAAGTTTCACATACCACCCAAATTTAGGAAGATATTCAAAGAACATGGAATAATGTTAGCCCCAAAGAACAATTACAATATAAAAAAAATTTAGTACATTGCACAATGAAAGACACCATCACCACAGAGCAAAAATCAGGAATATATGAGATCAAATGTGCAGATTGTGAGCAGAGCTACATTGGGAAAATGAAAAGAAATTTAGAAATTCAAAGAAAAGAACACTTTAGGAACATTCAATTGAAACAGGTAGACAAATCAGTAATAACAGCTCATTTTTGGAATAAAAATCATGAGATTAAACCAGAAATCAAATTACTGTAACAACTTCACAACCCAATAGAACTATCCACTTGGGAGAGAATTTTCATTTTAGAAAATAAGAAGAACTTAATGAATTTTGATTTTCCGCCACTGGATGAACTCGGCTAGTTTGTACTAGAACCACCAATACCACCACAGGAACGAACGGGTATCCATCCACCGTTTAGAACAATGGCATTCAGTCAACAGCAGCCGATGATGGATGGGAGTCTCCCAAAACTAGTCCTAATTGTTATAAAATAAGTGGACTTAGTGTCAACAACTTGAACACATTAATGTAGGATATATTGCCACTCCATTATCTACAGCTTCATAAGTACAATTCTACCTTATAGGTACGTTAGGGACACACAAAAATGTAACCTAGATAAATTGAAACATATGTTTGCGAAAGAAGAATGCAAAAAGGTATATAATGCATGCATTTTTGCAAAAATTTTCTTCTCAATTTGATGATGCTTGCCCCAGTCAAAAAGAATTGCTCAGCATAAAATTAACTTTGTTACCTGAACTAATAAATGTAAACAGTAAAATGAAAAGTATATGTATGAATTCTTTTAAAATTACTAAACTCAGTGCTTACAATAATACCTATAATAATTAGAAAAAAATATGTATATAAGGAAAACGTTGCTCAATTTAAAGGTAGAGCAAATAGGAAGGAAAGTAACAACTTCCAAAAATGTTACAAAAACAGTTTGGAGAATTATAAACAAGAAAACTAATAATCTCTGAGAGTCGGAATATTAAAACACTCACTCTTTTTGTTTCACATAAATGAGATATTACTCAGGACATATGTTTTCCACATCATCAGCTGTTCACGACTAATGGATTATTTGCAGTTGGTAGGTAGGAATCTGGGTGGACTATTGTGGTCTTGTGATGAACTTAAATAAAGCGTGGTCTTTTTCTGGGATATCAAAATTCATAAGGTTACGCTCATGTTTTTTTTATATAAATCCTTTCCCATACATTTAGTTCTTTTGGTTGCTGAACAGTTTTTAATAATTTTATGCCATTTTTTATTTCATGGTTTTCATTCCAGAAATGTGCTGCCACAGCTGATTTATCTATTTGTTTGTAATGGATGTTTCTCCAATGTTCTTTCAAACTAATGCCTATATTTCTCTTTGTCTTTCCTACATACATCTTTTCACAATCCTTACAATTAATTTGGTAAGTACCAGATTTTTCCTCTTTGAGCCTGGAATCAATTTTGTTTAATTTCAATACATTTTTACACTGTATCTATTTTGAAGTGCTAAGATAATATTGTACCACTTGAAATTTTTTTTAAATTTCTTATTAGCTGATGGATGGTAAGTAAACTTTTTAAAAATTTTGTCCTTTGTTGAATCACTCAAAAGTTATTTGTTCAATTCTTCTTCGTTTTTGGAATCTTTTGATTTTTTGGTTAATCATCTGTTTGTTGAACCCATTAGATTTAGCTGTTTCTATTATGTGTAGATATTCATTCTTGTATTCTTCTTTGTTCAGTGGTGTATTTATTAATCTGTATATCATACTGTTGAATGCTGCTTCCTCGTGTGATCTTTGATTGAAACCATGGGTTTTGGTGTGCGCGCGCGCCCTTTCTGTAGGTGCCAAATTCAAGTTTATTTTTACATTTTACTATCTTCAGATCCAAAAATGGTAACAGGTCTGCTTCTGTTTCGGTGTTAAACTTAATAGAAGGTTCTTGTAGGTTTAAAAGTTTTAGTGCATCTTCCACATGCTTTTTGTTTATAATGGCAAATACATCATCTACATACTTCAACTCATGTATACACATTCTTACACTAACTCCATTCACTTACTCTTAAGTAAGACGCGTTTCGGGAGAATCTCTCCCATCTTCAGTTGCTGACTGAACCTCTGCTATTTGAAAATATGGCTGGACAAACTGCTGTTCCTGTGGTGGCCTCTGTTGGTTGAAGTAGGAAGTCGCTGAGCTCGTCTATGGGGGGAAACTCGAAATTCATTAGGCTTTGTTTATTTTTCAATATGAAAATTCTTTCCCAAGTGGACAACTCCAAAGGGCTGTGAAGATGTTTCAACAGCTTTATTCCCGGTTTTATTTCATGATTTTTGGTCCAAAAGTGAGCTGCCACTGCTGATTTATCCACCTGTTTGAATCGAATGTTTCTAAAATGTTCTTTCCTTCGAATTCGGGAGAGATTCTCCCGAAATGCGTCTTACTTAAGAGTAAGTGAATGGAGTTAGTGTAAGAATGTGTATACATGAGTTGAAGTAGATTGCCACTCCATTGTCAACAGCTTCGTAAGTACAAGACTTACATCATCTACATATCTGTGCCAAACCTAAAAAATGTGGGAAAAGCCCTAGTGATGTGCACCTCAAAATAGCTCAT
The DNA here is from genome assembly GCA_030762175.1 of Metallyticus violacea. Lineage (NCBI taxonomy): Eukaryota > Metazoa > Arthropoda > Insecta > Mantodea > Metallyticidae > Metallyticus > Metallyticus violacea. The sequence goes on along the minus strand of CM060835.1, from coordinate 98,431,891 downwards.
GAATAAATCAGCTAGGAAAGGTGATAATGGACTTCCCATTACAAGTCCTGCTTTTTGTTTAAAAAAATTTTCCTCAAATATAAAAAATGCTTGATTTATGCACAACTTAGTGAATTCAATGTATTCTTTGATGTGTTCTTCTGTAAGGTTGGCTGACAACAACCATTTTCTTAAGTAGACCAATAATTTATTGTGTGGTATGCTGGGAAATAGGGCTTTGACAAATTTTGGTAGTGAATGGAACTGTAATGATAACCAACTTGCTAAGCAGTAGATCGGAGTGTTTATGTAGTTTATGTGTTTATGTAGTTAAACCTCCTACTTCTCCCAGGTTTGTGGATCTTTGGAAGGCCATATATATTAGCTAAAGATGGGTCGTGGACTTTAATTTTATATCTATCTGTTTTTGGAATCAGCTTTTTATTTTCCAAAATTTCTTCCATGGATTTTATGCATTTTTTCAAAGGGTCTGTTTTACTTGTATAAATTTGTCACTATTTAATAGCATACTTTGTTTGTAGTCTTCTTTATCCAAATATGTCAGCACTCAAAAGTATGAGTCAAAACATGGACAGACCAGACGGTATCCGATCCTTCTGATATCTTAACACCTTCTTTCTGAATACTAATGACAGTCTTATAAATAGGGACAAAGACAATAATAAAACTAAAGATGAGATTGTTATGAATACCATGTACTTGCATGAGACAAGTAGTGATGAATTTCACAAAATATGAGGGTCGTTCAGAAACTAATGCCTCCTATATTTTGTGTGGACTTTGGATATCTGAGCCAGATGTCGTTGGTGTAGTGCTAATGCTTTAACCTTCCTCTTTCATTTGCAGGGGGTTACGTTGTTCTGTGGTAGTTGGCGCCAGCAGAGGAGTGTTCGAAAATGGAGTGTGATATGGATGCGCGTATAAAAACAGAGATGTGTAATTGAATTCCTCACTGCTGAAGAAATTGCACCAATTGAAATCCATTGACCCTTGCTAAAGGTGTATAGATACTATACACTAGACACGAGCAATGTGAGGCGATGGGTATGGCATTTTAATGGTGGTTGAAAATGGTGTGCATGACAAGCCATGACACGGTTGACCCTGCAAAGCTGTCACCCCTCACAATGAAGAGCATCTTGATCAACCCATCCATGCTGATCGGCAGATAACGACCAAAGAATTGTGTGCAAACCTGAAAGTCAGCTGTACCTTTAGCAAGCATCGATGGATTTCAATCGTCGCAATTTCTTCAGCAGTAAGAAATTCAATCTCACATCTCCGTTTTATACACGTGCCCATATCAGACTCCATTTTGAAACACTCCTCTGCTGGCGCAAACTACCACAGAACAATGGAACCACCTGCAAATGAAAGAGGAAGGTTCAAGCATTAGCACTACAGCAATGAAATCTGGCTCGGACATCCAAAGTCAACACAAAAAATAGGAGGCATTAGTTTCGGAATGACCCTCGTAATATGCAGTTTTAAAAATCAATATTCCTCTGTGTGGTATGAAGTGTCACCTATAGTACTAAAACATTGCAAATGAATATTGATGAATATATTGGTGTATCTAATAAATCACTCATTGGATGAGGGCTTATTTCCAGAAATATTAAAAATTAGTGTAGTATGACCAATTCACAAAAAAGGTTCAAAAGTAAATGTTAGCAACTATAGACCAATCACTATAATCTCAGTTTTCAGCAAATTGTTTGAGAGAATGCTAATGAATAGAATTGATTTTTAAAATCTAAAAATATTATTGAAATTAAAATTTATTAATACGCTAAGAAAAATACAAAGAAATATAAATACGAACTACCAAGGGGCCTCTACTTATAAGGCTCAGACCATTTTAGGGCATGCCCACTCACAATTACAAAAAAATATATAAATACAATAATTGGTTTTATTCAATCACCTTTATCCAAATTGTAATACAATTAAACAAATACAATATTTCCACCTTGATTGCATCAGACCCCAGTCCCTGGTTCATCAGCAGTAGCCTACTGGAATTCCAGGGAACCAGGCTCCGACCCAATCCAAGGTCCTCAATAAAATATTTCCATTACTCTACCAACACCATTATTTGTTAGCTAGCTATAGCCTCTACAAACTAATAATGACTTTATTTCTCAAATGCATACTAACGAATTGCTACACTTCAAATTTAATAAAAACTTAATTCACTACCAACCATTATCACCCTTATCTACATCAAATGGAACACTTTACTCGTAAGTTATTTGATTTATTTCCCTTCTTAGTACATAATTTCATTTATTTTTACCTTGCTCAGGTACTCTCCTACATTCTTGCTATCTTTACTAAAGACTTCCATCAAGGCTATTTTTCTATCTAATTTAAACAATTTCTCATTTTTAACTTTTCCTTCCAGGGTCCTGTCCCTGTGCACTTTAACAGTATTGTTCTACATCTTCCTTTCCCCCACATATTGGATGCTGATTCTGAGAAAACCCTTTTCTTATTCCTTTTAATTTCCACACGCCTGCTCGTTACTATTCAATTCCCTCTCTTTGTTCTTTATTTGATTTATCAACATACTTCTCTCTTTTCCATTTATTTTTTATGGGTATATAAAATCTTATACTTGCTATCTAGCTAAACAGTTTCTGTATTTCTATATCTTCCAATCTCTTTCTTGCAACTTTCCAAAAACCCTTTACATTGTTCTCCCTCCTCCTCCACCAAATGTTTCCCATTTCACTGTTCTCCAGAATTATCCCAAGACTATTACTCCACCTATTGCTCCTTAAGACTCTTTTCTTGAAATTCTAAGCATTTCTTTAACAAATTTCTTTCATCTAAGTTTAGGATTTTAAACCAATATTTGAGAGCTCTTTCCATAATCGCACCTTTCATTGCCACTCTTCCCATTTCAATTTGTGCAACTTCCTTTGCTGTTGTACTTGGTACACCTAAAATTTCTCTACATAACATCCTACACACAACATCCACAATTTCCCATCCTCCTTCCAGTCCCCATATACCATACAACATTTTTGCCTCAACCACCATACTATATATTTTGTCTAGCCACTTAAAATTTATAATTGGTAATTTATATTTACAACCTCTAAACACTGCCATTGCTCCTTTCTCTTTTGCCAAAGCTAATTTTTTTTGCTTTTCCCATTTGCCATCCCCATCTATTTTAATTCCTAGATAAATGCAATTCCTAACTACCTTTTATTCTCCATCTCCTTTCCTCCACTTCTCATATTTACTCAATTTTGCTCCTTTCTTGAATACTAGTATTTTAGTCTTTTGCTAGTTTACCTTCAAGTTCCAATCATTACAGCATTTGTTCTAATTGCTGCAAGGATTGCTTTAAGCCAATTGTTGGGATGGATCCAACAACTAAGTCATCTGCAAATAATAACCCGGGGATTGTGACATTATTAATAACTGGCAATGAATTTTTACTCTTTTTTTTATCTCTGTTAAAATGTCATCAATATACAAATTAAATAGTCGAGGGCTTAACTTACACCCTTGTCTTATTCCCTTCTCTTGTTACCATTCCTTCCCCTGTTTTCACACAGAAGGTATTTCTATTGTATAATGCTTTAAGAATATTTACCATATGAAAACTTACTCAGTAATTTATCCCATAATTGTAATTGCAATCATATGCTTTCTCTAAGTCAACAAATACATGCATAGTTTCCCTCTCTTTTTAAATATTGGTCCATATGATGTTTTTATAATGAATATATTATCCATCATAAACCCCCTGGATTTATGGTACATTCAATTATAAACTTGTTATAAGTTACTTTTAACTGTTTCCATATCCTACTGATATTTCCTTCACTTAATATCCTCTTCTCATTTTTTCTTCTCCACTCATGTTTCTTGCTCTCTATCAACAAGTTATAAAATATTTTCCCCTCTAGATATAACATTAATAATAATTTTCAACATGATTTTAGAAATAAATTATTATCCATCACAGTTATAGCTGAATATATACATGAACTGTTCCAATTGAAAGATAACCATAAAAAAAGTAGCAGGAATTTACTTAGATCTCTAAAGCCTTTGACTCTTATCTCATGATCATCTAATTTCAAAATTATGGTTTTGAGGTTAAATGAATATATTACTAACATTACAAAAAAATTGTTTGCAATGTACAAAAATAAAATGGAAAAAAAGGGGACCTTATATACATCATCAAATCTGACTATAATACAGTAAAATCAGCAGCACAGGGATCAGTGCTTGAAACCGTGCTTTTCTTAATCTATATAAATTTACCTCAACTGGAAAACAGCAAGGTGATCTCTTATGCAGGCATTACATCTATAATATGTTGCAGTGATGACAGGGAAAACTTATAAAGAAAAATAAAGAGTGCAGTTGGCTGGTAAAATATCACAGTATTTACTAAACAATGGATAAAATCATACATAGGTAAAACAAAATTCATGACATTTCAAAATGATAACAAATGTAAATATTAACAATATCGCATTAGTGCAAGCAACTATAAATTTTTGGGCATATACATTGAAAATTTAACTTACAACATATATGTAGAAATAGTTTGGAACAAAATGAACTCAGGAACATACCTATTGAGACAACTAACATTAATATTCTAAAAACAGCATATTAAATATCCCACATTTAGCATATGGAATTGAAATCTGGGGGGAGAGGGTTTACAAGTAAAACCAATATAGACAGAATATAATAAAATAAAATAAAAATAAATAAAAAAAAAAGTGCATAAGAAACCTTCAGTTTCAAAAGTCCCATAAGAAACAATTCATAAAACAAAATATCCTAACTGTAGTTTCACTATATGTATTCAAAACTATTAAGCTAGTCAAGGATAAAAGAGAATTTAACATGTTTAATAAGCCATACTTATGATACAACAGAAGCAAACAATTACCATAGGTTGAGCATGAATAAAACTCAAAACCAATAAGGGCCTATATTATATAATAAATTATCATTCTCCATTAAAAATATCACAGACTTGAACTTAAATCTGTTCTAAAACTATTCCTAATAGAGCAATACTTGTATTGATGAACTATAATGGATAGAAGTATATAATATTGTTAATGACGAATAATGATTATAACTAGGTTACTGTGTAAATAACTTGTAATATTGCATTAAATTGATTGTATAGAATCAATGTCAGATGCTCTTAAAAGAGTCTATTGGCTATAATAAAATTATTATTGTTGTTTTTATTAATATTATTATACATATCTTTTTAAGTATAGAGAGCAATAAGAAGAGGACTCAAAAATTTTATAGCTATTTATCCAAATCTTAAGCTCTTTCATGTATTACAATGCACATATATAAGAAACACTCTCTGAAAAATCATTTGGCTTTTATTACTAACAATATTCTGAAATGGCAACTACAATATATAAAATGTGTTGAAAGAGAATAATGATATGACTTATTTTTTAAAATTCTTCATTAGTATCCCCCCATCAGGGACCAACCTTCAACCTCTCCCCTTCTATTGTTTCTTGAAATGCATGTTTCCTGGCATTTTTCTTGCTCCATATTATTGGATTTATGGCTACTTAAATGCAACTGAAAGAACTTACACAATGCAGAACATATAAAAGCCTTAAAATTTGCATTTACTTCTCCAAATATGTGCTAGATTATGCTGTATACATAGAAACAACTGTAAATGGGTTTATATACTAAAGCAGACAGGAAATAAAATAGTAATTCCATAGAAGGAAGATTATTTCAAGAACATATACAGGAGCTCCAAAAAGCAAGAAATTCACTGAAATAAATTGGGAACACTTGAAAACAAATATACTGACTGTGAATACAAAGCCTCGAAGAATAGCAAATACCTTCCAGATACCAAAAACATAAAATGAAGAACTAATCAAACTCTAAACTAGCTAGAATTTATAGTCTTCCGAAAATCCATGACGAGAAGAAAGCATGAACTCTACCACCCATAAAATAAATTGCGCAAGCAACCTACTACTGTCTATCCAAATACTGCTAAATTACTTGCCTATCAGGGCATTGTAGTTCCAAATGCAGTTGGCAGACATTGGTAGCTTATAAATTTGAATATTTGGGATTTTCACAGTGAAATATAGTATCATATAACAAAATATTTTTGAAGAAGTCACTCAAATTTCACTAGTTTTATTCCACTTACTTGGACATGTTGCATCTTGCCTTTGAAATGTGTCCAAATAAGTGGAATAAAACTAGTGAAATTTGAGTGACTTCTTCAAAAATAATTTATCTTGTCTTTGAAACATGTCCAAGTAAGTGGAATAAAACTAGTGAAATTTGAATGACTTCCTCAAAAATAATTTGTTATATGATGGGTAGCTTAGTTTATTTGTAACATGCACACAAATGAATTGAACTATATTATGCTGAATGATGATGGGGAAGATGTAAATAAAATGATGGAGAAACAAAGTGAATGGCAAGGAAAATTTGAAATGAAGACGCCAAACTTTAAGGTAGCTAGAATTTACGTCTACAAAAATTCATAAACAAGTATAAAGTATGAAACCTATTATCTATAATATAAAATGTGCAAACCACTACTGTCCATCCAAATGCCTACTGAGCAGATTGCAGTCTTTCAAAATTTGAAACCTTAAACATAAAGAACTCAACAGAAATCATTAGAAACTTAAAACGTTAAAATTTTTCCCCAGATGACATTAACTTCTTTTGGTGTAATTTCACATTTCCTCAGTACTCCAAAAGATAAGATGATAATACACCTATGAAAAGGATTGAAGGTTAAAGATATAGCAGCACATAGCTGAAGAATACATCTATTTAACAGAAATTTGCACCAAGCAAACATTTTTACTTTCAATGGAAAACTTGAAAATTAAAAATCAAGTAGGCCATGAGGAATCCACTTTCTTCACATTTTTTTTTTTTTTTTTTTTTTAACCAAATTCATATATGTTTAATATGACAAATTATTGTTTGAAATCACTCAAATTTCACTAAATTTTGTTCCACTTACTTGGAAATGTTTCAAAGGTGACTGCCTCCATCTTTAGCTTGGTCCCACTGGTCATTTTCCACTGTGGTATTAATGATGCTCTGTTACTTTAACGAACTTATTGATGAGGTCGCTGTTGTTTGGGAGATCAAAGTTAACCAAAAATTCTTTTGTTTATAAATATATTTTTCCATACTGTTAATTCTATGGGTTTTTGAAGAGCTTTTTATAGTTTTGGTTCGTTTTTTTTTTTTTTTTTTTTTTTTTTTGCCAAAAATGGTCTGCCACTGCTGATTTTTGTGTGTGTTTATATTTCACATTTCTCATTTGTTCCTTAAAATGTATAGTAATATTTCTTTTTGTTTTGCCTATGTATTTCATGTTACATTCTTTGCAACCGATTTCATAAATGCCAGATTGCTTTTCTGGTGGAATTTTGTCTTTTGTGTTGGTGTTTAACAGGTTTTTTAAACTGAATTTATTTACTGGGGCCAAAATGATGTTTGCCTCTCTAAAATTTTTTTGGAATTTTTGGTGTGCCCATAGGTGGAATGTGAATTTTTTATATATATGATCAATCAGGCATTTATGAAATCGGTTGCAAAGACTGTGACATGAAATACATAGACAAAACAAAAAGAAATATTACCATATGTTTTAAGGAACACATGAGAAATGTGAAATATAAACACACACAAAAATCAGCAGTGGCAGACCATAAAAAAAAAAAAAAAAAAAAAAAAAAAAAAAAAAAAAAAAAACACCACTCACCATGAATTCCAAAACGAACCAAAACTATTAAAAACTTCGAAAACCCATAAAATTAACAGTATAGGAAAATATATTTATAAACAAAAACAAAGAATTTTTGGTTAACTTTGATCTCCCAAACAACAGCGACCTCATCAATAAGTTTGTTAAAGTCACAGAGCGACTCTTAATACCATGCGGGAAGCGACCAGTGGGAACAAGCTGAAGATGGAGGCAATCACTTTTGAAACATGTCCAAGTAAGTGGAACAAAATTAGTGAAAGCTGAGTGATTTCAAACAATAATTTGTCATATTATAATATATTTTGCAGTGAAAATCCCCACCCCCCCCAAAAAAACCACATGTTTGTTTAGAAATATACCTCAAAAATGCATCCCAACATATATTAAAAAATGGTACTGATATGGGTGTGATATGTCTTTGTTAATTATTGTCAATAAGACTAATATTGAGGATACACTGAAACTGTTTAATTTACAAAAATCAATAATAAAGTTCACAATAACTTGCTCTCATTTTTGGACTTGATTTCTGGATCTGGATTATCAAGAACAGAGACAAGTTAGAATTTGGTTTTTTCAGAAAAAAACTAGCAGCAAGTATGTAATTAGCTCATCAGCCAAAATAATGAATTTGTAATTTTCAACTCGAAAGCATGAGAATAAAAAGAACAAAATATTCCTATGTATCATTTGATGATGTGCTAAACCATATATTCCTTCCTTTTCTTTCTGGTTGGATCAATAGCTACTTTAATGTATACTTATTTGTTTCTATAGAAATATAAAAAGCAGTTATAGATATTCCAAAAATATGGAAGTCTCTATTCACCATTTTCTCTTTCTTACTTTGCCTTTACAAACTTCACTTTTTCACCAAAACAATAAATAACTGTTATTTTTTATTTTTTGGTGATTATGCATCACTATTTTTCTTTATGTTATAATTCTTATGCATTTCAAATGTTCTGGAATGTATACTCGCTTTCATAAAAGTTCATGTAACTAGATGACTTCACTCACCGCTCAACATTGGCACTTTCATCTTTTATAAATTCATCAACTTCAGATTCACTTTCTAAAACAATTTCAAGTAGCTCTATTACCAAATATTTACAGTCCTATAGATGCCATGTTGAAAATTATTGGCTAAATATTATGCATGAAGAATCCGATGCTTTCATTTACCATGCAACAGAATCAGTTGAGAAATGGGAATTCCAGACAGTACATGATTTTACTACTTGTAAAATTTAATACAAAGGTCATCCATGATCAAACAACAATGCATGTGTGTATGGAATTGTGTAGCAATGTGAGCTCAGCCCATCATATGACATAAGTGGATTAGTTTAGAGAGTATTGCTTTCTAGGAGAAGCATTGAATTGATGGGAGTGCAAATGGGCTAAGGAGTGTTAAAGCATGAAGCTGCAGCATTCAGAAAGAATGACAAAATGTACACATTAGCTTGTAAAGATATTTAAAATTTATTGACGAGTAGCTCTTAGAAAGGGAGAAAAATGCAAAGGTAATATTTGAGGTCAGGAATTCCTCAATGTTGTTAAAAGAGGCATCTATCTACTTCTCTATCAGAACTTATCTATTTTTACATTTTTTTCCTTTCTTTTTCTTTTCAGGTGATGAGGTAACAGATTATAAGCACAATAAAACAGGTTTAAGACAAGGTTGTAAATTAAGCCCAATACTGTTCAATTTCTATATTGATGATATTTTGGAAAAAACTAAAAGAGATAAGTTACATCTACCAGTAATAAATAATAAAGAAATGCCAGGGTTGCTTTTTAGATGATTTAGTTATCACATGTATATCTAGTGGAGGACTGAGAAGAGCAATTTAAGTTTACTTTTTGTAAACAATGGGAATTGAAAATTAATAAAAAGAAATCAACGTTCTTAGTTTTTAAAAGAGGCTATAAGTTGAAAAATGGCAGTTAAATGCGAGAGAAATAGAGGTGGTAAGAAAAATTAATTATTAAGGGACAAGTTTAAGTTCTAATGGAAGTTGAAATGAGCAGAAAAAATAACAATAGCAAAAGGAAAAGCACCTATGAGTACTATAAGTGCATATTTAAGAAAAATTCCTGAGTTAATTGGCTGGAAAGAATATACACAACCACAGTATAAGCTAAAATGTTGTATGGATCAGAAATTTGGGGTGTAGAGGATGCATGGAAATATGTTGATAAAATAAATAGAAGTTTTTGTAAATTGATTTTAGGTTTACCAACATCATCCCTAATTGGTATAGCACAGCTAGAATTAGGTAGATATTCCACTAAAATAAAAATAATACAAGATTAATGAAATATTTATTTAAAATTACCATATTAGAAGAGGGTGTTGTTATTAAAGAATGTTTTAAAATACAAGAAAAATGTTAAGTGGAAAGAATCATGGTATTTCAAAGTGAGAGAATTTTGCAAAAGATTGGTTTGGGAAAAGTATGGAAAAATAGGAAATACCAAAACAGAGGATTTTGGAAAGGAATAAATCTAAGATTGGATGATATTGAACAACAAGTTTAGGTGAAAAGAGTTCATTTAGATGTTATAGGGGAATAAAATAGTATGGGATAGAGAAAAATATACAGAATAATATAATAAGATAGGTAGAGAAGTGTTTGGTTGGGCTAGAACTGGAGTTATGAATTTAAAAGGATTAAAATATGATAAAGGAATAAGAAATTGTTTTTGTGTGGAGAAACCAATAGATGATTTTCATTGCATGTTATAATGTAATGAAACAAGTTATGGAGAGAAAAGTTTTGGAATAAAAAATGGGAAAATTTTAATTAGGAAGAATTTAACTGTAAAAGGCGAGAAGGATATAAAAATGACAGGGAACTATATAGGTAAAGTTAGAGAGAAATGGATAAGAATGATGGAGATGATGGAAGGAAATGTAGATAGAAATGTAACCTTAGAAGTATAATAATTTATGGATATTACAGTGTATTTAGGGAAGGTGAGGGAGAAATGGTAAAGAATGATTAGTCAATGATTGATAAATTGAACAGGGAAGAGAATGGGAGTAAATTAGCATTAGAAACAGGATTATTATACACCAATAACTTGGGTCTTAGTGTGTATATAGTCCTAAGGAAATAAGTAACTCACAAGTATAGGATAACAGTTGAAGTGTTTTAAAATATTGTTATAGATCATAATGATATGTATTAATTTGACATTGTTAGTCAATATTATGGAATTGACAAAGATATAAATCTTACTGTAATATTTAAAATTGTATGTTGATGTAAATAGAAATAAATTTAAACATAGTGTTAAGATTTTATTTGTATTCTCCAACAACTTGTTCTTACATTTCTGATAATTTTTTCCTATTCAACCACTCCTAAAGTGTCTACTAGTTTCAATCAGTTACTTTTGTTTTATTTACATTTTTATTAGAATCCTACAATATCATTGGCTATAGATCAAAGCATCTTTAACTGAACTAGCTGTCACTGCTTTATACATACATTTATCACAAAACTATTCTGAGGAAATACCACTTCTTCTGTATAATTTTACTTACTATGAAGAAACTATGAGATTTACTACAAAAAAAGTACTAGGTGCTACATTTCACAGTTAACTTCAACCAACTTCAAGAGAATTAATGCTGGCTTATAAAAAATTATACTGCATTGGTAATATTAGCACGAAAAATAACTAAATTATATGCATAAAATATAGTGAACTTTTGTAACAGTGGTGTCAAATATTAACATCTTAAAAAATTGAGTTGAAATTGTAACATACACACCACTAAAATTCAATAAAATGAAGACTAGTTTCGGGAGCCATCGCTCCTATCATCAGTTCCTGGTCGACTACCAGTCTCGTTGTTTGTGGTAGGTCGATTCATCTCTGGTGGAGGTTTAATGAACTTTTGTATTAGACATCACTTGGCGGGATTTCAAAATTAAAAACTTTCTCTTTATTCTTCCAAATATAGATGTTTTCCTAGACTGTAAGTTCAGTTTTTCCTTTAATATTTTTAAGTAATTTGGGGTTTTTATTAATGTTATGTTGTTCTTTCCAAAAGTGCCAAGCTACCGCCAATTTTTCTTCTTGTTTTTGGTTTATATTCCTAATGTGTTCTTTAGCTCTAGTTTTTATGTTTCTTTTGGTCTTTCCAACATAAATTTTTTCACAATCATTACATTTCATCTGATATATTCCTGATTTATCTTCTTCCTGTAGGTTATCTTCTTTTTGTCTTGAGTTAAGGATATTTTTAATGGAATAATTATTTTTTTGAGCCAAAACAATGTATCTTTTAAAAATCTTTTGAAATTTATGAAAGGCTGATGGGTGGTGAATGAATATTCAATAGTAACAAAAAAATCCACTAAATCAATGCAAAAGCACATTTAATAAAACAATTACTGATTGCAAATTAATAGATAAAAAGGAACATTATAAAATTAAAGTAGATAACCCTACAATACCTTTAATCTACGGTCTCCCAAAAGTACACAAGCCAGGCAAAACAATAAGACCTATCATAAATAACAAAGACGCTCCAACTTATAAACTAGCAAAATGGTTGATTTACAAATTTTCTACTTTTCCAAGATTTGAATCTCTTAGTATAAAAAACTTATTAGATCTTACTCAAAAAATTAAAGACATAAAAATAGAAAAAACAGATACCTTAGTTTCGTTTGATGTTACAACACTTTTTCCAAGTATTCCTACACTGAATTTATACCTTCCGATAAAAAATGGTTACAAAAGATAGGAATAACCACAAAGGATATTCAAGAATACATTACATTAATTAACTTGTGTCTAGAACAAAATTACTTTACATTCAATAACAAATATTACAAACAAAATTTTGGTCTGACAATGGGTAGCTCACTATCACCAATATTGGCAGATATTTTCATGAGTGCTTTAGAAATTAGAATAGTAAATAGTTTCCCTTGGATATTTAAGACTTAGTATCGCTATGTGGATGATATTTTTGCAATAGTACCAGAAAGACACTTGGATGATGCACTAAAGTTACTTAACTTACAGGAAAAAAGTTAAATTCCCTATAGAGAGAGAATGCAATAAACAGTTACCTTTCTTGGATATTAAGATAATTAAAAAAGAAAATCACCTAAACTTTGGCATATACAGAAAACCTACACACACGGATAATTACATTAAATATAACAGTTTTAATCCAGTTCCCCACAAACATGCAGTTTTAAATAGTCTTGCATACAGACTGGTTAATGTTCCAATGAACAAAGAGGAATATGAACTGGAAATGAATATTATAATGGATATAGCTATAGAAAATGGCATCAAACAAGAAAATACACAGAGCAAAGAATAAAAAGAAAATTAGAGACACCACTATACTTACTCCCATCAAAGAGAAAGTCAGAACATACAAAAAATTCACATACCACCCATCAGCCTTTCATAAATTTCAAAAGATTTTTAAAAGATACAACATTGTGTTGACTCCAAAAAATAATTATTCCATTAAAAATATCCTTAACTCGGAGAAAAAGAGAAGATAACCTACAGGAAGAAGATAAATCAGGAATATATCAGATGAAATGTAATGATTGTGAAAAAATTTATGTTGGAAAGACCAAAAGAAACATAAAAACTAGAGCTAAAGAACACATTAGGAATATAAACCAAAAACAAGAAGAAAAATTGGCGGTAGCTTGGCACTTTTGGAAAGAACAACATAACATTAATAAAAACCCCAAATTACTTAAAAATATTAAAGGAAAAACTGAACTTACAGTCTGGGAAAACATCTATATTTGGAAGAATAAAGAGAAAGTTTTTAATTTTGAAATCCCGCCAAGTGATGTACTAATACAAAAGTTCATTAAACCTCCACCAGAGATGAATTGACCTACCACAAACAACGAGACTGGTAGTCGACCAGGAACTGATGATAGGAGCGATGGCTCCCAAAACTGGTCTTCCATTTTATTGAATTTTAGTGGTGTGTTACGTTACAATTTCGACTCAATTTTTTAAAATGTTAAATTATATGCATCTATTTCTTCTTCAATATGTTGACTTAAACTTCAATTTAACTTGTTACTTAAAAGGACATTCACCAAATTGAATGCATACTAAACACACATTTTCAGCCCATATATATAAAAAATTAGCACTAATAATAAAAGTAGATAAAGATAAAACACAGAGAAAGAGTCACACTTGAAATTGCTATATTTCGAACTACTGGTCTAGCTTCTTGCCATTGAAGAACTCGCAGTAGTTCGAAATATAGCAATTTCAAGTGTGACTCTTTCTCTGTGTTTTATCTTTATCTGCTTTTATTATTAGTGCTAACTTGTTACATTGTTAATAGTGTTTCTTTATTTTTATTTTTCATTAATATTATATATATATATAATTAAAATCTTAAAATGTTACTGCCATGGTCTACTGGCAGTATTCATGTTTTTCTACATGCCAGACTCAGGTTTGATTCCCAATTGGGTCACAGTTTCCTAGCTGAGGTTTTTTAAAAGGGTTTTCCTTCAGCTCTTAAGATGAATGCCTGGGAAACTTGGGCCAATCCAATGGCTGAATTACCATCTATCATCTCCCTGGCAGTTATCCTTGGGATAAAGTAGAAGTGCCTTCCAGGCATCCCAATTTCAGAAGTTTGCTATACTTTCGTCAGGATGGGGGAAACATTCCAAAAGTTTGAATGAGCAATGGTTGAATGAGCAATGGTAGGAGAGAAAAAAATCCTCTACGTCAAAGATTTTGGACTTATCAGATTTTTTCCTCTCACTTTATACTTAAATAACTACAAATGTATTTCAATTAAATGTACTTATGAAGCTGTTGACATGGAGTGGTATATACATAAACAATGTAATACAGTTTTTTATATATGTTTCTTTCTCGTTCATTTGAGAGGATCTTGTTAATAGTTTCTCCATAAATGTGCAGAATATTTGTCTTTAGATGGATTCTTTGAAAACTTCAATCAAAATAAATTGACAAGAATGTTCTGTGTTTCAAACTAGTCAACTTACATAGAATAATTATTTATAGCATGAATTGCTTCATATAGTTGTCTTGAAAATTCACCTTGTTGGCAGTGAACTTACAAGAATAACCTACTGAGAACTTTATCTTTTGTTTCCTTGCTGCATGTTTCCTGTGTCTTGCACATAGATGGATAACTGTTCAAACTAAAAATTAATTACTTAAACGATAAAATGTCACTCAAATAAAGGATATTATTACCAAATTCTTTATCAAATACACACCGTTTCTCAGCATCTTTCAATATGACAGCAGACATGTAATTTACACACTATCACCAAACTTGCAAACATCAGACTGTAGGGTGTGCTTCGTTAAAATTGTCCATCTGTAGATACTACATAGTATAGTAGTAGTGAGCTTATCAATGCTATACCATTAAAAAAATAAATAAATAAAATAAAACAAATAAAAAAAGGGGGGGAAAAGGAAAAGACAGTCTCACTGTTACCTGTGGTACCAAAGACACGTGTGCACAGCAGAAATTTTCTTTTTTCACACGAAATTGGAATTGGCGGAAGGCTTCAATGAAAGGCATTCCTTCTATGTCACCAATGGTACCACCAAGCTCAACTATACAAACCTGAAATAATAAAACGGTGACTAATTTTTTTCATCTTTTAATGTGAAACTACTCTATGATGCATAGACCCCAAAAACTAATAAGCATCTGTTCCAATATGATGAAAAAGTAATCTAATTATGCTTTCACAAAGTAGAGTAGAAGTTATATCCTTTTAACTTTTTCTGTCAGCCTACACTTCTCAAAAATATATGACTTAAGCCCATGCAATTACTGACTTAGTATAGTTGGTTTTCTCTTCCATTACTGAAACATTTTACCAAAGTTCTGAAAACCAACACAACATAAATGTTTTATATACTTCAGAAGTTAACCACCTACTGAAAAACTATTCATGTTGAATTAAAAATATATATATATAAACACTCAATATTATAAAAACATTACCTAATATTAAGGTTAAGTAATCTACAATTTGTTACAATTAATTAGCAATGCAGTGTATTTATACAGAGTGTTAATGAACTACACTGAAATAATCTCAGAGTGTGTAGAGATATCACATGCATTCATTTTGAGATAGGCAATATGGTCCATAACTAAACATAACACAGTTTTATGACATTAAACATTTTTGCATCAGATGCTGATAATAATACTTCTTAGGCTTTCACGGCTGGTGTTGTTATTAAAAATCTTCCGGGTTGTTTTGCCATGGTCTGGTAGCAACGTAAACCATGGACCACGGCAAAACAGTCCGGAAGATTTTAATTGTTTTAATAGATGCTGATAAGTCTGTGTTAAAGCCAAGCTGGGTGAAAAATTGGTTTAGAATGTCTTTAAAACTGCATTGCAAGCATAGAAATATTGATTTTCCGCAACTTATCAGAGTTTTCAAGATTGTTTCTTAAAAATCCCTCAAATCTGGAACGAATCATTTGACAGTGTGTCACTGTACATCTATTAACTGCCCTCTTGCATTATGTAGCTTACTCTAGAGGGAGCTCTTTAACTGCTTGTATGGCATAATGCAAAAGTTGATGTTCTGCAGGCAGCGGGTTCAATTATTGTCATGTGATTGCATTTTTTTTATTTAAAATGAAATGCTGCGATATGGATACTAAAGTATTATTCATGAAATTTACTTAATGCTTTCAAGGTTTATTCTCTTTCTGAATAATGAATGCATTACCAACATGGCTAATGAGCTTACTATTAACATGATGCCTAAATCTTAACTTATATAATACATACTTAGCTGCCTTCTTGAATTATGTAGTCTACTCTAGAGGGAACTCTTTAAATGCTTGTGTGGCGTAATGCATAAGGCAAAAGCTTGATGTTCTGCATACTGTAGGTTCATTTCTTAATTAATAAAGGGCTGAAATATGCATACTGAAGAATTATGAATGAAATTTAGGCAAGCTCTCAATATACAACACCCAACTCATTAAGTTTACCTGTAATTTTATCTTCTTAAGCAAGGATGTAATTATATGAATTATTATGTTAAGATTTAAGTGTACAAATGAAACGTGGTCTTAAAACATAGGATAAAAGCTGTATTATTAGGACCTAATCAGAAAATGAGAGGAAGAAGATGAAGAAAAAAGATGAACGAGACTTGAAATAAAAAATAAATGACCACACTTGCAAGCTATTGTTAAAACCATGGTGCCAGATAATATACGTTCAGAACTTCCCTTCATTATTATGTGTTATGCTTTCAAGAGGCATCTTCATTAGCCAATGGCATACTGGTACTTCCGAAACTTATAATCATAGCTTCAAAATTTGAACAGATAGTCTTTACATTTTTTTTATCTCAAATTGCTTATATATAAGACATCTCTACACTCTGAAATTATTTCGGTTAGGGTCATTAACATCCTGTATAACACAATATCAATTGACAGTGCAACAACTGTGTAGCAGCATCAATAAATAAATCAGTTATAATATTTTTGAGATTTTGGCAAAAATATAAATAATAACTAGTCCACTTGAAACAGTATTATGTCAGTCTGCTGTTCATGGCTTTACAGAAACTCTTCAGTCCTATGTGCATGTACAAGGTAAGCAAAGTTCAATTAATCTTATTTTGATTTAAAGTAAAACACTAAAAATCATGTCGTCACATTAAAACTCTCTTTAAGTTTCACAAACACACTTATAAAAGTAATTTTGGTACATGTTTCGTGAGGTACATTCCTTACATTGTCAACCAAAACGATGACTGAGGAGTCAATTTCAGCAAAGTATGTATGTTACTATGCTTGCTCTGGTGGTCTGTTAATGAACTTAAACAATATGTTGTCTGCTTCTGGTATATCAAAATTCATAAGTTTGTATTCATATTTTTATGTAAATTTTTTCCCATATATTAAGTTCTTTTGGATGTTGAATTATTTTTAGTAATGTTATGTCCTTCTCTATTTCATAATTTTCATTCCAAAAATGTGCAGCCACTGCTGATTTTTCTACTTGTTTGTCTAATATTTCTCCAGTGTTCCTTTAATCTTATCCCCAGATTTCTCTTTGTTTTTCCTATGTATATTTTGTCACAATCCTTGCAATTAATTCCATATATACCTGAATTTTCTTCTTTCTTCTTTTTTTGTTTAATTTCATTTAGGTTTAATAGTTTACCAACACTATATTTGTTTATTGGTGCCTGAGTAATGTTATTCTTTTTGAAAATTTTTTGGAATTTATGGTTAACATAAGGGTGATATGTGAATTTTTGATAAGTGTTTTCTTTAAGTGAAGAACTGAGTGTAGTGATTAGTTTAGTTTCCTTTTTATTTTTAAATCTTTTTATTTTTTTATCTACCATTTGTTTGTTAAATCCATTTATTTCTGCTGTGTGTATTATATGTGCGTATTCTTTCCTGTATTCTTCTTTACTGAGTGGTGTATTAACTAGCCTATATGTCATACTATTGAATGCTGCTTCCTTGTGGGGTCTGGGGTTGAAACCTTTTGCTTTTATGTAATTGTCGGTATGTGTGTCCTTTCTGTATATACAAAATTCTATATTTTTATTCCTTTTTATTATCCTTAGGTCCAGAAAAGGTAAAGTATTATTAACCTCGGTTTCCATAGTGAATTTTATGGTTTTTTTTTTTTGCAAGTTTAACAGTTTCAATGAATCTTCTATGAATCTATCTTCTACAATGGCAAATACATCATCAACATATCTGTACCATGTTTTGAATATGTATGGGAAGGCTTTCATTATATGTGTTTCAAAATAGCTCATGAACAGATCAGCCAAAATGGAGATAGTGGACTATCCATCATTAAACCTGATTTTTGTTTATAAAACTTTCCTTCAAATGTGAAGTAAGCTTGGTCTAAACATAGTTCTGTGAGTTTTACATATTCTTTTGTGTGTGTTTCTGCAATGTTGATAGATAGTAGTCATTTTTTTTTAACAAATTCAGGGTTTTCTCTTTTGGAATGCTTTTACATCAAAGGAAACCATGATATCATTTGAGTTTAGTTTATTATCTTTTGATTTTGTTTATAAGATCGAACGAGTTTTTTATACTTAGACTTGGGAATTTTGGAAATGTATTAAATCGTGTAGTTAACCATTTGGCTAGGAGGTAACATGGGGTATTGATATTGTTAATTATTGGTCTCATGTCTTTTCCTGGCTTGTGTATTTTTGGTAATCCTATTATTTTAGCTATTGATGGATTAGGTATTTTGATTTTGTAAACATCTGAATTTGTGAGTAAGCTATTTCCTTTTAATATGTCTTCTATTGATTTCTTGCATTTGTGTAGGGGATTTTTTTCCACTTCAATGAACTCCTCATTATTTAGTAACTCTAGCATTCTATGTTGGTAATCTTCTTTGTCTAGAATTACAATTTGGTTTCCCTTATATGCTTTTGTATATATGACTTCTTTTTTATTTAATGATTTTATGGTTTTTTGGTATGATTTGGGGATTTGGCTATGCTTTTTAATTTCCTGTAATATTCCTGATGATATTTTCCTAATATAATTTTTATCTATGGTGTTTAATTTCTCAATGGTTAATTCGATATCTGTAATGTATTCATCAATGTTTGATGAGAAATTGACACATGTATTGATGCCGTTATTTAATAATTTTGTTTCAGCCTTATTCAGTTTTTCTTTCGAAAGATGAACTATTTCAAGGTTAGGTTTCTCGTTGATATTTTTATTTTTACCTATTTGTTTTCCGTGTAAATTTTTAAATTTATTTTTTGGCATGTAGTTTTTTGTTTTATTCTGAAACTGATGCTTTCCAATACGTTTCTCTCGATATTATCCCATGCAATGGTTCCTATTGACTTACTTAATTTCATATGTAATTCATATAGCCTCACGTCTATAGGTGCGATATCGGCGTAATGTTTGTGTCTTTCTAATTCCAATACTTTCTTTTCAAGAAAGTTCAATTAGACTGCGTATTAATGCACACTGCATCATTAATTACCTTGGCAATGTCTGAGCAGTAACTTAGCAGCAGAATCATTACTCTATGAAATAGAACTTTGCTCCATTACCATATCATCACAAGTTTCTTCACACATTACTTTGAAAATTATGGCTTTCCTAGCTGTATAAATATTTTAACAGAATTATTTATGAATAGTACATTCAAAAATTAAATTCAAACACCAAAGAGTCATCAATAGTGTAGTTTTAACTAAACTGTTGGGACTTTTAAGTGAAACTTCTGAGTGTATGGGGGAGGGAAGAGAATACTTATTTCTATCTTAAGAAGCAAAGATAATACCCTAATCTACCATTTAGTAAATAGGTTATCAATTTTTTCATTCACTACCTAAATTTGATACCTTAAGTTTAAAAATACTCCACTGACTGATAAACAAAATTAAAGACCGAAAATTATCACCAAATGACACATTGGTTTCATTTGATGTCAAGGCCTTTTTTATGTTTAACCCACAAAATAAATTGAGATTTTTTAAAAAATTATTCTAACAACCAAATACAAGAACACACAAAAGAATACATTGAAATTACTAAGATGTGCTTAAATCAAGCATTTTATGTATATAAATGCAAAATCTTTAAACAAAAAGCAGGGCCAGTAATGGGCAGTCCATTATCCTTTCCTGCCAACCTATTCATGAGCTATTTTGAGATTCACTAAGGCTTTATCCATATTTTTAAATTGGTAGAGATATGCAGATGATATATTAGCCACAATAAATAAAATAATTTTCGAAGATGATTTAAAACATTTAAACCTACAAGAGCCTACAATTAAATTTACCACAGAAACTGAAAATATATTCCTACTTTAATATTTGAATGATAAAATGTAAAATTTAACTTAAATTTGACATCTACAGAAACACCTGCATTCAGACAATTATATCAAAGCTCATAGTATCAATTTCAGTTCACATAAATAAGCAGCATTCAACAGCATGACATACAGATTAGTAAATATTCTGCTGAACAAAACAAATACAAATACAAGAATGAATATCTATATGCAATAAAAGATGCTAAGGCAAATGGTTTCAACAAAAAATAAATTTAAAATTCCAAAAACAGAAAAAAACTAAACAAATCACAACTCAAGTGACTTAGCAGAGAAAACATTTTTTAAAAAGTTCACAGTAACCCAGCAGCAAATAAGAAATTTCTAAAAATGTTCAAGCAGTAAAATACCATCTGAGTACCTAAAAACTGATAGTGAGAAAAGATTTATTGGAATTAAACAAAACAGATTCCAGGTCCAAATATAAAATAATCACAGTTTACCGGATTAATTGTCAGGATTGTGAAAAAATTTACTTTAGAAAAAAACAGAGAAATTATATACACAAGTTTGAAGGAACAATAGAGAAACATTCATTACAAGTAAATAGAAAAATCAGCAGTGGCATTGTATTTTTGGAATAAAAACCATGAGATAGAAAAAAGCTTTGTTATTAAAAACAACTTAACTAAAGTAATTAAACATATGTGACTGTCTATTCTCTCTCTAGCAGCTGCAATTTTTCTTTATTGCCAATGAAATTCAATAAATTTCTTATTAATAAAAGTATTTTCCAAAAATCAGAGCAATCCGGACATTACGAATGGGGGTAGACTTGAAAAACCAGCTGGGGTTAAAGTAAAATTTAAAAATTGTTCTAGAGGCTGCAATTTAAAATGCTTATAAAGGAAACTCGTTATATGCCATTGAAATAAATAAAAAAAATAGTTAAAAAAAAATCAGAATATTAGAAGGGGGGTTACCTAAACCCAAAATTTAGTGGCAATAATATGTTTATATATATATCTATAACATATATTAATATGCATGTTTTCCTTATAAAAAAAAAAAAAAACTCTGTATATGCCTTTTAATTGAAATAAGAAAGATTGTTTCTGAAAAATCAGAGAAATCTGGTCATTAGGAGAAGGGGTGGGTTACCTGAAATCCAAAATTTAAGAGTTGCTCTAGCAGGATCAATAATCGTTTTTTCATAACAAAATGCAGCATATACCATTTAAATCAAATAAAAAAAAATAGTATTTTAAAATTATCAGATGACCCAAAAAAAGGGGTGGTGGATAAACCAAAACTTAAAAATAACTGATATTTGCAATTTTAAGTTTTTTTAAAGGAAACTCGATATATGCCATTGAATAAAATAAGGAAAACAGTTTCTCAAAATAAGTGGAATTTGACCAAAATTTAAACATTGTTTTAACGGCATTAATATTTGCTTCATAATGAAACTCCATATATACCATTTAAATAAAATAAGGGAAAAAAAAAAAAATACTTCTTGGAAGTCAGTTTCTTATGACTAATAGGGGGAGGGGGGTTGCCTGCATCCCAAAATTTAAAAATAACGTGTCATTAATATAAATTTTTTCCCGGAGCAAAACTCTGTATACGACATTTAAAATATCAGGAAATTAAGAGAGGGGAAAATTAAAATCTGAAATCCAAAATTTAAAAATCGCTCTAGCAGCACCAGTAATTGTTTTTTTCCAATAAAACTTGGCATATACCATTTAAATCAAACATAAAAATAGTTATTGAAAATAATAAGATTATTGTGAATTGGGAACCCAGAATTTTCAGATAACCCCCTGAAAAACAAGTGGGGATTAAAATGAAACTTAGAAATCACTATAAGGGCCACAATTATAATTTATTTTAAAGGAAACTTGCTTGATATATGCCATTGAAATAAAACAAGAAAAACAGTTTCTGAAAATCAGTGAAATTGGACCAGTAGCAAGGGTGGGAGGCTTACACAAAATTTAAAAATCACTCTAGCAGCATTAATATTTTGTTTTGCAATGAAACTCTGTGTATACTAAGAATTTAATGAATGAGTCAAATTTGTAACACTTACATCACTAATGTTTTAAAAAAGGAAAACTAAGTTTCTGGAGTTAATTGCTTCCATCTTCAGTTCCAGATCGACTTCCGGCCTTGTCCTTCATGGTGGTTTGGTTTGTCTCTGGTGGTGGTTGGATGAACTTCTGTATTAAGATTTCACTTGGCAGGATTACAAAGTTGAAAATGTGATTTTTGTTCTGGCAAATATAAATGTTTTCCCAGACTGTAAATTCTGTTTTTCCCATAATATTTATAAGTAGTTTGGAATTCCTGTTAATATTATGTTGTTCCTTCCAAAAATGCCAAGCTACAGCTGATTTTTCTTTATGTCTTTAACTTATGTTCCTGATGTGTTCCTTTGCTCATGTTTTATGTTTCTTTTAGTCTTTCCAATATAAATTTTTTCACAATCGTTACTATTCATCTGATATATTCCTGATTTGTTCTCTTGTGGAATAACCTCTTTTCGTTTAGAATTTAGTATGTTTTTTTTATGGAGTAACTGTTTTTTTTTGTTAAAATAATATTATGTTTTTTGAAAATCTTTTGAAATTTATAGAAGACTGATGGGATGGTATGTGAATTTTTTATACATTCTATTTTCTTCCTTGTTAGGAATAAGTGCACAGATATCTTTGATTCTCTTTTTGTTCCTTGCTCATTTACTTTCTTACTTTCTTATATACCACTTCTTGTTTGAAACTATTTTCTATAGCTATATTTATTATATTGCTCATGTTCTTGATTATACTCTTCTTTGTTCATGGGGACATTTCCAACCTGTGCGCAAGATTATTTAGTACTGAATGTTTATGGGGAACTAGGTTATAAATATTATATTTAATGTAGCTATTAGTATGAATAGATTTTCTCTACATGCCAAGTCGGTCCTGGTGGTGTAGTGGTTACCATACTTGCCTTCTAACCCAAGATCACTGGTTCGAACCCAGCCAGGACCAATGGATTTTTTCGGGCGTAAAAATCCTAAGTATGGCTTCCTTCGGAATGGAAATAAAGCCGTGATTCCCGTGTCATATATTTATGGCACGTAAAAGAACCTCAAGCCTGAAAGAGAGGCCTCTGAGCAAAATTTGTCGGCTGTTTCATGCTCTGAATTGAATGGGACGCTGATGACCTGAGATGTTAAAGAGCGTCCATAAATAAATCAATCTATATGCCAAACATTAAGTGATTTTCTTTCTTAACTACTTTAAGATCCTCTGTGTATACTAATTAATAAAATAAATAAAAATTAGTACTTCTTAAAAATCAATGAAATTTGACTATTAGGAGGGGAGGTTACATGCATCCCAAAATTTAAAAATCGTTCTAGTGGCATTAATATATGTATTATTACTACTACAAAACTCCATATATATGCCATTTAAGCAGAAAGAGAAAAATACTTTCTGAAAATTAGGGAAATAAGATTATTAGGAGCAGGGGTTTCCAACAAACCTAGTATTTGTGATTCTAGAGCGATTTTTAAATTTTGAGTTTTAGATAAACCTCCCCTCATAATAGCTCGATTTTCTGATTTTCATAAACTATTTTTCTTATTCTATTTAAATGGCATATCAGAGTTATGTTGCGAAAAAGCACATATTGATGCCACTAATTTTTTTTTAAATTTTGGGATGCAGGCAAACTCCCTTCTAACATTCCGGTTTCACTGGTTTTTGGAAACTATTGTTCATATTTTATTTTAATGTTTTCAAGTTTTCTTTAGAAAAAAATTAAAATTGTGACCACTAAAGCGATTTTAAAATTTTGCTTTAACCCCCCCATTCATTTTTCAGGTTTATCCCCAGTCATACTGGTCAGACTGCCATGATTTTCAAAAAATTCTTTTATCAATTCATTTTAAAGAAAGCTACCAAGTTTTGTTGGGAAGAAATAAAAATTGTGGCCACTAAAGCAATTTTTTTTTTTTTAAATTGCTTTAGGTAAACTCCCAACTGTCCAATTTTGCAGGTTAACTAACGCGACGAATTGTTTGTCAATTGATGGCTGTTTTCAGAGCTTTGCTGAGAGGAAACAAAAAAATGGGACTGCCAGAGCGTGAACGGATGCGCGCGCACACACACATATATATGCAAATTTAGCTTACATTTCTTAGATAAAATTTGATTAAAAAAATGGCCAAAAAATAAGCAGATTTCTTATGCTGCTGACAGCAATTTCTTTGCATTTTGCTAAAACATTTCAATTTGGAATTCCAAACCCCATTCTCTATGGGAGGGGAGGTGGAATTGGTAACCATTAAGTAATTAAAAATATCCTCAACTAGAATAATGAGCTTGTTGAGTGCAATGAAACTTTTAATAATGACAATGAAAAAAATTTATACCAATATCATAAAACCTGTAATCTTTTTTCTTCTTCTTTCCTTATTCCTCCTCCTTTTAACTGGATCTAAAAATGACTGCACAGTTACAATGACTCAGGCACAAGAATAGAGAAAAAAGTCTGTACTGAAATGACTTAATTTGTCATCTGTAGTTACCTGTGGCTTATTTCCATCCTGTGTAACTGGAATTTGGGCAACTCGTTCAACCCATTCTTGAATTGCATCTGTGATATGCGGAATCACTGCAACAAAAACATATTTAAGTTAGCTTCACAATTCAAATTTTAACTCATTTTTAAATTAAAATTAAGAAGTTATGAGATATATGGTACAAGAATTTAAAAGTTCTATTAGCATTTTTAAAAAATTGAATCGAAATTGTAACATACACACCACTAAAATTCAATAAAATGGAAGACTAGTTTCGGGAGCCATTGCTCCTATCATCAGTTCCTGGTCGACTGCTGGTCTTGTTGTTTTCAAGAAACAATGAACTTTGCAGCGATTTATGTGAAGCTCTTATAACCACAAACATACTGTGAAATTCACTTAGTAATCACAAGTACCACAGTTTCTTGGAAAAATATTGTTATAACACCACCATTCCTGATTAATCTATACTAAGAAAAAATTATCTAGACACCTGCTTAGCACAGCAATTTTAGAAATTCAGAACCATTTTAAGGATTCTCTTGTATATGAAGTTGTAAATGAAATTACAGATGCCTGCTGTCATGTGGCAAATTTTCTTGTAGGGAAACTATATGAAGATGAGCCAGGAAAATTGTAATTGTTTGTTTGAAGGGTTTTAGAAAAACAAATCATTCTACTATTGCTTGCTTGTGAATGACACTCTGAAATTACTTTGGGCAGAATGAGGCAATGAAGAAGACAAATTTTGGGTTCTACTTTTAGATGCTGCAACTTACATGTTAAAAGCTGTTTCAGCATTAAAAGTATTTTTCCATCTCTTTCATGTTACGTGTATTGTTCATTCACTTCACAGAGTAGCAGAATTCAAAAGAGAAAGTTTTCCTGGCATGTACAGTTTGATAGCCAGTACCAAATATACATTTGTTAAGGCCTCATTTAGAGTAAGTGCTTATAAAGAAAACTTTTTAGATCTCCCATTATCCTCAGAGCCAATACTTACCCATTGGGGTATGTGGACTGAAGCTGCTCTCTTCTATTCAGATAACTTCAATGCTGTTAAAAGAAATTGTTGTTATGCTGAATCTAACTTATACTTTGTCAATTCAACATTCTCAGAATATTTTTAATAATGAGTATTTGCAAAGAGAGACTTGGCTGTAATCAAGGCACATTTCAAAGTTGCACTGCACGATGCACTTCCTGAAGAAATTTTCCAGAGTTAGTAAGTGCTTTCAAATTTTGCCCAATATCTGTAGACGTAGAGAGATCCTTCTCTCCCTCAAACTTATGTTAACCAATAAATGTCAAACTTGCACCTGAGCATCGGAGAAAACGATCAGTTATTACAAATCAAATTACAATGACCAGAAAATTATGATTTAGGAAGAATGTACAATGTAAGTACCAAAAAGTATAAGTTTAAAGTTAACAATTTCAGTGCATGCTTTAGTGCATATTTTCCAGATTAAAGAGCATATTTTAAAGATTTGGACAGTATAAATGCACCCACATTTTAGATATTTTTAATGCATACAAAACCGATATCTACTAGTGATACATGAAATAAATGATAAACTGAAAAAGAAGGTTTTTTTTTATAAAGGAAGCATTCCAGGCCTAAGTTTAGGGTACCTTCTGGCATTTGCTATTTATGTACATTGAGGAAAACCTGGAAAAAACCTCAGTCAGGAGGACAGTCCTGGTGGCAATTCAACCCCACACCTTCTGCTCACAAGTCGACACCTTAACAACCTTGGCCATCTGTGGTGATATTTGTAGCTTGTTCAGAAGTAGAAGCAGTGAGGAAATAAGTAAAATTCAAAGCAGGTATGTTGAATATGAAACTATTTCACTTGTTTCAACAGGTATTATTGAGCTTTGTTACTCTTTCTTGTTTGTATAATGGTCCCATATTGTTTTATGCTAATTATTTTTGCTTTTACTTATGTGCCCTTTTAGAACGTGTTTGTTCTGACTTTTCTTATTTAGATGCTTTTTTCTTCTTTTTAATAATTTAACCATGTATATATAATCTTTTCAGTGTAAGTTGAAGTAGATATAAATAAAAACCAAATATTAAAGCCAATAATAACTACAGCAAATGAAAAAAAAAAAAAAAGTTAAGTCCCACAGACAGCAGTATGAAACAAAAGTAAATGCACTATATGGCATTCAATTAATCCACCAGAATGCATGCAAGACTAACATAGTAAACTCAAAGGACATCCACTGGATGACAAACAAAATGTGGATCATTACAATGTGAAATCTGGAACTGGGTCAGATAAAAACAGCTAAAAAAATCTGTCACACATTAAACCACAAGAATTAATGATATACTATTAATTAAATGAAATGTATGACCACTGATAGACAACTATGCCATGTGGATATTTTTAAATGTAACCATGTTTATGAACTGAGCCCTCGATATCTTTACTTCACTAAAATAGAAAAAATAAAGTGTCGAGTTATGTTGTGTATTGAAGAAGAAGAAGAAGAAGAAGAAGAAGAAGAAGAAGAAGAAGAAGAAGAAGAAGAAGAAGAAGGAGGAGGAGGAGGAGGAGGAGGAGGAGGAGGAGGAGGAGGAGGAGGAGGAGGAGGAGGAGGAGGAGGAGGAGGAGGAGGAGGAGGAGGAGGAGGAGGAGAAACTAACAATTTTGATGTACTAAGCAAATATACAGAATCAACTATAAACAATCAAAACTTTCACAGCTTTTCATTGTAAGTGAAATTTAATTTATAAGTTACAAATATTATTAGAGAACACCCTTACATATAAATATAATTCTAAAACACATTACATTAATGTTTCACATCTGCTATTATTTAATATAAAACATATGCAATGTTATAAAAGGTTTATATGCTGAATTAATTTCTCATATTTTAACACAATAGAGAGAAAATTACACAAAAGAGCACTTTTTAAATTTTGGTTTTCAAGTATACCTTTACATCTTATAGTCCAATCTCTGTAAATGTCAGAAACTATTTTCCTTATTTATTTTAATGGTATATGCCAAATCTTGTTATGAAGAAGTAAATATTAGTGTCACTAGAGCAATTATTAAATTTTGGGTTTCAGGTATACCCCCAGTCATATTTTCAGCCTGATTTTCAGGAACTATTTTTCTTATTTTATTTACATAGTATATAAGGAGTATTGTTGCGAGAAAGCAAATGGTGCCACAAGAGTGAGAGAAACTATTTCCTGATCAGTCATAACTTGTCTTCTGCCTCAGCTAGGTCTCTAAAAGCCATATTGGGGATCTTTCCAAGATCATGGCTGAGTTTAACACCATTCACCGCAACTATGGCTACATGACCTTCATAGCTTCAAGATCAAAGATTACCAAATGCATGAATGAGCCAGCTGGCTATCAAGCCCTTGCTCAGTTTTTCAAGGAAAGGTAGATTAATTTTAAGATGACTGTGTCCACTACTGCCATAAGCCACAGAATGGTCATCAAAAGTCTATTCCTCATTAAAGTGGAGGATGAGATTAAAAGCGAGCTCACTCGGCTATGCATTGGCATGACCAGAGTGGCTGAACTACGCAGTTTCAACAAAAACCATATGCAAAACTCCTACAGCTGGATGCCATCATATGCATGAAGGTCACAGTCCAGGACTATGTTTCACCTGCTGTCTCCTTTAAATGCAATAGGTGCCAACAAATATGCCAGATGGGTGACAACTGTGGCAGCCCTGAGCTCTGTTTGCTCCAGATGTATGGGGACACATAGCACCCGCGGATGCATGTTCCTAATGAATGATGCAGGTGTGCCCTATGTAAGCAATGGGTCAAGATACAGGGCTTGTTCCAAATATAGAAGGTGACTGGCCATGCTCCGCAGTTCTGCTGCCAGTCTTCCAGGATGCCACACCACGCAGGACATAGGCCTGCTACACAGCACTGCAATCAGTCAGCCCTGGGTCTCAGACAAATCATACTCAATGGCAACAGCATTAGAACCACATTCTTTTTTTTGAATGATTTATTTATAGACGCTCTTTAACAGCTCAGGTCATCAGCATCCCATTCAACTCAGGGTGTGAAACGGCTGACAAATTTTGCTCAGAGGACTCTCTTTCAGGCTTGAGGTTCTTTTTCGTGCCGTAAATGTACGACACAGGACCCACGGCTTTACTTTCCTTCCGAAGGAAGCCATACCTAGGATTTTTACGCCCCGAAAAAATCCATCGGTCATGGCCGGGTTCGAACCTGCGATCTTGGGTTTATGAGGCAAGTATGGTAACCACTACACCACCAGGACCTTCTAGAACCACGTTGCCTAGGCCTGTTAATCAGGTACAGATTGCAACCGGCCATGTGCCCCAGGCAGGCTATCCTGTGAGACAACAGTGTGAACTCAATAATCAACATCACTTGAGCTCACAGGCTCCCATGGCTCCACAAACACAATCCGCATTTGCTCTATATGAACATGCTCCTAATTACACTGGGCAACAAAAAAATAATTTTTGAATGTTTTGAGCACTTCATGAGGCAATTCCTACTAATTTTGGGTTGAGAAAAACAAATATGACAATGAAAAATTTTTATTAGCTCTAGTTTCTATGATATAAACAAGGTGGAAGTATTACATATTAATGGATTGAGAGAAAAGGATACATTTTAATTACATACATGCTAACAGCAATGAAAGTGCATTTGATTTTTTTAACTGGTAATTACATGCTAAGAGTTCTAAATTGCTGGAAAAATACTTCCCAGATAGTCGTGTCTGAAGAGAATCATGTGGTGGCCTATTGACTTCGTCGTCTTTTAGCTTGCCTCTTGTGATGGAGTTCCGCAGAATTCCTATACAAAGACCAACAGTAATCTGCAAGAATTACTTCATTCCATCGGCCCTGATATCTTTGTTCCATAACAGAAATGTCCTGATGGAATCTCTCCCCATGTTCATCACTAACAGCTCCACAACTAGGAGGGAAAAAGTCTAGGTGGGAGTGGAGAAAATGGATCTTAAGGGACATGTTGCATCCAAGGTTACGATATTTTTGCAGGAGCACTGTCACCAAATGCTTGTAGTTGTCATCTCTTTTGTTGCCTAAAAATCCACGAACAACACCCTTGAAGGATTCCCAAGCTTCCTTTTCTTTCCCCTCCAAAACTTGGTCAAATGCAGGATCCTTTACAAGTGGTCCGACAAAAATGCCCTCCTTAACTTTTGCATCACTTAATTTCGAAAATTTCTCTCTGATGTACTTAAAGACCCGTCCTTCTCGGTTCATAGCTTTGACAAAGTTTTTCATCAAACCCAGCTTGATATGCAGGGGTAGAAGAAGAACGTCTTTTGGGTACACAAGAGGCTTGGCAACAACATTTTTCTCGCTAGGGTGAAGATTTCTTGCTGGCCAGTTTTCTTTAATATAATGCAATTTCCTATCTCTACCGTCCCACATACATAAGAAGCAGCAATGCTTTGTGTAACCCAGTTGCATTCCTAAGAGTATGGCAATGACTTTTACATTACCACAGATTTTCCATTTGTGTTCATGATATTTAATTGAGTCCAAGAGAGCTTTCATATTTGCATATGTCTCCTTCATGTGAACAGCATGACCAACAGGAATAGATGAAAGAAGGTTCCCGTTGTGAAGTAACACAGCTTTCAAACTAAGCTTGGAGGAGTCTATGAATAGCCTCCATTCAGTTGGATCATGGTTCAAATTCAAAGACTTCATCAAGCCATTAATGTCGCAGCAAACAATATGATTATTTTTCTTCTCAAAAAAGGGAAGCAGTTCCATGTGACGTTTTCTGTACTGTGAGATTCTCACATCACTTTGGAGAAGATTCCATTGCTGTAGTCGAGACCCAAGAATTTCTGCCTTCTCCTTTGACAGGCCAAGGTCTCTAATCAGATCACTCAATTCCGCTTGACTCAGTCTGTGCGGTTTGTCATCTTTTCCCTCAAAATCAGGGTCATGGGATGTAGAAGGCATGTTTGGTTCTTCTTGATCCACACTGTCTTCATCTTCTACTTCAAACACACAATTTTCGGGTGGAGCAGGAACTGGTAAACTATCCGAATGTGGAATGGGTCGAATAGCAGATGGAAGATTCGGGTACTGAACTGTTCTTCTTTTCTTCATAGACAATCCTGCCTTTATAGGTGGAGTCAGGCAGAAATAGCAGTCATCTGTATGATTTGTAGGCTCCCGCCAAATCATAGGCACAGCGAAAGCCATACATCACTTATTCTTTTTCAGCCATTCTCGCAGTGCAACTGAACATGCGTTGCAACATATATGTGGAGCCCAAGACTTATCCTGGTCTCCTACTTTCATACCGAAATAATACTGATAGGCAGTCTTTACAAGAGGCGTCAGATTGCGTTTCTGTGAGGAAAATGTTATTTCACTACAAATATAACAAAAGTTTATTCACCATATTTACACATTTTCGTGGCATTTTTACAAATTTTACACTAACAAAGCACTCGTGAACCAGAAATTTTGCATTAATTTGAGTAGAAACTACATGTAATTCACAGTCACAGCAACATTATCTATGTTTACGGAATTTGGGAATCCACACAGTGAAACTTTTGTTAATCTTATTTTGATTTAAAGTAAATAAGATTAACATTACTTTAAATCAAAATAAGATTAACATCATCTATGTTTATGACTTACAAACAGCTGAAGAGCATTTGTGTTTTGTTATTTGACAGTTGTGCCAACTCCCAAAAAAAATTCCCCCAAATTTAAAATCTTCACTCTAAAAAATGAAATGTCACTTTATCTTCAAAACAAGAGCTAATCTATCATTTTTATGGTGATTTTTGAATTCAGCAGATGGAAATACATGTAAATTCACTATTTTTAAGCCCGAAACAATTTCACTGTTGCCCAGTGTTACCAGCACACAAATGTGAATACTGATGCCTTAACACAGACCAGCACTGCCCAGAACAACCAGAATTTTCAACAGGTACCATCTTTCACACAAGAGGCTTATGCAAATGTAACGAGGCCTAATTACGATGAAATGAAAATCTCTTGGCACAGGATGAGAGAACATAAATTAGATGAGCTTACCCAACTCCTCTTGAACCCCTCTGAAAAGTTTTTTTATCCTATGTCTGCCTCCAACCTCTCTGTCATAAGTCAAAGAGTAGCCTGTCATAAGTTGATGAGCAGCCCAGTACAAAGAAGAATGATAAAATAATCACCAAAGGTACTGTCAAATTACATGCAAAGAAAAACAGTTGAGAACAGCAGGGCAAATGCTGAGCGACTCATTCAGTCATGGATATGCCATGGTCGCAAAGGGGGCATGCACCTGTTTCAGTAAGTCCAATTCTATACAGGTGACTCTGTAAGTAATCCTGATCCATAGCAAGTCTAAAGCAGGCCACACCAATTAATCTACGTAGAGAACTAGAAATTCTTTCTGACTTATTCAGAAGGGAGTTCCACTTTTTCCTGGTTGTTTCATTTGCCAACTCGTCCACCTGCTCATTTCCATAAATCCTGCAGTGGCTAAGAATCCACTGCAGTACAATGTGGTTTTTGATGTTCACCAGTTTATTAATTTTTCCCATGCAGTTCTTGGAGATATCACATTCATTATGATTATAAGTTGTTAAGGTCACAATTTCTGCCCTGGAATCAACAAAAAAGAGAATATTTTTCCTATCACACTGCTCTATTTTGTCTAAGGCTTAAGAAATAGTGGCCAATTTGCCATCAAAGTTGTCAGCATTTCCAAACAGCATATGACAATTTAAAGTTTATAGAATAAACTCCAAGTTCCAGCGTTCTTAATGGCTTTTCAGCTGAACCATCAGTATAAACACAGAGCAAAAATTCAACCAGGAAACATTCATGAATAGTAGCCAAGGCCGTACATTTCAATTCAAAGTCGAGAAAAATTTCTTGCTAGCATCAGAGACAATAACCTTAAGCAAGTTTAAAATTTTCAAATGGACATCAGGGATCTGGAAAGGGAAGGTGAGTTGAAGGAAAATCAAGGGTATTATGTAGTTCTCTTATCAAGAAAGGTAGGTTCTTTGCATTTTCAACCTCTCCTGAGGTGGCCAGTAGTGACTCTGAAAATTATCCCCTCTTCTCACGATTGTTTCAGCAAGATTCAAAGCCACTTTCCATCTACAGTCACACAAGGGCTTCAAACCAGAGTGGAGCTCCACAGAGGCTATTGGCATAGATCTTGTACCACCAATAATAAATCTCAAGACACAATTTTGGAAAACATCCTATCTTTTCGAATTTGTCTCAGATATTGTTATTAAGTATCTTACAACCATACTCTACCACTGGTATTACATAGGTCTTATAGACGGTGCAAAGGACATCTTGGTAGAGCCCCAGGTTGTACTGGCCAATCGTTTTAGAAGTTTAGCTCTGTTTTCTCCATGGTCCCTTGGAAAGTAAGCTGGAACTCCTGAACAATGCTGACTTTTTTTTAAATATTTGCCAATCCAGATACCATCGATGGCGACTACAAGCATGATTAGGATTATCTCATGGAATACAAATGAGATTCGCCATTATAAGACCAATCTCAAAGATTTTCTTTACAAATATGATATTCATGCTGAGCTACAGACAGAAACACATCTTTGCCCACAAGATAGGCTAGCAATAGAGGGCTACATGGAATAAGTCATGGAGTGGATACTCCAGTTGCAATACAGAATAGAATAGCTCATTCCTATATTCTCCCCTTTCCACTCATTTGTCTTGAAGCCACGGTTGTATATATTTCTATTACTAATCTCCTATCTGCCTTAATTGCTACTTATAATCCACCAGAATATATTGCCATCTGATCTTGAAACCTTATTGCAACTTTCAAATTGCACTATGATAGCAAGTAATCTTAATGCTAAATACCTCTCAGGAACTGCAGGGTCACTAATCTGCTAGGAATAAAACTTATGACATAAAAACTCCTCAGCTTAAATGATTTATGCCCCCTCTGAACCCAGGTTTATCCCATCGAACAGAAATTAGCAGCCTCATATCCTAGACATTGCAACTGAGCACATCAACCATCAACCATTGAATTAATTTATCAGTAAGAAATGAACCTCTCATCCAATGACCTCTCTCTACTCATCAAACTTAAAGGTATTCTTACCCATGCTCCCAGCCAAACTAGCACAAATTCAATAAGGCCAACCGAGAATCCTTTCAGCAGACATTCAAGGACATTTCCGCGATACTGCCAATATCACCGAAGAACCTTGGTCTCATTACAAGTCCCTAATAAACCTAACCAGAGACTGCCATAAATTGCATCAAAGCTTGCCATAAACCTTGGTCTCATTACAAGTCCCTAATAAACCTAACCAGAGACTGCCATAAATTGCATCAAAGCTTGCCATAACAAAGCCTGTCATGCCTGGCAGACCACTGAGCACCCAGCTGCCAAGGATGAATTCCAGCATCATAACGCTGAGTTTAATGAAGTCTGGAATTCCCACTCAGAAACCAATGGAAATCATACAGTACAAAATTTTGATTTAGAACAAAGTATGCCACATTGCTAAATCTGTTACGAGTATTAAAATTTATATACCACTTCTACACTTCAATAAATCAATCAATCCCACAAACCAAACTCAAGAAAGCACAAGCTCATGTTGAAGATCTACAAAGCACACTCACTCCTAAAATGACTCCCTTTTCACCATCCTTTATAGCCCATGACCCTGACCAAAGATTTTTGCTCCAGGACCACCAACAATAAAATCAGAAAAACCTGCCCCTCGGAATTTAATTGGCTCATTAGATATTTACTCACAAAAAGGGCCCCAACCCTGATTGGACGCTCCATATTGCACTCAAACATCACCCACCTTTCACGCAGAAAGTTTTGGCAACCATGTTGAACTTCATTCTAACTTCAGGTCTGGAAAAATGCCACATTATTACATTTCCCCAAAAAGAATAAAGGTCATTGAAATCCACTAAATTATCGACCGATCAGCTTACTAAAGACTCTAAGCAAACTGCTAGAAAAGATAATATTAAAGCTCATTAATGCCCTCCTGCCTAAGCACATCATCTTAATCCCAGATAAATTTGGATTTCATGCCCAACACTCTACCACTCTAGAACTTCTCAGAGCCGCTGAACACATAATACAAAGCTTCAATATAAATAAATACACAGGTGCTCTATTCTTAGACATAGAATGTGCTTTTGACTGTGTCTGGTATGAAGGCCTTTCAAAATGCACCAGTACAAATTCTCTGATACTTTAAAACAAACAGTTAACTACATGAAAAACGGACATTTTCAATCCTCAGTTAATACAACACTCTCCAGCACATGCCCCATTAAAGCTGGTGTCCCTCAAAATAGCATACTAGGGCCCAAGCTGTTCAACATTTATATTAGTGACATACCTATAGAGATAAACTCATCCTGTTACATCTACACAGATGATACGGCCATAGTGGCAATCTGTAGCAAACACTTGCTACACTTG
The DNA here is from genome assembly GCA_030762175.1 of Metallyticus violacea. Classification (NCBI taxonomy): domain Eukaryota; kingdom Metazoa; phylum Arthropoda; class Insecta; order Mantodea; family Metallyticidae; genus Metallyticus; species Metallyticus violacea. The sequence continues at coordinate 98,396,154 of CM060835.1, read as the reverse complement.
AGCCCTGGTTGACAAAATGGTGCATACTAGTTAACACAAAGAAATGCGAATGTATTCTTTTCACCAAATGTACTACATTGCACACTCTCTAAGCAGTTAACACCACTAAAGCTTTAAGATAAGCAGATTATTTTTACACAATCACATGCCTAGGGTGACAAAGAAAGAGCATATACATACCATATGCTGTAAAGCCAATGCACAATTGCACACACTCAACCCGCTTATAAATTACAATAACACATTTCAATTAAACCTCGGCATCGCCCTGAATAAAACACTCATCTGACCCATTCTCATGTATGTCTGGGGATACCCTAGCACCTAGCCACATTAATTTTTATTGTTGATTTCATTTATTTATGGACGCTCTTTAACATCTCAGGTCATCAGCGTCCCATTCAATTTAGGGCGCGAAAAGGCCCACAAATTTTGCTCAGAGGCCAAAGCCACATTAAGAAACTCCAAAGTCTCCAAAACAAAGTTCTTAGAATTATAGCTAAGGTAGCAACAATTACCCTTTCCTCTATTCTCCAAGACGAGCTGCATATACATATCATTGGACAATTTATAACAAAAACTGTCACTGACATATATAGTAAACTTGAGGTACACCATAACTCACTCACTGCAAACCTAGGAAGGTATGATAGCTCTGAAAATAAGCATGGCAGACCATTCTCGCTATTCGACATAAAACTGCATAAAGATGGCACAGCCATTGAAGCACTACTACTATGCATGTCAGCACGCTACACTAACAGTTACTAACTGGGATGCATTAGCCGAATCTGACTCATAACTCTCATTTTAACCTCCCAAATCAACCCCCTCTTGCATGCTAGCCATTAACAGCATGAGGAGGCGATGCAACGCCTGTGGATGATTGCCACTGGGGACAGCGGGTGTGGGGCTTAATTAATTAAAAAAACAAAATGCATCAGATGCAGTGATACCTTTTCCAAGGAGACTTCGTCCACGCCATTGAAGATGTTCGCTGCAATTGTGGACGAAATGTCTGGAAGATATAGCAGATATCTGGAAGATAGCAGACCATGACATGACAGTCTGGAAGATATTTCTAGTTATATTTGCAAATTCAGTTCTGTACTCTTGGTGTTGCCGAGTGATCTGCTGATAGATTAACTGTCAAATCTAATACAACCAGCCAATAATTGCAGTAAACTTGGAATCACTATTCATCACTTACTAAGATGGAGTGCTTTTTCATAGATTACAGGGCCACTCAGTCGAATACCCTTCTGTCTTTCTTCCAAAACCAAACATATACAACTTCATCAATTTTGTTAAAGTCTGAAGTTTTTTATTTTGGCATTCCTTGATTATCTTCTTGGTCACAGTTCCACAAAATTATTCTATCCTGACTCGATTATTCTTCCAATTACTTATCATTGCTTTTCCAATATCAAATTCAGGTGATAATTTTGTCTCATTTTGGCCTTTATCTAAACATTTTAAAACTTCAAGTTTATCTCTTAATGAACACGAACTATGTTTTCACTTGCTTTCATTTTTAATCAAACAGTTAAAGTTAAAACCTTTTCCTTGAATTAATAAAACACAACTATGCCCAATACATGAAAAGTATTATCAAGATAAAAGTCCAAATAAGTGGAACAAAATTAGTGAAATTTGAGTGATAGTAATTTGTCATAGTATTCAAGATGTTTTGCGATTGATACTGTATCTGCAACTCAACTGAATTCAAAACAAGCATAAAGGATTGAGCGCTCAAATCCTAATTCCAGGAAGATGAAAAAATTACCTATGTGTCATACAACCAAGATTTTTTTTTTTTCCCTTTTTGTAACTGGAAGACGAGCTTTTAACTGAGTTTCCCCAAAATATAAGACAATATTTCATTATTGAGTTGAAATGGACATAATAAACTAATTTTATGTTTTAATTGAATCCAAAGTTAAATAAAAGCTGCATACATGACTGTCAAGAACCAATTAAATAGCTGACCATTCATCTGTTAATGTAATGATTTAACCAATGTGTTCTTTATTTATAAGCTTATATATTTTAATTTGCTTTATTTTTAGCTTCAAACTTTTACATTCACTATACTGTGAAAGTGAAACTCAAAACTATTGAAAGCAAAGCTATAATCTAGTCTCTTTTCATCTCCTGTCATATTGTGCAAATGTCAATGTGGTATTCATGCATGTGACATTCATTGCTGTCATTATGCCATTGTGTACAAGGAAAAATGATGCAAGACCAATTTTTGATAGATATATTTTACTACATTAATAAAAACTACAGAGTAGAATGGTTTCTTACCCTGTACAGTTTCACCCAGGTATTTTCCCTCTCTCTCCTTATTAATGACAAGCTGATAGATCTTGCCTGTAGTTATGTTGTTATCCCTATGCAATGTTACATCAAGAAGCCTTTCATAATTTCCCAAATCAAGATCTACTTCCCCACCATCATCCAACACATAAACTTCACCTGTAACAAATTCAGAATACATCTCACATATTTTACATTTATTTGTTTAGTTGTCATACTTAAAATTGTCTGCACCCACATTTTGTATTGAATACTGCTTTGTAAACTTTAATTAAAAAGAATTTTTATTATATTTGGAGTAAAAAAAATGATAGGATCATATTGCATTCACTTGTACTGAACTGCAAATAATTCCAAGCACAAAATATTATGTGCATAATCATGGTATCATTCATTCATAGCTATCCGTTGACTTTCAAAGCACAAAGGTTCATAATTTCATTCTGAAATCATTCTCAGTATACAATGATATCTAGAATGCCAAAAATGCAAATAAACAAGGCATTGCATGAATTTTACATAAAACCTCTTGCCTCAATGGCTCCCAGCCAGGCAACTGTTAGCAAGTGCAACGCACAAGCATACATTTTAAAACGTCTACGAGAAGTGCACAGCCAAGATTCTAATATTCTGTTCAAACTTCCCTTCCATGTATTTGAGCCAGTTATAAACTTATGTAATACAACAGGAGAGTAGTTGGAGATATTATTACAAAAATAATAAACAATTATTATAGGATTCACTCCAGTTTATACGATTCACTTGAGGTTAGGTTTAGACAATAATTCAGTTTTGCCAGCTGTTGTATTTATTTGATTTGTATTTATGAAAAGGAGGAAAGCAGAGGCTGTAAGGCAGTAGTAAGCTACTGTAAACCACTGGGTCCTCTGGTTCTAGGATTCACTCGAGGCTAGATCGAGGTTGGTGTGTTGTGTAATGTAGTGAATAGGAATTGCATTTTTGTGAACTGATATATTTATTTGATTCCTACTTACAAAAATGAAGTACGTCGGTTTTTCTACGTAAGATTAAAGACTTTGGTAGTAGTTCATTCAGTACATATGCCGCTTTTGCACACGGTAATAGTTCCGCTGCAATTACTTGTGCGATGCACAAAGTGACGTTTAACCTTGAGTTTTTGTTAATGTGCTATAACTAGTAAACCATGAATTTAATTTGCAATAAGCGTTGAACTGCAACTGACGTTTAATAATAGCAATTATGATTGAATTTAGATTTCCTTTTGAACCATGATTTTGATTGTTGCCATGTTTACTTCCAATCTCAACACATTTTAAACAAACTGTACTTTAAAAATAAGAGAAAAATGTTTTCATTCAAATGACAGAATATAGAGAACTTAAATTATGTAATTTTGACAAGCAATAAAACAACAGTGTACATGCTACTTTTTCATATTTTTATGTGCTGGTACTCAAAACAATAAAAAATTATTTAAAAAGGATAAGTTACAACACTAATGGGGCATACATCACTAACTGTGAAAAAGTTAAAGAAACTGAAGCCGGTGAATGAAATAATTTGCACGTTTCTTCAGCTGTGCATTACTTCCTGGAACTGGATAAAACATTGACAGAACAATTTCCATTTATAAATAATTCTGCTTTTAGCACAGTATGATAAATCTGTTTATTTAATCAATATATTCAATAAATATCAAATTACTTACCATGTTCACATGGTGAAAATGTGCCAGCGTCAATGTTGATGTATGGATCTATTTTGATGCAGGTTACGTCAATATTACAGCATTTTAATATTGTTCCAAAGGAACTTGCTATTACCCCCTTTCCTACACCACTTATAACCCCACCAGTGACCAGTATGTATTTCATTTTAGCGAACTACAAACACTGGCAGCTGTGCTCTTGTAGGCATGAGCTATCCTTGCTTCCTGTTGGCAAGCACCAATCCGCTATTGAAAGCTTTTCCCACAATATAATATATATATATATATATATATATATATATATATATATATATGACCCGCCAAACTTATATTAGTGCCAACTGTAGAAAACTAACTACCCAACGAAACCCTCCCAGATTGATTTATTTCCCCAAAGGAATTTGCAGGGGACAACCTGCATAAATGGAAATGAGATATACCGAAATGAAAATGGAATGAAAAAGGATTAAAAATAATGTAATATAACTATAGAATGCTAATGAGTTAGTGCAGCGTCATCTACTATATTTTTAATAGTTGAATTTCTGAATAGCTGAATGTTGACTTGTTGAGAAAGAACTGCAATTTGACGTTACAAAGAGACAGAAATGCTGTATGTTTCTGCTGCTGCTACTTGCGGAAGCATTGAGGGTAAAAGGAAATGGGTTTCCTAGGGGGAAGCCAGTTCCTTGCGACAGCGGAGAAAGAGGGAATGTATTAGCTAGATAATAACCATAGATAACCCTGTTATAACTTTCAATTCGTAGTAGCATAAGATGGTTAAGGTACTGCGCTAAACGTGTGGAAACTTCTACTAGGGTGCAAATACTATCATGTCGTTGTTGTTGTTGTTGTTGTTGTTGTTATTATTATTATTATTATTATTATTATTATTATTTTTTGTACCAGTTAGGAGATTTGTCACAATTACAAATGATTTACTCCTGAATTAGTTGTGAATTGGAATTACAGCAGTTTCCACTTCTAGGATTTTAACGAGGTTAGCCTTAGGTTAGTGTGTGTGTGTGTGTGAATTAGTTGCGAATTGGAAAAGATTCTGTTAACTTGCTCACATATTCAGTCTTATTTAAAAACGCCATTCTAACCCCATAAACCTTATCTTCTTACTCTTTAATTTAGTTATTAGCAATAGCAGAATCAAAACAGCAGCTGATTCCACTAGACAAGACATTATAAATGCAATAACAGACGCAGTTTTAATTAATATCTCATTTAAATTAAACTTCTCATTCATTGTACACATCATGTAGCGTTTGAACAAACTAAATGGAAGCCTTTCATGATTCTGTTAACTTGCTCACATATTCAGTCTCATTTAAATAGACAAGGCATTATAAATCCACTAACATGCTACCCTGCTCTTATTTACTTTGAAACTGCCTTCTGCTTTCGTGCGAAACTGGCACCCCCCTAGGAAACCCATTTCCTTTTCCTCTCAATGCTCCCGCAGTAGCAGCAACATATTTGACGTTACAAAGAAACGAAAAATGTCGCTTCTGCAGCAGCAATGCTGTAATGTTGTGCTGTTGCTCCTGCTAGCGCCGGAGCAGTGAGAGAAAAAGGGAATGGGTTTCCTAGGGGAAGGCCGATTTATAACAGCGGCCAAGGAAACAACACCTCATCATCATGGGACGCCGCGCAGCTAAGAATTCATCAACACATCGCAGCTCACAAGCAGCCGCTACGAAGCTTTCGCCAGCCGCCGCGCCACACAAGCCAGACTCGCCGGCCGGCCTCCACCGACTCTCACCCAGTCACAACCAGTTCGCCGGCATCTCCAGGCCCTGCAACCAGCATTAAACTTAAGGGTAGCCACGCGCTGCAGGAGCTCTCGGAAAAGCCTAGGGAAAGAATCACCATTGATCCCATTACGGAACTAGACACCTCACCACAGCAGCCTTCACCAACACAACCCATAGCACCGACAAATTCACAAGAACAGACACCACTGCTGAGCGCAGTGATCCGGGGTGTCCCCCGGAACATTGCATCAACCTACATCCTCAGAATTGCCCAGCGTCAATGGGCATCCGCACACAATGCAGTTCGGATTTACTCATCCAGAGGCGTGACACCACTAGTAAGGCTTAACTTTCTGGAAACCGAAGAGTGTGAGGCAGCCATCTCAACAGGAATCAATATTGGTTCACAATGCCTCACACTGGAACCCAGCCTACGCCGTCTCAACGCCCCGTGCAGGCGCTGCTGTACCTATGGGCACGATGAGCAGGCCTGCACCGAACAACCGCGCTGCCATTACTGTGGTGCAGCGTCCCTCACTTCGGAGTGCGCGCTTCATGACCTGGCACACCGGCGCAGATTTTGTGCTTCCTGCGGGGGTACAAACCATTTTGCAGGCCAGGCAGCCTGCCCTCTCAGGCGCAACCACAACTTTCATCATCCGCACAGCAACCCAACCACAGCCCGTGCACTTCCACCTACTGCACAGGGCGTACCAACTGCACTCACAATGGACAAGAATCAGGAAGCAGTACTCACTACTCTTGCCGCCATAATGCAAGCAGTGACAGAACTTACAGCGCTCGTCAATACCCTACAGACTGACATTCTACAACACACTAGATTACTTGAACAGCAGCGCGCAGCACAGGACGCCACGGCCAGTCGACTAGATCAACTGGAAGAGGCCTACACCACTCACCAAGCCACAACCACACAGACCTCAGACAACATCAAAAAACGTATCCAAGACTTAAAATCAACATCAGAATCAGCCACCAGAGCTCTACACGACACCGAAGACAGCCACTTCAAGGCTATAACTTCACTTCTGCACTCTGTACTCAATAACATCGCAGACGTAAAGTACCACAGCTCCACTACTGACTATCAGATTGGCCCTCCAGATGAGCCAATGAACTTTTCGGCACCACCTCAAAGCCGAACTCTTACTCTTAATAGAACCATTCTTGAAGCCACCCATATAGGGGCTCGTTACTTACGTGAACAACAACAACGAAATAACAGCAGGCATAACCGGCTGTAATGAAATATGCACCTAAATATGCAGGTTTACACCAGGGCCGTGCCATGGCGTTAATCCTGACCCACCTCAACCTTATAGGCACTTGGCCTATTAAGGTGTTTAGTAATGCTATGAAACTCCTGGGTGCTCCGGCGGTACCAGGCCAATCACCACCATTATCCCTATTTTAAAAATAAAAAGAATCATCACAGAATTACTTAGTATGTAGTTTAAAAAAAAAAAAAATGAGCAAGGTAACAGAATCTTGAAAGGCTTCCATTTAGTTTATTCCAATGCTACATGAGTGAGAAGTGTGTTGCTGCTGTATTGCTGCTGTTGCTCCTGCTAGCGCCGGAGCATTGAGATAAAAAGGGAATGGGTTTCCTAGGGGGAGGCCGGTTTATAACAGCATGTTAGTGCAGTTATAATGTCATGTCTATTTAAATAAGACTGAATATGTAAGGTAACAGAATCTTGAAAGGCTTCCATTTAGTTTATTCCAATGCTACATGATATGAACAGCGAGTGAGAAGTGTGTTGCTGCTGTATTGCTGCTGTTGCTCCTGCTAGCGCCGGAGCATTGAGATAAAAAGGGAATGGGTTTCCTAGGCGGAGGCAGGTTTATAACAGCATGTTAATGCATTTATAATGTCTTGTCTATTTAAATGAGACTGAATATGTAAGGTAACAGAATCTTGAAAGGCTTCCATTTAGTTTATTCCAACGCTACATGATATGAATAGCGAGTGAGAAGTGTGTTGCTGCTGCATTGTTGCTGTTGCTCCTGCTAGTGCCGGAGCATTGAGAGAAAAAGGTTTCCTAGGGGGAGGCCGGTTTATAACAGCATGTTAGTGCAATTATGTCTTGTCTATTTAAATGAGACTGAATATGTGAGCAAGGTAACAGAATCTTGAAAGGCTTCCACATTTAGTTTGTTTAAATGCTACACAATCTGTACAATGAATGAAAGGTTAATTTGAATGAGATATGAATGAAAATGTCTAACATTTGATTTAACAAGCACATAAGCATTGTAAAGAACATCACTACAGATTTTGGCATATTGTTTCATCAACTATCAAATTATATATAGACTGGAAATAAACAGGTGTGACATTGACAGGTATTTACTAAAGAAAACTTAAAATTCTGTAACTTATATGAAAATATCTTTGAATAATACATATTTCACAGTAATATGAATGCATTTTAAAGTAACCTTGGAAATTTTTAACACAACTTGTACATAGGATCCTATTTTATAACGAAGGAGCTTTATTCTCAACCATTTACTGTTCAAACCAGCTAGTGCTTACTAAACAAGTAAGATTACTAGCACTTTTAAACCTTATGTATGCAAAATCAAGTTAAATGTTTGAATAGTAAATGTAACAAATGAAGAGAGAAATTCATTTAGAAGCTTTCTTTTGGCATTTAGTTTTAGGATCAATGCAGTTGATCTTTTTCTCCATGTTATTCATTCTATTTGCAAATGAACCATATTCTGCTTTTAAAATCAGAGCCCTGTTCTGGAATGGTTTAAATAAAGCCACACAAACATGGCAGAATTGTGTCCAATACATACTTCCTTCCTCCTGTCATGCAATAATTCCAAAACTTTTTCTTCTTTTTTATGTCTTGATTGGCAAGTACCAGTGGATTTCTTCCTACTAGCTTTAGTTGCAAATAATGCCAGTTTCTGTGGCTGCCACAAGCGAACTTTAATCTCAGCTACATTTAGTTCTCAAATACTTAAAATAATATGCCCTCATCCACACTGGTATTGACGGTTTGGGGCTGCAGCAAAAGTGCATATGGATAGATTATTTATATTACAGAAAAAGTGTATTAGGCTAATTTCTAAATTGGAATATAGACAGTCCTGTAAGGATGCATTTGTAAAGCATGGAATGCTGTCTATTCTCTCTATGTATATAAGTCTATATTATGCAGTGAATCAAAGAATTTTATAAAAAATAATGAGATTCATAGCTATAACACTAGAAATAGTAAAGATTATCATAGGTATACTTATAATAAACAAATAATATGTAAGGATGTAAATGTAAGACTTACCCTTTTGTACAATAAATGCAGAGTATTGGTTTATGCTGTTTCTTCTATAGTTCATTGGCTAAAAAATTCCATTTTCAGTGCCCTATATCCTGCTGCAGGGAAGCTTCTGATCCCAAGAATACATAGCTACAGGCCAGAAATTTGAATCCCTCCCTTCAGAAAGTTATCTGAGTGGGTTGAATTTGATGTGGATGTGGCCCAAAACTCATGGAATATTGAGTTTAGTTTAGTTTAATTTTCAGAGTATTCCAAAAATTCATGGTATGATGGGCACTCAAAAAGTTTTGCAACAGCCTAGCATTGTTGGACAATAATGTCTACAAAAATATAACTAATGCATCTGGCAACAGTGGGCCTTAAGCTATCAAAATATGCATAGTCACTGTCTTACAGTCTGTTGAGTCTATGTCAATAGCTGGTGAAAAGTCACAAATATTTCTAAAGAAAACTTTATATTCTACATTTTCACACACTAAAAGCTAGGTGAAAGAGCAAAAAAAATCTACAAAGACCTGGTAGCTGTTCGTGGAGATCAAGTGTATTCATTTGATACCATTGCAAGATGGATTTTATCATCTGAAGAAGGGCAAGCGACTTTGAAAGACAGCTCTTGCTCTGGCCAGTCTTTGGAAGCTGTGCATGAGGGAACAATTCAAAGAGCGAGTAACTTGGTGAAGAAAAATCAACATAATCAACAAAATCAACAATCAACAACAAAAATCAACATTGAACTTCTAAGTATGGAAGTGTGTATCAGTGTTGGCAGCATTGGTAGTATCTCTATGAACATTTAAAGCTGAAAAAAATCTATACAAAATGGGTTCCACATTCCCTAATCAATGAAGAGGAGAAAGGAATGCAGAAGGAAACTGCTGAGCATGTATTCACTAAATGGTCCTAAAGGTTTGACAGATATATACACTGGTGATGTAAGTTTGTTTTATTACTATACGAACCCAAATAAAGCTCAGAGCTGCATGTAGGTAAATGAGAATGACCAAAAACCAGTTGTTCTTTGACAAGATTTTCATTCTCGGAAGCTAATGTTCATTGTTTTCTTCAACTATGAAGAACCATTAGTGGTTGACTGTATGCCAAAAGGAATGTCAATGAATGGAGAATACTATGGCACTTATATTTTCGATCCTTTATTTGAAGAGCTGAGGTAACAGCATCCAAAGCCAGGAACTTCAAGGCTCTTGCTTTTGCATGACAATGCATCTCCTCACAGAACAGATACAGATTTGAGGAAACTGTAAGTTGCCAAAGTCCAATTACGTGGCCATTTACCCTGCATCCCTGACATTGCACCATGACTTCTGGTTGTTTCCTTGAGTGAAATCTTACATTACTGGAAAGCCTTTAAAACAAGTACAAAACTTTGTTCAAGCTGTAAATTCAGCTCTGTTGTTGATATTTCAGTCCGGGTAACGTAGTGCTTTTGACAAGTGGTTGCACTATCTACAACTCTATGTGAAGAGAAATGGAGAGATCTTTGAAGGATTGTGAGGATAAGTTTTCGAATTCAGTCTTTGGACTTTAAGGTGACTCTTGCAAACATTTTTGAATTCCCTTCATACAGCAATTAAGACTTATAAAAATAGCATTTATTAGTTACAACAGATTGATATCAAGTGTATTAAAGTTATATATCAATATGGTGTATTGTCATTTATATAATCATCTATAGAAGATAAGTCTTTTCACACATTTTTTTAAGAGCAGTTCTGAAGGATTTACCAATGTTAGCTAAAACATTTTGCATTAGCGGGAAGAGTGCTGTTTATTAAAGTGCACTCATAATAAACTTCTTTTTGGTAACAGGATACTGCTAAATCTGGTCTATGTTGATTTCCTTTTTTTCTAGTATTTTGGATGAATTAATTGGTTTAGTACACATTTTTCTTTCTTTATTTATTATATAAAATGTCAATACGTACAGTATACTCATATAATCATATGGAACAGTTAGTATTTCTAATTGACTAGCAGGGCAGAGTTTAGAAACAAACTTAAGAGCTATTTGATAGACAATTTTTATATAGAATAGATCAAATGTAAATTGTTGATTTTATTTATTTATGAATGCTCTTTAACAGCTCAGGTTCTCAGCGTCCCATTCAATTCAGGGCGTGAAACAGCAGAAAAATTTTGCTCAGAGGCCTCTTCTTTCAGACTTGAGGTTCTTTATCGTGTCGTAAATGTATGACATGGGACCCACGGCTTTACTTCCCTTCCAAAGGAAGCCATACTTAGGATTTTTACGCCCGAAAAATCCATCTGGCCAGGTTTGAACCTGCGATCTTGGGTTTAAAAGGCAAGTATGGTTACCACTACACCACCAGGACTGAATATCAAATGTAAATAGTTCATAAAAGTTGTAAAATAAAAGAATTTAGAAACAGTAAAGTTTATTAAATATACAAACAAGCATAGTTAGTGAAATTAGAGTAATCTAATATGAACTTATTTGTATACCTAATAAAAGAACTGTATAAAATGTATTTGTCAAATTGCTTATGAATTTTTATGCCAATACTTGAAACTTGTATATTATACTGTATTTTATAACTACATTGTTGATATATGCAAGTATCTCTCTGCTTGTCCAAGCACTTTTAGCCACTGGTGATGCCAATTGTAGCATTGGCAGATACTCTGGATTTAAATTAATGACCATGGCAAAATAGCCCAGTAATGATAAATATTAAGAATATTTATAAAAAAGTTTATACATACTGCTCAAAAATATAGAGGAACACATGTTTAAATCAAAGCCCCAAAATAAATATTGATACAATGTAATTTTTGACAGTCAGATGTTGTTTTTAAGTATTGTTTAAAACTAAACTAAAGATCCTCAAAGATTTGTTACTTTTTCTCTGAATGAATTAGTGAAGTTTCAAGAACTATTGAAACAAAAGGGAGTGCCCTTTAACTTACTTTTTTGAAAACAGATTTACACAGCAATCTGTGGTAGGAAATTGTTATTTTGTGTTCCCTGAGACAAATACAAATACATCTGAATGAAACATCAGTTGCACAAACAGTTGAGTGGATAGAAGGTGGCTATTCTATTCACTTTGTCTCCAGGATACTTCATGTCAGCCCTTCTGCCACTCAAAGAATTTGGAGGCAATATATAGGGACAGGTGGATACAAGAGGCAGCCTGGACAAGGGCAGAAGAAGAAGGCAACAGAGATACAGGATAGATATCTTGTCCTGTCAATTAAAGCCAGAGATCTACAAAATGATGTACATACAACTGGAGTGGTGATTTCTAATCAGACTGTAAGAAATGACTGAGAAATGCAGGGTGTAGATCTAGAATCCCCTTTCAAGTCCCTCGTTTGACATGTAAGCACAAGGAAGCTCAGCTGAGATTTGCTCAGAATCATCTCAATTGACTGCTCTGCCAATGGAAGGCTGTGTTCTTCACAGACGAGTCAAGATTTTGTTTGACGGGTTGTGAGTAGTTCTTCTCTCTCTCTCTTTTAATGCCCATTTTTACTACTGAGGCACCACAGGCGGTGGACACTGATGATAAATGAGACCAAATTATATATTGGAAAAGGATATTTTTTAAGGAAGGAAGCATTCCAGGCCTAAGTTTAAGGAACCTCCCCGGCATTTGCCAGTAATGAGGACTGAGGAAAAGCTGAAAAAAGCCCCAGTCAGGGAGGACTGTCCTGGTGGGATTCGAATCCCAGACCTCCTGCTCACAAGTCCACGCCTTAATGACCTTGGCCACCCGTGGTGGTCGTGATGGTCATACACATGTATGGAGACGTCCTAGTGAACATCTTGCTCCAGCCACCATTATTGAACATGACAGATTTGGAAGTGGTTTGATTATGGTTTTGGCTGGCATTACTATTGAGTGTTGAACAGAGCTTGTTGTCCCACAGAACATGAATGCCGATGTTTACATTAATGGCATTATCCTTTGCTTACGGTATGGTCCCTAATTTTCTTCTAATGCATGATAATGCTAAATCTCGTACAGTAAGGAATACCAAAGATGTCCTGCTAGAATGCCAAATTTGGGTCAAGAACTAGCTGGCATACAGTCCTGATTTCATTCCAATTTAGCACGTGTGTGAAAACTTGAAAAACTTGTTCATAGTACAACAGAACCTGGGAGAGCTAGCAAAGAAGAATAAGAGAGAATCCCATAAATCTTTATTAGGAGGCTGGTGCAAAGCATCCCACCTAGGTGTTATGAAAACATGGCAGCTCATAGAGGACCCACTAGGTACTGAGTGTTGAAATCCATGGAAACATTGATTACTAAAAAGTGTTTGTATTTCCAGTCTGTTTTGTGTATCAATCAATAATTTGTTCGTATTTCTAATCCTGTGAAATAAAAGTTTGTTTGAATGCCTGTTCTAATTTTACACAATTTTCCAATCTATAATCACAAACTCTCAAAAATTAAATTGTGTCAATATTTACTTTGGGACTTTGATTTAAACATGTGTTCCTCTAATTTTCTTGAGCAGTGTATTTCAATTATATCAAAATAACAGTATGTGACAGAGAAACTGAATATCTTGAGTATGAAAATATTTTCTCAGTCTGCATCAATATTAATAAGAAGTGAGATAAAATTAGTTATACATTCTTGAAAAATTTGTCATGTCCTCAGATGAAAATAAATATAATAAATATTTGTAAAAAATGTATTAAGATAATTTTCTCTCCAGACTGGCACTTACCTTGATGAAAGATCAAGTGCAAAGAAGATTGGTTGTCAAGAACGAGACCATTGGAGACCTGTGACTGGAAGTCCTTGACCAAATGGATCTCCTGTTTCAGCCAGAGTGGCAAGAGGCTTATGTGAAGCTTGACAATGTAGTCTTATAGTTCCTTCTTCACACCCAATGAGGCATGTAATAAAAGAATGCATTCATTTCAGTACCAAAGTAAATGCTCTAATTTTATATTGTCTACAAAGTATTTTCTCATAAATATTTTACGTATTTATCTTTAGAGTATTACATAACAAATTCCTTTTTTTTTAATATTTGTAGATATTACTATTTTGTACAAAATTTTAATACAAGTGTAAATGTATGTGTGTTCCAGCCTTTTTTGCAAATATTCTACTCAACAAATAAAATGCCACTTTTTTAACACTTGTACAAGGGCTATTTCTTATCAACCTTCGATGGAACATGCCATGAAAACAGAGTAGATAGTAAATGGTTTTGTTGAAAAAAATTATATATATATACTGAGCATAAGCTAATATTCAACATAATCACTAAGAAGATTTAGATACTTGTAGTACTGATGCTCCATCTTTCCAATACTCTTTGCAAAAAACTATTGCTGGCTGTCTGTTGAACCAGGTCAAAAAGGTGTCCAGAAGGAATTTGAAGTGCTGTCCTCCCGATCACTTCATTGCTGGGAAAAGGTGGACATCATTCGGCACCAGATCTGGGCTGTAGGTTGGGCGATAAAACACTCTTGTAATGTACTTGTAACATGGCAGAAATGTTAAATCTGATGCCTTTCGTTGCTTCTTGCGCTTATCATTCAGCATCTTGGATACCCAATGGGCACAAAGCTGGTTCTGGTGGTCTTGCTTGGTTGACCCAAGGCCCCAGTCAGGGTCGAAGAATGTTATTAGAGTGTAAAAAATCCTAAGTATAATTTTTTTTGGAAGAAAAGTAAAGCTGTTAGTCACATGTCATAGATTTATGGCTTATAAAAGAACCTCAAACCTAATAGAAGAGGCCTACTTTATGGTATCAAGGTGGTCTACAAGAATGGTGTACAGGGTTGACTTCAAAATTTCTGGAATGTCATTGGATGGTTCAGAAATTCTGAACTGGTGCCTTTCATGAACCACTTGATCCACTCATTCACCAGTTCATCTCCTGCCACAGACATCTAACCCTAACCATCTTCATTATGAAAACCCATTTGGCCATTTCTAAATTTCCTGCAACACTCTTGCACCATACCATCACTTATGTTTTGACTGTACATTTGAGATGTGATGTGACGTAGTGGTAACCATACTTGCCTTCTAGACCCAAGATCACGGGTTCAAACCTGGCCAGGATCGATGGATTTTTTTAGGTGTAAAAATCTCAAGTATGGCTTCCTTCGGAAGAGAAGTAAAGCCTTGGGTTCCATGTCGTAGATTTACGGCACGAAAAAGAGCCTGAAGCATGAAAGAAAAATTTGTCTGCTGTTTCACATCCTGAATTGAATGGGACACTGATGACCTGAGATGTTAAAGAGTGTTCGTAAATAAAAAAAATCAACAATTAACTGTACATTTGACTCATGAGGTGAATTTCTGCTGCATTATGACCCTCTGTCTATACAACTTGCACTTGACAGAAGAGTTGATTATAGTCGACATACATATACTTTCATAGACAAGCCTGCAACTGATGAGTTGGCCTTGGTAGTGGTGGTGGTAGTATTTGGGGGAAACCAATTATGGTGCATACATCAAAGGTTTAAAAAAAAAAATTGCCCTCATATTATTAATTACTATTTTTTTAGTGTATAATAAATCATTTAGGGGAAAAAAATTTGATTTAAAATTCTTACTAAAGGCAGAGAAAAAAATACTCACTAAGAAAAAACTACCATTACTACCAGGTTATGCACATTACCAATAAGCAGTGCCCCAATGCTATTGCAACTGCCTTGCAGATAGCAGAATAAATATCCACCTCATTGCAGTACTATTAGGCTAAATATCTAGTGATGTGTTTTATTGTGAAAATATAAAATTTTATTTTATTACTTAATCTTTGTGCTGTTGGCAAGAGTAAAAATAAATAATTTAGAAAATACTGTATTCATTTCGCTTTTCGATAAAAACTGGAACATTTCATGAAGCTTTTACTAGGGGCAGTAGGATATTCATGTAAAAACTGGGGTGTCTGGTCAGTCTTTGCTTAGGAAGCTTGGTTATTACATTGATATAATTAAAATTTGAATAATTGTCCTGATTTGTTTTATATATAGTATGTAGGTATATACAAGCTGTACTTTTTCATGTTGCACTAAAGTAATGTTTAATTATAATTTACAATCTTTTATTAGCATTCAAGACGTGAGAAACAGTATTTCCAGCTAAAGTATAGTTTCTCTGAAGAAGTTAGTAACCATAGGACAGAAATAATCTGCGAATTCTTTCCCACAAGTTTCTTAGGAATACTTGAGTATATGCATTTGTCTATTTGTCTTCATTTATAGCAATTATGAAATAATTGGACATTGAGTATTAATGATATTTTGACAGTTTTGACACACTTTGGAACCATAGTCCCTCTGATACATTTTAAAGGTTCAATAAGTAGATATTCCTTTACAGTAGTTAATCACATAATTACTCAAATTCATTTGATGTCTGATCACTCCTTTCACAAACGATGTATTCAAGTTAAAAAGAAAAACTCACATTACAATCATGCAAATGGCACACTGCTGTCATCATTCTCCTCCTCCTCTGTGCTACTCACCTCACTGTCACGATCAGTCAGCATTGTCTCTCAGGTTTATTGTTTTCTCACCAAGAGTTCCTAATACTGAAGTTGTCTTCTACGTGGTGAAAATAGGACTCCCAAGTTTCTTGTATATTGTGCTCAAGTTTCTCTACATCACCACTTTTCGCTTTAAATTTAAAACTACAATATTATATAGAAGTTTATCTAGTAAATGTATGTATACTTTTCACAAAATACAAATTTATGTTTTAATTTGCATCTTTACAGTGTATATATACGTCCAAGGGCTAAAAGCTGCACATATCACCAGCATTACTCTCCACCACCTGTGATTTCTGATCTGGGCTTCAAGACATCATGATAGGGGATCTCTAGTTATCTGCATGTATCACTGCTGTTTTTTATCTGTCATTGTTGCAGTACCTCAAGGTTAAAAATGTCCCTTCCGAGAGTTATCTCTTAATTTAAAGATTCTTTCTTGGGATTGCATATGGGGGCCACAAGTGACCATCCCCCAGGATCCTGCACTAAACTTGGAATGTGCGGTGAAGATTAGAGTTGACAGTCAATGGAACCTGTGTGGTGGGAGTTATTACTGATAAAATCCTCTCACACGTTCCTGTTAGGTGGCAGTATTACAAGTTCTGTGAAAGGGGCCCAGAACATGCGACATCTGGAACCAGCTACTTCCATGTCCCAATTGATTTCTCTGTTGGCTGGGCAATGTCTGACATAGGGCCAGGGCATACATGCAAAAAGAGAATGTGCTACCACTTTTTTGTTGTTTCACTTGCAACTTTTTTTTTCAAGCCATAATGTTGAAGTTTGTTTTTGAATGCTTTTGGCAGTACACTTCTCTCTTAATTCCAAGAAAGTGAACGATATTTGATTTTTCTGATTACTGAGCTGGAGAAATTGCATGTTGACTTAAACTTCCCAATTGCAGAGTATGTTATCAATTAATGTGCACTATACCCCCTCGGCTGTTGTGGCCAATTGTGCGACATGGTTTGTGAGCCCTAGGGTTACAGTAGCCAACAGCTAGTAGGATTCAGTTTGTTAGCTACTGTAGGTTATATAGGCGTCCCATAGTTTTGGACCAATTAGCATATCCCCCCCTTCATGTCCTATACCTCATCATGGTTTAACGGTGGCAACAAACAAATGTTCACTTATATAATTCTTAAAGAATAAATGACAAGTTTCACACTTAAGTGAAATGAAAGGAATAAGAACAAGTGACAAGTAATTCACTTATTCTATTTATGGTAACTTAAATCAGCATGTTAGTATTGATAGCACAACTCTAAATGACAAACTGTATAAAATAAACATAACCTACAATGAATACTTTTTAAGTAATTGAATGTTTTTCAGAGAAGAATACTAATTTACCTGTGGTTAGGCTGCAAAATTTATCTTAGCAATGACATCAAAAAACCTTTAGTAATTTTTGAGCAAATCCATGCTAAATGCACTATCAGGTAAATTTAGCATAATTCTTGCAAGAAGATATATCTGTGAATCACTAGGGTAGAGCGAAATAATTATTTAATAACTCTAAAAAAGAGTTTAAGCTTGCATATTGGTTTGGAACACAATAGAAGTAAATATTTATCTAATACGGCATGAGAGTTAATATAGACATTATTACAGCATGATGTGAACAGTGTGCAGTCCGAGTCCCACTCATCCATGGAGAATTGTGAATATAAAAATTCAACACAGCCATGATCGGAGTTAATCATTTATTTTTCAGAAGTTGTGAACCATTACATTAATTTTATCATTACCCTGTTTAACCAATTACACTTACAAAAAGAACCATTTGATCCTCTGCTTTCCAGGATTCACACAAGATTAGATTTAGTTTACTGTATGTGTGTACATACATGTATAAATTGATTAGGTATTCCATTTTTGTTGGTTACTTTGTTGGGTTTATTTGGTTATACATTATACTTATCTTCCATTTCTGTAAGTTGCTCTTGCATTAACCATTTTCAACTCTTTATTTGCTATGTTATCTCTGTCTACTATTATTTGTCTGCATATGTAATGCCATAAAGTTAAAATAATACATTGAAATATGTGATATTAAGGCAACAAATTGCAATAGTTCCAAATATTTCTTTTCAGAGATAGAATGTTTTGTGTGTGGTTTTTTTGTTTGTTTGTTCAACTTATTCTTTCTCTCTGTTGTGAAATATGTCATGTTGTTTTGTTCTGTTTCGGAAGTGAATTTAATTACTTTATCTTGTAGGTTTAGTAATTTCAAAGCATCATCAAAGAGTTTCTTGTTGACCACTGCAAAGATATCATCCACATTATTATGAACTTTGGGATCCCAACAGAAGACAAATTAATCCAGAAGATCATAAAATGTCCATGAGAGCTATACCAAGTCCTCCAGTCATCCAACAACAAAGCCGATAGTCAGCTCGCAACTGAGGATGCACAGTAAGTGGAGCATAAGATTATCAAATCGACTCACTAGATAATTAAGAAAAAGTTAGTTTTCAAAATAAATAAAATAATTTCAAAATTTTTGAATTTTGAAACTTGGTTTTTATGTTATTTTTTATTATTTCAGGCTTATACCTGAGGTTTATGATTACTATGTTAATACATTTTGACATTGAAGAATTTTGTACTTGTTTCTTCCTGACCAATAGTAAAAGTGAACAAACAGTAATATTTAAATACTTAATGATTAAACTAGCTCAAAATTGATTGGATAGCTACAGCATTTATAAACAAATAATATAGGAAGAACATAAGTAACAGCAACATTAGTAAAATAAGCAACCTTCATAGTAGTTGATGCAGATTACTTTAAATGTAAAATGTTAAAGCAAGTTGAAATAGACACTAAAAGAAATTAATTTACAAATTCTAATATAGCTATATTTCTTTGTTAAGCATTACTCATTCTCATCATCAAAAGTTTGAAACATCCATCTGTCTCCTGTAATGTGGTGAATTTTTTTTAAGTTCATGTTTTTCCTGGGGAACAAATTGCAGTAGTTCCAAATATTTCTTTTCAGAGATAGAATGTTTTGTGTGTGGTTTTTTGTTTGTTTGTTTGTTCAACTTATTCTTTCTCTTTGTTGTGAAATATGTCGAGTGAAAGGATTATTAAGGATGTATGAAAACTGTAAACCACTTCTACTGTCAGTATTGAATTGAATCACCCAATTTTCCTGCACACACATTAATTTCCTGAAGTTATTTTCTGTCTTCTAATAAATTGTAAATTAGATCCATTTCAGTGAATTTTGAAGTTTAAAAATCTAAGAGTCATTTCGACTTGAAACTTCTTTGTAACCATGTAAATGTTCCATTCTTATCATCTGATCCAGTTTATTGGTGTATAGTTTTAGGCTTAGCCTTTTCAATTCTAGCATGATCTGAATCACACTTCATGTGAGATTCTAAGAATTTATGATTAGATTTTTAAATTGCCTTTCTTCTAAAATGCAATTCTGAACATTACTGGAGTCTTATATCCCCTCTTCTCATGCTATTGCTTTTTTTATGATGGAGAGACAAAGGCAATACATAATAGTCCTGCAGAAATTAATGAACCTTCAATCAAATAAGATCGCTAAAACAGTAATTTTCTCTTACTCTTAAGGCTGCCATTCATGTAATATATTCCAACATTACAAAGAAATCAACACAATTTAAAGATTGTTAAAAAATAACACAATTACAGAAACTCCATAAGACTATGCACATACAGTGGATTTCAGATGGTGCAGGATTAAAACGAATGAGCTAGCCAATATGCTAGCAACATCATATGAAAAGACAAGTCAATCTTTGTAATAGTAAAACTCCTGATTACATCAAAACTGATGCTGATTATAAACAAAGAATTGAAAAAGCTGCTGAAGAAAAGAAATGCAACTCTCTCCTCTTCAACCTGGATGAAATCCAGAAACTGGTAGTTGCAGTCTTACTCATTAGAAATAATGGCTGTTCCCAAGCCACCGATACAAACTGAGAATGAAGATCACCTGAAGCACTGTGTGGAATTATTTACAAAGAACACTATAATACGCAAGTGTTGAAAGCTAATGGCTTTATTGCTGGATGCAAGGCATTCAAGAACATTACCAAAAGGGTGAGGATGTGATTTTGACCACCCAAATTATCAAAACAGCAGTAAACTATGTTTTAACACTTTCTTGCAGATTCACAAATGTCTGATAAGATTAAGGCTATTTCACCTGGTCTATGCACTTCTACATATTAGTTCCACATTTGGCATGTTCATGTACTAAGATGTAATTATTTAACTGTCTCACTTTTCATCACAACCTCTCCAGTATAAACACTTGTTGCTGTGAAACAAGAATTTGAAACAATGGTTAAGTTGTGCATTGTAATTCCATTTTTTTAATTTATATGTTTGTAATATATTTGCCCCATAAAAGCTTGCATGTTGTGGTTTAAGTCTGTTATTAAGAGTTATACATTTTTAAAAGATGAGTATGAGGTTAGATTAGGGTTACCTCTCTCAATATGCACATAAATACTCTTAAAAATGACTGAAAGCTTTCCCTGTTATGGGTCCTTTGCCAATGCATATGAAAGCATATATGAATATTAATTTTACATCATACCTTATTTTATTATAGTTATCACAGCTACAGAAGCTGTTTATTTTTATGTTGAAAATACTTAATTTTTAGCTAATTATAAATATTTTCTCTCAAATGACAACAGCAGTGTTGCTGCTTTCTTTCATTAGAGTACAAAATGGAATGCCACATCCATCTTCTTTTAAATTTGATAGCCTCTCCCCACATTTTATATCTTCTTCGATCTGTGCTTTAGGGAAGAACAAATTCTCCATAGCCTCCTATAACATAGTATGCCTCAGCTGAAGATTTCAGATAAAGCCAGAATTTCAGAGCAGCATATTTTTATAATGTCTTACTTCCATTCTGCAATGGTTCAACTAACCATGTCTAAACTTGCACATCTCTAACAGGCAGGAATTAGAAGTGACAGCATGTGAGCTGGAGGTCTGGAGTTCAATTCCCAAGGTATCGTAAAATGTAGTCCTAAGATGTTTCTTACAAAAAAAGTCTTTACCAAATTATCATTTCATCTTGTGTATCATCAGTATCCACCATCTGTGATGCCTCCACAGGAAAAAAAAAAAAAAAACAGGCATTAAAAGCTATAAAGAAAGCTGAGCTTTTCTAAAATTCATCTTTTAACATTACATCTCATGCACACCTTTCTTCTTTTCCTTTTAACAACTTGCACATAATTTAAAAACAATGCTACAATTTACTTAACATTAACAACAAATATTATGATTCTATACTCTCCTTAGCCACTCTTACCGCCACAGGTGGCCGAGGTCATTAAATCGTGGACTCGTGAGTGGGAGGTCTGGGGTTCGAACACTGCCAGGACCGTCCTCCCTGACTGAGGTTTTTTCCAGGTTTTCCTCAGTCCTCATAAATGGCAAATACCAAGGAGGTACCCTAAACTTAGGCCTGAAACGTTTCCTTCCTTAAAAATAAGTCCTTTCCCAATATTTCATTGCATGTATCATCAGTGTCATCGCCTGTGCTGCCTCTGTAGCAAAAACGGGCGTTAAACACTATTCATTCATTAGCCACTCACAAAATGATGCGATATATGAAAAGGGTTTTACAGGCTGCGTTAGAGCGGTAAAACTTGAAGCCATCTACTAGGCTTTGCTGAGTTGAGTTTTAGTAAAGGGCCTATGACCAGTCACAGACATCTTCATTATACCTTTATAACTGCCTTCCTCCTTTCAATAAATATTCACCAGTTCCTCAAAATGTGCTGGTGACATGGAAGTGTTAGTAAAAGTGGATCTCATGGTGTTATGAGTGCGGGAGATGTAACTGTAGTTTAACACTATTTATTAATTTTAATTTTTACCAGCAATTGAAGTGAACACCTACCATATTTTTGAGCCAAAAATATAATATTCTGATTGTCGAAAATGCCTGTTTCATATTCAAACACTCCCCTTTACAAGAACTCCAAAACAAGATGTGAGATCTTACAAAACGCCACTACCAATTAACATAATGTTAGAACATAATGTTTGAGACTACCACTCTATATCTTAAATTACTTTAACACATGCTTGTGAAACTCATGATTGTAGTGAATTTAACTTCCTCCTATCAAAATTTAAACATTCAAATGGTCCTAAACTTAGGTATTCATTTTTTTAACTAAACTCCACTTACATAAAAGTAAGATGCGTTTTGGCAGAATCTCTCCCATCTTCAGTTGCTCACCGAACTACCATTACTCGAAAAACTAGGAATACCTAAATTTAGGATATATTACCACTCCATTGTCAACAGCTTTGTAAGTACAATTGATTCAAATAGTCATTATTCTCTTACTTCATTGGCTGATAATTTAGAAATTTATCTTATTGTGGGTCACCCCGCAATATTTTCAGTCATTTTCTGCTGTGATAAATTGTAGGTCCATATTATTTGTGACCAGGACAGAATTTTTGTATTCATGGACTTTTCCAAATGTTCTGAGAATGGCATCATGGCAAAATGCTCACTTGCTGTATTACTTAATACAATATTTGTGTTATGGTCTTTTTTCTATCTTTTGTTTATGCTTTTGCCCTAATAATGACTTGCCTGTGCATGTTCTGTATTCTATTACAAACTTCCAAATAAAATATATGCAGGTACATCGATGCCCGCATCTGTCTTTCTACTTCTACTGTTCTACTGTCTTTACCTTTACTTTAATCTGTTGATCACCACAGCTTTTAGTTATGAAAGTCAACTGTTAACAAGTAAATATTGAACCTAAAATATTCACAATTACATTACATTATCCACTACATCTGTGTATACATTTACACCAAGTCAGCCAGATACCTAATTAAGCATTTCAAACTATCGACCAAAAACCCAAAATATTATTGCAGACTGTTCCAAAGAAACTCAGTTTTATAACAGTACTCATACATTGTTGTTTCCTTAAAACTGCATTCAGTTTTAAAATATAGCTCACTGTGTGTTCAAAAATATAGTTTTCATTATAAGTATTGGGAAAGTATTTCCATTTTCGTTTTATTTAGGAAAGAATAACATTGGTACCAATAAAATTTTGAAAAATGAACAGGAATCCAAGATATTCAGGTTCTAGTATGGGCAGGTGACACTGTATTAATGTTTTTATATTACATACATATGTTTAGATAGAATATGTGTAGTTAAATTTCTGACAACCAAATACACAGAGGGTTTCAGTGATTGCATATTGGATATGTAGGGAATTATAGTAGTTTCATAATATATAGACAAAAAACTAATTTTTTTTCTCCTTTTTTTGACCATATATTTAATGGTGAAATTTAATACATAATGCATATATAAAAAAATTACATTTTTTTCCCTTGTATTCCGAGTTTTGACTACTTGCTTTAATGGGGAACGATATTAAGGATAAGCCATAAATCTATTAGGTAATAAGCATGTGCAGGAAGAGCTCAAATGCACTCATTTGTTGAGCTAATGCAAGAGTATTTCTACTAATAAATTATACATTATGTCTACTTATTTAAGCTACATAAGTCTTTCATTAACAGTCCTAGACACATTGGCCGCTTCAATGTGTACATCTTGTACTAAATTCTGAGTATAACCATGGAGAACAGATCAGATGGCAATGCTTGGGACTCTCAATCTGAAGGTCCCAGTTAGAAATCCCTTGAGGTTGCCATCCTGGTCTTAAGTATATCACAATCAAAGTGAAGCATCAGCAGCTCTTGAATGATATTGAATGGTGGAGCTTTTTTTTTTTTTTTGTTATGTTTTAATGTCTGGTTTAAGAAATATTTTATTGCATGTGTCAGTAATAGGGTGGCCAAACAATTTGTGCCTCAGAAGCACTGCATTCATCCTAGACACTACATGGTATGCCAATTCACCCTCTTTCAATCACTGCACTTACCAACGACAGAACAAACCTTAATATGACCCTGCAACCTATGAGGTGTTGCCAAACTTACAGAAGTCAGAGTTTTGTTTAATCCAGACGATTCCTTATTAATCGTATTTATAAATAATCTATAGTTTTAAATGTCTGCAATTACTTGATTACTGAAGTAACCTACAGAAATCTTTTCAATTTTTACATATGAGTGTCCTAATTGTTATTACTGATTATTTTACATTAGTTATAAGAAACCATTTACAAAACGCTCTTCATGAATGTTTTTTGCAGATATCTGTTTCTCGTTCAATAAACTTGATAAATAGGCTTAGAAAGGAATATTACATCAAAAGAAACAGTTATAAACGTCGTTTCAATCTCTCTCTCTCTCTCTCTCTCTCTCTCTCTCTCTCTCTCTTTTCATGAACATTTTTTTTCCAGAAAAGCGTGTTTTTTCTTTCATTAATTTTTCTTGCTGACTGTAAATTTTATCTTTTCATCATAAGAAACCCTTTAGAAAACCCTTTATTTTTCTTCATGATTTTTTTTTTTTTGCAGATATCTGTTTCTCGTTCAATAAACTTGATAAATAGGCTTAGAAAGGAATATTACAATGAAAGAATCACTTATGAAATGCGTTTTTTTTTCATGAAAAATTTTTTTGCAGAAAAGCGTGTTTTTTCATTAATAATTTTTCTTGCTGATTGTAAATTTTACTTTTTCATCATAACAAACCCTTTACAAAACGCTTTATTTGGCATCATGATTTTTTTTTTTTTTTTGCAGATATCTGCTTCTTCAATAAACTCGATAAATAAGCCCATAAAGGAATATTACAACGAAAGAAACAAACATCGTAAGGAAAGAATATTACACCGAAAGAAACACGAAAATAAACATCGTTTCAATCTCACTCTGAAATGCGATATTTTCTTCTTAAAAAATTTTTTTTTGCAGAAAAGCATGTTTTTTCCTTTAATTTTTCTTGAGGATTGTAAATTTTTACTTTTTCATCATAAGAAACACTTTACAACACGCTTTATTTTTGTCATGAATTTTTTTTCAATCTCTTTCTCGTTCAATAAACTTGATAAATAGCCTTAAAAAGGAATATTACAACGAAAGATACACGTATAACATCGTAAGAAAGAATATTTCAACACGAAAATTAACATCATTTCAATCTCACTCTGAAAAGCGTTTTTTTTTGTTTTGAAAATTGCAGAAAAGCGTGTTTTTTCCTTCATTAATTTTTCTTACTGGTTGTAAATTTTACTTTTTCATCATAACAAACCCTATACAAAACCATTTATTTGTCTTCAAGTTTTTTTTTTCCAGATATCTGCTTCTCGTTCAATAAACTCGATAAATAAAGGAATATTACAACGAAAGAAACACATAAACATCGTTTCAATCTCTCTGAAATGCGTTTTTTTTTTCATGAAAATATTTTTTGGAAAAAGCGCGTTTTTTCATTCATTAATTTTTCTTGCTGATTGTAAATTTTACTTTTTCATCATAACAAACCCTATACAAAACCATTTATTTGTCTTCAAGACTTTTTTTTCCAGATATCTGCTTCTCGTTCAATAAACTCGATAAATAAGCTTATAAAGGAATATTACAACGAAAGAACCACTATATGAAACACGAAAATAAATATCGTTTCAATCTGACTGTTAAAAACCTGATAAATAGGTTTAGAAAGGAATATTACAACGAAAGAAACATTTATAAACATCGTATGATACACGAAAATAAATATCGTTTCAATCTCACTGTTAAAAACTTGATAAATAGGCTTAGAAAGGAATATTACAACGAAAGAAACTAATAAACATCGTTTCAATCTCTCTGAAATGCGTTTTTTTTTCATTAATTTTTCTTGCTGATTGTAAATTATACTTTTTCATCATAATAAACCCTATACAAAACCATTTATTTGTCTTCATGAATTTTTTTTTCCAGATATCTGATTCTCGTTAAATATCCTTGAAAAATAAGCTTATTAAAGAACATTACAAAGAGAGAATAACTCATACATATCAAAGAAAACAATATTTCACGAAAGAAACAGGAAAATAAACATCAGTTCAATCTCACCCTAAAAAGCGTTTTTCTTATCAGGAAAATTTTTCTTGCTGTAAAGCGCGTTTTTTCCTTCACTAATTTTTCTTGCTGATTGTAAAATTTATTTAATCGGTTACCAAACGCTTTATTTTTCTTCATGAATTTTTTTTTCATATATCTCTCTCTCGTTCAAAAAACTTTATTAATAGGATTAAAGAGGGGATATTCGAACGAAAGAAACACTAATAAACATCGAAAGAAAGGAAAATTTGAACACGAAAATTAATA
This sequence comes from Metallyticus violacea, assembly GCA_030762175.1. NCBI lineage: Eukaryota > Metazoa > Arthropoda > Insecta > Mantodea > Metallyticidae > Metallyticus > Metallyticus violacea. The sequence goes on along the minus strand of CM060835.1, from coordinate 98,369,248 downwards.
TGACTTAATTCTCACTCTGAAAAGCGTTTTTTTGTTTTAAAAATTGCAGAAAAGCGTGTTTTGTCCTTCATTAATTTTTCTTGGTATTGTAAAATTTATTTTTTCATCATAAGAAACTCAAACGCTTTATAACGCTTTATTTTTCTTCATGAACCTTTTTTTTTTTTGGCAGATAACCCTTTATCTTTCAATAAACTTGATAAATATTCTTATAAAGGAATATTACATCGAAAGAATCACTGATGAAATGCTTTTTTTTTTCCTTCATGAAAATTTGTTTTTCAGAAAAGCGTGTTTTTAATTAATTAATTATTCTTGCTGATTGTAAATTTTACTTTTTCAACATAACTAACCCTTCAGAACACGCTTTATTGGTCATCATGATTTTTGTTTTGCAGATATCTGCTTCTCGTTCAATAAACTCGATAAATAAAGGATTATTATAACGAAAGAACCAATATATATATATATATATATAACAAGAAAATAAATATCGTCTCAATCTCACTGTTAAAAACTTGATAAATAGGTTTATAAAGGAATATTACAAAGAAAGAAACACTTATAAACATCATTAGAAAAGAATATTACACGAAAGAAACACGAAAATAAACTTCGTTTCAATCTCGATCAAAAACGTTTTTTTGCTCTGAAATTTTTTTTTGCAGAAAACCGTGTTATTTCCATCATTAATTTTTGCTGTTGATTTAAATTTCATTTTTATCATAAGAAACCCTTAAAAAAAGCTTTATTTTTCATCAAGAATTTTTGTTCTCTTCAATAAATTTGATAAAAAGGATTAGAATTATGAATTGAATTAAATATATTTTCATTAATTTTTTCAATGTTTTAGTGATAACAATTAGTGAATTTAAAAGGAAAAAAAATTCAATTTAATTTAATTTCATTTTTACGGTTTTCAGAAAATATTTACATTGAATGGAATAAAATTGCATATTTACTTGAATTTTTTTACTTTGTTTGCTTTAATAATTGGTTTGAAAAAAAAAAAGTGGAAAAGTAAGCAAAAAATTTTTGTGCATTATAATCGCGCTTTTACTCGTTTTGTTGTTTACAAACATTTTATGTTCATAAACAATACACATGTATATAAACATAAACAAACAATGCTTATAAACATTGTTTATAAACGTTGGAAAGAAATTGCTTATTTTCATATATTGTAGTTAAGAAACTACAAAATTCATTAAATAAAAATTGTAAACATACAAAAACAATGTTTAAAAACATGTTTATAAACGTTGGAAAGAAATTGCTTATTTATATATTTTTTAATTAAGAGACTACAAAATTCCTTAATAATTGATTAATGAAAAGAAACTAGTTAATAATAAGAAAAAAGAGGTTTGTGTTCTAAAATCTAAAAATGCATTATAATCGGGTTTTTACACTTTTTGTTTACAAACATTTTATGTTTATAAACAATACACATGTATATAAACATAAACAAACAATGTTTATAAACATTGTTTATAAACGTTGGAAAGAAATTGCTTATTTTCATATTTTGTAGTTAAGAAACTACAAAATTCATTAAATAAACATTTTATGTTTACAAACAATACACATGTTTGTAAACATAAACAAACAATATTTATAAACATGTTTATAAACGTTGGAAAGAAATTGCTAATTCTTAAAAATTAACATTTTATGTTTATAAACAATAAACATGTTTGTAAACATAAACAAACAAAATTGTTTCCAACATGTTTATAAACGTTGGAAAAAAATTGCTTATTTTCATATTTTGTAGTTAAGAGACGACAAAATTCCTTAATAATTGATTAATGAAAAGAAATTAGTTAATAATAAAAAAAAAGAGGTTTGTGTTCTAAAATCTACAAATGCATTATAATCTAGTTTTTACTCGTTTTGTTGTTTACAAACATTTTATGTTCATAAACAATACACATGTATATAAACATAAACAAACAATGTTTATAAACATTGTTTTTAAACGTTGGAAAGAAATTGCTTATTTTCATATTTTGTAGTTAAGAAACTACAAAATTCATTAATTAAGCATTTTATGTTTATAAACAACACACATGTTTATAAACATAAACAAACAATGTTTATATACATTGTATATAAATGTTGGAAAGAAAATGCTAATTTTCATATTTTGTAGTTAAGAGACTACAAAATTGCTTAATAATTGATTGATGAAAAGAAACTGGTTAATAAAAAAAAAAAAAAAAAGGTTTGTGTTCTAAAATCACGTTTTAACACGTTTTAGCGATTTCTTTATTTCTTTGATGGAATAAAATTCATATTCTGTTCAATTTTCTTGCTTTTTTACCTTAAGATACCAGGAAATTAAAGAAAATCGCGTTCTTACGTGTTTCTTTAATAGAATTAATACAATGAAATACCTTATTTTCATCTATTTTCTTCTTGCTTTTAACTTTTAAAAAGTTTTTAACTATAAGAAACCAGTCGATTGAATGATAAATAAATTGTAGCAAAAAATTGTTTTTACGCCTTTTAGACCTGTTTAAGATATTAATGAATGGAATTAAATATATTTTCATTAATATTTTCAATGTTTTAGTGATAACAATTAGTGAATTAAAAAGGAAAAGTTTTTCAGTTTAATTTAATTTAATTTTTACGCTTTTTAGAAATGATGCAATAAAATTGCATATTTACTTGAATTTTTTTACTTTGTTTGCTTTAATAATTGGTTTGAAAATAAAAAAAGTGGAAAATTAAGCAAAATTTTTTTTGTGCATTATAATCGCGTTTTTAATAGTTTTGTTGTTTACAAACATTTTATGTTTATAAACAATACACATGTATATAAACATAAACAAACAATGTTTATAAACATTGTTTATAAACGTTGGAAAGAAATTGCTCATTTTCATATTTTGTAGTTAGGAGACTGCAAAATTCCTTAATTGATTAATGAAACGAAACTAGTTAATAACTAGTTAATAAAGTTTCTAAAATCTAAAAATGCATTATAATCGAGTTTTTACTCGTTATGTTGTTTACAAACATTTTATGTTTATAAACAATACACATGTATATAAACATAAACAAAGAATGTTTATAAACATTGTTTATAAACGTTGGAAAGAAATTGCTCATTTTCATATTTTGTAGTTAAGAAACTACAAAATCCCTTAATAATTGCTTAATGAAAAGAAACTAGTTAAAAATAAAAAAAAAAGAGAGGTTTATGTTCTAAAATCTAAAAATGCATTATAATCGAGTTTTTACTTGTATTGTTTACAAACATTTTATGTTAATAAACAATACACATGTATATAAACATAAACAAACAAAGTTTATAAACATTGTTTATAAACGTTGGAAAAAATGCTTATTTTCATATTTTGTAGTTAAGAAACTACAAAATTCATTATATAAACATTTTATGTTTACAAACAATACACATGTTTGTAAACATAAACAAACAATATTTATAAACATGTTTATAAACGTTGGAAAGAAATTGCTTATTTTCATATTTTGTAGTAAAGAGACCTCAAAATTCCTTAATTGATTAATGAAACGAAACTAGTTAATAAAAAGAAAAGAGGTTTGTGTTCTAAAATCACGTTTTAACACGTTTTAGCGATTTCTTTATTTCTTTGATGGAATAAAATTCATATTCTGGTAAATTTTCTTGCTTTTTTACCTTAAGATACCAGGAATTTAAAGAAAATCGCGTTCTTACGTGGTTCTTGCATTCAATGAATAGAATGAAATTCCTTATTTTCATTTATTTTCCTCTTTCTTTTAACTTTTAAAAAGTTTTTAGCTATAAGAAACCAGGCGATTGAATGATAAATAAATTGTAGCAAAAAATTGTTTTTACGCCTTTTAGACGCGTTTAAGATATTCATGAATGGAATTAAATATATTTTCATTAATTTTTTCAACGTTTTAGTTATACAATTAGTGAATTTAAAAGGAAAAAATTTTCAATTTATTTTAATTTCATTTTTACGCTTTTCAGAAAATATTTACATTGAATGGAATAAAATTGCATATTTACTTGAATTTTTTTACTTTGTTTGCTTTAATAATTGGTTTGAAAATAAAAAAGTGGAAAATTAAGCAAAATTTTTTTGTGTATTATAATCGCGTTTTTATCGTTTTGTTGTTTACAAAGTTCTTATATTTATAAACAATACACATGTATATAAACATAAACAAACGATGTATATAAACATTGTTTATAAACGTTGGAAAGAAATTGCTTATTTTCATATTTTGTAGTTCAGAAACTAAAAAATTCATTAGATAAACATTTTATGTTTACAAACAATACACATGATTGTAAACATAAATAAACAATGTTTATAAACATGTTTATAAACGTTGGAAAGAAATTCTTTATTTTCATATTTTGTAGTTAAGAGACTAGAAAATTACATAATTAGATAATAAAACGAAACTAGTTAATAATAATAATAATAATAATAATAATAATAATAATAATAAAAAGAGGTTTGTGTTCTAAAATCACGTTTTTACACATTTTAGCGATTTTTTTATTTCTTTGATGGAATAAAATTCATGTTCTGATCATTTTTCTTGCTTTTTTACCTTAAGATACCAGGAAATTAAAGAAAATCACATTCTTACGTGTTTCTTGAATAGAATGAAATACCTTATTTTCATCTATTTTCTTCTTTCTTTTAACTTTTAAAAAGTTTTTAGCTATAAGAAACCAAGCGATTGAATGATAAATAAATTGTAGCAAAAAATTGTTTTCACGCCTTTTAGACGCGTTTAAGATATTACTGAATGGAATTAAATATATTTTCATTAATTTTTTCAATGTTTTACTTATACAATTAGTGAATTTAAAAGGAAAAAATTTTCAATTTATTTTAATTTCATTTTTACGCTTTTCGAAAAAATATTTACATTGAATGGAATAAAATTGCATATTTACTTGAATTTTTTTTTGTTTGCTTTGATAATTGGTGTGAAAATATAAAAGTGGAAAAATAAGCATAAATTGTTTTGTGCATTATATGCATTTTTACTCGTTTTTTTGTTTACAAACATTTTATGTTTATAAACAATACAAATGTTTGTAAACGCAAACAAACAATGTTTATAAACATGTTTATAAACGTTGGAAAAAATTGCTTATTTTCATATTTTGTAGTTAAGAGACCACAAAATTACTTAATAATTGATTAAGGAAAAGAAACTAGTTAATAATAAAAAAAAAAAGGTTTAAGTTCTAAAATCTAAAAATGCATTATAATCAAGACCACAAAATTCCTTAATTGATTAATGAAACGAAACTAGTTAATAAAAAAAAAAAAAGATGTTGTGTTCTAAAATCTAAAAATGCATTATAATCGAGTTTTTACTCGTTTTGTTGTATACAAACATTTTATGTTTATAAACAATACACATGTATATAAACAGAAACAAACAATGTTTATAAACATTGTTTATAAACGTTTGAAAAAAATGCTTATTTTCATATTTTGTAGTTAACAAACTACAAAATTCTTAAAAATAAACATTTTATGTTTATAAACAATACACCTGTTTGTAAACATAAACAATGTTTATAAACATGTTTATAAACGTTGGAAAGAAATTTCTTATTTTCATATTTTGTAGTTAAGAAACTACAAAATTCTTAAAAATAAACATTTTATGTTTATAAACAATACACATGTTTGTAAACATAAACAAACAATGTTTATAAACATGTTTATAAACGTTGGAAAGAAATTCCTTATTTTCATATTTTGTAGTTAAGAGACTACAAAATTCCTTAATAATTGATTAATGAAAAGAAACTAGTTAATAAGAAAAAACTAAAGAGGTTTGTGTTATAAAATCTAAAAATGCTTTATAATCGAGTTTTTACTCGTTTTGTTGTTTTCAAACATTTTATGTTTATAAACAATACACATGTATATAGACATAAACAAACAATGGTTATAAACATTGTTTATAAACGTTGGAAAGAAATTGCTTATTTTCATATTTTGTAGTTAAGAGACTACTAAATTACTTAATTGGATAATAAAACGAAACTAGTTAATAAAAAAAAAAAAGAGGTTTGTGTTCTAAAATCACGTTTTTACACTTTTTAGCGATTTTTTTATTTCTTTGATGTAATAAAATTCATGTTCAGATCTTTTTTCTTGCTTTTTCACCTTAAGATACCAGGAAATTAAAGAAAATCACGTTCTTACGTGTTTCTTGAATAGAATCAATAGAATGAAATACCTTATTTTCATCCATTTTCTTGTTTATTTTAACTTTTAAAAAGTTTTTAGCTAATAGAAACCAGGCAATTCAATGATAAATAAATTGTAGGGAAAATTGTTTTTACGCCTTTTAGACGCTTATAAGATATTACTGAATGGTATTAAATATATTTTCATTAATTTTTTCAACGTTTTAGTTATACAATTAGTGAATTTAAAAGGAAAAAAATTTCAATTTATTTTAATTTCATTTTTACGCTTTTCAGAAAATATTTACATTGAATGAAATAAAATTGCATATTTACTTGAATTTTTTTACTTTGTTTGCTTTATTAATTGGTGTGAAAATATAAAAGTGGAAAAAGAAGCAAAAATTTTTTTGTGCATTACTTGCATTTTTACTCGTTTTTTTGTTTACAAACATTTAATGTTTATAAACAATAAAAATGTTTGTAAACGTAAACAAACAATGTTTATAAACATTTTTATAAACGTTGGAAAGAAAGCTTATTTTTCATATTTTGTAGTTAAGAGACCACAAAATTACTTAATAATTGATTAAGGAAAAGAAACTAGTTAATAATAAAAAAAAAGAGGTTTGTGTTCTAAAATCTAAAAATGCATTATAATCAAGACCACAAAATTCCTTAATTGATTAATGAAACGAAACTAGTTAATAAAAAAAAAAGATGTTTGTGTTCTAAAATCTAAAAATGCATTATAATCGAGTTTTTACTCGTTTTGTTGTATACAAATATTTTATGTTTATAAACAATACACATGTATATAAACATAAACAAACAGTGTTTATAAACATTGCTTATAAACGTTTGAAAAAAATGCTTATTTTCATATTTTGTAGTTAAGAAACTACAAAATTCTTAAAAATAAACATTTTATGTTTATAAACAATACACATGTTTGTAAACACAAACAAACAATGTTTATAAACATGTTTATAAACGTTGGAAACAAATTGCATATTTTCATATTTTGTAGTTAAGAGACCACAAAATTCCTTAATAATTGATTACTGAAAAGAAACTAGTTAATAATAAAAAAAAAGAGGTTTGTGTTATAAAATCTAAAAATGCTTTATAATCGAGTGTTTACTCGTTTTGTTGTTTTCAAACATTTTATGTTTATAAACAATACACATGTATATAAACACAAACAAACAATGTTTATAAACATTGTTTATAAACGTTGAAAAGAAATTGCTTATTTTCATATTTTGTAGTTAAGAGACTACAAAATTCCTTAATTGATTAATGAAACGAAACTAGTTAATAAAAAAAAAAGAGGTTTGTGTTTTAAAATCACGTTTTTACACGTTTTAGCAATTTCTTTATTTCTTTGATGGAATAAAATTCATGTTCTGATCAATTTTCTTGATTTTTTACCTTAAGATACCAGGAAATTTCATCTATTTTATTCTTTCTTTTAACTTTTAAAACGTTTTTAGCTATAAGAAACCAGGTGTTTGAATGATAAATAAATTGTAGCAAAAAATTATTTTTACGCCTTTTAGACGCATTTAAGATATTAATGAATAGAATTAAATATATTTTCATTAATTTTTTCAATGTTTTAGTGATAACAATTAGTGAAATTAAAAGGAAAAATTTTCAATTTAATTTAATTTCATTCTTACGCTTTTGAGAAATGATGGAATAAAATTGAATTTTTACTTGAATGTTTTTACTTTGTTTGCTGAAATAATTGGTTTGAAAATAAAAAAAAGTGGAAAATTAAGTAAAATTTTTTTTGTGCATTATATTCGCGTTTTTACTCGTTTTGTTGTTTACAAACATTTTATGTTTATAAACAATACACATGTATATAAACATAAACAAACAATGTTTATATACATTGTTTATAAACGTTGGAAGGAAATTGCTTATTTTCATATTTTGTAGTTTAGAAACTACAAAATTCATTAAATAAACATTTAATGTTTATAAACATGTTTAGAAACGTTGGAAAGAAATTGCTTATTTTCATATTTTGTAGTTAAGAGACTACAAAATTCCTTAATAATTGATTAATGAAAAGAAACTAGTTAATAATAAAAAAAAAGAGGTTTGTGTTCTAAAATCTAAAAATGCATTTAATCGAGTTTTTACTCCTACTGTTTACAAACATTTTATGTTTATAAACAATACACATGTATATAAACATAAACAAACAATGTTTATAAACATTGTTAATAACGTTGGAAAAAATGCTTATTTTCATATTTTGTAGTTAACAAACTAAAAAATTCATTAAATAAACATTTTATGTTTACAAACAATACACATGTTTGTAAACATTGGAACGGTATTTTTGTCGTTCCCACCGTTGGGTGCCAATTTGGAACGGTTTATATGGTGGTTCCACCGTTGTTCGTTAATTTTGCAGTAGGTTAATATATTTGTTCCAATGTAGGGGGATTGATGGGTTCTCAGGGTAAATTTGGACTGATTTTAACGACTTGAAAGTCGTTAGGGGGGGAAGGAGATTGTTCACTGTATTTAATAAGTACGGCACTCTTTGAACATTTGTTTTATTTAACAACTTGGCAGGTTACTTCCTGACGGCTCGTAGCTGATCTCACTACACACTTAGACTGACTTTAGAAAATGATTTACACTGCCCTCAACTGAACTTTTGAAATGATCTAGACTGATTACTTTCGGATGACTCAGACTGCCTGATTCCGTATATTTCTTTCGCGTCTCTCGTATGATGTCCCTGTTTTTCCTGAATGTCTGAATCTCAATCTGTGAAGGTCTGAATGTGCGATAGAATGTCTGAATGTATGAATGACGGACTTCTGCGAGTGTGTGTATGTGTCTCCTGAGTGCCCCTCTGACTTCTGTACTCTAGTTTTTCTACTACATCGCCACGCCTTTCGCTAAATTAAATTCCCTCGTATTTTATCTATTTCTGTGTTATATGTTCATCATTGGCTATCTTAAAAATATTTATTTGTATCTAAGTTCTCCTGATTCGTTAACTTTATCCGAAGACCGTTGGCTAGAATTATTCTTTCCCCCTGATCTAATGTCTTCCCACGAACTTGAATTTTCCCAGAACAGCCTGTCATAAATTTCGGCCCTTTCCTTACATTTTGATATCTATTGATATTCTTTTGCCTTCCTTAGTTTGTAATTTCCAAATGTTCTCGGAGATAATGCACGTGTTTATGGCTGTTTTCGGCTTTCCTGTAATAAAACATTTTCATCTCCGTTCTGATTTCATTTTCTCTTAAATTATTGCCAAGTCTGACTTTGTTAAATACTGTCCCGTTAAGGCCACATGTTTCCCTTATTGTGAACTCCTAAGTATTTCCTGGGTAGAAGGTTCGTGACCTAACAAAAGATAGTTTACCTTTTCTTCAGCCTTGTCTAAGGAGCGGTCAGTGGAGAGGTGTCAGGTATACATCTGTCTCTTTCTAACATATTTTACACAAAATGTATACAAAACCCTTTTGTAAGTTACAAGTTACAAATTATTTCTATTTCTGATATATCTATCTCTAAATGATTTTCTTACACCTATACATAACTATTATCCTTATCAAATCTAATGCCTTTATAAATATAATTCTCCAGCCTTTAGTTATTAAATTAATAAAGGCAGCCTTATTTCCTGCTTCAAATGCCCCTGTAATTAGATTTTGTTGTGGTAACACAACAAAATATGATTACACAGTCCCGTGAGATTATTACTATTTCGTTATTGCAGAGTTATATTCTTATTATTCTTAATACTATATTAACACACTTGAATCGAATTGATTTTCTATCTGTGACACATATATTTACACTCCGAGCCTATTGTTCATTGTTTTTATTGTTCTTGGCTCTAATATGAGTGTTATTTTGCCTTCATGAGTTATACATTTAATTTTTAGTCTAAGCTTTTACGTACGCACTTTGAAAATATATTTTTAAATGTTTATGATATTATCTGTGCAGCTGATACGGCTCGCATTTTGTCTTTTACATTTACACATCTGTTTGCACTAAGAAAGATTCACTGCACTTTTTACTTATTTTTTTGTTTATTTGTTTTTTTTTTGTTTTTGTTTTTTTTTTTTTACTGCACTTCGCCTGTTTTTCACTTAGTACCTTTCTTCGCGTATCAACGCCACTGCTATACTGTCTTATATATATATTTTATATGAATTATATTCTAGCAGGCAAATGTTTATTATTTACAATATACCCTGGGGGTTTCTGCAGGTTAGTTTTCTTATAATCTATTCTTATATTATTCAATTACTGATGCTAATTACATTCTAAATATTGAAATTTTGGTTGTTACTCAAACAAGTCTACATACTAGCTAATTTACGCAACGAATGTTTGACAATAATCTTTAAGTGCATTATATCACATATATTACATGAAATTTATTACAATTACAATTTACTCAAATGCATTTAATCCACTAGCTATGCCTACATCATACCTAATTTAATGAAGTTATTTTTGACAGTCGGTCCAATTTTTAATTTTACCAAAACATTTCAATAGCACATTCATATTGTTAAATTTTATATTTTGAATCTTGACCTTATTACTTGACAACCAGATAACCTGTAGCACGTAAAGAAATTATATTTGCAATCCATTAGTAACTTTATATTTTAATAAAATACACATTGATGGACATTCTATAGCCTTCTGTTTTCTAATTGATTTTAACTACATCACTTATTAATCATTGGTCATATATCTCATAAACATCTTATTTGCTATCTAACTTTTCTTTTAATCACTCATCCATTATAGACCTTGTAAGACACTTGATAACATTACAGGTAACATATAGATGATTCTATTCGCATATCAATATGGGAGAATTTTCCATTCCATTTCACAGTGCAATTCACTATAGATTTTAATTATATTACTATTCATTAGATATCTTGGATCGTTTTATAAAGGTACCTTAGGTAAACAATACAATACACGAGAATTATTCATCGACGACTTTGTTACTTTCTTTATCTACTTAATTCATTAATTCATTTTCTTCCCCTATTACATTATTTGTCTATCTTTCATCTTTCTCATTTCACTTTATTCTGCTTCCTTATTTGCCCTTTTATTTTTAACCGCAGCATCATAATTAATATATTTCTTCTCGTTACTTGATTCATTTTTCTTTCTATTACCCCTATCTGCTTCCTTATTGAACGTCACCAAGATATATAATTTTAGCTTCTTATTCGTTTATCTTTCTTTAGCATGCTTCTGCTTATTCAATTATTTCTTAAACTCTCTAATTTCAATTATTTACTTTTCTATAAATTTCCTCCTGTAATGTTACTAATGTCTTATTAAGCTTTCATTTTATATTGAATTTCCTTTGGCCTGACTTGATTTATTTTATTTCGTTACTCTCTTAACTCGCCATGATTACAATATTATTACCTATTTCCCTATGTAAGGTCACTAATATGTTTAACTAAGCCTTCATCTTATAATGAATTTTCTTTCACTTGATTGCAATTATCTTATCTCTTTACCGTTTTAATTCACAATTACCTATTTTCCTGTATGATTTCTTAGCGTTAATGTTTTATTTCCTGAAATTTACGCACCTAGCAATATTTTTTTTTGAAATTATTACAATTACTTTATTTCTTTACTCATTTAATTTATAATTATTTATCTTTCTAACTGGTTCCTTGTAGTTATTAACTTATTTTATTTTCGTCACATGTTTTCCTTTTGTACTGAATTTTCTTTGAGATTTTTGTAATTATTTAATTCTGTCCTGACACTATTCGTTTTCCATAATTTATTTTCCTACTAATTCATGTGTCCTATAACTAGCCTGCTTGCTTATTTGCATCCTTAATACTTTTTGTATTACAATACTTTTACATTACTTAACTATAAAATTGTATGAGCTTTCCTATCTTATCTATCTTATGTTTACATTTATTTACATTCTCAACCTTATATCAATCAGGTTATTCATCCAACATTCTGGTATTGATTTCCCTTTGTGAACCGGGTTGAACGCTAGTACTCCATGGGGGTCTCCATTCGCGTGGTTCGGTCCTGAGTTCCGCTAATTGTTCTTTCGCGAATTCTGAGGGATTTTGAACACTTGCATTTATGCAATTTATTTCAGTTTGGGGTTTCGTATTTTTTCCTCAAAATATTTACCTAAATATTTCTGAATCAAAGAGACTTGTGCCCCTGTCCCGTGATGTCTTTGGATCGAATCCTGATCACAACTTTGTTTTCCTTTTGCTTTTTCTTGACACATTACCTGCTCCCGACCTACACTTATCTCGATTATTTTATTTTGTCTTCCTTCTATTTCTATGCTTGTTTCCTTATCAGTTATCTTTTCCCCCTATAGTTTTAGTTGACTATTATTTATTTCCATTAGGTTCTCGCTATCGTCTTTCTCGGCCTCTACTTGCTGCCTATCATTTCTTATTTCCCCGGAATTTCTTTCTAGTTCTCTTTCTATTTCTATGCCTGTTTCCTTATCAGTTATCTTTTTCCCCTCTAGTTCTAGTTGACTATTATTTATTTCCCCTAGGTTCTCGCTATCATCTTTCTCGGCCTCTATTTGCTGCCTATCATTTCCAACTTCCCCGGAATTTCCTTCTAGTTCCCTTTCTACATCTATACAAGGTTCAACGTTTATTTCTTGGTCCTGTTCAAGAATGCTAGCCTGTCAATTTGTACATTTTGAGTTAAATTATAAACTTCACTAAGAGTTTCTATCTGAGGCTGCTTTATTTCATTTTCTGTATTCTTTTCTAACCTATCAAATTTATCAATCTGTTCTCTTAGTGACTGATTGATCCTCTCTTGTGTCTTTTCTAGCCTATTAAATCCATTACCTATTTCATTTTGATATCGCTCGAATCTATCACCTAGTTCTTGCTTCATCTGGCTTATCCATACCTTAGTTCTCTCATCATAGACATTAATCTATCATCCCTATCTATACTACTCGACTCTTCGGAGGCTTTGCATGCATTAATATTATTTTCATTGCTTTGGCCTACGTTCTCCTAATTATTTTCCTGTTCCATGAGTGTGGGCACCTCAACTAACAAGTTATTTTCTATTGTACTACTTTCAGCCATGTTTACTCTACTACTCCTAAGTAACATTAAATAACACTTATTATCTCAGTTCAAGAATGACAATTTATCTGAGTTTTCAAATTTTCTGTACCTTATTTTCTTCTTGTGTGTTGGCCGCTCGATGTCTTTGTAGAGCGTCTTGTTTCCAGCCCCGTCGTATCTGTTTGTAAACCTTGTGTTTACGGTCGGTCTCTCTGCGATGTCAGCAACTGTCCTCTTCCCGCCTCCGGTCTAGCAAGTCTTCGATATGTGGCGCCTATTTGGAACAGCCTTCCTATATGCGGGGGCGTGTGCTGTGCTTGGTGCGTACGGCGGATGTTCTTGGAGCTCTTGAAGTTCTTCTCCTGGTCTGCGAAGTTGAAGTTCTCTTCTTCCTCGTTCAGGAATGCCGAATCTACACTTCCCTGTCCACGAAAGCCCCAAAGTTGGTAGCGCCAATTTGGAACGGTTATAATTGGGTGGGGTTCCACAGTTGTTCGTTAATTTGCAACGGGTTAATATAGTTGTTCCAATGTAGGGGGATTGATGGGTTCTCAGGGTAAATTTGGACTGTTTTTAACGACTTGAAAGTCGTAGGGGGGGAAGGAGATTGTTCACTGTATTAATAAGTCCGGCACTGTTTGAACATTTGATTTATTTAACAACTTGGCAGGTTACTTCCTGACGGCTCGTAGCTGACATCACTACACACTTAGACTGACTTTAGAAAATGATTTACACTGCCCTCAACTGAACTTTTGAAATGATCTAGACTGATTACTTTCGGATGACTCAGACTGCCTGATTCCGTATATTTCTTTCGCGTCTCTCGTATGATGTCCCTGTTTTTCCTGAATGTCTGAATCTCAATCTGTGAAGGTCTGAATGTGCGATAGAATGTCTGAATGTATGAATGACTGACTTCTGCGAGTGTGTGTATGTGTCTCCTGAGTGCCCCTCTGACTTCTGTACTCTAGTTTTTCTACTACATCGCCACGCCTTTCGCTAAATAAATTCCCTCGTATTTTATCTATTTCTGTGTTATATGTTCATCATTGGCTATCTTAAAAATATTTATTTGTATCTAAGTTCTCCTGATTCGTTAACTTTATCCGAAGACCATTGGCTAGAATTATTCTTTCCCCCTGATCTAATGTCTTCCCACGAACTTGAATTTTCCCAGAACAGCCTGTCATAAATTTCGGCCCTTTCCTTACATTCTGATTTCTATTGATATTCTTTTGCCTTCCTTAGTTTGTAGATTTCCAAATGTTCTCGGAGATAATGCACGTGTTTATGGCTGTTTTCGGCTTTCCTGTAATAAAACATTTTCGTCTCCGTTCTGACATTTTCATTTTCTCTTAAATTATTGCTAAGTCTGACTTTGTTAAATACTGTCCTGTTACGGCCACATGTTTCCCTTATTGTGAACTCCTAAGTATTTCCTGGGTAGAAGGTTCGTGACCTAACAAAAGATAGTTTACCTTTTCTTCAGCCTTGTCTAAGGAGCGGTCAGTGGAGAGGTGTCAGGTATACATCTGTCTCTTTCTAACATATTTTACACAAAATGTATACAAAACCCTTTTGTAAGTTACAAGTTACAAATTATTTCTATTTCTGATTATCTATCTCTAAATGATTTTCTTATACCTATACATAACAATTATCCTTATAAAATCTAATGACTTTATAAATATAACTCTGCAGCCTTTAGTTAAATTAATAAAGGCAGCCTTATTTCCTGCTTCAACATAAACAATCAATGTTTATAAACATGTTTATAAACGTTGGAAACAAATTGCTTATTTTCATATTTTGTAGTTAAGAGACTACAAAATTCCTTAATTATTGATTAATGAAAAGAAACTAGTTAATAAGAAAAAAAAAGAGGTTTGTGTTCTAAAATCTAAAAATGCATTATAATCGAGTTTTTACTTGTTTTGTTTAAAAACATTTTATGTTTATAAACAATACACATGTATATAAATAAAAACAAACAATGTTTATAAACCTTGTTTATAAACGTTGGAAAGAAATTGCTTATTTTCATATTTTGTAGTTAAGAGACTAAAAATTCCTTAATTGATTAATGAAACGAAACTAGTTAATAAAAAAAAAAAGAGGTTTGTGTTCTAAAATCATGTTTTTACACGTTTTAGCGATTTCTTTATTTCTTTGATGGAATAAAATTTATATTTTGATCAATTTTCTTTCTTTTTTACCTTAAGTACCAAGAAATTACAGAAAATCGCGTTCTTACGTGTTTCTATAATAGAATGAATTACCCTTTTTTTCATGTATTTTCTCCTTTCTTTTAACTTTTATAAAGTTTTGAGCTATAAGAAACCAGGCGATTGAATGATAAATAAATTGTAGCAAAAATTGTTTTTACGCCTTTTAAATGCGTTTAAGATATTCATGAATGGAATTAAATATATTTTCATTAATTTTTTCAATGTTTTAGTGATAACATTTAGTGAATTTAAAAGGAAAAAAATTTCAATTTAATTTAATTTAATTTTTACGCTTTTCAGAAAATATTTACATTGAATGGAATAAAATTGCATATTTACTTGAATTTTTTTACTTTGTTTGCTTTAATAATTGGTTTGAAAATAAAAAAAGTGGAAAATTTACCAAAAATTTTTTGTGCATTATAAACAAGTTTTTACTCGTTTTATTGTTTACAAACATTTTATGTTTATAAACAATACACGTGTATATAAACATAAACAAACAATGTTTATAAACATTGTTTATAGACGTTGGAAAGAAATTGCTTATTTTCATATTTTGTAGTTAAGAGACCACAAAATTCCTTAATAATTGATTAATGAAAAGAAACTAATTAATAATAAAAAAAAAGAGGTTTGTGTTCTAAAATCTAAAAATGCATTTTAATCTAATTTTTACTCGTTTGGTTGTTTACAAACACTTTATAGTTATAAACAATACACATGTATATAAATGTTTATAAACATTGTTTATAAACGTTGGAAAGAAATTGCTTAATTTCATATTTTGTGGTTAAGAAACTACAAAATTCATTAAATAAACATTTTATGTTTATAAACAAACAAACAATATTTAAAAACATTGTTTATAAACGTTGGAAAGAAATTGCTTATTTACATATTTTGTAGTTAAGAGACTACAAAATTCCTTAATAATTGATTAATGAAAAGAAACTAGTTAATAAAAAAAAAGTGGTTTGTGTTCTAAAATCCAAAAATGGATTATAATAGAGTTTTTACTCGTTTTATTTACAAACATTTTATGTTTATAAACAATACACATGTATATAAATATAAACAAACAATGTTTATAAACATTGTTTATAAACGTTGGAAAAAAATGCTTATTTTCTTATTTTGTAGTTAAGAGACTACAAAATTCCTTAATAATTGATTAATGTAAAGAAACTAGTTAATATTAAAAAAAAAGAGGTTTGTGTTCTAAAATCTAAAAATGCATTATAATCAAGTTTTTACTCGTTTTGTTGTTTACAAACATTTTATGTTTGTAAAAAATACACATGTATATAAACATAAACAAACAATGTTTATAAAAATTTTTATTAAACGTTTTTTAAGAAATTGTTTATTTTCATATTTTTTAGTTAAGAGACTACAAAATTCCTTAATTGATTAATGAAACGAAACTAGTTACTAAAAAAAAAAAAAAAAGAGGTTTGTGTTCGAAAATCACGTTTTTACACGTTTTAGCGATTTCTTTATTTCTTTGAAGGAATAATATTCATGTTCTGATCAATTTTCTTGCTTTTTTACCTTAAGATACCAGGAAACTAATGAAAATCGCCTTATTACGTGTTTCTTGAATAGAATGAATAGAATGAAATACCTTATTTTCATCTATTTACTTCTATCTTTTAACTTTTAAAATTCTTAGCTATAAGAAACCAGGCGATTGAATGATAAATAAATTGCATTAAAAATTGCTTTTACGCCTTTCAGACACGTTTAAGATATTAATGAATTGAATTAAATATATTTTTATTATTTCAATGTTTTAGTGATAATAAAAGTGAATTTAAAAGGAAAAGTTTTTCAATTTAATTTAATTCAATTTTTACGCTTTTCAGAAATGACGGACTAAAATTGCATATTTTTTTGAATTTTTTTACTTTGTTTGCTTTAATAATTGGTTTGAAAATAAAAGAAAGTGGAAAATTAAGCAAAAAATTTTTTGTGCGTTATAATCGCGTTTTTATAGTTTTGTGTTTACAAACATTTTATGTTTATAAACAATACACATGTATATAAACATAAACAAACAATGTTTACAACCATTGTTTATAAACTTTGGAAAGAAATTGCTTATTTTCATATTTTGTAGTTAAGAAACTACAAAATTCATTAAATAAACATAAAAAACACTAATAATAAACATGTTTATAAACGTTGGAAAGAAATTGCTTATTTTCATATTTTGTAGTTAACAGACCTGAAAATTCCTTAATTGATTAGTGAAAGGAAACTACTTAATAAAAAAAAAGAGGTTTGTGTTCTAAAATCACGTTTTTACACGCTTTAGCGATTTCTTTATTTCTTTGATGGAATAAAATTCATGTACTGATCAATTTTCTTGCTTTTTTACCTTAAGATACCAGGAAATTAAAGAAAATCGCGTTCTTACGTGTTTCTTGAATAGAATGAATAGAATGAAATACCTTATTTTCATCTATTTTATTCTTTCTATTAACTTTTAAAAAGTTTTTAGCTATAAGAAACCAGGCGATTGAATGATAAATAAATTGTAGCAAAAAATTGTTTTTGCCTTTTAGACGCGTTTAAATAATTAATGAATGGAATTAAATTTATTTTCATTAATTTTTTCAATGTTTTAGTGATAACAATTAGTGAATTTAAAAGGAAAAATTTTTCAATTTAATTTAATTTAATTTTTACGCTTTTCAGAAAATATTTACATTGAATGGAATAATATTGCATATTTACTTGAATTTTTTTCCTTTGTTTGCTTTAATAATTGGTTTGAAAATAAAAAGTGGAAAATTAAGCAAAAATTTTTTTGTCCATTATAATCGCGTATTTACACGTTTTGTTGTTTACAAACATTTTATGTTTATAAAGAATAGATATAGTTGTAAACATAAACAAACAATGTTTAGAAACATTGTTTATAAACGTTGGAAAGAAATTGCTTATTTTCATATTTTGTAGTTAAGAGACTATAAAATTCCTTAATAATTGATTAATGAAAAGAAACTAGTTAATAATAAAAAAAGGAGTTTTGTGTTCTAAAATCTAAAAATGCTTTATAATCGAGTTTTTACTCGTTTTGTTATTTACAAACTATTCATGTTTATAAACAACACACATGTATATAAACATAAACAAACAATGTTTATTTACATTGTTTATAAACGTTATTAAGAAATTGTAAATTTTCATATTTTGTAGTTATGAGACTACAAAATTCCTTAATAATTGATTAATGAAATGAAACTAGTTAATAATAAAAAATAAGTGGTTTGTGTTGTGAAATCATGTTTTTACCCCTTTTAGCGATTTTTTTATTTCTTTAATGGAATAAAATTCATGTTCTGATCAATTTTCTTGCTTTATTACCTTAAGATACCAGGAAATTAATGAAAATCGCGTTTTTACGTGTTTCTTGAATAGAATGAATAGAACGAAATACCATATTTTCATCTATTTACTTCTATCTTTTAACTTTTAAAATTTTTTAGCCATAAGAAGCCAAGCGATTGAATGATAAATAAATTGTAGCAAAATTTTGCTTTTACGTCTTTCGGACGCGTTTAGATATTAATGAATGGAATTAAATATATTTTCATAAATTTTTTGATTGTTTTAGTGATAACAATTAGTGAATTTAAAAGGAAAAATATTTCAATTTATTTTAATTTAATTTTTACGCCTTTCAGAAATAATGGAATAAAATTGCATATTTACTTGAATTCTTTTCTTTGTTTGCTTTAATAATTGGTTTGAAAATAAAAAAAGTGGAAAATTAAGCAAAATTTTTTTTGTGCATTATAATCGCGTTTTTACTCGTTTTGTTGTTTAATAACATTTTATGTTTATAAACAATACACATGTATATAAACATAAACAAACAATGTTTATAAACATTGTTTATAAACGTTGGAAAGAAATTGCTTATTTTCATATTTTGTAGTTAAGAAACTACAAAATTCATTAAATAAACATTGTAAACATACAAAAACAATGTTTATAAACATGTTTATAAACGTTGGAAACAAATGGCTTATTTTCATATTTTGTAGTTAAGAGACCACAAAATTCCTTAATAATTGATTAATGAAAAGAAACTAGTTAATAAAAAAAAAAAGAGGTTTGTGTTCTAAAATCTAACCATGCATTATAATGGAGATTTTACTCGTTTTGTTGTTTACAAACGTTTTATGTTTATAAACAATACACATGTATATAAACATAAACAATGTTTATAAACATAGTTTATAAACGTTGGAAACAAATTGCTTATTTTCATATTTTGTGGTTAAGAGACTACAAAATTCCTTAATTGTTTAATGAAACAAAAATAATTAATAAAAAAAAAATAGGTTTGTGTTCTAAAATCACGTTTTTGCACGTTTTATCGATTTCTTTATATCTTTGATGGAATAAAATTCATGTTCTTATCAATTTTCTTGCTTTTGTACTTTAAGATACCAGGAAATGAAAGAAAATCGCGTTCTTACGTGTTTCTTGAACAGAATGAATAGAATGAAATACCTTATTTTCATCTGTTTTCCTCTTTCTTTTAACTCTTAAAAGGTTTTTAGCTATAAGAAACCAGGCGATTGAATGATAAGTAAATTGTAGCAAAAAATTGTTTTTACGCCTTTTAGACGCGTTTAAGATATTAATGAATGGAATTAGATATATTTTCATTAATTTTTTCAATGTTTTAGTGATAACAATTAGTGAATTTAAGAGGAAGAAATTTTCAATTTAATTACATTTCATTTTTACGCTTTGCAGAAAATATTTACATTGAATGGAATAAAATTGCATATTTACTTGAATTTCTTTACTTTGTTTGCTTTAATAACTGGTTTGAAAATAAAAACATTGCAAAATTAAGCAAAATTTTTTTGTGCATTATAATCGCGTTTTTACTCGTTTTGTTGTTTACAAACATTTTATGTTTATAACCAATACACATGTATATGAATATTTACAAACAATATTTATAAACATTGTTTATAAACGTTGGAATGAAATTGCTTATTTTCATATTTTGTAGTTAAGAAACTATAAAATTCATTAAATAAACATTTAATGTTTACAAACAATACACATGTTTGTAAATATACAAAAACAATGTTTATAAACATGTTTATAAATGTTGGAAAGAAATTGGTTATTTACATATATTGTAGTTAAGAGACTACAAAATTCCTTAATAATTGATTAATGAAAAGAAACTAGTTAATAATAAAAAAAGAAGAGGTTTGTGTTCTAAAATTTAAAATGCGTTATAATCCAGTTTTTACTCGCTTTGTTTACAAACATTTTATGTTTATAAACAGTACACATGTACATAAATATAAACAAACAATGTTTATAAACATGTTTATAAACGTTGGAAACAAATTGCTTATTTTCATATTTTGAAGTTAAGAGACCACAAAATTCCTTATTTATTGATTAATGAAAAGGAACTAGTTAATAATACAAAAAAAGAGGTTTGTGTTCTAAAATCTAAAAATGCATTATAATCGAGTTTTTACTCGTTTTGTTGTTTACAAACATTTTATGTTTATAAACAATACACATGTATATAAACATAAACAAACAATGTTTATAAACATTGTGTATAATATTTGGAAAGAAACTGCTTATTTTCATATTTTGTAGTTAAGAGACTTAAAAAATTCCTTAATTGATTAATGAAACGAAACTAGTTAATAAATAAAAAATAGGTTTGTGTTCTAAAATCACGTTTTTACACGTTTTAGCGATTTCGTTATTTCTTTGATGGAATAAAATTCATGTTCTGATCAATTTTCTTGCTTTTTTACCTTAATATACCAGGAAATTAATGAAAATCGCGTTCATACGTGTTTCTTGAATAGAATGAATAGAATGAAATACCTAATTTTCATCTATTTTCTTCTTTCTTTTAACTTTAAAAAAGTTTTTAGCTATAAGATACCAGGCGATTGAATGATAAATATATTTTAGCAAAAAATTGTTTTTACGCCTTTCAGACGCGTTAGGATATTAATGAATGGAATTAAATATGTTTTCATTAATTTTTCAATGTTTTAGTGATAAAAATTAGTGAATTTAAAAGGAAAAAAATTTCAATTCAATTTAATTTAATTTAATTTTTATGCTTTACAGAAATGATGGAATAAAACTGCATATTTATTTGAATGTTTTTACTTTGTTTGCTTAAATAATTGGTTTGAAAATAAAAAAAGTGCAAAATTAAGCAAAAATTTTTTTGTGCATTATAATCGCGTTTTTACTCGTTTTGTTGTTTACAAACATTTTATGTTTATAAACAATACACATGTATATAAATATAAACAAACAATGTTTATAAACATTGTGTATAAACGTTGGAAAAAAATGCTTATTTTCATATTTTGTGGTTAAGAAACTACAAAAATCATTAAATAAACATTTTATGTTTATAAAGAAACAAACAATATTCATAAACATTGTTTATAAACGATGGAAATAAATTGCTTATTAACATATTGTGTAGTTAAGAGACTACAAAATTCCTTAATAATTGATTAATGAAAAGAAACTAGTTAATAATAAAAAAAAAAGAGGTTTGTGTTCTAAAATCCAAAATGCATTATAATCGAGGTTTTACTCGTTTTGTTTAGAAACATTTTATGTTTATAAACAATATATATGTATATAAATATAAACAAACAATGTGTATAAACGATGTTTATAAACGTTGGAAAGAAAATGCCTATTTTCATATTTTGTAGTTAAGAGACCACAAAATTCCTTAATAATTGATTAATGAAAAGAAACTACTTAATAATAAAAAAAAAAAGAGGTTTGTGTTCTAAAATCTAAAAGTGCATTATAATCGAATTTTTACTCGTTTTGTTGTTTACAAACATTTTATGCTTATAAACAATACACATGTATATAAACATAAACAAACAATGTTTATAAACATTTGTTAAACGTTTAAAAGAAATTGCTTATTTTCATTAATTGTAGTTAAGAGACTACAAAATTCCTTAATTGATTATTGAAACGAAACTAGTTAATAAAATATAAGAGGTTTGTGTTCTAAAATCACGTTTTTACACGTTTTAGCGATTTCTTTATTTCTTTGATAGAATAAAATTCATGTTCTGATGAATTTTCTTGCTTTTTCCTTAAGATACCAGGAAATTAAAGAAAATCGCGTTCTTACGTGTTTCTTGAATGGAATGAATAAAATGAAATACCTTATTTTCATCTATTTTCTTCTTTCTTTTAACTTTTAAAAAGTTTTTAGCTATAAGAAACCAGGCGAATGAATGATAAATAAATTGTGTAAAAAATTGTTTTTACGCCTTTTAGACGCGTTTAAGATATGAATAAAAGGAATTAAATATATTTTCATTAATTATTCCATGTTTTAGTGATAACAATTAGTGAATTTAAAAGGAAAAATTTTTCAATTTAATTTAAATTTCATTTTTATGCTTTTCAGAAAATATTTACATTGAATGGAATAAATTGCATATTTACTTGAATTCTTTTACTTTTTTTGCTTTAATAATTGGTTTGAAAATAAAAAAAGTGGAAAAGAGGCAAAATTTTTTTTTTGCATTATAATCGCGTTTTTACTCGTTTTGTTGTTTACAAACTTTTTATGTTTATAAACAATACACATGTATATAAACATAAACAAACAATGTTTAAAAACATTGTTTATATACGTTGGAATGAAATTGCTTAACTGCATATATTGTAGTTAAGAAACTACAAAATTCATTAAATAAACATTGTTAACTTACAAAAACAATGTTTATAAACATGTATATAAACTTTGGAAATAAATTGCTTATTTACATATTTTGTAGTTAAGGGACTACAAAATATCTTAATAATTGATTAATGAAAAGAAACTAGTTAATAATAAAACAAAAGAGTTTTGTGTTCTAAAATCTAAAAATGCATTATAATCGAGTTTTAACTCGTTTTGTTGTTTACAACCATTTTATGTTAAAAACAATACACATGTATATAAACATAAAAAACAATGTTTATAAACATTGTTTATAAACGTTGGAAAGAAATTGCTTATTTTCATGTTTTGTAGTTAAGAAACTACAAAATTCATTAAATAAACATTTCATGTTTATAAACAATGCACATGTTTGTAAACATAAACACTGTTTATAAACATATTTATAAACGTTGGAAAGAAATTGCTTATTTTAATATTTTGTAGTTATGAAACTACAAAATTCCTTAATAATTGATTAATGAAAAGAAACTAGTTAATAATAAAAAAGAAGAGGTTTATGTTCTAAAATCCCGTTTTTACACGTTACAGCCATAGCTTTGAATGTTTGGAATTAAACACATTTTCTCTTCAACTTTCTTGTCTTGCTATTAAGGTTTTTTATCTTAAGAAACCAGGAAATTTATGAAAAATATTTTCGTGCCATAAATTCGCGTTTTTACGTGCAACAGATATTGTTTACAATTAATGGAAATAAAAATACCTATTTGATAAATTTTCTTATCTTCGTTTAAAATGTTTTTAGAAATTACAAACAGGGAAATGGAAAAAAGGAACGTTTGGTGAAGTAAAATTGCCCTTTACGCTGTATCAGAAATTTTACCTTGAATAGAACAAAACTACACATTTAAATATTTTTCTTTTATTACTTTGCTTTTGATAGTAACAAATTACAAAACAAAAATTTTGTACAGAAAAATCGTGTTTTACAAGTTTTAAACGTTGTTTATTATAAATGAAATAAATTTGCTTATTTTCATCATTTTGGATATTTCTTTGCTTTAATATTTGTTTTAAAGATAAGAAACTGGGAAAAACCAAACACATTTTTTGTAGTAACATCGCGTTTTTACACGTTTCAGAGATTCACTACAATGAATTCTCATCAATTTTTTTAATTGTTGAATGACAAAAAATTGATTATTTTCAACAATTTTCTACTGTCTTTTGCTTTTAAATAGAT
The DNA here is from genome assembly GCA_030762175.1 of Metallyticus violacea. Classification (NCBI taxonomy): domain Eukaryota; kingdom Metazoa; phylum Arthropoda; class Insecta; order Mantodea; family Metallyticidae; genus Metallyticus; species Metallyticus violacea. The sequence continues at coordinate 98,344,716 of CM060835.1, read as the reverse complement.
GTTAATATTCCATAAGTGGGAAATGGAGAGAAAAATATTTTTTGTAGTAAATTGCGTTTTTACGTGTTACAGATATTGCTTACAATGAATAGAACCAAAATCCTTATTTTCATCCATTATCTACTTTCGTTTTTTTTCGTGATAACAAATCGGCAAATTGAAAAAAAAAAAAAAGTCTTACATAGATTGCTTACAATGAATAGAATCAAATATCTTATTTTCATTTGTTTTGTTCTTTGTTTTGCATTACAAATGTTTTAATTATTAAAAATACAGGAAATTGAATGAATAATAGTTTGTTTCCGTAAAATCACGTTTTTACGCGTCACAGTAAAAAAAGCGTTTTTACGCGCTTAACGTATGTTTAGAGATTCAGTGAATACGGTTAAAACTCTCTTATCATTTTCATCTTTCTTTTGTTTTTAAACGGTATTTTTAGTGAAAGAATACGGGAAATTGAAAGAAAAAGTTTTGTGAATTAATATGTGTTTTTCCATCCATTATCTACTTTCCTTTACCTTATAATTGTTTTTAGTCATAACAAACCAGGAATTGGAAAGAAAATAGTTTGGTGCAGTAAACACGCGTTTTTACGCGTTTAAGAGAATGGTTACAATGAATGGAATAAATATGCATATTTTCATCAATTTTCTTCTTTATCCCCTTTAACATATATTTTAATGATAAGCAATTTGAAAATTGAACGAAAACTTATTTAGTGAAGTGAAATCCCTATTTCCGCGTTGCAAACCTTGTACTCATGGAAATAACATAATTTTTCTTGTATAAACAATTGTTTTAATAATCAGAAATTACGAAATCAAAGGCAAATTAGTTTTGTGCATTACACTAGCTTGTTTCACGTCACGCGTTTCACAGAATGGTTACAATGATTGGAATAAAACTGCATATTTTCATCAATATTCTTTCTTCAATTATTAAAATGTTTTTAGTGATAGTGATGAAGTAAAATTGCCTTTTACGCGTTTCAGATATTGCTTTACAAATTCTTATTATGATAAGAAATATAAAATTATGACACTGCACGAATAAGTTTATTATACTGGTTATACGCGTTTTTACGCTTTGCAATCATTGTTAACAAACAATGGAAAAAAATAGCATATTACATTTTGTAGATTCTTTGCTTTAACAATTGTTTTAATAATATGAAACTACAAAATCAAAAGAAAACGAGTTGTGCAGTAAATCGCTTTTTTAAGAGTTTCAGAAAATGCTTAAAATGAATGAGTTTAAAATTTCTATTTTCTATTTTCTTTATTCTTTTGCTTTTAAAATGTTTTAGTGCAAGAAACCGCTAAATTGAAAGAAGGTTTGTGAATAAAATGCGGTTTTATGCGTTTGACAGAATGGATTAAAATTAATATTTTCTTCAAATTTGTGCAGTAAAATCACGTTTTTACACGTTTTAGCGATTTCTTTATTTCTTTGATGGAATAAAATTCATGTTCTGATAATTTTTCTTGCATTTTTGCCTTAAGATACCAGGATATTAAAGAAAATCGCGTTCTTACGTGGTTCTTGAATAGAATGAATAGAATGAAATACCTTATTTTCATCTATTTTCTTCTTCTTTTAACTTTTAAAAAGTTATTAGGTATAAGAAACCAGGCGATTGAATGATATATAAATTGTAGCAAAAAATTGTTTTTACCCCTTTTAGACACGTTTAAGGTATGAATGAATGGAATTAAATATATTCTCATTAATTTTTTCAATGTTTTAGTGATAACAATTAGTGAATTTAAGAGGAAAAAATTTTCAATTTAATTTAATTTCATTTTTACGCTTTTCAGAAAATATTTACATTGAATGGAATAAAATTGCATATTTTCTCGAATTTTTTTACATTGTTTGCTTTAATAATTGGTTTGAAAAAAAAATTGGAAAAGTAAGCAAAATTTTTTTGTGCATTATAATAGCGTTTTTACTCTTTTGTTGTTTACAAACATTTTATGTTTATAAACAATACACATGTATATAAACATAAACAAACAATGTTTATAAACATTGTTTATAAACGTTGGAAAGAAATTGCTTATTTTCAGATATTGTAGTTAGGAAATAACAAAATTCATTAAATAAACATTGTAAACATACAATGTTTATAAACATGTTTATAAACGTTGGAAAGAAATTGCTTATTTTCATATTTTGTAGTTAAGAAACCACAAAATTCCTTAATAATTAATTAATGAAAAGAACTAGTTAATAATAAAAAAAAGAGGTTTGTGTTCTAAAATCTAAAAATGCATTATAATCCAGTTTTTACTCGTTTTGTTTACAAATATTTTATGTTTATAAACAATACACATGTATATAAACATAAACAAACAATGTTTATAAACATTGTTTATAAACGTTGGAAAGAAATTCCTTATTATCATATTTTATAGTTAAGAGACTAAAAAATTCCTTTATAATTGATTAATGAAAAGAAACTAGTTAATAATAAAAAAAAAGAGAGGTTTGTGTTCTAAAGTCTAAACATTCATTATAATCGAGTTTTTATTCGTTTTGTTGTTTACAACCATTTTATGTTAAAAACAATACACATGTATATAAACATAAAAAACAATGTTTATAAACATTGTTTTTAAACGTTGGAAGGAAGTAGCTTATTTTCATATTTTGTAGTTAAGAAACTACAAAATTCATTAAATAATCATTGTAAACATACAAAAACAATGTTTATAAACATGTTTATAAACGTTGGAAAAAAATTTCCTATTTTCATATTTTGTAGTTAAGAAACTACAAAATTCTTAAAAATAAACATTTTTTGTTTATAAACATTACACATGTTTGTAAACATAAACAAACAATGTTTATAAACTGTTTATAAACGTTGGAAACAAATTGCTTATTTTCATATTTTGTAGTTAAGAGACCACAAAATTCCTTAATAATTGATTAATGAAAAGAAACTAGTTAATAATAAAAAAAATAATTTTGTGTTCTAAAATCTAAAAAGGCATTATAATCGAGTTTTACTTGCATTGTTTACAAACATTTTATGTTTATAAATAATACACATGTATATAAACATAAACAATGTTTATAAACATAGTTTATAAACGTTGGAAAGAGATTGCTTATTTTCATATTTTATAGTTAAGAGACTACAAAGTACTTAATTGATTAATGAAACGAAACTAGTTAATAATAAAAAAGAAAGAGGTTTGTGTTCTAAAATCACGTTTTTACACGTTTTAGCGATTTCTTTATTTCTTTGATGGAATAAAATTCATGTTCTGATCAATTTTCTTGCTTTTTTACCTTAAGATACCAGGAAATTAATGATAATCGCATTCTTACGTGTTTCTTGAATAGAATGAAATATCTTATTTTCATCTATTTTCTTCTTTCTTTTAACTTTTAAAAAGTTTTTATCTATAAGAAACCAGGAGATTGAATGATAAATAAATTGTAACAAAAAATTGTTTTTCCGCCTTTTAGAGGCGTTTAAGATATTAATGAATGGAATTAAATATATTTTCATTAATTTTTTCAATGTTTTAGTGATAACAATTAGTGAATTTAAAACGAAAAAATTTTCAATTTAATTTAATTTCATTTTTACGCTTTTCAGATAATATTTACATTGAATGCAATAAAATTGCATATTTACTTGAATTATTTTACTTTCTTTGCTTTAATATTTGGTTTGAAAATTAAAAAGTGGAAAAGTAAGCAAAAATTTTTTTGTGCATTATAATCGCGTTTTTACTCGTTTTGTTGTTTACAAACATTTTATGCTTATAAACAATAAACATGTATATAAACATAAACAAACAATGTTTATAAACATTGTTTATAAACGTTGGAAAGAAATTGCTTATTTTCATATATTGTAGTTAAGAAACTACGAAATTCATTAAATAAACATTGTAAACGTACAAAAACAATGTTTATAAACATGTTTATAAACGTTGGAAAGAAATTGCTTATCTAACCCTTCAGAAAACGCTTTGTTGGTATCATGATTTTTTTTGCAGAAAAGCCTATTTTTAATTAATTAATTTATCTTATTGATACTGATTTTTTTTTCATCATAAGATACCCTTCAAATAACGCTTTATGTTTGTTCATTAATTTTTTTCTACAGATATTTGCTTCTCGTTCAATAAACGTGATAAATAAGCTTATAAAGGAATATTACAACGAAATAAACATTTATAAACATCGTATTATACACGAAAATAAATATCGTTTCAATCTCACTGTTAAAAACTTGATAAATAGGCTTAGAAAGGAATATTGCAACGAAAGAAACAGTTATATATATCGTAATTAAACGAAAGAAACACAAACATCGTTTCAATCTCTCTGAAATGCGTTTTTTTTCTTTTAATAAATTTTTTTTTAGAAATGCGTGAATTTTCCTTACTGATACTAAATTTCATTTTTTAATCACAATAAACCGTTTACAAAACGCTTCTTCCTGATATTTGTTTGCAGATATCTGTTTCTCGTTCAATAAGCTTGATACAAACGCTTAGAAAGGAATATTACATCGAAAGAATCACTGATGCAATGCTTTTTTTTTCATGATTTTTTTTTCAGAAAAGCATGTTTTTAATTAATTAAATATTCTTGCTGATTGTAGATTTATTTTTTCAACACAACTAACCCTTCAGAAAACGCTTTATTGGTCATCATGTTTTTTTTGAACATATCTGCTTTTCGTTAAATAAACTCGATAAATAAATTAATATTACAACGAAATAACTATATGAAATACGAAAATAAATACCGTTTCAATCAGAATGCTAAAAAACTTGATAAACAGGTTTAGAAAAATATTACAACGAAAGAAAGATTTATAAACATCCTATTACAGACGAAAATAAATTTCGTTTCAATATCACTGTTAAAAACTTGATAAATAAGCTTAGAAAGGAATATTACAATGAAAGAAACACATAAACATCGTTTCAATCTCTCTGAAATGCTTTTTTTTTGAAAATATTTTTTGGAAAAAGCGCGTTTTTTCATTCTTTAATTTTTCTTGCTGATTGTAAATTTTACTTTTTCATAATAACAAACCATATACAAAACCATTTAATTTTCTTCAAGACATTTTTTCCAGATATCTGCTTCTCGTTCAATAAACTCTATAAATAAGCTTATAAAGGAATATTACAACGAAAGAACCACTATATAAAACACGAAAATAAATATCGTTTCAATATGACTGTTAGTAGTATGGACCCCGCGGCGGACGCGTAATTGACGTCACATCCGGTTTTAGTTCAAGGTCATATTTTGTATTGCGTTGTAGTGTGTGGGTATGTTGTAAAGCGTCCGCCGAGGGGTACACTTTTTGGATTGTACACACTACAAGGGAATACAAAATATGACGTTGAAGTGAAACCGGATGTGACGTGTGAGGCGTCCGGCGCGGGGTGCATTTTTTTTTTTGAGTATTTTTTTTTTCAGTATTTTTATTGAAGGTTTCAGTTACATGGTAGGAGTACATACAATTATACGATGCAGATAGATAATATATTGGAGTACATATAATATTACAAGTACAGATACATGATTAATGGTACATTGTTTTAAAATTTTTTTTTTGTTGAGTATTTTCATTGAAGGTTTTAGTTACATGGTAGGAGTACGTACAATTATACGATACAGATACATAATATATTGGAGTACATATAATTGTAGAATATTGATTGAGTACATACAATTACACGATATAGATACATAGTATATTGGAATACATATAATTGTATTTGGATAAGTACAGATACATGATTAATACATTGATACAGAGGGATACAGAAATAGGTGATAGAAGAGTAATGTGAATGATGCAAAGGAGAATATACAAGTAGAGCATATGACGTAGGTAGCACATATTGCACTGAAATGCGTTTGTTACTTTTTGACGACGACGATAAAGTCGAAGGTTGTGAGACAAATATTTTGTTGTTCTTGGTCCATGGTCCTGCACGTTAGGGTGAGTTTATTGTTGTGGAGGACGAATTGTTCGCAGAAGTAGAACCTGTTTGAGATAGGTGCTTTGTTGACGCTGGAGAAGTTGAAGTGGAAGGCGATGGGTATGTTGCTATGTTTGGCGATGCGAATGGTTACGGTTCTGTGCGACTTGTGTCCGGCGATGTGGGTAGATTGGATGGTTAAGGCGTCTCGCGCGTCTTCGATGTAGAAGTGCAGCAAGAGGTTGTTTCCTGCAAGAATAAGAAGAAGAGGGTAAGTATATTAGAAAAAAAAAAGGAGAAAAAAAAAGAAATAAAAATATTGAGAATAGTACATGAGAGGTGGGTGAATGTAATGTGGTACTTACCAACTTGGAAGTAATCTGTGTGCATGGGTGCGAGTCCTTGGGCAGCTCCAGAAAGTCGATGATGTGTTTGCGATTACCGTTTGGCAGTGTTTCTGTACCGTTGTACACGACGTAGAACGGTGCTTCGTTGAGTGCTGTTATTTGTTCCTGCGTGAGATCGTTGTACGACGTAGGCAGCCAGACCTGCTTTCCGTCCTGGAGTCGTAGTACAGTTTTTACTCCGTATTGAGTGTTGAGGGAGCGTACGCCGACAACAGCGTATGGTTGTTTGTAGGTGAGGTCTCGCACAAAGATGAAAGTTGGAATGTGTCCCAAGTTGGTGAGGTCTTGCAGAACAGTTCGTTGCATGATGCTGACGCGCCGACGACTAGGTAGGGAATAAGTGCGGGAAAGGAAGTGTTGTGGGTATAAAGTGTGTGGAGAGGAGGGGGGTGAGCGTTTGTGATTGGTTGAAAGAAAGGCACGTGAACCGTAAGCATTAGGGAGAGAATGATGTAATGTGGTGCAAGTGTGAGCACGTGGTAACGTGTTAGGAGGCGTTTTCGTCGTCGTCGTTGTTGTTGTTGTTGTTACTGGGTTGTTGGTTAATGCTGTCCACGAGGAGACTTTTATATTTGTGATGGAGTTTGACGATATTATTCCATTCCTGTAGAAATATGGCGATGCCGGGTTTCTTTTCTATGTTATTGAAGATTATTGCAGGGGTGCCGAACACGTGTTTGAAATGCAACGTGTGGTTATCGTTGATTTTTATTTTGACTTTGCGACGTTTGTTTTTGTCTGCGTTGTCGGTGATGGTGGTAGGGTCGAGATGTTGGATTATTTGCGGTCCGAGTTCCTCTACCAGTTTGCTCCACTGGTTGACACCTTGGAGGGTGACGAATTGATCTTTGCCGCACTTGGAAATGGTGATGACGTGGGCTCCTGGCGGTCCGGCGATGGAGAGGAACTTGGAATGCTTGGCGTTGATGAGGTGTATGTGTCCGGCGCACCTGAAAAAATGAAAAAAATAGAGAATTGTGTTTGGTAGGGTAGCGGTGGGGAGAAAGAAATAGGTATGACAGGAACGGTACTTACATGTTTTCTGCTTGCCGTTTGCAGGACGAGTGCGGGCGAGGGGCTATGCGTTTAGAGTATATGGACTTTTTTCAGAGGCTGACAGGATTGATGCGCAGAGGTGCACCGCGCATGTCGTTTGTAGGATTGTAGGATGAGACGGTCGTTGTAGTCGTAATGTCGGATTCTAAACTTGGGATAGAAGAGAGATGTTGGTAAGTTGCAGCATCGGTGGGATACGTATGCGACGGCGTAGTGACCGCACGTTGCGCTGTCGTCGCCTTGCAGGCGACGGCAATTGTAGGTCCACATGTTGCCGCAATTGCGTGCGAGAAAATGTTGGAAGGCTGGCAAGAGCGGGGGCAAACCGTAACTGTCAAAATATTCTCCCCGTCCGTTTTTGTTTATAAATATGCTAATCCAGTGCTTTCCCGGTCGAGTGCTAGGATCGGTGTTTGCGACGAGAGCTATGGGTAGTTTGGCGAAGGTGGGAGGTAAACGATCGGAGGGGAATACTCCTGCGAAGTGTTTGTACTTTTTGAGAATGTCGTTAATCTGTTTGGTGTTCATGATATTAGTATGGATCTGTGCACGTCGATTTCCAAGGTTCTGTAGAGTTCCGACATGAGTAGTATGCAGACTGGTTCTGGCAAAGCCTTACGAAATTCCATTTTTATAGAGACATTACCGTGATGAAGACCGGAAGCATAGTCTTTGTTGGCGGTCATATCGGCGGTTAGGTCGAAAGCGAAGATGGTGTAACCGTTTGAATATGCGGGTCTGTTGATGATTGTGCCCTTGTTTTTGAAGTGTATGCCCAGTCCGTCTTGGAGAGTTTGAAAGCAGTCGAGGAAGTGCCCTTCGTCGAAATTGGGTTGTAGTGGTTGAGAGGGGAACGGTTGATTATTGACGAAGAGTTGAAGCGCCGCGAGATCGAAGTGTTGGAAATGATAGGGGGTTTTGGAGACGTCACCGGTGTAGGCCTTATCGCTGGTCATGGCGATGATGATTCTGCGCGGTATTTTTCCGACGAGAACGTCGTTAAATTGTGCTCCGGTGTTTCCCTTGGGTATATTGAGGGTTTGAAAGTCGACGTCCTTGAAGTGATATTTGGCGTTGCTTTTGGCGAGAGCTGACTGGTGGGCAAGTTTGATGGTGGGGCTGGGTCTGACCTGCTTGAGATGGAGTTTAGTGGACACGATTTTGGTGTATCCTTTGAAAAGTGGGTTTTTGGAGAATAGGTGGAATTGCGGAGTGGAAGGGGTGAGTTTGACGGTGAGATTGACGTCATTGAGTAGCAGAAGGTTTTGATTGAAGATTCCGCTAGAGAGGCATCCCATGAGCTGCACCAGTTTGCTGTTTTTGGTGTATTCCTTTCGCCACTTTATTCCCTCGTTGTTATCGAAATCGTTTAGTTTGCCAGGGGTGTCCAGGGCCCATAGAGACGATTGCAATCTTCCGTTCATGACGTCGGTGGAGTAATTGAGTAGGGTTTCCAGATAGGTTTTGAACGGATACCCCGTTTGAGGCATGGAGATGTTGACGTTATTGAGAGACACGCTTACCTGGCTGAAAAGGGAATTGAGAGAATTGTTGACGAAGGTGACGTCACCGGCATCGGTAATATCGGTACCGTCCTCCTTGACGATTTTGACGAATGCTTCTAGAATGACGTAAGACAGGTCCAGGTAATCGTCGCCATTTCCAGAGTAATGGAAGGTTATGGGCGAGTTTGGGGATATGGTGTTTTGAGGGTTGAGAGCGATGGTTCTGTACTCCTCTACGTTGGTTTGGACCGGCAGCTCGCGAAAGATGTCCAATTCCGAATTCATGTATACGGTACCCATTACGAAAATATGTCGTGGACCTTTGATTGCTTGGTTTTGCGTTTGTGCTTGCACCGTCGTTTGGTCTTGCGTTTAGGGCGTCTAGCCTTAGACTGTGTTCGTTTTTTTTTTGGTAGGGAGTTTTATTCTGGGGCGCTTTCTTCCAGAGCCGAGCATGGTATTTATTTTAGCGTCTGCCTTTCGCTTGAGATTACTGCCGGCCTCCTTAAGTCGGTTTCGGAAGGCCTCCTTGGGCGTTGCGGAGGTGTTGGCAACGTCGGAGATGACATTTGCACCCATTCTGAGGGCTTCTTTTCCTACGGCTTTGGCACCGCTCTTTAGTATGGGGAATAGGGATCGAAACAGTCCGCCTAGAGCGCTGAAAAGTCCGCTTCCCTTTTGGTAACGGTTGCCTCTGTAAAGGACGAAGTCGCGATTGTCTAATCCGCTACCGGCCTGATTTAAGTAGTATTGATAGATGACATTATCGTTGTGGTTCATGTCGGTTGTATTTCGATCTGAAGGAGAGAACTAAAGCCGAAGAAAATCCGTCTGCAAATGGCAGGAGATCGCCAAAACCATCCCTTAAATCTACGGTGATCGTGTTGAAATCCTGTTGGAGCAACGGTACCCAGTTGAGAGGAAAGAAAGATTTTTCGACTGTGAGTCTCTTGGCCGATTCGGATTCGAATTCCGAAAACCGTGCTGTCCACCACTTGGGCGAAGGTATCGCCCACCATTTGCGGGGCGATTAGATTGCAGTAGACGAAGACTTCGTAAGGGATTCCCATGAACGGGTCCGCGTCATACGCCGGCGTTGGATGTTGCACGATGTCGACGTTGGGAACAAATCCGAGCATTTTGGACACGTTAGGTGAAGGAATGAGCTGCGTGAGCGCGCGTCTGTGCTTGGGGATGTTTGGGCGAGATACGCTTGGGTTGGTATCGGCGACGGGAGGGGGCGGTGCGGCGCCCGAAGACGCCGGAGCGGGGGGAGGCGTGGGTTTGGGTTTGGGTTTTGTGGGTGGCTTGGCGACAGGTTTAGGGGTGGGGGGCGGTTTTGGTTTGGGTTTCCTGGGTGCATCGGACATGGGCTGATCGGACGCTCCTTCTCTGTTTGCGTTTACGTTTAAGAGTTCAAACGGCGTGACGTGGCCTTCGTTCATATTGAGGTCAAACGGTTGATCTGGTAGTGAGGGTGCATCGGACATGGGCTGGTCGGACGCTTCCTCTTCGTTTACCTTTAAGAGTTGGAACGGTGTGACGTGCTCTTCGTTCATGTTCAAGAGTCCCAACGGTGGATCTGGTAGGGTGTTGACGATAGACCGCTTAGCCTGTTCGATGACCTGGCGGTTGACGACGACGCGACCGTCCCTTAAGCCGAAGACGTTGCTTATGTTTTCGCTGTTTTCAAAAGCACGGTTGAAGGTTTGTACCATTTCAGCCGGGTCCATGCGTATCTCGTTTTTGAGACGAAACCAGAAAGGGACATCTATTATGTGGGGTACGCCATCCACGTAAGTGGAGTGCGTTCCGCGGAAGACGCAGGTGTTGTTGAGGTTGTAGAAACTGATTGGATATCGAAGCTTGGTTAGAGCCACTTCCCACTCCCCACGCAATACCACCCTTTCCGGCAACAGGTTGGAAAAGCGAGACGTGGTGTTGTCGGCAAAGCGCTCCATGGACGCGTTGCTAGCGAGCGTGATCGAAAACGGTTTTTGTCTGATCATATCGATGTAACGTCGGAATGCTTTACCCAGGAATTGAATTTGTCCGGATATCCTTTCCACTTGACGAGTACCTGTTTACTGGTGCCCCTACCCCTAGTGGCTAGTATTTTATCGACTTTGTAGGTTTCGGGTAGGTTGACCTTTTGAAGTTCTTGAGAGTAAAATATTCCCTGCACGCGTTCACCAGCCAAGTCCTTAATCTTATAAACCACGGGGGTGCTTAGCACAACGTCGTAAATTTGGAATATTTCGTCCGTCCAATTCTGTTCATAGCCCTTGTCGAATTTCATCTTTTCCCTAGATATGCGAACGTGATCGCCCACGCGAAATTTTGGTTTAGGGCGAGCCCGCGGTCTGCTGCTGTTGCCGTATAGATTTTCATACACTGTAAAAACGTTGGTTTTGTTGACGTCAGCCGGAGCCATCTTTATGGATCTGTGGTGCGAGGTATTGTACGAATGTAAGAGTGCGGGCAGCACGTTGACGTACGCGAAGGTGTTTTTGTGCGTAAAGTAGCGCCACATTTTGGTTTTTAATGTTCGGTTAAAGCGTTCCACTACACTGGCCTTCACATTGTTGTTCGTTGTGTAGTGTTGGACGCCGTGGTGTGTGGGAAACTCGCGAAACGTTTTGTTGGTGAATTCGGTGCCCTTGTCAGTTTGCAATACTTTGGGGATTCGCTTGTGCTTGGCGAATATGGAACCGAACGCCTTGGCAACGTTTTTCCCAAACTTGGCCTCTAGAGGTACAGCCCAAGCATATTTGGAAAATACGTCAATTACGGTGAGTATGTAAGAGTAAGGTTCGTTGTATCGCTTGATACCGGTCATGACGTTTAGGTCCGCCTCCCACAGGTCGTCGATGTTTGTGACGTGATAATTTCTGGTGGGAAATTTCTTTCTGACCTGCCTGTGCAGGGTGTAACTCTCCTTTCCCCTGAGAAAGGCTTCTATTGTACGTTTTGAAATGCCCGTGGCCCTGCGGAGTTTTTCGGCAGTGCCCAGCCCCGCGTAATGGTCGATGTGATCGTAAATGTCCTGCAAATCCATAATTAGTACAGCGTCTCCCAATCTAGATCGTCTTCCTCTTGTGCGTTTGATTTACGGGAACGCGGTCTGAGTCCGTACCTGTTGGTGAAATGAGCAACGTTGCGAGCCCTTTTAAGCTTCTTCTTTTCTGCAGAGTCCTGAGGCAGCGTCACCTTTTTGGAGGAATGTTCCGTCTTTGGCTTCTTTTTTGGATCAAACGTGTCTGTTAGTAGACTGTCGTTGAAATCATAGTTTCCGTTCACCTCTCGTTCCCTATGTGTATTTTCGTGCGGAGCCCTGAGTTTTGAAACCAGGTCGTAATAGTTGGCCAACTTGTACTTCATGAAGCTCCACTTTTGCTGCGGGGTCAGTTTGGAGCGCTGCAATTGAGTGATGTCTTTGGAAATGGACGTTATGGCCTTGTCTATGACGTGCAGTCTCTTTGCACTCTCCGGTTGAGACTGCAGGAGCATTATTTGCTTCGCGTGCCTCATGACGATATTAACGCGCTAGCTATCGAACCTAGCACGGGGAGAAGAAAAGCAGGTAGGAATCCTCCCTTTTGCGTCAGGATGTTCTTCTTCTTCTTCAACGACACCTTCTTGTTGACTAATTTTCTCCACGTTGTTTTATGTCTTTTTAAGCGTTTCTTACACGCTGGAGAAATGCATACCCGCCCTTTGTTAACGTTGTACACGCATTCGGAAATTGCCTTGATTAATTCGGGGCTTGCCTGTTTGAGCATAATTTTGCGCGCGGCCGGTTTGGCCTTGCTCAAGGCGACCAGATTATTGCATTGTTTTGCGATGAGCGGGGAGGTTAGTTTTCGTATTTTTGCCTTCATCGTCGAAACCTTAATAATACTTGAGACGACGACCACCGCGATATTTATAGGGAGACAAAACAAGATGGGTCCTCTCCCGGCAGCACTCCGGTTCTATACCTGTATCTGTCCGGAGTGTACTGCGTACAGTCCAATACCAAGTAACCGTGAGGATTTTCGGTAGCCTTCTGAAATGCCTCTAGCAAGAATTTTGAGTTTCGCGGTTCCATCTGTTGAAATAGTCTGTCTATCTGCATCTTGTCTCTGTTATTCTTGAACACCACGATGTAATTGGCGTTTAGCGAGATTGTGCGAAATTTCCTGCCCTGAGGGAATATGTTTTGCAGAATGTATATGACCCCAAAGTTTCTGTGGTGCGAATCTTTGGTGAACAAATTGGACACTTCTGTGCTATCGCTCTCGTACATCATGTCGTCGATGACCACGAGATCTCCCTCCCTGATGCTGCACATGTTAGGAACGCCCGCGTGTGTCACTACGTTAAACGTGCAATGGTTGAATTCGGAGCCCAACTTGGGCGGATACTCGCGTGGATGACACCATACGACCCTTTTTGGTACCTTATCGAACACTCGTTCTGCGTTGGCAATGGCGCGCTTAACAAATGTGGACTTCCCGCAGCGCGACGGTCCCGCAACCTGTATGGTGCTTGGAAACGTAAATTTCTCTGGTTCTGTCATTTCTACATCCCTACCCGGATGCGTCTTTTTGAACCTACCCTTGTTGGGAATTACCTCTCCCAAAGACACATCTGTCATTTCCACGTTTCTGCCGGGGTTCGCTCGCTTAAACCTGCCCGTGTTGGTAATCACCTCACCCAAGGATACGTCTTCCATCTCTACGTTACTACCGGAGTTTGTTCGCTTAAACCTACCCCTGTCTGGCACCACTTCTCCCATGGAAACGTCCTTCATGTTTACGTTTCTTCCCGGATAGCACCGCTTAAATCTTTCCTTGTTGGGGACCACGGGTGGAATCGTGTCAAACGAAAAAAACTCTGGCGGTTCCAGATTGAAATTGAAATCCCCTGTAGGTTCCGTAAAACGACGCTTGGAGCTCTCATCGAAACACATATTATTCAACTTGCGTTTGCGCGGTAAAAGCGCGTGCCAATTCACGGGTTTCATCTTTTCGCAGGGTATTACGGCGTGCCAAGGGACGTAGGGGTTTCTGACTTTCTTACGTCTTCTCTTGCGAACCGGAGACAGCAATACCTTAGGCTTCATCATGTACTCGGTTTCTCCCTGGTCATATCGGGCAAATTTAGGCTGAATTTCATCCTCGCTGTCATTTTCCTCCTCTTGTTCTTCTCTCCGTTTCTCTTGGTGCTTTCTTTTGGTTGCCATATTATGTGCGAGCGTCGTTCATCCTCCTTCTTTTATAACCGTAAGGATACGTCTCGCCGGTTAGCGGGTCCTGCACACGCTTGTCAACAACCATGCGAAACGTTTTGATCGAAGGTTCCGTCACAACCGTCCATAGACGCTTTCTGGCGATGTTGCGGCCTGCTATAAGTACAGATGCGTCGTTATGCGAATGGGCCATGCTCCGAATGACACTGCCGTTAACTTTGCTCAAGGTGCCGGAATTTAGGGTGATCCCCTTTACCTTGCACACTGAATGTTCTTTGTCGTTACATTTAACGTCAAACATGTAGCTCTTTGGTCCCGTGGATGCAAATCTCCAAATGTATGCGTCCTGTCCGTATTTTGACAATTCATCCGTCATATTGCCCAAAAAAGGTCCTGTTTTTGGAAGCCATTCGCCGGGTTTATAGGTCGCTATTACGGAGTCTGTGTCAAAGTAGCACACGCGCTGCCCCAACTTACGCAAGTATGAATACAGTTCTAGACGAGCGTGGGCTGTGGTGTAGGCGGCAATGACAACATTTGTAGTGAAATTCTGTTTGGGACTTCGCTCATCGTACCTCCAAACAACGCACATAATGTCGTCTGTGGCAGGCAGGTACGTTTGTACTTCCACGCCTGCATCGTTCAAGAGCTGAATAAGGCGAGCGTGGGAGTTTACAAGTTCGTTGGTGGGAAGGTTGTCGTGCTGACCGTATTTTCCCCAAAAAGAGTTTAACATCAGCTTTGCCAGCTCTCTCCTACCCGGATTGTCGCACATGGCATTTGGATCCAAAGACACCCCCTCTTGCTCCAAAAACATTTTCACAAACGCGTCCTTCTTTTCTGGCGTGTTGCACTCCAAAGGCCAGCCGGAAGCTTCCGTCTTCATTTTCAAAAATTGATTCACGTAATCCTCAAAGAGTCCCTTTTGGTGCGGTCCATATTTAACCATTTCGTATTCCCATATTTCGTACGTTTGCAAGAGCACGTAGCCTTCCTTCAGTGCAACTTTAACCTCGTCAATCACCCACGTGCCCTGCAAAGACCTCTCCTCGTCACTGTGGTTGCACTCCTCTTGACATTTTGCTTCTGCGCAGGTCATGCACAGAGGAAAAAGCAATTTTCCATCAACCCGCACGGGTAATACAGGATGATAAATTCCAGAGGGCGGTAGTATTTTACATTTTATTATACCACGCTGTACATTCTCCAAATTAGGAAATGTATCTACGTGTAGCTTTGGATGTCCAATCGGGTAGGCTTTGGTCTTATTAACAAAAGGATACAGACTGCAAACGTCAAAATAAAACATTTTTTCATCCCCAAGCGTCTCCTTATACACCTTCGTACAATTTGTCCTTCCCCCAAAGAATGCATCCCTAGGATTCAGAGGTTGCGGATGCGATTTAGAGTACGACTTCACAAAATCGGCTAGTTCACAGTTGGACTTTGTCATGTCGTTAAATTCACATTCCCACATTTCAATCAAATTGTAACCGGCATTCTTTATTTTTCGCGACACTCGCTTCGTGTCCTCATACCTAGAGCCCATGGTTTCGTTGCCGGTGCCGTGCACGACAGAATGTCGATTGGGAAAACAGCGCGTGCAACCGTGGTAGAAGCAACCGTGAAAAAAGTACACACACTTACTCTCCTCTCTGTATCCGTCTACTTTGTGACCCATCACTTTCACTTCTCTGCAGCGAAACGCGTGCTGAATGACCACGTTTTGCTGGTGCTCCAACCACGACAGCCAAATGCATGCTATTCGTGATTGTTTGTCTGCCAGACGGTATCCACCTACGGGAATTATGGGAATGGTATTTGGCGTCATAAAGCGCTTTCTGTACACGTTCATGCACGCATGTGCAATTGTAACACATTCTCTGAAGGGATCTATATCATTTTCGTCCATGAATTCCCTTCTAAATTTGGACACTCCCCCGTATAGCAGAAACACGTCTGTTTTGCAGTATGATACCATTTCCTTTTCCATGTTAAACACGTAACCGGAGGCCAGTTTTTCCGCGTACCACTCCTCAAACGCCTTACGCCCGTGAACGGACATGCCCTCGGGACAGTAATACTTTTGATCGGGAATGGGGCCCTGGTAGTTTTCATTTTCCTTGGTGTTAAATAAATAAGGAAAATAACCCTTGCTATCGGCTAGATTAAACGTCTTTGGAAATCTGGTCAAAGGCATGGGAATAAAGTTCAGTGAGTCTAAAAACGTTATCTTGTCATGCTTCATCCTGTATATACGCGTACCCGTAATAATTAGTTCTGGTGTCCACCCGAGGTTCCCAATCATGTACTTGAGTATAAATTGACCATCGTAAGACCTGAGGTTGTGGGCAATGACGGTAACGTCCCAGAAATCGAACCTACTCTGGGTAATGTGATCAAATAGTTGCTTAACCGGATCTGTTCTAAATACCCACTCCTTTATACCGCATTGCGAACAATAGTTCATTTTATGTGTCACGTCCATGCATACAGAACATCCCTGGTACAAAACGCATAGATTTGGTAGGTGTTCAAATGTGTCAACATTACTCATATACGGAGTGTTTTGCGTGCATTCAAAATCTATAAACATGAAGATAAATCTATTTTTCTTCTTACTAGAAATATCAGATTTATAAGGTTGAATGTAGCACAAGTGATTTGCATCCACATGGCACTTGCACGCGTTACAAAATTTTTCATTGCACTTATGCGACGTCTTCCTACGTCGGCTATTAACCAGTTTGTTGCAGGATAGACACACCTTTTCAATGTCGCAAACAGACACATTCTTAGGATAATATGACCCCTTCAATAAATGGTTATTATAACATTCCTTGCCCCTAAAACTCCTGTGACACGAGTTACACTCCCTAATGACAGTATCTGTCGATTTGCACTCCAGGTGACATTTGGTGCATTTCAAATCGCAGCGGTGCCTCTCTTTTTTATTCACAGATACGTAATTACACTGACGGCAGTAAAACTTGCACGAAAATGCTCTGTGCAGGTCCACTATAGCGTTAAAGTGTTCATCATGT
The DNA here is from genome assembly GCA_030762175.1 of Metallyticus violacea. Taxonomy (NCBI): domain Eukaryota; kingdom Metazoa; phylum Arthropoda; class Insecta; order Mantodea; family Metallyticidae; genus Metallyticus; species Metallyticus violacea. The sequence continues at coordinate 98,327,499 of CM060835.1, read as the reverse complement.
AACAATAAGTCGAGGTGTTTTTCAGAGTTCGCATTCCACTTGTACAACACGTTCTTTCCCGAATGACCCCCAAACACGGTAATGTTATATTCCCGCAGTTTACGTGCAAAACTTTCAACGTCTTGCAGAGTGTAAGCACCATCGCGGGATCCTACATGTTGGCACAATTCTAACGCCTTCTCCTTTTGAATGCGTTGAAAACGTCTAACCGCACGATAATTATCATCTCCGTCAACTTTAGCCTTACACACAACAATGGCTCTAGGTAAACACAATGTGTCATTATTTTTAATCTCAATAATTCCTTTATTCCTGCTACATATTTCGCAGGGTTTGAAGCACGAACCCTGCACCTCTTTGGTCCACACGCAGTTAATGTTCAATGGTCCTCTTATCAAAAATTCCCTATTACTCTGCATAACCCTCTCTATTGATTTTATTATAGCCTCCGGATTTATTTGATCAAACCTGCGAACGCTCATATTAAATGGAGCAGAGGGATGTCTAGAATCACTAATAGATAACCCCATGTACCCGGGTTCATTGTTCAACAGGTTTTCATTTAAAAAGTTCAACAACCCCTGGAACGTTTCAGAAATCCACAGTTCAGGATTTGCATTTTCAGGCATGGGTCGCACGGTTACAACGGTTTCCGAAAATCCTGAATAAAACTTATTCACCGAACGCTTGCGATGCTGAGCAATGTCAAATAACGGTGGTTCACTTACCAACATCTCCTCCTCCATACCACTATCGTTAGGCAGGTCATCGTTGCCGTCGTTAGAAGGTAGGGAAATATCACCTTCGAAATAAGACAGAAAGTCCTCGTCGTTGTCCGAAGGAATAGGAAAGTCCTCTTGAAAATAAGGCGACAGGTCCTCGTTTTCCATCATACCACGTTAGCAAGTAAACCTTTAAAGTAAACGTGAAATATATCGTTTTAACGTTATATACAATTTGCGCAACGCACCACATCTATCTATCTAATCTATCTTTTCAGTTGTGTAATGCCTTTATAATGGTGTATTAATAATTTGAATACATGCATTAAATATGAATTTAATTATGCAATAATAAATAACACTTACGGTGACATCACACACGGCGTACATGAAGTGTCGTTTTCACCGTTACGTTTACACTTGCAGTCACTATCATCACAGCAAGCAATATACAGCGTTAGCAATATGGACAATATGGTTGCTATTAAAATTCCAATCAACATCACCTCATAGTCCTGCATGGCTTTGTAAAGCGTACACAAGAATCAAGCTAATGCACACAGTAAACAATTCTTTTTTACCACTTTACAAACAATATATATATGTACCCGCTAGAACTCTCGAACCCATGCCTTGCTCAGTCATATACCGTGAGTGCTGCACTCTGCGAGAAAAAAAATGTGGTACGTCATTTGTAATTGCTATTCCCCTACTGCAAGTTACAGTGACGGTAGGCGGTGTCGATCCCCTGCCCTGCGCAATGATATACCGCAAGTGCTCCACTCTGCGCTGGGAAAGGGGAAATGTACATCATTTGTATTTGCTATTCCCCTACTGCAAGTTACAGTGACGGTAAGCGATGTCGATCCCCTGTCCTGCGCAATGATATACCGCAAGTGCTTCACTCTACACCGGGTGAGGGGAAATGTGCTACGTCATTTCATTGCTATTCCCCTACTGCAAGTTACAGCGGCGGTAAACGGTGTCGATCCCCTGCCCTGCGCAATGATATACCGCAAGTGCTTCACTCTACGCCGGGTAAGGGGAAATGTGCTACGTCATTTCATTGCTATTCCCCTACTGCAAGTTACAGCGGCGGTAAACGGTGTCGATCCCCTGCCCTGCGCAATGATATACCGCAAGTGCTTCACTCTACGCCGGGTAAGGGGAAATGTGCTACGTCATTTCATTGCTATTCCCCTACTGCAAGTTACAGCGGCAGTGAGCGGTGTCGATCCCCTGCCCTGCAAAATGATATACCGCAAGTGCTCCACTCTGCGCTGGGAAAGGAAAATGTGCTACGTCATTCCCAAGACGATAGTACATGTGCACTTGCAGCGTGTGGACTTTCCAATCTAGTAAGAGCATCCGGTGGTTAACTAGCTGGTGCCAAGTCTGACACTAACAACGTCCGGTTTCGATCGCTGCGGTCTGTTGATAACTTCCATTGTTTTTCCTATGATACCACTGCATCCGGTCTACATCCGGTTTCGATTGCTGCACACTGCTGATAACCTCCATTGTTTTTTCCAACGATAACACTGCATCCGGTTGCAACAATCCATTATCTCTTCCCCCAGACTTTCGCTACGTCCGCTTTATGGAGCACGGGACTTCACCACATACGTCATACGTCTTCAATAAAACATTGCCGCTTTTTCATCTACCACATTCAGTGCTTGACTGCTGCTCCTGCCAGACGTGCCACTTGCTGCTGCTCCACTGCATATCTCCGTGACGTGTCACTTGCTGCTCCACTCCATACCTTGGCGCTGTCGTCACCATCTTTCGTGCCACTTTGTTTTTTTCACCGTGCTGCTCCACCATTCAACAAGTTGCGGTTTCGCACATTTGTGTAAGTATTGTTGACGTTATTCATTATGGTACTTTTGCGTTACACTTAAAGTGGCGAATTCATTCATTCATTCATTCATTCCTGCTGCACACCATATTTCATTGTTGTTTCTTTTTTCTTCTTTCCATACGTCGTGCGCTGATACGTGGTGCAGTTTTCAACATTCATTCTTCTTGCAGTTCTGTGTCATAGTGGGAAAGAAAGGACAGCTGCGCTTCAACATTCAACCTTCTGCATCGATCGTAAGTGTTCATTTATATTCATTGTGAATACTTTCACGTACACATGTATATTACTCTATTTCCTTTATTTTCGTTTCTTATGCACAGATGTCATTGTCCAGCTGCTTTGCAGAGGAGTGCCAACCCTGCTTTACTGTTACCTGTCCCTTGTGTTGTAGTAAAACATGTGCTGGCAGTGCATTCGGCTTACCCGTCACCTTCATAGCTTCACAAGTAACACCCCTTCCTACACCTCCATTTACCATTAAATGCGCGTACTGCAACTACCCCTTTACATTCACACATAGCGATGTGCGTCCCACGCGCGTAGATCTGCATTTACCATTTTGGAAACGCACCATAAAGTGCTGTAGAATATTTTGCATTTCCCCAGGTTTCACAAACTTTAACTGTAGTCACGATTGTTCATTTGCTGCTATTCGAAATCCATATTTTGTACTCGATTGCTGCTTTAACTTCTCACAATTCACACTCCAACCACCATTATGGTGGTATCATGGTCACACACAAATACATAACCATCCGCATTTACGATTTGTAAACACAGACACTATAACTTATTGGGATATTCGCGCTTGGCACTCACACTTTAACAATCCTCATTCCCCTTAATTGTAACACGCTCTTTACGCGCTCTTTTATTCATTTTATTCATTTTTTTCCTTCCAGATTATGGCCTCTACATCTTCCCTGTCATTCTCCCTCAATCCTTACTTAGTTCCTCACACATCCAAGTACCGCATTATCAAACACATGTTCCCATCTTACACCCTTTTGCAATCCTTTCAACCAAACCACTTCCCATCTTCCTTCATCTTTGTCTGCACTATACTTGAATTCTTCATTTCCGAGGGTACTTGCTCTGTCATTGTAGGATCATATATTGGACATTTGCTCGCCGGTTACAACTATCTAGACCAGTTTCCCACATTCTTTATCGCGCTTTCCAAAGATGACCACTCTTGGGAGTCAAAACCATTTTTGCCAAATTTTCTCTTTAGAACTAATTCTGAATTTTACGTTTACAATGGACACACGTTCGCGTTTAAAAATATTCTTTTCACACACACGCGCTCGTATATGCACGGCGTGTTTCACTATGATGAGTGGGACGCCTTTTTTAACGGAGAAACGTATTTCTTCAACACCGTTTTTTTAATCGTGCAATTGGATGTACCGGTACATCACATAGACTGCTGGTGCGATGTCATGTGCTTAGCTTTTTCAAATCAACCCTTCTTGCACAACTTTGCCCTTACCGGCCTTTTTGATAACAACAACAGATTTCGCTTAAAATTTATCAAAGACCAGCTGTCGCTGTCCAAAGGCTGGTATTCATTACCGTCTATGGACAGGTTAACATTGATGAGAAAATGCCATAGCAACTACTCAGTTAACATTTTATCCGATTATCCGCCCGCTAACGAATGCACCTGCATGCTTTGCTGTCCTTCGCCCCCTTCCCTTAAAACTTTAGCTTTTCACACTCTTTCTCTAAATTTCGCTTCCTTATCATTCACCCCTCCTTCCTAATTTGCAGATGAGCTCTTTCGCGGCGATTGGCAACAATCCAGTGGGGGTCGCGCTGTTACAATGGCAACAGACCTATCAGCAAAACAATCCACCACCACCCCAAAATCAACCGCCATTGCCCCAACAACTGCCACCATCACCATCACCATCACCACTACCACCACCACAACAGCAGCAAGAACAACAACTACAGCTGCAGCATACCGATGGGGATGCTAATCCCACCTTACAATTTGAGCAGCATCGGGACAACTACATCTATTTAATAGAACAAAAAATCGTTGCCTCGGAACGAAAAAACTTCGTTCTACAACACAAAGTAAAAGCAATGGAAAACGCTTTTCGCGTAAATTCCAGCATAATGATACACATGCCCACTATAATACATTACCTCCCCAAAAAAAACACAATTTTAAATAATCTATATGTGGAATCACACATACCTCCGCCTCCGCCAGTAATCCCCCTACAGCCGGGGAGACATGTGTTTCTTAACAAAAACGATGTTGCAGAAAACTTTAAAATTTTTTGTAAATAATCTTTGTATGCATTTCTTTTTTTCAAAATGTGTCAAATAAAAAACAAGTATATATATATATTTCATATTTTTCATATTTATATTACATATTCAATATTCCAAAATAAATTAAGAACTTGTACATACATATTTTTTTTCATAATTTGTTTGTAACCATTTTTATATTTATATTATATATATTCAATATTGATATTAAAATATTCCAAAGTAAAACAAGAATATATTTGATAACGTGTACACACATATTTTTTCATAAATTGTTTGTATCGTTTTTAATAATTTGTTTGTATTCATTTTGATATTATATTACATATTCAATATTCCAAAATAAATTAAGAACTTGTACATACATATTTTTTTTTCATAATTTGTTTGTAACCATTTTTATATTTATATTATATATATTCAATATTGATATTAAAATATTCCAAAGTAAAACAAGTATTTCTATTTTTTATAACGTACCTTGATATTAAAATATTCCAAAGTAAAACAAGTATTTCTATTTTTATAACGTACCTTATTTTGTATCATATTCAATTCCTTCCTCAAACGCTTCTTCCGCTCCTCCTCCACCTCCCCCTTCTTCTTCTTCTTCTTCTTCTTCTTCTTCTTCAGTATCATATAAGTTTGCATAGTTCTCAAATTCCACATCTTCATTAACATCACCTATACACGCCTTACCCAATTTACCTATTAAACCCTTTAATCCCTCAAACTCATCATACAATTTTTTCACGTTTACCTTTATTCGACCTACCAACTCGTGCTGCTTACTCACATTCTCCTTCTTCTCTTCCATTTCCCTCTTCATTCTCTCCATATTATCCATAATTTCTCTCATTCTGCCTTCCATTTCTTCCTTATCCTTTATCGCTACATCCAATTCTCTTCTCATACCTCTCATCTTATCCTCACACTCCTTTCTCATCCTGCTCTTCACCCCATTAATACTCTTCTTACACCTATCCATTGCCGCCTTCCTTATATTATTCACCGATACTTTTCCCGCTTCACCTTCACATTGTGAACTTATTTTCAAATTACCTTCTGCACTCCAATGCGAACCACGCTTCACCCTACCTTTTACTCTCCTACCCCCCACCTCCAAATTCCATTCTCCATCCCCACATTCCCCAAATAAATACACATAATTATCCATAAAATAACTATTCATTTCGTTCATTACACTATACGCCACTACCAATTCACTCTCCTCTTCCGACAGCCTCCACTTCAAATCCAAACCCTCCGGCAAATCTACCGCTTTCATCATCATTTCGCAATGCAACATCTCCACCCTCATAGTAACATTACCGCCCGCATACATCACTATAGGTTTACCGTAATATTCGCACTTCTTACCCTTCCTCCTCCCCTTCACACAGTCGCACCCCTCGCTCAACACATACCCCTCTGGACATTCAACCTGACCCATCTCAAATTCACCGTAATACAAATAACCACACCGACCACCCTTCTCACATCTAGTTACAGGCCTCAAACAATTATATACATTCTTCACACCTTCCATATTCATTATACTCGCATTAAATCTACACCCCATCCCCTCTTTGTACCTACACGTACAATTTAACAACAATTCATTATCCTTATCGCATATCAACCCCTTATTCAAAGATCCTGTCACATCATCCACCTTAAAACCACATCTACCAAAACTTATGCAAATATCCTCCGCTTTCACCATCCGCTCCGCACTCGCAACCCATGCAAGTACCATAAACGTCGCCAACACGTTCATCTTTGCAAATAACGCACCCTCCTACCTTCCTTCCCTTTTTATTCACATCCTCCACACAGTGCTCGCACGCCTTATTCTCAACAATCGCTTTATTCCTTTTCAGATGAATGCATTCCTCAAGTACGTCAGAAACTCGCGCAGGCTATGCACCTTAACTCAACCTGAAATCACAGTTATCGCAGCTCTCCCACCCAATCAACTACTCCTCTTTCCACCCATTGACGTCGACCTCATGTGGCCCCTACTAAACCCACATTGTAAAAACGTCTTCCAAAGTTTCAGACGCTGCACCTCCCATTACAACCTACCCCATCATCGCACCCACATCGACGGACCTCCACCCTTCATTTACCTCTGTCCTCTTTGCACAAAAGATAAATAACATCATACCCAATCTTTCTTCTCTATCACCTACTCTCTTCTCTTTACAGCCCAACATGCAACGCAACAAACGCGTCAGAGTCATCGAAGTATGGTCGCCCACTCTAATCAATGTCCAAACCGGCACATTACTCCCCTACTGCCTCCAATGCCTCGCCAAAAGAACGTGTCGCAACAATGCAATACCCGTCCCCTTCCCTCACATCCCACAACTACACTCAACCCAATGCGACACATGCGACCAGTATCGACCCAGCAAAAAGTATTATGTAAGATGGCCACACTACCAAAAACAAAGCCATATGTAACGCCAAACAAGAATGTAACAACAAATGTAATAACAAATTAAAGTAATAAAAACAATTACATCAACATGTCTCATATTTTATTCATTTCTATATAAATGTACCCCGCGCCGGACGCCTCACACGTCACATCCGGTTTCACTTCAACGTCATATTTTGTATTCCCTTGTAGTGTGTACAATCCAAAAAGTGTACCCCTCGGCGGACGCTTTACAACATACCCACACACTACAACGCAATACAAAATATGACCTTGAACTAAAACCGGATGTGACGTCAATTACGCGTCCGCCGCGGGGTCCATACTACTACTGTTAAAAACTTGATAAATAGGTTTAGAAAGGAATATTACATCGAAAGAATCACTGATGACATTCTTTTTTTTTTTTTTTTTTCATGAAAATATGTTTTTCAGAAAAGCGTGTTTTTAATTAATTAATTATTCTTGCTGATTGCAAATGTTACTTTTTCAACGTAACTAACCCTTCAGAAAACGCTTTATTGATCATCATAATTTTTTTTTGCAGATATCTGCTTCTCGTTCAATAAACGCGATAAATAATGGAATATTACAGCGAAAGAACCAATATATGAAACAAGAGAATAAATATCGTCTCAATCTCAATGTTAAAAACTTGTTAAATAGGTTTATAAAGGAATATTACAACGAAAGAAACACTTATAAACATCATTAGAAAAGAATATTACACGAAAGAAACACGAAAATATACTTCGTTTCAATCTCGATCTAAAGCGTTTTTTTGCTCTGAATTTTTTTTTTTTTTTGCAGAAAAGCGGGTTATTTCCACATTAATTTTTCTTGTTGATTTAAATTTCATTTTTATCATAAGAAACCCTTAACAAAACGCTTCATTTTTCATCAAGAATTATTGTTCTCTTCAATAAATTTGATAAAAAGGCTTAGAAAGGAATATTCCAACGAAAGAAACATATAGATAGTCAGAAAAGAATATTACAAGAAAGAAACACATACACATCGTTTAAATCTCTATGAAATGCGTTTTTTTTTATTTTAATGAATTTTTTTTTCAGAAATTCCGTTTTTTTTTCCTTCACTATCTTCTCTTACTGATAATAAATTTTGTTTTGTCATCATAAGAAACCCTTAGGAAAACGCCTTATGTTTCTTCATGAATTTTTTTTTTGCAGATATCTGTTTCTCGTTCAATAAACTTGATAAATAGGATTAGAAAGAAATATTACAACGAAAGAATAACTTATGAAATGCGTTTTTTTTCATGATCATTTTTTTTGCAGAAAAGCCTATTTTTAATTGATTAATTTTTCTTACTAATCCTAAATTTCTTTTCATCATAAGAAACACTTTAGATAACGCTTTATGTTTCTTCATGAATTTTTTTCTACAGATATCTGCTTCTCGTTCAATAAACTCGATAAATAAGCTTATAAAGGAATATTACAACGAAAGAACCACTATATGAAACACGAAAATAAATATCGTTTCAATCTGACTGTTAAAAACTTGATAAATAGGTTTAGAAAGGAATATTACAACGAAAGAAACATTTATAAACATCGTATGATACACGAAAATAAATATCGTTTCAATCTCACTTTTAAAAACTTGATAAATACGCTTAGAAAGGAATATTGCAACGAAAGAAACAGTTATATATATCGTAATTAAACGAAAGAAACACAAAAACATCGATTCAATCTCTCCGAAACGCGGTTTCTTTTTCCTTTAATGACATTTTTTTTTTGCATTAATACGTGAATTTTCCTTCACTAATTTTTCTTACTGACTATAAATTTCATTTTTTCATCATAAGAAACCGTTTACAAAACGCTCTTCTTGAACGTTTGTTGCAGATATCTGCTTCTCGTTCATTAAACTGAATAAAAACGCTTAGAAAGGAATATTACATCCAAATAATCACTGATGAAATGCTTTTTTTCTTTTTTTTCATGAATATTTGTTTTTCAGGAAAGCGTGTTTTTAATTAATTATTATTCTGGCTGATTGTAAATTTTACTTGTTCAACATAACTAACCCTTAAGAAAACGCTATATTGGTCATCATGATTTTTTTTTGCAGATATCTGCTTCTCGTTCAATAAACTCGATAAATAAATGAATATTACAGCGAAAGAACCAATATATGAAACAAGAAAATAAATATCGTCTCAATCTTACTGTTAAAAACTTGTTAAATAGGTTTATAAAGGAATATTACAACGAAAGAAACACTTATAAACATCATTAGATAAGAATATTACACGAAAGAAACACGAAAATAAACATCAGTTCAATCTCACCGCAAAAAGCGTTTTTCTTATCAGGAAAACTTAGTTTATTTTAGGGTATTTTATGTTAGGTTAGGTTAGGTTAGTTTAATTTATAGTTTAGTTTAGTTTATAGTTTAGTTTATAGTTTAGTTTAGTTTATAATAGTTTAGTTTAGGTTAGGTTAGGGTAGTTTAGTTTAGTTTAAGTTAGGTTAGTTTAGATTAGTTTAGTTTAGTTTATAGCTTAGTTTACTTTAGTTTATTATTTAATTTAGTTTAGTTTAGTTTATAGTTTAGTTTGGTTTAGTTTAGTTTAATTTAGTTTAGCTTAGATTAGTTTAGTTAGTTTTATGTTAGGTTAAGTTTGGTGAGGTTAGTTCAGTTTAGTTGAGTTTAATTTAATTTAGTTTAGTTTATAATTTAGTTTAGTTTACTTTAGTTTATAGTTCAATTTATAGTTTAGTATAGTTAAGTTTATATTTTAGTTTATCGTTTAGTTTAGTTTAGTTTAGTATAGATTAGTTTAGTTTAGGTTAGGTTAGGTTAGTTTAGATTAGTTCAGTTTAGGTTAGGTTAAGTTAGGTTAGGTTAGTTTACATTAGTTTAGTTTAGTTTATAGTTTAGTTTATTTTAGTTTATAGTTTAATTTAGTTTAGTTTAGTTTAGGTTAGGTTAGGTTAGGTTAATTTACTTAAATTTAGGTTAGGATAGGTTAGGTAAGTTTAATTTAGCTTTGTTTGGTTGATTTAGTTTATAGTTTTGTTTAAAGTTTACTTTAGTTTAGTTTATAGTTTAATTTAGTGTAGTTTAGTTTAGTTTAATTTAGTTTAGGTTAGATTAGTTTAGTTTAGTTTAAGTTAGGTTAGTTTAGATTAGTTTAGTTTATAGCTTAGTTTACTTTAGTTTATTATTTAATTTAGTTTAGTTTAGTTTATAGTTCCGTTTATAGTTTAGTTTGGTTTAGTTTAGTTTAATTTAGTTTAGCTTAGATTAGTTTTGTTAGTTTTATGTTAGGTTAAGTTTGGTGAGGTTAGTTCAGTTTAGTTGAGTTTAATTTAATTTAGTTTAGTTTATAATTTAGTTTAGTTTACTTAAGTTTATAGTTCAATTGATAGTTTAGTATAGTTAAGTTTATATTTTAGTTTATCCTTTAGTTTAGTTTAGTTTAGTATAGATTAGTTTAGTTTAGGTTAGGTTAGGTTAGTTTAGATTAGTTTAGTTTAGGTCAGTTTAGGTTAGGTTAAGTTAGGTTAGGTTAGTTTACATTAGTTTAGTTTAGTTTAGTTTATAGTTTAGTTTATTTTAGTTTATAGTTTAACTTCGTTTAGTTTAGTTTAGTTTAGGTTAGGTTAGGTTAGGTTAATTTAGTTAAATTTAGGTTAGGATAGGTTAGGTAAGTTTAATTTAGCTTTGTTTGGTTGATTTAGTTTATAGTTTTGTTTAAAGTTTACTTTAGTTTAGTTTATAGTTTAATTTAGTGTAGTTTAGTTTAGTTTAATTTAGTTTAGGTTAGATTAGTTTAGTTTAGTTTAGGTTAGGCTAGGTTAGGTTAGGTTAATTTAGTTTACTATAGTTTAGTTTGTTTAGTTTAGTTTATAGTTTAGTTTACAGTTTTGTTTAGTTTATTTTAGTTGGGTTAGGTTAGGTTAGTTTAGTTTAGTATAGTTTAGTTAATTTATAGTTAATTTAGTTTACAGTTTAGTTTATCCTTTAGTTTATAGTTTAGTTGATAGTTTAATTTAGTTTAGTTTAGTTTGGTTTAGTTTAGTTTAGTTTTGTTTAGGTTATGTTAGATTAGGTTAGGTTAGATTAGCTTAGTTTAGATTATGTTAGTTTAGGTTAATTTAGGTTAGGTTAAGTTAGGTTAGTTAAGTTTAGTATAGTTTAATTAAGTTTAGTTCAGTTTATAATTTTGTTTAGTTTAGTTTAGTTTATAGCTCAGTTTATAGTTTAATTTAGTGTAATTTATAGTGTAGTTTATAGTTTGATTTAGTATAGTTTAATTTAATTTAGTTTAGCTTAGTTTAGTTTAGTTTAGTTTAGGGTAGGTTATGTTACGTTAGGTTAGTTTAGTTTAGGTTAGGTTAGGTTAGGATAGATTAGTTTAGTTTAGTTGAGTTTAATATAGTTTAGTTTAGTTTAGTTTATAGTTTAATTTATAGTTTAGTTTAGTTTATACTTTAGTTTACAGTTTAGTTTATTTTAGTTTTGTATAGTATAGTTTAGTTTAGTTTAGGTTAGATTAGGTTAAGTTATGTTAGGTTAATTTAGAGTAGTTTAGCTTAGTTTAGTTTAGTTTATAATTTAGTTTACTCTAGTTTATAGTTTAATTTAGTTTAGTTTAGGTTATTTAAATTTGGTTTAGTTTAGTTTAGTTTAGATTAGGTTAGGTTAGGTAAGTTTAATTCACTTTAGTTTAGTTTAATTAAGTTTAGTTTAGTTTATAATTTTGTTTAGTTTAGTTTAGTTTATAGCTCAGTTTATAGTTTAATTTAGTTTAATTTATAGCTTTGTTTATAGTTAATTTAGTTTAGTTTAGTTTAGGTTAATTTATGTTAGGTTAGTTTAGTTTAGTTTAGGTTAGGTTAGGTTCGGTTAGGTTAGTGTAGTTTAGTTTAGTTTAGTTTTGTTTAGTTTAGTTTAGTTTAGATTAGGTGAGGTTAGGTTAGGTTAGGTTAGCTTAGTTCAGTTTAGTTCAGTATATTTTAGGTTAGGTTAGTTAATATTAGTTTAGTTTAGTTTAGTTAAGTTTAATTATGTTTATAGATTAGTATAGTTTAGTTTAGTTTATAGTTTATTTTATAGTTTAATTTAGTTTATAGTTTCGTTTATAGTTTAGTTTTGTTTAATTTTGTTTAGCTTAGTTTAGTTTAGATTAGTTTAAGTTAGTTTAGTTTAGGTTAGATTATCTTAGGTTAGTTTAGTTTAGTTTAGTTTAATTTAGGTTAAGTTAGGTAAGTATAATTTAGTTTAGTTATGTTTAGTTTAGTTTATAGTTTAGTTTATAGTTTAGTTTAGTTTAGTTTATAGTTTAGTCTAGTTTAGCATAGTTCAGTTTAGTTTAGATTAGGTTAGTTTAGTTTAGTTTAGTTTAGGTCAGTTTAGATTAGGTTAAGTTAGGTTAGGTTAGTTTAGATTATTTCAGTTTAGTTTAGTTTCTGGTTTAGTTTAGTTTAGTTTAATTTCATTTGGTTTAGCTCAGTTTAGGTTAGGTTATGTTAGGTTAGTTTAATTTAGTTTAGGTTAGGTTAGGTTAAGTTACGTAAGTTTAATTTAGTTAAGTTTGGTTTAGTTTAGTTTATAGTTTAGTTTATAGTTTTGTTTATAATTTAGTTTAGTTTAGTTTAGGTTAGGTTAGGTTAGGTTAGGTTAGTTTTGTTTGGTTTAGTTTAGTTTATGTTATGTTAGGTTAGTTTCATTTAGGTTAGTTTTGTTTATACTTTAGTTTACTTTAGTTTATAGTTTGGTGTAGTTTAGTTTATAGTTTAATTTAGTTTAATTTAGCTTAATTTAGTTTAGGATAGTTTAGTTTAGATTTTAGTTTAGTTTAGTTTAATTTTGGTTAATTTAGTTTAGTTTAGTTTAGGTTAGGTTAGGTTAAGTTACGTAAGTTTAATTTAGTTAAATTTGGTTTAGTTTAGTTTATAGTTTTGTTTATAATATAGTTTTGTTTAGTTTAGTTTAGTTTAGTTTAGGTTATGTTAGGTTAGGTTAGAGGAGGTTAGTTTAGTTTAGTTTAGTTTAATTTAGTTTAGTTTAGTTTAGGGTGGGTTATGTTAGTTAAGTTTAGTTTAGTTTAGGTTAGGTTAATTTAGGTTAGGTTAGTTTAGTTTAGGTTAGGGTAGGTTACGTTAATTTAGTTTAGTATAGTTAAGTTTAGATTATTTTAGTTTAGTTTATAGTTTAGTTTAGTTTATAGTTTTGTTTAGTTTAGTTTAGTTTAGGTTAGGTTAGGTTAGGTTAGGTTAGATTAGTTTAGTTTAGTTTAGTTGAATTTAATTTAGTTTAGTTTAGTTAATTTAGGTTAGGTTAGGTTAGTTTAGTTTAGTTTAGTTTTGTTTAGGTTAGGTTAATTTTGGGTAGGTTAGTTTAGTTTAGTTTACTTTATAGTTTAGTTTAGTTTAGTTTACAGTTTAGTTTATTGTTTGGTTTGAAGTTTAGTTTATAGTTTAGTTTAGTTTAGTGTAGTTTAGTTTGGTTTAGTTTAGTATAGTTTCGTTTACTTTAGGTTATGTTAGATTAGGTTAGGTTATGTTAGCTTTCTTTAGTTTAGTTTAGTTTACGTTAGATTACGTTAGGTTAGTTTAGTTTAGTTAAGTTTAGTTTATTTTAGTTTAGTTTAGTTTATAGTTTAGTTTATATTTTAGTTTATAGTTTAGTTTATTGTTTATTTTAGTTTAGTGTAGTTTAGTTTGGTTTAGTTTAGTTTAGTTTAGTTTCGTTTAGCTTAGGTTATGTTATATTAGGTTAGCTTAGGTTAGCTTAGTTTACCTTAGTTTAGTTTAGGTTAGGTTAGGTTAGAATAGGTTAGTTAAGATTAGTTTAGTTTAGTTTAGATAGGTTTAGTTTAGTTTATAGTTTAGTTTTGTTTAATTTATAGTTTAGTTTATAGTTTAATTTATAGTTTAATTTAGTTTAGTTTAGTTTAATTTAGTTTAGCTTTGTTTAGTTTCGTTTAGTTTACTTTGATTTAGGGTATGCTATGATAGGTTAGGTTAGGTTAGTTTAGTTTAGTTTAGGTTAGGTTACCTTAGGTTATGTTATGTTAGGTTAGGTTGGGTTAAGTAAGGTTAGGTTAGTTTTGAATAATTTAGTTTAGTATAATTTAGTTTATAGTTTAGTTTAGTTTAGTTTATAGTTGAATTTAGTTTAGTTTAGTTTAATTTAGTTTAGTTTAGTTTAGGTTAGGTTAGGTTCTGTTAGGGAAGTTTAATTTAATTTAGTTTAGTTAAATTTAGTTTATAGTTTAGTTTATAGTTTTGTTTGTACTTTAGTTTAGTTTAGTATAGTTTAGGATAAGTTATGTTAGGTTCGATTAGTTTAGTTTAGATTAGGTTAGGTTAGGTTAGGTTAGGGTAGTTTAGTTTAGTTTAGTTGAATTTAGTTTAGTTTAGTTCAGTTTATGTTACGTTAGGTTATTTTAGTTTAGTTTAGTTTAGGTTAGGTTAGGTTAGTTTAGTTTAGTTTAGTTTATTTTAATATTAGTTTAGTTTAGTTTATATTTTAGTTTATAGTTTAGTTTAATTTAGATTATAGTTTAATTTAGTTTAGTTTAGTTTAATTTTGGTTAATTTAGTTTACTTTAGTTTAGGTTAGGTTAGGTTACGTTACGTTAGTTTAGTTTAGTATAGTTTAATTTAGTTTATTTTAGTTTAGTTTATGGTTTAGTTTAGTTTATAGTTTAGTTTACACTTTTGTTTAGTTTAGTTTAGTTTAGTTTGGGTTAGGTTAGGTTAGGTTAGGTTAGGTAAGTTTAATTTAGTTTAGTTTGGTTTAGTTTAGTTTATAGTTTTGTTTATAGTCTAGTTCAGTTTAGTTTAGTTTGATTTAGTTTAGGTTAGTTTAGTTTGGTTTAGGTTAGGTTAGGCAAGTTTATTTTAGGTTAGTGTAATTTAGTCTAGTTTATAGTTTAGTTTAATGTAGTTTAGTTTGGTTTAATTTAGTTTAGTTTAGTTTCGTTTAGGTTAGGTTATGTAAGATTAGGTTAGGTTAGGTTAGCTTACTTTACTTTAGTTTAGTTCTGGTTAGGTTAGGTTAGGTTAGGTTAGTTAAGTTTAGTTTAGTTTAGTTTAGTTAAGTTTAGTTTAGTTTACATTTTACTTCAGTTTAGTTTATAGCTTAGTTTATAGCTTAGTTTAGTTCATAGTTTAATTTATAGTTAAGTTTAGTTTAGTTTAGTTTAATTTAGTTTAGTTATTTTAGTTTAGTTTATTTTATTTTAGGGTAGCTTATGTTAGGTAAGATTAGGTTAGTATATTTTAGAGTTTAATTTATAGTTTACTTTAGTTAATAGTTTAGTTTAGTTTAGTTTATTATAGTTTAGTTTAGTTTAGGTTAGGTTAGGATAGTTTAGTTTAGTTTAGTTTAAGTTAGGTTAGGCTAGGTTAAGTTATGTTAGGTTAGTTTAGATTAGTTTAGTTTAGTTTAGTTTATATTTAGTTTACTTTAGTTTATTATTTAATTTAGTTTAGTTTAGCTCATAGTTTCGTTTATAGTTTAGTTAGGTTTAGTTTAGTTTAATTGAGTGTACCTTAGATTAGGTTAGTTTGTTTTAGGTTAGGTTAGGTTAGGTGAGGTTAGTTTAGTTTAGTTGAGTTTAATTTAGTTTAGTTTAGTTTATAGTTTAGTTTAGTTTATTGTTCAATTTATAGTTTAGTTTAGTTTAGTTTATAGTTTAGTTTATCGTTTAGTGTAGTTTAGTTTGGTTTAGTTCATTTTAGTTTGGTTTAGTTTCGTTTAGCTTAGGTTATTTTATATTAGGTTAGCTTAGGTTATATTAGTTTACCCTATTTTAGTTTAGGTTAGGTTAGGTTAGAATAGGTTAGTTAAGTTTAGTTTAATTTAGTTTAGTTAGGTTTAGTTTAGTTTATAGTTTAGTTTAGTTTAGTTTATAGTTTAGTTTATAGTTTAGTTTAGATTATAGTTTCATTTATAGTTTAGTTTAGTTTAGTTTAATTTAGTTTAGCTTTCTTTAGTTTCGTTTAGTTTACTTTAGTTTAGGGTATGTAATGTTAGGTTAGGTTATGTTAGTTTAGTTTAGTTTAGATTAGGTTAGGTTACCTTAGGTTAGTTTAGGTTAGGTTAAGTTAGGTTAGTTTCATATAGTTTAGTTTAGTTTAATTTAGTTTAGTTTAGGATAGGTTAGGTAAGTTTAATTTAGTTTAGTTTAGTTTAGTTAAGTTTAATTTATAGTTTAGTTAATAGTTTAGTTTCTAGTTTAGTTTAGTTTAGTTTAGTTTATGTTAAGTTATGTTAGGTTCGTTTAGTTTAATTTAGTTTAGATTAGGTTAGGTTAGGTTAGGATAGTTTAGTTTAGTTTAGTTGAATTTAGTTTAGTTTAGTTGAGTTTAGGTTCCGTTAGGTTAGTTTAGTTTAGTTTAGTTTAGGTTAGGTTAGGTTAGGTTAGTTTAGTTTAGTTAAGTTTATTTAAGTTTAGTTTAGTTTATAGTTCAGTTTAGTTTAGTTTTGTTTAATGTAGTTTAGTTTATAGTTTAGTTGAGTTTAGGTTAGTTTAGTTGAGTTTAGGTTAGTTTAGTTGAGTTTAGTTTAGTTTAGTTTAGTTTAGGTTAGGTTAGGTTAGGTTAGTTTAGTTTAGTTTAGGTTGGGTTATGTTAGATTAGGTTAGGTTATGTTAGTTTGGTTTAGTCTAGTTAAGTTTAGTTTAGTTACACTTTGGTTTAGTTTAGTTTATAGTTTAGTTTAGTTTTGTTTATAGTTTAGTTTATAGTTTAGTATAGTTTAGTTTAGTTTAATTTAGTTTAGCTAAGTTTAGTTTAGTTTAGTTTAGTTTTGGGTAGGTTATGTTAGGTTAGGTTAGGTTAGTTTAGTTTAGTTTAGGTTAGGTTAGATTAGGTTAGTTTAGTTGAGTTTAGTTTAGTTTAGGTTAGGTTAAGTAAGGATAGGTTAGGTTAGGTTAGGTTAGTTTAGTTTAGTTAAATTTTTGTTAGGTTAGGTTAGTTTAGTTTAGTTTTCTTTATAGTTTAGTTTAGTTTAGTTTATAGTTTAGTTTATAGTTTAGTTTAGTTTAGTATATAGTTTAATTTACTTTAGTTTAGTTTAGTTAAGTTTAATTTAGGTTAATTTAGTTTAGTTTAGTTTAGGTTAGGTTAGGTTAGGTTAGTTTAGTTTAGTATAGTTTAGTTTAGTTTAAAATATAATATCTTTAGTTTATAGTTTAGTTCATAGTTTTGTTTAGTTTAGTTTAGTTTAGTTTAGGTTAGGTTAGAGTAGTTTAGTGTAGTTTAGCTTAGTTTAGTTGAATTTAATTAATTTTAGTTTAGTTTAGTTTAGTATAGGTTAGGTTAAGTTAGGTTAGGTTAGTTTAGTTTAGTTTAGTTTAGTTTATAGTTTAGTTTACTTTCGTTTAGTTTATAGTTTAGTTTATACTTTAGTTTACATTTTATTTTTTATAGTTTAGTTTAGTTCTGTGTAGTTTAGTTTGATTTAGATTTGTTTAGTTTAGTTTAGTTTAGTTTCGTTTAGGTTAGGATATGTTAGATTAGGTTAGGTTAGGTAAGCTTAGTTTAGTTTAGTTTAGGTTAGGCTAGTTAAGTTTAGTTTAGTTTAGTTAAGTTTAGTTTAATTTATAGTTTAATTCAGTATAGTTTATAGCTTAGTTTATAGTTTAGTTTAGTTTAGTTTATAGTTTAATTTATAGTTAAGTTTAGTTTAGTTTAATTTAGTTTAGCTTAGTTTAGTTTAGTTTAAATTAGTTTAGCTTAGTTTAGTTTAGTTTTGTTTAGGTTAGGTTAGATTAGGTTAGGCTAATTTAGTTTAGTTTAGGTTATGTTATGTTAGGTAAGTTTAATTTAGTTTAGTTTGGTTTAGTTTAGTTTAAAGTTTATTTTATATTTTGTTTATAGTTTAGTTTAGTTTATAGTTTAATTTAGTTTAGTTTAGTTTAGTTTAATTTAGGTTAGGTTAGTTTAGTTTAGTTTGGTGTAGGTTAGGTTAGGTTAGGTTAGGTTAATTTAATTTTGTATAGTTTAATTTAGTTTATTTAATTTAATTTATAGTTTATTTTAGTTTATAGTTTAGTTTACAGTTTGTTTAGTTTAGTTTAGTTTAGTTTGGGTTAGGTTAGGTTAGTTTAGTTTAGTTTAGTTTATAGTTTACTTTAGTTTATTTTAGAGTTAAGTTTATCCTTTAGTTTATAGTTTAGTTTAATTTAGTGTAGTTTAGTTTGGTTTAGTTTAGTTTAGTTTAGTTTAGTTTCGTTTAGGTTAGGTTATGTTAGATTAGGTTAGGTTAGATTAGCTTAGTTAAGTTTAGTTTAGTTTAGGTTAGTTTAGGTTAGCTTGAGTTAGGTTAGTTAAATTTAGTTTAGATTAGTTAAGTTTAGTTTAGTTTATAGTTTTGTTTAGTTTAGTTTAGTTTATGGCTTAGTTTATAGTTTAATTTTTTTTAATTTATAGTGTAGTTTATAGTTTGGTTTAGTTTAGTTTAGTTTAATTTAGTTTAGCTTAGTTTAGTTTAGTTTAGTTTAGTTTAAGGTAGGTTATGTTACGTTAAGTTAGTTTAGTTTAGTTTAGGTTAGGGTAGGTTAGGTTAGGTTAGGTTAGGTTAGTTTAGTTTAGTTGAGGTTAATTCAGTTTAGTCTAGTTTATAGTTTAGTTTAGTTTAGTTTATAGTTTAATTTATACTTTAGTTTAGTTTAGTTTATAGTTTAGTTTACAGTTTAATTTAGTTTAGTTTAGTATAGCTTAGTTTAGTTTAGGTTAGGTTAGGATAGTTTAGTTTAGTTTAGGTTAGGTTAGGTAAGGTTAAGTTAGGTTATTTTAATTTAGATTAGTTTAGTTTAGTTTATAATTTAGTTTACTTTAGTTTATAGTTTAATTTAGTTTTATTTAGGTTATTTTAAATTGTTTTAGTTTCGTTTCGTTTAGCTTAGGTTAGGTTAGTTTAGTTTAGTTTAGTGTAGTTTAGGTGAGGTTTGGTTAGGTTAGTTTAGTTCTATTTAGTTTATTTTAGTTATTAGTTTCATTTAGTTTAGTTTATAGTTTAGTTTATAGTTTAGTTTACTTTAGTTTAGTTTAGTTTGGTTTCGTTTGGGTTAGGTTATGTTAGGTTAGGTTAGGTTATGCTAGCTTAGTTTTTTTTTAGTTCAGTATTGATAAGGTTAGGTTAGGTTAGTTAATATTAGTTTACTTTAGTTTAGTTAAGTTTAGTTATGTTTATAGATTAGTTTAGTTTAGTTTCGTTCATAGTTAATTTTATAGTTTAGTTTAGTTTAGTTTATAGTTTCGTTTATACTTTAATTTTGTTTAGTTTAGTTTAATTTAGTTTAGCTTAGTTTAGTTTGGGTTAGGTTATGTTAGGTTAGTTTAGTTTAGTTTAGTTTAGTTTAGGATATGTTAAGTAAGTATAATTTAGTTTAGTTTGGTTTAGTTTAGTTTATAGTTTAGTTTATAGTTTAGTTTAGTTTAGTTTAGGATAGTTTAGTTTAGTTTAGTTTAGGTTTGGTTAGTTCAGTTTAGTTTAGTTTAGGTCATTTTAGGTAAGGTTAAGTTAGGTTAGGTTAGTTTAGATTGTTTTAGTATATTTTAGTTTATAGTTTTGTTTAGTTTATAGTTTAATTTACATTATTTTAGTTTAATTTAGTTTCGTTTTGTTTAGTTTAGGTTAGGTTATATTAGGTTAGTTTAGATTAGTTTAGGTTAGGTTAAGTTAAGTAAGTGTAATTTAGTTTAGTTTGGTTTAGTTTAGTTTATAGTTTAGTTTATAGTTTGGTTTATAATTTAGTTTAGTTTAGTTTCGTTTTAGTTAGGTTACGTAAGGTTAGGTTAGGTTATGTTAGGTTAGTTTAGTTTAGTTTAATTTAGTTTATGTTAAGTTAGGTTAGTTTAGTTTAGTTTAGTTGTGTTTATAGTTTAGTTTACTTAGTTTATATTTTAGTTTAATTTAGTTTAGTTTATAGTTTAATTTAGTTTAATTTAGTTTATTTTAGTTTGATTTAGATTTGGTTAGTATAGTTTAGTTTAGTTTAGGTTAGGTAAGGTTAGGTTAATTGAGTTTAGTATAGTTTAGTTTAGGTTATTATAGTTTAATTTATAGTTTACTTTAGCTTATAGTTTAGTTTACAGTTTTGTTTAGTTTAGTTTAGTGTAGTTTAGTTTGGGTTAGTTTAGGTTAGGTTAGGTTAGTTTAGTTAAGTTTTGTTTATAGTTTGGTTTAGTTGAGGTTACAGTTTAGTTTATTCTATAGTTTATAGTGTAGTTTAAAGTTTAGTATAATTTATAATTTATTTTAGTTTAGTATAATTTAATTTAGTTCAGAGTAGGTTAGGTTAGGTTAGGTTAGTTTAGTTTAGTTGAGTTTAATTTATTTTAGTTTAGTTTAGTTTATAGTTTAAATTATAGTTATTTTAGTTTACTTTATAGTTTAGTTTAGTTAATTTATAGTTTAATTTTGTTTTGTTTAGTTTAGTAAAATTTAGTTTCGTTTAGTTTATAGTTTTGTTTATAGTTTAGTTTTGTTTACGTTAAGTTATGTTAGGTAATTTAGTTTAGTTTAGGTTAGGTTATGTTAGGTTAGGTAAGTTTAATTTAGTTTAGTTTAGTTTAGTTAAGTTTAGTTTATAGTTTAGTTTATAGTTTAGTTTGTAGTTTAGTTTAGTTTAGTTTAGGTTAGTTTATAGTTTATTTTATTTTATTTTATAGTTTAGTTTATAGTTTAGTTTAGTTTGGTTTAGTTTAGTTTAGTTTAGGTTTGGTTAGGTTAGAGTAGTTTAGTTTAGGTTAGGTTATGTTAGGTTAGTGCAGTTTAATTTAATTTAGTTTAGTTTAGTTGAATTTAATTTAGTTAGGTAGGTTAGTTTAGGTAAGTTAGGTTAGTTTAGTATAGTTTAGTTTAGGTTAGGTTAAGTTAGGTTATTTTGTTTAGTTTAGTTTAGTTTAGTTTAGGTTACGATAGGTTAGTTTAGTTTAGTTTAGTTTAGGTGAGGTTAGGTTAGGTTAGGTTAGCTTAGTTCAATTTAGTTCAGTATTGATTAGGTTAGGTTAGGTTAGTTAATATTAGTTTAGTTTAGTTTACTTAAGTTTAATTATGTATATAGATTATTATAGTTTAGTTTAGTTTATAGTTTATTTTATAGTTTAATTTAGTTTATAGTTTCGTTTATAGTTTAGTTTTGTTTAGTTTAGTTTAATTTTGTTTAGCTTAGTTTAGTTTACATTAGTTTAAGTTAGTTTAGTTTAGGTTAGATTATCTTAGGTTAGTTTAGTTTAGTTTAGTTTAATTTACCTTAAGTTAGGTAAGTATAATTTAGTTTAGTTATGTTTAGTTTAGTTTATAGTTTAGTTTATTGTTTAGTTTAGTTTAGTTTATAGTTCAGTCTAGTTTAGCATAGTTCAGTTTAGTTTAGATTAGGTTAGTTTAGTTTAGTTTAGTTAAGGTTAGGTTAGGTTATGTTAGGTTAGTTTAATTTAGTTTAGGTTAGGTTAGGTTAAGTTACGTAAGTTTAATGTAGTTAAGTTTGGTTTAGTTTAGTTTATAGTTTAGTTTATAATTTTGTTTATAATTGTGTTTAGTTTAGTTTAGGTTAGGTTAGGATAGGTTAGGTTAGTTTAGATTAATTCAGTTTAGTTTAGTTTAATGTTTAGTTTAGTTTAATTTAATTTAGTTTAGTTTAGTTTAGTTTAGGTTAGGTTAGGTTATGTTAGGTTAGTTTAATTTAGTTTAGGTTAGGTTAGGTTTAGTTACGTAAGTTTAATTTAGTTAAGTTTGGTTTAGTTTAGTTTATAGTTTAGTTTAAAATTTTGTTTATAATTTAGTTTAGTTTAGGTTAGGTTAGGATAGGTTAGGTTAGTTTAGGTTAGTTTTGTTTGGTTTAGTTAAGTTTATGTTATGTTATGTTAGTTTTGTTTAGGTTAGTTTTGTTTATACTTTAGTTTACTTTAGTTTATAGTTTTGTGTAGTTTAGTTTATAGTTTAATTTAGTTTAATTTAGTTTAGTATAATTTAGTTTAGTTTTTAGTTTAGTTTAGTTTATAATTTACTTTATAGTTTTGTTTAGTTCAGTTTAGTTTAGTTTAGGCTATGTTAGGTTAGGTTAGAATAGGTTAGTTTAGTTTAGTTTAGTTTAATTTAATTTAGTTTAGTTTAGTTTAGGTTGGGTTAGGTTAGTTAAGTTTAGTTTAGTTTAGGTTATGTTAATTTAGGTTAGGTTAGTTTAGTTTAGTTTAGGTTAGGGTAGGTTACGTTAATTTAGTTTAGTATAGTTTAGTTTAGATTATTTTAGTTTAGTTTATAGTTTAGTTTAGTATATAGTTTTGTTTAGTTTAATATAGTTTAGTTTAGGTTAGGTTAGATTAGTTTAGTTTAGTTTAGTTTAGTTGAATTTAATTTAGTTTAATTTAGTTAATTTAGGTTAGGTTAGGTTAGTTTAGTTTATTTTAGTTTTGTTTAGGTTAGGTTAGGTTAGGTTAGTTAAGTTTAGGTTAGGTTAGGTTACCTTAGGTAAGGTTAGGTTAGGTTAAGTTTGGTTAGTTTAGATTAGTTTAGTTTAGTAGAATTTAGTTTATAGTTTATTTTAGTTTAGTTTAGTTTATAGTTTAATTTAGTTTAGTTTAGTTTAATTTAGTTTAGTTTATTTTAGTTTAGGTTAGGTTAGGTTAGGTAAGTTTAATTAAGTTTAGTTTAGTTAAGTTTAGTTTATAGTTTAGTTTATAGTTTATTTTGTGGTTTAGTTTAGTTTAGTTTACTTTAGTTTAGGTTAAGTTATGTTAGGTTCGTGTAGTTTAATTTAGTTTAGATTAGGTTAGGTTAGGTTAGGTTAGGGTAGTTTAGTTTAGTTTAGTTGAATTTAGTTTAGTTTAGTTGAGTTTAGGTTACGTTAGGTTAGTTTATTTTAGTTTAGTTTAGGTTAGGTTAGGTTAGTTTAGTTTAGTTAAGTTTATTTTAGTTTAGTTTAGTTTAGAGTTCAGTTTAGTTTATTTTTTTTAATGTAGTTTAGTTTATAGTTTAGTTGAGTTTAGGTTAGTTTAGTTGAGTTTAGTTTAGTTTAGTTTAGTTTAGGTTAGGTTAGGTTAGTTTAGTTTAGGTTGGGTTATATTATATTAGGTTAGGATTGGTTAGGTTGGTTTAGTCTAGTTAAGTTTAGTTTAGTTATACTTTGGTTTAGTTTAGTTTATAGTTTAGTTTAGTTTTGTTTATACTTTAGTATACTTTGGTTTAGTTTAATTTAGTTAAGTTTAGTTTAGTTTAGTTTAGGTTTGGGTAGGTTATGTTAGGTTAGGTTAGGTTAGTTTAGTTTAGTTTAGGTTAGGTTAGGTTAGTTTAGTTTAGTTGATTTTAGTTTAGTTTAGGTTAGGTTAAGTAAGGTTTGGTTAGGTTAGGTTAGGTTAGTTTAGTTTAGTTTATGTTAGGTTTGGTTAGTTTAGTTTAGTTTAGTTTGATTTATAGTTTAGTTTAGTTTAGTTCATAGTTTAGTTTATAGTTTAGTTTAGTATATAGTTTAATTTACTTTAGTTTAGTTTAGTTAAGTTTAATTAGGTTAATTTAGTTTAGTTTAGTTTAGTATAGGTTAGGTTAGATTAGGTTAGGTTAGGTTAGTTCAGTTTAGTATAGTTTAGTTTAGTTTAAAATATAGTATCTTTAGTTTATGGTTTAGTTCATAGTTTTGTTTAGTTTAATTTAGTTTAGTTTAGGTTAGGTTAGAGTAGTTTAGTGTAGTTTAGTTTATTTTAGTTTAGTTGAATTTAATTTATTTTAGTTTAGTTTAGTTTAGTATAGGTTAGGTTAAGTTAGGTTAGGTTAGTTTAATTTAGTTTAGCTTATAGTTTAGTTTACTTTCGTTTAGTTTATAGTTTAGTTTACATTTTATTTTTTGTAGTTTAGTTTAGTTCAGTGTAGTTTAATTTGGTTTAGTTTTGTTTAGTTTAGTTTAGTTTAGTTTCGTTTAGGTTAGGTTATATTAGATTAGGTTAGGTTAGGTAAGCTTAGTTTAGTTTAGTTTCGTTTATTTTAGGTTAGTTAAGTTTAGAAAAGTTTAGTTAAGTTTAGTTTAATTTATAGTTTAATTCAGTATAGTTTATAGCTTAGTTTATAGTTTAGTATAGTTTAGTTTATAGTTTAATTTATAGTTAAGTTTAGTTTAGTTTAGTTTAATTTAGTTTAGCTTAGTTTAGTTTAGTTTAAATTAGTTTAGTTTAGGTTAGGTTAGATTATGTTAGGTATGTTTAATTTAGTTTAGGTTGGTTTAGTTTAGTTTACAGCTTATTTTATAGTTTTGTTTATAGTTTAGTTTAGTTTATAGTTAAATTTAGTTTAGTTTAGTTTAGTTTAGTTTAATTTAGGTTAGGTTCGTTTAGTTTAGTTTAGTGTAGGTTAGGTTAGGTTAGGTTAGGTTAGGTTAATTTAATTTTGTATAGTTTAATTTACTTTAATTTAGGTTAGTTTATAGTTTATTTTAGTTTATAGTTTAGTTTACAGTTTTGTTTAGTTTAGTATAGTTTAGTAAGGTTAGGTTAGGTTAGTTTAGTTTAGTTTAGTTTATAGTTTAGTTTGGTTTATTTTACAGTTAATTTTATCCTTTAGCTTATAATTTAGTTTATAGTTTAGTTTAATTTAGTGTAGTTTAGTTTGGTTTAGTTTAGTTTTGTTTAGTTTAGTTTCGTTTAGGTTAGGTTAAGTTAGGTTAGTTAAATTTAGTTTAGTTTAGTTAAGTTTAGTTTAGTTTATAGTTTTGTTTAGTTTAGTTTACTTTATAGCTTAAGTTATAGTTTATTTTTTTTAATTTATAGTGTAGTTTATAGTTTGGTATAGTTTAGTTTAGTTTTATTTAGTATAGCTTAGTTTAGTTTAGTTTAGTTTAGGGTAGGTTAGGTTAGCTTAGGTTAGGTTAGTTTAGTTTAGTTGAGGTTAGGGTAGGTTAGGTTAGGTTAGGTTAGTTTAGTTTAGTTGAGGTTAATTCAATTTAGTTAAGTTTATAGTTTAGTTTAGTTTAGTTTATAGTTTAATTTATATTTTAGTTTAGTTTATAGTTTAGTTTACAGTTTAGTTTAGTTTAGTTTAGTATAGTTTAGTTTAGGTTAGGTTAGGTTAGGATATTTTAGTTTAGTTTAGGTTAGGTTAGGTTAGGTTAAAGTTAGGTTATTTTTATTTACATTAGTTTATTTTAGTTTATAGTTTAGTTTACTTTAGTTTATAATTTAATTAGTTTTATTTAGGTTATTTTAATTTGCTTTAGTTTAGTTTCGTTTAGATCCGGTTAAGTTAGTTTAGATTAGTTTAGTTTAGTTTAGTTTAGGTGAAGTTAGGTAAGGTTAGTTTAGTTCTATTTAGTTTATTTTAGTTATTTTTTTAATTTAGTTTAATTTATAGTTTAGTTTATAGTTTTGTTTAGTTTAGTGTAGTTTAGTTTTGTTTAGTTTACTTTAGTTTACTTTAGTTTGCTTTCGTTTAGGTTAGGTTATGTTAGGTTAGGTTAGGTTAGGCTAGCTTAGTTTAGTTTAGTTCAGTATTGATAAGGTTAGGTAAGGTTGGTTAATATTAGTTTACTTTAGTTTAGTTAAGTTTAGTTATGTTTATAGAATATATTAGTTTAGTTTCGTTCATAGTTAATTTTATAGTTTAGTTTAGTTTAGTTTATAGTTTCGTTTATAGTTGAATTTTATTTAGTTTAGTTTAATTTAGTTTAGCTTAGTTTAGTTTAGTTTAGTTTAGGTTAGTTAAGTTTAGGGTAGGTTATGTTATGTTAGTTTAGTTTTGTTTAGTTTAGTTTAGGTTAAGTTAAGTAAGTATAATTTAGTTTAGTTTGGTTTAGTTCTTTTATAATATAGTTTATAGTTTAGTTTAGTTTATAGTTTAGTTTAGTTTAGTTTAGGATAGTTTAGTTTAGTTTAAGTGTGGTTAGTTCAGCTTAGTTTAGTTTAGGTCAGTTTATGTAAGGTTAAGTTAGGTTAGGTTAGTTTAGATTATTTTAGTATAGTTTTGTTTAGTTTATAGTTTAGTTTAGTTTAGTTTATAGATTAATTTACATTAGTTTAGTTTAATTTTGTTTCGTTTAGTTTAGTTTAAGTTAGGTTATATTAGGTTAATTTAGATTAGTTTAGGTTAGGTTAAGTTAGGTAAGTTTAATTTAGTTTAGTTTGGTTTAGTTTAGTTTATAGTTTAGTTTATGGTTTTGTTTATAATTTAGTTTAGTTTAGTTTAGTTTTAGTTAGGTTACGTAGGGTTAGGTTAGGTTATGTTAGGTTAGTTTATTTTAGTTTAATTTAGTTTATGTTAGGTTATGTTAGTTTAGTTTAGTTGTGTTGTGTTTATAGTTTAGTTTACTTAGTTTATAGTTTAGTTTAGTTTATAGTTTAATTTAGTTTAATTTAGTTTAGTTTAATTTAGGTTTGGTTAGTTTAGTTTAGTTTGGTTTAGGTTGGGTAAGTTTAGGTTAATTTAGTTTAGTATAGTTTAGTTTAGTTTATTTTAGTTTAATTTATAGTTTAGTTTAGCTTATAGTTTAGTTTACATTTTTGTTTAGTTTAGTTTAGTGTAGTTTATAGTTTAGTTTAATTTATAATTTATTTTAGTTTAGTTTACTTTATTTAGTTTAGAGTAGGTTAGGTTAGGTTAGGTTAGTTTAGTTTAGTTTAGAATAGGTTATGTTAGATTAGGTTAGGTTTGGTTAGTTCGGTTTAGTTTAGTCTAGTTAAGTTTAGTTTAGTTTATACTTTAGTTTAGTTTAGTTGATTTTATAGTTTAGTTAAGTTTTGTTTATAGTTTAGTTTGCAGTTTAGTATAGTTTAGTTTAGTTTAATTTAATTTAGCTAAGTTTAGTTTAGTTTAGTTTAGATTAGTTTATAGTAAAATTTATAATTTAGTTTAGTTTAATTTAGTTTAGAGTAGGTTATATTAGTTTAGGTTAGTTTAGTTTAGTTTAGGTTAGGTTATTTTAGGTTAGGTTAGTTTAGTTTGATTGAGTTTGATTTAGTTTAGTTTAGTTTATAGGTTAATTTATAGTTTAGTTTACTTTATAGTTTAGTTTAGTTAACTTATAGTTTAATTTAATTTAGTTTAGTATAGTTTAATTTAGTTTCGTTTAGTTTATAGTTTTGTATATAGTTTAGCTTAGTTTAGTTTAGTTTAGTTTAGTTTAGGTTAAGTTATGTTAGGTTAGTTTAGTTAATTTTAGTTTATGTTAGGTTAGTTTAGGTTAGGTAAGTTTAATTTAGTTTAGTTTAGTTTAGTTAAGTTTAGTTTATAGTTTAGTTTATAGTTTAGTTTGTAGTTTAGTTTGTAGTTTAGTTTAGTTTAGGTTAAGTTATGTTAGGTTCGTTTAGTTTAATTTACTTTAGATTAATTTTGGTTAGGTTAGGTAAGGTTAGGGTAGTTACGTTTAGTTTAGTTGAATTTAGTTTAGTTTAGTTCAGTTTAGGTTACGTTAGGTTAATTTAGTTTAGTGTGGTTTAGGTTAGGTTAGGTTAAGTTAGGTTAGTTTAGTTTAGTTTAGTTTATTTAAGTTTAGTTTAGTTTATAGTTCAGTTTAGTTTAGTTTTGTTTAATTTAGTTTAGTTTATAGTTTAGTTGAGTTTATGTTAGTTTAGTTGAGTTTAGGTTAGTTTAGTTGAGTTTAGTTTATTTTAATTTATTTTAGGTTAGGTTAGGTTAGGTTAGTTTAGTTTTGTTTAGGTTTGGTTATGTTAGATTAGGTTAGCTTAGGTTAGTTTGGTTTAGTTTAGTCTAGTTAAGTTTAGTTTAGTTTATACTTTAGTTTAGTTTAGTTTAGTTTATAGTTTAGTTTAGTATTGTTTACAGTTTAGTTTATAGTTTAGAATAGTTTATTTTGGTTTAATTTAGTTTAGCTAAGTTTAGTTTAGTTTAGTTTAGTTTAGTTTAGTTCTAGGTTGGTTATGTTAGGTTAGGTTAGGTTAGTTTAGTTTAGTTGAGTTTAGTTTAATTTAGGTTAGGTTAAGTAAGCTTAGGTTAGGCTAGGTTAGGTTAGTTTAGTTAGTTAAGTTTATGTTAGGTTAGGTTAGTTTAGTTTAGTTTAGTTTTGTTTACAGTTTAGTTTAGTTTATAGTTTTGTTTATAGTTTAGTTTAGTTTAGTTTAGGTTAGATTAAGTTAGGTTAGTTTAGTTTAGTTAAGATTAGTTTATTTTAGTTTAGTTTAGTTTATATTTTAGTTTATACTTTAGTTTATAGTTTATTTTATTTTAGTGTAGTTTAGTTTGGTTTAGTTTAGTTTAGTTTAGTTTAGTTTCGTTTAGCTTAGGTTATGTTATATTAGGTTAGCTTAGGTTAGCTTAGTTTACCTTAGTTTAGTTTAGGTTAGGTTAGGTTAGAATAGGTAAGTTAAGATTAGTTTAGTTTAGTTTAGATAGGTTTAGTTTATTTTATAGTTTAGTTTTGTTTAATTTATAGTTTAGTTTATAGTTTAATTTATAGTTTAATTTAGTTTAGTTTAGTATAATTTATTGTAGCTTTGTTTTGTTTCGTTTAGTTTACTTTAGTTTAGGGTATGCTATGTTAGGTTAGGTTAGGTTAGTTTAGTTTAGTTTAGGTTAGGTTACCTTAGGTTATGTTAGGTTAGGTTAGGTTGGGTTAAGTAAGGTTAGGTTAGTTTTGAATAATTTAGTTTAGTTTAGTTTAATTTAGTTTAGTTTAGGTTAGGTTAGGTTCGGTTAGGGAAGTTTAATTTATTTTAGTTTAGTTTAGTTAAATTTAGTTTATAGTTTAGTTTATAGTTTAGTTTGTACTTATGTTTAGTTTAGTTTAGTTTAGGATAAGTTATGTTAGGTTCGTTTAGTTTAGTTTAGATTAGGTTATGTTAGGTTAGGTTAGGGTAGTTTAGTTTAGTTTAGTTGAATTTAGTTTAGTTTGGTTCAGTTTAGGTTACGTTAGGTTATTTTAATTTAGATTAGTTAGGTTAGGTTAGTTTACTTTAGTTTAGTTTATTTTGATTTTAGTTTAGTATAGTTTATATTTTAGTTTATAGTTTAGTTTAATTTAGTTTATAATTTAATTTAGTTTAGTTTAGTTTAGTTTAGTTTAATTTTGGTTAATTTAGTTTAGTTTAGTTTAGGTTAGGTTAGGTTACGTTAGGTTTATTTAGTTTAGTATAACATAGTTTAGTTTAAAATATAGTATCTTTAGTTTATATTTTAGTTCATAATTTTGTTTAGTTTAGTATAGTTTAGTTTAGTATAGGTTAGGTTAAGTTAGGTTAGGTTAGTTTAGTTTAGTTTAGTTTACTTTAGTTTATAGTTTAGTTTAGTTTAGTTTATAGTTTAATTTATATTTGAGTTTATATTTTAGTTTATAGTTTAGTTTAGTTTAGTGTAGTTTAGTTTGGTTTAGTTTTGTTTAGTTTAATTTAGTTTAGTTTCGTTTAGGTTAGGTTATGTTAGATTAGGTTAGGTGTGGTAAGCTTAGTTTAGTTTAATTTACTTTAGTTTATTTTAGGTTAGTTAAGTTTAGTTTAGTTTAGTTTAGTTAGGATTAGTTTAGTTTATAGTTTAGTTCAGTTTGGTTTATAGCTAAGTTTATAGTTTAGTTTAGTTTAGTTTATAGTTTAATTTATACTTAAGTTTAGTTTATTTTAGTTTAATTTAGATTAGCTTAGTTTAGTTTAGTTTAAATTAGTTCATTTTAGGGTAGCTTATGTTCGGTTTGGATAGTTTAGTTTAGTTTATAGTTTAATTTATAGTTTAGTTTGGTTTATAGTTTAGTTTATAGTTTAGTTAAGTTTAGATTATAATAGTTTAGTTTAGTTTAGTTAAGGTTAGGATAGGTTAGTTTAGTTTAGTTTAGGTTAGGTTAGGCTAGGTTAAGTTAGGTTAGGTTAGTTTAGATTAGTTTTTTTTGGTTAGTTTATAGTTTAGTTTACTTTAATTTATATTTTAATTTGTTTTAGTTTAGTTTATAGATTCTTTTATAGTTTAGATCGGTTTAGTTTAATTTAGTTTAGCTTAGATTAGTGTAGTTTGTTTTAGGTTAGGTTAGGTTAGGTTATGTAAGGTTAGTTTAGTTTAGTTGAGTTTAATTTAGTTTATAGTTCAAATTATAGTTTAGTTTAGTTTAGTTTATAGTTGAGTTTATCGTTTAGTTTAGTTTAGTTTAGTATAGTTTAATTTAGTTTAAGTTAGGTTAGGTTAATTTAGATTAGGTTAGTTTAGGTGAGTTTAGGTTAGGATAAGTTAGGTTAGGTTAGTTTAGATTAGTTTAGTTTAGTTTAGTTTATACTTTAGTTTATTTTAGTTTATAGTTTAATTTAGTTTAGTTTAGTTTAGTTTAGGTTAGGTTAGGTGAATTTAGTTTAGTTTTGGTTAGGTCTGGTTAGGTAAGTTTAATTTAGTTAGTTTGGTTTAGTTTATTTTATAGTTTAGTTTATAGTTTGGTTTATAGTTTAGTTTAGTTTATAGTTTAATTTAGATTAGTTTAGTTTAGTTTAGTATAATTTAATTTAGGTTAGTTTAGTTTAGTTTAGTTTAGGTTAGGTTAGGTAAGGTTAGGTTAAGTTAGGTTAATTTAGTTTAGTATAGTGTAATTTAGTTTATTTTAGTTTAGTTTATAGTTTAGTTTACAGTTTTGTTTAGTTTAGTATAGTTTAGTTTGGGTTAGGTTAGATTAGGTTAGGTTAGTTTAGTTTAGTTTATATTTTAATTTACTTTAGTTTACAGTTTAGTTTATCCTTTAGTTTATAGTTTAGTATATAGTTTAGTATAATTTAGTGTAGTTTAGTTTGGTTTAATATAGTTTAGTTTAGTTTAGTTTCGTTTAGGTTAGGTTATGTTAGATTAGGTTATTTTAGGTAAGCTAAGCTTAGTTTAGTTTAGTTTAGTTTAGGTTAGGTTCGGTTAGGTTAGGTTAGTTAAGATTAGTTTAGTTTAGTTTAGTAAGGTTTAGTTTAGTTTATAATTTAGTTCAGTTTAGTTTATAGCTTAGTTTATAGTTTAGTTTAGTTTATAGTTTAATTTATAGTTAAGTTTAGTTTAGTTTAGTTTAATTAAGTTTAGCTTAATTTAGTTTAGTTCAGTTTAGGATATTTTAGGGTAGCTTATGTTAAGTTAGGTTAGGTTATTGTAGTTTATAGTTTAATTTATAGTTTAGTTTAGTTTATAGTTTAGTTTAATTTACTTTATAATAGTTTAAGTTAGTTTAGTTTAGGTTAGGTTAGTTTACTTTAGTTTAGTTTAGGTTAGGTTAGGCTAGGTTAAGTTAGGATAGTTTTGATTAGTTTAGTTTAATTTAGTTTATTATTTAATTTAGTTTATAGTTTCGTTTACAGTTTAGTTTGGTTTAGTTTAGTTTAATTTAGTTTAACTTAGATTAGTTTAGTTTGTTTTAGGTTAGGTTAAGTTAGGTGAGGTTAGTTTAGTTTAGATGAGTTTAATTTAGTTTAGTTTAGTTTTTGTATAGTTTAGTTTAATTTAGTTTATAGTTCAATTTATAGTATAGTTTAGTTTAGTTTATAGTTTTGTTTATCTTTTAATTTAGTTTAGTTTTGTATAGTTTATGTAAGGTTAGGTTAGTTTAGATTAGTTTAGTTTAGGTCAGTTTAGGTTAGGTTAAGTTAGGTTAGGTTAGTTTACATTAGTTAGTTATAGTTTAGTTTATTTTAGTTTATAGTTTAATATAGTTTAGTTTAGGTTAGGTTAAGTTAGGTTAATTTAGTTTAGTTTAGGTCAGTTTAGGTGAGGTTAGGTTAGGTTAGTTTAGTTCTATTTAGTTTATTTTAGTTTAAAGTTTAGTTTAGTTTATTGTTTAGTTTATAGTTTAGATTAGTTTAGAGTAGTTTAGTTTGGTTTAGTTTAGTTTAGTTTAGTTTAGTTTCGTTTAGGTTAGGTTATGTTAGGATAGGTTAGGTTAGGCTAGCTTAGTTTAGTTTAGTTCAGTATTGATTAGGTTAGGTTAGATTAGTTAATATTAGTTTACTCTAGTTTAGTTAAATTTAGTTATGTTTATAGATTAGTTTAGTTTCGTTTCGTTTATAGTTTATATTATAATTTAGTTAAGTTTAGTTTATAGTTTCGTTTATAGTTTAATTTTGTTTAGTTTAGTTTAATTTAGTTTAGCTTAGTTTAGTTAGTTTTGGTTAGTTTAGTTTGGGTTAGGTTATGTTAGGTTAGTTTAGAATAGTTTAGTTTAGGTTAGGTAAAGTTAAGTAAGTATAATTTAGTTAAGTTTGGTTTAGTTTAGTTTATAGTTTAGTTTAGTTTATAGTTTAGTTTAGTTTATAGTTTAGTTTAGTATAGTTTAGTTTAGTTTATGTTAGGTTAGTTTAGTTTATTTTATTTTAGGTCAGTTGAGGTTAGGTTCAGTTAGGTTAGGTTAGTTTAGTTTAGTTTAATTTATAGTTTATTTTAGTTTAGTTTATAGTTTAGTTTAGTTTATAGTTTAGTTTATAGTTTAGTTTATAGTTTATTTTAGTTTAGTGTAGTTTAGTTTGTTTTAGTTTATTTTAGTTTAGTTTAGTTTAGTTTCGTTTGGCTTAGGTTATGTTACATTAGGTTAGCTTAGGTTAGCTTAGTTTACTCTAGTTTAGTTTAGGTTAGGTTAGGTTCGAATAGGTTAGTTAAGTTTAGTTTAGATTAGTTTAGTTAGGTTTAGTTTAGTTTATAGTTTAGTTTAGTTTAGTTTAATTTAGTTTAGCTTTCTTTTTTCGGTTAGAGTACTTTAGTTTAGGGTATGTTATGTTAGGTTAGCTTTGTTAGTTAAGTTTAGTTTAGGTTAGGTTGGGTTAAGTTAGGTTTGTTTAGAATAGTTTAGTTTAGTGTAATTTAGTTTAGTATAGTTTATAGTTTAATTTAGTTTAGTTTAGTTTAGTTTAGGTTAGGTTAGGTTAGGTTAGGTAAGTTTAATTTAGTTTAGTTTAGTTTAGTTGTGTTTAGTTTATAGTTT
The DNA here is from genome assembly GCA_030762175.1 of Metallyticus violacea. NCBI lineage: Eukaryota > Metazoa > Arthropoda > Insecta > Mantodea > Metallyticidae > Metallyticus > Metallyticus violacea. The sequence goes on along the minus strand of CM060835.1, from coordinate 98,294,335 downwards.
AGTTTATAGTTTAGTTAGTAGTTTTATTTTATTTTAGTTTAGTTTAGGTAAAGTTATGTTAGGTTCGTTTAGTTTAATTTAGTTTAGATTAGGTTAGGTTAGGTTAGGTTAGGGTAGTTTAGTTTAGTTGAATTTAGTTTAGTTTAGTTCAGTTTAGGTTAGTTTAGTTTAGGTTAGGTTAGGTTAGTTTATTTTAGTTAAGTTTTGTTTAGGGTAGGTAATGTTACGTTAGGTTAGTTCAGTTTAGTTTAGGTTAGGGCAGGTTAGGTTAGGTTAGGTTAGTTTGGTTTAGTTGAGGTTAATTTAGTTTAGTTTAGTTTATAGTTTAGTTTAATTTATAGTTTAATTTAGTTTAGTTTAGTCTAGTTTAGTTTAGTTTAGTTTAATTTAGGTTAATTTAGTTTAGTTTAGTTTAGGTTAGGTTAGGTTAGGTTTGGTTAGTTTAGTTTAGTATAGTTTATTTTAGTTTAAAATATAGTATCTTTAGTTTATAGTTTAGTTCATAGTTTTGTTTATTTTAGTTTAGTTTAGTTAATTTATATTTTGGTAGATTAGTTTAGTTTAGTTTAGTTTAGGTTAGAATAGGTTAGGTTAGTGTAGTTTAGTTTAGTAAAGTTTAGTTGAATTTAATTTAGTTTAGTTTAATTTAGTTTAGGTTAGGTTTGGTTAGTTTAGTTTATTATAGGTTAGGTTAAGTTAGGTTAGATTAGTTTAGTTTAGTTTAGTTTAGTATATAGTTTAGTTTAGTTTAGTTTATTTTATAGTTTAGTTTATGCTTTGGTTTATATTTTAGTTTATAGTTTATTTTAGTTTAGTGTAGTTTAATTTGGTTTAGTTTTTTTTAGTTAAGTTTAAATTAGTTTCTTTTAGGTAAGGTTATGTTATATTAGGTTAGTTTAGGTAAGCTTAGTTTAGTTTAGTTTAGTTTAGGTAGGGTTAGGTTAGGTTAGTTTATGTTAGTTAAGTTCAGTTTAGTTTAGTTTAGTTAAGTTTAGTTTATAGTTTAGTTCACTTTACTTTATAGGTTAGTTTATATTTTAGTTTAGTTTATAGTTTAATTTATAATTAAGTTTAGTTTAGTTTAGTTTAATTTAATTTAGCTTAATTTAGTTTAGTTTAGTTTAGTTTAGTTTATTTTAGGGTAGCTTACGTTAAGTTAGGTTAGTTTAGTTTATAGTTTAATTTATAGTTTAGTTTATAGTTTAGTTTATTTTAGTTTATAATAGTTTAGTTAAGGTTAGGTTAGGTTAGTTTAGTTTAGTTTAGGTTAGGTTTGGCTAGGTTAAGTTATTTTAAATTAGTTTAGATTAGTTTAGTTTAGTTTATGGTTTAGTTTACATTAGTTTATTATTTAATTTAGGGTAGTTTAGTTTATAGTTCCGTTTATAGTTTAGTTTCGTTTAGTTTAGTTTTTTTAGTTTAGCTTAGATTAGTTTGCTTTGCTTTAGGTTAGGTTAGGTGAGTTTAGTTTAGTTTAGTTGAGTTTAATTTAGTTTAGTTTAGTTTATATTTTAGTTTAGTTTATAGTTCAATTTATATTTTAATTTAGTTTAGTTTATAGTTTAGTTTATCATTTAGTTTAGTTTAGTTTATAGTTTAATTTATTTTAATTTAGTTTAGCTTAGTTTAATTTAGGTTAGGTTAGTTTAGTTTAGTTTAGGTTAGGTTAGGTTAGGTTACGTTAATTTAATTTAGTAAAGTTTAGTTTAGTTTATTTTATTTAGTTTATAGTTTAGTTTAGTTTATAGTTTAGTTTACAGTTTTGTTTAGTTTAGTTTACAGTTTTGTTTAGTTTAGTTCAGTTTAGTTTAGTTTGGGTTAGGTTAGGTTAGTTTGGTTTAGTTTAGTCTAGTTAAGTTTAGTTTAGTTTATACTTTAGTTTAGTTTAGTTTATTTTATAGTTTAGTTTAGTTTATTTTATAGTTTAGTATGGTTTTGTTTATAGTTTAGTTTGCAGTTTAGTATAGTTTAGTTTAGTTTAATTTAGTTTAGATTAAGTAAGATTAGGTTAGGTTAGGTTAGTTTAGTTTAGTTTATGTTAGGTTAGGTTAGGTTAGTTTAGTTAAGTTTGGTTTATAGTTTAGTTTAATTTAGTTTACAGTTTAGTTTATCCTTTAGTTTATAGTGTAGTTTATAGTTTAGTTTAATTTAGTGTAGTTTAGTTTGGTTTAGTCTAGTATAGTTTCGTTTACTTTAGGTTATGTTAGTTTATGTTAGGTTAGGTTAGATTAGTTTAATTTAGTTTACTTTAGGTTGGTTAGGTTAGTTCAGTTTAGTTATTTTAGTTTAGTTTAGTTTATAGTTTATTTTATAGTTTAGTTTAGTTTACAGTTTAACTTATATTTTAGTTTAGTTTGGTTTAGTTTAATTTAGTTTAGAGTAGGTTAGGTTAGGTTAGTTTAGTTTAGTTTAGGTTAGGTTAGGTTAGGTTAGGTTAGGTTAGTTTAGTTTAGTTGAGTTTAATTTACTTTAGTTTAGTTTAGTTTATAGTTCAATTTATAGTTTAGTTTCGTTTACTTTATAGTTTAGTTTAGTTAATTTATAGTTTAATTTAGTTTGATTTAGTAATAGTTTTGTTTATAGTTTAGTTTAGTTTAGTTTAGGTTAAGTTATGTTAGGTTAGTTTAGTTTAGTTTACTTTAGGTTAGGTTTGGTTAGGTTAGGTAAGTTTAATTTAGTTTAATTTTGTTTAGTTAAGTTTAGTTTAGTTTAGTTTACGTTAAGTTAGGGTAGTTAAGTTTAGTTTAGTTGAATTTAGTTTAGTTTAGTTCAGTTAAGGTTACGTTATGTTAGTTTAGTTTAGTTTAGGTTAGGTTACTTTAGGTTAGGTTAGGTTAGTTTAGTTTATAGTTTAAATTATACTTTAGTTTAGTTTACTTTATAGTGTGGTTTAGTTAATTTATAGTTTAATTTAGTTTAGTTTAGTTTAATTTAGTTTAGTTTAGTTTATAGTTTCGTTTATAGTTTAGTTTAGTTTAATTTAGGTTAATTTAGTTTAGTTTAGGTTAGTTTAGGTTAGGTTAGGTTAGGTTAATGTAGTTTAGTTTAGTTTAGCTGAATGTAATTTAGTTTAGTTTAGTTTAGGTTACGTGAGGTTAGTTTAGTTTAGTTTACTTTAGTGTATGTTAGGTTAGGTTAGGTTAGTTTATTTTATTTTAGTTTATTTTAGTTTATAGTTTAGTTTAGTTTAGTTTATTTTAGTTTATGGTTCAGTTTAGTTTAGTTTATAATTTTTTTATAGTTTAGTATAGTTTAGTTTATAGAATAGTTTATAATTTAGTTAATATTTTAGTTTAGTTTAGTTTAGGTTAGGTTAGGTTAGGGAAGGTTAGGTTAGGTTAGGTTAGGTTAATTTAGTTTAGTTTAGTTTATGTAAGGTTAGGTTTGGTTAGTTTAGTTTAGTTTAGTTTGTAGTTCAGTTAATAGTTTAGTTTAGTTTTGTTTAGTTTAGTTTAGGTTAGGTTGGGTTAGTTTAGTTTAGTTTAGGGTAGGTTAGGTTAGTTTAGTTTAGTATAGTTTAGTTTAGTTTAGTTTATAGTTTAGTTTATTTTATTTTATAGTTTAGTTTATATTTTTGTTTAGTTTGGTTTAGTTTAGTTTAGTTTAGGTTAGGTTAGGTTAGAGTAGTTTAGTTTAGGTTAGGTTATGTTAGGTTAGTGCAGTTTAATTTAATTTAGTTTAGTTTAGTTGAATTTAATTTATTTTAGTTAGGTTAGTTTAGGTAAGTTAGGTTAGTTTAGTATAGTTTAGTATAGGTTGGGTTAAGTTAGATTATTTTGTTTAGTTTAGTTTAGTTTATAGTTTAGTTTAGTTTATTTTATAGTTTAGTTTAGTTTAGTTTCGTTTAGCTTAGGTTATGTTATATTGGGTTAGCTTAGGTTAGCTTAGTTTACCCTAGTTTAGTTTAGGTTAGGTTAGGTTAGAATAGGTTAGTTAAGTTTAGTTTAGTTTAGTTTAGTTAGGTTTAGTTTAGTTTACAGTTTGGTTTAGTTTAGTTTATAGTTTAGATTATAGTTTAATGTAGATTATAGTTTAATTTATAGTTTAATTTAGTTTAGTTTAATTTTGTTTAGCTTTCTTTAGTTTCGTTTAGTTTACATTAGTTTAGGGTATATTATGTTAGGTTAGGTTAGGTTAGTTTAGTTTAGTTTAGGTTAGGTTAGGTTACCTTAGGTTAGGTTAGATTAGGTTAAGCTAGGTTAGTTTAGAATAGTTGAGTTTAGTATAATTTAGTTTATAGATTAGTTTAGTTAAATTTATAGTTTAATTTAGTTTAGTTTAGTTTAAATTGTTTAGTTTAGTTTAGATTAGGTTAGGTTAGATTAGGTAAGTTTAATTTAGTTTAGTTTAGTTTAGTTAAGTTTAGTTTATAGTTTAGTTTATAGTTTACTATGTAGTTTAGTTTAGTTTAGTTTAGGTTAAGTTATGTTAGGTTCGTTTAGTTTAATTTAGTTTAAATTAGGTTAGGTTAGGTTAGGGTTGTTTAGTTTAGTTTAGTTGAATTTAGTTTAGTTTATTTGAGTTTAGGTTACGTTAGGTTAGTTTAGTTTAGTTTATTTTAGGTTAGGTTAGGTTAGATTAGTTTAGTTTAGTTAAGTTTATTTTAGTTTAGTTTAGTTTATAATTCAGTTTAGTTTAGTTTTGTTTAATTTAGTTTAGTTTATAGTTTAGTTGTGTTTAGGTTAGTTTAGTTGAGTTTAGTTTACTTTAGTTTAGTTTAGTTTAGGTTATGATAGGTTAGGTTAGTTTAATTTAGTTTAGGTTGGCTTATGTTAGATTAGGTTAGGTTAGGTTAGTTTGGTTTAGTTTAGTCTAGTTAAGTTCCGTTTAGTTATACTTTAGTTTAATTTAGTTTAGTTTATAGTTTAGTATAGTTTAGTTTAGTTTAATTTAGTTTAGCTAAGTTTAGTTTAGTTTAGTTTAGTTTTGGGTAGGTTATGTTAGGTTAGGTTAGGTTAGTTTAGTTTAGTTTAGTTTAGGTTAGGTTAGGTTAGGATAGTTTAGTTTAGTTGAGTTTAGTTTAGTTTAGGTTAGGTTAAGTAAGGTTAGGTTAGGTTAGGTTAGGTTAGTTTAGTTTAGTTTAGTTTATGTTAGGTTAGGTTAGCTTAGTTTAGTTTAGTTTAGTTTTGTTTATAGTTTAGTTAATTTAGTTTATATTTTAGTTTATAGTTTAGTTTAATTTAGTATATAGTTTAATTTAGTTTAGTTTAATTTAGGTTAATTTAGTTTAGATTATTTTAGTTTAGGTTAGGTTAGGTTAGGTTAGTTTAGTTTAGTATAGTTTAGTTTAGTTTAAAATATAGTATCTTTAGTTTATAGTTTAGTTCATAGTTTTGTTTAGTTTAGTTTAGTTTAGATTAGGTTAGAGTAGTTTAGTGTAGTTTAGTTTAGTTCAGTTTAGTTGAATTTAATTTAGTTTATTTTAGTTTAGTTTAGTATAGGTTAGGTTAAGTTAGGTTAGTTTAGTTTAGTTTAGTTTATAGTTTAGTTTAGTTTCGTTTAGTTTATAGTTTAGTTTATAGTTTAGTTTATATTTTAGTTTATAGTTTAGTTTAGTTTAGTGTAGTTTAGTTTGGTTTAGTTTTGTTTAGTTTAGTTTAGTTTAGTTTCGTTTAGGTTAGGTTATGTTAGATTAGGTTAGGTTAGGTAAGCTTAGTTTAGTTTAGTTTATTTTAGGTTAGGTTACTTAAGTTTAGTTTACTTTAGTTTAGTTAAGTCTAGTTTAGTTTATAGATTAGTTCAGTTTAGTTTATAGCTTAATTTAAATTTAATTTAGTTTAGTTTATAATTTAATATATAGTTAAGTTTAGTTTAGTTTAGTTTAATTTAGTTTAGCTTAGTTTAGTTTCAATTAGTTCGTTTTAGGGTAGCTTATGTTCGGTTTGGTTAGGTTAGTTTAGTTTATAGTTTAATTTATAGTTTAGTTTGGTTTATAGTTTAGTTTATAGTTTAGTTTATAATAGTTTAGTTTAGTTTAGGTTAGGTTATGTTAGTTTAGTTTAGTTTAGTTTAGGTTAGGTTAGGCTAGATTAAGTTAGGTTAGGTTAGTTTAGCTTAGATTAGTTTAGTTTGTTTTAGTTTAGATTAGGTTAGGTGAGGTTAGGTAAGTTTAATTTAGTTTAGTTTAGTTTAGTTAAGTTTAGTTTACAGTTTAGTTTATAGTTTAGTTTGCAGTTTAGTTTAGTTTAGTTTAGTTTAGGTTAAATTATGTTAGGTTCGTTTAGTTTAATTTAGTTTAGTTTAGTTTAGGTTAAATTATGTTAAGTTCGTTTAGTTTAATTTAGTTTAGATTAGGTTAGGTTAGATTAGGTTAGGTTAGGGTAATTTAGTTTAGTTTAGTTGAATTTAGTTTAGTTTAGTTCAGTTTAGGTTACGTTAGGTTAGTTTAGTTTCGTTTAGGTTAGGATATGTTAGATTAGGTTAGGTTAGGTAAGCTTAGTTTAGTTTAGTTTAGGTTAGGCTAGTTAAGTTTAGTTTAGTTTAGTTAAGTTTAGTTTAATTTATAGTTTAATTCAGTATAGTTTATAGCTTAGTTTATAGTTTAGTTTAGTTTAGTTTATAGTTTAATTTATAGTTAAGTTTAGTTTAGTTTAATTTAGTTTAGCTTAGTTTAGTTTAGTTTAAATTAGTTTAGCTTAGTTTAGTTTAGTTTTGTTTAGGTTAGGTTAGATTAGGTTAGGCTAATTTAGTTTAGTTTAGGTTATGTTATGTTAGGTAAGTTTAATTTAGTTTAGTTTGGTTTAGTTTAGTTTAAAGTTTATTTTATATTTTGTTTATAGTTTAGTTTAGTTTATAGTTTAATTTAGTTTAGTTTAGTTTAGTTTAATTTAGGTTAGGTTAGTTTAGTTTAGTTTGGTGTAGGTTAGGTTAGGTTAGGTTAGGTTAATTTAATTTTGTATAGTTTAATTTAGTTTATTTAATTTAATTTATAGTTTATTTTAGTTTATAGTTTAGTTTACAGTTTGTTTAGTTTAGTTTAGTTTAGTTTGGGTTAGGTTAGGTTAGTTTAGTTTAGTTTAGTTTATAGTTTACTTTAGTTTATTTTAGAGTTAAGTTTATCCTTTAGTTTATAGTTTAGTTTAATTTAGTGTAGTTTAGTTTGGTTTAGTTTAGTTTAGTTTAGTTTAGTTTCGTTTAGGTTAGGTTATGTTAGATTAGGTTAGGTTAGATTAGCTTAGTTAAGTTTAGTTTAGTTTAGGTTAGTTTAGGTTAGCTTGAGTTAGGTTAGTTAAATTTAGTTTAGATTAGTTAAGTTTAGTTTAGTTTATAGTTTTGTTTAGTTTAGTTTAGTTTATGGCTTAGTTTATAGTTTAATTTTTTTTAATTTATAGTGTAGTTTATAGTTTGGTTTAGTTTAGTTTAGTTTAATTTAGTTTAGCTTAGTTTAGTTTAGTTTAGTTTAGTTTAAGGTAGGTTATGTTACGTTAAGTTAGTTTAGTTTAGTTTAGGTTAGGGTAGGTTAGGTTAGGTTAGGTTAGGTTAGTTTAGTTTAGTTGAGGTTAATTCAGTTTAGTCTAGTTTATAGTTTAGTTTAGTTTAGTTTATAGTTTAATTTATACTTTAGTTTAGTTTAGTTTATAGTTTAGTTTACAGTTTAATTTAGTTTAGTTTAGTATAGCTTAGTTTAGTTTAGGTTAGGTTAGGATAGTTTAGTTTAGTTTAGGTTAGGTTAGGTAAGGTTAAGTTAGGTTATTTTAATTTAGATTAGTTTAGTTTAGTTTATAATTTAGTTTACTTTAGTTTATAGTTTAATTTAGTTTTATTTAGGTTATTTTAAATTGTTTTAGTTTCGTTTCGTTTAGCTTAGGTTAGGTTAGTTTAGTTTAGTTTAGTGTAGTTTAGGTGAGGTTTGGTTAGGTTAGTTTAGTTCTATTTAGTTTATTTTAGTTATTAGTTTCATTTAGTTTAGTTTATAGTTTAGTTTATAGTTTAGTTTACTTTAGTTTAGTTTAGTTTGGTTTCGTTTGGGTTAGGTTATGTTAGGTTAGGTTAGGTTATGCTAGCTTAGTTTTTTTTTAGTTCAGTATTGATAAGGTTAGGTTAGGTTAGTTAATATTAGTTTACTTTAGTTTAGTTAAGTTTAGTTATGTTTATAGATTAGTTTAGTTTAGTTTCGTTCATAGTTAATTTTATAGTTTAGTTTAGTTTAGTTTATAGTTTCGTTTATACTTTAATTTTGTTTAGTTTAGTTTAATTTAGTTTAGCTTAGTTTAGTTTGGGTTAGGTTATGTTAGGTTAGTTTAGTTTAGTTTAGTTTAGTTTAGGATATGTTAAGTAAGTATAATTTAGTTTAGTTTGGTTTAGTTTAGTTTATAGTTTAGTTTATAGTTTAGTTTAGTTTAGTTTAGGATAGTTTAGTTTAGTTTAGTTTAGGTTTGGTTAGTTCAGTTTAGTTTAGTTTAGGTCATTTTAGGTAAGGTTAAGTTAGGTTAGGTTAGTTTAGATTGTTTTAGTATATTTTAGTTTATAGTTTTGTTTAGTTTATAGTTTAATTTACATTATTTTAGTTTAATTTAGTTTCGTTTTGTTTAGTTTAGGTTAGGTTATATTAGGTTAGTTTAGATTAGTTTAGGTTAGGTTAAGTTAAGTAAGTGTAATTTAGTTTAGTTTGGTTTAGTTTAGTTTATAGTTTAGTTTATAGTTTGGTTTATAATTTAGTTTAGTTTAGTTTCGTTTTAGTTAGGTTACGTAAGGTTAGGTTAGGTTATGTTAGGTTAGTTTAGTTTAGTTTAATTTAGTTTATGTTAAGTTAGGTTAGTTTAGTTTAGTTTAGTTGTGTTTATAGTTTAGTTTACTTAGTTTATATTTTAGTTTAATTTAGTTTAGTTTATAGTTTAATTTAGTTTAATTTAGTTTATTTTAGTTTGATTTAGATTTGGTTAGTATAGTTTAGTTTAGTTTAGGTTAGGTAAGGTTAGGTTAATTGAGTTTAGTATAGTTTAGTTTAGGTTATTATAGTTTAATTTATAGTTTACTTTAGCTTATAGTTTAGTTTACAGTTTTGTTTAGTTTAGTTTAGTGTAGTTTAGTTTGGGTTAGTTTAGGTTAGGTTAGGTTAGTTTAGTTAAGTTTTGTTTATAGTTTGGTTTAGTTGAGGTTACAGTTTAGTTTATTCTATAGTTTATAGTGTAGTTTAAAGTTTAGTATAATTTATAATTTATTTTAGTTTAGTATAATTTAATTTAGTTCAGAGTAGGTTAGGTTAGGTTAGGTTAGTTTAGTTTAGTTGAGTTTAATTTATTTTAGTTTAGTTTAGTTTATAGTTTAAATTATAGTTATTTTAGTTTACTTTATAGTTTAGTTTAGTTAATTTATAGTTTAATTTTGTTTTGTTTAGTTTAGTAAAATTTAGTTTCGTTTAGTTTATAGTTTTGTTTATAGTTTAGTTTTGTTTACGTTAAGTTATGTTAGGTAATTTAGTTTAGTTTAGGTTAGGTTATGTTAGGTTAGGTAAGTTTAATTTAGTTTAGTTTAGTTTAGTTAAGTTTAGTTTATAGTTTAGTTTATAGTTTAGTTTGTAGTTTAGTTTAGTTTAGTTTAGGTTAGTTTATAGTTTATTTTATTTTATTTTATAGTTTAGTTTATAGTTTAGTTTAGTTTGGTTTAGTTTAGTTTAGTTTAGGTTTGGTTAGGTTAGAGTAGTTTAGTTTAGGTTAGGTTATGTTAGGTTAGTGCAGTTTAATTTAATTTAGTTTAGTTTAGTTGAATTTAATTTAGTTAGGTAGGTTAGTTTAGGTAAGTTAGGTTAGTTTAGTATAGTTTAGTTTAGGTTAGGTTAAGTTAGGTTATTTTGTTTAGTTTAGTTTAGTTTAGTTTAGGTTACGATAGGTTAGTTTAGTTTAGTTTAGTTTAGGTGAGGTTAGGTTAGGTTAGGTTAGCTTAGTTCAATTTAGTTCAGTATTGATTAGGTTAGGTTAGGTTAGTTAATATTAGTTTAGTTTAGTTTACTTAAGTTTAATTATGTATATAGATTATTATAGTTTAGTTTAGTTTATAGTTTATTTTATAGTTTAATTTAGTTTATAGTTTCGTTTATAGTTTAGTTTTGTTTAGTTTAGTTTAATTTTGTTTAGCTTAGTTTAGTTTACATTAGTTTAAGTTAGTTTAGTTTAGGTTAGATTATCTTAGGTTAGTTTAGTTTAGTTTAGTTTAATTTACCTTAAGTTAGGTAAGTATAATTTAGTTTAGTTATGTTTAGTTTAGTTTATAGTTTAGTTTATTGTTTAGTTTAGTTTAGTTTATAGTTCAGTCTAGTTTAGCATAGTTCAGTTTAGTTTAGATTAGGTTAGTTTAGTTTAGTTTAGTTAAGGTTAGGTTAGGTTATGTTAGGTTAGTTTAATTTAGTTTAGGTTAGGTTAGGTTAAGTTACGTAAGTTTAATGTAGTTAAGTTTGGTTTAGTTTAGTTTATAGTTTAGTTTATAATTTTGTTTATAATTGTGTTTAGTTTAGTTTAGGTTAGGTTAGGATAGGTTAGGTTAGTTTAGATTAATTCAGTTTAGTTTAGTTTAATGTTTAGTTTAGTTTAATTTAATTTAGTTTAGTTTAGTTTAGTTTAGGTTAGGTTAGGTTATGTTAGGTTAGTTTAATTTAGTTTAGGTTAGGTTAGGTTTAGTTACGTAAGTTTAATTTAGTTAAGTTTGGTTTAGTTTAGTTTATAGTTTAGTTTAAAATTTTGTTTATAATTTAGTTTAGTTTAGGTTAGGTTAGGATAGGTTAGGTTAGTTTAGGTTAGTTTTGTTTGGTTTAGTTAAGTTTATGTTATGTTATGTTAGTTTTGTTTAGGTTAGTTTTGTTTATACTTTAGTTTACTTTAGTTTATAGTTTTGTGTAGTTTAGTTTATAGTTTAATTTAGTTTAATTTAGTTTAGTATAATTTAGTTTAGTTTTTAGTTTAGTTTAGTTTATAATTTACTTTATAGTTTTGTTTAGTTCAGTTTAGTTTAGTTTAGGCTATGTTAGGTTAGGTTAGAATAGGTTAGTTTAGTTTAGTTTAGTTTAATTTAATTTAGTTTAGTTTAGTTTAGGTTGGGTTAGGTTAGTTAAGTTTAGTTTAGTTTAGGTTATGTTAATTTAGGTTAGGTTAGTTTAGTTTAGTTTAGGTTAGGGTAGGTTACGTTAATTTAGTTTAGTATAGTTTAGTTTAGATTATTTTAGTTTAGTTTATAGTTTAGTTTAGTATATAGTTTTGTTTAGTTTAATATAGTTTAGTTTAGGTTAGGTTAGATTAGTTTAGTTTAGTTTAGTTTAGTTGAATTTAATTTAGTTTAATTTAGTTAATTTAGGTTAGGTTAGGTTAGTTTAGTTTATTTTAGTTTTGTTTAGGTTAGGTTAGGTTAGGTTAGTTAAGTTTAGGTTAGGTTAGGTTACCTTAGGTAAGGTTAGGTTAGGTTAAGTTTGGTTAGTTTAGATTAGTTTAGTTTAGTAGAATTTAGTTTATAGTTTATTTTAGTTTAGTTTAGTTTATAGTTTAATTTAGTTTAGTTTAGTTTAATTTAGTTTAGTTTATTTTAGTTTAGGTTAGGTTAGGTTAGGTAAGTTTAATTAAGTTTAGTTTAGTTAAGTTTAGTTTATAGTTTAGTTTATAGTTTATTTTGTGGTTTAGTTTAGTTTAGTTTACTTTAGTTTAGGTTAAGTTATGTTAGGTTCGTGTAGTTTAATTTAGTTTAGATTAGGTTAGGTTAGGTTAGGTTAGGGTAGTTTAGTTTAGTTTAGTTGAATTTAGTTTAGTTTAGTTGAGTTTAGGTTACGTTAGGTTAGTTTATTTTAGTTTAGTTTAGGTTAGGTTAGGTTAGTTTAGTTTAGTTAAGTTTATTTTAGTTTAGTTTAGTTTAGAGTTCAGTTTAGTTTATTTTTTTTAATGTAGTTTAGTTTATAGTTTAGTTGAGTTTAGGTTAGTTTAGTTGAGTTTAGTTTAGTTTAGTTTAGTTTAGGTTAGGTTAGGTTAGTTTAGTTTAGGTTGGGTTATATTATATTAGGTTAGGATTGGTTAGGTTGGTTTAGTCTAGTTAAGTTTAGTTTAGTTATACTTTGGTTTAGTTTAGTTTATAGTTTAGTTTAGTTTTGTTTATACTTTAGTATACTTTGGTTTAGTTTAATTTAGTTAAGTTTAGTTTAGTTTAGTTTAGGTTTGGGTAGGTTATGTTAGGTTAGGTTAGGTTAGTTTAGTTTAGTTTAGGTTAGGTTAGGTTAGTTTAGTTTAGTTGATTTTAGTTTAGTTTAGGTTAGGTTAAGTAAGGTTTGGTTAGGTTAGGTTAGGTTAGTTTAGTTTAGTTTATGTTAGGTTTGGTTAGTTTAGTTTAGTTTAGTTTGATTTATAGTTTAGTTTAGTTTAGTTCATAGTTTAGTTTATAGTTTAGTTTAGTATATAGTTTAATTTACTTTAGTTTAGTTTAGTTAAGTTTAATTAGGTTAATTTAGTTTAGTTTAGTTTAGTATAGGTTAGGTTAGATTAGGTTAGGTTAGGTTAGTTCAGTTTAGTATAGTTTAGTTTAGTTTAAAATATAGTATCTTTAGTTTATGGTTTAGTTCATAGTTTTGTTTAGTTTAATTTAGTTTAGTTTAGGTTAGGTTAGAGTAGTTTAGTGTAGTTTAGTTTATTTTAGTTTAGTTGAATTTAATTTATTTTAGTTTAGTTTAGTTTAGTATAGGTTAGGTTAAGTTAGGTTAGGTTAGTTTAATTTAGTTTAGCTTATAGTTTAGTTTACTTTCGTTTAGTTTATAGTTTAGTTTACATTTTATTTTTTGTAGTTTAGTTTAGTTCAGTGTAGTTTAATTTGGTTTAGTTTTGTTTAGTTTAGTTTAGTTTAGTTTCGTTTAGGTTAGGTTATATTAGATTAGGTTAGGTTAGGTAAGCTTAGTTTAGTTTAGTTTCGTTTATTTTAGGTTAGTTAAGTTTAGAAAAGTTTAGTTAAGTTTAGTTTAATTTATAGTTTAATTCAGTATAGTTTATAGCTTAGTTTATAGTTTAGTATAGTTTAGTTTATAGTTTAATTTATAGTTAAGTTTAGTTTAGTTTAGTTTAATTTAGTTTAGCTTAGTTTAGTTTAGTTTAAATTAGTTTAGTTTAGGTTAGGTTAGATTATGTTAGGTATGTTTAATTTAGTTTAGGTTGGTTTAGTTTAGTTTACAGCTTATTTTATAGTTTTGTTTATAGTTTAGTTTAGTTTATAGTTAAATTTAGTTTAGTTTAGTTTAGTTTAGTTTAATTTAGGTTAGGTTCGTTTAGTTTAGTTTAGTGTAGGTTAGGTTAGGTTAGGTTAGGTTAGGTTAATTTAATTTTGTATAGTTTAATTTACTTTAATTTAGGTTAGTTTATAGTTTATTTTAGTTTATAGTTTAGTTTACAGTTTTGTTTAGTTTAGTATAGTTTAGTAAGGTTAGGTTAGGTTAGTTTAGTTTAGTTTAGTTTATAGTTTAGTTTGGTTTATTTTACAGTTAATTTTATCCTTTAGCTTATAATTTAGTTTATAGTTTAGTTTAATTTAGTGTAGTTTAGTTTGGTTTAGTTTAGTTTTGTTTAGTTTAGTTTCGTTTAGGTTAGGTTAAGTTAGGTTAGTTAAATTTAGTTTAGTTTAGTTAAGTTTAGTTTAGTTTATAGTTTTGTTTAGTTTAGTTTACTTTATAGCTTAAGTTATAGTTTATTTTTTTTAATTTATAGTGTAGTTTATAGTTTGGTATAGTTTAGTTTAGTTTTATTTAGTATAGCTTAGTTTAGTTTAGTTTAGTTTAGGGTAGGTTAGGTTAGCTTAGGTTAGGTTAGTTTAGTTTAGTTGAGGTTAGGGTAGGTTAGGTTAGGTTAGGTTAGTTTAGTTTAGTTGAGGTTAATTCAATTTAGTTAAGTTTATAGTTTAGTTTAGTTTAGTTTATAGTTTAATTTATATTTTAGTTTAGTTTATAGTTTAGTTTACAGTTTAGTTTAGTTTAGTTTAGTATAGTTTAGTTTAGGTTAGGTTAGGTTAGGATATTTTAGTTTAGTTTAGGTTAGGTTAGGTTAGGTTAAAGTTAGGTTATTTTTATTTACATTAGTTTATTTTAGTTTATAGTTTAGTTTACTTTAGTTTATAATTTAATTAGTTTTATTTAGGTTATTTTAATTTGCTTTAGTTTAGTTTCGTTTAGATCCGGTTAAGTTAGTTTAGATTAGTTTAGTTTAGTTTAGTTTAGGTGAAGTTAGGTAAGGTTAGTTTAGTTCTATTTAGTTTATTTTAGTTATTTTTTTAATTTAGTTTAATTTATAGTTTAGTTTATAGTTTTGTTTAGTTTAGTGTAGTTTAGTTTTGTTTAGTTTACTTTAGTTTACTTTAGTTTGCTTTCGTTTAGGTTAGGTTATGTTAGGTTAGGTTAGGTTAGGCTAGCTTAGTTTAGTTTAGTTCAGTATTGATAAGGTTAGGTAAGGTTGGTTAATATTAGTTTACTTTAGTTTAGTTAAGTTTAGTTATGTTTATAGAATATATTAGTTTAGTTTCGTTCATAGTTAATTTTATAGTTTAGTTTAGTTTAGTTTATAGTTTCGTTTATAGTTGAATTTTATTTAGTTTAGTTTAATTTAGTTTAGCTTAGTTTAGTTTAGTTTAGTTTAGGTTAGTTAAGTTTAGGGTAGGTTATGTTATGTTAGTTTAGTTTTGTTTAGTTTAGTTTAGGTTAAGTTAAGTAAGTATAATTTAGTTTAGTTTGGTTTAGTTCTTTTATAATATAGTTTATAGTTTAGTTTAGTTTATAGTTTAGTTTAGTTTAGTTTAGGATAGTTTAGTTTAGTTTAAGTGTGGTTAGTTCAGCTTAGTTTAGTTTAGGTCAGTTTATGTAAGGTTAAGTTAGGTTAGGTTAGTTTAGATTATTTTAGTATAGTTTTGTTTAGTTTATAGTTTAGTTTAGTTTAGTTTATAGATTAATTTACATTAGTTTAGTTTAATTTTGTTTCGTTTAGTTTAGTTTAAGTTAGGTTATATTAGGTTAATTTAGATTAGTTTAGGTTAGGTTAAGTTAGGTAAGTTTAATTTAGTTTAGTTTGGTTTAGTTTAGTTTATAGTTTAGTTTATGGTTTTGTTTATAATTTAGTTTAGTTTAGTTTAGTTTTAGTTAGGTTACGTAGGGTTAGGTTAGGTTATGTTAGGTTAGTTTATTTTAGTTTAATTTAGTTTATGTTAGGTTATGTTAGTTTAGTTTAGTTGTGTTGTGTTTATAGTTTAGTTTACTTAGTTTATAGTTTAGTTTAGTTTATAGTTTAATTTAGTTTAATTTAGTTTAGTTTAATTTAGGTTTGGTTAGTTTAGTTTAGTTTGGTTTAGGTTGGGTAAGTTTAGGTTAATTTAGTTTAGTATAGTTTAGTTTAGTTTATTTTAGTTTAATTTATAGTTTAGTTTAGCTTATAGTTTAGTTTACATTTTTGTTTAGTTTAGTTTAGTGTAGTTTATAGTTTAGTTTAATTTATAATTTATTTTAGTTTAGTTTACTTTATTTAGTTTAGAGTAGGTTAGGTTAGGTTAGGTTAGTTTAGTTTAGTTTAGAATAGGTTATGTTAGATTAGGTTAGGTTTGGTTAGTTCGGTTTAGTTTAGTCTAGTTAAGTTTAGTTTAGTTTATACTTTAGTTTAGTTTAGTTGATTTTATAGTTTAGTTAAGTTTTGTTTATAGTTTAGTTTGCAGTTTAGTATAGTTTAGTTTAGTTTAATTTAATTTAGCTAAGTTTAGTTTAGTTTAGTTTAGATTAGTTTATAGTAAAATTTATAATTTAGTTTAGTTTAATTTAGTTTAGAGTAGGTTATATTAGTTTAGGTTAGTTTAGTTTAGTTTAGGTTAGGTTATTTTAGGTTAGGTTAGTTTAGTTTGATTGAGTTTGATTTAGTTTAGTTTAGTTTATAGGTTAATTTATAGTTTAGTTTACTTTATAGTTTAGTTTAGTTAACTTATAGTTTAATTTAATTTAGTTTAGTATAGTTTAATTTAGTTTCGTTTAGTTTATAGTTTTGTATATAGTTTAGCTTAGTTTAGTTTAGTTTAGTTTAGTTTAGGTTAAGTTATGTTAGGTTAGTTTAGTTAATTTTAGTTTATGTTAGGTTAGTTTAGGTTAGGTAAGTTTAATTTAGTTTAGTTTAGTTTAGTTAAGTTTAGTTTATAGTTTAGTTTATAGTTTAGTTTGTAGTTTAGTTTGTAGTTTAGTTTAGTTTAGGTTAAGTTATGTTAGGTTCGTTTAGTTTAATTTACTTTAGATTAATTTTGGTTAGGTTAGGTAAGGTTAGGGTAGTTACGTTTAGTTTAGTTGAATTTAGTTTAGTTTAGTTCAGTTTAGGTTACGTTAGGTTAATTTAGTTTAGTGTGGTTTAGGTTAGGTTAGGTTAAGTTAGGTTAGTTTAGTTTAGTTTAGTTTATTTAAGTTTAGTTTAGTTTATAGTTCAGTTTAGTTTAGTTTTGTTTAATTTAGTTTAGTTTATAGTTTAGTTGAGTTTATGTTAGTTTAGTTGAGTTTAGGTTAGTTTAGTTGAGTTTAGTTTATTTTAATTTATTTTAGGTTAGGTTAGGTTAGGTTAGTTTAGTTTTGTTTAGGTTTGGTTATGTTAGATTAGGTTAGCTTAGGTTAGTTTGGTTTAGTTTAGTCTAGTTAAGTTTAGTTTAGTTTATACTTTAGTTTAGTTTAGTTTAGTTTATAGTTTAGTTTAGTATTGTTTACAGTTTAGTTTATAGTTTAGAATAGTTTATTTTGGTTTAATTTAGTTTAGCTAAGTTTAGTTTAGTTTAGTTTAGTTTAGTTTAGTTCTAGGTTGGTTATGTTAGGTTAGGTTAGGTTAGTTTAGTTTAGTTGAGTTTAGTTTAATTTAGGTTAGGTTAAGTAAGCTTAGGTTAGGCTAGGTTAGGTTAGTTTAGTTAGTTAAGTTTATGTTAGGTTAGGTTAGTTTAGTTTAGTTTAGTTTTGTTTACAGTTTAGTTTAGTTTATAGTTTTGTTTATAGTTTAGTTTAGTTTAGTTTAGGTTAGATTAAGTTAGGTTAGTTTAGTTTAGTTAAGATTAGTTTATTTTAGTTTAGTTTAGTTTATATTTTAGTTTATACTTTAGTTTATAGTTTATTTTATTTTAGTGTAGTTTAGTTTGGTTTAGTTTAGTTTAGTTTAGTTTAGTTTCGTTTAGCTTAGGTTATGTTATATTAGGTTAGCTTAGGTTAGCTTAGTTTACCTTAGTTTAGTTTAGGTTAGGTTAGGTTAGAATAGGTAAGTTAAGATTAGTTTAGTTTAGTTTAGATAGGTTTAGTTTATTTTATAGTTTAGTTTTGTTTAATTTATAGTTTAGTTTATAGTTTAATTTATAGTTTAATTTAGTTTAGTTTAGTATAATTTATTGTAGCTTTGTTTTGTTTCGTTTAGTTTACTTTAGTTTAGGGTATGCTATGTTAGGTTAGGTTAGGTTAGTTTAGTTTAGTTTAGGTTAGGTTACCTTAGGTTATGTTAGGTTAGGTTAGGTTGGGTTAAGTAAGGTTAGGTTAGTTTTGAATAATTTAGTTTAGTTTAGTTTAATTTAGTTTAGTTTAGGTTAGGTTAGGTTCGGTTAGGGAAGTTTAATTTATTTTAGTTTAGTTTAGTTAAATTTAGTTTATAGTTTAGTTTATAGTTTAGTTTGTACTTATGTTTAGTTTAGTTTAGTTTAGGATAAGTTATGTTAGGTTCGTTTAGTTTAGTTTAGATTAGGTTATGTTAGGTTAGGTTAGGGTAGTTTAGTTTAGTTTAGTTGAATTTAGTTTAGTTTGGTTCAGTTTAGGTTACGTTAGGTTATTTTAATTTAGATTAGTTAGGTTAGGTTAGTTTACTTTAGTTTAGTTTATTTTGATTTTAGTTTAGTATAGTTTATATTTTAGTTTATAGTTTAGTTTAATTTAGTTTATAATTTAATTTAGTTTAGTTTAGTTTAGTTTAGTTTAATTTTGGTTAATTTAGTTTAGTTTAGTTTAGGTTAGGTTAGGTTACGTTAGGTTTATTTAGTTTAGTATAACATAGTTTAGTTTAAAATATAGTATCTTTAGTTTATATTTTAGTTCATAATTTTGTTTAGTTTAGTATAGTTTAGTTTAGTATAGGTTAGGTTAAGTTAGGTTAGGTTAGTTTAGTTTAGTTTAGTTTACTTTAGTTTATAGTTTAGTTTAGTTTAGTTTATAGTTTAATTTATATTTGAGTTTATATTTTAGTTTATAGTTTAGTTTAGTTTAGTGTAGTTTAGTTTGGTTTAGTTTTGTTTAGTTTAATTTAGTTTAGTTTCGTTTAGGTTAGGTTATGTTAGATTAGGTTAGGTGTGGTAAGCTTAGTTTAGTTTAATTTACTTTAGTTTATTTTAGGTTAGTTAAGTTTAGTTTAGTTTAGTTTAGTTAGGATTAGTTTAGTTTATAGTTTAGTTCAGTTTGGTTTATAGCTAAGTTTATAGTTTAGTTTAGTTTAGTTTATAGTTTAATTTATACTTAAGTTTAGTTTATTTTAGTTTAATTTAGATTAGCTTAGTTTAGTTTAGTTTAAATTAGTTCATTTTAGGGTAGCTTATGTTCGGTTTGGATAGTTTAGTTTAGTTTATAGTTTAATTTATAGTTTAGTTTGGTTTATAGTTTAGTTTATAGTTTAGTTAAGTTTAGATTATAATAGTTTAGTTTAGTTTAGTTAAGGTTAGGATAGGTTAGTTTAGTTTAGTTTAGGTTAGGTTAGGCTAGGTTAAGTTAGGTTAGGTTAGTTTAGATTAGTTTTTTTTGGTTAGTTTATAGTTTAGTTTACTTTAATTTATATTTTAATTTGTTTTAGTTTAGTTTATAGATTCTTTTATAGTTTAGATCGGTTTAGTTTAATTTAGTTTAGCTTAGATTAGTGTAGTTTGTTTTAGGTTAGGTTAGGTTAGGTTATGTAAGGTTAGTTTAGTTTAGTTGAGTTTAATTTAGTTTATAGTTCAAATTATAGTTTAGTTTAGTTTAGTTTATAGTTGAGTTTATCGTTTAGTTTAGTTTAGTTTAGTATAGTTTAATTTAGTTTAAGTTAGGTTAGGTTAATTTAGATTAGGTTAGTTTAGGTGAGTTTAGGTTAGGATAAGTTAGGTTAGGTTAGTTTAGATTAGTTTAGTTTAGTTTAGTTTATACTTTAGTTTATTTTAGTTTATAGTTTAATTTAGTTTAGTTTAGTTTAGTTTAGGTTAGGTTAGGTGAATTTAGTTTAGTTTTGGTTAGGTCTGGTTAGGTAAGTTTAATTTAGTTAGTTTGGTTTAGTTTATTTTATAGTTTAGTTTATAGTTTGGTTTATAGTTTAGTTTAGTTTATAGTTTAATTTAGATTAGTTTAGTTTAGTTTAGTATAATTTAATTTAGGTTAGTTTAGTTTAGTTTAGTTTAGGTTAGGTTAGGTAAGGTTAGGTTAAGTTAGGTTAATTTAGTTTAGTATAGTGTAATTTAGTTTATTTTAGTTTAGTTTATAGTTTAGTTTACAGTTTTGTTTAGTTTAGTATAGTTTAGTTTGGGTTAGGTTAGATTAGGTTAGGTTAGTTTAGTTTAGTTTATATTTTAATTTACTTTAGTTTACAGTTTAGTTTATCCTTTAGTTTATAGTTTAGTATATAGTTTAGTATAATTTAGTGTAGTTTAGTTTGGTTTAATATAGTTTAGTTTAGTTTAGTTTCGTTTAGGTTAGGTTATGTTAGATTAGGTTATTTTAGGTAAGCTAAGCTTAGTTTAGTTTAGTTTAGTTTAGGTTAGGTTCGGTTAGGTTAGGTTAGTTAAGATTAGTTTAGTTTAGTTTAGTAAGGTTTAGTTTAGTTTATAATTTAGTTCAGTTTAGTTTATAGCTTAGTTTATAGTTTAGTTTAGTTTATAGTTTAATTTATAGTTAAGTTTAGTTTAGTTTAGTTTAATTAAGTTTAGCTTAATTTAGTTTAGTTCAGTTTAGGATATTTTAGGGTAGCTTATGTTAAGTTAGGTTAGGTTATTGTAGTTTATAGTTTAATTTATAGTTTAGTTTAGTTTATAGTTTAGTTTAATTTACTTTATAATAGTTTAAGTTAGTTTAGTTTAGGTTAGGTTAGTTTACTTTAGTTTAGTTTAGGTTAGGTTAGGCTAGGTTAAGTTAGGATAGTTTTGATTAGTTTAGTTTAATTTAGTTTATTATTTAATTTAGTTTATAGTTTCGTTTACAGTTTAGTTTGGTTTAGTTTAGTTTAATTTAGTTTAACTTAGATTAGTTTAGTTTGTTTTAGGTTAGGTTAAGTTAGGTGAGGTTAGTTTAGTTTAGATGAGTTTAATTTAGTTTAGTTTAGTTTTTGTATAGTTTAGTTTAATTTAGTTTATAGTTCAATTTATAGTATAGTTTAGTTTAGTTTATAGTTTTGTTTATCTTTTAATTTAGTTTAGTTTTGTATAGTTTATGTAAGGTTAGGTTAGTTTAGATTAGTTTAGTTTAGGTCAGTTTAGGTTAGGTTAAGTTAGGTTAGGTTAGTTTACATTAGTTAGTTATAGTTTAGTTTATTTTAGTTTATAGTTTAATATAGTTTAGTTTAGGTTAGGTTAAGTTAGGTTAATTTAGTTTAGTTTAGGTCAGTTTAGGTGAGGTTAGGTTAGGTTAGTTTAGTTCTATTTAGTTTATTTTAGTTTAAAGTTTAGTTTAGTTTATTGTTTAGTTTATAGTTTAGATTAGTTTAGAGTAGTTTAGTTTGGTTTAGTTTAGTTTAGTTTAGTTTAGTTTCGTTTAGGTTAGGTTATGTTAGGATAGGTTAGGTTAGGCTAGCTTAGTTTAGTTTAGTTCAGTATTGATTAGGTTAGGTTAGATTAGTTAATATTAGTTTACTCTAGTTTAGTTAAATTTAGTTATGTTTATAGATTAGTTTAGTTTCGTTTCGTTTATAGTTTATATTATAATTTAGTTAAGTTTAGTTTATAGTTTCGTTTATAGTTTAATTTTGTTTAGTTTAGTTTAATTTAGTTTAGCTTAGTTTAGTTAGTTTTGGTTAGTTTAGTTTGGGTTAGGTTATGTTAGGTTAGTTTAGAATAGTTTAGTTTAGGTTAGGTAAAGTTAAGTAAGTATAATTTAGTTAAGTTTGGTTTAGTTTAGTTTATAGTTTAGTTTAGTTTATAGTTTAGTTTAGTTTATAGTTTAGTTTAGTATAGTTTAGTTTAGTTTATGTTAGGTTAGTTTAGTTTATTTTATTTTAGGTCAGTTGAGGTTAGGTTCAGTTAGGTTAGGTTAGTTTAGTTTAGTTTAATTTATAGTTTATTTTAGTTTAGTTTATAGTTTAGTTTAGTTTATAGTTTAGTTTATAGTTTAGTTTATAGTTTATTTTAGTTTAGTGTAGTTTAGTTTGTTTTAGTTTATTTTAGTTTAGTTTAGTTTAGTTTCGTTTGGCTTAGGTTATGTTACATTAGGTTAGCTTAGGTTAGCTTAGTTTACTCTAGTTTAGTTTAGGTTAGGTTAGGTTCGAATAGGTTAGTTAAGTTTAGTTTAGATTAGTTTAGTTAGGTTTAGTTTAGTTTATAGTTTAGTTTAGTTTAGTTTAATTTAGTTTAGCTTTCTTTTTTCGGTTAGAGTACTTTAGTTTAGGGTATGTTATGTTAGGTTAGCTTTGTTAGTTAAGTTTAGTTTAGGTTAGGTTGGGTTAAGTTAGGTTTGTTTAGAATAGTTTAGTTTAGTGTAATTTAGTTTAGTATAGTTTATAGTTTAATTTAGTTTAGTTTAGTTTAGTTTAGGTTAGGTTAGGTTAGGTTAGGTAAGTTTAATTTAGTTTAGTTTAGTTTAGTTGTGTTTAGTTTATAGTTTAGTTTATAGTTTAGTTAGTAGTTTTATTTTATTTTAGTTTAGTTTAGGTAAAGTTATGTTAGGTTCGTTTAGTTTAATTTAGTTTAGATTAGGTTAGGTTAGGTTAGGTTAGGGTAGTTTAGTTTAGTTGAATTTAGTTTAGTTTAGTTCAGTTTAGGTTAGTTTAGTTTAGGTTAGGTTAGGTTAGTTTATTTTAGTTAAGTTTTGTTTAGGGTAGGTAATGTTACGTTAGGTTAGTTCAGTTTAGTTTAGGTTAGGGCAGGTTAGGTTAGGTTAGGTTAGTTTGGTTTAGTTGAGGTTAATTTAGTTTAGTTTAGTTTATAGTTTAGTTTAATTTATAGTTTAATTTAGTTTAGTTTAGTCTAGTTTAGTTTAGTTTAGTTTAATTTAGGTTAATTTAGTTTAGTTTAGTTTAGGTTAGGTTAGGTTAGGTTTGGTTAGTTTAGTTTAGTATAGTTTATTTTAGTTTAAAATATAGTATCTTTAGTTTATAGTTTAGTTCATAGTTTTGTTTATTTTAGTTTAGTTTAGTTAATTTATATTTTGGTAGATTAGTTTAGTTTAGTTTAGTTTAGGTTAGAATAGGTTAGGTTAGTGTAGTTTAGTTTAGTAAAGTTTAGTTGAATTTAATTTAGTTTAGTTTAATTTAGTTTAGGTTAGGTTTGGTTAGTTTAGTTTATTATAGGTTAGGTTAAGTTAGGTTAGATTAGTTTAGTTTAGTTTAGTTTAGTATATAGTTTAGTTTAGTTTAGTTTATTTTATAGTTTAGTTTATGCTTTGGTTTATATTTTAGTTTATAGTTTATTTTAGTTTAGTGTAGTTTAATTTGGTTTAGTTTTTTTTAGTTAAGTTTAAATTAGTTTCTTTTAGGTAAGGTTATGTTATATTAGGTTAGTTTAGGTAAGCTTAGTTTAGTTTAGTTTAGTTTAGGTAGGGTTAGGTTAGGTTAGTTTATGTTAGTTAAGTTCAGTTTAGTTTAGTTTAGTTAAGTTTAGTTTATAGTTTAGTTCACTTTACTTTATAGGTTAGTTTATATTTTAGTTTAGTTTATAGTTTAATTTATAATTAAGTTTAGTTTAGTTTAGTTTAATTTAATTTAGCTTAATTTAGTTTAGTTTAGTTTAGTTTAGTTTATTTTAGGGTAGCTTACGTTAAGTTAGGTTAGTTTAGTTTATAGTTTAATTTATAGTTTAGTTTATAGTTTAGTTTATTTTAGTTTATAATAGTTTAGTTAAGGTTAGGTTAGGTTAGTTTAGTTTAGTTTAGGTTAGGTTTGGCTAGGTTAAGTTATTTTAAATTAGTTTAGATTAGTTTAGTTTAGTTTATGGTTTAGTTTACATTAGTTTATTATTTAATTTAGGGTAGTTTAGTTTATAGTTCCGTTTATAGTTTAGTTTCGTTTAGTTTAGTTTTTTTAGTTTAGCTTAGATTAGTTTGCTTTGCTTTAGGTTAGGTTAGGTGAGTTTAGTTTAGTTTAGTTGAGTTTAATTTAGTTTAGTTTAGTTTATATTTTAGTTTAGTTTATAGTTCAATTTATATTTTAATTTAGTTTAGTTTATAGTTTAGTTTATCATTTAGTTTAGTTTAGTTTATAGTTTAATTTATTTTAATTTAGTTTAGCTTAGTTTAATTTAGGTTAGGTTAGTTTAGTTTAGTTTAGGTTAGGTTAGGTTAGGTTACGTTAATTTAATTTAGTAAAGTTTAGTTTAGTTTATTTTATTTAGTTTATAGTTTAGTTTAGTTTATAGTTTAGTTTACAGTTTTGTTTAGTTTAGTTTACAGTTTTGTTTAGTTTAGTTCAGTTTAGTTTAGTTTGGGTTAGGTTAGGTTAGTTTGGTTTAGTTTAGTCTAGTTAAGTTTAGTTTAGTTTATACTTTAGTTTAGTTTAGTTTATTTTATAGTTTAGTTTAGTTTATTTTATAGTTTAGTATGGTTTTGTTTATAGTTTAGTTTGCAGTTTAGTATAGTTTAGTTTAGTTTAATTTAGTTTAGATTAAGTAAGATTAGGTTAGGTTAGGTTAGTTTAGTTTAGTTTATGTTAGGTTAGGTTAGGTTAGTTTAGTTAAGTTTGGTTTATAGTTTAGTTTAATTTAGTTTACAGTTTAGTTTATCCTTTAGTTTATAGTGTAGTTTATAGTTTAGTTTAATTTAGTGTAGTTTAGTTTGGTTTAGTCTAGTATAGTTTCGTTTACTTTAGGTTATGTTAGTTTATGTTAGGTTAGGTTAGATTAGTTTAATTTAGTTTACTTTAGGTTGGTTAGGTTAGTTCAGTTTAGTTATTTTAGTTTAGTTTAGTTTATAGTTTATTTTATAGTTTAGTTTAGTTTACAGTTTAACTTATATTTTAGTTTAGTTTGGTTTAGTTTAATTTAGTTTAGAGTAGGTTAGGTTAGGTTAGTTTAGTTTAGTTTAGGTTAGGTTAGGTTAGGTTAGGTTAGGTTAGTTTAGTTTAGTTGAGTTTAATTTACTTTAGTTTAGTTTAGTTTATAGTTCAATTTATAGTTTAGTTTCGTTTACTTTATAGTTTAGTTTAGTTAATTTATAGTTTAATTTAGTTTGATTTAGTAATAGTTTTGTTTATAGTTTAGTTTAGTTTAGTTTAGGTTAAGTTATGTTAGGTTAGTTTAGTTTAGTTTACTTTAGGTTAGGTTTGGTTAGGTTAGGTAAGTTTAATTTAGTTTAATTTTGTTTAGTTAAGTTTAGTTTAGTTTAGTTTACGTTAAGTTAGGGTAGTTAAGTTTAGTTTAGTTGAATTTAGTTTAGTTTAGTTCAGTTAAGGTTACGTTATGTTAGTTTAGTTTAGTTTAGGTTAGGTTACTTTAGGTTAGGTTAGGTTAGTTTAGTTTATAGTTTAAATTATACTTTAGTTTAGTTTACTTTATAGTGTGGTTTAGTTAATTTATAGTTTAATTTAGTTTAGTTTAGTTTAATTTAGTTTAGTTTAGTTTATAGTTTCGTTTATAGTTTAGTTTAGTTTAATTTAGGTTAATTTAGTTTAGTTTAGGTTAGTTTAGGTTAGGTTAGGTTAGGTTAATGTAGTTTAGTTTAGTTTAGCTGAATGTAATTTAGTTTAGTTTAGTTTAGGTTACGTGAGGTTAGTTTAGTTTAGTTTACTTTAGTGTATGTTAGGTTAGGTTAGGTTAGTTTATTTTATTTTAGTTTATTTTAGTTTATAGTTTAGTTTAGTTTAGTTTATTTTAGTTTATGGTTCAGTTTAGTTTAGTTTATAATTTTTTTATAGTTTAGTATAGTTTAGTTTATAGAATAGTTTATAATTTAGTTAATATTTTAGTTTAGTTTAGTTTAGGTTAGGTTAGGTTAGGGAAGGTTAGGTTAGGTTAGGTTAGGTTAATTTAGTTTAGTTTAGTTTATGTAAGGTTAGGTTTGGTTAGTTTAGTTTAGTTTAGTTTGTAGTTCAGTTAATAGTTTAGTTTAGTTTTGTTTAGTTTAGTTTAGGTTAGGTTGGGTTAGTTTAGTTTAGTTTAGGGTAGGTTAGGTTAGTTTAGTTTAGTATAGTTTAGTTTAGTTTAGTTTATAGTTTAGTTTATTTTATTTTATAGTTTAGTTTATATTTTTGTTTAGTTTGGTTTAGTTTAGTTTAGTTTAGGTTAGGTTAGGTTAGAGTAGTTTAGTTTAGGTTAGGTTATGTTAGGTTAGTGCAGTTTAATTTAATTTAGTTTAGTTTAGTTGAATTTAATTTATTTTAGTTAGGTTAGTTTAGGTAAGTTAGGTTAGTTTAGTATAGTTTAGTATAGGTTGGGTTAAGTTAGATTATTTTGTTTAGTTTAGTTTAGTTTATAGTTTAGTTTAGTTTATTTTATAGTTTAGTTTAGTTTAGTTTCGTTTAGCTTAGGTTATGTTATATTGGGTTAGCTTAGGTTAGCTTAGTTTACCCTAGTTTAGTTTAGGTTAGGTTAGGTTAGAATAGGTTAGTTAAGTTTAGTTTAGTTTAGTTTAGTTAGGTTTAGTTTAGTTTACAGTTTGGTTTAGTTTAGTTTATAGTTTAGATTATAGTTTAATGTAGATTATAGTTTAATTTATAGTTTAATTTAGTTTAGTTTAATTTTGTTTAGCTTTCTTTAGTTTCGTTTAGTTTACATTAGTTTAGGGTATATTATGTTAGGTTAGGTTAGGTTAGTTTAGTTTAGTTTAGGTTAGGTTAGGTTACCTTAGGTTAGGTTAGATTAGGTTAAGCTAGGTTAGTTTAGAATAGTTGAGTTTAGTATAATTTAGTTTATAGATTAGTTTAGTTAAATTTATAGTTTAATTTAGTTTAGTTTAGTTTAAATTGTTTAGTTTAGTTTAGATTAGGTTAGGTTAGATTAGGTAAGTTTAATTTAGTTTAGTTTAGTTTAGTTAAGTTTAGTTTATAGTTTAGTTTATAGTTTACTATGTAGTTTAGTTTAGTTTAGTTTAGGTTAAGTTATGTTAGGTTCGTTTAGTTTAATTTAGTTTAAATTAGGTTAGGTTAGGTTAGGGTTGTTTAGTTTAGTTTAGTTGAATTTAGTTTAGTTTATTTGAGTTTAGGTTACGTTAGGTTAGTTTAGTTTAGTTTATTTTAGGTTAGGTTAGGTTAGATTAGTTTAGTTTAGTTAAGTTTATTTTAGTTTAGTTTAGTTTATAATTCAGTTTAGTTTAGTTTTGTTTAATTTAGTTTAGTTTATAGTTTAGTTGTGTTTAGGTTAGTTTAGTTGAGTTTAGTTTACTTTAGTTTAGTTTAGTTTAGGTTATGATAGGTTAGGTTAGTTTAATTTAGTTTAGGTTGGCTTATGTTAGATTAGGTTAGGTTAGGTTAGTTTGGTTTAGTTTAGTCTAGTTAAGTTCCGTTTAGTTATACTTTAGTTTAATTTAGTTTAGTTTATAGTTTAGTATAGTTTAGTTTAGTTTAATTTAGTTTAGCTAAGTTTAGTTTAGTTTAGTTTAGTTTTGGGTAGGTTATGTTAGGTTAGGTTAGGTTAGTTTAGTTTAGTTTAGTTTAGGTTAGGTTAGGTTAGGATAGTTTAGTTTAGTTGAGTTTAGTTTAGTTTAGGTTAGGTTAAGTAAGGTTAGGTTAGGTTAGGTTAGGTTAGTTTAGTTTAGTTTAGTTTATGTTAGGTTAGGTTAGCTTAGTTTAGTTTAGTTTAGTTTTGTTTATAGTTTAGTTAATTTAGTTTATATTTTAGTTTATAGTTTAGTTTAATTTAGTATATAGTTTAATTTAGTTTAGTTTAATTTAGGTTAATTTAGTTTAGATTATTTTAGTTTAGGTTAGGTTAGGTTAGGTTAGTTTAGTTTAGTATAGTTTAGTTTAGTTTAAAATATAGTATCTTTAGTTTATAGTTTAGTTCATAGTTTTGTTTAGTTTAGTTTAGTTTAGATTAGGTTAGAGTAGTTTAGTGTAGTTTAGTTTAGTTCAGTTTAGTTGAATTTAATTTAGTTTATTTTAGTTTAGTTTAGTATAGGTTAGGTTAAGTTAGGTTAGTTTAGTTTAGTTTAGTTTATAGTTTAGTTTAGTTTCGTTTAGTTTATAGTTTAGTTTATAGTTTAGTTTATATTTTAGTTTATAGTTTAGTTTAGTTTAGTGTAGTTTAGTTTGGTTTAGTTTTGTTTAGTTTAGTTTAGTTTAGTTTCGTTTAGGTTAGGTTATGTTAGATTAGGTTAGGTTAGGTAAGCTTAGTTTAGTTTAGTTTATTTTAGGTTAGGTTACTTAAGTTTAGTTTACTTTAGTTTAGTTAAGTCTAGTTTAGTTTATAGATTAGTTCAGTTTAGTTTATAGCTTAATTTAAATTTAATTTAGTTTAGTTTATAATTTAATATATAGTTAAGTTTAGTTTAGTTTAGTTTAATTTAGTTTAGCTTAGTTTAGTTTCAATTAGTTCGTTTTAGGGTAGCTTATGTTCGGTTTGGTTAGGTTAGTTTAGTTTATAGTTTAATTTATAGTTTAGTTTGGTTTATAGTTTAGTTTATAGTTTAGTTTATAATAGTTTAGTTTAGTTTAGGTTAGGTTATGTTAGTTTAGTTTAGTTTAGTTTAGGTTAGGTTAGGCTAGATTAAGTTAGGTTAGGTTAGTTTAGCTTAGATTAGTTTAGTTTGTTTTAGTTTAGATTAGGTTAGGTGAGGTTAGGTAAGTTTAATTTAGTTTAGTTTAGTTTAGTTAAGTTTAGTTTACAGTTTAGTTTATAGTTTAGTTTGCAGTTTAGTTTAGTTTAGTTTAGTTTAGGTTAAATTATGTTAGGTTCGTTTAGTTTAATTTAGTTTAGTTTAGTTTAGGTTAAATTATGTTAAGTTCGTTTAGTTTAATTTAGTTTAGATTAGGTTAGGTTAGATTAGGTTAGGTTAGGGTAATTTAGTTTAGTTTAGTTGAATTTAGTTTAGTTTAGTTCAGTTTAGGTTACGTTAGGTTAGTTTAGTTTAGTTTAGGTTAATTTAGGTTAGGTTAGTTTAGTTTAGATAAGTTTATTTTAGTTTAGTTTATAGTTCAGTTTAGTTTACTTTTGTTTAATTTAGTTTAGTTTATAGTTTAGTTCAGTTTAGGTTAGTCTAGTTAAATTTAGTTTAGTTATACTTTAGTATAGTTTAGTTTAGTTTATAGTTTAATTTAGTATTGTTTATAGTTTAGTTTATAGTTTAGTATATTTTAGTTTAGTTTAATTTAGTTTATCTAAGTTTAGTTTAGTTTAGTTTAGTTTTGGGTAGGTTATGTTAGGTTAGGTTAGAATATTTTAGTTTAGGATAGGTTAGGTTAGGTTAGGTTAGTTTAGTTTAGTTGAGTTTGTTTAGTTTAGGTTAGCTTAAGTAAGGATAGGTTAGGTTAGTTTAGGTTTGTTTAGTTTAGTCTAGTTTATGTTAGGTTAGGTTAGTTTAGTTTAGTTTAGTTTTGTTTATAGTTTAGTTTATTTTAGTTTATAGTTTAGTTTACAGTTCAGTTTATTTTATTATATAGTTTAATTTAGTTTAGTTTAGTTAGGTTTAGTTTAATGAAGGTTAATTTAGTTTAGTTTAGTTTAGGTTAGGTTAGGTTAGCTTAAGTTAGTTCAGTTTAATATAGTTTAGTTTAGTTTAAAATATAGTATCTTTAGTTTATAGATTAGTTCATAGTTTTGTTTAGTTTAGTTTAGTTTAGTTTAGGTTAGGTTAGAGTAGTTTAGTTTAGTTTAATTTAGGTTAGATTACGTTAGGTTAGTGTAGTTTAGTTTAGTTTAGTTTAGTTGAATTTATTTTAGTTTACTTTAGTTTAGGGTAGGTTAGGTTGGTTTAGTTTAGTATATGTTAGGTTCAGTTAGGTTAGGTTAGTTTAGTTTAGTTTATAGTTTAGTTTAGTTTAGTGTAGTTTAGTTTGGGTTAGTTTTGTTTAGTTTAGTTTTGTTTAGTTTCGTTTACGTTAGGTTATGTTAGATTAGGTTAGGTTAGGTAAGATAAGCTTAGTTCAGTTTAGTTTAGTTTAGGTTAGGTTTGGTTAGGTTAGGTTAGTTAAGATTAGTTTAGTTTAGTTTAGTTTATAATTTAGTTCAGTTTAGTTTATAGCTTAGTTTATAGTTTAGTTTAGTTTATAGTTTAATTTATAGTTAAGTTTAGTTTAGTACAGTTTAATTAAGTTTAGCTTAGTTTAGTTTAGTTCAGTTTAGGTTATTTTAGGGTAGCTTATGTTAGGTTAGGTTAGGTTAGTGTAGTTTATAGTTTAATTGATAGTTTAGTTTAGTTTATAATAGTTTAAGTTAGTTTAGTTTAGGTTAGGTTAGGTTAGTTTACTTTAGTTTAGTTTAGGTTAGGTTAGGCTAGGTTAAGTTAGGTTAGGTTAGTTTAGATTAGTTTAGTTTATAGTTAAGTTTACTTTAGTTTATTATTTAATTTAGTTTAGTTTAGTTTATAGTTTCGTTTACAGTTTAGTTTGGTTTAGTTTAGTTTAACTTAGATTAGTTTAGTTTGTTTTAGGTTAGGTTAAGTTGGGTGAGGTTAGTTTAGTTTAGATGAGTTTAATTTAGTTTAGTTTAGTTTATAGTTTAGTTTAGTTTACTTTAGTTTATAGTTCAATTTATAGTTTAGTTTTGTTTAGTTTATAGTTTAGTTTATCGTTTAATTTAGTTTAGTTTTGTATAGTTTAGGTTAGGTTAGGTTAGTTTAGATTAGTTTAGTTTAGGTCAGTTTAGGTTAGGTTAAGTTTGGTTAGGTTAGTTTACATTAGTTTAGTATATAGTTCAGTTTATTTTAGTTTATAGTTTAATTTAGTTTAGTTTAGGTTAAGTCAGGTTAATTTAGTTTAGTTTAGGTTAGTTTAGGTGAGGTTAGGTTAGGTTAGTTTAGGTGAGGTTAGGTTAGGTTAGTTTAGTTCTATTTAGTTTATTTTAGTTTATAGTTTAGTTTAGTTTATAGTTTAGTTTATAGTTTAGATTAGTTTAGAGTAATTTAGTTTGGTTTAGTTTACTTTAGTTTTTTTTAGTTTAGTTTCGTTTAGGTTAGGTTATGTTAGCATAGGTTAGGTTACGCTAGCTTAGTTTAGTTTAGTTGAGTATTGATTAGGTTAGGTTAGATTAGTTAATATTAGTTTTCTCTAGTTTAGTTAAGTTTAGTTATGTTTATAGTTTAGTTTAGTTTAGTTTCGTTTATAGTTTATATTATAGTTTAGTTTAGTTTAGTTTATAGTTTCGTTTATATTTTAATTTTTTTAGTTTAGTTTAATTTATTTTAGCTTAGTTTAGTTAATTTAGGTTAGTTTAGTTTAGGTTAGGTTATGTTAGTTTAGTTGAGTTTAGTTTAGTTTAGTTTATTTAAGGTTAGGTTAGATTAGGTTAGTTTAGTTTAGTTTAGGTTGGATTATATTAGATTAAGTTAGGTTAGGTTAGTTTGGTTTAGTTTAGTCTAGTTATGTTTAGTTTAGTTTATACATTAGTTTAGTTTACTTTAATTTGTAGTGTAGTTTTGTTTATAGTTTAGTTTGCAGTTTAGTATAGTTTAGTTTAGTTTAATTTAGTTTAGGTTAAGTAAGGTTAGGTTAGGTTAGGTTACTTTAGTTTAGTTTATGGTAGGTTAAGTTAGTTTAGTTTATTTTAGTGTTATTTATAGTTTATTTTTATTTAGTTTATAGTTTAGTTTACAGTTTAGTTCAGTTTAGTATATAGTTTAATTTAGTTTCGTTTAATTTACTTTAGTTTAATTTAGGTTAATTTAGTTAATTTAGTTTAGTTTAGGTCAGGTTAGGTTAGATTAGGTTAGGTTAGTTTGGTTTAGTATAGTTTAGTTTAGTTTAAAATATAGTATCTTTAGTTCATATTTTAGTTCATATTTTTGTTTAGTTTAGTGTAGTTTAGTTTAGGTTACGGTAGAGTAGTTTAGTTTAGTTTATTTTAGTTTAGTTTAGGTTAGAATAGGTTAGGTTAGTGTAGTTTAGTTTAGTTTAGTTGAATTTAATTGAGTTTATTTAGTTTAGTTTAGTTAGGTTAGGTTAGGTTAGTTTAGTTTAGATAGGTTAGGTTAAGTTAGGTTAGGTTAGTTAAGTTCAGTTTAGTTTGGTTTTGTTAAGTTTAGTTTATTTTATAGTTTAGTTCAGTTTAGTTTATAGCTAAGTTTATAGTTTAGTTTAGTTTATAGTTTGATTTATAGTTAGGTTTAGTTTATTTAATTTTAATTTACTTTAGCTTAGTATAGTTTAGTTTAATTTAGTTTAGGGTAGCTTATATTAGGTTAGGTTAGGTTAGTTTAGTTTATAGTTTTATTTAGTTTAGTTTATAGTTTAGTTTATAGTTTATTTTAGTTTAGTGTAGTTTAGTTTGTTTTATTTTATTTTAGTTTAGTTTCGTTTAGCTTAGGTTATGTTACATTAGGTTAGCTTAGGTTAGCTTAGTTTACTCTAGTTTAGTTTAGGTTAGGTTAGGTTGGAATAGGTTAGTTAAGTTTAGTTTAGATTAGTTTAGTTAGGTTTAGTTTAGTTTATAGTTTAGTTTAGTTTAGTTTAATTTAGTTTAGCTTTCTTTTTTGGGTTAGAGTACTTTAGTTTAGGGTATGTTATGTTAGGTTAGCTTGGTTAGTTAAGTTTAGTTTAGGTTAGGTTGGGTTACCTTAGTTTAGGTTAGGTTAGGTTAAGTTAGATTAGTTTAGACTAGTTTAGTTTAGTGTAATTTAGTTTATAGTTTAGTTTAGTTCAGTGTAGTTTATAGTTTAATTTAGTTTAGTTTAGTTTAATTTAGTTTAGTTTATTTAAGTTTAGGTTAGGTTAGGTTACGTAAGTTTAATTTAGTTTAGTTTAGTTTACTTATGTTTAGTTTATAGTTTAGTTTGTAGTTTTATTTTAGTTTAGTTTAGTTTAGGTAAAGTTATCTTTGGTTCGTTTAGTTTAATTTAGTTTAGATTAGGTTAGGTTAGGTTAGGGTAGTTTAGTTTAGTTTAGTTTAGGGTAGGTTTTCTTACGTTAGGTTAGTTTAGTTTAGTTTAGGTTAGGGCAGGTTAGGTTAGGTTAGGTTAGTTTAGTTTAGTTGAGGTTAATTTAGTTTAGTTTAGTTTAATGTTTAGTTTAGTATAGTTTAGTTTATGGTTTAAAAATAGTTTAGTTAATTTAGTTTATAGTTTAGTTTACAGTTTAGTTTAGTATAATTTAGTTTAGTTTAGGTTAGGTTAGGATAGGTTAGTTTATTTTAGTTTAGGTTAGGATAGGTTAGGTTAAGTTAGGTTATTTTAATTTAGATTAGTTTAGTTTAGTTTATAGTTTAGTTTACTTTAGTTTATAGTTTAATTTAGTTTAGTTTAGGTTATTTTAATTTGGTTTAGTTTAGTTTATTTTAGTTTGGTTAGGGTAGTTTAGTTTAGTATAGGTTAGGTTAGGTTAGGTAAGTTTAATTTAGTTTAGTTTAGTTTAGTTTATAGTCTAATTTATAGTTTTTTTTAGTCAATTTAGTTTAGTTTAGGTTAAGTTATGTTAGGTTAGTTTAGTTTAGTTTACTTTAGGTTAGGTTAGGTTGGGATAGGCTAATGTAGTTTAATTTAATTTAGTTGAATTTAGTTTAGTTTAGTTTAGGTTTCATTAGGTTAGTTTAGTTTAGTTTAGGTGAGGTTTGGTTAGGTTAGTTTAGTTTTATTTAGTTTATTTTAGTTTATAGTTTAGTTTAGTTTAGTTTATAGTTTAGTTTACAGTTTAGTTTACTTTAGTGTAGTTTAATTTTGTTTAGTTTACTTTAGTTTAGTTTAGTTTTGTTTCGTTTAGGTTAGGCTGTATTAGGTTAGGTTAGGTTAGCTTAGTTTAGTTTTGTTCAGTATTGATTAGGTTAGGATGTTAGTTAATATTAGTTTAGTTTAGTTCAGTTAAGTTTAGTTATGTTTATAGATTAGTTTAGTTTAGTTTCGTTATATTTTATAGTTTATTTTATTGTTTAGTTTAGGTTAGTTTATAGTTTCGTTTATAATTTAATTTTGTTTAGTTTAGTTTAATTTACTTTAGCTTGGTTTTGTTTAGTTTAGTTTAGGTTAGTTTAGTTTAGGTTAGGTTATGTTAGTTTAGTTTAGTTTAGTTAATTTTAGGTTAGGTTAAGTTAGGTAAGTCTAATTTAATTTAGTTTATAGTTTAGTTTATAGTTTAGTTTAGTTTAGTTTATAGTTTAGTTTATAGATTAGTTTAGTTTAGTATAGTTTAGTTTAGTTTAGCTTAGGTTTGTTCACTTTAGTTTAGTTTAGGTCTGTTTAGGTTAGGTTAAGTTAGTTTAGATTATTTTTGTTTAGTGTAGTTTAGTTAACAGTTAAGTTTAGTTTAGTTTAGTTTATAGTTTAATTTAGTTTAGTTTAGTTTAGTTTAGTTTAGGTTAGGTTTAGGTTAGGCTATGTTAGGTTAGTTTAGTTTAGTTTAATTTAGATTATGTTAGGTTAGGTTACTTTAATTTAATTTAGTTTGGTTTATAGTTTAGTTTACTTAGTTTATAGTTTAGTTTAGTTTAGTTTATAGTTTAATTTAGTTTAGTTTAGTTTAATTTATTTTAGGTTAGTTTAGTTTAGATTAGTTTAGGTTAGGTTAGGTCAGGTTAGGTTAGTTTAGGATGTGGTTATGTTAGATTAGGTTAGGTTAGGTTATTTTGGTTTAGTTTATTGTAGTTAAGTTAAGTTTAGTTTTATACTTTATTTTACTTTAGTTTGTAGTTTAGTTTAGTTTATTTATAGTTTAGTTTATAGTTTAGTATAGTTTAGTTTAGTTTAATTTAGTTTACAGTTTAGTTTAGTTTAGTTTAGTTTTAGTTTATAGTTTAATTTATACTTTAGTTTATATTTTAGATTATAGTTTAGTTTACTTTAGTGTAGCTTAGTTTGGTTTAGTTTTGTTTAGTTTAGTTTACTTTAGTTTCCTTTAGGTTAGGTTTTGTTAGATTAGGTTAGATTAGGTAAGCTTAGTTTAGTTTAGTTTAGGTTAGGTTAGGTTAGGTTAGTTAAGTTTAGTTTAGTTTAGTTTAGTTTATAGTTTAATTTATAGTTAAGTTTAGTTTAGTTTTATTCAGTTTGGTTTATTTTAGGGTAGCTTATGTTAGGTTAGGTTAGGTTAGTTTAATTTATAGTTTAGTTTAATTTACAGTTTAGTTTATAGTTTAGTTTAGTTTAGTTTATAATAGTTTAGTTTAGTTTAGGTTAGGTTAGGTTAGTTTAGTTTAAGTTAGGTTAATTTAGATTAGTTTAGTTTAGTTTATAGCTTAGTTTACTTTAGTTTATTATTTAATTTAATTTGGTTTAGTTTATAGTTTCGTTTATTGTTTAGTTTGGTTTAGTTTAGTTTAATTTTGTTTAGCTTATATTAGTTTAGTTAGTTTTAGGTTAGGTTAAGTTTGGTGAGGTTAGTTCAGTTTAGTTGAGTTTAATTTAGTTTAGTTTAGTTTATAATTTAGTTGAGTTTACTTTAGTTTATAGTTCAATTTATAGTTTAGTATAGTTAAGTTTATATTTTAGTTTATCGTTTAGTTTAGTATAGATTAGTTTAGTTTAGGTTAGGTTAGGTTAGTTTAGATTAGTTTAGTTTAGGTCAGTTTAGGTTAGGTTAAGTTAGGTTAGGTTAGTTTACATTAGTTTAGTTTAGTTTATAGTTTAGTTTATTTTAGTTTATAGTTTAATTTAGTTTAATTTAGTTTAGTTTAGGTTAGGTTAGGTTAGGTTAATTTAGTTAAGTTTAGGTTAGGATAGGTTAGGTAAGTTGAATTTAGCTTTGTTTGGTTAATTTAGATTATAGTTTATTTTATAGTTAACTTTAGTATAGTTTATAGTTAATTTAGTGTAGTTTAGTTTAGGTTAGATTAGTTTAGTTTAGGTTAGGTTAGGTTAGGTTTATTTGGTTTACTATAGTTTAGTTCATTTTAGTTTAGTTTACTCTAGTTTATAGTTTAATTTAGTTTAGTTTAGGTTATTTAAATTTGGATTAGTTTAGTTTAGTTTAGAATAGGTTGGGTTAGTTTAGTTTAGTATAGGTTAGGTTAGGTTAGGTAAGTTTAATACATTTTAGTTTAGTTTATATAAGTTTAGTTTTGTTTATAATTTTGTTTAGTTTAGTTTAGTTTATAGCTCAGTTTATAGTTTAATTTAGTTTAATTTATAGCTTTGTTTATAGTTAATTTAATTTAGTTTAGTTTAGTTTAGGTTAATTTATGTTAGGTTAGTTTAGTTTAGTTTAGTTTAGGTTAGGATAGGTTCGGTTAGGTTAGTGTAGTTTAATTTAGTTTAGTTTTATTTAGTTTAGTTTAGTTTAGTTTAGGTTACGATAGGTTAGTTTAGTTTAGTTTAGTTTAGGTGAGGTTAGGTTAGGTTAGCTTAGTTCAGTTTAGTTCAGAATTGATTAGGTTAGGTTAGGTTAGTTAATATTAGTTTAGTTAAGTTTAGTTAAGTTTAATTATGTTTATAGATTAGTATATTTTAGTTTAGTTTATAGTTTATTTTTTAGTTTAATTTAGTTTATAGTTTCGTTTATAGTTTAGTTTTGTTTAGTTAAGTTTAATTTTGTTTAGCTTAGTTTAGTTTAGATTAGTTTAAGTTAGTTTAGTTTAGGTTAGATTATCTTAGGTAGTTTAGTTTAGTTTAATTTAGGTTAAGTTAGGTAAGTATAATTTAGTTTAGTTATGTTTAGTTTAGTTTATAGTTTAGTTTACAGTTTAGTTTAGTTTAGTTTATAGTTTAGCATAGTTCAGTTTAGTTTAGATTAGGTTAGTTTAGTTTAGTTTAGTTTAAGTTAGGTTAGGTTAAATTAGGTAAGTTTAATTTAGTTAAGTTTGGTTTAGTTTAGTTTATAGTTTTGTTTATAATTTAGTTTAGTTTAGTTTAGGTTAGGTTAGGTTAGTTTTGTTTGGTTTAGTTTAGTTTATGTTATGTTAGGTTAGTTTTGTTTAGGTTAGTTTTTTTATACTTTAGTTTACTTTAGTTTATAGATTGGTGTTGTTTAGTTTATAGTTTAATTTAGTTTAATTTAGTTTAGTTTAGTTTAATTTAGGTTAGGTTAGTTTAGTTTAGTTTAGTTTAGGTTAGGAAAGGTTAGCTTAATTTAGTTTAGTATAGTTTAGTTTAGTTTTTAGTTTATAATTTACTTTATAGTTTTGTTAGGTTAGGTTAGAGTAGGTTAGTTTAGTTTAGTTTAGTTTAATTTAATTTAGTTTAGTTTAGTTTAGTTTAGGGTGCGTTAGGTTAGTTAAGATTAGTTTAGTTTAGGTTAGGTTAAATTACGTTAGGTTAGTTTATAATTTAGTTTAGTTTATAGTTTTGTTTAGTTTATTTTAGGTTAGGTTAGGTTAGGTTAGATTAGTTTAGTTTAGTTTAGTTTAGTATAATTTAATTTAGTTTAGTTTAGTTAATTTAGGTTAGGTTAGGTTAGTTTAGTTTAGTTTAGTTTTGTTTAGGTTAGGTTAAGTTTGGTTAGGTTAATTTAGTTTAGTTTATAGTTTAGTTTAGTTTATAGTTTAGTTTATTGTTTGGTATGAAGTTTAGTTTATAGTTTATTTTAGTTTAGTATAGTTTAGTTTGGTTTAGTTTATTATAGTTTCGTTTACTTTAGGTTATGTTAGATTAGGTTAGGTTAGGTTAGCTTTCTTTAGTTTATTTTAGTTTAGGTTAGATTAAGTTAGGTTAGTTTAGTTTAGTTAAGATTAGTTTATTTTAGTTTAGTTTAGTTTATAGTTTAGTTTATATTTTAGTTTATACTTTAGTTTATAGTTTATTTTATTTTAGTGTAGTTTAGTTTGGTTTAGTTTAGTTTAGTTTAGTTTCGTTTAGCTTAGGTTATGTTATATTAGGTTAGCTTAGTTTACCTGTTTAGGTTAGGTTAGGTTAGAATAGGTAAGTTAAGATTACTTTAGTTTAGTTTAGATAGGTTTAATTTATTTTATAGTTTAGTTTTGTTTAATTTATAGTTTAGTTTATAGTTTAATTTATAGTTTAATTTAGTTTAGTTTAGTTTAATTTATTGTAGCTTTGTTTTGTTTCGTTTAGTTTACTTTAGTTTAGGGTATGCTATGTTAGGTTAGGTTGGGTTAGTTTAGTTTAGTTTAGGTTAGGTTACCTTAGGTTATGTTAGGTTAGGTTAGGTTGGGTTAAGTAAGGTTAGGTTAGTTTTGAATAATCTAGTTTAGTTTAGTTTAGGTTAGGTTCGGTTAGGGAAGTTTAATTTAGTTTAGTTTAGTTTAGTTAAATTTAGTTTATAGTTTAGTTTATAGTTTAGTTTGTACTTTAGTTTAGTTTAGTTTAGTTTAGGATAAGTTATGTTAGGTTCGTTTAGTTTAGTTTAGATTAGGTTATGTTAGGTTAGGTTAGGGTAGTTTAGTTTAGTTTAGTTGAATTTAGTTTAGTTTAGTTCAGTTTAGGTTACGTTAGGTTATTTTAATTTAGATTAGTTTAGGTTAGGTTAGTTTACTTTAGTTTAGTTTATTTTGATTTTAGTTTAGTATAGTTTATATTTTAGTTTATAGTTTAGTTTAATTTAGTTTATAATTTAATTTAGTTTAGTTTAGTTTAGTTTAATTTTGGTTAATTTAGTTTAGTTTAGTTTAGGTTAGGTTAGGTTACGTTAGGTTAGGTTAGTTTAATTTAGTTTATAGTGTAGTTTACTTTCGTTTAGTTTATAGTTTAGTTGACATTTTATTTTTATAGTTTAGTTTAGTTCAGTGTAGTTTAGTTTGGTTTAGTTTTGTTTAGATTAGTTTAGTTTTGTTTAGGTTAGGTTATATTAGATTAGGTTATGTTGGGTAAGCTTAGTTTAGTTTAGTTTAGTTTAGGGTAGCTTAGTTAAGTTTAGAGAAGTTTAGTTAACTTTGGTTTAATTTATAGTTTAATTCAGTATAGTTTATAGCTTAGTTTATAATTTAGTTTAGTTTAGTTTATGGTTTAATTTATAGTTAAGTTTAGTTTAGTTTAATTTAGTTTACTTAGTTTAGTTTAGTTTAAATTAGTTTAGTTTAGTTTAGTTTAGTTTAAGTTAGGTTAGATTAGGTTAGGTAAGTTTAATTTAGTTTAGGTTGGTTTAGTTTAGTTTATAGCTTATTTTTAGTTTTGTTTATAGTTTAGATTAGTTTATAGTTTAATTTAGTTTAGTTTAGTTTAATTTAGATTAGGTTTGTTTAGTTTAGTGTAGTGTAGGTTAGGTTAGGTTAGGTTAGGTTAATTCAATTTTGTATAGTTTAATTTAGTTTATTTTAGTTTAGTTTATAGTTTATTTTAGTTTATAGTTTAGTTTACGGTTTTGTTTAGTAAGTTTAGTTTAATTTTGGTTACGTTAGGTTAGGTTAGTTTAATTTAGTTTAGTTTATAGTTTAGTTTAGTTTATTTTACAGTTAAGTTTATCCTTTAGTTTATAGTTTAGTTTATAGTTTAGTTTAATTTAGT
This sequence comes from Metallyticus violacea, assembly GCA_030762175.1. Classification (NCBI taxonomy): domain Eukaryota; kingdom Metazoa; phylum Arthropoda; class Insecta; order Mantodea; family Metallyticidae; genus Metallyticus; species Metallyticus violacea. The sequence continues at coordinate 98,255,790 of CM060835.1, read as the reverse complement.
GTAGTTTAGTTTGGTTTAGTTTAGTTTTGATTAGTTTAGTTTCGTTTAGGTTAGGTTAAGTTAGGTTAGTTAAATTTAGTTTAGTTTAGTTTATAGTTTTGTTTAGTTTAGTTTATAGCTTAGTTTATAGTTTAATTTTTTTTAATTTATAGTGTAGTTTATAGTTTGGTATAGTTTAGTTTAGTTTAATTTAGTATAGCTTAGTTTAGTTTAGTTTAGTTTAGGGTAGGTTATGTTACGTTAAATTAGTTTAGTTTAATCTAGGTTAGGGTAGGTTAGGTTAGGTTAGGTTAGTTTAGTTTAGTTGAGGTTAATTCAATTTAGTTTAGTTTATAGTTTAGTTTACTTTAGTTTATAGTTTAATTATTTTTATTTAGGTTATTTTAATTTGCTTTAGTTTAGTTTCGTTTAGATTAGGTTAGGATAGTTTAGATTAGTTTAGTTTAGTTTAGTTTAGGTGAGGTTAGGTAAGGTTAGTTTAGTTCTATTTAGTTTATTTTAGTTATTAGTTTAATTTAGTTTAGTTTATAGTTTAGTTTATAGTTTTGTTTAGTTTAGTGTAGTTTATTTTTGTTTAGTTTACTTTAGTTTAATTTAGTTTGGTTTCGTTTAGGTTAGGTTATGTTAGGTTAGGTTAGGTTAGGCTAGCTTAGTTTAGTTTAGTTCAGTATTGATAAGGTTAGGTAAGGTTAGTTAATATTAGTTTACTTTAGGTTAGTTAAGTTTAGTTATGTTTATAGATTAGTTTAGTTTAGTTTCGTTCATAGTTAATTTCATAGTTTAGTTTTGTTTAGTTTATAGTTTCGTTTATAGTTCAATTTTGTTTAGTTTAGTTTAATTTAGTTTAGCTTAGTTTAGTTTAGTTTAGGTTAGTTAAGTTTAGGTTAGGTTATGTTAGGTTAGTTTAGCTTTGTTTAGTTTAGTTTAGGTTAAGTTAAGTAAGTATAATTTAGTTTAGTTTGGTTTAGTTTAGTTTATAATTTAGTTTATAGTTTAGTTTATTTTATAGTTTAGTTTAGTTTAGTTTAGGATAGTTTAGTTTAGTTTAAGTTTGGTTAGTTCAGCTTAGTTTAGTTTAAGTCAGTTTAGGTAAGGTTAAGTTAGGTTAGGTTAGTTTAGATTATTTTAGTATAGTTTTGTTTAGTTTATAGTTTAGTTTAGTTTAGTTTAGTTTATAGTTTAATTTACATTAGTTTAGTTTAATTTAGTTTCGTTTAGTTTAGTTTAAGTTAGGTTATATTAGGTTAGTTTAGATTAGTTTAGGTTAGGTTAAGTTAGGTAAGTTTAATTTAGTTTAGTTTGGTTTAGTTTAGTTTATAGTTTAGTTTATGATTTTGTTTATATTTTAGTTTAGTTTAGTTTAGTTTTAGTTAGGTTTCGTAGGGTTAGGTTAGGTTATGTTAGGTTAGTTTATTTTAGTTTAATTTAGTTTATGTTAGGTTAGGTTAGTTTCGTTTAGTTTAGTTGTGTTTATAGTTTAGTATACTTAGTATATAGTTTAGTTTAGTTTAGTTTATAGTTTAATTTAGTTAAATTTAGTTTAGTTTAGTTTAATTTAGGTTTGGTTAGTTTAGTTTAGTTTGGTTTAGGTTGGGTAAGGTTATGTTAATTTAGTTTAGTATAGTTTAGTTTAGTTTATTTTAGTTTAATTTATTGTTTAGTTTACATTTTTGTTTAGTTTAGTTTAGTGTAGTTTAGTTTGGGTTAGGTTAGGTTAGGTTAGGTTAGTTTAGTTAAGTTTAGTTTATAGTTTGGTTAAGTTTAGTTTGCAGTTTAGTTTACTCTTTAGTTTATAGTGTAGTTTATAGTTTAGTTTAATTTATAATTTATTTTAGTTTAGTTTACTTAATTTAGTTTAGAGTAGGTTAGGTTAGGTTAGGTTAGTTTAGTTTAGTTTAGAATAGGTTATGTTAGATTAGGTTAGGTTAGGTTAGTTCGGTTTAGTTCAGTCCAGTTAAGTTTAGTTTAGTTTATTCTTTAGTTTAGTTTATTTTATTTTATAGTTTAGTTAAGTTTTGTTTATAGTTTAGTTTGCAGTTTAGTATAGTTTAGTTTAGTTTAATTTAATTTAGCTAAGTTTAGTTTAGTTTAGTTTAGTTTAGGTTATGTTAGAGTATTTTAGTTTAGTTTAGTTTACTTTAGTTTAGGTTAGATTAGGTTAGGTTAGTGTAGTTTAGTTTAATTTAGTTTAGTTGAAATTATTTGGTTTAGTTTAGTTTAGGTTAGTTTAGTTTAGTGTAGGTTGGGTTAAGTAATTTTAGGTTAGTTTAATTTAGTTTAGTTTATAGTTTAGTATAGTTTAGTGTAGTTTAGTTTGGTTTAGTTTTGTTTAATTTAATTTAGTTTAGTTTCGTTTAGGTTAGGTTATGTAAGATTAGGTTAGGTTAGGTTAGCTTAGTTTAGTTTAGTTTAGGTTAGGTTAGGTTAGGTTAGTTAAGTTTTGTTTAGTTTAGTTTAGTTAACTTTAGTTTAGATTTTACTTCAGTTTAGTTTATAGCTTAATTTATAGCTTAGTTTAGGTCATTGTTTAAATTATAGTTAAGTTTAGTTTAGTTTAGTTTAATTTAGTTTAGCTTATTTTAGTATAGTTTAGTTTATTTTAGGGTAGCTTATGTTAGGTAAGGTAAGGTTAGTATAGTTTACAGTTTAATTTATAGTTTACTTTAGTTTATAGTTTAGTTTAGTTTAGTTTATAATAGTTTAGTTTAGGTTAGGTTAGGATAGTTTGGTTTAGTTTAGTTTAGGTTAGACTAGGCTAGGTTAAGTTATGTTGGGTTAGTTTAGATTAGTTTAGTTTAGTTTAATTTATATTTAGTTTACTTTAGTTTATCATTTAATTTAGTTTAGTTTAGTTTATAGTTTCGTTTATAGTTTAGTTAGGTTTAGTTTAGTTTAATTTAGTGTACCTTAGATTAGGTTAGTTTGTTTTAGGTTAGGTTAGGTTAGGTGAGGTTAGTTTAGTTAATTGAGTTTAATTTAGTTTAGTTTAGTTTATAGTTCAGTATAGTTTAATTTATTGTTCAATTTATAGTTTAGTTTAGTTTAGTTTATAGATTAGTTTATCGTTTAGTTTAATTTAATATAGTTTAGTTTAGTTTAGGTTCGAGTAGGTTAGTTTAGATTAGTTTAGTTTAGGTCAGTTTAGGTTACGTTAAGTTAGGTTAGGTTAGTTTAGATTAATTTAGTTTAGTTTAGTTTAGTTTATAGTTTAGTATATTTTAGTTTAATTTATAGTTTAGTTTAGTTTATAGTTTAGTTTATAGTTTTGTTTAGTTTATTTTAGTGTAGTTTAGTTTGGGTAAGGTTAGGTTAGGTTAGGTTAGTTCAGTTAAGTTTAGTTTATAGTGTGGTTTAGTTTAGTTTACAGTTTAGTTTATTCTTTAGATTATAGTGTAGTTTATAGTTTAGTTTAATTTACAATTTATTTTAGTTTAGTTCAGTTTAATTTAGTTTAGAGTAGGTTAGGTTAGGTTAGTTTAGTTTAGTTTAGGTTAGGTTAGGTTAGTTTAGTTTAGTTGAGTTGAATTTAGTTTAGTTTAATTTATAGTTTAGTTTAGTTTACTTTATAGTTTAGTTTAGTTAATTTATAGTTTAATTTAGTTTAGTTTAGTTTAGTATAATTAAGTTTCGTTTAGTTTATAGTTTTGTTAATAGTTTGGTTTAGTTTAGTATAGGTTAAATTATGTTAGGTTAGATTAGTTTAGTTTAGTTTACTTTAGGTTAGGTTATGTTAGGTTAGGTAAGTTGAATTTAGTTTAGTTTAGTTTAGTTAAGTTTAGTTTTTAGTTTAGTTTATAGATTAGTTTGTAGTTTAGTTTAGTTTAGTTTAATTTAGGTTAGTTTATAGTTTATTTTATTTTATTTTATAGTTTAGTTTATAGTTTTGTTTAGTTTGGTTTAGTTTAGTTTAGTTTAGGTTAGGTTAGGTTAGGTTAGGTAAGGTTAGGTTAGAGTAGTTTAGTTTAGGTTAGGTTATGTTAGGTTAGTGCAGTTCAATTTAATTTAGTTTAGTTTAGTTGAATTTAATTTAGTTTAGTTAGGTTAGTTTATGTAAGTTAGGTTAGTTTAGTATAGTTTAGTTTAGGTTAGGTTAAATTAGGTTATTTTGTTTAGTTTACTTTAGTATGTAGTTTAGTTTATAGTTTAGTTTATAGTTTAGTTTAGTTTGGTTTAGTTTATTTTAGTTTAGTTTAGTTAAGTTTCGTTTAGCTTAGGTTATGTTATATTAGGTGAGCTTAGGTTATATTAGTTTACCCTAGTTTAGTTTAGGTTAGGTTAGGTTAGAATAGGTTAGTTAAGTTTAGTTTAGTTAGGTTCAGTTTGGTTTATAGTTTAGTTTAGTTTAGTTTATAGTTTAGTTTATAGTTTAGTTTAGATTATAGTTTAATTTATAGTTTAGTTTAGTTTAGTTTAGTTTAAATTAGTTTAGCTTTCTTTAGTTTCGTTTAGTATACTTTAGTTTAGGGTATGTAATGTTAGTTTAGGTTAGGTTAGGTTACCTTAGGTTAGTTTAGGTTAGGTTAAGTTAGTTTAGAATAGTTTAGTTTAGTAGAATTTAGTTTATAGTTTAGTTTAGTTTAGTTTATAGTTTAATTTAGTTTAGTTTAGTTTAATTTACTTAGTTTAGTTTAGGTTAGTTTAGGTAAGTTTAATTAAGTTTAGTTTAGTTTAGTTAAGTTTGGTTTATAGTTTAGTTTATAGTTTAGTTTGTAGTTTAGTTTAGTTTAGTTTAGGTTAAATTATGTTAGGTTCGTTTAGTTTAATTTAGTTTAGATTAGATAAGGTTAGATTAGGTTAAGTTTGGATAGTTTAGTTTAGTTTAGTTAAATTTAGTTTAGTTTAGTTGAGTTTAGGTTAGATTAGGTTAGGTTAGGTTAGTTTAGTTTAGTTTAGGTTGGGTTATGTTAGATTAGGTTAGGTTAGATAAGTTTGGTTTAGTCTAGTTAAGTTTAGTTTAGTTACACTTTGGTTTAGTTTAGTTTAGTTTATAGTTTAGTTTAGTTTTGTTTATAGTTTAGTTTATAGTTTAGTAAAGTTTAGTTTAGTTTAATTTAGTTTAGCTAAGTTAAGTTTAATTTAGTTTAGTTTAGTTTTGGGTACGTTATGTTAGGTTAGGTTAGTTTAGTTTAGTTTAGGTTAGGTTAGGTTAGGTTAGTTTAGTTGAGTTTAGTTTAGTTTAGGTTAGGTTAAGTAAGGTTAGGTTAGGTTAGGTTAGGTTAGTTTAGTTTAGTTTATGTTAGGTTAGTTTAGTTTAGTTTAGTTTTGTTTATAGTTTAGTTTAGTTTATAGTTTAGTTTATAGTTCGGTTTAGTATATAGTTTAATTTACTTTAGTTTAGTTTAGTTAAGTTTAATTTAGGTTAATTTAGTTTAGTTTAGGTTAGGTTAGGTTAGTTTAGTTTAGTTTATGTTAGGTTATTTTAGTTTAGATTAGTTTTGTTTATAGTTTAGTTTAGTTTATAGTTTAGTTCATAGTTTTGTTTAGTTTAGTTTAGTGTAGGTTAGATTAGAGTAGTTTAGTGTAGTTTAGTTTAGATTAGTTGAATTTAATTTATTTTAGTTTAGTTTAGTTTAGTTTAGTTTAGTATAGGTTAAGTTAGGTTAGGTTAGTTTAGTTTAATTTAGTTTAGTTTATAGTTTAGTTTACTTTCGTTTAGTTTATAGTTTAGTTTATACTTTAGTTTACATTTAATTTTTATAGTTTAGTTTAGTTCAGTGTAGTTTACTTTGATTTAGATTTGTTTAGTTTAGTTTAGTTTAGTTTCGTTTAGATTAGGTTATGTTAGATTAGGTTAGGTTAGGTAAGCTTAGTTTAGTTTAGTTTAGTTTGGGTTAGGTTAGTTAAGTTTAGTTTAGTTTAGTTAAGTTTAGTTTAATTTATAGTTTAATTCATTATAGTTTATAGCTTAGTTTATAGTTTAGTTTAGTTTATAGTTTAATTTATAGTTAAGTTTAGTATAGTTTAGTTTAATTTAGTTTAGCTTAGTTTAGTTTAGTTTAAATTAGTTTAGTTTAGTTTAGTTTAGTTTTGTTTAGGTTAGGTTAGATTAGGTTAGGTTAATTTAGTTTAGTTTAGGTTATGTTATGTTAGGTAAGTTTAATTTAGTTTAGTTTAGTTTAAAGCTTATTTTATAGTTTGTTTATAGTTTAGTTTAGTTTATAGTTTAATTAATTTAGTTTAGTTTAGTTTAGTTTAGGTTAGGTTAGTTTAGTTTAGTTTGGTGTGGGTTAGGTTAGGTTAGGTTAATTTAATTTTGTATAGTTTAATTTAGTTTATTTTAGTTTAGTTTATAGTTTAGTTTACAGTTTGTTTAGTTTACTTTACTTTAGTTTGGGTTAGGTTAGGTTAGGTTGGGTTAGTTTAGTTTATAGTTAACTTTAGTTTATTTTACAGTTATGTTTATCGTTTAGTTTATAGTTTAGTTTAATTTAGTGTAGTTCAGTTTGGTTTAGTTTAGTTTTGTTTAGTTTAGTTTTGTTTAGGTTTGGTTATGTTAGATTAGGTTAGGTTAGATTAGCTTAGTTAAGTTTAGTTTAGTTTAAGTTAGTTTAGGTTAGGTAAGTTAGGTTAGTTAAATTTAGTTTAGTTTAGTTAAGTTTAGTTTAGTTTATAGTTTTGTTTAGTTTAGTTTAGTTTATGGCTTAGTTTATAGTTTAATTTTTTTTAATTTATAGTGTAGTTTATAGTTTGGTTTAGTTTAGTTTAGTTTAATTTAGTTTAGCTTAGTTTAGTTTAGTTTAGTTTAGTTTAGTTTAGGTTAGGTTAGTTTAGTTTAGTTTGGTGTGGGTTAGGTTAGGTTAGGTTAATTTAATTTTGTATAGTTTAATTTAGTTTATTTTAGTTTAGTTTATAGTTTAGTTTACAGTTTGTTTAGTTTACTTTACTTTAGTTTGGGTTAGGTTAGGTTAGGTTGGGTTAGTTTAGTTTATAGTTTACTTTAGTTTATTTTACAGTTATGTTTATCGTTTAGTTTATAGTTTAGTTTAATTTAGTGTAGTTCAGTTTGGTTTAGTTTAGTTTTGTTTAGTTTAGTTTTGTTTAGGTTTGGTTATGTTAGATTAGGTTAGGTTAGATTAGCTTAGTTAAGTTTAGTTTAGTTTAAGTTAATTTAGGTTAGGTAAGTTAGGGTAGTTAAATTTAGTTTAGTTTAGTTAAGTTTAGTTTAGTTAAGTTTAGTTTAATTTATAGTTTGGTTTAGTTTAGTTTAGTTTAATTTAGTTTAGCTTAGTTTAGTTTAGTTTAGTTTAGGGTAGGTTATGTTACGTTAAGTTAGTTTAGTTTAGTTTAGGTTAGGGTAGGTTAGGTTAGGTTAGGTTAGGTTAGTTTAGTTTAGTTGAGGTTAATTCAGTTTAGTCTAGTTTATAGTTTAGTTTAGTTTAGTTTATAATTTAATTTATACTTTAATTTAGTTTAGTTTATTTTATAGTTTAGTTTACAGTTTAATTTAGTTTAGTTTACTATAGTTTACTTTAGTTTAGGTTAGGTTAGGTTAGGATAGTTTAGTTTAGTTTAGGTTAGGTTAGGTTAGGTTAAGTTAGGTTATTTTAATTTAGATTAGTTTAGTTTAGTTTATAGTTTAGTTTACTTTAGTTTATAGTTTAATTTAGTTTTATTTAGATTATTTTAATTTGTTTTAGTTTCGTTTCGTTTAGATTAGGTTAGGTTAGTTTAGTTTAGTTTAGTGTAGTTTAGGTGAGGTTTGGTTAGGTTAGTTTAGTTCTATTTAGTTTATTTTATTTATTAGTTTCATTTAGTTTAGTTTATAGTTTGGTTTATAGTTTTCTTTAGTTTACTTTATTTTAGTTTAGTTTGGTTTCGTTAGGGTTAGGTTATGTTATGTTAGGTTAGGTTAGGCTAGCTTAGTTTAGTTTAGTTCAGTATTGACAAGGTTACGTTAGGTTAGTTAATATTAGTTTATTTTAGTTTAGTTAAGTTTAGTTATGTTTATAGATTAGTTTAGTTTAGTTTCGTTTATAGTTAATTTTATAGTTTAGTTTAGTTTATAGTTTCGTTTATACTTTTATTTTGTTTAGTTTAGTTTAATTTAGTTTAGCTTAGTTTAGTTTAGTTTAGGTTAGTTTAGTTTAGGTTAGGTTATATTAGGTTAGTTTAGTTTAGTTTAATTTAGTTTAGGTTAAGTTAAGTAAGTATAATTTAGTTTAATTTGGTTTAGTTTAGTTTATATTTTAGTTTATAGTTTAGTTTAGTTTATAGTTATGTTTATAGTTTAGTTTAGTTTAGGATAGTTTAGTTTAGTTTAGTTTAGGTTTGGTTAGTTCAGTTTAGTTTAGTTTAGGTCAGTTTAGGTAAGGTTAAGTTAGGTTAGGTTAGTTTAGATTATTTTAGTATAGTTGAGTTTAGTTAATAGTTTAGTTTAGTTTAGTTAATAGTTTAATTTACATTAGTTTAGTTTAATTTAGTTTCGTTTTGTTTTGTTTAGGTTAGGTTATATTAGGTTAGTTTAGATTAGTTAAGATTAGGTTAAGTTAGGTAAGTGTAATTTAGTTTAGTTTGGTTTCGTTTTGTTTATAGTTTAGTTTATAGTTCTGTTTATAATTTAGTTTAGTTTAGTTTCGCTTTAGTTAGGTTACGTAAGGTTAGGTTAGGTTATGTTAGTTTAGTTTAGTTTAATTTAGTTTATGTTAGGTTAGGTTAGTTTAGTTTAGTTGTGTTTATAGTTTAGTTTACTTAGTTTATATTTTAGTTGAATTTAGTTTAGTTTATAGTTTAATTTAGTTTAATTTAGTTTATTTTAGTTTAATTTAGGTTTGGTTAGTTTAGTTTAGTTTAGTTTAGCTTAGGTAAGGTTAGGTTAATTTATTTTAGTATAGTTTAGTTTAGTTTATTTTGGTTTAATTTATAGTTTAGTTTAGTTTATAGTTTAGTTTACAGTTTTGTTTAGTTTAGTTTAGTGTAGTTTATTTTGGGTTAGGTTAGGTTAGTTTAGTTTAGTTAAGTTTAGTTTATAGTTTGGTTTAGTTTAGTTTACAGTTTAGTTTATTCTTTAGTTTATAGTGTAGTTTATAGTTTAGTATAATTTTTAATTTATTTTAGTTTAGTATAGTTTAATTTAGTTTAGAGTAGGTTAGGTTAGGTTAGGTTAGTTTAGTTGAGTTTAATTTATTTTAGTGTAGTTTAGTTTATAGTTTAATTTATAGTTATTTTAGTTTACTTTATAGTTTAGTTTAGTTAATTTATAGTTTAATTTAGTTTTGTTTAGTTTAGTTTAATTTAGTTTCGTTTAGTTTATAGTTTTGTTTATAGTTTAGTTTAGTTTAATTTAAGTTATGTTGGGTTAGTTTAGTTTAGTTTAGGTTAGGTTATGTTAGTTTAGGTAAGTTTAATTTAGTTTAGTTTAGTTTAGTTAAGATTAGTTTATAGTTTAGTTTATAGTTGAGTTTGTAGTTTAGTTTAATTTAGTTTATGTTAGTTTATAGTTTAGTTTATTTTATTTTATAGTTTAGTTTATAGTTTTGTTTAGTTTAGTTTAGTTTAGTTTAGTTTAATTTAGGTTAGGTAAGGTTAGGTTAGAGTAGTTTAGTTTAGGTTAGGTTATGTTAGGTTATTGCAGTTTAATTTAATTTAGTTTAGTTTAGTTGAATTTAATTTAGTTTAGTTAGGTTAGTTTAGGTAACTTAGGTTAGTTTAGTATAGTTCAGTTTAGGTTAGGTTAAGTTAGGTTATTTTGTTTAGTTTAGTTTAGTTTATAGTTTAGTTTAGTGTAGTTTAGTTGGTTTTAATTTATTTTAGTTTCGTTTATTTTAGTTTCGTTTAGCTTAGGTTATGTTATATTATGTTAGCTTAGGTTATCTTAGTTTACCCTAGTTTAGTTTAGGTGAGGTTAGGTTAGAATAGGTTAGTTAAGTTTAGTTTAGTTTAGTTTAGTTAGGTTTAGTTTAGTTTAAACTTTAGTTTAGTTTATAGTTTAGTTTAGATTATATTTTAATTTATAGTTTAGTTTAGTTTAGTTTACAGTTTAATTTAGTTTAGTTTAGTTTAATTTAGTTTTGTTTAGTTTAGTTTAGGTTAGGTTAAGTTAGGTTAGTTTAAATTTAGTTTAGTTTAGTTAAGTTTATTTTACAGTTTAGTTTATCCCTTAGTTTATAGTTTAGTTTAATTTAGTGTAGTTTAGTTTGGTTTAGTTTAGTTTAGTTTCGTTTAGGTTAGGTTATGTGAGATTAGGTTATGTTAGATTAGCTTAGGTAAGTTTAGTTTAGTTTAGGTTAGTTTAGGTTAGGTTAAGTTAGGTTAGTTAAATTTAGTTTAGTTTAGTTAAGTTTAGTTTAGTTTATACTTTTGTTTATTTTAGTTTAGTTTATAGCTTAGTTTATATTTTAATTTAATTTAATTTATGTTGTAGTTTATAGTTTGGTTAGGTTTAGTTTAGTTTAATTTAGTTTAGCTCAGTTTAGTTTAGTTTAGTTTAATTTAGTTTAGGATAGGTTATGTTACGTTAGGTTAGTTTAGTTTAGTTTAGTTGAGGTTAATTTAGTTTAGTTTAATTTATAGTTTAGTTTAGTTTAGTTTAGTTTATGGTTTAATTTATAGTTTAGTTAATTTAGTTTATAATTTAGTTTACAGTATAGTTTAGTTTAGTTTAGTATAGTTAATTTAGTTTAGGTTAGGTTAGGTTAGGTTAGTTTAATTTAGTTTAGGTTAGGATAGGTTAGGTTAAGTTAGGTTATTTTAATTTAGATTAGTTTAGTTTAGTTTATAGTTTAGTTTACTTTAGTTTATAGTTTAATTTAGTTTAGTTTAGGTTATTTTAATTTGGTTTAGTTTATTGTAGTTTAGTTTGGTTAGGGTAGTTTAGTTTAGTATAGGTTAGGTTAGGTTAGGTAAGTTTAATTTAGTTTAGTTTAGTTTAGTTTAGGTTAGTTAGGTTGGGATAGGTTAATGTAGTTTAATTTAGTTTAGTTGAATTTAGTTTAGTTTAGTTTAGTTTAGGTTTCATTAGGTTAGTTTAGTTTAGTTTAGGTGAGGTTTCGTTCGGTTGGTTTAGTTCTATTTAGTTTATTTTAGTTTATAGTTTAGTTTAGTTTATAGTTTAGTTTACAGTTTAGTTTACTTTAGTGTAGCTTAATTTTGTTTAGTTTACTTTAATTTAGTTTATTTTAGTTTCGTTTAGGTTAGGCTATGTTAGGTTAGGTTAGGTTAGCTTAGTTAATTTTGTTCAATATTGATTAGGTTAGGATGATAGTTAATATTAGTTTACTTTGGTTCAGTTAAGTTTAGTTATGTTTATAGATTAATTTAGTTTAGTTTCGTTTATAGTTTATTTTATAGTTTAGTTTAGTTTAATTTATAGTTTCGTTTATAGTTTAATTTTGTTTAGTTTAGTTTAATTTAGTTTAGCTTTGTTTTATTTAGTTTAGTTTAGGTTAGTTTAGTTTAGGTTAGGTTATGTTAGTTTAGTTTAGTTAAGTTTAGTTTAGTTTAGGTTAGGTTAAGTTAGGTAAGTCTAATTTAGTTTAGTTTGGTTTAGTTTAGTTTATAGTTTAATTTATAGTTTAGTTTAGTTTATAGTTTAGTTTATAGATTAGTTTAGTTTAGTATAGTTTAGTTTAGTTTAGCTTAGGTTTGTTCAGTTTAGTTTAGTTTAGGTCTGTTTAGGTTAGGTTAAGTTAGGTTAAGTTAGTTTAGATTATTTTTGTTTACTGTAGTTTAGTTAACAGTTTAGTTTAGTTTAGTTTATTTTATAGTTTAATTTACTTTAGTTTAGTTTAGTTTAGTTTAGGTTAGGTTAGGTAAGGTTAAATTAGGCTATGTTAGGAGAGTTTAGTTTAGTTGAATTTAGTATATGTTAGGTTAGGTTACTTTAATTTACTTTAGTTTTGTTTATAGTTTAGTTTACTTAGTTTTTAGTTTAGTTTCGTTTAGTTTATAGTTTAATTTAGTTTAATTTAGTTTAGTTTAAGTTAGGATAGCTTAGGTTAGTTTAGTTTAGTTTAGTTTAGTTTAGGTTATGTTAAGTAAGTTTAGGTTAGGTTAGTTTAGATTAGTTTAGTTTATGTTAGGTTAGGTTAGTTTAGTTCTATTTAGTTTATTTTAGTTTATATTTTAGTTTAGTTTAGTTTATAGTTTAGTTTATAGTTTAGTTTAGTTTAGTGTAGTTTAGTTTTGTTTAGTTTACTTTAGTTTAGTTTAGTTTCGTTTAGGTTAGGTTATGTTAGGTTAGCTTAGGTTAGGTTAGCTTAGCTTAGTTTAGTTCAGTATTGATTAGGTTAGATTAGGTTAGTTAATATTAGTTTAGTGTAGTTTATTCTAGTTATGTTTATAGATTAGTTTAGTTTAGTTTCGTTTATAGTTTATTTTATAGTTTAGTTTAGTTTATAGTTTCGTTTAGTTTAATTTTGTTTAGTTTAGTTTAATTTAGTTTAGCTTAGTTTAGTTTAGTTTAGTTTAGGATAGTTTGGTTTAGGTTAGGTTAGGTTAGGTAAGTTTAATTTAGTTTAGTTTGGTTTAGTTTAGTTTATAGTTTAGTTTAGTTTATAGTTTAGTTTAGTTTAGTTTAGTTTGGTTTAATTTAGGTTAGGTTAGTTTAGTTTAGTTTAAGTTAGGTTAGGTTAGGTTAGTTTAGTTTAGTATAGTTTAGTTTATTTTAAAATATAGTATTTTTAGTTTATAGTTTAGTTCATAGATTTGTTTAGTTTAGTTTAGTTTAGGTTGGGTTAGAGTAGTTTAGTTTAGTTTAGGTTAGATTATGTTAGATTAGTGTAGTTTAGTTTAGTTCAGTTCAATTCAATTTAGTTTAGTTTAGTTTAGGTTAGGTTAAGTTAGGTTAGGTTAGTTTAGTTTAGTTTAGTTTAGTTTATAGTTTAGTTTAGTTTGGTTTTAGTTTATAGTTTAGTTTTTACTTTAGTTTATATTTTAGATTATAGTTTAGTTTACTTCAGTGTAGCTTAGATTGGTTTAGTTTTGTTTAGTTTAGTTTACTTTTGTTCCCTTTAGGCTAGGTTATGTTAGATTAGGTTAGGTTAGGTAAGTTTAGTTTAGTTTAGTTTAGTTTAATTTATAGTTTAATTTATAGTTAAGTTTAGTTTAGTTTTATTTAGTTGAGTTTATATTAGGGTAGCTTATGTTAGGTTAGGTTAGTTTAATTTATAGTTTAGTTTAGTTTATAGTTTAGTTTATAGTTTAGTTTAGTTTAGTTTATAATAGTTTGGTTTAGTTTAGTTTAGGTTAGGTTAGTTTAGTTTAGTTTAAGTTAGGTTAGTTTTGTTTGGTTTAGTTTAGTTTATAGCTTAGTTTACTTTAGTTTATTATTTAATTTAGTTTAGTTTAGTTTATAGTTTCGTTTATAGTTTAGTTTGGTTTAGTTTAGTTTAATTTAGTTTAGCTTATATTAGTTTAGTTAGTTTTAGGTTAGGTTAAGTTTGGTGAGGTTAGTTCAGTTTAGTTGGTTTAATTTAGTTTAGTTTAGTTTATAATTTAGTTTAGTTTACTTTAGTTTATAGTTCAATTTATAGTTTAGTATAGTTAAGTATATATTTTAGTTTATAGTTTATTTTAGTTTAGTTTAGTATAGATTAGTTTAGTTTAGGTTAGGTTAGTTTAGATTAGTTTAGTTTAGGTCAGTTTAGGTTAGGTTAAGTTAGGTTAGGTTAGTTTACATTAGTTTGGTTTAGTTTAGTTTATAGTTTAGTTTATTTTAGTTTATAGTTGAATTTAGTTTAGTTTAGTTTAGTTTAGGTTATGTTAGGTTAATTTAGTTAAGTTTAGGTTAGGATAGGTTAGGTAAGTTGAAATTAGCTTTGTTTGGTTAATTTAGTTTATAGTTTTGTTTATAGTTTACTTTAGTTTAGTTTATAGTTTAATTTAGTGTAGTTTAGTTTAGTTTAATTTAGATTAGGTTAGATTAGTTTAGTTTAGTTTATTGTTCAATTTATAGTTTAGTTTAGTTTAGTTTATAGTTGAGTTTATCGTTTAGTGTAGTTTAGTTTGGTTTAGTTAATTTTAGTTTGGTTTAGTTAATTTTAGTTTGGTTTAGTTTCGTTTAGCTTAGGTTATTTTATATTAGGTTAGCTTAGGTTATATTAGTTTACCCTATTTTAGTTTAGGTTAGGTTAGGTTAGAATAGGTTAGTTAAGTTTAGTTTAATTTAGTTTAGTTAGGTTTAGTTTAGTTTATAGTTTAGTTTAGTTTAGTTTATAGTTTAGTTTATAGTTTAGTTTAGTTTATAGTTTCATTTATAGTTTAGTTTAGTTTAGTTTAATTTAGTTTAGCTTTCTTTAGTTTCGTTTAGTTTACTTTAGTTTAGGGTATGTAATGTTAGGTTAGGTTATGTTAGTTTAGTTTAGTTTAGATTAGGTTAGGTTACCTTAGGTTAGTTTAGGTTAGGTTAAGTTAGGTTAGTTTCATATAGTTTAGTTTAGTTTAATTTAGTTTAGTTTAGGATAGGTTAGGTAAGTTTAATTTAGTTTAGTTTAGTTTAGTTAAGTTTAATTTATAGTTTAGTTAATAGTTTAGTTTCTAGTTTAGTTTAGTTTAGTTTAGTTTAGGTTAAGTTATGTTAGGTTCGTTTAGTTTAATTTAGTTTAGATTAGGTTAGGTTAGGTTAGGATAGTTTAGTTTAGTTTAGTTGAATTTAGTTTAGTTTAGTTGAGTTTAGGTTCCGTTAGGTTAGTTTAGTTTAGTTTAGTTTAGGTTAGGTTAGGTTAGGTTAGTTTAGTTTAGTTAAGTTTATTTAAGTTTAGTTTAGTTTATAGTTCAGTTTAGTTTAGTTTTGTTTAATGTAGTTTAGTTTATAGTTTAGTTGAGTTTAGGTTAGTTTAGTTGAGTTTAGGTTAGTTTAGTTGAGTTTAGTTTAGTTTAGGTTAGGTTAGGTTAGGTTAGGTTAGTTTAGTTTAGATTAGGTTGGGTTATGTTAGATTAGGTTAGGTTATGTTAGTTTGGTTTAGTCTAGTTAAGTTTAGTTTAGTTACACTTTGGTTTAGTTTAGTTTATAGTTTAGTTTAGTTTTGTTTATAGTTTAGTTTATAGTTTAGTATAGTTTAGTTTAGTTTAATTTAGTTTAGCTAAGTTTAGTTTAGTTTAGTTTAGTTTTGGGTAGGTTATGTTAGGTTAGGTTAGGTTAGTTTAGTTTAGTTTAGGTTAGGTTAGATTAGGTTAGTTTAGTTGAGTTTAGTTTAGTTTAGGTTAGGTTAAGTAAGGATAGGTTAGGTTAGGTTAGGTTAGTTTAGTTTAGTTAAATTTTTGTTAGGTTAGGTTAGTTTAGTTTAGTTTTCTTTATAGTTTAGTTTGGATTAGTTTATAGTTTAGTTTATAGTTTAGTTTAGTTTAGTATATAGTTTATTTACTTTAGTTTAGTTTAGTTAAGTTTAATTTAGGTTAATTTAGTTTAGTTTAGTTTAGGTTAGGTTAGGTTAGGTTAGTTTAGTTTGGTATAGTTTAGTTTAGTTTAAAATATAGTATCTTTAGTTTATAGTTTAGTTCATAGTTTTGTTTAGTTTAGTTTAGTTTAATTTAGGTTAGGTTAGAGTAGTTTAGTGTAGTTTAGCTTAGTTTAGTTGAATTTAATTAATTTTAGTTTAGTTTAGTTTAGTATAGGTTAGGTTAAGTTAGGTTAGGTTAGTTTAGTTTAGTTTAGTTTAGTTTATAGTTTAGTTTACTTTCGTTTAGTTTATAGTTTAGTTTATACTTTAGTTTACATTTTATTTTTTATAGTTTAGTTTAGTTCTGTGTAGTTTAGTTTGATTTAGATTTGTTTAGTTTAGTTTAGTTTCGTTTAGGTTAGGTTATGTTAGATTAGGTTAGGTTAGGTAAGCTTAGTTTAGTTTAGTTTAGGTTAGGCTAGTTAAGTTTAGTTTAGTTTAGTTAAGTTTAGTTTAATTTATAGTTTAATTCAGTATAGTTTATAGCTTAGTTTATAGTTTAGTTTAGTTTAGTTTATAGTTTAATTTATAGTTAAGTTTAGTTTAGTTTAATTTAGTTTAGCTTAGTTTAGTTTAGTTTAAATTAGTTTAGCTTAGTTTAGCTTAGTTTTGTTTAGGTTAGGTTAGATTAGGTTAGGCTAATTTAGTTTAGTTTAGGTTATGTTATGTTAGGTAAGTTTAATTTAGTTTAGTTTGGTTTAGTTTAGTTTAAAGTTTATTTTATATTTTGTTTATAGTTTAGTTTAGTTTATAGTTTAATTTAGTTTAGTTTAGTTTAGTTTAATTTAGGTTAGGTTAGTTTAGTTTAGTTTGGTGTAGGTTAGGTTAGGTTAGGTTAGGTTAATTTAATTTTGTATAGTTGAATTTAGTTTATTTAATTTAATTTATAGTTTATTTTAGTTTATAGTTTAGTTTACAGTTTGTTTAGTTTAGTTTAGTTTAGTTTGGGTTAGGTTAGGTTAGTTTAGTTTAGTTTAGTTTATAGTTTACTTTAGTTTATTTTACAGTTAAGTTTATCCTTTAGTTTATAGTTTAGTTTAATTTAGTGTAGTTTAGTTTGGTTTAGTTTAGTTTAGTTTAGTTTAGTTTCGTTTAGGTTAGGTTATGTTAGATTAGGTTAGGTTAGATTAGCTTAGTTAAGTTTAGTTTAGTTTAGGTTAGTTTAGGTTAGCTTGAGTTAGGTTAGTTAAATTTAGTTTAGATTAGTTAAGTTTAGTTTAGTTTATAGTTTTGTTTAGTTTAGTTTAGTTTATGGCTTAGTTTATAGTTTAATTTTTTTTAATTTATAGTGTAGTTTATAGTTTGGTTTAGTTTAGTTTAGTTTAATTTAGTTTAGCTTAGTTTAGTTTAGTTTAGTTTAGTTTAAGGTAGGTTATGTTACGTTAAGTTAGTTTAGTTTAGTTTAGGTTAGGGTAGGTTAGGTTAGGTTAGGTTAGGTTAGTTTAGTTTAGTTGAGGTTAATTCAGTTTAGTCTAGTTTATAGTTTAGTTTAGTTTAGTTTATAGTTTAATTTATACTTTAGTTTAGTTTAGTTTATAGTTTAGTTTACAGTTTAATTTAGTTTAGTTTAGTATAGCTTAGTTTAGTTTAGGTTAGGTTAGGATAGTTTAGTTTAGTTTAGGTTAGGTTAGGTAAGGTTAAGTTAGGTTATTTTAATTTAGATTAGTTTAGTTTAGTTTATAATTTAGTTTACTTTAGTTGATAGTTTAATTTAGTTTTATTTAGGTTATTTTAAATTGTTTTAGTTTCGTTTCGTTTAGCTTAGGTAAGGTTAGTTTAGTTTAGTTTAGTGTAGTTTAGGTGAGGTTTGGTTAGGTTAGTTTAGTTCTATTTAGTTTATTTTAGTTATTAGTTTCATTTAGTTTAGTTTATAGTTTAGTTTATAGTTTAGTTTACTTTAGTTTAGTTTAGTTTGGTTTCGTTTGGGTTAGGTTATGTTAGGTTAGGTTAGGTTATGCTAGCTTAGTTTTTGTTTAGTTCAGTATTGATAAGGTTAGGTTAGGTTAGTTAATATTAGTTTACTTTAGTTTAGTTAAGTTTAGTTATGTTTATAGATTAGTTTAGTTTAGTTTCGTTCATAGTTAATTTTATAGTTTAGTTTAGTTTAGTTTATAGTTTCGTTTATACTTTAATTTTGTTTAGTTTAGTTTAATTTAGTTTAGCTTAGTTTAGTTTGGGTTAGGTTATGTTAGGTTAGTTTAGTTTAGTTTAGTTTAGTTTAGGATATGTTAAGTAAGTATAATTTAGTTTAGTTTGGTTTAGTTTAGTTTATAGTTTAGTTTATAGTTTAGTTTAGTTTAGTTTAGGATAGTTTAGTTTAGTTTAGTTTAGGTTTGGTTAGTTCAGTTTAGTTTAGTTTAGGTCATTTTAGGTAAGGTTAAGTTAGGTTAGGTTAGTTTAGATTGTTTTAGTATATTTTAGTTTATAGTTTTGTTTAGTTTATAGTTTAATTTACATTATTTTAGTTTAATTTAGTTTCGTTTTGTTTAGTTTAGGTTAGGTTATATTAGGTTAGTTTAGATTAGTTTAGGTTAGGTTAAGTTAGGTAAGTGTAATTTAGTTTAGTTTGGTTTAGTTTAGTTTATAGTTTAGTTTATAGTTTGGTTTATAATTTAGTTTAGTTTAGTTTCGTTTTAGTTAGGTTACGTAAGGTTAGGTTAGGTTATGTTAGGTTAGTTTAGTTTAGTTTAATTTAGTTTATGTTAAGTTAGGTTAGTTTAGTTTAGTTTAGTTGTGTTTATAGTTTAGTTTACTTAGTTTATATTTTAGTTTAATTTAGTTTAGTTTATAGTTTAATTTAGTTTAATTTAGTTTATTTTAGTTTGATTTAGATTTGGTTAGTATAGTTTAGTTTAGTTTAGGTTAGGTAAGGTTAGGTTAATTGAGTTTAGTATAGTTTAGTTTAGGTTATTATAATTTAATTTATAGTTTACTTTAGCTTATAGTTTAGTTTACAGTTTTGTTTAGTTTAGTTTAGTGTAGTTTAGTTTGGGTTAGTTTAGGTTAGGTTAGGTTAGTTTAGTTAAGTTTTGTTTATAGTTTGGTTTAGTTGAGGTTACAGTTTAGTTTATTCTATAGTTTATAGTGTAGTTTAAAGTTTAGTATAATTTATAATTTATTTTAGTTTAGTATAATTTAATTTAGTTCAGAGTAGGTTAGGTTAGGTTAGGTTAGTTTAGTTTAGTTGAGTTTAATTTATTTTAGTTTAGTTTAGTTTATAGTTTAAATTATAGTTATTTTAGTTTACTTTATAGTTTAGTTTAGTTAATTTATAGTTTAATTTTGTTTTGTTTAGTTTAGTAAAATTTAGTTTCGTTTAGTTTATAGTTTTGTTTATAGTTTAGTTTTGTTTACGTTAAGTTATGTTAGGTAATTTAGTTTAGTTTAGGTTAGGTTATGTTAGGTTAGGTAAGTTTAATTTAGTTTAGTTTAGTTTAGTTAAGTTTAGTTTATAGTTTAGTTTATAGTTTAGTTTGTAGTTTAGTTTAGTTTAGTTTAGGTTAGTTTATAGTTTATTTTATTTTATTTTATAGTTTAGTTTATAGTTTAGTTTAGTTTGGTTTAGTTTAGTTTAGTTTAGGTTTGGTTAGGTTAGAGTAGTTTAGTTTAGGTTAGGTTATGTTAGGTTAGTGCAGTTTAATTTAATTTAGTTTAGTTTAGTTGAATTTAATTTAGTTAGGTAGGTTAGTTTAGGTAAGTTAGGTTAGTTTAGTATAGTTTAGTTTAGGTTAGGTTAAGTTAGGTTATTTTGTTTAGTTTAGTTTAGTTTAGTTTAGTTTAGGTTACGATAGGTTAGTTTAGTTTAGTTTAGTTTAGGTGAGGTTAGGTTAGGTTAGGTTAGCTTAGTTCAATTTAGTTCAGTATTGATTAGGTTAGGTTAGGTTAGTTAATATTAGTTTAGTTTAGTTTAGTTAAGTTTAATTATGTATATAGATTATTATAGTTTAGTTTAGTTTATAGTTTATTTTATAGTTTAATTTAGTTTATAGTTTCGTTTATAGTTTAGTTTTGTTTAGTTTAGTTTAATTTTGTTTAGCTTAGTTTAGTTTACATTAGTTTAAGTTAGTTTAGTTTAGGTTAGATTATCTTAGGTTAGTTTAGTTTAGTTTAGTTTAATTTACCTTAAGTTAGGTAAGTATAATTTAGTTTAGTTATGTTTAGTTTAGTTTATAGTTTAGTTTATTGTTTAGTTTAGTTTAGTTTATAGTTCAGTCTAGTGTAGCATAGTTCAGTTTAGTTTAGATTAGGTTAGTTTAGTTTAGTTTAGTTAAGGTTAGGTTAGGTTATGTTAGGTTAGTTTAATTTAGTTTAGGTTAGGTTAGGTTAAGTTAGGTAAGTTTAATGTAGTTAAGTTTGGTTTAGTTTAGTTTATAGTTTAGTTTATAATTTTGTTTATAATTCTGTTTAGTTTAGTTTAGGTTAGGTTAGGATAGGTTAGGTTAGTTTAGATTAATTCAGTTTAGTTTAGTTTAATGTTTAGTTTAGTTTAATTTAATTTAGTTTAGTTTAGTTTAGTTTAGGTTAGGTTAGGTTATGTTAGGTTAGTTTGATTTAGTTTAGGTTAGATTAGGTTTAGTTACGTAAGTTTAATTTAGTTAAGTTTGGTTTAGTTTAGTTTATAGTTTAGTTTATAATTTTGTTTATAATTTAGTTTAGTTTAGGTTAGGTTAGGATAGGTTAGGTTAGTTTAGGTTAGTTTTGTTTGGTTTAGTTAAGTTTATGTTATGTTATGTTAGTTTTGTTTAGGTTAGTTTTGTTTATACTTTAGTTTACTTTAGTTTATAGTTTTGTGTAGTTTAGTTTATAGTTTAATTTAGTTTAATTTAGTTTAGTATAATTTAGTTTAGTTTTTAGTTTAGTTTAGTTTATAATTTACTTTATAGTTTTGTTTAGTTCAGTTTAGTTTAGTTTAGGCTATGTTAGGTTAGGTTAGAATAGGTTAGTTTAGTTTAGTTTAGTTTAATTTAATTTAGTTTAGTTTAGTTTAGGTTGGGTTAGGTTAGTTAAGTTTAGTTTAGTTTAGGTTATGTTAATTTAGGTTAGGTTAGTTTAGTTTAGTTTAGGTTAGGGTAGGTTACGTTAATTTAGTTTAGTATAGTTTAGTTTAGATTATTTTAGTTTAGTTTATAGTTTAGTTTAGTATATAGTTTTGTTTAGTTTAATATAGTTTAGTTTAGGTTAGGTTAGATTAGTTTAGTTTAGTTTAGTTTAGTTGAATTTAATTTAGTTTAATTTAGTTAATTTAGGTTAGGTTAGGTTAGTTTAGTTTATTTTAGTTTTGTTTAGGTTAGGTTAGGTTAGTTAAGTTTAGGTTAGGTTAGGTTACCTTAGGTAAGGTTAGGTTAGGTTAAGTTTGGTTAGTTTAGATTAGTTTAGTTTAGTAGAATTTAGTTTATAGTTTATTTTAGTTTAGTTTAGTTTATAGTTTAATTTAGTTTAGTTTAGTTTAATTTAGTTTAGTTTATTTTAGTTTAGGTTAGGTTAGGTTAGGTAAGTTTAATTAAGTTTAGTTTAGTTAAGTTTAGTTTATAGTTTAGTTTATAGTTTATTTTGTGGTTTAGTTTAGTTTAGTTTACTTTAGTTTAGGTTAAGTTATGTTAGGTTCGTGTAGTTTAATTTAGTTTAGATTAGGTTAGGTTAGGTTAGGTTAGGGTAGTTTAGTTTAGTTTAGTTGAATTTAGTTTAGTTTAGTTGAGTTTAGGTTACGTTAGGTTAGTTTATTTTAGTTTAGTTTAGGTTAGGTTAGGTTAGTTTAGTTTAGTTAAGTTTATTTTAGTTTAGTTTAGTTTAGAGTTCAGTTTAGTTTATTTTTTTTAATGTAGTTTAGTTTATAGTTTAGTTGAGTTTAGGTTAGTTTAGTTGAGTTTAGTTTAGTTTAGTTTAGTTTAGGTTAGGTTAGGTTAGTTTATTTTAGGTTGGGTTATATTATATTAGGTTAGGATTGGTTAGTTTGGTTTAGTCTAGTTAAGTTTAGTTTAGTTATACTTTGGTTTAGTTTAGTTTATAGTTTAGTTTAGTTTTGTTTATACTTTAGTATAGTTTGGTTTAGTTTAATTTAGTTAAGTTTAGTTTAGTTTAGTTTAGTTTAGGTTTGGGTAGGTTATGTTAGGTTAGGTTAGGTTAGTTTAGTTTAGTTTAGGTTAGGTTAGGTTAGTTTAGTTTAGTTGATTTTAGTTTAGTTTAGGTTAGGTTAAGTAAGGTTAGGTTAGGTTAGGTTAGGTTAGTTTAGTTTAGTTTATGTTAGGTTTGGTTAGTTTAGTTTAGTTTAGTTTGATTTATAGTTTAGTTTAGTTTAGTTTAGTTCATAGTTTAGTTTATAGTTTGGTTTAGTATATAGTTTAATTTACTTTAGTTTAGTTTAGTTAAGTTTAATTAGGTTAATTTAGTTTAGTTTAGTTTAGTATAGGTTAGGTTAGATTAGGTTAGGTTAGGTTAGTTCAGTTTAGTATAGTTTAGTTTAGTTTAAAATATAGTATCTTTAGTTTATGGTTTAGTTCATAGTTTTGTTTAGTTTAGTTTAGTTTAGTTTAGGTTAGGTTAGAGTAGTTTAGTGTAGTTTAGTTTATTTTAGTTTAGTTGAATTTAATTTATTTTAGTTTAGTTTAGTTTAGTATAGGTTAGGTTAAGTTAGGTTAGGTTAGTTTAATTTAGTTTAGCTTATAGTTTAGTTTACTTTCGTTTAGTTTATAGTTTAGT
Source organism: Metallyticus violacea (assembly GCA_030762175.1). Taxonomy (NCBI): domain Eukaryota; kingdom Metazoa; phylum Arthropoda; class Insecta; order Mantodea; family Metallyticidae; genus Metallyticus; species Metallyticus violacea. Next base: position 98,233,720 of record CM060835.1, on the reverse strand, counting down.
TTACATTTTATTTTTTGTAGTTTAGTTTAGTTCAGTGTAGTTTAATTTGGTTTAGTTTTGTTTAGTTTAGTTTAGTTTCGTTTAGGTTAGGTTATATTAGATTAGGTTAGGTTAGGTAAGCTTAGTTTAGTTTAGTTTCGTTTATTTTAGGTTAGTTAAGTTTAGAAAAGTTTAGTTAAGTTTAGTTTAATTTATAGTTTAATTCAGTATAGTTTATAGCTTAGTTTATAGTTTAGTATAGTTTAGTTTATAGTTTAATTTATAGTTAAGTTTAGTTTAGTTTAGTTTAATTTAGTTTAGCTTAGTTTAGTTTAGTTTAAATTACTTTAGTTTAGGTTAGGTTAGATTAGGTTAGGTAAGTTTAATTTAGTTTAGGTTGGTTTAGTTTAGTTTACAGCTTATTTTATAGTTTTGTTTATAGTTTAGTTTAGTTTATAGTTAAATTTAGTTTAGTTTAGTTTAGTTTAATTTAGGTTAGGTTCGTTTAGTTTAGTTTAGTGTAGGTTAGGTTAGGTTAGGTTAGGTTAGGTTAATATAATTTTGTATAGTGTAATTTACTTTAATTTAGGTTAGTTTATAGTTTATTTTAGTTTATAGTTTAGTTTACAGTTTTGTTTAGTTTAGTATAGTTTAGTAAGGTTAGGTTAGGTTAGTTTAGTTTAGTTTAGTTTATAGTTTAGTTTGGTTTATTTTACAGTTAATTTTATCCTTTAGCTTATAATTTAGTTTATAGTTTAGTTTAATTTAGTGTAGTTTAGTTTGGTTTAGTAAAGTTTTGTTTAGTTTAGTTTCGTTTAGGTTAGGTTAAGTTAGGTTAGTTAAATTTAGTTTAGTTTAGTTAAGTTTAGTTTAGTTTATAGTTTTGTTTAGTTTATTTTAGTTTATAGCTTAAGTTATAGTTTATTTTTTTTAATTTATAGTGTAGTTTATAGTTTGGTATAGTTTAGTTTAGTTTTATTTAGTATAGCTTAGTTTAGTTTAGTTTAGTTTAGTTTAGGGTAGGTTAGGTTAGGTTAGGTTAGGTTAGTTTAGTTTAGTTGAGGTTAGGGTAGGTTAGGTTAGGTTAGGTTAGTTTAGTTTAGTTGAGGTTAATTCAATTTAGTTAAGTTTATAGTTTAGTTTAGTTTATAGTTTAATTTATATTTTAGTTTAGTTTATAGTTTAGTTTACAGTTTAGTTTAGTTTAGTTTAGTATAGTTTAGTTTAGGTTAGGTTAGGTTAGGATATTTTAGTTTAGTTTAGGTTAGGTTAGGTTAGGTTAAAGTTAGGTTATTTTTATTTACATTAGTTTATTTTAGTTTATAGTTTAGTTTACTTTAGTTTATAATTTAATTAGTTTTATTTAGGTTATTTTAATTTGCTTTAGTTTAGTTTCGTTTAGATCCGGTTAAGTTAGTTTAGATTAGTTTAGTTTAGTTTAGTTTAGGTGAAGTTAGGTAAGGTTAGTTTAGTTCTATTTAGTTTATTTTAGTTATTTTTTTAATTTAGTTTAGTTTATAGTTTAGTTTATAGTTTTGTTTAGTTTAGTGTAGTTTAGTTTTGTTTAGTTTACTTTAGTTTACTTTAGTTTGCTTTCGTTTAGGTTAGGTTACGTTAGGTTAGGTTAGGTTAGGCTAGCTTAGTTTAGTTTAGTTCAGTATTGATAAGGTTAGGTAAGGTTGGTTAATATTAGTTTACTTTAGTTTAGTTAAGTTTAGTTATGTTTATAGAATGTATTAGTTTAGTTTCGTTCATAGTTAATTTTATAGTTTAGTTTAGTTTAGTTTGTAGTTTCGTTTATAGTTGAATTTTATTTAGTTTAGTTTAATTTAGTTTAGCTTAGTTTAGTTTAGTTTAGTTTAGGTTAGTTAAGTTTAGGGTAGGTTATGTTAGGTTAGTTTAGTTTTGTTTAGTTTAGTTTAGGTTAAGTTAAGTAAGTATAATTTAGTTTAGTTTGGTTTAGTTCTTTTATAATATAGTTTATAGTTTAGTTTAGTTTAAAGTTTAGTTTAGTTTAGTTTAGGATAGTTTAGTTTAGTTTAAGTGTGGTTAGTTCAGCTTAGTTTAGTTTAGGTCAGTTTATGTAAGGTTAAGTTAGGTTAGGTTAGTTTAGATTATTTTAGTATAGTTTTGTTTAGTTTATAGTTTAGTTTAGTTTAGTTTATAGATTAATTTACATTAGTTTAGTTTAATTTTGTTTCGTTTAGTTTAGTTTAAGTTAGGTTATATTAGGTTAATTTAGATTAGTTTAGGTTAGGTTAAGTTAGGTAAGTTTAATTTAGTTTAGTTTGGTTTAGTTTAGTTTATAGTTTAGTTTATGGTTTTGTTTATAATTTAGTTTAGTTTAGTTTAGTTTTAGTTAGGTTACGTAGGGTTAGGTTAGGTTATGTTAGGTTAGTTTATTTTAGTTTAATTTAGTTTATGTTAGGTTATGTTAGTTTAGTTTAGTTGTGTTGTGTTTATAGTTTAGTTTACTTAGTTTATAGTTTAGTATAGTTTATAGTTTAATTTAGTTTAATTTAGTTTAGTTTAATTTAGGTTTGGTTAGTTTAGTTTAGTTTGGTTTAGGTTGGGTAAGTTTAGGTTAATTTAGTTTAGTATAGTTTAGTTTAGTTTATTTTAGTTTAATTTATAGTTTAGTTTAGCTTATAGTTTAGTTTACATTTTTGTTTAGTTTAGTTTAGTGTAGTTTATAGTTTAGTTTAATTTATAATTTATTTTAGTTTAGTTTACTTAATTTAGTTTAGAGTAGGTTAGGTTAGGTTAGGTTAGTTTAGTTTAGTTTAGAATAGGTTATGTTAGATTAGGTTAGGTTTGGTTAGTTCGGTTTAGTTTAGTCTAGTTAAGTTTAGTTTAGTTTCTACTTTAGTTTAGTTTAGTTGATTTTATAGTTTAGTTAAGTTTTGTTTATAGTTTAGTTTGCAGTTTAGTATAGTTTAGTTTAGTTTAATTTAATTTAGCTAAGTTTAGTTTAGTTTAGTTTAGATTAGTTTATAGTAAAATTTATAATTTAGTTTAGTTTAATTTAGTTTAGAGTAGGTTATATTAGTGTAGGTTAGTTTAGTTTAGTTTAGGTTAGGTTATTTTAGGTTAGGTTAGTTTAGTTTGATTGAGTTTGATTTAGTTTAGTTTAGTTTATAGGTTAATTTATAGTTTAGTTTACTTTATAGTTTAGTTTAGTTAACTTATAGTTTAATTTAATTTAGTTTAGTATAGTTTAATTTAGTTTCGTTTAGTTTATAGTTTTGTATATAGTTTAGCTTAGTTTAGTTTAGTTTAGTTTAGTTTAGGTTAAGTTATGTTAGGTTAGTTTAGTTAATTTTAGTTTATGTTAGGTTAGTTTAGGTTAGGTAAGTTTAATTTAGTTTAGTTTAGTTTAGTTAAGTTTAGTTTATAGTTTAGTTTATAGTTTAGTTTGTAGTTTAGTTTGTAGTTTAGTTTAGTTTAGGTTAAGTTATGTTAGGTTCGTTTAGTTTAATTTACTTTAGATTAATTTTGGTTAGGTTAGGTAAGGTTAGGGTAGTTACGTTTAGTTTAGTTGAATTTAGTTTAGTTTAGTTCAGTTTAGGTTACGTTAGGTTAATTTAGTTTAGTGTGGTTTAGGTTAGGTTAGGTTAAGTTAGGTTAGTTTAGTTTAGTTTAGTTTATTTAAGTTTAGTTTAGTTTATAGTTCAGTTTAGTTTAGTTTTGTTTAATTTAGTTTAGTTTATAATTTAGTTGAGTTTATGTTAGTTTAGTTGAGTTTAGGTTAGTTTAGTTGAGTTTAGTTTATTTTAATTTATTTTAGGTTAGGTTAGGTTAGGTTAGTTTAGTTTTGTTTAGGTTTGGTTATGTTAGATTAGGTTAGCTTAGGTTAGTTTGGTTTAGTTTAGTCTAGTTAAGTTTAGTTTAGTTTATACTTTAGTTTAGTTTAGTTTAGTTTATAGTTTAGTTTAGTATTGTTTACAGTTTAGTTTATAGTTTAGAATAGTTTATTTTGGTTTAATTTAGTTTAGCTAAGTTTAGTTTAGTTTAGTTTAGTTTAGTTTAGTTCTAGGTTGGTTATGTTAGGTTAGGTTAGGTTAGTTTAGTTTAGTTGAGTTTAGTTTAATTTAGGTTAGGTTAAGTAAGCTTAGGTTAGGCTAGGTTAGGTTAGTTTAGTTAGTTAAGTTTATGTTAGGTTAGGTTAGTTTAGTTTAGTTTAGTTTTGTTTACAGTTTAGTTTAGTTTATAGTTTTGTTTATAGTTTAGTTTAGTTTAGTTTAGGTTAGATTAAGTTAGGTTAGTTTAGTTTAGTTAAGATTAGTTTATTTTAGTTTAGTTTAGTTTATATTTTAGTTTATACTTTAGTTTATAGTTTATTTTATTTTAGTGTAGTTTAGTTTGGTTTAGTTTAGTTTAGTTTAGTTTCGTTTAGCTTAGGTTATGTTATATTAGGTTAGCTTAGGTTAGCTTAGTTTACCTTAGTTTAGTTTAGGTTAGGTTAGGTTAGAATAGGTAAGTTAAGATTAGTTTAGTTTAGTTTAGATAGGTTTAGTTTATTTTATAGTTTAGTTTTGTTTAATTTATAGTTTAGTTTATAGTTTAATTTATAGTTTAATTTAGTTTAGTTTAGTATAATTTATTGTAGCTTTGTTTTGTTTCGTTTAGTTTACTTTAGTTTAGGGTATGCTATGTTAGGTTAGGTTAGGTTAGTTTAGTTTAGTTTTGGTTAGGTTACCTTAGGTTATGTTAGGTTAGGTTAGGCTGGGTTAAGTAAGGTTAGGTTAGTTTTGAATAATCTAGTTTAGTTTAGTTTAATTTAGTTTAGTTTAGGTTAGGTTAGGTTCGGTTAGGGAAGTTTAATTTATTTTAGTTTAGTTTAGTTAAATTTAGTTTATAGTTTAGTTTATAGTTTAGTTTGTACTTATGTTTAGTTTAGTTTAGGATAAGTTATGTTAGGTTCGTTTATTTTAGTTTAGATTAGGGTATGTTAGGTTAGGTTAGGGTAGTTTAGTTTAGTTTAGTTGAATTTAGTTTAGTTTGGTTCAGTTTAGGTTACGTTAGGTTATTTTAATTTAGATTAGTTAGGTTAGGTTAGTTTACTTTAGTTTAGTTTATTTTGATTTTAGTTTAGTATAGTTTATATTTTAGTTTATAGTTTAGTTTAATTTAGTTTATAATTTAATTTAGTTTAGTTTAGTTTAGTTTAGTTTAATTTTGGTTAATTTAGTTTAGTTTAGTTTAGGTTAGGTTAGGTTACGTTAGGTTTATTTAGTTTAGTATAGTATAGTTTAGTTTAAAATATAGTATCTTTAGTTTATATTTTAGTTCATAATTTTGTTTAGTTTAGTATAGTTTAGTTTAGTATAGGTTAGGTTAGAGTAATTTAGTTTAGTTTAATTTAGGTCAGATTAGTTTAGGTTAGTGTAGTTTAGTTTAGTTTAGTTTAGTTGAATTTAATTTAGTTTATTTTAGTTTAGTTTAGTATAGGTTAGGTTAAGTTAGGTTAGGTTAGTTTAGTTTAGTTTAGTTTACTTTAGTTTATAGTTTAGTTTAGTTTATAGTTTAATTTATATTTGAGTTTATATTTTAGTTTATAGTTTAGTTTAGTTTAGTGTAGTTTAGTTTGGTTTAGTTTTGTTTAGTTTAATTTAGTTTAGTTTCGTTTAGGTTAGGTTATGTTAGATTAGGTTAGGTGTGGTAAGCTTAGTTTAGTTTAATTTACTTTAGTTTATTTTAGGTTAGTTAAGTTTAGTTTAGTTTAGTTTAGTTAGGATTAGTTTAGTTTATAGTTTAGTTCAGTTTGGTTTATAGCTAAGTTTATAGTTTAGTTTAGTTTAGTTTATAGTTTAATTTATACTTAAGTTTAGTTTATTTTAGTTTAATTTAGATTAGCTTAGTTTAGTTTAGTTTAAATTAGTTCATTTTAGGGTAGCTTATGTTCGGTTTGGTTAGTTTAGTTTAGTTTATAGTTTAATTTATAGTTTAGTTTGGTTTATAGTTTAGTTTATAGTTTAGTTAAGTTTAGATTATAATAGTTTAGTTTAGTTTAGTTAAGGTTAGGATAGGTTAGTTTAGTTTAGTTTAGGTTAGGTTAGGCTAGGTTAAGTTAGGTTAGGTTAGTTTAGATTAGTTTTTTTTAGTTAGTTTATAGTTCAGTTTACTTTAATTTATATTTTAATTTGTTTTAGTTTAGTTTATAGATTCTTTTATAGTTTAGATCGGTTTAGTTTAGTTTAATTTAGTTTAGCTTAGATTAGTGTAGTTTGTTTTAGGTTAGGTTAGGTTAGGTTATGTAAGGTTAGTTTAGTTTAGTTGAGTTTAATTTAGTTTATAGTTCAAATTATAGTTTAGTTTAGTTTAGTTTATAGTTGAGTTTATCGTTTAGTTTAGTTTAGTTTAGTATAGTTTAATTTAGTTTAAGTTAGGTTAGGTTAATTTAGATTAGGTTAGTTTAGGTGAGTTTAGGTTAGGATAAGTTAGGTTAGGTTAGTTTAGATTAGTTTAGTTTAGTTTAGTTTATACTTTAGTTTATTTTAGTTTATAGTTTAATTTAGTTTAGTTTAGTTTAGTTTAGGTTAGGTTAGGTGAATTTAGTTTAGTTTTGGTTAGGTCTGGTTAGGTAAGTTTAATTTAGTTAGTTTGGTTTAGTTTATTTTATAGTTTAGTTTATAGTTTGGTTTATAGTTTAGTTTAGTTTATAGTTTAATTTAGATTAGTTTAGTTTAGTTTAGTATAATTTAATTTAGGTTAGTTTAGTTTAGTTTAGGTTAGGTTAGGTTAGGTAAGGTTAGGTTAAGTTAGGTTAATTTAGTTTAGTATAGTGTAATTTAGTTTATTTTAGTTTAGTTTATAGTTTAGTTTACAGTTTTGTTTAGTTTAGTATAGTTTAGTTTGGGTTAGGTTAGGTTAGGTTAGGTTAGTTTAGTTTAGTTTATATTTTAATTTACTTTAGTTTACAGTTTAGTTTATCCTTTAGTTTATAGTTTAGTATATAGTTTAGTATAATTTAGTGTAGTTTAGTTTGGTTTAATATAGTTTAGTTTAGTTTAGTTTCGTTTAGGTTAGGTTATGTTAGATTAGGTTATTTTAGGTAAGCTAAGCTTAGTTTAGTTTAGTTTAGTTTAGGTTAGGTTCGGTTAGGTTAGGTTAGTTAAGATTAGTTTAGTTTAGTTTAGTAAGGTTTAGTTTAGTTTATAATTTAGTTCAGTTTAGTTTATAGCTTAGTTTATAGTTTAGTTTAGTTTATAGTTTAATTTATAGTTAAGTTTAGTTTAGTTTAGTTTAATTAAGTTTAGCTTAATTTAGTTTAGTTCAGTTTAGGATATTTTAGGGTAGCTTATGTTAAGTTAGGTTAGGTTATTGTAGTTTATAGTTTAATTTATAGTTTAGTTTAGTTTATAGTTTAGTTTAATTTACTTTATAATAGTTTAAGTTAGTTTAGTTTAGGTTAGGTTAGTTTACTTTAGTTTAGTTTAGGTTAGGTTAGGCTAGGTTAAGTTAGGATAGTTTTGATTAGTTTAGTTTAATTTAGTTTATTATTTAATTTAGTTTATAGTTTCGTTTACAGTTTAGTTTGGTTTAGTTTAGTTTAATTTAGTTTAACTTAGATTAGTTTAGTTTGTTTTAGGTTAGGTTAAGTTAGGTGAGGTTAGTTTAGTTTAGATGAGTTTAATTTAGTTTAGTTTAGTTTTTGTATAGTTTAGTTTAATTTAGTTTATAGTTCAATTTATAGTATAGTTTAGTTTAGTTTATAGTTTTGTTTATCTTTTAATTTAGTTTAGTTTTGTATAGTTTAGGTAAGGTTAGGTTAGTTTAGATTAGTTTAGTTTAGGTCAGTTTAGGTTAGGTTAAGATAGGTTAGGTTAGTTTACATTAGTTAGTTATAGTTTAGTTTATTTTAGTTTATAGTTTAATTTAGTTTAGTTTAGGTTAGGTTAAGTTAGGTTAATTTAGTTTAGTTTAGGTCAGTTTAGGTGAGGTTAGGTTAGGTTAGTTTAGTTCTATTTAGTTTATTTTAGTTTAAAGTTTAGTTTAGTTTATTGTTTAGTTTATAGTTTAGTTTAGTTTAGTTTAGTTTCGTTTAGGTTAGGTTATGTTAGGATAGGTTAGGTTAGGCTAGCTTAGTTTAGTTTAGTTCAGTATTGATTAGGTTAGGTTAGATTAGTTAATATTAGTTTACTCTAGTTTAGTTAAGTTTAGTTATGTTTATAGATTAGTTTAGTTTCGTTTCGTTTATAGTTTATATTATAATTTAGTTAAGTTTAGTTTATAGTTTCGTTTATAGTTTAATTTTGTTTAGTTTAGTTTAATTTAGTTTAGCTTAGTTTAGTTAGTTTTGGTTAGTTTAGTTTGGGTTAGGTTATGTTAGGTTAGTTTAGAATAGTTTAGTTTAGGTTAGGTAAAGTTAAGTAAGTATAATTTAGTTAAGTTTGGTTTAGTTTAGTTTATAGTTTAGTTTAGTTTATAGTTTAGTTTAGTTTATAGTTTAGTTTAGTATAGTTTAGTTTAGTTTATGTTAGGTTAGTTTAGTTTATTTTATTTTAGGTCAGTTGAGGTTAGGTTCAGTTAGGTTAGGTTAGTTTAGTTTAGTTTAATTTATAGTTTATTTTAGTTTAGTTTATAGTTTAGTTTAGTTTATAGTTTAGTTTATAGTTTAGTTTATAGTTTATTTTAGTTTAGTGTAGTTTAGTTTGTTTTAGTTTATTTTAGTTTAGTTTAGTTTAGTTTCGTTTGGCTTAGGTTATGTTACATTATGTTAGCTTAGGTTAGCTTAGTTTACTCTAGTTTAGTTTAGGTTAGGTTAGGTTCGAATAGGTTAGTTAAGTTTAGTTTAGATTAGTTTAGTTAGGTTTAGTTTAGTTTATAGTTTAGTTTAGTTTAGTTTAATTTAGTTTAGCTTTCTTTTTTCGGTTAGAGTACTTTAGTTTAGGGTATGTTATGTTAGGTTAGCTTTGTTAGTTAAGTTTAGTTTAGGTTAGGTTGGGTTACCTTAGTTTAGGATAGGTTAGGTTAAGTTAGGTTTGTTAGAATAGTTTAGTTTAGTGTAATTTAGTTTAGTATAGTTTATAGTTTAATTTAGTTTAGTTTAGTTTAGTTTAGGTTAGGTTAGGTTAGGTTAGGTAAGTTTAATTTAGTTTAGTTTAGTTTAGTTGTGTTTAGTTTATAGTTTAGTTAGTAGTTTTATTTTATTTTAGTTTAGTTTAGGTAAAGTTATGTTAGGTTCGTTTAGTTTAATTTAGTTTAGATTAGGTTAGGTTAGGTTAGGTTAGGTTAGGGTAGTTTAGTTTAGTTGAATTTAGTTTAGTTTAGTTCAGTTTAGGTTAGTTTAGTTTAGGTTAGGTTAGGTTAGTTTATTTTAGTTAAGTTTTGTTTAGGGTAGGTAATGTTACGTTAGGTTAGTTCAGTTTAGTTTAGGTTAGGGCAGGTTAGGTTAGGTTAGGTTAGTTTGGTTTAGTTGAGGTTAATTTAGTTTAGTTTAGTTTATAGTTTAGTTTAGTTTATAGTTTAATTTAGTTTAGTTTAGTCTAGTTTAGTTTAGTTTAGTTTAATTTAGGTTAATTTAGTTTAGTTTTGTTTAGGTTAGGTTAGGTTAGGTTTGGTTAGTTTAGTTTAGTATAGTTTATTTTAGTTTAAAATATAGTATCTTTAGTTTATAGTTTAGTTCATAGTTTTGTTTATTTTAGTTTAGTTTAGTTAATTTATATTTTGGTAGATTAGTTTAGTTTAGTTTAGTTTAGGTTAGAATAGGTTAGGTTAGTGTAGTTTAGTTTAGTAAAGTTTAGTTGAATTTAATTTAGTTTAGTTTAATTTAGTTTAGGTTAGGTTTGGTTAGTTTAGTTTATTATAGGTTAGGTTAAGTTAGGTTAGATTAGTTTAGTTTAGTTTAGTTTAGTATATAGTTTAGTTTAGTTTAGTTTATTTTATAGTTTAGTTTATGCTTTAGTTTATATTTTAGTTTATAGTTTATTTTAGTTTAGTGTAGTTTAATTTGGTTTAGTTTTTTTAGTTAAGTTTAAATTAGTTTCTTTTAGGTAAGGTTATGTTATATTAGGTTAGTTTAGGTAAGCTTAGTTTAGTTTAGTTTAGTTTAAGTAGGGTTAGGTTAGGTTAGTTTATGTTAGTTAAGTTCAGTTTAGTTTAGTTTAGTTAAGTTTAGTTTATAGTTTAGTTCACTTTACTTTATAGGTTAGTTTATATTTTGGTTTAGTTTATAGTTTAATTTATAATTAAGTTTAGTTTAGTTTAGTTTAATTTAATTTAGCTTAATTTAGTTTAGTTTAGTTTAGTTTAGTTTATTTTAGGGTAGCTTACGTTAAGTTAGGTTAGTTTAGTTTATAGTTTAATTTATAGTTTAGTTTATAGTTTAGTTTATTTTAGTTTATAATAGTTTAGTTAAGGTTAGGTTAGGTTAGTTTAGTTTAGTTTAGGTTAGGTTTGGCTTGGTTAAGTTATTTTAAATTAGTTTAGATTAGTTTAGTTTAGTTTATGGTTTAGTTTACATTAGTTTATTATTTAATTTAGTGTAGTTTAGTTTATAGTTCCGTTTATAGTTTAGTTTCGTTTAAATTTAGTTTTTTTAGTTTAGCTTAGATTAGTTTGCTTTGCTTTAGGTTAGGTTAGGTGAGTTTAGTTTAGTTTAGTTGAGTTTAATTTAGTTTAGTTTAGTTTATATTTTAGTTTAGTTTATAGTTCAATTTATATTTTAGTTTAGTTTAGTTTATAGTTTAGTTTATCATTTAGTTTAGTTTAGTTTATAGTTTAATTTATTTTAATTTAGTTTAGCTTAGTTTAATTTAGGTTAGGTTAGTTTAGTTTAGTTTAGGTTAGGTTAGGTTAGGTTACGTTAATTTAATTTAGTAAAGTTTAGTTTAGTTTATTTTATTTAGTTTATAGTTTAGTTTAGTTTATAGTTTAGTTTACAGTTTTGTTTAGTTTAGTTTACAGTTTTGTTTAGTTTAGTTCAGTTTAGTTTAGTTTGGGTTAGGTTAGGTTAGTTTGGTTTAGTTTAGTCTAGTTAAGTTTAGTTTAGTTTATACTTTAGTTTAGTTTAGTTTATTTTATAGTTTAGTTTAGTTTATTTTATAGTTTAGTTTGGTTTTGTTTATAGTTTAGTTTGCAGTTTAGTATAGTTTAGTTTAGTTTAATTTAGTTTAGATTAAGTAAGATTAGGTTAGGTTAGGTTAGTTTAGTTTAGTTTATGTTAGGTTAGGTTAGGTTAGTTTAGTTAAGTTTAGTTTATAGTTTAGTTTAATTTAGTTTACAGTTTAGTTTATCCTTTAGTTTATAGTGTAGTTTATAGGTTAGTTTAATTTAGTGTAGTTTAGTTTGGTTTAGTCTCGTATAGTTTCGTTTACTTTAGGTTATGTTAGTTTATGTTAGGTTAGGTTAGATTAGTTTAATTTAGTTTACTTTAGGTTGGTTAGGTTAGTTCAGTTTAGTTATTTTAGTTTAGTTTAGTTTATAGTTTATTTTATAGTTTAGTTTAGTTTACAGTTTAACTTATATTTTAGTTTAGTTTGGTTTAGTTTAATTTAGTTTAGAGTAGGTTAGGTTAGGTTAGTTTAGTTTAGTTTAGGTTAGGTTAGGTTAGGTTAGGTTAGTTTAGTTTAGTTGAGTTTAATTTACTTTAGTTTAGTTTAGTTTATAGTTCAATTTATAGTTTAGTTTCGTTTACTTTATAGTTTAGTTTAGTTAATTTATAGTTTAATTTAGATTGATTTAGTAATAGTTTTGTTTATAGTTTAGTTTAGTTTAGTTTAGGTTAAGTTATGTTAGGTTAGTTTAGTTTAGTTTACTTTAGGTTAGGTTTGGTTAGGTTAGGTAAGTTTAATTTAGTTTAATTTTGTTTAGTTAAGTTTAGTTTAGTTTAGTTTACGTTAAGTTAGGGTAGTTAAGTTTAGTTTAGTTGAATTTAGTTTAGTTTAGTTCAGTTAAGGTTACGTTATGTTAGTTTAGTTTAGTTTAGGTTAGGTTACTTTAGGTTAGGTTAGGTTAGTTTAGTTTATAGTTTAAATTATACTTTAGTTTAGTTTACTTTATAGTGTGGTTTAGTTAATTTATAGTTTAATTTAGTTTAGTTTAGTTTAATTTAGTTTAGTTTAGTTTATAGTTTCGTTTATAGTTTAGTTTAGTTTAATTTAGGTTAATTTAGTTTAGTTTAGGTTAGTTTAGGTTAGGTTAGGTTAGGTTAATGTAGTTTAGTTTAGTTTAGCTGAATGTAATTTAGTTTAGTTTAGTTTAGGTTACGTGAGGTTAGTTTAGTTTAGTTTACTTTAGTGTATGTTAGGTTAGGTTAGGTTAGTTTATTTTATTTTAGTTTATTTTAGTTTATAGTTTAGTTTAGTTTAGTTTATTTTAGTTTATGGTTCAGTTTAGTTTAGTTTATAATTTTTTATAGTTTAGTATAGTTTAGTTTATAGAATAGTTTATAATTCAGTTAATATTTTAGTTTAGTTTAGTTTAGGTTAGGTTAGGTTAGGGAAGGTTAGGTTAGGTTAGGTTAGGTTAATTTAGTTTAGTTTAGTTTATGTAAGGTTAGGTTTGGTTAGTTTAGTTTAGTTTAGTTTGTAGTTCAGTTAATAGTTTAGTTTAGTTTTGTTTAGTTTAGTTTAGGTTAGTTTGGGTTAGTTTAGTTTAGTTTAGGGTAGGTTAGGTTAGTTTAGTTTAGTATAGTTTAGTTTAGTTTAGTTTATAGTTTAGTTTATTTTATTTTATAGTTTAGTTTATATTTTTGTTTAGTTTGGTTTAGTTTAGTTTAGTTTAGGTTAGGTTAGGTTAGAGTAGTTTAGTTTAGGTTAGGTTATGTTAGGTTAGTGCAGTTTAATTTAATTTAGTTTAGTTTAGTTGAATTTAATTTATTTTAGTTAGGTTAGTTTAGGTAAGTTAGGTTAGTTTAGTATAGTTTAGTATAGGTTGGGTTAAGTTAGATTATTTTGTTTAGTTTAGTTTAGTTTATAGTTTAGTTTAGTTTATTTTATAGTTTAGTTTAGTTTAGTTTCGTTTAGCTTAGGTTATGTTATATTAGGTTAGCTTAGGTTAGCTTAGTTTACCCTAGTTTAGTTTAGGTTAGGTTAGGTTAGAATAGGTTAGTTAAGTTTAGTTTAGTTTAGTTTAGTTAGGTTTAGTTTAGTTTACAGTTTGGTTTAGTTTAGTTTATAGTTTAGATTATAGTTTAATGTAGATTATAGTTTAATTTATAGTTTAATTTAGTTTAGTTTAATTTTGTTTAGCTTTCTTTAGTTTCGTTTAGTTTACATTAGTTTAGGGTATATTATGTTAGGTTAGGTTAGGTTAGTTTAGTTTAGTTTAGGTTAGGTTAGGTTACCTTAGGTTAGGTTAGATTAGGTTAAGCTAGGTTAGTTTAGAATAGTTGAGTTTAGTATAATTTAGTTTATAGATTAGTTTAGTTAAATTTATAGTTTAATTTAGTTTAGTTTAGTTTAAATTGTTTAGTTTAGTTTAGATTAGGTTAGGTTAGATTAGGTAAGTTTAATTTAGTTTAGTTTAGTTTAGTTAAGTTTAGTTTATAGTTTAGTTTATAGTTTACTATGTAGTTTAGTTTAGTTTAGTTTAGGTTAAGTTATGTTAGGTTCGTTTAGTTTAATTTAGTTTAAATTAGGTTAGGTTAGGTTAGGGTTGTTTAGTTTAGTTTATTTGAGTTTAGGTTACGTTAGGTTAGTTTAGTTTAGTTTATTTTAGGTTAGATTAGTTTAGTTTAGTTAAGTTTATTTTAGTTTAGTTTAGTTTATAATTCAGTTTAGTTTAGTTTTGTTTAATTTAGTTTAGTTTATAGTTTAGTTGTGTTTAGGTTAGTTTAGTTGAGTTTAGTTTACTTTAGTTTAGTTTAGTTTAGGTTATGATAGGTTAGGTTAGTTTAATTTAGTTTAGGTTGGCTTATGTTAGATTAGGTTAGGTTAGGTTAGTTTGGTTTAGTTTAGTCTAGTTAAGTTCCGTTTAGTTATACTTTAGTTTAATTTAGTTTAGTTTATAGTTTAGTATAGTTTAGTTTAGTTTAATTTAGTTTAGCTAAGTTTAGTTTAGTTTAGTTTAGTTTAGTTTTGGGTAGGTTATGTTAGGTTAGGTTAGGTTAGTTTAGTTTAGTTTAGTTTAGGTTAGGTTAGGTTAGGATAGTTTAGTTTAGTTGAGTTTAGTTTAGTTTAGGTTAGGTTAAGTAAGGTTAGGTTAGGTTAGGTTAGGTTAGTTTAGTTTAGTTTAGTTTATGTTAGGTTAGGTTAGGTTAGTTTAGTTTAGTTTAGTTTTGTTTATAGTTTAGTTAATTTAGTTTATATTTTAGTTTATAGTTTAGTTTAATTTAGTATATAGTTTAATTTAGTTCAGTTTAATTTAGGTTAATTTAGTTTAGATTATTTTAGTTTAGGTTAGGTTAGGTTAGGTTAGGTTAGTTTAGTTTAGTATAGTTTAGTTTAGTTTAAAATATAGTATCTTTAGTTTATAGTTTAGTTCATAGTTTTGTTTAGTTTAGTTTAGTTTAGATTAGGTTAGAGTAGTTTAGTGTAGTTTAGTTTAGTTCAGTTTAGTTGAATTTAATTTAGTTTATTTTAGTTTAGTTTAGTATAGGTTAGGTTAAGTTAGGTTAGTTTAGTTTAGTTTAGTTTATAGTTTAGTTTAGTTTCGTTTAGTTTATAGTTTAGTTTATAGTTTAGTTTATATTTTAGTTTATAGTTTAGTTTAGTTTAGTGTAGTTTAGTTTGGTTTAGTTTTGTTTAGTTTAGTTTAGTTTAGTTTCGTTTAGGTTAGGTTATGTTAGATTAGGTTAGGTTAGGTAAGCTTAGTTTAGTTTAGTTTATTTTAGGTTAGGTTACTTAAGTTTAGTTTACTTTAGTTTAGTTAAGTCTAGTTTAGTTTATAGATTAGTTCAGTTTAGTTTATAGCTTAATTTAAATTTAATTTAGTTTAGTTTATAATTTAATATATAGTTAAGTTTAGTTTAGTTTAGTTTAATTTAGTTTAGCTTAGTTTAGCTTAAATTAGTTCGTTTTAGGGTAGCTTATGTTCGGTTTGGTTAGGTTAGTTTAGTTTATAGTTTAATTTATAGTTTAGTTTGGTTTATAGTTTAGTTTATAGTTTAGTTTATAATAGTTTAGTTTAGTTTAGGTTAGGTTAGGTTAGTTTAGTTTAGTTTAGTTTAGGTTAGGTTAGGCTAGATTAAGTTAGGTTAGGTTAGTTTAGCTTAGATTAGTTTAGTTTGTTTTAGTTTAGATTAGGTTAGGTGAGGTTAGGTAAGTTTAATTTAGTTTAGTTTAGTTTAGTTAAGTTTAGTTTACAGTTTAGTTTATAGTTTAGTTTGCAGTTTAGTTTAGTTTAGTTTAGTTTAGGTTAAATTATGTTAGGTTCGTTTAGTTTAATTTAGTTTAGTTTAGTTTAGGTTAAATTATGTTAAGTTCGTTTAGTTTAATTTAGTTTAGATTAGGTTGGGTTAGATTAGGTTAGGGTAATTTAGTTTAGTTTAGTTGAATTTAGTTTAGTTTAGTTCAGTTTAGGTTACGTTAGGTTAGTTTAGTTTAGTTTAGGTTAGGTTAGGTTAGGTTAGTTTAGTTTAGATAAGTTTATTTTAGTTTAGTTTATAGTTCAGTTTAGTTTACTTTTGTTTAATTTAGTTTAGTTTATAGTTTAGTTCAGTTTAGGTTAGTCTAGTTAAATTTAGTTTAGTTATACTTTAGTATAGTTTAGTTTAGTTTATAGTTTAATTTAGTATTGTTTATAGTTTAGTTTATAGTTTAGTATAGTTTAGTTTAGTTTAATTTAGTTTATCTAAGTTTGTTTAGTTTAGTTTAGTTTTGGGTAGGTTATGTTAGGTTAGGTTAGAATATTTTAGTTTAGGATAGGTTAGGTTAGGTTAGGTTAGTTTAGTTTAGTTGAGTTTGTTTAGTTTAGGTTAGCTTAAGTAAGGATAGGTTAGGTTAGTTTAGGTTTGTTTAGTTTAGTCTAGTTTATGTTAGGTTAGGTTAGTTTAGTTTAGTTTAGTTTTGTTTATAGTTTAGTTTATTTTAGTTTATAGTTTAGTTTACAGTTCAGTTTATTTTATTATATAGTTTAATTTAGTTTAGTTTAGTTAGGTTTAGTTTAATGAAGGTTAATTTAGTTTAGTTTAGTTTAGGTTAGGTTAGGTTAGCTTAAGTTAGTTCAGTTTAATATAGTTTAGTTTAGTTTAAAATATAGTATCTTTAGTTTATAGATTAGTTCATAGTTTTGTTTAGTTTAGTTTAGTTTAGTTTAGGTTAGGTTAGAGTAGTTTAGTTTAGTTTAATTTAGGTTAGATTACGTTAGGTTAGTGTAGTTTAGTTTAGTTTAGTTTAGTTGAATTTATTTTAGTTTACTTTAGTTTAGGGTTGGTTAGGTTGGTTTAGTTTAGTATATGTTAGGTTCAGTTAGGTTAGGTTAGTTTAGTTTAGTTTATAGTTTAGTTTAGTTTAGTGTAGTTTAGTTTGGGTTAGTTTTGTTTAGTTTAGTTTTGTTTAGTTTCGTTTACGTTAGGTTATGTTAGATTAGGTTAGGTTAGGTAAGATAAGCTTAGTTCAGTTTAGTTTAGTTTAGGTTAGGTTTGGTTAGGTTAGGTTAGTTAAGATTAGTTTAGTTTAGTTTAGTTTATAATTTAGTTCAGTTTAGTTTATAGCTTAGTTTATAGTTTAGTTTAGTTTATAGTTTAATTTATAGTTAAGTTTAGTTTAGTACAGTTTAATTAAGTTTAGCTTAGTTTAGTTTAGTTCAGTTTAGGTTATTTTAGGGTAGCTTATGTTAGGTTAGGTTAGGTTAGTGTAGTTTATAGTTTAATTGATAGTTTAGTTTAGTTTATAATAGTTTAAGTTAGTTTAGTTTAGGTTAGGTTAGGTTAGTTTACTTTAGTTTAGTTTAGGTTAGGTTAGGCTAGGTTAAGTTAGGTTAGGTTAGTTTAGATTAGTTTAGTTTATAGTTAAGTTTACTTTAGTTTATTATTTAATTTAGTTTAGTTTAGTTTATAGTTTCATTTACAGTTTAGTTTGGTTTAGTTTAGTTTAACTTAGATTAGTTTAGTTTGTTTTAGGTTAGGTTAAGTTAGGTGAGGTTAGTTTAGTTTAGATGGGTTTAATTTAGTTTAGTTTAGTTTATAGTTTAGTTTAGTTTACTTTAGTTTATAGTTCAATTTATAGTTTAGTTTTGTTTAGTTTATAGTTTAGTTTATCGTTTAATTTAGTTTAGTTTTGTATAGTTTAGGTTAGGTTAGGTTAGTTTAGATTAGTTTAGTTTAGGTCAGTTTAGGTTAGGTTAAGTTTGGTTAGGTTAGTTTACATTAGTTTAGTATATAGTTCAGTTTATTTTAGTTTATAGTTTAATTTAGTTTAGTTTAGGTTAAGTCAGGTTAATTTAGTTTAGTTTAGGTTAGTTTAGGTGAGGTTAGGTTAGGTTAGTTTAGGTGAGGTTAGGTTAGGTTAGTTTAGTTCTATTTAGTTTATTTTAGTTTATAGTTTAGTTTAGTTTATAGTTTAGTTTATAGTTTAGATTAGTTTAGAGGTATTTAGTTTGGTTTAGTTTACTTTAGTTTTTTTTAGTTTAGTTTCGTTTAGGTTAGGTTATGTTAGCATAGGTTAGGTTAGGCTAGCTTAGTTTAGTTTAGTTGAGTATTGATTAGGTTAGGTTAGATTAGTTAATATTAGTTTTCTCTAGTTTAGTTAAGTTTAGTTATGTTTATAGTTTAGTTTAGTTTAGTTTCGTTTATAGTTTATATTATAGTTTAGTTCAGTTTAGTTTATAGTTTCGTTTATATTTTAATTTTTTTAGTTTAGTTTAATTTATTTTAGCTTAGTTTAGTTAATTTAGGTTAGTTTAGTTTAGGTTAGGTTATGTTAGTTTAGTTGAGTTTAGTTTAGTTTAGTTTATTTAAGGTTAGGTTAGATTAGGTTAGTTTAGTTTAGTTTAGGTTGGATTATATTAGATTAAGTTAGGTTAGGTTAGTTTGGTTTAGTTTAGTCTAGTTATGTTTAGTTTAGTTTATACATTAGTTTAATTTACTTTAATTTGTAGTGTAGTTTTGTTTATAGTTTAGTTTGCAGTTTAGTATAGTTTAGTTTAGTTTAATTTAGTTTAGGTTGAGTAAGGTTAGGTTAGGTTAGGTTACTTTAGTTTAGTTTATGGTAGGTTAAGTTAGTTTAGTTTATTTTAGTGTTATTTATAGTTTATTTTTATTTAGTTTATAGTTTAGTTTACAGTTTAGTTCAGTTTAGTATATAGTTTAATTTAGTTTCGTTTAATTTACTTTAGTTTAATTTAGGTTAATTTAGTTAATTTAGTTTAGTTTAGGTCAGGTTAGGTTAGATTAGGTTAGGTTAGTTTGGTTTAGTATAGTTTAGTTTAGTTTAAAATATAGTATCTTTAGTTCATAGTTTAGTTCATATTTTTGTTTAGTTTAGTGTAGTTTAGTTTAGGTTACGGTAGAGTAGTTTAGTTTAGTTTATTTTAGTTTAGTTTAGGTTAGAATAGGTTAGGTTAGTGTAGTTTAGTTTAGTTTAGTTGAATTTAATTGAGTTTATTTAGTTTAGTTTAGTTAGGTTAGGTTAGGTTAGTTTAGTTTAGATAGGTTAGGTTAAGTTAGGTTAGGTTAGTTAAGTTCAGTTTAGTTTGGTTTAGTTAAGTTTAGTTTATTTTATAGTTTAGTTCAGTTTAGTTTATAGCTAAGTTTATAGTTTAGTTTAGTTTATAGTTTGATTTATAGTTAGGTTTAGTTTATTTAATTTTAATTTACTTTAGCTTAGTATAGTTTAGTTTAGTTTAGTTTAGGGTAGCTTATATTAGGTTAGGTTAGGTTAGTTTAGTTTATAGTTTTATTTAGTTTAGTTTATAGTTTAGTTTATAGTTTATTTTAGTTTAGTGTAGTTTAGTTTGTTTTATTTTAATTTAGTTTAGTTTAGTTTAGTTTCGTTTAGCTTAGGTTATGTTACATTAGGTTAGCTTAGGTTAGCTTAGTTTACTCTAGTTTAGTTTAGGTTAGGTTAGGTTGGAATAGGTTAGTTAAGTTTAGTTTAGATTAGTTTAGTTAGGTTTAGTTTAGTTTATAGTTTAGTTTAGTTTAGTTTAATTTAGTTTAGCTTTCTTTTTTGGGTTAGAGTACTTTAGTTTAGGGTATGTTATGTTAGGTTAGCTTGGTTAGTTAAGTTTAGTTTAGGTTAGGTTGGGTTACCTTAGTTTAGGTTAGGTTAGGTTAAGTTAGATTAGTTTAGACTAGTTTAGTTTAGTGTAATTTAGTTTATAGTTTAGTTTAGTTCAGTGTAGTTTATAGTTTAATTTAGTTTAGTTTAGTTTAATTTAGTTTAGTTTATTTAAGTTTAGGTTAGGTTAGGTTAGGTTACGTAAGTTTAATTTAGTTTAGTTTAGTTTACTTATGTTTAGTTTATAGTTTAGTTTGTAGTTTTATTTTAGTTTAGTTTAGTTTAGGTAAAGTTATGTTTGGTTCGTTTAGTTTAATTTAGTTTAGATTAGGTTAGGTTAGGTTAGGGTAGTTTAGTTTAGTTTAGTTTAGGGTAGGTTTTCTTACGTTAGGTTAGTTTAGTTTAGTTTAGGTTAGGGCAGGTTAGGTTAGGTTAGGTTAGTTTAGTTTAGTTGAGGTTAATTTAGTTTAGTTTAGTTTAATGTTTAGTTTAGTATAGTTTAGTTGATGATTTAAAAATAGTTTAGTTAATTTAGTTTATAGTTTAGTTTACAGTTTAGTTTAGTATAGTTTAGTTTAGTTTAGGTTAGGTTAGGATAGGTTAGTTTAATTTAGTTTAGGTTAGGATAGGTTAGGTTAAGTTATGTTATTTTAATTTAGATTAGTTTAGTTTAGTTTATAGTTTAGTTTACTTTAGTTTATAGTTTAATTTAGTTTAGTTTAGGTTATTTTAATTTGGTTTAGTTTAGTTTATTTTAGTTTGGTTAGGGTAGTTTAGTTTAGTATAGGTTAGGTTAGGTTAGGTAAGTTTAATTTAGTTTAGTTTAGTTTAGTTTATAGTCTAATTTATAGTTTTTTTATAGTCAATTTAGTTTAGTTTAGGTTAAGTTATGTTAGGTTAGTTTAGTTTAGTTTACTTTAGGTTAGGTTAGGTTGGGATAGGCTAATGTAGTTTAATTTAATTTAGTTGAATTTAGTTTAGTTTAGTTTAGGTTTCATTAGGTTAGTTTAGTTTAGTTTAGGTGAGGTTTGGTTAGGTTAGTTTAGTTTTATTTAGTTTATTTTAGTTTATAGTTTAGTTTAGTTTAGTTTATAGTTTAGTTTACAGTTTAGTTTACTTTAGTGTAGTTTAATTTTGTTTAGTTTACTTTAGTTTAGTTTAGTTTTGTTTCGTTTAGGTTAGGCTGTATTAGGTTAGGTTAGGTTAGCTTAGTTTAGTTTTGTTCAGTATTGATTAGGTTAGGATGTTAGTTAATATTAGTTTAGTTTAGTTCAGTTAAGTTTAGTTATGTTTATAGATTAGTTTAGTTTAGTTTCGTTATATTTTATAGTTTATTTTATTGTTTAGTTTAGGTTAATTTATAGTTTCGTTTATAATTTAATTTTGTTTAGTTTAGTTTAATTTACTTTAGCTTGGTTTTGTTTAGTTTAGTTTAGGTTAGTTTAGTTTTGGTTAGGTTATGTTAGTTTAGTTTAGTTTAGTTAATTTTAGGTTAGGTTAAGTTAGGTAAGTCTAATTTAATTTAGTTTATAGTTTAGTTTATAGTTTAGTTTAGTTTAGTTTATAGTTTAGTTTATAGATTAGTTTAGTTTAGTATAGTTTAGTTTAGTTTAGCTTAGGTTTGTTCACTTTAGTTTAGTTTAGGTCTGTTTAGGTTAGGTTAAGTTAGTTTAGATTATTTTTGTTTAGTGTAGTTTAGTTAACAGTTAAGTTTAGTTTAGTTTAGTTTATAGTTTAATTTAGTTTAGTTTAGTTTAGTTTAGTTTAGGTTAGGTTTAGGTTAGGCTATGTTAGGTTAGTTTAGTTTAGTTTAATTTAGATTATGTTAGGTTAGGTTACTTTAATTTAATTTAGTTTGGTTTATAGTTTAGTTTACTTAGTTTATAGTTTAGTTTAGTTTAGTTTATAGTTTAATTTAGTTTAGTTTAGTTTAATTTATTTTAGGTTAGTTTAGTTTAGATTAGGTTAGGTTAGGTTAGGTCAGGTTAGGTTAGTTTAGGATGTGGTTATGTTAGATTAGGTTAGGTTAGGTTATTTTGGTTTAGTTTATTGTAGTTAAGTTAAGTTTAGTTTTATACTTTATTTTACTTTAGTTTGTAGTTTAATTTAGTTTATTTATAGTTTAGTTTATAGTTTAGTATAGTTTAGTTTAGTTTAATTTAGTTTACAGTTTAGTTTAGTTTAGTTTAGTTTTAGTTTATAATTTAATTTATACTTTAGTTTATATTTTAGATTATAGTTTAGTTTACTTTAGTGTAGCTTAGTTTGGTTTAGTTTTGTTTAGTTTAGTTTACTTTAGTTTCCTTTAGGTTAGGTTTTGTTAGATTAGGTTAGATTAGGTAAGCTTAGTTTAGTTCAGTTTAGGTTAGGTTAGGTTAGGTTAGTTAAGTTTAGTTTAGTTTAGTTTAGTTTATAGTTTAATTTATAGTTAAGTTTAGTTTAGTTTTATTCAGTTTGGTTTATTTTAGGGTAGCTTATGTTAGGTTAGGTTAGGTTAGTTTAATTTATAGTTTAGTTTAATTTACAGTTTAGTTTATAGTTTAGTTTAGTTTAGTTTATAATAGTTTAGTTTAGTTTGGGTTAGGTTAGGTTAGTTTAGTTTAGTTTAAGTTAGGTTAGTTTAGATTAGTTTAGTTTAGTTTATAGCTTAGTTTACTTTAGTTTATTATTTAATTTAATTTGGTTTAGTTTATAGTTTCGTTTATTGTTTAGTTTGGTTTAGTTTAGTTTAATTTTGTTTAGCTTAGATTAGTTTAGTTAGTTTTAGGTTAGGTTAAGTTTGGTGAGGTTAGTTCAGTTTAGTTGAGTTTAATTTAGTTTAGTTTAGTTTATAATTTAGTTGAGTTTACTTTAGTTTATAGTTCAATTTATAGTTTAGTATAGTTAAGTTTATATTTTAGTTTATCGTTTAGTTTAGTATAGATTAGTTTAGTTTAGGTTAGGTTAGGTTAGTTTAGATTAGTTTAGTTTAGGTCAGTTTAGGTTAGGTTAAGTTAGGTTAGGTTAGTTTACATTAGTTTAGTTTATAGTTTAGTTTATTTTAGTTTATAGTTTAATTTAGTTTAATTTAGTTTAGTTTAGGTTAGGTTAGGTTAGGTTAATTTAGTTAAGTTTAGGTTAGGATAGGTTAGGTAAGTTGAATTTAGCTTTGTTTGGTTAATTTAGATTATAGTTTATTTTATAGTTAACTTTATTATAGTTTATAGTTAATTTAGTGTAGTTTAGTTTAGGTTAGATTAGTTTAGTTTAGTTTAGGTTAGGTTAGGTTAGGTTTATTTGGTTTACTATAGTTTAGTTCATTTTAGTTTAGTTTACTCTAGTTTATAGTTTAATTTAGTTTAGTTTAGGTTATTTAAATTTGGTTTAGTTTAGTTTAGTTTAGAATAGGTTGGGTTAGTTTAGTTTAGTATAGGTTAGGTTAGGTTAGGTAAGTTTAATACATTTTAGTTTAGTTTAATTAAGTTTAGTTTTGTTTATAATTTTGTTTAGTTTAGTTTAGTTTATAGCTCAGTTTATAGTTTAATTTAGTTTAATTTATAGCTTTGTTTATAGTTAATTTAATTTAGTTTAGTTTAGTTTAGGTTAATTTATGTTAGGTTAGTTTAGTTTAGTTTAGTTTAGGTTAGGATAGGTTCGGTTAGGTTAGTGTAGTTTAATTTAGTTTAGTTTTATTTAGTTTAGTTTAGTTTAGTTTAGGTTACGATAGGTTAGTTTAGTTTAGTTTAGTTTAGGTGAGGTTAGCTTAGGTTAGCTTAGTTCAGTTTAGTTCAGAATTGATTAGGTTAGGTTAGGTTAGTTAATATTAGTTTAGTTAAGTTTAGTTAAGTTTAATTATGTTTATAGATTAGTATATTTTAGTTTAGTTTATAGTTTATTTTTTAGTTTAATTTAGTTTATAGTTTCGTTTATAGTTTAGTTTTGTTTAGTTAAGTTTAATTTTGTTTAGCTTAGTTTAGTTTAGATTAGTTTAAGTTAGTTTAGTTTAGGTTAGATTATCTTAGGTAGTTTAGTTTAGTTTAATTTAGGTTAAGTTAGGTAAGTATAATTTAGTTTAGTTATGTTTAGTTTAGTTTATAGTTTAGTTTACAGTTTAGTTTAGTTTAGTTTATAGTTTAGCATAGTTCAGTTTAGTTTAGATTAGGTTAGTTTAGTTTAGTTTAGTTTAGGTTAGGTTAGGTTAAATTAGGTAAGTTTAATTTAGTTAAGTTTGGTTTAGTTTAGTTTATAGTTTTGTTTATAATTTAGTTTAGTTTAGTTTAGGTTAGGTTAGGTTAGGTTAGTTTTGTTTGGTTTAGTTTAGTTTATGTTATGTTATGTTAGTTTTGTTTAGGTTAGTTTTTTTTATACTTTAGTTTACTTTAGTTTATAGATTGGTGTTGTTTAGTTTATAGTTTAATTTAGTTTAATTTAGTTTAGTTTAGTTTAATTTAGGTTAGGTTAGTTTAGTTTAGTTTAGTTTAGGTTAGGAAAGGTTAGCTTAATTTAGTTTAGTATAGTTTAGTTTAGTTTTTAGTTTATAATTTACTTTATAGTTTTGTTAGGTTAGGTTAGAGTAGGTTAGTTTAGTTTAGTTTAGTTTAATTTAATTTAGTTTAGTTTAGTTTAGGGTGCGTTAGGTTAGTTAAGATTAGTTTAGTTTAGGTTAGGTTAAATTACGTTAGGTTAGTTTATAATTTAGTTTAGTTTATAGTTTTGTTTAGTTTATTTTAGGTTAGGTTAGGTTAGGTTAGATTAGTTTAGTTTAGTTTAGTATAATTTAATTTAGTTTAGTTTAGTTAATTTAGGTTAGGTTAGGTTAGTTTAGTTTAGTTTAGTCTTGTTTAGGTTAGGTTAAGTTTGGTTAGGTTAATTTAGTTTAGTTTATAGTTTAGTTTAGTTTATAGTTTAGTTTATTGTTTGGTATGAAGTTTAGTTTATAGTTTATTTTAGTTTAGTATAGTTTAGTTTGGTTTAGTTTATTATAGTTTCGTTTACTTTAGGTTATGTTAGATTAGGTTAGGTTAGGTTAGCTTTCTTTAGTTTATTTTAGTTTAGGTTAGATTAAGTTAGGTTAGTTTAGTTTAGTTAAGATTAGTTTATTTTAGTTTAGTTTAGTTTATAGTTTAGTTTATATTTTAGTTTATACTTTAGTTTATAGTTTATTTTATTTTAGTGTAGTTTAGTTTGGTTTAGTTTAGTTTAGTTTCGTTTAGCTTAGGTTATGTTATATTAGGTTAGCTTAGTTTACCTGTTTAGGTTAGGTTAGGTTAGAATAGGTAAGTTAAGATTACTTTAGTTTAGTTTAGATAGGTTTAATTTATTTTATAGTTTAGTTTTGTTTAATTTATAGTTTAGTTTATAGTTTAATTTATAGTTTAATTTAGTTTAGTTTAGTTTAATTTATTGTAGCTTTGTTTTGTTTCGTTTAGTTTACTTTAGTTTAGGGTATGCTATGTTAGGTTAGGTTGGGTTAGTTTAGTTTAGTTTAGGTTAGGTTACCTTAGGTTATGTTAGGTTAGGTTAGGTTGGGTTAAGTAAGGTTAGGTTAGTTTTGAATAATCTAGTTTAGTTTAGTTTAATTTAGTTTAGTTTAGGTTAGGTTCGGTAAGGGAAGTTTAATTTAGTTTAGTTTAGTTTAGTTAAATTTAGTTTATAGTTTAGTTTATAGTTTAGTTTGTACTTTAGTTTAGTTTAGTTTAGTTTAGGATAAGTTATGTTAGGTTCGTTTAGTTTAGTTTAGATTAGGTTATGTTAGGTTAGGTTAGGGTAGTTTAGTTTAGTTTAGTTGAATTTAGTTTAGTTTAGTTCAGTTTAGGTTACGTTAGGTTATTTTAATTTAGATTAGTTTAGGTTAGGTTAGTTTACTTTAGTTTAGTTTATTTTGATTTTAGTTTAGTATAGTTTATATTTTAGTTTATAGTGTAGTTTAATTTAGTTTATAATTTAATTTAGTTTAGTTTAGTTTAGTTTAGTTTAATTTTGGTTAATTTAGTTTAGTTTAGTTTAGGTTAGGTTAGGTTACGTTAGGTTAGGTTAGTTTAATTTAGTTTAGTTTAGTTTATAGTGTAGTTTACTTTCGTTTAGTTTATAGTTTAGTTTACATTTTATTTTTATAGTTTAGTTTAGTTCAGTGTAGTTTAGTTTGGTTTAGTTTTGTTTAGATTAGTTTAGTTTTGTTTAGGTTAGGTTATATTAGATTAGGTTATGTTGGGTAAGCTTAGTTTAGTTTAGTTTAGTTTAGGGTAGCTTAGTTAAGTTTAGAGAAGTTTAGTTAACTTTGGTTTAATTTATAGTTTAATTCAGTATAGTTTATAGCTTAGTTTATAAATTAGTTTAGTTTAGTTTATGGTTTAATTTATAGTTAAGTTTAGTTTAGTTTAGTTTAATTTAGTTTACTTAGTTTAGTTTAGTTTAAATTAGTTTAGTTTAGTTTAGTTTAGTTTAAGTTAGGTTAGATTAGGTTAGGTAAGTTTAATTTAGTTTAGGTTGGTTTAGTTTAGTTTATAGCTTATTTTTAGTTTTGTTTATAGTTTAGATTAGTTTATAGTTTAATTTAGTTTAGTTTAGTTTAATTTAGATTAGGTTTGTTTAGTTTAGTGTAGTGTAGGTTAGGTTAGGTTAGGTTAGGTTAATTCAATTTTGTATAGTTTAATTTAGTTTATTTTAGTTTTGTTTATAGTTTATTTTAGTTTATAGTTTAGTTTACAGTTTTGTTTAGTAAGTTTAGTTTAATTTTGGTTACGTTAGGTTAGGTTAGTTTAATTTAGTTTAGTTTATAGTTTAGTTTAGTTTATTTTACAGTTAAGTTTATCCTTTAGTTTATAGTTTAGTTTATAGTTTAGTTTAATTTAGTGTAGTTTAGTTTGGTTTAGTTTAGTTTTGATTAGTTTAGTTTCGTTTAGGTTAGGTTAAGTTAGGTTAGTTAAATTTAGTTTAGTTTAGTTTATAGTTTTGTTTAGTTTAGTTTATAGCTTAGTTTATAGTTTAATTTTTTTTAATTTATAGTGTAGTTTATAGTTTGGTATAGTTTAGTTTAGTTTAATTTAGTATAGCTTAGTTTAGTTTAGTTTAGGGTAGGTTATGTTACGTTAAATTAGTTTAGTTTAATCTAGGTTAGGGTAGGTTAGGTTAGGTTAGGTTAGTTTAGTTTAGTTGAGGTTAATTCAATTTAGTTTAGTTTATAGTTTAGTTTACTTTAGTTTATAGTTTAATTATTTTTATTTAGGTTATTTTAATTTGCTTTAGTTTAGTTTCGTTTAGATTAGGTTAGGATAGTTTAGATTAGTTTAGTTTAGTTTAGTTTAGGTGAGGTTAGGTAAGGTTAGTTTAGTACTATTTAGTTTATTTTAGTTATTACTTTAATTTAGTTTAGTTTATAGTTTAGTTTATAGTTTTGTTTAGTTTAGTGTAGTTTATTTTTGTTTAGTTTACTTTAGTTTAATTTAGTTTGGTTTCGTTTAGGTTAGGTTATGTTAGGTTAGGTTAGGTTAGGCTAGCTTAGTTTAGTTTAGTTCAGTATTGATAAGGTTAGGTAAGGTTAGTTAATATTAGTTTACTTTAGGTTAGTTAAGTTTAGTTATGTTTATAGATTAGTTTAGTTTAGTTTCGTTCATAGTTAATTTCATAGTTTAGTTTTGTTTAGTTTATAGTTTCGTTTATAGTTCAATTTTGTTTAGTTTAGTTTAATTTAGTTTAGCTTAGTTTAGTTTAGTTTAGGTTAGTTAAGTTTAGGTTAGGTTATGTTAGGTTAGTTTAGCTTTGTTTAGTTTAGTTTAGGTTAAGTTAAGTAAGTATAATTTAGTTTAGTTTGGTTTAGTTTAGTTTATAATTTAGTTTATAGTTTAGTTTATTTTATAGTTTAGTTTAGTTTAGTTTAGGATAGTTTAGTTTAGTTTAAGTTTGGTTAGTTCAGCTTAGTTTAGTTTAAGTCAGTTTAGGTAAGGTTAAGTTAGGTTAGGTTAGTTTAGATTATTTTAGTATAGTTTTGTTTAGTTTATAGTTTAGTTTAGTTTAGTTTAGTTTATAGTTTAATTTACATTAGTTTAGTTTAATTTAGTTTCGTTTAGTTTAGTTTAAGTTAGGTTATATTAGGTTAGTTTAGATTAGTTTAGGTTAGGTTAAGTTAGGTAAGTTTAATTTAGTTTAGTTTGGTTTAGTTTAGTTTATAGTTTAGTTTATGATTTTGTTTATATTTTAGTTTAGTTTAGTTTAGTTTTAGTTAGGTTTCGTAGGGTTAGGTTAGGTTATGTTAGGTTAGTTTATTTTAGTTTAATTTAGTTTATGTTAGGTTAGGTTAGTTTCGTTTAGTTTAGTTGTGTTTATAGTTTAGTATACTTAGTATATAGTTTAGTTTAGTTTAGTTTATAGTTTAATTTAGTTAAATTTAGTTTAGTTTAGTTTAATTTAGGTTTGGTTAGTTTAGTTTAGTTTGGTTTAGGTTGGGTAAGGTTATGTTAATTTAGTTTAGTATAGTTTAGTTTAGTTTATTTTAGTTTAATTTATTGTTTAGTTTACATTTTTGTTTAGTTTAGTTTAGTGTAGTTTAGTTTGGGTTAGGTTAGGTTAGGTTAGGTTAGTTTAGTTAAGTTTAGTTTATAGTTTGGTTAAGTTTAGTTTGCAGTTTAGTTTACTCTTTAGTTTATAGTGTAGTTTATAGTTTAGTTTAATTTATAATTTATTTTAGTTTAGTTTACTTAATTTAGTTTAGAGTAGGTTAGGTTAGGTTAGGTTAGTTTAGTTTAGTTTAGAATAGGTTATGTTAGATTAGGTTAGGTTAGGTTAGTTCGGTTTAGTTCAGTCCAGTTAAGTTTAGTTTAGTTTATTCTTTAGTTTAGTTTATTTTATTTTATAGTTTAGTTAAGTTTTGTTTATAGTTTAGTTTGCAGTTTAGTATAGTTTAGTTTAGTTTAATTTAATTTAGCTAAGTTTAGTTTAGTTTAGGTTATGTTAGAGTATTTTAGTTTAGTTTAGTTTACTTTAGTTTAGGTTAGATTAGGTTAGGTTAGTGTAGTTTAGTTTAATTTAGTTTAGTTGAAATTATTTGGTTTAGTTTAGTTTAGGTTAGTTTAGTTTAGTGTAGGTTGGGTTAAGTAATTTTAGGTTAGTTTAATTTAGTTTAGTTTATAGTTTAGTATAGTTTAGTGTAGTTTAGTTTGGTTTAGTTTTGTTTAATTTAATTTAGTTTAGTTTCGTTTAGGTTAGGTTATGTAAGAATAGGTTAGGTTAGGTTAGCTTAGTTTAGTTTAGTTTAGGTTAGGTTAGGTTAGGTTAGTTAAGTTTTGTTTAGTTTAGTTTAGTTAACTTTAGTTTAGATTTTACTTCAGTTTAGTTTATAGCTTAATTTATAGCTTAGTTTAGTTCATTGTTTAAATTATAGTTAAGTTTAGTTTAGTTTAGTTTAATTTAGTTTAGCTTATTTTAGTATAGTTTAGTTTATTTTAGGGTAGCTTATGTTAGGTAAGGTAAGGTTAGTATAGTTTACAGTTTAATTTATAGTTTACTTTAGTTTATAGTGTAGTTTAGTTTAGTTTATAATAGTTTAGTTTAGGTTAGGATAGTTTGGTTTAGTTTAGTTTAGGTTAGACTAGGCTAGGTTAAGTTATGTTGGGTTAGTTTAGATTAGTTTAGTTTAGTTTAATTTATATTTAGTTTACTTTAGTTTATCATTTAATTTAGTTTAGTTTAGTTTATAGTTTCGTTTATAGTTTAGTTAGGTTTAGTTTAGTTTAATTTAGTGTACCTTAGATTAGGTTAGTTTGTTTTAGGTTAGGTTAGGTGAGGTTAGTTTAGTTAATTGAGTTTAATTTAGTTTAGTTTAGTTTATAGTTCAGTATAGTTTAGTTTATTGTTCAATTTATAGTTTAGTTTAGTTTAGTTTATAGATTAGTTTATCGTTTAGTTTAATTTAATATAGTTTAGTTTAGTTTAGGTTAGAGTAGGTTAGTTTAGATTAGTTTAGTTTAGGTCAGTTTAGGTTACGTTAAGTTAGGTTAGGTTAGTTTAGATTAATTTAGTTTAGTTTAGTTTAGTTTATAGTTTAGTATATTTTAGTTTAATTTATAGTTTAGTTTAGTTTATAGTTTAGTTTACAGTTTTGTTTAGTTTATTTTAGTGTAGTTTAGTTTGGGTAAGGTTAGGTTAGGTTAGGTTAGTTCAGTTAAGTTTAGTTAATAGTGTGGTTTAGTTTAGTTTACAGTTTAGTTTATTCTTTAGATTATAGTGTAGTTTATAGTTTAGTTTAATTTACAATTTATTTTAGTTTAGTTCAGTTTAATTTAGTTTAGAGTAGGTTAGGTTAGGTTAGTTTAGTTTAGTTTAGGTTAGGTTAGGTTAGTTTAGTTTAGTTGAGTTGAATTTAGTTTAGTTTAATTTATAGTTTAGTTTAGTTTACTTTATAGTTTAGTTTAGTTAATTTATAGTTTAATTTAGTTTAGTTTAGTTTAGTATAATTAAGTTTCGTTTAGTTTATAGTTTTGTTAATAGTTTGGTTTAGTTTAGTATAGGTTAAATTATGTTAGGTTAGATTAGTTTAGTTTAGTTTACTTTAGGTTAGGTTATGTTAGGTTAGGTAAGTTGAATTTAGTTTAGTTTAGTTTAGTTAAGTTTAGTTTTTAGTTTAGTTTATAGATTAGTTTGTAGTTTAGTTTAGTTTAGTTTAGTTTAGGTTAGTTTATAGTTTAGTTTATTTTATTTTATTTTATAGTTTAGTTTATAGTTTTGTTTAGTTTGGTTTAGTTTAGTTTAGTTTAGGTTAGGTTAGGTTAGGTTAGGTTAGGTTAGAGTAGTTTAGTTTAGGTTAGGTTATGTTAGGTTAGTGCAGTTCAATTTAATTTAGTTTAGTTTAGTTGAATTTAATTTAGTTTAGTTAGGTTAGTTTAGGTAAGTTAGGTTAGTTTAGTATAGTTTAGTTTAGGTTAGGTTAAATTAGGTTATTTTGTTTAGTTTACTTTAGTATGTAGTTTAGTTTATAGTTTAGTTTATAGTTTAGTTTAGTTTGGTTTAGTTTATTTTAGTTTAGTTTAGTTAAGTTTCGTTTAGCTTAGGTTATGTTATATTAGGTGAGCTTAGGTTATATTAGTTTACCCTAGTTTAGTTTAGGTTAGGTTAGGTTAGAATAGGTTAGTTAAGTTTAGTTTAGTTAGGTTCAGTTTGGTTTATAGTTTAGTTTAGTTTAGTTTATAGTTTAGTTTATAGTTTAGTTTAGATTATAGTTTAATTTATTGTTTAGTTTAGTTTAGTTTAGTTTAATTTAGTTTAGCTTTCTTTAGTTTCGTTTAGTATACTTTAGTTTAGGGTATGTAATGTTAGTTTAGGTTAGGTTAGGTTACCTTAGGTTAGTTTAGGTTAGGTTAAGTTAGTTTAGAATAGTTTAGTTTAGTAGAATTTAGTTTATAGTTTAGTTTAGTTTAGTTTATAGTTTAATTTAGTTTAGTTTAGTTTAATTTACTTAGTTTAGTTTAGGTTAGTTTAGGTAAGTTTAATTAAGTTTAGTTTAGTTTAGTTAAGTTTGGTTTATAGTTTAGTTTATAGTTTAGTTTGTAGTTTAGTTTAGTTTAGTTTAGGTTAAATTATGTTAGGTTCGTTTAGTTTAATTTAGTTTAGATTAGATTAGGTTAGATTAGGTTAAGTTTGGA
Organism: Metallyticus violacea; assembly: GCA_030762175.1. NCBI lineage: Eukaryota > Metazoa > Arthropoda > Insecta > Mantodea > Metallyticidae > Metallyticus > Metallyticus violacea. The sequence goes on along the minus strand of CM060835.1, from coordinate 98,203,026 downwards.
TAGTTTAGTTTAGTTTAGTTAAATTTAGTTTAGTTTAGTTGAGTTTAGGTTAGATTAGGTTAGGTTAGGTTAGTTTAGTTTAGTTTAGGTTGGGTTATGTTAGATTAGGTTAGGTTAGATAAGTTTGGTTTAGTCTAGTTAAGTTTAGTTTAGTTACACTTTGGTTTAGTTTAGTTTAGTTTATAGTTTAGTTTAGTTTTGTTTATAGTTTAGTTTATAGTTTAGTAAAGTTTAGTTTAGTTTAATTTAGTTTAGCTAAGTTAAGTTTAAATTAGTTTAGTTTAGTTTTGGGTACGTTATGTTAGGTTAGGTTAGTTTAGTTTAGTTTAGGTTAGGTTAGGTTAGGTTAGTTTAGTTGAGTTTAGTTTAGTTTAGGTTAGGTTAAGTAAGGTTAGGTTAGGTTAGGTTAGGTTAGTTTAGTTTAGTTTATGTTAGGTTAGTTTAGTTTAGTTTAGTTTTGTTTATAGTTTAGTTTAGTTTATAGTTTAGTTTATAGTTCGGTTTAGTATATAGTTTAATTTACTTTAGTTTAGTTTAGTTAAGTTTAATTTAGGTTAATTTAGTTTAGTTTAGGTTAGGTTAGGTTAGTTTAGTTTAGTTTATGTTAGGTTATTTTAGTTTAGTTTAGTTTTGTTTATAGTTTAGTTTAGTTTATAGTTTAGTTCATAGTTTTGTTTAGTTTAGTTTAGTTTAGTGTAGGTTAGATTAGAGTAGTTTAGTGTAGTTTAGTTTAGATTAGTTGAATTTAATTTATTTTAGTTTAGTTTAGTTTAGTTTAGTATAGGTTAAGTTAGGTTAGGTTAGTTTAGTTTAATTTAGTTTAGTTTATAGTTTAGTTTACTTTCGTTTAGTTTATAGTTTAGTTTATACTTTAGTTTACATTTTATTTTTTATAGTTTAGTTTAGTTCAGTGTAGTTTACTTTGATTTAGATTTGTTTAGTTTAGTTTAGTTTAGTTTCGTTTAGATTAGGTTATGTTAGATTAGGTTAGGTTAGGTAAGCTTAGTTTAGTTTAGTTTAGTTTGGGTTAGGTTAGTTAAGTTTAGTTTAGTTTAGTTAAGTTTAGTTTAATTTATAGTTTAATTCATTATAGTTTATAGCTTAGTTTATAGTTTAGTTTAGTTTAGTTTATAGTTTAATTTATAGTTAAGTTTAGTATAGTTTAGTTTAATTTAGTTTAGCTTAGTTTAGTTTAGTTTAAATTAGTTTAGTTTAGTTTAGTTTAGTTTTGTTTAGGTTAGGTTAGATTAGGTTAGGTTAATTTAGTTTAGTTTAGGTTATGTTATGTTAGGTAAGTTTAATTTAGTTTAGTTTAGTTTAAAGCTTATTTTATAGTTTGTTTATAGTTTAGTTTAGTTTATAGTTTAATTAATTTAGTTTAGTTTAGTTTAGTTTACGTTAGGTTAGTTTAGTTTAGTTTGGTGTGGGTTAGGTTAGGTTAGGTTAATTTAATTTTGTATAGTTTAATTTAGTTTATTTTAGTTTAGTTTATAGTTTAGTTTACAGTTTGTTTAGTTTACTTTACTTTAGTTTGGGTTAGGTTAGGTTAAGTTGGGTTAGTTTAGTTTATAGTTAACTTTAGTTTATTTTACAGTTATGTTTATCGTTTAGTTTATAGTTTAGTTTAATTTAGTGTAGTTCAGTTTGGTTTAGTTTAGTTTTGTTTAGTTTAGTTTTGTTTAGGTTTGGTTATGTTAGATTAGGTTAGGTTAGATTAGCTTAGTTAAGTTTAGTTTAGTTTAAGTTAGTTTAGGTTAGGTAAGTTAGGTTAGTTAAATTTAGTTTAGTTTAGTTAAGTTTAGTTTAGTTTATAGTTTTGTTTAGTTTAGTTTAGTTTATGGCTTAGTTTATAGTTTAATTTTTTTTAATTTATAGTGTAGTTTATAGTTTGGTTTAGTTTAGTTTAGTTTAATTTAGTTTAGCTTAGTTTAGTTTAGTTTAGTTTAGTTTAGTTTAGTTTAGGTTAGGTTAGTTTAGTTTAGTTTGGTGTGGGTTAGGTTAGGTTAGGTTAATTTAATTTTGTATAGTTTAATTTAGTTTATTTTAGTTTAGTTTATAGTTTAGTTTACAGTTTGTTTAGTTTACTTTACTTTAGTTTGGGTTAGGTTAGGTTAGGTTGGGTTAGTTTAGTTTATAGTTTACTTTAGATTATTTTACAGTTATGTTTATCGTTTAGTTTATAGTTTAGTTTAATTTAGTGTAGTTCAGTTTGGTTTAGTTTAGTTTTGTTTAGTTTAGTTTTGTTTAGGTTTGGTTATGTTAGATTAGGTTAGGTTAGATTAGCTTAGTTAAGTTTAGTTTAGTTTAAGTTAATTTAGGTTAGGTAAGTTAGGGTAGTTAAATTTAGTTTAGTTTAGTTAAGTTTAGTTTAGTTAAGTTTAGTTTAATTTATAGTTTGGTTTAGTTTAGTTTAGTTTAATTTAGTTTAGCTTAGTTTAGTTTAGTTTAGTTTAGGGTAGGTTATGTTACGTTAAGTTAGTTTAGTTTAGTTTAGGTTAGGGTAGGTTAGGTTAGGTTAGGTTAGGTTAGTTTAGTTTAGTTGAGGTTAATTCAGTTTAGTCTAGTTTATAGTTTAGTTTAGTTTAGTTTATAATTTAATTTATACTTTAATTTAGTTTAGTTTATTTTATAGTTTAGTTTACAGTTTAATTTAGTTTAGTTTACTATAGTTTACTTTAGTTTAGGTTAGGTTAGGTTAGGATAGTTTAGTTTAGTTTAGGTTAGGTTAGGTTAGGTTAAGTTAGGTTATTTTAATTTAGATTAGTTTAGTTTAGTTTATAGTTTAGTTTACTTTAGTTTATAGTTTAATTTAGTTTTATTTAGATTATTTTAATTTGTTTTAGTTTCGTTTCGTTTAGATTAGGTTAGGTTAGTTTAGTTTAGTTTAGTGTAGTTTAGGTGAGGTTTGGTTAGGTTAGTTTAGTTCTATTTAGTTTATTTTAGTTATTAGTTTCATTTAGTTTAGTTTATAGTTTGGTTTATAGTTTTCTTTAGTTTACTTTATTTTAGTTTAGTTTGGTTTCGTTAGGGTTAGGTTATGTTATGTTAGGTTAGGTTAGGCTAGCTTAGTTTAGTTTAGTTCAGTATTGACAAGGTTACGTTAGGTTAGTTAATATTAGTTTATTTTAGTTTAGTTAAGTTTAGTTATGTTTATAGATTAGTTTAGTTTAGTTTCGTTTATAGTTAATTTTATAGTTTAGTTTAGTTTATAGTTTCGTTTATACTTTTATTTTGTTTAGTTTAGTTTAATTTAGTTTAGCTTAGTTTAGTTTAGTTTAGGTTAGTTTAGTTTAGGTTAGGTTATATTAGGTTAGTTTAGTTTAGTTTAATTTAGTTTAGGTTAAGTTAAGTAAGTATAATTTAGTTTAATTTGGTTTAGTTTAGTTTATATTTTAGTTTATAGTTTAGTTTAGTTTATAGTTATGTTTATAGTTTAGTTTAGTTTAGGATAGTTTAGTTTAGTTTAGTTTAGGTTTGGTTAGTTCAGTTTAGTTTAGTTTAGGTCAGTTTAGGTAAGGTTAAGTTAGGTTAGGTTAGTTTAGATTATTTTAGTATAGTTGAGTTTAGTTAATAGTTTAGTTTAGTTTAGTTTATAGTTTAATTTACATTAGTTTAGTTTAATTTAGTTTCGTTTTGTTTAGTTTAGGTTAGGTTATATTAGGTTAGTTTAGATTAGTTAAGATTAGGTTAAGTTAGGTAAGTGTAATTTAGTTTAGTTTGGTTTCGTTTTGTTTATAGTTTAGTTTATAGTTCTGTTTATAATTTAGTTTAGTTTAGTTTCGCTTTAGTTAGGTTACGTAAGGTTAGGTTAGGTTATGTTAGTTTAGTTTAGTTTAATTTAGTTTATGTTAGGTTAGGTTAGTTTAGTTTAGTTGTGTTTATAGTTTAGTTTACTTAGTTTATATTTTAGTTGAATTTAGTTTAGTTTATAGTTTAATTTAGTTTAATTTAGTTTATTTTAGTTTAATTTAGGTTTGGTTAGTTTAGTTTAGTTTAGTTTAGCTTAGGTAAGGTTAGGTTAATTTATTTTAGTATAGTTTAGTTTAGTTTATTTTGGTTTAATTTATAGTTTAGTTTAGTTTATAGTTTAGTTTACAGTTTTGTTTAGTTTAGTTTAGTGTAGTTTATTTTGGGTTAGGTTAGGTTAGTTTAGTTTAGTTAAGTTTAGTTTATAGTTTGGTTTAGTTTAGTTTACAGTTTAGTTTATTCTTTAGTTTATAGTGTAGTTTATAGTTTAGTATAATTTTTAATTTATTTTAGTTTAGTATAGTTTAATTTAGTTTAGAGTAGGTTAGGTTAGGTTAGGTTAGTTTAGTTGAGTTTAATTTATTTTAGTGTAGTTTAGTTTATAGTTTAATTTATAGTTATTTTAGTTTACTTTATAGTTTAGTTTAGTTAATTTATAGTTTAATTTAGTTTTGTTTAGTTTAGTTTAATTTAGTTTCGTTTAGTTTATAGTTTTGTTTATAGTTTAGTTTAGTTTAATTTAAGTTATGTTGGGTTAGTTTAGTTTAGTTTAGGTTAGGTTATGTTAGTTTAGGTAAGTTTAATTTAGTTTAGTTTAGTTTAGTTAAGATTAGTTTATAGTTTAGTTTATAGTTGAGTTTGTAGTTTAGTTTAATTTAGTTTATGTTAGTTTATAGTTTAGTTTATTTTATTTTATAGTTTAGTTTATAGTTTTGTTTAGTTTAGTTTAGTTTAGTTTAGTTTAATTTAGGTTAGGTAAGGTTAGGTTAGAGTAGTTTAGTTTAGGTTAGGTTATGTTAGGTTATTGCAGTTTAATTTAATTTAGTTTAGTTTAGTTGAATTTAATTTAGTTTAGTTAGGTTAGTTTAGGTAACTTAGGTTAGTTTAGTATAGTTCAGTTTAGGTTAGGTTAAGTTAGGTTATTTTGTTTAGTTTAGTTTAGTTTATAGTTTAGTTTAGTGTAGTTTAGTTGGTTTTAATTTATTTTAGTTTCGTTTAGTTTAGTTTCGTTTAGCTTTGGTTATGTTATATTATGTTAGCTTAGGTTATTTTAGTTTACCCTAGTTTAGTTTAGGTGAGGTTAGGTTAGAATAGGTTAGTTAAGTTTAGTTTAGTTTAGTTTAGTTAGGTTTAGTTTAGTTTAAACTTTAGTTTAGTTTATAGTTTAGTTTAGATTATATTTTAATTTATAGTTTAGTTTAGTTTAGTTTAGTTTACAGTTTAATTTAGTTTAGTTTAGTTTAATTTAGTTTAGTTTAGTTTAGTTTAGGTTAGGTTAAGTTAGGTTAGTTTAAATTTAGTTTAGTTTAGTTAAGTTTATTTTACAGTTTAGTTTATCCCTTAGTTTTAAGTTTAGTTTAATTTAGTGTAGTTTAGTTTGGTTTAGTTTAGTTTAGTTTCGTTTAGGTTAGGTTATGTGAGATTAGGTTATGTTAGATTAGCTTAGGTAAGTTTAGTTTAGTTTAGGTTAGTTTAGGTTAGGTTAAGTTAGGTTAGTTAAATTTAGTTTAGTTTAGTTAAGTTTAGTTTAGTTTATACTTTTGTTTATTTTAGTTTAGTTTATAGCTTAGTTTATATTTTAATTTAATTTAATTTATGTTGTAGTTTATAGTTTGGTTAGGTTTAGTTTAGTTTAATTTAGTTTAGCTCAGTTTAGTTTAGTTTAGTTTAATTTAGTTTAGGATAGGTTATGTTACGTTAGGTTAGTTTAGTTTAGTTTAGTTGAGGTTAATTTAGTTTAGTTTAATTTATAGTTTAGTTTAATTTAGTTTAGTTTATGGTTTAATTTATAGTTTAGTTAATTTAGTTTATAGTTTAGTTTACAGTATAGTTTAGTTTAGTTTAGTATAGTTAATTTAGTTTAGGTTAGGTTAGGTTAGGTTAGTTTAATTTAGTTTAGGTTAGGATAGGTTAGGTTAAGTTAGGTTATTTTAATTTAGATTAGTTTAGTTTAGTTTATAGTTTAGTTTACTTTAGTTTATAGTTTAATTTAGTTTAGTTTAGGTTATTTTAATTTGGTTTAGTTTATTGTAGTTTAGTTTGGTTAGGGTAGTTTAGTTTAGTATAGGTTAGGTTAGGTTAGGTAAGTTTAATTTAGTTTAGTTTAGTTTATAGTTTAATTTATAGTTTTTTTATAGTCAATTTAGTTTAGTTTAGGTTAAGTTATGTTAGGTTATTTTAGTTTAGTTTAGTTTAGGTTAGTTAGGTTGGGATAGGTTAATGTAGTTTAATTTAGTTTAGTTGAATTTAGTTTAGTTTAGTTTAGTTTAGGTTTCATTAGGTTAGTTTAGTTTAGTTTAGGTGAGGTTTCGTTCGGTTGGTTTAGTTCTATTTAGTTTATTTTAGTTTATAGTTTAGTTTAGTTTATAGTTTAGTTTACAGTTTAGTTTACTTTAGTGTAGCTTAATTTTGTTTAGTTTACTTTAATTTAGTTTATTTTAGTTTCGTTTAGGTTAGGCTATGTTAGGTTAGGTTAGGTTAGCTTAGTTAATTTTGTTCAATATTGATTAGGTTAGGATGTTAGTTAATATTAGTTTACTTTGGTTCAGTTAAGTTTAGTTATGTTTATAGATTAATTTAGTTTAGTTTCGTTTATAGTTTATTTTATAGTTTAGTTTAGTTTAATTTATAGTTTCGTTTATAGTTTAATTTTGTTTAGTTTAGTTTAATTTAGTTTAGCTTTGTTTTATTTAGTTTAGTTTAGGTTAGTTTAGTTTAGGTTAGGTTATGTTAGTTTAGTTTAGTTTAGTTTAGTTTAGTTTAGTTTAGGTTAGGTTAAGTTAGGTAAGTCTAATTTAGTTTAGTTTGGTTTAGTTTAGTTTATAGTTTAATTTATAGTTTAGTTTAGTTTAGTTTATAGTTTAGTTTATAGATTAGTTTAGTTTAGTATAGTTTAGTTTAGTTTAGCTTAGGTTTGTTCAGTTTAGTTTAGTTTAGGTCTGTTTAGGTTAGGTTAAGTTAGGTTAAGTTAGTTTAGATTATTTTTGTTTACTGTAGTTTAGTTAACAGTTTAGTTTAGTTTAGTTTATTTTATAGTTTAATTTACTTTAGTTTAGTTTAGTTTAGTTTAGGTTAGGTTAGGTAAGGTTAGGTTAGGCTATGTTAGGAGAGTTTAGTTTAGTTGAATTTAGTATATGTTAGGTTAGGTTACTTTAATTTACTTTAGTTTTGTTTATAGTTTAGTTTACTTAGTTTTTAGTTTAGTTTCGTTTAGTTTATAGTTTAATTTAGTTTAATTTAGTTTAGTTTAAGTTAGGATAGCTTAGGTTAGTTTAGTTTAGTTTAGTTTAGTTTAGGTTATGTTAAGTAAGTTTAGGTTAGGTTAGTTTAGATTAGTTTAGTTTATGTTAGGTTAGGTTAGTTTAGTTCTATTTAGTTTATTTTAGTTTATATTTTAGTTTAGTTTAGTTTATAGTTTAGTTTATAGTTTAGTTTAGTTTAGTGTAGTTTAGTTTTGTTTAGTTTACTTTAGTTTAGTTTAGTTTCGTTTAGGTTAGGTTATGTTAGGTTAGCTTAGGTTAGGTTAGGTTAGCTTAGTTTAGTTCAGTATTGATTAGGTTAGATTAGGTTAGTTAATATTAGTTTAGTGTAGTTTATTCTAGTTATGTTTATAGATTAGTTTAGTTTAGTTTCGTTTATAGTTTATTTTATAGTTTAGTTTAGTTTATAGTTTCGTTTAGTTTAATTTTGTTTAGTTTAGTTTAATTTAGTTTAGCTTAGTTTAGTTTAGTTTAGTTTAGGATAGTTTGGTTTAGGTTAGGTTAGGTTAGGTTAGGTAAGTTTAATTTAGTTTAGTTTGGTTTAGTTTAGTTTATAGTTTAGTTTAGTTTATAGTTTAGTTTAGTTTAGTTTAGTTTGGTTTAATTTAGGTTAGGTTAGTTTAGTTTAGTTTAAGTTAGGTTAGGTTAGGTTAGTTTAGTTTAGTATAGTTTAGTTTATTTTAAAATATAGTATTTTTAGTTTATAGTTTAGTTCATAGATTTGTTTAGTTTAGTTTAGTTTAGGTTGGGTTAGAGTAGATTAGTTTAGTTTAGGTTAGATTATGTTAGATTAGTGTAGTTTAGTTTAGTTCAGTTCAATTCAATTTAGTTTAGTTTAGTTTAGGTTAGGTTAAGTTAGGTTAGGTTAGTTTAGTTTAGTTTAGTTTAGTTTATAGTTTAGTTTAGTTTGGTTTTAGTTTATAGTTTAGTTTATACTTTAGTTTATATTTTAGATTATAGTTTAGTTTACTTCAGTGTAGCTTAGATTGGTTTAGTTTTGTTTAGTTTAGTTTACTTTTGTTCCCTTTAGGCTAGGTTAAGTTAGATTAGGTTAGGTTAGGTAAGTTTAGTTTAGTTTAGTTTAGTTTAATTTATAGTTTAATTTATAGTTAAGTTTAGTTTAATTTTATTTAGTTGAGTTTATTTTAGGGTAGCTTATGTTAGGTTAGGTTAGTTTAATTTATAGTTTAGTTTAGTTTATAGTTTAGTTTAGTTTAGTTTATAATAGTTTGGTTTAGTTTAGTTTAGGTTAGGTTAGTTTAGTTTAGTTTAAGTTAGGTTAGTTTTGATTAGTTTAGTTTAGTTTATAGCTTAGTTTACTTTAGTTTATTATTTAATTTAGTTTAGTTTAGTTTATAGTTTCGTTTATAGTTTAGTTTGGTTTAGTTTAGTTTAATTTAGTTTAGCTTATATTAGTTTAGTTAGTTTTAGGTTAGGTTAAGTTTGGTGAGGTTAGTTCAGTTTAGTTGAGTTTAATTTAGTTTAGTTTAGTTTATAATTTAGTTTAGTTTACTTTAGTTTATAGTTCAATTTATAGTTTAGTATAGTTAAGTATATATTTTAGTTTATAGTTTAGTTTAGTTTAGTTTAGTATAGATTAGTTTAGTTTAGGTTAGGTTAGTTTAGATTAGTTTAGTTTAGGTCAGTTTAGGTTAGGTTAAGTTAAGTTAGGTTAGTTTACATTAGTTTGGTTTAGTTTAGTTTATAGTTTAGTTTATTTTAGTTTATAGTTGAATTTAGTTTAGTTTAGTTTAGTTTAGGTTAGGTTAGGTTAGGTTAATTTAGTTAAGTTTAGGTTAGGATAGGTTAGGTAAGTTGAAATTAGCTTTGTTTGGTTAATTTAGTTTATAGTTTTGTTTATAGTTTACTTTAGTTTAGTTTATAGTTTAATTTAGTGTAGTTTAGTTTAGTTTAATTTAGTTTAAGTTAGATTAGTTTAGTTTAGTTTAGGTTAGGTTAGGTTAAGTTAATTTAGTTTACTATAGTTTAGTTTATTTTAGTTTAGTTTATAGTTTAGTTTACAGTTTTGTTTAATTTAGTTTAGTTGGGTTAGTTAGGTTAGGTTAGTTGAGTTTAGTATAGTTTAGTTTAGTTTAGTTTATAGTTAATTTAGTTTACAGTTTAGTTTATCCTTTAGTTTATAGTTTAGTTTAATTTTAGTTTAGTTTAGTTTGGTTTAGTTTAGTTTAGTTTAGTTTTGTTTAGGTTAGGTTATGTTAGATTAGGTTAGGTCTGATTAGCTTAGTTTAGATTATGTTAGTTTAGGTTAATTTAGGTTAGGTTAAGTTAGATTAGTTAAGTTTAGTTTAGTTTAATTAAGTTTAGTTTAGTTTATAATTTTTTTTAGTTTAGTTTATAGCTCAGATTATAGTTTAATTTAGTGTAATTTATAGTGTAGTTTATAGTTTGATTTAGTATAATTTAGTTTAATTTAGTTTAGCTTAGTTTAGTTTAGTTTATTTTAGTTTAGGTTAGGGTAGGTTATGTTACGTTAGGTTAGTTTAGTTTAGGTTAGGTTAGGTTAGTTTAGTTTAGTTGAGTTTAATTTAGTTTAGTTTAGTTTAGTTTATAGTTTAATTTATAGTTTAGTTTAGTTTATACTTTAGTTTACAGTTTAGTTTAGTTTAGTTTTGTATAGTATAGTTTAGTTTAGTTTAGGTTAGATTAGGTTAAGTAAGGTTAGGTTAATTTAGAGTAGTTTAGCTTAGTTTAGTTGGGTTTATAATTTAGTTTACTCTAGTTTATAGTTTAATTTAGTTTAGTTTAGGTTATTTAAATTTGGTTTAGTTTAGTTAATTTAGATTAGTTTAGTTTAGTTTAGTTTGGTTTAGGGTGGGTTAGGTTAGTTAAGAATAGTTTTCGTTTAGGTTAGGTTAAATTACGTTAGGTTAGTTTAGTTTAGTTTAGGTTAGGGTAGGTTACGTTAATTTAGTTTAGTATAGTTTAGATTAGATTATTTTAGTTTAGTTTATAGTTTAGTTTAGTTTAGTTTATATTCTTGTTTAGATTAGTTTAGTTTAGGTTAGGTTAGGATAGGTTAGATTAGTTTAGTTTAGTTTAGTTTAGTTGAATTTAATTTAGTTTAGTTTAGTTAATTTAGGTTAGGTTGGGTTAGTTTAGTTTAGTTTAGTTTATAGTTTACTTTACTTTATTTTACAGTTATGTTTATCGTTTAGTTTATAGTTTAGTTTAATTTAGTGTAGTTCAGTTTGGTTTAGTTTAGTTTAGTTTAATTTATAGTTTATTTTAGTTTAGTTTATAGTTTAATTTTGTTTATAGTTTAGTTTATAGTTTAGTTTATAGTTTATTTTAGTTTAGTGTAGTTTAGTTTGTTTTAGTTTATTTTAGTTTAGTTTAGTTTAGTTTTGTTTATCTTAGTTTATGTTACATTAGGTTAGCTTATGTTAGCTTAGTTTACTCTAGTTTAGTTTAGGTTAGGTTAGGTTGGAATAGGTTAGTTAAGTTTAGTTTAGATTAGTTTAGTTAGGTTTAGTTTAGTTTATAGTTTAGTTTAGTTTAGTTTATAGTTTCGTTTAGATTAGTTTAGTTTAATTTGGTTTAGCTTTTTTTTTCGGTTAGAGTACTTTAGTTTAGGGTATGTTATGTTAGGTTAGCTTGGTTAGTTAAGTTTAGTTTAGGTTAGGTTGGGTTACCTTAGTTTAGGTTAGGTTAGGTTAAGTTAGGTTAGTTTAGAATAGTTTAGTTTAGTGTAATTTAGTTTAGTATAGTTTATAGTTTAATTTAGTTTAGTTTAATTTAGTTTAGTTTAGTTTAGTTTAATTTAGGTTAATTTAGTTTAGTTTAGTTTAGGTTAGGTTAGGTTAGGTTAGTTTAGTTTAGTATAGTTTAGTTTAGTTTAAAATATAGTATCTTTAGTTTATAGTTTAGTTCATGGTTTTGTTTAGTTTAGTTTAGTTTAGTTTATGTTTTGGTAGATTGGTTTATTTTAGTTTAGTTTAGTTTAGGTTAGGTTAGGTTAGGTAAGTTTAATTTAGTTTAGTTTAGTTTAGTTAAGTTTAGTTAATAGTTTAGTTTATAGTTTAGTTTGTAGTTTTATTTTATTTTAGTTTAGTTTAGATAAAGTTATGTTAGGTTCGTTTAGTTTAATTTAGTTTAGATTAGGTTAGGTTAGGTTAGGTTAGGGTAGTTTAGTTTAGTTTAGTTGAATTTAGTTTAGTTTAGTTCAGTTTAGGTTAGTTTAGTTTAGGTTAGGTTAGGTTAGTTTATTTTAGTTAAGTTTAGTTTAGGGTAGGTTATGTTACGTTAGGTTAGTTCAGTTTAGTTTAGGTTAGGGCAGGTTAGGTTAGGTTAGGTTAGTTTAGTTTAGTTGAGGTTAATTTAGTTTAGTTTAGTTTATGGTTTAGTTTAGTATATAGTTTAATTTAGTTTAGTTTATTCTAGTTTAGTTTAGTTTAGTTTAATTTAGGTTAATTTAGTTTAGTTTATTTTAGGTTAGGTTAGGTTAGGTTAGTTTAGTTTAGTATAGTTTAGTTTAGTTTAAAAAATAGTATCTTTAGTTTATAGTTTAGTTCATAGTTTTGTTAAGTTTAGTTTAGTTTAGTTTAGTTTATGTTTTGGTAGATTAGTTTAGTTTAGTTTAGTTTAGTTTAGGTTAGAATAGGTTAGGTTAGTGTAGTTTAGTTTAGTAAAGTTTAGTTTAATTTAATTTAGTTTAGTTTAATTTAGTTTAGGTTAGGTTTGGTTAGTTTAGTTTATTATAGGTTAGGTTAAATTAGGTTAGGTTAGTTTATTTTAGTTTAGTTTAGTTTAGTATATAGTTTAGTTTAGTTTATTTTATAGTTTAGTTTATGCTTTAGTTTATATTTTAATTTATAGTTTATTTTGGTTTAGTGTAGTTTAATTTGGTTTAGTTTTTTTTAGTTAAGTTTAAATTAGTTTCGTTTAGGTAAGGTTATGTTATATTAGGTTAGTTTAGGTAAGCTTAGTTAAGTTTAGTTTAGTTAGGTAGGGTTAGGTTAGGTTAGGTTAGGTTTGTTAAGTTCAGTTTAGTTTAGTTTAGTTAAGTTTAGTTTAGTTTATAGTTTAGTTCACTTTACTTTATAGGTTAGTTTATATTTTAGTTTAGTTTATAGTTTAATTTATAATTAAGTTTAGTTTAGTTTAATTTAATTTAGCTTAGTTTAGTTTAGTTTAGTTTTTTTGGGTAGCTTACGTTAAGTTAAGTTAGTTTAGTTTATAGTTTAATTTATAGTTTAGTTTAGTTTATAGTTTAGTTTATAGTTTAGTTTATTTTAGTTTATAATAGTTTAGTTAAGGTTAGGTTAGGTTAGTTTAGTTTAGTTTAGGTTAGGTTTGGCTAGGTTAAGTTATTTTAAATTAGTTTAGATTAGTTTAGTTTAGTTTAGTTTATGGTTTAGTTTACATTAGTTTATTATTTAATTTAGTGTAGTTTAGTTTATAGTTTCGTTTATAGTTTAGTTTGGTTTCGTTTAGTTTTTTTAGTTTAGCTTAGATTAGTTTGCTTTGTTTTAGGTTAGGTTAGGTTAGGTGAGTTTAGTTTAGTTTAGTTGAGTTTAATTTAGTTTAGTTTATATTTTAGTTTTGTTTATAGTTCTATTAATATTTTAGTTTAGTTTAGTTTATAGTTTAGTTTATCATTTAGTTTAGTTTAGTTTATAGTTTAATTTAGTTTAATTTAGTTTAGCTTAGTTTAATTTAGGTTAGGTTAGTTAAGTTTAGTTTAGTTTAGTTTAGGTTAGATTAGGTTACGTTAATTTAATTTAGTATAGTTTAGTTTAGTTTATTTTATTTAGTTTATTGTTTTGTTTAGTTTATAGTTTAGTTTACAGTTTTGTTTAGTTTATTTTAGTTTAGTTTATAGTTTTGTTTAATTTAGTTCAGTTTAGTTTAGTTTGGGTTAGGTTAGGTTAGTTTGGTTTAGTTTAGTCTAGTTAAGTTTAGTTTAGTTTATACTTTAGTTTAGTTTAGTTTATTTTATAGTTTAGTTTAGTTTATTTTATAGTTTAGTTTGGTTTTGTTTATAGTTTAGTTTGCAGTTTAGTATACATTAGTTTAGTTTAATTTAGTTTAGGTTAAGTAAGATTAGGTTAGGTTAGGTTAGATTAGTTTAGTTTAGTTTATGTTAGGTTAGGTTAGGTTAGTTTAGTTAAGTTTAGTTTATAGTTTAGTTTAATTTAGTTTACAGTTTAGTTTATCCTTTAGTTTATAGTGTAGTTTATAGTTTAGTTTAATTTAGTGTAGTTTAGTTTGGTTTAGTCTAGTATAGTTTCGTTTACTTTAGGTTATGTTAGATTATGTTAGGTTAGGTTAGCTTAGTTTAATTTAGTTTACTTTAGGTTAGGTTAGTTCAGTTTAGTTATTTTAGTTTATTTTAGTTTAGTTTATAGTTTAGTTTATTTTAGTGTAGTTTAGTTTTGTTTAGTTTTGTTTAGTTTAGTTTTGTTTAGTTTCGTTTACGTTAGGTTATGTTAGATTAGGTTAGGTTAGGTAAGGTAAGCTTAGTTTAGTTTAGTTTAGTTTAGGTTAGGTTTGGTTAGGTTAGGTTAGTTAAGATTAGTTTAGTTTAGTTTAGTTTATAATTTAGTTCAGTTTAGTTTATAGCTTAGTTTATAGTTTAATTTAGTTTATAGTTTAATTTATAGTTAAGTTTAGTTTAGTACAGTTTAAATAAGTTTAGCTTAGTTTAGTTTAGTTCAGTTTAGGTTATTTTAGGGTAGCTTATGTTAGGTTAGGTTAGGTTAGGTTAGTGTAGTTTATAGTTTAATTGATAGTTTAGTTTAGTTTATAGTTTAGTTTAATTTAGTTTATAATAGTTTAAGTTGGTTTAGTTTAGGTTAGGTTAGGTTAGTTTACTTTAGTTTAGTTTAGGTTAGGTTAGGCTAGGTTAAGTTAGGTTAGGTTAGTTTAGATTAGTTTAGTTTAGTTTATAGTTTAGTTTACTTTAGTTTATTATTTAATTTAGTTTAGTTTAGTTTATAGTTTCGTTTACAGTTTAGTTTGGTTTAGTTTAGTTTAACTTAGATTAGTTTAGTTTGTTTTAGGTTAGGTTAAGTTAGGTGAGGTTAGTTTAGTTTAGATGAGTTTAATTTAGTTTAGTTTAGTTTATAGTTTAGTTGAGTTTACTTTAGTTTATAGTTCAATTTATAGTTTAGTTTTGTTTAGTTTATAGTTTAGTTTATCGTTTAATTTAGTTTAGTTTTGTATAGTTTAGGTTAGGTTAGGTTATTTTGGATTAGTTTAGTTTAGGTCAGTTTAGGTTAGGTTAAGTTAGGTTAGAATAGTTTACATTAGTTTAGTATATAGTTTAGTTTATTTTAGTTTATAGTTTAATTTAGTTTAGTTTAGTTTAGGTTAAGTCAGGTTAATTTAGTTTAGTTTAGGTTAGTTTAGGTGAGGTTAGGTTAGGTTAGTTTAGTTCTATTTAGTTTATTTTAGTTTATAGTTAAGTTTAGTTTAGTTTATAGTTTAGTTTAGTTTAGTTTATAGTTTAGTTTATAGCTTAGATTAGTTTAGAGTAGTTTAGTTTGGTTTAGTTTACTTTAGTTTTTTTTAGTTTAGTTTCGTTTAGGTTAGGTTATGTTAGCATAGGTTACGTTAGGCTAGCTTAGTTTAGTTTAGTTGAGTATTGATTAGGTTAGGTTAGATTAGTTAATATTAGTTTACTCTAGTTTAGTTAAGTTTAGTTATGTTTATAGTTTAGTTTAGTTTAGTTTCGTTTATAGTTTATATTATAGTTTAGTTCAGTTTAGTTTATAGTTTCGTTTATAGTTTAATTTTTTTAGTTTAGTTTAATTTATTTTAGCTTAGTTTAGTTAGTTTAGGTTAGTTTAGTTTAGGTTAGGTTATTTTAGTTTAGTTGAGTTTAGTTTAGTTTAGTTTATTTAAGGTTAGGTTAGATTAGGTTAGTTTAGTTTAGTTTAGGTTGGATTATGTTAGATTAAGTTAGGTTAGGTTAGTTTGGTTTAGTTTAGTCTAGTTATGTTTAGTTTAGTTTATACATTAGTTTAGTTTACTTTAATTTGTAGTGTAGTTTTGTTTATAGTTCTGTTTGCAGTTTAGTATAGTTTAGTTTAGTTTAATTTAGTTTAGGTTAAGTAAGGTTAGGTTAGGTTAGGTTACTTTAGTTTATTTTAGGATAGGTTAAGTTAGTTTAGTTTATTTTAGTTTTATTTATAGTTTATTTTAATTTAGTTTATAGTTTAGTTTACAGTTTAGTTCAGTTTAGTATATAGTTTAATTTAGTTTCGTTTAATTTACTTTAGTTTAATTTAGGTTAATTTAGTTTAGTTTAGTTTAGTTTAGGTCAGGTTAGGTTAGATTAGGTTAGGTTAGTTTAGTTTAGTATAGTTTAGTTTAGTTTAAAACATAGTATCTTTAGTTCATAGTTTAGTTCATATTTTTGTTTAGTTTAGTTTAGTTTAATTTAGGTGACGGTAGAGTAGTTTAGTTTACTTTATTTTAGTTTAGTTTAGGTTAGAATAGCTTAGGTTAGTGTAGTTTAGTTTAGTTTAGTTTAGTTGAATTTAATTGAGTTTATTTAGTTTATTTTAGTTAGGTTAGGTTAGTTTGGTTTAGTTTGGTTTAGTTAAGTTTAGTTTATTTTATAGTTTAGTTCTGTTTAGTTTATAGCTTAGTTTATAGTTTAGTTTAGTTTATAGTTTGATTTATAGTTAAGTTTAGTTTAGTTTATTTTAATTTACTTTAGCTTAGTATAGTTTAGTTTAGTTTAGTTTAGGGTAGCTTATGTTAGGTTAGGTTAGGTTAGTTTAGTTTATAGTTTTATTTAGTTTAGTTTATAGTTTAGTTTAGTTTATAGTTTAGTTTATAGTTTAGTTTATAGTTTATTTTAGTTTAGTGTAGTTTAGTTTGTTTTAGTTTAATTTAGATTAGTTTAGTTTAGTTTCGTTTAGCTTAGGTTATGTTACATTAGGTTAGCTTAGGTTAGCTTAGTTTACTCTAGTTTAGTTTAGGTTAGGTTAGGTTGGAATAGGTTAGTTAAGTTTAGTTTAGATTAGTTTAGTTAGGTTTAGTTTAGTTTATAGTTTAGTTTAGTTTAGTTTAATTTAGTTTAGCTTTCTTTTTTCGGTTAGAGTACTTTAGTTTAGGGTATGTTATGTTAGGTTAGCTTGGTTAGTTAAGTTTAGTTTAGGTTAGGTTGGGTTACCTTAGTTTAGGTTAGGTTAGGTTAAGTTAGATTAGTTTAGACTAGTTTAGTTTGGTGTAATTTAGTTTACAGTTTAGTTTAGTTCAGTGTAGTTTATAGTTTAATTTAGTTTAGTTTAGTTTAATTTAGTTTAGTTTATTTAAGTTTAGGTTAGGTTAGGTTAGGTTACGTAAGTTTAATTTAGTTTAGTTTAGTTTAGTTATGTTTAGTTTATAGTTTAGTTTGTAGTTTTATTTTAGTTTAGTTTAGTTTAGGTAAAGTTATGTTAGGTTCGTTTAGTTTAATTTAGTTTAGATTAGGTTAGGTTAGGTTAGGTTAGGGTAGTTTAGTTTAGTTTAGGGTAGGTTATCTTACGTTAGGTTAGTTTATTTTAGTTTAGGTTAGGGCAGGTTAGGTTAAGTTAGTTTAGTTTAGTTGAGGTTAATTTAGTTTAGTTTAGTTTAATGTTTAGTTTATTATAGTTTAGTTTATGGTTTTATTTATAGTTTAGTTAATTTAGTTTATAGTTTAGTTTACAGTTTAGTTTAGTTTAGTTTAGTATAGTTTAGTTTTAATTTAGGTTAGGTTAGGATAGGTTAGTTTAATTTAGTTTAGGTTAGGATAGGTTAGGTTAAGTTAGGTTATTTTAATTTAGATTAGTTTAGTTTAGTTTATAGTTTAGTTTACTTTAGTTTATAGTTTAATTTAGTTTAGTTTAGGTTATTTTAATTTGGTTTAGTTTAGTTTATTTTAGTTTGGTTAGGGTAGTTTAGTTTAGTATAGGTTAGGTTAGGTTAGGTAAGTTTAATTTAGTTTAGTTTAGTTTAGTTTATAGTCTAATTTATAGTTTTTTTATAGTCAATTTAGTTTAGTTTAGGTTAAGTTATGTTAGGTTAGTTTAGTTTAGTTTACTTTAGGTTAGGTTAGGTTGGGATAGGCTAATGTAGTTTAATTTAGTTTAGTTGAATTTAGTTTAATTTAGTTTAGTTTAGGTTTCATTAGGTTAGTTAAGTTTAGTTTAGGTGAGGTTTGGTTAGGTTAGTTTAGTTTTATTTAGTTTATTTTAGTTTATAGTTTAGTTTAGTTTATAGTTTAGTTTACGGTTTAGTTTACTTTAGTGTAGTTTAATTTTGTTTAGTTTACTTTAGTTTAGTTTAGTTTTGTTTCGTTTAGGTTAGGCTGTATTAGGTTAGGTTAGGTTAGCTTAGTTTAGTTTTGTTCAGTATTGATTAGGTTAGGATGTTAGTTAATATTAGTTTAGTTTAGTTCAGTTAAGTTTAGTTATGTTTATAGATTAGTTTAGTTTAGTTTCGTTATATTTTATAGTTTATTTTATTGTTTAGTTTAGGTTAGTTTATAGTTTCGTTTATAATTTAATTTTGTTTAGTTTATTTTAATTTACTTTAGCTTGGTTTTGTTTAGTTTAGTTTAGGTTAGTTTAGTTTAGGTTAGGTTATGTTAGTTTAGTTTAGTTTAGTTAATTTTAGGTTAGGTTAAGTTAGGTAAGTCTAATTTAGTTTAGTTTATAGTTTAGTTTATAGTTTAGTTTAGTTTAGTTTATAGTTTAGTTTATAGATTAGTTTAGTTTAGTATAGTTTAGTTTAGTTTAGCTTAGGTTTGTTCACTTTAGTTTAGTTTAGGTCTGTTTAGGTTAGGTTAAGTTAGTTTAGATTATTTTTGTTTAGTGTAGTTTAGTTAACAGTTAAGTTTAGTTTAGTTTAGTTTATAGTTTAATTTAGTTTAGTTTAGTTTAGTTTAATTTAGGTTAGGTTAGGTAAGGTTAGGTTAGGCTATGTTAGGTTAGTTTAGTTTAGTTTAATTTAGATTATGTTAGGTTAGGTTACTTTAATTTACTTTAGTTTTGTTTATAGTTTAGTTTACTTAGTTTATAGTTTAGTTTAGTTTAGTTTATAGTTTAATTTAGTTTAGTTTAGTTTAATTTATTTTAGGTTAGTTTAGTTTAGTTTAGGTTAGGTTAGGTTAGGTCAGGTTAGGTTAGTTTAGGATGTGGTTATGTTAGATTAGGTTAGGTTAGGTTATTTTGGTTTACTTTATTCTAGTTAAGTTAAGTTTAGTTTTATACTTTCTTTTACTTTAGTTTGTAGTTTAGTTTAGTTTATTTATAGTTTAGTTTATAGTTTAGTATAGTTTAGTTTAGTTTAATTTAGTTTACAGTTTAGTTTAGTTTAGTTTAGTTTTAGTTGATAGTTTAATTTATACTTTAGTTTATATTTTAGATTATAGTTTAGTTTACTTTAGTGTAGCTTAGTTTGGTTTAGTTTTGTTTAGTTTAGTTTACTTTAGTTTCCTTTAGGTTAGGTTTTGTTAGATTAGGTTAGATTAGGTAAGCTTAGTTTAGTTTAGTTTAGGTTAGGTTAGGTTAGGTTAGGTTAGTTAAGTTTAGTTTAGTTTAGTTTATAGTTTAATTTATAGTTAAGTTTAGTTTAGTTTTATTCAGTTTAGTTTATTTTAGGGTAGCTTATGTTAGGTTAGGTTAGGTTAGTTTAATTTATAGTTTAGTTTAAAAAACAGTTTAGTTTATAGTTTAGTTTAGTTTAGTTTATAATAGTTTAGTTTAGTTTAGTTTAGGTTAGGTTAGGTTAGTTTAGTTTAGTTTAAGTTAGGTTAGTTTAGATTAGTTTAGTTTAGTTTATAGCTTAGTTTACTTTAGTTTATTATTTAATTTAATTTGGTTTAGTTTATAGTTTCGTTTATTGTTTAGTTTGGTTTAGTTTAGTTTAATTTTGTTTAGCTTAGATTAGTTTAGTAAGTTTTAGGTTAGGTTAAGTTTGGTGAGGTTAGTTCAGTTTAGTTGAGTTTAATTTAGTTTAGTTTAGTTTATAATTTAGTTGAGTTTACTTTAGTTTATAGTTCAATTTATAGTTTAGTATGTTTAAGTTTATATTTTAGTTTATCGTTTAGTTTAGTATAGATTAGTTTAGTTTAGGTTAGGTTAGGTTAGTTTAGATTAGTTTAGTTTAGGTCAGTTTAGGTTAAGTTAAGTTAGGTTAGGTTAGTTTACATTAGTTTAGGTTAGATTAGTTTAGTTTAGTTTAGGTTAGGTTAGGTTAGGTTTATTTAGTTTACTATAGTTTAGTTCATTTTAGTTTAGTTTATAGTTTAGTTTACAGTTTTGTTTAGTTTAGTTTAGTTGGGTTAGGTTAGGTTAGGTTAGTTTAGTTTAGTATAGTTTAGCTTAGTTTATAGTAATTAAGTTTACAGTTTAGTTTATCCTTTAGTTTATAGTTTAGTTTATAGTTTAGTTTAATTTAGTTTAGTTTAGTTTGGTTTAGTTTAGTTTAGTTTAGTTTTGTTTAGGTTAGGTTATGTTAGATTAGGTTAGGTTGGATTAGCATAGTTTAGATTATGTTAGTTTAGGTTAATTTATGTTAGGTTAAGTTAGGTTAGTTAAGTTTAGTTTAGTTTAATTAAGTTTAGTTTAGTTTATAATTTTGTTTAGTTTAGTTTAGTTTATAGCTCAGTTTATAGTTTAATTTAGTGTAATTTATAGTGTAGTTTATAGTTTGATTTAGTATAGTTTAGTTTAATTTAGTTTAGCTTAGTTTAGTTTAGTTTAGTTTAGTTTAGTGTAGGTTATGTTACGTTAGGTTAGTTTAATTTAGGTTAGGTTAGGTTAGGTTAGTTTAGTTTAGTTGAGTTTAATTTAGTTTATTTTTGTTTATAGTGTAATTTATAGTTTAGTTTAGTTTATACTTTAGTTTACAGCTTAATTTAGTTTAGTTTTGTATAGTATAGTTTAGTTTAGTTTAGGTTAGATTAGGTTAAGTTAGGTTAGGTTAATTTAGAGTAGTTTAGCTTAGTTTAGTTTAGTTTATAATTTAGTTTACTCTAGTTTATAGTTTAATTTGGTTTAGTTTAGGTTATTTAAATTTGGTTTAGTTTAGTTTAGGTTAATTTATGTTAGGTTAGTTTAGTTTAGTTTAGTTTAGGTTAGGATAGGTTCGGTTAGGTTAGTGTAGTTTAATTTAGTTTAGTTTTATTTAGTTTAGTTTAGTTTAGTTTAGGTTACGATAGGTTAGTTTAGTTTAGTTTATTTTAGGTGAGGTTAGGTTAGGTTAGCTTAGTTCAGTTTAGTTCAGAATTGATTAGGTTAGGTTAGTTTAGTTAATATTAGTTTAGTTAAGTTTAGTTAAGTTTAATTATGTTTATAGATTAGTATAGTTTAGTTTATAGTTTATTTTTTAGTTTAATTTAGTTTATAGTTTCGTTTATAATTTAGTTTTGTTTAGTTTAGTTTAATTTTGTTTAGCTTAGTTTAGTTTAGATTAGTTTAAGTTAGTTTAGTTTAGGTTAGATTATCTTAGGTAGTTTAGTTTAGTTTAATTTAGGTTAAGTTAGGTAAGTATAATTTAGTTTAGTTATGTTTAGTTTAGTTTATAGTTTAGTTTATAGTTTACTTTAGTTTAGTTTATAGTTTAGCATAGTTCAGTTTAGTTTAGATTAGGTTAGTTTAGTTTAGTTTAGTTTAGGTTAGGTTAGGTTAAATTAGGTAAGTTTAATTTAGTTAAGTTTGGTTTAGTTTAGTTTATAGTTTAGTTTATAATTTTGTTTATAATTTAATTTAGTTTAGTTTAGGTTAGGTTAGGTTAGGTTAGTTTTGTTTGGTTTAGTTTAGTTTATGTTATGTTAGGTTAGTTTTGTTTAGGTTAGTTTTGTTTATACTTTAGTTTACTTTAGTTTATAGATTGGTGTTGTTTAGTTTATAGTTTAATTAATTTAATTTAGTTTAGTTTAGTTTAATTTAGGTTAGGTTAGTTTAGTTTAGTTTAGTTTAGGTTAGGAAAGGTTAGCTTAATTTAGTTTAGTATAGTTTAGTTTTTAGTTTATAATTTACTTTATAGTTTTGTTAGGTTAGGTTAGAGTAGGTTAGTTTAGTTTAGTTTAGTTTAATTTAATTTAGTTTAGTTTAGTTTAGGGTGCGTTAGGTTAGTTAAGTTTAGTTTAGTTTAGGTTAGGTTAAATTAGGTTAGGTTAGTTTATAATTTAGTTTAGTTTATAGTTTTGTTTAGTTTAGTTTAGTTAATTTAGGTTAGGGTAGGTTAGTTTAGTATAGTTTAGTTTTGTTTAGGTTAGGTTAAGTTTGGTTAGGTTAGTTTAGTTTAGTTTATAGTTTAGTTTAGTTTAGTTTACAGTTTAGTTTATTGTTTGGTATGAAGTTTAGTTTATAGTTTATTTTAGTTTAGTATAGTTTGGTTATTTTATTATAGTTTCGTTTACTTTAGGTTATGTTAGATTAGGTTAGGTTAGGTTAGCTTTCTTTAGTTTATTTTAGTTTAGGTTAGATTAAGTTAGGTTAGTTTAGTTTAGTTAAGATTAGTTTATTTTAGTTTAGTTTAGTTTATAGTTTAGTTTCGTTTAGCTTAGGTTATGTTATATTAGGTTAGCTTAGGTTAGCTTAGTTTACCTTAGTTTAGTTTAGGTTAGGTTAGGTTAGAATAGGTAAGTTAAGATTAGTTTAGTTTAGTTTAGATAGGTTTAGTTTATTTTATAGTTTAGTTTTGTTTAATTTATAGTTTAGTTTATAGTTTAATTTATAGTTTAATTTAGTTTAGTTTAGTTTAATTTATTGTAGCTTTGTTTTGTTTCGTTTAGTTTACTTTAGTTTAGGGTATGCTATGTTAGGTTAGGTTAGGTTAGTTTAGTTTAGTTTAGGTTAGGTTACCTTAGGTTATGTTAGGTTAGGTTAGGTTGGGTTAAGTAAGGTTAGGTTAGTTTTGAATAATCTAGTTTAGTTTAGTATAATTTAGTTTAGGTTAATTTAGGTTAGGTTCGGTTAGGGAAGTTTAATTTAGTTTAGTTTAGTTTAGTTAAATTTAGTTTATAGTTTAGTTTATGATTTAGTTTGTACTTCAGTTTAGTTTAGTTTAGTTTAGGATAAGTTATGTTAGGTTCGTTTAGTTTAGTTTAGATTAGGTTATGTTAGGTTAGGGTAGTTTAGTTTAGTTGAATTTAGTTTAGTTTAGTTCAGTTTAGGTTACGTTAGGTTATTTTAATTTAGTTTAGTTTAGGTTAGGTTAGGTTAGTTTACTTTAGTTTAGATTATTTTGATTTTAGTTTAGTTTATATTTTAGTTTTAGTTTATAGTTTAGTTTAATTTAGTTTATAATTTAACTTAGTTTAGTTTAGTTTAGTTTAGTTTAATTTTGGTTAATTTAGTTTAGTTTAGTTTAGGTTAGGTTAGGTTACGTTAGGTTAGTTTAGTTTAGTATAGTATAGTTTAGTTTAAAATATAGTATCTTTAGTTTATATTTTAGTTCTTAGTTTTGTTTAGTTTAGTATAGTTTAGTTTAGTATAGTTTAGGTTAGAGTAGTTTAGTTTAGTTTAATTTAGGTTAGATTAGTTTAGGTTAGTGTAGTTTAGTTTAGTTTAGTTTAGTTGAATTTAATTTAGTTTATTTTAGTTTAGTTTAGTATAGGTTAGGTTAAGTTAGGTTAGGTTAGTTTAGTTTAGTTTAGTTTAGTTTATAGATTAGTTTAGTTTAGTTTATTTTATAGTTTAATTTATATTTGAGTTTATATTTTAGTTTATAGTTTAGTTTAGTTTAGTGTAGTTTAGTTTGGTTTAGTTTTGTTTAGTTTAGTTTAGTTTAGTTTAGTTTCATTTAGGTTAGGTTATGTTAGATTAGGTTAGGTGTGGTAATCTTAGTTTACTTTAATTTACTTTAGTTTATTTTAGGTTAGTTAAGTTTAGTTTAGTTTAGTTTAGTTAAGATTAGTTTAGTTTATAGTTTAGTTCAGTTTGGTTTATAGCTAAATTTATAGTTTAGTTTAGTTTAGTTTATAGTTTAATTTATAGTTAAGTTTAGTTTATTTTAGTTTAGTTTAGTTTATAGTTTAGTTTCGTTTAGCTTAGGTTATGTTATATTAGGTTAGCTTAGGTTAGCTTAGTTTACCTTAGTTTAGTTTAGGTTAGGTTAGGTTAGAATAGGTAAGTTAAGATTAGTTTAGTTTAGTTTAGATAGGTTTAGTTTATTTTATAGTTTAGTTTTGTTTAATTTATAGTTTAGTTTATAGTTTAATTTATAGTTTAATTTAGTTTAGTTTAGTTTAATTTATTGTAGCTTTGTTTTGTTTCGTTTAGTTTACTTTAGTTTAGGGTATGCTATGTTAGGTTAGGTTAGGTTAGTTTAGTTTAGTTTAGGTTAGGTTACCTTAGGTTATGTTAGGTTAGGTTAGGTTGGGTTAAGTAAGGTTAGGTTAGTTTTGAATAATCTAGTTTAGTTTAATTTAATTTAGTTTAGGTTAATTTAGGTTAGGTTAGGTTCGGTTAGGGAAGTTTAATTTAGTTTAGTTTAGTTTAGTTAAATTTAGTTTATAGTTTAGTTTATGGTTTAGTTTGTACTTCAGTTTAGTTTAGTTTAGTTTAGGATAAGTTATGTTAGGTTCGTTTAGTTTAGTTTAGATTAGGTTATGTTAGGTTAGGGTAGTTTAGTTTAGTTTAGTTGAATTTAGTTTAGTTTAGTTCAGTTTAGGTTACGTTAGGTTATTTTAATTTAGTTTAGTTTAGGTTAGGTTAGGTTAGTTTACTTTAGTTTAGTTTATTTTGATTTTAGTTTAGTATAGTTTATATTTTAGTTTATAGTTTAGTTTAATTTAGTTTATAATTTAATTTAGTTTAGTTTAGTTTAGTTTAGTTTAATTTTGGTTAAATTAGTTTAGTTTAGGTTAGGTTAGGTTACGTTAGGTTAGTTTAGTTTAGTATAGTATAGTTTAGTTTAAAATATAGTATCTTTAGTTTATATTTTAGCTCATAGTTTTGTTTAGTTTAGTATAGTTTAGTTTAGTATAGTTTAGTTTAGTATAGGTTAGGTTAGAGTAGTTTAGTTTAGTTTAATTTATGTTAGATTAGTTTAGGTTAGTGTAGTTAATTTAGTTTAGTTTAGTTGAATTTAATTTAGTTTATTTTAGTTTAGTTTAGTATAGGTTAGGTTAAGTTAGGTTAGGTTAGTTTAGTTTAGTTTAGTTTAGTTTATAGATTAGTTTAGTTTAGTTTAGTTTATAGTTTAATTTATATTTGAGTTTATATTTTAGTTTATAGTTTAGTTTAGTTTAGTGTAGTTTAGTTTGGTTTAGTTTTGTTTAGTTTAGTTTAGTTTAGTTTCGTTTAGGTTAGGTTATGTTAGATTAGGTTAGGTGTGGTAAGCTTAGTTTACTTTAATTTACTTTAGTTTATTTTAGGTTAGTTAAGTTTAGTTTAGTTTAGTTTAGTTAAGATTAGTTTTGTTTATAATTTAGTACATTTTGGTTTATAGCTAAGTTTATAGTTTAGTTTAGTTAAGTTTATAGTTTAATTTATAGTTAAGTTTAGTTTGTTTTAGTTTAATTTAAATTAGCTTAGTATAGTTTAGTTTAAATTAGTTCATTTTAGGGTAGCTTATTTTCGGTTTGGTTAGTTTAGTTTAGTTTATAGTTTAATTTATAGTTTAGTTTGGTTTATAGTTTAGTTTATAGTTTAGTTAAGTTTAGATTATAATAGTTTAGTTTAGTTTAGTTAAGGTTAGGATAGGTTACTTTAGTTTAGTTTAGGTTAGGTTAGGCTAGGTTAAGTTAGGTTAGGTTAGTTTAGATTAGTTTTCTTTAGTTAGTTTATAGTTTAGTTTACTTTAGTTTATATTTTAATTTGGTTTAGTTTAGTTTATAGATTCTTTTATATTTTAGATCGGTTTAGTTTAGTTTAATTTAGTTTAGCTTAGATTAATGTAGTTTGTTTTAGGTTAGGTTAGGTTTGGTTATGTAAGGTTAGTTTAGTTTAGTTGAGTATAATTTAGTTTATAGTTCAAATTTTAGTTTAGTTTAGTTTAGTTTATAGTTGAGTTTATCGTTTAGTTTAGTTTAGTTTAGTTTAGTATAGTTTAATTTAGTTTAAGTTAGGTTAGGTTAATTTAGATTAGGTTAGTTTAGGTCAGTTTAGGTTAGGATAAGTTAGGTTAGGTTAGTTTAGATTAGTTAATTTAGTTTAGTTTATGCTTTAGTTTATTTTAGTTTATAGTTTGATTTAGTTTAGTTTAGTTTAGTTTAGGTTAGGTTAGGTGAATTTAGTTTAGTTTTGGTTAGGTCTGGTTAGGTAAGTTTAATTTAGTTAGTTTGGTTTAGTTTATTTTATAGTTTAGTTTATAGTTTTGTTTATAGTTTAGTTTAGTTTATAGTTTAATTTAGATTAGTTTAGTTTAGTATAATTTAAGTTAGGTTAGTTTAGTTTAGTTTAGGTTAGGTTAGGTTAGGTTAGGTAAGGTTTGGTTAGGATAGGTTAATTTAGTTTCGTATAGTGTAATTTAGTTTAGTTTAGTTTATAGTTTAGTTTATAGTTTAGTTTAGTTTAGTGTAGTTTAGTTTTGTTTAGTTTACTTTAGTTTAGTTTAGTTTTGTTTAGGTTAGGTTATGTTAGGTTAGGTTAGGTTCGGTTAGCTTAGTTTAGTTTAGTTCAATATTGATTAGGTTAGGTTAGGTTAGTTAATATTAGTTTAGTTCAGTTTAGTTAAGTTTAGTTATGTTTATAGATTAGTTTAGTTTAGTTTCGTTTATAATTTAATTTTGTTTAGTTTAATTTAATTTAGTTTAGCTTAGTTTAGTTTAGTTTAGTTTAGGTTAGTTTGGTTTAGGATAGGTTAGGTTAGGTAAGTTTAATTTAATTTATTTTGGTTTAGTTTAGTTTATAGTTTTGTTTATAGTTTAGTTCAGTTTAGTTTAGTTGAATTTAGCTTAGGTTAGTTTAGTTTAATTTAGGTTAGGTTAGGTTAGGTTAATTTACTTTAGTATAGTTTATTTTAGTTTGTTTTAGTTTAGTTTATAGTTTAGTTTAGTTTATAGTTTAGTTTACAGTTTTGTTTAGTTTAGTTTAGTTTTGTTTATTTTGGGTTAGGTTAGGTTAGGTTAGGTTAGTTTAGTTAAGTTTAGTTTTTTAATTTAGTTTAGTTTAGTTTGCAGTTAACTTTATTCTTTAGTTTATAGTGTAGTTTATAGTTTAGTTTAATTTAGTGTAGTTTAGTTTGGTTTAGTTTATTATAGTTTCGTTTACGTTAAGTTATGTTATATTAGGTTAGGTTAGTTTAGTTTAATTTAGTTTAGAGTAGGTTAGGTTAGGTTAGGTTAGTTTAGTTTAGTTTAAGCTTAGGTTAGGTTAGGTTAGCTTAGTTTAGTTTAGTTGAGTTCAATTTAGTTTAGTTTAGTTTATAGTTTAATTTATATTTTAGTTTAGTTTACTTTGTAGTTTAGTATAGTTAATTTATAGTTTAATTTAGTTTAGTTTAGTTTAGTTTAATTTGGTTTTGTTTAGTTTATAGTTTTGTTTATACTTTAGTTTAGTTTAGGTTAAGTTAAATTAGGTTAGGTTAGTTTATAGTTTAGTTTAGTTTATAGTTTTGTTTAGTTTAGTTTAGTTTAGGTTAGGTTAGGTTAGGTTAGATTAGTTTAGTTTAGTTTAGTTTAGTTGAATTTAATTTAGTTTAGTTTAGTTAATTTAGGTTAGGTTAGGTTAGTTTAGTTTAGTTTAGTTTTGTTTAGGTTAGGTTAAGTTTGGTTAGGTTAGTTTAGTTTAGTTTATAGTTTAGTTTAGTTTAGTTTACAGTTTAGTTTATTGTTTGGTATGAAGTTTAGTTTATAGTTTATTTTAGTTTAGTATAGTTTAGTTTGGTTTAGTTTATTATAGTTTCATTTACTTTAGGTTATTTTAGATTAGGTTAGGTTAGGTTAGCTTTCTTTAGTTTAGTTTAGTTTAGGTTAGATTAAGTTAGGTTAGTTTAGTTTAGTTAAGATTAGTTTATTTTAGTTTAGTTTAGTTTATAGATTAGTTTATATTTTAGTTTATAATTTAGTTTATAGTTTATTTTATTTTATTGTAGTTTAGTTTGGTTTAGTTTAGTTTAGTTTAGTTTAGTTTCGTTTAGCTTAGGTTATGTTATATTAGGTTAGCTTAGGTTAGCTTAGTTTACCTTAGTTTAGTTTAGGTTAGGTTAGGTTAAAATAGGTAAATTAAGATTAGTTTAGTTTAGTTTAGATAGGTTTAGTTTAGTTTATAGTTTAGTTTTGTTTAATTTATAGTTTAGTTTATAGTTTAATTTATAGTTTAATTTAGTTTAGTTTAGTTTAATTTATTGTAGCTTTGTTTAGTTTCGTTTAGTTTACTTTAGTTTAGGGTATGCTATGTTAGGTTAGGTTAGGTTAGTTTAGTTTAGTTTAGGTTAGGTTACCTTAGGTTATGTTAGGTTAGGTTAGGTTGGGTTAAGTAAGGTTAGGTTAGTTTTGAATAATCTAGTTTAGTTTAGTTTAATGTAGTTTAGTTTAGTTTAGGTTAGGTTAGGTTCGGTTAGGGAAGTTTAATTTAGTTTAGTTTAGTTAAATTTAGTTTATAGTGTAGTTTATAGTTTAGTTTGTACTTTAGTTTAGTTTAGTTTAGTTTAGGATAAGTTATGTTAGGTTCGTTTAGTTTAGTTTAGATTAAGTTATGTTAGGTTAGGTTAGGGTAGTTTAGTTTAGCTTAGTTGAATTTAGTTTAGTTTAGTTCAGTTTAGGTTACGTTAGGTTATTTTAGTTTAGTTTAGGTTAGGTTAGGTTGGGTTAGTTTACTTTAGTTTGGTTTATTTTAATTTTAGTTTAGTATGGTTTATATTTTAGTTTATAGTTTAGTTTAATTTAGTTTATAATTTAATTTAGGATAGTTTAGTTTAGTTGAGTTTAATTTTGGTTAATTTAGTTTAGTTTAGTTTAGGTTAGATTAGGTTACGTTAGGTTAGTTTAGTTTAGTATAGTATAGTTTAGTTTAATATATAGTATCTTTAGTTTATATTTTAGTTCATAGCTTTGTTTAGTTTAGTATAGTTTAGTTTAGTATAGGTTAGGTTAGAGTAGTTTAGTTTAGTTTAATTCAGGTTAGATTAGTTTAGGTTAGTGTAGTTTAGTTTAGTTTAGTTTAGTTGAATTTAATTTAGTTTATTTTAGGTTAGTTTAGTATAGGTTAGGTTAAGTTAGGTTAGGTTAGTTTAGTTTAGTTTACTTTAGTTTATAGTTTAGTTTAATTTAGTTTAGTTTATAGTTTAATTTATACTTTAGTTTATATTTTAGTTTATAGTTTAGTTTAGTTTAGTGTAGTTTAGTTTGGTTTAGTTTTGTTTAGTTTAGTTTAGTTTAGTTTAGTTTCGTTTACGTTAGGTTATGTTAGATTAGGTTAGGTGTGGTAAGCTTAGTTTAGTTTAGTTTAGGTTAGTTAAGTTTAGTTTAGTTTAGTTAAGATTAGTTTAGTTTATAGTTTAGTTCAGTTTGCTTTATAGCTAAGTTTATAGTTTAGTTTAGTTTATAGTTTAATTTATAGTTAAGTTTAGTTTATTTTAGTTTAATTTAGATTAGCTTAGTTGAGTTTAGTTTAAATTAGTTCATTTTAGGGTAGCTTATGTTCGGTTTGGTTAGGTTAGTTTAGTTTATAGTTTAATTTGTAGTTTAGTTTGGTTTATAGTTTAGTTTATAGTTTAGTTTAGTTTAGTTTATAATAGTTTAGTTTAGTTTAGTTAAGGTTAGGATAGGTTAGTTTAGTTTAGTTTAGGTTAGGTTAGGCTAGGTTAAATTAGGTTAGGTTAGTTTAGATTAGTTTTGTTTAGTTAGTTTATAGTTTAGTTTACTTTAGTTTATATTTTAATTTGGTTTAGTTTAGTTTATAGATTCTTTTATAGTTTAGATCGGTTTAGTTTAGTTTAATTTAGTTTAGCTTAGATTAGTGTAGTTTGTTTTAGGTTAGGTTAGGTTAGGTTAGTTAAGGTTAGTTTAGTTTAGTTGAGTTTAATTTAGTTTATAGTTCAATTTATAGTTTAGTATAGTTTAGTTTATAGTTGAGTTTATCGTTTAGTTTAGTTTAGTTTTGTATAGTTTAATTTAGTTTAAGTTAGGTTAGGTTAATTTAGATTAGGTTAGTTTAGGTCAGTTTAGGTTAGGATAAGTTAGGTTAGGTTAGTTTAGATTAGTTTAGTTTAGTTTATACTTTAGTTTATTTTAGTTTATAGTTTAATTTAGTTTAGTTTAGTTTAATTTAGTATAATTTAAGATAGGTTAGTTTAGGTTAGTTTAGGTTAGGTTAGGTTAGGTTAGGTAAGGTTAGGTTAGGTTAGGTTAATTTAGTTTAGTATAGTTTAATTTAGTAAATTTTAGTTTAGTTTATAGTTTAGTTTACAGTTTTGTTTAGTTTAGTATAGTTTAGTTTGGGTTAGGTTAGGTTAGGTTGGGTTAGTTTAGTTTAGTTTAATTTATATTTTAATTTACTTTAGTTTACAGTTTAGTTTATCCTTTAGTTTATAGTTTAGTTTATAGTTTAGTTTAATTTAGTGTAGTTTAGTTTGGTTTAATTTAGTTTAGTTTAGTTTCGTTTAGGTTAGGTTATGTTAGATTAGGTTAGGTTAGATTAGCTTATTTAAGTTTAGTTTAGTTTAGGTTAGTTTAGGTTAGGTTAAGTTACATTAGTTAAATTTAGTTTATATTAGTTAAGTTTAGTTTAGTTTATATATTTGTTTAGTTTAGTTTGGTTTATTTCTTCGTTTATAGTTTAATTTAGTTTAAATTATAGTGTAGTTTATAGTTTGGTTCTGTTTAGTAAAGTTTAATTTAGTTTAGCTTAGTTTAGTTTAGTTTAGTTTAGGGCAAGTTATGTTACGTTAGGTTAGTTTAGTTTAGTTTAGGTTAGGGTAGGTTAGGTTAGGTTAGGTTAGTTTAGTTTAGTTGAGGTTAATTTAGTTTAGTTTTGTTTTTAGTTTAGTTAGTTTAATTTATAGTTTAATTTACAGTTTAGTTTAGTTTAGTTTAGTTTATAGTTTTGTTTACAGTTTAGTTTAGTTTAATTTAGTATAGTTTATATTTTGGTTTAGTTTAGTTTAGTTTAATTTAGTTTAGCTTAGTTTAGTTTAGTTTAGTTTAGTTTAGATTAGGTTAGCTTAGCTTAGTTTAGTTTATGGTTAGGTTAGGTTATGTTAAGTCAGGTTATTTTAATTTAGATTAGTTTAGTTTAGTTTATAGTTTAGTTTGCTTTAGTTTATAGTTTAATTTAGTTTAGGTTATTTTAATTTGGTTTAGTTTAGTTTAGTTTAAGTTAGGTTAGGTGAGTTTAGTTTAGTATAGGTTACGTTAGGGTAGGTAAGTTTAATTTAGTTTATTTTAGTTTAGTTTATAATTTAGTTTATAGTTTTGTTTATAGTTAATTTAGTTGAGTTTAGTTTAGTTTAGTTTAGGTTAAGTTATGTTAGGTTAGTTTAGTTTAGTTTAGTTTAGGTTAGGTTGGGTTAGGTTAGTGTAGTTGAATTTAGTGTAGTTGAATTTAGTTTAGTTTAGTTTAGTTTAGGTTACGTTGGGTTAGTTTAGTTTAGTTAATTTTAGTTTAGGTGAGGTTAGGTTAGGTTAGTTTAGTTCTATTATTTTATTTTAGTTTATAATTTAGTGTAGTTTAGTTTATAGTTTAGTTTATAATTTAGTTTAGTTTAGTGTAGTTTAGTTTTGTTTAGTTTACTTTAGTTTAGTTTAGTTTTGTTTAGGTTAGGTTAGGTTAGGTTAGGTTAGGTTAATTTACTTTAGTATAGTTTATTTTAGTTTATTTTAGTTTAGTTTATAGTTTAGTTTAGTTTATAGTTTAGTTTACAGTTTTGTTTAGTTTAGTTTAGTTTAGTTTATTTTGGGTTAGGTTAGGTTAGTATAGGTTAGTTTAGTTAAGTTTAGTTTTTTAATTTAGTTTAGTTTAGTTTGCAGTTTAGTTTATTCTTTAGTTTATAGTGTAGTTTATAGTTTATTTTAATTTAGTGTAGTTTAGTTTGGTTTAGTTTAGTATAGTTTCGTTTACGTTAAGTTATGTTAGATTAGGTCAGGTTAGTTTAGTTTAATTTAGTTTAGAGTAGGTTAGGTTAGGTTAGGATAGTTTAGTTTAGTTTAGGCTTAGGTTGGGTTAGGTTAGCTTAGTTTAGTTTAGTTGAGTTCAATTTAGTTTAGTTTAGTTTATCGTTTAATTTATATTTTAGTTTAGTTTACACTATAGTTTAGTATAGTTAATTTATAGTTTAATTTAGTTTAGTTTAGTTTAATTTAGTTTTGTTTAGTTTATAGTTTTGTTTATACTTTAGTTTAGTTTAGGTTAAGTTATTTTAGGTTAGATTAGTTTACTTTACTTTAGGTTAGGTTAGGTTAGGTTAGGTAAGTTCAATTTAGTTTAGTTTAGTTTATTTATGTTTAGTTTATAATTTAGTTTATAGTTAGTTTGTAGTTTAGTTTACTTTAGTTTAATTTAGGTTAAGTTATGTTAGGTTCGTTTAGTTTAATTTAGTTTATATTAGGTTAGGTAAGGGTATTTAAATTTAGTTTAGTCGAATTTCGTTTAGTTTAGTTCAGTTTAGGTTACGTTAGGTTAGTTTAGTTTAGTTTAGGTTCTGTTAGGTTAGGTTAGGTTAGTTTTGTTTAGTTTAGTTTATTTAAGTTTAGTTTAGTTTATAGTTCAGTTTAGTTTAGTTTTGTTTAATTTAGTTTAGTTTGTAGTTTAGTTGAGTTTAGGTTAGTTTAGTTAAGTTTAGTTTAGTTTAGTTTATTTAAGGTTAGGTTAGATTAGGTCTTTTAGTTTAGTTTAGGTTGGATTATGTTAGATTAAGTTAGGTTAGGTTAGTTTGGTTTAGTTTAGTCTAGTTATGTTTAGTTTAGTTTATACTTTAGTTTAGTTTAGTTTAATTTATTGTTTAGTTTAGTTTTGTTTATAGTTTAGTTTGCAGTTTAGTATAGTTTAGTTTAATTTATTTTAGGTTAAGTAAGGTAAGGTTAGTCTAGGTTACTTTAGTTTAGTTTATGGTAGGTTAGGTTAGTTTAGTTTAGTTTCGTTTATAGTTTATTTTAATTTAGTTTATAGTTTAGTTTATAGTTTAGTTCAGTTTAGTATATAGTTTAATTTAGTATCGTTTAATTTACTTTAGTTTAATTTAGTTTAGTTTAGTTTAATTTAGGTTAAATTATTTTAGTTTAGTTTAGTTTAGGTCAGGTTAGATTAGGGGTAGGTTAGGTTAGTTTAGTTTAGTATAGTTTAGTTTAGTTTAAAATATAGTATCTTTAGTTCATAGTTTAGTTCATATTTTTGTTTAGTTTAGTTTAGTTTAGGTTACGGTAGAGTAGTTTAGTTTAGTTTAGTTTAGGTTAGAACAGGTTAGGTTAGTGTAGTTTAGTTTAGTTTAGTTTAGTTGAATTTAATTGAGTTTATTTAGTTTAGTTTAGGTTAGGTTAGGGTAGTTTAGTTTAGTATAGGTTAGGTTAAGGTAGGTTAGGTTAGTTAAGTTCAGTTTAGTTTAGTTTAGTTAAGTTTAGTTTATTTTATAGTTTAGTTCAGTTTAGTTTATAGCTTAGTTTATAGTTTAGTTTAGTATATAGTTTAATTTATAGTTAAGTTTAGTTTAGTTTATTTTAATTTACTTTAGCTTAGTTTAGTTTAGTTTAGTTTAGGGTAGCTTATGTTAGGTTAGGTTAGGTTAGTTTAGTTTATAGTTTAATTTATAATTTAGTTTAGTTTTTAGTTTAGTTTATAGTTTAGTTTAGTTTAGTTTATAATAGTTTAGTTTAGGTAAGGTTAGGTTAGTTTAGTTTAGTTTAGGTTAGGTTTGGCTAGGTTAAGATATTTTAGATTAGTTTAGATTAGTTTAGTTTAGTTTATAATTTAGTTTACTTTAATTTATTATTTAATTTAGTGTAGTTTAGTTTATAATTTCGTTTATAATTTAGTTTGGTTTAGTTTAGCTTAGATTAGTTTAGTTTGTTTTAGGTTAGGTTAGGGTAGGTGAGATTAGTTTAGTTTAGTTGAGTTTAATTTAGTTAAGTTTAGTTTATATTTTAGTATAGTTTAGTTTATAGTTCAATTTATAGATTAGTTTATTTTATAGTTTAGTTTATCGTTTAGTTTAGTTTAGATTAGTTTAGTTTAGGTCAGTTTAGGTTAGGTTAAGTTAGGTTAGGTTAGTTTAGATTAGTTTAGTTTATTTTAGTTTATTTTAGGTTAGGTTAGGTTAGGTTAATTTAGTTTACTTTAGGTTAGGTTAGGTTAGGTAAGTTTAATTTAGTTTAGTTTGGTTTAGTTTAATTTATAATTTAGTTAATAGTTTTGTTATTATTTTAGTTTAGTTTATAGTTTAATTTAGTTTGGTTTAGTTTAGTTTAATTTAGGTTAGTTTAGTTTGGGTTAGTTTAGTTTAGGTTAGGTTAGGTTAGGTTAGGTTAGGTTAATTTACTTTAGTGTAGTTTAGTTTAGTTCATTTAATTTAGTTTATAGTTCAGTATAGTTTATAGTTTAGTTTACAGTTTTGTTTAGTTTAGTTTAATTTGGTTAGGTTAGGTTAGTTTAGTTTAGTTTAGTTTAGTTTACAGTTTAGTTTATCCTTTAGTTTATAGTGTAGTTTATAGTTTATTTTAATTTAGTGTAGGATAGTGTGGTTTAGTTTAGTATAATTTCGTTTACTTTAGGTTATGTTAGATTATATTAGGTTAGTTTAGCTTACTTTAGTTAATTTAGTTTAGTTTTGATTAGGTTAGGTTAGTTTAGTTTAGCTAAGTTTAGTTTAGTTTAGTTTAGTTTATAATTTAGTTTATAGTTTAGTTTTGTTTATAGTTTAATTTATAATTTAGTTTAGTTTAGTTTAATTTAATTTAGAGTAGGTTAGGTCAGGTTAGGTTAGTTTAGTTTAGTTTAGGTTAGGTTAGGTTAGGTTATGATAGGTTAGGTTAGTTTAGTTTAGTTGAGTTTAATTTAGTTTAGTTTAGTTTAATTTATATTTTAATTTATAGTTTAGTTTAGTTTACTTTATAATTTAGTTTAGTTAATTTATAGTTTAATTTAGTTTAGTTTAGTTTAGTTTAATTTAGTTTAGTTTAGTTTAGTTTATAGTTTTGTTTATAGTTTAGTTTAGTTTAGTTTAGAATAAGTTTTGTTAGGTTAGTTTACTTTAGTTAAGGTTTGGTTAAGTTAGGTTAGTTTGGTTTAGTTTAGTCTAGTTAAGTTTAGTTTAGTTTATACTTTAGTTTTGTTTAGTTTAGTTTATAGTTTAATTAATTTTGTTTATAGTTTGGTTTGCAGTTTAGTATAGTTTTGTTTAGTTTAATTTAGTTTAGGTTAAGTAAGATTAGGTTAGGTTAGGTTAGGTTAGTTTAGTTTAGTTTAGTTTATGTTAGGTTAGGTTAGTTTAGTTTTGTTTATAGTTTAGTTTAGTTTAGTTTATGGTTTAGTTTATTTTAGTTTATAATAGTTTGGTTAAGGTTAGGTTAGGTTTGGCTAGGTTAAGTTTTTTTAGGTTAGTTTAGATTAGTTTAGTTTAGTTTAGTTTATAGTTTAGTTTGCATTAGTTTATTATTTAATTTAGTGTAGTTTAGTTTATAGATTCGTTTATAGTTTAGTTTCGTTTAGTTTAGTTTTATTTAGTTTAGCTTAGATTAGATTGCTTTGTTTTAGGTTAGGTTAGGTGAGGTTAGTTTAGTTTAGTTGAGTTTAATTTAGTTTAGTTTAAAATATAGTATCTTTAGTTCATAGTTTAGTTCATATTTTTGTTTAGTTTAGTTTAGTTTAGTTTAGGTTACGGTAGAGTAGTTTAGTTTAGTTTAGTTTAGTTTAGGTTAGAATAGGTTAGGTTAGTGTAGTTTAGTTTAGTTTAGTTGAATTTAATTGAGTTTATTTAGTTTAGTTTAGGTTAGGTTAGGTTAGTTTAGTTTAGTATAGGTTAGGTTAAGTTAGGTTAGGTTAGTTAGGTTCAGTTTAGTTTAGTTTAGTTAAGTTTAGTTTATTTTATAGTTTAGTTCAGTTTAGTTTATAGCTTAGTTTATAGTTTAGTTTAGTTTAGTTTAGTTTAGTTTATTTTGGGTTAGGTTAGGTTAGTATAGGTTAGTTTAGTTAAGTTTAGTTTTTTAATTTAGTTTAGTTTAGTTTGCAGTTTAGTTTATTCTTTAGTTTATAGTGTAGTTTATAGTTTATTTTAATTTAGTGTAGTTTAGTTTGGTTTAGTTTAGTATAGTTTCGTTTACGTTAAGTTATGTTAGATTAGGTCAGGTTAGTTTAGTTTAATTTAGTTTAGAGTAGGTTAGGTTAGGTTAGGATAGTTTAGTTTAGTTTAGGCTTAGGTTGGGTTAGGTTAGCTTAGTTTAGTTTAGTTGAGTTCAATTTAGTTTAGTTTAGTTTATCGTTTAATTTATATTTTAGTTTAGTTTACACTATAGTTTAGTATAGTTAATTTATAGTTTAATTTAGTTTAGTTTAGTTTAGTTTAATTTAGTTTTGTTTAGTTTATAGTTTTGTTTATACTTTAGTTTAGTTTAGGTTAAGTTATTTTAGGTTAGATTAGTTTACTTTACTTTAGGTTAGGTTAGGTTAGGTTAGGTAAGTTCAATTTAGTTTAGTTTAGTTTATTTATGTTTAGTTTATAATTTAGTTTATAGTTAGTTTGTAGTTTAGTTTACTTTAGTTTAATTTAGGTTAAGTTATGTTAGGTTCGTTTAGTTTAATTTAGTTTATATTAGGTTAGGTAAGGGTATTTAAATTTAGTTTAGTCGAATTTCGTTTAGTTTAGTTCAGTTTAGGTTACGTTAGGTTAGTTTAGTTTAGTTTAGGTTCTGTTAGGTTAGGTTAGGTTAGTTTTGTTTAGTTTAGTTTATTTAAGTTTAGTTTAGTTTATAGTTCAGTTTAGTTTAGTTTTGTTTAATTTAGTTTAGTTTGTAGTTTAGTTGAGTTTAGGTTAGTTTAGTTAAGTTTAGTTTAGTTTAGTTTATTTAAGGTTAGGTTAGATTAGGTCTTTTAGTTTAGTTTAGGTTGGATTATGTTAGATTAAGTTAGGTTAGGTTAGTTTGGTTTAGTTTAGTCTAGTTATGTTTAGTTTAGTTTATACTTTAGTTTAGTTTAGTTTAATTTATTGTTTAGTTTAGTTTTGTTTATAGTTTAGTTTGCAGTTTAGTATAGTTTAGTTTAATTTATTTTAGGTTAAGTAAGGTAAGGTTAGTCTAGGTTACTTTAGTTTAGTTTATGGTAGGTTAGGTTAGTTTAGTTTAGTTTCGTTTATAGTTTATTTTAATTTAGTTTATAGTTTAGTTTATAGTTTAGTTCAGTTTAGTATATAGTTTAATTTAGTATCGTTTAATTTACTTTAGTTTAATTTAATTTAGTTTAGTTTAATTTAGGTTAAATTATTTTAGTTTAGTTTAGTTTAGGTCAGGTTAGATTAGGGGTAGGTTAGGTTAGTTTAGTTTAGTATAGTTTAGTTTAGTTTAAAATATAGTATCTTTAGTTCATAGTTTAGTTCATATTTTTGTTTAGTTTAGTTTAGTTTAGGTTACGGTAGAGTAGTTTAGTTTAGTTTAGTTTAGGTTAGAACAGGTTAGGTTAGTGTAGTTTAGTTTAGTTTAGTTTAGTTGAATTTAATTGAGTTTATTTAGTTTAGTTTAGGTTAGGTTAGGGTAGTTTAGTTTAGTATAGGTTAGGTTAAGGTAGGTTAGGTTAGTTAAGTTCAGTTTAGTTTAGTTTAGTTAAGTTTAGTTTATTTTATAGTTTAGTTCAGTTTAGTTTATAGCTTAGTTTATAGTTTAGTTTAGTATATAGTTTAATTTATAGTTAAGTTTAGTTTAGTTTATTTTAATTTACTTTAGCTTAGTTTAGTTTAGTTTAGTTTAGGGTAGCTTATGTTAGGTTAGGTTAGGTTAGGTTAGTTTAGTTTATAGTTTAATTTATAATTTAGTTTAGTTTTTAGTTTAGTTTATAGTTTAGTTTAGTTTAGTTTATAATAGTTTAGTTTAGGTAAGGTTAGGTTAGTTTAGTTTAGTTTAGGTTAGGTTTGGCTAGGTTAAGATATTTTAGATTAGTTTAGATTAGTTTAGTTTAGTTTATAATTTAGTTTACTTTAATTTATTATTTAATTTAGTGTAGTTTAGTTTATAATTTCGTTTATAATTTAGTTTGGTTTAGTTTAGCTTAGATTAGTTTAGTTTGTTTTAGGTTAGGTTAGGGTAGGTGAGATTAGTTTAGTTTAGTTGAGTTTAATTTAGTTAAGTTTAGTTTATATTTTAGTATAGTTTAGTTTATAGTTCAATTTATAGATTAGTTTATTTTATAGTTTAGTTTATCGTTTAGTTTAGTTTAGATTAGTTTAGTTTAGGTCAGTTTAGGTTAGGTTAAGTTAGGTTAGGTTAGTTTAGATTAGTTTAGTTTATTTTAGTTTATTTTAGGTTAGGTTAGGTTAGGTTAATTTAGTTTACTTTAGGTTAGGT
This sequence comes from Metallyticus violacea, assembly GCA_030762175.1. NCBI lineage: Eukaryota > Metazoa > Arthropoda > Insecta > Mantodea > Metallyticidae > Metallyticus > Metallyticus violacea. Next base: position 98,165,433 of record CM060835.1, on the reverse strand, counting down.
TAGGTTAGGTAAGTTTAATTTAGTTTAGTTTGGTTTAGTTTAATTTATAATTTAGTTAATAGTTTTGTTATTAGTTTAGTTTAGTTTATAGTTTAATTTAGTTTGGTTTAGTTTAGTTTAATTTAGGTTAGTTTAGTTTGGGTTAGTTTAGTTTAGGTTAGGTTAGGTTAGGTTAGGTTAGGTTAATTTACTTTAGTGTAGTTTAGTTTAGTTCATTTAATTTAGTTTATAGTTCAGTATAGTTTATAGTTTAGTTTACAGTTTTGTTTAGTTTAGTTTAATTTGGTTAGGTTAGGTTAGTTTAGTTTAGTTTAGTTTAGTTTACAGTTTAGTTTATCCTTTAGTTTATAGTGTAGTTTATAGTTTATTTTAATTTAGTGTAGGATAGTGTGGTTTAGTTTAGTATAATTTCGTTTACTTTAGGTTATGTTAGATTATATTAGGTTAGTTTAGCTTACTTTAGTTAATTTAGTTTAGTTTTGATTAGGTTAGGTTAGTTTAGTTTAGCTAAGTTTAGTTTAGTTTAGTTTAGTTTATAATTTAGTTTATAGTTTAGTTTTGTTTATAGTTTAATTTATAATTTAGTTTAGTTTAGTTTAATTTAATTTAGAGTAGGTTAGGTTAGGTTAGGTTAGTTTAGTTTAGTTTAGGTTAGGTTAGGTTAGGTTATGATAGGTTAGGTTAGTTTAGTTTAGTTGAGTTTAATTTAGTTTAGTTTAGTTTAATTTATATTTTAATTTATAGTTTAGTTTAGTTTACTTTATAATTTAGTTTAGTTAATTTATAGTTTAATTTAGTTTAGTTTAGTTTAGTTTAATTTAGTTTAGTTTAGTTTAGTTTATAGTTTTGTTTATAGTTTAGTTTAGTTTAGTTTAGAATAAGTTTTGTTAGGTTAGTTTACTTTAGTTAAGGTTTGGTTAAGTTAGGTTAGTTTGGTTTAGTTTAGTCTAGTTAAGTTTAGTTTAGTTTATACTTTAGTTTTGTTTAGTTTAGTTTATAGTTTAATTAATTTTGTTTATAGTTTGGTTTGCAGTTTAGTATAGTTTTGTTTAGTTTAATTTAGTTTAGGTTAAGTAAGATTAGGTTAGGTTAGGTTAGGTTAGTTTAGTTTAGTTTAGTTTATGTTAGGTTAGGTTAGTTTAGTTTTGTTTATAGTTTAGTTTAGTTTAGTTTATGGTTTAGTTTATTTTAGTTTATAATAGTTTGGTTAAGGTTAGGTTAGGTTTGGCTAGGTTAAGTTTTTTTAGGTTAGTTTAGATTAGTTTAGTTTAGTTTAGTTTATAGTTTAGTTTGCATTAGTTTATTATTTAATTTAGTGTAGTTTAGTTTATAGATTCGTTTATAGTTTAGTTTCGTTTAGTTTAGTTTTATTTAGTTTAGCTTAGATTAGATTGCTTTGTTTTAGGTTAGGTTAGGTGAGGTTAGTTTAGTTTAGTTGAGTTTAATTTAGTTTAGTTTAAAATATAGTATCTTTAGTTCATAGTTTAGTTCATATTTTTGTTTAGTTTAGTTTAGTTTAGTTTAGGTTACGGTAGAGTAGTTTAGTTTAGTTTAGTTTAGTTTAGGTTAGAATAGGTTAGGTTAGTGTAGTTTAGTTTAGTTTAGTTGAATTTAATTGAGTTTATTTAGTTTAGTTTAGGTTAGGTTAGGTTAGTTTAGTTTAGTATAGGTTAGGTTAAGTTAGGTTAGGTTAGTTAAGTTCAGTTTAGTTTAGTTTAGTTAAGTTTAGTTTATTTTATAGTTTAGTTCAGTTTAGTTTATAGCTTAGTTTATAGTTTAGTTTAGTTTATATTTTAATTTATACTTAAGTTTAGTTTAGTGTATTTTAATTTACTTAAGCTTAGTTTAGTTTAGTTTAGTTTAGTTTAGGGTAGCTTATGTTAGGTTAGTTTAGTTTATAGTTTAATTTATAATTTAGTTTAGTTTATAGTTTAGTTTATTGTTTAGTTTAGTTCAGTTTATAATAGTTTAGTTTAGGTTGGGTTAGGTTAGTTTAGTTTAGGTTAGGTTTGGCTAGGTTAAGATATTTTAGGTTAGTTTAGATTAGTTTAGTTTAGTTTAGTTTATAGTTTAGTTTACTTTAGTTTATTATTTAATTTACTGTAGTTTAGTTTATATTTTCGTTTATAATTTAGTTTGGTTTAGTTTAGCTTAGATTAGTTTAGTTTGTTTTAGGTTAGGTTAGGTGAGGTTAGTTTAGTTTAGTTGAGTTTAATTTAGATAAGTTTAGTTTATATTTTAGTATAGTTTAGTTTATAGTTCAATTTATAGATTAGTTTATTTTATAGTTTAGTTTAGATTAGTCTGGTTTAGGTCAGTTTAGGTTAGGTTAAGTTAGGTTAGGTTAGTTTAGATTAGTTTAGTTTATTTTAGTTTAGTTTATGTTAGGTTAGGTTAGGTTAATTTAGTTTAGTTTAGGTTAGGTTAGGTTAGGTAAGTTTAATTTAGTTTAGTTTGGTTTGGTTTAATTTATAATTTAGTTTATAGTTTTGTTATTAGTTTAGTTTAGTTTATAGTTTAATTTAGTTTGGTTTAGTTTAGTTTAGTTTAATTTAGGTTAGTTTAGTTTAGGTAGTTTAGTTTAGGTTAGGTTAGGTTAGGTTAATTTACTTTAGTGTAGTTTAGTTTAGTTCATTTAATTTAGTTTATAGTTCAGTATAGTTTATAGTTTAGTTTACAGTTTTGTTTAGTTTAGTTTAGTTTAATTTAGTTAGGTTAGGTTAGGTTAGGTTAGGTTAGTTTAGTTTAGTTTATAGTTTAGTTTAGTTTAGTTTTCAGTTTAGTTTATCCTTTAGTTTATAGTGTAGTTTATAGTTTATTTGAATTTAGTGTAGGATAGTGTGGTTTAGTTTAGTATAGTTTCGTTTACTTTAGGTTATGTTAGATTATATTAGGTTAGTTTAGCTTACTTTAGTTAATTTAGTTTAGTTTTGAATAGGTTAGGTTAGTTTAGTTTAGTTAAGTTTAGTTTAGTTTAGCTTAGTTTATAATTTAGTTTATAGTTTAGTTTTGTTTATAGTTTAATTTATAATTTAGTTTATTTTAATTTAGTTTAATTTAGTTTAGAGTACGTTAGGTTAGGTTAGGTTAGTTTAGTTTAGTTTAGGTTAGGTTAGGTTAGGTTATGGTAGGTTAGGTTAGTTTAGTTTAGTTGAGTTTAATTTAGTTTAGTTTAGTTTAATTTATATTTTAATTTATTGTTTAGTTTAGTTTACTTTATAATTTAGTTTAGTTAATTTATAGTTTAATTTAGTTTAGTTTAGTTTAGTTTAATTTAGTTTAGTTTAGTTTATAGTTTTATTTATGGTTTAGTTTAGTTTAGTTTAGAATAAGTTATGTTAGGTTAGTTTAGTTTAGTTTAGTTTAGGTTAGGTTAGGTTAGGTTAGTTTGGTTTAGTTTAGTCTAGTTAAGTTTAGTTTAGTTTATACTTTAGTTTCGTTTAGTTTATAGTTTAGTTTAGTTTCGTTTATGGTTTAGTTTGCAGTTTAGTATAGTTTAGTTTAGTTTAATTTAGTTTAGGTTAAGTAAGATTAGGTTAGGTTAGGTTAGGTTAGTTTAGTTTAGTTTATGTTAGGTTAGGTTAGTTTAGTTTAGTTTAGTTTTGTTTACAGTTTACTTTAATTTATAGTTTAGTTTATAGTTTAGTTTAGTTAATGGTTTAATTTAGTTTAGTTTATTCTAGTTTAGTTTAGTTTAATTTAGGTTAATTTAGTTTAATTTAGTTTAGTTTTGGTTAGGTTAGTTTAGGTTAGGTTAGTTTAGTTTAATATAGTTTAGTTTAAAATATAGTATCTTTAGTTTATAGTTTAGTTCATAGTTTTGTTTAGTTTAGTTTAGTTTAGTTTATGTTAGGGTAGATTAGTTTAGTTTAGTTTAGGTTAGAATAGGTTAGGTTAGTGTAGTTTAGTTTAGTTTAGTTTAGTTGAATTTAATTTAGTTTAGTTTAATTTAGTTTAGATTACGTTTGGTTAGTTTAGTTTATTATAGGTTAGGTTAAGTTAGGTTATGTTGGTTTAGTTTAGTTTAGTTTAGTTTAGTATATAGTTTAGTTTAGTGTAGTTTATTTTATAGTTTAGTTTATGCTTTAGTTTATATTTTAGTTTATAGTTTATTTTAGTTTAGTGTAGTTTAATTTGGTTTAGTTTTTTTTAGTTAAGTTTAAATTAGTTTCGTTTAGGTAAGGTTATGTTATATTAGGTTAGTTTAGGTAAGCTTAGTTTAGTTTAGTTTAGTTTAGGTAGGATTAGGTTAGGTTAGGTTAGTTAAGTTCAGTTTAATTTAGTTTAGTTAAGTTTGTTTAGTTTATAGTTTAGTTCAGTTTAGTTTATAGGTTAGTTTATAGTTTAGTTTAGTTTATAGTTTAATTTATAGTTAAGTTTAGTTTAGTTTAGTTTAATTTAGGGTAGCTTATGTTAAGTTAGGTTAGTTTAGTTTATAGTTTAATTTAAAGTTTAGTATAGTTTATAGTTTAGTTTATTTTAGTTTATAATAGTTTAGTTTAGGTTAGGTTAGGTTAGTTTAGTTTAGTTTAGTTTAGTTCAGTTTAGTTTATAATTTAGTTTAGTTTTGTTTATAGTTTAGTTTGCAGTTTAGTATAGTTTAGTTTAATTTAGTTTAGGTTAAGTAAGGTTAGGTTAGGTTAGGTTAGGTTAGTTTAATTTAGTTTAGTTTATAGTTTAGTTTGGTTTAGTTTATACTTTAGTTTATAGTTTAGTTTAGTTTAGTTTATCGTTTAGTTTAGTTTAGATTAGTTTAATTTAGGTCTGTTTATGTTTAGTTAAGTTAGGTTAGGTTAGTTTAGATTAGTTTAGTTCAGTTTAGTTTATAATTTAGTTTAGTTTAGTTTATACTTTAGTTTATAGTTTAGTTTAGTTTAGTTTATAGTTTGATTTAGTTTAGTTTAGTTTAGTTTAGTTTAATTTAGGTTAATTTAGTTTAGTTTAGTTTAAAATATAGTATCTTTAGTTTATAGTTTAGTTCATAGTTTTTTTAGTTTAGTTTAGTTTAGTTTAGTTCAGGTTAGTATAGGGTAGTTTAGTTTAGTTTATAGTTTAATTTATAAATTACTTTAGTTTATAGTTTAGTTTATAGTTTAGTTTAGTTTAGTTTATAGTTTAGTTTAGTTTAGTTTATAATATTTCCGTTTAGTTCAGTTTAGGCTATGTTAGGTTAGTTTTGTTTAGTATAGGTTAGATTAAGTTAGGTTAGGTTAGGTTAGTTAGGTTTAGTTTAGTTTAGTTTATAGTTTAGTTTAGTTTAGTTTATAGTTTAATTTATACTTTAGTTTATATTTTAGTTTATAGTTTAGTTTAGTTTAGTGTTGTTTATTTTGGTTTAGTTTTGTTTAGTTTAGTTTAAATTAGTTTCGTTTAGGTTAGGTTATGTTAGATAAGTTTAGGTTAGGTAAGCTTATTTTAGTTTAGTTTAGTTTAGGTTAAGTTAGGTTAGGTTAGGTTACTTAAGTTCAGTTTAGTTTAGTTTAGTTAAATTTAGTTTAGTTCATAGTTTAGTTCAGTTTAGTTTATAGCTTAGTTTATAGTTTAGTTTAATTTATAGTTTAATTTATAGTTAAGTTTAGTTTAGTATAGTTTGATTTAGTTTAGTTTAGTTTATTTTAGGGTAGCTTATGTTAGGTTAGGTAAGGTTAGTTTAGTTTATAGTATAATTTATAGTTTAGTTAAGTTTATAGTTTAGTTTAGTTTAGTTTATAATAGTTTAGTTTAGGTTAGGTTAGGTTAGTTTAGTTTAGTTTAGTTTAGGTTAGATTTGGCTAGGTTAAGTTAGGTTAGTTTAGATTAGGCTAGTTTAATTTAATTTAGTTTATAGTTTAGTTTACTTTAGTTTATTATTTAATTTAGTGTAGTTTAGTTTATAATTTAGTTTATAGTTTAGTTTATTTTAGTTTGTAGTTTAATTTAGTTTTGTTTAGTTTATTTTAGGTTAGGTTAGTTTAGTTTAGTGAAGTTTAATTTAATTTAGTTTAGTTTATAGTTTAGTTAAGTTTAGTTTATAGTTTAATTTATAATTTAGTTTAGTTTAGTTTATATTTTAGTTTATCGTTTAGTTTAGTTTAGGTCAGTTTAGGTTAGGTTAAGTTAGGTTAGTTTAGTTTAGATTAGTTTAGTTTAGTTTAGTTTATAGTTTATTTTAGTTTAGTTTATAGTTTAATTTAGTTTAATTTAGTTTAGTTTAGTTTACTTTGGGTTAGGTTAGGTTAGGTTAATTTAGTTTAGTTTAGATTAGGTTAGGTAAGTTTAATTTAGTTTAGTTTTGTTTAATTTAATTTATAGTTTAGTTTATAGTTTTGTTTATAGTTTAGTTTAGTTTAGGGTTTAATTTAGTTTAGTTTAATTTAGTTTAGTATAATTTAGGTTAGGTTAGGTTAGGTTAGTTTAGTTTAGTTTAGTTTATAGTTTAGTTTAGTTTAGTTTACAGTTTAGTTTATCCTTTAGTTTATAGCGTAATTTATAGTTTAGTTTAATTTAGTGTAGTTTAGTTTGGTTTAGTTTAGTATAGTTTAGTTTACTTTAGGTTAGGTTAGATTATGTTAGGTTTGGTTAGCTTACTTTAGTTTAGTTTAGTTTAGGTTAGGTTAGGTTAGGTTAGTTTAGTTTAGATAACTTTGGTTTAGTTTAGTTTAGTTTAGTTTATAGTTTAGTTTAGTGTAGTTAAGTTTATAGTTTAATTTATAATTTAGTTTAGTTTTGTTTAGTTTAATTTAGTTTAGAGAAGGTTAGGTTAGGTTAGTTTAGTTTAGTATAGATTCGGTTAGGTTAGGTTAGGATAGGTTAATTTAGTTTAGTTGAGTTTAATTTAGTTTAGTTTAGTTTAGTTAATAGTTTAATTTATAGTTTAGTTTAGTTTTTTTATAGTTTAGTTTAGCTTTTTTATAGTTTAGTTTAGTTAATTTATAGTTTAATTAAGTTTAGTTTAGTTTAATTTAGTTTAGTTTAGTTTGTAGTTTAGTTTAGTTTAGTTTAGTTTAGTTTAGGTTAAGTTATGTTAAGTTCGTTTAGTTTAATTTAGTTTAGATTAGGTTAGATTAGATTACGTTAGGGTAGTTAAGTTAATTTAGTTGAATTTAGGTTATAGTTTGATTTATAGTTTAGTTTAGTTTACTTTATAGTTTAGTTTAGTTAATTTATAGTTTAATTTACTTTAGTTTAGTTTGCTTAATTTAGTTTACTTTAGTTTATAGTTTTGTTTATAGTTTAAATTAGTTTAGTTTAGGTTAATTTATCTTACGTTAGTTTAGTTTAGTTTAGTTTAGTTTAGGTTAGGTTAGGTAATGTTAGGTTAGGTTAGGTTAGTGTAGTTTAGTTTAGTTTAGCTGAATTTTGTTTAGTTTAGTTTAGTTTAGGTTACGTTAGGTTAGTTTAGTTTAGTGTATGTTAGGTTACGTTAGGTTAGTTTAGTTTAGTTTATTTTAGTTTATATTTTAGTTTAGTTTAGTTTATAATTTATTTTATAATTTAGTATACTTTAATTTATAGATTAGTTTATAGTTTAGTTAAAATTTTAGTTTAGTTTAGTTTAGTTTAGGTTAGGCTAGGGAAGGTTAGGTTAGGTTACGTTAGTTTAGTTTAGTTTAGCTTATGTAAGGTTAGGTTAGGTTAGTTTAGTATAGTTTAGTTTACTTTTGTTTACAGTTTAGTTATGTTTAGTTTATAGTTCAGTTTATAGTTTAGTTTAGTTTAGGTTAGATTGGGTTAGTGTAGTTTAGTTTAGGTTAGGTTGGGTTAGGTTGGGTTAGTTTGGTTTAGTTTAGTTTAGTTTAGGTTAGGTTAGGTTAGTTTAATTTAGTTTAGTTTTGTTTATAGTTTAGTTTAGTTTAGTTTATAGTTTAGTTTATAGTTTAGTTTAGTTTAGTTTATAGTTTAATTTAGTTTAGTTTAGTTTATTTCAGTTTAATTTAGGTTAATTTAGTTTAGTTTAGTTAAGTTTAGTTTAAAATATAGTATCTTTAGTTTATAGTTAATTCATAGTTTTGTTTAGTTTAGTTTAGTTTAGTTTAGTTCAGCTTAGTATAGAGTAGTTTAGTTTATAGTTTAATTTATAGTTTACTTTAGTTTATAGTTTAGTTTATAGTTTAGTTCAGTTTAGTTTATAATAGTTTAATTTAGTTTAGATTATGTTAGGTTAGTTTAGTTTAGTATAGGTTGGGTGAAGTTAGGTTAGGTTAGGTTAGTTAGGTTTAGTTTAGTTTAGTTTATAGTTTAGTTTAGTTTAGTTTATAGTTTAGTTTATACTTTAGTTTATATTTCAGTTTATAGTTTAGTTTAGTTCAGTCTTGTTTATTTTGGTTTAGTTTTGTTTACTTTAGTTTAAATTAGTTTCGTTTAGGTTAGGTTATGTTAGATTAGGTTAGGTTAGGTAAGGTTAGTTTAGTTTAGTTTAGGTTAGGTTAGGTTAGGTTAGTTAAGTTCAGTTTAGTTTAGTTTAGTTAAGTTTAGTTTAGTTCATAGTTTAGTTTGGTTTAATTTATAGCTTAGTTTATAGTTTAGTTTAGTTTATAGTTTAATTTATAGTTAAGTTAAGTTTAGTTTAGTTTAATTTAGTTTAGTTTAGTTTATTTTAGGATAGCTTATGTTAGGTTAGGTAAGGTTAGTTTAGTTTATAGTTTAATTTATAGTTTAGTTTAGTTTATAGTTTAGTTTAGTTTATAATAGTTTAGTAAAGGTTAAGTTAGGGTAGTTTAGTTTAGTTTGGTTTAGGTTAGGTTTGGCTAGGTTAAGTTAAGTTAGTTTAGTTTAGGCTAGTTTAGTTTAGTTTAGTTTATAGTTTAGTTTACTTTACGTTATTATTTAATTTAGTGTAGTTTAGTTTATAGTTTAGTTTATAGTTTAGTTTATTTTAGTTTGTAGTTTAATTTAGTTTTGTTTAGTTTAGTTTAGTTTAGGTTAGGTTAGTTTAGTTTAGTTTAGTTTCGTTTAATTTAGTTTAGTTTATAGTTTAGTTAAATTTAGTTTATAGTTTAATTTATAATTTAGTTTAGTTTACTTTATCTTTTAGTTTATCGTTTAGTTTAGTTTAGATTAGTTAGTTTACGTCAGTTTATGTTATGTTAAGTTAGGTTAGGTTAGTTTATATTAGTTTAGTTTAGTTTAGTTTATAGTTTTATTTTAGTTTACAGTTTAATTTAGTTTAATTTAGTTTAGTTTAGTTTACTTTAGGTTAGGTTAGGTTAGGTTAATTTAGTTTAGTTTAGGTTAGGTTAGGTAAGTTTAATTTAGTTTAGTTTGGTTTAGTTTAATTTATAGTTTAGTTTATAGTTTTGTTTATAGTTTAGTTTAGTTTATAGTTTAATTTAGTTTAGTTTAGTTTATTTAATTTAGGTTAGGTTAGTTTAGTTTATTTTAGTTTAGTTTATAGTTTAGATTAGTTTATAGTTTACTTTACAGTTTTGTTTAGTTTAGTTTAGTTTAGTATGGGTTAGGTTAGGTTAGGTTACGTTAGTTTAGTTTAGTTTATAGTTTAGTTTATTTTAGTTTACAGTTTAGTTTATCCTTTAGTTTATAGTGTAGTTTATAATTTAGTTTAATTTAATGTAGTTTGGTTTGGTTTAGTTTAGTTTAGTTTACTTTAGGTTAGGTTAGATTATGTTAGGTTTGGTTTGCTTACTTTAGTTTAGTTTAGTTTAGATTAGTTTAGGTTAGGTTAGTTTAGGTTAGTTAACTTTGGTTTAGTTTAGTTTAGTTTAGTTTATAATTTAGTATATAGTATAGTTTAGTTAAGATTATAGTTTAATTTATAATTTAGTTTAGTTTAATTTAATTAATTTAATTTAGAGTAGGTTAGGTTAGGTTAGTTTAGTTTAGTTTAGGTTAGGTTAGGTTAGGTTAGGTTAATTTAGTTTAGTTCAGTTTAATTTAGTTTAGTTTAGTTTAGTTAATAGTTTAATTTATAGTTTAGAGCAGTTATTTTTTATAGTTTAGTTTAGATAATATATAGTTTAATTTAGTTTACTTTAGTTTAATTTAGTTTAGTTTAGTTTGTAGTTTAGTTAAATTAGTTTAGTTTAGTTTAGGTTAAGTTATATTAGGTTCGTTTATTTTACTTTAGTTTAGATTAAGTTAGATTAGATTACGTTAGGGTAGTTAAGTTTAGTTTAGTTGAATTTAGGTTATAGTTTGATTTATAGTTTAGTTTAGTTTACTTTATACTTTAGTTTATTAATTTATAGTTTAATTTACTTTAGTTTAGTTTAATTTAGTTTACTTTAGTTTATAATTTTGTTTATAGTTTAGTTTAGTTTAGGTTAGGTTAGGTAAGGTTAGGTTAGGTTAGTGTAGTTTAGTTTAGTTTAGCTGAATTTTGTTTCGTTTACTTTAGTTTAGGTTAGTATAGAGTAGTTTAGTTTGGTTTAGTTTAGGTTAGAATAGGTTAGGTTAGTGTAGTTTAGTTTAGTTTAGTTTAATTGAATTTAATTTAGTTTAGTTTAGTTCAGTTTAGGTTACGTTAGGTTGTGTTAGGTTAGTGTAGTTTAATTAAGTTTAGTTGAATTTAGTTTAGTTTTGTTTAGTTTAGGTTACGTTAGGTTAGTTTAGTTTAGTTTAGGTGAGGTTAGGTTAGGTTAGTTTAGTTCAGTTTAGGTTAGGTTATGTTAGATTAGGTTAGGTTAGGTTAGTTTAATTTAGTTTAGTCTAGTTAAGTTTAGTTTAGTTTAGTTTATTTTATAGTTTAGTTTAGTTTTGTTTATTGTTTAGTTTGTAGTTTATTATAGTTTAGTTTAATTTAGTTTAGCTTAAGTAAGGTTAGGTTAGGTTAGATTAGGTTAGTTTAGTTTAGTTTAGTTTATGTTAGGTTAGGTTAGTTTAATTTAGTTTAGTTTTGTATTATAGTTTAGTTTAGTTTATAGTTTAGTTTATAGTTTAGTTTAGTTTAGTTTATAGTTTAATTTAGTTTAGTTTAGTTTAATTTAGGTTAATTTAGTTTAGTTTAGTTTAATTTAGTTAAAAATATAGTATCTTTAGTTTATAGTTTAGTTCATAGTTTTGTTTAATATAGTTTAGTTTAGTTTAGTTCAGTTTTGTATAGAGTAGTTTAGTTTAGTTTAGTTTATAGTTTAATTTATAGTTTACTTTAGTTTATAGTTTAGTTTATAGTTTAGTTTAATTTGTTTTATAATATAGTTTAGTTTAGTTTACGTTATGTTAGGTTAGTTTAGTTTAGTATAGGTTAGGTAAAGTTAGGTTAGGTTAGGTTAGTTAGGTTTAGTTTAGTTTAGTTTATAGTTTAGTTTAGTTTAGTTTAGTTTAGTTTATAGTTCAGTTTATACCTTAGTTTATATTTTAGTTTATAATTTAGTTTAGTTTAGTGTTGTTTATTTTGGTTTAGTTTTGTTTAGTTTAGTTTAAATTAGTTTCGTTTAGGTTAGGTTATGTTAGATTAGGTTAGGTTAGGTAAGCTTAGTTTAGTTTAGTTTAGTTTATAATATAGTTTAGTTTAGTTTAGGAAATGTTAGGTTAGTTTAGTTTACTATAGGTTAGGTTAAGTCAGGTTAGGTTAGGTTAGTTAGGTTTAGTTTAGTTTAGTTTATATTTTAGTTTACTTTAGTTTAGTTTAGTTTATAGTTTAGTTTATACCTTAGTTTATATTTTAGTTTATAATTTAGTTTAGTATAGTGTTGTTTATTTTGGTTTAGTTTTCTTTAGTTTAGTTTAAATTAGATTCGTTTAGGTTAGGTTATGTTAGATTAGGTTAGGTTAGGTAAGCTTAATTTAGTTTAGTTTATTTTAGGTTAGGTTAGGTTAGGTTAGTTTAATTTAGTTTATGTTGGGTTATTTTAGATTAGGTTAAGTTATGTTAGATTAGGTTAGGTTAGGTTAGTTTAATTTAGTTTAGTTTATTTTGTTTAGTTTAGCTTAGTTTAGTTTATAATTTATTTTATAGTTTATTTAATATTTTAGTTTAGTTTAGTTTAGTTTAGGTTAGGTTAGGGAAGGTTAGGTTAGGAAAGCTTAGTTTAGTTTAGTTTAGTTTATTTTATTTTGTTTAGTTTATAGTTTGGTTTAGTTTACCTTATAGTTTAGTTTAGTTAATTTATAGTTTAATTTAGTTTAGTTTAGTTTAATTTAGTTTAGTTTATTTTATAGTTTTGTTTATAGTTTAGTTTAGTTTAGTTTAAGTTAAGTTATGTTAGGTTCGTTTAGTTTAATTTGGTGTAGATTAGGTTACGTTAGATTAGGATAGGGTAGTTAAGTTTAGTTTAGTTGAATTTAGTTTATAGTTTAATTTATAGTTTAGTTTAGTTTACTTTATAGTTTAGTTAGGTTAATTTATAGTTTAATTTACTTTAGTTTAGTCTAGTTTAATTTAGTTTGCTTTAGTTTATAGTTTTGTTTATAGTTTAGTTTAGTTTAGGTTAATTTATGTTAGGTTAGTTTAGTTTAGTTTAGGTTAGGTTAGGATAGGTTAAGTTAGTGTAGTTTAGTTTAGTTTAGCTGAATTTTGTTTAGTTTAGTTTAGTTTAGATCACGTTAGGTTAGTTTAGTTTAGTTCAGTTTAGTGTATGTTAGGTTAGGTTAGGTTAGTTTAATTTAATTTAGTTTTTTTTAGTTTATAGTTTAGTTTAGTTTAGTTTATAATTTATTGTATAGTTAAGTATACTTTAGTTTATAGATTAGTTTATAGTTTAGTTAATATTTTAGTTTAGTTTAGTTTAGGTTAGGTTAGGGAAGGTTAGGTTAGGTTAGGTTAGTTTAGTTTAGTTTAGTATATGTAAGGTTAGGTTAGGATACTTTGGTATAGTTTAGTTTAGTTTTGTTTTGTTTATAGTTAAGTTTAGTTTAGTTTATGGTTCAGTTTATAGTTTAGTTTAGTTTAGTTTAGGTTAGGTTGGGTTAGTTTAGTTTAGTTAAGGTTTGGTTAGGCTAAGTTAGGTTATTTTAGTTTAGTTTAGTTTATAGTTTAGTTTATTTTATTTTATGGTTTAGTTTATAGTTTGGTTTAGTTTAGTTTAGTTAAGGTTAGTTAGTTTAGGTTAGGTTAGGTTAGAGTAGAGTAGTTTAGTTTAGGTTAGGTTATGATAGGTTAGTGCAGTTTAATTTAATTTAGTTAATTTTAGTTGAATTTAATTTAGTTTAGTTAGGTCAGTTAAGGTAATTTAGGTTAGTTTAGTTTAGTATAGGTTAGGTTAGATTAGGTAAGTTTAATTCAGTTTATTTTAGTTTAGTTTATAGTTTTATTTATATTTTTGTGTATAGTTAATTTAGTTTAGTTTAATTTAGTTTAGTTTATGTTAAATTATATTAGGTTAGTTTAGTTTAGTTTAGGTTAGGTTAGTTTGGGTTAGGTTAGTGTAGTTTCATTTAGTTTAGTTTATTTTAGTTTAGTTTAGTATGTAGTTCAGTTTAGTTTAGTTTTGTTTAAAATAATTTAGTTTATAGTTTAGTTGAGTTTAGGTTAGTTTAGTTGAGTTTAGTTTAGTTTAGTTTAGGTTAGGTTAGGTTAGCTTAGTTTACTTTAGGGTAGGTTATGTTAGATTAGGCTAGGTTAGGTAAGTTTGGTTTAGTTTAGTCTAGTAAGTTTAGGTTAGTTTACACTTTAGTTTAATTTAGTTTATTTTATAGTTTAATTTATAATTTAGTTTAGTTTAGTTTAATTTAGTTTACAGTAGGTTAGGTTATGTTAGATTAGTTTAGTTTAGTTTAGTTTAGGTTAGGTTAGGTTAGGTTAGTTTAATTTAGGTGAGTTTAATTTAGTTTAGTTTATTATATAGTTTAGTTTATAGTTTAGTTAGTTTAGTTTATAGTTTAATTTAGTTTAGTTTATAGTTTTGTTTATAGTTTAGCTTAGTTTAGTGTAGTTTGGGTTAGGTTAAGTTAGGTTAGGTTAGGTTAGTTTAGTTTAGTATAGTTAGTTTAGTTTAAATATAGTATCTTTAATTCATAGTTTAGTTCATAGTTTTCTTTAGATTAGTTTAGTTTAGGTTAGGTTAGAGTAGTTTAGTTTAGTTTAGTTTAGTTTGTGTTAAATTGGGTTAGGTTAGTGTAGTTTAGTGTAATTTAGTTTAGTTGAATTTAATTTATTTTAGTTTAGTTTAGTTTAGGTTAGGTTAGTTTAGGTTAGATTAGTTTAGGTTAGTGTAGTTTAGTTTAGTTTAGTTTAGTTTGTAGTTTAGTTTAGTTTAGTGTAGTTTAGTTTCGTTTAGTTTTGTTTAGTTTAGTTTAGTTCAGTTTCGTTTAGGTTAGGTTATGTTAGATTAGGTTAGGTTAGGATAGCTTTGTTTAGTTTAGTTTAGTTTCCGTTAGGTTAGAATAGGATAGGTTAGGTTAGTTAAGTTTAGTTTAGTTTAATTTAGTTAAGTTTAGTTTAGTATATAGTTTAGTTAAGTTTAGTTTATAGCTTAGTTTATAGCTTAGTTTAGTCCATAGTTTAATTTATATTGAAGTTTAGTTTAGTTTAATTTAGTTTAGCTCAGTTTAGTTTAGTCTAGTTTATTTTAGGGTAGCTTATGTTAGGTTAGGTTAGGTTAGGTTAGTATAGTTTATAGTTTAATCTATAGTTTACTTTAGTTTATAGTTTAGTTTATAATTTAGTTCAGTTTAGTTTATAATAGTTTAGTTTAGTTTAGGGTAGGTTAGGATGGTTTAGTTTAGTTTAGTTTAGTTTAGGTTAGGTTAGGCTAGGTTAAGTTATGTAAGGTTAGTTTAGATTAGTTTAGTTTAGTTTATAGTTTAGTTTATAGTTTAGATTAGTTTGGTTTAGTTTAGTTTAGTTTAAGTGATGTTAGGTTCGTTTAGTTTAATTTAGTTTAGATTAGGTTACGTTAGATTAGGTTAGGGTAGTTCAGTTTAGTTTAGTTGAATTTAGTTTATAGTTTAATTTATAGTTTAGTTTAGTTTACTTTATAGTTTAGTTTAGTTAATTTATAGTTTAATTTACTTTAGTTTAATCTTGTTTAATTTAGTTTACTTTAGTTTATAGTTTAGTTTAGTTTAGTTTAGTTTAGGTTAATTTATGTTAGGTTAGTTTAGTTTAGTTTAGTTTAGGTTAGTTTAGGTTAGGTTAGTTTAATTTAGTTTAGTTTATTTTGTTTAGTTTAGTTTAGTTTAGTTTATAATTTATTTTATAGATAAGTTAATATTTTAGTTAAGTTTAGTTTAGTTTAGGTTAGGTTAGGGAAGGTTAGGTTAGGTTAGGTTAGTTTAGTTTAGTTTATGTAAGATTAAGTTAGGTTAGTTTGGTATAGTTTAGTTTAGTTTACTTTTGTTTATAGTTTAGTTTAGTTTAGTTTATTGTTCAGTTTATAATTTTTTTGAGTTTAGTTTAGGTTAGGTTGGGTACGTTTGGTTTAGTTTAGGTTAGGTTAGGTTAAGTTAGGTTAGTTTAGTTTAGTATAGTTTAGTTTAGTTTAGTTTAATTTATAGTTTAGTTTATTTATTTTATAGTTTAGTTTATAGTTTTGTTTAGTTTAGTTTAGTTTAGTTAGTTTAGTTTAGGTTAGGTTAGGTTAGAGTAGTTTAGTTTAGGTTAGGTTATGATAGGTTAGTGCAGTTTAATTTAATTTAGTTTAGTTTAGTTGAATTTAATTTAGTTTAGCTAAGTCAGTTTAGGTAAGTTAGGTTAGTTTAGTTTAGTATAGGTTAGGTTAGGTTAGGTTAGGTAAGTTTAATTCAGTTTAGATTAGTTTAGTTTATGGTTTAATTTATAGTTTTGTTTATAGTTAATTTAGTTTAGTTTAGTTTAATTTAGGTTAAATTATGTTCTGTTAGTTTAGTTTAGTTTAGGTTAGGTTAGGTTGGGTTAGGTTAGTGTAGTTTCATTTAGTTTAGTTTATTTTAGTTTAGTTTAGTATATAGTTCAGTTTAGTTTAGTTTTGTTTAATTTAGTTTAGTTTATAGTTTAGTTGAGTTTAGATTAGTTTAGTTCAGTTTAGTTTAGTTTAGTTTAGTTTAGGTTAGGTTAGGTTGGGTTTGTTTAGTTTAGTTTAGTCTAGTTAAGTTTAGTGTAGTTTATACTTTAGTTTAGTTTAGTTTGTTTTATGGTTTTGTTAAGTTTTGTTTATACTTTAGTTTACAGTATAGTATAGTTTAATTTAGTTTAATTTAGTTTAGCTAAGTTTAGTTTAATTTAGTTTCGTTTAGGTTATACTTTTGTTTATAGTTTAGCTTAGTTTAGTTTAGTTTAGTTTAGGTTAAGTTATGTTAGGTTAGTTTAGTTTAGTTTAGTTTAGGTTCGGGTAGGTAAGTTTAGGTAATTTTAATTTAGTTCAGTTTAATTTAGTTAAGTTTAGTTTATAGTTTAGTTTATAGTTTAGTTTGTAATTTAGTTTAGTTTAGTTTAGGTTAAGTTATGTTAGGTTAGGTTAGGTTAGTTTAATTTAGATTAGTTTATTTTGTTTAGTTTAGTTTAGTTTAGTTTATAATTTATTTTATAGTTTAGTTAATATTTTAGCTTAGTTTAGTATAGTTTAGGTTAGGTTAGGGAAGGTTAGGTTAGGTTAGGTTAGTTTAGTTCAGTTATGTAATGTTAAGTTATGTTAGTTTGGTATAGTTTTGTTTAGTTTAGTTTGTTAATAGTTTAGTTTAGTTTAGTTTATTGTTCAGTTTATAATTTAGTTGAGTTTAGTTTAGGTTAGGTTAGGTTAGTTTAGTTTAGTTTAGTTTAGTTAGTTTAGGTTAGGTTAGGTTAGGTTAGAGTAGTTTAGTTTAGGTTAGGTTATGATAGGTTAGTGCAGTTTAATTTAATTTAGTTTAGTTTAGTTGAATTTAATTTAGTTTAGTTTGGTCAGTTTAGGTAAGTTAGATTAGTTTAGTTTAGTATAGGTTAGGTTAGGTTGCGTTAGATTAGGTTAGGGTAGTTCAGTTTAGTTTAGTTGAATTTAGTTTATAGTTTAATTTATAGTTTAATTTAGTTTACTTTATAGTTTAGTTTAGTTAATTTATAGTTTAATTTACTTTAGTTTAGTCTAGTTTAATTTAGTTTACTTTAGTTTATAGTTTTGTTTATAGTTTAGTTTAGTTTAGTTTAGTTCAGGTTAATTTATGATAGGTTAGTTTAGTTTAGTTTAGTTAAGGTTAGGTTAGGTTAGGTTAGGTTAGTTTAATTTAGTTTAGTTTATTTTGTTTAGTTTATAATTTTTTTTATAGTTTAGTTAATATTTTAGTTTTGTTTAGTTTAGTTTAGGTTAGGTTAGGGAAGGTTAAGTTAGGTTAGGTTAGTTTAGTTTAGTTTATGTAAGGTTAAGTTATGTTAGTTTGGTTTAGTTTAGTTTAGTTTAGTTTTGTTTATAGTTTAGTTTAGTTTAGTTTATTGTTCAGTTTATAATTTAGTTGAGTTTAGTTTAGTTTAGGTTGGGTTAGTTTAGTTTAGTTTAGTTTAGTTAGTTTAGGTTAGGTTAGGTTAGAGTAGTTTAGTTTAGGTTAGGTTATGATAGGTTAGTGCAGTTTAATTTAATTTAGTTTAGTTTAGTTGAATTTAATTTAGTTTAGTTAGGTCCGTTTAGGTAAGTTAGGTTAGTTTAGTTTAGTATAGGTTAGGTTATGTTAGGTAAGTTTAATTCAGTTTAGATTAGTTTAGTTTATGGTTTAATTTATAGTTTTTTATAGTTAATTTAGTTTAGTTTAGTTTAGTTTAGGTTAAATTATGTTAGGTTAGTTTAGTTTAGTTTAGTTTAGGTTAGGTTAGGTTGGGTTAGGTTAGTGTAGTTTCATTTAGTTTAGTTTATTTTAGTTTAGTTTAGTATATAGTTCAGTTTAGTTTAGTTTTGTTTAATTTAGTTTAGTTTATAGTTTAGTTGAGTTTAGTTTAGTTTAATTCAGTTTAGTTTAGTTAAGTTTAGTTTAGGTTAGGTTAGTTTAGTTTAGTTTAGGATAGGTTATGTTAGATTAGGTTAGGTTAGGTTAGTTTGGTTTAGTTTAGTCTAGTTAAGTTTAGTGTAGTTCATACTTTAGTTTAGTTTAGTTTGTTTTATAGTTTTGTTAAGTTTTGTTTATACTTTAGTTTGCAGTTTAGTATAGTTTAGTTTCGTTTAATTTAGTTTAGCTAAGTTTAGTTTAATTTAGTTTCGTTTAGTTTATATTTTTGTTTATAGTTTAGCTTAGTTTAGTTTAGTTTAGGTTAAGTTATGTTAGGTTAGTTTAGTTTAGTTTAGGTTCGGGTAGGTTAGGTTAGGTAAGTTTAATTTAGTTCAGTTTAGTTTAGTTAAGTTTAGTTTATAGTTTAGTTTATAGTTTAGTTTGTAATTTAGTTTAGTTTAGATTAATTTAGTTTAGTTTAGGTTAAGTTATGTTGGGTTCGTTTAGTTTAATTTAGTTTAGATTAGGTTAAGTTAGGTTAGGTTAGGGTATTTAATTTTTGTTTAGTTGAATTTAGTTTAGTTTAGTTTAGTTTAGGTTACGTTAGGTTAGTTTAGTTTAGTTTAGTTTAGGTTAGGTTAGGTTAGTTTAGTTTAATTTAGTTTATTTAAGTGTAGTTTAGTTTATAGTTTAGTTGAGTTTAGGTTAGTTTAGTTGAGTTGAGTTGAGTTTAGTTTATTTTAGGTTAGGTTAGTTTAGTTTGGTTTAGGTTGGGTTATGTTAGATTGGGTTAGGTTAGGTTGGTTAAGTTCAGTTTAGTTTAGTTTAGTTAAGTTTAGTTTAGTTTATAGTTTAGTTCAGTTTATTTTATAACTTAGTTTATAGTTTAGTTTGGTTTATAGTTTAATTTATAGTTCAGTTTACTTTAGTTTAATTTAATTTAGTTTATTTTAGTTTGTTTTAGGGTAGCTTATGTTAGGTTAGGTTAGTTTATAGTTTAATTTATAGTTTATTTTGTTTATAGTTTAGTTTATAGTTTAGTTTAATTTATAATAGTTTAGTTTAGGTTAGGTTAGGTAAGGTTAGTTTAGTTTAGTTTAGTTTAGGTTAGGTTTGGCTAGGTTAAGTTAGGTTAGGTTAGTTTAGATTAGTTTAGTTTAGTTTAGTTTATAGTTTATTTTACTTTAGTTTTTTATTTAATTTAGTGTAGTTTAGTTTATAGTATCGTTTATAGTTTAGTTTGGTTTAGTATAGTTTATTTCAATTTAGCTTAGATTAGTTTAGTTGGTCTTAGGTTAGGTTAGGTTAGGTGAGATTACTTTAGTTTAGTTGAGTTTAATTTAGTTTAGTTTATAGTTTAGTTTAGTTTAGTTTATAGTTCAATTTATAATTTAGTTTGGTTTATAGTTTATGCTATCGTTTAGTTTAGTTTAGATTAGTTTAGTTTAGGTCAGTTTAGGTTAGGGTAAGTTAGGTTAGGTTAGTTTAGATTAGTTTATTTTAATTTAGTTTAGTTTATAGTTTGGTTTATTTTAGTTTATAGTTTAATTTAGTTTAGTTTAGTTTAGTTTAGGTTAGGTTAGGTTAGGTTAATTTACTTTAGTAAAGTTTAGTTTAGTTTGGTTTAGTATAATTTATAGTTTAGTTTATAGCTTTGTTTATAGTTTAATTTAGTTTATAGTTTAATTTAGTTTAGTTTAGTTTAATTTAGGTTAGGTTAGGTTAGTTTAGTTTAGTTTAGTTTAGTTTAGGTTAGGTTAGGTTAGGTTAATTTACTTTAGTAAAGTTTATTTTAGTTTAGTTTAGTTCAGTTTAAGTTTAATTTAGTTTATAGTTTAGTTTACAATTTTGTTTAGTTTAGTTTAGTTTAGTTTGTGTTAGGTTAGGTTAGGTTAGGTTAGTTTTGCCTAGTTTAGTTTATAGTTTAGTTTAATTTAGTTTACAGTTTAGTTTATCCTTTAGTTTACAGTTTAGTTTATCCTTTAGTTTATAGTGTAGTTTATAGTTTAGTTTAATTTAGTGTACTTTAGTTTGGTTTAGTTTAGTATAGTTTCGTTTACTTTAGGTTAGGTGAGATTATGTTAGGTTAGGTTAGCTTACTTTAGTTAAGTTTAGTTTAGTTTAGTTTTGGTTAGGTTACGTTAGGTTAGTTTAGTTAACTTTGGTATAGTTTAGTTTAGTTTAGTTTATAGTTTAGTTTATAGTTTAGTTTAGTTTAGTTTATAGTTTAATTTATAATTTAGTTTAGTTTAGTTTAGAGTAGGTTAGGTTAGGTTAGGTTAGTTTAGTTTAGTTTAGGTTAGGTTAGGTTAGGTTAATTTAGTTTAGTTTAGTTTAATTGAGTTTAATTTAGTTTAGTTTAGTTTAGTTTATAGTTTAATTTATAGTTTAGGTTATTTTACCTTATAGTTTAGTTTAGTTAATTTAGAGTTTAATTTAGTTTAGTTTAGTTTAATTTAGTTTAGTTTAGTTTATAGTTTTGTTTATAGTTTAGTTTAGTATAGTTTAGCTTAGGTTAAGTTATGTTAGGTTAGTTTAGTTTAGTTTAGTTTAGGTTAGGTTAGGTTAGGTTAGGTAAGTTTAATTTAGTTTAGTTTAGTTTAGTTAAGTTTAGTTTATAGTTTAGTTTATAGTTTAGTTTGTAGTTTAGTTTAGTGTAGTTTGGTTTAGTTTAGTTTAGGTTAATTTATGTTAGGTTCGTTTAGTTTAATTTAGTTTAGATTAGGTTACGTTAGATTAGGTTAGGGTAGTTCAGTTTAGTTTAGTTGAATTTAGTTTATAGTTTAATTTATAGTTTAGTTTAGTTAATTTATAGTGTAATTTACTTTAGTTTAGTCTAGTTTCATTTAGTTTACTTTAGTTTATAGTTTTGTTTATAGTTTAGTTTAGTTTAGTTTAGGTTAATTTATGTTAGGTTAGTTTAGTTTAGTTTAGTTTAGGTTAGGTTAGGTTAGGTTAGGTTAGTTTAATTTAGTTTAGCTTATTTTGTTTAGTTTAGTTTATAATTTATTTTATATTTTAGTTAATATTTTAGTTTAGTTTAGTTTAGTTTAGGTTAGGTTAGGGAAGGTTTGGTTAGGTTAGGTAAGTTTAGTTTAGTTTATGTAAGGTTAAGTTAGGTTAGTTTGGTATAGTTTAGTATAGTTTAGTTTTGTTTACAGGTTAGTTCAGTTTAGTTTATAGCTTAGTTTATAGTTTAGTTTAGTTTATAGTTGAATTTATAGTTAAGTTTAGTTTAGTTTAATTTAGTTTAGTTTAGTTTATTTTAGGGTAGCTTATGTTAGGTTAGTTTATAGTTTAATTTATAGTTTAGTTTAGTTTACAGTTTAGTTTATAGTTTAGTTGAGTTTATGATAGTTTAGTTTAGGTTAGGTTAGGTTAGTTTAGTTTAGTTTAGTTTAGGTTAGGTTTGGCTAGGTTAGCTTAGGATAGGTTAGTTTGAATTAGTTTACTTTAGTTTAGTTTATAGTTTAGTTTACTTTAGTTTATTATTTAATTTAGTGTAGTTTAGTTTATAGTTTCGTTTATAGTTTAGTTTGGTTTAGTTTAGTTTATTTTAGTTTAGCTTAGATTAGTTTAGTTTGTCTTAAGTTAGGTTAGGTTAGGTGAGATTAGTTTAGTTTAGTTGAGTTTAATTTAGTTTAGTTTAGTTTATGGTTTAGTTTAGTTTTGTTTATAGTTCAATTTATAGTATAGTTTGGTTTATAGTTTATATTATCGTTTAGGTTTGTTTACATTAGTTTAGTTTAGGTCAGTTTAGGTTAGGTTAAGTTAGGTTAGGTTAGTTTAGATTAGTTTCGTTTAATTTAGTTTAGTTTATAGTTTAGTTTATTTTAGTTTCTAGTTTAATTTAGTTTAGTTTAGTTTAGTTTAGGTTAGGTTACGTTAGGTTAGGTTAATTTAGTTTAGTTTAGTTTAGGTTAGGTTAGGTTAGGTAAGTTTAAGTTGGTTTAGTTTAATTTATAGTTTAGTTTATATTTTAGTTTATAGTTTAGTTTAGTTTAGTTTATAGTTCAATTTATAGTTTAGTTTAGTTTATAGTTTATGTTATCGTATAGGTTAGTTTAGATTAGTTTAGTTTAGGTCAGTTTAGGTTAGGTTAAGTTAGGTTAGGTTAGTTTAGATTAGTTTCGTTTAATTTAGTTTAGTTTATAGTTTAGTTTATTTTAGTTTCTAGTTTAATTTAGTTTAGTTTAGTTTAGTTTAGGTTAGGTTACGTTAGGTTAGGTTAATTTAGTTTAGTTTAGTTTAGGTAAGGTTAGGTTAGGTAAGTTTAATTTAGTTTATTTTGGTTTAGTTTAATTTATAGTTTAGTTTATAGTTTAGTTTATAGTTTAGTTTAGTTTAGTTTATAGTTCAATTTATAGTTTAGTTTAGTTTATAGTTTATGTTATCGTTTAGGTTAGTTTAGATTAGTTTAGTTTAGGTCAGTTTAGGTTAGGTTAAGTTAGGTTAGGTTAGTTTAGATTAGTTTAGTTTAATTTAGTTTAGTTTATAGTTTAGTTTATTTTAGTTTATAGTTTAATTTAGTTTAGTTTAGTTTAGTTTAGATTAGGTTACGTTAGGTTAGGTTAATTTAGTTTAGTTTAGTTTAGGTTAGGTTAGATTAGGTAAGTTTAATTTAGTTTAGTTTGGTTTATTTTAATTTATAGTTTAGTTTATAGTTTAGTTTAGTTTATAGTTTAATTTAGTTTAGTTTACTTTAGTTTAATTTAATTTAGGTTAGGTTAGGTTAGTTTAGTTTAGTTTAGTAAAGGTTAGGTTAGGTTAGGTTAGGTAAGGTTAATTTACTTTAGTAAAGTTTAGTTTAGTTTATTTTAGTATAGTTTATAGTTTAGTGTACAATTTTGTTTAGTTTAGTTTAGTTTAGCTTAGATTGGGTTAGGTTAGGTTAGGTTAGATTAGTTTAGTTTAGTTTATAGTTTAGTTTAATTTAGTTTGCAGATTAGTGTATCATTTAGTTTATAGTGTAGTTTATAGTTTAGTTTAATTTAGTGTAGTTTAGTTTTGTTTTGTTTAGTATAGTTTTGTTTACTTTTGGTTAGGTGAGATTATGTTAGGTTAGGTTAGCTTACTTTAGTTTAGTTTAGTTTAGTTTAGGTTATGTTTTTAGGTTAATTTAGTTAACTTTGGTTTAGTTTAGTTTAATTTAGTTTAGTTTATAGTTTAGTTTATAGTTTAGTTTAGTTTAGTTTATAGTTTAATTTATAATTTAGTTTAGTTTAGTTTAATTTAGTTTAGAGTAGGTTAGGTTAGGTTAGGTTAGTTTAGTTTAGTTTAGGTTAGGTTAAGTTAGGTTAGGTTATGTTAATTTAGTTTAGTTGAGTTTAATTTAGTTTAGTTTAGTTTAGTTTATAGTTTAATTTATAGTTTAGTTTAGTTTACCTTATAGTTTAGTTTAGTTAATTAATAGTTTAATTTAGTTTAGTTTAGTTTAATTTAGTTTAGTTTAGTTTATAGTTTTGTTTATAGTTTAGTTTAGTTTAGGTTATGTCATGTTAGGTTAGTTTAATTCAGTTTAGTTTAGGTTAGGTTAGGCTAGGTTAGGTAAGTTTAATTTAGTTTTGTTTAGTTTAGTTAAGTTTAGTTTATAGTTAATTTATAGTTTAGTTTGTAGTTTAGTTTAGTTTAGTTTAATTTGGTTTAGTTTAGGTTAGGTTAAGTTATGTTAGGTTCGTTTAGTTTAATTAGATTAGGTTACGTTAGATTAGGTTAGGGTAGTTAAGTTTAGTTTAGTTGAATTTAGTTTATAGTTTAATTTATAGTTTAGTTTAGTTTACTTTGTAGTTTAGTTTAGTTAATTTATAGTTTAATTTAGTTTAGTTTAGTCTAGTTTAATTTAGTTTACTTTAGTTTATAGTTTTGTTTATAGTTTAGTTTAGTTTAATTTATGTTAGGTTAGTTTAGTTTAGGTTAGGTTAGGTTAGGTTAGGTTAGTGTAGTTTAGTTTAGTTTAGCTGAATTTTGTTTAGTTTAGTTTATATTAGGTTACGTTAGGTTAGTTTAGTTTAGTTTAGTTTTGTTTATAGTTTGTTTAGTTTAGTTTATTGTTCAGTTTATAGTTTAGTTTAGTTTAGTTTAGTTTAGGTTAGGTTGGGTTAGTTTAGTTTAGGTTAGGTTAGGTTAAGTTAGGTTAGTTTATTTTAGTATAGTTTAGTTTAGTTTAGTTTAGTTTATAGCTTAGTTTATTTTATTTTATAGTTTAGTTTGTAGTTTTGTTTAGTTTAGTTTAGTTTAGTTTAGTTAATTTAGGTTAGGTTAGGTTAGGTTAGAGTAGTTATTTAGGTTAGGTTATGAGAGGTTAGTCAGTTTAATTTAATTTAGTTTAGTTTGGTCGATTATAATTTAGTTTACTTAGGTCAATTTAGGTAAGTTAGGTTAGATTAGTTTAGTATAGGTTAGTTTACGTTAGGTAAGTTTAATTCAGTTTAGTTTAGTTTAGTTTAGTTTATAGTTCAATTTATAGTTCTGTTTATAGTTAATTTAGTTTAGTATAGTTTAGTTTAGTTTAGGTTAAATTATGTTAGGTTTGTTTAGTTTAGTTTAGTTTACGATAGGTTAGGTTAGGTTAGAATAGTTTAGTTTAGTTTAGGATAGGTTATGTTAGATTAGGTTAGGTTAGTTTAGTTTGGTTTAGTTTAGTCTAGTTAAGTTTAGTTTAGTTTATACTTTAGTTTAGTTTAGTTTATTTTATAGTTTAGTAAAGTTTTGTTTATAGTTTAGTTTGCAGTTTAGTATAGTTTTGTTTAGTTTAATTTAGTTTAGCTAAGTTTAGTTTAGTTTAGTTTATAGTTTAATTTATAATTTAGTTTAGTTTAGTTTAGTTTAATTTAGTTTAGAGTAGGCTAGGTTAGGGTAGTTTAGTTTAGTTTAGTTTAGGTTACGTTAGGTTAGGTTAGGTTAGTTTAATTTATTTGACTTTAATTTAGTTTAGTTTAGTTTATAATTTAATTTATAGTTTGGTTTAGTTTACTTTATAGTATAGTTTAGTTAATTTATAGTTTAATTTAGTTTAGTTTAGTTTAATTTAGTTTCGTTTAGTTTATAGTTTTGTTTATAGTTTAGCTTAGTTTAGTTTAGTTTAGTTTAGGTTAATATATGTTAGGTTAGTTTAGTTTAGTTTAGTTCAGGTTCGGTTAGGTTAGGTTAGGTAAGTTTAATTTAGTTCAGTTTAGTTTAGTTAAGTTTAGTTTATAGTTTAGTTTATAGTTTAGTTTGTAGTTTAATTTAGTTTAGGTTAGTTTAGTTTAGTTTAGGTTAAGTTATGTTAGGTTCCTTTAGTTTAATTTGGTTTAGATTAGGTTAGGTTAGGTTAGGGTATTTAAGTTTAGTTTAGTTGAATTTAGTTTAGTTTAGTTCAGTTTAGGTTAGTTTAGTTTAGTTGAGTTTAGGTTAGGTTAGGTTAGGTTAGTTTAGTTTAGTTTAGTTTATTTAAGTGTAGTTTAGTTTATAGTTGAGTTTAGTTTAGTTTTGTTTAATTTAGTTTAGTTTATAGTTTAGTTGAGTTTAGGTTAGGTTAGTTTAGTTAAGTTTAGTTTAGTTTAGTTTATTTTCGGTTAGGATAGGTTAGTTTGGCTTAGTTTAGTCTAGTTAAGGTTAGTTTAGTTTAGTTTAGTTTATAGTTTAGTTTAGTTTTGTTTATAGTTTAGTTTATAGTTTAGTGTAGTTTAGTTTAGTTTAATTTAGTTTAGCTAAGTTTAGTTTAGTTTAGTTTAGTGTAGTTTTGGGTAGGTTATGTTAGGTTAGGTTAGGTTAGTTTAGTTTAGTTTAGGTTAGGTTAGGTTAGGTAAAGTTAATTTAGTTAAGTTTAGTTTCGTTTAGGTTAGGTTAAGTAAGATTAAGTTAGGTTAGGTTAGTTTAGTTTATTTTATGTTAGGTTAGGTTAGTTTAGTTTAGTTTAGTTTTGTTTATAGTTTAGTTTAGTTTATTTTATAGTTTATTTTATAGTTTAGTTAGTTTAGTTTATAGTTTAATTTAGTTTAGTTTAGTTTAGTTTAATTTAGGTTAATTTAGTTTAGTTTAGTTTAGGTTAGGTTAAGTTAGGTTAGGTTAGGTTAGTTTAGTTTAGTACAGTTTAGTTTAGTTTAAAATATAGTATCTTTAGTTTATAGTTTAGTTCATAGTTTTCTTTAGATTAGTTTAGTTTAGGTTAGGTTAGAGTAGTTTAGTTTATTTTATTTTAGTTTATTTTAGGTTAGGTTAGGTTAGGTTAGGTTGGTTTAGGTTAGATTAGCTTAGGTTAGTTAAGTTTAGTTTAGTTTAGTTTAGTTTGTAGTTTAGTTTAGTTTAGTTTAGTGTAGTTTAGGTTAGGTTATGTTAGATTAGGTTAGCTTAGGTTAGCTTAGTTTAGTTTTGTTTAGTTTCGGTTAGGTTAGGATAGGTTAGGTTAGTTAAGTTTAGTTTAGTTTAGTTTAGTTAACTTTAGTTTAGTTAATAGTTTAGTTCAGTTTAGTTTATAGCTTAGTTTAGTTCATAGTTTAATTAATATTTAAGTTTAGTTTAGTTTAATTTAGTTTAGCTTAGTTTAGGTTAGTTTAGTTTATAGTTTAATTTATAGTTTACTTTAGTTTATAGTTTAGTTTATAGTTTAGTTTAGTTTATAATAGTTTAGTTTAGTTTAGTTTAGGTTAGGTTAGGATGGTTTAGTTTAGTTTAGTTTAAGTAAGTTAGGTTAGACTAGGTTAAGTTATGTTAGGTTAGTTTAGATTAGTTTAGTTTAGTTTATAGTTCAGTTCACTTTAGTATATTATTTAATTTAGTTCAGTTTAGTTTATAGTTTCGTTTGTAGTTTAGTTTGGTTTAGTTTAGTTTAATTTACTTTACATTAGATTAGTTTAGTCTGTTTTAGGTTACGTTAGTTTAGGTGAGGTTAGTTTAGTTTAGTTTAATTTAGTTTAGTTTAGTTTATAATTTAGTTTAGTTTAGTTTATAGTTCAATATTTAGTTTAGTTTAGTTTAGTTTATAGTTTAGTTTATCGTTTAGTTTAGTTTAGTTTAGTATAGGTTAGAATAGGTTAGTTTATATTAGTTTAGTTTAGGGCAGTTTAGGTTAGATTAAGTTGGGTTAGGTTAGTGTAGATTAGTTTAGTTTAGTTTAGTTTATAATATAGTTTATTTTAGTTTATAGTTTAATTTAGTTTAGTTTAGTTTAGGTTAGGTTAGATTAGGTTAATTTAGTTTAGTTTAGGTTAGGTTACGTTTTGCAAGCTTAGTTTAGTTTATTTTGGTTTACTTTAATTTATAGTTTAGTTTATATTTTTCTTTATAGTTTAGTTTAGTTTGGTGTACAGTTTAGTTTTTCCTTTAGTTTATAGTTTAGTTTAATTTACATTAATTTAGTTTGGTTTAGTTTACTTAAGTTTAGTTTAGTTTAGTTTCGTTTAGGTTAGGTTAGTTAGATTAGGTTAGGTTAGGTTATTTTTTTTTATTTGAGTTTAATTTAGTTTAGCTTAGTTTATAGTTTAGTTTGGTTTAGTTTATAGTTTATTGTACAGCTCAGTTTAGTTTAGTATAGTATAGTTCACTTTAGGTTAGGTTAGTTTAGTTTAGTTTAGTTTAGTTTTTAGTTTAGTTTACTTTAGTTTATAGTTTAATTTAGTTTACTTTAGCTTATTTTAATTTGGTTTAGTTTAGTTTAGTGTAGTTTAGGTTAGGTTAGGTTAGTTTAGTTTAGTATAGGTTATGTTATGTTATGTAAGTTTAATTCAGTTTAGTTTAGTTCAGTTTATAGTTTAATTTATAGTTTTGTTTATAGTTAATTTAGTTTAGTTTAGTTTAGTTTAGGTTAAATTATGTTAATTTACTTTAGTTTAGTTTAGTTTAGTTTAGGTTACGTAAGGTTAGTTTAGTTTAGTTTAGTGTAGTTTAGTTTTGTTTAGGTTAGGTTAGGTTAGGTTAGTTTAGATTAGTTTAGGTTAAATTATGTTAGATTAGGTTAGGTTAGTTAGGTTTATATTGTCTAGTTAAGTTTAGTTTTGTTTATTCTTTAGTTTAGTTGAGTTTATTTTATAGTTTAGTTTAGTTTTGTTTATAGTTTAGTTTGCAGTTTAGTATAGTTTAGTTAAGTTTAATTTAGTTTAATTTAAGTAAGGTTAGGTTAGGTTAGGTTAGGTTAGTTTAGATTAGTTTAGTTTATGTTAGGTTAGGTTAGTTGAATTTAGTTTAGTTTTGTTTATAGTTAGGTTTAGTTTAGTTTATAGTTTAGTTTATAGTTTAGTTTAGTTTAGTTTATAGTTTAATTTAGTTTAGTTTAGTTTAGTTTAATTTAGGTTAATTTAGTTTAGTTTAGTTTAGTTTAATTTAAAATATAGTATCTTTAGTTTATAGTTTATTTCATAGTTTTGTTTAGTTTAGTTTAGTTTAGTTTAGTTTAGGTTAGTATAGAGAAGTTTAGTTTAGTTTAGTTTAGGTTAGAATAGGTTAGGTTAGTGTAGTTTATTTTAGTTTAGTTTAGTTGATTTTAATTTAGTTAGTTTAGTTTAGTTTAGGTTACGTTAGGTTGTGTTAGGTTAGTGTAGTTTAATTTAGTTTAGTTGAATTTAGTTTAGTTTAGTTTAGGTTACGTTAGGTTAGTTTAGTTTAGTTTAGGTGAGGTTAGGTTAGGTTAATTTAGTTCAGTTTAGTTTATTTTAGTTTATAATTTAGTTTAGTTTAGTTTATAGTTTAGTTTAGTTTAGTGTAGTTTAGTTTTGTTTAGGCTAGGTTAGGTTAGTTTAGTTTAATTTAGGTTAGGTTATGTTAGATTAGGTTAGGTTAGGTTAGTTTGGTTTAGTTTAGTCTAGTTAAGTTTAGTTTAGTTTATTCTTTAGTTTAGTTTAGTTTATTTTATAGTTTAGTTTAGTTTTGTTTATAGTTTAGTTTGCAGTTTAGTATAGTTTAGTTTAGTTTAATTTAGTCTAGGTTAATTAAGGTTAGGTTAGGTTAGGTTAGTTTAATTTAGTTTAGTTTATAGTTTAGTTTAGTTTAGTTTATACTTTAGTTTATAGTTTAGTTTAGTATATCGTTTAGTTTAGTTTAGATTAGTTTATTGTAGGACTGTTTATGTTTAGTTAAGTTAGGTTAGGTTAGTTTAGATGAGTTTAGTTTAGTTTAGTTTATAGTTTAGTTTAGTTTATTTTATACTTTAGTTTATAGTTTAGTTTAGTTTAGTTTATAGTTTGATTTAATTTAGTTTAGTTTAGTTTTCGTTTAATTTAGGTTAACTTAGTTTAGTTTAGCTTAGTTTAAAATATAGTATCTTTAGTTTATATTTTAGTTTATAGTTTAGTTTGGTTTAATGTTGTTTATTTTGGTTTAGTTTTGTTTAGTTTAGTTTAAATTAGTTTCGTTTAGGTTAGGTTATGTTAGATTAGGTTAGGTTAGGTAAGTTTAATTTAGTTTAGTTTGGTTTAGTTTAATTTATAGTTTAGTTTATAGTTTAGTTTATAGTTTAGTTTAGTTTATAGTTTAATTTAGTTTAGTTTAGTTTAGTTTAATTTAGGTTAGTTTAGTTTAGTTTAGTTTAGTTTATAGTTTAAATTAGTTTATAGTTTACTTTACAGTTTTGAATAGTTTAGTTTAGTTTAGTGTAGTTTGGGTTAGGTTAGGTTAGTTTAGTTTAGTTTAGTTTATAGTTTAGTTTAGTTTAGTTTACAGTTTCGTTTATCCTTTAGTTTATAGTGTAGTTTATAGTTTAGTTTAATTTAGTGTAGTTTAGTTTGGTTTAGTTTAGTATAGTTTAGTTTACTTTAGGTTAGGTTAGATTATGTTAGGTTTGGTTAGCTTACTTTAGTTTAGTTTAGTTTAGGTTAGGTTAGGTTAGGTTAGTTTAGTTTAGTTAACTTTGGTATAGTTTAGTTTAGTTTGGTTTATAGTTTAGTATATAGTTTAGATTAGTTAAGTTTATAGTTTAATTTATAATTTAGTTTAGTTTAGTTTAATTTAGTTTAGAGTAGGTTAGGTTAGGTTAGGTTAGTTTAGTTTAGTTTAAGTTAGGTTAGGTTAGGTTAATTTAGTTTAGTTGAGTTTAATTTAGTTTAGTTTAGTTTAGTTAATAGTTTAATTTATAGTTTAGTTTAGTTTTTTTATAGTTTTATTTAGATAATTTATAGTTTAATTTAGTTTAGTTTAGTTTAATTTAGTTTAGTTTAGTTTGTAGTTTAGTATAGTTTAGTTTAGTTTAATTTAGTTTAGCTAAATTTAGTTTAGTTTAATTTAGTTTAGTTTTGGGTAGGTTATGTTAGGTTAGGTTATTTTACTTTAGTTTAGGTTAGGTTAGGTTAGGAACGTTAGGTTAGGTTAGTTTAGTTTATTTGAGTTTAGTTTAGTTTAGGTTAGGTTAGGTAAGGTTAGGTTAGGTTAGGTTAGGTTAGTTTAGTTTAGTCTAGTTTATGTTAGGTTAGGTTAGTTTATTTTAGATTAGTTTAGTTTAGTTTATATTTTAGTTTACATTAGTTTATTATTTAATTTAGTGTAGTTTAGTTTATAGCTTCGTTTATAGTTTAGTTTGGTTTAGTTTAGTTTTTTTTAGTTTAGCTTAGATTAGTTTAGTTTGTCTTAGGTTAGGTTAGGTTAGGTGAGATTAGTTTAATTTAGTTGAGTTTAATTTAGTTTAGTTTAGTTTATATTTTAGTTTAGTTTAGTCTATAGTTCAATTTATAGTTTAGTTTAGTTTAGTTTTTAGTTTAGGTTATCGTTTAGTTTAGTTTAGATTAGTTAAGTTTAGGTCAGTTTAGGTTAGGTTAAGTTAGGTTAGGGTAGTTTAGATTAGTTTAGTTTAATTTAGTTTAGTTTATAGTTTAGTTTATTTCAGTTTATAGTTTAATTTAGTTTAGTTTAGTTTAGTGTAGTTTAGTTTGGTTAGGTTAGGTTAGGTTAATTTAGTTTAGTTTAGGTTAGGTAAGTTTAATTTAGTTTAGTTTAATTTATAGTTTATGTTATAGTTTTGTTTATAGTTTTGTTTAGTTTATAGTATAATTTAGTTTAGTTTAGTTTAGTTTAGCATAGTTTAACCTAGATTACGTTAGGTTAGTTTAGTTTAATTTAGTTAAAGTTAGGTTAGGTTAGGTTAATTTACTTTAGTATAGTTTAGTTTAGTTTATTTTAGTTTAGTTTATAGTTTAGTTTACAGTTTAGGTTAGTTTAGTTTAGTTTAGTTTGGGTTAGGTTAGATTAGGTTAGTTTAGTTTAGTTTAGTTTAGTATAGGTTAGATTAAGTTAGGTTAGTTAGGTTTAGTTTAGTTTAGTTTATAGTTTAGTTTAGTTTAGTTTAGTTTATAGTTTGTTTATACTTTAGTTTATATTTTAGTTTATAGTTTAGTTTAGTTTAGTGTTGTTTATTTTGGTTTAGTTTTGTTTAGTTTAGTTTAAATTGGTTTCGTTTACGTTAGGTTATGTTAGATTAGGTTAGGTTAGGTAAGCTTAGTTTAGTTTAGTTTAGGTTAGGTTAGGTTAGGTTAGGTAAGGTTAGTGAAGTTCAGTTTAATTTAGTTAAGTTAAGTTTAGTTTAGTTCATAGTTTAGTTCAGTTTAGTTTATAGCTTAGTTTTAGTTTATAGTTTAGTTTATAGTTTAATTTATAGTTAAGTTTAATTTAGTTTAGTTTGATTTAGTTTAGTTTAGTTTATTTTAGTGTAGCTTATGTTAGTTTAGGTAACGTTAGTTTAGTTTATAGTTTAATTTATGGTTTAGTTTAGTTTATATTTTAGTTTAGTTTAGTTTATAACAGTTTAGTTTAGGTTAGGTTAGGTTAGTTTAGTTTAGTTTAGTTTATAGTTTAGTTCATAGTTTGTTTTAGTTTAATATATAGTTTGATTTAGTTTAGTTTAGTTTAATTTAGGTTAATTTAGTTTAGTTTAGGTTAGGTTAGGTTAGGTTAGGTTAAGTTAGTTCAGTTTAATATAGTTTAGTTTAGTTTAAAATTTTAGTATCTTTAGTTTATATTTTAGTTCATAGTTTTGGTTAGTTTAGTTTAGTTTAGGTTAGGTTAGAGTAGTTTAGTTTAGTTTAGTTTAGGTTAGATTAGGTTTGGTTAGAGTAGTTTAGTTTAGTTGAATTTAGTTTACTTTATTTTAGTTTAGAGTAGGTTAGGTTGGTTTAGTTTTAGTATAGGTTAGGTTCAGTTAGCTTAGGTTAAATTAGTTTAGTTTAGTTTAATTTAGTTTAGTTTATAGTTTAGTTTATTTTAGTTTGTAGTTTAATTTAGTTTAGTTTAGTTTAATTTAGGTTAGGTTAGGTTAGGTTAGGTTAGGCTAGTTTTGTTTAGTTTAGGTTGGGTTATGTTAGAT
Source organism: Metallyticus violacea (assembly GCA_030762175.1). Taxonomy (NCBI): domain Eukaryota; kingdom Metazoa; phylum Arthropoda; class Insecta; order Mantodea; family Metallyticidae; genus Metallyticus; species Metallyticus violacea. The sequence continues at coordinate 98,133,428 of CM060835.1, read as the reverse complement.
TAGGTTAGATTGGGTTAGTTTGGTTTAGTTTAGTCTAGTTAAATTTAGTTTATTTATACTTTTGTTTAGTTTAGTTTAGTTTATAGTTTAGTTTAGTTTTGTTTATAGTTAAGTTTATAATTTAGTATAGTTTATTTTAGTTTAATTTAGTTTAGCTAAGTTTAGTTTAGTTTAGTTTAGTTTAGTGTTGGGTAGGTTATGTTAGGTTAGGTTAAGTTAATTTAGTTTAGTTTAGTTTAGGTTATTTTAGGTTAGGTTAGGTTAGGTTAAATTAGTTCAGTTTAGTATAGTTTAGTTTAGTTTAAAATATAGTATCTTTAGTTTATAGTTTAGTTTATAGTTTTGTTTTGCTTAGTTTAGTTTTGGGTAGGTTATGTTAGGTTAGGTTAAGTTAATTTAGTTTAGTTTAGTTTAGGTTATTTTAGGTTAGATTAGGTTTGGTTAGTGTAGTTTAGTTTAGTTTAGTTTAGTTTAGTTGAATTTAGTTTAGTTTAGTTTAGTTTAGGGTAGGTTAGGTTGGTTTAGTTTTAGTATAGTTTAGTTTCAGTTAGGTTAGGTTAGTTTAGTTTAGTTTAGTTTATAGTTTAGTTTATAGTTTAGTTTATATTTAACTTTATAGTTTAGTTTAGTTTAGTGTAGTTTAGTTTGGTTTAGTTTTGTTTAGTTTAGTTTTGTTTAGTTTGGTTTAGGTGTGGTTATGGTAGATTAGGTTAGATTAGGTTAGGTAAGCTTAGTTTAGTTTAGTTTACTTTAAGTTAGGTTAGGTTAGGTTAGGTTAGTTAAGATTAGTTTAGTTTAGTTTAGTTAGGTTTAGTTTAGTTTATAATTTAGTTGAGTTTAGTTTATAGCTTAGTTTATAGTTTAGTTTAGTTTATAGTTTAATTTATAGTTCAGTTTAGTTTAGTTCAGTTTAATTAAGTTTAGCTTAGTTTAGTTTAGTTCAGTTTAGGTTATTTTAGGGTAGCTTATATTAGGTTAGGTTAGGTTAGTTTAGTTTATAGTTTAATTTATAGTTTAGTTTAGTTTATAGTTTAGTTTATAGTTTAGTTTAGTTTAGTTTATAGTTTAGTTTAGTTTAGTTTAGTTTGTAATAGTTTAAGTTAGTTTAGTTTAGGTTAGGTTAGTTTACTTTAGTTTAGTTTAGGTTAGGTTAGGCTAGGTTAAGTTAGGTTAGGTTAGTTTAGATTAGTTTAGTTTAGTTTAATTTATAGTTTAGTTTGCTTTAGTTTATTATTTAATTTAGTTTAGTTTATAGCTTCGTTTACAGTTTAGTTTGGTTTAGTTTAGTTTAATTTAGTTTACCTTAGATTATTTTAGTTTGTTTTAGGTTAGGTTAAGTTAGGTGAGGTTAGTTAAGTTTAGATGAGTTTAATTTAGTTTAGTTTTGTTTATAGTTTAGTTTAGTTTACTTTAATTTATAGTTCAATTTATAATTTAGTTTAGTTTAGTTTATAGTTTAGTTTATCGTTTAGTTTAGTTTAGTTTAGTATAGTTTAGGATAGGTTAGGTTAGTTTAGATTAGTTTAGTTTAGGTCAGTTTACGTTAGGTTAAGTTAGGTTAGGTTAGTTTAGTTTTGTTTATGGTTTAATTTATTTTAGTTTACAGTTTATTGTACAGCTCAGTTTAGTTTAGTTTAGTATAGTATAGTTTACTTTAGTTTAGGTTAGGTTAGGTAAGGTTAATTTAGATTATTATTAGTTTAGTTTAGCTTTGTTTATAGTTTACTTTACTTTAGTTTATAGTTTAATTTGGTTTACTTTAGGTTATTTTAATTTGGTTTAGTTTAGTTTAGTTTAGTTTAGGTTAGGTTAGGTTAGGTTAGTTTAGTTTAGTATAGGTTATGTTAGATTATGTAAGTTTAATTCAGTTTAGTTTAGTTTAGTTTATAGTTTAATTTATAGTTATTTTTATAGTTAATTTAGTTTAGTTTAGTTTAGGTTAAATTATGTTAATTTACTTTAGTTTAGTTAAGGTTGGGTTATGTTGGGTTAGGTTAGTGTAGTTTAATTTAGTTTAGTTGAATTTAGATTAGTTCAGTTTAGTTTAGGTTACGTTAGGTTAGTTTAGTTTAGTTTAGTGTAGTTTAGTTTGGTTTAGGTTAGGTTAGGTTAGTTTAGATTAGTTTAGGTTAGGTTATGTTAGATTAGGTTAGGTTAGGTTAGTTTGGTTTAGTTTACTCTAGTTAAGTTTAGTTCAGTTTATTCTTTAGTTTAGTTTAGTTTATTTTATAGTTTAGTTTAGTTTTGTTTATAGTTTAGTTTGCAGTTTAGTATAGTTTAGTTTAGTTTAATTTAGTTTAGGTTAAGTAAGGTTAGGTTAGGTTAGTTTAGTTTAGTTTAGTTTATAAATTAGTTTATAGTTTAGTTTAGTTTATAGATTAATTTAGTTTAGTTTAGTTTAGTTTAGTTTAATTTAGGTTAATTTAGTTTAGTTTAGTTAAGTTTAGTTTAAAATATAGTATCTTTAGTTTATAGTTTAGTTCATAGTCTTGTTTAGTTTAGTTTAGTTTAGTTTAGTTCAGGTTAGTATAGAGTAGTTTAGTTTAGTTTAGTTTATAGTTTAATTTATAGTTTACTTTAATTTATAGTTTAGTTTATATTTTAGTTCAGTTTAGTTTATAATAGTTTAGTTTAGTTTAGATTATGTTAGGTTAGTTTAGTTTAGTATAGGTTGGGTTAAGTTAGGTTAGGTTAGGTTAGTTAGGTTTAGTTTAGTTTAGTTTATAGTTTAGTTTAGTTTAGTTTATAGTTTAGATTATACTTTAGTTTATATTTTAGTTTATATTTAATTTAGTTTAGTGTTGTTTATTTTGGTTTAGTTTTGTTTAGTTTAGTTTAAATTAGTTTCGTTTAGGTTAGGTTATGTTAGATTAGGTTAGGTTAGGTAAGCTTAGAGTAGTATAGTTTAGGTTAGGTTAGGTTAGGTTAGGTTAGGTTAGTTAAGTTCAGTTTAGTTTAGTTTAGTTAAGTTTAGTTTAGTTCATAGTTTAGTTTAGTTTAATTTATATCTTAGTTTATAGTTAAGTTTAGTTTATAGTTTAATTTATTGTTAAGTTTAGTTTAGTTTAGTTTAATTTAGTTTAGTTTAGTTTATTTTAGGATAGCTTATGTTAGGTTAGGTAAGGTTAGTTTACTTTATAGTTTAATTTATAGTTTAGTTTAAAGTTTAGTTTATAGTTTAGTTTAGTTTAGTTTATAATCGTTTAGTTTAGGATAGGTTAGGTTAGTTTAGTTTAGTTTAGTTTAGATTAGGTTTGGCTAGGTTAAGTTAGGTTAGGTTAGTTTAGGCTAGTTTAGTTTAGATTAGTTTATAGTTTAGTTTACTTTAGTTTATTATTTAAGTTAGTGTAGTTTAGTTTATAGTTTAGTTTATTTTAGTTTGTAGTTTAATTTAGTTTTGTTTGGTTTAGTTTAGTTTAGGTTAGGTTAGTTTAGTTTAGTTTCGTTTAATTTAGTTTAGTTTAGTTTATAGTTTAGTTAAGTTTAGTTTATAGTTTAATTTATAATTTAGTTTAGTTTAGTTTATCTTTTAGTTTATCCTTTAATTTAGTTTAGATTAGTTTAGTTTAGGTCAGTTTATGTTAGGTTAAGTTAGGTTAGGTTAGTTTAGATTAGTTTAGTTTAGTTTATAGTTTAGTTTATTTTAGTTTATAGTTTAATTTAGTTTAATTTGGTTTAGTTTAGTTTACTTTAGGTTAGGTTAGGTTAGGTTAATTTAGTTTAGTTTAGGTTAGGTTAGGTAAGTTTAATTTAGTTTCGTTTGGTTTAGTTTAGTTTATAGTTTAGTTTATAGTTTTGTTTATATTTTAGTTTAGTTTATAGTTTAATTTAGTTTATTTTAGTTTAGTTTAATTTAGGTTAGGTTAGTTTAGTTTAGTTTAGTTTAGTTTATAGTTTAGATTAGTTTATAGTTTACTTTACAGTTTTGTTTAGTTTAGTTTAGTTTAGTTTAGTTTGGGTTAGGTTAGTATAGCTTAGTTTACTTTAGGTTAGGTTAGATTATGTTAGGTTTGGTTAGCTTACTTTAGTTCAGTTTATTTTAGGTTAAGTTAGGTTAGGTTAGTTTAGTTTAGTTAACTTTGGTTTAGTTTAGTTTAGTGTATTTTATAGTTTAGTATATAGTTTAGTTTAGTTAAGTTTATAGTTTAATTTATAATTTAATTTAGTTTAGTTTAGTTTAATATAGTTTAGAGTAGGTTAGGTTAGGTTAGGTTAGTTTAGTTTAGTTTAGGTTAGGTTAGGTTAGGTTAGGTTAATTTAGTTTATTTGAGTGTAATTTAGTTTAGTTTAGTTTAGTTAATAGTTTAATTTATAGTTTAGTTTAGTTATTTTTTATAGTTTAGTTTAGATAATTTATAGTTTAATTTAGTTAAGTTTAGTTTAATTTAGTTTAGTTTAGTTTGTAGTTTAGTTTAGTTTAGTTTAGTTTAGGTTAAGTTATGTTAGGTTCGTTTAGTTTAATTTAGTTTAGATTAGGTTAGATTAGATTACGTTAGGGTAGTTAAGTTTAGTTTAGTTGAAAATAGGTTACAGTTTGATTTATAGTTTAGTGTTGTTTACTTTATAGTTTAGTTTAGTTAATTTATAGTTTAATCTACTTTAGTTTAATTTAGTTTAATTTAGTTTACTTTAGTTTATAGTTTTGTTTATAGTTTAGTTTAGTTTAGTTTAGGTTAGTTCAGGTAAGGTTAGGTTAGGTTACTGTAGTTTAGTTTAGTTTAGCTGAATTTTGTTTAGTTTAGTTAGTTTAGGTTACGTTAGGTTAGTTTAGTTTAGTTTAGTGTATGTTAGGTTAGTTTAGTTTAGTTTAGTTTAGTTTATAGTTTAGTTTAGTTTAGATTATAATTTAATTTAGAATTTAGTATACTTTAATTTATAGATTAGTTTATAGTTTAGTTAAAATTTTAGTTTAGGTTAGGTTACGGAAGGTTAGGTTAGGTTAGGTTAGTTTAGATTAGTTTGATTTATGTAAGGTTAGGTTAGGTTAGTTTAGTATAGTTTAGTTTACTTTTGTTTACAGTTTAGTTAAGTTTAGTTTATAGTTCAGTTTATAGTTTAGTTTAGTTTAGATTAGGTTGGGTTAGTTCATTTTAGTTTAGTTTGGGTTAGGTTAGGTTAGTTTAGTTTAGTTTAATGTTTAGTTTATTCTTTAGTTTATAGTGTAGTTTATAGTTTAGTTTAATTTAGTGTAGTTTAGTTTGGTTTATTTTAGTATAGTTTCGTTTACGTTAGATTATGTTAGATTAGGTTAGGTTAGGTTAGCTTACTTTAGTTTAGTTTAGGTTAGGTTAGGTTAGGTTAGTTTAGTTTAGTTAAGTTTAGTTTAATTTAGTCTAGTTTAGTTTAGTTTAGTGTATAGTTTAGGTAATCAATTGGTTTAGCTTAGATTAGTTTAGTTTAGGTCAGTTTAGTTTAGGTTTAGTTAGCTTAGGTTAGTTTAGACTAGTTTAGTTTATTTTACTTTAGTTTATGGTTTAGTTTATTTTAGTTTGTAGTTTAATTTAGATTAGTTTATTTTAGTTTAGGTTGGGTTATGTTAAATTAGGTTAGATTAAGTTAGTTTGGTTTAGTTTAGTCTAGTTAAATTTAGTTTAGTTATACTTTAGTTTAGTTTAGTTTATAGTTTAGTTTAGTTTTCTTTATAGTTAAGTTTATTGTTTAGTATAGTTTAGTTTAGTTTGATTTAGTTTAGCTAAGTTTAGTTTAGTTTAGTTTAGTTTAGTTTTGGGTAGGTTATGTTAGGTTAGGTTTGGTTAGTTTAGTTTAGTTTAGGTTAGGTTAGGTTAGATTAGGTTAGGTTAGTTTAATTTAGTTGAGTTTAGTTTAGTTTAGGTTAGGTTAGGTAAGGTTAGGTTAGGTTAGGTTAGGTTAGTTTAGTTTAGTCTAGTTTATGTGAGGTTAGGTTAGTTTAGTTTAGTTTAGTCTAGGTTATGTTTCGCTAGGTTAAGTTAGGTTAGGTTAGTTTAGATTAGTTTAGTTTAGTTTATATTTTAGTTTACTTTAGTTTATTATTTAATTTAGTGTAGTTAATTTATAGTTTCGTTTATAGTTTAGTTTGGTTTAGTTTAGTTTTTTTAGTTTAGCTTAGATTAGTTTAGTTTGTTTTAGGTTAGGTTAGGTGAGATTAGTTTAATTTAGTTGAGTTTAATTTAGTTTAGTTTAGTTTATATTTTAGTTTAGTTTAGTCTATAGTTCAATATATAGTTTAGTTTAGTTTAGTTTTTATTTTAGGTTATCGTTTAGTTTAGTTTAGATTAGTTTAGTTTAGGTCAGTTTATGTTAGGTTATGTTAGGTTAGGTTAGTTTAGATTAGTTTAGTTAAATTTATTTTAGTTTATAGTTTAGTTTATTTTAGTTTATAGTTTAATTTAGTTTAGTTTAGTTTATTGTAGTTTAGTTTGGTTAGGTTAGGTTAGGTTAATTTAGTTTAGTTTAGGTTAGGTTAGGTAAGTTTAATTTAGTTTAGTTTAATTTATAGATTATTTTATAGTTTTGCTTATAGTTTAGTTTAGTTTATAGTTTAATTTAGTTTAGTTTAGTTTAGTTTAGTATAGTTTAACTTGGGTTAGGTTAGGTTAGTTTTGTTTAGTTTAGTTAAGGTTAGGTTGCGTTAGGTTAGGTTAATTTACTTTAGTATAGTTTAGTTTAGTTTATTTTAGTTTAGTTTATAGTTTAGTTTACAGTTTAGTTTAGTTTAGTTAGTTTAGGTTAGGTTAGGTTAGGTTAGGTTAGAGTAGTTTAGTTTAGGTTAGGTTATGATAGGTTAGTGCAGTTTAATTTAATTTAGTTTAGTTTAGTTGAATTTAATTTAGTTTAGTTTGGTCAGTTTAGGTAAGTTAGATTAGTTTAGTTTAGTATAGGTTAGGTTAGGTTACGTTAGATTAGGTTAGGGTAGTTGAGTTTAGTTTAGTTGAATTTAGTTTATAGTTTAATTTATAGTTTAGTTTAGTTTACTTTATAGTTTAGTTTAGTTAATTTATAGTTTAATTTACTTTAGTTTAGTCTAGTTTAATTTAGTTTACTTTAGTTTATAGTTTTGTTTATAGTTTAGTTTAGGTTAATTTATGTTAGGTTAGTTTAGTTTAGTTTAGTTTAGGTTAGGTTAGGTTAGGTTAGTTTAATTTTTGTTTAGTTTATTTTTTTATTTTAATTTAGTTTAGTTTATAATTTTTTTATAGTTTAGTTAATATTTTAGTTTGGTTTAGTTTAGTTTAGGTTAGGTTAGGGAAGGTTAGGTTAGGTTAGGTTAGTTTAGTTTAGTTTATGTAAGATTAAGTTAGGTTAGTTTGGTATAGTTTAGTTTAGTTTAGTTTTGTTTATAGTTTAGTTTAGTTTAGTTTATTGTTCAGTTTATAATTTAGTTGAATTTCGTTTAGGTTAGGTTGGGTTAGTTTAGTTTAGTTTAGTTTAATTTAGTTAGTTTAGGTTAGGTTAGGTTAGGTTAGAGTATTTTAGTTTAAGTTAGGTTATGATAGGTTAGTGCAGTTTAATTTAATTTAGTTTAGTTTAGTTGAATTTAATTTAGTTTAGTTAGGTCAGTTTAGTTAAGTTAGGTTAGTTTAGTTTAGTATAGGTTAGGTTATGTTAGGTAAGTTTAATTCAGTTTAGATTAGTTTAGTTTACGATTTAATTTATAGTTTTGTTTATAGTTAATTTAGTTTGGTTTAGTTTAGTTTAGGTTAAATTATGTTAGGTTAGTATAGTTTAGTTTAGTTTAGGTTAGGTTAGGTTGGGTTAGGTTAGTGTAGTTTTATTTAGTTTAGTTTATTTTAGTTTAGTTTAGTATATAGTTCAGTTTAGTTTAGTTTTGTTTAATTTAGTTTACTTTATAGTTTAGTTGGGTTTAGGTTAGTTTAGTTCAGTTTAGTTTAGTTTAGTTTAGTTTAGTTTAGGTTATTTTAGGTTAGTTTCGTTTAGTTTAGGATAGGTTATGTTAGATTAGGTTAGGTTAGGTGAGTTTGGTTTAGTTTAGTCTAGTTAAGTTTAGTGTAGTTTATACTTTAGTTTAGTTTAGTTTGTTTTATAGTTTTGTTAAGTTTTGTTTATACTTTAGTTTGCAGTTTAGTATAGTTTAGTTTAGTTTAATTTAGTTTAGCTAAGTTTAGTTTAATTTAGTTTCGTTTAGTTTATATTTTTGTTTGTAGTTTAGCTTAGTTTAGTTTAGTTTAGGTTAAGTTATGTTAGGTTAGTTTAGTTTAGTTTAGGTTCGGGTAGGTTAGGTTAGGTAAGCTTAATTTAGGTCAGTTTAGTTTAGTTAAGTTTAGTTTATAATTTAGTTTATAGTTTAGTTGGTAATTTAGTTTAGTTTAGTTTAGTTTAGTTTAGTTTAGGTTAAGTTATGTTGGGTTCGTTTAGTTTAATTTAGTTTAGATTATGTTAAGTTAGTTTAGGTTAGGGTATTTAATTTTAGTTTAGTTTAGTTCAGTTTAGGTTACGTTAGATTAGTTTAGTTTAGTTTAGTTTAGGTTAGGTTAGGTTAGTTTAGTTTAGTTTAGTTTATTTAAGTGTAGTTTAGTTTATAGTTCAGTTTAGTTTAGTTTTGTTTTATTTTGTTTAGTTTATAGTTTAGTTGAGTTTAGGTTAGTTTAGTTGAGTTGAGTTGAGTTTATTTTATTTTAGGTTAGGTTAGTTTAGTTTAGTTTAGGTTGGGTTATGTTAGATTAGGTTAGTTTAGGTTGGTTAAGTTCAGTTTAGTTTAGTTTAGTTAAGTTTAGTTTAGTTTATAGTTTAGTTCAGTTTATTTTATAACTAGTTTATAGTTTATTTTGGTTTATAGTTTAATTTATAGTTAAGTTTACTTTAGTTTAACTTAATTTAATTTAATTTAGTTTATTTTAGGGTAGCTTATGTTAGGTTAGGTTAGTTTATAGTTTAATTTATGGTTTATTTAGTTTATAGTTTAGTTTATAGTTTAGTTTAATTTATAATAGTTTAGTTTAGGTTAGGTTAGGTTAGGTTAGGTTAGTTTAGTTTAGTTTAGTTTAGGTTAGGTTTGGCTAGGTTAAGTTAGGTTAGGTTAATTTAGATTAGTTTAGTTTAGTTTAGTTTATAGGTTAGTTTACTTTAGTTTATTATTTTATTTAGTGTAGTTTAGTTTATAGTTTCGTTTATAGTTTAGTTTGGTTTAGTATAGTTTATTTTAATTTAGCTTAGATTAGTTTAGTTTGTCTTTGGTTAGGTTAGGTTAGGTGAGATTACTTTAGTTTAGTTGAGTTTAATTTAGTTTAGTTTATAGTTTAGTTTAGTTTAGTTTATAGTTCAATTTATAGTTTAGTTTAGTTTATAGTATATGCTATCGTTTAGTTTAGTTTAGATTAGTTTAGTTTAGGTCAGTTTAGGTTAGGGTAAGTTAGGTTAGGTTAGTTTAGATTAGTTTATTTTAATTTAGTTTAGTTTATAGTGTGGTTTATTTTAGTTTATAGTTTAATTTAGTTTAGTTTACTTTAGTTTAGGTTAGGTTAGGTTAATTTAGTTTAGTTTAGGTTAGGTTAGGTTAGGTTAATTTACTTTAGTAAAGTTTAGTTTAGTATAATTTATAGTTTAGTTTATAGTTTAATTTAGTTTAGTTTAGTTTAATTTAGGTTAGGTTAGGTTAGTTTAGTTTAGTTTAGTTTAGGTTAGGTTAGGTTAGGTTAGGTTAATTTACTTTAGTAAAGTTTAGTTTAGTTTAGTTTAGTTTAGTTTATAGTTTAATTTAGTTTACAATTTTGTTTAGTTTAGTTTAGTTTAGTTTGGGTTAGGTTAGGTTTGGTTAGGTTAGTTTTGCCTAGTTTAGTTTATAGTTTAGTTTAATTTAGTTTACAGTTTAGTTTATCCTTTAGTTTATAGTGTAGTTTATAGTTTGGTTTAATTTAGTGTACTTTAGTTTGGTTTAGTTTAGTATAGTTTCGTTTACTTTAGGTTAGGTGAGATTATGTTAGGTTAGGTTAGCTTACTTTAGTTAAGTTTAGTTTGGTTTAATTTTGGTTAGGTTACGTTAGGTTAGTGTAGTTAACTTTGGTATAGTATAGTTTAGTTTAGTTTAGTTTAGTTTATAGTTTAGTTTATAGTTTAGTTTAGTTTAGTTTATAGTTTAATTTATAATTTAGTTTAGTTTAGTTTAGAGTAGGTTAGGTTAGGTTAGTTTAGTTTAGTTTAGGTTAGGTTAAGTTAGGTTAATTTAGTTTATTTTAGTTTAATTGAGTTTAATTTAGTTTACTTTAGTTTAGTTTATAGTTTAATTTATAATTTAGTTTAGTTTAGTTTAGTTTATAGTTTAATTTATAATTTAGTTTAGTTTAGTTTAGAGTAGGTTAGGTTAGGTTAGGTTAGTTTAGTTTAGTTTAGGTTAGGTTAGGTTAGGTTAATTTAGTTTAGTTTAGTTTAATTGAGTTTAATTTAATTTAGTTTAGTTTAGTTTATAGTTTAATTTATAGTTTAGTTTATTTATCCTTATAGTTTAGTTTAGTCAATTTAGAGTTTAATTTAGTTTAGTTTAGTTTAATTTAGTTTAGTTTAGTTTATAGTTTTGTTTATAGTTTAGTTTAGTTTAGTTTAGTTTAGTTTAGGTTAAGTTATGTTAGGTTAGTTTAGTTTAGTTTAGTTTAGGTTAGGTTAGGTTAGGTTAGGTAAGTTTAATTTAGTTTAGTTTAGTTTAGTTAAGTTTAGTTTATAGTTTAGTTCAGTTTATTTTATAACTAGTTTATAGTTTATTTTGGTTTATAGTTTAATTTATAGTTAAGTTTACTTTAGTTTAACTTAATTTAATTTAATTTAGTTTATTTTAGGGTAGCTTATGTTAGGTTAGGTTAGTTTATGGTTTAATTTATGGTTTATTTAGTTTATAGTTTAGTTTATAGTTTAGTTTAATTTATAATAGTTTAGTTTAGGTTAGGTTAGGTTAGGTTAGGTTAGTTTAGTTTAGTTTAGTTTAGGTTAGGTTTGGCTAGGTTAAGTTAGGTTAGGTTAGTTTAGATTAGTTTAGTTTAGTTTAGTTTATAGGTTAGTTTACTTTAGATTATTATTTTATTTAGTGTAGTTTAGTTTATAGTTTCGTTTATAGTTTAGTTTGGTTTAGTATAGTTTATTTTAATTTAGCTTAGATTAGTTTAGTTTGTCTTTGGTTAGGTTAGGTTAGGTGAGATTACTTTAGTTTAGTTGAGTTTAATTTAGTTTAGTTTATAGTTTAGTTTATTTTAGTTTATAGTTTAATTTAGTTTAGTTTAGTTTATTGTAGTTTAGTTTGGTTAGGTTAGGTTAGGTTAATTTAGTTTAGTTTAGGTTAGGTTAGGTAAGTTTAATTTAGTTTAGTTTAATTTATAGATTATTTTATAGTTTTGCTTATAGTTTAGTTTAGTTTATAGTTTAATTTAGTTTAGTTTAGTTTAGTTTAGTATAGTTTAACTTGGGTTAGGTTAGGTTAGTTTTGTTTAGTTTAGTTAAGGTTAGGTTGCGTTAGGTTAGGTTAATTTACTTTAGTATAGTTTAGTTTAGTTTATTTTAGTTTAGTTTATAGTTTAGTTTACAGTTTAGTTTAGTTTAGTTAGTTTAGGTTAGGTTAGGTTAGGTTAGGTTAGAGTAGTTTAGTTTAGGTTAGGTTATGATAGGTTAGTGCAGTTTAATTTAATTTAGTTTAGTTTAGTTGAATTTAATTTAGTTTAGTTTGGTCAGTTTAGGTAAGTTAGATTAGTTTAGTTTAGTATAGGTTAGGCTAGGTTACGTTAGATTAGGTTAGGGTAGTTGAGTTTAGTTTAGTTGAATTTAGTTTATAGTTTAATTTATAGTTTAGTTTAGTTTACTTTATAGTTTAGTTTAGTTAATTTATAGTTTAATTTACTTTAGTTTAGTCTAGTTTAATTTAGTTTACTTTAGTTTATAGTTTTGTTTATAGTTTAGTTTAGGTTAATTTATGTTAGGTTAGTTTAGTTTAGTTTAGTTTAGGTTAGGTTAGGTTAGGTTAGTTTAATTTTTGTTTAGTTTATTTTTTTATTTTAATTTAGTTTAGTTTATAATTTTTTTATAGTTTAGTTAATATTTTAGTTTGGTTTAGTTTAGTTTAGGTTAGGTTAGGGAAGGTTAGGTTAGGTTAGGTTAGTTTAGTTTAGTTTATGTAAGATTAAGTTAGGTTAGTTTGGTATAGTTTAGTTTAGTTTAGTTTTGTTTATAGTTTAGTTTAGTTTATTGTTCAGTTTATAATTTAGTTGAATTTCGTTTAGGTTAGGTTGGGTTAGTTTAGTTTAGTTTAGTTTAATTTAGTTAGTTTAGGTTAGGTTAGGTTAGGTTAGAGTATTTTAGTTTAAGTTAGGTTATGATAGGTTAGTGCAGTTTAATTTAATTTAGTTTAGTTTAGTTGAATTTAATTTAGTTTAGTTAGGTCAGTTTAGTTAAGTTAGGTTAGTTTAGTTTAGTATAGGTTAGGTTATGTTAGGTAAGTTTAATTCAGTTTAGATTAGTTTAGTTTACGATTTAATTTATAGTTTTGTTTATAGTTAATTTAGTTTGGTTTAGTTTAGTTTAGGTTAAATTATGTTAGGTTAGTATAGTTTAGTTTAGTTTAGGTTAGGTTAGGTTGGGTTAGGTTAGTGTAGTTTTATTTAGTTTAGTTTATTTTAGTTTAGTTTAGTATATAGTTCAGTTTAGTTTAGTTTTGTTTAATTTAGTTTACTTTATAGTTTAGTTGGGTTTAGGTTAGTTTAGTTCAGTTTAGTTTAGTTTAGTTTAGTTTAGTTTAGGTTATTTTAGGTTAGTTTCGTTTAGTTTAGGATAGGTTATGTTAGATTAGGTTAGGTTAGGTGAGTTTGGTTTAGTTTAGTCTAGTTAAGTTTAGTGTAGTTTATACTTTAGTTTAGTTTAGTTTGTTTTATAGTTTTGTTAAGTTTTGTTTATACTTTAGTTTGCAGTTTAGTATAGTTTAGTTTAGTTTAATTTAGTTTAGCTAAGTTTGGTTTAATTTAGTTTCGTTTAGTTTATATTTTTGTTTAAAGTTTAGCTTAGTTTAGTTTAGTTTAGGTTAAGTTATGTTAGGTTAGTTTAGTTTAGTTTAGGTTCGGGTAGGTTAGGTTAGGTAAGCTTAATTTAGGTCAGTTTAGTTTAGTTAAGTTTAGTTTATAATTTAGTTTATAGTTTAGTTTGTAATTTAGTTTAGTTTAGTTTAGTTTAGTTTAGTTTAGGTTAAGTTATGTTGGGTTCGTTTAGTTTAATTTAGTTTAGATTATGTTAAGTTAGTTTAGGTTAGGGTATTTAATTTTAGTTTAGTTTAGTTCAGTTTAGGTTACGTTAGATTAGTTTAGTTTAGTTTAGTTTAGGTTAGGTTAGGTTAGTTTAGTTTAGTTTAGTTTATTTAAGTGTAGTTTAGTTTATAGTTCAGTTTAGTTTAGTTTTGTTTTATTTTGTTTAGTTTATAGTTTAGTTGAGTTTAGGTTAGTTTAGTTGAGTTGAGTTGAGTTTATTTTATTTTAGGTTAGGTTAGTTTAGTTTAGTTTAGGTTGGGTTATGTTAGATTAGGTTAGTTTAGGTTGGTTAAGTTCAGTTTAGTTTAGTTTAGTTAAGTTTAGTTTAGTTTATAGTTTAGTTCAGTTTATTTTATAACTAGTTTATAGTTTATTTTGGTTTATAGTTTAATTTATAGTTAAGTTTACATTAGTTTAACTTAATTTAATTTAATTTAGTTTATTTTAGGGTAGCTTATGTTAGGTTAGGTTAGTTTATAGTTTAATTTATGGTTTATTTAGTTTATAGTTTAGTTTATAGTTTAGTTTAATTTATAATAGTTTAGTTTAGGTTAGGTTAGGTTAGGTTAGGTTAGTTTAGTTTAGTTTAGTTTAGGTTAGGTTTGGCTAGGTTAAGTTAGGTTAGGTTAATTTAGATTAGTTTAGTTTAGTTTAGTTTATAGGTTAGTTTACTTTAGTTTATTATTTTATTTAGTGTAGTTTAGTTTATAGTTTCGTTTATAGTTTAGTTTGGTTTAGTATAGTTTATTTTAATTTAGCTTAGATTAGTTTAGTTTGTCTTTGGTTAGGTTAGGTTAGGTGAGATTACTTTAGTTTAGTTGAGTTTAATTTAGTTTAGTTTATAGTTTAGTTTAGTTTAGTTTATAGTTCAATTTATAGTTTAGTTTAGTTTATAGTATATGCTATCGTTTAGTTTAGTTTAGATTAGTTTAGTTTAGGTCAGTTTAGGTTAGGGTAAGTTAGGTTAGGTTAGTTTAGATTAGTTTATTTTAATTTAGTTTAGTTTATAGTGTGGTTTATTTTAGTTTATAGTTTAATTTAGTTTAGTTTACTTTAGTTTAGGTTAGGTTAGGTTAATTTAGTTTAGTTTAGGTTAGGTTAGGTTAGGTTAATTTACTTTAGTAAAGTTTAGTTTAGTATAATTTATAGTTTAGTTTATAGTTTAATTTAGTTTAGTTTAGTTTAATTTAGGTTAGGTTAGGTTAGTTTAGTTTAGTTTAGTTTAGGTTAGGTTAGGTTAGGTTAGGTTAATTTACTTTAGTAAAGTTTAGTTTAGTTTAGTTTAGTTTAGTTTATAGTTTAATTTAGTTTACAATTTTGTTTAGTTTAGTTTAGTTTAGTTTGGGTTAGGTTAGTTTTGGTTAGGTTAGTTTTGCCTAGTTTAGTTTATAGTTTAGTTTAATTTAGTTTACAGTTTAGTTTATCCTTTAGTTTATAGTGTAGTTTATAGTTTGGTTTAATTTAGTGTACTTTAGTTTGGTTTAGTTTAGTATAGTTTCGTTTACTTTAGGTTAGGTGAGATTATGTTAGGTTAGGTTAGCTTACTTTAGTTAAGTTTAGTTTGGTTTAATTTTGGTTAGGTTACGTTAGGTTAGTGTAGTTAACTTTGGTATAGTATAGTTTAGTTTAGTTTAGTTTAGTTTATAGTTTAGTTTATAGTTTAGTTTAGTTTAGTTTATAGTTTAATTTATAATTTAGTTTAGTTTAGTTTAGAGTAGGTTAGGTTAGGTTAGTTTAGTTTAGTTTAGGTTAGGTTAAGTTAGGTTAATTTAGTTTATTTTAGTTTAATTGAGTTTAATTTAGTTTACTTTAGTTTAGTTTATAGTTTAATTTATAATTTAGTTTAGTTTAGTTTAGAGTAGGTTAGGTTAGGTTAGGTTAGTTTAGTTTAGTTTAGGTTAGGTTAGGTTAGGTTAATTTAGTTTAGTTTAGTTTAATTGAGTTTAATTTAATTTAGTTTAGTTTAGTTTATAGTTTAATTTATAGTTTAGTTTATTTATCCTTATAGTTTAGTTTAGTCAATTTAGAGTTTAATTTAGTTTAGTTTAGTTTAATTTAGTTTAGTTTAGTTTATAGTTTTGTTTATAGTTTAGTTTAGTTTAGTTTAGTTTAGTTTAGGTTAAGTTATGTTAGGTTAGTTTAGTTTAGTTTAGGTTAGGTTAGGTTAGGTAAGTTTAATTTAGTTTAGTTTAGTTTAGTTAAGTTTAGTTTATAGTTTAGTTTGTATTTTAGTTTAGTTTAGTTTGGTTTAGTTTAGTTTAGGTTAAGTTATGTTAGGTTCGTTTAGTTTAATTTAGTTTAGATTAGGTTACGTTAGATTAGGTTAGGGTAGTTCAGTTTAGTTTAGTTGAATTTAGTTTATAATTTAATTTGTAGTTTAGTTTAGTTTACTTTATAGTTTAGTTTAGTTAATTTATAGTTTAATTTACTTTAGTTTAGTCTAGTTTAATTTAGTTTACTTTAGTTTATAGTTTTGTTTATAGTTTAGTTTAGTTTAGTTTAGTTTAGGTTAATTTATGTTAGGTATATTGGTTTAGTTTAGTTTAGGTTAGGTTAGGTTAGGTTAGGTTAGGTTAGTTTAATTAATTTAGTTTATTTTGTTTAGTTTATAATTTATTTTATTGTTTAGTTAATATTTTAGTTTAGTTTAGTTTAGTTTAGGTTAGGTTAGGGAAGGTTTGGTTAGCTTAGGTTAGTTTAGTTTAGTTTATGTAAGGTTAAGTTTGGTTAGTTTGGTATAGTTTAGTATAGTTTAGTTTTGTTTACAGTTTAGTTCAGTTTAGTTTATAGCTTAGTTTATAGTTTAGTTTAGTTTATAGTTGAATTTATAGTTAAGTTTAGTTTAGTTTAGTTAAATTTAGTTTAGTTTAGTTTATTTTAGGGTACCTAATGTTAGGTTAGTTTATAGTTTAATTTATAGTTTAGTTTAGTTTATAGTTTAGTTTATAGTTTAGTTCAGTTATAATAGTTTAGTTAAGTTAGGTTAGGTTAGTTTAGTTTAGTTTAGTTTAGGTTAGGTTTGGCTAGGTTAGCTTAGGATAGGTTAGTTTGAATTAGTTTAGTTTAGTTTAGTTTATAGTTTAGTTTACTTTAGTTTATTATTTAATTTAGTGTAGTTTAGTTTATAGTTTCGTTTATAGTTTAGTTTGGTTTAGTTTAGTTTATTTTAGTTTAGCTTAGATTAGTTTAGTTTAGCTTAAGTTGGGTTAAGTTAGGTGAGATTAGTTTAGTTTAGTTGAGTTTAATTTAGTTTAGTTTAGTTTATGGTTTAGTTTAGTTTAGTTTTATAGTTCAATTTATAGTTTAGTTTAGTTTATAGTTTATTTTATCGTTTAGGTTAGTTTAGATTAGTTTAGTTTAGGTCAGTTTAGTTTAGGTTAAGTTATGTTAGGTTAGTTTAGATTAGTTTAGTTTAGGTTAGGTTAGGTTGGATAAGTTTAATTTAGTTTAATTTGGTTTAGTTTAATTTATAGTTTAGTTTATAGTTTAGTTTATAGTTTAGTTTAGTTTATAGTTCAATTTATAGTTTAGTTTAGTTTATAGTTTATGCTTTCGTATAGGTTAGTTTAGATTAGTTTAGTTTAGGTCAGTTTAGGTTAGGTTAAGTTAGGTTAGGTTAGTTTAGATTAGTTTCGTTTAATTTAGTTTAGTTTATAGTTTAGTTTATTTTAGTTTCTAGTTTAATTTAGTTTAGTTTAGTTTAGTTTAGGTTAGGTTACGTTAGGTTAGGTTAATTTAGTTTAGTTTAGTTTAGGTTAGGTTAGGTTAGGTAAGTTTAATTTAGTTTAGTTTGGTTTAGTTTAATTTATAGTTTAGTTTATAGTTTAGTTTATAGTTTAGTTTAGTTTAGTTTATAGTTCAATTTATAGTTTAGTTAAGTTTATAGTTTATGTTATCGTTTAGGTTAGTTTAGATTAGCTTAGTTTAGGTCAGTTTAGGTTAGGTTAAGTTAGGTGAGGTTAGTTTAGAATAGTTTAGTTTAATTTAGTTTAGTTTATAGTTTAGTTTAGTTTAGTTTATAGTTTAATTTAGTTTAGTTTAGTTTAGTTTAGGTTAGCTTAGGTTAGGTAATTTTAATTTAGTTTAGTTTGGTTTATTTTAATTTATAGTTTAGTTTATAGTTTTGTTTATAGTTTAGTTTAGTTTATAGTTTAATTTAGTTTAGTTTACTTTAAATTAATTTAATTTAGGTTAGGGTAGGTTAGTTTAGTTTAGTTTAGTAAAGGTTAGGTTAGGATAGGCTAGGTAAGGTTAATTTACTTTAGTAAAGTTTAGTTTAGTTTATTTTAGTATGGTTTATAGTTTAGTTTACAATTTTGTTTATTTTAGTTTAGTTTAGTTTAGTTTGGGTTAGGTTAGGTTAGGTTAGTTTAGTTTAGATTAGTTTATAGTTTAGTTTAATTTAGTTTACAGTTTAGTGTATCATTTAGTTTATAGTGTAGTTTATAGTCTAGTTTAATTTAGTGTAGTTTAGTTTTGTTTGGTTTAGTATAGTTTTGTTTACTTTTGGTTAGGTGAGATTATGTTAGGTTAGGTTAGCTTACTTTAGTTCAGTTTAGTTTAGTTTAGGTTATGTTATGTTAGGTTAATTTAGTTAACTTTGGTTTAGTTTAGTTTAATTTAGTTTAGTTTATAGTTTAGTTTACCGATTAGTTTAGTTTAGTTTACAGTTTAATTTATAATTTAGTTTAGTTTAGTTTAATTTAGTTTAGAGTAGGTTAGGTTAGGTTAGGTTAGTTTAGCTTAGTTTAGGTTAGGTTAAGTTAGGTTAGGTTAGGTTAATTTAGTTTAGTTGAGTTTAATTTAGTTTAATTTAGTTTAGTTTAGTTTATAGTTTAATTTATAGTTTAATTTAGTTTACCTTATAGTTTAGTTTAGTTAATTTATAGTTTAATTCAGTTTAGTTTAGTTTAATTTAGTTTAGTTTAGTTTATAGTTTTGTTTATAGTTTAGTTTAGTTTAGGTTATGTTATGTTAGGTTAGTTTATTTCAGTTTAGTTTAGGTTAGGTTAGGCTAGGTTAGGTAAGTTTAATTTAGTTTAGTTTAGTTTAGTTAAGTTTAGTTTATAGTTAATTTATAGTTTAGTGTGTAGTTTAGTTTAGTTTAGTTTAGTTTGGTTTAGTTTAGTTTAGGTTAAGCTATGTTAGGTTCGTTTAGTTTAATTTAGTTTAGATTAGGTTACGTTAGATTAGGTTAGGGTAGTTAAGTTTAGTTTAGTTGAATTTAGTTTATAGTTTAATTTATAGTTTAGTTTAGTTTACTTTATAGTTTAGTTAATTTATAGTTTAATTTAGTTTAGTTTAGTCTAGTTTAAATTAGTTTACTTTAGTTTATAGTTTTGTTTATAGTTTAGTTTAGTTTAGTTTAGGTTAATTTATGTTAGGTTAGTTTAGTTTAGGTTAGGTTAGGTTAGTGTAGTTTAGTTTAGTTTAGCTGAATTTTGTTTAGTTTAGTTTATATTAGGTTACGTTAGGTTAGTTTAGTTTAGTTTTGTTTAGTGTATGTTAGGTTAGGTTAGGTTAGTTTGGTATAGTTTAGTTAAGTTTAGTTTTGTTTATCGTTTGGTTTAGTTTAGTTTATTGTTTAGTTTATTGTTTAGTTTAGTTTAGTTTAGTTTAGGTTAGGTTGGGTTAGTTTAGTTTACGTTAGGTTAGGTTAAGTTAGATTGTTTAGTTTAGTATAGTTTAGTTTAGTTTAGTTTATAGTTTAGTTTATTTTATTTTATAGTTTAGTTTGTAGTTTTGTTTAGTTTAGTTTAGTTTAGTTTAGTTAACTTAGGTTAGGTTAGGGTAGGTTAGGTTAGGTTGGAGTAGTTTTTTTTAGGTTAAGTTATGAGAGGTTAGTGCAGTTTAATTTAATTTAGTTTAGTTTGGTCGATTTTAATTTAGTTTACTTAGGTCAGTTTAGGTAAGTTAGGTTAGCTTAGTTTAGTATAGGTTTGGTTACGTTAGGTAAGTTTAATTCAGTTTAGTTTAATTTAGTTTAGTTTATAGTTTAATTTATAGTTCTGTTTATAGTTAATTTAGTTTAGTATAGTTTAGTTTAGTTTAGGTTAAATTATGTTAGGTTTGTTTATTTTAGTTTAGGATAGGTTATGTTAGATTAGGTTAGGTTAGGTTATTTTGGTTTAGTTTAGTCTAGTTAAGTTTAGTTTAGTTTATACTTTAGTTTAGTTTAGTTTATTTTATAGTTTAGTAAAGTTTTGTTTATAGTTTAGTTTGCAGTTTAGTATAGTTTTGTTTAGTTTATTTTAGTTTAGCTAAGTTTAGTTTAGTTTAGTTTATGCTTTAATTTATAATTTAGTTTAGTTTAGTTTAGTTTAATTTAGTTTAGAGTGGGCTAAGTTAGGTTAGGGTAGTTTAGTTTAGTTTAGTTTAGGTTAGGTTAGGTTAGGTTAGTTTAGGTTAGTTTAATTTATTTGAGTTTAATTTAGTTTAGTTTAGTTTATAGTTTAATTTATAGTTTAGTTTAGTTAACTTTATAGTTTGGTTTAGTTAATTTATAGTTTAATTTAGTTTAGTTAATTTAATTTAGTTTCGTTTAGTTTATAGTTTTGTTTATAGTTTAGCTTAGTTTAGTTTAGTTTAGTTTAGGTTAATATATGTTAGGTTAGTTTAGTTTAGTTTAGTTCAGGTTCGGTTAGGTTAGGTTAGGTAAGTTTAATTTAGTTCAGTTTAGTTTAGTTAAGTTTAGTTTATAGTTTAGTTTGTAGTTTAATTTAGTTTAGGTTAGTTTAGTTTAGTCTATTTTAAGTTATGTTATGTTCGTTTAGTTTAATTTGGTTTAGATTAGGTTAGGTTAGGTTAGGTTAGGGTATTTAAGTTTAGTTTAGTTGAATTTAGTTTAGTTTAGTTCAGTTTAGGTTAGGTTAGGTTAATTTAGTTTAGTTGAGTTTAGGTTAGGTTAGGTGAGGTTAGGTTATTTTAGTTTAGTTTAGTTTATTTAAGTGTAGTTTAGTTTATAGTTCAGTTTAGTTTAATTTTGTTTAATTTAGTTTAGTTTATAGTTTAGTTGAGTTTAGGTTAGTTTAGTTAAGTTTAGTTTAGTTTAGTTTATTTTAGGTTAGGATAGGTTAGTTTGGCTTAGTTTAGTCTAGTTAAGGTTAGTTTAGTTTAGTTTATAGTTTAGTTTAGTTTTGTTTATAGTTTAGTTTATAGTTTAGTGTAGTTTAGTTTAGTTTAATTTAGTATAGCTAAATTTAGTTTAGTTTAGTTTAGTTTAGTTTTGGGTAGGTTATGTTAGGTTAGGTTAGTTTAGTTTAGTTTAGGTTAGGTTATGTTAGGTAAAGTTAGTTTAGTTAAGTTAAGTTTAGTTTCGTTTAGGTTAGGTTAAGTAAGATTAAGTTAGGTTAGGTTAGTTTAGTTTACTTTAGTTTATGTTAGGTTAGGTTAGTTTAGTTTAGTTTAGTTTTGTTTATAGTTTAGTTTAGTTTATTTTATAGTTTAGTTTATAGTTTAGTTAGTTTAGTTTATAGTTTAATTTAGTTTAGTTTAGTTTAATTTAGGTTAATTTAGTTTAGTTTAGTTTAGGTTAGGTTAAGTTAGGTTAGGTTAAGTTAGGTTAGGTTAGTTTAGTTTAGTTTAGTACAGTTTAGTTTATTTTAGTTTAGTTTATTTTAGGTTACATTAGGCTACGTTAGTGTAGTTTAGTTTAATTTAGTTTAGTTGAATTTAATTTAGTTTAGTTTATTTTAGTTTAGGTTAGGTTAGGTTAGTTTAGGTTAGATTAGCTTAGGTTAGTTAAGTTTAGTTTAGTTTAGTTTAGTTTAGTTTAGGTTAATTTAGTTTACTTTAGTTTAGGTTAGGTTAAATTAGGTTATTTTAGTTTAGTTTAGAGTAGTACAGTTTAGTTTAGTTTAAAATATAGTATGTGTAGTTTATAGTTTAGTTCATAGTTTTCTTTAGATTAGTTTAGTTTAGGTTAGGTTAGAGTAGTATAGTTTATTTTAGTTTAGTTTACTTTAGGTTAGATTAGGTTACGTTAGTGTAGTATAGTTTAATTTAGTTTAGTTGAATTTAATTTAGTTTAGTTTATTTAATTTAGGTTAGGTTAGGTTAGTTTAGGTTAGATTAGCTTAGGTTAGTTAAGTTTAGTTTAGTTTAGTTTAGTTTGTAGTTTAGTTTAGTTTAGTGCAGTTTAGGTTAGGTTATGTTAGATTAGGTTAGCTTAGGTTAGCTTAGTTTAGTTTTGTTTAGTTTCGGTTAGGTTAGGATAGGTTAGGTTAGTTAAGTTTAATTTAGTTTAGTTTAGTTAAGTTTAGTTTAGTTTATAGTTTAGTTCAGTTTAGTTTATAGCTTAGTTTATAGCTTAGTTTAGTTCATAGTTTAATTAATATTTAAGTTTAGTTTAGTTTAATTTAGTTTAATTTATGGTTTACTTTAGTTTATAGTTTAGTTTATAGTTTAGTTTAGTATAGTTTATAATAGTTTAGTTTAGTTTAGTTTAGGTTAGGTTAGGATGGTTTAGTTTAGTTTAGTTTAGGTTAAGTTAGGTTAGAATAGGTTAAGTTATGTTACGTTAGTTTTGATTAGTTTAGTTTAGTTTATAGTTCAGTTTACTTTAGTATATTATTTAATTTAGTTCAGTTTAGTTTATAGTTTCGTTTATAGTTTAGTTTGGTTTAGTTTAGTTTAATTTACTTTACCTTAGATTAGTTTAGTTTGTTTTAGGTTAGGTTAGTTTAGGTGAGGTTAGTTTAGTTTAGTTTAATTTAGTTTAGTTTAGTTTATAGTTTAGTTTATTTTATTTTATAGTTCAATTTATAGTTTAGTTTAGTTTAGTTTATAGTTTAGTTTATCGTTTAGTTTAGTTTAGTTTAGTTTAGTATAGGTTAGAATAGGTTAGTTTAGATTAGTTTAGTTTAGGGCAGTTTAGGTTAGATTAAGTTGGGTTAGGTTAGTGTAGATTAGTTTAGTTTAGTTTAGTTTAGTTTATAGTTTAGTTTTTTTTAGTTTATAGTTTAATTTAGTTTAGTATAGTTTAGGTTAGGTTAGATTAGGTTAATTTAGTTTAGTTTAGGTTAGGTTACGTTATGCAAGCTTAATTTATTTTAGTTTGGTTTACTTTAATTTATAGTTTAGTTTATAGTTTTGTTTATAGTTTAGTTTAGTTTATAGTTTAATTTAGTTTAGTTTACTTTAAATTAATTTAATTTAGGTTAGGGTAGGTTAGTTTAGTTTAGTTTAGTAAAGGTTAGGTTAGGATAGGCTAGGTAAGGTTAATTTACTTTAGTAAAGTTTAGTTTAGTTTATTTTAGTATGGTTTATAGTTTAGTTTACAATTTTGTTTATTTTAGTTTAGTTTAGTTTAGTTTGGGTTAGGTTAGGTTAGGTTAGTTTAGTTTAGATTAGTTTATAGTTTAGTTTAATTTAGTTTACAGTTTAGTGTATCATTTAGTTTATAGTGTAGTTTATAGTCTAGTTTAATTTAGTGTAGTTTAGTTTTGTTTGGTTTAGTATAGTTTTGTTTACTTTTGGTTAGGTGAGATTATGTTAGGTTAGGTTAGCTTACTTTAGTTCAGTTTAGTTTAGTTTAGGTTATGTTATGTTAGGTTAATTTAGTTAACTTTGGTTTAGTTTAGTTTAATTTAGTTTAGTTTATAGTTTAGTTTACCGATTAGTTTAGTTTAGTTTACAGTTTAATTTATAATTTAGTTTAGTTTAGTTTAATTTAGTTTAGAGTAGGTTAGGTTAGGTTAGGTTAGTTTAGCTTAGTTTAGGTTAGGTTAAGTTAGGTTAGGTTAGGTTAATTTAGTTTAGTTGAGTTTAATTTAGTTTAATTTAGTTTAGTTTAGTTTATAGTTTAATTTATAGTTTAATTTAGTTTACCTTATAGTTTAGTTTAGTTAATTTATAGTTTAATTCAGTTTAGTTTAGTTTAATTTAGTTTAGTTTAGTTTATAGTTTTGTTTATAGTTTAGTTTAGTTTAGGTTATGTTATGTTAGGTTAGTTTATTTCAGTTTAGTTTAGGTTAGGTTAGGCTAGGTTAGGTAAGTTTAATTTAGTTTAGTTTAGTTTAGTTAAGTTTAGTTTATAGTTAATTTATAGTTTAGTGTGTAGTTTAGTTTAGTTTAGTTTAGTTTGGTTTAGTTTAGTTTAGGTTAAGCTATGTTAGGTTCGTTTAGTTTAATTTAGTTTAGATTAGGTTACGTTAGATTAGGTTAGGGTAGTTAAGTTTAGTTTAGTTGAATTTAGTTTATAGTTTAATTTATAGTTTAGTTTAGTTTACTTTATAGTTTAGTTAATTTATAGTTTAATTTAGTTTAGTTTAGTCTAGTTTAAATTAGTTTACTTTAGTTTATAGTTTTGTTTATAGTTTAGTTTAGTTTAGTTTAGGTTAATTTATGTTAGGTTAGTTTAGTTTAGGTTAGGTTAGGTTAGTGTAGTTTAGTTTAGTTTAGCTGAATTTTGTTTAGTTTAGTTTATATTAGGTTACGTTAGGTTAGTTTAGTTTAGTTTTGTTTAGTGTATGTTAGGTTAGGTTAGGTTAGTTTGGTATAGTTTAGTTAAGTTTAGTTTTGTTTATCGTTTGGTTTAGTTTAGTTTATTGTTTAGTTTATTGTTTAGTTTAGTTTAGTTTAGTTTAGGTTAGGTTGGGTTAGTTTAGTTTACGTTAGGTTAGGTTAAGTTAGATTGTTTAGTTTAGTATAGTTTAGTTTAGTTTAGTTTATAGTTTAGTTTATTTTATTTTATAGTTTAGTTTGTAGTTTTGTTTAGTTTAGTTTAGTTTAGTTTAGTTAACTTAGGTTAGGTTAGGGTAGGTTAGGTTAGGTTGGAGTAGTTTTTTTTAGGTTAAGTTATGAGAGGTTAGTGCAGTTTAATTTAATTTAGTTTAGTTTGGTCGATTTTAATTTAGTTTACTTAGGTCAGTTTAGGTAAGTTAGGTTAGCTTAGTTTAGTATAGGTTTGGTTACGTTAGGTAAGTTTAATTCAGTTTAGTTTAATTTAGTTTAGTTTATAGTTTAATTTATAGTTCTGTTTATAGTTAATTTAGTTTAGTATAGTTTAGTTTAGTTTAGGTTAAATTATGTTAGGTTTGTTTATTTTAGTTTAGGATAGGTTATGTTAGATTAGGTTAGGTTAGGTTATTTTGGTTTAGTTTAGTCTAGTTAAGTTTAGTTTAGTTTATACTTTAGTTTAGTTTAGTTTATTTTATAGTTTAGTAAAGTTTTGTTTATAGTTTAGTTTGCAGTTTAGTATAGTTTTGTTTAGTTTATTTTAGTTTAGCTAAGTTTAGTTTAGTTTAGTTTATGCTTTAATTTATAATTTAGTTTAGTTTAGTTTAGTTTAATTTAGTTTAGAGTGGGCTAAGTTAGGTTAGGGTAGTTTAGTTTAGTTTAGTTTAGGTTAGGTTAGGTTAGGTTAGTTTAGGTTAGTTTAATTTATTTGAGTTTAATTTAGTTTAGTTTAGTTTATAGTTTAATTTATAGTTTAGTTTAGTTAACTTTATAGTTTGGTTTAGTTAATTTATAGTTTAATTTAGTTTAGTTAATTTAATTTAGTTTCGTTTAGTTTATAGTTTTGTTTATAGTTTAGCTTAGTTTAGTTTAGTTTAGTTTAGGTTAATATATGTTAGGTTAGTTTAGTTTAGTTTAGTTCAGGTTCGGTTAGGTTAGGTTAGGTAAGTTTAATTTAGTTCAGTTTAGTTTAGTTAAGTTTAGTTTATAGTTTAGTTTGTAGTTTAATTTAGTTTAGGTTAGTTTAGTTTAGTCTATTTTAAGTTATGTTATGTTCGTTTAGTTTAATTTGGTTTAGATTAGGTTAGGTTAGGTTAGGTTAGGGTATTTAAGTTTAGTTTAGTTGAATTTAGTTTAGTTTAGTTCAGTTTAGGTTAGGTTAGGTTAATTTAGTTTAGTTGAGTTTAGGTTAGGTTAGGTGAGGTTAGGTTATTTTAGTTTAGTTTAGTTTATTTAAGTGTAGTTTAGTTTATAGTTCAGTTTAGTTTAATTTTGTTTAATTTAGTTTAGTTTATAGTTTAGTTGAGTTTAGGTTAGTTTAGTTAAGTTTAGTTTAGTTTAGTTTATTTTAGGTTAGGATAGGTTAGTTTGGCTTAGTTTAGTCTAGTTAAGGTTAGTTTAGTTTAGTTTATAGTTTAGTTTAGTTTTGTTTATAGTTTAGTTTATAGTTTAGTGTAGTTTAGTTTAGTTTAATTTAGTATAGCTAAATTTAGTTTAGTTTAGTTTAGTTTAGTTTTGGGTAGGTTATGTTAGGTTAGGTTAGTTTAGTTTAGTTTAGGTTAGGTTATGTTAGGTAAAGTTAGTTTAGTTAAGTTAAGTTTAGTTTCGTTTAGGTTAGGTTAAGTAAGATTAAGTTAGGTTAGGTTAGTTTAGTTTACTTTAGTTTATGTTAGGTTAGGTTAGTTTAGTTTAGTTTAGTTTTGTTTATAGTTTAGTTTAGTTTATTTTATAGTTTAGTTTATAGTTTAGTTAGTTTAGTTTATAGTTTAATTTAGTTTAGTTTAGTTTAATTTAGGTTAATTTAGTTTAGTTTAGTTTAGGTTAGGTTAAGTTAGGTTAGGTTAAGTTAGGTTAGGTTAGTTTAGTTTAGTTTAGTACAGTTTAGTTTAGTTCAAAATATAGTATCTGTAGTTTATAGTTTAGTTCATAGTTTTCTTTAGATTAGTTTAGTTTAGGTTAGGTTAGAGTAGTTTAGTTTATTTTAGTTTAGTTTATTTTAGGTTACATTAGGCTACGTTAGTGTAGTTTAGTTTAATTTAGTTTAGTTGAATTTAATTTAGTTTAGTTTATTTTAGTTTAGGTTAGGTTAGGTTAGTTTAGGTTAGATTAGCTTAGGTTAGTTAAGTTTAGTTTAGTTTAGTTTAGTTTAGTTTAGGTTAATTTAGTTTACTTTAGTTTAGGTTAGGTTAAATTAGGTTATTTTAGTTTAGTTTAGAGTAGTACAGTTTAGTTTAGTTTAAAATATAGTATGTGTAGTTTATAGTTTAGTTCATAGTTTTCTTTAGATTAGTTTAGTTTAGGTTAGGTTAGAGTAGTATAGTTTATTTTATTTTAGTTTACTTTAGGTTAGATTAGGTTACGTTAGTGTAGTATAGTTTAATTTAGTTTAGTTGAATTTAATTTAGTTTAGTTTATTTAATTTAGGTTAGGTTAGGTTAGTTTAGGTTAGATTAGCTTAGGTTAGTTAAGTTTAGTTTAGTTTAGTTTAGTTTGTAGTTTAGTTTAGTTTAGTGTAGTTTAGGTTAGGTTATGTTAGATTAGGTTAGCTTAGGTTAGCTTAGTTTAGTTTTGTTTAGTTTCGGTTAGGTTAGGATAGGTTAGGTTAGTTAAGTTTAATTTAGTTTAGTTTAGTTAAGTTTAGTTTAGTTTATAGTTTAGTTCAGTTTAGTTTATAGCTTAGTTTATAGCTTAGTTTAGTTCATAGTTTAATTAATATTTAAGTTTAGTTTAGTTTAATTTAGTTTAATTTATGGTTTACTTTAGTTTATAGTTTAGTTTATAGTTTAGTTTAGTATAGTTTATAATAGTTTAGTTTAGTTTAGTTTAGGTTAGGTTAGGATGGTTTAGTTTAGTTTAGTTTAGGTTAAGTTAGGTTAGAATAGGTTAAGTTATGTTACGTTAGTTTTGATTAGTTTAGTTTAGTTTATAGTTCAGTTTACTTTAGTATATTATTTAATTTAGTTCAGTTTAGTTTATAGTTTCGTTTATAGTTTAGTTTGGTTTAGTTTAGTTTAATTTACTTTACCTTAGATTAGTTTAGTTTGTTTTAGGTTAGGTTAGTTTAGGTGAGGTTAGTTTAGTTTAGTTTAATTTAGTTTAGTTTAGTTTATAGTTTAGTTTATTTTATTTTATAGTTCAATTTATAGTTTAGTTTAGTTTAGTTTATAGTTTAGTTTATCGTTTAGTTTAGTTTAGTTTAGTTTAGTATAGGTTAGAATAGGTTAGTTTAGATTAGTTTAGTTTAGGGCAGTTTAGGTTAGATTAAGTTGGGTTAGGTTAGTGTAGATTAGTTTAGTTTAGTTTAGTTTAGTTTATAGTTTAGTTTTTTTTAGTTTATAGTTTAATTTAGTTTAGTATAGTTTAGGTTAGGTTAGATTAGGTTAATTTAGTTTAGTTTAGGTTAGGTTACGTTATGCAAGCTTAATTTATTTTAGTTTGGTTTACTTTAATTTATAGTTTAGTTTATAGTTTTGTTTATAGTTTAGTTTAGTTTGGTGTATAGTTTTATTTAGTTTAGTTTAGTTTAATTTAGGTTAGGTTAGTTTACTTTAGTTTAGTTTAGGTTAGGTTAGGTTAGGTTAATTTACTTTAGTATAGTTTAGTTTATTTCATTTTAGTTTAGTTTATAGTTTAGTTTGGTTTATAGTTTAGTTTACAGTTTTGTTTAGTTTAGTTCAGTTTAGTTTAGTTTGGGTTATTTTAGGTTAGTTTAGTTTTGTTTAGTTTATAGTTTAGTTTAGTTTATTTTACAGTTTAGATTATTCTTTAGTTTATAGTGTAGTTAATAGTTTAGTTTAATTTAGTGTAATTTAGTTTGGTTTATTTTAGTATAGTTTCGTTTACATTAGGTTATGTTAGATTAGGTTAGGTTAGGTTAGCTTACTTTAGTTTAGTTTAGTTTAGGTGAGGTTAGTTTAGGTTAGTTTAGTTTACTTAAATTTATTTTAATTTAGTTTAGTTTAGTTTAGTTTAGTGCATAGTTTAGGTAATCGTTTAGTTTAGTTTAGATTAGTTTAGTTTAGGTCAGTTTAGTTTAGGTTAAGTTAGCTTAGGTTAGTTTAGATGAGTTTAGTTTATAGTTTAGTTTATTTTAGTTTGTAGTTTAATTTAATTTAGTTTAGTTTAGTTTAGGTTAGGTTAGGTTAGGTTAGGTTAGTTTAGTTTAGTTTAGGTTGGGTTATGTTAGATTAGGTTAGATTAGGTTAGTTTGGTTTAGTTTAGTCCAGTTAAATTTAGTTTAGTTATACTTTAGTTTAGCTTAGTTTAGTTTATAGTTTAGTTTAGTTTTGTTTATAGTTAAGTTTATAATTTAGTTTAGTATAGTTTAATTTAGTTTAGCTAAGTTTAGTTTACTTTAGTTTAGTTTAGTTTTGGGTAGGTTATGTTAGGTTAGGTTAGTTTAGTTTAGTTTAGGTTAGGTTAGGTTAGTTTAGTTTAGCTGAGTTTAGTTTAGTTTAGGTTAGGTTAGGTAAGTTTAGTTTAGTTAGGTTTTGTTTATAGTTTTGTTTAATTTAGTTTATAGTTTAGTTCATAGTTTATTTTAGTTTAATATATAGTTTAAATTAGTTTAGTTTAGTTTAATTTAGGTTAATTTAGTTTACTTTAGTTTAGGTTAGGTTAGGTTAGGTTAAGTTAGTTCAGTTTAGTATAGTTTAGTTTATAGTTTAGCTTATCGTTTAGTTTAGTTTAGTTTAGTATAGTTTATGTTAGGTTAGGTTAGTTTAGATTAGTTTAGTTTAGGTCAGTTTAGGTTAGGTTAAGTTAGGTTAGGTTAGTTTAGTTTTGTTTATAGTTTAGTTTATTTTAGTTTACAGTTTATTGTACAGCTCAGTTTAGTTTAGTTTAGTATAGTATAGTTTACTTTAGTTTAGGTTAGGTTAGGTTGGGTTAGTTTAGTTTAGTTTAGTTTAGGTTAGGTTAGGTTAGGTAAGGTTAATTTAGATTAAATTATTTTTGTTTAGTTTTGTTTATAGATTACTTTACTTTAGTTTATAGTTTAATTTAGTTTACTTTAGGTTATTTTAATTTGGTTTAGTTTAGTTTAGTTTAGTTTAGGTTAGGTTAGGTTAGTTTAGTATAGGTTATGTTAGGTTATGTAAGTTTAATTCAGTTTAGTTTAGTTTAGTTTATAGTTTAATTTATAGTTTTGTTCATAGTTAATTTAGTTTAGTTTAGGTTAAATTATGTTAATTTACTTTAGTTTAGTTTAGGTTAGGTTAGGTTGGGTTAGGTTAGTGTAGTTTAATTTAGTTTAATTAAATTTAGTTTAGTTTAGTTTAGTTAGCTTACGTTAGGTTAGTTTAGTTTAGTTTAGTGTAGTTTAGTTTTGTTTAGGTTAGGTTCGGTTAGGTTAGTTTAGATTAGTTTAGGTTAGGTTATGTTAGATTAGGTTAGGTTAGGTTAGTTTGGTTTAGTTTAGTTAAGTTTAGTTCACTTTATTCTTTAGTTTACTTTAGTTTATTTTATAGTTTAGTTTAGTTTTGTTTATAGTTTATTTTGCAGTTTAGTATAGTTTAGTTTAATTTATGTTAGGTTAGGTTAGTTTAATTTAGTTTAGATTTGTTTATAGTTAGGTTTACTTTTGTTTATAGTTTAGTTTAGTTTAGTTTATAGTTTAATTTAGTTTAGTTTAGTTTAGTTTAATTAGGTTAATTTAGTTTAGTTTAGTTTAGTGTAGTTTAAAATATAGTATCTTTAGTTTATAGTTTAGTTCATAGTTTTGTTTAGTTTAGCTTAGTTTAGTTTAGGTTAGTATAGAGTAGTTTAGTTTAGTTCAGTTTAGGTTAGAATAGGTTAGATTAGTGTGGTTTAGTTTAGTTTAGTTTAGTTGAATTTAATTTTGTTTAGTTTAGTTTAGTTTAGGTTACGTTAGTTTGTGTTAGGTTAGTGTAGTTTGTTTGTTTAGTTGAATTTAGATTAGTTTAGTTTAGGTTACGTTAGTTTAGTTTAGTTTAGTTTAGGTCAGGTTAGGTTGGGTTAGTTTAGTTCAGTTTAGTTTATTTTAGTTTATAGTTTAGTTTAGTTTAGTTTTTTTTAGGTTAAGTTAGGTTAGGTTAGTTTAGTTTAGTTTAGGTTACGTTACGTTACATTAGGTTAGGTTAGGTTAGTTTGGTTTAGTTTAGTTTAGTTAAGCTTAGTTTAGTTTATTCTTTAGTTTAGTTTAGTTTATTTTATAGTTTAATTTAGTTTTGTTTATAGTTTAGTTTGCAGTTTAGTATAGTTTAGTTTAATTTAGTTTAGGTTAAGTAAGGTTAGGTTAGGTTAGGTTAGTTTAGTTTAGATTAATTTATGTTAGGTTAGGTTAGTTTAATTTAGTTTAGTTTTGTTTATAGTTTAGTTTAGTTTAGTTTATAGTTTAGTTTATAGTTTAGTTTAGTTTAGTTTATAGTTTAATTTAGTTTAGTTTAGTTTAGTTTAGTTTAGTTTAATTTAGGTTAATTTAGTTTAGTTTAGTTTAGTTTAAAATATAGTATCTTTAGTTCATAGTTTAGTTCATAGTTTTGTTAAGTTTAGTTTAGTTTAGTTTAGTTCAGGTTAGTATAGGGTAGTATAGTTTAGTTTAGTTTATAGTTTAATTAATAGTGTACTTTAGTTGATAGTTTAGTTCAGTTTAGTTTATAATAGTTTAGTTTAGTTTAGTTTAGATTATGTTAGGTTAATTTACTTTAGTATAGGTTAGGTTAAGTTAGGTTAGGTTAGGTTAGTTAGGTTTAGTTTAGTTTAGTTTATAGTTTAGTTTAGTTTAGTTTATAGTTTAGTTTATACTTTAGTTTATATTTTAGTTTATAGTTTAGTTTAGTATAGTGTTGTTTATTTTGGTTTAGTTTTGTTTAGTTTAGTTTAAATTAGTTTCGTTTAGGTTAGGTTATCTTAGATTAGGTTAGGTTAGGTAAGCTTAGTTTAGTTTAGTTTAGTTTAGGTTAGGTTAGGTTAGGTTAGGTTGGTGAAGTTCAGTTTAGTTTAGTTTAGTTAAATTTAGTTCAGTTCATAGTTTAGTTTAGTTTAATTAATAGCTTAGTTTATAGTTTAGTTTAGTTTATAGTTTAATTTGTAGTTAAGTATAGTTTAGTTTAGGTTAATTTAGTTTAGTTTAGTTTATTTTAGTATAGCTTATGTTAGGTTAGTTTATAGTTTAATTTATAGTTTAGTTTAGTTTATAGTTTAGTTTATAGTTTAGTTCAGTTTATAATAGTTTAGTTTAGGTTAGGTTAGTTTAGTTTAGTTTAGGTTAGGTTTGGCTAGGTTAGCTTAGGATAGGTTAGTTTGAATTAGTTTAGTTTAGTTTAGTATAGTTTATAGTTTAGTTTACTTTAGTTTATTATTTAATTTAGTGTAGTTTAGTTTATAGTTTCGTTTATAGTTTAGTTTGGTTTAGTTTAGTTTATTTTAGTTTAGCTTAGATTAGTTTAGTTTGTCTTAAGTTAGGTTAGGTTAGGGGAGATTAGTTTAGTTTAGTTGAGTTTAATTTAGTTTAGTTTAGTTTATAGTTTAGTTTAGTTTAGTTTATAGTTCAATTAATAGTTTAGTTTTGTGTATAGTTTATGTTATCGTTTAGGTTAGTTTAGATTAGTTTAGTTTAGGTCAGTTTAGGTTAGGTTAAGTTAGGTTAGGTTAGTTTAGATTAGTTTAGTTTAATTTAGTTTAGTTTATAGTTTAGTTTATTTTAGTTTATAGTTTAATTTAGTTTAGTTTAGTTTAGTTTAGGTTAGGTTACGTTAGGTTAGGTTAATTTAGTTTAGTTTAGTTTAGGTTAGGTTAGGTTAGGTAAGTTTAATTTAGTTTAGTTTGGTTTAGTTTAATTTATAGTTTAGTTTATAGTTTGTTTTATAGTTTATATTGGTTTATAGTTTAATTTAGTTTAGTTTACTTTAGTTTAATTTATTAGGTTAGGTTAGGTTAGCTTAGTTTAGTTTAGTAAAGATTAGGTTAGGTTAGGTTAGGTAAGGTTAATTTACTTTAGTAAAGTTTAGTTTAGTTTATTTTAGTTTAGTTTATAGTTTAGTTTACAATTTTGTTTAGTTTAGTTTAGTTTAGTTTGGGTTAGGTTAGGTTAGGTTAGTTTAGTTTAGTTTATAGTTTAGTTTAATTTAGTTTACAGTTTAGTGTATCCTTTAGTTTTTAGTGTAGTTTATAGTTTACTTTAATTTAGTGTAGTTTAGTTTTGTTTAGTTTAGTATAGTTTTGTTTACTTTTGGTTAGGTGAGATTATGTTAGGTTAGGTTAGCTTACTTTAGTTTAGTTTAGTTTAGTGTACGTTATGTTAGTTTAGGTTGATTTAGTTAACTTTGGTTTAGTTTAGTTTAATTTAGTTTAGTTTATAGTTTAGTTTATAGTTTAGTTTAGTTTAGTTTATAGTTTAATTTATAATTTAGTTTAGTTTAGTTTAATTTAGTTTAGAGTAGGTTAGGTTAGGTTAGGTTAGTTTAGTTTAGTTTAGGTTAGGTTAGGTTAGGTTAATTTAGTTTAGTTGAGTTTTTTTTAGTTTAGTTTAGTTTAGTTTATAGTTTAATTTATAGTTTAGTTTAGTATACCTTATAGTTTAGTTTAGTAATTTATAGTTTAATTTAGTTTAGTTTAGTTTAATTTAGTTTAGTTTAGTTTATAGTTTTGTTTATAGTTTAGTTTAGTTTAGGTTATGTTATGTTAGGTTAGTTAGTTCAGTTTAGTTTAGGTTAGGTTAGGCTAGGTTAGGTAAGTTTAATTTAGTTTAGTTAAGTTTAGTTTATAGTTAATTTATAGTTTAGTTTGTAGTTTAGTTTAGTTTAGTTTAGTTTGGTTTAGTTTAGTTTAGGCTAAGTTATGTTAGGTTCGTTTAGTTTAATTTAGTTTAGATTAGGTTACGTTAGATTAGGTTAGGGTAATTAAGTTTAGTTTAGTTGAATTTAGTTTATAGTTTAATTTATAGTTTAGTTTAGTTTACTTTATAGTTTAGTTTAGTTAATTTATAGTTTAATTTAATTTACTTTAGTCTAGTTTAATTTAGTTTACTTTAGTTTATAGTTTTGTTTATAGTTTAGTTTAGTTTAGGTTAATTTATGTTAGGTTAGTTTAGTTTAGATT
Source organism: Metallyticus violacea (assembly GCA_030762175.1). Lineage (NCBI taxonomy): Eukaryota > Metazoa > Arthropoda > Insecta > Mantodea > Metallyticidae > Metallyticus > Metallyticus violacea. The sequence continues at coordinate 98,100,483 of CM060835.1, read as the reverse complement.
AGTTTATTTTAGGTTAGGTTAGGTTAGTGTAGTTTAGTTTAGTTTAGCTGAATTTTGTTTAGTTTAGTTTAGTTTAGGTTACGTTAAGTTAGTTTAGTTTAGTTTAGTTTAGTGTATGTTAGGTTAGGTTAGGTTAGTTTGGTATAGTTTAGTTTAGTTTAGTTTTGTTTACAGTTTGGTTTAGTTTAGTTTATTGTTCAGTTTATAGTTTAGTTTAGTTTAGTTTAGGTTAGGTTGTGTTTGTTTAGTTTAGGTTAGGTTAGGTTAAGTTAGGTTAGTTTAGTTTAGGATAGTTTAGTTTAGTTTAGTTTCGTTTATAGTTTAGTTTATTTTATTTTATAGTTTAGTTTATAGTTTTGTTTAGTTTAGTTTATTTTAATTAATTTAGGTTAGGTTAGGTTAGTTTAGGTTAGGTTAGATTAGAGTAGTTTAGTTTAGGTTAGGTTATGATAGGTTATAGCCGTTTAATTTAATTTAGTTTAGTTTAGTTGAATTTAATTTAGTTTACTTAGATCAGTTTAAGTAAGTTAGGTTAGTTTAATTTATTTCAGTTTAATTTAGTTTAGTTTAGTTTATAGTTTGGTTTATAGTTTAGCTTAGATTAGTTTAGTTTAGTTTAGTTTAGGTTAAGTTATGTTAGGTTAGTGTAGTTTAGTTTAGGTCAGGTTCGGTTAGGTGAGGGTAGGTAAGTTTAATTTAGTTCAGTTTAGTTTAGTTAAGTTTAGTTTATAGTTTAGTTTATAGTTTAGTTTGTAGTTTAATTTAGTTTAGGTTAGTTTAGTTTAGTTTAGGTTAAGTTATGTTAGGTTCGTTAAGTTTAATTTAGTTTAGATTAGGTTAGGTTGGGTTAGGTTAGGGTATTTAAGTTTAGTTTAGTTGAATTTAGTTTAGTTTAGTTCAGTTTAGGTTAGGTTAGGTTAGTTTAGTTTAGTTGAGTTTAGGTGTGGTTAGGTTAGGTTAGGTTAGTTTAGTTTAGTTTAGTTTATAGTTCAGTTTAGTTTAGTTTTGTTTAATTTAGTTTAGTTTATAGTTTAGTTGAATTTAGGTTAGTTTAGTTCAGTTTAGTTTAGTTTAGTTTTATTTTAGGTTAGGTTAGGTTAGTTTGGCTTAGTTTAGTCTAGTTAAGGTTAGTTCAGTTTTTTTAGTTTATAGTTTAGTTTAGTTTAGTTTATAGTTTAGTTTAGTTTAGTTTAGTTTATAATAGTTTAAGTTAGTTTAGTTTAGGTTAGGTTAGGTTAGTTTACTTTAGTTTAGTTTAGGTTAGGTTAGGCTAGGTTAAGTTAGGTTAGGTTAGTTTAGAACAGTTTAGTTTAGTTTAATTTATAGTTTAGTTTACTTTAGTTTATTATTTAATTTAGTTTAGTTTATAGCTTCTTTTACAGTTTAGTTTGGTTTAGTTTAGTTTAATTTAGTTTACCTTAGATTAGTTTAGTTGGTTTTAGGTTAGGTTAAGTTAGGTGAGGTTAGTTAAGTTTAGATGAGTTTAATTTAGTTTAGTTTAGTTTATAGTTTAGTTTAGTTTACTTTAATTTATAGTTCAATTTATAATTTAGTTTAGTTTAGTTTATAGTTTAGTTTATCGTTTAGTTTAGTTTAGTTTAGTATAGTTTAGGATAGGTTAGGTTAGTTTAGATTAGTTTAGTTTAGGTCAGTTTACGTTAGGTTAAGTTAGATTAGGTTAGTTTAGTTTTGTTTATGGTTTAATTTATTTTAGTTTACAGTTTATTGTACAGCTCAGTTTAGTTTAGTTTAGTATAGTATAGTTTACTTTAGTTTAGGTTAGGTTAGGTAAGGTTAATTTAGATTATTATTAGTTTAGTTTAGCTTTGTTTATAGTTTACTTTACTTTAGTTTATAGTTTAATTTGCTTTACTTTAGGTTATTTTAATTTGGTTTAGTTTAGTTTAGTTTAGTTTAGGTTAGGTTAGGTTAGGTTAGTTTAGTTTAGTATAGGTTATGTTAGATTATGTAAGTTTAATTCAGTTTAGTTTAGTTTAGTTTATAGTTTAATTTATAGTTATTTTTATAGTTAATTTAGTTTAGTTTAGTTTAGGTTAAATTATGTTAATTTACTTTAGTTTAGTTAAGGTTAGGTTATGTTGGGTTAGGTTAGGGTAGTTTAATTTAGTTTAGTTGAATTTAGATTAGTTCAGTTTAGTTTAGGTTACGTTAGGTTAGTTTAGTTTAGTTTAGTGTAGTTTAGTTTGGTTTAGGTTAGGTTAGGTTAGTTTAGATTAGTTTAGGTTAGGTTATGTTAGATTAGGTTAGGTCAGGTTAGTTAAGTTTAGTTTACTCTAGTTAAGTTTAGTTCAGTTTATTCTTTAGTTTAGTTTAGTTTATTTTATAGTTTAGTTTAGTTTTGTTTATAGTTTAGTTTGCAGTTTAGTATAGTTTAGTTTAGTTTAATTTAGTATAGGTTAAGTAAGGTTAGGTTAGGTTAGGTTAGTTTTGTTTAGTTTAGTTTATAAATTAGTTTATAGTTTAGTTTAGTTTAGTTTATAGATTAATTTAGTTTAGTTTAGTTGAGTTTAGTTTAATTTAGGTTAATTTAGTTTAGTTTAGTTAAGTTTAGTTTAAAATATAGTATCTTTAGTTTATAGTTTAGTTCATAGTCTTGTTTAGTTTAGTTTAGTTTAGTTTAGTTCAGGTTAGTATAGAGTAGTTTAGTTTAGTTTAGTTTATAGTTTAATTTATAGTTTACTTTAATTTATAGTTTAGTTTATATTTTAGTTCAGTTTAGTTTATAATAGTTTAGTTTAGTTTAGATTATGTTAGGTTAGTTTAGTTTAGTATAGGTTGGGTTAAGTTAGGTTAGGTTAGGTTAGTTAGGTTTAGTTTAGTTTAGTTTATAGTTTAGTTTAGTTTAGTTTATAGTTTAGATTTTACTTTAGTTTATATTTTAGTTTATATTTAATTTAGTTTAGTGTTGTTTATTTTGGTTTAGTTTTGTTTAGTTTAGTTTAAATTAGTTTCGTTTAGGTTAGGTTATGTTAGATTAGGTTAGGTTAGGTAAGCTTAGAGTAGTATAGTTTAGGTTAGGTTAGGTTAGGTTAGGTTAGGTTAGTTAAGTTCAGTTTAGTTTAGTTTAGTTAAGTTTAGTTTAGTTCATAGTTTAGTTTAGTTTAATTTATATCTTAGTTTATAGTTAAGTTTAGTTTATAGTTTAATTTATTGTTAAGTTTAGTTTAGTTTAGTTTAATTTAGTTTAGTTTAGTTTATTTTAGGATAGCTTATGTTAGGTTAGGTAAGGTTAGTTTAGTTTATAGTTTAATTTATAGTTTAGTTTAAAGTTTAGTTTATAGTTTAGTTTAGTTTAGTTTATAATCGTTTAGTTTAGGATAGGTTAGGTTAGTTTAGTTTAGTTTAGTTTAGATTAGGTTTGGCTAGGTTAAGTTAGGTTAGGTTAGTTTAGGCTAGTTTAGTTTAGATTAGTTTATAGTTTAGTTTACTTTAGTTTATTATTTAATTTAGTGTAGTTTAGTTTATAGTTTAGTTTATTTTAGTTTGTAGTTTAATTTAGTTTTGTTTGGTTTAGTTTAGTTTAGGTTAGGTTAGTTTAGTTTAGTTTCGTTTAATTTAGTTTAGTTTAGTTTATAGTTTAGTTAAGTTTAGTTTATAGTTTAATTTATAATTTAGTTTAGTTTGGTTTATCTTTTAGTTTATCCTTTAATTTAGTTTAGATTAGTTTAGTTTAGGTCAGTTTATGTTAGGTTAAGTTAGGTTAGGTTAGTTTAGATTAGTTTAGTTTAGTTTATAGTTTAGTTTATTTTAGTTTATAGTTTAATTTAGTTTAATTTGGTTTAGTTTAGTTTACTTTAGGTTAGGTTAGGTTAGGTTAATTTAGTTTAGTTTAGGTTAGGTTAGGTAAGTTTAATTTAGTTTCGTTTGGTTTAGTTTAGTTTATAGTTTAGTTTATAGTTTTGTTTATAGTTTAGTTTAGTTTATAGTTTAATTTAGTTTATTTTAGTTTAGTTTAATTTAGGTTAGGTTAGTTTAGTTTAGTTTAGTTTAGTTTATAGTTTAGATTAGTTTATAGTTTACTTTACAGTTTTGTTTAGTTTAGTTTAGTTTAGTTTAGTTTGGGTTAGGTTAGTATAGCTTAGTTTACTTTAGGTTAGGTTAGATTATGTTAGGTTTGGTTAGCTTACTTTAGTTCAGTTTATTTTAGGTTAAGTTAGGTTAGGTTAGTTTAGTTTAGTTAACTTTGGTTTAGTTTAGTTTAGTGTATTTTATAGTTTAGTATATAGTTTAGTTTAGTTAAGTTTATAGTTTAATTTATAATTTAATTTAGTTTAGTTTAGTTTAATATAGTTTAGAGTAGGTTAGGTTAGGTTAGTTTAGTTTAGTTTAGGTTAGGTTAGGTTAGGTTAATTTAGTTTATTTGAGTGTAATTTAGTTTAGTTTAGTTTAGTTAATAGTTTAATTTATAGTTTAGTTTAGTTATTTTTTATAGTTTAGTTTAGATAATTTATAGTTTAATTTAGTTAAGTTTAGTTTAATTTAGTTTAGTTTAGTTTGTAGTTTAGTTTAGTTTAGTTTAGTTTAGGTTAAGTTATGTTAGGTTCGTTTAGTTTAATTTAGTTTAGATTAGGTTAGATTAGATTACGTTAGGGTAGTTAAGTTTAGTTTAGTTGAAAATAGGTTATAGTTTGATTTATAGTTTAGTTTTGTTTACTTTATAGTTTAGTTTAGTTAATTTATAGTTTAATCTACTTTAGTTTAATTTAGTTTAATTTAGTTTACTTTAGTTTATAGTTTTGTTTATAGTTTAGTTTAGTTTAGTTTAGGTTAGTTCAGGTAAGGTTAGGTTAGGTTACTGTAGTTTAGTTTAGTTTAGCTGAATTTTGTTTAGTTTAGTTAGTTTCGGTTACGTTAGGTTAGTTTAGTTTAGTTTAGTGTATGTTAGGTTAGGTTAGGTTAGTTTAGTTTAGTTTAGTTTAGTTTATAGTTTAGTTTAGTTTAGATTATAATTTAATTTAGAATTTAGTATACTTTAATTTATAGATTAGTTTATAGTTTAGTTAAAATTTTAGTTTAGTTTATTTTAGTTTAGGTTAGGTTACGGAAGGTTAGGTTAGGTTAGGTTAGTTTAGATTAGTTTGATTTATTTAAGGTTAGGTTAGGTTAGTTTAGTATAGTTTAGTTTACTTTTGTTTACAGTATAGTTAAGTTTAGTTTATAGTTTAGTTTAGTTTAGATTAGGTTGGGTTAGTTCATTTTAGTTTAGTTTGGGTTAGGTTAGGTTAGTTTAGTTTAGTTTAATGTTTAGTTTATTCTTTAGTTTATAGTGTAGTTTATAGTTTAGTTAAATTTAGTGTAGCTTAGTTTGGTTTATTTTAGTATAGTTTCGTTTACGTTAGATTATGTTAGATTAGGTTAGGTTAGGTTAGCTTACTTTAGTTTAGTTTAGGTTAGGTTAGGTTAGTTTAGTTTAGTTAAGTTTAGTTTAATTTAGTCTAGTTTAGTTTAGTTTAGTGTATAGTTTAGGTAATCAATTGGTTTAGCTTAGATTAGTTTAGTTTAGGTCAGTTTAGTTTAGGTTTAGTTAGCTTAGGTTAGTTTAGACTAGTTTAGTTTATTTTACTTTAGTTTATGGTTTAGTTTATTTTAGTTTGTAGTTTAATTTAGATTAGTTTATTTTAGTTTAGGTTGGGTTATGTTAAATTAGGTTAGATTAAGTTAGTTTGGTTTAGTTTAGTCTAGTTAAATTTAGTTTAGTTATACTTTAGTTTAGTTTAGTTTATAGTTTAGTTTAGTTTTCTTTATAGTTAAGTTTATAGTTTAGTATAGTTTAGTTTAGTTTGATTTAGTTTAGCTAAGTTTAGTTTAGTTTAGTTTAGTTTAGTTTCGGGTAGGTTATGTTAGGTTAGGTTAGGTTAGTTTAGTTTAGTTTAGGTTAGGTTAGGTTAGGTTAGGTTAGGTTAGTTTAATTTAGTTGAGTTTAGTTTAGTTTAGGTTAGGTTAGGTAAGGTTAGGTTAGGTTAGGTTAGGTTAGTTTAGTTTAGTCTAGTTTATGTGAGTTTAGGTTAATTTAGTTTAGTTTAGTCTAGGTTATGTTTCGCTAGGTTAAGTTAGGTTAGGTTAGTTTAGATTAGTTTAGTTTAGTTTATATTTTAGTTTACTTTAGTTTATTATTTAATTTAGTGTAGTTAATTTATAGTTTCGTTTATAGTTTAGTTTGGTTTAGTTTAGTTTTTTTAGTTTAGCTTAGATTAGTTTAGTTTGTTTTAGGTTAGGTTAGGTTAGGTGAGATTAGTTTAATTTAGTTGAGTTTAATTTAGTTTAGTTTAGTTTATATTTTAGTTTAGTTTAGTCTATAGTTCAATATATAGTTTAGTTTAGTTTTTATTTTAGGTTATCGTTTAGTTTAGTTTAGATTAGTTTAGTTTAGGTCAGTTTATGTTAGGTTAAGTTAGGTTAGGTTAGTTTAGATTAGTTTAGTTTAATTTAGTTTAGTTTATAGTTTATTTTATTTTAGTTTATAGTTTAATTTAGTTTAGTTTAGTTTATTGTAGTTTAGTTTGGTTAGGTTAGGTTAGGTTAATTTAGTTTAGTTTAGGTTAGGTTAGGTAAGTTTAATTTAGTTTAGTTTAATTTATAGATTATTTTATAGTTTTGCTTATAGTTTAGTTTAGTTTATAGCTTAATTTAGTTTAGTTTAGTTTAGTATAGTTTAACTTGGGTTAGGTTAGGTTAGTTTTGTTTAGTTTAGTTAAGGTTAGGTTGCGTTAGGTTAGGTTAATTTACTTTAGTATAGTTTAGTTTAGTTTATTTTAGTTTAGTTTATAGTTTAGTTTACAGTTTAGTTTAGTTTAGTTAGTTTAGGTTAGGTTAGGTTAGGTTAGAGTAGTTTAGTTTAGGTTAGGTTATGATAGGTTAGTGCAGTTTAATTTAATTTAGTTTAGTTTAGTTGAATTTAATTTAGTTTAGTTTGGTCAGTTTAGGTAAGTTAGATTAGTTTAGTTTAGTATAGGTTAGGTTATGTTACGTTAGATTAGTTTAGGGTAGTTGAGTTTAGTTTAGTTGAATTTAGTTTATAGTTTAATTTATAGTTTAGTTTAGTTTACTTTATAGTTTAGTTTAGTTAATTTATAGTTTAATTTACTTTAGTTTAGTCTAGTTTAATTTGGTTTACTTTAGTTTATAGTTTTGTATATAGTTTAGTTTAGGTTAATTTATGTTAGGTTAGTTTACTTTAGTTTAGTTTAGGTTAGGTTAGGTTAGGTTAGTTTAATTTTTGTTTAGTTTATTTTTTTATTTTAATTTAGTTTAGTTTATAATTTTTTTATAGTTTAGTTAATATTTTAGTTTTGTTTAGTTTAGTTTAGGTTAGGTTAGGGAAGGTTATGTTAGGTTAGGTTAGTTTAGTTTAGTTTATGTAAGATTAAGTTAGGTTAGTTTGGTATAGTTTAGTTTAGTTTAGTTTTGTTTATAGTTTAGTTTAGTTTATTGTTCAGTTTATAATTTAGTTGAATTTCGTTTAGGTTAGGTTGGGTTAGTTTAGTTTAGTTTAGTTTAATTTAGTTAGTTTAGGTTAGGTTAGGTTAGGTTAGAGTATTTTAGTTTAAGTTAGGTTATGATAGGTTGGTGCAGTTTAATTTAATTTAGTTTAGTTTAGTTGAATTTAATTTAGTTTAGTTAGGTCAGTTTAGGTAAGTTAGGTTAGTTTAGTTTAGTATAGGTTAGGTTAGGTTGCGTTAGATTAGGTTAGGGTAGTTCAGTTTAGTTTAGTTGAATTTAGTTTATAGTTTAATTTATAGTTTAATTTAGTTTACTTTATAGTTTAGTTTAGTTAATTTATAGTTTAATTTACTTTAGTTATGTTAGGTAAGTTTAATTCAGTTTAGATTAGTTTAGTTTATGGTTTAATTTATAGTTTTGTTTATAGTTAATTTAGTTTGGTTTAGTTTAGTTTAGGTTAAATTATGTTAGGTTAGTATAGTTTAGTTTAGTTTAGGTTAGGTTAGGTTGGGTTAGGTTAGTGTAGTTTTATTTAGTTTAGTTTATTTTAGTTTAGTTTAGTATATAGTTCAGTTTAGTTTAGTTTTGTTTAATTTAGTTTAGTTTATAGTTTAGTTGGGTTTAGGTTAGTTTAGTTCAGTTTAGTTTAGTTTAGTTTAGTTTAGTTTAGGTTATTTTAGGTTAGTTTCGTTTAGTTTAGGATAGGTTATGTTAGATTAGGTTAGGTTAGGTTAGTTTGGTTTAGTTTAGTCTAGTTAAGTTTAGTGTAGTTTATACTTTAGTTTAGTTTAGTTTGTTTTATAGTTTTGTTAAGTTTTGTTTATACTTTAGTTTACAGTTTAGTATAGTTTAGTTTAGTTTAATTTAGTTTAGCTAAGTTTAGTTTAATTTAGTTTCGTTTAGTTTATATTTTTGTTTATAGTTCAGCTTAGTTTAGTTTAGTTTAGGTTAAGTTATGTTAGGTTAGTTTAGTTTAGTTTAGGTTCGGGTAGGTTAGGTTAGGTAAGCTTAATTTAGGTCAGTTTAGTTTAGTTAAGTTTAGTTTATAATTTAGTTTATAGTTTAGTTTGTAATTTAGTTTAGTTTAGTTTAGTTTAGTTTAGTTTAGGTTAAGTTATGTTGGGTTCGTTTAGTTTAATTTAGTTTAGATTATTTTAAGTTAGATTAGGTGAGGGTATTTAATTTTAGTTTAGTTTAGTTCAGTTTAGGTTACGTTAGATTAGTTTAGTTTAGTTTAGGTTAGGTTAGGTTAGTTTAGTTTAGTTTAGTTTATTTAAGTGTAGTTTAGTTTATAGTTCAGTTTAGTTTAGTTTTGTTTTATTTTGTTTAGTTTATAGTTTAGTTGAGTTTAGGTTAGTTTAGTTGAGTTGAGTTGAATTTATTTTATTTTAGGTTAGGTTAGTTTAGTTTAGTTTAGGTTGGGTATTGTTAGATTAGGTTAGTTTAGGTTGGTTAAGTTCAGTTTAGTTTAGTTTAGTTAAGTTTAGTTTAGTTTATAGTTTAGTTCAGTTTATTTTATAACTAGTTTATAGTTTATTTTGGTTTATAGTTTAATTTATAGTTAAGTTTACTTTAGTTTAATTTAATTTAATTTATTTTATTTTAGGGTAGCTTATGTTAGGTTAGTTTAGTTTATAGTTTAATTTATGGTTTATTTAGTTTATAGTTTAGTTTATAGTTTAGTTTAATTTATAATAGTTTAGAATAGGTTAGGTTAGGTTAGGTTAGGTTAGTTTAGTTTAGTTTAGTTTAGGTTAGGTTTGGCTAGGTTAAGTTAGGTTAGGTTAATTTAGATTAGTTTAGTTTAGTTTAGTTTATAGGTTAGTTTACTTTAGTTTATTATTTTATTTAGTGTAGTTTAGTTTATAGTTTCGTTTATAGTTTAGTTTGGTTTAGTATAGTTTATTTTAATTTAGCTTAAATTAGTTTAGTTTGTCTTTGGTTAGGTTAGGTTAGGTGAGATTACTTTAGTTTAGTTGAGTTTAATTTAGTTTAGTTTATAGTTTAGTTTAGTTTAGTTTATAGTTCAATTTATAGTTTAGTTTAGTTTATAGTATATGCTATCGTTTAGTTTAGTTTAGATTAGTTTAGTTTAGGTCAGTTTAGGTTAGGGTAAGTTAGGTTAGGTTAGTTTAGATTAGTTTATTTTAATTTAGTTTAGTTTATAGTGTGGTTTATTTTAATTTATAGTTTAATTTAGTTTAGTTTACTTTAGTTTAGGTTAGGTTAGGTTAATTTAGTTTAGTTTAGGTTAGGTTAGGTTAGGTTAATTTACTTTAGTAAAGTTTAGTTTAGTTTAATTTATAGTTTAGTTTATAGTTTTGTTTATAGTTTAATTTAGTTTAGTTTAGTTTAATTTAGGTTAGGTTAGATTAGTTTAGTTTAGTTTAGTTTAGGTTAGGTTAGGTTAGGTTAATTTACTTTAGTAAAGTTTAGTTTAGTTTAGTTTAGTTTATAGTTTAATTTAGTTTACAATTTTGTTTAGTTTAGTTTAGTATAGTTTGGGTTAGGTTAGGTTAGGTTAGGTTAGTTTTGCCTAGTTTAGTTTATAGTTTAGTTTAATTTAGTTTACAGTTTAGTTTATCCTTTAGTTTATAGTGTAGTTTATAGTTTAGTTTAATTTAGTGTACTTTAGTTTGGTTTAGTTTAGTATAGTTTCGTTTACTTTAGGTTAGGTGAGATTATGTTAGGTTAGGTTAGCTTACTTTAGTTAAGTTTAGTTCGGTTTAATTTTGGTTAGGTTACGTTAGGTTAGTGTAGTTAACTTTGGTATAGTATAGTTTAGTTTAGTTTAGTTTAGTTTAGTTTATAGTTTAGTTTATAGTTTAGTTTAGTTTAGTTTATAGTTTAATTTATAATTTAGTTTAGTTTAGTTTAGAGTAGGTTAGGTTAGGTTAGGTTAGTTTAGTTTAGTTTAGGTTAGGTTAAGTTAGGTTAATTTAGTTTATTTTAGTTTAATTGAGTTTAATTTAGTTTACTTTAGTTTAGTTTATAGTTTAATTTATAATTTAGTTTAGTTTAGTTTAGAGTAGGTTAGGTTAGGTTAGGTTAGTTTAGTTTAGTTTAGGTTAGGTTAGGTTAATTTAGTTTAGTTTAGTTTAATTGAGTTTAATTTAATTTAGTTTAGTTTAGTTTATAGTTTAATTTATAGTTTAGTTTATTTATCCTTATAGTTTAGTTTAGTCAATTTAGAGTTTAATTTAGTTTAGTTTAGTTTAATTTAGTTTAGTTTAGTTTATAGTTTTGTTTATAGTTTAGTTTAGTTTAGTTTAGTTTAGGTTAAGTTATGTTAGGTTAGTTTAGTTTAGTTTAGTTTAGGTTAGGTTAGGTTAGGTTAGGTTAGGTAAGTTTAATTTACTTTAGTTTAGTTTAGTTAAGTTTAGTTTATAGTTTAGTTTGTATTTTAGTTTAGTTTAGTTTGGTTTAGTTTAGTTTAGGTTAAGTTATGTTAGGTTCGTATAGTTTAATTTAGTTTAGATTAGGTTACGTTAGATTAGGTTAGGGTAGTTCAGTTTAGTTGAGTTGAATTTAGTTTATAATTTAATTTGTAGTTTAGTTTAGGCTACTTTATAGTTTAGTTTAGTTAATTTATAGTTTAGTCTAGTTTAATTTAGTTTACTTTAGTTTATAGTTTTGTTTATAGTTTAGTTTAGTTTAGTTTAGGTTAATTTATGTTAGGTATATTAGTTTAGTTTAGTTTAGGTTAGGTTAGGTTAGGTTAGGTTAGTTTAATTAATTTAGTTTATTTTGTTTAGTTTAGTTTATAATTTATTTTATAGTTTAGTTAATATTTTAGTTTAGTTTAGTTTAGTTTAGGTTAGGTTAGGGAAGGTTTGGTTAGGTTAGGTTAGTTTAGTTTAGTTTATGTAAGGTTAAGTTAGGTTAGTTTGGTATAGTTTAGTATAGTTTAGTTTTGTTTACAGTTTAGTTCAGTTTAGTTTATAGCTTAGTTTATAGTTTAGTTTAGTTTATAGTTGAATTTATAGTTAAGTTTAGTTTAGTTTAGTTAAATTTAGTTTAGTTTAGTTTATTTTAGGGTACCTAATGTTAGGTTAGTTTATAGTTTAATTTATAGTTTAGTTTAGTTTAGGTTAGGTTTGGCTAGGTTAGCTTAGGATAGGTTAGTTTGAATTAGTTTAGTTTAGTTTAGTTTATAGTTTAGTTTACTTTAGTTTATTATTTAATTTAGTGTAGTTTAGTTTATAGTTTCGTTTATAGTTTAGTTTGGTTTAGTTTAGTTTATTTTAGTTTAGCTTAGATTTTTTTAGTTTAGCTTAAGTTGGGTTAGGTTAGGTGAGATTAGTTTAGTTTAGTTGAGTTTAATTTAGTTTAGTTTAGTTTATGGTTTAGTTTAGTTTATAGTTCAATTTATAGTTTAGTTTAGTTTATAGTTTATTTTATCGTTTAGGTTAGTTTAGATTAGTTTAGTTTAGGTCAGTTTAGTTTAGGTTAAGTTAGGTTAGGTTAGTTTAGATTAGTTTAGTTTAGGTTAGGTTAAGTTGGATAAGTTTAATTTAGTTTAATTTGGTTTAGTTTAATTTATAGTTTAGTTTATAGTTTAGTTTATAGTTTAGTTTAGTTTATAGTTCAATTTATAGTTTAGCTTATTTTATAGTTTATGCTTTCGTATAGGTTAGTTTAGATTAGTTTAGTTTAGGTCAGTTTAGGTTAGGTTAAGTTAGGTTAGGTTAGTTTAGATTAGTTTCGTTTAATTTAGTTTAGTTTATAGTTTAGTTTATTTTAGTTTCTAGTTTAATTTAGTTTAGTTTAATTTAGTTTAGGTTAGGTTACGTTAGGTTAGGTTAATTTAGTTTAGTTTAGTTTAGGTTAGGTTAGGTTAGGTAAGTTTAATTTAGTTTAGTTTGGTTTAGTTTAATTTATAGTTTAGTTTATAGTTTAGTTTATAGTTTAGTTTAGTTTAGTTTATAGTTCAATTTATAGTTTAGTTAAGTTTATAGTTTATGTTATCGTTTAGGTTAGTTTAGATTAGCTTAGTTTAGGTCAGTTTAGGTTAGGTTAAGTTAGGTGAGGTTAGTTTAGATTAGTTTAGTTTAATTTAGTTTAGTTTATAGTTTAGTTTAGTTTAGTTTATAGTTTAATTTAGTTTAGTTTAGTTTAGTTTAGGTTAGCTTAGGTTAGGTAATTTTAATTTAGTTTAGTTCGGTTTATTTTAATTTATAGTTTAGTTTATAGTTTTGTTTATAGTTTAGTTTAGTTTATAGTTTAATTTAGTTTAGTTTACTTTTAATTAATTTAATTTAGGTTAGGGTAGGTTAGTTTAGTTTAGTTTAGTAAAGGTTAGGTTAGGTTAGGCTAGGTAAGGTTAATTTACTTTAGTAAAGTTTAGTTTAGTTTATTTTAGTATAGTTTATAGTTTAGTTTACAATTTTGTTTATTTTAGTTTAGTTTAGTTTAGTTTGGGTTAGGTTAGGTTAGGTTAGTTTAGTTTAGATTAGTTTATAGTTTAGTTTAATTTAGTTTACAGTTTAGTGTATCATTTAGTTTATAGTGTAGTTTATAGTCTAGTTTAATTTAGTGTAGTTTAGTTTTGTTTAGTTTAGTATAGTTTTGTTTACTTTTGGTTAGGTGAGATTATGTTAGGTTAGGTTAGCTTACTTTAGTTCAGTTTAGTTTAGTTTAGGTTATGTTATGTTAGGTTAATTTAGTTAACTTTGGTTTAGTTTAGTTTAATTTAGTTTAGTTTATAGTTTAGTTTACCGTTTAGTTTAGTTTAGTTTACAGTTTAATTTATGATTTAGTTTAGTTTAGTTTAATTTAGTTTAGAGTAGGTTAGGTTAGGTTAGGTTAGTTTAGCTTAGTTTAGGTTAGGTTAAGTTAGGTTAGGTTAAGTTAGGTTAGGTTAGGTTAATTTAGTTTAGTTGAGTTTAATGTAGTTTAGTTTAGTTTAGTTTATAGTTTAATTTATAGTTTAATTTAGTTTACCTTATAGTCTAGTTTAGTTAATTTATAGTTTAATTCAGTTTAGTTTAGTTTAATTTAGTTTAGTTTAGTTTAGTTTAGTTTAGGTTAAGTTATGTTAGGTTCGTTTAGTTTAATTTAGTTTAGATTAGGTTACGTTAGATTAGGTTAGGGTAGTTAAATTTAGTTTAGTTGAATTTAGTTTATAGTTTAATTTATAGTTTAAATTAGTTTACTTTATAGTTTAGTTTAGTTAATTTATAGTTTAATTTAGTTTAGTTTAGTCTAGTTTAAATTAGTTTACTTTAGTTTATAGTTTTGTTTATAGTTTAGTTTAGTTTAGTTTAGGTTAATTTATGTTAGGTTAGTTTAGGTTAGGTTAAGTTAGGTTAGTTTAGTTTAGTATAGTTTAGTTTAGTTTATAGTTTAGTTTATTTTATTTTATAGTTTAGTTTGTAGTTTTGTTTAGTTTAGTTTAGTTTAGTTTAGTTAACTTAGGTTAGGTTAGGTTAGGTTAGGTTAGGTAGGAGTAGTTTTTTTTAGGTTAGGTTATGAGAGGTTAGTGCAGTTTAATTTAATTTAGTTTAGTTTGGTCGATTTTAATTTAGTTTACTTAGGTCAGATTAGGTAAGTTAGGTTAGCTTAGTTTAGTATAGGTTTGGTTACGTTAGGTAAGTTTAATTCAGTTTAGTTTAATTTAGTTTAGTTTATAGTTTAATTTATAGTTCTGTTTATAGTTAATTTAGTTTAGTATAGTTTAGTTTAGTTTAGGTTAAATTATGTTAGGTTTGTTTATTTTAGTTTAGGATAGGTTATGTTAGATTAGGTTAGGTTAGGTTAGTTTGGTTTAGTTTAGTCTAGTTAAGTTTAGTTTAGTTTATACTTTAGTTTAGTTTAGTTTATTTTATAGTTTAGTAAAGTTTTGTTTATAGTTTAGTTTGCAGTTTAGTATAGTTTTGTTTAGTTTATTTTAGTTTAGCTAAGTTTAGTTTAGTTTAGTTTATACTTTAATTTATAATTTAGTTTAGTTTAGTTTAGTTTAATTTAGTTTAGAGTGGGCTAGGTTAGGTTAGGGTAGTTTAGTTTAGTTTAGTTTAGGTTAGGTTAGGTTAGGTTAGTTTAGGTTAGTTTAATTTATTTGAGTTTAATTTAGTTTAGTTTAGTTTATAGTTTAATTTATAGTTTAGCTTAGTTTAGTTTAGTTTAGTTTAGGTTAATATATGTTAGGTTAGTTTAGTTTAGTTTAGTTTAGTTCAGGTTCGGTTAGGTTAGGTTAGGTAAGTTTAATTTAGTTCAGTTTAGTTTAGTTAAGTTTAGTTTATAGTTTAGTGTGTAGTTTAATTTAGTTTAGGTTAGTTTAGTTTAGTTTATTTTAAGTTATGTTAGGTTCGTTTAGTTTAATTTGGTTTAGATTAGGTTAGGTTAGGTTAGGGTATTTAAGTTTAGTTTAGTTGAATTTAGTTTAATTTAGTTCAGTTTAGGTTAGGTTAGGTTAGTTTAGTTTAGTTGAGTTTAGGTTAGGTTAGGTGAGGTTAGGTTATTTTAGTTTAGTTTAGTTTATTTAAGTGTAGTTTAGTTTATAGTTCAGTTTAGTTTAATTTTGTTTAATTTAGTTTAGTTTATAGTTTAGTTGAGTTTAGGTTAGTTTAGTTAAGTTTAGTTTAGTTTAGTTTATTTTAGGTTAGGATAGGTTAGTTTGGCTTAGTTTAGTCTAGTTAAGGTTAGTTTAGTTTAGTTTATAGTTTAGTTTAGTTTTGTTTATAGTTTAGTTTATAGTTTAGTGTAGTTTAGTTTAGTTTAATTTAATTTAGCTAAATTTAGTTTAGTTTAGTTTAGTTTAGTTTTGGGTAGGTTATGTTAGGTTAGGTTAGTTTAGTTTAGTTTAGGTTAGGTTAGGTTAGGTAAAGTTAGTTTAGTTAAGTTAAGTTTAGTTTATTTTAGGTTAGGTTAAGTAAGATTAAGTTAGGTTAGGTTAGTTTAGTTTAGTTTAGTTTATGTTAGGTTAGGTTAGTTTAGTTTAGTTTAGTTTTGTTTATAGTTTAGTTTAGTTTATTTTATAGTTTAGTTTATAGTTTAGTTAGTTTAGTTTATAGTTTAATTTAGCTTAGTTTAGTTTAGTTTAATTTAGGTTAATTTAGTTTAGTTTAGTTTAGGTTAGGTTAAGTTAGGTTAGGTTAGTTTAGTTTAGTTTAGTACAGTTTAGTTTAGTTCAAAATATAGTATCTGTAGTTTATAGTTTAGTTCATAGTTTTCTTTAGATTAGTTTAGTTTAGGTTAGGTTAGAGTAGTTTAGTTTATTTTAGTTTAGTTTATTTTAGGTTAGATTAGGCTACGTTAGTGTAGTTTAGTTTAATTTAGTTTAGTTGAATTTAATTTAGTTTAGTTTATTTTAGTTTAGGTTAGGTTAGGTTAGTTTAGGTTAGATTAGCTTAGGTTAGTTAAGTTTAGTTTAGTTTAGTTTAGTTTAGTTTAGGTTAATTTAGTTTACTTTAGTTTAGGTTAGGTTAAATTAGGTTATTTTAGTTTAGTTTAGAGTAGTACAGTTTAGTTTAGTTTAAAATATAGTATGTGTAGTTTATAGTTTAGTTCATAGTTTTCTTTAGATTAGTTTAGTTTAGGTTAGGTTAGAGTAGTATAGTTTATTTTAGTTTAGTTTACTTTAGGTTAGATTAGGTTACGTTAGTGTAGTTTAGTTTAATTTAGTTTAGTTGAATTTAATTTAGTTTAGTTTATTTTAGTTTAGGTTAGGTTAGGTTAGTTTAGGTTAGATTAGCTTAGGTTAGTTAAGTTTAGTTTAGTTTAGTTTGTAGTTTAGTTTAGTTTAGTGTAGTTTAGGTTAGGTTATGTTAGATTAGGTTAGCTTAGGTTAGCTTAGTTTAGTTTTGTTTAGTTTCGGTTAGGTTAGGATAGGTTAGGTTAGTTAAGTTTAGTTTAGTTTAGTTTAGTTAAGTTTAGTTTAGTTTATAGTTAAGTTCAGTTTAGTTTATAGCTTAGTTTATAGCTTAGTTTATTTCATAGTTTAATTAATATTTAAGTTTAGTTTAGTTTAATTTAGTTTAATTTATGGTTTACTTTAGTTTATAGTTTAGTTTATAATTTAGTTTAGTATAGTTTATAATAGTTTAGTTTAGTTTAGTTTAGGTTAGGTTAGGATGGTTTAGTTTAGTTTAGTTTAGGTTAAGTTAGGTTAGAATAGGTTAAGTTATGTTAGGTTAGTTTAGATTAGTTTAGTTTAGTTTATAGTTCAGTTTACTTTAGTATATTATTTAATTTAGTTCAGTTAAGTTTATAGTTTCGTTTATAGTTTAGTTTGGTTTAGTTTAGTTTAATTTACTTTACCTTAGATTAGTTTAGTTTGTTTTAGGTTAGGTTAGTTTAGGTGAGGTTAGTTTAGTTTAGTTTAATTTAGTTTAGTTTAGTTTATAGTTTAGTTTATTTTATTTTATAGTTCAATTTATAGTTTAGTTTAGTTTATAGTTTAGTTTATCGTTTAGTTTAGTTTAGTTTAGTTTAGTATAGGTTAGAATAGGTTAGTTTAGATTAGTTTAGTTTAGGGCAGTTTAGGTTAGATTAAGTTGGGTTAGGTTAGTGTAGATTAGTTTAGTTTAGTTTAGTTTAGTTTATAGTTTAGTTTATTTTAGTTTATAGTTTAATTTAGTTTAGTATAGTTTAGGTTAGGTTAGATTAGGTTAATTTAGTTTAGTTTAGGTTAGGTTACGTTATGCAAGCTTAATTTAGTTTAGTTTGGTTTACTTTAATTTATAGTTTAGTTTATAGTTTTGTTTATAGTTTAGTTTAGTTTGGTTTATAGTTTTATTTAGTTTAGTTTAGTTTAATTTAGGTTAGGTTAGTTTACTTTAGTTTAGTTTAGGTTAGGTTAGGTTAGGTTAATTTACTTTAGTATAGTTTAGTTTAGTTCATTTTAGTTTAGTTTATAGTTTAGTTTGGTTTATAGTTTAGTTTACAATTTTGTTTAGTTTAGTTCAGTTTAGTTTAGTTTGGGTTATTTTAGGTTAGTTTAGTTTTGTTTAGTTTATAGTTTAGTTTAGTTTATTTTACAGTTTAGTTTATTCTTTAGTTTATAGTGTAGTTAATAGTTTAGTTTAATTTAGTGTAATTTAGTTTGGTTTATTTTAGTATAGTTTCGTTTACATTAGGTTATGTTAGATTAGGTTAGGTTAGGTTAGCTTACTTTAGTTTAGTTTAGTTTAGGTGAGGTTAGTTTAGGTTAGTTTAGTTTACTTAAATTTATTTTAATTTAGTTTAGTTTAGTTTAGTTTAGTGTATAGTTTAGGTAATCGTTTAGTTTAGTTTAGATTAGTTTAGTTTAGGTCAGTTTAGTTTAGGTTAAGTTAGCTTAGGTTAGTTTAGATGAGTTTAGTTTATAGTTTAGTTTATTTTAGTTTGTAGTTTAATTTAATTTAGTTTAGTTTAGTTTAGGTTAGGTTAGGTTAGGTTAGGTTAGTTTAGTTTAGGTTGGGTTATGTTAGATTAGGTTAGATTAGGTTAGTTTGGTTTAGTTTAGTCCAGTTAAATTTAGTTTAGTTATACTTTAGTTTAGCTTAGTTTAGTTTATAGTTTAGTTTAGTTATGTTTATAGTTAAGTTTATAATTTAGTCTAGTATAGTTTAATTTAGTTTAGCTAAGTTTAGTTTAGTTTAGTTTAGTTTAGTTTTGGGTAGGTTATGTTAGGTTAGGTTAGTTTAGTTTAGTTTAGGTTAGGTTAGGTTAGTTTAGTTTAGCTGAGTTTAGTTTAGTTAATTTAGGTTAGGTTAGGTAAGTTTAGTTTAGTTAGGTTTTGTTTATAGTTTTGTTTAATTTAGTTTATAGTTTAGTTCATAGTTTATTTTAGTTTAATATATAGTTTAAATTAGTTTAGTTTAGTTAGTTTAATTTAGGTTAATTTAGTTTACTTTAGTTTAGGTTAGGTTAGGTTCGGTTAGGTTAAGTTAGTTCAGTTTAGTATAGTTTAGTTTATAGTTTAGCTTATCGTTTAGTTTAGTTTAGTTTAGTATAGTTTATGTTAGGTTAGGTTAGTTTAGATTAGTATAGTTTAGGTCAGTTTAGGTTAGGTTAAGTTAGGTTAGGTTAGTTTAGTTTTGTTTATAGTTTAGTTTATTTTAGTTTACAGTTTATTGTACAGCTCAGTTTAGTTTAGTTTAGTATAGTATAGTTTACTTTAGTTTAGGTTAGGTTAGGTCGGGTTAGTTTAGTTTAGTTTAGTTTAGGTTAGGTTAGGTTAGGTAAGGTTAATTTAGATTAAATTATTTTTGTTTAGTTTTGTTTATAGATTACTTTACTTTAGTTTATAGTTTAATTTAGTTTACTTTAGGTTATTTTAATTTGGTTTAGTTTAGTTTAGTTTAGTTTAGGTTAGGTTAGGTTAGTTTAGTATAGGTTATGTTAGGTTATGTAAGTTTAATTCAGTTTAGTTTAGTTTAGTTTATAGTTTAATTTA
This sequence comes from Metallyticus violacea, assembly GCA_030762175.1. Classification (NCBI taxonomy): domain Eukaryota; kingdom Metazoa; phylum Arthropoda; class Insecta; order Mantodea; family Metallyticidae; genus Metallyticus; species Metallyticus violacea. Next base: position 98,081,645 of record CM060835.1, on the reverse strand, counting down.
TAGTTTTGTTCATAGTTAATTTAGTTTAGTTTAGGTTAAATTATGTTAATTTACTTTAGTTTAGTTTAGGTTAGGTTAGGTTGGGTTAGGTTAGTGTAGTTTAATTTAGTTTAGTTAAATTTAGTTTAGTTTAGTTTAGTTAGCTTACGTTAGGTTAGTTTAGTTTAGTTTAGTGTAGTTTAGTTTTGTTTAGGTTAGGTTCGGTTAGGTTAGTTTAGTTTAGTTTAGGTTAGGTTATGTTAGATTAGGTTAGGTTAGGTTAGTTTGTTTTAGTTTAGTTAAGTTTAGTTCACTTTATTCTTTAGTTTATTTTAGTTTATTTTATAGTTTAGTTTAGTTTTGTTTATAGTTTATTTTGCAGTTCAGTATAGTTTAGTTTAATTTATGTTAGGTTAGGTTAGTTTAATTTAGTTTAGATTTGTTTATAGTTAGGTTTACTTTTGTTTATAGTTTAGTTTAGTTTAGTTTATAGTTTAATTTAGTTTAGTTTAGTTTAGTTTAATTAGGTTAATTTAGTTTAGTTTAGTTTAGTTTAGTATAGTTTAAAATATAGTATCCTTAGTTTATAGTTTAGTTCATAGTTTTGTTTAGTTTAGCTTAGTATAGTTTAGGTTAGTATAGAGTAGTTTAGTTTAGTTCAGTTTAGGTTAGAATAGGTTAGATTAGTGTAGTTTAGTTTAGTTTAGTTTAGTTGAATTTAATTTTGTTTAGTTTAGTTTAGTTTAGGTTACGTTAGTTTGTGTTAAGTTAGTGTAGTTTATTTTGTTTAGTTGAATTTAGATTAGTTTAGTTTAGGTTACGTTAGTTTAGTTTAGTTTAGTTTAGTTTAGGTCAGGTTAGGTTAGGTTAGTTTAGTTCAGTTTAGTTTATTTTAGTTTATAGTTTAGTTTAGTTTAGTTTTTTTTAAGTTAAGTTAGGTTAGGTTAGTTTAGTTTAGTTTAGGTTACGTTACGTTACATTAGGTTAGGTTAGGTTAGTTTGGTTTAGTTTAGTTTAGTTAAGCTTAGTTTAGTTTATTCTTTAGTTTAGTTTAGTTTATTTTATAGTTTAATTTAGTTTTGTTTATAGTTTAGTTTGCAGTTTAGTATAGTTTAGTTTAATTTAGTTTAGGTTAAGTAAGGTTAGGTTAGGTTAGGTTAGTTTAGTTTAGATTAATTTATGTTAGGTTAGGTTAGTTTAATTTAGTTTAGTTTTGTTTATAGTTTAGTTTAGTTTAGTTTATAGTTTAGTTTATAGTTTAGTTTAGTTTAGTTTATAGTTTAATTTAGTTTAGTTTAGTTTAATTTAGGTTAATTTAATTTAGTTTAGTTTAGTTTAAAATATAGTATCTTTAGTTCATAGTTTAGTTCATAGTTTTGTTAAGTTTAGTTTAGTTTAGTTCAGGTTAGTATAGGGTAGTATAGTTTAGTTTAGTTTATAGTTTAATTAATAGTGTACTCTAGTTGATAGTTTAGTTCAGTTTAGTTTATAATAGTTTAGTTTAGTTTAGTTTAGATTATGTTAGGTTAGTTTACTTTAGTATAGGTTAGGTTAAGTTAGGTTAGGTTAGGTTAGTTAGGTTTAGTTTAGTTTAGTTTATAGTTTAGTTTAGTTTAGTTTAGTTTATAGTTTAGTTTATACTTTAGTTTATATTTTAGTTTATAGTTTAGTTTAGTATAGTGTTGTTTATTTTGGTTTAGTTTTGTTTAGTTTAGTTTAAATTAGTTTCGTTTAGGTTAGGTTATCTTAGATTAGGTTAGGTTAGGTAAGCTTAGTTTAGTTTAGTTTAGGTTAGGTTAGGTTAGGTTAGGTTGGTGAAGTTCAGTTTAGTTTAGTTTAGTTAAATTTAGTTCAGTTCATAGTTTAGTTTAGTTTAATTAATAGCTTAGTTTATAGTTTAGTTTAGTTTATAGTTTAATTTATGATTAAGTATAGTTTAGTTTAGGTTAATTTAGTTTAGTTTAGTTTATTTTAGTATAGCTTATGTTAGGTTAGTTTATAGTTTAATTTATAGTTTAGTTTAGTTTATAGTTTAGTTTATAGTTTAGTTCAGTTTATAATAGTTTAGTTTAGGTTAGGTTTGGCTAGGTTAGCTTAGGATAGGTTAGTTTGAATTAGTTTAGTTTAGTTTAGTATAGTTTATAGTTTAGTTTACTTTAGTTTATTATTTAATTTAGTGTAGTTTAGTTTATAGTTTCGTTTATAGTTTAGTTTGGTTTAGTTTAGTTTATTTTAGTTTAGCTTAGATTAGTTTAGTTTGTCTTAGGTTAGGTTAGGTTAGGTGAGATTAGTTTAGTTTAGTTGAGTTTAATTTAGTTTAGTTTAGTTTATAGTTTAGTTTAGTTTAGTTTATAGTTCAATTAATAGTTTAGTTTTGTGTATAGTTTATGTTATCGTTTAGGTTAGTTTAGATTAGTTTAGTTTAGGTCAGTTTAGGTTAGGTTAAGTTAGGTTAGGTTAGTTTAGATTAGTTTAGTTTAATTTAGTTTAGTTTATAGTTTAGTTTATTTTAGTTTATAGTTTAATTTAGTTTAGTTTAGTTTAGTTTAGGTTAGGTTACGTTAGGTTAGGTTAATTTAGTTTAGTTTAGTTTAGGTTAGGTTAGGTTAGGTAAGTTTAATTTAGTTTAGTTTGGTTTAGTTTAATTTATAGTTTAGTTTATAGTTTGTTTTATAGTTTATATTGGTTTATAGTTTAATTTAGTTTAGTTTACTTTAGTTTAATTTATTAGGTTAGGTTAGGTTAGCTTAGTTTAGTTTAGCAAAGATTAGGTTAGGTTAGGTTAGGTAAGGTTAATTTACTTTAGTAAAGTTTAGTTTAGTTTATTTTAGTTTAGTTTATAGTTTAGTTTACAATTTTGTTTAGTTTAGTTTAGTTTAGTTTGGGTTAGGTTAGGTTAGGTTAGTTTAGTTTAGTTTAGTTTATAGTTTAGTTTAATTTAGTTTACAGTTTAGTGTATCCTTTAGTTTTTAGTGTAGTTTATAGTTTACTTTAATTTAGTGTAGTTTAGTTTTGTTTAGTTTAGTATAGTTTTGTTTACTTTTGGTTAGGTGAGATTATGTTAGGTTAGGTTAGCTTACTTTAGTTTAGTTTAGTTTAGTTTACGTTATGTTAGGTTAGGTTGATTTAGTTAACTTTGGTTTAGTTTAGTTTAATTTAGTTTAATTTATAGTTTAGTTTATAGTTTAGTTTAGTTTAGTTTATAGTTTAATTTATAATTTAGTTTAGTTTAGTTTAATTTAGTTTAGAGTAGGTTAGGTTAGGTTAGGTTAGTTTAGTTTAGTTTAGGTTAGGTTAAGTTAGGTTAGGTTAGGTTAATTTAGTTTAGTTGAGTTTTTTTTAGTTTAGTTTAGTTTAGTTTATAGTTTAATTTATAGTTTAGTTTAGTATACCTTATAGTTTATTTTAGTAATTTATAGTTTAATTTAGTTTAGTTTAGTTTAATTAAGTTTAGTTTAGTTTATAGTTTTGTTTATAGTTTAGTTTAGTTTAGGTTATGTTATGTTAGGTTAGTTAGTTCAGTTTAGTTTAGGTTAGGTTAGGCTAGGTTAGGTAAGTTTAATTTAGTTTAGTTTAGTTTAGTTAAGTTTAGTTTATAGTTAATTTATAGTTTAGTCTGTAGTTTAGTTTAGTTTAGTTTAGTTTGGTTTAGTTTAGTTTAGGTTAAGTTATGTTAGGTTCGTTTAGTTTAATTTAGTTTAGATTAGGTTACGTTAGATTAGGTTAGGGTAGTTAAGTTTAGTTTAGTTGAATTTAGTTTATAGTTTAATTTATAGTTTAGTTTAGTTTACTTTATAGTTTAGTTTAGTTAATTTATAGTTTAATTTAATTTACTTTAGTCTAGTTTAATTTAGTTTACTTTAGTTTATAGTTTTGTTTATAGTTTAGTTTAGTTTAGGTTAATTTATGTTAGGTTAGTTTAGTTTAGATTAGTTTATTTTAGGTTACGTTAGGTTAGTGTAGTTTAGTTTAGTTTAGCTGAATTTTGTTTAGTTTAGTTTAGTTTAGGTTACGTTAAGTTAGTTTAGTTTAGTTTAGTTTAGTGTATGTTAGGTTAGGTTAGGTTAGTTTGGTATAGTTTAGTTTAGTTTAGTTTTGTTTACAGTTTGGTTTAGTTTAGTTTATTGTTCAGTTTATAGTTTAGTTTAGTTTAGTTTAGGTTAGGTTGTGTTAGTTTAGTTTAGGTTAGGTTAGGTTAAGTTAGGTTATTTTAGTTTAGGATAGTTTAGTTTAGTTTAGTTTCGTTTATAGTTTAGTTTATTTTATTTTATAGTTTAGTTTATAGTTTCGTTTAGTTTAGTTTAGTTTATTTTAATTAATTTAGGTTAGGTTAGGTTAGTTTAGGTTAGGTTAGGTTAGAGTAGTTTAGTTTAGGTTAGGTTATGATAGGTTAGTGCCGTTTAATTTAATTTAGTTTAGTTTAGTTGAATTTAATTTAGTTTACTTAGGTCAGTTTAAGTAAGTTAGGTTAGTCAAGTACAGTATAGGTTAATTTACGTTAGGTAAGTTTAATTCAGTTTAGTTTAGTTTAGTTTAATTTAGTTTAGCTAAGTTTAGTTAGTTTAGTTTAGTTTAGTTTAGTTAATAGTTTAATTTATAATTTAGTTTAGTTTAGTTTAGTTTAGTTTAATTTAGTTTAGAGTAGGCTAGGTTAGGTTAGGATAGTTTAGTTTAGTTTAGTTTAAGTTAGGTTAGGTTAGTTTAATTTATTTCAGTTTAATTTAGTTTAGTTTAGTTTATAGTTTGGTTAATAGTTTCGCTTAGATTAGTTTAGTTTAGTTTAGTTTAGGTTAAGTTATGTTAGGTTAGTGTAGTTTAATTTAGGTCAGGTTCGGTTAGGTGAGGGTAGGTAAGTTTAATTTAGTTCAGTTTAGTTTAGTTAAGTTTAGTTTATAGTTTAGTTTATAGTTTAGTTTGTAGTTTAATTTAGTTTAGGTTAGTTTAGTTTAGTTTAGGTTAAGTTATGTTAGGTTCGTTAAGTTTAATTTAGTTTAGATTAGGTTAGGTTAGGTTAGGTTAGGGTATTTAAGTTTAGTTTAGTTGAATTTAGTTTAGTTTAGTTCAGTTTAGGTTAGGTTAGGTTAGTTTAGTTTAGTTGAGTTTAGGTTTGGTTAGGTTAGGTTAGGTTAGTTTAGTTTAGTTTAGTTTATAGTTCAGTTTAGTTTAGTTTTGTTTAATTTAGTTTAGTTTATAGTTTAGTTGAGTTTAGGTTAGTTTAGTTCAGTTTAGTTTAGTTTAGTTTATTTTAGGTTAGGTTAGGTTAGTTTGGCTTAGTTTAGTCTAGTTAAGGTTAGTTCAGTTTTTTTAGTTTTTAGTTTAGTTTTGTTTTGTTTATAGTTTAGTTTATAGTTTAGTGTAGTTTAGTTTAGTTTAATTTAGTTTAGTAAAGTTTAGTTTAGTTTAGTTTAGTTTAGTTTTGGGTAGGCTATGTTATGTTAGGTTAGGTTATTTTAGTTTAGTTTAGGTTAGGTTAGGTTAGGTAAGGTTAGTTTAGTTTAGTTGAGTTTAGTTTAGTTTAGGTTAGGTTAAGAAAGATTAGGTTAGGTTAGGTTAGTTTAGGTTAGTTTAGTTTAGTTTAGGTTGGGTTATGTTAGAGTAGTATAGATTAGGTTAGTTTGGTTTAGTTTAGTCTAGTTAAATTTAGTTTAGTTATACTTTAGTTTAGTTTAGTTTAGTTTATAGTTTGGTTTAGTTTTGTTTATAGTTAAGTTTATAATTTAGTATAGTTTAGTTTAGTTTAATTTAGTTTAGCTAAGTTTAGTTTAGTTTAGTTTAGTTTAGTTTTGGGTAGGTTATGTTAGGTTAGGTTAGGTTAGCTTAGTTTAGTTTAGGTTAGTTTAGGTTAGGTTAGGTTAGTTTAGTTTAGTTGAGTTTAGTTTAGTTTAGATTAGGTTAGGTAAGTTTACGTTATGTTGGGTTAGGTTAGTTTAGTTTAGTCTAGTTTATGTTAGGTTAAATTAGTCTAGTTTAGTGAGGTTTTGTTTATAGTTTCGTTTAATTTAGTTTATAGTTTAGTTCATAGTTTATTTTAGTTTAATATATAGTTTAAATTAGTTCAATTTTGTTTAGTTTAATTTAGGTTAATTTAGTTTACTTTAGGTTAGGTTAGGTTAGGTTATGTTAGGTTAAGTTAGTTCAGTTTAGTATAGTTTAGTTTAGTTTAGTTTAGCTTAGTATAGTTTATGTTAGGCTAGGTTAGTTTAGATTAGTTTAGTTTAGGTCAGTTTAGGTTAGGTTAAGTTAGGTTAGGTTAGTTTAGTTTTATTTATAGTTTAGTTTATTTTAGTTTACAGTTTATTGTACAGCTCAGTTTAGTTTAGTTTCGTATAGTTTACTTTAGTTTAGGTTAGGTTAGGTGGGGTTAGTTTAGTTTAGTTTAGTTTAGGTTAGGTTAGGTTAGGTTAGATAAGGTTAATTAAGATTAAATTATTTTTGTTTAGTTTTGTTTATAATTTACTTACCTTAGTTTATAGTTTAATTTAGTTTACTTTAGGTTATTTTAATTTGGTTTAGTTTAGTTTAGTTTAGTTTAGGTTAGGTTAGTTTAGTTTATAATAGGTTATTTCAGGTTATGTAAGTTTAATTCAGTTTAGTTTAGTTTAGTTTATAATTTAATTTATAGTTTTGTTTATAGTTAATTTAGTTTAGTTTAGTATAGTTTAGTTTAGGTTAAATTATGTTATTTTACTTTAGTTTAGTTTAGGTTAGGTTAGGTTGGGTTAGGTTAGTGTAGTTTAATTTAGTTTAGTTGAATTTAGTTTAGTTTAGTTTAGTTTAGGATACGATAGGTTAGTTTAGTTTAGTTTAGTTTAGTGTAGTTTAGTTTTGTTTAGGTTAGGTTAGGTTAGGTTAGTTTAGATTAGTTTAGTTTGGTTATGTTAGATTAGGTTAGGTTAGTTTGGTTTAGTTTAGTTAAGTTTAGTTCAGTTTATTCTTTAGTTTAGTTTAGTTTATTTTATAGTTTAGTTTAGTTTTGTTTATAGTTTATTTTGCAGTTTTGTATAGTTTAGTTTAGTTTAATTTATGTTAGGTTAGTTTAGTTTAGTTTAATTTAGGTTAATTTAGTTTAGATTAGTTTGGTTTAGTTTAAAATATAGTATCTTTAGTTTATAGTTTAGTTCATAATTTTGTTTAGTTTAGTTTAGTTTAGTTTAGGTTTGAATGGGTTAGGTTAGTGTAGTTTTATTTAGTTTAGTTTAGTTGAATGTAATTTAGTTTAGTTTAGTTTAGTTTAGTTTAGGTTACGTTAGTTTGTGTTAGGTTAGTGTAGTTTAATTTAGTTTAGTTGAATTTAGTTTAGTTTAGTTTAGTTTAGGTTACGTTAGTTTAGTTTAGTTTAGTTTCAGTCAGGTTAGGTTAGGTTATTTTAGTTCAGTTTAGTTTATTTTAGTTTATAGTTTAGTTTAGTTTAGTTTAGTGTAGTTTAGTTTTGTTTAGGTTAAATTAGGTTAGGTTAGTTTAGTTCAGTTTAGGTTAGGTAACGTTACATTAGGTTAGGTTAGGTTAGTTTGGTTTAGTTTAGTCTAGTTAAGTTTAGTTTAGTTTATTCTTTATTTTAGTTTAGTTTATTTTAGAGTTTAATTTAGTTTTGTTTATAGTTTAGCTTGCAGTTTAGTATAGTTTAGTTTACTTTAATTTAGTTTAGGTTAAGTAAGGATAGGTTAGGTTAGGTTAGTTTAGTTTAGTTTAGTTTATGTTAGGTTAGGTTAGTTTAATTTAGTTTAGTTTTGTTTATAGTTTAGTTTATAGTTTAGTTGAGTTTAGTTTATAGTTTAATTTAGTTTAGTTTAGTTTATTTTAGTTTAATTTTGGTTAATTTAGTTTAGTTTAGTTTAGTATAGTTTTAAAATATAGTATCTTTACTTTATAGTTTAGTTCATAGATTTGTATAGTTTAGTTTAGTTTAGTTCAGGTTAGTACATAGTAGTTTAGTTTAGTTTAGTTTATAGTTTAATTTATAGATTAGTTTAGTTTATAGTTTAATTAATAGTTTAGTTCAGTTTAGTTTATAATGGTTTAGTTTAGTTTAGTTTAGATTATTTTAGGTTAGTTTACTTTAGTATAGGTTAGGTTAAGTTAGGTTAGGTTAGGTTAGTTAGGTTTAGTTTAGTTTAGTTTATAGTTTAGTTTAGTTTAGTTTAGTTTATACTTTAGTTTATACTTTAGTTTATATTTTAGTTTATAGTTTAGTTTAATTTAGTGTTGTTTATTTTGGTTTAGTTTTGTTTAGTTTTGTTTAAATTAGTTTCGTTTAGGTTAGGTTATGTTAGATTAGGTAGGTTAGGTAAGCGTAGTTTAGTTTAGTTTAGTTTAGGTTAGGTTAGGTTAGTTTAGGCTAGTTTAGTTTAATTTAGTTTATAGTTTAGTTTACTTATTTTTTTATTTAATTTAGTGTAGTTTAGTTTATAGTTTAGTTTATAGTTTAGTTTATTTGAGTTTGTAGTTTAATTTAGTTTTGTTTAATTTAGTTTATTTTAGGTTAGGTTAGTTTAGTTTCGTTTAATTTAGTTTAGTTTATAGTTTAGTTATGTTTAGTTTATAGTTTAATTTATAATTTAGTTTAGTTTAGTTTACCTTTTAGTTTATCGTTTAGTTTAGTTTAGTTTATATTAGTTTAGTTTAGGTCAGTTTAGGTTAGGTAAAGTTAGGTTAGGTTAGTTTAGATTAGTTTAGTTTAGTTTAGTTTATAGTTTAGTTTATTTTAGTTTATAGTTTAATTTAGTTTAATTTAGTTTAGTTCAGTTTACATTAGTTTAGGTTAGGTTAGGTTAATTTAGTTTAGGTTAGATTAGGTAAGTTTAATTTTGTTTAGTTTGGTTTAGTTTAATTTATAGTTTAGTTTATAGTTTTGTTTATAGTTAATTTAGTTTATAGTTTAATTTAGGTTAGGTTAGTTTAGTTTAGTTAAGTTTAGTTTATAGTTTAGATTAGTTTATAGTTTACTTTACAGTTTTGATTAGTTTAGTTTAGTTTGGGTTAGGTTAGGTTATGTTAGTTTATTTTGTTTAGTTTATAGTTTAGTTTAATTTAGTGTAGTTTAGTTTTGTTTAGTTTAGTATAGTTTAGTTTACTTTAGGTTAGGTTAGATTATGTTAGGTTTGGTTAGCTTACTTTAATTTAGTTTAGTTTAGGTTAGGTTAGGTTAGTTTAGTTTAGTTAACTTTGGTTTAGTTTAGTTTAGTTTAGTTTATAGTTTAGTATATAGTTTAGTTTAGTTAAGTTTATAGTTTAATTTATAATTTAGTTTACTTTAATTTAATTTAGTTTAGAGTAGGTTAGGTTAGGTTAGGTTAGTTTAGTTTAGTTTAAGTTAGTTTAGTTTAGTTTGTAGTTTAGTTTAGTTTAGTTTAGGTTAAGTTATGTTAGGTTCGTTTAGTTTAATTTAGTTTAGATTAGGTTAGATTAGATTACGTTAGGGTAGTTAAGTTTAGTTTAGTTGAATTTAGGTTATAGTTTGATTTATAGTTTAGTTTAGTTTACTTTATAGTTTAGTTTAGTTTAATTTAGTTTACTTTAGTTTATAGTTTTGTTTATTGTTTGGTTTAGGTTAATTTATGTTACGTTAGTTTAGTGTAGTTTGGTTTAGTTTGGGGTAGGTTATGTAATGTTAGGTTAGGTTAGGTTAGTGTAGTTTAGTTTGGTTTAGCTGAATTTTGTTTAGTTTAGTTTAGTTTAGGTTACGTTAGGTTAGTTTACTTTAGTTTAGTGTATGTTAGGTAAGGTTAGGTTAATTTAGTTTAGTTTAGTATATAGTTTAGTTTAGTTTATAATTTATTTTATAATTTAGTATAGTTTAATTTATAGATTAGTTTATAGTTTAGTTAAAATTTTAGTTTAGTTTATTTTAGTTTAGGTTAGGTTACGGAAGGTTAGGTTAGGTTAGGTTAGTTTAGATTAGTTTGGTTTATGTAAAGTTAGGTTAGGTTAGTTTAGTACAGTCTAGTTTACTTTTGTTTACAGTTAAGTTAAGTTTAGTTTATAGTTCAGTTTATAGTTTAGTTTAATTTAGGTTAGGTTGTGTTAGTTCAGTTTAGTTTAGTTTGGGTTAGGTTAGGTTAGTTTAGTTTAGTTTACAGTTTAGTTTATTTTTTAGTTTGTAGTGTAGTTTATAGTTTAGTTTAATTTAGTGTAGTTTAGTTTGGTTTGGTTTAGTATAGTTTCGTTTACGTTAGGTTATGTTAGATTAGGTTAGGTTAGGTTAGCTTACTTTAGTTTAGTTTAGTTTAGGTTAGGTTAGGGTATGTTAGGTTAGGTTAGTTTAGTTTAGTTAAGTTTATATTAATTTAGTTTAGTTTAGTTTAGTGTATAGTTTAGGTAATCGTTTAGTTTAGTTTAGATTAGTTTAGTTTAGGTCAGTTTAGTTTAGGTTAAGTTAGCTTAGGTTAGTTTAGATTAGTTTAGTTTAACTTAGTTTAGTTTATAGTTTAGTTTATTTTAGTTTGTAGTTTAATTTAGATTAGTTTAGTTTGGTTTAGGTTAGGTTAGGTTAGGTTAGTTTAGTTTAGTTTAGGTTGGGTTTTGTTACATTAGGTTAGATTAGGTTAGTTTGGTTTAGTTTAGTCTAGTTAAATTTAGTTTAGTTATACTTTAGTTTAGTTTAGTTTAGTTTTCTTTGTAGTTAAGTTTATAGTTTAGTGTAGTTTAGTTTAGTTTAATTTAGTTTAGCTAAGTTTTGTTTAGTTTAGTTTAGTTTAGTTTTGGGTAGGTTATGTTAGGTTAGGTTAGTTTAGTTTAGTTGAGTTTAGTTTAGTTTAGGTTAGGTTAGGTAAGTTTAGGATAGGTTGGGTTAGGTTAGTTTAGTTCAAATTAGTTTATGTTAGGTTAGTTTAGTTTAGTTAGGTTTTGTTTATAGTTTAGTTTAGTTTACAGTTTAGTTCATATTTTATTTTCGTTTAATATATAGTTTAATTTAGTTTACTTTAGTTTAATTTAGGTTAATTTAGTTTAGTTTAGTTTAGGTTAGGTTAGGTTAGGTTATGTTGGGTTAAGTTAGCTCAGTTTAGTATACTTTAGTTTAGTTTAAAATATAGTATCTTTAGTTTATAGTTTAGTTCATAGTTTGGTTTAGTTTAGTTTAGTTTAGTTTAGGTTAGGTTAGAGTAGTTTAGTTTAGTTTAGTTTAGGTTAGATTAGGTTAGTGTAGTTTAGTTTAGTTTAGTTGAATCTAGTTTATTTTAGTTTAGTGTAGGTTAGGTTGGTTTAGTTTTAGTATAGTTAAGGTTCAGTTAGGTTAGGTTAGTTTAGTTTAGTTTAGTTTAATTTATAGTTTAGTTTATACTTTAGTGTATAGTTTAGTTTAGTTTAGTGTAGTTTAGTTTGGTTTAGTTTTGTTTAGTTTAGTTTTGTTTAGTTTCGTTTAGGTTAGGTTATGTTAGATTAGGTTAGATTAGGTTAGGTAAGCTTAGTTTAGTTTAGTTTACTTTAAGTTAGGTTAGGTTAGGTTCGGTTAGGTTAGAGTAGTTTAGTTTAGGTTAGGTTATGATAGGTTAGTGCCGTTTAATTTAATTTAGTTTAGTTTAGTTGAATTTAATTTATTTTACTTAGGTCAGTTTAAGTAAGTTAGGATAGTCTAGTTCAGTATAGGTTAATTTACGTTAGGTAAGTTTAATTCAGTTTAGTTTAGTTTAGTTTAATTTAGTTTAGCTAAGTTTAGTTTAGTTTAGTTTAGTTTAGTTTAGTTAATAGTTTAATTTATAATTTAGTTTAGTTTAGTTTAGTTTAGTTTAATTTAGTTTAGAGTAGGCTAGGTTAGGTTAGGATAGTTTAGTTTAGTTTAGTTTAAGTTAGGTTAGGTTAGTTTAATTTATTTCAGTTTAATTTAGTTTAGTTTAGTTTATAGTTTAATTTATAGTTTAGTTTAGTTTACTTTATAGTTTAGTTTAGTTAATTTATAGTTTAATTTAGTTTAGTTTAGTTTAATTTAGTTTCGTTTAGTTTATAGTTTGGTTTATAGTTTAGCTTAGATTAGTTTAGTTTAGTTTAGTTTAGGTTAAGTTATGTTAGGTTAGTGTAGTTTAGTTTAGGTCAGGTTCGGTTAGGTGAGGGTAGGTAAGTTTAATTTAGTTCAGTTTAGTTTAGTTAAGTTTAGTTTATAGTTTAGTTTATAGTTTAGTTTGTAGTTTAATTTAGTTTAGGTTAGTTTAGTTTAGGTTAAGTTATGTTAGGTTCCTTTAGTTTAATTTAGTTTAGATTAGGTTAGGTTAGGTTAGGTTAGGGTATTTAAGTTTAGTTTAGTTGAATTTAGTTTAGTTTAGTTCAGTTTAGGTTAGGTTAGGTTAGTTTAGTTTAGTTGAGTTTAGGTTTGGTTAGGTTAGGTTAGGTTAGGTTAGTTTAGTTTAGTTTAGTTTATAGTTCAGTTTAGTTTAGTTTAGTTTAATTTATGTTAGGTTAGTTTAGTTTAGGTTAGGTTAGGTTAGGTTAGTGTAGTTTAGTTTAGTTTAGCTGAATTTTGTTTAGTTTAGTTTATATTAGGTTACGTTAGGTTAGTTTAGTTTAGTTTTTTTTAGTGTATGTTAGGTTAGGTTAGGTTAGTTTTGTATAGTTTAGTTTAGTTTAGTTTTGTTTATGGTTTGGTTTAGTTTAGTTTATTGTTCAGTTTATAGTTTAGTTTAGTTTAGTTTAGGTTAGGTTGGGTTAGTTTAGTTTAGGTTAGGTTAGGTTAAGTTAGGTTAGTTTAGTTTAGTATAGTTTAGTTTAGTTTAGTTTATAGTTTAGTTTATTTTATTTTATAGTTTAGTTTGTAGTTTTGTTTAGTTTAGTTTAGTTTAGTTTAGTTAACTTAGGTTAGGTTAGGTTAGGTTAGGTTAGGTAGGAGTAGTTTTTTTTAGGTTAGGTTATGAGAGGTTAGTGCAGTTTAATTTAATTTAGTTTAGTTTGGTCGATTTTAATTTAGTTTACTTAGGTCAGTTTAGGTAAGTTAGGTTAGCTTAGTTTAGTATAGGTTTGGTTACGTTAGGTAAGTTTAATTCAGTTTAGTTTAATTTAGTTTAGTTTATAGTTTAATTTATAGTTCTGTTTATAGTTAATTTAGTTTAGTATAGTTTAGTTTAGTTTAGGTTAAATTATGTTAGGTTTGTTTATTTTAGTTTAGGATAGGTTATGTTAGATTAGGTTAGGTTAGGTTAGTTTGGTTTAGTTTAGTCTAGTTAAGTTTAGTTTAGTTTATACTTTAGTTTAGTTTAGTTTATTTTATAGTTTAGTATAGTTTTGTTTATAGTTTAGTTTGCAGTTTAGTATAGTTTTGTTTAGTTTATTTTAGTTTAGCTAAGTTTAGTTTAGTTTAGTTTATACTTTAATTTATAATTTAGTTTAGTTTAGTTTAGTTTAATTTAGTTTAGAGTGGGCTAGGTTAGGTTAGGGTAGTTTAGTTTAGTTTAGTTTAGGTAAGGTTAGGTTAGGTTAGTTTAGGTTAGTTTAATTTATTTGAGTTTAATTTAGTTTAGTTTAGTTTATAGTTTAATTTATAGTTTAGTTTAGTTAACTTTATAGTTTGGTTTAGTTAATTTATAGTTTAATTTAGTTTAGTTAGTTTAAATAAGTTTCGTTTAGTTTATAGTTTATTTATATTTTAGCTTAGTTTAGTTTAGTTTAGTTTAGGTTAATATATGTTAGGTTAGTTTAGTTTAGTTTAGTTGAGGTTCGGTTAGGTTAGGTTAGGTAAGTTTAATTTAGTTCAGTTTAGTTTAGTTAAGTTTAGTTTATAGTTTAGTTTGTAGTTTAATTTAGTTTAGGTTAGTTTAGTTTAGTTTATTTTAAGTTATGTTAGGTTCGTTTAGTTTAATTTGGTTTAGATTAGGTTAGGTTAGGTTAGGTTAGGGTATTTAAGTTTAGTTTAGTTGAATTTAGTTTAGTTTAGTTCAGTTTAGGTTAGGTTAGGTTAGTTTAGTTTAGTTGAGTTTAGGTTAGGTTAGGTGAGGTTAGGTTATTTTAGTTTAGTTTAGTTTATTTAAGTGTAGTTTAGTTTATAGTTCAGTTTAGTTTAATTTTGTTTAATTTAGTTTAGCTAAGTTTAGTTTAGTTTAGTTTAGTTTAGTTTTGGGTAGATTATGTTAGGTTAGGTTAGTTTAGTTTAGTTTAGGTTAGGTTAGGTTAGGTAAAGTTAGTTTAGTTAAGTTAATTTTAGTTTCGTTTAGGTTAGGTTAAGTAAGATTAAGTTAGGTTAGGTTAGTTTAGTTTAGTTTATGTTAGGTTAGGTTAGTTTAGTTTAGTTTAGTTTTGTTTATAGTTTAGTTTAGTTTATTTTATAGTTTAGTTTATAGTTTAGTTAGTTTAGTTTATAGTTTAATTTAGTTTAGTTTAGTTTAGTTTAATTTAGATTAATTTAGTTTAGTTTAGTTTAGGTTAGGTTAAGTTAAGTTAGGTTAGTTTAGTTTAGTTTAGTACAGTTTAGTTTAGTTCAAAATATAGTATCTGTAGTTTATAGTTTAGTTCATAGTTTTCTTTAGATTAGTTTAGTTTAGGTTAGGTTAGGTTAGTTTAGTTTAGTTTAGTTTATAGTTCAGTTTAGTTGAGTTTAGTTTAATTTATGTTAGGTTAGTTTAGTTTAGGTTAGATTAGGTTACGTTAGTGTAGTTTAGTTTAATTTAGTTTAGTTGAATTTAATTTAGTTTAGTTTATTTTAGTTTAGGTTAGGTTAGGTTAGTTTAGGTTAGATTAGCTTAGGTTAGTTAAGTTTAGTTTAGTTTAGTTTAGTTTAATTTAGGTTAATTTAGTATACTTTAGTTTAGGTTAGGTTAAATTAGGTTATTTTAGTTTAGTTTAGAGTAGTACAGTTTAGTTTAGTTTAAAATATAGTATGTGTAGATTATAGTTTAGTTCATAGTTTTCTTTAGATTAGTTTAGTTTAGGTTAGGTTAGAGTAGTTTAGTTTATTTTAGTTTAGTTTACTTTAGGTTAGATTAGGTTACGTTAGTGTAGTTTAGTTTAATTTAGTTTAGTTGAATTTAATTTAGTTTAGTTTATTTTAGTTTAGGTTAGGTTAGGTTAGTTTAGGTTAGATTAGCTTAGGTTAGTTAAGTTTAGTTTAGTTTAGTTTAGTTTGTAGTTTAGTTTAGTTTAGTGTAGTTTTGGTTAGGTTATGTTAGATTAGGATAGCTTAGGTTAGCTTAGTTTAGTTTTGTTTAGTTTCGGTTAGGTTAGGATAGGTTAGGTTAGTTAAGTTTAGTTTAGTTTAGTTAAGTTTAGTTTAGTTTATAGTTTAGTTCAGTTTAGTTTATAGCTTAGTTTATAGCTTAGTTTAGTTCATAGTTTAATTAATATTTAAGTTTAGTTTAGTTTAATTTAGTTTAATTTATGATTTACTTTAGTTTATAGTTTAGTTTATAGTTTAGTATAGTTTATAATAGTTTAGTTTAGTTTAGTTTAGGTTAGGTTAGGATGGTTTAGTTTAGTTTAGGTTAAGTTAGGTTAGAATAGGTTAAGTTATGTTAGGTTAGTTTAGATTAGTTTAGTTTAGGTTATAGTTCAGTTTACTTTAGTATATTATTTAATTTAGTTCAGTTTAGTTTATAGTTTCGTTTATAGTTTAGTTTGGTTTAGTTTAGTTTAATTTACTTTACCTTAGATTAGTTTAGTTTGTTTTAGGTTAGGTTAGTTTAGGTGAGGTTAGTTTAGTTTAGTTTAATTTAGTTTAGTTTAGTTTATAGTTTAGTTTAGTTTATTTTATAGTTCAATTTATAGTTTAGTTTAGTTTAGTTTATAGTTTAGTTTATCGTTTAGTTTAGTTTAGTTTAGTTTAGTATAGGTTAGAATAGGTTAGTTTAGATTAGTTTAGTTTAGGGCAGTTTAGGTTAGATTAAGTTGGGTTAGGTTAGTGTAGATTAGTTTAGTTTAGTTTAGTTTAGTTTATAGTTTAGTTTATTTTAGTTTATAGTTTAATTTAGTTTAGTATAGTTTAGGTTAGGTTAGATTAGGTTAATTTAGTTTAGTTTAGGTTACGTTACGTTATGCAAGCTTAATTTAGTTTAGTTTGGTTTACTTTAATTTATAGTTTAGTTTATAGTTTTGTTTATAGTTTAGTTTAGTTTGGTTTATAGTTTTATTTAGTTTAGTTTAGTTTAATTTAGGTTAGGTTAGTTTACTTTAGTTTAGTTTAGGTTAGGTTAGGTTAGGTTAATTTACTTTAGTATAGTTTAGTTTAGTTCATTTTAGTTTAGTTTATAGTTTAGTTTGGTTTATAGTTTAGTTTCCAGTTTTGTTTAGTTTAGTTCAGTTTGGGTTACTTTAGGTTAGTTTAGTTTTGTTTAGTTTATAGTTTAGTTTAGTTTATTTTACAGTTTAGTTTATTCTTTAGTTTATAGTGTAGTTAATAGTTTAGTTTAATTTAGTGTAGTTTAGTTTGGTTTATTTTAGTATAGTTTCGTTTACGTTAGGTTATGTTAGATTAGGTTAGGTTAGGTTAGCTTACTTTAGTTTAGTTTAGTTTAGGTTAGGTTAGTTTAGGTTAGTTTAGTTTACTTAAATTTAGTTTAATTTAGTTTAGTTTAGTTTAGTTTAGTGTATAGTTTAGGTAATCCTTTAGTTTAGTTTAGATTAGTTTAGTTTAGGTCAGTTTAGTTTAGGTTAAGTTAGCTTAGGTTAGTATAGATTAGTTTAGTTAAATTTAGTTTAGTTTATAGTTTAGTTTATTTTAGTTTGTAGTTTAATTTAATTTAGTTTAGTTTAGGTTAGGTTAGGTTAGGTTAGTTTAGTTTAGTTTGGGTTGGGTTATGTTAGATTAGGTTAGATTAGGTTAGTTTGGTTTAGTTTGGTCTAGTTAAATTTAGTTTAGTTATACTTTAGTTTACTTTAGTTTAGTTTATAGTTTAGTTTAGTTTTGTTTATAGTTAAGTTTATAATTTAGTATAGTTTAGTTTAGTTTAATTTAGTTTAGCTAAGTTTTGTTTAGTTTAGTTTAGTTTTGGGTAGATTATGTTAGGTTAGGTTAGGTTTGTTTAGTTTGGTTTAGGTTGGTTTAGGTTAGGTTAGGTTAGTTTAGTTTAGTTGAGTTTAGTTTAGTTTAGGTTAGGTTAGGTAAGTTTAGGATAGGTTGGGTTAGGTTAGTTTAGTTCAGTCTAGTTTATGTTAGGTTACGTTAGTTTAGTTTAGTTAGGTTTTGTTTATAGTTTAGTTTAGTTTACAGTTTAGTTCATATTTTATTTTTGTTTAATATATAGCTTAATTTAGTTTAGTTTAGTTTAATTTAGGTTAATTTACTTTAGTTTAGTTTAGGTTAGGTTAGGTTAGGTTAGGTTATGTTGGGTTAAATTAGCTCAGTTTAGTATACTTTAGTTTAGTTTAAAATATAGTATCTTTAGTTTATAGTTTAGTTCATAGTTTTGCTTAGTTTAGTTTAGTTTAGTTTAGGTTAGGTTAGAGTAGTTTAGTTTAGTTTAGTTTAGTTTAGGTTAGATTAGGTTAGGTTAGTGTAGTTTAGTTTAGTTTAGTTTAGTTGAATTTAGTTTGGTTTAGTTTAGTGTAGGTTAGGTTGCTTTAGTTTTAGTATAGTTAAGGTTCAGTTAGGTTAGGTTAGTTTAGTTTAGTTTAGTTTAATTTATAGTTTAGTTTATACTATAGTTTATAGTTTAATTTAGTTTAGTGTAGTTTAGTTTGGTTTAGTTTTGTTTAGTTTAGTTTTATTTAGTTTCGTTTAGGTTAGGTTATGTTAGATTAGGTTAGATTAGGTTAGGTAAGCTTAGTTTAGTTTAGTTTACTTTAAGTTAGGTTAGGTTAGGTTAGGTTTAGTTAGGTTAGTAAAGATTATTTTAGTTTAGTTTAGTTAGGTTTAGTTTAGTTTATAATTTAGTTCAGTTTAGTTTATAGCTTAGTTTATAGTTTAGTTTAGTTTATAGTTTAATTTATAGTTAAGTTTAGTTTAGTTCAGTTTAATTAAGTTTAGCTTAGTTTAGTTTAGTTCAGTTTAGGTTATTTTAGGGTAGCTTATGTTAGGTTAGGTTAGGTTAGTTTAGTTTATAGTTTAATTTATAGTTTAGTTTAGTTTATAGTTTAGTTTATAGTTTAGTTTAGTTAAGTTTATAGTTTAGTTTAGTTTAGTTTATAATAGTTTAAGTTATTTTAGTTTAGGTTAGGTTTGGTTAGTTTACTTTAGTTTAGTTTAGGTTAGGTTAGGCTAGGTTAAGTTAGGTTAGGTTAGTTTAGATTAGTTTAGTTTAGTTTAATTTATAGTTTAGTTTACTTTAGTTTATTATTTAATTTAGTTTAGTTTAGTTTATAGTTTCGTTTACAGTTTAGTTTGGTTTAGTTTAGTTTAATTTAGTTTAGCTTAGAT
Source organism: Metallyticus violacea (assembly GCA_030762175.1). Lineage (NCBI taxonomy): Eukaryota > Metazoa > Arthropoda > Insecta > Mantodea > Metallyticidae > Metallyticus > Metallyticus violacea. The sequence continues at coordinate 98,063,401 of CM060835.1, read as the reverse complement.
TAGTTTAGTTTGTTTTAGGTTAGGTTAAGTTAGGTGAGGTTAGTTTAGTTTAGATGAGTTTAATTTAGTTTAGTTTATAGTTTAGTTTAGTTTACTTTAGTTTATAGTTCAATTTATAGTTTAGTTTAGTTTAGTTTATAGTTTAGTTTATCGTTTAGTTTAGTTTAGTATAGTTTAGGTTAGGTTAGGTTAGTTTAGATTAGTTTAGTTTAGGTCAGATTAGGTTAGGTTAAGTTAGGTTAGGTTAGTTTAGTTTTGTTTATAGTTTAGTTTATTTTAGTTTACAGTTTATTGTACAGCTCAGTTTAGTTTAGTTTAGTATAGTATAGTTTACTTTAGTTTAGGTAAGGTTAGGTTAGGTTAGGTAAGGTTAATTTAGATTAAATTAGTTTCGTTTAGCTTTGTTTATAGTTTACTTTACTTTAGTTTATAGTTTAATTTAGTTTACTTTAGGTTATTTTAATTTGGTTTAGTTTAGTTAATTTAGTTTAGGTTAGGTTAGTTTAGTTTAGTATAGGTTATGTTAGATTATGTAAGTTTAATTCAGTTTAGTTTAGTTTAGTTTATAGTTTAATTTATACTTATTTTTATAGTTAATTTAGTTTAGTTTAGTTTAGGTTAAATTATGTTAATTTACTTTAGTTTAGTTCAGTTTAGGTTAGGTTGGGTTAGGTTAGTGTAGTTTAATTTAGTTTAGTTGAATTTAGTTTAGTTTAGTTTAGGTTACGTTAGGTTATTTTAGTTTATTTTAGTGTAGTTTAGTTTTGTTTAGGTTAGGTTAGGTTAGGTTAGTTTAGATTAGTTTAGGTTAGGTTATGGTAGATTAGGTTAGGTTAGGTTAGTTTGGTTTATAAATTAGTTTATACTTTAGTTTAGTTTATACTTTAATTTAGTTTAGTTTAGTTTAGTTTATTTTAATTTAGGTTAATTTAGTTTAGTTTAGTTAAGTTTAGTTTAAAATATAATATCTTTAGTTTATAGTTTAGTTCATATTTTGGTTTAGTTTAGTTTAGTTTAGTTTAGTTTAGTTCAGGTTAGTATAGAGTAGTTTTGTTTTGTTTAGTTTATAGTTTAATTTATAGTTTACTTTAGTTTATAGTTTAGTTTATAGTTTAGTTCAGTTTAGTTTATAATAGTTTAGTTTAGTTTAGATTATGTTAGGTTAGTTTAGTTTAGTATAGGTTGGGTTAAGTTAGGTTAGGTTAGGTTAGTTAGGTTTAATTTAGTTTAGTTTATTGTTTACTTTAGTTTAGTTTAGTTTATAGTTTAGTTTATACTTTAGTTTATATTTTAGTTTATAGTTTAGTTTAGTTTAATGTTGTTTATTTTGGTTTATTTTAGTTTAAATTAGTTTCGTTTAGGTTAGGTTATGTTAGATTAGGTTAGGTTAGGTAAGCTTAGTTTAGTTTAGTTTAGGTTAGGTTAGGTTAGGTTAGGTTAGTTAAGTTCAGTTTAGTTTAGTTTAGTTAAGTTTGGTTTAATTCATAGTTTAGTTTAGTTTATAGTTCAATTTATAGTTAAGTTTAGTTTAGTTTAGTTTAATTTAGTTTAGTTTAGTTTATTTTAGGATAGCTTATGTTACGTTAGGTAAGGTTAGTTTAGTTTATAGTTTAATTTATTGTTTAGTTTGGTTTATAGTTTAGTTTATAGTTTAGTTTAGTTTAGTTTATTATAGTTTAGTTTAGGTTAGGTTAGTTTAGTTTAGTTTAGTTTAGGTTAGGTTTGGCTATGTAAAGTTAGGTTAGGTTAGTTTAGGCTAGTTTAGTTTAGTTTAGTTTATAGTTTAGTTTACTTTAGTTTATTATTTAATTTAGTGTAGTTTAGTTTGTAGTTTAGTATATTTTAGTTTGTAGTTTAATTTAGTTTAGGTTAGGTTAGTTTAGTTTAGTTTCTTTTAATTTAGTTTAGTTTAGTTTATAGTTTAGTTAAGTTTAGTTTATAGTTTAATTTATAATTTAGTTTAGTTTAGTTTATCTTATAGTTTATCGTTTAGTTTAGTTTAGATTAGTTTAGTTTACGTCAGTTTATTTTAGGTTAAGTTAGATTAGGTTAGTTTAGATTAGTTTATTTTAGTTTATAATTTAGTTTATTTTAGTTTATAGTTTAATTTAGTTTAATTTAGTTTAGTTTAGTTTACTTTAGGTTAGGTTAGGTTAGGTTAATTTGGTTTAGTTTAGGTTAGGTTAGGTAAGTTTAATTTAGTTTAGTTTGGTTTAGTTTAATTTATAGTTTAGTTTATAGATTTGTTTATAGTTTAGTTTAGTTTATAGTGTAATTTAGTTTATTTTAGTTTAGTTTAATTTAGGTTAGTTTAGTTTAGTTTAGTTTAGTTTATAGTTTAGATTAGTTTATAGTTTACTTTACAGTTTTGTTTAGTTTAGTTTAGTTTAGTTTGGGTTAGGTTAGATTAGGTTAGGCTAGTTTAGTTTAGTTTAGTTTATAGTTTAGTTTATTTTAGTTTACAGTTTAGTTTATCCTTTAGTTTATAGTGTAGTTTATAGTTTAGTTTAATTTAGTGTAGTTTAGTTTGGTTTAGTTTAGTATAGTTTAGTTTACTTTAGGTTGGGTTAGATTATGTTAGGTTTGGTTACCTTACTTTAGTTTAGTTTAGTTTAGGTTAAGTTAGGTTAGGTTAGTTTAGTTTAGTTAACTTTGGTTTAGTTTAGTTTAGTTTAGTTTATAGTTTAGTATATAGTCTAGTTTAGTTAAGTTTATATTTTAATTTATAATTTAATTTAGTTTAGTTTAGTTTAATTTTGTTTAGAGTAGGTTAGGTTAGGTTAGGTTAGTTTAGTTTAGGTTAGGTTAGGTTAGGTTAGGTTAATTTAGTTTAGTTGAGTGTAATTTAGTTTAGTTTAGTTTAGTTAATAGTTTAATTTATAGTTTAGTTTAGATAATTTATAGTTTAATTTAGTTAAGTTTAGTTTAATTTAGTTTAGTTTAGTTTGTAGTTTAGTTTAGTTTAGTTTAGTTTAGTTTAGGTTAAGTTATGTTAGGTTCGTTTAGTTTAATTTAGATTTGATTAGGTTAGATTAGAATACGTTAGGGTAGTTAAGTTTAGTTTAGATGAATTTAGGTTATAGTTTGATTTATAGTTTAGTTTAGTTTACTTTATAGTTTAGTTTAGTTAATTTATAGTTTAATTTACTTTAGTTTAGTTTAGTTTAATTTAGTTTACTTTAGTTTATAGTTTTGTTTATAGTTTAGTTTAGTTTAGTTTAGGTTAGGTTAGGTAAGGTTAGGTTAGGTTATGTTAGTGTAGTTTGTTTAGTTTAGCTGAATTTTGTTTAGTTTAGTTAAGTTTAGGTTACGTTAGGTTAGTTTAGTTTAGTTTAGTGTATGTTAGGTTAGGTTAGTTTAGTTTAGTTTAGTTTAGTTTATAGTTTAGTTTAGTTTAGTTTATAATTTATTTTATAATTTAGTATACTTTAATTTATAGATTAGTTTATAGTTTAGTTAAAATTTTAGTTTAGTTTATTTTAGTTTTGGTTAGGTTACGGAAGGTTAGGTTAGGTTAGGTTAGTTTAGATTAGTTTGGTTTATGTAAGGTTAGGTTAGATTAGTTTAGTATAGTTTACTTTACTTTAGTTTACAGTTTAGTAAAGTTTAGTTTATAGTTCAGTTTATAGTTTACTTTAGTTTAGGTTAGGTTGGGTTAGTTCAGTTTAGTTTAGTTTGGGTTAGGTTAGGTTAGTTTAGTTTAGTTTACAGTTTAGTTTATTCTTTAGTTTATAGTGTAGTTTATAGTTTAGTTTAATTTAGTAAATTTAGTTTGGGTTATTTTAGTATAGTTTCGTTTACGTTAGGTTATGTTAGATTAGGTTAGGTTAGGTTAGCTTACTTTAGTTTAGTTTAGGTTAGGTTAGGATAGGTTAGTTTAGTTTAGTTAAGTTTAGTTTAATTTAGTTTAGTTTAGTTTAGTTTAGTGTATAGTTTAGGTAATCGTTTAGTTTAGTTTAGATTAGTTTAGTTTAGGTCAGTTTAGTTTATGTTAAGTTAGCTTAGGTTAGTTTAGATTAGTTTAGTTTAATTTAGTTTAGTTTATAATTTAGTTTGTTTTAGTTTGTAGTTTAATTTAGATTAGTTTAGTTTAGTTTAGGTTGGGTTATATTAGATTAGGTTAGATTAGGTTAGTTTGGTTTAGTTTAGTATAGTTAAATTTAGTTTAGTTATACTTTAGTTTAGTTTAGTTTAGTTTATAGTTTAGTTTAGTTTTCTTTATAGTTAAGATTATAGTTCAGTATAGTTTAGTTTAGTTCAATTTAGTTTAGCTAAATTTAGTTTAGTTTAGTTTAGTTTTGGGTAGGTTATGTTAGGTTAGGTTGGGTTAGTTTAGTTTAGTTTAGGTTAGGTTAGGTTAGGAAAGTTAGGTTAGGTTAGTTTAGTTTATTTGAGTTTAGTTTAGTTTAGGTTAGGTTATTTAAGGTTAGGTTAGGTTAGGTTAGGTTAGTTTAGTTTAATCTAGTTTATGTTAGGTTAGGTTAGTTTAGTTTAGTTTAGTCTAGCTTAGGTTTCGCTAGGTTAAGTTAGGTTAGGTTAGTTTAGATTAGTTTAGTTTAGTTTAGTTTACATTTTAGTTTACTTTAGTTTATTATTTAATTTAGTGTAGTTTAATTTATAGTTTCGTTTATAGTTTAGTTTGGTTTAGTTTAGTTTTTTTTAGTTTAGCTTAGATTAGTTTAGTTTGTCTTAGGTTAGGTTAGGTTAGGTGAGATTAGTTTAATTTAGTTGTTTAATTTAGTTTAGTTTAGTTTATATTTTAGTTAAGTTTAGTCTATAGTTCAATTTATAGTTTAGTTTAGTTTTTAGTTTAGGTTATCGTTTATTTTAGTTTAGATTAGTTAAGTTTAGGTCAGTTTAGGTTAGGTTAAGTTAGGTTAGTGTAGTTTAGATTAGTTTAGTTTAATTTAGTTTAGTTTATAGTTTAGTTTATTTTAGTTTATAGTTTAATTTAGTTTAGTTTAGTGTAGTTTAGTTTGGTTAGGTTAGGTTAGGTTAATTTAGTTTAGTTTAGGTTAGGTAAGTTTAATTTAGTTTAGTTTAATTTATAGTTTATTTTATAGTTTTGTTTATAGTTTAGTTTAGTTTGTAGTTTAATTTAGTTTAGTTTAGTTTAGTTTAGTATGGTTTAACCTAGATTACTTTAGGTTAGTTTAGTTTAGTTTAGTTAAGGTTAGGTTAGGTTAGGTTAATTTACTTTAGTATAGTTTAGTTTAGTTTATTTTAGTTTAGTTTATAGTTTAGTTTACAGTTTAGGTTAGTTTAGTTTAGTTTAGTTTAGTTTGGTTTAGGTTAGGTTAGTTTAGTTTAGTTTAGTTTATAGTTTAGTTTAATTTAGTTTAGTTTAGTTTAGTTTAGTATAGTTTAACCTAGATTACTTTAGGTTAGTTTAGTTTAGTTTAGTTAAGGTTAGGTTATGTTAGGTTAATTTACTTTAGTATAGTTTAGTTTAGTTTATTTTAGTTTAGTTTATAGTTTAGTTTACAGTTTAGGTTAGTTTAGTTTAATTTAGTTTAGTTTATAGTTTAGTTTATTTTAGTTTATAGTTTAATTTAGTTTAGTTTAGTGTAGTTTAGTTTGGTTAGGTTAGGTTAGATTAAGTTAGGTTAAGTTAGGTTAGTTAGGTTTAGTTTAGTTTAGTTTATAGTTTAGTTTAGTTTAGTTTATAGTTTAGTTTATACTTTAGTTTATATTTTAGTTTACAGTTTAGTTTAGTTTAGTGTTGTTTATTTTGGTTTAGTTTTGTTTAGTTTAGTTTAAATTGGTTTCGTTTACGTTAGGTTATTTTAGATTAGGTAAGGTTAGGTAAGCTTAGATTAGTTTAGTTTAGTTTAGGTTAGGTTAGGTTAGGTTAGGTTAGTTAAGTTTAGTTTAGTTTAGTTAAGTTAAGTTTAGTTTAGTTCATAGTTTAGTTCAGTTTAGTTTATAGCTTAGTTTATAGTTTAGTTTAATTTATAGTTTAATTTATAGTTAAGTTTAATTTAGTTTAGTTTGATTTAGTTTAGTTTAGTTTATTTTAGTGTAGCTTATGTTAGTTTAGGTAACGTTAATTTAGTTTATAGTTTAATTTATGGTTTAGTTTAGTTTATAGTTTAGTTTATAGTTTAGTTTAGTTTAGTTTATAACAGTTTAGTTTAGGTTAGGTTAGGTTAGTTTAGTTTAGTTTAGTTTAGGTTAGGTTTGGCTAGGTTAAGTTAGGTTAGGTTAGTTTAGGCTAGTTTAGATTAGTATAGTTTATAGTTTAGTTTATTATAGTTTATTATTTAATTTAGTGTAGTTTAGTTTATAGTTTAGTTTATTTTAGTTTGTAGTTTTATTTTATTTTGTTTAGTTTAGTTTAGTTTAGGTTAGGTTAGTTTAGTTTAGTTTCGTTTAATTTAGTTTGGTTTAGTTTATAATTTAGTTAAGTTTAGTTTATAGTTTAATTTATAATTTAGTTAAGTTTAGTTTACTTTAGGTTAGGTTAGGTTAGGTTAATTTAGTTTAGTTTAGGTTAGGTTTGGTAAGTTTAATTTAGTTTAGTTTGGTTTAGTTTAATTTATAGTTTAGTTTATAGTTTTGTTTATAATTTAGTTTAGTTTATAGTTATTTTAGTTTAGTTTAGTTTAGTTTAATTTGGGGTATGTTAGTTTAGTTTAGTTTAGTTTATAATTTAGATTAGTTTATAGTTTACTTTACAATTTTGATTAGTTTACTTTAGTTTAGTTTAGTTTGGGTTAGGTTAGGATAGGTTAGTTTAGTTCAGTTTAGTTTAGTTTAAGGTTTAGTTAATCCTCTAGTTTATAGTGTAGTTTATAGTTTAGTTTAATTTAGTGTAGTTTAGTTTGGTTTAGTTTAGTATAGTTTAGTTTACTTTAGGTTAGGTTAGATTATGTTAGGTTTGGTTAGCTTACTTTATTTTAGTTTAGTTTAGGTTAGGTTAGTTTAGTTTAGTTAACTTTGGTTTAATTTAGTTTAGTTTAGTTTATAGTTTAGTATATAGTTTAGTTTAATTAAGTTTATAGTTTAATTTATAATTTAGTTTATTAGTTTAATTTAGTTTAGAGTAGGTTAGGTTAGGTTAGGTTAGTTTAGTTTAGTTTAGGTTAGGTTAGGTTAGGTTAGGTTAATTTAGTTTAGTTGAGTTTAATTTAGTTTAGTTTAGCTAAGTTAATAGTTTAATTTATAGTTTAGTTTAGTTTTTTATAGATTTATTTAGATAATTTCAAGTTAATATAGTTTAGTTTAGTTTGTAGTTTAGTTTTGTTTAGTTTAGTTTAGTTTAGCTTTGTTTAGTTTAAGTTATGTTATGTTCGTTTAGTTTAATTTAGATTAGATTAGGTTAGATTAGATTACGTTAGGGTAGTTAAGTTTAGTTTAGTTAAATTTAGGTTATAGTTTGATTTATAGTTCAGTTTAGTTTACTTTATAGTTTAGTTTAGTTAATTTATAGTTTACTTTACTTTAGTTTAGTTTAGTTTATTTTAGTTTACTTTAGTTTATAGTTTTGTTTATAGTTTAGTTTAGTTTAGGTTAATTTATGTTACGTTAGTTTAGTTTAGTTTAGTTTAGTTTAGGTTAGGTTAGGTAAGGTTAGGTTAGGTTAGTGTAGTTTAGTGTAGTTAAGCTGAATTTTGTTTAGTTTAGTTTAGTTTAGTTTACGTTAGGTTAGTTTAGTTTAGTTTAATGTATGTTAGGTAAGGTTAGGTTAGTTTAGTTTAGTTTAGTTTATAGTTTAGTTTAGTTTAGTTTATAATTTATTTTGTAATTTAGTATACTTTAATTTATAGATTAGTTTATCGTTTAGTTAAAATTTAATTTAGTTTATTTTACTTTAGGTTAGGTTACGGAAGGTTAGGTTAGGTTAGTTTAGATTAGTTTGGTTTATGTAAAGTTAGGTAAGGTTAGTTTAGTATAGTTTAGTTTACTTTTGTTTACAGTTTAGTTAAGTTTAGTTTATAGGTCAGTTTATAGTTTAGTTTAATTTAGGTTAGGTTGGGTTAGTTCAGTTTAGTTTAGTTTGGGTTAGGTTAGGTTAGTTTAGTTTATTTTAGTTAAATTTAGTTTAATTTAGTTTAGTTTAGTTTAGTTTAGTTTATTTTAGTTTGTATTTTAATTTAGATTAGTTTAGCTTAGTTTAGGTTGGGTTATGTTAGATTAGGTTAGATTAGGTTAGTTTGGTTTAGTTTAGTCTAGTTAAATTTAGTTTAGTTATACTTTAGTTTAGTTTAGTTTAGTTAATAGTTTAGTTTAATTTTCTTTATAGTTAAGTTTATAGTTTAGTATAGTTTAGTTTAGTTTAATTTAGTTTAGCTAAGTTTAGTTTAGTTTAGTTTAGTTTAGTTTTGGGTAGGTTTTGTTAGGTTAGGTTAGGTTAGTTTAGTTTAGTTTAGGTTAGGTTAGGTTAGGTTAGTTTAGTTTAGTTGAGTTTAGTTTAGTTTAGGTTAGGTTAGGTAAGGTTATGTTAGGTAAGGTTAGGTTAGTTTAGTTTAGTCTAGTTTATGTTAGGTTAGGTTAGTTGAGTTTAGTTTAGTTTTGTTTATAGTTTAGTGTAGTTTAGTTTATAGTTTAGTTCATAGTTTATTTTAGTTTAATATATAGTTTAATTTAGTTTAGTTTAGTTTAATTTAGATTAATTTAGTTTAGTTTAGGTTAAGTTAGGTTAGGTTAGGTTAGGTTAAGTTAGTTCAGTTTAATATAGTTCAGTTTAGTTTAAAATTTTAGTATCTTTAGTTTATAGTTTAGTTCATAGTTTTGGTTAGTTTAGTTTAGTTTAGTTTAGGTTAGAGTAGTTTAGTTTAGTTTAGTTTAGTTTAGTTTAGGTTAGATTAGGTTAGGTTAGAGTAGTTTAGTTTAGTTGAATTTAGTTTACTTTAGTTTAGTTTAGAGTAGGTTAGGTTGGTTTAGTTTTAGTATAGGTTAGGTTCAGTTAGCTTAGGTTAAATTAGTTTAGTTTAGTTTAATTTAGTTTAGTTCATAGTTTAGTTTATTTTAGTTTGTAGTTTAATTTAGTTTAGTTTAGTTTAATTTAGGTTAGGTTAGGTTAGGTTAGGTTAGGCTAGTTTTGTTTAGTTTAGGTTGGGTTATGTTAGATTAGGTTAGATTAGGTTAGTTTGGTTTAGTTTAGTCTAGTTAAATTTAGTTTAGTTATACTTTAGTTTAGTTTAGTTTAGTTTATAGTTTAGTTTAGTTTTGTTTATAGTTAAGTTTATAATTTAGTATAGTTTATTTTAGTTTAATTTAATTTAGCTAAGTTTAGTTTAGTTTAGTTTAGTTTTGGGTAGGTTATGTTAGGTTAGGTTAGATTAATTTAGTTTAGTTTAGTTTAGGTTAGGTTAGGTTAGGTTAGGTTAGGTTAGTGTAGTTTAGTTTAGTTTAGTTTAGTTTAGTTGAATTTAGTTTAGTTTAGTTTAGTTTTGGGGAGGTTAGGTTGGTTTAGTTTTAGTATAGTTAAGTTTCAGTTAGGTAAGGTTAGTTTAGTTTAGTTTAGTTTATAGTTTAGTTTATACTTTAGTTTATATTTTACTTTATAGTTTAGTTTAGTTTAGTGTAGTTTAGTTTGGTTTAGTTTTGTTTAGTTTAGTTTTGTTTAGTTTCGTTTAGGTGTGGTTATGTTAGATTAGGTTAGATTAGGTTAGGTAAGCTTAGTTTAGTTTAGTTTACTTTAAGTTAGGTTAGGTTAGGTTAGGTTAGGTTAGTTAAGATTAGTTTAGTTTAGTTTAGTTAGATTTAGTTTAGTTTATAATTTAGTTCAGTTTAGTTTATAGCTTAGTTTATAGTTTAGTTTAGTTTATAGTTTAATTTAGAGTTAAGTTTAGTTTAGTTCTGTTTAATTAAATTTAGCTTAGTTTAGTTTAGTTCAGTTTAGGTTATTTTAGGGTAGCTTATGTTAGGTTAGGTTAGTTTAGTTTATAGTTTAATTTATAGTTTAGTTTAGTTTATAGTTTAGTTTAGTTTAGTTTATAGTTTAGTTTAGTTCAGTTTAGTTTATAGCTTAGTTTATAGTTTAGTTTAGTTTATAGTTTAATTTATAGTTAAGTTTAGTTTCGTTTAGTTTAATTAAGTTTAGCTTAGTTTAGTTTAGTTCAGTTTAGGTTATTTTAGGGTAGCTTATGTTATGTTAGGTTAGTTTAGTTTATAGTTTAATTTTTAGTTTAGTTTAGTTTATAGTTTAGTTTATAGTTTAATTTAGTTTAGTTTATAATAGTTTAAGTTAGTTTAGTTTAGGTTTGGTTAGGTTAGTTTACTTTAGTTTAGTTTAGGTTAGGTTGGGCTAGGTTAAGTTAGGTTAGGTTAGTTTAGATTAGTTTAGTTCAGTTTAATTTATAGTTTAATTTACTTTAGTTTATTATTTAATTTAGTTTAGTTTAGTTTATAGTTTCGTACACAGTTTAGTTTGGTTTAGTTTAGTTTAATTTAGTTTAGCTTAGATTAGTTTAGTTTGTTTTAGGTTAGGTTAAGTTAGGTGAGGTTAGTTTAGTTTAGATGAGTTTAATTTAGTTTAGTTTAGTTTATAGTTTACTTTAGATTACTTTAGTTTATAGTTCAATTTATAGTTTAATTTAGGTTATAGTTTAGTTTATCGTTTAGTTTAGTTTAGTTTAGTATAGTTTAGGTTAGGTTAGTTCAGATTAGTTTAGTTAGGGTCAGTTTAGGTTAGGTTAAGTTAGGTTAGGTTAGTTTAGTTTTGTTTATAGTTTAGTTTATTTTAGTTTACAGTTTATTGTACAGCTCAGTATAGTTTAGTTTAGTATAGTATAGTTTACTTTAATTTAGGTTAGGTTGGGTTAGTTTAGTTTAGTTTAGTTTATAGTTTAGTTTAGTTTAGTTTAGTTTACAGTTTAGTTTATCCTTTAGTATATAGTGTATTTTAATTCAGTTTAGTTTAGTTTAGTTTATAGTTTAATTTATAGTTATTTTTATAGTTAATTTAGTTTAGTTTAGTTTAGGTTAAATTATGTTAATTTACTTTAGTTTAGTTTAGGTTAGGTTATGTTGTGTTAGGTTAGTGTAGTTTAATTTAGTCTAGTTGAATTTAGTTTAGTTTAGTTTAGTTTAGGTTACGTTAGGTTAGTTTAGTTTAGTTTAGTGTACTTTAGTTTTGTTTAGGTTAGGTTAGGTTAGGTTAGTTTAGATTAGTTTAGGTTAGGTTATGTTAGATTAGGTTAGGTTAGGTTAGTTTGGTTTAGTTTACTCTAGTTAAGTTTAGTTCAGTTTATTCTTTAGTTTAGTTTAGTTTATTTTATAGTTTAGTTTAGTTTTGTTTATAGTTTAGTTTGCAGTTTAGTATAGTTTAGTTTAGTTTAATTTAGTTTAGGTTAAGTAAGGTTAGGTTAGGTTAGGTTAGTTTAGTTTAGTTTATAAATTAGTTTATAGTTTAGTTTAGTTTAGTTTATAGATTAATTTAGATAATTTTTCTTTAGTTTAGTTTATAGATTAATTTAGTTTAGTTTAGTTTAGTTTAATTAAGTTAATTTAGTTTAGTTTAAAATATAGTATCTTTAGTTTATAGTTTAGTTCATAGTCTTGTTTAGTTTAGTTTAGTTTAGTTTAGTTCAGGTTAGTATAGAGTAGTTTAGTTTAGTTTACTTTATAGTTTAATTTTTAATTTACTTTAGTTTATAGTTTAGTTTATATTTTAGTTCAGTTTAGTTTATAATAGTTTAGTTTAGTTTAGATTATGTTAGGTTAGTTTAGTTTAGTATAGGTTGGGTTAAGTTAGGTTAGGTTAGGTTAGTTAGGTTTAGTTTAGTTTAGTTTATAGTTTAGTTTAGTTTAGTTTATAGTTTAGTTTATACTTTAGTTTATATTTTAGTTTATATTTAATTTAGTTTAGTGTTGTTTATTTTGGTTTAGTTTCGTTTAGTTTAGTTTAAATTAGTTTCGTTTAGGTTAGGTTATGTTAGATTAGGTTAGGTCAGGTAAGCTTAGTTTAGTTTAGTTTAGGTTAGGTTAGGTTAAGTTTGGCTAGGTTAAGTTAGGTTAGGTTAGTTTAGGCTAGTTTAGTTTAGTTTAGTTTAAAATTTAGTTTACTTTAGTTCATTATTTAATTTAGTGTAGTTTAGTTTATAGTTTAGTTTATTTTAGTTTGTAGTTTAATTTAGTTTTGTTTAGTTTAGTTTAGTTTAGGTTAGGTTAGTTTAGTTTAGTTTCGTTTAATTTAGTTTAGTTTATAGTTTAGTTAAGTTTAGTTTATAGTTTAATTTATAATTTAGTTTAGTTTAGTTTATCTTTTAGTTTATCTTTTAGTTTAGTTTAGATTAATTTAGTTTAGGTCAGTTTATGTTAGGTTAAGTTAGGTTAGGTTAGGTTAGATTAGTTTAGTTTAGTTTGTAGTGTAGTTTATTTTAGTTTATAGTTTAATTTAGTTTAATTTGGTTTAGTTTAGTTTACTTTAGGGTAGGTTAGGTTAATTTAGTTTAGTTTAGGTTAGGTTAGGTAAGTTTAATTTAGTTTCGCTTGGTTTAGTTTAATTTATAGTTTAGTTTATAGTTTAGTTTAGTTTATAGTTTAATTTAGTTTAGTTTAATTTAGGTTACGTTAGTTTAGTTTAGTTTAGTTTAGTTTATAGTTTAGATTAGTTTATAGTTTAATTTACAGTTTTGTTAATTTAGTTTAGTTTAGTTTAGTTTGGGTTAGGTTAGGTTAGGTTAGTTTAGTTTAGTTTATAGTTTAATTTAGTTCAGTTTACAGTTTAGTTTATCCTTTAGTTTATAGTGCAGTTTATAGTTTAGTTTAATTTAGTGTAGTTTAGTTTGGTTTAGTTTAGTATAGCAGAGTTTACTTTAGGGTAGGTTAGATTCTGTTAGGTTTGGTTAGCTTACTTTAGTTTAGTTTATTTTAGGTTAAGTTAGGTTAGGTTAGTTTAGTTTAGTTAACTTTGGTTTAGTTTAGTTTAGTTTAGTTTATAGTTTAGTATATCGTTTAGTTTAGTTAAGTTTATAGTTTAATTTATAATTTAATTTAGTTTAGTTTAGTTTAATTTAGTTTAGAGTAGGTTAGGTTAGGTTAGGTTAGTTTAGTTTAGTTTAGGTTAGGTTAGGTTAGGTTAGGTTAATTTAGTTTATTTGAGTGTAATTTAGATTAGTTTAGTTTAGTTAATAGTTTAATTTATGGTTTAGTTTAGTTATTTTTTATAGTTTAGTTTAGATAATTTATAGTTTAATTTAGTTAAGTTTAGTTTAATTTACTTTAGTTTAGTTTGTAGTTTAGTTTAGTTTAATTTAGTTTAGGTTAAGTTATGTTAGGTTCGTTTAGTTTAATTTAGTTTAGATTAGGTTAGATTAGATTACGTTAGGGTAGTTAAGTTTAGTTTAGTTGAATTTAGGTTATAGTTTGATTTATAGTTTAGTTTTGTTTACTTTATAGTTTAGTTTAGTTAATTTATAGTTTAATTTACTTTAGTTTAGTTTAATTTAGTTTACTTTAGTTTATAGTTTTGTTTATAGTTTAGTTTAGTTTAGTTTAGGTTAGTTTAGTTAAGGTTAGGTTAGGTTAGTGTAGTTTAGTTTAGTTTAGCTGAATTTTGTTTAGTTTAGTTTAGTTTAGGTCACGTTATGTTAGTTTAGTTTAGTTTAGTGTATGTTAGGTTAGGTTAGGTTAGTTTAGTTTAGTTTAGTTTAGTTTATAGTTTAGTTTAGTTTAGATTATAATTTAATTTAGAATTTAGTATACTTTAATATATAGAATAGTTTATAGTTTAGTTAAAATTTTAGTTTAGTTTATTTTAGTTTAGGTTAGGTTACGGAAGGTTAGGTTAGGTTAGGTTAGTTTAGATTAGTTTGGTTTATGTAAGGTTAGGTTAGGTTAGTTTAGTATAGTTTAGTTTACTTTTGTTTACAGTTTAGTTAAGTTTAGTTTATAGTTCAGTTTATAGTTTAGTTTAGTTTAGATTAGGTTGGGTTAGTTCATTTTAGTTTAGTTTGGGTTAGGTTAGGTTAGTTTAGTTTTAGTTTACAGTTTAGTTTATTCTTTAGTTTATAGTGTAGTTTATAGTTTAGTTTAATTTAGTGTAGTTTAGTTTGGTTTATTTTAGTATAGTTTCGTTTACGTTAGGTTATGTTAGATTAGGTTAGGTTAGGTTAGCTTACTTTAGTTTAGTTTAGGTTAGGTTAGGTTAGGTTAGTTTAGTTAAGTTTAGTTTAATTTAGTCTAGTTTAGTTTAGTTTAATGTATAGTTTAGGTAATCAATTAAGTTAGCTTAGATTAGTTTAGTTTAGGTCACTTTAGTTTAGGTTAAGTTAGCTTAGGTTAGTTTAATTTGTTTAGTTTAATTTACTTTAGTTTATAGTTTAGTTTATTTTAGTTTGAAGTTTAATTTAGATTAGTTTAGTTTAGTTTAGGTTGGGTTATGTTAGATTTGGTTAGATTAGGTTAGTTTGGTTTTGTTTAGTTTGGTTAAATTTGGTTTACTTATACTTTAGTTTAGTTTAGTTTATAGTTTAGTTTAGTTTTCTTTATTGTTAAGTTTATAGTTTAGTTTAGTTTAATTTAGTTTAGCTAAGTTTAGTTTAGTTTAGTTTAGTTTTGGGTAGGTTATGTTATGTTAGGTTAGGTTAGTTTAGTTTAGTTTAGGTTAGGTTAGGTTAGGTTAGGTTAGGTTAGTTTAATTTAGTTGAGTTTAGTGTAGGTTAGGTTAGGAAAGGTTAGGTTAGGTTAGGTTAGGTTAGTTTAGTTTAGTCTAGTTTATGTGAGGTTAGGTTAGTTTAGTTTAGTTTAGTCTAGGTTAGGTTTCGCTAGGTTAAGTTAGGTTAGGTTAGTTTAGATTAGTTTAGTTTAGTTTATATTTTAGTTTACTTTAGTTTATTATTTAATTTAGTGTAGTTAATTTATAGTTTCGTTTATAGTTTAGTTTGGTTTATTTTAGTTTTTTTTAGTTTAGCTTAGATTAGTTTAGTTTGTCTTAGGTTAGGTTAGGTTAGGTAAGATTAGTTTAATTTAGTTGAGTTTAATTTAGTTTAGTTTAGTTTATATTTTAGTTTACTTTAGTCTATAGTTCAATTTATAATTTAGTTTAGTTTAGTTTTTAGTTTAGGTTATCGTTTAGTTTAGTTTAGATTAGTTTAGTTTAGGTCAGTTTAGGTTAGGTTAAGTTAGGTTAGGTTAACTTAGATTAGTTTAGTTTAATTTAGTTTAGTTTATAGTTTAGTTTATTTTAGTTTATAGTTTAATTTAGTTTAGTTTAGTTTAGTGTAGTTTAGTTTGGTTAGGTTAGGTTAGGTTAATTTAGTTTAGTTTAGGTTAGGTTAGGTAAGTTTAATTTAGTTTAGTTTAATTTATAGTTTATTTTATAGTTTTGTTTATAGTTTAGTTTAGTTTATAGTTTAATTTAGTTTAGTTTAGTTTAGTTTAGTATAGTTTAACTTGGGTTAGGTTAGGTTAGTTTAGTTTAGTTTAGTTAAGGTTAGGTTAGGTTAGGTTAATTTACTTTAGTATAGTTTAGTTTAGTTTATTTTAGTTTAGTTTATAGTTTAGTTTACAGTTTAGGTTAGTTTAGTTTAGTTTAGTTTGGGTTAGGTTAGGTTAGGTCAGTTTAGTTTAGTTTAGTTTATAGTTTAGTTTAGTTTAGTTTATAATAGTTTAATTTAGTATAGTTTAGGTTATGTTAGGTTAGTTTAGTTCAGTATAGGTTAGATTAAGTTAGGTTAAGTTAAGTCAGTTAGGTTTAGTTTAGTTTAGTTTATATTTTATTTTAGTTTAGTTTAGTTTGTAGTTTAGTTTATACTTTAGTTTATATTTTAGTTTATAGTTTAGTTTAGTTAAGTGTTGTTTATTTTGGTTTAGTTTTGTTTAGTTTAGTTTAAATTAGTTTCGTTTAGGTTAGGTTAGGTAAGTTTAGGTTAGGTTGGGTTAGGTTAGTTTAGTTCAGTCTAGTTTATGTTAGGTGAGGTTAGTTTAGTTTACTTAGGTTTTGTTTATACTTTAGTTTACTTTAGTTTATAGTTTAGTTCATAGTTTATTTTAGTTTAATATATAGTTTAATTTAGTTTAGTTTAGTTTAGTTTAATTTAGGTTAATTTAGTTTAGTTTAGTTTAGGTTAGGTTAGGTTAGGTTAGGTTAAGTTAGTTCAGTTTAGTATAGTTTAGTATAGTTTAAAATATAGTATGTTTACTTTATAGTTTAGTTCATAGTTTTGTTTAGTTTAGTTTAGGTTAGGTTAGACTAGTTTAGTTTAGTTTAGTTTAGTTTAGGTTAGATTAGGTTAGGTTAGTGTAGTTTAGTTTAGTTTAGTTTAGTTGAATTTAGTTTAGTTTAGTTTAGGGTAGGTTAGGTTGGTTTAGTTTTAGTATAGTTTAGGTTCAGTTAGGTTAGGTTAGTTTAGTTTAGTTTAGTTTACTTTAGTTTATTATTTAATTTAGTTTAGTTTAGTTTATAGTTTCGTTTATAGTTTAGTTTGGTTTAGTTTAGTTTAATTTAGTTTAACTTAGATTAGTTTAGTTATTTTTAGGTTAGGTTAGGTGAGGTTAGTTTAGTTCAGTTTAGTTTAATTTAGTTTAGTTTAGTTTATAGTTTAGTTTAGTTTAGTTTATAGTTCAATTTATAGTTTAGTTTAGTTTATTTTATCGTTTAGTTTAGTTTAGTATAGTTTAGTTTAGGTTAGAGTAGGTTAGTTTAGATTAGTTTAGCTTAGCGCAGTTTGGGTTAGGTTAAGTTATGTTATTTTGTTTGGTTTAGTTTAGTTTAGTTTAGTTTATAGTTTAAAGTTTAGTTTATAGTTTAGTTTATAGTTTAGTTTAGATTAGTGTAGTTTAGTTTGGTTTAGTTTATTTTAGTTTAGTTCAGTTTAGTTTCGTTTAGCTTGGGTTATGTTATATTAGGTGAGCTTAGGTTAGCTTAGTTTACCCTAGTTTAGTTTAGGTTAGGTAAGGTTAGAATAGGTTAGTTAAATTTAGTTTAGTTTAGTTTAGTTAGGTTTAGTTTAGTTATAGTTTAGTTCATAGTTTAGTTTAGATTATAATTTAATTTATAGTTTAGTTTAGTTTAGTTTAATTTAGTTTAGCTTTCTTTAGTTTCCCTTAGATTACTTTAGTTTAGGATATGTTAGGTTAGGTTAGTTTAGTTTAGTTTAGTTTAGTTTAATTAAGGTTAATTTAGTTTAATTTAGTTTAGTTTAGGTTAGGTTAGGTTAGTTTGGTTTAGTATAGTTTAATTTAGTTTAAAATATAGTATCTTTAGTTTATAGTTTAGTTCATAGTTTTGTTTAGTTTAGTTTAGTTTAGGTTAGGTTAGAGTAGTTTAGGTTAGTGTAGTTTAATTTAGTTTAGTTTATTTGAATTTAATTTAGTTTTGTTTAGTTTAGGTTAGTTTAGGTTAGTTTAGTTTAGTATAGGTTAGGTTAAGTTAGGTTAGCTTAGTTTAGTTTATAGTTTAGTTTAGTTTAGTTTAGTTTATAGTGTGGTTTATACTTTAGCTTATATTTTAGTTTATAGTTTAGTTTAGATTAGTATAGTTTAGTTTGGTTTAGTTTGGTTTAGTTTAGTTTAAATTAGTTTCGCTTAGGTTAGGTTAAGTTAGAATAGGTTAGGTTAGGTAAGCCTAGTTTAGTTTAGTTTAGGTTAGGTTAGGTTAGGTTTGGTTAGGTTGGTTAAGTTCAGTTTAGTTTAGTTTAGTTAAGTTTAGTTTAGTTTATAGTTTAGTTCAGTTTAGTTTATAGCTTAGTTTATAGTTTAGTTTAGTTTATAGTTTAATTTATAGTTAAGTTTAGTTTAGTTTAGTTTAATTTAGGTTAGTTAAATTTATTTTAGGGTAGCTTATGTTAGGTTAGGTTAGTTTATAGTTTAATTTATAGTTTAGTTTAGTTTATAATTTAGTTTATAGTTTAGTTCAGTTTATAATAGTTTAGTTTATGTTAGGTTAGGTTAGTTTAGTTTAGTTTAGTTTAGGTTAGGTTTGGCTAGGGTAGGTTAGGATAGGTTAATTTAGATTAGTTTAGTTTAGTTTAGTTTATAGTTTAGTTTACTTTAGTTTATTATTTAATTTAGTGTAGTTTAGTTTATAGCTTCGTTTATAGTTTAGTTTAGGTTACCTTAGGTTAGTTTAGTTTAGTTTAGTGTATGTTAGGTTAGGTTAGGTTAGTTTAATTTAGTTTAGTTTATTTTAGTTTATAGTTTAGTTTAGTTTAGTTTATAATTTATTTTATAATTTAGTATACTTTAGTTTATAGATTAGTTTATTGTTTAGTTAATATTTTAGTTTATTTTAGTTTACGTTAGGTTAGGTTAGGCAAGGTTAGGTTAGGTTAGGTTAGGTTAGTTTAGTTTCGTTTAGTCTAGTTAAATTTAGTTTAGTTATACTTTAGTTTAGTTTAGTTTATAGTTTAGTTTAGTTTTCTTTATAGTTAAGTTTATAGTTACGTTAGTTTAGTTTAGTTTAATTTAGTTTAGCTAAGTTTAGTTTAGTTTAGTTTAGTTTAGTTTTGGGTAGGTTATGTTAGGTTAGGTTAGGTTAGTTTAGTTTAGTTTAGGCTAGGTTAGGTTAGGTTAGTTTAATTTGGTTGAGTTTAGTTTAGTTTAGGTTAGGTTAGGTAACGTTAGGTTAGGTTAGGTTAGGTTAGTTTAGTTTAGTCTAGTTTATGTGAGGTTAGGTTAGTTTAGTTTAGTTTAGTCTAGGTTAGGTTTCGCTAGGTTAAGTTATGTTAGGTTAGTTTAGATTAGTTTAGTTTAGTTTATATTTTAGTTTACTTTAGTTTATTATTTAATTTAGTGTAGTTAATTTATAGTTTCGTTTATAGTTTAGTTTGGTTTAGTTTAGTTTTTTTTAGTTAAGCTTAAATTAGTATAGTTTGTCTTAGGTTAGGTTAGGTTAGGTGAGATTAGTTTAATTTAGTTGAGTTTAATTTAGTTTAGTTTAGTTTATATTTTAGTTTAGTTTAGTCTATAGTTCAATTTATAATTTAGTTTAGTTTAGTTTTTAGTTTAGGTTATCGTTTAGTTTAGTTTAGATTAGTTTAGTTTAGGTCAGTTTATGTTAGGTTAAGTTGGGTTAGGTTAGTTTAGATTAGTTTAGTTTAATTTAGTTTAATTTATAGTTTAGTTTATTTTAGTTTATAGTTTAATTTAGTTTAGTTTAGTTTAGTGTAGTTTAGTTTGGTTAGGTTAGGTTAGGTTAATTTAGTTTAGTTTAATTTATAGATTATTTTATAGTTTTGCTTATAATTTAGTTTAGTTTATAGTTTAATTTAGTTTACTATAGTTTAGTTTAGTATAGTTTAACTTGGGTTAAGTTAGTTTTGTTTAGTTTAGTTAAGGCTAGGTTACCTTAGGTTAGGTTAATTTACTTTAGTATAGTTTAGTTTAGTTTATTTTAGTTTAGTTTATAGTTTAGATTACAGTTTAGGTTAGTTTATTTTAGTTTAGTTTAGTTTGGGTTAGGTTAGGTTAGGTCAGTTTAGTTTAGTTTTATTTATAGTTAAGTTTAATTTAGTTTAGTTTGATTTAGTTTAGTTTAGTTTATTTTAGTGCAGCTTATGTTAGGTTAGGTAAGTTAAGTTTAGTTTAGAGTTTAATTTAGAGTTTAGTTTAGTTTATAGTTTAGTTTAGTTTAGTTTATAATAGTTTAGTTTAGGTTAGGTTAGGTTAGTTTAGTTTAGTTTAGTTTAGGTTAGGTTTGGCTAGGTTAAGTTAGGTTAGGTTAGTTTAGGCTAGTTTAGTTTAATTTAGCTTATAGTTTAGTTTACTTTAGTTTATTATTTAATTTAGTGTAGTTTATTTTATAGTTTAGTTTTTTTTTGGTTTGTAGTTTAATTTAGTTTTGTTTAGTTTAGTTTCGTTTAATTTAGTTTAGTTTAGTTTATATTTTAGTTTATCGTTTAGTTAAGATTAGTTTAGTTTATGTCAGTTTAGGTTAGGTTAAGTTATGTTAGGTTAGTTTAAATTAGTTTAGGTTAGTTTAGTTTATAGTTTAGTTTATTTTAGTTTATAGTTTAATTTAGTTTAATTTAGTTTAGTTTAGTTTACTTTAGGTTAGGTTAAGTTAGGTTAATTTAGTTTATTTTAGGTTAGGTTAGGTAAGTTTAATTTATTTTAGTTTGGTTTAGTTTAATTTATAGTTTAGTTTATAGTTTTGTTTATATTGTAGTTTAGTTTATAGTTTAATTTAGTTTAGTTTAGTTTAATTTAGGTTAGTTTAGTTTAGTTTAGTTTATAGTTTAGATTAGTTTATAGTTTACTTTACAGTTTTGTTTAGTTTAGTTTAGTTTAGTTTAGTTTGGGTTAGCTTAGGTTAGGTTAGGTTTATTTAGTTTAGTTTAGTTTATAGTTTAGTTTAGTTTATTTTACAGTTTAGTTTATCCTTTAATTTATAGTGTAGTTTATAGTTTAGTTTAATTTAGTGTAGTTTAGTTTGGTTTAGTTTAGTATAGTTTATTTTACTTTAGGTTAGGTTAAATTATGTTAGGTTTTGTTAGCTTACTATAGTTTTGTTTAGTTTAGTTTAGGTTAGGTTAGGTTAGTTTAGTTTATAATTTAGTTTATAGTTTAGTTTAGTTAAGTTTATAGTTTAATTTATAATTTAGTTTATTTTAGTTTAGTTTAATTTAGTTTAGAGTAAGTTAGGTTAGGTTAGGTTAGTTTAGTTTAGTATAGGTTAGGTTAGGTTAGGTTAGGATAGGTTAATTTAGTTTAGTTGAGTTTAATTTAGTTTAGTTTAGTTTAGTTAATAGTTTAATTTATAGTTTAGTTTAGTTTTTTGATAATTTAGTTTAGTTAATTTATAGTTTAATATAGTTTAGTTTAGTTTAATTTAGTTTAGTTTATTTTGTAGTTCAGTTTAGTTTAGTTTAGTTTAGTTTAGTTTAGGTTAAATTATGTTAGGTTCGTTTAGTTTAATTCAGTTTAGATTAGGTTAGATTAGATTACGTTAGGGTAGTTAAGTTTAGTTTAGTTGAATTTAGGTTATAGTTTGATTTATAGTTTAGTTTAGTTTACTTTATAGTTTAATTTAGTTAATTTATATTTTAATTTACTTTAGTTTAGTTTAATTAATTTACTTTAGTTTATAATTTTGTTTATAGTATAGTTTAGTTTAGTTTAGGTTAATTTATGTTACGTTAGTTTAGTTTAGTTTAGCTGAATTTTGTTTAGTTTAGTTTAGTTTAGGTTAAGTTAGCTTAGTTTGGTTTATTTTATTGTATGTTAGGTTAGGTCAGTTTAGTTTAGTTTATTTTAGTTTATAGTTTAGTTTAGTTTAGTTTATAATTTATTTTATAATTTAGTGTACTTTAATTTATAGATTTGTTTTTAGTTTAGTTAAAATTTTAGTTTAGTTTAGTTTAGTTTAGGTTAGGTTCAGTTAGGTTAGGTTAGTTTTGTTTAGTATAGGTTATGTTAGATTATTTTAGTTTAATTCAGTTTAGTTTAGTTTAGTTTATAGTTTAATTTATAGTTATTTTTATAGTTAATTTAGTTTAGTTTAGTTTAGGTTAAAGTATGTTAATTTACTTTAGTTTAGTTTAGGTTAGGTTAGGTTGCGTTAGGTTAGTGTAGTTTAATTTAGTTTAGTTGAATTTAGTTTAGTTTATTTTAGTTTAGGTTACGTTAGGTTAGTTTAGTTTAGTTTAGTGTAGTTTAGTTTTATTTAGATTAGGTTAGGTTAGGTTAGTTTAGATTAGTTTAGGTTAGGTTATGTTAGATTAGGTTAGGTTAGGTTAGTTTGGTTTAGTTTACTCTAGTTAAGTTTAGTTCAGTTTATTCTTTAGTTTAGTTTAGTTTATTTTATAGTTTAGTTTAGTTTTTTTTATAGTTTAGTTTGCAGTTTAGTATAGTTTAGTTTAGTTTAATTTAGTTTAGGTTAAGTCAGGTTAGGTTAGGTTAGGTTAGGTT
Organism: Metallyticus violacea; assembly: GCA_030762175.1. Classification (NCBI taxonomy): domain Eukaryota; kingdom Metazoa; phylum Arthropoda; class Insecta; order Mantodea; family Metallyticidae; genus Metallyticus; species Metallyticus violacea. The sequence goes on along the minus strand of CM060835.1, from coordinate 98,041,603 downwards.
AGTTTAGTTTAGTTTATAAATTAGTTTATAGTTTAGTTTAGTTTAGTTTAGTGTGGGTTAGGTTAAGTAATGATAGGTTAGTTTAGTTTAGTTTATACTTTAGTTTAGTTTATAGTTTAGTTTATAGTTTAGTTTAGTTTATAATAGTTTAGTTTAGGTTAAGTTAGGTTAGTTTAGTTTAGTTTAGTTTAGGTTAGATTTGGCTGGGTTAAGTTAGGTTAGGTTAGATTAGGCTAGTTTAGTTTAGTTTAGTTTATACTTTAGTTTAGTTTATAGTTTAGTTTATAGTTTAGTTTAGTTTATAATAGTTTAGTTTAGGTTAAGTTAGGTTAGTTTAGTTTAGTTTAGTTTAGGTTAGATTTGGCTGGGTTAAGTTAGGTTAGGTTAGATTAGGCTAGTTTAGTTTAGTTTAGTTTATAGTTTAGTTTACTTTAGTTTTTTATTTAATTTAGTGTAGTTTAGTTTATAGTTTAGTTTATAGTTTAGTTTATTTTAGTTTGTAGTTTAATTTAGTTTTGTTTAATTTAGTTTAGTTTGGGTTAGGTTAGTTTAGTTTAGTTTCGTTTAATTTAGTTTAGTTCAGTTTATAGTTTAGTTATGTTTACTTTATAGTTTAATTTATAATTTAGTTTAGTTTAGTTTATCTTTTAGTTTATCGTTTAGTTTAGTGTAGATTAGTTTAGTTTAGGTCAGTTTAGGTTAGGTTAAGTTAGGTTAGGTTAGTTTAGATTAGTTTAGTTTAGTTTAGTTTATAGTTTAGTTTATTTAAGTTTACAGTTTAATTCAGTTTAATTTAGTTTAGTTTAGTTTACTTTAGGTTAGGTTAGGTTAGGTTAATTTAGTTTAGTTTAGGTTAGGTTAGGTAAGTTTAATTTAGTTTAGTTTGGTTTAGTTTAATTTATAATTTAGTTTATAGTTTTGTTTATAGTATAGTTTAGTTTATAGTTTAATTTAGTTTAGTTTAGTTTAGTTTAATTTAGGTTAGGTTAGTTTATTTTAGTTTAGTTTAGTTTATAGTTTAGATTAGTTTAGTTTACAGGTTAGCTTATCCTTTAGTTTATAGTGTAGTTTATAGTTTAGTTTAATTTAGTGTAGTTTAGTTTGGTGTAGTTTAGTATAGTTTTGTTTACCTTAGGTTAGGTGAGATTATGTTAGGTTAGGTTAGCTTACTTTATTTTAGTTTATGTTAGGTTAGATTAGGTTAGTTTAGTTAACTTTGGTTTAGTTTAGTTTAGTTAGTTTAGTTTATAATTTAGTTTATATATATGTTTAGTTTAGTTTATAGTTTAATTTATAATTTAGTTTAGTTTAGTTTAGTTTAATTTAGTTTAATTTAATTTTGAGTATGTTAGGTTAGGTTAGGTTAATTTAGTTTAGTTGAGTTTAATTTAGTTTAGTTTAGTTTAGTTTATAATTTAATTTATAGTTTAGTTTAGTTTACTTTATAGTTTAGTTTAGTTAATTTATAGTTTAATTTAGTTTAGTTTAGTTTAATTTAGTTTAGTTTAGTTTATAGTTTAGTTTAGTTTAGTTTAGGTTAAGTTATGTTAGGTTCGTTTAGTTTAATTTAGTTTAGATTAGGTTACTTTTGATTAGGTTAGGGTAGTTAAGTTTAGTTTAGTTGAATTTAGTTTATAGTTTAATTTATAGTTTAGTTTAGTTTACTTTATAGTTTAGTTTAGTTAATTTACAGTTTAATATACTTAGTTTAGTCTAGTTTAATTTAGTTTACTTTAATTTATACTTTTGTTTGTAGTTTAGTTTAGTTTAGTTTAGTTTAGGTTAATTTATGTTAGGTTAATTTAGTTTAGATTAGGTTATGTTAGGTTAGGTTAGGCTAGTGTAGTTTATTTTAGTTTAGCTAAATTTGGTTTAGTTTAGTTTAGGATACGTTAGGTTAGTTTAGTTTAGTTTAGTTAAGTGTATGTTAGGTTAGGTTAGGTTAGTGTAATTTAGTTTAGTTTATTTTAGTTTATAGTTTAGTTTAGTTTAGTTTATAATTTATTTTATAGTTTAGTATACGTTAGTTTATAGATTAGTTTATAGTTTAGATAATATTTTAGTTTAGTTTAGTTTATATTAGGTTAGGGAAGGTTACGTTAGGTTAGTTTATTTTAGTTTAGTTTATGTAAGGTTAGGTTAGGTTAGTTTAGTATAGTTTAGTTTAGTTTTGTTTATAGTTTAGTTTAGTTTAGTTTATAGTTCAGTTTATAGTTTAGTTTAGTTTAGATTAGGTTAGGTTGGGTTAGTTTAGTTTAGGTTAGGTTAGGTTAAGTTAGGTTAGTTTAGTTTAGTATAGTTTAGTTTAGTTTATAGTTTAGTTTATTTTATTTTATAGTTTAGTTTATAGTTTTGTTTAGTTTAGTTTAGTTTAGTTTAGTTATTTTAGGTTAGGTTAGGTTAGTTTAGAGTAGTTTAGTTTAGGTTAGGTTATGATAGGTTAGTGCAGTTTAATTTAATTTAGTTTAGTTTAGTTGAATTTAATTTATTTTAGTTAGGTCAGTTTAGGTAAGGTATGTTAGTTTAGTTTAGTATAGGTTAGGTTAGGTTAGGTTGGGTTAAGTTAGTGTAGTTTCATTTAGTTTGGTTTATTTTAGTTTAGTTTAATATGAGGTTCCGTTTAGTTTAGTTTTGTTTAATTTAGTTTAGTTTATAGTTTAGTTGAGTTTAGGTTAGTTTAGTTGAGTTTAGTTTAGTTTAGTTTAGGTTAGGTTAGGTTAGGTTAGATTAACTTTGTTTAGGATAGGTTATGTTAGATTAGGTAAGGTTAGTTTGGTTTAGTTTAGTCTAGTTAAGTTTAGTTTAGTTTATACTTTAGTTTAGTTTAGTTTATTTTATAGTTTAGTTAAGTTTTGTTTATAGATTAGTTTGCAGTTTAGTATGTTTAGTTTAGTTTAATTTAGTTTAGCTAAGTTTAGTTTAGTTTAGTTTATAGTTTAATTTATAATTTATTTTAGTTTAGTTTAATTTAGTTTAGGTTAGGTTAGTTTAATTTAGTTGTGTTTAATATAGTTTAGTTTAATTTATAGTTTAATTTATAGTTTAGTTTAGTTTACTTTATAGTTTAGTTTAGATAATTTATAGTTTAATTTAGTTAAGTTTAGTTTAATTTAGTTTAGTTTAGTTTAGTTTGTAGTTTAGTTTAGTTTAGTTTAGTTTAGGTTAAGTTATGTTTGGTTCGTTTAGTTTAATTTAGTTTAGATTAGGATAGATTAGATTACGTTAGGGCAGTTAAGTTTAGTTTAGTTGAATTTAGGTTATAGTTTGATTTATTGTTTAGTTTAGTTTACTTTATAATTTAGTTTAGTTAATTTATAGTTTAATTTACTTTAGTTTAGTTTAGTTTAATTTAGTTTACTTTAGTTTATAGTTTTGTTTATAGTTTAGTTTAGCTGAATTTTGTTTAGTTTAGTTTAATTTAGGTTACGTTAGGTTAGTTTAGTTTAGTTTAGTGTATGTTAGGTTACGTTAGGTTAGTTTAGTTTAGTTTAGTTTAGTTTATAGTTTAGTTTAGTTTAGTTTATAGTTCAGTTTATAGTTTAGTTTAGTTTAGGTTAGGTTGTGTTAGTTCAGTTTAGTTTAGTTTGGGTTAGGTTAGGTTAGTTTAGTTTAGTTTACTGTTTAGTTTATTCTTTAGTTTATAGTGTAGTTTATAGTTTAGTTTAATTTAGTGTAGTTTAGTTTGGTTCATTTTAGTATAGTTTCGTTTACGTTAGGTTATGTTAGATTAGGTTAGGTTAGGTTAGCTTACTTTAGTTTAGTTTAGGTGAGGTTAGGTTAGGTTAGTTTAGTTTAGTTAAGTTTAGTTTAATTTAGTCTAGTTTAGTTTAGTTTAGTGTATAGTTTAGGTAATCGTTTAGTTTAGTTTAGATTAGTTTAGTTTAGGTCAGTTTAGTTTAGGTTAAGTTAGCTTAGGTTAGTTTAAATTAGTTTAGTTTAATTTACTTTAGTTTATAGTTTAGTTTATTTAAGTTTGTACTTTAATTTAGATTAGTTTAGTTTAGTTAAGGTTGGGTTATGTTAGATTAGGTTAGATTAGGTTAGTTTGGTTTAATTTAGTCTAGTTAAATTTAGTTTAGTTATACTTTGGTTTAGTTTAGTTTAGTTTATAGATTAGTTTAGTTTTCTTTATAGTTAAGTTTATAGTTTAGTATAGTTTAGTTTAGTTTAATTTAGTTTAGCTAAGTTTAGTTTAGTTTAGTTTAGTTTAGTTTTGGGTAGGTTATGTTAGGTTAGGTTAGGTTAGTTTAGTTTAGTTTAGGTTACGTTAGGTTAGGTTAGGTTAGGTTAGTTTAGTTTAGTTGAGTTTAGTTTAGGTTAGGTTAGGTAAGGTTAGGTTAGGTAAGGTTAGGTTAGTTTAGTTTAGTCTAGTTTATGTTAGGCTAGGTTAGTTCAGTTTAGTTTAGTCTAGGTTAGAATTCGCTAGGGTAAGTTAGGTTAGGTTAGTTTGGATTAGTTTAGTTTAGTTTATATTTTAGTTTACTTTAGTTTATTATTTAATTTAGTGTAGTTTAGTTTATAGTTTCGTTTATAGTTTAGTTTGGTTTAGTTTAGTTTTTTTAGTTTAGCTTAGATTAGTTTAGTTTGTCTTAGGTTAGGTTAGGTTAGGTAAGATTAGTTTAATTTAGTTGAGTTTAATTTAGTTTAGTTTAGTTTATATTTTAGTTTACTTTAGTCTATAGTTCAATTTATAATTTAGTTTAGTTTAGTTTTTAGTTTAGGTTATCGTTTAGTTTAGTTTATATTAGTTTAGTTTAGGTCAGTTTAGGTTAGGTTAAGTTAGGTTAGGTTAACTTAGATTAGTTTAGTGTAATTTAGTTTAGTTTATAGTTTAGTTTATTTTAGTTTATAGTTTAATTTAGTTTAGTTTAGTTTAGTGTAGTTTAGTTTGGTTAGGTTAGGTTAGGTTAATTTAGTTTAGTTTAGGTTAGGTTAGGTAAGTTTAATTTAGTTTAGTTTAATTTATAGTTTATTTTATAGTTTTGTTTATAGTTTAGTTTAGTTTATAGTTTAATTTAGTTTAGTTTAGTTTAGTTTAGTATAGTTTAACTTGGGTTAGGTTAGGTTAGTTTAGTTTAGTTTAGTTTAGGTTAGGTTAGACTAGTTTAGTTTAGTTTAGTTTAGTTTAGGTTAGATTAGGTTAGGTTAGTGTAGTTTAGTTTAGTTTAGTTTAGTTGAATTTAGTTTAGTTTAGTTTAGGGTAGGTTAGGTTGGTTTAGTTTTAGTATAGTTTAGGTTCAGTTAGGTTAGGTTAGTTTAGTTTAGTTTAGTTTACTTTAGTTTATTATTTAATTTAGTTTAGTTTAGTTTATATTTTCGTTTATAGTTTAGTTTGGTTTAGTTTAGTTTAATTTAGTTTAACTTAGATTAGTTTAGTTATTTTTAGGTTAGGTTAGGTGAGGTTAGTTTAGTTCAGTTTAGTTTAATTTAGTTTAGTTTAGTTTATAGTTTAGTTTAGTTTAGTTTATAGTTCAATTTATAGTTTAGTTTAGTTTATTTTATCGTTTAGTTTAGTTTAGTATAGTTTAGGTTAGAGTAGGTTAGTTTAGATTAGTTTAGCTTAGCGCAGTTTGGGTTAGGTTAAGTTATGTTATTTCGTTTGGTTTAGTTTAGTTTAGTTTAGTTTATAGTTTAAAGTTTAGTTTATAGTTTAGTTTATAGTTTAGTTTATAGTTTAGTTTAGATTAGTGTAGTTTAGTTTGGTTTAGTTTATTTTAGTTTAGTTCAGTTTAGTTTCGTTTAGCTTGGGTTATGTTATATTAGGTGAGCTTAGGTTAGCTTAGTTTACCCTAGTTTAGTTTAGGTTAGGTAAGGTTAGAATAGGTTAGTTAAATTTAGTTTAGTTTAGTTTAGTTAAGTTTAGTTTAGTTATAGTTTAGTTCATAGTTTAGTTTAGATTATAATTTAATTTATAGTTTAGTTTAGTTTAGTTTAATTTAGTTTAGCTTTCTTTAGTTTCCCTTAGATTACTTTAGTTTAGGATATGTTAGGTTAGGTTAGTTTAGTTTAGTTTAGTTTAGTTTAATTAAGGTTAATTTAGTTTAATTTAGTTTAGTTTAGGTTAGGTTAGGTTAGTTTGGTTTAGTATAGTTTAATTTAGTTTAAAATATAGTATCTTTAGTTTATAGTTTAGTTCATAGTTTTGTTTAGTTTAGTTTAGTTTAGGTTAGGTTAGAGTAGTTTAGGTTAGTGTAGTTTAATTTAGTTTAGTTTAGTTGAATTTAATTTAGTTTTGTTTAGTTTAGGTTAGTTTAGGTTAGTTTAGTTTAGTATAGGTTAGGTTAAGTTAGGTTAGCTTAGTTTAGTTTATAGTTTAGTTTAGTTTAGTTTAGTTTATAGTGTGGTTTATACTTTAGCTTATATTTTAGTTTATAGTTTAGTTTAGATTAGTGTAGTTTAGTTTGGTTTAGTTTGGTTTAGTTTAGTTTAAATTAGTTTCGCTTAGGTTAGGTTAAGTTAGAATAGGTTAGGTTAGGTAAGCCTAGTTTAGTTTAGTTTAGGTTAGGTTAGGTTAGGTTTGGTTAGGTTGGTTAAGTTCAGTTTAGTTTAGTTTAGTTAAGTTTAGTTTAGTTTATAGTTTAGTTCAGTTTAGTTTATAGCTTAGTTTATAGTTTAGTTTAGTTTATAGTTTAATTTATAGTTAAGTTTAGTTTAGTTTAGTTTAATTTAGGTTAGTTAAATTTATTTTAGGGTAGCTTATGTTAGGTTAGGTTAGTTTATAGTTTAATTTATAGTTTAGTTTAGTTTATAATTTAGTTTATAGTTTAGTTCAGTTTATAATAGTTTAGTTTATGTTAGGTTAGGTTAGTTTAGTTTAGTTTAGTTTAGGTTAGGTTTGGCTAGGGTAGGTTAGGATAGGTTAATTTAGATTAGTTTAGTTTAGTTTAGTTTATAGTTTAGTTTACTTTAGTTTATTATTTAATTTAGTGTAGTTTAGTTTATAGCTTCGTTTATAGTTTAGTTTAGGTTACCTTAGGTTAGTTTAGTTTAGTTTAGTGTATTCTAGGTTAGGTTAGGTTAGTTTAATTTAGTTTAGTTTATTTTAGTTTATAGTTTAGTTTAGTTTAGTTTATAATTTATTTTATAATTTAGTATACTTTAGTTTATAGATTAGTTTATTGTTTAGTTAATATTTTAGTTTATTTTAGTTTACGTTAGGTTAGGTTAGGCAAGGTTAGGTTAGGTTAGGTTAGGTTAGTTTAGTTTCGTTTAGTCTAGTTAAATTTAGTTTAGTTATACTTTAGTTTAGTTTAGTTTATAGTTTAGTTTAGTTTTCTTTATAGTTAAGTTTATAGTTACGTTAGTTTAGTTTAGTTTAATTTAGTTTAGCTAAGTTTAGTTTAGTTTAGTTTAGTTTAGTTTTGGGTAGGTTATGTTAGGTTAGGTTAGTTTAGTTTAGTTTAGGCTAGGTTAGGTTAGGTTAGTTTAATTTGGTTGAGTTTAGTTTAGTTTAGGTTAGGTTAGGTAACGTTAGGTTATATTAGGTTAGGTTAGTTTATTTTAGTCTAGTTTATGTGAGGTTAGGTTAGTTTAGTTTAGTTTAGTCTAGGTTAGGTTTCGCTAGGTTAAGTTATGTTAGGTTAGTTTAGATTAGTTTAGTTTAGTTTATATTTTAGTTAACTTTAGTTTATTATTTAATTTAGTGTAGTTAATTTATAGTTTCGTTTATAGTTTAGTTTGGTTTAGTTTAGTTTTTTTTAGTTAAGCTTAAATTAGTATAGTTTGTCTTAGGTTAGGTTAGGTTAGGTGAGATTAGTTTAATTTAGTTGAGTTTAATTTAGTTTAGTTTAGTTTATATTTTAGTTTAGTTTAGTCTATAGTTCAATTTATAATTTAGTTTAGTTTAGTTTTTAGTTTAGGTTATCGTTTAGTTTAGTTTAGATTAGTTTAGTTTAGGTCAGTTTATGTTAGGTTAAGTTGGGTTAGGTTAGTTTAGATTAGTTTAGTTTAATTTAGTTTAGTTTATAGTTTAGTTTATTTTAGTTTATAGTTTAATTTAGTTTAGTTTAGTTTAGTGTAGTTTAGTTTGGTTAGGTTAGGTTAGGTTAATTTAGTTTAGTTTAATTTATAGATTATTTTATAGTTTTGCTTATAATTTAGTTTAGTTTATAGTTTAATTTAGTTTACTATAGTTTAGTTTAGTATAGTTTAACTTGGGTTAGGTTAGGTTAGTTTTGTTTAGTTTAGTTAAGGCTAGGTTACCTTAGGTTAGGTTAATTTACTTTAGTATAGTTTAGTTTAGTTTATTTTAGTTTAGTTTATAGTTTAGATTACAGTTTAGGTTAGTTTATTTTAGTTTAGTTTAGTTTGGGTTAGGTTAGGTTAGGTCAGTTTAGTTTAGTTTTATTTATAGTTAAGTTTAATTTAGTTTAGTTTGATTTAGTTTGGTTTAGTTTATTTTAGTGCAGCTTATGTTAGGTTAGGTAAGTTAAGTTTAGTTTAGAGTTTAATTTAGAGTTTAGTTTAGTTTATAGTTTAGTTTAGTTTAGTTTATAATAGTTTAGTTTAGGTTAGGTTAGGTTAGTTTAGTTTAGTTTAGTTTAGGTTAGGTTTGGCTAGGTTAAGTTAGGTTAGGTTAGTTTAGGCTAGTTTAGTTTAATTTAGCTTATAGTTTAGTTTACTTTAGTTTATTATTTAATTTAGTGTAGTTTAGTTTATAGTTTAGTTTTTTTTTGGTTTGTAGTTTAATTTAGTTTTGTTTAGTTTAGTTTCGTTTAATTTAGTTTAGTTTAGTTTATATTTTAGTTTATCGTTTAGTTAAGATTAGTTTAGTTTATGTCAGTTTAGGTTAGGTTAAGTTATGTTAGGTTAGTTTAAATTAGTTTAGGTTAGTTTAGTTTATAGTTTAGTTTATTTTAGTTTATAGTTTAATTTAGTTTAATTTAGTTTAGTTTAGTTTACTTTAGGTTAGGTTAAGTTAGGTTAATTTAGTTTATTTTAGGTTAGGTTAGGTAAGTTTAATTTATTTTAGTTTGGTTTAGTTTAATTTATAGTTTAGTTTATAGTTTTGTTTATATTTTAGTTAAGTTTATAGTTTAATTTAGTTTAGTTTAGTTTAATTTAGGTTAGTTTAGTTTAGTTTAGTTTATAGTTCAGATTAGTTTATAGTTTACTTTAGAGTTTTGTTTAGTTTAGTTTAGTTTAGTTTAGTTTGGGTTAGCTTAGGTTAGGTTAGGTTTATTTAGTTTAGTTTAGTTTATAGTTTAGTTTAGTTTATTTTACAGTTTAGTTTATCGTTTAATTTATAGTGTAGTTTATAGTTTAGTTTAATTTAGTGTAGTTTAGTTTGGTTTAGTTTAGTATAGTTTATTTTACTTTAGGTTAGGTTAAATTATGTTAGGTTTTGTTAGCTTACTATAGTTTTGTTTAGTTTAGGTTAGGTTAGGTTAGTTTAGTTTATAATTTAGTTTATAGTTTAGTTTAGTTAAGTTTATAGTTTAATTTATAATTTAGTTTATTTTAGTTTAGTTTAATTTAGTTTAGAGTAAGTTAGGTTAGGTTAGGTTAGTTTAGTTTAGTATAGGTTAGGTTAGGTTAGGTTAGGATAGGTTAATTTAGTTTAGTTGAGTTTAATTTAGTTTAGTTTAGTTTAGTTAATGGTTTAATTTATAGTTTAGTTTAGTTTTTTTATAATTTAGTTTAGTTAATTTATAGTTTAATATAGTTTAGTTTAGTTTAATTTAGTTTAGTTTATTTTGTAGTTCAGTTTAGTTTAGTTTAGTTTAGTTTAGTTTAGGTTAAATTATGTTAGGTTCGTTTAGTTTAATTCAGTTTAGATTAGGTTAGATTAGATTACGTTAGGGTAGTTAAGTTTAGTTTAGTTGAATTTAGGTTATAGTTTGATTTATAGTTTAGTTTAGTTTACTTTATAGTTTAATTTAGTTAATTTATATTTTAATTTACTTTAGTTTAGTTTAATTAATTTACTTTAGTTTATAATTTTGTTTATAGTATAGTTTAGTTTAGTTTAGGTTAATTTATGTTACGTTAGTTTAGTTTAGTTTAGCTGAATTTTGTTTAGTTTAGTTTAGTTTAGGTTAAGTTAGCTTAGTTTGGTTTATTTTATTGTATGTTAGGTTAGGTCAGTTTAGTTTAGTTTATTTTAGTTTATAGTTTAGTTTAGTTTAGTTTATAATTTATTTTATAATTTAGTGTACTTTAATTTATAGATTTGTTTTTAGTTTAGTTAAAATTTTAGTTTAGTTTAGTTTAGTTTAGGTTAGGTTCAGTTAGGTTAGGTTAGTTTTGTTTAGTATAGGTTATGTTAGATTATTTTAGTTTAATTCAGTTTAGTTTAGTTTAGTTTATAGTTTAATTTATAGTTATTTTTATAGTTAATTTAGTTTAGTTTAGTTTAGGTTAAAGTATGTTAATTTACTTTAGTTTAGTTTAGGTTAGGTTAGATTGGGTTAGGTTAGTGTAGTTTAATTTAGTTTAGTTGAATTTAGTTTAGTTTATTTTAGTTTAGGTTACGTTAGGTTAGTTTAGTTTAGTTTAGTGTAGTTTAGTTTTATTTAGATTAGGTTAGGTTAGGTTAGTTTAGATTAGTTTAGGTTAGGTTATGTTAGATTAGGTTAGGTTAGGTTAGTTTGGTTTAGTTTACTCTAGTTAAGTTTAGTTCAGTTTATTCTTTAGTTTAGTTTAGTTTATTTTATAGTTTAGTTTAGTTTTTTTTATAGTTTAGTTTGCAGTTTAGTATAGTTTAGTTTAGTTTAATTTAGTTTAGGTTAAGTCAGGTTAGGTTAGGTTAGGTTAGGTTAGTTTAGTTTAGTTTATAAATTAGTTTATAGTTTAGTTTAGTTTAGTTTAGTGTGGGTTAGGTTAAGTAATGTTAGGTTAGTTTAGTTTAGTTTAGTTTATACTTTAGTTTAGTTTATAGTTTAGTTTATAGTTTAGTTTAGTTTATAATAGTTTAGTTTAGGTTAAGTTAGGTTAGTTTAGTTTAGTTTAGTTTAGGTTAGATTTGGCTGGGTTAAGTTAGGTTAGGTTAGATTAGGCTAGTTTAGTTTAGTTTAGTTTATAGTTTAGTTTACTTTAGTTTTTTATTTAATTTAGTGTAGTTTAGTTTATAGTTTAGTTTATAGTTTAGTTTATTTTAGTTTGTAGTTTAATTTAGTTTTGTTTAATTTAGTTTAGTTTGGGTTAGGTTAGTTTAGTTTAGTTTCGTTTAATTTAGTTTAGTTCAGTTTATAGTTTAGTTATGTTTACTTTATAGTTTAATTTATAATTTAGTTTAGTTTAGTTTATCTTTTAGTTTATCGTTTAGTTTAGTGTAGATTAGTTTAGTTTAGGTCAGTTTAGGTTAGGTTAAGTTAGGTTAGGTTAGTTTAGATTAGTTTAGTTTAGTTTAGTTTATAGTTTAGTTTATTTAAGTTTACAGTTTAATTCAGTTTAATTTAGTTTAGTTTAGTTTACTTTAGGTTAGGTTAGGTTAGGTTAATTTAGTTTAGTTTAGGTTAGGTTAGGTAAGTTTAATTTAGTTTAGTTTGGTTTAGTTTAATTTATAATTTAGTTTATAGTTTTGTTTATAGTATAGTTTAGTTTATAGTTTAATTTAGTTTAGTTTAGTTTAGTTTAATTTAGGTTAGGTTAGTTTATTTTAGTTTAGTTTAGTTTATAGTTTAGATTAGTTTAGTTTACAGGTTAGCTTATCCTTTTGTTTATAGTGTAGTTTATAGTTTAGTTTAATTTAGTGTAGTTTAGTTTGGTGTAGTTTAGTATAGTTTTGTTTACCTTAGGTTAGGTGAGATTATGTTAGGTTAGGTTAGCTTACTTTATTTTAGTTTATGTTAGGTTAGATTAGGTTAGTTTAGTTAACTTTGGTTTAGTTTAGTTTAGTTAGTTTAGTTTATAATTTAGTTTATATATATGTTTAGTTTAGTTTATAGTTTAATTTATAATTTAGTTTAGTTTAGTTTAATTTAGTTTAATTTAATTTTGAGTATGTTAGGTTAGGTTAGGTTAATTTAGTTTAGTTGAGTTTAATTTAGTTTAGTTTAGTTTAGTTTATAATTTAATTTATAGTTTAGTTTAGTTTACTTTATAGTTTAGTTTAGTTAATTTATAGTTTAATTTAGTTTAGTTTAGTTTAGTTTATAGTTTAGTTTAGTTTAGTTTAGGTTAAGTTATGTTAGGTTCGTTTAGTTTAATTTAGTTTAGATTAGGTTACTTTTGATTAGGTTAGGGTAGTTAAGTTTAGTTTAGTTGAATTTAGTTTATAGTTTAATTTATAGTTTAGTTTAGTTTACTTTATAGTTTAGTTTAGTTAATTTACAGTTTAATATACTTTAGTTTAGTCTAGTTTAATTTAGTTTACTTTAATTTATACTTTTGTTTATAGTTTAGTTTAGTTTAGTTTAGTTTAGGTTAATTTATGTTAGGTTAGTTTAGTTTAGATTAGGTTATGTTAGGTTAGGTTAGGCTAGTGTAGTTTATTTTAGTTTAGCTAAATTTGGTTTAGTTTAGTTTAGGATACGTTAGGTTAGTTTAGTTTAGTTTAGTTAAGTGTATGTTAGGTTAGGTTAGGTTAGTGTAATTTAGTTTAGTTTATTTTAGTTTATAGTTTAGTTTAGTTTAGTTTATAATTTATTTTATAGTTTAGTATACGTTAGTTTATAGATTAGTTTATAGTTTAGATAATATTTTAGTTTAGTTTAGTTTAGATTAGGTTAGGGAAGGTTACGTTAGGTTAGTTTATTTTAGTTTAGTTTATGTAAGGTTAGGTTAGGTTAGTTTAGTATAGTTTAGTTTAGTTTTGTTTATAGTTTAGTTTAGTTTAGTTTATAGTTCAGTTTATAGTTTAGTTTAGTTTAGATTAGGTTAGGTTGGGTTAGTTTAGTTTAGGTTAGGTTAGGTTAAGTTAGGTTAGTTTAGTTTAGTATAGTTTAGTTTAGTTTATAGTTTAGTTTATTTTATTTTATAGTTTAGTTTATAGTTTTGTTTAGTTTAGTTTAGTTTAGTTATTTTAGGTTAGGTTAGGTTAGTTTAGAGTAGTTTAGTTTAGGTTAGGTTATGATAGGTTAGTGCAGTTTAATTTAATTTAGTTTAGTTTAGTTGAATTTAATTTATTTTAGTTAGGTCAGTTTAGGTAAGGTATGTTAGTATAGTTTAGTATAGGTTAGGTTAGGTTAGGTTGGGTTAAGTTAGTGTAGTTTCATTTAGTTTGGTTTATTTTAGTTTAGTTTAATATGAGGTTCCGTTTAGTTTAGTTTTGTTTAATTTAGTTTAGTTTATAGTTTAGTTGAGTTTAGGTTAGTTTAGTTGAGTTTAGTTTAGTTTAATTTAGGTTAGGTTAGGTTAGGTTAGATTAACTTTGTTTAGGATAGGTTATGTTAGATTAGGTTAGGTTAGTTTGGTTTAGTTTAGTCTAGTTAAGTTTAGTTTAGTTTATACTTTAGTTTAGTTTAGTTTATTTTATAGTTTAGTTAAGTTTTGTTTATAGATTAGTTTGCAGTTTAGTATGTTTAGTTTAGTTTAATTTAGTTTAGCTAAGTTTAGTTTAGTTTAGTTTATAGTTTAATTTATAATTTAGTTTAGTTTAGTTTAATTTAGTTTAGGTTAGGTTAGTTTAATTTAGTTGTGTTTAATATAGTTTAGTTTAATTTATAGTTTAATTTATAGTTTAGTTTAGTTTACTTTATAGTTTAGTTTAGATAATTTATAGTTTAATTTAGTTAAGTTTAGTTTAATTTAGTTTAGTTTAGTTTAGTTTGTAGTTTAGTTTAGTTTAGTTTAGTTTAGGTTAAGTTATGTTTGGTTCGTTTAGTTTAATTTAGTTTAGATTAGGATAGATTAGATTACGTTAGGGCAGTTAAGTTTAGTTTAGTTGAATTTAGGTTATAGTTTGATTTATTGTTTAGTTTAGTTTACTTTATAATTTAGTTTAGTTAATTTATAGTTTAATTTACTTTAGTATAGTTTAGTTTAATTTAGTTTATAGTTTTGTTTATAGTTTAGTTTAGCTGAATTTTGTTTAGTTTAGTTTAATTTAGGTTACGTTAGGTTAGTTTAGTTTAGTTTAGTGTATGTTAGGTTAGGTTAGGTTAGTTTAGTTTAGTTTAGTTTAGTTTATAGTTTAGTTTAGTTTAGTTTATAATTTATTTTATAATTTAGTTTAGTTTTGTTTATAGTTTAGTTTGCAGTTTAGTTTAGTTTAGTTAAAATTTAAGTTTAGTTTATTTTAGTTTAGGTTAGGTTACGGAAGGTTAGGTTAGGTTCGGTTAGTTTAGATTAGTTTGGTTTACTTTTGTTTACAGTTTAGTTAAGTTTAGTTTATAGTTCAGTTTATAGTTTAGTTTAGTTTAGGTTAGGTTGTGTTAGTTCAGTTTAGTTTAGTTTGGGTTAGGTTAGGTTAGTTTAGTTTAGTTTACTGTTTAGTTTATTCTTTAGTTTATAGTGTAGTTTATAGTTTAGTTTAATTTAGTGTAGTTTAGTTTGGTTCATTTTAGTATAGTTTCGTTTACGTTAGGTTATGTTAGATTAGGTTAGGTTAGGTTAGCTTACTTTAGTTTAGTTTAGGTGAGGTTAGGTTAGGTTAGTTTAGTTTAGTTAAGTTTAGTTTAATTTAGTCTAATTTAGTTTAGTTTAGTGTATAGTTTAGGTAATCGTTTAGTTTAGTTTAGATTAGTTTAGTTTAGGTCAGTTTAGGTTAGGTTAAGTTAGGTTAGGTTAACTTAGATTAGTTTAGTTTAATTTAGTTTAGTTTATAGTTTAGTTTATTTTAGTTTATAGTTTAATTTAGTTTAGTTTAGTTTAGTGTAGTTTAGTTTGGTTAGGTTAGGTTAGGTTAATTTAGTTTAGTTTAGGTTAGGTTAGGTAAGTTTAATTTAGTTTAGTTTAATTTATAGTTTATTTTATAGTTTTGTTTATAGTTTAGTTTAGTTTATAGTTTAATTTAGTTTAGTTTAGTTTAGTTTAGTATAGTTTAACTTGGGTTAGGTTAGGTTAGTTTAGTTTAGTTTAGTTAAGGTTAGGTTAGGTTAGGTTAATTTACTTTAGTATAGTTTAGTTTAGTTTATTTTAGTTTAGTTTATAGTTTAGTTTACAGTTTAGGTTAGTTTAGTTTAGTTTAGTTTGGGCTAGGTTAGGTTAGGTCAGTTTAGTTTAGTTTAGTTTATAGTTTAGTTTAGTTTAGTTTATAATAGTTTAATTTAGTATAGTTTAGGTTATGTTAGGTTAGTTTAGTTCAGTATAGGTTAGATTAAGTTAGGTTAAGTTAAGTCAGTTAGGTTTAGTTTAGTTTATATTTTATTTTAGTTTAGTTTAGTTTGTAGTTTAGTTTATACTTTAGTTTATATTTTAGTTTATAGTTTAGTTTAGTTAAGTGTTGTTTATTTTGGTTTAGTTTTGTTTAGTTTAGTTTAAATTAGTTTCGTTTAGGTTAGGTTAGGTAAGTTTAGGTTAGGTTGGGTTAGGTTAGTTTAGTTCAGTATAGTTTATGTTAGGTGAGGTTAGTTTAGTTTACTTAGGTTTTGTTTATACTTTAGTTTACTTTAGTTTATAGTTTAGTTCATAGTTTATTTTAGTTTAATATATAGTTTAATTTAGTTTAGTTTAGTTTAGTTTAATTTAGGTTAATTTAGTTTAGTTTAGTTTAGGTTAGGTTAGGTTAGGTTAGGTTAGGTTAAGTTAGTTCAGTTTAGTATAGTTTAGTATAGTTTAAAATATAGTATGTTTACTTTATAGTTTAGTTCATAGTTTTGTTTAGTTTAGTTTAGGTTAGGTTAGACTAGTTTAGTTTAGTTTAGTTTAGTTTAGGTTAGATTAGGTTAGGTTAGTGTAGTTTAGTTTAGTTTAGTTTAGTTGAATTTAGTTTAGTTTAGTTTAGGGTAGGTTAGGTTGGTTTAGTTTTAGTATAGTTTAGGTTCAGTTAGGTTAGGTTAGTTTAGTTTAGTTTAGTTTACTTTAGTTTATTATTTAATTTAGTTTAGTTTAGTTTATAGTTTCGTTTATAGTTTAGTTTGGTTTAGTTTAGTTTAATTTAGTTTAACTTAGATTAGTTTAGTTATTTTTAGGTTAGGTTAGGTGAGGTTAGTTTAGTTCAGTTTAGTTTAATTTAGTTTAGTTTAGTTTATAGTTTAGTTTAGTTTAGTTTATAGTTCAATTTATAGTTTAGTTTAGTTTATTTTATCGTTTAGTTTAGTTTAGTATAGTTTAGTTTAGGTTAGAGTAGGTTAGTTTAGATTAGTTTAGCTTAGCGCAGTTTGGGTTAGGTTAAGTTATGTTATTTCGTTTGGTTTAGTTTAGTTTAGTTTAGTTTATAGTTTAAAGTTTAGTTTATAGTTTAGTTTATAGTTTAGTTTAGATTAGTGTAGTTTAGTTTGGTTTAGTTTATTTTAGTTTAGTTCAGTTTAGTTTCGTTTAGCTTGGGTTATGTTATATTAGGTGAGCTTAGGTTAGCTTAGTTTACCCTAGTTTAGTTTAGGTTAGGTAAGGTTAGAATAGGTTAGTTAAATTTAGTTTAGTTTAGTTAGGTTTAGTTTAGTTATAGTTTAGTTCATAGTTTAGTTTAGATTATAATTTAATTTATAGTTTAGTTTAGTTTAGTTTAATTTAGTTTAGCTTTCTTTAGTTTCCCTTAGATTACTTTAGTTTAGGATATGTTAGGTTAGGTTAGTTTAGTTTAGTTTAGTTTAGTTTAATTAAGGTTAATTTAGTTTAATTTAGTTTAGTTTAGGTTAGGTTAGGTTAGTTTGGTTTAGTATAGTTTAATTTAGTTTAAAATATAGTATCTTTAGTTTATAGTTTAGTTCATAGTTTTGTTTAGTTTAGTTTAGTTTAGGTTAGGTTAGAGTAGTTTAGGTTAGTGTAGTTTAATTTAGTTTAGTTTAGTTGAATTTAATTTAGTTTTGTTTAGTTTAGGTTAGTTTAGGTTAGTTTAGTTTAGTATAGGTTAGGTTAAGTTAGGTTAGCTTAGTTTAGTTTATAGTTTAGTTTAGTTTAGTTTAGTTTATAGTGTGGTTTATACTTTAGCTTATATTTTAGTTTATAGTTTAGTTTAGATTAGTGTAGTTTAGTTTGGTTTAGTTTGGTTTAGTTTAGTTTAAATTAGTTTCGCTTAGGTTAGGTTAAGTTAGAATAGGTTAGGTTAGGTAAGCCTAGTTTAGTTTAGTTTAGGTTAGGTTAGGTTAGGTTTGGTTAGGTTGGTTAAGTTCAGTTTAGTTTAGTTTAGTTAAGTTTAGTTTAGTTTATAGTTTAGTTCAGTTTAGTTTATAGCTTAGTTTATAGTTTAGTTTAGTTTATAGTTTAATTTATAGTTAAGTTTAGTTTAGTTTAGTTTAATTTAGGTTAGTTAAATTTATTTTAGGGTAGCTTATGTTAGGTTAGGTTAGTTTATAGTTTAATTTATAGTTTAGTTTAGTTTATAATTTAGTTTATAGTTTAGTTCAGTTTATAATAGTTTAGTTTATGTTAGGTTAGGTTAGTTTAGTTTAGTTTAGTTTAGGTTAGGTTTGGCTAGGGTAGGTTAGGATAGGTTAATTTAGATTAGTTTAGTTTAGTTTAGTTTATAGTTTAGTTTACTTTAGTTTATTATTTAATTTAGTGTAGTTTAGTTTATAGCTTCGTTTATAGTTTAGTTTGGTTTAGTTTAGTTTGTCTTAGGTTAGGTTAGGTTAGGTGAGATTAGTTTAGTTTAGTTGAGTTTAATTTAGTTTAGTTTATAGTTTAATTTAGTTTAGTTTATAGTTCAATTTATAGATTAGTTTAGTGTATAGTTTATGTTACCGTTTGGTTTAGTTTAGATTAGTTTAGTTTAGGTTAGTTTAGGTTAGGTTAAGTTAGGTTAGGTTAGTTTAGATTAGTTTAGTTTAATTTAGTTAAGTTTATAGTTTAGTTTATTTTAGTTTATAGTTTAATTTAATTTAGTTTAGTTTAGTTTAGTTTAGGTTAGGTTACGTTAGGTTAGGTTAATTTAGTTAAGTGTAGGTTAGGTTAGGTTAGATAAGGTTAATTTACTTTAGTAAAGTTGAGTTTAGTTTATTTTAGTTTAGTTTATTGTTTAGTTTAGTTTATACTTTATTTACAATTTTGTTTAGTTTAGTTTAGTTTAGTTTGGGTTAGGTTGGGTTAGGTTAGGTTAGTTTAGATTAGTTTAGTTTATAGTTTAGTTTAATTTAGTTTACTGTTTAGTGTATCCTTTAGTTTATAGTGTAGTTTATAGTTTAGTTTAATTTAGTGTAGTTTAGTTTGGTTTAGCTTAGTATAGTTTTGTTTACTTTAGGTTAGGTGAGATTATGTTAAGTTAGGTTAGCTTACTTTAGTATAGTTTAGTTTAGGTTAGGTTAGGTTAGGTTAGTTTATTTAACTTTGGTTTAGTTTAGTTTAGTTTAGTTTATAGTTTAGTTTATAGTTTAGTTTATAGTTTAATTTATATTTTAGTTTACTTTAGTTTAATTTAGTTTACAGTAGGTTAGGTTAGGTTAGGTTAGTTTAGTTTACTTTAGGTTAGGTTAAGTTAGGTTAGGTTAGGTTAATTTAGTTTAGTTGAGTTTAATTTAGTTTAGTTTAGTTTATAGTTTAATTTATAGTTTAGTTTAGTTTACCTTATAGTTTAGTTTAGTTAATTTATATTTTAATTTAGTTTAGTTTAGTTTAATTTAGTTTAGTTTAGTTCATAGTTTTGTTTATAGTTTTGTTTAGTTTAGTTTAGTTTAGGTTATGTTAGTTTAGTTTAGTTTAGGTTAGGTTAGGCTAGGTTAGGTAAGTTTAATTTAGTTTAGTTTAGTTTAGCTAAAATTAGTTTGTAGTTTAGTTTATAGTTTAGTTTGTAGTTTAGTTTAGTTTAGTTTAGTTTGGTTTAGTTTAGTTTAGGTTAAGTAATGTTTGGTTCGTTTAGTTTAATTTAGTTTAGATTAGGTTACGTTAGATTAGGTTAGGGTAGTTAAGTTTAGTTTAATTGAATTTATTTTGTAGTTTAATTTATAGTTTAGTTTAGTTTACTTTATAGTTTAGTTTAGTTAATTTATAGTTTATTTTATTTTAGTTTAATCTAGTTTAATTTAGTTTACTTTAGTTTATAGTTTTGTTTATAGTTTAGTTTAGTTTAGTTTAGGTTAATTTATGTTAGGTTTGTTTAGTTTAGTTTAGGTTAGGTTAGGTTAGGATAGGTTAGTGTAGTTTAGTTTAGTTTAGCTGAATTTTGTTTAGTTTAGTTTAGGTTACCTTAGGTTAGTTTAGTTTAATTTAGTTTAGTGTATGTTAGGTTAGGTTATTTTAATTTAGTTTACTTTATTTTAGTTTATAGTTTAGTTTAGTTTAGTTTAAAATTTATTTTATAATTTAGTATACTTTAGTTTATAGATTAGTTTATTGTTTAGTTAATATTTTAGTTTATTTTAGTTTACGTTAGGTTAGGTTAGGCAAGGTTAAGTTAGGTTAGGTTAGGTTAGTTTAGTTTAGTTTAGTCTAGTTAAATTTAGTTTAGTTATACTTTAGTTTAGTTTAGTTTATAGTTTAGTTTAGTTTTCTTTATAGTTAAGTTTATAGTTTAGTTTAGTTTAGTTTAATTTAGTTTAGCTAAGTTTAGTTTAGTTTAGTTTAGTTTAGTTTTGGGTAGGTTATGTTAGGTTAGGTTAGGTTAGTTTAGTTTAGTTTAGGTTAGGTTAGGTTAGGTTAGGTTAGTTTAATTTAGTTGAGTTTAGTTTAGTTTATGTTAGGTTAGGTAAGGTTAGGTTGGGTTAGGTTAGGTTAGTTTAGTTTAGTCTGGTGTATGTGAGGTTAGGTTAGTTTAGTTTAGTTTAGTCTAGGTTAGGTTTCGCTAGGTTAAGTTAGGTTAGGTTAGTTTAGATTAGTTTAGTTTAGTTTATATTTTAGTTTACTTTAGTTTATTATTTAATTTAGTGTGGTTAATTTATAGTTTCGTTTATAGTTTAGTTTGGTTTAGTTTAGTTTTTTTTAGTTAAGCTTAGATTAGTATAGTTTGTCTTAGGTTAGGTTAGGTTAGGTGAGATTAGTTTGATTTAGTTGAGTTTAATTTAGTTTAGTTTAGTTTATATTTTAGTTTAGTTTAGTCTATAGTTCAATTTATAGTTTAGTTTAGTTTAGTTTTTAGTTTAGGTTATCGTTTAGTTTAGTTTAGATTAGATTAGTTTAGTTTAGGTCAGTTTATGTTAGGTTAAGTTTGGTTAGGTTAGTTTAGATTAGTTTAGTTTAATTTATTTTAGTTTATAGTTTAGTTTATTTTAGTTTATAGTTTAATTTAGTTTAGTTTAGTTTAGTGTAGTTTAGTTTGGTTAGGTTAGGTTAGGTTAATTTAGTTTAGTTTAGGTTAGGTTAGGTAAGTTTAATTTAGTTTAGTTTAATTTATAGATTATTTTATAGTTTTGCTTATAGTTTAGTTTATAGTTTAATTTAGTTTAGTTTAATTTAGTTTAGTATAGTTTAACTTGGGTTAGGTTAGGTTAGTTTTGTTTAGTTTAGTTAAGGCTAGGTTACATTAGGTTAGGTTAATTTACTTTAGTATAGTTTAGTTTAGTTTTTTTTAGTTTAGTTTATAGTTTAGTTTACAGTTTAGGTTAGTTTATTTTCGTTTAGTTTAGTTTGGGTTAGGTTAGGTTAGGTCAGTTTAGTTTAGTTTAATTTATAGTTAAGTTTAATTTAGTTTACTTTGATTTAGTTTAGTTTAGTTTATTTTAGTGCAATTTATGTTAGGTTAGGTAAGGTAAGTTTAGTTTATAGTTTAATTTATAGTTTATTTTAGTTTATAGTTTAGTTTATAGTTTAGTTTAGTTTAGTTTATAATAGTTTAATTTAGGTTAGATTAGGTTAGTTTAGTTTAGTTTAGTTTAGGTTAGGTTTGGCTAGGTTAAGTTAGGTTAGGTTAGTTTAGGCTAGTTTAGTTTAGTTTAGTTTATAGTTTAGTTTACTTTAGTTTATTATTTAATTTAGTGTAGTTTAGTTTATAGTTTAGTTTATTTTAGTTTGTAGTTTAATTTAGTTTTGTTTAGTTTAGTTTCGTTTAATTTAGTTTAGTTTAGTTTATAGTTTAATTTATAATTTAGTTTAGTTTAGTTTATATTTTAGTTTATCGTTTAGTTAAGATTAGTTTAGTTTATGTCAGTTTAGGTTAGGTTAAGTTATGTTAGGTTAGTTTAAATTAGTTTAGTTTAGTTTAGTTTATAGTTTAGTTTATTTTAGTTTATAGTTTAATTTAGTTTAATTTAGTTTAGTTTAGTTTACTTTAGGTTAGGTTAAGTTAGGTTAATTTAGTTTATTTTAGGTTAGGTTAGGTAAGTTTAATTTATTTTAGTTTGGTTTAGTTTAATTTATAGTTTAGTTTATAGTTTTGTTTATAGTTTAGTTTAGTTTATAGTTTAATTTAGTTTAGTTTAGTTTAATTTAGGTTAGGTTAGTTTAGTTTAGTTTAGTTTAGTTTATAGTTTAGATTAGTTTATAGTTTACTTTACAGTTTTGTTTAGTTTAGTTTAGTTTAGTTTGGGTTAGGTTAGGTTAGGTTTATTTAGTTTAGTTTAGTTTATAGTTTAGTTTAGTTTATTTTACAGTTTAGTTTATCCTTTAGTTTATAGTGTAGTTTATAGTTTAGTTTAATTTAGTGTAGTTTAGTTTGGTTTAGTTTAGTATAGTTTAGTTTAGTTTAGTTTAATTGAGGTAAATTTAGTTGATTTTAGTTTAGGTTAGGTTAGGTTAGGTTAAGTTAGTTAAGTTTTGTTTATAGTTTAGTTTATTTTAGTTTAGGTTAGGTTAGGTTAGTTTAGTTTACTTAACTTTGGTTTAGTTTAGTTTAGTTTAGTTTATAATTTATTTTATAGTTTAGTTTAGTTAAGTTTATAGTTTAATTTATAATTTAGTTTATTTTAGTTTAGTTTAATGTAGTTTAGAGTAGGTTAGGTTAGGTTAGGTTAGTTTAGTTTAGTATAGGTTAGGTTAGGTTAGGATAGGTTAATTTAGTTTAGTTGAGTTTAATTTAGTTTAGTTTAGTTTAGTTAATAGTTTAATTTATAGTTTAGTTTGGTTTTTTTATAGTTAATTTAGTTAATTTATAGTTTAATATAGTTTAGTTTAGTTTAATTTAGTTTAGTTTATTTTGTAGTTCAGTTTAGTTTAGTTTAGTTTAGTTTAGTTTAGGTTAAATTATGTTAGGTTCGTTTAGTTTAATTCAGTTTAGATTAGGTTAGATTAGATTACGTTAGGGTAGTTCAGTTTAGTTTAGTTGAATTTTGGTTATAGTTTGATTTATAGTTTAGTTTAGTTTACTTTATAGTTTAGTTTAGTTAATTTATATTTTAATTTACTTTAGTTTAGTTTAATTTAGTTTACTTTAGTTTATAGTTTTGTTTATAGTATAGTTTAGTTTAGTTTAGGTTAATTTATGTTACGTTAGTTTAGTTTAGTTTAGATGAATTTTGTTTAGTTTAGTTTAGTTTAGGTTACGTTAGCTTAGTTTAGTTTATTTTAGTGTATGTTAGGTTAGGTCAGTTTAGTTTAGTTTATTTTAGTTAATGGTTTAGTTTAGTTTATAATTTATTTTATAATTTAGTGTACTTTATTTTATAGATTAGTTTATAGTTTAGTTAAAATTTTAGTTTAGTTTAGTTTAGTTTAGGTTAGGTTCAGTTAGGTTAGGTTAGTTTTGTTTAGTATAGTTTAGTTTATTTTAAATATACTATCTTTAGTTTATAGTTTAGTTCATAGTTTTCTTTAGATTAGTTTAGTTTAGGTTAGGTTAGAGTAGTTTAGTTTAGTTTAGTTTAGTTTAGTTTATGTTAATATAGGTTAGGTTAGTGTAGTTTAGATTAATTTAGTTTAGTTGAATTTAATTTAGTTTAGTTTAGGTTAGGTTAGGTTAGTTTAGGTTAGATTAGTTTAGGTTAGTGTAGTTTAGTTTAGTTTAGTGTAGTTTAGTTTGGTTTAGTTTTGTTTAGTTTAGTTTAGTTCAGTTTCGTTTAGGTTAGGTTATGTTAGATTAGGTTAGGTTAGCTTAGCTTAGTTTAGTTTAATTTAGTTTCGGTTAGGTTAGGATAGGTTAGGTTAGTTAAGTTTAGTTTAGTTTAGTTTAGTTAAGTTTAGTTTAGTTTATAGTTTAGTTCAGTTTAGTTTATAGCTTAGTTTGTAGCTTAGTTTTGTTCATAGTTTAATTTAAATAAAGTTTAGTTTAGTTAAATTAGTTAAACTTAGTTTAGTTTAGTTTAGTTTATTTTAGGGTAGCTTATGTTAGGTTAGGTTAGGTTAGAATGGTTTATAGTTTAATTTACTGTTTACTTAAGTTTATAGTTTAAATTTATAGTTTAGTTTAGTTTAGCTTATAATAGTTTAGTTTAGTTTAGTTTATAATAGTTTAGTTTAGTTTAGTTTAGTTTAGGTTAGGTTAGGCTAGGTAATGTTATGTTAGGTTAGTTTAGATTAGTTTATTTTAGTTTAGTTTATAGTTAAGTTTACCTTAGTTTATTATTTAATTTAGTTTAGTTTAGTTTATAGTTTCGTTTATAGTTTAGTTTGGTTTAGTTTAATTTAGTTTACCTTAGGTTAGTTAAGTTTGTTTTAGGTTAGGTTAGGTTAGGTGAGGTTAGTTTAGTTTAGTTTAATTTAGTTTATAGATTAATTTAGTTTAGTTTATAGTTTTGTTTATCGTTTAGTTTAGTTTAGTTTAGTTTAGTTTAGGTTAGAGTAGGTTAGTTTAGATTAGTTTAGTTTAGGTCAGTTTAGTTTAGGTTAAGTTAGCTTGGGTTAGTTTAGATTAATTTAGTTTAATTTAGTTTAGTTTATAGTTTAGTTTATTTTAGTTTGTAGTTTAATTTATTTTAGTTTAGTTTAGTTTGGTTTAGGTTAGGTTAGGTTAGGTTAGTTTAGTTTAGTTTAGGTTGGGTTATGTTAGATTAGGTTAGATTAGGTCAGTTTGGTTTAGTTTAGTCTAGTTAAATTTAGTTTAGTTATACCTTAGTTTAGTTTGGTTTAGTTTATAGTTTAGTTTAGTTTTGTTTATAGTTAAGTTTACAGTTTAGTATAGTTTAGTTTATTTTAATTTAGAGTAGCTAAGTATAGTTTAGTTTAGTTTAGTTTAGTTTTGGGTAGGTTATGTTAGGTTAGGTTAGGTTAGTTTAGTTTAGTTTAGGTTAGTTTAGGTTAGGTTAGGTTAGTTTAGTTTAGTTGAGTTTAGTTTAGTTTAGGTTAGGTTAGGTAAGTTTAGGTTATGTTGGGTTAGGTTAGTTTATTTTAGTCCAGTTTATGTTAGGTTAAGTTAGTTTAGTTTAGTTAGGTTTTGTTTATAGTTTAGTTTAATTTAGTTTATAGTTTAGTTCATAGTTTATTTTAGTTTAATACATAATTTAAAAATAGTTTAGTTTAGTTTAGTTTAATTTAGGTAAATTTAGTTTATTTTAGTTTAGGTTAGGTTAGGTTAGGTTAAGTTAGTTAATTTTTGTTTATAGTTTAGTTTATTTTAGTTTACAGTTTATTGTACAGCTCAGTTTAGTTTAGTTTAGTATAGTATAGTTTACTTTAGTTTAGGTTAGGTTAGGTTGGGTTAGTTTAGTTTAGTTTTGGTTGGGTTAGGTTAGGTAAGGTTAATTTAGATTAAATAATTTTTGTTTAGTTTTGTTTATAGATTACTTTACTTTAGTGTATAGTTTAATTTAGTTTACTTTAGATTATTTTAATTTGGTTTAGTTTATTTTAGTTTAGTTTAGTTTAGGTTAGCTTAGGTTAGTTTAGTTTAGTATAGGTTATGTTAGGTTATGTAAGTTTAATTCAGTTTAGTTTAGTTTAGTTTATAGTTTAATTTATATTTTTGTTTATAGTTAATTTAGTTTAGTTTAGTTTAGTTTAGTTTAGGTTACGTTAGGTTAGTTTAGTTTAGTTTAGTGTAGTTTAGTTTTGTTTAGGATAGGTTAGGTTAGGTTAGTGTAGATTAGTTTAGGTTAGGTTAGGTTAGTTTGTTTTAGTTTAGTTAAGTTTAGTTCAGTTTATTCTTTAGTTTAGTTTAGTTTATTTTATAGTTTATTATAGTTTTGTTTATAGTATATTTTGCAGTTTAGTATAGTTTAGTTTAATTTATGTTAGGTTAGGTTAGTTTAATTTAGTTTAGATTTGTTTATAGTTAGGTTTACTTTAGTTTATAGTGTAGTTTATAGTTTAGTTTAGTTTAGTTTATAGTTTAATTTAGTTTAGTTTAGTTTAGTTTAATTTAGGTTAATTTAGTTTAGTTTAGTTTAGTGTAGTTTAAAATATAGTATCTTTAGTTTATAGTTTAGTTCAAAGTTTTGTTTAGTTTAGTTTAGTTTAGTTTAGTTTAGGTTAGTATAGAGTAAATTAGTTTAGTTAAGTTTAGGTTACGTTAGGTTAGTTTAGTTTAGTTTAGTGTATGTTAGGTTAGGTTAGTTTAGTTTAGTTAATTTAGTTTAGTTTATAGTTTAGTTTAGTTTTGTTTATAATTCATTTTATAATTTAGTATTCTTTAATTTATAGATTAGTTTATATTTTAGTTAAAATTTTAGTTTAGTTTATTTTAGTTTTGGTTATTTTACGGAAGGTTAGGTTAGGTTAGGTCAGTTTAGATTAGTTTGGTTTATGTAAGGTTAGGTTAGATTAGTTTAGTATAGTTTACTTTACTTTAGTTTACAGTTTAGTTAAGTTTAGTTTATAGTTCAGTTTATAGTTTAGTTTAGTTTAGGTTAGGTTGGGTTAGTTCAGTTTAGTTTAGTTTGGGTTAGGTTAGGTTAGTTTAGTTTAGTTTACAGTTTAGTTTATTCTTTAGTTTATAGTGTAGTTTATAGTTTAGTTTAATTTAGTATGTTTAGTTTGGTTTATTTTAGTATAGTTTCGTTTACGTGTGGTTATGTTAGATTAAGTTAGGTTAGGTTAGCTTACTTTAGTTTAGTTTAGGTTAGGTTAGGATAGGTTAGTTTAGTTTAGTTAAGTTTAGTTTAATTTAGTTTAGTTTAGTTTAGTTTAGTGTATAGTTTAGGTAATCGTTTAGTTTAGTTTAGATTAGTTTAGTTTAGGTCAGTTTAGTTTATGTTAAGTTAGCTTAGGTTAGTTTAGATTAGTTTAGTTTAATTTACTTTAGTTTATAATTTAGTTTATTTTAGTTTGTAGTTTAATTTAGATTAGTTTAGTTTAGTTTAGGTTGGGTTATATCAAATTAGGTTAGATTAGGTTAGTTTGGTTTAGTTTAGTATAGTTAAATTTAGTTTAGTTATACTTTAGTTTAGTTTAGTTTAGTTAATAGTTTAGTTTAGTTTTCTTTATAGTTAAGCTTATAGTTTAGTATAGTTTAGTTTAGTTTAATTTAGTTTAGCCAAATTTAGTTTAGTTTAGTTTAGTTTAGTTTTGGGTAGGTTATGTTAGGTTAGGTTAGGTTAGTTTAGTTTAGTTTAGGTTAGGTTAGGTTAGGTAAGGTTAGGTTAGGTTAGGTTAGGTTAGTTTAGTTTAGTCTAGTTTATGTTAGGTTAGGTTAGTTTAGTTTAGTTTAGTCTAGCTTAGGTTTCGCTAGGTTAAGTTAGGTTAGGTTAGTTTAGATTAGTTTAGTTTAGTTTAGTTTACATTTTAGTTTACTTTAGTTTATTATTTAATTTAGTGTTGTTTAGTTTATAGTTTCGTTTATAGTTTAGTTTGGTTTAGTTTAGTTTTTTTTAGTTTAGCTTAGATTAGTTTAGTTTGTCTTAGGTTAGGTTAGGTTAGGTGAGATTAGTTTAATTTATTTGAGTTTAATTTAGTTTAGTTTAGTTTATATTTTAGTTTAGTTTAGTCTATAGTTCAATTTATAGTTTAGTTTAGTTTTTAGTTTAGGTTATCGTTTATTTTAGTTTAGATTAGTTAAGTTTAGGTCAGTTTAGGTTAGGTTAAGTTAGGTTAGGGTAGTTTAGATTAGTTTAGTTTAATTTAGTTTAGTTTATAGTTTATTTTATTTTAGTTTATAGTTTAATTTAGTTTAGTTTAGTGTAGTTTAGTTTGGTTAGGTTAGGTTAGGTTAATTTAGTTTAGTTTAGGTTAGGTAAGTTTAATTTAGTTTAGTTTAATTTATAGTTTATTTTATAGTTTTGTTTATAGTTTAGTTTAGTTTATAGTTTAATTTAGTTTAGTTTAGTTTAGTTTAGTATAGTTTAACCTAGATTACTTTAGGTTAGTTTAGTTTAGTTTAGTTAAGGTTAGGTTAGGTTAGGTTAGGTTAATTTACTTTAGTATAGTTTAGTTTAGTTTATTTTAGTTTAGTTTATAGTTTAGTTTACAGTTTAGGTTAGTTTAGTTTAGTTTAGTTTAGTTTAGTTTAGTTTAGTTTGGGTTAGGTTAGGTTAGTTTAGTTTAGTTTAGTTTATAGTTTAGTTTAGTTTAGTTTATTTTAGGTTATGTTAGGTTAGTTTAGTTTAGTTTAGTTTATAGTTTAGTTTAGTTTAGTTTATTTTAGGTTATGTTAGGTTAGTTTATAGTTTAGTTTAGTTTAGTTTAGTTTATAGTTTAGTTTATAATTTAGTTTATATTTTAGTTTACAGTTTAGTTTAGTTTAGTGTTGTTTATTTTGGTTTAGTTTTGTTTAGTTTAGTTTAAATTGGTTTCGTTTACGTTAGGTTATTTTAGATTACATTAGGTTAGGTAAGCTTAGATTAGTTTAGTTTAGTTTAGGTTAGGTTAGTTTAGATTAGTTTAGTTTAGTTTAGTTTACATTTTAGTTTACTTTAGTTTATTATTTAATTTAGTGTAGTTTAGTTTATAGTTTCGTTTATAGTTTAGTTTGGTTTAGTTTAGTTTTTTTTAGTTTAGCTTAGATTAGTTTAGTTTGTCTTAGGTTAGGTTAGGTTAGGTGAGATTAGTTTAATTTAGTTGAGTTTAATTTAGTTTAGTTTAGTTTATATTTTAGTTTAGTTTAGTCTATAGTTCAATTTATAGTTTAGTTTAGTTTTTAGTTTAGGTTATCGTTTATTTTAGTTTAGATTAGTTAAGTTTAGGTCAGTTTAGGTTAGGTTAAGTTAGGTTAGGGTAGTTTAGATTAGTTTAGTTTAATTTAGTTTAGTTTATAGTTTATTTTATTTTAGTTTATAGTTTAATTTAGTTTAGTTTAGTGTAGTTTAGTTTGGTTAGGTTAGGTTAGGTTAATTTAGTTTAGTTTAGGTTAGGTAAGTTTAATTCAGTTTAGTTTAATTTATAGTTTATTTTATAGTTTTGTTTATAGTTTAGTTTAGTTTATAGTTTAATTTAGTTTAGTTTAGTTTAGTATAGTTTAACCTAGATTACTTTAGGTTAGTTTAGTTTAGTTTAGTTAAGGTTAGGTTAGGTTAGGTTAGGTTAATTTACTTTAGTATAGTTTAGTTTAGTTTATTTTAGTTTAGTTTATAGTTTAGTTTACAGTTTAGGTTAGTTTAGTTTAGTTTAGTTTAGTTTGGGTTAGGTTAGGTTAGTTTAGTTTAGTTTAGTTTATAGTTTAGTTTAGTTTAGTTTAGTTTATTTTAGGTTATGTTAGGTTAGTTTAGTTTAGTTTAGTTTATAGTTTAGTTTAGTTTAGTTTAGTTTATTTTAGGTTATGTTAGGTTAGTTTATAGTTTAGTTTAGTTTAGTTTAGTTTATAGTTTAGTTTATAATTTAGTTTATATTTTAGTTTACAGTTTAGTTTAGTTTAGTGTTGTTTATTTTGGTTTAGTTTTGTTTAGTTTAGTTTAAATTAGTTTCGTTTACGTTAGGTTATTTTAGATTACATTAGGTTAGGTAAGCTTAGATTAGTTTAGTTTAGTTTAGGTTAGGTTAGGTTAGGTTAGGTTAGTTAAGTTCAGTTTAGTTTAGTTAAGTTAAGTTAAGTTTAGTTGATAGTTTAGTTCAGTTTAGTTTATAGCTTAGTTTATAGTTTAGTTTAATTTATAGTTTAATTTATAGTTAAGTTTAATTTAGTTTAGTTTGATTTAGTTTAGTTTAGTTTATTTTAGTGTAGCTTATGTTAGTTTAGGTAACGTTAGTTTATTTGATAGTTTAATTTATGGTTTAGTTTAGTTTATAATTTAGTTTATAGTTTAGTTTACTTTAGTTTATAACAGTTTAGTTTAGGTTAGGTTAGGTTAGTTTAGTTTAGTTTAGTTTAGGTTAGGTTTGGCTAGGTTAAGTTAGGTTAGGTTAGTTTAGGCTAGTTTAGATTAGTATAGTTTATAGTTTAGTTTATTATAGTTTATTATTTAATTTAGTGTAGTGTAGTTTAGTTTATAGTTTAGTTTATTTATTTTATAGTTTTATTTTGTTTTGTTTAGTTTAGTTTAGGTTAGGTTAGTTTAGTTTAGTTTCGTTTAATTTAGTTTGGTTTAGTTTATAATTTAGTTAAGTTTAGTTTATAGTTTAATTTATAATTTAGTTTAGTTTAGTTTAGGTTAGGTTAGAGTAGTTTAGTTTAGTTTATTTTAGTTTAGTTTAGGTTAGATTAGGTTAGGTTAGAGTAGTTTAGTTTAGTTGAATTTAGTTTACTTTAGTTTAGTTTAGAGTAGGTTAGGTTGGTTTAGTTTTAGTATAGGTTAGTTTCAGTTAGCTTAGGTTAAATTAGTTTAGTTTAGTTTAATTTAGTTTAGTTTATAGTTTAGTATATTTTAGTTTGTAGTTTAATTTAGTTTAGTTTAGTTTAATTTAGGTTAGGTTAGGTTAGGTTAGGCTAGTTTTGTTTAGTTTAGGTTGGATTATGTTAGATTAGGTTAGTTTGGTTTAGTTTAGTCTAGTTAAATTTACTTTAGTTATACTTTAGTTTAGTTTAGTTTATAGTTTAGTTTAGTTTTGTTTATAGTTAAGTTTATAATTTAGTATAGTTTATTTTAGTTTAATTTAGTTTAGCTAAGTTTAGTTTAGTTTAGTTTAGTTTTGGGTAGGTTATGTTAGGTTAGGTTAAGTTAATTTAGTGTAGTTTAGTTTGGTTAGGTTAGGTTAGGTTAATTTAGTTTAGTTTAGGTTAGGTTAGGTAAGTTTAATTTAGTTTAGTTTAATTTATAGTTTATTTTATAGTTTTGTTTATAGTTTAGTTTAGTTTATAGTTTAATTTAGTTTAGTTTAGTTTAGTTTAGTATAGTTTAACTTGGGTTAGGTTAGGTTAGTTTAGTTTAGTTTAGTTTAGGTTAGGTTAGACTAGTTTAGTTTAGTTTAGTTTAGTTTAGGTTAGATTAGGTTAGGTTAGTGTAGTTTAGTTTAGTTTAGTTTAGTTGAATTTAGTTTAGTTTAGTTTAGGGTAGGTTAGGTTGGTTTAGTTTTAGTATAGTTTAGGTTCAGTTAGGTTAGGTTAGTTTAGTTTAGTTTAGTTTACTTTAGTTTATTATTTAATTTAGTTTAGTTTAGTTTATATTTTCGTTTATAGTTTAGTTTGGTTTAGTTTAGTTTAATTTAGTTTAACTTAGATTAGTTTAGTTATTTTTAGGTTAGGTTAGGTGAGGTTAGTTTAGTTCAGTTTAGTTTAATTTAGTTTAGTTTAGTTTATAGTTTAGTTTAGTTTAGTTTATAGTTCAATTTATAGTTTAGTTTAGTTTATTTTATCGTTTAGTTTAGTTTAGTATAGTTTAGGTTAGAGTAGGTTAGTTTAGATTAGTTTAGCTTAGCGCAGTTTGGGTTAGGTTAAGTTATGTTATTTCGTTTGGTTTAGTTTAGTTTAGTTTAGTTTATAGTTTAAAGTTTAGTTTATAGTTTAGTTTATAGTTTAGTTTATAGTTTAGTTTAGATTAGTGTAGTTTAGTTTGGTTTAGTTTATTTTAGTTTAGTTCAGTTTAGTTTCGTTTAGCTTGGGTTATGTTATATTAGGTGAGCTTAGGTTAGCTTAGTTTACCCTAGTTTAGTTTAGGTTAGGTAAGGTTAGAATAGGTTAGTTAAATTTAGTTTAGTTTAGTTTAGTTAAGTTTAGTTTAGTTATAGTTTAGTTCATAGTTTAGTTTAGATTATAATTTAATTTATAGTTTAGTTTAGTTTAGTTTAATTTAGTTTAGCTTTCTTTAGTTTCCCTTAGATTACTTTAGTTTAGGATATGTTAGGTTAGGTTAGTTTAGTTTAGTTTAGTTTAGTTTAATTAAGGTTAATTTAGTTTAATTTAGTTTAGTTTAGGTTAGGTTAGGTTAGTTTGGTTTAGTATAGTTTAATTTAGTTTAAAATATAGTATCTTTAGTTTATAGTTTAGTTCATAGTTTTGTTTAGTTTAGTTTAGTTTAGGTTAGGTTAGAGTAGTTTAGGTTAGTGTAGTTTAATTTAGTTTAGTTTAGTTGAATTTAATTTAGTTTTGTTTAGTTTAGGTTAGTTTAGGTTAGTTTAGTTTAGTATAGGTTAGGTTAAGTTAGGTTAGCTTAGTTTAGTTTATAGTTTAGTTTAGTTTAGTTTAGTTTATAGTGTGGTTTATACTTTAGCTTATATTTTAGTTTATAGTTTAGTTTAGATTAGTGTAGTTTAGTTTGGTTTAGTTTGGTTTAGTTTAGTTTAAATTAGTTTCGCTTAGGTTAGGTTAAGTTAGAATAGGTTAGGTTAGGTAAGCCTAGTTTAGTTTAGTTTAGGTTAGGTTAGGTTAGGTTTGGTTAGGTTGGTTAAGTTCAGTTTAGTTTAGTTTAGTTAAGTTTAGTTTAGTTTATAGTTTAGTTCAGTTTAGTTTATAGCTTAGTTTATAGTTTAGTTTAGTTTATAGTTTAATTTATAGTTAAGTTTAGTTTAGTTTAGTTTAATTTAGGTTAGTTAAATTTATTTTAGGGTAGCTTATGTTAGGTTAGGTTAGTTTATAGTTTAATTTATAGTTTAGTTTAGTTTATAATTTAGTTTATAGTTTAGTTCAGTTTATAATAGTTTAGTTTATGTTAGGTTAGGTTAGTTTAGTTTAGTTTAGTTTAGGTTAGGTTTGGCTAGGGTAGGTTAGGATAGGTTAATTTAGATTAGTTTAGTTTAGTTTAGTTTATAGTTTAGTTTACTTTAGTTTATTATTTAATTTAGTGTAGTTTAGTTTATAGCTTCGTTTATAGTTTAGTTTAGGTTACCTTAGGTTAGTTTAGTTTAGTTTAGTGTATTCTAGGTTAGGTTAGGTTAGTTTAATTTAGTTTAGTTTATTTTAGTTTATAGTTTAGTTTAGTTTAGTTTATAATTTATTTTATAATTTAGTATACTTTAGTTTATAGATTAGTTTATTGTTTAGTTAATATTTTAGTTTATTTTAGTTTACGTTAGGTTAGGTTAGGCAAGGTTAGGTTAGGTTAGGTTAGGTTAGTTTAGTTTCGTTTAGTCTAGTTAAATTTAGTTTAGTTATACTTTAGTTTAGTTTAGTTTATAGTTTAGTTTAGTTTTCTTTATAGTTAAGTTTATAGTTACGTTAGTTTAGTTTAGTTTAATTTAGTTTAGCTAAGTTTAGTTTAGTTTAGTTTAGTTTAGTTTTGGGTAGGTTATGTTAGGTTAGGTTAGTTTAGTTTAGTTTAGGCTAGGTTAGGTTAGGTTAGTTTAATTTGGTTGAGTTTAGTTTAGTTTAGGTTAGGTTAGGTAACGTTAGGTTATATTAGGTTAGGTTAGTTTATTTTAGTCTAGTTTATGTGAGGTTAGGTTAGTTTAGTTTAGTTTAGTCTAGGTTAGGTTTCGCTAGGTTAAGTTATGTTAGGTTAGTTTAGATTAGTTTAGTTTAGTTTATATTTTAGTTTACTTTAGTTTATTATTTAATTTAGTGTAGTTAATTTATAGTTTCGTTTATAGTTTAGTTTGGTTTAGTTTAGTTTTTTTTAGTTAAGCTTAAATTAGTATAGTTTGTCTTAGGTTAGGTTAGGTTAGGTGAGATTAGTTTAATTTAGTTGAGTTTAATTTAGTTTAGTTTAGTTTATATTTTAGTTTAGTTTAGTCTATAGTTCAATTTATAATTTAGTTTAGTTTAGTTTTTAGTTTAGGTTATCGTTTAGTTTAGTTTAGATTAGTTTAGTTTAGGTCAGTTTATGTTAGGTTAAGTTGGGTTAGGTTAGTTTAGATTAGTTTAGTTTAATTTAGTTTAGTTTATAGTTTAGTTTATTTTAGTTTATAGTTTAATTTAGTTTAGTTTAGTTTAGTGTAGTTTAGTTTGGTTAGGTTAGGTTAGGTTAATTTAGTTTAGTTTAATTTATAGATTATTTTATAGTTTTGCTTATAATTTAGTTTAGTTTATAGTTTAATTTAGTTTACTATAGTTTAGTTTAGTATAGTTTAACTTGGGTTAGGTTAGGTTAGTTTTGTTTAGTTTAGTTAAGGCTAGGTTACCTTAGGTTAGGTTAATTTACTTTAGTATAGTTTAGTTTAGTTTATTTTAGTTTAGTTTATAGTTTAGATTACAGTTTAGGTTAGTTTATTTTAGTTTAGTTTAGTTTGGGTTAGGTTAGGTTAGGTCAGTTTAGTTTAGTTTTATTTATAGTTAAGTTTAATTTAGTTTAGTTTGATTTAGTTTGGTTTAGTTTATTTTAGTGCAGCTTATGTTAGGTTAGGTAAGTTAAGTTTAGTTTAGAGTTTAATTTAGAGTTTAGTTTAGTTTATAGTTTAGTTTAGTTTAGTTTATAATAGTTTAGTTTAGGTTAGGTTAGGTTAGTTTAGTTTAGTTTAGTTTAGGTTAGGTTTGGCTAGGTTAAGTTAGGTTAGGTTAGTTTAGGCTAGTTTAGTTTAATTTAGCTTATAGTTTAGTTTACTTTAGTTTATTATTTAATTTAGTGTAGTTTAGTTTATAGTTTAGTTTTTTTTTGGTTTGTAGTTTAATTTAGTTTTGTTTAGTTTAGTTTCGTTTAATTTAGTTTAGTTTAGTTTATATTTTAGTTTATCGTTTAGTTAAGATTAGTTTAGTTTATGTCAGTTTAGGTTAGGTTAAGTTATGTTAGGTTAGTTTAAATTAGTTTAGGTTAGTTTAGTTTATAGTTTAGTTTATTTTAGTTTATAGTTTAATTTAGTTTAATTTAGTTTAGTTTAGTTTACTTTAGGTTAGGTTAAGTTAGGTTAATTTAGTTTATTTTAGGTTAGGTTAGGTAAGTTTAATTTATTTTAGTTTGGTTTAGTTTAATTTATAGTTTAGTTTATAGTTTTGTTTATATTTTAGTTAAGTTTATAGTTTAATTTAGTTTAGTTTAGTTTAATTTAGGTTAGTTTAGTTTAGTTTAGTTTATAGTTCAGATTAGTTTATAGTTTACTTTAGAGTTTTGTTTAGTTTAGTTTAGTTTAGTTTAGTTTGGGTTAGCTTAGGTTAGGTTAGGTTTATTTAGTTTAGTTTAGTTTATAGTTTAGTTTAGTTTATTTTACAGTTTAGTTTATCGTTTAATTTATAGTGTAGTTTATAGTTTAGTTTAATTTAGTGTAGTTTAGTTTGGTTTAGTTTAGTATAGTTTATTTTACTTTAGGTTAGGTTAAATTATGTTAGGTTTTGTTAGCTTACTATAGTTTTGTTTAGTTTAGGTTAGGTTAGGTTAGTTTAGTTTATAATTTAGTTTATAGTTTAGTTTAGTTAAGTTTATAGTTTAATTTATAATTTAGTTTATTTTAGTTTAGTTTAATTTAGTTTAGAGTAAGTTAGGTTAGGTTAGGTTAGTTTAGTTTAGTATAGGTTAGGTTAGGTTAGGTTAGGATAGGTTAATTTAGTTTAGTTGAGTTTAATTTAGTTTAGTTTAGTTTAGTTAATGGTTTAATTTATAGTTTAGTTTAGTTTTTTTATAATTTAGTTTAGTTAATTTATAGTTTAATATAGTTTAGTTTAGTTTAATTTAGTTTAGTTTATTTTGTAGTTCAGTTTAGTTTAGTTTAGTTTAGTTTAGTTTAGGTTAAATTATGTTAGGTTCGTTTAGTTTAATTCAGTTTAGATTAGGTTAGATTAGATTACGTTAGGGTAGTTAAGTTTAGTTTAGTTGAATTTAGGTTATAGTTTGATTTATAGTTTAGTTTAGTTTACTTTATAGTTTAATTTAGTTAATTTATATTTTAATTTACTTTAGTTTAGTTTAATTAATTTACTTTAGTTTATAATTTTGTTTATAGTATAGTTTAGTTTAGTTTAGGTTAATTTATGTTACGTTAGTTTAGTTTAGTTTAGCTGAATTTTGTTTAGTTTAGTTTAGTTTAGGTTAAGTTAGCTTAGTTTGGTTTATTTTATTGTATGTTAGGTTAGGTCAGTTTAGTTTAGTTTATTTTAGTTTATAGTTTAGTTTAGTTTAGTTTATAATTTATTTTATAATTTAGTGTACTTTAATTTATAGATTTGTTTTTAGTTTAGTTAAAATTTTAGTTTAGTTTAGTTTAGTTTAGGTTAGGTTCAGTTAGGTTAGGTTAGTTTTGTTTAGTATAGGTTATGTTAGATTATTTTAGTTTAATTCAGTTTAGTTTAGTTTAGTTTATAGTTTAATTTATAGTTATTTTTATAGTTAATTTAGTTTAGTTTAGTTTAGGTTAAAGTATGTTAATTTACTTTAGTTTAGTTTAGGTTAGGTTAGATTGGGTTAGGTTAGTGTAGTTTAATTTAGTTTAGTTGAATTTAGTTTAGTTTATTTTAGTTTAGGTTACGTTAGGTTAGTTTAGTTTAGTTTAGTGTAGTTTAGTTTTATTTAGATTAGGTTAGGTTAGGTTAGTTTAGATTAGTTTAGGTTAGGTTATGTTAGATTAGGTTAGGTTAGGTTAGTTTGGTTTAGTTTACTCTAGTTAAGTTTAGTTCAGTTTATTCTTTAGTTTAGTTTAGTTTATTTTATAGTTTAGTTTAGTTTTTTTTATAGTTTAGTTTGCAGTTTAGTATAGTTTAGTTTAGTTTAATTTAGTTTAGGTTAAGTCAGGTTAGGTTAGGTTAGGTTAGGTTAGTTTAGTTTAGTTTATAAATTAGTTTATAGTTTAGTTTAGTTTAGTTTAGTGTGGGTTAGGTTAAGTAATGTTAGGTTAGTTTAGTTTAGTTTAGTTTATACTTTAGTTTAGTTTATAGTTTAGTTTATAGTTTAGTTTAGTTTATAATAGTTTAGTTTAGGTTAAGTTAGGTTAGTTTAGTTTAGTTTAGTTTAGGTTAGATTTGGCTGGGTTAAGTTAGGTTAGGTTAGATTAGGCTAGTTTAGTTTAGTTTAGTTTATAGTTTAGTTTACTTTAGTTTTTTATTTAATTTAGTGTAGTTTAGTTTATAGTTTAGTTTATAGTTTAGTTTATTTTAGTTTGTAGTTTAATTTAGTTTTGTTTAATTTAGTTTAGTTTGGGTTAGGTTAGTTTAGTTTAGTTTCGTTTAATTTAGTTTAGTTCAGTTTATAGTTTAGTTATGTTTACTTTATAGTTTAATTTATAATTTAGTTTAGTTTAGTTTATCTTTTAGTTTATCGTTTAGTTTAGTGTAGATTAGTTTAGTTTAGGTCAGTTTAGGTTAGGTTAAGTTAGGTTAGGTTAGTTTAGATTAGTTTAGTTTAGTTTAGTTTATAGTTTAGTTTATTTAAGTTTACAGTTTAATTCAGTTTAATTTAGTTTAGTTTAGTTTACTTTAGGTTAGGTTAGGTTAGGTTAATTTAGTTTAGTTTAGGTTAGGTTAGGTAAGTTTAATTTAGTTTAGTTTGGTTTAGTTTAATTTATAATTTAGTTTATAGTTTTGTTTATAGTATAGTTTAGTTTATAGTTTAATTTAGTTTAGTTTAGTTTAGTTTAATTTAGGTTAGGTTAGTTTATTTTAGTTTAGTTTAGTTTATAGTTTAGATTAGTTTAGTTTACAGGTTAGCTTATCCTTTTGTTTATAGTGTAGTTTATAGTTTAGTTTAATTTAGTGTAGTTTAGTTTGGTGTAGTTTAGTATAGTTTTGTTTACCTTAGGTTAGGTGAGATTATGTTAGGTTAGGTTAGCTTACTTTATTTTAGTTTATGTTAGGTTAGATTAGGTTAGTTTAGTTAACTTTGGTTTAGTTTAGTTTAGTTAGTTTAGTTTATAATTTAGTTTATATATATGTTTAGTTTAGTTTATAGTTTAATTTATAATTTAGTTTAGTTTAGTTTAATTTAGTTTAATTTAATTTTGAGTATGTTAGGTTAGGTTAGGTTAATTTAGTTTAGTTGAGTTTAATTTAGTTTAGTTTAGTTTAGTTTATAATTTAATTTATAGTTTAGTTTAGTTTACTTTATAGTTTAGTTTAGTTAATTTATAGTTTAATTTAGTTTAGTTTAGTTTAATTTAGTTTAGTTTAGTTTATAGTTTAGTTTAGTTTAGTTTAGGTTAAGTTATGTTAGGTTCGTTTAGTTTAATTTAGTTTAG
Organism: Metallyticus violacea; assembly: GCA_030762175.1. Taxonomy (NCBI): domain Eukaryota; kingdom Metazoa; phylum Arthropoda; class Insecta; order Mantodea; family Metallyticidae; genus Metallyticus; species Metallyticus violacea. The sequence goes on along the minus strand of CM060835.1, from coordinate 98,004,493 downwards.
ATTAGGTTACTTTTGATTAGGTTAGGGTAGTTAAGTTTAGTTTAGTTGAATTTAGTTTATAGTTTAATTTATAGTTTAGTTTAGTTTACTTTATAGTTTAGTTTAGTTAATTTACAGTTTAATATACTTTAGTTTAGTCTAGTTTAATTTAGTTTACTTTAATTTATACTTTTGTTTATAGTTTAGTTTAGTTTAGTTTAGTTTAGGTTAATTTATGTTAGGTTAGTTTAGTTTAGATTAGGTTATGTTAGGTTAGGTTAGGCTAGTGTAGTTTATTTTAGTTTAGCTAAATTTGGTTTAGTTTAGTTTAGGATACGTTAGGTTAGTTTAGTTTAGTTTAGTTAAGTGTATGTTAGGTTAGGTTAGGTTAGTGTAATTTAGTTTAGTTTATTTTAGTTTATAGTTTAGTTTAGTTTAGTTTATAATTTATTTTATAGTTTAGTATACGTTAGTTTATAGATTAGTTTATAGTTTAGATAATATTTTAGTTTAGTTTAGTTTAGATTAGGTTAGGGAAGGTTACGTTAGGTTAGTTTATTTTAGTTTAGTTTATGTAAGGTTAGGTTAGGTTAGTTTAGTATAGTTTAGTTTAGTTTTGTTTATAGTTTAGTTTAGTTTAGTTTATAGTTCAGTTTATAGTTTAGTTTAGTTTAGATTAGGTTAGGTTGGGTTAGTTTAGTTTAGGTTAGGTTAGGTTAAGTTAGGTTAGTTTAGTTTAGTATAGTTTAGTTTAGTTTATAGTTTAGTTTATTTTATTTTATAGTTTAGTTTATAGTTTTGTTTAGTTTAGTTTAGTTTAGTTATTTTAGGTTAGGTTAGGTTAGTTTAGAGTAGTTTAGTTTAGGTTAGGTTATGATAGGTTAGTGCAGTTTAATTTAATTTAGTTTAGTTTAGTTGAATTTAATTTATTTTAGTTAGGTCAGTTTAGGTAAGGTATGTTAGTTTAGTTTAGTATAGGTTAGGTTAGGTTGGGTTAAGTTAGTGTAGTTTCATTTAGTTTGGTTTATTTTAGTTTAGTTTAATATGAGGTTCCGTTTAGTTTAGTTTTGTTTAATTTAGTTTAGTTTATAGTTTAGTTGAGTTTAGGTTAGTTTAGTTGAGTTTAGTTTAGTTTAATTTAGGTTAGGTTAGGTTAGGTTAGATTAACTTTGTTTAGGATAGGTTATGTTAGATTAGGTTAGGTTAGTTTGGTTTAGTTTAGTCTAGTTAAGTTTAGTTTAGTTTATACTTTAGTTTAGTTTAGTTTATTTTATAGTTTAGTTAAGTTTTGTTTATAGATTAGTTTGCAGTTTAGTATGTTTAGTTTAGTTTAATTTAGTTTAGCTAAGTTTAGTTTAGTTTAGTTTATAGTTTAATTTATAATTTAGTTTAGTTTAGTTTAATTTAGTTTAGGTTAGGTTAGTTTAATTTAGTTGTGTTTAATATAGTTTAGTTTAATTTATAGTTTAATTTATAGTTTAGTTTAGTTTACTTTATAGTTTAGTTTAGATAATTTATAGTTTAATTTAGTTAAGTTTAGTTTAATTTAGTTTAGTTTAGTTTAGTTTGTAGTTTAGTTTAGTTTAGTTTAGTTTAGGTTAAGTTATGTTTGGTTCGTTTAGTTTAATTTAGTTTAGATTAGGATAGATTAGATTACGTTAGGGCAGTTAAGTTTAGTTTAGTTGAATTTAGGTTATAGTTTGATTTATTGTTTAGTTTAGTTTACTTTATAATTTAGTTTAGTTAATTTATAGTTTAATTTACTTTAGTTTAGTTTAGTTTAATTTAGTTTATAGTTTTGTTTATAGTTTAGTTTAGCTGAATTTTGTTTAGTTTAGTTTAATTTAGGTTACGTTAGGTTAGTTTAGTTTAGTTTAGTGTATGTTAGGTTAGGTTAGGTTAGTTTAGTTTAGTTTAGTTTAGTTTATAGTTTAGTTTAGTTTAGTTTATAATTTATTTTATAATTTAGTTTAGTTTTGTTTATAGTTTAGTTTGCAGTTTAGTTTAGTTTAGTTAAAATTTAAGTTTAGTTTATTTTAGTTTAGGTTAGGTTACGGAAGGTTAGGTTAGGTTCGGTTAGTTTAGATTAGTTTGGTTTACTTTTGTTTACAGTTTAGTTAAGTTTAGTTTATAGTTCAGTTTATAGTTTAGTTTAGTTTAGGTTAGGTTGTGTTAGTTCAGTTTAGTTTAGTTTGGGTTAGGTTAGGTTAGTTTAGTTTAGTTTACTGTTTAGTTTATTCTTTAGTTTATAGTGTAGTTTATAGTTTAGTTTAATTTAGTGTAGTTTAGTTTGGTTCATTTTAGTATAGTTTCGTTTACGTTAGGTTATGTTAGATTAGGTTAGGTTAGGTTAGCTTACTTTAGTTTAGTTTAGGTGAGGTTAGGTTAGGTTAGTTTAGTTTAGTTAAGTTTAGTTTAATTTAGTCTAATTTAGTTTAGTTTAGTGTATAGTTTAGGTAATCGTTTAGTTTAGTTTAGATTAGTTTAGTTTAGGTCAGTTTAGGTTAGGTTAAGTTAGGTTAGGTTAACTTAGATTAGTTTAGTTTAATTTAGTTTAGTTTATAGTTTAGTTTATTTTAGTTTATAGTTTAATTTAGTTTAGTTTAGTTTAGTGTAGTTTAGTTTGGTTAGGTTAGGTTAGGTTAATTTAGTTTAGTTTAGGTTAGGTTAGGTAAGTTTAATTTAGTTTAGTTTAATTTATAGTTTATTTTATAGTTTTGTTTATAGTTTAGTTTAGTTTATAGTTTAATTTAGTTTAGTTTAGTTTAGTTTAGTATAGTTTAACTTGGGTTAGGTTAGGTTAGTTTAGTTTAGTTTAGTTAAGGTTAGGTTAGGTTAGGTTAATTTACTTTAGTATAGTTTAGTTTAGTTTATTTTAGTTTAGTTTATAGTTTAGTTTACAGTTTAGGTTAGTTTAGTTTAGTTTAGTTTGGGCTAGGTTAGGTTAGGTCAGTTTAGTTTAGTTTAGTTTATAGTTTAGTTTAGTTTAGTTTATAATAGTTTAATTTAGTATAGTTTAGGTTATGTTAGGTTAGTTTAGTTCAGTATAGGTTAGATTAAGTTAGGTTAAGTTAAGTCAGTTAGGTTTAGTTTAGTTTATATTTTATTTTAGTTTAGTTTAGTTTGTAGTTTAGTTTATACTTTAGTTTATATTTTAGTTTATAGTTTAGTTTAGTTAAGTGTTGTTTATTTTGGTTTAGTTTTGTTTAGTTTAGTTTAAATTAGTTTCGTTTAGGTTAGGTTAGGTAAGTTTAGGTTAGGTTGGGTTAGGTTAGTTTAGTTCAGTCTAGTTTATGTTAGGTGAGGTTAGTTTAGTTTACTTAGGTTTTGTTTATACTTTAGTTTACTTTAGTTTATAGTTTAGTTCATAGTTTATTTTAGTTTAATATATAGTTTAATTTAGTTTAGTTTAGTTTAGTTTAATTTAGGTTAATTTAGTTTAGTTTAGTTTAGGTTAGGTTAGGTTAGGTTAGGTTAGGTTAAGTTAGTTCAGTTTAGTATAGTTTAGTATAGTTTAAAATATAGTATGTTTACTTTATAGTTTAGTTCATAGTTTTGTTTAGTTTAGTTTAGGTTAGGTTAGACTAGTTTAGTTTAGTTTAGTTTAGTTTAGGTTAGATTAGGTTAGGTTAGTGTAGTTTAGTTTAGTTTAGTTTAGTTGAATTTAGTTTAGTTTAGTTTAGGGTAGGTTAGGTTGGTTTAGTTTTAGTATAGTTTAGGTTCAGTTAGGTTAGGTTAGTTTAGTTTAGTTTAGTTTACTTTAGTTTATTATTTAATTTAGTTTAGTTTAGTTTATAGTTTCGTTTATAGTTTAGTTTGGTTTAGTTTAGTTTAATTTAGTTTAACTTAGATTAGTTTAGTTATTTTTAGGTTAGGTTAGGTGAGGTTAGTTTAGTTCAGTTTAGTTTAATTTAGTTTAGTTTAGTTTATAGTTTAGTTTAGTTTAGTTTATAGTTCAATTTATAGTTTAGTTTAGTTTATTTTATCGTTTAGTTTAGTTTAGTATAGTTTAGTTTAGGTTAGAGTAGGTTAGTTTAGATTAGTTTAGCTTAGCGCAGTTTGGGTTAGGTTAAGTTATGTTATTTCGTTTGGTTTAGTTTAGTTTAGTTTAGTTTATAGTTTAAAGTTTAGTTTATAGTTTAGTTTATAGTTTAGTTTAGATTAGTGTAGTTTAGTTTGGTTTAGTTTATTTTAGTTTAGTTCAGTTTAGTTTCGTTTAGCTTGGGTTATGTTATATTAGGTGAGCTTAGGTTAGCTTAGTTTACCCTAGTTTAGTTTAGGTTAGGTAAGGTTAGAATAGGTTAGTTAAATTTAGTTTAGTTTAGTTAGGTTTAGTTTAGTTATAGTTTAGTTCATAGTTTAGTTTAGATTATAATTTAATTTATAGTTTAGTTTAGTTTAGTTTAATTTAGTTTAGCTTTCTTTAGTTTCCCTTAGATTACTTTAGTTTAGGATATGTTAGGTTAGGTTAGTTTAGTTTAGTTTAGTTTAGTTTAATTAAGGTTAATTTAGTTTAATTTAGTTTAGTTTAGGTTAGGTTAGGTTAGTTTGGTTTAGTATAGTTTAATTTAGTTTAAAATATAGTATCTTTAGTTTATAGTTTAGTTCATAGTTTTGTTTAGTTTAGTTTAGTTTAGGTTAGGTTAGAGTAGTTTAGGTTAGTGTAGTTTAATTTAGTTTAGTTTAGTTGAATTTAATTTAGTTTTGTTTAGTTTAGGTTAGTTTAGGTTAGTTTAGTTTAGTATAGGTTAGGTTAAGTTAGGTTAGCTTAGTTTAGTTTATAGTTTAGTTTAGTTTAGTTTAGTTTATAGTGTGGTTTATACTTTAGCTTATATTTTAGTTTATAGTTTAGTTTAGATTAGTGTAGTTTAGTTTGGTTTAGTTTGGTTTAGTTTAGTTTAAATTAGTTTCGCTTAGGTTAGGTTAAGTTAGAATAGGTTAGGTTAGGTAAGCCTAGTTTAGTTTAGTTTAGGTTAGGTTAGGTTAGGTTTGGTTAGGTTGGTTAAGTTCAGTTTAGTTTAGTTTAGTTAAGTTTAGTTTAGTTTATAGTTTAGTTCAGTTTAGTTTATAGCTTAGTTTATAGTTTAGTTTAGTTTATAGTTTAATTTATAGTTAAGTTTAGTTTAGTTTAGTTTAATTTAGGTTAGTTAAATTTATTTTAGGGTAGCTTATGTTAGGTTAGGTTAGTTTATAGTTTAATTTATAGTTTAGTTTAGTTTATAATTTAGTTTATAGTTTAGTTCAGTTTATAATAGTTTAGTTTATGTTAGGTTAGGTTAGTTTAGTTTAGTTTAGTTTAGGTTAGGTTTGGCTAGGGTAGGTTAGGATAGGTTAATTTAGATTAGTTTAGTTTAGTTTAGTTTATAGTTTAGTTTACTTTAGTTTATTATTTAATTTAGTGTAGTTTAGTTTATAGCTTCGTTTATAGTTTAGTTTGGTTTAGTTTAGTTTGTCTTAGGTTAGGTTAGGTTAGGTGAGATTAGTTTAGTTTAGTTGAGTTTAATTTAGTTTAGTTTATAGTTTAATTTAGTTTAGTTTATAGTTCAATTTATAGATTAGTTTAGTGTATAGTTTATGTTACCGTTTGGTTTAGTTTAGATTAGTTTAGTTTAGGTTAGTTTAGGTTAGGTTAAGTTAGGTTAGGTTAGTTTAGATTAGTTTAGTTTAATTTAGTTAAGTTTATAGTTTAGTTTATTTTAGTTTATAGTTTAATTTAATTTAGTTTAGTTTAGTTTAGTTTAGGTTAGGTTACGTTAGGTTAGGTTAATTTAGTTAAGTGTAGGTTAGGTTAGGTTAGATAAGGTTAATTTACTTTAGTAAAGTTGAGTTTAGTTTATTTTAGTTTAGTTTATTGTTTAGTTTAGTTTATACTTTATTTACAATTTTGTTTAGTTTAGTTTAGTTTAGTTTGGGTTAGGTTGGGTTAGGTTAGGTTAGTTTAGATTAGTTTAGTTTATAGTTTAGTTTAATTTAGTTTACTGTTTAGTGTATCCTTTAGTTTATAGTGTAGTTTATAGTTTAGTTTAATTTAGTGTAGTTTAGTTTGGTTTAGCTTAGTATAGTTTTGTTTACTTTAGGTTAGGTGAGATTATGTTAAGTTAGGTTAGCTTACTTTAGTATAGTTTAGTTTAGGTTAGGTTAGGTTAGGTTAGTTTATTTAACTTTGGTTTAGTTTAGTTTAGTTTAGTTTATAGTTTAGTTTATAGTTTAGTTTATAGTTTAATTTATATTTTAGTTTACTTTAGTTTAATTTAGTTTACAGTAGGTTAGGTTAGGTTAGGTTAGTTTAGTTTACTTTAGGTTAGGTTAAGTTAGGTTAGGTTAGGTTAATTTAGTTTAGTTGAGTTTAATTTAGTTTAGTTTAGTTTATAGTTTAATTTATAGTTTAGTTTAGTTTACCTTATAGTTTAGTTTAGTTAATTTATATTTTAATTTAGTTTAGTTTAGTTTAATTTAGTTTAGTTTAGTTCATAGTTTTGTTTATAGTTTTGTATAGTTTAGTTTAGTTTAGGTTATGTTAGTTTAGTTTAGTTTAGGTTAGGTTAGGCTAGGTTAGGTAAGTTTAATTTAGTTTAGTTTAGTTTAGCTAAAATTAGTTTGTAGTTTAGTTTATAGTTTAGTTTGTAGTTTAGTTTAGTTTAGTTTAGTTTGGTTTAGTTTAGTTTAGGTTAAGTAATGTTTGGTTCGTTTAGTTTAATTTAGTTTAGATTAGGTTACGTTAGATTAGGTTAGGGTAGTTAAGTTTAGTTTAATTGAATTTATTTTGTAGTTTAATTTATAGTTTAGTTTAGTTTACTTTATAGTTTAGTTTAGTTAATTTATAGTTTAATTTATTTTAGTTTAATCTAGTTTAATTTAGTTTACTTTAGTTTATAGTTTTGTTTATAGTTTAGTTTAGTTTAGTTTAGGTTAATTTATGTTAGGTTTGTTTAGTTTAGTTTAGGTTAGGTTAGGTTAGGATAGGTTAGTGTAGTTTAGTTTAGTTTAGCTGAATTTTGTTTAGTTTAGTTTAGGTTACCTTAGGTTAGTTTAGTTTAATTTAGTTTAGTGTATGTTAGGTTAGGTTATTTTAATTTAGTTTACTTTATTTTAGTTTATAGTTTAGTTTAGTTTAGTTTAAAATTTATTTTATAATTTAGTATACTTTAGTTTATAGATTAGTTTATTGTTTAGTTAATATTTTAGTTTATTTTAGTTTACGTTAGGTTAGGTTAGGCAAGGTTAGGTTAGGTTAGGTAAGGTTAGTTTAGTTTAGTTTAGTCTAGTTAAATTTAGTTTAGTTATACTTTAGTTTAGTTTAGTTTATAGTTTAGTTTAGTTTTCTTTATAGTTAAGTTTATAGTTTAGTTTAGTTTAGTTTAATTTAGTTTAGCTAAGTTTAGTTTAGTTTAGTTTAGTTTAGTTTTGGGTAGGTTATGTTAGGTTAGGTTAGGTTAGTTTAGTTTAGTTTAGGTTAGGTTAGGTTAGGTTAGGTTAGTTTAATTTAGTTGAGTTTAGTTTAGTTTATGTTAGGTTAGGTAAGGTTAGGTTGGGTTAGGTTAGGTTAGTTTAGTTTAGTCTGGTGTATGTGAGGTTAGGTTAGTTTAGTTTAGTTTAGTCTAGGTTAGGTTTCGCTAGGTTAAGTTAGGTTAGGTTAGTTTAGATTAGTTTAGTTTAGTTTATATTTTAGTTTACTTTAGTTTATTATTTAATTTAGTGTAGTTAATTTATAGTTTCGTTTATAGTTTAGTTTGGTTTAGTTTAGTTTTTTTTAGTTAAGCTTAGATTAGTATAGTTTGTCTTAGGTTAGGTTAGGTTAGGTGAGATTAGTTTGATTTAGTTGAGTTTAATTTAGTTTAGTTTAGTTTATATTTTAGTTTAGTTTAGTCTATAGTTCAATTTATAGTTTAGTTTAGTTTAGTTTTTAGTTTAGGTTATCGTTTAGTTTAGTTTAGATTAGATTAGTTTAGTTTAGGTCAGTTTATGTTAGGTTAAGTTTGGTTAGGTTAGTTTAGATTAGTTTAGTTTAATTTATTTTAGTTTATAGTTTAGTTTATTTTAGTTTATAGTTTAATTTAGTTTAGTTTAGTTTAGTGTAGTTTAGTTTGGTTAGGTTAGGTTAGGTTAATTTAGTTTAGTTTAGGTTAGGTTAGGTAAGTTTAATTTAGTTTAGTTTAATTTATAGATTATTTTATAGTTTTGCTTATAGTTTAGTTTATAGTTTAATTTAGTTTAGTTTAATTTAGTTTAGTATAGTTTAACTTGGGTTAGGTTAGGTTAGTTTTGTTTAGTTTAGTTAAGGCTAGGTTACATTAGTTTAGGTTAATTTACTTTAGTATAGTTTAGTTTAGTTTTTTTTAGTTTAGTTTATAGTTTAGTTTACAGTTTAGGTTAGTTTATTTTCGTTTAGTTTAGTTTGGGTTAGGTTAGGTTAGGTCAGTTTAGTTTAGTTTAATTTATAGTTAAGTTTAATTTAGTTTACTTTGATTTAGTTTAGTTTAGTTTATTTTAGTGCAATTTATGTTAGGTTAGGTAAGGTAAGTTTAGTTTATAGTTTAATTTATAGTTTATTTTAGTTTATAGTTTAGTTTATAGTTTAGTTTAGTTTAGTTTATAATAGTTTAATTTAGGTTAGATTAGGTTAGTTTAGTTTAGTTTAGTTTAGGTTAGGTTTGGCTAGGTTAAGTTAGGTTAGGTTAGTTTAGGCTAGTTTAGTTTAGTTTATAGTTTAGTTTACTTTAGTTTATTATTTAATTTAGTGTAGTTTAGTTTATAGTTTAGTTTATTTTAGTTTGTAGTTTAATTTAGTTTTGTTTAGTTTAGTTTCGTTTAATTTAGTTTAGTTTAGTTTATAGTTTAATTTATAATTTAGTTTAGTTTAGTTTATATTTTAGTTTATCGTTTAGTTAAGATTAGTTTAGTTTATGTCAGTTTAGGTTAGGTTAAGTTATGTTAGGTTAGTTTAAATTAGTTTAGTTTAGTTTAGTTTATAGTTTAGTTTATTTTAGTTTATAGTTTAATTTAGTTTAATTTAGTTTAGTTTAGTTTACTTTAGGTTAGGTTAAGTTAGGTTAATTTAGTTTATTTTAGGTTAGGTTAGGTAAGTTTAATTTATTTTAGTTTGGTTTAGTTTAATTTATAGTTTAGTTTATAGTTTTGTTTATAGTTTAATTTAGTTTAGTTTAGTTTAATTTAGGTTAGGTTAGTTTAGTTTAGTTTAGTTTAGTTTATAGTTTAGATTAGTTTATAGTTTACTTTACAGTTTTGTTTAGTTTAGTTTAGTTTAGTTTGGGTTAGGTTAGGTTAGGTTTATTTAGTTTAGTTTAGTTTATAGTTTAGTTTAGTTTATTTTACAGTTTAGTTTATCCTTTAGTTTATAGTGTAGTTTATAGTTTAGTTTAATTTAGTGTAGTTTAGTTTGGTTTAGTTTAGTATAGTTTAGTTTAGTTTAGTTTAATTGAGGTAAATTTAGTTGATTTTAGTTTAGGTTAGGTTAGGTTAGGTTAAGTTAGTTAAGTTTTGTTTATAGTTTAGTTTATTTTAGTTTAGGTTAGGTTAGGTTAGTTTAGTTTACTTAACTTTGGTTTAGTTTAGTTTAGTTTAGTTTATAATTTATTTTATAGTTTAGTTTAGTTAAGTTTATAGTTTAATTTATAATTTAGTTTATTTTAGTTTAGTTTAATGTAGTTTAGAGTAGGTTAGGTTAGGTTAGGTTAGTTTAGTTTAGTATAGGTTAGGTTAGGTTAGGATAGGTTAATTTAGTTTAGTTGAGTTTAATTTAGTTTAGTTTAGTTTAGTTAATAGTTTAATTTATAGTTTAGTTTGGTTTTTTTATAGTTAATTTAGTTAATTTATAGTTTAATATAGTTTAGTTTAGTTTAATTTAGTTTAGTTTATTTTGTAGTTCAGTTTAGTTTAGTTTAGTTTAGTTTAGTTTAGGTTAAATTATGTTAGGTTCGTTTAGTTTAATTCAGTTTAGATTAGGTTAGATTAGATTACGTTAGGGTAGTTCAGTTTAGTTTAGTTGAATTTTGGTTATAGTTTGATTTATAGTTTAGTTTAGTTTACTTTATAGTTTAGTTTAGTTAATTTATATTTTAATTTACTTTAGTTTAGTTTAATTTAGTTTACTTTAGTTTATAGTTTTGTTTATAGTATAGTTAATTTAGTTTAGGTTAATTTATGTTACGTTAGTTTAGTTTAGTTTAGATGAATTTTGTTTAGTTTAGTTTAGTTTAGGTTACGTTAGCTTAGTTTAGTTTATTTTAGTGTATGTTAGGTTAGGTCAGTTTAGTTTAGTTTATTTTAGTTAATGGTTTAGTTTAGTTTATAATTTATTTTATAATTTAGTGTACTTTATTTTATAGATTAGTTTATAGTTTAGTTAAAATTTTAGTTTAGTTTAGTTTAGTTTAGGTTAGGTTCAGTTAGGTTAGGTTAGTTTTGTTTAGTATAGTTTAGTTTATTTTAAATATACTATCTTTAGTTTATAGTTTAGTTCATAGTTTTCTTTAGATTAGTTTAGTTTAGGTTAGGTTAGAGTAGTTTAGTTTAGTTTAGTTTAGTTTAGTTTATGTTAATATAGGTTAGGTTAGTGTAGTTTAGATTAATTTAGTTTAGTTGAATTTAATTTAGTTTAGTTTAGGTTAGGTTAGGTTAGTTTAGGTTAGATTAGTTTAGGTTAGTGTAGTTTAGTTTAGTTTAGTGTAGTTTAGTTTGGTTTAGTTTTGTTTAGTTTAGTTTAGTTCAGTTGCGTTTAGGTTAGGTTATGTTAGATTAGGTTAGGTTAGCTTAGCTTAGTTTAGTTTAATTTAGTTTCGGTTAGGTTAGGATAGGTTAGGTTAGTTAAGTTTAGTTTAGTTTAGTTTAGTTAAGTTTAGTTTAGTTTATAGTTTAGTTCAGTTTAGTTTATAGCTTAGTTTGTAGCTTAGTTTTGTTCATAGTTTAATTTAAATAAAGTTTAGTTTAGTTAAATTAGTTAAACTTAGTTTAGTTTAGTTTAGTTTATTTTAGGGTAGCTTATGTTAGGTTAGGTTAGGTTAGAATGGTTTATAGTTTAATTTACTGTTTACTTAAGTTTATAGTTTAAATTTATAGTTTAGTTTAGTTTAGCTTATAATAGTTTAGTTTAGTTTAGTTTATAATAGTTTAGTTTAGTTTAGTTTAGTTTAGGTTAGGTTAGGCTAGGTAATGTTATGTTAGGTTAGTTTAGATTAGTTTATTTTAGTTTAGTTTATAGTTAAGTTTACCTTAGTTTATTATTTAATTTAGTTTAGTTTAGTTTATAGTTTCGTTTATAGTTTAGTTTGGTTTAGTTTAATTTAGTTTACCTTAGGTTAGTTAAGTTTGTTTTAGGTTAGGTTAGGTTAGGTGAGGTTAGTTTAGTTTAGTTTAATTTAGTTTATAGATTAATTTAGTTTAGTTTATAGTTTTGTTTATCGTTTAGTTTAGTTTAGTTTAGTTTAGTTTAGGTTAGAGTAGGTTAGTTTAGATTAGTTTAGTTTAGGTCAGTTTAGTTTAGGTTAAGTTAGCTTGGGTTAGTTTAGATTAATTTAGTTTAATTTAGTTTAGTTTATAGTTTAGTTTATTTTAGTTTGTAGTTTAATTTATTTTAGTTTAGTTTAGTTTGGTTTAGGTTAGGTTAGGTTAGGTTAGTTTAGTTTAGTTTAGGTTGGGTTATGTTAGATTAGGTTAGATTAGGTCAGTTTGGTTTAGTTTAGTCTAGTTAAATTTAGTTTAGTTATACCTTAGTTTAGTTTGGTTTAGTTTATAGTTTAGTTTAGTTTTGTTTATAGTTAAGTTTACAGTTTAGTATAGTTTAGTTTATTTTAATTTAGAGTAGCTAAGTTTAGTTTAGTTTAGTTTAGTTTAGTTTTGGGTAGGTTATGTTAGGTTAGGTTAGGTTAGTTTAGTTTAGTTTAGGTTAGTTTAGGTTAGGTTAGGTTAGTTTAGTTTAGTTGAGTTTAGTTTAGTTTAGGTTAGGTTAGGTAAGTTTAGGTTATGTTGGGTTAGGTTAGTTTATTTTAGTCCAGTTTATGTTAGGTTAAGTTAGTTTAGTTTAGTTAGGTTTTGTTTATAGTTTAGTTTAATTTAGTTTATAGTTTAGTTCATAGTTTATTTTAGTTTAATACATAATTTAAAAATAGTTTAGTTTAGTTTAGTTTAATTTAGGTAAATTTAGTTTATTTTAGTTTAGGTTAGGTTAGGTTAGGTTAAGTTAGTTAATTTTTGTTTATAGTTTAGTTTATTTTAGTTTACAGTTTATTGTACAGCTCAGTTTAGTTTAGTTTAGTATAGTATAGTTTACTTTAGTTTAGGTTAGGTTAGGTTGGGTTAGTTTAGTTTAGTTTTGGTTGGGTTAGGTTAGGTAAGGTTAATTTAGATTAAATAATTTTTGTTTAGTTTTGTTTATAGATTACTTTACTTTAGTGTATAGTTTAATTTAGTTTACTTTAGATTATTTTAATTTGGTTTAGTTTATTTTAGTTTAGTTTAGTTTAGGTTAGCTTAGGTTAGTTTAGTTTAGTATAGGTTATGTTAGGTTATGTAAGTTTAATTCAGTTTAGTTTAGTTTAGTTTATAGTTTAATTTATATTTTTGTTTATAGTTAATTTAGTTTAGTTTAGTTTAGTTTAGTTTAGGTTACGTTAGGTTAGTTTAGTTTAGTTTAGTGTAGTTTAGTTTTGTTTAGGATAGGTTAGGTTAGGTTAGTGTAGATTAGTTTAGGTTAGGTTAGGTTAGTTTGGTTTAGTTTAGTTAAGTTTAGTTCAGTTTATTCTTTAGTTTAGTTTAGTTTATTTTATAGTTTATTATAGTTTTGTTTATAGTATATTTTGCAGTTTAGTATAGTTTAGTTTAATTTATGTTAGGTTAGGTTAGTTTAATTTAGTTTAGATTTGTTTATAGTTAGGTTTACTTTAGTTTATAGTGTAGTTTATAGTTTAGTTTAGTTTAGTTTATAGTTTAATTTAGTTTAGTTTAGTTTAGTTTAATTTAGGTTAATTTAGTTTAGTTTAGTTTAGTGTAGTTTAAAATATAGTATCTTTAGTTTATAGTTTAGTTCAAAGTTTTGTTTAGTTTAGTTTAGTTTAGTTTAGTTTAGGTTAGTATAGAGTAGATTAGTTTAGTTAAGTTTAGGTTACGTTAGGTTAGTTTAGTTTAGTTTAGTGTATGTTAGGTTAGGTTAGTTTAGTTTAGTTAATTTAGTTTAGTTTATAGTTTAGTTTAGTTTTGTTTATAATTCATTTTATAATTTAGTATTCTTTAATTTATAGATTAGTTTATATTTTAGTTAAAATTTTAGTTTAGTTTATTTTAGTTTTGGTTATTTTACGGAAGGTTAGGTTAGGTTAGGTCAGTTTAGATTAGTTTGGTTTATGTAAGGTTAGGTTAGATTAGTTTAGTATAGTTTACTTTACTTTAGTTTACAGTTTAGTTAAGTTTAGTTTATAGTTCAGTTTATAGTTTAGTTTAGTTTAGGTTAGGTTGGGTTAGTTCAGTTTAGTTTAGTTTGGGTTAGGTTAGGTTAGTTTAGTTTAGTTTACAGTTTAGTTTATTCTTTAGTTTATAGTGTAGTTTATAGTTTAGTTTAATTTAGTATGTTTAGTTTGGTTTATTTTAGTATAGTTTCGTTTACGTGTGGTTATGTTAGATTAAGTTAGGTTAGGTTAGCTTACTTTAGTTTAGTTTAGGTTAGGTTAGGATAGGTTAGTTTAGTTTAGTTAAGTTTAGTTTAATTTAGTTTAGTTTAGTTTAGTTTAGTGTATAGTTTAGGTAATCGTTTAGTTTAGTTTAGATTAGTTTAGTTTAGGTCAGTTTAGTTTATGTTAAGTTAGCTTAGGTTAGTTTAGATTAGTTTAGTTTAATTTACTTTAGTTTATAATTTAGTTTATTTTAGTTTGTAGTTTAATTTAGATTAGTTTAGTTTAGTTTAGGTTGGGTTATATCAAATTAGGTTAGATTAGGTTAGTTTGGTTTAGTTTAGTATAGTTAAATTTAGTTTAGTTATACTTTAGTTTAGTTTAGTTTAGTTAATAGTTCAGTTTAGTTTTCTTTATAGTTAAGCTTATAGTTTAGTATAGTTCAGTTTAGTTTAATTTAGTTTAGCCAAATTTAGTTTAGTTTAGTTTAGTTTAGTTTTGGGTAGGTTATGTTAGGTTAGGTTAGGTTAGTTTAGTTTAGTTTAGGTTAGGTTAGGTTAGGTAAGGTTAGGTTAGGTTAGGTTAGGTTAGTTTAGTTTAGTCTAGTTTATGTTAGGTTAGGTTAGTTTAGTTTAGTTTAGTCTAGCTTAGGTTTCGCTAGGTTAAGTTAGGTTAGGTTAGTTTAGATTAGTTTAGTTTAGTTTAGTTTACATTTTAGTTTACTTTAGTTTATTATTTAATTTAGTGTTGTTTAGTTTATAGTTTCGTTTATAGTTTAGTTTGGTTTAGTTTAGTTTTTTTTAGTTTAGCTTAGATTAGTTTAGTTTGTCTTAGGTTAGGTTAGGTTAGGTGAGATTAGTTTAATTTATTTGAGTTTAATTTAGTTTAGTTTAGTTTATATTTTAGTTTAGTTTAGTCTATAGTTCAATTTATAGTTTAGTTTAGTTTTTAGTTTAGGTTATCGTTTATTTTAGTTTAGATTAGTTAAGTTTAGGTCAGTTTAGGTTAGGTTAAGTTAGGTTAGGGTAGTTTAGATTAGTTTAGTTTAATTTAGTTTAGTTTATAGTTTATTTTATTTTAGTTTATAGTTTAATTTAGTTTAGTTTAGTGTAGTTTAGTTTGGTTAGGTTAGGTTAGGTTAATTTAGTTTAGTTTAGGTTAGGTAAGTTTAATTTAGTTTAGTTTAATTTATAGTTTATTTTATAGTTTTGTTTATAGTTTAGTTTAGTTTATAGTTTAATTTAGTTTAGTTTAGTTTAGTTTAGTATAGTTTAACCTAGATTACTTTAGGTTAGTTTAGTTTAGTTTAGTTAAGGTTAGGTTAGGTTAGGTTAGGTTAATTTACTTTAGTATAGTTTAGTTTAGTTTATTTTAGTTTAGTTTATAGTTTAGTTTACAGTTTAGGTTAGTTTAGTTTAGTTTAGTTTAGTTTAGTTTAGTTTAGTTTGGGTTAGGTTAGGTTAGTTTAGTTTAGTTTAGTTTATAGTTTAGTTTAGTTTAGTTTATTTTAGGTTATGTTAGGTTAGTTTAGTTTAGTTTAGTTTATAGTTTAGTTTAGTTTAGTTTATTTTAGGTTATGTTAGGTTAGTTTATAGTTTAGTTTAGTTTAGTTTAGTTTATAGTTTAGTTTATAATTTAGTTTATATTTTAGTTTACAGTTTAGTTTAGTTTAGTGTTGTTTATTTTGGTTTAGTTTTGTTTAGTTTAGTTTAAATTGGTTTCGTTTACGTTAGGTTATTTTAGATTACATTAGGTTAGGTAAGCTTAGATTAGTTTAGTTTAGTTTAGGTTAGGTTAGTTTAGATTAGTTTAGTTTAGTTTAGTTTACATTTTAGTTTACTTTAGTTTATTATTTAATTTAGTGTAGTTTAGTTTATAGTTTCGTTTATAGTTTAGTTTGGTTTAGTTTAGTTTTTTTTAGTTTAGCTTAGATTAGTTTAGTTTGTCTTAGGTTAGGTTAGGTTAGGTGAGATTAGTTTAATTTAGTTGAGTTTAATTTAGTTTAGTTTAGTTTATATTTTAGTTTAGTTTAGTCTATAGTTCAATTTATAGTTTAGTTTAGTTTTTAGTTTAGGTTATCGTTTATTTTAGTTTAGATTAGTTAAGTTTAGGTCAGTTTAGGTTAGGTTAAGTTAGGTTAGGGTAGTTTAGATTAGTTTAGTTTAATTTAGTTTAGTTTATAGTTTATTTTATTTTAGTTTATAGTTTAATTTAGTTTAGTTTAGTGTAGTTTAGTTTGGTTAGGTTAGGTTAGGTTAATTTAGTTTAGTTTAGGTTAGGTAAGTTTAATTCAGTTTAGTTTAATTTATAGTTTATTTTATAGTTTTGTTTATAGTTTAGTTTAGTTTATAGTTTAATTTAGTTTAGTTTAGTTTAGTTTAGTATAGTTTAACCTAGATTACTTTAGGTTAGTTTAGTTTAGTTTAGTTAAGGTTAGGTTAGGTTAGGTTAGGTTAATTTACTTTAGTATAGTTTAGTTTAGTTTATTTTAGTTTAGTTTATAGTTTAGTTTACAGTTTAGGTTAGTTTAGTTTAGTTTAGTTTAGTTTGGGTTAGGTTAGGTTAGTTTAGTTTAGTTTAGTTTATAGTTTAGTTTAGTTTAGTTTAGTTTATTTTAGGTTATGTTAGGTTAGTTTAGTTTAGTTTAGTTTATAGTTTAGTTTAGTTTAGTTTAGTTTATTTTAGGTTATGTTAGGTTAGTTTATAGTTTAGTTTAGTTTAGTTTAGTTTATAGTTTAGTTTATAATTTAGTTTATATTTTAGTTTACAGTTTAGTTTAGTTTAGTGTTGTTTATTTTGGTTTAGTTTTGTTTAGTTTAGTTTAAATTAGTTTCGTTTACGTTAGGTTATTTTAGATTACATTAGGTTAGGTAAGCTTAGATTAGTTTAGTTTAGTTTAGGTTAGGTTAGGTTAGGTTAGGTTAGTTAAGTTCAGTTTAGTTTAGTTAAGTTAAGTTAAGTTTAGTTGATAGTTTAGTTCAGTTTAGTTTATAGCTTAGTTTATAGTTTAGTTTAATTTATAGTTTAATTTATAGTTAAGTTTAATTTAGTTTAGTTTGATTTAGTTTAGTTTAGTTTATTTTAGTGTAGCTTATGTTAGTTTAGGTAACGTTAGTTTATTTGATAGTTTAATTTATGGTTTAGTTTAGTTTATAATTTAGTTTATAGTTTAGTTTACTTTAGTTTATAACAGTTTAGTTTAGGTTAGGTTAGGTTAGTTTAGTTTAGTTTAGTTTAGGTTAGGTTTGGCTAGGTTAAGTTAGGTTAGGTTAGTTTAGGCTAGTTTAGATTAGTATAGTTTATAGTTTAGTTTATTATAGTTTATTATTTAATTTAGTGTAGTGTAGTTTAGTTTATAGTTTAGTTTATTTATTTTATAGTTTTATTTTGTTTTGTTTAGTTTAGTTTAGGTTAGGTTAGTTTAGTTTAGTTTCGTTTAATTTAGTTTGGTTTAGTTTATAATTTAGTTAAGTTTAGTTTATAGTTTAATTTATAATTTAGTTTAGTTTAGTTTAGGTTAGGTTAGAGTAGTTTAGTTTAGTTTATTTTAGTTTAGTTTAGGTTAGATTAGGTTAGGTTAGAGTAGTTTAGTTTAGTTGAATTTAGTTTACTTTAGTTTAGTTTAGAGTAGGTTAGGTTGGTTTAGTTTTAGTATAGGTTAGTTTCAGTTAGCTTAGGTTAAATTAGTTTAGTTTAGTTTAATTTAGTTTAGTTTATAGTTTAGTATATTTTAGTTTGTAGTTTAATTTAGTTTAGTTTAGTTTAATTTAGGTTAGGTTAGGTTAGGTTAGGCTAGTTTTGTTTAGTTTAGGTTGGATTATGTTAGATTAGGTTAGTTTGGTTTAGTTTAGTCTAGTTAAATTTACTTTAGTTATACTTTAGTTTAGTTTAGTTTATAGTTTAGTTTAGTTTTGTTTATAGTTAAGTTTATAATTTAGTATAGTTTATTTTAGTTTAATTTAGTTTAGCTAAGTTTAGTTTAGTTTAGTTTAGTTTTGGGTAGGTTATGTTAGGTTAGGTTAAGTTAATTTAGTTTAGTTTAGTTTAGGTTAGGTTAGGTTAGGTTAGTTTAGCTTGAAATAGTTCAGTTTAGTATAGTTTAGTTTAGTTTAAAATATAGTATATTTAGTTTATAGTTTAGTTTATAGTTTTGTTTAGTTTAGTTTAGTTTAGTTTAGGTTACGTTAGAATAGTTTAGTTTAGTTTAGTTTAGGTTAGATTAGGTTAGGTTAGTGTAGTTTAGTTTAGTTTAGTTTAGTTGAATTTAGTTTAGTTTAGTTTAGTTTTGGGTAGGTTAGGTTGGTTTAGTTTTAGTATAATTTAGTTTCAGTTAGGTAAGGTTAGTTTAGTTTAGTTTATAGTTTAGTTTATACTTTAGTTTATATTTTACTTTATAGTTTAGTTTAGTTTGGTGTAGTTTAGTTTGGTTTAGTTTTGTTTTGTTTAGTTTTGTTTAGTTTCGTTTAGGTGTGGTTATGTTAGATTAGGTTAGATTAGGTTATGTAAGCTTAGTTTAGTTTAGTTTACTTTAAGTTAGGTTAGGTTAGGTTAGGTTAGGTTAGTTAATATTAGTTTAGTTTAGTTTAGTTAGATTTAGTTTAGTTTATAATTTAGTTCAGTTTAGTTTTTAGCTTAGTTTATAGTTTAGTTTAGTTTATAGTTCAATTTATAGTTAAGTTTAGTTTAGTTCTGTTTAATTAAGTTTAGCTTAGTTTAGTTTAGTTCAGTTTAGGTTATTTTACGGTAGCTATGTTAGGTTAGGTTAGGTTAGTTTAGTTTATAGTTTAATTTATAGTTTAGTTTAGTTTATAGTTTAGTTTAGTTTAGTCTATAGTTTAGTTTAGTTTAGTTTAGTTTATAATAGTTTAAGTTAGTTTAGTATAGGATAGGTTAGGTTAGTTTACTTTAGTTTAGTTTAGGTTAGGTTAGGCTAGGTTAAGTTAGGTTAGGTTAGTTTTGATTAGTTTAGTTTATTTTAATTTATAATTTAGTTTACTTTAGTTTAGTATTTAATTTAGTTTAGTTTATAGTTTCGTTTACAGTTTAGTTTGGTTTAGTTTAGTTTAATTTAGTTTAGCTTAGATTAGTTTAGTTTGTTTTAGGTTAGGTTAAGTTAGGTGAGGTTAGTTTAGTTTAGATGAGTTTAATTTAGTTTAGTTTAGTTTATAGTTTAGTTTAGTTTACTTTAGTTTATAGTTCAATTTATACTTTAGTTTAGTTTATAGTTTAGTTTATCGTTTAGTTTAGTTTAGTATAGTTTAGGTTAGGTTAGGTTAGTTTAGATTAGTTTAGTTTAGGTCAGTTTAGGTTAGGTTAAGTTAGGTTAGGTTAGTTTAGTTTTGTATATAGTTTAATTTATTTTAGTTTACAGTTTATTGTACAGCTCAGTTTAGTTTAGTTTAGTATAGTATAGTTTACTTTAGTTAATTTAGGTTAGGTAAAGTTAATTTAGATTATTATTAGTTTAGTTTAGCTTTGTTTATAGTTTACTTTACTTTATTTTATAGTTTAATTTAGTTTACTTTAGGTTATTTTAATTTGGTTTAGTTTAGTTTAGTTTAATTTAGGTTAGGTTAGGTTAGGTTAGTTTAGTTTAGTATAGGTTATGTTAGGTTAGGTTAGGTTAGTTTAGTTTAGTCTAGTTTAGTTTTGTTTAGTTAAGTTTATAGTTTAGTTCATAGTTTATTTTAGTTTAATATATAGTTTAATTTAGTTTAGTTTAGTTTAATTTAGTTTAATTTAAGTTAATTTAGTTTAGTTTTGTTTAGGTTAGGTTAGGTTAGGTTAGGTTAGGTTAAGTTAGTTCAGTTTAGAATAGTTTAGTTTAGTTTAAAATATAGTATCTTTAGTTTATAGTTTAGTTCATAGTTTTGTTTAGTTTAGTTTAATTTAGTTTAGGTTAGGTTAGAGTATTTTAGTTTTGTTTAGTCTAGTTTAGGTTAGATTAGGTTAGGTTAGTATAGTTTAGTTTAGTTTAGTTGAATTTAGTTTAGTTTAGTTTAGTTTAGGGTAGGTTAGGTTGGTTTAGTTTTAGTATAGTTTAGGTTCAGTTAGGTTAGGTTAGTTTAGTTTAGTTTAGTTTATAGTTTAGTTTATACTTTAGTTTATATTTTAGTTTATAATTTAGTTTAGTTTAGTGTAGTTTAGTTTGGCTTAGTTTTGTTTAGTCTAGTTTTGTTTAGTTTCGTTTAGGTTAGGTTATGTTAGATTAGGTTAGATTAGGTTAGGTAAGCTTAGTTTAGTTTAGTTTACTTTAAGTTAGGTTAGGTTAGGTTAGGTTAGTTAAGATTAGTTTAGTTTAGTTTAGTTAGGTTTAGTTTAGTTTATAATTTAGTTCAGTTTAATTTATAGCTTAGTTTATAGTTTAGTTTAGTTTATAGTTTAATTTATAGTTAAGTTTAGTTTAGTTTAGTTTAATTAAGTTTAGCTTAGTTTAGTTTAGTTCAGTTTAGGTTATTTTAGGGTAGCTTATGTTAGGTTAGGTTAGTTTAGTTTATAGTTTAATTTTTAGTTTAGTTTAGTTTATAGTTTATTTTATAGTTTAGTTTAGTTTATAATAGTTTAAGTTAGTTTAGTTTAGTTTAGGTTAGGTTAGTTTACTTTAGTTTAGTTTAGGTGAGGTTGGGCTAGGTTAAGTTAGGTTAGGTTAGTTTAGATTAGTTTAGTTTAGTTTAATTTATAGTTTAATTTACTTTAGTTTATTATTTAATTTAGTTTAGTTTAGTTTATAGTTTCGTACACAGTTTAGTTTGGTTTAGTTTAGTTTAATTTAGTTTAGCTTAGATTAGTTTAGTTTGTTTTAGGTTAGGTTAAGTTAGGTGAGGTTTGTTTAGTTTAGATGAGTTTAATTTAGTTTAGTTTAGTTTAGTATAGTTTAGGTAAGGTTAGTTCAGATTAGTTTAGTTAGGGTCAGTTTAGGTTGGGTTAAGTTAGGTTAGGTTAGTTTAGTTTTGTTTATAGTTTAGTTTATTTTAGTTTACAGTTTATTGTAGAGCTCAGTATACTTTAGTTTAGTATAGTATAGTTTACTTTAATTTAGGTTAGGTTGGGTTAGTTTAGTTTAGTTTAGTTCATAGTTTAGTTTAGTTGAGATTAGTTTACAGTTTAGTTTATCCTTTAGTTTATAGTGTATTTTAATTCAGTTTAGTTTAGTTTAGTTTATAGTTTAATTTATAGTTATTTTTATAGTTAATTTAGTTTAGTTTAGTTTAGGTTAAATTATGTTAATTTACTTTATTTTAGTTAAGGTTACGTTATGTTGTGTTAGGTTAGTGTAGTTTAATTTAGTTTAGTTGAATTTAGTTTAGTTTAGTTTAGTTTAGGTTACGTTAGGTTAGTTTAGTTTAGTTTAGTGTAGTTTAGTTTTGTTTAGGTTAGGTTAGGTTAGGTTAGTTTAGATTAGTTTAGGTTAGGTTATGTTAGATTAGGTTAGGTTAGGTTAGTTTGGTTTAGTTTACTCTAGTTAAGTTTAGTTCAGTTTATTCTTTAGTTTAGTTTAGTTTATTTTATAGTTTAGTTTAGTTTTGTTTATAGTTAGGTTGCAGTTTAGTATAGTTTAGTTTAGTTTAATTTAGTTTAGGTTAAGTAAGGTTAGGTTAGGTTAGGTTAGGTTAGTTTAGTTTAGTTTATAAATTAGTTTATAGTTTAGTTTAGTTTAGTTTAGTTTATAGATTAATTTACTTTAGTTTAGTTTATAGATTAATTTAGTTTAGTTTAGTTTAGTTTAATTTAGGTTAATTTAGTTTAGTTTAAAATATAGTATCTTTAGTTTATAGTTTAGTTCATAGTCTTGTTTAGTTTAGTTTAGTTTAGTTTAGTTCAGGTTAGTATAGAGTAGTTTAGTTTAGTTTAGTTTATAGTTTAATTTATAGTTTACTTTAGTTTATAGTTTAGTTTATATTTTAGTTCAGTTTAGTTTATAATAGTTTAGTTTAGTTTAGATTATGTTAGGTTAGTTTAGTTTAGTATAGGTTGGGTTAAGTTAGGTTAGGTTAGGTTAGTTAGGTTTAGTTTAGTTTAGTTTATAGTTTAGTTTATAGTTTAGTTTATACTTTAGCTTATCTTTTAGTTTAGTTTAGATTAATTTAGTTTAGGTCAGTTTATGTTAGGTTAAGTTAGGTTAGGTTAGTTTAGATTAGTTTAGTTTAGTTTGTAGAGTAGTTTATTTTAGTTTATAGTTTAATTTAGTTTAATTTGGTTTAGTTTAGTTTACTTTAGGTTAGGTTAGGTTAATTTAGTTAATTTAGGTTAGGTTAGGTAAGTTTAATTTAGTTTCGTTTGGTTTAGTTTAATTTATAGTTTAGTTTATAGTTTTGTTTATAGATTAGTTTAGTTTATAGTTTAATTTAGTTTATTTTAGTTTAGTTTAATTTAGGTTAGGTTAGTTTAGTTTAGTTTAGTTTAGTTTATAGTTTAGATTAGTTTATAGTTTAATTTACAGTTTTGTTTAGTTTAGTTTAGTTTAGTTTAGTTTAGGTTAGGTTAGGTTAGGATAGTTTAGTTTAGTTTAGTTTAGTTTAGTTTATAGTTTAGTTCAGTTTAGTTTACAGTTTAGTTTATCCTTTAGTTTATAGTGCAGTTTATAGTTTAGTTTAATTTAGTGTAGTTTAGTTTAGTTTAGTTTAGTGTAGCTTAGTTTACTTTAGGTTAGGTTAGATTATGTTAGGTTTGGTTAGCTTACTTTAGTTTAGTTTATTTTAGGTTAAGTTAGGTTAGGTTAGTTTAGTTTAGTTAACTTTGCTTTAGTTTAGTTTAGTTTAGTTTAGTTTATAGTTTAGTATATAGTTTAGTTTAGTTAAGTTTATAGTTTAATTTATAATTTAATTTAGTTTAGTTTAGTTTAATTTAGTTTAGAGTAGGTTAGGTTAGGTTAGGTTAGTTTAGTTTAGTTTAGGTTAGGTTAGGTTAGGTTAATTTAGTTTATTTGAGTGTAATTTAGTTTAGTTTAGTTTAGTTAATAGTTTAATTTATAGTTTAGTTTAGTTATTTTTTATAGTTTAGTTTAGATAATTTATAGTTTAATTTAGATAAGTTTAGTTTAATTTAGTTTAGTTTAGTTTGTAGTTTAGTTTAGTTTAGTTTAGTTTAGGTTAAGTTATGTTAGGTTCGTTTAGTTTAATTTAGTTTAGATTAGGTTAGATTAGATTACGTTAGGGTAGTTAAGTTTAGTTTAGTTGAATTTAGGTTATAGTTTGATTTATAGTTTAGTTTAGTTAATTTATAGTTTAATTTACTTTAGTTTAGTTTAATTTAGTTTACTTTAGTTTATAGTTTTGTTTATAGTTTAGTTTAGTTTAGTTTAGGTTAGTTTATGTAAGGTTAGGTTAGGTTAGTGTAGTTTAGATTAGTTTAGCTGAATTTTGTTTAGTTTAGTTTAGTTTAGGTCACGTTACGTTAGTTTAGTTTAGTTTAGTGTATGTTAGGTTAGGTTAGGTTAGTTTAGTTTAGTTTAGTTTAGTTTATAGTTTAGTTTAGTTTAGATTATAATTTAATTTAGAATTTAGTATACTTTAATATATAGATTAGTTTATAGTTTAGTTAAAATTTTAGTTTAGTTTATTTTAGTTTAGGTTAGGTTACGGAAGGTTAGGTTAGGTTAGTTTAGATTAGTTTGGTTTATGTAAGGTTAGGTTAGGTTAGTTTAGTATAGTTTAGTTTACTTTTGTTTACAGTTTAGTTAAGTTTAGTTTATAGTTCAGTTTATAGTTTAGTTTAGTTTAGATTAGGTTGGGTTAGTTCATTTTAGTTTAGTTTGGGTTAGGTTAGGTTAGTTTAGTTTAGTTTACAGTTTAGTTTATTCTTTAGTTTATAGTGTAGTTTATAGTTTAGTTTAATTTAGTGTAGTTTAGTTTGGTTTATTTTAGTATAGTTTCGTTTACGTTAGGTTATGTTAGATTAGGTTAGGTTAGGTTAGCTTACTTTAGTTTAGTTTAGGTTAGGTTAGGTTAGGTTAGTTTAGTTTAGTTAAGTTTAGTTTAATTTAGTGTAGTTTAGTTTAGTTTAATGTATAGTTTAGGTAATCAATTAAGTTAGCTTAGATTAGTTTAGTTTAGGTCAGTTTAGTTTAGGTTAAGTTAGCTTAGGTTAGTTTAGATTAGTTTAGTTTAATTTACTTTAGTTTATAGTTTAGTTTATTTTAGTTTGTAGTTTAATTTAGATTAGTTTAGTTTAGTTTAGGTTGGGTTATGTTAGATTAGGTTAGATTGGGTTAGTTTGGTTTAGTTTAGTTTGGTTAAATTTAGTTTAGTTATACTTTAGTTTAGTTTAGTTTAAAGTTTAGTTTAGTTTTCTTTATAGTTAAGTTTATAGTTTAGTTTAGTTTAGTTTAGTTTAATTTAGTTTAGCTAAGTTTAGTTTAGTTTAGTTTAGTTTAGTTTTGGGTAGCTTATGTTATGTTAGGTTAGGTTAGTTTAGTTTAGTTTAGGTTAGGTTAGGTTAGGTTAGGTTAGATTAATTTAGTTGAGTTTAGTTTAGTTTAGTTTAGGTTAGGTAAGGTTAGGTTAGGTTAGGTTAGGTTAGGTTAGTTTAGTTTAGTCTAGTTTATGTGAGGTTAGGTTAGTTTAGTTTAGTTTAGTCTAGGTTAGGTTTCGCTAGGTTAAGTTAGGTTAGGTTAGTTTAGATTAGTTTAGTTTAGTTTATATTTTAGTTTACTTTAGTTTATTATTTAATTTAGTGTAGTTAATTTATAGTTTCGTTTATAGTTTAGTTTGGTTCATTTTAGTTTTTTTTAGTTTAGCTTAGATTAGTTTAGTTTGTCTTAGGTTAGGTTAGGTTAGGTGAGATTAGTTTAATTTAGTTGAGTTTAATTCAGTTTAGTTTAGTTTATATTTTAGTTTAGTTTAGTCTATAGTTCAATTTATAGTTTAGTTTAGTTTAGTTTTTAGTTTAGGTTATCGTTTAGTTTAGTTTAAATTAGTTTAGTTTAGGTCAGTTTATGTTATGTTAAGTTAGGTAAGGTTAGTTTAGATTAGTTTAGTTTAATTTAGTTTAGTTTATAGTTTAGTTTATTTTAGTTTATAGTTTAATTTAGTTTAGTTTAGTTTAGTGCAGTTTAGTTTGGTTAGGTTAGGTTAATTTAGTTTAGTTTAGGTTAGGTTAGGTAAGTTTAATTTAGTTTAGTTTAATTTATAGATTATTTTATAGTTTTGCTTATAGTTTAGTTTAGTTTATAGTTTAATTTAGTTTAGTTTAGTTTAGTTTAGTATAGTTTAACTTGGGTTAGGTTAGGTTAGTTTTGTTTAGTTTAGTTAAGGCTAGGTTACGTTCGGTTAGGTTAATTTACTTTAGTATAGTATAGTTTAGTTTATTTTAGTTTAGTTTATAGTTTAGTTTACAGTTTAGGTTAGTTTATTTTAGTTTAGTTTAGTTTGGGTTAGGTTAGGTTAGGTCAGTTTAGTTTAGTTTAATTTATAGTTAAGTTTAATTTAGTTTAGTTTGATTTAGTTTAGTTTAGTTTATTTTTGTGCAGCTTATGTTAGGTTAGGTAAGGTAAGTTTAGTTTATAGTTTAATTTATAGTTTAGTTTAGTTTATAGTTTAGTTTATAGTTTAGTTTAGTTTAGTTTATAATAGTTTAGTTTAGGTTAGGTTAGTTTAGTTTAGTTTAGTTTAGGTTAGGTTTGGCTAGGTTAAGTTAGGTTAGGTTAGTTTAGGCTAGTTTAGTTTAGTTTAGTTTATAGTTTAGTTTACTTTAGTTTATTATTTAATTTAGTGTAGTTTATTTTATAGTTTAGTTTATTTTAGTTTGTAGTTTAATTTAGTTTTGTTTAGTTTAGTTTAGTTTAGGTTATGTTAGTATAGTTTAGTTTCGTTTAATTTAGTTTAGTTTAGTTTATAGTTTAATTTATAATTTAGTTTAGTTTAGTTTATATTTTAGTTTATCGTTTAGTTAAGATTAGTTTAGTTTATGTCAGTTTAGGTTAGGTTAAGTTATGTTAGGTTAGTTTAAATTAGTTTAGTTTAATTTAGTTTATAGTTTAGTTTATTTTAGTTTATAGCTTAATTTAGTTTAATTTAGTTTAGTTTAGTTTACTTTAGGTTAGGTTAGGTTAGGTTAATTTAGTTTATTTTAGGTTAGGTTAGGTAAGTTTAATTTATTTTAGTTTGGTTTAGTTTAATTTATAGTTTAGTTTATAGTTTTGTTTATAGTTTAGTGTAGTTTATAGTTTAATTTAGTTTAGTTTAGTTTAATTTAGGTTAGGTTAGTTTAGTTTAGTTTAGTTTATAGTTTAGATTAGTTTATAGTTTACTTTACAGTTTTGTTTAGTTTAGTTTAGTTTAGTTTAGTTTGGGTTAGGTTAGGTTAGGTTAGGTTAGGTTTATTTAGTTTAGTTTAGTTTATAGTTTAGTTTAGTTTAGTTTACAGTTTAGTTTATCCTTTAGTTTATAGTGTAGTTTATAGTTTAGTTTAATTTAGTGTAGTTTAGTTTGGTTTAGTTTAGTATAGTTTAGTTTACTTTAGGTTAGGTTAAATTATGTTAGGTTTGGTTAGCTTACTATAGTTTAGTTTAGTTTAGGTTAGGTTAGGTTGATTTAGTTTAGCTTACTTAACTTTGGTTTAGTTTAGTTTAGTTTATAATTTAGTTTACTGTTTAGTTTAGTTAAGTTTGTAGTTTAATTTATAATTTAGTTTATTTTAGTTTAGTATAATTTAGTTTAGAGTAGGTTAGGTTAGGTTAGGATAGTTTAGTTTAGTATAGGTTAGGTTAGGTTAGGTTAGGATAGGTTAATTTAGTTTAGTTGAGTTTAATTTAGTTTAGTTTAGTTTAGTTAATAGTTTAATTTATAGTTTAGTTAAGTTTTTTTATAGTTAGTTTAGTTAATTTATAGTTTAATATAGTTTAGTTTAGTTTAATTTAGTTTAGTTTATTTTGTAGTTCAGTTTAGTTTAGTTTAGTTTAGTTTAGGTTAAATTATGTTAGGTTCGTTTAGTTTAATTCAGTTTAGATTAGGTTAGATTAGATTACGTTAGGGTAGTTAAGTTTAGTTTAGTTGAATTTAGGCTATAGTTTGATTTATAGTTTAGTTTAGTTTACTTTATAGTTTAGTTTAGTTAACTTATATTTTAATTTACTTTAGTTTAGTTTAATTTAGTTTACTTTAGTTTATAGTTTTGTTTATAGTATAGTTTAGTTTAGTTTAGGTTAATTTATGTTACGTTAGTTTAGTTTAGTTTAGCTGAATTTTGTTTATTTTAGTTTAGTTTAGGTTACGTTAGCTTAGTTTAGTTTATTTTAGTGTATGTTAGGTTACGTCAGTTTAGTTTAGTTTATTTTAGTTTATAGTTTAGTTTAGTTTAGTTTATAATTTATTTTATAATTTAGTGTACTTGAATTTATAGATTAGTTTATAGTTTAGTTAAAATTTTAGTTTAGTTTAGTTTAGTTTAGGTTAGGTTCAGTTAGGTTAGGTTAGTTTTGTTTAGTATAGTTTAGCTTAGTTTAAATATAGTATCTTTAGTTTATAGTTTAGTTCATAGTTTTCTTTAGTTTAGTTTAGTTTAGGTTAGGTTAGAGTAGTTTAGTTTAGTTTAGTTTATGTTAAATTAGGTTAGGTTAGTGTAGTTTAGTTTAATTTAGTTTAGTTGAATTTAATTTAGTTTAATTTAGGTTAGGTTAGGTTAGTTTAGGTTAGATTAGTTTAGGTTAGTGTAGTTTAGTTTAGTTTAGTGTAGTTTAGTTTGGTTTAGTTTTGTTTAGTTTAGTTTAGTTCAGTTTCGTTTAGGTTAGGTTATGTTAGATTAGGTTAGGTTAGCTTAGCTTAGTTTAGTTTAATTTAGTTTCGGTTAGTTTAGGATAGGTTAGGTTAGTTAAGTTTAGTTTAGTTTAGCTTAGTTAAGTTTAGTTTAGTTTATAGTTTAGTTCAGTTTAGTTTGTAGTTTAATTTAGTTTAGTTTAGTTTAGTTTGGTTTAGGTTAGGTTAGGTTAGGTTAGTTTAGTTTAGTTTAGGTTGGGTTATGTTAGATTAGGTTAGATTAGGTTAGTTTGGTTTAGTTTAGTATAGTTAAATTTAGTTTAGTTATACTTTAGTTTAGTTTGGTTTAGTTTATAGTTTAGTTTAGTTTTGTTTATAGTTAAGTTTATAATTTAGTATAGTTTAGTTTAGTTTAATTTAGAGTAGCTAAGTTTAGTTTAGTTTAGTTTAGTTTAGTTTTGGGTAGGTTATGTTAGGTTAGGTTAGGTTAGTTTAGTTTAGTTTAGGTTAGTTTAGGTTAGGTTAGGTTTGTTTAGTTTAGTTGAGTTTAGTTTAGTTTAGGTTAGGTTAGGTAAGTTTAGGTTATGTTGGGTTAGGTTAGTTTATTTTAGTCCAGTTTATGTTAGGTTAAGTTAGTTTAGTTTAGTTAGGTTTTGTTTATAGTTTAGTTAAATTTAGTTTATAGTTTAGTTCATAGTTTATTTTAGTTTAATACATAATTTAAATTAGTTTAGTTTAGTTTAGTTTAATTTAGGTAAATTTAGTTTATTTTAGTTTAGGTTAGGTTAGGTTAGGTTAGGTTAGGTTAAGTTAGTTAAGTTTTGTTTATAGTATAGTTTATTTTAGTTTACAGTTTATTGTACAGCTCAGTTTAGTTTAGTTTAGTATAGTATAGTTTACTTTAGTTTAGGTTAGGTTAGGTTGGGTTAGTTTAGTTTAGTTTAGTTTAGGTTAGGTTAGGTTAGGTAAGGTTAATTTACATTATATTATTTTTGTTTAGTTTTGTTTATAGATTACTTTACTTTAGTGTATAGTTTAATTTAGTTTACTTTAGATTATTTTAATTTGGTTTAGTTTATTTTAGTTTAGTTTAGTTTAGGTTAGCTTAGGTTAGTTTAGTTTAGTATAGGTTATGTTAGGTTATGTAAGTTTAATTCAGTTATGTTTATAGTTAATTTAGTTTAGTTTAGTTTAGTTTAGTTTAGTTTAGGTTACGTTAGGTTAGTTTAGTTTAGTTTAGTGTAGTTCAGTTTTGTTTAGGATAGGTTAGGTTAGGTTAGTGTAGATTAGTTTAGGTTAGGTTAGGTTAGTTTGGTTTAGTTTAGTTAAGTGTAGTTCAGTTTATTCTTTAGTTTAGTTTAGTTTAGTTTATAGTTTAGTTTAGTTTTGTTTATAGTTTATTTTGCAGTTTAGTATAGTTTAGTTTAATTTATGTTAGGTTAGTTTAATTTAGTATAGATTTGTTTATAGTTAGGTTTACTTTAGTTTATAGTGTAGTTTATAGTTTAGTTTAGTTTAGTTTATAGTTTAATTTAGTTTAGTTTAGTTTAGTTTAATTTAGGTTAATTTAGTTTAGTTTAGTTTAGTGTAGTTTAAAATATAGTATCTTTAGTTTATAGTTTAGTTTATAGTTTTGTTTAGTTTAGTTTAGTTTAGGTTAGTATAGAGTAGTTTAGTTTAGGTGAGTTTAGTTTAGGTTAAGTTAGCTTAGGTTAGTTTAGCTTAGTTTAGTTTAACTTAGTTTAGTTTATGGTTTAGTGTATTTTAGTTTGTAGTTTAATTTAGGTTTGTTTAGTTTAGATTGGGTTATGTTAGATTAGGTTAGATTAAGTTAGTTTGGTTTAGTTTAGTCTAGTTAAATTTAGTTTAGTTATACTTTAGTTTAGTTTAGTTTAGTTTATAGTTTAGTTTAGTTTTCTTTATAGTTAAGTTTATGGTTTAGTATAGTTTAGTTTAGTTTAATTTAGTTTAGCTAAGTTTAGTTCAGTTTAGTTTAGTTTAGTTTTGGGTAGGTTATGTTAGGTTAGTTTAGGTTAGTTTAGTTTAGTTTAGGTTAGGTGAGGTTAGGTTAGGTTAGGTTAGTTTAGTTTAGTTGAGTTTAGTTTAGTTTAGGTTAGGTTAGGTAAGGTTAGGCTAGGTTAGGTTAGGTTAGTTTAGATTAGTCTAGTTTATGTTAGGTTAGGTTAGGTTAGTTTAGTTTAGTTTAGTTTTGTTTATAGTTTAGTTTAGTTTAGTTTATAGTTTAGTTCATAGCTTATTTTAGTTTAATATATAGTTTAATTTAGTTTAGTTTAGTTTAATTTAGGTTAATTTAGTTTAGTTTAGGTTAGGTTAGGTTAGGTTAGGTTAAGTTAGTTCAGTTTAGTATAGTTTAGTTTAGTTTAAAATATAGTATCTTTAGTTTATAGTTTAGTTCATAGTTTTGTTTAGTTTAGTTTAGTTTAGTTTAGGTTACAGTAGTTTAGTTTAGTTTAGTTTAGGTTAGATTAGGTTAGTGTAGTTTAGTTTAGTTGAATTTATTTTACTTTAGTTTAGGTTAGGTTAGGTTAGGTTAGTTTAGTTTAGTTTAGGTTGGTTGGTTTATGTTAGATTAGGTTAGATTAGTTTAGTTTGGTTTAGTTTAGTCTAGTTAAATTTAGTTTAGTTATATTTTAGTTTAGTTTAGTTTAGTTTATAGTTTAGTTTAGTTTTGTTTATAGTTAAGTTTATAATTTAGTATAGTTTAGTTTAGTTTAATTTGGTTTAGCTAAGTTTAGTTTAGTTTGGTTTAATTTAGTTTTGGGTAGGTTATGTTAGGTTAGGTGAGGTTAGTTTAGTTTAGATGAGTTTAATTTAGTTTAGTTTAGTTTATAGTTTAGTTTAGTTTACTTAAGTTTATAGTTCAATTTATAGTTTAGTTTAGTTTAGTTTATAGTTTAGTTTATCGTTTAGTTTAGTTTAGTTTAGTATAGTTTAGGTTAGGTTAGGTTAATTTAGATTAGTTTAGTTTAGGTCAGTTTAGGTTAGGTTAAGTTAGGTTAGGTTAGTTTAGTTTTGTTTATAATTTAATTTATTTTAGTTTACCGTTTATTGTACAGCTCAGTTTAGTTTAGTTTAGTATAGTATAGTTTACTTTAGTTTAGGTTAGGTTAGGTAAGGTTAATTTAGATTAAATTAGTTTAGTGTAGCTTTGTTTATAGTTTAATTTACTTTAGT
Organism: Metallyticus violacea; assembly: GCA_030762175.1. Taxonomy (NCBI): domain Eukaryota; kingdom Metazoa; phylum Arthropoda; class Insecta; order Mantodea; family Metallyticidae; genus Metallyticus; species Metallyticus violacea. Next base: position 97,974,009 of record CM060835.1, on the reverse strand, counting down.
TTATAGCTTAATTTAGTTTACTTTAGGTTATTTTAATTTGGTTTAGTTTAGTTTAGTTTAGGTTAGGTTAAGTTAGTTTAGTTTAGTATAGGTTATGTTAGATTATTTTAGTTTAATTCAGTTTAGTTTAGTTTAGTTTATAGTTTAATTTATAGTTATTTTTATAGTTAATTTAGTTTAGTTTAGTTTAGGTTAAATTATGTTAATTTACTTTAGTTTAGTTTAGGTTAGGTTAGGTTGGGTTAGGTAAGTGTAGTTTAATTTAGTTTAGTTGAATTTAGTTTAGTTTATTTTAGTTTAGGTTACGTTAGGTTAGTTTAGTTTAGTTTAGTGTAGTTTAGGTTTGTTTAGGTTAGGTTAGGTTAGGTTAGTTTAGATTAGTTTAGGTTAGGTTATGTTAGATTAGGTTAGGTTAGGTTAGTTTGGTTTAGTTTAGTCTAGTTAAGTTTAGTTCAGTTTATTCTTTAGTTTAGTTTAGTTTATTTTATAGTTTAGTTTAGTTTTGTTTATAGTTTAGTTTGCAGTTTAGTATAGTTTAGTTTAGTTTAATTTAGTTTAGGTTAAGTCAGGTTAGGTTAGGTTGGGCTAGGTTAGTTTAGTTTAGTTTATAAATTAGTTTATAGTTTAGTTTAGTTTAGTTTAGTGTGGGTTAGGTTAAGTAAGGTTAGGTTAGTTTAGTTTAGTTTAGTTTATACTTTAGTTTAGTTTATAGTTTAGTTTATAGTTTAGTTAATTTAGTTTATAATAGTTTAGTTTAGGTTAAGTTAGGTTAGTTTAGTTTAGTTTAGTTTAGGTTAGATTTGGCTGGGTTAAGTTAGGTTAGGTTAGATTAGGCTAGTTTAGTTTAGTTTAGTTTATAGTTTAGTTTACTTTAGTTTTTTATTTAATTTAGTGCAGTTTAGTTTGTAGTTTAGTTTATAGTTTAGTTTATTTTAGTTTGTAGTTTAATTTAGTTTTGTTTAATTTAGTTTAGGTTAGGTTAGTTTAGTTTAGTTTCGTTTAATTTAGTTTAGTTCAGTTTATAGTTTAGTTATGTTTAGTTTATAGTTTAATTTATAATTTAGTTTAGTTTAGTTTATCTTTTAGTTTATCGTTTAGTTTAGTGTAGATTAATTTAGTTTAGGTCAGTTTAGGTTAGGTTAAGTTAGGTTAGGTTAGTTTAGATTAGTTTAGTTTAGTTTAGTTTATAGTTTAGTTTATTGTAGTTTACAGTTTAATTTAGTTTAGTTTATTTTACTTTAGGTTAGGTTAGGTTAGGTTAATTTAGTTTAGTTTAGGTTAGGTAAGTTTAATTTAGTTTAGTTTGGTTTAGTTTAATTTATAATTTAGTTAATAGTTATGTTTATAGTTTAGTTTAGTTTATAGTTTAATTTAGTTTAGTTTAGTTTAGTTTAATTTAGGTTAGGTTAGTTTATTTTAGTTTAGTTTAGTTTATAGTTTAGATTAGTTTAGTATACAGGTTAGCTTATCCTTTAGTTTATAGTGTAGTTTATAGTTTAGTTTAATTTAGTGTAGTTTAGTTTGGTGTAGTTTAGTATAGTTTTGTTTACCTTAGGTTAGGTGAGATTATGTTAGGTTAGGTTAGCTTACTTTAGTTTAGTTTAGGTTAGGTTAGATTAGGTTAGTTTAGTTAACTTTGGTTTAGTTTAGTTTAGTTAGTTTAGTTTATAATTTTGTTTATAATTATGTTTAGTTTAGTTTATAGTTTAATTTATAATTTAGTTTAGTTTAGTTTAGTTTAGTTTAATTTAATTTTGAGTATGTTAGGTTAGGTTAATTTAGTTTAGTTGAGTTTAATTTAGTTTAGTTTAGTTTAGTTTATAATTTAATTTATAGTTTAGTTTAGTTTACTTTATAGTTTAGTTTAGTTAATTTATAGTTTAATTTAGTTTAGTTTAGTTTAATTTAGTTTAGTTTAGTTTATAGTTTTGTTTATAGTTTAGTTTAGTTTAGTTTAGGTTAAGTTATGTTAGGTTCGTTTAGTTTAATTTAGTTTAGATTAGGTTACTTTTGATTAGGTTAGGGTAGTTAAGTTTAGTTTAGTTGAATTTATTATAGTTATACGTTAGTTTACTTTAGTTTAGTTTATAGTTTAGTTTAGTTTTGTATATAGTTAAGTTTATAATTTAGTATAGTTTAGTTTAGTTTAATTTAGTTTAGCTAAGTTTAGTTTAGTTTAGTTTAGTTTAGTTTTGGGTAGGTTATGTTAGGTTAGGTTAGGTTAGTTTAGTTTAGTTTAGGTTAGGTTAGGTTAGGTTAGGTTAGTTTAGTTTAGTTGAGTTTAGTTTAGCTTAGGTTAGGTTAGGTAAGGTTAGGTTAGGTAAGGTTAGGTTAGTTTAGTTTAGTGTAGTTTATGTTAGGTTAGGTTAGTTTAGTTTAGTTTAGTCTAGGTTAGGTTTGCTAGGGTAAGTTAGGTTAGGTTAGTTTGGATTAGTTTAGTTTAGTTTATATTTTAGTTTACTTTAGTTTATTATTTAATTTAGTGTAGTTTAGTTTATAGTTTAGTTTGGTTTAGTTTAGTTTTTTTTAGTTTAGCTTAGATTATTTTAGTTTGTCTTAGGTTAGGTTAGGTTAGGTAAGATTAGTTTAATTCAGTTGAGTTTAATTTAGTTTAGTTTAGTTTATATTTTAGTTTAGTTTAGTCTATAGTTCAATTTATAATTTAGTTTAGTTTAGTTTTTAGTTTAGGTTATCGTTTAGTTTAGTTTAGATTGGTTTAGTTTATGTCAGTTTATGTTAGGTTAAGTTAGGTTAGGTTAGTTTAGATTAGTTTAGTTTAATTTAGTTTAGTTTATAGTTTAGTTTATTTTAGTTTATAGTTTAATTTAGTTTTGTTTAGTTTAGTGTAGTTTAGTTTGGTTAGGTTAGGTTAGGTTAATTTAGTTTAGTTTAGGTTATGTTAGGTAAGTTTAATTTAGTTTAGTTTAATTTATAGTTTATTTTATAGTTTTGCTCATAGTTTAATTTAGTTTATAGTTTAATTTAGTTTAGTTTAGTTTAGTATAGTTTAACTTGGGTTAGGTTAGGTTAGGTTAGTTTAGTTTAGTTTAGTTAAGTTTAGGTTAGGTTAGGTTAGGTTAATTTATTTTAGTATAGTTTAGTTTAGTTTATTTTAGTTTAGTTTATAGTTTAGTTTACAGTTTAGGTTAGTTTAGTTTAGTTTAGTTTGGGTTAGGTTAGGTTAGGTCAGTTTAGTTTAGTTTAGTTTATAATAGTTTAGTTTAGTTTAGTTTAGTTTAGGTTAGTTAGGTTTAGTTTAGTTTAGTTTAGTTTGTAGTTTAGTTTATACTTTAGTTTATATTTTAGTTTATAGTTTAGTTTAGTTAAGTGTTGTTTATTTTGGTTTAGTTTTGTTTACTTTAGTTTTAATTAGTTTCGTTTAGGTTATGTTAGGTAAGTTTAGGTTAGGTTGGGTTAGGTTAGTTTAGTTCAGTCTAGTTTATGTTAGGTTAGGTTAGTTTAGTTTACTTAGGTTTTGTTTATACTTTAGTTTACTTTAGTTTATAGTTTAGTTCATAGTTTATTTTAGTGTAATATATAGTTTAATTTAGTTTAGTTTAGTTTAGTTTAGTTTAATTTAGGTTAATTTAGTTTAGTTTAGTTTAGGTTAGGTTAGGTTAGGTTAGGTTAGGTTAAGTTAATTCAGTTTAGTATAGTTTAGTATAGTTTAAAATATAGTATCTTTAGTTTATAGTTTAGTTCATAGTTTTGTTTAGTTTAGTTTAGGTTAAGTTAGAGTAGTTTAGTTTAGTTTTAGTATAGTTTAGGTTCAGTTAGGTTAGGTTAGTTTAGTTTAGTTTAGTTTACTTTAGTTTATTATTTAATTTAGTTTAGTTTAGTTTATAGTTTCGTTTATAGTTTAGTTTGGTTTAGTTTAGTTTAATTTAGTTTAACTTAGATTAGTTTAGTTATTTTTAGGTTAGGTTAGGTTAGGTGAGGTTAGTTTTGTTCAGTTTAGTTTAATTTAGTTTGGTTTAGTTTATAGTTTAGTTTAGTTTAGTTTATAGTTCAATTTATAGTTTAGTTTAGTTTATTTTATCGTTTAGTTTAGTTTAGTATAGTTTAGTTTAGGTTAGAGTAAGTTAGTTTAGATTAGTTTAGTTTAGCGCAGTTTGGGTTAGGTTAAGTTAGGTTATTTCGTTTGGTTTAGTTTAGTTTAGTTTAGTTTATAGTTTAGTTTAGTTTAAAGTTTAGTTTATAGTTTAGTTTATAGTTTAGTTTAGATTAGTGTAGTTTAGTTTGGTTTAGTTTATTTTAGTTTAGTTCAGTTTAGTTTCGTTTAGCTTAGGTTATGTTATATTAGGTGAGCTTAGGTTAGCTTAGTTTACCCTAGTTTAGTTTAGGTTAGGTAAGGTTAGAATAGGTTAGTTAAATTTAGTTTAGTTTAGTTTAGTTATAGTTTAGTTTATAGTTTAGTTTAGATTATAATTTAATTTATAGTTTAGTTTAGTTTAGTTTAATTTACTTTAGCTTTCTTTAGTTTCCCTTAGATTACTTTAGTTTAGGATATGTTAGGTTAGGTTAGTTTAGTTTAGTTTAGTTTAATTAAGGTTAATTTAGTTTAATTTAGTTTAGTTTAGGTTAGGTTAGGTTAGTTTAGTTTAGTATAGTTTAATTTAGTTTAAAATATAGTATCTTTAGTTTATAGTTTAGTTCATAGTTTGGTTTAGTTTAGTTTAGTTTAGGTTAGGTTAGAGTAGTTTAGTTTAGTTTAGGTTTGAATAGGTTAGGTTAGTGTAGTTTAATTTAGTTTAGTTTAGTTGAATTTAATTTAGTTTTGTTTAGTTTAGGTTAGGTTAGGTTAGTTTAGTTTTGTATAGGTTAGGTTAAGTTAGATTAGCTTAGTTTAGTTTATAGTTTAGATTAGTTTAGTTTAGTTTATAGTGTGGTTTATACTTTAGTTTATATTTTAGTTTATAATTTAGTTTAGATTAGTGTAGTTTAGTTTGGTTTAGTTTGGTTTAGTTTAGTTTAAATTAGTTTCGCTTAGGTTAGGTTAAGTTAGAATAGGTTAGGTTAGGTAAGCTTAGTTTAGTTTAGTTTAGGTTAGTTTAGGTTAGGTTAGGTTAGGTTGGTTAAGTTCAGTTTAGTTTAGTTTAGTTAAATTTAGTTTAGTTTATAGTTTAGTTCAGTTTAGTTTATAACTTAGTTTATAGTTTAGTTTAGTTTATAGTTTAATTTATAGTTAAGTTTAGTTTAGTTTAGTTTAATTTAGGTTAGTTAAGTTTATTTTAGGGTAGCTTATGTGAGGTTAGGTTAGTTTATAGTTTAATTTATAGTTTAGTTTAGTTTATAATTTAGTTTATAGTTTAGTTCAGTTTATAATAGTTTAGTTTAGGTTAGGTTAGGTTAGGTTAGGTTAGTTTAGTTTAGTTTAGTTTAGGTTAGTTTATAGTTTAGTTTACTTTAGTTTATTATTTAATTTAGTGTCGTTTAGTTTATAGCTTCGTTTATAGTTTAATTTGGTTTAGTTTAGTTTGTCTTAGGTTAGGTTAGGTTAGGTGAGATTAGTTTAGTTTAGTTGAATTTAATTTAGTTTAGTTTATAGTTTAATTTAGTTTAGTTTATAGTTCAATTTATAGATTAGTTTAGTTTATAGTTTATGTTACCGTTTAGTTTAGTTTAGATTAGTTTAGTTTAGGTTAGTTTAGGTTAGGTTAAGTTAGGTTAGGTTAGTTTAGATTAGTTTAGTTTAATTTAGTTTAGTTTATAGTTTAGTTTATTTTAGTTTATAGTTTAATTTAATTTAGTTTAGTTTAGGTTAGGTTACGTTAGGTTAGGTTAATTTAGTTTAGTGTAGGTTAGGTTAGGTTAGGTAAGGTTAATTTACTTTAGTAAAGTTTAGTTTAGTTTATTTTAGTTTAGTTTATTGTTTAGTTTAGTTTATAGTTTATTTACAATTTTGTTTAGTTTAGTTTAGTTTAGTTTAGTTTGGGTTAGGTTGGGTTAGGTTAGGTTAGTTTAAATTAGTTTAGTTTATAGTTTAGTTTAATTTAGTTTACAGTTTAGTGTATCCTTTAGTTTATAGTGTAGTTTATAGTTTAGTTTAATTTAGTGTAGTTTAGTTTGGTTTAGCTTAGTATAGTTTTGTTTACTTTAGGTTAGGTGAGATTATGTTAAGTTAGGTTAGCTTACTTTAGTTTAGTTTAGTTTAGTTTAGGTTAGGTTAGGTTAGTTTATTTAACTTTGGTTTAGTTTAGTTTAGTTTAGTTTATAGTTTAGTTTATAGTTTAGTTTATATTAGTTTAGTTTATAGTTTAATTTATAATTTAGTTTACTTTAGTTTAATTTAGTTTACAGTAGGTTAGGTTAGGTTAGGTTAGTTTAGTTTACTTTAGGTTAGGTTAAGTTAGGTTAGGTTAGGTTAATTTAGTTTAGTTGAGTTTAATTTAGTTTAGTTTAGTTTATAGTTTAATTTATAGTTTAGTTTAGTTTACCTTATAGTTTAGTTTAGTTAATTTATATTTTAATTTAGTTTAGTTTAGTTTAATTTAGTTTAGTTCATAGTTTTGTTTATAGTTTAGTTTAGTTTAGTTTAGTTTAGGTTATGTTAGTTTAGTTTAGTTTAGTTTAGGTTAGGTTAGGCTAGGTTAGGTAAGTTTAATTTAGTTTAGTTTAGTTTACTTAAAATTAGTTGGTAGTTTAGTTTATAGTTTAGTTTGTAGTTTAGTTTAGTTTAGTTTAGTTTGGTTTAGTTTAGTTTAGGTTAAGTAATGTTTGGTTCGTTTAGTTTAATTTAGTTTAGATTAGGTTACGTTAGATTAGGTTAGGGTGGTTAAGTTTAGTTTAATTGAATTTATTTTGTAGTTTAATTTATAGTTTAGTTTAGTTTACTTTATAGTTTAGTTTAGTTCATTTATAGTTTATTTTATTTTAGTTTAATCTAGTTTAATTTAGTTTACTTTAGTTTATAGTTTTGTTTATAGTTTAGTTTAGTTTAGTTTAGGTTAATTTATGTTAGGTTTGTTTAGTTTAGTTTAGTTTAGGTTAGGTTAGGTTAGGATAGGTTAGTGTAGTTTAGTTTATTTTAGCTGAATTTTGTTTAGTTTAGTTTAGGTTACCTTAGGTTAGTTTAGTTTAGTTTAGTTAATGTATGTTAGGTTAGGTTAGGTTAGTTTAATTTAGTTTAGTTTATTTTAGTTTATAGTTTAGTTTAGTTTAGTTTATAATTTATTTTATAATTTAGTATACTTTAGTTTATAGATTAGTTTATTGTTTAGTTAATATTTTAGTTTATTTTAGTTTACGTTATGTTAGGTTAGGCAAGGTTAGGTTAGGTTAGGTTAGGTTAGTTTAGTTTAGTTTAGTCTAGTTAAATTTAGTTTAGTTATACTTTAGTTTAGTTTAGTTTATAGTTTATTTTAGTTTTCTTTATAGTTAAGTTTATAGTTACGTTAGTTTAGTTTAGTTAAATTTAGTTTAGCTAAGTTTAGTTTAGTTTAGTTTAGTTTAGTTTTGGGTAGGTTATGTTATGTTAGGTTAGGTTAGTTTAGTTTAGTTTAGGCTAGGTTAGGTTAGGTTGGTTTAATTTGGTTGAGTTTAGTTTAGTTTAGGTTAGGTTAGGTAACGTTAGGTTAGGTTAGGTTAGGTTAGTTTAGTTTAGTCTAGTTTATGTGAGGTTAGGTTAGTTTAGTTTAGTTTAGTCTAGGTTAGGTTTCGCTAGGGTAAATTAGGTTAGGTTAGTTTGGATTAGTTTGGTTTAGTTTATATTTTAGTTTACTTTAGTTTATTATTTAATTTAGTGTAGTTTAGTTTATAGTTTAGTTAGGTTTAGTTTAGTTTTTTTTAGTTTAGCCTAGATTAGTTTAGTTTGTCTTAGGTTAGGTTAGGTTAGGTAAGATTAGTTTAATTTAGTTGAGTTTAATTTAGTTTAGTTTAGTTTATATTTTAGTTTAGTTTAGTCTATAGTTCAATTTATAATTTAGTTTAGTTTAGTTTTTAGTTTAGGTTATCGTTTAGTTTAGTTTAGATTAGTTTAGTTTAGGTAAGTTTAGGTTAGGTTAAGTTAGGTTAGGTTAGTTTAGATTAGTTTAGTTTAATTTAGTTTAGTTTATAGTTTAGTTTATTTTAGTTTATAGTTTAATTTAGTTTAGTTTAGTTTAGTGTAGTTTAGTTTGGTTAGGTTAGGTTAGGTTAATTTAGTTTAGTTTAGGTTAGGTTAGGTAAGTTTAATTTAGTTTAGTTTAATTTATAGTTTATTTTATAGTTTTGCTTATAGTTTAGTTTAGTTTATAGTTTAATTTAGTTTAGTTTAGTTTAGTTTAGTATAGTTTAACTTGGGTTAGGTTAGGTTAGTTTAGTTTAGTTTAGTTAAGGTTAGATTAGGTTAGGTTAATTTACTTTAGTATAGTTTAGTTTAGTTTATTTTAGTTTAGTTTATAGTTTAGTTTACAGTTTAGGTTAGTTTAGTTTAGTTTAGTTTGGGTTAGGTTAGGTTAGGTCAGTTTAGTTTAGTTTAGTTTATAGTTTAGTTTAGTTTAGTTTATAATAGTTTAGTTTAGTTTAGTTTATAATAGTTTAGTTTAGTTTAGGTTAGTTAGGTTTAGTTTAGTTTAGTTTATAGTTTAGTTTAGTTTAGTTTGTAGTTTAGTTTATACTTTAGTTTATATTTTAGGTTATAGTTTAGTTTAGTTAAGTGTTGTTTATTTTGGTTTAGTTTTGTTTAGTTTAGTTTCAATTAGTTTCGTTTAGGTTAGGTTAGGTAAGTTTAGGTTAGGTTGGGTTAGGTTAGTTTAGTTCAGTGTAGTTTATGTTAGGTTAGGTTAGTTTAGTTTACTTAGGTTTTGTTTATACTTTAGTTTACTTTAGTTTATAGTTTAGTTCATAGTTTATTTTAGTTTAATATATAGTTTAATTTAGTTTAGTTTAGTTTAGTTTAGTTTAATTTAGGTTAATTTAGTTTAGTTTAGTTTAGGTTAGGTTAGGTTAGGTTAAGTTAGTTCAGTTTAGTATAGTTTAGTATAGTTTAAAATATAGTATCTTTAGTTTATAGTTTAGTTCATAGTTTTGTTTAGTTTAGTTTAGGTTAGGTTAGAGTAGTTTAGTTTAGTTTAGTTTAGGTTAGATTAGGTTAGGTTAGTGTAGTTTAGTTTAGTTTAATTTAGTTGAATTTAGTTTAGTTTAGTTTAGCGTAGGTTAGTTTGGTTTTGGTTCAGTTAGGTTAGGTTAGTTTAGTTTAGTTTAGTTTACTTTAGTTTATTATTTAATTTAGTTTAGTTTAGTTTATAGTTTCGTTTATAGTTTAGTTTGGTTTAGTTTAGTTTAATTTAGTTTAACTTAGATTACTTTAGTTATTTTTAGGTTAGGTTAGGTTAGGTGAGGTTAGTTTAGTTCAGTTTAGTTTAATTTACTTTAGTTTAGTTTATAGTTTAGTTTAGTTTAGTTTATAGTTCAATTTATAGTTTAGTTTAGTTTATTTTATCGTTTAGTTTAGTTTAGTATAGTTTAGTTTAGGTTAGAGTAAGTTAGTTTAGATTAGTTTAGTTTAGCGCAGTTTGGGTTAGGTTAAGTTAGGTTATTTCGTTTGGTTTAGTTTAGTTTAAGTTTAGTTTATAGTTTAGTTTAGTTTAAAGTTTAGTTTATAGTTTAGTTTATAGTTTAGTTTAGATTAGTGTAGTTTAGTTTGGTTTAGTTTATTTTAGTTTAGTTCAGTTTAGTTTCGTTTAGCCTAGGTTGTGTTATATTAGGTGAGCTTAGGTTAGCTTAGTTTACCCTAGTTTAGTTTAGGTTAGGTAAGGTTAGAATAGGTTAGTTAAATTTAGTTTAGTTTAGTTTAGTTAGGTTATGTTTAGTTATAGTTTAGTTTATAGTTTAGTTTAGATTATAATTTAATTTATAGTTTAGTTTAGTTTAGTTTAATTTAGTTTAGCTTTCTTTAGTTTCCCTTAGATTACTTTAGTTTAGGATATGTTAGGTTAGGTTAGTTTAGTTTAGTTTAGTTTAGTTTAATTAAGGTTAATTTTGTTTAATTTAGTTTAGTTTAGGTTAGGTTAGGTTAGTTTAGTTTAGTATAGTTTATTTTAGTTTAAAATATAGTATCTTTAGTTGATAGTTTAGTTCATAGTTTTGTTTAGTTTAGTTTAGGTTAGGTTAGGTTAGAGTAGTTTAGTTTAGTTTAGGTTAGAATAGGTTACGTTAGTGTAGTTTAATTTAGTTTAGTTTAGTTGAATTTATTTTAGTTTTGTTTAGTTTAGGTTAGGTTAGGTTAGTTTAGTTTAGTATAGGTTAGGTTAAGTTAGGTTAGCTTAGTTTAGTTTATAGTTTAGTTTAGTTTAGTTTAGTTTATAGTGTGGTTATACTTTAGTTTATATTTTAGTTTATAGTTTAGTTTAGATTAGTGTAGTTTAGTTTGGTTTAGTTTGGTTTAGTTTAGTTTAAATTAGTTTCGCTTAGGTTAGGTTAAGTTAGAATAGGTTAGGTTAGGTAAGCTTAGTTTTGTTTAATTTAGGTTAGGTTAGGTTAGGTTAGGTTGGTTAAGTTCAGTTTAGTTTAGTTTAGTTAAATTTAGTTTAGTTTATAGTTTAGTTCAGTTTAGTTTATAGCTTAGTTTATAGTTTAGTTTAGTTTATAGTTTAATTTATAGTTAAGTTTAGTTTAGTTTATTTTAATTTAGGTTAGTTAAGTTTATTTTAGGGTAGCTTATGTTAGGTTAGGTTAATTTATAGTTTAATTTATAGTTTAGTTTAGTTTATAATTTAGTTTATAGTTTAGTTCAGTTTATAATAGTTTAATTTAGGTTAGGTTAGGTTAGGTTAGGTTAGTTTAGTTTAGTTTAGTTTAGGTTAGGTTTGGCTAGGATAGGTTAGGATAGGTTAATTTAGATTAGTTTAGTTTAGTTTATAGTTTAGTTTACTTTAGTTTATTATTTAATTTAGTGTAGTTTAGTTTATAGCTTCGTTTATAGTTTAGTTTGGTTTAGTTTAGTTTGTCCTAGGCTAGGTTAGGTTAGGTGAGATTAGTTTAGTTTAGTTGAGTTTAATTTAGTTTAGTTTATAGTTTAATTTAGTTTAGTTTATAGTTCAATTTATAGATTAGTTTAGTTTATAGTTTATGTTACCGTTTAGTTTAGTTTAGATTAGTTTAGCTTAGGTTAGTTTAGGTTAGGTTAAGTTAGATTAGGTTAGTTTAGATTAGTTTAGTTTAATTTAGTTTAGTTTATAGTTAAGTTTATTTTAGTTTATAGTTTAATTTAATTTAGTTTAGTTTAGTTTAGTTTAGGTTAGGTTACGTTAGGTTAGGTTAATATAGTTTAGTGTAGGTTAGGTTAGGTTAGGTAAGGTTAATTTACTTTAGTAAAGTTTAGTTTAGTTTATTTTATTTTAGTTTATTGTTTAGTTTAGTTTATAGTTTATTTACAATTTTGTTTAGTTTAGTTTAGTTTAGTTTAGTTTGGGTTAGGTTGGGTTAGGTTAGGTTAGTTTAGATTAGTTTAGTTTATAGTTTAGTTTAATTTAGTTTACAGTTTAGTGTATCCTTTAGTTTATAGTGTAGTTTATAGTTTAGTTTAATTTAGTGTAGTTTAGTTTGGTTTAGCTTAGTATAGTTTTGTTTACTTTAGGTTAGGTGAGATTATGTTAAGTTAGGTTAGCTTACTTTAGTTTAGTTTAGTTTAGTGTAGGTTAGGTTAGGTTAGTTTATTTAACTTTGGTTTAGTTTAGTTTAGTTTAGTTTATAGTTTAGTTTATAGTTTAGTTTATATTAGTTTAGTTTATAGTTTAATTTATAATTTAGTTTACTTTAGTTTAATTTAGTTTAGAGTAGGTTAGGTTAGGTTAGGTTAGTTTAGTTTACTTTAGGTTAGGTTAAGTTAGGTTAGGTTAGGTTAATTTAGTTTAGTTGAGTTTAATTTAGTTTAGTTTAGTTTATAGTTTAATTTATAGTTTAGTTTAGTTTACCTTATAGTTTAGTTTAGTTAATTTATATTTTAATTTAGTTTAGTTTAGTTTAATTTAGTTTAGTTTAGTTCATAGTTTTGTTTATAGTTTAGTTTAGTTTAGTTTAGTTTAGGTTATGTTAGGTTAGTTTAGTTTAGTTTAGTTTAGGTTAGGTTAGGCTAGGTTAGGTAAGTTTAATTTAGTTTAGTTTAGTTTAGTTAAAATTAGTTTGTAGTTTAGTTTATAGTTTAGTTTGTAGTTTAGTTTAGTTTAGTTTAGGTTAAGTAATGTTTGGTTCGTTTAGTTTAATTTAGTTTAGCTAAGTTTAGTTTAGTTTAGTTTAGTTTAGTTTTGGGTAGGTTATGTTAGGTTAGGTTAGGTTAGTTTAGTTTAGTTTAGGTTAGGTTAGGTTAGGTTAGGTTAGTTTAATTTGGTTGAGTTTAGTTTAGTTTAGGTTAGGTTAGGTAACGTTAGGTTAGGTTAGGTTAGGTTAGTTTAGTTTAGTCTAGTTTATGTGAGGTTAGGTTAGTTTAGTTTAGTTTAGTCTAGGTTAGGTTTCGCTAGGTTAAGTTAGGTTAGGTTAGTTTAGATTAGTTTAGTTTAGTTTATATTTTAGTTTACTTTAGTTTATTATTTAATTTAGTGTAGTTAATTTATAGTTTCGTTTATAGTTTAGTTTGGTTTAGTTTAGTTTTTTTTAGTTAAGCTTATATTAGTATAGTTTGTCTTAGGTTAGGTTAGGTTAGGTGAGATTAGTTTAATTTAGTTGAGTTTAATTTAGTTTAGTTTATATTTTAGTTTAGTTTAGTCTATAGTTCAATTTATAGTTTAGTTTAGTTTAGTTTTTAGTTTAGGTTGTCGTTTAGTTTAGTTTAGATTAGTTTAGTTTAATTTAGTTTAGTTTATAGTTTAGTTTTTTTTAGTTTATAGTTTAATTTAGTTTAGTTTAGTTTAGTTTAGGTTAGGTTACGTTAGGTTAGGTTAATTTAGTTTAGTTTAGTTTAGGTTAGGTTAGGTTAGGTAAGTTTAATTTAGTTTAGTTTGGTTTAGTTTAATTTATAGTTTAGTTTATAGTTTGTTTTATAGTTTATATTGGTTTATAGTTTAATTTAGTTTAGTTTACTTTAGTTTAATTTATTAGGTTAGGTTAGGTTAGCTTAGTTTAGTTTAGTAAAGATTAGGTTAGGTTAGGTTAGGTAAGGTTAATTTACTTTAGTAAAGTTTAGTTTAGTTTATTTTAGTTTAGTTTATAGTTTAGTTTACAATTTTGTTTAGTTTAGTTTAGTTTAGTTTGGGTTAGGTTAGGTTAGGTTAGTTTAGTTTAGTTTAGTTTATAGTTTAGTTTAATTTAGTTTACAGTTTAGTGTATCCTTTAGTTTTTAGTGTAGTTTATAGTTTACTTTAATTTAGTGTAGTTTAGTTTTGTTTAGTTTAGTATAGTTTTGTTTACTTTTGGTTAGGTGAGATTATGTTAGGTTAGGTTAGCTTACTTTAGTTTAGTTTAGTTTAGTTTACGTTATGTTAGGTTAGGTTGATTTAGTTAACTTTGGTTTAGTTTAGTTTAATTTAGTTTAGTTTATAGTTTAGTTTAGTTTAGTTTATACTTTAATTTATAATTTAGTTTAGTTTAGTTTAATTTAGTTTAGAGTAGGTTAGGTTAGGTTAGGTTAGTTTAGTTTAGTTTAGGTTAGGTTAAGTTAGGTTAGGTTAGGTTAATTTAGTTTAGTTGAGTTTTTTTTAGTTTAGTTTAGTTTAGTTTATAGTTTAATTTATAGTTTAGTTTAGTATACCTTATAGTTTAGTTTAGTAATTTATAGTTTAATTTAGTTTAGTTTAGTTTAATTTAGTTTAGTTTAGTTTATAGTTTTGTTTATAGTTTAGTTTAGTTTAGGTTATGTTATGTTAGGTTAGTTAGTTCAGTTTAGTTTAGGTTAGGTTAGGCTAGGTTAGGTAAGTTTAATTTAGTTTAGTTTAGTTTAGTTAAGTTTAGTTTATAGTTAATTTATAGTTTAGTTTGTAGTTTAGTTTAGTTTAGTTTAGTTTGGTTTAGTTTAGTTTAGGCTAAGTTATGTGAGGTTCGTTTAGTTTAATTTAGTTTAGATTAGGTTACGTTAGATTAGGTTAGGGTAATTAAGTTTAGTTTAGTTGAATTTAGTTTATAGTTTAATTTATAGTTTAGTTTACTTTATAGTTTAGTTTAGTTAATTTATAGTTTAATTTAATTTACTTTAGTCTAGTTTAATTTAGTTTACTTTAGTTTATAGTTTTGTTTATAGTTTAGTTTAGTTTAGGTTAATTTATGTTAGGTTAGTTTAGTTTAGATTAGTTTATTTTAGGTTAGGTTAGGTTAGTGTAGTTTAGTTTAGTTTAGCTGAATTTTGTTTAGTTTAGTTTAGTTTAGGTTACGTTAAGTTAGTTTAGTTTAGTTTAGTTTAGTGTATGTTAGGTTAGGTTAGGTTAGTTTGGTATAATTTAGTTTAGTTTAGTTTTGTTTACAGTTTGGTTTAGTTTAGTTTATTGTTCAGTTTATAGTTTAGTTTAGTTTAGTTTAGGTTAGGTTGTGTTAGTTTAGTTTAGGTTAGGTTAGGTTAAGTTAGGTTAGTTTAGTTTAGGATAGTTTAGTTTAGTTTAGTTTCGTTTATAGTTTAGTTTATTTTATTTTATAGTTTAGTTTATAGTTTTGTTTAGTTTAGTTTAGTTTATTTTAATTAATTTAGGTTAGGTTAGGTTAGTTTAGGTTAGGTTAGATTAGAGTAGTTTAGTTTAGGTTAGGTTATGATAGGTTATAGCCGTTTAATTTAATTTAGTTTAGTTTAGTTGAATTTAATTTAGTTTACTTAGGTCAGTTTAAGTAAGTTAGGTTAGTTTAATTTATTTCAGTTTAATTTAGTTTAGTTTAGTTTATAGTTTGGTTTATAGTTTAGCTTAGATTAGTTTAGTTTAGTTTAGTTTAGGTTAAGTTATGTTAGGTTAGTGTAGTTTAGTTTAGGTCAGGTTCGGTTAGGTGAGGGTAGGTAAGTTTAATTTAGTTCAGTTTAGTTTAGTTAAGTTTAGTTTATAGTTTAGTTTATAGTTTAATTTGTAGTTTAATTTAGTTTAGGTTAGTTTAGTTCAGTTTAGGTTAAGTTATGTTAGGTTCGTTAAGTTTAATTTAGTTTAGATTAGGTTAGGTTGGGTTAGGTTAGGGTATTTAAGTTTAGTTTAGTTGAATTTAGTTTAGTTCAGTTTAGGTTAGGTTAGGTTAGTTTAGTTTAGTTGAGTTTAGGTGTGGTTAGGTTAGGTTAGGTTAGTTTAGTTTAGTTTAGTTTATAGTTCAGTTTAGTTTAGTTTTGTTTAATTTAGTTTAGTTTATAGTTTAGTTGAGTTTAGGTTAGTTTAGTTCAGTTTAGTTTAGTTTAGTTTTATTTTAGGTTAGGTTAGGTTAGTTTGGCTTAGTTTAGTCTAGTTAAGGTTAGTTCAGTTTTTTTAGTTTATAGTTTAGTTTAGTTTAGTTTATAGTTTAGTTTAGTTTAGTTTAGTTTATAATAGTTTAAGTTAGTTTAGTTTAGAACAGTTTAGTTTAGTTTAATTTATAGTTTAGTTTACTTTAGTTTATTATTTAATTTAGTTTAGTTTATAGCTTCGTTTACAGTTTAGTTTGGTTTAGTTTAGTTTAATTTAGTTTACCTTAGATTAGTTTAGTTTGTTTTAGGTTAGGTTAAGTTAGGTGAGGTTAGTTAAGTTTAGATGAGTTTAATTTAGTTTAGTTTAGTTTATAGTTTAGTTTAGTTTACTTTAATTTATAGTTCAATTTATAATTTAGATTAGTTTAGTTTATAGTTTAGTTTATCGTTTAGTTTAGTTTAGTTTAGTATAGTTTAGGATAGGTTAGGTTAGTTTAGATTAGTTTAGTTTAGGTCAGTTTACGTTAGGTTAAGTTAGGTTAGGTTAGTTTAGTTTTGTTTATGGTTTAATTTATTTTAGTTTACAGTTTATTGTACAGCTCAGTTTAGTTTAGTTTAGTATAGTATAGTTTACTTTAGTTTAGGTTAGGTTAGGTAAGGTTAATTTAGATTATTATTAGTTTAG
The DNA here is from genome assembly GCA_030762175.1 of Metallyticus violacea. Classification (NCBI taxonomy): domain Eukaryota; kingdom Metazoa; phylum Arthropoda; class Insecta; order Mantodea; family Metallyticidae; genus Metallyticus; species Metallyticus violacea. The sequence goes on along the minus strand of CM060835.1, from coordinate 97,958,068 downwards.
TTTAGCTTTGTTTATAGTTTACTTTACTTTAGTTTATAGTTTAATTTGCTTTACTTTAGGTTATTTTAATTTGGTTTAGTTTAGTTTAGTTTAGGTTAGGTTAGGTTAGGTTAGTTTAGTTTAGTATAGGTTATGTTAGATTATGTAAGTTTAATTCAGTTTAGTTTAGTTTAGTTTATAGTTTAATTTATAGTTATTTTTATAGTTAATTTAGTTTAGTTTAGTTTAGGTTAAATTATGTTAATTTACTTTAGTTTAGTTAAGGTTAGGTTATGTTGGGTTAGGTTAGGGTAGTTTAATTTAGTTTAGTTGAATTTAGATTAGTTCAGTTTAGTTTAGGTTACGTTAGGTTAGTTTAGTTTAGTTTAGTGTAGTTTAGTTTGGTTTAGGTTAGGTTAGGTTAGGTTAGTTTAGATTAGTTTAGGTTAGGTTATGTTAGATTAGGTTAGGTTAGGTTAGTTTGGTTTAGTTTACTCTAGTTAAGTTTAGTTCAGTTTATTCTTTAGTTTAGTTTAGTTTATTTTATAGTTTAGTTTAGTTTTGTTTATAGTTTAGTTTGCAGTTTAGTATAGTTTAGTTTAGTTTAATTTAGTTTAGGTTAAGTAAGGTTAGGTTAGGTTAGGTTAGTTTAGTTTAGTTTAGTTTATAAATTAGTTTATAGTTTAGTTTAGTTTAGTTTATAGATTATTTTGTTTAGTTTAGTTGAGTTTAGTTTAATTTAGGTTAATTTAGTTTAGTTTAGTTAAGTTCAGTTTAAAATATAGTATCTTTAGTTTATAGTTTAGTTCATAGTCTTGTTTAGTTTAGTTTAGTTTAGTTTAGTTCAGGTTAGTATAGAGTAGTTTAGTTTAGTTTAGTTTATAGTTTAATTTATAGTTTACTTTAATTTATAGTTTAGTTTATATTTTAGTTCAGTTTAGTTTATAATAGTTTAGTTTAGTTTAGATTATGTTAGGTTAGTTTAGTTTAGTATAGGTTGGGTTAAGTTAGGTTAGGTTAGGTTAGTTAGGTTTAGTTTAGTTTAGTTTATAGTTTAGTTTAGTTTAGTTTATAGTTTAGATTATACTTTAGTTTATATTTTAGTTTATATTTAATTTAGTTTAGTGTTGTTTATTTTGGTTTAGTTTTGTTTAGTTTAGTTTAAATTAGTTTCGTTTAGGTTAGGTTATGTTAGATTAGGTTAGGTTAGGTAAGCTTAGAGTAGTATAGTTTAGGTTAGGTTAGGTTAGGTTAGGTTAGGTTAGTTAAGTTCAGTTTAGTTTAGTTTAGTTAAGTTTAGTTTAGTTCATAGTTTAGTTTAGTTTAATTTATATCTTAGTTTATAGTTAAGTTTAGTTTATAGTTTAATTTATTGTTAAGTTTAGTTTAGTTTAGTTTAATTTAGTTTAGTTTAGTTTATTTTAGGATAGCTTATGTTAGGTTAGGTAAGGTTAGTTTAGTTTATAGTTTAATTTATAGTTTAGTTTAAAGTTTAGTTTATAGTTTAGTTTAGTTTAGTTTATAATCGTTTAGTTTAGGATAGGTTAGGTTAGTTTAGTTTAGTTTAGTTTAGATTAGGTTTGGCTAGGTTAAGTTAGGTTAGGTTAGTTTAGGCTAGTTTAGTTTAGATTAGTTTATAGTTTAGTTTATTTTAGTTTATTATTTAATTTAGTGTAGTTTAGTTTATAGTTTAGTTTATTTTAGTTTGTAGTTTAATTTAGTTTTGTTTGGTTTAGTTTAGTTTAGGTTAGGTTAGTTTAGTTTAGTTTCGTTTAATTTAGTTTAGTTTAGTTTATAGTTTAGTTAAGTTTAGTTTATAGTTTAATTTATAATTTAGTTTAGTTTAGTTTATCTTTTGGTTTATCCTTTAATTTAGTTTAGATTAGTTTAGTTTAGGTCAGTTTATGTTAGGTTAAGTTGGGTTAGGTTAGTTTAGATTAGTTTAGTTTAGTTTATAGTTTAGTTTATTTTAGTTTATAGTTTAATTTAGTTTAATTTGGTTTAGTTTAGTTTACTTTAGGTTAGGTTAGGTTAGGTTAATTTAGTTTAGTTTAGGTTAGGTTAGGTAAGTTTAATTTAGTTTCGTTTGGTTTAGTTTAGTTTATAGTTTAGTTTATAGTTTTGTTTATAGTTTAGTTTAGTTTATAGTTTAATTTAGTTTATTTTAGTTTAGTTTAATTTAGGTTAGTTTAGTTTAGTTTAGTTTAGTTTATAGTTTAGATTAGTTTATAGTTTACTTTACACTTTTGTTTAGTTTAGTTTAGTTTAGTTTAGTTTGGGTTAGGTTAGTATAGCTTAGTTTACTTTAGGTTAGGTTAGATTATGTTAGGTTTGGTTAGCTTACTTTAGTTCAGTTTATTTTAGGTTAAGTTAGGTTAGGTTAGTTTAGTTTAGTTAACTTTGGTTTAGTTTAGTTTAGTGTATTTTATAGTTTAGTATATAGTTTAGTTTAGTTAAGTTTATAGTTTAATTTATAATTTAATTTAGTTTAGTTTAGTTTAATATAGTTTAGAGTAGGTTAGGTTAGGTTAGGTTAGTTTAGTTTAGTTTAGGTTAGGTTAGGTTAGGTTAGGTTAATTTAGTTTATTTGAGTGTAATTTAGTTTAGTTTAGTTTAGTTAATAGTTTAATTTATAGTTTAGTTTAGTTATTTTTTATAGTTTAGTTTAGATAATTTATAGTTTAATTTAGTTAAGTTTAGTTTAATTTAGTTTAGTTTAGTTTGTAGTTTAGTTTAGTTTAGTTTAGGTTAAGTTATGTTAGGTTCGTTTAGTTTAATTTAGTTTAGATTAGGTTAGATTAGATTACGTTAGGGTAGTTAAGTTTAGTTTAGTTGAAAATAGGTTATAGTTTGATTTATAGTTTAGTTTTGTTTACTTTATAGTTTAGTTTAGTTAATTTATAGTTTAATCTACTTTAGTTTAATTTAGTTTAATTTAGTTTACTTTAGTTTATAGTTTTGTTTATAGTTTAGTTTAGTTTAGTTTAGGTTAGTTCAGGTAAGGTTAGGTTAGGTTACTGTAGTTTAGTTTAGTTTAGCTGAATTTTGTTTAGTTTAGTTAGTTTAGGTTAGGTTAGGTTAGTTTAGTTTAGTTTAGTGTATGTGAGGTTAGGTTAGGTTAGTTTAGTTTAGTTTAGTTTAGTTTATAGTTTAGTTTAGTTTAGATTATAATTTAATTTAGAATTTAGTATACTTTAATTTATAGATTAGTTTATAGTTTAGTTAAAATTTTAGTTTAGTTTATTTTAGTTTAGGTTAGGTTACGGAAGGTTAGGTTAGGTTAGGTTAGTTTAGATTAGTTTGATTTATTTAAGGTTAGGTTAGGTTAGTTTAGTATAGTTTAGTTTACTTTTGTTTACAGTATAGTTAAGTTTAGTTTATAGTTTAGTTTAGTTTAGATTAGGTTGGGTTAGTTCATTTTAGTTTAGTTTGGTTTAGGTTAGGTTAGTTTAGTTTAGTTTAATGTTTAATTTATTCTTTAGTTTATAGTGTAGTTTATAGTTTAGTTAAATTTAGTGTAGTTTAGTTTGGTTTATTTTAGTATAGTTTCGTTTACGTTAGATTATGTTAGATTAGGTTAGGTTAGCTCACTTTAGTTTAGTTTAGGTTAGGTTAGGTTAGGTTAGTTTAGTTTAGTTAAGTTTAGTTTAATTTAGTCTAGTTTAGTTTAGTTTAGTGTATAGTTTAGGTAATCAATTGGTTTAGCTTAGATTAGTTTAGTTTAGGTCAGTTTAGTTTAGGTTTAGTTAGCTTAGGTTAGTTTAGACTAGTTTAGTTTATTTTACTTTAGTTTATGGTTTAGTTTATTTTAGTTTGTAGTTTAATTTAGATTAGTTTATTTTAGTTTATGTTGGGTTATGTTAAATTAGGTTAGATTAAGTTAGTTTGGTTTAGTTTAGTCTAGTTAAATTTAGTTTAGTTATACTTTAGTTTAGTTTAGTTTATAGTTTAGTTTAGTTTTCTTTATAGTTAAGTTTATACTTTAGTATAGTTTAGTTTAGTTTGATTTAGTTTAGCTAAGTTTAGTTTAGTTTAGTTTAGTTTAGTTTTGGGTAGGTTATGTTAGGTTAGGTTAGGTTAGTTTAGATTAGTTTAGGTTAGGTTAGGTTAGGTTAGGTTAGTTTAATTTAGTTGAGTTTAGTTTAGTTTAGGTTAGGTTAGGTAAGGTTAGGTTAGGTTAGGTTAGGTTAGTTTAGTTTAGTCTAGTTTATGTGAGTTTAGGTTAGTTTAGTTTAGTTTAGTCTAGGTTATGTTTCGCTAGGTTAAGTTAGGTTAGGTTAGTTTAGATTAGTTTAGTTTAGTTTATATTTTAGTTTACTTTAGTTTATTATTTAATTTAGTGTAGTTAATTTATAGTTTCGTTTATAGTTTAGTTTGGTTTAGTTTAGTTTTTTTAGTTTAGCTTAGATTAGTTTAGTTTGTTTTAGGTTAGGTTAGGTTAGGTGAGATTAGTTTAATTTAGTTGAGTTTAATTTAGTTTAGTTTAGTTTATATTTTAGTTTAGTTTAGTCTATAGTTCAATATATAGTTTAGTTTAGTTTAGTTTTTATTTTAGGTTATCGTTTAGTTTAGTTTAGATTAGTTTAGTTTAGGTCAGTTTATGTTAGGTTAAGTTAGGTTAGGTTAGTTTAGATTAGTTTAGTTTAATTTAGTTTAGTTTATAGTTGAGTTTATTTTAGTTTATAGTTTAATTTAGTTTAGTTTAGTTTATTGTAGTTTAGTTTGGTTAGGTTAGGTTAGGTTAATTTAGTTTAGTTTAGGTTAGGTAAGTTTAATTTAGTTTAGTTTAATTTATAGATTATTTTATAGTTTTGCTTATAGTTTAGTTTAGTTTATAGTTTAATTTGGTTTAGTTTAGTTTAGTATAGTTTAACTTGGGTTAGGTTAGGTTAGTTTTGTTTAGTTTAGTTAAGGTTAGGTTGCGTTAGGTTAGGTTAATTTACTTTAGTATAGTTTAGTTTAGTTTATTTTAGTTTAGTTTATAGTTTAGTTTACAGTTTAGTTTAATTTAGTTAGTTTAGGTTAGGTTAGGTTAGGTTAGAGTAGTTTAGTTTAGGTTAGGTTATGATAGGTTAGTGCAGTTTAATTTAATTTAGTTTAGTTTAGTTGAATTTAATTTAGTTTAGTTTGGTCAGTTTAGGTAAGTTAGATTATTTTAGTTTAGTATAGGTTAGGTTAGGTTACGTTAGATTAGGTTAGGGTAGTTGAGTTTAGTTTAGTTGAATTTAGTTTATAGTTTAATTTATAGTTTAGTTTAGTTTACTTTATAGTTTAGTTTAGTTAATTTATAGTTTAATTTACTTTAGTTTATAATAGTTTAGTATAGTTTTGTTTATAGTTTAGTTTAGGTTAATTTATGTTAGGTTAGTTTAGTTTAGTTTAGTTTAGGTTAGGTTAGGTTAGGTTAGTTTAATTTTTGTTTAGTTTATTTTTTTATTTTAATTTAGTTTAGTTTATATTTTTTTTATAGTTTAGTTAATATTTTAGTTTTGTTTAGTTTAGTTTAGGTTAGGTTAGGGAAGGTTAGGTTAGGTTAGGTTAGTTTAGTTTAGTTTATGTAAGATTAAGTTAGGTTAGTTTGGTATAGTTTAGTTTAGTTTAGTTTTGTTTATAGTTTAGTTTAGTTTAGTTTATTGTTCAGTTTATAATTTAGTTGAATTTCGTTTAGGTTAGGTTGGGTTAGTTTAGTTTAGTTTAGTTTAATTTAGTTAGTTTAGGTTAGGTTAGGTTAGGTTAGAGTATTTTAGTTTAAGTTAGGTTATGATAGGTTGGTGCAGTTTAATTTAATTTAGTTTAGTTTAGTTGAATTTAATTTAGTTTAGTTAGGTCAGTTTAGGTAAGTTAGGTTAGTTTAGTTTAGTATAGGTTAGGTTATGTTAGGTAAGTTTAATTCAGTTTAGATTAGTTTAGTTTATGGATTAATTTATAGTTTTGTTTATAGTTAATTTAGTTTGGTTTAGTTTAGTTTAGGTTAAATTATGTTAGGTTAGTATAGTTTAGTTTAGTTTAGGTTAGGTTAGGTTGGGTTAGGTTAGTGTAGTTTTATTTAGTTTAGTTTATTTTAGTTTAGTTTAGTATATAGTTCAGTTTAGTTTAGTTTTGTTTAATTTAGTTTAGTTTATAGTTTAGTTGGGTTTAGGTTAGTTTAGTTCAGTTTAGTTTAGTTTAGTTTAGTTTAGTTTAGGTTATTTTAGGTTAGTTTCGTTTAGTTTAGGATAGGTTATGTTAGATTAGGTTAGGTTAGGTTAGTTTGGTTTAGTTTAGTCTAGTTAAGTTTAGTGTAGTCTATACTTTAGTTTAGTTTAGTTTGTTTTATAGTTTTGTTAAGTTTTGTTTATACTTTAGTTTACAGTTTAGTATAGTTTAGTTTAGTTTAATTTAGTTTAGCTAAGTTTAGTTTAATTTAGTTTCGTTTAGTTTATATTTTTGTTTATAGTTTAGCTTAGTTTAGTTTAGTTTAGGTTAAGTTATGTTAGGTTAGTTTAGTTTAGTTTAGGTTCGGGTAGGTTAGGTTAGGTAAGCTTAATTTAGGTCAGTTTAGTTTAGTTAAGTTTAGTTTATAATTTAGTTTATAGTTTAGTTTGTAATTTAGTTTAGTTTAGTTTAGTTTAGTTTAGTTTAGGTTAAGTTATGTTGGGTTCGTTTAGTTTAATTTAGTTTAGATTATTTTAAGTTAGATTAGGTGAGGGTATTTAATTTTAGTTTAGTTTAGTTCAGTTTAGGTTACGTTAGATTAGTTTAGTTTAGTTTAGGTTAGGTTAGGTTAGTTTAGTTTAGTTTAGTTTATTTAAGTGTAGTTTAGTTTATAGTTCAGTTTAGTTTAGGTTAGTTTAGTTGAGTTGAGTTGAGTTTATTTTATTTTAGGTTAGGTTAGTTTAGTTTAGTTTAGGTTGGGTATTGTTAGATTAGGTTAGTTTAGGTTGGTTAAGTTCAGTTTAGTTTAGTTTAGTTAAGTTTAGTTTAGTTTATAGTTTAGTTCAGTTTATTTTATAACTAGTTTATAGTTTATTTTGGTTTATAGTTTAATTTATAGTTAAGTTTACTTTAGTTTAATTTAATTTAATTTAATTTATTTTATTTTAGGGTAGCTTATGTTAGGTTAGGTTAGTTTATAGTTTAATTTATGGTTTATTTAGTTTATAGTTTAGTTTATAGTTTAGTTTAATTTATAATAGTTTAGAATAGGTTAGGTTAGGTTAGGTTAGGTTAGTTTAGTTTAGTTTAGTTTAGGTTAGGTTTGGCTAGGTTAAGTTAGGTTAGGTTAATTTAGATTAGTTTAGTTTAGTTTAGTTTATAGGTTAGTTTACTTTAGTTTATTATTTTATTTAGTGTAGTTTAGTTTATAGTTTCGTTTATAGTTTCGTTTGGTTTAGTATAGTTTATTTTAATTTAGCTTAGATTAGTTTAGTTTGTCTTTGGTTAGGTTAGGTTAGGTGAGATTACTTTAGTTTAGTTGAGTTTAATTTAGTTTAGTTTATAGTTTAGTTTAGTTTAGTTTATAGTTCAATTTATAGTTTAGTTTAGTTTATAGTATATGCTATTGTTTAGTTTAGTTTAGATTAGTTTAGTTTAGGTCAGTTTAGGTTAGGGTAAGTTAGGTTAGGTTAGTTTAGATTAGTTTATTTTAATTTAGTTTAGTTTATAGTGTGGTTTATTTTAGTTTATAGTTTAATTTAGTTTAGTTTACTTTAGTTTAGGTTAGGTTAGGTTAATTTAGTTTAGTTTAGGTTAGGTTAGGTTAGGTTAATTTACTTTAGTAAAGTTTAGTTTAGTTTAATTTATAGTTTAGTTTATAGTTTTGTTTATAGTTTAATTTAGTTTAGTTTAGTTTAATTTAGGTTAGGTTAGATTAGTTTAGTTTAGTTTAGTTTAGGTTAGGTTAGTTTAGGTTAGGTTAATTTACTTTAGTAAAGTTTAGTTTAGTTTAGTTTAGTTTAGTTTATAGTTTAATTTAGTTTACAATTTTGTTTAGTTTAGTTTAGTATAGTTTGGGTTAGGTTAGGTTAGGTTAGGTTAGTTTTGCCTAGTTTAGTTTATAGTTTAGTTTAATTTAGTTTACAGTTTAGTTTATCCTTTAGTTTATAGTGTAGTTTATAGTTTAGTTTAATTTAGTGTACTTTAGTTTGGTTTAGTTTAGTATAGTTTCGTTTACTTTAGGTTAGGTGAGATTATGTTAGGTTAGGTTAGCTTACTTTAGTTAAGTTTAGTTCGGTCTAATTTTGGTTAGGTTACGTTAGGTTAGTGTAGTTAACTTTGGTATAGTATAGTTTAGTTTAGTTTAGTTTAGTTTATAGTTTAGTTTATAGTTTAGTTTAGTTTAGTTTATAGTTTAATTTATAATTTAGTTTAGTTTAGTTTAGAGTAGGTTAGGTTAGGTTAGTTTAGTTTAGTTTAGGTTAGGTTAAGTTAGGTTAATTTAGTTTATTTTAGTTTAATTGAGTTTAATTTAGTTTACTTTAGTTTAGTTTATAGTTTAATTTATAATTTAGTTTAGTTTAGTTTAGTTTAGAGTAGGTTAGGTTAGGTTAGGTTAGTTTAGTTTAGTTTAGGTTAGGTTAGGTTAATTTAGTTTAGTTTAGTTTAATTGAGTTTAATTTAATTTAGTTTAGTTTAGTTTATAGTTTAATTTATAGTTTAGTTTATTTATCCTTATAGTTTAGTTTAGTCAATTTAGAGTTTAATTTAGTTTAGTTTAGTTTAATTTAGTTTAGTTTAGTTTATAGTTTTGTTTATAGTTTAGTTTAGTTTAGTTTAGTTTAGGTTAAGTTATGTTAGGTTAGTTTAGTTTAGTTTAGTTTAGGTTAGGTTAGGTTAGGTTAGGTAAGTTTAATTTAGTTTAGTTTAGTTTAGTTAAGGTTAGTTTATAGTTTAGTTTGTATTTTAGTTTAGTTTAGTTTGGTTTAGTTTAGTTTAGGTTAAGTTATGTTAGGTTCGTTTAGTTTAATTTAGTTTAGATTAGGTTACGTTAGATTAGGTTAGGGTAGTTCAGTTTAGTTTAGTTGAATTTAGTTTATAATTTAATTTGTAGTTTAGTTTAGGCTACTTTATAGTTTAGTTTAGTTAATTTATAGTTTAATTTACTTTAGTTTAGTCTAGTTTAATTTAGTTTACTTTAGTTTATAGTTTTGTTTATAGTTTAGTTTAGTTTAGTTTAGGTTAATTTATGTTAGGTATATTAGTTTAGTTTAGTTTAGGTTAGGTTAGGTTAGGTTAGGTTAGTTTAATTAATTTAGTTTATTTTGTTTAGTTTAGTTTATAATTTATTTTATAGTTTAGTTAATATTTTAGTTTAGTTTAGTTTAGTTTAGGTTAGGTTAGGGAAGGTTTGGTTAGGTTAGGTTAGTTTAGTTTAGTTTATGTAAGGTTAAGTTAGGTTAGTTTGGTATAGTTTAGTATAGTTTAGTTTTGTTTACAGTTTAGTTCAGTTTAGTTTATAGCTTAGTTTATAGTTTAGTTTAGTTTATAGTTGAATTTATAGTTAAGTTTAGTTTAGTTTAGTTAAATTTAGTTTAGTTTAGTTTATTTTAGGGTACCTAATGTTAGGTTAGTTTATAGTTTAATTTATAGTTTAGTTTAGTTTATAGTTTAGTTTATAGTTTAGTTCAGTTATAATAGTTTAGTTAAGTTAGGTTAGGTTAGTTTAGAACAGTTTAGTTTAGTTTAATTTATAGTTTAGTTTACTTTAGTTTATTATTTAATTTAGTTTAGTTTATAGCTTCGTTTACAGTTTAGTTTGGTTTAGTTTAGTTTAATTTAGTTTACCTTAGATTAGTTTAGTTTGTTTTAGGTTAGGTTAAGTTAGGTGAGGTTAGTTAAGTTTAGATGAGTTTAATTTAGTTTAGTTTAGTTTATAGTTTAGTTTAGTTTACTTTAATTTATAGTTCAATTTATAATTTAGATTAGTTTAGTTTATAGTTTAGTTTATCGTTTAGTTTAGTTTAGTTTAGTATAGTTTAGGATAGGTTAGGTTAGTTTAGATTAGTTTAGTTTAGGTCAGTTTACGTTAGGTTAAGTTAGGTTAGGTTAGTTTAGTTTTGTTTATGGTTTAATTTATTTTAGTTTACAGTTTATTGTACAGCTCAGTTTAGTTTAGTTTAGTATAGTATAGTTTACTTTAGTTTAGGTTAGGTTAGGTAAGGTTAATTTAGATTATTATTAGTTTAGTTTAGCTTTGTTTATAGTTTACTTTACTTTAGTTTATAGTTTAATTTGCTTTACTTTAGGTTATTTTAATTTGGTTTAGTTTAGTTTAGTTTAGGTTAGGTTAGGTTAGGTTAGTTTAGTTTAGTATAGGTTATGTTAGATTATGTAAGTTTAATTCAGTTTAGTTTAGTTTAGTTTATAGTTTAATTTATAGTTATTTTTATAGTTAATTTAGTTTAGTTTAGTTTAGGTTAAATTATGTTAATTTACTTTAGTTTAGTTAAGGTTAGGTTATGTTGGGTTAGGTTAGGGTAGTTTAATTTAGTTTAGTTGAATTTAGATTAGTTCAGTTTAGTTTAGGTTACGTTAGGTTAGTTTAGTTTAGTTTAGTGTAGTTTAGTTTGGTTTAGGTTAGGTTAAGTTAGGTTAGTTTAGATTAGTTTAGGTTAGGTTATGTTAGATTAGGTTAGGTTAGGTTAGTTTGGTTTAGTTTACTCTAGTTAAGTTTAGTTCAGTTTATTCTTTAGTTTAGTTTAGTTTATTTTATAGTTTAGTTTAGTTTTGTTTATAGTTTAGTTTGCAGTTTAGTATAGTTTAGTTTAGTTTAATTTAGTTTAGGTTAAGTAAGGTTAGGTTAGGTTAGGTTAGTTTAGTTTAGTTTAGTTTATAAATTAGTTTATAGTTTAGTTTAGTTTAGTTTATAGATTATTTTGTTTAGTTTAGTTGAGTTTAGTTTAATTTAGGTTAATTTAGTTTAGTTTAGTTAAGTTCAGTTTAAAATATAGTATCTTTAGTTTATAGTTTAGTTCATAGTCTTGTTTAGTTTAGTTTAGTTTAGTTTAGTTCAGGTTAGTATAGAGTAGTTTAGTTTAGTTTAGTTTATAGTTTAATTTATAGTTTACTTTAATTTATAGTTTAGTTTATATTTTAGTTCAGTTTAGTTTATAATAGTTTAGTTTAGTTTAGATTATGTTAGGTTAGTTTAGTTTAGTATAGGTTGGGTTAAGTTAGGTTAGGTTAGGTTAGTTAGGTTTAGTTTAGTTTAGTTTATAGTTTAGTTTAGTTTAGTTTATAGTTTAGATTATACTTTAGTTTATATTTTAGTTTATATTTAATTTAGTTTAGTGTTGTTTATTTTGGTTTAGTTTTGTTTAGTTTAGTTTAAATTAGTTTCGTTTAGGTTAGGTTATGTTAGATTAGGTTAGGTTAGGTAAGCTTAGAGTAGTATAGTTTAGGTTAGGTTAGGTTAGGTTAGGTTAGTTAAGTTCAGTTTAGTTTAGTTTAGTTAAGTTTAGTTTAGTTCATAGTTTAGTTTAGTTTAATTTATATCTTAGTTTATAGTTAAGTTTAGTTTATAGTTTAATTTATTGTTAAGTTTAGTTTAGTTTAGTTTAATTTAGTTTAGTTTAGTTTATTTTAGGATAGCTTATGTTAGGTTAGGTAAGGTTAGTTTAGTTTATAGTTTAATTTATAGTTTAGTTTAAAGTTTAGTTTATAGTTTAGTTTAGTTTAGTTTATAATCGTTTAGTTTAGGATAGGTTAGGTTAGTTTAGTTTAGTTTAGTTTAGATTAGGTTTGGCTAGGTTAAATTAGGTTAGGTTAGTTTAGGCTAGTTTAGTTTAGATTAGTTTATAGTTTAGTTTACTTTAGTTTATTATTTAATTTAGTGTAGTTTAGTTTATAGTTTAGTTTATTTTAGTTTGTAGTTTAATTTAGTTTTGTTTGGTTTAGTTTAGTTTAGGTTAGGTTAGTTTAGTTTAGTTTCGTTTAATTTAGTTTAGTTTAGTTTATAGTTTAGTTAAGTTTAGTTTATAGTTTAATTTATAATTTAGTTTAGTTTAGTTTATCTTTTGGTTTATCCTTTAATTTAGTTTAGATTAGTTTAGTTTAGGTCAGTTTATGTTAGGTTAAGTTAGGTTAGGTTAGTTTAGATTAGTTTAGTTTAGTTTATAGTTTAGTTTATTTTAGTTTATAGTTTAATTTAGTTTAATTTGGTTTAGTTTAGTTTACTTTAGGTTAGGTTAGGTTAGGTTAATTTAGTTTAGTTTAGGTTAGGTTAGGTAAGTTTAATTTAGTTTCGTTTGGTTTAGTTTAGTTTATAGTTTAGTTTATAGTTTTGTTTATAGTTTAGTTTAGTTTATAGTTTAATTTAGTTTATTTTAGTTTAGTTTAATTTAGGTTAGTTTAGTTTAGTTTAGTTTAGTTTATAGTTTAGATTAGTTTATAGTTTACTTTACAGTTTTGTTTAGTTTAGTTTAGTTTAGTTTAGTTTGGGTTAGGTTAGTATAGCTTAGTTTACTTTAGGTTAGGTTAGATTATGTTAGGTTTGGTTAGCTTACTTTAGTTCAGTTTATTTTAGGTTAAGTTAGGTTAGGTTAGTTTAGTTTAGTTAACTTTGGTTTAGTTTAGTTTAGTGTATTTTATAGTTTAGTATATAGTTTAGTTTAGTTAAGTTTATAGTTTAATTTATAATTTAATTTAGTTTAGTTTAGTTTAATATAGTTTAGAGTAGGTTAGGTTAGGTTAGGTTAGTTTAGTTTAGTTTAGGTTAGGTTAGGTTAGGTTAGGTTAATTTAGTTTATTTGAGTGTAATTTAGTTTAGTTTAGTTTAGTTAATAGTTTAATTTATAGTTTAGTTTAGTTATTTTTTATAGTTTAGTTTAGATAATTTATAGTTTAATTTAGTTAAGTTTAGTTTAATTTAGTTTAGTTTAGTTTGTAGTTTAGTTTAGTTTAGTTTAGTTTAGGTTAAGTTATGTTAGGTTCGTTTAGTTTAATTTAGTTTAGATTAGGTTAGATTAGATTACGTTAGGGTAGTTAAGTTTAGTTTAGTTGAAAATAGGTTATAGTTTGATTTATAGTTTAGTTTTGTTTACTTTATAGTTTAGTTTAGTTAATTTATAGTTTAATCTACTTTAGTTTAATTTAGTTTAATTTAGTTTACTTTAGTTTATAGTTTTGTTTATAGTTTAGTTTAGTTTAGTTTAGGTTAGTTCAGGTAAGGTTAGGTTAGGTTACTGTAGTTTAGTTTAGTTTAGCTGAATTTTGTTTAGTTTAGTTAGTTTAGGTTAGGTTAGGTTAGTTTAGTTTAGTTTAGTGTATGTGAGGTTAGGTTAGGTTAGTTTAGTTTAGTTTAGTTTAGTTTATAGTTTAGTTTAGTTTAGATTATAATTTAATTTAGAATTTAGTATACTTTAATTTATAGATTAGTTTATAGTTTAGTTAAAATTTTAGTTTAGTTTATTTTAGTTTAGGTTAGGTTACGGAAGGTTAGGTTAGGTTAGGTTAGTTTAGATTAGTTTGATTTATTTAAGGTTAGGTTAGGTTAGTTTAGTATAGTTTAGTTTACTTTTGTTTACAGTATAGTTAAGTTTAGTTTATAGTTTAGTTTAGATTAGGTTGGGTTAGTTCATTTTAGTTTAGTTTGGTTTAGGTTAGGTTAGTTTAGTTTAGTTTAATGTTTAATTTATTCTTTAGTTTATAGTGTAGTTTATAGTTTAGTTAAATTTAGTGTAGTTTAGTTTGGTTTATTTTAGTATAGTTTCGTTTACGTTAGATTATGTTAGATTAGGTTAGGTTAGCTCACTTTAGTTTAGTTTAGGTTAGGTTAGGTTAGGTTAGTTTAGTTTAGTTAAGTTTAGTTTAATTTAGTCTAGTTTAGTTTAGTTTAGTGTATAGTTTAGGTAATCAATTGGTTTAGCTTAGATTAGTTTAGTTTAGGTCAGTTTAGTTTAGGTTTAGTTAGCTTAGGTTAGTTTAGACTAGTTTAGTTTATTTTACTTTAGTTTATGGTTTAGTTTATTTTAGTTTGTAGTTTAATTTAGATTAGTTTATTTTAGTTTATGTTGGGTTATGTTAAATTAGGTTAGATTAAGTTAGTTTGGTTTAGTTTAGTCTAGTTAAATTTAGTTTAGTTATACTTTAGTTTAGTTTAGTTTATAGTTTAGTTTAGTTTTCTTTATAGTTAAGTTTATACTTTAGTATAGTTTAGTTTAGTTTGATTTAGTTTAGCTAAGTTTAGTTTAGTTTAGTTTAGTTTAGTTTTGGGTAGGTTATGTTAGGTTAGGTTAGGTTAGTTTAGTTTAGTTTAGGTTAGGTTAGGTTAGGTTAGGTTAGTTTAATTTAGTTGAGTTTAGTTTAGTTTAGGTTAGGTTAGGTAAGGTTAGGTTAGGTTAGGTTAGGTTAGTTTAGTTTAGTCTAGTTTATGTGAGTTTAGGTTAGTTTAGTTTAGTTTAGTCTAGGTTATGTTTCGCTAGGTTAAGTTAGGTTAGGTTAGTTTAGATTAGTTTAGTTTAGTTTATATTTTAGTTTACTTTAGTTTATTATTTAATTTAGTGTAGTTAATTTATAGTTTCGTTTATAGTTTAGTTTGGTTTAGTTTAGTTTTTTTAGTTTAGCTTAGATTAGTTTAGTTTGTTTTAGGTTAGGTTAGGTTAGGTGAGATTAGTTTAATTTAGTTGAGTTTAATTTAGTTTAGTTTAGTTTATATTTTAGTTTAGTTTAGTCTATAGTTCAATATATAGTTTAGTTTTGTTTAGTTTTTATTTTAGGTTATCGTTTAGTTTAGTTTAGATTAGTTTAGTTTAGGTCAGTTTATGTTAGGTTAAGTTAGGTTAGGTTAGTTTAGATTAGTTTAGTTTAATTTAGTTTAGTTTATAGTTTAGTTTATTTTAGTTTATAGTTTAATTTAGTTTAGTTTAGTTTATTGTAGTTTAGTTTGGTTAGGTTAGGTTAGGTTAATTTAGTTTAGTTTAGGTTAGGTAAGTTTAATTTAGTTTAGTTTAATTTATAGATTATTTTATAGTTTTGCTTATAGTTTAGTTTAGTTTATAGTTTAATTTAGTTTAGTTTAGTTTAGTATAGTTTAACTTGGGTTAGGTTAGGTTAGTTTTGTTTAGTTTAGTTAAGGTTAGGTTGCGTTAGGTTAGGTTAATTTACTTTAGTATAGTTTAGTTTAGTTTATTTTAGTTTAGTTTATAGTTTAGTTTACAGTTTAGTTTAATTTAGTTAGTTTAGGTTAGGTTAGGTTAGGTTAGAGTAGTTTAGTTTAGGTTAGGTTATGATAGGTTAGTGCAGTTTAATTTAATTTAGTTTAGTTTAGTTGAATTTAATTTAGTTTAGTTTGGTCAGTTTAGGTAAGTTAGATTATTTTAGTTTAGTATAGGTTAGGTTAGGTTACGTTAGATTAGGTTAGGGTAGTTGAGTTTAGTTTAGTTGAATTTAGTTTATAGTTTAATTTATAGTTTAGTTTAGTTTACTTTATAGTTTAGTTTAGTTAATTTATAGTTTAATTTACTTTAGTTTATAATAGTTTAGTATAGTTTTGTTTATAGTTTAGTTTAGGTTAATTTATGTTAGGTTAGTTTAGTTTAGTTTAGTTTAGGTTAGGTTAGGTTAGGTTAGTTTAATTTTTGTTTAGTTTATTTTTTTATTTTAATTTAGTTTAGTTTATAATTTTTTTATAGTTTAGTTAATATTTTAGTTTTGTTTAGTTTAGTTTAGGTTAGGTTAGGGAAGGTTAGGTTAGGTTAGGTTAGTTTAGTTTAGTTTATGTAAGATTAAGTTAGGTTAGTTTGGTATAGTTTAGTTTAGTTTAGTTTTGTTTATAGTTTAGTTTAGTTTAGTTTATTGTTCAGTTTATAATTTAGTTGAATTTCGTTTAGGTTAGGTTGGGTTAGTTTAGTTTAGTTTAGTTTAATTTAGTTAGTTTAGGTTAGGTTAGGTTAGGTTAGAGTATTTTAGTTTAAGTTAGGTTATGATAGGTTGGTGCAGTTTAATTTAATTTAGTTTAGTTTAGTTGAATTTAATTTAGTTTAGTTAGGTCAGTTTAGGTAAGTTAGGTTAGTTTAGTTTAGTATAGGTTAGGTTATGTTAGGTAAGTTTAATTCAGTTTAGATTAGTTTAGTTTATGGTTTAATTTATAGTTTTGTTTATAGTTAATTTAGTTTGGTTTAGTTTAGTTTAGGTTAAATTATGTTAGGTTAGTATAGTTTAGTTTAGTTTAGGTTAGGTTAGGTTGGGTTAGGTTAGTGTAGTTTTATTTAGTTTAGTTTATTTTAGTTTAGTTTAGTATATAGTTCAGTTTAGTTTAGTTTTGTTTAATTTAGTTTAGTTTATAGTTTAGTTGGGTTTAGGTTAGTTTAGTTCAGTTTAGTTTAGTTTAGTTTAGTTTAGTTTAGGTTATTTTAGGTTAGTTTCGTTTAGTTTAGGATAGGTTATGTTAGATTAGGTTAGGTTAGGTTAGTTTGGTTTAGTTTAGTCTAGTTAAGTTTAGTGTAGTCTATACTTTAGTTTAGTTTAGTTTGTTTTATAGTTTTGTTAAGTTTTGTTTATACTTTAGTTTACAGTTTAGTATAGTTTAGTTTAGTTTAATTTAGTTTAGCTAAGTTTAGTTTAATTTAGTTTCGTTTAGTTTATATTTTTGTTTATAGTTTAGCTTAGTTTAGTTTAGTTTAGGTTAAGTTATGTTAGGTTAGTTTAGTTTAGTTTAGGTTCGGGTAGGTTAGGTTAGGTAAGCTTAATTTAGGTCAGTTTAGTTTAGTTAAGTTTAGTTTATAATTTAGTTTATAGTTTAGTTTGTAATTTAGTTTAGTTTAGTTTAGTTTAGTTTAGTTTAGGTTAAGTTATGTTGGGTTCGTTTAGTTTAATTTAGTTTAGATTATTTTAAGTTAGATTAGGTGAGGGTATTTAATTTTAGTTTAGTTTAGTTCAGTTTAGGTTACGTTAGATTAGTTTAGTTTAGTTTAGGTTAGGTTAGGTTAGTTTAGTTTAGTTTAGTTTATTTAAGTGTAGTTTAGTTTATAGTTCAGTTTAGTTTAGGTTAGTTTAGTTGAGTTGAGTTGAGTTTATTTTATTTTAGGTTAGGTTAGTTTAGTTTAGTTTAGGTTGGGTATTGTTAGATTAGGTTAGTTTAGGTTGGTTAAGTTCAGTTTAGTTTAGTTTAGTTAAGTTTAGTTTAGTTTATAGTTTAGTTCAGTTTATTTTATAACTAGTTTATAGTTTATTTTGGTTTATAGTTTAATTTATAGTTAAGTTTACTTTAGTTTAATTTAATTTAATTTAATTTATTTTATTTTAGGGTAGCTTATGTTAGGTTAGGTTAGTTTATAGTTTAATTTATGGTTTATTTAGTTTATAGTTTAGTTTATAGTTTAGTTTAATTTATAATAGTTTAGAATAGGTTAGGTTAGGTTAGGTTAGGTTAGTTTAGTTTAGTTTAGTTTAGGTTAGGTTTGGCTAGGTTAAGTTAGGTTAGGTTAATTTAGATTAGTTTAGTTTAGTTTAGTTTATAGGTTAGTTTACTTTAGTTTATTATTTTATTTAGTGTAGTTTAGTTTATAGTTTCGTTTATAGTTTCGTTTGGTTTAGTATAGTTTATTTTAATTTAGCTTAGATTAGTTTAGTTTGTCTTTGGTTAGGTTAGGTTAGGTGAGATTACTTTAGTTTAGTTGAGTTTAATTTAGTTTAGTTTATAGTTTAGTTTAGTTTAGTTTATAGTTCAATTTATAGTTTAGTTTAGTTTATAGTATATGCTATTGTTTAGTTTAGTTTAGATTAGTTTAGTTTAGGTCAGTTTAGGTTAGGGTAAGTTAGGTTAGGTTAGTTTAGATTAGTTTATTTTAATTTAGTTTAGTTTATAGTGTGGTTTATTTTAGTTTATAGTTTAATTTAGTTTAGTTTACTTTAGTTTAGGTTAGGTTAGGTTAATTTAGTTTAGTTTAGGTTAGGTTAGGTTAGGTTAATTTACTTTAGTAAAGTTTAGTTTAGTTTAATTTATAGTTTAGTTTATAGTTTTGTTTATAGTTTAATTTAGTTTAGTTTAGTTTAATTTAGGTTAGGTTAGATTAGTTTAGTTTAGTTTAGTTTAGGTTAGGTTAGTTTAGGTTAGGTTAATTTACTTTAGTAAAGTTTAGTTTAGTTTAGTTTAGTTTAGTTTATAGTTTAATTTAGTTTACAATTTTGTTTAGTTTAGTTTAGTATAGTTTGGGTTAGGTTAGGTTAGGTTAGGTTAGTTTTGCCTAGTTTAGTTTATAGTTTAGTTTAATTTAGTTTACAGTTTAGTTTATCCTTTAGTTTATAGTGTAGTTTATAGTTTAGTTTAATTTAGTGTACTTTAGTCTGGTTTAGTTTAGTATAGTTTCGTTTACTTTAGGTTAGGTGAGATTATGTTAGGTTAGGTTAGCTTACTTTAGTTAAGTTTAGTTCGGTCTAATTTTGGTTAGGTTACGTTAGGTTAGTGTAGTTAACTTTGGTATAGTATAGTTTAGTTTAGTTTAGTTTAGTTTATAGTTTAGTTTATAGTTTAGTTTAGTTTAGTTTATAGTTTAATTTATAATTTAGTTTAGTTTAGTTTAGAGTAGGTTAGGTTAGGTTAGTTTAGTTTAGTTTAGGTTAGGTTAAGTTAGGTTAATTTAGTTTATTTTAGTTTAATTGAGTTTAATTTAGTTTACTTTAGTTTAGTTTATAGTTTAATTTATAATTTAGTTTAGTTTAGTTTAGTTTAGAGTAGGTTAGGTTAGGTTAGGTTAGTTTAGTTTAGTTTAGGTTAGGTTAGGTTAATTTAGTTTAGTTTAGTTTAATTGAGTTTAATTTAATTTAGTTTAGTTTAGTTTATAGTTTAATTTATAGTTTAGTTTATTTATCCTTATAGTTTAGTTTAGTCAATTTAGAGTTTAATTTAGTTTAGTTTAGTTTAATTTAGTTTAGTTTAGTTTATAGTTTTGTTTATAGTTTAGTTTAGTTTAGTTTAGTTTAGGTTAAGTTATGTTAGGTTAGTTTAGTTTAGTTTAGTTTAGGTTAGGTTAGGTTAGGTTAGGTAAGTTTAATTTAGTTTAGTTTAGTTTAGTTAAGTTTAGTTTATAGTTTAGTTTGTATTTTAGTTTAGTTTAGTTTGGTTTAGTTTAGTTTAGGTTAAGTTATGTTAGGTTCGTTTAGTTTAATTTAGTTTAGATTAGGTTACGTTAGATTAGGTTAGGGTAGTTCAGTTTAGTTTAGTTGAATTTAGTTTATAATTTAATTTGTAGTTTAGTTTAGGCTACCTTATAGTTTAGTTTAGTTAATTTATAGTTTAATTTACTTTAGTTTAGTCTAGTTTAATTTAGTTTACTTTAGTTTATAGTTTTGTTTATAGTTTAGTTTAGTTTAGTTTAGGTTAATTTATGTTAGGTATATTAGTTTAGTTTAGTTTAGGTTAGGTTAGGTTAGGTTAGTTTAATTAATTTAGTTTATTTTGTTTAGTTTAGTTTATAATTTATTTTATAGTTTAGTTAATATTTTAGTTTAGTTTAGTTTAGTTTAGGTTAGGTTAGGGAAGGTTTGGTTAGGTTAGGTTAGTTTAGTTTAGTTTATGTAAGGTTAAGTTAGGTTAGTTTGGTATAGTTTAGTATAGTTTAGTTTTGTTTACAGTTTAGTTCAGTTTAGTTTATAGCTTAGTTTATAGTTTAGTTTAGTTTATAGTTGAATTTATAGTTAAGTTTAGTTTAGTTTAGTTAAATTTAGTTTAGTTTAGTTTATTTTAGGGTACCTAATGTTAGGTTAGTTTATAGTTTAATTTATAGTTTAGTTTAGTTTATAGTTTAGTTTATAGTTTAGTTCAGTTATAATAGTTTAGTTAAGTTAGGTTAGGTTAGTTTAGTTTAGTTTAGTTTAGGTTAGGTTTGGCTAGGTTAGCTTAGGATAGGTTAGTTTGATTTGTTTAGTTTAGTTTAGTTTATAGTTTAGTTTACTTTAGTTTATTATTTAATTTAGTGTAGTTTAGTTTATAGTTTCGTTTATAGTTTAGTTTGGTTTAGTTTAGTTTATTTTAGTTTAGCTTAGATTAGTTTAGTTTAGCTTAAGTTGGGTTAGGTTAGGTGAGATTAGTTTAGTTTAGTTGAGTTTAATTTAGTTTAGTTTAGTTTATGGTTTAGTTTAGTTTATAGTTCAATTTATAGTTTAGTTTAGTTTATAGTTTATTTTATCGTTTAGGTTAGTTTAGATTAGTTTAGTTTAGGTCAGTTTAGTTTAGGTTAAGTTAGGTTAGGTTAGTTTAGATTAGTTTAGTTTAGGTTAGGTTAAGTTGGATAAGTTTAATTTAGTTTAATTTGGTTTAGTTTAATTTATAGTTTAGTTTATAGTTTAGTTTAGTTTATAGTTCAATTTATAGTTTAGTTTATTTTATAGTTTATGCTTTCGTATAGGTTAGTTTAGATTAGTTTAGTTTAGGTCAGTTTAGGTTAGGTTAAGTTAGGTTAGGTTAGTTTAGATTAGTTTCGTTTAATTTAGTTTAGTTTATAGTTTAGTTTATTTTAGTTTCTAGTTTAATTTAGTTTAGTTTAGTTTAGTTTAGGTTAGGTTACGTTAGGTTAGGTTA
Source organism: Metallyticus violacea (assembly GCA_030762175.1). NCBI lineage: Eukaryota > Metazoa > Arthropoda > Insecta > Mantodea > Metallyticidae > Metallyticus > Metallyticus violacea. The sequence continues at coordinate 97,937,595 of CM060835.1, read as the reverse complement.
ATTTAGTTTAGTTTAGTTTAGGTTAGGTAAGGTTAGGTAAGTTTAATTTAGTTTAGTTTGGTTTAGTTTAATTTATAGTTTAGTTTATAGTTTAGTTTATAGTTTAGTTTAGTTTAGTTTATAGTTCAATTTATAGTTTAGTTAAGTTTATAGTTTAAGTTATCGTTTAGGTTAGTTTAGATTAGCTTAGTTTAGGTCAGTTTAGGTTAGGTTAAGTTAGGTGAGGTTAGTTTAGATTAGTTTAGTTTAATTTAGTTTAGTTTATAGTTTAGTTTAGTTTAGTTTATAGTTTAATTTAGTTTAGTTTAGTTTAGTTTAGGTTAGCTTAGGTTAGGTAATTTTAATTTAGTTTAGTTTGGTTTATTTTAATTTATAGTTTAGTTTATAGTTTTGTTTATAGTTTAGTTTAGTTTATAGTTTAATTTAGTTTAGTTTACTTTTAATTAATTTAATTTAGGTTAGGGTAGGTTAGTTTAGTTTAGTTTAGTAAAGGTTAGGTTAGGTTAGGCTAGGTAAGGTTAATTTACTTTAGTAAAGTTTAGTTTAGTTTATTTTAGTATAGTTTATAGTTTAGTTTACAATTTTGTTTATTTTAGTTTAGTTTAGTTTAGTTTGGGTTAGGTTAGGTTAGGTTAGTTTAGTTTAGATTAGTTTATAGTTTAGTTTAATTTAGTTTACAGTTTAGTGTATCATTTAGTTTATAGTGTAGTTTATAGTCTAGTTTAATTTAGTGTAGTTTAGTTTTGTTTAGTTTAGTATAGTTTTGTTTACTTTTGGTTAGGGGAGATTATGTTAGGTTAGGTTAGCTTACTTTAGTTCAGTTTAGTTTAGTTAAGGTTATGTTATGTTAGGTTAATTTAGTTAACTTTGGTTTAGTTTAGTTTAATTTAGTTTAGTTTATAGTTTAGTTTACCGTTTAGTTTAGTTTAGTTTACAGTTTAATTTATAATTTAGTTTAGTTTAGTTTAATTTAGTTTAGAGTAGGTTAGGTTAGGTTAGGTTAGTTTAGCTTAGTTTAGGTTAGGTTAAGTTAGGTTATGTTAGGTTAATTTAGTTTAGTTGAGTTTAATGTAGTTTAGTTTAGTTTAGTTTATAGTTTAATTTATAGTTTAATTTAGTTTACCTATTAGTCTAGTTTAGTTAATTTATAGTTTAATTCAGTTTAGTTTAGTTTAATTTAGTTTAGTTTAGTTTAGTTTAGTTTAGGTTAAGTTATGTTAGGTTCGTTTAGTTTAATTTAGTTTAGATTAGGTTACGTTAGATTAGGTTAGGGTAGTTAAGTTTAGTTTAGTTGAATTTAGTTTATAGTTTAATTTATAGTTTAAATTAGTTTACTTTATAGTTTAGTTTAGTTAATTTATAGTTTAATTTAGTTTAGTTTAATCTAGTTTAAATTAGTTTACTTTAGTTTATAGTTTTGTTTATAGTTTAGTTTAGTTTAGTTTAGGTTAATTTATGTTAGGTTAGTTTAGGTTAGGTTAAGTTAGGTTAGTTTAGTTTAGTATAGTTTAGTTTAGTTTAGTTTATAGTTTAGTTTATTTTATTTTATAGTTTAGTTTGTAGTTTTGTTTAGTTTAGTTTAGTTTAGTTTAGTTAACTTAGGTTAGGTTAGGTTAGGTTAGGTTAGGTAGGAGTAGTTTTTTTTAGGTTAGGTTATGAGAGGTTAGTGCAGTTTAATTTAATTTAGTTTAGTTTGGTCGATTTTAATTTAGTTTACTTAGGTCAGTTTAGGTAAGTTAGGTTAGCTTAGTTTAGTATAGGTTTGGTTACGTTAGGTAAGTTTAATTCAGTTTAGTTTAATTTAGTTTAGTTTATAGTTTAATTTATAGTTCTGTTTATAGTTAATTTAGTTTAGTATAGTTTAGTTTAGTTTAGGTTAAATTATGTTAGGTTTGTTTATTTTAGTTTAGGATAGGTTATGTTAGATTAGGTTAGGTTAGGTTAGTTTGGTTTAGTTTAGTCTAGTTAAGTTTAGTTTAGTTTATACTTTAGTTTAGTTTAGTTTATTTTATAGTTTAGTAAAGTTTTGTTTATAGTTTAGTTTGCAGTTTAGTATAGTTTTGTTTAGTTTATTTTAGTTTAGCTAAGTTTAGTTTAGTTTAGTTTATACTTTAATTTATAATTTAGTTTAGTTTAGTTTAGTTTAATTTAGTTTAGAGTGGGCTAGGTTAGGTTAGGGTAGTTTAGTTTAGTTTAGTTTAGGTTAGGTTAGGTTAGGTTAGTTTAGGTTAGTTTAATTTATTTGAGTTTAATTTAGTTTAGTTTAGTTTATAGTTTAATTTATAGTTTAGCTTAGTTTAGTTTAGTTTAGTTTAGGTTAATATATGTTAGGTTAGTTTAGTTTAGTTTAGTTCAGGTTCGGTTAGGTTAGGTTAGGTAAGTTTAATTTAGTTCAGTTTAGTTTAGTTAAGTTTAGTTTATAGTTTAGTTTGTAGTTTAATTTAGTTTAGGTTAGTTTAGTTTAGTTTATTTTAAGTTATGTTAGGTTCGTTTAGTTTAATTTGGTTTAGATTAGGTTAGGTTAGGTTAGGTTAGGGTATTTAAGTTTAGTTTAGTTGAATTTAGTTTAATTTAGTTCAGTTTAGGTTAGGTTAGGTTAGTTTAGTTTAGTTGAGTTTAGGTTAGGTTAGGTGAGGTTAGGTTATTTTAGTTTAGTTTAGTTTATTTAAGTGTAGTTTAGTTTATAGTTCAGTTTAGTTTAATTTTGTTTAATTTAGTTTAGTTTATAGTTTAGTTGAGTTTAGGTTAGTTTAGTTAAGTTTAGTTTAGTTTAGTTTAGTTTAGGTTAGGATAGGTTAGTTTGGCTTAGTTTAGTCTAGTTAAGGTTAGTTTAGTTTAGTTTATAGTTTAGTTTAGTTTTGTTTATAATTTAGTTTATAGTTTAGTGTAGTTTAGTTTAGTTTAATTTAATTTAGCTAAATTTAGTTTAGTTTAGTTTAGTTTAGTTTTGGGTAGGTTATGTTAGGTTAGGTTAGTTTAGTTTAGTTTAGGTTAGGTTAGGTTAGGTAAAGTTAGTTTAGTTAAGTTAAGTTTAGTTTAGTTTTGGTTAGGTTAAGTAAGATTAAGTTAGCTTATGTTAGTTTAGTTTAGTTTAGTTTATGTTAGGTTAGGTTAGTTTAGTTTAGTTTAGTTTTGTTTATAGTTTAGTTTAGTTTATTTTATAGTTTAGTTTATAGTTTAGTTAGTTTAGTTTATAGTTTGATTTAGTTTAGTTTAGTTTAGTTTAATTTAGGTTAATTTAGTTTAGTTTAGTTTAGGTTAGGTTAAGTTAGGTTAGGTTAGTTTAGTTTAGTTTAGTACAGTTTAGTTTAGTTCAAAATATAGTATCTGTAGTTTATAGTTTAGTTCATAGTTTTCTTTAGATTAGTTTAGTTTAGGTTAGGTTAGAGTAGTTTAGTTTATTTTAGTTTAGTTTATTTTAGGTTAGATTAGGCTACGTTAGTGTAGTTTAGTTTAATTTAGTTTAGTTGAATTTAATTTAGTTTAGTTTATTTTAGTTTAGGTTAGGTTAGGTTAGTTTAGGTTAGATTAGCTTAGGTTAGTTAAGTTTAGTTTAGTTTAGTTTAGTTTAGTTTAGGTTAATTTAGTTTACTTTAGTTTAGGTTAGGTTAAATTAGGTTATTTTAGTTTAGTTTAGAGTAGTACAGTTTAGTTTAGTTTAAAATATAGTATGTGTAGTTTATAGTTTAGTTCATAGTTTTCTTTAGATTAGTTTAGTTTAGGTTAGGTTAGAGTAGTATAGTTTATTTTAGTTTAGTTTACTTTAGGTTAGATTAGGTTACGTTAGTGTAGTTTAGTTTAATTTAATTTAGTTGAATTTAATTTAGTTTAGTTTATTTTAGTTTAGGTTAGGTTAGTTTAGGTTAGATTAGCTTAGGTTAGTTAAGTTTAGTTTAGTTTAGTTTAGTTTGTAGTTTAGTTTAGTTTAGTGTAGTTTAGGTTAGGTTATGTTAGATTAGGTTAGCTTAGGTTAGCTTAGTTTAGTTTTGTTTAGTTTCGGTTAGGTTAGGATAGGTTAGGTTAGTTAAGTTTAGTTTAGTTTAATTTAGTTAAGTTTAGTTTAGTTTATAGTTTAGTTCAGTTTAGTTTATAGCTTAGTTTATAGCGTAGTTTAGTTCATAGTTTAATTAATATTTAAGTTTAGTTTAGTTTAATTTAGTTTAATTTATGGTTTACTTTAGTTTATAGTTTAGTTTATAGTTTAGTTTAGTATAGTTTATAATAGTTTAGTTTAGTTTAGTTTAGGTTAGGTTAGGATGGTTTAGTTTAGTTTAGTTTAGGTTAAGTTAGGTTAGAATAGGTTAAGTTATGTTAGGTTAGTTTAGATTAGTTTAGTTTAGTTTATAGTTCAGTTTACTTTAGTATATAATTTAGTTCAGTTTAGTTTATAGTTTCGTTTATAGTTTAGTTTGGTTTAGTTTAGTTTAATTTACTTTACCTTAGATTAGTTTAGTTTGTTTTAGGTTAGGTTAGTTTAGGTGAGGTTAGTTTAGTTTAGTTTAATTTAGTTTAGTTTAGTTTATAGTTTAGTTTATTTTATTTTATAGTTCAATTTATAGTTTAGTTTAGTTTAGTTTATAGTTTAGTTTATCGTTTAGTTTAGTTTAGTTTAGTTTAGTATAGGTTAGAATAGGTTAGTTTAGATTAGTTTAGTTTAGGGCAGTTTAGGTTAGATTAAGTTGGGTTAGGTTAGTGTAGATTAGTTTAGTTTAGTTTAGTTTAGTTTATAGTTTAGTTTATTTTAGTTTATAGTTTAATTTAGTTTAGTATAGTTTAGGTTAGGTTAGATTAGGTTAATTTAGTTTAGTTTAGGTTAGGTTACGTTATGCAAGCTTAATTTAGTTTAGTTTGGTTTACTTTAATTTATAGTTTAGTTTATAGTTTTGTTTATAGTTTAGTTTAGTTTGGTTTATAGTTTTATTTAGTTTAGTTTAGTTTAATTTAGGTTAGGTTAGTTTACTTTAGTTTAGTTTAGGTTAGGTTAGGTTAGGTTAATTTACTTTAGTATAGTTTAGTTTAGTTCATTTTAGTTTAGTTTATAGTTTAGTTTGGTTTATAGTTTAGTTTACAGTTTTGTTTAGTTTAGTTCAGTTTAGTTTAGTTTGGGTTATTTTAGGTTAGTTTAGTTTTGTTTAGTTTATAGTTTAGTTTAGTTTATTTTACAGTTTAGTTTATTCTTTAGTTTATAGTGTAGTTAATAGTTTAGTTTAATTTAGTGTAATTTAGTTTGGTTTATTTTAGTATAGTTTCGTTTACATTAGGTTATGTTAGATTAGGTTAGGTTAGGTTAGCTTACTTTAGTTTAGTTTAGTTTAGGTGAGGTTAGTTTAGGTTAGTTTAGTTTACTTAAATTTATTTTAATTTAGTTTAGTTTAGTTTAGTTTAGTGTATAGTTTAGGTAATCGTTTAGTTTAGTTTAGATTAGTTTAGTTTAGGTCAGTTTAGTTTAGGTTAAGTTAGCTTAGGTTAGTTTAGATGAGTTTAGTTTATAGTTTAGTTTATTTTAGTTTGTAGTTTAATTTAATTTAGTTTAGTTTAGTTTAGGTTAGGTTAGGTTAGGTTAGGTTAGTTTAGTTTAGTTTAGGTTGGGTTAAGTTAGATTAGGTTAGATTAGGTTAGTTTGGTTTAGTTTAGTCCAGTTAAATTTAGTTTAGTTATACTTTAGTTTAGCTTAGTTTAGTTTATAGTTTAGTTTAGTTATGTTTATAGTTAAGTTTATAATTTAGTTTAGTATAGTTTAATTTAGTTTAGCTAAGTTTAGTTTAGTTTAGTTTAGTTTAGTTTTGGGTAGGTTATGTTAGGTTAGGTTAGTTTAGTTTAGTTTAGGTTAGGTTAGGTTAGTTTAGTTTAGCTGAGTTTAGTTTAGTTAATTTAGGTTAGGTTAGGTAAGTTTAGTTTAGTTAGGTTTTGTTTATAGTTTTGTTTAATTTAGTTTATAGTTTAGTTCATAGTTTATTTTAGTTTAATATATAGTTTAAATTAGTTTAGTTTAGTTAGTTTAATTTAGGTTAATTTAGTTTACTTTAGTTTAGGTTAGGTTAGGTTCGGTTAGGTTAAGTTAGTTCAGTTTAGTATAGTTTAGTTTATAGTTTAGCTTATCGTTTAGTTTAGTTTAGTTTAGTATAGTTTATGTTAGGTTAGGTTAGTTTAGATTAGTATAGTTTAGGTCAGTTTAGGTTAGGTTAAGTTAGGTTAGGTTAGTTTAGTTTTGTTTATAGTTTAGTTTATTTTAGTTTACAGTTTATTGTACAGCTCAGTTTAGTTTAGTTTAGTATAGTATAGTTTACTTTAGTTTAGGTTAGGTTAGGTTGGGTTAGTTTAGTTTAGTTTAGTTTAGGTTAGGTTAGGTTAGGTAAGGTTAATTTAGATTAAATTATTTTTGTTTAGTTTTGTTTATAGATTACTTTACTTTAGTTTATAGTTTAATTTAGTTTACTTTAGGTTATTTTAATTTGGTTTAGTTTAGTTTAGTTTAGTTTAGGTTAGGTTAGGTTAGTTTAGTATAGGTTATGTTAGGTTATGTAAGTTTAATTCAGTTTAGTTTAGTTTAGTTTATAGTTTAATTTATAGTTTTGTTCATAGTTAATTTAGTTTAGTTTAGGTTAAATTATGTTAATTTACTTTGGTTTAGTTTAGGTTAGGTTAGGTTGGGTTAGGTTAGTGTAGTTTAATTTAGTTTAGTTAAATTTAGTTTAGTTTAGTTTAGTTAGCTTACGTTAGGTTATTTTAGTTTAGTTTAGTGTAGTTTAGTTTTGTTTAGGTTAGGTTCGGTTAGGTTAGTTTAGTTTAGTTTAGGTTAGGTTATGTTAGATTAGGTTAGGTTAGGTTAGTTTGGTTTAGTTTAGTTAAGTTTAGTTCACTTTATTCTTTAGTTTATTTTAGTTTATTTTATAGTTTAGTTTAGTTTTGTTTATAGTTTATTTTGCAGTTCAGTATAGTTTAGTTTAATTTATGTTAGGTTAGGTTAGTTTAATTTAGTTTAGATTTGTTTATAGTTAGGTTTACTTCTGTTTATAGTTTAGTTTAGTTTAGTTTATAGTTTAATTTAGTTTAGTTTAGTTTAGTTTAATTAGGTTAATTTAGTTTAGTTTAGTTTAGTGTAGTTTAAAATATTGTATCTTTAGTTTATAGTTTAGTTCATAGTTTTGTTTAGTTTAGCTTAGTTTAGTTTAGGTTAGTATAGAGTAGTTTAGTTTAGTTCAGTTTAGGTTAGAATAGGTTAGATTAGTGTAGTTTAGTTTAGTTTAGTTTAGTTGAATTTAATTTTGTTTAGTTTAGTTTAGTTTAGGTTACGTTAGTTTGTGTTAGGTTAGTGTAGTTTATTTTGTTTAGTTGAATTTAGATTAGTTTAGTTTAGGTTACGTTAGTTTAGTTTAGTTTAGTTTAGTTTAGGTCAGGTTAGGTTAGGTTAGTTTAGTTCAGTTTAGTTTATTTTAGTTTATAGTTTAGTTTAGTTTAGTTTTTTTTAAGTTAAGTTAGGTTAGGTTAGTTTAGTTTAGTTTAGGTTACGTTACGTTACATTAGGTTAGGTTAGGTTAGTTTGGTTTAGTTTAGTTTAGTTAAGCTTAGTTTAGTTTATTCTTTAGTTTAGTTTAGTTTATTTTATAGTTTAATTTAGTTTTGTTTATAGTTTAGTTTGCAGTTTAGTATAGTTTAGTTTAATTTAGTTTAGGTTAAGTAAGGTTAGGTTAGGTTAGGTTAGTTTAGTTTAGATTAATTTATGTTAGGTTAGGTTAGTTTAATTTAGTTTAGTTTTGTTTATAGTTTAGTTTAGTTTAGTTTATAGTTTAGTTTATAGTTTAGTTTAGTTTAGTTTATAGTTTAATTTAGTTTAGTTTAGTTTAGTTTAGTTTAGTTTAATTTAGGTTAATTTAGTTTAGTTTAGTTTAGTTTAAAATATAGTATCTTTAGTTCATAGTTTAGTTCATAGTTTTGTTAAGTTTAGTTTAGTTTAGTTTAGTTCAGGTTAGTATAGGGTAGTATAGTTTAGTTTAGTTTATAGTTTAATTAATAGTGTACTTTAGTTGATAGTTTAGTTCAGTTTAGTTTATAATAGTTTAGTTTAGTTTAGTTTAGATTATGTTAGGTTAGTTTACTTTAGTATAGGTTAGGTTAAGTTAGGTTAGGTTAGGTTAGTTAGGTTTAGTTTAGTTTAGTTTAGTTTAGTTTATAGTTTAGTTTATACTTTAGTTTATATTTTAGTTTATAGTTTAGTTTAGTATAGTGTTGTTTATTTTGGTTTAGTTTTGTTTAGTTTAGTTTAAATTAGTTTCGTTTAGGTTAGGTTATCTTAGATTAGGTTAGGTTAGGTAAGCTTAGTTTAGTTTAGGTTAGGTTAGGTTAGGTTAGGTTGGTGAAGTTCAGTTTAGTTTAGTTTAGTTAAATTTAGTTCAGTTCATAGTTTAGTTTAGTTTAATTAATAGCTTAGTTTATAGTTTAGTTTAGTTTATAGTTTAATTTATGATTAAGTATAGTTTAGTTTAGGTTAATTTAGTTTAGTTTAGTTTATTTTAGTATAGCTTATGTTAGGTTAGTTTATAGTTTAATTTATAGTTTAGTTTAGTTTATAGTTTAGTTTATAGTTTAGTTCAGTTTATAATAGTTTAGTTTAGGTTAGGTTAGTTTAGTTTAGGTTAGGTTTGGCTAGGTTAGCTTAGGATAGGTTAGTTTGAATTAGTTTAGTTTAGTTTAGTATAGTTTATAGTTTAGTTTACTTTAGTTTATTATTTAATTTAGTGTAGTTTAGTTTATAGTTTCGTGTATAGTTTAGTTTGGTTTAGTTTAGTTTATTTTAGTTTAGCTTAGATTAGTTTAGTTTGTCTTAGGTTAGGTTAGGTTAGGTGAGATTAGTTTAGTTTAGTTGAGTTTAATTTAGTTTAGTTTAGTTTATAGTTTAGTTTAGTTTAGTTTATAGTTCAATTAATAGTTTAGTTTTGTGTATAGTTTATGTTATCGTTTAGGTTAGTTTAGATTAGTTTAGTTTAGGTCAGTTTAGGTTAGGTTAAGTTAGGTTAGGTTAGTTTAGATTAGTTTAGTTTAATTTAGTTTAGTTTATAGTTTAGTTTATTTTAGTTTATAGTTTAATTTAGTTTAGTTTAGTTTAGTTTAGGTTAGGTTACGTTAGGTTAGGTTAATTTAGTTTAGTTTAGTTTAGGTTAGGTTAGGTTAGGTAAGTTTAATTTAGTTTAGTTTGGTTTAGTTTAATTTATAGTTTAGTTTATAGTGTGTTTTATAGTTTATATTGGTTTATAGTTTAATTTAGTTTAGTTTACTTTAGTTTAATTTATTAGGTTAGGTTAGGTTAGCTTAGTTTAGTTTAGCAAAGATTAGGTTAGGTTAGGTTAGGTAAGGTTAATTTACTTTAGTAAAGTTTAGTTTAGTTTATTTTAGTTTAGTTTATAGTTTAGTTTACAATTTTGTTTAGTTTAGTTTAGTTTAGTTTGGGTTAGGTTAGGTTAGGTTAGTTTAGTTTAGTTTAGTTTATAGTTTAGTTTAATTTAGTTTACAGTTTAGTGTATCCTTTAGTTTTTAGTGTAGTTTATAGTTTACTTTAATTTAGTGTAGTTTAGTTTTGTTTAGTTTAGTATAGTTTTGTTTACTTTTGGTTAGGTGAGATTATGTTAGGTTAGGTTAGCTTACTTTAGTTTAGTTTAGTTTAGTTTACGTTATGTTAGGTTAGGTTGATTTAGTTAACTTTGGTTTAGTTTAGTTTAATTTAGTTTAATTTATAGTTTAGTTTATAGTTTAGTTTAGTTTAGTTTATAGTTTAATTTATAATTTAGTTTAGTTTAGTTTAATTTAGTTTAAAGTAGGTTAGGTTAGGTTAGGTTAGTTTAGTTTAGTTTAGGTTAGGTTAAGTTAGGTTAGGTTAGGTTAATTTAGTTTAGTTGAGTTTTTTTTAGTTTAGTTTAGTTTAGTTTATAGTTTAATTTATAGTTTAGTTTAGTATACCTTATAGTTTAGTTTAGTAATTTATAGTTTAATTTAGTTTAGTTTAGTTTAATTTAGTTTAGTTTAGTTTATAGTTTTTTTTATAGTTTAGTTTAGTTTAGGTTATGTTATGTTAGGTTAGTTAGTTCAGTTTAGTTTAGGTTAGGTTAGGCTAGGTTAGGTAAGTTTAATTTAGTTTAGTTTAGTTTAGTTAAGTTTAGTTTATAGTTAATTTATAGTTTAGTTTGTAGTTTAGTTTAGTTTAGTTTAGTTTGGTTTAGTTTAGTTTAGGCTAAGTTATGTTAGGTTCGTTTAGTTTAATTTAGTTTAGATTAGGTTACGTTAGATTAGTTTAGGGTAGTTAAGTTTAGTTTAGTTGAATTTAGTTTATAGTTTAATTTATAGTTTAGTTTAGTTTACTTTATAGTTTAGTTTAGTTAATTTATAGTTTAATTTAATTTAATTTAGTCTAGTTTAATTTAGTTTACTTTAGTTTATAGTTTTGTTTATAGTTTAGTTTAGTTTAGGTTAATTTATGTTAGGTTAGTTTAGTTTAGATTAGTTTATTTTAGGTTACGTTAGGTTAGTGTAGTTTAGTTTAGTTTAGCTGAATTTTGTTTAGTTTAGTTTAGTTTAGGTTACGTTAAGTTAGTTTAGTTTAGTTTAGTTTAGTGTATGTTAGGTTAGGTTAGGTTAGTTTGGTATAGTTTAGTTTAGTTTAGTTTTGTTTACAGTTTGGTTTAGTTTAGTTTATTGTTCAGTTTATAGTTTAGTTTAGTTTAGTTTAGGTTAGGTTGTGTTAGTTTAGTTTAGGTTAGGTTAGGTTAAGTTAGGTTATTTTAGTTTAGGATAGTTTAGTTTAGTTTAGTTTCGTTTATAGTTTAGTTTATTTTATTTTATAGTTTAGTTTATAGTTTTGTTTAGTTTAGTTTAGTTTATTTTAATTAATTTAGGTTAGGTTAGGTTAGTTTAGGTTAGGTTAGGTTAGAGTAGTTTAGTTTAGGTTAGGTTATGATAGGTTAGTGCCGTTTAATTTAATTTAGTTTAGTTTAGTTGAATTTAATTTAGTTTACTTAGGTCAGTTTAAGTAAGTTAGGTTAGTCAAGTACAGTATAGGTTAATTTACGTTAGGTAAGTTTAATTCAGTTTAGTTTAGTTTAGTTTAATTTAGTTTAGCTAAGTTTAGTTAGTTTAGTTTAGTTTAGTTTAGTTAATAGTTTAATTTGTAATTTAGTTTAGTTTAGTTTAGTTTAGTTTAATTTAGTTTAGAGTAGGCTAGGTTAGGTTAGGATAGTTTAGTTTAGTTTAGTTTAAGTTAGGTTAGGTTAGTTTAATTTATTTCAGTTTAATTTAGTTTAGTTTAGTTTATAGTTTGGTTTATAGTTTAGCTTAGATTAGTTTAGTTTAGTTTAGTTTAGGTTAAGTTATGTTAGGTTAGTGTAGTTTAATTTAGGTCAGGTTCGGTTAGGTGAGGGTAGGTAAGTTTAATTTAGTTCAGTTTAGTTTAGTTAAGTTTAGTTTATAGTTTAGTTTATAGTTTAGTTTGTAGTTTAATTTAGTTTAGGTTAGTTTAGTTTAGTTTAGGTTAAGTTATGTTAGGTTCGTTAAGTTTAATTTAGTTTAGATTAGGTTAGGTTAGGTTAGGTTAGGGTATTTAAGTTTAGTTTAGTTGAATTTAGTTTAGTTTAGTTCAGTTTAGGTTAGGTTAGGTTAGTTTAGTTTAGTTGAGTTTAGGTTTGGTTAGGTTAGGTTAGGTTAGTTTAGTTTAGTTTAGTTTATAGTTCAGTTTAGTTTAGTTTTGTTTAATTTAGTTTAGTTTATAGTTTAGTTGAGTTTAGGTTAGTTTAGTTGAGTTTAGTTTAGTTGAGTTTATTTTAGGTTAGGTTAGGTTAGTTTGGCTTAGTTTAGTCTAGTTAAGGTTAGTTCAGTTTTTTTAGTTTTTAGTTTAGTTTTGTTTTGTTTATAGTTTAGTTTATAGTTTAGTGTAGTTTAGTTTAGTTTAATTTAGTTTAGTAAAGTTTAGTTTAGTTTAGTTTAGTTTAGTTTTGGGTAGGCTATGTTATGTTAGGTTAGGTTAGTTTAGTTTAGTTTAGGTTAGGTTAGGTAAGGTTAGTTTAGTTTAGTTGAGTTTAGTTTAGTTTAGATTAGGTTAGGTAAGTTTACGTTATGTTGGGTTAGGTTAGTTTAGTTTAGTCTAGTTTATGTTAGGTTAAATTAGTCTAGTTTAGTGAGGTTTTGTTTATAGTTTCGTTTAATTTAGTTTATAGTTTAGTTCATAGTTTATTTTAGTTTAATATATAGTTTAAATTAGTTCAATTTTGTTTAGTTTAATTTAGGTTAATTTAGTTTACTTTAGGTTAGGTTAGGTTAGGTTATGTTAGGTTAAGTTAGTTCAGTTTAGTATAGTTTAGTTTAGTTTATAGTTTAGCTTATCGTTTAGTTTAGTTTAGCTTAGTATAGTTTATGTTAGGCTAGGTTAGTTTAGATTAGTTTAGTTTAGGTCAGTTTAGGTTAGGTTAAGTTAGGTTAGGTTAGTTTAGTTTTATTTATAGTTTAGTTTATTTTAGTTTACAGTTTATTGTACAGCTCAGTTTAGTTTAGTTTCGTATAGTTTACTTTAGTTTAGGTTAGGTTAGGTTAGGTGGGGTTAGTTTAGTTTAGTTTAGTTTAGGTTAGGTTAGGTTAGGTTAGATAAGGTTAATTAAGATTAAATTATTTTTGTTTAGTTTTGTTTATAGTTTACTTACCTTAGTTTATAGTTTAATTTAGTTTACTTTAGGTTATTTTAATTTGGTTTAGTTTAGTTTAGTTTAGTTTAGTTTAGGTTAGGTTAGTTTAGTTTATAATAGGTTATTTCAGGTTATGTAAGTTTAATTCAGTTTAGTTTAGTTAATTTTATAATTTAATTTATAGTTTTGTTTATAGTTAATTTAGTTTAGTTTAGTTTAGTTTAGTTTAGGTTAAATTATGTTAATTTACTTTAGTTTAGTTTAGGTTAGGTTAGGTTGGGTTAGGTTAGTGTAGTTTAATTTAGTTTAGTTGAATTTAGTTTAGTTTAGTTTAGTTTAGGATACGATAGGTTAGTTTAGTTTAGTTTAGTTTAGTGTAGTTTAGTTTTGTTTAGGTTAGGTTAGGTTAGGTTAGTTTAGATTAGTTTAGGTTTGGTTATGTTAGATTAGGTTAGGTTAGTTTGGTTTAGTTTAGTTAAGTTTAGTTCAGTTTATTCTTTAGTTTAGTTTAGTTTATTTTATAGTTTAGTTTAGTTTTGTTTATAGTTTATTTTGCAGTTTTGTATAGTTTAGTTTAGTTTAATTTATGTTAGGTTAGTTTAGTTTAGTTTAATTTAGGTTAATTTAGTTTAGATTAGTTTGGTTTAGTTTAAAATATAGTATCTTTAGTTTATAGTTTAGTTCATAGTTTTGTTTAGTTTAGTTTAGTTTAGTTTAGGTTTGAATGGGTTAGGTTAGTGTAGTTTAGTTTAGTTTAGTTTAGTTGAATTTAATTTAGTTTAGTTTAGTTTAGTTTAGTTTAGGTTACGTTAGTTTGTGTTAGGTTAGTGTAGTTTAATTTAGTTTAGTTGAATTTAGTTTAGTTTAGTTTAGTTTAGGTTACGTTAGTTTAGTTTAGTTTAGTTTCAGTCAGGTTAGGTTAGGTTATTTTAGTTCAGTTTAGTTTATTTTAGTTTATAGTTTAGTTTAGTTTAGTTTAGTGTAGTTTAGTTTTGTTTAGGTTAAATTAGGTTAGGTTAGTTTAGTTCAGTTTAGGTTAGGTAACGTTACATTAGGTTAGGTTAGGTTAGTTTGGTTTAGTTTAGTCTAGTTAAGTTTAGTTTAGTTTATTCTTTATTTTAGTTTAGTTTATTTTAGAGTTTAATTTAGTTTTGTTTATAGTTTAGCTTGCAGTTTAGTATAGTTTAGTTTACTTTAATTTAGTTTAGGTTAAGTAAGGATAGGTTAGGTTAGGTTAGTTTAGTTTAGTTTAGTTTATGTTAGGTTAGGTTAGTTTAATTTAGTTTAGTTTTGTTTATAGTTTAGTTTATAGTTTAGTTGAGTTTAGTTTATAGTTTAATTTAGTTTAGTTTAGTTTATTTTAGTTTAATTTTGGTTAATTTAGTTTAGTTTAGTTTAGTATAGTTTTAAAATATAGTATCTTTACTTTATAGTTTAGTTCATAGATTTGTATAGTTTAGTTTAGTTTAGTTCAGGTTAGTACATAGTAGTTTAGTTTAGTTTAGTTTATAGTTTAATTTATAGATTAGTTTAGTTTATAGTTTAATTAATAGTTTAGTTCAGTTTAGTTTATAATGGTTTAGTTTAGTTTAGTTTAGATTATTTTAGGTTAGTTTACTTTAGTATAGGTTAGGTTAAGTTAGGTTAGGTTAGGTTAGTTAGGTTTAGTTTAGTTTAGTTTATAGTTTAGTTTAGTTTAGTTTAGTTTATACTTTAGTTTATACTTTAGTTTATATTTTAGTTTATAGTTTAGTTTAATTTAGTGTTGTTTATTTTGGTTTAGTTTTGTTTAGTTTTGTTTAAATTAGTTTCGTTTAGGTTAGGTTATGTTAGATTAGGTAGGTTAGGTAAGCGTAGTTTAGTTTAGTTTAGTTTAGGTTAGGTTAGGTTAGGTTAGGTTAGGTTAAGTTAGGTTAGGTTAGTTTAGGCTAGTTTAGTTTAATTTAGTTTATAGTTTAGTTTACTTATTTTTTTATTTAATTTAGTGTAGTTTAGTTTATAGTTTAGTTTATAGTTTAGTTTATTTGAGTTTGTAGTTTAATTTAGTTTTGTTTAATTTAGTTTATTTTAGGTTAGGTTAGATTAGTTTCGTTTAATTTAGTTAAGTTTATAGTTTAGTTATGTTTAGTTTATAGTTTAATTTATAATTTAGTTTAGTTTAGTTTACCTTTTAGTTTATCGTTTAGTTTAGTTTAGTTTAGATTAGTTTAGTTTAGGTCAGTTTAGGTTAGGTAAAGTTAGGTTAGGTTAGTTTAGATTAGTTTAGTTTAGTTTAGTTTATAGTTTAGTTTATTTTAGTTTATAGTTTAATTTAGTTTAATTTAGTTTAGTTCAGTTTACATTAGTTTAGGTTAGGTTAGGTTAATTTAGTTTAGGTTAGATTAGGTAAGTTTAATTTTGTTTAGTTTGGTTTAGTTTAATTTATAGTTTAGTTTATAGTTTTGTTTATAGTTAATTTAGTTTATAGTTTAATTTAGGTTAGGTTAGTTTAGTTTAGTTAAGTTTAGTTTATAGTTTAGATTAGTTTATAGTTTACTTTACAGTTTTGATTAGTTTAGTTTAGTTTGGGTTAGGTTAGGTTATGTTAGTTTATTTTGTTTAGTTTATAGTTTAGTTTAGTTTAGTTTACAGTTTCGTTTATCCTATAGTTTATAGTGTAGTTTATAGTTTAGTTTAATTTAGTGTAGTTTAGTTTTGTTTAGTTTAGTATAGTTTAGTTTACTTTAGGTTAGGTTAGATTATGTTAGGTTTGGTTAGCTTACTTTAATTTAGTTTAGTTTAGGTTAGGTTAGGTTAGTTTAGTTTAGTTAACTTTGGTTTAGTTTAGTTTAGTTTAGTTTATAGTTTAGTATATAGTTTAGTTTAGTTAAGTTTATAGTTTAATTTATAATTTAGTTTACTTTAATTTAATTTAGTTTAGAGTAGGTTAGGTTAGGTTAGGTTAGTTTAGTTTAGTTTAAGTTAGTTTAGTTTAGTTTGTAGTTTAGTTTAGTTTAGTTTAGGTTAAGTTATGTTAGGTTCGTTTAATTTAATTTAGTTTAGATTAGGTTAGATTAGATTATGTTAGGGTAGTTAAGTTTAGTTTAGTTGAATTTAGGTTATAGTTTGATTTATAGTTTAGTTTAGTTTACTTTATAGTTTAGTTTAGTTTAATTTAGTTTACTTTAGTTTATAGTTTGGTTTATAGTTTGGTTTAGGTTAATTTATGTTACGTTAGTTTAGTGTAGTTTGGTTTAGTTTGGGGTAGGTTATGTAATGTTAGGTTAGGTTAGGTTAGTGTAGTTTAGTTTGGTTTAGCTGAATTTTGTTTAGTTTAGTTTAGTTTAGGTTACGTTAGGTTAGTTTACTTTAGTTTAGTGTATGTTAGGTAAGGTTAGGTTAATTTAGTTTAGTTTAGTATATAGTTTAGTTTAGTTTATAATTTATTTTATAATTTAGTATAGTTTAATTTATAGATTAGTTTATAGTTTAGTTAAAATTTTAGTTTAGTTTATTTTAGTTTAGGTTAGGTTACGGAAGGTTAGGTTAGGTTAGGTTAGTTTAGATTAGTTTGGTTTATGTAAAGTTAGGTTAGGTTAGTTTAGTACAGTCTAGTTTACTTTTGTTTACAGTTAAGTTAAGTTTAGTTTATAGTTCAGTTTATAGTTTAGTTTAATTTAGGTTAGGTTGTGTTAGTTCAGTTTAGTTTAGTTTGGGTTAGGTTAGGTTAGTTTAGTTTAGTTTACAGTTTAGTTTATTTTTTAGTTTGTAGTGTAGTTTATAGTTTAGTTTAATTTAGTGTAGTTTAGTTTGGTTTGGTTTAGTATAGTTTCGTTTACGTTAGGTTATGTTAGATTAGGTTAGGTTAGGTTAGCTTACTTTAGTTTAGTTTAGTTTAGGTTAGGTTAGGGTATGTTAGGTTAGGTTAGTTTAGTTTAGTTAAGTTTATATTAATTTAGTTTAGTTTAGTTTAGTGTATAGTTTAGGTAATCGTTTAGTTTAGTTTAGATTAGTTTAGTTTAGGTCAGTTTAGTTTAGGTTAAGTTAGCTTAGGTTAGTTTAGATTAGTTTAGTTTAACTTAGTTTAGTTTATAATTTAGTTTATTTTAGTTTGTAGTTTAATTTAGATTAGTTTAGTTTAGTTTGGTTTAGGTTAGGTTAGGTTAGGTTAGTTTAGTTTAGTTTAGGTTGGGTGTTGTTAGATTAGGTTAGATTAGGTTAGTTTGGTTTAGTTTAGTCTAGTTAAATTTAGTTTAGTTATACTTTAGTTTAGTTTAGTTTAGTTTTCTTTGTAGTTAAGTTTATAGTTTAGTGTAGTTTAGTTTAGTTTAATTTAGTTTAGCTAAGTTTTGTTTAGTTTAGTTTAGTTTAGTTTTGGGTAGGTTATGTTAGGTTAGGTTAGTTTAGTTTAGTTGAGTTTAGTTTAGTTTAGGTTAGGTTAGGTAAGTTTAGGATAGGTTGGGTTAGGTTAGTTTAGTTCAAATTAGTTTATGTTAGGTTAGTTTAGTTTAGTTAGGTTTTGTTTATAGTTTAGTTTAGTTTACAGTTTAGTTCATATTTTATTTTCGTTTAATATATAGTTTAATTTAGTTTACTTTAGTTTAATTTAGGTTTTTTTAGTTTAGTTTAGTTTAGGTTAGGTTAGGTTAGGTTATGTTGGGTTAAGTTAGCTCAGTTTAGTATACTTTAGTTTAGTTTAAAATATAGTATCTTTAGTTTATAGTTTAGTTCATAGTTTGGTTTAGTTTAGTTTAGTTTAGTTTAGGTTAGGTTAGAGTAGTTTAGTTTAGTTTAGTTTAGGTTAGATTAGGTTAGTGTAGTTTAGTTTAGTTTAGTTTAGTTGAATCTAGTTTATTTTAGTTTAGTGTAGGTTAGGTTGGTTTAGTTTTAGTATAGTTAAGGTTCAGTTAGGTTAGGTTAGTTTAGTTTAGTTTAGTTTAATTTATAGTTTAGTTTATACTTTAGTGTATAGTTTAGTTTAGTTTAGTGTAGTTTAGTTTGGTTTAGTTTTGTTTAGTTTAGTTTTGTTTAGTTTCGTTTAGGTTAGGTTATGTTAGATTAGGTTAGATTAGGTTAGGTAAGCTTAGTTTAGTTTAGTTTACTTTAAGTTAGGTTAGGTTAGGTTCGGTTAGGTTAGAGTAGTTTAGTTTAGGTTAGGTTATGATAGGTTAGTGCCGTTTAATTTAATTTAGTTTAGTTTAGTTGAATTTAATTTATTTTACTTAGGTCAGTTTAAGTAAGTTAGGATAGTCTAGTTCAGTATAGGTTAATTTACGTTAGGTAAGTTTAATTCAGTTTAGTTTAGTTTAGTTTAATTTAGTTTAGCTAAGTTTAGTTTAGTTTAGTTTAGTTTAGTTTAGTTAATAGTTTAATTTATAATTTAGTTTAGTTTAGTTTAGTTTAGTTTAATTTAGTTTAGAGTAGGCTAGGTTAGGTTAGGATAGTTTAGTTTAGTTTAGTTTAAGTTAGGTTAGGTTAGTTTAATTTATTTCAGTTTAATTT
This sequence comes from Metallyticus violacea, assembly GCA_030762175.1. Lineage (NCBI taxonomy): Eukaryota > Metazoa > Arthropoda > Insecta > Mantodea > Metallyticidae > Metallyticus > Metallyticus violacea. The sequence continues at coordinate 97,919,455 of CM060835.1, read as the reverse complement.
AGTTTAGTTTAGTTTATAGTTTAATTTATAGTTTAGTTTAGTTTACTTTATAGTTTAGTTTAGTTAATTTATAGTTTAATTTAGTTTAGTTTAGTTTAATTTAGTTTCGTTTGGTTTATAGTTTGGTTTATAGTTTAGCTTAGATTAGTTTAGTTTAGTTTAGTTTAGGTTAAGTTATGTTAGGTTAGTGTAGTTTAGTTTAGGTCAGGTTCGGTTAGGTGAGGGTAGGTAAGTTTAATTTAGTTCAGTTTAGTTTAGTTAAGTTTAGTTTATAGTTTAGTTTATAGTTTAGTTTGTAGTTTAATTTAGTTTAGGTTAGTTTAGTTTAGGTTAAGTTATGTTAGGTTCCTTTAGTTTAATTTAGTTTAGATTAGGTTAGGTTAGGTTAGGTTAGGGTATTTAAGTTTAGTTTAGTTGAATTTAGTTTAGTTTAGTTCAGTTTAGGTTAGGTTAGGTTAGTTTAGTTTAGTTGAGTTTAGGTTTGGTTAGGTTAGGTTAGGTTAGGTTAGTTTAGTTTAGTTTAGTTTATAGTTCAGTTTAGTTTAGTTTAGTTTAATTTATGTTAGGTTAGTTTAGTTTAGGTTAGGTTAGGTTAGGTTAGTGTAGTTTAGTTTAGTTTAGCTGAATTTTGTTTAGTTTAGTTTATATTAGGTTACGTTAGGTTAGTTTAGTTTAGTTTTTTTTAGTGTATGTTAGGTTAGGTTAGGTTAGTTTGGTATAGTTTAGTTTAGTTTAGTTTTGTTTATGGTTTGGTTTAGTTTAGTTTATTGTTCAGTTTATAGTTTAGTTTAGTTTAGTTTAGTTTAGGTTAGGTTGGGTTAGTTTAGTTTAGGTTAGGTTAGGTTAAGTTAGGTTAGTTTAGTTTAGTATAGTTTAGTTTAGTTTAGTTTATAGTTTAGTTTATTTTATTTTATAGTTTAGTTTGTAGTTTTGTTTAGTTTAGTTTAGTTTAGTTTAGTTAACTTAGGTTAGGTTAGGTTAGGTTAGGTTAGGTAGGAGTAGTTTTTTTTAGGTTAGGTTATGAGAGGTTAGTGCAGTTTAATTTAATTTAGTTTAGTTTGGTCGATTTTAATTTAGTTTACTTAGGTCAGTTTAGGTAAGTTAGGTTAGCTTAGTTTAGTATAGGTTTGGTTACGTTAGGTAAGTTTAATTCAGTTTAGTTTAATTTAGTTTAGTTTATAGTTTAATTTATAGTTCTGTTTATAGTTAATTTAGTTTAGTATAGTTTAGTTTAGTTTAGGTTAAATTATGTTAGGTTTGTTTATTTTAGTTTAGGATAGGTTATGTTAGATTAGGTTAGGTTAGGTTAGTTTGGTTTAGTTTAGTCTAGTTAAGTTTAGTTTAGTTTATACTTTAGTTTAGTTTAGTTTATTTTATAGTTTAGTAAAGTTTTGTTTATAGTTTAGTTTGCAGTTTAGTATAGTTTTGTTTAGTTTATTTTAGTTTAGCTAAGTTTAGTTTAGTTTAGTTTATACTTTAATTTATAATTTAGTTTAGTTTAGTTTAGTTTAATTTAGTTTAGAGTGGGCTAGGTTAGGTTAGGGTAGTTTAGTTTAGTTTAGTTTAGGTTAGGTTAGGTTAGGTTAGTTTAGGTTAGTTTAATTTATTTGAGTTTAATTTAGTTTAGTTTAGTTTATAGTTTAATTTATAGTTTAGTTTAGTTAACTTTATAGTTTGGTTTAGTTAATTTATAGTTTAATTTAGTTTAGTTAGTTTAAATAAGTTTCGTTTAGTTTATAGTTTATTTATATTTTAGCTTAGTTTAGTTTAGTTTAGTTTAGGTTAATATATGTTAGGTTAGTTTAGTTTAGTTTAGTTGAGGTTCGGTTAGGTTAGGTTAGGTAAGTTTAATTTAGTTCAGTTTAGTTTAGTTAAGTTTAGTTTATAGTTTAGTTTATAGTTTAGTTTGTAGTTTAATTTAGTTTAGGTTAGTTTAGTTTAGTTTATTTTAAGTTATGTTAGGTTCGTTTAGTTTAATTTGGTTTAGATTAGGTTAGGTTAGGTTAGGTTAGGGTATTTAAGTTTAGTTTAGTTGAATTTAGTTTAGTTTAGTTCAGTTTAGGTTAGGTTAGGTTAGTTTAGTTTAGTTGAGTTTAGGTTAGGTTAGGTGAGGTTAGGTTATTTTAGTTTAGTTTAGTTTATTTAAGTGTAGTTTAGTTTATAGTTCAGTTTAGTTTAATTTTGTTTAATTTAGTTTAGCTAAGTTTAGTTTAGTTTAGTTTAGTTTAGTTTTGGGTAGATTATGTTAGGTTAGGTTAGTTTAGTTTAGTTTAGGTTAGGTTAGGTTAGGTAAAGTTAGTTTAGATAAGTTAAGTTTAGTTTCGTTTAGGTTAGGTTAAGTAAGATTAAGTTAGGTTAGGTTAGTTTAGTTTAGTTTATGTTAGGTTAGGTTAGTTTAGTTTAGTTTAGTTTTGTTTATAGTTTAGTTTAGTTTAATTTATAGTTTAGTTTATAGTTTAGTTAGTTTAGTTTATAGTTTAATTTAGTTTAGTTTAGTTTAGTTTAATTTAGGTTAATTTAGTTTAGTTTAGGTTAGGTTAAGTTAAGTTAGGTTAGTTTAGTTTAGTTTAGTACAGTTTAGTTTAGTTCAAAATATAGTATCTGTAGTTTATAGTTTAGTTCATAGTTTTCTTTAGATTAGTTTAGTTTAGGTTAGGTTAGGTTAGTTTAGTTTAGTTTAGTTTATAGTTCAGTTTAGTTGAGTTTAGTTTAATTTATGTTAGGTTAGTTTAGTTTAGGTTAGATTAGGTTACGTTAGTGTAGTTTAGTTTAATTTAGTTTAGTTGAATTTAATTTAGTTTAGTTTATTTTAGTTTAGGTTAGGTTAGGTTAGTTTAGGTTAGATTAGCTTATGTTAGTTAAGTTTAGTTTAGTTTAGTTTAGTTTAATTTAGGTTAATTTAGTATACCTTAGTTTAGGTTAGGTTAAATTAGGTTATTTTAGTTTAGTTTAGAGTAGTACAGTTTAGTTTAGTTTAAAATATAGTATGTGTAGATTATAGTTTAGTTCATAGTTTTCTTTAGATTAGTTTAGTTTAGGTTAGGTTAGAGTAGTTTAGTTTATTTTAGTTTAGTTTACTTTAGGTTAGATTAGCTTACGTTAGTGTAGTTTAGTTTAATTTAGTTTAGTTGAATTTAATTTAGTTTAGTTTATTTTAGTTTAGGTTAGGTTAGGTTAGTTTAGGTTAGATTAGCTTAGGTTAGTTAAGTTTAGTTTAGTTTAGTTTAGTTTGTAGTTTAGTTTAGTTTAGTGTAGTTTTGGTTAGGTTATGTTAGATTAGGATAGCTTAGGTTAGCTTAGTTTAGTTTTGTTTAGTTTCGGTTAGGTTAGGATAGGTTAGGTTAGTTAAGTTTAGTTTAGTTTAGTTTAGTTAAGTTTAGTTTAGTTTATAGTTTAGTTCAGTTTAGTATATAGCTTAGTTTATAGCTTAGTTTAGTTCATAGTTTAATTAATATTTAAGTTTAGTTTAGTTTAATTTAGTTTAATTTATGATTTACTTTAGTTTATAGTTTAGTTTATAGTTTAGTTTAGTATAGTTTATAATAGTTTAGTTTAGTTTAGTTTAGGTTAGGTTAGGATGGTTTAGTTTAGTTTAGGTTAAGTTAGGTTAGAATAGGTTAAGTTATGTTAGGTTAGTTTAGATTAGTTTAGTTTAGTTTATAGTTCAGTTTACTTTAGTATATTATTTAATTTAGTTCAGTTTAGTTTATAGTTTCGTTTATAGTTTAGTTTGGTTTAGTTTAGTTTAATTTACTTTACCTTAGATTAGTTTAGTTTGTTTTAGGTTAGGTTAGTTTAGGTGAGGTTAGTTTAGTTTAGTTTAATTTAGTTTAGTTTAATTTAGTTTAGTTTAGTTTATAGTTTAGTTTAGTTTATTTTATAGTTCAATTTATAGTTTAGTTTAGTTTAGTTTATAGTTTAGTTTATCGTTTAGTTTAGTTTAGTTTAGTTTAGTATAGGTTAGAATAGGTTAGTTTAGATTAGTTTAGTTTAGGGCAGTTTAGGTTAGATTAAGTTGGGTTAGGTTAGTGTAGATTAGTTTAGTTTAGTTTAGTTTAGTTTATAGTTTAGTTTATTTTAGTTTATAGTTTAATTTAGTTTAGTATAATTTAGGTTAGGTTAGATTAGGTTAATTTAGTTTAGTTTAGGTTAGGTTACGTTATGCAAGCTTAATTTAGTTTAGTTTGGTTTACTTTAATTTATAGTTTAGTTTATAGTTTTGTTTATAGTTTAGTTTAGTTTGGTTTATAGTTTTATTTAGTTTAGTTTAGTTTAATTTAGGTTAGGTTAGTTTACTTTAGTTTAGTTTAGTTTAAAATATAATATCTTTAGTTTATAGTTTAGTTCATATTTTGGTTTAGTTTAGTTTAGTTTAGTTTAGTTCAGGTTAGTATAGAGTAGTTTTGTTTTGTTTAGTTTATAGTTTAATTTATAGTTTACTTTAGTTTATAGTTTAGTTTATAGTTTAGTTCAGTTTAGTTTATAATAGTTTAGTTTAGTTTAGATTATGTTAGGTTAGTTTAGTTTAGTATAGGTTGGGTTAAGTTAGGTTAGGTTAGGTTAGTTAGGTTTAATTTAGTTTAGTTTATTGTTTACTTTAGTTTAGTTTAGTTTATAGTTTAGTTTATACTTTAGTTTATATTTTAGTTTATAGTTTAGTTTAGTTTAAGGTTGTTTATTTTGGTTTAGTTTAGTTTAAATTAGTTTCGTTTAGGTTAGGTTATGTTAGATTAGGTTAGGTTAGGTAAGCTTAGTTTAGTTTAGTTTAGGTTAGGTTAGGTTAGGTTAGGTTAGTTAAGTTCAGTTTAGTTTAGTTTAGTTAAGTTTGGTTTAATTCATAGTTTAGTTTAGTTTATAGTTCAATTTATAGTTAAGTTTAGTTTAGTTTAGTTTAATTTAGTTTAGTTTAGTTTATTTTAGGATAGCTTATGTTACGTTAGGTAAGGTTAGTTTAGTTTATAGTTTAATTTATTGTTTAGTTTGGTTTATAGTTTAGTTTATAGTTTAGTTTAGTTTAGTTTATTATAGTTTAGTTTAGGTTAGGTTAGTTTAGTTTAGTTTAGTTTAGGTTAGGTTTGGCTATGTAAAGTTAGGTTAGGTTAGTTTAGGCTAGTTTAGTTTAGTTTAGTTTATAGTTTAGTTTACTTTAGTTTATTATTTAATTTAGTGTAGTTTAGTTTGTAGTTTAGTATATTTTAGTTTGTAGTTTAATTTAGTTTAGGTTAGGTTAGTTTAGTTTAGTTTCTTTTAATTTAGTTTAATTTAGTTTATAGTTTAGTTAAGTTTAGTTTATAGTTTAATTTATAATTTAGTTTAGTTTAGTTAATCTTATAGTTTATCGTTTAGTTTAGTTTAGATTAGTTTAGTTTACGTCAGTTTATTTTAGGTTAAGTTAGATTAGGTTAGTTTAGATTAGTTTATTTTAGTTTATAATTTAGTTTATTTTAGTTTATAGTTTAATTTAGTTTAATTTAGTTTAGTTTAGTTTACTTTAGGTTAGGTTAGGTTAGGTTAATTTGGTTTAGTTTAGGTTAGGTTAGGTAAGTTTAATTTAGTTTAGTTTGGTTTAGTTTAATTTATAGTTTAGTTTATAGATTTGTTTATAGTTTAGTTTAGTTTATAGTGTAATTTAGTTTATTTTAGTTTAGTTTAATTTAGGTTAGGTTAGTTTAGTTTAGGTTAGGTTAGGTTAGGTTAGGTTAATTTAGTTTAGTTGAGTGTAATTTAGTTTAGTTTAGTTTAGTTAATAGTTTAATTTATAGTTTAGTTTAGATAATTTATAGTTTAATTTAGTTAAGTTTAGTTTAATTTAGTTTAGTTTAGTTTGTAGTTTAGTTTAGTTTAGTTTAGTTTAGTTTAGGTTAAGTTATGTTAGGTTCGTTTAGTTTAATTTAGATTTGATTAGGTTAGATTAGAATACGTTAGGGTAGTTAAGTTTAGTTTAGATGAATTTAGGTTATAGTTTGATATATAGTTTAGTTTAGTTTACTTTATAGTTTAGTTTAGTTAATTTATAGTTTAATTTACTTTAGTTTAGTTTAGTTTAATTTAGTTTACTTTAGTTTATAGTTTTGTTTATAGTTTAGTTTAGTTTAGTTTAGGTTAGGTTAGGTAAGGTTAGGTTAGGTTATGTTAGTGTAGTTTAGTTTAGTTTAGCTGAATTTTGTTTAGTTTAGTTAAGTTTAGGTTACGTTAGGTTAGTTTAGTTTAGTTTAGTGTATGTTAGGTTAGGTTAGTTTAGTTTAGTTTAGTTTAGTTTATAGTTTAGTTTAGTTTAGTTTATAATTTATTTTATAATTTAGTATACTTTAATTTATAGATTAGTTTATAGTTTAGTTAAAATTTTAGTTTAGTTTATTTTAGTTTTGGTTAGGTTACGGAAGGTTAGGTTAGGTTAGGTTAGTTTAGATTAGTTTGGTTTATGTAAGGTTAGGTTAGATTAGTTTAGTATAGTTTACTTTACTTTAGTTTACAGTTTAGTAAAGTTTAGTTTATAGTTCAGTTTATAGTTTACTTTAGTTTAGGTTAGGTTGGGTTAGTTCAGTTTAGTTTAGTTTGGGTTAGGTTAGGTTAGTTTAGTTTAGTTTACAGTTTAGTTTATTCTTTAGTTTATAGTGTAGTTTATAGTTTAGTTTAATTTAGTAAATTTAGTTTGGGTTATTTTAGTATAGTTTCGTTTACGTTAGGTTATGTTAGATTAGGTTAGCTTAGGTTAGCTTACTTTAGTTTAGTTTAGGTTAGGTTAGGATAGGTTAGTTTAGTTTAGTTAAGTTTAGTTTAATTTAGTTTAGTTTAGTTTAGTTTAGTGTATAGTTTAGGTAATCGTTTAGTTTAGTTTAGATTAGTTTAGTTTAGGTCAGTTTAGTTTATGTTAAGTTAGCTTAGGTTAGTTTAGATTAGTTTAGTTTAATTTAGTTTAGTTTATAATTTAGTTTATTTTAGTTTGTAGTTTAATTTAGATTAGTTTAGTTTAGTTTAGGTTGGGTTATATTAGATTAGGTTAGATTAGGTTAGTTTGGTTTAGTTTAGTATAGTTAAATTTAGTTTAGTTATACTTTAGTTTAGTTTAGTTTAGTTTATAGTTTAGTTTAGTTTTCTTTATAGTTAAGATTATAGTTCAGTATAGTTTAGTTTAGTTCAATTTAGTTTAGCTAAATTTAGTTTAGTTTAGTTTAGTTTTGGGTAGGTTATGTTAGGTTAGTTTAGTTTAGTTTAGGTTAGGTTAGGTTAGGTTAGTTTAATTTAGTTGAGTTTAGTTTAGGTTAGGTTAGGAAAGGTTAGGTTAGGTTAGGTTAGGTTAGTTAGATTAGTCTAGTTTATGTGAGGTTAGGTTAGTTTAGTTTAGTTTAGTCTAGGTTAGGTTTCGCTAGGTTAAGTTAGGTTAGGTTAGTTTAGATTAGTTTAGTTTAGTTTATATTTTAGTTTACTTTAGTTTATTATTTAATTTAGTGTAGTTAATTTATAGTTTCGTTTATAGTTTAGTTTGGTTTATTTTAGTTTTTTTTAGTTTAGCTTAGATTAGTTTAGTTTGTCTTAGGTTAGGTTAGGTTAGGTAAGATTAGTTTAATGTAGTTGAGTTTAATTTAGTTTAGTTTAGTTTATATTTTAGTTTACTTTAGTCTATAGTTCAATTTATAATTTAGTTTAGTTTAGTTTTTAGTTTAGGTTATCGTTTAGTTTAGTTTAGATTAGTTTAGTTTAGGTCAGTTTAGGTTAGGTTAAGTTAGGTTAGGTTAACTTAGATTAGTTTAGTTTAATTTAGTTTAGTTTATAGTTTAGTTTATTTTAGTTTATAGTTTAATTTAGTTTAGTTTAGTTTAGTGTAGTTTAGTTTGGTTGGGTTAGGTTAGGTTAATTTAGTTTAGTTTAGGTTAGGTTAGGTAAGTTTAATTTAGTTTAGTTTAATTTATAGTTTATTTTATAGTTTTGTTTATAGTTTAGTTTAGTTTATAGTTTAATTTAGTTTAGTTTAGTTTAGTTTAGTATAGTTTAACTTGGGTTAGGTTAGGTTAGTTTAGTTTAGTTTAGTTAAGTTTAGGTTAGGTTAGGTTAATTTACTTTAGTATAGTTTAGTTTAGTTTATTTTAGTTTAGTTTATAGTTTAGTTTACAGTTTAGGTTAGTTTAGTTTAGTTTAGTTTGGGTTAGGTTAGGTTAGGTCAGTTTAGTTTAGTTTAGTTTATAGTTTAGTTTAGTTTAGTTTATAATAGTTTAATTTAGTATAGTGTAGGTTATGTTAGGTTAGTTTAGTTCAGTATAGGTTAGATTAAGTTAGGTTAAGTTAAGTCAGTTAGGTTTAGTTTAGTTTAGTTTATATTTTATTTTAGTTTAGTTTAGTTTGTAGTTTAGTTTATACTTTAGTTTATATTTTAGTTTATAGTTTAGTTTAGTTAAGTGTTGTTTATTTTGGTTTAGTTTTGTTTAGTTTAGTTTAAATTAGTTTCGTTTAGGTTAGGTTAGGTAACTTTAGGTTAGGTTGGGTTAGGTTAGTTTAGTTCAGTCTAGTTTATGTTAGGTGAGGTTAGTTTAGTTTACTTAGGTTTTGTTTATACTTTAGTTTACTTTAGTTTATAGTTTAGTTCATAGTTTATTTTAGTTTAATATATAGTTTAATTTAATTTAGTTTAGTTTAGTTTAATTTAGGTTAATTTAGTTTAGTTTAGTTTAGGTTAGGTTAGGTTAGGTTAAGTTAGTTCAGTTTAGTATAGTTTAGTATAGTTTAAAATATAGTATGTTTAGTTTATAGTTTAGTTCATAGTTTTGTTTAGTTTAGTTTAGGTTAGGTTAGACTAGTTTAGTTTAGTTTAGTTTAGTTTAGGTTAGATTAGGTTAGGTTAGTGTAGTTTAGTTTAGTTTAGTTTAGTTGAATTTAGTTTAGTTTAGTTTAGGGTAGGTTAGGTTGGTTTAGTTTTAGTATAGTTTAGGTTCAGTTAGGTTAGGTTAGTTTAGTTTAGTTTAGTTTACTTTAGTTTATTATTTAATTTAGTTTAGTTTAGTTTATAGTTTCGTTTATAGTTTAGTTTGGTTTAGTTTAGTTTAATTTAGTTTAACTTAGATTAGTTTAGTTATTTTTAGGTTAGGTTAGGTGAGGTTAGTTTAGTTCAGTTTAGTTTAATTTAGTTTAGTTTAGTTTATAGTTTAGTTTAGTTTAGTTTATAGTTCAATTTATAGTTTAGTTTAGTTTATTTTATCGTTTAGTTTAGTTTAGTATAGTTTAGTTTAGGTTAGAGTAGGTTAGTTTAGATTAGTTTAGCTTAGCGCAGTTTGGGTTAGGTTAAGTTATGTTATTTTGTTTGGTTTAGTTTAGTTTAGTTTAGTTTATAGTTTAAAGTTTAGTTTATAGTTTAGTTTATAGTTTAGTTTAGATTAGTGTAGTTTAGTTTGGTTTAGTTTATTTTAGTTTAGTTCAGTTTAGTTTCGTTTAGCTTGGGTTATGTTATATTAGGTGAGCTTAGGTTAGCTTAGTTTACCCTAGTTTAGTTTAGGTTAGGTAAGGTTAGAATAGGTTAGTTAAATTTAGTTTAGTTTAGTTTAGTTAGGTTTAGTTTAGTTATAGTTTAGTTCATAGTTTAGTTTAGATTATAATTTAATTTATAGTTTAGTTTAGTTTAGTTTAATTTAGTTTAGCTTTCTTTAGTTTCCCTTAGATTACTTTAGTTTAGGATATGTTAGGTTAGGTTAGTTTAGTTTAGTTTACTTTAGTTTAATTAAGGTTAATTTAGTTTAATTTAGTTTAGTTTAGGTTAGGTTAGGTTAGTTTGGTTTAGTATAGTTTAATTTAGTTTAAAATATAGTATCTTTAGTTTATAGTTTAGTTCATAGTTTTGTTTAGTTTAGTTTAGTTTAGGTTAGGTTAGAGTAGTTTAGGTTAGTGTAGTTTAATTTAGTTTAGTTTAGTTGAATTTAATTTAATTTTGTTTAGTTTAGGTTAGTTTAGGTTAGTTTAGTTTAGTATAGGTTAGGTTAAGTTAGGTTAGCTTAGTTTAGTTTATAGTTTAGTTTAGTTTAGTTTAGTTTATAGTGTGGTTTATACTTTAGCTTATATTTTAGTTTATAGTTTAGTTTAGATTAGTGTAGTTTAGTTTGGTTTAGTTTGGTTTAGTTTAGTTTAAATTAGTTTCGCTTAGGTTAGGTTAAGTTAGAATAGGTTAGGTTAGGTAAGCCTAGTTTAGTTTAGTTTAGGTTAGGTTAGGTTAGGTTTGGTTAGGTTGGTTAAGTTCAGTTTAGTTTAGATTAGTTAAGTTTAGTTTAGTTTATAGTTTAGTTCAGTTTAGTTTATAGCTTAGTTTATAGTTTAGTTTAGTTTATAGTTTAATTTATAGTTAAGTTTAGTTTAGTTTAGTTTAATTTAGGTTAGTTAAATTTATTTTAGGGTAGCTTATGTTAGGTTAGGTTAGTTTATAGTTTAATTTATAGTTTAGTTTAGTTTATAATTTAGTTTATAGTTTAGTTCAGTTTATAATAGTTTAGTTTATGTTAGGTTAGGTTAGTTTAGTTTAGTTTAGTTTAGGTTAGGTTTGGCTAGGGTAGGTTAGGATAGGTTAATTTAGATTAGTTTAGTTTAGTTTAGTTTATAGTTTAGTTTACTTTAGTTTATTATTTAATTTAGTGTAGTTTAGTTTATAGCTTCGTTTATAGTTTAGTTTAGGTTACCTTAGGTTAGTTTAGTTTAGTTTAGTGTATGTTAGGTTAGGTTAGGTTAGTTTAATTTAGTTTAGTTTATTTTAGTTTATAGTTTAGTTTAGTTTAGTTTATAATTTATTTTATAATTTAGTATACTTTAGTTTATAGATTAGTTTATTGTTTAGTTAATATTTTAGTTTATTTTAGTTTACGTTAGGTTAGGTTAGGCAAGGTTAGGTTAGGTTAGGTTAGGTTAGTTTAGTTTCGTTTAGTCTAGTTAAATTTAGTTTAGTTATACTTTAGTTTAGTTTAGTTTATAGTTTAGTTTAGTTTTCTTTATAGTTAAGTTTATAGTTACGTTAGTTTAGTTTAGTTTAATTTAGTTTAGCTAAGTTTAGTTTAGTTTAGTTTAGTTTAGTTTTGGGTAGGTTATGTTAGGTTAGGTTAGGTTAGTTTAGTTTAGTTTAGGCTAGGTTAGGTTAGGTTAGTTTAATTTGGTTGAGTTTAGTTTAGTTTAGGTTAGGTTAGGTAACGTTAGGTTAGGTTAGGTTAGGTTAGTTTAGTTTAGTCTAGTTTATGTGAGGTTAGGTTAGTTTAGTTTAGTTTAGTCTAGGTTAGGTTTCGCTAGGTTAAGTTATGTTAGGTTAGTTTAGATTAGTTTAGTTTAGTTTATATTTTAGTTTACTTTAGTTTATTATTTAATTTAGTGTAGTTAATTTATAGTTTCGTTTATAGTTTAGTTTGGTTTAGTTTAGTTTTTTTTAGTTAAGCTTAAATTAGTATAGTTTGTCTTAGGTTAGGTTAGGTTAGGTGAGATTAGTTTAATTTAGTTGAGTTTAATTTAGTTTAGTTTAGTTTATATTTTAGTTTAGTTTAGTCTATAGTTCAATTTATAATTTAGTTTAGTTTAGTTTTTAGTTTAGGTTATCGTTTAGTTTAGTTTAGATTAGTTTAGTTTAGGTCAGTTTATGTTAGGTTAAGTTGGGTTAGGTTAGTTTAGATTAGTTTAGTTTAATTTAGTTTAGTTTATAGTTTAGTTTATTTTAGTTTATAGTTTAATTTAGTTTAGTTTAGTGTAGTTTAGTTTGGTTAGGTTAGGTTAGGTTAATTTAGTTTAGTTTAATTTATAGAATATTTTATAGTTTTGCTTATAATTTAGTTTAGTTTATAGTTTAATTTAGTTTACTATAGTTTAGTTTAGTATAGTTTAACTTGGGTTAGGTTAGGTTAGTTTTGTTTAGTTTAGTTAAGGCTAGGTTACCTTAGGTTAGGTTAATTTACTTTAGTATAGTTTAGTTTAGTTTATTTTAGTTTAGTTTATAGTTTAGATTACAGTTTAGGTTAGTTTATTTTAGTTTAGTTTAGTTTGGGTTAGGTTAGGTTAGGTCAGTTTAGTTTAGTTTTATTTATAGTTAAGTTTAATTTAGTTTAGTTTGATTTAGTTTAGTTTAGTTTATTTTAGTGCAGCTTATGTTAGGTTAGGTAAGTTAAGTTTAGTTTAGAGTTTAATTTAGAGTTTAGTTTAGTTTATAGTTTAGTTTAGTTTAGTTTATAATAGTTTAGTTTAGGTTAGGTTAGGTTAGTTTAGTTTAGTTTAGTTTAGGTTAGGTTTGGCTAGGTTAAGTTAGGTTAGGTTAGTTTAAGCTAGTTTAGTTTAATTTAGCTTATAGTTTAGTTTACTTTAGTTTATTATTTAATTTAGTGTAGTTTAGTTTATAGTTTAGTTTTTTTTTGGTTTGTAGTTTAATTTAGTTTTGTTTAGTTTAGTTTCGTTTAATTTAGTTTAGTTTATATTTTAGTTTATCGTTTAGTTAAGATTAGTTTAGTTTATGTCAGTTTAGGTTAGGTTAAGTTATGTTAGGTTAGTTTAAATTAGTTTAGGTTAGTTTAGTTTATAGTTTAGTTTATTTTAGTTTATAGTTTAATTTAGTTTAATTTAGTTTAGTTTAGTTTACTTTAGGTTAGGTTAAGTTAGGTTAATTTAGTTTATTTTAGGTTAGGTTAGGTAAGTTTAATTTATTTTAGTTTGGTTTAGTTTAATTTATAGTTTAGTTTATAGTTTTGTTTATATTTTAGTTTAGTTTATAGTTTAATTTAGTTTAGTTTAGTTTAATTTAGGTTAGTTTAGTTTAGTTTAGTTTATAGTTTAGATTAGTTTATAGTTTACTTTACAGTTTTGTTTAGTTTAGTTTAGTTTAGTTTAGTTTGGGTTAGCTTAGGTTAGGTTAGGTTTATTTAGTTTAGTTTAGTTTATAGTTTAGTTTAGTTTATTTTACAGTTTAGTTTATCCTTTAATTTATAGTGTAGTTTATAGTTTAGTTTAATTTAGTGTAGTTTAGTTTGGTTTAGTTTAGTATAGTTTATTTTACTTTAGGTTAGGTTAAATTATGTTAGGTTTTGTTAGCTTACTATAGTTTTGTTTAGTTTAGTTTAGGTTAGGTTAGGTTAGTTTAGTTTATAATTTAGTTTATAGTTTAGTTTAGTTAAGTTTATAGTTTAATTTATAATTTAGTTTATTTTAGTTTAGTTTAATTTAGTTTAGAGTAAGTTAGGTTAGGTTAGGTTAGTTTAGTTTAGTATAGGTTAGGTTAGGTTAGGTTAGGATAGGTTAATTTAGTTTAGTTGAGTTTAATTTAGTTTAGTTTAGTTTAGTTAATAGTTTAATTTATAGTTTAGTTTAGTTTTTTTATAATTTAGTTTAGTTAATTTATAGTTTAATATAGTTTAGTTTAGTTTAATTTAGTTTAGTTTATTTTGTAGTTCAGTTTAGTTTAGTTTAGTTTAGTTTAGTTTAGTTTAGGTTAAATTATGTTAGGTTCGTTTAGTTTAATTCAGTTTAGATTAGGTTAGATTAGATTACGTTAGGGTAGTTAAGTTTAGTTTAGTTGAATTTAGGTTATAGTTTGATTTATAGTTTAGTTTAGTTTACTTTATAGTTTAATTTAGTTAATTTATATTTTAATTTACTTTAGTTTAGTTTAATTAATTTACTTTAGTTTATAATTTTGTTTATAGTATAGTTTAGTTTAGTTTAGGTTAATTTATGTTACGTTAGTTTAGTTTAGTTTAGCTGAATTTTGTTTAGTTTAGTTTAGTTTAGGTTAAGTTAGCTTAGTTTGGTTTATTTTATTGTATGTTAGGTTAGGTCAGTTTAGTTTAGTTTATTTTAGTTTATAGTTTAGTTTAGTTTAGTTTATAATTTATTTTATAATTTAGTGTACTTTAATTTATAGATTTGTTTTTAGTTTAGTTAAAATTTTAGTTTAGTTTAGTTTAGTTTAGGTTAGGTTCAGTTAGGTTAGGTTAGTTTTGTTTAGTATAGGTTATGTTAGATTATTTTAGTTTAATTCAGTTTAGTTTAGTTTAGTTTATAGTTTAATTTATAGTTATTTTTATAGTTAATTTAGTTTAGTTTAGGTTAAAGTATGTTAATTTACTTTAGTTTAGTTTAGGTTAGGTTAGATTGGTTTAGGTTAGTGTAGTTTAATTTAGTTTAGTTGAATTTAGTTTAGTTTATTTTAGTTTAGGTTACGTTAGGTTAGTTTAGTTTATTTTAGTGTAGTTTAGTTTTATTTAGATTAGGTTAGGTTAGGTTAGTTTAGATTAGTTTAGGTTAGGTTATGTTAGATTAGGTTAGGTTAGGTTAGTTTGGTTTAGTTTACTCTAGTTAAGTTTAGTTCAGTTTATTCTTTAGTTTAGTTTAGTTTATTTTATAGTTTAGTTTAGTTTTTTTATAGTTTAGTTTGCAGTTTAGTATAGTTTAGTTTAGTTTAATTTAGTTTAGGTTAAGTCAGGTTAGGTTAGGTTAGGTTAGGTTAGTTTAGTTTAGTTTATAAATTAGTTTATAGTTTAGTTTAGTTTAGTTTAGTGTGGGTTAGGTTAAGTAATGTTAGGTTAGTTTAGTTTAGTTTATACTTTAGTTTAGTTTATAGTTTAGTTTATAATAGTTTAGTTTAGGTTAAGTTAGGTTAGTTTAGTTTAGTTTAGTTTAGGTTAGATTTGGCTGGGTTAAGTTAGGTTAGGTTAGATTAGGCTAGTTTAGTTTAGTTTAGTTTATAGTTTAGTTTACTTTAGTTTTTTATTTAATTTAGTGTAGTTTAGTTTATAGTTTAGTTTATAGTTTAGTTTATTTTAGTTTGTAGTTTAATTTAGTTTTGTTTAATTTAGTTTAGTTTGGGTTAGGTTAGTTTAGTTTAGTTTCGTTTAATTTAGTTTAGTTCAGTTTATAGTTTAGTTATGTTTACTTTATAGTTTAATTTATAATTTAGTTTAGTTTAGTTTATCTTTTAGTTTATCGTTTAGTTTAGTGTAGATTAGTTTAGTTTAGGTCAGTTTAGGTTAGGTTAAGTTAGGTTAGGTTAGTTTAGATTAGTTTAGTTTAGTTTAGTTTATAGTTAAGTTTATTTAAGTTTACAGTTTAATTCAGTTTAATTTAGTTTAGTTTAGTTTACTTTAGGTTAGGTTAGGTTAGGTTAATTTAGTTTAGTTTAGGTTAGGTTAGGTAAGTTTAATTTAGTTTAGTTTGGTTTAGTTTAATTTATAATTTAGTTTATAGTTTTGTTTATAGTATAGTTTAGTTTATAGTTTAATTTAGTTTAGTTTAGTTTAGTTTAATTTAGGTTAGGTTAGTTTATTTTAGTTTAGTTTAGTTTATAGTTTAGATTAGTTTAGTTTACAGGTTAGCTTATCCTTTAGTTTATAGTGTAGTTTATAGTTTAGTTTAATTTAGTGTAGTTTAGTTTGGTGTAGTTTAGTATAGTTTTGTTTACCTTAGGTTAGGTGAGATTATGTTAGGTTAGGTTAGCTTACTTTATTTTAGTTTATGTTAGGTTAAATTAGGTTAGTTTAGTTAACTTTGGTTTAGTTTAGTTTAGTTAGTTTAGTTTATAATTTAGTTTATATATATGTTTAGTTTAGTTTATAGTTTAATTTATAATTTAGTTTAGTTTAGTTTAATTTAGTTTAATTTAATTTTGAGTATGTTAGGTTAGGTTAGGTTAATTTAGTTTAGTTGAGTTTAATTTAGTTTAGTTTAGTTTAGTTTATAATTTAATTTATAGTTTAGTTTAGTTTACTTTATAGTTTAGTTTAGTTAATTTATAGTTTAATTTAGTTTAGTTTAGTTTAATTTAGTTTAGTTTAGTTTATAGTTTAGTTTAGTTTAGTTTAGGTTAAGTTATGTTAGGTTCGTTTAGTTTAATTTAGTTTAGATTAGGTTACTTTTGATTAGGTTAGGGTAGTTAAGTTTAGTTTAGTTGAATTTAGTTTATAGTTTAATTTATAGTTTAGTTTAGTTTACTTTATAGTTTAGTTTAGTTAATTTACAGTTTAATATACTTTAGTTTAGTCTCGTTTAATTTAGTTTACTTTAATTTATACTTTTGTTTATAGTTTAGTTTAGTTTAGTTTAGTTTAGGTTAATTTATGTTAGGTTAGTTTAGTTTAGATTAGGTTATGTTAGGTTAGGTTAGGCTAGTGTAGTTTATTTTAGTTTAGCTAAATTTGGTTTAGTTTAGTTTAGGATACGTTAGGTTAGTTTAGTTTAGTTTAGTTAAGTGTATGTTAGGTTAGGTTAGGTTAGTGTAATTTAGTTTAGTTTATTTTAGTTTATAGTTTAGTTTAGTTTAGTTTATAATTTATTTTATAGTTTAGTATACGTTAGTTTATAGATTAGTTTATAGTTTAGATAATATTTTAGTTTAGTTTAGTTTAGATTAGGTTAGGGAAGGTTACGTTAGGTTAGTTTATTTTAGTTTAGTTTATGTAAGGTTAGGTTAGGTTAGTTTAGTATAGTTTAGTTTAGTTTTGTTTATAGTTTAGTTTAGTTTAGTTTATAGTTCAGTTTATAGTTTAGTTTAGTTTAGATTAGGTTAGGTTGGGTTAGTTTAGTTTAGGTTAGGTTAGGTTAAGTTAGGTTAGTTTAGTTTAGTATAGTTTAGTTTAGTTTATAGTTTAGTTTATTTTATTTTATAGTTTAGTTTATAGTTTTGTTTAGTTTAGTTTAGTTTAGTTATTTTAGGTTAGGTTAGGTTAGTTTAGAGTAGTTTAGTTTAGGTTAGGTTATGATAGGTTAGTGCAGTTTAATTTAATTTAGTTTAGTTTAGTTGAATTTAATTTATTTTAGTTAGGTCAGTTTAGGTAAGGTATGTTAGTTTAGTTTAGTATAGGTTAGGTTAGGTTAGGTTGGGTTAAGTTAGTGTAGTTTCATTTAGTTTGGTTTATTTTAGTTTAGTTTAATATGAGGTTCCGTTTAGTTTAGTTTTGTTTAATTTAGTTTAGTTTATAGTTTAGTTGAGTTTAGGTTAGTTTAGTTGAGTTTAGTTTAGTTTAGTTTAGGTTAGGTTAGGTTAGGTTAGATTAACTTTGTTTAGGATAGGTTATGTTAGATTAGGTTAGGTTAGTTTGGTTTAGTTTAGTCTAGTTAAGTTTAGTTTAGTTTATACTTTAGTTTAGTTTAGTTTATTTTATAGTTTAGTTAAGTTTTGTTTATAGATTAGTTTGCAGTTTAGTATGTTTAGTTTAGTTTAATTTAGTTTAGCTAAGTTTAGTTTAGTTTAGTTTATAGTTTAATTTATAATTTATTTTAGTTTAGTTTAATTTAGTTTAGGTTAGGTTAGTTTAATTTAGTTGTGTTTAATATAGTTTAGTTTAATTTATAGTTTAATTTATAGTTTAGTTTAGTTTACTTTATAGTTTAGTTTAGATAATTTATAGTTTAATTTAGTTAAGTTTAGTTTAATTTAGTTTAGTTTAGTTTAGTTTGTAGTTTAGTTTAGTTTAGTTTAGTTTAGGTTAAGTTATGTTTGGTTCGTTTAGTTTAATTTAGTTTAGATTAGGATAGATTAGATTACGTTAGGGCAGTTAAGTTTAGTTTAGTTGAATTTAGGTTATAGTTTGATTTATTGTTTAGTTTAGTTTACTTTATAATTTAGTTTAGTTAATTTATAGTTTAATTTACTTTAGTTTAGTTTAGTTTAATTTAGTTTACTTTAGTTTATAGTTTTGTTTATAGTTTAGTTTAGCTGAATTTTGTTTAGTTTAGTTTAATTTAGGTTACGTTAGGCTAGTTTAGTTTAGTTTAGTGTATGTTAGGTTACGTTAGGTTAGTTTAGTTTAGTTTAGTTTAGTTTATAGTTTAGTTTAGTTTAGTTTATAATTTATTTTATAATTTAGTTTAGTTTTGTTTATAGTTTAGTTTGCAGTTTAGTTTAGTTTAGTTAAAATTTAAGTTTAGTTTATTTTAGTTTAGGTTAGGTTACGGAAGGTTAGGTTAGGTTAGGTTAGTTTAGATTAGTTTGGTTTACTTTTGTTTACAGTTTAGTTAAGTTTAGTTTATAGTTCAGTTTATAGTTTAGTTTAGTTTAGGTTAGGTTGTGTTAGTTCAGTTTAGTTTAGTTTGGGTTAGGTTAGGTTAGTTTAGTTTAGTTTACTGTTTAGTTTATTCTTTAGTTTATAGTGTAGTTTATAGTTTAGTTTAATTTAGTGTAGTTTAGTTTGGTTCATTTTAGTATAGTTTCGTTTACGTTAGGTTATGTTAGATTAGGTTAGGTTAGGTTAGCTTACTTTAGTTTAGTTTAGGTGAGGTTAGGTTAGGTTAGTTTAGTTTAGTTAAGTTTAGTTTAATTTAGTCTAGTTTAGTTTAGTTTAGTGTATAGTTTAGGTAATCGTTTAGTTTAGTTTAGATTAGTTTAGTTTAGGTCAGTTTAGTTTAGGTTAAGTTAGCTTAGGTTAGTTTAAATTAGTTTAGTTTAATTTACTTTAGTTTATAGTTTAGTTTATTTAAGTTTGTACTTTAATTTAGATTAGTTTAGTTTAGTTAAGGTTGGGTTATGTTAGATTAGGTTAGATTAGGTTAGTTTGGTTTAATTTAGTCTAGTTAAATTTAGTTTAGTTATACTTTGGTTTAGTTTAGTTTAGTTTATAGATTAGTTTAGTTTTCTTTATAGTTAAGTTTATAGTTTAGTATAGTTTAGTTTAGTTTAATTTAGTTTAGCTAAGTTTAGTTTAGTTTAGTTTAGTTTAGTTTTGGGTAGGTTATGTTAGGTTAGGTTAGGTTAGTTTAGTTTAGTTTAGGTTACGTTAGGTTAGGTTAGGTTAGGTTAGTTTAGTTTAGTTGAGTTTAGTTTAGGTTAGGTTAGGTAAGGTTAGGTTAGGTAAGGTTAGGTTAGTTTAGTTTAGTCTAGTTTATGTTAGGCTAGGTTAGTTTAGTTTAGTTTAGTCTAGGTTAGAATTCGCTAGGGTAAGTTAGGTTAGGTTAGTTTGGATTAGTTTAGTTTAGTTTATATTTTAGTTTACTTTAGTTTATTATTTAATTTAGTGTAGTTTAGTTTATAGTTTCGTTTATAGTTTAGTTTGGTTTAGTTTAGTTTTTTTAGTTTAGCTTAGATTAGTTTAGTTTGTCTTAGGTTAGGTTAGGTTAGGTAAGATTAGTTTAATTTAGTTAAGTTTAATTTAGTTTAGTTTAGTTTATATTTTAGTTTACTTTAGTCTATAGTTCAATTTATAATTTAGTTTAGTTTAGTTTTTAGTTTAGGTTATCGTTTAGTTTAGTTTAGATTAGTTTAGTTTAGGTCAGTTTAGGTTAGGTTAAGTTAGGTTAGGTTAACTTAGATTAGTTTAGTTTAATTTAGTTTAGTTTATAGTTTAGTTTATTTTAGTTTATAGTTTAATTTAGTTTAGTTTAGTTTAGTGTAGTTTAGTTTGGTTAGGTTAGGTTAGGTTAATTTAGTTTAGTTTAGGTTAGGTTAGGTAAGTTTAATTTAGTTTAGTTTAATTTATAGTTTATTTTATAGTTTTGTTTATAGTTTAGTTTAGTTTATAGTTTAATTTAGTTTAGTTTAGTTTAGTTTAGTATAGTTTAACTTGGGTTAGGTTAGGTTAGTTTAGTTTAGTTTAGTTAAGGTTAGGTTAGGTTAGGTTAATTTACTTTAGTATAGTTTAGTTTAGTTTATTTTAGTTTAGTTTATAGTTTAGTTTACAGTTTAGGTTAGTTTAGTTTAGTTTAGTTTGGGTTAGGTTAGGTTAGGTCAGTTTAGTTTAGTTTAGTTTATAGTTTAGTTTAGTTTAGTTTATAATAGTTTAATTTAGTATAGTTTAGGTTATGTTAGGTTAGTTTAGTTCAGTATAGGTTAGATTAAGTTAGGTTAAGTTAAGTCAGTTAGGTTTAGTTTAGTTTAGTTTATATTTTATTTTAGTTTAGTTTAGTTTGTAGTTTAGTTTATACTTTAGTTTATATTTTAGTTTATAGTTTAGTTTAGTTAAGTGTTGTTTATTTTGGTTTAGTTTTGTTTAGTTTAGTTTAAATTAGTTTCGTTTAGGTTAGGTTAGGTAAGTTTAGGTTAGGTTGGGTTAGGTTAGTTTAGTTCAGTCTAGTTTATGTTAGGTGAGGTTAGTTTAGTTTACTTAGGTTTTGTTTATACTTTAGTTTACTTTAGTTTATAGTTTAGTTCATAGTTTATTTTAGTTTAATATATAGTTTAATTTAGTTTAGTTTAGTTTAGTTTAATTTAGGTTAATTTAGTTTAGTTTAGTTTAGGTTAGGTTAGGTTAGGTTAGGTTAAGTTAGTTCAGTTTAGTATAGTTTAGTATAGTTTAAAATATAGTATGTTTAGTTTATAGTTTAGTTCATAGTTTTGTTTAGTTTAGTTTAGGTTAGGTTAGACTAGTTTAGTTTAGTTTAGTTTAGTTTAGGTTAGATTAGGTTAGGTTAGTGTAGTTTAGTTTAGTTTAGTTTAGTTGAATTTAGTTTAGTTTAGTTTAGGGTAGGTTAGGTTGGTTTAGTTTTAGTATAGTTTAGGTTCAGTTAGGTTAGGTTAGTTTAGTTTAGTTTAGTTTACTTTAGTTTATTATTTAATTTAGTTTAGTTTAGTTTATAGTTTCGTTTATAGTTTAGTTTGGTTTAGTTTAGTTTAATTTAGTTTAACTTAGATTAGTTTAGTTATTTTTAGGTTAGGTTAGGTGAGGTTAGTTTAGTTCAGTTTAGTTTAATTTAGTTTAGTTTAGTTTATAGTTTAGTTTAGTTTAGTTTATAGTTCAATTTATAGTTTAGTTTAGTTTATTTTATCGTTTAGTTTAGTTTAGTATAGTTTAGTTTAGGTTAGAGTAGGTTAGTTTAGATTAGTTTAGCTTAGCGCAGTTTGGGTTAGGTTAAGTTATGTTATTTCGTTTGGTTTAGTTTAGTTTAGTTTATAGTTTAAAGTTTAGTTTATAGTTTAGTTTATAGTTTAGTTTAGATTAGTGTAGTTTAGTTTGGTTTAGTTTATTTTAGTTTAGTTCAGTTTAGTTTCGTTTAGCTTGGGTTATGTTATATTAGGTGAGCTTAGGTTAGCTTAGTTTACCCTAGTTTAGTTTAGGTTAGGTAAGGTTAGAATAGGTTAGTTAAATTTAGTTTAGTTTAATTTAGTTAGGTTTAGTTTAGTTATAGTTTAGTTCATAGTTTAGTTTAGATTATAATTTAATTTATAGTTTAGTTTAGTTTAGTTTAATTTAGTTTAGCTTTCTTTAGTTTCCCTTAGATTACTTTAGTTTAGGATATGTTAGGTTAGGTTAGTTTAGTTTAGTTTAGTTTAGTTTAATTAAGGTTACTTTAGTTTAATTTAGTTTAGTTTAGGTTAGGTTAGGTTAGTTTGGTTTAGTATAGTTTAATTTAGTTTAAAATATAGTATCTTAAGTTTATAGTTTAGTTCATAGTTTTGTTTAGTTTAGTTTAGTTTAGGTTAGGTTAGAGTAGTTTAGGTTAGTGTAGTTTAATTTAGTTTAGTTTAGTTGAATTTAATTTAGTTTTGTTTAGTTTAGGTTAGTTTAGGTTAGTTTAGTTTAGTATAGGTTAGGTTAAGTTAGGTTAGCTTAGTTTAGTTTATAGTTTAGTTTAGTTTAGTTTAGTTTATAGTGTGGTTTATACTTCAGCTTATATTTTAGTTTATAGTTTAGTTTAGATTAGTGTAGTTTAGTTTGGTTTAGTTTGGTTTAGTTTAGTTTAAATTAGTTTCGCTTAGGTTAGGTTAAGTTAGAATAGGTTAGGTTAGGTAAGCCTAGTTTAGTTTAGTTTAGGTTAGGTTAGGTTAGGTTTGGTTAGGTTGGTTAAGTTCAGTTTAGTTTAGTTTAGTTAAGTTTAGTTTAGTTTATAGTTTAGTTCAGTTTAGTTTATAGCTTAGTTTATAGTTTAGTTTAGTTTATAGTTTAATTTATAGTTAAGTTTAGTTTAGTTTAGTTTAATTTAGGTTAGTTAAATTTATTTTAGGGTAGCTTATGTTAGGTTAGGTTAGTTTATAGTTTAATTTATAGTTTAGTTTAGTTTATAATTTAGTTTATAGTTTAGTTCAGTTTATAATAGTTTAGTTTATGTTAGGTTAGGTTAGTTTAGTTTAGTTTAGTTTAGGTTAGGTTTGGCTAGGGTAGGTTAGGATAGGTTAATTTAGATTAGTTTAGTTTAGTTTAGTTTATAGTTTAGTTTACTTTAGTTTATTATTTAATTTAGTGTAGTTTAGTTTATAGCTTCGTTTATAGTTTAGTTTGGTTTAGTTTAGTTTGTCTTAGGTTAGGTTAGGTTAGGTGAGATTAGTTTAGTTTAGTTGAGTTTAATTTAGTTTAGTTTATAGTTTAATTTAGTTTAGTTTATAGTTCAATTTATAGATTAGTTTAGTTTATAGTTTATGTTACCGTTTAGTTTAGTTTAGATTAGTTTAGTTTAGGTTAGTTTAGGTTAGGTTAAGTTAGGTTAGGTTAGTTTAGATTAGTTTAGTTTAATTTAGTTAAGTTTATAGTTTAGTTTATTTTAGTTTATAGTTTAATTTAATTTAGTTTAGTTTAGTTTAGTTTAGGTTAGGTTACGTTAGGTTAGGTTAATTTAGTTTAGTGTAGGTTAGGTTAGGTTAGATAAGGTTAATTTACTTTAGTAAAGTTGAGTTTAGTTTATTTTAGTTTAGTTTATTGTTTAGTTTAGTTTATACTTTATTTACAATTTTGTTTAGTTTAGTTTAGTTTAGTTTGGGTTAGGTTGGGTTAGGTTAGGTTAGTTTAGATTAGTTTAGTTTATAGTTTATTTTAATTTAGTTTACTGTTTAGTGTATCCTTTAGTTTATAGTGTAGTTTATAGTTTAGTTTAATTTAGTGTAGTTTAGTTTGGTTTAGCTTAGTATAGTTTTGTTTACTTTAGTTTAGGTGAGATTATGTTAAGTTAGGTTAGCTTACTTTAGTTTAGTTTAGTTTAGGTTAGGTTAGGTTAGGTTAGTTTATTTAACTTTGGTTTAGTTTAGTTTAGTTTAGTTTATAGTTTAGTTTATAGTTTAGTTTATAGTTTAATTTATATTTTAGTTTACTTTAGTTTAATTTAGTTTACAGTAGGTTAGGTTAGGTTAGTTTAGTTTACTTTAGGTTAGGTTAAGTTAGGTTAGGTTAATTTAGTTTAGTTGAGTTTAATTTAGTTTAGTTTAGTTTATAGTTTAATTTATAGTTTAGTTTAGTTTACCTTATAGTTTAGTGTAGTTAATTTATATTTTAATTTAGTTTAGTTTAGTTTAATTTAGTTTAGTTTAGTTCATAGTTTTGTTTATAGTTTTGTTTAGTTTAGTTTAGTTTAGGTTATGTTAGTTTAGTTTAGTTTAGTTTAGTTTAGGTTAGGTTAGGCTAGGTTAGGTAAGTTTAATTTAGTTTAGTTTAGTTTAGTTAAAATTAGTTTGTAGTTTAGTTTATAGTTTAGTTTGTAGTTTAGTTTAGTTTAGTTTAGTTTGGTTTAGTTTAGTTTAGGTTAAGTAATGTTTGGTTCGTTTAGTTTAATTTAGTTTAGATTAGGTTACGTTAGATTAGGTTAGGGTAGTTAAGTTTAGTTTAATTGAATTTATTTTGTAGTTTAATTTATAGTTTAGTTTACTTTATAGTTTAGTTTAGTTAATTTATAGTTTATTTTATTTTAGTTTAATCTAGTTTAATTTAGTTTACTTTAGTTTATAGTTTTGTTTATAGTTTAGTTTAGTTTAGTTTAGGTTAATTTATGTTAGGTTTGTTTAGTTTAGTTTAGGTTAGGTTAGGTTAGGATAGGTTAGTGTAGTTTAGTTTAGTTTAGCTGAATTTTGTTTAGTTTAGTTTAGGTTACCTTAGGTTAGTTTAGTTTAATTTAGTTTAGTGTATGTTAGGTTAGGTTATTTTAATTTAGTTTACTTTATTTTAGTTTATAGTTTAGTTTAGTTTAGTTTAAAATTTATTTTATAATTTAGTATACTTTAGTTTATAGATTAGTTTATTGTTTAGTTAATATTTTAGTTTATTTTAGTTTACGTTAGGTTAGGTTAGGCAAGGTTAGGTTAGGTTAGGTAAGGTTAGTTTAGTTTAGTTTAGTCTAGTTAAATTTAGTTTAGTTATACTTTAGTTTAGTTTAGTTTATAGTTTAATTTAGTTTTCTTTATAGTTAAGTTTATAGTTTAGTTTAGTTTAGTTTAATTTAGTTTAGCTAAGTTTAGTTTAGTTTAGTTTAGTTTAGTTTTGGGTAGGTTATGTTAGGTTAGGTTAGGTTAGTTTAGTGTAGTTTAGGTTAGGTTAGGTTAGGTTAGGTTAGTTTAATTTAGTTGAGTTTAGTTTAGTTTATGTTAGGTTAGGTAAGGTTAGGTTGGGTTAGGTTAGGTTAGTTTAGTTTAGTCTAGTGTATGTGAGGTTAGGTTAGTTTAGTTTAGTTTAGTCTAGGTTAGGTTTCGCTAGGTTAAGTTAGGTTAGGTTAGTTTAGATTAGTTTAGTTTAGTTTATATTTTAGTTTACTTTAGTTTATTATTTAATTTAGTGTAGTTAATTTATAGTTTCGTTTATAGTTTAGTTTGGTTTAGTTTAGTTTTTTTTAGTTAAGCTTAGATTAGTATAGTTTGTCTTAGGTTAGGTTAGGTTAGGTGAGATTAGTTTGATTTAGTTGAGTTTAATTTAGTTTAGTTTAGTTTATATTTTAGTTTAGTTTAGTCTATAGTTCAATTTATAGTTTAGTTTAGTTTAGTTTTTAGTTTAGGTTATCGTTTAGTTTAGTTTAGATTAGATTAGTTTAGTTTAGGTCAGTTTATGTTAGGTTAAGTTAGGTTAGGTTAGTTTAGATTAGTTTAGTTTAATTTATTTTAGTTTATAGTTTAGTTTATTTTAGTTTATAGTTTAATTTAGTTTAGTTTAGTTTAGTGTAGTTTAGTTTGGTTAGGTTAGGTTAGGTTAATTTAGTTTAGTTTAGGTTAGGTTAGGTAAGTTTAATTTAGTTTAGTTTAATTTATAGATTATTTTATAGTTTTGCTTATAGTTTAGTTTATAGTTTAATTTAGTTTAGTTTAATTTAGTTTAGTATAGTTTAACTTGGGTTAGGTTAGGTTAGTTTTGTTTAGTTTAGTTAAGGCTAGGTTACATTAGGTTAGGTTAATTTACTTTAGTATAGTTTAGTTTAGTTTTTTTTAGTTTAGTTTATAGTTTAGTTTACAGTTTAGGTTAGTTTATTTTCGTTTAGTTTAGTTTGGGTTAGGTTAGGTTAGGTCAGTTTAGTTTAGTTTAATTTATAGTTAAGTTTAATTTAGTTTACTTTGATTTAGTTTAGTTTAGTTTATTTTAGTGCAGCTTATGTTAGGTTAGGTAAGGTAAGTTTAGTTTATAGTTTAATTTATAGTTTATTTTAGTTTATAGTTTAGTTTATAGTTTAGTTTAGTTTAATTTATAATAGTTTAATTTAGGTTAGATTAGGTTAGTTTAGTTTAGTTTAGTTTAGGTTAGGTTTGGCTAGGTTAAGTTAGGTTAGGTTAGTTTAGGCTAGTTTAGTTTAGTTTAGTTTATAGTTTAGTTTACTTTAGTTTATTATTTAATTTAGTGTAGTTTAGTTTATAGTTTAGTTTATTTTAGTTTGTAGTTTAATTTAGTTTTGTTTAGTTTAGTTTCGTTTAATTTAGTTTAGTTTAGTTTATAGTTTAATTTATAATTTAGTTTAGTTTAGTTTATATTTTAGTTTATCGTTTAGTTAAGATTAGTTTAGTTTATGTCAGTTTAGGTTAGGTTAAGTTATGTTAGGTTAGTTTAAATTAGTTTAGTTTAGTTTAGTTTATAGTTTAGTTTATTTTAGTTTATAGTTTAATTTAGTTTAATTTAGTTTAGTTTAGTTTACTTTAGGTTAGGTTAAGTTAGGTTAATTTAGTTTATTTTAGGTTAGGTTAGGTAAGTTTAATTTATTTTAGTTTGGTTTAGTTTAATTTATAGTTTAGTTTATAGTTTTGTTTATAGTTTAGTTTAGTTTATAGTTTAATTTAGTTTAGTTTAGTTTAATTTAGGTTAGGTTAGTTTAGTTTAGTTTAGTTTAGTTTATAGTTTAGATTAGTTTATAATTTACTTTACAGTTTTGTTTAGTTTAGTTTAGTTTAGTTTGGGTTAGGTTAGGTTAGGTTTATTTAGTTTAGTTTAGTTTATAGTTTAGTTTAGTTTATTTTACAGTTTAGTTTATCCTTTAGTTTATAGTGTAGTTTATAGTTTAGTTTAATTTAGTGTAGTTTAGTTTGGTTTAGTTTAGTATAGTTTAGTTTAGTTTAGTTTAATTTAGGTAAATTTAGTTTATTTTAGTTTAGGTTAGGTTAGGTTAGGTTAGTTTAGTTTACTTAACTTTGGTTTAGTTTAGTTTAGTTTAGATTATAATTTATTTTATAGTTTAGTTTAGTTAAGTTTATAGTTTAATTTATAATTTAGTTTATTTTAGTTTAGTTTAATGTAGTTTAGAGTAGGTTAGGTTAGGTTAGGTTAGTTTAGTATAGGTTAGGTTAGGTTAGGATAGGTTAATTTAGTTTAGTTGAGTTTAATTTAGTTTAGTTTAGTTTAGTTAATAGTTTAATTTATAGTTTAGTTTGGTTTTTTTATAGTTAATTTAGTTAATTTATAGTTTAATATAGTTTAGTTTAGTTTAATTTAGTTTAGTTTATTTTGTAGTTCAGTTTAGTTTAGTTTAGTTTAGTTTAGTTTATGTTAAATTATATTAGGTTCGTTTAGTTTAATTCAGTTTAGATTAGGTTAGATTAGATTACGTTATGGTAGTTCAGTTTAGTTTAGTTGAATTTTGGTTATAGTTTGATTTATAGTTTAGTTTAGTTTACTTTATAGTTTAGTTTAGTTAATTTATATTTTAATTTACTTTAGTTGAGTTTAATTTAGTTTACTTTAGTTTATAGTTTTGTTTATAGTATAGTTTAGTTTAGTTTAGGTTAATTTATGTTACGTTAGTTTAGTTTAGTTTAGATGAATTTTGTTTAGTTTAGTTTAGTTTAGGTTACGTTAGCTTAGTTTAGTTTATTTTAGTGTATGTTAGGTTAGGTCAGTTTAGTTTAGTTTATTTTAGTTAATGGTTTAGTTTAGTTTATAATTTATTTTATAATTTAGTGTACTTTATTTTATAGATTAGTTTATAGTTTAGTTAAAATTTTAGTTTAGTTTAGTTTAGTTTAGGTTAGGTTCAGTTAGGTTAGGTTAGTTTTGTTTAGTATAGTTTAGTTTATTTTAAATATACTATCTTTAGTTTATAGTTTAGTTCATAGTTTTCTTTAGATTAGTTTAGTTTAGGTTAGGTTAGAGTAGTTTAGTTTAGTTTAGTTTAGTTTAGTTTATGTTAAATTAGGTTAGGTTAGTGTAGTTTAGATTAATTTAGTTTAGTTGAATTTAATTTAGTTTAGTTTAGGTTAGATTAGGTTAGTTTAGGTTAGATTAGTTTAGGTTAGTGTAGTTTAGTTTAGTTTAGTGTAGTTTAGTTTGGTTTAGTTTTGTTTAGTTTAGTTTAGTTCAGTTTCGTTTAGGTTAGGTTATGTTAGATTAGGTTAGGTTAGCTTAGCTTAGTTTAGTTTAATTTAGTTTCGATTAGGTTAGGATAGGTTAGGTTAGTTAAGTTTAGTTTAGTTTGGTTTAGTTAAGTTTAGTTTAGTTTATAGTTTAGTTCAGTTTAATTTATAGCTTAGTTTGTAGCTTAGTTTTGTTCATAGTTTAATTTAAATTTAAGTTTAGTTTAGTTAAATTAGTTAAACTTAGTTTAGTTTAGTTTAGTTTATTTTAGGGTAGCTTATGTTAGGTTAGGTTAGGTTAGAATGGTTTATAGTTTAATTTACTGTTTACTTAAGTTTATAGTTTAAATTTATAGTTTAGTTTAGTTTAGCTTATAATAGTTTAGTTTAGTTTAGTTTATAATAGTTTAGTTTAGTTTAGTTTAGTTTAGGTTAGGTTAGGCTAGGTAATGTTATGTTAGGTTAGTTTAGATTAGTTTATTTTAGTTTAGTTTATAGTTTAGTTTACCTTAGTTTATTATTTAATTTAGTTTAGTTTAGTTTATAGTTTCGTTTATAGTTTAGTTTGGTTTAGTTTAATTTAGTTTACCTTAGGTTAGTTAAGTTTGTTTTAGGTTAGGTTAGGTTAGGTGAGGTTAGTTTAGTTTAGTTTAATTTAGTTTATAGATTATTTTAGTTTAGTTTATAGTTTTGTTTATCGTTTAGTTTAGTTTTGTTTAGTTTAGTTTAGGTTAGAGTAGGTTAGTTTAGATTAGTTTAGTTTAGGTCAGTTTAGTTTAGGTTAAGTTAGCTTGGGTTAGTTTAGATTAATTTAGTTTAATTTAGTTTAGTTTATAGTTTAGTTTATTTTAGTTTGTAGTTTAATTTATTTTAGTTTAGTTTAGTTTGGTTTAGGTTAGGTTAGGTTAGGTTAGTTTAGTTTAGTTTAGGTTGGGTTATGTTAGATTAGGTTAGATTAGGTTAGTTTGGTTTAGTTTAGTCTAGTTAAATTTAGTTTAGTTATACCTTAGTTTAGTTTGGTTTAGTTTATAGTTTAGTTTAGTTTTGTTTATAGTTAAGTTTACAGTTTAGTATAGTTTAGTTTATTTTAATTTAGAGTAGCTAAGTTTAGTTTAGTTTAGTTTAGTTTAGTTTTGGGTAGGTTATGTTAGGTTAGGTTAGGTTAGTTTAGTTTAGTTTAGGTTAGTTTAGGTTAGGTTAGGTTAGTTTAGTTTAGTTGAGTTTAGTTTAGTTTAGGTTAGGTTAGGTAAGTTTAGGTTATGTTGGGTTAGGTTAGTTTATTTTAGTCCAGTTTATGTTAGGTTAAGTTAGTTTAGTTTAGTTAGGTTTTGTTTATAGTTTAGTTTAATTTAGTTTATAGTTTAGTTCATAGTTTATTTTAGTTTAATACATAATTTAAATTAGTTTAGTTTAGTTTAGTTTAATTTAGGTAAATTTAGTTTATTTTAGTTTAGGTTAGGTTAGGTTAGGTTAGGTTAGGTTAAGTTAGTTAAGTTTTGTTTATAGTTTAGTTTATTTTAGTTTACAGTTTATTGTACAGCTCAGTTTAGTTTAGTTTAGTATAGTATAGTTTACTTTAGTTTAGGTTAGGTTAGGTTGGGTTAGTTTAGTTTAGTTTTGGTTGGGTTAGGTTAGGTAAGGTTAATTTAGATTAAATAATTTTTGTTTAGTTTTGTTTATAGATTACTTTACTTTAGTGTATAGTTTAATTTAGTTTACTTTAGATTATTTTAATTTGGTTTAGTTTATTTTAGTTTAGTTTAGTTTAGGTTAGCTTAGGTTAGTTTAGTTTAGTATAGGTTATGTTAGGTTATGTAAGTTTAATTCAGTTTAGTTTAGTTTAGTTTATAGTTTAATTTATATTTTTGTTTATAGTTAATTTAGTTTAGTTTAGTTTAGTTTAGTTTAGGTTACGTTAGGTTAGCTTAGTTTAGTTTAGTGTAGTTTAGTTTTTTTTAGGATAGGTTAGGTTAGGTTAGTGTAGATTAGTTTAGGTTAGGTTAGGTTAGTTTGGTTTAGTTTAGTTAAGTTTAGTTCAGTTTATTCTTTAGTTTAGTTTAGTTTATTTTATAGTTTATTATAGTTTTGTTTATAGTATATTTTGCAGTTTAGTATAGTTTAGTTTAATTTATGTTAGGTTAGGTTAGTTTAATTTAGTTTAGATTTGTTTATAGTTAGGTTTACTTTAGTTTATAGTGTAGTTTATAGTTTAGTTTAGTTTAGTTTATAGTTTAATTTAGTTTAGTTTAGTTTAGTTTAATTTAGGTTAATTTAGTTTAGTTTAGTTTAGTGTAGTTTAAAATATAGTATCTTTAGTTTATAGTTTAGTTCAAAGTTTTGTTTAGTTTAGTTTAGTTTAGTTTAGTTTAGGTTAGTATAGAGTAGTTTAGTTTAGTTAAGTTTAGGTTACGTTAGGTTAGTTTAGTTTAGTTTAGTGTATGTTAGGTTAGGTTAGTTTAGTTTAGTTTAGTTTAGTTTAGTTTATAGTTTAGTTTAGTTTTGTTTATAATTCATTTTATAATTTAGTATTCTTTAATTTATAGATTAGTTTATAGTTTAGTTAAAATTTTAGTTTAGTTTATTTTAGTTTTGGTTAGGTTACGGAAGGTTAGGTTAGGTTAGGTCAGTTTAGATTAGTTTGGTTTATGTAAGGTTAGGTTAGATTAGTTTAGTATAGTTTACTTTACTTTAGTTTACAGTTTAGTTAAGTTTAGTTTATAGTTCAGTTTATAGTTTAGTTTAGTTTAGGTTAGGTTGGGTTAGTTGAGTTTAGTTTAGTTTGGGTTAGGTTAGGTTAGTTTAGTTTAGTTTACAGTTTAGTTTATTCTTTAGTTTATAGTGTAGTTTATAGTTTAGTTTAATTTAGTATGTTTAGTTTGGTTTATTTTAGTATAGTTTCGTTTACGTGTGGTTATGTTAGATTAAGTTAGGTTAGGTTAGCTTACTTTAGTTTAGTTTAGGTTAGGTTAGGATAGGTTAGTTTAGTTTAGTTAAGTTTAGTTTAATTTAGTTTAGTTTAGTTTAGTTTAGTGTATAGTTTAGGTAATCGTTTAGTTTAGTTTAGATTAGTTTAGTTTAGGTCAGTTTAGTTTATGTTAAGTTAGCTTAGGTTAGTTTAGATTAGTTTAGTTTAATTTACTTTAGTTTATAATTTAGTTTATTTTAGTTTGCAGTTTAATTTAGATTAGTTTAGTTTAGTTTAGGTTGGGTTATATTAGATTAGGTTAGATTAGGTTAGTTTGGTTTAGTTTAGTATAGTTAAATTTAGTTTAGTTATACTTTAGTTTAGTTTAGTTTAGTTAATAGTTTAGTTTAGTTTTCTTTATAGTTAAGCTTATAGTTTAGTATAGTTTAGTTTAGTTTAATTTAGTTTAGCTAAATTTAGTTTAGTTTAGTTTAGTTTAGTTTTGGGTAGGTTATGTTAGGTTAGGTTAGGTTAGTTTAGTTTAGTTTAGGTTAGGTTAGGTTAGGTTTGGTTAGGTTAGGTTAGGTTAGGTTAGTTTAGTTTAGTCTAGTTTATGTTAGGTTAGGTTAGTTTAGTTTAGTTTAGTCTAGCTTAGGTTTCGCTAGGTTAAGTTAGGTTAGGTTAGTTTAGATTAGTTTAGTTTAGTTTAGTTTACATTTTAGTTTACTTTAGTTTATTATTTAATTTAGTGTAGTTTAGTTTATAGTTTCGTTTATAGTTTAGTTTGGTTTAGTTTAGTTTTTTTTAGTTTAGCTTAGATTAGTTTAGTTTGTCTTAGGTTAGGTTAGGTTAGGTGAGATTAGTTTAATTTAGTTGAGTTTAATTTAGTTTAGTTTAGTTTATATTTTAGTTTAGTTTAGTCTATAGTTCAATTTATAGTTTAGTTTAGTTTTTAGTTTAGGTTATCGTTTATTTTAGTTTAGATTAGTTAAGTTTAGGTCAGTTTAGGTTAGGTTAAGTTAGGTTAGGGTAGTTTAGATTAGTTTAGTTTAATTTAGTTTAGTTTATAGTTTATTTTATTTTAGTTTATAGTTTAATTTAGTTTAGTTTAGTGTAGTTTAGTTTGGTTAGGTTAGGTTAGGTTAATTTAGTTTAGTTTAGGTTAGGTAAGTTTAATTTAGTTTAGTTTAATTTATAGTTTATTTTATAGTTTTGTTTATAGTTTAGTTTAGTTTATAGTTTAATTTAGTTTAGTTTAGTTTAGTTTAGTATAGTTTAACCTAGATTACTTTAGGTTAGTTTAGTTTAGTTTATTTAAGGTTAGGTTAGGTTAGGTTAGGTTAATTTACTTTAGTATAGTTTAGTTTAGTTTATTTTAGTTTAGTTTATAGTTTAGTGTACAGTTTAGGTTAGTTTAGTTTAGTTTAGTTTAGTTTGGGTTAGGTTAGGTTAGTTTAGTTTAGTTTATAGTTTAGTTTAGTTTAGTTTAGTTTATTTTAGGTTATGTTAGGTTAGTTTAGTTTAGTTTAGTTTAGTTTATAGTTTAGTTTAGTTTAGTTTAGTTTATTTTAGGTTATGTTAGGTTAGTTTATAGTTTAGTTTAGTTTAGTTTAGTTTATAGTTTAGTTTATAATTTAGTTTATATTTTAGTTTACAGTTTAGTTTAGTTTAGTGTTGTTTATTTTGGTTTTGTTTTGTTTAGTTTAGTTTAAATTGGTTTCGTTTACGTTAGGTTATTTTAGATTACATTAGGTTAGGTAAGCTTAGATTAGTTTAGTTTAGTTTAGGTTAGGTTAGGTTAGGTTAGGTTAGTTAAGTTCAGTTTAGTTTAGTTAAGTTAAGTTAAGTTTAGTTGATAGTTTAGTTCAGTTTAGTTTATAGCTTAGTTTATAGTTTAGTTTAATTTATAGTTTAATTTATAGTTAAGTTTAATTTAGTTTAGTTTGATTTAGTTTAGTTTAGTTTATTTTAGTGTAGCTTATGTTAGTTTAGGTAACGTTAGTTTAGTTGATAGTTTAATTTATGGTTTAGTTTAGTTTAGTTTATAACAGTTTAGTTTAGGTTAGGTTAGGTTAGTTTAGTTTAGTTTAGGTTAGGTTTGGCTAGGTTAAGTTAGGTTAGGTTAGTTTAGGCTAGTTTAGATTAGTATAGTTTATAGTTTAGTTTATTATAGTTTATTATTTAATTTAGTGTAGTTTAGTTTATAGTTTAGTTTATTTATTTTGTAGTTTTATTTTGTTTTGTTTAGTTTAGTTTAGTTTAGGTTAGGTTAGTTTAGTTTAGTTTCGTTTAATTTAGTTTGGTTTAGTTTATAATTTAGTTAAGTTTAGTTTATAGTTTAATTTATAATTTAGTTTAGTTTAGTTTACTTTAGGTTAGGTTAGGTTAGGTTAATTTAGTTTAGTTTAGGTTAGGTTTGGTAAGTTTAATTTAGTTTAGTTTGGTTTAGTTTAATTTATAGTTTAGTTTATAGTTTTGTTTATAATTTAGTTTAGTTTATAGTTATTTTAGTTTAGTTTAGTTTAGTTTAATTTGGGGTAGGTTAGTTTAGTTTAGTTTAGTTTATAATTTAGATTAGTTTATAGTTTACTTTACAATTTTGATTAGTTTACTTTAGTTTAGTTTAGTTTGGGTTAGGTTAGGATAGGTTAGTTTAGTTTAGTTTAGTTTAGTTTACAGTTTAGTTAATCCTTCAGTTTATAGTGTAGTTTATACTTTAGTTTAATTTAGTGTAGTTTAGTTTGGTTTAGTTTAGTATAGTTTAGTTTACTTTAGGTTAGGTTAGATTATGTTAGGTTTGGTTAGCTTACTTTATTTTAGTTTAGTTTAGGTTAGGTTAGGTTAGTTTAGTTTAGTTAACTTTGGTTTAGTTTAGTTTAGTTTAGTTTATAGTTTAGTATATAGTTTAGTTTAATTAAGTTTATAGTTTAATTTATAATTTAGTTTAGTTTAGTTTAATTTAGTTTAGAGTAGGTTAGGTTAGGTTAGGTTAGTTTAGTTTAGTTTAGGTTAGGTTAGGTTAGGTTAGGTTAGGTTAATTTAGTTTAGTTGAGTTTAATTTAGTTTACTTTAGCTAAGTTAATAGTTTAATTTATAGTTTAGTTTAGTTTTTTTATAGATTTATTTAGATAATTTAAAGTTAATATAGTTTAGTTTAGTTTGTAGTTTAGTTTTGTTTAGTTTAGTTTAGTTTAGCTTAGTTTAGGTTAAGTTATGTTAGGTTCGTTTAGTTAATATTAGTTTAGATTAGATTAGATTAGATTACGTTAGGGTAGTTAAGTTTAGTTTAGTTGAATTTAGGTTATAGTTTGATTTATAGTTTAGTTTAGTTTACTTTATAGTATAGTTTAGTTAATTTATAGTTTAATTTACTTTAGTTTAGTTTAGTTTAATTTAGTTTACTTTAGTTTATAGTTTTGTTTATAGTTTAGTTTAGTTTAGGTTAATTTATGTTACGTTAGTTTAGTTTAGTTTAGTTTAGTTTAGTTTAGGTTAGGTTAGGTAAGGTTAGTTTAGTTTAGTTAAGTTTAGTTTAATTTAGTTTAGTTTAGTTTAGTTTATTTTAGTTTGTATTTTAATTTAGATTAGTTTAGCTCAGTTTAGGTTGGGTTATGTTAGATTAGGTTAGATTAGGTTAGTTTGGTTTAGTTTAGTCTAGTTAAATTTAGTTTAGTTATACTTTAGTTTAGTTTAGTTTAGTTAATAGTTTAGTTTAGTTTTCTTTATAGTTAAGTTTATAGTTTAGTATAGTTTAGTTTAGTTTAATTTAGTTTAGCTAAGTTTAGTTTAGTTTAGTTTAGTTTAGTTTTGGGTAGGTTTTGTTAGGTTAGGTTAGGTTAGTTTAGTTTAGTTTAGGTTAGGTTAGGTTAGGTTAGGTTAGTTTAGTTTAGTTGAGTTTAGTTTAGTTTAGGTTAGGTTAGGTAAGGTTATGTTAGGTAAGGTTAGGTTAGTTTAGTTTAGTCTAGTTTATGTTAGGTTAGGTTAGTTGAGTTTAGTTTAGTTTTGTTTATAGTTTAGTGTAGTTTAGCTTATAGTTTAGTTCATAGTTTATTTTAGTTTAATATATAGTTTAAATTAGTTTAGTTTAGTTTAATTTAGGTTAATTTAGTTTAGTTTAGGTTAAGTTAGGTTAGGTTAGGTTAGGTTAAGTTAGTTCAGTTTAATATAGTTTAGTTTAGTTTAAAATTTTAGTATCTTTAGTTTATAGTTTAGTTCATAGTTTTGGTTAGTTTAGTTTAGTTTAGGTTAGGTTAGAGTAGTTTAGTTTAGTTTATTTTAGTTTAGTTTAGGTTAGATTAGGTTAGGTTAGAGTAGTTTAGTTTAGTTGAATTTAGTTTACTTTAGTTTAGTTTAGAGTAGGTTAGGTTGGTTTAGTTTTAGTATAGGTTAGTTTCAGTTAGCTTAGGTTAAATTAGTTTAGTTTAGTTTAATTTAGTTTAGTTTATAGTTTAGTTTATTTTAGTTTGTAGTTTAATTTAGTTTAGTTTAGTTTAATTTAGGTTAGGTTAGGTTAGGTTAGGCTAGTTTTGTTTAGTTTAGGTTGGATTATGTTAGATTAGGTTAGATTAGGTTAGTTTGGTTTAGTTTAGTCTAGTTAAATTTACTTTAGTTATACTTTAGTTTAGTTTAGTTTATAGTTTAGTTTAGTTTTGTTTATAGTTAAGTTTATAATTTAGTATAGTTTATTTTAGTTTAATTTAGTTTAGCTAAGTTTAGTTTAGTTTAGTTTAGTTTTGGGTAGGTTATGTTAGGTTAGGTTAAGTTAATTTAGTTTAGTTTAGTTTAGGTTAGGTTAGGTTAGGTTAGTTTAGCTTGAAATAGTTCAGTTTAGTATAGTTTAGTTTAGTTTAAAATATAGTATATTTAGTTTATAGTTTAGTTTATAGTTTTGTTTAGTTTAGTTTAGTTTAGTTTAGGTTACGTTAGAATAGTTTAGTTTAGTTTAGTTTAGGTTAGATTAGGTTAGGTTAGTGTAGTTTAGT
Source organism: Metallyticus violacea (assembly GCA_030762175.1). Classification (NCBI taxonomy): domain Eukaryota; kingdom Metazoa; phylum Arthropoda; class Insecta; order Mantodea; family Metallyticidae; genus Metallyticus; species Metallyticus violacea. The sequence continues at coordinate 97,884,192 of CM060835.1, read as the reverse complement.
TTAGTTTAGTTTAGTTGAATTTAGTTTAGTTTAGTTTAGTTTTGGGTAGGTTAGGTTGGTTTAGTTTTAGTATAATTTAGTTTCAGTTAGGTAAGGTTAGTTTAGTTTAGTTTAGTTTATAGTTTAGTTTATACTTTAGTTTATATTTTACTTTATAGTTTAGTTTAGTTTGGTGTAGTTTAGTTTGGTTTAGTTTTGTTTTGTTTAGTTTCGTTTAGGTGTGGTTATGTTAGATTAGGTTAGATTAGGTTATGTAAGCTTAGTTTAGTTTAGTTTACTTTAAGTTAGGTTAGGTTAGGTTAGGTTAGGTTAGTTAATATTAGTTTAGTTTAGTTTAGTTAGATTTAGTTTAGTTTATAATTTAGTTCAGTTTAGTTTATAGCTTAGTTTATAGTTTAGTTTAGTTTATAGTTCATTTTATAGTTAAGTTTAGTTTAGTTCTGTTTAATTAAGTTTAGCTTAGTTTAGTTTAGTTCAGTTTAGGTTATTTTAGGGTAGCTATGTTAGGTTAGGTTAGGTTAGTTTAGTTTATAGTTTAATTTATAGTTTAGTTTAGTTTATAGTTTAGTTTAGTTTAGTCTATAGTTTAGTTTAGTTTAGTTTAGTTTATAATAGTTTAAGTTAGTTTAGTTTAGGATAGGTTAGGTTAGTTTACTTTAATTTAGTTTAGGTTAGGTTAGGCTAGGTTAAGTTAGGTTAGGTTAGTTTTGATTAGTTTAGTTTATTTTAATTTATAATTTAGTTTACTTTAGTTTAGTATTTAATTTAGTTTAGTTTATAGTTTCGTTTACAGTTTAGTTTGGTTTAGTTTAGTTTAATTTAGTTTAGCTTAGATTAGTTTAGTTTGTTTTAGGTTAGGTTAAGTTAGGTGAGGTTAGTTTAGTTTAGATGAGTTTAATTTAGTTTAGTTTAGTTTATAGTTTAGTTTAGTTTACTTTAGTTTATAGTTCAATTTATACTTTAGTTTAGTTTATAGTTTAGTTTATCGTTTAGTTTAGTTTAGTATAGTTTAGGTTAGGTTAGGTTAGTTTAGATTAGTTTAGTTTAGGTCAGTTTAGGTTAGGTTAAGTTAGGTTAGGTTAGTTTAGTTTTGTATATAGTTTAATTTATTTTAGTTTACAGTTTATTGTACAGCTCAGTTTAGTTTAGTTTAGTATAGTATAGTTTACTTTAGTTAATTTAGGTTAGGTAAAGTTAATTTAGATTATTATTAGTTTAGTTTAGCTTTGTTTATAGTTTACTTTACTTTAGTTTATAGTTTAATTTAGTTTACTTTAGGTTAATTTAATTTGGTTTAGTTTAGTTTAGTTTAATTTAGGTTAGGTTAGGTTAGGTTAGTTTAGTTTAGTATAGGTTATGTTAGGTTAGGTTAGTTTAGTTTAGTCTAGTTTAGTTTTGTTTAGTTAAGTTTATAGTTTAGTTCATAGTTTATTTTAGTTTAATATATAGTTTAATTTAGTTTAGTTTAGTTTAATTTAGTTTAATTTAAGTTAATTTAGTTTAGTTTTGTTTAGGTTAGGTTAGGTTAGGTTAGGTTAGGTTAGGTTAAGTTAGTTCAGTTTAGAATAGTTTAGTTTAGTTTAAAATATAGTATCTTTAGTTTATAATTTAGTTCATAGTTTTGTTTAGTTTAGTTTAATTTAGTTTAGATTAGGTTAGAGTATTTTAGTTTTGTTTAGTCTAGTTTAGGTTAGATTAGGTTAGGTTAGTATAGTTTAGTTTAGTTTAGTTGAATTTAGTTTAGTTTAGTTTAGTTTAGGGTAGGTTAGGTTGGTTTAGTTTTAGTATAGTTTAGGTTCAGTTAGGTTAGGTTAGTTTAGTTTAGTTTAGTTTATAGTTTAGTTTATACTTTAGTTTATATTTTAGTTTATAATTTAGTTTAGTTTAGTGTAGTTTAGTTTGGCTTAGTTTTGTTTAGTCTAGTTTTGTTTAGTTTCGTTTAGGTTAGGTTATGTTAGATTAGGTTAGATTAGGTTAGGTAAGCTTAGTTTAGTTTAGTTTACTTTAAGTTAGGTTAGGTTAGGTTAGGTTAGTTAAGAATAGTTTAGTTTAGTTTAGTTAGGTTTAGTTTAGTTTATAATTTAGTTCAGTTTAATTTATAGCTTAGTTTATAGTTTAGTTTAGTTTATAGTTTAATATATAGTTAAGTTTAGTTTAGTTTAGTTTAATTAAGTTTAGCTTAGTTTAGTTTAGTTCAGTTTAGGTTATTTTAGGGTAGCTTATGTTAGGTTAGGTTAGTTTAGTTTATAGTTTAATTTTTAGTTTAGTTTAGTTTATAGTTTAGTTTATAGTTTAGTTTAGTTTAGTTTATAATAGTTTAAGTTAGTTTAGTTTAGTTTAGGTTAGGTTAGTTTACTTTAGTTTAGTTTAGGTTAGGTTGGGCTAGGTTAAGTTAGGTTGGGTTAGTTTAGATTAGTTTAGTTTAGTTTAATTTATAGTTTAATTTACTTTAGTTTATTATTTAATTTAGTTTAGTTTAGTTTATAGTTTCGTACACAGTTTAGTTTGGTTTAGTTTAGTTTAAATTAGTTTAGCTTAGATTAGTTTAGTTTGTTTTAGGTTAGGTTAAGTTAGGTGAGGTTAGTTTAGTTTAGATGAGTTTAATTTAGTTTACTTTAGTTTAGTATAGTTTAGGTAAGGTTAGTTCAGATTAGTTTAGTTAGGGTCAGTTTAGGTTGGGTTAAGTTAGGTTAGGTTAGTTTAGTTTTGTTTATAATTTAGTTTATTTTAGTTTACAGTTTATTGTAGAGCTCAGTATACTTTAGTTTAGTATAGTATAGTTTACTGTAATTTAGGTTAGGTTGGGTTAGTTTAGTTTAGTTTAGTTTATAGTTTAGTTTAGTTTAGTTTAGTTTACAGTTTAGTTTATCCTTTAGTTTATAGTGTATTTTAATTCAGTTTAGTTTAGTTTAGTTTATAGTTTAATTTATAGTTATTTTTATAGTTAATTTAGTTTAGTTTAGTTTAGGTTAAATTATGTTAATTTACTTTATTTTAGTTTAGGTTACTTTATGTTGTGTTAGGTTAGTGTAGTTTAATTTAGTTTAGTTGAATTTAGTTTAGTTTAGTTTAGTTTAGGTTACGTTAGGTTAGTTTAGTTTAGTTTAGTGTATTTTAATTTTGTTTAGGTTAGAATAGGTTAGGTTAGTTTAGATTAGTTTAGGTTAGGTTATGTTAGATTAGGTTAGGTTAGGCTAGTTTGGTTTAGTTTACTCTAGTTAAGTTTAGTTCAGTTTATTCTTTAGTTTAGTTTAGTTTATTTTATAGTTTAGTTTAGTTTTGTTTATAGTTAGGTTGCAGTTTAGTATAGTTTAGTTTAGTTTAATTTAGTTTAGGTTAAGTAAGGTTAGGTTAGGTTAGGTTAGGTTAGTTTAGTTTAGTTTATAAATTAGTTTATAGTTTAGTTTAGTTTAGTTTATAGATTAATTTAGTTTAGTTTAGTTTAGTTTATAGATTAATTTAGTTTAGTTTAGTTTAGTTTAATTTAGGTTAATTTAGTTTAGTTTAAAATATAGTATCTTTAGTTTATAGTTTAGTTCATAGTCTTGTTTAGTTTAGTTTAGTTTAGTTTAGTTCAGGTTAGTATAGAGTAGTTTAGTTTAGTTTAGTTTATAGTTTAATTTATAGTTTACTTTAATTTATAGTTTAGTTTATATTTTAGTTCAGTTTAGTTTATAATAGTTTAGTTTAGTTTAGATTATGTTAGGTTAGTTTAGTTTAGTATAGGTTGGGTTAAGTTAGGTTAGGTTAGGTTAGTTAGGTTTAGTTTAGTTTAGTTTATAGTTTAGTTTATAGTTTAGTTTATACTTTAGTTTATATTGTAGTTTATATTTAATTTAGTTTAGTGTTGTTTATTTTGGTTTAGTTTCGTTTAGTTTAGTTTAAATTAGTTTCGTTTAGGTTAGGTTATGTTAGATTAGGTTAGGTCAGGTAAACTTAGTTTAGTTTACTTTAGGTTAGGTTAGGTTAGGTTAGGTTAGGTTAGGTTAGTTAAGTTGAGTTTAGTTTATTTTAGTTAAGTGTAGTTTAGTTCATAGTTTAGTTTAGTTTAATTTATAGCTTAGTTTACAGTTAAGTTTAGTTTATAGTTGAATTTATAGTTAAGTTTAGTTTAGTTTAGTTTAATTTAATTTAGTTTAGTTTATTTTAGGATAGCTTATGTTAGGTTAGGTAAGGTTAGTTTAGTTTATAGTTTAATTTATAGTTTAATATAGTTTAGTTTATAATAGTTGAGTTTAGGATAGGTTAGGTTAGTTTAGTTTAGTTTAGTTTAGGTTAGGTTTGGCTAGGTTAAGTTAGGTTAGGTTAGTTTAGGCTAGTTTAGTTTAGTTTAGTTTATAGTTTAGTTTACTTTAGTTTATTATTTAATTTAGTGTAGTTTAGTTTATAGTTTAGTTTATTTTAGTTTGTAGTTTAATTTAGTTTTGTTTAGTTCAGTTTAGTTTAGATAAGGTTAGTTTAGTTTAGTTTCGATTAATTTAGTTTAGTTTAGTTTATAGTTTAGTTAAGTTTAGTTTATACTTTATTTTATAATTTAGTTTAGTTTAGTTTATCTTTTAGTTTTTCTTTTAGTTTAGTTTAGATTAATTTAGTTTAGGTCAGTTTATGTTAGGTTAAGTTAGGTTAGGTTAGTTTAGATTAGTTTAGTTTAGTTTGTAGAGTAGTTTATTTTAGTTTATAGTTTAATTTAGTTTAATTTGGTTTAGTTTAGTTTACTTTAGGTTAGGTTAGGTTAATTTAGTTTAGTTTAGGTTAGGTTAGGTAAGTTTAATTTAGTTTCGTTTGGTTTAGTTTAATTTATAGTTTAGTTTATAGTTTTGTTTATAGATTAGTTTAGTTTATAGTTTAATTTAGTTTATTTTAGTTTAGTTTAATTTAGGTTAGGTTAGTTTAGTTTAGTTTAGTTTAGTTTATAGTTTAGATTAGTTTATAGTTTAATTTACAGTTTTGTTTAGTTTAGTTTAGTTTAGTTTAGTTTAGGTTAGGTTAGGTTAGGTTAGTTTAGTTTAGTTTAGTTTAGTTTATAGTTTAGTTTAGTTTAGTTTACAGTTTAGTTTATCCTTTAGTTTATAGTGCAGTTTATAGTTTAGTTTAATTTAGTGTAGTTTAGTTTAGTTTAGTTTAGTATAGCTTAGTTTACTTTAGGTTAGGTTAGATTATGTTAGGTTTGGTTAGCTTACTTTAGTTTTGTTTATTTTAGGTTAAGTTAGGTTAGGTTAGTTTAGTTTAGTTAACTTTGCTTTAGTTTAGTTTAGTTTAGTTTATAGTTTAGTATATAGTTTAGTTTAGTTAAGTTTATAGTTTAATTTATAATTTAATTTAGTTTAGTTTAGTTTAATTTAGTTTAGAGTAGGTTAGGTTAGGTTAGGTTAGTTTAGTTTAGTTTAGGTTAGGTTAGGTTAGGTTAATTTAGTTTATTTGAGTGTAATTTAGTTTAGTTTAGTTTAGTTAATAGTTTAATTTATAGTTTAGTTTAGTTATTTTTTATAGTTTAGTTTAGATAATTTATAGTTTAATTTAGATAAGTTTAGTTTAATTTAGTTTAGTTTAGTTTGTAGTTTAGTTTAGTTTAGTTTAGTTTAGGTTAAGTTATGTTAGGTTCGTTTAGTTTAATTTAGTTTAGATTAGGTTAGATTAGATTACGTTAGGGTAGTTAAGTTTAGTTTAGTTGAATTTAGGTTATAGTTTGATTTATAGTTTAGTTTTGTTTACTTTACAGTTTAGTTTAGTTAATTTATAGTTTAATTTACTTTAGTTTAGTTTAATTTAGTTTACTTTAGTTTATAGTTTTGTTTATAGTTTAGTTTAGTTTAGTTTAGGTTAGTTTATGTAAGGTTAGGTTAGGTTAGTGTAGTTTAGATTAGTTTAGCTGAATTTTGTTTAGTTTAGTTTAGTTTAGGTCACGTTACGTTAGTTTAGTTTAGTTTAGTGTATGTTAGGTTAGGTTAGGTTAGTTTAGTTTAGTTTAGTTTAGTTTATAGTTTAGTTTAGTTTAGATTATAATTTAATTTAGAATTTAGTATACTTTAATATATAGATTAGTTTATAGTTTAGTTAAAATTTTAGTTTAGTTTATTTTAGTTTAGGTTAGGTTACGGAAGGTTAGGTTAGGTTAGTTTAGATTAGTTTGGTTTATGTAAGGTTAGGTTAGGTTAGTTTAGTATAGTTTAGTTTACTTTTGTTTACAGTTTAGTTAAGTTTAGTTTATAGTTCAGTTTATAGTTTAGTTTAGTTTAGATTAGGTTGGGATAGTTCATTTTAGTTTAGTTTGGGTTAGGTTAGGTTAGTTTAGTTTAGTTTACAGTTTAGTTTATTCTTTAGTTTATAGTGTAGTTTATAGTTTAGTTTAATTTAGTGTAGTTTAGTTTGGTTTATTTTAGTATAGTTTCGTTTACGTTAGGTTATGTTAGATTAGGTTAGGTTAGGTTAGCTTACTTTAGTTTAGTTTAGGTTAGTTTAGGTTAGGTTAGTTTAGTTTAGTTAAGTTTAGTTTAATTTAGTGTAGTTTAGGTTAGTTTAATGTATAGTTTAGGTAATCAATTAAGTTAGCTTAGATTAGTTTAGTTTAGGTCAGTTTAGTTTAGGTTAAGTTAGCTTAGGTTAGTTTAGATTAGTTTAGTTTAATTTACTTTAGTTTATAGTTTAGTTTATTTTAGTTTGTAGTTTAATTTAGATTAGTTTAGTTTAGTTTAGGTTGGGTTATGTTAGATTAGGTTAGATTGGGTTAGTTTGGTTTAGTTTAGTTTGGTTAAATTTAGTTTAGTTATACTTTAGTTTAGTTTAGTTTAAAGTTTAGTTTAGTTTTCTTTATAGTTAAGTTTATAGTTTAGTTTAGTTTAGTTTAGTTTAATTTAGTTTAGCTAAGTTTAGTTTAGTTTAGTTTAGTTTAGTTTTGGGTAGGTTATGTTATGTTAGGTTAGGTTAGTTTAGTTTAGTTTAGGTTAGGTTAGGTTAGGTTAGGTTAGTTTAATTTAGTTGAGTTTAGTTTAGTTTAGTTTAGGTTAGGTAAGGTTAGGTTAGGTTAGGTTAGGTTAGGTTAGTTTAGTTTAGTCTAGTTTATGTGAGGTTAGGTTAGTTTAGTTTAGTTTAGTCTAGGTTAGGTTTCGCTAAGTTAAGTTAGGTTAGGTTAGTTTAGATTAGTTTAGTTTAGTTTATATTTTAGTTTACTTTAGTTTATTATTTAATTTAGTGTAGTTAATTTATAGTTTCGTTTATAGTTTAGTTTGGTTTATTTTAGTTTTTTTTAGTTTAGCTTAGATTAGTTTAGTTTGTCTTAGGTTAGGTTAGGTTAGGTGAGATTAGTTTAATTTAGTTGAGTTTAATTCAGTTTAGTTTAGTTTATATTTTAGTTAAGTTTAGTCTATAGTTCAATTTATAGTTTAGTTTAGTTTAGTTTTTAGTTTAGGTTATCGTTTAGTTTAGTTTAAATTAGTTTAGTTTAGGTCAGTTTATGTTATGTTAAGTTAGGTAAGGTTAGTTTAGATTAGTTTAGTTTAATTAAGTTTATAGTTTAGTTTATTTTAGTTTATAGTTTAATATAGTTTAGTTTAGTTTAGTGTAGTTTAGTTTGGTTAGGTTAGGTTAATTTAGTTTAGTTTAGGTTAGTTTAGGTAAGTTTAATTTAGTTTAGTTTAATTTATAGATTATTTTATAGTTTTGCTTATAGTTTAGTTTAGTTTATAGTTTAATTTAGTTTAGTTTAGTTTAGTTTAGTATAGTTTAACTTGGGTTAGGTTAGGTTAGTTTTGTTTAGTTTAGTTAAGGCTAGGTTACGTTCGGTTAGGTTAATTTACTTTAGTATAGTATAGTTTAGTTTATTTTAGTTTAGTTTATAGTTTAGTTTACAGTTTAGGTTAGTTTATTTTAGTTTAGTTTAGTTTGTGTTAGGTTAGGTTAGGTCAGTTTAGTTTAGTTTAATTTATAGTTAAGTTTAATTTAGTTTAGTTTGATTTAGTTTAGTTTAGTTTATTTTTGTGCAGCTTATGTTAGGTTAGGTAAGGTAAGTTTAGTTTATAGTTTAATTTATAGTTTAGTTTAGTTTATAGTTTAGTTTATAGTTTAGTTTAGTTTAGTTTATAATAGTTTAGTTTAGGTTAGGTTAGGTTAGTTTAGTTTAGTTTAGTTTAGGTTAGGTTTGGCTAGGTTAAGTTAGGTTAGGTTAGTTTTGGCTAGTTTAGTTTAGTTTACTTTATAGTTTAGTTTACTTTAGTTTATTATTTAATTTAGTGTAGTTTATTTTATAGTTTAGTTTATTTTAGTTTGTAGTTTAATTTAGTTTTGTTTAGTTTAGTTTAGTTTAGGTTATGTTAGTTTAGTTTAGTTTCGTTTAATTTAGTTTAGTTTAGTTTATAGTTTAATTTATAATTTAGTTTAGTTTAGTTTATATTTTAGTTTATCGTTTAGTTAAGATTAGTTTAGTTTATGTCTGTTTAGGTTAGGTTAAGTTATGTTAGGTTAGTTTAAATTAGTTTAGTTTAATTTAGTTTATAGTTTAGTTTATTTTAGTTTATAGCTTAATTTAGTTTAATTTAGTTTAGTTTAGTTTACTTTAGGTTAGGTTAGGTTAGGTTAATTTAGTTTATTTTAGGTTAGGTTAGGTAAGTTTAATTTATTTTAGTTTGGTTTAGTTTAATTTATAGTTTAGTTTATAGTTTTGTTTATAGTTTAGTGTAGTTTATAGTTTAATTTAGTTTAGTTTAGTTTAATTTAGGTTAGGTTAGTTTAGTTTAGTTTAGTTTAGTTTATAGTTTAGTTTAGTTTATAGTTTACTTTACAGTTTTGTTTAGTTTAGTTTAGTTTAGTTTAGTTTGGGTTAGGTTAGGTTAGGTTAGGTTTATTTAGTTTAGTTTAGTTTATAGTTTAGTTTAGTTTAGTTTACAGTTTAGTTTATCCTTTAGTTTATAGTTTACTTTAATTTAGTGTAGTTTAGTTTGGTTTAGTTTAGTATAGTTTAGTTTACTTTAGGTTAGGTTAAATTATGTTAGGTTTGGTTAGCTTACTATAGTTTAGTTTAGTTTAGGTTAGGTTAGGTTGATTTAGTTTAGCTTACTTAACTTTGGTTTAGTTTAGTTTAGTTTAGTTTATAATTTAGTTTACTGTTTAGTTTAGTTAAGTTTGTAATTTAATTTATAATTTAGTTTATTTTAGTTTAGTTTAATTTAGTTTAGAGTAGGTTAGGTTAGGTTAGGTTAGTTTAGTTTAGTATAGGTTAGGTTAGGTTAGGTTAGGATAGGTTAATTTAGTTTAGTTGAGTTTAATTTAGTTTAGTTTAGTTTAGTTAATAGTTTAATTTATAGTTTAGTTTAGTTTTTTTATAGTCAGTTTAGTTAATTTATAGTTTAATATAGTTTAGTTTAGTTTAATTTAGTTTAGTTTATTTTGTAGTTCAGTTTAGTTTAGTTTAGTTTAGTTTAGTTTAGGTTAAATTATGTTAGGTTCGTTTAGTTTAATTCAGTTTAGATTAGGTTAGATTAGATTACGTTAGGGTAGTTAAGTTTAGTTTAGTTGAATTTAGGTTATAGTTTGATTTATAGTTTAGTTTAGTTTACTTTATAGTTTAGTTTAGTTAACTTATATTTTAATTTACTTTAGTTTAGTTTAATTTAGTTTACTTTAGTTTATAGTTTTGTTTATAGTATAGTTTAGTTTAGTTTAGGTTAATTTATGTTACGTTAGTTTAGTTTAGTTTGGCTGAATTTTGTTTATTTTAGTTTAGTTTAGGTTACGTTAGCTTAGTTTAGTTTATTTTAGTGTATGTTAGGTTACGTCAGTTTAGTTTAGTTTATTTTAGTTTATAGTTTAGTTTAGTTTAGTTTATAATTTATTTTATAATTTAGTGTACTTTAATTTATAGATTAGTTTATAGTTTAGTTAAAATTTTAGTTTAGTTTAGTTTAGTTTAGGTTAGGTTCTGTTAGGTTAGGTTAGTTTTGTTTAGTATAGTTTAGTTTAGTTTAAATATAGTATCTTTAGTTTATAGTTTAGTTCATAGTTTTCTTTAGTTTAGTTTAGTTTAGGTTAGGTTAGAGTAGTTTAGTTTAGTTTAGTTTATGTTAAATTAGGTTAGGTTAGTGTAGTTTAGTTTAATTTAGTTTAGTTGAATTTAATTTAGTTTAATTTAGGTTAGGTTAGGTTAGTTTAGGTTAGATTAGTTTAGGTTAGTGTAGTTTAGTTTAGTTTAGTGTAGTTTAGTTTGGTTTAGTTTTGTTTAGTTTAGTTTAGTTCAGTTTCGTTTGGGTTAGGTTATGTTAGATTAGGTTAGGTTAGCTTAGCTTAGTTTAGTTTAATTTAGTTTCGGTTAGGTTAGGATAGGTTAGGTTAGTTAAGTTTAGTTTAGTTTAGCTTAGTTAAGTTTAGTTTAGTTTATAGTTTAGTTCAGTTTAGTTTGTAGTTTAATTTAGTTTAGTTTAGTTTAGTTTGGTTTAGGTTAGGTTAGGTTAGGTTAGTTTAGTTTAGTTTAGGTTGGGTTATGTTAGATTAGGTTAGATTAGGTTAGTTTGGTTTAGTTTAGTATAGTTAAATTTAGTTTAGTTATACTTTAGTTTAGTTTGGTTTAGTTTATAGTTTAGTTTAGTTTTGTTTATAGTTAAGTTTATAATTTAGTATAGTTTAGTTTAGTTTAATTTAGAGTAGCTAAGTTTAGTTTAGTTTAGTTTAGTTTAGTTTTGGGTAGGTTATGTTAGGTTAGGTTAGGTTAGTTTAGTTTAGTTTAGGTTAGTTTAGGTTAGGTTAGGTTTGTTTAGTTTAGTTGAGTTTAGTTTAGTTTAGGTTAGGTTAGGTAAGTTTAGGTTATGTTGGGTTAGGTTAGTTTATTTTAGTCCAGTTTATGTTAGGTTAAGTTAGTTTAGTTTAGTTAGGTTTTGTTTATAGTTTAGTTAAATTTAGTTTATAGTTTAGTTCATAGTTTATTTTAGTTTAATACATAATTTAAATTAGTTTAGTTTAGTTTAGTTTAATTTAGGTAAATTTAGTTTATTTTAGTTTAGGTTAGGTTAGGTTAGGTTAGGTTAAGTTAGCTAAGTTTTGTTTATAGTATAGTTTATTTTAGTTTACAGTTTATTGTACAGCTCAGTTTAGTTTAGTTTAGTATAGTATAGTTTACTTTAGTTTAGGTTAGGTTAGGTTGGGTTAGTTTAGTTTAGTTTAGTTTAGGTTAGGTTAGGTAAGGTTAATTTAGATTATATTATTTTTGTTTAGTTTTATTTATAGATTACTTTACTTTAGTGTATAGTTTAATTTAGTTTACTTTAGATTATTTTAATTTGGTTTAGTTTATTTTAGTTTAGTTTAGTTTAGGTTAGCTTAGGTTAGTTTAGTTTAGTATAGGTTATGTTAGGTTATGTAAGTTTAATTCAGTTTTGTTTATAGTTAATTTAGTTTAGTTTAGTTTAGTTTAGGTTACGTTAGGTTAGTTTAGTTTAGTTTAGTGTAGTTCAGTTTTGTTTAGGATAGGTTAGGTTAGGTTAGTGTAGATTAGTTTAGGTTAGGTTAGGTTAGTTTGGTTTAGTTTAGTTAAGTTTAGTTCAGTTTATTCTTTAGTTTAGTTTAGTTTAGTTTATAGTTTAGTTTAGTTTTGTTTATAGTTTATTTTGCAGTTTAGTATAGTTTAGTTTAATTTATGTTAGGTTAGTTTAATTTAGTATAGATTTGTTTATAGTTAGGTTTACTTTAGTTTATAGTGTAGTTTATAGTTTAGTTTAGTTTAGTTTATAGTTTAATTTAGTTTAGTTTAGTTTAGTTTAATTTAGGTTAATTTAGTTTAGTTTAGTTTAGTGTAGTTTAAAATATAGTATCTTTAGTTTATAGTTTAGTTTATAGTTTTGTTTAGTTTAGTTTAGTTTAGGTTAGTATAGAGTAGTTTAGTTTAGGTCAGTTTAGTTTAGGTTAAGTTAGCTTAGGTTAGTTTAGCTTAGTTTAGTTTAACTTAGTTTAGTTTATGGTTTAGTGTATTTTAGTTTGTAGTTTAATTTAGGTTTGTTTAGTTTAGGTTGGGTTATGTTAGATTAGGTTAGATTAAGTTAGTTTGGTTTAGTTTAGTCTAGTTAAATTTAGTTTAGTTATACTTTAGTTTAGTTTAGTTTAGTTTATAGTTTAGTTTAGTTTTCTTTATAGTTAAGTTTATGGTTTAGTATAGTTTAGTTTAGTTTAATTTAGTTTAGCTAAGTTTAGTTCAGTTTAGTTTAGTTTAGTTTTGGGTAGGTTATGTTAGGTTAGTTTAGGTTAGTTTAGTTTAGTTTAGGTTAGGTTAGGTTAGGTTAGGTTAGTTTAGTTTAGTTGAGTTTAGTTTAGTTTAGGTTAGGTTAGGTAAGGTTAGGCTAGGTTAGGTTAGGTTAGTTTAGATTAGTCTAGTTTATGTTAGGTTAGGTTAGTTTAGTTTAGTTTAGTTTTGTTTATAGTTTAGTTTAGTTTAGTTTATAGTTTAGTTCATAGCTTATTTTAGTTTAATATATAGTTTAATTTAGTTTAGTTTAGTTTAGTTTAATTTAGATTAATTTAGTTTAGTTTAGGTTAGGTTAGGTTAGGTTAGGTTAGGTTAAGTTAGTTCAGTTTAGTATAGTTTAGTTTAGTTTAAAATATAGTATCTTTAGTTTATAGTTTAGTTCATAGTTTTGTTTAGTTTAGTTTAGTTTAGTTTAGGTTAGAGTAGTTTAGTTTAGTTTAGTTTAGGTTAGATTAGGTTAGGTTAGTGTAGTTTAGTTTAGTTGAATTTAGTTTACTTTAGTTTAGTTTAGGGTAGGTTAGGTTGGTTTAGTTTTAGTGTAGGTTAGGTTCAGTTAGCTTAGGTTAGATTAGTTTAGTTCTGTTTAATTTAGTTTAGTTTATATTTTAGTTAATTTTAGTTTGAAGTTTAATTTAGTTTAGTTTAGTTTAGTTTAGGTTAGGTTAGGTTAGGTTAGTTTAGTTTAGTTTAGGTTGGTTGGTTTATGTTAGATTAGGTTAGATTAGTTTAGTTTGGTTTAGTTTAGTCTAGTTAAATTTAGTTTAGCTATATTTTAGTTTAGTTTAGTTTAGTTTATAGTTTAGTTTAGTTTTGTTTATAGTTAAGTTTATAATTTAGTATAGTTTAGTTTAGTTTAATTTGGTTTAGCTAAGTTTAGTTTAGTTTGGTTTAATTTAGTTTTGGGTAGGTTATGTTAGGTTAGGTTAGGTTTGTTTAGTTTAGTTTAGGTTAGTTTAGGTTAGGTTAGGTTAGTTTAGTTGAGTTTAGTTTTGTTTATAGTTTAATTTAGTTTAGTTTATAGTTTAGTTCATAGTTTATTTTAGTTTAATATATAGTTTAATTTAGTTTAGTTTAGTTTAATTTAGTTTAATTTAGGTTAATTTAGTTTAGTTTAGTTTAGGTTAGGTTAGGTTAGGTTAGGTTGGGTTAGGTTAAGTTAGTTCAGTTTAGAATAGTTTAGTTTAGTTTAAAATATAGTATCTTTAGTTTATAGTTTAGTTCATAGTTTTGTTTAGTTTAGTTTAATTTAGTTTATGTTAGGTTAGAGTAGTTTAGTTTAGTTTAGTCTAGTTTAGTTTAGATTAGGTTAGGTTAGTATAGTTTAGTTTAGTTTAGTTTAGTTGAATTTAGTTTAGTTGAATTTAGTTTAGGGTAGGTTAGGTTGATTTAGTTTTAGTATAGTTTAGGTTCAGTTAGGTTAGGTTAGTTTAGTTTATTTTAGTTTATAGTTTAGTTTATACTTTAGTTTATATTTTAGTTTATAGTTTAGTTTATTTTAGTGTAGTTTAGTTTGGTTTAGTTTTGTTTAGTTTACTTTTGTTTAGTTTCGTTTAGGTTAGGTTATGTTAGATTAGGTTAGATTAGGTTAGGTAAGCTTAGTTTAGTTTAGTTTACTTTAAGTTAGGTTAGGTAAGGTTAGGTTAGTTAAGATTAGTTTAGTTTAGTTTAGTTAGGTTTAGTTTAGTTTATAATTTAGTTCAGTTTAGTTTATAGCTTCGTTTATAGTTTATTTTAGTTTATAGTTTAATTTTTAATTAAGTTTAATTTAGTTTAGTTTAATTAAGTTTAGCTTAGTTTAGTTTAGTTCAGTTTAGGTTATTTTAGGGTAGCTTATGTTAGGTTAGGTTAAGTTAGTTTAGTTTATAGTTTAATTTTTAGTTTAGTTTAGTTTATAGTTTAGTTTATAGTTTAGTTTAGTTTAGTTTATAATAGTTTAAGTTAGTTTAGTTGAGGTTAGGTTAGGTTAGTTTACTTTAGTTTAGCTTAGGTTAGGTTGGGCTAGGTTAAGTTAGGTTAGTTTAGATTAGTTTAATTTAGTTTAATTTATAGTTTAATTTACTTTAGTTTAATATTTAATTTTTTTTAATTTAGTTTATAGATTCGTTTACAGTTTAGTTTGGTTTAGTTTAGTTTAATTTAGTTTAGCTTAGATTAGTTTAGTTTGTTTTAGGTTAGGTTAAGTTAGGGAGGTTAGTTTAGTTTAGATGAGTTTAATTTAGTTTAGTTTAGTTTATAGTTTAGTTTAGATTACTTTAGTTTATAGTTCAATTTATAGTTTAACTTAGTTTATAGTTTAGTTTATCGTTTAGTTTAGTTTAGTTTAGTTTAGTATAGTTTAGGTTAGGTTAGGTTAGTTTAGATTAATTTAGTTACGGTCAGTTTAGGTTAGGTTAAGTTAGGTTAGGTTAGTTTAGTTTTGTTTATAGTTTAGTTTATTTTAGTTTACAGTTTATTGTACAGCTCAGTCTAGTTTAGTTTAGTATAGTATAGTTTACTTTAATTTAGGTTAGGTTGGGTTAGTTTAGTTTAGTTTATAGTTTAGTTTAATTTAGTTTACAGTTTAGTTTATTCTTTAGTTTATAGTGTAGTTTATAGTTTAGTTTAATTTAGTATAGTTTAGTTTGGTTTAGTTTAGTATAGTTTAGTTTACTTGAGGTTAGGTTAGATTATGTTAGGTTTGGTTAGGTTACTTTAGTTTAGTTTAGTTTAGGTTAGGTTAGGTTAGTTTAGTTTAGTTAACTTTGGTTTAGTTTAGTTTAGTTTAGTTTATAGTTTAGTATATAGTTTAGTTTAGTTTAGTTTAGTTTAATTTAGGTTAATTTAGTTCAGTTTAGGTTAGGTTAGGTTAGGTTAGGTTAAGTTGTTCAGTTTAATATAGTTTAGTTTAGTTTAAAATATAGTATCCTTAGTTTATAGTTTAGTTCATAGTTTTGTTTAGTTTAGTTTAGTTTAGGTTAGGTTAGAGTGGTTTAGTTTAGTTTAGTTTAATTTAGTTTAGGTTAGATTAGGTTAGGTTAGTGTAGTTTAGTTTAGTTGAATTTGGTTACTTTAGTTTAGTTTAGGGTAAGTTAGGTTGGTTTAGTTTTAGTATAGGTTAGGTTCAGTTAGCTTAGGTTAGATTAGTTTAGTTTAGTTTAATTTAGTTTAGTTTATAGTTTAGTTTATTTTAGTTTGTAGTTTAATTTAGTTTAGTTTAGTTTAATTTAGTTTAGGTTAGGTTAGGTTAGGCTAGTTTTGTTTAGTTTAGTTTGGGTTATGTTAGATTAGGTTAGATTAGGTTAGTTTGGTTTAGTTTAGTCTAGTTAAATTTATTTTATTTATACTTTAGTTTAGTTTAGTTTAGTTTATAGTTTAGTTTAGTTTTGTATATAGTTAGGTTAAAATTTAGTATAGTTTAGTTTAGTTTAATTTAGTTTAGCTAAGTTTAGTTTAGTTTAGTTTAGTTTAGTTTTGGGTAGGTTATGTTAGGTTAGGTTAGGTTTGTTTAGTTTAGTTTAGGTTAGTTTAGGTTAGGTTAGGTTAGTTTAGTTCAGTCTAGTTTATGTTAGGTTAGGTTAGTTTAGTTTAGTTAGGTTTTGTTTATAGTTTAGTTTGGTTTAATTTATAGTTTAGATCATAGTTTATTTTAGTTTAATATATAGTTTAATTTAGTTTAGTTTAGTTTAATTTAGATTAATTTAGTTTAGTTTAGGTTAGGTTAGGTTAGGTTAGGTTAGTTCAGTTTAGTATAGTTTAGTTTAGTTTAAAATATAGTATCTTTAGTTTATAGTTTTGTTTAGTTTAGTTTAGTTTAGGTTAGGTTAGAGTAGTTTTGTTTAGTTTAGTTTAATTTAGGTTAGATTAGGTTAGGTTAGTGTAGTTTAGTTTAGTTTAGTTTAGTTGAATTTAGTTTAGTTTAGGGTAGGTTAGGTTGGTTTAGTTTTAGTATAATTTAGTTTCAGTTAGGTTAGGTTAGTTTAGTTTAGTTTAGTTTATAGTTTAGTTTATACTTTAGTTTATATTTTACTTTATGGTTTAGTTTAGTTTAGTGTAGTTTAGTTTGGTTTAGTTTTGTTTAGTTTAGTTTTGTTTAGTTTCGTTTAGGTTAGGTTATGTTAGATTAGGTTAGATTAGGTTAGGTAAGCTTAGTTTAGTTTAGTTTACTTTAAGTTAGGTTAGGTTAGGTTAGGTTAGGATAGTTAACATTAGTTTAGTTTAGTTAGGTTTAGTTTAGTTTATAATTTAGTTCAGTTTAGTTTATAGCTTAGTTTATAGTTTAGTTTAGTTTATAGTTTAATTTATAGTTAAGTTTAGTTTAGTTCAGTTTAATTAAGTTTAGCTTAGTTTAGTTTAGTTCAGTTTAGGTTATTTTAGGGTAGCTTATGTTAGGTTAGGTTAGGTTAGTTTAGTTTATAGTTTAATTTATAGTTTAGTTTAGTTTGTAGTTTAGTTTTTAGTTTAGTTTAGTTTAGTTTATAGTTTAGTTTAGTTTAGTTTATAATAGTTTAAGTTAGTTTAGGTTAGGTTAGGTTAGTTTACTTTAGTTTAGATTAGGTTAGGTTAGGCTAGGTTAAGTTAGGTTAGGTTAGTTTAGATTAGTTTAGTTTAGTTTAATTTATAGTTTAGTTTATTTTAGTTTATTATTTAATTTAGTTTAGTTTAGTTTATAGTTTCGTTTACAGTTTAGTTTGGTTTAGTTTAGTTTAATTTAGTTTAGCTTAGATTAGTTTAGTTTGTTTTAGGTTAGGTTAAGTTAGGTGAGGTTAGTTTAGTTTAGATGAGTTTAATTTAGTTTAGTTTAGTTTATAGTTTAGTTTAGTTTACTTAAGTTTATAGTTCAATTTATAGTTTAGTTTAGTTTAGTTTATAGTTTAGTTTATCGTTTAGTTTAGTTTAGTTTAGTATAGTTTAGGTTAGGTTAGGTTAGTTTAGATTAGTTTAGTTTAGGTCAGTTTAGGTTAGGTTAAGTTAGGTTAGGTTAGTTTAGTTTTGTTTATAATTTAATTTATTTTAGTTTACAGTTTATTGTACAGCTCAGTTTAGTTTAGTTTAGTATAGTATAGTTTACTTTAGTTTAGGTTAGGTTAGGTAAGGTTAATTTAGATTAAATTAGTTTAGTGTAGCTTTGTTTATAGTTTAATTTACTTTAGTTTATAGCTTAATTTAGTTTACTTTAGGTTATTTTAATTTGGTTTAGTTTAGTTTAGTTTAGGTTAGGTTAAGTTAGTTTAGTTTAGTATAGGTTATGTTAGATTATTTTAGTTTAATTCAGTTTAGTTTAGTTTAGTTTATAGTTTAATTTATAGTTATTTTTATAGTTAATTTAGTTTAGTTTAGTTTAGGTTAAATTATGTTAATTTACTTTAGTTTAGTTTAGGTTAGGTTAGGTTGGGTTAGGTAAGTGTAGTTTAATTTAGTTTAGTTGAATTTAGTTTAGTTTATTTTAGTTTAGGTTACGTTAGGTTAGTTTAGTTTAGTTTAGTGTAGTTTAGGTTTGTTTAGGTTAGGTTAGGTTAGGTTAGTTTAGATTAGTTTAGGTTAGGTTATGTTAGATTAGGTTAGGTTAGGTTAGTTTGGTTTAGTTTAGTCTAGTTAAGTTTAGTTCAGTTTATTCTTTAGTTTAGTTTAGTTTATTTTATAGTTTAGTTTAGTTTTGTTTATAGTTTAGTTTGCAGTTTAGTATAGTTTAGTTTAGTTTAATTTAGTTTAGGTTAAGTCAGGTTAGGTTAGGTTGGGCTAGGTTAGTTTAGTTTAGTTTATAAATTAGTTTATAGTTTAGTTTAGTTTAGTTTAGTGTGGGTTAGGTTAAGTAAGGTTAGGTTAGTTTAGTTTAGTTTAGTTTATACTTTAGTTTAGTTTATAGTTTAGTTTATAGTTTAGTTTAGTTTAGTTTATAATAGTTTAGTTTAGGTTAAGTTAGGTTAGTTTAGTTTAGTTTAGTTTAGGTTAGATTTGGCTGGGTTAAGTTAGGTTAGGTTAGATTAGGCTAGTTTAGTTTAGTTTAGTTTATAGTTTAGTTTACTTTAGTTTTTTATTTAATTTAGTGCAGTTTAGTTTGTAGTTTAGTTTATAGTTTAGTTTATTTTAGTTTGTAGTTTAATTTAGTTTTGTTTAATTTAGTTTAGTTTGGGTTAGGTTAGTTTAGTTTAGTTTCGTTTAATTTAGTTTAGTTCAGTTTATAGTTTAGTTATGTTTAGTTTATAGTTTAATTTATAATTTAGTTTAGTTTAGTTTATCTTTTAGTTTATCGTTTAGTTTAGTGTAGATTAATTTAGTTTAGGTCAGTTTAGGTTAGGTTAAGTTAGGTTAGGTTAGTTTAGATTAGTTTAGTTTAGTTTAGTTTATAGTTTAGTTTATTTTAGTTTACAGTTTAATTTAGTTTAATTTAGTTTAGTTTAGTTTACTTTAGGTTAGGTTAGGTTAGGTTAATTTAGTTTAGTTTAGGTTAGGTTAGGTAAGTTTAATTTAGTTTAGTTTGGTTTAGTTTAATTTATAATTTAGTTTATAGTTTTGTTTATAGTTTAGTTTAGTTTATAGTTTAATTTAGTTTAGTTTAGTTTAGTTTAATTTAGGTTAGGTTAGTTTATTTTAGTTTAGTTTAGTTTATAGTTTAGATTAGTTTAGTATACAGGTTAGCTTATCCTTTAGTTTATAGTGTAGTTTATAGTTTAGTTTAATTTAGTGTAGTTTAGTTTGGTATAGTTTAGTATAGTTTTGTTTACCTTAGGTTAGGTGAGATAATGTTAGGTTAGGTTAGCTTACTTTAGTTTAGTTTAGGTTAGGTTAGATTAGGTTAGTTTAGTTAACTTTGGTTTAGTTTAGTTTAGTTAGTTTAGTTTATAATTTTGTTTATAATTATGTTTAGTTTAGTTTATAGTTTAATTTATAATTTCGTTTAGTTTAGTTTAGTTTAATTTAATTTTGAGTATGTTAGGTTAGGTTAATTTAGTTTAGTTGAGTTTAATTTAGTTTAGTTTAGTTTACTTTATAGTTTAGTTTAGTTAATTTATAGTTTAATTTAGTTTAGTTTAGTTTAATTTAGTTTAGTTTAGTTTATAGTTTTGTTTATAGTTTAGTTTAGTTTAGTTTAGGTTAAGTTATGTTAGGTTCGTTTAGTTTAATTTAGTTTAGATTAGGTTACTTTTGATTAGGTTAGGGCAGTTAAGTTTAGTTTAGTTGAATTTATTATAGTTATACGTTAGTTTACTTTAGTTTAGTTTATAGTTTAGTTTAGTTTTGTATATAGTTAAGTTTATAATTTAGTATAGTTTAGTTTAGTTTAATTTAGTTTAGCTAAGTTTAGTTTAGTTTAGTTTAGTTTAGTTTTGGGTAGGTTATGTTAGGTTAGGTTAGGTTAGTTTAGTTTAGTTTAGGTTAGGTTAGGTTAGGTTAGGTTAGTTTAGTTTAGTTGAGTTTAGTTTAGCTTAGGTTAGGTTAGGTAAGGTTAGGTTAGGTAAGGTTAGGTTAGTTTAGTTTAGTGTAGTTTATGTTAGGTTAGGTTAGTTTAGTTTAGTTTAGTCTAGGTTAGGTTTCGCTAGGGTAAGTTAGGTTAGGTTAGTTTGGATTAGTTTAGTTTAGTTTATATTTTAGTTTACTTTAGTTTATTATTTAATTTAGTGTAGTTTAGTTTATAGTTTAGTTTGGTTTAGTTTAGTTTTTTTTAGTTTAGCTTAGATTAGTTTAGTTTGTCTTAGGTTAGGTTAGGTTAGGTTAGGTTAGGTAAGATTAGTTTAATTTAGTTGAGTTTAATTTAGTTTAGTTTAGTTTATATTTTAGTTTAGTTTAGTATATAGTTCAATTTATAATTTAGTTTAGTTTAGTTTTTAGTTTAGGTTATCGTTTAGTTTAGTTTAGATTAGTTTAGTTTATGTCAGTTTAGGTTAGGTTAAGTTAGGTTAGGTTAGTTTAGATTAGTTTAGTTTAATTTAGTTTAGTTTATAGTTTAGTTTATTTTAGTTTATAGTTTAATTTAGTTTTGTTTAGTTTAGTGTAGTTTAGTTTGGTTAGGTTAGGTTAGGTTAATTTAGTTTAGTTTAGGTTATGTTAGGTAAGTTTAATTTAGTTTAGTTTAATTTATAGTTTATTTTATAGTTTTGCTCATAGTTTAGTTTAGTTTATAGTTTAATTTAGTTTAGTTTAGTTTAGTATAGTTTAACTTGGGTTAGGTTAGGTTAGGTTAGTTTAGTTTAGTTTAGTTAAGTTTAGGTTAGGTTAGGTTAGGTTAATTTATTTTAGTATAGTTTAGTTTAGTTTATTTTAGTTTAGTTTATAGTTTAGTTTACAGTTTAGGTTAGTTTAGTTTAGTTTAGTTTGGGTTAGGTTAGGTTAGGTCAGTTTAGTTTAGTTTAGTTTATAATAGTTTAGTTTAGTTTAGTTTAGTTTAGGTTAGTTAGGTTTAGTTTAGTTTAGTTTATAGTTTAGTTTAGTTTAGTTTAGTTTGTAGTTTAGTTTATACTTTAGTTTATATTTTAGTTTATAGTTTAGTTTAGTTAAGTGTTGTTTATTTTGGTTTAGTTTTGTTTACTTTAGTTTAAATTAGTTTCGTTTAGGTTAGGTTAGGTAAGTTTAGGTTAGGTTGGGTTAGGTTAGTTTAGTTCAGTCTAGTTTATGTTAGGTTGGGTTAGTTTAGTTTACTTAGGTTTTGTTTATACTTTAGTTTACTTTAGTTTATAGTTTAGTTCATAGTTTATTTTAGTTTAATATATAGTTTAATTTAGTTTAGTTTAGTTTAGTTTAGTTTAATTTAGGTTAATTTGGTTTAGTTTAGTTTAGGTTAGGTTAGGTTAGGTTAGGTTAGGTTAAGTTAATTCAGTTTAGTATAGTTTAGTATAGTTTAAAATATAGTATCTTTAGTTTATAGTTTAGTTCATAGTTTTGTTTAGTTTAGTTTAGGTTAAGTTAGAGTAGTTTAGTTTAGTTTTAGTATAGTTTAGGTTCAGTTAGGTTAGGTTAGTTTAGTTTAGTTTAGTTTACTTTAGTTTATTATTTAATTTAGTTTAGTTTAGTTTATAGTTTCGTTTATAGTTTAGTTTGGTTTAGTTTAGTTTAATTTAGTTTAACTTAGATTAGTTTAGTTATTTTTAGGTTAGGTTAGGTTAGGTGAGGTTAGTTTTGTTCAGTTTAGTTTAATTTAGTTTGGTTTAGTTTATAGTTTAGTTTAGTTTAGTTTATAGTTCAATTTATAGTTTAGTTTAGTTTATTTTATCGTTTAGTTTAGTTTAGTATAGTTTAGTTTAGGTTAGAGTAAGTTAGTTTAGATTAGTTTAGTTTAGCGCAGTTTGGGTTAGGTTAAGTTAGGTTATTTCGTTTGGTTTAGTTTAGTTTAGTTTAGTTTATAGTTTAGTTTAGTTTAAAGTTTAGTTTATAGTTTAGTTTATAGTTTAGTTTAGATTAGTGTAGTTTAGTTTGGTTTAGTTTATTTTAGTTTAGTTCAGTTTAGTTTCGTTTAGCTAAGGTTATGTTATATTAGGTGAGCTTAGGTTAGCTTAGTTTACCCTAGTTTAGTTTAGGTTAGGTAAGGTTAGAATAGGTTAGTTAAATTTAGTTTAGTTTAGTTTAGTTATAGTTTAGTTTATAGTTTAGTTTAGATTATAATTTAATTTATAATTTAGTTTAGTTTAGTTTAATTTACTTTAGCTTTCTTTAGTTTCCCTTAGATTACTTTAGTTTAGGATATGTTAGGTTAGGTTAGTTTAGTTTAGTTTAATTAAGGTTAATTTAGTTTAATTTAGTTTAGTTTAGGTTAGGTTAGTTTAGTTTAGTATAGTTTAATTTAGTTTAAAATATAGTATCTTTAGTTTATAGTTTAGTTCATAGTTTTGTTTAGTTTAGTTTAGTTTAGGTTAGGTTAGAGTAGTTTAGTTTAGTTTAGTTTAGTTTAGTTTAGGTTAGAATAGGTTAGGTTAGTGTAGTTTAATTTAGTTTAGTTTAGTTGAATTTAATTTAGTTTTGTTTATTTTAGGTTAGGTTAGGTTAGTTTAGTTTTGTATAGGTTAGGTTAAGTTAGGTTAGCTTAGTTTAGTTTATAGTTTAGTTTAGTTTAGTTTAGTTTATAGTGTGGTTTATACTTTAGTTTATATTTTAGTTTATAATTTAGTTTAGATTAGTGTAGTTTAGTTTGGTTTAGTTTGGTTTAGTTTAGTTTAAATTAGTTTCGCTTAGGTTAGGTTAAGTTAGAATAGGTTAGGTTAGGTAAGCTTAGTTTAGTTTAGTTTAGGTTAGTTTAGGTTAGGTTAGGTTAGGTTGGTTAAGTTCAGTTTAGTTTAGTTTAGTTAAATTTAGTTTAGTTTATAGTTTAGTTCAGTTTAGTTTATAGCTTAGTTTATAGTTTAGTTTAGTTTATAGTTTAATTTATAGTTAAGTTTAGTTTAGTTTAGTTTAATTTAGGTTAGTTAAGTTTATTTTAGGGTAGCTTATGTGAGGTTAGGTTAGTTTATAGTTTAATTTATAGTTTAGTTTAGTTTATAATTTAGTTTATAGTTTAGTTCAGTTTATAATAGTTTAGTTTAGGTTAGGTTAGGTTAGGTTAGGTTAGTTTAGTTTAGTTTAGTTTAGGTTAGTTTATAGTTTAGTTTACTTTAGTTTATTATTTAATTTAGTGTCGTTTAGTTTATAGCTTCGTTTATAGTTTAATTTGGTTTAGTTTAGTTTGTCTTAGGTTAGGTTAGGTTAGGTGAGATTAGTTTAGTTTAGTTGAATTTAATTTAGTTTATAGTTTAATTTAGTTTAGTTTATAGTTCAATTTATAGATTAGTTTAGTTTATAGTTTATGTTACCGTTTAGTTTAGTTTAGATTAGTTTAGTTTAGGTTAGTTTAGGTTAGGTTAAGTTAGGTTAGGTTAGTTTAGATTAGTTTAGTTTAATTTAGTTTAGTTTATAGTTTAGTTTATTTTAGTTTATAGTTTAATTTAATTTAGTTTAGTTTAGTTTAGGTTAGGTTACGTTAGGTTAGGTTAATTTAGTTTAGTGTAGGTTAGGTTAGGTTAGGTAAGGTTAATTTACTTTAGTAAAGTTTAGTTTAGTTTATTTTATTTTAGTTTATTGTTTAGTTTAGTTTATAGTTTATTTACAATTTTGTTTAGTTTAGTTTAGTTTAGTTTAGTTTGGGTTAGGTTGGGTTAGGTTAGGTTAGTTTAAATTAGTTTAGTTTATAGTTTAGTTTAATTTAGTTTACAGTTTAGTGTATCCTTTAGTTTATAGTGTAGTTTATAGTTTAGTTTAATTTAGTGTAGTTTAGTTTGGTTTAGCTTAGTATAGTTTTGTTTACTTTAGGTTAGGTGAGATTATGTTAAGTTAGGTTAGCTTACTTTAGTTTTGTTTAGTTTAGTTTAGGTTAGGTTAGGTTAGTTTATTTAACTTTGGTTTAGTTTAGTTTAGTTTAGTTTATAGTTTAGTTTATAGTTTAGTTTATATTAGTTTAGTTTATAGTTTAATTTATAATTTAGTTTACTTTAGTTTAATTTAGTTTACAGTAGGTTAGGTTAGGTTAGGTTAGTTTAGTTTACTTTAGGTTAGGTTAAGTTAGGTTAGGTTAGGTTAATTTAGTTTAGTTGAGTTTAATTTAGTTTAGTTTAGTTTATAGTTTAATTTATAGTTTAGTTTAGTTTACCTTATAGTTTAGTTTAGTTAATTTATATTTTAATTTAGTTTAGTTTAGTTTAATTTAGTTTAGTTTAGTTCATAGTTTTGTTTATAGTTTAGTTTAGTTTAGTTTAGTTTAGGTTATGTTAGGTTAGTTTAGTTTAGTTTAGTTTAGGTTAGGTTAGGCTAGGTTAGGTAAGTTTAATTTAGTTTAGTTTAGTTTAGTTAAAATTAGTTGGTAGTTTAGTTTATAGTTTAGTTTGTAGTTTAGTTTAGTTTAGTTTAGTTTGGTTTAGTTTAGTTTAGGTTAAGTAATGTTTGGTTCGTTTAGTTTAATTTAGTTTAGATTAGGTTACGTTAGATTAGGTTAGGGTGGTTAACTTTAGTTTAATTGAATTTATTTTGTAGTTTAATTTATAGTTTAGTTTAGTTTACTTTATAGTTTAGTTTAGTTCATTTATAGTTTATTTTATTTTAGTTTAATCTAGTTTAATTTAGTTTACTTTAGTTTATAGTTTTGTTTATAGTTTAGTTTAGTTTAGTTTAGGTTAATTTATGTTAGGTTTGTTTAGTTTAGTTTAGTTTAGGTTAGGTTAGGTTAGGATAGGTTAGTGTAGTTTAGTTTATTTTAGCTGAATTTTGTTTAGTTTAGTTTAGGTTACCTTAGGTTAGTTTAGTTTAGTTTAGTTAATGTATGTTAGGCTAGGTTAGGTTAGTTTAATTTAGTTTAGTTTATTTTAGTTTATAGTTTAGTTTAGTTTAGTTTATAATTTATTTTATAATTTAGTATACTTTAGTTTATAGATTAGTTTATTGTTTAGTTAATATTTTAGTTTATTTTAGTTTACGTTATGTTAGGTTAGGCAAGGTTAGGTTAGGTTAGGTTAGGTTAGTTTAGTTTAGTTTAGTCTAGTTAAATTTAGTTTAGTTATACTTTAGTTTAGTTTAGTTTATAGTTTATTTTAGTTTTCTTTATAGTTAAGTTTATAGTTACGTTAGTTTAGTTTAGTTAAATTTAGTTTAGCTAAGTTTAGTTTAGTTTAGTTTAGTTTAGTTTTGGGTAGGTTATGTTATGTTAGGTTAGGTTAGTTTAGTTCAGTTTAGGCTAGGTTAGGTTAGGTTGGTTTAATTTGGTTGAGTTTAGTTTGGTTTAGGTTAAGTTAGGTAACGTTAGGTTAGGTTAGGTTAGGTTAGTTTAGTTTAGTCTAGTTTATGTGAGGTTAGGTTAGTTTAGTTTAGTTTAGTCTAGGTTAGGTTTCGCTAGGGTAAGTTAGGTTAGGTTAGTTTGGATTAGTTTAGTTTAGTTTATATTTTAGTTTACTTTAGTTTATTATTTAATTTAGTGTAGTTTAGTTTATAGTTTAGTTAGGTTTAGTTTAGTTTTTTTTAGTTTAGCTTAGATTAGTTTAGTTTGTCTTAGGTTAGGTTAGGTTAGGTAAGATTAGTTTAATTTAGTTGAGTTTAATTTAGTTTAGTTTAGTTTATATTTTAGTTTAGTTTAGTCTATAGTTCAATTTATAATTTAGTTTAGTTTAGTTTTTAGTTTAGGTTATCGTTTAGTTTAGTTTAGATTAGTTTAGTTTAGGTAAGTTTAGGTTAGGTTAAGTTAGGTTAGGTTAGTTTAGATTAGTTTAGTTTAATTTAGTTTAGTTTATAGTTTAGTTTATTTTAGTTTATAGTTTAATTTAGTTTAGTTTAGTTTAGTGTAGTTTAGTTTGGTTAGGTTAGGTTAGGTTAATTTAGTTTAGTTTAGGTTAGGTTAGGTAAGTTTAATTTAGTTTAGTTTAATTTATAGTTTATTTTATAGTTTTGCTTATAGTTTAGTTTAGTTTATAGTTTAATTTAGTTTAGTTTAGTTTAGTTTAGTATAGTTTAACTTGGGTTAGGTTAGGTTAGTTTAGTTTAGTTTAGTTAAGGTTAGGTTAGGTTAGGTTAATTTACTTTAGTATAGTTTAGTTTAGTTTATTTTAGTTTAGTTTATAGTTTAGTTTACAGTTTAGGTTAGTTTAGTTTAGTTTAGTTTGGGTTAGGTTAGGTTAGGTCAGTTTAGTTTAGTTTAGTTTATAGTTTAGTTTAGTTTAGTTTATAATAGTTTAGTTTAGTTTAGTTTATAATAGTTTAGTTTAGTTTAGTTTAGGTTAGTTAGGTTTAGTTTAGTTTAGTTTATAGTTTAGTTTAGTTTAGTTTGTAGTTTAGTTAATACTTTAGTTTATATTTTAGGTTATAGTTTAGTTTAGTTAAGTGTTGTTTATTTTGGTTTAGTTTTGTTTAGTTTAGTTTCAATTAGTTTCGTTTAGGTTAGGTTAGGTAAGTTTAGGTTAGGTTGGGTTAGGTTAGTTTAGTTCAGTGTAGTTTATGTTAGGTTAGGTTAGTTTAGTTTACTTAGGTTTTGTTTATACTTTAGTTTACTTTAGTTTATAGTTTAGTTCATAGTTTATTTTAGTTTAATATATAGTTTAATTTAGTTTAGTTTAGTTTAGTTTAGTTTAATTTAGGTTAATTTAGTTTAGTTTAGTTTAGGTTAGGTTAGGTTAGGTTAAGTTAGTTCAGTTTAGTATAGTTTAGTATAGTTTAAAATATAGTATCTTTAGTTTATAGTTTAGTTCATAGTTTTGTTTAGTTTAGTTTAGGTTAGGTTAGAGTAGTTTAGTTTAGTTTAGTTTAGGTTAGATTAGGTTAGGTTAGTGTAGTTTAGTTTAGTTTAATTTAGTTGAATTTAGTTTAGTTTAGTTTAGCGTAGGTTAGTTTGGTTTAGGTTCAGTTAGGTTAGGTTAGTTTAGTTTAGTTTAGTTTACTTTAGTTTATTATTTAATTTAGTTTAGTTTAGTTTATAGTTTCGTTTATAGTTTAGTTTGGTTTAGTTTAGTTTAATTTAGTTTAACTTAGATTACTTTAGTTATTTTTAGGTTAGGTTAGGTTAGGTGAGGTTAGTTTAGTTCAGTTTAGTTTAATTTACTTTAGTTTAGTTTATAGTTTAGTTTAGTTTAGTTTATAGTTCAATTTATAGTTTAGTTTAGTTTATTTTATCGTTTAGTTTAGTTTAGTATAGTTTAGTTTAGGTTAGAGTAAGTTAGTTTAGATTAGTTTAGTTTAGCGCAGTTTGGGTTAGGTTAAGTTAGGTTATTTCGTTTGGTTTAGTTTAGTTTAAGTTTAGTTTATAGTTTAGTTTAGTTTAAAGTTTAGTTTATAGTTTAGTTTATAGTTTAGTTTAGATTAGTGTAGTTTAGTTTGGTTTAGTTTATTTTAGTTTAGTTCAGTTTAGTTTCGTTTAGCTTAGGTTGTGTTATATTAGGTGAGCTTAGGTTAGCTTAGTTTACCCTAGTTTAGTTTAGGTTAGGTAAGGTTAGAATAGGTTAGTTAAATTTAGTTTAGTTTAGTTTAGTTGGGTTTAGTTTAGTTATAGTTTAGTTTATAGTTTAGTTTAGATTATAATTTAATTTATAGTTTAGTTTAGTTTAGTTTAATTTAGTTTAGCTTTCTTTAGTTTCCCTTAGATTACTTTAGTTTAGGATATGTTAGGTTAGGTTAGTTTAGTTTAGTTTAGTTTAGTTTAATTAAGGTTAATTTAGTTTAATTTAGTTTAGTTTAGGTTAGGTTAGGTTAGTTTAGTTTAGTATAGTTTAATTTAGTTTAAAATATAGTATCTTTAGTTGATAGTTTAGTTCATAGTTTTGTTTAGTTTAGTTTAGGTTAGGTTAATTTAGAGTAGTTTAGTTTAGTTTAGGTTAGAATAGGTTACGTTAGTGTAGTTTAATTTAGTTTAGTTTAGTTGAATTTATTTTAGTTTTGTTTAGTTTAGGTTAGGTTAGGTTAGTTTAGTTTAGTATAGGTTAGGTTAAGTTAGGTTAGCTTAGTTTAGTTTATAGTTTAGTTTAGTTTAGTTTAGTTTATAGTGTGGTTATACTTTAGTTTATATTTTAGTTTATAATTTAGTTTAGATTAGTGTAGTTTAGTTTGGTTTAGTTTGGTTTAGTTTAGTTTAAATTAGTTTCGCTTAGGTTAGGTTAAGTTAGAATAGGTTAGGTTAGGTAAGCTTAGTTTAGTTTAATTTAGGTTAGGTTAGGTTAGGTTAGGTTGGTTAAGTTCAGTTTAGTTTAGTTTAGTTAAATTTAGTTTAGTTTATAGTTTAGTTCAGTTTAGTTTATAGCTTAGTTTATAGTTTAGTTTAGTTTATAGTTTAATTTATAGTTAAGTTTAGTTTAGTTTAGTTTAATTTAGGTTAGTTAAGTTTATTTTAGGGTAGCTTATGTTAGGTTAGGTTAGTTTATAGTTTAATTTATAGTTTAGTTTAGTTTATAATTTAGTTTATAGTTTAGTTCAGTTTATAATAGTTTAGTTTATGTTAGGTTAGGTTAGTTTAGTTTAGTTTAGTTTAGGTTAGGTTTGGCTAGGGTAGGTTAGGATAGGTTAATTTAGATTAGTTTAGTTTAGTTTAGTTTATAGTTTAGTTTACTTTAGTTTATTATTTAATTTAGTGTAGTTTAGTTTATAGCTTCGTTTATAGTTTAGTTTGGTTTAGTTTAGTTTGTCCTAGGCTAGGTTAGGTTAGGTGAGATTAGTTTAGTTTAGTTGAGTTTAATTTAGTTTAGTTTATAGTTTAATTTAGTTTAGTTTATAGTTCAATTTATAGATTAGTTTAGTTTATAGTTTATGTTACCGTTTAGTTTAGTTTAGATTAGTTTAGCTTAGGTTTGTTTAGGTTAGGTTAAGTTAGGTTAGGTTAGTTTAGATTAGTTTAGTTTAATTTAGTTTAGTTTATAGTTAAGTTTATTTTAGTTTATAGTTTAATTTAATTTAGTTTAGTTTAGTTTAGTTTAGGTTAGGTTACGTTAGGTTAGGTTAATATAGTTTAGTGTAGGTTAGGTTAGGTTAGGTAAGGTTAATTTACTTTAGTAAAGTTTAGTTTAGTTTATTTTATTTTAGTTTATTGTTTAGTTTAGTTTATAGTTTATTTACAATTTTGTTTAGTTTAGTTTAGTTTAGTTTAGTTTGGGTTAGGTTGGGTTAGGTTAGGTTAGTTTAGATTAGTTTAGTTTATAGTTTAGTTTAATTTAGTTTACAGTTTAGTGTATCCTTTAGTTTATAGTGTAGTTTATTGTTTAGTTTAATTTAGTGTAGTTTAGTTTGGTTTAGCTTAGTATAGTTTTGTTTACTTTAGGTTAGGTGAGATTATGTTAAGTTAGGTTAGCTTACTTTAGTTTAGTTTAGTTTAGTTTAGGTTAGGTTAGGTTAGTTTATTTAACTTTGGTTTAGTTTAGTTTAGTTTAGTTTATAGTTTAGTTTATAGTTTAGTTTATATTAGTTTAGTTTATAGTTTAATTTATAATTTAGTTTACTTTAGTTTAATTTAGTTTACAGTAGGTTAGGTTAGGTTAGGTTAGTTTAGTTTACTTTAGGTTAGGTTAAGTTAGGTTAGGTTAGGTTAATTTAGTTTAGTAGAGTTTAATTTAATTTAGTTTAGTTTATAGTTTAATTTATAGTTTAGTTTAGTTTACCTTATAGTTTAGTTTAGTTAATTTATATTTTAATTTAGTTTAGTTTAGTTTAATTTAGTTTAGTTTAGTTCATAGTTTTGTTTATAGTTTAGTTTAGTTTAGTTTAGTTTAGGTTATGTTAGGTTAGTTTAGTTTAGTTTAGTTTAGGTTAGGTTAGGCTAGGTTAGGTAAGTTTAATTTAGTTTAGTTTAGTTTAGTTAAAATTAGTTTGTAGTTTAGTTTATAGTTTAGTTTGTAGTTTAGTTTAGTTTAGGTTAAGTAATGTTTGGTTCGTTTAGTTTAATTTAGTTTAGCTAAGTTTAGTTTAGTTTAGTTTAGTTTAGTTTTGGGTAGGTTATGTTAGGTTAGGTTAGGTTAGTTTAGTTTAGTTTAGGTTAGGTTAGGTTAGGTTAGGTTAGTTTAATTTGGTTGAGTTTAGTTTAGTTTAGGTTAGGTTAGTTAACGTTAGGTTAGGTTAGGTTAGGTTAGTTTAGTTTAGTCTAGTTTATGTGAGGTTAGGTTAGTTTAGTTTAGTTTAGTTTAGGTTAGGTTTGGCTAGGTTAAGTTAGGTTAGGTTAGTTTAGGCTAGTTTAGTTTAGTTTAGTTTATAGTTTAGTTTACTTTAGTTTATTATTTAATTTAGTGTAGTTTAGTTTATAGTTTAGTTTATAGTTTAATTTAGTTTAGTTTAATTTAGGTTACGTTAGTTTAGTTTAGTTTAGTTTAGTTTATAGTTTAGATTAGTTTATAGTTTAATTTACAGTTTTGTTAATTTAGTTTAGTTTAGTTTAGTTTGGGTTAGGTTAGGTTAGGTTAGTTTAGTTTAGTTTATAGTTTAATTTAGTTCAGTTTACAGTTTAGTTTATCCTTTAGTTTATAGTGCAGTTTATAGTTTAGTTTAATTTAGTGTAGTTTAGTTTGGTTTAGTTTAGTATAGCAGAGTTTACTTTAGGGTAGGTTAGATTATGTTAGGTTTGGTTAGCTTACTTTAGTTTAGTTTATTTTAGGTTAAGTTAGGTTAGGTTAGTTTAGTTTAGTTAACTTTGGTTTAGTTTAGTTTAGCTTAGTTTATAGTTTAGTATATCGTTTAGTTTAGTTAAGTTTATAGTTTAATTTATAATTTAATTTAGTTTAGTTTAGTTTAATTTAGTTTAGAGTAGGTTAGGTTAGGTTAGGTTAGTTTAGTTTAGTTTAGGTTAGGTTAGGTTAGGTTAGGTTAATTTAGTTTATTTGAGTGTAATTT
Source organism: Metallyticus violacea (assembly GCA_030762175.1). Classification (NCBI taxonomy): domain Eukaryota; kingdom Metazoa; phylum Arthropoda; class Insecta; order Mantodea; family Metallyticidae; genus Metallyticus; species Metallyticus violacea. The sequence goes on along the minus strand of CM060835.1, from coordinate 97,853,696 downwards.
AGTTTAGTTTAGTTTAGTTAATAGTTTAATTTATGGTTTAGTTTAGTTATTTTTTATAGTTTAGTTTAGATAATTTATAGTTTAATTTAGTTAAGTTTAGTTTAATTTACTTTAGTTTAGTTTGTAGTTTAGTTTAGTTTAATTTAGTTTAGGTTAAGTTATGTTAGGTTCGTTTAGTTTAATTTAGTTTAGATTAGGTTAGATTAGATTACGTTAGGGTAGTTAAGTTTAGTTTAGTTGAATTTAGGTTATAGTTTGATTTATAGTTTGGTTTTGTTTACTTTATAGTTTAGTTTAGTTAATTTATAGTTTAATTTACTTTAGTTTAGTTTAATTTAGTTTACTTTAGTTTATAGTTTTGTTTATAGTTTAGTTTAGTTTAGTTTAGGTTAGTTTAGTTAAGGTTAGGTTAGGTTAGTGTAGTTTAGTTTAGTTTAGCTGAATTTTGTTTAGTTTAGTTTAGTTTAGGTCACGTTATGTTAGTTTAGTTTAGTTTAGTGTATGTTAGGTTAGGTTAGGTTAGTTTAGTTTAGTTTAGTTTAGTTTATAGTTTAGTTTAGTTTAGATTATAATTTAATTTAGAATTTAGTATACTTTAATATATAGAATAGTTTATAGTTTAGTTAAAATTTTAGTTTAGTTTATTTTAGTTTAGGTTAGGTTACGGAAGGTTAGGTTAGGTTAGGTTAGTTTAGATTAGTTTGGTTTATGTAAGGTTAGGTTAGGTTAGTTTAGTATAGTTTAGTTTACTTTTGTTTACAGTTTAGTTAAGTTTAGTTTATAGTTCAGTTTATAGTTTAGTTTAGTTTAGATTAGGTTGGGTTAGTTCATTTTAGTTTAGTTTGGGTTAGGTTAGGTTAGTTTAGTTTTAGTTTACAGTTTAGTTTATTCTTTAGTTTATAGTGTAGTTTATAGTTTAGTTTAATTTAGTGTAGTTTAGTTTGGTTTATTTTAGTATAGTTTCGTTTACGTTAGGTTATGTTAGATTAGGTTAGGTTAGGTTAGCTTACTTTAGTTTAGTTTAGGTTAGGTTAGGTTAGGTTAGTTTAGTTAAGTTTAGTTTAATTTAGTCTAGTTTAGTTTAGTTTAATGTATAGTTTAGGTAATCAATTAAGTTAGCTTAGATTAGTTTAGTTTAGGTCACTTTAGTTTAGGTTAAGTTAGCTTAGGTTAGTTTAATTTGTTTAGTTTAATTTACTTTAGTTTATAGTTTAGTTTATTTTAGTTTGAAGTTTAATTTAGATTAGTTTAGTTTAGTTTAGGTTGGGTTATGTTAGATTTGGTTAGATTAGGTTAGTTTGGTTTTGTTTAGTTTGGTTAAATTTGGTTTACTTATACTTTAGTTTAGTTTAGTTTATAGTTTAGTTTAGTTTTCTTTATTGTTAAGTTTATAGTTTAGTTTAGTTTAATTTAGTTTAGCTAAGTTTAGTTTAGTTTAGTTTAGTTTAATTTTGGGTAGGTTATGTTATGTTAGGTTAGGTTAGTTTAGTTTAGTTTAGGTTAGGTTAGGTTAGGTTAGGTTAGTTTAATTTAGTTGAGTTTAGTTTAGGTTAGGTTAGGAAAGGTTAGGTTAGGTTAGGTTAGGTTAGTTTAGTTTAGTCTAGTTTATGTGAGGTTAGGTTAGTTTAGTTTAGTTTAGTCTAGGTTAGGTTTCGCTAGGTTAATTTAGGTTAGGTTAGTTTAGATTAGTTTAGTTTAGTTTATATTTTAGTTTACTTTAGTTTATTATTTAATTTAGTGTAGTTAATTTATAGTTTCGTTTATAGTTTAGTTTGGTTTATTTTAGTTTTTTTTAGTTTAGCTTAGATTAGTTTAGTTTGTCTTAGGTTAGGTTAGGTTAGGTAAGATTAGTTTAATTTAGTTGAGTTTAATTTAGTTTAGTTTAGTTTATATTTTAGTTTACTTTAGTCTATAGTTCAATTTATAATTTAGTTTAGTTTAGTTTTTAGTTTAGGTTATCGTTTAGTTTAGTTTAGATTAGTTTAGTTTAGGTCAGTTTAGGTTAGGTTAAGTTAGGTTAGGTTAACTTAGATTAGTTTAGTTTAATTTAGTTTAGTTTATAGTTTAGTTTATTTTAGTTTATAGTTTAATTTAGTTTAGTTTAGTTTAGTGTAGTTTAGTTTGGTTAGGTTAGGTTAGGTTAATTTAGTTTAGTTTAGGTTAGGTTAGGTAAGTTTAATTTAGTTTAGTTTAATTTATAGTTTATTTTATAGTTTTGTTTATAGTTTAGTTTAGTTTATAGTTTAATTTAGTTTAGTTTAGTTTAGTTTAGTATAGTTTAACTTGGGTTAGGTTAGGTTAGTTTAGTTTAGTTTAGTTAAGGTTAGGTTAGGTTAGGTTAATTTACTTTAGTATAGTTTAGTTTAGTTTATTTTAGTTTAGTTTATAGTTTAGTTTACAGTTTAGGTTAGTTTAGTTTAGTTTAGTTTGGGTTAGGTTAGGTTAGGTCAGTTTAGTTTAGTTTAGTTTATAGTTTAGTTTAGTTTAGTTTATAATAGTTTAATTTAGTATAGTTTAGGTTATGTTAGGTTAGTTTAGTTCAGTATAGGTTAGATTAAGTTAGGTTAAGTTAAGTCAGTTAGGTTTAGTTTAGTTTAGTTTATATTTTATTTTAGTTTAGTTTAGTTTGTAGTTTAGTTTATACTTTAGTTTATATTTTAGTTTATAGTTTAGTTTAGTTAAGTGTTGTTTATTTTGGTTTAGTTTTGTTTAGTTTAGTTTAAATTAGTTTCGTTTAGGTTAGTTTAGGTAACTTTAGGTTAGGTTGGGTTAGGTTAGTTTAGTTCAGTCTAGTTTATGTTAGGTGAGGTTAGTTTAGTTTACTTAGGTTTTGTTTATACTTTAGTTTACTTTAGTTTATAGTTTAGTTCATAGTTTATTTTAGTTTAATATATAGTTTAATTTAGTTTAGTTTAGTTTAGTTTAATTTAGGTTAATTTAGTTTAGTTTAGTTTAGGTTAGGTTAGGTTAGGTTAGGTTAAGTTAGTTCAGTTTAGTATAGTTTAGTATAGTTTAAAATATAGTATGTTTAGTTTATAGTTTAGTTCATAGTTTTGTTTAGTTTAGTTTAGGTTAGGTTAGACTAGTTTAGTTTAGTTTAGTTTAGTTTAGGTTAGATTAGGTTAGGTTAGTGTAGTTTAGTTTAGTTTAGTTTAGTTGAATTTAGTTTAGTTTAGTTTAGGGTAGGTTAGGTTGGTTTAGTTTTAGTATAGTTTAGGTTCAGTTAGGTTAGGTTAGTTTAGTTTAGTTTAGTTTACTTTAGTTTATTATTTAATTTAGTTTAGTTTAGTTTATAGTTTCGTTTATAGTTTAGTTTGGTTTAGTTTAGTTTAATTTAGTTTAACTTAGATTAGTTTAGTTATTTTTAGGTTAGGTTAGGTGAGGTTAGTTTAGTTCAGTTTAGTTTAATTTAGTTTAGTTTAGTTTATAGTTTAGTTTAGTTTAGTTTATAGTTCAATTTATAGTTTAGTTTAGTTTATTTTATCGTTTAGTTTAGTTTAGTATAGTTTAGTTTAGGTTAGAGTAGGTTAGTTTAGATTAGTTTAGCTTAGCGCAGTTTGGGTTAGGTTAAGTTATGTTATTTTGTTTGGTTTAGTTTAGTTTAGTTTAGTTTATAGTTTAAAGTTTAGTTTATAGTTTAGTTTATAGTTTAGTTTAGATTAGTGTAGTTTAGTTTGGTTTAGTTTATTTTAGTTTAGTTCAGTTTAGTTTGGTTTAGCTTGGGTTATGTTATATTAGGTGAGCTTAGGTTAGCTTAGTTTACCCTAGTTTAGTTTAGGTTAGGTAAGGTTAGAATAGGTTAGTTAAATTTAGTTTAGTTTAGTTTAGTTAGGTTTAGTTTAGTTATAGTTTAGTTCATAGTTTAGTTTAGATTATAATTAAATTTATAGTTTAGTTTAGTTTAGTTTAATTTAGTTTAGCTTTCTTTAGTTTCCCTTAGATTACTTTAGTTTAGGATATGTTAGGTTAGGTTAGTTTAGTTTAGTTTAGTTTAGTTTAATTAAGGTTAATTTAGTTTAATTTAGTTTAGTTTAGGTTAGGTTAGGTTAGTTTGGTTTAGTATAGTTTAATTTAGTTTAAAATATAGTATCTTTAGTTTATAGTTTAGTTCATAGTTTTGTTTAGTTTAGTTTAGTTTAGGTTAGGTTAGAGTAGTTTAGGTTAGTGTAGTTTAATTTAGTTTAGTTTAGTTGAATTTAATTTAATTTTGTTTAGTTTAGGTTAGTTTAGGTTAATTTAGTTTAGTATAGGTTAGGTTAAGTTAGGTTAGCTTAGTTTAGTTTATAGTTTAGTTTAGTTTAGTTTAGTTTATAGTGTGGTTTATACTTTAGCTTATATTTTAGTTTATAGTTTAGTTTAGATTAGTGTAGTTTAGTTTGGTTTAGTTTGGTTTAGTTTAGTTTAAATTAGTTTCGCTTAGGTTAGGTTAAGTTAGAATAGGTTAGGTTAGGTAAGCCTAGTTTAGTTTAGTTTAGGTTAGGTTAGGTTAGGTTTGGTTAGGTTGGTTAAGTTCAGTTTAGTTTAGTTTAGTTAAATTTAGTTTAGTTTATAGTTTAGTTCAGTTTAGTTTATAGCTTAGTTTATAGTTTAGTTTAGTTTATAGTTTAATTTATAGTTAAGTTTAGTTTAGTTTAGTTTAATTTAGGTTAGTTAAATTTATTTTAGGGTAGCTTATGTTAGGTTAGGTTAGTTTATAGTTTAATTTATAGTTTAGTTTATAATTTAGTTTATAGTTTAGTTCAGTTTATAATAGTTTAGTTTATGTTAGGTTAGGTTAGTTTAGTTTAGTTTAGTTTAGGTTAGGTTTGGCTAGGGTAGGTTAGGATAGGTTAATTTAGATTAGTTTAGTTTAGCTTAGTTTATAGTTTAGTTTACTTTAGTTTATTATTTAATTTAGTGTAGTTTAGTTTATAGCTTCGTTTATAGTTTAGTTTAGGTTACCTTAGGTTAGTTTAGTTTAGTTTAGTGTATGTTAGGTTAGGTTAGGTTAGTTTAATTTAGTTTAGTTTATTTTAGTTTATAGTTTAGTTTAGTTTAGTATATAATTTATTTTATAATTTAGTATACTTTAGTTTATAGATTAGTTTATTGTTTAGTTAATATTTTAGTTTATTTTAGTTTACGTTAGGTTAGGTTAGGCAAGGTTAGGTTAGGTTAGGTTAGGTTAGTTTAGTTTCGTTTAGTCTAGTTAAATTTAGTTTAGTTATACTTTAGTTTAGTTTAGTTTATAGTTTAGTTTAGTTTTCTTTATAGTTAAGTTTATAGTTACGTTAGTTTAGTTTAGTTTAATTTAGTTTAGCTAAGTTTAGTTTAGTTTAGTTTAGTTTAGTTTTGGGTAGGTTATGTTAGGTTAGGTTAGGTTAGTTTAGTTTAGTTTAGGCTAGGTTAGGTTAGGTTAGTTTAATTTGGTTGAGTTTAGTTTAGTTTAGGTTAGGTTAGGTAACGTTAGGTTAGGTTAGGTTAGGTTAGTTTAGTTTAGTCTAGTTTATGTGAGGTTAGGTTAGTTTAGTTTAGTTTAGTCTAGGTTAGGTTTTGCTAGGTTAAGTTATGTTAGGTTAGTTTAGATTAGTTTAGTTTAGTTTATATTTTAGTTTACTTTAGTTTATTATTTAATTTAGTGTAGTTAATTTATAGTTTCGTTTATAGTTTAGTTTGGTTTAGTTTAGTTTTTTTTAGTTAAGCTTAAATTAGTATAGTTTGTCTTAGGTTAGGTTAGGTTAGGTGAGATTAGTTTAATTTAGTTGAGTTTAATTTAGTTTAGTTTAGTTTATATTTTAGTTTAGTTTAGTCTATAGTTCAATTTATAATTTAGTTTAGTTTAGTTTTTAGTTTAGGTTATCGTTTAGTTTAGTTTAGATTAGTTTAGTTTAGGTCAGTTTATGTTAGGTTAAGTTGGGTTAGGTTAGTTTAGATTAGTTTAGTTTAATTTAGTTTAGTTTATAGTTTAGTTTATTTTAGTTTATAGTTTAATTTAGTTTAGTTTAGTGTAGTTTAGTTTGGTTAGGTTAGGTTAGGTTAATTTAGTTTAGTTTAATTTATAGATTATTTTATAGTTTTGCTTATAATTTAGTTTAGTTTATAGTTTAATTTAGTTTACTATAGTTTAGTTTAGTATAGTTTAACTTGGGTTAGGTTAGGTTAGTTTTGTTTAGTTTAGTTAAGGCTAGGTTACCTTAGGTTAGGTTAATTTACTTTAGTATAGTTTAGTTTAGTTTATTTTAGTTTAGTTTATAGTTTAGATTACAGTTTAGGTTAGTTTATTTTAGTTTAGTTTAGTTTGGGTTAGGTTAGGTTAGGTCAGTTTAGTTTAGTTTTATTTATAGTTAAGTTTAATTTAGTTTAGTTTGATTTAGTTTAGTTTAGTTTATTTTAGTTTAGTTTAGTTTAGTTTATAATTTAATTTATAGTTTAGTTTAGTTTACTTTATAGTTTAGTTTAGTTAATTTATAGTTTAATTTAGTTTAGTTTAGTTTAATTTAGTTTAGTTTAGTTTATAGTTTAGTTTAGTTTAGTTTAGGTTAAGTTATGTTAGGTTCGTTTAGTTTAATTTAGTTTAGATTAGGTTACTTTTGATTAGGTTAGGGTAGTTAAGTTTAGTTTAGTTGAATTTAGTTTATAGTTTAATTTATAGTTTAGTTTAGTTTACTTTATAGTTTAGTTTAGTTAATTTACAGTTTAATATACTTTAGTTTAGTCTAGTTTAATTTAGTTTACTTTAATTTATACTTTTGTTTATAGTTTAGTTTAGTTTAGTTTAGGTTAATTTATGTTAGGTTAGTTTAGTTTAGATTAGGTTATGTTAGGTTAGGTTAGGCTAGTGTAGTTTATTTTAGTTTAGCTAAATTTGGTTTAGTTTAGTTTAGGATACGTTAGGTTAGTTTAGTTTAGTTTAGTTAAGTGTATGTTAGGTTAGGTTAGGTTAGTGTAATTTAGTTTAGTTTATTTTAGTTTATAGTTTAGTTTAGTTTAGTTTATAATTTATTTTATAGTTTAGTATACGTTAGTTTATAGATTAGTTTATAGTTTAGATAATATTTTAGTTTAGTTTAGTTTAGATTAGGTTAGGGAAGGTTACGTTAGGTTAGTTTATTTTAGTTTAGTTTATGTACGGTTAGGTCAGGTTAGTTTAGTATAGTTTAGTTTAGTTTTGTTTATAGTTTAGTTTAGTTTAGTTTATAGTTCAGTTTATAGTTTAGTTTAGTTTAGATTAGGTTAGGTTGAGTTAGTTTAGTTTAGGTTAGGTTAGGTTAAGTTAGGTTAGTTTAGTTTAGTATAGTTTAGTTTAGTTTATAGTTTAGTTTATTTTATTTTATAGTTTAGTTTATAGTTTTGTTTAGTTTAGTTTAGTTTAGTTATTTTAGGTTAGGTTAGGTTAGTTTAGAGTAGTTTAGTTTAGGTTAGGTTATGATAGGTTAGTGCAGTTTAATTTAATTTAGTTTAGTTTAGTTGAATTTAATTTATTTTAGTTAGGTCAGTTTAGGTAAGGTATGTTAGTTTAGTTTAGTATAGGTTAGGTTAGGTTAGGTTGGGTTAAGTTAGTGTAATTTCATTTAGTTTGGTTTATTTTAGTTTAGTTTAATATGAGGTTCCGTTTAGTTTAGTTTTGTTTAATTTAGTTTAGTTTATAGTTTAGTTGAGTTTAGGTTAGTTTAGTTGAATTTAGTTTAGTTTAGTTTAGTTTAGGTTAGGTTAGGTTAGGTTAGATTAACTTTGTTTAGGATAGAATATGTTAGATTAGGTTAGGTTAGTTTGGTTTAGTTTAGTCTAGTTAAGTTTAGTTTAGTTTATACTTTAGTTTAGTTTAGTTTATTTTATAGTTTAGTTAAGTTTTGTTTATAGATTAGTTTGCAGTTTAGTATGTTTAGTTTAGTTTAATTTAGTTTAGCTAAGTTTAGTTTAGTTTAGTTTATAGTTTAATATATAATTTAGTTTAGTTTAGTTTAATTTAGTTTAGGTTAGGTTAGTTTAATTTAGTTGTGTTTAATATAGTTTAGTTTAATTTATAGTTTAATTTATAGTTTAGTTTAGTTTACTTTATAGTTTAGTTTAGATAATTTATAGTTTAATTTAGTTAAGTTTAGTTTAATTTAGTTTAGTTTAGTTTAGTTTGTAGTTTAGTTTAGTTTAGGTTAAGTTATGTTTGGTTCGTTTAGTTTAATTTAGTTTAGATTAGGATAGATTAGATTACGTTAGGGCAGTTAAGTTTAGTTTAGTTGAATTTAGGTTATAGTTTGATTTATTGTTTAGTTTAGTTTACTTTATAATTTAGTTTAGTTAATTTAGAGTTTAATTTAGAGTTTAGTTTAGTTTATAGTTTAGTTTAGTTTAGTTTATAATAGTTTAGTTTAGGTTAGGTTAGGTTAGTTTAGTTTAGTTTAGTTTAGGTTAGGTGTGGCTAGGTTAAGTTAGGTTAGGTTAGTTTAAGCTAGTTTAGTTTAATTTAGCTTATAGTTTAGTTTACTTTAGTTTATTATTTAATTTAGTGTAGTTTAGTTTATAGTTTAGTATTTTTTGGTTTGTAGTTTAATTTAGTTTTGTTTAGTTTAGTTTCGTTTAATTTAGTTTAGTTTAGTTTATATTTTAGTTTATCGTTTAGTTAAGATTAGTTTAGTTTATGTCAGTTTAGGTTAGGTTAAGTTATGTTAGGTTAGTTTAAATTAGTTTAGGTTAGTTTAGTTTATAGTTTAGTTTATTTTAGTTTATAGTTTAATTTAGTTTAATTTAGTTTAGTTTAGTTTACTTTAGGTTAGGTTAAGTTAGGTTAATTTAGTTTATTTTAGGTTAGGTTAGGTAAGTTTAATTTATTTTAGTTTGGTTTAGTTTAATTTATAGTTTAGTTTATAGTTTTGTTTATATTTTAGTTTAGTTTATAGTTTAATTTAGTTTAGTTTAGTTTAATTTAGGTTAGTTTAGTTTAGTTTAGTTTATAGTTTAGATTAGTTTATAGTTTACTTTACAGTTTTGTTTAGTTTAGTTTAGTTTAGTTTAGTTTGAGTTAGCTTAGGTTAGGTTAGGTTTATTTAGTTTAGTTTAGTTTATAGTTTAGTTTAGTTTATTTTACAGTTTAGTTTATCCTTTAATTTATAGTGTAGTTTATAGTTTAGTTTAATTTAGTGTAGTTTAGTTTGGTTTAGTTTAGTATAGTTTATTTTACTTTAGGTTAGGTTAAATTATGTTAGGTTTTGTTAGCTTACTATAGTTTTGTTTATTTTAGTTTAGGTTAGGTTAGGTTAGTTTAGTTTATAATTTAGTTTATAGTTTAGTTTAGTTAAGTTTATAGTTTAATTTATAATTTAGTTTATTTTAGTTTAGTTTAATTTAGTTTAGAGTAAGTTAGGTTAGGTTAGGTTAGTTTAGTTTAGTATAGGTTAGGTTAGGTTAGGTTAGGATAGGTTAATTTAGTTTAGTTGAGTTTAATTTAGTTTAGTTTAGTTTAGTTAATAGTTTAATTTATAGTTTAGTTTAGTTTTTTTATAATTTAGTTTAGTTAATTTATAGTTTAATATAGTTTAGTTTAGTTTAATTTAGTTTAGTTTATTTTGTAGTTCAGTTTAGTTTAGTTTAGTTTAGTTTAGTTTAGTTTAGGTTAAATTATGTTAGGTTCGTTTAGTTTAATTCAGTTTAGATTAGGTTAGATTAGATTACGTTAGGGTAGTTAAGTTTAGTTTAGTTGAATTTAGGTTATAGTTTGATTTATAGTTTAGTTTAGTTTACTTTATAGTTTAATTTAGTTAATTTATATTTTAATTTACTTTAGTTTAGTTTAATTAATTTACTTTAGTTTATAATTTTGTTTATAGTATAGTTTAGTTTAGTTTAGGTTAATTTATGTTACGTTAGTTTAGTTTAGTTTAGCTGAATTTTGTTTAGTTTAGTTTAGTTTAGGTTAAGTTAGCCTAGTTTGGTTTATTTTATTGTATGTTAGGTTAGGTCAGTTTAGTTTAGTTTATTTTAGTTTATAGTTTAGTTTAGTTTAGTTTATAATTTATTTTATAATTTAGTGTACTTTAATTTATAGATTTGTTTTTAGTTTAGTTAAAATTTTAGTTTAGTTTAGTTTAGTTTAGGTTAGGTTCAGTTAGGTTAGGTTAGTTTTGTTTAGTATAGGTTATGTTAGATTATTTTAGTTTAATTCAGTTTAGTTTAGTTTAGTTTATAGTTTAATTTATAGTTATTTTTATAGTTAATTTAGTTTAGTTTAGTTTAGGTTAAAGTATGTTAATTTACTTTAGTTTAGTTTAGGTTAGGTTAGATTGGGTTAGGTTAGTGTAGTTTAATTTAGTTTAGTTGAATTTAGTTTAGTTTATTTTAGTTTAGGTTACGTTAGGTTAGTTTAGTTTAGTTTAGTGTAGTTTAGTTTTATTTAGATTAGGTTAGGTTAGGTTAGTTTAGATTAGTTTAGGTTAGGTTATGTTAGATTAGGTTAGGTTAGGTTAGTTTGGTTTAGTTTACTCTAGTTAAGTTTAGTTCAGTTTATTCTTTAGTTTAGTTTAGTTTATTTTATAGTTTAGTTTAGTTTTTTTTATAGTTTAGTTTGCAGTTTAGTATAGTTTAGTTTAGTTTAATTTAGTTTAGGTTAAGTCAGGTTAGGTTAGGTTAGGTTAGGTTAGTTTAGTTTAGTTTATAAATTAGTTTATAGTTTAGTTTAGTTTAGTTTAGTGTGGGTTAGGTTAAGTAATGTTAGGTTAGTTTAGTTTAGTTTATACTTTAGTTTAGTTTATAGTTTAGTTTATAATAGTTTAGTTTAGGTTAAGTTAGGTTAGTTTAGTTTAGTTTAGTTTAGGTTAGATTTGGCTGGGTTAAGTTAGGTTAGGTTAGATTAGGCTAGTTTAGTTTAGTTTAGTTTATAGTTTAGTTTACTTTAGTTTTTTATTTAATTTAGTGCAGTTTAGTTTGTAGTTTAGTTTATAGTTTAGTTTATTTTAGTTTGTAGTTTAATTTAGTTTTGTTTAATTTAGTTTAGTTTGGGTTAGGTTAGTTTAGTTTAGTTTCGTTTAATTTAGTTTAGTTCAGTTTATAGTTTAGTTATGTTTACTTTATAGTTTAATTTATAATTTAGTTTAGTTTAGTTTATCTTTTAGTTTATCGTTTAGTTTAGTGTAGATTAGTTTAGTTTAGGTCAGTTTAGGTTAGGTTAAGTTAGGTTAGGTTAGTTTAGATTAGTTTAGTTTAGTTTAGTTTATAGTTTAGTTTATTTAAGTTTACAGTTTAATTCAGTTTAATTTAGTTTAGTTTAGTTTACTTTAGATTAGGTTAGGTTAGGTTAATTTAGTTTAGTTTAGGTTAGGTTAGGTAAGTTTAATTTAGTTTAGTTTGGTTTAGTTTAATTTATAATTTAGTTTATAGTTTTGTTTATAGTATAGTTTAGTTTATAGTTTAATTTAGTTTAGTTTAGTTTAGTTTAATTTAGGTTAGGTTAGTTTATTTTAGTTTAGTTTAGTTTATAGTTTAGATTAGTTTAGTTTACAGGTTAGCTTATCCTTTAGTTTATAGTGTAGTTTATAGTTTAGTTTAATTTAGTGTAGTTTAGTTTGGTGTAGTTTAGTATAGTTTTGTTTACCTTAGGTTAGGTGAGATTATGTTAGGTTAGGTTAGCTTACTTTATTTTAGTTTATGTTAGGTTAAATTAGGTTAGTTTAGTTAACTTTGGTTTAGTTTAGTTTAGTTAGTTTAGTTTATAATTTAGTTTATATATATGTTTAGTTTAGTTTATAGTTTAATTTATAATTTAGTTTAGTTTAGTTTAATTTAGTTTAATTTAATTTTGAGTATGTTAGGTTAGGTTAGGTTAATTTAGTTTAGTTGAGTTTAATTTAGTTTAGTTTAGTTTAGTTTATAATTTAATTTATAGTTTAGTTTAGTTTACTTTATAGTTTAGTTTAGTTAATTTATAGTTTAATTTAGTTTAGTTTAGTTTAATTTAGTTTAGTTTAGTTTATAGTTTAGTTTAGTTTAGTTTAGGTTAAGTTATGTTAGGTTCGTTTAGTTTAATTTAGTTTAGATTAGGTTACTTTTGATTAGGTTAGGGTAGTTAAGTTTAGTTTAGTTGAATTTAGTTTATAGTTTAATTTATAGTTTAGTTTAGTTTACTTTATAGTTTAGTTTAGTTAATTTACAGTTTAATATACTTTAGTTTAGTCTAGTTTAATTTAGTTTACTTTAATTTATACTTTTGTTTATAGTTTAGTTTAGTTTAGTTTAGTTTAGGTTAATTTATGTTAGGTTAGTTTAGTTTAGATTAGGTTATGTTAGGTTAGGTTAGGCTAGTGTAGTTTATTTTAGTTTAGCTAAATTTGGTTTTAGTTTAGTTTAGGATACGTTAGGTTAGTTTAGTTTAGTTTAGTTAAGTGTATGTTAGGTTAGGTTAGGTTAGTGTAATTTAGTTTAGTTTATTTTAGTTTATAGTTTAGTTTATAATTTATTTTATAGTTTAGTATACGTTAGTTTATAGATTAGTTTTTGTTTAGATAATATTTTAGTTTAGTTTAGTTTAGATTAGGTTAGGGAAGGTTACGTTAGGTTAGTTTATTTTAGTTTAGTTTATGTAAGGTTAGGTTAGGTTAGTTTAGTATAGTTTAGTTTAGTTTTGTTTATAGTTTAGTTTAGTTTAGTTTATAGTTCAGTTTATAGTTTAGTTTAGTTTAGATTAGGTTAGGTTGGGTTAGTTTAGTTTAGGTTAGGTTAGGTTAAGTTAGGTTAGTTTAGTTTAGTATAGTTTAGTTTAGTTTATAGTTTAGTTTATTTTATTTTATAGTTTAGTTTATAGTTTTGTTTAGTTTAGTTTAGTTTAGTTATTTTAGGTTAGGTTAGGTTAGTTTAGAGTAGTTTAGTTTAGGTTAGGTTATGATAGGTTAGTGCAGTTTAATTTAATTATTTTAGTTTAGTTGAATTTAATTTATTTTAGTTAGGTCAGTTTAGGTAAGGTATGTTAGTTTAGTTTAGTATAGGTTAGGTTAGGTTAGGTTGGGTTAAGTTAGTGTAGTTTCATTTAGTTTGGTTTATTTTAGTTTAGTTTAATATGAGGTTCCGTTTAGTTTAGTTTTGTTTAATTTAGTTTAGTTTATAGTTTAGTTGAGTTTAGGTTAGTTTAGTTGAGTTTAGTTTAGTTTAGTTTAGTTTAGGTTAGGTTAGGTTAGGTTAGATTAACTTTGTTTAGGATAGGTTATGTTAGATTAGGTTAGGTTAGTTTGGTTTAGTTTAGTGTAGTTAAGTTTAGTTTAGTTTATACTTTAGTTTAGTTTAGTTTATTTTATAGTTTAGTTAGGTTTTGTTTATAGATTAGTTTGCAGTTTAGTATGTTTAGTTTAGTTTAATTTAGTTTAGCTAAGTTTAGTTTAGTTTAGTTTATAGTTTAATTTATAATTTAGTTTAGTTTAGTTTAATTTAGTTTAGGTTAGGTTAGTTTAATTTAGTTGTGTTTAATATAGTTTAGTTTAACTTATAGTTTAATTTATAGTTTAGTTTAGTTTACTTTATAGTTTAGTTTAGATAATTTATAGTTTAATTTAGTTAAGTTTAGTTTAATTTAGTTTAGTTTAGTTTAGTTTGTAGTTTAGTTTAGTTTAGTTTAGTTTAGGTTAAGTTATGTTTGGTTCGTTTAGTTTAATTTAGTTTAGATTAGGATAGATTAGATTACGTTAGGGCAGTTAAGTTTAGTTTAGTTGAATTTAGGTTATAGTTTGATTTATTGTTTAGTTTAGTTTACTTTATAATTTAGTTTAGTTAATTTATAGTTTAATTTACTTTAGTTTAGTTTAGTTTAATTTAGTTTACTTTAGTTTATAGTTTTGTTTATAGTTTAGTTTAGCTGAATTTTGTTTAGTTTAGTTTAATTTAGGTTACGTTAGGTTAGTTTAGTTTAGTTTAGTGTATGTTAGGTTAGGTTAGGTTAGTTTAGTTTAGTTTAGTTTAGTTTATAGTTTAGTTTAGTTTAGTTTATAATTTATTTTATAATTTAGTTTAGTTTTGTTTATAGTTTAGTTTGCAGTTTAGTTTAGTTTAGTTAAAATTTAAGTTTAGTTTATTTTAGTTTAGGTTAGGTTACGGAAGGTTAGGTTAGGTTAGGTTAGTTTAGATTAGTTTGGTTTACTTTTGTTTACAGTTTAGTTAAGTTTAGTTTATAGTTCAGTTTATAGTTTAGTTTAGTTTAGGTTAGGTTGTGTTAGTTCAGTTTAGTTTAGTTTGGGTTAGGTTAGGTTAGTTTAGTTTAGTTTACTGTTTAGTTTATTCTTTAGTTTATAGTGTAGTTTATAGTTTAGTTTAATTTAGTGTAGTTTAGTTTGGTTCATTTTAGTATAGTTTCGTTTACGTTAGGTTATGTTAGATTAGGTTAGGTTAGGTTAGCTTACTTTAGTTTAGTTTAGGTGAGGTTAGGTTAGGTTAGTTTAGTTTAGTTAAGTTTAGTTTAATTTAGTCTAGTTTAGTTTAGTTTAGTGTATAGTTTAGGTAATCGTTTAGTTTAGTTTAGATTAGTTTAGTTTAGGTCAGTTTAGTTTAGGTTAAGTTAGCTTAGGTTAGTTTAAATTAGTTTAGTTTAATTTACTTTAGTTTATAGTTTAGTTTATTTAAGTTTGTACTTTAATTTAGATTAGTTTAGTTTAGTTAAGGTTGGGTTATGTTAGATTAGGTTAGATTAGGTTAGTTTGGTTTAATTTAGTCTAGTTAAATTTAGTTTAGTTATACTTTGGTTTAGTTTAGTTTAGTTTATAGATTAGTTTAGTTTTCTTTATAGTTAAGTTTATAGTTTAGTATAGTTTAGTTTAGTTTAATTTAGTTTAGCTAAGTTTAGTTTAGTTTAGTTTAGTTTAGTTTTGGGTAGGTTATGTTAGGTTAGGTTAGGTTAGTTTAGTTTAGTTTAGGTTACGTTAGGTTAGGTTAGGTTAGGTTAGTTTAGTTTAGTTGAGTTTAGTTTAGGTTAGGTTAGGTAAGGTTAGGTTAGGTAAGGTTAGGTTAGTTTAGTTTAGTCTAGTTTATGTTAGGCTAGGTTAGTTTAGTTTAGTTTAGTCTAGGTTAGAATTCGCTAGGGTAAGTTAGGTTAGGTTAGTTTGGATTAGTTTAGTTTAGTTTATATTTTAGTTTACTTTAGTTTATTATTTAATTTAGTGTAGTTTAGTTTATAGTTTCGTTTATAGTTTAGTTTGGTTTAGTTTAGTTTTTTTAGTTTAGCTTAGATTAGTTTAGTTTGTCTTAGGTTAGGTTAGGTTAGGTAAGATTAGTTTAATTTAGTTAAGTTTAATTTAGTTTAGTTTAGTTTATATTTTAGTTTACTTTAGTCTATAGTTCAATTTATAATTTAGTTTAGTTTAGTTTTTAGTTTAGGTTATCGTTTAGTTTAGTTTAGATTAGTTTAGTTTAGGTCAGTTTAGGTTAGGTTAAGTTAGGTTAGGTTAACTTAGATTAGTTTAGTTTAATTTAGTTTAGTTTATAGTTTAGTTTATTTTAGTTTATAGTTTAATTTAGTTTAGTTTAGTTTAGTGTAGTTTAGTTTGGTTAGGTTAGGTTAGGTTAATTTAGTTTAGTTTAGGTTAGGTTAGGTAAGTTTAATTTAGTTTAGTTTAATTTATAGTTTATTTTATAGTTTTGTTTATAGTTTAGTTTAGTTTATAGTTTAATTTAGTTTAGTTTAGTTTAGTTTAGTATAGTTTAACTTGGGTTAGGTTAGGTTAGTTTAGTTTAGTTTAGTTAAGGTTAGGTTAGGTTAGGTTAATTTACTTTAGTATAGTTTAGTTTAGTTTATTTTAGTTTAGTTTATAGTTTAGTTTACAGTTTAGGTTAGTTTAGTTTAGTTTAGTTTGGGTTAGGTTAGGTTAGGTCAGTTTAGTTTAGTTTAGTTTATAGTTTAGTTTAGTTTAGTTTATAATAGTTTAATTTAGTATAGTTTAGGTTATGTTAGGTTAGTTTAGTTCAGTATAGGTTAGATTAAGTTAGGTTAAGTTAAGTCAGTTAGGTTTAGTTTAGTTTAGTTTATATTTTATTTTAGTTTAGTTTAGTTTGTAGTTTAGTTTATACTTTAGTTTATATTTTAGTTTATAGTTTAGTTTAGTTAAGTGTTGTTTATTTTGGTTTAGTTTTGTTTAGTTTAGTTTAAATTAGTTTCGTTTAGGTTAGTTTAGGTAACTTTAGGTTAGGTTGGGTTAGGTTAGTTTAGTTCAGTCTAGTTTATGTTAGGTGAGGTTAGTTTAGTTTACTTAGGTTTTGTTTATACTTTAGTTTACTTTAGTTTATAGTTTAGTTCATAGTTTATTTTAGTTTAATATATAGTTTAATTTAGTTTAGTTTAGTTTAGTTTAATTTAGGTTAATTTAGTTTAGTTTAGTTTAGGTTAGGTTAGGTTAGGTTAGGTTAAGTTAGTTCAGTTTAGTATAGTTTAGTATAGTTTAAAATATAGTATGTTTAGTTTATAGTTTAGTTCATAGTTTTGTTTAGTTTAGTTTAGGTTAGGTTAGACTAGTTTAGTTTAGTTTAGTTTAGTTTAGGTTAGATTAGGTTAGGTTAGTGTAGTTTAGTTTAGTTTAGTTTAGTTGAATTTAGTTTAGTTTAGTTTAGGGTAGGTTAGGTTGGTTTAGTTTTAGTATAGTTTAGGTTCAGTTAGGTTAGGTTAGTTTAGTTTAGTTTAGTTTACTTTAGTTTATTATTTAATTTAGTTTAGTTTAGTTTATAGTTTCGTTTATAGTTTAGTTTGGTTTAGTTTAGTTTAATTTAGTTTAACTTAGATTAGTTTAGTTATTTTTAGGTTAGGTTAGGTGAGGTTAGTTTAGTTCAGTTTAGTTTAATTTAGTTTAGTTTAGTTTATAGTTTAGTTTAGTTTAGTTTATAGTTCAATTTATAGTTTAATTTAGTTTATTTTATCGTTTAGTTTAGTTTAGTATAGTTTAGTTTAGGTTAGAGTAGGTTAGTTTAGTTTAGTTTAATTAAGGTTACTTTAGTTTAATTTAGTTTAGTTTAGGTTAGGTTAGGTTAGTTTGGTTTAGTATAGTTTAATTTAGTTTAAAATATAGTATCTTAAGTTTATAGTTTAGTTCATAGTTTTGTTTAGTTTAGTTTAGTTTAGGTTAGGTTAGAGTAGTTTAGGTTAGTGTAGTTTAATTTAGTTTAGTTTAGTTGAATTTAATTTAGTTTTGTTTAGTTTAGGTTAGTTTAGGTTAGTTTAGTTTAGTATAGGTTAGGTTAAGTTAGGTTAGCTTAGTTTAGTTTATAGTTTAGTTTAGTTTAGTTTAGTTTATAGTGTGGTTTATACTTCAGCTTATATTTTAGTTTATAGTTTAGTTTAGATTAGTGTAGTTTAGTTTGGTTTAGTTTGGTTTAGTTTAGTTTAAATTAGTTTCGCTTAGGTTAGGTTAAGTTAGAATAGGTTAGGTTAGGTAAGCCTAGTTTAGTTTAGTTTAGGTTAGGTTAGGTTAGGTTTGGTTAGGTTGGTTAAGTTCAGTTTAGTTTAGTTTAGTTAAGTTTAGTTTAGTTTATAGTTTAGTTCAGTTTAGTTTATAGCTTAGTTTATAGTTTAGTTTAGTTTATAGTTTAATTTATAGTTAAGTTTAGTTTAGTTTAGTTTAATTTAGGTTAGTTAAATTTATTTTAGGGTAGCTTATGTTAGGTTAGGTTAGTTTATAGTTTAATTTATAGTTTAGTTTAGTTTATAATTTAGTTTATAGTTTAGTTCAGTTTATAATAGTTTAGTTTATGTTAGGTTAGGTTAGTTTAGTTTAGTTTAGTTTAGGTTAGGTTTGGCTAGGGTAGGTTAGGATAGGTTAATTTAGATTAGTTTAGTTTAGTTTAGTTTATAGTTTAGTTTACTTTAGTTTATTATTTAATTTAGTGTAGTTTAGTTTATAGCTTCGTTTATAGTTTAGTTTGGTTTAGTTTAGTTTGTCTTAGGTTAGGTTAGGTTAGGTGAGATTAGTTTAGTTTAGTTGAGTTTAATTTAGTTTAGTTTATAGTTTAATTTAGTTTAGTTTATAGTTCAATTTATAGATTAGTTTAGTTTATAGTTTATGTTACCGTTTAGTTTAGTTTAGATTAGTTTAGTTTAGGTTAGTTTAGGTTAGGTTAAGTTAGGTTAGGTTAGTTTAGATTAGTTTAGTTTAATTTAGTTAAGTTTATAGTTTAGTTTATTTTAGTTTATAGTTTAATTTAATTTAGTTTAGTTTAGTTTAGTTTAGGTTAGGTTACGTTAGGTTAGGTTAATTTAGTTTAGTGTAGGTTAGGTTAGGTTAGATAAGGTTAATTTACTTTAGTAAAGTTGAGTTTAGTTTATTTTAGTTTAGTTTATTGTTTAGTTTAGTTTATACTTTATTTACAATTTTGTTTAGTTTAGTTTAGTTTAGTTTGGGTTAGGTTGGGTTAGGTTAGGTTAGTTTAGATTAGTTTAGTTTATAGTTTATTTTAATTTAGTTTACTGTTTAGTGTATCCTTTAGTTTATAGTGTAGTTTATAGTTTAGTTTAATTTAGTGTAGTTTAGTTTGGTTTAGCTTAGTATAGTTTTGTTTACTTTAGTTTAGGTGAGATTATGTTAAGTTAGGTTAGCTTACTTTAGTTTAGTTTAGTTTAGGTTAGGTTAGGTTAGGTTAGTTTATTTAACTTTGGTTTAGTTTAGTTTAGTTTAGTTTATAGTTTAGTTTATAGTTTAGTTTATAGTTTAATTTATATTTTAGTTTACTTTAGTTTAATTTAGTTTACAGTAGGTTAGGTTAGGTTAGTTTAGTTTACTTTAGGTTAGGTTAAGTTAGGTTAGGTTAATTTAGTTTAGTTGAGTTTAATTTAGTTTAGTTTAGTTTATAGTTTAATTTATAGTTTAGTTTAGTTTACCTTATAGTTTAGTTTAGTTAATTTATATTTTAATTTAGTTTAGTTTAGTTTAATTTAGTTTAGTTTAGTTCATAGTTTTGTTTATAGTTTTGTTTAGTTTAGTTTAGTTTAGGTTATGTTAGTTTAGTTTAGTTTAGTTTAGTTTAGGTTAGGTTAGGCTAGGTTAGGTAAGTTTAATTTAGTTTAGTTTAGTTTAGTTAAAATTAGTTTGTAGTTTAGTTTATAGTTTAGTTTGTAGTTTAGTTTAGTTTAGTTTAGTTTGGTTTAGTTTAGTTTAGGTTAAGTAATGTTTGGTTCGTTTAGTTTAATTTAGTTTAGATTAGGTTACGTTAGATTAGGTTAGGGTAGTTAAGTTTAGTTTAATTGAATTTATTTTGTAGTTTAATTTATAGTTTAGTTTACTTTATAGTTTAGTTTAGTTAATTTATAGTTTATTTTATTTTAGTTTAATCTAGTTTAATTTAGTTTACTTTAGTTTATAGTTTTGTTTATAGTTTAGTTTAGTTTAGTTTAGGTTAATTTATGTTAGGTTTGTTTAGTTTAGTTTAGGTTAGGTTAGGTTAGGATAGGTTAGTGTAGTTTAGTTTAGTTTAGCTGAATTTTGTTTAGTTTAGTTTAGGTTACCTTAGGTTAGTTTAGTTTAATTTAGTTTAGTGTATGTTAGGTTAGGTTATTTTAATTTAGTTTACTTTATTTTAGTTTATAGTTTAGTTTAGTTTAGTTTAAAATTTATTTTATAATTTAGTATACTTTAGTTTATAGATTAGTTTATTGTTTAGTTAATATTTTAGTTTATTTTAGTTTACGTTAGGTTAGGTTAGGCAAGGTTAGGTTAGGTTAGGTAAGGTTAGTTTAGTTTAGTTTAGTCTAGTTAAATTTAGTTTAGTTATACTTTAGTTTAGTTTAGTTTATAGTTTAGTTCAGTTTTCTTTATAGTTAAGTTTATAGTTTAGTTTAGTTTAGTTTAATTTAGTTTAGCTAAGTTTAGTTTAGTTTAGTTTAGTTTAGTTTTGGGTAGGTTATGTTAGGTTAGGTTAGGTTAGTTTAGTGTAGTTTAGGTTAGGTTAGGTTAGGTTAGGTTAGTTTAATTTAGTTGAGTTTAGTTTAGTTTATGTTAGGTTAGGTAAGGTTAGGTTGGGTTAGGTTAGGTTAGTTTAGTTTAGTCTAGTGTATGTGAGGTTAGGTTAGTTTAGTTTAGTTTAGTCTAGGTTAGGTTTCGCTAGGTTAAGTTAGGTTAGGTTAGTTTAGATTAGTTTAGTTTAGTTTATATTTTAGTTTACTTTAGTTTATTATTTAATTTAGTGTAGTTAATTTATAGTTTCGTTTATAGTTTAGTTTGGTTTAGTTTAGTTTTTTTTAGTTAAGCTTCGATTAGTATAGTTTGTCTTAGGTTAGGTTAGGTTAGGTGAGATTAGTTTGATTTAGTTGAGTTTAATTTAGTTTAGTTTAGTTTATATTTTAGTTTAGTTTAGTCTATAGTTCAATTTATAGTTTAGTTTAGTTTAGTTTTTAGTTTAGGTTATCGTTTAGTTTAGTTTAGATTAGATTAGTTTAGTTTAGGTCAGTTTATGTTAGGTTAAGTTAGGTTAGGTTAGTTTAGATTAGTTTAGTTTAATTTATTTTAGTTTATAGTTTAGTTTATTTTAGTTTATAGTTTAATTTAGTTTAGTTTAGTTTAGTGTAGTTTAGTTTGGTTAGGTTAGGTTAGGTTAATTTAGTTTAGTTTAGGTTAGGTTAGGTAAGTTTAATTTAGTTTAGTTTAATTTATAGATTATTTTATAGTTTTGCTTATAGTTTAGTTTATAGTTTAATTTAGTTTAGTTTAATTTAGTTTAGTATAGTTTAACTTGGGTTAGGTTAGGTTAGTTTTGTTTAGTTTAGTTAAGGCTAGGTTACATTAGGTTAGGTTAATTTACTTTAGTATAGTTTAGTTTAGTTTTTTTTTAGTTTAGTTTATAGTTTAGTTTACAGTTTAGGTTAGTTTATTTTCGTTTAGTTTAGTTTGGGTTAGGTTAGGTTAGGTCAGTTTAGTTTAGTTTAATTTATAGTTAAGTTTAATTTAGTTTACTTTGATTTAGTTTAGTTTAGTTTATTTTAGTGCAGCTTATGTTAGGTTAGGTAAGGTAAGTTTAGTTTATAGTTTAATTTATAGTTTATTTTAGTTTATAGTTTAGTTTAGTTTAGTTTATAATAGTTTAATTTAGGTTAGATTAGGTTAGTTTAGTTTAGTTTAGTTTAGGTTAGGTTTGGCTAGGTTAAGTTAGGTTAGGTTAGTTTAGGCTAGTTTAGTTTAGTTTAGTTTATAGTTTAGTTTACTTTAGTTTATTATTTAATTTATTGTAGTTTAGTTTATAGTTTAGTTTATTTTAGTTTGTAGTTTAATTTAGTTTTGTTTAGTTTAGTTTCGTTTAATTTAGTTTAGTTTAGTTTATAGTTTAATTTATAATTTAGTTTAGTTTAGTTTATATTTTAGTTTATCGTTTAGTTAAGATTAGTTTAGTTTATGTCAGTTTAGGTTAGGTTAAGTTATGTTAGGTTAGTTTAAATTAGTTTAGTTTAGTTTAGTTTATAGTTTAGTTTATTTTAGTTTATAGTTTAATTTAGTTTAATTTAGTTTAGTTTAGTTTACTTTAGGTTAGGTTAAGTTAGGTTAATTTAGTTTATTTTAGGTTAGGTTAGGTAAGTTTAATTTATTTTAGTTTGGTTTAGTTTAATTTATAGTTTAGTTTATAGTTTTGTTTATAGTTTAGTTTAGTTTATAGTTTAATTTAGTTTAGTTTAGTTTAATTTAGGTTAGGTTAGTTTAGTTTAGTTTAGTTTAGTTTATAGTTTAGATTAGTTTATAATTTACTTTACAGTTTTGTTTAGTTTAGTTTAGTTTAGTTTGGGTTAGGTTAGGTTAGGTTTATTTAGTTTAGTTTAGTTTATAGTTTAGTTTAGTTTATTTTACAGTTTAGTTTATCCTTTAGTTTATAGTGTAGTTTATAGTTTAGTTTAATTTAGTGTAGTTTAGTTTGGTTTAGTTTAGTATAGTTTAGTTTAGTTTAGTTTAATTTAGGTAAATTTAGTTTATTTTAGTTTAGGTTAGGTTAGGTTAGGTTAGGTTAGTTAAGTTTTGTTTATAGTTTAGTTTATTTTAGTTTAGGTTAGGTTAGGTTAGTTTAGTTTACTTAACTTTGGTTTAGTTTAGTTTAGTTTAGTTTATAATTTATTTTATAGTTTAGTTTAGTTAGGTTTATAGTTTAATTTATAATTTAGTTTATTTTAGTTTAGTTTAATGTAGTTTAGAGTAGGTTAGGTTAGGTTAGGTTAGTTTAGTTTAGTATAGGTTAGGTTAGGTTAGGATAGGTTAATTTAGTTTAGTTGAGTTTAATTTAGTTTAGTTTAGTTTAGTTAATAGTTTAATTTATAGTTTAGTTTGGTTTTTTATAGTTAATTTAGTTAATTTATAGTTTAATATAGTTTAGTTTAGTTTAATTTAGTTTAGTTTATTTTGTAGTTCAGTTTAGTTTAGTTTAGTTTAGTTTAGTTTAGGTTAAATTATGTTAGGTTCGTTTAGTTTAATTCAGTTTAGATTAGGTTAGATTAGATTACGTTATGGTAGTTCAGTTTAGTTTAGTTGAATTTTGGTTATAGTTTGATTTATAGTTTAGTTTAGTTTACTTTATAGTTTAGTTTAGTTAATTTATATTTTAATTTACTTTAGTTTAGTTTAATTTAGTTTACTTTAGTTTATAGTTTTGTTTATAGTATAGTTTAGTTTAGTTTAGGTTAATTTATGTTACGTTAGTTTAGTTTAGTTTAGATGAATTTTGTTTAGTTTAGTTTAGTTTAGGTTACGTTAGCTTAGTTTAGTTTATTTTAGTGTATGTTAGGTTAGGTCAGTTTAGTTTAGTTTATTTTAGTTAATGGTTTAGTTTAGTTTATAATTTATTTTATAATTTAGTGTACTTTAATTTATAGATTAGTTTATAGTTTAGTTAAAATTTTAGTTTAGTTTAGTTTAGTTTAGGTTAGGTTCAGTTAGGTTAGGTTAGTTTTGTTTAGTATAGTTTAGTTTATTTTAAATATACTATCTTTAGTTTATAGTTTAGTTCATAGTTTTCTTTAGATTAGTTTAGTTTAGGTTAGGTTAGAGTAGTTTAGTTTAGTTTAGTTTAGTTTAGTTTATGTTAAATTAGGTTAGGTTAGTGTAGTTTAGATTAATTTAGTTTAGTTGAATTTAATTTAGTTTAGTTTAGGTTAGATTAGGTTAGTTTAGGTTAGATTAGTTTAGGTTAGTGTAGTTTAGTGTAGTTTAGTGTAGTTTAGTTTGGTTTAGTTTTGTTTAGTTTAGTTTAGTTCAGTTTCGTTTAGGTTAGGTTATGTTAGATTAGGTTAGGTTAGGTTAGCTTAGTTTAGTTTAATTTAGTTTCGGTTAGGTTAGGATAGGTTAGGTTAGTTAAGTTTAGTTTAGTTTGGTTTAGTTAAGTTTAGTTTAGTTTATAGTTTAGTTCAGTTTAGTTTATAGCTTAGTTTGTAGCTTAGTTTTGTTCATAGTTTAATTTAAATTTAAGTTTATTTTAGTTAAATTAGTTAAACTTAGTTTAGTTTAGTTTAGTTTATTTTAGGGTAGCTTATGTTAGGTTAGGTTAGGTTAGAATGGTTTATAATTTAATTTACTGTTTACTTAAGTTTATAGTTTAAATTTATAGTTTAGTTTAGTTTAGCTTATAATAGTTTAGTTTAGTTTAGTTTATAATAGTTTAGTTTAGTTTAGTTTAGGTTAGGTTAGGCTAGGTAATGTTATGTTAGGTTAGTTTAGATTAGTTTATTTTAGTTTCGTTTATAGTTTAGTTTGGTTTAGTTTAATTTAGTTTACCTTAGGTTAGTTAAGTTTGTTTTAGGTTAGGTTAGGTTAGGTGAGGTTAGTTTAGTTTAGTTTAATTTAGTTTATAGATTATTTTAGTTTAGTTTATAGTTTTGTTTATCGTTTAGTTTAGTTTAGTTTAGTTTAGGTTAGAGTAGGTTAGTTTAGATTAGTTTAGTTTAGGTCAGTTTAGTTTAGGTTAAGTTAGCTTGGGTTAGTTTAGATTAATTTAGTTTAATTTAGTTTAGTTTATAGTTTAGTTTATTTTAGTTTGTAGTTTAATTTATTTTAGTTTAGTTTAGTTTGGTTTAGGTTAGGTTAGGTTAGGTTAGTTTAGTTTAGTTTAGGTTGGGTTATGTTAGATTAGGTTAGATTAGGTTAGTTTGGTTTAGTTTAGTCTAGTTAAATTTAGTTTAGTTATACCTTAGTTGAGTTTGGTTTAGTTTATAGTTTAGTTTAGTTTTGTTTATAGTTAAGTTTACAGTTTAGTATACTTTAGTTTATTTTAATTTAGAGTAGCTAAGTTTAGTTTAGTTTAGTTTAGTTTAGTTTTGGGTAGGTTATGTTAGGTTAGGTTAGGTTAGTTTAGTTTAGTTTAGGTTAGTTTAGGTTAGGTTAGGTTAGTTTAGTTTAGTTGAGTTTAGTTTAGTTTAGGTTAGGTTAGGTAAGTTTAGGTTATGTTGGGTTAGGTTAGTTTATTTTAGTCCAGTTTATGTTAGGTTAAGTTAGTTTAGTTTAGTTAGGTTTTGGTTATAGTTTAGTTTAATTTAGTTTATAGTTTAGTTCATAGTTTATTTTAGTTTAATACATAATTTAAATTAGTTTAGTTTAGTTTAGTTTAATTTAGGTAAATTTAGTTTATTTTAGTTTAGGTTAGGTTAGGTTAGGTTAGGTTAGGTTAGGTTAAGTTAGTAAGTTTTGTTTATAGTTTAGTTTATTTTAGTTTACAGTTTATTGTACAGCTCAGTTTAGTTTAGTTTAGTATAGTATAGTTTACTTTAGTTTAGGTTAGGTTAGGTTGGGTTAGTTTAGTTTAGTTTTGGTTGGGTTAGGTTAGGTAAGGTTAATTTAGATTAAATAATTTTTGTTTAGTTTTGTTTATAGATTACTTTACTTTAGTGTATAGTTTAATTTAGTTTACTTTAGATTATTTTAATTTGGTTTAGTTTATTTTAGTTTAGTTTAGTTTAGGTTAGCTTAGGTTAGTTTAGTTTAGTATAGGTTATGTTAGGTTATGTAAGTTTAATTCAGTTTAGTTTAGTTTAGTTTATAGTTTAATTTATATTTTTGTTTATAGTTAATTTAGTTTAGTTTAGTTTAGTTTAGTTTAGGTTACGTTAGGTTAGTTTAGTTTAGTTTAGTGTAGTTTAGTTTTGTTTAGGATAGGTTAGGTTAGGTTAGTGTAGATTAGTTTAGGTTAGGTTAGGTTAGTTTGGTTTAGTTTAGTTAAGTTTAGTTCAGTTTATTCTTTAGTTTACTTTAGTTTATTTTATAGTTTATTATAGTTTTGTTTATAGTATATTTTGCAGTTTAGTATAGTTTAGTTTAATTTATGTTAGGTTAGGTTAGTTTAATTTAGTTTAGATTTGTTTATAGTTAGGTTTACTTTAGTTTATAGTGTAGTTTATAGTTTAGTTTAGTTTAGTTTATAGTTTAATTTAGTTTAGTTTAGTTTAGTTTAATTTAGGTTAATTTAGTTTAGTTTAGTTTAGTGTAGTTTAAAATATAGTATCTTTAGTTTATAGTTTAGTTCAAAGTTTTGTTTAGTTTAGTTTAGTTTAGTTTAGTTTAGGTTAGTATAGAGTAGTTTAGTTTAGTTAAGTTTAGGTTACGTTAGGTTAGTTTAGTTTAGTTTAGTGTATGTTAGGTTAGGTTAGTTTAGTTTAGTTTAGTTTAGTTTAGTTTATAGTTTAGTTTAGTTTTGTTTATAATTCATTTTATAATTTAGTATTCTTTAATTTATAGATTAGTTTATAGTTTAGTTAAATTTTTAGTTTAGTTTATTTTAGTTTTGGTTAGGTTACGGAAGGTTAGGTTAGGTTAGGTCAGTTTAGATTAGTTTGGTTTATGTAAGGTTAGGTTAGATTAGTTTAGTATAGTTTACTTTACTTTAGTTTACAGTTTAGTTAAGTTTAGTTTATAGTTCAGTTTATAGTTTAGTTTAGTTTAGGTTAGGTTGGGTTAGTTGAGTTTAGTTTAGTTTGGGTTAGGTTAGGTTAGTTTAGTTTAGTTTACAGTTTAGTTTATTCTTTAGTTTATAGTGTAGTTTATAGTTTAGTTTAATTTAGTATGTTTAGTTTGGTTTATTTTAGTATAGTTTCGTTTACGTGTGGTTATGTTAGATTAAGTTAGGTTAGGTTAGCTTACTTTAGTTTAGTTTAGGTTAGGTTAGGATAGGTTAGTTTAGTTTAGTTAAGTTTAGTTTAATTTAGTTTAGTTTAGTTTAGTTTAGTGTATAGTTTAGGTAATCGTTTAGTTTATTTTAGATTAGTTTAGTTTAGGTCAGTTTAGTTTATGTTAAGTTAGCTTAGGTTAGTTTAGATTAGTTTAGTTTAATTTACTTTAGTTTATAATTTAGTTTATTTTAGTTTGTAGTTTAATTTAGATTAGTTTAGTTTAGTTTAGGTTGGGTTATATTAGATTAGGTTAGATTAGGTTAGTTTGGTTTAGTTTAGTATAGTTAAATTTAGTTTAGTTATACTTTAGTTTAGTTTAGTTTAGTTAATAGTTTAGTTTAGTTTTCTTTATAGTTAAGCTTATAGTTTAGTATAGTTTAGTTTAGTTTAATTTAGTTTAGCTAAATTTAGTTTAGTTTAGTTTAGTTTAGTTTTGGGGAGGTTATGTTAGGTTAGGTTAGGTTAGTTTAGTTAAGTTTAGGTTAGGTTAGGTTAGGTAAGGTTAGGTTAGGTTAGGTTAGGTTAGTTTAGTTTAGTCTAGTTTATGTTAGGTTAGGTTAGTTTAGTTTAGTTTAGTCTAGCTTAGGTTTCGCTAGGTTAAGTTAGGTTAGGTTAGTTTAGATTAGTTTAGTTTAGTTTAGTTTACATTTTAGTTTACTTTAGTTTATTATTTAATTTAGTGTAGTTTAGTTTATAGTTTCGTTTATAGTTTAGTTTGGTTTAGTTTAGTTTTTTTTAGTTTAGCTTAGATTAGTTTAGTTTGTCTTAGGTTAGGTTAGGTTAGGTGAGATTAGTTTAATTTAGTTGAGTTTAATTTAGTTTAGTTTAGTTTATATTTTAGTTTAGTTTAGTCTATAGTTCAATTTATAGTTTAGTTTAGTTTTTAGTTTAGGTTATCGTTTATTTTAGTTTAGATTAGTTAAGTTTAGGTCAGTTTAGGTTAGGTTAAGTTAGGTTAGGGTAGTTTAGATTAGTTTAGTTTAATTTAGTTTAGTTTATAGTTTATTTTATTTTAGTTTATAGTTTAATTTAGTTTAGTTTAGTGTAGTTTAGTTTGGTTAGGTTAGGTTAGGTTAATTTAGTTTAGTTTAGGTTAGGTAAGTTTAATTTAGTTTAGTTTAATTTATAGTTTATTTTATAGTTTTGTTTATAGTTTAGTTTAGTTTATAGTTTAATTTAGTTTAGTTTAGTTTAGTTTAGTATAGTTTAACCTAGATTACTTTAGGTTAGTTTAGTTTAGTTTATTTAAGGTTAGGTTAGGTTAGGTTAGGTTAATTTACTTTAGTATAGTTTAGTTTAGTTTATTTTAGTTTAGTTTATAGTTTAGTTTACAGTTTAGGTTAGTTTAGTTTAGTTTAGTTTAGTTTGGGTTAGGTTAGGTTAGTTTAGTTTAGTTTAGTTTATAGTTTAGTTTAGTTTAGTTTAGTTTATTTTAGGTTATGTTAGGTTAGTTTAGTTTAGTTTAGTTTAGTTTATAGTTTAGTTTAGTTTAGTTTAGTTTATTTTAGGTTATGTTAGAATAGTTTATAGTTTAGTTTAGTTTAGTTTAGTTTATAGTTTAGTTTATAATTTAGTTTATATTTTAGTTTACAGTTTAGTTTAGTTTAGTGTTGTTTATTTTGGTTTTGTTTTGTTTAGTTTAGTTTAAATTGGTTTCGTTTACGTTAGGTTATTTTAGATTACATTAGGTTAGGTAAGCTTAGATTAGTTTAGTTTAGTTTAGGTTAGGTTAGGTTAGGTTAGGTTAGGTTAGTTAAGTTCAGTTTAGTTTAGTTAAGTTAAGTTAAGTTTAGTTGATAGTTTAGTTCAGTTTAGTTTATAGCTTAGTTTATAGTTTAGTTTAATTTATAGTTTAATTTATAGTTAAGTTTAATTTAGTTTAGTTTGATTTAGTTTAGTTTAGTTTATTTTAGTGTAGCTTATGTTAGTTTAGGTAACGTTAGTTTAGTTGATAGTTTAATTTATGGTTTAGTTTAGTTTATAATTTAGTTTATAGTTTAGTTTAGTTTAGTTTATAACAGTTTAGTTTAGGTTAGGTTAGGTTAGTTTAGTTTAGTTTAGGTTAGGTTTGGCTAGGTTAAGTTAGGTTAGGTTAGTTTAGGCTAGTTTAGATTAGTATAGTTTATAGTTTAGTTTATTATAGTTTATTATTTAATTTAGTGTAGTTTAGTTTATAGTTTAGTTTATTTATTTTGTAGTTTTATTTTGTTTTGTTTAGTTTAGTTTAGTTTAGGTTAGGTTAGTTTAGTTTAGTTTCGTTTAATTTAGTTTGGTTTAGTTTATAATTTAGTTAAGTTTAGTTTATAGTTTAATTTATAATTTAGTTTAGTTTAGTTTACTTTAGGTTAGGTTAGGTTAGGTTAATTTAGTTTAGTTTAGGTTAGGTTTGGTAAGTTTAATTTAGTTTAGTTTGGTTTAGTTTAATTTATAGTTTAGTTTATAGTTTTGTTTATAATTTAGTTTAGTTTATAGTTATTTTAGTTTAGTTTAGTTTAGTTTAATTTGGGGTAGGTTAGTTTAGTTTAGTTTAGTTTATAATTTAGATTAGTTTATAGTTTACTTTACAATTTTGATTAGTTTACTTTAGTTTAGTTTAGTTTGGGTTAGGTTAGGATAGGTTAGTTTAGTTTAGTTTAGTTTAGTTTACAGTTTAGTTAATCCTTCAGTTTATAGTGTAGTTTATACTTTAGTTTAATTTAGTGTAGTTTAGTTTGGTTTAGTTTAGTATAGTTTAGTTTACTTTAGGTTAGGTTAGATTATGTTAGGTTTGGTTAGCTTACTTTATTTTAGTTTAGTTTAGGTTAGGTTAGGTTAGTTTAGTTTAGTTAACTTTGGTTTAGTTTAGTTTAGTTTAGTTTATAGTTTAGTATATAGTTTAGTTTAATTAAGTTTATAGTTTAATTTATAATTTAGTTTAGTTTAGTTTAATTTAGTTTAGAGTAGGTTAGGTTAGGTTAGGTTAGTTTAGTTTAGTTTAGGTTAGGTTAGGTTAGGTTAGGTTAATTTAGTTTAGTTGAGTTTAATTTAGTTTACTTTAGCTAAGTTAATAGTTTAATTTATAGTTTAGTTTAGTTTTTTTATAGATTTATTTAGATAATTTAAAGTTAATATAGTTTAGTTTAGTTTGTAGTTTAGTTTTGTTTAGTTTAGTTTAGTTTAGCTTAGTTTAGGTTAAGTTATGTTAGGTTCGTTTAGTTAATATTAGTTTAGATTAGATTAGATTAGATTACGTTAGGGTAGTTAAGTTTAGTTTAGTTGAATTTAGGTTATAGTTTGATTTATAGTTTAGTTTAGTTTACTTTATAGTATAGTTTAGTTAATTTATAGTTTAATTTACTTTAGTTTAGTTTAGTTTAATTTAGTTTACTTTAGTTTATAGTTTTGTTTATAGTTTAGTTTAGTTTAGGTTAATTTATGTTACGTTAGTTTAGTTTAGTTTAGTTTAGTTTAGTTTAGGTTAGGTTAGGTAAGGTTAGTTTAGTTTAGTTAAGTTTAGTTTAATTTAGTTTAGTTTAGTTTAGTTTATTTTAGTTTGTATTTTAATTTAGATTAATTTAGCTCAGTTTAGGTTGGGTTATGTTAGATTAGGTTAGATTAGGTTAGTTTGGTTTAGTTTAGTCTAGTTAAATTTAGTTTAGTTATACTTTAGTTTAGTTTAGTTTAGTTAATAGTTTAGTTTAGTTTTCTTTATAGTTAAGTTTATAGTTTAGTATAGTTTAGTTTAGTTTAATTTAGTTTAGCTAAGTTTAGTTTAGTTTAGTTTAGTTTAGTTTTGGGTAGGTTTTGTTAGGTTAGGTTAGGTTAGTTTAGTTGAGTTTAGGTTAGGTTAGGTTAGGTTAGGTTAGTTTAGTTTAGTTGAGTTTAGTTTAGTTTAGGTTAGGTTAGGTAAGGTTATGTTAGGTAAGGTTAGGTTAGTTTAGTTTAGTCTAGTTTATGTTAGGTTAGGTTAGTTGAGTTTAGTTTAGTTTTGTTTATAGTTTAGTGTAGTTTAGTTTATAGTTTAGTTCATAGTTTATTTTAGTTTAATATATAGTTTAAATTAGTTTAGTTTAGTTTAATTTAGGTTAATTTAGTTTAGTTTAGGTTAAGTTAGGTTAGGTTAGGTTAGGTTAAGTTAGTTCAGTTTAATATAGTTTAGTTTAGTTTAAAATTTTAGTATCTTTAGTTTATAGTTTAGTTCATAGTTTTGGTTAGTTTAGTTTAGTTTAGGTTAGGTTAGAGTAGTTTAGTTTAGTTTATTTTAGTTTAGTTTAGGTTAGATTAGGTTAGGTTAGAGTAGTTTAGTTTAGTTGAATTTAGTTTACTTTAGTTTAGTTTAGAGTAGGTTAGGTTGGTTTAGTTTTAGTATAGGTTAGTTTCAGTTAGCTTAGGTTAAATTAGTTTAGTTTAGTTTAATTTAGTTTAGTTTATAGTTTAGTTTATTTTAGTTTGTAGTTTAATTTAGTTTAGTTTAGTTTAATTTAGGTTAGGTTAGGTTAGTTTAGGTTAGATTAGTTTAGGTTAGTGTAGTTTAGTTTAGTTTAGTGTAGTTTAGTTTGGTTTAGTTTTGTTTAGTTTAGTTTAGTTCAGTTTCGTTTAGGTTAGGTTATGTTAGATTAGGTTAGGTTAGCTTAGCTTAGTTTAGTTTAATTTAGTTTCGGTTAGGTTAGGATAGGTTAGGTTAGTTAAGTTTAGTTTAGTTTAGCTTAGTTAAGTTTAGTTTAGTTTATAGTTTAGTTCAGTTTAGTTTGTAGTTTAATTTAGTTTAGTTTAGTTTAGTTTGGTTTAGGTTAGGTTAGGTTAGGTTAGTTTAGTTTAGTTTAGGTTGGGTTATGTTAGATTAGGTTAGATTAGGTTAGTTTGGTTTAGTTTAGTATAGTTAAATTTAGTTTAGTTATACTTTAGTTTAGTTTGGTTTAGTTTATAGTTTAGTTTAGTTTTGTTTATAGTTAAGTTTATAATTTAGTATAGTTTAGTTTAGTTTAATTTAGAGTAGCTAAGTTTAGTTTAGTTTAGTTTAGTTTAGTTTTGGGTAGGTTATGTTAGGTTAGGTTAGGTTAGTTTAGTTTAGTTTAGGTTAGTTTAGGTTAGGTTAGGTTTGTTTAGTTTAGTTGAGTTTAGTTTAGTTTAGGTTACGTTAGGTAAGTTTAGGTTATGTTGGGTTAGGTTAGTTTATTTTAGTCCAGTTTATGTTAGGTTAAGTTAGTTTAGTTTAGTTAGGTTTTGTTTATAGTTTAGTTAAATTTAGTTTATAGTTTAGTTCATAGTTTATTTTAGTTTAATACATAATTTAAATTAGTTTAGTTTAGTTTAGTTTAATTTAGGTAAATTTAGTTTATTTTAGTTTAGGTTAGGTTAGGTTAGGTTAGGTTAAGTTAGTTAAGTTTTGTTTATAGTATAGTTTATTTTAGTTTACAGTTTATTGTACAGCTCAGTTTAGTTTAGTTTAGTATAGTATAGTTTACTTTAGTTTAGGTTAGGTTAGGTTGGGTTAGTTTAGTTTAGTTTAGTTTAGGTTAGGTTAGGTTAGGTAAGGTTAATTTAGATTATATTATTTTTGTTTAGTTTTGTTTATAGATTACTTTACTTTAGTGTATAGTTTAATTTAGTTTACTTTAGATTATTTTAATTTGGTTTAGTTTATTTTAGTTTAGTTTAGTTTAGGTTAGCTTAGGTTAGTTTAGTTTAGTATAGGTTATGTTAGGTTATGTAAGTTTAATTCAGTTTTGTTTACAGTTAATTTAGTTTAGTTTAGTTTAGTTTAGGTTACGTTAGGTTAGTTTAGTTTAGTTTAGTGTAGTTCAGTTTTGTTTAGGATAGGTTAGGTTAGGTTAGTGTAGATTAGTTTAGGTTAGGTTAGGTTAGTTTGGTTTAGTTTAGTTAAGTTTAGTTCAGTTTATTCTTTAGTTTAGTTTAGTTTAGTTTATAGTTTAGTTTATTTTGTTTATAGTTTATTTTGCAGTTTAGTATAGTTTAGTTTAATTTATGTTAGGTTAGTTTAATTTAGTATAGATTTGTTTATAGTTAGGTTTTCTTTAGTTTATAGTGTAGTTTATAGTTTAGTTTAGTTTAGTTTATAGTTTAATTTAGTTTAGTTTAGTTTAGTTTAATTTAGGTTAATTTAGTTTAGTTTAGTTTAGTGTAGTTTAAAATATAGTATCTTTAGTTTATAGTTTAGTTTATAGTTTTGTTTAGTTTAGTTTAGTTTAGGTTAGTATAGAGTAGTTTAGTTTAGGTCAGTTTAGTTTAGGTTAAGTTAGCTTAGGTTAGTTTAGCTTAGTTTAGTTTAACTTAGTTTAGTTTATGGTTTAGTGTATTTTAGTTTGTAGTTTAATTTAGGTTTGTTTAGTTTAGGTTGGGTTATGTTAGATTAGGTTAGATTAAGTTAGTTTGGTTTAGTTTAGTCTAGTTAAATTTAGTTTAGTATACTTCAGTTTAGTTTAGTTTAGTTTATAGTTTAGTTTAGTTTTCTTTATAGTTAAGTTTATGGTTTAGTATAGTTTAGTTTAGTTTAATTTAGTTTAGCTAAGTTTAGTTCAGTTTAGTTTAGTTTAGTTTTGGGTAGGTTATGTTAGGTTAGTTTAGGTTAGTTTAGTTTAGTTTAGGTTAGGTTAGGTTAGGTTAGGTTAGTTTAGTTTAGTTGAGTTTAGTTTAGTTTAGGTTAGGTTAGGTAAGGTTAGGCTAGGTTAGGTTAGGTTAGTTTAGATTAGTCTAGTTTATGTTAGGTTAGGTTAGTTTAGTTTAGTTTAGTTTTGTTTATAGTTTAGTTTAGTTTAGTTTATAGTTTAGTTCATAGCTTATTTTAGTTTAATATATAGTTTAATTTAGTTTAGTTTAGTTTAATTTAGATTAATTTAGTTTAGTTTAGGTTAGGTTAGGTTAGGTTAGGTTAGGTTAAGTTAGTTCAGTTTAGTATAGTTTAGTTTAGTTTAAAATATAGTATCTTTAGTTTATAGTTTAGTTCATAGTTTTGTTTAGTTTAGTTTAGTTTAGTTTAGGTTAGAGTAGTTTAGTTTAGTTTAGTTTAGGTTAGATTAGGTTAGGTTAGTGTAGTTTAGTTTAGTTGAATTTAGTTTACTTTAGTTTAGTTTAGGGTAGGTTACGTTGGTTTAGTTTTAGTGTAGGTTAGGTTCAGTTAGCTTAGGTTAGATTAGTTTAGTTCTGTTTAATTTAGTTTAGTTTATATTTTAGTTAATTTTAGTTTGAAGTTTAATTTAGTTTAGTTTAGTTTAGTTTAGGTTAGGTTAGGTAAGGTTAGGCTAGGTTAGGTTAGGTTAGTTTAGATTAGTCTAGTTTATGTTAGGTTAGGTTAGTTTAGTTTAGTTTAGTTTAGTTTATAGTTTAGTTTAGTTTTGTTTATAGTTAAGTTTATAATTTAGTATAGTTTAGTTTAGTTTAATTTGGTTTAGCTAAGTTTAGTTTAGTTTGGTTTAATTTAGTTTTGGGTAGGTTATGTTAGGTTAGGTTAGGTTTGTTTAGTTTAGTTTAGGTTAGTTTAGGTTAGGTTAGGTTAGTTTAATTGAGTTTAGTTTTGTTTATAGTTTAATTTAGTTTAGTTTATAGTTTAGTTCATAGTTTATTTTAGTTTAATATATAGTTTAATTTAGTTTAGTTTAGTTTAATTTAGTTTAATTTAGGTTAATTTAGTTTAGTTTAGTTTAGGTTAGGTTAGGTTAGGTTAGGTTGGGTTAGGTTAAGTTAGTTCAGTTTAGAATAGTTTAGTTTAGTTTAAAATATAGTATCTTTAGTTTATAGTTTAGTTCATAGTTTTGTTTAGTTTAGTTTAATTTAGTTTATGTTAGGTTAGAGTAGTTTAGTTTAGTTTAGTCTAGTTTAGTTTAGATTAGGTTAGGTTAGTATAGTTTAGTTTAGTTTAGTTTAGTTGAATTTAGTTTAGTTGAATTTAGTTTAGGGTAGGTTAGGTTGATTTAGTTTTAGTATAGTTTAGGTTCAGTTAGGTTAGGTTAGTTTAGTTTATTTTAGTTTATAGTTTAGTTTATACGTTAGTTTATATTTTAGTTTATAGTTTAGTTTATTTTAGTGTAGTTTAGTTTGGTTTAGTTTTGTTTAGTTTACTTTTGTTTAGTTTCGTTTAGGTTAGGTTATGTTAGATTAGGTTAGATTAGGTTAGGTAAGCTTAGTTTAGTTTAGTTTACTTTAAGTTAGGTTAGGTAAGGTTAGGTTAGTTAAGATTAGTTTAGTTTAGTTTAGTTAGGTTTAGTTTAGTTTATAATTTAGTTCAGTTTAGTTTATAGCTTCGCTTATAGTTTATTTTAGTTTATAGTTTAATTTTTAATTAAGTTTAATTTAGTTTAGTTTAATTAAGTTTAGCTTAGTTTAGTTTAGTTCAGTTTAGGTTATTTTAGGGTAGCTTATGTTAGGTTAGGTTAGGTTAGTTTAGTTTATAGTTTAATTTTTAGTTTAGTTTAGGTTATAGTTTAGTTTATAGTTTACTTTAGTTTAGTTTATAATAGTTTAAGTTAGTTTAGTTGAGGTTAGGTTAGGTTAGTTTACTTTAGTTTAGTTTAGGTTAGGTTGGGCTAG
The DNA here is from genome assembly GCA_030762175.1 of Metallyticus violacea. Lineage (NCBI taxonomy): Eukaryota > Metazoa > Arthropoda > Insecta > Mantodea > Metallyticidae > Metallyticus > Metallyticus violacea. The sequence continues at coordinate 97,819,126 of CM060835.1, read as the reverse complement.
GTTAAGTTAGGTTAGTTTAGATTAGTTTAATTTAGTTTAATTTATAGTTTAATTTACTTTAGTTTAATATTTAATTTTTTTTAATTTAGTTTATAGATTCGTTTACAGTTTAGTTTGGTTTAGTTTAGTTTAATTTAGTTTAGCTTAGATTAGTTTAGTTTGTTTTAGGTTAGGTTAAGTTAGGTGAGGTTAGTTTAGTTTAGATGAGTTTAATTTAGTTTAGTTTAGTTTATAGTTTAGTTTAGATTACTTTAGTTTATAGTTCAATTTATAGTTTAACTTAGTTTATAGTTTAGTTTATCGTTTAGTTTAGTTTAGTTTAGTTTAGTATAGTTTAGGTTAGGTTAGGTTAGTTTAGATTAGTTTAGTTACGGTCAGTTTAGGTTAGGTTAAGTTAGGTTAGGTTAGTTTAGTTTTGTTTATAGTTTAGTTTATTTTAGTTTACAGTTTATTGTACAGCTCAGTATAGTTTAGTTTAGTATAGTATAGTTTACTTTAATTTAGGTTAGGTTGGGTTAGTTTAGTTTAGTTTATAGTTTAGTTTAATTTAGTTTACAGTTTAGTTTATTCTTTAGTTTATAGTGTAGTTTATAGTTTAGTTTAATTTAGTATAGTTTAGTTTGGTTTAGTTTAGTATAGTTTAGTTTACTTTAGGTTAGGTTAGATTATGTTAGGTTTGGTTAGGTTACTTTAGTTTAGTTTAGTTTAGGTTAGGTTAGGTTAGTTTAGTTTAGTTAACTTTGGTTTAGTTTAGTTTAGTTTAGTTTAGTTTATAGTTTAGTATATAGTTTAGTTTAGTTTAGTTTAGTTTAATTTAGGTTAATTTAGTTCAGTTTAGGTTAGGTTAGGTTAAGTTGTTCAGTTTAATATAGTTTAGTTTAGTTTAAAATATAGTATCCTTAGTTTATAGTTTAGTTCATAGTTTTGTTTAGTTTAGTTTAGTTTAGGTTAGGTTAGAGTGGTTTAGTTTAGTTTAGTTTAATTTAGTTTAGGTTAGATTAGGTTAGGTTAGTGTAGTTTAGTTTAGTTGAATTTGGTTACTTTAGTTTAGTTTAGGGTAAGTTAGGTTGGTTTAGTGTTAGTATAGGTTAGGTTCAGTTAGCTTAGGTTAGATTAGTTTAGTTTAGTTTAATTTAGTTTAGTTTATAGTTTAGTTTATTTTAGTTTGTAGTTTAATTTAGTTTAGTTTAGTTTAATTTAGTTTAGGTTAGGTTAGGTTAGGCTAGTTTTGTTTAGTTTAGTTTGGGTTATGTTAGATTAGGTTAGATTAGGTTAGTTTGGTTTAGTTTAGTCTAGTTAAATTTATTTTAGTTATACTTTAGTTTAGTTTAGTTTAGTTTATAGTTTAGTTTAGTTTTGTATATAGTTAGGTTAAAATTTAGTATAGTTTAGTTTAGTTTAATTTAGTTTAGCTAAGTTTAGTTTAGTTTAGTTTAGTTTAGTTTTGGGTAGGTTATGTTAGGTTAGGTTAGGTTTGTTTAGTTTAGTTTAGGTTAGTTTAGGTTAGGTTAGGTTAGTTTAGTTCAGTCTAGTTTATGTTAGGTTAGGTTAGTTTAGTTTAGTTAGGTTTTGTTTATAGTTTAGTTTGGTTTAATTTATAGTTTAGATCATAGTTTATTTTAGTTTAATATATAGTTTAATTTAGTTTAGTTTAGTTTAATTTAGATTAATTTAGTTTAGTTTAGGTTAGGTTAGGTTAGGTTAGGTTAGGTTAGTTCAGTTTAGTATAGTTTAGTTTAGTTTAAAATATAGTATCTTTAGTTTATAGTTTTGTTTATAGTTTTGTTTAGTTTAGTTTAGTTTAGGTTAGGTTAGAGTAGTTTTGTTTAGTTTAGTTTAATTTAGGTTAGATTAGGTTAGGTTAGTGTAGTTTAGTTTAGTTTAGTTTAGTTGAATTTAGTTTAGTTTAGGGTAGGTTAGGTTGGTTTAGTTTTAGTATAATTTAGTTTCAGTTAGGTTAGGTTAGTTTAGTTTAGTTTAGTTTATAGTTTAGTTTATACTTTAGTTTATATTTTACTTTATGGTTTAGTTTAGTTTAGTGTAGTTTAGTTTGGTTTAGTTTTGTTTAGTTTAGTTTTGTTTAGTTTCGTTTAGGTTAGGTTATGTTAGATTAGGTTAGATTAGGTTAGGTAAGCTTAGTTTAGTTTAGTTTACTTTAAGTTAGGTTAGGTTAGGTTAGGTTAGGATAGTTAACATTAGTTTAGTTTAGTTTAGTTAGGTTTAGTTTAGTTTATAATTTAGTTCAGTTTAGTTTATAGCTTAGTTTATAGTTTAGTTTAGTTTATAGTTTAATTTATAATTAAGTTTAGTTTAGTTCAGTTTAATTAAGTTTAGCTTAGTTTAGTTTAGTTCAGTTTAGGTTATTTTAGGGTAGCTTATGTTAGGTTAGGTTAGGTTAGTTTAGTTTATAGTTTAATTTATAGTTTAGTTTAGTTTGTAGTTTAGTTTAGTTTAGTTTAGTTTATAGTTTAGTTTAGTTTAGTTTATAATAGTTTAAGTTAGTTTAGGTTAGGTTAGGTTAGTTTACTTTAGTTTAGATTATGTTAGGTTAGGCTAGGTTAAGTTAGGTTAGGTTAGTTTAGATTAGTTTAGTTTAGTTTAATTTATAGTTTAGTTTATTTTAGTTTATTATTTAATTTAGTCTAGTTTAGTTTATAGTTTCGTTTACAGTTTAGTTTGGTTTAGTTTAGTTTAATTTAGTTTAGCTTAGATTAGTTTAGTTGGTTTTAGGTTAGGTTAAGTTAGGTGAGGTTAGTTTAGTTTAGATGAGTTTAATTTAGTTTAGTTTAGTTTATAGTTTAGTTTAGTTTACTTAAGTTTATAGTTCAATTTATAGTTTAGTTTAGTTTAGTTTATAGTTTAGTTTATCGTTTAGTTTAGTTTAGTTTAGTATAGTTTAGGTTAGGTTAGGTTAGTTTAGATTAGTTTAGTTTAGGTCAGTTTAGGTTAGGTTAAGTTAGGTTAGGTTAGTTTAGTTTTGTTTATAATTTAATTTATTTTAGTTTACAGTTTATTGTACAGCTCAGTTTAGTTTAGTTTAGTATAGTATAGTTTACTTTAGTTTAGGTTAGGTTAGGTAAGGTTAATTTAGATTAAATTAGTTTAGTGTAGCTTTGTTTATAGTTTAATTTACTTTAGTTTATAGCTTAATTTAGTTTACTTTAGGTTATTTTAATTTGGTTTAGTTTAGTTTAGTTTAGGTTAGGTTAGGTTAGGTTAGGTTAATTTAGTTTAGTTGAGTTTAATTTAGTTTACTTTAGCTAAGTTAATAGTTTAATTTATAGTTTAGTTTAGTTTTTTTATAGATTTATTTAGATAATTTAAAGTTAATATAGTTTAGTTTAGTTTGTAGTTTAGTTTTGTTTAGTTTAGTTTAGTTTAGCTTAGTTTAGGTTAAGTTATGTTAGGTTCGTTTAGTTAATATTAGTTTAGATTAGATTAGATTAGATTACGTTAGGGTAGTTAAGTTTAGTTTAGTTGAATTTAGGTTATAGTTTGATTTATAGTTTAGTTTAGTTTACTTTATAGTATAGTTTAGTTAATTTATAGTTTAATTTACTTTAGTTTAGTTTAGTTTAATTTAGTTTACTTTAGTTTATAGATTTGTTTATAGTTTAGTTTAGTTTAGGTTAATTAATGTTACGTTAGTTTAGTTTAGTTTAGTTTAGTTTAGGTTAGGTTAGGTAAGGTTAGTTTAGTTTAGTTAAGTTTAGTTTAATTTAGTTTAGTTTAGTTTAGTTTATTTTAGTTTGTATTTTAATTTAGATTAGTTTAGCTCAGTTTAGGTTGGGTTATGTTAGATTAGGTTAGATTAGGTTAGTTTGGTTTAGTTTAGTCTAGTTAAATTTAGTTTAGTTATACTTTAGTTTAGTTTAGTTTAGTTAATAGTTTAGTTTAGTTTTCTTTATAGTTAAGTTTATAGTTTAGTATAGTTTAGTTTAGTTTAATTTAGTTTAGCTAAGTTTAGTTTAGTTTAGTTTAGTTTTGGGTAGGTTTTGTTAGGTTAGGTTAGGTTAGTTTAGTTTAGTTTAGGTTAGGTTAGGTTAGGTTAGGTTAGTTTAGTTTAGTTGAGTTTAGTTTAGTTTAGGTTAGGTTAGGTAAGGTTATGTTAGGTAAGGTTAGGTTAGTTTAGTTTAGTCTAGTTTATGTTAGGTTAGGTTAGTTGAGTTTAGTTTAGTTTTGTTTATAGTTTAGTGTAGTTTAGTTTATAGTTTAGTTCATAGTTTATTTTAGTTTAATATATAGTTTAAATTAGTTTAGTTTAGTTTAATTTAGGTTAATTTAGTTTAGTTTAGGTTAAGTTAGGTTAGGTTAGGTTAGGTTAAGTTAGTTCAGTTTAATATAGTTTAGTTTAGTTTAAAATTTTAGTATCTTTAGTTTATAGTTTAGTTCATAGTTTTGGTTAGTTTAGTTTAGTTTAGGTTAGGTTAGAGTAGTTTAGTTTAGTTTATTTTAGTTTAGTTTAGGTTAGATTAGGTTAGGTTAGAGTAGTTTAGTTTAGTTGAATTTAGTTTACTTTAGTTTAGTTTAGAGTAGGTTAGGTTGGTTTAGTTTTAGTATAGGTTAGTTTCAGTTAGCTTAGGTTAAATTAGTTTAGTTTAGTTTAATTTAGTTTAGTTTATAGTTTAGTTTATTTTAGTTTGTAGTTTAATTTAGTTTAGTTTAGTTTAATTTAGGTTAGGTTAGGTTAGGTCAGGCTAGTTTTGTTTAGTTTAGGTTGGATTATGTTAGATTAGGTTAGATTAGGTTAGTTTGGTTTAGTTTAGTCTAGTTAAATTTACTTTAGTTATACTTTAGTTTAGTTTAGTTTATAGTTTAGTTTAGTTTTGTTTATAGTTAAGTTTATAATTTAGTATAGTTTATTTTATTTTAATTTAGTTTAGCTAAGTTTAGTTTAGTTTAGTTTAGTTTTGGGTAGGTTATGTTAGGTTAGGTTAAGTTAATTTAGTTTAGTTTAGTTTAGGTTAGGTTAGGTTAGGTTAGTTTAGCTTGAAATAGTTCAGTTTAGTATAGTTTAGTTTAGTTTAAAATATAGTATATTTAGTTTATAGTTTAGTTTATAGTTTTGTTTAGTTTAGTTTAGTTTAGTTTAGGTTACGTTAGAATAGTTTAGTTTAGTTTAGTTTAGGTTAGATTAGGTTAGGTTAGTGTAGTTTAGTTTAGTTTAGTTTAGTTGAATTTAGTTTAGTTTAGTTTAGTTTTGGGTAGGTTAGGTTGGTTTAGTTTTAGTATAATTTAGTTTCAGTTAGGTAAGGTTAGTTTAGTTTAGTTTAGTTTATAGTTTAGTTTATACTTTAGTTTATATTTTACTTTATAGTTTAGTTTAGTTTGGTGTAGTTTAGTTTGGTTTAGTTTTGTTTTGTTTAGTTTTGTTTAGTTTCGTTTAGGTGTGGTTATGTTAGATTAGGTTAGATTAGGTTATGTAAGCTTAGTTTAGTTTAGTTTACTTTAAGTTAGGTTAGGTTAGGTTAGGTTAGGTTAGTTAATATTAGTTTAGTTTAGTTTAGTTAGATTTAGTTTAGTTTATAATTTAGTTCAGTTTAGTTTATAGCTTAGTTTATAGTTTAGTTTAGTTTATAGTTCAATTTATAGTTAAGTTTAATTTAGTTCTGTTTAATTAAGTTTAGCTTAGTTTAGTTTAGTTCAGTTTAGGTTATTTTAGGGTAGCTATGTTAGGTTAGGTTAGGTTAGTTTAGTTTATAGTTTAATTTATAGTTTAGTTTAGTTTATAGTTTAGTTTAGTTTAGTCTATAGTTTAGTTTAGTTTAGTTTAGTTTATAATAGTTTAAGTTAGTTTAGTTTAGGATAGGTTAGGTTAGTTTACTTTAGTTTAGTTTAGGTTAGGTTAGGCTAGGTTAAGTTAGGTTAGGTTAGTTTTGATTAGTTTAGTTTATTTTAATTTATAATTTAGTTTACTTTAGTTTAGTATTTAATTTAGTTTAGTTTATAGTTTCGTTTACAGTTTAGTTTGGTTTAGTTTAGTTTAATTTAGTTTAGCTTAGATTAGTTTAGTTTGTTTTAGGTTAGGTTAAGTTAGGTGAGGTTAGTTTAGTTTAGATGAGTTTAATTTAGTTTAGTTTAGTTTATAGTTTAGTTTAGTTTACTTTAGTTTATAGTTCAATTTATACTTTAGTTTAGTTTATAGTTTAGTTTATCGTTTAGTTTAGTTTAGTATAGTTTAGGTTAGGTTAGGTTAGTTTAGATTAGTTTAGTTTAGGTCAGTTTAGGTTAGGTTAAGTTAGGTTAGGTTAGTTTAGTTTTGTATATAGTTTAATTTATTTTAGTTTACAGTTTATTGTACAGCTCAGTTTAGTTTAGTTTAGTATAGTATAGTTTACTTTAGTTAATTTAGGTTAGGTAAAGTTAATTTAGATTATTATTAGTTTAGTTTAGCTTTGTTTATAGTTTACTTTACTTTAGTTTATAGTTTAATTTAGTTTACTTTAGGTTAATTTAATTTGGTTTAGTTTAGTTTAGTTTAATTTAGGTTAGGTTAGGTTAGGTTAGTTTAGTTTAGTATAGGTTATGTTAGGTTAGGTTAGGTTAGTTTAGTTTAGTCTAGTTTAGTTTTGTTTAGTTAAGTTTATAGTTTAGTTCATAGTTTATTTTAGTTTAATATATAGTTTAATTTAGTTTAGTTTAGTTTAATTTAGTTTAATTTAAGTTAATTTAGTTTAGTTTTGTTTAGGTTAGGTTAGGTTAGGTTAGGTTAGGTTAGGTTAAGTTAGTTCAGTTTAGAATAGTTTAGTTTAGTTTAAAATATAGTATCTTTAGTTTATAATTTAGTTCATAGTTTTGTTTAGTTTAGTTTAATTTAGTTTAGGTTAGGTTAGAGTATTTTAGTTTTGTTTAGTCTAGTTTAGGTTAGATTAGGTTAGGTTAGTATAGTTTAGTTTAGTTTAGTTGAATTTAGTTTAGTTTAGTTTAGTTTAGGGTAGGTTACGTTGGTTTAGTTTTAGTATAGTTTAGGTTCAGTTAGGTTAGGTTAGTTTAGTTTAGTTTAGTTTATAGTTTAGTTTATACTTTAGTTTATATTTTAGTTTATAATTTAGTTTAGTTTAGTGTAGTTTAGTTTGGCTTAGTTTTGTTTAGTCTAGTTTTGTTTAGTTTCGTTTAGGTTAGGTTATGTTAGATTAGGTTAGATTAGGTTAGGTAAGCTTAGTTTAGTTTAGTTTACTTTAAGTTAGGTTAGGTTAGGTTAGGTTAGTTAAGATTAGTTTAGTTTAGTTTAGTTAGGTTTAGTTTAGTTTATAATTTAGTTCAGTTTAATTTATAGCTTAGTTTATAGTTTAGTTTAGTTTATAGTTTAATTTATAGTTAAGTTTAGTTTAGTTTAGTTTAATTAAGTTTAGCTTAGTTTAGTTTAGTTCAGTTTAGGTTATTTTAGGGTAGCTTATGTTAGGTTAGGTTAGTTTAGTTTATAGTTTAATTTTTAGTTTAGTTTAGTTTATAGTTTAGTTTATAGTTTAGTTTAGTTTAGTTTATAATAGTTTAAGTTAGTTTAGTTTAGTTTAGGTTAGGTTAGTTTACTTTAGTTTAGTTTAGGTTAGGTTGGGCTAGGTTAAGTTAGGTTAGGTTAGTTTAGATTAGTTTAGTTTAGTTTAATTTATAGTTTAATTTACTTTAGTTTATTATTTAATTTAGTTTAGTTTAGTTTATAGTTTCGTACACAGTTTAGTTTGGTTTAGTTTAGTTTAATTTAGTTTAGCTTAGATTAGTTTAGTTTGTTTTAGGTTAGGTTAAGTTAGGTGAGGTTAGTTTAGTTTAGATGAGTTTAATTTAGTTTACTTTAGTTTAGTATAGTTTAGGTAAGGTTAGTTCAGATTAGTTTAGTTAGGGTCAGTTTAGGTTGGGTTAAGTTAGGTTAGGTTAGTTTAGTTTTGTTTATAGTTTAGTTTATTTTAGTTTACAGTTTATTGTAGAGCTCAGTATACTTTAGTTTAGTATAGTATAGTTTACTGTAATTTAGGTTAGGTTGGGTTAGTTTAGTTTAGTTTAGTTTATAGTTTAGTTTAGTTTAGTTTAGTTTACAGTTTAGTTTATCCTTTAGTTTATAGTGTATTTTAATTCAGTTTAGTTTAGTTTAGTTTATAGTTTAATTTATAGTTATTTTTATAGTTAATTTAGTTTAGTTTAGTTTAGGTTAAATTATGTTAATTTACTTTATTTTAGTTTAGGTTACGTTATGTTGTGTTAGGTTAGTGTAGTTTAATTTAGTTTAGTTGAATTTAGTTTAGTTTAGTTTAGTTTAGGTTACGTTAGGTTAGTTTAGTTTAGTTTGGTGTATTTTAATTTTGTTTAGGTTAGGTTAGGTTAGGTTAGTTTAGATTAGTTTAGGTTAGGTTATGTTAGATTAGGTTAGGTTAGGTTAGTTTGGTTTAGTTTACTCTAGTTAAGTTTAGTTCAGTTTATTCTTTAGTTTACTTTAGTTTATTTTATAGTTTAGTTTAGTTTTGTTTATAGTTAGGTTGCAGTTTAGTATAGTTTAGTTTAGTTTAATTTAGTTTAGGTTAAGTAAGGTTAGATTAGGTTAGGTTAGGTTAGTTTAGTTTAGTTTATAAATTAGTTTATAGTTTAGTTTAGTTTAGTTTATAGATTAATTTAGTTTAGTTTAGTTTAGTTTATAGATTAATTTAGTTTAGTTTAGTTTAGTTTAATTTAGGTTAATTTAGTTTAGTTTAAAATATAGTATCTTTAGTTTATAGTTTAGTTCATAGTCTTGTTTAGTTTAGTTTAGTTTAGTTTAGTTCAGGTTAGTATAGAGTAGTTTAGTTTAGTTTAGTTTATAGTTTAATTTATAGTTTAACTTAGTTTATAGTTTAGTTTATCGTTTAGTTTAGTTTAGTTTAGTTTAGTTTAGTTTAGTTTAGTTTTGGGTAGGTTATGTTAGGTTAGGTTAGGTTTGTTTAGTTTAGTTTAGGTTAGTTTAGGTTAGGTTAGGTTAGTTTAGTTCAGTCTAGTTTATGTTAGGTTAGGTTAGTTTAGTTTAGTTAGGTTTTGTTTATAGTTTAGTTTGGTTTAATTTATAGTTTAGATCATAGTTTATTTTAGTTTAATATATAGTTTAATTTAGTTTAGTTTAGTTTAATTTAGATTAATTTAGTTTAGTTTAGGTTAGGTTAGGTTAGGTTAGGTTAGGTTAGTTCAGTTTAGTATAGTTTAGTTTAGTTTAAAATATAGTATCTTTAGTTTATAGTTTTGTTTATAGTTTTGTTTAGTTTAGTTTAGTTTAGGTTAGGTTAGAGTAGTTTTGTTTAGTTTAGTTTAATTTAGGTTAGATTAGGTTAGGTTAGTGTAGTTTAGTTTAGTTTAGTTTAGTTGAATTTAGTTTAGTTTAGGGTAGGTTAGGTTGGTTTAGTTTTAGTATAATTTAGTTTCAGTTAGGTTATGTTAGTTTAGTTTAGTTTAGTTTATAGTTTAGTTTATACTTTAGTTTATATTTTACTTTATGGTTTAGTTTAGTTTAGTGTAGTTTAGTTTGGTTTAGTTTTGTTTAGTTTAGTTTTGTTTAGTTTCGTTTAGGTTAGGTTATGTTAGATTAGGTTAGATTAGGTTAGGTAAGCTTAGTTTAGTTTAGTTTACTTTAAGTTAGGTTAGGTTAGGTTAGGTTAGGATAGTTAACATTAGTTTAGTTTAGTTTAGTTAGGTTTAGTTTAGTTTATAATTTAGTTCAGTTTAGTTTATAGCTTAGTTTATAGTTTAGTTTAGTTTATAGTTTAATTTATAGTTAAGTTTAGTTTAGTTCAGTTTAATTAAGTTTAGCTTAGTTTAGTTTAGTTCAGTTTAGGTTATTTTAGGGTAGCTTATGTTAGGTTAGGTTAGGTTAGTTTAGTTTATAGTTTAATTTATAGTTTAGTTTAGTTTGTAGTTTAGTTTTTAGTTTAGTTTAGTTTAGTTTATAGTTTAGTTTAGTTTAGTTTATAATAGTTTAAGTTAGTTTAGGTTAGGTTAGGTTAGTTTACTTTAGTTTAGATTAGGTTAGGTTAGGCTAGGTTAAGTTAGGTTAGGTTAGTTTAGATTAGTTTAGTTTAGTTTAATTTATAGTTTAGTTTATTTTAGTTTATTATTTAATTTAGTTTAGTTTAGTTTATAGTTTCGTTTACAGTTTAGTTTGGTTTAGTTTAGTTTAATTTAGTTTAGCTTAGATTAGTTTAGTTTGTTTTAGGTTAGGTTAAGTTAGGTGAGGTTAGTTTAGTTTAGATGAGTTTAATTTAGTTTAGTTTAGTTTATAGTTTAGTTTAGTTTACTTAAGTTTATAGTTCAATTTATAGTTTAGTTTAGTTTAGTTTATAGTTTAGTTTATCGTTTAGTTTAGTTTAGTTTAGTATGGTTTAGGTTAGGTTAGGTTAGTTTAGATTAGTTTAGTTTAGGTCATTTTAGGTTAGGTTAAGTTAGGTTAGGTTAGTTTAGTTTTGTTTATAATTTAATTTATTTTAGTTTACAGTTTATTGTACAGCTCAGTTTAGTTTAGTTTAGTATAGTATAGTTTACTTTAGTTTAGGTTAGGTTAGGTAAGGTTAATTTAGATTAAATTAGTTTAGTGTAGCTTTGTTTATAGTTTAATTTACTTTAGTTTATAGCTTAATTTAGTTTACTTTAGGTTATTTTAATTTGGTTTAGTTTAGTTTAGTTTAGGTTAGGTTAGGTTAGGTTAGGTTAATTTAGTTTAGTTGAGTTTAATTTAGTTTACTTTAGCTAAGTTAATAGTTTAATTTATAGTTTAGTTTAGTTTTTTTATAGATTTATTTAGATAATTTAAAGTTAATATAGTTTAGTTTAGTTTGTAGTTTAGTTTTGTTTAGTTTAGTTTAGTTTAGCTTAGTTTAGGTTAAGTTATGTTAGGTTCGTTTAGTTAATATTAGTTTAGATTAGATTAGATTAGATTACGTTAGGGTAGTTAAGTTTAGTTTAGTTGAATTTAGGTTATAGTTTGATTTATAGTTTAGTTTAGTTTACTTTATAGTATAGTTTAGTTAATTTATAGTTTAATTTACTTTAGTTTAGTTTAGTTTAATTTAGTTTACTTTAGTTTATAGTTTTGTTTATAGTTTAGTTTAGTTTAGGTTAATTTATGTTACGTTAGTTTAGTTTAGTTTAGTTTAGTTTAGTTTAGGTTAGGTTAGGTAAGGTTAGTTTAGTTTAGTTAAGTTTAGTTTAATTTAGTTTAGTTTAGTTTAGTTTATTTTAGTTTGTATTTTAATTTAGATTAGTTTAGCTCAGTTTAGGTTGGGTTATGTTAGATTAGGTTAGATTAGGTTAGTTTGGTTTAGTTTAGTCTAGTTAAATTTAGTTTAGTTATACTTTAGTTTAGTTTAGTTTAGTTAATAGTTTAGTTTAGTTTTCTTTATAGTTAAGTTTATAGTTTAGTATAGTTTAGTTTAGTTTAATTTAGTTTAGCTAAGTTTAGTTTAGTTTAGTTTAGTTTAGTTTTGGGTAGGTTTTGTTAGGTTAGGTTAGGTTAGTTTAGTTTAGTTTAGGTTAGGTTAGGTTAGGTTAGGTTAGTTTAGTTTAGTTGAGTTTAGTTTAGTTTAGGTTAGGTTAGGTAAGGTTATGTTAGGTAAGGTTAGGTTAGTTTAGTTTAGTCTAGTTTATGTTAGGTTAGGTTAGTTGAGTTTAGTTTAGTTTTGTTTATAGTTTAGTGTAGTTTAGTTTATAGTTTAGTTCATAGTTTATTTTAGTTTAATATATAGTTTAAATTAGTTTAGTTTAGTTTAATTTAGGTTAATTTAGTTTAGTTTAGGTTAAGTTAGGTTAGGTTAGGTTAGGTTAAGTTAGTTCAGTTTAATATAGTTTAGTTTAGTTTAAAATTTTAGTATCTTTAGTTTATAGTTTAGTTCATAGTTTTGGTTAGTTTAGTTTAGTTTAGGTTAGGTTAGAGTAGTTTAGTTTAGTTTATTTTAGTTTAGTTTAGGTTAGATTAGGTTAGGTTAGAGTAGTTTAGTTTAGTTGAATTTAGTTTACTTTAGTTTAGTTTAGAGTAGGTTAGGTTGGTTTAGTTTTAGTATAGGTTAGTTTCAGTTAGCTTAGGTTAAATTAGTTTAGTTTAGTTTAATTTAGTTTAGTTTATAGTTTAGTTTATTTTAGTTTGTAGTATAATTTAGTTTAGTTTAGTTTAATTTAGGTTAGGTTAGGTTAGGTTAGGCTAGTTTTGTTTAGTTTAGGTTGGATTATGTTAGATTATTTTAGATTAGGTTAGTTTGGTTTAGTTTAGTCTAGTTAAATTTACTTTAGTTATACTTTAGTTTAGTTTAGTTTATAGTTTAGTTTAGTTTTGTTTATAGTTAAGTTTATAATTTAGTATAGTTTATTTTAGTTTAATTTAGTTTAGCTAAGTTTAGTTTAGTTTAGTTTAGTTTTGGGTAGGTTATGTTAGGTTAGGTTAAGTTAATTTAGTTTAGTTTAGTTTAGGTTAGGTTAGGTTAGGTTAGTTTAGCTTGAAATAGTTCAGTTTAGTATAGTTTAGTTTAGTTTAAAATATAGTATATTTAGTTTATAGTTTAGTTTATAGTTTTGTTTAGTTTAGTTTAGTTTAGTTTAGGTTACGTTAGAATAGTTTAGTTTAGTTTAGTTTAGGTTAGATTAGGTTAGGTTAGTGTAGTTTAGTTTAGTTTAGTTGAATTTAGTTTAGTTTAGTTTAGTTTTGGGTAGGTTAGGTTGGTTTAGTTTTAGTATAATTTAGTTTCAGTTAGGTAAGGTTAGTTTAGTTTAGTTTATAGTTTAGTTTATACTTTAGTTTATATTTTACTTTATAGTTTAGTTTAGTTTGGTGTAGTTTAGTTTGGTTTAGTTTTGTTTTGTTTAGTTTTGTTTAGTTTCGTTTAGGTGTGGTTATGTTAATTTAGGTTAGATTAGGTTATGTAAGCTTAGTTTAGTTTAGTTTACTTTAAGTTAGGTTAGGTTAGGTTAGGTTAGGTTAGTTAATATTAGTTTAGTTTAGTTTAGTTAGATTTAGTTTAGTTTATAATTTAGTTCAGTTTAGTTTATAGCTTAGTTTATAGTTTAGTTTAGTTTATAGTTCAATTTATAGTTAAGTTTAGTTTAGTTCTGTTTAATTAAGTTTAGCTTAGTTTAGTTTAGTTCAGTTTAGGTTATTTTAGGGTAGCTATGTTAGGTTAGGTTAGGTTAGTTTAGTTTATAGTTTAATTTATAGTTTAGTTTAGTTTATAGTTTAGTTTAGTTTAGTCTATAGTTTAGTTTAGTTTAGTTTAGTTTATAATAGTTTAAGTTAGTTTAGTTTAGGATAGGTTAGGTTAGTTTACTTTAGTTTAGTTTAGGTTAGGTTAGGCTAGGTTAAGTTAGGTTAGGTTAGTTTTGATTAGTTTAGTTTATTTTAATTTATAATTTAGTTTACTTTAGTTTAGTATTTAATTTAGTTTAGTTTATAGTTTCGTTTACAGTTTAGTTTGGTTTAGTTTAGTTTTATTTAGTTTAGCTTAGATTAGTTTAGTTTGTTTTAGGTTAGGTTAAGTTAGGTGAGGTTAGTTTAGTTTAGATGAGTTTAATTTAGTTTAGTTTAGTTTATAGTTTAGTTTAGTTTACTTTAGTTTATAGTTCAATTTATACTTTAGTTTAGATTATAGTTTAGTTTATCGTTTAGTTTAGTTTAGTATAGTTTAGGTTAGGTTAGGTTAGTTTAGATTAGTTTAGTTTAGGTCAGTTTAGGTTAGGTTAAGTTAGGTTAGGTTAGTTTAGTTTTGTATATAGTTTAATTTATTTTAGTTTACAGTTTATTGTACAGCTCAGTTTAGTTTAGTTTAGTATAGTATAGTTTACTTTAGTTAATTTAGGTTAGGTAAAGTTAATTTAGATTATTATTAGTTTAGTTTAGCTTTGTTTATAGTTTACTTTACTTTAGTTTATAGTTTAATTTAGTTTACTTTAGGTTAATTTAATTTGGTTTAGTTTAGTTTAGTTTAATTTAGGTTAGGTTAGGTTAGGTTAGTTTAGTTTAGTATAGGTTATGTTAGGTTAGGTTAGGTTAGTTTAGTTTAGTCTAGTTTAGTTTTGTTTAGTTAAGTTTATAGTTTAGTTCATAGTTTATTTTAGTTTAATATATAGTTTAATTTAGTTTAGTTTAGTTTAATTTAGTTTAATTTAAGTTAATTTAGTTTAGTTTTGTTTAGGTTAGGTTAGGTTAGGTTAGGTTAGGTTAGGTTAAGTTAGTTCAGTTTAGAATAGTTTAGTTTAGTTTAAAATATAGTATCTTTAGTTTATAATTTAGTTCATAGTTTTGTTTAGTTTAGTTTAATTTAGTTTAGGTTAGGTTAGAGTATTTTAGTTTTGTTTAGTCTAGTTTAGGTTAGATTAGGTTAGGTTAGTATAGTTTAGTTTAGTTTAGTTGAATTTAGTTTAGTTTAGTTTAGGGTAGGTTAGGTTGGTTTAGTTTTAGTATAGTTTAGGTTCAGTTAGGTTAGGTTAGTTTAGTTTAGTTTAGTTTATAGTTTAGTTTATACTTTAGTTTATATTTTAGTTTATAATTTAGTTTAGTTTAGTGTAGTTTAGTTTGGCTTAGTTTTGTTTAGTCTAGTTTTGTTTAGTTTCGTTTAGGTTAGGTTATGTTAGATTAGGTTAGATTAGGTTAGGTAAGCTTAGTTTAGTTTAGTTTACTTTAAGTTAGGTTAGGTTAGGTTAGGTTAGTTAAGATTAGTTTAGTTTAGTTTAGTTAGGTTTAGTTTAGTTTATAATTTAGTTCAGTTTAATTTATAGCTTAGTTTTTAGTTTAGTTTAGTTTATAGTTTAATTTATAGTTAAGTTTAGTTTAGTTTAGTTTAATTAAGTTTAGCTTAGTTTAGTTTAGTTCAGTTTAGGTTATTTTAGGGTAGCTTATGTTAGGTTAGGTTAGTTTAGTTTATAGTTTAATTTTTAGTTTAGTTTAGTTTATAGTTTAGTTTATAGTTTAGTTTAGTTTAGTTTATAATAGTTTAAGTTAGTTTAGTTTAGTTTAGGTTAGGTTAGTTTACTTTAGTTTAGTTTAGGTTAGGTTGGGCTAGGTTAAGTTAGGTTAGGTTAGTTTAGATTAGTTTAGTTTAGTTTAATTTATAGTTTAATTTACTTTAGTTTATTATTTAATTTAGTTTAGTTTAGTTTATAGTTTCGTACACAGTTTAGTTTGGTTTAGTTTAGTTTAATTTAGTTTAGCTTAGATTAGTTTAGTTTGTTTTAGGTTAGGTTAATTTAGGTGAGGTTAGTTTAGTTTAGATGAGTTTAATTTAGTTTACTTTAGTTTAGTATAGTTTAGGTAAGGTTAGTTCAGATTAGTTTAGTTAGGGTCAGTTTAGGTTGGGTTAAGTTAGGTTAGGTTAGTTTAGTTTTGTTTATAGTTTAGTTTATTTTAGTTTACAGTTTATTGTAGAGCTCAGTATACTTTAGTTTAGTATAGTATAGTTTACTGTAATTTAGGTTAGGTTGGGTTAGTTTAGTTTAGTTTAGTTTATAGTTTAGTTTAGTTTAGTTTAGTTTACAGTTTAGTTTATCCTTTAGTTTATAGTGTATTTTAATTCAGTTTAGTTTAGTTTAGTTTATAGTTTAATTTATAGTTATTTTTATAGTTAATTTAGTTTAGTTTAGTTTTGGTTAAATTATGTTAATTTACTTTATTTTAGTTTAGGTTACGTTATGTTGTGTTAGGTTAGTGTAGTTTAATTTAGTTTAGTTGAATTTAGTTTAGTTTAGTTTAGTTTAGGTTACGTTAGGTTAGTTTAGTTTAGTTTAGTGTATTTTAATTTTGTTTAGGTTAGGTTAGGTTAGGTTAGTTTAGATTAGTTTAGGTTAGGTTATGTTAGATTAGGTTAGGTTAGGTTAGTTTGGTTTAGTTCACTCTAGTTAAGTTTAGTTCAGTTTATTCTTTAGTTTAGTTTAGTTTATTTTATAGTTTAGTTTAGTTTTGTTTATAGTTAGGTTGCAGTTTAGTATAGTTTAGTTTAGTTTAATTTAGTTTAGGTTAAGTAAGGTTAGGTTAGGTTAGGTTAGGTTAGTTTAGTTTAGTTTATAAATTAGTTTATAGTTTAGTTTAATTTAGTTTATAGATTAATTTAGTATAGTTTAGTTTAGTTTATAGATTAATTTAGTTTAGTTTAGTTTAGTTTAATTTAGGTTAATTTAGTTTAGTTTAAAATATAGTATCTTTAGTTTATAGTTTAGTTCATAGTCTTGTTTAGTTTAGTTTAGTTTAGTTTAGTTCAGGTTAGTATAGAGTAGTTTAGTTTAGTTTAGTTTATAGTTTAATTTATAGTTTACTTTAGTTTATAGTTTAGTTTATATTTTAGTTCAGTTTAGTTTATAATAGTTTAGTTTAGTTTAGATTATGTTAGGTTAGTTTAGTTTAGTATAGGTTGGGTTAAGTTAGGTTAGGTTAGGTTAGTTAGGTTTAGTTTAGTTTAGTTTATAGTTTAGTTTATACTTTAGTTTATATTGTAGTTTATATTTAATTTAGTTTAGTGTTGTTTATTTTGGTTTAGTTTCGTTTAGTTTAGTTTAAATTAGTTTCGTTTAGGTTAGGTTATGTTAGATTAGGTTAGGTCAGGTAAACTTAGTTTAGTTTAGTTTAGGTTAGGTTAGGTTAGGTTAGGTTAGGTAAGTTAAGTTGAGTTTAGTTTATTTTAGTTAAGTGTAGTTTAGTTCATAGTTTAGTTTAGTTTAATTTATAGCTTAGTTTACAGTTAAGTTTAGTTTATAGTTGAATTTATAGTTAAGTTTAGTTTAGTTTAGTTTAATTTAATTTAGTTTAGTTTATTTTAGGATAGCTTATGTTAGGTTAGGTAAGGTTAGTTTAGTTTATAGTTTAATTTATAGTTTAGTATAGTTTAGTTTATAATAGTTGAGTTTAGGATAGGTTAGGTTAGTTTAGTTTAGTTTAGTTTAGGTTAGGTTTGGCTAGGTTAAGTTAGGTTAGGTTAGTTTAGGCTAGTTTAGTTTAGTTTAGTTTATAGTTTAGTTTATTTTAGTTTATTATTTAATTTAGTGTAGTTTAGTTTATAGTTTAGTTTATTTTAGTTTGTAGTTTAATTTAGTTTTGTTTAGTTCAGTTTAGTTTAGGTAAGGTTAGTTTAGTTTAGTTTCGATTAATTTAGTTTAGTTTAGTTTATAGTTTAGTTAAGTTTAGTTTATACTTTATTTTATAATTTAGTTTAGTTTAGTTTATCTTTTAGTTTTTCTTTTAGTTTAGTTTAGATTAATTTAGTTTAGGTCAGTTTATGTTAGGTTAAGTTAGGTTAGGTTAGTTTAGATTAGTTTAGTTTAGTTTGTAGAGTAGTTTATTTTAGTTTATAGTTTAATTTAGTTTAATTTGGTTTAGTTTAGTTTACTTTAGGTTAGGTTAGGTTAATTTAGTTTAGTTTAGGTTAGGTTAGGTAAGTTTAATTTAGTTTCGTTTGGTTTAGTTTAATTTATAGTTTAGTTTATAGTTTTGTTTATAGATTAGTTTAGTTTATAGTTTAATTTAGTTTATTTTAGTTTAGTTTAATTTAGGTTAGGTTAGTTTAGTTTAGTTTAGTTTAGTTTATAGTTTAGATTAGTTTATAGTTTAATTTACAGTTTTGTTTAGTTTAGTTTAGTTTAGTTTAGTTTAGGTTAGGTTAGGTTAGGTTAGGTTAGTTTAGTTTAGTTTAGTTTAATTTATAGTTTAGTTTAGTTTAGTTTACAGTTTAGTTTATCCTTTAGTTTATAGTACAGTTTATAGTTTAGTTTAATTTAGTGTAGTTTAGTTTAGTTTAGTTTAGTATAGCTTAGTTTACTTTAGGTTAGGTTAGATTATGTTAGGTTTGGTTAGCTTACTTTAGTTTAGTTTATTTTAGGTTAAGTTAGGTTAGGTTAGTTTAGTTTAGTTAACTTTGCTTTAGTTTAGTTTAGTTTAGTTTAGTTTATAGTTTAGTATATAGTTTAGTTTAGTTAAGTTTATAGTTTAATTTATAATTTAATTTAGTTTAGTTTAGTTTAATTTAGTTTAGAGTAGGTTAGGTTAGGTTAGGTTAGTTTAGTTTAGTTTAGGTTAGGTTAGGTTAGGTTAATTTAGTTTATTTGAGTGTAATTTAGTTTAGTTTAGTTTAGTTAATAGTTTAATTTATAGTTTAGTTTAGTTATTTTTTATAGTTTAGTTTAGATAATTTATAGTTTAATTTAGATAAGTTTAGTTTAATTTAGTTTAGTTTAGTTTGTAGTTTAGTTTAGTTTAGTTTAGTTTAGGTTAAGTTATGTTAGGTTCGTTTAGTTTAATTTAGTTTAGATTAGGTTAGATTAGATTACGTTAGGGTAGTTAAGTTTAGTTTAGTTGAATTTAGGTTATAGTTTGATTTATAGTTTAGTTTTGTTTACTTTATAGTTTAGTTTAGTTAATTTATAGTTTAATTTACTTTAGTTTAGTTTAATTTAGTTTACTTTAGTTTATAGTTTTGTTTATAGTTTAGTTTAGTTTAGTTTAGGTTAGTTTATGTAAGGTTAGGTTAGGTTAGTGTAGTTTAGATTAGTTTAACTGAATTTTGTTTAGTTTAGTTTAGTTTAGGTCACGTTACGTTAGTTTAGTTTAGTTTAGTGTATGTTAGGTTAGGTTAGGTTAGTTTAGTTTAGTTTAGTTTAGTTTATAGTTTAGTTTAGTTTAGATTATAATTTAATTTAGAATTTAGTATACTTTAATATATAGATTAGTTTATAGTTTAGTTAAAATTTTAATTTAGTTTATTTTAGTTTAGGTTAGGTTACGGAAGGTTAGGTTAGGTTAGTTTAGATTAGTTTGGTTTATGTAAGGTTAGGTTAGGTTAGTTTAGTATAGTTTAGTTTACTTTTGTTTACAGTTTAGTTAAGTTTAGTTTATAGTTCAGTTTATAGTTTAGTTTACTTTAGATTAGGTTGGGTTAGTTCATTTTAGTTTAGTTTGGGTTAGGTTAGGTTAGTTTAGTTTAGTTTACAGTTTAGTTTATTCTTTAGTTTATAGTGTAGTTTAAAGTTTAGTTTAATTTAGTGTAGTTTAGTTTGGTTTATTTTAGTATAGTTTCGTTTACGTTAGGTTATGTTAGATTACGTTAGGTTAGGTTAGCTTACTTTAGTTTAGTTTAGGTTAGGTTAGGTTAGGTTAGTTTAGTTTAGTTAAGTTTAGTTTAATTTAGTGTAGTTTAGGTTAGTTTAATGTATAGTTTAGGTAATCAATTAAGTTAGCTTAGATTAGTTTAGTTTAGGTCAGTTTAGTTTAGGTTAAGTTAGCTTAGGTTAGTTTAGATTAGTTTAGTTTAATTTACTTTAGTTTATAGTTTAGTTTATTTTAGTTTGTAGTTTAATTTAGATTAGTTTAGTTTAGTTTAGGTTGGGTTATGTTAGATTAGGTTAGATTGGGTTAGTTTGGTTTAGTTTAGTTTGGTTAAATTTAGTTTAGTTATACTTTAGTTTAGTTTAGTTTAAAGTTTAGTTTAGTTTTCTTTATAGTTAAGTTTATAGTTTAGTTTAGTTTAGTTTAGTTTAATTTAGTTTAGCTAAGTTTAGTTTAGTTTAGTTTAGTTTAGTTTTGGGTAGGTTATGTTATGTTAGGTTAGGTTAGTTTAGTTTAGTTTAGGTTAGGTTAGGTTAGGTTAGGTTAGTTTAATTTAGTTGAGTTTAGTTTAGTTTAGTTTAGGTTAGGTAAGGTTAGGTTAGGTTAGGTTAGGTTAGGTTAGTTTAGTTTAGTCTAGTTTATGTGAGGTTAGGTTAGTTTAGTTTAGTTTAGTCTAGGTTAGGTTTCGCTAAGTTAAGTTAGGTTAGGTTAGTTTAGATTAGTTTAGTTTAGTTTATATTTTAGTTTACTTTAGTTTATTATTTAATTTAGTGTAGTTAATTTATAGTTTCGTTTATAGTTTAGTTTGGTTTATTTTAGTTTTTTTTAGTTTAGCTTAGATTAGTTTAGTTTGTCTTAGGTTAGGTTAGGTTAGGTGAGATTAGTTTAATTTAGTTGAGTTTAATTCAGTTTAGTTTAGTTTATATTTTAGTTTAGTTTAGTCTATAGTTCAATTTATAGTTTAGTTTAGTTTAGTTTTTAGTTTAGGTTATCGTTTAGTTTAGTTTAAATTAGTTTAGTTTAGGTCAGTTTATGTTATGTTAAGTTAGGTAAGGTTAGTTTAGATTAGTTTAGTTTAATTAAGTTTATAGTTTAGTTTATTTTAGTTTATAGTTTAATATAGTTTAGTTTAGTTTAGTGTAGTTTAGTTTGGTTAGGTTAGGTTAATTTAGTTTAGTTTAGGTTAGGTTAGGTAAGTTTAATTTAGTTTAGTTTAATTTATAGATTATTTTATAGTTTTGCTTATAGTTTAGTTTAGTTTATAGTTTAATTTAGTTTAGTTTAGTTTAGTTTAGTATAGTTTAACTTGGGTTAGGTTAGGTTAGTTTTGTTTAGTTTAGTTAAGGCTAGGTTACGTTCGGTTAGGTTAATTTACTTTAGTATAGTATAGTTTAGTTTATTTTAGTTTAGTTTATAGTTTAGTTTACAGTTTAGGTTAGTTTATTTTAGTTTAGTTTAGTTTGGGTTAGGTTAGGTTAGGTCAGTTTAGTTTAGTTTAATTTATAGTTAAGTTTAATTTAGTTTAGTTTGATTTAGTTTAGTTTAGTTTATTTTTGTGCAGCTTATGTTAGGTTAGGTAAGGTAAGTTTAGTTTATAGTTTAATTTATAGTTTAGTTTAGTTTATAGTTTAGTTTATAGTTTAGTTTAGTTTAGTTTATAATAGTTTAGTTTAGGTTAGGTTAGGTTAGTTTAGTTTAGTTTAGTTTAGGTTAGGTTTGGCTAGGTTAAGTTAGGTTAGGTTAGTTTTGGCTAGTTTAGTTTAGTTTAGTTTATAGTTTAGTTTACTTTAGTTTATTATTTAATTTAGTGTAGTTTATTTTATAGTTTAGTTTATTTTAGTTTGTAGTTTAATTTAGTTTTGTTTAGTTTAGTTTAGTTTAGGTTATGTTAGTTTAGTTTAGTTTCGTTTAATTTAGTTTAGTTTAGTTTATAGTTTAATTTATAATTTAGTTTAGTTTAGTTTATATTTTAGTTTATCGTTTAGTTAAGATTAGTTTAGTTTATGTCTGTTTAGGTTAGGTTAAGTTATGTTAGGTTAGTTTAAATTAGTTTAGTTTAATTTAGTTTATAGTTTAGTTTATTTTAGTTTATAGCTTAATTTAGTTTAATTTAGTTTAGTTTAGTTTACTTTAGGTTAGGTTAGGTTAGGTTAATTTAGTTTATTTTAGGTTAGGTTAGGTAAGTTTAATTTATTTTAGTTTGGTTTAGTTTAATTTATAGTTTAGTTTATAGTTTTGTTTATAGTTTAGTGTAGTTTATAGTTTAATTTAGTTTAGTTTAGTTTAATTTAGGTTAGGTTAGTTTAGTTTAGTTTAGTTTAGTTTATAGTTTAGTTTAGTTTATAGTTTACTTTACAGTTTTGTTTAGTTTAGTTTAGTTTAGTTTGGGTTAGGTTAGGTTAGGTTAGGTTTATTTAGTTTAGTTTAGTTTATAGTTTAGTTTAGTTTAGTTTACAGTTTAGTTTATCCTTTAGTTTATAGTTTAGTTTAATTTAGTGTAGTTTAGTTTGGTTTAGTTTAGTACAGTTTAGTTTACTTTAGGTTAGGTTAAATTATGTTAGGTTTGGTTAGCTTACTATAGTTTAGTTTAGTTTAGGTTAGGTTAGGTTGATTTAGTTTAGCTTACTTAACTTTGGTTTAGTTTAGTTTAGTTTAGTTTATAATTTAGTTTACTGTTTAGTTTAGTTAAGTTTGTAATTTAATTTATAATTTAGTTTATTTTAGTTTAGTTTAATTTAGTTTAGAGTAGGTTAGGTTAGGTTAGGTTAGTTTAGTTTAGTATAGGTTAGGTTAGGTTAGGTTAGGATAGGTTAATTTAGTTTAGTTGAGTTTAATTTAGTTTAGTTTAGTTTAGTTAATAGTTTAATTTATAGTTTAGTTTAGTTTTTTTATAGTTAGTTTAGTTAATTTATAGTTTAATATAGTTTAGTTTAGTTTAATTTAGTTTAGTTTATTTTGTAGTTCAGTTTAGTTCAGTTTAGTTTAGTTTAGGTTAAATTATGTTAGGTTCGTTTAGTTTAATTCAGTTTAGATTAGGTTAGATTAGATTACGTTAGGGTAGTTAAGTTTAGTTTAGTTGAATTTAGGTTATAGTTTGATTTATAGTTTAGTTTAGTTTACTTTATAGTTTAGTTTAGTTAACTTATATTTTAATTTACTTTAGTTTAGTCTAATTTAGTTTACTTTAGTTTATAGTTTTGTTTATAGTATAGTTTAGTTTAGTTTAGGTTAATTTATGTTACGTTAGTTTAGTTTAGTTTGGCTGAATTTTGTTTATTTTAGTTTAGTTTAGGTTACGTTAGCTTAGTTTAGTTTATTTTAGTGTATGTTAGGTTACGTCAGTTTAGTTTAGTTTATTTTAGTTTATAGTTTAGTTTAGTTTAGTTTATAATTTATTTTATAATTTAGTGTACTTTAATTTATAGATTAGTTTATAGTTTAGTTAAAATTTTAGTTTAGTTTAGTTTAGTTTAGGTTAGGTTCAGTTAGGTTAGGTTAGTTTTGTTTAGTATAGTTTAGTTTAGTTTAAATATAGTATCTTTAGTTTATAGTTTAGTTCATAGTTTTCTTTAGTTTAGTTTAGTTTAGGTTAGGTTAGAGTAGTTTAGTTTAGTTTAGTTTATGTTAAATTAGGTTAGGTTAGTGTAGTTTAGTTTAATTTAGTTTAGTTGAATTTAATTTAGTTTAATTTAGGTTAGGTTAGGTTAGTTTAGGTTAGATTAGTTTAGGTTAGTGTAGTTTAGTTTAGTTTAGTGTAGTTTAGTTTGGTTTAGTTTTGTTTAGTTTAGTTTAGTTCAGTTTCGTTTAGGTTAGGTTATGTTAGATTAGGTTAGGTTAGCTTAGCTTAGTTTAGTTTAATTTAGTTTCGGTTAGGTTAGGATAGGTTAGGTTAGTTAAGTTTAGTTTAGTTTAGCTTAGTTAAGTTTAGTTTAGTTTATAGTTTAGTTCAGTTTAGTTTGTAGTTTAATTTAGTTTAGTTTAGTTTAGTTTGGTTTAGGTTAGGTTAGGTTAGGTTAGTTTAGTTTAGTTTAGGTTGGGTTATGTTAGATTAGGTTAGATTAGGTTAGTTTGGTTTAGTTTAGTATAGTTAAATTTAGTTTAGTTATACTTTAGTTTAGTTTGGTTTAGTTTATAGTTTAGTTTAGTTTTGTTTATAGTTAAGTTTATAATTTAGTATAGTTTAGTTTAGTTTAATATAGAGTAGCTAAATTTAGTTTAGTTTAGTTTAGTTTAGTTTTGGGTAGGTTATGTTAGGTTAGGTTAGGTTAGTTTAGTTTAGTTTAGGTTAGTTTAGGTTAGGTTAGGTTTGTTTAGTTTAGTTGAGTTTAGTTTAGTTTAGGTTAGGTTAGGTCAGTTTAGGTTCTGTTGGGTTAGGTTAGTTTATTTTAGTCCAGTTTATGTTAGGTTAAGTTAGTTTAGTTTAGTTAGGTTTTGTTTATAGTTTAGTTAAATTTAGTTTATAGTTTAGTTCATAGTTTATTTTAGTTTAATACATAATTTAAATTAGTTTAGTTTAGTTTAGTTTAATTTAGGTAAATTTAGTTTATTTTAGTTTAGGTTAGGTTAGGTTAGGTTAGGTTAAGTTAGTTAAGTTTTGTTTATAGTATAGTTTATTTTAGTTTACAGTTTATTGTACAGCTCAGTTTAGTTTAGTTTAGTATAGTATAGTTTACTTTAGTTTAGGTTAGGTTAGGTTGGGTTAGTTTAGTTTAGTTTAGTTTAGGTTAGGTTAGGTTAGGTAAGGTTAATTTAGATTATATTATTTTTGTTTAGTTTTGTTTATAGATTACTTTACTTTAGTGTATAGTTTAATTTAGTTTACTTTAGATTATTTTAATTTGGTTTAGTTTATTTTAGTTTAGTTTAGTTTAGGTTAGCTTAGGTTAGTTTAGTTTAGTATAGGTTATGTTAGGTTATGTAAGTTTAATTCAGTTTTGTTTACAGTTAATTTAGTTTAGTTTAGTTTAGTTTAGTTTAGGTTACGTTAGGTTAGTTTAGTTTAGTTTAGTGTAGTTCAGTTTTGTTTAGGATAGGTTAGGTTAGGTTAGTGTAGATTAGTTTAGGTTAGGTTAGGTTAGTTTGGTTTAGTTTAGTTAAGTTTAGTTCAGTTTATTCTTTAGTTTAGTTTAGTTTAGTTTATAGTTTAGTTTAGTTTTGTTTATAGTTTATTTTGCAGTTTAGTATAGTTTAGTTTAATTTATGTTAGGTTAGTTTAATTTAGTATAGATTTGTTTATAGTTAGGTTTACTTTAGTTTATAGTGTAGTTTATAGTTTAGTTTAGTTTAGTTTATAGTTTAATTTAGTTTAGTTTAATTTAATTTAATTTAGGTTAATTTAGTTTAGTTTAATTTAGTGTAGTTTAAAATATAGTATCTTTAGTTTATAGTTTAGTTTATAGTTTTGTTTAGTTTAGTTTAGTTTAGGTTAGTATAGTGTAGTTTAGTTTAGGTCAGTTTAGTTTAGGTTAAGTTAGCTTAGGTTAGTTTAGCTTAGTTTAGTTTAACTTAGTTTAGTTTATGGTTTAGTGTATTTTAGTTTGTAGTTTAATTTAGGTTTGTTTAGTTTAGGTTGGGTTATGTTAGATTAGGTTAGATTAAGTTAGTTTGGTTTAGTTTAGTCTAGTTAAATTTAGTTTAGTTATACTTTAGTTTAGTTTAGTTTAGTTTATAGTTTAGTTTAGTTTTCTTTATAGTTAAGTTTATGGTTTAGTATAGTTTAGTTTAGTTTAATTTAGTTTAGCTAAGTTTAGTTCAGTTTAGTTTAGTTTAGTTTTGGGTAGGTTATGTTAGGTTAGTTTAGGTTAGTTTAGTTTAGTTTAGGTTAGGTTAGGTTAGGTTAGGTTAGTTTAGTTTAGTTGAGTTTAGTTTAGTTTAGGTTAGGTTAGGTAAGGTTAGGCTAGGTTAGGTTAGGTTAGTTTAGATTAGTCTAGTTTATGTTAGGTTAGGTTAGTTTAGTTTAGTTTAGTTTTGTTTATAGTTTAGTTTAGTTTAGTTTATAGTTTAGTTCATAGCTTATTTTAGTTTAATATATAGTTTAATTTAGTTTAGTTTAGTTTAATTTAGATTAATTTAGTTTAGTTTAGGTTAGGTTAGGTTAGGTTAGGTTAGGTTAAGTTAGTTCAGTTTAGTATAGTTTAGTTTAGTTTAAAATATAGTATCTTTAGTTTATAGTTTAGTTCATAGTTTTGTTTAGTTTAGTTTAGTTTAGTTTAGGTTAGAGTAGTTTAGTTTAGTTTAGTTTAGGTTAGATTAGGTTAGGTTAGTGTAGTTTAGTTTAGTTGAATTTAGTTTACTTTAGTTTAGTTTAGGGTAGGTTAGGTTGGTTTAGTTTTAGTGTAGGTTAGGTTCAGTTAGCTTAGGTTAGATTAGTTTAGTTCTGTTTAATTTAGTTTAGTTTATATTTTAGTTAATTTTAGTTTGAAGTTTAATTTAGTTTAGTTTAGTTTAGTTTAGGTTAGGTTAGGTTAGGTTAGTTTAGTTTAGTTTAGGTTGGTTGGTTTATGTTAGATTAGGTTAGATTAGTTTAGTTTGGTTTAGTTTAGTCTAGTTAAATTTAGTTTAGTTATATTTTAGTTTAGTTTAGTTTAGTTTATAGTTTAGTTTAGTTATGTTTATAGTTAAGTTTATAATTTAGTATAGTTTAGTTTAGTTTAATTTGGTTTAGCTAAGTTTAGTTTAGTTTGGTTTAATTTAGTTTTGGGTAGGTTATGTTAGGTTAGGTTAGGTTTGTTTAGTTTAGTTTAGGTTAGTTTAGGTTAGGTTAGGTTAGTTTAGTTGAGTTTAGTTTTGTTTATAGTTTAATTTAGTTTAGTTTATAGTTTAGTTCATAGTTTATTTTAGTTTAATATATAGTTTAATTTAGTTTAGTTTAGTTTAATTTAGTTTAATTTAGGTTAATTTAGTTTAGTTTAGTTTAGGTTAGGTTAGGTTAGGTTAGGTTGGGTTAGGTTAAGTTAGTTCAGTTTAGAATAGTTTAGTTTAGTTTAAAATATAGTATCTTTAGTTTATAGTTTAGTTCATAGTTTTGTTTAGTTTAGTTTAATTTAGTTTATGTTAGGTTAGAGTAGTTTAGTTTAGTTTAGTCTAGTTTAGTTTAGATTAGGTTAGGTTAGTATAGTTTAGTTTAGTTTAGTTTAGTTGAATTTAGTTTAGTTGAATTTAGTTTAGGGTAGGTTAGGTTGATTTAGTTTTAGTATAGTTTAGGTTCAGTTAGGTTAGGTTAGTTTAGTTTATTTTAGTTTATAGTTTAGTTTATACTTTAGTTTATATTTTAGTTTATAGTTTAGTTTATTTTAGTGTAGTTTAGTTTGGTTTAGTTTTGTTTAGTTTACTTTTGTTTAGTTTCGTTTAGGTTAGGTTATGTTAGATTAGGTTAGATTAGGTTAGGTAAGCTTAGTTTAGTTTAGTTTACTTTAAGTTAGGTTAGGTAAGGTTAGGTTAGTTAAGATTAGTTTAGTTTAGTTTAGTTAGGTTTAGTTTAGTTTATAATTTAGTTCAGTTTAGTTTATAGCTTCGTTTATAGTTTATTTTAGTTTATAGTTTAATTTTTAATTAAGTTTAATTTAGTTTAGTTTAATTAAGTTTAGCTTAGTTTAGTTTAGTTCAGTTTAGGTTATTTTAGGGTAGCTTATGTTAGGTTAGGTTAGGTTAGTTTAGTTTATAGTTTAATTTTTAGTTTAGTTTAGTTTATAGTTTAGTTTATAGTTTAGTTTAGTTTAGTTTATAATAGTTTAAGTTAGTTTAGTTGAGGTTAGGTTAGGTTAGTTTACTTTAGTTTAGTTTAGGTTAGGTTAGGCTAGTTTTGTTTAGTTTAGTTTGGGTTATGTTAGATTAGGTTAGATTAGGTTAGTTTGGTTTAGTTTAGTCTAGTTAAATTTATTTTATTTATACTTTAGTTTAGTTTAGTTTAGTTTATAGTTTAGTTTAGTTTTGTATATAGTTAGGTTAAAATTTAGTATAGTTTAGTTTAGTTTAATTTAGTTTAGCTAAGTTTAGTTTAGTTTAGTTTAGTTTAGTTTTGGGTAGGTTATGTTAGGTTAGGTTAGGTTTGTTTAGTTTAGTTTAGGTTAGTTTAGGTTAGGTTAGGTTAGTTTAGTTCAGTCTAGTTTATGTTAGGTTAGGTTAGTTTAGTTTAGTTAGGTTTTGTTTATAGTTTAGTTTGGTTTAATTTATAGTTTAGATCATAGTTTATTTTAGTTTAATATATAGTTTAATTTAGTTTAGTTTAGTTTAATTTAGATTAATTTAGTTTAGTTTAGGTTAGGTTAGGTTAGGTTAGGTTAGGTTAGTTCAGTTTAGTATAGTTTAGTTTAGTTTAAAATATAGTATCTTTAG
This sequence comes from Metallyticus violacea, assembly GCA_030762175.1. Classification (NCBI taxonomy): domain Eukaryota; kingdom Metazoa; phylum Arthropoda; class Insecta; order Mantodea; family Metallyticidae; genus Metallyticus; species Metallyticus violacea. Next base: position 97,791,777 of record CM060835.1, on the reverse strand, counting down.
TTTATAGTTTTGTTTATAGTTTTGTTTAGTTTAGTTTAGTTTAGGTTAGGTTAGAGTAGTTTTGTTTAGTTTAGTTTAATTTAGGTTAGATTAGGTTAGGTTAGTGTAGTTTAGTTTAGTTTAGTTTAGTTGAATTTAGTTTAGTTTAGGGTAGGTTAGGTTGGTTTAGTTTTAGTATAATTTAGTTTCAGTTAGGTTAGGTTAGTTTAGTTTAGTTTAGTTTATAGTTTAGTTTATACTTTAGTTTATATTTTACTTTATGGTTTAGTTTAGTTTAGTGTAGTTTAGTTTGGTTTAGTTTTGTTTAGTTTAGTTTTGTTTAGTTTCGTTTAGGTTAGGTTATGTTAGATTAGGTTAGATTAGGTTAGGTAAGCTTAGTTTAGTTTAGTTTACTTTAAGTTAGGTTAGGTTAGGTTAGGTTAGGATAGTTAACATTAGTTTAGTTTAGTTTAGTTAGGTTTAGTTTAGTTTATAATTTAGTTCAGTTTAGTTTATAGCTTAGTTTATAGTTTAGTTTAGTTTATAGTTTAATTTATAGTTAAGTTTAGTTTAGTTCAGTTTAATTAAGTTTAGCTTAGTTTAGTCTAGTTCAGTTTAGGTTATTTTAGGGTAGCTTATGTTAGGTTAGGTTAGGTTAGTTTAGTTTATAGTTTAATTTATAGTTTAGTTTAGTTTGTAGTTTAGTTTTTAGTTTAGTTTAGTTTAGTTTATAGTTTAGTTTAGTTTAGTTTATAATAGTTTAAGTTAGTTTAGGTTAGGTTAGGTTAGTTTACTTTAGTTTAGATTAGGTTAGGTTAGGCTAGGTTAAGTTAGGTTAGGTTAGTTTAGATTAGTTTAGTTTAGTTTAATTTATACTTTAGTTTATTTTAGTTTATTATTTAATTTAGTTTAGTTTAGTTTATAGTTTCGTTTAAGTTTAGTTTGGTTTAGTTTAGTTTAATTTAGTTTAGCTTAGATTAGTTTAGTTTGTTTTAGGTTAGGTTAAGTTAGGTGAGGTTAGTTTAGTTTAGATGAGTTTAATTTAGTTTAGTTTAGTTTATAGTTTAGTTTACTTAAGTTTATAGTTCAATTTATAGTTTAGTTTAGTTTAGTTTATAGTTTAGTTTATCGTTTAGTTTAGTTTAGTTTAGTATATTTTAGGTTAGGTTAGGTTAGTTTAGATTAGTTTAGTTTAGGTCAGTTTAGGTTAGGTTAAGTTAGGTTAGGTTAGTTTAGTTTTGTTTATAATTTAATTTATTTTAGTTTACAGTTTATTGTACAGCTCAGTTTAGTTTAGTTTAGTATAGTATAGTTTACTTTAGTTTAGGTTAGGTTAGGTAAGGTTAATTTAGATTAAATTAGTTTAGTGTAGCTTTGTTTATAGTTTAATTTACTTTAGTTTATAGCTTAATTTAGTTTACTTTAGGTTATTTTAATTTGGTTTAGTTTAGTTTAGTTTAGGTTAGGTTAAGTTAGTTTAGTTTAGTATAGGTTATGTTAGATTATTTTAGTTTAATTCAGTTTAGTTTAGTTTAGTTTATAGTTTAATTTATAGTTATTTTTATAGTTAATTTAGTTTAGTTTAGTTTAGGTTAAATTATGTTAATTTACTTTAGTTTAGTTTAGGTTAGGTTAGGTTGGGTTAGGTAAGTGTAGTTTAATTTAGTTTAGTTGAATTTAGTTTAGTTTATTTTAGTTTAGGTTACGTTAGGTTAGTTTAGTTTAGTTTAGTGTAGTTTAGGTTTGTGTAGGTTAGGTTAGGTTAGGTTAGTTTAGATTAGTTTAGGTTAGGTTATGTTAGATTAGGTTAGGTTAGGTTAGTTTGGTTTAGTTTAGTCTAGTTAAGTTTAGTTCAGTTTATTCTTTAGTTTAGTTTAGTTTATTTTATAGTTTAGTTTAGTTTTGTTTATAGTTTAGTTTGCAGTTTAGTATAGTTTAGTTTAGTTTAATTTAGTTTAGGTTAAGTCAGGTTAGGTTAGGTTGGGCTAGGTTAGTTTAGTTTAGTTTATAAATTAGTTTATAGTTTAGTTTAGTTTAGTTTAGTGTGGGTTAGGTTAAGTAAGGTTAGGTTAGTTTAGTTTAGTTTAGTTTATACTTTAGTTTAGTTTATAGTTTAGTTTATAGTTTAGTTTAGTTTAGTTTATAATAGTTTAGTTTAGGTTAAGTTAGGTTAGTTTAGTTTAGTTTAGTTTAGGTTAGATTTGGCTGGGTTAAGTTAGGTTAGGTTAGATTAGGCTAGTTTAGTTTAGTTTAGTTTATAGTTTAGTTTACTTTAGTTTTTTATTTAATTTAGTGCAGTTTAGTTTGTAGTTTAGTTTATAGTTTAGTTTATTTTAGTTTGTAGTTTAATTTAGTTTTGTTTAATTTAGTTTAGTTTGGGTTAGGTTAGTTTAGTTTAGTTTCGTTTAATTTAGTTTAGTTCAGTTTATAGTTTAGTTATGTTTAGTTTATAGTTTAATTTATAATTTAGTTTAGTTTAGTTTATCTTTTAGTTTATCGTTTAGTTTAGTGTAGATTAATTTAGTTTAGGTCAGTTTAGGTTAGGTTAAGTTAGGTTAGGTTAGTTTAGATTAGTTTAGTTTAGTTTAGTTTATAGTTTAGTTTACAGTTTAATTTAGTTTAATTTAGTTTAGTTTAGTTTACTTTAGGTTAGGTTAGGTTAGGTTAATTTAGTTTAGTTTAGGTTAGGTTAGGTAAGTTTAATTTAGTTTAGTTTGGTTTAGTTTAATTTATAATTTAGTTTATAGTTTTGTTTATAGTTTAGTTTAGTTTATAGTTTAATTTAGTTTAGTTTAGTTTAGTTTAATTTAGGTTAGGTTAGTTTATTTTAGTTTAGTTTAGTTTATAGTTTAGATTAGTTTAGTATACAGGTTAGCTTATCCTTTAGTTTATAGTGTAGTTTATAGTTTAGTTTAATTTAGTGTAGTTTAGTTTGGTATAGTTTAGTATAGTTTTGTTTACCTTAGGTTAGGTGAGATTATGTTAGGTTAGGTTAGCTTACTTTAGTTTAGTTTAGGTTAGGTTAGATTAGGTTAGTTTAGTTAACTTTGGTTTAGTTTAGTTTAGTTAGTTTAGTTTATAATTTTGTTTATAATTATGTTTAGTTTAGTTTATAGTTTAATTTATAATTTAGTTTAGTTTAGTTTAGTTTAATTTAATTTTGAGTATGTTAAGTTAGGTTAATTTAGTTTAGTTGAGTTTAATTTAGTTTAGTTTAGTTTAGTTTATAATTTAATTTATAGTTTAGTTTAGTTTACTTTATAGTTTAGTTTAGTTAATTTATAGTTTAATTTAGTTTAGTTTAGTTTAATTTAGTTTAGTTTAGTTTATAGTTTTGTTTATAGTTTAGTTTAGTTTAGGTTAAGTTATGTTAGGTTCGTTTAGTTTAATTTAGTTTAGATTAGGTTACTTTTGATTAGGTTAGGGTAGTTAAGTTTAGTTTAGTTGAATTTATTATAGTTATACGTTAGTTTACTTTAGTTTAGTTTATAGTTTAGTTTAGTTTTGTATATAGTTAAGTTTATAATTTAGTATAGTTTAGTTTAGTTTAATTTAGTTTAGCTAAGTTTAGTTTAGTTTAGTTTAGTTTAGTTTTGGGTAGGTTATGTTAGGTTAGGTTAGGTTAGTTTAGTTTAGTTTAGGTTAGGTTAGGTTAGGTTAGGTTAGTTTAGTTTAGTTGAGTTTAGTTTAGCTTAGGTTAGGTTAGGTAAGGTTAGGTTAGGTAAGGTTAGGTTAGTTTAGTTTAGTGTAGTTTATGTTAGGTTAGGTTAGTTTAGTTTAGTTTAGTCTAGGTTAGGTTTCGCTAGGGTAAGTTAGGTTAGGTTAGTTTGGATTAGTTTAGTTTAGTTTATATTTTAGTTTACTTTAGTTTATTATTTAATTTAGTGTAGTTTAGTTTATAGTTTAGTTTGGTTTAGTTTAGTTTTTTTTAGTTTAGCTTAGATTAGTTTAGTTTGTCTTAGGTTAGGTTAGGTTAGGTTAGGTAAGATTAGTTTAATTTAGTTGAGTTTAATTTAGTTTAGTTTAGTTTATATTTTAGTTTAGTTTAGTCTATAGTTCAATTTATAATTTAGTTTAGTTTAGTTTTTAGTTTAGGTTATCGTTTAGTTTAGTTTAGATTAGTTTAGTTTATGTCAGTTTAGGTTAGGTTAAGTTAGGTTAGGTTAGTTTAGATTAGTTTAGTTTAATTTAGTTTAGTTTATAGTTTAGTTTATTTTAGTTTATAGTTTAATTTAGTTTTGTTTAGTTTAGTGTAGTTTAGTTTGGTTAGGTTAGGTTAGGTTAATTTAGTTTAGTTTAGGTTATGTTAGGTAAGTTTAATTTAGTTTAGTTTAATTTATAGTTTATTTTATAGTTTTGCTCATAGTTTAGTTTAGTTTATAGTTTAATTTAGTTTAGTTTAGTTTAGTATAGTTTAACTTGGGTTAGGTTAGGTTAGGTTAGTTTAGTTTAGTTTAGTTAAGTTTAGGTTAGGTTAGGTTAGGTTAATTTATTTTAGTATAGTTTAGTTTAGTTTATTTTAGTTTAGTTTATAGTTTAGTTTACAGTTTAGGTTAGTTTAGTTTAGTTTAGTTTGGGTTAGGTTAGGTTAGGTCAGTTTAGTTTAGTTTAGTTTATAATAGTTTAGTTTAGTTTAGTTTAGTTTAGGTTAGTTAGGTTTAGTTTAGTTTAGTTTATAGTTTAGTTTAGTTTAGTTTAGTTTGTAGTTTAGTTTATACTTTAGTTTATATTTTAGTTTATAGTTTAGTTTAGTTAAGTGTTGTTTATTTTGGTTTAGTTTTGTTTACTTTAGTTTAAATTAGTTTCGTTTAGGTTAGGTTAGGTAAGTTTAGGTTAGGTTGGGTTAGGTTAGTTTAGTTCAGTCTAGTTTATGTTAGGTTAGGTTAGTTTAGTTTACTTAGGTTTTGTTTATACTTTAGTTTACTTTAGTTTATAGTTTAGTTCATAGTTTATTTTAGTTTAATATATAGTTTAATTTAGTTTAGTTTAGTTTAGTTTAGTTTAATTTAGGTTAATTTAGTTTAGGTTAGGTTAGGTTAGGTTAGGTTAGGTTAAGTTAATTCAGTTTAGTATAGTTTAGTATAGTTTAAAATATAGTATCTTTAGTTTATAGTTTAGTTCATAGTTTTGTTTAGTTTAGTTTAGGTTAAGTTAGAGTAGTTTAGTTTAGTTTTAGTATAGTTTAGGTTCAGTTAGGTTAGGTTAGTTTAGTTTAGTTTAGTTTACTTTAGTTTATTATTTAATTTAGTTTAGTTTAGTTTATAGTTTCGTTTATAGTTTAGTTTGGTTTAGTTTAGTTTAATTTAGTTTAACTTAGATTAGTTTAGTTATTTTTAGGTTAGGTTAGGTTAGGTGAGGTTAGTTTTGTTCAGTTTAGTTTAATTTAGTTTGGTTTAGTTTATAGTTTAGTTTAGTTTAGTTTATAGTTCAATTTATAGTTTAGTTTAGTTTATTTTATCGTTTAGTTTAGTTTAGTATAGTTTAGTTTAAGTTAGAGTAAGTTAGTTTAGATTAGTTTAGTTTAGCGCAGTTTGGGTTAGGTTAAGTTAGGTTATTTCGTTTGGTTTAGTTTAGTTTAGTTTAGTTTATAGTTTAGTTTAGTTTAAAGTTTAGTTTATAGTTTAGTTTATAGTTTAGTTTAGATTAGTGTAGTTTAGTTTGGTTTAGTTTATTTTAGTTTAGTTCAGTTTAGTTTCGTTTAGCTAAGGTTATGTTATATTAGGTGAGCTTAGGTTAGCTTAGTTTACCCTAGTTTAGTTTAGGTTAGGTAAGGTTAGAATAGGTTAGTTAAATTTAGTTTAGTTTAGTTTAGTTATAGTTTAGTTTATAGTTTAGTTTAGATTATAATTTAATTTATAATTTAGTTTAGTTTAGTTTAATTTACTTTAGCTTTCTTTAGTTTCCCTTAGATTACTTTAGTTTAGGATATGTTAGGTTAGGTTAGTTTAGTTTAGTTTAGTTTAATTAAGGTTAATTTAGTTTAATTTAGTTTAGTTTAGGTTAGGTTAGTTTAGTTTAGTATAGTTTAATTTAGTTTAAAATATAGTATCTTTAGTTTATAGTTTAGTTCATAGTTTTGTTTAGTTTAGTTTAGTTTAGGTTAGGTTAGAGTAGTTTAGTTTAGTTTAGTTTAGTTTAGTTTAGGTTAGAATAGGTTAGGTTAGTGTAGTTTAATTTAGTTTAGTTTAGTTGAATTTAATTTAGTTTTTTTTATTTTAGGTTAGGTTAGGTTAGTTTAGTTTTGTATAGGTTAGGTTAAGTTAGGTTAGCTTAGTTTAGTTTATAGTTTAGTTTAGTTTAGTTTAGTTTATAGTGTGGTTTATACTTTAGTTTATATTTTAGTTTATAATTTAGTTTAGATTAGTGTAGTTTAGTTTGGTTTAGTTTGGTTTAGTTTAGTTTAAATTAGTTTCGCTTAGGTTAGGTTAAGTTAGAATAGGTTAGGTTAGGTAAGCTTAGTTTAGTTTAGTTTAGGTTAGTTTAGGTTAGGTTAGGTTAGGTTGGTTAAGTTCAGTTTAGTTTAGTTTAGTTAAATTTAGTTTAGTTTATAGTTTAGTTCAGTTTAGTTTATAGCTTAGTTTATAGTTTAGTTTAGTTTATAGTTTAATTTATAGTTAAGTTTAGTTTAGTTTAGTTTAATTTAGGTTAGTTAAGTTTATTTTAGGGTAGCTTATGTGAGGTTAGGTTAGTTTATAGTTTAATTTATAGTTTAGTTTAGTTTATAATTTAGTTTATAGTTTAGTTCAGTTTATAATAGTTTAGTTTAGGTTAGGTTAGGTTAGGTTAGGTTAGTTTAGTTTAGTTTAGTTTAGGTTAGTTTATAGTTTAGTTTACTTTAGTTTATTATTTAATTTAGTGTCGTTAAGTTTATAGCTTCGTTTATAGTTTAATTTGGTTTAGTTTAGTTTGTCTTAGGTTAGGTTAGGTTAGGTGAGATTAGTTTAGTTTAGTTGAATTTAATTTAGTTTATAGTTTAATTTAGTTTAGTTTATAGTTCAATTTATAGATTAGTTTAGTTTATAGTTTATGTTACCGTTTAGTTTAGTTTAGATTAGTTTAGTTTAGGTTAGTTTAGGTTAGGTTAAGTTAGGTTAGGTTAGTTTAGATTAGTTTAGTTTAATTTAGTTTAGTTTATAGTTTAGTTTATTTTAGTTTATAGTTTAATTTAATTTAGTTTAGTTTAGTTTAGGTTAGGTTACGTTAGGTTACGTTAATTTAGTTTAGTGTAGGTTAGGTTAGGTTAGGTAAGGTTAATTTACTTTAGTAAAGTTTAGTTTAGTTTATTTTATTTTAGTTTATTGTTTAGTTTAGTTTATAGTTTATTTACAATTTTGTTTAGTTTAGTTTAGTTTAGTTTAGTTTGGGTTAGGTTGGGTTAGGTTAGGTTAGTTTAAATTAGTTTAGTTTATAGTTTAGTTTAATTTAGTTTACAGTTTAGTGTATCCTTTAGTTTATAGTGTAGTTTATAGTTTAGTTTAATTTAGTGTAGTTTAGTTTGGTTTAGCTTAGTATAGTTTTGTTTACTTTAGGTTAGGTGAGATTATGTTAAGTTAGGTTAGCTTACTTTAGTTTTGTTTAGTTTAGTTTAGGTTAGGTTAGGTTAGTTTATTTAACTTTGGTTTAGTTAAGTTTAGTTTAGTTTATAGTTTAGTTTATAGTTTAGTTTATATTAGTTTAGTTTATAGTTTAATTTATAATTTAGTTTACTTTAGTTTAATTTAGTTTACAGTAGGTTAGGTTAGGTTAGGTTAGTTTAGTTTACTTTAGGTTAGGTTAAGTTAGGTTAGGTTAGGTTAATTTAGTTTAGTTGAGTTTAATTTAGTTTAGTTTAGTTTATAGTTTAATTTATAGTTTAGTTTAGTTTACCTTATAGTTTAGTTTAGTTAATTTATATTTTAATTTAGTTTAGTTTAGTTTAATTTAGTTTAGTTTAGTTCATAGTTTTGTTTATAGTTTAGTTTAGTTTAGTTTACTTTAGGTTATGTTAGGTTAGTTTAGTTTAGTTTAGTTTAGGTTAGGTTAGGCTAGGTTAGGTAAGTTTAATTTAGTTTAGTTTAGTTTAGTTAAAATTAGTTGGTAGTTTAGTTTATAGTTTAGTTTGTAGTTTAGTTTAGTTTAGTTTAGTTTGGTTTAGTTTAGTTTAGGTTAAGTAATGTTTGGTTCGTTTAGTTTAATTTAGTTTAGATTAGGTTACGTTAGATTAGGTTAGGGTGGTTAAGTTTAGTTTAATTGAATTTATTTTGTAGTTTAATTCATAGTTTAGTTTAGTTTACTTTATAGTTTAGTTTAGTTCATTTATAGTTTATTTTATTTTAGTTTAATCTAGTTTAATTTAGTTTACTTTAGTTTATAGTTTTGTTTATAGTTTAGTTTAGTTTAGTTTAGGTTAATTTATGTTAGGTTTGTTTAGTTTAGTTTAGTTTAGGTTAGGTTAGGTTAGGATAGGTTAGTGTAGTTTAGTTTATTTTAGCTGAATTTTGTTTAGTTTAGTTTAGGTTACCTTAGGTTAGTTTAGTTTAGTTTAGTTAATGTATGTTAGGCTAGGTTAAGTTAGTTTAATTTAGTTTAGTTTATTTTAGTTTATAGTTTAGTTTAGTTTAGTTTATAATTTATTTTATAATTTAGTATACTTTAGTTTATAGATTAGTTTATTGTTTAGTTAATATTTTAGTTTATTTTAGTTTACGTTATGTTAGGTTAGGCAAGGTTAGGTTAGGTTAGGTTAGGTTAGTTTAGTTTAGTTTAGTCTAGTTAAATTTAGTTTAGTTATACTTTAGTTTAGTTTAGTTTATAGTTTATTTTAGTTTTCTTTATAGTTAAGTTTATAGTTACGTTAGTTTAGTTTAGTTAAATTTAGTTTAGCTAAGTTTAGTTTAGTTTAGTTTAGTTTAGTTTTGGGTAGGTTATGTTATGTTAGGTTAGGTTAGTTTAGTTTAGTTTAGGCTAGGTTAGGTTAGGTTGGTTTAATTTGGTTGAGTTTAGTTTAGTTTAGGTTAGGTTAGGTAACGTTAGGTTAGGTTAGGTTAGGTTAGTTTAGTTTAGTCTAGTTTATGTGAGGTTAGGTTAGTTTAGTTTAGTTTAGTCTAGGTTAGGTTTCGCTAGGGTAAGTTAGGTTAGGTTAGTTTGGATTAGTTTAGTTTAGTTTATATTTTAGTTTACTTTAGTTTATTATTTAATTTAGTGTAGTTTAGTTTATAGTTTAGTTAGGTTTAGTTTAGTTTTTTTTAGTTTAGCTTAGATTAGTTTAGTTTGTCTTAGGTTAGGTTAGGTTAGGTAAGATTAGTTTAATTTAGTTGAGTTTAATTTAGTTTAGTTTAGTTTATATTTTAGTTTAGTTTAGTCTATAGTTCAATTTATAATTTAGTTTAGTTTAGTTTTTAGTTTAGGTTATCGTTTAGTTTAGTTTAGATTAGTTTAGTTTAGGTAAGTTTAGGTTAGGTTAAGTTAGGTTAGGTTAGTTTAGATTAGTTTAGTTTAATTTAGTTTAGTTTATAGTTTAGTTTATTTTAGTTTATAGTTTAATTTAGTTTAGTTTAGTTTAGTGTAGTTTAGTTTGGTTAGGTTAGGTTAGGTTAATTTAGTTTAGTTTAGGTTAGGTTAGGTAAGTTTAATTTAGTTTAGTTTAATTTATAGTTTATTTTATAGTTTTGCTTATAGTTTAGTTTAGTTTATAGTTTAATTTAGTTTAGTTTAGTTTAGTTTAGTATAGTTTAACTTGGGTTAGGTTAGGTTAGTTTAGTTTAGTTTAGTTAAGGTTAGGTTAGGTTAGGTTAATTTACTTTAGTATAGTTTAGTTTAGTTTATTTTAGTTTAGTTTATAGTTTAGTTTACAGTTTAGGTTAGTTTAGTTTAGTTTAGTTTGGGTTAGGTTAGGTTAGGTCAGTTTAGTTTAGTTTAGTTTATAGTTTAGTTTAGTTTATAATAGTTTAGTTTAGTTTAGTTTATAATAGTTTAGTTTAGTTTAGTTTAGGTTAGTTAGGTTTAGTTTAGTTTAGTTTATAGTTTAGTTTAGTTTAGTTTGTAGTTTAGTTAATACTTTAGTTTATATTTTAGGTTTTAGTTTAGTTTAGTTAAGTGTTGTTTATTTTGGTTTAGTTTTGTTTAGTTTAGTTTCAATTAGTTTCGTTTAGGTTAGGTTAGGTAAGTTTAGGTTAGGTTGGGTTAGGTTAGTTTAGTTCAGTGTAGTTTATGTTAGGTTAGGTTAGTTTAGTTTACTTAGGTTTTGTTTATACTTTAGTTTACTTTAGTTTATAGTTTAGTTCATAGTTTATTTTAGTTTAATATATAGTTTAATTTAGTTTAGTTTAGTTTAGTTTAGTTTAATTTAGGTTAATTTAGTTTAGTTTAGTTTAGGTTAGGTTAGGTTAGGTTAGGTTAAGTTAGTTCAGTTTAGTATAGTTTAGTATAGTTTAAAATATAGTATCTTTAGTTTATAGTTTAGTTCATAGTTTTGTTTAGTTTAGTTTAGGTTAGGTTAGAGTAGTTTAGTTTAGTTTAGTTTAGGTTAGATTAGGTTAGGTTAGTGTAGTTTAGTTTAGTTTAGTTTAGTTGAATTTAGTTTAGTTTAGTTTAGGGTAGGTTAGGTTGGTTTAGTTTTAGTATAGTTTAGGTTCAGTTAGGTTAGGTTAGTTTAGATTATAATTTAATTTATAGTTTAGTTTTGTTTAGTTTAATTTAGTTTACCTTTCTTTAGTTTCCCTTAGATTACTTTAGTTTAGGATATGTTAGGTTAGGTTAGTTTAGTTTAGTTTAGTTTAGTTTAATTAAGGTTAATTTAGTTTAATTTAGTTTAGTTTAGGTTAGGTTAGGTTAGTTTAGTTTAGTATAGTTTAATTTAGTTTAAAATATAGTATCTTTAGTTGATAGTTTGGTTCATAGTTTTGTTTAGTTTAGTTTAGGTTAGGTTAGGTTAGAGTAGTTTAGTTTAGTTTAGGTTAGAATAGGTTACGTTAGTGTAGTTTAATTTAGTTTAGTTTAGTTGAATTTATTTTAGTTTTGTTTAGTTTAGGTTAGGTTAGGTTAGTTTAGTTTAGTATAGGTTAGGTTAAGTTAGGTTAGCTTAGTTTAGTTTATAGTTTAGTTTAGTTTAGTTTAGTTTATAGTGTGGTTATACTTTAGTTTATATTTTAGTTTATAGTTTAGTTTAGATTAGTGTAGTTTAGTTTGGTTTAGTTTGGTTTAGTTTAGTTTAAATTAGTTTCGCTTAGGTTAGGTTAAGTTAGAATAGGTTAGGTTAGGTAAGCTTAGTTTAGTTTAATTTAGGTTAGGTTAGGTTAGGTTAGGTTGGTTAAGTTCAGTTTAGTTTAGTTTAGTTAAATTTAGTTTAGTTTATAGTTTAGTTCAGTTTAGTTTATAGCTTAGTTTATAGTTTAGTTTAGTTTATAGTTTAATTTATAGTTAAGTTTAGTTTAGTTTAGTTTAATTTAGGTTAGTTAAGTTTATTTTAGGGTAGCTTATGTTAGGTTAGGTTAGTTTATAGTTTAATTTATAGTTTAGTTTAGTTTATAATTTAGTTTATAGTTTAGTTCAGTTTATAATAGTTTAGTTTATGTTAGGTTAGGTTAGTTTAGTTTAGTTTAGTTTAGGTTAGGTTTGGCTAGGGTAGGTTAGGATAGGTTAATTTAGATTAGTTTAGTTTAGTTTAGTTTATAGTTTAGTTTACTTTAGTTTATTATTTAATTTAGTGTAGTTTAGTTTATAGCTTCGTTTATAGTTTAGTTTGGTTTAGTTTAGTTTGTCCTAGGCTAGGTTAGGTTAGGTGAGATTAGTTTAGTTTAGTTGAGTTTAATTTAGTTTAGTTTATAGTTTAATTTAGTTTAGTTTATAGTTCAATTTATAGATTAGTTTATAGTTTATGTTACCGTTTAGTTTAGTTTAGATTAGTTTAGCTTAGGTTAGTTTAGGTTAGGTTAAGTTAGGTTAGGTTAGTTTAGATTAGTTTAGTTTAATTTAGTTTAGTTTATAGTTAAGTTTATTTTAGTTTATAGTTTAATTTAATTTAGTTTAGTTTAGTTTAGGTTAGGTTACGTTAGGTTAGGTTAATATAGTTTAGTGTAGGTTAGGTTAGGTTAGGTAAGGTTAATTTACTTTAGTAAAGTTTAGTTTAGTTTATTTTATTTTAGTTTATTGTTTAGTTTAGTTTATAGTTTATTTACAATTTTGTTTAGTTTAGTTTAGTTTAGTTTAGTTTGGGTTAGGTTGGGTTAGGTTAGGTTAGTTTAGATTAGTTTAGTTTATAGTTTAGTTTAATTTAGTTTACAGTTTAGTGTATCCTTTAGTTTATAGTGTAGTTTATAGTTTAGTTTAATTTAGTGTAGTTTAGTTTGGTTTAGCTTAGTATAGTTTTGTTTACTTTAGGTTAGGTGAGATTATGTTAAGTTAGGTTAGCTTACTTTAGTGTAGTTTAGTTTAGTTTAGGTTAGGTTAGGTTAGTTTATTTAACTTTGGTTTAGTTCAGTTTAGTTTAGTTTATAGTTTAGTTTATAGTTTAGTTTATATTAGTTTAGTTTATAGTTTAATTTATAATTTAGTTTACTTTAGTTTAATTTAGTTTACAGTAGGTTAGGTTAGGTTAGGTTAGTTTAGTTTACTTTAGGTTAGGTTAAGTTAGGTTAGGTTAGGTTAATTTAGTTTAGTAGAGTTTAATTTAATTTAGTTTAGTTTATAGTTTAATTTATAGTTTAGTTTAGTTTACCTTATAGTTTAGTTTAGTTAATTTATATTTTAATTTAGTTTAGTTTAGTTTAATTTAGTTTAGTTTAGTTCATAGTTTTGTTTATAGTTTAGTTTAGTTTAGTTTAGTTTAGGTTATGTTAGGTTAGTTTAGTTTAGTTTAGTTTAGGTTAGGTTAGGCTAGGTTAGGTAAGTTTAATTTAGTTTAGTTTAGTTTAGTTAAAATTAGTTTGTAGTTTAGTTTATAGTTTAGTTTGTAGTTTAGTTTAGTTTAGGTTAAGTAATGTTTGGTTCGTTTAGTTTAATTTAGTTTAGCTAAGTTTAGTTTAGTTTAGTTTAGTTTAGTTTTGGGTAGGTTATGTTAGGTTAGGTTAGGTTAGTTTAGTTTAGTTTAGGTTAGGTTAGGTTAGGTTAGGTTAGTTTAATTTGGTTGAGTTTAGTTTAGTTTAGGTTAGGTTAGTTAACGTTAGGTTAGGTTAGGTTAGGTTAGTTTAGTTTAGTCTAGTTTATGTGAGGTTAGGTTAGTTTAGTTTAGTTTAGTTTAGGTTAGGTTTGGCTAGGTTAAGTTAGGTTAGGTTAGTTTAGGCTAGTTTAGTTTAGTTTAGTTTATAGTTTAGTTTACTTTAGTTTATTATTTAATTTAGTGTAGTTTAGTTTATAGTTTAGTTTATTTTAGTTTGTAGTTTAATTTAGTTTTGTTTAGTTTAGTTTAGTTTAGGTTAGGTTAGTTTAGTTTAGTTTCGTTTAATTTAGTTTAGTTTATAGTTTAGTTAAGTTTAGTTTATAGTTTAATTTATAATTTAGTTTAGTTTAGTTTATCTTTTAGTTTATCTTTTAGTTTAGTTTAGATTAATTTAGTTTAGGTCAGTTTATGTTAGGTTAAGTTAGGTTAGGTTAGGTTAGATTAGTTTAGTTTAGTTTGTAGTGTAGTTTATTTTAGTTTATAGTTTAATTTAGTTTAATTTGGTTTAGTTTAGTTTACTTTAGGGGAGGTTAGGTTAATTTAGTTTAGTTTAGGTTAGGTTAGGTAAGTTTAATTTAGTTTCGCTTGGTTTAGTTTAATTTATAGTTTAGTTTATAGTTTAGTTTAGTTTATAGTTTAATTTAGTTTAGTTTAATTTAGGTTACGTTAGTTTAGTTTAGTTTAGTTTAGTTTATAGTTTAGATTAGTTTATAGTTTAATTTACAGTTTTGTTAATTTAGTTTAGTTTAGTTTAGTTTGGGTTAGGTTAGGTTAGGTTAGTTTAGTTTAGTTTATAGTTTAATTTAGTTCAGTTTACAGTTTAGTTTATCCTTTAGTTTATAGTGCAGTTTATAGTTTAGTTTAATTTAGTGTAGTTTAGTTTGGTTTAGTTTAGTATAGCAGAGTTTACTTTAGGGTAGGTTAGATTATGTTAGGTTTGGTTAGCTTACTTTAGTTTAGTTTATTTTAGGTTAAGTTAGGTTAGGTTAGTTTAGTTTAGTTAACTTTGGTTTAGTTTAGTTTAGCTTAGTTTATAGTTTAGTATATCGTTTAGTTTAGTTAAGTTTATAGTTTAATTTATAATTTAATTTAGTTTAGTTTAGTTTAATTTAGTTTAGAGTAGGTTAGGTTAGGTTAGGTTAGTTTAGTTTAGTTTAGGTTAGGTTAGGTTAGGTTAGGTTAATTTAGTTTATTTGAGTGTAATTTAGTTTAGTTTAGTTTAGTTAATAGTTTAATTTATGGTTTAGTTTAGTTATTTTTTATAGTTTAGTTTAGATAATTTATAGTTTAATTTAGTTAAGTTTAGTTTAATTTACTTTAGTTTAGTTTGTAGTTTAGTTTAGTTTAATTTAGTTTAGGTTAAGTTATGTTAGGTTCGTTTAGTTTAATTTAGTTTAGATTAGGTTAGATTAGATTACGTTAGGGTAGTTAAGTTTAGTTTAGTTGAATTTAGGTTATAGTTTGATTTATAGTTTGGTTTTGTTTACTTTATAGTTTAGTTTAGTTAATTTATAGTTTAATTTACTTTAGTTTAGTTTAATTTAGTTTACTTTAGTTTATAGTTTTGTTTATAGTTTAGTTTAGTTTAGTTTAGGTTAGTTTAGTTAAGGTTAGGTTAGGTTAGTGTAGTTTAGTTTAGTTTAGCTGAATTTTGTTTAGTTTAGTTTAGTTTAGGTCACGTTATGTTAGTTTAGTTTAGTTTAGTGTATGTTAGGTTAGGTTAGGTTAGGTTAGTTTAGTTTAGTTTAGTTTAGTTTATAGTTTAGTTTAGTTTAGATTATAATTTAATTTAGAATTTAGTATACTTTAATATATAGAATAGTTTATAGTTTAGTTAAAATTTTAGTTTAGTTTATTTTAGTTTAGGTTAGGTTACGGAAGGTTAGGTTAGGTTAGGTTAGTTTAGATTAGTTTGGTTTATGTAAGGTTAGGTTAGGTTAGTTTAGTATAGTTTAGTTTACTTTTGTTTACAGTTTAGTTAAGTTTAGTTTATAGTTCAGTTTATAGTTTAGTTTAGTTTAGATTAGGTTGGGTTAGTTCATTTTAGTTTAGTTTGGGTTAGGTTAGGTTAGTTTAGTTTTAGTTTACAGTTTAGTTTATTCTTTAGTTTATAGTGTAGTTTATAGTTTAGTTTAATTTAGTGTAGTTTAGTTTGGTTTATTTTAGTATAGTTTCGTTTACGTTAGGTTATGTTAGATTAGGTTAGGTTAGGTTAGCTTACTTTAGTTTAGTTTAGGTTAGGTTAGGTTAGGTTAGTTTAGTTAAGTTTAGTTTAATTTAGTCTAGTTTAGTTTAGTTTAATGTATAGTTTAGGTAATCAATTAAGTTAGCTTAGATTAGTTTAGTTTAGGTCACTTAAGTTTAGGTTAAGTTAGCTTAGGTTAGTTTAATTTGTTTAGTTTAATTTACTTTAGTTTATAGTTTAGTTTATTTTAGTTTGAAGTTTAATTTAGATTAGTTTAGTTTAGTTTAGGTTGGGTTATGTTAGATTTGGTTAGATTAGGTTAGTTTGGTTTTGTTTAGTTTGGTTAAATTTGGTTTACTTATACTTTAGTTTAGTTTAGTTTATAGTTTAGTTTAGTTTTCTTTATTGTTAAGTTTATAGTTTAGTTTAGTTTAATTTAGTTTAGCTAAGTTTAGTTTAGTTTAGTTTAGTTTAGTTTTGGGTAGGTTATGTTATGTTAGGTTAGGTTAGTTTAGTTTAGTTTAGGTTAGGTTAGGTTAGGTTAGGTTAGTTTAATTTAGTTGAGTTTAGTTTAGGTTAGGTTAGGAAAGGTTAGGTTAGGTTAGGTTAGTTTAGTTTAGTCTAGTTTATGTGAGGTTAGGTTAGTTTAGTTTAGTTTAGTGTAGGTTAGGTTTCGCTAGGTTAAGTTAGGTTAGGTTAGTTTAGATTAGTTTAGTTTAGTTTATATTTTAGTTTACTTTAGTTTATTATTTAATTTAGTGTAGTTAATTTATAGTTTCGTTTATAGTTTAGTTTGGTTTATTTTAGTTTTTTTTAGTTTAGCTTAGATTAGTTTAGTTTGTCTTAGGTTAGGTTAGGTTAGGTAAGATTAGTTTAATTTAGTTGAGTTTAATTTAGTTTAGTTTAGTTTATATTTTAGTTTACTTTAGTCTATAGTTCAATTTATAATTTAGTTTAGTTTAGTTTTTAGTTTAGGTTATCGTTTAGTTTAGTTTAGATTAGTTTAGTTTAGGTCAGTTTAGGTTAGGTTAAGTTAGGTTAGGTTAACTTAGATTAGTTTAGTTTAATTTAGTTTAGTTTATAGTTTAGTTTATTTTAGTTTATAGTTTAATTTAGTTTAGTTTAGTTTAGTGTAGTTTAGTTTGGTTAGGTTAGGTTAGGTTAATTTAGTTTAGTTTAGGTTAGGTTAGGTAAGTTTAATTTAGTTTAGTTTAATTTATAGTTTATTTTATAGTTTTGTTTATAGTTTAGTTTAGTTTATAGTTTAATTTAGTTTAGTTTAGTTTAGTTTAGTATAGTTTAACTTGGGTTAGGTTAGGTTAGTTTAGTTTAGTTTAGTTAAGGTTAGGTTAGGTTAGGTTAATTTACTTTAGTATAGTTTAGTTTAGTTTATTTTAGTTTAGTTTATAGTTTAGTTTACAGTTTAGGTTAGTTTAGTTTAGTTTAGTTTGGGTTAGGTTAGGTTAGGTCAGTTTAGTTTAGTTTAGTTTATAGTTTAGTTTAGTTTAGTTTATAATAGTTTAATTTAGTATAGTTTAGGTTATGTTAGGTTAGTTTAGTTCAGTATAGGTTAGATTAAGTTAGGTTAAGTTAAGTCAGTTAGGTTTAGTTTAGTTTAGTTTATATTTTATTTTAGTTTAGTTTAGTTTGTAGTTTAGTTTATACTTTAGTTTATATTTTAGTTTATAGTTTAGTTTAGTTAAGTGTTGTTTATTTTGGTTTAGTTTTGTTTAGTTTAGTTTAAATTAGTTTCGTTTAGGTTAGGTTAGGTAACTTTAGGTTAGGTTGGGTTAGGTTAGTTTAGTTCAGTCTAGTTTATGTTAGGTGAGGTTAGTTTAGTTTACTTAGGTTTTGTTTATACTTTAGTTTACTTTAGTTTATAGTTTAGTTCATAGTTTATTTTAGTTTAATATATAGTTTAATTTAGTTTAGTTTAGTTTAGTTTAATTTAGGTTAATTTAGTTTAGTTTAGTTTAGGTTAGGTTAGGTTAGGTTAGGTTAAGTTAGTTCAGTTTAGTATAGTTTAGTATAGTTTAAAATATAGTATGTTTAGTTTATAGTTTAGTTCATAGTTTTGTTTAGTTTAGTTTAGGTTAGGTTAGACTAGTTTAGTTTAGTTTAGTTTAGTTTAGGTTAGATTAGGTTAGGTTAGTGTAGTTTAGTTTAGTTTAGTTTAGTTGAATTTAGTTTAGTTTAGTTTAGGGTAGGTTAGGTTGGTTTAGTTTTAGTATAGTTTAGGTTCAGTTAGGTTAGGTTAGTTTAGTTTAGTTTAGTTTACTTTAGTTTATTATTTAATTTAGTTTAGTTTAGTTTATAGTTTCGTTTATAGTTTAGTTTGGTTTAGTTTAGTTTAATTTAGTTTAACTTAGATTAGTTTAGTTATTTTTAGGTTAGGTTAGGTGAGGTTAGTTTAGTTCAGTTTAGTTTAATTTAGTTTAGTTTAGTTTATAGTTTAGTTTAGTTTAGTTTATAGTTCAATTTATAGTTTAGTTTAGTTTATTTTATCGTTTAGTTTAGTTTAGTATAGTTTAGTTTAGGTTAGAGTAGGTTAGTTTAGATTAGTTTAGCTTAGCGCAGTTTGGGTTAGGTTAAGTTACGTTATTTTGTTTGGTTTAGTTTAGTTTAGTTTAGTTTATAGTTTAAAGTTTAGTTTATAGTTTAGTTTATAGTTTAGTTTAGATTAGTGTAGTTTAGTTTGGTTTAGTTTATTTTAGTTTAGTTCAGTTTAGTTTCGTTTAGCTTGGGTTATGTTATATTAGGTGAGCTTAGGTTAGCTTAGTTTACCCTAGTTTAGTTTAGGTTAGGTAAGGTTAGAATAGGTTAGTTAAATTTAGTTTAGTTTAGTTTAGTTAGGTTTAGTTTAGTTATAGTTTAGTTCATAGTTTAGTTTAGATTATAATTTAATTTATAGTTTAGTTTAGTTTAGTTTAATTTAGTTTAGCTTTCTTTAGTTTCCCTTAGATTACTTTAGTTTAGGATATGTTAGGTTAGGTTAGTTTAGTTTAGTTTAGTTTAGTTTAATTAAGGTTAATTTAGTTTAATTTAGTTTAGTTTAGGTTAGGTTAGGTTAGTTTGGTTTAGTATAGTTTAATTTAGTTTAAAATATAGTATCTTTAGTATATAGTTTAGTTCATAGTTTTGTTTAGTTTAGTTTAGTTTAGGTTAGGTTAGAGTAGTTTAGGTTAGTGTAGTTTAATTTAGTTTAGTTTAGTTGAATTTAATTTAATTTTGTTTAGTTTAGGTTAGTTTAGGTTAGTTTAGTTTAGTATAGGTTAGGTTAAGTTAGGTTAGCTTAGTTTAGTTTATAGTTTAGTTAAGTTTAGTTTAGTTTATAGTGTGGTTTATACTTTAGCTTATATTTTAGTTTATAGTTTAGTTTAGATTAGTGTAGTTTAGTTTGGTTTAGTTTGGTTTAGTTTAGTTTAAATTAGTTTCGCTTAGGTTAGGTTAAGTTAGAATAGGTTAGGTTAGGTAAGCCTAGTTTAGTTTAGTTTAGGTTAGGTTAGGTTAGGTTTGGTTAGGTTGGTTAAGTTCAGTTTAGTTTAGTTTAGTTAAGTTTAGTTTAGTTTATAGTTTAGTTCAGTTTAGTTTATAGCTTAGTTTATAGTTTAGTTTAGTTTATAGTTTAATTTATAGTTAAGTTTAGTTTAGTTTAGTTTAATTTAGGTTAGTTAAATTTATTTTAGGGTAGCTTATGTTAGGTTAGGTTAGTTTATAGTTTAATTTATAGTTTAGTTTAGTTTATAATTTAGTTTATAGTTTAGTTCAGTTTATAATAGTTTAGTTTATGTTAGGTTAGGTTAGTTTAGTTTAGTTTAGTTTAGGTTAGGTTTGGCTAGGGTAGGTTAGGATAGGTTAATTTAGATTAGTTTAGTTTAGTTTAGTTTATAGTTTAGTTTACTTTAGTTTATTATTTAATTTAGTGTAGTTTAGTTTATAGCTTCGTTTATAGTTTAGTTTAGGTTACCTTAGGTTAGTTTAGTTTAGTTTAGTGTATGTTAGGTTAGGTTAGGTTAGTTTAATTTAGTTTAGTTTATTTTAGTTTATAGTTTAGTTTAGTTTAGTTTATAATTTATTTTATAATTTAGTATACTTTAGTTTATAGATTAGTTTATTGTTTAGTTAATATTTTAGTTTATTTTAGTTTACGTTAGGTTAGGTTAGGCAAGGTTAGGTTAGGTTAGGTTAGGTTAGTTTAGTTTCGTTTAGTCTAGTTAAATTTAGTTTAGTTATACTTTAGTTTAGTTTAGTTTATAGTTTAGTTTAGTTTTCTTTATAGTTAAGTTTATAGTTACGTTAGTTTAGTTTAGTTTAATTTAGTTTAGCTAAGTTTAGTTTAGTTTAGTTTAGTTTAGTTTTGGGTAGGTTATGTTAGGTTAGGTTAGGTTAGTTTAGTTTAGTTTAGGCTAGGTTAGGTTAGGTTAGTTTAATTTGGTTGAGTTTAGTTTAGTTTAGGTTAGGTTAGGTAACGTTAGGTTAGGTTAGGTTAGGTTAGTTTAGTTTAGTCTAGTTTATGTGAGGTTAGGTTAGTTTAGTTTAGTTTAGTCTAGGTTAGGTTTCGCTAGGTTAAGTTATGTTAGGTTAGTTTAGATTAGTTTAGTTTAGTTTATATTTTAGTTTACTTTAGTTTATTATTTAATTTAGTGTAGTTAATTTATAGTTTCGTTTATAGTTTAGTTTGGTTTAGTTTAGTTTTTTTTAGTTAAGCTTAAATTAGTATAGTTTGTCTTAGGTTAGGTTAGGTTAGGTGAGATTAGTTTAATTTAGTTGAGTTTAATTTAGTTTAGTTTAGTTTATATTTTAGTTTAGTTTAGTCTATAGTTCAATTTATAATTTAGTTTAGTTTAGTTTTTAGTTTAGGTTATCGTTTAGTTTAGTTTAGATTAGTTTAGTTTAGGTCAGTTTATGTTAGGTTAAGTTGGGTTAGGTTAGTTTAGATTAGTTTAGTTTAATTTAGTTTAGTTTATAGTTTAGTTTATTTTAGTTTATAGTTTAATTTAGTTTAGTTTAGTGTAGTTTAGTTTGGTTAGGTTAGGTTAATTTAGTTTAGTTTAATTTATAGATTATTTTATAGTTTTGCTTATAATTTAGTTTAGTTTATAGTTTAATTTAGTTTACTATAGTTTAGTTTAGTATAGTTTAACTTGGGTTAGGTTAGGTTAGTTTTGTTTAGTTTAGTTAAGGCTAGGTTACCTTAGGTTAGGTTAATTTACT
Source organism: Metallyticus violacea (assembly GCA_030762175.1). Taxonomy (NCBI): domain Eukaryota; kingdom Metazoa; phylum Arthropoda; class Insecta; order Mantodea; family Metallyticidae; genus Metallyticus; species Metallyticus violacea. The sequence continues at coordinate 97,771,264 of CM060835.1, read as the reverse complement.
TTAGTATAGTTTAGTTTAGTTTATTTTAGTTTAGTTTATAGTTTAGATTACAGTTTAGGTTAGTTTATTTTAGTTTAGTTTAGTTTGGGTTAGGTTAGGTTAGGTCAGTTTAGTTTAGTTTTATTTATAGTTAAGTTTAATTTAGTTTAGTTTGATTTAGTTTAGTTTAGTTTATTTTAGTGCAGCTTATGTTAGGTTAGGTAAGTTAAGTTTAGTTTAGAGTTTAATTTAGAGTTTAGTTTAGTTTATAGTTTAGTTTAGTTTAGTTTATAATAGTTTAGTTTAGGTTAGGTTAGGTTAGTTTAGTTTAGTTTAGTTTAGGTTAGGTTTGGCTAGGTTAAGTTAGGTTAGGTTAGTTTAAGCTAGTTTAGTTTAATTTAGCTTATAGTTTAGTTTACTTTAGTTTATTATTTAATTTAGTGTAGTTTAGTTTATAGTTTAGTTTTTTTTTGGTTTGTAGTTTAATTTAGTTTTGTTTAGTTTAGTTTCGTTTAATTTAGTTTAGTTTAGTTTATATTTTAGTTTATCGTTTAGTTAAGATTAGTTTAGTTTATGTCAGTTTAGGTTAGGTTAAGTTATGTTAGGTTAGTTTAAATTAGTTTAGGTTAGTTTAGTTTATAGTTTAGTTTATTTTAGTTTATAGTTTAATTTAGTTTAATTTAGTTTAGTTTAGTTTACTTTAGGTTAGGTTAAGTTAGGTTAATTTAGTTTATTTTAGGTTAGGTTAGGTAAGTTTAATTTATTTTAGTTTGGTTTAGTATAATTTATAGTTTAGTTTATAGTTTTGTTTATATTTTAGTTTAGTTTATAGTTTAATTTAGTTTAGTTTAGTTTAATTTAGGTTAGTTTAGTTTAGTTTAGTTTATAGTTTAGATTAGTTTATAGTTTACTTTACAGTTTTGTTTAGTTTAGTTTAGTTTAGTTTAGTTTGGGTTAGCTTAGGTTAGGTTAGGTTTATTTAGTTTAGTTTAGTTTATAGTTTAGTTTAGTTTATTTTACAGTTTAGTTTATCCTTTAATTTATAGTGTAGTTTATAGTTTAGTTTAATTTAGTGTAGTTTAGTTTGGTTTAGTTTAGTATAGTTTATTTTACTTTAGGTTAGGTTAAATTATGTTAGGTTTTGTTAGCTTACTATAGTTTTGTTTAGTTTAGTTTAGGTTAGGTTAGGTTAGTTTAGTTTATAATTTAGTTTATAGTTTAGTTTAGTTAAGTTTATAGTTTAATTTATAATTTAGTTTATTTTATTTTAGTTTAATTTAGTTTAGAGTAAGTTAGGTTAGGTTAGGTTAGTTTAGTTTAGTATAGGTTAGGTTAGGTTAGGTTAGGATAGGTTAATTTAGTTTAGTTGAGTTTAATTTAGTTTAGTTTAGTTTAGTTAATAGTTTAATTTATAGTTTAGTTTAGTTTTTTTATAATTTAGTTTAGTTAATTTATAGTTTAATATAGTTTAGTTTAGTTTAATTTAGTTTAGTTTATTTTGTAGTTCAGTTTAGTTTAGTTTAGTTTAGTTTAGTTTAGTTTAGGTTAAATTATGTTAGGTTCGTTTAGTTTAATTCAGTTTAGATTAGGTTAGATTAGATTACGTTAGGGTAGTTAAGTTTAGTTTAGTTGAATTTAGGTTATAGTTTGATTTATAGTTTAGTTTAGTTTACTTTATAGTTTAATTTAGTTAATTTATATTTTAATTTACTTTAGTTTAGTTTAATTAATTTACTTTAGTTTATAATTTTGTTTATAGTATAGTTTAGTTTAGTTTAGGTTAATTTATGTTACGTTAGTTTAGTTTAGTTTAGCTGAATTTTGTTTAGTTTAGTTTAGTTTAGGTTAAGTTAGCTTAGTTTGGTTTATTTTATTGTATGTTAGGTTAGGTCAGTTTAGTTTAGTTTATTTTAGTTTATAGTTTAGTTTAGTTTAGTTTATAATTTATTTTATAATTTAGTGTACTTTAATTTATAGATTTGTTTTTAGTTTAGTTAAAATTTTAGTTTAGTTTAGTTTAGTTTAGGTTAGGTTCAGTTAGGTTAGGTTAGTTTTGTTTAGTATAGGTTATGTTAGATTATTTTAGTTTAATTCAGTTTAGTTTAGTTTAGTTTATAGTTTAATTTATAGTTATTTTTATAGTTAATTTAGTTTAGTTTAGTTTAGGTTAAAGTATGTTAATTTACTTTAGTTTAGTTTAGGTTAGGTTAGATTGGGTTAGGTTAGTGTAGTTTAATTTAGTTTAGTTGAATTTAGTTTAGTTTATTTTAGTTTAGGTTACGTTAGGTTAGTTTAGTTTAGTTTAGTGTAGTTTAGTTTTATTTAGATTAGGTTAGGTTAGGTTAGTTTAGATTAGTTTAGGTTAGGTTATGTTAGATTAGGTTAGGTTAGGTTAGTTTGGTTTAGTTTACTCTAGTTAAGTTTAGTTCAGTTTATTCTTTAGTTTAGTTTAGTTTATTTTATAGTTTAGTTTAGTTTTTTTTATAGTTTAGTTTGCAGTTTAGTATAGTTTAGTTTAGTTTAATTTAGTTTAGGTTAAGTCAGGTTAGGTTAGGTTAGGTTAGGTTAGTTTAGTTTAGTTTATAAATTAGTTTATAGTTTAGTTTAGTTTAGTTTAGTGTGGGTTAGGTTAAGTAATGTTAGGTTAGTTTAGTTTAGTTTATACTTTAGTTTAGTTTATAGTTTAGTTTATAATAGTTTAGTTTAGGTTAAGTTAGGTTAGTTTAGTTTAGTTTAGTTTAGGTTAGATTTGGCTGGGTTAAGTTAGGTTAGGTTAGATTAGGCTAGTTTAGTTTAGTTTAGTTTATAGTTTAGTTTACTTTAGTTTTTTATTTAATTTAGTGTAGTTTAGTTTATAGTTTAGTTTATTTTAGTTTGTAGTTTAATTTAGTTTTGTTTAATTTAGTTTAGTTTGGGTTAGGTTAGTTTAGTTTAGTTTCGTTTAATTTAGTTTAGTTCAGTTTATAGTTTAGTTATGTTTACTTTATAGTTTAATTTATAATTTAGTTTAGTTTAGTTTATCTTTTAGTTTATCGTTTAGTTTAGTGTAGATTAGTTTAGTTTAGGTCAGTTTAGGTTAGGTTAAGTTAGGTTAGGTTAGTTTAGATTAGTTTAGTTTAGTTTAGTTTATAGTTTAGTTTATTTAAGTTTACAGTTTAATTCAGTTTAATTTAGTTTAGTTTAGTTTACTTTAGGTTAGGTTAGGTTAGGTTAATTTAGTTTAGTTTAGGTTAGGTTAGGTAAGTTTAATTTAGTTTAGTTTGGTTTAGTTTAATTTATAATTTAGTTTATAGTTTTGTTTATAGTATAGTTTAGTTTATAGTTTAATTTAGTTTAGTTTAGTTTAATTTAGGTTAGGTTAGTTTATTTTAGTTTAGTTTAGTTTATAGTTTAGATTAGTTTAGTTTACAGGTTAGCTTATCCTTTAGTTTATAGTGTAGTTTATAGTTTAGTTTAATTTAGTGTAGTTTAGTTTGGTGTAGTTTAGTATAGTTTTGTTTACCTTAGGTTAGGTGAGATTATGTTAGGTTAGGTTAGCTTACTTTATTTTAGTTTATGTTAGGTTAAATTAGGTTAGTTTAGTTAACTTTGGTTTAGTTTAGTTTAGTTAGTTTAGTTTATAATTTAGTTTATATATATGTTTAGTTTAGTTTATAGTTTAATTTATAATTTAGTTTAGTTTAGTTTAATTTAGTTTAATTTAATTTTGAGTATGTTAGGTTAGGTTAGGTTAATTTAGTTTAGTTGAGTTTAATTTAGTTTAGTTTAGTTTAGTTTATAATTTAATTTATAGTTTAGTTTAGTTTACTTTATGGTTTAGTTTAGTTAATTTATAGTTTAATTTAGTTTAGTTTAGTTTAATTTAGTTTAGTTTAGTTTATAGTTTAGTTTAGTTTAGTTTAGGTTAAGTTATGTTAGGTTCGTTTAGTTTAATTTAGTTTAGATTAGGTTACTTTTGATTAGGTTAGGGTAGTTAAGTTTAGTTTAGTTGAATTTAGTTTATAGTTTAATTTATAGTTTAGTTTAGTTTACTTTATAGTTTAGTTTAGTTAATTTACAGTTTAATATACTTTAGTTTAGTCTAGTTTAATTTAGTTTACTTTAATTTATACTTTTGTTTATAGTTTAGTTTAGTTTAGTTTAGTTTAGGTTAATTTATGTTAGGTTAGTTTAGTTTAGATTAGGTTATGTTAGGTTAGGTTAGGCTAGTGTAGTTTATTTTAGTTTAGCTAAATTTGGTTTAGTTTAGTTTAGGATACGTTAGGTTAGTTTAGTTTAGTTTAGTTAAGTGTATGTTAGGTTAGGTTAGTTTAGTTTAGTTTAGTTTAGGTTAGGTTTGGCTAGGGTAGGTTAGGATAGGTTAATTTAGATTATTTTAGTTTAGTTTAGTTTATAGTTTAGTTTACTTTAGTTTATTATTTAATTTAGTGTAGTTTAGTTTATAGCTTCGTTTATAGTTTAGTTTGGTTTAGTTTAGTTTGTCTTAGGTTAGGTTAGGTTAGGTGAGATTAGTTTAGTTTAGTTGAGTTTAATTTAGTTTAGTTTATTTTAGTTTATAGTTTAGTTTAGTTTAGTTTATAATTTATTTTATAGTTTAGTATACGTTAGTTTATAGATTAGTTTATAGTTTAGATAATATTTTAGTTTAGTTTAGTTTAGATTAGGTTAGGGAAGGTTACGTTAGGTTAGTTTATTTTAGTTTAGTTTATGTAAGGTTAGGTTAGGTTAGTTTAGTATAGTTTAGTTTAGTTTTGTTTATAGTTTAGTTTAGTTTAGTTTATAGTTCAGTTTATAGTTTAGTTTAGTTTAGATTAGGTTAGGTTGGGTTAGTTTAGTTTAGGTTAGGTTAGGTTAAGTTAGGTTAGTTTAGTTTAGTATAGTTTAGTTTAGTTTATAGTTTAGTTTATTTTATTTTATAGTTTAGTTTATAGTTTTGTTTAGTTTAGTTTAGTTTAGTTTAGTTATTTTAGGTTAGGTTAGGTTAGTTTAGAGTAGTTTAGTTTAGGTTAGGTTATGATAGGTTAGTGCAGTTTAATTTAATTTAGTTTAGTTTAGTTGAATTTAATTTATTTTAGTTAGGTCAGTTTAGGTAAGGTATGTTAGTTTAGTTTAGTATAGGTTAGGTTAGGTTAGGTTGGGTTAAGTTAGTGTAGTTTCATTTAGTTTGGTTTATTTTAGTTTAGTTTAATATGAGGTTCCGTTTAGTTTAGTTTTGTTTAATTTAGTTTAGTTTATAGTTTAGTTGAGTTTAGGTTAGTTTAGTTGAGTTTAGTTTAGTTTAGTTTAGTTTAGGTTAGGTTAGGTTAGGTTAGATTAACTTTGTTTAGGATAGGTTATGTTAGATTAGGTTAGGTTAGTTTGGTTTAGTTTAGTCTAGTTAAGTTTAGTTTAGTTTATACTTTAGTTTAGTTTAGTTTATTTTATAGTTTAGTTAAGTTTTGTTTATAGATTAGTTTGCAGTTTAGTATGTTTAGTTTAGTTTAATTTAGTTTAGCTAAGTTTAGTTTAGTTTAGTTTATAGTTTAATTTATAATTTAGTTTAGTTTAGTTTAATTTAGTTTAGGTTAGGTTAGTTTAATTTAGTTGTGTTTAATATAGTTTAGTTTAATTTATAGTTTAATTTATAGTTTAGTTTAGTTTACTTTATAGTTTAGTTTACATAATTTATAGTTTAATTTAGTTAAGTTTAGTTTAATTTAGTTTAGTTTAGTTTAGTTTGTAGTTTAGTTTAGTTTAGTTTAGTTTAGGTTAAGTTATGTTTGGTTCGTTTAGTTTAATTTAGTTTAGATTAGGATAGATTAGATTACGTTAGGGCAGTTAAGTTTAGTTTAGTTGAATTTAGGTTATAGTTTGATTTATTGTTTAGTTTAGTTTACTTTATAATTTAGTTTAGTTAATTTATAGTTTAATTTACTTTAGTTTAGTTTAGTTTAATTTAGTTTACTTTAGTTTATAGTTTTGTTTATAGTTTAGTTTAGCTGAATTTTGTTTAGTTTAGTTTAATTTAGGTTACGTTAGGTTAGTTTAGTTTAGTTTAGTGTATGTTAGGTTAGGTTAGTTTAGTTTAGTTAAGTTTAGTTTAATTTAGTCTAGTTTAGTTTAGTTTAGTGTATAGTTTAGGTAATCGTTTAGTTTAGTTTAGATTAGTTTAGTTTAGGTCAGTTTAGTTTAGGTTAAGTTAGCTTAGGTTAGTTTAAATTAGTTTAGTTTAATTTACTTTAGTTTATAGTTTAGTTTATTTAAGTTTGTACTTTAATTTAGATTAGTTTAGTTTAGTTAAGGTTGGGTTATGTTAGATTAGGTTAGATTAGGTTAGTTTGGTTTAATTTAGTCTAGTTAAATTTAGTTTAGTTATACTTTGGTTTAGTTTAGTTTAGTTTATAGATTAGTTTAGTTTTCTTTATAGTTAAGCTTATAGTTTAGTATAGTTTAGTTTAGTTTAATTTAGTTTAGCTAAGTTTAGTTTAGTTTAGTTTAGTTTAGTTTTGGGTAGGTTATGTTAGGTTAGGTTAGGTTAGTTTAGTTTAGTTTAGGTTACGTTAGGTTAGGTTAGGTTAGGTTAGTTTAGTTTAGTTGAGTTTAGTTTAGGTTAGGTTAGGTAAGGTTAGGTTAAGTAAGGTTAGGTTAGTTTAGTTTAGTCTAGTTTATGTTAGGCTAGGTTAGTTTAGTTTAGTTTAGTCTAGGTTAGAATTCGCTAGGGTAAGTTAGGTTAGGTTAGTTTGGATTAGTTTAGTTTAGTTTATATTTTAGTTTACTTTAGTTTATTATTTAATTTAGTGTAGTTTAGTTTATAGTTTCGTTTATAGTTTAGTTTGGTTTAGTTTAGTTTTTTTAGTTTAGCTTAGATTAGTTTAGTTTGTCTTAGGTTAGGTTAGGTTAGGTAAGATTAGTTTAATTTAGTTAAGTTTAATTTAGTTTAGTTTAGTTTATATTTTAGTTTACTTTAGTCTATAGTTCAATTTATAATTTAGTTTAGTTTAGTTTTTAGTTTAGGTTATCGTTTAGTTTAATTTAGATTAGTTTAGTATAGGTCAGTTTAGGTTAGGTTAAGTTAGGTTAGGTTAACTTAGATTAGTTTAGTTTAATTTAGTTTAGTTTATAGTTTAGTTTATTTTAGTTTATAGTTTAATTTAGTTTAGTTTAGTGTAGTTTAGTTTGGTTAGGTTAGGTTAGGTTAATTTAGTTTAGTTTAGGTTAGGTTAGGTAAGTTTAATTTAGATTAGTTTAATTTATAGTTTATTTTATAGTTTTGTTTATAGTTTAGTTTAGTTTATAGTTTAATTTAGTTTAGTTTAGTTTAGTTTAGTATAGTTTAACTTGGGTTAGGTTAGGTTAGTTTAGTTTAGTTTAGTTAAGGTTAGGTTAGGTTAGGTTAATTTACTTTAGTATAGTTTAGTTTAGTTTATTTTAGTTTAGTTTATAGTTTAGTTTACAGTTTAGGTTAGTTTAGTTTAGTTTAGTTTGGGTTAGGTTAGGTTAGGTCAGTTTAGTTTAGTTTAGTTTATAGTTTAATTTAGTTTAGTTTATAATAGTTTAATTTAGTATAGTTTAGGTTATGTTAGGTTAGTTTAGTTCAGTATAGGTTAGATTAAGTTAGGTTAAGTTAAGTCAGTTAGGTTTAGTTTAGTTTAGTTTATATTTTATTTTAGTTTAGTTTAGTTTGTAGTTTAGTTTATACTTTAGTTTATATTTTAGTTTATAGTTTAGTTTAGTTAAGTGTTGTTTATTTTGGTTTAGTTTTGTTTAGTTTAGTTTAAATTAGTTTCGTTTAGGTTAGGTTAGGTAAGTTTAGGTTAGGTTGGGTTAGGTTAGTTTAGTTCAGTCTAGTTTATGTTAGGTGAGGTTAGTTTAGTTTACTTAGGTTTTGTTTATACTTTAGTTTACTTTAGTTTATAGTTTAGTTCATAGTTTATTTTAGTTTAATATATAGTTTAATTTAGTTTAGTTTAGTTTAGTTTAATTTAGGTTAATTTAGTTTAGTTTAGTTTAGGTTAGGTTAGGTTAGGTTAGGTTAAGTTAGTTCAGTTTAGTATAGTTTAGTATAGTTTAAAATATAGTATGTTTAGTTTATAGTTTAGTTCATAGTTTTGTTTAATTTAGTTTAGGTTAGGTTAGACTAGTTTAGTTTAGTTTAGTTTAGTTTAGGTTAGATTAGGTTAGGTTAGTGTAGTTTAGTTTAGTTTAGTTTAGTTGAATTTAGTTTAGTTTAGTTTAGGGTAGGTTAGGTTGGTTTAGTTTTAGTATAGTTTAGGTTCAGTTAGGTTAGGTTAGTTTAGTTTAGTTTAGTTTACTTTAGTTTATTATTTAATTTAGTTTAGTTTAGTTTATAGTTTCGTTTATAGTTTAGTTTGGTTTAGTTTAGTTTAATTTAGTTTAACTTAGATTAGTTTAGTTATTTTTAGGTTAGGTTAGGTGAGGTTAGTTTAGTTCAGTTTAGTTTAATTTAGTTTAGTTTAGTTTATAGTTTAGTTTAGTTTAGTTTATAGTTCAATTTATAGTTTAGTTTAGTTTATTTTATCGTTTAGTTTAGTTTAGTATAGTTTAGTTTAGGTTAGAGTAGGTTAGTTTAGATTAGTTTAGCTTAGCGCAGTTTGGGTTAGGTTAAGTTATGTTATTTCGTTTGGTTTAGTTTAGTTTAGTTTAGTTCATAGTTTAAAGTTTAGTTTATAGTTTAGTTTATAGTTTAGTTTAGATTAGTGTAGTTTAGTTTGGTTTAGTTTATTTTAGTTTAGTTCAGTTTAGTTTCGTTTAGCTTGGGTTATGTTATATTAGGTGAGCTTAGGTTAGCTTAGTTTACCCTAGTTTAGTTTAGGTTAGGTAAGGTTAGAATAGGTTAGTTAAATTTAGTTTAGTTTAATTTAGTTAGGTTTAGTTTAGTTATAGTTTAGTTCATAGTTTAGTTTAGATTATAATTTAATTTATAGTTTAGTTTAGTTTAGTTTAATTTAGTTTAGCTTTCTTTAGTTTCCCTTAGATTACTTTAGTTTAGGATATGTTAGGTTAGGTTAGTTTAGTTTAGTTTAGTTTAGTTTAATTAAGGTTACTTTAGTTTAATTTAGTTTAGTTTAGGTTAGGTTAGGTTAGTTTGGTTTAGTATAGTTTAATTTAGTTTAAAATATAGTATCTTAAGTTTATAGTTTAGTTCATAGTTTTGTTTAGTTTAGTTTAGTTTAGGTTAGGTTAGAGTAGTTTAGGTTAGTGTAGTTTAATTTAGTTTAGTTTAGTTGAATTTAATTTAGTTTTGTTTAGTTTAGGTTAGTTTAGGTTAGTTTAGTTTAGTATAGGTTAGGTTAAGTTAGGTTAGCTTAGTTTAGTTTATAGTTTAGTTTAGTTTAGTTTAGTTTATAGTGTGGTTTATACTTTAGCTTATATTTTAGTTTATAGTTTAGTTTAGATTAGTGTAGTTTAGTTTGGTTTAGTTTGGTTTAGTTTAGTTTAAATTAGTTTCGCTTAGGTTAGGTTAAGTTAGAATAGGTTAGGTTAGGTAAGCCTAGTTTAGTTTAGTTTAGGTTAGGTTAGGTTAGGTTTGGTTAGGTTGGTTAAGTTCAGTTTAGTTTAGTTTAGTTAAGTTTAGTTTAGTTTATAGTTTAGTTCAGTTTAGTTTATAGCTTAGTTTATAGTTTAGTTTAGTTTATAGTTTAATTTATAGTTAAGTTTAGTTTAGTTTAGTTTAATTTAGGTTAGTTAAATTAATTTTAGGGTAGCTTATGTTAGGTTAGGTTAGTTTATAGTTTAATTTATAGTTTAGTTTAGTTTATAATTTAGTTTATAGTTTAGTTCAGTTTATAATAGTTTAGTTTATGTTAGGTTAGGTTAGTTTAGTTTAGTTTAGTTTAGGTTAGGTTTGGCTAGGGTAGGTTAGGATAGGTTAATTTAGATTATTTTAGTTTAGTTTAGTTTATAGTTTAGTTTACTTTAGTTTATTATTTAATTTAGTGTAGTTTAGTTTATAGCTTCGTTTATAGTTTAGTTTGGTTTAGTTTAGTTTGTCTTAGGTTAGGTTAGGTTAGGTGAGATTAGTTTAGTTTAGTTGAGTTTAATTTAGTTTAGTTTATAGTTTAATTTAGTTTAGTTTATAGTTCAATTTATAGATTAGTTTAGTTTATAGTTTATGTTACCGTTTAGTTTAGTTTAGATTAGTTTAGTTTAGGTTAGTTTAGGTTAGGTTAAGTTAGGTTAGGTTAGTTTAGATTAGTTTAGTTTAATTTAGTTAAGTTTATAGTTTAGTTTATTTTAGTTTATAGTTTAATTTAATTTAGTTTAGTTTAGTTTAGTTTAGGTTAGGTTACGTTAGGTTAGGTTAATTTAGTTTAGTGTAGGTTAGGTTAGGTTAGATAAGGTTAATTTACTTTAGTAAAGTTGAGTTTAGTTTATTTTAGTTTAGTTTATTGTTTAGTTTAGTTTATACTTTATTTACAATTTTGTTTAGTTTAGTTTAGTTTAGTTTGGGTTAGGTTGGGTTAGGTTAGGTTAGTTTAGATTAGTTTAGTTTATAGTTTATTTTAATTTAGTTTACTGTTTAGTGTATCCTTTAGTTTATAGTGTAGTTTATAGTTTAGTTTAATTTAGTGTAGTTTAGTTTGGTTTAGCTTAGTATAGTTTTGTTTACTTTAGTTTAGGTGAGATTATGTTAAGTTAGGTTAGCTTACTTTAGTTTAGTTTAGTTTAGGTTAGGTTAGGTTAGGTTAGTTTATTTAACTTTGGTTTAGTTTAGTTTAGTTTAGTTTATAGTTTAGTTTATAGTTTAGTTTATAGTTTAATTTATATTTTAGTTTACTTTAGTTTAATTTAGTTTACAGTAGGTTAGGTTAGGTTAGTTTAGTTTACTTTAGGTTAGGTTAAGTTAGGTTAGGTTAATTTAGTTTAGTTGAGTTTAATTTAGTTTAGTTTAGTTTATAGTTTAATTTATAGTTTAGTTTAGTTTACCTTATAGTTTAGTTTAGTTAATTTATATTTTAATTTAGTTTAGTTTTGTTTAATTTAGTTTAGTTTAGTTCATAGTTTTGTTTATAGTTTTGTTTAGTTTAGTTTAGGTTAGGTTAGGCTAGGTTAGGTAAGTTTAATTTAGTTTAGTTTAGTTTAGTTAAAATTAGTTTGTAGTTTAGTTTATAGTTTAGTTTGTAGTTTAGTTTAGTTTAGTTTAGTTTGGTTTAGTTTAGTTTAGGTTAAGTAATGTTTGGTTCGTTTAGTTTAATTTAGTTTAGATTAGGTTACGTTAGATTAGGTTAGGGTAGTTAAGTTTAGTTTAATTGAATTTATTTTGTAGTTTAATTTATAGTTTAGTTTAGTTTATTTTATAGTTTAGTTTAGTTAATTTATAGTTTATTTTATTTTAGTTTAATCTAGTTTAATTTAGTTTACTTTAGTTTATAGTTTTGTTTATAGTTTAGTTTAGTTTAGTTTAGGTTAATTTATGTTAGGTTTGTTTAGTTTAGTTTAGGTTAGGTTAGGTTAGGATAGGTTAGTGTAGTTTAGTTTAGTTTAGCTGAATTTTGTTTAGTTTAGTTTAGGTTACCTTAGGTTAGTTTAGTTTAATTTAGTTTAGTGTATGTTAGGTTAGGTTATTTTAATTTAGTTTACTTTATTTTAGTTTATAGTTTAGTTTAGTTTAGTTTAAAATTTATTTTATAATTTAGTATACTTTAGTTTATAGATTAGTTTATTGTTTAGTTAATATTTTAGTTTATTTTAGTTTACGTTAGGTTAGGTTAGGCAAGGTTAGGTTAGGTTAGGTAAGGTTAGTTTAGTTTAGTTTAGTCTAGTTAAATTTAGTTTAGTTATACTTTAGTTTAGTTTAGTTTATAGTTTAGTTTAGTTTTCTTTATAGTTAAGTTTATAGTTTAGTTTAGTTTAGTTTAATTTAGTTTAGCTAAGTTTAGTTTAGTTTAGTTTAGTTTAGTTTTGGGTAGGTTATGTTAGGTTAGGTTAGGTTAGTTTAGTGTAGTTTAGGTTAGGTTAGGTTAGGTTAGGTTAGTTTAATTTAGTTGAGTTTAGTTTAGTTTATGTTAGGTTAGGTAAGGTTAGGTTGGGTTAGGTTAGGTTAGTTTAGTTTAGTCTAGTGTATGTGAGGTTAGGTTAGTTTAGTTTAGTTTAGTCTAGGTTAGGTTTCGCTAGGTTAAGTTAGGTTAGGTTAGTTTAGATTAGTTTAGTTTAGTTTATATTTTAGTTTACTTTAGTTTATTATTTAATTTAGTGTAGTTAATTTATAGTTTCGTTTATAGTTTAGTTTGGTTTAGTTTAGTTTTTTTTAGTTAAGCTTAGATTAGTATAGTTTGTCTTAGGTTAGGTTAGGTTAGGTGAGATTAGTTTGATTTAGTTGAGTTTAATTTAGTTTAGTTTAGTTTATATTTTAGTTTAGTTTAGTCTATAGTTCAATTTATAGTTTAGTTTAGTTTAGTTTTTAGTTTAGGTTATCGTTTAGTTTAGTTTAGATTAGATTAGTTTAGTTTAGGTCAGTTTATGTTAGGTTAAGTTAGGTTAGGTTAGTTTAGATTAGTTTAGTTTAATTTATTTTAGTTTATAGTTTAGTTTATTTTAGTTTATAGTTTAATTTAGTTTAGTTTAGTTTAGTGTAGTTTAGTTTGGTTAGGTTAGGTTAGGTTAATTTAGTTTAGTTTAGGTTAGGTTAGGTAAGTTTAATTTAGTTTAGTTTAATTTATAGATTATTTTATAGCTTTGCTTATAGTTTAGTTTATAGTTTAATTTAGTTTAGTTTAATTTAGTTTAGTATAGTTTAACTTGGGTTAGGTTAGGTTAGTTTTGTTTAGTTTAGTTAAGGCTAGGTTACATTAGGTTAGGTTAATTTACTTTAGTATAGTTTAGTTTAGTTTTTTTTAGTTTAGTTTATAGTTTAGTTTACAGTTTAGGTTAGTTTATTTTCGTTTAGTTTAGTTTGGGTTAGGTTAGGTTAGGTCAGTTTAGTTTAGTTTAATTTATAGTTAAGTTTAATTTAGTTTACTTTGATTTAGTTTAGTTTAGTTTATTTTAGTGCAGCTTATGTTAGGTTAGGTAAGGTAAGTTTAGTTTATAGTTTAATTTATAGTTTATTTTAGTTTATAGTTTAGTTTATAGTTTAGTTTAGTTTAGTTTATAATAGTTTAATTTAGGTTAGATTAGGTTAGTTTAGTTTAGTTTAGTTTAGGTTAGGTTTGGCTAGGTTAAGTTAGGTTAGGTTAGTTTAGGCTAGTTTAGTTTAGTTTAGTTTATAGTTTAGTTTACTTTAGTTTATTATTTAATTTATTGTAGTTTAGTTTATTTTAGTTTGTAGTTTAATTTAGTTTTGTTTAGTTTAGTTTCGTTTAATTTAGTTTAGTTTAGTTTATAGTTTAATTTATAAGTCAGTTTAGTTTAGTTTATTTTAGTTAATGGTTTAGTTTAGTTTATAATTTATTTTATAATTTAGTGTACTTTATTTTATAGATTAGTTTATAGTTTAGTTAAAATTTTAGTTTAGTTTAGTTTAGTTTAGGTTAGGTTCAGTTAGGTTAGGTTAGTTTTGTTTAGTATAGTTTAGTTTATTTTAAATATACTATCTTTAGTTTATAGTTTAGTTCATAGTTTTCTTTAGATTAGTTTAGTTTAGGTTAGGTTAGATTAGTTTAGTTTAGTTTAGTTTAGTTTAGTTTATGTTAAATTAGGTTAGGTTAGTGTAGTTTAGATTAATTTAGTTTAGTTGAATTTAATTTAGTTTAGTTTAGGTTAGATTAGGTTCGTTTAGGTTAGATTAGTTTAGGTTAGTGTAGTTTAGTTTAGTTTAGTGTAGTTTAGTTTGGTTTAGTTTTGTTTAGTTTAGTTTAGTTCAGTTTCGTTTTGGTTAGGTTATGTTAGATTAGGTTAGGTTAGCTTAGCTTAGTTTAGATTAATTTAGTTTCGGTTAGGTTAGGAAGGGTTAGGTTAGTTAAGTTTAGTTTAGTTTGGTTTAGTTAAGTTTAGTTTAGTTTATAGTTTAGTTCAGTTTAGTTTATAGCTTAGTTTGTAGCTTAGTTTTGTTCATAGTTTAATTTAAATTTAAGTTTAGTTTAGTTAAATTAGTTAAACTTAGTTTATTTAGTTTAGTTTATTTTAGGGTAGCTTATGTTAGGTTAGGTTAGGTTAGAATGGTTTATAGTTTAATTTACTGTTTACTTAAGTTTATAGTTTAAATTTATAGTTTAGTTTAGTTTAGCTTATAATAGTTTAGTTTAGTTTAGTTTATAATAGTTTAGTTTAGTTTAGTTTAGTTTAGGTTAGGTTAGGCTAGGTAATGTTATGTTAGGTTAGTTTAGATTAGTTTATTTTAGATTAGTTTATAGTTTAGTTTACCTTAGTTTATTATTTAATTTAGTTTAGTTTAGTTTATAGTTTCGTTTATAGTTTAGTTTGGTTTAGTTTAATTTAGTTTACCTTAGGTTAGTTAAGTTTGTTTTAGGTTAGGTTAGGTTAGGTGAGGTTAGTTTAGTTTAGTTTAATTTAGTTTATAGATTATTTTAGTTTAGTTTATAGTTTTGTTTATCGTTTAGTTTAGTTTAGTTTAGTTTAGTTTAGGTTAGAGTAGGTTAGTTTAGATTAGTTTAGTTTAGGTCAGTTTAGTTTAGGTTAAGTTAGCTTGGGTTAGTTTAGATTAATTTAGTTTAATTTAGTTTAGTTTATAGTTTAGTTTATTTTAGTTTGTAGTTTAATTTATTTTAGTTTAGTTTAGTTTGGTTTAGGTTAGGTTAGGTTAGGTTAGTTTAGTTTTGTTTAGGTTGGGTTTTGTTAGATTAGGTTAGATTAGGTTAGTTTGGTTTAGTTTAGTCTAGTTAAATTAAGTTTAGTTATACCTTAGTTTAGTTTGGTTTAGTTTATAGTTTAGTTTAGTTTTGTTTATAGTTAAGTTTACAGTTTAGTATAGTTTAGTTTATTTTAATTTAGAGTAGCTAAGTTTAGTTTAGTTTAGTTTAGTTTAGTTTTGGGTAGGTTATGTTAGGTTAGTTTAGTTGAGTTTAGTTTAGTTTAGGTTAGGTTAGGTAAGTTTAGGTTATGTTGGGTTAGGTTAGTTTATTTTAGTCCAGTTTATGTTAGGTTAAGTTAGTTTAGTTTAGTTAGGTTTTGTTTATAGTTTAGTTTAATTTAGTTTATAGTTTAGTTCATAGTTTATTTTAGTTTAATACATAATTTAAATTAGTTTAGTTTAGTTTAGTTTAATTTAGGTAAATTTAGTTTATTTTAGGTTAGGTTAGGTTAGGTTAGGTTAGGTTAGGTTAGGTTAAGTTAGTTAAGTTTTGTTTATAGTTTAGTTTATTTTAGTTTACAGTTTATTGTACAGCTCAGTTTAGTTTAGTTTAGTATAGTATAGTTTACTTTAGTTTAAGTTAGGTTAGGTTGGGTTAGTTTAGTTTAGTTTTGGTTGGGTTAGGTTAGGTAAGGTTAATTTAGATTAAATAATTTTTGTTTAGTTTTGTTTATAGATTACTTTACTTTAGTGTATAGTTTAATTTAGTTTACTTTAGATTATTTTAATTTGGTTTAGTTTATTTTAGTTTAGTTTAGTTTAGGTTAGCTTAGGTTAGTTTAGTTTAGTATAGGTTATGTTAGGTTATGTAAGTTTAATTCAGTTTAGTTTAGTTTAGTTTATAGTTTAATTTATATTTTTGTTTATAGTTAATTTAGTTTAGTTTAGTTTAGTTTAGTTTAGGTTACGTTAGGTTAGTTTAGTTTAGTTTAGTGTAGTTTAGTTTTGTTTAGGATAGGTTAGGTTAGGTTAGTGTAGATTAGTTTAGGTTAGGTTAGGTTAGTTTGGTTTAGTTTAGTTAAGTTTAGTTCAGTTTATTCTTTAGTTTAGTTTAGTTTATTTTATAGTTTATTATAGTTTTGTTTATAGTATATTTTGCAGTTTAGTATAGTTTTTTTTAATTTATGTTAGGTTAGGTTAGTTTAATTTAGTTTAGATTTGTTTATAGTTAGGTTTACTTTAGTTTATAGTGTAGTTTATAGTTTAGTTTAGTTTAGTTTATAGTTTAATTTAGTTTAGTTTAGTTTAGTTTAATTTAGGTTAATTTAGTTTAGTTTAGTTTAGTGTAGTTTAAAATATAGTATCTTTAGTTTATAGTTTAGTTCAAAGTTTTGTTTAGTTTAGTTTAGTTTAGTTTAGTTTAGGTTAGTATAGAGTAGTTTAGTTTAGTTAAGTTTAGGTTACGTTATGTTAGTTTAGTTTAGTTTAGTGTATGTTAGGTTAGGTTAGTTTAGTTTAGTTTAGTTTAGTTTAGTTTATAGTTTAGTTTAGTTTTGTTTATAATTCATTTTATAATTTAGTATTCTTTAATTTATAGATTAGTTTATAGTTTAGTTAAATTTTTAGTTTAGTTTATTTTAGTTTTGGTTAGGTTACGGAAGGTTAGGTTAGGTTAGGTCAGTTTAGATTAGTTTGGTTTATGTAAGGTTAGGTTAGATTAGTTTAGTATAGTTTACTTTACTTTAGTTTACAGTTTAGTTAAGTTTAGTTTATAGTTCAGTTTATAGTTTAGTTTAGTTTAGGTTAGGTTGGGTTAGTTGAGTTTAGTTTAGTTTGGGTTAGGTTAGGTTAGTTTAGTTTAGTTTACAGTTTAGTTTATTCTTTAGTTTATAGTGTAGTTTATAGTTTAGTTTAATTTAGTATGTTTAGTTTGGTTTATTTTAGTATAGTTTCGTTTACGTGTGGTTATGTTAGATTAAGTTAGGTTAGGTTAGCTTACTTTAGTTTAGTTTAGGTTAGGTTAGGATAGGTTAGTTTAGTTTAGTTAAGTTTAGTTTAATTTAGTTTAGTTTAGTTTAGTTTAGTGTATAGTTTAGGTAATCGTTTAGTTTAGTTTAGATTAGTTTAGTTTAGGTCAGTTTAGTTTATGTTAAGTTAGCTTAGGTTAGTTTAGATTAGTTTAGTTTAATTTACTTTAGTTTATAATTTAGTTTATTTTAGTTTGTAGTTTAATTTATATTAGTTTAGTTTAGTTTAGGTTGGGTTATATTAGATTAGGTTAGATTAGGTTAGTTTGGTTTAGTTTAGTATAGTTAAATTTAGTTTAGTTATACTTTAGTTTAGTTTAGTTTAGTTAATAGTTTAGTTTAGTTTTCTTTATAGTTAAGCTTATAGTTTAGTATAGTTTAGTTTAGTTTAATTTAGTTTAGCTAAATTTAGTTTAGTTTAGTTTAGTTTAGTTTTGGGTAGGTTATGTTAGGTTAGGTTAGGTTAGTTTAGTTTAGTTTAGGTTAGGTTAGGTTAGGTAAGGTTAGGTTAGGTTAGGTTAGGTTAGTTTAGATTAGTCTAGTTTATGTTAGGTTAGGTTAGTTTAGTTTAGTTTAGTCTAGCTTAGGTTTCGCTAGGTTAAGTTAGGTTAGGTTAGTTTAGATTAGTTTAGTTTAGTTTAGTTTACATTTTAGTTTACTTTAGTTTATTATTTAATTTAGTGTAGTTTAGTTTATAGTTTCGTTTATAGTTTAGTTTGGTTTAGTTTAGTTTTTTTTAGTTTAGCTTAGATTAGTTTAGTTTGTCTTAGGTTAGGTTAGGTTAGGTGAGATTAGTTTAATTTAGTTGAGTTTAATTTAGTTTAGTTTAGTTTATATTTTAGTTTAGTTTAGTCTATAGTTCAATTTATAGTTTAGTTTAGTTTTTAGTTTAGGTTATCGTTTATTTTAGTTTAGATTAGTTAAGTTTAGGTCAGTTTAGGTTAGGTTAAGTTAGGTTAGGGTAGTTTAGATTAGTTTAGTTTAATTTAGTTTAGTTTATAGTTTATTTTATTTTAGTTTATAGTTTAATTTAGTTTAGTTTAGTGTAGTTTAGTTTGGTTAGGTTAGGTTAGGTTAATTTAGTTTAGTTTAGGTTAGGTAAGTTTAATTTAGTTTAGTTTAATTTATAGTTTATTTTATAGTTTTGTTTATAGTTTAGTTTAGTTTATAGTTTAATTTAGTTTAGTTTAGTTTAGTTTAGTATAGTTTAACCTAGATTACTTTAGGTTAGTTTAGTTTAGTTTATTTAAGGTTAGGTTAGGTTAGGTTAGGTTAATTTACTTTAGTATAGTTTAGTTTAGTTTATTTTAGTTTAGTTTATAGTTTAGTTTACAGTTTAGGTTAGTTTAGTTTAGTTTAGTTTAGTTTGGGTTAGGTTAGGTTAGTTCAGTTTAGTTTAGTTTATAGTTTAGTTTAGTTTAGTTTAGTTTATTTTAGGTTATTATAGGTTAGTTTAGTTTAGTTTAGTTTAGTTTATAGTTTAGTTTAGTTTAGTTTAGTTTATTTTAGGTTATGTTAGGTTAGTTTATAGTTTAGTTTAGTTTAGTTTAGTTTATAGTTTAGTTTATAATTTAGTTTATATTTTAGTTTACAGTTTAGTTTAGTTTAGTGTTGTTTATTTTGGTTTTGTTTTGTTTAGTTTAGTTTAAATTGGTTTCGTTTACGTTAGGTTATTTTATATTACATTAGGTTAGGTAAGCTTAGATTAGTTTAGTTTAGTTTAGGTTAGGTTAGGTTAGGTTAGGTTAGGTTAGTTAAGTTCAGTTTAGTTTAGTTAAGTTAAGTTAAGTTTAGTTGATAGTTTAGTTCAGTTTAGTTTATAGCTTAGTTTATAGTTTAGTTTAATTTATAGTTTAATTTATAGTTAAGTTTAATTTAGTTTAGTTTGATTTAGTTTAGTTTAGTTTATTTTAGTGTAGCTTATGTTAGTTTAGGTAACGTTAGTTTAGTTGATAGTTTAATTTATGGTTTAGTTTAGTTTATAATTTAGTTTATAGTTTAGTTTAGTTTAGTTTATAACAGTTTAGTTTAGGTTAGGTTAGGTTAGTTTAGTTTAGTTTAGGTTAGGTTTGGCTAGGTTAAGTTAGGTTAGGTTAGTTTAGGCTAGTTTAGATTAGTATAGTTTATAGTTTAGTTTATTATAGTTTATTATTTAATTTAGTGTAGTTTAGTTTATAGTTTAGTTTATTTATTTTGTAGTTTTATTTTGTTTTGTTTAGTTTAGTTTAGTTTAGGTTAGGTTAGTTTAGTTTAGTTTCGTTTAATTTAGTTTGGTTAAGTTTATAATTTAGTTAAGTTTAGTTTATAGTTTAATTTATAATTTAGTTTAGTTTAGTTTACTTTAGGTTAGGTTAGGTTAGGTTAATTTAGTTTAGTTTAGGTTAGGTTTGGTAAGTTTAATTTAGTTTAGTTTGGTTTAGTTTAATTTATAGTTTAGTTTATAGTTTTGTTTATAATTTAGTTTAGTTTATAGTTATTTTAGTTTAGTTTAGTTTAGTTTAATTTGGGGTAGGTTAGTTTAGTTTAGTTTAGTTTATAATTTAGATTAGTTTATAGTTTACTTTACAATTTTGATTAGTTTACTTTAGTTTAGTTTAGTTTGGGTTAGGTTAGGATAGGTTAGTTTAGTTTAGTTTAGTTTAGTTTACAGTTTAGTTAATCCTTCAGTTTATAGTGTAGTTTATACTTTAGTTTAATTTAGTGTAGTTTAGTTTGGTTTAGTTTAGTATAGTTTAGTTTACTTTAGGTTAGGTTAGATTATGTTAGGTTTGGTTAGCTTACTTTATTTTAGTTTAGTTTAGGTTAGGTTAGGTTAGTTTAGTTTAGTTAACTTTGGTTTAGTTTAGTTTAGTTTAGTTTATAGTTTAGTATATAGTTTAGTTTAATTAAGTTTATAGTTTAATTTATAATTTAGTTTAGTTTAGTTTAATTTAGTTTAGAGTAGGTTAGGTTAGGTTAGGTTAGTTTAGTTTAGTTTAGGTTAGGTTAGGTTAGGTTAGGTTAATTTAGTTTAGTTGAGTTTAATTTAGTTTACTTTAGCTAAGTTAATAGTTTAATTTATAGTTTAGTTTAGTTTTTTTATAGATTTATTTAGATAATTTAAATTTAATATAGTTTAGTTTAGTTTGTAGTTTAGTTTTGTTTAGTTTAGTTTAGTTTAGCTTAGTTTAGGTTAAGTTATGTTAGGTTCGTTTAGTTAATATTAGTTTAGATTAGATTAGATTAGATTACGTTAGGGTAGTTAAGTTTAGTTTAGTTGAATTTAGGTTATAGTTTGATTTATAGTTTAGTTTAGTTTACTTTATAGTATAGTTTAGTTAATTTATAGTTTAATTTACTTTAGTTTAGTTTAGTTTAATTTAGTTTGCTTTAGTTTATAGTTTTGTTTATAGTTTAGTTTAGTTTAGGTTAATTTATGTTACGTTAGTTTAGTTTAGTTTAGTTTAGTTTAGTTTAGGTTAGGTTAGGTAAGGTTAGTTTAGTTTAGTTAAGTTTAGTTTAATTTAGTTTAGTTTAGTTTAGTTTATTTTAGTTTGTATTTTAATTTAGATTAGTTTAGCTCAGTTTAGGTTGGGTTATGTTAGATTAGGTTAGATTAGGTTAGTTTGGTTTAGTTTAGTCTAGTTAAATTTAGTTTAGTTATACTTTAGTTTAGTTTAGTTTAGTTAATAGTTTAGTTTAGTTTTCTTTATAGTTAAGTTTATAGTTTAGTATAGTTTAGTTTAGTTTAATTTAGTTTAGCTAAGTTTAGTTTAGTTTAGTTTAGTTTAGTTTTGGGTAGGTTTTGTTAGGTTAGGTTAGGTTAGTTTAGTTTAGTTTAGGTTAGGTTAGGTTAGGTTAGGTTAGTTTAGTTTAGTTGAGTTTAGTTTAGTTTAGGTTAGGTTAGGTAAGGTTATGTTAGGTAAGGTTAGGTTAGTTTAGTTTAGTCTAGTTTATGTTAGGTTAGGTTAGTTGAGTTTAGTTTAGTTTTGTTTATAGTTTAGTGTAGTTTAGTTTATAGTTTAGTTCATAGTTTATTTTAGTTTAATATATAGTTTAAATTAGTTTAGTTTAGTTTAATTTAGGTTAATTTAGTTTAGTTTAGGTTAAGTTAGGTTAGGTTAGGTTAGGTTAAGTTAGTTCAGTTTAATATAGTTTAGTTTAGTTTAAAATTTTAGTATCTTTAGTTTATAGTTTAGTTCATAGTTTTGGTTAGTTTAGTTTAGTTTAGGTTAGGTTAGAGTAGTTTGGTTTAGTTTATTTTAGTTTAGTTTAGGTTAGATTAGGTTAGGTTAGAGTAGTTTAGTTTAGTTGAATTTAGTTTACTTTAGTTTAGTTTAGAGTAGGTTAGGTTGGTTTAGTTTTAGTATAGGTTAGTTTCAGTTAGCTTAGGTTAAATTAGTTTAGTTTAGTTTGATTTAGTTTAGTTTATAGTTTAGTTTATTTTAGTTTGTAGTTTAATTTAGTTTAGTTTAGTTTAATTTAGGTTAGGTTAGGTTAGGTTAGGCTAGTTTTGTTTAGTTCAGGTTGGATTATGTTAGATTAGGTTAGATTAGGTTAGTTTGGTTTAGTTTAGTCTAGTTAAATATACTTTAGTTATACTTTAGTTTAGTTTAGTTTATAGTTTAGTTTAGTTTTGTTTATAGTTAAGTTTATAATTTAGTATAGTTTATGTTAGGTTAGGTTAAGTTAATTTAGTTTAGTTTAGTTTAGGTTAGGTTAGGTTAGGTTAGTTTAGTCTAGGTTAGGTTTCGCTAAGTTAAGTTAGGTTAGGTTAGTTTAGATTAGTTTAGTTTAGTTTATATTTTAGTTTACTTTAGTTTATTATTTAATTTAGTGTAGTTAATTTATAGTTTCGTTTATAGTTTAGTTTGGTTTATTTTAGTTTTTTTTAGTTTAGCTTAGATTAGTTTAGTTTGTCTTAGGTTAGGTTAGGTTAGGTGAGATTAGTTTAATTTAGTTGAGTTTAATTCAGTTTAGTTTAGTTTATATTTTAGTTTAGTTTAGTCTATAGTTCAATTTATAGTTTAGTTTAGTTTAGTTTTTAGTTTAGGTTATCGTTTAGTTTAGTTTAAATTAGTTTAGTTTAGGTCAGTTTATGTTATGTTAAGTTAGGTAAGGTTAGTTTAGATTAGTTTAGTTTAATTAAGTTTATAGTTTAGTTTATTTTAGTTTATAGTTTAATATAGTTTAGTTTAGTTTAGTGTAGTTTAGTTTGGTTAGGTTAGGTTAATTTAGTTTAGTTTAGGTTAGGTTAGGTAAGTTTAATTTAGTTTAGTTTAATTTATAGATTATTTTATAGTTTTGCTTATAGTTTAGTTTAGTTTATAGTTTAATTTAGTTTAGTTTAGTTTAGTTTAGTATAGTTTAACTTGGGTTAGGTTAGGTTAGTTTTGTTTAGTTTAGTTAACGCTAGGTTACGTTCGGTTAGGTTAATTTACTTTAGTATAGTATAGTTTAGTTTATTTTAGTTTAGTTTATAGTTTAGTTTACAGTTTAGGTTAGTTTATTTTAGTTTAGTTTAGTTTGGGTTAGGTTAGGTTAGGTCAGTTTAGTTTAGTTTAATTTATAGTTAAGTTTAATTTAGTTTAGTTTGATTTAGTTTAGTTTAGTTTATTTTTGTGCAGCTTATGTTAGGTTAGGTAAGGTAAGTTTAGTTTATAGTTTAATTTATAGTTTAGTTTAGTTTATAGTTTAGTTTATAGTTTAGTTTAGTTTAGTTTATAATAGTTTAGTTTAGGTTAGGTTAGGTTAGTTTAGTTTAGTTTAGTTTAGGTTAGGTTTGGCTAGGTTAAGTTAGGTTAGGTTAGTTTTGGCTAGTTTAGTTTAGTTTAGTTTATAGTTTAGTTTACTTTAGTTTATTATTTAATTTAGTGTAGTTTATTTTATAGTTTAGTTTATTTTAGTTTGTAGTTTAATTTAGTTTTGTTTAGTTTAGTTTAGTTTAGGTTATGTTAGTTTAGTTTAGTTTCGTTTAATTTAGTTTAGTTTAGTTTATAGTTTAATTTATAATTTAGTTTAGTTTAGTTTATATTTTAGTTTATCGTTTAGTTAAGATTAGTTTAGTTTATGTCTGTTTAGGTTAGGTTAAGTTATGTTAGGTTAGTTTAAATTAGTTTAGTTTAATTTAGTTTATAGTTTAGTTTATTTTAGTTTATAGCTTAATTTAGTTTAATTTAGTTTAGTTTAGTTTACTTTAGGTTAGGTTAGGTTAGGTTAATTTAGTTTATTTTAGGTTAGGTTAGGTAAGTTTAATTTATTTTAGTTTGGTTTAGTTTAATTTATAGTTTAGTTTATAGTTTTGTTTATAGTTTAGTGTAGTTTATAGTTTAATTTAGTTTAGTTTAGTTTAATTTAGGTTGGGTTAGTTTAGTTTAGTTTAGTTTAGTTTATAGTTTAGTTTAGTTTATAGTTTACTTTACAGTTTTGTTTAGTTTAGTTTAGTTTAGTTTGGGTTAGGTTAGGTTAGGTTAGGTTTATTTAGTTTAGTTTAGTTTATAGTTTAGTTTAGTTTAGTTTACAGTTTAGTTTATCCTTTAGTTTATAGTTTAGTTTAATTTAGTGTAGTTTAGTTTGGTTTAGTTTAGTATAGTTTAGTTTACTTTAGGTTAGGTTAAATTATGTTAGGTTTGGTTAGCTTACTATAGTTTAGTTTAGTTTAGGTTAGGTTAAGTTGATTTAGTTTAGCTTACTTAACTTTGGTTTAGTTTAGTTTAGTTTAGTTTATAATTTAGTTTACTGTTTAGTTTAGTTAAGTTTGTAATTTAATTTATAATTTAGTTTATTTTAGTTTAGTTTAATTTAGTTTAGAGTAGGTTAGGTTAGGTTAGGTTAGTTTAGTTTAGTATAGGTTAGGTTAGGTTAGGTTAGGATAGGTTAATTTAGTTTAGTTGAGTTTAATTTAGTTTAGTTTAGTTTAGTTAATAGTTTAATTTATAGTTTAGTTTAGTTTTTTTATAGTTAGTTTAGTTAATTTATAGTTTAATATAGTTTAGTTTAGTTTAATTTAGTTTAGTTTATTTTGTAGTTCAGTTTAGTTTAGTTTAGTTTAGTTTAGTTTAGGTTAAATTATGTTAGGTTCGTTTAGTTTAATTCAGTTTAGATTAGGTTAGATTAGATTACGTTAGGGTAGTTAAGTTTAGTTTAGTTGAATTTAGGTTATAGTTTGATTTATAGTTTAGTTTAGTTTACTTTATAGTTTAGTTTAGTTAACTTATATTTTAATTTACTTTAGTTTAGTTTAATTTAGTTTACTTTAGTTTATAGTTTTGTTTATAGTATAGTTTAGTTTAGTTTAGGTTAATTTATGTTACGTTAGTTTAGTTTAGTTTGGCTGAATTTTGTTTATTTTAGTTTAGTTTAGGTTACGTTAGCTTAGTTTAGTTTATTTTAGTGTATGTTAGGTTACGTCAGTTTAGTTTAGTTTATTTTAGTTTATAGTTTAGTTTAGTTTAGTTTATAATTTATTTTATAATTTAGTGTACTTTAATTTATAGATTAGTTTATAGTTTAGTTAAAATTTTAGTTTAGTTTAGTTTAGTTTAGGTTAGGTTCAGTTAGGTTAGGTTAGTTTTGTTTAGTATAGTTTAGTTTAGTTTAAATATAGTATCTTTAGTTTATAGTTTAGTTCATAGTTTTCTTTAGTTTAGTTTAGTTTAGGTTAGGTTAGAGTAGTTTAGTTTAGTTTAGTTTATGTTAAATTAGGTTAGGTTAGTGTAGTTTAGTTTAATTTAGGTTAGTTGAATTTAATTTAGTTTAATTTAGGTTAGGTTAGGTTAGTTTAGGTTAGATTAGTTTAGGTTAGTGTAGTTTAGTTTAGTTTGGTGTAGTTTAGTTTGGTTTAGTTTTGTTTAGTTTAGTTTAGTTCAGTTTCGTTTAGGTTAGGTTATGTTAGATTAGGTTAGGTTAGCTTAGCTTAGTTTAGTTTAATTTAGTTTCGGTTAGGTTAGGATAGGTTAGGTTAGTTAAGTTTAGTTTAGTTTAGCTTAGTTAAGTTTAGTTTAGTTTATAGTTTAGTTCAGTTTAGTTTGTAGTTTAATTTAGTTTAGTTTAGTTTAGTTTGGTTTAGGTTAGGTTAGGTTAGGTTAGTTTAGTTTAGTTTAGGTTGGGTTATGTTAGATTAGGTTAGATTACGTTAGTTTGGTTTAGTTTAGTATAGTTAAATTTAGTTTAGTTATACTTTAGTTTAGTTTGGTTTAGTTTATAGTTTAGTTTAGTTTTGTTTATAGTTAAGTTTATAATTTAGTATAGTTTAGTTTAGTTTAATTTAGAGTAGCTAAGTTTAGTTTAGTTTAGTTTAGTTTAGTTTTGGGTAGGTTATGTTAGGTTAGGTTAGGTTAGTTTAGTTTAGTTTAGGTTAGTTTAGGTTAAGTTAGGTTTGTTTAGTTTAGTTGAGTTTAGTTTAGTTTAGGTTAGGTTAGGTAAGTTTAGGTTATGTTGGGTTAGGTTAGTTTATTTTAGTCCAGTTTATGTTAGGTTAAGTTAGTTTAGTTTAGTTAGGTTTTGTTTATAGTTTAGTTAAATTTAGTTTATAGTTTAGTTCATAGTTTATTTTAGTTTAATACATAATTTAAATTAGTTTAGTTTAGTTTAGTTTAATTTAGGTAAATTTAGTTTATTTTAGTTTAGTTTAGGTTAGGTTAGGTTGGGTTAGTTTAGTTTAGTTTAGTTTAGGTTAGGTTAGGTTAGGTAAGGTTAATTTAGATTATATTATTTTTGTTTAGTTTTGTTTATAGATTACTTTACTTTAGTGTATAGTTTAATTTAGTTTACTTTAGATTATTTTAATTTGGTTTAGTTTATTTTAGTTTAGTTTAGTTTAGGTTAGCTTAGGTTAGTTTAGTTTAGTATAGGTTATGTTAGGTTATGTAAGTTTAATTCAGTTTTGTTTACAGTTAATTTAGTTTAGTTTAGTTTAGTTTAGTTTAGGTTACGTTAGGTTAGTTTAGTTTAGTTTAGTGTAGTTCAGTTTTGTTTAGGATAGGTTAGGTTAGGTTAGTGTAGATTAGTTTAGGTTAGGTTAGGTTAGTTTGGTTTAGTTTAGTTAAGTTTAGTTCAGTTTATTCTTTAGTTTAGTTTAGTTTAGTTTATAGTTTAGTTTAGTTTTGTTTATAGTTTATTTTGCAGTTTAGTATAGTTTAGTTTAATTTATGTTAGGTTAGTTTAATTTAGTATAGATTTGTTTATAGTTAGGTTTACTTTAGTTTATAGTGTAGTTTATAGTTTAGTTTAGTTTAGTTTATAGTTTAATTTAGTTTAGTTTAGTTTAGTTTAATTTAGGTTAATTTAGTTTAGTTTAGTTTAGTGTAGTTTAAAATATAGTATCTTTAGTTTATAGTTTAGTTTATAGTTTTGTTTAGTTTAGTTTAGTTTAGGTTAGTATAGAGTAGTTTAGTTTAGGTCAGTTTAGTTTAGGTTAAGTTAGCTTAGGTTAGTTTAGCTTAGTTTAGTTTAACTTAGTTTAGTTTATGGTTTAGTGTATTTTAGTTTGTAGTTTAATTTAGGTTTGTTTAGTTTAGGTTGGGTTATGTTAGATTAGGTTAGATTAAGTTAGTTTGGTTTAGTTTAGTCTAGTTAAATTTAGTTTAGTTATACTTTAGTTTAGTTTAGTTTAGTTTATAGTTTAGTTTAGTTTTCTTTATAGTTAAGTTTATGGTTTAGTATAGTTTAGTTTAGTTTAATTTAGTTTAGCTAAGTTTAGTTCAGTTTAGTTTAGTTTAGTTTTGGGTAGGTTATGTTAGGTTAGTTTAGGTTAGTTTAGTTTAGTTTAGGTTAGGTTAGGTTAGGTTAGGTTAGTTTAGTTTAGTTGAGTTTAGTTTAGTTTAGGTTAGGTTAGGTAAGGTTAGGCTAGGTTAGGTTAGGTTAGTTTAGATTAGTCTAGTTTATGTTAGGTTAGGTTAGTTTAGTTTAGTTTAGTTTTGTTTATAGTTTAGTTTAGTTTAGTTTATAGTTTAGTTCATAGCTTATTTTAGTTTAATATATAGTTTAATTTAGTTTAGTTTAGTTTAATTTAGATTAATTTAGTTTAGTTTAGGTTAGGTTAGGTTAGGTTAGGTTAAGTTAGTTCAGTTTAGTATAGTTTAGTTTAGTTTAAAATATAGTATCTTTAGTTTATAGTTTAGTTCATAGTTTTGTTTAGTTTAGTTTAGTTTAGTTTAGGTTAGAGTAGTTTAGTTTAGTTTAGTTTAGGTTAGATTAGGTTAGGTTAGTGTAGTTTAGTTTAGTTGAATTTAGTTTACTTTAGTTTAGTTTAGGGTAGGTTAGGTTGGTTTAGTTTTAGTGTAGGTTAGGTTCAGTTAGCTTAGGTTAGATTAGTTTAGTTCTGTTTAATTTAGTTTAGTTTATATTTTAGTTAATTTTAGTTTGAAGTTTAATTTAGTTTAGTTTAGTTTAGTTTAGGTTAGGTTAGGTTAGGTTAGTTTAGTTTAGTTTAGGTTGGTTGGTTTATGTTAGATTAGGTTAGATTAGTTTAGTTTGGTTTAGTTTAGTCTAGTTAAATTTAGTTTAGTTATATTTTAGTTTAGTTTAGTTTAGTTTATAGTTTAGTTTAGTTTTGTTTATAGTTAAGTTTATAATTTAGTATAGTTTAGTTTAGTTTAATTTGGTTTAGCTAAGTTTAGTTTAGTTTGGTTTAATTTAGTTTTGGGTAGGTTATGTTAGGTTAGGTTAGGTTTGTTTAGTTTAGTTTAGGTTAGTTTAGGTTAGGTTAGGTTAGTTTAGTTGAGTTTAGTTTTGTTTATAGTTTAATTTAGTTTAGTTTATAGTTTAGTTCATAGTTTATTTTAGTTTAATATATAGTTTAATTTAGTTTAGTTTAGTTTAATTTAGTTTAATTTAGGTTAATTTAGTTTAGTTTAGTTTAGGTTAGGTTAGGTTAGGTTAGGTTGGGTTAGGTTAAGTTAGTTCAGTTTAGAATAGTTTAGTTTAGTTTAAAATATAGTATCTTTAGTTTATAGTTTAATTCATAGTTTTGTTTAGTTTAGTTTAATTTAGTTTATGTTAGGTTAGAGTAGTTTAGTTTAGTTTAGTCTAGTTTAGTTTAGATTAGGTTAGGTTAGTATAGTTTAGTTTAGTTTAGTTTAGTTGAATTTAGTTTAGTTGAATTTAGTTTAGGGTAGGTTAGGTTGATTTAGTTTTAGTATAGTTTAGGTTCAGTTAGGTTAGGTTAGTTTAGTTTATTTTAGTTTATAGTTTAGTTTATACTTTAGTTTATATTTTAGTTTATAGTTTAGTTTATTTTAGTGTAGTTTAGTTTGGTTTAGTTTTGTTTAGTTTACTTTTGTTTAGTTTCGTTTAGGTTAGGTTATGTTAGATTAGGTTAGATTAGGTTAGGTAAGCTTAGTTTAGTTTAGTTTACTTTAAGTTAGGTTAGGTAAGGTTAGGTTAGTTAAGATTAGTTTAGTTTAGTTTAGTTAGGTTTAGTTTAGTTTATAATTTAGTTCAGTTTAGTTTATAGCTTCGCTTATATTTTATTTTAGTTTATAGTTTAATTTTTAATTAAGTTTAATTTAGTTTAGTTTAATTAAGTTTAGCTTAGTTTAGTTTAGTTCAGTTTAGGTTATTTTAGGGTAGCTTATGTTAGGTTAGGTTAGGTTAGTTTAGTTTATAGTTTAATTTTTAGTTTAGTTTAGTTTATAGTTTAGTTTATAGTTTAGTTTAGTTTAGTTTATAATAGTTTAAGTTAGTTTAGTTGAGGTTAGGTTAGGTTAGTTTACTTTAGTTTAGTTTAGGTTAGGTTGGGCTAGGTTAAGTTAGGTTAGTTTAGATTAGTTTAATTTAGTTTAATTTATAGTTTAATTTACTTTAGTTTAATATTTAATTTTTTTTAATTTAGTTTATAGATTCGTTTACAGTTTAGTTTGGTTTAGTTTAGTTTAATTTAGTTTAGCTTAGATTAGTTTAGTTTGTTTTAGGTTAGGTTAAGTTAGGTGAGGTTAGTTTAGTTTAGATGAGTTTAATTTAGTTTAGTTTAGTTTATAGTTTAGTTTAGATTACTTTAGTTTATAGTTCAATTTATAGTTTAACTTAGTTTATAGTTTAGTTTATCGTTTAGTTTAGTTTAGTTTAGTTTAGTATAGTTTAGGTTAGGTTAGGTTAGTTTAGATTAGTTTAGTTACGGTCAGTTTAGGTTAGGTTAACTTAGGTTAGGTTAGTTTAGTTTTGTTTATAGTTTAGTTTATTTTAGTTTTCAGTTTATTGTACAGCTCAGTATAGTTTAGTTTAGTATAGTATAGTTTACTTTAATTTAGGTTAGGTTGGGTTAGTTTAGTTTAGTTTATAGTTTAGTTTAATTTAGTTTACAGTTTAGTTTATTCTTTAGTTTATAGTGTAGTTTATAGTTTAGTTTAATTTAGTATAGTTTAGTTTGGTTTAGTTTAGTATAGTTTAGTTTACTTTAGGTTAGGTTAGATTATGTTAGGTTTGGTTAGGTTACTTTAGTTTAGTTTAGTTTAGGTTAGGTTAGTTTAGTTTAGTTAACTTTGGTTTAGTTTAGTTTAGTTTAGTTTAGTTTATAGTTTAGTATATAGTTTAGTTTAGTTTAGTTTAGTTTAATTTAGGTTAATTTAGTTCAGTTTAGGTTAGGTTAGGTTAGGTTAGGTTAAGTTGTTCAGTTTAATATAGTTTAGTTTAGTTTAAAATATAGTATCCTTAGTTTATAGTTTAGTTCATAGTTTTGTTTAGTTTAGTTTAGTTTAGGTTAGGTTAGAGTGGTTTAGTTTAGTTTAGTTTAATTTAGTTTAGGTTAGATTAGGTTAGGTTAGTGTAGTTTAGTTTAGTTGAATTTGGTTACTTTAGTTTAGTTTAGGGTAAGTTAGGTTGGTTTAGTGTTAGTATAGGTTAGGTTCAGTTAGCTTAGGTTAGATTAGTTTAGTTTAGTTTAATTTAGTTTAGTTTATAGTTTAGTTTATTTTAGTTTGTAGTTTAATTTAGTTTAGTTTAGTTTAATTTAGTTTAGGTTAGGTTAGGTTAGGCTAGTTTTGTTTAGTTTAGTTTGGGTTATGTTAGATTAGGTTAGATTAGGTTAGTTTGGTTTAGTTTAGTCTAGTTAAATTTATTTTAGTTATACTTTAGTTTAGTTTAGTTTAGTTTATAGTTTAGTTTAGTTTTGTATATAGTTAGGTTAAAATTTAGTATAGTTTAGTTTAGTTTAATTTAGTTTAGCTAAGTTTAGTTTAGTTTAGTTTAGTTTAGTTTTGGGTAGGTTATGTTAGGTTAGGTTAGGTTTGTTTAGTTTAGTTTAGGTTAGTTTAGGTTAGGTTAGGTTAGTTTAGTTCAGTCTAGTTTATGTTAGGTTAGGTTAGTTTAGTTTAGTTAGGTTTTGTTTATAGTTTAGTTTGGTTTAATTTATAGTTTAGATCATAGTTTATTTTAGTTTAATATATAGTTTAATTTAGTTTAGTTTAGTTTAATTTAGATTAATTTAGTTTAGTTTAGGTTAGGTTAGGTTAGGTTAGGTTAGGTTAGTTCAGTTTAGTATAGTTTAGTTTAGTTTAAAATATAGTATCTTTAGTTTATAGTTTTGTTTATAGTTTTGTTTAGTTTAGTTTAGTTTAGGTTAGGTTAGAGTAGTTTTGTTTAGTTTAGTTTAATTTAGGTTAGATTAGGTTAGGTTAGTGTAGTTTAGTTTAGTTTAGTTTAGTTGAATTTAGTTTAGTTTAGGGTAGGTTAGGTTGGTTTAGTTTTAGTATAATTTAGTTTCAGTTAGGTTAGGTTAGTTTAGTTTAGTTTAGTTTATAGTTTAGTTTATACTTTAGTTTATATTTTACTTTATGGTTTAGTTTAGTTTAGTGTAGTTTAGTTTGGTTTAGTTTTGTTTAGTTTAGTTTTGTTTAGTTTCGTTTAGGTTAGGTTATGTTAGATTAGGTTAGATTAGGTTAGGTAAGCTTAGTTTAGTTTAGTTTACTTTAAGTTAGGTTAGGTTAGGTTAGGTTAGGATAGTTAACATTAGTTTAGTTTAGTTTAGTTAGGTTTAGTTTAGTTTATAATTTAGTTCAGTTTAGTTTATAGCTTAGTTTATAGTTTAGTTTAGTTTATAGTTTAATTTATAGTTAAGTTTAGTTTAGTTCAGTTTAATTAAGTTTAGCTTAGTTTAGTTTAGTTCAGTTTAGGTTATTTTAGGGCAGCTTATGTTAGGTTAGGTTAGGTTAGTTTAGTTTATAGTTTAATTTATAGTTTAGTTTAGTTTGTAGTTTAGTTTTTAGTTTAGTTTAGTTTAGTTTATAGTTTAGTTTAGTTTAGTTTATAATAGTTTAAGTTAGTTTAGGTTAGGTTAGGTTAGTTTACTTTAGTTTAGATTAGGTTAGGTTAGGCTAGGTTAAGTTAGGTTAGGTTAGTTTAGATTAGTTTAGTTTAGTTTAATTTATAGTTTAGTTTATTTTAGTTTATTATTTAATTTAGTTTAGTTTAGTTTATAGTTTCGTTTACAGTTTAGTTTGGTTTAGTTTAGTTTAATTTAGTTTAGCTTAGATTAGTTTAGTTTGTTTTAGGTTAGGTTAAGTTAGGTGAGGTTAGTTTAGTTTAGATGAGTTTAATTTAGTTTAGTTTAGTTTATAGTTTAGTTTAGTTTACTTAAGTTTATAGTTCAATTTATAGTTTAGTTTAGTTTAGTTTATAGTTTAGTTTATCGTTTAGTTTAGTTTAGTTTAGTATAGTTTAGGTTAGGTTAGGTTAGTATAGATTAGTTTAGTTTAGGTCAGTTTAGGTTAGGTTAAGTTAGGTTAGGTTAGTTTAGTTTTGTTTATAATTTAATTTATTTTAGTTTACAGTTTATTGTACAGCTCAGTTTAGTTTAGTTTAGTATAGTATAGTTTACTTTAGTTTAGGTTAGGTTAGGTAAGGTTAATTTAGATTAAATTAGTTTAGTGTAGCTTTGTTTATAGTTTAATTTACTTTAGTTTATAGCTTAATTTAGTTTACTTTAGGTTATTTTAATTTGGTTTAGTTTAGTTTAGTTTAGGTTAGGTTAAGTTAGTTTAGTTTAGTATAGGTTATGTTAGATTATTTTAGTTTAATTCAGTTTAGTTTAGTTTAGTTTATAGTTTAATTTATAGTTATTTTTATAGTTAATTTAGTTTAGTTTAGTTTAGGTTAAATTATGTTAATTTACTTTAGTTTAGTTTAGGTTAGGTTAGGTTGGGTTAGGTAAGTGTAGTTTAATTTAGTTTAGTTGAATTTAGTTTAGTTTATTTTAGTTTAGGTTACGTTAGGTTAGTTTAGTTTAGTTTAGTGTAGTTTAGGTTTGTTTAGGTTAGGTTAGGTTAGGTTAGTTTAGATTAGTTTAGGTTAGGTTATGTTAGATTAGGTTAGGTTAGGTTAGTTTGGTTTAGTTTAGTCTAGTTAAGTTTAGTTCAGTTTATTCTTTAGTTTAGTTTAGTTTATTTTATAGTTTAGTTTAGTTTTGTTTATAGTTTAGTTTGCAGTTTAGTATAGTTTAGTTTAGTTTAATTTAGTTTAGGTTAAGTCAGGTTAGGTTAGGTTGGGCTAGGTTAGTTTAGTTTAGTTTATAAATTAGTTTATAGTTTAGTTTAGTTTAGTTTAGTGTGGGTTAGGTTAAGTAAGGTTAGGTTAGTTTAGTTTAGTTTAGTTTATACTTTAGTTTAGTTTATAGTTTAGTTTATAGTTTAGTTTAGTTTAGTTTATAATAGTTTAGTTTAGGTTAAGTTAGGTTAGTTTAGTTTAGTTTAGTTTAGGTTAGATTTGGCTGGGTTAAGTTAGGTTAGGTTAGATTAGGCTAGTTTAGTTTAGTTTAGTTTATAGTTTAGTTTACTTTAGTTTTTTATTTAATTTAGTGCAGTTTAGTTTGTAGTTTAGTTTATAGTTTAGTTTATTTTAGTTTGTAGTTTAATTTAGTTTTGTTTAATTTAGTTTAGTTTGGGTTAGGTTAGTTTAGTTTAGTTTCGTTTAATTTAGTTTAGTTCAGTTTATAGTTTAGTTATGTTTAGTTTATAGTTTAATTTATAATTTAGTTTAGTTTAGTTTATCTTTTAGTTTATCGTTTAGTTTAGTGTAGATTAATTTAGTTTAGGTCAGTTTAGGTTAGGTTAAGTTAGGTTAGGTTAGTTTAGATTAGTTTAGTTTAGTTTAGTTTATAGTTTAGTTTATTTTAGTTTACAGTTTAATTTAGTTTAATTTAGTTTAGTTTAGTTTACTTTAGGTTAGGTTAGGTTAGGTTAATTTAGTTTAGTTTAGGTTAGGTTAGGTAAGTTTAATTTAGTTTAGTTTGGTTTAGTTTAATTTATAATTTAGTTTATAGTTTTGTTTATAGTTTAGTTTAGTTTATAGTTTAATTTAGTTTAGTTTAGTTTAGTTTAATTTAGGTTAGGTTAGTTTATTTTAGTTTAGTTTAGTTTATAGTTTAGATTAGTTTAGTATACAGGTTAGCTTATCCTTTAGTTTATAGTGTAGTTTATAGTTTAGTTTAATTTAGTGTAGTTTAGTTTGGTATAGTTTAGTATAGTTTTGTTTACCTTAGGTTAGGTGAGATTATGTTAGGTTAGGTTAGCTTACTTTAGTTTAGTTTAGGTTAGGTTAGATTAGGTTAGTTTAGTTAACTTTGGTTTAGTTTAGTTTAGTTAGTTTAGTTTATAATTTTGTTTATAATTATGTTTAGTTTAGTTTATAGTTTAATTTATAATTTAGTTTAGTTTAGTTTAGTTTAATTTAATTTTGAGTATGTTAGGTTAGGTTAATTTAGTTTAGTTGAGTTTAATTTAGTTTAGTTTAGTTTAGTTTATAATTTAATTTATAGTTTAGTTTAGTTTACTTTATAGTTTAGTTTAGTTAATTTATAGTTTAATTTAGTTTAGTTTAGTTTAATTTAGTTTAGTTTAGTTTATAGTTTGGTTTACGGTTTAGTTTAGTTTAGTTTAGGTTAAGTTATGTTAGGTTCGTTTAGTTTAATTTAGTTTAGATTAGGTTACTTTTGATTAGGTTAGGGTAGTTAAGTTTAGTTTAGTTGAATTTATTATAGTTATACGTTAGTTTACTTTAGTTTAGTTTATAGTTTAGTTTAGTTTTGTATATAGTTAAGTTTATAATTTAGTATAGTTTAGTTTAGTTTAATTTAGTTTAGCTAAGTTTAGTTTAGTTTAGTTTAGTTTAGTTTTGGGTAGCTTATGTTAGGTTAGGTTAGGTTAGTTTAGTTTAGTTTAGGTTAGGTTAGGTTAGGTTAGTTTAGTTTAGTTGAGTTTAGTTTAGCTTAGGTTAGGTTAGGTAAGGTTAGGTTAGGTAAGGTTAGGTTAGTTTAGTTTAGTGTAGTTTATGTTAGGTTAGGTTAGTTTAGTTTAGTTTAGTCTAGGTTAGGTTTCGCTAGGGTAAGTTAGGTTAGGTTAATTTGGATTAGTTTAGTTTAGTTTATATTTTAGTTTACTTTAGTTTATTATTTAATTTAGTGTAGTTTAGTTTATAGTTTAGTTTGGTTTAGTTTAGTTTTTTTAGTTTAGCTTAGATTAGTTTAGTTTGTCTTAGGTTAGGTTAGGTTAGGTTAGGTAAGATTAGTTTAATTTAGTTGAGTTTAATTTAGTTTAGTTTAGTTTATATTTTAGTTTAGTTTAGTCTATAGTTCAATTTATAATTTAGTTTAGTTTAGTTTTTAGTTTAGGTTATCGTTTAGTTTAGTTTAGATTAGTTTAGTTTATGTCAGTTTAGGTTAGGTTAAGTTAGGTTAGGTTAGTTTAGATTAGTTTAGTTTAATTTAGTTTAGTTTATAGTTTAGTTTATTTTAGTTTATAGTTTAATTTAGTTTTGTTTAGTTTAGTATAGTTTAGTTTGGTTAGGTTAGGTTAGGTTAATTTAGTTTAGTTTAGGTTATGTTAGGTAAGTTTAATTTAGTTTAGTTTAATTTATAGTTTATTTTATAGTTTTGCTCATAGTTTAGTTTAGTTTATAGTTTAATTTAGTTTAGTTTAGTTTAGTATAGTTTAACTTGGGTTAGGTTAGGTTAGGTTAGTTTAGTTTAGTTTAGTTAAGTTTAGGTTAGGTTAGGTTAGGTTAATTTATTTTAGTATAGTTTAGTTTAGTTTATTTTAGTTTAGTTTATAGTTTAGTTTACAGTTTAGGTTAGTTTAGTTTAGTTTAGTTTGGGTTAGGTTAGGTTAGGTCAGTTTAGTTTAGTTTAGTTTATAATAGTTTAGTTTAGTTTAGTTTAGTTTAGGTAGTTAGGTTTAGTTTAGTTTAGTTTATAGTTTAGTTTAGTTTAGTTTAGTTTGTAGTTTAGTTTATACTTTAGTTTATATTTTAGTTTATAGTTTAGTTTAGTTAAGTGTTGTTTATTTTGGTTTAGTTTTGTTTACTTTAGTTTAAATTAGTTTCGTTTAGGTTAGGTTAGGTAAGTTTAGGTTAGGTTGGGTTAGGTTAGTTTAGTTCAGTCTAGTTTATGTTAGGTTAGGTTAGTTTAGTTTACTTAGGTTTTGTTTATACTTTAGTTTACTTTAGTTTATAGTTTAGTTCATAGTTTATTTTAGTTTAATATATAGTTTAATTTAGTTTAGTTTAGTTTAGTTTAGTTTAATTTAGGTTAATTTAGTTTAGTTTAGTTTAGGTTAGGTTAGGTTAGGTTAGGTTAGGTTAAGTTAATTCAGTTTAGTATAGTTTAGTATAGTTTAAAATATAGTATCTTTAGTTTATAGTTTAGTTCATAGTTTTGTTTAGTTTAGTTTAGGTTAAGTTAGAGTAGTTTAGTTTAGTTTTAGTATAGTTTAGGTTCAGTTAGGTTAGGTTAGTTTAGTTTAGTTTAGTTTACTTTAGTTTATTATTTAATTTAGTTTAGTTTAGTTTATAGTTTCGTTTATAGTTTAGTTTGGTTTAGTTTAGTTTAATTTAGTTTAACTTAGATTAGTTTAGTTATTTTTAGGTTAGGTTAGGTTAGGTGAGGTTAGTTTTGTTCAGTTTAGTTTAATTTAGTTTGGTTTAGTTTATAGTTTAGTTTAGTTTAGTTTATAGTTCAATTTATAGTTTAGTTTAGTTTATTTTATCGTTTAGTTTAGTTTAGTATAGTTTAGTTTAGGTTAGAGTAAGTTAGTTTAGATTAGTTTAGTTTAGCGCAGTTTGGGTTAGGTTAAGTTAGGTTATTTCGTTTGGTTTAGTTTAGTTTAGTTTACTTTATAGTTTAGTTTAGTTTAAAGTTTAGTTTATAGTTTAGTTTATAGTTTAGTTTAGATTAGTGTAGTTTAGTTTGGTTTAGTTTATTTTAGTTTAGTTCAGTTTAGTTTCGTTTAGCTAAGGTTATGTTATATTAGGTGAGCTTAGGTTAGCTTAGTTTACCCTAGTTTAGTTTAGGTTAGGTAAGGTTAGAATAGGTTAGTTAAATTTAGTTTAGTTTAGTTTAGTTATAGTTTAGTTTATAGTTTAGTTTAGATTATAATTTAATTTATAGTTTAGTTTAGTTTAGTTTAATTTACTTTAGCTTTCTTTAGTTTCCCTTAGATTACTTTAGTTTAGGATATGTTAGGTTAGGTTAGTTTAGTTTAGTTTAGTTTAATTAAGGTTAATTTAGTTTAATTTAGTTTAGTTTAGGTTAGGTTAGTTTAGTTTAGTATAGTTTAATTTAGTTTAAAATATAGTATCTTTAGTTTATAGTTTAGTTCATAGTTTTGTTTAGTTTAGTTTAGTTTAGGTTAGGTTAGAGTAGTTTAGTTTAGTTTAGTTTAGTTTAGTTTAGGTTAGAATAGGTTAGGTTAGTGTAGTTTAATTTAGTTTAGTTTAGTTGAATTTAATTTAGTTTTTTTTATTTTAGGTTAGGTTAGGTTAGTTTAGTTTTGTATAGGTTAGGTTAAGTTAGGTTAGCTTAGTTTAGTTTATAGTTTAGTTTAGTTTAGTTTAGTTTATAGTGTGGTTTATACTTTAGTTTATATTTTAGTTTATAATTTAGTTTAGATTAGTGTAGTTTAGTTTGGTTTAGTTTGGTTTAGTTTAGTTTAAATTAGTTTCGCTTAGGTTAGGTTAAGTTAGAATAGGTTAGGTTAGGTAAGCTTAGTTTAGTTTAGTTTAGGTTAGTTTAGGTTAGGTTAGGTTAGGTTGGTTAAGTTCAGTTTAGTTTAGTTTAGTTAAATTTAGTTTAGTTTATAGTTTAGTTCAGTTTAGTTTATAGCTTAGTTTATAGTTTAGTTTAGTTTATAGTTTAATTTATAGTTAAGTTTAGTTTAGTTTAGTTTAATTTAGGTTAGTTAAGTTTATTTTAGGGTAGCTTATGTGAGGTTAGGTTAGTTTATAGTTTAATTTATAGTTTTGTTTAGTTTATAATTTAGTTTATAGTTTAGTTCAGTTTATAATAGTTTAGTTTAGGTTAGGTTAGGTTAGGTTAGGTTAGTTTAGTTTAGTTTAGTTTAGGTTAGTTTATAGTTTAGTTTACTTTAGTTTATTATTTAATTTAGTGTCGTTTAGTTTATAGCTTCGTTTATAGTTTAATTTGGTTTAGTTTAGTTTGTCTTAGGTTAGGTTAGGTTAGGTGAGATTAGTTTAGTTTAGTTGAATTTAATTTAGTTTATAGTTTAATTTATAGATTAGTTTAGTTTATAGTTTATGTTACCGTTTAGTTTAGTTTAGATTAGTCTAGTTTAGGTTAGTTTAGGTTAGGTTAAGTTAGGTTAGGTTAGTTTAGATTAGTTTAGTTTAATTTAGTTTAGTTTATAGTTTAGTTTATTTTAGTTTATAGTTTAATTTAATTTAGTTTAGTTTAGTTTAGGTTAGGTTACGTTAGGTTAGGTTAATTTAGTTTAGTGTAGGTTAGGTTAGGTTAGGTAAGGTTAATTTACTTTAGTAAAGTTTAGTTTAGTTTATTTTATTTTAGTTTATTGTTTAGTTTAGTTTACAGTTTATTTACAATTTTGTTTAGTTTAGTTTAGTTTAGTTTAGTTTGGGTTAGGTTGGGTTAGGTTAGGTTAGTTTAAATTAGTTTAGTTTATAGTTTAGTTTAATTTAGTTTACAGTTTAGTGTATCCTTTAGTTAATAGTGTAGTTTATAGTTTAGTTTAATTTAGTGTAGTTTAGTTTGGTTTAGCTTAGTATAGTTTTGTTTACTTTAGGTTAGGTGAGATTATGTTAAGTTAGGTTAGCTTACTTTAGTTTTGTTTAGTTTAGTTTAGGTTAGGTTAGGTTAGTTTATTTAACTTTGGTTTAGTTTAGTTTAGTTTAGTTTATAGTTTAGTTTATAGTTTAGTTTATATTAGTTTAGTTTATAGTTTAATTTATAATTTAGTTTACTTTAGTTTAATTTAGTTTACAGTAGGTTAGGTTAGGTTAGGTTAGTTTAGTTTACTTTAGGTTAGGTTAAGTTAGGTTAGGTTAGGTTAATTTAGTTTAGTTGAGTTTAATTTAGTTTAGTTTAGTTTATAGTTTAATTTATAGTTTAGTTTAGTTTACCTTAAAGTTTAGTTTAGTTAATTTATATTTTAATTTA
The DNA here is from genome assembly GCA_030762175.1 of Metallyticus violacea. Lineage (NCBI taxonomy): Eukaryota > Metazoa > Arthropoda > Insecta > Mantodea > Metallyticidae > Metallyticus > Metallyticus violacea. The sequence continues at coordinate 97,733,196 of CM060835.1, read as the reverse complement.
GTTTAGTTTAGTTTAATTTAGTTTAGTTTAGTTCATAGTTTTGTTTATAGTTTAGTTTAGTTTAGTTTAGTTTAGGTTATGTTAGGTTAGTTTAGTTTAGTTTAGTTTAGGTTAGGTTAGGCTAGGTTAGGTAAGTTTAATTTAGTTTAGTTTAGTTTAGTTAAAATTAGTTGGTAGTTTAGTTTATAGTTTAGTTTGTAGTTTAGTTTAGTTTAGTTTAGTTTGGTTTAGTTTAGTTTAGGTTAAGTAATGTTTGGTTCGTTTAGTTTAATTTAGTTTAGATTAGGTTACGTTAGATTAGGTTAGGGTGGTTAAGTTTAGTTTAATTGAATTTATTTTGTAGTTTAATTTATAGTTTAGTTTAGTTTACTTTATAGTTTAGTTTAGTTCATTTATAGTTTATTTTATTTTAGTTTAATCTAGTTTAATTTAGTTTACTTTAGTTTATAGTTTTGTTTATAGTTTAGTTTAGTTTAGTTTAGGTTAATTTATGTTAGGTTTGTTTAGTTTAGTTTAGTTTAGGTTAGGTTAGGTTAGGATAGGTTAGTGTAGTTTAGTTTATTTTAGCTGAATTTTGTTTAGTTTAGTTTAGGTTACCTTAGGTTAGTTTAGTTTAGTTTAGTTAATGTATGTTAGGCTAGGTTAGGTTAGTTTAATTTAGTTTAGTTTATTTTAGTTTATAGTTTAGTTTAGTTTAGTTTATAATTTATTTTATAATTTAGTATACTTTAGTTTATAGATTAGTTTATTGTTTAGTTAATATTTTAGTTTATTTTAGTTTACGTTATGTTAGGTTAGGCAAGGTTAGGTTAGGTTAGGTTAGGTTAGTTTAGTTTAGTTTAGTCTAGTTAAATTTAGTTTAGTTATACTTTAGTTTAGTTTAGTTTATAGTTTATTTTAGTTTTCTTTATAGTTAAGTTTATAGTTACGTTAGTTTAGTTTAGTTAAATTTAGTTTAGCTAAGTTTAGTTTAGTTTAGTTTAGTTTAGTTTTGGGTAGGTTATGTTATGTTAGGTTAGGTTAGTTTAGTTTAGTTTAGGCTAGGTTAGGTTAGGTTGGTTTAATTTGGTTGAGTTTAGTTTAGTTTAGGTTAGGTTAGGTAACGTTAGGTTAGGTTAGGTTAGGTTAGTTTAGTTTAGTCTAGTTTATGTGAGGTTAGGTTAGTTTAGTTTAGTTTAGTCTAGGTTAGGTTTCGCTAGGGTAAGTTAGGTTAGGTTAGTTTGGATTAGTTTAGTTTAGTTTATATTTTAGTTTACTTTAGTTTATTATTTAATTTAGTGTAGTTTAGTTTATAGTTTAGTTAGGTTTAGTTTAGTTTTTTTTAGTTTAGCTTAGATTAGTTTAGTTTGTCTTAGGTTAGGTTAGGTTAGGTAAGATTAGTTTAATTTAGTTGAGTTTAATTTAGTTTAGTTTAGTTTATATTTTAGTTTAGTTTAGTCTATAGTTCAATTTATAATTTAGTTTAGTTTAGTTTTTAGTTTAGGTTATCGTTTAGTTTAGTTTAGATTAGTTTAGTTTAGGTAAGTTTAGGTTAATGTAAGTTAGGTTAGGTTAGTTTAGATTAGTTTAGTTTAATTTAGTTTAGTTTATAGTTTAGTTTATTTTAGTTTATAGTTTAATTTAGTTTAGTTTAGTTTAGTGTAGTTTAGTTTGGTTAGGTTAGGTTAGGTTAATTTAGTTTAGTTTAGGTTAGGTTAGGTAAGTTTAATTTAGTTTAGTTTAATTTATAGTTTATTTTATAGTTTTGCTTATAGTTTAGTTTAGTTTATAGTTTAATTTAGTTTAGTTTAGTTTAGTTTAGTATAGTTTAACTTGGGTTAGGTTAGGTTAGTTTAGTTTAGTTTAGTTAGGGTTAGGTTAGGTTAGGTTAATTTACTTTAGTATAGTTTAGTTTAGTTTATTTTAGTTTAGTTTATAGTTTAGTTTACAGTTTAGGTTAGTTTAGTTTAGTTTAGTTTGGGTTAGGTTAGGTTAGGTCAGTTTAGTTTAGTTTAGTTTATAGTTTAGTTTAGTTTAGTTTATAATAGTTTAGTTTAGTTTAGTTTATAATAGTTTAGTTTAGTTTAGTTTAGGTTAGTTAGGTTTAGTTTAGTTTAGTTTATAGTTTAGTTTAGTTTAGTTTGTAGTTTAGTTAATACTTTAGTTTATATTTTAGGTTATAGTTTAGTTTAGTTAAGTGTTGTTTATTTTGGTTTAGTTTTGTTTAGTTTAGTTTCAATTAGTTTCGTTTAGGTTAGGTTAGGTAAGTTTAGGTTAGGTTGGGTTAGGTTAGTTTAGTTCAGTGTAGTTTATGTTAGGTTAGGTTAGTTTAGTTTACTTAGGTTTTGTTTATACTTTAGTTTACTTTAGTTTATAGTTTAGTTCATAGTTTATTTTAGTTTAATATATAGTTTAATTTAGTTTAGTTTAGTTTAGTTTAGTTTAATTTAGGTTAATTTAGTTTAGTTTAGTTTAGGTTAGGTTAGGTTAGGTTAGGTTAAGTTAGTTCAGTTTAGTATAGTTTAGTATAGTTTAAAATATAGTATCTTTAGTTTATAGTTTAGTTCATAGTTTTGTTTAGTTTAGTTTAGGTTAGGTTAGAGTAGTTTAGTTTAGTTTAGTTTAGGTTAGATTAGGTTAGGTTAGTGTAGTTTAGTTTAGTTTAATTTAGTTGAATTTAGTTTAGTTTAGTTTAGCGTAGGTTAGTTTGGTTTAGGTTCAGTTAGGTTAGGTTAGTTTAGTTTAGTTTAGTTTACTTTAGTTTATTATTTAATTTAGTTTAGTTTAGTTTATAGTTTCGTTTATAGTTTAGTTTGGTTTAGTTTAGTTTAATTTAGTTTAACTTAGATTACTTTAGTTATTTTTAGGTTAGGTTAGGTTAGGTGAGGTTAGTTTAGTTCAGTTTAGTTTAATTTACTTTAGTTTAGTTTATAGTTTAGTTTAGTTTATAGTTCAATTTATAGTTTAGTTTACTTTATTTTATCGTTTAGTTTAGTTTAGTATAGTTTAGTTTAGGTTAGAGTAAGTTAGTTTAGATTAGTTTAGTTTAGCGCAGTTTGGGTTAGGTTAAGTTAGGTTATTTCGTTTGGTTTGGTTTAGTTTAAGTTTAGTTTATAGTTTAGTTTAGTTTAAAGTTTAGTTTATAGTTTAGTTTATAGTTTAGTTTAGATTAGTGTAGTTTAGTTTGGTTTAGTTTATTTTAGTTTAGTTCAGTTTAGTTTCGTTTAGCTTAGGTTGTGTTATATTAGGTGAGCTTAGGTTAGCTTAGTTTACCCTAGTTTAGTTTAGGTTAGGTAAGGTTAGAATAGGTTAGTTAAATTTAGTTTAGTTTAGTTTAGTTGGGTTTAGTTTAGTTATAGTTTAGTTTATAGTTTAGTTTAGATTATAATTTAATTTATAGTTTAGTTTAGTTTAGTTTAATTTAGTTTAGCTTTCTTTAGTTTCCCTTAGATTACTTTAGTTTAGGATATGTTAGGTTAGGTTAGTTTAGTTTAGTTTAGTTTAATTAAGGTTAATTTAGTTTAATTTAGTTTAGTTTAGGTTAGGTTAGGTTAGTTTAGTTTAGTATAGTTTAATTTAGTTTAAAATATAGTATCTTTAGTTGATAGTTTAGTTCATAGTTTTGTTTAGTTTAGTTTAGGTTAGGTTAGGTTAGAGTAGTTTAGTTTAGTTTAGGTTAGAATAGGTTACGTTAGTGTAGTTTAATTTAGTTTAGTTTAGTTGAATTTAATTTAGTTTTGTTTAGTTTAGGTTAGGTTAGGTTAGTTTAGTTTAGTATAGGTTAGGTTAAGTTAGGTTAGCTTAGTTTAGTTTATAGTTTAGTTTAGTTTAGTTTAGTTTATAGTGTGGTTATACTTTAGTTTATATTTTAGTTTATAGTTTAGTTTAGATTAGTGTAGTTTAGTTTGGTTTAGTTTGGTTTAGTTTAGTTTAAATTAGTTTCGCTTAGGTTAGGTTAAGTTAGAATAGGTTAGGTTAGGTAAGCTTAGTTTAGTTTAATTTAGGTTAGGTTAGGTTAGGTTAGGTTGGTTAAGTTCAGTTTAGTTTAGTTTAGTTAAATTTAGTTTAGTTTATAGTTTAGTTTAGTTTATAGTTTAGTTCAGTTTAGTTTATAGCTTAGTTTATAGTTTAGTTTAGTTTATAGTTTAATTTATAGTTAAGTTTAGTTTAGTTTAGTTTAATTTAGGTTAGTTAAGTTTATTTTAGGGTAGCTTATGTTAGGTTAGGTTAGTTTATAGTTTAATTTATGGTTTAGTTTAGTTTATAATTTAGTTTATAGTTTAGTTCAGTTTATAATAGTTTAGTTTATGTTAGGTTAGGTTAGTTTAGTTTAGTTTAGTTTAGGTTAGGTTTGGCTAGGGTAGGTTAGGATAGGTTAATTTAGATTAGTTTAGTTTAGTTTAGTTTATAGTTTAGTTTACTTTAGTTTATTATTTAATTTAGTGTAGTTTAGTTTATAGCTTCGTTTATAGTTTAGTTTGGTTTAGTTTAGTTTGTCCTAGGCTAGGTTAGGTTAGGTGAGATTAGTTTAGTTTAGTTGAGTTTAATTTAGTTTAGTTTATAGTTTAATTTAGTTTAGTTTATAGTTCAATTTATAGATTAGTTTAGTTTATAGTTTATGTTACCGTTTAGTTTAGTTTAGATTAGTTTAGCTTAGGTTAGTTTAGGTTAGGTTAAGTTAGGTTAGGTTAGTTTAGATTAGTTTAGTTTAATTTAGTTTAGTTTATAGTTAAGTTTATTTTAGTTTATAGTTTAATTTAATTTAGTTTAGTTTAGTTTAGTTTAGGTTAGGTTACGTTAGGTTAGGTTAATATAGTTTAGTGTAGGTTAGGTTAGGTTAGGTAAGGTTAATTTACTTTAGTAAAGTTTAGTTTAGTTTATTTTATTTTAGTTTATTGTTTAGTTTAGTTTATAGTTTATTTACAATTTTGTTTAGTTTAGTTTAGTTTAGTTTAGTTTGGGTTAGGTTGGGTTAGGTTAGGTTAGTTTAGATTAGTTTAGTTTATAGTTTAGTTTAATTTAGTTTACAGTTTAGTGTATCCTTTAGTTTATAGTGTAGTTTATAGTTTAGTTTAATTTAGTGTAGTTTAGTTTGGTTTAGCTTAGTATAGTTTTGTTTACTTTAGGTTAGGTGAGATTATGTTAAGTTAGGTTAGCTTACTTTAGTTTAGTTTAGTTTAGTTTAGGTTAGGTTAGGTTAGTTTATTTAACTTTGGTTTAGTTTAGTTTAGTTTAGTTTATAGTTTAGTTTATAGTTTAGTTTATATTAGTTTAGTTTATAGTTTAATTTATAATTTAGTTTACTTTAGTTTAATTTAGTTTACAGTAGGTTAGGTTAGGTTAGGTTAGTTTAGTTTACTTTAGGTTAGGTTAAGTTAGGTTAGGTTAGGTTAATTTAGTTTAGTAGAGTTTAATTTAATTTAGTTTAATTTATAGTTTAATTTATAGTTTAGTTTAGTTTACCTTATAGTTTAGTTTAGTTAATTTATATTTTAATTTAGTTTAGTTTAGTTTAATTTAGTTTAGTTTAGTTCATAGTTTTGTTTATAGTTTAGTTTAGTTTAGTTTAGTTTAGGTTATGTTAGGTTAGTTTAGTTTAGTTTAGTTTAGGTTAGGTTAGGCTAGGTTAGGTAAGTTTAATTTAGTTTAGTTTAGTTTAGTTAAAATTAGTTTGTAGTTTAGTTTATAGTTTAGTTTGTAGTTTAGTTTAGTTTAGGTTAAGTAATGTTTGGTTCGTTTAGTTTAATTAATTTAGCTAAGTTTAGTTTAGTTTAGTTTAGTTTAATTTTGGGTAGGTTATGTTAGGTTAGGTTAGGTTAGTTTAGTTTAGTTTAGGTTAGGTTAGGTTAGGTTAGGTTAGTTTAATTTGGTTGAGTTTAGTTTAGTTTAGGTTAGGTTAGTTAACGTTAGGTTAGGTTAGGTTAGGTTAGTTTAGTTTAGTCTAGTTTATGTGAGGTTAGGTTAGTTTAGTTTAGTTTAGTCTTGGTTAGGTTTCGCTAGGTTAAGTTAGGTTAGGTTAGTTTAGATTAGTTTAGTTTAGTTTATATTTTAGTTTACTTTAGTTTATTATTTAATTTAGTGTAGTTAATTTATAGTTTCGTTTAGAGTTTAGTTTGGTTTAGTTTAGTTTTTTTTAGTTAAGCTTAGATTAGTATAGTTTGTCTTAGGTTAGGTTAGGTTAGGTGAGATTAGTTTAATTTAGTTGAGTTTAATTTAGTTTAGTTTATATTTTAGTTTAGTTTAGTCTATAGTTCAATTTATAGTTTAGTTTAGTTTAGTTTTTAGTTTAGGTTATCGTTTAGTTTAGTTTAGTTTAGTTTAGTTTAGGTCAGTTTATGTTAGGTTAAGTTAGGTTAGGTTAGTTTAGATTAGTTTAGTTTAATTTAGTTTAGTTTATAGTTTAGTTTATTTTAGTTTATAGTTTAATTTAGTTTAGTTTAGTGTAGTTTAGTTTGGTTAGGTTAGGTTAGGTTAATTTAGTTTAGTTTAGGTTAGGTTAGGTAAGTTTAATTTAGTTTAGTTTAATTTATAGATTATTTTATAGTTTTGCTTATAGTTTAGTTTAGTTTATAGTTTAATTTAGTTTAGTTTAGTTTAGTTTAGTATAGTTTAACTTGGGTTAGGTTAGGTTAGTTTTGTTTAGTTTAGTTAAGGCTAGGTTACCTTAGGTTAGGTTAATTTACTTTAGTATAGTATAGTTTAGTTTATTTTAGTTTAGTTTATAGTTTAGTTAACAGTTTAGGTTAGTTTATTTTAGTTTAGTTTAGTTTGGGTTAGGTTAGGTTAGGTCAGTTTAGTTTAGTTTAATTTATAGTTAAGTTTAATTTAGTTTAGTTTGATTTAGTTTAGTTTAGTTTATTTTAGTGCAGCTTATGTTAGGTTAGGTAAGGTAAGTTTAGTTTATAGTTTAATTTATAGTTTAGTTTAGTTTACAGTTTAGTTTATAGTTTAGTTTAGTTTATAATAGTTTAGTTTAGGTTAGGTTAGGTTAGTTTAGTTTAGTATAGTTTAGGTTAGGTTTGGCTAGGTTAAGTTAGGTTAGGTTAGTTTAGGCTAGTTTAGTTTAGTTTAGTTTATAGTTTAGTTTACTTTAGTTTATTATTTAATTTAGTGTAGTTTAATTTATAGTTTAGTTTATTTCAGTTTGTAGTTTAATTTAGTTTTGTTTAGTTTAGTTTCGTTTAGTTTAGTTTAGTTTAGTTTATATTTTAGTTTATCGTTTAGTTAAGATTAGTTTAGTTTATGTCAGTTTAGGTTAGGTTAAGTTATGTTAGGTTAGTTTAAATTAGTTTAGGTTAGTTTAGTTTATAGTTTAGTTAATTTAATTTATAGTTTAATTTAGTTTAATTTAGTTTAGTTTAGTTTACTTTAGGTTAGGTTAAGTTAGGTTAATTTAGTTTATTTTAGGTTAGCTTAGGTAAGTTTAATTTATTTTAGTTTGGTTTAGTTTAATTTATATTTTAGTTTATAGTTTTGTTTATAGTTTAGTTTAGTTTATAGTTTAATTTAGTTTAGTTTAGTTTAATTTAGGTTAGGTTAGTTTAGTCTAGTTTAGTTTAGTTTATAGTTTAGATTAGTTTACCATTTACTTTACAGTTTTGTTTAGTTTAGTTTAGTTTAGTTTGGGTTAGGTTAGGTTAGGTTAGGTTTATTTAGTTTAGTTTAGTTTATAGTTTAGTTTAGTTTATTTTACAGTTTAGTTTATCCTTTAATTTATAGTATAGTTTATAGTTTAGTTTAATTTAGTGTAGTTTAGTTTGGTTTAGTTTAGTATAGTTTATTTTACTTTAGGTTAGGTTAAATTATGTTAGGTTTGGTTAGCTTACTATAGTTTTGTTTAGTTTAGGTTAGGTTAGGTTAGGTTAGTTTAGTTTACTTAACTTTAGTTTAGTTTAGTTTAGTTTATAATTTAGTTTATAGTTTAGTTAAGTTAAGTTTATAGTTTAATTTATAATTTAGTTTATTTTAGTTCAGTTTAATTCAGTTTAGAGTAGGTTAGGTTCGGTTAGATTAGTTTAGTTTAGTATAGGTTAGGTTAGGTTATGTTAGGATAGGTTAATTTAGTTTAGTTGAGTTTAATTTAGTTTAGTTTAGTTTAGTTAATAGTTTAATTTATAGTTTAGTTTAGTTTTTTCATAGTTTAGTTTAGTTAATTTATAGATTAATATAGTTTAGTTTAGTTTAGTTTTGGGTAGGTTATGTTAGGTTAGGTTAGGTTAGTTTAGTTTAGTTTAGGTTAGGTTAGGTTAGGAAGGTTAGGTTAGGTTTGTTTAGTTTATTTGAGTTTAGTTTAGTTAGGTTAGGTTAGGTAAGGTTAGGTTAGGTTAGGTTAGGTTAGTTTAGTTTAGTCTAGTTTATGTTAGGTTAGGTTAGTTTAGTTTAGTCTAGCTTAGGTTTCGCTAGGTTAAGTTAGGTTAGGTTACTTTAGGTTAGTTTAGTTTAGTTTAGTTTACATTTTAGTTTACTTTAGTTTATTATTTAATTTAGTGTAGTTTAGTTTATAGTTTCGTTTATAGTTTACTTTGGTTTAGTTTAGTTTTTTTAGTTTAGCTTAGATTAGTTTAGTTTGTCTTAGGTTAGGTTAGGTTAGGTGAGATTATTTTAATTTAGTTGAGTTTAATTTAGTTTCGTTTAGTTTATATTTTAGTTTAGTTTAGTCAATAGTTCAATTTATAGTTTAGTTTAGTTTTTAGTTTAGGTTATCGTTTATTTTAGTTTAGATTAGTTAAGTTTAGGTCAGTTTAGGTTAGGTTAAGTTAGGTTAGAGTAGTTTAGATTAGTTTAGTTTAATTTAGTTTAGTTTATAGTTTAGTTTATTTTAGTTTATAGTTTAATTTAGTTTAGTTTAGTGTAGTTTAGTTTGGTTAGGTTAGGTTAGGTTAATTTAGTTTAGTTTAGGTTAGGTAAGTTTAATTTAGTTTAGTTTAATTTGTAGTTTATTTTATAGTTTTGTTTATAGTTTAGTTTAGTTTATAGTTTAATTTAGTTTAGTTTAGTTTAGTTTAGTATAGTTTAACCTAGATTACTTTAGGTTAGTTTAGTTTAGTTTAGTTAAGTTTAGGTTAGGTTAAGTTAGGTTAATTTACTTTAGTATAGTTTAGTTTAGTATATTTTAGTTTAGTTTATAGTTTAGTTTACAGTTTAGGTTAGTTTAGTTTAGTTTAGTTTAGTTTGGGTTAGGTTAGGTGAGTTTAGTTTAGTTTAGTTTATAGTTTAGTTTAGTTTAGTTTAGTTTATTTTAGGTTATGTTAGGTTAGTTTAGTTTAGTATAGGTTAGATTAAGTTAGGTTTAGTTAGGTTAGTTAGGTTTAGTTTAGTTTAGTTTATAGTTTAGTTTAGTTTAGTTTAGTTTATAGTTTACTTTATACTTTAGTTTATATTTTAGTTTACAGTTTAGTTTAGTTTAGTGTGTTTATTTTGGTTTAGTTTTGTTTAGTTTAGTTTAAATTGGTTTCGTTTACGTTAGGTTATTTTAGATTAGGTTAGGTTAGGTAAGCTTAGATTAGTTTAGTTTAGTTTAGGTTAGGTTAGGTTAGGTTAGGTTAGGTTAGGTTAGTTAAGTTCAGTTTAGTTTAGTTAAGTTAAGTTTAGTTTAGTTCATAGTTTAGTTCAGTTTAGTTGATATTTTAGTTTATAGTTTATTTTAATTTATAGTTTAATTTATAATTAAGTTTAATTTAGTATAGTTTCATTTAGTTTAGTTTAGTTTATTTTAGTGTAGCTTATGTTAGTTTAGGTAACGTTAGTTTAGTTTATAGTTTAATTTATGGTTTAGTTTAGTTTATAGTTTAGGTTATAGTTTAGTTTAGTTTAGTTTATAACAGTTTAGTTTAGGTTAGGTTAGGCTAGGTTAGTTTAGTTTACTTTAGTTTAGGTTAGGTTTGGCTAGGTTAAGTTAGGTTAGGTTAGTTTAGGCTAGTTTAGATTAGTATAGTTTATAGTTTAGTTTATTATAGTTTATTATTTAATTTAGTGTAGTTTAGTTTATAGTTTAGTTTATTTTAGTTTGTAGTTTTATTTTGTTTTGTTTAGTTTAGTTTAGTTTAGGTTAGGTTAGTTTAGTTTAGTTTCGTTTAATTTAGTTTGGTTTAGTTTATAATTTAGTTAAGTTTAGTTTATAGTTTAATTTATAATTTAGTTTAGTTTAGTTTACTTTAGGTTAGGTTAGGTTAGGTTAATTTAGTTTAGTTTAGGTTAGGTTTGGTAAGTTTAATTTAGTTTAGTTTGGTTTAGTTTAATTTATAGTTTAGTTTATAGTTTTGTTTATAATTTAGTTTAGTTTATAGTTATTTTAGTTTAGTTTAGTTTAGTTTAATTTGGGGTAGGTTAGTTTAGTTTAGTTTAGTTTATAATTAAGATTAGTTTATAGTTTACTTTACAATTTTGATTAGTTTACTTTAGTTTAGTTTAGTTTGGGTTAGGTTAGGATAGGTTAGTTTAGTTTAGTTTAGTTTAGTTTACAGTTTAGTTAATCCTTTAGTTTATAGTGTAGTTTATAGTTTAGTTTAATTTAGTGTAGTTTAGTTTGGTTTTGTTTAGTATAGTTTAGCTTACTTTAGGTTAGGTTAGATTATGTTAGGTTTGGTTAGCTTACTTTATTTTAGTTTAGTTTAGGTTTGGTTAGGTTAGTTTAGTTTAGTTAACTTTGGTTTAGTTTAATTAAGTTTAGTTTATAGTTTAGTATATAGTTTAGTTTAATTAGGTTTATAGTTTAATTTATAACTTAGTTTAGTTTAGTTTAATTTAGTTTAGAGTAGGTTAGGTTAGGTTAGGTTAGTTTAGTTTAGGTTAGGTTAGGTTAGGTTAGGTTAATTTAGTTTAGTTGAGTTTATAGTTTAGTTTATACTTTAGTTTATATTTTAGTTTATAATTTAGTTTAGTTTAGTGTAGTTTAGTTTGGCTTAGTTTTGTTTAGTCTAGTTTTGTTTAGTTTCGTTTAGGTTAGGTTATGTTAGATTAGGTTAGATTAGGTTAGTTAAGATTAGTTTAGTTTAGTTTAGTTAGGTTTATTTTAGTTTATAATTTAGTTCAGTTTAATTTATAGCTTAGTTTATAGTTTAGTTTAGTTTATAGTTTAATTTATAGTTAAGTTTAGTTTAGTTTAGTTTAATTAAGTTTAGCTTAGTTTAGTTTAGTTCAGTTTAGGTTATTTTTGGGTAGCTTATGTTAGGTTAGGTTAGTTTAGTTTATAGTTTAATTTTTAGTTTAGTTTAGTTTATAGTTTAGTTTATAGTTTAGTTTAGTTTAGTTTATAATAGTTTAAGTTAGTTTAGTTTAGTTTAGGTTAGGTTAGTTTACTTTAGTTTAGTTTAGGTTAGGTTGGGCTAGGTTAAGTTAGGTTAGGTTAGTTTAGATTAGTTTAGTTTAGTTTAATTTATAGTTTAATTTACTTTAGTTTATTATTTAATTTAGTTTAGTTTAGTTTATAGTTTCGTACACAGTTTAGTTTGGTTTAGTTTAGTTTAATTTAGTTTAGCTTAGATTAGTTTAGTTTGTTTTAGGTTAGGTTAAGTTAGGTGAGGTTAGTTTAGTTTAGATGAGTTTAATTTAGTTTAGTTTAGTTTAGTATAGTTTAGGTAAGGTTAGTTCAGATTAGTTTAGTTAGGGTCAGTTTAGGTTGGGTTAAGTTAGGTTAGGTTAGTTTAGTTTTGTTTATAGTTTAGTTTATTTTAGTTTACAGTTTATTGTAGAGCTCAGTATACTTTAGTTTAGTATAGTATAGTTTACTTTAATTTAGGTTAGGTTGGGTTAGTTTAGTTTAGTTTATAGTTTAGTTTAGTTTAGTTTAGTTTACAGTTTAGTTTATCCTTTAGTTTATAGTGTATTTTAATTCAGTTTAGTTTAGTTTAGTTTATGGTTTAATTTATAGTTATTTTTATAGTTAATTTAGTTTAGTTTAGTTTAGGTTAAATTATGTTAATTTACTTTATTTTAGTTTAGGTTACGTTATGTTGTGTTAGGTTAGTGTAGTTTAATTTAGTTTAGTTGAATTTAGTTTAGTTTAGTTTAGTTTAGGTTACGTTAGGTTAGTTTAGTTTAGTTTAGTGTAGTTTAGTTTTGTTTAGGTCAGGTTAGGTTAGGTTAGTTTAGATTAGTTTAGGTTAGGTTATGTTAGATTAGGTTAGGTTAGGTTAGTTTGGTTTAGTTTACTCTAGTTAAGTTTAGTTCAGTTTATTCTTTAGTTTAGTTTAGTTTATTTTATAGTTTAGTTTAGTTTTGTTTATAGTTAGGTTGCAGTTTAGTATAGTTTAGTTTAGTTTAATTTAGTTTAGGTTAAGTAAGGTTAGGTTAGGTTAGGTTAGGTTAGTTTAGTTTAGTTTATAAATTAGTTTATAGTTTAGTTTAGTTTAGTTTATAGATTAATTTAGTTTAGTTTAGTTTAGTTTATAGATTAATTTAGTTTAGTTTAGTTTAGTTTAGTTTAATTTAGGTTAATTTAGTTTAGTTTAAAATATAGTATCTTTAGTTTATAGTTTAGTTCATAGTCTTGTTTTAGTTTAGTTTAGTTCAGGTTAGTATAGAGTAGTTTAGTTTAGTTTAGTTTATAGTTTAATTTATAGTTTACTTTAGTTTATAGTTTAGTTTATATTTTAGTTCAGTTTAGTTTATAATAGTTTAGTTTAGTTTAGATTATGTTAGGTTAGTTTAGTTTAGTATAGGTTGGGTTAAGTTAGGTTAGGTTAGGTTAGTTAGATTTAGTTTAGTTTAGTTTATAGTTTAGTTTATAGTTTAGTTTATACTTTAGTTTATATTGTAGTTTATATTTAATTTAGTTTAGTGTTGTTTATTTTGGTTTAGTTTCGTTTAGTTTAGTTTAAATTAGTTTCGTTTAGGTTAGGTTATGTTAGATTAGGTTAGGTCAGGTAAACTTAGTTTAGTTTAGTTTAGGTTAGGTTAGGTTAGGTTAGGTTAGGTTAGTTAAGTTCAGTTTAGTTTAGTTTAGTTAAGTGTAGTTTAGTTCATAGTTTAGTTTAGTTTAATTTATAGCTTAGTTTACAGTTAAGTTTAGTTTATAGTTGAATTTATAGTTAAGTTTAGTTTAGTTTAGTTTAATTTAATTTAGTTTAGTTTATTTTAGGATAGCTTATGTTAGGTTATGTAAGGTTAGTTTAGTTTATAGTTTAATTTATAGTTTAGTATAGTTTAGTTTATAATAGTTGAGTTTAGGATAGGTTAGGTTAGTTTAGTTTAGTTTAGTTTAGGTTAGGTTTGGCTAGGTTAAGTTAGGTTAGGTTAGTTTAGGCTAGTTTAGTTTAGTTTAGTTTATAGTTTAGTTTACTTTAGTTTATTATTTAATTTAGTGTAGTTTAGTTTATAGTTTAGTTTATTTTAGTTTGTAGTTTAATTTAGTTTTGTTTAGTTCAGTTTAGTTTAGGTAAGGTTAGTTTAGTTTAGTTTCGTTTAATTTAGTTTAGTTTAGTTTATAGTTTAGTTAAGTTTAGTTTATACTTTAATTTATAATTTAGTTTAGTTTAGTTTATCTTTTAGTTTATCTTTTAGTTTAGTTTAGATTAATTTAGTTTAGGTCAGTTTATGTTAGGTTAAGTTAGGTTAGGTTAGTTTAGATTAGTTTAGTTTAGTTTGTAGAGTAGTTTATTTTAGTTTATAGTTTAATTTAGTTTAATTTGGTTTAGTTTAGTTTACTTTAGGTTAGGTTAGATTAATTTAGTTTAGTTTAGGTTAGGTTAGGTAAGTTTAATTTAGTTTCGTTTGGTTTAGTTTAATTTATAGTTTTGTTTATAGATTAGTTTAGTTTATAGTTTAATTTAGTTTATTTTAGTTTAGTTTAATTTAGGTTAGGTTAGTTTAGTTTAGTTTAGTTTAGTTTATAGTTTAGATTAGTTTATAGTTTAATTTACAGTTTTGTTTAGTTTAGTTTAGTTTAGTTTAGTTTAGGTTAGGTTAGGTTAGGTTAGGTTAGTTTAGTTTAGTTTAGTTTAGTTTATAGTTTAGTTTAGTTTAGTTTACAGTTTAGTTTATCCTTTAGTTTATAGTGCAGTTTATAGTTTAGTTTAATTTAGTGTAGTTTAGTTTAGTTTAGTTTAGTATGGCTTAGTTTACTTTAGGTTAGGTTAGATTATGTTAGGTTTGGTTAGCTTACTTTAGTTTAGTTTATTTTAGGTTAAGTTAGGTTAGGTTAGTTTAGTTTAGTTAACTTTGCTTTAGTTTAGTTTAGTTTAGTTTAGTTTATAGTTTAGTATATAGTTTAGTTTAGTTAAGTTTATAGTTTAATTTATAATTTAATTTAGTTTAGTTTAGTTTAATTTAGTTTAGAGTAGGTTAGGTTAGGTTAGGTTAGTTTAGTTTAGTTTAGGTTAGGTTAGGTTAGGTTAATTTAGTTTATTTGAGTGTAATTTAGTTTAGTTTAGTTTAGTTAATAGTTTAATTTATAGTTTAGTTTAGTTATTTTTTATAGTTTAGTTTAGATAATTTATAGTTTAATTTAGATAAGTTTAGTTTAATTTAGTTTAGTTTAGTTTGTAGTTTAGTTTAGTTTAGTTTAGTTTAGGTTAAGTTATGTTAGGTTCGTTTAGTTTAATTTAGTTTAGATTAGGTTAGATTAGATTACGTTAGGGTAGTTAAGTTTAGTTTAGTTGAATTTAGGTTATAGTTTGATTTATAGTTTAGTTTTGTTTACTTTATAGTTTAGTTTAGTTAATTTATAGTTTAATTTACTTTAGTTTAGTTTAATTTAGTTTACTTTAGTTTATAGTTTTGTTTATAGTTTAGTTTAGTTTAGTTTAGGTTAGTTTATGTAAGGTTAGGTTAGGTTAGTGTAGTTTAGATTAGTTTAGCTGAATTTTGTTTAGTTTAGTTTAGTTTAGGTCACGTTACGTTAGTTTAGTTTAGTTTAGTGTATGTTAGGTTAGGTTAGGTTAGTTTAGTTTAGTTTAGTTTATAGTTTAGTTTAGTTTAGATTATAATTTAATTTAGAATTTAGTATACTTTAATATATAGATTAGTTTATAGTTTAGTTAAAATTTTAGTTTAGTTTATTTTAGTTTAGGTTAGGTTACGGAAGGTTAGGTTAGGTTAGTTTAGATTAGTTTGGTTTATGTAAGGTTAGGTTAGGTTAGTTTAGTATAGTTTAGTTTACTTTTGTTTACAGTTTAGTTAAGTTTAGTTTATAGTTCAGTTTATAGTTTAGTTTAGTTTAGATTAGGTTGGGTTAGTTCATTTTAGTTTAGTTTGGGTTAGGTTAGGTTAGTTTATTTTAGTTTACAGTTTAGTTTATTCTTTAGTTTATAGTGTAGTTTATAGTTTAGTTTAATTTAGTGTAGTTTAGTTTGGTTTATTTTAGTATAGTTTCGTTTACGTTAGGTTATGTTAGATTAGGTTAGGTTAGGTTAGCTTACTTTAGTTTAGTTTAGGTTAGGTTAGGTTAGGTTAGTTTAGTTTAGTTAAGTTTAGTTTAATTTAGTGTAGTTTAGTTTAGTTTAATGTATAGTTTAGGTAATGAATTAAGTTAGCTTAGATTAGTTTAGTTTAGGTCAGTTTAGTTTAGGTTAAGTTAGCTTAGGTTAGTTTAGATTAGTTTAGTTTAATTTACTTTAGTTATAGTTTAGTTTATTTTAGTTTGTAGTTTAATTTAGATTAGTTTAGTTTAGTTTAGGTTGGGTTATGTTAGATTAGGTTAGATTGGGTTAGTTTGGTTTAGTTTAGTTTGGTTAAATTTAGTTTAGTTATACTTTAGTTTAGTTTAGTTTAAAGTTTAGTTTAGTTTTCTTTATAGTTAAGTTTATAGTTTAGTTTAGTTTAGTTTAGTTTAATTTAGTTTAGCTAAGTTTAGTTTAGTTTAGTTTAGTTTAGTTTTGGGTAGGTTATGTTATGTTAGGTTAGGTTAGTTTAGTTTAGTTTAGGTTAGGTTAGGTTAGGTTAGGTTAGTTTAATTTAGTTGAGTTTAGTTTAGTTTAGTTTAGGTTAGGTAAGGTTAGGTTAGGTTAGGTTAGGTTAGGTTAGTTTAGTTTAGTCTAGTTTATGTGAGGTTAGGTTAGTTTAGTTTAGTTTAGTCTAGGTTAGGTTTCGCTAGGTTAAGTTAGGTTAGGTTAGTTTAGATTAGTTTAGTTTAGTTTATATTTTAGTTTACTTTAGTTTATTATTTAATTTAGTGTAGTTAATTTATAGTTTCGTTTATAGTTTAGTTTGGTTTATTTTAGTTTTTTTTAGTTTAGCTTAGATTAGTTTAGTTTGTCTTAGGTTAGGTTAGGTTAGGTGAGATTAGTTTAATTTAGTTGAGTTTAATTCAGTTTAGTTTAGTTTATATTTTAGTTTAGTTTAGTCTATAGTTCAATTTATAGTTTAGTTTAGTTTAGTTTTTAGTTTAGGTTATCGTTTAGTTTAGTTTAAATTAGTTTAGTTTAGGTCAGTTTATGTTATGTTAAGTTAGGTAAGGTTAGTTTAGATTAGTTTAGTTTAATTTAGTTTAGTTTATAGTTTAGTTTATTTTAGTTTATAGTTTAATTTAGTTCAGTTTAGTTTAGTGTAATTTAGTTTGGTTAGGTTAGGTTAATTTAGTTTAGTTTACGTTAGGTTAGGTAAGTTTAATTTAGTTTAGTTTAATTTATAGATTATTTTATAGTTTTGCTTATAGTTTAGTTTAGTTTATAGTTTAATTTAGTTTAGTTTAGTTTAGTTTAGTATAGTTTAACTTGGGTTAGGTTAGGTTAGTTTTGTTTAGTTTAGTTAAGGCTAGGTTACGTTCGGTTAGGTTAATTTACTTTAGTATAGTATAGTTTAGTTTATTTTAGTTTAGTTTATAGTTTAGTTTACAGTTTAGGTTAGTTTATTTTAGTTTAGTTTAGTTTGGGTTAGGTTAGGTTAGGTCAGTTTAGTTTAGTTTAATTTATAGTTAAGTTTAATTTAGTTTAGTTTGATTTAGTTTAGTTTAGTTTATTTTTGTGCAGGTTATGTTAGGTTAGGTAAGGTAAGTTTAGTTTATAGTTTAATTTATAGTTTAGTTTAGTTTATAGTTTAGTTTATAGTTTGGTTTAGTTTAGTTTATAATAGTTTAGTTTAGGTTAGGTTAGGTTAGTTTAGTTTAGTATAGTTTAGGTTAGGTTTGGCTAGGTTAAGTTAGGTTAGGTTAGTTTAGGCTAGTTTAGTTTAGTTTAGTTTATAGTTTAGTTTACTTTAGTTTATTATTTAATTTAGTGTAGTTTATTTTATAGTTTAGTTTATTTTAGTTTGTAGTTTAATTTAGTTTTGTATAGTTTAGTTTAGTTTAGGTTATGTTAGTTTAGTTTAGTTTCGTTTAATTTAGTTTAGTTTAGTTTATAGTTTAATTTATAATTTAGTTTAGTTTAGTTTATATTTTAGTTTATCGTTTAGTTAAGATTAGTTTAGTTTATGCCAGTTTAGGTTAGGTTAAGTTATGTTAGGTTAGTTTAAATTAGTTTAGTTTAATTTAGTTTATAGTTTAGTTTATTTTAGTTTATAGCTTAATTTAGTTTAATTTAGTTTAGTTTAGTTTACTTTAGGTTAGGTTAGGTTAGGTTAATTTAGTTTATTTTAGGTTAGGTTAGGTAAGTTTAATTTATTTTAGTTTGGTTTAGTTTAATTTATAGTTTAGTTTATAGTTTAGTTATAGTTTAGTGTAGTTTATAGTTTAATTTAGTTTAGTTTAGTTTAATTTAGGTTAGGTTAGTTTAGTTTAGTTTAGTTTAGTTTATAGTTTAGATTAGTTTATAGTTTACTTTACAGTTTTGTTTAGTTTAGTTTAGTTTAGTTTAGTTTGGGTTAGGTTAGGTTAGGTTAGGTTTATTTAGTTTAGTTTAGTTTATAGTTTAGTTTAGTTTAGTTTACAGTTTAGTTTATCCTTTAGTTTATAGTGTAGTTTATAGTTTAGTTTAATTTAGTGTAGTTTAGTTTGGTTTAGTTTAGTATAGTTTAGTTTACTTTAGGTTAGGTTAAATTATGTTAGGTTTGGTTAGCTTACTATAGTTTAGTTTAGTTTAGGTTAGGTTAGGTTGATTTAGTTTAGCTTACTTAACTTTGGTTTAGTTTAGTTTAATTTAGTTTATAATTTAGTTTACTGTTTAGTTTAGTTAAGTTTGTAGTTTAATTTATAATTTAGTTTATTTTAGTTTAGTTTAATTTAGTTTAGAGTAGGTTAGGTTAGGTTAGGTTAGTTTAGTTTAGTATAGGTTAGGTTAGGTTAGGTTAGGATAGGTTAATTTAGTTTAGTTTAGTTTAGTTAATAGTTTAATTTATAGTTTAGTTTAGTTTTTTTATAGTTAGTTTAGTTAATTTATAGTTTAATATAGTTTAGTTTAGTTTAATTTAGTTTAATTTATTTTGTAGTTCAGTTTAGTTTAGTTTAGTTTAGTTTAATTTAGGTTAAATTATGTTAGGTTCGTTTAGTTTAATTCAGTTTAGATTAGGTTAGATTAGATTACGTTAGGGTAGTTAAGTTTAGTTTAGTTGAATTTAGGTTATAGTTTGATTTATAGTTTAGTTTAGTTTACTTTATAGTTTAGTTTAGTTAACTTATATTTTAATTTACTTTAGTTTAGTTTAATTTAGTTTACTTTAGTTTATAGTTTTGTTTATAGTATAGTTTAGTTTAGTTTAGGTTAATTTATGTTACGTTAGTTTAGTTTAGTTTAGCTGAATTTTGTTTATTTTAGTTTAGTTTATGTTACGTTAGCTTAGTTTAGTTTATTTTAGTGTATGTTAGGTTACGTCAGTTTAGTTTAGTTTATTTTAGTTTATAGTTTAGTTTAGTTTAGTTTATAATTTATTTTATAATTTAGTGTACTTTAATTTATAGATTAGTTTATAGTTTAGTTAAAATTTTAGTTTAGTTTAGTTTAGTTTAGGTTAGGTTCAGTTAGGTTAGGTTAGTTTTGTTTAGTATAGTTTAGTTTAGTTTAAATATAGTATCTTTAGTTTATAGTTTAGTTCATAGTTTTCTTTAGTTTAGTTTAGTTTAGGTTAGGTTAGAGTAGTTTAGTTTAGTTTAGTTTATGTTAAATTAGGTTAGGTTAGTGTAGTTTAGTTTAATTTAGTTTAGTTGAATTTAATTTAGTTTAATTTAGGTTAGGTTAGGTTAGTTTAGGTTAGGTTAGCTTAGCTTAGTTTAGTTTAATTTAGTTTCGGTTAGGTTAGGATAGGTTAGGTTAGTTAAGTTTAGTTTAGTTTAGCTTAGTCAAGTTTAGTTTAGTTTATAGTTTAGTTCAGTTTAGTTTGTAGTTTAATTTAGTTTAGTTTAGTTTAGTTTGGTTTAGGTTAGGTTAGGTTAGGTTAGTTTAGTTTAGTTTAGGTTGGGTTATGTTAGATTAGGTTAGATTAGGTTAGTTTGGTTTAGTTTAGTATAGTTAAATTTAGTTTAGTTATACTTCTGTTTAGTTTGGTTTAGTTTATAGTTTAGTTTAGTTTTGTTTATAGTTAAGTTTATAATTTAGTATAGTTTAGTTTAGTTTAATTTAGAGTAGCTAAGTTTAGTTTAGTTTAGTTTAGTTTAGTTTTGGGTAGGTTATGTTAGGTTAGGTTAGGTTAGTTTAGTTTAGTTTAGGTTAGTTTAGGTTAGGTTAGGTTTGTTTAGTTTAGTTGAGTTTAGTTTAGTTTAGGTTAGGTTAGGTAAGTTTAGGTTATGTTGGGTTAGGTTAGTTTATTTTAGTCCAGTTTATGTTAGGTTAAGTTAGTTTAGTTTAGTTAGGTTTTGTTTATAGTTTAGTTAAATTTAGTTTATAGTTTAGTTCATAGTTTATTTTAGTTTAATACATAATTTAAATTAGTTTAGTTTAGTTTAGTTTAATTTAGGTAAATTTAGTTTATTTTAGTTTAGGTTAGGTTAGGTTAGGTTAAGTTAGTTAAGTTTTGTTTATAGTTTAGTTTATTTTAGTTTACAGTTTATTGTACAGCTCAGTTTAGTTTAGTTTAGTATAGTATAGTTTACTTTAGTTTAGGTTAGGTTAGGTTGGGTTAGTTTAGTTTAGTTTAGTTTAGGTTAGGTTAGGTTAGGTAAGGTTAATTTAGATTATATTATTTTTGTTTAGTTTAATTTATAGATTACTTTACTTTAGTGTATAGTTTAATTTAGTTTACTTTAGATTATTTTAATTTGGTTTAGTTTATTTTAGTTTAGTTTAGTTTAGGTTAGCTTAGGTTAGTTTAGTTTAGTATAGGTTATGTTAGGTTATGTAAGTTTAATTCAGTTTTGTTTATAGTTAATTTAGTTTAGTTTAGTTTAGTTTAGTTTAGGTTACGTTAGGTTAGTTTAGTTTAGTTTAGTGTAGTTCAGTTTTGTTTAGGATAGGTTAGGTTAGGTTAGTGTAGATTAGTTTAGGTTAGGTTAGGTTAGTTTGGTTTAGTTTAGTTAAGTTTAGTTCAGTTTATTCTTTAGTTTAGTTTAGTTTAGTTTATAGTTTAGTTTAGTTTTGTTTATAGTTTATTTTGCAGTTTAGTATAGTTTAGTTTAATTTATGTTAGGTTAGTTTAATTTAGTATAGATTTGTTTATAGTTAGGTTTACTTTAGTTTATAGTGTAGTTTATAGTTTAGTTTAGTTTAGTTTATAGTTTAATTTAGTTTAGTTTAGTTTAGTTTAATTTAGGTTAATTTAGTTTAGTTTAGTTTAGTGTAGTTTAAAATATAGTATCTTTAGTTTATAGTTTAGTTTATAGTTTTGTTTAGTTTAGTTTAGTTTAGTTTAGGTTAGTATAGAGTAGTTTAGTTTAGGTCAGTTTAGTTTAGGTTAAGTTAGCTTAGGTTAGTTTAGCTTAGTTTAGTTTAACTTAGTTTAGTTTATGGTTTAGTGTATTTTAGTTTGTAGTTTAATTTAGGTTTGTTTAGTTTAGGTTGGGTTATGTTAGATTAGGTTAGATTAAGTTAGTTTGGTTTAGTTTAGTCTAGTTAAATTTAGTTTAGTTATACTTTAGTTTAGTTTAGTTTAGTTTATAGTTTAGTTTAGTTTTCTTTATAGTTAAGTTTATGGTTTAGTATAGTTTAGTTTAGTTTAATTTAGTTTAGCTAAGTTTAGTTCAGTTTAGTTTAGTTTAGTTTTGGGTAGGTTATGTTAGGTTAGTTTAGGTTAGTTTAGTTTAGTTTAGGTTAGGTTAGGTTAGGTTAGGTTAGGTTAGTTTAGTTTAGTTGAGTTTAGTTTAGTTTAGGTTAGGTTAGGTAAGGTTAGGCTAGGTTAGGTTAGGTTAGTTTAGATTAGTCTAGTTTATGTTAGGTTAGGTTAGTTTAGTTTAGTTTAGTTTTGTTTATAGTTTAGTTTAGTTTAGTTTATAGTTTAGTTCATAGCTTATTTTAGTTTAATATATAGTTTAATTTAGTTTAGTTTAGTTTAATTTAGGTTAATTTAGTTTAGTTTAGGTTAGGTTAGGTTAGGTTAGGTTAAGTTAGTTCAGTTTAGTATAGTTTAGTTTAGTTTAAAATATAGTATCTTTAGTTTATAGTTTAGTTCATAGTTTTGTTTAGTTTAGTTTAGTTTAGTTTAGGTTAGAGTAGTTTAGTTTAGTTTAGTTTACGTTAGATTAGGTTAGGTTAGTGTAGTTTAGTTTAGTTGAATTTAGTTTACTTTAGTTTAGTTTAGGGTAGGTTAGGTTGGTTTAGTTTTAGTGTAGGTTAGGTTCAGTTAGCTTAGGTTAGATTAGTTTAGTTCTGTTTAATTTAGTTTAGTTTATATTTTAGTTTGTTTTAGTTTGAAGTTTAATTTAGTTTAGTTTAGTTTAGTTTAGGTTAGGTTAGGTTAGGTTAGTTTAGTTTAGTTTAGGTTGGTTGGTTTATGTTAGATTAGGTTAGATTAGTTTAGTTTGGTTTAGTTTAGTCTAGTTAAATTTAGTTTAGTTATATTTTAGTTTAGTTTAGTTTAGTTTATAGTTTAGTTTAGTTTTGTTTATAGTTAAGTTTATAATTTAGTATAGTTTAGTTTAGTTTAATTTGGTTTAGCTAGGTTTAGTTTAGTTTGGATTAATTTAGTTTTGGGTAGGTTATGTTAGGTTAGGTTAGGTTTGTTTAGTTTAGTTTAGGTTAGTTTAGGTTAGGTTAGGTTAGTTTAGTTGAGTTTAGTTTTGTTTATAGTTTAGTTTAGTTTAGTTTATAGTTTAGTTCATAGTTTATTTTAGTTTAATATATAGTTTAATTTAGTTTAGTTTAGTTTAATTTAGTTTAATTTAGGTTAATTTAGTTTAGTTTAGTTTAGGTTAGGTTAGGTTAGGTTAGGTTAGGTTGGGTTAGGTTAAGTTAGTTCAGTTTAGAATAGTTTAGTTTAGTTTAAAATATAGTATCTTTAGTTTATAGTTTAGTTCATAGTTTTGTTTAGTTTAGTTTAATTTAGTTTATGTTAGGTTAGAGTAGTTTAGTTTAGTTTAGTCTAGTTTAGTTTAGATTAGGTTAGGTTAGTATAGTTTAGTTTAGTTTAGTTTAGTTGAATTTAGTTTAGTTGAATTTAGTTTAGGGTAGGTTAGGTTGGTTTAGTTTTAGTATAGTTTAGGTTCAGTTAGGTTAGGTTAGTTTAGTTTATTTTAGTTTATAGTTTAGTTTATACTTTAGTTTATATTTTAGTTTATATTTTAGTTTATTTTTGTGTAGTTTAGTTTGGTTTAGTTTTGTTTAGTTTACTTTTGTTTAGTTTCGTTTAGGTTAGGTTATGTTAGATTAGGTTAGATTAGGTTAGGTAAGCTTAGTTTAGTTTAGTTTACTTTAAGTTAGGTTAGGTAAGGTTAGGTTAGTTAAGATTAGTTTAGTTTAGTTTAGTTAGGTTTAGTTTAGTTTATAATTTAGTTCAGTTTAGTTTATAGCTTCGTTTATAGTTTATTTTAGTTTATAGTTTAATTTATAATTAAGTTTAATTTAGTTTAGTTTAATTAAGTTTAGCTTAGTTTAGTTTAGTTCAGTTTAGGTTATTTTAGGGTAGCTTATGTTAGGTTAGGTTAGTTTAGTTTATAGTTTAATTTTTAGTTTAGTTTAGTTTATAGTTTAGTTTATAGTTTAGTTTAGTTTAGTTTATAATAGTTTAAGTTAGTTTAGGTTAGGTTAGGTTAGTTTACTTTAGTTTAGATTAGGTTAGGTTAGGCTAGGTTAAGTTAGGTTAGGTTAGTTTAGATTAGTTTAGTTTAGTTTAATTTATAGTTTAGTTTATTTTAGTTTATTATTTAATTTAGTTTAGTTTAGTTTATAGTTTCGTTTACAGTTTAGTTTGGTTTAGTTTAGTTTAATTTAGTTTAGCTTAGATTAGTTTAGTTTGTTTTAAGTTAGGTTAAGTTAGGTGAGGTTAGTTTAGTTTAGATGAGTTTAATTTAGTTTAGTTTAGTTTATAGTTTAGTTTAGTTTACTTAAGTTTATAGTTCAATTTATAGTTTAGTTTAGTTTAGTTTATAGTTTAGTTTATCGTTTAGTTTAGTTTAGTTTAGTATAGTTTAGGTTAGGTTAGGTTAGTTTAAATTAGTTTAGTTTAGGTCAGTTTAGGTTAGGTTAAGTTAGGTTAGGTTAGTTTAGTTTTGTTTATAATTTAATTTATTTTAGTTTACAGTTTATTGTACAGCTCAGTTTAGTTTAGTTTAGTATAGTATAGTTTACTTTAGTTTAGGTTAGGTTAGGTAAGGTTAATTTAGATTAAATTAGTTTAGTGTAGCTTTGTTTATAGTTTAATTTACTTTAGTTTATAGCTTAATTTAGTTTACTTTAGGTTATTTTAATTTGGTTTAGTTTAGTTTAGTTTAGGTTAGGTTAAGTTAGTTTAGTTTAGTATAGGTTATGTTAGATTATTTTAGTTTAATTCAGTTTAGTTTAGTTTAGTTTATAGTTTAATTTATAGTTATTTTTATAGTTAATTTAGTTTAGTTTAGTTTAGGTTAAATTATGTTAATTTACTTTAGTTTAGTTTAGGTTAGGTTAGGTTGGGTTAGGTAAGTGTAGTTTAATTTAGTTTAGTTTATTTTAGTTTAGGTTACGTTATGTTAGTTTAGTTTAGTTTAGTGTAGTTTAGGTTTGTTTAGGTTAGGTTAGGTTAGGTTAGTTTAGATTAGTTTAGGTTAGGTTATGTTAGATTAGGTTAGGTTAGGTTAGTTTGGTTTAGTTTAGTCTAGTTAAGTTTAGTTCAGTTTATTCTTTAGTTTAGTTTAGTTTATTTTATAGTTTAGTTTAGTTTTGTTTATAGTTTAGTTTGCAGTTTAGTATAGTTTAGTTTAGTTTAATTTAGTTTAGGTTAAGTCAGGTTAGGTTAGGTTGGGCTAGGTTAGTTTAGTTTAGTTTATAAATTAGTTTATAGTTTAGTTTAGTTTAGTTTAGTGTGGGTTAGGTTAAGTAAGGTTAGGTTAGTTTAGTTTAGTTTAGTTTATACTTTAGTTTAGTTTATAGTTTAGTTTATAGTTTAGTTTAGTTTAGTTTATAATAGTTTAGTTTAGGTTAAGTTAGGTTAGTTTAGTTTAGTTTAGTTTAGGTTAGATTTGGCTGGGTTAAGTTAGGTTAGGTTAGATTAGGCTAGTTTAGTTTAGTTTAGTTTATAGTTTAGTTTACTTTAGTTTTTTATTTAATTTAGTGCAGTTTAGTTTGTAGTTTAGTTTATAGTTTAGTTTATTTTAGTTTGTAGTTTAATTTAGTTTTGTTTAATTTAGTTTAGTTTGGGTTAGGTTAGTTTAGTTTAGTTTCGTTTAATTTAGTTTAGTTCAGTTTATAGTTTAGTTATGTTTAGTTTATAGTTTAATTTATAATTTAGTTTAGTTTAGTTTATCCTTTTATTTATCGTTTAGTTTAGTGTAGATTAATTTAGTTTAGGTCAGTTTAGGTTAGGTTAAGTTAGGTTAGGTTAGTTTAGATTAGTTTAGTTTAGTTTAGTTTATAGTTTAGTTTATTTTAGTTTACAGTTTAATTTAGTTTAATTTAGTTTAGTTTAGTTTACTTTAGGTTAGGTTAGGTTAGGTTAATTTAGTTTAGTTTAGGTTAGGTTAGGTAAGTTTAATTTAGTTTAGTTTGGTTTAGTTTAATTTATAATTTAGTTTATAGTTTTGTTTATAGTTTAGTTTAGTTTATAGTTTAATTTAGTTTAGTTTAGTTTAGTTTAATTTAGGTTAGGTTAGTTTATTTTAGTTTAGTTTAGTTTATAGTTTAGATTAGTTTAGTATACAGGTTAGCTTATCCTTTAGTTTATAGTGTAGTTTATAGTTTAGTTTAATTTAGTGTAGTTTAGTTTGGTATAGTTTAGTATAGTTTTGTTTACCTTAGGTTAGGTGAGATTATGTTAGGTTAGGTTAGCTTACTTTAGTTTAGTTTAGGTTAGGTTAGATTAGGTTAGTTTAGTTAACTTTGGTTTAGTTTAGTTTAGTTAGTTTAGTTTATAATTTTGTTTATAATTATGTTTAGTTTAGTTTATAGTTTAATTTATAATTTAGTTTAGTTTAGTTTAGTTTAGTTTAATTTAATTTTGAGTATGTTAGGTTAGGTTAATTTAGTTTAGTTGAGTTTAATTTAGTTTAGTTTAGTTTAGTTTATAATTTAATTTATAGTTTAGTTTAGTTTACTTTATAGTTTAGTTTAGTTAATTTATAGTTTAATTTAGTTTAGTTTAGTTTAATTTAGTTTAGTTTAGTTTATAGTTTTGTTTATAGTTTAGTTTAGTTTAGTTTAGGTTAAGTTATGTTAGGTTCGTTTAGTTTAATTTAGTTTAGATTAGGTTACTTTTGATTAGGTTAGGGTAGTTAAGTTTAGTTTAGTTGAATTTATTATAGTTATACGTTAGTTTACTTTAGTTTAGTTTATAGTTTAGTTTAGTTTTGTATATAGTTAAGTTTATAATTTAGTATAGTTTAGTTTAGTTTAATTTAGTTTAGCTAAGTTTAGTTTAGTTTAGTTTAGTTTAGTTTTGGGTAGGTTATGTTAGGTTAGGTTAGGATAGTTTAGTTTAGTTTAGGTTAGGTTAGGTTAGGTTAGGTTAGTTTAGTTTAGTTGAGTTTAGTTTAGCTTAGGTTAGGTTAGGTAAGGTTAGGTTAGGTAAGGTTAGGTTAGTTTAGTTTAGTGTAGTTTATGTTAGGTTAGGTTAGTTTAGTTTAGTTTAGTCTAGGTTAGGTTTCGCTAGGGTAAGTTAGGTTAGGTTAATTTGGATTAGTTTAGTTTAGTTTATATTTTAGTTTACTTTAGTTTATTATTTAATTTAGTGTAGTTTAGTTTATAGTTTAGTTTGGTTTAGTTTAGTTTTTTTTAGTTTAGCTTAGATTAGTTTAGTTTGTCTTAGGTTAGGTTAGGTTAGGTAAGATTAGTTTAATTTAGTTGAGTTTAATTTAGTTTAGTTTAGTTTATATTTTAGTTTAGTTTAGTCTATAGTTCAATTTATAATTTAGTTTAGTTTAGTTTTTAGTTTAGGTTATCGTTTAGTTTAGTTTAGATTAGTTTAGTTTATGTCAGTTTAGGTTAGGTTAAGTTAGGTTAGGTTAGTTTAGATTAGTTTAGTTTAATTTAGTTTAGTTTATAGTTTAGTTTATTTTAGTTTATAGTTTAATTTAGTTTTGTTTAGTTTAGTGTAGTTTAGTTAGGTTAGGTTAGGTTAGGTTAATTTAGTTTAGTTTAGGTTATGTTAGGTAAGTTTAATTTAGTTTAGTTTAATTTATAGTTTATTTTATAGTTTTGTTCATAGTTTAGTTTAGTTTATAGTTTAATTTAGTTTAGTTTAGTTTAGTATAGTTTAACTTGGGTTAGGTTAGGTTATGTTAGTTTAGTTTAGTTTAGTTAAGTTTTGGTTAGGTTAGGTTAGGTTAATTTATTTTAGTATAGTTTAGTTTATTTTAGTTTAGTTTATAGTTTAGTTTACAGTTTAGGTTAGTTTAGTTTAGTTTGGGTTAGGTTAGGTTAGGTCAGTTTAGTTTAGTTTAGTTTATAATAGTTTAGTTTAGTTTAGTTTAGTTTAGGTTAGTTAGGTTTAGTTTAGTTTAGTTTATAGTTTAGTTTAGTTTAGTTTAGTTTGTAGTTTAGTTTATACTTTAGTTTATATTTTAGTTTATAGTTTAGTTTAGTTAAGTGTTGTTTATTTTGGTTTAGTTTTGTTTACTTTAGTTTAAATTAGTTTCATTTAGGTTAGGTTAGGTAAGTTTAGGTTAGGTTGGGTTAGGTTAGTTTAGTTCAGTCTAGTTTATGTTAGGTTAGGTTAGTTTAGTTTACTTAGGTTTTGTTTATACTTTAGTTTACTTTAGTTTATAGTTTAGTTCATAGTTTATTTTAGTTTAGTTTAGTTTAGTTTAGTTTAATTTAGGGTAATTTAGTTTAGTTTAGTTTAGGTTAGGTTAGGTTAGGTTAGGTTAAGTTAATTCAGTTTAGTATAGTTTAGTATAGTTTAAAATATAGTATCTTTAGTTTATAGTTTAGTTCATAGTTTTGTTTAGTTTAGTTTAGGTTAAGTTAGAGTAATTTAGTTTAGTTTTAGTATAGTTTAGGTTCAGTTAGGTTAGGTTAGTTTAGTTTAGTTTAGTTTACTTTAGTTTATTATTTAATTTAGTTTAGTTTAGTTTATAGTTTCGTTTATAGTTTAGTTTGGTTTAGTTTAGTTTAATTTAGTTTAACTTAGATTAGTTTAGTTATTTTTAGGTTAGGTTAGGTTAGGTGAGGTTAGTTTTGTTCAGTTTAGTTTAATTTAGTTTGGTTTAGTTTATAGTTTAGTTTAGTTTAGTTTATAGTTCAATTTATAGTTTAGTTTAGTTTATTTTATCGTTTAGTTTAGTTTAGTATAGTTTAGTTTAGGTTAGAGTAAGTTAGTTTAGATTAGTTTAGTTTAGCGCAGTTTGGGTTAGGTTAAGTTAGGTTATTTCGTTTGGTTTAGTTTAGTTTAGTTTAGTTTATAGTTTAGTTTAGTTTAAAGTTTAGTTTATAGTTTAGTTTATAGTTTAGTTTAGATTAGTGTAGTTTAGTTTGGTTTAGTTTATTTTAGTTTAGTTCAGTTTAGTTTCGTTTAGCTTAGGTTATGTTATATTAGGTGAGCTTAGGTTAGCTTAGTTTACCCTAGTTTAGTTTAGGTTAGGTAAGGTTAGAATAGGTTAGTTAAATTTAGTTTAGTTTAGTTTAGTTATAGTTTAGTTTATAGTTTAGTTTAGATTATAATTTAATTTATAGTTTAGTTTAGTTTAGTTTAATTTACTTTAGCTTTCTTTAGTTTCCCTTAGATTACTTTAGTTTAGGATATGTTAGGTTAGGTTAGTTTAGTTTAGTTTAGTTTAATTAAGGTTAATTTAGTTTAATTTAGTTTAGGTTAGGTTAGGTTAGGTTAGTTTAGTTTAGTATAGTTTAATTTAGTTTAAAATATAGTATCTTTAGTTTATAGTTTAGTTCATAGTTTTGTTTAGTTTAGTTTAGTATAGGTTAGGTTAGAGTAGTTTAGTTTAGTTTAGTTTAGTTTAGTTTAGGTTAGAATAGGTTAGGTTAGTGTAGTTTAATTTAGTTTAGTTTAGTTGAATTTAATTTAGTTTTGTTTAGTTTAGGTTAGGTTAGGTTAGTTTAGTTTTGTATAGGTTAGGTTAAGTTAGGTTAGCTTAGTTTAGTTTATAGTTTAGTTTAGTTTAGTTTAGTTTATAGTGTGGTTTATACTTTAGTTTATATTTTAGTTTATAATTTAGTTTAGATTAGTGTAGTTTAGTTTGGTTTAGTTTGGTTTAGTTTAGTTTAAATTAGTTTCGCTTAGGTTAGGTTAAGTTAGAATAGGTTAGGTTAGGTAAGCTTAGTTTAGTTTAGTTTAGGTTAGTTTACGTTAGGTTAGGTTAGGTTGGTTAAGTTCAGTTTAGTTTAGTTTAGTTAAATTTAGTTTAGTTTATAGTTTAGTTCAGTTTAGTTTATAGCTTAGTTTATAGTTTAGTTTAGTTTATAGTTTAATTTATAGTTAAGTTTAGTTTAGTTTAGTTTAATTTAGGTTAGTTAAGTTTATTTTAGGGTAGCTTATGTGAGGTTAGGTTAGTTTATAGTTTAATTTATAGTTTAGTTTAGTTTATAATTTAGTTTATAGTTTAGTTCAGTTTATAATAGTTTAGTTTAGGTTAGGTTAGGTTAGGTTAGGTTAGTTTAGTTTAGTTTAGTTTAGGTTAGTTTATAGTTTAGTTTACTTTAGTTTATTATTTAATTTAGTGTCGTTTAGTTTATAGCTTCGTTTATAGTTTAATTTGGTTTAGTTTAGTTTGTCTTAGGTTAGGTTAGGTTAGGTGAGATTAGTTTAGTTTAGTTGAATTTAATTTAGTTTAGTTTATAGTTTACGTTAGTTTAGTTTATAGTTCAATTTATAGATTAGTTTAGTTTATAGTTTATGTTACCGTTTAGTTTAGTTTAGATTAGTTTAGTTTAGGTTAGTTTAGGTTAGGTTAAGTTAGGTTATTTTAGTTTAGATTAGTTTAGTTTAATTTAGTTTAGTTTATAGTTTAGTTTATTTTAGTTTATAGTTTAATTTAATTTAGTTTAGTTTAGTTTAGGTTAGGTTACGTTAGGTTAGGTTAATTTAGTTTAGTGTAGGTTAGGTTAGGTTAGGTAAGTTTAATTTACTTTAGTAAAGTTTAGTTTAGTTTATTTTATTTTAGTTTATTGTTTAGTTTAGTTTATAGTTTATTTACAATTTTGTTTAGTTTAGTTTAGTTTAGTTTAGTTTGGGTTAGGTTGGGTTAGGTTAGGTTAGTTTAGATTAGTTTAGTTTATAGTTTAGTTTAATTTAGTTTACAGTTTAGTGTATCCTTTAGTTTATAGTGTAGTTTATAGTTTAGTTTAATTTAGTGTAGTTTAGTTTGGTTTAGCTTAGTATAGTTTTGTTTACTTTAGGTTAGGTGAGATTATGTTAAGTTAGGTTAGCTTACTTTAGTTTAGTTTAGTTTAGGTTAGGTTAGGTTAGTTTATTTAACTTTGGTTTAGTTTAGTTTAGTTTAGTTTATAGTTTAGTTTATAGTTTAGTTTATATTAGTTTAGTTTATAGTTTAATTTATAATTTAGTTTACTTTAGTTTAATTTAGTTTACAGTAGGTTAGGTTAGGTTAGGTTAGTTTAGTTTAATTTAGGTTAGGTTAAGTTAGGTTAGGTTAGGTTAATTTAGTTTAGTTGAGTTTAATTTAGTTTAGTTTAGTTTATAGTTTAATTTATAGTTTAGTTTAGTTTACCTTATAGTTTAGTTTAGTAAATTTATATTTTAATTTAGTTTAGTTTAGTTTAATTTAGTTTAGTTTAGTTCATAGTTTAGTTTATAGTTTAGTTTAGTTTAGTTTAGGTTATGTTAGGTTAGTTTAGTTTAGTTTAGTTTAGGTTAGGTTAGGCTAGGTTAGGTAAGTTTAATTTAGTTTAGTTTAGTTTAGTTAAAATTAGTTGGTAGTTTAGTTTATAGTTTAGTTTGTAGTTTAGTTTAGTTTAGTTTAGTTTGGTTTAGTTTAGTTTAGGTTAAGTAATGTTTGGTTCGTTTAGTTTAATTTAGTTTAGATTAGGTTACGTTAGATTAGGTTAGGGTGGTTAAGTTTAGTTTAATTGAATTTATTTTGTAGTTTAATTTATAGTTTAGTTTAGTTTACTTTATAGTTTAGTTTAGTTCATTTATAGTTTATTTTATGTTAGTTTAATCTAGTTTAATTTAGTTTACTTTAGTTTATAGTTTTGTTTATAGTTTAGTTTAGTTTAGTTTAGGTTAATTTATGTTAGGTTTGTTTAGTTTAGTTTAGTTTAGGTTACGTTAGGTTAGGATAGGTTAGTGTAGTTTAGTTTATTTTAGCTGAATTTTGTTTAGTTTAGTTTAGGTTACCTTAGGTTAGTTTAGTTTAGTTTAGTTAATGTATGTTAGGTTAGGTTAGGTTAGTTTAATTTAGTTTAGTTTATTTTAGTTTATAGTTTAGTTTAGTTTAGTTTATAATTTATTTTATAATTTAGTATACTTTAGTTTATAGATTAGTTTATTGTTTACTTAATATTTTAGTTTATTTTAGTTTACGTTATGTTAGGTTAGGCAAGGTTAGGTTAGGTTAGGTTAGGTTAGTTTAGTTTAGTTTAGTCTAGTTAAATTTAGTTTAGTTATACTTTAGTTTAGTTTAGTTTATAGTTTATTTTAGTTTTCTTTATAGTTAAGTTTATAGTTACGTTAGTTTAGTTTAGTTAAATTTAGTTTAGCTAAGTTTAGTTTAGTTTAGTTTAGTTTAGTTTTGGGTAGGTTATGTTATGTTAGGTTAGGTTAGTTTAGTTTAGTTTAGGCTAGGTTAGGTTAGGTTGGTTTAATTTGGTTGAGTTTAGTTTAATTTAGGTTAGGTTAGGTAACGTTAGGTTAGGTTAGGTTAGGTTAGTTTAGTT
The DNA here is from genome assembly GCA_030762175.1 of Metallyticus violacea. NCBI lineage: Eukaryota > Metazoa > Arthropoda > Insecta > Mantodea > Metallyticidae > Metallyticus > Metallyticus violacea. The sequence goes on along the minus strand of CM060835.1, from coordinate 97,702,000 downwards.
TAGTCTAGTTTATGTGAGGTTAGGTTAGTATAGTTTAGTTTAGTCTAGGTTAGGTTTCGCTAGGGTAAGTTAGGTTAGGTTAGTTTGGATTAGTTTAGTTTAGTTTATATTTTAGTTTATTTTAGTTTATTATTTAATTTAGTGTAGTTTAGTTTATAGTTTAGTTAGGTTTAGTTTAGTTTTTTTTAGTTTAGCTTAGATTAGTTTAGTATGTCTTAGGTTAGGTTAGGTTAGGTAAGATTAGTTTAATTTAGTTGAGTTTAATTTAGTTTAGTTTAGTTTATATTTTAGTTTAGTTTAGTCTATAGTTCAATTTATAATTTAGTTTAGTTTAGTTTTTAGTTTAGGTTATCGTTTAGTTTAGTTTAGATTAGTTTAGTTTAGGTAAGTTTAGGTTAGGTTAAGTTAGGTTAGGTTAGTTTAGATTAGTTTAGTTTAATTTAGTTTAGTTTATAGTTTAGTTTATTTTAGTTTATAGTTTAATTTAGTTTAGTTTAATTTAGTGTAGTTTAGTTTCGTTAGGTTAGGTTAGGTTAATTTAGTTTAGTTTAGGTTAGGTTAGGTAAGTTTAATTTAGTTTAGTTTAATTTATAGTTTATTTTATAGTTTTGCTTATAGTTTAGCTTAGTTTATAGTTTAATTTAGTTTAGTTTAGTTTAGTTTAGTATAGTTTAACTTGGGTTAGGTTAGGTTAGTTTAGTTTAGTTTAGTTAAGGTTAGGTTAGGTTAGGTTAATTTACTTTAGTATAGTTTAGTTTAGTTTATTTTAGTTTAGTTTATAGTTTAGTTTACAGTTTAGGTTAGTTTAGTTTAGTTTAGTTTGGGTTAGGTTAGGTTAGGTCAGTTTAGTTTAGTTTAGTTTATAGTTTAGTTTAGTTTAGTTTATAATAGTTTAGTTTAGTTTAGTTTATAATAGTTTAGTTTAGTTTAGTTTAGGTTAGTTAGGTTTAGTTTAGTTTAGTTTATAGTTTAGTTTAGTTTAGTTTGTAGTTTAGTTTATACTTTAGTTTATATTTTAGGTTATAGTTTAGTTTAGTTAAGTGTTGTTTATTTTGGTTTAGTTTTGTTTAGTTTAGTTTCAATTAGTTTCGTTTAGTTTAGGTTAGGTAAGTTTAGGTTAGGTTGGGTTAGGTTAGTTTAGTTCAGTGTAGTTTATGTTAGGTTAGGTTAGTTTAGTTTACTTAGGTTTTGTTTATACTTTAGTTTACTTTAGTTTATAGTTTAGTTCATAGTTTATTTTAGTTTAATATATAGTTTAATTTAGTTTAGTTTAGTTTAGTTTAGTTTAATTTAGGTTAATTTAGTTTAGTTTAGTTTAGGTTAGGTTAGGTTAGGTTAGGTTAAGTTAGTTCAGTTTAGTATAGTTTAGTATAGTTTAAAATATAGTATCTTTAGTTTATAGTTTAGTTCATAGTTTTGTTTAGTTTAGTTTAGGTTAGGTTAGAGTAGTTTAGTTTAGTTTAGTTTAGTTTAGGTTAGATTAGGTTAGGTTAGTGTAGTTTAGTTTAGTTTAATTTAGTTGAATTTAGTTTAGTTTAGTTTAGCGTAGGTTAGTTTGGTTTAGGTTCAGTTAGGTTAGGTTAGTTTAGTTTAGTTTAGTTTACTTTAGTTTATTATTTAATTTAGTTTAGTTTAGTTTATAGTTTCGTTTATAGTTTAGTTTGGTTTAGTTTAGTTTAATTTAGTTTAACTTAGATTAGTTTAGTTATTTTTAGGTTAGGTTAGGTTAGGTGAGGTTAGTTTAGTTCAGTTTAGTTTAATTTAGTTTAGTTTAGTTTATAGTTTAGTTTAGTTTAGTTTATAGTTCAATTTATAGTTTAGTTTAGTTTATTTTATCGTTTAGTTTAGTTTAGTATAGTTTAGTTTAGGTTAGAGTAAGTTAGTATAGATTAGTTTAGTTTAGCGCAGTTTGGGTTAGGTTAAGTTACGTTATTTCGTTTGGTTTAGTTTAGTTTAGTTTAGTTTATAGTTTAGTTTAGTTTAAAGTTTAGTTTATAGTTTAGTTTATAGTTTAGTTTAGATTAGTGTAGTTTAGTTTGGTTTAGTTTATTTTAGTTTAGTTCAGTTTAGTTTCGTTTAGCTTAGGTTGTGTTATATTAGGTGAGCTTAGGTTAGCTTAGTTTACCCTAGTTTAGTTTAGGTTAGGTAAGGTTAGAATAGGTTAGTTAAATTTAGTTTAGTTTAGTTTAGTTAGGTTTAGTTTAGTTATAGTTTAGTTTATAGTTTAGTTTAGATTATAATTTAATTTATAGTTTAGTTTAGTTTAGTTTAATTTAGTTTAGCTTTCTTTAGTTTCCCTTAGATTACTTTAGTTTAGGATATGTTAGGTTAGGTTAGTTTAGTTTAGTTTAGTTTAGTTTAATTAAGGTTAATTTAGTTTAATTTAGTTTAGTTTAGGTTAGGTTAGGTTAGTTTAGTTTAGTATAGTTTAATTTAGTTTAAAATATAGTATCTTTAGTTGATAGTTTAGTTCATAGTTTTGTTTAGTTTTGTTTAGGTTAGGTTAGGTTAGAGTAGTTTAGTTTAGTTTAGGTTAGAATAGGTTACGTTAGTGTAGTTTAATTTAGTTTAGTTTAGTTGAATTTATTTTAGTTTTGTTTAGTTTAGGTTAGGTTAGGTTAGTTTAGTTTAGTATAGGTTAGGTTAAGTTAGGTTAGATTAGTTTAGTTTATAGTTTAGTTTAGTTTAGTTTATAATATGGTTATACTTTAGTTTATATTTTAGTTTATAGTTTAGTTTAGATTAGTGTAGTTTAGTTTGGTTTAGTTTGGTTTAGTTTAGTTTAAATTAGTTTCGCTTAGGTTAGGTTAAGTTAGAATAGGTTAGGTTAGGTAAGCTTAGTTTAGTTTAATTTACGTTAGGTTAGGTTAGGTTAGGTTAGGTTGGTTAAGTTCAGTTTAGTTTAGTTTAGTTAAATTTAGTTTAGTTTATAGTTTAGTTCAGTTTAGTTTATAGCTTAGTTTATAGTTTAGTTTAGTTTATAGTTTAATTTATAGTTAAGTTTAGTTTAGTTTAGTTTAATTTAGGTTAGTTAAGTTTATTTTAGGGTAGCTTATGTTAGGTTAGGTTAGTTTATAGTTTAATTTATAGTTTAGTTTAGTTTATAATTTAGTTTATAGTTTAGTTCAGTTTATAATAGTTTAATTTAGGTTAGGTTAGGTTAGGTTAGGTTAGTTTAGTTTAGTTTAGTTTAGGTTAGGTTAGGCTAGGTTAGGTAAGTTTAATTTAGTTTAGTTTAGTTTAGTTAAAATTAGTTTGTAGTTTAGTTTATAGTTTAGTTTGTAGTTTAGTTTAGTTTAGTTTAGGTTAAGTAATGTTTGGTTCGTTTAGTTTAATTTAGTTTAGATTAGGTTACGTTAGATTAGGTTAGGGTAGTTAAGTTTAGTTTAATTGAATTTATTTTGTAGTTTAATTTATAGTTTAGTTTAGTTTACTTTATAGTTTAGTTTAGTTAATTTATAGTTTATTTTATTTTAGTTTAATCTAGTTTAATTTAGTTTACTTTAGTTTATAGTTTTGTTTATAGTTTAGTTTAGGTTAATTTATGTTAGGTTTGTTTAGTTTAGTTTAGTTTAGGTTAGGTTAGGTTAGGATAGGTTAGGGTAGTTTAGTTTAGTTTAGCTGAATTTTGTTTAGTTTAGTTTAGGTTACCTTAGGTTAGTTTAGTTTAGTTTAGTTTAGTGTATGTTAGGTTAGGTTAGTTTAATTTAGTTTAGTTTATTTTAGTTTATAGTTTAGTTTAGTTTATAATTTATTTTATAATTTAGTATACTTTAGTTTATAGATTAGTTTATTGTTTAGTTAATATTTTAGTTTATTTTAGTTTACGTTAGGTTAGGTTAGGCAAGGTTAGGTTAGGTTAGGTTAGGTTAGTTTAGTTTAGTTTAGTCTAGTTAAATTTAGTTTAGTTATACTTTAGTTTAGTTTAGTTTATAGTTTAGTTTAGTTTTCTTTATAGTTAAGTTTATAGTTACGTTAGTTTAGTTTAGTTTAATTTAGTTTAGCTAAGTTTAGTTTAGTTTAGTTTAGTTTTGGGTAGGTTATGTTAGGTTAGGTTAGGTTAGTTTAGTTTAGTTTAGGTTAGGTTAGGTTAGGTTAGGTTAGTTTAATTTGGTTGAGTTTAGTTTAGTTTAGGTTAGGTTAGGTAACGTTAGGTTAGGTTAGGTTAGGTTAGTTTAGTTTAGTCTAGTTTATGTGAGGTTAGGTTAGTTTAGTTTAGTTTAGTCTAGGTTAGGTTTCGCTAGGTTAAGTTAGGTTAGGTTAGTTTAGATTAGTTTAGTTTAGTTTATATTTTAGTTTACTTTAGTTTATTATTTAATTTAGTGTAGTTAATTTATAGTTTCGTTTATAGTTTAGTTGGGTTTAGTTTAGTTTTTTTTAGTTAAGCTTAGATTAGTATAGTTTGTCTTAGGTTAGGTTAGGTTAGGTGAGATTAGTTTAATTTAGTTGAGTTTAATTTAGTTTAGTTTATATTTTAGTTTAGTTTAGTCTATAGTTCAATTTATAGTTTAGTTTAGTTTAGTTTTTAGTTTAGGTTATCGTTTAGTTTAGTTTAGATTAGTTTAGTTTAGGTCAGTTTATGTTAGGTTAAGTTAGGTTAGGTTAGTTTAGATTAGTTTAGTTTAATTTAGTTTAGTTTATAATTTAGTTTATTTTAGTTTATAGTTTAATTTAGTTTAGTTTAGTTTAGTGTAGTTTAGTTTGGTTAGGTTAGGTTAGGTTAATTTAGTTTAGTTTAGGTTAGGTTAGGTAAGATTAATTTAGTTTAGTTTAATTTATAGATTATTTTATAGTTTTGCTTATAGTTTAGTTTAGTTTATAGTTTAATTTAGTTTAGTTTAGTTTAGTTTAGTATAGTTTAACTTGGGTTAGGTTAGGTTAGTTTTGTTTAGTTTAGTTAAGGCTAGGTTACCTTAGGTTAGGTTAATTTACTTTAGTATAGTATAGTTTAGTTTATTTTAGTTTAGTTTATAGTTTAGTTAACAGTTTAGGTTAGTTTATTTTAGTTTAGTTTAGTTTGGGTTAGGTTAGGTTAGGTCAGTTTAGTTTAGTTTAATTTATAGTTAAGTTTAATTTAGTTTAGTTTGATTTAGTTTAGTTTAGTTTATTTTAGTGCAGCTTATGTTAGGTTAGGTAAGGTAAGTTTAGTTTATAGTTTAATTTATAGTTTAGTTTAGTTTACAGTTTAGTTTATAGTTTAGTTTAGTTTATAATAGTTTAGTTTAGGTTAGGTTAGGTTAGTTTAGTTTAGTATAGTTAAGTTAGGTTTGGCTAGGTTAAGTTAGGTTAGGTTAGTTTAGGCTAGTTTAGTTTAGTTTAGTTTATAGTTTAGTTTACTTTAGTTTATTATTTAATTTAGTGTAGTTTAATTTATAGTTTAGTTTATTTCAGTTTGTAGTTTAATTTAGTTTTGTTTAGTTTAGTTTCGTTTAGTTTAGTTTAGTTTAGTTTATATTTTAGTTTATCGTTTAGTTAAGATTAGTTTAGTTTATGTCAGTTTAGGTTAGGTTAAGTTATGTTAGGTTAGTTTAAATTAGTTTAGGTTAGTTTAGTTTATAGTTTAGTTTATTTTAGTTTATAGTTTAATTTAGTTTAATTTAGTTTAGTTTAGTTTACTTTAGGTTAGGTTAAGTTAGGTTAATTTAGTTTATTTTAGGTTAGGTTAGGTAAGTTTAATTTATTTTAGTTTGGTTTAGTTTAATTTATAGTTTAGTTTATAGTTTTGTTTATAGTTTAGTTTAGTTTATAGTTTAATTTAGTTTAGTTTAGTTTAATTTAGGTTAGGTTAGTTTAGTCTAGTTTAGTTTAGTTTATAGTTTAGATTAGTTTACCATTTACTTTACAGTTTTGTTTAGTTTAGTTTAGTTTAGTTTGGGTTAGGTTAGGTTAGGTTAGGTTTATTTAGTTTAGTTTAGTTTATAGTATAGTTTAGTTTATTTTACAGTTTAGTTTATCCTTTAATTTATAGTATAGTTTATAGTTTAGTTTAATTTAGTGTAGTTTAGTTTGGTTTAGTTTAGTATAGTTTATTTTACTTTAGGTTAGGTTAAATTATGTTAGGTTTGGTTAGCTTACTATAGTTTTGTTTAGTTTAGGTTAGGTTAGGTTAGGTTAGTTTAGTTTACTTAACTTTGGTTTAGTTTAGTTTAGTTTATAATTTAGTTTATAGTTTAGTTAAGTTAAGTTTATAGTTTAATTTATAATTTAGTTTATTTTAGTTTAGTTTAATTTAGTTTAGAGTAGGTTAGGTTCGGTTAGGTTAGTTTAGTTTAGTATAGGTTAGGTTAGGTTATGTTAGGATAGGTTAATTTAGTTTAGTTGAGTTTAATTTAGTTTAGTTTAGTTAATAGTTTAATTTATAGTTTAGTTTAGTTTTTTCATAGTTTAGTTTAGTTAATTTATAGATTAATATAGTTTAGTTTAGTTTAGATTTGGGTAGGTTATGTTAGGTTAGGTTAGGTTAGTTTAGTTTAGTTTAGGTTAGGTTAGGTTAGGAAGGTTAGGTTAGGTTTGTTTAGTTTATTTGAGTTTAGTTTAGTTAGGTTAGGTTAGGTAAGGTTAGGTTAGGTTAGGTTAGGTTAGTTTAGTTTAGTCTAGTTTATGTTAGGTTAGGTTAGTTTAGTTTAGTCTAGCTTAGGTTTCGCTAGGTTAAGTTACGTTAGATTACTTTAGGTTAGTTTAGTTTAGTTTAGTTTACATTTTAGTTTACTTTAGTTTATTATTTAATTTAGTGTAGTTTAGTTTATAGTTTCGTTTATAGTTTACTTTGGTTTAGTTTAGTTTTTTTAGTTTAGCTTAGATTAGTTTAGTTTGTCTTAGGTTAGGTTAGGTTAGGTGAGATTATTTCAATTTAGTTGAGTTTAATTTAGTTACGTTTAGTTTATATTTTAGTTTAGTTTAGTCTATAGTTCAATTTATAGTTTAGTTTAGTTTTTAGTTTAGGTTATCGTTTATTTTAGTTTAGATTAGTTAAGTTTAGGTCAGTTTAGTTTAGGTTAAGTTAGGTTAGAGTAGTTTAGATTAGTTTAGTTTAATTTAGTTTAGTTTATAGTTTAGTTTATTTTAGTTTATATTTTAATTTAGTTTAGTTTAGTGTAGTTTAGTTTGGTTAGGTTAGGTTAGGTTAATTTAGTTTAGTTTAGGTTAGGTAAGTTTAATTTAGTTTAGTTTAATTTGTAGTTTATTTTATAGTTTTGTTTATAGTTTAGTTTGGTTTATAGTTTAATTTAGTTTAGTTTAGTTTAGTTTAGTATAGTTTAACCTAGATTACTTTAGGTTAGTTTAGTTTAGTTTAGTTAAGATTAGGTTAGGTTAAGTTAGGTTAATTTACTTTAGTATAGTTTAGTTTAGTATATTTTAGTTTAGTTTATAGTTTAGTTTACAGTTTAGGTTAGTTTAGTTTAGTTTAGTTTAGTTTGGGTTAGGTTAGGTGAGTTTAGTTTAGTTTAGTTTATAGTTTAGTTTAGTTTAGTTTAGTTTATTTTAGGTTATGTTAGGTTAGTTTAGTTTAGTATAGGTTAGATTAAGTTAGGTTTAGTTAGGTTAGTTAGGTTTAGTTTAGTTTAGTTTATAGTTTAGTTTAGTTTAGTTTAGTTTATAGTTTACTTTATACTTTAGTTTATATTTTAGTTTACAGTTTAGTTTAGTTTAGTGTTGTTTATTTTGGGTTAGTTTTGTTTAGTTTAGTTTAAATTGGTTTCGTTTACGTTAGGTTATTTTAGATTAGGTTAGGTTAGGTAACCTTAGATTAGTTTAGTTTAGTTTAGGTTAGGTTAGGTTAGGTTAGGTTAGGTTAGTTAAGTTCAGTTTAGTTTAGTTAAGTTAAGTTTAGTTTAGTTCATAGTTTAGTTCAGTTTAGTTGATATTTTAGTTTATAGTTTATTTTAATTTATAGTTTAATTTATAATTAAGTTTAATTTAGTTTAGTTTGATTTAGTTTAGTTTAGTTTATTTTAGTGTAGCTTATGTTAGTTTAGGTAACGTTAGTTTAGTTTATAGTTTAATTTATGGTTTAGTTTAGTTTATAGTTTAGGTTATAGTTTAGTTTAGTTTAGTTTATTACAGTTTAGTTTAGGTTAGGTTAGGCTAGGTTAGTTTAGTTTACTTTAGTTTAGGTTAGGTTTGGCTAGGTTAAGTTAGGTTAGGTTAGTTTAGGCTAGTTTAGATTAGTATAGTTTATAGTTTAGTTTATTATAGTTTATTATTTAATTTAGTGTAGTTTAGTTTATAGTTTAGTTTATTTTAGTTTGTAGTTTTATTTTGTTTTGTTTAGTTTAGTTTAGTTTAGGTTAGGTTAGTTTAGTTTAGTTTCGTTTAATTTAGTTTGGTTTAGTTTATAATTTAGTTAAGTTTAGTTTATAGTTTAATTTATAATTTAGTTTAGTTTAGTTTACTTTAGGTTAGGTTAGGTTAGGTTAATTTAGTTTAGTTTAGGTTAGGTTTGGTAAGTTTAATTTAGTTTAGTTTGGTTTAGTTTAATTTATAGTTTAGTTTATAGTTTTGTTTATAATTTAGTTTAGTTTATAGTTATTTTAGTTTAGTTTAGTTTAGTTTAATTTGGGGTAGGTTAGTTTAGTTTAGTTTAGTTTATAATTTAGATTAGTTTATAGTTTACTTTACAATTTTGATTAGTTTACTTTAGTTTAGTTTAGTTTGGGTTAGGTTAGGATAGGTTAGTTTAGTTTAGTTTAGTTTAGTTTACAGTTTAGTTAATCCTTTAGTTTATAGTGTAGTTTATAGTTTAGTTTAATTTAGTGTAGTTTAGTTTGGTTTAGTTTAGTATAGTTTAGCTTACTTTAGGTTAGGTTAGATTATGTTAGGTTTGGTTAGCTTACTTTATTTTAGTTTAGTTTAGGTTTGGTTAGGTTAGTTTAGTTTAGTTAACTTTGGTTTAGTTTAATTTAGTTTAGTTTATAGTTTAGTATATAGTTTAGTTTAATTAAGTTTATAGTTTAATTTATAATTTAGTTTAGTTTAGTTTAATTTAGTTTAGAGTAGGTCAGGTTAGGTTAGGTTAGTTTAGTTTAGTTTAGGCTAGGTTAGGTTAGGTTAGGTTAATTTAGTTTAGTTGAGTTTAATTTAGTTTAGTTTAGCTAAGTTATTAGTTTAATTTATAGTTTAGTTTAGTTTTTTTATAGATTTATTTAGATAATTTAAAGTTAATATAGTTTAGTTTAGTTTGTAGTTTAGTTTTGTTTAGTTTAGTTTAGTTTAGCTTAGTTTAGGTTAAGTTATGTTAGGTTCGTTTAGTTTAATTTAGTTTAGATTAGGTTAGATTAGATTACGTTAGGGTAGTTAAGTTTAGTTTAGTTGAATTTAGGTTATAGTTTGATTTATAGTTTAGTTTAGTTTACTTTATAGTTTAGTTTAGTTAATTTATAGTTTAATTTACTTTAGTTTAGTTTAGTTTAATTTAGTTTACTTTAGTTTATAGTTTTGTTTATAGTTTAGTTTAGTTTAGGTTAATTTATGTTACGTTAGTTTAGTTTAGTTTAGTTTAGTTTAGGTTAGGTTAGGTAAGGTTAGGTTAGGTTAGGTTAGTGTAGTTTAGTGTAGTTAAGCTGAATTTTGTTTAGTTTAGTTTAGTTTAGGTTACGTTAGGTTAGTTTAGTTTAGTTTAATGTATGTTAGGTAAGGTTAGGTTAGTTTAGTTTAGTTTAGTTTATAGTTTAGTTTAGTTTAGTTTATAATTTATTTTGTAATTTACTATACTTTAATTTATAGATTAGTTTATAGTTTAGTTAAAATTTTATTTTAGTTTATTTTACTTTAGGTTAGGTTACGGAAGGTTAGGTTAGGTTAGTTTAGATTAGTTTGGTTTATGTAAAGTTAGGTAAGGTTAGTTTAGTATAGTTTAGTTTACTTTTGTTTACAGTTTAGTTAAGTTTAGTTTATAGGTCAGTTTATAGTTTAGTATAATTTAGGTTAGGTTGGGTTAGTTCAGTTTAGTTTAGTTTGGGTTAGGTTAGGTTAGGTTAGTTTAGTTTAGTTAAGTTTAGTTTAATTTAGTTTAGTTTAGTTTAGTTTATTTTAGTTTGTATTTTAATTTAGATTAGTTTAGCTTAGTTTAGGTTGGGTTATGTTAGATTAGGTTAGATTAGGTTAGTTTGGTTTAGTTTAGTCTAGTTAAATTTAGTTTAGTTATACTTTAGTTTAGTTTAGTTTAGTTAATAGTTTAGTTTAGTTTTCTTTATAGTTAAGTTTATAGTTTAGTATAGTTTAGTTTAGTTTAATTTAGTTTAGCTAAGTTTAGTTTAGTTTAGTTTAGTTTTGGGTAGGTTTTGTTAGGTTAGGTTAGGTTAGTTTAGTTTAGTTTAGGTTTGGTTAGGTTAGGTTAGTTTAGTTTAGTTGAGTTTAGTTTAGTTTAGGTTAGGTTAGCTAAGGTTATGTTAGGTAAGGTTAGGTTAGTTTAGTTTAGTCTAGTTTATGTTAGGTTAGGTTAGTTGAGTTGAGTTTAGTTTTGTTTATAGTTTAGTGTAGTTTAGTTTATAGTTTAGTTCATAGTTTATTTTAGTTTAATATATAGTTTAATTTAGTTTAGTTTAGTTTAATTTATGTTAATTTAGTTTAGTTTAGGTTAAGTTAGGTTAGGTTAGGTTAGGTTAAGTTAGATCAGTTTAATATAAGTTAGTTTAGTTTAAAATTTTAGTATATTTAGTTAATAGTTTTGTTCATAGTTTTGGTTAGTTTAGTTTAGTTTAGGTTAGGTTAGAGTAGTTTAGTTTAGTTTAGTTTAGTTTAGGTTAGATTAGGTTAGGTTAGAGTAGTTTAGTTTAGTTGAATTTAGTTTACTTTAGTTTGGTTTAGAGTAGGTTAGGTTGGTTTAGTTTTAGTATAGGTTAGGTTCAGTTAGCTTAGGTAAAATTAGTTTAGTTTAGTTTAATTTAGTTTAGTTTATAGTTTAGTTTATTTTAGTTTGTAGTTTAATTTAGTTTAGTTTAGTTTAATTTAGGTTAGGTTAGGTTAGGTTAGGTTAGGTTAGGCTAGTTTTGTTTAGTTTAGGTTGGGTTATGTTAGATTAGGTTAGATTAGGTTAGTTTGGTTTAGTTTAGTCTAGTTAAATTTAGTTTAGTTATACTTTAGTTTAGTTTAGTTTAGTTTATAATTTAGTTTAGTTTTGTTTATAGTTAAGTTTATAATTTAGTATAGTTTATTTTAGTTTAATTTAGTTTACCTAAGTTTAGTTTAGTTTAGTTTAGTTTAGTTTTGGGTAGGTTATGTTAGGTTAGGTTAGGTTAATTTAGTTTAGTTTAGTTTAGGTTAGGTTAGGTTAGGTTAGGTTAGCTTAAATTAGTTCAGTTTAGTATAGTTTAGTTTAGTTTAAAATATAGTATATTTAGTTTATAGTTTAGTTTATAGTTTTGTTTAGTTTAGTTTAGTTTAGGTTACGTTAGAATAGTTTAGTTTAGTTTAGTTTAGGTTAGATTAGGTTAGGTTAGTGTAGTTTAGTTTAGTTTAGTTTAGTTTAGTTGAATTTAGTTTAGTTTAGTTTAGTTTTGGGTATGTTAGGTTGGTTTAGTTTTAGTATAGTTTAGTTTCAGTTAGGTAAGGTTAGTTTAGTTTAGTTTAGTTTATAGTTTAGTTTATACTTTAGTTTATATTTTACTTTATAGTTTAGTTTAGTTTAGTGTAGTTTAGTTTGGTTTAGTTTTGTTTAGTTTATTTTTGTTTAGTTTCGTTTAGGTGTGGTTATGTTAAATTAGGTTAGATTAGGTTAGGTAAGCTTAGTTTAGTTTAGTTTACTTTAAGTTAGGTTAGGTTATGTTAGGTTAGGTTAGTTAAGATTAGTTTAGTTTAGTTTAGTTAGATTTAGTTTAGTTTATAATTTAGTTCAGTTAAGCTTATAGCTTAGTTTATAGTTTAGTTTAGTTTATAGTTTAATTTATAGTTAAGTTTAGTTTAGTTCGGTTTAATTAAGTTTAGCTTAGTTTAGTTTAGTTCAGTTTAGGTTATTTTATGGTAGCTTATGTTAGGTTAGGTTAGGTTAGTTTAGTTTATAGTTTAATTTATAGTTTAGTTTAGTTTATAGTTTAGTTTATAGTTTAGTTTAGTTTAGTTTATAGTTTAGTTTAGTTTAGGTTAGTTTATAATAGTTTAAGTTAGTTTAGTTTAGGATAGGTTAGGTTAGTTTACTTTAGTTTAGTTTAGGTTAGGTTAGGCTAGGTTAAGTTAGGTTAGGTTAGTTTAGATTAGTTTAGTTTAGTTTAATTTATAGTTTAGTTTACTTTAGTTTAGTATTTAATTTAGATTAGTTTATAGTTTCGTTTTCAGTTTAGTTTGGTTTAGTTTAGTTTAATTTAGTTTAGCTTAGATTAGTTTAGTTTGTTTTAGGTTAGGTTAAGTTAGGTGAGGTTAGTTTAGTTTAGATGAGTTTAATTTAGTTTAGTTTAGTTTATAGTTTAGTTTACTTTAGTTTATAGTTCAATTTATAGTTTAGTTTAGTTTAGTTTATAGTTTAGTTTATCGTTTAGTTTAGTTTAGTATAGTTTAGGTTAGGTTAGGTTAGTTTAGATTAGTTTAGTTTAGGTCAGTTTAGGTTAGGTTAAGTTAGGTTAGGTTAGTTTAGTTTTGTTTATAGTTTAATTTATTTTAGTTTACAGTTTATTGTACAGCTCAGTTTAGTTTATTTTAGTATAGTATAGTTTACTTTAATTTATGTTAGGTTAGGTAAGGTTAATTTAGATTATTATTAGTTTAGTTTAGCTTTGTTTATAGTTTACTTTAATTTAGTTTATAGTTTAATTTAGTTTACTTTAGGTTATTTTAATTTGGTTTAGTTTAGTTTAGTTTAATTTAGGTTAGGTTAGGTTAGGTTAGTTTAGTTTAGTATAGGTTATGTTAGGTTAGGTTAGGTTAGTTTAGTTTAGTCTAGTTTAGTTTAGTTTAGTTAAGTTTATAGTTTAGTTCATAGTTTATTTTAGTTTAATATATAGTTTAATTTAGTTTAGTTTAATTTAGTTTAATTTAGGTTAATTTAGTTTAGTTTTGTTTAGGTTAGGTTAGGTTAGGTTAGGTTAGGTTGGTTAAGTTAGTTCAGTTTAGAATATTTTAGCTTAGTTTAAAATATAGTATCTTCAGTTTATAGTTTAGTTAATAGATTTGTTTAGTTTAGTTTAATTTAGTTTAGGTTAGAGTAGTTTAGTTTTGTTTAGTCTAGTTTAGGTTAGATTAGGTTAGGTTAGTATAGTTTAGTTTAGTTTAGTTTAGTTTAGATTATGTTAGGTTAGTTTAGTTTAGTATAGGTTGGGTTAAGTTAGGTTAGGTTAGGTTAGTTAGGTTTAGTTTAGTTTAGTTTATAGTTTAGTTTAGTTTAATTTATAGTTTAGTTTATACTTTAGTTTATATTTTAGTTTATATTTAACTTAGTTTAGTGTTGTTTATTTTGGTTTAGTTTCGTTTAGTTTAGTTTAAATTAGTTTCGTTTAGGTTAGGTTATGTTAGATTAGGTTAGGTCAGGTAAGCTTAGTTTAGTTTAGTTTAGGTTAGGTTAGGTTAGGTTAGGTTAGGTTAGGTTAGTTAAGTTCAGTTTAGTTTAGTTTAGTTAAGTTTAGTTTAGTTCATAGTTTAGTTTAGTTTAATTTATAGCTTAGTTTACAGTTAAGTTTAGTTTATAGTTTTATTTATAGTTAAGTTTAGTTTAGTTTAGTTTAATTTAATTTAGTTTAGTTTATTTTAGGATAGCTTATGTTAGGTTAGGTAAGGTTAGTTTAGTTTATAGTTTAATTTAGTTTAGTTTATAATAGTTTAGTTTAGGATAGGTTAGGTTAGTTTAGTTTAGTTTAGTTTAGGTTAGGTTTGGCTAGGTTAAGTTAGGTTAGGTTAGTTTAGGCTAGTTTAGTTTAGTTTGGTTTATAGTTTAGTTTACTTTAGTTTATTATTTAATTTAGTGTAGTTTAGTTTATAATTTAGTTTATTTTAGTTTGTAGTTTAATTTAGTTTTGTTTAGTTTAGTTTAGTTTAGGTTAGGTTAGTTTAGTTTAGTTTCGTTTAATTTAGTTTAGTTTAGTTTATAGTTTAGTTAAGTTTAGTTTATAGTTTAATTTATAATTTAGTTTAGTTTAGTTTATCTTTTAGTTTATCTTTTAGTTTAGTTTAGATTAATTTAGTTTAGGTCAGTTTATGTTAGGTTAGGTTAGGCTAGGTTAATTTAGTTTAGTTTAGGTTAGGTTAGGTAAGTTTAATTTAGTTTCGTTTGGTTTAGTTTAATTTATAGTTTAGTTTATAGTTTTGTTTATAGTTTAGTTTAGTTTATAGTTTAATTTAGTTTATTTTAGTTTAGTTTAATTTAGGTTAGGTTAGTTTAGTTTAGTTTAGAAAAGTTTATAGTTTAGATTAGTTTATAGTTTAATTTACAGTTTTGTTTAGTTTAGTTTAGTTTGGATTAGGTTAGGTTAGGTTAGGTTAGTTTAGTTTAGTTTAGTTTATAGTTTAGTTTAGTTTAGTTTACAGTTTAGTTTATCTTTTAGTTTATAGTGCAGTTTATAGTTTAGTTTAATTTAGTGTAGTTTAGTTTGGTTTAGTTTAGTATAGCTTAGTTTACTTTAGGTTAAGTTAGATTATGTTAGGTTTGGTTAGCTTACTTTAGTTTAGTTTATTTTAGGTTAAGTTAGGTTAGGTTACTTTAGTTTAGTTAACTTTGGTTTAGTTTAGTTTAGTTTAGTTTAGTTTATAGTTTAGTATATAGTTTAGTTTAGTTAAGTTTATAGTTTAATTTATAATTTAATTTAGTTTAGTTTAGAGTAGGTTAGGTTAGGTTAGGTTAGTTTAGTTTAGTTTAGGTTAGGTTAGGTTAGGTTAATTTAGTTTATTTGAGTGTAATTTAGTTTAGTTTAGTTTAGTTAATAGTTTAATTTATAGTTTAGTTTAGTTAATTTTTATAGTTTAGTTTAGATAATGTATAGTTTAATTTAGTTAAGTTTAGTTTAATTTAGTTTAGTTTAGTTTGTAGTTTAGTTTAGTTTAGTTTAGTTTAGGTTAAGTTATGTTAGGTTCGTTTAGTTTAATTTAGTTTAGATTAGGTTAGATTAGATTACGTTAGGGTAGTTAAGTTTAGTTTAGTTGAATTTAGGTTATAGTTTGATTTATAGTTTAGTTTTGTTTACTTTATAGTTTAGTTTAGTCAATTTATAGTTTAATTTACTTTAGTTTAGTTTAATTTAGTTTACTTTAGTTTATAATTTTCTTTATAGTTTAGTTTAGTTTAGTTTAGGTTAGTTTAGGTAAGGTTAGGTTAGGTTAGTGTAGTTTAGTTTAGTTTAGCTGAATTTTGTTTAGTTTAGTTTAGTTTAGGTCACGTTAGGTTAGTTTAGTTTAGTTTAGTGTACGTTAGGTTCGGTTAGGTTAGTTTAGTTTAGTTTATAGTTTAGTTTAGTTTAGATTATAATTTAATTTAGAATTTAGTATACTTTAATATATAGATTAGTTTATAGTTTAGTTAAAATTTTAGTTTAGTTTATTTTAGTTTAGGTTAGGTTACGGAAGGTTAGGTTAGGTTAGGTTAGTTTAGATTAATTTGGTTTATGTAAGGTTAGGTTAGGTTAGTTTAGTATAGTTTAGTTTACTTTTGTTTACAGTTTAGTTAAGTTTAGTTTATAGTTCAATTTATATTTTAGTTTAGTTTAGATTAGGTTGGGTTAGTTCATTTTAGATTAGTTTGGGTTATTTTAGGTTAGTTTAGTTTAGTTTACAGTTTAGTTTATTCTTTAGTTTATAGTGTAGTTTATAGTTTAGTTTAATTTAGTGTAGTTTAGTTTGGTTTATTTTAGTAGAGTTTCGTTTACGTTAGGTTATGTTAGATTAGGTTAGGTTAGGTTAACTTACTTTAGTTTAGTTTAGGTTAGGTTAGGTTAGTTTAGTTTAGTTAAGTTTAGTTTAATTTAGTCTAGTTTAGTTTAGTTTAATGTATAGTTTAGGTAATCAATTAAGTTAGCTTAGATTAGTTTAGTTTAGGTCAGTTTAGTTTAGGTTAAGTTAGCTTAGGTTAGTTTAGATTAGTTTAGTTTAATTTACTTTAGTTTATAGTTTAGTTTATTTTAGTTTGTAGTTTAATTTAGATTAGTTTAGTTTAGTTTAGGTTGGGTTATGTTAGATTAGGTTATATTAGGTTAGTTTGGTTTAGTTTAGTTTGGTTAAATTTAGTTTAGTTATACTTTAGTTTAGTTTAGTTTATAGTTTAGTTTAGTTTTCTTTATAGTTAAGTTTATAGTTTAGTTTAGTTCAGTTTAGTTTAATTTAGTTTAGCTAAGTTTAGTTTATTTTAGTTTAGTTTAGTTTTGGGTAGGTTATGTTATGTTAGGTTAGGTTAGTTTAGTTTAGTTTAGGTTAGGTTAGGTTAGGTTAGGTTAGTTTAATTTAGTTGAGTTTAGTTTAGTTTAGGTTAGGTTAGGTAAGGTTAGGTTAGCTTAGGTTAGGTTAGTTTAGTTTAGTCTAGTTTATGTGAGGTTAGGTTAGTTTAGTCTAGGTTAGGTTTCGCTAGGTTGAGTTAGGTTAGGTTAGTTTAGATTAGTTTAGTTTAGTTTATATTTTAGTTTACTTTAGTTTATTATTTAATTTAGTGTAGTTAATATATAGTTTCGTTTATAGTTTAGTTTGGTTTATTTTATTTTTTTTAGTTTAGCTTAGATTAGTTTAGTTTGTCTTAGGTTTGGTTAGGTTAGGTGAGATTAGTTTAATTTAGTTGAGTTTAATTTAGTTTAGTTTAGTTTATATTTTAGTTTAGTTTAGTCTATAGTTCAATTTATAGTTTAGTTTAGTTTAGTTTTTAGTTTAGGTTATCGTTTAGTTTAGTTTAGATTAGTTTAGTTTAGGTCAGTTTATGTTAGGTTAAGTTAGGTAAGGTTAGTTTAGATTAGTTTAGTTTAATTTAGTTTAGTTTATAGTTTAGTTTATTTTAGTTTATAGTTTAATTTAGTTTAGTTTAGTTTAGTGTAGTTTAGTTTGGTTAGGTTAGGTTAATTTAGTTTAGTTTAGGTTAGGTTAGGTAAGTTTAATTTAGTTTAGTTTAATTTATAGATTATTTTATAGTTTTGCTTATAGTTTAGTTTAGTTTATAGTTTAATTTAGTTTAGTTTAGTTTAGTTTAGTATAGTTTAACTTGGGTTAGGTTAGGTTAGTTTTGTTTAGTTTAGTTAAGGCTAGGTTACGTTAGGTTAGGTTAATTTACTTTAGTATAGTTTAGTTTATTTTAGTTTAGTTTATAGTTTAGTTTACAGTTTAGGTTAGTTTATTTTAGTTTAGTTTAGTTTGGGTTAGGTTAGGTTAGGTCAGTTTAGTTTAGTTTAATTTATAGTTAAGTTTAATTTAGTTTAGTTTGATTTAGTTTAGTTTAGTTTATTTTAGTGCAGCTTATGTTAGGTTAGGTAAGGTAAGTTTAGTTTATAGTTTAATTTATAGTTTAGTTTAGTTTAGTTTATAATAGTTTAGTTTAGGTTAGGTTAGGTTAGTTTAGTTTAGTTTAGTTTAGGTTAGGTTTGGCTAGGTTAAGTTAGGTTAGGTTAGTTTAGGTTAGTTTAGTTTAGTCTAGTTTATGTGAGGTTAGGTTAGTTTAGTTTAGTTTAGTCTAGGTTAGGTTTCGCTAGGTTGAGTTAGGTTAGGTTAGTTTAGATTAGTTTAGTTTAGTTTATAGTTTAGTTTACTTTAATTTATTATTTAATTTAGTGTAGTTTAGTTTATAGTTTAGTTTATTTTAGTTTGTAGTTTAATTTAGTTTTGTTTAGTTTAGTTTAGTTTAGGTTAGGTTAGTTTAGTTTAGTTTCGTTTAATTTAGTTTAGTTTAGTTTATAGTTTAATTTATAATTTAGTTTAGTTTAGTTTATATTTTAGTTTATCGTTTAGTTAAGATTAGTTTAGTTTATGTCAGTTTAGGTTAGGTTAAGTTATGTTAGGTTAGTTTAAATTAGTTTAGTTTAATTTGGTTTATAGTTTAGTTTATTTTAGTTTATAGTTTAATTTAGTTTAATTTAGTTTAGTTTACTTTAGGTTAGGTTAGGTTAGGTTAATTTAGTTTATTTTAGGTTAGGTTAGATAAGTTTAATTTATTTTAGTTTGGTTTAGTTTAATTTATAGTTTAGTTTATAGTTTTGTTTATAGTTTAGTTTAGTTTATAGTTTAATTTAGTTCAGTTTAGTTTAATTTAGGTTAGGTTAGGTTAGTTTAGGTTAGATTAGTTTAGGTTAGTGTAGTTTAGTTTAGTTTAGTGTAGTTTAGTTTGGTTTAGTTTTGTTTAGTTTAGTTTAGTTCAGTTTCGTTTAGGTTAGGTTATGTTAGATTAGGTTAGGTTAGCTTAGCTTAGTTTAGTTTAATTTAGTTTCGGTTAGGTTAGGATAGGTTAGGTTGGTTAAGTTTAGTTTAGTTTAGCTTAGTTAAGTTTAGTTTAGTTTATAGTTTAGTTTAGTTTAGTTTATAATTTAGTTTAGTTTTGTATATAGTTAAGTTTATAATTTAGTATAGTTTAGTTTAGTTTAATTTAGTTTAGCTAAGTTTAGTTTAGTTTAGTTTAGTTTAGTTTTGGGTAGGTTATGTTAGGTTAGGTTAGGTTTGTTTAGTTTAGTTTAGGTTAGTTTAGGTTAGGTTAGTTTAGTTTAGTGGAGCTTAGTTTAGTTTAGGTTAGGTTAGGTAATTTTAGGTTAGGTTGGGTTAGGTTAGTTTAGTTCAGTCTAGTTTATGTTAGGTTAGGTTAGTTTAGTTTAGTTAGGTTTTGTTTATAGTTTAGTTTAGTTTATTTTATAGTTTACATCATAGTTTATTATAGTTTAATATATAGTTTAATTTAGTTTAGTTTAGTTTAATTTAGGTTAATTTAGTTTAGTTTAGGTTAGGTTAGGTTAGGTTAGGTTAGTTCAGTTTAGTATAGTTTAGTTTAGTTTAAAATATAGTATCTTTAGTTTATAGTTTTGTTTATAGTTTTGTTTAGTTTAGTTTAGTTTAGTTTAGGTTAGGTTAGAGTAGTTTTGTTTAGTTTAGTTTAATTTAGGTTAGATTAGGTTAGGTTAGTGTAGTTTAGTTTAGTTTAGTTTAGTTGAATTTAGTTTAGTTTAGTTTAGTTTAGGGTAGGTTAGGTTTATTTAGTTTTAGTACAATTTAGTTTCAGTTAGGTTAGGTTAGTTTAGTTTAGGTTAGGTTAGAGTAGTTTTGTTTAGTTTAGTTTAATTTAGGTTAGATTAGGTTAGGTTAGTGTAGTTTAGTTTAGTTTAGTTTAGTTGAATTTAGTTTAGTTTAGTTTAGTTTAGTTTAGGGTAGGTTAGGTTGATTTAGTTTTAGTATAATTTAGTTTCAGTTAGGTTAGGTTAGTTTAGTTTAGTTTAGTTTATAGTTTAGTTTATACTTTAGTTTATATTTTACTTTATAGTGTAGTTTAGTTTAGTGTAGTTTAGTTTGGTTTAGTTTTGTTTAGTTTAGTTTTGTTTAGTTTCGTTTAGGTTAGGTTATGTTAGATTAGGTTAGATTAGGTTAGGTAAGCTTAGTTTAGTTTAGTTTACTTTAAGTTAGGTTAGGTTAGGTTAGGTTAGGTTAGGATAGTTAAGATTAGTTTAGTTTAGTTTAGTTAGGTTTAATTTAGTTTATAATTTAGTTCAGTTTAATTTATAGTTTAGTTTATAGTTTAGTTTAGTTTATAGTTTAATTTATAGTTAAGTTTAGTTTAGTTCAGTTTAATTAAGTTCAGCTTAGTTTAGTTTAGTTCAGTTTAGGTTATTTTAGGGTAGCTTATGTTAGGTTAGGTTAGGTTAGTTTAGTTTATAGTTTAATTTATAGTTTAGTTTAGTTTGTAGTTTAGTTTATAGTTTAGTTTAGTTTAGTTTATAATAGTTTAAGTTAGTTTAGGTTAGGTTAGGTTAGTTTACTTTAGTTTAGTTTAGGTTAGGTTAGGCTAGGTTAAGTTAGGTTAGGTTAGTCGAGATTAGTTTAGTTTAGTTTAATTTATAGTTTAGTTTATTTTAGTTTATTATTTAATTTAGTTTAGTTTATAGTTTCGTTTACAGTTTAGTTTGGTTTAGTTTAGTTTAATTTAGTTTAGCTTAGATTAGTTTAGTTTGTTTTAGGTTAGGTTAAGTTAGGTGAGGTTAGTTTAGTTTAGATGAGTTTAATTTAGTTTAGTTTAGTTTATAGTTTAGTTTAGTTTACTTAAGTTTATAGTTCAATTTATAGTGTAGTTTAGTTTAGTTTATAGTTTAGTTTATCGTTTAGTTTAGTTTAGTTTAGTATACTTTAGGTTAGGTTAGGTTAGTTTAGATTAGTTTAGTTTAGGTCAATTTAGGTTAGGTTAAGTTAGGTTAGGTTAGTTTAGTTTTGTTTATAGTTTGATTTATTTTAGTTTACAGTTTATTGTACAGCTCAGTTTAGTTTAGTTTAGTATAGTATAGTTTACTTTAGTTTAGGTTAGGTTACGTAAGGTTAATTTAGATTAAATTAGTTTAGTGTAGCTTTGTTTATAGTTTAATTTACTTTAGTTTATAGCTTAATTTAGTTTACTTTAGGTTATTTTAATTTGGTTTAGTTTAGTTTAGTTTAGGTTAGGTTAGGTTAGTTTAGTTTAGTATAGGTTATGTTAGATTATTTTAGTTTAATTCAGTTTAGATTAGTTTAGTTTATAGTTTAATTTATAGTTATTTTTATAGTTAATTTAGTTTAGTTTAGTTTAGGTTAAATTATGTTAATTTACTTTAGTTTAGTTTAGGTTAGGTTAGGTTGGGTTAGGTAAGTGTAGTTTAATTTAGTTTAGTTGAATTTAGTTTAGTTTATTTTAGTTTAGGTTACGTTAGGTTAGTTTAGTTTAGTTTAATGTAGTTTTGTTTTGTTTAGGTTAGGTTAGGTTAGTTTAGATTAGTTTAGGTTAGGTTATGTTAGATTAGGTTAGGTTAGGTTAGTTTGGTTTAGTTTAGTCTAGTTAAGTTTAGTTCAGTTTATTCTTTAGTTTAGTTTAGTTTATTTTATAGTTTAGTTTAGTTTTGTTTATAGTTTAGTTTGCAGTTTAGTATAGTTTAGTTTAGTTTAATTTAGTTTAGATTAAGTCAGGTTAGGTTAGGTTAGGCTAGGTTAGTTTAGTTTAGTTTATAAATTAGTTTATAGTTTAGTTTAGTTTAGTTTAGTGTGGGTTAGGTTAAGTAAGGCTAGGTTAGTTTAGTTTAGTTTAGTTTATACTTTAGTTTAGTTTATAGTTTAGTTTATATTTTAGTTTAGTTTACTTTATAATAGTTTAGTTTAGGTTAAGTTAGGTTAGTTTAGTTGAGTTTAGTTTAGGTTAGATTTGGCTGGGTTAAGTTAGGTTAGGGTAGATTAGGCTAGTTTAGTTTAGTTTAGTTTATAGTTTAGTTTACTTTAGTTTTTTATTTAATTTAGTGTAGTTTAGTTTATAGTTTAGTTTACAGTTTAGTTTATTTTAGTTTGTAGTTTAATTTAGTTTTGTTTAATTTAGTTTAGTTTGGGTTGGGTTAGTTTAGTTTAGTTTCGTTTAATTTAGTTTAGTTCAGTTTATAGTTTAGTTATGTTTAGTTTATAGTTTAATTTATAATTTAGTTTAGTTTAGTTTATCTTTTAGTTTATCGTTTAGTTTATCGTTTAGTTTAGTGTATATTAGTTTAGTTTAGGTCAGTTTAGGTTAGGTTAAGTTAGGTTAGGTTAGTTTAGATTAGTTTAGTTTAGTTTAGTTTATAGTTTAGTTTATTTTACTTTACAGTTTAATTTAGTTTAATTTAGTTTAGTTTAGTTTACTTTAGGTTAGGTTAGGTTAGGTTAATTTAGTTTAGTTTAGGTTAGGTTAGGTAAGTTTAATTTAGTTTAGTTTGGTTTAGTTTAATTTATAATTTAGTTTATAGTTTTTTTATAGTTTAATTTAGTTTATAGTTTAATTTAGTTTAGTTTAGTTTCGTTTAATTTAGGTTAGGTTAGTTTATTTTAGTTTAGTTTAGTTTATAGTTTAGATTAGTTTAGTTTGCAGGTTAGCTTATCCTTTAGTTTATAGTGTAGTTTATAGTTTAGTTTAATTTAGTGTAGTTTAGTTTGGTGTAGTTTAGTATAGTTTTGTTTACCTTAGGTTAGGTGAGATTATGTTAGGTTTGGTTAGCTTACTTTAGTTTAGTTTAGGTTAGGTTAGATTAGGTTAGTTTAGTTAACTTTGGTTTAGTTTAGTTTAGTTAGTTTAGTTTATAATTTAGTTTATAGTTATGTTTAGTTTAGTTTATAGTTTAATTTATAATTTAGTTTAGTTTAGTTTAGTTTAGTTTAATTTAATTTTGAGTATGTTAGGTTAGGTTAGGTTAATTTAGTTTAGTTGAGTTTAATTTAGTTTAGAGTAGTTTAGTTTATAATTTAATTTATAGTTTAGTTTAGTTTACTTTATAGTTTAGTTTAGTTAATTTATAGTTTAATTTAGTTTAGTTTAGTTTAATTTAGTTTAGTTTAGTTTATAGGTTTGTTTATAGTTTAGTTTAGTTTAGTTTAGGTTAAGTTATGTTAGGTTCGTTTAGTTTAATTTAGTTTAGATTAGGTTACTTTTGAATAGGTTAGGGTAGTTAAGTTTAGTTTAGTTGAATTTAGTTTATAGTTTAATTTATAGTTTAGTTTACTTTATAGTTTAATTTAGTTAATTTACAGTTTAATATACTTTAGTTTAGTCTAGTTTAATTTAGTTTACTTTATTTTATAGTTTTGTTTTTAGTTTAGTTTAGTTTAGTTTAGGTTAATTTATGTTAGGTTAGTTTAGTTTAGATTAGGTTATGTTAGGTTAGGTTAGGCTAGTGTAGTTTAGTTTAGTTTAGCTAAATTTTGTTTAGTTTAGTTTAGGATACGTTAGGTTAGTTTAGTTTAGTTTAGTTAAGTGTATGTTAGGTTAGGTTAGGTTAGTGTAATTTGGTTTAGTTTATTTTAGTTTATAGTTTAGTTTTGTTTAGTTTATAATTTATTTTATAGTTTAGTATACGTTAGTTTATAGATTAGTTTATAGTTTAGATAATATTTTAGTTTAGTTTAGTTTAGATTAGGTTAGGGAAGGTTAGGTTAGGTTAGTTTATTTTAGTTTAGTTTATATAAGGTTAGGTTAGGTTAGTTTGGTATAGTTTAGTTTAGTTTTGTTTATAGTTTAGTTTAGTTTATAGTTCAGTTTATAGTTTAGTTTAGTTTAGTTTAGGTTAGGTTGGGTTAGTTTAGTTTAGGTTAGGTTAGGTTAAGTTAGGTTAGTTTAGTTTAGTATAGTTTAGTTTAGTTTATAGTTTAGTTTATTTTATATTATAGTTTAGTTTATAGTTTTGTTTAGTTTAGTTTAGTTTAGTTAGTTTAGGTTAGGTTAGGTTAGTTTAGAATAGTTTAGTTTAGGTTAGATTATGATAGGTTAGTGCAGTTTAATTTAATTTAGTTTAGTTTAGTTGAATTTAATTTATTTTAGTTAGGTCATTTTAGGTAAGTTAGGTTAGTTTAGTTTAGTATAGGTTAGGTTAGGTTAGGTTGGGTTTAGTTAGTGTAGTTTCATTTAGTTTGGTTTATTTTGGTTTAGTTTAATATGAGGTTCCGTTTAGTTTAGTTTTGTTTAATTTAGTTTAGTTTATAGTTTAGTTGAGTTTAGGTTAGTTTAGTTGAGTTTAGTTTAGTTTAGTTTAGGTTAGGTTAGGTTAGGTTAGATTAACTTTGTTTAGGAGAGGTTATGTTAGATTAGGTTAGGTTAGTTTGGTTTAGTTTAGTCTAGTTAAGTTTAGTTTAGGTTATACTTTAGTTTAGTTTAGTTTATTTTATAGTTTAGTTAAGTTTTGTTTATAGGTTAGTTTGCAGTTTAGTATGTTTAGTTTCGTTTAATTTAGTTTAGCTAAGTTTAGTTTAGTTTAGTTTATAGTTTAATTTATAATTTAGTTTAGTTAAGTTTAATTTAGTTTAGGTTAGGTTTGGTTAGTTTAATTTAGTTGAGTTTAATTTAGTTTAGTTTAGTTTTTAGTTTAATTTATAGTTTAGTTTAGTTTACTTTATAGTTTAGTTTAAATAATTTATAGTTTAATTTAGTTAAGTATAGTTTAATTTAGTTTAGTTTAGTTTAGTTTGTAGTTTAGTTTAGTTTAGGTTAAGTTATGTTTGGTTCGTTTAGTTTAATTTAGTTTAGATTAGGTTAGATTAGATTACGTTAGGGCAGTTAAGTTTAGTTTAGTTGAATTTAGGTTATAGTTTGATTTATTGTTTAGTTTAGTTTACTTTATAATTTAGTTTAGTTAATTTATAGTTTAATTTACTTTAGTTTAGTTTAGTTTAATTTAGTTTACTTTAGTATATATTTTTGTTTATAGTTTAGTTTAGTTTAGTTTAGGTTAGGTAAAGTAAGGTTAGTTTAGGTTAGGTTAGTGTAATTTAGTTTAGTTTAGCTGAATTTTGTTTAGTTTAGTTTAATTTAGCTTACGTTAGGTTAGTTTAGTTTAGTTTAGTGTATGTTAGGTTAGGTTAGGTTATTTTAGTTTAGTTTAGTTTAGTTTATAGTTTAGTTTTGTTTAGTTTAGTTTAGTTAAAATTTTAGTTTAGTTTATTTTAGTTTAGGTTAGGTTACGGAAGGTTAGGTTAGGTTAGGTTAGTTTAGATTAGTTTGGTTTACTTTTGTTTACAGTTTAGTTAAGTTTAGTTTATAGTTCAGTTTATAGTTTAGTTTAGTTTAGGTTAGGTTGGGTTAGTTCAGTTTAGTTTAGTTTGGGTTAGGTTAGGTTAGTTTAGTTTAGTTTACAGTTTAGTTTATTCTTTAGTTTATAGTGTAGTTTATAGTTTAGTTTAATTTAGTGTAGTTTAGTTTGGTTCATTTTAGTATAGTTTCGTTTACGTTAGGTTATGTTAGATTAGGTTAGGTTAGGTTAGCTTACTTTAGTTTAGTTTAGGTTAGGTTAGGTTAGTTTAGTTTAGTTAAGTTTAGTTTAATTTATTCTAGTTTAGTTTAGTTTAGTGTATAGTTTAGGTAATCGTTTAGTTTAGTTTAGATTAGTTTAGTTTAGGTCAGTTTAGTTTAGGTTAAGTTAGCTTAGGTTAGTTTAAATTAGTTTAGTTTAATTTACTTTAGTTTATAGTTTAGTTTATTTAAGTTTGTACTTTAATTTAGATTAGTTTAGTTTAGTTAAGGTTGGGTTATGTTAGATTAGGTTAGATTAGGTTAGTTTGGTTTAATTTAGTCTAGTTAAATTTAGTTTAGTTATACTTTGGTTTAGTTTAGTTTATAGATTAGTTTAGTTTTCTTTATAGTTAAGTTTATAGTTTAGTATAGTTTAGTTTATTTTAATTTAGTTTAGCTAAGTTTAGTTTAGTTTAGTTTAGTTTAGTTTTGGGTAGGTTATGTTAGGTTAGGTTAGGTTAGTATAGTTTAGTTTAGGTTAGGTTAGGTTAGGTTAGGTTAGTTTAGTTTTGTTGAGTTTAGTTTAGTTTAGGTTAGGTTAGGTAAGGTTAGGTTAGGTAAGGTTACGTTAGTTTAGTTTAGTCTAGTTTATGTTAGGTTAGGTTAGTTTAGTTTAGTTTAGTCTAGGTTAGGTTTCGCTAGGGTAAGTTAGGTTAGGTTAGTTTGGATTAGTTTAGTTTAGTTTATATTTTAGTTTACTTTAGTTTATTATTTAATTTAGTGTAGTTTAGTTTATAGTTTAGATTGGTTTAGTTTAGTTTTTTTTAGTTTAGCTTAGATTAGTTTAGTTTGTCTTAGGTTAGGTTAGGTTAGGTAAGATTAGTTTAATTTAGTTGAGTTTAATTTAGTTTAGTTTAGTTTATATTTTAGTTTAGTTTAGTCTATAGTTCAATTTATAATTTAGTTTAGTTTAGTTTTTAGTTTAGGTTATCGTTTAGTTTAGTTTAGATTAGTTTAGTTTAGGTCAGTTTAGGTTAGGTTAAGTTAGGTTAGGTTAGTTTAGATTAGTTTAGTTTAATTTAGTTTAGTTTATAGTTTAGGTTATATTAGTTTATGGTTTAATTTAGTTTAGTTTAGTTTAGTGTAGTTTAATTTGGTTAGGTTAGGTTAGGTTAATTTAGTTTAGTTTAGGTTAGGTTAGGTAAGTTTAATTTAGTTTAGTTTAATTTATAGTTTATTTTATAGTTTTGCTTATAGTTTAGTTTAGTTTATAGTTTAATTTAGTTTAGTTTAGTTTAGTTTAGTATAGTTTAACTTGGGTTAGGTTAGGTTAGTTTAGTTTAGTTTAGATAAGGTTAGGTTAGGTTAGGTTAATTTACTTTAATATAGTTTAGTTTAGTTTATTTTAGTTTAGTTTATAGTTTAGTTTACAGTTTAGGTTAGTTTAGTTTAGTTTAGTTTGGGTTAGGTTAGGTTAGGTCAGTTTAGTTTAGTTTAGTTTATAGTTTAGTTTAGTTTAGTTTATAATAGTTTAGTTTAGTTTAGTTTATAATAGTTTAGTTTAGTTTAGTTTAGGTTAGTTAGGTTTAGTTTAGTTTAGTTTATAGTTTAGTTTAGTTTAGTTTGTATTTTAGTTTATACTTTAGTTTATATTTTAGTTTATAGTTTAGTTTAGTTAAATGTTGTTTATTTTGGTTTAGTTTTGTCAAGTTTAGTTTCAATTAGTTTCGTTTAGGTTAGGTTAGGTAAGTTTAGGTTAGGTTGGGTTAGGTTAGTTTAGTTCAGTGTAGTTTATGTTAGGTTAGGTTAGTTTAGTTTACTTAGGTTTTGTTTATACTTTAGTTTACTTTAGTTTATAGTTTAGTTCATAGTTTATTTTAGTTTAATATATAGTTTAATTTAGTTTAGTTTAGTTTAGTTTAGGTTAGGTTAGTTTAGTTTTGGGTAGGTTATGTTAGGTTAGGTTAGGTTAGGTTAGTTTAGTTTAGTTTAGGTTAGGTTAGGTTAGGTTAGGTTAGTTTAGTTTAGTTGAGTTTAGTTTAGTTTAGGTTAGGTTAGGTAAGGTTAGGTTAGGTAAGGTTACGTTAGTTTAGTTTAGTCTAGTTTATGTTAGGTTAGGTTAGTTTAGTTTAGTTTAGTCTAGGTTAGGTTTCGCTAGGGAAAGTTAGGTTAGGTTAGTTTGGATTAGTTTAGTTTAGTTTATATTTTAGTTTACTTTAGTTTATTATTTAATTTAGTGTAGTTTAGTTTATAGTTTAGTTTGGTTTAGTTTAGTTTTTTTTAGTTTAGCTTAGATTAGTTTAGTTTGTCTTAGGTTAGGTTAGGTTAGGTAAGTTTAATTTAGTTTAGTTTAATTTATAGTTTATTTTATAGTTTTGCTTATAGTTTAGTTTAGTTTATAATTTAATTTAGTTTAGTTTAGTTTAGTGTAGTTTAACTTGGGTTAGGTTAGGTTAGTTTAGTTTAGTTTAGATAAGGTTAGGTTAGGTTAATTTACTTTAGTATAGTTTAGTTTAGTTTATTTTAGTTTAGTTTATAGTTTAGTTTACAGTTTAGGTTAGTTTAGTTTAGTTTAGTTTGGGTTAGGTTAGGTTAGGTCAGTTTAGTTTAGTTTAGTTTATAGTTTAGTTTAGTTTAGTTTATAATAGTTTAGTTTAGTTTAGTTTATAATAGTTTAATTTAGTTTAGTTTAGGTTAGTTAGGTTTAGTTTAGTTTAGTTTATAGTTTAGTTTAGTTTAGTTTAGTTTGTAGTTTAGTTTATACTTTAGTTTATATTTTAGTTTATAGTTTAGTTTAGTTAAATGTAATTTATTTTGGTTTAGTTTTGTTTAGTTTAGTTTCAATTAGTTTCGTTTAGGTTAGGTTAGGTAAGTTTAGGTTAGGTTGGGTTAGGTTAGTTTAGTTCAGTCTAGTTTTTGTTAGGTTAGGTTAGTTTAGTTTACTTAGGTTTTGTTTATACTTTAGTTTACTTTAGTTTATAGTTTAGTTCATAGTTTATTTTAGTTTAATATATAGTTTAATTTAGATTAGTTTAGTTTAGTTTAGTTTAATTTAGGTTAATTTAGTTTAGTTTAGTTTAGGTTAGGTTAGGTTAGGTTAGGTTAAGTTAGTTCAGTTTAGTATAGTTTAGTATAGTTTAAAATATAGTATCTTTAGTTTATAGTTTAGTTCATAGTTTTGTTTAGTTTAGTTTAGGTTAGGTTAGAGTAGTTTAGTTTAGTTTAGTTTAGTTTAGGTTAGATTAGGTTAGGTTAGTGTAGTTTAGTTTAGTTTAGTTTAGTTGAATTTAGTTTAGTTTATTTTAGCGTAGGTTAGTTTGGTTTAGGTTCAGTTAGGTTAGGTTAGTTTAGTTTAGTTTAGTTTACTTTAGTTTATTATTTAATTTAGTTTAGTTTAGTTTATAGTTTCGTTTATAGTTTAGTTTGGTTTAGTTTAGTTTAATTTAGTTTAACTTAGATTACTTTAGTTATTTTTAGGTTAGGTTAGGTTAGGTGAGGTTAGTTTAGTTCAGTTTAGTTTAATTTACTTTAGTTTAGTTTATAGTTTAGTTTAGTTTAGTTTATAGTTCAATTTATAGTTTAGTTTAGTTTATTTTATCGTTTAGTTTAGTTTAGGTTAGAGTAAGTTAGTTTAGATTAGTTTAGTTTAGCGCAGTTTGGGTTAGGTTAAGTTAGGTTATTTCGTTTGGTTTAGTTTAGTTTAGTTTAGTTTATAGTTTAGTTTAGTTTAAAGTTTAGTTTATAGTTTAGTTTATAATTTAGTTTAGATTAGTGTAGTTTAGTTTGGTTTAGTTTATTTTAGTTTAGTTCAGTTTAGTTTCGTTTAGCTTAGGTTATGTTATATTAGGTGAGCTTAGGTTAGCTTAGTTTACCCTAGTTTAGTTTAGTTTAGGTAAGGTTAGAATAGGTTAGTTAAATTTAGTTTAGTTTAGTTTAGTTAGGTTTAGTTTAGTTAGGTTTAGTTTAGTTATAGTTTAGTTTATAGTTTAGTGTAGATTATAATTTAATTTATAGTTTAGTTTAGTTTAGTTTAATTTAGTTTAGCTTTCTTTAGTTTCCCTTAGATTACTTTAGTTTAGGATATGTTAGGTTAGGTTAGTTTAGTTTAGTTTAGTTTAGTTTAATTAAGGTTAATTTAGTTTAATTTAGTTTAGTTTAGGTTAGGTTAGTTTAGTTTAGTATAGTTTAATTTAGTTTAAAATATAGTATCTTTTGTTTATAGTTTAGTTCATAGTTTTGTTTAGTTTAGTTTAGTTTAGGTTAGGTTAGAGTAATTTAGTTTAGTTTAGGTTAGAATAGGTTAGGTTAGTGTAGTTTAATTTAGTTTAGTTTAGTTGAATTTATTTTAGTTTTGTTTAGTTTACGTTAGGTTAGGTTAGTTTAGTTTAGTATAGGTTAGGTTAAGTTAGGTTAGCTTAGTTTAGTTTATAGTTTAGTTTAGTTTAGTTTAGTTTATAGTGTGGTTTATACTTTAGTTTATATTTTAGTTTATAGTTTAGTTTAGATTAGTGTAGTTTAGTTTGGTTTAGTTTGGTTTAGTTTAGTTTAAATTAGTTTCGCTTAGGTTAGGTTAAGTTAGAATAGGTTAGGTTAGGTAAGCTTAGTTTAGTATAGTTTAGGTTAGGTTAGGTTAGGTTAGGTTGGTTAAGTTCAGTTTAGTTTAGTTTAGTTAAATTTAGTTTATTTTATAATTTAGTTCAGTTTAGTTTATAGCTTAGTTTATAGTTTAGTTTAGTTTATAGTTTAATTTATAGTTAAGTTTAGTTTAGTTTAGTTTAATTTAGGTTAGTTAAGTTTATTTTAGGGTAGCTTATGTTAGGTTAGGTTAGTTTATAGTTTCATTTATAGTTTAGTTTAGTTTATAATTTAGTTTATAGTTTAGTTCAGTTTATAATAGTTTAGTTTAGGTTAGGTTAGGTTAGGTTAGGTTAGTTTATTTTAGTTTAGTTTAGGTTAGGTTTGGGTAGGGTAGGTTAGGATAGGTTAATTTAGATTAGTTTAGTTTAGTTTAGTTTATAGTTTAGTTTACTTTAGTTTATTATTTAATTTAGTGTAGTTTAGTTTATAGCTTCGTTTATAGTTTAGTTTGGTTTAGTTTAGTTTGTCTTAGGTTAGGTTAGGTTAGGTGAGATTAGTTTAGTTTAGTTGAGTTTAATTTAGTTTAGTTTATAGTTTAATTTAGTTTAGTTTATAGTTCAATTTATAGATTAGTTTAGTTTATAGTTTATGTTACCGTTTAGTTTAGTTTAGATTAGTTTAGTTTAGGTTAGGTTAGGATAGGCTAGTGTAGTTTGGTTTAGTTTAGCTGAATTTTGTTTAGTTTAGTTTAGGTTACCTTAGGTTAGTTTAGTTTAGTTTAGTTTAGTGTATGTTAGGTTAGGTTAGGTTAGTTTAATTTAGTTTAGTTTATTTTATTTTATAGTTTAGTTTAGTTTAGTTTATAATTTATTTTATAATTTAGTATACTTTAGTTTATAGATTAGTTTATGGTTTAGTTAATATTTTAGTTTATTTTAGTTTACTTTAGTTTATTATTTAATTTAGTGTAGTTTAGTTTATAGTTTAGTTTATTTTAGTTTGTAGTTTAATTTAGGTTTGTTTAGTTTAGTTTCGTTTAATTTAGTTTAGTTTAGTTTATATTTTAGTTTATCGTTTAGTTAAGATTATTTTAGTTTATGTCAGTTTAGGTTAGGTTAAGTTATGTTAGGTTAGTTTAAATTAATTTAGGTTAGTTTAGTTTATAGTTTAGTTTATTTTAGTTTATAGTTTAATTTAGTTTAGTTTAGTTTACTTTAGGTTAGGTTAAGTTAGGTTAATTTAGTTTATTTTAGGTTAGGTTAGGTAAGTTTAATTTATTTTAGTTTGGTTTAGTTTAATTTATAGTTTAGTTTATAGTTTTGTTTATAGTTTTGTTTAGTTTATAGTTTAATTTATAGTTAAGTTTAGTTTAGTTCAGTTTAATTAAGTTTAGCTTAGTTTAGTTTAGTTCAGTTTAGGTTATTTTAGGGTAGCTTATGATAGTTTAGGTTAGGTTAGTTTAGTTTATAGTTTAATTTATAGTTCAGTTTAGTTTGTAGTTTAGTTTATAGTTTAGTTTAGTTTAGTTTATAGTTTAGTTTAGTTTAGTTTATAATAGTTTAAGTTAGTTTAGGTTAGGTTAGGTTAGTTTACTTTAGTTTAGTTTAGGTTAGGTTAGGCTAGGTTAAGTTAGGTTAGGTTAGTTGAGATTAGTTTAGTTTAGTTTAATTTATAGTTTAGTTTATTTTAGTTTATTATTTAATTTAGTTTAGTTTATAGTTTCGTTTACAGTTTAGTTTGGTTTAGTTTAGTTTAATTTAGTTTAGCTTAGATTAGTTTAGTTTGTTTTAGGTTAGGTTAAGTTAGGTGAGGTTAGTTTAGTTTAGATGAGTGTAATTTAGTTTAGTTTAGTTTATAGTTTAGTTTAGTTTACTTAAGTTTATAGTTCAATTTATAGTTTAGTTTAGTTTAGTTTATAGTTTAGTTTATCGTTTAGTTTAGTTTAGTTTAGTATAGTTTAGGTTAGGTTAGGTTAGTTTAGATTAGTTTAGTTTAGGTCAGTTTAGGTTAGGTTAAGTTAGGTTAGGTTAGTTTAGTTTTGTTTATAGTTTAATTTATTTTAGTTTACAGTTTATTGTACAGCTCAGTTTAGTTTAGTTTAGTATAGTATAGTTTACTTTAGTTTAGGTTAGGTTACGTAAGGTTAATTTAGATTAAATTAGTTTAGTGTAGCTTTGTTTATAGTTTAATTTACTTTAGTTTATAGCTTAATTTAGTTTACTTTAGGTTATTTTAATTTGGTTTAGTTTAGTTTAGTTTAGGTTAGGTTAGGTTAGTTTAGTTTAGTATAGGTTATGTTAGATTATTTTAGTTTAATTCAGTTTAGTTTAGTTTAGTTTATAGTTTAATTTATAGTTATTTTTATAGTTAATTTAGTTTAGTTTAGTTTAGGTTAAATTATGTTAATTTACTTTAGTTTAGTTTAGGTTAGGTTAGGTTGGGTTAGGTAAGTGTAGTTTAATTTAGTTTAGTTGAATTTAGTTTAGTTTATTTTAGTTTAGGTTACGTTAGGTTAGTTTAGTTTAGTTTAGTGTAGTTTAGTTTTGTTTAGGTTAGGTTAGGTTAGTTTAGATTAGTTTTGGTTAGGTTATGTTAGATTAGGTTAGGTTAGGTTAGTTTGGTTTAGTTTAGTCTAGTTAAGTTTAGTTCAGTTTATTCTTTAGTTTAGTTTAGTTTATTTTATAGTTTAGTTTAGTTTTGTTTATAGTTTAGTTTGCAGTTTAGTATAGTTTAGTTTAGTTTAATTTAGTTTAGGTTAAGTCAGGTTAGGTTAGGTTAGGCTAGGTTAGTTTAGTTTAGTTTATAAATTAGTTTATAGTTTAGTTTAGTTTAGTTTAGTGTGGGTTAGGTTAAGTAAGGCTAGGTTAGTTTAGTTTAGTTTAGTTTATACTTTAGTTTAGTTTATAGTTTAGTTTATATTTTAGTTTAGTTTACTTTATAATAGTTTAGTTTCGGTTAAGTTAGGTTAGTTTAGTTGAGTTTAGTTTAGGTTAGATTTGGCTGGGTTAAGTTAGGTTAGGGTAGATTAGGCTAGTTTAGTTTAGTTTATAGTTTAGTTTACTTTAGTTTTTTATTTAATTTAGTGTAGTTTAGTTTATAGTTTAGTTTACAGTTTAGTTTATTTTAGTTTGTAGTTTAATTTAGTTTTGTTTAATTTAGTTTAGTTTGGGTTAGGTTAGCTTAGTTTAGTTTCGTTTAATTTAGTTTAGTTCAGTTTATAGTTTAGTTATGTTTAGTTTATAGTTTAATTTATAATTTAGTTTAGTTTAGTTTATCTTTTAGTTTATCGTTTAGTTTAGTGTATATTAGTTTAGTTTAGGTCAGTTTAGGTTAGGTTAAGTTAGGTTAGGTTAGTTTAGATTAGTTTAGTTTATTAGTTTATAGTTTAGTTTATTTTAGTTTACAGTTTAATTTAGTTTAATTTAGTTTAGTTTAGTTTACTTTAGGTTAGGTTAATTTAGTTTAGTTTAGGTTAGGTTAGGTAAGTTTAATTTAGTTTAGTTTGGTTTAGTTTAATTTATAATTTAGTTTATAGTTTTTTTTATAGTTTAATTTAGTTTATAGTTTAGTTTAGTTTAGTTTAGTTTAGTTTAATTTAGGTTAGGTTAGTTTATTTTAGTTTAGTTTAGTTTATAGTTTAGATTAGTTTAGTTTGCAGGTTAGCTTATCCTTTAGTTTATAGTGTAGTTTATAGTTTAGTTTAATTTAGTGTAGTTTAGTTTGGTGTAGTTTAGTATAGTTTTGTTTACCTTAGGTTAGGTGAGATTATGTTAGGTTTGGTTAGCTTACTTTAGTTTAGTTTAGGTTAGGTTAGATTAGGTTAGTTTAGTTAACTTTGGTTTAGTTTAGTTTAGTTAGTTTAGTTTATAATTTAGTTTATAGTTATGTTTAGTTTAGTTTATAGTTTAATTTATAATTTAGTTTAGTTTAGTTTAGTTTAATTTAATTTTGAGTATGTTAGGTTAGGTTAGGTTAATTTAGTTTAGTTGAGTTTAATTTAGTTTAGAGTAGTTTAGTTTATAATTTAATTTATAGTTTAGTTTAGTTTACTTTATAGTTTAGTTTAGTTAATTTATAGTTTAATTTAGTTTAGTTTAGTTTAATT
Organism: Metallyticus violacea; assembly: GCA_030762175.1. NCBI lineage: Eukaryota > Metazoa > Arthropoda > Insecta > Mantodea > Metallyticidae > Metallyticus > Metallyticus violacea. The sequence continues at coordinate 97,668,539 of CM060835.1, read as the reverse complement.
TAGTTTAGTTTAGTTTATAGTTTTGTTTATTGTTTAGTTTAGTTTAGTTTAGGTTAAGTTATGTTAGGTTCGTTTAGTTTAATTTAGTTTAGATTAGGTTACTTTTGAATAGGTTAGGGTAGTTAAGTTTAGTTTAGTTGAATTTAGTTTATAGTTTAATTTATAGTTTAGTTTACTTTATAGTTTAGTTTAGTTAATTTACAGTTTAATATACTTTAGTTTAGTCTAGTTTAATTTAGTTTACTTTAATATATAGTTTTGTTTTTAGTTTAGTTTAGTTTAGTTCAGTTTAGGTTAATTTATGTTAGGTTAGTTTAGTTTAGATTAGGTTATGTTAGGTTAAGTTAGGCTAGTGTAGTTTAGTTTAGTTTAGCTAAATTTTGTTTAGTTTAGTTTAGGATACGTTAGGTTAGTTTAGTTTAGTTTTGTTAAGTGTATGTTAGGTTAGGTTAGGTTAGGTTAGTGTAATTTGGTTTAGTTTATTTTAGTTTATAGTTTAGTTTTGTTTAGTTTATAATTTATTTTATAGTTTAGTATACGTTAGTTTATAGATTAGTTTATAGTTTAGATAATATTTTAGTCTAGTTTAGTTTAGATTAGGTTAGGGAAGGTTAGGTTAGGTTAGTTTATTTTAGTTTAGTTTATGTAAGGTTAGGTTAGGTTAGTTTGGTATAGTTTAGTTTAGTTTTGTTTATAGTTTAGTTTAGTTTAGTTTAGGTTAGGTTGGGTTAGTTTAGTTTAGGTTAGGTTAGGTTAAGTTAGGTTAGTTTAGTTTAGTATAGTTTAGGTTAGTTTATAGTTTAGTTTATTTTATATTATAGTTTAGTTTATAGTTTTGTTTAGTTTAGTTTAGTTTAGTTAGTTTAGGTTAGGTTAGGTTAGTTTAGAATAGTTTAGTTTAGGTTAGGTTATGATAGGTTAGTGCAGTTTAATTTAATTTAGTTTAGTTTAGTTGAATTTAATTTATTTTAGTTAGGTCATTTTAGGTAAGTTAGGTTAGTTTAGTTTAGTATAGGTTAGGTTAGGTTGGGTTTAGTTAGTGTAGTTTCATTTAGTTTGGTTTATTTTGGTTTAGTTTAATATGAGGTTCCGTTTAGTTTAGTTTTGTTTAATTTAGTTTAGTTTATAGTTTAGTTGCGTTTAGGTTAGTTTAGTTGAGTTTAGTTTAGTTTAGTTTAGTTTAGGTTAGGTTAGGTTAGGTTAGATTAACTTTGTTTAGGAGAGGTTATGTTAGATTAAGTTAGGTTAGTTTGGTTTAGTTTAGTCTAGTTAAGTTTAGTTTAGTTTATACTATAGTTTAGGTTAGTTTATTTTATAGTTTAGTTAAGTTTTGTTTATAGATTAGTTTGCAGTTTAGTATGTTTAGTTTCATTTAATTTAGTTTAGCTAAGTTTAGTTTAGTTTAGTTTATAGTTTAATTCATAATTTAGTTTAGTTTAGTTTAATTTAGTTTAGGTTAGGTTTGGTTAGTTTAATTTAGTTGAGTTTAATTTAGTTTAGTTTAGTTTTTAGTTTAATTTATAGTTTAGTTTAGTTTACTTTATAGTTTAGTTTAAATAATTTATAGTTTAATTTAGTTAAGTATAGTTTAATTTAGTTTAGTTTAGTTTAGTTTGTAGTTTAGTTTAGTTTAGTTTAGTTTAGTTTAGGTTAAGTTATGTTTGGTTCGTTTAGTTTAATTTAGTTTAGATTAGGTTAGATTAGATTACGTTAGGGCAGTTAAGTTGAGTTTAGTTGAATTTAGGTTATAGTTTGATTTATTGTTTAGTTTAGTTTACTTTATAATTTAGTTTAGTTAATTTATAGTTTAATTTACTTTAGTTTAGTTTAGTTTAATTTAGTTTACTTTAGTTTATAGTTTTGTTTATAGTTTAGTTTAGTTTAGTTTAGGTTAGATAAAGTAAGGTTAGTTTAGGTTAGGTTAGTGTAGTTTAGTTTAGTTTAGCTGAATTTTGTTTAGTTTAGTTTAATTTAGGTTACGTTAGGTTAGTTTAGTTTAGTTTAGTGTATGTTAGGTTAGGTTAGGTTATTTTAGTTTAGTTTAGTTTATAGTTTAGTTTAGTTTAGTTTATAATTTATTTTATAATTTATTTTAGTTTTGTTTATAGTTTAGTTTGCAGTTTAGTTTAGTTTAGTTAAAATTTTAGTTTAGTTTATTTTAGTTTAGGTTAGGTTACGGAAGGTTAGGTTAGGTTAGGTTAGTTTAGATTAGTTTGGTTTACTTTTGTTTACAGTTTAGTTAAGTTTAGTTTATAGTTCAGTTTATAGTTTAGTTTAGATTAGGTTAGGTTGGGTTAGTTCAGTTTAGTTTAGTTTGGGTTAGGTTAGGTTAGTTTAGTTTAGTTTACAGTTTAGTTTATTCTTTAGTTTATAGTGTAGTTTATAGTTTAGTTTAATTTAGTGTAGTTTAATTTGGTTCATTTTAGTATAGTTTCGTTTACGTTAGGTTATGTTAGATTAGGTTAGGTTAGGTTAGCTTGCTTTAGTTTAGTTTAGGTTAGGTTAGGTTAGTTTAGTTTAGTTAAGTTTAGTTTAATTTAGTCTAGTTTAGTTTAGTTTAGTGTATAGTTTAGGTAATCGTTTAGTTTAGTTTAGATTAGTTTAGTTTAGTTTACTTTAGTTTATAGTTTAGTTTATTTAAGTTTGTACTTTAATTTAGATTAGTTTAGTTTAGTTAAGGTTGGGTTATGTTAGATTAGGTTAGATTAGGTTAGTTTGGTTTAATTTAGTCTAGTTAAATTTAGTTTAGTTATACTTTGGTTTAGTTTAGTTTATAGATTAGTTTAGTTTTCTTTATAGTTAAGTTTATAGTTTAGTATAGTTTAGTTTATTTTAATTTAGTTTAGCTAAGTTTTGTTTAGTTTAGTTTAGTTTAGTTTTGGGTAGGTTAAGTTAGGTTAGGTTTGGTTAGTTTAGTTTAGTTTATGTTAGGTTAGGTAAGGTTAGGTTAGGTTAGTTTAGTTTAGTTGAGTTTAGTTTAGTTTAGGTTAGGTTAGGTAAGGTTAGGTTAGGTAAGGTTACGTTAGTTTAGTTTAGTCTAGTTTATGTTAGGTTAGGTTAGTTTAGTTTAGTTTAGTCTAGGTTAGGTTTCGCTAGGGTAAGTTAGGTTAGGTTAGTTTGGATTAGTTTAGTTTAGTTTATATTTTAGTTTACTTTAGTTTATTATTTAATTTAGTGTAGTTTAGTATATAGTTTAGTTTTTTTTAGTTTAGCTTAGATTAGTTTAGTTTGTCTTAGGTTAGGTTAGGTTAGGTAAGATTAGTTTAATTTAGTTGAGTTTAATTTAGTTTAGTTTAGTTTATATTTTAGTTTAGTTTATCTATAGTTCAATTTATAATTTAGTTTAGTTTAGTTTTTAGTTTAGGTTATCGTTTAGTTTAGTTTAGATTAGTTTAGTTTAGGTCAGTTTAGGTTAGGTTAAGATAGGTTAGGTTAGTTTAGATTAGTTTAGTTTAATTTAGTTTAGTTTATAGTTTAGTTTATTTTAGTTTATAGTTTAATTTAGTTTAGTTTAGTTTAGTGTAGTTTAGTTTTGTTAGGTTAGGTTAGGTTAATTTAGTTTAGTTTAGGTTAGGTTAGGTAAGTTTAATTTAGTTTAGTTTAATTTATAGTTTATTTTATAGTTTTGCTTATAGTTTAGTTTAGTTTATAGTTTAATTTAGTTTAGTTTAGTTTAGTTTAGTATAGTTTAACTTGGGTTAGGTTAGGTTAGTTTAGTTTAGTTTAGATAAGGTTAGGTTAGGTTAGGTTAATTTACTTTCGTATAGTTTAGTTTAGTTTATTTTAGTTTAGTTTATAGTTTAGTTTACAGTTTAGGTTAGTTTAGTTTAGTTTAGTTTGGGTTAGGTTAGGTTAGGTCAGTTTAGTTTATTTTAGTTTATAGTTTAGTTTAGTTTAGTATATAATAGTTTAGTTTAGTTTAGTTTATAATAGTTTAGTTTAGTTTAGTTTAGGTTAGTTAGGTTTAGTTTAGTTTAGTTTATAGTTTAGTTTAGTTTAGTTTAGTTTGTAGTTTAATTTATACTTTAGTTTATATTTTAGTTTATAGTTTAGTTTAGTTAAATGTTGTTTATTTTGGTTTAGTTTTGTTTAGTTTAGTTTCAATTAGTTTCGTTTAGGTTAGGTTAGGTAAGTTTAGGTTAGGTTGGGTTAGGTTAGTTTAGTTCAGTCTAGTTTATGTTAGGTTAGGTTAGTTTAGTTTACTTAGGTTTTGTTTATACTTTAGTTTACTTTAGTTTATAGTTTAGTTCATAGTTTATTTTAGTTTAATATATAGTTTAATTTAGTTTAGTTTAGTTTAGTTTAGTTTAATTTAGGTTAATTTAGTTTAGTTTAGTTTAGGTTAGGTTAGGTTAGGTTAGGTTAGGTTAAGTTAGTTCAGTTTAGTATAGTTTAGTATAGTTTAAAATATAGTATCTTTAGTTTATAGTTTAGTTCATAGTTTTGTTTAGTTTAGTTTAGGTTAGGTTAGTGTAGTTTAGTTTAGTTTAGTTTAGTTTAGGTTAGATTAGGCTAGGTTAGTGTAGTTTAGTTTAGTTTAGTTTAGTTGAATTTAGTTTAGTTTATTTTAGCGTAGGTTAGTTTGGTTTAGGTTCAGTTAGGTTAGGTTAGTTTAGTTTAGTTTAGTTTACTTTAGTTTATTATTTAATTTAGTTTAGTTTAGTTTATAGTTTCGTTTATAGTTTAGTTTGGTTTAGTTTAGTTTAATTTAGTTTAACTTAGATTACTTTAGTTATTTTTAGGTTAGGTTAGGTTAGGTGAGGTTAGTTTAGTTAAGTTTAGTTTAATTTAGTGTAGTTTAGTTTAGTTTAATGTATAGTTTAGGTAATCAATTAAGTTAGCTTAGATTAGTTTAGTTTAGGTCAGTTTAGTTTAGGTTAAGTTAGCTTAGGTTAGTTTAGATTAGTTTAGTTTAATTTACTTTAGTTTATAGTTTAGTTTATTTTAGTTTGTAGTTTAATTTAGATTAGTTTAGTTTAGTTTAGGTTGGGTTATGTTAGATTAGGTTAGATTAGGTTAGTTTGGTTTAGTTTAGTTTGGTTAAATTTAGTTTAGTTATACTTTAGTTTAGTTTAGTTTATAGTTTAGTTTAGTTTTCTTTATAGTTAAGTTTATAGTTTAGTTTAGTTCAGTTTAGTTTAATTTAGTTTAGCTAAGTTTAGTTTATTTTAGTTTAGTTTAGTTTTGGGTAGGTTATGTTATGTTAGGTTAGGTTAGTTTAGTTTAGTTTAGGTTAGGTTAGGTTAGGTTAGGTTAGTTTAATTTAGTTGAGTTTAGTTTAGTTTAGGTTAGGTTAGGTAAGGTTAGGTTAGCTTAGGTTAGGTTAGTTTAGTTTAGTCTAGTTTATGTGAGGTTAGGTTAGTTTAGTTTAGTTTAGTCTAGGTTAGGTTTCGCTAGGTTGAGTTAGGTTAGGTTAGTTTAGATTAGTTTAGTTTAGTTTATATTTTAGTTTACTTTAGTTTATTATTTAATTTAGTGTAGTTAATTAATAGTTTCGTTTATAGTTTAGTTTGGTTTATTTTAGTTTTTTTTAGTTTAGCTTAGATTAGTTTAGTTTGTCTTAGGTTAGGTTAGGTTAGGTGAGATTAGTTTAATTTAGTTGAGTTTAATTTAGTTTAGTTTAGTTTATATTTTTGTTTAGTTTAGTCTATAGTTCAATTTATAGTTTAGTTTAGTTTAGTTTTTAGTTTAGGTTATCGTTTAGTTTAGTTTAGATTAGTTTAGTTTAGGTCAGTTTATGTAAGGTTAAGTTAGGTAAGGTTAGTTTAGATTAGTTTAGTTTAATTTAGTTTAGTTTATAGTTTAGTTTATTTTAGTTTATAGTTTAATTTAGTTTAGTTTAGTGTAGTTTAGTTTGGTTAGGTTAGGTTAATTTAGTTTAGTTTAGGTTAGGTTAGGTAAGTTTAATTTAGTTTAGTTTAATTTATAGATTATTTTATAGTTTTGCTTATAGTTTAGTTTAGTTTATAGTTTAATTTAGTTTAGTTTAGTTTAGTTTAGTATAGTTTAACTTGGGTTAGGTTAGGTTAGTTTTGTTTAGTTTAGTTTATAGTTTAGTTTACAGTTTAGGTTAGTTTATATTAGTTTAGTTTAGTTTGGGTTAGGTTAGGTTAGGTCAGTTTAGTTTAGTTTAATTTATAGTTAAGTTTAATTTAGTTTAGTTTGATTTAGTTTAGTTTAGTTTATTTTAGTGCAGCTTATGTTAGGTTAGGTAAGTTAAGTTTAGTTTATAGTTTAATTTATAGTTTAGTTTAGTTTATAGTTTAGTTTATAGTTTAGTTTAGTTTATAATAGTTTAGGTTAGGTTAGGTTAGTTTAGTTTAGTTTAGTTTAGGTTAGGTTTGGCTAGGTTAAGTTAGGTTAGGTTAGTTTAGGCTAGTTTAGTTTAGTTTAGTTTATAGTTTAGTTTACTTTAATTTATTATTTAATTTAGTGTAGTTTAGTTTATAGTTTAGTTTATTTTAGTTTGTAGTTTAATTTAGTTTTGTTTAGTTTAGTTTAGTTTAGTTTAGGTTAGGTTAGTTTAGTTTAGTTTCGTTTAATTTAGTTTAGTTTAGTTTATAGTTTAATTTATAATTTAGTTTAGTTTAGTTTATATTTTAGTTTATCGTTTAGTTAAGATTAGTTTAGTTTATGTCAGTTTAGGTTAGGTTAAGTTATGTTAGGTTAGTTTAAATTAGTTTATTTTAGTTTAGTTTATAGTTTAGTTTATTTTAGTTTATAGTTTAATTTAGTTTAATTTAGTTTAGTTTACTTTAGGTTAGGTTAGGTTAGGTTAATTTAGTTTATTTTAGGTTAGGTTAGGTTAGTTTAGTTTATAGTTTAATTTTTAGTTTAGTTTAGTTTATAGTTTAGTTTATAGTTTAGTTTAGTTTAGTATATGATAGTTTAAGTTAGTTTAGTTTAGGTTAGGTTAGGTTAGTTTACTTTAGTTTAGTTTAGGTTAGGTTGGGCTAGGTTAAGTTAGGTTAGGTTAGTTTAGATTAGTTTAGTTTAGTTTAATTAATGTTTAATTTACTTTAGTTTATTATTTAATTTAGTTTAGTTTAGTTTATAGTTTCGTTTACAGTTTAGTTTGGTTTAGTTTAGTTTAATTTAGTTTAGCTTAGATTAGTTTAGTTTGTTTTAGGTTAGGTTAAGTTAGGTGAGGTTAGTTTAGTTTAGATGAGTTTAATTTAGTTTAGTTTAGTTTATAGTTTAGTTTAGATTACTTTAGTTTATAGTTCAATTTATAGTTTAATTTAGTTTATAGTTTAGTTTATCGTTTAGTTTAGTTTAGTTTAGATTATGTTAGGTTAGTTTACTTTAGTATAGGTTAGGTTAAGTTATGTTAGGTTAGGTTATTTAGGTTTAGTTTAGTTCAGTTTATAGTTTAGTTTAGTTGAGTTTAATTTAGTTTAGTTTAGTTTAGTTAATTTAGTTTATAGTTTAGTTTATCGTTTAGTTTAGTTTAGTTTAGATTATGTTAGGTTAGTTTACTTTAGTTAAGGTTAGGTTAGGTTAGTTTAGATTAGTTTAGTTAGGGTCAGTTTGGTTAGGTTAAGTTAGGTTAGGTTAGTTTAGATTAGTTTAGTTTAAATTAGTTTAGTTTATAGTTTAGTTTATTTTAGTTTATATTTTAATTTAGTTTAGTTTAGTTTAGTTTAGTTTAGTTTGGTTAGGTTAGGTTAGGTTAATTTAGTTTAGTTTAGGTTAAGTTAGGTAAGTTTTATTTAGTTTAGTTCAATTTATAGTTTATTTTATAGTTTTGCTTATAGTTTAGTTTAGTTTATAGATTAATTTAGTTTAGTTTAGTTTAGTTTAGTGTAGTTTAACTTGGGTTAGGTTAGGTTAGTTTAGTTTAGTTTAGTTAAGGTTAGGTTAGGTTAGGTTAATTTAATTTAGCATAGTTTAGTTTAGTTTATTTTAGTTTAGTTTATAGTTTAGTTTACAGTTTAGGTTAGTTTGGTTTAGTTTAGTTTGGGTTAGGTTAGGTTAGGTCAGTTTAGTTTAGTTTAGTTTATAGTTTAGTTTAGTTTAGTTTATAATAGTTTAGTTTAGTTTAGTTTAGGTTATGTTAGGTTAGTTTAGTTTAGTATAGGTTAGATTAAGTTAGGATAAGTTAGGTTAGTTAGGTTTAGTTTAGTTTAGTTTATAGTTTAGTTTAGTTTAGTTTAGTTTGTAGTTTAGTTTATACTTTAGTTTATATTTTAGTTTATAGTTTAGTTTAGTTAAGTGTTGTTTATTTTGGTTTAGTTTTGTTTAGTTTAGTTTAAATTAGTTTCGTTTAGGTTAGGTTAGGTAAGTTTAGGTTAGGTTGGGTTAGGTTAGTTTAGTTCAGTCTAGTTTATGCTAGGTTAGGTTAGTTTAGTTTACTTAGGTTTTGTTTATAGTTTAGTTTACTTTAGTTTCTAGTTTAGTTCATAGTTTATTTTAGTTTAATATATAGTTTAATTTAGTTTAGTTTAGTTTAGTTTAGTTTAATTTAGGTTAATTTAGTTTAGTTTAGTTAAGGTTAAGTTAGGTTAGGTTAGGTTAAGTTAGTTCAGTTTAGTATATTTTAGTATTGTTTAAAATATAGTATCTTTAGTTTATGGTTTAGTTCATAGTTTTGTTTAGTTTAGTTTAGGTTAGGTAAGAGTAGTTTAGTTTAGTTTAGTTTAGTTTAGTTTAGGTTAGGTTAGTGTAGTTAAGTTTAGTTTAGTTTAGTTGAATTTAGATTAGTTTAGTTTAGGGTAGGTTAGGTTGGTTTAGTTTTAGTATAGTTCAGGTTCAGTTAGGTTAGCTCAGTTTAGTTTACTTTAGTTTATTATTTAATTTAGTTTAGTTTAGTTTATAGTTTCGTTTATAGTTTAGTTTGGTTTAGTTTAGTTTAATTTAGTTTAACTTAGATTAGTTTAGTTATTTTTAGGTTAGGTTAGGTTAGGTGAGGTTAGTTTAGTTCAGTTTAGTTTAATTTAGTTTAGTTTAGTTTATAGTTTAGTTTAGTTTAGTTTATAGTTCAATTTATAGTTTAGTTTAGTTTATTTTATCGTTTAGTTTAGTTTAGTATAGTTTAGTTTAGGTTAGAGTAGGTTAGTTTAGATTAGTTTAGTTTAACGCAGTTTAGGTTAGGTTAAGTTAGGTTATTTCGTTTGGTTTAGTTTAGTTTAGTTTACTTTATAGTTTAGTTTAGTTTAAAGTTTAGTTTATAGTTTAGTTTACAGTTTAGTTTAGATTAGTGTAGTTTAGTTTGGTTTAGTTTATTTTAGTTTAGTTCAGTTTAGTTTCGTTTAGCTTAGGTTATGTTATATTAGGTGAGCTTATGTTAGCTTAGTTTACCCTAGTTTAGTTTAGGTTAGGTAAGGTTAGAATAGGTTAGTTAAATTTAGTTTAGTTTAGTTTAGTTAGGTTTAGTTTAGTTATAGTTTAGTTTATAGTTTAGTTTAGATTATAATTTAATTTATAGTTTAGTTTAGTTTAGTTTAGTTTAATTTAGTTTAGCTTTCTTTAGTTTCCCTTAGATTACTTTAGTTTAGGATATATTAGCTTAGGTTAGTTTAGTTTAGTTTAGTTTAATTAAGGTTAATTTAGTTTAATTTAGTTTAGTTTAGGTTAGGTTAGGTTAGTTTAGTTTAGTATAGTTTAATTTAGGTTACGTTAGGTTAGTTTAGTTTAGTTTAGTGTATGTTAGGTTAGGTTAGGTTATTTTAGTTTAGTTTAGTTTATAGTTTAGTTTAGTTTAGTTTATAATTTATTTTATAATTTATTTTAGTTTTGTTTATAGTTTAGTTTGCAGTTTAGTTTAGTTTAGTTAAAATTTTAGTTTAGTTTATTTTAGTTTATGTTAGGTTACGGAAGGTTAGGTTAGGTTAGGTTAGTTTAGATTAGTTTGGTTTACTTTTGTTTACAGTTTAGTTAAGTTTAGTTTATAGTTCAGTTTATAGTTTAGTTTAGATTAGGTTAGGTTGGGTTAGTTCAGTTTAGTTTAGTTTGGGTTAGGTTAGGTTAGTTTAGTTTAGTTTACAGTTTAGTTTATTCTTTAGTTTATAGTGTAGTTTATAGTTTAGTTTAATTTAGTGTAGTTTAGTTTGGTTCATTTTAGTATAGTTTCGTTTACGTAAGGTTATGTTAGATTAGGTTAGGTTAGGTTAGCTTACTTTAGTTTAGTTTAGGTTAGGTTAGGTTAGTTTAGTTTAGTTAAGTTTAGTTTAATTTAGTCTAGTTTAGTTTAGTTTAGTGTATAGTTTAGGTAATCGTTTAGTTTAGTTTAGATTAGTTTAGTTTAGGTCAGTTTAGTTTAGGTTAAGTTAGCTTAGGTTAGTTTAAATTAGTTTAGTTTAATTTACTTTAGTTTATAGTTTAGTTTATTTAAGTTTGTACTTTAATTTAGATTAGTTTAGTTTAGTTAAGGTTGGGTTATGTTAGATTAGGTTAGATTAGGTTAGTTTGGTTTAATTTAGTCTAGTTAAATTTAGTTTAGTTATACTTTGGTTTAGTTTAGTTTATAGATTAGTTTAGTTTTCTTTATAGTTAAGTTTATAGTTTAGTATAGTTTAGTTTATTTTAATTTAGTTTAGCTAAGTTTTGTTTAGTTTAGTTTAGTTTAGTTTTGGGTAGGTTAAGTTAGGTTAGGTTTGGTTAGTTTAGTTTAGTTTAGGTTAGGTTAGGTAAGGTTAGGTTAGGTTAGTTTAGTTTAGTTGAGTTTAGTTTAGTTTAGGTTAGGTTAGGTAAGGTTAGGTTAGGTAAGGTTACGTTAGTTTAGTTTAGTCTAGTTTATGTTAGGTTAGGTTAGTTTAGTTTAGTTTAGTCTAGGTTAGGTTTCGCTAGGGTAAGTTAGGTTAGGTTAGTTTGGATTAGTTTAGTTTAGTTTATATTTTAGTTTACTTTAGTTTATTATTTAATTTAGTGTAGTTTAGTATATAGTTTAGTTTTTTTTAGTTTAGCTTAGATTAGTTTAGTTTGTCTTAGGTTAGGTTAGGTTAGGTAAGATTAGTTTAATTTAGTTGAGTTTAATTTAGTTTAGTTTAGTTTATATTTTAGTTTAGTTTAGTCTATAGTTCAATTTATAGTTTAGTTTAGTTTAGTTTTTAGTTTAGGTTATCGTTTAGTTTAGTTTAGATTAGTTTAGTTTAGGTCAGTTTAGGTTAGGTTAAGTTAGGTTAGGTTAGTTTAGATTAGTTTAGTTTAATTTAGTTTAGTTTATATTTTAGTTTATTTTAGTTTATAGTTTAATTTAGTTTAGTTTAGTTTAGTGTAGTTTAGTTTTGTTAGGTTAGGTTAGGTTAATTTAGTTTAGTTTAGGTTAGGTTAGGTAAGTTTAATTTAGTTTAGTTTAATTTATAGTTTATTTTATAGTTTTGCTTATAGTTTAGTTTAGTTTATAGTTTAATTTAGTTTAGTTTAGTTTAGTTTAGTATAGTTTAACTTGGGTTAGGTTAGGTTAGTTTAGTTTAGTTTAGATAAGGTTAGGTTAGGTTAGGTTAATTTACTTTAGTATAGTTTAGTTTAGTTTATTTTAGTTTAGTTTATAGTTTAGTTTACAGTTTAGGTTAGTTTAGTTTAGTTTAGTTTGGGTTAGGTTAGGTTAGGTCAGTTTAGTTTATTTTAGTTTATAGTTTAGTTTAGTTTAGTTTATAATAGTTTAGTTTAGTTTAGTTTATAATAGTTTAGTTTAGTTTAGTTTAGGTTAGTTAGGTTTAGTTTAGTTTAGTTTATAGTTTAGTTTAGTTTAGTTTAGTTTGTAGTTTAATTTATACTTTAGTTTATATTTTAGTTTATAGTTTAGTTTAGTTAAATGTTGTTTATTTTGGTTTAGTTTTGTTTAGTTTAGTTTCAATTAGTTTCGTTTAGGTTAGGTTAGGTAAGTTTAGGTTAGGTTGGGTTAGGTTAGTTTAGTTCAGTCTAGTTTATGTTAGGTTAGGTTAGTTTAGTTTACTTAGGTTTTGTTTATACTTTAGTTTACTTTAGTTTATAGTTTAGTTCATAGTTTATTTTAGTTTAATATATAGTTTAATTTAGTTTAGTTTAGTTTAGTTTAGTTTAATTTAGGTTAATTTAGTTTAGTTTAGTTTAGGTTAGGTTAGGTTAGGTTAGGTTAGGTTAAGTTAGTTCAGTTTAGTATAGTTTAGTATAGTTTAAAATATAGTATCTTTAGTTTATAGTTTAGTTCATAGTTTTGTTTAGTTTAGTTTAGGTTAGGTTAGTGTAGTTTAGTTTAGTTTAGTTTAGTTTAGGTTAGATTAGGCTAGGTTAGTGTAGTTTAGTTTAGTTTAGTTTAGTTGAATTTAGTTTAGTTTATTTTAGCGTAGGTTAGTTTGGTTTAGGTTCAGTTAGGTTAGGTTAGTTTAGTTTAGTTTAGTTTACTTTAGTTTATTATTTAATTTAGTTTAGTTTAGTTTATAGTTTCGTTTATAGTTTAGTTTGGTTTAGTTTAGTTTAATTTAGTTTAACTTAGATTACTTTAGTTATTTTTAGGTTAGGTTAGGTTAGGTGAGGTTAGTTTAGTTAAGTTTAGTTTAATTTAGTGTAGTTTAGTTTAGTTTAATGTATAGTTTAGGTAATCAATTAAGTTAGCTTAGATTAGTTTAGTTTAGGTCAGTTTAGTTTAGGTTAAGTTAGCTTAGGTTAGTTTAGATTAGTTTAGTTTAATTTACTTTAGTTTATAGTTTAGTTTATTTTAGTTTGTAGTTTAATTTAGATTAGTTTAGTTTAGTTTAGGTTGGGTTATGTTAGATTAGGTTAGATTAGGTTAGTTTGGTTTAGTTTAGTTTGGTTAAATTTAGTTTAGTTATACTTTAGTTTAGTTTAGTTTATAGTTTAGTTTAGTTTTCTTTATAGTTAAGTTTATAGTTTAGTTTAGTTCAGTTTAGTTTAATTTAGTTTAGCTAAGTTTAGTTTATTTTAGTTTAGTTTAGTTTTGGGTAGGTTATGTTATGTTAGGTTAGGTTAGTTTAGTTTAGTTTAGGTTAGGTTAGGTTAGGTTAGGTTAGTTTAATTTAGTTGAGTTTAGTTTAGTTTAGGTTAGGTTAGGTAAGGTTAGGTTAGCTTAGGTTAGGTTAGTTTAGTTTAGTCTAGTTTATGTGAGGTTAGGTTAGTTTAGTTTAGTTTAGTCTAGGTTAGGTTTCGCTAGGTTGAGTTAGGTTAGGTTAGTTTAGATTAGTTTAGTTTAGTTTATATTTTAGTTTACTTTAGTTTATTATTTAATTTAGTGTAGTTAATTAATAGTTTCGTTTATAGTTTAGTTTGGTTTATTTTAGTTTTTTTTAGTTTAGCTTAGATTAGTTTAGTTTGTCTTAGGTTAGGTTAGGTTAGGTGAGATTAGTTTAATTTAGTTGAGTTTAATTTAGTTTAGTTTAGTTTATATTTTTGTTTAGTTTAGTCTATAGTTCAATTTATAGTTTAGTTTAGTTTAGTTTTTAGTTTAGGTTATCGTTTAGTTTAGTTTAGATTAGTTTAGTTTAGGTCAGTTTATGTAAGGTTAAGTTAGGTAAGGTTAGTTTAGATTAGTTTAGTTTAATTTAGTTTAGTTTATAGTTTAGTTTATTTTAGTTTATAGTTTAATTTAGTTTAGTTTAGTGTAGTTTAGTTTGGTTAGGTTAGGTTAATTTAGTTTAGTTTAGGTTAGGTTAGGTAAGTTTAATTTAGTTTAGTTTAATTTATAGATTATTTTATAGTTTTGCTTATAGTTTAGTTTAGTTTATAGTTTAATTTAGTTTAGTTTAGTTTAGTTTAGTATAGTTTAACTTGGGTTAGGTTAGGTTAGTTTTGTTTAGTTTAGTTTATAGTTTAGTTTACAGTTTAGGTTAGTTTATATTAGTTTAGTTTAGTTTGGGTTAGGTTAGGTTAGGTCAGTTTAGTTTAGTTTAATTTATAGTTAAGTTTAATTTAGTTTAGTTTGATTTAGTTTAGTTTAGTTTATTTTAGTGCAGCTTATGTTAGGTTAGGTAAGTTAAGTTTAGTTTATAGTTTAATTTATAGTTTAGTTTAGTTTATAGTTTAGTTTATAGTTTAGTTTAGTTTATAATAGTTTAGGTTAGGTTAGGTTAGTTTAGTTTAGTTTAGTTTAGGTTAGGTTTGGCTAGGTTAAGTTAGGTTAGGTTAGTTTAGGCTAGTTTAGTTTAGTTTAGTTTATAGTTTAGTTTACTTTAATTTATTATTTAATTTAGTGTAGTTTAGTTTATAGTTTAGTTTATTTTAGTTTGTAGTTTAATTTAGTTTTGTTTAGTTTAGTTTAGTTTAGTTTAGGTTAGGTTAGTTTAGTTTAGTTTCGTTTAATTTAGTTTAGTTTAGTTTATAGTTTAATTTATAATTTAGTTTAGTTTAGTTTATATTTTAGTTTATCGTTTAGTTAAGATTAGTTTAGTTTATGTCAGTTTAGGTTAGGTTAAGTTATGTTAGGTTAGTTTAAATTAGTTTATTTTAGTTTAGTTTATAGTTTAGTTTATTTTAGTTTATAGTTTAATTTAGTTTAATTTAGTTTAGTTTACTTTAGGTTAGGTTAGGTTAGGTTAATTTAGTTTATTTTAGGTTAGGTTAGGTAAGTTTAATTTATTTTAGTTTGGTTTAGTTTAATTTATAGTTTAGTTTATAGTTTTGTTTATAGTTTAGTTTAGTTTATAGTTTAATTTGGTTTAGTTTAGTTTAATTTAGGTTAGGTTAGTTTAGTTTAGTTTAGTTTAGTTTATAGTTTAGATTAGTTTATAGTTTACTTTACAGTTTTGTTTAGTTTAGTTTAGTTCAGTTTAGTTTGGGTTAGGTTAGGTTAGGTTAGGTTTATTTAGTTTAGTTTAGTTTATAGTTTAGTTTAGTTTAGTTTACAGTTTAGTTTATCCTTTAGTTTATAGTGTAGTTTATAGTTTAGTTTCATTTAGTGTAGTTTAGTTTGGTTTAGTTTAGTATAGTTTAGTTTACTTTAGGTTAGGTTAAATTATGTTAGGTTTGGTTAGCTTACTATAGTTTAGTTTAGTTTAGGTTAGGTTAGGTTAGGTTAGTTTAGCTTACTTAACTTTGGTTTAGTTTAGTTTAGTTTAGTTTATAATTTAGTTTACTGTTTAGTTTAGTTAAGTTTATAGTTTAATTTATAATTTAGTTTATTTTAGTTTAGTTTAATTTAGTTTAGAGGAGGTTAGGTTAGGTTAGGTTAGTTTAGTTTAGTATAGGTTAGGTTAGGTTAGGATAGGTTAATTTAGTTTAGTTGAGTTTAATTTAGTTTAGTTAAGTTTAGTTAATTGTTTAATTTGTAGTTTAGTTTAGTTTTTTATAGTTAGTTTAGTTAATTTAAAGTTTAATATAGTTTAGTTTAGTTTAATTTAGTTTAGTTGATTTTGTAGTTCAGTTTAGTTTAGTTTAGTTTAGTTTAGTTTAGGTTAAATTATGTTAGGTTCGTTTAGTTTAATTCAGTTTAGATTAGGTTAGATTAGATTACGTTAGGGTAGTTAAGTTTAGTTTAGTTGAATTTAGGTTATAGTTTGATTTATAGTTTAGTTTAGTTTACTTTATAGTTCAGTTTAGTTAATTTATATTGTAATTTACTTTAGTTTAGTTTAATTTAGTTTACTTTTGTTTACAGTTTATTTAAGTTTAGTTTATAGGTCATTTTATAGTTTAGTTTAATTTAGGTTAGGTTGGGTTAGTTCAGTTTAGTTTAGTTTGGGTTAGGTTAGGTTAGTTTAGTTTAGTTTAGAGTTTATTTTATTTTTTAGTTTGTAGTGTAGTTTATAGTTTAGTTTAATTTAGTGTAGTTTAGTTTGGTTTAGTTTAGTATAGTTTCGTTTACGTTAGGTTATGTTAGATTAGGTTAGGTTAGGTTAGCTTACTTTAGTTTAGTTTAGTTTAGGTTAGGTTAGGTTAGGTCAGTTTAGTTTAGATTAGTTTAGTTTAACTTAGTTTAGTTTATGGTTTAGTTTATTTTAGTTTGTAGTTTAATTTAGGTTTGTTTAGTTTAGGTTGGGTTATGTTAGATTAGGTTAGATTAGGTTAGTTTGGTTTAGTTTAGTCTAGTTAAATTTAGTTTAGTTATACTTTAGTTTAGTTTAGTTTATTTTATAGTTTAGTTTAGTTTTCTTTATAGTTAAGTTTATGGTTTAGTATAGTTTAGTTTAGTTTAATTTAGTTTAGCTAAGTTTAGTTCAGTTTAGTTTAGTTTAGTTTTGGGTAGGTTATGTTAGGTTAGTTTAGGTTAGTTTAGTTTAGTTTAGGTTAGGTTAGGTTAGGTTAGGTTAGTTTAGTTTAGTTGAGTTTAGTTTAGTTTAGGTTAGGTTAGGTAAGGTTAGGCTAGGTTAGGTTACGTTAGTTTAGATTAGTCTAGTTTATGTTAGGTTAGGTTAGTTTAGTTTAGTTTAGTTTTGTTTATAGTTTAGTTTAGAGTAGTTTATAGTTTAGTTCATAGTTTATTTTAGTTTAATATATAGTTTAATTTAGTTTAGTTTAGTTTAATTTAGGTTAATTTAGTTTAGTTTAGGTTAGGTTAGGTTAGGTTAGGTTAGGTTAAGTTAGTTCAGTTTAGTATAGTTTAGTTTAGTTTAAAATATAGTATCTTTAGTTTATAGTTTAGTTCATAGTTTTGTTTAGTTTAGTTTAGTTTAGGTTACGTTAGAGTAGTTTAGTTTAGTTTAGTTTAGTTTAGGTTAGATTAGGTTAGGTTAGTGTAGTTTAGTTTAGTTGAATTTAGTTTACTTTAGTTTAGTTTAGGGTAGGTTAGGTTGGTTTAGTTTTAGTATAGGTTAGGTTCAGTTAGCTTAGGTTAGATTAGTTTAGTTCTGTTTAATTTAGTTTAGTTTATATTTTAGTTTATTTTAGTTTGAAGTGTAATTTAGTTTAGTTTAGTTTAGGTTAGGTTAGGTTAGGTTGGGTTAGTTTTGTTTAGTTTAGGTTGGTTGGTTTATGTTAGATTAGGTTAGATTAGTTTAGTTTGGTTTAGTTTAGTCTAGTTAAATTTAGTTAGTTATACTTTAGTTTAGTTTAGTTTAGTTTATAGTTTAGTTTAGTTTTGTATATAGTTAAGTTTATAATTTAGTATAGTTTAGTTTAGTTTAGCTAAGTTTATTTTAGTTTAGTTTAGTTTAGTTTGGGTAGGTTATGTTAGGTTAAGTTAGGTTTGTTTAGTTTAGTTTAGGTTAGGTTAGGTTAGGTTAGGTTAGTTTAGTTGAATTTAGTTTTGTTTAGGTTAGGTTAGGTAAGTTTAGGTTAGGTTGGGTTAGGTTAGTTTAGTTTAGTATAGTTTATGTTAGGTTAGGTTAGTTTAGTTTAGTTAGGTTTTGTTTGTAGTTTAGTTTAGTTTAGTTTATAGTTTAGTTCATAGTTTATTTTAGTTTAATATGTAGTTTAATTTAGTTTAGTTTAGTTTAATTTAAATTAATTTAGGTTAATTTAGTTTAGTTTAGTTTAGGTTGGGTTAGGTTAGGTTAGGTTAGGTTAGGTTAAGTTAGTTCAGTTTAAAATAGTTTAGTTTAGTTTAAAATATAGTATATTTAGTTTATAGTTTAGTTCATAGTTTTGTTTAGTTTAGTTTAATTTAGTTTCTGTTAGGTTAGAGTAGTTTAGTTTAGTTTAGTCTAGTTTAGGTTAGATTAGGTTAGGTTAGTATAGTTTAGTTTAGTTTAGTTTAGTTGAATTTAGTTTAGTTTAGTTTAGTTTAGTGTAGTTTAGTTTGGTTTAGTTTTGTTTAGTTTAGTTTTGTTTAGTTTCGTTTAGGTTAGGTTATGTTAGATTAGGTTAGATTAGGTTAGTTAAGCTTAGTTTAGTTTAGTTTACTTTAAGTTAGGTTAGGTTAGGTTAGGTTGGTTAAGATTAGTTTAGTTTAGTTTAGTTAGGTTTAGTTTAGTTTATAATTTAGTTCAGTATAGTTTATAGCTTAGTTTAAAGTTTAGTTTAGTTTATAGTTTAATTTATAGTTAAGTTTAGTTTAGTTTAGTTTAATAAAGTTTAGCTTAGTTTAGTTTAGTTCAGTTTAGGTTATTTTAGGCTAGGTTAAGTTAGGTTAGGTTAGGTTAGTTTAGTTTATAGTTTAATTTTTAGTTTAGTTTAGTTTATAGTTTAGTTTATAGTTTAGTTTAGTTTAGTATATGATAGTTTAAGTTAGTTTAGTTTAGGTTAGGTTAGGTTAGTTTACTTTAGTTTAGTTTAGGTTAGGTTGGGCTAGGTTAAGTTAGGTTAGGTTAGTTTAGATTAGTTTAGTTTAGTTTAATTAATGTTTAATTTACTTTAGTTTATTATTTAATTTAGTTTAGTTTAGTTTATAGTTTCGTTTACAGTTTAGTTTGGTTTAGTTTAGTTTAATTTAGTTTAGCTTAGATTAGTTTAGTTTGTTTTAGGTTAGGTTAAGTTAGGTGAGGTTAGTTTAGTTTAGATGAGTTTAATTTAGTTTAGTTTAGTTTATAGTTTAGTTTAGATTACTTTAGTTTATAGTTCAATTTATAGTTTAATTTAGTTTATAGTTTAGTTTATCGTTTAGTTTAGTTTAGTTTAGATTATGTTAGGTTAGTTTACTTTAGTATAGGTTAGGTTAAGTTATGTTAGGTTAGGTTATTTAGGTTTAGTTTAGTTCAGTTTATAGTTTAGTTTAGTTGAGTTTAATTTAGTTTAGTTTAGTTTAGTTAATTTAGTTTATAGTTTAGTTTATCGTTTAGTTTAGTTTAGTTTAGATTATGTTAGGTTAGTTTACTTTAGTTAAGGTTAGGTTAGGTTAGTTTAGATTAGTTTAGTTAGGGTCAGTTTGGTTAGGTTAAGTTAGGTTAGGTTAGTTTAGATTAGTTTAGTTTAAATTAGTTTAGTTTATAGTTTAGTTTATTTTAGTTTATATTTTAATTTAGTTTAGTTTAGTTTAGTGTAGTTTAGTTTGGTTAGGTTAGGTTAGGTTAATTTAGTTTAGTTTAGGTTAAGTTAGGTAAGTTTTATTTAGTTTAGTTCAATTTATAGTTTATTTTATAGTTTTGCTTATAGTTTAGTTAGTTTATAGATTAATTTAGTTTAGTTTAGTTTAGTTTAGTGTAGTTTAACTTGGGTTAGGTTAGGTTAGTTTAGTTTAGTTTAGTTAAGGTTAGGTTAGGTTAGGTTAATTTAATTTAGCATAGTTTAGTTTAGTTTATTTTAGTTTAGTTTATAGTTTAGTTTACAGTTTAGGTTAGTTTGGTTTAGTTTAGTTTGGGTTAGGTTAGGTTAGGTCAGTTTAGTTTAGTTTACTTTATAGTTTAATTTAGTTTAGTTTATAATAGTTTAGTTTAGTTTAGTTTAGGTTATGTTAGGTTAGTTTAGTTTAGTATAGGTTAGATTAAGTTAGGATAAGTTAGGTTAGTTAGGTTTAGTTTAGTTTAGTTTATAGTTTAGTTTAGTTTAGTTTAGTTTGTAGTTTAGTTTATACTTTAGTTTATATTTTAGTTTATAGTTTAGTTTAGTTAAGTGTTGTTTATTTTGGTTTAGTTTTGTTTAGTTTAGTTTAAATTAGTTTCGTTTAGGTTAGGTTAGGTAAGTTTAGGTTAGGTTGGGTTAGGTTAGTTTAGTTCACTCTAGTTTATGCTAGGTTAGGTTAGTTTAGTTTACTTAGGTTTTGTTTATAGTTTAGTTTACTTTAGTTTCTAGTTTAGTTCATAGTTTATTTTAGTTTAATATATAGTTTAATTTAGTTTAGTTTAGTTTAGTTTAGTTTAATTTAGGTTAATTTAGTTTAGTTTAGTTAAGGTTAAGTTAGGTTAGGTTAGGTTAAGTTAGTTCAGTTTAGTATATTTTAGTATTGTTTAAAATATAGTATCTTTAGTTTATGGTTTAGTTCATAGTTTTGTTTAGTTTAGTTTAGGTTAGGTAAGAGTAGTTTAGTTTAGTTTAGTTTAGTTTAGTTTAGGTTAGGTTAGTGTAGTTAAGTTTAGTTTAGTTTAGTTGAATTTAGATTAGTTTAGTTTAGGGTAGGTTAGGTTGGTTTAGTTTTAGTATAGTTCAGGTTCAGTTAGGTTAGGTCAGGTTAGTTTACTTTAGTTTATTATTTAATTTAGTTTAGTTTAGTTTATAGTTTCGTTTATAGTTTAGTTTGGTTTAGTTTAGTTTAATTTAGTTTAACTTAGATTAGTTTAGTTATTTTTAGGTTAGGTTAGGTTAGGTGAGGTTAGTTTAGTTCAGTTTAGTTTAATTTAGTTTAGTTTAGTTTATAGTTTAGTTTAGTTTAGTTTATAGTTCAATTTATAGTTTAGTTTAGTTTATTTTATCGTTTAGTTTAGTTTAGTATAGTTTAGTTTAGGTTAGAGTAGGTTAGTTTAGATTAGTTTAGTTTAACGCAGTTTAGGTTAGGTTAAGTTAGGTTATTTCGTTTGGTTTAGTTTAGTTTAGTTTAGTTTATAGTTTAGTTTAGTTTAAAGTTTAGTTTATAGTTTAGTTTACAGTTTAGTTTAGATTAGTGTAGTTTAGTTTGGTTTAGTTTATTTTAGTTTAGTTCAGTTTAGTTTCGTTTAGCTTAGGTTATGTTATATTAGGTGAGCTTATGTTAGCTTAGTTTACCCTAGTTTAGTTTAGGTTAGGTAAGGTTAGAATAGGTTAGTTAAATTTAGTTTAGTTTAGTTTAGTTAGGTTTAGTTTAGTTATAGTTTAGTTTATAGTTTAGTTTAGATTATAATTTAATTTATAGTTTAGTTTAGTTTAGTTTAGTTTAATTTAGTTTAGCTTTCTTTAGTTTCCCTTAGATTACTTTAGTTTAGGATATATTAGCTTAGGTTAGTTTAGTTTAGTTTAGTTTAATTAAGGTTAATTTAGTTTAATTTAGTTTAGTTTAGGTTAGGTTAGGTTAGTTTAGTTTAGTATAGTTTAATTTAGTTTAAAATATAGTATCTTTAGTTTATAGTTTAGTTCATGGTTTTGTTTAGTTTAGTTTAGTTTAGGTTAGGTTAGAGAAAGTTTAGTTTAGTTTAGTTTAGTTTAGGTTAGAATAGGTTAGGTTAGTGTAGTTTAATTTAGTTTAGTTTAGTTGAATTTAATTTAGTTTTGTTTAGTTTAGGTTAGGTTAGGTCAGTTTAGTTTAGTATAGGTTAGGTTAAGTTAGGTTAGCTTAGTTTAGTTTATAGTTTAGTTTAGTTTAGTTTATAGTGTGGTTTATACTTTAGTTTATATTTTAGTTTATAGTTTAGTTTAAATTAGTGTAGTTTAGTTTGGTTTAGTTTGGTTTAGTTTGGTTTAAATTATTTCGCTTAGGTTAGGTTAAGTTAGAATAGGTTAGGTTAGGTAAGCTTAGTTTAGTTTAGTTTAGGTTAGGTTAGGCTAGGTTAGGTTAGGTTGGTTAGGTTCAGTTTAGTTTAGTTTAGTTAAGTTTAGTTTAGTTTATAGTTTAGTTCAGTTTAGTTTATAGCTTAGATTATAGTTTAGTTTAGTTTATAGTTTAATTTATAGTTAAGTTTAGTTTAGTTTAGTTTAATTTAGGTTAGTTAAGTTTATTTTAGGGTAGCTTATGTTAGGTTAGGTTAGTTTATAGTTTAATTTATAGTTTAGTTTAGTATATAATTTAGTTTATAGTTTAGTTCAGTTTATAATAGTTTAGTTTAGGTTAGGTTAGGTTAGGTTAGGTTATTTTAGTTTAGTTTAGTTTAGGTTAGGTTTGGCTAGGGTAGGTTAGGATAGGTTAATTTAGATTAGTTTAGTTTAGTTTAGTTTATAGTTTAGTTTAATTTAGTTTATTATTTAATTTAGTGTAGTTTAGTTTATAGCTTCGTTTATAGTTTAGTTTGGTTTAGTTTAGTTTGTCTTAGGTTAGGTTAGGTTAGGTGAGATTAGTTTAGTTGAGTTTAATTTAGTTTAGTTTATAGTTTAATTTAGTTTAGTTTACAGTTCAATTTATAGATTAGTTTAGTTTATAGTTTATGGTACCGTTTAGTTTAGTTTAGATTAGTTTAGTTTAGGTTAGTTTAGATTAGGTTAAGTTAGGTTAGGTTAGTTTTGATTAGTTTAGTTTAATTTAGTTTAGTTTATAGTTTAGTTTATTTTAGTTTATAGTTTAGTTTATTTTAGTTTATAGTTTAATTTAATTTAGTTTACTTTAGTTTAGTTTAGGTTAGGTTACGTTAGGTTAGGTTAATTTAGTTTAGTGTAGGTTAGGTTAGGTTAGGTAAGGTTAATTTACTTTAGTAAAGTTTAGTTTAGTTTATTATAGTTTAGTTTATTGTTTAGTTTAGTTTATAGTTTATTTACAATTTTGTTTAGTTTAGTTTAGTTTGGGTTAGGTTGGGTTAGGTTAGGTTAGTTTAGATTAGTTTAGTTTTTAGTTTAGTTTAATTTAGTTTACAGTTTAGCGTATCCTTTAGTTTATAGTGTAGTTTATAGTTTAGTTTAATTTAGTGTAGTTTAGTTTGGTTTAGCTTAGTATATTTTTGTTTACTTTAGGTTAGGTGAGATTATGTTAAGTTAGGTTAGCTTACTTTAGTTTAGTTTAGTTTAATTTAGGTTAGGTTAGGTTAGTTTATTTAACTTTGGTTTAGTTTAGTTTAGTTTAGTTTAGTTTATAGTTTAGTTTATAGTTTAGTTTATATTAGTTTAGTTTATAGTTTAATTTATAATTTAGTTTACTTTAGTTTAATTTAGTTTACAGTAGGTTAGGTTAGGTTAATTTAGTTTACTTTAGGTTAGGTTAAGTTAGGTTAGGTTAGGTTAATTTAGTTTGGTTGAGTTTAATTTAGTTTAGTTTAGTTTATAGTTTAATTTATAGTTTAGTTTAGTTTACCTTATAGTTTAGTTTAGTTAATTTATATTTTAATTTAGTTAAGTTTAGTTTAATTTAGTTTAGTTTAGTTCATAGTTTTGTTTATAGTTTAGTTTAGTTTAGTTTAGTTTAGGTTATGTTAGGTTAGTTTAGTTTAGTTTAGTTTAGGTTAGGTTAGGCTAGGTTAGGTAAGTTTAATTTAGTTTAGTTTAGTTTAGTTAAAATTAGTTTGTAGTTTAGTTTATATTTTAGTTTGTAGTTTAGTTTAGTTTAGTTTAGTTTGGTTTAGTTTAGTTTAGGTTAAGTAATGTTTGGTTCGTTTAGTTTAATTTAGTTTAGATTAGGTTACGTTAGATTAGGTTAGGGTAGTTAAGTTTAGTTTAATTGAATTTATTTTGTAGTTTAATTTATAGTTTAGTTTAGGTTACTTTATAGTTTAGTTTAGTTAATTTATAGTTTATTTTATTTTAGTTTAATCTAGTTTAATTTAGTTTACTTTAGTTTATAGTTTTGTTTATAGTTTAGTTTAGTTTAGTTTAGGTTAATTTATGTTAGGTTTGTTTAGTTTAGTTTAGTTTAGGTTAGGTTAGGTTAGGATAGGTTAGTGTAGTTTAGTTTAGTTTAGCTGAATTTTGTTTAGTTTAGTTTAGGTTACCTTAGGTTAGTTTAGTTTAGTTTAGTTTAGTGTATGTTAGGTTAGGTTAGGTTAGTTTAATTTAGTTTAGTTTATTTTAGTTTATAGTTTAGTTTAGTTTAGTTTATAATTTATTTTATAATTTAGTATACTTTAGTTTATAGATTAGTTTATTGTTTAGTTAATATTTTAGTTTATTTTAGTTTACGTTAGGTTAGGTTAGGCAAGGTTGGGTTATGTTAGGTTAGGTTAGTTTAGTTTAGTTTAGTCTAGTTAAATTTAGTTTAGTTATACTTTAGTTTAGTTTAGTTTATAGTTTAGTTTAATTTTCTTTATAGTTAAGTTTATAGTTTAGTTTAGTTTAATTTAGTTTAATTTAGTTTAGCTAGGTTTAGTTTAGTTTAGTTTAGTTTAGTTTTGGGTAGGTTATGTTAGGTTAGGTTAGGTTAGTTTAGTTTAGTTTAGGTTAGGTTAGGTTAGGTTAGGTTAGTTTAATTTAGTTGAGTTTAGTTTAGTTTAGGTTAGGTTAGCTAAGGTTAGGTTAGGTTAGGTTAGTTTAGTTTAGTTTATATTTTAGTTTACTTTAGTTTATTATTTAATTTAGTTTAGTTAATTTATAGTTTCGTTTATAGTTTAGTTTGGTTTAGTTTAGTTTTTTTAGTTTAGCTTAGATTAGTTTAGTTGTTCTTAGGTTAGGTTAGGTTAGGTGAGATTAGTTTAATTTAGTTGAGTTTAATTTAGTTTAGTTTAGTTTATATTTTAGTTTAGTTTAGTCTATAGTTCAATTTATAGTTTAGTTTAGTTTAGTTTTTAGTTTAGGTTATCGTTTAGTTTAGTTTAGATTAGTTTAGTTTAGGTCAGTTTATGTTAGGTTAAGTTAGGTTAGGTTAGTTTAGATTAGTTTAGTTTAATTTAGTTTAGTTTATAGTTTAGTTTATTTTAGTTTATAGTTTAATTTAGTTTAGTTTAGTTTAGTGTAGTTTAGTTTGGTTAGGTTAGGTTAGGTTAATTTAGTTTAGTTTAGGTTAGGTTAGGTAAGTTTAATTTAGTTTAGTTTAATTTATAGATTATTTTATAGTTTTGCTTATAGTTTAGTTTAGTTTATAGTTTAATTTAGTTTAGTTTAGTTTAGTTTAGTATAGTTTAACTTGGGTTAGGTTAGGTTAGTTTTGTTTAGTTTAGTTAAGGCTAGGTTACGTTAGGTTAGGTTAATTTACTTTAGTATAATTTAGTTTTATTTATTTTAGTTTAGTTTATAGTTTAGTTTACAGTTTAGGTTAGTTTATTTTATTTTAGTTTAGTTTGGGTTAGGTTAGGTTAGGTCAGTTTGGTTTAGTTTAATTGATAGTTAAGTTTAATTTAGTTTAGTTTGATTTAATTTAGTTTAGTTTATTTTAGTGCAGCTTGTGTTAGGTTAGGTAAGGTAAGTTTAGTTTATAGTTTAATTTATAGTTTAGTTTAGTTTATAGTTTAGTTTATAGTTTAGTTTAGTTTATAATAGTTTAGGTTAGGTTAGGTTAGTTGAGTTTAGTTTAGTTTAGGTTAGGTTTGGCTAGATTAAGTTAGGTTATGTTAGTTTAGGCTAGTTTAGTTTAGTTTAGTTTATAGTTTAGTTTACTTTAGTTTATTATTTAATTTAGTGTAGTTTAGTTTATAGTTTAGTTTATTTTAGTTTGTAGTTTAATTTAGTTTTGTTTAGTTTAGTTTAGTTTAGGTTAGGTTAGTTTAGTTTAGTTTCGTTTAATTTAGTTTAGTTTAGTTTAAAGTTTAATTTATAATTTAGTTTAGTTTAGTTTATATTTTAGCTTATCGTTTAGTTAAGATTAGTTTACTTTATGTCAGTTTAGGTTAGGTTAAGTTATGTTAGGTTAGTTTAAATTAGTTTAGTTTAGTTTAGTTTATAGTTTAGTTTATTTTAGTTTATAGTTTAATTTAGTTTAATTTAGTTTAGTTTAGCTTACTTTAGGTTAGGTTAGGTTAGGTTAATTTAGTTTATTTTTGGTTAGGTTAGGTAAGTTTAATTTATTTTAGTTTGGTTTAGTTTAATTTATATTTTAGTTTATAGTTTTGTTTATAGTTTAGTTTAGTTTATAGTTTAATTTAGTTTAGTTTAGTTTAATTTAGGTTAGGTTAGTTTAGTATGTTTAGTTTAGTTTATAGTTTAGATTAGATTATAGTTTACTTTACAGTTTTGTTTAGTTTAGTTTAGTGTAGTTTAGTTTAGTTTAGTTTGGGTTAGGTTAGGTTAGGTTAGGTTTATTTAGTTTAGTTTAGTTTATAGTTTAGTTTAGTTTATTTTACAGTTTAGTTTATCCTTTAGTTTATAGTGTAGTTTATAGTTTAGTTTAATTTAGTGTAGTTTAGTTTGGTTTAGTTTAGTATAGTTTAGTTTACTTTAGGTTAGGTTAAATTATGTTAGGTTTGGTTAGCTTACTATAGTTTAGTTTAGTTTAGGTTAGGTTAGGTTAGGTTAGTTTAGTTTACTTAACTTTGGTTTAGTTTAGTTTAGTTTAGTTTATAATTTAGTTTATAGTTTAGTTTAGTTAAGTTTATAGTTTAATTTATAATTTAGTTTATTTTAGTTTAGTTTAATTTAGTTTAGAGTAGGTTAGGTTAGGTTAGGTTAGTTTAGTTTAGTATAGGTTAGGTTAGGTTAGGTTAGGATAGGTTAATTTAGTTTAGTTGAGTTTAATTTAGTTTAGTTTAGTTTAGTTAATAGTTTAATTTATAGTTTAGTTTAGTTTTTTATTGTTTAGTTAATTTATAGTTTAATATAGTTTAGTTTAGTTTAATGTAGTTTAGTTTATTTTGTAGTTCAGTTTAGTTTAGTTTAGTTTAGTTTAGTTTAGGTTAAATTATGTTATGTTCGTTTAGTTTAATTCAGTTTAGATTAGGTTAGATTAGATTACGTTAGGGTAGTTAAGTTTAGTTTAGTTGAATTTAGGTTATAGTTTGATTTATAGTTTAGTTTAGTTTACTTTATAGTTTAGTTTAGTTAATTTATATTTTAATTTACTTTAGTTTAGTTTAATTAGTTTACTTTAGTTTATAGTTTTGTTTATAGTATAGTTTAGTTTAGTTTAGGTTAATTTATGTTACGTTAGTTTAGTTTAGTTTAGCTGAATTTTGTTTAGTTTAGTTTAGTTTAGGTTACGTTAGCTTAGTTTAGTTTATTTTAGTGTATGTTAGGTTAGGTCAGTTTAGTTTAGTTTATTTTAGTTTATAGTTTAGTTTAGTTTAATTTATAATTTATTTTATAATTTAGTGTACTTTAATTTATAGATTAGTTTATAGTTTAGTTAAAATTTTAGTTTAGTTTAGTTTAGTTTTGGTTAGGTTCAGTTAGGTTAGGTTAGTTTTGTTTAGTATAGTTTAGTTTAGTTTAAATATACTATCTTTAGTTTATAGTTTAGTTCATAGTTTTCTTTAGATTAGTTTAGTTTAGGTTAGGTTAGAGTAGTTTAGTTTAGTTTAGTTTAGTTTAGTTTATGTTAAATTAGGTTAGGTTAGTGTAGTTTAGTTTAATTTAGTTTAGTTGATTTTAATTTAGTTTAGTTTAGGTTAGGTTAGGTTAGTTTAGGTTAGATTAGTTTAGGTTAGTGTAGTTTAGTTTGGTTTAGTTTTGTTTAATTTATTTTAGTTCAGTTTCGTTTAGGTTAGGTTATGTTATATTAGGTTAGGTTAGCTTAGCTTAGTTTAGTTTAATTTAGTTTCGGTTAGGTTAGGATAGGTTAGGTTAGTTAAGTTTAGTTTAGTTTAGTTTAGTCAAGTTTAGTTTAGTTTATAGTTTAGTTCAGTTTAGTTTATAGCTTAGTTTGTAGCTTAGTTTAGTTCATAGTTTAATTTATATTTAAGTTTAGTTTAGTTAAATTAGTTAAGCTTAGTTTAGTTTAGTTTAGTTTATTTTAGGGTAGCTTATGTTAGGTTAGGTTAGGTTAGTATGGTTTATAGTTTAATTTACTGTTTACTTAAGTTTATAGTTTAATTTATAGTTTAGTTTAGTTTAGTTTATAATAGTTTAGTTTAGTTTAGTTTAGGTTAGGTTAGGATGGTTTAGTTTAGTTTAGTTTAGTTTAGGTTAGGTTAGGCTAGGTAATGTTATATTAGGTTAGTTTAGATTAGTTTAGTTTAGTTTATAGTTTAGTTTACCTTAGTTTATTATTTAATTTAGTTTAGTTTAGTTTATAGTTTCGTTTATAGTTTAGTTTGGTTTAGTTTAATTTAGTTTACCTTAGGTTAGTTAAGTTTGTTTTAGGTTAGGTTAGGTTAGGTGAGGTTAGTTTAGTTTAGTTTAATTTAGTTTATAGATTAATTTAGTTTAGTTTATAGTTCAATTTATAGTTTAGTTTAGTTTAATTTATAGTTTAGTTTATCGTTTAGTTTAGTTTAGTTTAGTTTAGTTTATGTTAGAGTAGGTTAGTTTAGAATAGTTTAGTTTAGGTCAGTTTAGTTTAGGTTAAGTTAGCTTAGGTTAGTTTAGATTAGTTTATTTTAATATAGTTTAGTTTATAGTTTAGTTTATTTTAGTTTGTAGTTTAATTTAGTTTAGTTTAGTTTATTTTGGTTTAGGTTAGGTTAGGTTAGGTTAGTGTAGTTTAGTTTAGGTTGGGTTATGTTAGATTAGGTTAGATTAGGTTAGTTTCATTTAGTTTAGTCTAGTTAAATTTATTTTAGTTATACTTTAGTTTAGTTTGGTTTAGTTTATAGTTTAGTTTAGTTTTGTTTATAGTTAAGTTTATAATTTAGTATAGTTTAGTTTAGTTTAATTTAGAGTAGCTAAGTTTAGTTTAGTTTAGTTTAGGTTAGTTTAGGTTAGGTTAGGTTAGTTTAGTTTAGTTAAGTTTAGTTTAGTTTAGGTTAGGTTAGGTAAGTTTAGGTTATGTTGGGTTAGGTTAGTTTATTTTAGTCCAGTTTATGTTAGGTTAAGTTAGTTTAGTTTAGTTAGGTTTTGTTTATAGTTTAGTTTAATTTAGTTTATATTTTATTTCATAGTTTATTTTAGTTTAATACATAATTTAAATTAGTTTAGTTTAGTTTAGTTTAATTTAGGTAAATTTAGTTTAATTTAGTTTAGGTTAGGTGAGGTTAGGTTAGGTTAGGTTAAGTTAGTTAAGTTTTGTTTATAGTTCAGTTTATTTTAGTTTACAGTTTATTGTACTGCTCAGTTTAGTTTAGTTTAGTATAGTATAGTTTACTTTAGTTTAGGTTAGGTTAGGTTGGGTTAGTTTAGTTTAGTTTAGTTTAGGTTAGGTTAGGTTATGTAAGGTTAATTTAGATTAAATTATTTTTGTTTAGTTTTGTTTATAGATTACTTTACTTTAGTGTATAGTTTAATTTAGTTTACTTTAGATTATTTTAATTTGGTTTAGTTTATTTTAGTTTAGTTTAGTTTAGGTTAGCTTAGGTTAGTTTAGTTTAGTATAGGTTATGTTAGGTTATGTAAGTTTAATTCAGTTTAGTTTAATTTAGTTTATAGTTTAATTTATAGTTTTGTTTATAGTTAATTTAGTTTAGTTTAGTTTAGTTTAGTTTAGGTTACGTTAGGTTAGTTTAGTTTAGTTTAGTGTAGTTTAGTTTTGTTTAGGATAGGTTAGGTTAGGTAAGTGTAGAT
Organism: Metallyticus violacea; assembly: GCA_030762175.1. Lineage (NCBI taxonomy): Eukaryota > Metazoa > Arthropoda > Insecta > Mantodea > Metallyticidae > Metallyticus > Metallyticus violacea. Next base: position 97,639,667 of record CM060835.1, on the reverse strand, counting down.
TAGTTTAGGTTAGGTTAGGTTAGTTTGGTTTAGTTTAGTTAAGTTTAGTTCAGTTTATTCTTTAGTTTAGTTTAGTTTATTTTATAGTTTAGTTTAGTTTTGTTTATAGTTTATTTTGCAGTTTGGTATAATTTAGTTTAATTTATGTTAGGTTAGGTTAGTTTAATTTAGTTTAGATTTGTTTATAGTTAGGTTTACTTTAGTTTATAGTGTAGTTTATAGTTTAGTTTAGCTTAGTTTATAGTTTAATTTAGTTTAGTTTAGTTTTGTTTAATTTAGGTTAATTTAGTTTAGTTTAGTTTAGTGTAGTTTAAAATATAGTATCTTTAGTTTATAGTTTAGTTCATAGTTTTGTTTAGTTTGGTTTAGTTTATTTTAGTTTAGGTTAGTATAGAGTAGTTTAGTTTAGTTTAGTTTAGGTTAGAATAGGTTAGTGTAGTTTAGTTTAGTTTAGTTTAGTTTAGTTGTATTTAATTTAGTTTAGTTTTATTTAGGTTACGTTAGTTTGTGTTAGATTAGTGTAGTTTAATTTAGTTTAGTTGAATTTAGTTTAGTTTAGTTTAGTTTAGGTTACGTTAGTTTAGTTTAGTGTAGTTTAGTTTTTGTTTAGGTTAAGTTAGGTTATGTTAGTTTAGTTTAGTTTAGGGTAGGTTACGTTACATTAGGTTAGGTTAGGTTAGTTTGGTTTAGTTTAGTATAGTTAAGTTTAGTTTAGTTTATTCTTTAGTTTAGTTTAGTTTATTTTATAGTTTAATTCAGTTTTGTTTATAGTTTAGATTGCAGTTTAGTATAATTTAGTTTAGTTTAATTTAGTTTAGGTTAAGTAAGGTTAGGTTAGGTTAGGTTAGTTTATTTCGTTTAGTTTATGTTAGGTTAGGTTAGTTTAATTTAGTTTAGATTTGTTTATAGTTTAGTTTAGTTTAGTTTATTGTTTAGTTTATAGTTTAATTTAGTTTGTAGTTTAATTTAGTTTAGCTTAGTTTAGTTTAATTTAGGTTAATTTAGTTTAGTTTAGTTTAGTTTAGTTTAAAATATAGTATCTTTAGTTTATAGTTTAGTTCATAGTTTTGTTTAGTTTAGTTTAGTTTAGTTTAGTTCAGGTTAGTATAGAGTAGTTTAGTTTAGTTTAGTTTATAGTTTAATTTATAGTTTACTTTAGTTTATAGTTTAGTTTATAGTTTAGTTCAGTTTAGTTTATTATAGTTTAGTTTAGTTTAATTTAGTTTAAATTATGTTAGGTTAGTTTACTTTAGTATAGGTTAGGTTAGTTAGGTTTAGTTTAGTTTAGTTTATAGTTTAGTTTAGTTTACTTTAATTTAGTTTACTTTAGTTTATAATTTTGTTTATAGTTTAGTTTAGTTTAGGTTAATTTATGTTACGTTACTTTAGTTTAGTTTAGTTTAGTTTAGGTTAGGTTAGGTAAGGTTAGGTTAGGTTAGGTTAGTGTAGTTTAGTTTAGTTTAGCTGAATTTTGTTTAGTTTAGTTTAGTTTAGTTTAGGTTACGTTAGGTTAGTTTATTTTAGTTTAATGTATGTTAGGTAAGGTTAGGTTAGTTTAGTTTAGTTTAGTTTATAGTTTAGTTTAGTTTAGTTTATAATTTATTTTATAATTTAGTATACTTTAATTTATAGATTAGTTTATAGTTTAGTTAAAATTTTAGTGTAGTTTATTTTAGTTTAGGTTAGGTTACGGAAGGTTAGGTTAGGTTAGTTTAGATTAGTTTGGTTTATGTAAAGTTAGGTTAGGTTAGTTTAGTGTAGTTTAGTTTACTTTTGTTTACAGTTTAGTTAAGTTTAGTTTATAAGGTCAGTTTATAGTTTAATTTAATTTAGGTTAGGTTGGGTTAGTTCAGGTTAGTTTAGTTTGGGTTAGGTTAGGTCAGTTTAGTTTAGTTTACAGTTTAGTTTATTTTTAGTTTGTAGTGTAGTTTATAGTTTAGTTTAATTTAGTGTAGTTTAGTTTGGTTTAGTTTAGTACAGTTTCGTTTACATTAGGTTATGTTAGATTGGGTTAGGTTAGGTTAGCTTACTTTATTTTAGTTTAGTTTAGGTTAGGTTAGGTTAGGTTAGTTTAGTTTAGTTAAGTTTAGTTTAATTTAGTTTAGTTTATAGTTTAGTTTATTTTAGTTTGTATTTTAATTTAGATTAGTTTAGCTTAGTTTAGGTTGGGTTATGTTAGATTAGGTTAGATTAAGTTAGTTTGGTTTAGTTTAGTCTAGTTAAATTTAGTTTAGTTATACTTTAGTTTAGTTTAGTTTAGTTTAGTTTATAGTTTAGTTTAGTTTCCTTTATAGTTAAGTATATAGTTTAGTATAGTTTAGTTTAATTTAATTTAGTTTATCTAAGTTTAGTTTAGTTTAGTTTAGTTTAGTTTTAGGTAGGTTATGTTAGGTTAGGTTAGGTTAGTTTAGTTTAGTTTAGGTTAGGTTAGGTTAGGTTAGGGTAGGTTAGGTTAGTTTAGTTTAGTTGAGTTTAGTTTAGTTTGGGTTAGGTTAGGTAAGGTTATGTTAGGTTAGTTTAGTTTAATCTAGTTTATGTTAGGTTAGGTTAGTTTAGTTTAGTTTTGTTTTGTTTATAGTTTAGTTTAGTTTATAGTTTAGTTCATAGTTTATTTTAGTTTTATATATAGTTTAATTTAGTTTAGTTTAGTTTAATTTAGGTTAATTTAGTTCAGTTTAGGTTAGGTTAGGTTAGGTTAGGTTAAGTTAGTTCAGTTTAATATAGTTTAGTTTAGTTTAAAATATAGTATCTTTAGTTTATAGTTTAGTTCATAGTTTTGTTTAGTTTAGTTTAGTTTAGGTTAGGTTAGAGTGGTTTAGTTTAGTTGCATTTGGTTACTTTAGTTTAGTTTAGGGTAGGTTAGGTTGGTTTAGTTTTAGTATAGGTTAGGTTCAGTTAGTTTAGGTTAGATTAGTTTAGTTTAGTTTAATTTAGTTTAGTTTATAGTTTAGTTTATTTTAGATTGTAGTTTAATTTAGTTTAGTTTAGTTTAATTTAGTTTAGGTTAGGTTAGGTTAGGCTAGTTTTGTTTAGTTTAGTTTGGGTTATGTTAGATTATGTTAGATTAAGTTAGTTTCGTTTAGTTTAGTCTAGTTAAATTTAGTTTAGTTATACGTTAATTTAGTTTAGTTTAGTTTATAGTTTAGTTTAGTTTTGTTTATAGTTAAGTTTATAATTTAGTATAGTTTAGTTTAGTTTAATTTAGTTTAACTAAGTTTAGTTTAGTTTAGTTTAGTTTAGTTTTGGGTAGGTTATGTTAGGTTAGGTTAGGTTTGTTTAGTTTAGTTTAGGTTAGTTTAGGTTAGGTTAGGTTAGTTTAGTTTAGTTGAGCTTAGTTTATTTTAGGTTAGGTTAGGTAAGTTTAGGTTAGGTTGGGTTAGGTTAGTTTAGTTCAGTCTAGTTTATGTTAGGTTAGGTTAGTTTAGTTAGGTTTTGTTTATAGTTTAGTTTAGTTTAGTTTATAGTTTAGTTCAGAGTTTATTTTAGTTTAATATATAGTTTAATTTAGTTTAGTTTAGTTTAATTTAGGTTAATTTAGTTTAGTTTAGTTTAGGTTAGGTTAGGTTAGGTTAGGTTAGTTCAGTTTAGTATAGTTTAGTTTAGTTTAAAATATAGTATCTTTAGTTTATAGTTTTGTTTATAGTTTTGTTTAGTTTAGTTTAGGTTAGGTTAGAGTAGTTTTGTTTAGTTTAGTTTAATTTAGGTTAGATTAGGTTAGGTTAGTGTAGTTTAGTTTAGTTTAGTTTAGTTTAGTTTAGGGTAGGTTAGGTTGGTTTAGTTTTAGTATAATTTAGTTTCAGTTAGGTTTTGTTAGTTTAGTTTAGTTTAGTTTATAGTTTAGTTTATACTTTAGTTTATATTTTACTTTATAATTTAGTTTAGTTTAGTGTAGTTTAGTTTGGTTTAGTTTTGTTTAGTTTAGTTTTGTTTAGTTTCGTTTAGGTTAGGTTATGTTAGATTAGGTTAGATTAGGTAAGGTAAGCTTAGTTTAGTTTAGTTTACTTTAAGTTAGGTTAGGTTAGGTTAGGTTAGGTTAGTTAAGATTAGTTTAGTTTAGTTTAGTTAGGTTTAGTTTAGTTTATAATTTAGTTCAGTTTAGTTTATAGCTTAGTTTATAGTTTAGTTTAGTTTATAGTTTAATTTATAGTTAAGTTTAGTTTAGTTCAGTTTAATTAAGTTTAGCTTAGTTTAGTTTAGTTCAGTTTAGGTTATTTTAGGGTACCTTATGTTAGGTTAGGTTAGTTTAGTTTATAGTTTAATTTATAGTTTAGTTTAGTTTATACTTGAATTTAGTTTAGTTTATAGTTTAGTTTAGTTTAGTTTATAATGGTTTAAGTTAGTTTAGGTTAGGTTAGGTTAGTTTACTTTAGTTTAGTTTAGGTTAGGTTAGGCTAGGTTAAGTTAGGTTAGGTTAGTTTAGATTAGTTTAGTTTAGTTTAATTTATAGTTTAGTTTATTTTAGTTTATTATTTAATTTAGTTTAGTTTAGTTTATAGTTTCGTTTACAGCTTAGTTTGGTTTAGTTTAGTTTAATTTAGTTTAGCTTAGATTAGTTTAGTTTGTTTTAGGTTAGGTTAAGTTAGGTGAGGTTAGTTTAGTTTAGATGAGTTTAATTTAGTTTAGTTAAGTTTATAGTTTAGTTTAGTTTACTTTAGTTTATAGTTCAATTTATAGTTTAGTTTAGTTTAGTTTATAGTTTAGTTTATCGTTTAGTTTAGTTTAGTTTAGTATAGTTTAGGTTAGGTTAGGTTAGTTTAGATTAGTTTAGTTTAGGTCAGTTTAGGTTAGGTTAAGTTAGGTTAGGTTAGTTTAGTTTTGTTTATAGTTTAATTTATTTTAGTTTACAGTTTATTGTACAGCTCAGTTTAGTTTAGTTTAGTATAGTATAGTTTACTTTAGTTTAGGTTAGGTTAGGTAAGGTTAATTTAGATTAAATTAGTTTAGTTTAGCTTTGTTTATAGTTTAATTTACTTTAGTTTATAATTTAATTTAGTTTACTTTAGGTTATTTTAATTTGGTTTAGTTTAGTTTAGTTTAGGTTAGGTTAGGTTAGTTTAGTTTAGTGTAGGTTATGTTAGATTATTTTAGTTTAATTCAGTTTAGTTTAGTGTAGTGTATAGTTTAATTTATAGTTATTTTTATAGTTAATTTAGTTTAGTTTAGTTTAGTTTAAATTATGTTAATGTACTTTAGTTTAGTTTAGGTTAGGTTAGGTTGGGTTAGGTTAGTGTAGTTTAATTTAGTTTAGTTGAATTTAGTTTAGTTTATTTTAGTTTAGGTTACGTTAGGTTAGTTTAGTTTAGTTTAGTGTAGTTTAGTTTTGTTTAGGTTAGGTTAGGTTAGGTTAGTTTAGATTAGTTTAGGTTAGGTTATGTTAGATTAGGTTAGGTTAGGTTAGTTTGGTTTAGTTTAGTCTAGTTAAGTTTAGTTCTGTTTATTCTTTAGTTTAGTTTAGTTAATTTTATAGTTTAGTTTAGTTTTGTTTATAGTTTAGTTTGCAGTTTAGTATAGTTTAGTTTAATTTAGTTTAGGTTAAGTAAGGTTAGGTTAGGTTAGATTAGGTTAGTTTAGTTTAGTTTAGTTTATAAATTGGTTTATAGTATAGTTTAGTTTAGTTTAGTGTGGGTTAGGTTAAGTAAGGTTAGGTTAGTTTAGTTTAGTTTAGTTTATACTTTAGTTCAGTTTATAGTTTAGTTTAGTTTAGTTTATAATAGTTTAGTTTAGGTTAAGTTAGGTTAGTTTAGTTTAGTTTAGTTTAGGTTAGATTTGGCTGGGTTAAGATAGGTTAGGCTAGTTTAGGCTAGTTTAGTTTAGTTTAGTTTATAGTTTAGTTTACTTTAGTTTTTTATTTAATTTAGTGTAGTTTAGTTTATAGTTTAGTTTATTTTAGTTTGTAGTTTAATTTAGTTTTGTTTAATTTAGTTTAGTTTGGGTTAGGTTAGTTTAGTTTAGTTTCGTTTAATTTAGTTTAGTTCAGTTTATAGTTTAGTTATGTTTAGTTTATAGTTTAATTTATAATTTAGTTTAGTTTAGTTTATCTTTTAGTTTATCGTTTAGTTTAGATTAGTTTAGTTTAGGTCAGTTTAGGTTAGGTTAAGTTAGTTTAGGTTAGTTTAGATTAGTTTAGTTTAGTTCAGTTTATAGTTTAGTTTATTTTAGTTTACAGTTTAATTTAGTTTAATTTAGTTTAGTTTAGTTTACTTTAGGTTAGGTTAGGTTAGGTTAGGTTAATTTAGTTTAGTTTAGGTTAGGTTAGGTAAGTTTAATTTAGTTTATTATGGTTTAGTTTAATTTATAATTTAGTTTATAGTTTTGTTTATAGTTTAGTTTAGTTTATAGTTTAATTTAGTTTAGTTTAGTTTAGTTTAATTTAGGCTAGGTTAGTTTATTTTAGTTTAGTTTAGTTTATAGTGTAGATTAGTTTAGTTTACAGGTTAGCTTATTATTTAGTTTATAGTGTAGTTTATAGTTTAGTTTAATTTAGTGTAGTTTAGTTTGGTGTAGTTTAGTATAGTTTTGTTTACCTTAGGTTAGGTGAGATTATGTTAGGTTAGGTTAGCTTACTTTAGTTTAGTTTAGGTTAGGTTAGATTAGGTTAGTTTAATTAACTTTGGTTTAGTTTAGTTTAGTTAGTTTAGTTTATAATTTAGTTTATAGTTATGTTTAGTTTAGTTTATAGTTTAATTTATAATTTAGTTTAGTTTAGTTTAGTTTAGTTTAATTTAATTTTGAGTATGTTAGGTTAGGTTAGGTTAATTTAGTTTAGTTGAGATTAATTTAGTTTAGTTTATTTTAGTTTATAATTTCATTTATAGTTTAGTTTAGTTTACTTTATAGTTTAGTTTAGTTAATTTATAGTTTAATTTAGTTTAGTTTAGTTTAATTTAGTTTAGTTTAATTTATAGTTTTGTTTATAGTTTAGTTTAGTTTAGTTTAGGTTAAGTTATGTTAGGTTCGTTTAGTTTAATTTAGTTTAGATTAGGTTACGTTAGATTAGGTTAGGGTAGTTAAGTTTAGTTTAGTTGCATTTAGTTTATAGTTTAATTTATAGTTTAGTTTAGTTTACTTTATAGTTTAGTTTAGTTAATTTACAGTTTAATATACTTTAGTTTAGTCTAGTTTAATTTAGTTTACTTTAATTTATAGTTTTGTTTATAGTTTAGTTTAGTTTAGTTTAGGTTAATTTATGTTAGGTTAGTTTAGTTTAGATAAGGTTCTTAGATTAGGCAAGGCTAGTGTAGTTTAGTTTAGTTTAGCTAAATTTTGTTTAGTTTAGTTTAGGATACGTTAGGTTAGTTTAGTTTAGTTTAGTTAAGTGTATGTTAGGTTAGGTTAGGTTAGTGTAATTTAGTTTAGTTTATTTTAGTTTAGTTTGGTTTATAATTTATTTTATAGTTTAGTATACTTTAGTTTATAGATTAGTTTATAGTTTAGATAATATTTTAGTTTAGTTTAGTTTAGATTAGGTTAGGGAATGTTAGGTTAGGTTAGTTTATTTTAGTTTAGTTTATTTAAGGTTAGGTTACGTTAGTTTGGTATAGTTTAGGTTAGTTTTGTTTATAGTCTAGTTTAGTTTATAGTTCAGTTTATAGTTTAGTTTTGTTTAGTTTAGGTTAGGTTGGTTTAGTTTAGTTTAGGTTAGGTTAGGTTAAGTTAGGTTAGTTTAGTTTAGTATAGTTTAGTTTAGTTTAGTTTACTGTTTAGTTTATTTTATTTTATAGTTTAGATTATAGTTTTGTTTAGTTTAGTTTAGTTTAGTTAGTTTAGGTTAGGTTAGGTTAGTTTAGAGTAGTTTAGTTTAGGTTAGGTTATGATAGGTTAGTGCAGTTTAATTTAATTTAGTTTAGTTTAGTTGAATTTAATTTATTTTAGTTAGGTCAGTTTAGGTAAGTTAGGTTAGTTTAGTTTAGTATAGGTTAGGTTAGGTTGGGTTAAGTTAGTGTAGTTTCATTTAGTTTGGTTTATTTTAGTTTAGTTTAATATGAGGTTCCGTTTAGTTTAGTTTTGTTTAATTTAGTTTAGTTTATAGTTTAGTTGAGTTTAGTTCAGTTTAGTTTAATTTAGTTTAGTTAAGATTAGTTTAGTTTAGTTTAGTTTAGTTTTGGGTAGGTTATGTTAGGTTAGGTTAGGTTAGTTTAGTTTAGTTTAGGTTAGGATAGGTTAGGTTAGGTTAGTTTAGTTTAGTTGAGTTTAGTTTAGTTTAGGTTAGGTTAGATAAGGTTAGGTTAGGTAAGGTTAGGTTAGTTTAGTTTAGTCTAGTTTATGTTAGGTTAGGTTAGTTTAGTTTAGTTTAGTCTAGGTTAGGTTTCGCTAGGGTAAGTTAGGTTAGGTTAGTTTGGATTAGTTTAGTTTAGTTTATATTTTAGTTTACTTTAGTTTATTATTTAAATTAGTGTAGTTTAGTTTATAGTTTCGTTTATAGTTTAGTTTGGTTTAGTTTAGTTTTTTTTAGTTTAGCTTAGATTAGTTTAGTTTGTCTTAGGTTAGGTTAGGTTAGGTTAGGTAAGATTAGTTTAATTTAGTTGAGTTTAATTTAGTTTAGTTTAGTTTATATTTTAGTTTAGTTTAGTCTATAGTTCAATTTATAATTTAGTTTAGTTTAGTTTTTAGTTTAGGTTATCGTTTAGTTTAGTTTAGATTAGTTTAGTTTAGGTCAGTTTAGGTTAGGTTAAGTTAGGTTAGGTTAGTTTAGATTAGTTTAGTTTAATTTAGTATAGTTTATAGTTTAGTTTATTTTAGTTTATAGTTTAATTTAGTTTAGTTTAGTTTAGTGTAGTTTAGTTTGGTTAGGTTAGGTTAGGTTAATTTAGTTTAGTTTAGGTTAGGTTAGGTAAGTTTAATTTAGTTTAGTTTAATTTATAGTTTATTTTATAGTTTTGCTTATAGTTTAGTGTAGTTTATAGTTTAATTTAGTTTAGTTTAGTTTAGTTTAGTATAGTTTAACTTGGGTTAGTTTAGGTTAGTTTAGTTTAGTTTAGTTAAGGTTAGGTTAGGTTAGGTTAATTTACTTTAGTATAGTTTAGTTTAGTTTATTTTAGTTTAGTTTATAGTTTAGTTTACAGTTTAGGTTAGTTTAGTTTAGTTTAGTTTGGGTTAGGTTAGGTTAGGTCAGTTTAGTTTAGTTTAGTTTATAGTTTAGTTTAGTTTAGTTTATAATAGTTTAGTTTAATTTAGGTTATGTTAGGTTAGTTTAGTTTAGTTTATAGTTTAGTTTAGTTTAGTTTAGTTTGTAGTTTAGTTTATACTTTAGTTTATATTTTAGTTTATAGTTTAGTTTAGTTAAGTGTTGTTTATTTTGGTTTAGTTTTGTTTGGTTTAGTTTAAATTAGTTTCGTTTAGGTTAGGTTAGGTAAGTTTAGGTTAGGTTGGGTTAGGTTAGTTTAGTTCAGTCTAGTTTATGTTAGGTTAGGTTAGTTTAGTTTACTTAGGTTTTGTTTATAGCTTAGTTTACTTTAGTTTATAGTTTAGTTCATAGTTTATTTTAGTTTAATATATAGTTTAATTTAGTTTAGTTTAGTTTAGTTTAGTTTAATTTAGGTTAATTTAGTTTAGTTTAGGTTAGGTTAGGTTAGGTTAGGTTAAGTTAGTTCAGTTTAGTATAGTTTAGTATAGTTTAAAATATAGTATCTTTAGTTTATAGTTTAGTTCATAGTTTTGTTTAGTTTAGTTTAGGTTAGGTTAGAGTAGTTTAGTTTAGTTTAGTTTAGTTTAGGTTAGATTAGGTTAGGTTAGTGTAGTTTAGTTTAGTTTAGTTTAGTTGAATTTAGTTTAGTTTAGTTTAGGGTAGGTGAGGTTGGTTTAGTTTTAGTATAGTTTAGGTTCAGTTAGGTTAGGTTAGTTTCGTTTAGTTTAGTTGAGTTTAATTTAGTTTAGTTTAGTTAATAGTTTAATTTCTAGTTTAGTTCAGTTTTTTTATAGTTTTATTTAGATAATTTATAGTTTAATTTAGTTTAGTTTAGTTTAATTTAGTTTAGTTTAGTTTGTAGTTTAGTTTAGTTTAGTTTAGTTTAGTTTAGGTTAAGTTATATTAGGTTCGTTTAGTATAATTTCGTTTAGATTAGGTTAGATTAGATTACGTTAGGGCAGTTAAGTTTAGTTTAGTTGAATTTAGGTTACAGTTTGATTTATAGTTTAGTTTAGTTTACTTTATAGTTTAGTTTAGTTGATTTATAGTTTAATTTACTTTAGTTTAGTTTAGTTTAATTTAGTTTACTTTAGTTTATAGTTTTGTTTATAGTTTAGTTTAGTTTAGTTTAGGTTAATTTATGTTACGTTACTTTAGTTTAGTTTAGTTTAGTTTAGGTTAGGTTAGGTAAGGTTAGGTTAGGTTAGGTTAGTGTAGTTTAGTTTAGTTTAGCTGAATTTTGTTTAGTTTAGTTTAGTTTAGTTTAGGTTACGTTAGGTTAGTTTAGTTTAGTTTAATGTACGTTAGGTAAGGTTAGGTTAGTTTAGTTTAGTTTAGTTTAGTTTATAGTTTAGTTTAGTTTAGTTTATAATTTATTTTATAATTTAGTATACTTTAATTTATAGATTAGTTTATAGTTTAGTTAAAGTTTTAGTGTAGTTTATTTTAGTTTAGGTTAGGTTACGGAAGGTTAGGTTAGGTTAGTTTAGATTAGTTTGGTTTATGTAAAGTTAGGTTAGGTTAGTTTAGTATAGTTTAGTTTACTTTTGTTTACAGTTTAGTTAAGTTTAGTTTATAGGTCAGTTTATAGTTTAGTTTAATTTAGGTTAGGTTGGGTTAGTTCAGTTTAGTTTAGTTTGGGTTAGGTTAGGTCAGTTTAGTTTAGTTTACAGTTTAGTTTATTTTTAGTTTGTAGTGTAGTTTATAGTTTAGTTTAATTTAGTGTAGTTTAGTTTGGTTTAGTTTAGTATAGTTTCGTTTACATTAGGTTATGTTAGATTGGGTTAGGTTAGGTTAGCTTACTTTAGTTTAGTTTAGTTTAGGTTAGGTTAGGTTAGGTTAGTTTGGTTTAGTTAAGTTTAGTTTAATTTAGTTTAGTTTAGTTTAATTTAGTGTATAGTTTAGGTAATCGTTTAGTTTAGTTTAGATTAGTTTAGTTTTGTTTATTGTTTAGTTTAGTTTATAGTATATTTACAATTTTGTTTAGTTTAGTTTAGTTTAGTTTAGTTTGGGTTAGGTTGGGTTAGGTTAGCTTAGTTTAGATTAGTTTAGTTTATAGTTTAGTTTAATTTAGTTTACAGTTTAGTGTATCCTTTAGTTTATAGTGTAGTTTATAGTTTAGTTTAATTTAGTGTAGTTTAGTTTGGTTTAGCTTAGTATAGTTTTGTTTACTTTAGGTTAGGTGAGATTATGTTAAGTTAGGTTAGCTTACTTTAGTTTAGTTTAGTTTAGGTTAGGTTAGGTTAGGTTAGTTTATTTAACTTTGGTTTAGTTTAGTTTAGTTTAGTTTATAGTTTAGTTTATAGTTTAGTTTATATTAGTTTAGTTTATAGTTTAATTTATAATTTAGTTTACTTTAGTTTAATTTAGTTTACAGTAGGTTAGGTTAGGTTAGGTTAGTTTAGTTTACTTTAGGTTAGGTTAAGTTAGGTTAGGTTAGGTTCATTTAGTTTAGTTGAGTTTAATTTAGTTTAGTTTAGTTTATAGTTTAATTTATAGTTTAGTTTAGTTTACCTTATAGTTTAGTTTAGTTAATTTATATTTTAATTTAGTTTAGTTTAATTTAGTTTAGTTTAGTTCATAGTTTTGTTTATAGTTTAGTTTAGTTTAGTTTAGTTTAGGTTATGTTAGGTTAGTTTAGTTTAGTTTAGTTTAGATTAGGTTACGTTAGATTAGGTTAGGGTAGTTAAGTTTAGTTTAATTGAATTTATTATGTAGTTTAATTTATAGTTTAGTTTAGTTTACTTTATAGTTTAGTTTAGTTAATTTATAGTTTATTTTATTTTAGTTTAATCTAGTTTAATTTAGTTTACTTTAGTTTATAGTTTTGTTTATAGTTTAGTTTAGTTTAGTTTAGGTTAATTTATGTTAGGTTTGTTTAGTTTAGTTTAGTTTAGGTTAGGTTAGGTTAGGATAGGTTAGTGTAGTTTAGTTTAGTTTAGCTGAATTTTGTTTAGTTTAGTTTAGGTTACCTTAGGTTAGTTTAGTTTAGTTTAGTTTAGTGTATGTTAGGTTAGGTTAGGTTAGTTTAATTTAGTTTAGTTTATTTTAGTTTATAGTTTAGTTTAGTTTAGTTTATAATTTATTTTATAATTTAGTATACTTTAGTTTATAGATTAGTTTATTGTTTAGTTAATATTTTAGTTTATTTTAGTTTACGTTAGGTTAGGTTAGGCAAGGTTAGGTTAGGTTAGGTTAGTTTAGTTTAGTTTAGTCTAGTTAAATTTAGTTTAGTTATACTTTAGTTTAGTTTAGTTTATAGTTTAGTTTAGTTTTCTTTATAGTTAAGTTTATAGTTTAGTTTAGTTTAGTTTAGTTTAATTTAGTTTAGCTAAGTTTAGTTTAGTTTTGGGTAGGTTATGTTAGGTTAGGTTAGGTTAGTTTAGTTTAGTTTAGGTAAGGTTAGGTTAGGTTAGGTTAGGTTAGTTTAATTTAGTTGAGTTTAGTTTAGTTTAGGTTAGGTTAGGTAAGGTTAGGTTGGGTTAGGTTAGGTTAGTTTAGTTTAGTCTAGTTTATGTGAGGTTAGGTTAGTTTAGTTTAGTTTAGTCTAGGTTAGGTTTCGCTAGGTTAAGTTAGGTTAGGTTAGTTTAGATTAGTTTAGTTTAGTTTATATTTTAGTTTACTTTAGTTTATTATTTAATTTAGTGTAATTAATTTATAGTTTCGTTTATAGTTTAGTTTGGTTTAGTTTAGTTTTTTTTAGTTAAGCTTAGATTAGTATAGTTGGTCTTAGGTTAGGTTAGGTTAGGTGAGATTAGTTTGATTTAGTTGAATTTAATTTAGTTTAGTTTAGTTTATATTTTAGTTTAGTTTAGTCTATAGTTCAATTTATAGTTTAGTTTAGTTTAGTTTTTAGTTTAGGTTATCGTATAGTTTAGTTTAGATTAGTTTAGTTTAGGTCAGTTTATGTTAGGTTAAGTTAGGTTAGGTTAGTTTAGATTAGTTTAGTTTAATTTAGTTTAGTTTATAGTTTAGTTTATTTTAGTTTATAGTTTAATTTAGTTTAGTTTTGTTTAGTGTAGTTTAGTTTGGTTAGGTTAGGTTTGGTTAATTTAGTTTAGTTTAGGTTAGGTTAGGTAAGTTTAATTTATTTTAGTTTAATTTATAGGTTATTTTATAGTTTTGCTTATAGTTTAGTTTAGTTTATAGTTTAATTTAGTTTAGTTTAATTTAGTTTAGTATAGTTTAACTTGGGTTAGGTTAGGTTAGTTTTGTTTAGTTTAGTTAAGGCTAGGTTACATTAGGTTAGGTTAATTTACTTTAGTATAGTTTAGTTTAGTTCATTTTATTTTAGTTTATAGTTTAGTTTACAGTTTAGGTTAGTTTATTTTAGTTTAGTTTAGTTTGGGTTAGGTTAGGTTAGGTCAGTTTAGTTTATTTTAATTTATAGTTAAGTTTAATTTAGTTTACTTTGATTTAGTTTAGTTTAGTTTATTTTAGTGCAGCTTATGTTAGGTTAGGTAAGGTAAGTTTAGTTTATAGTTTAATTTATAGTTTAGTTTAGTTTATAGTTTAGTTTATAGTTTAGTTTAGTTTTGTTTATAATAGTTTAGTTTAGGTTAGGTTAGGTTAGTTTAGTTTAGTATAGTTTATAGCTTAGTTTACTTTAGTTTATTATTTAATTTAGTGTAGTTTAGTTTATAGTTTAGTTTATTTTAGTTTGTAGTTTAATTTAGTTTTGTTTAGTTTAGTTTCGTTTAATTTTGTTTAGTTAAGTTTATAGTTTAATTTATAATTTAGTTTAGTTTAGTTTATATTTTAGTTTATCGTTTAGTTAAGATTAGTTTAGTTTATGTCAGTTTAGGTTAGGTTAAGTTATGTTAGGTTAGTTTAAATTAGTTTAGTTTAGTTTAGTTTATAGTTTAGTTTATTTTAGTTTATAGTTTAATTTAGTTTAATTTAGTTTAGTTTAGTTTACTTTAGGTTAGGTTAAGTTAGGTTAATTTAGTTTATTTTAGGTTAGGTTAGGTAAGTTTAATTTATTTTAGTTTGGTTTAGTTTAATTTATAGTTTAGTTTATAGTTTTGTTTATAGTTTAGTTTAGTTTATAGTTTAATTTAGTTTAGTTTAGTTTAATTTAGGTTAGGTTAGTTTAGTTTAGTTTAGTTTATAGTTTAGATTAGTTTATAGTTTACCTTACAGTTTTGTTTAGTTTAGTTTAGTTTAGTTTGGGTTAGGTTAGGTTAGGTTAGGTTTATTTAGTTTAGTTTAGTTTATAGTTTTGTTTAGTTTATTTTACAGTTTAGTTTATCCTTTAGTTTATAGTGTAGTTTATAGTTTAGTTTAATTTAGTGTAGTTTAGTTTGGTTTAGTTTAGTATAGTTTAGTTTACTTTAGGTTAGGTTAAATTATGTTAGGTTTGGTTAGCTTACTATAGTTTACTTTAGTTTAGGTTAGGTTAGGTTAGGTTAGTTTAGTTTACTTAACTTTGGTTTAGTTTAGTTTAGTTTAGTTTATAATTTATTTTATAGTTTAGTTTAGTTAAGTTTATAGTTTAATTTATAATTTAGTTTATTTTAGTTTAGTTTAAATTAGTTTAGAGTAGGTTAGGTTAGGTTAGGTTAGTTTAGTTTAGTATAGGTTAGGTTAGGTTAGGTTAGGATAGGTTAATTTAGTTTAGTTGAGTTTAATTTAGTTTAGTTTAGTTTAGTTAATAGTTTAATTTATAGTTTAGTTTAGTTTTTTTATAGTTAATTTAGTTAATTTGTAGTTTAATATAGTTTAGTTTAGTTTAATTTAGTTTAGTTTATTTTGTAGTTCAGTTTAGTTTAGTTTAGTTTAGTTTAGTTTAGTTTAGGTTAAATTATGTTAGGTTCGTTTAGTTTAATTCAGTTTAGATTAGGTTAGATTAGATTACGTTAGGGTAGTTAAGTTTAGTTTAGTTGAATTTAGGTTATAGTTTGATTTATAGTTTAGTTTAGTTTACTTTATAGTTTAGTTTAGTTAATTTATATTTTAATTTACTTTAGTTTAGTTTAATTTAGTTTACTTTAGTTTATAGTTTTGTTTATAGTATAGTTTAGTTTAGTTTAGGTTAATTTATGTTACGTTAGTTTAGTTTAGTTTAGCTGAATTTTGTTTAGTTTAGTTTAGTTTAGGTTACGTTAGCTTAGTTTAGTTTATTTTAGTGTATGTTAGGTTAGGTCAGTTTAGTTTAGTTTATTTTAGTTAATGGTTTAGTTTAGTTTATAATTTATTTTATAATTTAGTGTACTTTAATTTATAGATTAGTTTATGGTTTAGTTAAAATTTTAGTTTAGTTTAGTTTAGTTTAGGTTAGGTTCAGTTATGTTAGGTTAGTTTTGTTTAGTATAGTTTAGTTTATTTTAAATATACTATCTTTAGTTTATAGTTTAGTTCATAGTTTTCTTTAGATTAGTTTAGTTTAAGTTAGGTTAGAGTAGTTTAGTTTAGTTTAGTTTAGTTTTGCTTATGTTAAATTAGGTTAGGTTAGTGTAGTTTAGTTTAATTTAGTTTAGATGAATTTAATTTAGTTTAGTTTAGGTTAGGTTAGGTTAGTTTAGGTTAGATTAGTTTAGGTTAGTGTAGTTTAGTTTAGTTTAGTGTAGTTTAGTTTGGTTTAGTTTTGTTTAGTTTAGTTTAGTTCAGTTTCGTTTAGGTTAGGTTATGTTAGATTAGGTTAGGTTAGCTTAGCTTAGTTTAGTTTAATTTAGTTTCGGTTAGGTTAGGATAGGTTAGGTTAGTTAAGTTTAGTTTAGTTTAGTTTAGTTAAGTTTAGTTTAGTTTATAGTTTAGTTCAGTTTAGTTTATAGCTTAGTTTGTAGCTTAGTTTTGTTCATAGTTCAATTTAAATTTAAGTTTAGTTTAGTTAAATTACTTAAACTTAGTTTAGTTTAGTTTAGTTTATTTTAGGGTAGCTTATGTTAGGTTAGGTTAGGTTAGTATGGTTTATAGTTTAATTTACTGTTTACTTAAGTTTATAGTTTAAATTTATAGTTTAGTTTAGTTTAGTTTATAATAGTTAAGTTTAGTTTAGTTTAGGTTAGGTTAGGATGGTTTAGTTTAGTTTAGTTTAGTTTAGGTTAGGTTAGGCTAGGTAATGTTATGTTAGGTTAGTTTAGATTAGTTTAGTTTAGTTTAGTTTATAGTTTAGTTTACCTTAGTTTATTATTTAATTTAGTTTAGTTTAGTTTATAGTTTCGTTTATAGTTTAGTTTGGTTTAGTTTAATTTAGTTTACCTTAGGTTAGTTAAGTTTGTTTTAAGTTAGGTTAGGTTAGGTGAGGTTAGTTTAGTTTAGTTTAATTTAGTTTATAGATTAATTTAGTTTAATTTATAGTTCAATTTACAGTTTAGTTTAGTTTAGTTTATAGTTTAGTTTATCGTTTAGTTTAGTTTAGTTTAGTTTAGTTTAGTTTAGTTT
This sequence comes from Metallyticus violacea, assembly GCA_030762175.1. Taxonomy (NCBI): domain Eukaryota; kingdom Metazoa; phylum Arthropoda; class Insecta; order Mantodea; family Metallyticidae; genus Metallyticus; species Metallyticus violacea. Next base: position 97,623,160 of record CM060835.1, on the reverse strand, counting down.
AGGTTAGAGTAGGTTAGTTTAGATTAGTTTAGTTTAGGTGAGTTTAGTTTAGGTTAAGTTAGCTTAGGTTAGTTTATATTAATTTAGTTTAATTTAGTTTAGTTTATAGTTTAGTTTATTTTAGTTTGTGGTTTAATTTAGTTTAGTTTAGTTTAGTTAGTTTTAGGTTAGGTTAGGTTAGGTTAGTTTAGTTTAGTTTAGGTTGGGTTATGTTAGATTAGGTTAGATTAGGTTAGTTTGGTTTAGTTTAGTCTAGTTAAATTTAGTTTAGTTATACTTTAGTTTAGTTTGGTTTAGTTTATAGTTTAGTTTAGTTTTGTTTATAGTTAAGTTTATAATTTAGTATAGTTTAGTTTAGTTTAATTTAGAGTAGCTAAGTTTAGTTTAGTTTAGTTTAGTTTAGTTTTGGGTAGGTTATGTTAGGTTAGGTTAGGTTAGTTTAGTTTAGGTTAGTTTAGGTTAGGTTAGGTTAGTTTAGTTTAGTTGAGTTTAGTTTAGTTTAGGTTAGGTTAGGTAAGTTTAGGTTATGTTGGGTTAGGTTAGTTTATTTTAGTCCAGTTTATGTTAGGTTAAGTTAGTTTAGTTTAGTTAGGTTTTGTTTATAGTTTAGTTTAATTTAGTTTATAGTTTAGTTCATAGTTTATTTTAGTTTAATACATAATTTAAATTAGTTTAGTTTAGTTTAGTTTAATTTACGTAAGTTTAGTTTATTTTAGTTTAGGTTAGGTTAGGTTAGGTTAGGTTAGGTTAAGTTAGTTAAGTTTTGTTTATAGTTTAGTTTATTTTAGTTTACAGTTTATTGTACAGCTCAGTTTAGTTTAGTTTAGTATAGTATAGTTTACTTTAGTTTAGGTTAGGTTAGCTTGGGTTAGTTTAGTTTAGTTTAGGTTAGGTTAGGTTAGGTAAGGTTAATTTAGATTAAATTATTTTTGTTTAGTTTTGTTTATAGATTACTTTACTTTAGTGTATAGTTTAATTTAGTTTACTTTAGATTATTTTAATTTGGTTTAGTTTATTTTAGTTTAGTTTAGTATAGGTTATGTTAGGTTAGGTAAGTTTAATTCAGTTTAGTTTAGTTTAGTTTATAGTTTAATTTATAGTTTTGTTTATAGTTAATTTAGTTTAGTTTAGTTTAGTTTAGTTTAGTTTAGTTTAGGTTACGTTAGGTTAGTTTAGTTTAGTTTAGTGTAGTTTAGTTTTTTTTAGGATAGGTTAGGTTAGGTTAGTGTAGATTAGTTTAGGTTAGGTTAGGTTAGTTTGGTTTAGTTTAGTTAAGTTTAATTCAGTTTATTCTTTAGTTTAGTTTAGTTTATTTTATAGTTTAGTTTAGTTTTGTTTATAGTATATTTTGCCATTTAGTATAGTTTAGTTTAATTTATGTTAGGTTAGGTTAGTTTAATTTAGTTTAGATTTGTTTATAGTTAGGTTTACTTTAGTTTATAGTGTAGTTTATAGTTTAGTTTAGTTCAGTTTATAGTTTAATTTAGTTTAGTTTAGTTTAGTTTAATTTAGGTTAATTTAGTTTAGTTTAATTTAGTGTAGTTTAAAATATAGTATCTTTAGTTTATAGTTTAGTTCATAGTTTTGTTTAGTTTAGTTTAGTTTAGTTTAGTTTAGGTTAGTATAGAGTAGTTTAGTTTAGTTTAGTTTAGGTTAGAATAGGTTAGTGTAGTTTAGTTTAGTTTAGTTTAGTTGAATTTAATTTAGTTTAGTTTAGTTTAGGTTACGTTAGTTTGTGTTAGATTAGTGTAGTTTAATTTAGTTTAGTTTAGTTTAGTTTAGGTTACGTTACTTTAGTTTAGTTTAGGTCAGGTTAGGTTAGGTTAGTTTAGTTCAGTTTAGTTTATTTTAGTTTATAGTTTAGTTTAGTTTAGTTTAGTGTCGTTTAGTTTTGTTTAGCTTAAGTTAGGTTATGTTAGTTTAGTTTAGTTTAGGGTAGGTCACGTTACATTAGGTTAGGTTAGGTTAGTTTGGTTTAGTTTAGTATAGTTAATTTTAGTTTAGTTTATTGTTTAGTTTAGTTTAGTTTATTTTATAGTTTAATTTAGTTTTGATTATAGTTTAGATTGCAGTTTAGTATAGTTTAGTTTAGTTTAATTTAGTTTAGGTTAAGTAAGGTTAGGTTAGGTTAGGTTAGTTTAGTTTAGTTTAGTTTATGTTAGGTTAGGTTAGTTTAATTTAGTTTAGATTTGTTTATAGTTTAGTTTAGTTTAGATTATTGTTTAGTTTATAGTTTAGTTTAGTTTATAGTTTAATTTAGTTTAGTTTAGTTTAGTTTAATTTAGGTTAGTTTAGTTTAGTTTAGTTTAGTTTAAAATATAGTATCTTTAGTTTATAGTTTAGTTTATAGTTTAGTTCATAGTTTTGTTTAGCTTAGTTTAGTTTAATTTAGTTCAGGTTAGTATAGAGTAGTTTAGTTTAGTTTAGTTTATAGTTTAATTTATAGTTTACTTTAGTTTATAGTTTAGTTTATAGTTTAGTTCAGTTTAGTTTATAATAGTTTAGTTTAATTTAGATTATGTTACGTTAGTTTACTTTAGTATAGGTTAGGTTAAGTTATGTTAGGTTAGGTTAGTTAGGTTTAGTTTAGTTTAGTTTATAGTTTAGTTTAGTTGAGTTTAATTTAGTTTAGTTTAGTTTAGTTAATAGTTTAATTTATAGTTTAGTTCAGAATTTTTATAGTTTTATTTAGATAATTTATAGTTTAATTTAGTTTAGTTTAGTTTAATTTAGTTTAGTTTAGTTTGTAGTTTAGTTTAGTTTAGTTTAGTTTAGTTTAGGTTAAGTTATATTAGATTCGTTTAGTTTAATTTCGTTTAGATTAGGTTAGAATAGATTACGTTAGGGCAGTTAAGTTTAGTTTAGTTGAATTTAGGTTATAGTTTGATTTATAGTTTAGTTTAGTTTACTTTATAGTTTAGTTTAGTTAATTTATAGTTTAATTTACTTTAGTTTAGTTTAGTTTAATTTAGTTTACTTTTGTTTACAGTTTATTTAAATTTAGTTTATAGGTCATTTTATAGTTTAGTTTAATTTAGGTTAGGTTGGGTTAGTTCAGTTTAGTTTAGTTTGGGTTAGGTTAGGTTAGTTTAGTTTAGTTTAGAGTTTATTTTATTTTTTAGTTTGTAGTGTAGTTTATAGTTTAGTTTAATTTAGTGTAGTATAGTTTGGTTTAGTTTAGTATAGTTTCGTTTACGTTAGGTTATGTTAGATTAGGTTAGGTTAGGTTAGCTTACTTTAGTTTAGTTTAGTTTAGGTTAGGTTAGGTTAGGTCAGTTTAGTTTAGTTAAGTTTAGTTTAATTTAGTTTAGTTTAGTTTAGTTTAGTGTATAGTTTAGGTAATCGTTTAGTTTAGTTTAGATTAGTTTAGTTTAACTTAGTTTAGTTTATGGTTTAGTTTATTTTAGTTTGTAGTTTAATTTAGGTTTGTTTAGTTTAGGTTGGGTTATGTTAGATTAGGTTAGATTAGGTTAGTTTGGTTTAGTTTAGTCTAGTTAAATTTAGTTTAGTTATACTTTAGTTTAGTTTAGTTTAGTTTATAGTTTAGTTTAGTTTTCTTTATAGTTAAGTTTATGGTTTAGTATAGTTTAGTTTAGTTTAATTTAGTTTAGCTAAGTTTAGTTCAGTTTAGTTTAGTTTAGTTTTGGGTAGGTTATGTTAGGTTAGTTTAGGTTAGTTTAGTTTAGTTTAGGTTAGGTTAGGATAGGTTAGGTTAGTTTAGTTTAGTTGAGTTTAGTTTAGTTTAGGTTAGGTTAGGTAAGGTTAGGCTAGGTTAGGTTACGTTAGTTTAGATTAGTGTAGTTTATGTTAGGTTAGGTTAGTTTAGTTTAGTTTAGTTTTGTTTATAGTTTAGTTTAGTTTTGTTTATAGTTTAGTTCATAGTTTATTTTAGTTTAATATATAGTTTAATTTAGTTTAGTTTAGTTTTATTTAGGTTAATTTAGTTTAGTTTAGGTTAGGTTAGGTTAGGTTAAGTTAGTTCAGTTTAGTATAGTTTAGTTTAGTTTAAAATATAGTATCTTTAGTTTATAGTTTAGTTCATAGTTTTGTTTAGTTTAGTTTAGTTTAGGTTACGTTAGAGTAGTTTAGTTTAGTTTAGTTTAGTTTAGGTTAGATTAGGTTAGGTTAGTGTAGTTTAGTTTAGTTGAATTTAGTTTACTTTAGTTTAGTTTAGGGTAGGTTAGGTTGGTTTAGTTTTAGTATAGGTTAGGTTCAGTTAGCTTAGGTTAGATTAGTTTAGTTCTGTTTAATTTAGTTTAGTTTATATTTTAGTTTATTTTAGTTTGAAGTTTAATTTAGTTTAGTTTAGTTTAGTTTAGGTTAGGTTAGGTTAGGTTGGGTTAGTTTTGTTTAGTTTAGGTTGGTTGGTTTATGTTAGATTAGGTTAGATTAGTTTAGTTTGGTTTAGTTTAGGCTAGTTAAATTTAGTTTAGTTATACTTTAGTTTAGTTTAGTTTAGTTTATAGTTTAGTTTAGTTTTGTATATAGTTAAATTTATAATTTAATATAGTTTAGTTTAGTTTAATTTGGTTTAGCTAAGTTTAGTTTAGTTTAGTTTAGTTTAGTTTGGGTAGGTTATGTTAGGTTAGGTTAGGTTTGTTTAGTTTAGTTTAGGTTAGGTTAGGTTAGGTTAGGTTAGTTTAGTTGAGTTTAGTTTTGTTTAGGTTAGGTTAGGTAAGTTTAGGTTAGGTTGGGTTAGGTTAGTTTAGTTTAGTCTAGTTTATGTTAGGTTAGGTTAGTTTAGTTTAGTTAGGTTTTGTTTGTAGTTTAGTTTAGTTTAGTATTATAGTTTAGTTCATAGTTTATTTTAGTTTAATATATAGTTTAATTTAGTTTAGTTTAGTTTAATTTAGTTTAATTTAGGTTAATTTAGTTTAGTTTAGTTTAGGTTGGGTTAGGTTAGGTTAGGTTAGGTTAAGTTAGTTCAGTTTAGAATAGTTTAGTTTAGTTTAAAATATAGTATCTTTAGTTTATAGTTTAGTTCATAGTTTTGTTTAGTTTAGTTTAATTTAGTTTCTGTTAGGTTAGAGTAGTTTAATTTAGTCTAGTTTAGGTTAGATTAGGTTAGGTTAGTATAGTTTAGTTTAGTTTAGTTTAGTTGAATTTAGTTTAGTTTAGTTTAGTTTAGTGTAGTTTAGTTTGGTTTAGTTTTGTTTAGTTTAGTTTTGTTTAGTTTCGTTTAGGTTAGGTTATGTTAGATTAGGTTAGATTAGGTTAGGTAAGCTTAGTTTTGTTTAGTTTACTTTAAGTTAGGTTAGGTTAGGTTAGGTTGGTTAAGATTAGTTTAGTTTAGTTTAGTTAGGTTTAGTTTAGTTTATAATTTAGTTCAGTTTAGTTTATAGCTTAGTTTATAGTTTAGTTTAGTTTATAGTTTAATTTATAGTTAAGTTTAGTTTAGTTTAGTTTAATAAAGTTTAGCTTAGTTTAGTTTAGTTCAGTTTAGGTTATTTTAGGGTAGCTTATGTTAGGTTAGGTTAGGTTAGGTTAGGTTAGTTTAGTTTATAGTTTAATTTTTAGTTTAGTTTAGTTTATAGTTTAGTTTATAGTTTAGTTTAGTTTAGTTTATAATAGTTTAAGTTAGTTTAGTTTAGGTTAGGTTAGGTTAGTTTACTTTAGTTTAGTTTAGGTTAGGTTGGGCTAGGTTAAGTTAGGTTAGGTTAGTTTAGATTAGTTTAGTTTAGTTTAATTAATGTTTAATTTACTTTAGTTTATTATTTAATTTAGTTTAGTTTAGTTTATAGTTTCGTTTACAGTTTAGTTTGGTTTAGTTTAGTTTAATTTAGTTTAGCTTAGATTAGTTTAGTTTGTTTTAGGTTAGGTTAAGTTAGGTGAGGTTAGTTTAGTTTAGATGAGTTTAATTTAGTTTAGTTTAGTTTATAGTTTAGTTTAGATTACTTTAGTTTATAGTTCAATTTATAGTTTAATTTAGTTTATAGTTTAGTTTATCGTTTATTTTATTTTAGTTTAGATTATGTTAGGTTAGTTTACTTTAGTATAGGTTAGGTTAAGTTATGTTAGGTTAGGTTATTTAGGTTTAGTTTAGTTCAGTTTATAGTTTAGTTTAGTTGAGTTTAATTTAGTTTAGTTTAGTTAATTTAGTTTATAGTTTAGTTTATCGTTTAGTTTAGTTTAGTTTAGATTATGTTAGGTTAGTTTACTTTAGTTAAGGTTAGGTTAGGTTAGTTTAGATTAGTTTAGTTAGGGTCAGTTTGGTTAGGTTAAGTTAGGTTAGGTTAGTTTAGTTATGTTTTTAATTTAGTTTATTTTAGTTTACAGTTTATTGTACAGCTCAGTATAGTTTAGTTTAGTATAGTATAGTTTACTTTAATTTAGGTTAGGTTGGGTTAGTTTAGTTTAGTTTATAGTTTAGTTTAGTTTAGTTTACAGTTTACTTTATCCTTTAGTTTATAGTGTAGTTTATAGTTTAGTTTAATTTAGTGTAGTTTAGTTTGGTTTAGTTTAGTATAGTTTAGTTTACTTTAGTTTAGTTTAATTTAGGTTAGGTTAATTTAGTTTAGTTAACTTTGGTTTAGTTTAGTTTAGTTTAGTTTAGTTTATAGTTTAGTATATAGTTTAGTTTATTTAAGTTTATAGTTTAATTTATAATTTATTTTAGTTTAGTTTAATTTAGTTTAGAGTAGGTTAGGTTAGGTTAGGTTAGTTTAGTTTAGTTTAGGTTAGGTAAGGTTAAGTTAGGTTAGGTTAATTTAGTTTAGTTTAGTTAATAGTTTAATTTATAGTTTAGTTTAGTTTTTTTATAGTTTTATTTGGATAATTTATAGTTTAATTTAGTTTAGTTTAGTTTAATTTAGTTTAGTTTAATTTGTAGTTTAGTTTAGTTTAGTTTAGTTTAGTTTAGGTTAAGTTATATTAGGTTCGTTTAGTTTAATTTCGTTTAGATTAGGTTAGATTAGATTACGTTAGGGCAGTTAAGTTTAGTTTAGTTGAATTTAGGTTATAGTTTGATTTATAGTTTAGTTTAGTTTACTTTATAGTTTAGTTTAGTTGATTTATAGTTTAGTTTAATTTAGTTTACTTTAGTTTATAGTCTTGTTTATAGTTTAGTTTAGTTTAGTTTAGGTTATGTTAGGTAAGGTTAGGTTAGGTTAGGTTAGTGTAGTTTAGTTTAGTTTAGCTGAATTTTGTTTAGTTTAGTTTGGTTTAGGTTACGTTAGGTTAGTTTAGTTTAGTTTAATGTATGTTAGGTAAGGTTAGGTTAGTTTAGTTTAGTTTAGTTTAGTTTATAGTTTAGTTTAGTTTAGTTTATAATTTATTTTATAATTTAGTATACTTTAATTTATAGATTAGTAATAATTTAGTTAAAATTTTAGTGTAGTTTATTTTAGTTTAGGTTAGGTTACGGAAGTTTAGGTTAGGTTAGTTTAGATTAGTTTGGTTTATGTAAAGTTAGGTTAGGTTAGTTTAGTATAGTTTAGTTTACTTTTGTTTACAGTTTAGTTAAGTTTAGTTTATAGGTCAGTTTATAGTTTAGTTTAATTTTCGTTAGGTTGGGTTAGTTCAGTTTAGTTTAGTTAGGGTTACGTTAGGTCAGTTTACTTTAGTTTACAGTTTAGTTTATTTTTAGTTTGTAGTGTAGTTTATAGTTTAGTTTAATTTAGTGTGGTTTAGTTTGGTTTAGTTTAGTATAGTTTCGTTTACATTAGGTTATGTTAGATTGGGTTAGATTAGGTTAGCTTACTTTAGTTGTGTTTAGTTTAGGTTAGGTTAGTTTAGTTTAGTTAAGTTTAGTTTAATTTAGTTTAGTTTAGTTTAGTTTAGTGTATAGTTTCGGTAATCGTTTAGTTTAGTTTAGATTAGTTTAGTTTAGGTCAGTATAGTTTAGGTTCAGTTAGCTTAGGTTAGTTTAGATTAGTTTAGTTTAACTTAGTTTAGTTTATAGTTTAGTTTATTTTAGTTTGTATTTTAATTTAAATTAGTTTAGCTTAGTTTAGGTTGGGTTATGTTAGATTAGGTTAGATTAGGTTAGTTTGGTTTAGTTTAGTCTAGTTAAATTTAGTTTAGTTATACTTTAGTTTAGTTTAGTTTATAGTTTAGTTTAGTTTCCTTTATATTTAAGTATATAGTTTAGTATAGTTTAGTTTAATTTAATTTAGTTTAGCTAAGTTTAGTTTAGTTTAGTTTAGTTTAGTTTTGGGTAGGTTATGTTAGGTTAGGTTAGGTTAGTTTAGTTTAGTTTAGGTTAGGTTAGGTTAGGTTAGGTTAGGTTAGGTTAGTTTAGTTGAGTTTAGTTTAGTTTAGGTTAGGTTAGGTAAGGTTATGTTAGGTTAGGTTAGGTTAGTTTAGTTTAGTCTAGTTTATGTTAGGTTAGGTTAGTTTAGTTTAGTTTTGTTTTGTTTATAGTTTAGTTTAGTTTAGGTTATAGTTTAGTTCATAGTTTATTTTAGTTTAATATATAGTTTAATTTAGTTTAGTTTAGTTTAATTTAGGTTAATTTAGTTCAGTTTAGGTTAGGTTAGGTTAGGTTAGGTTAAGTTAGTTCAGTTTAATATAGTTTAGTTTAGTTTAAAATATAGTATCTTTAGTTTATAGTTTAGTTCATAGTTTTGTTTAGTTTAGTTTAGGTTAGGTTAGAGTGGTTTAGTTTAGATTAGTTTAATTTAGTTTAGGTTAGATTAGGTTAGGTTAGTGTAGTTTAGATCAGTTGAATTTGGTTACTTTAGTTTAGTTTAGGGTAGGTTAGGTTGGTTTAGTTTTAGTATAGGTTAGGTTCAGTTAGCTTAAGTTAGATTAGTTTAGTTTAGTTTAATTTAGTTTAGTTTATAGTTTAGTTTATTTTAGTTTGATGTTTAATTTAGTTTAGTTTAATTAATTTTAGGTTAGGTTAGGTTAGGCTAGTTTTGTTTAGTTTAGTTTGGGTTATGTTAGATTAGGTTAGATTAGGTTAGTTTGGTTTAGTTTAGTCTAGTTAAATTTAGTTTAGTTATACTTTAGTTTAGTTTAGTTTATAGTTTAGTTTAGTTTTGTATATAGTTAAGTTTATAATTTAGTATAGTTTAGTTTAGTTTAATTTAGTTTTGCCAAGTTTAGTTTAGTTTAGTTTAGTTTAGCTTTGGGTAGGTTATATTAGGTTAGGTTAGGTTTGTTTAGTTTAGTTTAGGTTAGTTTAGGTTAGGTTAGGTTAGTTTAGTTTAGTTGAGCTTAGTTTAGTTTAGGTTAGGTTAGGTAAGTTTAGGTTAGGTTAGTTTAGTTCAGTCTAGTTTATGTTAGGTTAGGTTAGTTTAGTTTAGTTAGGTTTTGTTTATAGTTTAGATTAGTTTAGTTTATAGTTTAGTTCATAGTTTATTTTAGTTAATTATATAGTTTAATTTAGTTTAGTTTAGTTTAATTTAGGTTAATTTAGTTTAGTTTAGTTTAGGTTAGGTTAGGTTAGGTTAGGTTATGTTAGTTCAGTTTAGTATAGTTTAGTTTAGTTTAAAATATAGTATCTTTAGTTTATAGTTTTGTTTATAGTTTTATTTAGTTTAGTTTAGTTTAGTTTAGGTTAGGTTAGAATAGTTTTGTTTAGTTTAGTTTAATTTAGGTTAGATTAGGTTAGGTTAGTGTAGTTTAGTTTAGTTTAGTTTAGTTTAGTTGAATTTAGTTTAGTTTAGTTTAGTTTAGGGTAGGTTAGGTTGGTTTAGTTTTAGTATAATTTAGTTTCAGTTAGGTTAGGTTAGTTTAGTTTAGTTTAGTTTATAGTTTAGTTTATACTTTAGTTTATATTTTACTTTATAGTTTAGTTTAGTTTAGTGTAGTTTAGTTTCGTTAAGTTTTGTTTAGTTTAGTTTTGTTTAGTTTCGTTTAGGTTAGGTTATGTTAGATTAGGTTAGATTAGGTTAGGTAAGCTTAGTTTAGTTTAGTTTACTTTAAGTTAGGTTTGGTTTGGTTAGGTTAGGTTAGTTAAGATTAGTTTAGTTGAGTTTAGTTAGGTTTAGTTTAGTTTATAATTTAGTTCAGTTTAGTTTATAGTTTAATTTATGGTTAAGTTCAGTTTAATTAAGTTTAGCTTAGTTTAGTTTAGTTCAGTTTAGGTTATTTTAGGGTAGCTTATGTTAGGTTAGGTTAGGTTAGTTTAGTTTATAGTTTAATTTATAGTTTAGTTTAGTTTATAGTTTAGTTTATTGTTTAGTTTAGTTTAGTTTATAGTTTAGTTTAGTTTACTTTATAATAGTTTAAGTTACTTTAGGTTAGGTTAGGTTAGTTTACTTTAGTTTAGTTTAAGTTAGGTTAGGCTAGGTTAAGTTAGGTTAGGTTAGTTTAGATTAGTTTAGTTTAGTTTAATTTATAGTTTAGTTTATTTTTGTTTATTATTTAATTTAGTTTAGTTTATAGTTTCGTTTACAGTTTAGTTTGGTTTAGTTTAGTTTAATTTAGTTTAGCTTAGATTAGTTTAGTTTGTTTTAGGTTAGGTTAAGTTAGGTGAGGTTAGTTTAGTTTAGATGAGTTTAATTTAGTTTAGTTTAGTTTATAGTTTAGTTTAGTTTACTTTAGTTTATAGTTCAAATTATAGTTTAGTTTAGTTTAGTTTATCGTTTAGTTTATCGTTTAGTTTAGTTTAGTTTAGTATAGTTTAGGTTAGGTTAGTTTAGATTAGTTTAGTTTAGGTCAGTTTAGGTTATGTTAAGTTAGGTTAGTTTAGTTTTGTTTATAGTTTAATTTATTTTAGTTTACAGTTTATTGCACAGCTCAGTATAGTTTAGTTTAGTATAGTATAGTTTACTTTAGTTTAGGTTAGGTTAGGTAAGGTTAATTTAGATTAAATTAGTTTACTTTAGCTTTGTTTATAGTTTAATTTACTTTAGTTTATAGCTTAAATTAGTTTACTTAAGTTATTTTAATTTGGTTTAGTTTAGTTTAGGTTAGGTTAGGTTAGTTTAGTTTAGTATAGGTTATGTTAGATTATGTAAGTTTAATTCAGTTTAGTTTAGTTTAGTTTATAGTTTAATTTATAGTTATTTTTATAGTTAATTTAGTTTAGTTTAGTTTAGGTTAAATTATGTTAATTTACTTTAGTTTACGTTACGTTAGGTTAGTTTAGTTTAGTTTAGTGTAGTTTAGTTTTGTTTAGGTTAATTTAGGTTACGTTAGGTTAGTTTAGATTAGTTTAGGTTAGGTTATGTTAGATTAGATTAGGTTAGGTTAGTTTGGTTTAGTTTAGTCTATTTAAGTTTAGTTCAGTTTATTCTTTAGTTTAGTTTAGTTTATTTTATAGTTTAGTTTAGTTTTGTTTATAGTTCAGTTTGCAGTTTAGTATAGTTTAGTTTAGTTTAATTTAGTTTAGGTTAAGTAAGGTTAGGTTAGGTTAGGTTAGTTTAGTTTAGTTTAGTTTATAAATTAGTTTATAGTTTAGTTTAGTTTTGTTTAGTGTGGGTTAGGTTAAGTAAGCTTAGGTTAGTTTAGTTTAGTTTAGTTTATACTTTAGTTTAGTTTATAGTTTAGTTTAGTTTAGTTTATAGTTTAATTTATAGTTATTTTTATAGTTAATTTAGTTTAGTTTAGTTTAGGTTAAATTATGTTAATTTACTTTAGTTTACGTTACGTTAGGTTAGTTTAGTTTAGTTTAGTGTAGTTTAGTTTTGTTTAGGTTAATTTAGGTTACGTTAGGTTAGTTTAGATTAGTTTAGGTTAGGTTATGTTAGATTAGATTAGGTTAGGTTAGTTTGGTTTAGTTTAGTCTATTTAAGTTTAGTTCAGTTTATTCTTTAGTTTAGTTTAGTTTATTTTATAGTTTAGTTTAGTTTTGTTTATAGTTCAGTTTGCAGTTTAGTATAGTTTAGTTTAGTTTAATTTAGTTTAGGTTAAGTAAGGTTAGGTTAGGTTAGGTTAGTTTAGTTTAGTTTAGTTTATAAATTAGTTTATAGTTTAGTTTAGTTTTGTTTAGTGTGGGTTAGGTTAAGTAAGCTTAGGTTAGTTTAGTTTAGTTTAGTTTATACTTTAGTTTAGTTTATAGTTTAGTTTAGTTTAGTTTATAATAGTTTAGTTTAGGTTAAGTTAGGTTAGTTTAGTTTAGTTTAGTTTAGGTTAGACTTGGCTGGGTTAAGTTAGGTTAGGTTAGTTTGGGTTAGTTTGGTTTAGTTTAGTTTATAGTTTAGTTTACTTTAGTTTTTTATTTAATTTAGTGTAGTTTAGTTTATAGTTTAGTTTATAGTTTAGTTTATTTTATTTTGTAGTTTAATTTAGTTTTGTTTAATTTAGTTTAGTTTGGGTTAGGTTAGTTTAGTTTAGTTTCGTTTAATTTAGTTTAGTTCAGTTTATAGTTTAGTTATGTTTAGTTTATAGTTTAATTTATAATTTAGTTTAGTTTAGTTGATCTTTTAGTTTATCGTTTAGTTTATTTTAGATTAGTTTAGTTTAGGTCAGTTTAGGTTAGGTTAAGTTAGGTTAGGTTAGTTTAGATTAGTTTAGTTTAGTTTAGTTTATAGTTTAGTTTATTTTAGTTTACAGTTTAATTTAGTTTAGTTTAGTTTACTTTAGGTTAGGTTAGGTTAGGTTAATTTAGTTTAGTTTAGGTTAGGTTAGGTAAGTTTAATTTAGTTTAGTTTGGTTTAGTTTAATTTATAATTTAGTTTATAGTTTTGTTTATAGTTTAGATTAGTTTATAGTTTAATTTAGTTTAGTTTAGTTTTATTTAGGTTAGGATAGTTTATTTTAGTTTAGTTTAGTTTATAGTTTAGATTAGTTTAGTTTACAGGTTAGCTTATCCTTTAGTTTATAGTGTAGTTTATAGTTTAGTTTAATTTAGTGTAGTTTAGTTTGGTGTAGTTTAGTATAGTTTTGTTTACCTTAGGTTAGGTGAGATTATGTTAGGTTAGGTTAGCTTACTTTAGTTTAGTTTAGGTTAGGTTAGATTAGGTTAGTTTAGTTAACTTTGGTTTAGTTTAGTTTAGTTAGTTTAGTTTATAATTTAGTTTATAGTTATGTTTAGTTTAGTTTATAGTTTAATTTATAATTTAGTTTAGTTTAGTTTAGTTTAGTTTAGTTTAATTTAATTTTGAGTATGTTAGGTTAGGTTAGGTTAATTTAGTTTAGTTGAGTTTAATTTAGTTTAGTTTAGTTTAGTTTATAATTTAATTTATAGTTTAGTTTAGTTTACTTTATAGTTTAGTTTAGTTAATTTATAGTTTAATATAGTTTAGTTTAGTTTAATTTAATTTAGTTTAGTTTATACATTTGTTTATAGTTTAGTTTAGTTTAGTTTAGGTTAAGTTATGTTAGGTTCGTTTAGTTTAATTTAGTTTAGATTAGGTTACGTTAGATTAGGTTAGGGTAGTTAAGTTTAGTTTAGTTGAATTTAGTTTATAGTTTAATTTATAGTTTAGTTTAGTTTACTTTATAGTTTAGTTTAGTTAATTTACAGTTTAATATACTTTAGTTTAGTCTAGTTTAATTTAGTTTACTTTAATTTATAGTTTTGTTTATAGTTTAGTTTAGTTTAGTTTAGTTTGTTTAGGTTAATTTATGTTAGGTTAGTTTAGTTTAGATTAGGTTATATTAGGTTAGGTTAGGCTAGTGTAGTTTAGTTTAGTTTAGCTAAATTTTGTTTAGTTTAGTTTAGGATACGTTAGGTTAGTTTAGTTTAGTTTAGTTAAGTGTATGTTGGGTTAGGTTAGGTTAGTGTAATTTAGTTTTGTTTATTTTAGTTTATAGTTTAGTTTAGTTTAGTTTATAATTTATTTTATAGTTTAGTATACGTTAGTTTATAGATTAGTTTATAGTTTAGATAATATTTTATTTTAGTTTAGTTTAGATTAGGTTAGGGAAGGTTAGGTTAGGTTAGTTTATTTTAGTTTAGTTTATGTAAGGTTAGGTTAGGTTAGTTTGGTATAGTTTAGTTTAGTTTTGTTTATAGTTTAGTTTAGTTTAGTTTATAGTTCAGTTTATAGTTTAGTTTAGTTTAGTTTAGGTTAGGTTGGGTTAGTTTAGTTTATGTTAGGTTAGGTTAACTTAGGTTAGTTTAGTTTAGTATAGTTTAGTTTAGTTTAGTTTATAGTTTAGTTTATTTTATTTTATAGTTTAGTTTATAGTTTTGTTTAGTTTAGTTTAGTTTAGTTAGTTTAGGTTAGGTTAGGTTAGTTTAGAGTAGTTTAGTTTAGGTTAGGTTATGATAGGTTAGTGCAGTTTAATTTAATTTAGTTAGTTTAGTTGAATTTAATTTATTTTAGTTAGGTCAGTTTAGGTAAGTTAGTTTAGTTTAGTATAGGTTAGGTTAGGTTAGGTTGGGTTAAGTTAGTGTATTTTCATTTAGTTTGGTTTATTTTAGTTTAGTTTAATATGAGGTTCCGTTTAGTTTAGTTTTGTTTAATTTAGTTTAGTTTATAGTTTAGTTGAGTTTAGGTTAGTTTAGTTGAGTTTAGTTTAGTTTAGTTTAGTTTAGGTTAAGTTAGGATAGATTAACTTTGTTTAGGATAGGTTATGTTAGATTAGGTTAGGTTAGTTTGGTTTAGTTTAGTCTAGTTAAGTTTAGTTTAGTTTAGTTTAATTTATTTTAGGTTAGGTTAGGTTAGTTTAATTTAGTTGAGTTTAATTTAGTTTAGTTTAGTTTATAGTTTAATTTATAGTTTAGTTTAGTTTACTTTATAGTTTAGTTTAGATAATTTATAGTATAATTTAGTTAAGTGTAGTTTAATTTAGTTTAGTTTAGTTTAGTTTGTAGTTTAGTTTAGTTTAGTTTAGTTTAGTTTAGGTTAAGTTATGTTTGGTTCGTTTAGTTTAATTTAGTTTAGATTAGGTTAGATTAGATTACGTTAGGGCGGTTAAGTTTAGTTTGTTGAATTTAGGTTATAGTTTGATTTATTATTTAGTTTAGTTTACTTTATAATTTAGTTTAGTTAATTTATAGTTTAATTTACTTTAGTTTAGTTTAGTTTAATTTAGTTTACTTTAGTTTATAGTTTTGTTTATAGTTTAGTTTAGTTTAGTTTAGGTTAGGTAAAGTAAGGTTAGTTTAGATTAGGTTAGTGTAGTTTAGTTTAGTTTAGCTGAATTTTGTTTAGTTTAGTTTAATTTAGGTTACGTTAGGTTAGTTTAGTTTAGTGTAGTGTATGTTAGGTTAGGTTAGGTTAGTTTAGTTTAGTTTAGTTCAGTTTATAATTTATTTTAATATTTAGTTTAGTTTTGTTTATAGTTTAGTTTGCAGTTTAGTTTAGTTTAGTTTAGTTAAAATTTTAGTTTAGTTTATTTTAGTTTAGGTTAGGTTAGGTTAGGTTAGTTTAGATTAGTTTGGTTTATGTAAAGTTAGGTTAGGTTAGTTTAGTATAGTTTAGTTTACTTTTGTTTACAGTTTAGTTAAGTTTAGTTTATAGTTCAGTTTATAGTTTAGTTTAGTTTAGGTTAGGTTGGGTTAGTTCAGTTTAGTTTAGTTTGGGTTAGGTGAGGTTAGTTTAGTTTAGTTTACAGTTTAGTTTATTCTTTAGATTATAGTGTAGTTTATAGTTTAGTTTAATTTAGTGTAGTTTAGTTTGGTTCATTTTAGTATAATTTCGTTTACGTTAGGTTATGTTGGATTAGGTTAGGTTAGGTTAACTTACTTTAGTTTAGTTTAGGTTAGGTTAGGTTAGGTTTGTTTAGTTTAGTTAAGTTTAGTTTAGTTTAGTCTAGTTTCGTTTAGTGTATAATTTAGGTAATCGTTTAGTTTAGTTTAGATTAGTTTAGTTTAGGTCAGTTTAGTTTACGTAAAGTTAGCTTAGGTTAGTTTAGATTAGTTTAGTTTAATTTACTTTAGTTTATAGTTTAGTTTATTTAAGTTTGTACTTTAATTTAGATTAGTTTAGTTTAGTTAAGAATGGGTTATGTTAGATTAGGTTAGATTAGGTTAGTTTGGTTTAATTTAGTCTAGTTAAATTTAGTTTAGTTATACTTTGGTTTAGTTTAGTTTAGTATATGGATTAGTTTAGTTTTCTTTATAGTTATGTTTATAGTTTAGTATAGTTTAGTTTAGTTTAATTTAGTTTAGCTAAGTTTAGTTTAGTTTAGTTTAGTTTAGTTTTGGGTAGGTTATGTTAGGTTAGGTTAGGTTAGTTTAGTTTAGTTTAGGTTAGGTTAGGTTAGGTTAGTTTAGTTTAGTTGAGTTTAGTTTAGTTTAGGTTAGGTTAGGTAAGGTTAGGTTTGTTTAGTTTAGTCTAGTTTATGTTAGGTTAGGATAGTTTAGTTTAGTTTAGTCTAGGTTAGGTATCGCTAGGGTAAGTTAGGTTAGGTAAGTTTGGATTAGTTTAGTTTAGTTTATATTTTAGTTTACTTTAGTTTATTATTTAATTTAGTGTAGTTTAGTTTATAGTTTCGTTTATAGTTTAGTTTGGTTTAATTTAGTTTTTTTTAGTTTAGCTTAGATTAGTTTAGTTTGTCTTAGGTTAGGTTAGGTTAGGTAAGATTAGTTTAATTTAGTTGAGTTTAATTTAATTTAGTTTAGTTTTAATTTTAGTTTAATTTAGTCTATAGTTCAATTTATAATTTAGTTTAGTTTAGTTTTTAGTTTAGGTTATTGTTTAGTTTAGTTTAGATTAGTTTAGTTGAGGTCAGTTTAGGTTAGGTTAAGTTAGGTCAGGTTAGTTTAGATTAGTTTAGTTTATAGTTTAGTTTATTTTAGTTTATAGTTTAATTTAGTTTAGTTTAGTTTAGTGTAGTTTAGTTTGGTTAGGTTAGGTTAGGTTAATTTAGTTTAGCTTAGGTTAAGTTAGGTAAGTTTTATTTAGTTTAGTTTAATTTATAGTTTATTTTATAGTTTTGCTTATAGTTTAGTTTAGTTTATAGATTAATTTAGTTTAGTTTAGTTTAGTTTAGTATAGTTTAACTTGGGTTAGGTTAGGTTAGTTTAGTTTAGTTAAGGTTAGGTTAGGTTAGGTTAATTTACTTTAGCATAGTTTAGTTTAGTTTATTTTAGTTTAGTTTATAGTTTAGTTTACAGTTTAGGTTAGTTTGGTTTAGTTTAGTTTGGGTTAGGTTAGGTTAGGTCAGTTTAGTTTAGTTTAGTTTATAGTTTAGTTTAGTTTAGTTTATAATAGTTTAGTTTAGTTTAGTTTAGGTTATGTTAGGTTAGTTTAATTTAGTATAGGTTAGATTAAGTTAGGATAAGTTAGGTTAGTTAGGTTTAGTTTAGTTTAGTTTATAGTTTAGTTTAGTTTAGTTTAGTTTGTAGTTTAGTTTATACTTTAGTTTATATTTTAGTTTATAGTTTAGTTTAGTTAAGTGTTGTTTATTTTGGTTTAGTTTTGTTAAGTTTAGTTTAAATTAGTTTCGTTTAGGTTAGGTTAGGTAAGTTTAGGTTAGGTTGGGTTAGGTTAGTTTAGTTCAGTCTAGTTTATGTTAGGTTAGGTTAGTTTAGTTTACTTTGGTATTGTTTATAGTTTAGTTTACTTTAGTTTATAGTTTAGTTCATAGTTTATTTTAGTTTAATATATAGTTTAATTTAGTTTAGTTTAGTTTAGTTTAGTTTAATTTAGGTTAATTTAGTTTAGTTTAGTTAAGGTTAAGTTAGGTTAGGTTAGGTTAAGTTAGTTCAGTTTAGTATATTTTAGTATTGTTTAAAATATAGTATCTTGAGTTTATAGTTTAGTTCATAGTTTTGTTTAGTTTAGTTTAGGTTAGGTAAGAGTAGTTTAGTTTAGTTTAGTTTAGTTTAGGTTAGGTTAGTGTAGTTAAGTTTAGTTTAGTTTAGTTGAATTTAGATTAGTTTAGTTTAGGGTAG
Source organism: Metallyticus violacea (assembly GCA_030762175.1). Lineage (NCBI taxonomy): Eukaryota > Metazoa > Arthropoda > Insecta > Mantodea > Metallyticidae > Metallyticus > Metallyticus violacea. Next base: position 97,605,480 of record CM060835.1, on the reverse strand, counting down.
GTTAGGTTGGTTTAGTTTTAGTATAGTTTAGGTTCAGTTAGGTTAGGTCAGTTTAGTTTACTTTAGTTTATTATTTAATTTAGTTTAGTTTAGTTTATAGTTTCGTTTATAGTTTAGTTATGTTTAGTTTAGTTTAATTTAGTTTAACTTAGATTAGTTTAGTTATTTTTAGGTTAGGTTAGGTTAGGTGAGGTTAGTTTAGTTCGGTTTAGTTTAATTTAGTTTAGTTTAGTTTATAGTTTAGTTTAGTTTAGTTTATAGTTCAATTTATAGTTTAGTTTAGTTTATTTTATCGTTTAGTTTAGTTTAGTATAGTTTAGTTTAGGTTAGAGTAGGTTAGTTTAGATTAGTTTAGTTTAGCGCAGTTTAGGTTAGGTTAAGTTAGGTTATTTCGTTTGGTTTAGTTTAGTTTAGTTTAGTTTATAGTTTAGTATAGTTTAAAGTTTAGTTTATAGTTTAGTTTATAGTTTAGTTTAGATTAGTGTAGTTTAGTTTGGTTTAGTTTATTTTAGTTTAGTTCAGTTTAGTTTCGTTTAGCTTAGGTTATGTTATATTAGGTGAGCTTAGGTTAGCTTAGTTTACCCTAGTTTAGTTTAGGTTAGGTAAGGTTAGAATAGGTTAGTTAAATTTAGTTTAGTTTAGTTTAGATAGGTTTAGTTTAGTTATAGTTTAGTTTATAGTTTAGTTTAGATTATAATTTAATTTATAGTTTAGTTTAGTTTAGTTTAATTTAGTTTAGCTTTCTTTAGTTTCCCTTAGATTACTTTAGTTTAGGATATATTAGCTTAGGTTAGTTTAGTTTAGTTTAGTTTAATTAAGGTTAATTTAGTTTAATTTAGTTTAGTTTAGGTTAGGTTAGGTTAGTTCAGTTTAGTATAGTTTAATTTAGTTTAAAATATAGTATCTTTAGTTTATAGTTTAGTTCATGGTTTTGTTTAGTTTAGTTTAGTTTAGGTTAGGTTAGAGAAAGTTTAGTTTAGTTTAGTTTAGTTTAGGTTAGAATAGGTTAGGTTAGTGTAGTTTAATTTAGTTTAGTTTAGTTGAATTTAATTTAGTTTTGTTTAGTTTAGGTTAGGTTAGGTCAGTTTAATTTAGTATAGGTTAGGTTAAGTTAGGTTAGCTTAGTTTAGTTTATAGTTTAGTTTAGTTTAGTTTATAGTGTGGTTTATACTTTAGTTTATATTTTAGTTTATAGTTTAGTTTAGATTAGTGTAGTTTAGTTTGGTTTAGTTTGGTTTAGTTTAGTTTAAATTAGTTTCGCTTAGGTTAGGTTAAGTTAGAATAGGTTAGGTTAGGTAAGCTTAGTTTAGTTTAGTTTAGGTTAGGTTAGGCTAGGTTAGGTTAGGTTGGTTAAGTTCAGTTTAGTTTAGTTTAGTTAAGTTTAGTTTAGTTTATAGTTTAGTTCAGTTTAGTTTATAGCTTAGTTTATAGTTTAGTTTAGTTTATAGTTTAATTTATAGTTAAGTTTAGTTTAGTTTAGTTTAATTTAGGTTAGTTAAGTTTATTTTAAAGTAGCTTATGTTAGGTTAGGTTAGTTTATAGTTTAATTTATAGTTTAGTTTAGTATATAATTTAGTTTATAGTTTAGTTCAGTTTATAATAGTTTAGTTTAGGTTAGGTTAGGTTAGGTTAGGTTAGTTTAGTTTAGTTTAGTTTAGGTTAGGTTTGGCTAGGGTAGGTTAGGATAGGTTAATTTAGATTAGTTTAGTTTAGTTTAGTTTATAGTTTAGTTTGATTTAGTTTATTATTTAATTTAGTGTAGTTTAGTTTATAGCTTCGTTTATAGTTTAGTTTGGTTTAGTTTAGTTTGTCTTAGGTTAGGTTAGGTTAGGTGAGATTAGTTTAGTTGAGTTTAATTTAGTTTAGTTTATAGTTTAATTTAGTTTAGTTTATAGTTCAATTTATAGATTAGTTTAGTTTATAGTTTATGGTACCGTTTAGTATAGTTTAGATTAGTTTAGTTTACGTTAGTTTAGATTAGGTTAAGTTAGGTTAGGTTAGTTTAGATTAGTATAGTTTAATTTAGTTTAGTTTATAGTTTAGTTTATTTTAGTTTATAGTTTAATTTAATTTAGTTTAGTTTAGTTTAGTTTAGGTTAGGTTACGTTAGGTTAGGTTAATTTAGTTTAGTGTAGGTTAGGTTAGGTTAGGTAAGGTTAATTTACTTTAGTAAAGTTTAGTTTAGTTTATTATAGTTTAGTTTATTGTTTAGTTTAGTTTATAGTTTATTTACAATTTTGTTTAGTTTAGTTTAGTTTAGTTTAGTTTGGGTTAGGTTGGGTTAGGTTAGGTTAGTTTAGATTAGTTTAGTTTATAGTTTAGTTTAATTTAGTTTACAGTTTAGTGTATCCTTTAGTTTATAGTGTAGTTTATAGTTTAGTTTAATTTAGTGTAGTTTAGTTTGGTTTAGCTTAGTATAGTTTTGTTTACTTTAGGTTAGGTGAGATTATGTTAAGTTAGGTTAGCTTACTTTAGTTTAGTTTAGTTTAATTTAGGTTAGGTTAGGTTAGTTTATTTAACTTTGGTTTAGTTTAGTGTAGTTTAGTTTATAGTTTAGTTTATAGTTTAGTTTATATTAGTTTAGTTTATAGTTTAATTTATAATTTAGTTTACTTTAGTTTAATTTAGTTTACAGTAGGTTAGGTTAGTTTAATTTAGTTTACTTTAGGTTAGGTTAAGTTAGGTTAGGTTAGGTTAATTTAGTTTAGTTGAGTTTAGTTGAGTTGAGTTAGTTGAGTTTAGTTTACCTTATAGTTTAGTTTAGTTAATTTATATTTTAATTTAGTTAAGTTTAGTTTAATTTAGTTTAGTTTAGTTCATAGTTTTGTTTATAGTTTAGTTTAGTTTAGTTTAGTTTAGGTTATGTTAGGTTAGTTTAGTTTAGTTTAGTTTAGGTTAGGTTAGGCTAGGTTAGGTAAGTTTAATTTAGTTTAGTTTAGTTTAGTTAAAATTAGTTTGTAGTTTAGTTTATAGTTTAGTTTGTAGTTTAGTTTAGTTTAGTTTAGTTTGGTTTAGTTTAGTTTAGGTTAAGTAATGTTTGGTTCGTTTAGTTTAATTTAGTTTAGATTAGGTTACGTTAGATTAGGTTAGGGTAGTTAAGTTTAGTTTAATTGAATTTATTTTGTAGTTTAATTTATAGTTTAGTTTAGTTTACTTTATAGTTTAGTTTAGTTAATTTATAGTTTATTTTATTTTAGTTTAATCTAGTTTAATTTAGTTTACTTTAGTTTATAGTTTTGTTTATAGTTTAGTTTAGTTTAGTTTAGGTTAATTTATGTTAGGTTTGTTTAGTTTAGTTTAGTTTAGGTTAGGTTAGGTTAGGATACGTTAGTGTAGTTTAGTTTAGTTTAGTTTAGTGTATGTTAGGTTAGCTTAGGTTAGTTTAATTTAGTTTAGTTTATTTTAGTTTATAGTTTAGTTTAGTTTAGTTTATAATTTATTTTATAATTTAGTATACTTTAGTTTATAGATTAGTTTATTGTTTAGTTAATATTTTAGTTTATTTTAGTTTACGTTAGGTTAGGTTAGGCAAGGTTAGGTTAGGTTAGGTTAGGTTAGTTTAGTTTAGTTTAGTCTAGTTAAATTTAGTTTAGTTATACTTTAGTTTAGTTTAGTTTATAGTTTAGTTTAGTTTTGGGTAGGTTATGTTAGGTTAGGTTAGGTTAGTTTAGTTTAGTTTAGGTTAGGTTAGGTTAGGTTAGGTTAGGTTAGTTTAATTTAGTTGAGTTTAGTTTAGTTTAGGTTAGGTTAGCTAAGGTTAGGTTAGGTTAGGTTAGTTTAGTTTAGTTTATATTTTAGTTTACTTTAGTTTATTATTTAATTTAGTGTAGTTAATTTATAGTTTCGTTTATAGTTTAGTTTGGTTTAGTTTAGTTTTTTTTAGTTTAGCTTAGATTAGTTTAGTTTGTCTTAGGTTAGGTTAGGTTAGGTGAGATTAGTTTAATTTAGTTGAGTTTAATTTAGTTTAGTTTAGTTTATATTTTAGTTTAGTTTAGTCTATAGTTCAATTTATAGTTTAGTTTAGTTTAGTTTTTAGTTTAGGTTATCGTTTAGTTTAGTTTAGATTAGTTTAGTTTAGGTCAGTTTATGTTAGGTTAAGTTAGGTTAGGTTAGTTTAGATTAGTTTAGTTTAATTTAGTTTAGTTTATAGTTTAGTTTATTTTAGTTTATAGTTTAATTTAGTTTAGTTTAGTTTAGTGTAGTTTAGTTTGGTTAGGTTAGGTTAGGTTAATTTAGTTTAGTTTAGGTTAGGTTAGGTAAGTTTAATTTAGTTTAGTTTAATTTATAGATTATTTTATAGTTTTGCTTATAGTTTAGTTTAGTTTATAGTTTAATTTAGTTAATTTAGTTTAGAATAGTTTAACTTGGGTAGGGTTAGGTTAGTTTTGTTTAGTTTAGTTAAGGCTAGGTACGTTAGGTTAGGTTAATTTACTTTAGTATAGTTTAGTTTAGTTTATTTTAGTTTAGTTTATAGTTAAGTTTACAGTTTAGGTTAGTTTATTTTATTTTAGTTTAGTTTGGGTTAGGTTAGGTTAGGTCAGTTTGGTTTAGTTTAATTTATAGTTAAGTTTAATTTAGTTTAGTTTGATTTAATTTAGTTTAGTTCATTTTAGTGCAGCTTATGTTAGGTTAGGTAAGGTAAGTTTAGTTTATAATTTAATTTATAGTTTAGTTTAGTTTATAGTTTAGTTTATAGTTTAGTTTAGTTTATAATAATTTAGGTTAGGTTAGGTTAGTTTAGTTTAGTTTAGGTTAGGTTTGGCTAGGTTAAGTTAGGTTAGGTTAGTTTAGTTTAGTTTAGTTTAGTTTAGTTTATAGTTTAGTTTACTTTAATTTATTATTTAATTTAGTGTAGTTTAGTTTATAGTTTAGTTTATTTTAGTTTGTAGTTTAATTTAGTTTTGTTTAGTTTAGTTTAGTTTAGGTTAGGTTAGTTTAGTTTAGTTTCGTTTAATTTAGTTTAGTTTAGTTTATAGTTTAATTTATAATTTAGTTTAGTTTAGTTTATATTTTAGCTTATCGTTTAGTTAAGATTAGTTTACTTTATGTCAGTTTAGGTTAGGTTAAGTTATGTTAGGTTAGTTTAAATTAGTTTAGTTTAGTTTAGTTTATAGTTTAGTTTATTTTAGTTTATAGTTTAATTTAGTTTAATTTAGTTTAGTTTAGTTTACTTTAGGTTAGGTTAGGTTAGGTTAATTTAGTTTATTTTAGGTTAGGTTAGGTAAGTTTAATTTATTTTAGTTTGGTTTAGTTTAATTTATAGTTTAGTTTATAGTTTTGTTTATAGTTTAGTTTAGTTTATAGTTTAATTTAGTTTAGTTTAGTTTAATTTAGGTTAGGTTAGTTTAGTTTAGTTTAGTTTAGTTTATAGTTTAGATTAGTTTATAGTTTACTTTACAGTTTTGTTTAGTTTAGTTTAGTTTAGTTTAGTTTGGGTTAGGTTAGGTTAGGTTAGGTTTATTTAGTTTAGTTTAGTTTATAGTTTTGTTTAGTTTATTTTACAGTTTAGTTTATCCTTTAGTTTATAGTGTAGTTTATAGTTTAGTTTAATTTAGTGTAGTTTAGTTTGGTTTAGTTTAGTATAGTTTAGTTTACTTTAGGTTAGGTTAAATTATGTTAGGTTTGGTTAGCTTACTATAGTTTACTTTAGTTTAGGTTAGGTTAGGTTAGGTTAGTTTAGTTTAGTTTAGTTTAGTTTAGGTTAGGTTAGGTTATGTAAGGTTAATTTAGATTAAATTATTTTTGTTTAGTTTTGTTTATAGATTACTTTACTTTAGTGTATAGTTTAATTTAGTTTACTTTAGATTATTTTAATTTGGTTTAGTTTATTTTAGTTTAGTTTAGTTTAGGTTAGCTTAGGTTAGTTTAGTTTAGTATAGGTTATGTTAGGTTATGTAAGTTTAATTCAGTTTAGTTTAGTTTAGTTTATAGTTTAATTTATAGTTTTGTTTATAGTTAATTTAGTTTAGTTTAGTTTAGTTTAGTTTAGGTTGCGTTAGGTTAGTTTAGTTTAGTTTAGTGTGTTTAGTTTTGTTTAGGATAGGTTAGGTTAGGTTAGTGTAGATTAGTTTAGGTTAGGTTAGGTTAGTTTGGTTTAGTTTAGTTAAGTTTAGTTCAGTTTATTCTTTAGTTTAGTTTAGTTTATTTTATAGTTTAGTTTAGTTTTGTTTATAGTTTATTTTGCAGTTTGGTATAATTTAGTTTAATTTATGTTAGGTTAGGTTAGTTTAATTTAGTTTAGATTTGTTTATAGTTAGGTTTACTTTAGTTTATAGTGTAGTTTATAGTTTAGTTTAGCTTAGTTTATAGTTTAATTTAGTTTAGTTTAGTTTAGTTTAATTTAGGTTAATTTAGTTTAGTTTAGTTTAGTGTAGTTTAAAATATAGTATCTTTAGTTTATAGTTTAGTTCATAGTTTTGTTTAGTTTAGTTTAGTTTATTTTAGTTTAGGTTAGTATAGAGTAGTTTAGTTTAGTTTAGTTTAGGTTAGAATAGGTTAGTGTAGTTTAGTTTAGTTTAGTTTAGTTGTATTTAATTTAGTTTAGTTTAGTTTAGGTTACGTTAGTTTGTGTTAGATTAGTGTAGTTTAATTTAGTTTAGTTGAATTTAGTTTAGTTTAGTTTAGTTTAGGTTACGTTAGTTTAGTTTAGTGTAGTTTAGTTTTTGTTTAGGTTAAGTTAGGTTATGTTAGTTTAGTTTAGTTTAGGGTAGGTTACGTTACATTAGGTTAGGTTAGGTTAGTTTGGTTTAGTTTAGTATAGTTAAGTTTAGTTTAGTTTATTGTTTAGTTTAGTTTATTTTATAGTTTAATTTAGTTTTGTTTATAGTTTAGATTGCAGTTTAGTATAGTTTAGTTTAATTTAGTTTAGGTTAGTAAGGTTAGTTTAGGTTAGGTTAGTTTAGTTTCGTTTAGTTTATGTTAGGTTAGGTTAGTTTAATTTAGTTTAGATTTGTTTATAGTTTAGTTTAGTTTAGTTTATTGTTTAGTTTATAGTTTAATTTAGTTTGTAGTTTAATTTAGTTTAGCTTAGTTTAGTTTAATTTAGGTTAATTTAGTTTAGTTTAGTTTAGTTTAGTTTAAAATATAGTATCTTTAGTTTATAGTTTAGTTCATAGTTTTGTTTAGTTTAGTTTAGTTTAGTTTAGTTCAGGTTAGTATAGAGTAGTTTAGTTTAGTTTAGTTTATAGTTTAATTTATAGTTTACTTTAGTTTATAGTTTAGTTTATAGTTTAGTTCAGTTTAGTTTATAATAGTGTAGTTTAGTTTAATTTAGTTTAAATTATGTTAGGTTAGTTTACTTTAGTATAGGTTAGGTTAGTTAGGTTTAGTTTAGTTTAGTTTATAGTTTAGTTTAGTTTAGTTTAATTTAGTTTACTTTAGTTTATAATTTTGTTTATAGTTTAGTTTAGTTTAGGTTAATTTATGTTACGTTACTTTAGTTTAGTTTAGTTTAGGTTAGGTTAGGTAAGGTTAGGTTAGGTTAGGTTAGTATAGTTTAGTTTAGTTTAGCTGAATTTTGTTTAGTTTAGTTTAGTTTAGGTTACGTTAGGTTAGTTTATTTTAGTTTAATGTATGTTAGGTAAGGTTAGGTTAGTTTAGTTTAGTTTAGTTTATAGTTTAGTTTAGTTTAGTTTATAATTTATTTTATAATTTAGTATACTTTAATTTATAGATTAGTTTATAATTTAGTTAAAATTTTAGTGTAGTTTATTTTAGTTTAGGTTAGGTTACGGAAGGTTAGGTTAGGTTAGTTTAGATTAGTTTGGTTTATGTAAAGTTAGGTTAGGTTAGTTTAGTGTAGTTTAGTTTACTTTTGTTTACAGTTTAGTTAAGTTTAGTTTATAGGTCAGTTTATAGTTTAATTTAATTTAGGTTAGGTTGGGTTAGTTCAGGTTAGTTTAGTTTGGGTTAGGTTAGGTCAGTTTAGTTTAGTTTACAGTTTAGTTTATTTTTAGTTTGTAGTGTAGTTTATAGTTTAGTTTAATTTAGTGTAGTTTAGTTTGGTTTAGTTTAGTATAGTTTCGTTTACATTAGGTTATGTTAGATTGGGTTAGGTTAGGTTAGCTTACTTTAGTTTAGTTTAGTTTAGTTTAGGTTAGGTTAGGTTAGGTTAGTTTAGTTTAGTTAAGTTTAGTTTAATTTAGTTTAGTTTATAGTTTAGTTTATTTTAGTTTGTATTTTAATTTAGATTAGTTTAGCTTAGTTTAGGTTGGGTTATGTTAGATTAGGTTAGATTAGGTTAGTTTGGTTTAGTTTAGTCTAGTTAAATTTAGTTTAGTTATACTTTAGTTTAGTTTAGTTTAGTTTATAGTTTATTTTAGTTTCCTTTATAGTTTAGTTTAGTTGATTTATAGTTTAGTTTACTTTAGTTTATAGTTTTGTTTATAGTTTAGTTTAGTTTAGTTTAGGTTAATTTATGTTACGTTACTTTAGTTTAGTTTAGTTTAGTTTAGGTTATGTTAGGTAAGGTTAGGTTAGGTTAGGTTAGTGTAGTTTAGTTTAGTTTAGCTGAATTTTGTTTAGTTTAGTTTGGTTTAGGTTACGTTAGGTTAGTTTAGTTTAGTTTAATGTATGTTAGGTAAGGTTAGGTTAGTTTAGTTTAGTTTAGTTTAGTTTATAGTTTAGTTTAGTTTAGTTTATAATTTATTTTATAATTTAGTATACTTTAATTTATAGATTAGAATAATTTAGTTAAAATTTTAGTATAGTTTATTTTAGTTTAGGTTAGGTTACGGAAGGTTAGGTTAGGTTAGTTTAGATTAGTTTGGTTTATGTAAAGTTAGGTTAGGTTAGTTTAGTATAGTTTAGTTTACTTTTGTTTACAGTTTAGTTAAGTTTAGTTTATAGGTCAGTTTATAGTTTAGTTTAATTTTCGTTAGGTTGGGTTAGTTCAGTTTAGTTTAGTTAGGGTTACGTTAGGTCAGTTTACTTTAGTTTACAGTTTAGTTTATTTTTAGTTTGTAGTGTAGTTTATAGTTTAGTTTAATTTAGTGTGGTTTAGTTTGGTTTAGTTTAGTATAGTTTCGTTTACATTAGGTTATGTTAGATTGGGTTAGATTAGGTTAGCTTACTTTAGTTGTGTTTAGTTTAGGTTAGGTGAGTTTAGTTTAGTTAAGTTTAGTTTAATTTAGTTTAGTTTAGTTTAGTTTAGTGTATAGTTTCGGTAATCGTTTAGTTTAGTTTAGATTAGTTTAGTTTAGGTCAGTATAGTTTAGGTTCAGTTAGCTTAGGTTAGTTTAGATTAGTTTAGTTTAACTTAGTTTAGTTTATAGTTTAGTTTATTTTAGTTTGTATTTTAATTTAAATTAGTTTAGCTTAGTTTAGGTTGGGTTATGTTAGATTAGGTTAGATTAGGTTAGTTTGGTTTAGTTTAGTCTAGTTAAATTTAGTTTAGTTATACTTTAGTTTAGTTTAGTTTATAGTTTAATTTAGTTTCCTTTATAGTTAAGCATATAGTTTAGTATAGTTTAGTTTAATTTAATTTAGTTTAGCTAAGTTTAGTTTAGTTTAGTTTAGTTTAGTTTTGGGTAGGTTATGTTAGGTTAGGTTAGGTTAGTTTAGTTTAGTTTAGGTCAGGTTAGGTTAGGTTAGGTTAGGTTAGTTTAGTTGAGTTTAGTTTAGTTTAGGTTAGGTTAGGTAAGGTTATGTTAGGTTAGGTTAGGTTAGTTTAGTTTAGTCTAGTTTATGTTAGGTTAGGTTAGTTTAGTTTAGTTTTGTTTTGTTTATAGTTTAGTTTAGTTTATAGTTTAGTTCATAGTTTATTTTAGTTTTATATATAGTTTAATTTAGTTTAGTTTAGTTTAATTTAGGTTAATTTAGTTCAGTTTAGGTTAGGTTAGGTTAGGTTAGGTTAAGTTAGTTCAGTTTAATATAGTTTAGTTTAGTTTAAAATATAGTATCTTTAGTTTATAGTTTAGTTCATAGTTTTGTTTTGTTTATTTTAGTTTAGGTTAGGTTAGAGTGGTTTAGTTTAGTTGAATTTGGTTACTTTAGTTTAGTTTAGGGTAGGTTAGGTTGGTTTAGTTTTAGTATAGGTTAGGTTCAGTTAGTTTAGGTTAGATTAGTTTAGTTTAGTTTAATTTAGTTTAGTTTATAGTTTAGTTTATTTTAGATTGTAGTTTAATTTAGTTTAGTTTAGTTTAATTTAGTTTAGGTTAGGTTAGGTTAGGCTAGTTTTGTTTAGTTTAGTTTGGGTTATGTTAGATTATGTTAGATTAAGTTAGTTTCGTTTAGTTTAGTCTAGTTAAATTTAGTTTAGTTATACGTTAGTTTAGTTTAGTTTGGTTTATAGTTTAGTTTAGTTTTGTTTGTAGTTAAGTTTATAATTTAGTATAGTTTAGTTTAATTTAATTTAGTTTAACTAAGTTTAGTTTAGTTTAGTTTAGTTTAGTTTTGGGTAGGTTATGTTAGGTTAGGTTAGGTTTGTTTAGTTTAGTTTAGGTTAGTTTAGGTTAGGTTAGGTTAGTTTAGTTTAGTTGAGCTTAGTTTAGTTTAGGTTAGGTTAGGTAAGTTTAGGTTAGGTTGGGTTAGGTTAGTTTAGTTCAGTCTAGTTTATGTTAGGTTAGGTTAGTTTAGTTAGGTTTTGTTTATAGTTTAGTTTAGTTTAGTTTATAGTTTAGTTCAGAGTTTATTTTAGTTTAATATATAGTTTAATTTAGTTTAGTTTAGTTTAATTTAGGTTAATTTAGTTTAGTTTAGTTTAGGTTAGGTTAGGTTAGATTAGTTCAGTTTAGTATAGTTTAGTTTAGTTTAAAATATAGTATCTTTAGTTTATAGTTTTGTTTATAGTTTTGTTTAGTTTAGTTTATGTTAGGTTAGAGTAGTTTTGTTTAGTTTAGTTTAATTTAGGTTAGATTAGGTTAGGTTAGTGTAGTTTAGTTTAGTTTAGTTTAGTTGAATTTAGTTTAGTTTAGTTTAGTTTAGGGTAGGTTAGGTTGGTTTAGTTTTAGTATAATTTAGTTTCAGTAAGGTTTTGTTAGTTTAGTTTAGTTTAGTTTATAGTTTAGTTTATACTTTAGTTTATATTTTACTTTATAGTTTAGTTTAGTTTAGTGTAGTTTAGTTTGGTTTAGTTTTGTTTAGTTTAGTTTTGTTTAGTTTCGTTTAGGTTAGGTTATGTTAGATTAGGTTAGATTAGGTAAGGTAAGCTTAGTTTAGTTTAGTTTACTTTAAGTTAGGTTAGGTTAGGTTAGGTTAGGTTAGTTAAGATTAGTTTAGTTTAGTTTAGTTAGGTTTAGTTTAGTTTATAATTTAGTTCAGTTTAGTTTATAGCTTAGTTTATAGTTTAGTTTAGTTTATAGTTTAATTTATAGTTAAGTTTAGTTTAGTTCAGTTTAATTAAGTTTAGCTTAGTTTAGTTTAGTTCAGTTTAGGTTATTTTAGGTTACCTTATGTTAGGTTAGGTTAGTTTAGTTTATAGTTTAATTTATAGTTTAGTTTAGTTTATACTTGAATTTAGTTTAGTTTATAGTTTAGTTTAGTTTATAATGGTTTAAGTTAGTTTAGGTTAGGTTAGGTTAGTTTACTTTAGTTTAGTTTAGGTTAGGTTAGGCTAGGTTAAGTTAGGTTAGGTTAGTTTAGATTAGTTTAGTTTAGTTTAATTTATAGTTTAGTTTATTTTAGTTTATTATTTAATTTAGTTTAGTTTAGTTTATAGTTTCGTTTACAGCTTAGTTTGGTTTAGTTTAGTTTAATTTAGTTTAGCTTAGATTAGTTTAGTTTGTTTTAGGTTAGGTTAAGTTAGGTGAGGTTAGTTTAGTTTAGATGAGTTTAATTTAGTTTAGTTAAGTTTATAGTTTAGTTTAGTTTACTTTAGTTTATAGTTCAATTTATAGTTTAGTTTAGTTTAGTTTATAGTTTAGTTTATCGTTTAGTTTAGTTTAGTTTAGTATAGTTTAGGTTAGGTTAGGTTAGTTTAGATTAGTTTAGTTTAGGTCAGTTTAGGTTAGGTTAAGTTAGGTTAGGTTAGTTTAGTTTTGTTTATAGTTTAATTTATTTTAGTTTACAGTTTATTGTACAGCTCAGTTTAGTTTAGTTTAGTATAGTATAGTTTACTTTAGTTTAGGTTAGGTTAGGTAAGGTTAATTTAGATTAAATTAGTTTAGTTTAGCTTTGTTTATAGTTTAATTTACTTTAGTTTATAATTTAATTTAGTTTACTTTAGGTTATTTTAATTTGGTTTAGTTTAGTTTAGTTTAGGTTAGGTTAGGTTAGTTTAGTTTAGTATAGGTTATGTTAGATTATTTTAGTTTAATTCAGTTTAGTTTAGTTTAGTGTATAGTTTAATTTATAGTTATTTTTATAGTTAATTTAGTTTAGTTTAGTTTAGTTTAAATTATGTTAATTTACTTTAGTTTAGTTTAGGTTAGGTTAGGTTGGGTTAGGTTAGTGTAGTTTAATTTAGTTTAGTTGAATTTAGTTTAGTTTATTTTAGTTTAGGTTACGTTAGGTTAGTTTAGTGTAGTTTAGTTTTGTTTAGGTTAGGTTAGGTTAGGTTAGTTTAGATTAGTTTAGGTTAGGTTATGTTAGATTAGGTTAGGTTAGGTTAGTTTGGTTTAGTTTAGTCTAGTTAAGTTTAGTTCTGTTTATTCTTTAGTTTAGTTTAGTTTATTTTATAGTTTAGTTTAGTTTTGTTTATAGTTTAGTTTGCAGTTTAGTATAGTTTAGTTTAATTTAGTTTAGGTTAAGTAAGGTTAGGTTAGGTTAGATTAGGTTAGTTTAGTTTAGTTTAGTTTATAAATTAGTTTATAGTATAGTTTAGTTTAGTTTAGTGTGGGTTAGGTTAAGTAAGGTTAGGTTAGTTTAGTTTAGTTTAGTTTATACTTTAGTTCAGTTTATAGTTTAGTTTAGTTTAGTTTATAATAGTTTAGTTAGGTTAAGTTAGGTTAGTTTAGTTTAGTTTAGTTTAGGTTAGATTTGGCTGGGTTAAGATAGGTTAGGCTAGTTTAGGCTAGTTTAGTTTAGTTTAGTTTATAGTTTAGTTTACTTTAGTTTTTTATTTAATTTAGTTTAGTTTAGTTTATAGTTTAGTTTATTTTAGTTTGTAGTTTAATTTAGTTTTGTTTAATTTAGTTTAGTTTGGGTTAGGTTAGTTTAGTTTAGTTTCGTTTAATTTAGTTTAGTTCAGTTTATAGTTTAGTTATGTTTAGTTTATAGTTTAATTTATAATTTAGTTTAGTTTAGTTTATCTTTTAGTTTATCGTTTAGTTTAGATTAGTTAAGTTTAGGTCAGTTTAGGTTAGGTTAAGTTAGTTTAGGTTAGTTTAGATTAGTTTAGTTTAGTTCAGTTTATAGTTTAGTTTATTTTAGTTTACAGTTTAATTTAGTTTAATTTAGTTAAGTTTAGTTTACTTTAGTTTAGGTTAGGTTAGGTTAGGTTAATTTAGTTTAGTTTAGGTTAGGTTAGGTAAGTTTAATTTAGTTTATTATGGTTTAGTTTAATTTATAATTTAGTTTATAGTTTTGTTTATAGTTTAGTTTAGTTTATAGTTTAATTTAGTTTAGTTTAGTTTAGTTTAATTTAGGCTAGGTTAGTTTATTTTAGTTTAGTTTAGTTTATAGTTTAGATTAGTTTAGTTTACAGGTTAGCTTATCCTTTAGTTTATAGTGTAGTTTATAGTTTAGTTTAATTTAGTGTAGTTTAGTTTGGTGTAGTTTAGTATAGTTTTGTTTACCTTAGGTTAGGTGAGATTATGTTAGGTTAGGTTAGCTTACTTTAGTTTAGTTTAGGTTAGGTTAGATTAGGTTAGTTTAGTTAACTTTGGTTTAGTTTAGTTTAGTTAGTTTAGTTTATAATTTAGTTTATAGTTATGTTTAGTTTAGTTTATAGTTTAATTTATAATTTAGTTTAGTTTAGTTTAGTTTAGTTTAATTTAATTTTGAGTATGTTAGGTTAGGTTAGGTTAATTTAGTTTAGTTGAGTTTAATTTAGTTTAGTTTATTTTAGTTTATAATTTCATTTATAGTTTAGTTTACTTTATAGTTTAGTTTAGTTAATTTATAGTTTAATTTAGTTTAGTTTAGTTTAATTTAGTTTAGTTTAGTTTATAGTTTTGTTTATAGTTTAGTTTAGTTTAGTTTAGGTTAAGTTATGTTAGGTTCGTTTAGTTTAATTTAGTTTAGATTAGGTTACGTTAGATTAGGTTATGGTAGTTAAGTTTAGTTTAGTTGCATTTAGTTTATAGTTTAATTTATAGTTTAGTTTAGTTTACTTTATAGTTTAGTTTAGTTAATTTACAGTTTAATATACTTTAGTTTAGTCTAGTTTAATTTAGTGTACTTTAATTTATAGTTTTGTTTATAGTTTAGTTTAGTTTAGTTTAGTTTAGGTTAATTTATGTTAGGTTAGTTTAGTTTAGATAAGGTTCTTAGATTAGGCAAGGCTAGTGTAGTTTAGTTTAGTTTAGGTAAATTTTGTTTAGTTTAGTTTAGGATACGTTAGGTTAGTTTAGTTTAGTTTAGTTAAGTGTATGTTAGGTTAGGTTAGGTTAGTGTAATTTAGTTTAGTTTATTTTAGTTTAGTTTGGTTTATAATTTATTTTATAGTTTAGTATACTTTAGTTTATAGATTAGTTTATAGTTTAGATAATATTTTAGTTTAGTTTAGTTTAGATTAGGTTAGGGAATGTTAGGTTAGGTTAGTTTATTTTAGTTTAGTTTATTTAAGGTTAGGTTACGTTAGTTTGGTATAGTTTAGGTTAGTTTTGTTTATAGTCTAGTTTAGTTTATAGTTCAGTTTATAGTTTAGTTTAGTTTAGTTTAGGTTAGGTTGGTTTAGTTTAGTTTAGGTTAGGTTAGGTTAAGTTAGGTTAGTTTAGTTTAGTATAGTTTAGTTTAGTTTAGTTTACTGTTTAGTTTATTTTATTTTATAGTTTAGATTATAGTTTTGTTTAGTTTATTTTAGTTTAGTTAGTTTAGGTTAGGTTAGGTTAGTTTAGAGTAGTTTAGTTTAGGTTAGGTTATGATAGGTTAGTGCAGTTTAATTTAATTTAGTTTAGTTTAGTTGAATTTAATTTATTTTAGTTAGGTCAGTTTAGGTAAGTTAGGTTAGTTTAGTTTAGTATAGGTTAGGTTAGGTTGGGTTAAGTTAGTGTAGTTTCATTTAGTTTGGTTTATTTTAGTTTAGTTTAATATGAGGTTCCGTTTAGTTTAGTTTTGTTTAATTTAGTTTAGTTTATAGTTTAGTTGAGTTTAGTTTAGTTTAGTTTAATTTAGTTTAGTTAAGTTTAGTTTAGTTTAGTTTAGTTTAGTTTTGGGTAGGTTATGTTAGGTTAGGTTAGGTTAGTTTAGTTTAGTTTAGGTTAGGATAGGTTAGGTTAGGTTAGGTTAGTTTAGTTTAGTTGAGTTTAGTTTAGTTTAGGTTAGGTTAGATAAGGTTAGGTTAGGTAAGGTTAGGTTAGTTTAGTTTAGTCTAGTTTATGTTAGGTTAGGTTAGTTTAGTTTAGTTTAGTCTAGGTTAGGTTTCGCTAGGGTAAATTAGGTTAGGTTAGTTTGGATTAGTTTAGTTTAGTTTATATTTTAGTTTACTTTAGTTTATTATTTAAATTAGTGTAGTTTAGTTTATAGTTTCGTTTATAGTTTAGTTTGGTTTAGTTTAGTTTTTTTTAGTTTAGCTTAGATTAGTTTAGTTTGTCTTAGGTTAGGTTAGGTTAGGTTAGGTAAGATTAGTTTAATTTAGTTGAGTTTAATTTAGTTTAGTTTAGTTTATATTTTAGTTTAGTTTAGTCTATAGTTCAATTTATAATTTAGTTTAGTTTAGTTTTTAGTTTAGGTTATCGTTTAGTTTAGTTTAGATTAGTTTAGTTTAGGTCAGTTTAGGTTAGGTTAAGTTAGGTTAGGTTAGTTTAGATTAGTTTAGTTTAATTTAGTATAGTTTATAGTTTAGTTTATTTTAGTTTATAGTTTAATTTAGTTTAGTTTAGTTTAGTGTAGTTTAGTTTGGTTAGGTTAGGTTAGGTTAATTTAGTTTAGTTTAGGTTAGGTTAGGTAAGTTTAATTTAGTTTAGTTTAATTTATAGTTTATTTTATAGTTTTGCTTATAGTTTAGTTTAGTTTATAGTTTAATTTAGTTTAGTTTAGTTTAGTTTAGTATAGTTTAACTTGGGTTAGGTTAGGTTAGTTTAGTTTAGTTTAGTTAAGGTTAGGTTAGGTTAGGTTAATTTACTTTAGTATAGTTTAGTTTAGTTTATTTTAGTTTAGTTTATAGTTTAGTTTACAGTTTAGGTTAGTTTAGTTTAGTTTAGTTTGGGTTAGGTTAGGTTAGGTCAGTTTAGTTTAGTTTAGTTTATAGTTTAGTTTAGTTTAGTTTATAATAGTTTAGTTTAATTTAGGTTATGTTAGGATAGTTTAGTTTAGTTTATAGTTTAGTTTAGTTTAGTTTAGTTTGTAGTTTAGTTTATACTTTAGTTTATATTTTAGTTTATAGTTTAGTTTAGTTAAGTGTTGTTTATTTTGGTTTAGTTTTGTTTGGTTTAGTTTAAATTAGTTTCGTTTAGGTTAGGTTAGGTAAGTTTAGGTTAGGTTGGGTTAGGTTAGTTTAGTTCAGTCTAGTTTATGTTAGGTTAGGTTAGTTTAGTTTACTTAGGTTTTGTTTATAGCTTAGTTTACTTTAGTTTATAGTTTAGTTCATAGTTTATTTTAGTTTAATATATAGTTTAATTTAGTTTAGTTTAGTTTAGTTTAGTTTAATTTAGGTTAATTTAGTTTAGTTTAGGTTAGGTTAGGTTAGGTTAGGTTAAGTTAGTTCAGTTTAGTATAGTTTAGTATAGTTTAAAATATAGTATCTTTAGTTTATAGTTTAGTTCATAGTTTTGTTTAGTTTAGTTTAGGTTAGGTTAGAGTAGTTTAGTTTAGTTTAGTTTAGTTTAGGTTAGATTAGGTTAGGTTAGTGTAGTTTAGTTTAGTTTAGTTTAGTTGAATTTAGTTTAGTTTAGTTTAGGGTAGGTGAGGTTGGTTTAGTTTTAGTATAGTTTAGGTTCAGTTAGGTTAGGTTAGTTTAGTTTAGTTTAGTTGAGTTTAATTTAGTTTAGTTTAGTTAATAGTTTAATTTATAGTTTAGTTCAGTTTTTCTATAGTTTTATTTAGATAATTTATAGTTTAATTTAGTTTAGTTTAGTTTGTAGTTTAGTTTAGTTTAGTTTAGTTTAGTTTAGGTTAAGTTATATTAGGTTCGTTTAGTTTAATTTCGTTTAGATTAGGTTAGATTAGATTACGTTAGGGCAGTTAAGTTTAGTTTAGTTGAATTTAGGTTACAGTTTGATTTATAGTTTAGTTTAGTTTACTTTATAGTTTAGTTTAGTTGATTTATAGTTTAATTTACTTTAGTTTAGTTTAGTTTAATTTAGTTTACTTTAGTTTATAGTTTTGTTTATAGTTTAGTTTAGTTTAGTTTAGTTTAATTTATGTTACGTTACTTTAGTTTAGTTTAGTTTAGTTTAGGTTAGGTTAGGTAAGGTTAGGTTAGGTTAGGTTAGTGTAGTTTAGTTTAGTTTAGCTGAATTTTGTTTAGTTTAGTTTAGTTTAGTTTAGGTTACGTTAGGTTAGTTTAGTTTAGTTTAATGTATGTTAGGTAAGGTTAGGTTAGTTTAGTTTAGTTTAGTTTAGTTTATAGTTTAGTTTAGTTTAGTTTATAATTTATTTTATAATTTAGTATACTTTAATTTATAGATTAGTTTATAGTTTAGTTAAAATTTTAGTGTAGTTTATTTTAGTTTAGGTTAGGTTACGGAAGGTTAGGTTAGGTTAGTTTAGATTAGTTTGGTTTATGTAAAGTTAGGTTAGGTTAGTTTAGTATAGTTTAGTTTACTTTTGTTTACAGTTTAGTTAAGTTTAGTTTATAGGTCAGTTTATAGTTTAGTTTAATTTAGGTTAGGTTGGGTTAGTTCAGTTTAGTTTAGTTTGGGTTAGGTTAGGTCAGTTTAGTTTAGTTTACAGTTTAGTTTATTTTTAGTTTGTAGTGTAGTTTATAGTTTAGTTTAATTTAGTGTAGTTTAGTTTGGTTTAGTTTAGTATAGTTTCGTTTATATTAGGTTATGTTAGATTGGGTTAGGTTAGGTTAGCTTACTTTAGTTTAGTTTAGTTTAGGTTAGGTTAGGTTAGGTTAGTTTGGTTTAGTTATGTTCAGTTTAATTTAGTTTAGTTTAGTTTAATTTAGTGTATAGTTTAGGTAATCGTTTAGTTTAGTTTAGATTAGTTTAGTTTTGTTTATTGTTTAGTTTAGTTTATAGTATATTTACAATTTTGTTTAGTTTAGTTTAGTTTAGTTTAGTTTGGGTTAGGTTGGGTTAGGTTAGCTTAGTTTAGATTAGTTTAGTTTATAGTTTAGTTTAATTTAGTTTACGGTTTAGTGTATTCTTTAGTTTATAGTGTAGTTTATAGTCTAGTTTAATTTAGTGTAGTTTAGTTTGGTTTTGCTTAGTATAGTTTTGTTTACTTTAGGTTAGGTGAGATTATGTTAAGTTAGGTTAGCTTACTTTAGTTTAGTTTAGTTTAGGTTAGGTTAGGTTAGGTTAGTTTATTTTACTTTGGTTTAGTTTAGTTTAGTTTAGTTTATAGTTTAGTTTATAGTTTAGTTTATATTAGTTTAGTTTATAGTTTAATTTATAATTTAGTTTACTTTAGTTTAATTTAGTTTACAGTAGGTTAGGTTAGGTTAGGTTAGTTTAGTTTACTTTAGGTTAGGTTAAGTTAGGTTAGGTTAGGTTCATTTAGTTTAGTTGAGTTTAATTTAGTTTAGTTTAGTTTATAGTTTAATTTATAGTTTAGTTTAGTTTACCTTATAGTTTAGTTTAGTTAATTTATATTTTAATTTAGTTTAGTTTAATTTAGTTTAGTTTAGTTCATAGTTTTGTTTATAGTTTAGTTTAGTTTAGTTTAGGTTATGTTAGGTTAGTTTAGTTTAGTTTAGTTTAGATTAGGTTACGTTAGATTAGGTTAGGGTAGTTAAGTTTAGTTTAATTGAATTTATTTTGTAGTTTAATTTATAGTTTAGTTTAGTTTACTTTATAGTTTAGTTTAGTTAATTTATAGTTTATTTCATTTTAGTTTAATCTAGTTTAATTTAGTTTACTTTAGTTTATAGTTTTGTTTATAGTTTAGTTTAGTTTAGTTTAGGTTAATTTATG
The DNA here is from genome assembly GCA_030762175.1 of Metallyticus violacea. NCBI lineage: Eukaryota > Metazoa > Arthropoda > Insecta > Mantodea > Metallyticidae > Metallyticus > Metallyticus violacea. The sequence continues at coordinate 97,586,359 of CM060835.1, read as the reverse complement.
TTAGGTTTGTTTAGTTTAGTTTAGTTTAGGTTAGGTTAGGTTACGATAGGTTAGTGTAGTTTAGTTTAGTTTAGCTGAATTTTGTTTAGTTTAGTTTAGGTTACCTTAGGTTAGTTTAGTTTAGTTTAGTTAAGTGTATGTTACGTTAGGTTAGGTTAGTTTAATTTAGTTTAGTTTATTTTAGTTTATAGTTTAGTTTAGTTTAGTTTATAATTTATTTTATAATTTAGTATACTTTAGTTTATAGATTAGTTTATTGTTTAGTTAATAATTTAGTTTATTTTAGTTTACGTTAGGTTAGGTTAGGCAAGGTTAGGTTAGGTTAGGTTAGTTTAGTTTAGTTTAGTCTAGTTAAATTTAGTTTAGTTATACTTTAGTTTAGTTTAGTTTATAGTTTAGTTTAGTTTTCTTTATAGTTAAGTTTATAGTTTAGTTTAGTTTAGTTTAGTTTAATTTAGTTTAGCTAAGTTTAGTTTAGTTTAGTTTAGTTTAGTTTTGGGTAGGTTATGTTAGGTTAGGTTAGGTTAGTTTAGTTGAGTTTAGGTTAGGTTAGGTTAGGTTAGGTTAGGTTAGGTTAGGTTAGTTTAATTTAGTTGAGTTTAGTTTAGTTTAGGTTAGGTTAGGTAAGGTTAGGTTGGGTTAGGTTAGGTTAGTTTAGTTTAGTCTAGTTTATGTGAGGTTAGGTTAGTTTAGTTTAGTTTAGTCTAGGTTAGGTTTCGCTAGGTTAAGTTAGGTTAGGTTAGTTTAGATTAGTTTAGTTTAGTTTATATTTTAGTTTACTTTAGTTTATTATTTAATTTAGTGTAATTAATTTATAGTTTCGTTTATAGTTTAGTTTGGTTTAGTTTAGTTTTTTTTAGTTAAGCTTAGATTAGTATAGTTTGTCTTAGGTTAGGTTAGGTTAGGTGAGATTAGTTTGATTTAGTTGAATTTAATTTAGTTTAGTTTAGTTTATATTTTAGTTTAGTTTAGTCTATAGTTCAATTTATAGTTTAGTTTAGTTTAGTTTTTAGTTTAGGTTATCGTATAGTTTAGTTTAGATTAGTTTAGTTTAGGTCAGTTTATGTTAAGTTAAGTTAGGTTAGGTTAGTTTAGATTAGTTTAGTTTAATTTAGTTTAGTTTATAGTTTAGTTTATTTTAGTTTATAGTTTAATTTAGTTTAGTTTAGTTTAGTGTAGTTTAGTTTGGTTAGGTTAGGTTTGGTTAATTTAGTTTAGTTTAGGTTAGGTTAGGTAAGTTTAATTTAATTTAGTTTAATTTCTAGGTTATTTTATAGTTTTGCTTATAGTTTAGTTTAGTTTATAGTTTAATTTAGTTTAGTTTAATTTAGTTTAGTATAGTTTAACTTGGGTTAGGTTAGGTTAGTTTTGTTTAGTTTAGTTAAGGCTAGGTTACATTAGGTTAGGTTAATTTACTTTAGTATAGTTTAGTTTAGTTCATTTTATTTTAGTTTATAGTTTAGTTTACAGTTTAGGTTAGTTTATTTTAGTTTAGTTTAGTTTGGGGTAGGTTAGGTTAGGTCAGTTTAGTTTAGTTTAATTTATAGTTAAGTTTAATTTAGTTTACTTTGATTTAGTTTAGTTTAGTTTATTTTAGTGCAGCTTATGTTAGGTTAGGTAAGGTAAGTTTAGTTTATAGTTTAATTTATAGTTTAGTTTAGTTTATAGTTTAGTTTATAGTTTAGTTTAGTTTTGTTTATAATAGTTTAGTTTAGGTTAGGTTAGGTTAGTTTAGTTTAGTATAGTTTAGGTTAGGTTTGGCTAGGTTAAGTTCGGTAAGGTTAGTTTAGGCTAGTTTAGTTTAGTTTAGTTTATAGCTTAGTTTACTTTAATTTATTATTTAATTTAGTGTAGTTTAGTTTATAGTTTAGTTTATTTTAGTTTGTAGTTTAATTTAGTTTTGTTTAGTTTACTTTCGTTTAATTTAGTTTAGTTAAGTTTATAGTTTAATTTATAATTTAGTTTAGTTTAGTTTATATTTTAGTTTATCGTTTAGTTAAGATTAGTTTAGTTTATGTCAGTTTAGGTTAGGTTAAGTTATGTTAGGTTAGTTTAAATTAGTTTAGTTTAGTTTAGTTTATAGTTTAGTTTATTTTAGTTTATAGTTTAATTTAGTTTAATTTAGTTTAGTTTAGTTTACTTTAGGTTAGGTTAGGTTAGGTTAATTTAGTTTATTTTAGGTTAGGTTAGGTAAGTTTAATTTATTTTAGTTTGGTTTAGTTTAATTTATAGATTAGTTTATAGTTTTGTTTATAGTTTAGTTTAGTTTATAGTTTAATTTAGTTTAGTTTAGTTTAATTTAGGTTAGGTTAGTTTAGTTTAGTTTAGTTTAGTTTATAGTTTAGATTAGTTTATAGTTTACTTTACAGTTTTGTTTAGTTTAGTTTAGTTTAGTTTAGTTTGGGTTAGGTTAGGTTAGGTTAGGTTTATTTAGTTTAGTTTAGTTTATAGTTTTGTTTAGTTTATTTTACAGTTTAGTTTATCCTTTAGTTTATAGTGTAGTTTATAGTTTAGTTTAATTTAGTGTAGTTTAGTTTGGTTTAGTTTAGTATAGTTTAGTTTACTTTAGGTTAGGTTAAATTATGTTAGGTTTGGTTAGCTTACTATAGTTTACTTTAGTTTAGGTTAGGTTAGGTTAGGTTAGTTTAGTTTAGTTTAGTTTAGTTTAGGTTAGGTTAGGTTATGTAAGGTTAATTTAGATTAAATTATTTTTGTTTAGTTTTGTTTATAGATTACTTTACTTTAGTGTATAGTTTAATTTAGTTTACTTTAGATTATTTTAATTTGGTTTAGTTTATTTTAGTTTAGTTTAGTTTAGGTTAGCTTAGGTTAGTTTAGTTTAGTATAGGTTATGTTAGGTTATGTAAGTTTAATTCAGTTTAGTTTAGTTTAGTTTATAGTTTAATTTATAGTTTTGTTTATAGTTAATTTAGTTTAGTTTAGTTTAGTTTAGTTTAGGTTGCGTTAGGTTAGTTTAGTTTAGTTTAGTGTAGTTTAGTTTTGTTTAGGATAGGTTAGGTTAGGTTAGTGTAGATTAGTTTAGGTTAGGTTAGGTTAGTTTGGTTTAGTTTAGTTAAGTTTAGTTCAGTTTATTCTTTAGTTTAGTTTAGTTTATTTTATAGTTTAGTTTAGTTTTGTTTATAGTTTATTTTGCAGTTTGGTATAATTTAGTTTAATTTATGTTAGGTTAGGTTAGTTTAATTTAGTTTAGATTTGTTTATAGTTAGGTTTACTTTAGTTTATAGTGTAGTTTATAGTTTAGTTTAGCTTAGTTTATAGTTTAATTTAGTTTAGTTTAGTTTAGTTTAATTTAGGTTAATTTAGTTTAGTTTAGTTTAGTGTAGTTTAAAATATAGTATCTTTAGTTTATAGTTTAGTTCATAGTTTTGTTTAGTTTAGTTTAGTTTATTTTAGTTTAGGTTAGTATAGAGTAGTTTAGTTTAGTTTAGTTTAGGTTAGAATAGGTTAGTGTAGTTTAGTTTAGTTTAGTTTAGTTGTATTTAATTTAGTTTAGTTTAGTTTAGGTTACGTTAGTTTGTGTTAGATTAGTGTAGTTTAATTTAGTTTAGTTGAATTTAGTTTAGTTTAGTTTAGTTTAGGTTACGTTAGTTTAGTTTAGTGTAGTTTAGTTTTTGTTTAGGTTAAGTTAGGTTATGTTAGTTTAGTTTAGTTTAGGGTAGGTTACGTTACATTAGGTTAGGTTAGGTTAGTTTGGTTTAGTTTAGTATAGTTAAGTTTAGTTTAGTTTATTGTTTAGTTTAGTTTATTTTATAGTTTAATTTAGTTTTGTTTATAGTTTAGATTGCAGTTTAGTATAGTTTAGTTTAATTTAGTTTAGGTTAGTAAGGTTAGTTTAGGTTAGGTTAGTTTAGTTTCGTTTAGTTTTTGTTAGGTTAGTTTAATTTGGTTTAGATTTGTTTATAGTTTAGTTTAGTTTAGTTTATTGTTTAGTTTATAGTTTAATTTAGTTTGTAGTTTAATTTAGTTTAGCTTAGTTTAGTTTAATTTAGGTTAATTTAGTTTAGTTTAGTTTAGTTTAGTTTAAAATATAGTATCTTTAGTTTATAGTTTAGTTCATAGTTTTGTTTAGTTTAGTTTAGTTTAGTTTAGTTCAGGTTAGTATAGAGTAGTTTAGTTTAGTTTAGTTTATAGTTTAATTTATAGTTTACTTTAGTTTATAGTTTAGTTTATAGTTTAGTTCAGTTTAGTTTATAATAGTTTAGTTTAGTTTAATTTAGTTTAAATTATGTTAGGTTAGTTTACTTTAGTATAGGTTAGGTTAGTTAGGTTTAGTTTAGTTTAGTTTATAGTTTAGTTTAGTTTAGTTTAATTTAGTTTACTTTAGTTTATAATTTTGTTTATAGTTTAGTTTAGTTTAGGTTAATTTATGTTACGTTACTTTAGTTTAGTTTAGTTTAGGTTAGGTTAGGTAAGGTTAGGTTAGGTTAGGTTAGTGTAGTTTAGTTTAGTTTAGCTGAATTTTGTTTAGTTTAGTTTAGTTTAGGTTACGTTAGGTTAGTTTATTTTAGTTTAATGTATGTTAGGTAAGGTTAGGTTAGTTTAGTTTAGTTTAGTTTATAGTTTAGTTTAGTTTAGTTTATAATTTATTTTATAATTTAGTATACTTTAATTTATAGATTAGTTTATAGTTTAGTTAAAATTTTAGTGTAGTTTATTTTAGTTTAGGTTAGGTTACGGAAGGTTAGGTTAGGTTAGTTTAGATTAGTTTGGTTTATGTAAAGTTAGGTTAGGTTAGTTTAGTGTAGTTTAGTTTACTTTTGTTTACAGTTTAGTTAAGTTTAGTTTATAGGTCAGTTTATAGTTTAATTTAATTTAGGTTAGGTTGGGTTAGTTCAGGTTAGTTTAGTTTGGGTTAGGTTAGGTCAGTTTAGTTTAGTTTACAGTTTAGTTTATTTTTAGTTTGTAGTGTAGTTTATAGTTTAGTTTAATTTAGTGTAGTTTAGTTTGGTTTAGTTTAGTATAGTTTCGTTTACATTAGGTTATGTTAGATTGGGTTAGGTTAGGTTAGCTTACTTTAGTTTAGTTTAGTTTAGTTTAGGTTAGGTTAGGTTAGGTTAGTTTAGTTTAGTTAAGTTTAGTTTAATTTAGTTTAGTTTATAGTTTAGTTTATTTTAGTTTGTATTTTAATTTAGATTAGTTTAGCTTAGTTTAGGTTGGGTTATGTTAGATTAGGTTAGATTAGGTTAGTTTGGTTTAGTTTAGTCTAGTTAAATTTAGTTTAGTTATACTTTAGTTTAGTTTAGTTTAGTTTAGTTTATAGTTTATTTTAGTTTCCTTTATAGTTAAGTATATAGTTTAGTATAGTTTAGTTTAATTTAATTTAGTTTATCTAAGTTTAGTTTAGTTTAGTTTAGTTTAGTTTTGGGTAGGTTATGTTAGGTTAGGTTAGGTTAGTTTAGTTTAGTTTAGGTTAGGTTAGGTTAGGTTAGGGTAGGTTAGGTTAGTTTAGTTTAGTTGAGTTTAGTTTAGTTTAGGTTAGGTTAGGTAAGGTTATGTTAGGTTAGTTTAGTTTAGTCTAGTTTATGTTAGGTTAGGTTAGTTTAGTTTAGTTTTGTTTTGTTTATAGTTTAGTTTAGTTTATAGTTTAGTTCATAGTTTATTTTAGTTTTATATATAGTTTAATTTAGTTTAGTTTAGTTTAATTTAGGTTAATTTAGTTCAGTTTAGGTTAGGTTAGGTTAGGTTAGGTTAAGTTAGTTCAGTTTAATATAGTTTAGTTTAGTTTAAAATATAGTATCTTTAGTTTATAGTTTAGTTCATAGTTTTGTTTTGTTTAGTTTAGTTTAGGTTAGGTTAGAGTGGTTTAGTTTAGTTGAATTTGGTTACTTTAGTTTAGTTTAGGGTAGGTTAGGTTGGTTTAGTTTTAGTATAGGTTAGGTTCAGTTAGTTTAGGTTAGATTAGTTTAGTTTAGTTTAATTTAGTTTAGTTTATAGTTTAGTTTATTTTAGATTGTAGTTTAATTTAGTTTAGTTTAGTTTAATTTAGTTTAGGTTAGGTTAGGTTAGGCTAGTTTTGTTTAGTTTAGTTTGGGTTATGTTAGATTATGTTAGATTAAGTTAGTTTCGTTTAGTTTAGTCTAGTTAAATTTAGTTTAGTTATACGTTAGTTTAGTTTAGTTTAGTTTATAGTTTAGTTTAGTTTTGTTTGTAGTTAAGTTTATAATTTAGTATAGTTTAGTTTAATTTAATTTAGTTTAACTAAGTTTAGTTTAGTTTAGTTTAGTTTAGTTTTGGGTAGGTTATGTTAGGTTAGGTTAGGTTTGTTTAGTTTAGTTTAGGTTAGTTTAGGTTAGGTTAGGTTAGTTTAGTTTAGTTGAGCTTAGTTTAGTTTAGGTTAGGTTAGGTAAGTTTAGGTTAGGTTGGGTTAGGTTAGTTTAGTTCAGTCTAGTTTATGTTAGGTTAGGTTAGTTTAGTTAGGTTTTGTTTATAGTTTAGTTTAGTTTAGTTTATAGTTTAGTTCAGAGTTTATTTTAGTTTAATATATAGTTTAATTTAGTTTAGTTTAGTTTAATTTAGGTTAATTTAGTTTAGTTTAGTTTAGGTTAGGTTAGGTTAGGTTAGATTAGTTCAGTTTAGTATAGTTTAGTTTAGTTTAAAATATAGTATCTTTAGTTTATAGTTTTGTTTATAGTTTTGTTTAGTTTAGTTTATGTTAGGTTAGAGTAGTTTTGTTTAGTTTAGTTTAATTTAGGTTAGATTAGGTTAGGTTAGTGTAGTTTAGTTTAGTTTAGTTTAGTTGAATTTAGTTTAGTTTAGTTTAGTTTAGGGTAGGTTAGGTTGGTTTAGTTTTAGTATAATTTAGTTTCAGTTAGGTTTTGTTAGTTTAGTTTAGTTTAGTTTATAGTTTAGTTTATACTTTAGTTTATATTTTACTTTATAGTTTAGTTTAGTTTAGTGTAGTTTAGTTTGGTTTAGTTTTGTTTAGTTTAGTTTTGTTTAGTTTCGTTTAGGTTAGGTTATGTTAGATTAGGTTAGATTAGGTAAGGTAAGCTTAGTTTAGTTTAGTTTACTTTAAGTTAGGTTAGGTTAGGTTAGGTTAGTTAAGATTAGTTTAGTTTAGTTTAGTTACGTTTAGTTTAGTTTATAATTTAGTTCAGTTTAGTTTATAGCTTAGTTTATAGTTTAGTTTAGTTTATAGTTTAATTTATAGTTAAGTTTAGTTTAGTTCAGTTTAATTAAGTTTAGCTTAGTTTAGTTTAGTTCAGTTTAGGTTATTTTAGGGTACCTTATGTTAGGTTAGGTTAGTTTAGTTTATAGTTTAATTTATAGTTTAGTTTAGTTTATACTTGAATTTAGTTTAGTTTATAGTTTAGTTTAGTTTATAATGGTTTAAGTTAGTTTAGGTTAGGTTAGGTTAGTTTACTTTAGTTTAGTTTAGGTTAGGTTAGGCTAGGTTAAGTTAGGTTAGGTTAGTTTAGATTAGTTTAGTTTAGTTTAATTTATAGTTTAGTTTATTTTAGTTTATTATTTAATTTAGTTTAGTTTAGTTTATAGTTTCGTTTACAGCTTAGTTTGGTTTAGTTTAGTTTAATTTAGTTTAGCTTAGATTAGTTTAGTTTGTTTTAGGTTAGGTTAAGTTAGGTGAGGTTAGTTTAGTTTAGATGAGTTTAATTTAGTTTAGTTAAGTTTATAGTTTAGTTTAGTTTACTTTAGTTTATAGTTCAATTTATAGTTTAGTTTAGTTTAGTTTATAGTTTAGTTTATCGTTTAGTTTAGTTTAGTTTAGTATAGTTTAGGTTAGGTTAGGTTAGTTTAGATTAGTTTAGTTTAGGTCAGTTTAGGTTAGGTTAAGTTAGGTTAGGTTAGTTTAGTTTTGTTTATAGTTTAATTTATTTTAGTTTACAGTTTATTGTACAGCTCAGTTTAGTTTAGTTTAGTATAGTATAGTTTACTTTAGTTTAGGTTAGGTTAGGTAAGGTTAATTTAGATTAAATTAGTTTAGTTTAGCTTTGTTTATAGTTTAATTTACTTTAGTTTATAATTTAATTTAGTTTACTTTAGGTTATTTTAATTTGGTTTAGTTTAGTTTAGTTTAGGTTAGGTTAGGTTAGTTTAGTTTAGTATAGGTTATGTTAGATTATTTTAGTTTAATTCAGTTTAGTTTAGTTTAGTGTATAGTTTAATTTATAGTTATTTTTATAGTTAATTTAGTTTAGTTTAGTTTAGTTTAAATTATGTTAATTTACTTTAGTTTAGTTTAGGTTAGGTTAGGTTGGGTTAGGTTAGTGTAGTTTAATTTAGTTTAGTTGAATTTAGTTTAGTTTATTTTAGTTTAGGTTACGTTAGGTTAGTTTAGTTTAGTTTAGTGTAGTTTAGTTTTGTTTAGGTTAGGTTAGGTTAGGTTAGTTTAGATTAGTTTAGGTTAGGTTATGTTAGATTAGGTTAGGTTAGGTTAGTTTGGTTTAGTTTAGTCTAGTTAAGTTTAGTTCTGTTTATTCTTTAGTTTAGTTTAGTTTATTTTATAGTTTAGTTTAGTTTTGTTTATAGTTTAGTTTGCAGTTTAGTATAGTTTAGTTTAATTTAGTTTAGGTTAAATAAGGTTAGGTTAGGTTAGATTAGGTTAGTTTAGTTTAGTTTAGTTTATAAATTAGTTTATAGTATAGTTTAGTTTAGTTTAGTGTGGGTTAGGTTAAGTAAGGTTAGGTTAGTTTAGTTTAGTTTAGTTTATACTTTAGTTCAGTTTATAGTTTAGTTTAGTTTAGTTTATAATAGTTTAGTTAGGTTAAGTTAGGTTAGTTTAGTTTAGTTTAGTTTAGGTTAGATTTGGCTGGGTTAAGATAGGTTAGGCTAGTTTAGGCTAGTTTAGTTTAGTTTAGTTTATAGTTTAGTTTACTTTAGTTTTTTATTTAATTTAGTTTAGTTTAGTTTATAGTTTAGTTTATTTTAGTTTGTAGTTTAATTTAGTTTTGTTTAATTTAGTTTAGTTTGGGTTAGGTTAGTTTAGTTTAGTTTCGTTTAATTTAGTTTAGTTCAGTTTATAGTTTAGTTATGTTTAGTTTATAGTTTAATTTATAATTTAGTTTAGTTTAGTTTATCTTTTAGTTTATCGTTTAGTTTAGATTAGTTAAGTTTAGGTCAGTTTAGGTTAGGTTAAGTTAGTTTAGGTTAGTTTAGATTAGTTTAGTTTAGTTCAGTTTATAGTTTAGTTTATTTTAGTTTACAGTTTAATTTAGTTTAATTTAGTTTAGTTTAGTTTACTTTAGTTTAGGTTAGGTTAGGTTAGGTTAATTTAGTTTAGTTTAGGTTAGGTTAGGTAAGTTTAATTTAGTTTATTATGGTTTAGTTTAATTTATAATTTAGTTTATAGTTTTGTTTATAGTTTAGTTTAGTTTATAGTTTAATTTAGTTTAGTTTAGTTTAGTTTAATTTAGGCTAGGTTAGTTTATTTTAGTTTAGTTTAGTTTATAGTTTAGATTAGTTTAGTTTACAGGTTAGCTTATCCTTTAATTTATAGTGTAGTTTATAGTTTAGTTTAATTTAGTGTAGTTTAGTTTGGTGTAGTTTAGTATAGTTTTGTTTACCTTAGGTTAGGTGAGATTATGTTAGGTTAGGTTAGCTTACTTTAGTTTAGTTTAGGTTAGGTTAGATTAGGTTAGTTTAGTTAACTTTGGTTTAGTTTAGTTTAGTTAGTTTAGTTTATAATTTAGTTTATAGTTATGTTTAGTTTAGTTTATAGTTTAATTTATAATTTAGTTTAGTTTAGTTTAGTTTAGTTTAATTTAATTTTGAGTATGTTAGGTTAGGTTAGGTTAATTTAGTTTAGTTGAGTTTAATTTAGTTTAGTTTATTTTAGTTTATAATTTCATTTATAGTTTAGTTTACTTTATAGTTTAGTTTAGTTAATTTATAGTTTAATTTAGTTTAGTTTAGTTTAATTTAGTTTAGTTTAGTTTATAGTTTTGTTTATAGTTTAGTTTAGTTTAGTTTAGGTTAAGTTATGTTAGGTTCGTTTAGTTTAATTTAGTTTAGATTAGGTTACGTTAGATTAGGTTATGGTAGTTAAGTTTAGTTTAGTTGCATTTAGTTTATAGTTTAATTTATAGTTTAGTTTAGTTTACTTTATAGTTTAGTTTAGTTAATTTACAGTTTAATATACTTTAGTTTAGTCTAGTTTAATTTAGTGTACTTTAATTTATAGTTTTGTTTATAGTTTAGTTTAGTTTAGTTTAGTTTAGGTTAATTTATGTTAGGTTAGTTTAGTTTAGATAAGGTTCTTAGATTAGGCAAGGCTAGTGTAGTTTAGTTTAGTTCAGGTAAATTTTGTTTAGTTTAGTTTAGGATACGTTAGGTTAGTTTAGTTTAGTTTAGTTAAGTGTATGTTAGGTTAGGTTAGGTTAGTGTAATTTAGTTTAGTTTATTTTAGTTTAGTTTGGTTTATAATTTATTTTATAGTTTAGTATACTTTAGTTTATAGATTAGTTTATAGTTTAGATAATATTTTAGTTTAGTTTAGTTTAGATTAGGTTAGGGAATGTTAGGTTAGGTTAGTTTATTTTAGTTTAGTTTATTTAAGGTTAGGTTACGTTAGTTTGGTATAGTTTAGGTTAGTTTTGTTTATAGTCTAGTTTAGTTTATAGTTCAGTTTATAGTTTAGTTTAGTTTAGTTTAGGTTAGGTTGGTTTAGTTTAGTTTAGGTTAGGTTAGGTTAAGTTAGGTTAGTTTAGTTTAGTATAGTTTAGTTTAGTTTAGTTTACTGTTTAGTTTATTTTATTTTATAGTTTAGATTATAGTTTTGTTTAGTTTATTTTAGTTTAGTTAGTTTAGGTTAGGTTAGGTTAGTTTAGAGTAGTTTAGTTTAGGTTAGGTTATGATAGGTTAGTGCAGTTTAATTTAATTTAGTTTAGTTTAGTTGAATTTAATTTATTTTAGTTAGGTCAGTTTAGGTAAGTTAGGTTAGTTTAGTTTAGTATAGGTTAGGTTAGGTTGGGTTAAGTTAGTGTAGTTTCATTTAGTTTGGTTTATTTTAGTTTAGTTTAATATGAGGTTCCGTTTAGTTTAGTTTTGTTTAATTTAGTTTAGTTTATAGTTTAGTTGAGTTTAGTTTAGTTTAGTTTAATTTAGTTTAGTTAAGTTTAGTTTAGTTTAGTTTAGTTTAGTTTTGGGTAGGTTATGTTAGGTTAGGTTAGGTTAGTTTAGTTTAGTTTAGGTTAGGATAGGTTAGGTTAGGTTAGGTTAGTTTAGTTTAGTTGAGTTTAGTTTAGTTTAGGTTAGGTTAGATAAGGTTAGGTTAGGTAAGGTTAGGTTAGTTTAGTTTAGTCTAGTTTATGTTAGGTTAGGTTAGTTTAGTTTAGTTTAGTCTAGGTTAGGTTTCGCTAGGGTAAATTAGGTTAGGTTAGTTTGGATTAGTTTAGTTTAGTTTATATTTTAGTTTACTTTAGTTTATTATTTAAATTAGTGTAGTTTAGTTTATAGTTTCGTTTATAGTTTAGTTTGGTTTAGTTTAGTTTTTTTTAGTTTAGCTTAGATTAGTTTAGTTTGTCTTAGGTTAGGTTAGGTTAGGTTAGGTAAGATTAGTTTAATTTAGTTGAGTTTAATTTAGTTTAGTTTAGTTTATATTTTAGTTTAGTTTAGTCTATAGTTCAATTTATAATTTAGTTTAGTTTAGTTTTTAGTTTAGGTTATCGTTTAGTTTAGTTTAGATTAGTTTAGTTTAGGTCAGTTTAGGTTAGGTTAAGTTAGGTTAGGTTAGTTTAGATTAGTTTAGTTTAATTTAGTATAGTTTATAGTTTAGTTTATTTTAGTTTATAGTTTAATTTAGTTTAGTTTAGTTTAGTGTAGTTTAGTTTGGTTAGGTTAGGTTAGGTTAATTTAGTTTAGTTTAGGTTAGGTTAGGTAAGTTTAATTTAGTTTAGTTTAATTTATAGTTTATTTTATAGTTTTGCTTATAGTTTAGTTTAGTTTATAGTTTAATTTAGTTTAGTTTAGTTTAGTTTAGTATAGTTTAACTTGGGTTAGGTTAGGTTAGTTTAGTTTAGTTTAGTTAAGGTTAGGTTAGGTTAGGTTAATTTACTTTAGTATAGTTTAGTTTAGTTTATTTTAGTTTAGTTTATAGTTTAGTTTACAGTTTAGGTTAGTTTAGTTTAGTTTAGTTTGGGTTAGGTTAGGTTAGGTCAGTTTAGTTTAGTTTAGTTTATAGTTTAGTTTAGTTTAGTTTATAATAGTTTAGTTTAATTTAGGTTATGTTAGGATAGTTTAGTTTAGTTTATAGTTTAGTTTAGTTTAGTTTAGTTTGTAGTTTAGTTTATACTTTAGTTTATATTTTAGTTTATAGTTTAGTTTAGTTAAGTGTTGTTTATTTTGGTTTAGTTTTGTTTGGTTTAGTTTAAATTAGTTTCGTTTAGGTTAGGTTAGGTAAGTTTAGGTTAGGTTGGGTTAGGTTAGTTTAGTTCAGTCTAGTTTATGTTAGGTTAGGTTAGTTTAGTTTACTTAGGTTTTGTTTATAGCTTAGTTTACTTTAGTTTATAGTTTAGTTCATAGTTTATTTTAGTTTAATATATAGTTTAATTTAGTTTAGTTTAGTTTAGTTTAGTTTAATTTAGGTTAATTTAGTTTAGTTTAGGTTAGGTTAGGTTAGGTGAGGTTAAGTTAGTTCAGTTTAGTATAGTTTAGTATAGTTTAAAATATAGTATCTTTAGTTTATAGTTTAGTTCATAGTTTTGTTTAGTTTAGTTTAGGTTAGGTTAGAGTAGTTTAGTTTAGTTTAGTTTAGTTTAGGTTAGATTAGGTTAGGTTAGTGTAGTTTAGTTTAGTTTAGTTTAGTTGAATTTAGTTTAGTTTAGTTTAGGGTAGGTGAGGTTGGTTTAGTTTTAGTATAGTTTAGGTTCAGTTAGGTTAGGTTAGTTTAGTTTAGTTTAGTTGAGTTTAATTTAGTTTAGTTTAGTTAATAGTTTAATTTATAGTTTAGTTCAGTTTTTCTATAGTTTTATTTAGATAATTTATAGTTTAATTTAGTTTAGTTTAGTTTAATTTAGTTTAGTTTAGTTTGTAGTTTAGTTTAGTTTAGTTTAGTTTAGTTTAGGTTAAGTTATATTAGGTTCGTTTAGTTTAATTTCGTTTAGATTAGGTTAGATTAGATTACGTTAGGGCAGTTAAGTTTAGTTTAGTTGAATTTAGGTTACAGTTTGATTTATAGTTTAGTTTAGTTTACTTTATAGTTTAGTTTAGTTGATTTATAGTTTAATTTACTTTAGTTTAGTTTAGTTTAATTTAGTTTACTTTAGTTTATAGTTTTGTTTATAGTTTAGTTTAGTTTAGTTTAGGTTAATTTATGTTACGTTACTTTAGATTAGTTTAGTTTAGTTTAGGTTAGGTTAGGTAAGGTTAGGTTAGGTTAGGTTAGTGTAGTTTAGTTTAGTTTAGCTGAATTTTGTTTAGTTTAGTTTAGTTTAGTTTAGGTTACGTTAGGTTAGTTTAGTTTAGTTTAATGTATGTTAGGTAAGGTTAGGTTAGTTTAGTTTAGTTTAGTTTAGTTTATAGTTTAGTTTAGTTTAGTTTATAATTTATTTTATAATTTAGTATACTTTAATTTATAGATTAGTTTATAGTTTAGTTAGAATTTTAGTGTAGTTTATTTTAGTTTAGGTTAGGTTACGGAAGGTTAGGTTAGGTTAGGTTAGTTTAGATTAGTTTGGTTTATGTAAAGTTAGGTTAGGTTAGTTTAGTATAGTTTAGTTTACTTTTGTTTACAGTTTAGTTAAGTTTAGTTTATAGGTCAGTTTATAGTTTAGTTTAATTTAGGTTAGGTTGGGTTAGTTCAGTTTAGTTTAGTTTGGGTTAGGTTAGGTCAGTTTAGTTTAGTTTACAGTTTAGTTTATTTTTAGTTTGTAGTGTAGTTTATAGTTTAGTTTAATTTAGTGTAGTTTAGTTTGGTTTAGTTTAGTATAGTTTCGTTTACATTAGGTTATGTTAGATTGGGTTAGGTTAGGTTAGCTTACTTTAGTTTAGTTTAGTTTAAGTTAGGTTAGGTTAGGTTAGGTTAGTTTGGTTTAGTTAAGTTCAGTTTAATTTAGTTTAGTTTAGTTTAATTTAGTGTATAGTTTAGGTAATCGTTTAGTTTAGTTTAGATTAGTTTAGTTTTGTTTATTGTTTAGTTTAGTTTATAGTATATTTACAATTTTGTTTAGTTTAGTTTAGTTTAGTTTAGTTTGGGTTAGGTTGGGTTAGGTTAGCTTAGTTTAGATTAGTTTAGTTTATAGTTTAGTTTAATTTAGTTTACAGTTTAGTGTATCCTTTAGTTTATAGTGTAGTTTATAGTCTAGTTTAATTTAGTGTAGTTTAGTTTGGTTTAGCTTAGTATAGTTTTGTTTACTTTAGGTTAGGTGAGATTATGTTAAGTTAGGTTAGCTTACTTTAGTTTAGTTTAGTTTAGGTTAGGTTAGGTTAGGTTAGTTTATTTTACTTTGGTTTAGTTTAGTTTAGTTTAGTTTATATTTTAGTTTATAGTTTAGTTTATATTAGTTTAGTTTATAGTTTAATTTATAATTTAGTTTACTTTAGTTTAATTTAGTTTACAGTAGGTTAGGTTAGGTTAGGTTAGTTTAGTTTACTTTAGGTTAGGTTAAGTTAGGTTAGGTTAGGTTCATTTAGTTTAGTTGAGTTTAATTTAGTTTAGTTTAGTTTATAGTTTAATTTATAGTTTAGTTTAGTTTACCTTATAGTTTAGTTTAGTTAATTTATATTTTAATTTAGTTTAGTTTAATTTAGTTTAGTTTAGTTCATAGTTTTGTTTATAGTTTAGTTTAGTTTAGTTTAGTTTAGGTTATGTTAGGTTAGTTTAGTTTAGTTTAGTTTAGATTAGGTTACGTTAGATTAGGTTAGGGTAGTTAAGTTTAGTTTAATTGAATTTATTTTGTAGTTTAATTTATAGTTTAGTTTACTTTATAGTTTAGTTTAGTTAATTTATAGTTTATTTCATTTTAGTTTAATCTAGTTTAATTTAGTTTACTTTAGTTTATAGTTTTGTTTATAGTTTAGTTTAGTTTAGTTTAGGTTAATTTATGTTAGGTTTGTTTAGTTTAGTTTAGTTTAGGTTAGGTTAGGTTACGATAGGTTAGTGTAGTTTAGTTTAGTTTAGCTGAATTTTGTTTAGTTTAGTTTAGGTTACCTTAGGTTAGTTTAGTTTAGTTTAATTAAGTGTATGTTACGTTAGGTTAGGTTAGTTTAATTTAGTTTAGTTTATTTTAGTTTATAGTTTAGTTTAGTTTAGTTTATAATTTATTTTATAATTTAGTATACTTTAGTTTATAGATTAGTTTATTGTTTAGTTAATAATTTAGTTTATTTTAGTTTACGTTAGGTTAGGTTAGGCAAGGTTAGGTTAGGTTAGGTTAGTTTAGTTTAGTTTAGTCTAGTTAAATTTAGTTTAGTTATACTTTAGTTTAGTTTAGTTTATAGTTTAGTTTAGTTTTCTTTATAGTTAAGTTTATAGTTTAGTTTAGTTTAGTTTAGTTTAATTTAGTTTAGCTAAGTTTAGTTTAGTTTAGTTTAGTTTAGTTTTGGGTAGGTTATGTTAGGTTAGGTTAGGTTAGTTTAGTTGAGTTTAGGTTAGGTTAGGTTAGGTTAGGTTAGGTTAGTTTAATTTAGTTGAGTTTAGTTTAGTTTAGGTTAGGTTAGGTAAGGTTAGGTTGGGTTAGGTTAGGTTAGTTTAGTTTAGTCTAGTTTATGTGAGGTTAGGTTAGTTTAGTTTAGTTTAGTCTAGGTTAGGTTTCGCTAGGTTAAGTTAGGTTAGGTTAGTTTAGATTAGTTTAGTTTAGTTTATATTTTAGTTTACTTTAGTTTATTATTTAATTTAGTGTAATTAATTTATAGTTTCGTTTATAGTTTAGTTTGGTTTAGTTTAGTTTTTTTTAGTTAAGCTTAGATTAGTATAGTTTGTCTTAGGTTAGATTAGGTTAGGTGTGATTAGTTTGATTTAGTTGAATTTAATTTAGTTTAGTTTAGTTTATATTTTAGTTTAGTTTAGTCTATAGTTCAATTTATAGTTTAGTTTAGTTTAGTTTTTAGTTTAGGTTATCGTATAGTTTAGTTTAGATTAGTTTAGTTTAGGTCAGTTTATGTTAGGTTAAGTTAGGTTAGGTTAGTTTAGATTAGTTTAGTTTAATTTAGTTTAGTTTATAGTTTAGTTTATTTTAGTTTATAGTTTAATTTAGTTTAGTTTAGTTTAGTGTAGTTTAGTTTGGTTAGGTTAGGTTTGGTTAATTTAGTTTAGTTTAGGTTAGGTTAGGTAAGTTTAATTTATTTTAGTTTAATTTCTAGGTTATTTTATAGTTTTGCTTATAGTTTAGTTTAGTTTATAGTTTAATTTAGTTTAGTTTAATTTAGTTTAGTATAGTTTAACTTGGGTTAGGTTAGGTTAGTTTTGTTTAGTTTAGTTAAGGCTAGGTTACATTAGGTTAGGTTAATTTACTTTAGTATAGTTTAGTTTAGTTCATTTTATTTTAGCTTATAGTTTAGTTTACAGTTTAGGTTAGTTTATTTTAGTTTAGTTTAGTTTGGGGTAGGTTAGGTTAGGTCAGTTTAGTTTAGTTTAATTTATAGTTAAGTTTAATTTAGTTTACTTTGATTTAGTTTAGTTTAGTTTATTTTAGTGCAGCTTATGTTAGGTTAGGTAAGGTAAGTTTAGTTTATAGTTTAATTTATAGTTTAGTTTAGTTTATAGTTTAGTTTATAGTTTAGTTTAGTTTTGTTTATAATAGTTTAGTTTAGGTTAGGTTAGGTTAGTTTAGTTTAGTATAGTTTAGGTTAGGTTTGGCTAGGTTAAGTTCGGTAAGGTTAGTTTAGGCTAGTTTAGTTTAGTTTAGTTTATAGCTTAGTTTACTTTAGTTTATTATTTAATTTAGTGTAGTTTAGTTTATAGTTTAGTTTATTTTAGTTTGTAGTTTAATTTAGTTTTGTTTAGTTTACTTTCGTTTAATTTAGTTTAGTTAAGTTTATAGTTTAATTTATAATTTAGTTTAGTTTAGTTTATATTTTAGTTTATCGTTTAGTTAAGATTAGTTTAGTTTATGTCAGTTTAGGTTAGGTTAAGTTATGTTAGGTTAGTTTAAATTAGTTTAGTTTAGTTTAGTTTATAGTTTAGTTTATTTTAGTTTATAGTTTAATTTAGTTTAATTTAGTTTAGTTTAGTTTACTTTAGGTTAGGTTAAGTTAGGTTAATTTAGTTTATTTTAGGTTAGGTTAGGTAAGTTTAATTTATTTTAGTTTGGTTTAGTTTAATTTATAGTTTAGTTTATAGTTTTGTTTATAGTTTAGTTTAGTTTATAGTTTAATTTAGTTTAGTTTAGTTTAATTTAGGTTAGGTTAGTTTAGTTTAGTTTAGTTTAGTTTATAGTTTAGATTAGTTTATAGTTTACTTTACAGTTTTGTTTAGTTTAGTTTAGTTTAGTTTGGGTTAGGTTAGGTTAGGTTAGGTTTATTTAGTTTAGTTTAGTTTATAGTTTTGTTTAGTTTATTTTACAGTTTAGTTTATCCTTTAGTTTATAGTGTAGTATATAGTTTAGTTTAATTTAGTGTAGTTTAGTTTGGTTTAGTTTAGTATAGTTTAGTTTACTTTAGGTTAGGTTAAATTATGTTAGGTTTGGTTAGCTTACTATAGTTTACTTTAGTTTAGGTTAGGTTAGGTTAGGTTAGTTTAGTTTACTTAACTTTGGTTTAGTTTAGTTTATAATTTATTTTATAGTTTAGTTTAGTTAAGTTTATAGTTTAATTTATAATTTAGTTTATTTTAGTTTAGTTTAAATTAGTTTAGAGTAGGTTAGGTTAGGTTAGGTTAGTTTAGTTTAGTATAGGTTAGGTTAGGTTAGGTTAGGATAGGTTAATTTAGTTTAGTTGAGTTTAATTTAGTTTAGTTTAGTTTAGTTAATAGTTTAATTTATAGTTTAGTTTAGTTTTTTATAGTTAATTTAGTTAATTTGTAGTTTAATATAGTTTAGTTTAGTTTAATTTAGTTTAGTTTATTTTGTAGTTCAGTTTAGTTTAGTTTAGTTTAGGTTAAATTATATTAGGTTCGTTTAGTTTAATTCAGTTTAGATTAGGTTAGATTAGATTACGTTAGGGTAGTTAAGTTTAGTTTAGTTGAATTTAGGTTATAGTTTGATTTATAGTTTAGTTTAGTTTACTTTATAGTTTAGTTTAGTTAATTTATATTTTAATTTACTTTAGTTTAGTTTAATTTAGTTTACTTTAGTTTATAGTTTTGTTTATAGTATAGTTTAGTTTAGTTTAGGTTAATTTATGTTACGTTAGTTTAGTTTAGTTTAGCTGAATTTTGTTTAGTTTAGTTTAGTTTAGGTTACGTTAGCTTAGTTTAGTTTATTTTAGTGTATGTTAGGTTAGGTCAGTTTAGTTTAGTTTATTTTAGTTAATGGTTTAGTTTAGTTTATAATTTATTTTATAATTTAGTGTACTTTAATTTATAGATTAGTTTATGGTTTAGTTAAAATTTTAGTTTAGTTTAGTTTAGTTTAGGTTAGGTTCAGTTAGGTTAGGTTAGTTTTGTTTAGTATAGTTTAGTTTATTTTATATATACTATCCTTAGTTTATAGTTTAGTTCATAGTTTTCTTTAGATTAGTTTAGTTTAAGTTAGGTTAGAGTAGTTTAGTTTAGTTTAGTTTAGTTTTGCTTATGTTAAATTAGGTTAGGTTAGTGTAGTTTAGTTTAATTTAGTTTAGATGAATTTAATTTAGTTTAGTTTAGGTTAGGTTAGGTTAGTTTCGGTTAGTGTAGTTTAGTTTAGTTTAGTGTAGTTTAGTTTGGTTTAGTTTTGTTTAGTTTAGTTTAGTTCAGTTTCGTTTAGGTTAGGTTATGTTAGATTAGGTTAGGTTAGCTTAGCTTAGTTTAGTTTAATTTAGTTTCGGTTAGGTTAGGATAGGTTAGGTTAGTTAAGTTTAGTTTAGTTTAGTTTAGTTAAGTTTAGTTTAGTTTATAGTTTAGTTCAGTTTAGTTTATAGCTTAGTTTGTAGCTTAGTTTTGTTCATAGTTTAATTTAAATTTAAGTTTAGTTTAGTTAAATTACTTAAACTTAGTTTAGTTTAGTTTAGTTTATTTTAGGGTAGCTTATGTTAGGTTAGGTTAGGTTAGTATGGTTTATAGTTTAATTTACTGTTTACTTAAGTTTATAGTTTAAATTTATAGTTTAGTTTAGTTTAGTTTATAATAGTTTAGTTTAGTTTAGTTTAGGTTAGGTTAGGATGGTTTAGTTTAGTTTAGTTTAGTTTAGGTTAGGTTAGGCTAGGTAATGTTATGTTAGGTTAGTTTAGATTAGTTTAGTTTAGTTTAGTTTATAGTTTAGTTTACCTTAGTTTATTATTTAATTTAGTTTAGTTTAGTTTATAGTTTCGTTTATAGTTTAGTTTGGTTTAGTTTAATTTAGTTTACCTTAGGTTAGTTAAGTTTGTTTTAAGTTAGGTTAGGTTAGGTGAGGTTAGTTTAGTTTAGTTTAATTTAGTTTATAGATTAATTTAGTTTAGTTTATAGTTCAATTTACAGTTTAGTTTAGTTTAGTTTATAGTTTAGTTTATCGTTTAGTTTAGTTTAGTTTAGTTTAGTTTAGTTTAGGTTAGAGTAGGTTAGTTTAGATTAGTTTAGTTTAGGTGAGTTTAGTTTAGGTTAAGTTAGCTTAGGTTAGTTTAGATTAATTTAGTTTAATTTAGTTTAGTTTATAGTTTAGTTTATTTTAGTTTGTAGTTTAATTTAGTTTAGTTTAGTTTAGTTTGGTTTAGGTTAGGTTAGGTTAGGTTAGTTTAGTTTAGTTTAGGTTGGGTTATGTTAGATTAGGTTAGATTAGTTTAGTTTGGTTTAGTTTAGTCTAGTTAAATTTAGTTTAGTTATACTTTAGTTTAGTTTGGTTTAGTTTATAGTTTAGTTTAGTTTTGTTTATAGTTAAGTTTATAATTTAGTATAGTTTAGTTTAGTTTAATTTAGAGTAGCTAAGTTTAGTTTAGTTTAGTTTAGTTTAGTTTTGGGTAGGTTATGTTATATTAGGTTAGGTTAGTTTATTTTAGGTTAGTTTAGGTTAGGTTAGGTTAGTTTAGTTTAGTTGAATTTAGTTTAGTTTAGGTTAGGTTAGGTAAGTTTAGGTTATGTTGGGTTAGGTTAGTTCATTTTAGTCCAGTTTATGTTAGGTTAAGTTAGTTTAGTTTAGTTAGGTTTTGTTTATAGTTTAGTTCATAGTTTATTTTAGTTTAATACATAATTTAAATTAGTTTAGTTTAGTTTAGTTTAATTTACGTAAGTTTAGTTTATTTTAGTTTAGGTTAGGTTAGGTTAGGTTAGGTTAGGTTAAGTTAGTTAAGTTTTGTTTATAGTTTAGTTTATTTTAGTTTACAGTTTATTGTACAGCTCAGTTTAGTTTAGTTTAGTATAGTATAGTTTACTTTAGTTTAGGTTAGGTTAGGTTGGGTTAGTTTAGTTTAGTTTAGGTTAGGTTACGTTAGGTAAGGTTAAATTAGATTAAATTATTTTTGTTTAGTTTTGTTTATAGATTACTTTACTTTAGTGTATAGTTTAATTTAGTTTACTTTAGATTATTTTAATTTGGTTTAGTTTATTTTAGTTTAGTTTAGTATAGGTTATGTTAGGTTAGGTAAGTTTAATTCAGTTTAGTTTAGTTTAGTTTATAGTTTAATTTATAGTTTTGTTTATAGTTAATTTAGTTTAGTTTAGTTTAGTTTAGTTTAGTTTAGGTTACGTTAGGTTAGTTTAGTTTAGTTTAGTGTAGTTTAGCTTTGTTTAGGATAGGTTAGGTTAGGTTAGTGTAGATTAGTTTAGGTTAGGTTAGGTTAGTTTGGTTTAGTTTAGTTAAGTTTAATTCAGTTTATTCTTTAGTTTAGTTTAGTTTATTTTATAGTTTAGTTTAGTTTTGTTTATAGTATATTTTGCCATTTAGTATAGTTTAGTTTAATTTATGTTAGGTTAGGTTAGTTTAATTTAGTTTAGATTTGTTTATAGTTAGGTTTACTTTAGTTTATAGTGTAGTTTATAGTTTAGTTTAGTTTAGTTTATAGTTTAATTTAGTTTAGTTTAGTTTAGTTTAATTTAGGTTAATTTAGTTTAGTTTAATTTAGTGTAGTTTAAAATATAGTATCTTTAGTTTATAGTTTTTTTCATAGTTTTGTTTAGTTTAGTTTAGTTTAGTTTAGGTTAGTATAGAGTAGTTTAGTTTAGTTTAGTTTAGGTTAGAATAGGTTAGTGTAGTTTAGTTTAGTTCAGTTTAGTTGAATTTAATTTAGTTTAGTTTAGTTTAGGTTACGTTAGTTTGTGTTAGATTAGTGTAGTTTAATTTAGTTTAGTTTGGTTTAGTTTAGGTTACGTTAGTTTAGTTTAGTTTAGTTTAGTTTAGGTCAGGTTAGGTTAGGTTAGTTTAGTTCAGTTTAGTTTATTTTAGTTTATAGTTTAATTTAGTTTAGTGTAGTTTAGTTTTGTTTAGGTTAAGTTAGGTTAGGTTAGTTTAGTTTAGTTTAGGGTAGGTCACGTTACATTAGGTTAGATTAGGTTAGTTTGGTTTAGTTTAGTATAGTTAAGTTTAGTTTAGTTTATTGTTTAGTTTAGTTTAGTTTATTTTATAGTTTAATTTAGTTTTGATTATAGTTTAGATTGCAGTTTAGTATAATTTAGTTTAGTTTAATTTAGTTTAGGTTAAGTAAGGTTAGCTTAGGTTAGGTTAGTTTAGTTTAGTTTAGTTTATGTTAGGTTAGGTTAGTTTAATTTAGTTTAGATTTGTTTATAGTTTAGTTTAGTTTAGATTATTGTTTAGTTTATAGTTTAGTTTAGTTTATAGTTTAATTTAGTTTAGTTTAGTTTAGTTTAGTTTAATTTAGGTTAGTTTAGTTTAGTTTAGTTTAGTTTAGTTTAAAATATAGTATCTTTAGTTTATAGTTTAGTTTATAGTTTAGTTCATAGTTTTGTTTAGTTTAGTTTAGTTTAATTTAGTTCAGGTTAGTATAGAGTAGTTTAGTTTAGTTTAGTTTATAGTTTAATTTATAGTTTACTTTAGTTTATAGTTTAGTTTATAGTTTAGTTCAGTTTAGTTTATAATAGTTTAGTTTAATTTAGATTATGTTAGGTTTGTTTACTTTAGTATAGATTAGGTTAAGTTATGTTAGGTTAGGTTAGTTAGGTTTAGTTTAGTTTAGTTTATAGTTTAGTTTAGTTGAGTTTAATTTAGTTTAGTTTAGTTTAGTTAATAGTTTAATTTATAGTTTAGTTTGGAATTTTTATAGTTTTATTTAGATAATTTATAGTTTATTTTAGTTTAGTTTAGTTTAATTTAGTTTAGTTTAGTTTATAGTTTAGTTTAGTTTAGTTTAGTTTAGTTTAGGTTAAGTTATATTAGATTCGTTTAGTTTAATTTCGTTTAGATTAGGTTAGAATAGATTACGTTAGGGCAGTTAAGTTTAGTTTAGTTGATTTTAGGTTATAGTTTGATTTATAGTTTAGTTTAGTTTACTTTATAGTTTAGTTTAGTTAATTTATAGTTTAATTTACTTTAGTTTAGTTTAGTTTAATTTAGTTTACTTTTGTTTACAGTTTATTTAAGTTTAGTTTATAGGTCATTTTATAGTTTAGTTTAATTTAGGTTAGGTTGGGTTAGTTCAGTTTAGTTTAGTTTGGGTTAGGTTAGGTTAGTTTAGTTTAGTTTAGAGTTTATTTTATTTTTTAGTTTGTAGTGTAGTTTATAGTTTAGTTTAATTTAGTGTAGTTTAGTTTGGTTTAGTTTAGTATAGTTTCGTTTACGTTAGGTTATGTTAGATTAGGTTAGGTTAGGTTAGCTTACTTTAGTTTAGTTTAGTTTAGGTTAGGTTAGGTTAGTTTAGTGTATAGTTTAGGTAATCGTTTAGTTTAGTTTAGATTAGTTTAGTTTAACTTAGTTTAGTTTATGGTTTAGTTTATTTTAGTTTGTAGTTTAATTTAGGTTTGTTTAGTTTAGGTTGGGTTATGTTAGATTAGGTTAGATTAGGTTAGTTTGGTTTAGTTTAGTCTAGTTAAATTTAGTTTAGTTATACTTTAGTTTAGTTTAGTTTAGTTTATAGTTTAGTTTAGTTTTCTTTATAGTTAAGTTTATGGTTTAGTATAGTTTAGTTTAGTTTAATTTAGTTTAGCTAAGTTTAGTTCAGTTTAGTTTAGTTTAGTTTTGGGTAGGTTATGTTAGGTTAGTTTAGGTTAGTTTAGTTTAGTTTAGGTTAGGTTAGGTTAGTTTAGGTTTATTTTAGTTTAGTTGAGTTTAGTTTATTTTAGGTTAGGTTAGGTAAGGTTAGGCTAGGTTAGGTTACGTTAGTTTAGATTAGTCTAGTTTATGTTAGGTTAGGTTAGTTTAGTTTAGTTTAGTTTTGTTTATAGTTTAGTTTAGTTTAGTTTATAGTTTAGTTCATAGTTTATTTTAGTTTAATATATAGTTTAATTTAGTTTAGTTTAGTTTAATTTAGGTTAATTTAGTTTAGTTTAGGTTAGGTTAGGTTAGGTTAAGTTAGTTCAGTTTAGTATAGTTTAGTTTAGTTTAAAATATAGTATCTTTAGTTTATAGTTTAGTTCATAGTTTTGTTTAGTTTAGTTTAGTTTAGGTTACGTTAGAGTAGTTTAGTTTAGTTTAGTTTAGTTTAGGTTAGATTAGGTTAGGTTAGTGTAGTTTAGTTTAGTTGAATTTAGTTTACTTTAGTTTAGTTTAGGGTAGGTTAGGTTGGTTTAGTTTTAGTATAGGTTAGGTTCAGTTAGCTTAGGTTAGATTAGTTTAGTTCTGTTTAATTTAGTTTAGTTTATATTTTAGTTTATTTTAGTTTGAAGTTTAATTTAGTTTAGTTTAGTTTAGGTTAGGTTAGGTTAGGTTAGGTTGGGTTAGTTTTGTTTAGTTTAGGTTGGTTGGTTTATGTTAGATTAGGTTAGATTAGTTTAGTTTGGTTTAGTTTAGTCTAGTTAAATTTAGTTTAGTTATACTTTAGTTTAGTTTAGTTTAGTTTATAGTTTAGTTTAGTTTTGTATATAGTTAAATTTATAATTTAGTATAGTTTAGTTTAGTTTAATTTGGTTTAGCTAAGTTTAGTTTAGTTTAGTTTAGTTTGGGTAGGTTATGTTAGGTTGAGTTAGGTTTGTTTAGTTTAGTTTAGGTTAGGTTAGGTTAGGTTAGGTTAGTTTAGTTGAGTTTAGTTTTGTTTAGGTTAGGTTAGGTAAGTTTAGGTTAGGTTGGGTTAGGTTAGTTTAGTTTAGTCTAGTTTATGTTAGGTTAGGTTAGTTTAGTTTAGTTAGGTTTTGTTTGTAGTTTAGTTTAGTTTAGTATTATAGTTTAGTTCATAGTTTATTTTAGTTTAATATATAGTTTAATTTAGTTTAGTTTAGTTTAATTTAGTTTAATTTAGGTTAATTTAGTTTAGTTTAGTTTAGGTTGGGTTAGGTTAGGTTAGGTTAGGTTAGGTTAAGTTAGTTCAGTTTAGAATAGTTTAGTTTAGTTTAAAATATAGTATCTTTAGTTTATAGTTTAGTTCATAGTTTTGTTTAGTTTAGTTTAATTTAGTTTCTGTTAGGTTAGAGTAGTTTAGTTTAGTTTAGTCTAGTTTAGGTTAGATTAGGTTAGGTTAGTATAGTTTAGTTTAGTTTAGTTTAGTTGAATTTAGTTTAGTTTAGTTTAGTTTAGTGTAGTTTAGTTTGGTTTAGTTTTGTTTAGTTTAGTTTTGTTTAGTTTCGTTTAGGTTAGGTTATGTTAGATTAGGTTAGATTAGGTTAGGTAAGCTTAGTTTAGTTTAGTTTACTTTAAGTTAGGTTAGGTTAGGTTAGGTTGGTTAAGATTAGTTTAGTTTAGTTTAGTTAGGTTTAGTTTAGTTTATAATTTAGTTCAGTTTAGTTTATAGCTTAGTTTATAGTTTAGTTTAGTTTATAGTTTAATTTATAGTTAAGTTTAGTTTAGTTTAGTTTAATAAAGTTTAGCTTAGTTTAGTTCAGTTTAGGTTATTTTAGGGTAGCTTATGTTAGGTTAGGTTAGGTTAGTTTAGTTTATAGTTTAATTTTTAGTTTAGTTTAGTTTATAGTTTAGTTTATAGTTTAGTTTAGTTTAGTTTATAATAGTTTAAGTTAGTTTAGTTTAGGTTAGGTTAGGTTAGTTTACTTTAGTTTAGTTTAGGTTAGGTTGGGCTAGGTTAAGTTAGGTTAGGTTAGTTTAGATTAGTTTAGTTTAGTTTAATTAATGTTTAATTTACTTTAGTTTATTATTTAATTTAGTTTAGTTTAGTTTATAGTTTCGTTTACAGTTTAGTTTGGTTTAGTTTAGTTTAATTTAGTTTAGCTTAGATTAGTTTAGTTTGTTTTAGGTTAGGTTAAGTTAGGTGAGGTTAGTTTAGTTTAGATGAGTTTAATTAAGTTTAGTTTAGTTTATAGTTTAGTTTAGATTACTTTAGTTTATAGTTCAATTTATAGTTTAATTTAGTTTATAGTTTAGTTTATCGTTTATTTTATTTTAGTTTAGATTATGTTAGGTTAGTTTACTTTAGTATAGGTTAGGTTAAGTTATGTTAGGTTAGGTTATTTAGGTTTAGTTTAGTTCAGTTTATAGTTTAGTTTAGTTGAGTTTAATTTAGTTTAGTTTAGTTTAGTTAATTTAGTTTATAGTTTAGTTTATCGTTTAGTTTAGTTTAGTTTAGATTATGTTAGGTTAGTTTACTTTAGTTAAGGTTAGGTTAGGTTAGTTTAGATTAGTTTAGTTAGGGTCAGTTTGGTTAGGTTAAGTTAGGTTAGGTTAGTTTAGTTATGTTTATAATTTAGTTTATTTTAGTTTACAGTTTATTGTACAGCTCAGTATAGTTTAGTTTAGTATAGTATAGTTTACTTTAATTTAGGTTAGGTTGGGTTAGTTTAGTTTAGTTTATAGTTTAGTTTAGTTTAGTTTACAGTTTAGTTTATCCTTTAGTTTATACTGTAGTTTATAGTTTAGTTTAATTTAGTGTAGTTTAGTTTGGTTTAGTTTAGTATAGTTTAGTTTACTTTAGGTTAGTTTAGATTATGTTAGGTTTGGTTAGCTTACTTTAGTTTAGTTTAATTAAGGTTAGGTTAGTTTAGTTTAGTTAACTTTGGTTTAGTTTAGTTTAGTTTAGTTTAGTTTATAGTTTAGTATATAGTTTAGTTTAGTTAAGTTTATAGTTTAATTTATAATTTATTTTAATTTAGTTTAATTTAGTTTAGAGTAGGTTAGGTTAGGTTAGGTTAGTTTAGTTTAGTTTAGGTTCGGTAATGTTAGGTTAGGTTAGGTTAATTTAGTTTAGTTTAGTTAATAGTTTAATTTATAGTTTAGTTTAGTTTTTTTATAGTTTTATTTGGATAATTTATAGTTTAATTTAGTTTAGTTTAGTTTAATTTAGTTTAGTTTAATTTGTAGTTTAGTTTAGTTTAGTTTAGTTTAGTTTAGGTTAAGTTATATTAGGTTCGTTTAGTTTAATTTCGTTTAGATTAGGTTAGATTAGATTACGTTAGGGCAGTTAAGTTTAGTTTAGTTGAATTTAGGTTATAGTTTGATTTATAGTTTAGTTTAGTTTACTTTATAGTTTAGTTTAGTTCATTTATAGTTTAGTTTACTTTAGTTTATAGTTTTGTTTATAGTTTAGTTTAGTTTAGTTTAGGTTAATTTATGTTACGTTACTTTAGTTTAGTTTAGTTTAGTTTAGGTTATGTTAGGTAAGGTTAGGTTAGGTTAGGTTAGTGTAGTTTAGTTTAGTTTAGCTGAATTTTGTTTAGTTTAGTTTGGTTTAGGTTACGTTAGGTTAGTTTAGTTTAGTTTAATGTATGTTAGGTAAGGTTAGGTTAGTTTAGTTTAGTTTAGTTTAGTTTATAGTTTAGTTTAGTTTAGTTTATAATTTATTTTATAATTTAGTATACTTTAATTTATAGATTAGAATAATTTAGTTAAAATTTTAGTATAGTTTATTTTAGTTTAGGTTAGGTTACGGAAGGTTAGGTTAGGTTAGTTTAGATTAGTTTGGTTTATGTAAAGTTAGGTTAGGTTAGTTTAGTATAGTTTAGTTTACTTTTGTTTACAGTTTAGTTAAGTTTAGTTTATAGGTCAGTTTATAGTTTAGTTTAATTTTCGTTAGGTTGGGTTAGTTCAGTTTAGTTTAGTTAGGGTTACGTTAGGTCAGTTTACTTTAGTTTACAGTTTAGTTTATTTTTAGTTTGTAGTGTAGTTTATAGTTTAGTTTAATTTAGTGTGGTTTAGTTTGGTTTAGTTTAGTATAGTTTCGTTTACATTAGGTTATGTTAGATTGGGTTAGATTAGGTTAGCTTACTTTAGTTGTGTTTAGTTTAGGTTAGGTGAGTTTAGTTTAGTTAAGTTTAGTTTAATTTAGTTTAGTTTAGTTTAGTTTAGTGTATAGTTTCGGTAATCGTTTAGTTTAGTTTAGATTAGTTTAGTTTAGGTCAGTATAGTTTAGGTTCAGTTAGCTTAGGTTAGTTTAGATTAGTTTAGTTTAACTTAGTTTAGTTTATAGTTTAGTTTATTTTAGTTTGTATTTTAATTTAAATTAGTTTAGCTTAGTTTAGGTTGGGTTATGTTAGATTAGGTTAGATTAGGTTAGTTTGGTTTAGTTTAGTCTAGTTAAATTTAGTTTAGTTATACTTTAGTTTAGTTTAGTTTATAGTTTAATTTAGTTTCCTTTATAGTTAAGCATATAGTTTAGTATAGTTTAGTTTAATTTAATTTAGTTTAGCTAAGTTTAGTTTAGTTTAGTTTAGTTTAGTTTTGGGTAGGTTATGTTAGGTTAGGTTAGGTTAGTTTAGTTTAGTTTAGGTCAGGTTAGGTTAGGTTAGGTTAGGTTAGTTTAGTTGAGTTTAGTTTAGTTTAGGTTAGGTTAGGTAAGGTTATGTTAGGTTAGGTTAGGTTAGTTTAGTTTAGTCTAGTTTATGTTAGGTTAGGTTAGTTTAGTTTAGTTTTGTTTTGTTTATAGTTTAGTTTAGTTTAGGTTATAGTTTAGTTCATAGTTTATTTTAGTTTAATATATAGTTTAATTTAGTTTAGTTTAGTTTAATTTAGGTTAATTTAGTTCAGTTTAGGTTAGGTTAGGTTAGGTTAAGTTAGTTCAGTTTAATATAGTTTAGTTTAGTTTAAAATATAGTATCTTTAGTTTATAGTTTAGTTCATAGTTTTGTTTAGTTTAGTTTAGTTTAGGTTAGGTTAGAGTGGTTTAGTTTAGTTTAGTTTAATTTAGTTTAGGTTAGATTAGGTTAGGTTAGTGTAGTTTAGTTCAGTTGAATTTGGTTACTTTAGTTTAGTTTAGGGTAGGTTAAGTTGGTTTAGTTTTAGTATAGGTTAGGTTCAGTTAGCTTAAGTTAGATTAGTTTAGTTTAGTTTAATTTAGTTTAGTTTATAGTTTAGTTTATTTTAGTTTGATGTTTAATTTAGTTTAGTTTAATTAATTTTAGGTTAGGTTAGGTTAGGCTAGTTTTGTTTAGTTTAGTTTGGGTTATGTTAGATTAGGTTAGATTAGGTTAGTTTGGTTTAGTTTAGTCTAGTTATATTTAGTTTAGTTATACTTTAGTTTAGTTTAGTTTATAGTTTAGTTTAGTTTTGTATATAGTTAAGTTTATAATTTAGTATAGTTTAGTTTAGTTTAATTTAGTTTTGCTAAGTTTAGTTTAGTTTAGTTTAGTTTAGCTTTGGGTAGGTTATATTAGGTTAGGTTAGGTTTGTTTAGTTTAGTTTAGGTTAGTTTAGGTTAGGTTAGGTTAGTTTAGTTTAGTTGAGCTTAGTTTAGTTTAGGTTAGGTTAGGTAAGTTTAGGTTAGGTTAGTTTAGTTCAGTCTAGTTTATGTTAGGTTAGGTTAGTTTAGTTTAGTTAGGTTTTGTTTATAGTTTAGATTAGTTTAGTTTATAGTTTAGTTCATAGTTTATTTTAGTTAATTATATAGTTTAATTTAGTTTAGTTTAGTTTAATTTAGGTTAATTTAGTTTAGTTTAGTTTAGGTTAGGTTAGGTTAGGTTAGGTTATGTTAGTTCAGTTTAGTATAGTTTAGTTTAGTTTAAAATATAGTATCTTTAGTTTATAGTTTGGTTTATAGTTTTATTTAGTTTAGTTTAGTTTAGTTTAGGTTAGGTTAGAGTAGTTTTGTTTAGTTTAGTTTAATTTAGGTTAGATTAGGTTAGGTTAGTGTAGTTTAGTTTAGTTTAGTTTAGTTGAATTTAGTTTAGTTTAGTTTAGTTTAGGGTAGGTTAGGTTGGTTTAGTTTTAGTATAATTTAGTTTCAGTTAGGTTAGGTTAGTTTAGTTTAGTTTAGTTTATAGTTTAGTTTATACTTTAGTTTATATTTTACTTTATAGTTTAGTTTAGTATAGTGTAGTTTAGTTTCGTTAAGTTTTGTTTAGTTTAGTTTTGTTTAGTTTCGTTTAGGTTAGGTTATGTTAGATTAGGTTAGATTAGGTTAGGTAAGCTTAGTTTAGTTTAGTTTACTTTAAGTTATGTTTGGTTTGGTTAGGTTAGGTTAGTTAAGATTAGTTTAGTTGAGTTTAGTTAGGTTTAGTTTAGTTTATAATTTAGTTCAGTTTAGTTTATAGCTTAGTTTATAGTTTAGTTTAGTTTATAGTTTAATTTATAGTTAAGTTTAGTTTAGTTCAGTTTAATTAAGTTTAGCTTAGTTTAGTTTAGTTCAGTTTAGGTTATTTTAGGGTAGCTTATGATAGGTTAGGTTAGGTTAGTTTAGTTTATAGTTTAATTTATAGTTTAGTTTAGTTTATAGTTTAGTTTATTGTTTAGTTTAGTTTAGTTTATAGTTTAGTTTAGTTTAGTTTATAATAGTTTAAGTTACTTTAGGTTAGGTTAGGTTAGTTTACTTTAGTTTAGTTTAAGTTAGGTTAGGCTAGGTTAAGTTAGGTTAGGTTAGTTTAGATTAGTTTAGTTTAGTTTAATTTATAGTTTAGTTTATTTTAGTTTATTATTTAATTTAGTTTAGTTTATAGTTTCGTTTACAGTTTAGTTTGGTTTAGTTTAGTTTAATTTAGTTTAGCTTAGATTAGTTTAGTTTGTTTTAGGTTAGGTTAAGTTAGGTGAGGTTAGTTTAATTTAGATGAGTTTAATTTAGTTTAGTTTAGTTTATAGTTTAGTTTAGTTTACTTTAGTTTATAGTTCAAATTATAGTTTAGTTTAGTTTAGTTTATAGTTTAGTTTATCGTTTAGTTTAGTTTAGTTTAGTATAGTTTAGGTTAGGTTAGTTTAGATTAGTTTAGTTTAGGTCAGTTTAGGTTATGTTAAGTTAGGTTAGTTTAGTTTTGTTTATAGTTTAATTTATTTTAGTTTACAGTTTATTGCACAGCTCAGTATAGTTTAGTTTAGTATAGTATAGTTTACTTTAGTTTAGGTTAGGTTAGGTAAGGTTAATTTAGATTAAATTAGTTTACTTTAGCTTTGTTTATAGTTTAATTTACTTTAGTTTATAGCTTAAATTAGTTTACTTTAGGTTATTTTAATTTGGTTTAGTTTAGTTTAGGTTAGGTTAGGTTAGTTTAGTTTAGTATAGGTTATGTTAGATTATTTTAGTTTAATTCAGTTTAGTTTAGTTTAGTTTATAGTTTAATTTATAGTTATTTTTATAGTTAATTTAGTTTAGTTTAGTTTAGGTTAAATTATGTTAATTTACTTTAGTTTACGTTACGTTAGGTTAATTTAGTTTAGTTTAGTGTAGTTTAGTTTTGTTTAGGTTAGGTTAGGTTACGTTAGGTTAGTTTAGATTAGTTTAGGTTAGGTTATGTTAGATTAGATTAGGTTAGGTTAGTTTGGTTTAGTTTAGTCTATTTAAGTTTAGTTCAGTTTATTCTTTAGTTTAGTTTAGTTTATTTTATAGTTTAGTTTAGTTTTGTTTATAGTTCAGTTTGCAGTTTAGTATAGTTTAGTTTAGTTTAATTTAGTTTAGGTTAAGTAAGGTTAGGTTAGGTTAGGTTAGTTTAGTTTAGTTTAGTTTATAAATTAGTTTATAGTTTAGTTTAGTTTTGTTTAGTGTGGGTTAGGTTAAGTAAGCTTAGGTTAGTTTAGTTTAGTTCAGTTTATACTTTAGTTTAGTTTAGAGTTTAGTTTAGTTTAGTTTATAATAGTTTAGTTTAGGTTAAGTTAGGTTAGTTTAGTTTAGTTTAGTTTAGGTTAGACTTGGCTGGGTTAAGTTAGGTTAGGTTAGTTTAGGTTAGTTTGGTTTAGTTTAGTTTATAGTTTAGTTTACTTTAGTTTTTTATTTAATTTAGTGTAGTTTAGTTTATAGTTTAGTTTATAGTTTAGTTTATTTTAGTTTGTAGTTTAATTTAGTTTTGTTTAATTTAGTTTAGTTTGGGTTAGGTTAGTTTAGTTTAGTTTCGTTTAATTTAGTTTAGTTCAGTTTATAGTTTAGTTATGTTTAGTTTATAGTTTAATTTATAATTTAGTTTAGTTTAGTTGATCTTTTAGTTTATCGTTTAGTTTATTTTAGATTAGTTTAGTTTAGGTCAGTTTAGGTTAGGTTAAGTTAGGTTAGGTTAGTTTAGATTAGTTTAGTTTAGTTTAGTTTATAGTTTAGTTTATTTTAGTTTACAGTTTAATTTAGTTTAGTTTAGTTTACTTTAGGTTAGGTTAGGTTAGGTTAATTTAGTTTAGTTTAGGTTAGGTTAGGTAAGTTTAATTTAGTTTAGTTTGGTTTAGTTTAATTTATAATTTAGTTTATAGTTTTGTTTATAGTTTAGATTAGTTTATAGTTTAATTTAGTTTAGTTTAGTTTAGTTTTATTTAGGTTAGGATAGTTTATTTTAGTTTAGTTTAGTTTATAGTTTAGATTAGTTTAGTTTACAGGTTAGCTTATTGTTTAGTTTATAGTGTAGTTTATAGTTTAGTTTAATTTAGTTTAGTTTAGTTTGGTGTAGTTTAGTATAGTTTTGTTTACCTTAGGTTAGGTGAGATTATGTTAGGTTAGGTTAGCTTACTTTAGTTTAGTTTAGGTTAGGTTAGATTAGGTTAGTTTAGTTAACTTTGGTTTAGTTTAGTTTAGTTAGTTTAGTTTATAATTTAGTTTATAGTTATGTTTAGTTTAGTTTATAGTTTAATTTATAATTTAGTTTAGTTTAGTTTAGTTTAGTTTAATTTAATTTTGAGTATGTTAGGTTAGGTTAGGTTAATTTAGTTTAGTTGAGTTTAATTTAGTTTAGTTTAGTTTAGTTTATAATTTAATTTATAGTTTAGTTTAGTTTACTTTATAGTTTAGTTTAGTTAATTTATAGTTTAATTTAGTTTAGTTTAGTTTAATTTAATTTAGTTTAGTTTATAGATTTGTTTATAGTTTAGTTTAGTTTAGTTTAGGTTAAGTTATGTTAGGTTCGTTTAGTTTAATTTAGTTTAGATTAGGTTACGTTAGATTAGGTTAGGGTAGTTAAGTTTAGTTTAGTTGAATTTAGTTTATAGTTTAATTTATAGTTTAGTTTAGTTTACTTTATAGTTTAGTTTAGTTAATTTACAGTTTAATATACTTTAGTTTAGTCTAGTTTAATTTAGTTTACTTTAATTTATAGTTTTGTTTATAGTTTAGTTTAGTTTAGTTTAATTTGTTTAGGTTAATTTATGTTAGGTTAGTTTAGTTTAGATTAGGTTATGTTAGGTTAGGTTAGGCTAGTGTAGTTTAGTTTAGTTTAGCTAAATTTTGTTTAGTTTAGTTTAGGATACGTTAGGTTAGTTTAGTTTAGTTTAGTTAAGTGTATGTTAGGTTAGGTTAGGTTAGTGTAATTTAGTTTTGTTTATTTTAGTTTATAGTTTAGTTTAGTTTAGTTTATAATTTATTTTATAGTTTAGTATACGTTAGTTTATAGATTAGTTTATAGTTTAGATAATATTTTATTTTAGTTTAGTTTAGATTAGGTTAGGGAAGGTTAGGTTAGGTTAGTTTATTTTAGTTTAGTTTATGTAAGGTTAGGTTAGGTTAGTTTGGTATAGTTTAGTTTAGTTTTGTTTATAGTTTAGTTTAGTTTAGTTTATAGTTCAGTTTATAGTTTAGTTTAGTTTAGTTTAGGTTAGGTTGGGTTAGTTTAGTTTATGTTAGGTTAGGTTAACTTAGGTTAGTTTAGTTTAGTATAGTTTAGTTTAGTTTAGTTTATAGTTTAGTTTATTTTATTTTATAGTTTAGTTTATAGTTTTGTTTAGTTTAGTTTAGTTTAGTTAGTTTAGGTTAGGTTAGGTTAGTTTAGAGTAGTTTAGTTTAGGTTAAGTTATGATAGGTTAGTGCAGTTTAATTTAATTTAGTTAGTTTAGTTGAATTTAATTTATTTTAGTTAGGTCAGTTTAGGTAAGTTAGGTTAGTTTAGTTTAGTATAGGTTAGGTTAGGTTAGGTTGGGTTAAGTTAGTGTATTTTCATTTAGTTTGGTTTATTTTAGTTTAGTTTAATATGAGGTTCCGTTTAGTTTAGTTTTGTTTAATTTAGTTTAGTTTATAGTTTAGTTGAGTTTAGGTTAGTTTAGTTGAGTTTAGTTTAGTTTAGTTTAGTTTAGGTTAAGTTAGGATAGATTAACTTTGTTTAGGATAGGTTATGTTAGATTAGGTTAGGTTAGTTTGGTTTAGTTTAGTCTAGTTAAGTTTAGTTTAGTTTATAGTTTAATTTATGATTTAGTTTAGTTTAGTTTAATTTATTTTAGGTTAGGTTAGGTTAGTTTAATTTAGTTGAGTTTAATTTAGTTTAGTTTAGTTTATAGTTTAATTTATAGTTTAGTTTAGTTTACTTTATAGTTTAGTTTAGATAATTTATAGTATAATTTAGTTAAGTTTAGTTTAATTTAGTTTAGTTTAGTTTAGTTTGTAGTTTAGTTTAGTTTAGTTTAGTTTAGTTTAGGTTAAGTTATGTTTGGTTCGTTTAGTTTAATTTAGTTTAGATTAGGTTAGATTAGATTACGTTAGGGCGGTTAAGTTTAGTTTAGTTGAATTTAGGTTATAGTTTGATTTATTATTTAGTTTAGTTTACTTTATAATTTAGTTTAGTTAATTTATATTTTAATTTACTTTAGTTTAGTTTAGTTTAATTTAGTTTACTTTAGTTTATAGTTTTGTTTATAGTTTAGTTTAGTTTAGTTTAGGTTAGGTAAAGTAAGGTTAGTTTAGGTTAGGTTAGTGTAGTTTAGTTTAGTTTAGCTGAATTTTGTTTAGTTTAGTTTAATTTAGGTTACGTTAGGTTAGTTTAGTTTAGTGTAGTGTATGTTAGGTTAGGTTAGGTTAGTTTAGTTTAGTTTAGTTTAGTTTATAATTTATTTTAATATTTAGTTTAGTTTTGTTTATAGTTTAGTTTGCAGTTTAGTTTAGTTTAGTTTAGTTAAAATTTTAGTTTAGTTTATTTTAGTTTAGGTTAGGTTACGGAAGGTTAGGTTAGGTTAGGTTAGTTTAGATTAGTTTGGTTTATGTAAAGTTAGGTTAGGTTAGTTTAGTATAGTTTAGTTTACTTTTGTTTACAGTTTAGTTAAGTTTAGTTTATAGTTCAGTTTATAGTTTAGTTTAGTTTAGGTTAGGTTGGGTTAGTTCAGTTTAGTTTAGTTTGGGTTAGGTAAGGTTAGTTTAGTTTAGTTTACAGTTTAGTTTATTCTTTAGATTATAGTGTAGTTTATAGTTTAGTTTAATTTAGTGTAGTTTAGTTTGGTTCATTTTAGTATAATTTCGTTTACGTTAGGTTATGTTGGATTAGGTTAGGTTAGGTTAACTTACTTTAGTTTAGTTTAGGTTAGGTTAGGTTAGGTTAGTTTAGTTTAGTTAAGTTTAGTTTAATTTAGTCTAGTTTCGTTTAGTGTATAATTTAGGTAATCGTTTAGTTTAGTTTAGATTAGTTTAGTTTAGGTCAGTTTAGTTTAGGTAAAGTTAGCTTAGGTTAGTTTAGATTAGTTTAGTTTAATTTACTTTAGTTTATAGTTTAGTTTATTTAAGTTTGTACTTTAATTTAGATTAGTTTAGTTTAGTTAAGAATGGGTTATGTTAGATTAGGTTAGATTAGGTTAGTTTGGTTTAATTTAGTCTAGTTAAATTTAGTTTAGTTATACTTTGGTTTAGTTTAGTTTAGTTTATAGATTAGTTTAGTTTTCTTTATAGTTAAGTTTATAGTTTAGTATAGTTTAGTTTAGTTTAATTTAGTTTAGCTAAGTTTAGTTTAGTTTAGTTTAGTTTAGTTTTGGGTAGGTTATGTTAGGTTAGGTTAGGTTAGTTTAGTTTAGTTTAGGTTAGGTTAGGTTAGGTTAGGTTAGTTTAGTTTAGTTGAGTTTAGTTTAGTTTAGGTTAGGTTAGGTAAGATTAGGTTAGGTAAGGTTAGGTTAGTTTAGTTTAGTCTAGTTTATGTTAGGTTAGGATAGTTAAGTTTAGTTTAGTCTAGGTTAGGTTTCGCTAGGGTAAGTTAGGTTAGGTTAGTTTGGATTAGTTTAGTTTAGTTTATATTTTAGTTTACTTTAGTTTATTATTTAATTTAGTGTAGTTTAGTTTATAGTTTCGTTTATAGTTTAGTTTGGTTTAATTTAGTTTTTTTTAGTTTAGCTTAGATTAGTTTAGTTTGTCTTAGGTTAGGTTAGGTTAGGTAAGATTAGTTTAATTTAGTTGAGTTTAATTTAATTTAGTTTAGTTTTAATTTTAGTTTAGTTTAGTCTATAGTTCAATTTATAATTTAGTTTAGTTTAGTTTTTAGTTTAGGTTATTGTTTAGTTTAGTTTAGATTAGTTTAGTTGAGGTCAGTTTAGGTTAGGTTAAGTTAGGTCAGGTTAGTTTAGATTAGTTTAGTTTAAATTAGTTTAGTTTATAGTTTAGTTTATTTTAGTTTATAGTTTAATTTAGTTTAGTTTAGTTTAGTGTAGTTTAGTTTGGTTAGGTTAGGTTAGGTTAATTTAGTTTAGTTTAGGTTAAGTTAGGTAAGTTTTATTTAGTTTAGTTTAATTTATAGTTTATTTTATAGTTTTGCTTATAGTTTAGTTTAGTTTATAGATTAATTTAGTTTAGTTTAGTTTAGTTTAGTATAGTTTAACTTGGGTTAGGTTAGGTTAGTTTAGTTTAGTTAAGGTTAGGTTAGGTTAGGTTAATTTACTTTAGCATAGTTTAGTTTAGTTTATTTTAGTTTAGTTTATAGTTTAGTTTACAGTTTAGGTTAGTTTGGTTTAGTTTGGGTTAGGTTAGGTTAGGTCAGTTTAGTTTAGTTTAGTTTATAGTTTAGTTTAGTTTAGTTTATAATAGTTTAGTTTAGTTTAGTTTAGGTTATGTTAGGTTAGTTTAGTTTAGTATAGGTTAGATTAAGTTAGGATAAGTTAGGTTAGTTAGGTTTAGTTTAGTTTAGTCTATAGTTTAGTTTAGTTTAGTTTAGTTTGTAGTTTAGTTTATACTTTAGTTTATATTTTAGTTTATAGTTTAGTTTATTTAGGTGTTGTTTATTTTGGTTTAGTTTTGTTTAGTTTAGTTTAAATTAGTTTCGTTTAGGTTAGGTTATGTAAGTTTAGGTTAGGTTGGGTTAGGTTAGTTTAGTTCAGTCTAGTTTATGCTAGGTTAGGTTAGTTTAGTTTACTTTGGTATTGTTTATAGTTTAGTTTACTTTAGTTTATAGTTTAGTTCATGGTTTATTTTAGTTTAATATATAGTTTAATTTAGTTTAGTTTAGTTTAGTTTAGTTTAATTTAGGTTAATTTAGTTTAGTTTAGTAAAGGTTAAGTTAGGTTAGGTTAGGTTAAGTTAGTTCAGTTTAGTATATTTTAGTATTGTTTAAAATATAGTATCTTTAGTTTATAGTTTAGTTCATAGTTTTGTTTAGTTTAGTTTAGGTTAGGTAAGAGTAGTTTAGTTTAGTTTAGTTTAGTTTAGGTTAGGTTAGTGTAGTTAAGTTTAGTTTAGTTTAGTTGAATTTAGATTAGTTTAGTTTAGGGTAGGTTAGGTTGGTTTAGTTTTAGTATAGTTTAGGTTCAGTTAGGTTAGGTCAGTTTAGTTTACTTTAGTTTATTATTTAATTTAGTTTAGTTTAGTTTATAGTTTCGTTTATAGTTTAGTTTGGTTTAGTTTAGTTTAATTTAGTTTAACTTAGATTAGTTTAGTTATTTTTAGGTTAGGTTAGGTTAGGTGAGGTTAGTTTAGTTCAGTTTAGTTTAATTTAGTTTAGTTTAGTTTATAGCTTAGTTTAGTTTAGTTTATAGTTCAATTTATAGTTTAGTTTAGTATATTTTATCGTTTAGTTTAGTTTAGTATAGTTTAGTTTAGGTTAGAGTAGGTTAGTTTAGATTAGTTTAGTTTAGCGCAGTTTAGGTTAGGTTAAGTTAGGTTATTTCGTTTGGTTTAGTTTAGTTTAGTTTAGTTTATAGTTTAGTTTAGTTTAAAGTTTAGTTTATAGTTTAGTTTATAGTTTAGTTTATAGTTTAGTTTAGATTAGTGTAGTTTAGTTTGGTTTAGTTTATTTTAGTTTAGTTCAGTTTAGTTTCGTTTAGCTTAGGTTATGTTATATTAGGTGAGCTTAGGTTAGCTTAGTTTACCCTAGTTTAGTTTAGGTTAGGTAAGGTTAGAATAGGTTAGTTAAATTTAGTTTAGTTTAGTTTAGATAGGTTTAGTTTAGTTATAGTTTAGTTTATAGTTTAGTTTAGATTATAATTTAATTTATAGTTTAGTTTAGATTAGTTTAATTTAGTTTAGCTTTCTTTAGTTTCCCTTAGATTACTTTACTTTAGGATATATTAGCTTAGGTTAGTTTAGTTTAGTTTAGTTTAATTAAGGTTAATTTAGTTTAATTTAGTTTAGTTTAGGTTAGGTTAGGTTAGTTTAGTTTAGTATAGTTTAATTTAGTTTAAAATATAGTATCTTTAGTTTATAGTTTAGTTCATGGTTTTGTTTAGTTTAGTTTAGTTTAGGTTAGGTTAGAGAAAGTTTAGTTTAGTTTAGTTTAGGTTAGAATAGGTTAGGTTAGTGTAGTTTAATTTAGTTTAGTTTAGTTGAATTTAATTTAGTTTTGTTTAGTTTAGGTTAGGTTAGGTCAGTTTAATTTAGTATAGGTTAGGTTAAGTTAGGTTAGCTTAGTTTAGTTTATAGTTTAGTTTAGTTTAGTTTATAGTGTGGTTTATACTTTAGTTTATATTTTAGTTTATAGTTCAGTTTAGATTAGTGTAGTTTAGTTTGGTTTAGTTTGGTTTAGTTTAGTTTAAATTAGTTTCGCTTAGGTTAGGTTAAGTTAGAATAGGTTAGGTTAGGTAAGCTTAGTTTAGTTTAGTTTAGGTTAGGTTAGGCTTGGTTAGGTTAGGTTGGTTAAGTTCAGTTTAGTTTAGTTTAGTTAAGTTTAGTTTAGTTTATAGTTTAGTTCAGTTTAGTTTATAGCTTAGTTTATAGTTTAGTTTAGTTTATAGTTTAATTTATAGTTAAGTTTAGTTTAGTTTAGTTTAATTTAGGTTAGTTAAGTTTATTTTAAAGTAGCTTATGTTAGGTTAGGTTAGTTTATAGTTTAATTTATAGTTTAGTTTAGTATATAATTTAGTTTATAGTTTAGTTCAGTTTATAATAGTTTAGTTTAGGTTAGGTTAGGTTAGGTTAGGTTAGTTTAGTTTAGTTTAGTTTAGGTTAGGTTTGGCTAGGGTAGGTTAGGATAGGTTAATTTAGATTAGTTTAGTTTAGTTTAGTTTATAGTTTAGTTTGATTTAGTTTATTATTTAATTTAGTGTAGTTTAGTTTATAGCTTCGTTTATAGTTTAGTTTGGTTTAGTTTAGTTTGTCTTAGGTTAGGTTAGGTTAGGTGAGATTAGTTTAGTTGAGTTTAATTTAGTTTAGTTTATAGTTTAATTTAGTTTAGTTTATAGTTCAATTTATAGATTAGTTTAGCTTATAGTTTATGGTACCGTTTAGTATAGTTTAGATTAGTTTAGTTTACGTTAGTTTAGATTAGGTTAAGTTAGGTTAGGTTAGTTTAGATTAGTATAGTTTAATTTAGTTTAGTTTATAGTTTAGTTTATTTTAGTTTATAGTTTAATTTAATTTAGTTTAGTTTAGTTTAGGTTAGGTTACGTTAGGTTAGGTTAATTTAGTTTAGTGTAGGTTAGGTTAGGTTAGGTAAGGTTAATTTACTTTAGTAAAGTTTAGTTTAGTTTATTATAGTTTATTTTATTGTTTAGTTTAGTTTATAGTTTATTTACAATTTTGTTTAGTTTAGTTTAGTTTAGTTTAGTTTGGGTTAGGTTGGGTTAGGTTAGGTTAGTTTAGATTAGTTTAGTTTATAGTTTAGTTTAATTTAGTTTACAGTTTAGTGTATCCTTTAGTTTATAGTGTAGTTTATAGTTTAGTTTAATTTAGTGTAGTTTAGTTTGGTTTAGCTTAGTATAGTTTTGTTTACTTTAGGTTAGGTGAGATTATGTTAAGTTAGGTTCGCTTACTTTAGTTTAGTTTAGTTTAATTTAGGTTAGGTTAGGTTAGTTTATTTAACTTTGGTTTAGTTTAGTGTAGTTTAGTTTATAGTTTAGTTTATAGTTTAGTTTATATTAGTTTAGTTTATAGTTTAGTTTAGTTTATAGTTTATTTACAATTTTGTTTAGTTTAGTTTAATTTAGTTTAGATTATGTTAGGTTAGTTTAATTTAGTTAAGGTTAGGTTAGGTTAGTTTAGATTAGTTTAGTTAGGGTCAGTTTGGTTAGGTTAAGTTAGGTTAGGTTAGTTTAGTTATGTTTATAATTTAGTTTATTTTAGTTTACAGTTTATTGTACAGCTCAGTATAGTTTAGTTTAGTATAGTATAGTTTACTTTAATTTAGGTTAGGTTGGGTTAGTTTAGTTTAGTTTATAGTTTAGTTTAGTTTAGTTTACAGTTTAGTTTATCCTTTAGTTTATACTGTAGTTTATAGTTTAGTTTAATTTAGTGTAGTTTAGTTTGGTTTAGTTTAGTATAGTTTAGTTTACTTTAGGTTAGTTTAGATTATGTTAGGTTTGGTTAGCTTACTTTAGTTTAGTTTAATTTAGGTTAGGTTAGTTTAGTTTAGTTAACTTTGGTTTAGTTTAGTTTAGTTTAGTTTATAGTTTAGTATATAGTTTAGTTTAGTTAAGTTATTAGTTTAATTTATAATTTATTTTAATTTAGTTTAATTTAGTTTAGAGTAGGCTAGGTTAGGTTAGGTTAGTTTAGTTTAGTTTAGGTTAGGTAATGTTAGGTTAGGTTAGGTTAATTTAGTTTAGTTTAGTTAATAGTTTAATTTATAGTTTAGTTTAGTTTTTTTATAGTTTTATTTGGATAATTTATAGTTTAATTTAGTTTAGTTTAGTTTAATTTAGTTTAGTTTAATTTGTAGTTTAGTTTAGTTTAGTTTAGTTTAGTTTACTTTAGGTTAAGTTATGTTTGGTTCGTTTAGTTTCATTTAGTTTAGATTAGGTTAGATTAGATTACGTTAGGGCAGTTAAGTTTAGTTTAGTTGAATTTAGGTTATAGTTTGATTTATTGTTTAGTTTAGTTTACTTTATAATTTAGTTTAGTTGATTTATAGTTTAGTTTACTTTAGTTTATAGTTTTGTTTATAGTTTAGTTTAGTTTAGTTTAGGTTAATTTATGTTACGTTACTTTAGTTTAGTTTAGTTTAGTTTAGGTTATGTTAGGTAAGGTTAGGTTAGGTTAGGTTAGTGTAGTTTAGTTTAGTTTAGCTGAATTTTGTTTAGTTTAGTTTGGTTTAGGTTACGTTAGGTTAGTTTAGTTTAGTTTAATGTATGTTAGGTAAGGTTAGGTTAGTTTAGTTTAGTTTAGTTTAGTTTATAGTTTAGTTTAGTTTAGTTTATAATTTATTTTATAATTTAGTATACTTTAATTTATAGATTAGTAATAATTTAGTTAAAATTTTAGTATAGTTTATTTTAGTTTAGGTTAGGTTACGGAAGGTTAGGTTAGGTTAGTTTAGATTAGTTTGGTTTATGTAAAGTTAGGTTAGGTTAGTTTAGTATAGTTTAGTTTACTTTTGTTTACAGTTTAGTTAAGTTTAGTTTATAGGTCAGTTTATAGTTTAGTTTAATTTTCGTTAGGTTGGGTTAGTTCAGTTTAGTTTAGTTAGGGTTACGTTAGGTCAGTTTACTTTAGTTTACAGTTTAGTTTATTTTTAGTTTGTAGTGTAGTTTATAGTTTAGTTTAATTTAGTGTGGTTTAGTTTGGTTTAGTTTAGTATAGTTTCGTTTACATTAGGTTATGTTAGATTGGATTAGATTAGGTTAGCTTACTTTAGTTGTGTTTAGTTTAGGTTAGGTTAGTTTAGTTTAGTTAAGTTTAGTTTAATTTAGTTTAGTTTAGTTTAGTTTAGTGTATAGTTTCGGTAATCGTTTAGTTTAGTTTAGATTAGTTTAGTTTAGGTCAGTATAGTTTAGGTTCAGTTAGCTTAGGTTAGTTTAGATTAGTTTAGTTTAACTTAGTTTAGTTTATAGTTTAGTTTATTTTAGTTTGTATTTTAATTTAAATTAGTTTAGCTTAGTTTAGGTTGGGTTATGTTAGATTAGGTTAGATTAGGTTAGTTTGGTTTAGTTTAGTCTAGTTAAATTTAGTTTAGTTATACTTTAGTTTAGTTTAGTTTATAGTTTAGTTTAGTTTCCTTTATAGTTAAGCATATAGTTTAGTATAGTTTAGTTTAATTTAATTTAGTTTAGCTAAGTTTAGTTTAGTTTAGTTTAGTTTAGTTTTGGGTAGGTTATGTTAGGTTAGGTTAGGTTAGTTTAGTTTAGTTTAGGTTAGGTTAGGTTAGGTTAGGTTAGGTTAGGTTAGTTTAGTTGAGTTTAGTTTAGTTTAGGTTAGGTTAGGTAAGGTTATGTTAGGTTAGGTTAGGTTAGTTTAGTTTAGTCTAGTTTATGTTAGGTTAGGTTAGTTTAGTTTAGTTTTGTTTTGTTTATAGTTTAGTTTATTTTATTTTATAGTTTAGTTTATAGTTTTGTTTAGTTTAGTTTAGTTTAGTTAGTTTAGGTTAGGTTAGGTTAGTTTAGAGTAGTTTAGTTTAGGTTAAGTTATGATAGGTTAGTGCAGTTTAATTTAATTTAGTTAGTTTAGTTGAATTTAATTTATTTTAGTTAGGTCAGTTTAGGTAAGTTAGGTTAGTTTAGTTTAGTATAGGTTAGGTTAGGTTAGGTTGGGTTAAGTTAGTGTATTTTCATTTAGTTTGGTTTATTTTAGTTTAGTTTAATATGAGGTTCCGTTTAGTTTAGTTTCGTTTAATTTAGTTTAGTTTATAGTTTAGTTGAGTTTAGGTTAGTTTAGTTGAGTTTAGTTTAGTTTAGTTTAGTTTAGGTTAAGTTAGGATAGATTAACTTTGTTTTGGATAGGTTATGTTAGATTAGGTTAGGTTAGTTTGGTTTAGTTTAGTCTAGTTAAGTTTAGTTTAGTTTATAGTTTAATTTATGATTTAGTTTAGTTTAGTTTAATTTATTTTAGGTTAGGTTAGGTTAGTTTAATTTAGTTGAGTTTAATTTAATTTAGTTTAGTTTATAGTTTAATTTATAGTTTAGTTTAGTTTACTTTATAGTTTAGTTTAGATAATTTATAGTATAATTTAGTTAAGTTTAGTTTAATTTAGTTTAGTTTAGTTTAGTTTGTAGTTTAGTTTAGTTTAGTTTAGTTTAGTTTAGGTTAAGTTATGTTTGGTTCGTTTAGTTTAATTTAGTTTAGATTAGGTTAGATTAGATTACGTTAGGGCGGTTAAGTTTAGTTTAGTTGAATTTAGGTTATAGTTTGATTTATTATTTAGTTTAGTTTACTTTATAATTTAGTTTAGTTAATTTATATTTTAATTTACTTTAGTTTAGTTTAGTTTAATTTAGTTTACTTTAGTTTATAGTTTTGTTTATAGTTTAGTTTAGTTTAGTTTAGGTTAGGTAAAGTAAGGTTAGTTTAGGTTAGGTTAGTGTAGTTTAGTTTAGTTTAGCTGAATTTTGTTTAGTTTAGTTTAATTTAGGTTACGTTAGGTTAGTTTAGTTTAGTGTAATGTATGTTAGGTTAGGTTAGGTTAGTTTAGTTTAGTTTAGTTTAGTTTATAATTTATTTTAATATTTAGTTTAGTTTTGTTTATAGTTTAGTTTGCAGTTTAGTTTAGTTTAGTGTAGTTAAAATTTTAGTTTAGTTTATTTTAGTTTAGGTTAGGTTACGGAAGGTTAGGTTAGGTTAGGTTAGTTTAGATTAGTTTGGTTTATGTAAAGTTAGGTTAGGTTAGTTTAGTATAGTTTAGTTTACTTTTGTTTACAGTTTAGTTAAGTTTAGTTTATAGTTCAGTTTATAGTTTAGTTTAGTTTAGGTTAGGTTGGGTTAGTTCAGTTTAGTTTAGTTTGGGTTAGGTAAGGTTAGTTTAGTTTAGTTTACAGTTTAGTTTATTCTTTAGATTATAGTGTAGTTTATAGTTTAGTTTAATTTAGTGTAGTTTAGTTTGGTTCATTTTAGTATAATTTCGTTTACGTTAGGTTATGTTGGATTAGGTTAGGTTAGGTTAACTTACTTTAGTTTAGTTTAGGTTAGGTTAGGTTAGGTTAGTTTAGTTTAGTTAAGTTTAGTTTAATTTAGTCTAGTTTCGTTTAGTGTATAATTTAGGTAATCGTTTAGTTTAGTTTAGATTAGTTTAGTTTAGGTCAGTTTAGTTTAGGTAAAGTTAGCTTAGGTTAGTTTAGATTAGTTTAGTTTAATTTACTTTAGTTTATAGTTTAGTTTATTTAAGTTTGTACTTTAATTTAGATTAGTTTAGTTTAGTTAAGAATGGGTTATGTTAGATTAGGTTAGATTAGGTTAGTTTGGTTTAATTTAGTCTAATTAAATTTAGTTTAGTTATACTTTGGTTTAGTTTAGTTTAGTTTATAGATTAGTTTAGTTTTCTTTATAGTTAAGTTTATAGTTTAGTATAGTTTAGTTTAGTTTAATTTAGTTTAGCTAAGTTTAGTTTAGTTTAGTTTAGTTTAGTTTTGGGTAGGTTATGTTTGGTTAGGTTAGGTTAGTTTAGTTTAGTTTAGGTTAGGTTATGTTAGGTTAGGTTAGTTTAGTTTAGTTGAGTTTAGTTTAGTTTAGGTTAGGTTAGGTAAGATTAGGTTAGGTAAGGTTAGGTTAGTTTAGTTTAGTCTAGTTTATGT
The DNA here is from genome assembly GCA_030762175.1 of Metallyticus violacea. NCBI lineage: Eukaryota > Metazoa > Arthropoda > Insecta > Mantodea > Metallyticidae > Metallyticus > Metallyticus violacea. The sequence goes on along the minus strand of CM060835.1, from coordinate 97,542,350 downwards.
TAGGTTAGGATAGTTTAGTTTAGTTTAGTCTAGGTTAGGTTTCGCTAGGGTAAGTTAGGTTAGGTTAGTTTGGATTAGTTTAGTTTAGTTTATATTTTAGTTTACTTTAGTTTATTATTTAATTTAGTGTAGTTTAGTTTATAGTTTCGTTTATAGTTTAGTTTGGTTTAATTTAGTTTTTTTTAGTTTAGCTTAGATTAGTTTAGTTTGTCTTAGGTTAGGTTAGGTTAGGTAAGATTAGTTTAATTTAGTTGAGTTTAATTTAATTTAGTTTAGTTTTAATTTTAGTTTAGTTTAGTCTATAGTTCAATTTATAATTTAGTTTAGTTTAGTTTTTAGTTTAGGTTATTGTTTAGTTTAGTTTAGATTAGTTTAGTTGAGGTCAGTTTAGGTTAGGTTAAGTTAGGTCAGGTTAGTTTAGATTAGTTTAGTTTAAATTAGTTTAGTTTATAGTTTAGTTTATTTTAGTTTATAGTTTAATTTAGTTTAGTTTAGTTTAGTGTAGTTTAGTTTGGTTAGGTTAGGTTAGGTTAATTTAGTTTAGTTTAGGTTAAGTTAGGTAAGTTTTATTTAGTTTAGTTTAATTTATAATTTATTTTATAGTTTTGCTTATAGTTTAGTTTAGTTTATAGATTAATTTAGTTTAGTTTAGTTTAGTTTAGTATAGTTTAACTTGGGTTAGGTTAGGTTAGTTTAGTTTAGTTAAGGTTAGGTTAGGTTAGGTTAATTTACTTTAGCATAGTTTAGTTTAGTTTATTTTAGTTTAGTTTATAGTTTAGTTTACAGTTTAGGTTAGTTTGGTTTAGTTTGGGTTAGGTTAGGTTAGGTCAGTTTAGTTTAGTTTAGTTTATAGTTTAGTTTAGTTTAGTTTATAATAGTTTAGTTTAGTTTAGTTTAGGTTATGTTAGGTTAGTTTAGTTTAGTATAGGTTAGATTAAGTTAGGATAAGTTAGGTTAGTTAGGTTTAGTTTAGTTTAGTTTATAGTTTAGTTTAGTTTAGTTTAGTTTGTAGTTTAGTTTATACTTTAGTTTATATTTTAGTTTATAGTTTAGTTTAGTTAAGTGTTGTTTATTTTGGTTTAGTTTTGTTTAGTTTAGTTTAAATTAGTTTCGTTTAGGTTAGGTTAGGTAAGTTTAGGTTAGGTTGGGTTAGGTTAGTTTAGTTCAGTCTAGTTTATGCTAGGTTAGGTTAGTTTAGTTTACTTTGGTATTGTTTATAGTTTAGTTTACTTTAGTTTATAGTTTAGTTCATGGTTTATTTTAGTTTAATATATAGTTTAATTTAGTTTAGTTTAGTTTAGTTTAGTTTAATTTAGGTTAATTTAGTTTAGTTTAGTTAAGGTTAAGTTAGGTTAGGTTAGGTTAAGTTAGTTCAGTTTAGTATATTTTAGTATTGTTTAAAATATAGTATCTTTAGTTTATAGTTTAGTTCATAGTTTTGTTTAGTTTAGTTTAGGTTAGGTAAGAGTAGTTTAGTTTAGTTTAGTTTAGTTTAGGTTAGGTTAGTGTAGTTAAGTTTAGTTTAGTTTAGTTGAATTTAGATTAGTTTAGTTTAGGGTAGGTTAGGTTGGTTTAGTTTTAGTATAGTTTAGGTTCAGTTAGGTTAGGTCAGTTTAGTTTACTTTAGTTTATTATTTAATTTAGTTTAGTTTAGTTTATAGTTTCGTTTATAGTTTAGTTTGGTTTAGTTTAGTTTAATTTAGTTTAACTTAGATTAGTTTAGTTATTTTTAGGTTAGGTTAGGTTAGGTGAGGTTAGTTTAGTTCAGTTTAGTTTAATTTAGTTTAGTTTAGTTTATAGCTTAGTTTAGTTTAGTTTATAGTTCAATTTATAGTTTAGTTTAGTTTATTTTATCGTTTAGTTTAGTTTAGTATAGTTTAGTTTAGGTTAGAGTAGGTTAGTTTAGATTAGTTTAGTTTAGCGCAGTTTAGGTTAGGTTAAGTTAGGTTATTTCGTTTGGTTTAGTTTAGTTTAGTTTAGTTTATAGTTTAGTTTAGTTTAAAGTTTAGTTTATAGTTTAGTTTATAGTTTAGTTTATAGTTTAGTTTAGATTAGTGTAGTTTAGTTTGGTTTAGTTTATTTTAGTTTAGTTCAGTTTAGTTTCGTTTAGCTTAGGTTATGTTATATTAGGTGAGCTTAGGTTAGCTTAGTTTACCCTAGTTTAGTTTAGGTTAGGTAAGGTTAGAATATTTTAGTTAAATTTAGTTTAGTTTAGTTTAGATAGGTTTAGTTTAGTTATAGTTTAGTTTATAGTTTAGTTTAGATTATAATTTAATTTATAGTTTAGTTTAGTTTAGTTTAATTTAGTTTAGCTTTCTTTAGTTTCCCTTAGATTACTTTAGTTTAGGATATATTAGCTTAGGTTAGTTTAGTTTAGTTTAGTTTAATTAAGGTTAATTTAGTTTAATTTAGTTTAGTTTAGGTTAGGTTAGGTTAGTTTAGTTTAGTATAGTTTAATTTAGTTTAAAATATAGTATCTTTAGTTTATAGTTTAGTTCATGGTTTTGTTTAGTTTATTTTAGTTTAGGTTAGGTTAGAGAAAGTTTAGTTTAGTTTAGTTTAGTTTAGGTTAGAATAGGTTAGGTTAGTGTAGTTTAATTTAGTTTAGTTTAGTTGAATTTAATTTAGTTTTGTTTAGTTTAGGTTAGGTTAGGTCAGTTTAATTTAGTATAGGTTAGGTTAAGTTAGGTTAGCTTAGTTTAGTTTATAGTTTAGTTTAGTTTAGTTTATAGTGTGGTTTATACTTTAGTTTATATTTTAGTTTATAGTTCAGTTTAGATTAGTGTAGTTTAGTTTGGTTTAGTTTGGTTTAGTTTAGTTTAAATTAGTTTCGCTTAGGTTAGGTTAGGTTAGAATAGGTTAGGTTAGGTAAGCTTAGTTTAGTTTAGTTTAGGTTAGGTTAGGCTAGGTTAGGTTAGGTTGGTTAAGTTCAGTTTAGTTTAGTTTAGTTAAGTTTAGTTTAGTTTATAGTTTAGTTCAGTTTAGTTTATAGCTTAGTTTATAGTTTAGTTTAGTTTATAGTTTAATTTATAGTTAAGTTTAGTTTAGTTTAGTTTAATTTAGGTTACTTAAGTTTATTTTAAAGTAGCTTATGTTAGGTTAGGTTAGTTTATAGTTTAATTTATAGTTTAGTTTAGTATATAATTTAGTTTATAGTTTAGTTCAGTTTATAATAGTTTAGTTTAGGTTAGGTTAGGTTAGGTTAGGTTAGTTTAGTTTAGTTTAGTTTAGGTTAGGTTTGGCTAGGGTAGGTTAGGATAGGTTAATTTAGATTAGTTTAGTTTAGTTTAGTTTATAGTTTAGTTTGATTTAGTTTATTATTTAATTTAGTGTAGTTTAGTTTATAGCTTCGTTTATAGTTTAGTTTGGTTTAGTTTAGTTTGTCTTAGGTTAGGTTAGGTTAGGTGAGATTAGTTTAGTTGAGTTTAATTTAGTTTAGTTTATAGTTTAATTTAGTTTAGTTTATAGTTCAATTTATAGATTACTTTAGCTTATAGTTTATGGTACCGTTTAGTATAGTTTAGATTAGTTTAGTTTACGTTAGTTTAGATTAGGTTAAGTTAGGTTAGGTTAGTTTAGATTAGTATAGTTTAATTTAGTTTAGTTTATAGTTTAGTTTATTTTAGTTTATAGTTTAATTTAATTTAGTTTAGTTTAGTTTAGGTTAGGTTACGTTAGGTTAGGTTAATTTAGTTTAGTGTAGGTTAGGTTAGGTTAGGTAAGGTTAATTTACTTTAGTAAAGTTTAGTTTAGTTTATTATAGTTTATTTTATTGTTTAGTTTAGTTTATAGTTTATTTACAATTTTGTTTAGTTTAGTTTAGTTTAGTTTAGTTTGGGTTAGGTTGGGTTAGGTTAGGTTAGTTTAGATTAGTTTAGTTTATAGTTTAGTTTAATTTAGTTTACAGTTTAGTGTATCCTTTAGTTTATAGTGTAGTTTATAGTTTAGTTTAATTTAGTGTAGTTTAGTTTGGTTTAGCTTAGTATAGTTTTGTTTACTTTAGGTTAGGTGAGATTATGTTAAGTTAGGTTCGCTTACTTTAGTTTAGTTTAGTTTAATTTAGGTTAGGTTAGGTTAGTTTATTTAACTTTGGTTTAGTTTAGTGTAGTTTAGTTTATAGTTTAGTTTATAGTTTAGTTTATATTAGTTTAGTTTATAGTTTAGTTTAGTTTATAGTTTATTTACAATTTTGTTTAGTTTAGTTTAATTTAGTTTAGATTATGTTAGGTTAGTTTAATTTAGTTAAGGTTAGGTTAGGTTAGTTTAGATTAGTTTAGTTAGGGTCAGTTTGGTTAGGTTAAGTTAGGTTAGGTTAGTTTAGTTATGTTTATAATTTAGTTTATTTTAGTTTACAGTTTATTGTACAGCTCAGTATAGTTTAGTTTAGTATAGTATAGTTTACTTTAATTTAGGTTAGGTTGGGTTAGTTTAGTTTAGTTTATAGTTTAGTTTAGTTTAGTTTACAGTTTAGTTTATCCTTTAGTTTATACTGTAGTTTATAGTTTAGTTTAATTTAGTGTAGTTTAGTTTGGTTTAGTTTAGTATAGTTTAGTTTACTTTAGGTTAGTTTAGATTATGTTAGGTTTGGTTAGCTTACTTTAGTTTAGTTTAATTTAGGTTAGGTTAGTTTAGTTTAGTTAACTTTGGTTTAGTTTAGTTTAGTTTAGTTTATAGTTTAGTATATAGTTTAGTTTAGTTAAGTTATTAGTTTAATTTATAATTTATTTTAATTTAGTTTAATTTAGTTTAGAGTAGGCTAGGTTAGGTTAGGTTAGTTTAGTTTAGTTTAGGTTAGGTAATGTTAGGTTAGGTTAGGTTAATTTAGTTTAGTTTAGTTAATAGTTTAATTTATAGTTTAGTTTAGTTTTTTTATAGTTTTATTTGGATAATTTATAGTTTAATTTAGTTTAGTTTAGTTTAATTTAGTTTAGTTTAATTTGTAGTTTAGTTTAGTTTAGTTTAGTTTAGTTTACTTTAGGTTAAGTTATGTTTGGTTCGTTTAGTTTCATTTAGTTTAGATTAGGTTAGATTAGATTACGTTAGGGCAGTTAAGTTTAGTTTAGTTGAATTTAGGTTATAGTTTGATTTATTGTTTAGTTTAGTTTACTTTATAATTTAGTTTAGTTGATTTATAGTTTAGTTTACTTTAGTTTATAGTTTTGTTTATATTTTAGTTTAGTTTAGTTTAGGTTAATTTATGTTACGTTACTTTAGTTTAGTTTAGTTTAGTTTAGGTTATGTTAGGTAAGGTTAGGTTAGGTTAGGTTAGTGTAGTTTAGTTTAGTTTAGCTGAATTTTGTTTAATTTAGTTTGGTTTAGGTTACGTTAGGTTAGTTTAGTTTAGTTTAATGTATGTTAGGTAAGGTTAGGTTAGTTTAGTTTAGTTTAGTTTAGTTTATAGTTTAGTTTAGTTTAGTTTATAATTTATTTTATAATTTAGTATACTTTAATTTATAGATTAGTAATAATTTAGTTAAAATTTTAGTATAGTTTATTTTAGTTTAGGTTAGGTTACGGAAGGTTAGGTTAGGTTAGTTTAGATTAGTTTGGTTTATGTAAAGTTAGGTTAGGTTAGTTTAGTATAGTTTAGTTTACTTTTGTTTACAGTTTAGTTAAGTTTAGTTTATAGGTCAGTTTATAGTTTAGTTTAATTTTCGTTAGGTTGGGTTAGTTCAGTTTAGTTTAGTTAGGGTTACGTTAGGTCAGTTTACTTTAGTTTACAGTTTAGTTTATTTTTAGTTTGTAGTGTAGTTTATAGTTTAGTTTAATTTAGTGTGGTTTAGTTTGGTTTAGTTTAGTATAGTTTCGTTTACATTAGGTTATGTTAGATTGGATTAGATTAGGTTTGCTTACTTTAGTTGTGTTTAGTTTAGGTTAGGTTAGTTTAGTTTAGTTAAGTTTAGTTTAATTTAGTTTAGTTTAGTTTAGTTTAGTGTATAGTTTCGGTAATCGTTTAGTTTAGTTTAGATTAGTTTAGTTTAGGTCAGTATAGTTTAGGTTCAGTTAGCTTAGGTTAGTTTAGATTAGTTTAGTTTAACTTAGTTTAGTTTATAGTTTAGTTTATTTTAGTTTGTATTTTAATTTAAATTAGTTTAGCTTAGTTTAGGTTGGGTTATGTTAGATTAGGTTAGATTAGGTTAGTTTGGTTTAGTTTAGTCTAGTTAAATTTAGTTTAGTTATACTTTAGTTTAGTTTAGTTTATAGTTTAGTTTAGTTTCCTTTATAGTTAAGCATATAGTTTAGTATAGTTTAGTTTAATTTAATTTAGTTTAGCTAAGTTTAGTTTAGTTTAGTTTAGTTTAGTTTTGGGTAGGTTATGTTAGGTTAGGTTAGTTTAGTTTAGTTTAGGTTAGGTTAGGTTAGGTTAGGTTAGGTTAGGTTAGTTTAGTTGAGTTTAGTTTAGTTTAGGTTAGGTTAGGTAAGGTTATGTTAGGTTAGGTTAGGTTAGTTTAGTTTAGTCTAGTTTATGTTAGGTTAGGTTAGTTTAGTTTAGTTTTGTTTTGTTTATAGTTTAGTTTATTTTATTTTATAGTTTAGTTTATAGTTTTGTTTAGTTTAGTTTAGTTTAGTTAGTTTAGGTTAGGTTAGGTTAGTTTAGAGTAGTTTAGTTTAGGTTAAGTTATGATAGGTTAGTGCAGTTTAATTTAATTTAGTTAGTTTAGTTGAATTTAATTTATTTTAGTTAGGTCAGTTTAGGTAAGTTAGGTTAGTTTAGTTTAGTATAGGTTAGGTTAGGTTAGGTTGGGTTAAGTTAGTGTATTTTCATTTAGTTTGGTTTATTTTAGTTTAGTTTAATATGAGGTTCCGTTTAGTTTAGTTTCGTTTAATTTAGTTTAGTTTATAGTTTAGTTGAGTTTAGGTTAGTTTAGTTGAGTTTAGTTTAGTTTAGTTTAGTTTAGGTTAAGTTAGGATAGATTAACTTTGTTTAGGATAGGTTATGTTAGATTAGGTTAGGTTAGTTTGGTTTAGTTTAGTCTAGTTAAGTTTAGTTTAGTTTATAGTTTAATTTATGATTTAGTTTAGTTTAGTTTAATTTATTTTAGGTTAGGTTAGGTTAGTTTAATTTAGTTGAGTTTAATTTAATTTAGTTTAGTTTATAGTTTAATTTATAGTTTAGTTTAGTTTACTTTATAGTTTAGTTTAGATAATTTATAGTATAATTTAGTTAAGTTTAGTTTAATTTAGTTTAGTTTAGTTTAGTTTGTAGTTTAGTTTAGTTTAGTTTAGTTTAGTTTAGGTTAAGTTATGTTTGGTTCGTTTAGTTTAATTTAGTTTAGATTAGGTTAGATTAGATTACGTTAGGGCGGTTAAGTTTAGTTTAGTTGAATTTAGGTTATAGTTTGATTTATTATTTAGTTTAGTTTACTTTATAATTTAGTTTAGTTAATTTATATTTTAATTTACTTTAGTTTAGTTTAGTTTAATTTAGTTTACTTTAGTTTATAGTTTTGTTTATAGTTTAGTTTAGTTTAGTTTAGGTTAGGTAAAGTAAGGTTAGTTTAGGTTAGGTTAGTGTAGTTTAGTTTAGTTTAGCTGAATTTTGTTTAGTTTAGTTTAATTTAGGTTACGTTAGGTTAGTTTAGTTTAGTGTAATGTATGTTAGGTTAGGTTAGGTTAGTTTAGTTTAGTTTAGTTTAGTTTATAATTTATTTTAATATTTAGTTTAGTTTTGTTTATAGTTTAGTTTGCAGTTTAGTTTAGTTTAGTTTAGTTAAAATTTTAGTTTAGTTTATTTTAGTTTAGGTTAGGTTACGGAAGGTTAGGTTAGGTTAGGTTAGTTTAGATTAGTTTGGTTTATGTAAAGTTAGGTTAGGTTAGTTTAGTATAGTTTAGTTTACTTTTGTTTACAGTTTAGTTAAGTTTAGTTTATAGTTCAGTTTATAGTTTAGTTTAGTTTAGGTTAGGTTGGGTTAGTTCAGTTTAGTTTAGTTTGGGTTAGGTAAGGTTAGTTTAGTTTAGTTTACAGTTTAGTTTATTCTTTAGATTATAGTGTAGTTTATAGTTTAGTTTAATTTAGTGTAGTTTAGTTTGGTTCATTTTAGTATAATTTCGTTTACGTTAGGTTATGTTGGATTAGGTTAGGTTAGGTTAACTTACTTTAGTTTAGTTTAGGTTAGGTTAGGTTAGGTTAGTTTAGTTTAGTTAAGTTTAGTTTAATTTAGTCTAGTTTCGTTTAGTGTATAATTTAGGTAATCGTTTAGTTTAGTTTAGATTAGTTTAGTTTAGGTCAGTTTAGTTTAGGTAAAGTTAGCTTAGGTTAGTTTAGATTAGTTTAGTTTAATTTACTTTAGTTTATAGTTTAGTTTATTTAAGTTTGTACTTTAATTTAGATTAGTTTAGTTTAGTTAAGAATGGGTTATGTTAGATTAGGTTAGATTAGGTTAGTTTGGTTTAATTTAGTCTAATTAAATTTAGTTTAGTTATACTTTGGTTTAGTTTAGTTTAGTTTATAGATTAGTTTAGTTTTCTTTATAGTTAAGTTTATAGTTTAGTATAGTTTAGTTTAGTTTAATTTAGTTTAGCTAAGTTTAGTTTAGTTTAGTTTAGTTTAGTTTTGGGTAGGTTATGTTAGGTTAGGTTAGGTTAGTTTAGTTTAGTTTAGGTTAGGTTATGTTAGGTTAGGTTAGTTTAGTTTAGTTGAGTTTAGTTTAGTTTAGGTTAGGTTAGGTAAGATTAGGTTAGGTAAGGTTAGGTTAGTTTAGTTTAGTCTAGTTTATGTTAGGTTAGGATAGTTTAGTTTAGTTTAGTCTAGGTTAGGTTTCGCTAGGGTAAGTTAGGTTAGGTTAGTTTGGATTAGTTTAGTTTAGTTTATATTTTAGTTTACTTTAGTTTATTATTTAATTTAGTGTAGTTTAGTTTATAGTTTCGTTTATAGTTTAGTTTGGTTTAATTTAGTTTTTTTTAGTTTAGCTTAGATTAGTTTAGTTTGTCTTAGGTTAGGTTAGGTTAGGTAAGATTAGTTTAATTTAGTTGAGTTTAATTTAATTTAGTTTAGTTTTAATTTTAGTTTAGTTTAGTCTATAGTTCAATTTATAATTTAGTTTAGTTTAGTTTTTAGTTTAGGTTATTGTTTAGTTTAGTTTAGATTAGTTTAGTTGAGGTCAGTTTAGGTTAGGTTAAGTTAGGTCAGGTTAGTTTAGATTAGTTTAGTTTAAATTAATTTAGTTTATAGTTTAGTTTATTTTAGTTTATAGTTTAATTTAGTTTAGTTTAGTTTAGTGTAGTTTAGTTTGGTTAGGTTAGGTTAGGTTAATTTAGTTTAGTTTAGGTTAAGTTAGGTAAGTTTTATTTAGTTTAGTTTAATTTATAATTTATTTTATAGTTTTGCTTATAGTTTAGTTTAGTTTATAGATTAATTTAGTTTAGTTTAGTTTAGTTTAGTATAGTTTAACTTGGGTTAGGTTAGGTTAGTTTAGTTTAGTTAAGGTTAGGTTAGGTTAGGTTAATTTACTTTAGCATAGTTTAGTTTAGTTTATTTTAGTTTAGTTTATAGTTTAGTTTACAGTTTAGGTTAGTTTGGTTTAGTTTGGGTTAGGTTAGGTTAGGTCAGTTTAGTTTAGTTTAGTTTATAGTTTAGTTTAGTTTAGTTTATAATAGTTTAGTTTAGTTTAGTTTAGGTTATGTTAGGTTAGTTTAGTTTAGTATAGGTTAGATTAAGTTAGGATAAGTTAGGTTAGTTAGGTTTAGTTTAGTTTAGTTTATAGTTTAGTTTAGTTTAGTTTAGTTTGTAGTTTAGTTTATACTTTAGTTTATATTTTAGTTTATAGTTTAGTTTAGTTAAGTGTTGTTTATTTTGGTTTAGTTTTGTTTAGTTTAGTTTAAATTAGTTTCGTTTAGGTTAGGTTAGGTAAGTTTAGGTTAGGTTGGGTTAGGTTAGTTTAGTTCAGTCTAGTTTATGCTAGGTTAGGTTAGTTTAGTTTACTTTGGTATTGTTTATAGTTTAGTTTACTTTAGTTTATAGTTTAGTTCATGGTTTATTTTAGTTTAATATATAGTTTAATTTAGTTTAGTTTAGTTTAGTTTAGTTTAATTTAGGTTAATTTAGTTTAGTTTAGTTAAGGTTAAGTTAGGTTAGGTTAGGTTAAGTTAGTTCAGTTTAGTATATTTTAGTATTGTTTAAAATATAGTATCTTTAGTTTATAGTTTAGTTCATAGTTTTGTTTAGTTTAGTTTAGGTTAGGTAAGAGTAGTTTAGTTTAGTTTAGTTTAGTTTAGGTTAGGTTAGTGTAGTTAAGTTTAGTTTAGTTTAGTTGAATTTAGATTAGTTTAGTTTAGGGTAGGTTAGGTTGGTTTAGTTTTAGTATAGTTTAGGTTCAGTTAGGTTAGGTCAGTTTAGTTTACTTTAGTTTATTATTTAATTTAGTTTAGTTTAGTTTATAGTTTCGTTTATAGTTTAGTTTGGTTTAGTTTAGTTTAATTTAGTTTAACTTAGATTAGTTTAGTTATTTTTAGGTTAGGTTAGGTTAGGTGAGGTTAGTTTAGTTCAGTTTAGTTTAATTTAGTTTAGTTTAGTTTATAGCTTAGTTTAGTTTAGTTTATAGTTCAATTTATAGTTTAGTTTAGTTTATTTTATCGTTTAGTTTAGTTTAGTATAGTTTAGTTTAGGTTAGAGTAGGTTAGTTTAGATTAGTTTAGTTTAGCGCAGTTTAGGTTAGGTTAAGTTAGGTTATTTCGTTTGGTTTAGTTTAGTTTAGTTTAGTTTATAGTTTAGTTTAGTTTAAAGTTTAGTTTATAGTTTAGTTTATAGTTTAGTTTATAGTTTAGTTTAGATTAGTGTAGTTTAGTTTGGTTTAGTTTATTTTAGTTTAGTTCAGTTTAGTTTCGTTTAGCTTAGGTTATGTTATATTAGGTGAGCTTAGGTTAGCTTAGTTTACCCTAGTTTAGTTTAGGTTAGGTAAGGTTAGAATATTTTAGTTAAATTTAGTTTAGTTTAGTTTAGATAGGTTTAGTTTAGTTATAGTTTAGTTTATAGTTTAGTTTAGATTATAATTTAATTTATAGTTTAGTTTAGTTTAGTTTAATTTAGTTTAGCTTTCTTTAGTTTCCCTTAGATTACTTTAGTTTAGGATATATTAGCTTAGGTTAGTTTAGTTTAGTTTAGTTTAATTAAGGTTAATTTAGTTTAATTTAGTTTAGTTTAGGTTAGGTTAGGTTAGTTTAGTTTAGTATAGTTTAATTTAGTTTAAAATATAGTATCTTTAGTTTATAGTTTAGTTCATGGTTTTGTTTAGTTTAATTTAGTTTAGGTTAGGTTAGAGAAAGTTTAGTTTAGTTTAGTTTAGTTTAGGTTAGAATAGGTTAGGTTAGTGTAGTTTAATTTAGTTTAGTTTAGTTGAATTTAATTTAGTTTTGTTTAGTTTAGGTTAGGTTAGGTCAGTTTAATTTAGTATAGGTTAGGTTAAGTTAGGTTAGCTTAGTTTAGTTTATAGTTTAGTTTAGTTTAGTTTATAGTGTGGTTTATACTTTAGTTTATATTTTAGTTTATAGTTCAGTTTAGATTAGTGTAGTTTAGTTTGGTTTAGTTTGGTTTAGTTTAGTTTAAATTAGTTTCGCTTAGGTTAGGTTAGGTTAGAATAGGTTAGGTTAGGTAAGCTTAGTTTAGTTTAGTTTAGGTTAGGTTAGGCTAGGTTAGGTTAGGTTGGTTAAGTTCAGTTTAGTTTAGTTTAGTTAAGTTTAGTTTAGTTTATAGTTTAGTTCAGTTTAGTTTATAGCTTAGTTTATAGTTTAGTTTAGTTTATAGTTTAATTTATAGTTAAGTTTAGTTTAGTTTAGTTTAATTTAGGTTACTTAAGTTTATTTTAAAGTAGCTTATGTTAGGTTAGGTTAGTTTATAGTTTAATTTATAGTTTAGTTTAGTATATAATTTAGTTTATAGTTTAGTTCAGTTTATAATAGTTTAGTTTAGGTTAGGTTAGGTTAGGTTAGGTTAGTTTAGTTTAGTTTAGTTTAGGTTAGGTTTGGCTAGGGTAGGTTAGGATAGGTTAATTTAGATTAGTTTAGTTTAGTTTAGTTTATAGTTTAGTTTGATTTAGTTTATTATTTAATTTAGTGTAGTTTAGTTTATAGCTTCGTTTATAGTTTAGTTTGGTTTAGTTTAGTTTGTCTTAGGTTAGGTTAGGTTAGGTGAGATTAGTTTAGTTGAGTTTAATTTAGTTTAGTTTATAGTTTAATTTAGTTTAGTTTATAGTTCAATTTATAGATTACTTTAGCTTATAGTTTATGGTACCGTTTAGTATAGTTTAGATTAGTTTAGTTTACGTTAGTTTAGATTAGGTTAAGTTAGGTTAGGTTAGTTTAGATTAGTATAGTTTAATTTAGTTTAGTTTATAGTTTAGTTTATTTTAGTTTATAGTTTAATTTAATTTAGTTTAGTTTAGTTTAGGTTAGGTTACGTTAGGTTAGGTTAATTTAGTTTAGTGTAGGTTAGGTTAGGTTAGGTAAGGTTAATTTACTTTAGTAAAGTTTAGTTTAGTTTATTATAGTTTAGTTTATTGTTTAGTTTAGTTTATAGTTTATTTACAATTTTGTTTAGTTTAGTTTAGTTTAGTTTAGTTTGGGTTAGGTTGGGTTAGGTTAGGTTAGTTTAGATTAGTTTAGTTTATAGTTTAGTTTAATTTAGTTTACAGTTTAGTGTATCCTTTAGTTTATAGTGTAGTTTATAGTTTAGTTTAATTTAGTGTAGTTTAGTTTGGTTTAGCTTAGTATAGTTTTGTTTACTTTAGGTTAGGTGAGATTATGTTAAGTTTGGTTCGCTTACTTTAGTTTAGTTTAGTTTAATTTAGGTTAGGTTAGGTTAGTTTATTTAACTTTGGTTTAGTTTAGTGTAGTTTAGTTTATAGTTTAGTTTATAGTTTAGTTTATATTAGTTTAGTTTATAGTTTAGTTTAGTTTATAGTTTATTTACAATTTTGTTTAGTTTAGTTTAGTTTAGTTTAGATTATGTTAGGTTAGTTTACTTTAGTTAAGGTTAGGTTAGGTTAGTTTAGATTAGTTTAGTTAGGGTCAGTTTGGTTAGGTTAAGTTAGGTTAGGTTAGTTTAGTTATGTTTATAATTTAGTTTATTTTAGTTTACAGTTTATTGTACAGCTCAGTATAGTTTAGTTTAGTATAGTATAGTTTACTTTAATTTAGGTTAGGTTGGGTTAGTTTAGTTTAGTTTATAGTTTAGTTTAGTTTAGTTTACAGTTTAGTTTATCCTTTAGTTTATACTGTAGTTTATAGTTTAGTTTAATTTAGTGTAGTTTAGTTTGGTTTAGTTTAGTATAGTTTAGTTTACTTTAGGTTAGTTTAGATTATGTTAGGTTTGGTTAGCTTACTTTAGTTTAGTTTAATTTAGGTTAGGTTAGTTTAGTTTAGTTAACTTTGGTTTAGTTTAGTTTAGTTTAGTTTATAGTTTAATTTATAATTTATTTTAATTTAGTTTAATTTAGTTTAGAGTAGGTTAGGTTAGGTTAGGTTAGTTTAGTTTAGTTTAGGTTAGGTAATGTTAGGTTAGGTTAGGTTAATTTAGTTTAGTTTAGTTAATAGTTTAATTTATAGTTTAGTTTAGTTTTTTTATAGTTTTATTTGGATAATTTATAGTTTAATTTAGTTTAGTTTAGTTTAATTTAGTTTAGTTTAATTTGTAGTTTAGTTTAGTTTAGTTTAGTTTAGTTTACTTTAGGTTAAGTTATGTTTGGTTCGTTTAGTTTCATTTAGTTTAGATTAGGTTAGATTAGATTACGTTAGGGCAGTTAAGTTTAGTTTAGTTGAATTTAGGTTATAGTTTGATTTATTGTTTAGTTTAGTTTACTTTATAATTTAGTTTAGTTGATTTATAGTTTAGTTTACTTTAGTTTATAGTTTTGTTTATAGTTTAGTTTAGTTTAGTTTAGGTTAATTTATGTTACGTTACTTTAGTTTAGTTTAGTTTAGTTTAGGTTATGTTAGGTAAGGTTAGGTTAGGTTAGGTTAGTGTAGTTTAGTTTAGTTTAGCTGAATTTTGTTTAGTTTAGTTTGGTTTAGGTTACGTTAGGTTAGTTTAGTTTAGTTTAATGTATGTTAGGTAAGGTTAGGATAGTTTAGTTTAGTTTAGTTTAGTTTATAGTTTAGTTTAGTTTAGTTTATAATTTATTTTATAATTTAGTATACTTTAATTTATAGATTAGTAATAATTTAGTTAAAATTTTAGTATAGTTTATTTTAGTTTAGGTTAGGTTACGGAAGGTTAGGTTAGGTTAGTTTAGATTAGTTTGGTTTATGTAAAGTTAGGTTAGGTTAGTTTAGTATAGTTTAGTTTACTTTTGTTTACAGTTTAGTTAAGTTTAGTTTATAGGTCAGTTTATAGTTTAGTTTAATTTTCGTTAGGTTGGGTTAGTTCAGTTTAATTTAGTTAGGGTTACGTTAGGTCAGTTTACTTTAGTTTACAGTTTAGTTTATTTTTAGTTTGTAGTGTAGTTTATAGTTTAGTTTAATTTAGTGTGGTTTAGTTTGGTTTAGTTTAGTATAGTTTCGTTTACATTAGGTTATGTTAGATTGGGTTAGATTAGGTTAGCTTACTTTAGTTGTGTTTAGTTTAGGTTAGGTTAGTTTAGTTTAGTTAAGTTTAGTTTAATTTAGTTTAGTTTAGTTTAGTTTAGTGTATAGCTTCGGTAATCGTTTAGTTTAGTTTAGATTAGTTTAGTTTAGGTCTGTATAGTTTAGGTTCAGTTAGCTTAGGTTAGTTTAGATTAGTTTAGTTTAACTTAGTTTAGTTTATAGTTTAGTTTATTTTAGTTTGTATTTTAATTTAAATTAGTTTAGCTTAGTTTAGGTTGGGTTATGTTAGATTAGGTTAGATTAGGTTAGTTTGGTTTAGTTTAGTCTAGTTAAATTTAGTTTAGTTATACTTTAGTTTAGTTTAGTTTATAGTTTAGTTTAGTTTCCTTTATAGTTAAGCATATAGTTTAGTATAGTTTAGTTTAATTTAATTTAGTTTAGCTAAGTTTAGTTTAGTTTAGTTTAGTTTTGGGTAGGTTATGTTAGGTTAGGTTAGGTTAGTTTAGTTTAGTTTAGGTTAGGTTAGGTTAGGTTAGGTTAGGTTAGTTTAGTTGAGTTTAGTTTAGTTTAGGTTAGGTTAGGTAAGGTTATGTTAGGTTAGGTTAGGTTAGTTTAGTTTAGTCTAGTTTATGTTAGGTTAGGTTAGTTTAGTTTAGTTTTGTTTTGTTTATAGTTTAGTTTAGTTTAGGTTATAGTTTAGTTCATAGTTTATTTTAGTTTAATATATAGTTTAATTTAGTTTAGTTTAGTTTAATTTAGGTTAATTTAGTTCAGTTTAGGTTAGGTTAGGTTAGGTTAAGTTAGTTCAGTTTAATATAGTTTAGCTTAGTTTAAAATATAGTATCTTTAGTTTATAGTTTAGTTCATAGTTTTGTTTAGTTTAGTTTAGTTTAGGTTAGGTTAGAGTGGTTTAGTTTAGTTTAGTTTAATTTAGTTTAGGTTAGATTAGGTTAGGTTAGTGTAGTTTAGTTCAGTTGAATTTGGTTACTTTAGTTTAGTTTAGGGTAGGTTAGGTTGGTTTAGTTTTAGTATAGGTTAGGTTCAGTTAGCTTAAGTTAGATTAGTTTAGTTTAGTTTAATTTAGTTTAGTTTATAGTTTAGTTTATTTTAGTTTGATGTTTAATTTAGTTTAGTTTAATTAATTTTAGGTTAGGTTAGGTTAGGCTAGTTTTGTTTAGTTTAGTTTGGGTTATGTTAGATTAGGTTAGATTAGGTTAGTTTGGTTTAGTTTAGTCTAGTTAAATTTAGTTTAGTTATACCTTAGTTTAGTTTAGTTTATAGTTTAGTTTAGTTTTGTATATAGTTAAGTTTATAATTTAGTATAGTTTAGTTTAGTTTAATTTAGTTTTGCTAAGTTTAGTTTAGTTTAGTTTAGTTTAGCTTTGGGTAGGTTACATTAGGTTAGGTTAGGTTTGTTTAGTTTAGTTTAGGTTAGTTTAGGTTAGGTTAGGTTAGTTTAGTTTAGTTGAGCTTAGTTTAGTTTAGGTTAGGTTAGGTAAGTTTAGGTTAGGTTAGTTTAGTTCAGTCTAGTTTATGTTAGGTTAGGTTAGTTTAGTTTAGTTAGGTTTTGTTTATAGTTTAGATTAGTTTAGTTTATAGTTTAGTTCATAGTTTATTTTAGTTAATTATATAGTTTAATTTAGTTTAGTTTAGTTTAATTTAGGTTAATTTAGTTTAGTTTAGTTTAGGTTAGGTTAGGTTAGGTTAGGTTATGTTAGTTCAGTTTAGTATAGTTTAGTTTAGTTTAAAATATAGTATCTTTAGTTTATAGTTTTGTTTATAGTTTTATTTAGTTTAGTTTAGTTTAGTTTAGGTTAGGTTAGAGTAGTTTTGTTTAGTTTAGTTTAATTTAGGTTAGATTAGGTTAGGTTAGTGTAGTTTAGTTTAGTTTAGTTTAGTTGAATTTAGTTTAGTTTAGTTTAGTTTAGGGTAGGTTAGGTTGGTTTAGTTTTAGTATAATTTAGTTTCAGTTAGGTTAGGTTAGTTTAGTTTAGTTTAGTTTATAGTTTAGTTTATACTTTAGTTTATATTTTACTTTATAGTTTAGTTTAGTTTAGTGTAGTTTAGTTTCGTTAAGTTTTGTTTAGTTTCGTTTAGGTTAGGTTATGTTAGATTAGGTTAGATTAGGTTAGGTAAGCTTAGTTTAGTTTAGTTTACTTTAAGTTATGTTTGGTTTGGTTAGGTTAGGTTAGTTAAGATTAGTTTAGTTGAGTTTAGTTAGGTTTAGTTTAGTTTATAATTTAGTTCAGTTTAGTTTATAGCTTAGTTTATAGTTTAGTTTAGTTTATAGTTTAATTTATAGTTAAGTTTAGTTTAGTTCAGTTTAATTAAGTTTAGCTTAGTTTAGTTTAGTTCAGTTTAGGTTATTTTAGGGTAGCTTATGATAGGTTAGGTTAGGTTAGTTTAGTTTATAGTTTAATTTATAGTTTAGTTTAGTTTATAGTTTAGTTTATTGTTTAGTTTAGTTTAGTTTATAGTTTAGTTTAGTTTAGTTTATAATAGTTTAAGTTACTTTAGGTTAGGTTAGGTTAGTTTACTTTAGTTTAGTTTAAGTTAGGTTAGGCTAGGTTAAGTTAGGTTAGGTTAGTTTAGATTAGTTTAGTTTAGTTTAATTTATAGTTTAGTTTATTTTAGTTTATTATTTAATTTAGTTTAGTTTATAGTTTCGTTTACAGTTTAGTTTGGTTTAGTTTAGTTTAATTTAGTTTAGCTTAGATTAGTTTAGTTTGTTTTAGGTTAGGTTAAGTTAGGTGAGGTTAGTTTAGTTTAGATGAGTTTAATTTAGTTTAGTTTACTTTATAGTTTAGTTTAGTTTACTTTAGTTTATAGTTCAAATTATAGTTTAGTTTAGTTTAGTTTATAGTTTAGTTTATCGTTTAGTTTAGTTTAGTTTAGTATAGTTTAGGTTAGGTTAGTTTAGATTAGTTTAGTTTAGGTCAGTTTAGGTTATGTTAAGTTAGGTTAGTTTAGTTTTGTTTATAGTTTAATTTATTTTAGTTTACAGTTTATTGCACAGCTCAGTATAGTTTAGTTTAGTATAGTATAGTTTACTTTAGTTTAGGTTAGGTTAGGTAAGGTTAATTTAGATTAAATTAGTTTACTTTAGCTTTGTTTATAGTTTAATTTACTTTAGTTTATAGCTAAAATGAGTTTACTTTAGGTTATTTTAATTTGGTTTAGTTTAGTTTAGGTTAGGTTAGGTTAGTTTAGTTTAGTATAGGTTATGTTAGATTATTTTAGTTTAATTCAGTTTAGTTTTGTTTAGTTTATAGTTTAATTTATAGTTATTTTTATAGTTAATTTAGTTTAGTTTAGTTTAGGTTAAATTATGTTAATTTACTTTAGTTTACGTTACGTTAGGTTAGTTTAGTTTAGTTTAGTGTAGTTTAGTTTTGTTTAGGTTAGGTTAGGTTACGTTAGGTTAGTTTAGATTAGTTTAGGTTAGGTTATGTTAGATTAGATTAGGTTAGGTTAGTTTGGTTTAGTTTAGCCTATTTAAGTTTAGTTCAGTTTATTCTTTAGTTTAGTTTAGTTTATTTTATAGTTTAGTTTAGTTTTGTTTATAGTTCAGTTTGCAGTTTAGTATAGTTTAGTTTAGTTTAATTTAGTTTAGGTTAAGTAAGGTTAGGTTAGGTTAGGTTAGTTTAGTTTAGTTTAGTTTATAAATTAGTTTATAGTTTAGTTTAGTTTTGTTTAGTGTGGGTTAGGTTAAGTAAGCTTAGGTTAGTTTAGTTTAGTTTAGTTTATACTTTAGTTTAGTTTATAGTTTAGTTTAGTTTAGTTTATAATAGTTTAGTTTAGGTTAAGTTAGGTTAGTTTAGTTTAGTTTAGTTTAGGTTAGACTTGGCTGGGTTAAGTTAGGTTAGGTTAGTTTAGGTTAGTTTGGTTTAGTTTAGTTTATAGTTTAGTTTACTTTAGTTTTTTATTTAATTTAGTGTAGTTTAGTTTATAGTTTAGTTTATAGTTTAGTTTATTTTAGTTTGTAGTTTAATTTAGTTTTGTTTAATTTAGTTTAGTTTGGGTTAGGTTAGTTTAGTTTAGTTTCGTTTAATTTAGTTTAGTTCAGTTTATAGTTTAGTTATGTTTAGTTTATAGTTTAATTTTTAATTTAGTTTAGTTTAGTTGATCTTTTAGTTTATCGTTTAGTTTATTTTAGATTAGTTTAGTTTAGGTCAGTTTAGGTTAGGTTAAGTTAGGTTAGGTTAGTTTAGATTAGTTTAGTTTAGTTTAGTTTATAGTTTAGTTTATTTTAGTTTACAGTTTAATTTAGTTTAGTTTAGTTTACTTTAGGTTAGGTTAGGTTAGGTTAATTTAGTTTAGTTTAGGTTAGGTTAGGTAAGTTTAATTTAGTTTAGTTTGGTTTAGTTTAATTTATAATTTAGTTTATAGTTTTGTTTATAGTTTAGATTAGTTTATAGTTTAATTTAGTTTAGTTTAGTTTAGTTTTATTTAGGTTAGGATAGTTTATTTTAGTTTAGTTTAGTTTATAGTTTAGATTAGTTTAGTTTACAGGTTAGCTTATCCTTTAGTTTATAGTGTAGTTTATAGTTTAGTTTAATTTAGTGTAGTTTAGTTTGGTGTAGTTTAGTATAGTTTTGTTTACCTTAGGTTAGGTGAGATTATGTTAGGTTAGGTTAGCTTACTTTAGTTTAGTTTAGGTTAGGTTAGATTAGGTTAGTTTAGTTAACTTTGGTTTAGTTTAGTTTAGTTAGTTTAGTTTATAATTTAGTTTATAGTTATGTTTAGTTTAGTTTATAGTTTAATTTATAATTTAGTTTAGTTTAGTTTAGTTTAGTTTAATTTAATTTTGAGTATGTTAGGTTAGGTTAGGTTAATTTAGTTTAGTTGAGTTTAATTTAGTTTAGTTTAGTTTATTTTATAATTTAATTTATAGTTTAGTTTAGATTACTTTATAGTTTAGTTTAGTTAATTTATAGTTTAATTTAGTTTAGTTTAGTTTAATTTAATTTAGTTTAGTTCATAGATTTGTTTATAGTTTAGTTTAGTTTAGTTTAGGTTAAGTTATGTTAGGTTCGTTTAGTTTAATTTAGTTTAGATTAGGTTACGTTAGATTAGGTTAGGGTAGTTAAGTTTAGTTTAGTTGAATTTAGGTTATAGTTTGATTTATTATTTAGTTTAGTTTACTTTATAATTTAGTTTAGTTAATTTATATTTTAATTTACTTTAGTTTAGTTTAGTTTAATTTAGTTTACTTTAGTTTATAGTTTTGTTTATAGTTTAGTTTAGTTTAGTTTAGGTTAGGTAAAGTAAGGTTAGTTTAGGTTAGGTTAGTGTAGTTTAGTTTAGTTTAGCTGAATTTTGTTTAGTTTAGTTTAATTTAGGTTACGTTAGGTTAGTTTAGTTTAGTGTAGTGTATGTTAGGTTAGGTTAGGTTAGTTTAGTTTAGTTTAGTTTAGTTTATAATTTATTTTAATATTTAGTTTAGTTTTGTTTATAATTTAGTTTGCAGTTTAGTTTAGTTTAGTTTAGTTAAAATTTTAGTTTAGTTTATTTTAGTTTAGGTTAGGTTACGGAAGGTTAGGTTAGGTTAGGTTAGTTTAGATTAGTTTGGTTTATGTAAAGTTAGGTTAGGTTAGTTTAGTATAGTTTAGTTTACTTTTGTTTACAGTTTAGTTAAGTTTAGTTTATAGTTCAGTTTATAGTTTAGTTTAGTTTAGGTTAGGTTGGGTTAGTTCAGTTTAGTTTAGTTTGGGTTAGGTAAGGTTTGTTTAGTTTAGTTTACAGTTTAGTTTATTCTTTAGATTATAGTGTAGTTTATAGTTTAGTTTAATTTGGTGTAGTTTAGTTTGGTTCATTTTAGTATAATTTCGTTTACGTTAGGTTATGTTGGATTAGGTTAGGTTAGGTTAACTTACTTTAGTTTAGTTTAGGTTAGGTTAGGTTAGGTTAGTTTAGTTTAGTTAAGTTTAGTTTAATTTAGTCTAGTTTCGTTTAGTATATAATTTAGGTAATCGTTTAGTTTAGTTTAGATTAGTTTAGTTTAGGTCAGTTTAGTTTAGGTAAAGTTAGCTTAGGTTAGTTTAGATTAGTTTAGTTTAATTTACTTTAGTTTATAGTTTAGTTTATTTAAGTTTGTACTTTAATTTAGATTAGTTTAGTTTAGTTAAGAATGGGTTATGTTAGATTAGGTTAGATTAGGTTAGTTTGGTTTAATTTAGTCTAGTTAAATTTAGTTTAGTTATACTTTGGTTTAGTTTAGTTTAGTTTATAGATTAGTTTAGTTTTCTTTATAGTTAAGTTTATAGTTTAGTATAGTTTAGTTTAGTTTAATTTAGTTTAGCTAAGTTTAGTTTAGTTTAGTTTAGTTTAGTTTTGGGTAGGTTATGTTAGGTTAGGTTAGGTTAGTTTAGTTTAGTTTAGGTTAGGTTAGGTTAGGTTAGTTTAGTTTAGTTGAGTTTAGTTTAGTTTAGGTTAGGTTAGGTAAGATTAGGTTAGGTAAGGTTAGGTTTGTTTAGTTTAGTCTAGTTTATGTTAGGTTAGGATAGTTTAGTTTAGTTTAGTCTAGGTTAGGTTTCGCTAGGGTAAGTTAGGTTAGGTTAGTTTGGATTAGTTTAGTTTAGTTTATATTTTAGTTTACTTTAGTTTATTATTTAATTTAGTGTAGTTTAGTTTATAGTTTCGTTTATAGTTTAGTTTGGTTTAATTTAGTTTTTTTTAGTTTAGCTTAGATTAGTTTAGTTTGTCTTAGGTTAGGTTAGGTTAGGTAAGATTAGTTTAATTTAGTTGAGTTTAATTTAATTTAGTTTAGTTTTAATTTTAGTTTAGTTTAGTCTATAGTTCAATTTATAATTTAGTTTAGTTTAGTTTTTAGTTTAGGTTATTGTTTAGTTTAGTTTAGATTAGTTTAGTTGAGGTCAGTTTAGGTTAGGTTAAGTTAGGTCAGGTTAGTTTAGATTAGTTTAGTTTAAATTAGTTTAGTTTATAGTTTAGTTTATTTTAGTTTATAGTTTAATTTAGTTTAGTTTAGTTTAGTGTAGTTTAGTTTGGTTAGGTTAGGTTAGGTTAATTTAGTTTAGTTTAGGTTAAGTTAGGTAAGTTTTATTTAGTTTAGTTTAATTTATAGTTTATTTTATAGTTTTGCTTATAGTTTAGTTTAGTTTATAGATTAATTTAGTTTAGTTTAGTTTAGTTTAGTATAGTTTAACTTAGGTTAGGTTAGGTTAGTTTAGTTTAGTTAAGGTTAGGTTAGGTTAGGTTAATTTACTTTAGCATAGTTTAGTTTAGTTTATTTTAGTTTAGTTTATAGTTTAGTTTACAGTTTAGGTTAGTTTGGTTTAGTTTGGGTTAGGTTAGGTTAGGTCAGTTTAGTTTAGTTTAGTTTATAGTTTAGTTTAGTTTAGTTTATAATAGTTTAGTTTAGTTTAGTTTAGGTTATGTTAGGTTAGTTTAGTTTAGTATAGGTTAGATTAAGTTAGGATAAGTTAGGTTAGTTAGGTTTAGTTTAGTTTAGTTTATAGTTTAGTTTAGTTTAGTTTAGTTTGTAGTTTAGTTTATACTTTAGTTTATATTTTAGTTTATAGTTTAGTTTAGTTAAGTGTTGTTTATTTTGGTTTAGTTTTGTTTAGTTTAGTTTAAATTAGTTTCGTTTAGGTTAGGTTAGGTAAGTTTAGGTTAGGTTGGGTTAGGTTAGTTTAGTTCAGTCTAGTTTATGCTAGGTTAGGTTAGTTTAGTTTACTTTGGTATTGTTTATAGTTTAGTTTACTTTAGTTTATAGTTTAGTTCATAGTTTATTTTAGTTTAATATATAGTTTAATTTAGTTTGGTTTAGTTTAGTTTAGTTTAATTTAGGTTAATTTAGTTTAGTTTAGTTAAGGTTAAGTTAGGTTAGGTTAGGTTAACTTAGTTCAGTTTAGTATATTTTAGTATTGTTTAAAATATAGTATCTTTAGTTTATAGTTTAGTTCATAGTTTTGTTTAGTTTAGTTTAGGTTAGGTAAGAGTAGTTTAGTTTAGTTTAGTTTAGTTTAGGTTAGGTTAGTGTAGTTAAGTTTAGTTTAGTTTAGTTGAATTGGGATTAGTTTAGTTTAGGGTAGGTTAGGTTGGTTTAGTTTTAGTATAGTTTAGGTTCAGTTAGGTTAGGTCAGTTTAGTTTACTTTAGTTTATTATTTAATTTAGTTTAGTTTAGTTTATAGTTTCGTTTATAGTTTAGTTTGGTTTAGTTTAGTTTAATTTAGTTTAACTTAGATTAGTTTAGTTATTTTTAGTTTAGGTTAGGTTAGGTGAGGTTAGTTTAGTTCAGTTTAGTTTAATTTAGTTTAGTTTAGTTTATAGCTTAGTTTTGTTTAGTTTATAGTTCAATTTATAGTTTAGTTTAGTTTATTTTATCGTTTAGTTTAGTTTAGTATAGTTTAGTTTAGGTTAGAGTAGGTTAGTTTAGATTAGTTTAGTTTAGCGCAGTTTAGGTTAGGTTAAGTTAGGTTATTTCGTTTGGTTTAGTTTAGTTTAGTTTAGTTTATAGTTTAGTTTAGTTTAAAGTTTAGTTTATAGTTTAGTTTATAGTTTAGTTTAGATTAGTGTAGTTTAGTTTGGTTTAGTTTATTTTAGTTTAGTTCAGTTTAGTTTCGTTTAGCTTAGGTTATGTTATATTAGGTGAGCTTAGGTTAGCTTAGTTTACCCTAGTTTAGTTTAGGTTAGGTAAGGTTAGAATAGTTTAGTTAAATTTAGTTTAGTTTAGTTTAGATAGGTTTAGTTTAGTTATAGTTTAGTTTATAGTTTAGTTTAGATTATAATTTAATTTATAGTTTAGTTTAGTTTAGTTTAATTTAGTTTAGCTTTCTTTAGTTTCCCTTAGATTACTTTAGTTTAGGATATATTAGCTTAGGTTAGTTTAGTTTAGTTTAGTTTAATTAAGGTTAATTTAGTTTAATTTAGTTTAGTTTAGGTTAGGTTAGGTTAGTTTAGTTTAGTATAGTTTAATTTAGTTTAAAATATAGTGTCTTTAGTTTATAGTTTAGTTCATGGTTTTGTTTAGTTTAGTTTAGTTTAGGTTAGGTTAGAGAAAGTTTAGTTTAGTTTAGTTTAGTTTAGGTTAGAATAGGTTAGGTTAGTGTAGTTTAATTTAGTTTAGTTTAGTTGAATTTAATTTAGTTTTGTTTAGTTTAGGTTAGGTTAGGTCAGTTTAATTTAGTATAGGTTAGGTTAAGTTAGGTTAGCTTAGTTTAGTTTATAGTTTAGTTTAGTTTAGTTTATAGTGTGGTTTATACTTTAGTTTATATTTTAGTTTATAGTTCAGTTTAGATTAGTGTAGTTTAGGTTGGTTTAGTTTGGTTTAGTTTAGTTTAAATTAGTTTCGCTTAGGTTAGGTTAAGTTAGAATAGGTTAGGTTAGGTAAGCTTAGTTTAGTTTAGTTTAGGTTAGGTTAGGCTAGGTTAGGTTAGGTTGGTTAAGTTCAGTTTAGTTTAGTTTAGTTTAGTTCAGTTTATAGTTTAGTTATGTTTAGTTTATAGTTTAATTTTTAATTTAGTTTAGTTTAGTTGATCTTTTAGTTTATCGTTTAGTTTATTTTAGATTAGTTTAGTTTAGGTCAGTTTAGGTTAGGTTAAGTTAGGTTAGGTTAGTTTAGATTAGTTTAGTTTAGTTTAGTTTATAGTTTAGTTTATTTTAGTTTACAGTTTAATTTAGTTTAGTTTAGTTTACTTTAGGTTAGGTTAGGTTAGGTTAATTTAGTTTAGTTTAGGTTAGGTTAGGTAAGTTTAATTTAGTTTAGTTTGGTTTAGTTTAATTTATAATTTAGTTTATAGTTTTGTTTATAGTTTAGATTAGTTTATAGTTTAATTTAGTTTAGTTTAGTTTAGTTTTATTTAGGTTAGGATAGTTTATTTTAGTTTAGTTTAGTTTATAGTTTAGATTAGTTTAGTTTACAGGTTAGCTTATCCTTTAGTTTATAGTGTAGTTTATAGTTTAGTTTAATTTAGTGTAGTTTAGTTTGGTGTAGTTTAGTATAGTTTTGTTTACCTTAGTTTAGGTGAGATTATGTTAGGTTAGGTTAGCTTACTTTAGTTTAGTTTAGGTTAGGTTAGATTAGGTTAGTTTAGTTAACTTTGGTTTAGTTTAGTTTAGTTAGTTTAGTTTATAATTTAGTTTATAGTTATGTTTAGTTTAGTTTATAGTTTAATTTATAATTTAGTTTAGTTTAGTTTAGTTTAGTTTAATTTAATTTTGAGTATGTTAGGTTAGGTTAGGTTAATTTAGTTTAGTTGAGTTTAATTTAGTTTAGTTTAGTTTAGTTTATAATTTAATTTATAGTTTAGTTTAGATTACTTTATAGTTTAGTTTAGTTAATTTATAGTTTAATTTAGTTTAGTTTAGTTTAATTTAATTTAGTTTAGTTCATAGATTTGTTTATAGTTTAGTTTAGTTTAGTTTAGTTTAGGTTAAGTTATGTTAGGTTCGTTTAGTTTAATTTAGTTTAGATTAGGTTACGTTAGATTAGGTTAGGGTAGTTAAGTTTAGTTTAGTTGAATTTAGGTTATAGTTTGATTTATTATTTAGTTTAGTTTACTTTATAATTTAGTTTAGTTAATTTATATTTTAATTTACTTTAGTTTAGTTTAGTTTAATTTAGTTTACTTTAGTTTATAGTTTTGTTTATAGTTTAGTTTAGTTTAGTTTAGGTTAGGTAAAGTAAGGTTAGTTTAGGTTAGGTTAGTGTAGTTTAGTTTAGTTTAGCTGAATTTTGTTTAGTTTAGTTTAATTTAGGTTACGTTAGGTTAGTTTAGTTTAGTGTAGTGTATGTTAGGTTAGGTTAGGTTAGTTTAGATTAGTTTAGTTTAGTTTATAATTTATTTTAATATTTAGTTTAGTTTTGTTTATAATTTAGTTTGCAGTTTAGTTTAGTTTAGTTTAGTTAAAATTTTAGTTTAGTTTATTTTAGTTTAGGTTAGGTTACGGAAGGTTAGGTTAGGTTAGGTTAGTTTAGATTAGTTTGGTTTATGTAAAGTTAGGTTAGGTTAGTTTAGTATAGTTTAGTTTACTTTTGTTTACAGTTTAGTTAAGTTTAGTTTATAGTTCAGTTTATAGTTTAGTTTAGTTTAGGTTAGGTTGGGTTAGTTCAGTTTAGTTTAGTTTGGGTTAGGTAAGGTTAGTTTAGTTTAGTTTACAGTTTAGTTTATTCTTTAGATTATAGTGTAGTTTATAGTTTAGTTTAATTTGGTGTAGTTTAGTTTGGTTCATTTTAGTATAATTTCGTTTACGTTAGGTTATGTTGGATTAGGTTAGGTTAGGTTAACTTACTTTAGTTTAGTTTAGGTTAGGTTAGGTTAGGTTAGTTTAGTTTAGTTAAGTTTAGTTTAATTTAGTCTAGTTTCGTTTAGTGTATAATTTAGGTAATCGTTTAGTTTAGTTTAGATTAGTTTAGTTTAGGTCAGTTTAGTTTAGGTAAAGTTAGCTTAGGTTAGTTTAGATTAGTTTAGTTTAATTTACTTTAGTTTATAGTTTAGTTTATTTAAGTTTGTACTTTAATTTAGATTAGTTTAGTTTAGTTAAGAATGGGTTATGTTAGATTAGGTTAGATTAGGTTAGTTTGGTTTAATTTAGTCTAGTTAAATTTAGTTTAGTTATACTTTGGTTTAGTTTAGTTTAGTTTATAGATTAGTTTAGTTTTCTTTATAGTTAAGTTTATAGTTTAGTATAGTTTAGTTTAGTTTAATTTAGTTTAGCTAAGTTTAGTTTAGTTTAGTTTAGTTTAGTTTTGGGTAGGTTATGTTAGGTTAGGTTAGGTTAGTTTAGTTTAGTTTAGGTTAGGTTAGGTTAGGTTAGTTTAGTTTAGTTGAGTTTAGTTTAGTTTAGGTTAGGTTAGGTAAGATTAGGTTAGGTAAGGTTAGGTTTGTTTAGTTTAGTCTAGTTTATGTTAGGTTAGGATAGTTTAGTTTAGTTTAGTCTAGGTTAGGTTTCGCTAGGGTAAGTTAGGTTAGGTTAGTTTGGATTAGTTTAGTTTAGTTTATATTTTAGTTTACTTTAGTTTATTATTTAATTTAGTGTAGTTTAGTTTATAGTTTCGTTTATAGTTTAGTTTGGTTTAATTTAGTTTTTTTTAGTTTAGCTTAGATTAGTTTAGTTTGTCTTAGGTTAGGTTAGGTTAGGTAAGATTAGTTTAATTTAGTTGAGTTTAATTTAATTTAGTTTAGTTTTAATTTTAGTTTAGTTTAGTCTATAGTTCAATTTATAATTTAGTTTAGTTTAGTTTTTAGTTTAGGTTATTGTTTAGTTTAGTTTAGATTAGTTTAGTTGAGGTCAGTTTAGGTTAGGTTAAGTTAGGTCAGGTTAGTTTAGATTAGTTTAGTTTAAATTAGTTTAGTTTATAGTTTAGTTTATTTTAGTTTATAGTTTAATTTAGTTTAGTTTAGTTTAGTGTAGTTTAGTTTGGTTAGGTTAGGTTAGGTTAATTTAGTTTAGTTTAGGTTAAGTTAGGTAAGTTTTATTTAGTTTAGTTTAATTTATAGTTTATTTTATAGTTTTGCTTATAGTTTAGTTTAGTTTATAGATTAATTTAGTTTAGTTTAGTTTAGTTTAGTATAGTTTAACTTAGGTTAGGTTAGGTTAGTTTAGTTTAGTTAAGGTTAGGTTAGGTTAGGTTAATTTACTTTAGCATAGTTTAGTTTAGTTTATTTTAGTTTAGTTTATAGTTTAGTTTACAGTTTAGGTTAGTTTGGTTTAGTTTGGGTTAGGTTAGGTTAGGTCAGTTTAGTTTAGTTTAGTTTATAGTTTAGTTTAGTTTAGTTTATAATAGTTTAGTTTAGTTTAGTTTAGGTTATGTTAGGTTAGTTTAGTTTAGTATAGGTTAGATTAAGTTAGGATAAGTTAGGTTAGTTAGGTTTAGTTTAGTTTAGTTTATAGTTTAGTTTAGTTTAGTTTAGTTTGTAGTTTAGTTTATACTTTAGTTTATATTTTAGTTTATAGTTTAGTTTAGTTAAGTGTTGTTTATTTTGGTTTAGTTTTGTTTAGTTTAGTTTAAATTAGTTTCGTTTAGGTTAGGTTAGGTAAGTTTAGGTTAGGTTGGGTTAGGTTAGTTTAGTTCAGTCTAGTTTATGCTAGGTTAGGTTAGTTTAGTTTACTTTGGTATTGTTTATAGTTTAGTTTACTTTAGTTTATAGTTTAGTTCATAGTTTATTTTAGTTTAATATATAGTTTAATTTAGTTTGGTTTAGTTTAGTTTAGTTTAATTTAGGTTAATTTAGTTTAGTTTAGTTAAGGTTAAGTTAGGTTAGGTTAGGTTAACTTAGTTCAGTTTAGTATATTTTAGTATTGTTTAAAATATAGTATCTTTAGTTTATAGTTTAGTTCATAGTTTTGTTTAGTTTAGTTTAGGTTAGGTAAGAGTAGTTTAGTTTAGTTTAGTTTAGTTTAGGTTAGGTTAGTGTAGTTAAGTTTAGTTTAGTTTAGTTGAATTGGGATTAGTTTAGTTTAGGGTAGGTTAGGTTGGTTTAGTTTTAGTATAGTTTAGGTTCAGTTAGGTTAGGTCAGTTTAGTTTACTTTAGTTTATTATTTAATTTAGTTTAGTTTAGTTTATAGTTTCGTTTATAGTTTAGTTTGGTTTAGTTTAGTTTAATTTAGTTTAACTTAGATTAGTTTAGTTATTTTTAGGTTAGGTTAGGTTAGGTGAGGTTAGTTTAGTTCAGTTTAGTTTAATTTAGTTTAGTTTAGTTTATAGCTTAGTTTTGTTTAGTTTATAGTTCAATTTATAGTTTAGTTTAGTTTATTTTATCGTTTAGTTTAGTTTAGTATAGTTTAGTTTAGGTTAGAGTAGGTTAGTTTAGATTAGTTTAGTTTAGCGCAGTTTAGGTTAGGTTAAGTTAGGTTATTTCGTTTGGTTTAGTTTAGTTTAGTTTAGTTTATAGTTTAGTTTAGTTTAAAGTTTAGTTTATAGTTTAGTTTATAGTTTAGTTTAGATTAGTGTAGTTTAGTTTGGTTTAGTTTATTTTAGTTTAGTTCAGTTTAGTTTCGTTTAGCTTAGGTTATGTTATATTAGGTGAGCTTAGGTTAGCTTAGTTTACCCTAGTTTAGTTTAGGTTAGGTAAGGTTAGAATAGGTTAGTTAAATTTAGTTTAGTTTAGTTTAGATAGGTTTAGTTTAGTTATAGTTTAGTTTATAGTTTAGTTTAGATTATAATTTAATTTATAGTTTAGTTTAGTTTAGTTTAATTTAGTTTAGCTTTCTTTAGTTTCCCTTAGATTACTTTAGTTTAGGATATATTAGCTTAGGTTAGTTTAGTTTAGTTTAGTTTAATTAAGGTTAATTTAGTTTAATTTAGTTTAGTTTAGGTTAGGTTAGGTTAGTTTAGTTTAGTATAGTTTAATTTAGTTTAAAATATAGTGTCTTTAGTTTATAGTTTAGTTCATGGTTTTGTTTAGTTTAGTTTAGTTTAGGTTAGGTTAGAGAAAGTTTAGTTTAGTTTAGTTTAGTTTAGGTTAGAATAGGTTAGGTTAGTGTAGTTTAATTTAGTTTAGTTTAGTTGAATTTAATTTAGTTTTGTTTAGTTTAGGTTAGGTTAGGTCAGTTTAATTTAGTATAGGTTAGGTTAAGTTAGGTTAGCTTAGTTTAGTTTATAGTTTAGTTTAGTTTAGTTTATAGTGTGGTTTATACTTTAGTTTATATTTTAGTTTATAGTTCAGTTTAGATTAGTGTAGTTTAGGTTGGTTTAGTTTGGTTTAGTTTAGTTTAAATTAGTTTCGCTTAGGTTAGGTTAAGTTAGAATAGGTTAGGTTAGGTAAGCTTAGTTTAGTTTAGTTTAGGTTAGGTTAGGCTAGGTTAGGTTAGGTTGGTTAAGTTCAGTTTAGTTTAGTTTAGTTAAGTTTAGTTTAGTTTATAGTTTAGTTCAGTTTAGTTTATAGCTTAGTTTATAGTTTAGTTTAGTTTATAGTTTAATTTATAGTTAAGTTTAGTTTAGTTTAGTTTAATTTAGGTTAGTTAAGTTTATTTTAAAGTAGCTTATGTTAGGTTAGGTTAGTTTATAGTTTAATTTATAGTTTAGTTTAGTATATAATTTAGTTTATAGTTTAGTTCAGTTTATAATAGTTTAGTTTAGGTTAGGTTAGGTTAGGTTAGGTTAGTTTAGTTTAGTTTAGTTTAGGTTAGGTTTGGCTAGGGTAGGTTAGGATAGGTTAATTTAGATTAGTTTAGTTTAGTTTAGTTTATAGTTTAGTTTGATTTAGTTTATTATTTAATTTAGTGTAGTTTAGTTTATAGCTTCGTTTATAGTTTAGTTTGGTTTAGTTTAGTTTGTCTTAGGTTAGGTTAGGTTAGGTGAGATTAGTTTAGTTGAGTTTAATTTAGTTTAGTTTATAGTTTAATTTAGTTTAGTTTATAGTTCAATTTATAGAATAGTTTAGTTTATAGTTTATGGTACCGTTTAGTATAGTTTAGCTTAGTTTAGTTTACGTTAGTTTAGATTAGGTTAAGTTAGGTTAGGTTAGTTTAGATTAGTATAGTTTAATTTAGTTTAGTTTATAGTTTAGTTTATTTTAGTTTATAGTTTAATTTAATTTAGTTTAGTTTAGTTTAGTTTAGGTTAGGTTACGTTAGGTTAGGTTAATTTAGTTTAGTGTAGGTTAGGTTAGGTTAGGTAAGGTTAATTTACTTTAGTAAAGTTTAGTTTAGTTTATTATAGTTTAGTTTATTGTTTAGTTTAGTTTATAGTTTATTTACAATTTTGTTTAGTTTAGTTTAGTTTAGTTTAGTTTGGGTTAGGTTGGGTTAGGTTAGGTTAGTTTAGATTAGTTTAGTTTATAGTTTAGTTTAATTTAGTTTACAGTTTAGTGTATCCTTTAGTTTATAGTGTAGTTTATAGTTTAGTTTAATTTAGTGTAGTTTAGTTTGGTTTAGCTTAGTATAGTTTTGTTTACTTTAGGTTAGGTGAGATTATGTTAAGTTAGGTTCGCTTACTTTAGTTTAGTTTAGTTTAATTTAGGTTAGGTTAGGTTAGTTTATTTAACTTTGGTTTAGTTTAGTGTAGTTTAGTTTATAGTTTAGTTTATAGTTTAGTTTATATTAGTTTAGTTTATAGTTTAATTTATAATTTAGTTTACTTTAGTTTAATTTAGTTTACAGTAGGTTAGGTTAGGTTAATTTAGTTTACTTTAGGTTAGGTTAAGTTAGGTTAGGTTAGGTTAATTTAGTTTAGTTGAGTTTAGTTGAGTTGAGTTAGTTGAGTTTAGTTTACCTTATAGTTTAGTTTAGTTAATTTATATTTTAATTTAGTTAAGTTTAGTTTAATTTAGTTTATTTTAGTTCATAGTTTTGTTTATAGTTTAGTTTAGTTTAGTTTAGTTTAGGTTATGTTAGGTTAGATTAGTTTAGTTAAGTTTAGGTTAGGTTAGGCTAGGTTAGGTAAGTTTAATTTAGTTTAGTTTAGTTTAGTTAAAATTAGTTTGTAGTTTAGTTTATAGTTTAGTTTGTAGTTTAGTTTAGTTTAGTTTAGTTTGGTTTAGTTTAGTTTAGGTTAAGTAATGTTTGGTTCGTTTAGTTTAATTTAGTTTAGATTAGGTTACGTTAGATTAGGTTAGGGTAGTTAAGTTTAGTTTAATTGAATTTATTTTGTAGTTTAATTTATAGTTTAGTTTAGTTTACTTTATAGTTTAGTTTAGTTAATTTATAGTTTATTTTATTTTAGTTTAATCTAGTTTAATTTAGTTTACTTTAGTTTATAGTTTTGTTTATAGTTTAGTTTAGTTTAGTTTAGGTTAATTTATGTTAGGTTTGTTTAGTTTAGTTTAGTTTAGGTTAGGTTAGGTTAGGATAGGTTAGTGAAGTTTAGTTTAGTTTAGCTGAATTTTGTTTAGTTTAGTTTAGGTTACCTTAGGTTAGTTTAGTTTAGTTTAGTTTAGTGTATGTTAGGTTAGCTTAGGTTAGTTTAATTTAGTTTAGTTTATTTTAGTTTATAGTTTAGTTTAGTTTAGTTTATAATTTATTTTATAATTTAGTATACTTTAGTTTATAGATTAGTTT
Organism: Metallyticus violacea; assembly: GCA_030762175.1. NCBI lineage: Eukaryota > Metazoa > Arthropoda > Insecta > Mantodea > Metallyticidae > Metallyticus > Metallyticus violacea. The sequence goes on along the minus strand of CM060835.1, from coordinate 97,510,869 downwards.
ATTGTTTAGTTAATATTTTAGTTTATTTTAGTTTACGTTAGGTTAGGTTAGGCAAGGTTAGGTTAGGTTAGGTTAGGTTAGGTTAGTTTAGTTTAGTTTAGTCTAGTTAAATTTAGTTTAGTTATACTTTAGTTTAGTTTAGTTTATAGTTTAGTTTAGTTTTGGGTAGGTTATGTTAGGTTAGGTTAGGTTAGTTTAGTTTAGTTTAGGTTAGGTTAGGTTAGGTTAGGTTAGGTTAGTTTAATTTAGTTGAGTTTAGTTTAGTTTAGGTTAGGTTAGCTAAGGTTAGGTTAGGTTAGGTTAGTTTAGTTTAGTTTATATTTTAGTTTACTTTAGTTTATTATTTAATTTAGTGTAGTTAATTTATAGTTTCGTTTATAGTTTAGTTTGGTTTAGTTTAGTTTTATTTAGTTTAGCTTAGATTAGTTTAGTTTGTCTTAGGTTAGGTTAGGTTAGGTGAGATTAGTTTAATTTAGTTGAGTTTAATTTAGTTTAGTTTAGTTTATATTTTAGTTTAGTTTAGTCTATAGTTCAATTTATAGTTTAGTTTAGTTTAGTTTTTAGTTTAGGTTATCGTTTAGTTTAGTTTAGATTAGTTTAGTTTAGGTCAGTTTATGTTAGGTTAAGTTAGGTTAGGTTAGTTTAGATTAGTTTAGTTTAATTTAGTTTAGTTTATAGTTTAGTTTATTTTAGTTTATAGTTTAATTTAGTTTAGTTTAGTTTAGTGTAGTTTAGTTTGGTTAGGTTAGGTTAGGTTAATTTAGTTTAGTTTAGGTTAGGTTAGGTAAGTTTAATTTAGTTTAGTTTAATTTATAGATTATTTTATAGTTTTGCTTATAGTTTAGTTAATTTATAGTTTAATTTAGTTAATTTAGTTTAGAATAGTTTAACTTGGGTTAGGTTAGGTTAGTTTTGTTTAGTTTAGTTAAGGCTAGGTACGTTAGGTTAGGTTAATTTACTTTAGTATAGTTTAGTTTAGTTTATTTTAGTTTAGTTTATAGTTAAGTTTACAGTTTAGGTTAGTTTATTTTATTTTAGTTTAGTTTGGGTTAGGTTAGGTTAGGTCAGTTTGGTTTAGTTTAATTTATAGTTAAGTTTAATTTAGTTTAGTTTGATTTAATTTAGTTTAGTTTATTTTAGTGCAGCTTATGTTAGGTTAGGTAAGGTAAGTTTAGTTTATAGTTTAATTTATAGTTTAGTTTAGTTTATAGTTTAGTTTATAGTTTAGTTTAGTTTATAATAATTTAGGTTAGGTTAGGTTAGTTTAGTATAGTTTAGTTTAGGTTAGGTTTGGCTAGGTTAAGTTAGGTTAGGTTAGTTTAGGCTAGTTTAGTTTAGTTTAGTTTATAGTTTAGTTTACTTTAATTTATTATTTAATTTAGTGTAGTTTAGTTTATAGTTTAGTTTATTTTAGTTTGTAGTTTAATTTAGTTTTGTTTAGTTTAGTTTAGTTTAGGTTAGGTTAGTTTAGTTTAGTTTCGTTTAATTTAGTTTAGTTTAGTTTATAGTTTAATTTATAATTTAGTTTAGTTTAGTTTATATTTTAGGTTATCGTTTAGTTAAGATTAGTTTACTTTATGTCAGTTTAGGTTAGGTTAAGTTATGTTAGGTTAGTTTAAATTAGTTTAGTTTAGTTTAGTTTATAGTTTAGTTTATTTTAGTTTATAGTTTAATTTAGTTTAATTTAGTTTAGTTTAGTTTACTTTAGGTTAGGTTAGGTTAGGTTAATTTAGTTTATTTTAGGTTAGGTTAGGTAAGTTTAATTTATTTTAGTTTGGTTTAGTTTAATTTATAGTTTAGTTTATAGTTTTGTTTATAGTTTAGTTTAGTTTATAGTTTAATTTAGTTTAGTTTAGTTTAATTTAGGTTAGGTTAGTTTAGTTTAGTTTAGTTTAGTTTATAGTTTAGATTAGTTTATAGTTTACTTTACAGTTTTGTTTAGTTTAGTTTAGTTTAGTTTAGTTTGGGTTAGGTTAGGTTAGGTTAGGTTTATTTAGTTTAGTTTAGTTTATAGTTTTGTTTAGTTTATTTTACAGTTTAGTTTATCCTTTAGTTTATAGTGTAGTTTATAGTTTAGTTTAATTTAGTGTAGTTTAGTTTGGTTTAGTTTAGTATAGTTTAGTTTACTTTAGGTTAGGTTAAATTATGTTAGGTTTGGTTAGCTTACTATAGTTTACTTTAGTTTAGGTTAGGTTAGGTTAGGTTAGTTTAGTTTACTTAACTTTGGTTTAGTTTAGTTTAGTTTAGTTTATAATTTAGTTTATAGTTTAGTTTAGTTAAGTTTATAGTTTAATTTATATTTTAGTTTATTTTATTTTAGTTTAATTTAGTTTAGAGTAGGTTAGGTTAGGTTAGGTTAGTTTAGTTTAGTATAGGTTATGTTAGGTTAGGTTAGGATAGGTTAATTTAGTTTAGTTGAGTTTAATTTAGTTTAGTTTAGTTTAGTTAATAGTTTAATTTATAGTTTAGTTTAGTTTTTTTATTGTTTAGTTTAGTTAATTTATAGTTTAATATAGTTTAGTTTAGTTTAATGTAGTTTAGTTTATTTTGTAGTTCAGTTTAGTTTAGTTTACTTTAGTTTAGTTTAGGTTAAATTATGTTAGGTTCGTTTAGTTTAATTCAGTTTAGATTAGGTTAGATTAGATTACGTTAGGGTAGTTAAGTTTAGTTTAGTTGAATTTAGGTTATAGTTTGATTTATAGCTTAGTTTAGTTTACTTTATAGTTTAGTTTAGTTAATTTATATTTTAATTTACTTTAGTTTAGTTTAATTAGTTTACTTTAGTTTATAGTTTTGTTTATAGTATAGTTTAGTTTAGTTTAGGTTAATTTATGTTACGTTAGTTTAGTTTAGTTTAGCTGAATTTTGTTTAGTTTAGTTTAGTTTAGGTTACGTTAGCTTAGTTTAGTTTATTTTAGTGTATGTTAGGTTAGGTCAGTTTAGTTTAGTTTATTTTAGTTTATAGTTTAGTTTAGTTTAATTTATAATTTATTTTATAATTTAGTGTACTTTAATTTATAGATTAGTTTATAGTTTAGTTAAAATTTTAGTTTAGTTTAGTTTAGTTTTGGTTAGGTTCAGTTAGGTTAGGTTAGTTTTGTTTAGTATAGTTTAGTTTAGTTTAAATATACTATCTTTAGTTTATAGTTTAGTTCATAGTTTTCTTTAGATTAGTTCAGTTTAGGTTAGGTTAGAGTAGTTTAGTTTAGTTTAGTTTAGTTTAGTTTATGTTAAATTAGGTTAGGTTAGTGTAGTTTAGTTTAATTTAGTTTAGTTGAATTTAATTTAGTTTAGTTTAGGTTAGGTTAGGTTAGTTTAGGTTAGCTTAGTTTAGGTTAGTGTAGTTTAGTTTAGTTTAGTGTAGTTTAGTTTGGTTTAGTTTTGTTTAATTTATTTTAGTTCAGTTTCGTTTAGGTTAGGTTATGTTAGATTAGGTTAGGTTAGCTTAGCTTAGTTTAGTTTAATTTAGTTTCGGTTAGGTTAGGATAGGTTAGGTTAGTTAAGTTTAGTTTAGTTAATTTAGTCAAGTTTAGTTTAGTTTATAGTTTAGTTCAGTTTAGTTTATAGCTTAGTTTGTAGCTTAGTTTAGTTCATAGTTTAATTTATATTTAAGTTTAGTTTAGTTAAATTAGTTAAGCTTAGTTTAGTTTAGTTTAGTTTATTTTAGGGTAGCTTATGTTAGGTTAGGTTAGGTTAGTATGGTTTATAGTTTAATTTACTGTTTACTTAAGTTTATAGTTTAATTTATAGTTTAGTTTAGTTTAGTTTATAATAGTTTAGTTTAGTTTAGTTTAGGTTTAGTTATGATGGTTTAGTTTAGTTTAGTTTAGTTTAGGTTAGGTTAGGCTAGGTAATGTTATATTAGGTTAGTTAAGATTAGTTTAGTTTAGTTTATAGTTTAGTTTACCTTAGTTTATTATTTAATTTAGTTTAGTTTAGTTTATAGTTTCGTTTATAGTTTAGTTTGGTTTAGTTTAATTTAGTTTACCTTAGGTTAGTTAAGTTTGTTTTAGGTTAGGTTAGGTTAGGTGAGGTTAGTTTAGTTTAGTTTAATTTAGTTTATAGATTAATTTAGTTTAGTTTATAGTTCAATTTATAGTTTAGTTTAGTTTAATTTATAGTTTAGTTTATCGTTTAGTTTAGTTTAGTTTAGTTTAGGTTAGAGTAGGTTAGTTTAGAATAGTTTAGTTTAGGTCAGTTTAGTTTAGGTTAAGTTAGCTTAGGTTAGTTTAGATTAGTTTATTTTAATATAGTTTAGTTTATAGTTTAGTTATTTTAGTTTGTAGTTTAATTTAGTTTAGTTTAGTTTATTTTGGTTTAGGTTAGGTTAGGTTAGGTTAGTGTAGTTTAGTTTAGGTTGGGTTATGTTAGATTAGGTTAGATTAGGTTAGTTTGGTTTAGTTTAGTCTAGTTAAATTTAGTTTAGTTATACGTTAGTTTAGTTTGGTTTAGTTTATAGTTTAGTTTAGTTTTGTTTATAGTTAAGTTTATAATTTAGTATAGTTTAGTTTAGTTTAATTTAGAGTAGCTAAGTTTAGTTTAGTTTAGTTTAGTTTAGTTTTGGGTAGGTTATGTTAGGTTAGGTTAGGTTAGTTTAGTTTAGTTTAGGTTAGTTTAGGTTAGGTTAGGTTAGTTTAGTTTAGTTAAGTTTAGTTTAGTTTAGGTTAGGTTAGGTAAGTTTAGGTTATGTTGGGTTAGGTTAGTTTATTTTAGTCCAGTTTATGTTAGGTTAAGTTAGTTTAGTTTAGTTAGGTTTTGTTTATAGTTTAGTTTAATTTAGTTTATAGTTTAGTTCATAGTTTATTTTAGTTTAATACATAATTTAAATTAGTTTAGTTTAGTTTAGTTTAATTTAGGTAAATTTAGTTTAATTTAGTTTAGGTTAGGTTAGGTTAGGTTAAGTTAGTTAAGTTTTGTTTATAGTTTAGTTTATTTTAGTTTACAGTTTATTGTACTGCTCAGTTTAGTTTAGTTTAGTATAGTATAGTTTACTTTAGTTTAGGTTAGGTTAGGTTGGGTTAGTTTAGTTTAGTTTAGTTTAGGTTAGGTTAGGTTATGTAAGGTTAATTTAGATTAAATTATTTTTGTTTAGATTTGTTTATAGATTACTTTACTTTAGTGTATAGTTTAATTTAGTTTACTTTAGATTATTTTAATTTGGTTTAGTTTATTTTAGTTTAGTTTAGTTTAGGTTAGCTTAGGTTAGTTTAGTTTAGTATAGGTTATGTTAGGTTATGTAAGTTTAATTCAGTTTAGTTTAGTTTAGTTTATAGTTTAATTTATAGTTTTGTTTATAGTTAATTTAGTTTAGTTTAGTTTAGTTTAGGTTACGTTAGGTTAGTTTAGTTTAGTTTAGTGTAGTTTAGTTTTGTTTAGGATAGGTTAGGTTAGGTTAGTGTAGATTAGTTTAGGTTAGGTTAGGTTAGTTTGGTTTAGTTTAGTTAAGTTTAGTTCAGTTTATTCTTTAGTTTAGTTTAGTTTTGTTTATAGTTTATTTTGCAGTTTGGTATAGTTTAGTTTAATTTATGTTAGTTTAGGTTAGTTTAATTTAGTTTAGATTTGTTTATAGTTAGGTTTACTTTAGTTTATAGTGTAGTTTATAGTTTAGTTTAGCTTAGTTTATAGTTTAATTTAGTTTAGTTTAGTTTAATTTAGGTTAATTTAGTTTAGTTTAGTTTAGTGTAGTTTAAAATATAGTATCTTTAGTTTATAGTTTAGTTCATAGTTTTGTTTAGTTTAGTTTAGTTTATTTTAGTTTAGGTTAGTATAGAGTAGTTTAGTTTAGTTTAGTTTAGGTTAGAATAGGTTAGTGTAGTTTAGTTTAGTTTAGTTTAGTTGTATTTAATTTAGTTTAGTTTAGTTTAGTTTAGGTTACGTTAGTTTGTGTTAGATTAGTGTAGTTTAATTTAGTTTAGTTGAATTTAGTTTAGTTTAGTTTAGTTTAGGTTACGTTAGTTTAGTTTAGTTTAGTTTAGTTTAGGTCAGGTTTGGTTAGGTTAGTTTAGTTCAGTTTAGTTTATTTTAGTTTATAGTTTAGTTTAGTTTAGTTTAGTGTAGTTTAGTTTTTGTTTAGGTTAAGTTAGGTTATGTTAGTTTAGTTTAGTTTAGGGTAGGTTACGTTACATTAGGTTAGGTCAGGTTAGTTTGGTTTAGTTTAGTATAGTTAAGTTTAGTTTAGTTTATTGTTTAGTTTAGTTTAGTTTATTTTATAGTTTAATTTAGTTTTGTTTATAGTTTAGATTGCAGTTTAGTATAGTTTAGTTTAGTTTAATTTAGTTTAGGTTAAGTAAGGTTAGGTTAGGTTAGGTTAGTTTAGTTTAGTTTAGTTTATGTTAGGTTAGGTTAGTTTAATTTAGTTTAGATTTGTTTATAGTTTAGTTTAGTTTAGTTTATTGTTTAGTTTATAGTTTAATTTAGTTTATAGTTTAATTTAGTTTAGCTTAGTTTAGTTTAGTTTAAAATATAGTATCTTTAGTTTATAGTTTAGTTCATAGTTTTGTTTAGTTTAGTTTAGTTTAGTTTAGTTCAATTTAGTATAGAGTAGTTTAGTTTAGTTTAGTTTATAGTTTAATTTATAGTTTACTTTAGTTTATAGTTTAGTTTATAGTTTAGTTCAGTTTAGTTTATAATAGTTTAGTTTAGTTTAATTTAGTTTAAATTATGTTAGGTTAGTTTACTTTAGTATAGGTTAGGTTAGTTAGGTTTAGTTTAGTTTAGTTTATAGTTTAGTTTAGTTTAGTTTAATTTAGTGTACTTTAGTTTATAATTTTGTTTATAGTTTAGTTTAGTTTAGTTTAGGTTAATTTATGTTACGTTACTTTAGTTTAGTTTAGTTTAGTTTAGGTTAGGTTAGGTAAGGTTAGGTTAGGTTAGGTTAGTGTAGTTTAGTTTAGTTTAGCTGAATTATGTTTAGTTTAGTTTAGTTTAGGTTACGTTAGGTTAGTTTATTTTAGTTTAATGTATGTTAGGTAAGGTTAGGTTAGTTTAGTTTAGTTTAGTTTATAGTTTAGTTTAGTTTAGTTTATAATTTATTTTATAATTTAGTATACTTTAATTTATAGATTAGTTTATAGTTTAGTTAAAATTTTAGTGTAGTTTATTTTAGTTTAGGTTAGGTTATGGAAGGTTAGGTTAGGTTAGTTTAGATTAGTCTGCTTTATGTAAAGTTAGGTTAGGTTAGTTTAGTGTAGTATAGTTTACTTTTGTTTACAGTTTAGTTAAGTTTAGTTAATAGGTCAGTTTATAGTTTAATTTAATTTAGGTTAGGTTGGGTTAGTTCAGTTTAGTTTAGTTTGGGTTAGGTTAGGTCAGTTTAGTTTAGTTTACAGTTTAGTTTATTTTTAGTTTGTAGTGTAGTTTATAGTTTAGTTTAATTTATTGTAGTTTAGTTTGGTTTAGTTTAGTATAGTTTCGTTTACATTAGGTTATGTTAGATTGGGTTAGGTTAGGTTAGCTTACTTTAGTTTAGTTTCGTTTAGGTTAGGTTAGGTTAGGTTAGGTTAGTTTAGTTTAGTTAAGTTTAGTTTAGTTTAATTTAGTTTAGTTTATAGTTTAGTTTATTTTAGTTTGTATTTTAATTTAGATTAGTTTAGCTTAGTTTAGGTTGGGTTATGTTAGATTAGGTTAGATTAGGTTAGTTTGGTTTAGTTTAGTGTAGTTAAATTTAGTTTAGTTATACTTTAGTTTAGTTTAGTTTAGTTTATCGTTTAGTTTAGTTTCCTTTATAGTTAAGTATATAGTTTAGTATAGTTTAGTTTAATTTAATTTAGTTTATCAAAGTTTAGTTTAGTTTAGTTAAGTTTAGTTTTGGGTAGGTTATGTTAGGTTAGGTTCGGTAGTTTAGTTTAGTTTAGGTTAGGTTAGGTTAGGTTAGGGTAGGTTAGGTTAGTTTAGTTTAGTTGAGTTTATTTTAGTTTAGGTTAGGTTAGGTAAGGTTATGTTAGGTTAGGTTAGGTTAGTTTAGTTTAGTCTAGTTTATGTTAGGTTAGGTTAGTTTAGTTTAGTTTTGTTTTGTTTATAGTTTAGTTTATAGTTTAGTTCATAGTTTATTTTAGTTTTATATATAGTTTAATTTATTTTAGTTTAGTTTAATTTAGGTTAATTTAGTTCAGTTTAGGTTAGGTTAGGTTAGGTTAAGTTAGTTCAGTTTAATATAGTTTAGTTTAGTTTAAAATATAGTATCTTTAGTTTATAGTTTAGTTCATAGTTTTGTTTAGTTTAGTTTAGTTTAGGTTAGGTTAGTTTGGTTTAGTTTAGTTTTTTTTAGTTTAGCTTAGATTAGTTTAGTTTGACTTAGGTTAGGTTAGGTTAGGAGAGGTAAGATTAGTTTAATTTAGTTGAGTTTAATTTAGTTTAGTTTAGTTTATATTTTAGTTTAGTTTAGTCTATAGTTCAATTTATAATTTAGTTTAGTTTTGTTTTTAGTTTAGGTTATCGTTTAGTTTAGTTTAGATTAGTTTAGTTTAGGTCAGTTTAGGTTAGGTTAAGTTAGGTTAGGTTAGTTTAGATTAGTTTAGTTTAATTTAGTATAGTTTATAGTTTAGTTTATTTTAGTTTATAGTTTAATTTAGTTTAGTTTAGTTTAGTGTAGTTTAGTTTGGTTAGGTTAGGTTAGGTTAATTTAGTTTAGTTTAGGTTAGGTTAGGTAAGTTTAATTTAGTTTAGTTTAATTTATAGTTTATTTTATAGTTTTGCTTATAGTTTAGTTTAGTTTATAGTTTAATTTAGTTTAGTTTAGTTTAGTTTAGTATAGTTTAACTTTGGTTAGGTTAGGTTAGTTTGGTTTAGTTTAGTTAAGGTTAGGTTAGGTTAGGTTAATTTACTTTAGTATAGTTTAGTTTACTTTATTTTAGTTTAGTTTATAGTTTAGTTTACAGTTTAGGTTAGTTTAGTTTAGTTTAGTTTGGGTTAGGTTAGGTTAGGTCAGTTTAGTTTAGTTTAGCTTATAGTTTAGTTTAGTTTAGTTTATAATAGTTTAGTTTAGTTTAATTTAGGTTATGTTAGGTTAGTTTAGTTTAGTTTATAGTTTAGTTTAGTTTAGTTTAGTTTGTAGTTTAGTTTATACTTTAGTTTATATTTTAGTTTATAGTTTAGTTTAGTTAAGTGTTGTTTATTTTGGTTTAGTTTTGTTTGGTTTAGTTTAAATTAGTTTCGTTTAGGTTAGGTTAGGTAAGTTTAGGTTAGGTTGGGTTAGGTTAGTTTAGTTCAGTCTAGTTTATGTTAGGTTAGGTTAGTTTAGTTTACTTAGGTTTTGTTTATAGTTTAGTTTACTTTAGTTTATAGTTTAGTTCATAGTTTATTTTAGTTTAATATATAGTTTAATTTAGTTTAGTTTAGTTTAGTTTAGTTTAATTTAGGTTAATTTAGTTTAGTTTAGGTTAGGTTAGGTTAGGTTAAGTTAGTTCAGTTTAGTATAGTTTAGTATAGTTTAAAATATAGTATCTTTAGTTTATAGTTTAGTTCATAGTTTTGTTTAGTTTAGTTTAGGTTAGGTTAGAGTAGTTTAGTTTAGTTTAGTTTAGGTTAGATTAGGTTAGGTTAGTGTAGTTTAGTTTAGTTTAGTTTAGTTGAATTTAGTTTAGTTTAGTTTAGGGTAGGTTAGGTTGGTTTAGTTTTAGTATAGTTTAGGTTCAGTTAGGTTAGGTTAGTTTAGTTTAGTTTAGTTGAGTTTAATTTAGTTTAGTTTAGTTAATAGTTTAATTTATAGTTTAGTTCAGTTTTTTTATAGTTTTATTTTGATAATTTATAGTTTAATTTAGTTTAGTTTAGTTTAATTTAGTTTAGTTTAGTTTGTAGTTTAGTTTAGTTTAGTTTAGTTTAGTTTAGGTTAAGTTATATTAGGTTCGTTTAGTTTAATTTCGTTTAGATTAGGTTAGATTGGATTACGTTAGGGCAGTTAAGTTTAGTTTAGTTGAATTTAGGTTACAGTTTGATTTATAGTTTAGTTTAGTTTACTTTATAGTTTAGTTTAGTTGATTTATAGTTTAATTTACTTTAGTTTAGTTTAGTTTAATTTAGTTTACTTTAGTTTATAGTTTTGTTTATAGTTTAGTTTAGTTTAGTTTAGGTTAATTTATGTTAAGTTACTTTAGTTTAGTTTAGTTTACTTTAGGTTAGGTTAGGTAAGGTTAGGTTAGGTTAGGTTAGTGTAGTTTAGTTGAGTTTAGCTGAATTTTGTTTAGTTTAGTTTAGTTTAGGTTACGTTAGGTTAGTTTAGTTTAGTTTATTGTATGTTAGGTAAGGGTAGGTTAGTTTAGTTTAGTTTAGTTTAGTTTATAGTTTAGTTTAGTTTAGTTTATAATTTATTTTATAATTTAGTATACTTTAATTTATAGATTAGTTTATAGTTTAGTTAAAATTTTAGTGTAGTTTATTTTAGTTTAGGTTAGGTTACGGAAGGTTAGGTTAGGTTAGTTTAGATTAGTTTGGTTTATGTAAAGTTAGGTTAGGTTAGTTTAGTATAGTTTAGTTTACTTTTGTTTACAGTTTAGTTAAGTTTAGTTTATAGGTCAGTTTATAGTTTAGTTTAATTTAGGTTAGGTTGGGTTAGTTCAGTTTAGTTTAGTTTGGGTTAGGTTAGGTCAGTTTAGTTTAGTTTACAGTTTAGTTTATTTTTAGTTTGTAGTGTAGTTTATAGTTTAGTTTAATTTAGTGTAGTTTAGTTTGGTTTAGTTTTGTATAGTTTCGTTTACATTAGGTTATGTTAGATTGGGTTAGGTTAGGTTAGCTTACTTTAGTTTAGTTTAGTTTAGGTTAGGTTAGAATAGGTTAGTTTATTTAGTTAAGTTTAGTTTAATTTAGTTTAGTTTAGTTTAGTTTAGTGTATAGTTTAGGTAATCGTTTAGTTGAGTTTAGATTAGTTTAGTTTAGGTCAGTTTAGTTTAGGTTAAGTTAGCTTAGGTTAGTTTAGATTAGTTTAGTTTAACTTTGTTTAGTTTATAGTTTAGTTTATTTTAGTTTGTATTTTAATTTAGATTAGTTTAGCTTAGTTTAGGTAGGGTTATGTTAGATTAGGTTAGATTAGGTTAGTTTGGTTTAGTTTAGTCTAGTTAAATTTAGTTTAGTTATACTTTAGTTTAGTTTAGTTTAGTTTATAGTTTAGTTTAGTTTCCTTTATAGTTAAGTATATAGTTTAGTATAGTTTAGTTTAATTTAATTTAGTTTAGCTAAGTTTAGTTTAGTTTAGTTTAGTTTAGTTTTGGGTAGGTTATGTTAGGTTAGGTTAGGTTAATTTAGTTTAGTTTAGGTTAGGTTAGGTTAGGTTAGGTTAGGTTAGGTTAGGTTAGTTTAGTTTAGTTGAATTTAGTTTAGTTTAGGTTAGGTTAGGTAAGGTTATGTTAGGTTAGGTTAGGTTAGTTTAGTTTAGTCTAGTTTATGTTAGGTTAGGTTAGTTTAGTTTAGTTTTGTTTTGTTTATAGTTTAGTTTAGTTTAGTTTATAGTTTAGTTCATAGTTTATTTTAGTTTTATATATAGTTTAATTTAGTTTAGTTTAGTTTAATTTAGGTTAATTTAGTTCAGTTTAGGTTAGGTTAGGTTAGGTTAAGTTAGTTCAGTTTAATATAGTTTAGTTTAGTTTAAAATATAGTATCTTTAGTTTATAGTTTAGTTCATAGTTTTGTTTAGTTTAGTTTAGTTTAGGTTAGGTTAGAGTGGTTTAGTTTAGTTTAGTTTAATTTAGTTTACGTTAGATTAGGTTAGGTTAGTGTAGTTTAGTTTAGTTGAATTTGGTTACTTTAGTTTAGTTTAGGGTAGGTTAGGTTGGTTTAGTTTTAGTATAGGTTAGGTTCAGTTAGCTTAGGTTAGATTAGTTTAGTTTAGTTTAATTTAGTTTAGTTTATAGTTTAGTTTATTTTAGTTTGTAGTTTAATTTATTTTAGTTTAGTTTAATTTAGTTTAGGTTAGGTTAGGTTAGGCTAGTTTTGTTTAGTTTAGTTTGGGTTATGTTAGATTAGGTTAGATTAGCTTAGTTTGGTTTAGTTTAGTCTAGTTAAATTTAGTTTAGTTATACTTTAGTTTAGTTTAGTTTAGTTTATAGTTTAGTTTAGTTTTGTTTATAGTTAAGTTTATAATTTAGTATAGTTTAGTTTAGTTTAATTTAGTTTAGCTAAGTTTAGTTTAGTTTAGTTTAGTTTAGTTTTGGGTAGGTTATGTTAGGTTAGGTTAGGTTTGTTTAGTTTAGTTTAGGTTAGTTTAGGTTAGGTTAGGTTAGTTTAGTTTAGTTGAGCTTAGTTTAGTTTAGGTTAGGTTAGGTAAGTTTAGGTTAGGTTGGGTTAGGTTAGTTTAGTTCAGTCTAGTTTATGTTAGGTTAGGTTAGTTTAGTTTAGTTAGGTTTTGTTTATAGTTTAGTTTAGTTTAGTTTATAGTGTAGTTCATAGTTTATTTTAGTTTAATATATAGTTTAATTAAGTTTAGTTTAGTTTAATTTAGGTTAATTTAGTTTAGTTTAGTTTCGGTTAGGTTAGGTTAGGTTAGGTTAGGTTAGGTTAGGTTAGTTCAGTTTAGTATAGTTTAGTTTAGTTTAAAATATAGTATCTTCAGTTTATAGTTTTGTTTATAGTTTTGTTTAGTTTAGTTTAGTATAGTTTAGGTTAGGTTAGAGTAGTTTTGTTTAGTTTAGTTTAATTTAAGTTAGATTAGGTTAGGTTAGTGTAGTTTAGTTTAGTTTAGTTTAGTTGAATTTAGTTTAGTTTAGTTTAGTTTAGGGTAGGTTAGGTTGGTTTAGTTTTAGTATAATTTAGTTTCAGTTAGGTTAGGTTAGTTTAGTTTAGTTTAGTTTATAGTTTAGTTTATACTTTAGTTTATATTTTACTTTATAGTTTAGTTTAGTTTAGTGTAGTTTAGTTTGGTTTAGTTTTGTTTAGTTTAGATTTGTTTAGTTTCGTTTAGGTTAGGTTATGTTAGATTAGGTTAGATTAGGTTAGGTAAGCTTAGTTTAGTTTAGTTTACTTTAAGTTAGGTTAGGTTAGGTTAAAATAGGTTAGTTAAGTTTATTTTAGTTTAGTTAGCTTTAGTTTAGTTTATAATTTAGTTCAGTTTAGTTTATAGCTTAGTTTATAGTTTAGTTTAGTTTATAGTTTAATTTATAGTTAAGTTTACTTTAGTTCAGTTTAATTAAGTTTAGCTTAGTTTAGTTTAGTTCAGTTTAGGTTATTTTAGGGTAGCTTATGTTAGGTTAGGTTAGGTTAGTTTAGTTTATAGTTTAATTTATAATTTAGTTTAGTTTATAGTTTAGTTTATAGTTTAGTTTAGTATAATTTATAGTTTAGTTTAGTTTAGTTTATAATAGTTTAAGTTAGTTTAGGTTAGGTTAGGTTAGTTTACTTTAGTTTAGTTTAGGTTAGGTTAGGCTAGGTTAAGTTAGGTTAGGTTAGTTTAGATTAGTTTAGTTTAGTTTAATTTATAGTTTAGTTTATTTTAGTTTATTATTTAATTTAGTTTAGTTTAGTTTATAGTTTCGTTTACAGCTTAGTTTGGTTTAGTTTAGTTTAATTTAGTTTAGCTTAGATTAGTTTAGTTTGTTTTAGGTTAGGTTAAGTTAGGTGAGGTTAGTTTAGTTTAGATGAGTTTAATTTAGTTTAGTTTAGTTTATAGTTTAGTTTAGTTTACTTTAGTTTATAGTTCAATTTATAGTTTAGTTTATTTTAGTTTATAGTTTAGTTTATTGTTTAGTTTAGTTTAGTTTAGTATAGTTTAGGTTAGGTTAGGTTAGTTTAGATTAGTTTAGTTTAGGTCAGTTTAGGTTAGGTTAAGTTAGGTTAGGTTAGTTTAGTTTTGTTTATAGTTTAATTTATTTTGGTTTACAGTTTATTGTACAGCTCAGTTTAGTTTAGTTTAGTATAGTATAGTTTACTTTAGTTTAGGTTAGGTTAGGTAAGGTTAATTTAGATTAAATTAGTTTAGTTTAACTTTGTTTATTGTTTAATTTACTTTAGTTTATAGCTTAATTTAGTTTACTTTAGGTTATTTTAATTTGGTTTAGTTTAGTTTATTTTAGGTTAGGTTAGGTTAGTTTAGTTTAGTATAGGTTATGTTAGATTATTTTAGTTTAATTCAGTTTAGTTTAGTTTAGTTTATAGTTTAATTTATAGTTATTTTTATAGTTAATTTAGTTTAGTTTAGTTAAGGTTAAATTATGTTAATTTACTTTAGTTTAGTTTAGGTTAGGTTAGGTTGGGTTAGGTTAGTGTAGTTTAATTTAGTTTAGTTGAATTTAGTTTAGATTATTTTAGTTTAGGTTACGTTAGGTTAGTTTAGTTTAGTTTAGTGTAGTTTAGTTTTGTTTAGGTTAGGTTAGGTTAGGTTAGTTTAGATTAGTTTAGGTTAGGTTATGTTAGATTAGGTTATGTTAGGTTAGTTTGGTTTAGTTTAGTATAGTTAAGTTTAGTTCAGTTTATTCTTTAGTTTAATTTAGTTTATTTTATAGTTTAGTTTAGTTTTGTTTATGGATTGATTTTGCAGTTTCGTATAGTTTAGTTTAGTTTAATTTAGTTTAGGTTAAGTAAGGTTAGGTTAGGTTAGTTTAGTTTAGTTTAGTTTATAAATTAGTTTATAGTTTAGTTTAGTTTAGTTTAGTGTGGGTTAGGTAAAGTAATGTTAGGTTAGTTTAGTTTAGTTTAGTTTATACTTTAGTTCAGTTTATAGTTTAGTTTAATTTAGTTTATAATAGTTTAGTTTAGGTTAAGTTAGGTTAGTTTAGTTTAGTTTAATTTAGGTTAAATTTGGCTGGGTTAAGTTAGGTTAGGTTAGTTTAGGCTAGTTTAGTTTAGTTTAGTTTATAGTTTAGTTTACTTTAGTTTTTTATTTAATTTAGTGTAGTTTAGTTTATAGTTTAGTTTATAGTTTAGTTTATTTTAGTTTGTAATTTAATTTAGTTTTGTTTAATTTAATTTAGTTTGGGTTAGGTTAGTTTAGTTTAGTTTCGTTTAATTTAGTTTAGTTCAGTTTATAGTTTAGTTATGTTTAGTTTATAGTTTAATTTATAATTTAGTTTAGTTTAGTTTATCTTTTAGTTTATCGTTTAGTTTAGTTTAGATTAGTTTAGTTTAGGTCAGTTTAGATTAGGTTAAGTTAGGTTAGGTTAGTTTAGATTAGTTTAGTTTAGTTTAGTTTATAGTTTAGTTTATTTTAGTTTACAGTTTAATTTAGTTTAATTTAGTTTAGTTTAGTTTACTTTAGGTTAGGTTAGGTTAGGTTAATTTAGTTTAGTTTAGGTTAGGTTAGGTAAGTTTAATTTAGTTTAGTTTGGTTTAGTTTAATTTATAATATAGTTTATAGTTTTGTTTATAGTTTAGTTTAGTTTATGGTTTAATTTAGTTTAGTTTAGTTTAATTTAGGTTAGGTTAGTTTATTTTAGTTTAGTTTAGTTTATAGTTTAGATTAGTTTAGTTTACAGGTTAGCTTATCCTTTAGTTTATAGTGTAGTTTATAGTTTAGTTTAATTTAGTGTAGTTTAGTTTGGTGTAGTTTAGTATAGTGTTGTTTACCTTTGGTTAGGTGAGATTATGCTAGGTTAGGTTAGCTTACTTTAGTTTAGTTTAGGTTAGGTTAGATTAGGTTAGTTTAGTTAACTTTGGTTTAGTTTAGTTTAGTTAGTTTAGTTTATAATTTAGTTTATAGTTATGTTTAGTTTAGTTTATAGTTTAATTTATAATTTAGTTTAGTTTAGTTTAGTTTAGTTTAGTTTAATTTAATTTTGAGTATGTTAGGTTAGGTTAGGTTAGGTTAATTTAGTTTAGTTGAGTTTAATTTAGTTTATTTTAGTTTAGTTTATAATTTAATTTATAGTTTAGTTTAGTTTACTTTATAGTTTAGTTTAGTTAATTTATAGTTTAATTTAGTTTTAGTTTAGTTTAATTTAGTTTAGTTTAGATTATAGTTTTGTTTATAGTTTAGTTTAGTTTAGTTTAGGTTAAGTTATGTTAGGTTCGTTTAGTTTAATTTAGTTTAGATTAGGTTACGTTAGATTAGGTTAGGGTAGTTAAGTTTAGTTTAGTTGAATTTAGTTTATAGTTTAATTTATAGTTTAGTTTAGTTTAGTTTATAGTTTAGTTTAGTTAATTTACAGTTTAATATACTTTAGTTTAGTCTAGTTTAATTTAGTTTACTTTAATTTATAATTTTGTTTATAGTTTAGTTTAGTTTAGTTTAGTTTAGGTTAATTTATGTGAGGTTAGTTTACTTTAGATTAGGTTATGTTAGGTTAGGCAAGGCTAGTGTAGTTTATTTTAGTTTAGCTAAATTTTGTTTAGTTTAGTTTAGTGTACGTTAGGTTAGTTTACTTTAGTTTAGTTAAGTGTATGTTAGGTTAGGTTAGGTTAGTGTAATTTAGTTTAGTTTATTTTAGTTTATAGTTTAGTTTAGTTTAGTTTATAATTTATTTTATAGTTTAGTATACGTTAGTTTATAGATTAGTTTATAGTTTAGATAATATTTTAGTTTAGTTTAGTTTAGATTAGGTTAGGGAAGGTTAGGTTAGTTTATTTTAGTTTAGTTTATGTAAGGTTAGGTTAGGTTAGTTTGGTATAGTTTAGGTTAGTTTTGTTTATAGTTTAGTTTAGTTTGGTTTATAGTTCAGTTTATAGTTTAGTTTAGTTTAGGTTAGGTTGGTTTAGTTTAGTTTAGGTTAGGTTAGGTTAAGTTAGGTTAGTTTAGTTTAGTATAGTTTAGTTTAGTTTAGTTTATAGTTTAGTTTAATTTATTTTATAGTTTAGATTATAGTTTTGTTTAGTTTAGTTTAGTTTAGTTAGTTTAGGTTAGGTTAGGTTAGTTTAGAGTAGTTTAGTTTAGGTTAGGATATGATAGGTTAGTGCAGTTTAATTTAATTTAGTTTAGTTTAGTTGAATTTAATTTATTTTAGTTAGGTCAGTTTAGGTAAGTTAGGTTAGTTTAGTTTAGTATAGGTTAGGTTAGGTTAGGTTGGGTTAAGTTAGTGTAGTTTCATTTAGTTTGGTTTATTTTAGTTTAGTTTAATATGAGGTTCCGTTTAGTTTAGTTTTGTTTAATTTAGTTTAGTTTATAGTTTAGTTGAGTTTAGGTTAGTTTAGTTGAGTTTAGTTTAGTTTAGTATAGGTTAGGTTAGGTTAGGTTAGATTAACTTTGTTTAGGATAGGTTATGTTAGATTAGGTTAGGTTAGTTTGGTTTAGTTTAGTCTAGTTAAGTTTAGTTTAGTTTATACTTTAGTTTAGTTTAGTTTATTTTATAGTTTAGTTAAGTTTTGTTTATAGATTAATTTGCAGTTTAGTATGTTTAGTTTAGTTTAATTTAGTTTAGCTAAGTTTAGTTTAGTTTAGTTTATAGTTTAATTTATAGTTTAGTTTAGTTTACTTTATAGTTTAGTTTAGATAATTTATAGTTTAATTTAGTTAAGTTTAGTTTAATTTAGTTTAGTTTAGTTTCGTTTATAGTTTAGTTTGATTTAGTTTAGTTTAATTTAGTTTAACTTAGATTAGTTTAGTTATTTTTAGGTTAGGTTAGGTTAGGTGAGGTTAGTTTAGCTCAGTTTAGTTTAATTTAGTTTGGTTAAGTTTATAGTTTAGTTTAGTTTAGTTTATAGTTCAATTTATAGTTTAGTTTAGTTTATTTTATCGTTTAGTTTAGTTTAGTATAGTTTAGTTTAGGTTAGAGTAAGTTAGTTTAGATTAGTTTAGTTTAGCGCAGTTTGGGTTAGGTTAAGTTAGGTTATTTCGTTTGGTTTAGTTTAGTTTAGTTTAGTTTATAGTTTAGTTTAGTTTAAAGTTTAGTTTATAGTTTAGTTTATAGTTTAGTTTAGATTAGTGTAGTTTAGTTTGGTTTAGTTTATTTTAGTTTAGTTCAGTTTAGTTTCGTTTAGCTTAGGTTATGTTATATTAGGTGAGCTTAGGTTAGCTTAGTTTACCCTAGTTTAGTTTAGGTTAGGTAAGGTTAGAATAGGTTAGTTAAATTTAGTTTAGTTTAGTTTAGATAGGTTTAGTTTAGTTATAGTTTAGTTTATAGTTTAGTTTAGATTATAATTTAATTTATAGTTTAGTTTAGTTTAGTTTAATTTAGTTTAGCTTTCTTTAGTTTCCCTTAGATTACTTTAGTTTAGGATATATTAGCTTAGGTTAGTTTAGTTTAGTTTAGTTTAATTAAGGTTAATTTAGTTTAATTTAGTTTAGTTTAGGTTAGGTTAGGTTAGTTTAGTTTAGTATAGTTTAATTTAGTTTAAAATGTAGTATCTTTAGTTTATAGTTTAGTTCATGGTTTTGTTTAGTTTAGTTTAGTTTAGGTTAGGTTAGAGAAAGTTTAGTTTAGTTTAGTTTAGTTTAGGTTAGAATAGGTTAGGTTAGTGTAGTTTAATTTAGTTTAGTTTAGTTGAATTTAATTTAGTTTTGTTTAGTTTAGGTTAGGTTTAGGTCAGTTTAATTTAGTATAGGTTAGGTTAAGTTAGGTTAGCTTAGTTTAGTTTATAGTTTAGTTTAGTTTAGTTTATAGTGTGGTTTATACTTTAGTTTATATTTTAGTTTATAGTTTAGTTTAGATTAGTGTAGTTTAGTTTGGTTTAGTTTGGTTTAGTTTAGTTTAAATTAGTTTCGCTTAGGTTAGGTTAAGTTAGAATAGGTTAGGTTAGATAAGCTTAGTTTAGTTTAGTTTAGGTTAGGTTAGGCTAGGTTAGGTTAGGTTGGTTAAGTTCAGTTTAGTTTAGTTTAGTTAAGTTTAGTTTAGTTTATAGTTTAGTTCAGTTTATTTTATAGCTTAGTTTATAGTTTAGTTTAGTTTATAGTTTAATTTATAGTTAAGTTTAGTTTAGTTTAGTTTAATTTAGGTTAGTTAAGTTTATTTTAGGGTAGCTTATGTTAGGTTAGGTTAGTTTATAATTTAATTTATAGTTTAGTTTAGTATATAATTTAGTTTATAGTTTAGTTCAGTTTATAATAGTTTAGTTTAGGTTAGGTTAGGTTAGGTTAGGTTAGTTTAGTTTAGTTTAGTTTAGGTTAGGTTTGGCTAGGGTAGGTTAGGATAGGTTAATTTAGATTAGTTTAGTTTAGTTTAGTTTATAGTTTAGTTTGATTTAGTTTATTATTTAATTTAGTGTAGTTTAATTTATAGCTTCGTTTATAGATTAGTTTGGTTTAGTTTAGTTTATCTTAGGTTAGGTTAGGTTAGGTGAGATTAGTTTAGTTGAGTTTAATTTAGTTTAGTTTACAGTTTAATTTAGTTTAGTTTATAGTTCAATTTATAGATTAGTTTAGTTTATAGTTTATGGTACCGTTTAGTTTAGTTTAGATTAGTTTAGTTTACGTTAGTTTAGATTAGGTTAAGTTAGGTTAGGTTAGTTTAGATTAGTTTAGTTTAATTTAGTTTAGTTTATAGTTTAGTTTATTTTAGTTTATAGTTTAATTTAATTTAGTTTAGTTTAGTTTAGTTTAGGTTAGGTTACGTTAGGTTAGGTTAATTTAGTTTAGTGTAGGTTAGGTTAGGTTAGGTAAGGTTAATTTACTTTAGTAAAATTTAGTTTAATTTATTATAGTTTAGTTTATTGTTTAGTTTAGTTTATAGTTTATTTACAATTTTGTTTAGTTTAGTTTAGTTTAGTTTAGTTTGGGTTAGGTTGGGTTTGTTTAGGTTAGTTTAGATTAGTTTAGTTTATAGTTTAGTTTAATTTAGTTTACAGTTTAGTGTATCCTTTAGTTTATAGTGTAGTTTATAGTTTAGTTTAATTTAGTGTAGTTTAGTTTGGTTTAGCTTAGTATAGTTTTGTTTACTTTGGGTTAGGTGAGATTATGTTAAGTTAGGTTAGCTTACTTTAGTTTAGTTTAGTTTAATTTAGGTTAGGTTAGGTTAGTTTATTTAACTTTGGTTTAGTTTAGTTTAGTTTAGTTTATAGTTTAGTTTATAGTTTAGTTTATATTAGTTTAGTTTATAGTTTAATTAATAATTTAGTTTACTTTAGTTTAATTTAGTTTACAGTAGGTTAGGTTAGGTTAATTTAGTTTACTTTAGGTTAGGTTAAGTTAGGTTAGGTTAGGTTAATTTGGTTTAGTTGAGTTTAATTTAGTTTAGTTTAGTTTATAGTTTAATTTATAGTTTAGTTTAGTTTACCTTATAGTTTAGTTAGGTAATTTATATTTTAATTTAGTTAAGTTTAGTTTAATTTAGTTTAGTTTAGTTCATAGTTTTGTTTATAGTTTAGTTTAGTTTAGTTTAGTTTAGGTTATGTTAGGTTAGTTTAGTTTAGTTTAGTTTAGGTTAGGTTAGGCTAGGTTAGGTAAGTTTAATTTAGTTTAGTTTAGTTTAGTTAAAATTAGTTTGTAGTTTAGTTTATAGTTTAGTTTGTAGTTTAGTTTAGTTTAGTTTAGTTTGGTTTAGTTTAGTTTAGGTTAAGTAATGTTTGGTTCGTTTAGTTTAATTTAGTTTAGATTAGGTTACGTTAGATTAGGTTAGGGTAGTTAAGTTTAGTTTAATTGAATTTATTTTGTAGTTTAATTTATAGTTTAGTTTAGTTTACTTTATAGTTTAGTTTAGTTAATTTATAGTTTATTTTATTTTAGTTTAATCTAGTTTAATTTAGTTTACTTTAGTTTATAGTTTTGTTTATAGTTTAGTTTAGTTTAGTTTAGGTTAATTTATGTTAGGTTTGTTTAGTTTAGTTTAGTTTAGGTTAGGTTAGGTTAGGATAGGTTAGTGTAGTTTAGTTTAGTTTAGCTGAATTTTGTTTAGTTTAGTTTAGGTTACCTTAGGTTAGTTTAGTTTAGTTTAGTTTAGTGTATGTTAGGTTAGGTTAGGTTAGTTTAATTTAGTTTAGTTTATTTTAGTTTATAGTTTAGTTTAGTTTAGTTTATAATTTATTTTATAATTTAGTATACTTTAGTTTATAGATTAGTTTATTGTTTAGTTAATATTTTAGTTTATTTTAGTTTACGTTAGGTTAGGTTAGGCAAGGTTAGGTTAGGTTAGGTTAGGTTAGTTTAGTTTAGTTTCGTCTAGTTAAATTTAGTTTAGTTATACTTTAGTTTAGTTTAGTTTATAGTTTAGTTTAGTTTTGGGTAGGTTATGTTAGGTTAGGTTAGGTTAGGTTAGTTTAGTTTAGTTTAGGTTAGGTTAGGTTAGGTTAGGTTAGTTTAATTTAGTTGAGTTTAGTTTAGTTTAGGTTAGGTTAGCTAAGGTTAGGTTAGGTTAGGTTAGTTTAGTTTAGTTTATATTTTAGTTTACTTTAGTTTATTATTTAATTTAGTGTAGTTAATTTATAGTTTCGTTTATAGTTTAGTTTGGTTTAGTTTAGTTTTTTTTAGTTTAGCTTAGATTAGTTTAGTTTGTCTTAGGTTAGGTTCGGTTAGGTGAGATTAGTTTAATTTAGTTGAGTTTAATTTAGTTTAGTTTAGTTTATATTTTAGTTTAGTCTATAGTTCAATTTATAGTTTAGTTTAGTTTAGTTTTTAGTTTAGGTTATCGTTTAGTTTAGTTTAGATTAGTTTAGTTTAGGTCAGTTTATGTTAGGTTAAGTTAGGTTAGGTTAGTTTAGATTAGTTTAGTTTAATTTAGTTTAGTTTATAGTTTAGTTTATTTTAGTTTATAGTTTAATTTAGTTTAGTTTAGTTTAGTGTAGTTTAGTTTGGTTAGGTTAGGTTAGGTTAATTTAGTTTAGTTTAGGTTAGGTTAGGTAAGTTTAATTTAGTTTAGTTTAATTTATAGATTATTTTATAGTTTTGCTTATAGTTTAGTTTAGTTTATAGTTTAATTTAGTTTAGTTTAGTTTAGTTTAGAATAGTTTAACTTGGGTTAGGTTAGGTTAGTTTTGTTTAGTTTAGTTAAGGCTAGGTACGTTAGGTTAGGTTAATTTACTTTAGTATAGTTTAGTTTAGTTTATTTTAGTTTAGTTTATAGTTAAGTTTACAGTTTAGGTTAGTTTATTTTATTTTAGTTTAGTTTGGGTTAGGTTAGGTTAGGTCAGTTTGGTTTAGTTTAATTTATAGTTAAGTTTAATTTAGTTTAGTTTGATTTAATTTAGTTTAGTTTATTTTAGTGCAGCTTATGTTAGGTTAGGTAAGGTAAGTTTAGTTTATAGTTTAATTTATAGTTTAGTTTAGTTTATAGTTTAGTTTATAGTTTAGTTTAGTTTATAATAATTTAGGTTAGGTTAGGTTAGTTTAGTTTAGTTTAGTTTAGGTTAGGTTTGGCTAGGTTAAGTTAGGTTAGGTTAGTTTAGGCTAGTTTAGTTTAGTTTAGTTTATAGTTTAGTTTACTTTAATTTATTATTTAATTTAGTGTAGTTTAGTTTATAGTTTAGTTTATTTTAGTTTGTAGTTTAATTTAGTTTTGTTTAGTTTAGTTTAGTTTAGGTTAGGTTAGTTTAGTTTAGTTTCGTTTAATTTAGTTTAGTTTAGTTTATAGTTTAATTTATAATTTAGTTTAGTTTAGTTTATATTTTAGCTTATCGTTTAGTTAAGATTAGTTTACTTTATGTCAGTTTAGGTTAGGTTAAGTTATGTTAGGTTAGTTTAAATTAGTTTAGTTTAGTTTAGTTTATAGTTTAGTTTATTTTAGTTTATAGTTTAATTTAGTTTAATTTAGTTTAGTTTAGTTTACTTTAGGTTAGGTTAGGTTAGGTTAATTTAGTTTATTTTAGGTTAGGTTAGGTAAGTTTAATTTATTTTAGTTTGGTTTAGTTTAATTTATAGTTTAGTTTATAGTTTTGTTTATAGTTTAGTTTAGTTTATAGTTTAATTTAGTTTAGTTTAGTGTAATTTAGGTTAGGTTAGTTTAGTTTAGTTTAGTTTAGTTTATAGTTTAGATTAGTTTATAGTTTACTTTACAGTTTTGTTTAGTTTAGTTTAGTTTAGTTTAGTTTGGGTTAGGTTAGGTTAGGTTAGGTTTATTTAGTTTAGTTTACTTTATAGTTTAGTTTAGTTTATTTTACAGTTTAGTTTATCCTTTAGTTTATAGTGTAGTTTATAGTTTAGTTTAATTTAGTGTAGTTTAGTTTGGTTTAGTTTAGTATAGTTTAGTTTACTTTAGGTTAGGTTAAATTATGTTAGGTTTGGTTAGCTTACTATAGTTTAGTTTAGTTTAGGTTAGGTTAGGTTAGTTTAGTTTACTTAACTTTGGTTTAGTTTAGTTTAGTTTAGTTTATAATTTAGTTTATAGTTTAGTTTAGTTAAGTTTATAGTTTAATTTATAATTTAGTTTATTTTAGTTTAGTTTAATTTAGTTTAGAGTAGGTTAGGTTAGGTTAGGATAGTTTAGTTTAGTATAGGTTAGGTTAGGTTAGGTTAGGATAGGTTAATTTAGTTTAGTTGAGTTTAATTTAGTTTAGTTTAGTTTAGTTAATAGTTTAATTTATAGTTTAGTTTAGTTTTTTATTGTTTAGTTTAGTTAATTCATAGTTTAATATAGTTTAGTTTAGTTTAATGTAGTTTAGTTTATTTTGTAGTTCAGTTTAGTTTAGTTTACTTTAGTTTAGTTGAGGTTAAATTATGTTAGGTTCGTTTAGTTTAATTCAGTTTAGATTAGGTTAGATTAGATTACGTTAGGGTAGTTAAGTTTAGTTTAGTTGAATTTAGGTTATAGTTTGATTTATAGTTTAGTTTAGTTTACTTTATAGTTTAGTTTAGTTAATTTATATTTTAATTTACTTTACTTTAGTTTAATTAATTTACTTTAGTTTATAGTTTTGTTTATAGTATAGTGTAGTTTAGTTTAGGTTAATTTATGTTACGTTAGTTTAGTTTAGTTTAGCTGAATTTTGTTTAGCTTAGTTTAGTTTATTTTAGTGTATGTTAGGTTAGGTCAGTTTAGTTTAGTTTATTTTAGTTTATAGTTTAGTTTAGTTTAATTTATAATTTATTTTATAATTTAGTGTACTTTAATTTATAGATTAGTTTATAGTTTAGTTAAAATTTTAGTTGAGTTTAGTTTAGTTTTGGTTAGGTTCAGTTAGGTTAGGTTAGTTTTGTTTAGTATAGTTTAGTTTAGTTTAAATATACTATCTTTAGTTTATAGTTTAGTTCATAGTTTTCTTTAGATTAGTTTAGTTTAGGTTAGGTTAGAGTAGTTTAGTTTAGTTTAGTTTAGTTTAGTTTATGTTAAATTAGGTTAGGTTAGTCTAGTTTAGTTTAATTTAGTTTAGTTGAATTTAATTTAGTTTAGTTTAGGTTGGGTTAGGTTAGTTTAGGTTATATTAGTTTAGGTTAGTGTAGTTTAGTTTAGTTTAGTGTAGTTTAGTTTGGTTTAGTTTTGTTTAATTTATTTTAGTTCAGTTTCGTTTAGGTTAGGTTATGTTAGATTAGGTTAGGTTAGCTTAGCTTAGTTTAGTTTAATTTAGTTTCGGTTAGGTTAGGATAGGTTAGGTTAGTTAAGTTTAGTTTAGTTAATTTAGTCAAGTTTAGTTTAGTTTATAGTTTAGTTCAGTTTAGTTTATAGCTTAGTTTGTAGCTTAGTTTAGTTCATAGTTTAATTTATATTTAAGTTTAGTTTAGTTAAATTAGTTAAGCTTAGTTTAGTTTAGTTTAGTTTATTTTAGGGTAGCTTATGTTAGGTTAGGTTAGGTTAGTATGGTTTATAGTTTAATTTACTGTTTACTTAAGTTTATAGTTTAATTTATAGTTTAGTTTAGTTTAGTTTATAATAGTTTAGTTTAGTTTAGTTTAGGTTAGGTTAGGATGGTTTAGTTTAGTTTAGTTTAGTTTAGGTTAGGTTCGGCTAGATAATGTTATATTAGGTTAGTTTAGATTAGTTTAGTTTAGTTTATAGTTTAGTTTACCTTAGTTTATTATTTAATTTAGTTTAGTTTAGTTTATAGTTTCGTTTATAGTTTAGTTTGGTTTAGTTTAATTTAGTTTACCTTAGGTTAGTTAAGTTTGTTTTAGGTTAGGTTAGGTTAGGTGAGGTTAGTTTAGTTTAGTTTAATTTAGTTTATAGATTAATTTAGTTTAGTTTATAGTTCAATTTATAGTTTAGTTTAGTTTAATTTATAGTTTAGTTTATCGTTTAGTTTAGTTTAGTTTAGTTTAGGTTAGAGTAGGTTAGTTTAGAATAGTTTAGTTTAGGTCAGTTTAGTTTAGGTTAAGTTAGCTTAGGTTAGTTTAGATTAGTTTATTTTAATATAGTTTAGTTTATGGTTTAGTTTATTTTAGTTTGTAGTTTAATTTAGTTTAGTTTAGTTTATTTTGGTTTAGGTTAGGTTAGGTTAGGTTAGTGTAGTTTAGTTTAGGTTGGGTTATGTTAGATTAGGTTAGATTAGGTTAGTTTGGTTTAGTTTAGTCTAGTTAAATTTAGTTTAGTTATACTTTAGTTTAGTTTGGTTTAGTTTATAGTTTAGTTTAGTTTTGTTTATAGTTAAGTTTATAATTTAGTATAGTTTAGTTTAGTTTAATTTAGAGTAGGTAAGTTTAGTTTAGTTTAGTTTAGTTTAGTTTTGGGTAGGTTATGTTAGGTTAGGTTAGGTTAGTTTAGTTTAGTTTAGGTTAGTTTAGGTTAGGTTAGGTTAGTTTAGTTTAGTTAAGTTTAGTTTAGTTTAGGTTAGGTTAGGTAAGTTTAGGTTATGTTGGGTTAGGTTAGTTTATTTTAGTCCAGTTTATGTTAGGTTAAGTTAGTTTAGTTTAGTTAGGTTTTGTTTATAGTTTAGTTTAATTTAGTTTATAGTTTAGTTCATAGTTTATTTTAGTTTAATACATAATTTAAATTAGTTTAGTTTAGTTTAGTTTAATTTAGTTTAGGTTAGGTTAGGTTAGGTTAGGTTAGGTTAAGTTAGTTAAGTTTTGTTTATAGTTTAGTTTATTTTAGTTTACAGTTTATTGTACTGCTCAGTTTAGTTTAGTTTAGTATAGTATAGTTTACTTTAGTTTAGGTTAGGTTAGGTTGGGTTAGTTTAGTTTAGTTTAGTTTAGGTTAGGTTAGGTTATGTAAGGTTAATTTAGATTAAATTATTTTTGTTTAGTTTTGTTTATAGATTACTTTACTTTAGTGTATAGTTTAATTTAGTTTACTTTAGATTATTTTAATTTGGTTTAGTTTATTTTAGTTTAGTTTAGTTTAGGTTAGCTTAGGTTAGTTTAGTTTAGTATAGGTTATGTTAGGTTATGTAAGTTTAATTCAGTTTAGTTTAGTTTAGTTTATAGTTTAATTTATAGTTTTGTTTATAGTTAATTTAGTTTAGTTTAGTTTAGGTTACGTTAGGTTAGTTTAGTTTAGTTTAGTGTAGTTTAGTTTTGTTTAGGATAGGTTAGGTTAGGTTAGTGTAGATTAGTTTAGGTTAGGTTAGGTTAGTTTGGTTTAGTTTAGTTAAGTTTAGTTCAGTTTATTCTTTAGTTTAGTTTAGTTTATTTTATAGTTTAGTTTAGTTTTGTTTATAGTTTATTTTGCAGTTTGGTATAGTTTAGTTTAATTTATGTTAGTTTAGGTTAGTTTAATTTAGTTTAGATTTGTTTATAGTTAGGTTTACTTTAGTTTATAGTGTAGTTTATAGTTTAGTTTAGCTTAGTTTATAGTTTAATTTAGTTTACTTTAGTTTAGTTTAATTTAGGTTAATTTAGTTTAGTTTAGTTTAGTGTAGTTTAAAATATAGTATCTTTAGTTTATAGTTTAGTTAATAGTTTTGTTTAGTTTAGTTTAGTTTATTTTAGTTTAGGTTAGTATAGAGTAGTTTAGTTTAGTTTAGTTTAGGTTAGAATAGGTTAGTGTAGTTTAGTTTAGTTTAGTTTAGTTGTATTTAATTTAGTTTAGTTTAGTTTAGTTTAGGTTACGTTAGTTTGTGTTAGATTAGTGTAGTTTAATTTAGTTTAGTTGAATTTAGTTTAGTTTAGTTTAGTTTAGGTTACGTTAGTTTAGTTTAGTTTGGTTTAGTTTAGGTCAGGGTTCGTTAGGTTAGTTTAGTTCAGTTTAGTTTATTTTAGTTTATAGTTTAGTTTAGTTTAGTTTAGTGTAGTTTAGTTTTTGTTTAGGTTAAGTTAAGTTATGTTAGTTTAGTTTAGTTTAGGGTAGGTTACGTTACATTAGGTTAGGTTAGGTTAGTTTGGTTTAGTTTAGTATAGTTAAGTTTAGTTTAGTTTATTGTTTAGTTTAGTTTAGTTTATTTTATAGTTTAATTTAGTTTTGTTTATAGTTTAGATTGCAGTTTAGTATAGTTTAGTTTAGTTTAATTTAGTTTAGGTTAAGTAAGGTTAGGTTAGGTTAGTTTAGTTTAGTTTAGTTTATGTTAGGTTAGGTTAGTTTAATTTAGTTTAGATTTGTTTATAGTTTAGTTTAGTTTAGTTTATTGTTTAGTTTATAGTTTAATTTAGTTTATAGTTTAATTTAGTTTAGCTTAGTTTAGTTTAGTTTAAAATATAGTATCTTTAGTTTATAGTTTAGTTCATAGTTATGTTTAGTTTAGTTTAGTTTAGTTTAGTTCAGGTTAGTATAGAGTAGTTTAGTTTAGTTTAGTTTATAGTTTAATTTATAGTTTACTTTAGTTTATAGTTTAGTTTATAGTTTAGTTCAGTTTAGTTTATAATAGTTTAGTTTAGTTTAATTTAGTTTAAATTATGTTAGGTTAGTTTACTTTAGTATAGGTTAGGTTAGTTAGGTTTAGTTTAGTTTAGTTTATAGTTTAGTTTAGTTTAGTTTAATTTAGTGTACTTTAGTTTATAATTTTGTTTATAGTTTAGTTTAGTTTAGTTTAGGTTAATTTATGTTACGTTACTTTAGTTTTGTTTAGTTTAGTTTAGGTTAGGTTAGGTAAGGTTAGGTTAGGTTAGTGTAGTTTAGTTTAGTTTAGCTGAATTATGTTTAGTTTAGTTTAGGTTACGTTAGGTTAGTTTATTTTAGTTTAATGTATGTTAGGTAAGGTTAGGTTAGTTTAGTTTAGTTTAGTTTATAGTTTAGTTTAGTTTAGTTTATAATTTATTTTATAATTTAGTATACTTTAATTTATAGATTAGTTTATAGTTTAGTTAAAATTTTAGTGTAGTTTATTTTAGTTTATTTTAGGTTAAGGAAGGTTAGGTTAGGTTAGTTTAGATTAGTTTGGTTTATGTAAAGTTAGGTTAGGTTAGTTTAGTGTAGTATAGTTTACTTTTGTTTACAGTTTAGTTAAGTTTAGTTTATAGGTCAGTTTATAGTTTAATTTAATTTAGGTTAGGTTGGGTTAGTTCAGTTTAGTTTAGTTTGGGTTAGGTTAGGTCAGTTTAGTTTAGTTTACAGTTTAGTTTATTTTTAGTTTGTAGTGTAGTTTATAGTTTAGTTTAATTTAGTGTAGTTTAGTTTGGTTTAGTTTAGTATAGTTTCGTTTACATTAGGCTATGTTAGATTGGGTTAGGTTAGGTTAGCTTACTTTAGTTTAGTTTAGTTTAGGTTAGGTTAGGTTAGGTTAGTTTAGTTTAGTTAAGTTTAGTTTAATTTAGTTTAGTTTATGGTTTAGTTTATTTTAGTTTGTATTTTAATTTAGATTTGTTTAGCTTAGTTTAGGTTGGGTTATGTTAGATTAGGTTAGATTAGGTTAGTTTGGTTTAGTTTAGTGTAGTTAAATTTAGTTTAGTTATACTTTAGTTTAGTTTAGTTTAGTTTATAGTTTAGTTTAGTTTCCTTTATAGTTAAGTATATAGTTTAGTATAGTTTAGTTTAATTTAATTTATTTTATCTAAGTTTAGTTTAGTTTAGTTTTGGGTAGGTTATGTTAGGTTAGGTTAGGTTAGTTTAGTTTAGTTTAGGTTAGGTTAGGTTAGGTTAGGTTAGGGTAGGTTAGGTTAGTTTAGTTTAGTTGAGTTTATTTTAGTTTAGGTTAGGATAGGTAAGGTTATGTTAGGTTAGGTTAGGTTAGTTTAGTTTTGTTTTGTTTATAGTTTAGTTTAGTTTAGTTTATAGTTTAGTTCATAGTTTATTTTAGTTTTATATATAGTTTAATTTAGTTTAGTTTAGTTTAATTTAGGTTAATTTAGTTCAGTTTAGGTTAGGTTAGGTTAGGTTAGGTTAAGTTAGTTCAGTTTAATATAGTTTAGTTTAGTTTAAAATATAGTATCTTTAGTTTATAGTTTAGTTCATAGTTTTGTTTAGTTTAGTTTAGTTTAGGTTAGGTTAGAGAGGTTTAGTTTAGTTGAATTTGGTTACTTTAGTTTAGTTTAGGGTAGGTTAGGTTGGTTTAGTTTTAGTATAGGTTAGGTTCAGTTAGTTTAGGTTAGATTAGTTTAGTTTATTTTAATTTAGTTTAGTTTATAGTTTAGTTTATTTTAGATTGTAGTTTAATTTAGTTTAGTTTAGTTTAATTTAGTTTAGGTTAGGTTAGTTTAGGCTAGTTTTGTTTAGTTTAGTTTGGGTTATGTTAGATTATGTTAGATTAGGTTAGTTTGGTTTAGTTTAGTCTAGTTAAATTTAGTTTAGTTATACGTTAGTTTAGTTTAGTTTAGTTTATAGTTTAGTTTAGTTTTGTTTATAGTTAAGTTTATAATTTAGTATAGTTTAGTTTAGTTTAATTTAGTTTAACTAAGTTTAGTTTAGTTTAGTTTAGTTTAGTTTTGGGTAGGTTATGTTAGGTTAGGTTAGGTTTGTTTAGTTTAGTTTAGGTTAGTTTAGGTTAGGTTAGGTTAGTTTAGTTTAGTTGAGCTTAGTTTAGTTTAGGTTAGGTTAGGTAAGTTTAGGTTAGGTTGGGTTAGGTTAATTTAGTTCAGTCTAGTTTATGTTAGGTTAGGTTAGTTTAGTTAAGTTTTGTTTATAGTTTAGTTTAGTTTAGTTTATAGTTTAGTTCAGAGTTTATTTTAGTTTAATATATAGTTTAATTTAGTTTAGTTTAGTTTAATTTAGGTTAATTTAGTTTAGTTTAGTTTAGGTTAGGTTAGGTTAGGTTAGGTTAGGTTAGGTTAGTTCAGTTTAGTATAGTTTAGTTTAGTTTAAAATATAGTATCTTTAGTTTATAGTTTTGTTTATAGTTTTGTTTAGTTTAGTTTAGGTTAGGTTAGAGTAGTTTTGTTTAGTTTAGTTTAATTTAGGTTAGATTAGGTTAGGTTAGTGTAGTTTAGTTTAGTTTAGTTTAGTTGCATTTAGTTTAGTTTAGTTTAGTTTAGGGTAGGTTAGGTTGGTTTAGTTTTTGTATAATTAAGTTTCAGTTAGGTTTTGTTAGTTTAGTTTAGTTTAGTTTATAGTTTAGTTTATACTTTAGTTTATATTTTACTTTATAGTTTAGTTTAGTTTAGTGTAGTTTAGTTTGATTTAGTTTTGTTTATTTTAGTTTTGTTTAGTTTCGTTTAGGTTAGGTTATGTTAGATTAGGTTAGATTAGGTAAGGTAAGCTTAGTTTAGTTTAGTTTACTTTAAGTTAGGTTAGGTTAGGTTAGGTTAGGTTAGTTAAGATTAGTTTAGTTTAGTTTAGTTAGGTTTAGTTTAGTTTATAATTTAGTTCAGTTTAGTTTATAGCTTAGTTTATAGTTTAGTTTAGTTTATAGTTTAATTTATAGTTAAGTTTAGTTTAGTTCAGTTTAATTAAGTTTAGCTTAGTTTAGTTTAATTCAGTTTAGGTTATTTTAGGGTAGCTTATGTTAGGTTAGGTTAGTTTAGTTTATAGTTTAATTTATAGTTTAGTTTATAGTTTAATTTAGTTTAGTTTATAGTTTAGTTTAGTTTAGTTTATAATGGTTTAAGTTAGTTTAGGTTAGGTTAGGTTAGTTTACTTTAGTTTAGTTTAGGTTAGGTTAGGCTAGGTTAAGTTAGGTTAGGTTAGTTTAGATTAGTTTAGTGTAGTTTAATTTATAGTTTAGTTTATTTTAGTTTATTATTTAATTTAGTTTAGTTTAGTTTATAGTTTCGTTTACAGCTTAGTTTGGTTTAGGTTAGTTTAATTTAGTTTAGCTTAGATTAGTTTAGTTTGTTTTAGGTTAGGTTAAGTTAGGTGAGGTTAGTTTAGTTTAGATGAGTTTAATTTAGTTTAGTTAAGTTTATAGTTTAGTTTATTTTACTTTAGTTTATAGTTCAATTTATAGTTTAGTTTAGTTTAGTTTATAGTTTAGTTTATCGTTTAGTTTAGTTTAGTTTAGTATAGTTTAGGTTAGGTTAGTTTAGATTAGTTTAGTTTAGGTCAGTTTAGGTTAGGTTAAGTTAGGTTAGGTTAGTTTAGTTTTGTTTATAGTTTAATTTATTTTAGTTTACAGTTTATTGTACAGCTCAGTTTAGTTTAGTTTAGTATAGTATAGTTTACTTTAGTTTAGGTTAGGTTAGGTAAGGTTAATTTAGATTAAATTAGTTTAGTTTAGCTTTGTTTATAGTTTAATTTACTTTAGTTTATAGCTTAATTTAGTTTACTTTAGGTTATTTTAATTTGGTTTAGTTTAGTTTAGTTTAGGTTAGGTTAGGTTAGTTTAGTTTAGTATAGGTTATGTTAGATTATTTTAGTTTAATTCAGTTTAGTTTAGTTTAGTGTATAGTTTAATTTATAGTTATTTTTATAGTTAATTTAGTTTAGTTTAGTTTAGTTTAAATTATGTTAATTTACTTTAGTTTAGTTTAGGTTAGGTTAGGTTGGGTTAGGTTAGTGTAGTTTAATTTAGTTTAGTTGAGTTTAATTTAGTTTAGTTTAGTTTAGTTTATAATTTAATTTATAGTTTAGTTTATTTTACTTTATAGTTTAGTTTAGTTAATTTATAGTTTAATTTAGTTTAGTTTAGTTTAATTTAGTTTAGTTTAGTTTATAGTTTTGTTTATAGTTTAGTTTAGTTTAGTTTAGGTTAAGTTATGTTAGGTTCGTTTAGTTTAATTTAGTTTAGATTAGGTTACGTTAGATTAGGTTAGGGTAGTTAAGTTTAGTTTAGTTGCATTTAGTTTATAGTTTAATTTATAGTTTAGTTTAGTTTACTTTATAGTTTAGTTAATTTACAGTTTAATATACTTTAGTTTAGTCTAGTTTAATTTGGTTTACTTTAATTTATAGTTTTGTTTATAGTTTAGTTTAGTTTAGTTTAGGTTAATTTATGTTAGGTTAGTTTAGTTTAGATAAGGTTGTTACATTAGGCAAGGCTAGTGTAGTTTAGTTTAGTTTAGCTAAATTTTGTTTAGTTTAGTTTAGGATACGTTAGGTTAGTTTAGTTTAGTTTAGTTAAGTGTATGTTAGGTTAGGTTAGGTTAGTGTAATTTAGTTTAGTTTATTTTAGTTTAGTTTGGTTTATAATTTATTTTATAGTTTAGTATACGTTAGTTTATAGATTAGTTTATAGTTTAGATAATATTTTAGTTTAGTTTAGTTTAGATTAGATTAGGGAATGTTAGGTTAGGTTAGTTTATTTTAGTTTAGTTTATTTAAGGTTAGGTTAGGTTAGTTTGGTATAGTTTAGGTTAGTTTTGTTTATAGTTTAGTTTAGTTTATAGTTCAGTTTATAGTTTAGTTTAGTTTAGTTTAGGTTAGGTTGGTTTAGTTTAGTTTAGGTTAGGTTAGGTTAAGTTAGGTTAGTTTGGTTTAGTATAGTTTAGTTTAGTTTAGTTTACTGTTTAGTTTATTTTATTTTATAGTTTAGATTATAGTTTTGTTTAGTTTAGTTTAGTTTAGTTAGTTTAGGTTAGGTTAGGTTAGTTTAGAGTAGTTTAGTTTAGGTTAGGTTATGATAGGTTAGTGCAGTTTAATTTAATTTAGTTTAGTTTAGTTGAATTTAATTTATTTTAGTTACGTCAGTTTAGGTAAGTTAGGTTAGTTTAGTTTAGTATAGGTTAGGTTAGTTTGGGTTAAGTTAGTGTAGTTTCATTTAGTTTGGTTTATTTTAGTTTAGTTTAATATGAGGTTCCGTTTGGTTTAGTTTTGTTTAATTTAGTTTAGTTTATAGTTTAGTTGAGTTTAGTTTAGTTTAATTTAGTTTAGCTAAGTTTAGTTTAGTTTAGTTTAGTTTAGTTTAGTTTTGGGTAGGTTATGTTAGGTTAGGTTAGGTTAGTTTAGTTTAATTTAGGTTAGGATAGGTTAGGTTAGGTTAGTTTAGTTTAGTTGAGTTTAGTTTAGTTTAGGTTAGGTTAGGTAAGGTTAGGTTAGGTAAGGTTAGGTTAGTTTACTTTAGTCTAGTTTATGTTAGGTTAGGTTAGTTTAGTTTAGTTTAGTCTAGGTTAGGTTTCGCTAGGGTAAGTTAGGTTAGGTTAGTTTGGATTACTTTAGTTTAGTTTATATTTTAGTTTACTTTAGTTTATTATTTAATTTAGTGTAGTTTAGTTTATAGTTTCGTTTAATGTTTAGTTTGTTTTAGTTTAGTTTTTTTTAGTTTAGCTTAGATTAGTTTAGTTTGACTTAGGTTAGGTTAGGTTAGGTTAGGTAAGATTAGTTTAATTTAGTTGAGTTTAATTTAGTTTAGTTTAGTTTATATTTTAGTTTAGTTTAGTCTATAGTTCAATTTATAATTTAGTTTAGTTTAGTTTTTAGTTTAGGTTATCGTTTAGTTTAGTTTAGATTAGTTTAGTTTAGGTCAGTTTAGGTTAGGTTAAGTTAGGTTAGGTTAGTTTAGATTAGTTTAGTTTAATTTAGTATAGTTTATAGTTTAGTTTATTTTAGTTTATAGTTTAATTTAGTTTAGTTTAGTTTAGTGTAGTTTAGTTTGGTTAGGTTAGGTTAGGTTAATTTAGTTTAGTTTAGGTTAGGTTAGGTAAGTTTAATTTAGTTTAGTTTAATTTATAGTTTATTTTATAGTTTTGCTTATAGTTTAGTTTAGTTTATAGTTTAATTTAGTTTAGTTTAGTTTAGTTTAGTATAGTTTAACTTGGGTTAGGTTAGGTTAGTTTAGTTTAGTTAAGGTTAGGTTAGGTTAGGTTAATTTACTTTAGTATAGTTTAGTTTAGTTTATTTTAGTTTAGTTTATAGTTTAGTTTACAGTTTAGGTTAGTTTAGTTTAGTTTAGTTTGGGTTAGGTTAGGTTAGGTCAGTTTAGTTTAGTTTAGTTTATAGTTTAGTTTAGTTTAGTTTATAATAGTGTAGTTTAGTTGTATTTAGGTTATGTTAGGTTAGTTTAGTTTAGTTTATAGTTTAGTTTAGTTTAGTTTAGTTTGTAGTTTAGTTTATACTTTAGTTTATATTTTAGTTTATAGTTTAGTTTAGTTAAGTGTTGTTTATTTTGGTTTAGTTTTATTTGGTTTAGTTTAAATTAGTTTCGTTTAGGTTAGGTTAGGTAAGTTTAGGTTAGGTTGGGTTAGGTTAGTTTAGTTCAGTCTAGTTTATATTAGGTTAGGTTAGTTTAGTTTACTTAGGTTTTGTTTATAGCTTAGTTTACTTTAGTTTATAGTTTAGTTCATAGTTTATTTTAGTTTAATATATAGTTTAATTTAGTTTAGTTTAGTTTAGTTTAGTTTAATTTAGGGTAATTTAGTTTAGTTTAGGTTAGGTTAGGTTAGGTTAGGTTAAGTTAGTTCAGTTTAGTATAGTTTAGTATAGTTTAAAATATAGTATCTTTAGTTTATAGTTTAGTTCATAGTTTTGTTTAGTTTAGTTTAGGTTAGGTTAGAGTAGTTTAGTTTAGTTTAGTTTAGTTTAGGTTAGATTAGGTTAGGTTAGTCTAGTTTAGTTTAGTTTAGTTTAGTTGAATTTAGTTTAGTTTAGTTTAGGGTAGGTTAGGTTGGTTTAGTTTTAGTATAGTTTAGGTTCAGTTAGGTTAGGTTAGTTTAGTTTAGTTTAGTTGAGTTTAATTTAGTTTAGTTTAGTTAATAGTTTAATTTATAGTTTAGTTCAGTTTTTTATAGTTTTATTTAGATAATTTATAGTTTAATTTAGTTTAGTTTAGTTTAATTTAGTTTAGTTTAGTTTGTAGTTTAGTTTAGTTTAGTTTAGTTTAGTTTAGGTTAAGTTATATTAGGTTCGTTTAGTTTAATTTCGTTTAGATTAGGTTAGATTAGATTACGTTAGGGCAGTTAAGTTTAGTTTAGTTGAATTTAGGTTACAGTTTGATTTATTGTTTAGTTTAGTTTACTTTATAGTTTAGTTTAGTTGATTTATAGTTTAATTTACATTAGTTTAGTTTAGTTTAATTTAGTTTACTTTAGTTTATAGTTTTGTTTATAGTTTAGTTTAGTTTAGTTTAGGTTAATTTATGTTACGTTACTTTAGTTTAGTTTAGTTTAGTTTAGGTTAGGTTAGGTAAGGTTAGGTTAGGTTAGGTTAGTGTAGTTTAGTTTAGTTTAGCTGAATTTTGTTTAGTTT
The DNA here is from genome assembly GCA_030762175.1 of Metallyticus violacea. Lineage (NCBI taxonomy): Eukaryota > Metazoa > Arthropoda > Insecta > Mantodea > Metallyticidae > Metallyticus > Metallyticus violacea. Next base: position 97,475,797 of record CM060835.1, on the reverse strand, counting down.
AGTTTAGTTTAGGTTACGTTAGGTTAGTTTAGTTTAGTTTAATGTATGTTAGGTAAGGTTAGGTTAGTTTAGTTTAGTTTAGTTTAGTTTATAGTTTAGTTTAGTTTAGTTTATAATTTATTTTATAATTTAGTATACTTTAATTTATAGATTAGTTTATAGTTTAGTTAAAATTTTAGTGTAGTTTATTTTAGTTTAGGTTAGGTTACGGAAGGTTAGTTTAGGTTAGTTTAGATTAGTTTGGTTTATGTAAAGTTAGGTTAGGTTAGTTTAGTATAGTTTAGTTTACTTTTGTTTACAGTTTAGTTAAGTTTAGTTTATAGGTCAGTTTATAGTTTAGTTTAATTTAGGTTAGGTTGGGTTAGTTCAGTTTAGTTTAGTTTGGGTTAGGTTAGGTCAGTTTAGTTTAGTTTACAGTTTAGTTTATTTTTAGTTTGTAGTGTAGTTTATAGTTTAGTTTAATTTAGTGTAGTTTAGTTTGGTTTAGTTTAGTATAGTTTCGTTTACATTAGGTTATGTTAGATTGGGTTAGGTTAGATTAGCTTACTTTAGTTTAGTTTAGTTTAGGTTAGGTTAGGTTAGTTTAGTTTAGTTAAGTTTAGTTTAATTTAGTTTAGTTTAGTGTATAGTTTAGGTAATCGTTTAGTTTAGTTTAGATTAGTTTAGTTTAGGTCAGTTTAGTGTAGGTTAAGTTAGCTTAGGTTAGTTTAGATTAGTTTAGTTTATAGTTTAGTTTATAGTTTAGTTTATTTTAGTTTGTAATTTAATTTAGTTTTGTTTAATTAAGTTTAGTTTGGGTTAGGTTAGTTTAGTTTATTTTCGTTTAATTTAGTTTAGTTCAGTTTATAGTTTAGTTATGTTTAGTTTATAGTTTAATTTATAATTTAGTTTAGAGTAGTTTATCTTTTAGTTTATCGTTTAGTTTAGTTTAGATTAGTTTAGTTTAGGTCAGTTTAGATTAGGTTAAGTTAGGTTAGGTTAGTTTAGATTAGTTTAGTTTAGTTTAGTTTATAGTTTAGTTTATTTTAGTTTACAGTTTAATTTAGTTTAATTTAGTTTAGTTTAGTTTACTTTAGGTTAGGTTAGGTTAGGTTAATTTAGTTTAGTTTAGGTTAGGTTAGGTAAGTTTAATTTAGTTTAGTTTGGTTTAGTTTAATTTATAATATAGTTTATAGTTTTGTTTATAGTTTAGTTTAGTTTATGGTTTAATTTAGTTTAGTTTAGTTTAATTTAGGTTAGGTTAGTTTATTTTAGTTTAGTTTAGTTTATAGTTTAGATTAGTTTAGTTTACAGGTTAGCTTATCCTTTAGTTTATAGTGTAGTTTATAGTTTAGTTTAATTTAGTGTAGTTTAGTTTGGTGTAGTTTAGTATAGTGTTGTTTACCTTTGGTTAGGTGAGATTATGCTAGGTTAGGTTAGCTTACTTTAGTTTAGTTTAGGTTAGGTTAGATTAGGTTAGTTTAGTTAACTTTGGTTTAGTTTAGTTTAGTTAGTTTAGTTTATAATTTAGTTTATAGTTATGTTTAGTTTAGTTTATAGTTTAATTTATAATTTAGTTTAGTTTAGTTTAGTTTAGTTTAGTTTAATTTAATTTTGAGTATGTTAGGTTAGGTTAGGTTAGGTTAATTTAGTTTAGTTGAGTTTAATTTAGTTTATTTTAGTTTAGTTTATAATTTAATTTATAGTTTAGTTTAGTTTACTTTATAGTTTAGTTTAGTTAATTTATAGTTTAATTTAGTTTAGTTTAGTTTAATTTAGTTTAGTTTAGATTATAGTTTTGTTTATAGTTTAGTTTAGTTTAGTTTAGGTTAAGTTATGTTAGGTTCGTTTAGTTTAATTTAGTTTAGATTAGGTTACGTTAGATTAGGTTAGGTAGTTAAGTTTAGTTTAGTTGAATTTAGTTTATAGTTTAATTTATAGTTTAGTTTAGTTTAGTTTATAGTTTAGTTTAGTTAATTTACAGTTTAATATACTTTAGTTTAGTCTAGTTTAATTTAGTTTACTTTAATTTATAATTTTGTTTATAGTTTAGTTTAGTTTAGTTTAGTTTAGTTTAGGTTAATTTATGTGAGGTTAGTTTACTTTAGATTAGGTTATGTTAGGTTAGGCAAGGCTAGTGTAGTTTATTTTAGTTTAGCTAAATTTTGTTTAGTTTAGTTTAGTGTACGTTAGGTTAGTTTACTTTAGTTTAGTTAAGTGTATGTTAGGTTAGGTTAGGTTAGTGTAATTTAGTTTAGTTTATTTTAGTTTATAGTTTAGTTTAGTTTAGTTTATAATTTATTTTATAGTTTAGTATACGTTAGTTTATAGATTAGTTTATAGTTTAGATAATATTTTAGTTTAGTTTAGTTTAGATTAGGTTAGGGAAGGTTAGGTTAGTTTATTTTAGTTTAGTTTATGTAAGGTTAGGTTAGGTTAGTTTGGTATAGTTTAGGTTAGTTTTGTTTATAGTTTAGTTTAGTTTGGTTTATAGTTCAGTTTATAGTTTAGTTTAGTTTAGGTTAGGTTGGTTTAGTTTAGTTTAGGTTAGGTTAGGTTAAGTTAGGTTAGTTTAGTTTAGTATAGTTTAGTTTAGTTTAGTTTATAGTTTAGTTTAATTTATTTTATAGTTTAGATTATAGTTTTGTTTAGTTTAGTTTAGTTTAGTTAGTTTAGGTTAGGTTAGGTTAGTTTAGAGTAGTTTAGTTTATGTTAGGATATGATAGGTTAGTGCAGTTTAATTTAATTTAGTTTAGTTTAGTTGAATTTAATTTATTTTAGTTAGGTCAGTTTAGGTAAGTTAGGTTAGTTTAGTTTAGTATAGGTTAGGTTAGGTTAGGTTGGGTTAAGTTAGTGTAGTTTCATTTAGTTTGGTTTATTTTAGTTTAGTTTAATATGAGGTTCCGTTTAGTTTAGTTTTGTTTAATTTAGTTTAGTTTATAGTTTAGTTGAGTTTAGGTTAGTTTAGTTGAGTTTAGTTTAGTTTAGTATAGGTTAGGTTAGGTTAGGTTAGATTAACTTTGTTTAGGATAGGTTATGTTAGATTAGGTTAGGTTAGTTTGGTTTAGTTTAGTCTAGTTAAGTTTAGTTTAGTTTATACTTTAGTTTAGTTTAGTTTATTTTATAGTTTAGTTAAGTTTTGTTTATAGATTAATTTGCAGTTTAGTATGTTTAGTTTAGTTTAATTTAGTTTAGCTAAGTTTAGTTTAGTTTAGTTTATTGTTTAATTTATAATTTAGTTTAGTTTAGTTTAATTTAGTTTAGGTTAGGTTAGGTTAGTTTAATTTAGTTGAGTTTAATTTAGTTTTGTTTAGTTTATAGTTTAATTTATAGTTTAGTTTAGTTTACTTTATAGTTTAGTTTAGATAATTTATAGTTTAATTTAGTTAAGTTTAGTTTAATTTAGTTTAGTTTAGTTTCGTTTATAGTTTAGTTTGATTTAGTTTAGTTTAATTTAGTTTAACTTAGATTAGTTTAGTTATTTTTAGGTTAGGTTAGGTTAGGTGAGGTTAGTTTAGCTCAGTTTAGTTTAATTTAGTTTGGTTAAGTTTATAGTTTAGTTTAGTTTAGTTTATAGTTCAATTTATAGTTTAGTTTAGTTTATTTTATCGTTTAGTTTAGTTTAGTATAGTTTAGTTTAGGTTAGAGTAAGTTAGTTTAGATTAGTTTAGTTTAGCGCAGTTTGGGTTAGGTTAAGTTAGGTTATTTCGTTTGGTTTAGTTTAGTTTAGTTTAGTTTATAGTTTAGTTTAGTTTAAAGTTTAGTTTATAGTTTAGTTTATAGTTTAGTTTAGATTAGTGTAGTTTAGTTTGGTTTAGTTTATTTTAGTTTAGTTCAGTTTAGTTTCGTTTAGCTTAGGTTATGTTATATTAGGTGAGCTTAGGTTAGCTTAGTTTACCCTAGTTTAGTTTAGGTTAGGTAAGGTTAGAATAGGTTAGTTAAATTTAGTTTAGTTTAGTTTAGATAGGTTTAGTTTAGTTATAGTTTAGTTTATAGTTTAGTTTAGATTATAATTTAATTTATAGTTTAGTTTAGTTTAGTTTAATTTAGTTTAGCTTTCTTTAGTTTCCCTTAGATTACTTTAGTTTAGGATATATTAGCTTAGGTTAGTTTAGTTTAGTTTAGTTTAATTAAGGTTAATTTAGTTTAATTTAGTTTAGTTTAGGTTAGGTTAGGTTAGTTTAGTTTAGTATAGTTTAATTTAGTTTAAAATATAGTATCTTTAGTTTATAGTTTAGTTCATGATTTTGTTTAGTTTAGTTTAGTTTAGGTTAGGTTAGAGAAAGTTTAGTTTAGTTTAGTTTAGTTTAGGTTAGAATAGGTTAGGTTAGTGTAGTTTAATTTAGTTTATTTTAGTTTGTATTTTAATTTAGATTAGTTTAGCTTAGTTTAGGTTGGGTTATGTTAGATTAGGTTAGATTAGGTTAGTTTGGTTTAGTTTAGTCTAGTTAAATTTAGTTTAGTTATACTTTAGTTTAGTTTAGTTTAGTTTATAGTTTAGTTTAGTTTCCTTTATAGTTAAGTATATAATTTTGTATAGTTTAGTTTAATTTAATTTAGTTTAGCTAAGTTTAGTTTAGTTTAGTTTTGGGTAGGTTATGTTAGGTTAGGTTAGGTTAGTTTAGTTTAGTTTAGGTTAGGTTAGGTTAGGTTAGGTTAGGTTAGGTTAGGTTAGTTTAGTTTAGTTGAGTTTAGTTTAGTTTAGGTTAGGTTAGGTAAGGTTATGTTAGGTTAGGTTAGGCTAGTTTAGTTTAGTCTAGTTTATGTTAGGTTAGGTTAGTTTAGTTTAGTTTTGTTTTGTTTATAGTTTAGTTTAGTTTATTTTAAGTTTAGTTCATAGTTTATTTTGGTTTTATATATAGTTTAATTTAGTTTAGTTTAGTATTTTTAATTTAGATTAATTTAGTTCAGTTTAGGTTAGGTTAGGTTAGGTTAGGTTAAGTTAGTTCAGTTTAATATAGTTTAGTTTAGTTTAAAATATAGTATCTTTAGTTTATAGTTTAGTTCATAGTTTTGTTTAGTTTAGTTTAGTTTAGGTTAGGTTAGAGTGGTTTAGTTTAGTTTAGTTTAATTTAGTTTAGGTTAGATTAGGTTAGGTTAGTGTAGTTTAGTTTAGTTGAATTTGGTTACTTTAGTTTAGTTTAGGGTAGGTTAGGTTGGTTTAGTTTTAGTATAGGTTAGGTTCAGTTAGCTTAGGTTAGATTAGTTTAGTTTAGTTTAATTTAGTTTAGTTTATAGTTTAGTTTATTTTAGTTTGTAGTTTAATTTAGTTTAGTTTAGTTTAATTTAGTTTAGGTTAGGTTAGGTTAGGCTAGTTTTGTTTAGTTTAGTTTGGGTTATGTTAGATTAGGTTAGATTAGGTTAGTTTGGTTTAGTTTAGTCTAGTTAAATTTAGTTTAGTTATACTTTAGTTTAGTTTAGTTTAGTTTATAGTTTAGTTTAGTTTTGTTTATAGTTAAGTTTATAATTTAGTATAGTTTAGTTTAGTTTAATTTAGTTTAGCTAAGTTTAGTTTAGTTTAGTTTAGTTTGGTTTGGGTAGGTTATGTTAGGTTAGGTTAGGTTTGTTTAGTATAGTTTAGGTTAGTTTAGGTTAGGTTAGGTTAGTTTAGTTTAGTTGAGCTTAGTTTAGTTTAGGTTAGGTTAGGTAAGTTTAGGTTAGGTTGGGTTAGGTTAGTTTAGTTCAGTCTAGTTTATGTTAGGTTAGGTTAGTTTAGTTTAGTTAGGTTTTGTTTATAGTTTAGTTTAGTTTAGTTTATAGTGTAGTTCATAGTTTATTTTAGTTTAATATATAGTTTAATTAAGTTTAGTTTAGTTTAATTTAGATTAATTTAGTTTAGTTTAGTTTCGGTTAGGTTAGGTTAGGTTAGGTTAGGTTAGTTCAGTTTAGTATAGTTTAGTTTAGTTTAAAATATAGTATCTTTAGTTTATAGTTTTGTTTATAGTTTTGTTTAGTTTAGTTTAGTATAGTTTAGGTTAGGTTAGAGTAGTTTTGTTTAGTTTAGTTTAATTTAAGTTAGATTAGGTTAGGTTAGTGTAGTTTAGTTTAGTTTAGTTGAATTTAGTTTAGTTTAGTTTAGTTTAGGGTAGATTAGGTTGGTTTAGTTTTAGTATAATTTAGTTTCAGTTAGGTTAGGTTAGTTTAGTTTAGTTTAGTTTATAGTTTAGTTTATACTTTAGTTTATATTTTACTTTATAGTTTAGTTTAGTTTAGTGTAGTTTAGTTTGGTTTAGTTTTGTTTAGTTTAGATTTGTTTAGTTTCGTTTAGGTTAGGTTATGTTAGATTAGGTTAGATTAGGTTAGGTAAGCTTAGTTTAGTTTAGTTTACTTTAAGTTAGGTTAGGTTAGGTTAGGTTAGGTTAGTTAAGATTAGTTTAGTTTAGTTTAGTTAGGTTTAGTTTAGTTTATAATTTAGTTCAGTTTAGTTTATAGCTTAGTTAATAGTTTAGTTTAGTTTATAGTTTAATTTATAGTTAAGTTTACTTTAGTTCAGTTTAATTAAGTTTAGCTTAGTTTAGTTTAGTTCAGTTTAGGTTATTTTAGGGTAGCTTATGTTAGGTTAGGTTAGGTTAGTTTAGTTTATAATTTAGTTTAGTTTATAGTTTAGTTTATAGTTTAGTTTAGTATAATTTATAGTTTAGTTTAGTTTAGTTTATAATAGTTTAAGTTAGTTTAGGTTAGGTTAGGTTAGTTTACTTTAGTTTAGTTTAGGTTAGGTTAGGCTAGGTTAAGTTAGGTTAGGTTAGTTTAGATTAGTTTAGTTTAGTTTAATTTATAGTTTAGTTTATTTTAGTTTATTATTTAATTTAGTTTAGTTTAGTTTATAGTTTCGTTTACAGCTTAGTTTGGTTTAGTTTAGTTTCATTTAGTTTAGCTTAGATTAGTTTAGTTTGTTTTAGGTTAGGTTAAGTTAGGTGAGGTTAGTTTAGTTTAGATGAGTTTAATTTAGTTTAGTTTAGTTTATAGTTTAGTTTAGTTTACTTTAGTTTATAGTTCAATTTATAGTTTAGTTTATTTTAGTTTATAGTTTAGTTTATTGTTTAGTTTAGTTTAGTTTAGTATAGTTTAGGTTAGGTTAGGTTAGTTTAGATTAGTTTAGTTTAGGTCAGTTTAGGTTAGGTTAAGTTAGGTTAGGTTAGTTTAGTTTTGTTTATAGTTTAATTTATTTTAGTTTACAGTTTATTGTACAGCTCAGGTTAGTTTAGTTTAGTATAGTATAGTTTACTTTAGTTTAGGTTAGGTTAGGTAAGGTTAATTTAGATTAAATTAGTTTAGTTTAACTTTGTTTATAGTTTAATTTACCTTAGTTTATAGCTTAATTTAGTTTACTTTAGGTTATTTTAATTTGGATTAGTTTAGTTTATTTTAGGTTAGGTTAGGTTAGTTTAGTTTAGTATAGGTTATGTTAGATTATTTTAGTTTAATTCAGTTTAGTTTAGTTTAGTTTATAGTTTAATTTATAGTTATTTTTATAGTTAATTTAGTTTAGTTTAGTTTAGGTTAAATTATGTTAATTTACTTTAGTTTAGTTTAGGTTAGGTTAGGTTGGGTTAGGTTAGTGTAGTTTAATTTAGTTTAGTTGAATTTAGTTTAGATTATTTTAGTTTAGGTTACGTTAGGTTAGTTTAGTTTAGTTTAGTGTAGTTTAGTTTTGTTTAGGTTAGGTTAGGTTAGGTTAGTTTAGATTAGTTTAGGTTAGGTTATGTTAGATTAGGTTAGGTTAGGTTAGTTTGGTTTAGTTTAGTCTAGTTAAGTTTAGTTCAGTTTATTCTTTAGTTTAATTTAGTTTATTTTATAGTTTAGTTTAGTTTTGTTTATAGTTTAGTTTGCAGTTTCGTATAGTTTAGTTTAGTTTAATTTAGTTTAGGTTAAGTAAGGTTAGGTTAGGTTAGGTTAGGTTAGTTTATTTTAGTTTAGTTTATAAATTAGTTTATAGTTTAGTTTAGTTTAGTGTGGTTTAGGTAAAGTAAGGTTAGGTTAGTTTAGTTTAGTTTAGTTTATACTTTAGTTCAGTTTATAGTTTAGTTTATAGTTTAGTTTAGTTTAGTTTATAATAGTTTAGTTTAGGTTAAGTTAGGTTAGTTTAGTTTAGTTTAGTTTAGGTTAGATTTGGCTGGGTTAAGTTAGGTTAGGTTAGTTTAGGCTAGTTTAGTTTAGTTTAGTTTATAGTTTAGTTTACTTTAGTTTTTTATTTAATTTAGTGCAGTTTAGTTTATAGTTTAGTTTATAGTTTAGTTTATTTTAGTTTGTAGTTTAATTTAGTTTTGTTTAATTTAGTTTAGTTTGGGTTAGGTTAGTTTAGTTTAGTTTCGTTTAATTTAGTTTAGTTCAGTTTATAGTTTAGTTATGTTTAGTTTATAGTTTAATTTATAATTTAGTTTAGTTTAGTTTATCTTTTAGTTTATCGTTTAGTTTAGTTTAGATTAGTTTAGTTTAGGTCAGTTTAGATTAGGTTAAGTTAGGTTAGGTTAGTTTAGATTAGTTTAGTTTAGTTTAGTTTATAGTTTAGTTTATTTTAGTTTACAGATTAATTTAGTTTAATTTAGTTTAGTTTAGTTTACTTTAGGTTAGGTTAGGTTAATTTAGTTTAGTTTAGGTTAGGTTAGGTAAGTTTAATTTAGTTTAGTTTGGTTTAGTTTAATTTATAATATAGTTTATAGTTTTGTTTATAGTTTAGTTTAGTTTATAGTTTAATTTAGTTTAGTTTAGTTTAGTTTAATTTAGGTTAGGTGAGTTTATTTTAGTTTAGTTTAGTTTATAGTTTAGATTAGTTTAGTTTACAGGTTAGCTTATCCTTTAGTTTATAGTGTAGTTTATAGTTTAGTTTAATTTAGTGTAGTTTAGTTTGGTGTAGTTTAGTATAGTGTTGTTTACCTTTGGTTAGGTGAGATTATGTTAGGTTAGGTTAGCTTACTTTAGTTTAGTTTACGTTAGGTTAGATTAGGATAGTTTAGTTAACTTTGGTTTAGTTTAGTTTAGTTAGTTTAGTTTATAATTTAGTTTATAGTTATGTTTAGTTTAGTTTATAGTTTAATTTATAATTTAGTTTAGTATAGTTTAGTTTAGTTTAGTTTAGTTTAGTTTAGTTTAATTTAATTTTGAGTATGTTGGGTTAGGTTAGGTTAATTTAGTTTAGTTGAGTTTAATTTAGTTTATTTTAGTTTAGTTTATAATTTAATTTATAGTTTAGTTTAGTTTACTTTATAGTTTAGTTTAGTTAATTTATAGTTTAATTTAGTTTAGTTTAGTTTAATTTAGTTTAGTTTAGATTATAGTTTTGTTTATAGTTTAGTTTAGTTTAGTTTAGGTTAAGTTATGTTAGGTTCGTTTAGTTTAATTTAGTTTAGATTAGGTTACGTTAGATTAGGTTAGGGTAGTTAAGTTTAGTTTAGTTGAATTTAGTTTATAGTTTAATTTATAGTTTAGTTTAGTTTAGTTTATAGTTTAGTTTAGTTAATTTACAGTTTAATATACTTTAGTTTAGTCTAGTTTAATTTAGTTTACTTTAATTTATAGTTTTGTTTATAGTTTAGTTTAGTTTAGTTTAGGTTAATTTATGTGAGGTTAGTTTAGTTTAGATTAGGTTATGTTAGGTTAGGCAAGGCTAGTGTAGTTTATTTTAGTTTAGCTACATTTTGTTTAGTTTAGTTTAGTGTACGTTAGGTTAGTTTACTTTAGTTTAGTTAAGTGTATGTTAGGTTAGGTTAGGTTAGTGTAATTTAGTTTAGTTTATTTTAGTTTATAATTTAGTTTAGTTTAGTTTATAATTTATTTTATAGTTTAGTATACGTTAGTTTATAGATTAGTTTATAGTTTAGATAATATTTTAGTTTAGTTTAGTTTAGATTAGGTTAGGGAAGGTTAGGTTAGTTTATTTTAGTTTAGTTTATGTAAGGTTAGGTTAGGTTAGTTTGGTATAGTTTAGGTTAGTTTTGTTTATAGTTTAGTTTAGTTTGGTTTATAGTTCAGTTTATAGTTTAGTTTAGTTTAGGTTAGGTTGGTTTAGTTTAGTTTAGGTTAGGTTAGGTTAAGTTAGGTTAGTTTAGTTTAGTATAGTTTAGTTTAGTTTAGTTTATAGTTTAGTTTAATTTATTTTATAGTTTAGATTATAGTTTTGTTTAGTTTAGTTTAGTTTAGTTAGTTTAGGTTAGGTTAGGTTAGTTTAGAGTAGTTTAGTTTAGGTTAGGATATGATAGGTTAGTGCAGTTTAATTTAATTTAGTTTAGTTTAGTTGAATTTAATTTATTTTAGTTAGGTCAGTTTAGGTAAGTTAGGTTAGTTTAGTTTAGTATAGGTTAGGTTAGGTTAGGTTGGGTTAAGTTAGTGTAGTTTCATTTAGTTTGGTTTATTTTAGTTTAGTTTAATATGAGGTTCCGTTTAGTTTAGTTTTGTTTAATTTAGTTTAGTTTATAGTTTAGTTGAGTTTAGGTTAGTTTAGTTGAGTTTAGTTTAGTTTAGTATAGGTTAGGTTAGGTTAGGTTAGATTAACTTTGTTTAGGATAGGTTATGTTAGATTAGGTTAGGTTAGTTTGGTTTAGTTTAGTCTAGTTAAGTTTAGTTTAGTTTATACTTTAGTTTAGTTTAGTTTATTTTATAGTTTAGTTAAGTTTTGTTTATAGATTAATTTGCAGTTTAGTATGTTTAGTTTAGTTTAATTTAGTTTAGCTAAGTTTAGTTTAGTTTAGTTTATTGTTTAATTTATAATTTAGTTTAGTTTAGTTTAATTTAGTTTAGGTTAGGTTAGGTTAGTTTAATTTAGTTGAGTTTAATTTAGTTTAGTTTAGTTTATAGTTTAATTTATAGTTTAGTTTAGTTTACATTATAGTTTAGTTTAGATAATTTATAGTTTAATTTAGTTAAGTTTAGTTTAATTTAGTTTAGTTTAGTTTAGTTTGTAGTTTAGTTTAGTTTAGTTTACTTTAGGTTAAGTTATGTTTGGTTCTTTTAGTTTAATTTAGTTTAGATTAGGTTAGATTAGATTACGTTAGGGCAGTTAAGTTTAGTTTAGTTGAATTTAGGTTATAGTTTGATTTATTGTTTAGTTTAGTTTACTTTATAATTTAGTTTAGTTAATTTATAGTTTAATTTACTTTAGTTTAGTTTAGTTTAATTTAGTTTACTTTAGTTCATAGTTTGGTTTATAGTTTAGTTTAGTTTAGTTTAGGTTAGGTAAAGTAAGGTTAGTTTAGGTTAGGTTAGTGTAGTTTAGTTTAGTTTAGCTGAATTTTGTTTAGTTTAGTTTAATTTTGGTTACGTTAGGTTAGTTTAGTTTAGTGTATGTTAGGTTAGGTTAGGTTAGGTTAGTTTAGTTTAGTTTAGTTTAGTTTATAGTTTAGTTTAATTTAGTTTATAATTTATTTTATAATTTAGTTTAGTTTTGTTTATAGTTTAGTTTGCAGTTTAGTTTAGTTTAGTTTAGTTAAAATTTTAGTTTAGTTTATTTTAGTTTAGGTTAGGTTACGGAAGGTTAGGTTAGGTTAGGTTAGTTTAGATTAGTTTGGTTTATGTAAAGTTAGGTTAGGTTAGTTTAGTATAGTTTAGTTTACTTTTGTTTACAGTTTAGTTAAGTTTAGTTTATAGTTCAGTTTAGTTTAGGTTAGGTTGGGTTAGTTCAGTTTAGTTTAGTTTGGGTTAGGTTAGGTTAGTTTAGTTTAGTTTACAGTTTAGTTTATTCTTTAGTTTATAGTGTAGTTTATAGTTTAGTTTAATTTAGTGTAGTTTAGTTTGGTTCATTTTAGTATAGTTTGGTTTACGTTAGGTTATGTTAGATTAGGTTAGGTTAGGTTAGCTTACTTTAGTTTAGTTTAGGTTAGGTTAGGTTAGGTTAGTTTAGTTTAGTTAAGTTTAGTTTAATTTAGTCTAGTTTAGTTTAGTTTAGTGTATAGTTTAGGTAATCGTTTAGTTTAGTTTAGATTAGTTTAGTTTAGGTCAGTTTAGTTTAGGTTAAGTTAGCTTAGGTTAGTTTAGATTAGTTTAGTTTAATTTACTTTGGTTTATAGTTTAGTTTATTTAAGTTTGTACTTTAATTTAGATTAGTTTAGTTTAGTTAAGGTTGGGTTATGTAAGGATAGGTTAGATTATGTTAGTTTGGTTTAATTTAGTCTAGTTAAATTTAGTTTAGTTATACTTTGGTTTAGTTTAGTTTAGTTTATAGATTAGTTTAGTTTTCTTTATAGTTAAGTTTATAGTTTAGTATAGTTTAGTTTAGTTTAATTTAGTTTAGCTAAGTTTAGTTTAGTTTAGTTTAGTTTTGGGTAGGTTATGTTAGGTTAGGTTAGGTTAGTTTAGTTTAGTTTAGGTTAGGTTAGGTTAGGTTAGGTTAGTTTAGTTTAGTTGAGTTTAGTTTAGTTTAGGTTAGGTTAGGTAAGGTTAGGTTAGTTTAGTTTAGTCTAGTTTATGTTAGGTTGATTAGTTTAGTTTAGTTTAGTCTAGGTTAGGTTTCGCTAGGGTAAGTTAGGTTAGGTTAGTTTGGATTAGTTTAGTTTGGTTTATATTTTAGTTTACTTTAGTTTATTATTTAATATAGTGTAGTTTAGTTTATAGTTTCGTTTATAGTTTAGTTTGGTTTAGTTTAGTTTTTTTTAGTTTAGCTTAGATTAGTTTAGTTTGTCTTAGGTTCGGTTAGGTTAGGTAAGATTAGTTTAATTTAGTTGAGTTTAATTTAGTTTAGTTTAGTTTATAGTTTTGTTTAGTTTAGTCTATAGTTCAATTTATAATTTAGTTTAGTTTAGTTTTTAGTTTAGGTTATCGTTTAGTTTAGTTTAGATTAGTTTAGTTTATCTCAGTTTAGGTTAGGTTAAGTTAGGTTAGGTTAGTTTAGATTAGTTTAGTTTAATTTAGTTTGGTTTATAGTTTAGTTTATTTTAGTTTATAGTTTAATTTAGTTTAGTTTAGTTTAGTGTAGTTTAGTTTGGTTAGGTTAGGTTAGCTTAATTTAGTTTAGTTTAGGATAGGTTAGGTAAGTTTAATTTAGTTTAGTTTAATTTATAGTTTATTTTATAGTTTTGCTTATAGTTTAGTTTAGTTTATAGTTTAATTTTGTTTAGTTTAGTTTAGTTTAGTATAGTTTAACTTGGGTTAGGTTAGGTTAGTTTAGTTTAGTTTAGTCAAGGTTAGGTTAGGTTAGGTTAATTTACTTTAGTATAGTTTAGTTTAGTTTATTTTAGTTTAGTTTATAGTTTAGTTTACAGTTTAGGTTAGTTTAGTTTAGTTTAGTTTGGGTTAGGTTAGGTTAGGTCAGTTTAGTTTAGTTTAGTTTATAGTTTAGTTTAGTTTAGTTTATAATAGTTTAATTTGGTTTAGTTTAGGTTATGTTAGGTTAGTTTAGTTTAGTATAGGTTAGATTAAGTTAGGTTAAGTTAGGTTAGTTAGGTTTAGTTTAGTTTAGTTTATAGTTTAGTTTAGTTTAGTTTAGTTTGTAGTTTAGTTTATACTTTAGTTTATATTTTAGTTTATAGTTTAGTTTACCTAATTGTTGTTTATTTTGGTTTAGTTTTGTTTAGTTTAGTTTAAATTAGTTTCGTATAGGTTACGTTAGGTAAGTTTAGGTTAGGTTGGGTTAGGTTAGTTTAGTTCAATCTAGTTTATATTAGGTTAGGTTAGTTTAGTTTACTTAGGTTTTGTTTATAGTTTAGTTTACTTTAGTTTATAGTTTAGTTCATAGTTTATTTTAGTTTAATATATAGTTTAATTTAGTTTAGTTTAGTTTAGTTTAATTTAGGTTAATTTAGTTTAGTTTAGTTTAGGTTAGATTAGGTTAGGTTAGTGTAGTTTAGTTTAGTTTAGTTTAGTTGAATTTAGTTTAGTTTAGTTTAGGGTAGGTTAGGTTGGTTTAGTTTTAGTATAGTTTAGGTTCAGTTAGGTTAGGTTAGTTTAGTTTAGTTTAGTTTACCTTAGTTTATTATTTAATTTAGTTTAGTTTAGTTTATAGTTTCGTTTATAGTTTAGTTTGGTTTAGTTTAGTTTTATTTAGTTTAACTTAGATTAGTTTAGTTATTTTTAGGTTAGGTTAGGTTAGGTGAGGTTAGTTTAGTTCAGTTTAGTTTAATTTAGTTTAGTTTAGTTTATAGTTTAATTTAGTTTAGTTTATAGTTCAATTTATAGTTTAGTTTAGTTTATTTTATCGTTTAGTTTAGTTTAGTATAGTTTAGTTTAGGTTAGAGTAGGTTAGTTTAGATTAGTTTAGTTTAGCGCAGTTTAGGTTTGGTTAAGTTACGTTATTTCGTTTGGTTTAGTTTAGTTTAGTTTAGTTTATAGTTTAGTTTAGTTTAAAGTTTAGTTTATAGTTTAGTTTATGGTTTAGTTTAGATTAGTGTAGTTTAGTTTGGTTTAGTTTATTTTAGTTTAGTTCAGTTTAGTTTCGTTTAGCTTAGGTTATGTTATATTAGGTGAGCTTAGGTTAGCTTAGTTTACCCTAGTTTAGTTTAAGTTAGGTAAGGTTAGAATAGGTTAGTTAAATTTAGTTTAGTTTAGTTTAGTTAGGTTTAGTTTAATTATAGTTTAGTTTATAGTTTAGTTTAGATTATAATTTAATTTACAGTTTAGTTTAGTTTAGTTTAATTTAGTTTAGCTTTCTTTAGTTTCCCTTAGATTACTTTAGTTTAGGATATGTTAGGTTAGGTTAGTTTAGTTTAGTTTAGTTTAATTAAGGTTAATTTAGTTTAATTTAGTTTAGTTTAGGTTAGGTTAGGTTAGTTTAGTTTAGTATAGTTTAATGTAGTTTAAAATATAGTATCTTTAGTTTATAGTTTAGTTCATAGTTTAGTTTAGTTTAGTTTACTTTAGGTTAGAATAGGTTAGGTTAGTGTAGTTTAATTTAGTTTAGTTTAGTTGAATTTAGTTTAGTTTTGTTTAGTTTATAGTGTGGTTTATACTTTAGTTTAGTTTAGTATAGGTTAGGTTAAGTTAGGTTAGCTAAGTTTAGTTTATAGTTTAGTTTAGTTTAGTTTAGTTTATAGTGTGGTTTATACTTTAGTTTACATTTTAGTTTATAGTTTAGTTTAGATTAGTGTAGTTTAGTTTGGTTTAGTTTGGTTTAGTTTAGTTTAAATTAGTTTCGCTTAGGTTAGGTTAAGTTAGAATAGGTTAGGTTAGGTAAGCTTAGTTTAGTTTAGTTTAGGTTAGGTTAGGTTAGGTTAGGTTAGGTTAGCTTGGTTAAGTTCAGTTTAGTTTAGTTTAGTTAAGTTTAGTTTAGTTTATAGTTTAGTTCAGTTTAGTTTATAGCTTAGTTTATAGTTAAGTTTAGTTTATAGTTTAATTTATAGTTAAGTTTAGTTCAGTTTAGTTTAATTTAGGTTAGTTAAGTTTATTTTAGGGTAGCTTATGTTAGGTTAGGTTAGTTTATAGTTTAATTTATAGTTTAGTTTAGTTTATAATTTAGTTTATAGTTTAGTTCAGTTTATAATAGTTTAGTTTAGGTTAGGTTAGGTTAGGTTAGTTTAGTTTAGTTTAGTTTAGGTTAGGTTTGGCTAGGGTAGGTTAGGATAGGTTAATTTAGATTAGTTTAGTTTAGTTTAGTTTATAGTTTAGTTTACTTTAGTTTATTATTTAATTTAGTGTAGTTTAGTTTATAGCTTCGTTTATAGTTTAGTTTGGTTTAGTTTAGTTTGTCTTAGGTTAGGGTAGGTTAGGTGAGATTAGTTTAGTTTAGTTGAGTTTAATTTAGTTTAGTTTATAGTTTAATTTAGTTTAGTTTATAGTTCAATTTATACATTAGTTTAGTTTATAGTTTATGTTACCGTTTAGTTTAGTTTAGATTAGTTTAGTTTAGGTTAGTTTAGGTTAGGTTAAGTTAGGTTAGGTTAGTTTAGATTAGTTTAGTTTAATTTAGTTTAGTTTATAGTTTAGTTTATTTTTGTTTATAGTTTAATTTAATTTAGTTTAGTTTAGTTTAGTTTATGTTAGGTTACGTTAGGTTAGGTTAATTTAGTTTAGTATAGGTTAGGTTAGGTTAGGTAAGGTTAGGTTAGTTTAGTTTTGTTTAGTTTATACTTTAGTTCAGTTTATAGTTTAGTTTATAGTTTAGTTTAGTTTAGTTTATAATAATTTAGTTTAGGTTAAGTTAGGTTAGTTTAGTTTAGTTTAGTTTAGTTTAGGTTAGATTTGGCTGGGTTAAGATAGGTTAGGCTAGTTTAGGCTAGTTTAGTTTAGTTTACTTTATAGTTTAGTTTACTTTAGTTTTTTATTTAATTTAGTGTAGTTTAGTTTATAGTTTAGTTTATTTTAGTTTGTAGTTTAATTTATTTTTGTTTAATTTAGTTTAGTTTGGGTTAGGTTAGTTTAGTTTAGTTTCGTTTAATTTAGTTTAGTTCAGTTTATAGTTTAGTTATGTTTAGTTTATAGTTTAATTTATAATTTAGGTTAGTTTAGTTTATCTTTTAGTTTATCGTTTAGTTTAGATTAGTTTAGTTTAGGTCAGTTTAGGTTAGGTTAAGTTAGTTTAGGTTAGTTTAGATTAGTTTAGTTTAGTTCAGTTTATAGTTTAGTTTATTTTAGTTTACAGTTTAATTTAGTTTAATTTAGTTTAGTTTAGTTTACTTTAGGTTAGGTTAGGTTAGGTTAGGTTAATTTAGTTTAGTTTAGGTTAGGTTAGGTAAGTTTAATTTAGTTTAGTTTGGTTTGTTTAATTTATAATTTAGTTTATAATTTTGTTTATAGTTTAGTTTAGTTTATAGTTTAATTTAGTTTAGTTTAGTTTAGTTTAATTTAGGTTAGGTTAGTTTATTTTAGTTTAGTTTAGTTTATAGTTTAGATTAGTTTAGTTTACAGGTTAGCTTATCCTTTAGTTTATAGTGTAGTTTATAGTTTAGTTTAATTTAGTGTAGTTTATTTTGGGGTAGTTTAGTATAGTTTTGTTTACCTTAGGTTAGGTGAGATTATGTTAGGTTAGGTTAGCTTACTTTAGTTTAGTTTAGGTTAGGTTAGATTAGGTTAGTTTAGTTAACTTTGGTTTAGTTTAGTTTAGTTAGTTTAGTTTATAATTTAGTTTATAGTTATGTTTAGTTTAGTTTATAGTTTAATTTATAATTTAGTTTAGTTTAGTTTAGTTTAATTTAATTTTGAGTATGTTAGTTAGGTTAGGTTAATTTAGTTTAGTTGAGTTTAATTTAGTTTAGTTTAGTTTAGTTTATAATTTAATTTATAGTTTAGTTTAGTTTACTTTATAGTTTAGTTTAGTTAATTTATAGTTTAATTTAGTTTAGTTTAGTTTAATTTACTTTAGTTTAGTTTATAGTTTTGTTTATAGTTTAGTTTAGTTTAGTTTAGGTTAAGTTATGTTAGGTTCGTTTAGTTTAATTTAGTTTAGATTAGGTTACGTTAGATTAGGTTAGGGTAGTTAAGTTTAGTTTAGTTGCATTTAGTTTATAGTTTAATTTATAGTTTAGTTTAGTTTACTTTATAGTTTAGTTTAGTTAATTTACAGTTTAATATACTTTAGTTTAGTCTAGTTTAATTTAGTTTACTTTAATTTATAGTTTTGTTTATAGTTTAGTTTAGTTTAGTTTAGTTTAGTTTAGGTTAATTTATGTTAGGTTAGTTTAGTTTAGATAAGGTTGTTAGATTAGGCAAGGCAGTGTAGTTTAGTTTAGTTTAGCTAAATTTTGTTTAGTTTAGTTTAGGATACGTTAGGTTAGTTTAGTTTAGTTTAGTTATATGTATGTTAGGTTAGGTTAGGTTAGTGTAATTTAGTTTAGTTTATTTTAGTTTAGTTTGGTTTATAATTTATTTTATAGTTTAGTATACGTTAATTTATAGATTAGTTTATAGTTTAGATAATATTTTAGTTTAGTTTAGTTTAGATTAGGTTAGGGAATGTTAGGTTAGGTTAGTTTATTTTAGTTTAGTTTATTTAAGGTTAGGTTAGGTTAGTTTGGTATAGTTTAGGTTAGTTTTGTTTATAGTTTAGTTTAGTTTATAGTTCAGTTTATAGTTTAGTTTAGTTTAGGTTAGGTTAGGTTGGTTTAGTTTAGTTTAGGTTAGGTTAGGTTAAGTTAGGTTAGTTTAGTTTAGTATAGTTTAGTTTAGTTTACTGTTTAGTTTATTTTATTTTATAGTTTAGATTATAGTTTTGTTTAGTTTAGTTTAGTTTAGTTAGTTTAGGTTAGGTTAGGTTAGTTTAGAGTAGTTTAGTTTAGGTTAGGTTATGATAGGTTAGTGCAGTTTAATTTAATTTAGTTTAGTTTAGTTGAATTTAATTTATTTTAGTTAGGTCAGTTTAGGTAAGTTAGGTTAGTTTAGTTTAGTATAGGTTAGGTTAGGTTGGGTTAAGTTAGTGTAGTTTCATTTAGTTTGGTTTATTTTAGTTTAGTTTAATATGAGGTTCCGTTTGGTTTAGTTTTGTTTAATTTAGTTTAGTTTATAGTTTAGTTGAGTTTAGTTTAGTTTAATTTAGTTTAGCTAAGTTTAGTTTAGTTTAGTTTAGTTTTGGGTAGGTTATGTTAGGTTAGGTTAGGTTAGTTTAGTTTAGTTTAGGTTAGGATAGGTTAGGTTAGGTTAGTTTAGTTTAGAAGAGTTTAGTTTAGTTTAGGTTAGGTTAGGTAAGGTTAGGTTAGGTAAGGTTAGGTTAGTTTAGTTTAGTCTAGTTTATGTTAGGTTAGGTTAGTTTAGTTTAGTTTAGTCTAGGTTAGGTTTCGCTAGGGTAAGTTAGGTTAGGTTAGTTTGGATTAGTTTAGTTTAGTTTATATTTTAGTTTACTTAAGTTTATTATTTAATTTAGTGTAGTTTAGTTTATAGTTTCGTTTAAAGTTTAGTTTGGTTTAGTTTAGTTTTTTTTAGTTTAGCTTAGATTAGTTTAGTTTGACTTAGGTTAGGTTAGGTTAGGAGAGGTAAGATTAGTTTAATTTAGTTGAGTTTAATTTAGTTTAGTTTAGTTTATATTTTAGTTTAGTTTAGTCTATAGTTCAATTTATAATTTAGTTTAGTTTTGTTTTTAGTTTAGGTTATCGTTTAGTTTAGTTTAGATTAGTTTAGTTTAGGTCAGTTTAGGTTAGGTTAAGTTAGGTTAGGTTAGTATAGTTTAGTTTAGTTTAATTTAGTTTAACTAAGTTTAGTTTAATTTAGTTTAGTTTAGTTTAGTGTAGTTTAGTTTGGTTAGGTTAGGTTAGGTTAATTTAGTTTAGTTTAGGTTAGGTTAGGTAAGTTTAATTTAGTTTAGTTTAATTTATAGTTTATTTTATAGTTTTGCTTATAGTTTAGTTTAGTTTATAGTTTAATTTAGTTTAGTTTAGTTTAGTTTAGTATAGTTTAACTTTGGTTAGGTTAGGTTAGTTTGGTTTAGTTTAGTTAAGGTTAGGTTAGGTTAGGTTAATTTACTTTAGTATAGTTTAGTTTACTTTATTTTAGTTTAGTTTATAGTTTAGTTTACAGTTTAGGTTAGTTTAGTTTAGTTTAGTTTGGGTTAGGTTAGGTTAGGTCAGTTTAGTTTAGTTTAGCTTATAGTTTAGTTTAGTTTAGTTTATAATAGTTTAGTTTAGTTTAATTTAGGTTATGTTAGGTTAGTTTAGTTCAGTTTATAGTTTAGTTTAGTTTAGTTTAGTTTGTAGTTTAGTTTATACTTTAGTTTATATTTTAGTTTATAGTTTAGTTTAGTTAAGTGTTGTTTATTTTGGTTTAGTTTTGTTTGGTTTAGTTTAAATTAGTTTCGTTTAGGTTAGGTTAGGTAAGTTTTTGGTTAAGTTGGGTTAGGTTAGTTTAGTTCAGTCTAGTTTATGTTAGGTTAGGTTAGTTTAGTTTACTTAGGTTTTGTTTATAGTTTAGTTTACTTTAGTTTATAGTTTAGTTCATAGTTTATTTTAGTTTAATATATAGTTTAATTTAGTTTAGTTTAGTTTAGTTTAGTTTAATTTAGGTTAATTTAGTTTAGTTTAGGTTAGGTTAGGTTAGGTTAAGTTAGTTCAGTTTAGTATAGTTTAGTATAGTTTAAAATATAGTATCTTTAGTTTATAGTTTAATTCATAGTTTTGTTTAGTTTAGTTTAGGTTAGGTTAGAGTAGTTTAGTTTAGTTTAGTTTAGGTTAGATTAGGTTAGGTTAGTGTAGTTTAGTTTAGTTTAGTTTAGTTGAATTTAGTTTAGTTTAGTTTAGGGTAGGTTAGGTTGGTTTAGTTTTAGTATAGTTTAGGTTCAGTTAGGTTAGGTTAGTTTAGTTTAGTTTAGTTGAGTTTAATTTAGTTTAGTTTAGTTAATAGTTTAATTTATAGTTTAGTTCAGTTTTTTTATAGTTTTATTTTGATAATTTATAGTTTAATTTAGTTTAGTTTAGTTTAATTTAGTTTAGTTTAGTTTGTAGTTTAGTTTAGTTTAGTTTAGTTTAGTTTAGGTTAAGTTATATTAGGTTCGTTTAGTTTAATTTCGTTTAGATTAGGTTAGATTGGATTACGTTAGGGCAGTTAAGTTTAGTTTAGTTGAATTTAGGTTACAGTTTGATTTATAGTTTAGTTTAGTTTACTTTATAGTTTAGTTTAGTTGATTTATAGTTTAATTTACTTTAGTTTAGTTTAGTTTAATTTAGTTTACTTTAGTTTATAGTTTTGTTTATAGTTTAGTTTAGTTTAGTTTAGGTTAATTTATGTTACGTTATTTTAGTTTAGTTTAGTTTACTTTAGGTTAGGTTAGGTAAGGTTAGGTTAGGTTAGGTTAGTGTAGTTTAGTTGAGTTTAGCTGAATTTTGTTTAGTTTAGTTTAGTTTAGGTTACGTTAGGTTAGTTTAGTTTAGTTTATTGTATGTTAGGTAAGGGTAGGTTAGTTTAGTTTAGTTTAGTTTAGTTTATAGTTTAGTTTAGTTTAGTTTATAATTTATTTTATAATTTAGTATACTTTAATTTATAGATTAGTTTATAGTTTAGTTAAAATTTTAGTGTAGTTTATTTTAGTTTAGGTTAGGTTACGGAAGGTTAGGTTAGGTTAGTTTAGATTAGTTTGGTTTATGTAAAGTTAGGTTAGGTTAGTTTAGTATAGTTTAGTTTACTTTTGTTTACAGTTTAGTTAAGTTTAGTTTATAGGTCAGTTTATAGTTTAGTTTAATTTAGGTTAGGTTGGGTTAGTTCAGTTTAGTTTAGTTTGGGTTAGGTTAGGTCAGTTTAGTTTAGTTTACAGTTTAGTTTATTTTTAGTTTGTAGTGTAGTTTATAGTTTAGTTTAATTTAGTGTAGTTTAGTTTGGTTTAGTTTTGTATAGTTTCGTTTACATTAGGTTATGTTAGATTGGGTTAGGTTAGGTTAGCTTACTTTAGTTTAGTTTAGTTTAGGTTAGGTTAGAATAGGTTAGTTTATTTAGTTAAGTTTAGTTTAATTTAGTTTAGTTTAGTTTAGTTTAGTGTATAGTTTAGGTAATCGTTTAGTTGAGTTTAGATTAGTTTAGTTTAGGTCAGTTTAGTTTAGGTTAAGTTAGCTTAGGTTAGTTTAGATTAGTTTAGTTTAACTTTGTTTAGTTTATAGTTTAGTTTATTTTAGTTTGTATTTTAATTTAGATTAGTTTAGCTTAGTTTAGGTAGGGTTATGTTAGATTAGGTTAGATTAGGTTAGTTTGGTTTAGTTTAGTCTAGTTAAATTTAGTTTAGTTATACTTTAGTTTAGTTTAGTTTAGTTTATAGTTTAGTTTAGTTTCCTTTATAGTTAAGTATATAGTTTAGTATAGTTTAGTTTAATTTAATTTAGTTTAGCTAAGTTTAGTTTAGTTTAGTTTAGTTTAGTTTTGGGTAGGTTATGTTAGGTTAGGTTAGGTTAATTTAGTTTAGTTTAGGTTAGGTTAGGTTAGGTTAGGTTAGGTTAGGTTAGTTTAGTTTAGTTGAATTTAGTTTAGTTTAGGTTAGGTTAGGTAAGGTTATGTTAGGTTAGGTTAGGTTAGTTTAGTTTAGTCTAGTTTATGTTAGGTTAGGTTAGTTTAGTTTAGTTTTGTTTTGTTTATAGTTTAGTTTAGTTTAGTTTATAGTTTAGTTCATAGTTTATTTTAGTTTTATATATAGTTTAATTTAGTTTAGTTTAGTTTAATTTAGGTTAATTTAGTTCAGTTTAGGTTAGGTTAGGTTAGGTTAAGTTAGTTCAGTTTAATATAGTTTAGTTTAGTTTAAAATATAGTATCTTTAGTTTATAGTTTAGTTCATAGTTTTGTTTAGTTTAGTTTAGTTTAGTTTAGGTTAGAGTGGTTTAGTTTAGTTTAGTTTAATTTAGTTTACGTTAGATTAGGTTAGGTTAGTGTAGTTTAGTTTAGTTGAATTTGGTTACTTTAGTTTAGTTTAGGGTAGGTTAGGTTGGTTTAGTTTTAGTATAGGTTAGGTTCAGTTAGCTTAGGTTAGATTAGTTTAGTTTAGTTTAATTTAGTTTAGTTTATAGTTTAGTTTATTTTAGTTTGTAGTTTAATTTATTTTAGTTTAGTTTAATTTAGTTTAGGTTAGGTTAGGTTAGGCTAGTTTTGTTTAGTTTAGTTTGGGTTATGTTAGATTAGGTTAGATTAGCTTAGTTTGGTTTAGTTTAGTCTAGTTAAATTTAGTTTAGTTATACTTTAGTTTAGTTTAGTTTAGTTTATAGTTTAGTTTAGTTTTGTTTATAGTTAAGTTTATAATTTAGTATAGTTTAGTTTAGTTTAATTTAGTTTAGCTAAGTTTAGTTTAGTTTAGTTTAGTTTAGTTTTGGGTAGGTTATGTTAGGTTAGGTTAGGTTTGTTTAGTTTAGTTTAGGTTAGTTTAGGTTAGGTTAGGTTAGTTTAGTTTAGTTGAGCTTAGTTTAGTTTAGGTTAGGTTAGGTAAGTTTAGGTTAGGTTGGGTTAGGTTAGTTTAGTTCAGTCTAGTTTATGTTAGGTTAGGTTAGTTTAGTTTAGTTAGGTTTTGTTTATAGTTTAGTTTAGTTTAGTTTATAGTGTAGTTCATAGTTTATTTTAGTTTAATATATAGTTTAATTAAGTTTAGTTTAGTTTAATTTAGGTTAATTTAGTTTAGTTTAGTTTCGGTTAGGTTAGGTTAGGTTAGGTTAGGTTAGGTTAGGTTAGTTCAGTTTAGTATAGTTTAGTTTAGTTTAAAATATAGTATCTTTAGTTTATAGTTTTGTTTATAGTTTTGTTTAGTTTAGTTTAGTATAGTTTAGGTTAGGTTAGAGTAGTTTTGTTTAGTTTAGTTTAATTTAAGTTAGATTAGGTTAGGTTAGTGTAGTTTAGTTTAGTTTAGTTTAGTTGAATTTAGTTTAGTTTAGTTTAGTTTAGGGTAGGTTAGGTTGGTTTAGTTTTAGTATAATTTAGTTTCAGTTAGGTTAGGTTAGTTTAGTTTAGTTTAGTTTATAGTTTAGTTTATACTTTAGTTTATATTTTACTTTATAGTTTAGTTTAGTTTAGTGTAGTTTAGTTTGGTTTAGTTTTGTTTAGTTTAGATTTGTTTAGTTTCGTTTAGGTTAGGTTATGTTAGATTAGGTTAGATTAGGTTAGGTAAGCTTAGTTTAGTTTAGTTTACTTTAAGTTAGGTTAGGTTAGGTTAAAATAGGTTAGTTAAGTTTAGTTTAGTTTAGTTAGCTTTAGTTTAGTTTATAATTTAGTTCAGTTTAGTTTATAGCTTAGTTTATAGTTTAGTTTAGTTTATAGTTTAATTTATAGTTAAGTTTACTTTAGTTCAGTTTAATTAAGTTTAGCTTAGTTTAGTTTAGTTCAGTTTAGGTTATTTTAGGGTAGCTTATGTTAGGTTAGGTTAGGTTAGTTTAGTTTATAGTTTAATTTATAATTTAGTTTAGTTTATAGTTTAGTTTATAGTTTAGTTTAGTATAATTTATAGTTTAGTTTAGTTTAGTTTATAATAGTTTAAGTTAGTTTAGGTTAGGTTAGGTTAGTTTACTTTAGTTTAGTTTAGGTTAGGTTAGGCTAGGTTAAGTTAGGTTAGGTTAGTTTAGATTAGTTTAGTTTAGTTTAATTTATAGTTTAGTTTATTTTAGTTTATTATTTAATTTAGTTTAGTTTAGTTTATAGTTTCGTTTACAGCTTAGTTTGGTTTAGTTTAGTTTAATTTAGTTTAGCTTAGATTAGTTTAGTTTGTTTTAGGTTAGGTTAAGTTAGGTGAGGTTAGTTTAGTTTAGATGAGTTTAATTTAGTTTAGTTTAGTTTATAGTTTAGTTTAGTTTACTTTAGTTTATAGTTCAATTTATAGTTTAGTTTATTTTAGTTTATAGTTTAGTTTATTGTTTAGTTTAGTTTAGTTTAGTATAGTTTAGGTTAGGTTAGGTTAGTTTAGATTAGTTTAGTTTAGGTCAGTTTAGGTTAGGTTAAGTTAGGTTAGGTTAGTTTAGTTTTGTTTATAGTTTAATTTATTTTGGTTTACAGTTTATTGTACAGCTCAGTTTAGTTTAGTTTAGTATAGTATAGTTTACTTTAGTTTAGGTTAGGTTAGGTAAGGTTAATTTAGATTAAATTAGTTTAGTTTAACTTTGTTTATAGTTTAATTTACTTTAGTTTATAGCTTAATTTAGTTTACTTTAGGTTATTTTAATTTGGTTTAGTTTAGTTTATTTTAGGTTAGGTTAGGTTAGTTTAGTTTAGTATAGGTTATGTTAGATTATTTTAGTTTAATTCAGTTTAGTTTAGTTTAGTTTATAGTTTAATTTATAGTTATTTTTATAGTTAATTTAGTTTAGTTTAGTTAAGGTTAAATTATGTTAATTTACTTTAGTTTAGTTTAGGTTAGGTTAGGTTGGGTTAGGTTAGTGTAGTTTAATTTAGTTTAGTTGAATTTAGTTTAGATTATTTTAGTTTAGGTTACGTTAGGTTAGTTTAGTTTAGTTTAGTGTAGTTTAGTTTTGTTTAGGTTAGGTTAGGTTAGGTTAGTTTAGATTAGTTTAGGTTAGGTTATGTTAGATTAGGTTATGTTAGGTTAGTTTGGTTTAGTTTAGTATAGTTAAGTTTAGTTCAGTTTATTCTTTAGTTTAATTTAGTTTATTTTATAGTTTAGTTTAGTTTTGTTTATGGATTAGTGTGCAGTTTCGTATAGTTTAGTTTAGTTTAATTTAGTTTAGGTTAAGTAAGGTTAGGTTAGGTTAGTTTAGTTTAGTTTAGTTTATAAATTAGTTTATAGTTTAGTTTAGTTTAGTTTAGTGTGGGTTAGGTAAAGTAATGTTAGGTTAGTTTAGTTTAGTTTAGTTTATACTTTAGTTCAGTTTATAGTTTAGTTTAATTTAGTTTATAATAGTTTAGTTTAGGTTAAGTTAGGTTAGTTTAGTTTAGTTTAATTTAGGTTAAATTTGGCTGGGTTAAGTTAGGTTAGGTTAGTTTAGGCTAGTTTAGTTTAGTTTAGTTTATAGTTTAGTTTACTTTAGTTTTTTATTTAATTTAGTGTAGTTTAGTTTATAGTTTAGTTTATAGTTTAGTTTATTTTAGTTTGTAATTTAATTTAGTTTTGTTTAATTTAATTTAGTTTGGGTTAGGTTAGTTTAGTTTAGTTTCGTTTAATTTAGTTTAGTTCAGTTTATAGTTTAGTTATGTTTAGTTTATAGTTTAATTTATAATTTAGTTTAGTTTAGTTTATCTTTTAGTTTATCGTTTAGTTTAGTTTAGATTAGTTTAGTTTAGGTCAGTTTAGATTAGGTTAAGTTAGGTTAGGTTAGTTTAGATTAGTTTAGTTTAGTTTAGTTTATAGTTTAGTTTATTTTAGTTTACAGTTTAATTTAGTTTAATTTAGTTTAGTTTAGTTTACTTTAGGTTAGGTTAGGTTAGGTTAATTTAGTTTAGTTTAGGTTAGGTTAGGTAAGTTTAATTTAGTTTAGTTTGGTTTAGTTTAATTTATAATATAGTTTATAGTTTTGTTTATAGTTTAGTTTAGTTTATGGTTTAATTTAGTTTAGTTTAGTTTAATTTAGGTTAGGTTAGTTTATTTTAGTTTAGTTTAGTTTATAGTTTAGATTAGTTTAGTTTACAGGTTAGCTTATCCTTTAGTTTATAGTGTAGTTTATAGTTTAGTTTAATTTAGTGTAGTTTAGTTTGGTGTAGTTTAGTATAGTGTTGTTTACCTTTGGTTAGGTGAGATTATGCTAGGTTAGGTTAGCTTACTTTAGTTTAGTTTAGGTTAGGTTAGATTAGGTTAGTTTAGTTAACTTTGGTTTAGTTTAGTTTAGTTAGTTTAGTTTATAATTTAGTTTATAGTTATGTTTAGTTTAGTTTATAGTTTAATTTATAATTTAGTTTAGTTTAGTTTAGTTTAGTTTAATTTAATTTTGAGTATGTTAGGTTAGGTTAGGTTAGGTTAATTTAGTTTAGTTGAGTTTAATTTAGTTTATTTTAGTTTAGTTTATAATTTAATTTATAGTTTAGTTTAGTTTACTTTATAGTTTAGTTTAGTTAATTTATAGTTTAATTTAGTTTAGTTTAGTTTAATTTAGTTTAGTTTAGATTATAGTTTTGTTTATAGTTTAGTTTAGTTTAGTTTAGGTTAAGTTATGTTAGGTTCGTTTAGTTTAATTTAGTTTAGATTAGGTTACGTTAGATTAGGTTAGGGTAGTTAAGTTTAGTTTAGTTGAATTTAGTTTATAGTTTAATTTATAGTTTAGTTTAGTTTAGTTTATAGTTTAGTTTAGTTAATTTACAGTTTAATATACTTTAGTTTAGTCTAGTTTAATTTAGTTTACTTTAATTTATAATTTTGTTTATAGTTTAGTTTAGTTTAGTTTAGTTTAGGTTAATTTATGTGAGGTTAGTTTACTTTAGATTAGGTTATGTTAGGTTAGGCAAGGCTAGTGTAGTTTATTTTAGTTTAGCTAAATTTTGTTTAGTTTAGTTTAGTGTACGTTAGGTTAGTTTACTTTAGTTTAGTTAAGTGTATGTTAGGTTAGGTTAGGTTAGTGTAATTTAGTTTAGTTTATTTTAGTTTATAGTTTAGTTTAGTTTAGTTTATAATTTATTTTATAGTTTAGTATACGTTAGTTTATAGATTAGTTTATAGTTTAGATAATATTTTAGTTTAGTTTAGTTTAGATTAGGTTAGGGAAGGTTAGGTTAGTTTATTTTAGTTTAGTTTATGTAAGGTTAGGTTAGGTTAGTTTGGTATAGTTTAGGTTAGTTTTGTTTATAGTTTAGTTTAGTTTGGTTTATAGTTCAGTTTATAGTTTAGTTTAGTTTAGGTTAGGTTGGTTTAGTTTAGTTTAGGTTAGGTTAGGTTAAGTTAGGTTAGTTTAGTTTAGTATAGTTTAGTTTAGTTTAGTTTATAGTTTAGTTTAATTTATTTTATAGTTTAGATTATAGTTTTGTTTAGTTTAGTTTAGTTTAGTTAGTTTAGGTTAGGTTAGGTTAGTTTAGAGTAGTTTAGTTTAGGTTAGGATATGATAGGTTAGTGCAGTTTAATTTAATTTAGTTTAGTTTAGTTGAATTTAATTTATTTTAGTTAGGTCAGTTTAGGTAAGTTAGGTTAGTTTAGTTTAGTATAGGTTAGGTTAGGTTAGGTTGGGTTAAGTTAGTGTAGTTTCATTTAGTTTGGTTTATTTTAGTTTAGTTTAATATGAGGTTCCGTTTAGTTTAGTTTTGTTTAATTTAGTTTAGTTTATAGTTTAGTTGAGTTTAGGTTAGTTTAGTTGAGTTTAGTTTAGTTTAGTATAGGTTAGGTTAGGTTAGGTTAGATTAACTTTGTTTAGGATAGGTTATGTTAGATTAGGTTAGGTTAGTTTGGTTTAGTTTAGTCTAGTTAAGTTTAGTTTAGTTTATACTTTAGTTTAGTTTAGTTTATTTTATAGTTTAGTTAAGTTTTGTTTATAGATTAATTTGCAGTTTAGTATGTTTAGTTTAGTTTAATTTAGTTTAGCTAAGTTTAGTTTAGTTTAGTTTATTGTTTAATTTATAATTTAGTTTAGTTTAGTTTAATTTAGTTTAGGTTAGGTTAGGTTAGTTTAATTTAGTTGAGTTTAATTTAGTTTTGTTTAGTTTATAGTTTAATTTATAGTTTAGTTTAGTTTACTTTATAGTTTAGTTTAGATAATTTATAGTTTAATTTAGTTAAGTTTAGTTTAATTTAGTTTAGTTTAGTTTCGTTTATAGTTTAGTTTGATTTAGTTTAGTTTAATTTAGTTTAACTTAGATTAGTTTAGTTATTTTTAGGTTAGGTTAGGTTAGGTGAGGTTAGTTTAGCTCAGTTTAGTTTAATTTAGTTTGGTTAAGTTTATAGTTTAGTTTAGTTTAGTTTATAGTTCAATTTATAGTTTAGTTTAGTTTATTTTATCGTTTAGTTTAGTTTAGTATAGTTTAGTTTAGGTTAGAGTAAGTTAGTTTAGATTAGTTTAGTTTAGCGCAGTTTGGGTTAGGTTAAGTTAGGTTATTTCGTTTGGTTTAGTTTAGTTTAGTTTAGTTTATAGTTTAGTTTAGTTTAAAGTTTAGTTTATAGTTTAGTTTATAGTTTAGTTTAGATTAGTGTAGTTTAGTTTGGTTTAGTTTATTTTAGTTTAGTTCAGTTTAGTTTCGTTTAGCTTAGGTTATGTTATATTAGGTGAGCTTAGGTTAGCTTAGTTTACCCTAGTTTAGTTTAGGTTAGGTAAGGTTAGAATAGGTTAGTTAAATTTAGTTTAGTTTAGTTTAGATAGGTTTAGTTTAGTTATAGTTTAGTTTATAGTTTAGTTTAGATTATAATTTAATTTATAGTTTAGTTTAGTTTAGTTTAATTTAGTTTAGCTTTCTTTAGTTTCCCTTAGATTACTTTAGTTTAGGATATATTAGCTTAGGTTAGTTTAGTTTAGTTTAGTTTAATTAAGGTTAATTTAGTTTAATTTAGTTTAGTTTAGGTTAGGTTAGGTTAGTTTAGTTTAGTATAGTTTAATTTAGTTTAAAATATAGTATCTTTAGTTTATAGTTTAGTTCATGGTTTTGTTTAGTTTAGTTTAGTTTAGGTTAGGTTAGAGAAAGTTTAGTTTAGTTTAGTTTAGTTTAGGTTAGAATAGGTTAGGTTAGTGTAGTTTAATTTAGTTTAGTTTAGTTGAATTTAATTTAGTTTTGTTTAGTTTAGGTTAGGTTTAGGTCAGTTTAATTTAGTATAGGTTAGGTTAAGTTAGGTTAGCTTAGTTTAGTTTATAGTTTAGTTTAGTTTAGTTTATAGTGTGGTTTATACTTTAGTTTATATTTTAGTTTATAGTTTAGTTTAGATTAGTGTAGTTTAGTTTGGTTTAGTTTGGTTTAGTTTAGTTTAAATTAGTTTCGCTTAGGTTAGGTTAAGTTAGAATAGGTTAGGTTAGATAAGCTTAGTTTAGTTTAGTTTAGGTTAGGTTAGGCTAGGTTAGGTTAGGTTGGTTAAGTTCAGTTTTGTTTAGTTTAGTTAATTTTAGTTTAGTTTATAGTTTAGTTCAGTTTATTTTATAGCTTAGTTTATAGTTTAGTTTAGTTTATAGTTTAATTTATAGTTAAGTTTAGTTTAGTTTAGTTTAATTTAGGTTAGTTAAGTTTATTTTAGGGTAGCTTATGTTAGGTTAGGTTAGTTTATAGTTTAATTTATAGTTTAGTTTAGTATATAATTTAGTTTATAGTTTAGTTCAGTTTATAATAGTTTAGTTTAGGTTAGGTTAGGTTAGGTTAGGTTAGTTTAGTTTAGTTTAGTTTAGGTTAGGTTTGGCTAGGGTAGGTTAGGATAGGTTAATTTAGATTAGTTTAGTTTAGTTTAGTTTATAGTTTAGTTTGATTTAGTTTATTATTTAATTTAGTGTAGTTTAATTTATAGCTTCGTTTATAGATTAGTTTGGTTTAGTTTAGTTTATCTTAGGTTAGGTTAGGTTAGGTGAGATTAGTTTAGTTGAGTTTAATTTAGTTTAGTTTACAGTTTAATTTAGTTTAGTTTATAGTTCAATTTATAGATTAGTTTAGTTTATAGTTTATGGTACCGTTTAGTTTAGTTTAGATTAGTTTAGTTTACGTTAGTTTAGATTAGGTTAAGTTAGGTTAGGTTAGTTTAGATTAGTTTAGTTTAATTTAGTTTAGTTTATAGTTTAGTTTATTTTAGTTTATAGTTTAATTTAATTTAGTTTAGTTTAGTTTAGTTTAGGTTAGGTTACGTTAGGTTAGGTTAATTTAGTTTAGTGTAGGTTAGGTTAGGTTAGGTAAGGTTAATTTACTTTAGTAAAATTTAGTTTAATTTATTATAGTTTAGTTTATTGTTTAGATTAGTTTATAGTTTATTTACAATTTTGTTTAGTTTAGTTTAGTTTAGTTTAGTTTGGGTTAGGTTGGGTTTGTTTAGGTTAGTTTAGATTAGTTTAGTTTATAGTTTAGTTTAATTTAGTTTACAGTTTAGTGTATCCTTTAGTTTATAGTGTAGTTTATAGTTTAGTTTAATTTAGTGTAGTTTAGTTTGGTTTAGCTTAGTATAGTTTTGTTTACTTTGGGTTAGGTGAGATTATGTTAAGTTAGGTTAGCTTACTTTAGTTTAGTTTAGTTTAATTTAGGTTAGGTTAGGTTAGTTTATTTAACTTTGGTTTAGTTTAGTTTAGTTTAGTTTATAGTTTAGTTTATAGTTTAGTTTATATTAGTTTAGTTTATAGTTTAATTTATAATTTAGTTTACTTTAGTTTAATTTAGTTTACAGTAGGTTAGGTTAGGTTAATTTAGTTTACTTTAGGTTAGGTTAAGTTAGGTTAGGTTAGGTTAATTTGGTTTAGTTGAGTTTAATTTAGTTTAGTTTAGTTTATAGTTTAATTTATAGTTTAGTTTAGTTTACCTTATAGTTTAGTTAGGTAATTTATATTTTAATTTAGTTAAGTTTAGTTTAATTTAGTTTAGTTTAGTTCATAGTTTTGTTTATAGTTTAGTTTAGTTTAGTTTAGTTTAGGTTATGTTAGGTTAGTTTAGTTTAGTTTAGTTTAGGTTAGGTTAGGCTAGGTTAGGTAAGTTTAATTTAGTTTAGTTTAGTTTAGTTAAAATTAGTTTGTAGTTTAGTTTATAGTTTAGTTTGTAGTTTAGTTTAGTTTAGTTTAGTTTGGTTTAGTTTAGTTTAGGTTAAGTAATGTTTGGTTCGTTTAGTTTAATTTAGTTTAGATTAGGTTACGTTAGATTAGGTTAGGGTAGTTAAGTTTAGTTTAATTGAATTTATTTTGTAGTTTAATTTATAGTTTAGTTTAGTTTACTTTATAGTTTAGTTTAGTTAATTTATAGTTTATTTTATTTTAGTTTAATCTAGTTTAATTTAGTTTACTTTAGTTTATAGTTTTGTTTATAGTTTAGTTTAGTTTAGTTTAGGTTAATTTATGTTAGGTTTGTTTAGTTTAGTTTAGTTTAGGTTAGGTTAGGTTAGGATAGGTTAGTGTAGTTTAGTTTAGTTTAGCTGAATTTTGTTTAGTTTAGTTTAGGTTACCTTAGGTTAGTTTAGTTTAGTTTAGTTTAGTGTATGTTAGGTTAGGTTAGGTTAGTTTAATTTAGTTTAGTTTATTTTAGTTTATAGTTTAGTTTAGTTTAGTTTATAATTTATTTTATAATTTAGTATACTTTAGTTTATAGATTAGTTTATTGTTTAGTTAATATTTTAGTTTATTTTAGTTTACGTTAGGTTAGGTTAGGCAAGGTTAGGTTAGGTTAGGTTAGGTTAGTTTAGTTTAGTTTCGTCTAGTTAAATTTAGTTTAGTTATACTTTAGTTTAGTTTAGTTTATAGTTTAGTTTAGTTTTGGGTAGGTTATGTTAGGTTAGGTTAGGTTAGTTTAGTTTAGTTTAGGTTAGGTTAGGTTAGGTTAGGTTAGTTTAATTTAGTTGAGTTTAGTTTAGTTTAGGTTAGGTTAGCTAAGGTTAGGTTAGGTTAGGTTAGTTTAGTTTAGTTTATATTTTAGTTTACTTTAGTTTATTATTTAATTTAGTGTAGTTAATTTATAGTTTCGTTTATAGTTTAGTTTGGTTTAGTTTAGTTTTTTTTAGTTTAGCTTAGATTAGTTTAGTTTGTCTTAGGTTAGGTTCGGTTAGGTGAGATTAGTTTAATTTAGTTGAGTTTAATTTAGTTTAGTTTAGTTTATATTTTAGTTTAGTCTATAGTTCAATTTATAGTTTAGTTTAGTTTAGTTTTTAGTTTAGGTTATCGTTTAGTTTAGTTTAGATTAGTTTAGTTTAGGTCAGTTTATGTTAGGTTAAGTTAGGTTAGGTTAGTTTAGATTAGTTTAGTTTAATTTAGTTTAGTTTATAGTTTAGTTTATTTTAGTTTATAGTTTAATTTAGTTTAGTTTAGTTTAGTGTAGTTTAGTTTGGTTAGGTTAGGTTAGGTTAATTTAGTTTAGTTTAGGTTAGGTTAGGTAAGTTTAATTTAGTTTAGTTTAATTTATAGATTATTTTATAGTTTTGCTTATAGTTTAGTTTAGTTTATAGTTTAATTTAGTTTAGTTTAGTTTAGTTTAGAATAGTTTAACTTGGGTTAGGTTAGGTTAGTTTTGTTTAGTTTAGTTAAGGCTAGGTACGTTAGGTTAGGTTAATTTACTTTAGTATAGTTTAGTTTAGTTTATTTTAGTTTAGTTTATAGTTAAGTTTACAGTTTAGGTTAGTTTATTTTATTTTAGTTTAGTTTGGGTTAGGTTAGGTTAGGTCAGTTTGGTTTAGTTTAATTTATAGTTAAGTTTAATTTAGTTTAGTTTGATTTAATTTAGTTTAGTTTATTTTAGTGCAGCTTATGTTAGGTTAGGTAAGGTAAGTTTAGTTTATAGTTTAATTTATAGTTTAGTTTAGTTTATAGTTTAGTTTATAGTTTAGTTTAGTTTATAATAATTTAGGTTAGGTTAGGTAAGTTTAGTTTAGTTTAGTTTAGGTTAGGTTTGGCTAGGTTAAGTTAGGTTAGGTTAGTTTAGGCTAGTTTAGTTTAGTTTAGTTTATAGTTTAGTTTACTTTAATTTATTATTTAATTTAGTGTAGTTTAGTTTATAGTTTAGTTTATTTTAGTTTGTAGTTTAATTTAGTTTTGTTTAGTTTAGTTTAGTTTAGGTTAGGTTAGTTTAGTTTAGTTTCGTTTAATTTAGTTTAGTTTAGTTTATAGTTTAATTTATAATTTAGTTTAGTTTAGTTTATATTTTAGCTTATCGTTTAGTTAAGATTAGTTTACTTTATGTCAGTTTAGGTTAGGTTAAGTTATGTTAGGTTAGTTTAAATTAGTTTAGTTTAGTTTAGTTTATAGTTTAGTTTATTTTAGTTTATAGTTTAATTTAGTTTAATTTAGTTTAGTTTAGTTTACTTTAGGTTAGGTTAGGTTAGGTTAATTTAGTTTATTTTAGGTTAGGTTAGGTAAGTTTAATTTATTTTAGTTTGGTTTAGTTTAATTTATAGTTTAGTTTATAGTTTTGTTTATAGTTTAGTTTAGTTTATAGTTTAATTTAGTTTAGTTTAGTGTAATTTAGGTTAGGTTAGTTTAGTTTAGTTTAGTTTAGTTTATAGTTTAGATTAGTTTATAGTTTACTTTACAGTTTTGTTTAGTTTAGTTTAGTTTAGTTTAGTTTGGGTTAGGTTAGGTTAGGTTAGGTTTATTTAGTTTAGTTTACTTTATAGTTTAGTTTAGTTTATTTTACAGTTTAGTTTATCCTTTAGTTTATAGTGTAGTTTATAGTTTAGTTTAATTTAGTGTAGTTTAGTTTGGTTTAGTTTAGTATAGTTTAGTTTACTTTAGGTTAGGTTAAATTATGTTAGGTTTGGTTAGCTTACTATAGTTTAGTTTAGTTTAGGTTAGGTTAGGTTAGTTTAGTTTAGTTTAGTTTAGTTTATAATTTAGTTTATAGTTTAGTTTAGTTAAGTTTATAGTTTAATTTATAATTTAGTTTATTTTAGTTTAGTTTAATTTAGTTTAGAGTAGGTTAGGTTAGGTTAGGATAGTTTAGTTTAGTATAGGTTAGGTTAGGTTAGGTTTGGATAGGTTAATTTAGTTTAGTTGAGTTTAATTTAGTTTAGTTTAGTTTAGTTAATAGTTTAATTTATAGTTTAGTTTAGTTTTTTTATTGTTTAGTTTAGTTAATTCATAGTTTAATATAGTTTAGTTTAGTTTAATGTAGATTAGTTTATTTTGTAGTTCAGTTTAGTTTAGTTTACTTCAGTTTAGTTGAGGTTAAATTATGTTAGGTTCGTTTAGTTTAATTCAGTTTAGATTAGGTTAGATTAGATTACGTTAGGGTAGTTAAGTTTAGTTTAGTTGAATTTAGGTTATAGTTTGATTTATAGTTTAGTTTAGTTTACTTTATAATTTAGTTTAGTTAATTTATATTTTAATTTACTTTACTTTAGTTTAATTAATTTACTTTAGTTTATAGTTTTGTTTATAGTATAGTGTAGTTTAGTTTAGGTTAATTTATGTTACGTTAGTTTAGTTTAGTTTAGCTGAATTTTGTTTAGCTTAGTTTAGTTTATTTTAGTGTATGTTAGGTTAGGTCAGTTTAGTTTAGTTTATTTTAGTTTATAGTTTAGTTTAGTTTAATTTATAATTTATTTTATAATTTAGTGTACTTTAATTTATAGATTAGTTTATAGTTTAGTTAAAATTTTAGTTGAGTTTAGTTTAGTTTTGGTTAGGTTCAGTTAGGTTAGGTTAGTTTTGTTTAGTATAGTTTAGTTTAGTTTAAATATACTATCTTTAGTTTATAGTTTAGTTCATAGTTTTCTTTAGATTAGTTTAGTTTAGGTTAGGTTAGAGTAGTTTAGTTTAGTTTAGTTTAGTTTAGTTTATGTTAAATTAGGTTAGGTTAGTCTAGTTTAGTTTAATTTAGTTTAGTTGAATTTAATTTAGTTTAGTTTAGGTTGGGTTAGGTTAGTTTAGGTTATATTAGTTTAGGTTAGTGTAGTTTAGTTTAGTTTAGTGTAGTTTAGTTTGGTTTAGTTTTGTTTAATTTATTTTAGTTCAGTTTCGTTTAGGTTAGGTTATGTTAGATTAGGTTAGGTTAGCTTAGCTTAGTTTACTTTAATTTAGTTTCGGTTAGGTTAGGATAGGTTAGGTTAGTTAAGTTTAGTTTAGTTAATTTAGTCAAGTTTAGTTTAGTTTATAGTTTAGTTCAGTTTAGTTTATAGCTTAGTTTGTAGCTTAGTTTAGTTCATAGTTTAATTTATATTTAAGTTTAGTTTAGTTAAATTAGTTAAGCTTAGTTTAGTTTAGTTTAGTTTATTTTAGGGTAGCTTATGTTAGGTTAGGTTAGGTTAGTATGGTTTATAGTTTAATTTACTGTTTACTTAAGTTTATAGTTTAATTTATAGTTTAGTTTAGTTTAGTTTATAATAGTTTAGTTTAGTTTAGTTTAGGTTAGGTTAGGATGGTTTAGTTTAGTTTAGTTTAGTTTAGGTTAGGTTCGGCTAGATAATGTTATATTAGGTTAGTTTAGATTAGTTTAGTTTAGTTTATAGTTTAGTTTACCTTAGTTTATTATTTAATTTAGTTTAGTTTAGTTTATAGTTTCGTTTATAGTTTAGTTTGGTTTAGTTTAATTTAGTTTACCTTAGGTTAGTTAAGTTTGTTTTAGGTTAGGTTAGGTTAGGTGAGGTTAGTTTAGTTTAGTTTAATTTAGTTTATAGATTAATTTAGTTTAGTTTATAGTTCAATTTATAGTTTAGTTTAGTTTAATTTATAGTTTAGTTTATCGTTTAGTTTAGTTTAGTTTAGTTTAGGTTAGAGTAGGTTAGTTTAGAATAGTTTAGTTTAGGTCAGTTTAGTTTAGGTTAAGTTAGCTTAGGTTAGTTTAGATTAGTTTATTTTAATATAGTTTAGTTTATGGTTTAGTTTATTTTAGTTTGTAGTTTAATTTAGTTTAGTTTAGTTTATTTTGGTTTAGGTTAGGTTAGGTTAGGTTAGTGTAGTTTAGTTTAGGTTGGGTTATGTTAGATTAGGTTAGATTAGGTTAGTTTGGTTTAGTTTAGTCTAGTTAAATTTAGTTTAGTTATACTTTAGTTTAGTTTCGTTTAGTTTATAGTTTAGTTTAGTTTTGTTTATAGTTAAGTTTATAATTTAGTATAGTTTAGTTTAGTTTAATTTAGAGTAGGTAAGTTTAGTTTAGTTTAGTTTAGTTTAGTTTTGGGTAGGTTATGTTAGGTTAGGTTAGGTTAGTTTAGTTTAGTTTAGGTTAGTTTAGGTTAGGTTAGGTTAGTTTAGTTTAGTTAAGTTTAGTTTAGTTTAGGTTAGGTTAGGTAAGTTTAGGTTATGTTGGGTTAGGTTAGTTTATTTTAGTCCAGTTTATGTTAGGTTAAGTTAGTTTAGTTTAGTTAGGTTTTGTTTATAGTTTAGTTTAATTTAGTTTATAGTTTAGTTCATAGTTTATTTTAGTTTAATACATAATTTAAATTAGTTTAGTTTAGTTTAGTTTAATTTAGTTTAGGTTAGGTTAGGTTAGGTTAGGTTAGGTTAAGTTAGTTAAGTTTTGTTTATAGTTTAGTTTATTTTAGTTTACAGTTTATTGTACTGCTCAGTTTAGTTTAGTTTAGTATAGTATAGTTTACTTTAGTTTAGGTTAGGTTAGGTTGGGTAAGTTTAGTTTAGTTTAGTTTAGGTTAGGTTAGGTTATGTAAGGTTAATTTAGATTAAATTATTTTTGTTTAGTTTTGTTTATAGATTACTTTACTTTAGTGTATAGTTTAATTTAGTTTACTTTAGATTATTTTAATTTGGTTTAGTTTATTTTAGTTTAGTTTAGTTTAGGTTAGCTTAGGTTAGTTTAGTTTAGTATAGGTTATGTTAGGTTATGTAAGTTTAATTCAGTTTAGTTTAGTTTAGTTTATAGTTTAATTTATAGTTTTGTTTATAGTTAATTTAGTTTAGTTTAGTTTAGGTTACGTTAGGTTAGTTTAGTTTAGTTTAGTGTAGTTTAGTTTTGTTTAGGATACGTTAGGTTAGGTTAGTGTAGATTAGTTTAGGTTAGGTTAGGTTAGTTTGGTTTAGTTTAGTTAAGTTTAGTTCAGTTTATTCTTTAGTTTAGTTTAGTTTATTTTATAGTTTAGTTTAGTTTTGTTTATAGTTTATTTTGCAGTTTGGTATAGTTTAGTTTAATTTATGTTAGTTTAGGTTAGTTTAATTTAGTTTAGATTTGTTTATAGTTAGGTTTACTTTAGTTTATAGTGTAGTTTATAGTTTAGTTTAGCTTAGTTTATAGTTTAATTTAGTTTACTTTAGTTTAGTTTAATTTAGGTTAATTTAGTTTAGTTTAGTTTAGTGTAGTTTAAAATATAGTATCTTTAGTTTATAGTTTAGTTAATAGTTTTGTTTAGTTTAGTTTAGTTTATTTTAGTTTAGGTTAGTATAGAGTAGTTTAGTTTAGTTTAGTTTAGGTTAGAATAGGTTAGTGTAGTTTAGTTTAGTTTAGTTTAGTTGTATTTAATTTAGTTTAGTTTAGTTTAGTTTAGGTTACGTTAGTTTGTGTTAGATTAGTGTAGTTTAATTTAGTTTAGTTGAATTTAGTTTAGTTTAGTTTAGTTTAGGTTACGTTAGTTTAGTTTAGTTTGGTTTAGTTTAGGTCAGGGTTCGTTAGGTTAGTTTAGTTCAGTTTAGTTTATTTTAGTTTATAGTTTAGTTTAGTTTAGTTTAGTGTAGTTTAGTTTTTGTTTAGGTTAAGTTAAGTTATGTTAGTTTAGTTTAGTTTAGGGTAGGTTACGTTACATTAGGTTAGGTTAGGGTAGTTTGGTTTAGTTTAGTATAGTTAAGTTTAGTTTAGTTTATTGTTTAGTTTAGTTTAGTTTATTTTATAGTTTAATTTAGTTTTGTTTATAGTTTAGATTGCAGTTTAGTATAGTTTAGTTTAGTTTAATTTAGTTTAGGTTAAGTAAGGTTAGGTTAGGTTAGTTTAGTTTAGTTTAGTTTATGTTAGGTTAGGTTAGTTTAATTTAGTTTAGATTTGTTTATAGTTTAGTTTAGTTTAGTTTATTGTTTAGTTTATAGTTTAATTTAGTTTATAGTTTAATTTAGTTTAGCTTAGTTTAGTTTAGTTTAAAATATAGTATCTTTAGTTTATAGTTTAGTTCATAGTTTTGTTTAGTTTAGTTTAGTTTAGTTTAGTTCAGGTTAGTATAGAGTAGTTTAGTTTAGTTTAGTTTATAGTTTAATTTATAGTTTACTTTAGTTTATAGTTTAGTTTATAGTTTAGTTCAGTTTAGTTTATAATAGTTTAGTTTAGTTTAATTTAGTTTAAATTATGTTAGGTTAGTTTACTTTAGTATAGGTTAGGTTAGTTAGGTTTAGTTTAGTTTAGTTTATAGTTTAGTTTAGTTTAGTTTAATTTAGTGTACTTTAGTTTATAATTTTGTTTATAGTTTAGTTTAGTTTAGTTTAGGTTAATTTATGTTACGTTACTTTAGTTTAGTTTAGTTTAGTTTAGGTTAGGTTAGGTAAGGTTAGGTTAGGTTAGTGTAGTTTAGTTTAGTTTAGCTGAATTATGTTTAGTTTAGTTTAGGTTACGTTAGGTTAGTTTATTTTAGTTTAATGTATGTTAGGTAAGGTTAGGTTAGTTTAGTTTAGTTTAGTTTATAGTTTAGTTTAGTTTAGTTTATAATTTATTTTATAATTTAGTATACTTTAATTTATAGATTAGTTTATAGTTTAGTTAAAATTTTAGTGTAGTTTATTTTAGTTTATTTTAGGTTAAGGAAGGTTAGGTTAGGTTAGTTTAGATTAGTTTGGTTTATGTAAAGTTAGGTTAGGTTAGTTTAGTGTAGTATAGTTTACTTTTGTTTACAGTTTAGTTAAGTTTAGTTTATAGGTCAGTTTATAGTTTAATTTAATTTAGGTTAGGTTGGGTTAGTTCAGTTTAGTTTAGTTTGGGTTAGGTTAGGTCAGTTTAGTTTAGTTTACAGTTTAGTTTATTTTTAGTTTGTAGTGTAGTTTATAGTTTAGTTTAATTTAGTGTAGTTTAGTTTGGTTTAGTTTAGTATAGTTTCGTTTACATTAGGCTATGTTAGATTGGGTTAGGTTAGGTTAGCTTACTTTAGTTTAGTTTAGTTTAGGTTAGGTTAGGTTAGGTTAGTTTAGTTTAGTTAAGTTTAGTTTAATTTAGTTTAGTTTATGGTTTAGTTTATTTTAGTTTGTATTTTAATTTAGATTAGTTTAGCTTAGTTTAGGTTGGGTTATGTTAGATTAGGTTAGATTAGGTTAGTTTGGTTTAGTTTAGTGTAGTTAAATTTAGTTTAGTTATACTTTAGTTTAGTTTAGTTTAGTTTATAGTTTAGTTTAGTTTCCTTTATAGTTAAGTATATAGTTTAGTATAGTTTAGTTTAATTTAATTTAGTTTATCTAAGTTTAGTTTAGTTTAGTTTTGGGTAGGTTATGTTAGGTTAGGTTAGGTTAGTTTAGTTTAGTTTAGGTTAGGTTAGGTTAGGTTAGGTTAGGGTAGGTTAGGTTAGTTTAGTTTAGTTGAGTTTATTTTAGTTTAGGTTAGGATAGGTAAGGTTATGTTAGGTTAGGTTAGGTTAGTTTAGTTTTGTTTTGTTTATAGTTTAGTTTAGTTTAGTTTATAGTTTAGTTCATAGTTTATTTTAGTTTTATATATAGTTTAATTTAGTTTAGTTTAGTTTAATTTAGGTTAATTTAGTTCAGTTTAGGTTAGGTTAGGTTAGGTTAGGTTAAGTTAGTTCAGTTTAATATAGTTTAGTTTAGTTTAAAATATAGTATCTTTAGTTTATAGTTTAGTTCATAGTTTTGTTTAGTTTAGTTTAGTTTAGGTTAGGTTAGAGTGGTTTAGTTTAGTTGAATTTGGTTACTTTAGTTTAGTTTAGGGTAGGTTAGGTTGGTTTAGTTTTAGTATAGGTTAGGTTCAGTTAGTTTAGGTTAGATTAGTTTAGTTTATTTTAATTTAGTTTAGTTTATAGTTTAGTTTATTTTAGATTGTAGTTTAATTTAGTTTAGTTTAGTTTAATTTAGTTTAGGTTAGGTTAGGTTAGGCTAGTTTTGTTTAGTTTAGTTTGGGTTATGTTAGATTATGTTAGATTAGGTTAGTTTGGTTTAGTTTAGTCTAGTTAAATTTAGTTTAGTTATACGTTAGTTTAGTTTAGTTTAGTTTATAGTTTAGTTTAGTTTTGTTTATAGTTAAGTTTATAATTTAGTATAGTTTAGTTTAGTTTAATTTAGTTTAACTAAGTTTAGTTTAGTTTAGTTTAGTTTAGTTTTGGGTAGGTTATGTTAGGTTAGGTTAGGTTTGTTTAGTTTAGTTTAGGTTAGTTTAGGTTAGGTTAGGTTAGTTTAGTTTAGTTGAGCTTAGTTTAGTTTAGGTTAGGTTAGGTAAGTTTAGGTTAGGTTGGGTTAGGTTAATTTAGTTCAGTCTAGTTTATGTTAGGTTAGGTTAGTTTAGTTAAGTTTTGTTTATAGTTTAGTTTAGTTTAGTTTATAGTTTAGTTCAGAGTTTATTTTAGTTTAATATATAGTTTAATTTAGTTTAGTTTACTTTAATTTAGGTTAATTTAGTTTAGTTTAGTTTAGGTTAGGTTAGGTTAGGTTAGGTTAGGTTAGGTTAGTTCAGTTTAGTATAGTTTAGTTTAGTTTAAAATATAGTATCTTTAGTTTATAGTTTTGTTTATAGTTTTGTTTAGTTTAGTTTAGGTTAGGTTAGAGTAGTTTTGTTTAGTTTAGTTTAATTTAGGTTAGATTAGGTTAGGTTAGTGTAGTTTAGTTTAGTTTAGTTTAGTTGCATTTAGTTTAGTTTAGTTTAGTTTAGGGTAGGTTAGGTTGGTTTAGTTTTTGTATAATTAAGTTTCAGTTAGGTTTTGTTAGTTTAGTTTAGTTTAGTTTATAGTTTAGTTTATACTTTAGTTTATATTTTACTTTATAGTTTAGTTTAGTTTAGTGTAGTTTAGTTTGATTTAGTTTTGTTTATTTTAGTTTTGTTTAGTTTCGTTTAGGTTAGGTTATGTTAGATTAGGTTAGATTAGGTAAGGTAAGCTTAGTTTAGTTTAGTTTACTTTAAGTTAGGTTAGGTTAGGTTAGGTTAGGTTAGTTAAGATTAGTTTAGTTTAGTTTAGTTAGGTTTAGTTTAGTTTATAATTTAGTTCAGTTTAGTTTATAGCTTAGTTTATAGTTT
Source organism: Metallyticus violacea (assembly GCA_030762175.1). NCBI lineage: Eukaryota > Metazoa > Arthropoda > Insecta > Mantodea > Metallyticidae > Metallyticus > Metallyticus violacea. The sequence continues at coordinate 97,434,913 of CM060835.1, read as the reverse complement.
AGTTTAGTTTATAGTTTAATTTATAGTTAAGTTTAGTTTAGTTCAGTTTAATTAAGTTTAGCTTAGTTTAGTTTAGTTCAGTTTAGGTTATTTTAGGGTAGCTTATGTTAGGTTAGGTTAGTTTAGTTTATAGTTTAATTTATAGTTTAGTTTATAGTTTAATTTAGTTTAGTTTATAGTTTAGTTTAGTTTAGTTTATAATGGTTTAAGTTAGTTTAGGTTAGGTTAGGTTAGTTTACTTTAGTTTAGTTTAGGTTAGGTTAGGCTAGGTTAAGTTAGGTTAGGTTAGTTTAGATTAGTTTAGTGTAGTTTAATTTATAGTTTAGTTTATTTTAGTTTATTATTTAATTTAGTTTAGTTTAGTTTATAGTTTCGTTTACAGCTTAGTTTGGTTTAGGTTAGTTTAATTTAGTTTAGCTTAGATTAGTTTAGTTTGTTTTAGGTTAGGTTAAGTTAGGTGAGGTTAGTTTAGTTTAGATGAGTTTAATTTAGTTTAGTTAAGTTTATAGTTTAGTTTATTTTACTTTAGTTTATAGTTCAATTTATAGTTTAGTTTAGTTTAGTTTATAGTTTAGTTTATCGTTTAGTTTAGTATAGTTTAGTATAGTTTAGGTTAGGTTAGTTTAGATTAGTTTAGTTTAGGTCAGTTTAGGTTAGGTTAAGTTAGGTTAGGTTAGTTTAGTTTTGTTTATAGTTTAATTTATTTTAGTTTACAGTTTATTGTACAACTCAGTTTAGTTTAGTTTAGTATAGTATAGTTTACTTTAGTTTAGGTTAGGTTAGGTAAGGTTAATTTAGATTAAATTAGTTTAGTTTAGCTTTGTTTATAGTTTAATTTACTTTAGTTTATAGCTTAATTTAGTTTACTTTAGGTTATTTTAATTTGGTTTAGTTTAGTTTAGTTTAGGTTAGGTTAGGTTAGTTTAGTTTAGTATAGGTTATGTTAGATTATTTTAGTTTAATTCAGTTTAGTTTAGTTTAGTGTATAGTTTAATTTATAGTTATTTTTATAGTTAATTTAGTTTAGTTTAGTTTAGTTTAAATTATGTTAATTTACTTTAGTTTAGTTTAGGTTAGGTTAGGTTGGGTTAGGTTAGTGTAGTTTAATTTAGTTTAGTTGAGTTTAATTTAGTTTAGTTTAGTTTAGTTTATAATTTAATTTATAGTTTAGTTTATTTTACTTTATAGTTTAGTTTAGTTAATTTATAGTTTAATTTAGTTTAGTTTATTTTAATTTAGTTTAGTTTAGTTTATAGTTTTGTTTATAGTTTAGTTTAGTTTAGTTTAGGTTAAGTTATGTTAGGTTCGTTTAGTTTAATTTAGTTTAGATTAGGTTACGTTAGATTAGGTTAGGGTAGTTAAGTTTAGTTTAGTTGCATTTAGTTTATAGTTTAATTTATAGTTTAGTTTAGTTTACTTTATAGTTTAGTTAATTTACAGTTTAATATACTTTAGTTTAGTCTAGTTTAATTTGGTTTACTTTAATTTATAGTTTTGTTTATAGTTTAGTTTAGTTTAGTTTAGGTTAATTTATGTTAGGTTAGTTTAGTTTAGATAAGGTTGTTACATTAGGCAAGGCTAGTGTAGTTTAGTTTAGTTTAGCTAAATTTTGTTTAGTTTAGTTTAGGATACGTTAGGTTAGTTTAGTTTAGTTTAGTTAAGTGTATGTTAGGTTAGGTTAGGTTAGTGTAATTTAGTTTAGTTTATTTTAGTTTAGTTTGGTTTATAATTTATTTTATAGTTTAGTATACGTTAGTTTATAGATTAGTTTATAGTTTAGATAATATTTTAGTTTAGTTTAGTTTAGATTAGATTAGGGAATGTTAGGTTAGGTTAGTTTATTTTAGTTTAGTTTATTTAAGGTTAGGTTAGGTTAGTTTGGTATAGTTTAGGTTAGTTTTGTTTATAGTTTAGTTTAGTTTATAGTTCAGTTTATAGTTTAGTTTAGTTTAGTTTAGGTTAGGTTGGTTTAGTTTAGTTTAGGTTAGGTTAGGTTAAGTTAGGTTAGTTTGGTTTAGTATAGTTTAGTTTAGTTTAGTTTACTGTTTAGTTTATTTTATTTTATAGTTTAGATTATAGTTTTGTTTAGTTTAGTTTAGTTTAGTTAGTTTAGGTTAGGTTAGGTTAGTTTAGAGTAGTTTAGTTTAGGTTAGGTTATGATAGGTTAGTGCAGTTTAATTTAATTTAGTTTAGTTTAGTTGAATTTAATTTATTTTAGTTACGTCAGTTTAGGTAAGTTAGGTTAGTTTAGTTTAGTATAGGTTAGGTTAGGTTGGGTTAAGTTAGTGTAGTTTCATTTAGTTTGGTTTATTTTAGTTTAGTTTAATATGAGGTTCCGTTTGGTTTAGTTTTGTTTAATTTAGTTTAGTTTATAGTTTAGTTGAGTTTAGTTTAGTTTAATTTAGTTTAGCTAAGTTTAGTTTAGTTTAGTTTAGTTTAGTTTAGTTTTGGGTAGGTTATGTTAGGTTAGGTTAGGTTAGTTTAGTTTAATTTAGGTTAGGATAGGTTAGGTTAGGTTAGTTTAGTTTAGTTGAGTTTAGTTTAGTTTAGGTTAGGTTAGGTAAGGTTAGGTTAGGTAAGGTTAGGTTAGTTTACTTTAGTCTAGTTTATGTTAGGTTAGGTTAGTTTAGTTTAGTTTAGTCTAGGTTAGGTTTCGCTAGGGTAAGTTAGGTTAGGTTAGTTTGGATTACTTTAGTTTAGTTTATATTTTAGTTTACTTTAGTTTATTATTTAATTTAGTGTAGTTTAGTTTATAGTTTCGTTTAATGTTTAGTTTGTTTTAGTTTAGTTTTTTTTAGTTTAGCTTAGATTAGTTTAGTTTGACTTAGGTTAGGTTAGGTTAGGTTAGGTAAGATTAGTTTAATTTAGTTGAGTTTAATTTAGTTTAGTTTAGTTTATATTTTAGTTTAGTTTAGTCTATAGTTCAATTTATAATTTAGTTTAGTTTAGTTTTTAGTTTAGGTTATCGTTTAGTTTAGTTTAGATTAGTTTAGTTTAGGTCAGTTTAGGTTAGGTTAAGTTAGGTTAGGTTAGTTTAGATTAGTTTAGTTTAATTTAGTATAGTTTATAGTTTAGTTTATTTTAGTTTATAGTTTAATTTAGTTTAGTTTAGTTTAGTGTAGTTTAGTTTGGTTAGGTTAGGTTAGGTTAATTTAGTTTAGTTTAGGTTAGGTTAGGTAAGTTTAATTTAGTTTAGTTTAATTTATAGTTTATTTTATAGTTTTGCTTATAGTTTAGTTTAGTTTATAGTTTAATTTAGTTTAGTTTAGTTTAGTTTAGTATAGTTTAACTTGGGTTAGGTTAGGTTAGTTTAGTTTAGTTTAGTTAAGGTTAGGTTAGGTTAGGTTAATTTACTTTAGTATAGTTTAGTTTAGTTTATTTTAGTTTAGTTTATAGTTTAGTTTACAGTTTAGGTTAGTTTAGTTTAGTTTAGTTTGGGTTAGGTTAGGTTAGGTCAGTTTAGTTTAGTTTAGTTTATAGTTTAGTTTAGTTTAGTTTATAATAGTTTAGTTTAGTTTAATTTAGGTTATGTTAGGTTAGTTTAGTTTAGTTTATAGTTTAGTTTAGTTTAGTTTAGTTTGTAGTTTAGTTTATACTTTAGTTTATATTTTAGTTTATAGTTTAGTTTAGTTAAGTGTTGTTTATTTTGGTTTAGTTTTATTTGGTTTAGTTTAAATTAGTTTCGTTTAGGTTAGGTTAGGTAAGTTTAGGTTAGGTTGGGTTAGGTTAGTTTAGTTCAGTCTAGTTTATATTAGGTTAGGTTAGTTTAGTTTACTTAGGTTTTGTTTATAGCTTAGTTTACTTTAGTTTATAGTTTAGTTCATAGTTTATTTTAGTTTAATATATAGTTTAATTTAGTTTAGTTTAGTTTAGTTTAGTTTAATTTAGGGTAATTTAGTTTAGTTTAGGTTAGGTTAGGTTAGGTTAGGTTAAGTTAGTTCAGTTTAGTATAGTTTAGTATAGTTTAAAATATAGTATCTTTAGTTTATAGTTTAGTTCATAGTTTTGTTTAGTTTAGTTTAGGTTAGGTTAGAGTAGTTTAGTTTAGTTTAGTTTAGTTTAGGTTAGATTAGGTTAGGTTAGTGTAGTTTAGTTTAGTTTAGTTTAGTTGAATTTAGTTTAGTTTAGTTTAGGGTAGGTTAGGTTAGGTTGGTTTAGTTTTAGTATAGTTTAGGTTCAGTTAGGTTAGGTTAGTTTAGTTTAGTTTAGTTGAGTTTAATTTAGTTTAGTTTAGTTAATAGTTTAATTTATAGTTTAGTTCAGTTTTTTTATAGTTTTATTTAGATAATTTATAGTTTAATTTAGTTTAGTTTAGTTTAATTTAGTTTAGTTTAGTTTGTAGTTTAGTTTAGTTTAGTTTAGTTTAGTTTAGGTTAAGTTATATTAGGTTCGTTTAGTTTAATTTCGTTTAGATTAGGTTAGATTAGATTACGTTAGGGCAGTTAAGTTTAGTTTAGTTGAATTTAGGTTACAGTTTGATTTATTGTTTAGTTTAGTTTACTTTATAGTTTAGTTTAGTTGATTTATAGTTTAATTTATATTAGTTTAGTTTAGTTTAATTTAGTTTACTTTAGTTTATAGTTTTGTTTATAGTTTAGTTTAGTTTAGTTTAGGTTAATTTATGTTACGTTACTTTAGTTTAGTTTAGTTTAGTTTAGGTTAGGTTAGGTAAGGTTAGGTTAGGTTAGGTTAGTGTAGTTTAGTTTAGTTTAGCTGAATTTTGTTTAGTTTAGTTTAGTTTAGGTTACGTTAGGTTAGTTTAGTTTAGTTTAATGTATGTTAGGTAAGGTTAGGTTAGTTTAGTTTAGTTTAGTTTAGTTTATAGTTTAGTTTAGTTTAGTTTATAATTTATTTTATAATTTAGTATACTTTAATTTATAGATTAGTTTATAGTTTAGTTAAAATTTTAGTGTAGTTTATTTTAGTTTAGGTTAGGTTACGGAAGGTTAGTTTAGGTTAGTTTAGATTAGTTTGGTTTATGTAAAGTTAGGTTAGGTTAGTTTAGTATAGTTTAGTTTACTTTTGTTTACAGTTTAGTTAAGTTTAGTTTATAGGTCAGTTTATAGTTTAGTTTAATTTAGGTTAGGTTGGGTTAGTTCAGTTTAGTTTAGTTTGGGTTAGGTTAGGTCAGTTTAGTTTAGTTTACAGTTTAGTTTATTTTTAGTTTGTAGTGTAGTTTATAGTTTAGTTTAATTTAGTGTAGTTTAGTTTGGTTTAGTTTAGTATAGTTTCGTTTACATTAGGTTATGTTAGATTGGGTTAGGTTAGATTAGCTTACTTTAGTTTAGTTTAGTTTAGGTTAGGTTAGGTTAGTTTAGTTTAGTTAAGTTTAGTTTAATTTAGTTTAGTTTAGTGTATAGTTTAGGTAATCGTTTAGTTTAGTTTAGATTAGTTTAGTTTAGGTCAGTTTAGTTTAGGTTAAGTTAGCTTAGGTTAGTTTAGATTAGTTTAGTTTATAGTTTAGTTTATAGTTTAGTTTATTTTAGTTTGTAATTTAATTTAGTTTTGCTTAATTTAGTTTAGTTTGGGTTAGGTTAGTTTAGTTTAGTTTCGTTTAATTTAGTTTAGTTCAGTTTATAGTTTAGTTATGTTTAGTTTATAGTTTAATTTATAATTTAGTTTAGTTTAGTTTATCTTTTAGTTTATCGTTTAGTTTAGTTTAGATTAGTTTAGTTTAGGTCAGTTTAGATTAGGTTAAGTTAGGTTAGGTTAGTTTAGATTAGTTTAGTTTAGTTTAGTTTATAGTTTAGTTTATTTTAGTTTACAGTTTAATTTAGTTTAATTTAGTTTAGTTTACTTTAGGTTAGGTTAGGTTAGGTTAATTTAGTTTAGTTTAGGTTAGGTTAGGTAAGTTTAATTTAGTTTAGTTTGGTTTAGTTTAATTTATAATATAGTTTATAGTTTTGTTTATAGTTTAGTTTAGTTTATGGTTTAATTTAGTTTAGTTTAGTTTAATTTAGGTTAGGTTAGTTTATTTTAGTTTAGTTTAGTTTATAGTTTAGATTAGTTTAGTTTACAGGTTAGCTTATCCTTTAGTTTATAGTGTAGTTTATAGTTTAGTTTAATTTAGTGTAGTTTAGTTTGGTGTAGTTTAGTATAGTGTTGTTTACCTTTGGTTAGGTGAGATTATGCTAGGTTAGGTTAGCTTACTTTAGTTTAGTTTAGGTTAGGTTAGATTAGGTTAGTTTAGTTAACTTTGGTTTAGTTTAGTTTAGTTAGTTTAGTTTATAATTTAGTTTATAGTTATGTTTAGTTTAGTTTATAGTTTAATTTATAATTTAGTTTAGTTTAGTTTAGTTTAGTTTAGTTTAATTTAATTTTGAGTATGTTAGGTTAGGTTAGGTTAGGTTAATTTAGTTTAGTTGAGTTTAATTTAGTTTATTTTAGTTTAGTTTATAATTTAATTTATAGTTTAGTTTAGTTTACTTTATAGTTTAGTTTAGTTAATTTATAGTTTAATTTAGTTTTAGTTTAGTTTAATTTAGTTTAGTTTAGATTATAGTTTTGTTTATAGTTTAGTTTAGTTTAGTTTAGGTTAAGTTATGTTAGGTTCGTTTAGTTTAATTTAGTTTAGATTAGGTTACGTTAGATTAGGTTAGGGTAGTTAAGTTTAGTTTAGTTGAATTTAGTTTATAGTTTAATTTATAGTTTAGTTTAGTTTAGTTTATAGTTTAGTTTAGTTAATTTACAGTTTAATATACTTTAGTTTAGTCTAGTTTAATTTAGTTTACTTTAATTTATAATTTTGTTTATAGTTTAGTTTAGTTTAGTTTAGTTTAGGTTAATTTATGTGAGGTTAGTTTACTTTAGATTAGGTTATGTTAGGTTAGGCAAGGCTAGTGTAGTTTATTTTAGTTTAGCTAAATTTTGTTTAGTTTAGTTTAGTGTACGTTAGGTTAGTTTACTTTAGTTTAGTTAAGTGTATGTTAGGTTAGGTTAGGTTAGTGTAATTTAGTTTAGTTTATTTTAGTTTATAGTTTAGTTTAGTTTAGTTTATAATTTATTTTATAGTTTAGTATACGTTAGTTTATAGATTAGTTTATAGTTTAGATAATATTTTAGTTTAGTTTAGTTTAGATTAGGTTAGGGAAGGTTAGGTTAGTTTATTTTAGTTTAGTTTATGTAAGGTTAGGTTAGGTTAGTTTGGTATAGTTTAGGTTAGTTTTGTTTATAGTTTAGTTTAGTTTGGTTTATAGTTCAGTTTATAGTTTAGTTTAGTTTAGGTTAGGTTGGTTTAGTTTAGTTTAGGTTAGGTTAGGTTAAGTTAGGTTAGTTTAGTTTAGTATAGTTTAGTTTAGTTTAGTTTATAGTTTAGTTTAATTTATTTTATAGTTTAGATTATAGTTTTGTTTAGTTTAGTTTAGTTTAGTTAGTTTAGGTTAGGTTAGGTTAGTTTAGAGTAGTTTAGTTTAGGTTAGGATATGATAGGTTAGTGCAGTTTAATTTAATTTAGTTTAGTTTAGTTGAATTTAATTTATTTTAGTTAGGTCAGTTTAGGTAAGTTAGGTTAGTTTAGTTTAGTATAGGTTAGGTTAGGTTAGGTTGGGTTAAGTTAGTGTAGTTTCATTTAGTTTGGTTTATTTTAGTTTAGTTTAATATGAGGTTCCGTTTAGTTTAGTTTTGTTTAATTTAGTTTAGTTTATAGTTTAGTTGAGTTTAGGTTAGTTTAGTTGAGTTTAGTTTAGTTTAGTATAGGTTAGGTTAGGTTAGGTTAGATTAACTTTGTTTAGGATAGGTTATGTTAGATTAGGTTAGGTTAGTTTGGTTTAGTTTAGTCTAGTTAAGTTTAGTTTAGTTTATACTTTAGTTTAGTTTAGTTTATTTTATAGTTTAGTTAAGTTTTGTTTATAGATTAATTTGCAGTTTAGTATGTTTAGTTTAGTTTAATTTAGTTTAGCTAAGTTTAGTTTAGTTTAGTTTATTGTTTAATTTATAATTTAGTTTAGTTTAGTTTAATTTAGTTTAGGTTAGGTTAGGTTAGTTTAATTTAGTTGAGTTTAATTTAGTTTTGTTTAGTTTATAGTTTAATTTATAGTTTAGTTTAGTTTACTTTATAGTTTAGTTTAGATAATTTATAGTTTAATTTAGTTAAGTTTAGTTTAATTTAGTTTAGTTTAGTTTCGTTTATAGTTTAGTTTGATTTAGTTTAGTTTAATTTAGTTTAACTTAGATTAGTTTAGTTATTTTTAGGTTAGGTTAGGTTAGGTGAGGTTAGTTTAGCTCAGTTTAGTTTAATTTAGTTTGGTTAAGTTTATAGTTTAGTTTAGTTTAGTTTATAGTTCAATTTATAGTTTAGTTTAGTTTATTTTATCGTTTAGTTTAGTTTAGTATAGTTTAGTTTAGGTTAGAGTAAGTTAGTTTAGATTAGTTTAGTTTAGCGCAGTTTGGGTTAGGTTAAGTTAGGTTATTTCGTTTGGTTTAGTTTAGTTTAGTTTAGTTTATAGTTTAGTTTAGTTTAAAGTTTAGTTTATAGTTTAGTTTATAGTTTAGTTTAGATTAGTGTAGTTTAGTTTGGTTTAGTTTATTTTAGTTTAGTTCAGTTTAGTTTCGTTTAGCTTAGGTTATGTTATATTAGGTGAGCTTAGGTTAGCTTAGTTTACCCTAGTTTAGTTTAGGTTAGGTAAGGTTAGAATAGGTTAGTTAAATTTAGTTTAGTTTAGTTTAGATAGGTTTAGTTTAGTTATAGTTTAGTTTATAGTTTAGTTTAGATTATAATTTAATTTATAGTTTAGTTTAGTTTAGTTTAATTTAGTTTAGCTTTCTTTAGTTTCCCTTAGATTACTTTAGTTTAGGATATATTAGCTTAGGTTAGTTTAGTTTAGTTTAGTTTAATTAAGGTTAATTTAGTTTAATTTAGTTTAGTTTAGGTTAGGTTAGGTTAGTTTAGTTTAGTATAGTTTAATTTAGTTTAAAATATAGTATCTTTAGTTTATAGTTTAGTTCATGGTTTTGTTTAGTTTAGTTTAGTTTAGGTTAGGTTAGAGAAAGTTTAGTTTAGTTTAGTTTAGTTTAGGTTAGAATAGGTTAGGTTAGTGTAGTTTAATTTAGTTTATTTTAGTTTGTATTTTAATTTAGATTAGTTTAGCTTAGTTTAGGTTGGGTTATGTTAGATTAGGTTAGATTAGGTTAGTTTGGTTTAGTTTAGTCTAGTTAAATTTAGTTTAGTTATACTTTAGTTTAGTTTAGTTTAGTTTATAGTTTAGTTTAGTTTCCTTTATAGTTAAGTATATAATTTTGTATAGTTTAGTTTAATTTAATTTAGTTTAGCTAAGTTTAGTTTAGTTTAGTTTTGGGTAGGTTATGTTAGGTTAGGTTAGGTTAGTTTAGTTTAGTTTAGGTTAGGTTAGGTTAGGTTAGGTTAGGTTAGGTTAGGTTAGTTTAGTTTAGTTGAGTTTAGTTTAGTTTAGGTTAGGTTAGGTAAGGTTATGTTAGGTTAGGTTAGGTTAGTTTAGTTTAGTCTAGTTTATGTTAGGTTAGGTTAGTTTAGTTTAGTTTTGTTTTGTTTATAGTTTAGTTTAGTTTATTTTAAGTTTAGTTCATAGTTTATTTTGGTTTTATATATAGTTTAATTTAGTTTAGTTTATTTTAATTTAGATTAATTTAGTTCAGTTTAGGTTAGGTTAGGTTAGGTTAGGTTAAGTTAGTTCAGTTTAATATAGTTTAGTTTAGTTTAAAATACAGTATCTTTAGTTTATAGTTTAGTTCATAGTTTTGTTTAGTTTAGTTTACTTTAGGTTAGGTTAGAGTGGTTTAGTTTAGTTTAGTTTAATTTAGTTTAGGTTAGATTAGGTTAGGTTAGTGTAGTTTAGTTTAGTTGAATTTGGTTACTTTAGTTTAGTTTAGGGTAGGTTAGGTTGGTTTAGTTTTAGTATAGGTTAGGTTCAGTTAGCTTAGGTTAGATTAGTTTAGTTTAGTTTAATTTAGTTTAGTTTATAGTTTAGTTTATTTTAGTTTGTAGTTTAATTTAGTTTAGTTTAGTTTAATTTAGTTTAGGTTAGGTTAGGTTAGGCTAGTTTTGTTTAGTTTAGTTTGGGTTATGTTAGATTAGGTTAGATTAGGTTAGTTTGGTTTAGTTTAGTCTAGTTAAATTTAGTTTAGTTATACTTTAGTTTAGTTTAGTTTAGTTTATAGTTTAGTTTAGTTTTGTTTATAGTTAAGTTTATAATTTAGTATAGTTTAGTTTAGTTTAATTTAGTTTAGCTAAGTTTAGTTTAGTTTAGTTTAGTTTGGTTTGGGTAGGTTATGTTAGGTTAGGTTAGGTTTGTTTAGTATAGTTTAGGTTAGTTTAGGTTAGGTTAGGTTAGTTTAGTTTAGTTGAGCTTAGTTTAGTTTAGGTTAGGTTAGGTAAGTTTAGGTTAGGTTGGGTTAGGTTAGTTTAGTTCAGTCTAGTTTATGTTAGGTTAGGTTAGTTTAGTTTAGTTAGGTTTTGTTTATAGTTTAGTTTAGTTTAGTTTATAGTGTAGTTCATAGTTTATTTTAGTTTAATATATAGTTTAATTAAGTTTAGTTTAGTTTAATTTAGGTTAATTTAGTTTAGTTTAGTTTCGGTTAGGTTAGGTTAGGTTAGGTTAGGTTAGGTTAGTTCAGTTTAGTATAGTTTAGTTTAGTTTAAAATATAGTATCTTTAGTTTATAGTTTTGTTTATAGTTTTGTTTAGTTTAGTTTAGTATAGTTTAGGTTAGGTTAGAGTAGTTTTGTTTAGTTTAGTTTAATTTAAGTTAGATTAGGTTAGGTTAGTGTAGTTTAGTTTAGTTTAGTTGAATTTAGTTTAGTTTAGTTTAGTTTAGGGTAGATTAGGTTGGTTTAGTTTTAGTATAATTTAGTTTCAGTTAGGTTAGGTTAGTTTAGTTTAGTTTAGTTTATAGTTTAGTTTATACTTTAGTTTATATTTTACTTTATAGTTTAGTTTAGTTTAGTGTAGTTTAGTTTGGTTTAGTTTTGTTTAGTTTAGATTTGTTTAGTTTCGTTTAGGTTAGGTTATGTTAGATTAGGTTAGATTAGGTTAGGTAAGCTTAGTTTAGTTTAGTTTACTTTAAGTTAGGTTAGGTTAGGTTAGGTTAGGTTAGTTAAGATTAGTTTAGTTTAGTTTAGTTAGGTTTAGTTTAGTTTATAATTTAGTTCAGTTTAGTTTATAGCTTAGTTAATAGTTTAGTTTAGTTTATAGTTTAATTTATAGTTAAGTTTACTTTAGTTCAGTTTAATTCAGTTTAGCTTAGTTTAGTTTAGTTCAGTTTAGGTTATTTTAGGGTAGCTTATGTTAGGTTAGGTTAGGTTAGTTTAGTTTATAATTTAGTTTAGTTTATAGTTTAGTTTATAGTTTAGTTTAGTATAATTTATAGTTTAGTTTAGTTTAGTTTATAATAGTTTAAGTTAGTTTAGGTTAGGTTAGGTTAGTTTACTTTAGTTTAGTTTAGGTTAGGTTAGGCTAGGTTAAGTTAGGTTAGGTTAGTTTAGATTAGTTTAGTTTAGTTTAATTTATAGTTTAGTTTATTTTAGTTTATTATTTAATTTAGTTTAGTTTAGTTTATAGTTTCGTTTACAGCTTAGTTTGGTTTAGTTTAGTTTAATTTAGTTTAGCTTAGATTAGTTTAGTTTGTTTTAGGTTAGGTTAAGTTAGGTGAGGTTAGTTTAGTTTAGATGAGTTTAATTTAGTTTAGTTTAGTTTATAGTTTAGTTTAGTTTACTTTAGTTTATAGTTCAATTTATAGTTTAGTTTATTTTAGTTTATAGTTTAGTTTATTGTTTAGTTTAGTTTAGTTTAGTATAGTTTAGGTTAGGTTAGGTTAGTTTAGATTAGTTTAGTTTAGGTCAGTTTAGGTTAGGTTAAGTTAGGTTAGGTGAGTTTAGTTTTGTTTATAGTTTAATTTATTTTAGTTTACAGTTTATTGTACAGCTCAGGTTAGTTTAGTTTAGTATAGTATAGTTTACTTTAGTTTAGGTTAGGTTAGGTAAGGTTAATTTAGATTAAATTAGTTTAGTTTAACTTTGTTTATAGTTTAATTTACCTTAGTTTATAGCTTAATTTAGTTTACTTTAGGTTATTTTAATTTGGTTTAGTTTAGTTTATTTTAGGTTAGGTTAGGTTAGTTTAGTTTAGTATAGGTTATGTTAGATTATTTTAGTTTAATTCAGTTTAGTTTAGTTTAGTTTATAGTTTAATTTATAGTTATTTTTATAGTTAATTTAGTTTAGTTTAGTTTAGGTTAAATTATGTTAATTTACTTTAGTTTAGTTTAGGTTAGGTTAGGTTGGGTTAGGTTAGTGTAGTTTAATTTAGTTTAGTTGAATTTAGTTTAGATTATTTTAGTTTAGGTTACGTTAGGTTAGTTTAGTTTAGTTTAGTGTAGTTTAGTTTTGTTTAGGTTAGGTTAGGTTAGGTTAGTTTAGATTAGTTTAGGTTAGGTTATGTTAGATTAGGTTAGGTTAGGTTAGTTTGGTTTAGTTTAGTCTAGTTAAGTTTAGTTCAGTTTATTCTTTAGTTTAATTTAGTTTATTTTATAGTTTAGTTTAGTTTTGTTTATAGTTTAGTTTGCAGTTTCGTATAGTTTAGTTTAGTTTAATTTAGTTTAGGTTAAGTAAGGTTAGGTTAGGTTAGGTTAGGTTAGTTTATTTTAGTTTAGTTTATAAATTAGTTTATAGTTTAGTTTAGTTTAGTGTGGTTTAGGTAAAGTAAGGTTAGGTTAGTTTAGTTTAGTTTAGTTTATACTTTAGTTCAGTTTATAGTTTAGTTTATAGTTTAGTTTAGTTTAGTTTATAATAGTTTAGTTTAGGTTAAGTTAGGTTAGTTTAGTTTAGTTTAGTTTAGGTTAGATTTGGCTGGGTTAAGTTAGGTTAGGTTAGTTTAGGCTAGTTTAGTTTAGTTTAGTTTATAGTTTAGTTTACTTTAGTTTTTTATTTAATTTAGTGCAGTTTAGTTTATAGTTTAGTTTATAGTTTAGTTTATTTTAGTTTGTAGTTTAATTTAGTTTTGTTTAATTTAGTTTAGTTTGGGTTAGGTTAGTTTAGTTTAGTTTCGTTTAATTTAGTTTAGTTCAGTTTATAGTTTAGTTATGTTTAGTTTATAGTTTAATTTATAATTTAGTTTAGTTTAGTTTATCTTTTAGTTTATCGTTTAGTTTAGTTTAGATTAGTTTAGTTTAGGTCAGTTTAGATTAGGTTAAGTTAGGTTAGGTTAGTTTAGATTAGTTTAGTTTAGTTTAGTTTATAGTTTAGTTTATTTTAGTTTACAGATTAATTTAGTTTAATTTAGTTTAGTTTAGTTTACTTTAGGTTAGGTTAGGTTAATTTAGTTTAGTTTAGGTTAGGTAAGGTAAGTTTAATTTAGTTTAGTTTGGTTTAGTTTAATTTATAATATAGTTTATAGTTTTGTTTATAGTTTAGTTTAGTTTATAGTTTAATTTAGTTTAGTTTAGTTGAGTTTAATTTAGGTTAGGTGAGTTTATTTTAGTTTAGTTTAGTTTATAGTTTAGATTAGTTTAGTTTACAGGTTAGCTTATCCTTTAGTTTATAGTGTAGTTTATAGTTTAGTTTAATTTAGTGTAGTTTAGTTTGGTGTAGTTTAGTATAGTGTTGTTTACCTTTGGTTAGGTGAGATTATGTTAGGTTAGGTTAGCTTACTTTAGTTTAGTTTACGTTAGGTTAGATTAGGTTAGTTTAGTTAACTTTGGTTTAGTTTAGTTTAGTTAGTTTAGTTTATAATTTAGTTTATAGTTATGTTTAGTTTAGTTTATAGTTTAATTTATAATTTAGTTTAGTATAGTTTAGTTTAGTTTAGTTTAGTTTAGTTTAGTTTAATTTAATTTTGAGTATGTTGGGTTAGGTTAGGTTAATTTAGTTTAGTTGAGTTTAATTTAGTTTATTTTAGTTTAGTTTATAATTTAATTTATAGTTTAGTTTAGTTTACTTTATAGTTTAGTTTAGTTAATTTATAGTTTAATTTAGTTTAGTTTAGTTTAATTTAGTTTAGTTTAGATTATAGTTTTGTTTATAGTTTAGTTTAGTTTAGTTTAGGTTAAGTTATGTTAGGTTCGTTTAGTTTAATTTAGTTTAGATTAGGTTACGTTAGATTAGGTTAGGGTAGTTAAGTTTAGTTTAGTTGAATTTAGTTTATAGTTTAATTTATAGTTTAGTTTAGTTTAGTTTATAGTTTAGTTTAGTTAATTTACAGTTTAATATACTTTAGTTTAGTCTAGTTTAATTTAGTTTACTTTAATTTATATTTTTGTTTATAGTTTAGTTTAGTTTAGTTTAGGTTAATTTATGTGAGGTTAGTTTAGTTTAGATTAGGTTATGTTAGGTTAGGCAAGGCTAGTGTAGTTTATTTTAGTTTAGCTAAATTTTGTTTAGTTTAGTTTAGTGTACGTTAGGTTAGTTTACTTTAGTTTAGTTAAGTGTATGTTAGGTTAGGTTAGGTTAGTGTAATTTAGTTTAGTTTATTTTAGTTTATAATTTAGTTTAGTTTAGTTTATAATTTATTTTATAGTTTAGTATACGTTAGTTTATAGATTAGTTTATAGTTTAGATAATATTTTAGTTTAGTTTAGTTTAGATTAGGTTAGGGAAGGTTAGGTTAGTTTATTTTAGTTTAGTTTATGTAAGGTTAGGTTAGGTTAGTTTGGTATAGTTTAGGTTAGTTTTGTTTATAGTTTAGTTTAGTTTGGTTTATAGTTCAGTTTATAGTTTAGTTTAGTTTAGGTTAGGTTGGTTTAGTTTAGTTTAGGTTAGGTTAGGTTAAGTTAGGTTAGTTTAGTTTAGTATAGTTTAGTTTAGTTTAGTTTATAGTTTAGTTTAATTTATTTTATAGTTTAGATTATAGTTTTGTTTAGTTTAGTTTAGTTTAGTTAGTTTAGGTTAGGTTAGGTTAGTTTAGAGTAGTTTAGTTTAGGTTAGGATATGATAGGTTAGTGCAGTTTAATTTAATTTAGTTTAGTTTAGTTGAATTTAATTTATTTTAGTTAGGTCAGTTTAGGTAAGTTAGGTTAGTTTAGTTTAGTATAGGTTAGGTTAGGTTAGGTTGGGTTAAGTTAGTGTAGTTTCATTTAGTTTGGTTTATTTTAGTTTAGTTTATAATGAGGTTCCGTTTAGTTTAGTTTTGTTTAATTTAGTTTAGTTTATAGTTTAGTTGAGTTTAGGTTAGTTTAGTTGAGTTTAGTTTAGTTTAGTATAGGTTAGGTTAGGTTAGGTTAGATTAACTTTGTTTAGGATAGGTTATGTTAGATTAGGTTAGGTTAGTTTGGTTTAGTTTAGTCTAGTTAAGTTTAGTTTAGTTTAGTTTATACTTTAGTTTAGTTTAGTTTATTTTATAGTTTAGTTAAGTTTTGTTTATAGATTAATTTGCAGTTTAGTATGTTTAGTTTAGTTTAATTTAGTTTAGCTAAGTTTAGTTTAGTTTAGTTTATTGTTTAATTTATAATTTAGTTTAGTTTAGTTTAATTTAGTTTAGGTTAGGTTAGGTTAGTTTAATTTAGTTGAGTTTAATTTAGTTTAGTTTAGTTTATAGTTTAATTTATAGTTTAGTTTAGTTTACTTTATAGTTTAGTTTAGATAATTTATAGTTTAATTTAGTTAAGTTTAGTTTAATTTAGTTTAGTTTAGTTTAGTTTGTAGTTTAGTTTAGTTTAGTTTACTTTAGGTTAAGTTATGTTTGGTTCTTTTAGTTTAATTTAGTTTAGATTAGGTTAGATTAGATTACGTTAGGGCAGTTAAGTTTAGTTTAGTTGAATTTAGGTTATAGTTTGATTTATTGTTTAGTTTAGTTTACTTTATAATTTAGTTTAGTTAATTTATAGTTTAATTTACTTTAGTTTAGTTTAGTTTAATTTAGTTTACTTTAGTTCATAGTTTGGTTTATAGTTTAGTTTAGTTTAGTTTAGGTTAGGTAAAGTAAGGTTAGTTTAGGTTAGGTTAGTGTAGTTTAGTTTAGTTTAGCTGAATTTTGTTTAGTTTAGTTTAATTTTGGTTACGTTAGGTTAGTTTAGTTTAGTGTATGTTAGGTTAGGTTAGGTTAGGTTAGTTTAGTTTAGTTTAGTTTAGTTTATAGTTTAGTTTAATTTAGTTTATAATTTATTTTATAATTTAGTTTAGTTTTGTTTATAGTTTAGTTTGCAGTTTAGTTTAGTTTAGTTTAGTTAAAATTTTAGTTTAGTTTATTTTAGTTTAGGTTAGGTTACGGAAGGTTAGGTTAGGTTAGTTTAGATTAGTTTGGTTTATGTAAAGTTAGGTTAGGTTAGTTTAGTATAGTTTAGTTTACTTTTGTTTACAGTTTAGTTAAGTTTAGTTTATAGTTCAGTTTAGTTTAGGTTAGGTTGGGTTAGTTCAGTTTAGTTTAGTTTGGGTTAGGTTAGGTTAGTTTAGTTTAGTTTACAGTTTAGTTTATTCTTTAGTTTATAGTGTAGTTTATAGTTTAGTTTAATTTAGTGTAGTTTAGTTTGGTTCATTTTAGTATAGTTTGGTTTACGTTAGGTTATGTTAGATTAGGTTAGGTTAGGTTAGCTTACTTTAGTTTAGTTTAGGTTAGGTTAGGTTAGGTTACTTTAGTTTAGTTAAGTTTAGTTTAATTTAGTCTAGTTTAGTTTAGTTTAGTGTATAGTTTAGGTAATCGTTTAGTTTAGTTTAGATTAGTTTAGTTTAGGTCAGTTTAGTTTAGGTTAAGTTAGCTTAGGTTAGTTTAGATTAGTTTAGTTTAATTTACTTTGTTTTATAGTTTAGTTTATTTAAGTTTGTACTTTAATTTAGATTAGTTTAGTTTAGTTAAGGTTGGGTTATGTAAGGATAGGTTAGATTATGTTAGTTTGGTTTAATTTAGTCTAGTTAAATTTAGTTTAGTTATACTTTGGTTTAGTTTAGTTTAGTTTATAGATTAGTTTAGTTTTCTTTATAGTTAAGTTTATAGTTTAGTATAGTTTAGTTTAGTTTAATTTAGTTTAGCTAAGTTTAGTTTAGTTTAGTTTAGTTTTGGGTAGGTTATGTTAGGTTAGGTTAGGTTAGTTTAGTTTAGTTTAGGTTAGGTTAGGTTAGGTTAGGTTAGTTTAGTTTAGTTGAGTTTAGTTTAGTTTAGGTTAGGTTAGGTAAGGTTAGGTTAGTTTAGTTTAGTCTAGTTTATGTTAGGTTGATTAGTTTAGTTTAGTTTAGTCTAGGTTAGGTTTCGCTAGGGTAAGTTAGGTTAGGTTAGTTTGGATTAGTTTAGTTTGGTTTATATTTTAGTTTACTTTAGTTTATTATTTAATATAGTGTAGTTTAGTTTATAGTTTCGTTTATAGTTTAGTTTGGTTTAGTTTAGTTTTTTTTAGTTTAGCTTAGATTAGTTTAGTTTGTCTTAGGTTCGGTTAGGTTAGGTAAGATTAGTTTAATTTAGTTGAGTTTAATTTAGTTTAGTTTAGTTTATAGTTTTGTTTAGTTTAGTCTATAGTTCAATTTATAATTTAGTTTAGTTTAGTTTTTAGTTTAGGTTATCGTTTAGTTTAGTTTAGATTAGTTTAGTTTATCTCAGTTTAGGTTAGGTTAAGTTAGGTTAGGTTAGTTTAGATTAGTTTAGTTTAATTTAGTTTGGTTTATAGTTTAGTTTATTTTAGTTTATAGTTTAATTTAGTTTAGTTTAGTTTAGTGTAGTTTAGTTTGGTTAGGTTAGGTTAGCTTAATTTAGTTTAGTTTAGGATAGGTTAGGTAAGTTTAATTTAGTTTAGTTTAATTTATAGTTTATTTTATAGTTTTGCTTATAGTTTAGTTTAGTTTATAGTTTAATTTTGTTTAGTTTAGTTTAGTTTAGTATAGTTTAACTTGGGTTAGGTTAGGTTAGTTTAGTTTAGTTTAGTCAAGGTTAGGTTAGGTTAGGTTAATTTACTTTAGTATAGTTTAGTTTAGTTTATTTTAGTTTAGTTTATAGTTTAGTTTACAGTTTAGGTTAGTTTAGTTTAGTTTAGTTTGGGTTAGGTTAGGTTAGGTCAGTTTAGTTTAGTTTAGTTTATAGTTTAGTTTAGTTTAGTTTATAATAGTTTAATTTGGTTTAGTTTAGGTTATGTTAGGTTAGTTTAGTTTAGTATAGGTTAGATTAAGTTAGGTTAAGTTAGGTTAGTTAGGTTTAGTTTAGTTTAGTTTATAGTTTAGTTTAGTTTAGTTTAGTTTGTAGTTTAGTTTATACTTTAGTTTATATTTTAGTTTATAGTTTAGTTTACCTAATTGTTGTTTATTTTGGTTTAGTTTTGTTTAGTTTAGTTTAAATTAGTTTCGTATAGGTTACGTTAGGTAAGTTTAGGTTAGGTTGGGTTAGGTTAGTTTAGTTCAATCTAGTTTATATTAGGTTAGGTTAGTTTAGTTTACTTAGGTTTTGTTTATAGTTTAGTTTACTTTAGTTTATAGTTTAGTTCATAGTTTATTTTAGTTTAATATATAGTTTAATTTAGTTTAGTTTAGTTTAGTTTAATTTAGGTTAATTTAGTTTAGTTTAGTTTAGGTTAGATTAGGTTAGGTTAGTGTAGTTTAGTTTAGTTTAGTTTAGTTGAATTTAGTTTAGTTTAGTTTAGGGTAGGTTAGGTTGGTTTAGTTTTAGTATAGTTTAGGTTCAGTTAGGTTAGGTTAGTTTAGTTTAGTTTAGTTTACCTTAGTTTATTATTTAATTTAGTTTAGTTTAGTTTATAGTTTCGTTTATAGTTTAGTTTGGTTTAGTTTAGTTTTATTTAGTTTAACTTATATTAGTTTAGTTATTTTTAGGTTAGGTTAGGTTAGGTGAGGTTAGTTTAGTTCAGTTTAGTTTAATTTAGTTTAGTTTAGTTTATAGTTTAATTTAGTTTAGTTTATAGTTCAATTTATAGTTTAGTTTAGTTTATTTTATCGTTTAGTTAAGTTTAGTATAGTTTAGTTTAGGTTAGAGTAGGTTAGTTTAGATTAGTTTAGTTTAGCGCAGTTTAGGTTTGGTTAAGTTACGTTATTTCGTTTGGTTTAGTTTAGTTTAGTTTAGTTTATAGTTTAGTTTAGTTTAAAGTTTAGTTTATAGTTTAGTTTATGGTTTAGTTTAGATTAGTGTAGTTTAGTTTGGTTTAGTTTATTTTAGTTTAGTTCAGTTTAGTTTCGTTTAGCTTAGGTTATGTTATATTAGGTGAGCTTAGGTTAGCTTAGTTTACCCTAGTTTAGTTTAAGTTAGGTAAGGTTAGAATAGGTTAGTTAAATTTAGTTTAGTTTAGTTTAGTTAGGTTTAGTTTAATTATAGTTTAGTTTATAGTTTAGTTTAGATTATAATTTAATTTACAGTTTAGTTTAGTTTAGTTTAATTTAGTTTAGCTTTCTTTAGTTTCCCTTAGATTACTTTAGTTTAGGATATGTTAGGTTAGGTTAGTTTAGTTTAGTTTAGTTTAATTAAGGTTAATTTAGTTTAATTTAGTTTAGTTTAGGTTAGGTTAGGTTAGTTTAGTTTAGTATAGTTTAATGTAGTTTAAAATATAGTATCTTTAGTTTATAGTTTAGTTCATAGTTTAGTTTAGTTTAGTTTACTTTAGGTTAGAATAGGTTAGGTTAGTGTAGTTTAATTTAGTTTAGTTTAGTTGAATTTAGTTTAGTTTTGTTTAGTTTATAGTGTGGTTTATACTTTAGTTTAGTTTAGTATAGGTTAGGTTAAGTTAGGTTAGCTAAGTTTAGTTTATAGTTTAGTTTAGTTTAGTTTAGTTTATAGTGTGGTTTATACTTTAGTTTACATTTTAGTTTATAGTTTAGTTTAGATTAGTGTAGTTTAGTTTGGTTTAGTTTGGTTTAGTTTAGTTTAAATTAGTTTCGCTTAGGTTAGGTTAAGTTAGAATAGGTTAGGTTAGGTAAGCTTAGTTTAGTTTAGTTTAGGTTAGGTTAGGTTAGGTTAGGTTAGGTTAGCTTGGTTAAGTTCAGTTTAGTTTAGTTTAGTTAAGTTTAGTTTAGTTTATAGTTTAGTTCAGTTTAGTTTATAGCTTAGTTTATAGTTAAGTTTAGTTTATAGTTTAATTTATAGTTAAGTTTAGTTCAGTTTAGTTTAATTTAGGTTAGTTAAGTTTATTTTAGGGTAGCTTATGTTAGGTTAGGTTAGTTTATAGTTTAATTTATAGTTTAGTTTAGTTTATAATTTAGTTTATAGTTTAGTTCAGTTTATAATAGTTTAGTTTAGGTTAGGTTAGGTTAGGTTAGTTTAGTTTAGTTTAGTTTAGGTTAGGTTTGGCTAGGGTAGGTTAGGATAGGTTAATTTAGATTAGTTTAGTTTAGTTTAGTTTATAGTTTAGTTTACTTTAGTTTATTATTTAATTTAGTGTAGTTTAGTTTATAGCTTCGTTTATAGTTTAGTTTGGTTTAGTTTAGTTTGTCTTAGGTTAGGGTAGGTTAGGTGAGATTAGTTTAGTTTAGTTGAGTTTAATTTAGTTTAGTTTATAGTTTAATTTAGTTTAGTTTATAGTTCAATTTATACATTAGTTTAGTTTATAGTTTATGTTACCGTTTAGTTTAGTTTGGATTAGTTTAGTTTAGGTTAGTTTAGGTTAGGTTAAGTTAGGTTAGGTTAGTTTAGATTAGTTTAGTTTAATTTAGTTTAGTTTATAGTTTAGTTTATTTTTGTTTATAGTTTAATTTAATTTAGTTTAGTTTAGTTTAGTTTATGTTAGGTTACGTTAGGTTAGGTTAATTTAGTTTAGTATAGGTTAGGTTAGGTTAGGTAAGGTTAATTTACTTTAGTAAAGTTTAGTTTAGTTTATTTTAGTTTAGTTTATTGTTTAGTTTAGTTTATAGTTTATTTACAATTTTGTTTAGTTTAGTTTGGGTTAGGTTGGTTTAGGTTAGGTTACTTTAGATTAGTTTAGTTTATAGTTTAGTTTAATTTAGTTTACAGTTTAGTGTATCCTATAGTTTATAGTGTAGTTTATAGTTTAGTTTAATTTAGTGTAGTTTAGTTTGGTTTAGCTTAGTATAGTTTTGTTTACTTTAGGTTAGGTGAGATTATGTTAAGTTAGGTTAGCTTACTTTAGTTTAGTTTAGTTTAGGTTAGGTTAGGTTAGGTTAGGTTAGTTTATTTAACTTTGGTTTAGTTTAGTTTAGTTTAGTTTATAGTTTAGTTTATAGTTTAGTTTATATTAGTATAGTTTATAGTTTAATTTATAATTTAGTTTACTTTAGTTTAATTTAGTTTACAGTAGGTTAGGTTAGGTTAGGTTAGTTTAGTTTACTTTTGGTTAGGTTAAGTTAGGTTGGGTTAGGTTAATTTAGTTTAGTTGAGTTTAATTTAGTTTAGTTTAGTTTATAGTTTAATTTATGGTTTAGTTTAGTTTACCTTATAGTTTAGTTTAGTTAATTTATATTTTAATTTAGTTTAGTTTAGTTTAATTTAGTTTAGTTTAATTCATAGTTTTGTTTATAGTTTAGTTTAGTTTAGTTTAGTTTAGGTTATGTTAGGTTAGTTTAGTTTAGTTTAGTTTAGGTTAGGTTAGGCTAGGTTAGGTAAGTTTAATTTAGTTTAGTTTAGTTTAGTTAAAATTAGTTTGTAGTTTAGATTATAGTTTAGTTTGTAGTTTAGTTTAGTTTAGTTTAGTTTGGTTTAGTTTAGTTTAGGTTAAGTAATGTTTGGTTCGTTTAGTTTAATTTAGTTTAGATTAGGTTACGTTAGATTAGGTTAGGGTAGTTAAGTTTAGTTTAATTGAATTTATTTTGTAGTTTAATTTATAGTTTAGTTTAGTTTACTTTATAGTTTAGTTTAGTTAATTTATAGTTTATTTTATTTTAGTTTAATCTAGTTTAATTTAGTTCACTTTAGTTTATAGTTTTGTTTATAGTTTAGTTTAGTTTAGTTTAGGTTAATTTATGTTAGGTTTGTTTAGTTTAGTTTAGTTTAGGTTAGGTTAAGTTAGGATAGGTTAGTGTAGTTTAGTTTAGTTTAGCTGAATTTTGTTTAGTTTAGTTTAGTTTAGGTTACGTTAGGTTAGTTTAGTTTAGTTTAATGTATGTTAGGTAAGGTTAGGTTAGTTTAGTTTAGTTTAGTTTAGTTTATAGTTTAGTTTAGTTTAGTTTATAATTTATTTTATAATTTAGTATACTTTAATTTATAGATTAGTTTATAGTTTAGTTAAAATTTTAGTGTAGTTTATTTTAGTTTAGGTTAGGTTACGGAAGGTTAGTTTAGGTTAGTTTAGATTAGTTTGGTTTATGTAAAGTTAGGTTAGGTTAGTTTAGTATAGTTTAGTTTACTTTTGTTTACAGTTTAGTTAAGTTTAGTTTTTAGGTCAGTTTATAGTTAAGTTTAATTTAGGTTAGGTTGGGTTAGTTCAGTTTAGTTTAGTTTGGGTTAGGTTAGGTCAGTTTAGTTTAGTTTACAGTTTAGTTTATTTTTAGTTTGTAGTGTAGTTTATAGTTTAGTTTAATTTAGTGTAGTTTAGTTTGGTTTAGTTTAGTATAGTTTCGTTTACATTAGGTTATGTTAGATTGGGTTAGGTTAGGTTAGCTTACTTTAGTTTAGTTTAGTTTAGGTTAGGTTAGGTTAGGTTAGTTTAGTTTAGTTAAGTTTAGTTTAATTTAGTTTAGTTTAGTGTATAGTTTAGGTAATCGTTTAGTTTAGTTTAGATTAGTTTAGTTTAGGTCAGTTTAGTTTAGGTTAAGTTAGCTTAGGTTAGTTTAGATTAGTTTAGTTTAACTTTGTTTAGTTTATAGTTTAGTTTATTTTAGTTTGTATTTTAATTTAGATTAGTTTAGCTTAGTTTAGGTTGGGTTATGTTAGATTAGGTTAGATTAGGTTAGTTTGGTTTAGTTTAGTCTAGTTAAATTTAGTTTAGTTATACTTTAGTTTAGTTTAGTTTATAGTTTAGTTTAGTTTCCTTTATAGTTAAGTATATAGTTTAGTATAGTTTAGTTTAATTTAATTTAGTTTAGCTAAGTTTAGTTTAGTTTAGTTTAGTTTTGGGTAGGTTATGTTAGGTTAGGTTAGGTTAGGTTGGGTTAGGTTAGTTTAGTTTAGTTGAGTTTAGTTTAGTTTAGGTTAGGTTAGGTAAGGTTATGTTAGGTTAGGTTAGGTTAGTTTAGTTTAGTCTAGTTTATGTTAGGTTAGGTTAGTTTAGTTTAGTTTTGTTTTGTTTATAGTTTAGTTTAGTTTGTTTTAAGTTTAGTTCATAGTTTATTTTGGTTTTATATATAGTTTAATTTAGTTTAGTTTAGTTTAATTTAGATTAATTTAGTTCAGTTTAGGTTAGGTTAGGTTAGGTTAGGTTAAGTTAGTTCAGTTTAATATAGTTTAGTTTAGTTTAAAATATAGTATCTTTAGTTTATAGTTTAGTTCATAGTTTTGTTTAGTTTAGTTTAGTTTAGGTTAGGTTAGAGTGGTTTAGTTTAGTTTAGTTTAATTTAGTTTAGGTTAGATTAGGTTAGGTTAGTGTAGTTTAGTTTAGTTGAATTTGGTTACTTTAGTTTAGTTTATGGTAGGTTAGGTTGGTTTAGTTTTAGTATAGGTTAGGTTCAGTTAGCTTAGGTTAAATTAGTTTAGTTTAGTTTAGTTTAATTTAGTTTAGTTTATAGTTTAGTTTATTTTAGTTTGTAGTTTAATTTAGTTTAGTTTAGTTTAATTTAGTTTAGGTTAGGTTAGGTTAGGCTAGTTTTGTTTAGTTTAGTTTGGGTTATGTTAGATTAGGTTAGATTAGGTTAGTTTGGTTTAGTTTAGTCTAGTTAAATTTAGTTTAGTTATACTTTAGTTTAGTTTAGTTTAGTTTATAGTTTAGTTTAGATTTGTTTATAGTTAAGTTTATAATTTAGTATAGTTTAGTTTAGTTTAATTTAGTTTAGCTAAGTTTAGTTTAGTTTAGTTTAGTTTGGTTTGGGTAGGTTATGTTAGGTTAGGTTAGGTTTGTTTAGTTTAGTTTAGGTTAGTTTAGGTTAGGTTAGGTTAGTTTAGTTTAGTTGAGCTTAGTTTGGTTTAGGTTAGGTTAGGTAAGTTTAGGTTAGGTTGGGTTAGGTTAGTTTAGTTCAGTCTAGTTTATGTTAGGTTAGGTTAGTTTAGTTTAGTTAGGTTTTGTTTATAGTTTAGTTTAGTTTAGTTTATAGTGTAGTTCATAGTTTATTTTAGTTTAATATATAGTTTAATTAAGTTTAGTTTAGTTTAATTTAGGCTAATTTAGTTTAGTTTAGTTTCGGTTAGGTTAGGTTAGGTTAGGTTAGGTTAGTTCAGTTTAGTATAGTTTAGTTTAGTTTAAAATATAGTATCTTTAGTTTATAGTTTTGTTTATAGTTTTGTTTAGTTTAGTTTAGTATAGTTTAGGTTAGGTTAGAGTAGTTTTGTTTAGTTTAGTTTAATTTAAGTTAGATTAGGTTAGGTTAGTGTAGTTTAGTTTAGTTTAGTTGAATTTAGTTTAGTTTAGTTTAGTTTAGGGTAGATTAGGTTGGTTTAGTTTTAGTATAATTTAGTTTCAGTTAGGTTAGGTTAGTTTAGTTTAGTTTAGTTTATAGTTTAGTTTATACTTTAGTTTATATTTTACTTTATATTTTAGTTTAGTTTAGTGTAGTTTAGTTTGGTTTAGTTTTGTTTAGTTTAGATTTGTTTAGTTTCGTTTAGGTTAGGTTATGTTAGATTAGGTTAGATTAGGTTAGGTAAGCTTAGTTTAGTTTAGTTTACTTTAAGTTAGGTTAGGTTAGGTTAGGTTAGGTTAGTTAAGATTAGTTTAGTTTAGTTTAGTTAGGTTTAGTTTAGTTTATAATTTAGTTCAGTTTAGTTTATAGCTTAGTTAATAGTTTAGTTTAGTTTATAGTTTAATTTATAGTTAAGTTTACTTTAGTTCAGTTTAATTAAGTTTAGCTTAGTTTAGTTTAGTTCAGTTTAGGTTATTTTAGGGTAGCTTATGTTAGGTTAGGTTAGGTTAGTTTAGTTTATAGTTTAATTTATAATTTAGTTTAGTTTATAGTTTAGTTTATAGTTTAGTTTAGTATAATTTATAGTTTAGTTTAGTTTAGTTTATAATAGTTTAAGTTAGTTTAGGTTAGGTTAGGTTAGTTTACTTTAGTTTAGTTTAGGTTAGGTTAGGCTAGGTTAAGTTAGGTTAGGTTAGTTTAGATTAGTTTAGTTTAGTTTAATTTATAGTTTAGTTTATTTTAGTTTATTATTTAATTTAGTTTAGTTTAGTTTATAGTTTCGTTTACAGCTTAGTTTGGTTTAGTTTAGTTTAATTTTGTTTAGCTTAGATTAGTTTAGTTTGTTTTAGGTTAGGTTAAGTTAGGTGATGTTAGTTTAGTTTAGATGAGTTTAATTTAGTTTAGTTTAGTTTATAGTTTAGTTTAGTTTACTTTAGTTTATAGTTCAATTTATAGTTTAGTTTATTTTAGTTTATAGTTTAGTTTATTGTTTAGTTTAGTTTAGTTTAGTATAGTTTAGGTTAGGTTAGGTTAGTTTAGATTAGTTTAGTTTAGGTCAGTTTAGGTTAGGTTAAGTTAGGTTAGGTTAGTTTAGTTTTGTTTATAGTTTAATTTATTTTAGTTTACAGTTTATTGTACAGCTCAGGTTAGTTTAGTTTAGTATAGTATAGTTTACTTTAGTTTAGGTTAGGTTAGGTAAGGTTAATTTAGATTAAATTAGTTTAGTTTAACTTTGTTTATAGTTTAATTTACCTTAGTTTATAGCTTAATTTAGTTTACTTTAGGTTATTTTAATTTGGTTTAGTTTAGTTTATTTTAGGTTAGGTTAGGTTAGTTTCGTTTAGTATAGGTTATGTTAGATTATTTTATTTTAATTCAGTTTAGTTTAGTTTAGTTTATAGTTTAATTTATAGTTATTTTTATAGTTAATTTAGTTTAGTTTAGTTTAGGTTAAATTATGTTAATTTACTTTAGTTTAGTTTAGGTTAGGTTAGGTTGGGTTAGGTTAGTGTAGTTTAATTTAGTTTAGTTGAATTTAGTTTAGATTATTTTAGTTTAGGTTACGTTAGGTTAGTTTAGTTTAGTTTAGTGTAGTTTAGTTTTGTTTAGGTTAGGTTAGGTTAGGTTAGTTTAGATTAGTTTAGGTTAGGTTATGTTAGATTAGGTTAGGTTAGGTTAGTTTGGTTTAGTTTAGTCTAGTTAAGTTTAGTTCAGTTTATTCTTTAGTTTAATTTAGTTTATTTTATAGTTTAGTTTAGTTTTGTTTATAGTTTAGTTTGCAGTTTCGTATAGTTTAGTTTAGTTTAATTTAGTTTAGGTTAAGTAAGGTTAGGTTAGGTTAGGTTAGGTTAGTTTAGTTTAGTTTAGTTTATAAATTAGTTTATAGTTTAGTTTAGTTTAGTTTAGTGTGGTTTAGGTAAAGTAAGGTTAGGTTAGTTTAGTTTAGTTTAGTTTATACTTTAGTTCAGTTTATAGTTTAGTTTATAGTTTAGTTTAGTTTAGTTTATAATAGTTTAGTTTAGGTTAAGTTAGGTTAGTTTAGTTTAGTTTAGTTTAGGTTAGATTTGGCTGGGTTAAGTTAGGTTAGGTTAGTTTAGGCTAGTTTAGTTTAGTTTAGTTTATAGTTTAGTTTACTTTAGTTTTTTATTTAATTTAGTGCAGTTTAGTTTATAGTTTAGTTTATAGTTTAGTTTATTTTAGTTTGTAGTTTAATTTAGTTTTGTTTAATTTAGTTTAGTTTGGGTTCGGTTAGTTTAGTTTAGTTTCGTTTAATTTAGTTTGGTTCAGTTTATAGTTTAGTTATGTTTAGTTTATAGTTTATTTTATAATTTAGTTTAGTTTAGTTTATCTTTTAGTTTATCGTTTAGTTTAGTTTAGATTAGTTTAGTTTAGGTCAGTTTAGATTAGGTTAAGTTAGGTTAGGTTAGTTTAGATTAGTTTAGTTTAGTTTAGTTTATAGTTTAGTTTATTTTAGTTTACAGATTAATTTAGTTTAATTTAGTTTAGTTTAGTTTACTTTAGGTTAGGTTAGGTTAGGTTAATTTAGTTTAGTTTAGGTTAGGTTAGGTAAGTTTAATTTAGTTTAGTTTGGTTTAGTTTAATTTATAATATAGTTTATAGTTTTGTTTATAGTTTAGTTTAGTTTATAGTTTAATTTAGTTTAGTTTAGTTTAGTTTAATTTAGGTTAGGTGAGTTTATTTTAGTTTAGTTTAGTTTATAGTTTAGATTAGTTTAGTTTACAGGTTAGCTTATCCTTTAGTTTATAGTGTAGTTTATAGTTTATTTTAATTTAGTGTAGTTTAGTTTGGTGTAGTTTAGTATAGTGTTGTTTACCTTTGGTTAGGTGAGATTATGTTAGGTTAGGTTAGCTTACTTTAGTTTAGTTTAGGTTAGGTTAGATTAGGTTAGTTTAGTTAACTTTGGTTTAGTTTAGTTTAGTTAGTTTAGTTTATAATTTAGTTTATAGTTATGTTTAGTTTAGTTTATAGTTTAATTTATAATTTAGTTTAGTATAGTTTAGTTTAGTTTAGTTTAGTTTAGTTTAGTTTAATTTAATTTTGAGTATGTTAGGTTAGGTTAGGTTAATTTAGTTTAGTTGAGTTTAATTTAGTTTATTTTAGTTTAGTTTATAATTTAATTTATAGTTTAGTTTAGTTTACTTTATAGTTTAGTTTAGTTAATTTATAGTTTAATTTAGTTTAGTTTAGTTTAATTTAGTTTAGTTTAGATTATAGTTTTGTTTATAGTTTAGTTTAGTTTAGTTTAGGTTAAGTTATGTTAGGTTCGTTTAGTTTAATTTAGTTTAGATTAGGTTACGTTAGATTAGGTTAGGGTAGTTAAGTTTAGTTTAGTTGAATTTAGTTTATAGTTTAATTTATAGTTTAGTTTAGTTCAGTTTATAGTTTAGTTTAGTTAATTTACAGTTTAATATACTTTAGTTTAGTCTAGTTTAATTTAGTTTACTTTAATTTATAGTTTTGTTTATAGTTTAGTTTAGTTTAGTTTAGGTTAATTTATGTGAGGTTAGTTTAGTTTAGATTAGGTTATGTTAGGTTAGGCAAGGCTAGTGTAGTTTATTTTAGTTTAGCTAAATTTTGTTTAGTTTAGTTTAGTGTACGTTAGGTTAGTTTACTTTAGTTTAGTTCAGTGTATGTTAGGTTAGGTTAGGTTAGTGTAATTTAGTTTAGTTTATTTTAGTTTATAGTTTAGTTTAGTTTAGTTTATAATTTATTTTATAGTTTAGTATACGTTAGTTTATAGATTAGTTTATAGTTTAGATAATATTTTAGTTTAGTTTAGTTTAGATTAGGTTAGGGAAGGTTAGGTTAGTTTATTTTAGTTTAGTTTATGTAAGGTTTCGTTAGGTTAGTTTGGTATAGTTTAGGTTAGTTTTGTTTATAGTTTAGTTTAGTTTGGTTTATAGTTCAGTTTATAGTTTAGTTTAGTTTAGGTTAGGTTGGTTTAGTTTAGTTTAGGTTAGGTTAGGTTAAGTTAGGTTAGTTTAGTTTAGTATAGTTTAGTTTAGTTTAGTTTATAGTTTAGTTTAATTTATTTTATAGTTTAGATTATAGTTTTGTTTAGTTTAGTTTAGTTTAGTTAGTTTAGGTTAGGTTAGGTTAGTTTAGAGTAGTTTAGTTTAGGTTAGGATATGATAGGTTAGTGCAGTTTAATTTAATTTAGTTTAGTTTAGTTGAATTTAATTTATTTTAGTTAGGTCAGTTTAGGTAAGTTAGGTTAGTTTAGTTTAGTATAGGTTAGGTTAGGTTAGGTTGGGTTAAGTTAGTGTAGTTTCATTTAGTTTGGTTTATTTTAGTTTAGTTTAATATGAGGTTCCGTTTAGTTTACTTTTGTTTAATTTAGTTTAGTTTATAGTTTAGTTGAGTTTAGTTTAGTTTAGTATAGGTTAGGTTAGGTTAGGTTAGATTAACTTTGTTTAGGATAGGTTATGTTAGATTAGGTTAGGTTAGTTTGGTTTAGTTTAGTCTAGTTAAGTTTAGTTTAGTTTATACTTTAGTTTAGTTTAGTTTATTTTATAGTTTAGTTAAGTTTTGTTTATAGATTAATTTGCAGTTTAGTATGTTTAGTTTAGTTTAATTTAGTTTAGCTAAGTTTAGTTTAGTTTAGTTTATTGTTTAATTTATAATTTAGTTTAGTTTAGTTTAATTTAGTTTAGGTTAGGTTAGGTTAGTTTAATTTAGTTGAGTTTAATTTAGTTTAGTTTAGTTTATAGTTTAATTTATAGTTTAGTTTAGTTTACTTTATAGTTTAGTTTAGATAATTTATAGTTTAATTTAGTTAAGTTTAGTTTAATTTAGTTTAGTTTAGTTTAGTTTGTAGTTTAGTTTAGTTTAGTTTACTTTAGGTTAAGTTATGTTTGGTTCGTTTAGTTTAATTTAGTTTAGATTAGGTTAGATTAGATTACGTTAGGGCAGTTAAGTTTAGTTTAGTTGAATTTAGGTTATAGTTTGATTTATTGTTTAGTTTAGTTTACTTTATAATTTAGTTTAGTTAATTTATAGTTTAATTTACTTTAGTTTAGTTTAATTTAGTTTACTTTAGTTCATAGTTTGGTTTATAGTTTAGTTTAGTTTAGTTTAGGTTAGGTAAAGTAAGGTTAGTTTAGGTTAGGTTAGTGTAGTTTAGTTTAGTTTAGCTGAATTTTGTTTAGTTTAGTTTAATTTTGGTTACGTTAGGTTAGTTTAGTTTAGTGTATGTTAGGTTAGGTTAGGTTAGTTTAGTTTAGTTTAGTTTAGTTTATAGTTTAGTTTAATTTAGTTTATAATTTATTTTATAATTTAGTTTAGTTTTGTTTATAGTTTAGTTTGCAGTTTAGTTTAGTTTAGTTTAGTTAAAATTTTAGTTTAGTTTATTTTAGTTTAGGTTAGGTTACGGAAGGTTAGGTTAGGTTAGGTTAGTTTAGATTAGTTTGGTTTATGTAAAGTTAGGTTAGGTTAGTTTAGTATAGTTTAGTTTACTTTTGTTTACAGTTTAGTTAAGTTTAGTTTATAGTTCAGTTTAGTTTAGGTTAGGTTGGGTTAGTTCAGTTTAGTTTAGTTTGGGTTAGGTTAGGTTAGTTTAGTTTAGTTTACAGTTTAGTTTATTCTTTAGTTTATAGTGTAGTTTATAGTTTAGTTTAATTTAGTGTAGTTTAGTTTGGTTCATTTTAGTATAGTTTGGTTTACGTTAGGTTATGTTAGATTAGGTTAGGTTAGGTTAGCTTACTTTAGTTTAGTTTAGGTTAGGTTAGGTTAGGTTAGTTTAGTTTAGTTAAGTTTAGTTTAATTTAGTCTAGTTTAGTTTAGTTTAGTGTATAGTTTAGGTAATCGTTTAGTTTAGTTTAGATTAGTTTAGTTTAGGTCAGTTTAGTTTAGGTTAAGTTAGCTTAGGTTAGTTTAGATTAGTTTAGTTTAATTTACTTTGGTTTATAGTTTAGTTTATTTAAGTTTGTACTTTAATTTAGATTAGTTTAGTTTAGTTAAGGTTGGGTTATGTTAGGATAGGTTAGATTAGGTTAGTTTGGTTTAATTTAGTCTAGTTAAATTTAGTTTAGTTATACTTTGGTTTAGTTTAGTTTAGTTTATAGATTAGTTTAGTTTTCTTTATAGTTAAGTTTATAGTTTAGTATAGTTTAGTTTAGTTTAATTTAGTTTAGCTAAGTTTAGTTTAGTTTAGTTTAGTTTTGGGTAGGTTATGTTAGGTTAGGTTAGGTTAGTTTAGTTTAGTTTAGGTTAGGTTAGGTTAGGTTAGGTTAGTTTAGTTTAGTTGAGTTTAGTTTAGTTTAGGTTAGGTTAGGTAAGGTTAGGTTAGTTTAGTTTAGTCTAGTTTATGTTAGGTTGATTAGTTTAGTTTAGTTTAGTCTAGGTTAGGTTTCGCTAGGGTAAGTTAGGTTAGGTTAGTTTGGATTAGTTTAGTTTGGTTTATATTTTAGTTTACTTTAGTTTATTATTTAATATAGTGTAGTTTAGTTTATAGTTTCGTTTATAGTTTAGTTTGGTTTAGTTTAGTTTTTTTTAGTTTAGCTTAGATTAGTTTAGTTTGTCTTAGGTTAGGTTAGGTTAGGTAAGATTAGTTTAATTTAGTTGAGTTTAATTTAGTTTAGTTTAGTTTATAGTTTTGTTTAGTTTAGTCTATAGTTCAATTTATAATTTAGTTTAGTTTAGTTTTTAGTTTAGGTTATCGTTTAGTTTAGTTTAGATTAGTTTAGTTTATCTCAGTTTAGGTTAGGTTAAGTTAGGTTAGGTTAGTTTAGATTAGTTTAGTTTAATTTAGTTTGGTTTATAGTTTAGTTTATTTTAGTTTATAGTTTAATTTAGTTTAGTTTAGTTTAGTGTAGTTTAGTTTGGTTAGGTTAGGTTAGGTTAATTTAGTTTAGTTTAGGATAGGTTAGGTAAGTTTAATTTAGTTTAGTTTAATTTATAGTTTATTTTATAGTTTTGCTTATAGTTTAGTTTAGTTTATAGTTTAATTTTGTTTAGTTTAGTTTAGTTTAGTATAGTTTAACTTGGGTTAGGTTAGGTTAGTTTAGTTTAGTTTAGTCAAGGTTAGGTTAGGTTAGGTTAATTTACTTTAGTATAGTTTAGTTTAGTGTATTTTAGTTTAGTTTATAGTTTAGTTTACAGTTTAGGTTAGTTTAGTTTAGTTTAGTTTGGGTTAGGTTAGGTTAGGTCAGTTTAGTTTAGTTTAGTTTATAGTTTAGTTTAGTTTAATTTATAATAGTTTAATTTAGTTTAGTTTAGGTTATGTTAGGTTAGTTTAGTTTAGTATAGGTTAGATTAAGTTAGGTTAAATTAGGTTAGTTAGGTTTAGTTTAGTTTAGTTTATAGTTTAGTTTAGTTTAGTTTAGTTTGTAGTTTAGTTTATACTTTAGTTTATATTTTAGTTTATAGTTTAGTTTACCTAAGTGTTGTTTATTTTGGTTTAGTTTTGTTTAGTTTAGTTTAAATTAGTTTCGTATAGGTTACGTTAGGTAAGTTTAGGTTAGGTTGGGTTAGGTTAGTTTAGTTCAATCTAGTTTATGTTAGGTTAGGTTAGTTTAGATTACTTAGGTTTTGTTTATAGTTTAGTTTACTTTAGTTTATAGTTTAGTTCATAGTTTATTTTAGTTTAATATATAGTTTAATTTAGTTTAGTTTAGTTTAGTTTAATTTAGGTTAATTTAGTTTAGTTTAGTTTAGGTTAGATTAGGTTGGGTTAGTGTAGTTTAGTTTAGTTTAGTTTAGTTGAATTTAGTTTAGTTTAGTTTAGGGTAGGTTAGGTTGGTTTAGTTTTAGTATAGTTTAGGTTCAGTTAGGTTAGGTTAGTTTAGTTTAGTTTAGTTTACTTTAGTTTATTATTTAATTTAGTTTAGTTTAGTTTATAGTTTCGTTTATAGTTTAGTTTGGTTTAGTTTAGTTTTATTTAGTTTAACTTAGATTAGTTTAGTTATTTTTAGGTTAGGTTAGGTTAGGTGAGGTTAGTTTAGTTCAGTTTAGTTTAATTTAGTTTAGTTTAGTTTATAGTTTAGTTTAGTTTAGTTTATAGTTCAATTTATAGTTTAGTTTAGTTTATTTTATCGTTTAGTTTAGTTTAGTATAGTTTAGTTTAGGTTAGAGTAGGTTAGTTTAGATTAGTTTAGTTTAGCGCAGTTTAGGTTAGGTTAAGTTACGTTATTTCGTTTGGTTTAGTTTAGTTTAGTTTAGTTTATAGTTTAGTTTAGTTTAAAGTTTAGTTTATAGTTTAGTTTATGGTTTAGTTTAGATTAGTGTAGTTTAGTTTGGTTTAGTTTATTTTAGTTTAGTTCAGTTTAGTTTCGTTTAGCTTAGGTTATGTTATATTAGGTGAGCTTAGGTTAGCTTAGTTTACCCTAGTTTAGTTTAAGTTAGGTAAGGTTAGAATAGGTTAGTTAAATTTAGTTTAGTTTAGTTTAGTTAGGTTTAGTTTAATTATAGTTTAGTTTATAGTTTAGTTTAGATTATAATTTAATTTATAGTTTAGTTTAGTTTAGTTTAATTTAGTTTAGCTTTCTTTAGTTTCCCTTAGATTACTTTAGTTTAGGATATGTTAGGTTAGGTTAGTTTAGATTAGTTTAGTTTAATTAAGGTTAATTTAGTTTAATTTAGTTTAGTTTAGGTTAGGTTAGGTTAGTTTAGTTTAGTATAGTTTAATGTAGTTTAAAATATAGTATCTTTAGTTTATAGTTTAGTTCATAGTTTAGTTTAGTTTAGTTTACTTTAGGTTAGAATAGGTTAGGTTAGTGTAGTTTAATTTAGTTTAGTTTAGTTGAATTTAGTTTAGTTTTGTTTAGTTTAGTTTAGGTTAGGTTAGGTTAGTTTAGTTTAGTATAGGTTAGGTTAAGTTAGGTTAGCTTAGTTTAGTTTATAGTTTAGTTTAGTTTAGTTTAGTTTATAGTGTGGTTTATACTTTAGTTTACATTTTAGTTTATAGTTTAGTTTAGATTAGTGTAGTTTAGTTTGGTTTAGTTTGGTTTAGTTTAGTTTAAATTAGTTTCGCTTAGGTTAGGTTAAGTTAGAATAGGTTAGGTTAGGTAAGCTTAGTTTAGTTTAGTTTAGGTTAGGTTAGGTTAGGTTAGGTTAGGTTAGGTTAGGTTGGTTAAGTTCAGTTTAGTTTAGTTTAGTTAAGTTTAGTTTAGTTTATAGTTTAGTTCAGTTTAGTTTATAGCTTAGTTTATAGTTAAGTTTAGTTTATAGTTTAATTTATAGTTAAGTTTAGTTTAGTTTAGTTTAATTTAGGTTAGTTAAGTTTATTTTAGGGTAGCTTATGTTAGGTTAGGTTAGTTTATAGTTTAATTTATAGTTTAGTTTAGTTTATAATTTAGTTTATAGTTTAGTTCAGTTTATAATAGTTTAGTTTAGGTTAGGTTAGGTTAGGTTAGTTTAGTTTAGTTTAGTTTAGGTTAGGTTTGGCTAGGGTAGGTTAGGATAGGTTAATTTAGATTAGTTTAGTTTAGTTTAGTTTATAGTTTAGTTTACTTTAGTTTATTATTTAATTTAGTGTAGTTTAGTTTATAGCTTCGTTTATAGTTTAGTTTGGTTTAGTTTAGTTTGTCTTAGGTTAGGGTAGGTTAGGTGAGATTAGTTTAGTTTAGTTGAGTTTAATTTAGTTTAGTTTATAGTTTAATTTAGTTTAGTTTATAGTTCAATTTATACATTAGTTTAGTTTATAGTTTATGTTACCGTTTAGTTTAGTTTAGATTAGTTTAGTTTAGGTTAGTTTAGGTTAGGTTAAGTTAGGTTAGGTTAGTTTAGATTAGTTTAGTTTAATTTAGTTTAGTTTATAGTTTAGTTTATTTTTGTTTATAGTTTAATTTAATTTAGTTTAGTTTATTTTAGTTTATGTTAGGTTACGTTAGGTTAGGTTAATTTAGTTTAGTATAGGTTAGGTTAGGTTAGGTAAGGTTAATTTACTTTAGTAAAGTTTAGTTTAGTTTATTTTAGTTTAGTTTATTGTTTAGTTTAGTTTATAGTTTATTTACAATTTTGTTTAGTTTAGTTTGGGTTAGGTTGGGTTAGGTTAGGTTACTTTAGATTAGTTTAGTTTATAGTTTAGTTTAATTTAGTTTACAGTTTAGTGTATCCTTTAGTTTATAGTGTAGTTTATAGTTTAGTTTATTTTAGTGTAGTTTAGTTTGGTTTAGCTTAGTATAGTTTTGTTTACTTTAGGTTAGGTGAGATTATGTTAAGTTAGGTTAGCTTACTTTAGTTTAGTTTAGTTTAGGTTAGGTTAGGTTAGGTTAGTTAATTTAACTTTGGTTTAGTTTAGTTTAGTTTAGTTTATAGTTTAGTTTATAGTTTAGTTTATATTAGTATAGTTTATAGTTTAATTTATAATTTAGTTTACTTTAGTTTAATTTAGTTTACAGTAGGTTAGGTTAGGTTAGGTTAGTTTAGTTTACTTTTGGTTAGGTTAAGTTAGGTTGGGTTAGGTTAATTTAGTTTAGTTGAGTTTAATTTAGTTTAGTTTAGTTTATAGTTTAATTTATGGTTTAGTTTAGTTTACCTTATAGTTTAGTTTAGTTAATTTATATTTTAATTTAGTTTAGTTTAGTTTAATTTAGTTTAGTTTAATTCATAGTTTTGTTTATAGTTTAGTTTAGTTTAGTTTAGTTTAGGTTATGTTAGGTTAGTTTAGTTTAGTTTAGTTTAGGTTAGGTTAGGCTAGGTTAGGTAAGTTTAATTTAGTTTAGTTTAGTTTAGTTAAAATTAGTTTGTAGTTTAGTTTATAGTTTAGTTTGTAGTTTAGTTTAGTTTAGTTTAGTTTGGTTTAGTTTAGTTTAGGTTAAGTAATGTTTGGTTCGTTTAGTTTAATTTAGTTTAGATTAGGTTACGTTAGATTAGGTTAGGGTAGTTAAGTTTAGTTTAATTGAATTTATTTTGTAGTTTAATTTATAGTTTAGTTTAGTTTACTTTATAGTTTAGTTTAGTTAATTTATAGTTTATTTTATTTTAGTTTAATCTAGTTTAATTTAGTTCACTTTAGTTTATAGTTTTGTTTATAGTTTAGTTTAGTTTAGTTTAGGTTAATTTATGTTAGGTTTGTTTAGTTTAGTTTAGTTTAGGTTAGGTTAGGTTAGGATAGGTTAGTGTAGTTTAGTTTAGTTTAGCTGAATTTTGTTTAGTTTAGTTTAGTTTAGTTTAGGCTACCTTAGGTTAGTTTAGTTTAGTGTATGTTACGTTAGGTTAGGTTAGTTTAATTTAGTTTAGTTTATTTTAGTTTATAGTTTAGTTTAGTTTAGTTTATAATTTATTTTATAATTTAGTATACTTTAGTTTATAGATTAGTTTATTGTTTAGTTAATATTTTAGTTTATTTTAGTTTACGTTAGGTTAGGTTAGGCAAGGTTAGGTTAGGTTAGGTTAGGTTAGTTTAGTTTAGTTTAGTTTATGTAAGGTTAGGTTAGGTTAGTTTGGTATAGTTTAGTCTAGTTTAGTTTTGTTTATAGTTTAGTTTAGTTCAGTTTATTGTTCAGTTTATAGTTTAGTTTAGTTTAGTTTAAGTTAGGTTGGGTTAGTTTAGTTTAGTTTAGTTTAGGTTAGGTTAAGTTACGTTAATTTAGTTTAGTATAGTTTAGTTTAGTTTAGTTTATAGTTTAGTTCATTTGATTTTATAGTTTAGTTTATAGTTTGGTTTAGTTTAGTTAATTTAAGTTAGATTAGGTTAGGTTAGAGTAGTTTAGTTTAGGTTAGGTTGTGATAGGTTAGTGCAGTTTAATTTAATTTAGTTTAGTTTAGTTGAATTTAATTTAGTTTAGTTAGGTCAGTTTAGGTAAGTTAGGTTAGTTTAGTTTAGTATACGTTAGGTTACGTTAGGTAAGTTTAATTCAGTTTAGTTTAGTTTAGTTTATAGTTTAATTTATAGTTTTGCTTATAGTTAATTTAGTTTTGTTTAGTTTAGTTTAGTTTAAGTTAAATTATATTAGGTTAGTTTAGTTTAGTTTAGTTTAGGTTAGGTTAGGTTGGGTTAGGTTAGTGTAGTTTCATTAATTTAGTTTATTTTAGTTTAGAATAGGTTATGATAGATTAGGTTAGGTTAGGTTGGTTTGGTTTAGTTTAGTCTAGTTAAGTATAGTTTAGTTTATACTTTAGTTTAGTTTAGTTTATTTTATAGTTTAGTTAAATTTTGTTTATAGTTTAGTTTGCAGTTTAGTATAGTTTAGTTTAGTTTAATTTAGTTTAGCTAAGTTTAGTTTAGATTAGTTTAGTTTAGTTTATAGTTTAATTTATAATTTAGTTTAGTTTAGTTTAGTTTAATTTAGTTTAGAGTATGTTAGGTTAGTTTAGTTTAGTTTAGT
The DNA here is from genome assembly GCA_030762175.1 of Metallyticus violacea. NCBI lineage: Eukaryota > Metazoa > Arthropoda > Insecta > Mantodea > Metallyticidae > Metallyticus > Metallyticus violacea. The sequence goes on along the minus strand of CM060835.1, from coordinate 97,398,305 downwards.
TTAGTTTAGGTTAGGTTAGGTTAGTTTAATTTATTTGAGTTTAATTTAGTTTAGTTTGGTTTATAGTTTAATTTATAGTTTAGTTTAGTTTACTTTATAGTTTAGTTTAGTTAATTTATAGTTTAATTTAGTTTAGTTTAGTTTAATTTAGTTTCGTTTAGTTTATAGTTTGGTTTATAGTTTCGCTTAGTTTAGTTTAGTTTAGTTTAGTTTAGGTTAAGTTATGTTAGGTTAGTTTAGTTTAGTTTTGTTCAGGTTCGGTTAGGTTAGGTTAGGTAATTTTAATTTAGTTCAGTTTAAATAGTTAAGTTTATAGTTTAGTTTGTACTTTAGTTTAGTTTAGATTAGGTTAGGTTAGGTTAGGTTAGGGTATTTAAGTTTAGTTTAGTTGAATTTAGTTTAGTTTAGTTCAGTTTAGGTTAGGTTAGGTTAGTTTATTTTAGTTGAGTTTAGGTTAGGTTAGGTTAGGTTAGGTTAGTTTAGTTTAGTTTAGTTTATTTAAGTGTAGTTTAGATTATAGTTCAGTTTAGTTTAGTTTTGTTTAATTTAGTTTAGTTTATAGTTTAGTTGAGTTTAGGTTAGTTTAGTTGAGTTTAGTTTAGTTTAGTTTATTTTAGGTTAGGTTAGGTTAGTTTGGCTTAGTTTAGTATAGTTAGAGGTTAGTTTATTTTAGTTTAGTTTATAGTTTAGTTTAGTTTTGTTTATAGTTTAGTTTATAGTTTAGTATACTTTAGTTTAGATTAGTTTAATTTTGGGTAGGTTTTTTTAGGTTAGGTTAAATTAGTTTAGTTTAGTTTAGGTTAGGTTAGGTTAGGTAAGGTTAGTTTAGTTTAGTTGAGTTTAGTTTAGGTTAGGTTAGGTTAAGTAAGGTTAGGTTAGGTAAGGTTAGTTTAGTTTAGTTTAGTTTATGTTAGTTTTGGTTAGTTTAGTTTAGTTTAGTTTTGTTTATAGTTTAGTTTAGTTTAGTTTATAGTTTAGTTTATAGTTTAGTTAGTTTAGATTATAGTTTAATTTAGTTTAGTTTAGTTTAGTTTAGTTTAGTTTAATTTAGGTTAATTTAGTTTAGTTTAGTTTAGTTTAGGTTAGGTTAAGTTAGGTTAGGTTAGGTTAGTTTAGTTTAGTATAATTTAGTTTAGCTTAAAATATAGTATCTTTAGTTTATAGTTTAGTTCATAGTTTTCTTTAGATTAGTTTAGTTTAGGTTAGGTTAGAGTAGTTTACTTTAGTTTAGTTTAGGTTATATTAGGTTAGGTTAGTGTGGTCTAGTTTAATTTAGTTTAGTTGAATTTAATTTAGTTTAGTTTAGTTTAGGTTAGGTTAGGTTAGTTTAGGTTAGATTTAGTTAGGTTAGTGTAGTTTAGTTTAGTTTAGTTTAGTTTGTAGTTTAGTTTAGTTTAGTGCAGTTTAGTTTGGTTTAGTTTTGTTTAGTTTAGTTTACTTCAGTTTCGTTTAGGTTAGGTTATGTTAGATTAGGTTAGCTTGGGTTAGCTTAGTTTAATTTTGTTTACTTTCGGTTAGGTTAGGATAGGTTAGGTTAGTTTAGGTTAGATTTAGTTAGGTTAGTGTAGTTTAGTTTAGTTTAGTTTAGTTTGTAGTTTAGTTTAGTGTAGTTTAGTTAAGTTTAGTTTAGTTTATAGTTTAGTTCAATTTAGTTTCTAGCTTAGTTTAGTTTAGTTTATTTTAGGGTAGCTTATGTTAGGTTAGGGTTAGTTAGTTTAGTTTATAGTTTAATTTATGGTTTACTTTAGTTTATAGTTTAGTTTATAGTTTAGTTTAGTTTCGTTTATAATAGTTTAGTTTAGGTTAGGTTGGGTGGGTTTAGTTTAGTTTAGTTTAGGTTAGGTTAGGTTGACTAGGTTAAGTTATGTTAGGTTAGTTTAGATTAGTTTAGTTTAGTTTAGTTTATAGCTTAGTTTACTTTAGTTTATTATTTAATTTAGTTTAGTTTTGTTTATAGTTTCATTTATAGTTTAGTTTGATTTAGTTCAGTTTAATTTAGTTTACCTTAGGTAAGTTTAGTTTGTTTTAGGTTAGGTTAGGTTAGGTGAGGTTAGTTTAATTTAGTTTAGTTTAATTTAGTTTAGTTTAATTTATAGTTTAGTTTAGTTAAGTTTATAGTTCAATTTATAGTTTAGTTTAGTTTAGTTTATAGTTTAGTTTATCGTTTAGTTTAGTTTAGTATAGTTTAGTTTATTTTAGGTTAGAGTAGGTTAGTTTAGATTAGTTTAGTTTAGGGCAGTTTAAGTTAGTTTAAGTTACGTTATTTTGTTGAGTTTAGTTTAGTTTAGTTTAGTTTAGTTTAGTTTATAGTTTAGTTAATAGTTTAGTTTATAGTTTAGTTTATAGTTTAGTTTAGATTAGTGTAGTATAGTTTGGTTTAATTTATTTTAGTTTAGTTTAGTTTAGTTTCGTTTAGCTTAGGTTATGTTACATTAGGTTAGCTTAGGTTAGCTTAGTTTACCCTGGTTTAGTTTAGGTTATGTAAGGTTAGAATAGCTTAGTTAAGTTTAGTTTAGTTTAGTTAAGTTAGGTTTAGTTTAGTTTATAGTTTAGTTTAGTTTAGTTTATAGTTTAGTTTATAGTTTAGTTTAGATTATAGTTTAATTTATAGTTTAGTTTAGATTAGTTTAGTTTAATTTAGTTTAGCTTTCTTTAGTTTCGTTTAGTTTACCTTAGTTTAGGATATGTTAGGTTGGGTTAGGTTAGGTTAGGTTTGTTTAATTTAGTTTAGGTTAGGTTAGGTTACGTTAGGTTAGGTTAGGTTAAGTTAGGTTAGTTTAGAATAGTTTAGTTTAGTATAATTTAGTTTATAGTTTAGTTTAGTTTAGTTTATAGTTTAATTTAGTTTGGTTTAGTTTAATTTAGTTTAGTTTAGTTTATGTTAGGTTAAGTTAGGTAAGTTTAATTTAGTTTAGTTTAGTTTAGTTAAGTTTAGTTTATAGTTCAGTTTATAGTTTGGTTTGCAGTTTAGTTTAGTTTAGTTCAGTTTAGGTTAAGTTATGTTAGGTTCGTTTAGTTTAATTTAGTTTAGATTAGGTTAGGTTATATTAGGTTAGGTTAGGGTAGTTTAGTTTAGTTTAGCTTAATTTAGTTTAGTTTAGTTCAGTTTAGGTTAGGTTAATTTAGGTTAGGTTAGTTTAGATTAATTTAGTATATAGTTTAGTTTATTTTAGTTTATAGTTTCATTTTCTTTAGTTTAGTTTAGGTTAGGTTAAGTTAGGTTAATTTAGTTTAGTTTAGGTTAGTTTAGGTGAGGTTAGGTTAGGTTAGTTTAGTTCTATTTAGTTTATTGAAGTTTATAGTTTAGTTTAGTGTAGTTTATGGTTTAGTTTATAGTCTAAATTAGTTTAGAGTAGTATAGTTTGGTTTAGTTTACTTTAGTTTAGTTTAGATTCGTTTAGGTTAGGTTATGTCAGGATAGGTTAGGTTAGGCTAGTTTAGTTTAGCTTAGTTCAGTATTTATTAGGTTAAGTTAGGTTAGTTAATATTAGTTTACTTTAGTTTAGTTAAGTTTAGTTATGTTTATAGATTAGTTTAGTTTAGTTTCGTTTATAGTTTATATTATAGTTTAGTTTAGTTTAGTTTATAGTTTCGTTTATAGTTTAATTTTGTTTAGTATAGTTTAATTTAGTTTAGCTTAGTTTAGTTAGTTTAGGTTGGTTTAGTTTAGGTTAGGTTATGTTAGGTTAGTTTAGAATAGTTTAGTTTAGGTTAGGTAAAGTTAAGTAAGTATAATTTACTTAATTTTGGTTTAGAATAGTTTATAGTTTAGTTTATAGTTTAGTTTAGTTTATAGTTTAGTTTATAGTTTAGTTAATTTAGTATAGTTTAGTTTAGTTTATGTTAGGTTAGTTTAGTTTAGTTTAGTTTAGGTCAGTTGAGGTTAGGATTAGTTAGGTTAGGTTAGTTTAGATTACTTTAAATTAGTTTAGTTTAGTTTATAGTTTAGTTTAATTAAGTTTATAGTTTAATTTACTTTAGTTTAGTTTAATTTATTTTCGTTTAGTTTAGTTTACGTTAGGTTATATTAGGTTAATTTAGTTTAGTTTAGTTTAGGTTAGGTTAAGTTAGGTAAGTTTAATTTAGTTAAGTTTGGTTTAGTTTAGTTTATAGTTTAGTTTATAGTTTTGTTTATAATTTAGTTTAGTTTAGTTTTGTTTAGGATAGGTAACGTTAGGTTAGGTTATGTTAGATTAGGTTATGTTAGGTTAGTTTAATTTAGTTTAATTTAGTTTATGTTAGTTTAGGTTAGTTTAGTTGAGTTTAGTATTGTTTATATTTTAATTTAGTTTAGTTTAGTTTAATTTAGTTTAGTTTAGTTCATAATTTTGTTTATAGTTTAGTTTAGTTTAGTTTAGTTTAGGTTATGTTAGGTTAGTTTAGTTTAGTTTAGTTTAGGTTAGGTTAGGCTAAGTTAGGTAAGTTTAATTTAGTTTAGTTTAGTTTAGTTAAAATTAGTTTGTAGTTTAGTTTATAGTTTAGTTTGTAGTTTAGTTTAGTTTAGTTTAGTTTGGTTTAGTTTAGTTTAGGTTAAGTAATGTTTGGTTCGTTTTGTTTAATTTAGTTTAGATTAGGTTATGTTAGATTAGGTTAGGTTAGTTAAGTTTAGTTTAGTTGAATTTAGTTTATAGTTTAATTTATAGTTTAGTTTAGTTTAGTTTATAGTTTAGTTTAGTTAATTTACAGTTTAATATACTTTAGTTTAGTCTAGTTTAATTTAGTTTTCTTTAATTTATAGTTTTGTTTATAGTTTAGTTTAGTTTAGGTTAATTTATGTGAGGTTAGTTTAGTTTAGATTAGGTTATGTTAGGTTAGGCAAGGCTAGTGTAGTTTATTTTAGTTTAGCTAAATTTTGTTTAGTTTAGTTTAGGATACGTTAGGATAGTTTAGTTTAGTTTAGTTAAGTGTATGTTAGGTTAGGTTAGGTTAGTGTAATTTAGTTTAGTTTATTTTAGTTTATAGTTTAGTTTAGTTTAGTTTATAATTTATTTTATAGTTTAGTATACGTTAGTTTATAGATTAGTTTATAGTTTAGATAATATTTTAGTTTAGTTTAGTTTAGATTAGGTTAGGGAAGGTTAGGTTAGGTTAGTTTATTTTAGTTTAATTTATGTAAGGTTATGTTAGGTTAGTTTGGTATAGTTTAGTTTAGTTTTGTTTATAGTTTAGTTTAGTTTAGTTTATAGTTCAGTTTATAGTTTAGTTTAGTTTAGTTTAGGTTAGGTTAGGTTGGGTTAGTTTAGTTTAGGTTAGGTTAAGTTAGGTTAGTTTAGTTTAGTATAGTTTAGTTTAGTTTAGTTTATAGTTTAGTTTAATTTATTTTATAGTTTAGATTATAGTTTTGTTTAGTTTAGTTTAGTTTAGTTAGTTTAGGTTAGGTTAGGTTAGTTTAGAGTAGTTTAGTTTAGGTTAGGATATGATAGGTTAGTGCAGGTTAATTTAATTTAGTTTAGTTTAGTTGAATTTAATTTATTTTAGTTAGGTCAGTTTAGGTAAGTTAGGTTAAATTAGTTTAGTATAGGTTAGGTTAGGTTATGTTGGGTTAAGTTTGTGTAGTTTCATTTAGTTTGGTTTATTTTAGTTTAGTTTAATATGAGGTTCCGTTTAGTTTAGTTTTGTTTAATTTAGTTTAGTTTATAGTTTAGTTGAGTTTAGGTTAGTTTAGTTGAGTTTAGTTTAGTTTAGTATAGGTTAGGTTAGGTTAGGTTAGATTAACTTTGTTTAGGATAGGTTATGTTGGATTATGTTAGGTGAGTTTGGTTTAGTTTAGTCTAGTTAAGTTTAGTTTAGTTTATACTTTAGTTTAGTTTAGTTTATTTTATAGTTTATTTAAGTTTTGTTTATAGATTAGTTTGCAGTTTAGTATGTTTAGTTTAGTTTAATTTAGTTTAGCTAAGTTTAGTTTAGTTTAGTTTATTGTTTAATTTATAATTTAGTTTAGTTTATTTTAATTTAGTTTAGGTTAGGTTAGGTTAGTTTAATTTAGTTGAGTTTAATTTAGTTTAGTTTAGTTTATAGTTTAATTTATAGTTTAGTTTAGTTTACTTTATAGTTTAGTTTAGATAATTTATAGTTTAATTTAGTTAAGTTTAGTTTAATTTAGTTTAGTTTAGTTTAGTTTGTAGTTTAGTTTAGTTTAGTTTAGTTTACTTTAGGTTAAGTTATGTTTGGTTCGTTTAGTTTCATTTAGTTTAGATTAGGTTAGATTAGATTACGTTAGGGCAGTTAAGTTTAGTTTAGTTGAATTTAGGTTATAGTTTGATTTATTGTTTAGTTTAGTTTACTTTATAATTTAGTTTAGTTAATTTATAGTTTAATTTACTTTAATTTAGTTTAGTTTAATTTAGTTTAATTTAGTTCATAGTTTGGTTTATAGTTTAGTTTAGTTTAGTTTAGGTTAGGTAAAGTAAGGTTAGTTTAGGTTAGGTTAGTGTAGTTTAGTTTAGTTTAGCTGAATTTTGTTTAGTTTAGTTTAATTTTGGTTACGTTAGGTTAGTTTAGTTTAGTGTATGTTAGGTTAGGTTAGTTTAGTTTAGTTTAGTTTAGTTTATAGTTTAGTTTAATTTAGTTTATAATTTATTTTATAATTTAGTTTAGTTTTGTTTATAGTTTAGTTTGCAGTTTAGTTTAGTTTAGTTTAGTTAAAATTTTAGTTTAGGTTAGGTTACGGAAGGTTAGGTAAGGTTAGGTTAGTTTAGATTAGTTTGGTTTATGTAAAGTTAGGTTAGGTTAGTTTAGTATAGTTTAGTTTACTTTTGTTTACAGTTTAGTTAAGTTTAGTTTATAGTTCAGTTTATAGTTTAGTTTAGTTTAGGTTAGGTTGGGTTAGTTCAGTTTAGTTTAGTTTGGGTTAGGTTAGGTTAGTTTAGTTTAGTTTACAGTTTAGTTTATTCTTTAGTTTATAGTGTAGTTTATAGTTTAGTTTAATTTAGTGTAGTTTACTTTGGTTCATTTTAGTATAGTTTCGTTTACGTTAGGTTATGTTAGATTAGGTTAGGTTAGGTTAGCTTACTTTAGTTTAGTTTAGGTTAGGTTAGGTTAGGTTAGTTTAGTTTAGTTAAGTTTAGTTTAATTTAGTCTAGTTTAGTTTAGTTTAGTATATAGTTTAGGTAATCGTTTAGTTTAGTTTAGATTAGTTTAGTTTAGGTCAGTTTAGTTTAGTTTAATTTACTTTAGTTTATAGTTTAGTTTATTTAAGTTTGTACTTTAATTTAGATTAGTTTAGTTTAGTTAAGGTTGGGTTATGTTAGGATAGGTTAGATTAAGTTAGTTTGGTTTAACTTAGTCTAGTTAAATTTAGTTTAGTTATACATTCGTTTAGTTTAGTTTAGTTTATAGATTAGTTTAGTTTTCTTTATAGTTAAGTTTATAGTTTAGTATAGTTTAGTTTAGTTTAATTTAGTTTAGCTAAGTTTAGTTTAGTTTAGTTTAGTTTAGTTTTGGGTAGGTTATGTTAGGTTAGGTTAGGTTAGTTTAGTTTAGTTTAGGTTAGGTTAGGTTAGGTTAGGTTAGGTTAGTTTAGTTTAGTTGAGTTTAGTTTAGTTTAGGTTAGGTTAGGTAAGGTTAGGTTAGGTAAGGTTAGGTTAGTTTAGTTTAGTCTAGTTTATGTTAGGTTGATTAGTTTAGTTTAGTTTAGTCTAGGTTAGGTTTCGCTAGGGTAAGTTAGGTTAGGTTAGTTTGGATTAGTTTAGTTTAGTTTATATTTTAGTTTACTTTAGTTTATTATTTAATTTAGTGTAGGTTAGTTTATAGTTTCGTTTATAGTTTAGTTTGGTTTAGTTTAGTTTTTTTTAGTTTAGCTTAGATTAGTTTAGTTTGTCTTAGGTTAGGTTAGGTTAGGTAAGATTAGTTTAATTTAGTTGAGTTTAATTTAGTTTAGTTTAGTTTATATTTTAGTTTAGTTTAGTCTATAGTTCAATTTATAATTTAGTTTAGTTTAGTTTTTAGTTTAGGTTATCGTTTAGTTTAGTTTAGATTAGTTTAGTTTATGTCAGTTTAGGTTAGGTTAAGTTAGGTTAGGTTAGTTCAGATTAGTTTAGTTTAATTTAGTTTAGTTTATAGTTTAGTTTATTTTAGTTTATAGTTTAATTTAGTTTAGTTTAGTTTAGTGTAGTTTAGTTTGTTAGGTTAGGTTAGGTTAATTTAGTTTAGTTTAGGATAGGTTAGGTAAGTTTAATTTAGTTTAGTTTAATTTATAGTTTATTTTATAGTTTTGCTTATAGTTTAGTTTAGTTTATAGTTTAATTTTGTTTAGTTTAGTTTAGTTTAGTATAGTTTAACTTGGGTTAGGTTAGGTTAGTTTAGTTTAGTTTAGTCAAGGTTAGGTTAGGTTAGGTTAATTTACTTTAGTATAATTTAATTTAGTTTATTTTAGTTTAGTTTATAGTTTAGTTTACAGTTTAGGTTAGTTTAGTTTAGTTTAGTTTGGGTTAGGTTAGGTTAGGTCAGTTTAGTTTAGTTTAGTTTATAGTTTAGTTTGGTTTAGTTTATAATAGTTTAATTTAGTTTAGTTTAGGTTATGTTAGGTTAGTTTAGTTTAGTATAGGTTAGATTAAGTTAGGTTAAGTTAGGTTAGTTAGGTTTAGTTTAGTTTAGTTTATAGTTTAGTTTAGTTTAGTTTAGTTTGTAGTTTAGTTTATACTTTAGTTTATATTTTAGTTTATAGTTTAGTTTACCTAAGTGTTGTTTATTTTGGTTTAGTTTTGTTTAGTTTAGTTTAAATTAGTTTCGTTTAGGTTACGTTAGGTAAGTTTAGGTTAGGTTGGGTTAGGTTAGTTTAGTTCAGTCTAGTTTATGTTAGGTTAGGTTAGTTTAGTTTACTTAGGTTTTGTTTATAGTTTAGATTACTTTAGTTTATAGTTTAGTTCATAGTTTATTTTAGTTTAATATATAGTATAATTTAGTTTAGTTTAGTTTAGTTTAATTTAGGTTAATTTAGTTTAGTTTAGTTTAGGTTAGGTTAGGTTAGGTTAAATTAGTTCAGTTTAGTATAGTTTAGTATAGTTCAAAATATAGTATCTTTAGTTTATAGTTTAATTCATAGTTTTGTTTAGTTTAGTTTAGGTTAGATTAGGTTAGGTTAGTGTAGTTTAGTTTAGTTTAGTTTAGTTGAATTTAGTTTAGTTTAGTTTAGGGTACGATAGGTTGGTTTAGTTTTAGTATAGTTTAGGTTCAGTTAGGTTAGGTTAGTTTAGTTTAGTTTAGTTTACTTTAGTTTATTATTTAATTTAGTTTAGTTTAGTTTATAGTTTCGTTTATAGTTTAGTTTGGTTTAGTTTAGTTTTATTTAGTTTAACTTAGATTAGTTTAGTTATTTTTAGGTTAGGTTAGGTTAGGTGAGGTTAGTTTAGTTCAGTTTAGTTTAATTTAGTTTAGTTTAGTTTATAGTTTAGTTTAGTTTAATTTATAGTTCAATTTATAGTTTAGTTTAGTTTATTTTATCGTTTAGTTTAGTTTAGTATAGTTTAGTTTAGGTTAGAGTAGGTTAGTTTGGATTGGTTTAGTTTAGCGCAGTTTAGGTTAGGTTAAGTTACGTTATTTCGTTTGGTTTAGTTTAGTTTAGTTTAGTTTATAGTTTAGTTTAGTTTAAAGTTTAGTTTATAGTTTAGTTTATAGTTTAGTTTAGATTATTGTAGTTTAGTTTGGTTTAGTTTATTTTAGTTTAGTTCAGTTTAGTTTCGTTTAGCTTAGGTTATGTTATATTAGGTGAGCTTAGGTTAGCTTAGTTTACCCTAGTTTAGTTTAGGTTAGGTAAGGTTAGAATAGGTTAGTTAAATTTAGTTTAGTTTAGTTTAGTTAGGTTTAGTTTAATTATAGTTTAATTTATAGTTTAGTTTAGTTTAGTTTAATTTAGTTTAGCTTTCTTTAGTTTCCCTTAGATTACTTTAGTTTAGGATATATTAGGTTAGGTTAGTTTAGTTTAGTTTAATTAAGGTTAATTTAGTTTAATTTAGTTTAGTTTAGGTTAGGTTAGGTTAGTTTAGTTTAGTATAGTTTAATGTAGTTTAAAATATAGTATCTTTAGTTTATAGTTTAGTTCATAGTTTAGTTTAGTTTAGTTTAGTTTAGGTTAGAATAGGTTAGGTTAGTGTAGTTTAATTTAGTTTAGTTTAGTTGAATTTTGTTTAGTTTTGTTTAGTTTAGTTTAGGTTAGGTTAGGTTAGTTTAGTTTAGTATAGGTTAGGTTAAGTTAGGTTAGCTTAGTTTAGTTTATAGTTTAGTTTAGTTTAGTTTAGTTTATAGTGTGGTTTATACTTTAGTTTACATTTTAGTTTATAGTTTAGTTTAGATTAGTGTAGTTTAGTTTGGTTTAGTTTGGTTTAGTTTAGTTTAAATTAGTTTCGCTTAGGTTAGGTTAAGTTAGAATAGGTTAGGTTAGGTAAGCTTAGTTTAGTTTAGTTTAGGTTAGGTTAGGTTAGGTTAGGTTAGGTTAGGTTGGTTAAGTTCAGTTTAGTTTAGTTTAGTTAAGTTTAGTTTAGTTTATAGTTTAGTTCAGTTTAGTTTATAGCTTAGTTTATAGTTTAGTTTAGTTTATAGTTTAATTTATAGTTAAGTTTAGTTTAGTTTAGTTTAATTTAGGTTAGTTAAGTTTATTTTAGGGTAGCTTATGTTAGGTTAGGTTAGATTATAGTTTAATTTATAGTTTAGTTTAGTTTATAATTTAGTTTATAGTTTAGTTCAGTTTATAATAGTTTAGTTTAGGTTAGGTTAGGTTAGGTTAGTTTAGTTTAGTTTAGTTTAGGTTAGGTTTGGCTAGGGTAGGTTAGGATAGGTTAATTTAGATTAGTTTAGTTTAGTTTAGTTTATAGTTTAGTTTACTTTAGTTTATTATTTAATTTAGTGTAGTTTAGTTTATAGCTTCGTTTATAGTTTAGTTTGGTTTAGTTTAGTTTGTCTTAGGTTAGGGTAGGTTAGGTGAGATTAGTTTAGTTTAGTTGAGTTTAATTTAGTTTAGTTTATAGTTTAATTTAGTTTAGTTTATAGTTCAATTTATACATTAGTTTAGTTTATAGTTTATGTTACCGTTTAGTTTAGTTTAGATTAGTTTAGTTTAGGTTAGTTTAGGTTAGGTTAAGTTAGGTTAGGTTAGTTTAGATTAGTTTAGTTTAATTTAGTTTAGTTTATAGTTTAGTTTATTTTTGTTTATAGTTTAATTTAATTTAGTTTAGTTTAGTTTAGTTTATGTTAGGTTACGTTAGGTTAGGTTAATTTAGTTTAGTATAGGTTAGGTTAGGTTAGGTAAGGTTAATTTACTTTAGTAAAGTTTAGTTTAGTTTATTTTACTTTAGTTTATTGTTTAGTTTAGTTTATAGTTTATTTACAATTTTGTTTAGTTTAGTTTGGGTTAGGTTGGGTTAGGTTAGGTTAGTTTAGATTAGTTTAGTTTATAGTTTAGTTTAATTTAGTTTACAGTTTAGTGTATCCTTTAGTTTATAGTGTAGTTTATAGTTTAGTTTAATTTAGTGTAGTTTAGTTTGGTTTAGCTTAGTATAGTTTTGTTTACTTTAGGTTAGGTGAGATTATGTTAAGTTAGGTTAGCTTACTTTAGTTTAGTTTAGTTTAGGTTAGGTTAGTTTAGTTTATTTAACTTTGGTTTAGTTTAGTTTAATTTATAGTTTAGTTTATAGTTTAGTTTATATTAGTATAGTTTATAGTTTAATTTATAATTTAGTTTACTTTAGTTTAATTTAGTTTACAGTAGGTTAGGTTAGGTTAGGTTAGTTTAGTTTACTTTTGGTTAGGTTAAGTTAGGTTGGGTTAGGTTAATTTAGTTTAGTTGAGTTTAATTTAGTTTAGTTTAGTTTATAGTTTAATTTATGGTTTAGTTTAGTTTACCTTATAGTTTAGTTTAGTTAATTTATATTTTAATTTAGTTTAGTTTAGTTTAGCTGAATTTTGTTTAGTTTAGTTTAGTTTAGTTTAGGCTACCTTAGGTTAGTTTAGTTTAGTGTATGTTACGTTAGGTTAGGTTAGTTTAATTTAGTTTAGTTTATTTTAGTTTATAGTTTAGTTTAGTTTAGTTTATAATTTATTTTATAATTTAGTATACTTTAATTTATAGAATAGTTTATTGTTTAGTTAATATTTTAGTTTATTTTAGTTTACGTTAGGTTAGGTTAAGCAAGGTTAGATTAGGTTAGGTTAGGTTAGTTAAGTTTAGTTTAGTTTATGTAAGGTTAGGTTAGGTTAGTTTGGTATAGTTTAGTCTAGTTTAGTTTTGTTTATAGTTTAGTTTAGTTCAGTTTATTGTTCAGTTTATAGTTTAGTTTAGTTTAAGTTAGGTTGGGTTAGTTTAGTTTAGTTTAGGTTAGGTTAGGTTAAGTTACGTTAATTTAGTTTAGTATAGTTTAGTTTAGTTTATAGTTTAGTTCATTTTATTTAATAGTTTAGTTTATAGTTTGGTTTAGTTTAATTAATTTAGGTTAGATTAGGTTAGGTTAGAGTAGTTTAGTTTAGGTTAGGTTATGATAGGTTAGTGCAGTTTAATTTAATTTAGTTTAGTTTAGTTGAATTTAATTTAGTTTAGTTAGGTCAGTTTAGGTAAGTTAGGTTAGTTTAGTTTAGTATACGTTAGGTTACGTTAGGTAAGTTTAATTCAGTTTAGTTTAGTTTAGTTTATAGTTTAATTTATAGTTTTGCTTATAGTTAATTTAGTTTTGTTAAGTTTAGTTTAGTTTAGGTTAAATTATTTTAGGTTAGTTTAGTTTAGTTTAGTTTAGGTTAGGTTAGGTTGGGTTAGGTTAGTGTAGTTTCATTAATTTAGTTTATTTTAGTTTAGTTTAGTATCTAGTTCAATTAAGTTTTGTTTTGTTTAATTTAGTTTAGTTTACAGTTTAGTTGAGTTTAGGTTAGTTTAGTTGAGTTTTGCCTAGTTTATTTTAGTTTAGGTTAGGTTAGGTTAGGTTAGTTTATTTTAGTTTAGAATATGTTATGATAGATTAGGTTAGGTTAGGTTGGTTTGGTTTAGTTTAGTCTAGTTAAGTTTAGTTTAGTTTATACTTTAGTTTAGTTTAGTTTATTTTATAGTTTAGTTAAGTTTTGTTTATAGTTTAGTTTGCAGTTTAGTATAGTTTAGTTTAGTTTAATTTAGTTTAGCTAAGTTTAGTTTAGATTAGTTTAGTTTAGTTTATAGTTTAATTTATAATTTAGTTTAGTTTAGTTTAGTTTAATTTAGTTTAGAGTAGGTTAGGTTAGTTTAGTTTAGTTTAGTTTAGTTTAGGTTAGGTTAGGTTAGTTTAATTTATTTGAGTTTAATTTAGTTTAGTTTGGTTTATAGTTTAATTTATAGTTTAGTTTAGTTTACTTTATAGTTTAGTTTAGTTAATTTATAGTTTAATTTAGTTTAGTTTAGTTTAATTTAGTTTCGTTTAGTTTATAGTTTGGTTTATAGTTTCGCTTAGTTTAGTTTAGTTTGGTTTAGTTTAGGTTAAGTTATGTTAGGTTAGTTTAGTTTAGTTTTGTTCAGGTTCGGTTAGGTTAGATTAGGTAAGTTTAATTTAGTTCAGTTTAAATAGTTAAGTTTAGTTTATAGTTTAGTTTATAGTTTAGTTTGTAGTTTAGTTTAGTTTAGTTTAGGTTAAGTTATGTTAGGTTCATTTAGTTTAATTTAGTTTAGATTAGGTTAGGTTAGGTTAGGTTAGGTTAGGGTATTTAAGTTTAGTTTAGTTGAATTTAGTTTAGTTTAGTTCAGTTTAGGTTAGGTTAGGTTAGTTTATTTTAGTTGAGTTTAGGGTAGGTTAGGTTAGGTTAGGTTAGTTTAGTTTAGTTTAGTTTATTTAAGTATAGTTTAGATTATAGTTCAGTTTAGTTTAGTTTTGTTTAATTTAGTTTAGTTTATAGTTTAGTTGAGTTTAGGTTAGTTTAGTTGAGTTTAGTTTAGTTTAGTTTATTTTAGGTTAGGTTAGGTTAGTTTGGCTTAGTTTAGTATAGTTAGAGGTTAGTTTATTTTAGTTTATTTTATAGTTTAGTTTAGTTTTGTTTATAGTTTAGTTTATAGTTTAGTATAGTTTAGTTTAGTTTAGTTTAGTTTTGGGTAGGTTTTTTTAGGTTAGGTTAAATTAGTTTAGTTTAGTTTAGGTTAGGTTAGGTTAGGTAAGGTTAGTTTAGTTTAGTTGAGTTTAGTTTAGGTTAGGTTAGGTTAAGTAAGATTAGGTTAGGTAAGGTTAGTTTAGTTTAGTTTAGTTTATGTTAGGTTTGGTTAGTTTAGTTTAGTTTTGTTTTGTTTATAGTTTAGTTTAGTTTATAGTTTAGTTTATAGTTTAGTTAGTTTAGTTTATAGTTTAATTTAGTTTAGTTTAGTTTAGTTTAGTTTAATTTAGGTTAATTTAGTTTAGTTTAGTTTAGGTTAGGTTAAGTTAGGTTAGGTTAGGTTAGTTTAGTTTAGTATAATTTAGTTTAGCTTAAAATATAGTATCTTTAGTTTATTGTTTAGTTCATAGTTTTCTTTAGATTAGTTTAGTTTAGGTTAGGTTATAGTAGTTTACTTTAGTTTAGTTTAGTTTAGTTTAGGTTAGATTAGGTTAGGTTAGTGTAGTTTAGTTGAATTTAGTTTAGTTGAAATTAATATAGTTCAGTTTAGTTTAGGTTAGGTTAGGTTAGTTTAGGTTACATTTAGTTAGGTTAGTGTAGTTTAGTTTAGTTTAGTTTGTAGTTTAGTTTAGTTTAGTTTACTTCAGTTTCGTTTAGGTTAGGTTATGTTAGATTAGGTTAGCTTGGGTTAGCTTAGTTTAGTTTTGTTTACTTTCGGTTAGGTTAGGATAGGTTAGGTTAGTTTAGGTTAGATTTAGTTAGGTTAGTGTAGTTTAGTTTAGTTTAGTTTAGTTTGTAGTTTAGTTTAGTTTAGTGTAGTTTAGTTAAGTTTATTTTAGTTTATAGTTTAGTTCAGTTTAGTTTATAGCTTAGTTTAATTTAGTTTATTTTAGGGTAGCTTATGTTAGGTTAGGTTTAGTTAGTTTAGTTTATAGTTTAATTAATGGTTTACTTTAGTTTATAGTTTAGTTTATAGTTTAGTTTAGTTTCGTTTATAATAGTTTAGTTTAGGTTAGGTTGGGACGGTTTAGTTTAGTTTAGTTTAGGTTAGGTTAGGTTGACTAGGTTAAGTTATGTTAGGTTAGTTTAGATTAGTTTAGTTTAGTTTAGTTTATAGCTTAGTTTACTTTAGTTTATTATTTAATTTAGTTTAGTTTTGTTTATAGTTTCATTTATAGTTTAGTTTGATTTAGTTCAGTTTAATTTAGTTTACCTTAGTTTGTTTTAGGTTAGGTTAGGTTAGGTGAGGTTAGTTTAATTTAGTTTAGTTTAATTTAGTTTAGTTTAGTTTATAGTTTAGTTTAGTTAACTTTATAGTTCAATTTATAGTTTAGTTTAGTTTAGTTTATAGTTTAGTTTATCGTTTAGTTTAGTTTAGTATAGTTTAGTTTATTTTAGGTTAGAGTAGGTTAGTTTAGATTAGTTTAGTTTAGGGCAGTTTAGGTTAGTTTAAGTTACGTTATTTTGATGAGTTTGGTTTAGTTTAGTTTAGTTTAGTTTAGTTTAGTTTAGTTTATAGTTTAGTTTATAGTTTAGTTTATAGTTTAGTTTAGATTGGTGTAGTATAGTTTGGTTTAATTTATTTTAGTTTAGTTTAGTTTAGTTTCGTTTAGCTTAGGTTATGTTACATTAGGTTAGCTTAGGTTAGCTTAGTTTACCCTGGTTTAGTTTAGGTTAGGTAAGGTTAGAATAGCTTAGTTAAGTTTAGTTTAGTTTAGTTTAGTTAGGTTTAGTTTAGTTTATAGTTTAGTTTAGTTTAGTTTATAGTTTAGTTTAGATTATAGTTTAATTTATAGTTTAGTTTAGATTAGTTTAGTTTAATTTAGTTTAGCTTTCTTTAGTTTCGTTTTTTTTACCTTAGTTTAGGATATGTTAGGTTGGGTTAGGTTAGGTTAGGTTTGTTTAATTTAGTTTAGGTTAGGTTAGGTTACTTTAGGTTAGGTTAGGTTAGGTTAAGTTAGGTTAGTTTAGAATAGTTTAGTTTAGTATAATTTAGTTTATAATTTAGTTTAGTTTAGTTTATAGTTTAATTTAGTTTAGTTTAGTTTAATTTAGTTTAGTTTAGTTTAATTTAGTTTAGTTTAGTTTACGTTAGGTTAAGTTACGTAAGTTTAATTTAGTTTAGTTTAGTTTAGTTAAGTTTAGTTTATAGTTCAGTTTATAGTTTGGTTTGCAGTTTAGTTTAGTTTAGTTCAGTTTAGGTTAAGTTATGTTAGGTTCGTTTAGTTTAATTTACTTTAGTTTAGTTTAGCTTAATTTAGTTTAGTTTAGTTCAGTTTAGGTTAGGTTAAGTTAGGTTAGGTTAGTTTAGATTAATTTAGTATATAGTTTAGTTTATTTTAGTTTATAGTTTCATTTTCTTTAGTTTAGTTTAGGTTAGGTTAAGTTAGGTTAATTTAGTTTAGTTTAGGTTAGTTTAGGTGAGGTTAGGTTAGGTTAGTTTAGTTCTATTTAGTTTATTGAAGTTTATAGTTTAGTTTAGTTTAGTTTATGGCTTAGTTTATAGTTTAAATTAGTTTAGAGTAGTATAGTTTGGTTTAGTTTACTTTAGTTTAGTTTATTTTCGTTTAGGTTAGGTTATGTTAGGATAGGTTAGGTTAGGCTAGCTTAGTTTAGTTTAGTTCAGTATTTATTAGGTTAGGTTATGTTAGTTAATATTAGTTTACTTTAGTTTAGTTAAGTTTAGTTATGTTTATAGATTAGTTTAGTTTAGTTTCGTTTATAGTTTATATTATAGTTTAGTTTAGTTTAGTTTATAGTTTCGTTTATAGTTTAATTTTGTTTAGTATAGTTTAATTTAGTTTAGCTTAGTTTAGTTAGTTTAGGTTAGTTTAGTTTAGGTTAGGTTATGTTAGGTTAGTTTAGAATAGTTTAGTTTAGGTTAGGTAAAGTTAAGTAAGCATAATTTAGTTAATTTTGGTTTAGAATAGTTTATAGTTTAGTTTATAGTTTAGTTTAGTTTATAGTTTAGTTTATAGTTTAGTTAATTTAGTATAGTTTAATTTATGTTAGGTTAGTTTAGTTTAGTTTAGTTTAGGTCAGTTGAGGTTAGGTTTAGTTAGGTTAGGTTAGTTTAGATTATTTTAAATTAGTTTAGTTTAGTTTAGTTTATAGTTTAGTTTAGTTTAGTTTATAGTTTAATTTACTTTAGTTTGGTTTAATTTATTTTCGTTTAGTTTAGTTTACGTTAGGTTATTTTAGGTTAATTTAGTTTAGTTTAGTTTAGGTTAGGTTAAGTTAGGTAAGTTTAATTTAGTTAAGTTTGGTTTAGTTTAGTTTATAGTTTAGTTTATAGTTTTGTTTATAATTTAGTTTAGTTTAGTTTGGTTTAGGATAGGTAACGTTAGGTTAGGTTATGTTATATTAGGTTATGTTAGGTTAGTTTAATTTAGTTTAATTTAGTTTATGTTAGTTTAGGTTAGTTTAGTTGAGTTTAGTATTGTTTATAGTTTAGTTTACTTAGTTTATAGTTTAGTTTAGTTTAGTTTAGTTTATAGTTTAGTTTAGTTTTGTTTATAGTTAAGTTTATAATTTAGTATAGTTTAGTTTAGTTTAATTTGGTTTAGCTATGTTTAGTTTAGTTTAGTTAAGTTTAGTTTTGGGTAGGTTATGTTAGGTTAGGTTAGGTTTGTTTAGTTTAGTTTAGGTTAGTTTAGGTTAGGTTAGGTTAGTTTAGTTGAGTTTAGTTTAGTTTAGGTTAGGTTAGGTAAGTATAGGTTAGGTTGGGATAGGTTAGTTTAGTTTAGTCTAGTTTATGTTAGGTTAGGTTAGTTTAGTTTAGTTAGGTTTTGTTTATAGTTTAGTTTAGTTTAGTTTATAGTTTAGTTCATAGTTTATTTTCGTTTAATATATAGTTTAATTTAGTTTAGTTTAATTTAGTTTAATTTAGGTTAATTTAGTTTAGTTTAGTTTAGGTTAGGTTAGGTTAGGTTAGGTTAGGTTAGGTTAAGTTAGTTCATTTTAGAATAGTTTAGTTTAGTTTAAAATATAGTATCTTTAGTTTATAGTTTAGTTCATAGTTTTGTTTAGTTTAGTTTAATTTAGTTTAGGTTAGGTTAGAGTAGTTTAGTTTAGTTTAGTCTAGTTTAGGTTAGATTAGGTTAGGTTAGTATAGTTTAGTTTAGTTTAGTTTAGTTGAATTTAGTTTAGTTTAGTTTAGTTTAGGGTAGGTTAGGTTGGTTTAGTTTTAGTATAGTTTAGGTTCAGTTAGGTTAGGTTAGTTTAGTTTAGTTTAGTTTATAGTTTAGTTTATACTTTAGTTTTTATTTTACTTTATAGTTTAGTTTAGTATAGTGTAGTTTAGTTTGGTTTAGTTTTGTTTACTTTAGTTTGGTTTAGTTTCGTTTAGGTTAGGTTAGGTTATGTTAGATTAGGTTAGATTAGGTTAGGTAAGCTTAGTTTAGTTTAGTTTACTTTAAGTTAGGTTAGGTTAGGTAAGGTTAGTTAAGATTAGTTTAGTTTAGTTTAGTTAGGTTTAGTTTAGTTTATAATTTAGTTCAGTTTAGTTATAGCTTATTTTATAGTTTAGTTTAATTTATAGTTTAATTTATAGTTAAGTTTAGTTTAGTTTAGATTAATTAAGTTTAGCTTAGTTTAGTTTAGTTCAGTTTAGGTTATGTTAGGGTAGCTTATGTTAGGTTAGGTTAGGTTAGTTTAGTTTATAGTTTAATTTTTAGTTTAGTTTAGTTTATAGTTTAGTTTATAGTTTAGTTTAGTTTAGTTTATAATAGTTTAAGTTAGTTTAGTTTGGGTTAGGTTAGGTTAGTTTACTTTAGTTTAGTTTAGGTTAGGTTGGGCTAGGTTAAGTTAGGTTAGGTTAGTTTAGATTAGTTTAGTTTAGTTTAATTTATAGTTTAATTTACTTTAGTTTATTATTTAATTTAGTTTAGTTTAGTTTATATTTTCGTTTACAGTTTAGTTTGGTTTAGTTTAGTTTAGGTTAGAGTAATTTAGTTTAGTTTAGTTTAGGTTAGATTAGGTTAGGTTAGTGTAGTTTAGTTAAGTTTAGTTTAGTTGAATTTAGTTTAGTTTAGTTTAGGGTAGGTTAGGTTGGTTTAGTTTTAGTATAGTTTAGGTTCAGTTAGGTTAGGTTAGTTTAGTTTAGTTTAGTTTACTTTAGTTTATTATTTAATTTAGTTTAGTTTAGTTTATAGTTTCGTTTATAGTTAAGTTTGGTTTAGTTTAGTTTTATTTAGTATAACTTAGATTAGTTTAGTTATTTTTAGGTTAGGTTAGGTTAGGTGAGGTTAGTTTAGTTCAGTTTAGTTTAATTTAGTTTAGTTTAGTTTATAGTTTAGTTTAGTTTAGTTTACAGTTCAATTTATAGTTTAGTTTAGTTTATTTTATCGTTTAGTTTAGTTTAGTATAGTTTAGTTTAGGTTAGAGTAGGTTAGTTTAGATTAGTTTAGTTTAGCGCAGTTTAGGTTAGGTTAAGTTACGTTATTTCGTTTGGTTTAGTTTAGTTTAGTTTATAGTTTAGTTTAGTTTAAAGTTTAGTTTATAGTTTAGTTTATAGTTTAGTTTAGATTAGTGTAGTTTAGTTTGGTTTAGTTTATTTTAGTTTAGGTCAGTTTAGTTTCGTTTAGCTTAGGTTATGTTATATTAGGTGAGCTTAGGTTAGCTTAGTTTACCCTAGTTTAGTTTAGGTTAGGTAAGGTTAGAATAGGTTAGTTAAATTTAGTTTAGTTTAGTTTAGTTAGGTTTAGTTTAATTATAGTTTAGTTTATAGTTTAGTTTAGATTATAGTTTAATTTATAGTTTAGTTTAGTTTACCTTATAGTTTAGTTTAGTTAATTTATATTTTAATTTAGTTTTGTTTAGTTTAATTTAGTTTAGTTTAGTTCATAGTTTTGTTTATAGTTTAGTTTAGTTTAGTTTAGTTTAGGTTATGTTAGGTTAGTTTAGTTTAGTTTAGTTTAGGTTAGGTTAGGCTAGGTTAGGTAAGTTTAATTTAGTTTAGTTTAGTTTAGTTAAAATTAGTTTGTAGTTTAGTTTATAGTTTAGTTTGTAGTTTAGTTTAGTTTAGTTTAGTTTGGTTTAGTTTAGTTTAGGTTAAGTAATGTTTGGTTCGTTTAGTTTAATTTAGTTTAGATTAGGTTACGTTAGATTAGGTTAGTGTAGTTAAGTTTAGTTTAATTGAATTTATTTTGTAGTTTAATTTATAGTTTAGTTTAGTTTACTTTATAGTTTAGTTTAGTTAATTTATAGTTTATTTTATTTTAGTTTAATCTAGTTTAATTTAGTTTACTTTAGTTTATAGTTTTGTTTATAGTTTAGTTTAGTTTATTTTAGTTTAGTTTATTGTTTAGTTTAGTTTATAGTTTATTTACAATTTTGTTTAGTTTAGTTTAGTTTAGTTTAGTTTGGGTTAGGTTGGGTTAGGTTAGGTTAGTTTAGATTAGTTTAGTTTATAGTTTAGTTTAATTTAGTTTACAGTTTAGTGTATCCTTTAGTTTATGGTGTAGTTTATAGTTTAGTTTAATTTAGTGTAGTTTAGTTTGGTTTAGCTTAGTATAGTTTTGTTTACTTTAGGTTAGGTGAGATTATGTTAAGTTAGGTTAGCTTACTTTAGTTTAGTTTAGTTTAGGTTAGGTTAGGTTAGTTTATTTAACTTTGGTTTAGTTTAGTTTAGTTTAGTTTATAGTTTAGTTTATAGTTTAGTTTATATTAGTTTAGTTTATAGTTTAATTTATAATTTAGTTTACTTTAGTTTAATTTAGTTTACAGTAGGTTAGGTTAGGTTAGGTTAGTTTAGTTTACTTTTGGTTAGGTTAAGTTAGGTTGGGTTAGGTTAATTTACTTTAGTTGAGTTTAATTTAGTTTAGTTTAGTTTATAGTTTAATTTATAGTTTAGTTTAGTTTACCTTATAGTTTAGTTTAGTTAATTTATATTTTAATTTAGTTTAGTTTAGTTTAATTTAGTTTAGTTTAGTTCATAATTTTGTTTATAGTTTAGTTTAGTTTAGTTTAGTTTAGTTTAGTTTAGGTTATGTTAGGTTAGTTTAGTTTAGTTTAGTTTAGGTTAGGTTAGGCTAGGGTAGGTAAGTTTAATTTAGTTTAGTTTAGTTTAGTTAAAATTAGTTTGTAGTTTAGTTTATAGTTTAGTTTAGTTTAGTTTAGTTTGGTTTAGTTTAGTTTAGGTTAAGTAATGTTTGGTTCGTTTAGTTTAATTTAGTTTAGATTAGGTTACGTTAGATTAGGTTAGGGTAGTTAAGTTTAGTTTAATTGAATTTATTTTGTAGTTTAATTTATAGTTTAGTTTAGTTTACTTTATAGTTTAGTTTAGTTAATTTATAGTTTATTTTATTTTAGTTTAATCTAGTTTAATTTAGTTTACTTTAGTTTATAGTTTTGTTTATAGTTTAGTTTAGTTTAGTTTAGGTTAATTTATGTTAGGTTTGTTTAGTTTAGTTTAGTTTAGGTTAGGTTAGGTTAGGATAGGTTAGTGTAGTTTAGTTTAGTTTAGCTGAATTTTGTTTAGTTTAGTTTAGTTTAGTTTAGGCTACCTTAGGTTAGTTTAGTTTAGGCTACCTTAGGTTAGTTTAGTTTAGTGTATGTTACGTTAGGTTAGGTTAGTTTAATTTAGTTTAGTTTATTTTAGTTTATAGTTTAGTTTAGTTTAGTTTAGTTTATAATTTATTTTATAATTTAGTATACTTTAGTTTATAGATTAGTTTATTGTTTAGTTAATATTTTAGTTTATTTTAGTTTACGTTAGGTTAGGTTAGGCAAGGTTAAGTTAGGTTAGGTTAGGTTAGTTTAGTTTAGTTTAGTTTATGTAAGGTTAGGTTAGGTTAGTTCGGTATAGTTTAGTCTAGTTTAGTTTTGTTTATAGTTTAGTTTAGTTCAGTTTATTGTTCAGTTTATAGTTTAGTTTAGTTTAGTTTAAGTTAGGTTGGGTTAGTTTAGTTTAGTTTAGGTTAGGTTAGGTTAAGTTACTTTATTTAGTTTAGTATAGTTTAGTTTAGTTTAGTTTATAGTTTAGTTCATTTTATTTTATAGTTTAGTTTATAGTTTGGTTTAGTTTAGTTAATTTAGGTTAGATTAGGTTAGGTTGGAGTAGTTTAGTATAGGTTAGGTTATGATAGGTTAGTGCAGTTTAATTTAATTTAGTTTAGTTTAGTTAAATTTAATTTAATTTAGTTAGGTCAGTTTAGGTAAGTTAGGTTAGTTTAGTTTAGTATACGTTAGGTTACGTTAGGTAAGTTTAATTCAGTTTAGTTTAGTTTAGTTTATAGTTTAATTTATAGTTTTGCTTATAGTTAATTTAGTTTTGTTTAGTTTAGTTTAGGTTAAATTATTTTAGGTTAGTTTAGTTTAGTTTAGTTCAGGTTAGGTTAGGTTGGGTTAGGTTAGTGTAGTTTCATCAATTTAGTTTATTTTAGTTTAGTTTAGTATGTAGTTCAATTAAGTTTTGTTTTGTTTAATTCAGTTTAGTTTATAGTTTAGTTGAGTTTAGGTTAGTTTAGTTGAGTTTTGCCTAGTTTAGTTTAGTTTAGGTTAGGTTAGGTTAGGTTAGGTTAGTTTATTTTAGTTTAGAATAGGTTATGATAGATTAGGTTAGGTTAGGTTGGTTTGGTTTAGTTTAGTCTAGTTAAGTTTAGTTTAGTTTATACTTAATTTAGTTTAGTTTATTTTATAGTTTAGTTAAGTTTTGTTTATAGTTTAGTTTGCAGTTTAGTATAGTTTAGTTTAGTTTAATTTAGTTTAGCTAAGTTTAGTTTAGATTAGTTTAGTTTAGTTTATAGTTTAATTTATAATTTAGTTTAGTTTAGTTTAGTTTAATTTAGTTTAGAGTAGGTTAGGTTAGTTTAGTTTAGTTTAGTTTAGTTTAGGTTAGGTTAGGTTAGTTTAATTTATTTGTGTTTCATTTAGTTTAGTTTGGTTTATAGTTTAATTTATAGTTTAGTTTAGTTTACTTTATAGTTTAGTTTAGTTAATTTATAGTTTAATTTAGTTTAGTTTAGTTTAATTTAGTTTCGTTTAGTTTATAGTTTGGTTTATAGTTTCGCTTAGTTTAGTTTAGTTTAGTTTAGTTTAGGTTAAGTTATGTTAGGTTAGTTTAGTTTAGTTTTGTTCAGGTTCGGTTAGGTTAGGTTAGGTAAGTTTAATTTAGTTCAGTTTAAATAGTTAAGTTTAGTTTATACTTTAGTTTATAGTTTAGTTTGTAGTTTAGTTTAGTTTAGTTTAGTTTAGTTTAGGTTAAGTTATGTTAGGTTCATTTAGTTTAATTTAGTTTAGATTAGGTTAGGTTAGGTTAGGTTAGGGTATTTAAGTTTAGTTTAGTTGAATATAGTTTAGTTTAGTTCAGTTTAGGTTAGGTTAGGTTAGTTTATTTTAGTTGAGTTTAGGTTAGGTTAGGTTAGGTTAGTTTAGTTTAGTTTAGTTTATTTAAGTATAGTTTAGATTATAGTTCAGTTTAGTTTAGTTTTGTTTAATTTAGTTTAGTTTATAGTTTAGTTGAGTTTAGGTTAGTTTAGTTGAGTTTAGTTTAGTTTAGTTTATTTTAGGTTAGGTTAGTTTGGCTTAGTTTAGTATAGTTAGAGGTTAGTTTATTTTAGTTTAGTTTATAGTTTAGTTTAGTTTTGTTTATAGTTTAGTTTATAGTTTAGTATAGTTTAGTTTATTTTAGTTTAGTTTTGGGTAGGTTTTTTTAGGTTAGGTTAAGTTAGTTTAGTTTAGTTTAGGTTAGGTTAGGTTAGGTAAGGTTAGTTTAGTTTAGTTTAGTTTATGTTAGGTTTGGTTAGTTTATTTTAGTTTAGTTTTGTTTATAGTTTAGTTTAGTTTATAGTTTAGTTTATAGTTTAGTTAGTTTAGTTTATAGTTTAATTTAATTTAGTTTAGTTTAGTTTAGTTTAGTTTAATTTAGGTTAATTTAGTTTAGTTTAGTTTAGGTTAGGTTAAGTTAGGTTAGGTTAGGTTAGTTTAGTTTAGTATAATTTAGTTTAGCTTAAAATATAATATCTTTAGTTTATAGTTTAGTTCATAGTTTTCTTTAGATTAGTTTAGTTTTGGTTACGTTAGAGTAGTTTACTTTAGTTTAGTTTAGTTTAGTTTAGGTTAGATTAGGTTAGGTTAGTGTAGTTTTAATTTAATTTAGTTTAGTTGAATTTAATTTAGTTTAGTTTAGTTTAGGTTAGGTTAGGTTAGTTTAGGTTAGATTTAGTTAGGTTAGTGTAGTTTAGTTTAGTTTAGTTTAGTTTGTAGTTTAGTTTAGTTTAGTGCAGTTTAGTTTGGTTTAGTTTTGTTTAGTTTAGTTTACTTCAGTTTCGTTTAGGTTAGGTTATGTTAGATTAGGTTAGCTTGGGTTGGCTTAGTTTAGTTTTGTTTACTTTCGGTTAGGTTAGGATAGGTTAGGTTAGTTTAGGTTAGATTTAGTTAGGTTAGTGTAGTTTAGTTTAGTTTAGTTTAGTTTGTAGTTTAGTTTAGTTTAGTGTAGTTTAGTTAAGTTTAGTTTAGTTTATAGTTTAGTTCAGTTTAGTTTATAGCTTAGTTTAGTTTAGTTTATTTTAGGGTAGTTTATGTTAGGTTAGGTTTAGTTAGTTTAGTTTATAGTTTAATTTATGGTTTACTTTAGTTTATAGTTTAGTTTATAGTTTAGTTTAGTTTCGTTTATAATAGTTTAGTTTAGGTTAGGTTGGGACGGTTTAGTTTAGTTTAGTTTAGGTTAGGTTAGGTTAGGTTAGGTTAGGTTAGGTGTGTTCAGTTTAGTATAGTTTAGTTTAGTTTAAAATATAGTATCTTTAGTTTATAGTTTTGTTTATAGCTTTGTTTAGTTTAGTTTAGTTTAGTTTAGGTTAGGTTAGAGTAGTTTTGTTTAGTTTAGTTTAATTTAGGTTAGATTAGGTTAGGTTAGTGTAGTTTAGTTTAGTTTAGTTTAGTTGAATTTAGTTTAGTTTAGTTTAGTTTAGGGTAGGTTAGGTTGGTTTAGTTTTAGTATAATTTAGTTTCAGTTAGGTTAGGTTTGTTTAGGTTAGTTTAGTTTATACTTTAGTTTATACTTTAGTTTATATTTTACTTTATAGTTTAGTTTAGTTTATCGTAGTTTAGTTTGGTTTAGTTTTGTTTAGTTTAGATTTGTTTAGTTTCGTTTAGGTTAGGTTATGTTAGATTAGGTTAGATTAGGTTAGGTAAGCTTAGTTTAGTTTAGTTTACTTTAAGTTAGGTTAGCTTAGGTTAGGTTAGGTAAGATTAGTTTAGTTTAGTTTAGTTAGGTTTAGTTTAGTTTATAATTTAGTTCAGTTTAGTTTATAGCTTAGTTTATAGTTTAGTTTAGTTTATAGTTTAATTTATAGTTAAGTTTAGTTTAGTTCAGTTTAATTAAGTTTAGCTTAGTTTAGTTTAGTTCAGTTTAGGTTATTTTAGGGTAGCTTATGTTAGGTTAGGTTAGATTAGTTTAGTTTATAGTTTAATTTATAATTTAGTTTATTTTATAGTTTAGTTTATAGTTTAGTTTAGTATAATTTATAGCTTAGTTTAGTTTATAATAGTTTAAGTTAGTTTAGGTTAGGTTAGGTTAGTTTACTTTAGTTTAGTTTAGGTTAGGTTAGGCTAGTTTAAGTTAGGTTAGGTTAGTTTAGATTAGTTTAGTTTAGTTTATTTTATAGTTTAGTTTATTTTAGTTTATTATTTAATTTAGTTTAGTTTAGTTTATAGTTTCGTTTACAGCTTAGTTTGGTTTAGTTTAGTTTAATTTAGTTTTGCTTAGATTAGTTTAGTTTGTTTTAGGTTAGGTTAAGTTAGGTGAGGTTAGTTTAGATTAGATGAGTTTAATTTAGTTTAGTTTAGTTTATAGTTTACTTTAGTTTACTTTAGTTTATAGTTCAATTTATGGTTTAGTTTAGTTTAGTTTATGGTTTAGTTTATTGTTTAGTTTAGTTTAGTTTAGTATAGTTTAGGTTAGGTTAGGTTAGTTTAGATTAGTTTAGTTTAGGTCAGTTTAGGTTAGGTTAAGTTAGGTTAGGTTAGTTTAGTTTTGTTTATAGTTTAATTTATTTTAGTTTACAGTTTATTGTACAGCTCAGTTTAGTTTAGTTTAGTATAGTATAGTTTACTTTAGTTTAGGTTAGGTTAGGTAAGGTTAATTTAGATTAAATTAGTTTAGTTTAGCTTTGTATATAGTTTAATTTACTTTAGTTTATAGCTTAATTTAGTTTACTTTAGGTTATTTTAATTTGGTTTAGTTTAGTTTATTTTAGGTTAGGTTAGGTTAGTTTAGTTTAGTATAGGTTATGTTAGATTATTTTAGTTTACTTCAGTTTAGTTTAGTTTAGTTTATAGTTTAATTTATAGTTATTTTTATAGTTAATTTAGTTTAGTTTAGGTTAAATTATGTTAATTTACTTTAGTTTAGTTTAGGTTAGGTTAGGTTGGGTTAGGTTAGTGTAGTTTAATTTAGTTTAGTTGAATTTAGTTTAGATTATTTTAGTTTAGGTTACGTTAGGTTAGTTTAGTTTAGTTTAGTGTAGTTTAGTTTTGTTTAGGTTAGGTTAGGTTAGGTTAGTTTAGATTAGTTTAGGTTAGGTTATGTTAGATTAGGTTAGGTTAGGTTAGTTTGGTTTAGTTTAGTCTAGTTAAGTTTAGTTCAGTTTATTCTTTAGTTTAATTTAGTTTATTTTATAGTTTAGTTTAGTTTTGTTTATAGTTTAGTTTGCAGTTTAGTATAGTTTAGTTTAGTTTAATTTAGTTTAGGTTAAGTAAGGTTAGGTTAGGTTAGGTTAGGTTAGGTTAGTTTAGTTTAGTTTAGTTTATAAATTAGTTTATAGTTTAGTTTAGTTTAGTTTATTGTGGGTTATGTTAAGTAAGGTTATGTTAGTTTAGTTTAGTTTAGTTTATACTTTAGTTCAGTTTATAGTTTAGTTTATAGTTTAGTTTAGTTTATAATAGTTTAGTTTAGGTTAAGTTAGGTTAGTTTAGTTTAGTTTAGTTTAGGTTAGATTTGGCTGGGTTAAGTTAGGTTAGGTTAGTTTAGGCTAGTTTAGTTTAGTTTACTTTAGTTTTTTATTTAATTTAGTGTAGTTTAGTTTATAGTTTAGTTTATAGTTTAGTTTATTTTAGTTTGTAGTTTAATTTAGTTTTGTTTAATTTAGTTTAGTTTGGGTTAGGTTAGTTTAGTTTAGTTTCGTTTAATTTAGTTTAGTTCAGTTTATAGTTTAGTTATGTTTAGTTTATAGTTTAATTTATAATTTAGTTTAGTTTAGTTTATCTTTTAGTTTATCGTTTAGTTTAGTTTAGATTAGTTTAGTTTAGGTCAGTTTAGATAAGGTTAAGTTAGGTTAGGTTAGTTTAGATTAGTTTAGTTTAGTTTAGTTTATAGTTTAGTTTATTTTAGTTTACAGTTTAATTTAGTTTAATTTAGTTTAGTTTAGTTTATTTTAGGTTAGGTTAGGTTAGGTTAATTTAGTTTAGTTTAGGTTAGGTTAGGTAAGTTTAATTTAGTTTAGTTTAGTTTAGTTTAATTTAGGTTAGGTTAGTTTATTTTAGTTTAGTTTAGTTTATAGTTTAGATTAGTTTAGTTTACAGGTTAGCTTATCCTTTAGTTTATAGTGTAGTTTATAGTTTAGTTTAATTTAGTGTAGTTTAGTTTGGTGTAGTTTAGTATAGTTTTGTTTACCTTTGGTTAGGTGAGATTATGTTAGGTTAGGTTAGCTTACTTTAGTTTAGTTTAGGTTAGGTTAGATTAGGTTAGTTTAGTTAACTTTGGTTTAGTTTAGTTTAGTTAGTTTAGTTTATAATTTAGTTTATAGTTATATTTAGTTTAGTTTATAGTTTAATTTATAATTTAGTTTAGTTTAGTTTAGTTTAGTTTAGTTTAATTTAATTTTGAGTATGTTAGGTTAGGTTAGGTTAATTTAGTTTAGTTGAGTTTAATTTAGTTTAGTTTAGTTTAGTTTATAATTTAATTTATAGTTTAGTTTAGTTTACTTTATAGTTTAGTTTAGTTAATTTATAGTTTAATTTAGTTTAGTTTAGTATAATTTAGTTTAGTTTAGATTATAGTTTTGTTTATAGTTTAGTTTAGTTTAGTTTAGGTTAAGTTTAGTTTAATTTAGTTTAGATTAGGTTACGTTAGATTAGGTTAGGGTAGTTAAGTTTAGTTTAGTTGAATTTAGTTTATAGTTTAATTTATAGTTTAGTTTAGTTTAGTTTATAGTTTAGTTTAGTTAATTTACAGTTTAATATACTTTAGTTTAGTCTAGTTTAATTTAGTTTACTTTAATTTATAGTTTTGTTTATAGTTTAGTTTAGTTTAGGTTAATTTATGTGAGGTTAGTTTAGTTTAGATTAGGTTATGTTAGGTTAGGCAAGGCTAGTGTAGTTTATTTTAGTTTAGCTAAATTTTGTTTAGTTTAGTTTAGGATACGTTAGGTTAGTTTAGTTTAGTTTAGTTAAGTGTATGTTAGGTTAGGTTAGTGTAATTTAGTTTAGTTTATTTTAGTTTATAGTTTAGTTTAGTTTAGTTTATAATTTATTTTATAGTTTAGTATACGTTAGTTTATAGATTAGTTTATAGTTTAGATAATATTTTAGTTTAGTTTAGTTTAGATTAGGTTAGGGAAGGTTAGGTTAGGTTAGTTTATTTTAGTTTAGTTTATGTAAGGTTAGGTTAGGTTAGTTTGGTATAGTTTAGGTTAGTTTTGTTTATAGTTCAGTTTATAGTTTAGTTTAGTTTAGGTTAGGTTGGTTTAGTTTAGTTTAGGTTAGGTTAGGTTAAGTTAGGTTAGTTTAGTTTAGTATAGTTTAGTTTAGTTTAGTTTATAGTTTAGTTTAATTTATTTTATAGTTTAGATTATAGTTTTGTTTAGTTTAGTTTAGTTTAGTTAGTTTAGGTTAGGTTAGGTTAGTTTAGAGTAGTTTAGTTTAGGTTAGGATATGATAGGTTAGTGCAGGTTAATTTAATTTAGTTTAGTTTAGTTGAATTTAATTTATTTTAGTTAGGTCAGTTTAGGTAAGTTAGGTTAGTTTAGTTTAGTATAGGTTAGGTTAGGTTAGGTTGGGTTAAGTTAGTGTAGTTTCATTTAGTTTGGTTTATTTAAGTTTAGTTTAATATGAGGTTCCGTTTAGTTTAGTTTTGTTTAATTTAGTTTAGTTTATAGTTTAGTTGAGTTTAGGTTAGTTTAGTTGAGTTTAGTTTAGTTTAGTATAGGTTAGGTTAGGTTAGATTAACTTTGTTTAGGATAGGTTATGTTAGATTAGGTTAGGTTAGTTTGGTTTAGTTTAGGTTAGGTTAGGTTAGGATAGGTTAGGTTAGTTTAAGTTAGATTTAGTTAGGTTAGTGTAGTTTAGTTTAGTTTAGTTTAGTTTGTAGTTTAGTTTAGTTTAGTGTAGTTTAGTTAAGTTTAGTTTAGTTTATAGTTTAGTTCAGTTTAGTTTATAGCTTAGTTTAGTTAAGTTTATTTTAGGGTAGCTTATGTTAGGTTAGGTTTAGTTAGTTTAGTTTATAGTTTAATTTATGGTTTACTTTAGTTTATAGTTTAATTTATAGTTTAGTTTAGTTTCGTTTATAATAGTTTAGTTTAGGTTAGGTTGGGACGGTTTAGTTTAGTTTAGTTTAGGTTAGGTTAGGTTGACTAGGTTAAGTTATGTTAGGTTAGTTTAGATTAGTTTAGTTTAGTTTAGTTTATAGCTTAGTTTACTTTAGTTTATTATTTAATTTAGTTTAGTTTTGTTTATAGTTTCATTTATAGTTTAGTTTGATTTAGTTCAGTTTAATTTAGTTTACCTTAGGTAAGTTTAGTTTGTTTTAGGTTAGGTTAGGTTAGGTGAGGTTAGTTTAATTTAGTTTAGTTTAATTTAGTTTAGTTTAGTTTATAGATTAGTTTAGTTAAGTTTATAGTTCAATTTATAGTTTAGTTTAGTTTAGTTTATAGTTTAGTTTATCGTTTAGTTTAGTTTAGTATAGTTTAGTTTATTTTAGGTTAGAGTAGGTTAGTTTAGATTAGTTTAGTTTAGGGCAGTTTAGGTTAGTTTAAGTTACGTTATTTTGTTGAGTTTGGTTTAGTTTAGTTTAGTTTAGTTTAGTTTATAGTATAGTTTATAGTTTAGTTTATAGTTTAGTTTATAGTTTAGTTTAAATTAGTGTAGTATAGTTTGGTTTAATTTATTTTAGTTTAGTTTAGTTTAGTTTAGTTTCGTTTAGCTTAGGTTGTGTTACATTAGGTTAGCTTAGGTTAGCTTAGTTTACCCTGGTTTAGTTTAGGTTAGGTAAGGTTAGAATAGGTTAGTTAAGTTTAGTTTAGTTTAGTTTAGTTAGGTTTAGTTTAGTTTATAGTTTAGTTTAGTTTAGTTTATAGTTTAAATTATAGTTTAGTTTAGATTATAGTTTAATTTATAGTTTAGTTTAGATTGGTTTAGTTTAATTTAGTTTAGCTTTCTTTAGTTTCGTTTAGTTTACCTTAGTTTAGGATATGTTAGGTTGGGTTAGGTTAGGTTAGGTTTGTTTAATTTAGTTTAGGTTAGGTTAGGTTACGTTAGGTTAGGTTAGGTTAGGTTAAGTTAGGTTAGTTTAGAATAGTTTAGTTTAGTATAATTTAGTTTATAGTTTAGTTTAGTTTAGTTTATAGTTTAATTTAGTTTAGTTTAGTTTAATTTAGTTTAGTTTACGTTAGGTTAAGTTAGGTAAGTTTAATTTAGTTTAGTTTAGTTTAGTTAAGTTTAGTTTATAGTTCAGTTTATAGTTTGGTTTGCAGTTTAGTTTAGTTTAGTTCAGTTTAGGTTAAGTTATGTTAGGTTCGTTTAGTTTAATTTAGTTTAGATTAGGTTAGGTTATATTAGGTTAGGTTAGGGTAGTTTAGTTTAGTTTAGCTAAATTTAGTTTAATTTAGTTTAGTTTAGGTTAGGTTAAGTTAGGTAAGTTTAATTTAGTTAAGTTTGGTTTAGTTTAGTTTATAGTTTAGTTTATAGTTTTGTTTATAATTTAGTTTAGTTTAGTTTGGTTTAGGATAGGTAACGTTAGGTTAGGTTATGTTAGATTAGGTTATGTTAGGTTAGTTTAATTTAGTTTAATTTAGTTTATGTTAGTTTAGGTTAGTTTAGTTGAGTTTAGTATTGTTTATAGTTTAGTTTACTTAGTTTATAATTTAGTTTAGTTTAGTTTATAGTTTAATTTAGTTTAATTTAGTTTAGTTTAGTTTAATTTAGGTTAGGTTAGTTTAGTTTAGTTTAGGTAAGGTTAGGGTAATTTAGTTTATTTAGTTTAGTATATTATAGTTTAGTTTAGTTTAGTTTATAGTTTAGTTTAGTTAATTTAGTTTATAGTTTAGTTTAGTTTAGTTTAGTTTGGTTTAGTTTTTAGTTTATAGTTTATAGTTTAGTTTATAGTTTTGTTTAGTTTAGTTTAGTTTAGTTTAGGTTATTTTAGGTTAGGTTGGAGTAGTTTATTTTAGTATAGTGTAGTTTACTTTTGCTAATAGTTTAGTTTAGTTTAGTTTATATATCAGTTTATAGTTCAGTTTAGTTTAGTTTAGTTTAGGTTAGGTTGGGTTAGTTTAGTTTAGTATAGGTTAGGTTAGGTTAGTTAAGTTTAATTCAGTTTAGTTTAGTTTAGTTTATAGTTTAATTTATAGGTTTGTTTATAGTTAATTTAGTTTAGTTTAGGTTAAATTGTGTTAGGTTATTTAAGTTTAGTTTAGTTTAGGTTAGGTTAGGTTGGGTTAGGTTAGTGTAGTTTAATTTAATTTAGTTGAATTTAGTTTAGTTAAGTTTAGTTTAGGTTACGTTAGATTAGTTTAGTTTAGTTTAGGTGAGGTTTGGTTAGGTTAGTTTAGTTCTGTTAATTTATTTTAGTTTATACATTAGTTTAATTTAGTTTATAGTTTAGTTTAGAGTATAGTTTAATTTAGTGTAGTTTAATATTGTTTAAGTTAATTTAGGTTAGGTTAGTTTGGTTTAGTTTAGTTTAGGGTAGGTTATGTTATATTAGGTTAGGTTAGGTTAGTTTGGTTTCGTTTAGTCTAGTTAAGTTTAGTTTAGTTTATTTTATAGTTTAGTTTAGTTTTGTTTATAGTTTAGTTTGCAGTTTAGTATAGTTTAGTTTAATTTAATTTAGTTTAGATTAAGTAAGGTTAAGTTAGGTTAGTTTAGTTTAGTTTAATTTATGTTAGGTTAGGTTAGGTTAGGTTAGGTTAGGTTAGGTTAGTTTAGTTTAGTTTTCTTTAGTTGAATTTAGTTTAGTTTAGTTCAGTTTAGGTTACGTTAGGTTACTTTAGGTTAGTTTATGTTAGGTTAGGTTAGGTTACGTTACGTTAGGTTAGATTAGTTTAGTTAAGTTTATTTTAGTTTAGTTTAGTTTATAGTTCAGTTTAATTTAGTTTTGTTTAATTTAGTTTAGTTTATAGTTTAGTTCAGTTTAGGTTAGTTTATTTGAGTTTAGTTTAGTATAGTTTAGTGTATTTTAGGTTAGGTTAGTTTAGTTTAGTTTAGTTTAGTTTTGTTTAATTTAGGTTAATTTAGTTTTTGTTTAGTTTAGTTTAGTTTAATTTAGGTTAATTTTGTTTAGTTTAGTTTAGTTTAGGTTAAGTTAGTTTAGGTTACGTTAGGTTAGGTTAGGTTAAGTTAGTTCAGTTTAGTATAGTTTACTTTATTTTAAAATATAGTATCTTTAGTTTATAGTTTAGTTCATAGCTTTGTTTAGTTCAGTTTAGTTTAATTTAGTTAGGTTAGGGTAGTTTAGTTTTGTTTAGTTAAGTTTAGTTTAGTTTAGGTTAGATTAGGTTAGGTTAGTGTTGTTTAGTTTAGTTTAGTTTAGTTGAATTTAGTTTAGTTTAGTTCAGTTTAGGTTAGGTTAAGTTAGGTTAGTTTAGATTAATTTAGTATATAGTTTAGGTTATTTTAGTTTATAGTTTCATTTTCTTTAGTTTAGTTTAGGTTAAGTTAGGTTAATTTAGTTTAGTTTAGGTTAGTTTAGGTGAGGTTAGGTTAGGTTAGTTTATTTCTATTTAGTTTATTGAAGTTTATAGTTTAGTTTAGTTTTGTTTATGGTTTAGTTTATAGTTTAGATTAGTTTAGAGTAGTATAGTTTGGTTTAGTTTACTTTAGTTTAGTTTAGTTTCGTTTAGGTTAGGTTATGTTAGGATAGGTTAGGTTAGGCTAGCTTAGTTTATTTTAGTTCAGTATTTATTAGGTTAATTTGGTTAGTTAATATTAGTTTACTTTAGATTAGTTAAGTTTAGTTATGTTTATAGATTAGTTTAGTTTAGTTTCGTTTATAGTTTATATTATAGTTTAGTTTAGTTTAGTTTATAGTTTCGTTTATAGTTTAATTTTGTTTAGTATAGTTTAATTTAGTTTAGCTTAGTTTAGTTAGTTTAGGTTAGTTTAGTTTAGGTAAGGTTATGTTAGGTTAGTTTAGAATAGTTTAGTTTAGGTTAGGTAAAGTTAAGTAAGTATAATTTAGTTGATTTTGGTTTAGAATAGTTTATAGTTTAGTTTATAGTTTAGTTTAGTTTATAGTTTAGTTTATAGTTTAGTTAATTTAGTATAGTTTAGTTTAGTTTATGTTAGGTTAGTTTAGTTTAGCTTAGTTTAGGTCAGTTGAGTTTAGGATTAGTTAGGTTAGGTTAGTTTAGATTACTTTAATTTAGTTTAGTTTAGTTTATAGTTTAGTTTAGTTAAGTTTATAGTTTAATTTACTTTAGTTTAGTTTAATTTATTTTCGTTTAGTTTAGTTTACGTTAGGTTATATTAGGTTAATTTAGTTTAGTTTAGTTTAGGTTAGGTTAAGTTAGGTAAGTTTAATTTAGTTAAGTTTGGTTTAGTTTAGTTTATAGTTTAGTTTATAGTTTTGTTTATAATTTAGTTTAGTTTAGTTTTGTTTAGGATAGGTAACGTTAGGTTAGGTTATGTTAGATTAGGTTATGTTAGGTTAGTTTAATTTAGTTTAATTTAGTTTATGTTAGTTTAGGTTAGTTTAGTTGAGTTTAGTATTGTTTATAGTTTAGTTTACTTAGTTTATAGTTTAGTTTAGTTTATAGTTTAGTTTAGTTTTGTTTATAGTTAAGTTTATAATTTAGTATAGTTTAGTTTAATTTAATTCGGTTTAGCTAAGTTTAGTTTAGTTTAGTTAAGTTTAGTTTTGGGTAGGTTATGTTAGGTTAGGTTAGGTTTGTTTAGTTTAGTTTAGGTTAGTTTAGGTTAGGTTAGGTTAGTTTAGTTGAGTTTAGTTTAGTTTAGGTTAGGTTAGGTAGGTTTAGGTTAGGTTGGGTTAGGTTAGTTTAGTTTAGTCTAGTTTATGTTAGGTTAGGTTAGTTTAGTTTAGTTAGGTTTTGTTTATAATTTAGTTTAGTTTAGTTTATAGTTTAGTTCATAGTTTATTTTCGTTTAATATATAGTTTAATTTAGTTTAGTTTAATTTATTTTAATTTAGGTTAATTTAGTTTAGTTTAGTTTAGGTTAGGTTAGGTTAGGTTAGGTTAGGTTAGGTTAAGTTAGTTCATTTTAGAATAGTTTAGTTTAGTTTAAAATATAGTATCTTTAGTTTATAGTTTAGTTCATAGTTTTGTTTAGTTTAGTTTAATTTAGTTTAGGTTAGGTTAGAGTAGTTTAGTTTAGTTTAGTCTATTTTAGGTTAGATTAGGTTAGGTTAGTATAGTTTAGTTTAGTTTAGTTTAGTTGAATTTAGTTTAGTTTAGTTTAGTTTAGTTTAGGGTAGGTTAGGTTGGTTTAGTTTTAGTAAAGTTTTGGTTCAGTTAGGTTAGGTTAGTTTAGTTTAGTTTAGTTTATAGTTTAGTTTATACTTTAGTTTATATTTTACTTTATAGTTTAGTTTAGTTTAGTTTAGTGTAGTTTAGTTTGGTTTAGTTTTGATTACTTTAGTTTTGTTTAGTTTCGTTTAGGTTAGGTTATGTTAGATTAGGTTAGATTAGGTTAGGTAAGCTTAGTTTAGTTTAGTTTACTTTAAGTTAGGTTAGGTTAGGTAAGGTTAGTTAAGATTAGTTTAGTTTAGTTTAGTTAGGTTTAGTTTAGTTTATAATTTAGTTCAGTTTAGTTATAGCTTATTTTATAGTTTAGTTTAGTTTATAGTTTAATTTATAGTTAAGTTTAGTTTAGTTTAGATTAATTAAGTTTAGCTTAGTTTAGTTTAGTTCAGTTTAGGTTATGTTAGGGTAGCTTATGTTAGGTTAGGTTAGGTTAGTTTAGTTTATAGTTTAATTTTTAGTTTAGTTTAGTTTATAGTTAATTTATAGTTTAGTTTAGTTTAGTTCATAATAGTTTAAGTTAGTTTAGTTTGGGTTAGGTTAGGTTAGTTTACTTTAGTTTAGTTTAGGTTAGGTTGGGCTAGGTTAAGTTAGGTTAGGTTAGTTTAGATTAGTTTAGTTAATTTAATTTATAGTTTAATTTACTTTAGTTTATTATTTAATTTAGTTTAGTTTAGTTTATAGTTTCGTTTACAGTTTAGTTTGGTTTAGTTTAGTTTAATTTAGTTTAGCTTAGATTAGTTTAGTTTGTTTTAGGTTAGGTTAAGTTAGGTGAGGTTAGTTAGTTTAGATGAGTTTAATTTAGTTTAGTTTAGTTTATAGTTTAGTTTAGATTACTTTAGTTTATAGTTCAATTTATAGTTTAATTTAGTTTATAGTTTAGTTTATCGTTTAGTTTAGTTTAGTTTAGTTTAGTATAGTTTAGGTTAGGTTAGGTTAGTTTAGATTAGTTTAGTTAGGGTCAGTTTAGGTTAGGTTAAGTTAGGTTAGGTTAGTTTAATTTTGTTTATAGTTTAGTTTATTTTAGTTTACAGTTTATTGTACAGCTCATTATAGTTTAGTTTAGTATAGTATAGTTTACTTTAATTTAGGTTAGGTTGGGTTAGTTTAGTTTAGTTTATAGTTTAGTTTAGTTTAGTTTACAGTTTAGTTTATCCTTTAGTTTATAGTGTAGTTTATAGTTTAGTTTAATTTAGTGTAGTTTAGTTGGG
Organism: Metallyticus violacea; assembly: GCA_030762175.1. NCBI lineage: Eukaryota > Metazoa > Arthropoda > Insecta > Mantodea > Metallyticidae > Metallyticus > Metallyticus violacea. The sequence goes on along the minus strand of CM060835.1, from coordinate 97,362,373 downwards.
TTAGTTTAGTATAGTTTAGTTTACTTTAGGTTATTTTAGATTATGTTAGGTTTGGTTAGCATACTTTAGTTTAGTTTAGTTTAGGTTAGGTTAGGTTAGTTTAGTTTAGTTAACTTTGGTTTAGTTTAGTTTAGTTTAGTTTATAGTTTAGTATATAGTTTAGTTTAGTTAAGTTTATAGTTTAATTTATAATTTATTTTAGTTTAGTTTAATTTAGTTTAGAGTAGGTTAGGTTAGGTTAGGTTAGTTTAGTTTAGGTTAGGTAAGGTTAGGTTAGGTTAATTTAGTTTAGTTGAGTTTAATTTAGTTTAGTTTAGGTTAAGTTATATTAGGTTCGTTTAGTTTAATTTCGTTTAGATTAGGTTAGATTAGATTACGTTAGGGCAGTTAAGTTTAGTTTAGTTGAATTTAGGTTACAGTTTGATTTATAGTTTAGTTTAGTTTACTTTATAGTTTAGTTTAGTTGATTTATAGTTTAATTTACTTTAGTTTAGTTTAGTTTAATTTAGTTTACTTTAGTTTATAGTTTTGTTTATAGTTTAGTTTAGTTTAGTTTAGGTTAATTTATGTTACGTTACTTTAGTTTAGTTTAGTTTAGTTTAGGTTAGGTTAGGTAAGGTTAGGTTAGGTTAGGTTAGTGTAGTTTAGTTTAGTTTAGCTGAATTTTGTTTAGTTTAGTTTAGTTTAGTTTAGGTTACGTTAGGTTAGTTTAGTTTAGTTTAATGTATGTTAGGTAAGGTTAGGTTAGTTTAGTTTAGTTTAGTTTAGTTTATAGTTTAGTTTAGTTTAGTTTATCATTTATTTTATAATTTAGTATACTTTAATTTATAGATTAGTTTATAGTTTAGTTAAAATTTTAGTGTAGTTTATTTTAGTTTAGGTTAGGTTACGGAAGGTTAGGTTAGGTTAGTTTAGATTAGTTTGGTTTATGTAAAGTTAGGTCAGGTTAGTTTAGTATAGTTTAGTTTACTTTTGTTTACAGTTTAGTTAAGTTTAGTTTATAGGTCCGTTTATAGTTTAGTTTAATTTAGGTTAGGTTGGGTTAGTTCAGTTTAGTTTAGTTTGGGTTAGGTTAGGTCAGTTTAGTTTAGTTTACAGTTTAGTTTATTTTTAGTTTGTAGTGTAGATTTTAGTTTAGTTTAATTTAGTGTAGTTTAGTTTGGTTTAGTTTAGTATAGTTTCGTTTACATTAGGTTATGTTAGATTGGGTTAGGTTAGATTAGCTTACTTTAGTTTAGTTTAGTTTAGGTTAGGTTAGGTTAGATTAGTTTAGTTAAGTTTAGTTTAATTTAGTTTAGTTTAGTTTAGTTTAGTGTATAGTTTAGGTAATCGTTTAGTTCAGTTTAGATTAGTTTAGTTTAGGTCAGTTTAGTTTAGGTTAAGTTAGCTTAGGTTAGTTTAGATTAGTTTAGTTTAACTTAGTTTAGTTTATAGTTTATTTTATTTTAGTTTGTATTTTAATTTAGATTAGTTTAGCTTAGTTTAGGTTGGGTTATGTTAGATTAGGTTAGATTAGGTTAGTTAGGTTTAGTTTAGTCTAGTTAAATTTAGTTTAGTTATACTTTAGTTTAGTTTAGTTTAGTTTATAGTTTAGTTTAGTTTCCTTTATAGTTAAGTATATAGTTTAGTATAGTTTAGTTTAATTTAATTTAGTTTAGCTAAATTTAGTTTAGTTTAGTTTAGTTTAGATTTGGGTGGGTTATGTTAGGTTAGGTTAGGTTAGTTTAGTTTAGTTTAGGTTAGGTTAGGTTAGGTTAGGTTAGGTTAGTTTAGTTGAGTTTAGTTTAGTTTAGATTAGGTTAGGTAAGGTTATGTTAGGTTAGGTTAGGTTAGTTTAGTTTAGTCTAGTTTATGTTAGGTTAGGTTAGTTTAGTTTAGTTTTGTTTTGTTTATGGTTTAGTTTAGTTTAGTTTATAGTTTAGTTCATAGTTTATTTTAGTTTTATATATAGTTTAATTTAGTTTAGTTTAGTTTAATTTAGGTTAATTTAGTTCAGTTTAGGTTAGGTTAGGTTAGGTTAGGTTAAGTTAGTTCAGTTTAATATAGTTTAGTTTAGTTTAAAATATAGTATCTTTAGTTTATAGTTTAGTTCATAGTTTTGTTTAGTTAAGTTTAGTTTAGGTTAGGTTAGAATGGTTTAGTTTAGTTTAGTTTAATTTAGTTTAGGTTAGATTAGGTTAGGTTGGGTTAGGTTTGTTTAGTTTAGTTGAATTTGGTTACTTTAGTTTAGTTTAGGGTAGGTTAGGTTGGTTTAGTTTTAGTATAGGTTAGGTTCAGTTAGCTTAGGTTAGATTAGTTTAGTTTAGTTTAATTTAGTTTAGTTTATAGTTTAGTTTATTTTAGTTTGTAGTTTAATTTAGTTTAGTTTAGTTTAATTTAGTTTAGGTTAGGTTAGGTTAGGCTAGTTTTGTTTAGTTTAGTTTGGGTTATGTTAGATTAGGTTATATTAGGTTAGTTTGGTTTAGTTTAGTCTAGTTAAATTTAGTTTAGTTATACTTTAGTTTAGTTTAGTTTAGTTTATAGTTTAGTTTAGTTTTGTTTATAGTTAAGTTTATAATTTAGTATAGTTTAGTTTAGTTTAATTTAGTTTAGCTAAGTTTAGTTTAGTTTAGTTTAGTTTAGTTTTGGGTAGGTTATGTTAGGTTAGGTTAGGTTTGTTTAGTTTAGTTTAGGTTAGTTTAGGTTAGGTTAGGTTAGTTTAGTTTAGTTGAGCTTAGTTTAGTTTAGGTTAGGTTAGGTAAGTTTTGGTTAGGTTGGGTTAGGTTAGTTTAGTTCAGTCTAGTTTATGTTAGGTAAGGTTAATTTAGTTTAGTTAGGTTTTGTTTATAGTTTAGTTTAGTTTAGTTTATAGTGTAGTTCATAGTTTATTTTAGTTTAATATATAGTTTAATTAAGTTTAGTTTAGTTTAATTTAGGTTAATTTAGTTTAGTTTAGTTTAGGTTAGGTTAGGTTAGGTTAGGTAAGGTTAGGTTAGGTTAGGTTAGTTCAGTTTAGTATAGTTTAGTTTAAGTTAAAATATAGTATCTTTAGTTTATAGTTTTGTTTATAGTTTTGTTTAGTTTAGTTTAGTTTAGTTTAGGTTAGGTTAGAGTAGTTTTGTTTAGTTTAGTTTAATTTAGGTTAGATTAGGTTAGGTTAGTGTAGTTTAGTTTAGTTTAGTTTAGTTGAATTTAGTTTAGTTTAGTTTAGTTTAGGGTAGGTTAGGTTGGTTTAGTTTTAGTATAATTTAGTTTCAGTTAGGTTAGGTTAGTTTAGTTTAGTTTAGTTTATAGTTTAGTTTATACTTTAGTTTATATTTTACTTTATAGTTTAGTTTAGTTTAGTGTAGTTTATTTTGGTTTAGTTTTGTTTAGTTTAGATTTGTTTAGTTTAGGTTAGGTTATGTTAGATTAGGTTAGATTAGGTTAGGTAAGCTTAGTTTAGTTTACTTTAAGTTAGGATAGGTTAGGTTAGGTTAGGTTAGTTAAGATTAGTTTAGTTTAGTTTAGTTAGGTTTAGTTTAGTTTATAATTTAGTTCATTTTAGTTTATAGCTTAGTTTATAGTTTAGTTTAGTTTATAGTTTAATTTATAGTTAAGTCTACTTTAGTTCAGTTTAATTAAGTTTAGCTTAGTTTAGTTTAGTTCAGTTTAGGTTATTTTTAGGTTGCTTATGTTAGGTTAGGTTAGGTTAGTTTAGTTTATAGTTTAATTTATAATTTAGTTTAGTTTATAGTTTAGTTTATAGTTTAGTTTAGTATAATTTATAGTTTAGTTTAGTTTAGTTTATAATAGTTTAAGTTAGTTTAGGTTAGGTTAGGTTAGTTTACTTTGGTTTAGTTTAGGTTAGGTTAGGCTAGGTTAAGTTAGGTTAGGTTAGTTTAGATTAGTTTAGTTTAGTTTAATTTATAGTTTAGTTTATTTTAGTTTATTATTTAAGTTAATTTAGTTTAGTTTATAGTTTCGTTTACAGCTTAGTTTGGTTTAGTTTAGTTTAATTTAGTTTAGCTTAGATTAGTTTAGTTTGTTTTAGGTTAGGTTAAGTTAGGTGAGGTTAGTTTAGTTTAGATGAGTTTAATTTAGTTTAGTTTAGTTTATAGTTTAGTTTAGTTTACTTTAGTTTATAGTTCAATTTATAGTTTAGTTTAGTTTAGTTTATAGTTTAGTTTATTGTTTAGTTTAGTTTAGTTTAGTATAGTTTAGGTTAGGTTAAGTTAGTTTAGTTTAGTTGAGTTTAGTTTAGTTTAGATTAGGTTAGGTAAGGCTATGTTAGGTTAGGTTAGGTTAGTTTAGTTTAGTCTAGTTTATGTTAGGTTAAGTTAGTATAGTTTAGTTTTGTTTTGTTTATGGTTTAGTTTAGTTTAGTTTATAGTTTAGTTCATAGTTTATTTTAGTTTTATATATAGTTTAATTTAGTTTAGTTTAGTTTAATTTAGGTTAATTTAGTTCAGTTTAGGTTAGGTTAGGTTAGGTTAGGTTAAGTTAGTTCAGTTTAATATAGTTTAGTTTAGTTTAAAATATAGTATCTTTAGTTTATAGTTTAGTTCATAGTTTTGTTTAGTTAAGTTTAGTTTAGGTTAGGTTAGAATGGTTTAGTTTAGTTTAGTTTAATTTAGTTTAGGTAAGATTAGGTTAGGTTGGGTTAGGTTTGTTTAGTTTAGTTGAATTTGGTTACTTTAGTTTAGTTTAGGGTAGGTTAGGTTGGTTTAGTTTTAGTATAGGTTAGGTTCAGTTAGCTTAGGTTAGATTAGTTTAGTTTAGTTTAATTTAGTTTAGTTTATAGTTTAGTTTATTTTAGTTTGTAGTTTAATTTAGTTTAGTTTAGTTTAATTTAGTTTAGGTTAGGTTAGGTTAGGCTAGTTTTGTTTAGTTTAGTTTGGGTTATGTTAGATTAGGTTATATTAGGTTAGTTTGGTTTAGTTTAGTCTAGTTAAATTTAGTTTAGTTATACTTTAGTTTAGTTTAGTTTAGTTTATAGTTTAGTTTAGTTTTGTTTATAGTTAAGTTTATAATTTAGTATAGTTTAGTTTAGTTTAATTTAGTTTAGCTAAGTTTAGTTTAGTTTAGTTTAGTTTAGATTTGGGTAGGTTATGTTAGGTTAGGTTAGGTTTGTTTAGTTTAGTTTAGGTTAGTTTAGGTTAGGTTAGGTTAGTTTAGTTTAGTTGAGCTTAGTTTAGTTTAGGTTAGGTTAGGTAAGTTTTGGTTAGGTTGGGTTAGGTTAGTTTAGTTCAGTCTAGTTTATGTTAGGTAAGGTTAATTTAGTTTAGTTAGGTTTTGTTTATAGTTTAGTTTAGTTTAGTTTATAGTGTAGTTCATAGTTTATTTTAGTTTAATATATAGTTTAATTAAGTTTAGTTTAGTTTAATTTAGGTTAATTTAGTTTAGTTTAGTTTAGGTTAGGTTAGGTTAGGTAAGGTTAGGTTAGGTTAGGTTAGTTCAGTTTAGTATAGTTTAGTTTAGTTTAAAATATAGTATCTTTAGTTTATAGTTTTGTTTATAGTTTTGTTTAGTTTAGTTTAGTTTAGTTTAGGTTAGGTTAGAGTAGTTTTGTTTAGTTTAGTTTAATTTAGGTTAGATTAGGTTAGGTTAGTGTAGTTTAGTTTAGTTTAGTTTAGTTGAATTTAGTTTAGTTTAGTTTAGTTTAGGGTAGGTTAGGTTGGTTTAGTTTTAGTATAATTTAGTTTCAGTTAGGTTAGGTTAGTTTAGTTTAGTTTAGTTTATAGTTTAGTTTATACTTTAGTTTATATTTTACTTTATAGTTTAGTTTAGTTTAGTGTAGTTTATTTTGGTTTAGTTTTGTTTAGTTTAGATTTGTTTAGTTTAGGTTAGGTTATGTTAGATTAGGTTAGATTAGGTTAGGTAAGCTTAGTTTAGTTTAGTTTACTTTAAGTTAGGATAGGTTAGGTTAGGTTAGGTTAGTTAAGATTAGTTTAGTTTAGTTTAGTTAGGTTTAGTTTAGTTTATAATTTGGTTCAGTTTAGTTTATAGCTTAGTTTATAGTTTAGTTTAGTTTATAGTTTAATTTATATTTAAGTCTACTTTAGTTCAGTTTAATTAAGTTTAGCTTAGTTTAGTTTAGTTCAGTTTAGGTTATTTTTAGGTTGCTTATGTTAGGTTAGGTTAGGTTAGTTTAGTTTATAGTTTAATTTATAATTTAGTTTAGTTTATAGTTTAGTTTATAGTTTAGTTTAGTATAATTTATAGTTTAGTTTAGTTTAGTTTATAATAGTTTAAGTTAGTTTAGGTTAGGTTAGGTTAGTTTACTTTAGTTTAGTTTAGGTTAGGTTAGGCTAGGTTAAGTTAGGTTAGGTTAGTTTAGATTAGTTTAGTTTAGTTTAATTTATAGTTTATTTTATTTTAGTTTATTATTTAAGTTAGTTTAGTTTAGTTTATAGTTTCGTTTACAGCTTAGTTTGGTTTAGTTTAGTTTAATTTAGTTTAGCTTAGATTAGTTTAGTTTGTTTTAGGTTAGGTTAAGTTAGGTGAGGTTAGTTTAGTTTAGATGAGTTTAATTTAGTTTAGTTTAGTTTATAGTTTAGTTTAGTTTACTTTAGTTTATAGTTCAATTTATAGTTTAGTTTAGTTTAGTTTATAGTTTAGTTTATTGTTTAGTTTAGTTTAGTATAGTTTAGGTTAGGTTAGGTTAGTTTAGATTAGTTTAGTTTAGGTCAGTTTAGGTTAGGTTAAGTTAGGTTAGGTTAGTTTAGTTTTGTTTATAGTTTAATTTATTTTAGTTTACAGTTTATTGTACAGCTCAGTTTAGTTTAGTTTAGTATAGTATAGTTTACTTTAGTTTAGGTTAGGTTAGATAAGGTTAATTTAGATTAAATTAGTTTAGTTTAGCTTTGTTTATAGTTTAATTTACTTTACTTTATAGCTTAATTTAGTTTACTTTAGGTTATTTTAATTTGGTTTAGTTTAGTTTATTTTAGGTTAGGTTAGGTTAGTTTAGTTTAGTATAGGTTATGTTAGATTATTTTAGTAAATTCAGTTTAATTTAGTTTAGTTTATAGTTTAATTTATAGTTATTTTTATAGTTAATTTAGTTTAGTTTAGGTTAAATTATGTTAATTTACTTTAGTTTAGTTTAGGTTAGGTTAGGTTGGGTTAGGTTAGTGTAGTTTAATTTAGTTTAGTTGAATTTAGTTTAGATTATTTTAGTTTAGGTTACGTTAGGTTAGTTTAGTTTAGTTTAGTGTAGTTTAGTTTTGTTTAGGTTAGGTTAGGTTAGGTTAGTTTAGATTAGTTTAGGTTAGGTTATGTTAGATTAGGTTAGGTTAGGTTAGTTTGGTTTAGTTTAGTCTAGTTAAGTTTAGTTCAGTTTATTCTTTAGTTTAATTTAGTTTATTTAATAGTTTAGTTTAGTTTTGTTTATAGTTTAGTTTGCAGTTTAGTATAGTTTAGTTTAGTTTAATTTAGTTTAGGTTAAGTAAGGTTAGGTTAGGTTAGGTTAGGTTAGGTTAGTTTAATTTAGTTTAGTTTATAGTTTAGTTTAGTTTAGTTTAGTGTGGGTTAGGTTAAGTAAGGTTAGGTTAGTTTAGTTTAGTTTAGTTTATACTTTAGTTCAGTTTATAGTTTAGTTTATAGTTTAGTTTAGTTTAGTTTATAATAGTTTAGTTTAGGTTAAGTTAGGTTAGTTTAGTTTAGTTTAGTTTAGGTTAGATTTGGCTGGGTTAAGTTAGGTTAGGTTAGTTTAGGCTAGTTTAGTTTAGTTTAGTTTATAGTTTAGTTTATTTTAGTTTGTAGTTTAATTTAGTTTTGTTTAATTTAGTTTAGTTTGGGTTAGGTTAGTTTAGTTTAGTTTCGTTTAATTTAGTTTAGTTCAGTTTATAGTTTAGTTATGTTTAGTTTATAGTTTAATTTATAATTTAGTTTAGTTTAGTTTATCTTTTAGTTTATCGTTTAGTTTAGTTTAGATTAGTTTAGTTTAGGTCAGTTTAGATTAGGTTAAGTTAGGTTAGGTTAGTTTAGATTAGTTTAGTTTAGTTTATAGTTTAGTTTATTTTAGTTTACAGTTTAATTTAGTTTAATTTAGTTTAGTTTAGTTTACTTTAGGTTAGGTTAGGTTAGGTTAATTTAGTTTAGTTTAGGTTAGGTTAGGTAAGTTTAATTTAGTTTAGTTTGGTTTAGTTTAATTTATTATATAGTTTATAGTTTTGTTTATAGTTTAGTTTAGTTTATAGTTTAATTTAGTTTAGTTTAGTTTAGTTTAATTTAGGTTAGGTTAGTTTATTTTAGTTTAGTTTAGTTTATAGTTTAGATTAGTTTAGTTTACAGGTTAGCTTATCCTTTAGTTTATAGTGTAGTTTATAGTTTAGTTTAATTTAGTGTAGTTTAGTTTGGTGTAGTTTAGTATAGTTTTGTTTACCTTTGGTTAGGTGCGATTATGTTAGGTTAGGTTAGCTTACTTTAGTTTAGTTTAGGTTAGGTTAGATTAGGTTAGTTTAGTTAACTTTGGTTTAGTTTAGTTTAGTTAGTTTAGTTTATAATTTAGTTTATAGTTATGTTTAGTTTAGTTTATAGTTTTGTTTATAGTTTAGTTTAGTTTATTGTTTAATTTAGTTTAGTTTAGTTTAGTTTAATTTAGGTTAGGTTAGTTTATTTTAGTTTAATTTAGTTTATAGTTTAGATTAGTTTAGTTTACAGGTTAGCTTATCCTTTAGTTTATAGTGTAGTTTATAGTTTAGTTTAATTTAGTGTAGTTTAGTTTGGTGTAGTTTAGTATAGTTTTGTTTACCTTTGGTTAGGTGAGATTATGTTAGGTTAGGTTAGCTTACTTTAGTTTAGTTTAGGTTAGGTTAGGTTAGTTTAGTTTAGTATAGTTTAGTTTAGTTTAGTTTATAGTTTAGTTTAATTTATTTTATAGTTTCGATTATAGTTTTGTTTAGTTTAGTTTAGTTTAGTTAGTTTAGGTTAGGTTAGGTTAGTTTAGAGTAGTTTAGTTTAGGTTAGGATATGATAGGTTAGTGCAGGTTAATTTAATTTAGTTTAGTTTAGTTGAATTTAATTTATTTTAGTTAGGTCAGTTTAGGTAAGTTAGGTTAGTTTAGTTTAGTATAGGTTAGGTTAGGTTAGGTTGGGTTAAGTTAGTGTAGTTTCATTTAGTTTGGTTTATTTTAGTTTAGTTTAATATGAGGTTCCTTTTAGTTTAGTTTTGTTTAATTTAGTTTAGTTTATAGTTTAGTTGAGTTTAGGTTAGTTTAGTTGAGTTTATTTTAGTTTAGTATAGGTTAGGTTAGGTTAGGTTAGATTAACTTTGTTTGGGATAGGTTATGTTAGATTAGGTTAGGTTAGTTTGGTTTAGTTTAGTCTAGTTAAGTTTAGTTTAGTTTATACTTTAGTTTAATTTAGTTTATAGTTTAGTTAAGTTTTGTTTATAGATTAGTTTGCAGTTTAGTATGTTTAGTTTAGTTTAATTTAGTTTAGCTAAGTTTAGTTTAGTTTAGTTTATTGTTTAATTTATAATGTAGTTTAGTTTAGTTTAATTTAGTTTAGGTTAGGTTAGGTTAGTTTAATTTAGTTGAGTCTAATTTAGTTTAGTTTAGTTTATAGTTTAATTTATAGTTTAGTTTAGTTTACTTTATAGTTTAGTTTAGATAATTTATAGTTTAATTTAGTTAAGTTTAGTTTAATTTAGTTTAGTTTAGTTTAGTTTGTAGTTTAGTTTAGTTTAGTTTAGTTTAGGTTAAGTTATGTTTGGTTCGTTTAGTTTAATTTAGTTTAGATTAGGTTAGATTAGATTACGTTAGGGCAGTTAAGTTTAGTTTAGTTGAATTTAGGTTATAGTTTGATTTATTGTTTAGTTTAGTTTACTTTATAATTTAGTTTAGTTAATTTATAGTTTAATTTACTTTAGTTTAGTTTAGTTTAATTTAGTTTACTTTAGTTCATAGTTTGGTTTATAGTTTAGTTTAGTTTAGTTTAGGTTAGATAAAGTAAGGTTAGTTTAGGTTAGGTTAGTGTAGTTTAGTTTAGTTTAGCTGAATTTTGTTTAGTTTAGTTTAATTTTGGTTACGTTAGGTTAGTTTAGTTTAGTGTATGTTAGGTTAGGTTAGGTTAGTTTAGTTTAGTTTAGTTTAGTTTATAGTTTAGTTTAATTTAGTTTATAATTTATTTTATAATTTAGTGTAGTTTTGTTTATAGTTTAGTTTCAGTTTAGTTTAGTTTAGTTTAGTTAAAATTTTAGTTTAGTTTATTTTAGTTTAGGTTAGGTTACGGAAGGTTAGGTTAGGTTAGGTTAGTTTAGATCAGTTTGGTTTATGTAAAGTTAGGTTAGGTTAGTTTAGTATAGTTTAGTTTACTTTTGTTTACAGTTTAGTTAAGTTTAGTTTATAGTTCAGTTTATAGTTTAGTTTAGTTTAGGTTAGGTGTGGTTAGTTCAGTTTAGTTTAGTTTGGGTTAGGTTAGGTTAGTTTAGTTTAGTTTACAGTTTAGTTTATTCTTTAGTTTATAGGGTAGTTTATAGTTTAGTTTAATTTAGTGTAGTTTAGTTTGGTTCATTTTAGTAGAGTTTCGTTTACGTTAGGTTATGTTAGATTAGGTTAGGTTAGGTTAGCTTACTTTAGTTTAGTTTAGGTTAGGTTAGGTTAGGTTAGTTTAGGTAAGTTAAGTTTAGTTTAATTTAGTCTAGTTTAGTTTAGTTTAGTGTATATTTTAGGTAATCGTTTAGTTTAGTTTAAATTAGTTTAGTTTAGGTCAGTTTAGTTTAGGTTAAGTTAGCTTAGGTTAGTTTAGATTAGTTTAGTTTAATTTACTTTAGTTTATAGTTTAGTTTATTTGAGTTTGTACTTTAATTTAGATTAGTTTAGTATAGTTAAGGTTGGGTTATGTTAGGATAGGTTAGATTAGGTTAGTTTGGTTTAATTTAGTCTAGTTAAATTTAGTTTAGTTATACTTTGGTTTAGTTTAGTTTAGTTTATAGATTAGTTTAGTTTTCTTTATAGTTAAGTTTATAGTTTAGTATAGTTTAGTTTAGTTTAATTTAGTTTAGCTAAGTTTAGTTTAGTTATTTTAGTTTAGTTTTGGGTAGGTTATGTTAGGTTAGTGTAGTTCAGTTTAGGTTAGGTTAGGTTAGGTTAGGTTAGTTTAGTTTAGTTGAGTTTAGTTTAGTTTAGGTTAGGTTAGGTAAGGTTAGGTTAGGTAAGGTTAGGTTAGTTTAGTTTAGTCTAGTTTATGTTAGGTTGATTAGTTTAGTTTAGTTTAGTCTAGGTTAGGTTTCGCTAGGGTAAGTTAGGTTAGGTTAGCCTGGATTAGTTTAGTTTCGTTTATATTTTAGTTTACTTTAGTTTATTATTTAATTTAGTGTAGTTTAGTTTATAGTTTCGTTTATAGTTTAGTTTGGTTTAGTTTAGTTTTTTTTAGTTTAGCTTAGATTAGTTTAGTTTGTCTTAGGTTAGGTTAGGTTAGGTAAGATTAGTTTAATTTAGTTGAGTTTAATTTAGTTTAGTTTAGTTTATATTTTAGTTTAGTTTAGTCTATAGTTCAATTTATAATTTAGTTTAGTTTAGTTTTTAGTTTAGGTTATCGTTTAGTTTAGTTTAGATTAGTTTATTTATGTCAGTTTAGGTTAGGTTAAGTTAGGTTAGGTTAGTTTAGATTAGTTTAGTTTAATTTAGTTTAGTTTATAGTTTAGTTTATTTTAGTTTATAGTTTAATTTAGTTTAGTTTAGTTTAGTGTAGTTTAGTTTGGTTAGGTTAGGTTAGGTTAATTTAGTTTAGTTTAGGATAGGTTAGGTAAGTTTAATTTAGTTTAGTTTAATTTATAGTTTATTTTATAGTTTTGCTTATAGTTTAGTTTAGTTTATAGTTTAATTTTGTTTATTTTAGTTTAGTTTAGTATAGTTTAACTTGGGTTAGGTTAGGTTAGTTTAGTTTAGTTTAGTCAAGGTTAGGTTAGGTTAGGTTAATTTACTTTAGTATAGTTTAGTTTAGTTTATTTTAGTTTAGTTTATAGTTTAGTTTACAGTCTAGGTTAGTTTAGTTTAGTTTAGTTTGGGTTAGGTTAGGTTAGGTCAGTTTAGTTTAGTTTAGTTTATAGTTTAGTTTAGTTTAGTTTATAATACTTTTATTTAGTTTAGTTTAGGTTATGTTAGGTTAGTTTAGTTTAGTATAGGTTAGATTAAGTTAGGTTAAGTTAGGTTAGTTAGGTTTAGTTTAGTTTAGTTTATAGTTTAGTTTAGTTTAGTTTAGTTTGTAGTTTAGTTTATTCTTTAGTTTATATTTTAGTTTATAGTTTAGTTTACTTAAGTGTTGTTTATTTTGGTTTAGTTTTGTTTAGTTTAGTTTAAATTAGTTTCGTTTAGGTTACGTTAGGTAAGTTTAGGTTAGGTTGGGTTAGGTTAGTTTAGTTCAGTCTAGTTTATGTTAGGTTAGGTTAGTTTAGTTTACTTAGGTTTTGTTTATAGTTTAGTTTACTTTAGTTTATAGTTTAGTTCATAGTTTATTTTAGTTTAATATATAGTTTAATTTAGTTTAGTTTAGTTTAGTTTAATTTAGGTTAATTTAGTTTAATTTAGTTTAGGTTAGGTTAGGTTAAGTTAGTTCAGTTTACTATAGTTTAGTATAGTTTAAAATATAGTATCTTTAGTTTATAGTTTAGTTCATAGTTTTGTTTAGTTTAGTTTAGGTTAGGTTAGAGTAGTTTAGTTTAGTTTAGTTTAGTTTAGGTTAGATTAGGTTAGGTTAGTGTAGTTTAGTTTAGTTTAGTTTAGTTGAATTTAGTTTAGTTTAGTTTAGGGTAGGTTAGGTTGGTTTAGTTTTAGTATAGTTTAGGTTCAGTTAGGTTAGGTTAGTTTAGTTTAGTTTAGTTTACTTTAGTTTATTATTTAATTTAGTTTAGTTTAGTTTATAGTTTCGTTTATAGTTTAGTTTGGTTTAGTTTAGTTTTATTTAGTTTAACTTAGATTAGTTTAGTTATTTTTAGGTTAGGTTAGGTTAGGTGAGGTTAGTTTAGTTCAGTTTAGTTTAATTTAGTTTAGTTTAGTTTATAGTTTAGTTTAGTTTAGTTTATAGTTCAATTTATAGTTTAGTTTAGTTTATTTTATCGTTTAGTTTAGTTTAGTATAGTTTAGTTTAGGTTAGAGTAGGTTAGTTTAGATTAGTTTAGTTTAGCGCAGTTTAGGTTAGGTTAAGTTACGTTATTTCGTTTGGTTTAGTTTAGTTTAGTTTAGTTTATAGTTTAGTTTAGTTTAAAGTTTAGTTTATAGTTTAGTTTATAGTTTAGTTTAGATTAGTGTAGTTTAGTTTGGTTTAGTTTATTTTAGTTTAGTTCAGTTTAGTTTCGTTTAGCTTAGGTTATGTTATATTAGGTGAGCTTAGGTTAGCTTAGTTTACCCTAGTTTAGTTTAGGTTAGGTAAGGTTAGAATAGGTTAGTTAAATTTAGTTTAGTTTAGTTTAGTTAGGTTTAGTTTAATTATAGTTTAGTTTATAGTTTAGTTTAGATTATAATTTAATTTATAGTTTAGTTTAGTTTAGTTTAATTTCATTTAGCTTTCTTTAGTTTCCCTTAAATTACTTTAGTTTAGGATATGTTAGGTTAGGTTAGTTTAGTTTTGTTTAGTTTAATTAAGGTTAATTTCGTTTAATTTAGTTTAGTTTAGGTTAGGTTAGGTTAGTTTAGTTTAGTATAGTTTAATTTAGTTTAAAATATAGTATCTTTAGTTTATAGTTTAGTTCATAGTTTTGTTTAGTTTAGTTTAGTTTAGGTTAGGTTAGAGTAGTTTAGTTTAGTTTTGTTTAGTTTAGTTTAGGTTAGAATAGGTTAGGTTAGTGTAGTTTAATTTAGTTTAGTTTAGTTGAATTTAGTTTAGTTTTGTTTAGTTTAGTTTAGGTTAGGTTAGGTTAGTTTAGTTTAGTATAGGTTAGGTTAAGTTAGGTTAGCTTAGTTTAGTTTATAGTTTAGTTTAGTTTAGTTTAGTTTATAGTGTGGTTTATACTTTAGTTTACATTTTAGTTTATAGTTTAGTTTAGATTAGTGTAGTTTAGTTTGGTTTAATTTGGTTTAGTTTAGTTTAAATTAGTTTCGCTTAGGTTAGGTTAAGTTAGAATAGGTTAGGTTAGGTAAGCTTAGTTTAGTTTAGTTTAGGTTAGTTTAGGTTAGGTTAGGTTAGGTTAGGTTGGTTAAGTTAAGTTTAGTTTAGTTTAGTTAAGTTTAGTTTAGTTTATAGTTTAGTTCAGTTTAGTTTATAGCTTAGTTTATAGTTTAGTTTAGTTTATAGTTTAATTTATAGTTAAGTTTAGTTTAGTTTAGTTTAATTTAGGTTAGTTAAGTTTATTTTAGGGTAGCTTATGTTAGGTTAGGTTAGTTTATAGTTTAATTTATAGTTTAGTTTAGTTTATAATTTAGTTGATAGTTTAGTTCAGTTTATAATAGTTTAGTTTAGGTTAGGTTAGGTTAGGTTAGTTTAGTTTAGTTTAGGTTAGGTTTGGCTAGGGTAGGTTAGGATATGTTAATTTAGATTAGTTTAGTTTAGTTTAGTTTATAGTTTAGTTAACTTTAGTTTATTATTTAATTTAGTGTAGTTTAGTTTATAGCTTCGTTTATAGTTTAGTTTGGTTTAGTTTAGGTTAAGTTATGTTAGGTTCGTTTAGTTTAATTTAGTTTAGATTAGGTTACGTTAGATTAGGTTAGGGTAGTTAAGTTTAGTTTAGTTGAATTTAGTTTATAGTTTAATTTATAGTTTAGTTTAGTTTAGTTTATAGTTTAGTTTAGTTAATTTACAGTTTAATATACTTTAGTTTAGTCTAGTTTAATTTAGTTTACTTTAATTTATAGTTTTGTTTATAGTTTAGTTTAGTTTAGTTTACTTTAGGTTAATTTATGTGAGGTTAGTTTAGTTTAGATTAGGTTATGTTAGGTTAGGCAAGGCTAGTGTAGTTTATTTTAGTTTAGCTAAATTTTGTTTAGTTTAGTTTAGGATACGTTAGGTTAATTTAGTTTAGTTTAGTTAAGTGTATGTTAGGTTAGGTTAGGTTAGTGTAATTTAGTTTAGTTTATTTTAGTTTATAGTTTAGTTTAGTTTAGTTTATAATTTATTTTATAGTTTAGTATACGTTAGTTTATAGATTAGTTTATAGTTTAGATAATATTTTAGTTTAGTTTAGTTTAGATTAGGTTAGGAAAGGTTAGGTTAGGTTAGTTTATTTTAGTTTAGTTTATGTAAGGTTAGGTTAGGTTAGTTTGGTATAGTTTAGGTTAGTTTTGTTTATAGTTTAGTTTAGTTTAGTTTATAGTTCAGTTTATAGTTTAGTTTAGTTTAGTTTAGGTTAGGTTAGTTTAGTTTAGTTTAGGTTAGGTTAGGTTAGGTTAGTTTAGTTTAGTATAGTTTAGTTTAGTTTAGTTTATAGTTTAGTTTAATTTATTTTATAGTTTCGATTATAGTTTTGTTTAGTTTAGTTTAGCTTAGTTAGTTTAGGTTAGGTTAGGTTAGTTTAGAGTAGTTTCGTTTAGGTTAGGATATGATAGGTTAGTGCAGGTTAATTTAATTTAGTTTAGTTTAGTTGAATTTAATTTATTTTAGTTAGGTCAGTTTAGGTAAGTTAGGTTAGTTTAGTTTAGTATAGGTTAGGTTAGGTTAGGTTGGGTTAAGTTAGTGTAGTTTCATTTAGTTTGGTTTATTTTAGTTTAGTTTAATATGAGGTTCCGTTTAGTTTAGTTTTGTTTAATTTAGTTTAGTTTATAGTTTAGTTGAGTTTAGGTTAGTTTAGTTGAGTTTAGTTTAGTTTAGTATAGGTTAGGTTAGGTTAGGTTAGATTAACTTTGTTTGGGATAGGTTATGTTAGATTAGGTTAGGTTAGTTTGGTTTAGTTTAGTCTAGTTAAGTTTAGTTTAGTTTATACTTTAGTTTAGTTTAGTTTATTTTATAGTTTAGTTAAGTTTTGTTTATTGATTAGTTTGCAGTTTAGTATGTTTAGTTTAGTTTAATTTAGTTTAGCTAAGTTTAGTTTAGTTTAGTTTATTGTTTAATTTATAATTTAGTTTAGTTTAGTTTAATTTAGTTTAGGTTAGGTTAGGTTAGTTTAATTTAGTTGAGTCTAATTTAGTTTAGTTTAGTTTATAGTTTAATTTATAGTTTAGTTTAGTTTACTTTATAGTTTAGTTTAGATAATTTATAGTTTAATTTAGTTAAGTTTAGTTTAATTTAGTTTAGTTTAGTTTAGTTTGTAGTTTAGTTTAGTTTAGTTTAGTTTAGGTTAAGTTATGTTTGGTTCGTTTAGTTTAATTTAGTTTAGATTAGGTTAGATTAGATTACGTTAGGGCAGTTAAGTTTAGTTTAGTTGAATTTAGGTTATAGTTTGATTTATTGTTTAGTTTAGTTTACTTTATAATTTAGTTTAGTTAATTTATAGTTTAATTTACCTTAGTTTAGTTTAGTTTAATTTAGTTTACTTTAGTTCATAATTTGGTTTATAGTTTAGTTTAGTTTAGTTTAGGTTAGGTAAAGTAAGGTTAGTTTAGGTTAGGTTAGTGTAGTTTAGTTTAGTTTAGCTGAATTTTGTTTAGTTTAGTTTAATTTTGGTTACGTTAGGTTACTTTAGTTTAGTGTATGTTAGGTTAGGTTAGGTTAGTTTAGTTTAGTTTAGTTTAGTTTATAGTTTAGTTTAATTTAGTTTATAATTTATTTTATAATTTAGTTTAGTTTTGTTTATAGTTTAGTTTGCAGTTTAGTTTAGTTTAGTTTAGTTAAAATTTTAGTTTAGTTTATTTTAGTTTAGGTTAGGTTACGGAAGGTTAGGTTAGGTTAGGTTAGTTTAGATTAGTTTGGTTTATGTAAAGTTAGGTTAGGTTAGTTTAGTATAGTTTAGTTTACTTTTGTTTACAGTTTAGTTAAGTTTAGTTTATAGTTCAGTTTATAGTTTAGTTTAGTTTAGGTTAGGTTGGGTTAGTTCAGTTTAGTTTAGTTTGGGTTAGGTTAGGTTAGTTTAGTTTAGTTTACAGTTTAGTTTATTCTTTAGTTTATAGGGCAGTTTATAGTTTAGTTTAATTTAGTGTAGTTTAGTTTGGATCATTTTAGTAGAGTTTCGTTTACGTTAGGTTATGTTAGATTAGGTTAGGTTAGGTTAGCTTACTTTAATTTAGTTTAGGTTAGGTTAGGTTAGGTTAGTTTAGGTTAGGTTAGGTTAGGTTAGGTTAGTTTAGTTTAGTTGAGTTTAGTTTAGTTTAGGTTAGGTTAGGTAAGGTTAGGTTAGGTAAGGTTAGGTTAGTTTAGTTTAGTCTAGTTTATGTTAGGTTGATTAGTTTAGTTTAGTTTAGTCTAGGTTAGGTTTCGCTAGGGTAAGTTAGGTTAGGTTAGTTTGGATTAGTTTAGTTTAGTTAATATTTTAGTTTACTTTAGTTTATTATTTAATTTAGTGTAGTTTAGTTTATAGTTTCGTTTATAGTTTAGTTTGGTTTAGTTTAGTTTTTTTTAGTTTAGCTTAGATTAGTTTAGTTTGTCTTAGGTTAGGTTAGGTTAGGTAAGATTAGTTTAATTTAGTTGAGTTTAATTTAGTTTAGTTTAATTTATATTTTAGTTTAGTTTAGTGTATAGTTCAATTTATAATTTAGTTTAGTTTAGTTTTTAGTTTAGGTTATCGTTTAGTTTAGTTTAGATTAGTTTATTTATGTCAGTTTAGGTTAGGTTAAGTTAGGTTAGGTTAGTTTAGATTAGTTTAGTTTAATTTAGTTTAGTTTATAGTTTAGTTTATTTTAGTTTATAGTTTAATTTAGTTTAGTTTAGTTTAGTGTAGTTTAGTTTGGTTAGGTTAGGTTAGGTTAATTTAGTTTAGTTTAGGATAGGTTAGGTAAGTTTAATTTAGTTTAGTTTAATTTATAGTTTATTTTATAGTTTTGCTTATAGTTTAGTTTAGTTTATAGTTTAATTTTGTTTAGTTTAGTTTAGTTTAGTATAGTTTAACTTGGGTTAGGTTAGGTTAGTTTAGTTTAGTTTAGTCAAGGTTAGGTTAGGTTAATTTACTTTAGTATAGTTTAGTTTAGTTTATTTTAGTTTAGTTTATAGTTTAGTTTACAGTCTAGGTTAGTTTAGTTTAGTTTAGTTTGGGTTAGGTTAGGTTAGGTCAGTTTAGTTTAGTTTAGTTTATAGTTTAGTTTAGTTTAGTTTATAATAGTTTAATTTAGTTTAGTTTAGGTTATGTTAAGTTAGTTCAGTTTACTATAGTTTAGTATAGTTTAAAATATAGTATCTTTAGTTTATAGTTTAGTTCATAGTTTTGTTTAGTTTAGTTTAGGTTAGGTTAGAGTAGTTTAGTTTAGTTTAGTTTAGTTTAGGTTAGATTAGGTTAGGTTAGTGTAGTTTAGTTTAGTTTAGTTTAGTTGAATTTAGTTTAGTTTAGTTTAGGGTAGGTTAGGTTGGTTTAGTTTTAGTATAGTTTAGGTTCAGTTAGGTTAGGTTAGTTTAGTTTAGTTTAGTTTACTTTAGTTTATTATTTAATTTAGTTTAGTTTAGTTTATAGTTTCGTTTATAGTTTAGTTTGGTTTAGTTTAGTTTAATTTGTTTAACTTAGATTAGTTTAGTTATTTTAGGTTAGGTTAGGTTAGGTGAGGTTAGTTTAGTTCAGTTTAGTTTAATTTAGTTTAGTTTAGTTTATAGTTTAGTTTAGTTTAGTTTATAGTTCAATTTATAGTTTAGTTTAGTTTATTTTATCGTTTAGTTTTGTTTAGTATAGTTTAGTTTAGGTTAGAGTAGGTTAGTTTAGATTAGTTTAGTTTAGCGCAGTTTAGGTTAGGTTAAGTTACGTTATTTCGTTTGGTTTAGTTTAGTTTAGTTTAGTTTATAGTTTAGTTTAGTTTAAAGTTTAGTTTATAGTTTAGTTTATAGTTTAGTTTAGATCAGTGTAGTTTAGTTTGGTTTAGTTTATTTTAGTTTAGTTCAGTTTAGTTTCGTTTAGCTTAGGTTATGTTATATTAGGTGAGCTTAGGTTAGCTTAGTTTACCCTAGTTTAGTTTAGGTTAGGTAAGGTTAGAATAGGTTAGTTAAATTTAGTTTAGTTTAGTTTAGTTAGGTTAAGTTTAATTATAGTTTAGTTTATAGTTTAGTTTAGATTATAATTTAATTTATAGTTTAGTTTAGTTTAGTTTAATTTAGTTTAGCTTTCTTTAGTTTCCCTTAGATTACTTTAGTTTAGGATATGTTAGGTTAGGTTAGTTTAGTTTAGTTTAGTTTAATTAAGGTTTATTTAGTTTAATTTAGTTTAGTTTAGGTTAGGTTAGGTTAGTTTAGTTTAGTATAGTTTAATTTAGTTTAAAATATAGTATCTTTAGTTTATAGTTTAGTTCATAGTTTTGTTTAGTTTAGTTTAGTTTAGGTTAGGTTAGAGTAGTTTATTTTAGTTTAGTTTAGTTTAGGTTAGAATAGGTTAGGTTAGTGTAGTTTAATTTAGTTTAGTTTAGTTGAATTTAGTTTAGTTTTGTTTAGTTTAGTTTAGGTTAGGTTAGGTTAGTTTAGTTTAGTATAGGTTAGGTTAAGTTAGGTTAGCTTAGTTTAGTTTATAGTTTAGTTTAGTTTAGTTTAGTTTATAGTGTGGTTTATACTTTAGTTTACATTTTAGTTTATGGTTTAGTTTAGATTAGTGTAGTTTAGTTTGGTTTAATTTGGTTTAGTTTAGTTTAAATGAGTTTCGCTTAGGTTAGGTTAAGTTAGAATAGGTTAGGTTAGGTAAGCTTAGTTTAGTTTAGTTTAGGTTAGGTTAGGTTAGGTTAGGTTAGGTTGGTTAAGTTAAGTTTAGTTTAGTTTAGTTAAGTTTAGTTTAGTTTATAGTTTAGTTCAGTTTAATTTATAGCTTAGTTTATAGTTTAGTTTAGTTTATAGTTTAATTATAGTTAAGTTTAGTTTAGTTTAGTTTAATTTAGGTTAGTTAAGTTTATTTTAGGGTAGCTTATATTAGGTTAGGTTAGTTTATAGTTTAATTTATAGTTTAGTTTAGTTTATAATTTAGTTGATAGCTTAGTTCAGTTTAAAATAGTTTAGTTTACGTTAGGTTAGGTTAGGTTAGTTTAGTTTAGTTTAGGTTAGGTTTGGCTAGGGTAGGTTAGGATATGTTAATTTAGATTAGTTTAGTTTAGTTTAGTTTATAGTTTAGTTTACTTTAGTTTATTATTTAATTTAGTGTAGTTTAGTTTATAGCTTCGTTTATAGTTTAGTTTGGTTTAGATTAGTTTGTGTTAGGTTAGGGTAGGTTAGGTGAGATTAGTTTAGTTTAGTTGAGTTTAATTTAGTTTAGTTTATAGTTTAATTTAGTTTAGTTTATAGTTCAATTTATACATTAGTTTAGTTTATAGTTTATGTTACCGTTTAGTTTAGTTTAGAGTAGTTTAGTTTAATTTAGTTTAGTTTATAGTTTAGTTTATTTTTGTTTTATAGTTTAATTTAATTTAGTTTAGTTTAGTTTAGTTTAGGTTAGGTTACGTTAGGTTAGGTTAATTTAGTTTAGTATAGGTTAGGTTAGGTTAGGTAAGGTTAATTTACTTTAGTAAAGTTTAGTTTAGTTTATTTTAGTTTAGTTTATTGTTTAGTTTAGTTTATAGTTTATTTACAATTTTGTTTAGTTTAGTTTAGTTTAGTTTAGTTTGGGTTAGGTTGGGTTAGGTTAGGTTAGTTTAGATTAGTTTAGTTTATAGTTTAGTTTAATTTGGTTTACAGTTTAGTGTATCCTTTAGTTTATAGTGTAGTTTATAGTTTAGTTTAATTTAGTGTAGTTTAGTTTGGTTTAGCTTAGTATAGTTTTGTTTACTTTAGGTTAGGTGAGATTATGTTAAGTTTGGTAAGCTTACTTTAGTTTAGTTCAGTTTAGGTTAGGTTAGGTTAGGTTAGTATATTTAACTTTGATTTAGTTTATAGTTTAGTTTATAGTTTAGTTTATATTAGTTTAGTTTATAGTTTAATTTATAATTTAGTTTACTTTAGTTTAATTTAGTTTACAGTAGGTTAGGTTAGGTTAGGTTAGTTTAGTTTACTTTTGGTTAGGTTAAGTTAGGTTGGGTTAGGTTAATTTAGTTTAGTTGAGTTTAATTTAGTTTAGTTTAGTTTATAGTTTAATTTATAGTTTAGTTTAGTTTACCTTATAGTTTAGTTTAGTTAATTTATATTTTAATTTAGTTTAGTTTAGTTTAATTTAGTTTAGTTTAGTTCATAGTTTTATTTATAGTTTAGTTTAGTTTAGTTTAGTTTAGGTTATGTTAGGTTAGTTTAGTTTAGTTTAGTTTAGGTTAGGTTAGGCTAGGTTAGGTAAGTTTAATTTAGTTTAGTTTAGTTTAGTTAAAATTAGTTTGTAGTTTAGTTTATAGTTTAGTTTGTAGTTTAGTTTAGTTTAGTTTAGTTTGGTTTGGTTTAGTTTAGGTTAAGTAATGTTTGGTTCGTTTAGTTTAATTTAGTTTAGATTAGGTTACGTTAGATTAGGTTAGGGTAGTTAAGTTTAGTTTAATTGAATTTATTTTGTAGTTTAATTTATAGTTTAGTTTAGTTTACTTTATAGTTTAGTTTAGTTAATTTATAGTTTATTTTATTTTAGTTTAATCTAGTTTAATTTAGTTTACTTTAGTTTATAGTTTTGTTTATAGTTTAGTTTAGTTTAGTTTAGTTTAATTTATGTTAGGTTTGTTTAGTTTAGTTTAGTTTAGGTTAGGTTAGGTTAGGATAGGTTAGTGTAGTTTAGTTTAGTTTAGCTGAATTTTGTTTAGTTTAATTTAGTTTAGTTTAGGCTACCTTAGGTTAGTTTAGTTTAGTGTATGTTACGTTAGGTTAGGTTAGTTTAATTTAGTTTAGTTTATTTTAGTTTATATTTTAGTTTAGTTTAGTTTATAATTTATTTTATAATTTAGTATACTTTAGTTTATAGATTAGTTTATTGTTTATTTAATATTTTAGTTTATTTTAGTTTACGTTAGGTTAGGTTAGGCAAGGTTAGGTTAGGTTAGGTTAGGTTAGTTTAGTTTAGTTTAGTTTATGTAATGTTAGGTTAGGTTAGTTTGGTATAGTTTAGTCTAGTTTAGTTTTGTTTATAGTTTAGTTAAGTTCAGTTTATTGTTCAGTTTATAGTTTAGTTTAGTTTAAGTTAGGTTGGGTTAGTTTAGTTTAGTTTAGGTTAGGTTAGGTTAAGTTACGTTAATTTAGTTTAGTATAGTTTAGTTTAGTTTAGTTTATAGTTTAGTTCATTTTATTTTATAGTTTAGTTTATAGTTTGATTTAGTTTAGTTAATTTAGGTTAGATTAGGTTAGGTTAGTTTATTTTAGTTTAGAATAGGTTATGATAGATTAGGTTAGGTTAGGTTGGTTTGGTTTAGTTTAGTCTAGTTAAGTTTAGTTTAGTTTATACTTTAGTTTAGTTTAGTTTATTTTATAGTTTAGTTAAGTTTTGTTTATAGTTTAGTTTGCAGTTTTGTATAGTTTAGTTTAGTTTAATTTAGTTTAGCTAAGTTTAGTTTAGATTAGTTTAGTTTAGTTTATAGTTTAATTTATAATTTAGTTTAGTTTAGTTTAGAGTAGGTTAGGTTAGTTTAGTTTAGTTTAGTTTAGTTTAGGTTAGGTTAGGTTAGTTTAATTTATTTGAGTTTAATTTAGTTTAGTTTGGTTTATAGTTTAATTTATAGTTTAGTTTAGTTTACTTTATAGTTTAGTTTAGTTAATTTATAGTTTAATTTAGTTTAGTTTAGTTTAATTTAGTTTCGTTTAGTTTATAGTTTGGTTTATAGTTTCGCTTAGTTTAGTTTAGTTTAGTTTAGTTTAGGTTAAGTTATGTTAGGTTAGTTTAGTTTAGTTTTGTTCAGGTTCGGTTAGGTTAGGTTAGGTAAGTTTAATTTAGTTCAGTTTAAATAGTTAAGTTTAGTTTATAGTTTAGTTTATAGTTTAGTTTGTAGTTTAGTTTAGTTTAGTTTAGTTTAGTTTAGGTTAAGTTATGTTAGGTTCATTTAGTTTAATTTAGTTTAGATTAGGTTAGGTTAGGATAGGTTAGGGTATTTAAGTTTAGTTTAGTTGAATTTAGTTTAGTTTAGTTCAGTTTAGGTTAGGTTAGGTTAGTTTATTTTAGTTGAGTTTAGGTTAGGTTAGGTTAGGTTAGGTTATTTTAGTTTAGTTTAGTTTATTTAAGTGTAGTTTAGATTATAATTCAGTTTAGTTTAGTTTTGTTTAATTTAGTTTAGTTTATAGTTTAGTTGAGTTTAGGTTAGTTTAGTTGAGTTTAGTTTAGTTTAGTTTATTTTAGGTTAGGTTAGGTTAGTTTGGCTTAGTTTAGTATATTTAGAGGTTAGTTTATATTAGTTTAGTTTATAGTTTAGTTTAGTTTTGTTTATAGTTTAGTTTATAGTTTAGTATAGTTTAGTTTAGTTTAGTTTAGTTTTGGGTAGGTTTTTTTAGGTTAGGTTAAGTTAGTTTAGTTTAGTTTAGGTTAGGTTAGGTTAGGTAAGGTTAGTTTAGTTTAGTTGAGTTTAGTTTAGGTTAGGTTAGGTTAAGTAAGATTAGGTTAGGTAAGGTTAGTTTAGTTTAGTTTATGTTAGGTTTGGTTAGTTTAGTTTAGTTTTGTTTATAGTTTAGTTTAGTTTAGTTTATAGTTTAGTTTATAATTTAGTTAGTTTAGTTTATAGTTTAATTTAGTTTAGTTTAGTTTAGTTTAGTTTATTTAGGTTAATTTAGTTTAATTTAGTTTAGGTTAGGTTAAGTTAGGTTAGGTTAGGTTAGTTTAGTTTAGTATAATTTAGTTTAGCTTAAAATATAGTATCTTTAGTTTATAGTTTAGTTCATAGTTTTCTTTAGATTAGTTTAGTTTAGGTTAGGTTAGAGTAGTTTACTTTAGTTTAGTATAGTTTAGTTTAGGTTAGATTAGGTTAGGTTAGTGTAGTTTAGTTTAATTTAGTTTAGTTGAATTTAATTTAGTTTAGTTTAGTTTAGGTTAGGTTAGGTTAGTTTAGGTTAGATTTACTTAGGTTAGTGTAGTTTAGTTTAGTTTAGTTTAGTTTGTAGTTTAGTTTATTTTAGTGCATTTTAGTTTGGTTTAGTTTTGTTTAGTTTAATTTACTTCAGTTTCGTTTAGTTTAGGTTATGTTAGATTAGGTAAGCTTGGGTTAGCTTAGTTTAGTTTTATTTACTTTCGGTTAGGTTAGGATAGGTTAGGTTAGTTTAGGTTAGATTTAGTTGGGTTAGTGTAGTTTAGTTTAGTTTAGTTTGTAGTTTAGTTTAGTTTAGTGTAGTTTAGTTAAGTTTAGTTTAGTTTATAGTTTAGTTCAGTTTAGTTTATAGCTTAGTTTAGTTTAGTTTATTTTAGGGTAGCTTATGTTAGGTTAGGTTTAGTTAGTTTAGTTTATAGTTTAATTTATGGTTTACTTTAGTTTATAGTTTAGTTTATAGTTTAGTTTAGTTTCGTTTATAATAGTTTAGTTTAGGTTAGGTTGGGACGGTTTAGTTTAGTTTAGTTTAGGTTAGGTTAGGTTGACTAGGTTAAGTTATGTTAGGTTAGTTTAGATTAGTTTAGTTTAGTTTAGTTTATAGCTTAGTTTACTTTAGTTTATTATTTAATTTAGTTTAGTTTTGTTTATAGTTTCATTAATAGTTTAGTTCGATTTAGTTCAGTTTAATTTAGTTTACCTTAGGTAAGTTTAGTTTGTTTTAGGTTAGGTTAGGTTAGGTGAGGTTAGTTTAATTTAGTTTAGTTTAATTTAGTTTAGTTTAGTTTATAGTTTAGTTTATCGTTTAGTTTAGTTTAGTATAGTATAGTTTATTTTAGGTTAGAGTAGGTTAGTTTAGATTAGTTTAGTTTAGGGCAGTTTAGGTTAGTTTAAGTTACGTTATTTTGTTGAGTTTGGTTTAGTTTAGTTTAGTTTAGTTTAGTTTAGTTTATAGTTTAGTTTATAGTTTAGTTTATAGATTAGTTTATAGTTTAGTTTAGATTAGTGTAGTATAGTTTGGTTTAATTTATTTTAGTTTAGTTTAGTTTAGTTTCGTTTAGCTTAGGTTATGTTACATTAGGTTAGCTTAGGTTAGCTTAGTTTACCCTGGTTTAGTTTAGGTTAGGTAAGGTTAGAATAGCTTAGTTAAGTTTAGTTTAGTTTAGTTTAGTTAGGTTTAGTTTAGTTTATAGTTTAGTTTAGTTTATTTTATAGTTTAGTTTATAGTTTAGTTTAGATTATAGTTTAATTTATAGTTTAGTTTAGATTAGTTTAGTTTAATTTAGTTTAGCTTTCTTTAGTTTCGTTTAGTTTACCTTAGTTTAGGTTAGGTTAGGTTACGTTATGTTAGGTTAGGTTAAGTTACGTTAGGTTAGTTTATTTTAGTTTAGTTTATGTAAGGTTAGGTTAGGTTAGTTTGGTATAGTTTAGGTTAGTTTTGTTTATAGTTTAGTTTAGTTTAGTTTATAGTTCAGTTTATAGTTTAGTTTAGTTTAGTTTAGGTTAGGTTAGTTTAGTTTAGTTTAGGTTA
Organism: Metallyticus violacea; assembly: GCA_030762175.1. Classification (NCBI taxonomy): domain Eukaryota; kingdom Metazoa; phylum Arthropoda; class Insecta; order Mantodea; family Metallyticidae; genus Metallyticus; species Metallyticus violacea. Next base: position 97,336,993 of record CM060835.1, on the reverse strand, counting down.
GGTTAGGTTAGGTTAGTTTAGTTTAGTATAGTTTAGTTTAGTTTAGTTTATAGTTTAGTTTAATTTATTTTATAGTTTCGATTATAGTTTTGTTTAGTTTAGTTTAGCTTAGTTAGTTTAGGTTAGGTTAGGTTAGTTTAGAGTAGTTTCGTTTAGGTTAGGATATGATAGGTTAGTGCAGGTTAATTTAATTTAGTTTAGTTTAGTTGAATTTAATTTATTTTAGTTAGGTCAGTTTAGGTAAGTTAGGTTAGTTTAGTTTAGTATAGGTTAGGTTAGGTTAGGTTGGGTTAAGTTAGTGTAGTTTCATTTAGTTTGGTTTATTTTAGTTTAGTTTAATATGAGGTTCCGTTTAGTTTAGTTTTGTTTAATTTAGTTTAGTTTATAGTTTAGTTGAGTTTAGGTTAGTTTAGTTGAGTTTAGTTTAGTTTAGTATAGGTTAGGTTAGGTTAGGTTAGATTAACTTTGTTTGGGATAGGTTATGTTAGATTAGGTTAGGTTAGTTTGGTTTAGTTTAGTCTAGTTAAGTTTAGTTTAGTTTATACTTTAGTTTAGTTTAGTTTATTTTATAGTTTAGTTAAGTTTTGTTTATTGATTAGTTTGCAGTTTAGTATGTTTAGTTTAGTTTAATTTAGTTTAGCTAAGTTTAGTTTAGTTTAGTTTATTGTTTAATTTATAATTTAGTTTAGTTTAGTTTAATTTAGTTTAGGTTAGGTTAGGTTAGTTTAATTTAGTTGAGTCTAATTTAGTTTAGTTTAGTTTATAGTTTAATTTATAGTTTAGTTTAGTTTACTTTATAGTTTAGTTTAGATAATTTATAGTTTAATTTAGTTAAGTTTAGTTTAATTTAGTTTAGTTTAGTTTAGTTTGTAGTTTAGTTTAGTTTAGTTTAGTTTAGGTTAAGTTATGTTTGGTTCGTTTAGTTTAATTTAGTTTAGATTAGGTTAGATTAGATTACGTTAGGGCAGTTAAGTTTAGTTTAGTTGAATTTAGGTTATAGTTTGATTTATTGTTTAGTTTAGTTTACTTTATAATTTAGTTTAGTTAATTTATAGTTTAATTTACCTTAGTTTAGTTTAGTTTAATTTAGTTTACTTTAGTTCATAATTTGGTTTATAGTTTAGTTTAGTTTAGTTTAGGTTAGGTAAAGTAAGGTTAGTTTAGGTTAGGTTAGTGTAGTTTAGTTTAGTTTAGCTGAATTTTGTTTAGTTTAGTTTAATTTTGGTTACGTTAGGTTACTTTAGTTTAGTGTATGTTAGGTTAGGTTAGGTTAGTTTAGTTTAGTTTAGTTTAGTTTATAGTTTAGTTTAATTTAGTTTATAATTTATTTTATAATTTAGTTTAGTTTTGTTTATAGTTTAGTTTGCAGTTTAGTTTAGTTTAGTTTAGTTAAAATTTTAGTTTAGTTTATTTTAGTTTAGGTTAGGTTACGGAAGGTTAGGTTAGGTTAGGTTAGTTTAGATTAGTTTGGTTTATGTAAAGTTAGGTTAGGTTAGTTTAGTATAGTTTAGTTTACTTTTGTTTACAGTTTAGTTAAGTTTAGTTTATAGTTCAGTTTATAGTTTAGTTTAGTTTAGGTTAGGTTGGGTTAGTTCAGTTTAGTTTAGTTTGGGTTAGGTTAGGTTAGTTTAGTTTAGTTTACAGTTTAGTTTATTCTTTAGTTTATAGGGCAGTTTATAGTTTAGTTTAATTTAGTGTAGTTTAGTTTGGATCATTTTAGTAGAGTTTCGTTTACGTTAGGTTATGTTAGATTAGGTTAGGTTAGGTTAGCTTACTTTAATTTAGTTTAGGTTAGGTTAGGTTAGGTTAGTTTAGGTTAGGTTAGGTTAGGTTAGGTTAGTTTAGTTTAGTTGAGTTTAGTTTAGTTTAGGTTAGGTTAGGTAAGGTTAGGTTAGGTAAGGTTAGGTTAGTTTAGTTTAGTCTAGTTTATGTTAGGTTGATTAGTTTAGTTTAGTTTAGTCTAGGTTAGGTTTCGCTAGGGTAAGTTAGGTTAGGTTAGTTTGGATTAGTTTAGTTTAGTTAATATTTTAGTTTACTTTAGTTTATTATTTAATTTAGTGTAGTTTAGTTTATAGTTTCGTTTATAGTTTAGTTTGGTTTAGTTTAGTTTTTTTTAGTTTAGCTTAGATTAGTTTAGTTTGTCTTAGGTTAGGTTAGGTTAGGTAAGATTAGTTTAATTTAGTTGAGTTTAATTTAGTTTAGTTTAATTTATATTTTAGTTTAGTTTAGTGTATAGTTCAATTTATAATTTAGTTTAGTTTAGTTTTTAGTTTAGGTTATCGTTTAGTTTAGTTTAGATTAGTTTATTTATGTCAGTTTAGGTTAGGTTAAGTTAGGTTAGGTTAGTTTAGATTAGTTTAGTTTAATTTAGTTTAGTTTATAGTTTAGTTTATTTTAGTTTATAGTTTAATTTAGTTTAGTTTAGTTTAGTGTAGTTTAGTTTGGTTAGGTTAGGTTAGGTTAATTTAGTTTAGTTTAGGATAGGTTAGGTAAGTTTAATTTAGTTTAGTTTAATTTATAGTTTATTTTATAGTTTTGCTTATAGTTTAGTTTAGTTTATAGTTTAATTTTGTTTAGTTTAGTTTAGTTTAGTATAGTTTAACTTGGGTTAGGTTAGGTTAGTTTAGTTTAGTTTAGTCAAGGTTAGGTTAGGTTAATTTACTTTAGTATAGTTTAGTTTAGTTTATTTTAGTTTAGTTTATAGTTTAGTTTACAGTCTAGGTTAGTTTAGTTTAGTTTAGTTTGGGTTAGGTTAGGTTAGGTCAGTTTAGTTTAGTTTAGTTTATAGTTTAGTTTAGTTTAGTTTATAATAGTTTAATTTAGTTTAGTTTAGGTTATGTTAAGTTAGTTCAGTTTACTATAGTTTAGTATAGTTTAAAATATAGTATCTTTAGTTTATAGTTTAGTTCATAGTTTTGTTTAGTTTAGTTTAGGTTAGGTTAGAGTAGTTTAGTTTAGTTTAGTTTAGTTTAGGTTAGATTAGGTTAGGTTAGTGTAGTTTAGTTTAGTTTAGTTTAGTTGAATTTAGTTTAGTTTAGTTTAGGGTAGGTTAGGTTGGTTTAGTTTTAGTATAGTTTAGGTTCAGTTAGGTTAGGTTAGTTTAGTTTAGTTTAGTTTACTTTAGTTTATTATTTAATTTAGTTTAGTTTAGTTTATAGTTTCGTTTATAGTTTAGTTTGGTTTAGTTTAGTTTAATTTGTTTAACTTAGATTAGTTTAGTTATTTTAGGTTAGGTTAGGTTAGGTGAGGTTAGTTTAGTTCAGTTTAGTTTAATTTAGTTTAGTTTAGTTTATAGTTTAGTTTAGTTTAGTTTATAGTTCAATTTATAGTTTAGTTTAGTTTATTTTATCGTTTAGTTTTGTTTAGTATAGTTTAGTTTAGGTTAGAGTAGGTTAGTTTAGATTAGTTTAGTTTAGCGCAGTTTAGGTTAGGTTAAGTTACGTTATTTCGTTTGGTTTAGTTTAGTTTAGTTTAGTTTATAGTTTAGTTTAGTTTAAAGTTTAGTTTATAGTTTAGTTTATAGTTTAGTTTAGATCAGTGTAGTTTAGTTTGGTTTAGTTTATTTTAGTTTAGTTCAGTTTAGTTTCGTTTAGCTTAGGTTATGTTATATTAGGTGAGCTTAGGTTAGCTTAGTTTACCCTAGTTTAGTTTAGGTTAGGTAAGGTTAGAATAGGTTAGTTAAATTTAGTTTAGTTTAGTTTAGTTAGGTTAAGTTTAATTATAGTTTAGTTTATAGTTTAGTTTAGATTATAATTTAATTTATAGTTTAGTTTAGTTTAGTTTAATTTAGTTTAGCTTTCTTTAGTTTCCCTTAGATTACTTTAGTTTAGGATATGTTAGGTTAGGTTAGTTTAGTTTAGTTTAGTTTAATTAAGGTTTATTTAGTTTAATTTAGTTTAGTTTAGGTTAGGTTAGGTTAGTTTAGTTTAGTATAGTTTAATTTAGTTTAAAATATAGTATCTTTAGTTTATAGTTTAGTTCATAGTTTTGTTTAGTTTAGTTTAGTTTAGGTTAGGTTAGAGTAGTTTATTTTAGTTTAGTTTAGTTTAGGTTAGAATAGGTTAGGTTAGTGTAGTTTAATTTAGTTTAGTTTAGTTGAATTTAGTTTAGTTTTGTTTAGTTTAGTTTAGGTTAGGTTAGGTTAGTTTAGTTTAGTATAGGTTAGGTTAAGTTAGGTTAGCTTAGTTTAGTTTATAGTTTAGTTTAGTTTAGTTTAGTTTATAGTGTGGTTTATACTTTAGTTTACATTTTAGTTTATGGTTTAGTTTAGATTAGTGTAGTTTAGTTTGGTTTAATTTGGTTTAGTTTAGTTTAAATGAGTTTCGCTTAGGTTAGGTTAAGTTAGAATAGGTTAGGTTAGGTAAGCTTAGTTTAGTTTAGTTTAGGTTAGGTTAGGTTAGGTTAGGTTAGGTTGGTTAAGTTAAGTTTAGTTTAGTTTAGTTAAGTTTAGTTTAGTTTATAGTTTAGTTCAGTTTAATTTATAGCTTAGTTTATAGTTTAGTTTAGTTTATAGTTTAATTATAGTTAAGTTTAGTTTAGTTTAGTTTAATTTAGGTTAGTTAAGTTTATTTTAGGGTAGCTTATATTAGGTTAGGTTAGTTTATAGTTTAATTTATAGTTTAGTTTAGTTTATAATTTAGTTGATAGCTTAGTTCAGTTTAAAATAGTTTAGTTTACGTTAGGTTAGGTTAGGTTAGTTTAGTTTAGTTTAGGTTAGGTTTGGCTAGGGTAGGTTAGGATATGTTAATTTAGATTAGTTTAGTTTAGTTTAGTTTATAGTTTAGTTTACTTTAGTTTATTATTTAATTTAGTGTAGTTTAGTTTATAGCTTCGTTTATAGTTTAGTTTGGTTTAGATTAGTTTGTGTTAGGTTAGGGTAGGTTAGGTGAGATTAGTTTAGTTTAGTTGAGTTTAATTTAGTTTAGTTTATAGTTTAATTTAGTTTAGTTTATAGTTCAATTTATACATTAGTTTAGTTTATAGTTTATGTTACCGTTTAGTTTAGTTTAGAGTAGTTTAGTTTAATTTAGTTTAGTTTATAGTTTAGTTTATTTTTGTTTTATAGTTTAATTTAATTTAGTTTAGTTTAGTTTAGTTTAGGTTAGGTTACGTTAGGTTAGGTTAATTTAGTTTAGTATAGGTTAGGTTAGGTTAGGTAAGGTTAATTTACTTTAGTAAAGTTTAGTTTAGTTTATTTTAGTTTAGTTTATTGTTTAGTTTAGTTTATAGTTTATTTACAATTTTGTTTAGTTTAGTTTAGTTTAGTTTAGTTTGGGTTAGGTTGGGTTAGGTTAGGTTAGTTTAGATTAGTTTAGTTTATAGTTTAGTTTAATTTGGTTTACAGTTTAGTGTATCCTTTAGTTTATAGTGTAGTTTATAGTTTAGTTTAATTTAGTGTAGTTTAGTTTGGTTTAGCTTAGTATAGTTTTGTTTACTTTAGGTTAGGTGAGATTATGTTAAGTTTGGTAAGCTTACTTTAGTTTAGTTCAGTTTAGGTTAGGTTAGGTTAGGTTAGTATATTTAACTTTGATTTAGTTTATAGTTTAGTTTATAGTTTAGTTTATATTAGTTTAGTTTATAGTTTAATTTATAATTTAGTTTACTTTAGTTTAATTTAGTTTACAGTAGGTTAGGTTAGGTTAGGTTAGTTTAGTTTACTTTTGGTTAGGTTAAGTTAGGTTGGGTTAGGTTAATTTAGTTTAGTTGAGTTTAATTTAGTTTAGTTTAGTTTATAGTTTAATTTATAGTTTAGTTTAGTTTACCTTATAGTTTAGTTTAGTTAATTTATATTTTAATTTAGTTTAGTTTAGTTTAATTTAGTTTAGTTTAGTTCATAGTTTTATTTATAGTTTAGTTTAGTTTAGTTTAGTTTAGGTTATGTTAGGTTAGTTTAGTTTAGTTTAGTTTAGGTTAGGTTAGGCTAGGTTAGGTAAGTTTAATTTAGTTTAGTTTAGTTTAGTTAAAATTAGTTTGTAGTTTAGTTTATAGTTTAGTTTGTAGTTTAGTTTAGTTTAGTTTAGTTTGGTTTGGTTTAGTTTAGGTTAAGTAATGTTTGGTTCGTTTAGTTTAATTTAGTTTAGATTAGGTTACGTTAGATTAGGTTAGGGTAGTTAAGTTTAGTTTAATTGAATTTATTTTGTAGTTTAATTTATAGTTTAGTTTAGTTTACTTTATAGTTTAGTTTAGTTAATTTATAGTTTATTTTATTTTAGTTTAATCTAGTTTAATTTAGTTTACTTTAGTTTATAGTTTTGTTTATAGTTTAGTTTAGTTTAGTTTAGTTTAATTTATGTTAGGTTTGTTTAGTTTAGTTTAGTTTAGGTTAGGTTAGGTTAGGATAGGTTAGTGTAGTTTAGTTTAGTTTAGCTGAATTTTGTTTAGTTTAATTTAGTTTAGTTTAGGCTACCTTAGGTTAGTTTAGTTTAGTGTATGTTACGTTAGGTTAGGTTAGTTTAATTTAGTTTAATTTATTTTAGTTTATATTTTAGTTTAGTTTAGTTTATAATTTATTTTATAATTTAGTATACTTTAGTTTATAGATTAGTTTATTGTTTATTTAATATTTTAGTTTATTTTAGTTTACGTTAGGTTAGGTTAGGCAAGGTTAGGTTAGGTTAGGTTAGGTTAGTTTAGTTTAGTTTAGTTTATGTAATGTTAGGTTAGGTTAGTTTGGTATAGTTTAGTCTAGTTTAGTTTTGTTTATAGTTTAGTTAAGTTCAGTTTATTGTTCAGTTTATAGTTTAGTTTAGTTTAAGTTAGGTTGGGTTAGTTTAGTTTAGTTTAGGTTAGGTTAGGTTAAGTTACGTTAATTTAGTTTAGTATAGTTTAGTTTAGTTTAGTTTATAGTTTAGTTCATTTTATTTTATAGTTTAGTTTATAGTTTGATTTAGTTTAGTTAATTTAGGTTAGATTAGGTTAGGTTAGTTTATTTTAGTTTAGAATAGGTTATGATAGATTAGGTTAGGTTAGGTTGGTTTGGTTTAGTTTAGTCTAGTTAAGTTTAGTTTAGTTTATACTTTAGTTTAGTTTAGTTTATTTTATAGTTTAGTTAAGTTTTGTTTATAGTTTAGTTTGCAGTTTTGTATAGTTTAGTTTAGTTTAATTTAGTTTAGCTAAGTTTAGTTTAGATTAGTTTAGTTTAGTTTATAGTTTAATTTATAATTTAGTTTAGTTTAGTTTAGAGTAGGTTAGGTTAGTTTAGTTTAGTTTAGTTTAGTTTAGGTTAGGTTAGGTTAGTTTAATTTATTTGAGTTTAATTTAGTTTAGTTTGGTTTATAGTTTAATTTATAGTTTAGTTTAGTTTACTTTATAGTTTAGTTTAGTTAATTTATAGTTTAATTTAGTTTAGTTTAGTTTAATTTAGTTTCGTTTAGTTTATAGTTTGGTTTATAGTTTCGCTTAGTTTAGTTTAGTTTAGTTTAGTTTAGGTTAAGTTATGTTAGGTTAGTTTAGTTTAGTTTTGTTCAGGTTCGGTTAGGTTAGGTTAGGTAAGTTTAATTTAGTTCAGTTTAAATAGTTAAGTTTAGTTTATAGTTTAGTTTATAGTTTAGTTTGTAGTTTAGTTTAGTTTAGTTTAGTTTAGTTTAGGTTAAGTTATGTTAGGTTCATTTAGTTTAATTTAGTTTAGATTAGGTTAGGTTAGGATAGGTTAGGGTATTTAAGTTTAGTTTAGTTGAATTTAGTTTAGTTTAGTTCAGTTTAGGTTAGGTTAGGTTAGTTTATTTTAGTTGAGTTTAGGTTAGGTTAGGTTAGGTTAGGTTATTTTAGTTTAGTTTAGTTTATTTAAGTGTAGTTTAGATTATAATTCAGTTTAGTTTAGTTTTGTTTAATTTAGTTTAGTTTATAGTTTAGTTGAGTTTAGGTTAGTTTAGTTGAGTTTAGTTTAGTTTAGTTTATTTTAGGTTAGGTTAGGTTAGTTTGGCTTAGTTTAGTATATTTAGAGGTTAGTTTATATTAGTTTAGTTTATAGTTTAGTTTAGTTTTGTTTATAGTTTAGTTTATAGTTTAGTATAGTTTAGTTTAGTTTAGTTTAGTTTTGGGTAGGTTTTTTTAGGTTAGGTTAAGTTAGTTTAGTTTAGTTTAGGTTAGGTTAGGTTAGGTAAGGTTAGTTTAGTTTAGTTGAGTTTAGTTTAGGTTAGGTTAGGTTAAGTAAGATTAGGTTAGGTAAGGTTAGTTTAGTTTAGTTTAGTTTATGTTAGGTTTGGTTAGTTTAGTTTAGTTTTGTTTATAGTTTAGTTTAGTTTAGTTTATAGTTTAGTTTATAATTTAGTTAGTTTAGTTTATAGTTTAATTTAGTTTAGTTTAGTTTAGTTTAGTTTATTTAGGTTAATTTAGTTTAATTTAGTTTAGGTTAGGTTAAGTTAGGTTAGGTTAGGTTAGTTTAGTTTAGTATAATTTAGTTTAGCTTAAAATATAGTATCTTTAGTTTATAGTTTAGTTCATAGTTTTCTTTAGATTAGTTTAGTTTAGGTTAGGTTAGAGTAGTTTACTTTAGTTTAGTATAGTTTAGTTTAGGTTAGATTAGGTTAGGTTAGTGTAGTTTAGTTTAATTTAGTTTAGTTGAATTTAATTTAGTTTAGTTTAGTTTAGGTTAGGTTAGGTTAGTTTAGGTTAGATTTACTTAGGTTAGTGTAGTTTAGTTTAGTTTAGTTTAGTTTGTAGTTTAGTTTATTTTAGTGCATTTTAGTTTGGTTTAGTTTTGTTTAGTTTAATTTACTTCAGTTTCGTTTAGTTTAGGTTATGTTAGATTAGGTAAGCTTGGGTTAGCTTAGTTTAGTTTTATTTACTTTCGGTTAGGTTAGGATAGGTTAGGTTAGTTTAGGTTAGATTTAGTTGGGTTAGTGTAGTTTAGTTTAGTTTAGTTTGTAGTTTAGTTTAGTTTAGTGTAGTTTAGTTAAGTTTAGTTTAGTTTATAGTTTAGTTCAGTTTAGTTTATAGCTTAGTTTAGTTTAGTTTATTTTAGGGTAGCTTATGTTAGGTTAGGTTTAGTTAGTTTAGTTTATAGTTTAATTTATGGTTTACTTTAGTTTATAGTTTAGTTTATAGTTTAGTTTAGTTTCGTTTATAATAGTTTAGTTTAGGTTAGGTTGGGACGGTTTAGTTTAGTTTAGTTTAGGTTAGGTTAGGTTGACTAGGTTAAGTTATGTTAGGTTAGTTTAGATTAGTTTAGTTTAGTTTAGTTTATAGCTTAGTTTACTTTAGTTTATTATTTAATTTAGTTTAGTTTTGTTTATAGTTTCATTAATAGTTTAGTTCGATTTAGTTCAGTTTAATTTAGTTTACCTTAGGTAAGTTTAGTTTGTTTTAGGTTAGGTTAGGTTAGGTGAGGTTAGTTTAATTTAGTTTAGTTTAATTTAGTTTAGTTTAGTTTATAGTTTAGTTTATCGTTTAGTTTAGTTTAGTATAGTATAGTTTATTTTAGGTTAGAGTAGGTTAGTTTAGATTAGTTTAGTTTAGGGCAGTTTAGGTTAGTTTAAGTTACGTTATTTTGTTGAGTTTGGTTTAGTTTAGTTTAGTTTAGTTTAGTTTAGTTTATAGTTTAGTTTATAGTTTAGTTTATAGATTAGTTTATAGTTTAGTTTAGATTAGTGTAGTATAGTTTGGTTTAATTTATTTTAGTTTAGTTTAGTTTAGTTTCGTTTAGCTTAGGTTATGTTACATTAGGTTAGCTTAGGTTAGCTTAGTTTACCCTGGTTTAGTTTAGGTTAGGTAAGGTTAGAATAGCTTAGTTAAGTTTAGTTTAGTTTAGTTTAGTTAGGTTTAGTTTAGTTTATAGTTTAGTTTAGTTTATTTTATAGTTTAGTTTATAGTTTAGTTTAGATTATAGTTTAATTTATAGTTTAGTTTAGATTAGTTTAGTTTAATTTAGTTTAGCTTTCTTTAGTTTCGTTTAGTTTACCTTAGTTTAGGTTAGGTTAGGTTACGTTATGTTAGGTTAGGTTAAGTTAGGTTAGTTTAGAATAGTTTAGTTTAGTATAATTTAGTTTATATTTTAGTTTAGTTTAGTTTATAGTTTAATTTAGTTTAGTTTAGTTTAATTTAGGTTAAGTTAGGTAAGTTTAATTTAGTTTAGTTTAGTTTAGTTAAGTTTAGTTTATAGTTCAGTTTATAGTTTGGTTTGCAGTTTAGTTTAGTTTAGTTCAGTTTAGGTTAAGTTATGTAAGGTTCGTTTAGTTTAATTTAGTTCAGTTTAGGTTAGGTTAAGTTAGGTTAGGTTAGTTTAGATTAATTTAGTATATAGTTTAGTTTATTTTAGTTTATAGTTTCATTTTCTTTAGTTTAGTTTAGGTTAGGTTAAGTTAGGTTAATTTAGTTTAGTTTAGGTTAGTTTAGGTGAGGTTAGGTTAGGTTAGTTTAGTTCTATTTAGTTTATTGAAGTTTATAGTTTAGTTTAGTTTAGTTTATGGTTTAGTTTATAGTTTAAATTAGTTTAGAGTAGTATAGTTTGGTTTAGTTTACTTTAGTTTAGTTTAGTTTCGTTTAGGTTAGGTTATGTTAGGATAGGTTAGGTTAGGCTAGCTTAGTTTAGTTTAGTTCAGTATTTATTAGGTTAGGTTAGGTTAGTTAATATTAGTTTACTTTAGTTTAGTTAAGTTTAGTTATGTTTATAGATTAGTTTAGTTTAGTTTCGTTTATAGTTTATATTATAGTTTAGTTTAGTTTAGTTTATAGTTTCGTTTATAGTTTAATTTTGTTTAGTATAGTTTAATTTAGTTTAGCTTAGTTTAGTTAGTTTAGGTTAGTTTAGTTTAGGTTAGGTTATGTTAGGTTAGTTTAGAATAGTTTAGTTTAGGTTAGGTAAAGTTAAGTAAGTATAATTTAGTTAATTTTGGTTTAGAATAGTTTATAGTTTAGTTTATAGTTTAGTTTAGTTTATAGTTTAGTTTATAGTTTAGTTAATTTAGTATAGTTTAGTTTATGTTAGGTTAGTTTAGTTTAGTTTAGTTTAGGTCAGTTGAGGTTAGGTTTAGTTAGGTTAGGTTAGTTTAGATTATTTTAAATTAGTTTATTTTAGTTTAGTTTATAGTTTAGTTTAGTTTAGTTTATAGTTTAATTTACTTTAGTTTAGTTTAATTTATTTTCGTTTAGTTTAGTTTACGTTAGGTTATATTAGGTTAATTTAGTTTAGTTTAGTTTAGGTTAGGTTAAGTTAGGTAAGTTTAATTTAGTTAAGTTTGGTTTAGTTTAGTTTATAGTTTAGTTTATAGTTTTGTTTATAATTTAGTTTAGTTTATTTTGGTTTAGGATAGGTAATGTTAGGTTAGGTTATGTTAGATTAGGTTATGTTAGGTTAGTTTAATTTAGTTTAATTTAGTTTATGTTGGTTTAGGTTAGTTTAGTTGAGTTTAGTATTGTTTATAGTTTAGTTTACTTAGTTTATAATTTAGTTGAGTTTAGTTTATAGTTTAATTTAGTTTAATTTAGTTTAGTTTTGTTTAATTTAGGTTAGGTTAGTTTAGTTTAGTTTAGGTAAGGTTAGGGTAATTTAGTTTATTTAGTTTAGTTTATTATAGTTTAGTTTAGTTTAGTTTATAGTTTAGTTTAGTTAATTTAGTTTATAGTTTAGTTTAGTTTAGTTTAGTTTGGTTTAGTTTTTAGTTTATAGTTTATAGTATAGTTTATAGTTTTGTTTAGTTTAGTTTAGTTTAGTTTAGGTTATTTTAGGTTAGGTTAGAGTAGTTTATTTCAGTATAGTGTAATTTTACTTTTGCTAATAGTTTAGTTTAGTTTAGTTAATATATCAGTTTATAGTTCAGTTTAGTTTAGTTTAGTTTAGGTTAGGTTGGGTTAGTTTAGTTTAGTATAGGTTAGGTTAGGTTAGGTAAGTTTAATTCAGTTTAGTTTAGTTTAGTTTATAGTTTAATTTATAGGTTTGTTTATAGTTAATTTAGTTTAGTTTAGGTTAAATTGTGTTAGGTTAGTTAAGTTTAGTTTAGTTTAGGTTAGGTTAGGTTGGGTTAGGTTAGTGTAGTTTAATTTAATTTAGTTCAATTTAGTTTAGTTAAGTTTAGTTTAGGTTACGTTAGGTTAGTTTAGTTTAGTTTAGGTGAGGTTTGGTTAGGTTAGTTTAGTTCTGTTAATTTATTTTAGTTTATACATTAGTTTAATTTAGTTTATAGTTTAGTTTAGAATTTAGTTTAATTTAGTGTAGTTTAATATTGTTTAAGTTAGGTTAGGTTAGGTTAGTTTGGTTTAGTTTAGTTTAGGTTATGTTATGCTATATTAGGTTAGGTTAGGTTAGTTTGGTTTCGTTTAGTCTAGTTAAGTTTAGTTTAGTTTATTTTATAGTTTAGTTTTGTTTATAGTTTAGTTTGCAGTTTAGTATAGTTTAGTTTAATTTAATTTAGTTTAGGTTAAGTAAGGTTAGGTTAGGTTAGTTTAGTTTAGTTTAATTTATGTTAGGTTAGGTAAGGTGGGTTAGGTTAGGGTAGTTTAGTTTACTTTAGTTGAATTTAGTTTAGTTTAGTTCAGTTTAGGTTACGTTAGGTTACTTTAGTTTAGTTTAGGTTAGGTTACGTTACGTTACGTTAGGTTAGATTAGTTTAGTTAAGTTTATTTTAGTTTAGTTTAGTTTATAGTTCAGTTTAATTTAGTTTTGTTTAATTTAGTTTAGTTTATAGTTTAGTTCAGTTTAGGTTAGTTTATTTGAGTTTAGTTTAGTATAGTTTAGTGTAGTTTAGGTTAGGTTAGTTTAGTTTAGTTTAGTTTAGTTTTGTTTAATTTAGGTTAATTTAGTTTAGTTTAGTTTAGTTTAGTTTAATTTAGGTTAATTTAGTTTAGTTTAGTTTAGTTTAGGTTAAGTTAGTTTAGGTTACGTTAGTTTAGGTTAGGTTAAGTTAGTTCAGTTTAGTATAGTTTACTTTATTTTAAAATATAGTATCTTTAGTTTATAGTTTAGTTCATAGCTTTGTTTAGTTCAGTTTAATTTAATTTAGTTAGGTTAGAGTAGTTTAGTTTAGTTTAGTTTAGTTTAGGTTAGATTAGGTTAGGTTAGTGTTGTTTAGTTTAGTTTAGTTTAGTTGAATTTAGTTTAGTTTAGTTCAGTTTAGGTTAGGTTAAGTTAGGTTAGTTTAGATTAATTTAGTATATAGTTTAGTTTATTTTAGTTTATAGTTTCATTTTCTTTAGTTTAGTTTAGGTTAGGTTAAGTTAGGTTAATTTAGTTTAGTTTAGGTTAGTTTAGGTGAGGTTAGGTTAGGTTAGTTTATTTCTATTTAGTTTATTGCAGTTTATAGTTTAGTTTAGTTTAGTTTATGGTTTAGTTTATAGTTTAGATTAGTTTAGAGTAGTATAGTTTGGTTTAGTTTACTTTAGTTTAGTTTAGTTTCGTTTAGGTTAGGTTATGTTAGGATTGGTTAGGTTAGGCTAGCTTAGTTTAGTTTAGTTCAGTATTTATTAGGTTAATTTGGTTAGTTAATATTAGTTTACTTTAGATTAGTTAAGTTTAGTTATGCTTATAGAATAGTTTAGTTTAGTTTCGTTTATAGTTTATATTATAGTTTAGTTTAGTTTAGTTTATAGTTTCGTTTATAGTTTAATTTTGTTTAGTATAGTTTAATTTAGTTTAGCTTAGTTTAGTTAGTTTAGGTTAGTTTAGTTTAGGTTAGGTTATGTTAGGTTAGTTTAGAATAGTTTAGTTTAGGTTAGGTAAAGTTAAGTAAGTATAATTTAGTTAATTTTGGTTTAGAATAGTTTATAGTTTAGTTTATAGTTTAGTTTAGTTTATAGTTTAGTTTATAGTTTAGTTAATTTAGTATAGTTTAGTTTAGTTTATGTTAAGTTAGTTTAGTTTAGTTTAGTTTAGGTCAGTTGAGGTTAGGATTAGTTAGGTTAGGTTAGTTTAGATTACTTTAAATTAGTTTAGTTTAGTTTATAGTTTAGTTTAGTTAAGTTTATAGTTTAATTTACTTTAGTTTAGTTTAATTTATTTTCGTTTAGTTTAGTTTACGTTAGGTTATATTAGGTTAATTTAGTTTAGTTTAGTTTAGGATAGGTTAAGTTAGGTAAGTTTAATTTAGTTAAGTTTGGTTTAGTTTAGTTTATAGTTTAGTTTATAGTTTTGTTTATAATTTAGTTTAGTTTAGTTTTGTTTAGGATAGGTAACGTTAGGTTAGGTTATGTTAGATTAGGTTATGTTAGGTTAGTTTAATTTAGTTTAATTTAGTTTATGTTAGTTTAGGTTAGTTTAGTTGAGTTTAGTATTGTTTATAGTTTAGTTTACTTAGTTTATAGTTTAGTTTAGTTTAGTTTAGTTTATAGTTTAGTTTAGTTTTGTTTATAGTTAAGTTTATAATTTAGTATAGTTTAGTTTAGTTTAATTTGGTTTAGCTAAGTTTAGTTTAGTTTAGTTAAGTTTAGTTTTGGGTAGGTTATGTTAGGTTAGGTTAGGTTTGTTTAGTTTAGTTTAGGTTAGTTTAGGTTAGGTTAGGTAAGTTTAGGTTAGGTTGGGTTAGGTTAGTTTAGTTTAGTTTAGTTTAGTTTAGGTTAGGTTAGGTTAGGTTAGGTTTGGTTAAGTTAGTTCATTTTAGAATAGTTTATTTTAGTTTAAAATATAGTATCTTTAGTTTATAGTTTAGTTCATAGTTTTGTTTAGTTTAGTTTAATTTAGTTTAGGTTAGGTTAGAGTAGTTTAGATTAGTTTAGTCTAGTTTAGGTTAGATTAGGTCAGGTTAGTATAGTTTAGTTTAGTTTAGTTTAGTTTAGTTTAGTTTAGGGTAGGTTAGGTTGGTTTAGTTTTAGTATAGTTTAGGTTCAGTTAGGTTAGTTTAGTTTAGTTTAGTTTAGTTTATAGTTTAGTTTATACTTTAGTTTATATTTTACTTTATAGTTTAGTTTAGTTTAGTGTAGTTTAGTTTGGTTTAGTTTTGTTTACTTTAGTTCTGTTTAGTTTCGTTTAGGTTAGGTTATGTTAGATTAGGTTAGATTAGGTTAGGTAAGCTTAGTTTAGTTTAGTTTACTTTAAGTTAGGTTAGGTTAGGTAAGGTTAGTTAAGATTAGTTTAGTTTAGTTTAGTTAGGTTTAGTTTAGTTTATAATTTAGTTCAGTTTAGTTATAGCTTATTTTATAGTTTAGTTTAGTTTATAGTTTAATTTATAGTTAAGTTTAGTTTAGTTTAGATTAATTAAGTTTAGCTTAGTTTAGTTTAATTTAGTTTAGCTTAGATTAGTTTAGTTTGTTTTAGGTTAGGTTAAGTTAGGTGAGGTTAGTTTAGTTTAGATGAGTTTAATTTAGTTTAGTTTAGTTTATAGTTTAGTTTAGATTACTTTAGTTTATAGTTCAATTTATAGTTTAATTTAGTTTATAGTTTAGTTTATCGTTTAGTTTAGTTTAGTTTAGTATAGTTTAGGTTAGGTTAGGTTAGTTTAGATTAGTTTAGTTAGGGTCAGTTTAGGTTAGGTTAAGTTAGGTTAGGTTAGTTTAGTTTTGTTTATAGTTTAGTTTATTTTAGTTTACAGTTTATTGTACAGCTCATTATAGTTTAGTTTAGTATAGTATAGTTTACTTTAATTTAGGTTAGGTTGGGTTAGTTTAGTTTAGTTTATAGTTTAGTTTAGTTTAGTTTACAGTTTAGTTTATCCTTTAGTTTATAGTGTAGTTTATAGTTTAGTTTAATTTAGTGTAGTTTAGTTGGGTTAGTTTAGTATAGTTTAGTTTACTTTAGGTTAGGTTAGATTATGTTAGGTTTGGTTAGCTTAATTTAGTTTAGTTTAGTTTAGGTTAGGTTAGGTTCGTTTAGTTTAGTTAACTTTGGTTTAGTTTAGTTTAGTTTAGTTTAGTTTATAGTTTAGTATATAGTTTAGTTTAGTTAAGTTTATAGTTTAATTTATAATTTATTTTAGTTTAGTTTAATTTAGTTTAGAGTAGGTTAGGTTAGGTTAGGTTAGTTTAGTTTAGGTTAGGTAAGGTTAGGTTAGGTTAATTTAGTTTAGTTGAGTTTAATTTAGTTTAGTTTAGGTTAAGTTATATTAGGTTCGTTTAGTTTAATTTCGTTTAGATTAGGTTAGATTAGATTACGTTAGGGCAGTTAAGTTTAGTTTAGTTGAATTTAGGTTACAGTTTTATTTATAGTTTAGTTTAGTTTACTTTATAGTTTAGTTTAGTTGATTTATAGTTTAATTTACTTTAGTTTAGTTTAGTTTAATTTAGTTTACTTTAGTTTATAGTTTTGTTTATAGTTTAGTTTAGTTTAGTTTAGGTTAATTTATGTTACGTTACTTTAGTTTAGTTTAGTTTAGTTTAGGTTATGTTAGGTAAGGTTAGGTTAGGTTAGGTTAGTGTAGTTTAGTTTAGTTTAGCTGAATTTTGTTTAGTTTAGTTTAGTTTAGTTTAGGTTACGTTAGGTTAGTTTAGTTTAGTTTAATGTATGTTAGGTAAGGTTAGGTTAGTTTAGTTTAGTTTAGTTTAGTTTATAGTTTAGTTTAGTTTAGTTTATAATTTATTTTATAATTTAGTATACTTTAATTTATAGATTAGTTTATAGTTTAGTTAAAATTTTAGTGTAGTTTATTTTAGTTTAGGTTAGGTTACGGAAGGTTAGGTTAGGTTAGTTTAGATTAGTTTGGTTTATGTAAAGTTAGGTTAGATTAGTTTAGTATAGTTTACTTTACTTTTGTTTACAGTTTAGTTAAGTTTAGTTTATAGGTCCGTTTATAGTTTAGTTTAATTTAGGTTAGGTTGGGTTAGTTCAGTTTAGTTAAGTTTGGGTTAGGTTAGGTCAGTTTAGTTTAGTTTACAGTTTAGTTTATTTTTAGTTTGTAGTGTAGATTTTAGTTTAGTTTAATTTAGTGTAGTTTAGTTTGGTTTAGTTTAGTATAGTTTCGTTTACATTAGGTTATGTTAGATTGGGTTAGGTTAGGTTAGCTTACTTTAGTTTAGTTTAGTTTAGGTTAGGTTAGGTTAGGTTAGTTTAGTTTAGTTAAGTTTAGTTTAATTTAGTTTAGTTTAGTTTAGTTTAGTGTATAGTTTAGGTAATCGTTTAGGTTAGTTAGATTAGTTTAGTTTAACTTAGTTTAGTTTATTTTAGTTTGTATTTTAATTTAGATTAGTTTAGCTTAGTTTTAGTTGGGTTATGTTAGATTAGGTTAGATTAGGTTAGTTTGGTTTAGTTTAGTCTAGTTAAATTTAGTTTAGTTATACTTTAGTTTAATTTAGTTTAGTTTATAGTTTAGTTTAGTTTCCTTTATAGTTAAGTATATAGTTTAGTATAGTTTAGTTTAATTTAATTTAGTTTAGCTAAATTTAGTTTAGTTTAGTTTAGTTTAGTTTTGGGTAGGTTATGTTAGGTTAGGTTAGGTTAGTTTAGTTTAGTTTAGGTTAGGTTAGGTTAGGTTAGGTTAGGTTAGGTTAGTTTAGTTTAGTTGAGTTTAGTTTAGTTTAGATTAGGTTAGGTAAGGTTATGTTAGGTTAGGTTAGGTTAGTTTAGTTTAGTCTAGTTTATGTTAGGTTAGGTTAGTTTAGTTTAGTTTTGTTTTGTTTATGGTTTAGTTTAGTTTAGTTTATAGTTTAGTTCATAGTTTATTTTAGTTTTATATATAGTTTAATTTAGTTTAGTTTAGTTTAATTTAGGTTAACTTAGTTCAGTTTAGGTTAGGTTAGGTTAGGTTAGGTTAAGTTAGTTCAGTTTAATATAGTTTAGTTTAGTTTAAAATATAGTATCTTTAGTTTATAGTTTAGTTCATAGTTTTGTTTAGTTTAGTTTAGTTTAGGTTAGGTTACAGTGGTTTAGTTTAGTTTAGTTTAATTTAGTTTAGGTTAGATTAGGTTAGGTTAGTGTAGTTTAGTTTAGTTGAATTTGGTTACTTTAGTTTAGTTTAGGGTAGGTTAGGTTGGTTTAGTTTTAGTATAGGTTAGGTTCAGTTAGCTTAGGTTAGATTAGTTTAGTTTAGTTTAATTTAGTTTAGTTTATAGTTTAGTTTATTTTAGTTTGTAGTTTAATTTAGTTTAGTTTAGTTTAATTTAGTTTAGGTTAGGTTAGGTTAGGCTAGTTTTGTTTAGTTTAGTTTGGGTTATGTTATATTAGGTGAGCTTAGGTTAGCTTAGTTTACCCTAACTTAGTTTAGGTTAGGTAAGGTTAGAATAGGTTAGTTAAATTTAGTTTAGTTTAGTTTAGTTAGGTTTAGTTTAATTATAGTTTAGTTTATAGTTTAGTTTAAATTATAATTTAATTTATAGTTTAGTTTAGTTTAGTTTAATTTAGTTTAGCTTTCTTTAGTTTCCCTTAGATTACTTTAGTTTAGGATATGTTAGGTTAGGTTAGTTTAGTTTAGTTTAGTTTAATTAAGGTTAATTTAGTTTAATTTAGTTTAGTTTAGGTTAGGTTAGGTTAGTTTAGTTTAGTATAGTTTAATTTAGTTTAACATATAGTATCTTTAGTTTATAGTTTAGTTCATAGGATTGTTTAGTTTAGTTTAGTTTAGGTTAGGTTAGAGTAGTTTAGTTTAGTTTAGTTTAGTTTAGTTTAGGTTAGAATAGGTTAGGTTAGTGTAGTTTAATTTAGTTTAGTTTAGTTGAATTTAGTTTAGTTTTGTTTAGTTTAGTTTAGGTTAGGTTAGGTTAGTTTAGTTTAGTATAGGTTAGGCTAAGTTAGGTTAGCTTAGTTTAGTTTATAGTTTAGTTTAGTTTAGTTTAGTTTATAGTGTGGTTTATACTTTAGTTTATATTTTAGTTTATAGTTTAGTTTAGATTAGTGTAGTTTAGTTTGGTTTATTTTGATTTAGTTTAGTTTAAATTAGTTTCGCTTAGGTTAGGTTAAGTTAGAATAGGTTAGGTTAGGTAAGCTTAGTTTAGTTTAGTTTAGGTTAGGTTAGGTTAGGTTAGGTTAGGTTGGTTAAGTTCAGTTTAGTTTAGTTTAGTTAAGTTTAGTTTAGTTTATAGTTTAGTTCAGTTTAGTTTATAGCTTAGTTTATAGTTTAGTTTAGTTTATAGTTTAATTTATAGTTAAGTTTAGTTTAGTTTAGTTTAATTTAGGTTAGTTAAGTTTATTTTAGGGTAGCTTATGTTAGGTTAGGTTAGTTTATAGTTTAATTTATATTTTAGTTTAGTTTATAATTTAGTTTATAGTTTAGTTCAGTTTATAATAGTTTAGTTTAGGTTAGGTTAGGTTAGGTTAGTTTAGTTTAGTTTAGTTTAGGTTAGGTTTGGCTAGGGTAGGTTAGGATAGGTTAATTTAGATTAGTTTAGTTTAGTTTAGTTTATAGTTTAGTTTACTTTAGTTTATTATTTAATTTAGTGTAGTTTAGTTTATAGCTTCGTTTATAGTTTAGTTTGGTTTACTTTAGTTTGTCTTAGGTTAGGTTAGGTTAGGTGAGATTAGTTTAGTTTAGTTGAGTTTAATTTAGTTTAGTTTATAGTTTAATTTAGTTTAGTTTATAGTTCAATTTATAGATTAGTTTAGTTTATAGTTTATGTTACCGTTTAGTTTAGTTTAGATTAGTTTAGTTTAGGTTAGTTTAGGTTAGGTTAAGTTAGGTTAGGTTAGTTTAGATTAGTTTAGTTTAATTTAGTTTAGTTTATAGTTTAGTTTATTTTAGTTTATAGTTTAATTTAATTTAGTTTAGTTTAGTTTAGTTTAGGTTAGGTTACGTTCGGTTAGGTTAATTTAGTTTAGTGTAGGTTAGGTTAGGTTAGGTAAGGTTAATTTACTTTAGTAAAGTTTAGTTTAGTTTATTTTAGTTTAGTTTATTGTTTAGTTTAGTTTATAGTTTATTTACAATTTTGTTTAGTTTAGTTTAGTTTAGTTTAGTCTGGGTTAGGTTGGGTTAGGTTAGGTTAGTTTAGATTAGTTTAGTTTATAGTTTAGTTTAATTTAGTTTACAGTTTAGTGTATCCTTTAGTTTATAGTGTAGTTTATAGTTTAGTTTAATTTAGTGTAGTTTAGTTTGGTTTAGCTTAGTATAGTTTTGTTTACTTTAGGTTAGGTGAGATTATGTTAAGTTAGGTTAGCTTACTTTAGTTTAGTTTAGTTTAGGTTAGGTTAGTTTATTTAACTTTGGTTTAGTTTAGTTTAGATTAGTTTATAGTTTAGTTTATATTAGTTTAGTTTATAGTTTAATTTATAATTTAGTTTACTTTAGTTTAATTTAGTTTACAGTAGGTTAGGTTAGGTTAGGTTAGTTTAGTTTACTCTAGGTTAGGTTAAGTTAGGTTAGGTTAGTTTAATTTAGTTTAGTTGAGTTTATTTTAGTTTAGTTTAGTTCATAGTTTAATTTATAGTCTAGTTTAGTTTACCTTATAGTTTAGTTTAGTTAATTTATATTTTAATTTAGTTTAGTTTAGTTTAATTTAGTTTAGTTTAGTTCATAGTTTTGTTTATAGTTTAGTTTAGTTTAGTTTAGTTTAGGTTATCTTAGGTTAGTTTAGTTTAGTTTAGGTTAGGTTAGGCTAGGTTAGGTAAGTTTAATTTAGTTTAGTTTAGTTTAGTTAAAATTAGTTTGTAGTTTAGTTTATAGTTTAGTTTGTAGTTTAGTTTAGTTTAGTTTAGTTTACTTTATAGTTTAGTTTAGTTAATTTATAGTTTATTTTATTTTAGTTTAATCTAGTTTAATTTAGTTTACATTAGTTTATAGATTTGTTTATAGTTTAGTTTAGTTTAGTTTAGGTTAATTTATGTTAGGTTTGTTTAGTTTAGTTTAGTTTAGGTTAGGTTAGGTTAGGAAGGTTAGTGTAATTTAGTTTAGTTTAGCTGAATTTTGTTTAGTTTAGTTTAGTTTAGGTTACCTTAGGTTAGTTTAGTTTAGTTTAGTTTAGTGTATGTTAGGTTAGGTTAGTTTAATTTAGTTTAAGTTATTTTAGTTTATAGTTTAGTTTAGTTTAGTTTATAATTTATTTTATAATTTAGTATACTTTAGTTTATAGATTAGTTTATTGTTTAGTTAATATTTTAGTTTATTTTAGTTTACGTTAGGTTAGGTTAGGCAAGGTTAGGTTAGGTTAGGTTAGTTTAGTTTAGTTTAGTTTATGTAAGGTTAGGTTAGGTTAGTTTGGTATAGTTTAGTTTAGTTTAGTTTTGTTTATAGTTTAGTTTAGTTTAGTTTATTGTTCAGTTTATAGTTTAGTTTAGTTTAGTTTAGGTTAGGTTGGGTTAGTTTAGTTTAGTTTAGGTTAGGTTAGGTTAAGTTACGTTAATTTAGTTTAGTATAGTTTAGTTTAGTTTAGTTTAGTTTATAGTTTTAGTTCATTTTATTTTATAGTTTAGTTTATAGTTTGGTTTAGTTTAGTTTTGTTTAGTTAATTTAGGTTAGATTAGGTTAGGTTAGAGTAGTTTAGTTTAGGTTAGGTTATGATAGGTTAGTGCAGTTTAATTTAATTTAGTTTAGTTTAGTTGAATTTAATTTAGTTTAGTTAGGTCAGTTTAGGTAAGTTAGGTTAGTTTAGTTTAGTATAGGTTAGGTTACGTTAGGTAAGTTTAATTCAGTTTAGTTTAGTTTAGTTTGTAGTTTAATTTATAGTTTTGCTTATAGTTAATCTAGTTTTGTTTAGTTTAGTTTAGTTTAGGTTAAATTATTTTAGGTTAGTTTTGTTTAGTTTAGTTTAGGTTAAGTTAGGTTGGGTTAGGTTAGTGTGGTTTCATTAATTTAGTTTATTTTAGTTTAGTTTAGTATGTAGTTCTATTAAGTTTTGTTTTGTTTAACTTAGTTTAGTTTATAGTTTAGTTGAGTTTAGGTTAGTTTAGTTGAGTTTTGCCTAGTTTAGTTTAGTTTAGGTTAGGTTATGTTAGGTTAGTTTATTTTAGTTTAGAATAGGTTATGATAGATTAGGTTAGGTTAGGTTGGTTTGGTTTAGTTTAGTCTAGTTAAGTTTAGTTTAGTTTATGCTTTAGTTTAGCTTAGTTTATTTTATAGTTTAGTTAAGTTTTGTTTATAGTTTAGTTTGCAGTTTAGTATACTTTAGTTTATTTTAATTTAGTTTAGCTAAGTTTAGTTTAGATTAGTTTAGTTTAGTTTATAGTTTAATTTATAATTTAGTTTAGTTTAGTTTAGTTTAATTTAGTTTAGAGTAGGTTAGGTTAGGTTAGTTTAGTTTAGTTTAGTTTAGGTTAGGTTAGGTTAGTTTAATTTATTTGAGTTTAATTTAGTTTAGTTTAGTTTATAGTTTAATTTATAGCTTAGTTTAGTTTACTTTATAGTTTAGTTTAGTTAATTTATAGTTTAATTTAGTTTAGTTTAGTTTAACTTAGTTTCGTTTAGTTTATAGTTTGGTTTATAGTTTAGTTTAGTTTAGTTTATTTTAGGTTAAGTAATGTTAGGTTAGTTTAGTTTAATTTAGTTCAGGTTCGGTTAGGTTAGGTTAGGTAAGTTTAATTTAGTTCAGTTTAAATAGTTAGGTTTAGTTTATAGTTTAGTTTATAGTTTAGTTTGTAGTTTAGTTTAGTTTAGTTTAGTTTAGTTTAGTTTAGGTTACGTTATGTTAGGTTCATTTAGTTTAATTTAGTTTAGATTAGGTTAGGTTAGGTTAGGTTAGGGTATTTAAGTTTAGTTTAATTGTATTTAGTTTAGTTTAGTTCAGTTTAGGTTAGGTTAGGTTAGTTTATTTTAGTTGAGTTTAGGTTAGGTTAGGTTAGGTTAGGTTAGTTTACTTTAGTTTAGTTTATTTAAGTGTAGTTTAGATTATAGTTCAGTTTAGTTTAGTTTTGTTTAATTTAGTTTAGTTTATAGTTTAGTTGAGTTTAGGTTAGATTAGTTGAGTTTAGTTTAGTTTAGTATATTTTAGGTTAGGTTACTTTGGCTTAGTTTAGTCTAGTTAGAGGTTAGTTTATTTTAGTTTAGTTTATAGTTTAGTTTCGTTTTGTTTATAGTTTAGTTTATGGTTTAGTATAGTTTAGTTTAGTTTAATTTAGTTTAGCTAAGATTAGTTTAGTTTAGTTTAATATAGTTTTGGGTAGGTGTTTTTAGGTTAGGTTAAGTTAGTTTAGTTTAGTTTAGGTTAGGTTAGGTTAGGTAAGATTAGTTTAGTTTAGTTGAGTTTAGTGTAGGTTAGGTTAGGTTAAGTAAGATTAGGTTAGGTTAGGTTAGTTTAGTTTAGTTTAGTTTATGTTGGGTTAGGTTAGTTTAGTTTAGTTTAGTTTTGTTTATAGTTTAGTTTAGTTTATTTTATAGTTTAGTTTATAGTTTAGTTAGTTTAGTTTATAGTTTAATTTAGTTAAGTTTAGTTTAGTTTAGTTTAATTTAGGTTAATTTTGTTTAGTTTAGTTTAGGTTAGGTTAAGTTAGGTTAGGTTAGTTTAGTTTAGTATAATTTAGTTTAGCTTAAAATATAGTATCTTTATTTTATAGTTTAGTTCATAGTTTTCTTTAGATTAGTTTAGTTGAATTTAATTTAGTTTAGTTTAGTTTAGGTTAGGTTAGGTTAGTTTAGATTAGATTTAGTTAGGTTAGTGTAGTTTAGTTTAGTTTAGTTAAGTGTATGTTAGGTTAGGTTAGGTTAGTGTAATTTAGTTTAGTTTATTTTAGTTTATAGTTTAGTTTAGTTTAGTTTATAATTTATTTTATAGTTTAGTATACGTTAGTTTATAGATTAGTTTATAGTTTAGATAATATTTTAGTTTAGTTTAGTTTAGATTAGGTTAGGAAAGGTTAGGTTAGGTTAGTTTATTTTAGTTTAGTTTATGTAAGGTTAGGTTAGGTTAATTTGGTATAGTTTAGGTTAGTTTTGTTTATAGTTTAGTTTAGTTTAGTTTATAGTTCAGTTTATAGTTTAGTTTAGTTTAGTTTAGGTTAGGTTGGTTTAGTTTAGTTTAGGTTAGGTTAGGTTAAGTTAGGTTAGTTTAGTTTAGTATAGTTTAGTTTAGTTTAGTTTATAGTTTAGTTTAATTTATTTTATAGTTTAGATTATAGTTTTGTTTAGTTTAGTTTAGTTTAGTTAGTTTAGGTTACGTTAGGTTAGTTTAGAGTAGTTTAGTTTAGGTTAGGATATGATAGGTTAGTGCAGTTTAATTTAATTTAGTTTAGTTTAGTTGAATTTAATTTATTTTAGTTAGGTCAGTTTAGGTAAGTTAGGTTAGTTTAGTTTCGTATAGGTTAGGTTAGGTTAGGTTGGGTTAAGTTAGTTTAGTTTCATTTAGTTTGGTTTATTTTAGTTTAGTTTAATATGAGGTTCCGTTTAGTATAGATTTGTTTAATTTACTTTAGTTTATAGTTTAGTTGAGTTTAGGTTAGTTTAGTTGAGTTTAGTTTAGTTTAATATAGGTCAGGTTAGGTTAGGTTAGATTAATTTTGTGTAGGATAGGTTATGTTAGATTAGGTTAGGTTAGTTTGGTTTAGTTTAGTCTAGTTAAGTTTAGTTTAGTTTATACTTTAGTTTAGTTTAGTTTATTTTATAGTTTAGTTAAGTTTTGTTTATAGATTAGTTTGCAGTTTAGTATGTTTAGTTTAGTTTAATTTAGTTTAGCTAAGTTTAGTTTAGTTTAGTTTATTGTATAATTTATAATTTAGTTTAGTTTAGTTTAATTTAGTTTAGGTTAGGTTAGGTTAGTTTAATTTAGTTGAGTTTAATTTAGTTTAGTTTAGTTTATAGTTTAATTTATAGTTTAGTTTAGTTTACTTTATAGTTTAGTTTAGATAATTTATAGTTTAATTTAGTTAAGTTTAGTTTAATTTAGTTTAGTTTAGTTTAGTTTGTAGTTTAGTTTAGTTTAGTTTAGTTTAGGTTAAGTTATGTTTGGTTCGTTTAGTTTAATTTAGTTTAGATTAGGTTAGATTAGATTACGTTAGGGCAGTTAAGTTTAGTTTAGTTGAATGTAGGTTATAGTTTGATTTATTGTTTAGTTTAGTTTACTTTATAATTTAGTTTAGTTAATTTATAGTTTAATTTACTTTAGTTTAGTTTAGTTTAGTTTAGTTTAATTTAGTTTACTTTAGTTCATAGTTTGGTTTATAGTTTAGTTTAGTTTAGTTTAGGTTAGGTAAAGTAAGGTTAGTTTAGGTTAGGTTAGTGTAGTTTAGTTTAGTTTAGCTGAATTTTGTTTAGTTTAGTTTAATTTTGGTTACGTTAGGTTACTTTAGTTTAGTGTATGTTAGGTTAGGTTAGGTTAGTTTAGTTTAGTTTAGTTTATAGTTTAGTTTAATTTAGTTTATAATTTATTTTATAATTTAGTTTAGTTTTGTTTGTAGTTTAGTTTGCAGTTTAGTTTAGTTTAGTTTAGTTAAAATTTTAGTTTAGTTTATTTTAGTTTAGGTTAGGTTACGGAAGGTTAGGTTAGGTTAGGTTAGTTTAGATTAGTTTGGTTTATGTAAAGTTAGGTTAGGTTAGTTTAGTATATTTAGTTTACTTTTGTTTACAGTTTAGTTAAGTTTAGTTTATAGTTCAGTTTATAGTTTAGTTTAGTTTAGGTTAGGTTGGGTTAGTTCAGTTTAGTTTAGTTTGGGTTAGGTAAGGTTAGTTTAGTTTAGTTTACAGTTTAGTTTATTCTTTAGTTTATAGTGTAGTTTATAGTTTAGTTTAGTTTAGTTAAGTTTAGTTTAATTTAGTCTAGTTTAGTTTAGTTTAGTGTATAGTTTAGGTAATCGTTTAGTTTAGTTTAGATTAGTTTAGTTTAGGTCAGTTTAGTTTAGGTTAAGTTAGCTTAGGTTATTTTAGATTAGTTTAGTTTAATTTACTTTAGTTTATAGTTTAGTTTATTTAAGTTTGTACTTTAATTTAGATTAGTTTAGTTTAGTTAAGGTTGGGTTATGTTAGGATAGGTTAGATTAGGTTAGTTTGGTTTAATTTAGTCTAGTTAAATTTAGTTTAGTTATACTTTGGTTTAGTTTAGTTTAGTTTATAGATTAGTTTAGTTTTCTTTATAGTTAAGTTTATAGTTTAGTATAGTTTAGTTTAGTTTAATTTAGTTTAGCTAAGTTTAGTTTAGTTTAGTTTAGTTTTGTTTTGGGTAGGTTATGTTAGGTTAGGTTAGGTTAGTTTAGTTTAGTTTACGTTAGGTTAGGTTAGGTTAGGTTAGTTTAGTTTAGTTGAGTTTAGTTTAGTTTAGGTTAGGTTAGGTAAGGTTAGGTTAGGTAAGGTTAGGTTAGTTTAGTTTAGTCTAGTTTATGTTAGGTTGATTAGTTTAGTTTAGTCTAGGTTAGGTTTCGCTAGGGTAAGTTAGGTTAGGTTAGTTTGGATTAGTTTAGTTTAGTTTATATTTTAGTTTACTTTAGTTTATTATTTAATTTAGTGTAGTTTAGTTTATAGTTTCGTTTATAGTTTAGTTTGGTTTAGTTTAGTTTTTTTTAGTTTAGCTTAGATTAGTTTAGTTTGTCTTAGGTTAGGTTAGGTTAGGTAAAATTCGTTTAATTTAGTTGAGTTTAATTTAGTTTAGTTTAGTTTATATTTTAGTTTAGTTTAGTCTATAGTTCAATTTATAATTTAGTTTAGTTTAGTTTTTAGTTTAGGTTATCGTTTAGTTTAGTTTAGATTAGTTTAGTTTATGTCAGTTTAGGTTAGGTTAAGTTAGGTTAGGTTAGTTTAGATTAGTGTAGTTTAATTTAGTTTAGTTTATAGTTTAGTTTATTTTAGTTTATAATTTAATTTAGTTTAGTTTAGTTTAGTGTAGTTTAGTTTGGTTAGGTTAGGTTAGGTTAATTTAGTTTAGTTTAGGATACTTTAGGTAAGTTTAATTTAGTTTAGTTTAATTTATAGTTTATTTTATAGTTTTGCTTATAGTTTAGTTTACTTTATAGTTTAATTTTGTTTAGTTTAGTTTAGTTTAGTATAGTTTAACTGGGGTTAGGTTAGGTTAGTTTAGTTTAGTTTAGTCAAGGTTAGGTTAGGTTAGGTTAATTTACTTTAGTATAGTTTAGTTTAGTTTATTTTAGTTTAGTTTATAGTTTAGTTTACAGTTTAGGTTAGTTTAGTTTAGTTTAGTTTGGGTTAGGTTAGGTTAGGTCAGTTTAGTTTAGTTTAGTTTATAGTTTAGTTTAGTTTAGTTTATAATAGTTTAATTTAGTTTAGTTTAGGTTATGTTAGGTTAGTTTAGTTTAGTATAGGTTAGATTAAGTTAGGTTAAGTTAGGTTAGTTAGGTTTAGTTTCGTTTAGTTTATAGTTTAGTTTAGTTTAGTTTAGTTTGTAGTTTAGTTTATACTTTAGTTTATATTTTAGTTTATAGTTTAGTTTACTTAAGTGTTGTTTATTTTGGTTTAGTTTTGTTTAGTTTAGTTTAAATTAGTTTCGTTTAGGTTACGTTAGGTAAGTTTAGGTTAGGTTGGGTTAGGTTAGTTTAGTTCAGTCTAGTTTATGTTAGGTTAGTTTAGTTTACTTAGGTTTTGTTTATAGTTTAGTTTACTTTAGTTTATAGTTTAGTTCATAGTTTATTTTAGTTTAATATATAGTTTAATTTAGTTTAGTTTAGTTTAGTTTAATTTAGGTTAATTTAGTTTAGTTTAGTTTAGGTTAGGTTAGGTTAGGTTAAGTTAGTTCAGTTTAGTATAGTTTAGTATAGTTTAAAATATAGTATCTTTAGTTTATAGTTTAGTTCATAGTTTTGTTTAGTTTAGTTTAGGTTAGGTTAGAGTAGTTTAGTTTAGTTTAGTTTAGTTTAGGTTAGATTAGGTTAGGTTAGTGTAGTTTAGTTTAGTTTAGTTTAGTTGAATTTAGTTTAGTTTAGTTTAGGGTAGGTTAGGTTGGTTTAGTTTTAGTATAGTTTAGGTTCAGTTAGGTTAGGTTAGTTTAGTTTAGTTTAGTTTACTTTAGTTTATTATTTAATTTAGTTTAGTTTAGTTTATAGTTTCGTTTATAGTTTAGTTTGGTTTAGTTTAGTTTTATTTAGTTTATCTTAGATTAGTTTAGTTATTTTTAGGTTAGGTTAGGTTAGGTGAGGTTGGTTTAGTTCAGTTTAGTTTAATTTAGTTTAGTTTAGTTTATAGTTTAGTTTAGTTTAGTTTATAGTTCAATTTATAGTTTAGTTTACTTTATTTTATCGTTTAGTTTAGTTTAGTATAGTTTAGTTTATGTTAGAGTAGGTTAGTTTAGATTAGTGTAGTTTAGCGCAGTTTAGGTTAGGTTAAGTTACGTTATTTCGTTTTGTTTAGTTTAGTTTAGTTTAGTTTATAGTTTAGTTTAGTTTAAAGTTTAGTTTATAGTTTAGTTTATAGTTTAGTTTAGATTAGTGTAGTTTAGTTTGGTTTTGTTTATTTTAGTTTAGTTCAGTTTAGTTTCGTTTAGCTTAGGTTATGTTATATTAGGTGAGCTTAGGTTAGCTTAGTTTACCCTAGTTTAGTTTAGGTTAGGTAAGGTTAGAATAGGTTAGTTAAATTTAGTTTAGTTTAGTTTAGTTAGGTTTAGTTTAATTATAGTTTAGTTTATAGTGTAGTTTAGATTATAATTTAATTTATAGTTTAGTTTAGTTTAGTTTAATTTAGTTTAGCTTTCTTTAGTTTCCCTTAGATTACTTTAGTTTAGGATATGTTAGGTTAGGTTAGTTTAGTTTAGTTTAGTTTAATTAAGGTTAATTTAGTTTAATTTAGTTTAGTTTAGGTTAGGTTAGGTTAGTTTAGTTTAGTATAGTTTAATTTAGTTTAAAATATAGTATCTTTAGTTTATAGTTTAGTTCATAGTTTTGTTTAGTTTAGTTTAGTTTAGGTTAGGTTAGAGTAGTTTAGTTTAGTTTAGTTTAGTTTAGGTTAGAATAGGTTAGGTTAGTGTAGTCTAATTTAGTTTAGTTTAGTTGAATTTAGTTTAGTTTGGTTTAGTTTAGTTTAGGTTAGGTTAGGTTAGTTTAGTTTAGTATAGGTTAGGTTAAGTTAGGTTAGCTTAGTTTAGTTTATAGTTTAGTTTAGTTTAGTTTAGTTTATAGTGTGGTTTATACTTTAGTTTACATTTTAGTTTATAGTTTAGTTTAGATTAGTGTAGTTTAGTTTGGTTTAGTTTGGTTTAATTTAGTTTAAATTAGTTTCGCTTAGGTTAGGTTAAGTTAGAATAGGTTAGGTTAGGTAAGCTTATTTTAGTTTAGTTTAGGTTATGTTAGGTTAGGTTAGGTTGGTTAAGTTCAGTTTAATTTAGTTTAGTTAAGTTTAGTTTAGTTTATAGTTTAGTTCAGTTTAGTTTATAGCTTAGTTTATAGTTTAGTTTAGTTTATAGTTTAATTTATAGTTAAGTTTAGTTTAGTTTAGTTTAATTTAGGTTAGTTAAGTTTATTTTAGGGTAGCTTATGTTAGGTTAGGTTAGTTTATAGTTTAATTTATAGTTTAGTTTATAATTTAGTTTATAGTTTAGTTCAGTTTATAATAGTTTAGTTTAGGTTAGGTTAGGTTAGGTTAGTTTAGTTTAGTTTAGTTTAGGTTAGGTTTGGCTAGCGTAGGTTAGAATAGGTTAATTTAGATTAGTTTAGTTTAGTTTAGTTTATAGTTTAGTTTACTTTAGTTTATTATTTAATTTAGTGTAGTTTAGTTTATAGCTTCGTTTATAGTTTAGTTTGGTTTACTTTAGTTTGTCTTAGGTTAGGTTAGGTTAGGTGAGATTAGTTTAGTTTAGTTGAGTTTAATTTAGTTTAGTTTATAGTTTAATTTAGTTTAGTTTATAGTTCAATTTATAGATTAGTTTAGTTTATAGTTTATGTTACCGTTTAGTTTAGTTTAGATTAGTTTAGTTTAGGTTAGTTTAGGTTAGGTTAAGTTAGGTTAGGTTAGTTTAGATTAGTTTAGTTTAATTTAGTTTAGTTTATAGTTTAGTTTATTTTAGTTTATAGTTTAATTTAATTTAGTTTAGTTTAGTTTAGTTTAGGTCAGGTTACGTTCGGTTAGGTTAATTTAGTTTAGTGTAGGTTAGGTTAGGTTAGGTAAGGTTAATTTACTTTAGTAAATTTTAGTTTAGTTTATTTTAGTTTAGTTTATTGTTTAGTTTAGTTTATAATTTATTTACAATTTTGTTTAGTTTAGTTTAGTTTAGTTTAGTTTGGGTTAGGTTGGGTTAGGTTAGGTTAGTTTAGATTAGTTTAGTTTATAGTTTAGTTTAATTTAGTTTACAGTTTAGTGTATCCTTTAGTTTATAGTGTAGTTTATAGTTTAGTTTAATTTAGTGTAGTTTAGTTTGGTTTAGCTTAGTATAGTTTTGTTTACTTTAGGTTAGGTGAGATTATGTTAAGTTAGGTTAGCTTACTTTAGTTTAGTTTAGTTTAGGTTAGGTTAGGTTAGGTTAGATTATTTAACTTTGGTTTAGTTTAGTTTAGTTTAGTTCATAGTTTAGTTTATATTAGTTTAGTTTATAGTTTAATTTATAATTTAGTTTACTTTAGTTTAATTTAGTTTACAGTAGGTTAGGTTAGGTTAGGTTAGTTTAGTTTACTTTAGGTTAGGTTAAGTTAGGTTAGGTTAGGTTAATTTAGTTTAGTTGAGTTTATTTTAGTTTAGTTTAGTTCATAGTTTAATTTATAGTCTAGTTTGGTTTACCTTATAGTTTAGTTTAGTTAATTTATATTTTAATTTAGTTTAGTTTAGTTTAATTTAGTTTAGTTTAGTTCATAGTTTTGTTAATAGTTTAGTTTAGTTTAGTTTAGTTTAGTTTAGGTTATGTTAGGTTAGTTTAGTTTAGTTTAGGTTAGTTTAGGCTAGGTTTGGTAAGTTTAATTTAGTTTAGTTTAGTTTAGTTAAAATTAGTTTGTAGTTTAGTTTATAGTTTAGTTTGTAGTTTAGTTTAGTTTAGTTTAGTTTGGTTTGGTTTAGTTCAGGTTAAGTAATGTTTGGTTCGTTTAGTTTAATTTAATTTAGATTAGGTTACGTTAGATTAGGTTAGGATAGTTAAGTTTAGTTTAATTAAATATATTTTGTAGTTTAATTTATAGTTTAGTTTAGTTTACTTTATAGTTTAGTTTAGTTAATTTATAGTTTATTTTATTTTAGTTTAATCTAGTTTAATTTAGTTTACTTTAGTTTATAAATTTGTTTATAGTTTAGTTTAGTTTAGTTTAGGTTAATTTATGTTAGGTTTGTTTAGTTTAATTTAGTTTAGGTTAGGTTAGGTTAGGAAGGTTAGTGTAGTTTAGTTTAGTTTAGCTGAATTTTGTTTAGTTTAGTTTAGTTTAGGTTACCTTAGGTTAGTTTAGTTTAGTTTAGTTTAGTGTATGTTAGGTTAGGTTAGGTTAGTTTAATTTAGTTTAGTTTACTTTAGTTTATTGTTTAGTTTAGTTTAGTTTATAATTTATTTTATAATTTAGTATACTTTAGTTTATAGATTAGTTTATTGTTTAGTTAATATTTTAGTTTATTTTAGTTTACGTTAGGTTAGGTTAGGCAAGGTTAGGTTAGGTTAGGTTAGGTTAGTTTAGTTTAGTTTAGTTTATGTAAGATTAGGTTAGGTTAGTTTGGTATAGTTTAGTTTAGTTTAGTTTTGTTTATAGTTTAGTTTAGTTTAGTTTATTGTTCAGTTTATAGTTTAGTTTAGTTTAGTTTAGGTTAGGTTGGGTTAGTTTAGTTTAGTTTAGGTTAGGTTAGGTTAAGTTACGTTAATTTAGTTTAGTATAGTTTAGTTTATAGTTTAGTTCATTTTATTTTATAGTTTAGTTTATAGTTTGGTTTAGTTTAGTTTTGTTTAGTTAATTTAGGTTAGATTAGGTTAGGTTAGAGTAGTTTAGTTTAGGTTAGGTTATGATAGGTTAGTGCAGTTTAATTTAATTTAGTTTAGTTTAGTTGAATTTAATTTAGTTTATTTAGGTCAGTTTAGGTAAGTTAGGTTAGTTTAGTTTAGTATAGGTTAGGTTACGTTAGGTAAGTTTAATTCAGTTTAGTTTAGTTTAGTTTATAGTTTAATTTATAGTTTTGCTTATAGTTAATCTAGTTTTGTTTAGTTTAGTTTAGTTTAGGTTAAATTATTTTAGGTTAGTTTAGTTTAGTTTAGTTTAGGTTAGGTTAGGTTGGGTTAGGTTAGTGTGGTTTCATTAATTTAGTTTATTTTAGTTTAGTTTAGTATGTAGTTCAATTAAGTTTTGTTTTGTTTAACTTAGTTTAGTTTATAGTTTAGTTGAGTTTAGGTTAGTTTAGTTGAGTTTTGCCTAGTTTAGTTTAGTTTAGGTTAGGTTAGGTTAGTTTATTTTAGTTTAGAATAGGTTATGATAGATTAGGTTAGGTTAGGTTGGTTTGGTTTAGTTTAGTCTAGTTAAGTTTAGTTTAGTTTATACTTTAGTTTATTTTAGTTTAGTTTATAGTTTAGTTAAGTTTTGTTTATAGTTTAGTTTGCAGTTTAGTATAGTTTAGTTTATTTTAATTTAGTTTAGCTAAGTTTAGTTTAGATTAGTTTAGTTTAGTTTATAGTTTAATTTATAATTTAGTTTAGTTTAGTTTAGTTTAATTTAGTTTAGAGTAGGTTAGGTTAGGTTAGTTTAGTTTAGTTTAGTTTGGGTTAGGTTAGGTTAGTTTAATTTATTTGAGTTTAATTTAGTTTAGTTTAGTTTATAGTTTAATTTATAGTTTAGTTTAGTTTACTTTATAGTTTAGTTTAGTTAATTTATAGTTTAATTTAGTTTAGTTTAGTTTAATTTAGTTTCGTTTAGTTTATAGTTTGGTTTATAGTTTCGCTTAATTTAGTTTAGTTTAGTTTAGTTTAGGTTAAGTAATGTTAGGTTAGTTTAGTTTAGTTTAGTTCAGGTTCGGTTAGGTTAGGTTAGGTAAGTTTAATTTAGTTCAGTTTAAATAGTTAAGTTTAGTTTATAGTTTAGTTTATAGTTTAGTTTGTAGTTTAGTTTAGTTTAGTTTAGTTTAGTTTAGGTTAAGTTATGTTAGGTTCATTTAGTTTAATTTAGTTTAGATTA
Source organism: Metallyticus violacea (assembly GCA_030762175.1). Classification (NCBI taxonomy): domain Eukaryota; kingdom Metazoa; phylum Arthropoda; class Insecta; order Mantodea; family Metallyticidae; genus Metallyticus; species Metallyticus violacea. The sequence continues at coordinate 97,304,286 of CM060835.1, read as the reverse complement.
GGTTAGGTTAGGTTAGGTTAGGGTATTTAAGTTTAGTTTAATTGTATTTAGTTTAGTTTAGTTCAGTTTAGGTTAGGTTAGGTTAGTTTATTTTAGTTGAGTTTAGGTTAGGTTAGGTTAGGTTAGGTTAGTTTAGTTTAATTTAGTTTATTTAAGTGTAGTTTAGATTATAGTTGAGTTTAGTTTAGTTTTGTTTAATTTAGTTTAGTTTATAGTTTAGTTGAGTTTAGGTTAGATTAGTTGAGTTTAGTTTAGTTTAGTTTAGTTTATTTTAGGTTAGGTTAGGTTAGTTTGGCTTAGTTTAGTCTAGTTAGAGGTTAGTTTATTTTAGTTTAGTTTATAGTTTAGTTTAGTTTTGTTTATAGTTTAGTTTATAGTTTAGTATAGTTTAGTTTAGTTTAATTTAGTTTAGCTAAGTTTAGTTTAGTTTAGTTTAGTTTAGTTTTGGGTAGGTTTCTTTAGGTTAGGTTAAGTTAGTTTAGTTTAGTTTAGGTTAGGTTAGGTTAGGTAAGGTTAGTTTAGTTTAGTTGAGTTTAGTTTAGGTTAGGTTAGGTTAAGTAGGATTAGGTTAGGTTAGGTTAGTTTAGTTTAGTTTAGTTTATGTTAGGTTAGGTTAGTTTAGTTTAGTTTAGTTTTGTTTATAGTTTAGTTTAGTTTATTTTATAGTTTAGTTTATAGTTTAGTTAGTTTAGTTTATAGTTTAATTTAGTTTAGTTTAGTTTAGTTTAATTTAGGTTAATTTAGTTTAGTTTAGTTTAGGTTAGGTTAAGTTAGGTTAGGTTAGTTTAGTTTAGTATAATTTAGTTTAGCTTAAAATATAGTATCTTTAGTTTATAGTTTAGTTCACAGTTTTCTTTAGATTAGTTTAAATTAGGTTAGGTAAGAGTAGTTTACTTTAGTTTAGTTTAGTTTAGTTTAGGTTAGATTAGGTTAGATTAGTGTAGTTTAGTTTAATTTAGTTTAGTTGAATTTAATTTAGTTTAGTTTAGTTTAGGTTAGGTTAGGTTAGTTTAGGTTAGATTTAGTTAGGTTAGTGTAGTTTAGTTTAGTTTAGTTTAGTTTGTAGTTTCGTTTAGTTTAGTGTAGTTTAGTTTGGTTTCATTTTGTTTAGTTTAGTTTACTTCAGTTTCGTTTAGGTTAGGTTATGTTAGATTAGGTTAGCTTGGGTTAGCTTAGTTTAGTTTTGTTTACTTTCGGTTAGGTTAGGATAGGTTAGGTTAGTTTAGGTTAGATTTAGTTAGGTTAGTGTAGTTTAGTTAGGTTTAGTTTAGTTTGTAGTTTAGTTTAGTTTAGTTTATAATAGTTTAGTTTAGGTTAGGTTGGGACGGTTTAGTTTAGTTTAGTTTAGGTTAGGTTAGGTTAACTAGGTTAAGTTATGTTAGGTTAGTTTAGATTAGTTTAGTTTAGTTTATAGCTTAGTTTACTTTAGTTTATTATTAAATTTAGTTTAGTTTACTTTAGTTTAGTTTAATTTAGTTTAGAGTAGGTTAGGTTAGTTTAGTTTAGTTTAGTTTAGTTTAGGTTAGGTTAGGTTAGTTTAATTTATTTGAGTTTAATTTAGTTTAGTTTGGTTTATAGTTTAATTTATAGTTTAGTTTAGTTTACTTTATAGTTTAGTTTAATTAATTTATAGTTTAATTTAGTTTAGTTTAGTTTAATTTAGTTTCGTTTAGTTTGTAGTTTGGTTTATAGTTTCGCTTAGTTTAGTTTAGTTTAGTTTAGGTTAAGTTATGTGAGGTTAGTTTAGTTTAGTTTTGTTCAGGTTCGATTAGGTTAGGTTAGGTTAGGTTAGGTTAGGGTATTTAAGTTTAGTTTAGTTGAATTTAGTTTAGTTTAGTTCAGTTTAGGTTAGGTTAGGTTAGTTTATTTTAGTTGAGTTTAGGTTAGGTTAGGTTAGTTCAGTTTAGTTTAGTTATGTTTAATTTAGTTTAGTTTATAGTTTAGTTGAGTTTAGGTTAGTTTAGTTGAGTTTAGTTTAGTTTAGTTTATTTTAGGTTAGGTTAGGTTAGTTTGGCTTAGTTTAGTCTAGTTAGAGGTTAGTTTATTTTAGTTTAGTTTATAGTTTAGTTTTGTTTTGTTTATAGTTTAGTTTATAGTTTAGTATAGTTTAGTTTAGTTTAGTTTAGTTTTGGGTAGGTTTTTTTAGGTTAGGTTAAGTTAGTTTAGTTTAGTTTAGGTTAGGTTAGGTTAGGTAAAGTTAGTATAGTTTAGTTGAGTTTAGTTTAGGTTAGGTTAGGTTAAGTAAGATTAGGTTAGGTAAGGTTAGTTTAGTTTAGTTTAGTTTATGTTAGGTTTGGTTAGTTTAGTTTAGTTTAGTTTTGTTTATGGTATAGTTTAATTTAGTTTATAGTTTAGTTTATAGTTTAGTTAGTTTAGTTTATAGTTTAATTTAGTTTAGTTTAGTTTAGTTTAGTTTAGTTTAATTTAGGTTAATTTAGTTTAGTTTAGTTTAAGTTAGGTTAAGTTAGGTTAGGTTAGGTTAGTTTAGTTTAGTATAATTTAGTTTAGCTTAAAATATAGTATCTTTAGTTTATAGTTTAGTGCATAGTTTTCTTTAGATTAGTTTAGTTTAGGTTAGGTTAGAGTAGTTTACTTTAGTTTAGTTTAGTTTAGTTTAGGTTAGATTAGGTTAGGTTAGTGTAGTTTAGTTTAATTTAGTTTAGTTGAATTTAATTTAGTTTAGTTTAGTTTAGGTTAGGTTAGGTTAGGTTAGTTTAGGTTAGATTTAGTTAGGTTAGTGTAGTTTAGTTTAGTTTAGTTTAGTTTGTAGTTTAGTTTAGTTTAGTGCAGTTTAGTTTGGTTTAGTTTTGTTTAGTTAAGTTTACTTCAGTTTCGTTTAGGTTAGGTTATGTTAGATTAGGTTAGCTTGGTTTAGCTTAGTTTAGTTTTGTTTACTTTCGGTTAGGTTAGGATAGGTTAGGTTAGTTTAGGTTAGATTTAGTTAGGTTAGTGTAGTTTAGTTTAGTTTGTAGTTTAGTTTAGTTTAGTGTAGTTTAGTTAAGTTTAGTTTAGTTTATAGTTTAGTTCAGTTTAGTTTATAGCTTAGTTTAGTTTAGTTTATTTTAGGGTAGCTTATGTTAGGTTAGGTTTAGTTAGTTTAGTTTATAGTTTAATTTATGGTTTACTTTAGTTTATAGTTTAGTTTATAGTTTAGTTTAGTTTCCTTTATAATAGTTTAGTTTAGGTTAGGTTGGGACGGTTTAGTTTAGTTTAGTTTAGGTTAGGTTAGGTTGACTAGGTTCAGTTATGTTATGTTAGTTTAGATTAGTTTAGTTTAGTTTAGTTTATAGCTTAGTTTACTTTAGTTTATTATTTAATTTAGTTTAGTTTTGTTTATAGTTTCATTTATAGTTTAGTTTGATTTAGTTCAGTTTAATTTAGTTTACCTTAGATAAGTTTAGTTTGTTTTAGGTTAGGTTAGGTTAGGTGAGGTTAGTTTAATTTAGTTTAGTTTAATTTAGTTTAGTTTAGTTTATAGTTTAGTTTAGTTAAGTTTATAGTTCAATTTATAGTTTAGTTTAGTTTAGTTTATAGTTTAGTTTATCGTTTAGTTTAGTTTAGTATAGTTTAGTTTATTTTAGGTTAGAGTAGGTTAGTTTAGATTAGTTTAGTTTAGGGCAATTTAGGTTAGTTTAAGTTACGTTATTTTGTTGAGTTTGGTTTAGTTTAGTTTAGTTTAGTTTAGTTTAGTTTATAGTTTAGTTTATAGTTTAGTTTATAGTTTAGTTTATAGTTTAGTTTAGATTAGTGTAGTATAGTTTGGTTTAATTTATTTTAGTTTAGTTTAGTTTTGTTTCGTTTAGCTTAGGTTATGTTACATTAGGTTAGCTTAGGTTAGCTTAGTTTACCCTGGTTTAGTTTAGGTTAGGTAAGGTTAGAATAGCTTAGTTAAGTTTAGTTTAGTTTAGTTTAGTTAGGTTTAGTTTAGTTTATAGTTTAGTTTAGTTTAGTTTATAGTTTAGTTTATAGTTTAGTTTAGATTATAGTTTAATTTATAGTTTAGTTTAGATTAGTTTAGATTAATTTAGTTTAGCTTTCTTTAGTTTCGTTTAGTTAACCTTAGTTTAGGATATGTTAGGTTAGGTTAGGGTAGGTTAGGTTTGTTTAATTTAGTTTAGGTTAGGTTAGGTTACGTTAGGTTAGGTTAGGTTAGGTTAAGTTAGGTTAGTTTAGAATAGTTGAGTTTAGTATAATGTAGTTTATAGTTTAGTTTAGTTTATTTTATAGTTTAATTTAGTTTAGTTTAGTTTAATTTAGTTTAGTTTAGTTTACGTTAGGTTAAGTTAGGTAAGTTTAATTTAGTTTAGTTTAGTTTAGTTAAGTTTAGTTTATAGTTCAGTTTATAGTTTGGTTTGCAGTTTAGTTTAGTTTAGTTCAGTTTAGGTTAAGTTATGTTAGGTTCGTTTAGTTTTATTTTGTTTAGATTAGGTTAGGTTATATTAGGTTAGGTTAGGGAAGTTTAGTTTAGTTTAGCTTAATTTAGTTTAGTTTAGTTCAGTTTAGGTTAGGTTAAGTTAGGTTAGGTTAGTTTAGATTAATTTAGTATATAGTTTAGTTTATTTTAGTTTATAGTTTCATTTTCTTTAGTTTAGTTTAGGTTAGGTTAAGTTAGGTTAATTTAGTTTAGTTTAGGTTAGTTTAGGTGAGGTTAGGTTAGGTTAGTTTATTTCTATTTAGTTTCTTCAAGTTTATAGTTTAGTTTAGTTTAGTTTATGGTTTAATTTATAGTTTAGATTAGTTTAGAGTAGTATAGTTTGGTTTAGTTTACTTTAGTTTAGTTTAGTTTCGTTTAGGTTAGGTTATGTTAGGATAGGTTAGGTTAGGCTAGCTTAGTTTAGTTTAGTTCAGTATTTATTAGGTTAGGTTAGGTTAGTTAATATTAGTTTACTTTAGATTAGTTAAGTTTAGTTATGTTTATAGATTAGTTTTGTTTAGTTTCGTTTATAGTTTATATTATAGTTTTGTTTAGTTTAGTTTATAGTTTCGTTTATAGTTTAATTTTGTTTAGTATAGTTTAATTTAGTTTAGCTTAGTTTAGTTAGTTTAGGTTAGTTTAGTTTAGGTTAGGTTATGTTAAGTTAGTTTAGAATAGTTTAGTTTAGGTTAGGTAAAGTTAAGTAAGTATAATTTAGTTAATTTTGGTTTAGAATAGTTTATAGTTTAGTTTATAGTTTAGTTTATAGTTTAGTTAATTTAGTATAGTTTAGTTTAGTTTATGTTAGGTTAGTTTAGTTTAGTTTAGTTTAGGTCAGTTGAGGTTAGGTTTAGTTAGGTTAGGTTAGTTTAGATTATTTTAAATTAGTTTAATTTATTTTAGTTTATACTTTAGTTTAGTTTAGTTTAGAGTTTAATTTACTTTAGTTTAGTTTAATTTATTTTCGTTTAGTTTAGTTTACGTTAGGTTATATTAGGTTAATTTAGTTTAGTTTAGGTTAGGTTAAGTTAGGTAAGTTTAATTTAGTTAAGTTTGGTTTAGTTTAGCTTATAGTTTAGTTTATAGTTTTGTTTATAATTTAGTTTAGTTTAGTTTTGTTTAGGATAGGTAACGTTAGGTTAGGTTATGTTAGATTAGGTTATGTTAGGTTAGTTTAATTTAGTTTAATATAGTTTATGTTAGTTTAGGTTAGTTTAGTTGAGTTTAGTATTGTTTATAGTTTAGTTTACTTAGTTTATAGTTTAGTTTAGTTTAGTTTATAGTTTAGTTTAGTTTTGTTTACAGTTAAGTTTATAATTTAGTATAGTTTAGTTTAGTTTAATTTGGTTTAGCTAAGTTTAGTTTAGTTTAGTTTAGTTTAGTTTTGGGTAGGTTATGTTAGGTTAGGTTAGGTTTGTTTAGTTTAGTTTAAGTTAGTTTAGGTTAGGTTAGGTTAGTTTAGTTGAGTTTAGTTTAGTTTAGGTTAGGTTAGGTAAGTTTAGGTTAGGTTGGGTTAGGTTAGTTTAGTTTAGTCAAGTTTATGTTAGGTTAGGTTAGTTTAGTTTAGTTAGGTTTTGTTTATAGTTTAGTTTAGTTTAGTTTATAGTTTAGTTCATAGTTTATTTTAGTTTAATATATAGTTTAATTTAGTTTAGTTTAGTTTAATTTAGTTTAATTTAGGTTAATTTAGTTTAGTTTAGTTTAGGTTAGGTTAGGTTAGGTTAGGTTAGTTAGTTCAGTTTAGAATAGTTTAGTTTAGTTTAAAATATAGTATCTTTAGTTTATAGTTTAGTTCATAGTTTGTTTAGTTTAGTTTAATTTAGTTTAGGTTAGGTTAGAGTAGTTTAGTTTAGTCTAGTTTAGGTTTATTAGGTTAGGTTAGTATAGTTTAGTTTAGTTTAGTTTAGTTGAATTTTGTTTAGTTTAGTTTAGTTTACGGTAGGTTAGGTTGGTTTAGTTTTAGTATAGTTTAGGTTCAGTTAGGTTAGGTTAGTTTAGTTTAGTTTAGTTTATAGTTTAGTTTATACTTTAGTTTATATTTTACTCTATAGTTTAGTTTAGTTTAGTGTAGTTTAGTTTGGTTTAGTTTAGTTTACTATAGTTTTGTTTAGTTTCGTTTAGGTTAGGTTATGTTAGATTAGGTTAGATTAGGTTAGGTAAGCTTAGTTTAGTTTAGTTTACTTTAAGTTAGGTTAGGTTAGGTTAGGTTAGTTAAGATTAGTTTAGTTTAGTTTAGTTAGGTTTAGTTTAGTTTGTAATTTAGTTCAGTTTAGTTTATAGCTTAGTTTATAGTTTAGTTTAGTTTATAGTTTAATTTATAGTTAAGTTTAGTTTAGTTTAGATTAATTAAGTTTAGCTTAGTTTAGTTTAGTTCAGTTTAGGTTATTTTAGGGCAGCTTATGTTAGGTTAGGTTAGGTTAGTTTAGTTTATAGTTTAATTTTTAGTTTAGTTTAGTTTATAGTTTAGTTTATAGTTTAGTTTAGTTTATAATAGTTTAAGTTAGTTTAGTTTAGGTTAGGTTAGGTTAGTTTACTTTAGTTTAGTTTAGGTTAGGTTGGGCTAGGTTTAGTTAGGTTAGGTTAGTTTAGATTAGTTTAGTTTAGTTTAATTTATAGTTTAATTTACTTTAGTTTATTATTTAATTTAGTTTAGTTTTGTTTATAGTTTCGTTTACAGTTTAGTTTGGTTTAGTTTAGTTTAATTTAGTTTAGCTTAGATTAGTTTAGTTTGTTTTAGGTTAGGTTAAGTTAGGTGAGGTTAGTTTAGTTTAGATGAGTTTAATTTAGTTTAGTTTAGTTTATAGTTTAGTTTAGATTAATTTAGTTTATAGTTCAATTTATAATTTAATTTAGTTTATAGTTTAGTTTATCGTTTAGTTTAGTTTAGTTTAGTTTAGTATAGTTTTGGTTAGGTTAGTTTAGATTAGTTTAGTTATGGTTAGTTTAGGTTAGGTTAAGTTAGGTTAGGTTAGTTTAGTTTTGTTTATAGTTTAGTTTATTTTAGTTTACAGTTTATTGTAATGCTCAGTATAGTTTAGTTTAGTATAGTATAGTTTACTTTAATTTAGGTTAGGTTGGGTTAGTTTAGTTTAGTTTATAGTTTAGTTTAGTTTAGTTTACAGTTTAGTTTATCCTTTAGTTTATAGTGTAGTTAATAGTTTAGTTTAATTTAGTGTAGTTTAGTTGGGTTAGTTTAGTATAGTTTAGTATACTTTAGGTTAGGTTAGATTATGATAGGTTTGGTTAGCTTACTTTAGTTTAGTTTAGTTTAGGTTAGGTTAGGTTAGTTTAGTTTAGTTAACTTTGGTTTAGTTTAGTTTAGTTTAGTTTATAGTTTAGTATATAGTTTAGTTTAGTTAAGTTTATAGTTTAATTTATAATTTATTTTAGTTTAGTTTAATTTAGTTTAGAGTAGGTTAGGTTAGGTTAGGTTAGTTTAGTTTAGTTTAGGTTAAGTAAGGTTAGGTTAGGTTAATTTAGTTTAGTTGAGTTTAATTTAGTTTAGTTAATAGTTTAATTTATAGGTTAGTTTAGTTTTTTATAGTTTTATTTAGATAATTTATAGTTTAATTTAGTTTAGTTTAGTTTAATTTAGTTTAGTTTCGTTTGTAGTTTAGTTTAGTTTAGTTTAGTTTAGGTTAAGTTATATTAGGTTAGTTTAGTTTAATTTCGTTTAGATTAGGTTAGATTAGATTACGTTAGGGCAGTTAAGTTTAGTTTAGTTGAATTTAGGTTATAGTTTGATTTATAGTTTAGTTTAGTTTACTTTATAGTTTAGTTTAGTTGATTTATAGTTTAATTTACTTTAGTTTAGTTTAGTTTAATTTAGTTTACTTTAGTTTATAGTTTTTTTTTTATAGTTTAGTTTAGTTTAGTTTAGGTTAATTTATGTTACGTTACTTTAGTTTAGTTTAGTTTAGTTTAGGTTAGGTTAGGTAAGGTTAGGTTATGTTAGGTTAGTGTAGTTTAGTTTAGTTTAGTTTAGGTTACGTTAGGTTAGTTTAGTTTAGTTTATAGTTTAGTTTAGTTTATAATTTATTTTATAATTTAGTATACTTTAATTTATAGATTAGTTTATAGTTTAGTTAAAATTTTAGTGTAGTTTATTTTAGTTTAGGTTAGGTTACGGAAGGTTAGGTTAGGTTAGTTTAGATTAGTTTGGTTTATGTAAAGTTAGGTTAGGTTAGTTTAGTATAGTTTAGTTTACTTTTGTTTACAGTTTAGTTAAGTTTAGTTTATAGGTCAGTTTATAGTTTAGTTTAATTTAGGTTAGGTTGGGTTAGTTCAGTATAGTTTAGTTTGGGTAAGGTTAGGTCAGTTTAGTTTAGTTTACAGTTTAGTTTATTTTTAGTTTGTAGTGTAGTTTATAGTTTAGTTTAATTTAGTGTAGTTTAGTTTGGTTTAGTTTAGTATAGTTTCGTTTACATTAGGTTATGTTAGATTGGGTTAGGTTAGGTTAGCTTACTTTAGTTTAGTTTAGTTTAGTTTAGGTTAGGTTAGGTTAGGTTAGTTTAGTTTAGTTAAGTTTAGTTTAATTTAGTTTAGTTTAGTTTAATTTAGTGTATAGTTTAGGTAATCGTTTAGTTTAGTTTAGATTAGTTTAGTTTAGGTCAGTTTAGTTTAGGTTAAGTTAGCTTAGGTTAGTTTAGATTAGTTTAGTTTAACTTAGTTTAGTTTATAGTTTAGTTCATTTTAGTTTGTATTTTAATTTAGATTAGTTTAGCTTAGTTTAGAGTGGGTTATGTTAGATTAGGTTAGATTAGGTTAGTTTGGTTTAGTTTAGTCTAGTTAAATTTAGTTTAGTTATACTTTAGTTTAGTTTAGTTTAGTTTATAGTTTAGTTTAGTATCCTTTATAGTTAAGTATATAGTTTAGTATAGTTTAGTTTAATTTAATTTAGTTTAGCTAAGTTTAGTTTAGTTTAGTTTAGTTTGGTTTTGGGTAGGTTATGTTAGGTTAGGTTAGGTTAGTTTAGTTTAGGTTAGGTTAGGTTAGGTTAGGTTAGTTTAGTTTAGTTGAGTATAGTTTAGTTTAGGTTAGGTTAGGTAAGGTTATGTTAGGTTAGGTTAGTTTAGTTTAGTCTAGTTTATGTTAGGTTAGGTTAGTTTAGTTTAGTTTTGTTTTGTTTATAGTTTAGTTTAGTTTAGTTTATAGTTTAGTTCATAGTTTATTTTAGTTTTATATATAGTTTAATTTAGTTTAGTTTAGTTTAATTTAGGTTAATTTAGTTCAGTTTAATGTAGTTTAGTTTAGTTTAAAATATAGTATCTTTAGTTTATAGTTTAGTTCATAGTTTTGTTTAGTTTAGTTTAGTTTAGGTTAGGTTAGAGTGGTTTAGTTTAGTTTAGTTTAATTTAGTTTAGGTTAGATTAGGTTAGGTTAGTGTAGTTTAGTTTAGTTGAATTTGGTTACTTTAGTTTAGTTTAGGGTAGGTTAGGTTGCTTTAGTTTTAGTATAGGTTAGGTTCAGTTAGCTTAGGTTAGATTAGTTTAGTTTAGTTTAATTTAGTTTAGTTTATAGTTTAGTTTATTTCAGTTTGTAGTTTAATTTAGTTTAGTTTAGTTTAATTTAGTTTAGGTTAGGTTAGGTTAGGCTAGTTTTGTTTAGTTAAGTTTGGGTTATGATTGATTAGGTTAGATTAGGTTAGTTTGGTTTAGTTTAGTCTAGTTAAATTTAGTTTAGTTATACTTTAGTTTAGTTTAGTTTATAGTTTAGTTTAGTTTTGTTTATAGTTAAGTTTATAATTTAGTATAGTTTAGTTTAGTTTAATTTAGTTTAGCTAAGTTTAGTTTAGTTTAGTTTAGTTTAGTTTTGGGTAGGTTATGTTAGGTTAGGTTAGGTTTGTTTAGTTTAGTTTAGGTTAGTTTAGGTTAGGTTAGGTTAGTTTAGTTTAGTTGAGCTTAGTTTAGTTTAGGTTAGGTTAGGTAAGTTTAGGTTAGGTTGGGTTAGGTTAGTTTAGTTCAGTCTAGTTTATGTTAGGTTAGGTTAGTTTAGTTTAGTTAGGTTTTGTTTATAGTTTAGTTTAGTTTAGTTTATAGTTTAGTTCAGAGTTTATTTTAGTTTAATATATAGTTTAATTTAGTTTAGTTTAGTTTAATTTAGGTTAATTTAGTTTAGTTTAGTTTAGGTTAGGTTAGGTTAGGTTAGGTTAGTTCAGTTTAGTATAGTTTAGTTTAGTTTAAAATATAGTATCTTTACTTTATAGTTATGTTTAGTTTAGTTTAGGTTAGGTTAGGGTAGTTTTGTTTAGTTTAGTTTAATTTAGGTTAGATTAGGTTAGGTTAGTGTAGTTTAATTTAGTTTAGTTTAGTTGAATTTAGTTTAGTTTAGTTTAGTTTAGGGTAGGTTAGGTTGGTTTAGTTTTAGTATAATTTAGTTTCAGTTAGGTTAGGTTAGTTCAGTTTAGTTTAGTTTATAGTTTAGTTTATACTTTAGTTTATATTTTACTTTATAGTTTAGTTTAGTTTAGTGTAGTTTAGTTTGGTTTAGTTTTGTTTAGTTTAGTTTTGTTTAGTTTCGTTTAGGTTAGGTTATGTTAGATTAGGTTAGATTAGGTTAGGTAATCTTAGTTTAGTTTACTTTACTTTAAGTTAGGTTAGGTTAGGTTAGGTTAGGTTAGTTAAGATTAGTTTAGTTTAGTTTAGTTAGGTTTAGTTTAGTTTATAATTTAGTTCAGTTTAGTTTATAGCTTAGTTTATAGTTTAGTTTAGTTTATAGTTTAATTTATAGTTAAGTTTAGTTTAGTTCAGTTTAATTAAGTTTAGCTTAGTTTAGTTTAGTTCAGTTTAGGTTATTTTAGGGTAGCTTATGTTAGGTTAGGTTAGGTTAGTTTAGTTTATAGTTTAATTTATAGTTAAGTTTAGTTTAGTTCAGTTTAATTAAGTTTAGCTTAGTTTAGTTTAGTTCAGTTTAGGTTATTTTAGGGTACCTTATGTTAGGTTAGTTTAGTTTATAGTTTAATTTATAGTTTAGTTTAGTTTATACTTGAATTTAGTTTAGTTTATAGTTTAGTTTAGTTTAGTTTATAATGGTTTAAGTTAGTTTAGGTTAGGTTAGGTTAGTTTACTTTAGTTTAGTTTAGGTTAGGTTAGGCTAGGTTAAGTTAGGTTAGGTTAGTTTAGATTAGTTTAGTTTAGTTTAATTTATAGTTTAGTTTATTTTAGTTTATTATTTAATATAGTTTAGTTTAGTTTATAGTTTCGTTTACAGCTTAGTTTGGTTTAGTTTAGTTTAATTTAGTTTAGCTTAGATTAGTTTAGTTTGTTTTAGGTTAGGTTAAGTTAGGTGAGGTTAGTTTAGTTTAGATGAGTTTAATTTAGTTTAGTTTAGTTTATAGTTTAGTTTAGTTTACTTTAGTTTATAGTTCAATTTATAGTTTAGTTTAGTTTAGTTTATACTTTAGTTTATCGTTTAGTTTAGTTTAGTTTAATATAGTTTAGGTTAGGTTAGGTTAGTTTAGTTTAGATTAGTTTAGTTTAGGTCAGTTTAGGTTAGGTTAAGTTAGGTAAGGTTAGTTTAGTTTTGTTTATAGTTTAATTTATTTTAGTTTACAGTTTATTGTACAGCTCAGTTTAGTATAGTTTAGTATAGTATAGTTTACTTTAATTTAGGTTAGGTTAGGTAAGGTTAATTTGGATTAAATTAGTTTAGTTTAGCTTTGTTTATAGTTTAATTTACTTTAGTTTATAGCTTAATTTAGTTTACTTTAGGTTATTTTAATTTGGTTTAGTTTAGTTTAGTTTAGGTTAGGTTAGGTTAGTTTAGTTTAGTATAGGTTATGTTAGATTATTTTAGTTTAATTCAGTTTAGTTTAGTTTAATTTATAGTTTAATTTATAGTTATTTTTATAGTTAATTTACTTTAGTTTAGGTTAAATTATGTTAATTTACTTTAGTTTAGTTTAGGTTAGGTGAGGTTGGGTTAGGTTAGTGTAGTTTAATTTAGTTTAGTTGAATTTAGTTTAGTTTATTTTAGTTTAGGTTACGTTAGGTTAGTTTAGTTTAGTTTAGTGTAGATTAGTTTTGTTTGGTTAGGTTAGGTTAGGTTAGTTTAGATTAGTTTAGGTTAGGTTATGTTAGATTAGGTTAGGTTAGGTTAGTTTGGTTTAATTTAGTCTAGTTAAGTTTAGTTCAGTTTATTCTTTAGTTTAGTTTAGTTTATTTTATAGTTTAGTTTAGTTTTGTTTATAGTTTAGTTTGCAGTTTAGTATAGTTTAGTTTAGTTTAATTTAGTTTAGGTTAAGTAAGGTTAGGTTAGGTTAGGTTAGGTTAGTTTTGTTTAGTTTAGTTTATAAATTAGTTTATAGTTTAGTTTAGTTTAGTTTAGTGTGGTTTAGGTTAAGTAAGGTTAGGTTAGTTTAGTTTAGTTTAGTTTATACTTTAGTTTAGTCTATAGTTTAGTTTAGTTTAGTTTATAATAGTTTAGTTTAGGTTAAGTTAGGTTAGTTTAGTTTAGTTTAGGTTAGATTTGGCTGGGTTATGTTAGGTTAGGTTAGTTTAGGCTAGTTTAGTTTAGTTTAGTTTATAGTTTAGTTTACTTTAGTTTTTTATTTAATTTAGTGTAGTTTAGTTTATAGTTTAGTTTATTTTAGTTTGTAGTTTAATTTAGTTTTGTTTAATTTAGTTTAGTTTGGGTTAGGTTAGTTTAGTTTAGTTTCGTTTAATTTAGTTTAGTTCAGTTTATAGTTTAGTTATATTTAGTTTATAGTTTAATTTATAATTTAGTTTAGTTTAGTTTATCTTTTAGTTTTTCGTTTAGTTTAGTTTAGATTAGTTTAATTTAGGTCAGTTTAGGTTAGGTTAAGTTAGGTTAGGTTAGTTTAGATTAGTTTAGTTTAGTTTAGTTTATAGTTTAGTTTATTTTAGTTTACAGTTTAATTTAGTTTAATTTAGTTTAGTTTAGTTTACTTTAGGTTAGGTTAGGTTAATTTAGTTTAGTTTAGGTTAGGTTAGGTAAGTTTAATTTAGTTTAGTTTGGTTTAGTTTAATTTATAATTTAGTTTATAGTTTTGTTTATAGTTTAGTTTAAATTATAGTTTAATTTAGTTTAGTTTAGTTTAGTTTAATTTAGGTTAGGTTAGTTTATTTTAGTTTAGTTTAGTTTATAGTTTAGATTAGTTTAGTTTACAGGTTAGCTTATCCTTTAGTTTATAGTGTAGTTTATAGTTTAGTTTAATTTAGTGTAGTTTAGTTTGGTGTAGTTTAGTATAGTGTTGTTTACCTTTGGTTAGGTGAGATTATGTTAGGTTAGGTTAGCTTACTTTAGTTTAGTTTAGGTTAGGTTAGATTAGGTTAGTTTAGTTAACTTTGGTTTAGTTTAGTTTAGTTAGTTTAGTTTATAATTTAGTTTATAGTTATGTTTAGTTTAGTTTATAGTTTAATTTATAATTTAGTTTAGTTTAGTTTAGTTTAGTTTAATTTAATTTTGAGTATGTTAGGTTAGGTTAGGTTAATTTAGTTTAGTTGAGTTTAATTTAGTTTATTTTAGTTTAGTTTATAATTTAATTTATAGTTTAGTTTAGTTTACTTTATAGTTTAGTTTAGTTAATTTATAGTTTAATTTAGTTTAGTTTAGTTTAATTTAGTTTAGTTTAGATTATAGTTTTGTTTATAGTTTAGTTTAGTTTAGTTTAGTTTAAGTTATGTTAGGTTCGTTTAGTTTAATTTAGTTTAGATTAGGTTACGTTAGATTAGGTTAGGGTAGTTAAGTTTAGTTTAGTTGAATTTAGTTTATAGTTTAATTTATAATTTAGTTTAGTTTAGTTTATAGTTTAGTTTAGTTAATTTACAGTTTAATATACTTTAGTTTAGTCTAGTTTAATTTAGTTTACCTTAATTTATAGTTTTGTTTATAGTGTAGTTTAGTTTAGTTTAGTTTAGTTTAGGTTAATTTATGTGAGGTTAGTTTAGTTTAGATTAGGTTATGTTAGGTTAGGCAAGGCTAGTGTAGTTTAGTTTAGTTTAGCCAAATTTTGTTTAGTTTAGTTTAGGATACGTTAGGTTAGTTTAGTTTAGTTTAGTTAAGTGTATGTTAGGTTAGGTTAGGTTAGTGTAATTTAGTTTAGTTTATTTTAGTTTATAGTTTAGTTTAGTTTACTTTATAATTTATTTTATAGTTTAGTATACGTTAGTTTATAGATTAGATTTATAGTTTAGATAATATTTTAGTTTAGTTTAGTTTAGTTTAGATTAGGTTAGGGAAGGTTAGGTTAGGTTTGTTTATTTTAGTTTAGTTTATGTAAGGTTAGGTTAGGTTAGTTTGGTATAGTTTAGGTTAGTTTTGTTTGTAGTTTAGTTTAGTTTAGTTTATAGTTCAATTTATAGTTTAGTTTAGTTTAGTTTAGGTTAGGTTGGTTTAGTTTAGTTTACGTTAGGTTAGGTTAAGTTAGGTTAGTTTAGTTTAGTATAGTTTAGTTTAGTTTAGTTTATAGTTTAGTTTATTTTATTTTATAGTTAAATTATAGTTTTGTTTAGTTTAGTTTAGTTTAGTTAGTTTAGGTTAGGTTAGTTTAGAGTAGTTTAGTTTAGGTTAGGTTATGATAGGTTAGTGCAGTTTAATTTAATTTAGTTTAGTTTAGTTGAATTTAATTTATTTTAGTTAGGTCAGTTTAGGTAAGTTAGGTTAGTTTAGTTTAGTATAGGTTAGGTTAGGTTAGGTTGGGTTAAGTTAGTGTAGTTTCATTTAGTTTGGTTTATTTTAGTTTAGTTTAATATGAGGTTCCGTTTAGTTTAGTTTTGTTTAATTTAGTTTAGTTTATAGTTTAGTTGAGTTTAGGTTAGTGTAGTTGAGTTTAGTTTAGTTTAGTTTAGTTTAGGTTAGGTTATGTTAGGTTAGATTAATTTTGTTTAGGATAGGTTATGTTAGATTAGGTTAGGTTAGTTTGGTTTAGTTTAGTCTAGTGAAGTTTAGTTTAGTTTATACTTTAGTTTAGTTTAGTTTATTTTATAGTTTAGTTAAGTTTTGTTTATAGATTAGTTTGCAGTTTAGTATGTTTAGTTTAGTTTAATTTAGTTTAGCTAAGTTTAGTTTAGTTTAGTTTATAGTTTAATGTATAATTAAGTTTAGTTTAGTTTAATTTAGTTTAGGTTGGGTTAGGTTAGTTTAATTTAGTTGAGTTTAATTTAGTTTAGTTTAGTTTATAGTTTAATTTATAGTTTAGTTTAGTTTACCTTATAGTTTAGGTTAGATAATTTATAGTTTAATTTAGTTAAGTTTAGTTTAATGTAGTTTAGTTTAGTTTAGTTTGTAGTTTAGTTTAGTTTAGTTTAGGTTAAGTTATGTTTGGTTCGTTTAGTTTAATTTAGTTTAGATTAGGTTAGATTAGATTACGTTAGGGCAGTTAAGTTTAGTTTAGTTGAATTTAGGTATTAGTTTGATTTATTGTTTAGTTTAGTTTACTTTATAATTTAGTTTAGTTAATTTATAGTTTAATTTACTTTAGTTTAGTTTAGTTTAATTTAGTTTACTTTATTTCACAGTTTGGTTTATAGTTTAGTTTAGTTTAGGTTAGGTAAAGTAAGGTTAATTTAGGTTAGGTTAGTGTAGTTTTGTTTAGTTTAGCTGAATTTTGTTTAGTTTAGTTTAATTTAGGCTACGTTAGGGTTGTTTAGTTTAGTTTAGTGTATGTTAGGTTAGGTTAGGTTAGTTTAGTTTAGTTTAGTTTAGTTTATAGTTTAGTTTAGTTTAGTTTATAATTTATTTTATAATTTAGTTTAGTTTTGTTTATAGTTTAGTTTGCAGTTTAATTTAGTTTAGTTTAGTTAAAATTTTAGTTTAGTTTATTTTAGTTTAGGTTAGGTTACGGAAGGTTAGGTTAGGTTAGGTTAGTTTAGATTAGTTTGGTTTATGTAAAGTTAGGTTAGGTTAGTTTAGTATAGTTTAGTTTACTTTTGTTTACAGTTTAGTTAAGTTTAGTTTATAGTTCAGTTTATAGTTTAGTTTAGTTTAGGTTAGGTTGGGTTAGTTCAGTTTAATTTAGTTTGGGTTAGGTTAGGTTAGTTTAGTTTAGTTTACAATTTAGTTTATTCTTTAGTTTATAGTGTAGTTTATAGTTTAGTTTAATTTAGTGTAGTTTAGTTTGGTTCATTTTAGTATAGTTTCGTTTACGTTAGGTTATGTTAGATTAGGTTAGGTTAGGTTACCTTACTTTAGTTTAGTTTAGGTTAGGTTAGGTTAGGTTAGGTTAGTTTAGTTTAGTTAAGTTTAATTTAATTTAGTCTAGTTTAGTTTAGTTTAGTGTATAGTTTAGGTAATCGTTTAGTTTAGTTTAGATTAGTTTAGTTTAGGTCAGTTTAGTTTAGGTTAAGTTAGCTTAGGTTAGTTTAGATTAGTTTAGTTTAATTTACTTTAGTTTATAGTTTAGTTTATTTAAGTTTGTACTTTAATTTAGATTAGTTTAGTTTAGTTAAAGTTGGGTTATGTTAGGATAGGTTAGATTAGGTTAGTTTGGTTTAATTTAGTCTAGTTAAATTTAGTTTAGTTATACTTTGGTTTAGTTTAGTTTAGTTTATAGATTAGTTTAGTTTTCTTTATAGTTAATTTTATAGTTTAGTATAGTTTAGTTTAGTTTAATTTAGTTTAGCTAAGTTTAGTTTAGTTTAGTTTAGTTTAGTTTTGGGTAGGTTATGTTAGGTTAGGTTAGGTTAGTTTAGTTTAGTTTAGGTTAGGTTAGGTTAGGTTAGGTTAGTTTAGTTTAGTTGAGTTTTATTTAGTTTAGGTTAGGTTAGGTAAGGTTAGGTTAGGTAAGGTTAGGTTAGTTTAGTTTAGTCTAGTTTATGTTAGGTGGATTAGTTTAGTTTAGTTTAGTCTAGGTTAGGTTTCGCTAGGGTTAGTTAGGTTAGGTTAGTTTGGATTAGTTTAGTTTAGTTTATATTTTAGTTTACTTTAGTTTATTATTTAATTTAGTGTAGTTTAGTTTATAGTTTAGTTTGGTTTAATTTAGTTTTTTTTAGTTTAGCTTAGATTAGTTTAGTTTGTCTTAGGTTAGGTTAGGTTAGGTAAGATTAGTTTAATTTAGTTGAGTTTAATTTAGTTTAGTTTAGTTTATATTTTAGTTTAGTTTAGTCTATAGTTCAATTTATAATATAGTTTAGTTTAGTTTTTAGTTTAGGTTATCGTTTAGTTTAGTTTAGATTAGTTTAGTTTATGTCAGTTTAGGTTAGGTTAAGTTAGGTTAGGTTAGTTTAGATTAGTTTAGTTTAATTTAGTTTAGTTTATAGTTTAGTTTATTTTAGTTTATAGTTTAATTTAGTTTAGTTTAGTTTAGTGCAGTTTAGTTTGGTTAGGTTAGGTTAGGTTAGTTTAGTTTAGTTTAGTATAGGTTAGGTAAGTTTAATTTAGTTTAGTTTAATTTATAGTTTATTTTATAGTTTTGCTTATAGTTTAGTTTAATTTATAGTTTAATTTTGTTTAGTTTAATTTAGTTTAGTATAGTTTAACTTGGGTTAGGTTAGGTTAGTTTAGTTTAGTTTAGTCAAGGTTAGGTTAGGTTAGGTTAATTTACTTTAGTATAGTTTAGTTTAGTTTATTTTAGTTTAGTTTATAGTTTAGTTTACAGTTTAGGTTAGTTTAGTTTAGTTTAGTTTGGGTTAGGTTAGGTTAGGTCAGTTTAGTTTAGTTTGGTTTATAGATTAGTTTAGTTTATAATAGTTTAATTTAGTTTAGTTTAGGTTATGTTAGGTTAGTTTAGTTTAGTATAGGTTAGATTAAGTTAGGTTAAGTTAGGTTAGTTAGGTTTAGTTTAGTTTAGTTTATAGTTTAGTTTAGTTTAGTTTAGTTTGTAGTTTAGTTTATACTTTAGTTTATATTTTAGTTTATAGTTTAGTTTACTTAAGTGTTGTTTATTTTGGTTTAGTTTTGTTTAGTTTAGTTTAAATTAGTTTCGTTTAGGTTACGTTAGGTAAGTTTAGGTTAGGTTGGGTTAGGTTAGTTTAGTTCAGTCTAGTTTATGTTAGGTTAGGTTAGTTTAGTTTACTTAGGTTTTGTTTATAGTTTAGTTTACTTTAGTTTATAGTTTAGTTCATAGTTTATTTTAGTTTAATATATAGTTTAATTTAGTTTAGTTTAGTTTAGTTTAGTTTAATTTAGGTTAATTTAGTTTAGTTTAGTTTAGGTTAGGTTAGGTTAGGTTAAGTTAGTTCAGTTTAGTATAGTTTAGTATAGTTTAAAATATAGAATCTTTAGTTTATAGTTTAGTTCATAGTTTTGTTTAATTTAGTTTAGGTTAGGTTAGAGTAGTTTAGTTTAGTTTAGTTTAGTTTAGGTTAGATTCGGTTAGGTTAGTGTAGTTTAGTTTAGTTTAGTTTAGTTGAATTTAGTTTAGTTTAGTTTAGGGTAGGTTAGGTTGGTTTAGTTTTAGTATAGTTTAGGTTCAGTTAGGTTAGGTTAGATTGGTTTAGTTTAGTTTACTTTAGTTTATTATTTAATTTAGTTCAGTTTAGTTTATAGTTTCGTTTATAGTTTAGTTTGGTTTAGTTTAGTTTTATTTAGTTTAACTTAGATTAGTTTAGTTATTTTTAGGTTAGGTTAGGTTAGGTGAGGTTAGTTTAGTTCAGTTTAGTTTAATTTAGTTTAGTTTAGTTTATAGTTTAGTTTAGTTTAGTTTATAGTTCAATTTATAGTTTAGTTTAGTTTATTTTATCGTTTAGTTTAGTTTAGTATAGTTTAGTTTAGGAAGAGTAGGTTAGTTTAAATTAGTTTAGTTTAGCGCAGTTTAGGTTAGGTTAAGTTACGTTATTTCGTTTGGTTTAGTTTAGTTTAGTTTAGTTTATAGTTTAGTTTAGTTTAAAGTTTAGTTTATAGTTTAGTTTATAGTTTAGTTTAGATTAGTGTAGTTTAGTTTGGTTTAGTTTATTTTAGTTTAGTTCAGTTTAGTTTCGTTTAGCTTAGGTTATGTTATATTGGGTGAGCTTAGGTTAGCTTAGTTTACCCTAGTTTAGTTTAGGTTAGGTAAGGTTAGAATAGGTTAGTTAAATTTAGTTTAGTTTAGTTTAGTTAGGTTTAGTTTAATTATAGTTTAGTTTATAGTTTAGTTTAGATTATAATTTAATTTATAGTTTAGTTTAGTTTAGTTTAATTTAGTTTAGCTTTCTTTAGTTTCCCTTACATTACTTTAGTTTAGGATATGTTAGGTTAGGTTAGTTTAGTTTAGTTTAGTTTACTTAAGGTTAATTTAGTTTAATTTAGTTTAGTTTAGGTTAGGTTAGTTTAGTTTAGTATAGTTTAATTTAGTTTAAAATATAGTATCTTTAGTTTATAGTTTAGTTCATAGTTTTGTTTAGTTTAGTTTAGTTTAGGTTAGGTTAGAGTAGTTTAATTTAGTTTAGTTTAGTTTAGTCTAGTTTAGGTTAGAATAGGTTAGGTTAGTGTAGTTTAATTTAGTTTAGGTCAATTTAGTTTAGTTTATTTTAGTTTAGGTTACGTTAGGTTAGTTTAGTTTAGTTTAGTGTAGATTAGTTTTGTTTGGTTAGGTTAGGTTAGGTTAGTTTAGATTAGTTTAGGTTAGGTTATGTAAGATTAGGTTAGGTTAGTTTGGTTTAGTTTAGTCTAGTTAAGTTTAGTTCAGTTTATTCTTTAGTTTAGTTTAGTTTATTTTATAGTTTAGTTTAGTTTTGTTTATAGTTTAGTTTGCAGTTTAGTATAGTTTAGTTTAGTTTAATTTAGTTTAGGTTAAGTAAGGTTAGGTTAGTTTAGGTTAGGTTAGTTTAGTTTAGTTTAGTTTATAAATTAGTTTATAGTTTAGTTTTGTTTAGTTTAGTGTGGTTTAGGTTAAGTAAGGTTAGGTTAGTTTAGTTTAATTTAGTTTATACTTTAGTTTAGTCTATAGTTTAGTTTAGTTTAGTTTATAATAGTTTAGTTTAGGTTAAGTTAGGTTAGTTTAGTTTAGTTTAGGTTAGATTTGGCTGGGTTAAGTTAGGTTAGGTTAGTTTAGGCTAGTTTAGTTTAGTTTAGTTTATAGTTTAGTTTACTTTAGCTTTTATTTAATTTAGTGTAGTTTAGTTTATAGTTTAGTTTATAGTTTAGTTTATTTTAGTTTGTAGTTTAATTTAGTTTTGTTTAATTTAGTTTAGTTTGGGTTAGGTTAGTTTAGTTTAGTTTCGTTTAATTTAGTTTAGTTCAGTTTATAGTTTAGTTATATTTAGTTTATAGTTTAATTTATAATTTAGTTTAGTTTAGTTTATCTTTTAGTTTTTCGTTTAGTTTAGTTTAGATTAGTTTAGTTTAGGTCAGTTTAGGTTAGGTTAAGTTAGGTTAGGTTAGTTTAGATTAGTTTAGTTTAGTTTAGTTTATAGTTTAGTTTATTTTAGTTTACAGTTTAATTTAGTTTAATTTAGTTTAGTTTAGTTTACTTTAGGTTAGGTTAGGTTAATTTAGTTTAGTTTAGGTTAGGTTAGGTAAGTTTAATTTAGTTTAGTTTGGTTTAGTTTAATTTATAATTTAGTTTATAGTTTTGTTTATAGTTTAGTTTAAATTATAGTTTAATTTAGTTTAGTTTAGTTTAGTTTAATTTAGGTTAGGTTAGTTTATTTTAGTTTAGTTTAGTTTATAGTTTAGATTAGTTTAGTTTACAGGTTAGCTTATCCTTTAGTTTATAGTGTAGTTTATAGTTTAGTTTAGTTTGGTGTAGTTTAGTATAGTGTTGTTTACCTTTGGTTAGGTGAGATTATGTTAGGTTAGGTTAGCTTAATTTAGTTTAGTTTAGGTTAGGTTAGATTAGGTTAGTTTAGTTAAATTTGGTTTAGTTTAGTTTAGTTAGTTTAGTTTATAATTTAGTTTATAGTTATGTTTAGTTTAGTTTATAGTTTAATTTATAATTTAGTTTAGTTTAGTTTAGTTTAGTTTAATTTAATTTTGAGTATGTTAGGTTAGGTTAGGTTAATTTAGTTTAGTTGAGTTTAATTTAGTTTATTTTAGTTTAGCTTATACTTTAATTTATAGTTTAGTTTAGTTTACTTTATAGTTTAGTTTAGTTAATTTATAGTTTAATTTACTTTAGTTTAGTTTAATTTAGTTTAGTTTAGATTATAGTTTTGTTTATAGTTTAGTTTAGTTTAGTTTAAGTTATGTTAGGTTCGTTTAGTTTAATTTAGTTTAGATTAGGTTACGTTAGATTAGGTTAGGGTAGTTAAGTTTAGTTTAGTTGAATTTAGTTTATAGTTTAATTTATAATTTAGTTTAGTTTAGTTTATAGTTTAGTTTAGTTAATTTACAGTTTAATATACTTTAGTTTAGTCTAGTTTAATTTAGTTTACTTTAATTTATAGTTTTGTTTATAGTGTAGTTTAGTTTAGTTTAGTTTAGTTTAGGTTAATTTATGTGAGGTTAGTTTAGTTTAGATTAGGTTATGTTAGGTTAGGCAAGGCTAGTGTAGTTTAGTTTAGTTTAGCCAAATTTTGTTTAGTTTAGTTTAGGATACGTTAGGTTAGTTTAGTTTAGTTTAGTTAAGTGTATGTTAGGTTAGGTTAGGTTAGTGTAATTTAGTTTAGTTTATTTTAGTTTATAGTTTAGTTTAGTTTACTTTATAATTTATTTTATAGTTTAGTATACGTTAGTTTATAGATTAGATTTATAGTTTAGATAATATTTTAGTTTAGTTTAGTTTAGTTTAGATTAGGTTAGGGAAGGTTAGGTTAGGTTAGTTTATTTTAGTTTAGTTAATGTAAGGTTAGGTTAGGTTAGTTTGGTATAGTTTAGGTTAGTTTTGTTTGTAGTTTAGTTTAGTTTAGTTTATAGTTCAGTTTATAGTTTAGTTTAGTTTAGTTTAGGTTAGGTTGGTTTAGTTTAGTTTACGTTAGGTTAGGTTAAGTTAGGTTAGTTTAGTTTAGTATAGTTTAGTTTAGTTTAGTTTATAGTTTAGTTTATTTTATTTTATAGTTTAGATTATAGTTTTGTTTAGTTTAGTTTAGTTTAGTTAGTTTAGGTTAGGTTAGTTTAGAGTAGTTTAGTTTAGGTTAGGTTATGATAGGTTAGTGCAGTTTAATTTAATTTAGTTTAGTTTAGTTGAATTTAATTTATTTTAGTTAGGTCAGTTTAGGTAAGTTAGGTTAGTTTAGTTTAGTATAGGTTAGGTTAGGTTAGGTTGGGTTAAGTTAGTGTAGTTTCATTTAGTTTGGTTTATTTTAGTTTAGTTTAATATGAGGTTCCGTTTAGTTTAGTTTTGTTTAATTTAGTTTAGTTTATAGTTTAGTTGAGTTTAGGTTAGTGTAGTTGAGTTTAGTTTAGTTTAGTTTAGGTTAGGTTATGTTAGGTTAGATTAACTTTGTTTAGGATAGGTTATGTTACATTAGGTTAGGTTAGTTTGGTTTAGTTTAGTCTAGTGAAGTTTAGTTTAGTTTATACTTTAGTTTAGTTTAGTTTATTTTATAGTTTAGTTAAGTTTTGTTTATAGATTAGTTTGCAGTTTAGTATGTTTAGTTTAGTTTAATTTAGTTTAGCTAAGTTTAGTTTAGTTTAGTTTATAGTTTAATGTATAATTTAGTTTAGTTTAGTTTAATTTAGTTTAGGTTGAGTTAGGTTAGTTTAATTTAGTTGAGTTTAATTTAGTTTAGTTTAGTTTATAGTTTAATTTATAGTTTAGTTTAGTTTACCTTATAGTTTAGTTTAGATAATTTATAGTTTAATTTAGTTAAGTTTAGTTTAATGTAGTTTAGTTTAGTTTAGTTTGTAGTTTAGTTTAGTTTAGTTTAGGTTAAGTTATGTTTGGTTCGTTTAGTTTAATTTAGTTTAGATTAGGTTAGATTAGATTACGTTAGGGCAGTTAAGTTTAGTTTAGTTGAATTTAGGTTATAGTTTGATTTATTGTTTAGTTTAGTTTACTTTATAATTTAGTTTAGTTAATTTATAGTTTAATTTACTTTAGTTTAGTTTAGTTTAATTTAGTTTACTTTATTTCACAGTTTGGTTTATAGTTTAGTTTAGTTTAGGTTAGGTAAAGTAAGGTTAATTTAGAATAGGTTAGTGTAGTTTAGTTTAGTTTAGCTGAATTTTGTTTAGTTTAGTTTAATTTAGGCTACGTTAGGTTAGTTTAGTTTAGTTTAGTGTATGTTAGGTTAGGTTAGGTTAGTTTAGTTTAGTTTAGTTTAGTTTATAGTTTAGTTTAGTTTAGTTTATAATTTATTTTATAATTTAGTTTAGTTTTGTTTATAGTTTAGTTTGCAGTTTAATTTAGTTTAGTTTAGTTAAAATTTTAGTTTAGTTTATTTTAGTTTAGGTTAGGTTACCGAAGGTTAGGTTAGGTTAGGTTAGTTTAGATTAGTTTGGTTTATGTAAAGTTAGGTTAGGTTAGTTTAGTATAGTTTAGTTTACTTTTGTTTACAGTTTAGTTAAGTTTAGTTTATAGTTCAGTTTATAGTTTAGTTTAGATTAGGTTAGGTTGGGTTAGTTCAGTTTAATTTAGTTTGGGTTAGGTTAGGTTAGTTTAGTTTAGTTTACAATTTAGTTTATTCTTTAGTTTATAGTGTAGTTTATAGTTTAGTTTAATTTAGTGTAGTTTAGTTTGGTTCATTTTAGTATAGTTTCGTTTACGTTAGGTTATGTTAGATTAGGTTAGGTTAGGTTACCTTACTTTAGTTTAGTTTAGGTTAGGTTAGGTTAGGTTAGTTTAGTTTAGTTAAGTTTAGTTTAATTTAGTCTAGTTTAGATTAGTTTAGTGTATAGTTTAGGTAATCGTTTAGTTTAGTTTAGATTAGTTTAGTTTAGGTCAGTTTAGTTTAGGTTAAGTTAGCTTAGGTTAGTTTAGATTAGTTTAGTTTAATTTACTTTAGTTTATAGTTTAGTTTATTTAAGTTTGTACTTTAATTTAGATTAGTTTAGTTTAGTTAAAGTTGGGTTATGTTAGGATAAGTTAGATTAGGTTAGTTTGGTTTAATTTAGTCTAGTTAAATTTAGTTTAGTTATACTTTGGTTTAGTTTAGTTTAGTTTATAGATTAGTTTAGTTTTCTTTATAGTTAATTTTATAGTTTAGTATAGTTTAGTTTAGTTTAATTTAGTTTAGCTAAGTTTAGTTTAGTTTAGTTTAGTTTAGTTTTGGGTAGGTTATGTTAGGTTAGGTTAGGTTAGTTTAGTTTAGTTTAGGTTAGGTTAGGTTAGGTTAGGTTAGTTTAGTTTAGTTGAGTTTAGTTTAGTTTAGGTTAGGTTAGGTAAGGTTAGGTTAGGTAAGGTTAGGTTAGTTTAGTTTAGTCTAGTTTATGTTAGGTGGATTAGTTTAGTTTAGTTTAGTCTAGGTTCGGTTTCGCTAGGGTAAGTTAGGTTAGGTTAGTTTGGATTAGTTTAGTTTAGTTTATATTTTAGTTTACTTTAGTTTATTATTTAATTTAGTGTAGTTTAGTTTATAGTTTCGTTTATAGTTTAGTTTGGTTTAGTTTAGTTTTTTTTAGTTTAGCTTAGATTAGTTTAGTTTGTCTAAGGTTAGGTTAGGTTAGGTAAGATTAGTTTAATTTAGTTGAGTTTAATTTAGTTTAGTTTAGTTTATATTTTAGTTTAGTTTAGTCTATAGTTCAATTTATAATATAGTTTAGTTTAGTTTTTAGTTTAGGTTATCGTTTAGTTTAGTTTAGATTAGTTTAGTTTATGTCAGTTTAGGTTAGGTTAAGTTAGGTTAGGTTAGTTTAGATTAGTTTAGTTTAATTTAGTTTAGTTTATAGTTTAGTTTATTTTAGTTTATAGTTTAATTTAGTTTAGTTTAGTTTAGTGCAGTTTAGTTTGGTTAGGTTAGGTTAGGTTAGTTTAGTTTAGTTTAGTATAGGTTAGGTAAGTTTAATTTAGTTTAGTTTAATTTATAGTTTATTTTATAGTTTTGCTTATAGTTTAGTTTAGTTTATAGTTTAATTTTGTTTAGTTTAGTTTAGTTTAGTATAGTTTAACTTGGGTTAGGTTAGGTTAGTTTAGTTTAGTTTAGTCAAGGTTAGGTTAGGTTAGGTTAATTTACTTTAGTATAGTTTAGTTTAGTTTATTTTAGTTTAGTTTATAGTTTAGTTTACAGTTTAGGTTAGTTTAGTTTAGTTTAGTTTGGGTTAGGTTAGGTTAGGTCAGTTTAGTTTAGTTTGGTTTATAGTTTAGTTTAGTTTATAATAGTTTAATTTAGTTTAGTTTAGGTTATGTTAGGTTAGTTTAGTTTAGTATAGGTTAGATTAAGTTAGGTTAAGTTAGGTTAGTTAGGTTTAGTTTAGTTTAGTTTATAGTTTAGTTTAGTTTAGTTTGTAGTTTAGTTTATACTTTAGTTTATATTTTAGTTTATAGTTTAGTTTACTTAAGTGTTGTTTATTTTGGTTTAGTTTTGTTTAGTTTAGTTTAAATTAGTTTCGTTTAGGTTACGTTAGGTAAGTTTAGGTTAGGTTGGGTTAGGTTAGTTTAGTTCAGTCTAGTTTATGTTAGGTTAGGTTAGTTTAGTTTACTTAGGTTTTGTTTATAGTTTAGTTTACTTTAGTTTATAGTTTAGTTCATAGTTTATTTTAGTTTAATATATAGTTTAATTTAGTTTAGTTTAGTTTAGTTTAGTTTAATTTAGGTTAATTTAGTTTAGTTTGGTTTAGGTTAGGTTAGGTTAGGTTAAGTTAGTTCAGTTTAGTATAGTTTAGTATAGTTTAAAATATAGAATCTTTAGTTTATAGTTTAGTTCATAGTTTTGTTTAATTTAGTTTAGGTTAGGTTAGAGTAGTTTAGTTTAGTTTAGTTTAGTTTAGGTTAGATTCGGTTAGGTTAGTGTAGTTTAGTTTAGTTTAGTTTAGTTGAATTTAGTTTAGTTTAGTTTAGGGTAGGTTAGGTTGGTTTAGTTTTAGTATAGTTTAGGTTCAGTTAGGTTAGGTTAGATTAGTTTAGTTTAGTTTACTTTAGTTTATTATTTAATTTAGTTCAGTTTAGTTTATAGTTTCGTTTATAGTTTAGTTTGGTTTAGTTTAGTTTTATTTAGTTTAACTTAGATTAGTTTAGTTATTTTTAGGTTAGGTTAGGTTAGGTGAGGTTAGTTTAGTTGAGTTTAGTTTAATTTAGTTTAGTTTAGTTTATAGTTTAGTTTAGTTTAGTTTATAGTTCAATTTATAGTTTAGTTTAGTTTATTTTATCGTTTAGTTTAGTTTAGTATAGTTTAGTTTAGGAAGAGTAGGTTAGTTTAGATTAGTTTAGTTTAGCGCAGTTTAGGTTAGGTTAAGTTACGTTATTTCGTTTGGTTTAGTTTAGTTTAGTTTAGTTTATAGTTTAGTTTAGTTTAAAGTTTAGTTTAGGTTTAGTTTATAGTTTAGTTTAGATTAGTGTAGTTTAGTTTGGTTTAGTTTATTTTAGTTTATTTCAGTTTAGTTTCGTTTAGCTTAGGTTATGTTATATTAGGTGAGCTTAGGTTAGCTTAGTTTACCCTAGTTTAGTTTAGGTTAGGTAAGGTTAGAATAGGTTAGTTAAATTTAGTTTAGTTTAGTTTAGTTAGGTTTAGTTTAATTATAGTTTAGTTTATAGTTTAGTTTAGATTATAATTTAATTTATAGTTTAGTTTAGTTTAGTTTAATTTAGTTTAGCTTTCTTTAGTTTCCCTTACATTACTTTAGTTTAGGATATGTTAGGTTAGGTTAGTTTAGTTTAGTTTAGTTTAATTAAGGTTAATTTAGTTTAATTTAGTTTAGTTTAGGTTAGGTTAGTTTAGTTTAGTATAGTTTAATTTAGCTTAAAATATAGTATCTTTAGTTTATAGTTTAGTTCATAGTTTTGTTTAGTTTAGTTTAGATTAGGTTAGGTTAGAGTAGTTTAGTTTAGTTTAGTTTAGTTTAGTTTAGGTTAGAATAGGTTAGGTTAGTGTAGTTTAATTTAGTTTAGTTTAGTTGAATTTAGTTTAGTTTTGTTTAGTTTAATTTAGGTTAGGTTAGGTTAGTTTAGTTTAGTATAGGTTAGGTTAAGTTAGGTTAGCTTAGTTTAGTTTATAGTTTAGTTTAGTTTAGTTTAGTTTATAGTGTGGTTTATACTTTAGTTTACATTTTAGTTTATAGTTTAGTTTAGATTAGTGTAGTTTAGTTTGGTTTAGTTTGGTTTAGTTTAGTTTAAATTAGTTTCGCTTAGGTTAGGTTAAGTTAGAATAGGTTAGGTTAGGTAAGCTTAGTTTAGTTTAGTTTAGGTTAGGTTAGGTTAGGTTAGGTTGGTTAAGTTCAGTTTAGTTTAGTTTAGTTAAGTTTAGTTTAGTTTATAGTTTAGTTCAGTTTAGTTTATAGCTTAGTTTATAGTTTAGTTTAGTTTATAGTTTAATTTATAGTTAAGTTTAGTTTAGTTTAGTTTAATTTAGGTTAGTTAAGTTTATTTTAGGGTAGCTTATGTTAGGTTAGGTTATTTATAGTTTAATTTATAGTTTAGTTTAGTTTATAATTTAGTTTATAGTTTAGTTCAGTTTATAATAGTTTAGTTTAGGTTAGGTTAGGTTAGGTTAGGTTAGTTTAGTTTAGTTTAGTTTAGGTTAGGTTTGGCTAGGGTAGGTTAGGATACGTTCATTTAGATTAGTTTAGTTTAGTTTAGTTTATAGTTTAGTTTACTTTAGTTTATTATTTAATTTAGTGTAGTTTAGTTTATAGCTTCGTTTATAGTTTAGTTTGGTTTAGTTTAGTTTGTCTTAGGTTAGGGTAGGTTAGGTGAGATTAGTTTAGTTTAGTTGAGTTTAATTTAGTTTAGTTTATAGTTTAATTTAGTTTAGTTTATAGTTCAATTTATAGATTAGTTTAGTTTAAAGTTTATGTTACCGTTTAGTTTAGTTTAGATTAGTTTAGTTTAGGTTAGTTTAGGTTAGGTTAAGTTAGGTTAGGTTAGTTTAGATTAGTTTAGTTTAATTTAGTTTAGTTTATAGTTTAGTTTATTTTTGTTTATATTTTAATTTAATTTAGTTTAGTTTAGTTTAGTTTAGGTTAGGTTACGTTAGGTTAGGTTAATTTAGTTTAGTATAGGTTAGGTTAGGTTAGGTAAGGTTAATTTACTTTAGTAAAGTTTAGTTTAGTTTATTTTAGTTTAGTTTATTGTTTAGTTTAGTTTATATTTTATTTACAATTTTGTTTAGTTTAGTTTAGTTTAGTTTAGTTTGGGTTAGGTTGGGTTAGGTTAGGTTAGTTTAGATTAGTTTAGTTTATAGTTTAGTTTAATTTAGTTTACAGTTTAGTGTATCCTTTAGTTTATAATGTAGTTTATAGTTTAGTTTAATTTAGTGTAGTTTAGTTTGGTTTAGCTTAGTATAGTTTTGTTTACTTTAGGTTAGGTGAGATTATGTTAAGTTAGGTTAGCTTACTTTAGTTTAGTTTAGTTTAGGTTAGGTTAGGTTAGGTTAGTTTATTTAACTTTGGTTTAGTTTAGTTTAGTTTAGTTTATAGTTTAGTTTATAGTTTAGTTTATATTAGTTTAGTTTATAGTTTAATTTATAATTTAGTTTACTTTAGTTTAATTTAGTTTACAGTAGGTTAGGTTAGGTTAGGTTAGCTTAGTTTAGTTTACTTTAGGTTAGGTTAAGTTAGGTTGGGTTAGGTTAATTTAGTTTAGTTGAGTTTAATTTAGTTTAGTTTAGTTTATAGTTTAATTTATAGTTTAGTTTAGTTTACCTTATAATTTAGTTTAGTTAATTTATATTTTAATTTAGTTTAGTTTAGTTTAATTTAGTTTAGTTTAGTTCATAGTTTTGTTTATAGTTTAGTTTAGTTTAGTTTAGGTTATGTTAGGTTAGTTTAGTTTAGTTTAGTTTAGGTTAGGTTAGGCTAGGTAAGGTAAGTTTAATTTAGTTTAGTTTAGTTTAGTTAAAATTAGTTTGTAGTTTAGTTTATAGTTTAGTTTGTAGTTTAGTTTAGTTTAGTTTAGTTTGGTTTAGTTTAGTTTAGGTTAAGTAATGTTTGGTTCGTTTAGTTTAATTTAGTTTAGATTAGGTTACGTTAGATTAGGTTAGGGTGGTTAAGTTTAGTTTAATTGAATTTATTTTGTAGTTTAATTTATAGTTTAGTTTAGTTTACTTTATAGTTTAGTTTAGTTAATTTATAGTTTATTTTATTTTAGTTTAATCTAGTTTAATTTAGTTTACTTTAGTTTATAGTTTTGTTTATAGTTTAGTTTAGTTTAGTTTAGGTTAATTTATGTTAGGTTTGTTTATTTTAGTTTAGTTTAGGTTAGGTTAGGTTAGGATAGGTTAGTGTAGTTTAGTTTAGTTTAGCTGAATTTTGTTTAGTTTAGTTTAGTTTAGTTTAGGTTACCTTAGGTTAGTTTAGTTTAGTGTATGTTACGTTAGGTTAGGTTAGTTTAATTTAGTTTAGTTTATTTTAGTTTATAGTTTAGTTTAGTTTAGTTTATAATTTATTTTATAATTTAGTATACTTTAGTTTATAGATTAGTTTATTGTTTAGTTAATATTTTAGTTTATTTTAGTTTACGTTAGGTTAGGTTAGGCAAGGTTAGGTTAGGTTAGGTTAGGTTAGTTTAGTTTAGTTTAGTTTATGTAAGGTTAGGTTAGGTTAGTTTGGTATAGTTTAGTCTAGTTTAGTTTTGTTTATAGTTTAGTTTAGTTCAGTTTATTGTTCAGTTTATAGTTTAGTTTAGTTTAGTTTAGGTTAGGTTGGGTTAGTTTAGTTTAGTTTAGGTTAGGTTAGGTTAAGTTACGTTAATTTAGTTTAGTATAGTTTAGTTTAGTTTAGTTTATAGTTTAGTTCATTTTATTTTATAGTTTAGTTTATAGTTTGGTTTAGTTTAGTTAATTTAGGTTAGATTATGTTAGGTTAGAGTAGTTTAGTTTAGGTTAGGTTATGATAGGTTAGTGCAGTTTAATTTAATTTAGTTTAGTTTAGTTGAATTTAATTTAGTTTAGTTAGGTCAGTTTAGGTAAGTTAGGTTAGTTTAGTTTAGTATACGTTAGGTTACGTTAGGTAAGTTTAATTCAGTTTAGTTTAGTTTAGTTTATAGTTTAATTTATAGTTTTGCTTATAGATAATTTAGTTTTGTTTAGTTTAGTTTAGTTTGGGTTAAATTATTTTAGGTTAGTTTAGTTTAGTTTAGTTTAGGTTAGGTTAGGTTGGGTTAGGTTAGTGTAGTTTCATTAATTTAGTTTATTTTAGTTTAGTTTAGTATGTAGTTCAATTAAGTTTTGTTTTGTTTAATTTTGTTTAGTTTATAGTTTAGTTGAGTTTAGGTTAGTTTAGTTGAGTTTTGCCTAGTTTAGTTTAGTTTAGGTTAGGTTAGGTTAGGTTAGGTTAGTTTATTTTAGTTTAGAATAGGTTATGATAGATTAGGTTAGGTTAGGTTGGTTTGGTTTAGTTTAGTCTAGTTAAGTATAGTTTAGTTTATACTTTAGTTTAGTTTAGTTTATTTTATAGTTTAGTTAAATTTTGTTTATAGTTTAGTTTGCAGTTTAGTATAGTTTAGTTTATTTTAATTTAGTTTAGCTAAGTTTAGTTTAGATTAGTTTAGTTTAGTTTATAGTTTAATTTATAATTTAGTTTAGTTTAGTTTAGTTTAATTTAGTTTAGAGTAGGTTAGGTTAGTTTAGTTTAGTTTAGTTTAGTATAGGTTAGGTTAGGTTAGTTTAATTTATTTGAGTTTAATTTAGTTTAGTTTGGTTTATAGTTTAATTTATAGTTTAGTTTAGTTTACTTTATAGTTTAGTTTAGTTAATTTATAGTTTAATTTAGTTTAGTTTAGTTTAATTTAGTTTCGTTTAGTTTGTATTTTGGTTTATAGTTTCGCTTAGTTTAGTTTAGTTTAGTTTAGGTTAAGTTATGTTAGGTTAGTTTAGTTTAGTTTTGTTCAGGTTCGATTAGGTTAGGTTAGGTTAGGTTAGGGTATTTAAGTTTAGTTTAGTTGAATTTAGTTTAGTTTAGTTCAGTTTAGGTTAGGTTAGGTTAGTTTATTTTAGTTGAGTTTAGGTTAGGTTAGGTTAGGTTAGGTTAGTTTAGTTTAGTTTAGTTTATTTAAGTGTAGTTTAGATTATAGTTCAGTTTAGTTTAGTTTTGTTTAATTTAATTTAGTTTATAGTTTAGTTGAGTTTAGGTTAGTTTAGTTGAGTTTAGTTTAGTTTAGTTTATTTTAGGTTAGGTTAGGTTAGTTTGGCTTAGTTTAGTCTAGTTAGAGGTTAGTTTATTTTAGTTTAGTTTATAGTTTAGTTTAGTTTTGTTTATAGTTTAGTTTATAGTTTAGTATAGTTTAGTTTAGTTTAGTTTAGTTTTGGGTAGGTTTTTTTAGGTTAGGTTAAGTTAGTTTAGTTTAGTTTAGGTTAGGTTAGGTTAGGTAAAGTTAGTTTAGTTTAGTTGAGTTTAGTTTAGGTTAGGTTAGGTTAAGTAAGATTAGGTTAGGTAAGGTTAGTTTAGTTTAGTTTAGTTTATGTTAGGTTTGGTTAGTTTAGTTTAGTTTAGTTTTGTTTATAGTATAGTTTAATTTAGTTTATAGTTTAGTTTATAGTTTAGTTAGTTTAGTTTATAGTTTAATTTAGTTTAGTTTAGTTTAGTTTAGTTTAATTTAGGTTAATTTAGTTTAGTTTAGTTTAGGTTAGGTTAAGTTAGGTTAGGTTAGGTTAGTTTAGTTTAGTATAATTTAGTTTAGCTTAAAATATAGTATCTTTAGTTTATAGTTTAGTGCATAGTTTTCTTTAGATTAGTTTAGTTTAGGTTAGGTTAGAGTAGTTTACTTTAGTTTATTTTAGTTTAGTTTAGGTTAGATTAGGTTAGGTTAGTGTAGTTTAGTTTAATTTAGTTTAGTTGAATTTAATTTAGTTTAGTTTAGTTTAGGTTAGGTTAGGTTAGGTTAGTTTAGGTTAGATTTAGTTAGGTTAGTGTAGTTTAGTTTAGTTTAGTTTAGTTTGTAGTTTAGTTCAGTTTAGTGCAGTTTAGTTTGGTTTAGTTTTGTTTAGTTAAGTTTACTTCAGTTTCGTTTAGGTTAGGTTATGTTATATTAGGTTAGCTTGGTTTAGCTTAGTTTAGTTTTGTTTACTTTCGGTTAGGTTAGGATAGGTTAGGTTAGTTTAGGTTAGATTTAGTTAGGTTAGTGTAGTTTAGTTTAGTTTAGTTAGTTTGTAGTTTAGTTTAGTTTAGTGTAGTTTAGTTAAGTTTAGTTTAGTTTATAGTTTAGTTCAGTTTAGTTTATAGCTTAGTTTAGTTTAGTTTATTTTAGGGTAGCTTATGTTAGGTTAGGTTTAGTTAGTTTAGTTTATAGTTTAATTTATGGTTTACTTTAGTTTATAGTTTAGTTTATAGTTTAGTTTAGTTTCCTTTATAATAGTTTAGTTTAGGTTAGGTTGGGACGGTTTAGTTTAGTTTAGTTTAGGTTAGGTTAGGTTGACTAGGTTAAGTTATGTTAGGTTAGTTTAGATTAGTTTAGTTTAGTTTAGTTTAGTTTAGTTTATAGCTTAGTTTACTTTAGTTTATTATTTAATTTAGTTTAGTTTTGTTTATAGTTTCATTTATAGTTTAGTTTGATTTAGTTCAGTTTAATTTAGTTTACCTTAGATAAGTTTAGTTTGTTTTAGGTTAGGTTAGGTTAGGTGAGGGTAGTTTAATTTAGTTTAGTTTAATTTAGTTTAGTTTAGTGTCTAGGTTAGTTTAGTTAAGTTTATAGTTCAATTTATAGTTTAGTTTAGTTTAGTTTATAGTTTAGTTTATCGTTTAGTTTAGTTTAGTATAGTTTAGTTTATTTTAGGTTAGAGTAGGTTAGTTTAGATTAGTTTAGTTTAGGGCAATTTAGGTTAGTTTAAGTTACGTTATTTTGTTGAGTTTGGTTTAGTTTAGTTTAGTTTAGTTTAGTTTAGTTTAGTTTATAGTTTAGTTTATAGTTTAGTTTAGATTAGTTAGTATAGTTTGGTTTAATTTATTTTAGTTTAGTTTAGTTTTGTTTCGTTTAGCTTAGGTTATGTTACATTAGGTTAGCTTAGGTTAGCTTAGTTTACCCTGGTTTAGTTTAGGTTAGGTAAGATTAGAATAGCTTAGTTAAGTTTAGTTTAGTTTAGTTTAGTTAGGTTTAGTTTAGTTTATAGTTTAGTTTAGTTTAGTTTATAGTTTAGTTTATAGTTTAGTTTAGATTATAGTTTAATTTATAGTTTAGTTTAGATTAGTTTAGTTTAACTTAGTTTAGCGTTCTTTAGTTTCGTTTAGTTTACCTTAGTTTAGGATATGTTAGGTTGGGTTAGGTTAGGTTAGGTTTGTTTAATTTAGTTTAGGTTAGGTTAGGTTACGTTAGGTTAGGTTAGGTTAGGTTAAGTTAGGTTAGTTTAGAATAGTTTAGTTTAGTATAATTTAGTTTATAGTTTAGTTTAGTTTAGTTTATAGTTTAATTTAGTTTAGTTTAGTTTAATTTAGTTTAGTTTAGTTTACTTTAGGTTAAGTTAGGTAAGTTTAATTTAGTTTAGTTTAGGTTAGTTAAGTTTAGTTTATAGTTCAGTTTATAGTTTGGTTTGCAGTTTAGTTTAGTTTAGTTCAGTTTAGGTTAAGTTATGTTAGGTTCGTTTAGTTTAATTTAGTTTAGATTAGGTTAGGTTATTTTAGGTTAGGTTAGGGTAGTTTATTTTAGTTTAGCTTAATTTAGTTTAGTTTAGTTCAGTTTAGGTTAGGTTAAGTTAGGTTAGGTTAGTTTAGATTAATTTAGTATATAGTTTAGTTTATTTTAGTTTATAGTTTCATTTTCTTTAGTTTAGTTTAGGTTAGGTTAAGTTAGGTTAATTTAGTTTAGTTTAGGTTAGTTTAGGTGAGGTTAGGTTAGGTTAGTTTAGTTCTATTTAGTTTATTGAAGTTTATAGTTTAGTTTACTTTAGTTTAGTTTAGTTTCGTTTAGGTTAGGTTATGTTAGGATAGGTTAGGTTAGGCTAGCTTAGTTTAGTTTAGTTCAGTATTTATTAGGTTAGGTTAGGTTAGTTAATATTAGTTTACTTTAGTTTAGTTAAGTTTAGTTATGTTTATAGATTAGTTTAGTTTAGTTTCGTTTATAGTTTATATTATAGTTTAGTTTAGTTTAGTTTATAGTTTCGTTTATAGTTTAATTTTGTTTAGTATAGTTTAATTTAGTTTAGCTTAGTTTAGTTAGTTTAGGTTAGTTTAGTTTAGGTTAGGTTATGTTAAGTTAGTTTAGAATAGTTTAGTTTAGGTTAGGTAAAGTTAAGTAAGTATAATTTAGTTAATTTTGGTTTAGAATAGTTTATAGTTTAGTTTATAGTTTAGTTTAGTTTATAGTTTAGTTTATAGTTTAGTTAATTTAGTATAGTTTAGTTTATGTTAGGTTAGTTTAGTTTAGTTTAGTTTAGGTCAGTTGAGGTTAGGTTTAGTTAGGTTAGGTTAGTTTAGATTATTTTAAATTAGTTTAGTTTAGTTTAGTTTATAGTTTAGTTTAGTTTATAGTTTAATTTGCTTTAGTTTATTTTATTTTATTTTCGTTTAGTTTAGTTTGCGTTAGGTTATATTAGGTTAATTTAGTTTAGTTTGGGTTAGGTTAGGTTAAGTTAGGTAAGTTTAATTTAGTTAAGTTTGGTTTAGTTTAGTTTATAGTTTAGTTTATAGTTTTGTTTATAATTTAGTTTAGTTTAGTTTGGTTTAGGATAGGTAACGTTAGGTTAGGTTATGTTAGATTAGGTTATGTTAGGTTAGTTTAATTTAGTTTAATTTAGTTTATGTTAGTTTAGGTTAGTTTAGTTGAGTTTAGTATTGTTTATAGTTTAGTTTACTTAGTTTATAATTTAGTTTAGTTTAGTTTATAGTTTAATTTAGTTTAATTTAGTTTAGTTTAGTTTAATTTAGGTTAGGTTAGTTTAGTTTAGTTTAGGTAAGGTTAGGGTAATTTAGTTTATTTAGTTTAGTTTATTATAGTTTATTTTAGTTTAGTTTATAGTTTAGTTTAGTTAATTTAGTTTATAGTTTAGTTTAGTTTAGTTTAGTTTAGTTTGGTTTAGTTTTTAGTTTATAGTTTATAGTTTAGTTTATAGTTTTGTTTAGTTTAGTTTAGTTTAGTTTAGGTTATTTTAGGTTAGGTTAGAGTAGTTTATTTTAGTATAGTGTAGTTTACTTTTGCTAATAGTTTAGTTTAGTTTAGTTTATATATCAGTTTATAGTTCAGTTTAGTTTAGTTTAGTTTAGGTTAGGTTGGGTTAGTTTAGTTTAGTATAGGTTAGGTTAGGTTAGGTAAGTTTAATTCAGTTTAGTTTAGTTTAGTTTATAGTTTAATTTATAGGTTTGTTTATAGTTAATTTAGTTTAGTTTAGGTTAAATTGTGTTAGGTTAGTTAAGTTTAGTTTAGTTTAGGTTAGGTTAGGTTGGGTTAGGTTAGTGTAGTTTAATTTAATTTAGTTGAATTTAGTTTAGTTAAGTTTAGTTTAGGTTACGTTAGGTTAGTTTAGTTTAGGTGAGGTTTGGTTAGGTTAGTTTAGTTCTGTTAATTTATTTTAGTTTATACATTAGTTTAGTTTTGTTTATAGTTTAGTTTAGAGTTTAGTTTAATTTAGTGTAGTTTAATATTGTTTAAGTTAGGTTAGGTTAGGTTAGTTTGGTTTAGTTTAGTTTAGGTTAGGTTATGTTATATTAGGTTAGGTTAGGTTAGTTTGGTTTAGTTTAGTCTAGTTAAGTTTAGTTTAGTTTATTTTATAGTTTTGTTTAGTTTTGTTTATAGTTTAGTTTGCAGTTTAGTATAGTTTAGTTTAGTTTAATTTTGTTTAGGTTAAGTAAGGTTAGGTTAGGTTAGTTTAGTTTAGTTTAATTTATGTTAGGTTAGGTTAGGTTAGGTTAGGGTAGTTTAGTTTACTTTAGTTGAATTTAGTTCAGTTTAGTTCAGTTTAGGTTACGTTAGGTTACTTTAGTTTAGTTTAGGTTAGGTTAGGTTACGTTACGTTAGGTTAGATTAGTTTAGTTAAGTTTATTTTAGTTTAGTTTAGTTTATAGTTCAGTTTAATTTAGTTTTGTTTATTTAGTTTAGTTAAAGTTTAGTTCTGTTTAGGTTAGTTCATTTGAGTTTAGTTTAGTATAGTTTAGTGTAGTTTAGGTTAGGTTAGTTTAGTTTAGTTTAGTTTAGTTTTGTTTAATTTAGGTTAATTTAGTTTAGTTTAGTTTAGTTTAGTTTAATTTAGGTTAATTTAGTTTAGTTTAGTTTAGTTTAGGTTAAGTTAGTTTAGGTTACGTTAGGTTAGGTTAGGTTAAGTCAGTTCAGTTTAGTATAGTTTACTTTATTTTAAAATATAGTATCTTTAGTTTATAGTTTTGTTCATAGCTTTGTTTAGTTCAGTTTAGTTTAATTTAGTTAGGTTAGAGTAGTTTAGTTTAGTTTAGTTTAGTTTAGTTTAGGATAGATTAGGTTAGGTTAGTGTAGTTTAGTTTAGTTTAGTTTAGTTGAATTTAGTTTAGTTTAATTTAGGGTAAGTTAGGTTGTTTTGGTTTAGTATAGGTTAAGTTAGGTTAGGTTAGTTTTTTATTTTAGTTTAATTTATAGTTTAGTTTATAGTTTAGTTTATAGTTTAGTTTAGTTTAGTGTAGTTTAGTTTGGTTTAGTTTATTTTAGTTTAGTTTAGTTTAGTTTCGTTTAGCTTAGGTTATGTTACATTAGGTTAGCTTAGGTTAGCTCAGTTTACTTTAGTTTAGTTTAGGTTAGGTTAGGTTAGAATAGGTTAGTTAAGTTTAGTTTAGTTTAGTTTAGTTAGGTTTAGTTTAGTTTATAGTTTAGTTTAGTTTAGTTTACTTTAATTAAGTTTACCTTTCTTTTTTCGGTTAGAGTACTTTAGTTTAGGGTATGTTATGTTAGGTTAGCTTGGTTAGTTTGGTTTAGTTAAGGTTAGGTTAGGTTACCTTAGGTTAGGTTAGGTTAGGTTAATTTAGGTTAGTTTAGAATAGTTTAGTTTAGTGTAATTTAGTTTATAGTTTAGTTTAGTGTAGTTTATAGTTTAATTTAGTTTAGTTTAGTTGAATTTAGTTTAGTTTATTTTAGTTTAGGTTAGGTTAGGTAAGTTTAATTTAGTTTAGTTTAGTTTAATTAAGTTTATTTTATAGTTTAGTTTATAGTTTAGTTTGTAGTTTTATTTTAGTTTAGTTTAGTTTAGTTTAGGTTAAGTTATGTTAGCTTCGTTTAGCTTAATTTAGTTTAGATTAGGTTACGTTATATTAGGTTAGAGTAGTTAAGTTTAGTTTAGTTGAATTTAGTTTATAGTTTAATTTATAGTTTAGTTTAGTTTACTTTATAGTTTAGTTTAGTTAATTTATAGTTTAATTTACTTTAGTTTAGTCTAGTTTAATTTAGTTTACTTTAATTAATAGTTTTGTTTATAGTTTAGTTTACTTTAGTTTAGTTTAGATTAGGTTATGTTAGATTAGGTTAGGTTAGGTTAGTTAGTTTAGTTTAGTCTAGTTAAGTTTAGTTTAGTTTATTTTATACTTTAGTTTAGTTTTGTTGATAGTTTGGTTTGCAGTTTAGTATAGTTTAGTTTAGTTTAATTTAGATTAGGTTAAGAAAGGTTAGGGTAGGTTAGTTTGGTTTAGTTTAGTTTATGTTATGTTAGGTTAGTTTAGTTTAGTTTTGTTTATAGTTTAGTTTAATTTATATTATAATTTAGTTTATAGTTTATTTTTGTTTAGTTTGTAGTTTAATTTAGTTTAGTTTAGTTTAGGTTTGGTTAGGTTAGGTTAGGTTAGGTTAGTTTAGTTTAGTATAGTTTAGTTTAGTTTAAAATATAGTATCTTTAGTTTATAGTTTAGTTCATAGTTTTGTTTAGTTTTGTTTAGTTTAGTTTAGGTTAGGTTAGAGTAGCTTAGTTTAGTTTAGTTTAGGTTAGAATAGGTTAGGTTAGTGTAGTTTAGTTTAGTTTAGTTTAATTTAATTTAGTTTTGTTTAGTGAAGTTTAGGTTAGGTTAGGTTAGTTTAGTTTAGTATAGGTTAGGTTAAGTTAGGTAAGGGTAGTTTAGTTTATAGTTTAGTTTAGTTTAGTTTAGTTTAGGTTAAGTTATGATAGGTGCGTTTAGTTTAATTTAGTTTAGATTAGGTTACGTTAGATTAGGTTAGGGTAGTTGAGTTTACTTTAGTTGAATTTAGTTTATAGTTTAATTTATAGTTTAGTTTAGTTTACTTTATAGTTTAGTTTAGTTAATTTATAGTTTAATTTACTTTAGTTTAGTGTAGTTTAATTTATATTACTTTAATTTATAGTTTTGTTTATAATTTAGTTTAGTTTAGTTTAGTTTAGGTTAATTTATGTTAGGTTAGGTTAGTTTCGTTTATTTTAGGTTAGGTTAGGTTAGGTTAGTGTAGGTTAGTTTAGTTTAGCTAAATTTTGTTTAGTTTACTTTAGTTTAGGATACGTTAGGTTAGTTTTGTTTAGTTTAGTTTAGTTTAGTGTATGTTAGGTTAGGTTAGGTTAGGCTAGATTAATTTAGTTTAGTTTATTTTAGTTTATAGTTTAGTTTAGTTTAGTTTATAATTTATTTTATAGTTTAGTATACTTTAGTTTATAGGTTAGTTTATAATTTAGATAACATTTTAGTTAAGTTTAGTTTAGATTAGGTTAGAGAAGGTTAGGTTAGGTTAGTTTAATTTAGTTTAGTTTAATTTAGTTTAGTTTTGTTTATAGTTTAGTTTAGAGTTTAGTTTAATTTAGTGTAGTTTAATATTGTTTAAGTTAGGTTAGGTTAGGTTAGTTTGGTTTAGTTTAGTTTAGGTTAGGTTATGTTATATTAGGTTAGGTTAGGTTAGTTTGGTTTAGTTTAGTCTAGTTAAGTTTAGTTTAGTTTATTTTATAGTTTTGTTTAGTTTTGTTTATAGTTTAGTTTGCAGTTTAGTATAGTTTAGTTTAGTTTAATTTTGTTTAGGTTAAGTAAGGTTAGGTTAGGTTAGTTTAGTTTAGTTTAATTTATGTTAGGTTAGGTTAGGTTAGGTTAGGGTAGTTTAGTTTACTTTAGTTGAATTTAGTTCAGTTTAGTTCAGTTTAGGTTACGTTAGGTTACTTTAGTTTAGTTTAGGTTAGGTTAGGTTACGTTACGATAGGTTAGATTAGTTTAGTTAAGTTTATTTTAGTTTAGTTTAGTTTATAGTTCAGTTTAATTTAGTTTTGTTTATTTAGTTTAGTTAAAGTTTAGTTCTGTTTAGGTTAGTTCATTTGAGTTTAGTTTAGTATAGTTTAGTGTAGTTTAGGTTAGGTTAGTTTAGTTTAGTTTAGTTTAGTTTTGTTTAATTTAGGTTAATTTAGTTTAGTTTAGTTTAGTTTAGTTTAATTTAGGTTAATTTAGTTTAGTTTAGTTTAGTTTAGGTTAAGTTAGTTTAGGTTACGTTAGGTTAGGTTAGGTTAAGTCAGTTCAGTTTAGTATAGTTTACTTTATTTTAAAATATAGTATCTTTAGTTTATAGTTTTGTTCATAGCTTTGTTTAGTTCAGTTTAGTTTAATTTAGTTA
This sequence comes from Metallyticus violacea, assembly GCA_030762175.1. NCBI lineage: Eukaryota > Metazoa > Arthropoda > Insecta > Mantodea > Metallyticidae > Metallyticus > Metallyticus violacea. The sequence goes on along the minus strand of CM060835.1, from coordinate 97,264,555 downwards.
GGTTAGAGTAGTTTAGTTTAGTTTAGTTTAGTTTAGTTTAGGATAGATTAGGTTAGGTTAGTGTAGTTTAGTTTAGTTTAGTTTAGTTGAATTTAGTTTAGTTTAATTTAGGGTAAGTTAGGTTGTTTTGGTTTAGTATAGGTTAAGTTAGGTTAGGTTAGTTTTTTATTTTAGTTTAATTTATAGTTTAGTTTATAGTTTAGTTTATAGTTTAGTTTAGTTTAGTGTAGTTTAGTTTGGTTTAGTTTATTTTAGTTTAGTTTAGTTTAGTTTCGTTTAGCTTAGGTTATGTTACATTAGGTTAGCTTAGGTTAGCTCAGTTTACTTTAGTTTAGTTTAGGTTAGGTTAGGTTAGAATAGGTTAGTTAAGTTTAGTTTAGTTTAGTTTAGTTAGGTTTAGTTTAGTTTATAGTTTAGTTTAGTTTAGTTTACTTTAATTAAGTTTACCTTTCTTTTTTCGGTTAGAGTACTTTAGTTTAGGGTATGTTATGTTAGGTTAGCTTGGTTAGTTTGGTTTAGTTAAGGTTAGGTTAGGTTACCTTAGGTTAGGTTAGGTTAGGTTAATTTAGGTTAGTTTAGAATAGTTTAGTTTAGTGTAATTTAGTTTATAGTTTAGTTTAGTGTAGTTTATAGTTTAATTTAGTTTAGTTTAGTTGAATTTAGTTTAGTTTATTTTAGTTTAGGTTAGGTTAGGTAAGTTTAATTTAGTTTAGTTTAGTTTAATTAAGTTTATTTTATAGTTTAGTTTATAGTTTAGTTTGTAGTTTTATTTTAGTTTAGTTTAGTTTAGTTTAGGTTAAGTTATGTTAGCTTCGTTTAGCTTAATTTAGTTTAGATTAGGTTACGTTATATTAGGTTAGAGTAGTTAAGTTTAGTTTAGTTGAATTTAGTTTATAGTTTAATTTATAGTTTAGTTTAGTTTACTTTATAGTTTAGTTTAGTTAATTTATAGTTTAATTTACTTTAGTTTAGTCTAGTTTAATTTAGTTTACTTTAATTAATAGTTTTGTTTATAGTTTAGTTTACTTTAGTTTAGTTTAGATTAGGTTATGTTAGATTAGGTTAGGTTAGGTTAGTTAGTTTAGTTTAGTCTAGTTAAGTTTAGTTTAGTTTATTTTATACTTTAGTTTAGTTTTGTTGATAGTTTGGTTTGCAGTTTAGTATAGTTTAGTTTAGTTTAATTTAGATTAGGTTAAGAAAGGTTAGGGTAGGTTAGTTTGGTTTAGTTTAGTTTATGTTATGTTAGGTTAGTTTAGTTTAGTTTTGTTTATAGTTTAGTTTAATTTATATTATAATTTAGTTTATAGTTTATTTTTGTTTAGTTTGTAGTTTAATTTAGTTTAGTTTAGTTTAGGTTTGGTTAGGTTAGGTTAGGTTAGGTTAGTTTAGTTTAGTATAGTTTAGTTTAGTTTAAAATATAGTATCTTTAGTTTATAGTTTAGTTCATAGTTTTGTTTAGTTTTGTTTAGTTTAGTTTAGGTTAGGTTAGAGTAGCTTAGTTTAGTTTAGTTTAGGTTAGAATAGGTTAGGTTAGTGTAGTTTAGTTTAGTTTAGTTTAATTTAATTTAGTTTTGTTTAGTGAAGTTTAGGTTAGGTTAGGTTAGTTTAGTTTAGTATAGGTTAGGTTAAGTTAGGTAAGGGTAGTTTAGTTTATAGTTTAGTTTAGTTTAGTTTAGTTTAGGTTAAGTTATGATAGGTGCGTTTAGTTTAATTTAGTTTAGATTAGGTTACGTTAGATTAGGTTAGGGTAGTTGAGTTTACTTTAGTTGAATTTAGTTTATAGTTTAATTTATAGTTTAGTTTAGTTTACTTTATAGTTTAGTTTAGTTAATTTATAGTTTAATTTACTTTAGTTTAGTGTAGTTTAATTTATATTACTTTAATTTATAGTTTTGTTTATAATTTAGTTTAGTTTAGTTTAGTTTAGGTTAATTTATGTTAGGTTAGGTTAGTTTCGTTTATTTTAGGTTAGGTTAGGTTAGGTTAGTGTAGGTTAGTTTAGTTTAGCTAAATTTTGTTTAGTTTACTTTAGTTTAGGATACGTTAGGTTAGTTTTGTTTAGTTTAGTTTAGTTTAGTGTATGTTAGGTTAGGTTAGGTTAGGCTAGATTAATTTAGTTTAGTTTATTTTAGTTTATAGTTTAGTTTAGTTTAGTTTATAATTTATTTTATAGTTTAGTATACTTTAGTTTATAGGTTAGTTTATAATTTAGATAACATTTTAGTTAAGTTTAGTTTAGATTAGGTTAGAGAAGGTTAGGTTAGGTTAGTTTAATTTAGTTTAGTTTAATTTAGTTTAGTTTAGTTTATAGTTTAGTTTAGTTAAGTTTATAGTTCAATTTATAGTTTAGTTTAGCTGAGTTTATAGTTTAGTTTATCGTTTAGTTTAGTTTAGTATAGTTTAGTTCAGATTAGGTTAGAGTAGGTTAGTTTAGACTAGTTTAGTTTAGGGCAGTTTAGGTTAGTTTAAGTTACGTTATTTTGTTGAGTTTGGTTGAGTTTAGTTTAGTTTAGTTTAGTTTAGTTTATAGTTTAGTTTATAGTTTAGTTTATAGTTTAGTTTATAGTTTAGTTTAGATTAGTGTAGTATAGTTTGGTTTAATTTATTTTAGTTTAGTTTAGTTTAGTTTCGTTTAGCTTAGGTTATGTTACATTAGGTTAGCTTAGGTTAGCTTAGTTTACCCTGGTTTAGTTTAGGTTAGGTAAGGTTAGAATAGGTTAGTTAAGTTTAGTTTAGTTTAGTTTAGTTAGGTTTAGTTTAGTTTATAGTTTAGTTTAGTTTAGTTTATAGTTTAGTTTATAGTTTAGTTTAGATTATAGTTTAATTTATAGTTTAGTTTAGATTAGTTTAGTTTAATTTAGTTTAGCTTTCTTTAGTTTCGTTTAGTTTACCTTAGTTTAGGATATGTTAGGTTAGGTTAGGTTAGGTTACGTTAGGTTATGTTAGGTTAGGTTAAGTTAGGTTAGTTTAGAATAGTTTAGATAAGTATAATTTAGTTTATAGTTTAGTTTAGTTTAGTTTATAGTTTAAGTTAGTTTAGTTTAGTTTAATTTAGTTTAGTTTAGTTTACGTTAGGTTAAGTTAGGTAAGTTTAATTTAGTTTAGTTTAGTTTAGTTAAGTTTAGTTTATAGTTCAGTTTATAGTTTGGTTTGCAGTTTAGTTTAGTTTAGTTCAGTTTAGGTTAAGTTATGTTAGGTTCGTTTAGTTTTATTTTGTTTAGATTAGGTTAGGTTAGGTTATATTAGGTTAGTTTAGGGTAGTTTAGTTTAGTTTAGCTTAATTTAGTTTAGTTTAGTTCAGTTTAGGTTAGGTTAAGTTAGGTTAGGTTAGTTTAGATTAATTTAGTATATAGTTTAGGTTATTTTAGTTTATAGTTTCATTTTCTTTAGTTTAGTTTAGGTTAGGTTAAGTTAGGTTAATTTAGTTTAATTTAGGTTAGTTTAGGTGAGGTTAGGTTAGGTTAGTTTATTTCTATTTAGTTTATTCAAGTTTATAGTTTAGTTTAGTTTAGTTTATGGTTTAATTTATAGTTTAGATTAGTTTAGAGTAGTATAGTTTGGTTTAGTTTACTTTAGTTTAGTTTAGTTTCGTTTAGGTTAGGTTATGTTAGGATAGGTTAGGTTAGGCTAGCTTAGTTTAGTTTAGTTCAGTATTTATTAGGTTAGGTTAGGTTAGTTAATATTAGTTTACTTTAGTTTAGTTAAGTTTAGTTATGTTTATAGATTAGTTTAGTTTAGTTTCGTTTATAGTTTATATTATAGTTTAGTTTAGTTTAGTTTATAGTTTCGTTTATAGTTTAATTTTGTTTAGTATAGTTTTATTTAGTGTAGCTTAGTTTAGTTAGTTTAGGTTAGTTTAGTTTAGGTTAGGTTATGTTAAGTTAGCTTAGAATAGTTTAGTTTGGGTTAGGTAAAGTTAAGTAAGTATAATTTAGTTAATTTTGGTTTAGAATAGTTTATAGTTTAGTTTATAGTTTAGTTTAGTTTATAGTTTAGTTTATAGTTTAGTTAATTTAGTATAGTTTAGTTTATGTTAGGTTAGTTTAGTTTAGTTTAGTTTAGGTCAGTTGAGGTTAGGTTTAGTTAGGTTAGGTTAGTTTAGATTATTTTAAATTAGTTTAGTTTAGTTTATAGTTTAGTTTAGTTTAGTTTATAGTTTAATTTACTTTAGTTTAGTTTAATTTATTTTCGTTTAGTTTAGTTTACGTTAGGTTATATTAGGTTAATTTAGTTTAGTTTAGTTTAGGTTATGTTAAGTTAGGTAAGTTTAATTTATTTAAGTTTGGTTTAGTTTAGTTTATAGTTTAGTTTATAGTTTTGTTTATAATTTAGTTTAGTTTAGTTTTGTTTAGGATAGGTAACGTTAGGTTAGGTTATGTTAGATTAGGTTATGTTAGGTTAGTTTAATTTAGTTTAATTTAGTTTATGTTAGTTTAGGTTAGTTTAGTTGAGTTTAGTATTGTTTATAGTTTAGTTTACTTAGTTTATAGTTTAGTTTAGTTTATAGTTTAGTTTAGTTTTGTTTATAGTTAAGTTTATAATTTAGTATAGTTTATTTTAGTTTAATTTGGTTTAGCTAAGTTTAGTTTAGTTTAGTTTAGTTTTGGGTAGGTTATGTTAGGTTAGGTTAGGTTTGTTTAGTTTAGTTTAGGTTAGTTTAGGTTAGGTTAGGTTAGTTTAGTTGAGTTTATTTAGTTTAGGTTAGGTTAGGTAAGTTTAGGTTAGGTTGGGTTAGGTTAGTTTAGTTTAGTCTAGTTTATGTTAGGTTAGGTTAGTTTAGTTTAGTTAGGTTTTGTTTATAGTTTAGTTTAGTTTAGTTTATAGTTTAGTTCATAGTTTATTTTAGTTTAATATATAGTTTAATTTAGTTTAGTTTAGTTTAATTTAGTTTAATTTAGGTTAATTTAGTTTAGTTTAGGTTAGGTTAGGTTAGGTTAGGTTAGGTTAAGTTATTTCAGTTTAGAATAGTTTAGTTTAGTTTAAAATATAGTATCTTTAGTTTATAGTTTAGTTCATAGTTTTGTTTAGTTTAGTTTTCATTTATTTAGGTTAAGTTAGAGTAGTTTAGTTTAGTCTAGTTTAGGTTTGATTAGGTTAGGTTAGTATAGTTTAGTTTAGTTTAGTTTAGTTGAATTTAGTTTAGTTTAGTTTAGTTTAGGGTAGGTTAGGTTGGTTTAGTTAGGTTAGGTTAGTTTAGTTTAGTTTAGTTTATAGTTTAGTTTATTCTTTAGTTTATATTTTACTTTATAGTTTAGTTTAGTTTAGTGTAGTTTAGTTATGTTTAGTTTTGTTTACTTTAGTTTTGTTTAGTTTGGTTTAGGTTAGGTTATGTTAGATTAGGTTAGATTAGGTTAGGTAAGCTTAGTTTAGTTTAGTTTACTTTAAGTTAGGTTAGGTTAGGTTAGGTTAGTTAAGATTAGTTTACTTTAGTTTAGTTAGGTTTAGTTTAGTTTGTAATTTAGTTCAGTTTAGTTTATAGCTTAGTTTATAGTTTAGTTTAGTTTATAGTTTAATTTATAGTTAAGTTTAGTTTAGTTTAGATTAATTAAGTTTAGCTTAGTTTAGTTTAGTTCAGTTTAGGTTATTTTAGGGTAGCTTATGTTAGGTTAGGTTAGGTTAGTTTAGTTTATAGTTTAATTTTTAGTTTAGTTTAGTTTATAGTTTAGTTTATAGTTTAGTTTAGTTTATAATAGTTTAAGTTAGTTTAGTTTAGGTTAGGTTAGTTTAGTTTACTTTAGTTTAGTTTAGGTTAGGTTGGGCTAGGTTAAGTTAGGTCAGGTTAGTTTAGATTAGTTTAGTTTAGTTTAATTTATAGTTTAATTTACTTTAGTTTATTATTTAATTTAGTTTAATTTAGTTTATAGTTTCGTTTACAGTTTAGTTTGGTTTAGTTTAGTTTAATTTAGTTTAGCTTAGATTAGTTTAGTTTGTTTTAGGTTAGGTTAAGTTAGGTGAGGTTAGTTTAGTTTAGATGAGTTTAATTTTGTTTAGTTTAGTTTATAGTTTAGTTTAGATTAATTTAGTTTATTGTTCAATTTATAGTTTAATTTAGTTTATAGTTTAGTTTATCGTTTAGTTTTGTTTAGTTTAGTTTAGTGTAGTTTAGGTTAGGTTAGTTTAGATTAGTTTAGTTAGGGTCAGTTTAGGTTAGGTTAAGTTAGGTTAGGTTAGTTTAATTTTGTTTATAGTTTAGTTTATTTTAGTTTACAGTTTATTGTACAGCTCAGTATAGTTTAGGTTAGTATAGTATAGTTTACTTTAATTTAGGTTAGGTTGGGTTAGTTTAGTTTAGTTTATAGTTTAGTTTAGTTTAGTTTACAGTTTAGTTTATCCTTTAGTTTATAGTGTAGTTTATAGTTTAGTTTAATTTAGTGTAGTTTAGTTGGGTTAGTTTAGTATAGTTTAGTTTACTTTAGGTTAGGTTAGATTATGTTAGGTTTGGTTAGCTTACTTTAGTTTAGTTTAGTTTAGGTTAGGTTAGGTTAGTTTAGTTTAGTTAACTTTGGTTTAGTTTAGTTTAGTTTATAGTTTAGTATATAGTTTAGTTTAGTTAAGTTTATAGTTTAATTTATAATTTATTTTAGTTTAGTTTAATTAGGTTACAGTAGGTTAGGTTAGGTTAGTTTAGTTTAGTTTAGGTTAGGTAAGGTTAGGTTAGGTTAATTTAGTTTAGTTGAGTTTAATTTAGTTTAGTTAATAGTTTAATTTATAGTTTAGTTTAGTTTAGTTTAGTTTAGGTTAAGTTATATTAGGTTCGTTTAGTTTAATTTCGTTTAGATTAGGTTAGATTAGATTACGTTAGGGCAGTTAAGTTTAGTTTAGTTGAATTTAGGTTATAGTTTGATTTATAGTTTAGTTTAGTTTACTTTATAGTTTAGTTTAGTTGATTTATAGTTTAATTTATTTTAGTTTAGTTTAGTTTAATTTAGTTTACTTTAGTTTATAGTTTTGTTTATAGTTTAGTTTAGTTTAGTTTAGGTTAATTTATGTTACGTTACTTTAGTTTAGTTTAGTTTAGTTTAGGTTAGGTTAGGTAAGGTTAGGTTATGTTAGGTTAGTGTAGTTTAGTTTAGTTTAGCTGAATTTTGTTTAGTTTAGTTTAGTTTAGGTTACGTTAGCTTAGTTTAGTTTAGTTTATAGTTTAGTTTAGAGTAGTTTATAATTTATTTTATAATTTAGTATACTTTAATTTATAGATTAGTTTATAGTTTATTTAAAATTTTAGTGTAGTTTATTTTAGTTTAGGTTAGGTTACGGAAGGTTAGGTTAGGTTAGTTTAGATTAGTTTGGTTTATGTAAAGTTAGGTTAGGTTAGTTTAGTATAGTTTAGTTTACTTTGGTTTACAGTTTAGTTAAGTTTAGTTTATAGGTCAGTTTATAGTTTAGTTTAATTTAGGTTAGGTTGGGTTAGTTCAGTTTAGTTTAGTTTGGGTTAGGTTAGGTCAGTTTAGTTTAGTTTACAGTTTAGTTTATTTTTAGTTTGTAGTGTAGTTTATAGTTTAGTTTAATTTAGTGTAGTTTAGTTTGGTTTAGTTTAGTATAGTTTCGTTTACATTAGGTTATGTTAGATTGGGTTAGGTTAGGTTAGCTTACTTTAGTTTAGTTTAGTTTAGGTTAGGTTAGGTTAGGTTAGGTTAGTTTAGTTTAGTTAAGTTTAGTTTAATTTAGTTTAGTTTAGTTTAGTTTAGTTTAGTGTATAGTTTAGGTAATCGTTTAGTTTAGTTTAGATTAGTTTAGTTTAGGTCAGTTTAGTTTAGGTTAAGTTAGCTTAGGTTAGTTTAGATTAGTTAAGTTTAACTTAGTTTAGTTTATAGTTTAGTTCATTTTAGTTTGTATTTTAATTTAGATTAGTTTAGCTTAGTTTAGGTTGGGTTATGTTAGATTAGGTTACATTAGGTTAGTTTGGTTTAGTTTAGTCTAGTTAAATTTAGTTTAGTTATACTTTAGTTTAGTTTAGTTTAGTTTATAGTTTAGTTTAGTTTCCTTTATAGTTAAGTATATAGTTTAGTATAGTTTAGTTTAATTTAATTGAGTTTAGCTAAGTTTAGTTTAGTTTAGTTTAGTTTAGTTTTGGGTAGGTTATGTTAGGTTAGGTTAGGTTAGTTTAGTTTAGTTTAGGTTAGGTTAGGTTAGGTTAGTTTAGTTTAGTTGAGTATAGTTTAGTTTAGGTTAGGTTAGGTAAGGTTATGTTAGGTTAGGTTAGTTTAGTTTAGTCTAGTTTATGCTAGGTTAGGTTAGTTTAGTTTAGTTTTGTTTTGTTTATAGTTTAGTTTAGTTTAGTTTATAGTTTAGTTCATAGTTTATTTTAGTTTTATATATAGTTTAATTTAGTTTAGTTTAGTTTAATTTAGGTTAATTTAGTTCAGTTTAGGTTAGGTTAGGTTAGGTTAGGTTAAGTTAGTTCAGTTTAATGTAGTTTAGTTTAGTTTAAAATATAGTATCTTTAGTTTATAGTTTAGTTCATAGTTTTGTTTAGTTTAGTTTAGTTTAGGTTAGGTTAGAGTGGTTTAGTTTAGTTTAATTTAGTTTAGGTTAGATTAGGTTAGGTTAGTGTAGTTTAGTTTAGTTGAATTTGGTTACTTTAGTTTAGTTTAGGGTAGGTTAGGTTGGTTTAGTTTTAGTATAGGTTAGGTTCAGTTAGCTTAGGTTAGATTAGTTTTGTTTAGTTTAATTTAGTTTAGTTTATAGTTTAGTTTATTTTAGTTTGTAGTTTAATTTAGTTTAGTTTAGTTTAATTTAGTTTAGGTAAGGTTAGGTTAGGCTAGTTTTGTTTAGTTTAGTTTGGGTTATGATTGATTAGGTTAGATTAGGTTAGTTTGGTTTAGTTTAGTCTAGTTAAATTTAGTTCAGTTATACTTTAGTTTAGTTTAGTTTAGTTTATAGTTTAGTTTAGTTTTGTTTATAGTTAAGTTTATAATTTAGTATAGTTTAGTTTAGTTTAATTTAGTTTAGCTAAGTTTAGTTTAGTTTAGTTTAGTTTAGTTTTGGGTAGGTTATGTTAGGTTAGGTTAGGTTTGTTTAGTTTAGTTTAGGTTAGTTTAGTTTAGGTTAGGTTAGTTTAGTTTAGTTGAGCTTAGTTTAGTTTAGGTTAGGTTAGGTAAGTTTAGGTTAGGTTGGGTTAGGTTAGTTTAGTTCAGTCTAGTTTATGTTAGGTTAGGTTAGTTTAGTTTAGTTAGGTTTTGTTTATAGTTTAGTTTAGTTTAGTTTATAGTTTAGTTCAGAGTTTATTTTAGTTTAATATATAGTTTAATTTAGTTTAGTTTAGTTTAATTTAGGTTAATTTAGTTTAGTTTAGTTTAGTTTAGTTTAGGTTAGGTTAGGGTAGTTTTGTTTAGTTTGGTTTAATTTAGGTTAGATTAGGTTAGGTTAGTGTAGTTTAGTTTAGTTTAGTTTAGTTGAATTTAGGTTAGTTTAGTTTAGTTTAGGGTAGGTTAGGTTGGTTTAGTTTTAGTATAATTTAGTTTCAGTTAGGTTAGGTTAGTTTAGTTTAGTTTAGTTTATAGTTTAGTTTATACTTTAGTTTATATTTTACTTTATAGTTTAGTTTAGTTTAGTGTAGTTTAGTTTGGTTTAGTTTTGTTTAGTATAGTTTTGTTTAGTTTCGTTTAGGTTAGGTTATGTTAGATTAGGTTAGATTAGGTTAGGTAAGCTTAGTTTAGTTTAGTTTACTTTAAGTTAGGTTAGGTTAGGTTAGGTTAGTTAAGATTAGTTTAGTTTAGTTTAGTTTGGTTTAGTTTAGTTTATAATTCAGTTCAGTTTAGTTTATAGCTTAGTTTATAGTTTAGTTTAGTTTATAGTTTAATTTATAGTTAAGTTTAGTTTAGTTCAGTTTAATTAAGTTTAGCTTAGTTTAGTTTAGTTCAGTTTAGGTTATTTTAGGGTAGCTTATGTTAGGTTAGGTTAGGTTAGTTTAGTTTATAGTTTAATTTATAGTTTAGTTTAGTTTATAGTTTAGTTTATAAGTTAGTTCAGTTTAGTTTATAGTTTAGTTTATTTTAATTTATAATAGTTTAAGTTAGTTTAGGTTAGGTTAGGTTAGTTACTTTAGTTTAGTTTAGGTTAGGTTAGGCTAGGTTAAGTTAGGTTAGGTTAGTTTAGATTAGTTTAGTTTAGTTTAATTTATAGTTTAGTTTATTTTAGTTTATTATTTAATTTAGTTTAGTTTAGTTATAGTTTCGTTTACAGCTTAGTTTGGTTTTGTTTAGTTTAATTTAGTTTAGCTTAGATTAGTTTAGTTTGTTTTAGGTTAGGTTAAGTTAGGTGAGGTTAGTTTAGTTTAGATGAGTTTAATTTAGTTTAGTTTAGTTTATAGTTTAGTTTAGTTTACTTTAGTTTATAGTTCAATTTATAGTTTAGTTTAGTTTAGTTTATACTTTAGTTTATCGTTTAGTTTAGTTTAGTTTAGTATAGTTTAGGTTAGGTTAGGTTAGTTTAGATTAGTTTAGTTTAGGTCAGTTTAGGTTAGGTTAAGTTAGGTTAGGTTAGGTTAGTTTAGTTTAGTTTAGGTTAGATAAGGTTAGTTTAGGTTAATTTAGTTTAGTTGAGTTTAATTTAGTTTAGTTAATAGTTTAATTTATAGTTTAGTTTAGTTTTTTATAGTTTTATTTAGATAATTTATAATTTAATTTAGTTTAGTTTAGTTTAATTTAGTTTAGTTTAGTTTGTAGTTTAGTTTAGTTTAGTTTAGTTTAGTTTAGGTTAAGTTATATTAGGTTCGTTTAGTTTAATTTCGTTTAGATTAGGTTAGATTAGGTTACGTTAGGGCAGTTAAGTTTAGTTTAGTTGAATTTAGGTTATAGTTTTATTTATAGTTTAGTTTAGTTTACTTTATAGTTTAGTTTAGTTGATTTATAGTTTATTTTACTTTAGTTTAGTTTAGTTTAATTTAGTTTACTTTAGTTTATAATTTTGTTTATAGTTTAGTTTAGTTTAGGTTAATTTATGTTACGTTACTTTAGTTTAGTTTAGTTTAGTTTAGGTTAGGTTAGGTATGGTTAGGTTATGTTAGGTTAGTGTAGTTTAGTTTAGTTTAGCTGAATTTTGTTTAGTTTAGTTTAGTTTAGGTTACGTTAGCTTAGTTTAGTTTAGTTTATAGTTTAGTTTAGAGTAGTTTATAATTTATTTTATAATTTAGTATACTTTAATTTATAGATTAGTTTATAGTTTAGTTAAAATTTTAGTGTAGTTTATTTTAGTTTAGGTTAGGTTACGGAAGGTTAGGTTAGGTTAGTTTAGATTAGTTTGGTTTATGTAAAGTTAGGTTAGGTTAGTTTAGTATAGTTTAGTTTACTTTTGTTTACAGTTTAGTTAAGTTTAGTTTATAGGTCAGTTTATAGTTTAGTTTAATTTAGGTTAGGTTGGGTTAGTTCAGTTTAGTTTAGTTTGGGTTAGGTTAGGTCAGTTTAGTTTAGTTTACAGTTTAGTTTATTTTTAGTTTGTAGTGTAGTTTATAGTTTAGTTTAATTTAGTGTAGTTTAGTTTGGTTTAGTTTAGTATAGTTTCGTTTACATTAGGTTATGTTAGATTGGGTTAGGTTAGGTTAGCTTACTTTAGTTTAGTTTAGTTTAGGTTAGGTTAGGTTAGGTTAGGTTAGTTTAGTTTAGTTAAGTTTAGTTTAATTTAGTTTAGTTTAGTTTAGTTTAGTGTATAGTTTAGGTAATCGTTTAGTTTAGTTTAGATTAGTTTAGTTTAGGTCAGTTTAGTTTAGGTTAAGTTAGCTTAGGTTAGTTTAGATTAGTTTAGTTTAACTTAGTTTAGTTTATAGTTTAGTTCATTTTAGTTTGTATTTTAATTTAGATTAGTTTAGCTTAGTTTAGGTTGGGTTATGTTAGATTAGGTTACATTAGGTTAGTTTGGTTTAGTTTAGTCTAGTTAAATTTAGTTTAGTTATACTTTAGTTTAGTTTAGTTTAGTTTATAGTTTAGTTTAGTTTCCTTTATAGTTAAGTATATAGTTTAGTATAGTTTAGTTTAATTTAATTGAGTTTAGCTAAGTTTAGTTTAGTTTAGTTTACTTTAGTTTTGGGTAGGTTATGTTAGGTTAGGTTAGGTTAGTTTAGTTTAGTTTAGGTTAGGTTAGGTTAGGTTAGTTTAGTTTAGTTGAGTATAGTTTAGTTTAGGTTAGGTTAGGTAAGGTTATGTTAGGTTAGGTTAGTTTAGTTTAGTCTAGTTTATGTTAGGTTAGGTTAGTTTAGTTTAGTTTTGTTTTGTTTATAGTTTAGTTTAGTTTATAGTTTAGTTCATAGTTTATTTTAGTTTTATATATAGTTTAATTTAGTTTAGTTTAGTTTAATTTAGGTTAATTTAGTTCAGTTTAGGTTAGGTTAGGTTAGGTTAGGTTAAGTTAGTTCAGTTTAATGTAGTTTAGTTTAGTTTAAAATATAGTATCTTTAGTTTATAGTTTAGTTCATAGTTTTGTTTAGTTTAGTTTAGTTTAGGTTAGGTTAGAGTGGTTTAGTTTAGTTTAATTTAGTTTAGGTTAGATTAGGTTAGGTTAGTGTAGTTTAGTTTAGTTGAATTTGGTTACTTTAGTTTAGTTTAGGGTAGGTTAGGTTGGTTTAGTTTTAGTATAGGTTAGGTTCAGTTAGCTTAGGTTAGATTAGTTTAGTTTAGTTTAATTTAGTTTAGTTTATAGTTTAGTTTATTTTAGTTTGTAGTTTAATTTAGTTTAGTTTAGTTTAATTTAGTTTAGGTTAGGTTAGGTTAGGCTAGTTTTGTTTAGTTTAGTTTGGGTTATGATTGATTAGGTTAGATTAGGTTAGTTTGGTTTAGTTTAGTCTAGTTAAATTTAGTTCAGTTATACTTTAGTTTAGTTTAGTTTAGTTTATAGTTTAGTTTAGTTTTGTTTATAGTTAAGTTTATAATTTAGTATAGTTTAGTTTAGTTTAATTTAGTTTAGCTAAGTTTAGTTTAGTTTAGTTTAGTTTAGTTTTGGGTAGGTTATGTTAGGTTAGGTTAGGTTTGTTTAGTTTAGTTTAGGTTAGTTTAGTTTAGGTTAGGTTAGTTTAGTTTAGTTGAGCTTAGTTTAGTTTAGGTTAGGTTAGGTAAGTTTAGGTTAGGTTGGGTTAGGTTAGTTTAGTTCAGTCTAGTTTATGTTAGGTTAGGTTAGTTTAGTTTAGTTAGGTTTTGTTTATAGTTTAGTTTAGTTTAGTTTATAGTTTAGTTCAGAGTTTATTTTAGTTTAATATATAGTTTAATTTAGTTTAGTTTAGTTTAATTTAGGTTAATTTAGTTTAGTTTAGTTTAGTTTAGTTTAGGTTAGGTTAGGTTAGGTTAGTTTAGTTTAGTTAAGTTTAGTTTAATTTAGTTTAGTTTAGTTTTGTGTATAGTTTAGGTAATCGTTTAGTTTAGTTTAGATTAGTTTAGTTTAGGTCAGTTTAGTTTAGGTTAAGTTAGCTTAGGTTAGTTTAGATTAGTTTAGTTTAACTTAGTTTAGTTTATAGTTTAGTTCATTTTAGTTTGTATTTTAATTTAGATTAGTTTAGCTTAGTTTAGGTTGGGTTATGTTAGATTAGGTTACATTAGGTTAGTTTGGTTTAGTTTAGTCTAGTTAAATTTAGTTTAGTTATACTTTAGTTTAGTTTAGTTTAGTTTATAGTTTAGTTTAGATTTGTTTATAGTTAAGTTTATAATTTAGTATAGTTTAGTTTAGTTTAATTTAGTTTAGCTAAGTTTAGTTTAGTTTAGTTTAGTTTAGTTTTGGGTAGGTTATGTTAGGTTAGGTTAGGTTAGTTTAGTTTAGTTTAGGTTAGGTTAGGTTAGGTTAGGTTAGTTTAGTTTAGTTGAGTATAGTTTAGTTTAGGTTAGGTTAGGTAAGGTTATGTTAGGTTAGGTTAGTTTAGTTTAGTCTAGTTTATGTTAGGTTAGGTTAGTTTAGTTTAGTTTTGTTTTGTTTATAGTTTAGTTTAGTTTAGTTTATAGTTTAGTTCATAGTTTATTTTAGTTTTATATATAGTATAATTTAGTTTAGTTTAGTTTAATTTAGGTTAATTTATTTCAGTTTAGGTTAGTTTAGGTTAGGTTAGGTTAAGTTAGTTCAGTTTAATGTAGTTTAGTTTAGTTTAAAATATAGTATCTTTAGTTTATAGTTTAGTTCATAGTTTTGTTTAGTTTAGTTTAGTTTAGTTTAGGTTAAGTTATGTTAGGTTCGTTTAGTTTAATTTAGTTTAGATTAGGTTACGTTAGATTAGGTTAGGGTAGTTAAGTTTAGTTTAGTTGAATTTAGTTTATAGTTTAATTTATAGTTTAGTTTAGTTTAGTTAAAGTTTAGTTTAGATAATTTACAGTTTAATATACTTTAGTTTAGTCTAGTTTAATTTAGTTTACTTTAATTTATAGTTTTGTTTATAGTGTAGTTTAGTTTAGTTTAGTTTAGTTTAGGTTAATTTATGTGAGGTTAGTTTAGTTTAGATTAGGTTATGTTAGGTTAGGCAAGGCTAGTGTAGTTTAGTTTAGTTTAGCTAAATTTTGTTTAGTTTAGTTTAGGATACGTTAGGTTAGTTTAGTTTAGTTTAGTTAAGTGTATGTTAGGTTAGGTTAGGTTAGTGTAATTTAGTTTAGTTTATTTTAGTTTATAGTTTAGTTTAGTTTACTTTATAATTTATTTTATAGTTTAGTATACGTTAGTTTATAGAATAGTTTATAGTTTAGATAATATTTTAGTTTAGTTTAGTTTAGATTAGGTTAGGGAATGTTAGGTTAGGTTAGTTTATTTTAGTTTAGTTTATGTAAGGTTAGGTTAGGTTAGTTTGGTATAGTTTAGGTTAGTTTTGTTTGTAGTTTAGTTTAGTTTAGTTTATAGTTCAGTTTATAGTTTAGTTTAGTTTAGTTTAGGTTAGGTTGGTTTAGTTTAGTTTAGGTTAGGTTAGGTTAAGTTAGGTTAGTTTAGTTTAGTATACTTTAGTTTAGTTTAGTTTATAGTTTAGTTTATTTTATTTTATAGTTTAGATTATAGTTTTGTTTAGTTTAAATTTTAATTTATAGTTTATTTTATAGTTTAGTTTAGATTAGTGTAGTTTAGTTTGGTTTAGTTTATTTTAGTTTAGTTCAGTTTAGTTTCGTTTAGCTTAGGTTATTTTATATTAGGTGAGCTTAGGTTAGCTTAGTTTACCTTAACTTAGTTTAGGTTAGGTAAGGTTAGAATAGGTTAGTTAAATTTAGTTTAGTTTAGTTTAGTTAGGTTAATTTAATTATAGTTTAGTTTATAGTTTAGTTTAAATTATAATTTAATTTATAGTTTAGTTTAGTTTAATTTAGTTTAGCTTTCTTTAGTTTCCCTTAGATTACTTTAGTTTAGGATATGTTAGGTTAGGTTAGTTTAGTTTAGTTTAGTTTAATTAAGGTTAATTTAGTTTAATTTAGTTTAGTTTAGGTTAGGTTAGGTTAGTTTAGTTTAGTATAGTTTAATTTAGTTTAACATATAGTATCTTAATTTATAGTTTAGTTCATAGGATTGTTTAGTTTAGTTTAGTTTAGGTTAGGTTAGAGTAGTTTAGTTTAGTTTAGTTTAGTTTAGTTTAGGTTAGAATAGGTTAGGTTAGTGTAGTTTAATTTAGTTTAGTTTAGTTGAATTTAGTTTAGTTTTGTTTAGTTTAGTTTAGGTTAGGTTAGGTTAGTTTATTTTAGTATAGTTTAGGCTAAGTTAGGTTAGCTTAGTTTAGTTTATAGTTTAGTTTAGTTTAGTTTAGTTTATAGTGTGGTTTATACTTTAGTTTATATTTTAGTTTATAGTTTAGTTTAGATTAGTGTAGTTTAGTTTGGTTTATTTTGATTTAGTTTAGTTTAAATTAGTTTCGCTTAGGTTAGGTTAAGTTAGAATAGGTTAGGTTAGGTAAGCTTAGTTTAGTTTAGTTTAGGTTAGGTTAGGTTAGGTTAGGTTAGGTTGGTTAAGTTCAGTTTAGTTTAGTTTAGTTAAGTTTAGTTTAGTTTATAGTTTAGTTCAGTTTAGTTTATAGCTTAGTTTATAGTTTAGTTTAGTTTATAGTTTAATTTATAGTTAAGTTTAGTTTAGTTTAGTTTAATTTAGGTTAGTTAAGTTTATTTTAGCGTAGCTTATGTTAGGTTAGGTTAGTTTTTAGTTTAATTTATATTTTAGTTTAGTTTATAATTTAGTTTATAGTTTAGTTCAGTTTATAATAGTTTAGTTTAGGTTAGGTTAGGTTAGGTTAGTTTAGTTTAGTTTAGTTTAGGTTAGGTTTGGCTAGGGTAGGTTAGGATAGGTTAATTTAGATTAGTTTAGTTTAGTTTAGTTTATAGTTTAGTTTACTTTAGTTTATTATTTAATTTAGTGTAGTTTAGTTTATAGCTTCGTTTATAGTTTAGTTTGGTTTAGTTTAGTTTGTCTTAGGTTAGGTTAGGTTAGGTGAGATTAGTTTAGTTTAGTTGAGTTTAATTCAGTTTAGTTTATAGTTTAATTTAGTTTAGTTTATAGTTCAATTTATAGATTAGTTTAGTTTATAGTTTATGTTACCGTTTAGTTTAGTTTAGATTAGTTTAGTTTAGGTTAGTTTAGGTTAGGTTAAGTTAGGTTAGGTTAGTTTAGATTAGTTTAGTTTAATTTAGTTTAGTTTATAGTTTAGTTTATTTTAGTTTATAGTTTAATTTAATTTAGTTTAGTTTAGTTTAGTTTAGGTTAGGTTACGTTCGGTTAGGTTAATTTAGTTTAGTGTAGGTTAGGTTAGGTTAGGTAAGGTTAATTTACTTTAGTAAAGTTTAGTTTAGTTTATTTTAGTTTAGTTTATTGTTTAGTTTAGTTTATAGTTTATTTACAATTTTGTTTAGTTTAGTTTAGTTTAGTCTGGGTTAGGTTGGGTTAGGTTGGGTTAGTTTAGATTAGTTTAGTTTATAGTTTAGTTTAATTTAGTTTACAGTTTAGTGTATCCTTTAGTTTATAGTGTAGTTTATAGTTTAGTTTAATTTAGTGTAGCTTAGTTTGGTTTAGCTTTGTATAGTTTTGTTTACTTTAGGTTAGGTGAGATTATGTTAAGTTAGGTTAGCTTACTTTAGTTTAGTTTAGTTTAGGTTAGGTTAGTTTATTTAACTTTGGTTTAGTTTAGTTTAGATTAGTTTATAGTTTAGTTTATATTAGTTTAGTTTATAGTTTAATTTATAATTTAGTTTACTTTAGTTTAATTTAGTTTACAGTAGGTTAGGTTAGGTTAGGTTAGTTTAGTTTACTCTAGGTTAGGTTAAGTTAGGTTAGGTTAGGTTAATTTAGTTTAGTTGAGTTTATTTTAGTTTAGTTTAGTTCATAGTTTAATTTATAGTCTAGTTTAGTTTAGCTTATAGTTTAGTTTAGTTAATTTATATTTTAATTTAGTTTAGTTTAGTTTAATTTAGTTTAGTTTAGTTCATAGTTTTGTTTATAGTTTAGTTTAGTTTAGTTTAGTTTAGGTTATCTTAGGTTAGTTTAGTTTAGTTTAGGTTAGGTTAGGCTAGGTTAGGTAAGTTTAATTTAGTTTAGTTTAGTTTAGTTAAAATTAGTTTGTAGTTTAGTTTATAGTTTAGTTTGTAGTTTAGTTTAGTTTAGTTTAGTTTGGTTTAGGTTAGTTTAGGTTAAGTAATGTTTGGTTCGTTTAGTTTAATTTAATTTAGATTAGGTTACGTTAGATTAGGTTAGGGTAGTTAAGTTTAGTTTAATTAAATTTATTTTGTAGTTTAATAAATAGTTTAGTATAGTTTACTTTATAGTTTAGTTTAGTTAATTTATAGTTTATTTTATTTTAGTTTAATCTAGTTTAATTTAGTTTACATTAGTTTATAGATTTGTTTATAGTTTAGCTTAGTTTAGTTTAGGTTAATTTATGTTAGGTTTGTTTAGTTTAGTTTAGTTTAGGTTAGGTTAGGTTAGGAAGGTTAGTGTAGTTTAGTTTAGTTTAGCTGAATTTTGTTTAGTTTAGTTTAGTTTAGGTTACCTTAGGTTAGTTTAGTTTAGTTTAGTTTAGTGTATGTTAGGTTAGGTTAGTTTATTTTGTTTAGTTTATTTTAGTTTATAGTTTAGTTTAGTTTAGTTTATAATTTATTTTATAATTTAGTATACTTTAGTTTATAGATTAGTTTATTGTTTAGTTAATATTTTAGTTTATTTTAGTTTACGTTAGGTTAGGTTAGGCAAGGTTAGGTTAGGTTAGGTTAGGTTAGTTTAGTTTAGTTTAGTTTATGTAAGGTTAGGTTAGGTTAGTTTGGTATAGTTTAGTTTAGTTTAGTTTTGTTTATAGTTTAGTTTAGTTTAGTTTATTGTTCAGTTTATAATTTAGTTTAGTTTAGTTTAGGTTAGGTTGGGTTAGTTTAGTTTAGTTTAGGTTAGGTTAGGTTAAGTTACGTTAATTTAGTTTAGTATAGTTTAGTTTAGTTTAGTTTATAGTTTAGTTCATTTTATTTTATAGTTTAGTTTATAGTTTGGTTTAGTTTAGTTTTGTTTAGTTAATTTAGGTTAGATTAGGTTAGGTTAGAGTAGTTTAGTTTAGGTTAGGTTATGATAGGTTAGTGCAGTTTAATTTAATTTAGTTTAGTTTAGTTGAATTTAATTTAGTTTAGTTAGGTCAGTTTAGGTAAGTTAGGTTAGTTTAGTTTAGTATAGGTTAGGTTACGTTAGGTAAGTTTAATTCAGTTTAGTTTAGTTTAGTTTATAGTTTAATTTATAGTTTTGCTTATAGTTAATCTAGTTTTGTTTAGTTTAGTTTAGTTTAGGTTAAATTATTTTAGGTTAGTTTAGTTTAGTTTAGTTTAGGTTAGGTTAGGTTGGGTTAGGTTAGTGTGGTTTCATTAATTTAGTTTATTTTAGTTTAGTTTAGTATGTAGTTCAATTAAGTTTTGTTTTGTTTAACTTAGTTTAGTTTATAGTTTAGTTGAGTTTAGGTTAGTTTATTTGAGTTTTGCCTAGTTTAGTTTAGTTTAGGTTAGGTTATGTTAGGTTAGTTTATTTTAGTTTAGAATAGGTTATGATAGATTAGGTTAGGTTAGGTTGGTTTGGTTTAGTTTAGTCTAGTTAAGTTTAGTTTAGTTTATGCTTTAGTTTAGCTTAGTTTATTTTATAGTTTAGTTAAGTTTTGTTTATAGTTTAGTTTGCAGTTTAGTATACTTTAGTTTATTTTAATTTAGTTTAGCTAAGTTTAGTTTAGATTAGTTTAGTTTAGTTTATAGTTTAATTTATAATTTAGTTTAGTTTAGTTTAGTTTAATTTAGTTTAGAGTAGGTTAGGTTAGGTTAGTTTAGTTTAGTTTAGTTTAGGTTAGGTTAGGTTAGTTTAATTTATTTGAGTTTAATTTAGTTTAGTTTAGTTTATAGTTTAATTTATAGCTTAGTTTAGTTTACTTTATAGTTTAGTTTAGTTAATTTATAGTTTAATTTAGTTTAGTTTAGTTTAATTTAGTTTCGTTTAGTTTATAGTTTGGTTTATAGTTTCGCTTAGTTTAGTTTAGTTTAGTTTAGTTTAGTTTAGTTTAGGTTAAGTAATGTTAGGTTAGTTTAGTTTAGTTTAGTTCAGGTTCGGTTAGGTTAGGTTAGGTAAGTTTAATTTAGTTCAGTTTAAATAGTTAGGTTTAGTTTATAGTTTAGTTTATAGTTTAGTTTGTAGTTTAGTTTAGTTTAGTTTAGTTTAGTTTAGGTTACGTTATGTTAGGTTCATTTAGTTTAATTTAGTTTAGATTAGGTTAGGTTAGGTTAGGTTAGGGTATTTAAGTTTAGTTTAATTGTATTTAGTTTAGTTTAGTTCAGTTTAGGTTAGGTTAGGTTAGTTTATTTTAGTTGAGTTTAGGTTAGGTTAGGTTAGGTTAGGTTAGTTTAGTTTAGTTTAGTTTATTTAAGTGTAGTTTAGATTATAGTTCAGTTTAGTTTAGTTTTGTTTAATTTAGTTTAGTTTATAGTTTAGTTGAGTTTAGGTTAGATTAGTTGAGTTTAGTTTAGTTTAGTATATTTTAGGTTAGGTTACTTTGGCTTAGTTTAGTCTAGTTAGAGGTTAGTTTATTTTAGTTTAGTTTATAGTTTAGTTTCGTTTTGTTTATAGTTTAGTTTATGGTTTAGTATAGTTTAGTTTAGTTTAATTTAGTTTAGCTAAGTTTAGTTTAGTTTAGTTTAATTTAGTTTTGGGTAGGTTTTTTTAGGTTAGGTTAAGTTAGTTTAGTTTAGTTTAGGTTAGGTTAGGTTAGGTAAGATTAGTTTAGTTTAGTTGAGTTTAGTTTAGGTTAGGTTATGATGATGTATTTAAGGACGCTCTTTAACAGCTCAGGTCATCAGCGTATGGTTAGGTTAGGTTAAGTAAGATTAGGTTAGGTTAGGTTAGTTTAGTTTAGTTTAGTTTATGTTGGGTTAGGTTAGTTTAGTTTAGTTTAGTTTTGTTTATAGTTTAGTTTAGTTTATTTTATAGTTTAGTTTATAGTTTAGTTAGTTTAGTTTATAGTTTAATTTAGTTAAGTTTAGTTTAGTTTAGTTTAATTTAGGTTAATTTTGTTTAGTTTAGTTTAGGTTAGGTTAAGTTAGGTTAGGTTAGTTTAGTTTAGTATAATTTAGTTTAGCTTAAAATATAGTATCTTTAGTTTATAGTTTAGTTCATAGTTTTCTTTAGATTAGTTTAGTTGAATTTAATTTAGTTTAGTTTAGTTTAGGTTAGGTTAGGTTAGTTTAGATTAGATTTAGTTAGGTTAGTGTAGTTTAGTTTAGTTTAGTTTAGTTTGTAGTTTCGTTTAGTTTAGTGTAGTTTAGTTTGGTTTAGTTTTGTTTAGTTTAGTTTACTTCAGTTTCGTTTAGGTTAGGTTATGTTAGATTAGGTTAGCTTGGGTTAGCTTAGTTTAGTTTTGTTTACTTTCGGTTAGGTTAGGATAGGTTAGGTTAGTTTAGGTTAGATTTAGTTAGGTTAGTGTAGTTTAGTTAGGTTTAGTTTAGTTTGTAGTTTAGTTTAGTTTAGTGTAGTTTAGTTAAGTTTAGTTTAGTTTATAGTTTAGTTCAGTTTAGTTTATAGCTTAGTTTAGTTTAGTTTATTTTAGGGTAGCTTATGTTAGGTTAGGTTTAGTTAGTTTAGTTTATAGTTTAATTTATGGTTTGCTTTAGTTTATAGTTTAGTTTATAGTTTAGTTTAGTTTAGTTTATAATAGTTTAGTTTAGGTTAGGTTGGTACGGTTTAGTTTAGTTTAGTTTAGGTTAGGTTGACTAGGTTAAGTTATGTTAGGTTAGTTTAGATTAGTTTAGTTTAGTTTAGTTTATAGCTTAGTTTACTTTAGTTTATTATTAAACTTAGTTTAGTTTAGTTTATAGTTTCATTTATAGTTTAGTTTGATTTAGTTCAGTTTAATTTAGTTTACCTTAGATAAGTTTAGTTTGTTTTAGGTTAGGTTAGGTTAGGTGAGGTTAGTTTAATTTAGTTTAGTTTAGTTTATAGTTTAGTTTAGTTAAGTTTATAGTTCAATTTATAGTAAAGTTTAGTTTAGTTTATAGTTTAGTTTATCGTTTAGTTTAGTTTAGTATAGTTTAGTTTAGTTTAGGTTAGAGTAGGTTAGTTTAGATTAGTTTAGTTTAGGGCAGTTTAGGTTAGTTTAAGTTACGTTATTTTGTTGAGTTTGGTTTAGTTTAGTTTAGTTTAGTTTAGTTTATAGTTTAGTTTATAGTTTAGTTTATAGTTTAGTTTATAGTTTAGTTTAGATTAGTGTAGTATAGTTTGGTTTAATTTATTTTAGTTTAGTTTAGTTTAGTTTCGTTTAGCTTAGGTTATGTTACATTAGGTTAGCTTAGGTTAGCTTAGTTTACCCTGGTTTAGTTTAGGTTAGGTAAGGTTAGAATAGGTTAGTTAAGTTTAGTTTAGTTTAGTTTAGTTAGGTTTAGTTTAGTTTATAGTTTAGTTTAGTTTAGTTTATAGTTTAGTTTATAGTTTAGTTTAGATTATAGTTTAATTTATAGTTTAGTTTAGATTAGTTTAGTTTAATTTAGTTTAGCTTTCTTTAGTTTCGTTTAGTTTACCTTAGTTTAGGATATGTTAGGTTAGGTTAGGTTAGGTTTGTTTAATTTAGTTTAGGTTAGGTTACGTTACGTTAGGTTAGGTTAGGTTAGGTTAGGTTAAGTTAGGTTAGTTTAGAATAGTTTAGTTTAGTATAATTTAGTTTATAGTTTAGTTTAGTTTAGTTTATAGTTTAATTTAGTTTAGTTTGGTTTAATTTAGTTTAGTTTAGTTTACTTTAGGTTAAGTTAGGTAAGTTTAATTTAGTTTAGTTTAGTTTAGTTAAGTTTAGTTTATAGTTCAGTTTATAGTTTGGTTTGCAGTTTAGTTTAGTTTAGTTCAGTTTAGGTTAAGTTATGTTAGGTTCGTTTAGTTTAATTTAGTTTAGATTAGGTTAGGTTATATTAGGTTAGGTTAGGGTAATTTAGTTTAGTTTAGCTTAATTTAGTTTAGTTTAGTTCAGTTTAGAATAGGTTAAGTTAGGTTAGGTTAGTTTAGATTAATTTAGTATATATTTTAGTTTATTTTAGTTTATAGTTTCATTTTCTTTAGTTTAGTTTAGGTTAGGTTAAGTTAGGTTAATTTAGTTTAGTTTAGGTTAGTTTAGGTGAGGTTAGGTTAGGTTAGTTTATTTCTATTTAGTTTATTGAAGTTTATAGTTTAGTTTAGTTTAGTTTATGGTTTAGTTTATAGTTTAGATTAGTTTAGAGTAGTATAGTTTGGTTTAGTTTACTTTAGTTTAGTTTAGTTTCGTTTAGGTTAGGTTATGTTAGGATAGGTTAGGTTAGGCTAGCTTAGTTTAGTTTAGTTCAGTATTTATTAGGTTAATTTGGTTAGTTAATATTAGTTTACTTTAGTTTAGTTAAGTTTAGTTATGTTTATAGATTAGTTTAATTTAGTTTCGTTTATAGTTTATATTATAGTTTAGTTTAGTTTAGTTTATAGTTTCGTTTATAGTTTAATTTTGTTTAGTATAGTTTAATTTAGTTTAGCTTAGTTTAGTTAGTTTAGGTTAGTTTAGTTTAGGTTAGGTTATGTTTTTTAGTTTAGAATAGTTTAGTTTAGGTTAGTTAAAGTTAAGTAAGAATAATTTAGTTAATTTTGGTTTAGAATAGTTTATAGTTTAGTTTATAGTTTAGTTTAGTTTATAGTTTAGTTAATTTAGTATAGTTTAGTTTAGTTTATGTTAGGTTAGTTTAGTTTAGTTTAGTTTTGGTCAGTTGAGGTTAGGTTTAGTCAGGTTAGGTTAGGTTAGTTTAGATTATTTTAAATTAGTTTAGTTTAGTTTAGTTTATAGTTTAGTTTAGTTTAGTTTATAGTTTAATTTACTTTAGTTTAGTTTAATTTATTTTCGTTTAGTTTAGTTTACGTTAGGTTATATTAGGTTAATTTAGTTTAGTTTAGTTTAGGTTAGGTTAAGTTAGGTAAGTTTAATTTAGTTAAGTTTGGTTTAGTTTAGTTTATAGTTTAGTTTATAGTTTTGTTTATAATTTAGTTTAGTTTAGTTTCGTTTAGGATAGGTAACGTTAGGTTAGGTTATGTTAGATTAGGTTATGTTAGGTTAGTTTAATTTAGTTTAATTTAGTTTATGTTAGTTTAGGTTAGTTTAGTTGAGTTTAGTATTGTTTATAGTTTAGTATACTTAGTTTATAGTTTAGTTTAGTTTTGTTTATAGTTAAGTTTATAATTTAGTATAGTTTAGTTTAGTTTAATTTGGTTTAGCTAAGTTTAGTTTAGTTTAGTTTAGTTTAGTTTAGTTTTGGGTAGGTTATGTTAGGTTAGGTTAGGTTTGTTTAGTTTAGTTTAGGTTAGTTTAGGTTAGGTTAGGTTTGTTTAGTTGAGTTTAGTTTAGTTTAGGTTAGGTTAGGTAAGTTTAGGTTAGGTTGGGTTAGGTTAGTTTAGTTCAGTCTAGTTTATGTTAGGTTAGGTTAGTTTAGTTTAGTTAGGTTTTGTTTATAGTTTAGTTTAGTTTAGTTTATAGTTTAGTTCATAGTTTATTTTAGTTTAATATATAGTTTAATTTAGTTTAGTTTAGTTTAATTTAGTTTAATTTAGGTTAATTTAGTTTAGTTTAGTTTAGGTTAGGTTAGGTTAGGTTAAGTTAGTTCAGTTTAGAATAGTTTAGTTTAGTTTAAAATATAGTATCTTTAGTTTATAGTTTAGTTCATAGTTTTGTTTGGTTTAGTTTAATTTAGTTTAGGTTAGGTTAGAGTAGTTTAGTTTAGTTTAGTCTAGTTTAGGTTAGATTAGGTTAGGTTAATATAGTTTAGTTTAGTTTAGTTGAATTTAGTTTAGTTTAGTTTAGTTTAGGGTAGGTTAGGTTGGTTTAGTTTTAGTATAGTTTAGGTTCAGTTAGGTTAGTTTAGTTTAGTTTAGTTTATAGTTTAGTTTATACTTTAGTTTATATTTTAGTTTATAGTTTAGTTTAGTTTAGTGTAGTTTAGTTTGGTTTAGTTTTGTTTAGTTTAGTTTCGTTTAGTTTCGTTTAGGTTAGGTTATGTTAGATTAGGTTATATTAAATTAGGTAAGCTTAGTTAAGTTTAGTTTACTTTAAGTTAGGTTAGGTTAGGTTAGGTTAGTTAAGATTAGTTTAGTTTAGTTTAGTTAGGTTTAGTTTAGTTTATAATTTAGTTCAGTTTAGTTTATAGCTTAGTTTATAGTTTAGTTTTGTTTATAGTTTAATTTATAGTTAAGTTTAGTTTAGTTTAGATTAATTAAGTTTAGCTTAGTTTAGTTTAGTTCAGTTTAGGTTATTTTAGGGTAGCTTATGTTAGGTTAGGTTAGGTTAGTTTAGTTTATAGTTTAATTTTTAGTTTAGTTTAGTTTACAGTTTAGTTTATAGTTTAGTTTAGTTTAGTTTATAATAGTTTAAGTTAGTTTATTTTAGGTTAGGTTAGGTTAGTTTACTTTAGTTTAGTTTAGGTTAGGTTGGGCTAGGTTAAGTTAGGTTATGTTAGTTTAGATTAGTTTAGTTTAGTTTAATTTATAGTTTAATTTACTTTAGTTTATTATTTAATTTAGTTTAGTTTAGTTTATAGTTTCGTTTACAGTTTAGTTTGGTTTAGTTTAGTTTAATTTAGTTTAGCTTAGATTAGTTTAGTATGTTTTAGGTTAGGTTAAGTTAGGTCAGGTTAGTTGAGTTTAGATGAGTTTAATTTAGTTTAGTTTAGTTTATAGTTTAGTTTAGATTAATTTAGTTTATAGTTCAATTTATAGTTTAATTTAGTTTATAGTTTAGTTTATCGTTTAGTTTATTTTAGTTTAGTTTAGTTAAGTATAGTTTAGGTTAGGTAAGGTTAGTTTAGATTAGTTTAGTTAGGGTCAGTTTAGGTTAGGTTAAGTTAGGTTAGGTTAGTTTAGTTTTGTTTATAGTTTAGTTTATTTTAGTTTACAGTTTATTGTACAGCTCAGTATAATTTAGTTTAGTATAGTATAGTTTACTTTAATTTAGGTTAGGTTGGGTTAGTTTAGTTTAGTTTATAGTTTAGTTTAGTTTAGTTTACAGTTTAGTTTATCCTTTAGTTTATAGTGTAGTTTATAGTTTATTTTAATTTAGTGTAGTTTAGGTGGGTTAGTTTAGTATAGTTTAGTTTACTTTAGGTTAGGTTAGATTATGTTAGGTTTGGTTAGCTTACTTTAGTTTAGTTTAGTTTAGGTTAGGTTAGGTTAGTTTAGTTTAGTTAACTTTGGTTTAGTTTAGTTTATTTTAGTTTAGTTTATAGTTTAGTATATAGTTTAGTTTAGTTAAGTTTACAGTTTAATTTATAATTTATTTTAGTTTAGTTTAATTTAGTTTAGAGTAGGTTAGGTTAGGTTAGGTTAGTTTAGTTTAGTTTAGGTTAGGTAAGGTTAGGTTAGGTTAATTTAGTTTAGTTGAGTTTAATTTAGTTTAGTTTAGTTAATAGTTTAATTTATAGTTTAGTTTAGTTTTTTTATAGTTTTATTTAGATAATTTATAGTTTAATTTAGTTTAGTTTAATTTAGTTTAGTTTAGTTTCTAGTTTAGTTTAGTTTAGTTTAGTTTAGTTTAGGTTAAGTTATATTAGGTTCGTTTAGTTTAATTTCGTTTTGATTAGGTTAGATTAGATTACGTTAGGGCAGTTAAGTTTAGTTTAGTTGAATTTAGGTTATAGTTTGATTTATAGTTTAGTTTACTTTATAGTTTAGTTTAGTTGATTTATAGTTTAATTTACTTTAGTTTAGTTTATTTTAATTTAGTTTACTTTAGTTTATAGTTTTGTTTATAGTTTAGTTTAGTTTAGTTTAGGTTAATTTATGTTACGTTACTTTAGTTTAGTTTAGTTTAGTTTAGTTTAGGTTAGGTTAGGTAAGGTTAGGTTATGTTAGGTTAGTGTAGTTTAGTTTAGTATAGTTTAGGTTTGGTTAGTTTAGATTAGTTTAATTAGGGTCAGTTTAGGTTAGGTTAAGTTAGGTTAGGTTAGTTTAGTTTTGTTTATAGTTTAGTTTATTTTAGTTTACAGTTTATTGTACAGCTCAGTATAGTTTAGTTTAGTATAGTATAGTTTACTTTTATTTAATTTAGGTTGGGTTAGTTTAGTTTAGTTTATAGTTTAGTTAATTTAGTTTACAGTTTAGTTTATCCTTTAGTTTATAGTGTAGTTTATAGTTTAGTTTAATTTAATGTAGTTTAGTTGGGTTAGTTTAGTATAGTTTAGTTTACTTTAGGTTAGGTTAGATTATGTTAGGTTTGGTTAGCTTACTTTAGTTTAGTTTAGTTTAGGTTAGGTTAGTTTAGTTTAGTTTAGTTAACTTTGGTTTAGTTTAGTTTAGTTTAGTTTAGTTTATAGTTTAGTATATAGTTTAGTTTAGTTAAGTTTATAGTTTAATTTATAATTTATTTTAGTTTAGTTTAATTTAGTTTAGAGAAGGTTAGGTTAGGTTAGGTTAGTTTAGTTTAGGTTAGGTAAGGTTAGGTTAGGTTAATTTAGTTTAGTTGAGTTTAATTTAGTTTAGTTAATAGTTTAATTTATAGTTTAGTTTAGTTTTTTTATAGTTTTATTTAGATAATTTATAGTTTAATTTAGTTTAGTTTAGTTTAATTTAGTTTAGTTTAGTTTGTAGTTTAGTTTAGTTTAGTTTAGTTTAGTTTAGGTTAAGTTATATTAGGTTCGTTTAGTTTAATTTCGTTTAGATTAGGTTAGATTAGATTACGTTAGGGCAGTTAAGTTTAGTTTAGTTGAATTTAGGTTATAGTTTGATTTATAGTTTAGTTTAGTTTACTTTTTAGTTTAGTTTAGTTGATTTATAGTTTAATTTACTTTAGTTTAGTTTAGTTTCATTTTGTTTACTTTAGTTTATAGTTTTGTTTATAGTTTAGTTTAGTTTAGGTTAATTTATGTTACGTTACTTTAGTTTAGTTTAGTTTGGGTTAGGTGAGGTAAGGTTAGGTTATGTTAGGTTAGTGTAGTTTAGTTTAGCTGAATTTTGTTTAGTTTAGTTTAGTTTAGGTTATGTTAGGTTAGTTTAGTTTAGTTTAATGTATGTTAGGTAAGGTTAGGTTAGTTTAGTTTAGTTTAGTTTAGTTTATAGTTTAGTTTAGTTTAGTTTATAATTTATTTTATAAAATAGTATACATTAATTTATAGATTAGTTTATAGTTTAGTTAAAATTTTAGTGTAGTTCCTTTTAGTTTAGGTTAGGTTACGGAAGGTTAGTTTAGGTTAGTTTAGATTAGTTTGGTTTATGTAAAGTTAGGTTAGGTTAGTTTAGTATAGTTTAGTTTACTTTTGTTTATAGTTTAGTTAAGTTTAGTTTATAGGTCAGTTTATAGTTTAGTTTAATTTAGGTTAGGTTGGGTTAGTTCAGTTTAGTTTAGTTTGGGTTAGGTTAGGTCAGTTTAGTTTAGTTTACAGTTTAGTTTATTTTTAGTTTGTAGTGTAGTTTATAGTTTAGTTTAATTTAGTGTAGTTTAGTTTGGTTTAGTTTAGTATAGTTTCGTTTACATTAGGTTATGTTAGATTGGGTTAGGTTAGGTTAGCTTACTTTAGTTTAGTTTAGTTTAGGTTAGGTTAGGTTAGGTTAGTTTAGTATAGTTTAGTTTAATTTAGTTTAGTTTAGTTTAATTTAGTGTATAGTTTAGGTAATCGTTTAGTTTAGTTTAGATTAGTTTAGTTTAGGTCAGTTTAGTTTAGGTTAAGTTAGCTTAGGTTAGTTTAGATTAGTTTAGTTTAATTTAGTTTAGTTTATAGTTTAGTTTATTTTAGTTTGTATTTTAATTTATATTAGTTTAGCTTAGTTTAGGTTGGGTTATGTTAGATTAGGTTAAATTATGTTAGTTTGGTTTAGTTTAGTCTAGTTAAATTTAGTTTAGTTATACTTTAGTTTAGTTTAGTTTATAGTTTAGTTTAGTTTCCTTTATAGTTAAGTATATAGTTTAGTATAGTTTAGTTTAATTTAATTTAGTTTAGCTAAGTTTAGTTTAGTTTAGTTTAGTTTTGGGTAGGTTATGTTAGGTTAGGTTAGGTTAGTTTAGTTTAGTTTAGGTTAGGTTAGGTTAGGCTAGGTTAGGTTAGTTTAGTTTAGTTGAGTTTAGTTTAGTTTAGGTTAGGTAAGCTAAGGTTATGTTAGGTTAGGTTAGTTTAGTTTAGTCTAGTTTATGTTAGGTTAGGTTAGTTTAGTTTAGTTTTGTTTTGTTTATAGTTTAGTTTAGTTTAGTTTATAGTTTAGTTCATAGTTTATTTTAGTTTTATATATAGTTTAATTAAATTAGTTTAGTTTAATTTAGGTTAATTTAGTTCAGTTTAGGTTAGGTTAGGTTAGGTTAGGTTAGGTTAAGTTAGTTCAGTTTAATATAGTTTAGTTTAGTTTAAAATATAGTATCTTTAGTTTATAGTTTAGTTCATAGTTTTGTTTAGTATAGTTTAGTTTAGGTTAGGTTAGAGTGGTTTAGTTTAGTTTAGTTTAATTTAGTTTAGGTTAGATTAGGTTAGGTTAGTGTAGTTTGGTTTAGTTGAATTTGGTTACTTTAGTTTAGTTTAGGGTAGGTTAGGTTGGTTTAGTTTTAGTATAGGTTAGGTTCAGTTAGCTTAGGTTAGATTAGTTTAGTTTAGTTTAATTTAGTTTAGTTTATAGTTTAGTTTATTTTAGTTTGTAGTTTAATTTAGTTTAGTTTAGTTTAATTTAGTTTAGGTTAGGTTAGGTTAGGCTAGTTTTGTTTAGTTTAGTTTGGGTTATGTTAGATTAGGTTAGATTAGGTTAGTTTGGTTTAGTTTAGTCTAGTTAAATTTAGTTTAGTTATACTTTAGTTTAGTTTAGTTTAGTTTATAGTTTAGTTTAGTTTTGTTTATAGGTAAGTTTATAATTTAGTATAGTTTAGTTTAGTTTAATTTAGTTTAGCTAAGTTTAGTTTAGTTTAGTTTAGTTTAGTTTTGGGTAGGTTATGTTAGGTTAGGTTAGGTTTGTTTAGTTTAGTTTAGGTTAGTTTAGGTTAGGTTAGGTTAGTTTAGTTTAGTTGAGCTTAGTTTAGTTTAGGTTAGGTTAGGTAAGTTTAGGTTAGGTTGGGTTAGGTTAGTTTAGTTCAGTCTAGTTTATGTTAGGTTAGGTTAGTTTAGTTTAGTTAGGTTTTGTTTATAGTTTAGTTTAGTTTATAGTTTAGTTCATAGTTTATTTTAGTTTAATATATAGTTTAATTTAGTTTAGTTTAGTTTAATTTAAATTAATTTAGTTTAGTTTAGTTTAGGTTAGGTTAGGTTAGGTTAGGTTAGGTTAGTTCAGTTTAGTATAGTTTAGTTTAGTTTAAAATATAGTATCTTTAGTTTATAGTTTTGTTTATAGTTTTGTTTAGTTTAGTTTAGTTTAGTTTAGGTTAGGT
The DNA here is from genome assembly GCA_030762175.1 of Metallyticus violacea. Taxonomy (NCBI): domain Eukaryota; kingdom Metazoa; phylum Arthropoda; class Insecta; order Mantodea; family Metallyticidae; genus Metallyticus; species Metallyticus violacea. The sequence goes on along the minus strand of CM060835.1, from coordinate 97,234,803 downwards.
TAGAGTAGTTTTGTTTAGTTTAGTTTAATTTAGGTTAGATTAGGTTAGGTTAGTGTAGTTTAGTTTAGTTTAGTTGAATTTAGTTTAGTTTAGTTTAGAGTAGGTTAGGTTGGTTTAGTTTTAGTATAATTTAGTTTCAGTTAGGTTTTGTTAGTTTAGTTTAGTTTAGTTTATAGTTTAGTTTATATTTTAGTTTATATTTTACTTTATAGTTTAGTTTATTTTAGTGTAGTTTAGTTTGGTTTAGTTTTGTTTAGTTTAGTTTTGTTTAGTTTCGTTTAGGTTAGGTTATGTTAGATTAGGTTAGATTAGGTTAGGTAAGCTTAGTTTAGTTTAGTTTACTTTAAGTTAGGTTAGGTTAGGTTAGGTTAGTTAAGATTAGTTTAGTTTAGTTTATTTAGGTTTAGTTTAGTTTATAATTTAGTTCAGTTTAGTTTATAGCTTAGTTTATAGTTTAGTTTAGTTTATAGTTTAATTTATAGTTTAGTTTAGTTTACTTTATAGTTTAGTTTAGTTAATTTATAGTTTAATTTACTTTAGTTTAGTCTAGTTTAATTTAGTTTACTTTAATTAATAGTTTTGTTTATAGTTTAGTTTAGTTTAGTTTAGATAAGGTTATGTTAGATTAGGTTAGGTTAGGTTAGTTTGGTTTAGTTTAGTCTAGTTAAGTTTAGTTTAGTTTATTTTATACTTTAGTTTAGTTTTGTTGATAGTTTGGTTTGCAGTTTAGTATAGTTTAGTTTAGTTCAATTTAGATTAGGTTATGAAAGGTTAGGGTAGGTTAGTTTAGTTTAGTTTAGTTTATGTTATGTTAGGTTAGTTTAGTTTAATTTATATTATAATTTAGTTTATAGTTTATTTTTGTTTAGTTTGTAGTTTAATTTAGTTTAGTTTAGTTTAGTTTAGTTTAGTTTAGTTTAGGTTAGGTTAGGTTAGGTTAGGTTAGGTTAGTTTAGTTTAGTATAGTTTAGTTTAGTTTAAAATATAGTATCTTTAGTTTATAGTTTAGTTCATAGTTTTGTTTAGTTTTGTTTAGTTTAGTTTAGGTTAGGTTAGAGTAGCTTAGTTTAGTTTAGTTTAGGTTAGAATAGGTTAGGTTAGTGTAGTTTAGTTTAGTTTAGTTTAATTTAATTTAATTTTGTTTAGTTTAGTTTAGGTTAGGTTAGGTTAGTTTAGTTTAGTATAGGTTAGGTTAAGTTAGGTAAGGGTAGTTTAGTTTATAGTTTAGTTTAGTTTAGTTTAGGTTAAGTTATGATAGGTGCGTTTATTTTAATTTAGTTTAGATTAGGTTACGTTAGATTAGGTTAGGGTAGTTGAGTTTACTTTAGTTGAATTTAGTTTATAGTTTAATTTATAGTTTAGTTTAGTTTACTTTATATTTTAGTTTAGTTAATTTATAGTTTAATTTACTTTAGTTTAGTGTAGTTTAATTTAGTTTACTTTAATTTATAGTTTTGTTTATAATTTAGTTTAGTTTAGGTTAATTTATGCTAGGTTAGGTTAGTTTAGTTTATTTTAGGTTAGGTTAGGTTAGGTTAGTGTAGTTTAGTTTAGTTTAGCTAATTTTTGTTTAGTTTTGTTTAGTTTAGGATACGTTAGGTTAGTTTAGTTTAGTTTAGTTTAGTGTATGTTAGGTTAGGTTAGGCTAGATTAATTTAGTTTAGTTTATTTTAGTTTATAGTTTAGTTTAGTTTAGTTTATAATTTATTTTATAGTTTAGTATACTTTAGTTTATAGGTTAGTTTATAATTTAGTTAACATTTTAGTTTAGTTTAGTTTAGATTAGGTTAGAGAAGGTTAGGTTAGGTTAGGTTAGTTTAATTTAGTTTAGTTTAATTTAGTTTAGTTTAGTTTTTAGTTTAGTTTAGTTAAGTTTATAGTTCAATTTATAGTTTAGTTTAGTTGAGTTTATAGTTTAGTTTATCGTTTAGTTTAGTTTAGTATAGTTTAGTTCAGATTAGGTTAGAGTAGGTTGGTTTAGATTAGTTTAGTTTAGGGCAGTTTAGGTTAGTTTAAGTTACGTTATTTTGTTGAGTTTGGTTTAGTTTAGTTTAGTTTAGTTTAGTTTATAGTTTAGTTTATAGTTTAGTTTATAGTTTAGTTTAGATTAGTGTAGTATAGTTTGGTTTAATTTATTTTAGTTTAGTTTAGTTTAGTTTCGTTTAGCTTAGGTTATGTTACATTAGGTTAGCTTAGGTTAGCTTAGTTTACCCTGGTTTAGTTTAGGTTAGGTAAGGTTAGAATAGGTTAGTTAAGTTTAGTTTAGTTTAGTTTGGTTAGGTTTAGTTTAGTTTATAGTTTAGTTTAGTTTAGTTTATAGTTTAGTTTATAGTTTAGTTTAGATTATAGTTTAATTTATAGTTTAGTTTAGATTAGTTTAGTTTAATTTAGTTTAGCTTTCTTTAGTTTCGTTTAGTTTACCTTAGTTTAGGATATGTTAGGTTAGGTTAGGTTAGGTTAGGTTTGTTTAATTTAGTTTAGGTTAGGTTACGTTACGTTAGGTTAGGTTAGGTTAGGTTAGGTTAAGTTAGGTTAGTTTAGAATAGTTTAGTTTAGTATAATTTAGTTTATAGTTTAGTTTAGTTTAGTTTATAGTTTAATTTAGTTTAGTTTAGTTTAATTTAGTTTAGTTTAGTTTACTTTAGGTTAAGTTAGGTAAGTTTAATTTAGTTTAGTTTAGTTTAGTTAAGTTTAGTTTATAGTTCAGTTTATAGTTTGGTTTGCAGTTTAGTTTAGTTTAGTTCAGTTTAGGTTAAGTTATGTTAGGTTCGTTTAGTTTAATTTAGTTTAGATTAGGTTAGGTTATATTAGGTTAGGTTAGGGTAATTTAGTTTAGTTTAGCTTAATTTAGTTTAGTTTAGTTCAGTTTAGAATAGGTTAAGTTAGGTTAGGTTAGTTTAGATTAATTTAGTATATATTTTAGTTTATTTTAGTTTATAGTTTCATTTTCTTTAGTTTAGTTTAGGTTAGGTTAAGTTAGGTTAATTTAGTTTAGTTTAGGTTAGTTTAGGTGAGGTTAGGTTAGGTTAGTTTATTTCTATTTAGTTTATTGAAGTTTATAGTTTAGTTTAGTTTAGTTTATGGTTTAGTTTATAGTTTAGATTAGTTTAGAGTAGTATAGTTTGGTTTAGTTTACTTTAGTTTAGTTTAGTTTCGTTTAGGTTAGGTTATGTTAGGATAGGTTAGGTTAGGCTAGCTTAGTTTAGTTTAGTTCAGTATTTATTAGGTTAATTTGGTTAGTTAATATTAGTTTACTTTAGTTTAGTTAAGTTTAGTTATGTTTATAGATTAGTTTAATTTAGTTTCGTTTATAGTTTATATTATAGTTTAGTTTAGTTTAGTTTATAGTTTCGTTTATAGTTTAATTTAATTTAGTATAGTTTAATTTAGTTTAGCTTAGTTTAGTTAGTTTAGGTTAGTTTAGTTTAGGTTAGGTTATGTTAGGTTAGTTTAGAATAGTTTAGTTTAGGTTAGTTAAAGTTAAGTAAGAATAATTTAGTTAATTTTGGTTTAGAATAGTTTATAGTTTAGTTTATAGTTTAGTTTAGTTTATAGTTTAGTTAATTTAGTATAGTTTAGTTTAGTTTATGTTAGGTTAGTTTAGTTTAGTTTAGTTTTGGTCAGTTGAGGTTAGGTTTAGTCAGGTTAGGTTAGGTTAGTTTAGATTATTTTAAATTAGTTTAGTTTAGTTTAGTTTATAGTTTAGTTTAGTTTAGTTTATAGTTTAATTTACTTTAGTTTATTTTAATTTATTTTCGTTTAGTTTAGTTTACGTTAGGTTATATTAGGTTAATTTAGTTTAGTTTAGTTTAGGTTAGGTTAAGTTAGGTAAGTTTAATTTAGTTAAGTTTGGTTTAGTTTAGTTTATAGTTAGGTTTATAGTTTTGTTTATAATTTAGTTTAGTTTAGTTTCGTTTAGGATAGGTAACGTTAGGTTAGGTTATGTTAGATTAGGTTATGTTAGGTTAGTTTAATTCAGTTTAATTTAGTTTATGTTAGTTTAGGTTAGTTTAGTTGAGTTTAGTATTGTTTATAGTTTAGTATACTTAGTTTATAGTTTAGTTTAGTTTTGTTTATAGTTAAGTTTATAATTTAGTATAGTTTAGTTTAGTTTAATTTGGTTTAGCTAAGTTTAGTTTAGTTTAGTTTAGTTTAGTTTAGTTTTGGGTAGGTTATGTTAGGTTAGGTTAGGTTTGTTTAGTTTAGTTTAGGTTAGTTTAGGTTAGGTTAGGTTTGTTTAGTTGAGTTTAGTTTAGTTTAGGTTAGGTTAGGTAAGTTTAGGTTAGGTTGGGTTAGGTTAGTTTAGTTCAGTCTAGTTTATGTTAGGTTAGGTTAGTTTAGTTTAGTTAGGTTTTGTTTATAGTTTAGTTTAGTTTAGTTTATAGTTTAGTTCATAGTTTATTTTAGTTTAATATATAGTTTAATTTAGTTTAGTTTAGTTTAATTTAGTTTAATTTAGGTTAATTTAGTTTAGTTTAGTTTAGGTTAGGTTAGGTTAGGTTAAGTTAGTTCAGTTTAGAATAGTTTAGTTTAGTTTAAAATATAGTATCTTTAGTTTATAGTTTAGTTCATAGTTTTGTTTGGTTTAGTTTAATTTAGTTTAGGTTAGGTTAGAGTAGTTTAGTTTAGTTTAGTCTAGTTTAGGTTAGATTAGGTTAGGTTAATATAGTTTAGTTTAGTTTAGTTGAATTTAGTTTAGTTTAGTTTAGTTTAGGGTAGGTTAGGTTGGTTTAGTTTTAGTATAGTTTAGGTTCAGTTAGGTTAGTTTAGTTTAGTTTAGTTTATAGTTTAGTTTATACTTTAGTTTATATTTTAGTTTATAGTTTAGTTTAGTTTAGTGTAGTTTAGTTTGGTTTAGTTTTGTTTAGTTTAGTTTCGTTTAGTTTCGTTTAGGTTAGGTTATGTTAGATTAGGTTATATTAGGTTAGGTAAGCTTAGTTAAGTTTAGTTTACTTTAAGTTAGGTTAGGTTAGGTTAGGTTAGTTAAGATTAGTTTAGTTTAGTTTAGTTAGGTTTAGTTTAGTTTATAATTTAGTTCAGTTTAGTTTATAGCTTAGTTTATAGTTTAGTTTTGTTTATAGTTTAATTTATAGTTAAGTTTAGTTTAGTTTAGATTAATTAAGTTTAGCTTAGTTTAGTTTAGTTCAGTTTAGGTTATTTTAGGGTAGCTTATGTTAGGTTAGGTTAGGTTAGTTTAGTTTATAGTTTAATTTTTAGTTTAGTTTAGTTTACAGTTTAGTTTATAGTTTAGTTTAGTTTAGTTTATAATAGTTTAAGTTAGTTTATTTTAGGTTAGGTTAGGTTAGTTTACTTTAGTTTAGTTTAGGTTAGGTTGGGCTAGGTTAAGTTAGGTTAGGTTAGTTTAGATTAGTTTAGTTTAGTTTAATTTATAGTTTAATTTACTTTAGTTTATTATTTAATTTAGTTTAGTTTAGTTTATAGTTTCGTTTACAGTTTAGTTTGGTTTAGTTTAGTTTAATTTAGTTTAGCTTAGATTAGTTTAGTATGTTTTAGGTTAGGTTAAGTTAGGTCAGGTTAGTTGAGTTTAGATGAGTTTAATTTAGTTTAGTTTAGTTTATAGTTTAGTTTAGATTAATTTAGTTTATAGTTCAATTTATAGTTTAATTTAGTTTATAGTTTAGTTTATCGTTTAGTTTAGTTTAGTTTAGTTTAGTTAAGTATAGTTTAGGTTAGGTAAGGTTAGTTTAGATTAGTTTAGTTAGGGTCAGTTTAGGTTAGGTTAAGTTAGGTTAGGTTAGTTTAGTTTTGTTTATAGTTTAGTTTATTTTAGTTTACAGTTTATTGTACAGCTCAGTATAATTTAGTTTAGTATAGTATAGTTTACTTTAATTTAGGTTAGGTTGGGTTAGTTTAGTTTAGTTTATAGTTTAGTTTAGTTTAGTTTACAGTTTAGTTTATCCTTTAGTTTATAGTGTAGTTTATAGTTTATTTTAATTTAGTGTAGTTTAGGTGGGTTAGTTTAGTATAGTTTAGTTTACTTTAGGTTAGGTTAGATTATGTTAGGTTTGGTTAGCTTACTTTAGTTTAGTTTAGTTTAGGTTAGGTTAGGTTAGTTTAGTTTAGTTAACTTTGGTTTAGTTTAGTTTAGTTTAGTTTAGTTTATAGTTTAGTATATAGTTTAGTTTAGTTAAGTTTACAGTTTAATTTATAATTTATTTTAGTTTAGTTTAATTTAGTTTAGAGTAGGTTAGGTTAGGTTAGGTTAGTTTAGTTTAGTTTAGGTTAGGTAAGGTTAGGTTAGGTTAATTTAGTTTAGTTGAGTTTAATTTAGTTTAGTTTAGTTAATAGTTTAATTTATAGTTTAGTTTAGTTTTTTTATAGTTTTATTTAGATAATTTATAGTTTAATTTAGTTTAGTTTAATTTAGTTTAGTTTAGTTTCTAGTTTAGTTTAGTTTAGTTTAGTTTAGTTTAGGTTAAGTTATATTAGGTTCGTTTAGTTTAATTTCGTTTTGATTAGGTTAGATTAGATTACGTTAGGGCAGTTAAGTTTAGTTTAGTTGAATTTAGGTTATAGTTTGATTTATAGTTTAGTTTACTTTATAGTTTAGTTTAGTTGATTTATAGTTTAATTTACTTTAGTTTAGTTTATTTTAATTTAGTTTACTTTAGTTTATAGTTTTGTTTATAGTTTAGTTTAGTTTAGTTTAGGTTAATTTATGTTACGTTACTTTAGTTTAGTTTAGTTTAGTTTAGTTTAGGTTAGGTTAGGTAAGGTTAGGTTATGTTAGGTTAGTGTAGTTTAGTTTAGTATAGTTTAGGTTAGGTTAGTTTAGATTAGTTTAATTAGGGTCAGTTTAGGTTAGGTTAAGTTAGGTTAGGTTAGTTTAGTTTTGTTTATAGTTTAGTTTATTTTAGTTTACAGTTTATTGTACAGCTCAGTATAGTTTAGTTTAGTATAGTATAGTTTACTTTTATTTAGGTTAGGTTGGGTTAGTTTAGTTTAGTTTATAGTTTAGTTAATTTAGTTTACAGTTTAGTTTATCCTTTAGTTTATAGTGTAGTTTATAGTTTAGTTTAATTTAATGTAGTTTAGTTGGGTTAGTTTAGTATAGTTTAGTTTACTTTAGGTTAGGTTAGATTATGTTAGGTTTGGTTAGCTTACTTTAGTTTAGTTTAGTTTAGGTTAGGTTAGTTTAGTTTAGTTTAGTTAACTTTGGTTTAGTTTAGTTTAGTTTAGTTTAGTTTATAGTTTAGTATATAGTTTAGTTTAGTTAAGTTTATAGTTTAATTTATAATTTATTTTAGTTTAGTTTAATTTAGTTTAGAGAAGGTTAGGTTAGGTTAGGTTAGTTTAGTTTAGTTTAGGTTAGGTAAGGTTAGGTTAGGTTAATTTAGTTTAGTTGAGTTTAATTTAGTTTAGTTAATAGTTTAATTTATAGTTTAGTTTAGTTTTTTTATAGTTTTATTTAGATAATTTATAGTTTAATTTAGTTTAGTTTAGTTTAATTTAGTTTAGTTTAGTTTGTAGTTTAGTTTAGTTTAGTTTAGTTTAGTTTAGGTTAAGTTATATTAGGTTCGTTTAGTTTAATTTCGTTTAGATTAGGTTAGATTAGATTACGTTAGGGCAGTTAAGTTTAGTTTAGTTGAATTTAGGTTATAGTTTGATTTATAGTTTAGTTTAGTTTACTTTTTAGTTTAGTTTAGTTGATTTATAGTTTAATTTACTTTAGTTTAGTTTAGTTTCATTTTGTTTACTTTAGTTTATAGTTTTGTTTATAGTTTAGTTTAGTTTAGGTTAATTTATGTTACGTTACTTTAGTTTAGTTTAGTTTAGTTTGGGTTAGGTGAGGTAAGGTTAGGTTATGTTAGGTTAGTGTAGTTTAGTTTAGCTGAATTTTGTTTAGTTTAGTTTAGTTTAGGTTATGTTAGGTTAGTTTAGTTTAGTTTAATGTATGTTAGGTAAGGTTAGGTTAGTTTAGTTTAGTTTAGTTTAGTTTATAGTTTAGTTTAGTTTAGTTTATAATTTATTTTATAAAATAGTATACATTAATTTATAGATTAGTTTATAGTTTAGTTAAAATTTTAGTGTAGTTCCTTTTAGTTTAGGTTAGGTTACGGAAGGTTAGGTTAGGTTAGTTTAGATTAGTTTGGTTTATGTAAAGTTAGGTTAGGTTAGTTTAGTATAGTTTAGTTTACTTTTGTTTATAGTTTAGTTAAGTTTAGTTTATAGGTCAGTTTATAGTTTAGTTTAATTTAGGTTAGGTTGGGTTAGTTCAGTTTAATTTAGTTTGGGTTAGGTTAGGTCAGTTTAGTTTAGTTTACAGTTTAGTTTATTTTTAGTTTGTAGTGTAGTTTATAGTTTAGTTTAATTTAGTGTAGTTTAGTTTGGTTTAGTTTAGTATAGTTTCGTTTACATTAGGTTATGTTAGATTGGGTTAGGTTAGGTTAGCTTACTTTAGTTAAGTTTAGTTTAGGTTAGGTTAGGTTAGGTTAGTTTAGTATAGTTTAGTTTAATTTAGTTTAGTTTAGTTTAATTTAGTGTATAGTTTAGGTAATCGTTTAGTTTAGTTTAGATTAGTTTAGTTTAGGTCAGTTTAGTTTAGGTTAAGTTAGCTTAGGTTAGTTTAGATTAGTTTAGTTTAATTTAGTTTAGTTTATAGTTTAGTTTATTTTAGTTTGTATTTTAATTTATATTAGTTTAGCTTAGTTTAGGTTGGGTTATGTTAGATTAGGTTAAATTATGTTAGTTTGGTTTAGTTTAGTCTAGTTAAATTTAGTTTAGTTATACTTTAGTTTAGTTTAGTTTATAGTTTAGTTTAGTTTCCTTTATAGTTAAGTATATAGTTTAGTATAGTTTAGTTTAATTTAATTTAGTTTAGCTAAGTTTAGTTTAGTTTAGTTTAGTTTTGGGTAGGTTATGTTAGGTTAGGTTAGGTTAGTTTAGTTTAGTTTAGGTTAGGTTAGGTTAGGTTAGGTTAGGTTAGGTTAGTTTAGTTTAGTTGAGTTTAGTTTAGTTTAGGTTAGGTAAGCTACGGTTATGTTAGGTTAGGTTAGTTTAGTTTAGTCTAGTTTATGTTAGGTTAGGTTAGTTTAGTTTAGTTTTGTTTTGTTTATAGTTTAGTTTAGTTTAGTTTATAGTTTAGTTCATAGTTTATTTTAGTTTTATATATAGTTTAATTAAATTAGTTTAGTTTAATTTAGGTTAATTTAGTTCAGTTTAGGTTAGGTTAGGTTAGGTTAGGTTAGGTTAAGTTAGTTCAGTTTAATATAGTTTAGTTTAGTTTAAAATATAGTATCTTTAGTTTATAGTTTAGTTCATAGTTTTGTTTAGTATAGTTTAGTTTAGGTTAGGTTAGAGTGGTTTAGTTTAGTTTAGTTTAATTTAGTTTAGGTTAGATTAGGTTAGGTTAGTGTAGTTTGGTTTAGTTGAATTTGGTTACTTTAGTTTAGTTTAGGGTAGGTTAGGTTGGTTTAGTTTTAGTATAGGTTAGGTTCAGTTAGCTTAGGTTAGATTAGTTTAGTTTAGTTTAATTTAGTTTAGTTTATAGTTTAGTTTATTTTAGTTTGTAGTTTAATTTAGTTTAGTTTAGTTTAATTTAGTTTAGGTTAGGTTAGGTTAGGCTAGTTTTGTTTAGTTTAGTTTGGGTTATGTTAGATTAGGTTAGATTAGGTTAGTTTGGTTTAGTTTAGTCTAGTTAAATTTAGTTTAGTTATACTTTAGTTTAGTTTAGTTTAGTTTATAGTTTAGTTTAGTTTTGTTTATAGGTAAGTTTATAATTTAGTATAGTTTAGTTTAGTTTAATTTAGTTTAGCTAAGTTTAGTTTAGTTTAGTTTAGTTTAGTTTTGGGTAGGTTATGTTAGGTTAGGTTAGGTTTGTTTAGTTTAGTTTAGGTTAGTTTAGGTTAGGTTAGGTTAGTTTAGTTTAGTTGAGCTTAGTTTAGTTTAGGTTAGGTTAGGTAAGTTTAGGTTAGGTTGGGTTAGGTTAGTTTAGTTCAGTCTAGTTTATGTTAGGTTAGGTTAGTTTAGTTTAGTTAGGTTTTGTTTATAGTTTAGTTTAGTTTATAGTTTAGTTCATAGTTTATTTTAGTTTAATATATAGTTTAATTTAGTTTAGTTTAGTTTAATTTAAATTAATTTAGTTTAGTTTAGTTTAGGTTAGGTTAGGTTAGGTTAGGTTAGGTTAGTTCAGTTTAGTATAGTTTAGTTTAGTTTAAAATATAGTATCTTTAGTTTATAGTTTTGTTTATAGTTTTGTTTAGTTTAGTTTAGTTTAGTTTAGGTTAGGTTAGAGTAGTTTTGTTTAGTTTAGTTTAATTTAGGTTAGATTAGGTTAGGTTAGTGTAGTTTAGTTTAGTTTAGTTGAATTTAGTTTAGTTTAGTTTAGGGTAGGTTAGGTTGGTTTAGTTTTAGTATAATTTAGTTTCAGTTAGGTTTTGTTAGTTTAGTTTAGTTTAGTTTATAGTTTAGTTTATATTTTAGTTTATATTTTACTTTATAGTTTAGTTTATTTTAGTGTAGTTTAGTTTGGTTTAGTTTTGTTTAGTTTAGTTTTGTTTAGTTTCGTTTAGGTTAGGTTATGTTAGATTAGGTTAGATTAGGTTAGGTAAGCTTAGTTTAGTTTAGTTTACTTTAAGTTAGGTTAGGTTAGGTTAGGTTAGTTAAGATTAGTTTAGTTTAGTTTACTTAGGTTTAGTTTAGTTTATAATTTAGTTCAGTTTAGTTTATAGCTTAGTTTATAGTTTAGTTTAGTTTATAGTTTAATTTATAGTTTAGTTTAGTTTACTTTATAGTTTAGTTTAGTTAATTTATAGTTTAATTTACTTTAGTTTAGTCTAGTTTAATTTAGTTTACTTTAATTAATAGTTTAGTTTATAGTTTAGTTTAGTTTAGTTTAGATAAGGTTATGTTAGATTAGGTTAGGTTAGGTTAGTTTGGTTTAGTTTAGTCTAGTTAAGTTTAGTTTAGTTTATTTTATACTTTAGTTTAGTTTTGTTGATAGTTTGGTTTGCAGTTTAGTATAGTTTAGTTTAGTTCAATTTAGATTAGGTTATGAAAGGTTAGGGTAGGTTAGTTTAGTTTAGTTTAGTTTATGTTATGTTAGGTTAGTTTAGTTTAATTTATATTATAATTTAGTTTATAGTTTATTTTTGTTTAGTTTGTAGTTTAATTTAGTTTAGTTTAGTTTAGTTTAGTTTAGTTTAGTTTAGGTTAGGTTAGGTTAGGTTAGGTTAGGTTAGTTTAGTTTTGTATAGTTTAGTTTAGTTTAAAATAAAGTATCTTTAGTTTATAGTTTAGTTCATAGTTTTGTTTAGTTTTGTTTAGTTTAGTTTAGGTTAGGTTAGAGTAGCTTAGTTTAGTTTAGTTTAGGTTAGAATAGGTTAGGTTAGTGTAGTTTAGTTTAGTTTAGTTTAATTTAATTTAATTTTGTTTAGTTTAGTTTAGGTTAGGTTAGGTTAGTTTAGTTTAGTATAGGTTAGGTTAAGTTAGGTAAGGGTAGTTTAGTTTATAGTTTAGTTTAGTTTAGTTTAGGTTAAGTTATGATAGGTGCGTTTATTTTAATTTAGTTTAGATTAGGTTACGTTAGATTAGGTTAGGGTAGTTGAGTTTACTTTAGTTGAATTTAGTTTATAGTTTAATTTATAGTTTAGTTTAGTTTACTTTATATTTTAGTTTAGTTAATTTATAGTTTAATTTACTTTAGTTTAGTGTAGTTTAATTTAGTTTACTTTAATTTATAGTTTTGTTTATAATTTAGTTTAGTTTAGGTTAATTTATGCTAGGTTAGGTTAGTTTAGTTTATTTTAGGTTAGGTTAGGTTAGGTTAGTGTAGTTTAGTTTAGTTTAGCTAATTTTTGTTTAGTTTTGTTTAGTTTAGGATACGTTAGGTTAGTTTAGTTTAGTTTAGTTTAGTTTAGTGTATGTTAGGTTAGGTTAGGCTAGATTAATTTAGTTTAGTTTATTTTAGTTTATAGTTTAGTTTAGTTTAGTTTATAATTTATTTTATAGTTTAGTATACTTTAGTTTATAGGTTAGTTTATAATTTAGTTAACATTTTAGTTTAGTTTAGTTTAGATTAGGTTAGAGAAGGTTAGGTTAGGTTAGGTTAGTTTAATTTAGTTTAGTTTAATTTAGTTTAGTTTAGTTTTTAGTTTAGTTTAGTTAAGTTTATAGTTCAATTTATAGTTTAGTTTAGTTGAGTTTATAGTTTAGTTTATCGTTTAGTTTAGTTTAGTATAGTTTAGTTCAGATTAGGTTAGAGTAGGTTGGTTTAGATTAGTTTAGTTTAGGGCAGTTTAGGTTAGTTTAAGTTACGTTATTTTGTTGAGTTTGGTTTAGTTTAGTTTAGTTTAGTTTAGTTTATAGTTTAGTTTATAGTTTAGTTTATAGTTTAGTTTAGATTAGTGTAGTATAGTTTGGTTTAATTTATTTTAGTTTAGTTTAGTTTAGTTTCGTTTAGCTTAGGTTATGTTACATTAGGTTAGCTTAGGTTAGCTTAGTTTACCCTGGTTTAGTTTAGGTTAGGTAAGGTTAGAATAGGTTAGTTAAGTTTAGTTTAGTTTAGTTTAGTTAGGTTTAGTTTAGTTTATAGTTTAGTTTAGTTTAGTTTATAGTTTAGTTTATAGTTTAGTTTAGATTATAGTTTAATTTATAGTTTAGTTTAGATTAGTTTAGTTTAATTTAGTTTAGCTTTCTTTAGTTTCGTTTAGTTTACCTTAGTTTAGGATATGTTAGGTTAGGTTAGGTTAGGTTAGGTTTGTTTAATTTAGTTTAGGTTAGGTTAGGTTACGTTAGGTTAGGTTAGGTTAGGTTAGGTTAAGTTAGGTTAGTTTAGAATAGTTTAGTTTAGTATAATTTAGTTTATAGTTTAGTTTAGTTTAGTTTATAGTTTAATTTAGTTTAGTTTAGTTTAATTTAGTTTAGTTTAGTTTACTTTAGGTTAAGTTAGGTAAGTTTAATTTAGTTTAGTTTAGTTAAGTTTAGTTTATAGTTCAGTTTATAGTTTGGTTTGCAGTTTAGTTTAGTTTAGTTCAGTTTAGGTTAAGTTATGTTAGGTTCGTTTAGTTTAATTTAGTTTAGATTAGGTTAGGTTATATTAGGTTAGGTTAGGGTAATTTAGTTTAGTTTAGCTTAATTTAGTTTAGTTTAGTTCAGTTTAGAATAGATTAAGTTAGGTTAGGTTAGTTTAGATTAATTTAGTATATATTTTAGTTTATTTTAGTTTATAGTTTCATTTTCTTTAGTTTAGTTTAGGTTAGGTTAAGTTAGGTTAATTTAGTTTAGTTTAGGTTAGTTTAGGTGAGGTTAGGTTAGGTTAGTTTATTTCTATTTAGTTTATTGAAGTTTATAGTTTAGTTTAGTTTAGTTTATGGTTTAGTTTATAGTTTAGATTAGTTTAGAGTAGTATAGTTTGGTTTAGTTTACTTTAGTTTAGTTTAGTTTCGTTTAGGTTAGGTTATGTTAGGATAGGTTAGGTTAGGCTAGCTTAGTTTAGTTTAGTTCAGTATTATTAGGTTAATTTGGTTAGTTAATATTAGTTTACTTTAGTTTAGTTAAGTTTAGTTATGTTTATAGATTAGTTTAATTTAGTTTCGTTTATAGTTTATATTATAGTTTAGTTTAGTTTAGTTTATAGTTTCGTTTATAGTTTAATTTTGTTTAGTATAGTTTAATTTAGTTTAGCTTAGTTTAGTTAGTTTAGGTTAGTTTAGTTTAGGTTAGGTTATGTTAGGTTAGTTTAGAATAGTTTAGTTTAGGTTAGTTAAAGTTAAGTAAGAATAATTTAGTTAATTTTGGTTTAGAATAGTTTATAGTTTAGTTTATAGTTTAGTTTAGTTTATAGTTTAGCTAATTTAGTATAGTTTAGTTTAGTTTATGTTAGGTTAGTTTAGTTTAGTTTAGTTTTGGTCAGTTGAGGTTAGGTTTAGTCAGGTTAGGTTAGGTTAGTTTAGATTATTTTAAATTAGTTTAGTTTAGTTTAGTTTATAGTTTAGTTTAGTTTAGTTTATAGTTTAATTTACTTTAGTTTAGTTTAATTTATTTTCGTTTAGTTTAGTTTACGTTAGGTTATATTAGGTTAATTTAGTTTAGTTTAGTTTAGGTTAGGTTAAGTTAGGTAAGTTTAATTTAGTTAAGTTTGGTTTAGTTTAGTTTATAGTTTAGTTTATAGTTTTGTTTATTATTTAGTTTAGTTTAGTTTCGTTTAGGATAGGTAACGTTAGGTTAGGTTATGTTAGATTAGGTTATGTTAGGTTAGTTTAATTCAGTTTAATTTAGTTTATGTTAGTTTAGGTTAGTTTAGTTGAGTTTAGTATTGTTTATAGTTTAGTATACTTAGTTTATAGTTTAGTTTAGTTTTGTTTATAGTTAAGTTTATAATTTAGTATAGTTTAGTTTAGTTTAATTTGGTTTAGCTAAGTTTAGTTTAGTTTAGTTTAGTTTAGTTTAGTTTTGGGTAGGTTATGTTAGGTTAGGTTAGGTTTGTTTAGTTTAGTTTAGGTTAGTTTAGGTTAGGTTAGGTTTGTTTAGTTGAGTTTAGTTTAGTTTAGTTTAGGTTTGGTTGGGTTAGGTTAGTTTAGTTTAGTCTAGTTTATGTTAGGTTAGGTTAGTTTAGTTTAGTTAGGTTTTGTTTATAGTTTAGTTTAGTTTAGTTTATAGTTTAGTTCATAGTTTATTTTAGTTTAATATATAGTTTAATTTAGTTTAGTTTAGTTTAATTTAGTTTAATTTAGGTTAATTTAGTTTAGTTTAGTTTAGGTTAGGTTAGGTTAAGTTAGTTCAGTTTAGAATAGTTTAGTTTAGTTTAAAATATAGTATCTTTAGTTTATAGTTTAGTTCATAGTTTTGTTTGGTTTAGTTTAATTTAGTTTAGGTTAGGTTAGAGTAGTTTAGTTTAGTTTAGTCTAGTTTAGGTTAGGTTAGGTTGGTTTAGTTTTAGTATAGTTTAGGTTCAGTTAGGTTAGGTTAGTTTAGTTTAGTTTAGTTTAGTTGAATTTAGTTTAGTTTAGTTTAGTTTAGGGTAGGTTAGGTTGGTTTAGTTTTAGTATAGTTTAGGTTCAGTTAGGTTAGGTTAGTTTAGTTTAGTTTAGTTTATAGTTTAGTTTATACTTTAGTTTATATTTTAGTTTATAGTTTAGTTTAGTTTAGTGTAGTTTAGTTTGGTTTAGTTTTGTTTAGTTTAGTTTCGTTTAGTTTCGTTTAGGTTAGGTTATGTTAGATTAGGTTAGATTAGGTTAGGTAAGCTTTGTTAAGTTTAGTTTACTTTAAGTTAGGTTAGGTTAGGTTAGGTTAGTTAAGATTAGTTTAGTTTAGTTTAGTTAGGTTTAGTTTAGTTTATAATTTAGTTCAGTTTAGTTTATAGCTTAGTTTATAGTTTAGTTTTGTTTATAGTTTAATTTATAGTTAAGTTTAGTTTAGTTTAGTTTAATTAAGTTTAGCTTAGTTTAGTTTAGTTCAGTTTAGGTTATTTTAGGGTAGCTTATGTTAGGTTAGGTTAGGTTAGTTTAGTTTATAGTTTAATTTTTAGTTTAGTTTAGTTTACAGTTTAGTTTATAGTTTAGTTTAGTTTAGTTTATAATAGTTTAAGTTAGTTTAGTTTAGGTTAGGTTAGGTTAGTTTACTTTAGTTTAGTTTAGGTTAGGTTGGGCTAGGTTAAGTTAGGTTAGGTTAGTTTAGATTAGTTTAGTTTAGTTTAATTTATAGTTTAATTTACTTTAGTTTATTATTTAATTTAGTTTAGTTTAGTTTATAGTTTCGTTTACAGTTTAGTTTGGTTTAGTTTAGTTTAATTTAGTTTAGCTTAGATTAGTTTAGTATGTTTTAGGTTAGGTTAAGTTAGGTCAGGTTAGTTGAGTTTAGATGAGTTTAATTTAGTTTAGTTTAGTTTATAGTTTAGTTTAGATTAATTTAGTTTATAGTTCAATTTATAGTTTAATTTAGTTTATAGTTTAGTTTATCGTTTAGTTTAGTTTAGTTTAGTTTAGTTAAGTATAGTTTAGGTTTGGTAAGGTTAGTTTAGATTAGTTTAGTTAGGGTCAGTTTAGGTTAGGTTAAGTTAGGTTAGGTTAGTTTAGTTTTGTTTATAGTTTAGTTTATTTTAGTTTACAGTTTATTGTACAGCTCAGTATAGTTTAGTTTAGTATAGTATAGTTTACTTTAATTTAGGTTAGGTTGGGTTAGTTTAGTTTAGTTTATAGTTTAGTTTAGTTTAGTTTACAGTTTAGTTTATCCTTTAGTTTATAGTGTAGTTTATAGTTTATTTTAATTTAGTGTAGTTTAGGTGGGTTAGTTTAGTATAGTTTAGTTTACTTTAGGTTAGGTTAGATTATGTTAGGTTTGGTTAGCTTACTTTAGTTTAGTTTAGTTTAGGTTAGGTTAGGTTAGTTTAGTTTAGTTAACTTTGGTTTAGTTTAGTTTAGTTTAGTTTAGTTTATAGTTTAGTATATAGTTTAGTTTAGTTAAGTTTATAGTTTAATTTATAATTTATTTTAGTTTAGTTTAATTTAGTTTAGAGTAGGTTAGGTTAGGTTAGGTTAGTTTAGTTTAGTTTAGGTTAGGTAAGGTTAGGTTAGGTTAATTTAGTTTAGTTGAGTTTAATTTAGTTTAGTTTAGTTAATAGTTTAATTTATAGTTTAGTTTAGTTTTTTTATAGTTTTATTTAGATAATTTATAGTTTAATTTACTTTAGTTTAATTTAGTTTAGTTTAGTTTCTAGTTTAGTTTAGTTTAGTTTAGTTTAGTTTAGGTTAAGTTATATTAGGTTCGTTTAGTTTAATTTCGTTTTGATTAGGTTAGATTAGATTACGTTAGGGCAGTTAAGTTTAGTTTAGTTGAATTTAGGTTATAGTTTGATTTATAGTTTAGTTTACTTTATAGTTTAGTTTAGTTGATTTATAGTTTAATTTACTTTAGTTTAGTTTATTTTAATTTAGTTTACTTTAGTTTATAGTTTTGTTTATAGTTTAG
Organism: Metallyticus violacea; assembly: GCA_030762175.1. Taxonomy (NCBI): domain Eukaryota; kingdom Metazoa; phylum Arthropoda; class Insecta; order Mantodea; family Metallyticidae; genus Metallyticus; species Metallyticus violacea. The sequence goes on along the minus strand of CM060835.1, from coordinate 97,217,877 downwards.
TTTAGTTTAGTTTAGGTTAATTTATGTTACGTTACTTTAGTTTAGTTTAGTTTAGTTTAGTTTAGGTTAGGTTAGGTAAGGTTAGGTTATGTTAGGTTAGTGTAGTTTAGTTTAGTATAGTTTAGGTTAGGTTAGTTTAGATTAGTTTAATTAGGGTCAGTTTAGATTAGGTTAAGTTAGGTTAGGTTAGTTTAGTTTTGTTTATAGTTTAGTTTATTTTAGTTTACAGTTTATTGTACAGCTCAGTATAGTTTAGTTTAGTATAGTATAGTTTACTTTTATTTAGGTTAGGTTGGGTTAGTTTAGTTTAGTTTATAGTTTAGTTAATTTAGTTTACAGTTTAGTTTATCCTTTAGTTTATAGTGTAGTTTATAGTTTAGTTTAATTTAATGTAGTTTAGTTGGGCTAGTTTAGTATAGTTTAGTTTACTTTAGGTTAGGTTAGATTATGTTAGGTTTGGTTAGCTTACTTTAGTTTAGTTTAGTTTAGGTTAGGTTAGTTTAGTTTAGTTTAGTTAACTTTGGTTTAGTTTAGTTTAGTTTAGTTTAGTTTAGTTTATAGTTTAGTATATAGTTTAGTTTAGTTAAGTTTATAGTTTAATTTATAATTTATTTTAGTTTAGTTTAATTTAGTTTAGAGAAGGTTAGGTTAGGTTAGGTTAGTTTAGTTTAGGTTAGGTAAGGTTAGGTTAGGTTAATTTAGTTTAGTTGAGTTTAATTTAGTTTAGTTAATAGTTTAATTTATAGTTTAGTTTAGTTTTTTTATAGTTTTATTTAGATAATTTATAGTTTAATTTAGTTTAGTTTAGTTTAATTTAGTTTAGTTTAGTTTGTAGTTTAGTTTAGTTTAGTTTAGTTTAGTTTAGGTTAAGTTATATTAGGTTCGTTTAGTTTAATTTCGTTTAGATTAGGTTAGATTAGATTACGTTAGGGCAGTTAAGTTTAGTTTAGTTGAATTTAGGTTATAGTTTGATTTATAGTTTAGTTTAGTTTACTTTATAGTTTAGTTTAGTTGATTTATAGTTTAATTTACTTTAGTTTAGTTTAGTTTCATTTAGTTTACTTTAGTTTATAGTTTTGTTTATAGTTTAGTTTAGTTTAGGTTAATTTATGTTACGTTACTTTAGTTTAGTTTAGTTTAGTTTGGGTTAGGTGAGGTAAGGTTAGGTTATGTTAGGTTAGTGTAGTTTAGTTTAGCTGAATTTTGTTTAGTTTAGTTTAGTTTAGGTTATGTTAGGTTAGTTTAGTTTAGTTTAGTTTATAGTTTAGTTTAGTTTAGTTTATAATTTATTTTATAAAATAGTATACATTAATTTATAGATTAGTTTATAGTTTAGTTAAAATTTTAGTGTAGTTCCTTTTAGTTTAGGTTAGGTTACGGAAGGTTAGGTTAGGTTAGTTTAGATTAGTTTGGTTTATGTAAAGTTAGGTTAGGTTAGTTTAGTATAGTTTAGTTTACTTTTGTTTATAGTTTAGTTAAGTTTAGTTTATAGGTCAGTTTATAGTTTAGTTTAATTTAGGTTAGGTTGGGTTAGTTCAGTTTAGTTTAGTTTGGGTTAGGTTAGGTCAGTTTAGTTTAGTTTACAGTTTAGTTTATTTTTAGTTTGTAGTGTAGTTTATAGTTTAGTTTAATTTAGTGTAGTTTAGTTTGGTTTAGTTTAGTATAGTTTCGTTTACATTAGGTTATGTTAGATTGGGTTAGGTTAGGTTAGCTTACTTTAGTTTAGTTTAGTTTAGGTTAGGTTAGGTTAGGTTAGTTTAGTTAAGTTTAGTTTAATTTAGTTTAGTTTATAGTTTAGTTTATTTTAGTTTGTATTTTAATTTAGATTAGTTTAGCTTAGTTTAGGTTGGGTTATGTTAGATTAGGTTAAATTATGTTAGTTTGGTTTAGTTTAGTCTAGTTAAATTTAGTTTAGTTATACTTTAGTTTAGTTTAGTTTATAGTTTAGTTTAGTTTCCTTTATAGTTAAGTATATAGTTTAGTATAGTTTAGTTTAATTTAATTTAGTTTAGCTAAGTTTAGTTTAGTTTAGTTTAGTTTAGTTTTGGGTAGGTTATGTTAGGTTAGGTTAGGTTAGTTTAGTTTAGTTTAGGTTAGGTTAGGTTAGGTTAGGTTAGGTTAGTTTAGTTTAGTTGAGTTTAGTTTAGTTTAGGTTAGGTAAGCTAAGGTTATGTTAGGTTAGGTTAGTTTAGTTTAGTCTAGTTTATGTTAGGTTAGGTTAGTTTAGTTTAGTTTTGTTTTGTTTATAGTTTAGTTTAGTTTATAGTTTAGTTCATAGTTTATTTTAGTTTTATATATAGTTTAATTAAATTAGTTTAGTTTAATTTAGGTTAATTTAGTTCAGTTTAGGTTAGGTTAGGTTAGGTTAGGTTAGGTTAAGTTAGTTCAGTTTAATATAGTTTAGTTTAGTTTAAAATATAGTATCTTTAGTTTATAGTTTAGTTCATAGTTTTGTTTAGTATAGTTTAGTTTAGGTTAGGTTAGAGTGGTTTAGTTTAGTTTAGTTTAATTTAGTTTAGGTTAGATTAGGTTAGGTTAGTGTAGTTTGGTTTAGTTGAATTTGGTTACTTTAGTTTAGTTTAGGGTAGGTTAGGTTGGTTTAGTTTTAGTATAGGTTAGGTTCAGTTAGCTTAGGTTAGATTAGTTTAGTTTAGTTTAATTTAGTTTAGTTTATAGTTTAATTTATTTTAGTTTGTAGTTTAATTTAGTTTAGTTTAGTTTAATTTAGTTTAGGTTAGGTTAGGTTAGGCTAGTTTTGTTTAGTTTAGTTTGGGTTATGTTAGATTAGGTTAGATTAGGTTAGTTTGGTTTAGTTTAGTCTAGTTAAATTTAGTTTAGTTATACTTTAGTTTAGTTTAGTTTAGTTTATAGTTTAGTTTAGTTTTGTTTATAGGTAAGTTTATAATTTAGTATAGTTTAGTTTAGTTTAATTTAGTTTAGCTAAGTTTAGTTTAGTTTAGTTTAGTTTAGTTTTGGGTAGGTTATGTTAGGTTAGGTTAGGTTTGTTTAGTTTAGTTTAGGTTAGTTTAGGTTAGGTTAGGTTAGTTTAGTTTAGTTGAGCTTAGTTTAGTTTAGGTTAGGTTAGGTAAGTTTAGGTTAGGTTGGGTTAGGTTAGTTTAGTTCAGTCTAGTTTATGTTAGGTTAGGTTAGTTTAGTTTAGTTAGGTTTTGTTTATAGTTTAGTTTAGTTTATAGTTTAGTTCATAGTTTATTTTAGTTTAATATATAGTTTAATTTAGTTTAGTTTAGTTTAATTTAAATTAATTTAGTTTAGTTTAGTTTAGGTTAGGTTAGGTTAGGTTAGGTTAGGTTAGGTTAGTTCAGTTTAGTATAGTTTAGTTTAGTTTAAAATATAGTATCTTTAGTTTATAGTTTTGTTTATAGTTTTGTTTAGTTTAGTTTAGTTTAGTTTAGGTTAGGTTAGAGTAGTTTTGTTTAGTTTAGTTTAATTTATGTTAGATTAGGTTAGGTTAGTGTAGTTTAGTTTAGTTTAGTTGAATTTAGTTTAGTTTAGTTTAGTTTAGGGTAGGTTAGGTTGGTTTAGTTTTAGTATAATTTAGTTTCAGTTAGGTTTTGTTAGTTTAGTTTAGTTTAGTTTATAGTTTAGTTTATATTTTAGTTTATATTTTACTTTATAGTTTAGTTTAGTTTAGTGTAGTTTAGTTTGGTTTAGTTTTGTTTAGTTTAGTTTTGTTTAGTTTCGTTTAGGTTAGGTTATGTTAGATTAGGTTAGATTAGGTTAGGTAAGCTTAGTTTAGTTTAGTTTACTTTAAGTTAGGTTAGGTTAGGTTAGGTTAGTTAAGATTAGTTTAGTTTAGTTTATTTAGGTTTAGTTTAGTTTATAATTTAGTTCAGTTTAGTTTATAGCTTAGTTTATAGTTTAGTTTAGTTTATAGTTTAATTTATAGTTTAGTTTAGTTTACTTTATAGTTTAGTTTAGTTAATTTATAGTTTAATTTACTTTAGTTTAGTCTAGTTTAATTTAGTTTACTTTAATTAATAGTTTTGTTTATAGTTTAGTTTAGTTTAGTTTAGATAAGGTTATGTTAGATTAGGTTAGGTTAGGTTAGTTTGGTTTAGTTTAGTCTAGTTAAGTTTAGTTTAGTTTATTTTATACTTTAGTTTAGTTTTGTTGATAGTTTGGTTTGCAGTTTAGTATAGTTTAGTTTAGTTCAATTTAGATTAGGTTATGAAAGGTTAGGGTAGGTTAGTTTAGTTTAGTTTAGTTTATGTTATGTTAGGTTAGTTTAGTTTAATTTATATTATAATTTAGTTTATAGTTTATTTTTGTTTAGTTTGTAGTTTAATTTAGTTTAGTTTAGTTTAGTTTAGTTTAGTTTAGGTTAGGTTAGGTTAGGTTAGGTTAGGTTAGTTTAGTTTAGTATAGTTTAGTTTAGTTTAAAATATAGTATCTTTAGTTTATAGTTTAGTTCATAGTTTTGTTTAGTTTTGTTTAGTTTAGTTTAGGTTAGGTTAGAGTAGCTTAGTTTAGTTTAGTTTAGGTTAGAATAGGTTAGGTTAGTGTAGTTTAGTTTAGTTTAGTTTAATTTAATTTAGTTTTGTTTAGTTTAGTTTAGGTTAGGTTAGGTTAGTTTAGTTTAGTATAGGTTAGGTTAAGTTAGGTAAGGGTAGTTTAGTTTATAGTTTAGTTTAGTTTAGTTTAGGTTAAGTTATGATAGGTGCGTTTATTTTAATTTAGTTTAGATTAGGTTACGTTAGATTAGGTTAGGGTAGTTGAGTTTACTTTAGTTGAATTTAGTTTATAGTTTAATTTATAGTTTAGTTTAGTTTACTTTATATTTTAGTTTAGTTAATTTATAGTTTAATTTACTTTAGTTTAGTGTAGTTTAATTTAGTTTACTTTAATTTATAGTTTTGTTTATAATTTAGTTTAGTTTAGGTTAATTTATGCTAGGTTAGGTTAGTTTAGTTTATTTTAGGTTAGGTTAGGTTAGGTTAGTGTAGTTTAGTTTAGTTTAGCTAATTTTTGTTTAGTTTTGTTTAGTTTAGGATACGTTAGGTTAGTTTAGTTTAGTTTAGTTTAGTGTATGTTAGGTTAGGTTAGGCTAGATTAATTTAGTTTAGTTTATTTTAGTTTATAGTTTAGTTTAGTTTAGTTTATAATTTATTTTATAGTTTAGTATACTTTAGTTTATAGGTTAGTTTATAATTTAGTTAACATTTTAGTTTAGTTTAGTTTAGATTAGGTTAGAGAAGGTTAGGTTAGGTTAGGTTAGTTTAATTTAGTTTAGTTTAATTTAGTTTAGTTTAGTTTTTAGTTTAGTTTAGTTAAGTTTATAGTTCAATTTATAGTTTAGTTTAGTTGAGTTTATAGTTTAGTTTATCGTTTAGTTTAGTTTAGTATAGTTTAGTTCAGATTAGGTTAGAGTAGGTTGGTTTAGATTAGTTTAGTTTAGGGCAGTTTAGGTTAGTTTAAGTTACGTTATTTTGTTGAGTTTGGTTTAGTTTAGTTTAGTTTAGTTTAGTTTATAGTTTAGTTTATAGTTTAGTTTATAGTTTAGTTTAGATTAGTGTAGTATAGTTTGGTTTAATTTATTTTAGTTTAGTTTAGTTTATTTTCGTTTAGCTTAGGTTATGTTACATTAGGTTAGCTTAGGTTAGCTTAGTTTACCCTGGTTTAGTTTAGGTTAGGTAAGGTTAGAATAGGTTAGTTAAGTTTAGCTTAGTTTAGTTTAGTTAGGTTTAGTTTAGTTTATAGTTTAGTTTAGTTTATTTTATAGTTTAGTTTATAGTTTAGTTTAGATTATAGTTTAATTTATAGTTTAGTTTAGATTAGTTTAGTTTAATTTAGTTTAGCTTTCTTTAGTTTCGTTTAGTTTACCTTAGTTTAGGATATGTTAGGTTAGGTTAGGTTAGGTTAGGTTTGTTTAATTTAGTTTAGGTTAGGTTAGGTTACGTTAGGTTAGGTTAGGTTAGGTTAGGTTAATTTAGGTTAGTTTAGAATAGTTTAGTTTAGTATATTTTAGTTTATAGTTTAGTTTAGTTTAGTTTATAGTTTAATTTAGTTTAGTTTAGTTTACGTTAGGATAAGTTAGGTAAGTTTAATTTAGTTTAGTTTAGTTAAGTTTAGTTTATAGTTCAGTTTATAGTTTGGTTTGCAGTTTAGTTTAGTTTAGTTCAGTTTAAGTTAAGTTATGTTAGGTTCGTTTAGTTTTATTTTGTTTAGATTAGGTTAGGTTATATTAGGTTAGGTTAGGGTAGTTTAGTTTAGTTTAGCTTAATTTAGTTTAGTTTAGTTCCATTTAGGTTAGGTTAAGTTAGGTTAGGTTAGTTTAGATTAATTTAGTATATAGTTTAGTTTATTTTAGTTTATAGTTTCATTTTCTTTAGTTTAGTTTAGGTTAGGTTAAGTTAGGTTAATTTAGTTTAGTTTAGGTTAGTTTAGGTGAGGTTAGGTTAGGTTAGTTTATTTCTATTTAGTTTCTTCTAGTTTATAGTTTAGTTTAGTTTAGTTTATGGTTTAATTTATAGTTTAGATTAGTTTAGAGTAGTATAGTTTGCTTTAGTTTACTTTAGTTTAGTTTAGTTTCGTTTAGGTTAGGTTATGTTAGGATAGGTTAGGTTAGGCTAGCTTAGTTTAGTTTAGTTCAGTATTTATTAGGTTAGGTTAGGTTAGTTAATATTAGTTTACTTTAGTTTAGTTAAGTTTAGTTATGTTTATAGATTAGTTTAGTTTAGTTTCGTTTATAGTTTATATTATAGTTTAGTTTAGTTTAGTTTATAGTTTCGTTTATAGTTTAATTTTGTTTAGTATAGTTAAATTTAGTTTAGCTTAGTTTAGTTAGTTTAGGTTAGTTTAGTTTAAGTTAGGTTATATTAAGTTAGTTTAGAATAGTTTAGTTTAGGTTAGGTAAAGTTAAGTAAGTATAATTTAGTTAATTTTGGTTTAGAATAGTTTATAGTTTAGTTTATAGTTTAGTTTAGTTTATAGTTTAGTTTAAAGTTTAGTTAATTTAGTATAGTTTAGTTTAGTTTATGTTAGGTTAGTTTAGTTTAGTTTAGTTTAGGTCAGTTGAGGTTAGGTTTAGTTAGGTTAGGTTATTTTAGATTATTTTAAATTAGTTTAGTTTAGTTTAGTTTATAGTTTAGTTTAGTTTAGTTTATAGTTTAATTTACTTTAGTTTAGTTTAATTTATTTTCGTTTAGTTTAGTTTACGTTAGGTTATATTAGGTTAATTTAGTTTAGTTTAGTTTAGGTTATGTTAAGTTAGGTAAGTTTAATTTAGTTAAGTTTGGTTTAGTTTAGTTTATAGTTCAGTTTATAGTTTTGTTTATAATTTAGTTTAATTTAGTTTTGTTTAGGATAGGTAACGTTAGGTTAGGTTATGTTAGATTAGGTTATGTTAGGTTAGTTTAATTTAGTTTAATTTAGTTTATGTTAGTTTAGGTTAGTTTAGTTGAGTTTAGTATTGTTTATAGTTTAGTTTACTTAGTTTATAGTTTAGTTTAGTTTAGTTTAGTTTATAGTTTAGTTTAGTTTTGTTTATAGTTAAGTTTATAATTTAGTATAGTTTAGTTTAATTTAATTTGGTTTAGCTAAGTTTAGTTTAGTTTAGTTTAGTTTAGTTTTGGGTAGGTTATGTTAGGTTAGGTTAGGTTTGTTTAGTTTAGTTTAGGTTAGTTTAGGTTAGGTTAGGTTAGTTTAGTTGAGTTTAGTTTAATTTAGGTTAGGTTAGGTAAGTTTAGGTTAGGTTGGATTAGGTTAGTTTAGTTTAGTCTAGTTTATGTTAGGTTAGTTTAGTTTAGTTAGGTTTTGTTTATTGTTTAGTTTAGTTTAGTTTATAGTTTAGTTCATAGTTTATTTTAGTTTAATATATAGTTTAATTTAGTTTAGTTTAGTTTAATTTAGTTTAATTTAGGTTAATTTAGTTTAATTTAGTTTAGGTTAGGTTAGAGTAGTTTAGTTTAGTTTAGTCTAGTTTAGGTTTGATTAGGTTAGGTTTGTATAGTTTAGTTTAGTTTAGTTTAGTTGAATTTAGTTTAGTTTAGTTTAGTTTAGGGTAGGTTAGGTTGGTTTAGTTTTAGTATAGTTTAGGTTCAGTTATGTTAGGTTAGTTTAGTTTAGTTTAGTTTATAGTTTAGTTTATACTTTAGTTTATATTTTACTTTATAGTTTAGTTTAGTTTAGTGTAGTTTAGTTTGGTTTAGTTTTGTTTAGTTTCGTTTAGGTTAGGTTATGTTAGATTAGGTTAGATTAGGTTAGGTAAGCTTAGTTTAGTTTAGTTTACTTTAAGTTAGGTTAGGTTAGGTTAGGTTAGTTAAGATTAGTTTAGTTTAGTTTAGTTAGGTTTAGTTTAGTTTGTAATTAGTTCAGTTTCGTTTATAGCTTAGTTTATAGTTTAGTTTAGTTTATAGTTTAATTTATAGTTAAGTTTAGTTTAGTTTAGATTAATTAAGTTTAGCTTAGTTTAGTTTAGTTCAGTTTAGGTTATTTTAGGGTAGCTTATGTTAGGTTAGTTTAGGTTAGTTTAGTTTATAGTTTAATTTTTAGTTTAGTTTAGTTTATAGTTTAGTTTATAGTTTAGTTTAGTTTAGTTTATGATAGTTTAAGTTAGTTTAGTTTAGGTTAGGTTAGGTTAGTTTACTTTAGTTTAGTTTAGGTTAGGTTGGGCTAGGTTAAGTTAGGTTAGGTTAGTTTAGATTAGTTAAGTTTAGTTTAATTTATAGTTTAATTTACTTTAGTTTATTATTTAATTTAGTTTAGTTTAGTTTATAGTTTCGTTTACAGTTTAGTTTGGTTTAGTTTAGTTTAATTTAGTTTAGCTTTGATTAGTTTAGTTTGTTTTAGGTTAGGTTAAGTTAGGTGAGGTTAGTTTAGTTTAGATGAGTTTAATTTAGTTAATTTAGTTTATAGTTTAGTTTAGATTAATTTAGTTTATAGTTCAATTTATAGTTTAATTTAGTTTATAGTTTAGTTTATCGTTTAGTTTAGTTTAGTTTAGTTTAGTATAGTTTAGGTTAGGTTAGTTTAGATTAGTTTAGTTAGGGTCAGTTTAGGTTAGGTTAAGTTAGGTTAGGTTAGTTTAGTTTTGTTTATAGTTTAGATTATTTTAGTTTACAGTTTATTGTACAGCTCAGTATAGTTTAGTTTAGTATAGTATAGTTTACTTTAATTTAGGTTAGGTTGGGTTTGTTTAGTTTAGTTTATAGTTTAGTTTAGTTTAGTTTACAGTTTAGTTTATCCTTTAGTTTATAGTGTAGTTTATAGTTTAGTTTAATTTAGTGTAGTTTAGTTGGGTTAGTTTAGTATAGTTTAATTTACTTTAGGTTAGGTTAGATTATGTTAGGTTTGGTTAGCTTACTTTAGTTTAGTTTAGTTTAGGTTAGGTTAGGTTAGTTTAGTTTAGTTAACTTTGGTTTAGTTTAGTTTAGTTTAGTTTATAGTTTAGTATATAGTTTAGTTTAGTTAAGTTTATAGTTTAATTTATAATTTATTTTAGTTTAGTTTAATTTAGTTTAGAGTAGGTTAGGTTAGGTTAGGTTAGTTTAGTTTAGTTTAGGTTAGGTAAGGTTAGGTTAGGTTAATTTAGTTTAGTTGAGTTTAATTTAGTTTAGTTAATAGTTTAATTTATAGTTTAGTTTAGTTTTTTTATAGTTTTATTTAGATAATTTATAGTTTAATTTAGTTTAGTTTAGTTTAATTTAGTTTAGTTTAGTTTGTAGTTTAGTTTAGTTTAGTTTAGTTTAGTTTAGGTTAAGTTATATTAGGTTCGTTTAGTTTAATTTCGTTTAGATTAGGTTAGATTAGATTACGTTAGGGCAGTTAAGTTTGGTTTAGTTGAATTTAGGTTATAGTTTGATTTATTGTTTAGTTTAGTTTACTTTATAATTTAGTTTTGTTAATTTATAGTTTAATTTATAGTTATTTTTATAGTTAATTTAGTTTAGTTTATTTTAGGTTAAATTATGTTAATTTACTTTAGTTTAGTTTAGGTTAGGTTAGGTTGGGTTAGGTTAGTGTAGTTTAATTTAGTTTAGTTGAATTTAGTTTAGTTTATTTTAGTTTAGGTTACGTTAGGTTAGTTTAGTTTAGTTTAGTGTAGTTTAGTTTTGTTTGGTTAGGTTAGGTTAGGTTAGTTTAGATTAGTTTAGGTTAGGTTATGTTAGATTAGGTTAGGTTAGGTTAGTTTGGTTTAGTTTAGTCTAGTTAAATTTAGTTCAGTTTATTCTTTAGTTTAGTTTAGTTTATTTTATAGTTTAGTTTAGTTTTGTTTATAGTTTAGTTTGCAGTTTAGTATAGTTTAGTTTAGTTTAATTTAGTTTATTTTAAGTAAGGTTAGGTTAGGTTAGGTTAGTTTAGTTTAGTTTAGTTTATAAATTAGTTTATAGTTTAGTTTAGTTTAGTTTAGTGTGGGTTAGGTTAAGTAAGGTTATGTTAGTTTAGTTTAGTTTAGTTTATACTTTAGTTTAGTCTATAGTTTAGTTTAGTTTAGTTTATAATAGTTTAGTTTAGGTTAAGTTAGGTTAGTTTAGTTTAGTTTAGTTTAGGTTAAATTTGGCTGGGTTAAGTTAGGTTAGGTTAGTTTAGGCTAGTTTAGTTTAGTTTAGTTTATAGTCTAGTTTACTTTAGTTTTTTATTTAATTTAGTGTAAATTAGTTTATAGTTTAGTTTATAGTTTAGTTTAGTTTAGTTTGTAGTTTAATTTAGTTTTGTTTAATTTAGTTTAGTTTGGGTTAGGTTAGTTTAGTTTAGTTTCGTTTAATTTAGTTTAGTTCAGTTTATAGTTTAGTTATGTTTAGTTTATAGTTTAATTTATAATTTAGTTTAGTTTAGTTTATCTTTTAGTTTTTCGTTTAGTTTAGTTTAGATTAGTTTAGTTTAGGTCAGTTTAGGTTAGGTTAAGTTAGGTTAGGTTAGTTTAGATTAGTTTAGTTTAGTTTAGTTTATAGTTTAGTTTATTTTAGTTTACAGTTTAATTTAGTTTAATTTAGTTTAGTTTAGTTTACTTTAGGTTAGGTTAGGTTAGGTTAATTTAGTTTAGTTTAGGTTAGGTTAGGTAAGTTTAATTTAGTTTAGTTAGGTTTAGTTTAATTTATAATTTAGTTTATAGTTTTTTTATAGTTTAGTTTAGTTTATAGTTTAATTTAGTTTAGTTTAATTTAGTTTAATTTAGGTTAGGTTAGTTTATTTTAGTTTAGTTTAGTTTATGGTTTAGATTAGTTTAGTTTACAGGTTAGCTTAACCTTTAATTTATAGTGTAGTTTATAGTTTAGTTTAATTTAGTGTAGTTTAGTTTGGTGTAGTTTAGTATAGTTTTGTTTACCTTAGGTTAGGTGAGATTATGTTAGGTCAGGTTAGCTTACTTTAGTTTAGTTTAGGTTAGGTTAGATTAGGTAAGTTTAGTTAACTTTGGTTTAGTTTAGTTTAGTTAGTTTAGTTTATAATTTAGTTTATAGTTATGTTTAGTTTAGTTTATAGTTTAATTTATAATTTAGTGTAGTTTAGTTTAGTTTAGTTTAATTTAATTTTGAGTATGTTAGGTTAGGTTAGGTTAATTTAGTTTAGTTGAGTTTAATTTAGTTTAGTTTAGTTTATAATTTAATTTATAGTTTAGTTTAGTTTACTTTATAGTTTAATTTAGTTAATTTATAGTTTAATTTAGTTTAGTTTAGTTTAATTTAGTTTAGTTTAGATTATAGTTTTGTTTATAGTTTAGTTTAGTTTAGTTTAGGTTAAGTTAATTAGGTTCGTTTAGTTTAATTTAGTTTAGATTAGGTTACGTTAGATTAGGTTAGGTTAGTTAAGTTTAGTTTAGTTGAATTTAGTTTATAGTTTAATTTATAGTTTAGTTTAGTTTAGTTTATAGTTAAGCTTAGGTTAATTTATGTGAGGTTAGTTTAGTTTAGATTAGGTTATGTTAGGTTAGGCAAGGCTAGTGTAGTTTATTTTAGTTTAGCTAAATTTGGTTTAGTTTAGTTTAGGATACGTTAGGTTAGTTTAGTTTAGTTTAGTTAAGTGTATGTTAGGTTAGGTTAGTGTAATTTAGTTTAGTTTATTTTAGTTTATAGTTTAGTTTAGTTTACTTTATGATTTATTTTATAGTTTAGTATACGTTAGTTTATAGATTAGTTTATAGTTTAGATAATATTTTAGTTTAGTTTAGTTTAGATTAGGTTAGGGAAGGTTAGGTTAGGTTAGTTTATTTTAGTTTAGTTTATGTAAGGTTAGGTTAGGTTAGTTTAGTATAGTTTAGTTTAGTTTATAGTTTATTTTATTTTATTTTATAGTTTATATTATAGTTTTGTTTAGTTTAGTTTAGTTTAGTTAGTTTAGGTTAGGTTAGTTTAGAGTAGTTTAGTTTAGGTTAGGTTATGATAGGTTAGTGCAGTTTAATTTAATTTAGTTTAGTTTAGTTGAATTTAATTTATTTTAGTTAGGTCAGTTTAGGTAAGTTAGGTTAGTTTAGTTTAGTATAGGTTAGGTTAGGTTAGGTTGGGTTAAGTTAGTGTAGTTTCATTTAGTTTGGTTTATTTTAGTTTAGTTTAATATGAGGTTCCGTTTAGTTTAGTTTTGTTTAATTTAGTTTAGTTTATAGTTTAGTTGAGTTTAGGTTAGTTTAGTTGAGTTTAGTTTAGTTTAGTTTAGTTTAGTTTAGGTATAGGTTAGGTTAGGTTAGATTAACTTTGTTTAGGATAGGTTATGTTAGATTAGGTTAGGTTAGTTTGGTTTAGTTTAGTCTAGTTAAGTTTAGTTTAGTTTATACTTTAGTTTAGTTTAGTTTATTTTATAGTTTAGTTAAGTTTTGTTTATAGATTAGTTTGCAGTTTAGTATGTTTAGTTTAGTTTAATTTAGTTTAGCTAAGTTTAGTTTAGTTTAGTTTATAGTTTAATTTATAATTTAGTTTAGTTTAGTTTAATTTAGTTTAGGTTAGGTTAGGTTAGTTTAATTTAGTTGAGTTTAATTTAGTTTAGTTTAGTTTATAGTTTAATTTATAGTTTAGTTTAGTTTACTTTATAGTTTAGTTTAGATAATTTATAGTTTAATTTAGTTAAGTTTAGTTTAATGTAGTTTAGTTTAGTTTAGTTTGTAGTTTAGTTTAGTTTAGTTTAGTTTAGGTTAAGTTATGTTTGGTTCGTTTAGTTTAATTTAGTTTAGATTAGGTTAGATTAGATTACGTTAGGGCAGTTAAGTTTAGTTTAGTTGAATTTAGGTTATAGTTTGATTTATTGTTTAGTTTAGTTTACTTTATAATTTAGTTTAGTTAATTTAGTTTACTTTAGTTCATAGTTTGGTTTATAGTGTAGTTTAGTTTAGTTTAGGTTAGGTAAAGTAAAGTTAATTTAGGTTAGGTTAGTGTAGTTTAGTTTAGTTTAGCTGAATTTTGTTTAGTTTAGTTTAATTTAGGTTACGTTAGGATAGTTTAGTTTACTTTAGTGTATGTTAGGTTAGGTTAGTTTAGTTTAGTTTAGTTTAGTTTATAGTTTAGTTTAGTTTAGTTTATAATTTATTTTATAATTTAGTTTAGTTTTGTTTATAGTTTAGTTTGCAGTTTAGTTTAGTTTAGTTTAGTTAAAATTTTAGTTTAGTTTATTTTAGTTTAGGTTAGGTTACGGAAGGTTAGGTTAGGTTAGGTTAGTTTAGATTAGTTTGGTTTATGTAAAGTTAGGTTAGGTTAGTTTAGTATAGTTTAGTTTACTTTTGTTTACAGTTTAGTTAAGTTTAGTTTATAGTTCAGTTTATAGTTTAGTTTAGTTTAGGTTAGGTTGAGTTAGTTCAGTTTAGTTTAGAGATGGGTTAGGTTGGGTTAGTTTAGTTTAGTTTACAGTTTAGTTTATTCTTTAGTTTATAGTGTAGTTTATAGTTTAGTTTAATTTAGTGTAGTTTAGTTTGGTTCATTTTAGTATAGTTTCGTTTACGTTAGGTTATGTTAGATTAGGTTAGGTAAGGTTAGCTTACTTTAGTTTAGTTTAGGTTAGGTTAGGTTAGGTTAGTTTAGTTTAGTTAAGTTTAGTTTAATTTAGTCTAGTTTAGTTTAGTTTAGTGTATAGTTTAGGTAATCGTTTAGTTTAGTTTAGATTAGTTTAGTTTAGATTAGTTTAGTTTAATTTACTTTAGTTTATAGTTTAGTTTATTTAAGTTTGTACTTTAATTTAGATTAGTTTAGTTTAGTTAAGGTTGGGTTATGTTAGATTAGGTTAGATTAAGTTAGTTTGGTTTAATTTAGTCTAGTTAAATTTAGTTTAGTTATACTTTGGTTTAGTTTAGTTTAGTTTATAGATTAGTTTAGTTTTCTTTATAGTTAAGTTTATAGTTTAGTATAGTTTAGTTTAGTTTAATTTAGTTTAGCTAAGTTTAGTTTAGTTTAGTTTAGTTTAGTTTTGGGTAGGTTATGTTAGGTTAGGTTAGGTTAGTTTAGTTTAGTTTAGGTTAGGTTAGGTTCGGTTAGGTTAGTTTAGTTTAGTTGAGTTTAGTTTAGTTTAGGTTAGGTTAGGTTAGGTAAGGTTAGGTTAGGTAAGGTTAGGTTAGTTTAGTTTAGTCTAGTTTATGTTAGGTTAGGTTAGTTTAGTTTAGTTTAGTCTAGGTTAGGTTTCGCTAGGGTAAGTTAGGTTAGGTTAGTTTGGATTAGTTTAGTTTATATTTTAGTTTACTTTAGTTTATTATTTAATTTAGTGTAGTTTAGTTTATAGTTTCGTTTATAGTTTAGTTTGGTTTAGTTTAGTTTTTTTTAGTTTAGCTTAGATTAGTTTAGTTTGTCTTAGGTTAGGTTAGGTTAGGTAAGATTAGTTTAATTTAGTTGAGTTTAATTTAGTTTAGTTTAGTTTATATTTTAGTTTAGTTTAGTGTATAGTTCAGTTAGGTTAGCTTACTTTAGTTTAGTTTAGTTTAGGTTAGGTTAGGTTAGGTTAGGTTAGTTTATTTAACTTTGGTTTAGTTTAGTTTAGTTTAGTTTATAGTTTAGTTTATAGTTTAGTTTATATTAGTTTAGTTTACCTTATAGTTTAGTTTAGTTAATTTATATTTTAATTTAGTTTAGTTTAGTTTAATTTAGTTTAGTTTAGTTCATAGTTTT
Organism: Metallyticus violacea; assembly: GCA_030762175.1. NCBI lineage: Eukaryota > Metazoa > Arthropoda > Insecta > Mantodea > Metallyticidae > Metallyticus > Metallyticus violacea. The sequence goes on along the minus strand of CM060835.1, from coordinate 97,202,845 downwards.
GTTTATAGTTTAGTTTAGTTTAGTTTAGTTTAGTTTAGGTTATGTTAGGTTAGTTTAGTTTAGTTTAGTTTGGGTTAGGTTAGGCTAGGGTAGGTAAGTTTAATTTAGTTTAGTTTAATTTAGTTAAAATTAGTTTGTAGTTTAGTTTATAGTTTAGTTTGTAGTTTAGTTTAGTTTAGTTTAGTTTTGTTTAGTTTAGTTTAGGTTAAGTAATGTTTGGTTCGTTTTGTTTAATTTAGTTTAGATTAGGTTACGTTAGATTAGGTTAGGGTAGTTAAGTTCAGTTTAATTGAATTTATTTTGTAGTTTAATTTATAGTTTAGTTTAGTTTACTTTATAGTTTAGTTTAGTTAATTTATAGTTTATTTTATTTTAGTTTAATCTAGTTTAATTTAGTTTACTTTAGTTTATAGTTTTGTTTATAGTTTAGTTTAGTTTAGTTTAGGTTAATTTATGTTAGGTTTGTTTAGTTTAGACTAGTTTAGGTTAGGTTAGGTTAGGATAGGTTAGTGTAGTTTAGTTTAGTTTAGCTGAATTTTGTTTAGTTTAGTTTAGTTTAGGTTACCTTAGGTTAGTTTAGTTTAGTGTATGTTAGGTTAGGTTAGGTTAGTTTAATTTAGTTTAGTTTATTTCAGTTTATAGTTTAGTTTAGTTTAGTTTATAATTTATTTTATAATTTAGTATACTTTAGTTTATAGATTAGTTTATTATTTAGTTAATATTTTAGTTTATTTTAGTTTATGTTAGGTTAGGTTAGGCAAGGTTAGGTTAGGTTAGGTTAGGTTAGTTTAGTTTAGTTTAGTTTATGTAAGGTTAGGTTAGGTTAGTTTGGTATAGTTTAGTTTAGTTTAGTTTTGTTTATAGTTTAGTTTAGTTTAGTTTATTGTTCAGTTTATAGTTTATTTTAGTTTAGTTTAGGTTAGGTTGGGTTAGTTTAGTTTAGTTTAGGTTAGGTTAGGTTAAGTTACGTTAATTTAGTTTAGTATAGTTTAGTTTAGTTTAGTTTAGTTTATAGTTTAGTTCATTTTATTTTATAGTTTAGTTTATAGTTTGGTTTAGTTTAGTTTTGTTTAGTTAATTTAGGTTAGATTAGGTTAGGTTAGAGTAGTTTAGTTTAGGTTAGGTTATGATAGGTTAGTGCAGTTTAATTTAATTTAGTTTAGTTTAGTTGAATTTAATTTAGTTTAGTTAGGTCAGTTTAGGTAAGTTAGGTTAGTTTAGTTTAGTATAGGTTAGGTTACGTTAGGTAAGTTTAATTCAGTTTAGTTTAGTTTAGTTTATAGTTTAATTTATAGTTTTGCTTATAGTTAATTTAGTTTTGTTTAGTTTAGTTTAGTTTAGGTTAAATTATTTTAGGTTAGTTTAGTTTAGTTTAGTTTAGGTTAGGTTAGGTTGGGTTAGGTTAGTGTAGTTTCATCAATTTAGTTTATTTTAGTTTAGTTTAGTATGTAGTTCAATTAAGTTTTGTTTTGTTTAATTTAGTTTAGTTTATAGTTTAGTTGAGTTTAGGTTAGTTTAGTTGAGTTTTGCCTAGTTTAGTTTAGTTTAGGTTAGGTTAGGTTAGGTTAGGTTAGTTTATTTTAGTTTAGAATAGGTTATGATAGATTAGGTTAGGTTAGGTTGGTTTGGTTTAGTTTAGTCTAGTTAAGTTTAGTTTAGTTTATACTTTAGTTTAGTTTAGTTTATTTTATAGTTTAGTAAAGTTTTGTTTATAGTTTAGTTTGCAGTTTAGTATAGTTTAGTTTAGTTTAATTTAGTTTAGCTAAGTTTAGTTTAGATTAGTTTAGTTTAGTTTATAGTTCAATTTATAATTTAGTTTAGTTTAGTTTAGTTTAATTTAGTTTAGAGTAGGTTAGGTTAGGTTAGTTTAGTTTAGTTTAGTTTAGTTTAGTTTAGGTTAGGTTAGGTTAGTTTAATTTATTTGAGTTTAATTTAGTTTAGTTTAGTTTATAGTTTAATTTATAGCTTAGTTTAGTTTACTTTATAGTTTAGTTTAGTTAATTTATAGTTTCATTTAGTTTAGTTTAGTTTAATTTAGTTTCGTTTAGTTTATAGTTTGGTTTATAGTTTCGCTTAGTTTAGTTTAGTTTAGTTTAGGTTAAGTAATGTTAGGTTAGTTTAGTTTAGTTTAGTTCAGGTTCGGTTAGGTTAGGTTATGTAAGTTTAATTTAGTTCAGTTTAAATAGTTAAGTTTAGTTTATAGTTTAGTTTATAGTTTAGTTTGTAGTTTAGTTTAATTTAGTTTAGTTTAGTTTAGGTTAAGTTATGTTAGGTTCATTTAGTTTAATTTAGTTTAGATTAGGTTAGGTTAGGTTAGGGTATTTAAGTTTAGTTTAATTCAATTTAGTTTAGTTTAGTTCAGTTTAGGTTAGGTTAGGTTAGTTTATTTTAGTTGAGTTTAGGTTAGGTTAGGTTAGGTTAGTTTAGTTTAGTTTAGTTTATTTAAGTGTAGTTTAGATTATAGTTCAGTTTAGTTGAGTTTTGTTTAATTTAGTTTAGTTTGTAGTTTACTTGAGTTTAGGTTAGATTAGTTGAGTTTAGTTTAGTTTAGTTTAGTTTATTTTAGGTTAGGTTAGGTTAGTTTGGCTTAGTTTAGTCTAGTTAGAGGTTAGTTTATTTTAGTTTAGTATAGTTTAGTTTAGTTTAATTTAGTTTAGCTAAGTTTAGTTTAGTTTAGTTTAGTTTAGTTTAGTTTTGGGTAGGTTTCTTTAGGTTAGGTTAAGTTAGTTTAGTTTAGTTTAGGTTAGGTTAGGTTAGGTAAGGTTAGTTTAGTTTAGTTGAGTTTAGTTTAGGTTAGGTTAGGTTAAGTAAGATTAGGTTAGGTTAGGTTAGTTTAGTTTAGTTTAGTTTATGTTAGTTTAGGTTAGTTTAGTTTAGTTTAGTTTTGTTTATAGTTTAGTTTAGTTTATTTTATAGTTTAGTTTATAGTTTAGTTAGTTTAGTTTATAGTTTAATTTAGTTTAGTTTAGTTTAGTTTAGTTTAGTTTAATTTATGTTAATTTAGTTTGGTTTAGTTTAGGTTAGGTTAAGTTAGGTTAGGTTAGTTTAGTTTAGTATAATTTAGTTTAGCTTAAAATATAGTATCTTTAGTTTATAGTTTAGTTCATAGTTTTCTTTAGATTAGTTTAGTTTAGGTTAGGTTAGAGTAGTTTACTTTCGTTTAGTTTAGTTTAGTTTAGGTTAGATTAGGTTAGGTTAGTGTAGTTTAGTTTAATTTAGTTTAGTTGAATTTAATTTAGTTTAGTTTAGTTTAGGTTAGGTTAGGTTAGTTTAGGTTAGATTTAGTTAGGTTAGTGTAGTTTAGTTTAGTTTAGTTTAGTTTGTAGTTTCGTTTAGTTTAGTGTAGTTTAGTTTGGTTTAGTTTTGTTTAGTTTAGTTTACTTCAATTTCGTTTAGGTTAGGTAATGTTAGATTAGGTTAGCTTGGGTTAGCTTAGTTTAGTTTTGTTTACTTTCGGTTAGGTTAGGATAGGTTAGGTTAGTTTAGGTTAGATTAAGTTAGGTTAGTGTAGTTTAGTTAGGATTAGTTTAGTTTGTAGTTTAGTTTAGTTTAGTGTAGTTTAGTTGAGTTTAGTTTAGTTTATAGTTTAGTTCAGTTTAGTTTATAGCTTAGTTTAGTTTAGTTTATTTTAGGGTAGCTTATGTTAGGTTAGGTTTAGTTAGTTTAGTTTATAGTTTAATTTATGGTTTACTTTAGTTTATAGTTTAGTTTATAGTTTAGTTTAGTTTAGTTTATAATAGTTTAGTTTAGGTTAGGTTGGGACGGTTTAGTTTAGTTTAGTTTAGTTTAGGTTAGTTTATAGCTTAGTTTACTTTAGTTTATTATTAAATTTAGTTTAGTTTAGTTTATAGTTTCATTTATAGTTTAGTTTGATTTAGTTCAGTTTAATTTAGTTTACCTTAGATAAGTTTAGTTTGTTTTAGGTTAGGTTAGGTTAGGTGAGGTTAGTTTAATTTAGTTTAGTTTAATTTAGTTTAGTTTAGTTTATAGTTTAGTTTAGTTAAGTTTATAGTTCAATTTATAGTTTAGTTTAGTTTAGTTTATAGTTTAGTTTATCGTTTAGTTTAGTTTAGTATAGTTTAGTTTAGTTTAGGTTAGAGTAGGTTAGTTTAGATTAGTTTAGTTTAGGGCAGTTTAGGTTAGTTTAAGTTACGTTATTTTGTTGAGTTTGGTTTAGTTTAGTTTAGTTTAGTTTAGTTTATAGTTTAGTTTTTAGTTTAGTTTATAGTTTAGTTTATAGTTTAGTTTAGATTAGTGTAGTATAGTTTGGTTTAATTTATTTTAGTTTAGTTTAGTTTAGTTTCGTTTAGCTTAGGTTATGTTACATTAGGTTAGCTTAGTTTACCATGGTTTAGTTTAGGTTAGGTAAGGTTAGAATAGGTTAGTTAAGTTTAGTTTAGTTTAGTTTAGTTAGGTTTAGTTTAGTTTATAGTTTAGTTTAGTTTAGTTTATAGTTTAGTTTATAGTTTAGTTTAGATTATAGTTTAATTTATAGTTTAGTTTACATTAGTTTAGTTTAATTTAGTTTAGCTTTCTTTGGTTTCGTTTAGTTAACTTAGTTTAGGATATGTTAGGTTAGGTTAGGTTAGGTTAGGTTTGTTTAATTTAGTTTAGGTTAGGTTAGGTTACGTTAGGTTAGGTTAGGTTAGGTTAGGTTAAGTTAGGTTAGTTTAGAATAGTTTAGTTTAGTATAATTTAGTTTATAGTTTAGTTTAGTTTAGTTTTTGCTTAATTTAGTTTAGTTTAGTTTAATTTAGTTTAGTTTAGTTTACTTTAGGTTAAGTTATGTAAGTTTAATTTAGTTTAGTTTAGTTTAGTTAAGTTTCGTTTATAGTTCAGTTTATAGTTTGGTTTGCAGTTTAGTTTAGTTTAGTTCAGTTTAGGTTAAGTTATGTTAGGTTCGTTTAGTTTAATTTAGTTTAGATTAGGTTAGGTTATATTAGGTTAGGTTAGGGTAGTTTAGTTTAGTTTAGCTTAATTTAGTTTAGTTTAGTTCAGTTTAGGTTAGGTTAAGTTAGGTTAATTTAGTTTAGTTTAGGTTAGTTAAGGTGAGGTTAGGATAGGTTAGTTTATTTCTATTTAGTTTATTGAAGTTTATAGTTTAGTTTAGTTTAGTTTATGGTTTAGTTTATAGTTTAGATTAGTTTAGAGTAGTATAGTTTGGTTTAGTTTACTTTAGTTTAGTTTAGTTTCGTTTAGGTTAGGTTATGTTAGGATAGGTTAGGTTAGGCTAGCTTAGTTTAGTTTAGTTCAGTATTTATTAGGTTAATTTGGTTAGTAAATATTAGTTTACTTTAGTTTAGTTAAGTTTAGTTATGTTTATAGATTAGTTTAATTTAGTTTCGTTTATAGTTTATATTATAGTTTAGTTTAGTTTATAGTTTCGTTTATAGTTTAATTTTGTTTAGTATAGTTTAATTTAGTTTAGCTTAGTTTAGTTAGTTTAGGTTAGTTTAGTTTAGGTTAGGTTATGTTAGGTTAGTTTAGAATAGTTTAGTTTAGGTTAGGTAAAGTTAAGTAAGTATAATTTAGTTAATTTTGGTTTAGAATAGTTTATAGTTTAGTTTATAGTTTAGTTTAGTTTATAGTTTAGTTTATAGTTTAGTTAATTTAGCATAGTTTAGTTTAGTTTATGTTAGGTTAGTTTAGTTTAGTTTAGTTTTGGTCAGTTGAGGTTAGGTTTAGTTAGGTTAGGATAGTTTAGATTATTTTAAATTAGTTTAGTTTAGTTTAGTTTATAGTTTAGTTTAGTTTAGTTTATAGTTTAATTTACTTTAGTTTAGTTTAATTTATTTTCGTTTAATTTAGTTTACGTTAGGTTATATTAGGTTAATTTAGTTTAGTTTAGTTTAGGTTAGGTTAAGTTAGGTAAGTTTAATTTAGTTAAGTTTGGTTTAGTTTAGTTTATAGTTTAGTTTATAGTTTTGTTTATAATTTAGTTTAGTTTAGTTTCGTTTAGGATAGGTAACGTTAGGTTAGGTTATGTTAGATTAGGTTATGTTAAGTTAGTTTAATTTAGTTTAATTTAGTTTATGTTAGTTTAGGTTAGTTTAGTTGAGTTTAGTATTGTTTATAGTTTAGTTTACTTAGTTTATAGTTTAGTTTAGTTTAGTTTAGTTTATAGTTTAGTTTAGTTTTGTTTATAGTTAAGTTTATAATTTAGTATAGTTTAGTTTAGTTTAATTTGGTTTAGCTAAGTTTAGTTTAGTTTAGTTTAGTTTAGTTTTGGGTTGGTTATGTTAGTTTAGGTTAGGTTTGTTTAGTTTAGTTTAGGTTAGTTTAGGTTAGGTTAGGTTAGTTTAGTTGAGTTTAGTTTAGTTTAGGTTAGGTTAGGTAAGTTTAGGTTAGGTTGGGTTAGGTTAGTTTAGTTTAGTCTAGTTTATGTTAGGTTAGGTTAGTTTAGTTTAGTTAGGTTTTGTTTATAGTTTAGTTTAGTTTAGTTTATAGTTTAGTTCATAGTTTATTTTAGTTTAATATATAGTTAATTTAGTTTAGTTTAGTTTAATTTAGTTTAATTTAGGTTAATTTAGTTTAGTTTAGTTTAGGTTATATTAGGTTAGGTTAGGTTAGGTTAGGTTAGTTCAGTTTAGTATAGTTTAGTTTAGTTTAAAAAGTAGTATCTTTAGTTTATAGTTTTGTTTATAGTTTTGTTTAGTTTAGTTTAGTTTAGGTTAGGTTAGGTTAGAGTAGTTTTGTTTAGTTTAGTTTAATTTAGGTTAGATTAGGTTAGGTTAGTGTAGTTTAGTTTAGTTTAGTTTAGTTGAATTTAGTTTAGTTTAGTTTAGTTTAGGGTAGGTTAGGTTGGTTTAGTTTTAGTATAATTTAGTTTCAATTAGGTTTTGTTAGTTTAGTTTAGTTTAGTTTATAGTTTAGTTTATACTTTAGTTTATATTTTACTTTATAGTTTAGTTTAGTTTAGTGTAGTTTAGTTTGGTTTAGTTTTGTTTAGTTTAGTTTTGTTTAGTTTCGTTTAGGTTAGGTTATGTTAGATTAGGTTAGGTAAGCTTAGTTTAGTTTAGTTTACTTTAAGTTAGGTTAGGTTAGGTTAGGTTAGGTTAGTTAAGATTAGTTTAGTTTAGTTTAGTTAGGTTTAGTTTAGTTTATAATTTAGTTCAGTTTATTTTATAGCTTAGTTTATAGTTTAGTTTAGTTTATAGTTTAATTTATAGTTTAGTTTAGTTTACTTTATAGTTTAGTTTAGTTAATTTATAGTTTAATTTACTTTAGTTTAGTCTAGTTTAATTTAGTTTACTTTAATTAATAGTTTTGTTTATTGTTTAGTTTAGTTTAGTTTAGTTTAGATTAGGTTATGTTAGATTAGGTTAGGTTAGGTTAGTTTGGTTTAGTTTAGTCTAGTTAAGTTTAGTTTAGTTTATTTTATACTTTAGTTTAGTTTTGTTGATAGTTTGGTTTGCAGTTTAGTATAGTTTAGTTTAGTTTAATTTAGATTAGGTTAAGAAAGGTTAGGGTAGGTTAGTTTAGTTTAGTTTAGTTTATGTTATGTTAGGTTAGTTTAGTTTAGTGTTGTTTATAGTTTAGTTTAATTTATATTATAATTTAGTTTATAGTTTATTTTTGTTTAGTTTGTAGTTTAATTTAGTTTAGTTTATTTTAGTTTAGTTTAGTTTAGGTTAGGTTAGGTTAGTTTAGTTTAGTATAGTTTAGTTTAGTTTAAAATATAGTATCTTTAGTTTATAGTTTAGTTCATAGTTTTGTTTAGTTTTGTTTAGTTTAGTTTAGGTTAGGTTAGAGTAGCTTAGTTTAGTTTAGTTTAGGTTAGAATAGGTTAGGTTAGTGTAGTTTAGTTTAGTTTAGTTTAATTTAATTTAGTTTTGTTTAGTTTAGTTTAGGTTAGGTTAGGTTAGTTTAGTTTAGTATAGGTTAGGTTAAGTTAGGTAAGGGTAGTTTAGTTTATAGTTTAGTTTAGTTTAGTTTAGTTTAGGTTAAGTTATGATAGGTGCGTTTAGTTTAATTTAGTTTAGATTAGGTTACGTTAGATTAGGTTAGGGTAGTTGAGTTTACTTTAGTTGAATTTAGTTTATAGTTTAATTTATAGTTTAGTTTAGTTTACTTTATAGTTTAGTTTAGTTAATTTATAGTTTAATTTGCTTTAGTTTAGTGTAGTTTAATTTAGTTTACTTTAATTTATAGTTTTGTTTATAATTTAGTTTAGTTTAGTTTAGTTTAGGTTAATTTATGCTAGGTTACGTTAGTTTAGTTTATTTTAGGTTAGGTTAGGTTAGGTTAGTGTAGTTTAGTTTAGTTTAGCTAAATTTTGTTTAGTTTAGTTTAGTTTAGGATACGTTAGGTTAGTTTAGTTTAGTTTAGTTTAGTTTAGTGTATGTTAGGTTAGGTTAGGCTATATTAATTTAGTTTAGTTTAATTTAGTTTATAGTTTAGTTTAGTTTAGTTTATAATTTATTTTATAGTTTAGTATACTTTAGTTTATAGGTTAGTTTATAATTTAGTTAACATTTTAGTTTAGTTTAGTTTAGATTAGGTTAGAGAAGGTTAGGTTAGGTTAGGTTAGTTTAATTTAGTTTAGTTTAATTTAGTTTAGTTTAGTTTATAGTTTAGTTTAGTTAAGTTTATAGTTCAATTTATAGTTTAGTTTAGTTGAGTTTATAGTTTAGTTTAGGTTAGGTTAGGTAAGTTTAGATTAGGTTGGATTAGGATAGTTTAGTTTAGTCTAGTATATGTTAGGTTAGGTTAGTTTAGTTTAGTTAGGTTTTGTTTATAGTTTAGTTTAGTTTAGTTTACAGTTTAGTTCATAGTTTATTTTAGTTTAATATATAGTTTAATTTAGTTTAGTTTAGTTTAATTTAGTTTAATTTAGGTTAATTTAGTTTAGTTTAGTTTAGGTTAGGTTAGGTTAGGTTAGGTTAAGTTAGTTCAGTTTAGAATAGTTTAGTTTAGTTTAAAATATAGTATCTTTAGTTTATAGTTTAGTTCATAGTTTTGTTTAGTTTAGTTTAATTTAGTTTAGGTTAGGTTAGAGTAGTTTAGTTTAGTTTAGTCTAGTTTAGGTTTGATTAGGTTAGGTTAGTATAGTTTAGTTTAGTTTTTGTTTAGTTGAATTTAGTTTAGTTTAGTTTAGTTTAGGGTAGGTTAGGTTGGTTTAGTTTTAGTATAATTTGGTTTCAGTTAGGTTAGGTTAGTTTAGTTTAGTTTAGTTTATAGTTTGGTTTATACTTTAGTTTATATTTTACTTTATAGTTTAGTTTAGTTTAGTTTAGTGTAGTTTAGTTTGGTTTAGTTTTGTTTACTTTAGTTTTGTTTAGTTTCGTTTAGGTTAGGTTATGTTAGATTAGGTTAGATTAGGTTAGGTAAGCTTAGTTTAGTTTAGTTTACTTTAAGTTATGTTAGGTTAGGTTAGTTAAGATTAGTTTAGTTTAGTTTAGTTAGGTTTAGTTTAGTTTGTAATTTAGTTCAGTTTAGTTTATAGCTTAGTTTATAGTTTCATTTAGTTTATAGTTTAATTTATAGTTAAGTTTAGTTTAGTTTAGATTAATTAAGTTTAGCTTAGTTTAGTTTAGTTCAGTTTAGGTTATTTTAGGGTAGTTTATGTTAGGTTAGGTTAGGTTAGTTTAGTTTATAGTTTAATTTTTAGTTTAGTTTAGTTTATAGTTTAGTTTATAGTTTAGTTTAGTTTAGTTTATGATAGTTTAAGTTAGTTTAGTTTAGGTTAGGTTAGGTTAGTTTACTTTAGTTTAGTTTAGGTTAGGTTGGGCTAGGTTAAGTTAGGTTAGGTTAGTTTGGATTAGTTTAGTTTAGTTTAATTTATAGTTTAATTTACTTTAGTTTATTATTTAATTTAGTTTAGTTTAGTTTATAGTTTCGTTTACAGTTTAGTTTGGTTTAGTTTAGTTTAATTTAGTTTAGCTTAGATTAGTTTAGTTTGTTTTAGGTTAGGTTAAGTTAGGTGAGGTTAGTTTAGTTTAGATGAGTTTAATTTAGTTTAGTTTAGTTTATAGTTTAGTTTAGATTAATTTAGTTTATAGTTCAATTTGTAGTTTAATTTAGTTTATAGTTTAGTTTATCGTTTAGTTTAGTTTAGTTTAGTTTAGTATTGTTTAGGTTAGGTTAGTTTAGATTAGTTTAGTTAGGGTCAGTTTAGGTTAGATTAAGTTAGGTTAGGTTAGTTTAGTTTTGTTTATAGTTTAGTTTATTTTAGTTTACAGTTTATTGTACAGCTCAGTATAGTTTAGTTTAGTATAGTATAGTTTACTTTAATTTAGGTTAGGTTGGGTTTGTTTAGTTTAGTTTATAGTTTAGTTTAGTTTAGTTTACAGTTTAGTTTATCCTTTAGTTTATAGTGTAGTTTATAGTTTAGTTTAATTTAGTGTAGTTTAGTTGGGTTAGTTTAGTATAGTTTAATTTACTTTAGGTTAGGTTAGATTATGTTAGGTTTGGTTAGCTTACTTTAGTTTAGTTTAGTTTAGGTTAGGTTAGGTTAGTTTAGTTTAGTTAATATTGGTTTAGTTTAGTTTAGTTTAGTTTATAGTTTAGTATATAGTTTATTTTAGTTAAGTTTATAGTTTAATTTATAATTTATTTTAGTTTAGTTTAATTTAGTTTAGAGTAGGTTAGGTTAGGTTAGGTTAGTTTAGTTTAGTTTAGGTTAGGTAAGGTTAGGTTAGGTTAATTTAGTTTAGTTGAGTATAATTTAGTTTAGTTAATAGTTTAATTTATAGTTTAGTTTAGTTTTTTTATAGTTTTATTTAGATAATTTATAGTTTAATTTAGTTTAGTTTAGTTTAATTTAGTTTAGTTTAGTTTGTAGTTTAGTTTAGTTTAGTTTAGTTTAGTTTAGGTTAAGTTATATTAGGTTCGTTTAGTTTAATTTCGTTTAGATGAGGTTAGATTAGATTACGTTAGGGCAGTTAAGTTTAGTTTAGTTGAATTTAGGTTATAGTTTGATTTATTGTTTAGTTTAGTTTACTTTATAATTTAGTTTTGTTAATTTATAGTTTAATTTATAGTTATTTTTATAGTTAGTTTAGTTTAGTTTAGTTTAGGTTAAATTATGTTAATTTACTTTAGTTTAGTTTAGGTTAGGTTAGGTTGGGTTAGGTTAGTGTAGTTTAATTTAGTTTATTTGAATTTAGTTTAGTTTATTTCAGTTTAGGTTACGTTAGGTTAGTTTAGTTTAGTTTAGTGTAGTTTAGTTTTGTTTGGTTAGGTTAGGTTAGGTTAGTTTAGATTAGTTTAGGTTAGGTTATGTTAGATTAGGTTAGGTTAGGTTAGTTTGGTTTAGTTTAGTCTAGTTAAGTTTAGTTCAGTTTATTCTTTAGTTTAGTTTAGTTTATTTTATAGTTTAGTTTAGTTTTGTTTATAGTTTAGTTTGCAGTTTAGTATAGTTTAGTTTAGTTTAATTTAGTTTAGGTTAAGTAAGGTTAGGTTAGGTTAGGTTAGGTTAGTTTAGTTTAGTTTAGTTTATAAATTAGTTTATAGTTTAGTTTAGTTTAGTTTAGTGTGGGTTAGGTTAAGTAAGGTTAGGTTAGTTTAGTTTAGTTTAGTTTATACTTTAGTTTAGTCTATAGTTTAGTTTAGTTTAGTTTATAATAGTTTAGTTTAGGTTAAGTTAGGTTAGTTTAGTTTAGTTTAGTTTAGGTTAGATTTGGCTGGGTTAAGTTAGGTTAGGTTAGTTTAGGCTAGTTTAGTTTATTTTATTTTATAGTCTAGTTTACTTTAGTTTTTTATTTAATTTAGTGTAGTTTAGTTTATAGTTTAGTTTATAGTTTAGTTTAATTTAGTTTGTAGTTTAATTTAGTTTTGTTTAATTTAGTTTAGTTTGGGTTAGGTTAGTTTAGTTTAGTTTCGTTTAATTTAGTTTAGTTCAGTTTATAGTTTAGTTATGTTTAGTTTATAGTTTAATTTATAATTTACTTTAGTTTAGTTTATCTTTTAGTTTTTCGTTTAGTTTAGTTTAGATTAGTTTAGTTTAGGTCAGTTTAGGTTAGGTTAAGTTAGGTTAGGTTAGTTTAGATTAGTTTAGTTTAGTTTAGTTTATAGTTTAGTTTATTTTAGTTTACAGTTTAATTTAGTTTAATTTAGTTTAGTTTAGTTTACTTTAGGTTAGGTTAGGTTAGGTTAATTTAGTTTAGTTTAGGTTAGGTTAGGTAAGTTTAATTTAGTTTAGTTTGGTTTAGTTTAATTTATAATTTAGTTTATAGTTTTTTTTATAGTTTAGTTTAGTTTATAGTTTAATTTAGTTTAGTTTAGTTTAGTTTAATTTAGGTTAGGTTAGTTTATTTTAGTTTAGTTTAGTTTATAGTTTAGATTAGTTTAGTTTACAGGTTAGCTTATCCTTTAGTTTATAGTGTAGTTTATAGTTTAGTTTAATTTAGTGTAGTTTAGTTTGGTGTAGTTTAGTATAGTTTTGTTTACCTTAGGTTAGGTGAGATTATGTTAGGTTAGGTTAGCTTACTTTAGTTTAGTTTAGGTTAGGTTAGATTAGGTTAGTTTAGTTAACTTTGGTTTAGTTTAGTTTAGTTAGTTTAGTTTATAATTTAGTTTATAGTTATGTTTAGTTTAGTTTATAGTTTAATTTATAATTTAGTGTAGTTTAGTTTAGTTTAGTTTAATTTAATTTTGAGTATGTTAGGTTAGGTTAGGTTAATTTAGTTTAGTTAAGTTTAGTTTAGTTGAATTTAGTTTATAGTTTAATTTATAGTTTAGTTTAGTTTAGTTTATAGTTTAGTTTAGTTAATTTACAGTTTAATATACTTTAGTTTAGTCTAGTTTAATTTAGTTTACTTTAATTTATAGTTTTGTTTATAGTGTAGTTTAGTTTAGTTTAGTTTAGGTTAATTTATGTGAGGTTAGTTTAGTTTAGATTAGGTTATGTTAGGTTAGGCAAGGCTAGTGTAGTTTATTTTAGTTTAGCTAAATTTGGTTTAGTTTAGTTTAGGATACGTTAGGTTAGTTTAGTTTAGTTTACTTAAGTGTATGTTAGGTTAGGTTAGGTTAGTGTAATTTAGTTTAGTTTATTTTAGTTTATAGTTTAGTTTACTTTATAATTTATTTTATAGTTTAGTATACGTTAGTTTATAGATTAGTTTATAGTTTAGATAATATTTTAGTTTAGTTTAGTTTAGATTAGGTTAGGGAAGGTTAGGTTAGGTTAGTTTATTTTAGTTTAGTTTATGTAAGGTTAGGTTAGGTTAGTTTGGTATAGTTTAGGTTAGTTTTGTTTGTAGTTTAGTTTAGTTTAGTTTATAGTTCAGTTTATAGTTTAGTTTAGTTTAGTTTAGGTTAGGTTGGTTTAGTTTAGTTTAGGTTAGGTTAGGTTAAGTTAGGTTAGTTTAGTTTAGTATAGTTTAGTTTAGTTTAGTTTATAGTTTAGTTTATTTTATTTTATAGTTTATATTAGAGTTTTGTTTAGTTTAGTTTAGTTTAGTTAGTTTAGGTTAGGTTAGTTTAGAGTAGTTTAGTTTAGGTTAGGTTATGATAGGTTAGTGCAGTTTAATTTAATTTAGTTTAGTTTAGTTGAATTTAATTTATTTTAGTTAGGTCAGTTTAGGTAAGTTAGGTTAGTTTAGTTTAGTATAGGTTAGGTTATGTTAGGTTGGGTTAAGTTAGTGTAGTTTCATTTAGTTTGGTTTATTTTAGTTTAGTTTAATATGAGGTTCCGTTTAGTTTAGTTTTGTTTAATTTAGTTTAGTTTATAGTTTAGTTGAGTTTAGGTTAGTTTAGTTGAGTTTAGTTTAGTTTAGTTTAGTTTAGGTTAGGTTAGGTTAGATTAACTTTGTTTAGGATAGGTTATGTTAGATTAGGTTAGGTTAGTTTGGTTTAGTTTAGTCTAGTTAAGTTTAGTTTAGTTTATACTTTAGTTTAGTTTAGTTTATTTTATAGTTTAGTTAAGTTTTGTTTATAGATTAGTTTGCAGTTTAGTATGTTTAGTTTAGTTTAATTTAGTTTAGCTAAGTTTAGTTTAGTTTAGTTTATAGTTTAATTTATAATTTAGTTTAGTTTAGTTTAAGTTAGTTTAGGTTAGGTTAGGTTAGTTTAATTTAGTTGAGTTTAATTTAGTTTAGTTTAGTTTATAGTTTAATTTATAGTTTAGTTTAGTTTACTTTATAGTTTAGTTTAGATAATTTATAGTTTAATTTAGTTAAGTTTAGTTTAATGTAGTTTAGTTAAGTTTAGTTTGTAGTTTAGTTTAGTTTAGTTTAGTTTAGTTTAGGTTAAGTTATGTTTGGTTCGTTTAGTTTAATTTAGTTTAGATTAGGTTAGATTAGATTACGTTAGGGCAGTTAAGTTTAGTTTAGTTGAATTTAGGTTATAGTTTGATTTATTGTTTAGTTTAGTTTACTTTATAATTTAGTTTAGATAATTTAGTTTACTTTAGTTCATAGTTTGGTTTATAGTTTAGTTTAGTTTAGTTTAGGTTAGGTAAAGTAAAGTTAATTTAGGTTAGGTTAGTGTAGTTTAGTTTAGTTTAGCTGAATTTTGTTTAGTTTAGTTTAATTTAGGTTACGTTAGGATAGTTTAGTTTAGTTTAGTGTATGTTAGGTTAGGTTAGTTTAGTTTAGTTTAGTTTAGTTTATAGTTTAGTTTAGTTTAGTTTATAATTTATTTTATAATTTAGTTTAGTTTTGTTTATAGTTTAGTTTGCAGTTTAGTTTAGTTTAGTTTAGTTAAAATTTTAGTTTAGTTTATTTTAGTTTAGGTTAGGTTACGGAAGGTTAGGTTAGGTTAGGTTAGTTTAGAATAGTTTGGTTTATGTAAAGTTAGGTTAGGTTAGTTTAGTATAGTTTAGTTTACTTTTGTTTACAGTTTAGTTAAGTTTAGTTTATAGTTCAGTTTATAGTTTAGTTTAGTTTAGGTTAGGTTGGGTTAGTTCAGTTTAGGTTAGAGATGGGTTAGGTTGGGTTAGTTTAGTTTAGTTTACAGTTTAGTTTATTCTTTAGTTTATAGTGTAGTTTATAGTTTAGTTTAATTTAGTGTAGTTTAGTTTGGTTCATTTTAGTATAGTTTCGTTTACGTTAGGTTATGTTAGATTAGGTTAGGTTAGGTTAGCTTACTTTAGTTTAGTTTAGGTTAGGTTAGGTTAGGTTAGTTTAGTTTAGTTAAGTTTAGTTTAATTTAGTCTAGTTTAGTTTAGTTTAGTGTATAGTTTAGGTAATCGTTTAGTTTAGTTTAGATTAGTTTAGTTTAATTTACTTTAGTTTATAGTTTAGTTTATTTAAGTTTGTACTTTAATTTAGATTAGTTTAGTTTAGTTAAGGTTGGGTTATGTTAGATTAGGTTAGATTAAGTTAGTTTGGTTTAATTTAGTCTAGTTAAATTTAGTTTAGTTATACTTTGGTTTAGTTTAGTTTAGTTTATAGATTAGTTTAGTTTTCTTTATAGTTAAGTTTATAGTTTAGTATAGTTTAGTTTAGTTTAATTTAGTTTAGCTAAGTTTAGTTTAGTTTAGTTTAGTTTAGTTTTGGGTAGGTTATGTTAGGTTAGGTTAGGTTAGTTTAGTTTAGGTTAGGTTAGGTTCGGTTAGGTTAGTTTAGTTTAGTTGAGTTTAGTTTAGTTTAGGTTAGGTTAGGTTAGGTAAGGTTAGGTTAGGTAAGGTTAGGTTAGTTTAGTTTAGTCTAGTTTATGTTAGGTTAGGTTAGTTTAGTTTAGTTTAGTCTAGGTTAGGTTTCGCTAGGGTAAGTTAGGTTAGGTTAGTTTGGATTAGTTTAGTTTAGTTTATATTTTAGTTTACTTTAGTTTATTATTTAATTTAGTGTAGTTTAGTTTATAGTTTCATTTATAGTTTAGTTTGGTTTAGTTTAGTTTTTTTTAGTTTAGCTTAGATTAGTTTAGTTTGTCTTAGGTTAGGTTAGGTTAGGTAAGATTAGTTTAATTTAGTTGAGTTTAATTTAGTTTAGTTTAGTTTATATTTTAGTTTAGTTTAGTCTATAGTTCAGTTAGGTTAGCTTACTTTAGTTTAGTTTAGTTTAGGTTAGGTTAGGTTAGGTTAGTTTATTTAACTTTGGTTTAGTTTAGTTTAGTTTAGTTTATAGTTTAGTTTATAGTTTAGTTTATATTAGTTTAGTTTACCTTATAGTTTAGTTTAGTTAATTTATATTTTAATTTAGTTTAGTTTAGTTTAATTTAGTTTAGTTTAGTTCATAGTTTTGTTTATAGTTTAGTTTAGTTTAGTTTAGTTTAGTTTAGGTTATGTTAGGTTAGTTTAGTTTAGTTTAGTTTGGGTTAGGTTAGGCTAGGGTAGGTAAGTTTAATTTAGTTTAGTTTAATTTAGTTAAAATTAGTTTGTAGTTTAGTTTACAGTTTAGTTTGTAGTTTAGTTTAGTTTAGTTTAGTTTAGTTTAGTTTAGTTTAGGTTAAGTAATGTTTGGTTCGTTTTGTTTAATTTAGTTTAGATTAGGTTACGTTAGATTAGGTTAGGGTAGTTAAGTTCAGTTTAATTGAATTTATTTTGTAGTTTAATTTATAGTTTAGTTTAGTTTACTTTATAGTTTAGTTTAGTTAATTTATAGTTTATTTTATTTTAGTTTAATCTAGTTTAATTTAGTTTACTTTAGTTTATAGTTTTGTTTATAGTTTAGTTTAGTTTAGTTTAGGTTAATTTATGTTAGGTTTGTTTAGTTTAGATTAGTTTAGGTTAGGTTAGGATAGGTTAGTGTAGTTTAGTTTAGTTTAGCTGAATTTTGTTTAGTTTAGTTTAGTTTAGGTTACCTTAGGTTAGTTTAGTTTAGTGTATGTTAGGTTAGGTTAGGTTAGTTTAATTTAGTTTAGTTTATTTCAGTTTATAGTTTAGTTTAGTTTAGTTTATAATTTATTTTATAATTTAGTATACTTTAGTTTATAGATTAGTTTATTGTTTAGTTAATATTTTAATTTATTTTAGTTTACGTTAGGTTAGGTTAGGCAAGGTTAGGTTAGGTTAGGTTAGGTTAGTTTAGTTTAGTTTAGTTTATGTAAGGTTAGGTTAGGTTAGTTTGGTATAGTTTAGTTTAGTTTAGAGTTGTTTATAGTTTAGTTTAGTTTAGTTTATTGTTCAGTTTATAGTTTATTTTAGTTTAGTTTAGATTAGGTTGGGTTAGTTTAGTTTAGTTTAGGTTAGGTTAGGTTAAGTTACGTTAATTTAGTTTTGTATAGTTTCGTTTAGTTTAGTTTAGTTTATAGTTTAGTTCATTTTATTTTATAGTTTAGTTTATAGTTTGGTTTAGTTTAGTTTTGTTTAGTTAATTTAGGTTAGATTAGGTTAGGTTAGAGTAGTTTAGTTTAGGTTAGGTTATGATAGGTTAGTGCAGTTTAATTTAATTTAGTTTAATTTAGTTGAATTTAATTTAGTTTAGTTAGGTCAGTTTAGGTAAGTTAGGTTAGTTTAGTTTAGTATAGGTTAGGTTACGTTAGGTAAGTTTAATTCAGTTTAGTTTAGTTTAGTTTATAGTTTAATTTATAGTTTTGCTTATAGTTAATTTAGTTTTGTTTAGTTTAGTTTAGTTTAGGTTAAATTATTTTACGTTAGTTTAGTTTAGTTTAGTTTAGGTTAGGTTAGGTTGGGTTAGGTTAGTGTAGTTTCATCAATTTAGTTTATTTTAGTTTAGTTTAGTATGTAGTTCAATTAAGTTTTGTTTTGTTTAATTTAGTTTAGTTTATAGTTTAGTTGAGTTTAGGTTAGTTTAGTTGAGTTTTGCCTAGTTTAGTATAGTTTAGGTTAGGTTAGGTTAGATTAGGTTAGTTTATTTTAGTTTAGAATAGGTTATGATAGATTAGGTTAGGTTAGGTTGGTTTGCTTTAGTTTATTCTAGTTAAGTTTAGTTTAGTTTATACTTTAGTTTAGTTTAGTTTATTTTATAGTTTAGTTAAGTTTTGTTTATAGTTTAGTTTGCAGTTTAGTATAGTTTAGTTTAGTTTAATTTAGTTTAGCTAAGTTTAGTTTAGATTAGTTTAGTTTAGTTTATAGTTCAATTTATAATTTAGTTTAGTTTAGTTTAGTTTAATTTAGTTTAGAGTAGGTTAGGTTAGGTTAGTTTAGTTTAGTTTAGTTTAGGTTAGGTTAGGTTAGTTTAATTTATTTGAGTTTAATTTAGTTTAGTTTAGTTTATAGTTTAATTTATAGCTTAGTTTAGTTTACTTTATAGTTTAGTTTAGTTAATTTATAGTTTCATTTAGTTTAGTTTAGTTTAATTTAGTTTCGTTTAGTTTATAGTTTGGTTTATAGTTTCGCATAGTTTAGTTTAGTTTAGTTTAGGTTAAGTAATGTTAGGTTAGTTTAGTTTAGTTTAGTTCAGGTTCGGTTAGGTTAGGTTAGGTAAGTTTAATTTAGTTCAGTTTAAATAGTTAAGTTTAGTTTATAGTTTAGTTTATAGTTTAGTTTGTAGTTTAGTTTAATTTAGTTTAGTTTAGTTTAGGTTAAGTTATGTTAGATTCATTTAGTTTAATTTAGTTTAGATTAGGTTAGGTTAGGTTAGGGTATTTAAGTTTAGTTTAATTGAATTTAGTTTAGTTTAGTTCAGTTTAGGTTAGGTTAGGTTAGTTTATTTTAGTTGAGTTTAGGTTAGGTTTGGTTAGGTTAGGTTAGTTTAGTTTAGTTTAGTTTATTTAAGTGTAGTTTAGATTATAGTTCAGTTTAGTTTAGTTTTGTTTAATTAAGTTTAGTTTATAGTTTACTTGAGTTTAGGTTAGATTAGTTGAGTTTAGTTTAGTTAATTTAGTTTATTTTAGGTTAGGTTAGGTTAGTTTGGCTTAGTTTAGTCTAGTTAGAGGTTAGTTTATTTTAGTTTAGTTTATAGTTTAGTTTAGTTTTGTTTATAGTTTAGTTTATAGTTTAGTATAGTTTAGTTTAGTTTAATTTAGTTTAGCTAAGTTTAGTTTAGTTTAGTTTAGTTTAGTTTTGGGTAGGTTTTTTTAGGTTAGGTTAAGTTAGTTTAGTTTAGTTTAGGTTAGGTTAGGTTAGGTAAGGTTAGTTTAGTTTAGTTGAGTTTAGTTTAGGTTAGGTTAGGTTAAGTAAGATTAGATTAGGTTAGGTTAGTTTAGTTTAGTTTAGTTTATGTTAGGTTAGGTTAGTTTAGTTTAGTTTAGTTTTGTTTATAGTTTAGTTTAGTTTATTTTATAGTTTAGTTTATAGTTTAGTTAGTTTAGTTTATAGTTTAATTTAGGTTAGTTTAGTTTAGTTTAATTTATGTTAATTTAGTTTAGTTTAGTTTGGGTTAGGTTAAGTTAGGTTAGGTTAGTTTAGTTTAGTATAATTTAGTTTAGCTTAAAATATAGTATCTTTAGTTTATAGTTTAGTTCATAGTTTTCTTTAGATTAGTTTAGTTTAGGTTAGGTTAGAGTAGTTTACTTTCGTTTAGTTTAGTTTAGTTTAGGTTAGATTAGGTTAGGTTATTGTAGTTTAGTTTAATTTAGTTTAGTTGAATTTAATTTAGTTTAGTTTAGTTTAGGTTAGGTTAGGTTAGTTTAGGTTAGATTTAGTTAGGTTAGTGTAGTTTAGTTTAGTTTAGTTTAGTTTGTAGTTTCGTTTAGTTTAGTGTAGTTTAGTTTGGTTTAGTTTTGTTTAGTTTAGTTTACTTCAATTTCGTTTAGGTTAGGTAATGTTAGATTAGGTTAGCTTGGGTTAGCTTAGTTTAGTTTTGTTTACTTTCGGTTAGGTTAGGATAGGTTAGGTTAGTTTAGGTTAGATTTAGTTAGGTTAGTGTAGTTTAGTTAGGATTAGTTTATTTTCTAGTTTAGTTTAGTTTAGTGTAGTTTAGTTGAGTTTAGTTTAGTTTATAGTTAAGTTCAGTTTAGTTTATAGCTTAGTTTAGTTTAGTTTATTTTAGGGTAGCTTATGTTAGGTTAGGTTTAGTTAGTTTAGTTTATAGTTTAATTTATGGTTTACTTTAGTTTATAGTTTAGTTTATAGTTTAGTTTAGTTTAGTTTATAATAGTTTAGTTTAGGTTAGGTTGGGACGGTTTAGTTTAGTTTAGTTTAGGTTAGGTTGGGTTGACTAGGTTAAGTTATGTTAGGTTAGTTTAGATTAGTTTAGTTTAGTTTAGTTTATAGCTTAGTTTACTTTAGTTTATTATTAAATTTAGTTTAGTTTAGTTTATAGTTTCATTTATAGTTTAGTTTGATTTAGTTCAGTTTAATTTAGTTTACCTTAGATAAGTTTAGTTTGTTTTAGGTTAGGTTAAGTTAGGTGAGGTTAGTTTAATTTAGTTTAGTTTAATTTAGTTTAGTTTAGTTTATAGTTTAGTTTAGTTAAGTTTATAGTTCAATTTATAGTTTAGTTTAGTTTAGTTTATAGTTTAGTTTATCGTTTAGTTTAGTTTAGTATAGTTTAGTTTAGTTTAGGTTAGAGTAGGTTAGTTTAGATTAGTTTAGTTTAGGGCAGTTTAGGTTAGTTTAAGTTACGTTATTTTGTTGAGTTTGGTTTAGTTTAGTTTAGTTTAGTTTAGTTTATAATTTAGTTTATAGTTTAGTTTATAGTTTAGTTTATAGTTTAGTTTAGATTAGTGTAGTATAGTTTGGTTTAATTTATTTTAAATTAGTTTAGTTTAGTTTCGTTTAGCTTAGGTTATGTTACATTAGGTTAGCTTAGGTTAGCTTAGTTTACCCTGGTTTAGTTTAGGTTAGGTAAGGTTAGAATAGGTTAGTTAAGTTTAGTTTAGTTTAGTTTAGTTAGGTTTAGTTTAGTTTATAGTTTAGTTTAGTTTAGTTTATAGTTTAGTTTATAGTTTAGTTTAGATTATAGTTTAATTTATAGTTGAGTTTAGATTAGTTTAGTTTAATTTAGTTTAGCTTTCTTTAGTTTCGTTTAGTTAACTTAGTTTAGGATATGTTAGGTTAGGTTAGGTTAGGTTAGGTTTGTTTAATTTAGTTTAGGTTAGGTTAGGTTACGTTAGGTTAGGTTAGGTTAGGTTAGGTTAAGTTAGGTTAGTTTAGAATAGTTTAGTTTAGTATAATTTAGTTTATAGTTTAGTTTAGTTTAGTTTATAGCTTAATTTACTTTAGTTTAGTTTAATTTAGTTTAGTTTAGTTTACTTTAGGTTAAGTTAGGTAAGTTTAATTTAGTTTAGTTTAGTTTAGTTAAGTTTCGTTTATAGTTCAGTTTATAGTTTGGTTTGCAGTTTAGTTTAGTTTAGTTCAGTTTAGGTTAAGTTATGTTAGGTTCGTTTAGTTTAATTTAGTTTAGATTAGGTTAGGTTATATTAGGTTAGGTAAGGGTAGTTTAGTTTAGTTTAGCTTAATTTAGTTTAGTTTAGTTCAGTTTAGGTTAGGTTAAGTTAGGTTAGGTTAGTTTAGATTAATTTAGTATATATTTTAGTTTATTTTAGTTTATAGTTTCATTTTCTTTAGTTTAGTTTAGGTTAGGTTAAGTTAGGTTAATTTAGTTTAGTTTAGGTTAGTTAAGGTGAGGTTAGGTTAGGTTAGTTTATTTCTATTTAGTTTATTGAAGTTTATAGTTTAGTTTAGTTTAGTTTATGGTTTAGTTTATAGTTTAGATTAGTTTAGAGTAGTATAGTTTGGTTTAGTTTACTTTAGTTTAGTTTAGTTTCGTTTAGGTTAGGTTATGTTAGGATAGGTTAGGTTAGGCTAGCTTAGTTTAGTTTAGTTCAGTATTTATTAGGTTAATTTGGTTAGTTAATATTAGTTTACTTTAATTTAGTTAAGTTTAGTTATGTTTATAGATTAGTTTAATTTAGTTTCGTTTATAGTTTATATTATAGTTTAGTTTAGTTTAGTTTATAGTTTCGTTTATAGTTTAATTTTGTTTAGTATAGTTTAATTTAGTTTAGCTTAGTTTAGTTAGTTTAGGTTAGTTTAGTTTAGGTTAGGTTATGTTAGGTTAGTTTAGAATAGTTTAGTTTAGGTTAGGTAAAGTTAAGTAAGTATAATTTAGTTAATTTTGGTTTAGAATAGTTTATAGTTTAGTTTATAGTTTAGTTTAGTTTATAGTTTAGTTTATAGTTTAGTTAATTTAGCATAGTTTAGTTTAGTTTATGTTAGGTTAGTTTAGTTTAGTTTAGTTTTGGTCAGTTGAGGTTAGGTTTAGTTAGGTTAGGATAGTTTAGATTATTTTAAATTAGTTTAGTTTAGTTTAGTTTATAGTTTAGTTTAGTTTAGTTTATAGATTTAATTTACTTTAGTTTAGTTTAATTTATTTTCGTTTAATTTAGTTTACGTTAGGTTATATTAGGTTAATTTAGTTTAGTTTAGGTTAGGTTAAGTTAGGTAAGTTTAATTTAGTTAAGTTTGGTTTAGTTTAGTTTATAGTTTAGTTTATAGTTTTGTTTATAATTTAGTTTAGTTTAGTTTCGTTTAGGATAGGTAACGTTAGGTTAGGTTATGTTAGATTAGGTAATGTTAGGTTAGTTTAATTTAGTTTAATTTGGTTTATGTTAGTTTAGGTTAGTTTAGTTGAGTTTAGTATTGTTTATAGTTTAGTTTACTTAGTTTATAGTTATGTTTAGTTTAGTTTAGTTTATAGTTTAGTTTAGTTTTGTTTATAGTTAAGTTTATAATTTAGTATAGTTTAGTTTAGTTTAATTTGGTTTAGCTAAGTTTACTTTAGTTTAGTTTAGTTTAGTTTTGGGTTGGTTATGTTAGGTTAGGTTAGGTTTGTTTAGTTTAGTTTAGGTTAGTTTAGGTTAGGTTAGGTTAGTTTAGTTGAGTTTAGTTTAGTTTAGGTTAGGTTAGGTAAGTTTAGGTTAGGTTGGGTTAGGTTAGTTTAGTTTAGTCTAGTTTATGTTAGGTTAGGTTAGTTTAGTTTAGTTAGGTATTGTTTATAGTTTAGTTTAGTTTAGTTTATAGTTTAGTTCATAGTTTATTTTAGTTTAATATATAGTTAATTTAGTTTAGTTTAGTTTAATTTAGTTTAATTTAGGTTAATTTAGTTTAGTTTAGTTTAGGTTATATTAGGTTAGGTTAGGTTAGGTTAGGTTAGTTCAGTTTAGTATAGTTTAGTTTAGTTTAAAATATAGTATCTTTAGTTTATAGTTTTGTTTGTAGTTTTGTTTAGTTTAGTTTAGTTTAGTTTAGGTTAGGTTAGAGTAGTTTTGTTTAGTTTAGTTTAATTTAGGTTAGATTAGGTTAGGTTAGTGTAGTTTAGTTTAGTTTAGTTTAGTTGAATTTAGTTTAGTTTAGTTTAGTTTAGGGTAGGTTAGGTTGGTTTAGTTTTAGTATAATTTAGTTTCAATTAGGTTTTGTTAGTTTAGTTTAGTTTAGTTTATAGTTTAGCTTATACTTTAGTTTATATTTTACTTTATAGTTTAGTTTAGTTTAGTGTAGTTTAGTTTGGTTTAGTTTTGTTTAGTTTAGTTTTGTTTAGTTTCGTTTAGGTTAGGTTATGTTAGATTAGGTTAGGTAAGCTTAGTTTAGTTTAGTTTACTTTAAGTTAGGTTAGGTTAGGTTAGGTTAGGTTAGTTAAGATTAGTTTAGTTTAGTTTAGTTAGGTTTAGTTTAGTTTATAATTTAGTTCAGTTTAGTTTATAGCTTAGTTTATAGTTTAGTTTATTTTATAGTTTAATTTATAGTTTAGTTTAGTTTACTTTATAGTTTAGTTTAGTTAATTTATAGTTTAATTTACTTTAGTTTAGTCTAGTTTAATTTAGTTTACTTTAATTAATAGTTTTGTTTATAGTTTAGTTTAGTTTAGTTTAGTTTAGATTAGGTTATGTCAGATTAGGTTATGTTAGGTTAGTTTGGTTTAGTTTAGTCTAGTTAAGTTTAGTTTAGTTTATTTTATACTTTAGTTTAGTTTTGTTGATAGTTTGGTTTGCAGTTTAGTATAGTTTAGTTTAGTTTAATTTAGATTAGGTTAAGAAAGGTTAGGGTAGGTTAGTTTAGTTTAGTTTAGTTTATGTTATTTTAGGTTATTTTAGTTTAGTGTTGTTTATAGTTTAGTTTAATTTATATTATAATTTAGTTTATAGTTTATTTTTGTTTAGTTTGTAGTTTGATTTAGTTTAGTTTATTTTAGTTTAGTTTAGTTTAGGTTAGGTTAGGTTAGTTTAGGTTAGATTTAGTTAGGTTAGTGTAGTTTAGTTAGGATTAGTTTATTTTGTAGTTTAGTTTAGTTTAGTGTAGTTTAGTTGAGTTTATTTTAGTTTATAGTTTAGTTCAGTTTAGTTTATAGCTTAGTTTAGTTTAGTTTATTTTAGGGTAGCTAATGTTGGGTTAGGTTTAGTTAGTTTAGTTTATAGTTTAATTTATGGTTTACTTTAGTTTATAGTTTAGTTTATAGTTTAGTTTAGTTTAGTTTATAATAGTTTAGTTTAGGTTAGGTTGGGACGGTTTAGTTTAGTTTAGTTTAGGTTAGGTTAGGTTGACTAGGTTAAGTTATGTTAGGTTAGTTTAGATTAGTTTATTTTAGTTTAGTTTATAGCTTAGTTTACTTTAGTTTATTATTAAATTTAGTTTAGTTTAGTTTATAGTTTCATTTATAGTTTAGTTTGATTTAGTTCAGTTTAATTTAGTTTACCTTAGATAAGTTTAGTTTGTTTTAGGTTAGGTTAAGTTAGGTGAGGTTAGTTTAATTTAGTTTAGTTTAATTTAGTTTAGTTTAGTTTATAGTTTAGTTTAGTTAAGTTTATAGTTCAATTTATAGTTTAGTTTAGTTTAGTTTATAGTTTAGTTTATCGTTTAGTTTAGTTTAGTATAGTTTAGTTTAGTTTAGGTTAGAGTAGGTTAGTTTAGATTAGTTTAGTTTAGGGCAGTTTAGGTTAGTTTAAGTTACGTTATTTTGTTGAGTTTGGTTTAGTTTAGTTTAGTTTAGTTTATAGTTTAGTTTATAGTTTAGTTTATAGTTTAGTTTATAGTTTAGTTTAGATTAGTGTAGTATAGTTTGGTTTAATTTATTTTAAATTAGTTTAGTTTAGTTTCGTTTAGCTTAGGTTATGTTACATTAGGTTAGCTTAGGTTAGCTTAGTTTACCCTGGTTTAGTTTAGGTTAGGTAAGGTTAGAATAGGTTAGTTAAGTTTAGTTTAGTTTAGTTTAGTTAGGTTTAGTTTAGTTTATAGTTTAGTTTAGTTTAGTTTATAGTTTAGTTTATAGTTTAGTTTAGATTATAGTTTAATTTATAGTTTAGTTTAGATTAGTTTAGTTTAATTTAGTTTAGCTTTCTTTAGTTTCGTTTAGTTAACTTAGTTTAGGATATGTTAGGTTAGGTTAGGTTAGGTTAGGTTTGTTTAATTTAGTTTAGGTTAGGTTAGGTTACGTTAGGTTAGGTTAGTTTAGGTTAGGTTAAGTTAGGTTAGTTTAGAATAGTTTAGTTTAGTATAATTTAGTTTATAGTTTAGTTTAGTTTATTTTATAGCTTAATTTACTTTAGTTTAGTTTAATTTAGTTTAGTTTAGTTTACTTTAGGTTAAGTTAGGTAAGTTTAATTTAGTTTAGTTTAGTTTAGTTAAGTTTCGTTTATAGTTCAGTTTATAGTTTGGTTTGCAGTTTAGTTTAGTTTAGTTCAGTTTAGGTTAAGTTATGTTAGGTTCGTTTAGTTTAATTTAGTTTAGATTAGGTTAGGTTATATTAGGTTAGGTTAGGGTAGTTTAGTTTAGTTTAGCTTAATTTAGTTTAGTTTAGTTCAGTTTAGGTTAGGTTAAGTTAGGTTAGGTTAGTTTAGATTAATTTAGTATATATTTTAGTTTATTTTAGTTTATAGTTTCATTTTCTTTAGTTTAGTTTAGGTTAGGTTAAGTTAGGTTAATTTAGTTTAGTTTAGGTTAGTTAAGGTGAGGTTAGGTTAGGTTAGTTTATTTCTATTCAGTTTATTGAAGTTTATAGTTTAGTTTAGTTTAGTTTATGGTTTAGTTTATAGTTTAGATTAGTTTAGAGTAGTATAGTTTGGTTTAGTTTACTTTAGTTTAGTTTAGTTTCGTTTAGGTTAGGTTATGTTAGGATAGGTTAGGTTAGGCTAGCTTAGTTTAGTTTAGTTCAGTATTTATTAGGTTAATTTGGTTAGTTAATATTAGTTTACTTTAATTTAGTTAAGTTTAGTTATGTTTATAGATTAGTTTAATTTAGTTTCGTTTATAGTTTATATTATAGTTTAGTTTAGTTTAGTTTATAGTTTCGTTTATAGTTTAATTTTGTTTAGTATAGTTTAATTTAGTTTAGCTTAGTTTAGTTAGTTTAGGTTAGTTTAGTTTAGGTTAGGTTATGTTAGGTTAGTTTAGAATAGTTTAGTTTAGGTTAGGTAAAGTTAAGTAAGTATAATTTAGTTAATTTTGGTTTAGAATAGTTTATAGTTTAGTTTATAGTTTAGTTTAGTTTATAGTTTAGTTTATAGTTTAGTTAATTTAGCATAGTTTAGTTTAGTTTATGTTAGGTTAGTTTAGTTTAGTTTAGTTTTGGTCAGTTGAGGTTAGGTTTAGTTAGGTTAGGATAGTTTAGATTATTTTAAATTAGTTTAGTTTAGTTTAGTTTATAGTTTAGTTTAGTTTAGTTTATAGTTTAATTTACTTTAGTTTAGTTTAATTTATTTTCGTTTAATTTAGTTTACGTTAGGTTATATTAGGTTAATTTAGTTTAGTTTAGTTTAGGTTAGGTTAAGTTAGGTAAGTTTAATTTAGTTAAGTTTGGTTTAGTTTAGTTTATAGTTTAGTTTATAGTTTTGTTTATAATTTAGTTTAGTTTAGTTTCGTTTAGGATAGGTAACGTTAGGTTAGGTTATGTTAGATTAGGTAATGTTAGGTTAGTTTAATTTAGTTTAATTTGGTTTATGTTAGTTTAGGTTAGTTTAGTTGAGTTTAGTATTGTTTATAGTTTAGTTTACTTAGTTTATAGTTATGTTTAGTTTAGTTTAGTTTATAGTTTAGTTTAGTTTTGTTTATAGTTAAGTTTATAATTTAGTATAGTTTAGTTTAGTTTAATTTGGTTTAGCTAAGTTTACTTTAGTTTAGTTTAGTTTAGTTTTGGGTTGGTTATGTTAGGTTAGGTTAGGTTTGTTTAGTTTAGTTTAGGTTAGTTTAGGTTAGGTTAGGTTAGTTTATTTGAGTTTAGTTTAGTTTAGGTTAGGTTAGGTAAGTTTAGGTTAGGTTGGGTTAGGTTAGTTTAGTTTAGTCTAGTTTATGTTAGGTTAGGTTAGTTTAGTTTAGTTAGGTTTTGTTTATAGTTTAGTTCAGTTTAGTTTATAGTTTAGTTCATAGTTTATTTTAGTTTAATATATAGTTAATTTAGTTTAGTTTAGTTTAATTTAGTTTAATTTAGGTTAATTAAGTTTAGTTTAGTTTAGGTTATATTAGGTTAGGTTAGGTTAGGTTAGGTTAGTTCAGTTTAGTATAGTTTAGTTTAGTTTAAAATATAGTATCTTTAGTTTATAGTTTTGTTTGTAGTTTTGTTTAGTTTAGTTTAGATTAGTTTAGGTTAGGTTAGAGTAGTTTTGTTTAGTTTAGTTTAATTTAGGTTAGATTAGGTTAGGTTAGTGTAGTTTAGTTTAGTTTAGTTTAGTTGAATTTAGTTTAGTTTAGTTTAGTTTAGGGTAGGTTAGGTTGGTTTAGTTTTAGTATAATTTAGTTTCAATTAGGTTTTGTTAGTTTAGTTTAGTTTAGTTTATAGTTTAGCTTATACTTTAGTTTATATTTTACTTTATAGTTTAGTTTAGTTTAGTGTAGTTTAGTTTGGTTTAGTTTTGTTTAGTTTAGTTTTGTTTAGTTTCGTTTAGGTTAGGTTATGTTAGATTAGGTTAGGTAAGCTTAGTTTAGTTTAGTTTACTTTAAGTTAGGTTAGGTTAGGTTAGGTTAGTTAAGATTAGTTTAGTTTAGTTTAGTTAGGTTTAGTTTAGTTTATAATTTAGTTCAGTTTAATTTATAGCTTAGTTTATAGTTTAGTTTATTTTATAGTTTAATTTATAGTTTAGTTTAGTTTACTTTATAGTTTAGTTTAGTTAATTTATAGTTTAATTTACTTTAGTTTAGTCTAGTTTAATTTAGTTTACTTTAATTAATAGTTTTGTTTATTGTTTAGTTTAGTTTAGTTTAGTTTAGATTAGGTTATGTTAGATTAGGTTATGTTAGGTTAGTTTGGTTTAGTTTAGTCTAGTTAAGTTTAGTTTAGTTTATTTTATACTTTAGTTTAGTTTTGTTGATAGTTTGGTTTGCAGTTTAGTATAGTTTAGTTTAGTTTAATTTAGATTAGGTTAAGAAAGGTTAGGGTAGGTTAGTTTAGTTTAGTTTAGTTTATGTTATTTTAGGTTAGTTTAGTTTAGTGTTGTTTATAGTTTAGTTTAATTTATATTATAATTTAGTTTATAGTTTATTTTTGTTTAGTTTGTAGTTTAATTTAGTTTAGTTTATTTTAGTTTAGTTTAGTTTAGGTTAGGTTAGGTTAGTTTAGTTTAGTATAGTTTAGTTTAGTTTAAAATATAGTATCTTTAGTTTATAGTTTAGTTCATAATTTTGTTTAGTTTTGTTTAGTTTAGTTTAGGTTAGGTTAGAGTAGCTTAGTTTAGTTTAGTTTAGGTTGGAATAGGTTAGGTTAGTGTAGTTTAGTTTAGTTTAGTTTAATTTAATTTAGTTTTGTTTAGTTTAGTTTAGGTTAGGTTAGGTTAGTTTAGTTTAGTATAGGTTAGGTTAAATTAGGTAAGGGTAGTTTAGTTTATAGTTTAGTTTAGTTTAGTTTAGTTTAGGTTAAGTTATGATAGGTGCGTTTAGTTTAATTTAGTTTAGATTAGGTTACGTTAGATTAGGTTAGGGTAGTTGAGTTTACTTTAGTTGAATTTAGTTTATAGTTTAATTTATAGTTTAGTTTAGTTTACTTTATAGTTTAGTTTAGTTAATTTATAGTTTAATTTGCTTTAGTTTAGTGTAGTTTAATTTAGTTTACTTTAATTTATAGTTTTGTTTATAATTTAGTTTAGTTTAGTTTAGTTTAGGTTAATTTATGCTAGGTTACGCTAGTTTAGTTTATTTTAGGTTAGGTTAGGTTAGGTTAGTGTAGTTTAGTTTAGTTTAGCTAAATTTTGTTTAGTTTAGTTTAGTTTAGGATACGTTAGGTTAGTTTAGTTTAGTTTAGTTTAGTTTAGTGTATGTTAGGTTAGGTTAGGCTAGATTAATTTAGTTTAGTTTAATTTAGTTTATAGTTTAATTTAGTTTAGTTTATAATTTATTTTATAGTTTAGTATACTTTAGTTTATAGGTTAGTTTATAATTTAGTTAACATTTTAGTTTAGTTTAGTTTAGATTAGGTTAGAGAAGGTTAGGTTATGTTAGGTTAGTTTAATTTAGTTTAGTTTAATTTAGTTTAGTTTAGTTTATAGTTTAGTTTAGTTAAGTTTATAGTTCAATTTATAGTTTAGTTTAGTTGAGTTTATAGTTTAGTTTAGGTTAGGTTAGGTAAGTTTAGATTAGGTTGGATTAGGTTAGTTTAGTTTAGTCTAGTTTATATTAGGTTAGGTTAGTTTAGTTTAGTTAGGTTTTGTTTATAGTTTAGTTTAGTTTAGTTTACAGTTTAGTTCATAGTTTATTTTAGATTAATATATAGTTTAATTTAGTTTAGTTTAGTTTAATTTAGTTTAATTTAGGTTAATTTAGTTTAGTTTAGTTTAGGTTAGGTTAGGTTAGGTTAGGTTAAGTTAGTTCAGTTTAGAATAGTTTAGTTTAGCTTAAAATATAGTATCTTTAGTTTATAGTTTAGTTCATAGTTTTGTTTAGTTTAGTTTAATTTAGTTTAGGTTAGGTTAGAGTAGTTTAGTTTAGTTTAGTCTAGTTAAGTTTGATTAGGTTAGGTTAGTATAGTTTAGTTTAGTTTTTGTTTAGTTGAATTTAGTTTAGTTTAGTTTAGTTTAGGGTAGGTTAGGTTGGTTTAGTTTTAGTATAATTTGGTTTCAGTTAGGTTAGGTTAGTTTAGTTTAGTTTAGTTTATAGTTTGGTTTATACTTTAGTTTATATTTTACTTTATAGTTTAGTTTAGTTTAGTGTAGTTTAGTTTGGTTTAGTTTTGTTTACTTTAGTTTTGTTTAGTTTCGTTTAGGTTAGGTTATGTTAGATTAGGTTAGATTAGGTTAGGTAAGCTTAGTTTAGTTTAGTTTACTTTAAGTTAGGTTAGGTTAGGTTAGTTAAGATTAGTTTAGTTTAGTTTAGTTAGGTTTAGTTTAGTTTGTAATTTAGTTCAGTTTAGTTTATAGCTTAGTTTATAGTTTAATTTAGTTTATAGTTTAATTTATAGTTAAGTTTAGTTTAGTTTAGATTAATTAAGTTTAGCTTAGTTTAGTTTAGTTCAGTTTAGGTTATTTTAGGGTAGTTTATGTTAGGTTAGGTTAGGTTAGTTTAGTTTATAGTTTAATTTTTAGTTTAGTTTAGTTTATAGTTTAGTTTATAGTTTAGTTTAGTTTAGTTTATGATAGTTTAAGTTAGTTTAGTTTAGGTTAGGTTAGGTTAGTTTACTTTAGTTTAGTTTAGGTTAGGTTGGGCTAGGTTAAGTTAGGTTAGGTTAGTTTGGATTAGTTTAGTTTAGTTTAATTTATAGTTTAATTTACTTTAGTTTATTATTTAATTTAGTTTAGTTTAGTTTATAGTTTCGTTTACAGTTTAGTTTGGTTTAGTTTAGTTTAATTTAGTTTAGCTTAGATTAGTTTAGTTTGTTTTAGGTTAGGTTAAGTTAGGTGAGGTTAGTTTAGTTTAGATGAGTTTAATTTAGTTTAGTTTAGTT
The DNA here is from genome assembly GCA_030762175.1 of Metallyticus violacea. NCBI lineage: Eukaryota > Metazoa > Arthropoda > Insecta > Mantodea > Metallyticidae > Metallyticus > Metallyticus violacea. The sequence continues at coordinate 97,172,261 of CM060835.1, read as the reverse complement.
TATAGTTTAGTTTAGATTAATTTAGTTTATAGTTCAATATGTAGTTTAATTTAGTTTATAGTTTAGTTTATCGTTTAGTTTAGTTTAGTTTAGTTTAGTATTGTTTAGGTTAGGTTAGTTTAGATTAGTTTAGTTAGGGTCAGTTTAGGTTAGGTTAAGTTAGGTTAGGTTAGTTTAGTTTTGTTTATAGTTTAGTTTATTTTAGTTTACAGTTTATTGTACAGCTCAGTATAGTTTAGTTTAGTATAGTATAGTTTACTTTAATTTAGGTTAGGTTGGGTTAGTTTAGTTTAGTTTATAGTTTAGTTTAGTTTAGTTTACAGTTTAGTTTACCCTTTAGTTTATAGTGTAGTTTATAGTTTAGTTTAATTTAGTGTAGTTTAGTTGGGTTAGTTTAGTATAGTTTAGTTTACTTTAGGTTAGGTTAGATTATGTTAGGTTTGGTTAGCTTACTTTAGTTTAGTTTAGTTTAGGTTAGGTTAGGTTAGTTTAGTTTAGTTAACTTTGGTTTAGTTTAGTTTATAGTTTAGTATATAGTTTAGTTTAGTTAAGTTTATAGTTTAATTTATAATTTATTTTAGTTTAGTTTAATTTAGTTTAGAGTAGGTTAGGTTAGGTTAGGTTAGTTTAGTTTAGTTTAGGTTAGGTAAGGTTAGGTTAGGTTAATTTAGTTTAGTTGAGTTTAATTTAGTTTAGTTAATAGTTTAATTTATGGTTTAGTTTAGTTTTTTTATAGTTTTATTTAGATAATTTATAGTTTAATTTAGTTTAGTTTAGTTTAATTTAGTTTAGTTTAGTTTGTAGTTTAGTTTAGTTTAGTTTAGTTTAGTTTAGTTTAGGTTAAGTTATATTAGGTTCGTTTAGTTTAATTTCGTTTAGATTAGGTTAGATTAGATTACGTTAGGGCAGTTAAGTTTAGTTTAGTTGAATTTAGGTTATAGTTTGATTTATTGTTTAGTTTAGTTTACTTTATAATTTAGTTTAGTTAATTTATATTTTAATTTATAGTTATTTTTATAGTTAATTTAGTTTAATTTAATTTAGGTTAAATTATGTTAATTTACTTTAGTTTAGTTTAGGTCAGGTTAGGTTGGGTTAGGTTAGTGTAGTTTAATTTAGTTTAGTTGAATTTAGTTTAGTTTATTTTAGTTTAGGTTACGTTAGGTTAGTTTAGTTTAGTTTAGTGTAGTTTAGTTTTGTTTGGTTAGGTTAGGTTAGGTTAGTTTAGATTAGTTTAGGTTAGGTTATGTTAGATTAGGTTAGGTTAGGTTAGTTTGGTTTAGTTTAGTCTAGTTAAGTTTAGTTCAGTTTATTCTTTAGTTTAGTTTAGTTTATTTTATAGTTTAGTTTAGTTTTGTTTATAGTTTAGTTTGCAGTTTAGTATAGTTTAGTTTAGTTTAATTTAGTTTAGGTTAAGTAAGGTTAGGTTAGGTTAGGTTAGGTTAGTTTAGTTTAGTTTAGTTTATAAATTAGTTTATAGTTTAGTTTAGTTTAGTGTGGGTTAGGTTAAGTAAGGTTAGGTTAGATTAGTTTAGTTTAGTTTATACTTTAGTTTAGTCTATAGTTTAGTTTAGTTTAGTTTATAATAGTTTAGTTTAGGTTAAGTTAGGTTAGTTTAGTTTAGTTTAGTTTAGGTTAGATTTGGCTGGGTTAAGTTAGGTTAGGTTAGTTTAGGCTAGTTTAGTTTAGTTTAGTTTATAGTTTAGTTTACTTTAGTTTTTTATTTAATTTAGTGTAGTTTAGTTTATAGTTTAGTTTATAGTTTAGTTTATTTTAGTTTGTAGTTTAATTTAGTTTTGTTTAATTTAGTTTAGTTTGGGTTAGGTTAGTTTAGTTTAGTTTCGTTTAGTTTAGTTTAGGTTAGGTTAGGTTAGGTAAGGTTAGGTTAGGTAAGGTTAGGTTAGTTTAGTTTAGTCTAGTTTATGTTAGGTTAGGTTAGTTTAGTTTAGTTTAGTCTAGGTTAGGTTTCGCTAGGGTAAGTTAGGTTAGGTTAGTTTGGATTAGTTTAGTTTAGTTTATATTTTAGTTTACTATAGTTTATTATTTAATTTAGTGTAGTTTAGTTTATAGTTTCGTTTATAGTTTAGTTTGGTTTAGTTTAGTTTTTTTAGTTTAGCTTAGATTAGTTTAGTTTGTCTTAGGTTAGGTTAGGTTAGGTAAGATTATTTTAATTTAGTTGAGTTTAATTTAGTTTAGTTTAGTTTATATTTTAGTTTAGTTTAGTCTATAGTTCAGTTAGGTTAGCTTACTTTAGTTTAGTTTAGTTTAGGTTAGGTTAGGTTAGTTTATTTAACTTTGGTTTAGTTTTGTTTAGTTTAGTTTATAGTTTAGTTTATAGTGTAGTTTATATTAGTTTAGTTTATAGTTTAATTTATAATTTAGTTTACTTTAGTTTAATTTAGTTTACAGTAGGTTAGGTTAAGTTAGGTTAGGTTAGGTTAATTTAGTTTAGTTGAGTTTAATTTAGTTTAGTTTAGTTTATAGTTTAAATTATAGTTTAGTTTAGTTTACCTTATAGTTTAGTTTAGTTAATTTATATTTTAATTTAGTTTAGTTTAGTTTAATTTAGTTTAGTTTAGTTCATAGTTTTGTTTATAGTTTAGTTTAGTTTAGTTTAGGTTATGTTAGGTTAGTTTAGTTTAGTTTAGTTTGGGTTAGGTTAGGCTAGGGTAGGTAAGTTTAATTTAGTTTAGTTTAATTTAGTTTTGTTTAGTTTAGTTTAGGTTAGGTTAGGTTAGTTTAGTTTAGTATAGGTTAGGTTAAGTTAGGTAAGGGTAGTTTAGTTTATAGTTTAGTTTAGTTTAGTTTAGTTTAGGTTAAGTTATGATAGGTGCGTTTAGTTTAATTTAGTTCAGATTAGGTTACGTTAGATTAGGTTAGGGTAGTTGAGTTTACTTTAGTTGAATTTAGTTTATAGTTTAATTTATAGTTTAGTTTAGTTTACTTTATAGTTTAGTTTAGTTAATTTATAGTTTAATTTGCTTTAGTTTAGTGTAGTTTAATTTAGTTTACTTTAATTTATAGTTTTGTTTATAATTTAGTTTAGTTTAGTTTAGTTTAGGTTAATTTATGCTAGGTTAGGTTAGTTTAGTTTATTTTAGGTTAGGTTAGGTTAGGTTAGTGTAGTTTAGTTTAGTTTAGCTAAATTTTGTTTAGTTTAGTTTAGTTTAGGATACGTTAGGTTATTTTAGTTTAGTTCAGTTTAGTTTAATGTATGTTAGGTTAGGTTAGGCTAGATTAATTTAGTTTAGTTTAATTTAGTTTATAGTTTAGTTTAGTTTATAATTTATTTTATAGTTTAGTATACTTTAGTTTATAGGTTAGTTTATAATTTAGTTAACATTTTAGTTTAGTTTAGTTTAGATTAGGTTAGAGAAGGTTAGGTTAGGTTAGGTTAGTTTAATTTAGTTTAGTTTAATTTAGTTTAGTTTAGTTTATAGTTTAGTTTAGTTAAGTTTATTGTTCAATTTATAGTTTAGTTTAGTTGAGTTTATAGTTTAGTTTAGGTTAGGTTAGGTAAGTTTGGATTAGGTTGGATTAGGTTAGTTTAGTTTAGTCTAGTTTATGTTAGGTTAGGTTAGTTTAGTTTAGTTAGGTTTTGTTTATAGTTTAGTTTAGTTTAGTTTACAGTTTAGTTCATAGTTTATTTTAGTTTAATATATAGTTTAATTTAGTTTAGTTTAGTTTAATTTAGTTTAATTTAGGTTAATTTAGTTTAGTTTAGTTTAGGTTAGGTTAGGTTAGGTTAGGTTAGGTTAAGTTAGTTCAGTTTAGAATAGTTTAGTTTAGTTTAAAATATAGTATCTTTAGTTTATAGTTTAGTTCATAGTTTTGTTTAGTTTAGTTTAATTTAGTTTAGGTTAGGTTAGAGTAGTTAATTTAGTTTAGTCTAGTTTAGGTTTCATTAGGTTAGGTTAGTATAGTTTAGTTTAGTTTAGTTTAGTTGAATTTAGTTTAGTTTAGTTTAGTTTAGGGTAGGTTAGGTTGGTTTAGTTTTAGTATAATTTAGGTTCAGTTAGGTTAGGTTAGTTTAGTTTAGTTTAGTTTATAGTTTGGTTTATACTTTAGTTTATATTTTACTTTATAGTTTAGTTTAGTTTAGTGTAGTTTAGTTTGGTTTAGTTTTGTTTACTTTAGTTTTGTTTAGTTTCGTTTAGGTTAGGTTATGTTAGATTAGGTTAGATTAGGTTAGGTAAGCTTAGTTTAGTTTAGTTTACTTTAAGTTAGGTTAGGTTAGGTTAGGTTAGTTAAGATTAGTTTAGTTTAGTTTAGTTAGGTTTAGTTTAGTTTGTAATTTAGTTCAGTTTAGTTTATAGCTTAGTTTATAGTTTAGTTTAGTTTATAGTTTAATTTATAGTTAAGTTTAGTTTAGTTTAGATTAATTAAGTTTAGCTTAGTTTAGTTTAGTTCAGTTTAGGTTATTTTAGGGTAGTTTATGTTAGGTTAGGTTAGGTTAGTTTAGTTTATAGTTTAATTTTTAGTTTAGTTTAGTTTATAGTTTAGTTTATAGTTTAGTTTAGTTTATGATAGTTTAAGTTAGTTTAGTTTAGGTTAGGTTAGTTTACTTTAGTTTAGTTTAGGTTAGGTTGGGCTAGGTTAAGTTAGGTTAGGTTAGTTTGGATTAGTTTAGTTTAGTTTAATTTATAGTTTAATTTACTTTAGTTTATTATTTAATTTAGTTTAGTTTAGTTTATAGTTTCGTTTACAGTTTAGTTTGGTTTAGTTTAGTTTAATTTAGTTTAGCTTAGATTAGTTTAGTTTGTTTTAGGTTAGGTTAAGTTAGGTGAGGTTAGTTTAGTTTAGATGAGTTTAATTTAGTTTAGTTTAGTTTATAGTTTAGTTTAGATTAATTTAGTTTATAGTTCAATTTATAGTTTAATTTAGTTTATAGTTTAGTTTATCGTTTAGTTTAGTTTAGTTTAGTTTAGTTTAGTATTGTTTAGGTTAGGTTAGTTTAGATTAGTTTAGTTAGGGTCAGTTTAGGTTAGGTTAAGTTAGGTTAGGTTAGTTTAGTTTTGTTTATAGTTTAGTTTATTTTAGTTTACAGTTTATTGTACAGCTCAGTATAGTTTAGTTTAGTATAGTATAGTTTACTTTAATTTAGGTTAGGTTGGGTTAGTTTAGTTTAGTTTATAGTTTAGTTTAGTTTAGTTTACAGTTTAGTTTATCCTTTAGTTTATAGTGTAGTTTATAGTTTAGTTTAATTTAGTGTAGTTTAGTTGGGTTAGTTTAGTATAGTTTAGTTTACTTTAGGTTAGGTTAGATTATGTTAGGTTTGGTTAGTTTACTTTAGTTTAGTTTAGTTTAGGTTAGGTTAGGTTAGTATAGTTTAGTTAACTTTGGTTTAGTTTAGTTTAGTTTAGTTTATAGTTTAGTATATAGTTTAGTTTAGTTAAGTTTATAGTTTAATTTATAATTTATTTTAGTTTAGTTTAATTTAGTTTAGAGTAGGTTAGGTTAGGTTAGGTTAGTTTAGTTTAGTTTAGGTTAGGTAAGGTTAGGTTAGGTTAATTTAGTTTAGTTGAGTTTAATTTAGTTTAGTTAATAGTTTAATTTATGGTTTAGTTTAGTTTTTTTATAGTTTTATTTAGATAATTTATAGTTTAATTTAGTTTAGTTTAGTTTAATTTATTTTAGTTTAGTTTGTAGTTTAGTTTAGTTTAGTTTAGTTTAGTTTAGTTTAGGTTAAGTTATATTAGGTTCGTTTAGTTTAATTTCGTTTAGATTAGGTTAGATTAGATTACGTTAGGGCAGTTAAGTTTAGTTTAGTTGAATTTAGGTTATAGTTTGATTTATTGTTTAGTTTAGTTTACTTTATAATTTAGTTTAGTTAATTTATAGTTTAATTTATAGTTATTTTTATATTTAATTTAGTTTAATTTAGTTTAGGTTAAATTATGTTAATTTACTTTAGTTTAGTTTAGGTTAGGTTAGGTTGGGTTAGGTTAGTGTAGTTTAATTTAGTTTAGTTGAATTTAGTTTAGTTTATTTTAGTTTAGGTTACGTTAGGTTAGTTTAGTTTAGTTTAGTGTAGTTTAGTTTTGTTTGGTTAGGTTAGGTTAGGTTAGTTTAGATTAGTTTAGGTTAGGTTATGTTAGATTAGGTTAGGTTAGGTTAGTTTGGTTTAGTTTAGTCTAGTTAAGTTTAGTTCAGTTTATTCTTTAGTTTAGTTTAGTTTATTTTATAGTTTAGTTAAGTTTTGTTTATAGTTTAGTTTGCAGTTTAGTATAGTTTAGTTTAGTTTAATTTAGTTTAGGTTAAGTAAGGTTAGGTTAGGTTAGGTTAGGTTAGTTTAGTTTAGTTTAGTTTATAAATTAGTTTATAGTTTAGTTTAGTTTAGTTTAGTGTGGGTTAGGTTAAGTAAGGTTAGGTTAGATTAGTTTAGTTTAGTTTATACTTTAGTTTAGTCTATAGTTTAGTTTAGTTTAGTTTATAATAGTTTAGTTTAGGTTAAGTTAGGTTAGTTTAGTTTAGTTTAGTTTAGGTTAGATTTGGCTGGGTTAAGTTAGGTTAGGTTAGCTTAGGCTAGTTTAGTTTAGTTTAATTTATAGTTTAGTTTACTTTAGTTTTTTATTTAATTTAGTGTAGTTTAGTTTATAGTTTAGTTTATAGTTTAGTTTATTTTAGTTTGTAGTTTAATTTAGTTTTGTTTAATTTAGTTTAGTTTGGGTTAGGTTAGTTTAGTTTAGTTTCGTTTAGTTTAGTTTAGGTTAGGTTAGTTTAGTTTAGTTTAGTCTAGGTTAGGTTTCGCTAGGGTAAGTTAGGTTAGGTTAGTTTGGATTAGTTTAGTTTAGTTTATATTTTAGTTTACTTTAGTTTATTATTTAATTTAGTGTAGTTTAGTTTATAGTTTCGTTTATAGTTTAGTTTGGTTTAGTTTAATTTTTTTTAGTTTAGCTTAGATTAGTTTAGTATGTCTTAGGTTAGGTTAGGTTAGGTAAGATTAGTTTAATTTAGTTGAGTTTAATTTAGTTTAGTTTAGTTTATATTTTAGTTTAGTTTAGTCTATAGTTCAGTTAGGTTAGCTTACTTTAGTTTAGTTTAGTTTAGGTTAGGTTAGGTTAGGTTAGTTTATTTAACTTTGGTTTAGTTTAGTTTAGTTTAGTTTATAGTTTAGTTTATAGTTTAGTTTATATTAGTTTAGTTTATAGTTTAATTTATAATTTAGTTTACTTTAGTTTAATTTAGTTTACAGTAGGTTAGGTTAAGTTAGGTTAGGATAGGTTAATTTAGTTTAGTTGAGTTTAATTTAGTTTAGTTTAGTTTATAGTTTAAATTATAGTTTAGTTTCGTTTACCTTATAGTTTAGTTTAGTTAATTTATATTTTAATTTAGTTTAGTTTAGTTTAATTTAGTTTAGTTTAGTTCATAGTTTTGTTTATAGTTTAGTTTAGTTTAGTTTAGTTTAGTTTAGGTTATGTTAGGTTAGTTTAGTTTAGTTTAGTTTGGGTTAGGTTAGGCTAGGGTAGGTAAGTTTAATTTAGTTTAGTTTAATTTAGTTAAAATTAGTTTGTAGTTTAGTTTATAGTTTAGTTTGTAGTTTAGTTTAGTTTAGTTTAGTTTGGTTTAGTTTAGTTTAGGTTAAGTAATGTTTGGTTCGTTTTGTTTAATTTAGTTTAGATTAGGTTACGTTAGATTAGGTTAGGGTAGTTAAGTTTAGTTTAATTGAATTTATTTTGTAGTTTAATTTATAGTTTAGTTTAGTTTACTTTATAGTTTAGTTTAGTTAATTTATAGTTTATTTTATTTTAGTTTAATCTAGTTTAATTTAGTTTACTTTAGTTTATAGTTTTGTTTATAGTTTAGTTTAGTTTAGTTTAGGTTAATTTATGTTAGGTTTGTTTAGTTTAGATTAGTTTAGGTTAGGTTAGGTTAGGATAGGTTAGTGTAGTTTAGTTTAGTTTTGCTGAATTTTGTTTAGTTTAGTTTAGTTTAGGTTACCTTAGGTTAGTTTAGTTTAGTGTATGTTAGGTTAGGTTAGGTTAGTTTAATTTAGTTTAGTTTATTTCAGTTTATAGTTTAGTTTAGTTTAGTTTATAATTTAATTTCCAATTTAGTATACTTTAGTTTATAGATTAGTTTATTGTTTAGTTAATATTTTAGTTTATTTTAGTTTACGTTAGGTTAGGTTAGGCAAGGATATATTTGGTTAGGTTAGGTTAGTTTAGTTTAGTTTAGTTTATGTAAGGTTAGGTTAGGTTAGTTTGGTATAGTTTAGTTTAGTTTAGTTTTGTTTATAGTTTAGTTTAGTTTAGTTTATTGTTCAGTTTATAGTTTATTTTAGTTTAGTTTAGGTTAGGTTGGGTTAGTTTAGTTTTGTTTAGGTTAGGTTAGGTTAAGTTACGTTAATTTAGTTTAGTATAGTTTAGTTTAGTTTAGTTTAATTTATAGTTTAGTTCATTTTATTTTATAGTTTAGTTTATAGTTTGGTTTAGTTTAGTTTTGTTTAGTTAATTTAGGTTAGATTAGGTTAGGTTAGAGTAGTTTAGTTTAGGTTAGGTTATGATAGGTTAGTGCAGTTTAATTTAATTTAGTTTAGTTTACTTGAATTTAATTTAGTTTAGTTAGGTCAGTTTAGGTAAGTTAGGTTAGTTTAATTTAGTATAGGTTAGGTTACGTTAGGTAAGTTTAATTCAGTTTAGTTTAGTTTAGTTTATAGTTTAATTTATAGTTTTGCTTATAGTTAATTTAGTTTTGTTTAGTTTAGTTTAGTTTAGGTTAAATTATTTTAGGTTAGTTTAGTTTAGTTTAGTTTAGGTTAGGTTAGGTTGGGTTAGGTTAGTGTAGTTTCATTAATTTAGTTTATTTTAGTTTAGTTTAGTATGTAGTTCAATTAAGTTTTGTTTTGTTTAATTTAGTTTAGTTTATAGTTTAGTTGAGTTTAGGTTAGTTTAGTTGAGTTTTGCCTAGTTTAGTTTAGTTTAGGTTAGGTTAGGTTAGGTTAGTTTATTTTAGTTTAGAATAGGTTATGATAGATTAGGTTAGATTAGGTTGGTTTGGTTTAGTTTAGTCTAGTTAAGTTTAGTTTAGTTTATACTTTAGTTTAGTTTAGTATATTTTATAGTTTAGTTAAGTTTTGTTTATAGTTTAGTTTGCAGTTTAGTATAGTTTAGTTTAGTTTAATTTAGTTTAGGTAAGTTTAGTTTAGATTAGTTTAGTTTAGTTTATAGTTCAATTTATAATTTAGTTGAGTTTAGTTTAATTTAATTTAGTTTAGAGTAGGTTAGGTTAGGTTAGTTTAGTTTAGTTTAGTTTAGTTTAGGTTAGGTTAGGTTAGTTTAATTTATTTGAGTTTAATTTAGTTTAGTTTATAGTTTAATTTATAGCTTAGTTTAGTTTACTTTATAGTTTAGTTTAGTTAATTTATAGTTTAATTTAGTTTAGTTTAGTTTAATTTAGTTTCGTTTAGTTTATAGTTTGGTTTATAGTTTCGCTTAGTTTAGTTTAGTTTAGTTTAGGTTAAGTAATGTTAGGTTAGTTTAGTTTAGTTTAGTTCAGGTTCGGTTAGGTTAGGTTAGGTAAGTTTAATTTAGTTCAGTTTAAATAGTTAAGTTTAGTTTATAGTTTAGTTTATAGTTTAGTTTGTAGTTTATTTAAATTTAGTTTAGTTTAGTTTAGGTTAAGTTATGTTAGGTTCATTTAGTTTAATTTAGTTTAGATTAGGTTAGGTTAGGTTAGGGTATTTAAGTTTAGTTTAATTGAATTTAGTTTAGTTTAGTTCAGTTTAGGTTAGGTTAGGTTAGTTTATTTTAGTTGAGTTTAGGTTAGGTTAGGTTAGGTTAGGTTAGTTTAGTTTAGTTTAGTTTATTTAAGTGTAGTTTAGATTATAGTTCAGTTTAGTTTAGTTTTGTTTAATTTAGTTTAGTTTATAGTTTAGTTGAGTTTAGGTTAGATTAGTTGAGTTTAGTTTAGTTTAGTTTAGTTTATTTTAGGTTAGGTTAGGTTAGTTTGGCTTAGTTTAGTCTAGTTAGAGGTTAGTTTATTTTAGTTGAGTTTATAGTTTAGTTTAGTTTTGTTTAAAGTTTAGTTTATAGTTTAGTATAGTTTAGTTTAGTTTAATTTAGTTTAGCTAAGTTTAGTTTAGTTTAGTTTTGGGTAGGTTTTTTTAGGTTAGGTTAAGTTAGTTTAGTTTAGTTTAGGTTAGGTTAGGTTAGGTAAGGTTAGTTTAGTTTAGTTGAGTTTAGTTTATTTTAGGTTAGGTTAAGTAAGATTAGGTTAGGTTAGGTTAGTTTAGTTTAGTTTAGTTTATGTTAGGTTAGGTTAGTTTAGTTTAGTTTTGTTTATAGTTTAGTTTAGTTTATTTTATAGTTTAGTTTATACTTTAGTTAGTTTAGTTTATAGTTTAATTTAGTTTAGTTTAGTTTAGTTTAATTTAGGTTAATTTGGTTTAGTTTAGTTTAGGTTAGGTTAAGTTAGGTTAGTTTAGTTTAGTTTAGTATAATTTAGTTTAGCTTAAAATATAGTATCTTTAGTTTATAGTTTAGTTCATAGTTTTCGTTAGATTAGTTTAGTTTAGGTTAGGTTAGAGTAGTTTACTTTAGTTTAGTTTAGTTTAGTTTAGGTTAGATTAGGTTAGGTTAGTGTAGTTTAGTTTAATTTAGTTTAGTTGAATTTAATTTAGTTTAGTTTAGTTTAGGTTAGGTTAGGTTAGTTTAGGTTAGATTTAGTTAGGTTAGTGTAGTTTAGTTTAGTTTAGTTTGTAGTTTTGTTTAGTTTAGTGTAGTTTAGTTTGGTTTAGTTTTGTTTAGGTTAGTTTACTTCAGTTTCGTTTAGGTTAGGTTATGTTAGATTAGGTTAGCTTGGGTTAGCTTAGTTTAGTTTTGTTTACTTTCGGTTAGGTTAGGATAGGTTAGGTTAGTTTAGGTTAGATTTAGTTAGGTTAGTGTAGTTTAGTTAGGTTTAGTTTAGTTTGTAGTTTAGTTTAGTTTAGTGTAGTTTAGTTGAGTTTAGTTTAGTTTATAGTTTAGTTCAGTTTAGTTTATAGCTTAGTTTAGTTTAGTTTATTTTAGGGTAGCTTATGTTAGGTTAGGTTTAGTTAGTTTAGTTTATAGTTTAGTTTAGTTTAGTTTATAATAGTTTAGTTTAGGTTAGGTTGGGACGGTTTAGTTTAGTTTAGTTTAGGTTAGGTTAGGTTGACTAGGTTAAGTTATGTTAGGTTAGTTTAGATTAGTTTAGTTTAGTTTAGTTTATAGCTTAGTTTACTTTAGTTTATTATTAAATTTAGTTTAGTTTAGTTTATAGTTTCATTTATAGTTTAGTTTGATTTAGTTCAGTTTAATTTAGTTTACCTTAGATAAGTTTAGTTTGTTTTAGGTTAGGTTAGGTTAGGTGAGGTTAGTTTAATTTAGTTTAGATTAATTTAGTTTAGTTTAGTTTATAGTTTAGTTTAGTTAAGTTTATAGTTCAATTTATAGTTTAGTTTAGTTTAGTTTATAGTTTAGTTTATCGTTTAGTTTAGTTTAGTATAGTTTAGTTTAGTTTAGGTTAGAGTAGGTTAGTTTAGATTAGTTTAGTTTAGGGCAGTTTAGGTTAGTTTAAGTTACGTTATTTTGTTGAGTTTGGTTTAGTTTAGTTTAGTTTAATTTAGTTTATAGTTTAGTTTATAGTTTAGTTTATAGTTTAGTTTAGATTAGTGTAGTATAGTTTGGTTTAATTTATTTTAGTTTAGTTTAGTTTAGTTTCGTTTAGCTTAGGTTATGTTACATTAGGTTAGCTTAGGTTAGCTTAGTTTACCCTGGTTTAGTTTAGGTTAGGTAAGGTTAGAATAGGTTAGTTAAGTTTAGTTTAGTTTAGTTAAGTTAGGTTTAGTTTTGTTTATAGTTTAGTTTAGATTAATTTAGTTTATAGTTCAATTTATAGTTTAATTTAGTTTATAGTTTAGTTTATCGTTTAGTTTAGTTTAGTTTAGTTTAGTATAGTTTAGGTTAGGTTAGTTTAGATTAGTTTAGTTAGGGTCAGTTTAGGTTAGGTTAAGTTAGGTTAGGTTAGTTTAGTTTTGTTTATAGTTTAGTTTATTTTAGTTTACATTTTATTATAGTTTAGTTTAGTATAGTATAGTTTACTTTAATTTAGGTTAGGTTGGGTTAGTTTAGTTTAGTTTATAGTTTAGTTTAGTTTAGTTTAAAGTTTAGTTTATCCTTTAGTTTATAGTGTAGTTTATAGTTTAGTTTAATTTAGTGTAGTTTAGTTGGGTTAGTTTAGTATAGTTTAGTTTACTTTAGGTTAGGTTAGATTATGTTAGGTTTGGTTAGCTTACTTTAGTTTAGTTTAGTTTAGGTTAGGTTAGGTTAGTATAGTTTAGTTAACTTTGGTTTAGTTTAGTTTAGTTTAGTTTATAGTTTAGTATATAGTTTAGTTTAGTTAAGTTTATAGTTTAATTTATAATTTATTTTAGTTTAGTTTAATTTAGTTTAGAGTAGGTTAGGTTAGGTTAGGTTAGTTTAGTTTAGTTTAGGTTAGGTAAGGTTAGGTTAGGTTAATTTAGTTTAGTTGAGTTTAATTTAGTTTAGTTAATAGTTTAATTTATAGTTTAGTTTAGATTTTTTATAGTTTTATTTAGATAATTTATAGTTTAATTTAGTTTAGTTTAGTTTAATTTAGTTTAGTTTAGTTTGTAGTTTAGTTTAGTTTAGTTTAGTTTAGTTTAGGTTAAGTTATATTAGGTTCGTTTGGTTTAATTTCGTTTAGATTAGGTTAGATTAGATTACGTTAGGGCAGTTACTTTTAGTTTAGTTGAATTTAGGTTATAGTTTGATTTATAGTTTAGTTTAGTTTACTTTATAGTTTAGTTTAGTTGATTTATAGTTTAAATTACTTTAGTTTAGTTTAGTTTAATTTAGTTCACTTTAGTTTATGGTTTTGTTTATAGTTTAGTTTAGTTTAGTTTAGGTTAATTTATGTTACGTTACTTTAGTTTAGTTTAGGTTAGGTTAGGTAAGGTTAGGTTATGTTAGGTTAGTGTAATTTAGTTTAGTTTAGCTGAATTTTGTTTAGTTTAGTTTAGTTTAGGTTACGTTAGGTTAGTTTAGTTTAGTTTATAGTTTAGTTTAGTTTAGTTTATAATTTATTTTATAATTTAGTATACTTTAGTTTATAGATTAGTTTATAGTTTAGTTAAAATTTTAGTGTAGTTTATTTTAGTTTAGGTTAGGTTACGGAAGGTTAGGTTAGGTTAGTTTAGATTAGTTTGGTTTATGTAAAGTTAGGTTAGGTTAGTTTAGTATAGTTTAGTTTACTTTTGTTTACAGTTTAGTTAAGTTTAGTTTATAGGTCAGTTTATAGTTTAGTTTAATTTAGGTTAGGTTGGGTTAGTTCAGTTTAGTTTAGTTTGGGTTAGGTTAGGTCAGTTTAGTTTAGTTTACAGTTTAGTTTATTTTTAGTTTGTAGTGTAGTTTATAGTTTAATTTAATTTAGTGTAGTTTAATTTGGTTTAGTTTAGTATAGTTTTTTTTTTTTTTTTTTTTTGAGTAGTGTTTAACGCCCGTTTTCACTACTGAGGCACCACAGGCGGTGGACACTGATGATACATGAGATGAAATGATAAATTGGGAAAGGATATTTTTTTTTTTAAGGAAGGAAGCGTTCCAGGCCTAAGTTTAGGTACCTCCCCGGCATTTGCCAGTTATGAAGACTGAGGAAAACCTGGAAAAAACCCCAGTCAGGGAGGACGGTCCTGGCGGGATTCGAACCGCGGACCTCCCGCTCACGAGTCCGTGCCTTAACGACCTCGGCCACCCGTGGCGGTAGTATATTTTCGTTTACATTAGGTTATATTAGATTGGGTTAGGTTAGGGTGGCTTACTTTAATTTAGTTTAGTTTAAGTTAGGTTAGGTTAGGTTAGTTTAGTTTAGTTAAGTTTAGTTTAATTTAGTTTAGTTTAGTTTAGTTTAGTGTATAGTTTAGGTAATCGTTTAGTTTAGTTTAGATTAGTTTAGTTTAGGTCAGTTTAGTTTAGGTTAAGTGAGCTTAGGTTAGTTTAGATTAGTTTAGTTTAACTTAGTTTAGTTTATAGTTTAGTTCATTTTAGTTTGTATTTTAATTTAGATTAGTTTAGCTTAGTTTAGGTTGGGTTATGTTAGATTAGGTTAGATTAGGTTAGTTTGGTTTAGTTTAGTCTAGTTAAATTTAGTTTAGTTATACTTTAGTTTAGTTTAGTTTAGTTTATAGTTTAGTTTAGTTTCCTTTATAGTTAAGTATATAGTTTAGTATAGTTTAGTTTAATTTAATTTAGTTTAGCTAAGTTTAGTTTAGTTTAGTTTAGTTTTGGGTAGGTTATGTTAGGTTAGGTTAGTTTAGTTTAGTTTAGGTTAGGTTAGGTTAGGTTAGGTTAGTTTAGTTTAGTTGCGTATAGTTTAGTTTAGGTTAGGTTAGGTAAGGTTATGTTAGGTTAGGTTAGTTTAGTTTAGTCTAGTTTATGTTAGGTTAGGTTAGTTTAGTTTAGTTTTGTTTTGTTTATAGATTAGTTTAGTTTAGTTTATAGTTTAGTTCATAGTTTATTTTAGTTTTATATATAGTTTAATTTAGTTTAGTTTAGTTTAATTTAGGTTAATTTAGTTCAGTTTAGGTTAGGTTAGGTTAGGTTAAGTTAGTTCAGTTTAATGTAGTTTAGTTTAGTTTAAAATATAGTATCTTTAGTTTATAGTTTAGTTCATAGTTTTGTTTAGTTTAGTTTAGTTTAGGTTAGGTTAGAGTGGTTTAGTTTAGTTTAGTTTAATTTAGTTTAGGTTAGATTAGGTTAAGTTAGTGTAGTTTAGTTTAGTTGAATTTGGTTACCTTAGTTTAGCTTAGGGTAGGTTAGGTTGGTTTAGTTTTAGTATAGGTTTGGTTCAGTTAGCTTAGGTTAGATTAGTTTAGTTTAGTTTAATTTAGTTTAGTTTATAGTTTAGTTTATTTTAGTTTGTAGTTTAATTTAGTTTAGTTTAGTTTAATTTATTTTAGGTTAGGTTAGGTTAGGCTAGTTTTGTTTAGTTTAGTTTGGGTTATGATTGATTAGGTTAGATTAGGTTAGTTTGGTTTAGTTTAGTCTAGTTAAATTTAGTTTATATATACTTTAGAGTAGTGTAGTTTAGTTTAAAGTTTAGTTTAGTTTTGTTTATAGTTAAGTTTATAAATTAGTATAGTTTAGTTTAGTTTAATTTAGTTTAGCTAAGTTTAGTTTAGTTTAGTTTAGTTTAGTTTTGGGTAGGTTATGTTAGGTTAGGTTAGGTTTGTATAGTTTAGTTTAGGTTAGTTTAGGTTAGGTTAGGTTAGTTTAGTTTAGTTGAGCTTAGTTTAGTTTAGGTTAGGTTAGGTAAGTTTAGGTTAGGTTGGGTTAGGTTAGTTTAATTCAGTCTAGTTTATGTTAGGTTAGGTTAGTTTAGTTTAGTTAGGTTTTGTTTATAGTTTAGTTCAGAGTTTATTTTAGTTTAATATATATTTTAATTTAGTTTAGTTTAGTTTTATTTAGGTTAATTTAGTTTAGTTTAGTTTAGGTTAGGCTAGGTTAGTTCAGTTTAGTATAGTTTAGTTTAGTTTAAAATATAGTATCTTTAGTTTATAGTTTTGTTTATAGTTTTGTTTAGTTTAGTTTAGTTTAGTTTAGGTTAGGTTAGAGTAGTTTTGTTTAGTTTAGTTTAATTTAGGTTAGATTAGGTTAGGTTAGTGTAGTTTAGTTTAGTTTAGTTTAGTTGAATTTAGTTTAGTTTAGTTTAGTTTAGGGTAGGTTAGGTTGGTTTAGTTTTAGTATAATTTAGTTTCAGTTAGGTTAGGTTAGTTTAGTTTAGTTTAGTTTATAGTTTAGTTTATACTTTAGTTTATATTTTACTTTATAGTTTAGTTTAGTTTAGTGTAGTTTAGTTTGGTTTAGTTTTGTTTAGTTTAGTTTTGTTTAGTTTCGTTTAGGTTAGGTTATGTTAGATTAGGTTAGATTACGTTAGGTAATCTTAGTTTAGTTTACTTTACTTTAAGTTAGGTTTGGTTAGGTTAGGTTAGTTAAGATTAGTTTAGTTTGTTTATTTAGGTTTAGTTTAGTTTATAATTTAGTTCAGTTTAGTTTATAGCTTAGTTTATAGTTTAGTATAGTTTATAGTTTAATTTATAGTTAAGTTTAGTTTAGTTCAGTTTAATTAAGTTTAGCTTAGTTTAGTTTAGTTCAGTTTAGGTTATTTTAGGGTAGCTTATGTTAGGTTAGGTTAGATTAGTAAAGTTTATAGTTTAATTTATAGTTTAGTTTAGTTTATAGTTTAGATTATAGTTTAGTTTAGTTTAGTTTATAGTTTAGTTTATTTTAATTTATAATAGTTTAAGTTAGTTTAGGTTAGGTTAGGTTAGTTTACTTTAGTTTAGTTTAGGTTAGGTTAGGCTAGGTTAAGTTAGGTTAGGTTAGTTTAGATTAGTTTAGTTTAGTTTAATTTATAGTTTAGTTTATTTTAGTTTATTATTTAATTTAGTTTAGTTTAGTTTATATTCGTTTACAGCTTAGTTTGGTTTAGTTTAGTTTAATTTAGTTTAGCTTAGATTAGTTTAGTTTGTTTTAGGTTAGGTTAAGTTAGGTGAGGTTACTTAAGTTTAGATGAGTTTAATTTAGTTTAGTTTAGTTTATAGTTTAGTTTAGTTTACTTTAGTTTATAGTTCAATTTATAGTTTAGTTTAGTTTAGTTTATACTTTAGTTTATCGTTTAGTTTAGTTTAGTTTAGTATAGTTTAGGTTAGGTTAGGTTAGTTTAGATTAGTTTAGTTTAGGTCAGTTTAGGTTAGGTTAAGTTAGGTTAGGTTAGTTTAGTTTTGTTTATAGTTTAATTTATTTTAGTTTACAGTTTATTGTACAGCTCAGTTTAGTTTAGTTTAGTATAGTATAGTTTACTTTAGTTTAGGTTAGGTTAGGTAAGGTTAATTTGGATTAAATTAGTTTAGTTTAGCTTTGTTTATAGTTTAATTTACTTTAGTTTATAGCTTAATTTAGTTTAGGTTAAATTATGTTAATTTACTTTAGTTTAGTTTAGGTTAGGTTAGGTTGGGTTAGGTTAGTGTAGTTTAATTTAGTTTAGTTGAATTTAGTTTCGTTTATTTTATTTAGGTTACGTTAGGTTAGTTTAGTTTAGTTTAGTGTAGTTTAGTTTTGTTTGGTTAGGTTAGGTTAGGTTAGTTTAGATTAGTTTAGGTTAGGTTATGTTAGATTAGGTTAGGTTAGGTTAGTTTGGTTTAGTTTAGTCTAGTTAAGTTTAGTTCAGTTTATTCTTTAGTTTAGTTTAGTTTATTTTATAGTTTAGTTTAGTTTTGTTTATAGTTTAGTTTGCAGTTTAGTATAGTTTAGTTTAGTTTAATTTAGTTTAGGTTAAGTAAGGTTACGTTAGGTTAGGTTAGTTTAGTTTAGTTTAGTTTATAAATTAGTTTATAGTTTAGTTTAGTTTAGTTTAGTGTGGGTTAGGTTAAGTAAGGTTAGTTTAGTTTAGTTTAGTTTATACTTTAGTTTAGTCTATAGTTTAGTTTAGTTTAGTTTATAATAGTTTAGTTTAGGTTAAGTTAGGTTAGTTTAGTTTAGTTTAGTTTAGGTTAGATTTGGCTGGGTTAAGTTAGGTTAGGTTAGTTTAGGCTAGTTTAGTTTAGTTTAGTTTATAGTTTAGTTTACTTTAGTTTTTTATTTAATTTAGTGTAGTTTAGTTTATAGTTTAGTTTATAGTTTAGTTTATTTTAGTTTGTAGTTTAATTTAGTTTTGTTTAATTTAGTTTAGTTTGGGTTAGGGTAGTTTAGTTTAGTTTCGTTTAATTTAGTTTAGTTCAGTTTATAATTTAGTTATGTTTAGTTTATAGTTTAATTTATAATTTAGTTTAGTTTAGTTTATCTTTTAGTTTTTCGTTTAGTTTAGTTTAGATTAGTTTAGTTTAGGTCAGTTTAGGTTAGGTTAAGTTAGGTTAGGTTAGTTTAGATTAGTTTAGTTTAGTTTAGTTTATAGTTTAATTTATTTTAGTTTACAGTTTAATTTAGTTTAATTTAGTTTAGTTTAGTTTACTTTAGGTTAGGTTAGGTTAGGTTAATTTAGTTTAGTTTAGGTTAGGTTAGGTAAGTTTAATTTAGTTTAGTTTGGTTTATATTAATTTATAATTTAGTTTATAGTTTTTTATAGTTTAGTTTAGTTTATAGTTTAATTTAGTTTAGTTTAGTTTAGTTTAATTTAGGTTAGGTTAGTTTATTTTAGTTTAGTTTAGTTTATAGTTTAGATTAGTTTAGTTTACAGGTTAGCTTATCCTTTAGTTTATAGTGTAGTTTATAGTTTAGTATAGTTTTGTTTACCTTAGGTTAGGTGAGATAATGTTAGGTTAGGTTAGCTTACTTTAGTTTAGTTTAGTTTAGGTTAGGTTAGATTAGGTTAGTTTAGTTAACTTTGGTTTAGTCTAGTTTAGTTAGTTTAGTTTATAATTTAGTTTA
This sequence comes from Metallyticus violacea, assembly GCA_030762175.1. NCBI lineage: Eukaryota > Metazoa > Arthropoda > Insecta > Mantodea > Metallyticidae > Metallyticus > Metallyticus violacea. Next base: position 97,153,857 of record CM060835.1, on the reverse strand, counting down.
TAGTTATGTTTTGTTTAGTTTATAGCTTAATTTATAATTTAGTTTAGTTTAGTTTAGTTTAGTTTAGTTTAATTTAGTTTAGAGTAGGTTAGGTTAGGTTAGGTTAATTTAGTTTAGTTGAGTTTAATTTAGTTTAGTTTAGTTTAGTTTATAATTTAATTTATAGTTTAGTTTAGTTTACTTTATAGTTTAGTTTAGTTAATTTATAGTTTAATTTAGTTTAGTTTAGTTTAATTTAGTTTAGTTTAGATTATAGTTTTGTTTATAGTTTAGTTTAGTTTATTTTAGGTTAAGTTATGTTAGGTTCGTTTAGTTTAATTTAGTTTAGATTAGGTTACGTTAGATTAGGTTAGGGTAGTTAAGTTTAGTTTAGTTGAATTTAGTTTATAGTTTAATTTATAGTTTAGTTTAGTTTAGTTTATAGTTTAGTTTAGTTAATTTACAGTTTAATATACTTTAGTTTAGTCTAGTTTAATTTAGTTTACTTTAATTTATAGTTTTGTTTATAGTGTAGTTTAGTTTAGTTTAGTTTAGTTTAGGTTAATTTATGTGAGGTTAGTTTAGTTTAGATTAGGTTATGTTAGGTTAGGTTAGGCTAATGTAGTTTAGTTTAGTTTAGCTAAATTTTGTTTAGTTTAGTTTAGGATACGTTAGGTTAGTTTAGTTTAGTTAAGTGTATGTTAGGTTAAGTTAGGTTAGTGTAATTTAGTTTAGTTTATTTTAGTTTATAGTTTAGTTTAGTTTACTTTATAATTTATTTTATAGTTTAGTATACGTTAGTTTATAGATTAGTTTATAGTGTAGATAATATTTTAGTTTAGTTTAGTTTAGATTAGGTTAGGGAAGGTTAGGTTAGGTTAGTTTATTTTAGTTTAGTTTATGTAAGGTTAGGTTAGGTTAGTTTGGTATAGTTTAGGTTAGTTTTGTTTGTAGTTTAGTTTAGTTTAGTTTATAGTTCAGTTTATAGTTTAGTTTAGTTTAGTTTAGTTTAGTTTAGTTAGTTTAGGTTAGGTTAGTTTAGAGTAGTTTAGTTTAGGTTAGGTTATGATTGGTTAGTGCAGTTTAATTTAATTTAATTTAGTTTAGTTGAATTTAATTTATTTTAGTTAGGTCAGTTTAGGTAAGTTAGATTAGTTTAGTTTAGTATAGGTTAGGTTAGATTAGGTTGGGTTAAGTTAGTGTAGTTTCATTTAGTTTGGTTTATTTTAGTTTAGTTTAATATGAGGTTCCGTTTAGTTTAGTTTTGTTTAATTTAGTTTAGTTTATAGTTTAGTTGAGTTTAGGTTAGTTTAGTTGAGTTTAGTTTAGTTTAGTTTAGTTTAGGTTAGGTTAGGTTAGGTTAGATTAACTTTGTTTAGGATAGGTTATGTTAGATTAGGTTAGGTTAGTTTGCTTTAGTTTAGGCTAGTTAAGTTTAGTTTAGTTTATACTTTAGTTTAGTTTACTTTATTTTATAGTTTAGTTAAGTTTTGTTTATAGATTAGTTTGCAGTTTAGTATGTTTAGTTTAGTTTAATTTAGTTTAGCTAAGTTTAGTTTAGTTTAGTTTATAGTTTAATTTATAATTTAGTTTAGTTTAGTTTAATTTAGTTTAGGTTAGGTTAGGTTAGTTTAATTTAGTTGAGTTTAATTTAGTTTAGTTTAGTTTATAGTTTAATTTATAGTTTAGTTTAGTTTACTTTATAGTTTAGTTTACTTTATAGTTTAGTTTAGCTAATTTATAGTTTAATTTAGTTAAGTTTAGTTTAATGTAGTTTAGTTTAGTTTAGTTTGTAGTTTAGTTTAGTTTAGTTTAGTTTAGTTTAGGTTAAGTTATGTTTGGTTCGTTTAGTTTAATTTAGTTTAGATTAGGTTAGATTACATTACGTTAAGGCAGTTAAGTTCAGTTTAGTTGAATTTAGGTTATAGTTTGATTTATTGTTTAGTTTAGTTTACTTTATAATTTAGTTTAGTTAATTTATAGTTTAATTTACTTTAGTTTAGTTTAGTTTAATTTAGTTTACTTTAGTTCATAGTTTGGTTTATAGTTTAGTTTAGTTTAGTTTAGGTTAGGTAAAGTAAGGTTAATTTAGGTTAGGTTAGTGTAGTTTAGTTTAGTTTAGCTGAATTAAGTTTAGTTTAGTTTAATTTAGTTTAGGTTAGGTTAGGTTAGTTTAATTTAGTTGAGTTTAATTTAGTTTAGTTTAGTTTATAGTTTAATTTATAGTTTAGTTTAGTTTACTTTATAGTTTAGTTTATATAATTTATAGTTTAATTTAGTTAAGTTTAGTTTAATTTAGTTTAGTTTAGTTTGTAGTTTAGTTTAGTTTAGTTTAGTTTAGTTTAGGTTAAGTTATGTTTGGTTCGTTTAGTTTAATTTAGTTTAGATTAGGTTAGATTAGATTACGTTAGGGCAGTTAAGTTTAGTTTAGTTGAATTTAGGTTATAGTTTGATTTATTGTTTAGTTTAGTTTACTTTATAATTTAGTTTAGTTAATTTAGTTTACTTTAGTTCATAGTTTGGTTTATAGTTTAGTTTAGTTTAGTTTAGGTTAGGTAAAGTAAAGTTAATTTAGGTTAGGTTAGTGTAGTTTAGTTTAGTTTAGCTGAATTTTGTTTAGTTTAGTTTAATTTAGGTTACGTTAGGATAGTTTAGTTTAGTTTAGTGTATGTTAGCTTAGGTTAGTTTAGTTTAGTTTAGTTTAGTTTATAGTTTAGTTTAGTTTAGTTTATAATTTATTTTATAATTTAGTTTAGTTTTGTTTATAGTTTAGTCTGCAGTTTAGTTTAGTTTAGTTTAGTTTAGTTAAAATTTTAGTTTAGTTTATTTTAGTTTAGGTTAGGTTACGGAAGGTTAGGTTAGGTTAGGTTAGTTTAGATTAGTTTGGTTTATGTAAAGTTAGGTTAGGTTAGTTTAGTATAGTTTAGTTTACTTTTGTTTACAGTTTAGTTAAGTTTAGTTTATAGTTCAGTTTATAGTTTAGTTTAGTTTAGGTTAGGTTGGGTTAGTTCAGTTTAGTTTAGAGATGGGTTAGGTTGGGTTAATTTAGTTTAGTTTACAGTTTAGTTTATTCTTTAGTTTATAGTGTAGTTTATAGTTTAGTTTAATTTAGTGTAGTTTAGTTTGGTTCATTTTAGTATAGTTTAGTTTACGTTAGGTTATGTTAGATTAGGTTAGGTTAGGTTAGCTTACTTTAGTTTAGTTTAGGTTAGGTTAGGTTAGGTTAGTTTAGTTTAGTTAAGTTTAGTTTAATTTAGTCTAGTTTAGTTTAGTTTAGTGTATAGTTTAGGTAATCGTTTAGTTTAGTTTAGATTAGTTTAGTTTAGATTAGTTTAGTTTAATTTACTTTAGTTTATAGTTTAGTTTATTTAAGTTTGTACTTTAATTTAGATTAGTTTAGTTTAGTTAAGGTTGGGTTATGTTAGATTAGGTTAGATTAAGTTAGTTTGGTTTAATTTAGTCTAGTTAAATTTAGTTTAGTTATTCTTTGGTTTAGTTTAGTTTAGTTTATAGATTAGTTTAGTTTTCTTTATAGTTAAGTTTATAGTTTAGTATAGTTTAGTTTAGTTTAATTTAGTTTAGCTAAGTTTAGTTTAGTTTAGTTTAGTTTAGTTTTGGGTAGGTTATGTTAGGTTAGGTTAGGTTAGTTTAGTTTAGTTTAGGTTAGGTTAGGTTCGGTTAGGTTAGTTTAGTTTAGTTGAGTTTAGTTTAGTTTAGGTTAGGCTAGGTTAGGTAAGGTTAGGTTAGGTAAGGTTAGGTTAGTTTAGTTTAGTCTAGTTTATGTTAGGTTAGGTTAGTTTAGTTTAGTTTAGTCTAGGTTAGGTTTCGCTAGGGTAAGTTAGGTTAGGTTAGTTTGGATTAGTTTAGTTTATATTTTAGTTTACTTTAGTTTATTATTTAATTTAGTGTAGTTTAGTTTATAGTTTCGTTTATAGTTTAGTTTGGTTTAGTTTAGTTTTTTTTAGTTTAGCTTAGATTAGTTTAGTTGGCCTTAGGTTAGGTTAGGTTAGGTAAGATTAGTTTAATTTAGTTGAGTTTAATTTAGTTTAGTTTAGTTTATATTTTAGTTTAGTTTAGTCTATAGTTCAGTTAGGTTAGCTTACTTTAGTTTAGTTTAGTTTAGGTTAGGTTAGGTTAGGTTAGGTTAGGTTAGTTTATTTAACTTTGGTTTAGTTTAGTTTAGTTTAATTTATAGTTTAGTTTATAGTTTAGTTTATATTAGTTTAGTTTACCTTATAGTTTAGTTTAGTTAATTTATATTTTAATTTAGTTTAGTTTAGTTTAATTTAGTTTAGTTTAGTTCATAGTTTTGTTTATAGTTTAGTTTAGTTTAGTTTAGTTTAGTTTAGGTTATGTTAGGTTAGTTTAGTTTAGTTTAGTTTGGGTTAGGTTAGGCTAGGGTAGGTAAGTTTAATTTAGTTTAGTTTAATTTAGTTAAAATTAGTTTGTAGTTTAGTTTATAGTTTAGTTTGTAGTTTAGTTTAGTTTAGTTTAGTTTAGGTTAAGTAATGTTTGGTTCGTTTTGTTTAATTTAGTTTAGATTAGGTTACGTTAGATTAGGTTAGGGTAGTTAAGTTCAGTTTAATTGAATTTATTTTGTAGTTTAATTTATAGTTTAGTTTAGTTTACTTTATAGTTTAGTTTAGTTAATTTATAGTTTATTTTATTTTAGTTTAATCTAGTTTAATTTAGTTTACTTTAGTTTATAGTTTTGTTTATAGTTTAGTTTAGTTTAGTTTAGGTTAATTTATGTTAGGTTTGTTTAGTTTAGATTAGTTTAGGTTAGGTTAGGTTAGGATAGGTTAGTGTAGTTTAGTTTAGTTTAGCTGAATTTTGTTTAGTTTAGTTTAGTTTAGGTTACCTTAGGTTAGTTTAGTTTAGTGTATGTTAGGTTAGGTTAGGTTAGTTTAATTTAGTTTAGTTTATTTCAGTTTATATTTTAGTTTAGTTTAGTTTATAATTTATTTTATAATTTAGTATACTTTAGTTTATAGATTAGTTTATTGTTTACTTAATATTTTAGTTTATTTTAGTTTACGTTAGGTTAGGTTAGGCAAGGTTAGGTTAGGTTAGGTTAGGTTAGTTTAGTTTAGTTTAGTTTATGTAAGGTTAGGTTAGGTTAGTTTGGTATAGTTTAGTTTAGTTTAGTTTATTGTTCAGTTAATAGTTTATTTTAGTTTAGTTTAGGTTAGGTTGGGTTAGTTTAGTTTAGTTTAGGTTAGGTTAGGTTAAGTTACGTTAATTTAGTTTAGTATAGTTTAGTTTAGTTTAGTTTAGTTTATAGTTTAGTTCATTTTATTTTATAGTTTAGTTTATAGTTTGGTTTAGTTTAGTTTTGTTTAGTTAATTTAGGTTAGATTAGGTTAGGTTAGAGTAGTTTAGTTTAGGTTAGGTTATGATAGGTTAGTGCAGTTTAATTTAATTTACTTTAGTTTAGTTGAATTTAATTTAGTTTAGTTAGGTCAGTTTAGGTAAGTTAGGTTAGTTTAGTTTAGTATAGGTTAGGTTACGTTAGGTAAGTTTAATTCAGTTTAGTTTAGTTTAGTTTATAGTTTAATTTATAGTTTTGCTTATAGTTAATTTAGTTTTGTTTAGTTTAGTTTAGTTTAGGTTAAATTATTTTAGGTTAGTTTAGTTTAGTTTAGGTTAGGTTAGGTTGGGTTAGGTTAGTGTAGTTTCATCAATTTAGTTTATTTTAGTTGAGTTTAGTATGTAGTTCAATTAAGTTTTGTTTTGTTTAATTTAGTTTAGTTTATAGTTTAGTTGAGTTTAGGTTAGTTTAGTTGAGTTTTGCCTAGTTTAGTTTAGTTTAGGTTAGGTTAGGTTAGGTTAGGTTAGTTTATTTTAGTTTAGAATAGGTTATGATAGATTAGGTTAGGTTAGGTTGGTTTGGTTTAGTTTAGTCTAGTTAAGTTTAGTTTAGTTTATACTTTAGTTTAGTTTAGTTTATTTTATAGTTTAGTTAAGTTTTGTTTATAGTTTAGTTTGCAGTTTAGTATAGTTTAGTTTAGTTTAATTTAGTTTAGCTAAGTTTAGTTTAGATTAGTTTAGTTTAGTTTATAGTTCAATTTATAATTTAGTTTAGTTTAGTTTAGTTTAATTTAGTTTAGAGTAGGTTAGGTTAGGTTAGTTTAGTTTAGTTTAGGTTAGGTTAGGTTAGTTTAATTTATTTGAGTTTAATTTAGTTTAGTTTAGTTTATAGTTTAATTTATAGCTTAGTTTAGTTTACTTTATAGTTTAGTTTAGTTAATTTATAGTTTCATTTAGTTTAGTTTAGTTTAATTTAGTTTCGTTTAGTTTATAGTTTGGTTTATAGTTTCGCTTAGTTTAGTTTAGTTTAGTTTAGGTTAAGTAATGTTAGGTTAGTTTAGTTTAGTTTAGTTCAGGTTCGGTTAGGTTAGGTAAGTTTAATTTAGTTCAGTTTAAATAGTTAAGTTTAGTTTATAGTTTAGTTTATAGTTTAGTTTGTAGTTTAGTTTAATTTAGTTTAGTTTAGTTTAGGTTAAGTTATGTTAGATTCATTTAGTTTAATTTAGTTTAGATTAGGTTAGGTTAGGTTAGGGTATTTAAGTTTAGTTTAATTGAATTTAGTTTAGTTTAGTTCAGTTTAGGTTAGGTTAGGTTAGTTTATTTTAGTTTAGTTTAGGTTAGGTTAGGTTAGGTTAGTTTAGTTTAGTTTAGTGTATTTATGTGTAGTTTAGATTATAGTTCAGTTCAGTTGAGTTTTGTTTAATTTAGTTTAGTTTATAGTTTACTTGAGTTTAGGTTAGATTAGTTGAGTTTAGTTTAGTTTAGTTTAGTTTATTTTAGGTTAGGTTAGGTTAGTTTGGCTTAGTTTAGTCTAGTTAGAGGTTAGTTTATTTTAGTTTAGTTTATAGTTTAGTTTAGTTTTGTTTATAGTTTAGTTTATAGTTTAGTATAGTTTAGTTTAGTTTAATTTAGTTTAGCTAAGTTTAGTTTAGTTTAGTTTAGTTTTGGGTAGGTTTCTTTAGGTTAGGTTAAGTTAGTTTAGTTTAGTTTAGGTTAGGTTAGGTTAGGTAAGGTTAGTTTAGTTTAGTTGAGTTTAGTTTAGGTTAGGTTAGGTTAAGTAAGATTAGGTTAGGTTAGGTTAGTTTAGTTTAGTTTAGTTTATGTTAGGTTAGGTTAGTTTAGTTTAGTTTTGTTTATAGTTTAGTTTAGTTTAGTTTATAGTTTAGTTTATAGTTTAGTTAGTTTAGTTTATAGTTTAATTTAGTTTAGTTTAGTTTAGTTTAGTTTAGTTTAATTTATGTTAATTTAGTTTAGTTTAGTTTAGGTTAGGTTAAGTTAGGTTAGGTTAGTTTAGTTTAGTATAATTTAGTTTAGCTTAAAATATAGTATCTTTAGTTTATAGTTTAGTTCATAGTTTTCTTTAGATTAGTTTAGTTTAGGTTAGGTTTGAGTAGTTTACTTTCGTTTAGTTTAGTTTAGTTTAGGTTAGATTAGGTTAGGTTAGTGTAGTTTAGTTTAATTTAGTTTAGTTGAATTTAATTTAGTTTAGTTTAGTTTAGGTTAGGTTAGGTTAGTTTAGGTTAGATTTAGTTAGGTTAGTGTAGTTTAGTTTAGTTTAGTTTGTAGTTTTGTTTAGTTTAGTGTAGTTTAGTTTGGTTTAGTTTTGTTTAGTTTAGTTTACTTCAGTTTCGTTTAGGTTAGGTTATGTTAGATTAGGTTACCTTGGGTTAGCTTAGTTTAGTTTTGTTTACTTTCGGTTAGGTTAGGATAGGTTAGGTTAGTTTAGGTTAGATTTAGTTAGGTTAGTGTAGTTTAGTTAGGTTTAGTTTAGTTTGTAGTTTAGTTTAGTTTAGTGTAGTTTAGTTGAGTTTAGTTTAGTTTATAGTTTAGTTCAGTTTAGTTTATAGCTTAGTTTAGTTTAGTTTATTTTAGGGTAGCTTATGTTAGGTTAGGTTTAGTTAGTTTAGTTTATAGTTTAATTTATGGTTTACTTTAGTTTATAGTTTAGTTTAGTTTAGTTTATAATAGTTTAGTTTAGGTTAGGTTGGGACGGTTTAGTTTAGTTTAGTTTAGGTTAGGTTAGGTTGACTAGGTTAAGTTATGTTAGGTTAGTTTAGATTAGTTTAGTTTAGTTTAGTTTATAGCTTAGTTTACTTTAGTTTATTATTAAATTTAGTTTAGTTTAGTTTATAGTTTCATTTATAGTTTAGTTTGATTTAGTTCAGTTTAATTTAGTTTACCTTAGATAAGTTTAGTTTGTTTTAGGTTAGGTTAGGTTAGGTGAGGTTAGTTTAATTTAGTTTAGTTTAATTTAGTTTAATTTAGTTTATAGTTTAGTTTAGTTAAGTTTATAGTTCAATTTATAGTTTAGTTTAGTTTAGTTTATAGTTTAGTTTATCGTTTAGTTTAGTTTAGTATAGTTTAGTTTAGTTTAGGTTAGAGTAGGTTAGTTTAGATTAGTTTAGTTTAGGGCAGTTTAGGTTAGTTTAAGTTACGTTATTTTGTTGAGTTTGGTTTAGTTTAGTTTAGTTTAGTTTAGTTTATAGTTTAGTTTATAGTTTAGTTTATAGTTTAGTTTATAGTTTAGTTTAGATTAGTGTAGTATAGTTTGGTTTAATTTATTTTAGTTTAGTTTAGTTTCGTTTAGCTTAGGTTATGTTACATTAGGTTAGCTTAGGTTAGCTTAGTTTACCCTGGTTTAGTTTAGGTTAGGTAAGGTTAGAATAGGTTAGTTAAGTTTAGTTTAGTTTAGTTTAGTTAGGTTTAGTTTAGTTTATAGTTTAGTTTAGTTTAGTTTATAGTTTAGTTTATAGTTTAGTTTAGATTATAGTTTAATTTATAGTTTAGTTTAGATTAGTTTAGTTTAATTTAGTTTAGCTTTCTTTAGTTTCGTTTAGTTAACTTAGTTTAGGATATGTTAGGTTAGGTTAGGTTAGGTTAGGTTTGTTTAATTTAGTTTAGGTTAGGTTAGGTTACGTTAGGTTAGGTTAGGTTAGGTTAAGTTAGGTTAGTTTAGAATAGTTTAGTTTAGTATAATTTAGTTTATAGTTTAGTTTAGTTTAGTTTATAGCTTAATTTAGTTTAGTTTAGTTTAATTTAGTTTAGTTTAGTTTACTTTAGGTTAAGTTAGGTAAGTTTAATTTAGTTTAGTTTAGTTTAGTTAAGTTTCGTTTATAGTTGAGTTTATAGTTTGGTTTGCAGTTTAGTTTAGTTTAGTTCAGTTTAGGTTAAGTTATGTTAGGTTCGTTTAGTTTAATTTAGTTTAGATTAGGTTAGGTTATATTAGGTTAGGTTAGGGTAGTTTAGTTTAGTTTAGCTTAATTTAGTTTAGTTTAGTTCAGTTTAGGTTAGGTTAAGTTAGGTTAGGTTAGTTTAGATTAATATAGTATATATTTTATTTTATTTTAGTTTATAGTTTCATTTTCTTTAGTTTAGTTTAGGTTAGGTTAAGTTAGGTTAATTTAGTTTAGTTTAGGTTAGTTAAGGTGAGGTTAGGTTAGGTTAGTTTATTTCTATTTAGTTTATTGAAGTTTATAGTTTAGTTTAGTTTAGTTTATGGTTTAGTTTATAGTTTAGATTAGTTTAGAGTAGTATAGTTTGGTTTAGTTTACTTTAGTTTAGTTTAGTTTCGTTTAGGTTAGGTTATGTTAGGATAGGTTAGGTTAGGCTAGCTTAGTTTAGTTTAGTTCAGTATTTATTAGGTTAATTTGGTTAGTTAATATTAGTTTACTTTAGTTTAGTTAAGTTTAGTTATGTTTATAGATTAGTTTAATTTAGTTTCGTTTATAGTTTATATTATAGTTTAGTTTAGTTTAGTTTATAGTTTCGTTTATAGTTTAATTTTGTTTAGTATAGTTTAATTTAGTTTAGCTTAGTTTAGTTAGTTTAGGTTAGTTTAGTTTAGGTTAGGTTATGTTGGGTTAGTTTAGAATAGTTTAGTTTAGGTTAGGTAAAGTTAAGTAAGCATAATTTAGTTAATTTTGGTTTAGAATAGTTTATAGTTTAGTTTATAGTTTAGTTTAGTTTATAGTTTAGTTTATAGTTTAGTTAATTTAGCATAGTTTAGTTTAGTTTATGTTAGGTTAGTTTAGTTTAGTTTAGTTTTGGTCAGTTGAGGTTAGGTTTAGTTAGGTTAGGATAGTTTAGATTATTTTAAATTAGTTTAGTTTAGTTTAGTTTATAGTTTAGTTTAGTTTAGTTTATAGTTTAATTTACTTTAGTTTAGTTTAATTTATTTTCGTTTAATTTAGTTTACGTTAGGTTATATTAGGTTAATTTAGTTTAGTTTAGTTTAGGTTAGGTTAAGTTAGGTAAGTTTAATTTAGTTAAGTTTGGTTTAGTTTAGTTTATAGTTTAGTTTATAGTTTTGTTTATAATTTAGTTTAGTTTAGTTTCGTTTAGGATAGGTAACGTTAGGTTAGGTTATGTTAGATTAGGTTATGTTAGGTTAGTTTAATTTAGTTTAATTTGGTTTATGTTAGTTTAGGTTAGTTTAGTTGAGTTTAGTATTGTTTATAGTTTAGTTTACTTAGTTTATAGTTTAGTTTAGTTTAGTTTAGTTTATAGTTTAGTTTAGTTTTGTTTATAGTTAAGTTTATAATTTAGTATAGTTTAGTTTAGTTTAATTTGGTTTAGCTAAGTTTAGTTTAGTTTAGTTTAGTTTAGTTTTGGGTTGGTTATGTTAGGTTAGGTTAGGTTTGTTTAGTTTAGTTTAGGTTAGTTTAGGTTAGGTTAGGTTAGTTTATTTGAGTTTAGTTTAGTTTAGGTTAGGTTAGGTAAGTTTAGGTTAGGTTGGGTTAGGTTAGTTTAGTTTAGTCTAGTTTATGTTAGGTTAGGTTAGTTTAGTTTAGTTAGGTTTTGTTTATAGTTTAGTTCAGTTTAGTTTATAGTTTAGTTCATAGTTTATTTTAGTTTAATATATAGTTAATTTAGTTTAGTTTAGTTTAATTTAGTTTAATTTCGGTTAATTTAGTTTAGTTTAGTTTAGGTTATATTAGGTTAGGTTAGGTTAGGTTAGGTTAGTTCAGTTTAGTATAGTTTAGTTTAGTTTAAAATATAGTATCTTTAGTTTATAGTTTAGTTTATAGTTTTGTTTAGTTTAGTTTAGTTTAGTTTAGGTTAGGTTAGAGTAGTTTTGTTTAGTTTAGTTTAATTTAGGTTAGATTAGGTTAGGTTAGTGTAGTTTAGTTTAGTTTAGTTTAGTTGAATTTAGTTTAGTTTAGTTTAGTTTAGGGTAGGTTAGGTTGGTTTAGTTTTAGTATAATTTAGTTTCAATTAGGTTTTGTTAGTTTAGTTTAGTTTAGTTTATAGTTTAGCTTATACTTTAGTTTATATTTTACTTTATAGTTTAGTTTAGTTTAGTGTAGTTTAGTTTGGTTTAGTTTTGTTTAGTTTAGTTTTGTTTAGTTTCGTTTAGGTTAGGTTATGTTAGATTAGGTTAGGTAAGCTTAGTTTAGTTTAGTTTACTTTAAGTTAGGTTAGGTTAGGTTAGGTTAGTTAAGATTAGTTTAGTTTAGTTTAGTTAGGTTTAGTTTAGTTTATAATTTAGTTCAGTTTAGTTTATAGCTTAGTTTATAGCTTAGTTTAGTTTATAGTTTAATTTATAGTTTAGTTTAGTTTACTTTATAGTTTAGTTTAGTTAATTTATAGTTTAATTTACTTTAGTTTAGTCTAGTTTAATTTAGTTTACTTTAATTAATAGTTTTGTTTATAGTTTAGTTTAGTTTAGTTTAGATTAGGTTATGTTAGATTAGGTTATGTTAGGTTAGTTTGGTTTAGTTTAGTCTAGTTAAGTTTAGTTTAGTTTATTTTATACTTTAGTTTAGTTTTGTTGATAGTTTGGTTTGCAGTTTAGTATAGTTTAGTTTAGTTTAATTTAGATTAGGTTAAGAAAGGTTAGGGTAGGTTAGTTTAGTTTAGTTTAGTTTATGTTATGTTAGGTTAGTTTAGTTTAGTTTTGTTTATAGTTTAGTTTAATATATATTATAATTTAGTTTATAGTTTATTTTTGTTTAGTTTGTAGTTTAATTTAGTTTAGTTTGTTTTTGTTTAGTTTAGTTTAGGTTAGGTTAGGTTAGGTTAGTTTAATTTAGTATAGTTTAGTTTAGTTTAAAATATAGTATCTTTAGTTTATAGTTTAGTTCATAGTTTTGTTTAGTTTTGTTTAGTTTAGTTTAGGTTAGGTTAGAGTAGCTTAGTTTAGTTTAGTTTAGGTTAGAATAGGTTAGGTTAGTGTAGTTTAGTTTAGTTTAGTTTAATTTAATTTAGTTTGGTTTAGTTTAGTTTAGGTTAGGTTAGGTTAGTTTAGTTTAGTATAGGTTAGGTTAAGTTAGGTAAGGGTAGTTTAGTTTATAGTTTAGTTTAGTTTAGTTTAGTTTAGGTTAAGTTATGATAGGTGCGTTTAGTTTAATTTAGTTTAGATTAGGTTACGTTAGATTAGGTTAGGGTTGTTGAGTTTACTTTAGTTGAATTTAGTTTATAGTTTAATTTATAGTTTAGTTTAGTTTACTTTATAGTTTAGTTTAGTTAATTTATAGTTTAATTTGCTTTAGTTTAGTGTAGTTTAATTTAGTTTACTTTAATTTATAGTTTTGTTTATAATTTAGTTTAGTTTAGTTTAGTTTAGGTTAATTTATGCTAGGTTAGGTTAGTTTAGTTTATTTTAGGTTAGGTTAGGTTAGTGTAGTTTAGTTTAGTTTAGCTAAATTTTGTTTAGTTTAGTTTAGTTTAGGATACGTTAGGTTAGTTTAGATTAGTTCAGTTTAGTTTAGTGTATGTTAGGTTAGGTTAGGCTAGATTAATTTAGTTTAGTTTAATTTAGTTTATACTTTAGTTTAGTTTATAATTTATTTTATAGTTTAGTATACTTTAGTTTATAGGTTAGTTTATAATTTAGTTAACATTTTAGTTTAGTTTAGTTTAGATTAGGTTAGAGAAGGTTAGGTTAGGTTAGGTTAGTTTAATTTAGTTTAGTTTAATTTAGTTTAGTTTAGTTTATAGTTTAGTTTAGTTAAGTTTATAGTTCAATTTATAGTTTAGTTTAGTTGAGTTTATAGTTTAGTTTAGGTTAGGTTAGGTAAGTTTAGATTAGGTTGGATTAGGTTAGTTTAGTTTAGTCTAGTTTATGTTAGGTTAGGTTAGTTTAGTTTAGTTAGGTTTTGTTTATAGTTTAGTTTAGTTTAGTTTACAGTTTAGTTCATAGTTTATTTTAGTTTAATATATAGTTTAATTTAGTTTAGTTTAATTTAGTTTAATTTAGGTTAATTTAGTTTAGTTTAGTTTAGGTTAGGTTAGGTTAGGTTAGGTTAGGTTAAGTTAGTTCAGTTTAGAATAGTTTAGTTTAGTTTAAAATATAGTATCTTTAGTTTATAGTTTAGTTCATAGTTTTGTTTAGTTTAGTTTAATTTAGTTTAGGTTAGGTTAGAGTAGTTTAGTTTAGTTTAGTCTAGTTTAGGTTTGATTAGGTTAGGTTAGTATAGTTTAGTTTAGTTTAGTTTAGTTGAATTTAGTTTAGTTTAATTTAGTTTAGGGTAGGTTAGGTTGGTTTAGTTTTAGTATAATTTAGGTTCAGTTAGGTTAGGTTAGTTTAGTTTAGTTTAGTTTATAGTTTGGTTTATACTTTAGTTTATATTTTACTTTATAGTTTAGTTTAGTTTAGTGTAGTTTAGTTTGGTTTAGTTTTGTTTACTTTAGTTTTGTTTAGTTTCGTTTAGGTTAGGTTATGTTAGATTAGGTTAGATTAGGTTAGGTAAGCTTAGTTTAGTTTAGTTTACTTTAAGTTAGGTTAGGTTAGGTTAGGTTAGTTAAGATTAGTTTAGTTTAGTTTAGTTAGGTTTAGTTTAGTTTGTAATTTAGTTCAGTTTAGTTTATAGCTTAGTTTATAGTTTAGTTTAGTTTATAGTTTAATTTATAGTTTAGTTTACTTTTGTTTACAGTTTAGTTAAGTTTAGTTTATAGGTCAGTTTATAGTTTAGTTTAATTTAGGTTAGGTTGGGTTAGTTCAGTTTAGTTTAGTTTGGGTTAGGTTAGGTCAGTTTAGTTTAGTTTACAGTTTAGTTTATTTTTAGTTTGTAGTGTAGTTTATAGTTTAGTTTAATTTAGTGTAGTTTAGTTTGGTTTAGTTTAGTATAGTTTCGTTTACATTAGGTTATATTAGATTGGGTTAGGTTAGGGTGGCTTACTTTAGTTTAGTTTAGTTTAAGTTAGGTTAGGTTAGGTTAGTTTAGTTTAGTTAAGTTTAGTTTAATTTAGTTTAGTTTAGTTTAGTTAGTGTATAGTTTAGGTAATCGTTTAGTTTAGTTTAGGTCAGTTTAGTTTAGGTTAAGTGAGCTTAGGTTAGTTTAGATTAGTTTAGTTTAACTTAGTTTAGTTTATAGTTTAGTTCATTTTAGTTTGTATTTTAATTTAGATTAGTTTAGCTTAGTTTAGGTTGGGTTATGTTAGATTAGGTTAGATTAGGTTAGTTTGGTTTAGTTTAGTCTAGTTAAATTTAGTTTAGTTATACTTTAGTTTAGTTTGGTTAAGTTTCGTTTATAGTTCAGTTTATAGTTTGGTTTGCAGTTTAGTTTAGTTTAGTTCAGTTTAGGTTAAGTTATGTTAGGTTCGTTTAGTTTAATTTAGTTTAGATTAGGTTAGGTTATATTAGGTTAGGTTAGGGTAGTTTAGTTTAGTTTAGCTTAATTTAGTTTAGTTTAGTTCAGTTTAGGTTAGGTTAAGTTAGGTTAGGTTAGTTTAGATTAATATAGTATATATTTTAGTTTATTTTAGTTTATAGTGTCATTTTCTTTAGTTTAGTTTAGGTTAGGTTAAGTTAGGTTAATTTAGTTTAGTTTAGGTTAGTTAAGGTGAGGTTAGGTTAGGTTAGTTTATTTCTATTTAGTTTATTGAAGTTTATAGTTTAGTTTAGTTTAGTTTATGGTTTAGTTTATAGTTTAGATTAGTTTAGAGTAGTATAGTTTGGTTTAGTTTACTTTAGTTTAGTTTAGTTTCGTTTAGGTTAGGTTATGTTAGGATAGGTTAGGTTAGGCTAGCTTAGTTTAGTTTAGTTCAGTATTTATTAGGTTAATTTGGTTAGTTAATATTAGTTTACTTTAGTTTAGTTAAGTTTAGTTATGTTTATAGATTAGTTTAATTTAGTTTCGTTTATAGTTTATATTATAGTTTAGTTTAGTTTAGTTTATAGTTTCGTTTATAGTTTAATTTTGTTTAGTATAGTTTAATTTAGTTTAGCTTAGTTTAGTTAGTTTAGGTTAGTTTAGTTTAGGTTAGGTTATGTTAGGTTAGTTTAGAATAGTTTAGTTTAGGTTAGGTAAAGTTAAGTAAGTATAATTTAGTTAATTTTGGTTTAGAATAGTTTATAGTTTAGTTTATAGTTTAGTTTAGTTTAGTTTATAGTTTAGTTTATAGTTTAGTTAATTTAGCATAGTTTAGTTTAGTTTATGTTAGGTTAGTTTAGTTTAGTTTAGTTTTGGTCAGTTGAGGTTAGGTTTAGTTAGGTTAGGATAGTTTAGATTATTTTAAATTAGTTTAGTTTAGTTTAGTTTATAGTTTAGTTTAGTTTAGTTTATAGTTTAATTTACTTTAGTTTAGTTTAATTTATTTTCGTTTAATTTAGTTTACGTTAGGTTATATTAGGTTAATTTAGTTTAGTTTAGTTTAGGTTAGGTTAAGTTAGGTAAGTTTAATTTAGTTAAGTTTGGTTTAGTTTAGTTTATAGTTTAGTTTATAGTTTTGTTTATAATTTAGTTTAGTTTAGTTTCGTTTAGGATAGGTAACGTTAGGTTAGGTTATGTTAGATTAGGTTATGTTAGGTTAGTTTAATTTAGTTTAATTTGGTTTATGTTAGTTTAGGATAGTTTAGTTAAGTTTAGTATTGTTTATAGTTTAGTTTACTTAGTTTATAGTTTAGTTTAGTTTATAGTTTAGTTTAGTTTTGTTTATAGTTAAGTTTATAATTTAGTATAGTTTAGTTTAGTTTAATTTGGTTTAGCTAAGTTTAGTTTAGTTTAGTTTAGTTTAGTTTTGGGTTGGTTATGTTAGGTTAGGTTAGGTTTGTTTAGTTTAGTTTAGGTTAGTTTAGGTTAGGTTAGGTTAGTTTAGTTGAGTTTAGTTTAGTTTAGGTTAGGTTAGGTAAGTTTAGGTTAGGTTGGGTTAGGTTAGTTTAGTTTAGTCTAGTTTATGTTAGGTTAGGTTAGTTTAGTTTAGTTAGGTTTTGTTTATAGTTTAGTTTAGTTTAGTTTATAGTTTAGTTCATAGTTTATTTTAGTTTAATATATAGTTAATTTAGTTTAGTTTAGTTTAATTTAGTTTAATTTAGGTTAATTTAGTTTAGTTTAGTTTAGGTTATATTAGGTTAGGTTAGGTTAGGTTAGGTTAGTTCAGTTTAGTATAGTTTAGTTTAGTTTAAAATATAGTATCTTTAGTTTATAGTTTTGTTTATAGTTTTGTTTAGTTTAGTTTAGTTTAGTTTAGGTTAGGTTAGAGTAGTTTTGTTTAGTTTAGTTTAATTTAGGTTAGATTAGGTTAGGTTAGTGTAGTTTAGTTTAGTTTAGTTTAGTTGAATTTAGTTTAGTTTAGTTTAGTTTAGGGTAGGTTAGGTTGGTTTAGTTTTAGTATAATTTAGTTTCAATTAGGTTTTGTTAGTTTAGTTTAGTTTAGTTTATAGTTTAGCTTATACTTTAGTTTATATTTTACTTTATAGTTTAGTTTAGTTTAGTGTAGTTTAGTTTGGTTTAGTTTTGTTTAGTTTAGTTTTGTTTAGTTTCGTTTAGGTTAGGTTATGTTAGATTAGGTTAGGTAAGCTTAGTTTAGTTTAGTTTACTTTAAGTTAGGTTAGGTTAGGTTAGGTTAGGTTAGTTAAGATTAGTTTAGTTTAGTTTAGTTAGGTTTAGTTTAGTTTATAATTTAGTTCAGTTTAGTTTATAGCTTAGTTTATAGTTTAGTTTAGTTTATAGTTTAATTTATAGTTTAGTTTAGTTTACTTTATAGTTTAGTTTAGTTAATTTATAGTTTAATTTACTTTAGTTTAGTCTAGTTTAATTTAGTTTACTTTAATTAATAGTTTTGTTTATAGTTTAGTTTAGTTTAGTTTAGATTAGGTTATGTTAGATTAGGTTATGTTAGGTTAGTTTGGTTTAGTTTAGTCTAGTTAAGTTTAGTTTAGTTTATTTTATACTTTAGTTTAGTTTTGTTGATAGTTTGGTTTGCAGTTTAGTATAGTTTAGTTTAGTTTAATTTAGATTAGGTTAAGAAAGGTTAGGGTAGGTTAGTTTAGTTTAGTTTAGTTTATGTTATGTTAGGTTAGTTTAGTTTAGTTTTGTTTATAGTTTAGTTTAATATATATTATAATTTAGTTTATAGTTTATTTTTGTTTAGTTTGTAGTTTAATTTAGTTTAGTTTGTTTTTGTTTAGTTTAGTTTAGGTTAGGTTAGGTTAGGTTAGTTTAATTTAGTATAGTTAAGTTTAGTTTAAAATATAGTATCTTTAGTTTATAGTTTAGTTCATAGTTTTGTTTAGTTTTGTTTAGTTTAGTTTAGGTTAGGTTAGAGTAGCTTAGTTTAGTTTAGTTTAGGTTAGAATAGGTTACGTTAGTGTAGTTTAGTTTAGTTTAGTTTAATTTAATTTAGTTTGGTTTAGTTTAGTTTAGGTTAGGTTAGGTTAGTTTAGTTTAGTATAGGTTAGGTTAAGTTAGGTAAGGGTAGTTTAGTTTATAGTTTAGTTTAGTTTAGTTTAGTTTAGGTTAAGTTATGATAGGTGCGTTTAGTTTAATTTAGTTTAGATTAGGTTACGTTAGATTAGGTTAGGGTAGTTGAGTTTACTTTAGTTGAATTTAGTTTATAGTTTAATTTATAGTTTAGTTTAGTTTACTTTATAGTTTAGTTTAGTTAATTTATAGTTTAATTTGCTTTAGTTTAGTGTAGTTTAATTTAGTTTACTTTAATTTATAGTTTTGTTTATAATTTAGTTTAGTTTAGTTTAGTTTAGGTTAATTTATGCTAGGTTAGGTTAGTTTAGTTTATTTTAGGTTAGGTTAGGTTAGGGTAGTTTAGTTTAGTTTAGCTAAATTTTGTTTAGTTTAGTTTAGTTTAGGATACGTTAGGTTAGTTTAGATTAGTTCAGTTTAGTTTAGTGTATGTTAGGTTAGGTTAGGCTAGATTAATTTAGTTTAGTTTAATTTAGTTTATACTTTAGTTTAGTTTATAATTTATTTTATAGTTTAGTATACTTTAGTTTATAGGTTAGTTTATAATTTAGTTAACATTTTAGTTTAGTTTAGTTTAGATTAGGTTAGAGAAGGTTAGGTTAGGTTAGGTTAGTTTAATTTAGTTTAGTTTAATTTAGTTTAGTTTAGTTTATAGTTTAGTTTAGTTAAGTTTATAGTTCAATTTATAGTTTAGTTTAGTTGAGTTTATAGTTTAGTTTAGGTTAGGTTAGGTAAGTTTAGATTAGGTTGGATTAGGTTAGTTTAGTTTAGTCTAGTTTATGTTAGGTTAGGTTAGTTTAGTTTAGTTAGGTTTTGTTTATAGTTTAGTTTAGTTTAGTTTACAGTTTAGTTCATAGTTTATTTTAGTTTAATATATAGTTTAATTTAGTTTAGTTTAATTTAGTTTAATTTAGGTTAATTTAGTTTAGTTTAGTTTAGGTTAGGTTAGGTTAGGTTAGGTTAGGTTAAGTTAGTTCAGTTTAGAATAGTTTAGTTTAGTTTAAAATATAGTATCTTTAGTTTATAGTTTAGTTCATAGTTTTGTTTAGTTTAGTTTAATTTAGTTTAGGTTAGGTTAGAGTAGTTTAGTTTAGTTTAGTCTAGTTTAGGTTTGATTAGGTTAGGTTAGTATAGTTTAGTTTAGTTTAGTTTAGTTGAATTTAGTTTAGTTTAGTTTAGTTTAGGGTAGGTTAGGTTGGTTTAGTTTTAGTATAATTTAGGTACAGTTAGGTTAGGTTAGTTTAGTTTAGTTTAGTTTATAGTTTGGTTTATACTTTAGTTTATATTTTACTTTATAGTTTAGTTTAGTTTAGTGTAGTTTAGTTTGGTTTAGTTTTGTTTACTTTAGTTTTGTTTAGTTTCGTTTAGGTTAGGTTATGTTAGATTAGGTTAGATTAGGTTAGGTAAGCTTAGTTTAGTTTAGTTTACTTTAAGTTAGGTTAGGTTAGGTTAGGTTAGTTAAGATTAGTTTAGTTTAGTTTAGTTAGGTTTAGTTTAGTTTGTAATTTAGTTCAGTTTAGTTTATAGCTTAGTTTATAGTTTAGTTTAGTTTATAGTTTAATTTATAGTTAAGTTTAGTTTAGTTTAGATTAATTAAGTTTAGCTTAGTTTAGTTTAGTTCAGTTTAGGTTATTTTAGGGTAGTTTATGTTAGGTTAGGTTAGGTTAGTTTAGTTTATAGTTTAATTTTTAGTTTAGTTTAGTTTATAGTTTAGTTTATAGTTTAGTTTAGTTTAGTTTATGATAGTTTAAGTTAGTTTAGTTTAGGTTAGGTTAGGTTAGTTTACTTTAGTTTAGTTTAGGTTAGGTTGGGCTAGGTTAAGTTAGGTTAGGTTAGTTTGGATTAGTTTAGTTTAGTTTAATTTATAGTTTAATTTACTTTAGTTTATTATTTAATTTAATTTAGTTTAGTTTATAGTTTCGTTTACAGTTTAGTTTGGTTTAGTTTATTTTAATTTAGTTTAGCTTAGATTAGTTTAGTTTGTTTTAGGTTAGGTTAAGTTAGGTGAGGTTAGTTTAGTTTAGATGAGTTTAATTTAGTTTAGTTTAGTTTATAGTTTAGTTTAGATTAATTTAGTTTATAGTTCAATTTATAGTTTAATTTAGTTTATAGTTTAGTTTATCGTTTAGTTTAGTTTAGTTTAGTTTAGTATTGTTTAGGTTAGGTTAGTTTAGATTAGTTTAGTTAGGGTCAGTTTAGGTTAGGTTAAGTTAGGTTAGGTTAGTTTAGTTTTGTTTATAGTTTAGTTTATTTTAGTTTACAGTTTATTGTACAGCTCAGTATAGTTTAGTTTAGTATAGTATAGTTTACTTTAATTTAGGTTAGGTTGGGTTAGTTTAGTTTAGTTTATAGTTTAGTTTAGTTTAGTTTACAGTTTAGTTTATCCTTTAGTTTATAGTGTAGTTTATAGTTTAGTTTAATTTAGTGTAGTTTAGTTGGGCTAGTTTAGTATAGTTTAGTTTACTTTAGGTTAGGTTAGATTATGTTAGGTTTGGTTAGCTTACTTTAGTTTAGTTTAGTTTAGGTTAGGTTAGGTTAGTTTAGTTTAGTTAACTTTGGTTTAGTTTAGTTTAGTTTAGTTTATAGTTTAGTATATAGTTTAGTTTAGTTAAGTTTATAGTTTAATTTATAATTTATTTTAGTTTAGTTTAATTTAGTTTAGAGTAGGTTAGGTTAGGTTAGGTTAGTTTAGTTTAGTTTAGGTTAGGTAAGGTTAGGTTAGGTTAATTTAGTTTAGTTGAGTTTAATTTAGTTTAGTTAATAGTTTAATTTATGGTTTAGTTTAGTTTTTTTATAGTTTTATTTAGATAATTTATAGTTTAATTTAGTTTAGTTTAGTTTAATTTAGTTTAGTTTAGTTTGTAGTTTAGTTTAGTTTAGTTTAGTTTAGTTTAGGTTAAGTTATATTAGGTTCGTTTAGTTTAATTTCGTTTAGATTAGGTTAGATTAGATTACGTTAGGGCAGTTAAGTTTAGTTTAGTTGAATTTAGGTTATAGTTTGATTTATTGTTTAGTTTAGTTTACTTTATAATTTAGTTTAGTTAATTTATAGTTTAATTTATAGTTATTTTTATAGTTAATTTAGTTTAATTTAGTTTAGGTTAAATTATGTTAATTTACTTTAGTTTAGTTTAGGTTAGGTTAGGTTGGGTTAGGTTAGTGTAGTTTAATTTAGTTTAGTTGAATTTAGTTTAGTTTATTTTAGTTTAGGTTACGTTAGGTTAGTTTAGTTTAGTTTAGTGTAGTTTAGTTTTGTTTGGTTAGGTTAGGTTAGGTTAGTTTAGATTAGTTTAGGTTAGGTTATGTTAGATTAGGTTAGGTTACGTTAGTTTGGTTTAGTTTAGTCTAGTTAAGTTTAGTTCAGTTTATTCTTTAGTTTAGTTTAGTTTATTTTATAGTTTAGTTTAGTTTAGTTTATAGTTTAGTTTGCAGTTTAGTATAGTTTAGTTTAGTTTAATTTAGTTCAGGTTAAGTAAGGTTAGGTTAGGTTAGGTTAGGTTAGTTTAGTTTAGTTTAGTTTATAAATTAGTTTATAGTTTAGTTTAGTTTAGTTTAGTGTGGGTTAGGTTAAGTAAGGTTAGGTTAGATTAGTTTAGTTTAGTTTATACTTTAGTTTAGTCTATAGTTTAGTTTAGTTTAGTTTATAATAGTTTAGTTTAGGTTAAGTTAGGTTAGTTTAGTTTAGTTTAGTTTAGGTTAGATTTGGCTGGGTTAAGTTAGGTTAGGTTAGTTTAGGCTAGTTTAGTTTAGTTTAGTTTATAGTTTAGTTTACTTTAGTTTTTTATTTAATTTAGTGTAGTTTAGTTTATAGTTTAGTTTATAGTTTAGTTTATTTTAGTTTGTAGTTTAATTTAGTTTTGTTTAATTTAGTTTAGTTTGGGTTAGGTTAGTTTAGTTTAGTTTCGTTTAGTTTAGTTTAGGTTAGGTTAGGTTAGGTAAGGTTAGGTTAGGTAAGGTTAGGTTAGTTTAGTTTAGTCTAGTTTATGTTAGGTTAGGTTAGTTTAGTTTAGTTTAGTCTAGGTTAGGTTTCGCTAGGGTAAGTTAGGTTAGGTTAGTTTGGATTAGTTTAGTTTAGTTTATATTTTAGTTTACTTTAGTTTATTATTTAATTTAGTGTAGTTTAGTTTATAGTTTCGTTTATAGTTTAGTTTGGTTTAGTTTAGTTTTTTTAGTTTAGCTTAGATTAGTTTAGTTTGTCTTAGGTTAGGTTAGGTTAGGTAAGATTATTTTAATTTAGTTGAGTTTAATTTAGTTTAGTTTTGTTTATATTTTAGTTTAGTTTAGTCTATAGTTCAGTTAGGTTAGCTTACTTTAGTTTAGTTTAGTTTAGGTTAGGTTAGGTTAGGTTAGTTTATTTAACTTTGGTTTAGTTTAGTTTAGTTTAGTTTATAGTTTAGTTTATAGTTTAGTTTATATTAGATTAGTTTATAGTTTAATTTATAATTTAGTTTACTTTAGTTTAATTTAGTTTACAGTAGGTTAGGTTAAGTTAGGTTAGGTTAGGTTAATTTAGTTTAGTTGAGTTTAATTTAGTTTAGTTTAGTTTATAGTTTAAATTATAGTTTAGTTTAGTTTACCTTATAGTTTAGTTTAGTTAATTTATATTTTAATTTAGTTTAGTTTAGTTTAATTTAGTTTAGTTTAGTTCATAGTTTTGTTTATAGTTTAGTTTAGTTTAGTTTAGTTTAGTTTGGGTTAGGTTAGGCTAGGGTAGGTAAGTTTAATTTAGTTTAGTTTAATTTAGTTTTGTTTAGTTTAGTTTAGGTTAGGTTAGGTTAGTTTAGTTTAGTATAGGTTAGGTTAAGTTAGGTAAGGGTAATTTAGTTTATAGTTTAGTTTAGTTTAGTTTAGTTTAGGTTAAGTTATGATAGGTGCGTTTAGTTTAATTTAGTTTAGATTAGGTTACGTTAGATTAGGTTAGGGTAGTTGAGTTTACTTTAGTTGAATTTAGTTTATAGTTTAATTTATAGTTTAGTTTAGTTTACTTTATAGTTTAGTTTAGTTAATTTATAGTTTAATTTGCTTTAGTTTAGTGTAGTTTAATTTAGTTTACTTTAATTTATAGTTTTGTTTATAATTTAGTTTAGTTTAGTTTAGTTTAGGTTAATTTATGCTAGGTTAGGTTAGTTTAGTTTATTTTAGGTTAGGTTAGGTTAGGTTAGTGTAGTTTAGTTTAGTTTAGCTAAATTTTGTTTAGTTTAGTTTAGTTTAGGATACGTTAGGTTAGTTTAGTTTAGTTCAGTTTAGTTTAGTGTATGTTAGGTTAGGTTAGGCTAGATTAATTTAGTTTAGTTTAATTTAGTTTATAGTTTAGTTTATAATTTATTTTATAGTTTAGTATACTTTAGTTTATAGGTTAGTTTATAATTTAGTTAACATTTTAGTTTAGTTTAGTTTAGATTAGGTTAGAGAAGGTTAGGTTAGGTTAGGTTAGTTTAATTTAGTTTAGTTTAATTTAGTTTAGTTTAGTTTATAGTTTAGTTTAGTTAAGTTTATTGTTCAATTTATAGTTTAGTTTAGTTGAGTTCATAGTTTAGTTTAGGTTAGGTTAGGTAAGTTTAGATTAGGTTGGATTAGGTTAGTTTAGTTTAGTCTAGTTTATGTTAGGTTAGGTTAGTTTAGTTTAGTTAGGTTTTTTTTATAGTTTAGTTTAGTTTAGTTTACAGTTTAGTTCATAGTTTATTTTAGTTTAATATATAGTTTAATTTAGTTTAGTTTAGTTTAATTTAGTTTAATTTAGGTTAATTTAGTTTAGTTTAGTTTAGGTTAGGTTAGGTTAGGTTAGGTTAAGTTAGTTCAGTTTAGAATAGTTTAGTTTAGTTTTAAATATAGTATCTTTAGTTTATAGTTTAGTTCATAGTTTTGTTTAGTTTAGTTTAATTTAGTTTAGGTTAGGTTAGAGTAGTTAATTTAGTTTAGTCTAGTTTAGGTTTGATTAGGTTAGGTTAGTATAGTTTAGTTTAGTTTAGTTTAGTTGAATTTAGTTTAGTTTAGTTTAGGGTAGGTTAGGTTGGTTTAGTTTTAGTATAATTTAGGTTCAGTTAGGTTAGGTTAGTTTAGTTTAGTTTAGTTTATAGTTTGGTTTATACTTTAGTTTATATTTTACTTTATAGTTTAGTTTAGTTTAGTGTAGTTTAGTTTGGTTTAGTTTTGTTTACTTTAGTTTTGTTTAGTTTCGTTTAGGTTAGGTTATGTTAGATTAGGTTAGATTAGGTTAGGTAAGCTTAGTTTAGTTTAGTTTACTTTAAGTTAGGTTAGGTTAGGTTAGGTTAGTTAAGATTAGTTTAGTTTAGTTTAGTTAGGTTTAGTTTAGTTTGTAATTTAGTTCAGTTTAGTTTATAGCTTAGTTTATAGTTTAGTTTAGTTTATAGTTTAATTTATAGTTAAGTTTAGTTTAGTTTAGATTAATTAAGTTTAGCTTAGTTTAGTTTAGTTCAGTTTAGGTTATTTTAGGGTAGTTTATGTTAGGTTAGGTTAGGTTAGTTTAGTTTATAGTTTAATTTTTAGTTTAGTTTAGTTTATAGTTTAGTTTATAGTTTAGTTTAGTTTAGTTTATGATAGTTTAAGTTAGTTTAGTTTAGGTTAGGTTAGATTAGTTTACTTTAGTTTAGTTTAGGTTAGGTTGGGCTAGGTTAAGTTAGGTTAGGTTAGTTTGGATTAGTTTAGTTTAGTTTAATTTATAGTTTAATTTACTTTAGTTTATTATTTAATTTAGTTTAGTTTAGTTTATAGTTTCGTTTACAGTTTAGTTTGGTTTAGTTTAGTTTAATTTAGTTTAGCTTAGATTAGTTTAGTTTGTTTTAGGTTAGGTTAAGTTAGGTGAGGTTAGTTTAGTTTAGATGAGTTTAATTTAGTTTAGTTTAGTTTATAGTTTAGTTTAGATTAATTTAGTTTATAGTTCAATTTATAGTTTAATTTAGTTTATAGTTTAGTTTATCGTTTAGTTTAGTTTAGTTTAGTTTAGTATTGTTTAGGTTAGGTTAGTTTAGATTAGTTTAGTTAGGGTCAGTTTAGGTTAGGTTAAGTTAGGTTAGGTTAGTTTAGTTTTGTTTATAGTTTAGTTTATTTTAGTTTACAGTTTATTGTACAGCTCAGTATAGTTTAGTTTAGTATAGTATAGTTTACTTTAATTTAGGTTAGGTTGGGTTAGTTTAGTTTAGTTTATAGTTTAGTTTAGTTTAGTTTAGAGTTTAGTTTATCCTTTAGTTTATAGTGTAGTTTATAGTTTAGTTTAATTTAGTGTAGTTTAGTTGGGTTAGTTTAGTATAGTTTAGTTTACTTTAGGTTAGGTTAGATTATGTTAGGTTTGGTTAGCTTACTTTATTTTAGTTTAGTTTAGGTTAGGTTAGGTTAGTTTAGTTTAGTTAACTTTGGTTTAGTTTAGTTTAGTTTAGTTTATAGTTTAGTATATAGTTTAGTTTAGTTAAGTTTATAGTTTAATTTATAATTTATTTTAGTTTAGTTTAATTTAGTTTAGAGTAGGTTAGGTTAGGTTAGGTTAGTTTAGTTTAGTTTAGGTTAGGTAAGGTTAGGTTAGGTTAATTTAGTTTAGTTGAGTTTAATTTAGTTTAGTTAATAGTTTAATTTATGGTTTAGTTTAGTTTTTTATAGTTTTATTTAGATAATTTATAGTTTAATTTAGTTTAGTTTAGTTTAATTTAGTTTAGTTTAGTTTGTAGTTTAGTTTAGTTTAGTTTAGTTTAGTTTAGGTTAAGTTATATTAGGTTCGTTTAGTTTAATTTCGTTTAGATTAGGTTAGATTAGATTACGTTAGGGCAGTTAAGTTTAGTTTAGTTTAATTTAGGTTATAGTTTGATTTATTGTTTAGTTTAGTTTACTTTATAATTTAGTTTAGTTAATTTATAGTTTAATTTATAGTTATTTTTATAGTTAATTTAGTTTAATTTAGTTTAGGTTAAATTATGTTAATTTACTTTAGTTTAGTTTAGGTTAGGTTAGGTTGGGTTAGGTTAGTGTAGTTTAATTTAGTTTAGTTGAATTTAGTTTAGTTTATTTTAGTTTAGGTTACGTTAGGTTAGTTTAGTATAGTTTAGTGTAGTTTAGTTTTGTTTGGTTAGGTTAGGTTAGGTTAGTTTAGATTAGTTTAGGTTAGGTTATGTTAGATTAGGTTAGGTTAGGTTAGTTTGGTTTAGTTTAGTCTAGTTAAGTTTAGTTCAGTTTATTCTTTAGTTTAGTTTAGTTTATTTTATAGTTTAGTTTAGTTTTGTTTATAGTTTAGTTTGCAGTTTAGTATAGTTAAGTTTAGTTTCATTTAGTTTAGGTTAAGTAAGGTTAGGTTAGGTTAGGTTAGGTTAGTTTAGTTTAGTTTAGTTTATAAATTAGTTTATAGTTTAGTTTAGTTTAGTTTAGTGTGGGTTAGGTTAAGTAAGGTTAGGTTAGATTAGTTTAGTTTAGTTTATACTTTAGTTTAGTCTATAGTTTAGTTTAGTTTAGTTTATAATAGTTTAGTTTAGGTTAAGTTAGGTTAGTTTAGTTTAGTTTAGTTTAGGTTAGATTTGGCTGGGTTAAGTTAGGTTAGGTTAGTTTAGGCTAGTTTAGTTTAGTTTAGTTTATAGTTTAGTTTACTTTAGTTTTTATTTAATTTAGTGTAGTTTAGTTTATAGTTTAGTTTATAGTTTAGTTTATTTTAGTTTGTAGTTTAATTTAGTTTTGTTTAATTTAGTTTAGTTTGGGTTAGGTTAGTTTAGTTTAGTTTCGTTTAGTTTAGTTTAGGTTAGGTTAGGTTAGGTAAGGTTAGGTTAGGTAAGGTTAGGTTAGTTTAGTTTAGTCTAGTTTATGTTAGGTTAGGTTAGTTTAGTTTAGTTTAGTCTAGGTTAGGTTTCGCTAGGGTAAGTTAGGTTAGGTTAGTTTGGATTAGTTTAGTTTAGTTTATATTTTAGTTTACTTTAGTTTATTATTTAATTTAGTGTAGTTTAGTTTATAGTTTCGTTTATAGTTTACTTTGGTTTAGTTTAGTTTTTTTAGTTTAGCTTAGATTAGTTTAGTTTGTCTTAGGTTAGGTTAGGTTAGGTAAGATTATTTTAATTTAGTTGAGTTTAATTTAGTTTAGTTTAGTTTATATTTTAGTTTAGTTTAGTCTATAGTTCAGTTAGGTTAGCTTACTTTAGTTTAGTTTAGTTTAGGTTAGGTTAGGTTAGGTTAGTTTATTTAACTTTGGTTTAGTTTAGTTTAGTTTAGTTTATAGTTTAGTTTATAGTTTAGTTTATATTAGTTTAGTTTATAGTTTAATTTATAATTTAGTTTACTTTAGTTTAATTTAGTTTACAGTAGGTTAGGTTAAGTTAGGTTAGGTTAGGTTAATTTAGTTTAGTTGAGTTTAATTTAGTTTAGTTTAGTTTATAGTTTAAATTATAGTTTAGTTTCGTTTACCTTATAGTTTAGTTTAGTTAATTTATATTTTAATTTAGTTTAGTTTAGTTTAATTTAGTTTAGTTTAGTTCATAGTTTTGTTTATAGTTTAGTTTAGTTTAGTTTAGTTTAGTTTAGGTTATGTTAGGTTAGTTTAGTTTAGTTTAGTTTGGGTTAGGTTAGGCTAGGGTAGGTAAGTTTAATTTAGTTTAGTTTAATTTAGTTAAAATTAGTTTGTAGTTTAGTTTATAGTTTAGTTTGTAGTTTAGTTTAGTTTAGTTTAGTTAGGTTTAGTTTAGTTTAGGTTAAGTAATGTTTGGTTCGTTTTGTTTAATTTAGTTTAGATTAGGTTACGTTAGATTAGGTTAGGGTAGTTAAGTTTAGTTTAATTGAATTTATTTTGTAGTTTAATTTATAGTTTAGTTTAGTTTACTTTATAGTTTAGTTTAGTTAATTTATAGTTTATTTTATTTTAGTTTAATCTAGTTTAATTTAGTTTACTTTAGTTTATAGTTTTGTTTATAGTTTAGTTTAGTTTAGTTTAGGTTAATTTATATTAGGTTTGTTTAGTTTAGATTAGTTTAGGTTAGGTTAGGTTAGGATAGGTTAGTGTAGTTTAGTTTAGTTTTGCTGAATTTTGTTTAGTTTAGTTTAGTTTAAGTTACCTTAGGTTAGTTTAGTTTAGTGTATTTTAGGTTAGGTTAGGTTAGTTTAATTTAGTTTAGTTTATTTCAGTTTATAGTTTAGTTTAGTTTAGTTTATAATTTATTTTATAATTTAGTATACTTTAGTTTATAGATTAGTTTATTGTTTAGTTAATATTTTAGTTTATTTTAGTTTACGTTAGGTTAGGTTAGCCAAGGTTAGGTTAGGTTAGGTTAGGTTAGTTTAGTTTAGTTTAGTTTATGTAAGGTTAGGTTAGGTTAGTTTGGTATAGTTTAGTTTAGTTTAGTTTTGTTTATAGTTTAGTTTAGTTTAGTTTATTGTTCAGTTTATAGTTTATTTTCGTTTAGTTTAGGTTAGGTTGGGTTAGTTTAGTTTTGTTTAGGTTAGGTTAGGTTAAGTTACGTTAATTTAGTTTAGTATAGTTTAGTTTAGTTTAGTTTAGTTTATAGTTTAGTTCATTTTATTTTATAGTTTAGTTTATAGTTTGGTTTAGTTTAGTTTTGTTTAGTTAATTTAGGTTAGATTAGGTTAGGTTAGAGTAGTTTAGTTTAGGTTAGGTTATGATAGGTTAGTGCAGTTTAATTTAATTTAGTTTAGTTTAGTTGAATTTAATTTAGTTTAGTTAGGTCAGTTTAGGTAAGTTAGGTTAGTTTAGTTTAGTATAGGTTAGGTTACGTTAGGTAAGTTTAATTCAGTTTAGTTTAGTTTAGTTTATAGTTTAATTTATAATTTTGCTTATAGTTAATTTAGTTTTGTTTAGTTTAGTTTAGTTTAGGTTAAATTATTTTAGGTTAGTTTAGTTTAGTTTAGTTTAGGTTAGGTTAGGTTGGGTTAGGTTAGTGTAGTTTCATTAATTTAGTTTATTTTAGTTTAGTTTAGTATGTAGTTCAATTAAGTTTTGTTTTGTTTAATTTAGTTTAGTTTATAGTTTAGTTGAGTTTAGGTTAGTTTAGTTGAGTTTTGCCTAGTTTAGTTTAGTTTAGGTTAGGTTAGGTTAGGTTAGTTTATTTTAGTTTAGAATAGGTTATGATAGATTAGGTTAGATTAGGTTGGTTTGGTTTAGTTTAGTCTAGTTAAGTTTAGTTTAGTTTATACTTTAGTTTAGTTTAGTTTATTTTATAGTTTAGTTAAGTTTTGTTTATAGTTTAGTTTGCAGTTTAGTATAGTTTAGTTTAGTTTAATTTAGTTTAGCTAAGTTTAGTTTAGATTAGTTTAGTTTAGTTTATAGTTCAATTTATAATTTAGTTTAGTTTAGTTTAGTTTAATTTAGTTTAGAGTAGGTTAGGTTAGGTTAGTTTAGTTTAGTTTAGTTTAGTTTAGGTTAGGTTAGGTTAGTTTAATTTATTTGAGTTTAATTGAGTTTAGTTTAGTTTATAGTTTAATTTATAGCTTAGTTTAGTTTACTTTATAGTTTAGTTTAGTTAATTTATAGTTTAATTTAGTTTAGTTTAGTTTAATTTAGTTTCGTTTAGTTTATAGTTTGGTTTATAGTTTCGCTTAGTTTAGTTTAGTTTAGTTTAGGTTAAGTAATGTTAGGTTAGTTTAGTTTAGTTTAGTTCAGGTTCGGTTAGGTTAGGTTAGGTAAGTTTAATTTAGTTCAGTTTAAATAGTTAAGTTTAGTTTATAGTTTAGTTTATAGTTTAGTTTGTAGTTTAGTTTAATTTAGTTTAGTTTAGTTTAGGTTAAGTTATGTTAGGTTCATTTAGTTTAATTTAGTTTAGATTAGGTTAGGTTAGGTTAGGGTATTTAAGTTTAGTTTAATTGAATTTAGTTTAGTTTAGTTCAGTTTAGGTTAGGTTAGGTTAGTTTATTTTAGTTGAGTTTAGGTTAGGTTAGGTTAGGTTAGGTTAGTTTAGTTTAGTTTAGTTTATTTAAGTGTAGTTTAGATTATAGTTCAGTTTAGTTTAGTTTTGTTTAATTTAGTTTAGTTTATAGTTTAGTTGAGTTTAGGTTAGATTAGTTGAGTTTAGTTTAGTTTAGTTTATTTTAGGTTAGGTTAGGTTAGTTTGGCTTAGTTTAGTCTAGTTAGAGGTTAGTTTATTTTAGTTTAGTTTATAGTTTAGTTTAGTTTTGTTTAAAGTTTAGTTTATAGTTTAGTATAGTTTAGTTTAGTTTAATTTAGTTTAGCTAAGTTTAGTTTAGTTTAGTTTTGGGTAGGTTTTTTTAGGTTAGGTTAAGTTAGTTTAGTTTAGTTTAGGTTAGGTTAGGTTAGGTAAGGTTAGTTTAGTTTAGTTGAGTTTAGTTTAGGTTAGGTTAGGTTAAGTAAGATTAGGTTAGGTTAGGTTAGTTTAGTTTAGTTTAGTTTATGTTAGGTTAGGTTAGTTTAGTTTAGTTTTGTTTATAGTTTAGTTTAGTTTATTTTATAGTTTAGTTTATAGTTTAGTTAGTTTAGTTTATAGTTTAATTTAGTTTAGTTTAGTTTAGTTTAGTTTAATTTAGGTTAATTTAGTTTAGTTTAGTTTAGGTTAGGTTAAGTTAGGTTAGTTTAGTTTAGTTTAGTATAATTTAGTTTAGCTTAAAATATAGTATCTTTAGTTTATAGTTTAGTTCATAGTTTTCTTTAGATTAGTTTAGTTTAGGTTAGGTTAGAGTAGTACACTTTAGTTTAGTTTAGTTTAGTTTAGGTTAGATTAGGGTAGGTTAGTGTAGTTTAGTTTAATTTAGTTTAGTTGAATTTAATTTAGTTTAATTTAGTTTAAGTTAGGTTAGGTTAGTTTAGGTTAGATTTAGTTAGGTTAGTGTAGTTTAGTTTAGTTTAGTTTAGTTTGTAGTTTCGTTTAGTTTAGTGTAGTTTAGTTTGGTTTAGTTTTTTTTAGTTTAGTTTACTTCAGTTTCGTTTAGGTTAGGTTATGTTAGATTAGGTTAGCTTGGGTTAGCTTAGTTTAGTTTTGTTTACTTTCGGTTAGGTTAGGATAGGTTAGGTTAGTTTAGGTTAGACTTAGTTAGGTTAGTGTAGTTTAGTTAGGTTTAGTTTAGTTTGTAGTTTAGTTTAGTTTAGTGTAGTTTAGTTGAGTTTAGTTTAGTTTATAGTTTAGTTCAGTTTAGTTTATAGCTTAGTTTAATTTAGTTTATTTTAGGTTAGCTTATGTTAGGTTAGGTTTAGTTAGTTTAGTTTATAGTTTAATTTATGGTTTACTTTAGTTTATAGTTTAGTTTATAGTTTAGTTTAGTTTAGTTTATAATAGTTTAGTTTAGGTTAGGTTGGGACGGTTTAGTTTAGTTTAGTTTAGGTTAGGTTAGGTTGACTAGGTTAAGTTATGTTAGGTTAGTTTAGATTAGTTTAGTTTAGTTTAGTTTATAGCTTAGTTTACTTTAGTTTATTATTAAATTTAGTTTAGTTTAGTTTATAGTTTCATTTATAGTTTAGTTTGATTTAGTTCAGTTTAATTTAGTTTACCTTAGATAAGTTTAGTTTGTTTTAGGTTAGGTTAGGTTAGGTGAGGTTAGTTTAATTTAGTTTAGTTTAATTTAGTTTAGTTTAGTTTATAGTTTAGTTTAGTTAAGTTTATAGTTCAATTTATAGTTTAGTTTAGTTTAGTTTATAGTTTAGTTTATCGTTTAGTTTAGTTTAGTATAGTTTAGTTTAGTTTAGGTTAGAGTAGGTTAGTTTAGATTAGTTTAGTTTAGGGCAGTTTAGGTTAGTTTAAGTTACGTTATTTTGTTGAGTTTGGTTTAGTTTAGTTTAGTTTAGTTTAGTTTATAGTTTAGTTTATAGTTTAGTTTATAGTTTAGTTTATAGTTTAGTTTAGATTAGTGTAGTATAGTTTGGTTTAATTTATTTTAGTTTAGTTTTGTTTAGTTTCGTTTAGCTTAGGTTAAGTTACATTAGGTTAGCTTAGGTTAGCTTAGTTTACCCTGGTTTAGTTTAGGTTAGGTAAGGTTAGAATAGGTTAGTTAAGTTTAGTTTAGTTTAGTTAAGTTAGGTTTAGTTTTGTTTATAGTTTAGTTTAGATTAATTTAGTTTATAGTTCAATTTATAGTTTAATTTAGTTTATAGTTTAGTTTATCGTTTAGTTTAGTTTAGTTTAGTTTAGTATAGTTTAGGTTAGGTTAGTTTAGATTAGTTTAGTTAGGGTCAGTTTAGGTTAGGTTAAGTTAGGTTAGGTTAGTTTAGTTTTGTTTATAGTTTAGTTTATTTTAGTTTACATTTTATTATACAGCTAAGTATAGTTTAGTTTAGTATAGTATAGTTTACTTTAATTTAGATTAGGTTGGGTTAGTTTAGTTTAGTTTATAGTTTAGTTTAGTTTAGTTTAAAGTTTAGTTTATCCTTTAGTTTATAGTGTAGTTTATAGTTTAGTTTAATTTAGTGTAGTTTAGTTGGGTTAGTTTAGTATAGTTTAGTTTACTTTAGGTTAGGTTAGATTATGTTAGGTTTGGTTAGTTTACTTTAGTTTAGTTTAGTTTAGGTTAGGTTAGGTTAGTATAGTTTAGTTAACTTTGGTTTAGTTTAGTTTAGTTTAGTTTATAGTTTAGTATATAGTTTAGTTTAGTTAAGTTTATAGTTTAATTTATAATTTATTTTAGTTTAGTTTAATTTAGTTTAGAGTAGGTTAGGATAGGTTAGGTTAGTTTAGTTTAGTTTAGGTTAGGTAAGGTTAGGTTAGGTTAATTTAGTTTAGTTGAGTTTAATTTAGTTTAGTTAATAGTTTAATTTATAGTTTAGTTTAGTTTTTTTATAGTTTTATTTAGATAATTTATAGTTTAATTTAGTATAGTTTAGTTTAATTTAGTTTAGTTTAGTTTGTAGTTTAGTTTAGTTTAGTTTAGTTTAGTTTAGGTTAAGTTATATTAGGTTCGTTTGGTTTAATTTCGTTTAGATTAGGTTAGATTAGATTACGTTAGGGCAGTTAAGTTTAGTTTAGTTGAATTTAGGTTATAGTTTGATTTATAGTTTAGTTTAGTTTACTTTATAGTTTAGTTTAGTTGATTTATAGTTTAATTTTCTTTAGTTTAGTTTAGTTTAATTTAGTTTACTTTAGTTTATGGTTTTGTTTATAGTTTAGTTTAGTTTAGTTTAGGTTAATTTATGTTACGTTACTTTAGTTTAGTTTAGGTTAGGTTAGGTAAGGTTAGGTTATGTTAGGTTAGTGTAATTTAGTTTAGTTTAGCTGAATTTTGTTTAGTTTAGTTTAGTTTAGGTTACGTTAGGTTAGTTTAGTTTAGTTTATAGTTTAGTTTAGTTTAGTTTATAATTTATTTTATAATTTAGTATACTTTAGTTTATAGATTAGTTTATAGTTTAGTTAAAATTTTAGTGTAGTTTATTTTAGTTTAGGTTAGGTTACGGAAGGTTAGGTTAGGTTAGTTTAGATTAGTTTGGTTTATGTAAAGTTAGGTTAGGTTAGTTTAGTATAGTTTAGTTTACTTTTGTTTACAGTTTAGTTAAGTTTAGTTTATAGGTCAGTTTATAGTTTAGTTTAATTTAGGTTAGGTTGGGTTAGTTCAGTTTAGTTTAGTTTGGGTTAGGTTAGGTCAGTTTACTTTAGTTTACAGTTTAGTTTATTTTTAGTTTGTAGTGTAGTTTATAGTTTAGTTTAATTTAGTGTAGTTTAGTTTGGTTTAGTTTAGTATAGTTTCGTTTACATTAGGTTATATTAGATTGGGTTAGGTTAGGGTGGCTTACTTTAGTTTAGTTTAGTTTAAGTTAGGTTAGGTTAGGTTAGTTTAGTTTAGTTAAGTTTAGTTTAATTTAGTTTCAGTTTAGTTTAGTTTAGTGTATAGTTTAGGTAATCGTTTAGTTTAGTTTAGATTAGTTTAGTTTAGGTCAGTTTAGTTTAGGTTAAGTGAGCTTAGGTTAGTTTAGATTAGTTTAGTTTAACTTAGTTTAGTTTATAGTTTAGTTCATTTTAGTTTGTATTTTAATTTAGATTAGTTTAGCTTAGTTTAGGTTGGGTTATGTTAGATTAGGTTAGATTAGGTTAGTTTGGTTTAGTTTAGTCTAGTTAAATTTAGTTTAGTTATACTTTAGTTTAGTTTAGTTTAGTTTATAGTTTAGTTTAGTTTCCTTTATAGTTAAGTATATAGTTTAGTATAGTTTAGTTTAATTTAATTTAGTTTAGTTTAGTTTAGTTTAGTTTTGGGTAGGTTATGTTAGGTTAGGTTAGGTTAGTTTAGTTTAGTTTAGGTTAGGTTAGGTTAGGTTAGGTTAGGTTAGGTTAGGTTAGGTTAGGTTAGTTTAGTTTAGTTGAGTATAGTTTAGTTTAGGTTAGGTTAGGTAAGGTTATGTTAGGTTAGGTTAGTTTAGTTTAGTCTAGTTTATGTTAGGTTAGGTTAGTTTAGTTTAGTTTTGTTTTGTTTATAGATTAGTTTAGTTTAGTTTATAGTTTAGTTCATAGTTTATTTTAGTTTTATATATAGTTTAATTTAGTTTAGTTTAGTTTAATTTAGGTTAATTTAGTTCAGTTTAGGTTAGGTTAGGTTAGGTTAAGTTAGTTCAGTTTAATGTAGTTTAGTTTAGTTTAAAATATAGTATCTTTAGTTTATAGTTTAGTTCATAGTTTTGTTTAGTTTAGTTTAGTTTAGGTTAGGTTAGAGTGGTTTAGTTTAGTTTAGTTTAAATTAGTTTAGGTTAGATTAGGTTAAGTTAGTGTAGTTTAGTTTAGTTAAATTTGGTTACCTTAGTTTAGTTTAGGGTAGGTTAGGTTGGTTTAGTTTTAGTATAGGTTTGGTTCAGTTAGCTTAGGTTAGATTAGTTTAGTTTAGTTTAATTTAGTTTAGTTTATAGTTTAGTTTATTTTAGTTTGTAGTTTAATTTAGTTTAGTTTAGTTTAATTTATTTTAGGTTAGGTTAGGTTAGGCTAGTTTTGTTTAGTTTAGTTTGGGTTATGATTGATTAGGTTAGATTAGGTTAGTTTGGTTTAGTTTAGTGTAGTTAAATTTAGTTTATATATACTTTAGTTTAGTGTAGTTTAGTTTAAAGTTTAGTTTAGTTTTGTTTATAGTTAAGTTTATAATTTAGTATAGTTTAGTTTAGTTTAATTTAGTTTAGCTAAGTTTAGTTTAGTTTAGTTTAGTTTAGTTTTGGGTAGGTTATGTTAGGTTAGGTTAGGTTTGTTTAGTTTAGTTTAGGTTAGTTTAGGTTAGGTTAGGTTAGTTTAGTTTAGTTGAGCTTAGTTTAGTTTAGGTTAGGTTAGGTAAGTTTAGGTTAGGTTGGGTTAGGTTAGTTTAATTCAGTCTAGTTTATGTTAGGTTAGGTTAGTTTAGTTTAGTTAGGTTTTGTTTATAGTTTAGTTCAGAGTTTATTTTAGTTTAATATATATTTTAATTTAGTTTAGTTTAGTTTAATTTAGGTTAATTTAGTTTAGTTTAGTTTAGGTTAGGTTAGGTTAGTTCAGTTTAGTACAGTTTAGTTTAGTTTAAAATATAGTATCTTTAGTTTATAGTTTTGTTTATAGTTTTGTTTAGTTTAGTTTAGTTTAGTTTAGGTAAGGTTAGAGTAGTTTTGTTTAGTTTAGTTTAATTTAGGTTAGAATAGGTTAGGTTAGTGTAGTTTAGTTTAGTTTAGTTTAGTTGAATTTAGTTTAGTTTAGTTTAGTTTAGGGTAGGTTAGGTTGGTTTAGTTTTAGTATAATTTAGTTTCAGTTAGGTTAGGTTAGTTTAGTTTAGTTTAGTTTATAGTTTAGTTTATACTTTAGTTTATATTTTACTTTATAGTTTAGTTTAGTTTAGTGTAGTTTAGTTTGGTTTAGTTTTGTTTAGTTTAGTTTTGTTTAGTTTAGTTTAGTTTAGGTTACGTTAGGTTAGTTTAGTTTAGTTTATAGTTTAGTTTAGTTTAGTTTATAATTTATTTTATAATTTAGTATACTTTAGTTTATAGATTAGTTTATAGTTTAGTTAAAATTTTAGTGTAGTTTATTTTAGTTTAGGTTAGGTTACGGAAGGTTAGGTTAGGTTAGTTTAGATTAGTTTGGTTTATGTAAAGTTAGGTTAGGTTAGTTTAGTATAGTTTAGTTTACTTTTGTTTACAGTTTAGTTAAGTTTAGTTTATAGGTCAGTTTATAGTTTAGTTTAATTTAGGTTAGGTTGGGTTAGTTCAGTTTAGTTTAGTTTGGGTTAGGTTAGGTCAGTTTACTTTAGTTTACAGTTTAGTTTATTTTTAGTTTGTAGTGTAGTTTATAGTTTAGTTTAATTTAGTGTAGTTTAGTTTGGTTTAGTTTAGTATAGTTTCGTTTACATTAGGTTATATTAGATTGGGTTAGGTTAGGGTGGCTTACTTTAGTTTAGTTTAGTTTAAGTTAGGTTAGGTTAGGTTAGTTTAGTTTAGTTAAGTTTAGTTTAATTTAGTTTCAGTTTAGTTTAGTTTAGTGTATAGTTTAGGTAATCGTTTAGTTTAGTTTAGATTAGTTTAGTTTAGGTCAGTTTAGTTTAGGTTAAGTGAGCTTAGGTTAGTTTAGATTAGTTTAGTTTAACTTAGTTTAGTTTATAGTTTAGTTCATTTTAGTTTGTATTTTAATTTAGATTAGTTTAGCTTAGTTTAGGTTGGGTTATGTTAGATTAGGTTAGATTAGGTTAGTTTGGTTTAGTTTAGTCTAGTTAAATTTAGTTTAGTTATACTTTAGTTTAGTTTAGTTTAGTTTATAGTTTAGTTTAGTTTCCTTTATAGTTAAGTATATAGTTTAGTATAGTTTAGTTTAATTTAATTTAGTTTAGTTTAGTTTAGTTTAGTTTTGGGTAGGTTATGTTAGGTTAGGTTAGGTTAGTTTAGTTTAGTTTAGGTTAGGTTAGGTTAGGTTAGGTTAGGTTAGGTTAGGTTAGTTTAGTTTAGTTGAGTATAGTTTAGTTTAGGTTAGGTTAGGTAAGGTTATGTTAGGTTAGGTTAGTTTAGTTTAGTCTAGTTTATGTTAGGTTAGGTTAGTTTAGATTAGTTTTGTTTTGTTTATAGATTAGTTTAGTTTAGTTTATAGTTTAGTTCAGAGTTTATTTTAGTTTAATATATATTTTAATTTAGTTTAGTTTAGTTTAATTTAGGTTAATTTAGTTTAGTTTAGTTTAGGTTAGGTTAGGTTAGTTCAGTTTAGTACAGTTTAGTTTAGTTTAAAATATAGTATCTTTAGTTTATAGTTTTGTTTATAGTTTTGTTTAGTTTAGTTTAGTTTAGTTTAGGTAAGGTTAGAGTAGTTTTGTTTAGTTTAGTTTAATTTAGGTTAGAATAGGTTAGGTTAGTGTAGTTTAGTTTAGTTTAGTTTAGTTGAATTTAGTTTAGTTTAGTTTAGTTTAGGGTAGGTTAGGTTGGTTTAGTTTTAGTATAATTTAGTTTCAGTTAGGTTAGGTTAGTTTAGTTTAGTTTAGTTTATAGTTTAGTTTATACTTTAGTTTATATTTTACTTTATAGTTTAGTTTAGTTTAGTGTAGTTTAGTTTGGTTTAGTTTTGTTTAGTTTAGTTTTGTTTAGTTTCGTTTAGGTTAGGTTATGTTAGATTAGGTTAGATTACGTTAGGTAATCTTAGTTTAGTTTACTTTACTTTAAGTTAGGTTTGGTTAGGTTAGGTTAGTTAAGATTAGTTTAGTTTGTTTATTTAGGTTTAGTTTAGTTTATAATTTAGTTCAGTTTAGTTTATAGCTTAGTTTATAGTTTAGTATAGTTTATAGTTTAATTTATAGTTAAGTTTAGTTTAGTTCAGTTTAATTAAGTTTAGCTTAGTTTAGTTTAGTTCAGTTTAGGTTATTTTAGGGTAGCTTATGTTAGGTTAGGTTAGATTAGTAAAGTTTATAGTTTAATTTATAGTTTAGTTTAGTTTATAGTTTAGATTATAGTTTAGTTTAGTTTAGTTTATAGTTTAGTTTATTTTAATTTATAATAGTTTAAGTTAGTTTAGGTTAGGTTAGGTTAGTTTACTTTAGTTTAGTTTAGGTTAGGTTAGGCTAGGTTAAGTTAGGTTAGGTTAGTTTAGATTAGTTTAGTTTAGTTTAATTTATAGTTTAGTTTATTTTAGTTTATTATTTAATTTAGTTTAGTTTAGTTTATATTCGTTTACAGCTTAGTTTGGTTTAGTTTAGTTTAATTTAGTTTAGCTTAGATTAGTTTAGTTTGTTTTAGGTTAGGTTAAGTTAGGTGAGGTTACTTAAGTTTAGATGAGTTTAATTTAGTTTAGTTTAGTTTATAGTTTAGTTTAGTTTACTTTAGTTTATAGTTCAATTTATAGTTTAGTTTAGTTTAGTTTATACTTTAGTTTATCGTTTAGTTTAGTTTAGTTTAGTATAGTTTAGGTTAGGTTAGGTTAGTTTAGATTAGTTTAGTTTAGGTCAGTTTAGGTTAGGTTAAGTTAGGTTAGGTTAGTTTAGTTTTGTTTATAGTTTAATTTATTTTAGTTTACAGTTTATTGTACAGCTCAGTTTAGTTTAGTTTAGTATAGTATAGTTTACTTTAGTTTAGGTTAGGTTAGGTAAGGTTAATTTGGATTAAATTAGTTTAGTTTAGCTTTGTTTATAGTTTAATTTACTTTAGTTTATAGCTTAATTTAGTTTACTTTAGGTTATTTTAATTTGGTTTAGTTTAGTTTAGTTTAGGTTAGGTTAGGTTAGTTTAGTTTAATATAGGTTATGTTAGATAATTTTAGTTTAATTCAGTTTAGTTTAGTTTAGTTTATAGTTTAATTTATAGTTATTTTTATAGTTAATTTAGTTTAGGTTAAATTATGTTAATTTACTTTAGTTTAGTTTAGGTTAGGTTAGGTTGGGTTAGGTTAGTGTAGTTTAATTTAGTTTAGTTGAATTTAGTTTAGTTTATTTTAGTTTAGGTTACGTTAGGTTAGTTTAGTTTAGTTTAGTGTAGTTTAGTTTTGTTTGGTTAGGTTAGGTTAGGTTAGTTTAGATTAGTTTAGGTTAGGTTATGTTAGATTAGGTTAGGTTAGGTTAGTTTGGTTTAGTTTAGTCTAGTTAAGTTTAGTTCAGTTTATTCTTTAGTTTAGTTTAGTTTATTTTATAGTTTAGTTTAGTTTGGTTTATAGTTTAGTTTGCAGTTTAGTATAGTTTAGTTTAATTTAGTTTAGGTTAACTAAGGTTAGGTTAGGTTAGGTTAGGTTAGTTTATAAATTAGTTTATAGTTTAGTTTAGTTTAGTTTAGTGTGGGTTAGGTTAAGTAAGGTTAGGTTAGTTTAGTTTAGTTTAGTTTATACTTTAGTTCAGTCTATAGTTTAGTTAAGTTTAGTTTATAATAGTTTAGTTTAGGTTAAGTTAGGTTAGTTTAGTTTAGTTTAGTTTAGGTTAGATTTGGCTGGGTTAAGTTAGGTTAGGTTAGTTTAGGCTAGTTTAGTTTAGTTTAGTTTATAGTTTAGTTTACTTTAGTTTTTTATTTAATTTAGTGTAGTTTAGTTTATAGTTTAGTTTATTTTAGTTTGTAGTTTAATTTAGTTTTGTTTAATTTAGTTTAGTTTGGGTTAGGGTAGTTTAGTTTAGTTTCGTTTAATTTAGTTTAGTTCAGTTTATAATTTAGTTATGTTTAGTTTATAGTTTAATTTATAATTTAGTTTAGTTTAGTTTATCTTTTAGTTTTTCGTTTAGTTTAGTTTAGATTAGTTTAGTTTAGGTCAGTTTAGGTTAGGTTAAGTTAGTTTAGGTTAGTTTAGATTAGTTTAGTTTAGTTTAGTTTATAGTTTAGTTTATTTTAGTTTACAGTTTAATTTAGTTTAATTTAGTTTAGTTTAGTTTACTTTAGGTTAGGTTAGGTTAGGTTAATTTAGTTTAGTTTAGGTTAGGTTAGGTAAGTTTAATTTAGTTTAGTTTGGTTTATATTAATTTATAATTTAGTTTATAGTTTTTTATAGTTTAGTTTAGTTTATAGTTTAATTTAGTTTAGTTTAGTTTAGTTTAATTTAGGTTAGGTTAGTTTATTTTAGTTTAGTTTAGTTTATAGTTTAGATTAGTTTAGTTTACAGGTTAGCTTATCCTTTAGTTTATAGTGTAGTTTATAGTTTAGATTAATTTAGTGTAGTTTAGTTTGGTGTAGTTTAGTATAGTTTTGTTTACCTTAGGTTAGGTGAGATAATGTTAGGTTAGGTTAGTTTACTTTAGTTTAGTTTAGGTTAGGTTAGATTAGGTTAGTTTAGTTAACTTTGGTTTAGTTTAGTTTAGTTAGTTTTGTT
Organism: Metallyticus violacea; assembly: GCA_030762175.1. Classification (NCBI taxonomy): domain Eukaryota; kingdom Metazoa; phylum Arthropoda; class Insecta; order Mantodea; family Metallyticidae; genus Metallyticus; species Metallyticus violacea. The sequence continues at coordinate 97,114,088 of CM060835.1, read as the reverse complement.
TATAATTTAGTTTATAGTTATGTTTAGTTTAGTTTATAGTTTAATTTATAATTTAGTTTAGTTTAGTTTAGTTTAGTTTAATTTAATTTTGAGTATGTTAGGTTAGGTTAGGTTAATTTAGTTTAGTTGAGTTTAATTTAGTTTAGTTTAGTTTAGTTTATAATTTAATTTATAGTTTAGTTTAGTTTACTTTATAGTTTAGTTTAGTTAATTTATAGTTTAATTTAGTTTAGTTTAGTTTAATTTAGTTTAGTTTAGATTATAGTTTTGTTTATAGTTTAGTTTAGTTTATTTTAGGTTAAGTTATGTTAGGTTCGTTTAGTTTAATTTAGTTTAGATTAGGTTACGTTAGATTAGGTTAGGGTAGTTAAGTTTAGTTTAGTTGAATTTAGTTTATAGTTTAATTTATAGTTTAGTTTAGTTTAGTTTATAGTTTAGTTTAGTTAATTTACAGTTTAATATACTTTAGTTTAGTCTAGTTTAATTTAGTTTACTTTAATTTATAATTTTGTTTATAGTGTAGTTTAGTTTAGTTTAGGTTAATTTATGTGAGGTTAGTTTAGTTTAGATTAGGTTATGTTAGGTTAGGTTAGGCTAATGTAGTTTAGTTTAGTTTAGCTAAATTTTGTTTAATTTAGTTTAGGATACGTTAGGTTAGTTTAGTTTAGTTAAGTGTATGTTAGGTTAGGTTAGGTTAGTGTAATTTAGTTTAGTTTATTTTAGTTTATAGTTTAGTTTAGTTTACTTTATAATTTATTTTATAGTTTAGTATACGTTAGTTTATAGATTAGTTTATAGTGTAGATAATATTTTAGTTTAGTTTAGTTTAGATTAGGTTAGGGAAGGTTAGGTTAGGTTAGTTTATTTTAGTTTAGTTTATGTAAGGTTAGGTTAGGTTAGTTTGGTATAGTTTAGGTTAGTTTTGTTTGTAGTTTAGTTTATTTTAGTTTATAGTTCAGTTTATAGTTTAGTTTAGTTTAGTTTAGTTTAGTTTAGTTAGTTTAGGTTAGGTTAGTTTAGAGTAGTTTAGTTTAGGTTAGGTTATGATTGGTTAGTGCAGTTTAATTTAATTTAATTTAGTTTAGTTGAATTTAATTTATTTTAGTTAGGTCAGTTTAGGTAAGTTAGATTAGTTTAGTTTAGTATAGGTTAGGTTAGATTAGGTTGGGTTAAGTTAGTGTAGTTTCATTTAGTTTGGTTTATTTTAGTTTAGTTTAATATGAGGTTCCGTTTAGTTTAGTTTTGTTTAATTTAGTTTAGTTTATAGTTTAGTTGAGTTTAGGTTAGTTTAGTTGAGTTTAGTTTAGTTTAGTTTAGTTTAGGTTAGGTTAGGTTAGGTTAGATTAACTTTGTTTAGGATAGGTTATGTTAGATTAGGTTAGGTTAGTTTGCTTTAGTTTAGTCTAGTTAAGTTTAGTTTAGTTTATACTTTAGTTTAGTTTACTTTATTTTATAGTTTAGTTAAGTTTTGTTTATAGATTAGTTTGCAGTTTAGTATGTTTAGTTTAGTTTAATTTAGTTTAGCTAAGTTTAGTTTAGTTTAGTTTATAGTTTAATTTATAATTTAGTTTAGTTTAGTTTAATTTAGTTTAGGTTAGGTTAGGTTAGTTTAATTTAGTTGAGTTTAATTTAGTTTAGTTTAGTTTATCGTTTAATTTATAGTTTAGTTTAGTTTACTTTATAGTTTAGTTTAGCTAATTTATAGTTTAATTTAGTTAAGTTTAGTTTAATGTAGTTTAGTTTAGTTTAGTTTGTAGTTTAGTTTAGTTTAGTTTAGTTTAGTTTAGGTTAAGTTATGTTTGGTTCGTTTAGTTTAATTTAGTTTAGATTAGGTTAGATTACATTACGTTAAGGCAGTTAAGTTCAGTTTAGTTGAATTTAGGTTATAGTTTGATTTATTGTTTAGTTTAGTTTACTTTATAATTTAGTTTAGTTAATTTATAGTTTAATTTACTTTAGTTTAGTTTAGTTTAATTTAGTTTACTTTAGTTCATAGTTTGGTTTATAGTTTAGTTTAGTTTAGGTTAGGTAAAGTAAGGTTAATTTAGGTTAGGTTAGTGTAGTTTAGTTTAGTTTAGCTGAATTTTGTTTAGTTTAGTTTAATTTAGGTTACGTTAGGTTAGTTTAGTTTAGTTTAGTGTATGTTAGGTTAGGTTAGGTTAGTTTAGTTTAGTTTAGTTTATAGTTTAGTTTAGTTTAGTTTATAATTTATTTTATAATTTAGTTTAGTTTTGTTTATAGTTTAGTTTGCAGTTTAGTTTAGTTTAGTTTAGTTAAAATTTTAGTTTTGTTTATTTTAGTTTAGGTTAGGTTACGGAAGGTTAGGTTAGGTTAGGTTAGTTTAGATTAGTTTGGTTTATGTAAAGTTAGGTTAGGTTAGTTTAGTATAGTTTAGTTTACTTTTGTTTACAGTTTAGTTAAATTTAGTTTATAGTTCAGTTTGTAGTTTAGTTTAGTTTAGGTTAGGTTGGGTTAGTTCAGTTTAGTTTAGTTTGGGTTAGGTTGGGTTAGTTTAGTTTAGTTTACAGTTTAGTTTATTCTTTAGTTTATAGTGTAGTTTATAGTTTAGTTTAATTTAGTGTAGTTTAGTTTGGTTCATTTTAGTATAGTTTCGTTTACGTTAGGTTATGTTAGATTAGGTTAGGTTAGGTTAGCTTACTTTAGTTTAGTTTAGGTTAGGTTAGGTTAGGTTAGTTTAGTTTAGTTAAGTTTAGTTTAATTTAGTCTAGTTTAGTTTAGTATAGGTTATAGTTTAGGTAATCGTTTAGTTTAGTTTAGATTAGTTTAGTTTAGATTTGTTTAGTTTAATTTACTTTAGTTTATAGTTTAGTTTATTCAAGTTTGTACTTTAATTTAGATTAGTTTAGTTTAGTTAAGGTTGGGTTATGTTAGATTAGGTTAGATTAAGTTAGTTTGGTTTAATTTAGTCTAGTTAAATTTAGTTTAGTTATACTTTGGTTTAGTTTAGTTTAGTTTATAGATTAGTTTAGTTTTCTTTATAGTTAAGTTTATAGTTTAGTATAGTTTAGTTTAGTTTAATTAAGTTTAGCTAAGTTTAGTTTAGTTTAGTTTAGTTTAGTTTAGTTTTGGGTAGGTTATGTTAGGTTAGGTTAGGTTAGTTTAGTTTAGTTTAGGTTAGGTTAGGTTAGGTTAGGTTAGTTTAGTTTAGTTGAGTTTAGTTTAGTTTAGGTTAGGTTAGGTTAGGTAAGGTTAGGTTAGGTAAGGTTAGGTTAGTTTAGTTTAGTCTAGTTTATGTTAGGTTAGGTTAGTTTAGTTTAGTTTAGTGTAAGTTAGGTTTCGCTAGGGTAAGTTAGGTTAGGTTAGTTTGGATTAGTTTAGTTTAGTTTATATTTTAGTTTACTTTAGTTTATTATTTAATTTAGTGTAGTTTAGTTTATAGTTTCGTTTATAGTTTTGTTTGGTTTAGTTTAGTTTTTTTTAGTTTAGCTTAGATTAGTTTAGTTTGTCTTAGGTTAGGTTAGATTAGGTAAGATTAGTTTAATTTAGTTGAGTTTATTTTATATTTTAGTTTAGTTTAGTCTATAGTTCAGTTAGGTTAGCTTAATTTAGTTTAGTTTAGTTTAGGTTAGCTTAGGTTAGGTTAGTTTATTTAACTTTCGTTTAGTTTAGTTTAGTTTAGTTTATTGTTTAGTTTATAGTTTAGTTTATATTAGTTTAGTTTATAGTTTAATTTATAATTTAGTTTACTTTAGTTTAATTTAGTTTACAGTTGGTTAGGTTAAGTTAGGTTAGGTTAGGTTAATTTAGTTTAGTTGAGTTTAATTTAGTTTAGTTTAGTTTATAGTTTAATTTATAGTTTAGTTTAGTTTACCTTATAGTTTAGTTTAGTTAATTTATACTTTAATTTAGTTTAGTTTAGTTTAATTTAGTTTAGTATAGTTCATAGTTTTGTTTATAGTTTAGTTTAGTTTAGTTTAGTTTAGGTTATGTTAGGTTAGTTTGATTTAGTTTAGTTTGGGTTAGGTTAGGCTAGGGTAGGTAAGTTTAATTTAGTTTAGTTTAATTTAGTTAAAATTAGTTTGTAGTTTAGTTTATAGTTTAGTTTGTAGTTTAGTTTAGTTTAGTTTGGTTTGGTTTAGTTTAGTTTAGGTTAAGTAATGTTTGGTTCGTTTTGTTTAATTTAGTTTAGATTAGGTTACGTTAGATTAGGTTAGGGTAGTTAAGTTTAGTTTAATTGAATTTATTTTGTAGTTTAATTTATAGTTTAGTTTAGTTTACTTTATAGTTTAGTTTAGTTAATTTATAGTTTATTTTATTTTAGTTTAATGTAGATTAATTTAGTTTACTTTAGTTTATAGTTTTGTTTATAGTTTAGTTTAGTTAAGTTTAGGTTAATTTATGTTAGGTTTGTTTAGTTTAGTTTAGTTTAGGTTAGGTTAGGTTAGGATAGGTTAGTGTAGTTTAGTTTAGTTTAGCTGAATTTTGTTTAGTTTAGTTTAGTTTAGGTTACCTTAGGTTAGTTTAGTTTAGTGTATGTTAGGTTAGGTTAGGTTAGTTTAATTTAGTTTAGTTTATTTCAGTTTATAGTTTAGTTTAGTTTAGTTTATAATTTATTTTATAATTTAGTATACTTTAGTTTATAGATTAGTTTATTGTTTAGTTAATATTTTAGTTTATTTTAGTTTACGTTAGGTTAGGTTAGGCAAGGTTAGGTTAGGTTAGGTTAGGTTAGTTTAGTTTAGTTTAGTTTATGTAAGGTTAGGTTAGGTTAGTTTGGTATAGTTTAGTTTAGTTTAGTTTTGTTTATAGTTTAGTTTAGTTTAGTTTATTGTTCATTTTATAGTTTATTTTAGTTTAGTTTAGGTTAGGTTGGGTTAGTTTAGTTTAGTTTAGGTTAGGTTAGGTTAAGTTACGTTAATTTAGTTTAGTATAGTTTAGTTTAGTTTAGTTTAGTTTATAGTTTAGTTCATTTTATTTTATAGTTTAGTTTATAGTTTGGTTTAGTTTAGTTTTGTTTAGTTAATTTAGGTTAGATTAGGTTAGATTAGAGTAGTTTAGTTTAGGTTAGGTTATGATAGGTTAGTGCAGTTTAATTTAATTTAGTTTAGTTTAGTTGAATTTAATTTAGTTTAGTTAGGTCAGTTTAGGTAAGTTAGGTTAGTTTAGTTTAGTATAGGTTAGGTTACGTTAGGTAAGTTTAATTCAGTTTAGTTTAGTTTAGTTTATAGTTTAATTTATAGTTTTGCTTATAGTTAATTTAGTTTTGTTTAGTTTTGTTTAGTTTAGGTTAAATTATTTTAGGTTAGTTTAGTTTAGTTTAGGTTAGGTTAGGTTGGGTTAGGTTAGTGTAGTTTCATTAATTTAGTTTATTTTAGTTTAGTTTAGTATGTAGTTCAATTAAGTTTTGTTTTGTTTAATTTAGTTTAGTTTATAGTTTAGTTGAGTTTAGGTTAGTTTAGTTGAGTTTTGCCTAGTTTAGTTTAGTTTAGGTTAGGTTAGGTTAGGTTAGTTTATTTTAGTTTAGAATAGGTTATGATAGATTAGGTTAGATTAGGTTGGTTTGGTTTAGTTTAGTCTAGTTAAGTTTAGTTTAGTTTATACTTTAGTTTAGTTTAGTTTATTTTATAGTTTATTTAAGTTTTGTTTATAGTTTAGTTTGCAGTTTAGTATAGTTTAGTTTAGTTTAATTTAGTTTAGCTAAGTTTAGTTTAGATTAGTTTAGTTTAGTTTATAGTTCAATTTATAATTTAGTTTAGTTTAGTTTAGTTTAATTTAGTTTAGAGTAGGTTAGGTTAGGTTAGTTTAGTTTAGTTTAGTTTAGTTTAGGTAAGGTTAGGTTAGTTTAATTTATTTGAGTTTAATTTAGTTTAGTTTAGTTTATAGTTTAATTTATAGTTTAGTTTAGTTTACTTTATAGTTTAGTTTAGTTAATTTATAGATTAATTTAGTTTAGTTTAGTTTAATTTAGTTTCGTTTAGTTTATAGTTTGGTTTATAGTTTCGCTTAGTTTAGTTTAGTTTAGTTTAGTTTAGGTTAAGTTATGTTAGGTTAGTTTAGTTTAGTTTAGTTCAGGTTCGGTTAGGTTAGGTTAGGTAAGTTTAATTTAGTTCAGTTTAAATAGTTAAGTTTAGTTTATAGCTTAGTTTATAGTTTAGTTTGTAGTTTAGTTTAGTTTGGGTTAAGTTATGTTAGGTTCATTTAGTTTAATTTAGTTTAGATTAGGTTAGGTTAGGTTAGGGTATTTAAGTTTAGTTTAGTTGAATTTAGTTTAGTTTAGTTCAGTTTAGGTTAGGTTAGGTTAGTTTATTTTAGTTGAGTTTAGGTTAGGTTAGGTTAGGTTAGGTTAGTTTAGTTTAGTTTAGTTTATTTAAGTGTAGTTTACATTATAGTTCAGTTTAGTTTAGTTTTGTTTAATTTAGTTTAATTTATAGTTTAGTTGAGTTTAGGTTAGTTTAGTTGAGTTTAGTTTAGTTTAGTTTATTTTAGGTTAGGTTAGGTTAGTTTGGCTTAGTTTAGTCTAGTTAGAAGTTAGTTTATTTTAGTTTAGTTTATAGTTTAGTTTAGTTTTGTTTATAGTTTAGTTTATAGTTTAGTATAGTTTAGTTTAGTTTAATTTAGTTTAGCTAAGTTTAGTTTAGTTTAGTTTAGTTTTGGGTAGGTTTTTTTAGGTTAGGTTAAGTTAGTTTAGTTTAGTTTAGGTTAGGTTAGGTTAGGTAAGGTTAGTTTAGTTTAGTGGAGTTTAGTTTAGGTTAGGTTAGGTTAAGTAAGATTAGGTTAGGTTAGGTTAGTTTAGTTTAGTTTAGTTTATGTTAGGTTAGGTTAGTTTAGTTTATTTTAGTTTAGTTTATAGTTTAGTTTAGTTTTGTTTATAGTTTAGTTTATAGTTTAGTTAGTTTAGTTTATAGTTTAATTTAGTTTAGTTTAGTTTAGTTTAGTTTAGTTTAATTTAGGTTAATTTAGTTTAGTTTAGTTTAGGTTACGTTAAGTTAGGTTAGGTTAGGTTAGTTTAGTTTAGTATAATTTAGTTTAGCTTAAAATATAGTATCTTTAGTTTATAGTTTAATTCATAGTTTTCTTTAGATTAGTTTAGTTTAGGTTAGGTTAGAGTAGTTTACTTTAGTTTAGTTTAGTTTAGTTTAGGTTAGATGAGGTTAGGTTAGTGTAGTTTAGTTTAATTTAGTTTAGTTGAATTTAATTTAGTTTAGTTTAGTTTAGGTTAGGTTAGGTTAGTTTAGGTTAGATTTAGTTAGGTTAGTGTAGTTTAGTTTAGTTTGTAGTTTAGTTTAGTTTAGTGTAGTTTAGTTTGGTTTAGTTTTGTTTAGTTTAGTTTACTTCAGTTTCGTTTAGGTTAGGTTATGTTAGATTAGGTTAGCTTGGGTTAGCTTAGTTTAGTTTTGTTTACTTTCGGTTAGGTTAGGATAGGTTAGGTTAGTTTAGGTTAGATTTAGTTAGGTTTGTGTAGTTTAGTTTAGTTTAGTTTGTAGTTTAGTTTAGTTTAGTGTAGTTTAGTTAAGTTTAGTTTAGTTTAATTTAGTTTAGTTTATAGTTTAGTTGAGTTTAGGTTAGTTTAGTTGAGTTTAGTTTAGGTTTGGTTAGGTTAGGTTAGATTAGTTTTGTTTAGGATAGGTTATGTTAGATTAGGTTAGGTTAGGTTAGTTTGGTTTAGTTTAGTCTAGTTAAGTTTAGTTTAGTTTATACTTTAGTTTCGTTTAGTTTATTTTATAGTTTAGTTAAGCTTTGTTTATACTTTTGTTTGCAGTTTAGTATAGTTTAGTTTAGTTAATTTAGTTTAGTTTAGTTTAGTTTATTTTAGTTTCGTCTAGTTTATAGTTTTGTTTATAGTTTAGCTTAGTTTAGTTTAGTTTAGTTTAGTTTACGTTAATTTATGTTAGGTTAGTTTAGTTTATTTTAGGTCGGTTAGGTTAGGTTAGGTAAGTTTAATTTAGTTCAGTTTAGTTTAGTTAAGTTTAGTTTATAGTTTATAGTTTAGTTTAGAATAAGTTATGTTAGGGTCGTTTAGTTTAATTTAGTTTAGATTAGGATAGGTTAGGTTAGGGTAGTTAAGTTTAGTTTAGTTGAATTTAGTTTAATTTAGTTCAGTTTAGGTTACGTTAGGTTAGTTTAGTTTAGTTTAGTTTAGGTTAGGTTAGGTTATTTTAGTTTAGTTTATTTAAATGTAGTTTAGTTTATAGTTCAGTTTAGTTTAGTTTGGTCTAATTTAGTTTAGTTTATAGTTTAGTTGAGTTTAGGTTAGTTTAGTTGAGTTTAGTTTAGTTTAGTTTATTTTAGATTAGGTTAGGTTAGGTTAGTTTAGTTTAGTTTAGGTTGGGTTATGTTAGATTAGGTTAGGTTAGGTTAGGTTAGGTTAGAGTAGTTTAGTTTAGGTTAGGTTATGATAGGTTAGTGCAGTTAAATTTAATTTTGTTTAGTTTAGTTGAATTAAATTTAGTTTAGTTAGGTCAGTTTACGTAAGTTAGGTTAGTTTAGTTTAGTATAGGTTAGGTTACGTTAGGTAAGTTTAATTCAGTTTAGTTTAGTTTAGTTTATAGTTTAATTTATAGTTTTGCTTATAGTTATTTAGTTTTGTTTAGATTAGTTTAGTTTAGGTTAAATTATGTTAGGTTAGTTTAGATTAGTTTAGTTTAGGTTAGGTTGGGTTAGGTTACTGTAGTTTCATTTAGTTTAGTTTATTTTAGTTTAGTTTAGTATGTAGTTCAGTTCAGTTTTGTTTTGTTTAATTTAGTTTAATTTATAGTTTAGTTGAGTTTAGGTTAGTTTAGTGGAGTTTAGTTTAGTTTAGTTTAGGTTAGGTTAGGTTAGGTTAGTTTAGTTTAGTTTAGGATAGCTTATGATAGATTAGGTTAGGTTAGGTTAGGTTAGTTTGGTTTAGTTTAGTCTAGTTAAGTTTAGTTTAGTTTATATTTTAGTTTAGTTTAGTGTATAGTTCAATTTATAATTTAGTTTAGTTTAGTTTTTAGATTAGGTTATCGTTTAGTTTAGTTTAGATTAGTTTAGTTTAGGTCAGTTTAAGTTAGGTTAAGTTAGGTTAGGTTAGTTTAGATTAGTTTAGTTTAATTTAGTTTAGTTTATAGTTTAGTTTATTTTAGTTTATAGTTTAATTTAGTTTAGTTTAGTTTAGTGTAGTTTAGGTTGGTTAGGTTAGGTTAGGTTAATTTAGTTTAGTTTAGGTTAGGTTAGGTAAGTTTATTTTGTTTAGTTTAATTTATCGTTTATTTTATAGTTTTGCTTATAGTTTAGTTTAGTTTATAGATTAATTTAGTTTAGTTTAGTTTAGTCAAGGTTAGGTTAGGTTAGGTTAGGCTAATTTACTTTAGTATAGTTTAGTTTAGTTTATTTTAGTTTAGTTTATAGTTTAGTTTACAGTTTAGGTTAGTTTAGTTTAGTTTAGTTTGGGTTAGGTTAGGTTAGGTCAGTTTAGTTTAGTTTAGTTTATAGTTTAGTTTAGTTTAGTTTATAATAGTTTAGTTTGGTTTAGTTTAGGTTATGTTAGGTTAGTTTAGTTTAGTATAGGTTAGATTAAGCTAGGTTAAGTTAGGTTTGTTAGGTTTAGTTTAGTTTAGTTTATAGTTTAGTTTAGTTTAGTTTAGTTTGTAATTTAGTTTATACTTTAGTTTATATTTTAGTTTATAGTTTAGTTTAGTTAAGTGTTTTTTTTTTTGATTTAGTTTTGTTTAGTTTAGTTTAAATTAGTTTCGTTTAGGTTAGGTTAGGTAAGTTTAGGTTAGGTTGGGTTAGGTTAGTTTAGTTCAGTCTAGTTTATGTTAGGTTAGGTTAGTTTAGTGTAGTTTAGTTTAGTTTAGCTAAATTTTGTTTAGTTTAGTTTAGTTTAGTGTATGTTAGGTTAGGTTAGGCTAGATTAATTTAGTTTAGTTTATTTTAGTTTATAGTTTAGTTTAGTTTATAATTTATTTTATAGTTTAGTATACTTTAGTTTATAGGTTAGTTTGTAATTTAGTTAACATTTTAGTTTAGTTTAGTTTAGATTAGGTTAGAGAAGATTAGGTTAGGTTAGGTTATTTTATTTTAGTTTAGTTTATGTAAGCTTAGGTTAGGTTAGTTTGGTATAGTTTGGTTTAATTTAGTTTTGTTTATAGTTTAGTTTAGTTTAGTTTATAGTTTAGTTTATAGTTTAGTATAGTTTAGTTTAGTTTAGGTTAGGTTGGGTTAGTTTAGTTTAGTTTAGGTTAGGTTAGGTTAAGTTAGGTTAGTTTAGTTTAGTATAGTTAAGTTTAGTTTAGTTTAGTTTATAGTTTATTTTTTTTATAGTTTAGTTTATAGTTTTGTTTATAGTTTAGTTTGGTTTAGTTTAGTTTAGTTTAGTTTACATTAGATTAGTTTAGTTAGTTTTAGTTTAGTTTAGGTTAGGTTGGGTTAGTTTAGTTTAGTTTAGGTTAGGTTATGATAGGTTAGTGCAGTTTAATTTAATTTAGTTTAGTTTAGTTGAATTTAATTTATTTTTGTTAGGTCAGTTTAGGTAAGTTAGGTTAGTTTAGTTTAGTATAGGTTAGGTTAGGTTAGGTAAGTTTAATTCAGTATAGTTTAGTTTAGTTTATAGTTTAATTTATAGTTTTGTTTATAGTTAGTTTAGTTTAGTTTAGTTTAGGTTAAATTATGTTAGGTTAGTTTAGTTTAGTTTATTTTATGTTAGGTTAGGTTGGGTTAAGTTAGTGTAGTTTCATTTAGTTTGGTTTATTTTAGTTTAGTTTAATATGTTGTTCCGTTTAGTTTAGTTTTGTTTAATTTAGTTTAGTTTATAGTTTAGTTGAGTTTAGGTTAGTTTAGTTGAGTTTAGTTTAGGTTTGGTTAGGTTAGGTTAGATTAGTTTTGTTTAGGATAGGTTATGTTAGATTAGGTTAGGTTAGGTTAGTTTGGTTTAGTTTAGTCTAGTTAAGTTTAGTTTAGTTTATACTTTAGTTTAGTTTAGTTTATTTTATAGTTTAGTTAAGTTTTGTTTATACTTTAGTTTGCAGTTTAGTATAGTTTAGTTTAGTTTAGTTTAGTTTAGTTTAGTTTAGTTTAATTTAGTTTCGTCTAGTTTATAGTTTTGTTTATAGTTTAGCTTAGTTTAGTTTAGTTTAGTTTAGGTTAAGTTATGGTAGGTTAGTTTAGTTTATTTTAGGTCGGTTAGGTAAGGTTAGGTGAGTTTAATTTAGTTCAGTTTAGTTTAGTTAAGTTTAGTTTATAATTTAGTTTATAGTTTAGTTTATAGTTTAGTTTAGGTTAAGTTATGTTAGGGTCGTTTAGTTTAATTTAGTTTAGATTAGGATAGGTAAGGTTAGGGTAGTTAAGTTTAGTTTAGTTGAATTTAGTTTAGTTCAGTTTAGGTTAGGTTAGGTTAGTTTAGTTTAATTTATTTAAGTGTAGTTTAGTTTATAGTTCAGTTTAGTTTAGTTTGGTTTAATTTAGTTTAGTTTATAGTTTAGTTGAGTTTAGGTTAGTTTAGTTGAGTTTAGTTTAGTTTAGATATTTTAGATTAGGTTAGGTTAGGTTAGTTTAGTTTAGTTTAGGTTGGGTTATGTTAGATTAGGTTAGGTTAGGTTAGTTTGGCTTAGTTTAGTCTAGTTAAGTTTAGTTTAGTTTACACTTTAGTTTAGTTTATAGTTTAGTTTAGTTTTGTTTATAGTTTAGTATAGTTTAGTTTAGTTTAATTTAATTTAGCTAAGTTTAGTTTAGTTTAGTTTTGGGTGGGTTATGTTATTTTAGGTTAGGTTAGTTTAGTGTAGTTTAGGTTAGGTTAGGTTAGGTTAGTTTAGTTTAGTTGAGTTTAGTTTAGTTTAGATTAGGTTAAGTAAGATTAGGTTAGGTTAGGTTAGGTTAGTTTAGTTTTATTTATAGTTTAGTTTAGTTTAGTTTACATTTTCTTTATAGTTTAGTTAGTTTAGTTTATAGTTTAATTTAGTTTAGTTTAGTTTAGTTTAGTTTTCATTAATTTAGGTTAATTTAGTTTAGTTTAGTTTAGTTTAGGTTAGGTTAAGTTAGGTTAGGTTAGGTTAGTTTAGTTTAGTATAGTTTAGTTTAGTTTAAAATATAGTATCTTTAGTTTATAATTTAGTTCATAGTTTTCCTTAGATTAGTTTATTTTAGATTAGGTTAGAGTAGTTTAGTTTAGTTTAGTTTAGCTTAGGTTAGATTAGGTTAGGTTAATGTAGTTTAGTTTAATTTAGTTTAGTTGAATTTAATTTAGTTTAGTTTAGTTTAGGTTAGGTTAGGTTTGTTTAGGTTAGATTAGGTTAGGTTATGTTAGATTAGGTTAGGTTAGGTTAGCTTACTTTAGTTTATTTTAGTTTCGGTTAGGTTGGGTTAGGTTAGGTTAGTTAAGTTTATTTTAGTTTAGTTTAGTTAAGTATAGTTTAGTTTATTGTTTACTTCAGTTTAATTTATAGCTTAGTTTATATCTTAGTTTAGTTCATAGTTTAATTTATATTTAGGTTTAGTTTAGTTTAGTTTAGTAAAGTTTATTTTAGGGTAGCTTATGTTAGGTTAGGATAGGTTAGTATAGTTTATAGTTTAATTTATAGTTTACTTTAGTTTATAGTTTAGTTTAGTTTAGTTTAGTTTATAATAGTTTAGTTTAGTTTAGTTTAGGTTAAGATAGTTTAGTTTAGTGTAGTTTAGGTTAGGTTAGGCTAGGTTAAGTTATATTTGGTTAGTTTAGATTAGTTTACTTTAGTTTAGTTTATAATTTAGATTAGTTTATTATTTATTTTAGTTTGGTTTAGTTTATGGTTTCGTTTATAGTTTAGTTTGGTTTAGTTTAGTTTAATTTAGTTTACATTAGATTAGTTTAGTTAGTTTTAGTTTAGGTTAGGTTAGAAGAGGTTAGTTTAGTTTAGTTTAGTTCAATTTAGTTTATTTTAGTTTATAGTTTTGTTTAGTTTAGTTTATAGTTCAATTTATAGTTTAGTTTAGTTTAGTTTATTGTTTAGTTTAGTTTAGTATAGTTTAGTTTAGTTTAGGTTACAGTAGGTTAGTTTAGATTAGTTTAGTTTAGCGCAGTTTAGGTTAGATTAAGTTAGGTTATTTTGTTTAGTTTAGTTTAGTTTAGTTTAGTTTATAGTTTAGTTTATAGTTTAGTTTATAGTTTAGCTTAGATTAGTGTAGTTTAGTTTGGTTCAGTTTATTTTAGTTTAGTTTAGTATTGTTTCGTTTAGCTTAGGTTATGTTATATTAGGTTAGCTTAGGTTAGCTTAGTTTACCCTAGTTTAGTTTGGGTTAGGTAAGGTTAAAATAGGTTAGTTAAATTTAGTTTAGTTTAGTTAGGTTTAGTTTAGTTTATAGTTTTGTTTAGTTTAGTTATAGTTTAGTTTATAGTTTAGTTTAGATTATAATTTAATTTATAGTTAAGTTTAGTTTACTTTAGTTTAATTTAGTTTAGCTTTCTTTAGTTTCCTTTAGATTACTCTAGTTTAGGATATGTTAGGTTAGGTTAGTTTAGTTTAGTTTAGTTTAATTAAGGTTAATTTAGTTTAATTTAGTTTAGTTTAGGTTAGGTTAGGTTTGGTTAGGTTAGTTAAGTTTAGTATAGTTTAGTTTAGTTTAAAATATAGTATCTTTAGTTTATAGATTAGTTCATATTTTTGTTTAGTTTAGTTTAGTTTAGGTTATGTTAGAGTAGTTTAGTTTAGTTTAGTTTAGTTTAGGTTAGAATAGGTTAGGTTAGTGTAGATTAATTTAGTTTAGTTAATTGAATTTAATTTAGTTTTGTTTAGTTTAGTTTAGGTTAGTTTAGTTTAGTATAGGTTAGGTTAAGTTAGGTTAGCTTAGTTTAGTTTATAGTTTAGTTTAGTTTATAGTGTTCTTTATACTTTAGTTTATATTTTAGTTTATAGTTTAGTTTAGTTTAGTGTAGTTTACTTTGGTTTAGTTTTTTTTAGTTTAGTTTAAATTAGTTTCGTTTAGGTTAGGTTAAGTTAGAATAAGTTAGGTTAGGTAAGCTTAGTTTAGTTTAGTTTAGTTTACGTTAGGTTAGGTTAGGTTAGGTTGGTTAAGTTCAGTTTAGTTTAGTTTATAGTTTAGTTCAGTTTAGTTTATAGCTTAGTTTATAGTTTAGTTTAGTTTATAGTTTCATTTATAGTTAAGTTTAGTTTAGTTTAGTTTAATTTACTTTAGTTTAGTTTATTTTAGGGTAGCTTATGTTAGGTTAGGTTAGTTTATAGTTTAATTTATAGTTTAGTTTAGTTTATAGTGTAGTTCAGTTTATAATAGTTTAGTTTAGGTTAGGTTGGGTTAGTTTAGTTTAGTTTAGTTTAGGTTAGGTTTGGCTATGTTAGGTTAGGATAGGTTAGTTCAGATTAGTTTAGTTTAGTTTAGTTTATAGTTTAGTTTACTTTAGTTTATTATTTAATTTAGTGTAGTTTAGTTTATAGTTTCGTTTATAGTTTAGTTTGGTTTAGTTTAGTTTATTTTAGTTTAGCTTAGATTAGTTTAGATTCTCTTAGGTTAGGTTAGGTTAGGTGAGATTAGTTTAATTTAGTAGAGTTTAATTTAGTTTAGTTTATAGTTTAGTTTAGTTTAGTTCATAGTTCAATTTATAGATTAGTTTAGTTTATAGTTTATGTTATCGTTTAGTTTAGTTTAGATTAGTTTAGTTTAGGTCAGTTTAGGTTAGGTTAAGTTAGGTTAGGTTAGTTTAGATTAGTTTAGTTTAATTTATTTTAGTTTATAGTTTAGTTTATTTTAGTTTATAGATTAATTTAGTTTAGTTTAGTTTAGTTTAGGTTAAGTAATGTTAGGTTCGTTTAGTTTAATTTAGTTTAGTTTAGGTTAGGTTAGGTAAGGTTAATTTACTTTAGTAAAGTTTAGTTTAGTTTATTTTAGTTCAGTTTATAGTTTAGTTGAGTTTATAGTTTAGTTTACAATTTTGTTTCGTTTAGTTTAGTTTAGTTTAGTATAGTTAAGGTAAGGTTGGGTTAGGTTAGGTTAGTTTAGTTTAGTTTAGTTTATAGTTTAGTTTAATTTAGTTTACAATTTAGTGCATTCTTTAGTTTATAGTGTAGTTTATAGTTTATTTTAATATAGTGTAGTTTAGTTTGGTTTAGTTTAGTGTAGTTTTGTTTACTTTAGGTTAGGTGAGATTATGTTAGATTAGGTTCGCTTACTTTAGTTTAGTGTAGTTTAGGTTAGGTTAGGTTAGATTAGTTACCTTTAGTTTAGTTTAGTTTAGTTTTGTTTAGTTTATAGTTTAATTTATAGTTTAGTTTAGTTTAGTTTATAGTTTAATTTATAATTTGGTTTACTTTAGTTTAATTTAGTTTATAGTATGTTAGGTTAGGTTAGGTTAGTTTAGTTTAGTTTAGGTTAGGTTAAGTTAGGTTAGTTTAGGTTAATTTAGTTTAGTTGAGTTTAATTTAGTTTAGTTTAGTTTATAGTTTAATTAATAGTTTAGTTTACCTTATAGTTTAGTTTAATTAATTTATAGTTTAATTTAGTTTAGTTTAGTTTAATTTAGTTTAGTTTAGTTCATAGTTTTGTTTATAGTTTAGTTTAGTTTAGTTTAGTTTAAGTTATGTTAGGTTAATTTAGTTTAGTTTAGTTTAGGTTAGGTTAGGCTAGGTTAGGTAAGTTTAATTTAGTTTAATTTAGTTTAGTTAAGTTTAGTTTATAGTTTAGTTTATAGTTTAGTTTGTAGTTTAGTTTAGTTTAATTTAGTTTAGTTTAGGTTACGTTAGATTAGGTTAGGGTAGTTAAGTTTAGTTTAGTTGAATTTAGTTTATAGTTTAATTTATAGTTTAGTTTAGTATACTTTATAGTTTAGTTTAGTTAATTTATAGTTTAATTTAGTTTAGTTTAGTCTAGTTTAATTTAGTTTACTTTAGTTTATAGTTTTGTTTATAGTTTAGTTTAGTTTCGTTTAGGTTAATTTATGTTAGGTTAGTTTAGTTTAGTTTAGTTTAGGTTAGGTTAGGTTAGGTTAGGTTAGTGTAGTTTAGTTTAGTTTAACTGAATTTTGTTTAGTTTAGTTTAGTTTAGGTTACGTTAGGTTAGTTTAGTTTAGTTTAGTTTAGTGTATGTTAGGTTAGGTTAGGTTTGTTTAATTTAGTTTAGTTTATTTTAGTTTATAATTTAGTTTAGTTTAGTTTATAATTTATTTTATAATTTAGTATACTTTAGTTTATAGATTAGTTTATAGTTTAGTTAATATTTTAGTTTATTTTAGTTTACGTTAGGTTAGGGAAGTTTAAGTTAGGTTAGGTTAGTTTAGTTTAGTTTAGTTTATGTAAGGTTAGGTTAGGTTAGTTTGGGATAGTTTAGTTTAGTTTAGTTTTTTTATATTTAGTTTAGTTTAATTTATTGTTCAGTTTATAGTTTAGTTTAGTTTAGTTTAGTTTAGGTTAGGTTGGGTTAGTTTAGTTTAGTTTAGGTTAGGTTAGCTTAAGTTAGGTTAATTTAGTTTAGTATAGTTTAGTTTAGTTTAGTTTAGTTTATAGTTTAGTTCATTTTATTTTATAGTTTAGTTTATAGTGTTGTTTAATTTAGTTTAGTTTAGTTAATTTAGGTAAGGTTAGGTTAGGTTAGAGTAGTTTAGTTTAGGTTAGGTTATGATAGGTTAGTGCAGTTAAATTTAATTTTGTTTAGTTTAGTTGAATTAAATTTAGTTTATTTAGGTCAGTTTAGGTAAGTTAGTTTAGTTTATTTTAGTATAGGTTAGGTTACGTTAGGTAAGTTTAATTCAGTTTAGTTTAGTTTAGTTTATAGTTTAATTTATAGTTTTGCTTATAGTTATTTAGTTTTGTTTAGATTAGTTTAGTTTAGGTTAAATTATGTTAGGTTAGTTTAGTTTAGTTTAGTTTAGGTTAGGTTAGGTTGGGTTAGGTTAGTGTAGTTTCATTTAGTTTAGTTTAGTTTAGTATGTAGTTCAGTTCAGTTTTGTTTTGTTTAATTTAGTTTAGTTTATAGTTTAGTTGAGTTTAGGTTAGTTTATTTGAGTTTAGTTTAGTTTAGTTTAGGTTAGGTTAGGTTATGTTAGTTTAGTTTAGTTTAGGATAGGTTATGATAGATTAGGTTAGGTTAGGTTAGTTTGGTTTAGTTTAGT
Source organism: Metallyticus violacea (assembly GCA_030762175.1). Taxonomy (NCBI): domain Eukaryota; kingdom Metazoa; phylum Arthropoda; class Insecta; order Mantodea; family Metallyticidae; genus Metallyticus; species Metallyticus violacea. Next base: position 97,097,074 of record CM060835.1, on the reverse strand, counting down.
CTAGTTAAGTTTAGTTTAGTTTATACTTTAATTTAGTTTAGTTTATTTTATGGTTTAGTTAAGTTTTGTGTATAGTTTAGTTTGCAGTTTAGTATAGTTTAGTTTAGTTTAATTTAGTTTAGCTAAGTTTAGTATAGTGTAGTTTAGTTTAGTTTATAGTTTAATTTATAATTTAGTTTAGTTTAGTTTAGTTTAATTTAGTTTAGAGTATGTTAGGTTAGGTTAGGTTAGTTTAGTTTAGTTTAGTTTAGTTTAGGTTAGGTTAGGTTAGGTTAGGTTAGGTTAGTTTAATTTATTTGAGATTAATTTAGTTTAGTTTATAGTTAATTTATAGTTTAGTTTAGTTTACTTTATAGTTTAGTTTAGTTAATTTATAGTTTAATTAGTATAGTTTAGTTTAATTTAGTTTCGTTTAGTTTATAGTTTTGTTTATAGTTTAGCTTAGATTAGTTTAGTTTAGTTTAGGTTAAGTTATGTTAGGTTAGTTTAGTTTAGTTTAGTTCAGGTTCGTTTAGGTTAGGATAGGTAAGTTTAATTTAGTTCAGTTTAGTTTAGTTAAGTTTAGTTTATAGTTTAGTTTATAGTTTAGTATGTAATTTAGTTTAGTTTAGTTTAGTTTAGTTTACGTTAAGTTATGTTAGGTTCGTTTGGTTTAGTATAGGTTAGGTTAGGTTAGGTAAGTTTAATTCAGTATAGTTTAGTTTAGTTTATAGTTTAATTTATAGTTTTGTTTATAGTTAGTTTAGTTTAGTTTAGTTTAGTTTAGGTTAAATTATGTTAGGTTAGTTTAGTTTAGTTTATTTTATGTTAGGTTAGGTTGGGTTAAGTTAGTGTAGTTTCATTTAGTTTGGTTTATTTTAGTTTAGTTTAATATGTTGTTCCATTTAGTTTAGTTTAGTTTAATTTAGTTTCGTTTAGTTTATAGTTTTGTTTATAGTTTAACTTAGATTAGTTTAGTTTAGGTTTGGTTTGGTTAGGTTAGATTAGTTTAGTTTAGGTTAGGTTAGGTTAGGTTAGGTTAGTTTAGTTTAGTTGAGTTTAGTTTAGTTTAGGTTAGGTTAGGTTAGGTAAGGTTAGGTTAGGTAAGGTTAGGTTAGTTTAGTTTAGTCTAGTTTATGTTAGGTTAGGTTAGTTTAGTTTAGTTTAGTCTAGGTTAGCTTTCGCTAGGGTAAGTTAGGTTAGGTTAGTTTGGATTAGTTTAGTTTAGTTTATATTTTAGTTTACTTTAGTTTATTATTTAATTTAGTGTAGTTTAGTTTATAGTTTCGTTTATAGTTTAGTTTGGTTTAGTTTAGTTTTTTTTAGTTTAGCTTAGATTAGTTTAGTTTGTCTTAGGTTAGGTTAGGTTAGGTAAGATTAGTTTAATTTAGTTGAGTTTAATTTAGTTTAGTTTAGTTTATATTTTAGTTTAGTTTAGTCTATAGTTCAGTTAGGTTAGCTTACTTTAGTTTAGTTTAGTTTAGGTTAGGTTAGGTTAGGTTAGTTTATTTAACTTTGGTTTAGTTTAGTTTAGTTTAGTTTATAGTTTAGTTTATAGTTTAGTTTATATTAGTTTAGTTTATAGTTTAATTTATAATTTAGTTTACTTTAGTTTAATTTAGTTTACAGTAGGTTAGGTTAAGTTAGGTTAGGTTAGGTTAATTTAGTTTAGTTGAGTTTAATTTAGTTTAGTTTAGTTTATAGTTTAATTTATAGTTTAGTTTAGTTTACCTTATAGTTTAGTTTAGTTAATTTATATTTTAATTTAGTTTAGTTTTGTTTAAGTTTAGTTTAGTTTAGTTTAGTTTAGTTTAGTTTAGGTTATGTTAGGTTAGTTTAGTTTAGTTTAGTTTGGGTTAGGTTAGGCTAGGGTAGGTAAGTTTAATTTAGTTTAGTTTAATTTAGTTAAAATTAGTTTGTAGTTTAGTTTATAGTTTAGTTTGTAGTTTAGTTTAGTTTAGTTTAGTTTGGTTTAGTTTAGTTTAGGTTAAGTAATGTTTGGTTCGTTTTGTTTAATTTAGTTTAGATTAGGTTACGTTAGATTAGGTTAGGGTAGTTAAGTTTAGTTTAATTGAATTTATTTTGTAGTTTAATTTATAGTTTAGTTTAGTTTACTTTATAGTTTAGTTTAGTTAATTTATAGTTTATTTTATTTTAGTTTAATCTAGTTTAATTTAGTTTACTTTAGTTTATAGTTTTGTTTATAGTTTAGTTTAGTTTAGTTTAGGTAAATTTATGTTAGGTTTGTTTAGTTTAGTTTAGTTTAGGTTAGGTTAGGTTAGGATAGGTTAGTGTAGTTTAGTTTAGTTTAGCTGAATTTATTTTAGTTTAGTTTAGTTTAGGTTACCTTAGGTTAGTTTAGTTTAGTGTATGTTAGGTTAGGTTAGGTTAGTTTAATTTAGTTTAGTTTATTTCAGTTTATAGTTTAGTTTAGTTTAGTTTATAATTTATTTTATAATTTAGTATACTTTAGTTTATAGATTAGTTTATTGTTTAGTTAATATTTTAGTTTATTTTAGTTTACGTTAGGTTAGGTTAGGCAAGGTTAGGTTAGGTTAGGTTAGGTTAGTTTAGTTTAGTTTAGTTTATGTAAGGTTAGGTTAGGTTAGTTTGGTATAGTTTAGTTTAGTTTAGTTTTGTTTATAGTTTAGTTTAGTTTAGTTTATTGTTCAGTTTATAGTTTATTTTAGTTTAGTTTAGGTTAGGTTGGGTTAGTTTAGTTTAGTTTAGGTTAGGTTAGGTTAAGTTACGTTAATTTAGTTTAGTATAGTTTAGTTTAGTTTAGTTTATAGTTTAGTTCATTTTATTTTATAGTTTAGTTTATAGTTTGGTTTAGTTTAGTTTTGTTTAGTTAATTTAGGTTAGATTAGGTTAGGTTAGAGTAGTTTAGTTTAGGTTAGGTTATGATAGGTTAGTGCAGTTTAATTTAATTTAGTTTATTTTAGTTGAATTTAATTTAGTTTAGTTAGGTAAGTTTAGGTAAGTTAGGTTAGTTTAGTTTAGTATAGGTTAGGTTACGTTAGGTAAGTTTAATTCAGTTTAGTTTACTTTAGTTTATAGTTTAATTTATAGTTTTGCTTATAGTTAATTTAGTTTTGTTTAGTTTAGTTTAGTTTAGGTTAAATTATTTTAGGTTAGTTTAGTTTAGTTTATTTTAGGTTAGGTTAGGTTGGGTTAGGTTAGTGTAGTTTCATTAATTAAGTTTATTTTAGTTTAGTTTAGTATGTAGTTCAATTAAGTTTTGTTTTGTTTAATTTAGTTTAGTTTAAGTTTAGTTGAGTTTAGGTTAGTTTAGTTGAGTTTTGCCTAGTTTAGTTTAGTTTAGGTTAGGTTAGGTTAGGTTAGTTTATTTTAGTTTAGAATAGGTTATGATAGATTAGGTTAGATTAGGTTGGTTTGGTTTAGTTTAGTCTAGTTAAGTTTAGTTTAGTTTATACTTTAGTTTAGTTTAGTTTATTTTATAGTTTAGTTAAGTTTTGTTTATAGTTTAGTTTGCAGTTTAGTATAGTTTAGTTTAGTTTAATTTAGTTTAGCTAAGTTTAGTTTAGATTAGTTTAGTTTAGTTTATAGTTCAATTTATAATTTAGTTTAGTTTAGTTTAGTTTAATTTAGTTTAGAGTAGGTTAGGTTAGGTTAGTTTTGTTTAGTTTAGTTTAGTTTAGGTTAGGTTAGCTTAGTTTAATTTATTTGAGTTTAATTTAGTTTAGTTTAGTTTATAGTTTAATTTATAGTTTAGTTTAGTTTACTTTATAGTTTAGTTTAGTTAATTTATAGTTTAATTTAGTTTAGTTTATTTTAATTTAGTTTCGTTTAGTTTATAATTTGGTTTATAGTTTCGCTTAGTTTAGTTTAGTTTAGTTTAGTTTAGGTTAAGTTATGTTAGGTTAGTTTAGTTTAGTTTAGTTCAGGTTCGGTTAGGTTAGGTTAGGTAAGTTTAATTTAGTTCAGTTTAAATAGTTAAGTTTAGTTTATAGCTTAGTTTATAGTTTAGTTTGTAGTTTAGTTTAGTTTAGTTTAGTTTAGGTTAAGTTATGTTAGGTTCATTTAGTTTAATTTAGTTTAGATTAGGTTAGGTTAGGTTAGGGTATTTAAGTTTAGTTTAGTTGAATTTAGTTTAGTTTAGTTCAGTTTAGGTTAGGTTAGTTTATTTCAGTTGAGTTTAGGTTAGGTTAGGTTAGGTTAGTTTAGTTTAGTTTAGTTTATTTAAGTGTAGTTTAGATTATAGTTCAGTTTAGTTAAGTTTTGTTTAATTTAGTTTAGTTTATAGTTTAGTTGAGTTTAGGTTAGTTTAGTTGAGTTTAGTTTAGTTTAGTTTATTTTAGGTTAGGTTAGGTTAGTTTGGCTTAGTTTAGTCTAGTTAGAAGTTAGTTTATTTTAGTTTAGTTTATAGTTTAGTTTAGTTTTGTTTATAGTTCAGTTTATAGTTTAGTATAGTTTAGTTTAGTTTAATTTAGTTTAGCTAAGTTTAGTTTAGTTTAGTTTAGTTTAGTTTTGGGTAGGTTTTTTTAGGTTAGGTTAAGTTAGTTTAGTTTAGTTTAGGTTAGGTTAGGTTAGGTAAGGTTAGTTTAGTTTAGTGGAGTTTAGTTTAGGTTAGGTAAGGTTAAGTAATATTAGGTTAGGTTAGGTTATTTTAGTTTAGTTTAGTTATATGTTAGGTTAGGTTAGTTTAGTTTAGTTTAGTTTTGTTTATAGTTTAGTTTAGTTTATTTTATAGTTTAGTTTATAGTTTAGTTAGTTTAGTTTATAGTTTAATTTAGTTTAGTTTAGTTTAGTTTGATTTAGTTTAGTTTAATTTAGGTTAATTTAGTTTAGTTTAGTTTAGGTTACGTTAAGTTAGGTTAGGTTAGGTTAGTTTAGTTTAGTATAATTTAGTTTAGCTTAAAATATAGTATCTTTAGTTTATAGTTTAGTTCATAGTTTTCTTTAAATTAGTTTAGTTTAGGTTAGGTTAGAGTAGTTTACTTTAGTTTAGTTTAGTTTAGTTTAGGTTATATTAGGTTAGGTTAGTGTAGTTTAGTTTAATTTAGTTTAGTTGAATTTAATTTGGTTTAGTTTAGTTTAGGTTAGGTTAGGTTAGTTTAGGTTAGATTTAGTTAGGTTAGTGTAGTTTAGTTTAGTTTGTAGTTTAGTTTAGTTTAGTGTAGTTTAGTTTGGTTTAGTTTTGTTTAGTTTAGTTTACTTCAGTTTCGTTAGGTTAGGTTATGTTAGATTAGGTTAGCTTGGATTAGCTTAGTTTAGTTTTGTTTACTTTCGGTTAGGTTAGGATAGGTTAGGTTAGTTTAGGTTAGATTTAGTTAGGTTTGTGTAGTTTAGTTTAGTTTAGTTTGTAGTTTAGTTTAGTTTAGTGTAGTTTAGTTAAGTTTAGTTTAGTTTATAGTTTAGTTCAGTTTAGTTTATAGCTTAGTTTAGTTTAGTTTATTTTAGGGTAGCTTATGTTAGGTTAGGTTTAGTTAGTTTAGTTTATAGTTTAATTTATGGTTTACTTTAGTTTATAGTTTAGTTTATAGTTTAGTTTAGTTTAGTTTATAATAATTTAGTTTAGGTTAGGTTGGGATGGTTTAGTTTAGTTTAGTTTAGGTTAGGTTAGGTTGACTAGGTTAAGTTATGTTAGGTTCATTTAGTTTAATTCAGTTTAGATTAGGTTAGGTTAGGTTAGGGTATTTAAGTTTAGTTTAGTTGAATTTAGTTTAGTTTAGTTCAGTTTAGGTTAGGTTAGGTTAGTTTATTTTAGTTGAGTTTAGGTTAGTTTAAGTTACGTTATTTTGTTGAGTTTGGTTTAGTTTAGTTTAGTTTAGTTTAGTTTATAGTTTAGTTTATAGTTTAGTTTATAGTTTAGTTTATAGTTTAGTTTAGATTACTGTAGTATAGTTTGGTTTAATTTATTTTAGTTTAGTTTAGTTTAGTTTCGTTTAGCTTAGGTTATGTTACATTAGGTTAGCTTAGGTTAGCTTAGTTTACCCTGGTTTAGTTTAGGTTAGGTAAGGTTAGAATAGGTTAGTTAAGTTTAGTTTAGTTTAGTTTAGTTAGGTTTAGTTTAGTTTATAGTTTAGTTTAGTTTAGTTTATAGTTTAGTTTATTGTTTAGTTAAGATTATAGTTTAATTTATAGTTTAGTTTAGATTAGTTTAGTTTAATTTAGTTTAGCTTTCTTTAGTTTCGTTTAGTTTACCTTAGTTTAGGATATGTTAGGTTAGGTTAGGGTAGGTTAGGTTTGTTTAATTTAGTTTAGGTTAGGTTAGGTTACGTTAGGTTAGGTTAGGTTAGGTTAAGTTAGGTTAGTTTAGAATAGTTTAGTTTAGTATAATTTAGTTTATAGTTTAGTTTAGTTTAGTTTATAGTTTAATTTAGTTTAGTTTAGTTTAATTTAGTTTAGTTTAGTTTACGTTAGGTTAAGTTAGGTAAGTTTAATTTAGTTTAGTTTAGTTTAGTTAAGTTTAGTTTATAGTTCAGTTTATAGTTTGGTTTGCAGTTTAGTTTAGTTTAGTTCAGTTTAGGTTAAGTTATGTTAGGTTCGTTTATTTTAATTTAGTTTAGATTAGGTTAGGTTATATTAGGTTAGGTTAGGGTAGTTTAGTTTAGTTTAGTTTAGCTTAATTTAGTTTAGTTTAGTTCAGTTTAGGTTAGGTTAAGTTAGGTTAGGTTAGTTTAGATTAATTTAGTATATAGTTTAGTTTATTTTAGTTTATAGTTTCATTTTCTTTAGTTTAGTTTAGGTTAGGTTAAGTTAGGTTAATTTAGTTTAGTTTAGGTTAGTTTAGGTGAGGTTAGGTTAGGTCAGTTTATTTCTATTTAGTTTATTGAAGTTTATAGTTTAGTTTAGTTTAGTTTATGGTTTAGTTTATAGTTCAGATTAGTTTAGAGTAGTATAGTTTGGTTTAGTTTACTTTATTTTAGTTTAGTTTCGTTTAGGTTAGGTTATGTTAGGATAGGTTAGGTTAGGCTAGCTTAGTTTAGTTTAGTTCAGTATTTATTAGGTTAGTTTAGGTTAGTTAATATTAGTTTACTTTAGTTTAGTTAAGTTTAGTTATGTTTATAGATTAGTTTAGTTTAGTTTCGTTTAAAGTTTATATTATAGTTTAGTTTAGTTTATAGTTTCGTTTATAGTTTAATTTTGTTTAGTATAGTTTAATTTATTTTAGCTTAGTTTAGTTAGTTTAGGTTAGTTTAGTTTAGGTTAGGTTATGTTAGGTTGGTTTAGAATAGTTTAGTTTAGGTTTGGTAAAGTTAAGTAAGTATAATTTAGTTAATTTTGGTTTAAAATAGTTTATAGTTTAGTTTATAGTTTAGTTTAGTTTATAGTTTAGTTTATAGTTTAGTTAATTTAGTATAGTTTAGTTTAGTTTATGTTAGGTTAGTTTAGTTTAGTTTAGTTTAGGTCAGTTGAGGTTATTTAGTTAGGTTAGGTTAGTTTAGATTATTTTAAATTAGTTTAGTTTAGTTTATAGTTTAGTTTAGTTTAGTTTATAGTTTAATTTACTTTAGTTTAGTTTAATTTATTTTCGTTTAGTTTAGTTTTCGTTAGGTTATATTAGGTTAATTTAGTTTAGTTTAGTTTAGGTTAGGTTAAGTTAGGTAAGTTTAATTTAGTTAAGTTTGGTTTAGTTTAGTTTATAGTTTTGTTTATAATTTAGTTTAGTTTTGTTTTGTTTAGGATAGGTAACGTTAGGTTAGGTTATGTTAGATTAGGTTATGTTAGGTTAGTTTAATTTAGTTTAATTTAGTTTATGTTAGTTTAGGTTAGTTTAGTTGAGTTTAGTATTGTTTATAGTTTAGTTTACTTAGTTTATAGTTTAGTTTAGTTTAGTATATAGTTTAATTTAGTTTAATTTAGTTTAGTTTAATTTAATTTAGGTTAGGTTAGTTTAGTTTAGTCTAGGTAAGGTTAGGGTAATTTAGTGTATTTAGTTTAGTTTATTAAGTTTAGTTTAGTTTAGTTTATAGTTTAGTTTAGTTTAGTTTAGTTTATAGTTTAGTTTAGTTTAGTTTAGTTTAGTTTTTAGTTTATAGTTTATAGTTTAGTTTATAGTTTTGTTTAGTTTAGTTTAGTTTAGTTTAGGTTATTTTAGGTTAGGTTAGAGTATTTTATTTTAGTATAGTGTAGTTTACTTTTGCTAATAGTTTAGTTTAGTTTAGTTTATATATCAGTTTATAGTTCAGTTTAGTTTAGTTTAGTTTAAGTTAGGTTGGGTTAGTTTAGTTTATTATAGGTTAGGTTAGGTTAGGTAAGTTTAATTCAGTTTAGTTTAGTTTAGTTTATAGTTTAATTTATATATTTGTTTATAGTTAATTTAGTTTAGTTTAGGTTAAATTGTGTTAGGTTAGTTAAGTTTAGTTTAGTTTAGGTTAGGTTAGGTCGGGTTAGGTTAGTGTAGTTTAATTTAATTTAGTTGAATTTAGTTTAGTTAAGTTTAGTTTAGGTTACGTTAGGTTAGTTTAGTTTAGTTTAGTTTAGGTGAGGTTTGGTTAGGTTAGTTTAGTTCTGTTAATTTATTTTAGTTTATACATAAGTTTAGTTTAGTTTATAGTTTAGTTTATAGTTTAGTGTAATTTAGTGTAATTTAATTTTGTTTAAGTTAGGTTAGGTTAGGTTAGTTTTGTTTCGTTTAGTCTAATTAAGTTTAGTTTAGCTTATTTTATAGTTTAGATTAGTTTTGTTTATAGTTTAGTTTGCAGTTTAGTATAGTTTAGTTTAGTTTAATTTAGTTTAGGTTAAGTAAGGTTAGGTTAGGTTAGTTTAGTTTAGTTTAATTTATGTTAGGTTAGGTTAGGTTAGGTTAGTTTAGTTAACTTTGGTTTAGTTTAGTTTAGTTTTGTTTAGTTTATAATTTAGTTTTAAGCTTAGTTTAGTTTAGTTTAGTTTATAGTTTAATTTATAATTTGGTTTACTTTAGTTTAATTTAGTTTGTAGTAGGTTAGGTTAGGTTAGGTTAGATTAGTTTAGTTTAGGTTAGGTTAAGTTAGGGTTTAGTTTACTTTATGGTTTAGTTTAGTTAATTTATAGTTTAATTTACTTTAGTTTAGTCTAGTTTAATTTAGTTTACTTTAATTAATAGTTTTGTTTATAGTTTAGTTTAGTTTAGTTTAGTTTAGGTTAGGTTAGGTTAGGTTAGGTTAGGTTAGTTTAGTTTAGTATAGTTTAGTTTAGTTTAAAATATAGTATCTTTAGTTTATAGTTTAGTTCATAGTTTTGTTTAGTTTTATTTAGTTTAGTTTAGGTTAGGTTAGAGTAGCTTGGTTTAGTTTAGTTTAGTTTAAAATATAGTATCTTTAGTTTATAGTTTAGTTCATAGTTTTGTTTAGTTTAGTTTAGTTTAGGTTAGGTTAGAGTAGCTTAATTTAGTTTAGTTTAGGTTAGAATAGGTTAGGTTAGTGTAGTTTACTTTAGTTTAGTTTAATTTAATTTAGTTTTGTTTAGTTTAGTTTAGGTTAGGTTAGGTTAGTTTAGTTTAGTATAGGTTAGGTTAAGTTAGGTAAGGGTAGTTTAGTTTATAGTTTAGTTTAGTTTAGTTTAGTTTAGGTTAAGTTATGTTACGTGCGTTTAGTTTAATTTAGATTAGATTAGGCTACGTTAGATTAGGTTAGGGTAGTTGAGTTTACTTTAGTTGAATTAAGTTTATAGTATAATTTATAGTTTAGTTTAGTTTACTTTATAGTTTAGTTTAGTTAATTTATAGTTTAATTTACTTTAGTTTAGTCTAGTTTAATTTAGTTTACTTTAATTTATAGTTTTGTTTATAATTTAGTTTAGTTTGTTTAGTTTAGGTTAATTTATGTTAGGTTAGGTTAGTTTAGTTTATTTTAGGTTAGGTTAGGTTAGGTTAGTGTAGTTTAGTTTAGTTTAGCTAAATTTTGTTTAGTTTAGTTTAGTTTCGGATACGTTAGGTTAGTTTAGTTTAGTTTAGTTTAGTGTATGTTAGGTTAGGTTAGGCTAGATTAATTTAGTTTAGTTTATTTTACTTTATAGTTTAGTTTAGTTTAGTTTATACTTTATTTTATGGTTTAGTATACTTTAGTTTATAGGTTAGTTTATAGTTTAGTTAACATTTTAGTTTAATTTAGTTTAGATTAGGTTAGAGATGGTTAGGTTAGGTTAGGTTAGTTTATTTTAGTTTAGTTTATGTAAGCTTAGGTTAGGTTAGTTTGGTATAGTTTAGTTTAATTTAGTTTTTTTTATAGTTTAGTTTAGTTTAGTTTATAGTTCAGTTTATAGTTTAGTATAGTTTAGTTTAGTTTAGGTTAGGTTGGGTTAGTTTAGTTTAGTTTAGGTTAGGTTAGTTTAAGTTAGGTTAGTTTAGTTTAGTATAGTTAAGTTTAGTTTAGTTTAGTTTATAGTTTAGTTTATTTTATTTTATAGTTTAGTTTATAGTTTTGTTTAGCTTAGTTTAATTTATTTAGTTTAGGTTAGGTTAGGTTAGATTAGTTTAGTTTAGGTCAGTTTAAGTTAGGTTAAGTTAGGTTAGGTTAGTTTAGATTAGTTTAGTTTAATTTAGTTTAGTTTATAGTTTAGTTTATTTTAGTTTATAGTTTAATTTAGTTTAGTTTAGTTTAGTGTAGTTTAGGTTGGTTAGGTTATTTTAGGTTAATTTAGTTTAGTTTAGGTTAGGTTATGTAAGTTTATTTTGTTTAGTTTAATTTATAGTTTATTTTATAGTTTTGCTTATAGTTTAGTTTAGTTTATAGATTAATTTAGTTTAGTTTAGTTTAGTCAAGGTTAGGTTAGGTTAGGTTAGGCTAATTTACTTTAGTATAGTTTAGTTTAGTTTATTTTAGTTTAGTTTATAGTTTAGTTTACAGTTTAGGTTAGTTTAGTTTAGTTTAGTTTGGGTTAGGTTAGGTTAGGTCAGTTTAGTTTAGTTTAGTTTATAGTTTAGTTTAGTTTAGTTTATAATAGTTTAGTTTAGTTTAGTTTAGGTTATGTTAGGTTAGTTTAGTTTAGTATAGGTTAGATTAAGCTAGGTTAAGTTAGGTTTGTTAGGTTTAGTTTAGTTTAGTTTATAGTTTAGTTTAGTTTAGTTTAGTTTGTAATTTAGTTTATACTTTAGTTTATATTTTAGTTTATAGTTTAGTTTAGTTAAGTGTTGTTTTTTTTGGTTTAGTTTTGTTTAGTTTAGTTTAAATTAGTTTCGTTTAGGTTAGGTTAGGTAAGTTTAGGTTAGGTTGGGTTAGGTTAGTTTAGTTCAGTCTAGTTTATGTTAGGTTAGGTTAGTTTAGTTTACTTAGGTTTTGTTTATGGTTTAGTTTACTTTAGTTTATAGTTTAGTTCATAGTTTATTTTAGTTTAATATATAGTTTAATTTAGTTTAGTTTAGTTTAGTTTAGTTTAATTTAGGTTAATTTAGTTTAGTTTAGTTTAGGTTAGGTTAGGTTAGGTTAGGTTAAGTTAGTTCAATTTAGTATAGTTTAGTATAGTTTAAAATATATAATCTTTAATTTATAGTTTAGTTCATAGTTTTGTTTAGTTTAGTTTAGGTTAGGTTAGAGTAGTTTAGTTTAGTTTAGTTTAGTTTAGGTTAGATTAGGTTAGGTTAGTGTAGTTTAGTTTAGTTTAGGTTAGTTGAATTTAGTTTAGTTTAGGGTAGGTTAGGTTGGTTTAGTTTTAGTATAGTTTAGGTTCATTTAGGTTAGGTTAGTTTAGTTTAGTTTAGTTTACTTTAGTTTATTATTTAATTTAGTTTAGTTTTTTTTATAATTTCGTTTATAGTTTAGTTTGGTTTAGTTTAGTTTAATTTAGTTTAACTTAGATTAGTTTAGTTATTTTTAGGTTAGGTTAGGTTAGGTGAGGTTAGTTTAGTTCAGTTTAGTTTAATTTAGTTTATAGTTAAGTTTAGTTTAGTTTATTGTTCAATTTATAGTTTAGTTTAGTTTATTTTATCGTTTAGTTTAGTTTAGTATAGTTTAGTTTAGGTTAGAGTAGGTTAGTTTAGATTAGTTTAGTTTAGCGCAGTTTAGGTTAGGTTAAGTTAGGTTATTTCGTTTGGTTTAGTTTAGTTTAGTTTAGTTTATAGTTTAGTTTAGTTTAAAGTTTAGTTTATAGTTTAGTTTATAGTTTAGTTTAGATTAGTGTAGTTTAGTTTGGTTTAGTTTATTTTAGTTTAGTTCAGTTTAGTTTCGTTTAGCTTAGGTTATGTTATATTAGGTGAGCTTAGGTTAGCTTAGTTTACCCTAGTTTAGTTTAGGATAGGTAAGGTTAGAATAGGCTAGTTAAATTTAGTTTAGTTTAGTTTAGTTAGGTTTAGTTTAGTTATAGTTTAGTTTATAGTTTAGTTTAGATTATAATTTAATTTATAGTTTAGTTTAGTTTAATTTAGTTTAGCTTTCTTTAGTTTCCCTTAGATTACTTTAGTTTAGGATATGTTAGGTTAGGCTAGTTTAGTTTAGTTTAGTTTAATTAAGGTTAATTTAGTTGAATTTAGTTTAGTTTAGGTTAGGTTAGGTTAGTTTAGTTTAGTATAGTTTAATTTAGTTTAAAATATAGTATCTTTAGTTTATAGTTTAGTTCATATTTTTGTTTAGTTTAGTTTAGTTTAGGTTAGGTTAGAGTAGTTTAGTTTAATTTAGTTTAGTTTAGTTTAGGCTAGAATAGGTTAGGTTAGTGTAGTTTAATTTAGTTTAGTTTAGTTGAATTTAGTTTAGTTTTGTTTAGTTTAGTTTAGGTTAGGTTAGGTTATTTTAGTTTAGTATAGGTTAGGTTAAGTTAGGTTAGCTTAGTTTAGTTTATAATTTAGTTTAGTTTAGTTTATAGTGTGGTTTATACTTTAGTTTATATTTTAATTTATATTTTAGTGTAGTTTAGTTTGGTTTAGTTTGGTTTAGTTTAGTTTAAATTAGTTTCGCTTGTGTTAGGTTAAGTTAGAATAGGTTAGGTTAGGTAAGCTTAGTTTAGTTTAGTTTAGGTTAGGTTAGGTTAGGTTAGGTTAGGTTGGTTAAGTTCAGTTTGATTTAGTTTAGTTTATAGTTTAGTTCAGTTTAGTTTATAGCTTAGTTTATAGTTTAGTTTAGTTTATAGTTTAATTTATAGTTAAGTTTAGTTTAGTTTAGTTTAATTTAGGTTAGTTAATTTTATTTTAGGGTAGCTTATGTTAGGTTAGGTTAGTTTATAGTTTAATTTATAGTTTAGTTTAGTTTATAATTTAGTTTATAGTTTAGTTCAGTTTATAATAGTTTAGTTTAGGTTAGGTTAGGTTAGTTTAGGTTAGTTTAGTTTAGTTTAGTTTAGGTTAGGTTTGGCTAGGGTAGGTTAGGATAGGTTAATTTAGATTAGTTTAGTTTAGTTTAGTTTATAGTTTAGTTTACTTTAGTTTATTATTTAATTTAGTGTAGTTTAGTTTATAGCTTCGTTTATAGTTTAGTTTGGTTTAGTTTAGTTTGTCTTAGGTTAGGTTAGGTTAGGTGAGATTAGTTTAGTTTAGTTGAGTTTAATTTAGTTTAGTTTATAGTTTAATTTAGTTTAGTTTATAGTTCAATTTATAGATTAGTTTAGTTTATAGTTTATGTTACCGTTTAGTTTAGTTTATATTAGTTTAGTTCAGGTTAGTTTAGGTTAGGTTAAGTTAGGTTAGGTTAGTTTAGATTAGTTTAGTTTAATTTAGTTTAGTTTATAGTTTAGTTTATTTTAGTTTATAGTTTAATTTAATTTAGTTTAGTTTAGTTTAGTTTAGGTTAGGTTACGTTAGGTTAGGTTAATTTAGTTTAGTGTAGGTTAGGTTAGGTTAGGTAAGGTTAATTTACTTTAGTAAAGTTTATTTTAGTTTATTTTAGTTTAGTTTATTGTTTAGTTTAGTTTATAGTTTATTTACAATTTTGTTTAGTTTAGTTTGGTTTAGTTTAGTTTGGGTTAGGTTGGGTTAGGTTAGGTTAGTTTAGATTAGTTTAGTTTATAGTTTAGTTTAATTTAGTTTAGAGTTTAGTGTATCCTTTAGTTTATGGTGTAGTTTATAGTTTAGTTTAATTTAGTGTAGTTTAGTTTGGTTTAGCTTAGTATAGGTTTGTTTACTTTAGGTTAGGTGAGATTATGTTAAGTTAAGTTAGCTTACTTTAGTTTAGTTTAGTTTAGGTTAGGTTAGGTTAGGTTAGTTTATTTAACTTTGGTTTAGTTTAGTTTAGTTTAGTTTATAGTTTAGTTTATAGTTTAGTTTATATTAGTTTAGTTTATAGTTTAATTTATAATTTAGTTTACTTTAGTTTAATTTAGTTTACAGTAGGTTAGGTTAGGTTAGGTTAGTTTAGTTTACTTTAGGTTAGGTTAGGTTAGGTTAGGTTAGGTTAATTTAGTTTAGTTGAGTTTAATTTAGTTTAGTTTACTTTATAGTTTAATTTATAGTTTAGTTTAGTTTACCTTATAGTTTAGTTTAGTTAATTTATATTTTAATTTAGTTTAGTTTAGTTTAATTTAGTTTAGTTTAGTTAATAGTTTTGTTTATAGTTTAGTTTAGTTTAGTTTAGTTTAGGTTATGTTAGGTTAGTTTAGTTTAGTTTAGTTTAGGTTAGGTTAGGTTAGGCTAGGTTAGGTAAGTATAATTTAGTTTAGTTTAGTTTAGTTAAAATTAGTTTGTAGTTTAGTTTATAGTTTAGTTTGTAGTTTAGTTTAGTTTAGTTTAGTTTGGTGTAGTTTAGTTTAGGTTAAGTAATGTTTGGTTCGTTTAGTTTAATTTAGTTTAGATTAGGTTACGTTAGATTAGGTTAGGGTAGTTAAGTTTAGTTTAATTGAATTTATTTTGTAGTTTAATTTATAGTTTAGTTTAGTTTACTTTATAGTTTAGTTTAGTTAATTTATAGTTTATTTTATTTTAGTTTAATCTAGTTCAATTTAGTTTACTTTAGTTTATAGTTTTGTTTATAGTTTCGTTTAGTTTAGTTTAGGTTAATTTATGTTAGGTTTGTTTAATTTAGTTTAGTTTAGGTTAGGTTAGGTTAGTTTAGTTTAGTTTAGTGTATGTTAGGTTAGGTTAGGTTAGTTTAATTTAGTTTAGTATATTTTAGTTTATAGTTTAGTTTATAATTTATTTTATAATTTAGTATACTTTAGTTTATAGATTAGTTTATTGTTTAGTTAAATATTTTAGTTTGTTTTAGTTTACGTTAGGTTAGGTTAGGCAAGGTTAGGTTAGGTTAGGTTAGGTTAGTTTAGTTTAGTTTAGTTTATGTAAGGTTAGGTTAGGTTAGTTTGGTATAGTTTAGTTTAGTTTAGTTTTGTTTATAGTTTAGTTTAGTTTAGTTTATTGTTCAGTTTATAGTTTAGTTTAGTTTAGTTTAGGTTAGGTTGGGTTAGTTTAGTTTAGTTTAGGTTAGGGTAAGTTACGTTAATTTAGTTTAGTATAGTTTAGTTTAGTTTAGTTTATAGTTTAGTTCATTTTATTTTATAGTTTAGTTTATAGTTTGGTTTAGTTTAGTATTGTTTAGTTAATTTAGGTTAGATTAGGTTAGGTTAGAGTAGTTTAGTTTAGGTTAGGTTATGATAGGTTAGTGCAGTTTAATTTAATTTAGTTTAGTTTAGTTGAATTTAATTTAGTTTAGTTAGGTCAGTTTAGGTAAGTTAGGTTAGTTTAGTTTAGTATAGGTTAGGTTACCATAGGTAAGTTTGATTCAGTTTAGTTTAGTTTAGTTTATAGTTTAATTTATAGTTTTGCTTATAGTTAATTTAGTTTTGTTTAGTTTAGTTTAGTTTAGGTTAAATTATTTTAGGTTAGTTTAGTTTAGTTTAGTTTAGGTTAGGTTAGGTTGGGTTAGGTTAGTGTAGTTTCATTAATTTAGTTTATTTTAGTTTAGTTTAGTATGTAGTTCAATTAAGTTTTGTTTTGTTTAATTTAGTTCAGTTTATAGTTTAGTTAAGTTTAGGTTAGTTTAGTAGAGTTTTGCCTAGTTTAGTTTAGTTTAGGTTAGGTTAGGTTAGGTTAGTTTATTTTATTTTAGAATAGGTTATGATAGATTAGGTTAGGTTAGGTTGGTTTGGTTTAGTTTAGTCTAGTTAAGTTTATTTTAGTTTATACTTTAGTTTAGTTTAGTTTATTTTATAGTTTAGTTAAGTTTTGTTTATAGTTTAGTTTGCAGTTTAGTATAGTTTAGTTTACTTTAATTTAGTTTAGCTAAGTTTAGTTTAGATTAGTTTAGTTTATTTTATAGTTTAATTTATAATTTAGTTTAGTATAGTTTAGTTTAATTTAGTTTAGAGTAGGTTAGGTTAGGTTAGTTTAGTTTGGTTTAGTTTAGTTTAGGTTAGGTTAGGTTAGTTTAATTTATTTGAGTTTAATTTAGTTTAGTTTAGTTTATAGTTTAATTTATAATTTAGTTTAGTTTACTTTATAATTTAGTTTAGTTAATTTATAGTTTAATTTAGTTTAGTTTAGTTTATGTTATGTTAGATTAGTTTAGTTTAGTTTTGTTTATAGTTTAGTTTAATTTATATTATAATTTAGTTTATAGTTTATTTTTGTTTAGTTTGTAGTTTAACTTAGTTTAGTTTAGTTTAGTTTAGTTTAGGTTAGGTTAGGTTAGGTTAGGTTAGTTTAGTTTAGTATAGTTTAGTTTAGTTTAAAATATAGTATCTTTAGTTTATAGTTTAGTTCATAGTTTTGTTTAGTTTTGTTTAGTTTAGTTTAGGTTAGGTTAGAGTAGCTTAGTTTAGTTTAGTTTAATTTAATTTAGTTTTGTTTAGTTTAGTTTAGGCTAGGTTAGGTTAGTTTAGTTTAGTATAGGTTAGGTTAAGTTAGGTAAAGGTAGTTTAGTTTATAATTTAGTTTAGTTTAGTTTAGGTTAATTTATGTTAGGTTAGGTTAGTTTAGTTTATTTTAGGTTAGGTTAGGTTAGTGTAGTTTAGTTTAGTTTAGCTAAATTTTGTTTAGTTTAGTTTAGTTTAGTGTATGTTTGGTTAGGTTAGGCTAGATTAATTTAGTTTAGTTTATTTTAGTTTATAGTTTAGTTTAGTTTAGTTTATAATTTATTTTATAGTTTAGTATACTTTAGTTTATAGGTTAGTTTGTAATTTAGTTAACATTTTAGTTTAGTTTAGTTTAGATTAGGTTAGAGAAGATTAGGTTAGGTTAGGTTAGTTTATTTTAGTTTAGTTTATGTAAGCTTAGGTTAGGTTAGTTTGGTATAGTTTGGTTTAATTTAGTTTTGTTTATAGTTTAGTTTAGTTTAGTTTATAGTTCAGTTTATAGTTTAGTATGGTTTAGTTTAGTTTAGGTTAGGTTGGGTTAGTTTAGTTTAGTTTAGGTTAGGTTAGGTTAAGTTAGGTTAGTTTAGTTTAGTATAGTTAAGTTTAGTTTAGTTTAGTTTATAGTTTATTTTATTTTATAGTTTAGTTTATAGTTTTTGTTATAGTTTAGTTTGGTTTAGTTTAGTTTAGTTTAGTTTACATTAGATTAGTTTAGTTAGTTTTAGTTTAGTTTAGGTTAGGTTGGGTTAGTTTAGTTTAGTTTAGGTGAGGTTATGATAGGTTAGTGCAGTTTAATTTAATTTAGTTTAGTTTAGTTGAATTTAATTTATTTTTGTTAGGTCAGTTTAGGTAAGTTAGGTTAGTTTAGTTTAGTATAGGTTAGGTTAGGTTAGGTAAGTTTAATTCAGTATAGTTTAGTTTAGTTTATAGTTTAATTTATAGTTTTGTTTATAGTTAGTTTAGTTTAGTTTAGTTTAGGTTAAATTATGTTAGGTTAGTTTAGTTTAGTTTATTTTATGTTAGGTTAGGTTGGGTTAAGTTAGTGTAGTTTCATTTAGTTTGGTTTATTTTAGTTTAGTTTAATATGTTGTTCCGTTTAGTTTAGTTTTGTTTAATTTAGTTTAGTTTATAGTTTAGTTGAGTTTAGGTTAGTTTAGTTGAGTTTAGTTTAGGTTTGGTTAGGTTAGGTTATATTAGTTTTGTTTAGGATAGGTTATGTTAGATTAGGTTAGGTTAGGTTAGTTTGGTTTAGTTTAGTCTAGTTAAGTTTAGTTTAGTTTATACTTTAGTTTAGTTTAGTTTATTTTATAGTTTAGTTAAGTTTTGTTTATACTTTAGTTTGCAGTTTAGTATAGTTTACTTTAGTTTAATTTAGTTTAGTTTAGTTTAGTTTAATTTAGTTTCGTCTAGTTTATAGTTTTGTTTATAGTTTAGCTTAGTTTAGTTTAGTTTAGTTTAGGTTAAGTTATGGTAGGTTAGTTTAGTTTATTTTAGGTCGGTTAGGTAAGGTTAGGTGAGTTTAATTTAGTTCAGTTTAGTTTAGTTAAGTTTAGTTTATAATTTAGTTTATAGTTTAGTTTATAGTTTAGTTTAGGTTAAGTTATGTTAGGGTCGTTTAGTTTAATTTAGTTTAGTTTAGGATAGGTAAGGTTAGGGTAGTTAAGTTTAGTTTAGTTGAATTTAGTTTAGTTCAGTTTAGGTTAGGTTAGGTTAGTTTAGTTTAGTTTATTTAAGTGTAGTTTAGTTTATAGTTCAGTTTAGTTTAGTTTGGTTTAATTTAGTTTAGTTTATAGTTTAGTTGAGTTTAGGTTAGTTTAGTTGAGTTTAGTTTAGTTTAGATATTTTAGATTAGGTTAGGTTAGGTTAGTTTAGTTTAGTTTAGGTTGGGTTATGTTAGATTAGGTTAGGTTAGGTTAGTTTGGCTTAGTTTAGTCTAGTTAAGTTTAGTTTAGTTTACACTTTAGTTTAGTTTATAGTTTAGTTTAGTTTTGTTAATAGTTTAGTTTATAGTTTAGTATAGTTTAGTTTAGTTTAATTTAATTTAGCTAAGTTTAGTTTAGTTTAGTTTTGGGTGGGTTATGTTAGGTTAGGTTAGGTTAGTTTAGTGTAATTTAGGTTAGGTTAGGTTAGGTTAGGTTAGTTTAGTTTAATTGAGTTTAGTTTAGTTTAGATTAGGTTAAGTAAGATTAGGTTAGGTTAGGTTAGGTTAGTTTAGTTTTATTTACAGTTTAGTTTAGTTTAGTTTACATTTTCTTTATAGTTTAGTTAGTTTAGTTTATAGTTTAATTTAGTTTAGTTTAGTTTAGTTTAGTTTTCATTAATTTAGGTTAATTTAGTTTAGTTTAGTTTAGTTTAGGTTAGGTTAAGTTAGGTTAGGTTAGGTTAGTTTAGTTTAGTATAGTTTAGTTTAGTTTAAAATATAGTATCTTTAGTTTATAATTTAGTTCATAGTTTTCCTTAGATTAGTTTACTTTAGGTTAGGTTAGAGTAGTTTAGTTTAGTTTAGTTTAGCTTAGGTTAGATTAGGTTAGGTTAATGTAGTTTAGTTTAATTTAGTTTAGTTGAATTTAATTTAGTTTAGTTTAGTTTAGGTTAGGTTAGGTTTGTTTAGGTTAGATTAGGTTAGGTTATGTTAGATTAGGTTAGGTTAGGTTAGCTTACTTTAGTTTATTTTAGTTTCGGTTAGGTTGGGTTAGGTTAGGTTAGTTAAGTTTATTTTAGTTTAGTTTAGTTAAGTATAGTTTAGTTTATTGTTTACTTCAGTTTAATTTATAGCTTAGTTTATAGCTTAGTTTAGTTCATAGTTTAATTTATATTTAGGTTTAGTTTAGTTTAGTTTAGTAAAGTTTATTTTAGGGTAGCTTATGTTAGGTTAGGATAGGTTAGTATAGTTTATAGTTTAATTTATAGTTTACTTTAGTTTATAGTTTAGTTTAGTTTAGTTTATAGTTCAATTTATAGTTTAGTTTAGTTTAGTTTATCGTTTAGTTTAGTTTAGTATAGTTTAGTTTAGTTTAGGTTACAGTAGGTTAGTTTAGATTAGTTTAGTTTAGCGCAGTTTAGGTTAGATTAAGTTAGGTTATTTTGTTTAGTTTAGTTTAGTTTAGTTTAGTTTATAGTTTAGTTTATAGTTTAGTTTATAGTTTAGCTTAGATTAGTGTAGTTTAGTTTGGTTCAGTTTATTTTAGTTTAGTTTAGTATTGTTTCGTTTAGCTTAGGTTATGTTATATTAGGTTAGCTTAGGTTAGCTTAGTTTACCCTAGTTTAGTTTGGGTTAGGTAAGGTTAAAATAGGTTAGTTAAATTTAGTTTAGTTTAGTTAGGTTTAGTTTAGTTTATAGTTTTGTTTAGTTTAGTTATAGTTTAGTTTATAGTTTAGTTTAGATTATAATTTAATTTATATTTAAGTTTAGTTTACTTTAGTTTAATTTAGTTTAGCTTTCTTTAGTTTCCTTTAGATTACTCTAGTTTAGGATATGTTAGGTTAGGTTAGTTTAGTTCAGTTTAGTTTAATTAAGGTTAATTTAGTTTAATTTAGTTTAGTTTAGGTTAGGTTAGGTTTGGTTAGGTTAGTTAAGTTTAGTATAGTTTAGTTTAGTTTAAAATATAGTATCTTTAGTTTATAGATTAGTTCATATTTTTGTTTAGTTTAGTTTAGTTTAGGTTATGTTAGAGTAGTTTAGTTTAGTTTAGTTTAGTTTAGGTTAGAATAGGTTAGGTTAGTGTAGATTAATTTAGTTTAGTTAATTGAATTTAATTTAGTTTTGTTTAGTTTAGTTTAGGTTAGTTTAGTTTAGTATAGGTTAGGTTGTGTTAGGTTAGCTTAGTTTAGTTTATAGTTTAGTTTAGTTTATAGTGTTGTTTATACTTTAGTTTATATTTTAGTTTATAGTTTAGTTTAGTTTAGTGTAGTTTACTTTGGTTTAGTTTTTTTTAGTTTAGTTTAAATTAGTTTCGTTTAGGTTAGGTTAAGTTAGAATAGGTTAGGTTAGGTAAGCTTAGTTTAGTTTAGTTTAGTTTACGTTAGGTTAGGTTAGGTTAGGTTAGGTTGGTTAAGTTCAGTTTAGTTTAGTTTAGTTTATAGTTTAGTTCAGTTTAGTTTATAGCTTAGTTTATAGTTTAGTTTAGTTTATAGTTTCATTTATAGTTAAGTTTAGTTTAGTTTAGTTTAATTTACTTTAGTTTAGTTTATTTTAGGGTATCTTATGTTAGGTTAGGTTAGTTTATAGTTTAATTTATAGTTTAGTTTAGTTTATAGTTTAGTTTATAGTGTAGTTCAGTTTATAATAGTTTAGTTTAGGTTAGGTTGGGTTAGTTTAGTTTAGTTTAGTTTAGGTTAGGTTTGGCTATGTTAGGTTTGGCTATGTTAGGTTAGGATAGGTTAGTTCAGATTAGTTTAGTTTAGTTTAGTTTATAGTTTAGTTTACTTTAGTTTATTATTTAATTTAGTGTAGTTTAGTTTATAGTTTCGTTTATAGTTTAGTTTGGTTTAGTTTAGTTTATTTTAGTTTAGCTTAGATTAGTTTAGATTCTCTTAGGTTAGGTTAGGTTAGGTGAGATTAGTTTAATTTAGCAGAGTTTAATTTAGTTTAGTTTATAGTTTAGTTTAGTTTAGTTCATAGTTCAATTTATAGATTAGTTTAGTTTATAGTTTATGTTATCGTTTAGTTTAGTTTAGATTAGTTTAGTTTAGGTCAGTTTAGGTTAGGTTAAGTTAGGTTAGGTTAGTTTAGATTAGTTTAGTTTAATTTATTTTAGTTTATAGTTTAGTTTATTTTAGTTTATAGATTAATTTAGTTTAGTTTAGTTTAGTTTAGTTTAAGTAATGTTAGGTTTGTTTAGTTTAATTTAGTTTAGTTTAGGTTAGGTTAGGTAAGGTTAATTTACTTTAGTAAAGTTTAGTTTAGTTTATTTTAGTTCAGTTTATAGTTTAGTTGAGTTTATAGTTTAGTTTACAATTTTGTTTCGTTTAGTTTAGTTTAGTTTAGTATAGTTAAGGTAAGGTTGGGTTAGGTTAGGTTAGTTTAGTTTAGTTTAGTTTAGTTTATAGTTTAGTTTAATTTAGTTTACAATTTAGTGCATTCTTTAGTTTATAGTGTAGTTTATAGTTTATTTTAATATAGTGTAGTTTAGTTTGGTTTAGTTTAGTATAGTTTTGTTTACTTTAGGTTAGGTGAGATTATGTTAGATTAGGTTCGCTTACTTTAGTTTAGTGTAGTTTAGGTTAGGTTAGGTTAGGTTAGATTAGTTACCTTTAGTTTAGTTTAGTTTAGTTTTGTTTAGTTTATAGTTTACTTTATAGTTTAGTTTAGTTTAGTTTATAGTTTAGTTTATAATTTGGTTTACTTTAGTTTAATTTAGTTTATAGTATGTTAGGTTAGGTTAGGTTAGTTTAGTTTAGTTTAGGTTAGGTTAAGTTAGGTTAGTTTAGGTTAATTTAGTTTAGTTGAGTTTAATTTAGTTTAGTTTAGTTTATAGTTTAATTTATAGTTTAGTTTACTTTATAGTTTAGTTTAATTAATTTATAGTTTAATATAGTTTAGTTTAGTTTAATTTAGTTTAGTTTAGTTCATAGTTTTGTTTATAGTTTAGTTTAGTTTAGTTTAGTTTAAGTTATGTTAGGTTAATTTAGTTTAGTTTAGTTTAGGTTTGGTTAGGCTAGGTTAGGTAAGTTTAATTTAGTTTAGTTTAGTTTAGTTAAGTTTAGTTTATAGTTTAGTTTATAGTTTAGTTTGTAGTTTAGTTTAGTTTAGTTTAGTTTGGTTTAGTTTAGTTAAGGTTAAGTAATGTTAGGTTCGTTTAGTTTAATTTAGTTTAGTTTAGGTTACGTTAGATTAGGTTAGGGTAGTTAAGTTTAGTTTAGTTGAATTTAGTTTATAGTTTAATTTATAGTTTAGTTTAGTATACTTTATAGTTTAGTTTAGTTAATTTATAGTTTAATTTAGTTTAGTTTAGTCTAGTTTAATTTAGTTTACTTTAGTTTATAGTTTTGTTTATAGTTTAGTTTAGTTTAGTTTAGGTTAATTTATGTTAGGTTAGTTTAGTTTAGTTTAGTTTAGGTTAGGTTAGGTTAGGTTAGGTTAGTGTAGTTTAGTTTAGTTTAGCTGAATTTTGTTTAGTTTAGTTTAGTTTAGGTTACGTTAGGTTAGGTAAGGTTAGTTTAGTTTAGTGGAGTTTAGTTTAGGTTAGGTAAGGTTAAGTAATATTAGGTTAGGTTAGGTTATTTTAGTTTAGTTTAGTTATATGTTAGGTTAGGTTAGTTTAGTTTAGTTTAGTTTTGTTTATAGTTTAGTTTAGTTTATTTTATAGTTTAGTTTATAGTTTAGTTAGTTTAGTTTATAGTTTAATTTAGTTTAGTTTAGTTTAGTTTGATTTAGTTTAGTTTAATTTAGGTTAATTTAGTTTAGTTTAGTTTAGGTTACGTTAAGTTAGGTTAGGTTAGGTTAGTTTAGTTTAGTATAATTTAGTTTAGCTTAAAATATAGTATCTTTAGTTTATAGTTTAGTTCATAGTTTTCTTTAAATTAGTTTAGTTTAGGTTAGGTTAGAGTAGTTTACTTTAGTTTAGTTTAGTTTAGTTTAGGTTATATTAGGTTAGGTTAGTGTAGTTTAGTTTAATTTAGTTTAGTTGAATTTAATTTGGTTTAGTTTAGTTTAGGTTAGGTTAGGTTAGTTTAGGTTAGATTTAGTTAGGTTAGTGTAGTTTAGTTTAGTTTGTAGTTTAGTTTAGTTTAGTGTAGTTTAGTTTGGTTTAGTTTTGTTTAGTTTAGTTTACTTCAGTTTCGTTAGGTTAGGTTATGTTAGATTAGGTTAGCTTGGATTAGCTTAGTTTAGTTTTGTTTACTTTCGGTTAGGTTAGGATAGGTTAGGTTAGTTTAGGTTAGATTTAGTTAGGTTTGTGTAGTTTAGTTTAGTTTAGTTTGTAGTTTAGTTTAGTTTAGTGTAGTTTAGTTAAGTTTAGTTTAGTTTATAGTTTAGTTCAGTTTAGTTTATAGCTTAGTTTAGTTTAGTTTATTTTAGGGTAGCTTATGTTAGGTTAGGTTTAGTTAGTTTAGTTTATAGTTTAATTTATGGTTTACTTTAGTTTATAGTTTAGTTTATAGTTTAGTTTAGTTTAGTTTATAATAATTTAGTTTAGGTTAGGTTGGGATGGTTTAGTTTAGTTTAGTTTAGGTTAGGTTAGGTTGACTAGGTTAAGTTATGTTAGGTTCATTTAGTTTAATTCAGTTTAGATTAGGTTAGGTTAGGTTAGGGTATTTAAGTTTAGTTTAGTTGAATTTAGTTTAGTTTAGTTCAGTTTAGGTTAGGTTAGGTTAGTTTATTTTAGTTGAGTTTAGGTTAGTTTAAGTTACGTTATTTTGTTGAGTTTGGTTTAGTTTAGTTTAGTTTAGTTTAGTTTATAGTTTAGTTTATAGTTTAGTTTATAGTTTAGTTTATAGTTTAGTTTAGATTACTGTAGTATAGTTTGGTTTAATTTATTTTAGTTTAGTTTAGTTTAGTTTCGTTTAGCTTAGGTTATGTTACATTAGGTTAGCTTAGGTTAGCTTAGTTTACCCTGGTTTAGTTTAGGTTAGGTAAGGTTAGAATAGGTTAGTTAAGTTTAGTTTAGTTTAGTTTAGTTAGGTTTAGTTTAGTTTATAGTTTAGTTTAGTTTAGTTTATAGTTTAGTTTATTGTTTAGTTAAGATTATAGTTTAATTTATAGTTTAGTTTAGATTAGTTTAGTTTAATTTAGTTTAGCTTTCTTTAGTTTCGTTTAGTTTACCTTAGTTTAGGATATGTTAGGTTAGGTTAGGGTAGGTTAGGTTTGTTTAATTTAGTTTAGGTTAGGTTAGGTTACGTTAGGTTAGGTTAGGTTAGGTTAAGTTAGGTTAGTTTAGAATAGTTTAGTTTAGTATAATTTAGTTTATAGTTTAGTTTAGTTTATTTTATAGTTTAATTTAGTTTAGTTTAGTTTAATTTAGTTTAGTTTAGTTTACGTTAGGTTAAGTTAGGTAAGTTTAATTTAGTTTAGTTTAGTTTAGTTAAGTTTAGTTTATAGTTCAGTTTATAGTTTGGTTTGCAGTTTAGTTTAGTTTAGTTCAGTTTAGGTTAAGTTATGTTAGGTTCGTTTATTTTAATTTAGTTTAGATTAGGTTAGGTTATATTAGGTTAGGTTAGGGTAGTTTAGTTTAGTTTAGTTTAGCTTAATTTAGTTTAGTTTAGTTCAGTTTAGGTTAGGTTAAGTTAGGTTAGGTTAGTTTAGATTAATTTAGTATATAGTTTAGTTTATTTTAGTTTATAGTTTCATTTTCTTTAGTTTAGTTTAGGTTAGGTTAAGTTAGGTTAATTTAGTTTAGTTTAGGTTAGTTTAGGTGAGGTTAGGTTAGGTCAGTTTATTTCTATTTAGTTTATTGAAGTTTATAGTTTAGTTTAGTTAAGTTTATGGTTTAGTTTATAGTTCAGATTAGTTTAGAGTAGTATAGTTTGGTTTAGTTTACTTTATTTTAGTTTAGTTTCGTTTAGGTTAGGTTATGTTAGGATAGGTTAGGTTAGGCTAGCTTAGTTTAGTTTAGTTCAGTATTTATTAGGTTAGTTTAGGTTAGTTAATATTAGTTTACTTTAGTTTAGTTAAGTTTAGTTATGTTTATAGATTAGTTTAGTTTAGTTTCGTTTAAAGTTTATATTATAGTTTAGTTTAGTTTATAGTTTCGTTTATAGTTTAATTTTGTTTAGTATAGTTTAATTTATTTTAGCTTAGTTTAGTTAGTTTAGGTTAGTTTAGTTTAGGTTAGGTTATGTTAGGTTGGTTTAGAATAGTTTAGTTTAGGTTTGGTAAAGTTAAGTAAGTATAATTTAGTTAATTTTGGTTTAAAATAGTTTATAGTTTAGTTTATAGTTTAGTTTAGTTTATAGTTTAGTTTATAGTTTAGTTAATTTAGTATAGTTTAGTTTAGTTTATGTTAGGTTAGTTTAGTTTAGTTTAGTTTAGGTCAGTTGAGGTTATTTAGTTAGGTTAGGTTAGTTTAGATTATTTTAAATTAGTTTAGTTTAGTTTATAGTTTAGTTTAGTTTAGTTTATAGTTTAATTTACTTTAGTTTAGTTTAATTTATTTTCGTTTAGTTTAGTTTTCGTTAGGTTATATTAGGTTAATTTAGTTTAGTTTAGTTTAGGTTAGGTTAAGTTAGGTAAGTTTAATTTAGTTAAGTTTGGTTTAGTTTAGTTTATAGTTTTGTTTATAATTTAGTTTAGTTTTGTTTTGTTTAGGATAGGTAACGTTAGGTTAGGTTATGTTAGATTAGGTTATGTTAGGTTAGTTTAATTTAGTTTAATTTAGTTTATGTTAGTTTAGGTTAGTTTAGTTGAGTTTAGTATTGTTTATAGTTTAGTTTACTTAGTTTATAGTTTAGTTTAGTTTAGTATATAGTTTAATTTAGTTTAATTTAGTTTAGTTTAATTTAATTTAGGTTAGGTTAGTTTAGTTTAGTCTAGGTAAGGTTAGGGTAATTTAGTGTATTTAGTTTAGTTTATTAAGTTTAGTTTAGTTTAGTTTATAGTTTAGTTTAGTTTAGTTTAGTTTATAGTTTAGTTTAGTTTAGTTTAGTTTAGTTTTTAGTTTATAGTTTATAGTTTAGTTTATAGTTTTGTTTAGTTTAGTTTAGTTTAGTTTAGGTTATTTTAGGTTAGGTTAGAGTATTTTATTTTAGTATAGTGTAGTTTACTTTTGCTAATAGTTTAGTTTAGTTTAGTTTATATATCAGTTTATAGTTCAGTTTAGTTTAGTTTAGTTTAAGTTAGGTTGGGTTAGTTTAGTTTATTATAGGTTAGGTTAGGTTAGGTAAGTTTAATTCAGTTTAGTTTAGTTTAGTTTATAGTTTAATTTATATATTTGTTTATAGTTAATTTAGTTTAGTTTAGGTTAAATTGTGTTAGGTTAGTTAAGTTTAGTTTAGTTTAGGTTAGGTTAGGTCGGGTTAGGTTAGTGTAGTTTAATTTAATTTAGTTGAATTTAGTTTAGTTAAGTTTAGTTTAGGTTACGTTAGGTTAGTTTAGTTTAGTTTAGTTTAGGTGAGGTTTGGTTAGGTTAGTTTAGTTCTGTTAATTTATTTTAGTTTATACATAAGTTTAGTTTAGTTTATAGTTTAGTTTATAGTTTAGTGTAATTTAGTGTAATTTAATTTTGTTTAAGTTAGGTTAGGTTAGGTTAGTTTTGTTTCGTTTAGTCTAATTAAGTTTAGTTTAGCTTATTTTATAGTTTAGATTAGTTTTGTTTATAGTTTAGTTTGCAGTTTAGTATAGTTTAGTTTAGTTTAATTTAGTTTAGGTTAAGTAAGGTTAGGTTAGGTTAGTTTAGTTTAGTTTAATTTATGTTAGGTTAGGTTAGGTTAGGTTAGTTTAGTTAACTTTGGTTTAGTTTAGTTTAGTTTTGTTTAGTTTATAATTTAGTTTTAAGCTTAGTTTAGTTTAGTTTAGTTTATAGTTTAATTTATAATTTGGTTTACTTTAGTTTAATTTAGTTTGTAGTAGGTTAGGTTAGGTTAGGTTAGATTAGTTTAGTTTAGGTTAGGTTAAGTTAGGGTTTAGTTTACTTTATGGTTTAGTTTAGTTAATTTATAGTTTAATTTACTTTAGTTTAGTCTAGTTTAATTTAGTTTACTTTAATTAATAGTTTTGTTTATAGTTTAGTTTAGTTTAGTTTAGTTTAGGTTAGGTTAGGTTAGGTTAGGTTAGGTTAGTTTAGTTTAGTATAGTTTAGTTTAGTTTAAAATATAGTATCTTTAGTTTATAGTTTAGTTCATAGTTTTGTTTAGTTTTATTTAGTTTAGTTTAGGTTAGGTTAGAGTAGCTTGGTTTAGTTTAGTTTAGTTTAAAATATAGTATCTTTAGTTTATAGTTTAGTTCATAGTTTTGTTTAGTTTAGTTTAGTTTAGGTTAGGTTAGAGTAGCTTAATTTAGTTTAGTTTAGGTTAGAATAGGTTAGGTTAGTGTAGTTTACTTTAGTTTAGTTTAATTTAATTTAGTTTTGTTTAGTTTAGTTTAGGTTAGGTTAGGTTAGTTTAGTTTAGTATAGGTTAGGTTAAGTTAGGTAAGGGTAGTTTAGTTTATAGTTTAGTTTAGTTTAGTTTAGTTTAGGTTAAGTTATGTTACGTGCGTTTAGTTTAATTTAGATTAGATTAGGCTACGTTAGATTAGGTTAGGGTAGTTGAGTTTACTTTAGTTGAATTAAGTTTATAGTATAATTTATAGTTTAGTTTAGTTTACTTTATAGTTTAGTTTAGTTAATTTATAGTTTAATTTACTTTAGTTTAGTCTAGTTTAATTTAGTTTACTTTAATTTATAGTTTTGTTTATAATTTAGTTTAGTTTGTTTAGTTTAGGTTAATTTATGTTAGGTTAGGTTAGTTTAGTTTATTTTAGGTTAGGTTAGGTTAGGTTAGTGTAGTTTAGTTTAGTTTAGCTAAATTTTGTTTAGTTTAGTTTAGTTTCGGATACGTTAGGTTAGTTTAGTTTAGTTTAGTTTAGTGTATGTTAGGTTAGGTTAGGCTAGATTAATTTAGTTTAGTTTATTTTACTTTATAGTTTAGTTTAGTTTAGTTTATACTTTATTTTATGGTTTAGTATACTTTAGTTTATAGGTTAGTTTATAGTTTAGTTAACATTTTAGTTTAATTTAGTTTAGATTAGGTTAGAGATGGTTAGGTTAGGTTAGGTTAGTTTATTTTAGTTTAGTTTATGTAAGCTTAGGTTAGGTTAGTTTGGTATAGTTTAGTTTAATTTAGTTTTTTTTATAGTTTAGTTTAGTTTAGTTTATAGTTCAGTTTATAGTTTAGTATAGTTTAGTTTAGTTTAGGTTAGGTTGGGTTAGTTTAGTTTAGTTTAGGTTAGGTTAGTTTAAGTTAGGTTAGTTTAGTTTAGTATAGTTAAGTTTAGTTTAGTTTAGTTTATAGTTTAGTTTATTTTATTTTATAGTTTAGTTTATAGTTTTGTTTAGCTTAGTTTAATTTATTTAGTTTAGGTTAGGTTAGGTTAGATTAGTTTAGTTTAGGTCAGTTTAAGTTAGGTTAAGTTAGGTTAGGTTAGTTTAGATTAGTTTAGTTTAATTTAGTTTAGTTTATAGTTTAGTTTATTTTAGTTTATAGTTTAATTTAGTTTAGTTTAGTTTAGTGTAGTTTAGGTTGGTTAGGTTATTTTAGGTTAATTTAGTTTAGTTTAGGTTAGGTTATGTAAGTTTATTTTGTTTAGTTTAATTTATAGTTTATTTTATAGTTTTGCTTATAGTTTAGTTTAGTTTATAGATTAATTTAGTTTAGTTTAGTTTAGTCAAGGTTAGGTTAGGTTAGGTTAGGCTAATTTACTTTAGTATAGTTTAGTTTAGTTTATTTTAGTTTAGTTTATAGTTTAGTTTACAGTTTAGGTTAGTTTAGTTTAGTTTAGTTTGGGTTAGGTTAGGTTAGGTCAGTTTAGTTTAGTTTAGTTTATAGTTTAGTTTAGTTTAGTTTATAATAGTTTAGTTTAGTTTAGTTTAGGTTATGTTAGGTTAGTTTAGTTTAGTATAGGTTAGATTAAGCTAGGTTAAGTTAGGTTTGTTAGGTTTAGTTTAGTTTAGTTTATAGTTTAGTTTAGTTTAGTTTAGTTTGTAATTTAGTTTATACTTTAGTTTATATTTTAGTTTATAGTTTAGTTTAGTTAAGTGTTGTTTTTTTTGGTTTAGTTTTGTTTAGTTTAGTTTAAATTAGTTTCGTTTAGGTTAGGTTAGGTAAGTTTAGGTTAGGTTGGGTTAGGTTAGTTTAGTTCAGTCTAGTTTATGTTAGGTTAGGTTAGTTTAGTTTACTTAGGTTTTGTTTATGGTTTAGTTTACTTTAGTTTATAGTTTAGTTCATAGTTTATTTTAGTTTAATATATAGTTTAATTTAGTTTAGTTTAGTTTAGTTTAGTTTAATTTAGGTTAATTTAGTTTAGTTTAGTTTAGGTTAGGTTAGGTTAGGTTAGGTTAAGTTAGTTCAATTTAGTATAGTTTAGTATAGTTTAAAATATATAATCTTTAATTTATAGTTTAGTTCATAGTTTTGTTTAGTTTAGTTTAGGTTAGGTTAGAGTAGTTTAGTTTAGTTTAGTTTAGTTTAGGTTAGATTAGGTTAGGTTAGTGTAGTTTAGTTTAGTTTAGGTTAGTTGAATTTAGTTTAGTTTAGGGTAGGTTAGGTTGGTTTAGTTTTAGTATAGTTTAGGTTCATTTAGGTTAGGTTAGTTTAGTTTAGTTTAGTTTACTTTAGTTTATTATTTAATTTAGTTTAGTTTTTTTTATAATTTCGTTTATAGTTTAGTTTGGTTTAGTTTAGTTTAATTTAGTTAACTTAGATTAGTTTAGTTATTTTTAGGTTAGGTTAGGTTAGGTGAGGTTAGTTTAGTTCAGTTTAGTTTAATTTAGTTTATAGTTAAGTTTAGTTTAGTTTATTGTTCAATTTATAGTTTAGTTTAGTTTATTTTATCGTTTAGTTTAGTTTAGTATAGTTTAGTTTAGGTTAGAGTAGGTTAGTTTAGATTAGTTTAGTTTAGCGCAGTTTAGGTTAGGTTAAGTTAGGTTATTTCGTTTGGTTTAGTTTAGTTTAGTTTAGTTTATAGTTTAGTTTAGTTTAAAGTTTAGTTTATAGTTTAGTTTATAGTTTAGTTTAGATTAGTGTAGTTTAGTTTGGTTTAGTTTATTTTAGTTTAGTTCAGTTTAGTTTCGTTTAGCTTAGGTTATGTTATATTAGGTGAGCTTAGGTTAGCTTAGTTTACCCTAGTTTAGTTTAGGATAGGTAAGGTTAGAATAGGCTAGTTAAATTTAGTTTAGTTTAGTTTAGTTAGGTTTAGTTTAGTTATAGTTTAGTTTATAGTTTAGTTTAGATTATAATTTAATTTATAGTTTAGTTTAGTTTAATTTAGTTTAGCTTTCTTTAGTTTCCCTTAGATTACTTTAGTTTAGGATATGTTAGGTTAGGCTAGTTTAGTTTAGTTTAGTTTAATTAAGGTTAATTTAGTTGAATTTAGTTTAGTTTAGGTTAGGTTAGGTTAGTTTAGTTTAGTATAGTTTAATTTAGTTTAAAATATAGTATCTTTAGTTTATAGTTTAGTTCATATTTTTGTTTAGTTTAGTTTAGTTTAGGTTAGGTTAGAGTAGTTTAGTTTAATTTAGTTTAGTTTAGTTTAGGCTAGAATAGGTTAGGTTAGTGTAGTTTAATTTAGTTTAGTTTAGTTGAATTTAGTTTAGTTTTGTTTAGTTTAGTTTAGGTTAGGTTAGGTTATTTTAGTTTAGTATAGGTTAGGTTAAGTTAGGTTAGCTTAGTTTAGTTTATAATTTAGTTTAGTTTAGTTTATAGTGTGGTTTATACTTTAGTTTATATTTTAATTTATATTTTAGTGTAGTTTAGTTTGGTTTAGTTTGGTTTAGTTTAGTTTAAATTAGTTTCGCTTGTGTTAGGTTAAGTTAGAATAGGTTAGGTTAGGTAAGCTTAGTTTAGTTTAGTTTAGGTTAGGTTAGGTTAGGTTAGGTTAGGTTGGTTAAGTTCAGTTTGATTTAGTTTAGTTTATAGTTTAGTTCAGTTTAGTTTATAGCTTAGTTTATAGTTTAGTTTAGTTTATAGTTTAATTTATAGTTAAGTTTAGTTTAGTTTAGTTTAATTTAGGTTAGTTAATTTTATTTTAGGGTAGCTTATGTTAGGTTAGGTTAGTTTATAGTTTAATTTATAGTTTAGTTTAGTTTATAATTTAGTTTATAGTTTAGTTCAGTTTATAATAGTTTAGTTTAGGTTAGGTTAGGTTAGTTTAGGTTAGTTTAGTTTAGTTTAGTTTAGGTTAGGTTTGGCTAGGGTAGGTTAGGATAGGTTAATTTAGATTAGTTTAGTTTAGTTTAGTTTATAGTTTAGTTTACTTTAGTTTATTATTTAATTTAGTGTAGTTTAGTTTATAGCTTCGTTTATAGTTTAGTTTGGTTTAGTTTAGTTTGTCTTAGGTTAGGTTAGGTTAGGTGAGATTAGTTTAGTTTAGTTGAGTTTAATTTAGTTTAGTTTATAGTTTAATTTAGTTTAGTTTATAGTTCAATTTATAGATTAGTTTAGTTTATAGTTTATGTTACCGTTTAGTTTAGTTTATATTAGTTTAGTTCAGGTTAGTTTAGGTTAGGTTAAGTTAGGTTAGGTTAGTTTAGATTAGTTTAGTTTAATTTAGTTTAGTTTATAGTTTAGTTTATTTCAGTTTATAGTTTAATTTAATTTAGTTTAGTTTAGTTTAGTTTAGGTTAGGTTACGTTAGGTTAGGTTAATTTAGTTTAGTGTAGGTTAGGTTAGGTTAGGTAAGGTTAATTTACTTTAGTAAAGTTTATTTTAGTTTATTTTAGTTTAGTTTATTGTTTAGTTTAGTTTATAGTTTATTTACAATTTTGTTTAGTTTAGTTTGGTTTAGTTTAGTTTTGGTTAGGTTGGGTTAGGTTAGGTTAGTTTAGATTAGTTTAGTTTATAGTTTAGTTTAATTTAGTTTAGAGTTTAGTGTATCCTTTAGTTTATGGTGTAGTTTATAGTTTAGTTTAATTTAGTGTAGTTTAGTTTGGTTTAGCTTAGTATAGGTTTGTTTACTTTAGGTTAGGTGAGATTATGTTAAGTTAAGTTAGCTTACTTTAGTTTAGTTTAGTTTAGGTTAGGTTAGGTTAGGTTAGTTTATTTAACTTTGGTTTAGTTTAGTTTAGTTTAGTTTATAGTTTAGTTTATAGTTTAGTTTATATTAGTTTAGTTTATAGTTTAATTTATAATTTAGTTTACTTTAGTTTAATTTAGTTTACAGTAGGTTAGGTTAGGTTAGGTTAGTTTAGTTTACTTTAGGTTAGGTTAGGTTAGGTTAGGTTAGGTTAATTTAGTTTAGTTGAGTTTAATTTAGTTTAGTTTACTTTATAGTTTAATTTATAGTTTAGTTTAGTTTACCTTATAGTTTAGTTTAGTTAATTTATATTTTAATTTAGTTTAGTTTAGTTTAATTTAGTTTAGTTTAGTTAATAGTTTTGTTTATAGTTTAGTTTAGTTTAGTTTAGTTTAGGTTATGTTAGGTTAGTTTAGTTTAGTTTAGTTTAGGTTAGGTTAGGTTAGGCTAGGTTAGGTAAGTATAATTTAGTTTAGTTTAGTTTAGTTAAAATTAGTTTGTAGTTTAGTTTATAGTTTAGTTTGTAGTTTAGTTTAGTTTAGTTTAGTTTGGTGTAGTTTAGTTTAGGTTAAGTAATGTTTGGTTCGTTTAGTTTAATTTAGTTTAGATTAGGTTACGTTAGATTAGGTTAGGGTAGTTAAGTTTAGTTTAATTGAATTTATTTTGTAGTTTAATTTATAGTTTAGTTTAGTTTACTTTATAGTTTAGTTTAGTTAATTTATAGTTTATTTTATTTTAGTTTAATCTAGTTCAATTTAGTTTACTTTAGTTTATAGTTTTGTTTATAGTTTCGTTTAGTTTAGTTTAGGTTAATTTATGTTAGGTTTGTTTAATTTAGTTTAGTTTAGGTTAGGTTAGGTTAGTTTAGTTTAGTTTAGTGTATGTTAGGTTAGGTTAGGTTAGTTTAATTTAGTTTAGTATATTTTAGTTTATAGTTTAGTTTATAATTTATTTTATAATTTAGTATACTTTAGTTTATAGATTAGTTTATTGTTTAGTTAAATATTTTAGTTTGTTTTAGTTTACGTTAGGTTAGGTTAGGCAAGGTTAGGTTAGGTTAGGTTAGGTTAGTTTAGTTTAGTTTAGTTTATGTAAGGTTAGGTTAGGTTAGTTTGGTATAGTTTAGTTTAGTTTAGTTTTGTTTATAGTTTAGTTTAGTTTAGTTTATTGTTCAGTTTATAGTTTAGTTTAGTTTAGTTTAGGTTAGGTTGGGTTAGTTTAGTTTAGTTTAGGTTAGGGTAAGTTACGTTAATTTAGTTTAGTATAGTTTAGTTTAGTTTAGTTTATAGTTTAGTTCATTTTATTTTATAGTTTAGTTTATAGTTTGGTTTAGTTTAGTATTGTTTAGTTAATTTAGGTTAGATTAGGTTAGGTTAGAGTAGTTTAGTTTAGGTTAGGTTATGATAGGTTAGTGCAGTTTAATTTAATTTAGTTTAGTTTAGTTGAATTTAATTTAGTTTAGTTAGGTCAGTTTAGGTAAGTTAGGTTAGTTTAGTTTAGTATAGGTTAGGTTACCATAGGTAAGTTTGATTCAGTTTAGTTTAGTTTAGTTTATAGTTTAATTTATAGTTTTGCTTATAGTTAATTTAGTTTTGTTTAGTTTAGTTTAGTTTAGGTTAAATTATTTTAGGTTAGTTTAGTTTAGTTTAGTTTAGGTTAGGTTAGGTTGGGTTAGGTTAGTGTAGTTTCATTAATTTAGTTTATTTTAGTTTAGTTTAGTATGTAGTTCAATTAAGTTTTGTTTTGTTTAATTTAGTTCAGTTTATAGTTTAGTTAAGTTTAGGTTAGTTTAGTAGAGTTTTGCCTAGTTTAGTTTAGTTTAGGTTAGGTTAGGTTAGGTTAGTTTATTTTATTTTAGAATAGGTTATGATAGATTAGGTTAGGTTAGGTTGGTTTGGTTTAGTTTAGTCTAGTTAAGTTTATTTTAGTTTATACTTTAGTTTAGTTTAGTTTATTTTATAGTTTAGTTAAGTTTTGTTTATAGTTTAGTTTGCAGTTTAGTATAGTTTAGTTTACTTTAATTTAGTTTAGCTAAGTTTAGTTTAGATTAGTTTAGTTTATTTTATAGTTTAATTTATAATTTAGTTTAGTATAGTTTAGTTTAATTTAGTTTAGAGTAGGTTAGGTTAGGTTAGTTTAGTTTGGTTTAGTTTAGTTTAGGTTAGGTTAGGTTAGTTTAATTTATTTGAGTTTAATTTAGTTTAGTTTAGTTTATAGTTTAATTTATAATTTAGTTTAGTTTACTTTATAATTTAGTTTAGTTAATTTATAGTTTAATTTAGTTTAGTTTAGTTTATGTTATGTTAGATTAGTTTAGTTTAGTTTTGTTTATAGTTTAGTTTAATTTATATTATAATTTAGTTTATAGTTTATTTTTGTTTAGTTTGTAGTTT
Source organism: Metallyticus violacea (assembly GCA_030762175.1). Classification (NCBI taxonomy): domain Eukaryota; kingdom Metazoa; phylum Arthropoda; class Insecta; order Mantodea; family Metallyticidae; genus Metallyticus; species Metallyticus violacea. The sequence continues at coordinate 97,062,406 of CM060835.1, read as the reverse complement.
AACTTAGTTTAGTTTAGTTTAGTTTAGTTTAGGTTAGGTTAGGTTAGGTTAGGTTAGTTTAGTTTAGTATAGTTTAGTTTAGTTTAAAATATAGTATCTTTAGTTTATAGTTTAGTTCATAGTTTTGTTTAGTTTTGTTTAGTTTAGTTTAGGTTAGGTTAGAGTAGCATAGTTTAGTTTAGTTTCATTTAATTTAGTTTTGTTTAGTTTAGTTTAGGCTAGGTTAGGTTAGTTTAGTTTAGTATAGGTTAGGTTAAGTTAGGTAAATGTAGTTTAGTTTATAATTTAGTTTAGTTTAGTTTAGGTTAATTTATGTTAGGTTAGGTTAGTTTAGTTTATTTTAGGTTAGGTTAGGTTAGTGTAGTTTAGTTTAGTTTAGCTAAATTTTGTTTAGTTTAGTTTAGTTTAGTGTATGTTTGGTTAGGTTAGGCTAGATTAATTTAGTTTAGTTTATTTTAGTTTATAGTTTAGTTTAGTTTAGTTTATAATTTATTTTATAGTTTAGTATACTTTAGTTTATAGGTTAGTTTGTAATTTAGTTAACATTTTAGTTTAGTTTAGTTTAGATTAGGTTAGAGAAGATTAGGTTAGGTTAGGTTAGTTTATTTTAGTTTAGTTTATGTAAGCTTAGGTTAGGTTAGTTTGGTATAGTTTGGTTTAATTTAGTTTTGTTTATAGTTTAGTTTAGTTTAGTTTATAGTTCAGTTTATAGTTTAGTATGGTTTAGTTTAGTTTAGGTTAGGTTGGGTTAGTTTAGTTTAGTTTAGGTTAGGTTAGGTTAAGTTAGGTTAGTTTAGTTTAGTATAGTTAAGTTTAGTTTAGTTTAGTTTATAGTTTATTTTATTTTATAGTTTAGTTTATAGTTTTTGTTATAGTTTAGTTTGGTTTAGTTTAGTTTAGTTTAGTTTACATTAGATTAGTTTAGTTAGTTTTAGTTTAGTTTAGGTTAGGTTGGGTTAGTTTAGTTTAGTTTAGGTGAGGTTATGATAGGTTAGTGCAGTTTAATTTAATTTAGTTTAGTTTAGTTGAATTTAATTTATTTTTGTTAGGTCAGTTTAGGTAAGTTAGGTTAGTTTAGTTTAGTATAGGTTAGGTTAGGTTAGGTAAGTTTAATTCAGTATAGTTTAGTTTAGTTTATAGTTTAATTTATAGTTTTGTTTATAGTTAGTTTAGTTTAGTTTAGTTTAGGTTAAATTATGTTAGGTTAGTTTAGTTTAGTTTATTTTATGTTAGGTTAGGTTGGGTTAAGTTAGTGTAGTTTCATTTAGTTTGGTTTATTTTAGTTTAGTTTAATATGTTGTTCCGTTTAGTTTAGTTTTGTTTAATTTAGTTTAGTTTATAGTTTAGTTGAGTTTAGGTTAGTTTAGTTGAGTTTAGTTTAGGTTTGGTTAGGTTAGGTTATATTAGTTTTGTTTAGGATAGGTTATGTTAGATTAGGTTAGGTTAGGTTAGTTTGGTTTAGTTTAGTCTAGTTAAGTTTAGTTTAGTTTATACTTTAGTTTAGTTTAGTTTATTTTATAGTTTAGTTAAGTTTTGTTTATACTTTAGTTTGCAGTTTAGTATAGTTTAGTTTAGTTTAATTTAGTTTAGTTTAGTTTAGTTTAATTTAGTTTCGTCTAGTTTATAGTTTTGTTTATAGTTTAGCTTAGTTTAGTTTAGTTTAGTTTAGGTTAAGTTATGGTAGGTTAGTTTAGTTTATTTTAGGTCGGTTAGGTAAGGTTAGGTGAGTTTAATTTAGTTCAGTTTAGTTTAGTTAAGTTTAGTTTATAATTTAGTTTATAGTTTAGTTTATAGTTTAGTTTAGGTTAAGTTATGTTAGGGTCGTTTAGTTTAATTTAGTTTAGATTAGGATAGGTAAGGTTAGGGTAGTTAAGTTTAGTTTAGTTGAATTTAGTTTAGTTCAGTTTAGGTTAGGTTAGGTTAGTTTAGTTTAGTTTATTTAAGTGTAGTTTAGTTTATAGTTCAGTTTAGTTTAGTTTGGTTTAATTTAGTTTAGTTTATAGTTTAGTTGAGTTTAGGTTAGTTTAGTTGAGTTTAGTTTAGTTTAGATATTTTAGATTAGGTTAGGTTAGGTTAGTTTAGTTTAGTTTAGGTTGGGTTATGTTAGATTAGGTTAGGTTAGGTTAGTTTGGCTTAGTTTAGTCTAGTTAAGTTTAGTTTAGTTTACACTTTAGTTTAGTTTATAGTTTAGTTTAGTTTTGTTAATAGTTTAGTTTATAGTTTAGTATAGTTTAGTTTAGTTTAATTTAATTTAGCTAAGTTTAGTTTAGTTTAGTTTTGGGTGGGTTATGTTAGGTTAGGTTAGGTTAGTTTAGTGTAATTTAGGTTAGGTTAGGTTAGGTTAGGTTAGTTTAGTTTAATTGAGTTTAGTTTAGTTTAGATTAGGTTAAGTAAGATTAGGTTAGGTTAGGTTAGGTTAGTTTAGTTTTATTTACAGTTTAGTTTAGTTTAGTTTACATTTTCTTTATAGTTTAGTTAGTTTAGTTTATAGTTTAATTTAGTTTAGTTTAGTTTAGTTTAGTTTTCATTAATTTAGGTTAATTTAGTTTAGTTTAGTTTAGTTTAGGTTAGGTTAAGTTAGGTTAGGTTAGGTTAGTTTAGTTTAGTATAGTTTAGTTTAGTTTAAAATATAGTATCTTTAGTTTATAATTTAGTTCATAGTTTTCCTTAGATTAGTTTACTTTAGGTTAGGTTAGAGTAGTTTAGTTTAGTTTAGTTTAGCTTAGGTTAGATTAGGTTAGGTTAATGTAGTTTAGTTTAATTTAGTTTAGTTGAATTTAATTTAGTTTAGTTTAGTTTAGGTTAGGTTAGGTTTGTTTAGGTTAGATTAGGTTAGGTTATGTTAGATTAGGTTAGGTTAGGTTAGCTTACTTTAGTTTATTTTAGTTTCGGTTAGGTTGGGTTAGGTTAGGTTAGTTAAGTTTATTTTAGTTTAGTTTAGTTAAGTATAGTTTAGTTTATTGTTTACTTCAGTTTAATTTATAGCTTAGTTTATAGCTTAGTTTAATTCATAGTTTAATTTATATTTAGGTTTAGTTTAGTTTAGTTTAGTAAAGTTTATTTTAGGGTAGCTTATGTTAGGTTAGGATAGGTTAGTATAGTTTATAGTTTAATTTATAGTTTACTTTAGTTTATAGTTTAGTTTAGTTTAGTTTATAGTTCAATTTATAGTTTAGTTTAGTTTAGTTTATCGTTTAGTTTAGTTTAGTATAGTTTAGTTTAGTTTAGGTTACAGTAGGTTAGTTTAGATTAGTTTAGTTTAGCGCAGTTTAGGTTAGATTAAGTTAGGTTATTTTGTTTAGTTTAGTTTAGTTTAGTTTAGTTTATAGTTTAGTTTATAGTTTAGTTTATAGTTTAGCTTAGATTAGTGTAGTTTAGTTTGGTTCAGTTTATTTTAGTTTAGTTTAGTATTGTTTCGTTTAGCTTAGGTTATGTTATATTAGGTTAGCTTAGGTTAGCTTAGTTTACCCTAGTTTAGTTTGGGTTAGGTAAGGTTAAAATAGGTTAGTTAAATTTAGTTTAGTTTAGTTAGGTTTAGTTTAGTTTATAGTTTTGTTTAGTTTAGTTATAGTTTAGTTTATAGTTTAGTTTAGATTATAATTTAATTTATATTTAAGTTTAGTTTACTTTAGTTTAATTTAGTTTAGCTTTCTTTAGTTTCCTTTAGATTACTCTAGTTTAGGATATGTTAGGTTAGGTTAGTTTAGTTCAGTTTAGTTTAATTAAGGTTAATTTAGTTTAATTTAGTTTAGTTTAGGTTAGGTTAGGTTTGGTTAGGTTAGTTAAGTTTAGTATAGTTTAGTTTAGTTTAAAATATAGTATCTTTAGTTTATAGATTAGTTCATATTTTTGTTTAGTTTAGTTTAGTTTAGGTTATGTTAGAGTAGTTTAGTTTAGTTTAGTTTAGTTTAGGTTAGAATAGGTTAGGTTAGTGTAGATTAATTTAGTTTAGTTAATTGAATTTAATTTAGTTTTGTTTAGTTTAGTTTAGGTTAGTTTAGTTTAGTATAGGTTAGGTTGTGTTAGGTTAGCTTAGTTTAGTTTATAGTTTAGTTTAGTTTATAGTGTTGTTTATACTTTAGTTTATATTTTAGTTTATAGTTTAGTTTAGTTTAGTGTAGTTTACTTTGGTTTAGTTTTTTTTAGTTTAGTTTAAATTAGTTTCGTTTAGGTTAGGTTAAGTTAGAATAGGTTAGGTTAGGTAAGCTTAGTTTAGTTTAGTTTAGTTTACGTTAGGTTAGGTTAGGTTAGGTTAGGTTGGTTAAGTTCAGTTTAGTTTAGTTTAGTTTATAGTTTAGTTCAGTTTAGTTTATAGCTTAGTTTATAGTTTAGTTTAGTTTATAGTTTCATTTATAGTTAAGTTTAGTTTAGTTTAGTTTAATTTACTTTAGTTTAGTTTATTTTAGGGTATCTTATGTTAGGTTAGGTTAGTTTATAGTTTAATTTATAGTTTAGTTTAGTTTATAGTTTAGTTTATAGTGTAGTTCAGTTTATAATAGTTTAGTTTAGGTTAGGTTGGGTTAGTTTAGTTTAGTTTAGTTTAGGTTAGGTTTGGCTATGTTAGGTTAGGATAGGTTAGTTCAGATTAGTTTAGTTTAGTTTAGTTTATAGTTTAGTTTACTTTAGTTTATTATTTAATTTAGTGTAGTTTAGTTTATAGTTTCGTTTATAGTTTAGTTTGGTTTAGTTTAGTTTATTTTAGTTTAGCTTAGATTAGTTTAGATTCTCTTAGGTTAGGTTAGGTTAGGTGAGATTAGTTTAATTTAGCAGAGTTTAATTTAGTTTAGTTTATAGTTTAGTTTAGTTTAGTTCATAGTTCAATTTATAGATTAGTTTAGTTTATAGTTTATGTTATCGTTTAGTTTAGTTTAGATTAGTTTAGTTTAGGTCAGTTTAGGTTAGGTTAAGTTAGGTTAGGTTAGTTTAGATTAGTTTAGTTTAATTTATTTTAGTTTATAGTTTAGTTTATTTTAGTTTATAGATTAATTTAGTTTAGTTTAGTTTAGTTTAGTTTAAGTAATGTTAGGTTTGTTTAGTTTAATTTAGTTTAGTTTAGGTTAGGTTAGGTAAGGTTAATTTACTTTAGTAAAGTTTAGTTTAGTTTATTTTAGTTCAGTTTATAGTTTAGTTGAGTTTATAGTTTAGTTTACAATTTTGTTTCGTTTAGTTTAGTTTAGTTTAGTATAGTTAAGGTAAGGTTGGGTTAGGTTAGGTTAGTTTAGTTTAGTTTAGTTTAGTTTATAGTTTAGTTTAATTTAGTTTACAATTTAGTGCATTCTTTAGTTTATAGTGTAGTTTATAGTTTATTTTAATATAGTGTAGTTTAGTTTGGTTTAGTTTAGTATAGTTTTGTTTACTTTAGGTTAGGTGAGATTATGTTAGATTAGGTTCGCTTACTTTAGTTTAGTGTAGTTTAGGTTAGGTTAGGTTAGGTTAGATTAGTTACCTTTAGTTTAGTTTAGTTTAGTTTTGTTTAGTTTATAGTTTACTTTATAGTTTAGTTTAGTTTAGTTTATAGTTTAGTTTATAATTTGGTTTACTTTAGTTTAATTTAGTTTATAGTATGTTAGGTTAGGTTAGGTTAGTTTAGTTTAGTTTAGGTTAGGTTAAGTTAGGTTAGTTTAGGTTAATTTAGTTTAGTTGAGTTTAATTTAGTTTAGTTTAGTTTATAGTTTAATTTATAGTTTAGTTTACTTTATAGTTTAGTTTAATTAATTTATAGTTTAATATAGTTTAGTTTAGTTTAATTTAGTTTAGTTTAGTTCATAGTTTTGTTTATAGTTTAGTTTAGTTTAGTTTAGTTTAAGTTATGTTAGGTTAATTTAGTTTAGTTTAGTTTAGGTTAGGTTAGGCTAGGTTAGGTAAGTTTAATTTAGTTTAGTTTAGTTTAGTTAAGTTTAGTTTATAGTTTAGTTTATAGTTTAGTTTGTAGTTTAGTTTAGTTTAGTTTAGTTTGGTTTAGTTTAGTTAAGGTTAAGTAATGTTAGGTTCGTTTAGTTTAATTTAGTTTAGTTTAGGTTACGTTAGATTAGGTTAGGGTAGTTAAGTTTAGTTTAGTTGAATTTAGTTTATAGTTTAATTTATAGTTTAGTTTAGTATACTTTATAGTTTAGTTTAGTTAATTTATAGTTTAATTTAGTTTAGTTTAGTCTAGTTTAATTTAGTTTACTTTAGTTTATAGTTTTGTTTATAGTTTAGTTTAGTTTAGTTTAGGTTAATTTATGTTAGGTTAGTTTAGTTTAGTTTAGTTTAGGTTAGGTTAGGTTAGGTTAGGTTAGTGTAGTTTAGTTTAGTTTAGCTGAATTTTGTTTAGTTTAGTTTAGTTTAGGTTACGTTAGGTTAGTTTAGTTTAGTTTAGTTTAGTGTATGTTAGGTTAGGTTAGGTTAGTTTAATTTAGTTTAGTTTATTTTAGTTTATAATTTAGTTTAGTTTAGTTTATAATTTATTTTATAATTTAGTATACTTTAGTTTATAGATTAGTTTATAGTTTAGTTAATATTTTAGTTTATTTTAGTTTACGTTAGGTTAGGGAAGTTTAAGTTAGGTTAGGTTAGTTTAGTTTAGTTTAGTTTATGTAAGGTTAGGTTAGGTTAGTTTGGGATAGTTTAGTTTAGTTTAGTTTTTTTATATTTAGTTTAGTTTAATTTATTGTTCAGTTTATAGTTTAGTTTAGTTTAGTTTAGTTTAGGTTAGGTTGGGTTAGTTTAGTTTAGTTTAGGTTAGGTTAGCTTAAGTTAGGTTAATTTAGTTTAGTATAGTTTAGTTTAGTTTAGTTTAGTTTATAGTTTGGTTCATTTTATTTTATAGTTTAGTTTATAGTGTTGTTTAATTTAGTTTAGTTTAGTTAATTTAGGTAAGGTTAGGTTAGGTTAGAGTAGTTTAGTTTAGGTTAGGTTATGATAGGTTAGTGCAGTTAAATTTAATTTTGTTTAGTTTAGTTGAATTAAATTTAGTTTATTTAGGTCAGTTTAGGTAAGTTAGTTTAGTTTATTTTAGTATAGGTTAGGTTACGTTAGGTAAGTTTAATTCAGTTTAGTTTAGTTTAGTTTATAGTTTAATTTATAGTTTTGCTTATAGTTATTTAGTTTTGTTTAGATTAGTTTAGTTTAGGTTAAATTATGTTAGGTTAGTTTAGTTTAGTTTAGTTTAGGTTAGGTTAGGTTGGGTTAGGTTAGTGTAGTTTCATTTAGTTTAGTTTAGTTTAGTATGTAGTTCAGTTCAGTTTTGTTTTGTTTAATTTAGTTTAGTTTATAGTTTAGTTGAGTTTAGGTTAGTTTATTTGAGTTTAGTTTAGTTTAGTTTAGGTTAGGTTAGGTTATGTTAGTTTAGTTTAGTTTAGGATAGGTTATGATAGATTAGGTTAGGTTAGGTTAGTTTGGTTTAGTTTAGTCTAGTTAAGTTTAGTTTAGTTTATACTTTAATTTAGTTTAGTTTATTTTATAGTTTAGTTAAGTTTTGTGTATAGTTTAGTTTGCAGTTTAGTATAGTTTAGTTTAGTTTAATTTAGTTTAGCTAAGTTTAGTATAGTGTAGTTTAGTTTAGTTTATAGTTTAATTTATAATTTAGTTTAGTTTAGTTTAGTTTAATTTAGTTTAGAGTATGTTAGGTTAGGTTAGGTTAGTTTAGTTTAGTTTAGTTTAGTTTAGGTTAGGTTAGGTTAGGTTAGGTTAGGTTAGTTTAATTTATTTGAGATTAATTTAGTTTAGTTTATAGTTAATTTATAGTTTAGTTTAGTTTACTTTACAGTTTAGTTTAGTTAATTTATAGTTTAATTAGTATAGTTTAGTTTAATTTAGTTTCGTTTAGTTTATAGTTTTGTTTATAGTTTAGCTTAGATGAATTTAGTTTAGTTTAGTTTAGGTTAAGTTATGTTAGGTTAGTTTAGTTTAGTTTAGTTCAGGTTCGTTTAGGTTAGGATAGGTAAGTTTAATTTAGTTCAGTTTAGTTTAGTTAAGTTTAGTTTATAGTTTAGTTTATAGTTTAGTATGTAATTTAGTTTAGTTTAGTTTAGTTTAGTTTATAGTTTAATTTATAGTTTTGTTTATAGTTAGTTTAGTTTAGTTTAGTTTAGTTTAGGTTAAATTATGTTAGGTTAGTTTAGTTTAGTTTATTTTATGTTAGGTTAGGTTGGGTTAAGTTAGTGTAGTTTCATTTAGTTTGGTTTATTTTAGTTTAGTTTAATATGTTGTTCCGTTTAGTTTAGTTTAGTTTAATTTAGTTTCGTTTAGTTTATAGTTTTGTTTATAGTTTAACTTAGATTAGTTTAGTTTAGGTTTGGTTAGGTTAGGTTAGATTAGTTTAGTTTAGGTTAGGTTAGGTTAGGTTAGGTTAGTTTAGTTTAGTTGAGTTTAGTTTAGTTTAGGTTAGGTTAGGTTAGGTAAGGTTAGGTTAGGTAAGGTTAGGATAGTTTAGTTTAGTCTAGTTTATGTTAGGTTAGGTTAGTTTAGTTTAGTTAAGTCTAGGTTAGCTTTCGCTAGGGTAAGTTAGGTTAGGTTAGTTTGGATTAGTTTAGTTTAGTTTATATTTTAGTTTACTTTAGTTTATTATTTAATTTAGTGTAGTTTAGTTTATAGTTTCGTTTATAGTTTAGTTTGGTTTAGTTTAGTTTTTTTTAGTTTAGCTTAGATTAGTTTAGTTTGTCTTAGGTTAGGTTAGGTTAGGTAAGATTAGTTTAATTTAGTTGAGTTTAATTTAGTTTAGTTTAGTTTATATTTTAGTTTAGTTTAGTCTATAGTTCAGTTAGGTTAGCTTACTTTAGTTTAGTTTAGTTTAGGTTAGGTTAGGTTAGGTTAGTTTATTTAACTTTGGTTTAGTTTAGTTTAGTTTAGTTTATAGTTTAGTTTATATTAGTTTAGTTTATAGTTTAATTTATAATTTAGTTTACTTTAGTTTAATTTAGTTTACAGTAGGTTAGGTTAAGTTAGGTTAAGTTAGGTTAATTTAGTTTAGTTGAGTTTAATTTAGTCTAGTTTAGTTTATAGTTTAATTTATAGTTTAGTTTAGTTTACCTTATAGTTTAGTTTAGTTAATTTATATTTTAATTTAGTTTAGTTTAGTTTAATTTAGTTTAGTTTAGTTCATAGTTTTGTTTATAGTTTAGTTTAGTTTAGTTTAGTTTAGTTTAGGCTATGTTAGGTTAGTTTAGTTTAGTTTAGTTTAGTTTGGGTTAGGTTAGGCTAGGGTAGGTAAGTTTAATTTAGTTTAGTTTAATTTAGTTAAAATTAGTTTGTAGTTTAGTTTATAGTTTAGTTTGTAGTTTAGTTTAGTTTAGTTTAGTTTGGTTTAGTTTAGTTTAGGTTAAGTAATGTTTGATTCGTTTTGTTTAATTTAGTTTAGATTAGGTTACGTTAGATTAGGTTAGGGTAGTTAAGCTTAGTTTAATTGAATTTATTTTGTAGTTTAATTTATAGTTTAGTTTAGTTTACTTTATAGTTTAGTTTAGTTAATTTATAGTTTATTTTATTTTAGTTTAATCTAGTTTAATTTAGTTTACTTTAGTTTATAGTTTTGTTTATAGTTTAGTTTAGTTTAGTTTAGGTAAATTTATGTTAGGTTTGTTTAGTTTAGTTTAGTTTAGGTTAGGTTAGGTTAGGATAGGTTAGTGTAGTTTAGTTTAGTTTAGCTGAATTTTGTTTAGTTTAGTTTAGGTTAGGTTACCTTAGGTTAGTTTAGTATAGTGTATGTTAGGTTAGGTTAGGTTAGTTTAATTTAGTTTAGTTTATTTCAGTTTATAGTTTAGTTTAGTTTAGTTTATAATTTATTTTATAATTTAGTATACTTTAGTTTATAGATTAGTTTATTGTTTAGTTAATATTTTAGTTTATTTTAGTTTACGTTAGGTTAGGTTAGGCAAGGTTAGGTTAGGTTAGGTTAGGTTAGTTTAGTTTAGTTTAGTTTATGTAAGGTTAGGTTAGGTTAGTTTGGTATAGTTTAGTTTAGTTTAGTTTTGTTTATAGTTTAGTTTAGTTTAGTTTATTGTTCAGTTTATAGTTTATTTTAGTTTAGTTTAGGTTAGGTTGGGTTAGTTTAGTTTAGTTTAGGTTAGGTTAGGTTAAGTTACGTTAATTTAGTTTAGTATAGTTTAGTTTAGTTTAGTTTAGTTTATAGTTTAGTTCATTTTATTTTATAGTTTAGTTTATAGTTTGGTTTAGTTTAGTTTTGTTTAGTTAATTTAGGTTAGATTAGGTTAGGTTAGAGTAGTTTAGTTTAGGTTAGGTTATGATAGGTTAGTGCAGTTTAATTTAATTTAGTTTAGTTTAGTTGAATTTAATTTAGTTTAGTTAGGTCAGTTTAGGTAAGTTAGGTTAGTTTAGTTTAGTATAGGTTAGGTTACGTTAGGTAAGTTTAATTCAGTTTAGTTTACTTTAGTTTATAGTTTAATTTATAGTTTTGCTTATAGTTAATTTAGTTTTGTTTAGTTTAGTTTAGTTTAGGTTAAATTATTTTAGGTTAGTTTAGTTTAGTTTATTTTAGGTTAGGTTAGGTTGGGTTAGGTTAGTGTAGTTTCATTAATTAAGTTTATTTTAGTTTAGTTTAGTATGTAGTTCAATTAAGTTTTGTTTTGTTTAATTTAGTTTAGTTTATAGTTTAGTTGAGTTTAGGTTAGTTTAGTTGAGTTTTGCCTAGTTTAGTTTAGTTTAGGTTAGGTTAGGTTAGGTTAGTTTATTTTAGTTTAGAATAGGTTATGATAGATTAGGTTAGATTAGGTTGGTTTGGTTTAGTTTAGTCTAGTTAAGTTTAGTTTAGTTTATACTTTAGTTTAGTTTAGTTTATTTTATAGTTTAGTTAAGTTTTGTTTATAGTTTAGTTTGCAGTTTAGTATAGTTTAGTTTAGTTTAATTTAGTTTAGCTAAGTTTAGTTTAGATTAGTTTAGTTTAGTTTATAGTTCAATTTATAATTTAGTTTAGTTTAGTTTAGTTTAATTTAGTTTAGAGTAGGTTAGGTTAGGTTAGTTTTGTTTAGTTTAGTTTAGTTTAGGTTAGGTTAGCTTAGTTTAATTTATTTGAGTTTAATTTAGTTTAGTTTAGTTTATAGTTTAATTTATAGTTTAGTTTAGTTTACTTTATAGTTTAGTTTAGTTAATTTATAGTTTAATTTAGTTTAGTTTATTTTAATTTAGTTTCGTTTAGTTTATAGTTTGGTTTATAGTTTCGCTTAGTTTAGTTTAGTTTAGTTTAGTTTAGGTTAAGTTATGTTAGGTTAGTTTAGTTTAGTTTAGTTCAGGTTCGGTTAGGTTAGGTTAGGTAAGTTTAATTTAGTTCAGTTTAAATAGTTAAGTTTAGTTTATAGCTTAGTTTATAGTTTTAGTTTGTAGTTTAGTTTAGTTTAGTTTAGTTTAGTTTAGGTTAAGTTATGTTAGGTTCATTTAGTTTAATTTAGTTTAGATTAGGTTAGGTTAGGTTAGGGTATTTAAGTTTAGTTTAGTTGAATTTAGTTTAGTTTAGTTCAGTTTAGGTTAGGTTAGTTTATTTCAGTTGAGTTTAGGTTAGGTTAGGTTAGGTTAGGTTAGTTTAGTTTAGTTTAGTTTATTTAAGTGTAGTTTAGATTATAGTTCAGTTTAGTTAAGTTTTGTTTAATTTAGTTTAGTTTATAGTTTAGTTGAGTTTAGGTTAGTTTAGTTGAGTTTAGTTTAGTTTAGTTTATTTTAGGTTAGGTTAGGTTAGTTTGGCTTAGTTTAGTCTAGTTAGAAGTTAGTTTATTTTAGTTTAGTTTATAGTTTAGTTTAGTTTTGTTTATAGTTCAGTTTATAGTTTAGTATAGTTTAGTTTAGTTTAATTTAGTTTAGCTAAGTTTAGTTTAGTTTAGTTTAGTTTAGTTTTGGGTAGGTTTTTTTAGGTTAGGTTAAGTTAGTTTAGTTTAGTTTAGGTTAGGTTAGGTTAGGTAAGGTTAGTTTAGTTTAGTGGAGTTTAGTTTAGGTTAGGTTAGGTTAAGTAATATTAGGTTAGGTTAGGTTAGTTTAGTTTAGTTTAGTTATATGTTAGGTTAGGTTAGTTTAGTTTAGTTTAGTTTTGTTTATAATTTAGTTTAGTTTATTTTATAGTTTATTTTATAGTTTAGTTAGTTTAGTTTATAGTTTAATTTAGTTTAGTTTAGTTTAGTTTAGTTTAGTTTAATTTAGGTTAATTTAGTTTAGTTTAGTTTAGGTTACGTTAAGTTAGGTTAGGTTAGGTTAGTTTAGTTTAGTATAATTTAGTTTAGCTTAAAATATAGTATCTTTAGTTTATAGTTTAGTTCATAGTTTTCTTTAAATTAGTTTAGTTTAGGTTAGGTTAGAGTAGTTTACTTTAGTTTAGTTTAGTTTAGTTTAGGTTAGATTAGGTTAGGTTAGTGTAGTTTAGTTTAATTTAGTTTAGTTGAATTTAATTTAGTTTAGTTTAGTTTAGGTTAGGTTAGGTTAGTTTAGGTTAGATTTAGTTAGGTTAGTGTAGTTTAGTTTAGTTTAGTTTAGTTTGTAATTTAGTTTAGTTTAGTGTAGTTTAGTTTGGTTTAGTTTTGTTTAGTTTATTTTACTTCAGTTTCGTTAGGTTAGGTTATGTTAGATTAGGTTAGCTTGGGTTAGCTTAGTTTAGTTTTGTTTACTTTCGGTTAGGTTAGGATAGGTTAGGTTAGTTTAGGTTAGATTTAGTTAGGTTTGTGTAGTTTAGTTTAGTTTAGTTTGTAGTTTAGTTTAGTTTAGTGTAGTTTAGTTAAGTTTAGTTTAGTTTATAGTTTAGTTCAGTTTAGTTTATAGCTTAGTTTAGTTTAGTTTATTTTAGGGTAGCTTATGTTAGGTTAGGTTTAGTTAGTTTAGTTTATAGTTTAATTTATGGTTTACTTTAGTTTATAGTTTAGTTTATAGTTTAGTTTAGTTTAGTTTATAATAATTTAGTTTAGGTTAGGTTGGGATGGTTTAGTTTAGTTTAGTTTAGGTTAGGTTAGGTTGACTAGGTTAAGTTATGTTAGGTTCATTTAGTTTAATTCAGTTTAGATTAGGTTAGGTTAGGTTAGGGTATTTAAGTTTAGTTTAGTTGAATTTAGTTTAGTTTAGTTCAGTTTAGGTTAGGTTAGGTTAGTTTATTTTAGTTGAGTTTAGGTTAGTTTAAGTTACGTTATTTTGTTGAGTTTGGTTTAGTTTAGTTTAGTTTAGTTTAGTTTATAGTTTAGTTTATAGTTTAGTTTATAGTTTAGTTTATAGTTTAGTTTATAGTTTAGTTTAGATTACTGTAGTATAGTTTGGTTTAATTTATTTTAGTTTAGTTTAGTTTAGTTTCGTTTAGCTTAGGTTATGTTACATTAGGTTAGCTTAGGTTAGCTTAGTTTACCCTGGTTTAGTTTAGGTTAGGTAAGGTTAGAATAGGTTAGTTAAGTTTAGTTTAGTTTAGTTTAGTTAGGTTTAGTTTAGTTTATAGTTTAGTTTAGTTTAGTTTATAGTTTAGTTTATTGTTTAGTTAAGATTATAGTTTAATTTATAGTTTAGTTTAGATTAGTTTAGTTTAATTTAGTTTAGCTTTCTTTAGTTTCGTTTAGTTTACCTTAGTTTAGGATATGTTAGGTTAGGTTAGGGTAGGTTAGGTTTGTTTAATTTAGTTTAGGTTAGGTTAGGTTACGTTAGGTTAGGTTAGGTTAGGTTAAGTTAGGTTAGTTTAGAATAGTTTAGTTTAGTATAATTTAGTTTATAGTTTAGTTTAGTTTATAGTTTAATTTAGTTTAGTTTAGTTTAATTTAGTTTAGTTTAGTTTACGTTAGGTTAAGTTAGGTAAGTTTAATTTAGTTTAGTTTAGTTTAGTTAAGTTTAGTTTATAGTTCAGTTTATAGTTTGGTTTGCAGTTTAGTTTAGTTTAGTTCAGTTTAGGTTAAGTTATGTTAGGTTCGTTTATTTTAATTTAGTTTAGATTAGGTTAGGTTATATTAGGTTAGGTTAGGGTAGTTTAGTTTAGTTTAGTTTAGCTTAATTTAGTTTAGTTTAGTTCAGTTTAGGTTAGGTTAAGTTAGGTTAGGTTAGTTTAGATTAATTTAGTATATAGTTTAGTTTATTTTAGTTTATAGTTTCATTTTCTTTAGTTTAGTTTAGGTTAGGTTAAGTTAGGTTAATTTAGTTTAGTTTAGGTTAGTTTAGGTGAGGTTAGGTTAGGTCAGTTTATTTCTATTTAGTTTATTGAAGTTTATAGTTTAGTTTAGTTTAGTTTATGGTTTAGTTTATAGTTCAGATTAGTTTAGAGTAGTATAGTTTGGTTTAGTTTACTTTAGTTTAGTTTAGTTTCGTTTAGGTTAGGTTATGTTAGGATAGGTTAGGTTAGGCTAGCTTAGTTTAGTTTAGTTTAGTATTTATTAGGTTAGGTTAGGTTAGTTAATATTAGTTTACTTTAGTTTAGTTAAGTTTAGTTATGTTTATAGATTAGTTTAGTTTAGTTTCGTTTATAGTTTATATTATAGTTTAGTTTAGTTTATAGTTTCGTTTATAGTTTAATTTTGTTTAGTATAGTTTAATTTAGTTTAGATTAGTTTAGTTAGTTTAGGTTAGTTTAGTTTAGGTTAGGTTATGTTAGGTTGGTTTAGAATAGTTTAGTTTAGGTTTGGTAAAGTTAAGTAAGTATAATTTAGTTAATTTTGGTTTAAAATAGTTTATAGTTTTGTTTATATTTTAGTTTAGTTTATAGTTTAGTTTATAGTTTAGTTAATTTAGTATAGTTTAGTTTAGTTTATGTTAGGTTAGTTTAGTTTAGTTTAGTTTAGGTCAGTTGAGGTTATTTAGTTAGGTTAGGTTAGTTTAGATTATTTTAAATTAGTTTAGTTTAGTTTATAGTTTAGTTTAGTTTAGTTTATAGTTTAATTTACTTTAGTTTAGTTTAATTTATTTTCGTTTAGTTTAGTTTTCGTTAGGTTATATTAGGTTAATTTAGTTTAGTTTAGTTTAGGTTAGGTTAAGTTAGGTAAGTTTAATTTAGTTAAGTTTGGTTTAGTTTAGTTTATAGTTTTGTTTATAATTTAGTTTAGTTTTGTTTTGTTTAGGATAGGTAACGTTAGGTTAGGTTATGTTAGATTAGGTTATGTTAGGTTAGTTTAATTTAGTTTAATTTAGTTTATGTTAGTTTAGGTTAGTTTAGTTGAGTTTAGTATTGTTTATAGTTTAGTTTACTTAGTTTATAGTTTAGTTTAGTTTAGTATATAGTTTAATTTAGTTTAATTTAGTTTAGTTTAATTTAATTTAGGTTAGGTTAGTTTAGTTTAGTCTAGGTAAGGTTAGGGTAATTTAGTGTATTTAGTTTAGTTTATTAAGTTTAGTTTAGTTTAGTTTATAGTTTAGTTTAGTTTAGTTTATAGTTTAGTTTAGTTTAGTTTAGTTTAGTTTAGTTTAGTTTTTAGTTTATAGTTTATAGTTTAGTTTATAGTTTTGTTTAGTTTAGTTTAGTTTAGTTTAGGTTATTTTAGGTTAGGTTAGAGTAGTTTATTTTAGTATAGTGTAGTTTACTTTTGCTAATAGTTTAGTTTAGTTTAGTTTATATATCAGTTTATAGTTCAGTTTAGTTTAGTTTAGTTTAAGTTAGGTTGGGTTAGTTTAGTTTATTATAGGTTAGGTTAGGTTAGGTAAGTTTAATTCAGTTTAGTTTAGTTTAGTTTATAGTTTAATTTATATATTTGTTTATAGTTAATTTAGTTTAGTTTAGGTTAAATTGTGTTAGGTTAGTTAAGTTTAGTTTAGTTTAGGTTAGGTTAGGTCGGGTTAGGTTAGTGTAGTTTAATTTAATTTAGTTGAATTTAGTTTAGTTAAGTTTAGTTTAGGTTACGTTAGGTTAGTTTAGTTTAGTTTAGTTTAGGTGAGGTTTGGTTAGGTTAGTTTAGTTCTGTTAATTTATTTTAGTTTATACATAAGTTTAGTTTAGTTTATAGTTTAGTTTATAGTTTAGTGTAATTTAGTGTAATTTAATTTTGTTTAAGTTAGGTTAGGTTAGGTTAGTTTGGTTTCGTTTAGTCTAGTTAAGTTTAGTTTAGCTTATTTTATAGTTTAGATTAGTTTTGTTTATAGCTTAGTTTGCAGTTTAGTATAGTTTAGTTTAGTTTAATTTAGTTTAGGTTAAGTAAGGTTAGGTTAGGTTAGTTTAGTTTAGTTTAATTTATGTTAGGTTAGGTTAGGTTAGGTTAGTTTAGTTAACTTTGGTTTAGTTTAGTTTAGTTTTGTTTAGTTTATAATTTAGTTTTAAGCTTAGTTTAGTTTAGTTTAGTTTATAGTTTAATTTATAATTTGGTTTACTTTAGTTTAATTTAGTTTATAGTAGGTTAGGTTAGGTTAGGTTAGATTAGTTTAGTTTAGGTTAGGTTAAGTTAGGGTTTAGTTTACTTTATGGTTTAGTTTAGTTAATTTATAGTTTAATTTACTTTAGTTTAGTCTAGTTTAATTTAGTTTACTTTAATTAATAGTTTTGTTTATAGTTTAGTTTAGTTTAGTTTAGTTTAGGTTAGGTTATGTTAGATTATGTTAGGTTAGGTTAGTTTGGTTTAGTTTAGTCTAGTTAAGTTTAGTTTAGTTTATTTTATACTTTAGTTTAGTTTTGTTGATAGTTTGGTGTGCAGTTTAGTATAGTTTAGTTTAGTTTAATTTATATTAGGTTAAGAAAGGTTAGGGTAGGTTAGTTTAATTTAGTTTAATGTTTGTTATGTTAGGTTAGTTTAGTTTAGTTTTGTTTATAGTTTAGTTTAATTTATATTATAATTTAGTTTATAGTTTATTTTAGTTTAGTTTGTAGTTTAATTTAGTTTAGTTTAGTTTAGTTTAGTTTAGTTTAGTTTAGGTTAGGTTAGGTTAGGTTAGGTTAGGTTAGTTTAGTTTAGTTTAGTTTAGGTTAGGTTATGATAGGTTAGTGCAGTTTAATTTAATTTAGTTTAGTTTAGTTGAATTTAATTTAGTTTAGTTTGGTCAGTTTAGGTAAGTTAGATTAGTTTAGTTTAGTATAGGTTAGGTTAGGTTGCGTTAGATTAGGTTAGGGTAGTTGAGTTTACTTTAGTTGAATTAAGCTTATAGTATAATTTATAGTTTAGTTTAGTTTACTTTATAGTTTAGTTTAGTTAATTTATAGTTTAATTTACTTTAGTTTAGTCTAGTTTAATTTAGTTTACTTTAATTTATAGTTTTGTTTATAATTTAGTTTAGTTTGTTTAGTTTAGGTTAATTTATGTTAGGTTAGTTTAGTTTAGTATAGTTAAGTTTAGTTTAGTTTAGTTTATAGTTTAGTTTATTTTATTTTATAGTTTAGTTTATAGTTTTGTTTAGCTTAGTTTAATTTATTTAGTTTAGGTTAGGTTAGGTTAGATTAGTTTAGTTTAGGTTAGGTTATGATAGGTTAGTGCAGTTTAATTTAATTTAGTTTAGTTTAGTTGAATTTAATTTATTTTTGTTAGGTCAGTTTAGGTAAGTTAGGTTAGTTTAGTTTAGTATAGGTTAGGTTAGGTTAGGTAAGTTTAATTCAGTATAGTTTAGTTTAGTTTATAGTTTAATTTATAGTTTTGTTTATAGTTAGTTTAGTATAGTTTAGTTTAGTTTAGGTTAAATTATGTTAGGTTAATTTAGTTTAGTTTAATTTATGTTAGGTTAGGTTGGGTTAAGTTAGTGTAGTTTCATTTAGTTTGGTTTATTTTAGTTTAGTTTAATATGTTGTTCCGTTTAGTTTAGTTTTGTTTAATTTAGTTTATAGTTTAGTTGAGTTTAGGTTAGTTTAGTTGAGTTTAGTTTAGGTTTGGTTACTTTAGGTTAGATTAGTTTTGTTTAGGATAGGTTATGTTAGATTAGGTTAGGTTAGGTTAGTTTGGTTTAGTTCAGTCTAGTTAAGTTTAGTTTAGTTTATACTTTAGTTTAGTTTAGTTTATTTTATAGTTTAGTTAAGTTTTGTTTATACTTTTGTTTGCAGTTTAGTATAGTTTAGTTTAGTTTAATTTAGTTTAGTTTAGTTTAGTTTAATTTAGTTTCGTCTAGTTTATAGTTTTGTTTATAGTTTAGCTTAGTTTAGTTTAGTTTAGTTTAGTTTAGGTTAAGTTATGTTAGGTTAGTTTAGTTTATTTTAGGTCGGTTATGTTAGGTTAGGTAAGTTTAATTTAGTTCAGTTTATTTTAGTTAAGTTTAGTTTATAGTTTAGTTTATAGTTTAGTTTAGGTTAAGTTATGTTAGGGTCGTTTACTTTAATTTAGTTTATATTAGGATAGGTTAGGTTAGGGTAGTTAAGTTTAGTTTAGTTGAATTTAGTTTAATTTAGTTCAGTTTAGGTTACGTTAGGTTAGTTTAGTTTAGTTTAGTTTAGTTTAGGTTAGGTTAGGTTACTTTAGTTTAGTTTATTTAAATGTAGTTTAGTTTATAGTTCAGTTTAGTTTAGTTTGGTTTAATTTAGTTTAGTTTATAGTTTAGTTGAGTTTCGGTTAGTTTAGTTGAGTTTAGTTTAGTTTAGTTTATTTTAGATTAGGTTAGGTTAGGTTAGTTTAGTTTAGTTTAGGTTGGGTTATGTTAGATTAGGTTAGGTTAATTTAGTTTAGCTTAGTTTAGTTAGTTTAGGTTAGTTTAGTTTAGGTTATGTTAGGTTGGTTTAGAATAGTTTAGTTTAGGTTTGGTAAAGTTAAGTAAGTATAATTTAGTTAATTTTGGTTTAGAATAGTTTATAGTTCAGTTTATAGTTTAGTTTAGTTTATAGTTTAGTTAATTTAGTATAGTTTAGTTTAGTTTATGTTAGGTTAGTTTAGTTTAGTTTAGTTTAGGTCAGTTGAGGTTAGGTTTAGTTAGGTTAGGTTAGTTTAGATTATTTTAAATTAGTTTAGTTTAGTTTATAGTTTAGTTTAGTTTAGTTTATAGTTTAATTTACTTTAGTTTAGTTTAATTTATTTTCGTTTAGTTTAGTTTACGTTAGGTTATATTAGGTTAATTTAGTTTAGTTAGTTTAGGTTAGGTTAAGTTAGGTAAGTTTAATTTAGTTAAGTTTGGTTTAGTTTAGTTTATAGATTTGTTTATAATTTAGTTTAGTTTAGTTTTGTTTAGGATAGGTAACGTTAGGTTAGGTTATGTTAGATTAGGTTATGTTAGGTTAGTTTAATTTAGTTTAATTTAGTTTATGTTAGTTTAGGTTAGTTTAGTTGAGTTTAGTATTGTTTATAGTTTAGTTTACTTATTTTATAGTTTAGTTTAGTTTAGTATATAGTTTAATTTAGTTTAATTTAGTTTAGTTTAATTTAATTTAGGTTAGGTTAGTTTAGTTTAGTTTAGGTAAGGTTAGGGTAATTTAGTTTATTTAGTTTAGTTGATTATAGTTTAGTTTAGTTTAGTTTATAGTTTAGTTTAGTTTAGTTTATAGTTTAGTTTAGTTTAGTTTAGTTTAGTTTAGTTTTTAGTTTATAGTTTATAGTTTAGTTTATAGTTTTGTTTAGTTTAGTTTAGTTTAGTTTAGGTTATTTTAGTTTAGGTTAGGGTAGTTTATTTTAGTATAGTGTAGTTTACTTTTGCTAATAGTTTAGTTTAGTTTAGTTTATATATCAGTTTATAGTTCAGTTTAGTTTAGTTTAGTTTAAGTTAGGTTGGGTTAGTTTAGTTTATTATAGGTTAGGTTAGGTTAGGTAAGTTTAATTCAGTTTAGTTTAGTTTAGTTTATAGTTTAATTTATATATTTGTTTATAGTTAATTTAGTTTAGTTTAGGTTAAATTGTGTTAGGTTAGTTAAGTTTAGTTTAGTTTACGTTACGCTAGGTTGGGTTAGGTTAGTGTAGTTTAATTTAATTTAGTTGAATTTAGTATAGTTAAGTTTAGTTTAGGTTACGTTATGTTAGTTTAGTTTAGTTTAGTTTAGGTGAGGTTTGGTTAGGTTAGTTTAGTTCTGTTAATTTATTTTAGTTTATACATAAGTTTAGTATAGTTTATAGTTTAGTTTATAGTTTAGTTTAATTTAGTGTAATTTAATTTTGTTTAAGTTAGGTTAGGTTAGGTTAGTTTGGTTTAGTTTAGTTTAGGTTAGGTTATGTTAAATTAGGTTAAGTTAGGTTAGTTTGGCTTAGTTTAGTATAGTTAAGTTTAGTTTAGTTTACACTTTAGTTTAGTTTATTTTATAGTTTAGTTTAGTTTTGTTTATAGTTTAGTTTATAGTTTAGTATAGTTTAGTTTAGTTTAATTTAGTTTAGCTAAGTTTAGTTTAGTTTAGTTTTGGGTGGGTTATGTTAGGTTAGGTTAGGTTAGTTTAGTGTAGTTTAGGTTAGGTTAAGTTAGGTTAGTTTAGTTTAGTTGAGTTTAGTTTAGTTTAGATTAGGTTAAGTAAGATTAGGTTAGGTTAGGTTAGGTTAGTTTAGTTTTGTTTATAGTTTATTTTAGTTTAGTTAACATTTTCTTTATAGTTTAGTTAGTTTAGTTTATAGTTTAATTTAGTTTAGTTTAGTTTAGTTTTCATTAATTTAGGTTAATTTCTTTAGTTTAGTTTAGTTTAGTTTAGGTTAGGTTAAGTTAGGTTAGGTTAGGTTACTTTAGTTTAGTATAGTTTAGTTTAGTTTAAAATATAGTATCTTTAGTTTATAATTTAGTTCATAGTTTTCCTTAGATTAGTTTATTTTAGGTTAGGTTAGAGTAGTTTAGTTTAGTTTAGTTTAGTTTAGGTTAGATTAGGTTAGGTTAATGTAGTTTAGTTTAATTTAGTTTAGTTGAATTTAATTTAGTTTAGTTTAGTTTAGGTTAGGTTAGGTTTGTTTAGGTTAGATTAGGTTAGGTTATGTTAGATTAGGTTAGGTTAGGTTAGCTTAGTTTAGTTTAGTTTAGTTTCGGTTAGGTTAGGTTAGGTTAGTTAAGTTTATTTTAGTTTAGTTTAGTTAAGTATAGTTTAGTTTATTGTTTACTTCAGTTTAATTTATAGCTTAGTTTATAGCTTAGTTTAGTTGATAGTTTTATTTATATTTATGTTTAGTTTAGTTTAGTAAAGTTTATTTTAGGGTAGCTTATGTTAGGTTAGGTTAGGTTAGTATAGTTTATAGTTTAATTTATAGTTTACTTCAGTTTATAGTTTAGTTTATAGTTTAGTTTAGTTTAGTTTAGTATAGTTTAGTTTAGTTTAGTTTAGTTTAGGTTAGGTTAAGATAGTTTAGTTTAGTGTAGTTTAGGTTAGGTTAGGCTAGGTTAAGTTATATTTGGTTAGTTTAGATTACTTTAGTTTAGTTTAGTTTATAGTTTAGATTAGTTTATTATTTATTTTAGTTTAGTTTAGTTTATAGTTTCTTTTATAGTTTAGTTTGGTTTAGTTTACTTTAATGAAGTTTACATTAGATTAGTTTAGTTAGTTTTAGTTTAGGTTAGGTTAGATGAGGTTAGTTTAGTTTAGTTTAGTTCAATTTCGTTTATTTTAGTTTATAGTTTAGTTTAGTTTATAGTTCAATTTATAGTTTAGTTTCGTTTAGTTTATCGTTTAGTTTAGTTTAGTATAGTTTAGTTAAGTTTGGGTTACAGTAGGTTAGTTTAGATTAGTTTAGTTTAGCGCAGTTTAGGTTAGATTAAGTTAGGTTATTTTGTTTAGTTTAGTTTAGTTTAGTTTAGTTTAGTTTATAGTTTAGTTTATAGTTTAGTTTATAGTTTAGCTTAGATTAGTGTAGTTTAGTTTGGTTCAGTTTATTTTAGTTTAGTTTAGTTTAGTTTCGTTTAGCTTAGGTTATGTTATATTAGGTTAGCTTAGGTTAGGTTAGTTTACCCTAGTTTAGTTTGGGTTAGGTAAGGTTAAAATAGGTTAGTTAAATTTAGTTTAGTTTAGTTTAGTTAGGTTTAGTTTAGTTTATAGTTTTGTTTAGTTTAGTTATAGTTTAGTTTATAGTTTAGTTTAGATTATAATTTAGTTTATAGTTAAGTTTAGTTTACTTTAGTTTAATTTAGTTTAGCTTTCTTTAGTTTCCTTTAGATTACTCTAGTTTAGGATATGTTAGGTTAGGTTAGTTTAGTTTAGTTTAGTTTAATTAAGGATAATTTAGTTTAATTTAGTTTAGTTTATGTTAGGTTAGGTTAGGTTAGTTAAGTTTAGTATAGTTTAGTTTAGTTTAAAATATAGTATATTTAGTTTATAGATTAGTTCATATTTTTGTTTAGTTTAGTTTAGTTTAGGTTATGTTAGAGTAGTTTAGTTTAGTTTAGTTTAGTTTAATTTAGGTTAGAATAGGTTAGGTTAGTGTAGATTAATTTAGTTTAGTTTAGTTGAATTTAATTTAGTTTTGTTTAGTTTATTTTAGGTTAGTTTAGTTTAGTATAGGTTATGTTAAGTTAGGTTAGCTTAGTTTAGTTTATAGTTTAGTATAGTTTAGTGTAGTTTACTTTGGTTTAGTTTTGTTTAGTTTAGTTTAAATTAGTTTCGTTTAGGTTAGGTTAAGATAGAATAGGTTAGGTTAGGTAAGCTTAGTTTAGTTTAGTTTAGGTTAGGTTAGGTTAGGTTAGGTTGGTTAAGTTCAGTTTAGTTTAGTTTAGTTAAGTTTAGTTTAGTTTATAGTTTAGTTCAGTTTAGTTTATAACTTAGTTTATAGTTTAGTTTAGTTTATAGTTTCATTTATAGTTAAGTTTAGTTTAGTTTAGTTTAATTTACTTTAGTTTAGTTTATTTTAGGGTAGCTTATGTTAGGTTAGGTTAGTTTATAGTTTAATTTATAGTTTAGTTTAGTTTATAGTTTAGTTTATAGTTTAGTTCAGTTTATAATAGTTTAGTTTAGGTTAGGTTAGGTTAGGTTAGTTTAGTTTAGTTTAGTTTCGGTTAGGTTTGGCTATGTTAGGTTAGGATAGGTTAGTTTAGATTAGTTTAGTTTACTTTAGTTTAGTTTATAGCTTAGTTTACTTTAGTTTATTATTTAATTTAGTGTAGTTTAGTTTATAGTTTCGTTTATAGTTTAGTTTGGTTTACTTTAGTTTATTTTAGTTTAGCTTAGATTAGTTTAGTTTGTCTTAGGTTAGGTTAGGTTAGGTGAGATTAGTTTAGTTTAGTTTATAGTTTAGTTTATAGTTTAGTTTATATTACTTTAGTTTATAGTTTAATTTATAATTTAGTTTACTTTAGTTTAATTTAGTTTACAGTTGGTTAGGTTAGGTTAGGTTAGTTTAGTTTACTTTAGGTTAGGTTAAGTTAGGTTAGGTTAATTTAGTTTAGTTGAGTTTAATTTAGTTTAGTTTACTTTATAGTTTAATTTATAGTTTAGTTTAGTTTACCTTATAGTTTAGTTTAGTTAATTTATATTTTAATTTAGTTTAGTTTAGTTTAATTTAGTTTAGTTTAGTTAATAGTTTTGTTTATAGTTTAGTTTAGTTTAGTTTAGTTTAGGTTATGTTAGGTTAGTTTAGTTTAGTTTAGTTTGGGTTAGGTTAGGCTAAGTTAGGTAAGTTTAATTTAGTTTAGTTTACTTTAGTTAAAATTAGTTTGTAGTTTAGTTTATAGTTTAGTTTGTAGTTTAGTTTAGTTTAGTTTAGTTTGGTGTAGTTTAGTTTAGGTTAAGTAATGTTTGGTTCGTTTAGTTTAATTTAGTTTAGATTAGGTTACGTTAGATTAGGTTAGGGTAGTTAAGTTTAGTTTAATTGAATTTATTTTGTAGTTTAATTTATAGTTTAGTTTAGTTTACTTTATAGTTTAGTTTAGTTAATTTATAGTTTATTTTATTTTAGTTTAATCTAGTTCAATTTAGTTTACTTTAGTTTATAGTTTTGTTTATAGTTTCGTTTAGTTTAGTTTAGGTTAATTTATGTTAGGTTTGTTTAATTTAGTTTAGTTTAGGTTAGGTTAGGTTAGTTTAGTTTAGTTTAGTGTATGTTAGGTTAGGTTAGGTTAGTTTAATTTAGTTTAGTTTATTTCAGTTTATAGTTTAGTTTATAATTTATTTTATAATTTAGTATACTTTAGTTTATAGATTAGTTTATTGTTTAGTTAATATTTTAGTTTATTTTAGTTTACGTTAGGTTAGGTTAGGCAAGGTTATGTTAGGTTAGGTTAGGTTAGTTTAGTTTAGTTTAGTTTATGTAAGGTTAGGTTAGGTTAGTTTGGTATAGTTTAGTTTAGTTTAGTTTTGTTTATAGTTTAGTTTTGTTTAGTTTATTGTTCAGTTTATAGTTTAGTTTAGTTTAGTTTAGGTTAGGTTGGGTTAGTTTAGTTTAGTTTAGGTTAGGGTAAGTTACGTTAATTTAGTTTAGTATAGTTTAGTTTAGTTTAGTTTAGTTTATAGTTTAGTTCATTTTATTTTATAGTTTATTTTATAGTTTGGTTTAGTTTAGTTTTGTTTAGTTAATTTAGGCTAGATTAGGTTAGGTTAGAGTAGTTTAGTTTAGGTTAGGTTATGATAGGTTAGTGCAGTTTAATTTAATTTAGTTTAGTTTAGTTGAATTTAATTTAGTTTAGTTAGGTCAGTTTAGGTAAGTTAGGTTAGTTTAGTTTAGTATAGGTTAGGTTACCATAGGTAAGTTTGATTCAGTTTAGTTTAGTTTAGTTTATAGTTTAATTTATAGTTTTGCTTATAGTTAATTTAGTTTTGTTTAGTTTAATTTAGTTTAGGTTAAATTATTTTAGGTTAGTTTAGTTTAGTTTAGTTTAGGTTAGGTTAGGTTGGGTTAGGTTAGTGTAGTTTCATTAATTTAGTTTATTTTAGTTTAGTTTAGTATGTAGTTCAATTAAGTTTTGTTTTGTTTAATTTAGTTCAGTTTATAGTTTAGTTGAGTTTAGGTTAGTTTAGTTGAGTTTTGCCTAGTTTAGTTTAGTTTAGGTTAGGTTAGGTTAGGTTAGTTTATTTTATTTTAGAATAGGTTATGATAGATTAGGTTAGGTTAGGTAAGTTTGGTTTAGTTTAGTCTAGTTAAGTTTAGTTTAGTTTATACTTTAGTTTAGTTTACTTTATTTTATAGTTTAGTTAAGTTTTGTTTATAGTTTAGTTTGCAGTTTAGTATAGTTTAGTTTACTTTAATTTAGTTTAGCTAAGTTTAGTTTAGATTAGTTTAGTTTAGTTTATAGTTTAATTTATAATTTAGTTTAGTATAGTTTAGTTTAATTTAGTTTATAGTAGGTTAGGTTAGGTTAGTTTAGTTTGGTTTAGTTTAGTTTAGGTTAGGTTAGGTTAGTTTAATTTATTTGAGTTTAATTTAGTTTAGTTTAGTTTATAGTTTAATTTATAATTTAGTTTAGTTTACTTTATAATTTAGTTTAGTTAATTTATAGTTTAATTTAGTTTAGTTTAGTTTATGTTATGTTAGATTAGTTTAGTTTAGTTTTGTTTATAGTTTAATTTAATTTATATTATAATTTAGTTTATAGTTTATTTTTGTTTAGTTTGTAGTTTAATTTAGTTTAGTTTAGTTTAGTTTAGTTTAGGTTAGGTTAGGTTAGGTTAGGTTAGGTTAGTTTAGTTTAGTATAGTTTAGTTTAGTTTAAAATATAGTATCTTTAGTTTATAGTTTAGTTCATAGTTTTGTTTAGTTTTGTTTAGTTTAGTTTAGGTTAGGTTAGAGTAGCTTAGTTTAGTTTAGTTTAGGTTAGAATAGGTTAGGTTAGTGTAGTTTAGTTTAGTTTAGTTTAATTTAATTTAGTTTTGTTTAGTTTAGTTTAGGTTAGGTTAGGTTAGTTTAGTTTAGTATAGGTTAGGTTAAGTTAGGTAAGGGTAGTTTAGTTTATAATTTAGTTTAGTTTAGTTTAGTTTAGGTTAATTTATGTTAGGTTAGGTTAGTTTAGTTTATTTTAGGTTAGGTTAGGTTAGTGTAGTTTAGTTTAGTTTAGCTAAATTTTGTTTAGTTTAGTTTAGTTTAGTGTATGTTAGGTTAGGTTAGGCTAGATTAATTTAGTTTAGTTTATTTTAGTTTATAGTTTAGTTTAGTTTAGTTTATAATTTATTTTATAGTTTAGTATACTTTAGTTTATAGGTTAGTTTGTAATTTAGTTAACATTTTAGTTTAGTTTAATTTAGTTTAGTTTAGTTTAGTTTAATTTAGTTTCGTCTAGTTTATAGTTTTGTTTATAGTTTAGCTTAGTTTAGTTTAGTTTAGTTTAGTTTAGGTTAAGTTATGTTAGGTTAGTTTAGTTTATTTTAGGTCGGTTATGTTAGGTTAGGTAAGTTTAATTTAGTTCTGTTTAGTTTAGTTAAGTTTAGTTTATAGTTTAGTTTATAGTTTAGTTTAGGTTAAGATATGTTAGGGTCGTTTAGTTTAATTTAGTTTAGATTAGGATAGGTTAGGTTAGGGTAGTTAAGTTTAGTTTAGTTGAATTTAGTTTAGTTTAGTTCAGTTTAGGTTAGGTTAGGTTATTTTAGTTTAGTTTATTTAAGTGTAGTTTAGTTTATAGTTCAGTTTAGTTTAGTTTGGTTTAATTTAGTTTAGTTTATAGTTTAGTTGAGTTTAGGTTAGTTTAGTTGAGTTTAGTTTAGTTTAGTTTATTTTAGATTAGGTTAGGTTAGGTTAGTTTAGTTTAGTTTAGGTTGGATTATGTTAGATTAGCTTAGGTTAGGTTAGTTTGGCTAGGTTTAGTTTAGTTTACAATTTAGTTTAGTTTATAGTTTACTTTAGTTTTGTTTATAGTTTAGTTTATAGTTTAGTATAGTTTAGTTTAGTTTAATTTAGTTTAGCTAAGTTTAGTTTAGTTTAGTTTTGGGTGGGTTATGTTAGGTTAGGTTACGTTACGTTAGTTTAGTGTAGTTTAGGTTAGGTTAGGTTAGGTTAGTTTAGTTTAGTTGAGTTTAGTTTAGTTTAGATTAGGTTAAGTAAGATTAGGTTAGGTTAGGTTAGGTTAGGTTAGTTTAGTTTTGTTTATAGTTTAGTTTAGTTTAGTTTACATTTTCTTTATAGTTTAGTTAGTTTAGTTTATAGTTTAATTTAGTTTAGTTTAGTTTAGTTTACTTTTCATTAATTTAGGTTAATTAGTTTAGTTTAGTTTAGGTTAGGTTAAGTTAGGTTAGGTTAGGTTAGTTTAGTTTAGTATAGTTTAGTTTAGTTTAAAATATAGTATCTTTAGTTTATAATTTAGTTCATAGTTTTCCTTAGATTAGTTTATTTTAGGTTAGGTTAGAGTAGTTTAGTTTAGTTTAGTTTAGCTTAGGTTAGATTAGGTTAGGTTAATATAGTTTAGTTTAATTTAGTTTAGTTGAATTTAATTTAGTTTAGTTTAGTTTAGGTTAGGTTAGGTTTGTTTAGGTTAGATTAGGTTAGGTTATGTTAGATTAGGTTAGGTTAGGTTAGCTTACTTTAGTTTATTTTAGTTTCGGTTAGGTTGGGTTAGGTTAGGTTAGTTAAGTTTATTTTAGTTTAGTTTAGTTAAGTATAGTTTAGTTTATAGTTTACTTCAGTTTAATTTATAGCTTAGTTTATAGCTTAGTTTAGTTCATAGTTTAATTTATATTTAGGTTTAGTTTAGTTTAGTTTAGTAAAGTTTATTTTAGGGTAGCTTATGTTAGGTTAGGATAGGTTAGTATAGTTTATAGTTTAATTTATAGTTTACTTTAGTTTATAGTTTAGTTTATAGTTTAGTTTAGTTTAGTTTAGTTTATAATAGTTTAATTTAGTTTAGTTTAGGTTAAGATAGTTTAGTTTAGTGTAGTTTAGGTTAGGTTAGGCTAGGTTAAGTTATATTTGGTTAGTTTAGATTAGTTTAGTTTAGTTTAGTTTATAATTTAGATTAGTTTATTATTTATTTTAGTTTGGTTTAGTTTATAGTTTCGTTTATAGTTTAGTTTGGTTTAGTTTAGTTTAATTTAGTTTACATTAGATTAGTTTAGTTAGTTTTAGTTTAGGTTAGGTTAGATGAGGTTAGTTTAGTTTAGTTTAGTTCAATTTAGTTTATTTTAGCTTATAGTTCAGTTTAGTTTAGTTTATAGTTCAATTTATAGTTTAGTTTAGTTTAGTTTATCGTTAGTTTAGTTTAGTATAGTTTAGTTTAGTTTAGGTTACAGTAGGTTAGTTTAGATTAGTTTAGTATATCGCAGTTTAGGTTAGATTAAGTTAGGTTATTTTGTTTAGTTTAGTTTAGTTTAGTTTATAGTTTAGTTTATAGTTTAGTTTATAGTTTAGCTTAGATTAGTGTAGTTTAGTTTAGTTCAGTTTATTTTAGTTTAGTTTAGAATTGTTTCGTTTAGCTTAGGTTATGTTATATTAGGTTAGCTTAGGTTAGCTTAATTTACCCTAGTTTAGTTTGGGTTAGGTAAGGTTAAAATAGGTTAGTTAAATTTAGTTTAGTTTAGTTTAGTTAGGTTTAGTTTAGTTTATAGTTTTGTTTAGTTTAGTTATAGTTTAGTTTATAGTTTAGTTTAGATTATAATTTAATTTATAGTTAAGTTTAGTTTACTTTAGTTTAATTTAGTTTAGCTTTCTTTAGTTTCCTTTAGATTACTCTAGTTTAGGATATGTTAGGTTAGGTTAGTTTAGTTTAGTTTAGTTTAATTAAGGTTAATTTAGTTTAATTTAGTTTAGTTTAGGTTAGGTTAGGTTAGGTTAGTTAAGTTTAGTATAGTTTAGTTTAGTTTAAAATATAGTGTCTTTAGTTTATAGATTAGTTCATATTTTTGTTTAGTTTAGTTTAGTTTAGGTTATGTTAGAGTAGTTTAGTTTAGTTTAGTTTAGTTTAGGTTAGAATAGGTTAGGTTAGTGTAGATTAATTTAGTTTAGTTAATTGAAATTAATTTAGTTTTGTTTAGTTTAGTTTAGGTTAGTTTAGTTTAGTATAGGTTAGGTTAAGTTAGGTTAGCTTAGTTTAGTTTATAGTTTAGTTTAGTTTAGTTTAGTTTATAGTGTGGTTTATACTTTAGTTTATATTTTAGTTTATACTTTAGTTTAGTTTAGTGTAGTTTAGTTTGGTTTAGTTTAGTTTAGTTTAGTTTAAATTAGTTTCGTTTAGGTTAGGTTAAGTTAGAATAGGTTAGGTTAGGTAAGCTTAGTTTAGTTTAGTTTAGTTTACGTTAGGTTAGGTTAGGTTAGGTTAGGTTGGTTAAGTTCAGTTTAGTTTAGTTTAGTTAAGTTTAGTTTAGTTTATAATTTAGTTCAGTTTAGTTTATAGCTTAGTTTATAGTTTAGTTTAGTTTATAGTTTCATTTATAATTAAGTTTAGTTTAGTTTAGTTTAATTTACTTTAGTTTAGTTTATTTTAGGGTAGCTTATGTTAGGTTAGGTTAGTTTATAGTTTAATTTATAGTTTAGTTTAGTTTATAGTTTAGTTCAGTTTATAATAGTTTAGTTTAGGTTAGGTTGGGTTAGTTTAGTTTAGTTTAGTTTAGGTTAGGTTTGGCTATGTTAGGTTAGGATAGGTTAGTTCAGATTAGTTTAGTTTAGTTTAGTTTATAGTTTAGTTTACTTTAGTTTATTATTTAATTTAGTGTAGTTTAGTTTATAGTTTCGTTTATAGTTTAGTTTGGTTTAGTTTAGTTTATTTTAGTTTAGCTTAGATTAGTTTAGATTGTCTTAGGTTAGGTTAGGTTAGGTGAGATTAGTTTAATTTAGTAGAGTTTAATTTAGTTTAGATTATAGTTTAGTTTAGTTTAGTTCATAGTTCAATTTATAGATTAGTTTAGTTTATAGTTTATGTTATCGTTTAGTTTAGTTTAGATTAGTTTAGTTTAGGTCAGTTTAGGTTAGGTTAAGTTAGGTTAGGTTAGTTTAGATTAGTTTAGTTTAATTTATTTTAGTTTATAGTTTAGTTTATTTTAGTTTATAGATTAATTTAGTTTAGTTTAGTTTAGTTTAGATTAGGTTACGTTAGGTTAGGTTAATTTAGTTTAGAAAAGGTTAGGTTAGATTAGGTAAGGTTAATTTACTTTAGTAAAGTTTAGTTTAGTTTATTTTAGTTCAGTTTATAGTTTAGTTGAGTTTATAGTTTAGTTTACAATTTTGTTTCGTTTAGTTTAGTTTAGTTCAGTATAGTTAAGGTAAGGTTGGGTTAGGTTAGGTTAGTTTAGTTTAGTTTAGTTTATAGTTTAGTTTAATTTAGTTTACAGTTTAGTGTATTCTTTAGTTTATAGTGTAGTTTATAGTTTATTTTAATTTAGTGTAGTTTAGTTTGGTTTAGTTTAGTATAGTTTTGTTTACTTTAGGTTAGGTGAGATTATGTTAGATTAGGTTCGCTTACTTTAGTTTAGTTTAGTTTAGGTTAGGTTAGGTTAGGTTAGATTAGTTAACTTTAGTTTAGTTTAGTTTAGTTTTGTTTAGTTTATAGTTTAGTTTATAGTTTAGTTTAGTTTAGTTTATAGTTTAATTTATAATTTGGTTTACTTTAGTTTAATTTAGTTTATAGTATGTTAGGTTAGGTTAGGTTAGTTTAGTTTAGTTTAGGTTAGGTTAAGTTAGGTTAGTTTAGGTTAATTTAATTTAGTTGAGTTTAATTTAGTTTAGTTTAGTTTATAGTTTAATTTATAGTTTAGTTTACCTTATAGTTTAGTTTAATTAATTTATAGTTTAATTTAGTTTAGTTTAGTTTAATTCAGTTTAGTTTAGTTCATAGTTTTGTTTATAGTTTAGTTTAGTTTAGTTTAGTTTAAGTTATGTTAGGTTAGTTTAGTTTAGTTTAGTTTAGGTTAGGTTAGGCTAGGTTAGGTAAGTTTAATTTAGTTTAGTTTAGTTTAGTTAAGTTTAGTTTATAGTTTAGTTTATAGTTTAGTTTGTAGTTTAGTTTAGTTTAGTTTAGTTTGGTTTATTTTAGTTAAGGTTAAGTAATGTTAGGTTCGTTTAGTTTAATTTAGTTTAGTTTAGGTTACGTTAGATTAGGTTAGGGTAGTTAAGTTTAGTTTAGTTGAATTTAGTTTATAGTTTAATTTATAGTTTAGTTTAGTATACTTTATAGTTTAGTTTAGTTAATTTATAGTTTAATTTAGTTTAGTTTATTCTAGTTTAATTTAGTTTACTTTAGTTTATAGTTTTGTTTATAGTTTAGTTTAGTTTAGTTTAGGTTAATTTATGTTAGGTTAGTTTAGTTTAGATTAGTTTAGTTTAGATTAGGTTAGGTTAGGTTAGTGTAGTTTAGTTTAGTTTAGCTGAATTTTGTTTAGTTTAGTTTAGTTTAGGTTACGTTAGGTTAGTTTAGTTTAGTTTAGTTTAGTGTATGTTAGGTTAGGTTAGGTTAGTTTAATTTAGTTTAGTTTATTTTAGTTTATAATTTAGTTTAGTTTAGTTTATAATTTATTTTATAATTTAGTATACTTTAGTTTATAGATTAGTTTATAGTTTAGTTAATATTTTAGTTTATTTTAGTTTACGTTAGGTTAGGGAAGTTTAAGTTAGGTTAGGTTAGGTTAGTTTAGTTTAGTTTAGTTTATGTAAGGTTAGGTTAGGTTAGTTTGGGATAGTTTAGTTTAGTTTAGTTTTGTTTATATTTAGTTTAGTTTAATTTATTGTTCAGTTTATAGTTTAGTTTAGTTTAGTTTAGTTTAGGTTAGGTTGGGTTAGTTTAGTTTAGTTTAGGTTAGGTTAGCTTAAGTTAGGTTAATTTAGTTTAGTATAGTTTAGTTTAGTTTAGTTTAGTTTACAGTTTAGTTCATTTTATTTTATAGTTTAGTTTATAGTGTTGTTTAGTTTAGTTTAGTTTAGTTAATTTAGGTAAGGTTAGGTTAGGTTAGAGTAGTTTAGTTTAGGTTAGGTTATGATAGGTTAGTGCAGTTAAATTTAATTTTGTTTAGTTTAGTTGAATTAAATTTAGTTTATTTAGGTCAGTTTAGGTAAGTTAGTTTAGTTTATTTTAGTATAGGTTAGGTTACGTTAGGTAAGTTTAATTCAGTTTAGTTTAGTTTAGTTTATAGTTTAATTTATAGTTTTGCTTATAGTTATTTAGTTTTGTTTAGATTAGTTTAGTTTAGGTTAAATTATGTTAGGTTAGTTTAGTTTAGTTTAGTTTAGGTTAGGTTAGGTTGGGTTAGGTTAGTGTAGTTTCATTTAGTTTAGTTTAGTTTAGTATGTAGTTCAGTTCAGTTTTGTTTTGTTTAATTTAGTTTAGTTTATAGTTTAGTTGAGTTTAGGTTAGTTTATTTGAGTTTAGTTAGTTTAGTTTAGGTTAGGTTAGGTTAGGTTAGTTTAGTTTAGTTTAGGATAGGTTATGATAGATTAGGTTAGGTTAGGTTAGTTTGGTTTAGTTTAGTCTAGTTAAGTTTAGTTTAGTTTATACTTTAATTTAGTTTAGTTTATTTTATAGTTTAGTTAAGTTTTGTTTATAGTTTAGTTTGCAGTTTAGTATAGTTTAGTTTAGTTTAATTTAGTTTAGCTAAATTTAGTATAGTGTAGTTTAGTTTAGTTTATAGTTTAATTTATAATTTAGTTTAGTTTAGTTTAGTTTAATTTAGTTTAGAGTATGTTAGGTTAGGTTAGGTTAGTTTAGTTTAGTTTAGTTTAGGTTAGGTTAGGTTAGGTTAGGTTAGTTTAATTTATTTGAGATTAATTTAGTTTAGTTTATAGTTAATTTATAGTTTAGTTTAGTTTACTTTATAGTTTAGTTTAGTTAATTTATAGTTTAATTTAGTATAGTTTAGTTTAATTTAGTTTCGTTTAGTTTATAGTTTTGTTTATAGTTTAGCTTAGATTAGTTTAGTTTAGTTTAGGTTAAGTTATGTTAGGTTAGTTTAGTTTAGTTTAGTTCAGGTTCGTTTAGGTTAGGATAGGTAAGTTTAATTTAGTTCAGTTTAGTTTAGTTAAGTTTAGTTGATAGTTTAGTTTATAGTTTAGTATGTAATTTAGTTTAGTTTAGTTTAGTTTAGTTTACGTTAAGTTATGTTAGGTTCGTTTGGTTTAGTATAGGTTAGGTTAGGTTAGGTAAGTTTAATTCAGTATAGTTTAGTTTAGTTTATAGTTTAATTTATAGTTTTGTTTATAGTTAGTTTAGTTTAGTTTAGTTTAGTTTAGGTTAAATTATGTTAGGTTAGTTTAGTTTAGTTTATTTTAGGTTAGGTTAGGTTGGGTTAAGTTAGTGTAGTTTCATTTAGTTTGGTTTAATGTAGTTTAGTTTATAATGTTGTTCCGTTTAGTTTAGTTTTGTTTAATTTAGTTTAGTTTATAGTTTAGTTGAGTTTAGTTTAGGTTTGGTTAGGTTAGGTTATATTAGTTTAGTTTAGTTGAGTTTAGTTTAGTTTAGGTTAGGTTAGGTTAGGTAAGGTTAGGTTAGGTAAGGTTAGGTTAGTTTAGTTTAGTCTAGTTTATGTTAGGTTAGGTTAGTTTAGTTTAGTTTAGTCTAGGTTAGCTTTCGCTAGGGTAAGTTAGGTTAGGTTAGTTTGGATTAGTTTAGTTTAGTTTATATTTTAGTTTACTTTAGTTTATTATTTAATTTAGTGTAGTTTAGTTTATAGTTTCGTTTATAGTTTAGTTTGGTTTAGTTTAGTTTTTTTTAGTTTAGCTTAGATTAGTTTAGTTTGTCTTAGGTTAGGTTAGGTTAGGTAAGATTAGTTTAATTTAGTTGAGTTTAATTTAGTTTAGTTTAGTTTATATTTTAGTTTAGTTTAGTCTATAGTTCAGTTAGGTTAGCTTACTTTAGTTTAGTTTAGTTTAGGTTAGGTTAGGTTAGGTTAGTTTATTTAACTTTGGTTTAGTTTAGTTTAGTTTAGTTTATAGTTTAGTTTATAGTTTAGTTTATATTAGTTTAGTTTATAGTTTAATTTATAATTTAGTTTACTTTAGTTTAATTTAGTTTACAGTAGGTTAGGTTAAGTTAGGTTAGGTTAGGTTAATTTAGTTTAGTTGAGTTTAATTTAGTTTAGTTTATAGTTTAATTTATAGTTTAGTTTAGTTTACCTTATAGTTTAGTTTAGTTAATTTATATTTTAATTTAGTTTAGTGTAGTTTAATTTAGTTTAGTTTAGTTCATAGTTTTGTTTATAGTTTAGTTTAGTTTAGTTTAGTTTAGGTTATGTTAGGTTAGTTTAGTTTAGTTTAGTTTGGGTTAGGTTAGGCTAGGGTAGGTAAATTTAATTTAGTTTTGTTTAATTTAGTTAAAAGTAGTTTGTAGTTTAGTTTATAGTTTAGTTTGTAGTTTAGCTTAGTTTAGTTTAGTTTGGTTTAGTTTAGTTTAGGTTAAGTAATGTTTGGTTCGTTTTGTTTAATTTAGTTTAGATTAGGTTACGTTAGAATAGGTTAGGGTTGTTAAGTTTAGTTTAATTGAATTTATTTTGTAGTTTAATTTATAGTTTAGTTTAGTTTACTTTATAGTTTAGTTTAGTTAATTTATAGTTTATTTTATTTTAGTTTAATCTAGTTTATTTTAGTTTACTTTAGTTTATAGTTTTTTTATAGTTTAGTTTAGTTTAGTTTAGGTAAATTTATGTTAGGTTTGTTTAGTTTAGTTTAGTTTAGGTTAGGTTAGGTTAGGATAGGTTAGTGTAGTTTAGTTTAGTTTAGCTGAATTTTGTTTAGTTTAGTTTAGTTTAGGTTACCTTAGGTTAGTTTAGTTTAGTGTATGTTAGGTTAGGTTAGGTTAGTTTAATTTAGTTTAGTTTATTTCAGTTTATAGTTTAGTTTAGTTTAGTTTATAATTTATTTTATAATTTAGTATACTTTAGTTTATAGATTAGTTTATTGTTTAGTTAATATTTTAGTTTATTTTAGTTTACGTTTGGTTAGGTTAGGCAAGGTTAGGTTAGGTTAGGTTAGGTTAGTTTAGTTTAGTTTAGTTTATGTAAGGTTAGGTTAGGTTAGTTTGGTATAGTTTAGTTTAGTTTAGTTTTGTTTATAGTTTAGTTTAGTTTAGTTTATTGTTCAGTTTATAGTTTATTTTAATTTAGTTTAGGTTAGGTTGGGTTAGTTTAGTTTAGTTTAGGTTAGGTTAGGTTAAGTTACGTTAATTTAGTTTAGTATAGTTTAGTTTAGTTTAGTTTATAGTTTAGTTCATTTTATTTTATGGTTTAGTTTATAGTTTGGTTTAGTTTAGTTTTGTTTAGTTAATTTAGGTTAGATTAAGTTAGGTTAGAGTAGTTTAGTTTAGGTTAGGTTATGATAGGTTAGTGCAGTTTAATTTAATTTAGTTTAGTTTAGTTGAATTTAATTTAGTTTAGTTAGGTCAGTTTAGGTAAGTTAGGTTAGTTTAGTTTAGTATAGGTTAGGTTACGTTAGGTAAGTTTAATTCAGTTTAGTTTAGTTTAGTTTATAGTTTAATTTATAGTTTTGCTTATAGTTAATTTAGTTTTGTTTAGTTTAGTTTAGTTTAGGTTAAATTATTTTAGGTTAGTTTAGTTTAGTTTAGTTTAGGTTAGGTTAGGTTGGGTTAGGTTAGTGTAGTTTCATTAATTTAGTTTATTTTAGTTTAGTTTAGTATGTAGTTCAATTAAGTTTTGTTTTGTTTAATTTAGTTTAGTTTATAGTTTAGTTGAGTTTAGGTTAGTTTAGTTGAGTTTTGCCTAGTTTAGTTTAGTTTAGGTTAGGTTAGGTTAGGTTAGTTTATTTTAGTTTAGAATAGGTTATGATAGATTAGGTTAGATTAGGTTGGTTTGGTTTAGTTTAGTCTAGTTAAGTTTAGTTTAGTTTATACTTTAGTTTAGTTTAGTTTATTTTATAGTTTAGTTAAGTTTTGTTTATAGTTTAGTTTGCAGTTTAGTATAGTTTAGTTTAGTTTAATTTAGTTTAGCTAAGTTTAGTTTAGATTAGTTTAGTTTAGTTTATAGTTCAATTTATAATTTAGTTTGGTTTAGTTTAGTTTAATTTAGTTTAGAGTAGGTTAGGTTAAGTTAGTTTAGTTTAGTTTAGTTTAATTTAGGTTAGGTTAGCTTAGTTTAATTTATTTGAGTTTAATTTAGTTTAGTTTAGTTTATAGTTTAATTTATAGTTTAGTTTAGTTTACTTTATAGTTTAGTTTAGTTAATTTATAGTTTAATTTAGTTTAGTTTATTTTAATTTAGTTTCGTTTAGTTTATAGTTTGGTTTATAGTTTCGCTTAGTTTAGTTTAGTTTAGTTTAGTTTAGGTTAAGTTATGTTAGGTTAGTTTAGTTTAGTTTAGTTCAGGTTCGGTTAGGTTAGGTTAGGTAAGTTTAATTTAGTGCAGTTTAAATAGTTAAGTTTAGTTTATAGCTTAGTTTATAGTTTAGTTTAGTTTATAGTTTCATTTATAGTTAAGTTTAGTTTAGTTTAGTTTAATTTACTTTAGTTTAGTTTATTTTAGGGTAGCTTATGTTAGGTTAGGTTAGTTTATAGTTTAATTTATAGTTTAGTTTAGTTTATAGTTTAGTTCAGTTTATAATAGTTTAGTTTAGGTTAGGTTGGGTTAGTTTAGTTTAGTTTAGTTTAGGTTAGGTTAAGTAATGTTTGGTTCGTTTTGTTTAATTTAGTTTAGATTAGGTTACGTTAGATTAGGTTAGGGTAGTTAAGTTTAGTTTAATTGAATTTATTTTGTAGTTTAATTTATAGTTTAGTTTAGTTTACTTTATAGTTTAGTTTAGTTAATTTATAGTTTATTTTATTTTAGTTTAATCTAGTTTAATTTAGTTTACTTTAGTTTATAGTTTTGTTTATAGTTTAGTTTAGTTTAGTTTAGGTTAATTTATGTTAGGTTTGTTTAGTTTAGATTAGTTTAGGTTAGGTTAGGTTAGGATAGGTTAGTGTAGTTTAGTTTAGTTTTGCTGAATTTTGTTTAGTTTAGTTTAGTTTAGGTTACCTTAGGTTAGTTTAGTTTAGTGTATGTTAGGTTAGGTTAGGTTAGTTTAATTTAGTTTAGTTTATTTCAGTTTATAGTTTAGTTTAGATTAGTTTATAATTTATTTTATAATTTAGTATACTTTAGTTTATAGATTAGTTTATTGTTTAGTTAATATTTTAGTTTATTTTAGTTTACGTTAGGTTAGGTTAGGCAAGGTTAGGTTAGGTTAGGTTAGGTTAGTTTAGTTTAGTTTAGTTTATGTAAGGTTAGGTTAGGTTAGTTTGGTATAGTTTAGTTTAGTTTAGTTTTGTTTATAGTTTAGTTTAGTTTAGTTTATTGTTCAGTTTATAGTTTATTTTCGTTTAGTTTAGGTTAGGTTGG
This sequence comes from Metallyticus violacea, assembly GCA_030762175.1. Taxonomy (NCBI): domain Eukaryota; kingdom Metazoa; phylum Arthropoda; class Insecta; order Mantodea; family Metallyticidae; genus Metallyticus; species Metallyticus violacea. The sequence goes on along the minus strand of CM060835.1, from coordinate 97,025,532 downwards.
GTTAGTTTAGTTTTGTTTAGGTTAGGTTAGGTTAAGTTACGTTAATTTAGTTTAGTATAGTTTAGTTTAGTTTAGTTTAGTTTATAGTTTAGTTCATTTTATTTTATAGTTTAGTTTATAGTTTGGTTTAGTTTAGTTTTGTTTAGTTAATTTAGGTTAGATTAGGTTAGGTTAGAGTAGTTTAGTTTAGGTTAGGTTATGATAGGTTAGTGCAGTTTAATTTAATTTAGTTTAGTTTAGTTGAATTTAATTTAGTTTAGTTAGGTCAGTTTAGGTAAGTTAGGTTAGTTTAGTTTAGTATAGGTTAGGTTACGTTAGGTAAGTTTAATTCAGTTTAGTTTAGTTTAGTTTATAGTTTAATTTATAGTTTTGCTTATAGTTAATTTAGTTTTGTTTAGTTTAGTTTAGTTTAGGTTAAATTATTTTAGGTTAGTTTAGTTTAGTTTAGTTTAGGTTAGGTTAGGTTGGGTTAGGTTAGTGTAGTTTCATTAATTTAGTTTATTTTAGTTTAGTTTAGTATGTAGTTCAATTAAGTTTTGTTTTGTTTAATTTAGTTTAGTTTATAGTTTAGTTGAGTTTAGGTTAGTTTAGTTGAGTTTTGCCTAGTTTAGTTTAGTTTAGGTTAGGTTAGGTTAGGTTAGTTTATTTTAGTTTAGAATAGGTTATGATAGATTAGGTTAGATTAGGTTGGTTTGGTTTAGTTTAGTCTAGTTAAGTTTAGTTTAGTTTATACTTTAGTTTAGTTTAGTTTATTTTATAGTTTAGTTAAGTTTTGTTTATAGTTTAGTTTGCAGTTTAGTATAGTTTAGTTTAGTTTAATTTAGTTTAGCTAAGTTTAGTTTAGATTAGTTTAGTTTAGTTTATAGTTCAATTTATAATTTAGTTTAGTTTAGTTTAGTTTAATTTAGTTTAGAGTAGGTTAGGTTAGGTTAGTTTAGTTTAGTTTAGTTTAGTTTAGGTTAGGTTAGGTTAGTTTAATTTATTTGAGTTTAATTTAGTTTAGTTTAGTTTATAGTTTAATTTATAGCTTAGTTTAGTTTACTTTATAGTTTAGTTTAGTTAATTTTTTAGTTTAATTTAGTTTAGTTTAGTTTAATTTAGTTTCGTTTAGTTTATAGTTTGGTTTATAGTTTCGCTTAGTTTAGTTTAGTTTAGTTTAGGTTAAGTAATGTTAGGTTAGTTTAGTTTAGTTTAGTTCAGGTTCGGTTAGGTTAGGTTAGGTAAGTTTAATTTAGTTCAGTTTAAATAGTTAAGTTTAGTTTATAGTTTAGTTTATAGTTTAGTTTGTAGTTTAGTTTAATTTAGTTTAGTTTAGTTTAGGTTAAGTTATGTTAGGTTCATTTAGTTTAATTTAGTTTAGATTAGGTTAGGTTAGGTTAGGGTATTTAAGTTTAGTTTAATTGAATTTAGTTTAGTTTAGTTCAGTTTAGGTTAGGTTAGGTTAGTTTATTTTAGTTGAGTTTAGGTTAGGTTAGGTTAGGTTAGGTTAGTTTAGTTTAGTTTAGTTTATTTAAGTGTAGTTTAGATTATAGTTCAGTTTAGTTTAGTTTTGTTTAATTTAGTTTAGTTTATAGTTTAGTTGAGTTTAGGTTAGATTAGTTGAGTTTAGTTTAGTTTAGTTTAGTTTATTTTAGGTTAGGTTAGGTTAGTTTGGCTTAGTTTAGTCTAGTTAGAGGTTAGTTTATTTTAGTTTAGTTTATAGTTTAGTTTAGTTTTGTTTAAAGTTTAGTTTATAGTTTAGTATAGTTTAGTTTAGTTTAATTTAGTTTAGCTAAGTTTAGTTTAGTTTAGTTTTGGGTAGGTTTTTTTAGGTTAGGTTAAGTTAGTTTAGTTTAGTTTAGGTTAGGTTAGGTTAGGTAAGGTTAGTTTAGTTTAGTTGAGTTTAGTTTAGGTTAGGTTAGGTTAAGTAAGATTAGGTTAGGTTAGGTTAGTTTAGTTTAGTTTAGTTTATGTTAGGTTAGGTTAGTTTAGTTTAGTTTTGTTTATAGTTTAGTTTAGTTTATTTTATAGTTTAGTTTATAGTTTAGTTAGTTTAGTTTATAGTTTAATTTAGTTTAGTTTAGTTTAGTTTAGTTTAATTTAGGTTAATTTAGTTTAGTTTAGTTTAGGTTAGGTTAAGTTAGGTTAGTTTAGTTTAGTTTAGTATAATTTAGTTTAGCTTAAAATATAGTATCTTTAGTTTATAGTTTAGTTCATAGTTTTCTTTAGATTAGTTTAGTTTAGGTTAGGTTAGAGTAGTACACTTTAGTTTAGTTTAGTTTAGTTTAGGTTAGATTAGGTTAGGTTAGTGTAGTTTAGTTTAATTTAGTTTAGTTGAATTTAATTTAGTTTAATTTAGTTTAGGTTAGGTTAGGTTAGTTTAGGTTAGATTTAGTTAGGTTAGTGTAGTTTAGTTTAGTTTAGTTTAGTTTGTAGTTTCGTTTAATTTAGTGTAGTTTAGTTTGGTTTAGTTTTGTTTAGTTTAGTTTACTTCAGTTTCGTTTAGGTTAGGTTATGTTAGATTAGGTTAGCTTGGGTTAGCTTAGTTTAGTTTTGTTTACTTTCGGTTAGGTTAGGATAGGTTAGGTTAGTTTAGGTTAGACTTAGTTAGGTTAGTGTAGTTAAGTTAGGTTTAGTTTAGTTTGTAGTTTAGTTTAGTTTAGTGTAGTTTAGTTGAGTTTAGTTTAGTTTATAGTTTAGTTCAGTTTAGTTTATAGCTTAGTTTAGTTTAGTTTATTTTAGGTTAGCTTATGTTAGGTTAGGTTTAGTTAGTTTAGTTTATAGTTTAATTTATGGTTTACTTTAGTTTATAGTTTAGTTTATAGTTTAGTTTAGTTTAGTTTATAATAGTTTAGTTTAGGTTAGGTTGGGACGGTTTAGTTTAGTTTAGTTTAGGTTAGGTTAGGTTAGGTTGACTAGGTTAAGTTATGTTAGGTTAGTTTAGATTAGTTTAGTTTAGTTTAGTTTATAGCTTAGTTTACTTTAGTTTATTATTAAATTTAGTTTAGTTTAGTTTATAGTTTCATTTATAGTTTAGTTTGATTTAGTTCAGTTTAATTTAGTTTACCTTAGATAAGTTTAGTTTGTTTTAGGTTAGGTTAGGTTAGGTGAGGTTAGTTTAATTTAGTTTAGTTTAATTTAGATTAGTTTAGTTTATAGTTTAGTTTAGTTAAGTTTATAGTTCAATTTATAGTTTAGTTTAGTTTAGTTTATAGTTTAGTTTATCGTTTAGTTTAGTTTAGTATAGTTTAGTTTAGTTTAGGTTAGAGTAGGTTAGTTTAGATTAGTTTAGTTTAGGGCAGTTTAGGTTAGTTTAAGTTACGTTATTTTGTTGAGTTTGGTTTAGTTTAGTTTAGTTTAGTTTAGTTTATAGTTTAGTTTATAGTTTAGTTTATAGTTTAGTTTATAGTTTAGTTTAGATTAGTGTAGTATAGTTTGGTTTAATTTATTTTAGTTTAGTTTTGTTTAGTTTCGTTTAGCTTAGGTTATGTTACATTAGGTTAGCTTAGGTTAGCTTAGTTTACCCTGGTTTAGTTTAGGTTAGGTAAGGTTAGAATAGGTTAGTTAAGTTTAGTTTAGTTTAGTTAAGTTAGGTTTAGTTTTGTTTATAGTTTAGTTTAGATTAATTTAGTTTATAGTTCAATTTATAGTTTAATTTAGTTTATAGTTTAGTTTATCGTTTAGTTTAGTTTAGTTTAGTTTAGTATAGTTTAGGTTAGGTTAGTTTAGATTAGTTTAGTTAGGGTCAGTTTAGGTTAGGTTAAGTTAGGTTAGGTTAGTTTAGTTTTGTTTATAGTTTAGTTTATTTTAGTTTACATTTTATTATACAGCTCAGTATAGTTTAGTTTAGTATAGTATAGTTTACTTTAATTTAGGTTAGGTTGGGTTAGTTTAGTTTAGTTTATAGTTTAGTTTAGTTTAGTTTAAAGTTTAGTTTATCCTTTAGTTTATAGTGTAGTTTATAGTTTAGTTTAATTTAGTGTAGTTTAGTTGGGTTAGTTTAGTATAGTTTAGTTTACTTTAGGTTAGGTTAGATTATGTTAGGTTTGGTTAGCTTACTTTAGTTTAGTTTAGTTTAGGTTAGGTTAGGTTAGTATAGTTTAGTTAACTTTGGTTTAGTTTAGTTTAGTTTAGTTTATAGTTTAGTATATAGTTTAGTTTAGTTAAGTTTATAGTTTAATTTATAATTTATTTTAGTTTAGTTTAATTTAGTTTAGAGTAGGTTAGGATAGGTTAGGTTAGTTTAGTTTAGTTTAGGTTAGGTAAGGTTAGGTTAGGTTAATTTAGTTTAGTTTATAGTTTAGTTTAGTTTAGTTTATAATTTATTCTATAATTTAGTATACTTTAGTTTATAGATTAGTTTATAGTTTAGTTAAAATTTTAGTGTAGTTTATTTTAGTTTAGGTTAGGTTACGGAAGGTTAGGTTAGGTTAGTTTAGATTAGTTTGGTTTATGTAAAGTTAGGTTAGGTTAGTTTAGTATAGTTTAGTTTACTTTTGTTTACAGTTTAGTTAAGTTTAGTTTATAGGTCAGTTTATAGTTTAGTTTAATTTAGGTTAGGTTGGGTTAGTTCAGTTTAGTTTAGTTTGGGTTAGGTTAGGTCAGTTTAGTTTAGTTTACAGTTTAGTTTATTTTTAGTTTGTAGTGTAGTTTATAGTTTAGTTTAATTTAGTGTAGTTTAGTTTGGTTTAGTTTAGTATAGTTTCGTTTACATTAGGTTATATTAGATTGGGTTAGGTTAGGGTGGCTTACTTTAGTTTAGTTTAGTTTAAGTTAGGTTAGGTTAGGTTAGTTTAGTTTAGTTAAGTTTAGTTTAATTTAGTTTAGTTTAGTTTAGTGTATAGTTTAGGTAATCGTTTAGTTTAGTTTAGATTAGTTTAGTTTAGGTCAGTTTAGTTTAGGTTAAGTGAGCTTAGGTTAGTTTAGATTAGTTTAGTTTAACTTAGTTTAGTTTATAGTTTAGTTCATTTTAGTTTGTATTTTAATTTAGATTAGTTTAGCTTAGTTTAGGTTGGGTTATGTTAGATTAGGTTAGATTAGGTTAGTTTGGTTTAGTTTAGTCTAGTTAAATTTAGTTTAGTTATACTTTAGTTTAGTTTAGTTTAGTTTATAGTTTAGTTTAGTTTCCTTTATAGTTAAGTATATAGTTTAGTATAGTTTAGTTTAATTTAATTTAGTTTAGCTAAGTTTAGTTTAGTTTAGTTTAGTTTTGGGTAGGTTATGTTAGGTTAGGTTAGGTTAGTTTAGTTTAGTTTAGGTTAGGTTAGGTTAGGTTAGGTTAGGTTAGGTTAGTTTAGTTTAGTTGCGTATAGTTTAGTTTAGGTTAGGTTAGGTAAGGTTATGTTAGGTTAGGTTAGTTTAGTTTAGTCTAGTTTATGTTAGGTTAGGTTAGTTTAGTTTAGTTTTGTTTTGTTTATAGATTAGTTTAGTTTAGTTTATAGTTTAGTTCATAGTTTATTTTAGTTTTATATATAGTTTAATTTAGTTTAGTTTAGTTTAATTTAGGTTAATTTAGTTCAGTTTAGGTTAGGTTAGGTTAGGTTAAGTTAGTTCAGTTTAATGTAGTTTAGTTTAGTTTAAAATATAGTATCTTTAGTTTATAGTTTAGTTCATAGTTTTGTTTAGTTTAGTTTAGTTTAGGTTAGGTTAGAGTGGTTTAGTTTAGTTTAGTTTAATTTAGTTTAGGTTAGATTAGGTTAAGTTAGTGTAGTTTAGTTTAGTTGAATTTGGTTACCTTAGTTTAGTTTAGGGTAGGTTAGGTTGGTTTAGTTTTAGTATAGGTTTGGTTCAGTTAGCTTAGGTTAGATTAGTTTAGTTTAGTTTAATTTAGTTTAGTTTATAGTTTAGTTTATTTTAGTTTGTAGTTTAATTTAGTTTAGTTTAGTTTAATTTATTTTAGGTTAGGTTAGGTTAGGCTAGTTTTGTTTAGTTTAGTTTGGGTTATGATTGATTAGGTTAGATTAGGTTAGTTTGGTTTAGTTTAGTCTAGTTAAATTTAGTTTATATATACTTTAGTTTAGTGTAGTTTAGTTTAAAGTTTAGTTTAGTTTTGTTTATAGTTAAGTTTATAATTTAGTATAGTTTAGTTTAGTTTAATATAGTTTAGCTAAGTTTAGTTTAGTTTAGTTTAGTTTAGTTTTGGGTAGGTTATGTTAGGTTAGGTTAGGTTTGTTTAGTTTAGTTTAGGTTAGTGTAGGTTAGGTTAGGTTAGTTTAGTTTAGTTGAGCTTAGTTTAGTTTAGGTTAGGTTAGGTAAGTTTAGGTTAGGTTGGGTTAGGTTAGTTTAATTCAGTCTAGTTTATGTTAGGTTAGGTTAGTTTAGTTTAGTTAGGTTTTGTTTATAGTTTAGTTCAGAGTTTATTTTAGTTTAATATATATTTTAATTTAGTTTAGTTTAGTTTAATTTAGGTTAATTTAGTTTAGTTTAGTTTAGGTTAAGTTAGGTTAGTTCAGTTTAGTATAGTTTAGTTTAGTTTAAAATATAGTATCTTTAGTTTATAGTTTTGTTTATAGTTTTGTTTAGTTTAGTTTAGTTTAGTTTAGGTTAGGTTAGAGTAGTTTTGTTTAGTTTAGTTTAATTTAGGTTAGATTAGGTTAGGTTAGTGTAGTTTAGTTTAGTTTAGTTTAGTTGAATTTAGTTTAGTTTAGTTTAGTTTAGGGTAGGTTAGGTTGGTTTAGTTTTAGTATAATTTAGTTTCAGTTAGGTTAGGTTAGTTTAGTTTAGTTTAGTTTATAGTTTAGTTTATACTTTAGTTTATATTTTACTTTATAATTTAGTTTAGTTTAGTGTAGTTTAGTTTGGTTTAGTTTTGTTTAGTTAATTTTGTTTAGTTTCGTTTAGGTTAGGTTATGTTAGATTAGGTTAGATTACGTTAGGTAATCTTAGTTTAGTTTACTTTACTTTAAGTTAGGTTTGGTTAGGTTAGGTTAGTTAAGATTATTTTAGTTTGTTTATTTAGGTTTAGTTTAGTTTATAATTTAGTTCAGTTTAGTTTATAGCTTAGTTTATAGTTTAGTATAGTTTATAGTTTAATTTATAGTTAAGTTTAGTTTAGTTCAGTTTAATTAAGTTTAGCTTAGTTTAGTTTAGTTCAGTTTAGGTTATTTTAGGGTAGCTTATGTTAGGTTAGGTTAGGTTAGTTTAGTTTATAGTTTAATTTATAGTTTAGTTTAGTTTATAGTTTAGTTTATAGTTTAGTTTAGTTTAGTTTATAGTTTAGTTTATTTTAACTTATAATAGTTTAAGTTAGTTTAGGTTAGGTTAGGTTAGTTTACTTTAGTTTAGTTTAGGTTAGGTTAGGCTAGGTTAAGTTAGGTTAGGTTAGTTTAGATTAGTTTAGTTTAGTTTAATTTATAGTTTAGTTTATTTTAGTTTATTATTTAATATAGTTTAGTTTAGTTTATAGTTTCGTTTACAGCTTAGTTTGGTTTAGTTTAGTTTAATTTAGTTTAGCTTAGATTAGTTTAGTTTGTTTTAGGTTAGGTTAAGTTAGGTGAGGTTAGTTTAGTTTAGATGAGTTTAATTTAGTTTAGTTTAGTTTATAGTTTAGTTTAATTTACTTTAGTTTATAGTTCAATTTATAGTTTAGTTTAGTTTAGTTTATACTTTAGTTTATCGCTTAGATTAGTTTAGTTTAGTATAGTTTAGGTTAGGTTAGGTTAGTTTAGATTAGTTTAGTTTAGGTCAGTTTAGGTTAGGTTAAGTTAGGTTAGGTTAGTTTAGTTTTGTTTATAGTTTAATTTATTTTAGTTTACAGTTTATTGTACAGCTCAGTTTAGTTTAGTTTAGTATAGTATAGTTTACTTTAGTTTAGGTTAGGTTAGGTAAGGTTAATTTGGATTAAATTAGTTTAGTTTAGCTTTGTTTATAGTTTAATTTACTTTAGTTTATAGCTTAATTTAGTTTACTTTAGGTTATTTTAATTTGGTTTAGTTTAGTTTAGTTTAGTTTAGGTTAGGTTAGTTTAGTTTAGTATAGGTTATGTTAGATTATTTTAGTTTAATTCAGTTTAGTTTAGTTTAATTTATAGTTTAATTTATAGTTATTTTTACAGTTAATTTAGTTTAGTTTAGTTTAGGTTAAATTATGTTAATTTACTTTAGTTTAGTTTAGGTTAGGTTAGGTTGGGTTAGGTTAGTGTAGTTTAATTTAGTTTAGTTGAATTTAGTTTAGTTTATTTTAGTTTAGGTTACGTTAGGTTAGTTTAGTTTAGTTTAGTGTAGTTTAGTTTTGTTTGGTTAGGTTAGGTTAGGTTAGTTTAGATTAGTTTAGGTTAGGTTATGTTAGATTAGGTTAGGTTAGGTTAGTTTGGTTTAGTTTAGTCTAGTTAAGTTTAGTTCAGTTTATTCTTTAGTTTAGTTTAGTTTATTTTATAGTTTAGTTTAGTTTGGTTTATAGTTTAGTTTGCAGTTTAGTATAGTTTAGTTTAGTTTAATTTAGTTTAGGTTAACTAAGGTTAGGTTAGGTTAGGTTAGGTTAGTTTAGTTTAGTTTAGTTTATAAATTAGTTTATAGTTTAGTTTAGTTTAGTTTAGTGTGGGTTAGGATAAGTAAGGTTAGGTTAGTTTAGTTTAGTTTAGTTTATACTTTAGTTCAGTCTATAGTTTAGTTTAGTTTAGTTTATAATAGTTTAGTTTAGGTTAAGTTAGGTTAGTTTAGTTTAGTTTAGTTTAGTTTAGGTTAGATTTGGCTGGGTTAAGTTAGGTTAGGTTAGTTTAGGCTAGTTTAGTTTAGTTTAGTTTATAGTTTAGTTTGCTTTAGTTTTTTATTTAATTTAGTGTAGTTTAGTTTATAGTTTAATTTATAATTTAGTTTAGTTTAGTTTATCTTTTAGTTTTTCGTTTAGTTTAGTTTAGATTAGTTTAGTTTAGGTCAGTTTAGGTTAGGTTAAGTTAGGTTAGGTTAGTTTAGATTAGTTTAGTTTAGTTTATAGTTTAGTTTATTTTAGTTTACAGTTTAATTTAGTTTAATTTAGTTTAGTTTAGTTTACTTTAGGTTAGGTAAGGTTAGGTTAATTTAGTTTAGTTTAGGTTAGGTTAGGTAAGTTTAATTTAGTTTAGTTTGGTTTATATTAATTTATAATTTAGTTTATAGTTTTTTATAGTTTAGTTTAGTTTATAGTTTAATTTAGTTTAGTTTAGTTTAGTTTAATTTAGGTTAGGTTAGTTTATTTTAGTTTAGTTTAGTTTATAGTTTAGATTAGTTTAGTTTACAGGTTAGTTTATCCTTTAGTTTATAGTGTAGTTTATAGTTTAGTTTAATTTAGTGTAGTTTAGTTTGGTGTAGTTTAGTATAGTTTTGTTTACCTTAGGTTAGGTGAGATAATGTTAGGTTAGGTTAGTTTACTTTAGTTTAGTTTAGGTTAGGTTAGATTAGGTTAGTTTAGTTAACTTTGGTTTAGTTTAGTTTAGTTAGTTTAGTTTATAATTTAGTTTATAGTTATGTTTAGTTTAGTTTATAGTTTAATTTATAATTTAGTTTAGTTTAGTTTAGTTTAGTTTAATTTAATTTTGAGTATGTTAGGTTAGGTTAGGTTAATTTAGTTTAGTTGAGTTTAATTTAGTTTAGTTTAGTTTAGTTTATAATTTAATTTATAGTTTAGTTTAGTTTACTTTATAGTTTAGTTTAGTTAATTTATAGTTTAATTTAGTTTAGTTTAGTTTAATTTAGTTTAGTTTAGATTATAGTTTTGTTTATAGTTTAGTTTAGTTTATTTTAGGTTAAGTTATGTTAGGTTCGTTTAGTTTAATTTAGTTTAGATTAGGTTACGTTAGATTAGGTTAGGGTAGTTAAGTTTAGTTTAGTTGAATTTAGTTTATAGTTTAATTTATAGTTTAGTTTAGTTTAGTTTATAGTTTAGTTTAGTTAATTTACAGTTTAATATACTTTAGTTTAGTCTAGTTTAATTTAGTTTACTTTAATTTATAATTTTGTTTATAGTGTAGTTTAGTTTAGTTTTGTTTAGTTTAGGTTAATTTATGTGAGGTTAGTTTAGTTTAGATTAGGTTATGTTAGGTTAGGTTAGGCTAATGTAGTTTAGTTTAGTTTAGCTAAATTTTGTTTAGTTTAGTTTAGGATACGTTAGGTTAGTTTAGTTTAGTTAAGTGTATGTTAGGTTAGGTTAGGTTAGTGTAATTTAGTTTAGTTTATTTTAGTTTATAGTTTAGTTTAGTTTACTTTATAATTTATTTTATAGTTTAGTATACGTTAGTTTATAGATTAGTTTATAGTGTAGATAATATTTTAGTTTAGTTTAGTTTAGATTAGGTTAGGGAAGGTTAGGTTAGGTTAGTTTATTTTAGTTTAGTTTATGTAAGGTTAGGTTAGGTTAGTTTGGTATAGTTTAGTTTAGTTTTGTTTGTAGTTTAGTTTAGTTTAGTTTATAGTTCAGTTTATAGTTTAGTTTAGTTTAGTTTAGTTTAGTTTAGTTAGTTTAGGTTAGGTTAGTTTAGAGTAGTTTAGTTTAGGTTAGGTTATGATTGGTTAGTGCAGTTTAATTTAATTTAATTTAGTTTAGTTGAATTTAATTTATTTTAGTTAGGTCAGTTTAGGTAAGTTAGATTAGTTTAGTTTAGTATAGGTTAGGTTAGATTAGGTTGGGTTAAGTTAGTGTAGTTTCATTTAGTTTGGTTTATTTTAGTTTAGTTTAATATGAGGTTCCGTTTAGTTTAGTTTTGTTTAATTTAGTTTAGTTTATAGTTTAGTTGAGTTTAGGTTAGTTTAGTTGAGTTTAGTTTAGTTTAGTTTAGTTTAGGTTAGGTTAGGTTAGGTTAGATTAACTTTGTTTAAGATAGGTTATGTTAGATTAGGTTAGGTTAGTTTGCTTTAGTTTAGTCTAGTTAAGTTTAGTTTAGTTTATACTTTAGTTTAGTTTACTTTATTTTATAGTTTAGTTAAGTTTTGTTTATAGATTAGTTTGCAGTTTAGTATGTTTAGTTTAGTTTAATTTAGTTTAGCTAAGTTTAGTTTAGTTTAGTTTATAGTTTAATTTATAATTTAGTTTAGTTTAGTTTAATTTAGTTTAGGTTAGGTTAGGTTAGTTTAATTTAGTTGAGTTTAATTTAGTTTAGTTTAGTTTATAGTTTAATTTATAGTTTAGTTTAGTTTACTTTATATTTTAGTTTAGCTAATTTATAGTTTAATTTAGTTAAGTTTAGTTTAATGTAGTTTAGTTTAGTTTAGTTTGTAGTTTAGTTTAGTTTAATTTAGTTTAGTTTAGGTTAAGTTATGTTTGGTTCGTTTAGTTTAATTTAGTTTAGATTAGGTTAGATTACATTACGTTAAGGCAGTTAAGTTCAGTTTAGTTGAATTTAGGTTATAGTTTGATTTATTGTTTAGTTTAGTTTACTTTATAATTTAGTTTAGTTAATTTATAGTTTAATTTATTTTAGTTTAGTTTAGTTTAATTTAGTTTACTTTAGTTCATAGTTTGGTTTATAGTTTAGTTTAGTTTAGTTTAGGTTAGGTAAAGTAAGGTTAATTTAGGTTAGGTTAGTGTAGTTTAGTTTAGTTTAGCTGAATTTTGTTTAGTTTAGTTTAATTTAGGTTACGTTAGGTTAGTTTAGTTTAGTTTAGTGTATGTTAGGTTAGGTTAGGTTAGTTTAGTTTAGTTTAGTTTATAGTTTAGTTTAGTTTAGTTTATAATTTATTTTATAATTTAGTTTAGTTTTGTTTATAGTTTAGTTTGCAGTTTAGTTTAGTTTAGTTTAGTTAAAATTTTAGTTTAGTTTATTTTAGTTTAGGTTAGGTTACGGAAGGTTAGGTTAGGTTAGGTTAGTTTAGATTAGTTTGGTTTATGTAAAGTTAGGTTAGGTTAGTTTAGTATAGTTTAGTTTACTTTTATTTACAGTTTAGTTAAATTTAGTTTATAGTTCAGTTTGTAGTTTAGTTTAGTTTAGGTTAGGTTGGGTTTGTTCAGTTTAGTTTAGTTTGGGTTAGGTTGGGTTAGTTTAGTTTAGTTTACAGTTTAGTTTATTCTTTAGTTTATAGTGTAGTTTATAGTTTAGTTTAATTTAGTGTAGTTTAGTTTGGTTCATTTTAGTATAGTTTCGTTTACGTTAGGTTATGTTAGATTAGGTTAGGTTAGGTGAGCTTACTTTAGTTTAGTTTAGGTTAGGTTAGGTTAGGTTAGTTTAGTTTAGTTAAGTTTAGTTTAATTTAGTCTAGTTTAGTTTAGTATAGGTTATAGTTTAGGTAATCGTTTAGTTTAGTTTAGATTAGTTTAGTTTAGATTAGTTTAGTTTAATTTACTTTAGTTTATAGTTTAGTTTATTTAAGTTTGTACTTTAATTTAGAGTAGTTTAGTTTAGTTAAGGTTGGGTTATGTTAGATTAGGTTAGATTAAGTTAGTTTGGTTTAATTTAGTCTAGTTAAATTTAGTTTAGTTATACTTTGGTTTAGTTTAGTTTAGTTTATAGATTAGTTTAGTTTTCTTTATAGTTAAGTTTATAGTTTAGTATAGTTTAGTTTAGTTTAATTTAGTTTAGCTAAGTTTAGTTTAGTTTAGTTTAGTTTAGTTTAGTTTTGGGTAGGTTATGTTAGGTTAGGTTAGGTTAGTTTAGTTTAGTTTAGGTTAGGTTAGGTTAGGTTAGTTTAGTTTAGTTGAGTTTAGTTTAGTTTAGGTTAGGTTAGGTTAGGTAAGGTTAGGTTAGGTAAGGTTAGGTTAGTTTAGTTTAGTCTAGTTTATGTTAGGTTAGGTTAGTTTAGTTTAGTTTAGTCTAAGTTAGGTTTCGCTAGGGTAAGTTAGGTTAGGTTAGTTTGGATTAGTTTAGTTTAATTTATATTTTAGTTTACTTTAGTTTATTATTTAATTTAGTGTAGTTTAGTTTATAGTTTCGTTTATAGTTTTGTTTGGTTTAGTTTAGTTTTTTTTAGTTTAGCTTAGATTAGTTTAGTTTGTCTTAGGTTAGGTTAGATTAGGTAAGATTAGTTTAATTTAGTTGAGTTTATTTTATATTTTAGTTTAGTTTAGTCTATAGTTCAGTTAGGTTAGCTTAATTTAGTTTAGTTTAGTTTAGGTTAGCTTAGGTTAGGTTAGTTTATTTAACTTTCGTTTAGTTTAGTTTAGTTTAGTTTATTGTTTAGTTTATAGTTTAGTTTATATTAGTTTAGTTTATAGTTTAATTTATAATTTAGTTTACTTTAGTTTAATTTAGTTTACAGTTGGTTAGGTTAAGTTAGGTTAGGTTAGGTTAATTTAGTTTAGTTGAGTTTAATTTAGTTTAGTTTAGTTTATAGTTTAATTTATAGTTTAGTTTAGTTTACCTTATAGTTTAGTTTAGTTAATTTATACTTTAATTTAGTTTAGTTTAGTTTAATTTAGTTTAGTTTAGTTCATAGTTTTGTTTATAGTTTAGTTTAGTTTAGTTTAGTTTAGTTTAGGTTATGTTAGGTTAGTTTGGTTTAGTTTAGTTTGGGTTAGGTTAGGCTAGGGTAGGTAAGTTTAATTTAGTTTAGTTTAATTTAGTAAAAATTAGTTTGTAGTTTAGTTTATAGTTTAGTTTGTAGTTTAGTTTAGTTTAGTTTGGTTTGGTTTAGTTTAGTTTAGGTTAAGTAATGTTTGGTTCGTTTTGTTTAATTTAGTTTAGATTAGGTTACGTTAGATTAGGTTAGGGTAGTTAAGTTTAGTTTAATTGAATTTATTTTGTAGTTTAATCTATAGTTTAGTTTAGTTTACTTTATAGTTTAGTTTAGTTAATTTATAGTTTATTTTATTTTAGTTTAATGTAGATTAATTTAGTTTACTTTACTTTATAGTTTTGTTTATAGTTTAGTTTAGTTAAGTTTAGGTTAATTTATGTTAGGTTTGTTTAGTTTAGTTTAGTTTAGGTTAGGTTAGGTTAGGATAGGTTAGTGTAGTTTAGTTTAGTTTAGCTGAATTTTGTTTAGTTTAGTTTAGTTTAGGTTACCTTAGGTTAGTTTAGTTTAGTGTATGTTAGGTTAGGTTAGGTTAGTTTAATTTAGTTTAGTTTATTTCAGTTTATAGTTTAGTTTAGTTTAGTATATAATTTATTTTATAATTTAGTATACTTTAGTTTATAGATTAGTTTATTGTTTAGTTAATATTTTAGTTTATTTTAGTTTACGTTTGGTTAGGTTAGGCAAGGTTAGGTTAGGTTAGGTTAGTTTAGTTTAGTTTAGTTTATGTAAGGTTAGGTTAGGTTAGTTTGGTATAGTTTAGTTTAGTTTAGTTTTGTTTATAGTTTAGTTTAGTTTAGTTTATTGTTCATTTTATAGTTTATTTTAGTTTAGTTTAGGTTAGGTTGGGTTAGTTTAGTTTAGTTTAGGTTAGGTTAGGTTAAGTTACGTTAATTTAGTTTAGTATAGTTTAGTTTAGTTTAGTTTAGTTTATAGTTTAGTTCATTTTATTTTATAGTTTAGTTTATAGTTTGGTTTAGTTTAGTTTTGTTTAGTTAATTTAGGTTAGATTAGGTTAGATTAGAGTAGTTTAGTTTAGGTTAGGTTATGATAGGTTAGTGCAGTTTAATTTAATTTAGTTTAGTTTAGTTGAATTTAATTTAGTTTAGTTAGGTCAGTTTAGGTAAGTTAGGTTAGTTTAGTTTAGTATAGGTTAGGTTACGTTAGGTAAGTTTAATTCAGTTTAGTTTAGTTTAGTTTATAGTTTAATTTATAGTTTTGCTTATAGTTAATTTAGTTTTGTTTAGTTTAGTTTAGTTTAGGTTAAATTATTTTAGGTTAGTTTAGTTTAGTTTAGGTTAGGTAAGGTTGGGTTAGGTTAGTGTAGTTTCATTAATTTAGTTTATTTTAGTTTAGTTTAGTATGTAGTTCAATTAAGTTTTGTTTTGTTTAATTTAGTTTTGTTTATAGTTTAGTTGAGTTTAGGTTAGTTTAGTTGAGTTTTGCCTAGTTTAGTTTAGTTTAGGTTAGGTTAGGTTAGGTTAGTTTATTTTAGTTTAGAATAGGTTATGATAGATTAGGTTAGATTAGGTTGGTTTGGTTTAGTTTAGTCTAGTTAAGTTTAGTTTAGTTTATACTTTAGTTTAGTTTAGTTTATTTTATAGTTTAGTTAAGTTTTGTTTATAGTTTAGTTTGCAGTTTAGTATAGTTTAGTTTAGTTTAATTTAGTTTAGCTAAGTTTAGTTTAGATTAGTTTAGTTTAGTTTATAGTTCAATTTATAATTTAGTTTAGTTTAGTTTAGTTTAATTTAGTTTAGAGTAGGTTAGGTTAGGTTAGTTTAGTTTAGTTTAGTTTAGTTTAGGTTAGGTTAGGTTAGTTTAATTTATTTGAGTTTAATTTAGTTTAGTTTAGTTTATAGTTTAATTTATAGTTTAGTTTAGTTTACTTTATAGTTTAGTTTAGTTAATTTATAGTTTAATTTAGTTTAGTTTATTTTAATTTAGTTTCGTTTAGTTTATAGTTTGGTTTATAGTTTCGCTTAGTTTAGTTTAGTTTAGTTTAGTTTAGGTTAAGTTATGTTAGGTTAGTTTAGTTTAGTTTAGTTCAGGTTCGGTTAGGTTAGGTTAGGTAAGTTTAATTTAGTTCAGTTTAAATAGTTAAGTTTAGTTTATAGCTTAGTTTATAGTTTAGTTTGTAGTTTAGTTTAGTTTAGTTTAGTTTAGTTTAGGTTAAGTTATGTTAGATTCATTTAGTTTAATTTAGTTTAGATTAGGTTAGGTTAGGTTAGGGTATTTAAGTTTAGTTTAGTTGAATTTAGTTTAGTTTAGTTCAGTTTAGGTTAGGTTAGGTTAGTTTATTTTAGTTGAGTTTAGGTTAGGTTAGGTTAGGTTAGGTTAGTTTAGTTTAGTTTAGTTTATTTAAGTGTAGTTTACATTATAGTTCAGTTTAGTTTAGTTTTGTTTAATTTAGTTTAGTTTATAGTTTAGTTGAGTTTAGGTTAGTTTAGTTGAGTTTAGTTTAGTTTAGTTTATTTTAGGTTAGGTTAGGTTAGTTTGGCTTAGTTTAATCTAGTTAGAAGTTAGTTTATTTTAGTTTAGTTTATAGTTTAGTTTAGTTTTGTTTATAGTTCAGTTTATAGTTTAGTATAGTTTAGTTTAGTTTAATTTAGTTTAGCTAAGTTTAGTTTAGTTTAGTTTAGTTTAGTTTTGGGTAGGTTTTTTTAGGTTAGGTTAAGTTAGTTTAGTTTAGTTTAGGTTAGGTTAGGTTAGGTAAGGTTAGTTTAGTTTAGTGGAGTTTAGTTTAGGTTAGGTTAGGTTAAGTAATATTAGGTTAGGTTAGGTTAGTTTAGTTTAGTTTAGTTATATGTTAGGTTAGGTTAGTTTAGTTTAGTTTAGTTTTGTTTATAGTTTAGTTTAGTTTATTTTATAGTTTAGTTTATAGTTTAGTTAGTTTAGTTTATAGTTTAATTTAGTTTAGTTTAGTTTAGTTTAGTTTAGTTTAATTTAGGTTAATTTAGTTTAGTTTAGTTTAGGTTACGTTAAGTTAGGTTAGGTTAGGTTAGTTTAGTTTAGTATAATTTAGTTTAGCTTAAAATATAGTATCTTTAGTTTATAGTTTAGTTCATAGTTTTCTTTAAATTAGTTTAGTTTAGGTTAGGTTAGAGTAGTTTACTTTAGTTTAGTTTAGTTTAGTGTAGGTTAGATTAGGTTAGGTTAGTGTAGTTTAGTTTAATTTAGTTTAGTTGAATTTAATTTAGTTTAGTTTAGTTTAGGTTAGGTTAGGTTAGTTTAGGTTAGATTTAGTTAGGTTAGTGTAGTTTAGTTTAGTTTAGTTTAGTTTGTAGTTTAGTTTAGTTTAGTGTAGTTTAGTTTGGTTTAGTTTTGTTTAGTTTAGTTTACTTCAGTTTCGTTAGGTTAGGTTATGTTAGATTAGGTTAGCTTGGGTTAGCTTAGTTTAGTTTTGTTTACTTTCGGTTAGGTTAGGATAGGTTAGGTTAGTTTAGGTTAGAAATAGTTAGGTTTGTGTAGTTTAGTTTAGTTTAGTTTGTAGTTTAGTTTAGTTTAGTGTAGTTTAGTTAAGTTTAGTTTAGTTTATAGTTTAGTTCAGTTTAGTTTATAGCTTAGTTTAGTTTAGTTTATTTTAGGGTAGCTTATGTTAGGTTAGGTTTAGTTAGTTTAGTTTATAGTTTAATTTATGGTTTACTTTAGTTTATAGTTTAGTTTATAGTTTAGTTTAGTTTAGTTTATAATAATTTAGTTTAGGTTAGGTTGGGATGGTTTAGTTTAGTTTAGTTTAGGTTAGGTTAGGTTGACTAGGTTAAGTTATGTTAGGTTCATTTAGTTTAATTCAGTTTAGATTAGGTTAGGTTAGGTTAGGGTATTTAAGTTTAGTTTAGTTGAATTTAGTTTAGTTTAGTTCAGTTTAGGTTAGGTTAGGTTAGTTTATTTTAGTTGAGTTTAGGTTAGTTTAAGTTACGTTATTTTGATGAGTTTGGTTTAGTTTAGTTTAGTTTAGTTTAGTTTCGTTTAGCTTAGGTTATGTTACATTAGGTTAGCTTAGGTTAGCTTAGTTTACCCTGGTTTAGTTTAGGTTAGGTAAGGTTAGAATAGGTTAGTTAAGTTTAGTTTAGTTTAGTTTAGTTAGGTTTAGTTTAGTTTATAGTTTAGTTTAGTTTAGTTTATAGTTTAGTTTATTGTTTAGTTAAGATTATAGTTTAATTTATAGTTTAGTTTAGATTAGTTTAGTTTAATTTAGTATAGCTTTCTTTAGTTTCGTTTAGTTTACCTTAGTTTAGGATATGTTAGGTTAGGTTAGGGTAGGTTAGGTTTGTTTAATTTAGTTTAGGTTAGGTTAGGTTACGTTAGGTTAGGTTAGGTTAGGTTAAGTTAGGTTAGTTTAGAATAGTTTAGTTTAGTATAAATTAGTTTATAGTTTAGTTTAGTTTAGTTTATAGTTTAATTTAGTTTAGTTTAGTTTAATTTAGTTTAGTTTAGTTTACGTTAGGTTAAGTTAGGTAAGTTTAATTTAGTTTAGTTTAGTTTAGTTAAGTTTAGTTTATAGTTCAGTTTATAGTTTGGTTTGCAGTTTAGTTTAGTTTAGTTCAGTTTAGGTTAAGTTATGTTAGGTTCGTTTATTTTAATTTAGTTTAGATTAGGTTAGGTTATATTAGGTTAGGTTAGGGTAGTTTAGTTTAGTTTAGTTTAGCTTAATTTAGTTTAGTTTAGTTCAGTTTAGGTTAGGTTAAGTTAGGTTAGGTTAGTTTAGATTAATTTAGTATATAGTTTAGTTTATTTTAGTTTATAGTTTCATTTTCTTTAGTTTAGTTTAGGTTAGGTTAAGTTAGGTTAATTTAGTTTAGTTTAGGTTAGTTTAGGTGAGGTTAGGTTAGGTCAGTTTATTTCTATTTAGTTTATTGAAGTTTATAGTTTAGTTTAGTTTATGGTTTAGTTTATAGTTCAGATTAGTTTAGAGTAGTATAGTTTGGTTTAGTTTACTTTAGTTTAGTTTAGTTTCGTTTAGGTTAGGTTATGTTAGGATAGGTTAGGTTAGGCTAGCTTAGTTTAGTTTAGTTCAGTATTTATTAGGTTAGGTTAGGTTAGTTAATATTAGTTTACTTTAGTTTAGTTAAGTTTAGTTATGTTTATAGATTAGTTTAGTTTAGTTTCGTTTATAGTTTATATTATAGTTTAGTTTAGTTTATAGTTTCGTTTATAGTTTAATTTAGTTTAGTATATTTTAATTTAGTTTAGCTTAGTTTAGTTAGTTTAGGTTAGTTTAGTTTAGGTTAGGTTATGTTAGGTTGGTTTAGAATAGTTTAGTTTAGGTTTGGTAAAGTTAAGTAAGTATAATTTAGTTAATTTTGGTTTAAAATAGTTTATAGTTTAGTTTATAGTTTAGTTTAGTTTATAGTTTAGTTCATAGTTTAGTTAATTTAGTATAGTTTAGTTTAGTTTATGTTAGGTTAGTTTAGTTTAGTTTAGTTTAGGTCAGTTGAGGTTATTTAGTTAGGTTAGGTTAGTTTAGATTATTTTAAATTAGTTTAGTTTAGTTTATAGTTTAGTTTAGTTTAGTTTATAGTTTAATTTACTTTAGTTTAGTTTAATTTATTTTCGTTTAGTTTAGTTTTCGTTAGGTTATATTAGGTTAATTTAGTTTAGTTTAGTTTAGGTTAGGTTAAGTTAGGTAAGTTTAAATTAGTTAAGTTTGGTTTTGTTTAGTTTATAGTTTTGTTTATAATTTAGTTTAGTTTTGTTTTGTTTAGGATAGGTAACGTTAGGTTAGGTTATGTTAGATTAGGTTATGTTAGGTTAGTTTAATTTAGTTTAATTTAGTTTATGTTAGTTTAGGTTAGTTTAGTTGAGTTTAGTATTGTTTATAGTTTAGTTTACTTAGTTTATAGTTTAGTTTAGTTTAGTATATAGTTTAATTTAGTTTAATTTAGTTTAGTTTAATTTAATTTAGGTTAGGTTAGTTTAGTTTAGTCTAGGTAAGGTTAGGGTAATTTAGTGTATTTAGTTTAGTTTATTAAGTTTAGTTTAGTTTAGTTTATAGTTTAGTTTAGTTTAGTTTAGTTTATAGTTTAGTTTAGTTTAGTTTAGTTTAGTTTTTAGTTTATAGTTTATAGTTTAGTTTATAGTTTTGTTTAGTTTAGTTTAGTTTAGTTTAGGTTATTTTAGGTTAGGTTAGAGTAGTTTATTTTAGTATAGTGTAGTTTACTTTTGCTAATAGTTTAGTTTAGTTTAGTTTATATATCAGTTTATAGTTCAGTTTAGTTTAGTTTAGTTTAAGTTAGGTTGGGTTAGTTTAGTTTATTATAGGTTAGGTTAGGTTAGGTAAGTTTAATTCAGTTTAGTTTAGTTTAGTTTATAGTTTAATTTATATATTTGTTTATAGTTAATTTAGTTTAGTTTAGGTTAAATTGTGTTAGGTTAGTTAAGTTTAGTTTAGTTTAGGTTAGGTTAGGTCGGGTTAGGTTAGTGTAGTTTAATTTAATTTAGTTGAATATAGTTTAGTTAAGTTTAGTTTAGGTTACGTTAGGTTAGTTTAGTTTAGTTTAGTTTAGGTGAGGTTTGGTTAGGTTAGTTTAGTTCTGTTAATTTATTTTAGTTTATACATAAGTTTAGTTTAGTTTATAGTTTAGTTTATAGTTTAGTGTAATTTAGTGTAATTTAATTTTGTTTAAGTTAGGTTAGGTTAGGTTAGTTTGGTTTCGTTTAGTCTAGTTAAGTTTAGTTTAGCTTATTTTATAGTTTAGATTTGTTTTGTTTATAGTTTAGTTTGCAGTTTAGTATAGTTTAGTTTAGTTTAATTTAGTTTAGGTTAAGTAAGGTTAGGTTAGGTTAGTTTAGTTTAGTTTAATTTATGTTAGGTTAGGTTAGGTTAGGTTAGTTTAGTTAACTTTGGTTTAGTTTAGTTTAGTTTTGTTTAGTTTATAATTTAGTTTTAAGCTTAGTTTAGTTTAGTTTAGTTTATAGTTTAATTTATAATTTGGTTTACTTTAGTTTAATTTAGTTTATAGTAGGTTAGGTTAGGTTAGGTTAGATTAGTTTAGTTTAGGTTTGGTTAAGTTAGGGTTTAGTTTACTTTATGGTTTAGTTTAGTTAATTTATAGTTTAATTTACTTTAGTTTAGTCTAGTTTAATTTAGTTTACTTTAATTAATAGTTTTGTTTATAGTTTAGTTTAGTTTAGTTTAGTTTAGGTTAGGTTATGTTAGATTATGTTAGGTTAGGTTAGTTTGGTTTAGTTTAGTCTAGTTAAGTTTAGTTTAGTTTATTTTATACTTTAGTTTAGTTTTGTTGATAGTTTGGTGTGCAGTTTAGTATAGTTTAGTTTAGTTTAATTTATATTAGGTTAAGAAAGGTTAGGGTAGGTTAGTTTAATTTAGTTTAGTGTTTGTTATGTTAGGTTAGTTTAGTTTAGTTTTGTTTATAGTTTAGTTTAATTTATATTATAATTTAGTTTATAGTTTATTTTAGTTTAGTTTGTAGTTTAATTTAGTTTAGTTTAGTTTAGTTTAGGTTAGGTTAGGTTAGGTTAGTTTAGTTTAGTAGAGTTTAGTTTAGTTTAAAATATAGTATCTTTAGTTTATAGTTTAGTTCATAGTTTTATTTAGTTTTATTTAGTTTAGTTTAGGTTAGGTTAGAGTAGCTTAGTTTAGTTTAGTTTAGTTTAAAATATAGTATCTTTAGTTTATAGTTTAGTTCATAGTTTTGTTTAGTTTAGTTTAGTTTAGGTTAGGTTAGAGTAGCTTAATTTAGTTTAGTTTACGTTAGAATAGGTTAGGTTAGTGTAGTTTAGTTTAGTTTAGTTTAATTTAATTTAGTTTTGTTTAGTTTAGTTTAGGTTAGGTTAGGTTAGTTTAATTTAGTATAGGTTAGGTTAAGTTAGGTAAGGGTAGTTTAGTTTTTAGTTTAGTTTAGTTTAGTTTAGTTTAGGTTAAGTTATGTTACGTGCGTTTAGTTTAATTTAGATTAGATTAGGTTACGTTAGATTAGGTTAGGGTAGTTGAGTTTACTTTAGTTGAATTAAGTTTATAGTTTAATTTATATTTTAGTTTAATTTACTTTATAGTTTAGTTTAGTTAATTTATAGTTTAATTTACTTTAGTTTAGTCTAGTTTAATTTAGTTTACTTTAATTTATAGTTTTGTTTATAATTTAGTTTAGTTTGTTTAGTTTAGGTTAATTTACGTTAGGTTGGGTTAGTTTAGTTTATTTTAGGTTAGGTTAGGTTAGGTTAGTGTAGTTTAGTTTAGTTTAGCTAAATTTTGTTTAGTTTAGTTTAGTTTAGGATACTTTAGGTTAGTTTAGTTTAGTTTAGTTTAGTGTATGTTAGTTTAGGTTAGGCTAGATTAATTTAGTTTAGTTTATTTTAGTTTATAGTTTAGTTTAGTTTAGTTTATACTTTATTTTATGGTTTAGTATACTTTAGTTTATAGGTTAGTTTATAGTTTAGTTAACATTTTAGTTTAGTTTAGTTTAGATTAGGTTAGAGAAGGTTAGGTTAGGTTAGGTTAGTTTATTTTAGTTTAGTTTATGTAAGCTTAGGTTAGGTTAGTTTGGTATAGTTTAGTTTAATTTAGTTTTGTTTATAGTTTAGTTTAGTTTAGTTTATAGTTCAGTTTATAGTTTAGTATAGTTTAGTTTTGTTTAGGTTAGGTTGGGTTAGTTTAGTTTAGTTTAGGTTAGGTTAGGTTAAGTTAGGTTAGTATAGTTTAGTATAGTTAAGTTTAGTTTAGTTTAGTTTATAGTTTAGTTTATTTTATTTTATAGTTTATTTTATAGTTTTGTTTAGCTTAGTTTAATTTAGTTAGTTTAGGTTAGGTTAGGTTAGATTAGTTTAGTTTAGGTTAGGTTATGATAGGTTAGTGCAGTTTAATTTAATTTACTTTAGTTTAGTTGAATTTAATTTATTTTTGTTAAGTCAGTTTAGGTAAGTTAGGTTAGTTTAATTTAGTATAGGTTAGGTTAGGTTAGGTAAGTTTAATTCAGTATAGTTTAGTTTAGTTTATAGTTTAATTTATAGTTTTGTTTTTAGTTAGTTTACTTTAGTTTAGTTTAGTTTAGGTTAAATTATGTTAGGTTAATTTAGTTTAGTTTAATTTATGTTAGGTTAGGTTGGGTTAAGTTAGTGTAGTTTCATTTAGTTTGGTTTATTTTAGTTTAGTTTAATATGTTGTTCCGTTTAGTTTAGTTTTGTTTAATTTAGTTTAGTTTATAGTTTAGTTGAGTTTAGGTTAGTTTAGTTGAGTTTAGTTTAGGTTTGGTTAGGTTAGGTTAGATTAGTTTTGTTTAGGATAGGTTATGTTAGATTAGGTTAGGTTAGGTTAGTTTGGTTTAGTTTAGTCTAGTTAAGTTTAGTTTAGTTTATACTTTAGTTTCGTTTAGTTTATTTTATAGTTTAGTTAAGCTTTGTTTATACATTTGTTTGCAGTTTAGTATAGTTTAGTTTAGTTTAATTTAGTTTAGTTTAGTTTAGTTTATTTTAGTTTCGTCTAGTTTATAGTTTTGTTTATAGTTTAGCTTAGTTTAGTTTAGTTTAGTTTAGGTTAATTTATGTTATGTTAGTTTAGTTTATTTTAGGTCGGTTAGGTTAGGTTAGGTAAGTTTAATTTAGTTCAGTTTAGTTTAGTTAAGTTTAGTTTATAGTTTATAGTTTAGTTTAGGTTAAGTTATGTTAGGGTCGTTTAGTTTAATTTAGTTTAGATTAGGATAGGTTAGGTTAGGGTAGTTAAGTTTAGTTTAGTTGAATTTAGTTTAATTTAGTTCAGTTTAGGTTACGTTAGGTTAGTTTAGTTTAGTTTAGTTTAGGTTAGGTTAGGTAAGTTTAATTCAGTTTAGTTTAGTTTAGTTTATAGTTTAATTTATAGTTTTGCTTATAGTTAATTTAGTTTTGTTTAGTTTAGTTTAGTTTAGGTTAAATTATTTTAGGTTAGTTTAGTTTAGTTTAGTTTAGGTTAGGTTAGGTTGGGTTAGGTTAGTGTAGTTTCATTAATTTAGTTTATTTTAGTTTAGTTTAGTATGTAGTTCAATTAAGTTTTGTTTTGTTTAATTTAGTTTAGTTTATAGTTTAGTTGAGTTTAGGTTAGTTTAGTTGAGTTTTGCCTAGTTTAGTTTAGTTTAGGTTAGGTTAGGTTAGGTTAGTTTATTTTAGTTTAGAATAGGTTATGATAGATTAGGTTAGATTAGGTTGGTTTGGTTTAGTTTGGTCTAGTTAAGTTTAGTTTAGTTTATACTTTAGTTTAGTTTAGTTTATTTTATAGTTTAGTTAAGTTTTGTTTATAGTTTAGTTTGCAGTTTAGTATAGTTTAGTTTAGTTTAATTTAGTTTAGCTAAGTTTAGTTTAGATTAGTTTAGTTTAGTTTATAGTTCAATTTATAATTTAGTTTGGTTTAGTTTAGTTTAATTTAGTTTAGAGTAGGTTAGGTTAGGTTAGTTTAGTTTAGTTTAGTTTAATTTAGGTTAGGTTAGCTTAGTTTAATTTATTTGAGTTTAATTTAGTTTAGTTTAGTTTATAGTTTAATTTATAGTTTAGTTTAGTTTACTTTATAGTTTAGTTTAGTTAATTTATAGTTTAATTTAGTTTAGTTTATTTTAATTTAGTTTCGTTTAGTTTATAGTTTGGTTTATAGTTTCGCTTAGTTTAGTTTAGTTTAGTTTAGTTTAGGTTAAGTTATGTTAGGTTAGTTTAGTTTAGTTTAGTTCAGGTTCGGTTAGGTTAGGTTAGGTAAGTTTAATTTAGTGCAGTTTAAATAGTTAAGTTTAGTTTATAGCTTAGTTTATAGTTTAGTTTAGTTTATAGTTTCATTTATAGTTAAGTTTAGTTTAGTTTAGTTTAATTTACTTTAGTTTAGTTTATTTTAGGGTAGCTTATGTTAGGTTAGGTTAGTTTATAGTTTAATTTATAGTTTAGTTTAGTTTATAGTTTAGTTCAGTTTATAATAGTTTAGTTTAGGTTAGGTTGGGTTAGTTTAGTTTAGTTTAGTTTAGGTTAGGTTAAGTAATGTTTGGTTCGTTTTGTTTAATTTAGTTTAGATTAGGTTACGTTAGATTAGGTTAGGGTAGTTAAGTTTAGTTTAATTGAATTTATTTTGTAGTTTAATTTATAGTTTAGTTTAGTTTACTTTATAGTTTAGTTTAGTTAATTTATAGTTTATTTTATTTTAGTTTAATCTAGTTTAATTTAGTTTACTTTAGTTTATAGTTTTGTTTATAGTTTAGTTTAGTTTAGTTTAGGTTAATTTATGTTAGGTTTGTTTAGTTTAGATTAGTTTAGGTTAGGTTAGGTTAGGATAGGTTAGTGTAGTTTAGTTTAGTTTTGCTGAATTTTGTTTAGTTTAGTTTAGTTTAGGTTACCTTAGGTTAGTTTAGTTTAGTGTATGTTAGGTTAGGTTAGGTTAGTTTAATTTAGTTTAGTTTATTTCAGTTTATAGTTTAGTTTAGATTAGTTTATAATTTATTTTATAATTTAGTATACTTTAGTTTATAGATTAGTTTATTGTTTAGTTAATATTTTAGTTTATTTTAATTTACGTTAGGTTAGGTTAGGCAAGGTTAGGTTAGGTTAGGTTAGGTTAGTTTAGTTTAGTTTAGTTTATGTAAGGTTAGGTTAGGTTAGTTTGGTATAGTTTAGTTTAGTTTAGTTTTGTTTATAGTTTAGTTTAGTTTAGTTTATTGTTCAGTTTATAGTTTATTTTCGTTTAGTTTAGGTTAGGTTGGGTTAGTTTAGTTTTGTTTAGGTTAGGTTAGGTTAAGTTACGTTAATTTAGTTTAGTATAGTTTAGTTTAGTTTAGTTTAGTTTATAGTTTAGTTCATTTTATTTTATAGTTTAGTTTATAGTTTGGTTTAGTTTAGTTTTGTTTAGTTAATTTAGGTTAGATTAGGTTAGGTTAGAGTAGTTTAGTTTAGGTTAGGTTATGATAGGTTAGTGCAGTTTAATTTAATTTAGTTTAGTTTAGTTGAATTTAATTTAGTTTAGTTAGGTCAGTTTAGGTAAGTTAGGTTAGTTTAGTTTAGTATAGGTTAGGTTACGTTAGGTAAGTTTAATTCAGTTTAGTTTAGTTTAGTTTATAGTTTAATTTATAGTTTTGCTTATAGTTAATTTAGTTTTGTTTAGTTTAGTTTAGTTTAGGTTAAATTATTTTAGGTTAGTTTAGTTTAGTTTAGTTTAGGTTAGGTTAGGTTGGGTTAGGTTAGTGTAGTTTCATTAATTTAGTTTATTTTAGTTTAGTTTAGTATGTAGTTCAATTAAGTTTTGTTTTGTTTAATTTAGTTTAGTTTATAGTTTAGTTGAGTTTAGGTTAGTTTAGTTGAGTTTTGCCTAGTTTAGTTTAGTTTAGGTTAGGTTAGGTTAGGTTAGTTTATTTTAGTTTAGAATAGGTTATGATAGATTAGGTTAGATTAGGTTGGTTTGGTTTAGTTTAGTCTAGTTAAGTTTAGTTTAGTTTATACTTTAGTTTAGTTTAGTTTATTTTATAGTTTAGTTAAGTTTTGTTTATAGTTTAGTTTGCAGTTTAGTATAGTTTAGTTTAGTTTAATTTAGTTTAGCTAAGTTTAGTTTAGATTAGTTTAGTTTAGTTTATAGTTCAATTTATAATTTAGTTTAGTTTAGTTTAGTTTAATTTAGTTTAGAGTAGGTTAGGTTAGGTTAGTTTAGTTTAGTTTAGTTTAGTTTAGGTTAGGTTAGGTTAGTTTAATTTATTTGAGTTTAATTTAGTTTAGTTTAGTTTATAGTTTAATTTATAGCTTAGTTTAGTTTACTTTATAGTTTAGTTTAGTTAATTTTTTAGTTTAATTTAGTTTAGTTTAGTTTAATTTAGTTTCGTTTAGTTTATAGTTTGGTTTATAGTTTCGCTTAGTTTAGTTTAGTTTAGTTTAGGTTAAGTAATGTTAGGTTAGTTTAGTTTAGTTTAGTTCAGGTTCGGTTAGGTTAGGTTAGGTAAGTTTAATTTAGTTCAGTTTAAATAGTTAAGTTTAGTTTATAGTTTAGTTTATAGTTTAGTTTGTAGTTTAGTTTAATTTAGTTTAGTTTAGTTTAGGTTAAGTTATGTTAGGTTCATTTAGTTTAATTTAGTTTAGATTAGGTTAGGTTAGGTTAGGGTATTTAAGTTTAGTTTAATTGAATTTAGTTTAGTTTAGTTCAGTTTAGGTTAGGTTAGGTTAGTTTATTTTAGTTGAGTTTAGGTTAGGTTAGGTTAGGTTAGGTTAGTTTAGTTTAGTTTAGTTTATTTAAGTGTAGTTTAGATTATAGTTCAGTTTAGTTTAGTTTTGTTTAATTTAGTTTAGTTTATAGTTTAGTTGAGTTTAGGTTAGATTAGTTGAGTTTAGTTTAGTTTAGTTTAGTTTATTTTAGGTTAGGTTAGGTTAGTTTGGCTTAGTTTAGTCTAGTTAGAGGTTAGTTTATTTTAGTTTAGTTTATAGTTTAGTTTAGTTTTGTTTAAAGTTTAGTTTATAGTTTAGTATAGTTTAGTTTAGTTTAATTTAGTTTAGCTAAGTTTAGTTTAGTTTAGTTTTGGGTAGGTTTTTTTAGGTTAGGTTAAGTTAGTTTAGTTTAGTTTAGGTTAGGTTAGGTTAGGTAAGGTTAGTTTAGTTTAGTTGAGTTTAGTTTAGGTTAGGTTAGGTTAAGTAAGATTAGGTTAGGTTAGGTTAGTTTAGTTTAGTTTAGTTTATGTTAGGTTAGGTTAGTTTAGTTTTGTTTATAGTTTAGTTTAGTTTATTTTATAGTTTAGTTTATAGTTTAGTTAGTTTAGTTTATAGTTTAATTTAGTTTAGTTTAGTTTAGTTTAGTTTAATTTAGGTTAATTTAGTTTAGTTTAGTTTAGGTTAGGTTAAGTTAGGTTAGTTTAGTTTAGTTTAGTATAATTTAGTTTAGCTTAAAATATAGTATCTTTAGTTTATAGTTTAGTTCATAGTTTTCTTTAGATTAGTTTAGTTTAGGTTAGGTTAGAGTAGTACACTTTAGTTTAGTTT
This sequence comes from Metallyticus violacea, assembly GCA_030762175.1. Classification (NCBI taxonomy): domain Eukaryota; kingdom Metazoa; phylum Arthropoda; class Insecta; order Mantodea; family Metallyticidae; genus Metallyticus; species Metallyticus violacea. The sequence goes on along the minus strand of CM060835.1, from coordinate 96,998,227 downwards.
AGTTTAGTTTAGGTTAGATTAGGTTAGGTTAGTGTAGTTTAGTTTAATTTAGTTTAGTTGAATTTAATTTAGTTTAATTTAGTTTAGGTTAGGTTAGGTTAGTTTAGGTTAGATTTAGTTAGGTTAGTGTAGTTTAGTTTAGTTTAGTTTAGTTTGTAGTTTCGTTTAATTTAGTGTAGTTTAGTTTGGTTTAGTTTTGTTTAGTTTAGTTTACTTCAGTTTCGTTTAGGTTAGGTTATGTTAGATTAGGTTAGCTTGGGTTAGCTTAGTTTAGTTTTGTTTACTTTCGGTTAGGTTAGGATAGGTTAGGTTAGTTTAGGTTAGACTTAGTTAGGTTAGTGTAGTTAAGTTAGGTTTAGTTTAGTTTGTAGTTTAGTTTAGTTTAGTGTAGTTTAGTTGAGTTTAGTTTAGTTTATAGTTTAGTTCAGTTTAGTTTATAGCTTAGTTTAGTTTAGTTTATTTTAGGTTAGCTTATGTTAGGTTAGGTTTAGTTAGTTTAGTTTATAGTTTAATTTATGGTTTACTTTAGTTTATAGTTTAGTTTATAGTTTAGTTTAGTTTAGTTTATAATAGTTTAGTTTAGGTTAGGTTGGGACGGTTTAGTTTAGTTTAGTTTAGGTTAGGTTAGGTTGACTAGGTTAAGTTATGTTAGGTTAGTTTAGATTAGTTTAGTTTAGTTTAGTTTATAGCTTAGTTTACTTTAGTTTATTATTAAATTTAGTTTAGTTTAGTTTATAGTTTCATTTATAGTTTAGTTTGATTTAGTTCAGTTTAATTTAGTTTACCTTAGATAAGTTTAGTTTGTTTTAGGTTAGGTTAGGTTAGGTGAGGTTAGTTTAATTTAGTTTAGTTTAATTTAGTTTAGTTTAGTTTATAGTTTAGTTTAGTTAAGTTTATAGTTCAATTTATAGTTTAGTTTAGTTTAGTTTATAGTTTAGTTTATCGTTTAGTTTAGTTTAGTATAGTTTAGTTTAGTTTAGGTTAGAGTAGGTTAGTTTAGATTAGTTTAGTTTAGGGCAGTTTAGGTTAGTTTAAGTTACGTTATTTTGTTGAGTTTGGTTTAGTTTAGTTTAGTTTAGTTTAGTTTGTAGTTTAGTTTATAGTTTAGTTTATAGTTTAGTTTATAGTTTAGTTTAGATTAGTGTAGTATAGTTTGGTTTAATTTATTTTAGTTTAGTTTTGTTTAGTTTCGTTTAGCTTAGGTTATGTTACATTAGGTTAGCTTAGGTTAGCTTAGTTTACCCTGGTTTAGTTTAGGTTAGGTAAGGTTAGAATAGGTTAGTTAAGTTTAGTTTAGTTTAGTTAAGTTAGGTTTAGTTTTGTTTATAGTTTAGTTTAGATTAATTTAGTTTATAGTTCAATTTATAGTTTAATTTAGTTTATAGTTTAGTTTATCGTTTAGTTTAGTTTAGTTTAGTTTAGTATAGTTTAGGTTAGGTTAGTTTAGATTAGTTTAGTTAGGGTCAGTTTAGGTTAGGTTAAGTTAGGTTAGGTTAGTTTAGTTTTGTTTATAGTTTAGTTTATTTTAGTTTACATTTTATTATACAGCTCAGTATAGTTTAGTTTAGTATAGTATAGTTTACTTTAATTTAGGTTAGGTTGGGTTAGTTTAGTTTAGTTTATAGTTTAGTTTAGTTTAGTTTAAAGTTTAGTTTATCCTTTAGTTTATAGTGTAGTTTATAGTTTAGTTTAATTTAGTGTAGTTTAGTTGGGTTAGTTTAGTATAGTTTAGTTTACTTTAGGTTAGGTTAGATTATGTTAGGTTTGGTTAGCTTACTTTAGTTTAGTTTAGTTTAGGTTAGGTTAGGTTAGTATAGTTTAGTTAACTTTGGTTTAGTTTAGTTTAGTTTAGTTTATAGTTTAGTACATAGTTTAGTTTAGTTAAGTTTATAGTTTAATTTATAATTTATTTTAGTTTAGTTTAATTTAGTTTAGAGTAGGTTAGGATAGGTTAGGTTAGTTTAGTTTAGGTTAGGTAAGGTTAGGTTAGGTTAATTTAGTTTAGTTTATAGTTTAGTTTAGTTTAGTTTATAATTTATTCTATAATTTAGTATACTTTAGTTTATAGATTAGTTTATAGTTTAGTTAAAATTTTAGTGTAGTTTATTTTAGTTTAGGTTAGGTTACGGAAGGTTAGGTTAGGTTAGTTTAGATTAGTTTGGTTTATGTAAAGTTAGGTTAGGTTAGTTTAGTATAGTTTAGTTTACTTTTGTTTACAGTTTAGTTAAGTTTAGTTTATAGGTCAGTTTATAGTTTAGTTTAATTTAGGTTAGGTTGGGTTAGTTCAGTTTAGTTTAGTTTGGGTTAGGTTAGGTCAGTTTAGTTTAGTTTACAGTTTAGTTTATTTTTAGTTTGTAGTGTAGTTTATAGTTTAGTTTAATTTAGTGTAGTTTAGTTTGGTTTAGTTTAGTATAGTTTCGTTTACATTAGGTTATATTAGATTGGGTTAGGTTAGGGTGGCTTACTTTAGTTTAGTTTAGTTTAAGTTAGGTTAGGTTAGGTTAGTTTAGTTTAGTTAAGTTTAGTTTAATTTAGTTTAGTTTAGTTTAGTTTAGTGTATAGTTTAGGTAATCGTTTAGTTTAGTTTAGATTAGTTTAGTTTAGGTCAGTTTAGTTTAGGTTAAGTTAGCTTAGGTTAGTTTAGATTAGTTTAGTTTAACTTAGTTTAGTTTATAGTTTAGTTCATTTTAGTTTGTATTTTAATTTAGATTAGTTTAGCTTAGTTTAGGTTGGGTTATGTTAGATTAGGTTAGATTAGGTTAGTTTGGTTTAGTTTAGTCTAGTTAAATTTAGTTTAGTTATACTTTAGTTTAGTTTAGTTTAGTTTATAGTTTAGTTTAGTTTCCTTTATAGTTAAGTATATAGTTTAGTATAGTTTAGTTTAATTTAATTTAGTTTAGCTAAGTTTAGTTTAGTTTAGTTTAGTTTTGGGTAGGTTATGTTAGGTTAGGTTAGGTTAGTTTAGTTTAGTTTAGGTTAGGTTAGGTTAGGTTAGGTTAGGTTAGGTTAGTTTAGTTTAGTTGCGTATAGTTTAGTTTAGGTTAGGTTAGGTAAGGTTATGTTAGGTTAGGTTAGTTTAGTTTAGTCTAGTTTATGTTAGGTTAGGTTAGTTTAGTTTAGTTTTGTTTTGTTTATAGATTAGTTTAGTTTAGTTTATAGTTTAGTTCATAGTTTATTTTAGTTTTATATATAGTTTAATTTAGTTTAGTTTAGTTTAATTTAGGTTAATTTAGTTCAGTTTAGGTTAGGTTAGGTTAGGTTAAGTTAGTTCAGTTTAATGTAGTTTAGTTTAGTTTAAAATATAGTATCTTTAGTTTATAGTTTAGTTCATAGTTTTGTTTAGTTTAGTTTAGTTTAGGTTAGGTTAGAGTGGTTTAGTTTAGTTTAGTTTAATTTAGTTTAGGTTAGATTAGGTTAAGTTAGTGTAGTTTAGTTTAGTTGAATTTGGTTACCTTAGTTTAGTTTAGGGTAGGTTAGGTTGGTTTAGTTTTAGTATAGGTTTGGTTCAGTTAGCTTAGGTTAGATTAGTTTAGTTTAGTTTAATTTAGTTTAGTTTATAGTTTAGTTTATTTTAGTTTGTAGTTTAATTTAGTTTAGTTTAGTTTAATTTATTTTAGGTTAGGTTAGGTTAGGCTAGTTTTGTTTAGTTTAGTTTGGGTTATGATTGATTAGGTTAGATTAGGTTAGTTTGGTTTAGTTTAGTCTAGTTAAATTTAGTTTATATATACTTTAGTTTAGTGTAGTTTAGTTTAAAGTTTAGTTTAGTTTTGTTTATAGTTAAGTTTATAATTTAGTATAGTTTAGTTTAGTTTAATATAGTTTAGCTAAGTTTAGTTTAGTTTAGTTTAGTTTAGTTTTGGGTAGGTTATGTTAGGTTAGGTTAGGTTTGTTTAGTTTAGTTTAGGTTAGTGTAGGTTAGGTTAGGTTAGTTTAGTTTAGTTGAGCTTAGTTTAGTTTAGGTTAGGTTAGGTAAGTTTAGGTTAGGTTGGGTTAGGTTAGTTTAATTCAGTCTAGTTTATGTTAGGTTAGGTTAGTTTAGTTTAGTTAGGTTTTGTTTATAGTTTAGTTCAGAGTTTATTTTAGTTTAATATATATTTTAATTTAGTTTAGTTTAGTTTAATTTAGGTTAATTTAGTTTAGTTTAGTTTAGGTTAAGTTAGGTTAGTTCAGTTTAGTATAGTTTAGTTTAGTTTAAAATATAGTATCTTTAGTTTATAGTTTTGTTTATAGTTTTGTTTAGTTTAGTTTAGTTTAGTTTAGGTTAGGTTAGAGTAGTTTTGTTTAGTTTAGTTTAATTTAGGTTAGATTAGGTTAGGTTAGTGTAGTTTAGTTTAGTTTAGTTTAGTTGAATTTAGTTTAGTTTAGTTTAGTTTAGGGTAGGTTAGGTTGGTTTAGTTTTAGTATAATTTAGTTTCAGTTAGGTTAGGTTAGTTTAGTTTAGTTTAGTTTATAGTTTAGTTTATACTTTAGTTTATATTTTACTTTATAATTTAGTTTAGTTTAGTGTAGTTTAGTTTGGTTTAGTTTTGTTTAGTTAATTTTGTTTAGTTTCGTTTAGGTTAGGTTATGTTAGATTAGGTTAGATTACGTTAGGTAATCTTAGTTTAGTTTACTTTACTTTAAGTTAGGTTTGGTTAGGTTAGGTTAGTTAAGATTATTTTAGTTTGTTTATTTAGGTTTAGTTTAGTTTATAATTTAGTTCAGTTTAGTTTATAGCTTAGTTTATAGTTTAGTATAGTTTATAGTTTAATTTATAGTTAAGTTTAGTTTAGTTCAGTTTAATTAAGTTTAGCTTAGTTTAGTTTAGTTCAGTTTAGGTTATTTTAGGGTAGCTTATGTTAGGTTAGGTTAGGTTAGTTTAGTTTATAGTTTAATTTATAGTTTAGTTTAGTTTATAGTTTAGTTTATAGTTTAGTTTAGTTTAGTTTATAGTTTAGTTTATTTTAACTTATAATAGTTTAAGTTAGTTTAGGTTAGGTTAGGTTAGTTTACTTTAGTTTAGTTTAGGTTAGGTTAGGCTAGGTTAAGTTAGGTTAGGTTAGTTTAGATTAGTTTAGTTTAGTTTAATTTATAGTTTAGTTTATTTTAGTTTATTATTTAATATAGTTTAGTTTAGTTTATAGTTTCGTTTACAGCTTAGTTTGGTTTAGTTTAGTTTAATTTAGTTTAGCTTAGATTAGTTTAGTTTGTTTTAGGTTAGGTTAAGTTAGGTGAGGTTAGTTTAGTTTAGATGAGTTTAATTTAGTTTAGTTTAGTTTATAGTTTAGTTTAATTTACTTTAGTTTATAGTTCAATTTATAGTTTAGTTTAGTTTAGTTTATACTTTAGTTTATCGCTTAGATTAGTTTAGTTTAGTATAGTTTAGGTTAGGTTAGGTTAGTTTAGATTAGTTTAGTTTAGGTCAGTTTAGGTTAGGTTAAGTTAGGTTAGGTTAGTTTAGTTTTGTTTATAGTTTAATTTATTTTAGTTTACAGTTTATTGTACAGCTCAGTTTAGTTTAGTTTAGTATAGTATAGTTTACTTTAGTTTAGGTTAGGTTAGGTAAGGTTAATTTGGATTAAATTAGTTTAGTTTAGCTTTGTTTATAGTTTAATTTACTTTAGTTTATAGCTTAATTTAGTTTACTTTAGGTTATTTTAATTTGGTTTAGTTTAGTTTAGTTTAGTTTAGGTTAGGTTAGTTTAGTTTAGTATAGGTTATGTTAGATTATTTTAGTTTAATTCAGTTTAGTTTAGTTTAATTTATAGTTTAATTTATAGTTATTTTTACAGTTAATTTAGTTTAGTTTAGTTTAGGTTAAATTATGTTAATTTACTTTAGTTTAGTTTAGGTTAGGTTAGGTTGGGTTAGGTTAGTGTAGTTTAATGTAGTTTAGTTGAATTTAGTTTAGTTTATTTTAGTTTAGGTTACGTTAGGTTAGTTTAGTTTAGTTTAGTGTAGTTTAGTTTTGTTTGGTTAGGTTAGGTTAGGTTAGTTTAGATTAGTTTAGGTTAGGTTATGTTAGATTAGGTTAGGTTAGGTTAGTTTGGTTTAGTTTAGTCTAGTTAAGTTTAGTTCAGTTTATTCTTTAGTTTAGTTTAGTTTATTTTATAGTTTAGTTTAGTTTGGTTTATAGTTTAGTTTGCAGTTTAGTATAGTTTAGTTTAGTTTAATTTAGTTTAGGTTAACTAAGGTTAGGTTAGGTTAGGTTAGGTTAGTTTAGTTTAGTTTAGTTTATAAATTAGTTTATAGTTTAGTTTAGTTTAGTTTAGTGTGGGTTAGGATAAGTAAGGTTAGGTTAGTTTAGTTTAGTTTAGTTTATACTTTAGTTCAGTCTATAGTTTAGTTTAGTTTAGTTTATAATAGTTTAGTTTAGGTTAAGTTAGGTTAGTTTAGTTTAGTTTAGTTTAGTTTAGGTTAGATTTGGCTGGGTTAAGTTAGGTTAGGTTAGTTTAGGCTAGTTTAGTTTAGTTTAGTTTATAGTTTAGTTTGCTTTAGTTTTTTATTTAATTTAGTGTAGTTTAGTTTATAGTTTAATTTATAATTTAGTTTAGTTTAGTTTATCTTTTAGTTTTTCGTTTAGTTTAGTTTAGATTAGTTTAGTTTAGGTCAGTTTAGGTTAGGTTAAGTTAGGTTAGGTTAGTTTAGATTAGTTTAGTTTAGTTTAGTTTATAGTTTAGTTTATTTTAGTTTACAGTTTAATTTAGTTTAATTTAGTTTAGTTTAGTTTACTTTAGGTTAGGTAAGGTTAGGTTAATTTAGTTTAGTTTAGGTTAGGTTAGGTAAGTTTAATTTAGTTTAGTTTGGTTTATATTAATTTATAATTTAGTTTATAGTTTTTTATAGTTTAGTTTAGTTTATAGTTTAATTTAGTTTAGTTTAGTTTAGTTTAATTTAGGTTAGGTTAGTTTATTTTAGTTTAGTTTAGTTTATAGTTTAGATTAGTTTAGTTTACAGGTTAGTTTATCCTTTAGTTTATAGTGTAGTTTATAGTTTAGTTTAATTTAGTGTAGTTTAGTTTGGTGTAGTTTAGTATAGTTTTGTTTACCTTAGGTTAGGTGAGATAATGTTAGGTTAGGTTAGTTTACTTTAGTTTAGTTTAGGTTAGGTTAGATTAGGTTAGTTTAGTTAGCTTTGGTTTAGTTTAGTTTAGTTAGTTTAGTTTATAATTTAGTTTATAGTTATGTTTTGTTTAGTTTATAGTTTAATTTATAATTTAGTTTAGTTTAGTTTAGTTTAGTTTAATTTAATTTTGAGTATGTTAGGTTAGGTTAGGTTAATTTAGTTTAGTTGAGTTTAATTTAGTTTAGTTTAGTTTAGTTTATAATTTAATTTATAGTTTAGTTTAGTTTACTTTATAGTTTAGTTTAGTTAATTTATAGTTTAATTTAGTTTAGTTTAGTTTAATTTAGTTTAGTTTAGATTATAGTTTTGTTTATAGTTTAGTTTAGTTTATTTTAGGTTAAGTTATGTTAGGTTCGTTTAGTTTAATTTAGTTTAGATTAGGTTACGTTAGATTAGGTTAGGGTAGTTAAGTTTAGTTTAGTTGAATTTAGTTTATAGTTTAATTTATAGTTTAGTTTAGTTTAGTTTATAGTTTAGTTTAGTTAATTTACAGTTTAATATACTTTAGTTTAGTCTAGTTTAATTTAGTTTACTTTAATTTATAATTTTGTTTATAGTGTAGTTTAGTTTAGTTTTGTTTAGTTTAGGTTAATTTATGTGAGGTTAGTTTAGTTTAGATTAGGTTATGTTAGGTTAGGTTAGGCTAATGTAGTTTAGTTTAGTTTAGCTAAATTTTGTTTAGTTTAGTTTAGGATACGTTAGGTTAGTTTAGTTTAGTTAAGTGTATGTTAGGTTAGGTTAGGTTAGTGTAATTTAGTTTAGTTTATTTTAGTTTATAGTTTAGTTTAGTTTACTTTATAATTTATTTTATAGTTTAGTATACGTTAGTTTATAGATTAGTTTATAGTGTAGATAATATTTTAGTTTAGTTTAGTTTAGATTAGGTTAGGGAAGGTTAGGTTAGGTTAGTTTATTTTAGTTTAGTTTATGTAAGGTTAGGTTAGGTTAGTTTGGTATAGTTTAGGTTAGTTTTGTTTGTAGTTTAGTTTAGTTTAGTTTATAGTTCAGTTTATAGTTTAGTTTAGTTTAGTTTAGTTTAGTTTAGTTAGTTTAGGTTAGGTTAGTTTAGAGTAGTTTAGTTTAGGTTAGGTTATGATTGGTTAGTGCAGTTTAATTTAATTTAATTTAGTTTAGTTGAATTTAATTTATTTTAGTTAGGTCAGTTTAGGTAAGTTAGATTAGTTTAGTTTAGTATAGGTTAGGTTAGATTAGGTTGGGTTAAGTTAGTGTAGTTTCATTTAGTTTGGTTTATTTTAGTTTAGTTTAATATGAGGTTCCGTTTAGTTTAGTTTTGTTTAATTTAGTTTAGTTTATAGTTTAGTTGAGTTTAGGTTAGTTTAGTTGAGTTTAGTTTAGTTTAGTTTAGTTTAGGTTAGGTTAGGTTAGGTTAGATTAACTTTGTTTAAGATAGGTTATGTTAGATTAGGTTAGGTTAGTTTGCTTTAGTTTAGTCTAGTTAAGTTTAGTTTAGTTTATACTTTAGTTTAGTTTACTTTATTTTATAGTTTAGTTAAGTTTTGTTTATAGATTAGTTTGCATTTTAGTATGTTTAGTTTAGTTTAATTTAGTTTAGCTAAGTTTAGTTTAGTTTAGTTTATAGTTTAATTTATAATTTAGTTTAGTTTAGTTTAATTTAGTTTAGGTTAGGTTAGGTTAGTTTAATTTAGTTGAGTTTAATTTAGTTTAGTTTAGTTTATAGTTTAATTTATAGTTTAGTTTAGTTTACTTTATATTTTAGTTTAGCTAATTTATAGTTTAATTTAGTTAGTTTAGTTTAATGTAGTTTAGTTTAGTTTAGTTTGTAGTTTAGTTTAGTTTAATTTAGTTTAGTTTAGGTTAAGTTATGTTTGGTTCGTTTAGTTTAATTTAGTTTAGATTAGGTTAGATTACATTACGTTAAGGCAGTTAAGTTCAGTTTAGTTGAATTTAGGTTATAGTTTGATTTATTGTTTAGTTTAGTTTACTTTATAATTTAGTTTAGTTAATTTATAGTTTAATTTACTTTAGTTTAGTTTAGTTTAATTTAGTTTACTTTAGTTCATAGTTTGGTTTATAGTTTAGTTTAGTTTAGTTTAGGTTAGGTAAAGTAAGGTTAATTTAGGTTAGGTTAGTGTAGTTTAGTTTAGTTTAGCTGAATTTTGTTTAGTTTAGTTTAATTTAGGTTACGTTAGGTTAGTTTAGTTTAGTTTAGTGTATATTAGGTTAGGTTAGGTTAGTTTAGTTTAGTTTAGTTTATAGTTTAGTTTAGTTTAGTTTATAATTTATTTTATAATTTAGTTTAGTTTTGTTTATAGTTTAGTTTGCAGTTTAGTTTAGTTTAGTTTAGTTAAAATTTTAGTTTAGTTTATTTTAGTTTAGGTTAGGTTACGGAAGGTTAGGTTAGGTTAGGTTAGTTTAGATTAGTTTGGTTTATGTAAAGTTAGGTTAGGTTAGTTTAGTATAGTTTAGTTTACTTTTATTTACAGTTTAGTTAAATTTAGTTTATAGTTCAGTTTGTAGTTTAGTTTAGTTTAGGTTAGGTTGGGTTTGTTCAGTTTAGTTTAGTTTGGGTTAGGTTGGGTTAGTTTAGTTTAGTTTACAGTTTAGTTTATTCTTTAGTTTATAGTGTAGTTTATAGTTTAGTTTAATTTAGTGTAGTTTAGTTTGGTTCATTTTAGTATAGTTTCGTTTACGTTAGGTTATGTTAGATTAGGTTAGGTTAGGTGAGCTTACTTTAGTTTAGTTTAGGTTAGGTTAGGTTAGGTTAGTTTAGTTTAGTTAAGTTTAGTTTAATTTAGTCTAGTTTAGTTTAGTATAGGTTATAGTTTAGGTAATCGTTTAGTTTAGTTTAGATTAGTTTAGTTTAGATTAGTTTAGTTTAATTTACTTTAGTTTATAGTTTAGTTTATTTAAGTTTGTACTTTAATTTAGAGTAGTTTAGTTTAGTTAAGGTTGGGTTATGTTAGATTAGGTTAGATTAAGTTAGTTTGGTTTAATTTAGTCTAGTTAAATTTAGTTTAGTTATACTTTGGTTTAGTTTAGTTTAGTTTATAGATTAGTTTAGTTTTCTTTATAGTTAAGTTTATAGTTTAGTATAGTTTAGTTTAGTTTAATTTAGTTTAGCTAAGTTTAGTTTAGTTTAGTTTAGTTTAGTTTAGTTTTGGGTAGGTTATGTTAGGTTAGGTTAGGTTAGTTTAGTTTAGTTTAGGTTAGGTTAGGTTAGGTTAGTTTAGTTTAGTTGAGTTTAGTTTAGTTTAGGTTAGGTTAGGTTAGGTAAGGTTAGGTTAGGTAAGGTTAGGTTAGTTTAGTTTAGTCTAGTTTATGTTAGGTTAGGTTAGTTTAGTTTAGTTTAGTCTAAGTTAGGTTTCGCTAGGGTAAGTTAGGTTAGGTTAGTTTGGATTAGTTTAGTTTAGTTTATATTTTAGTTTACTTTAGTTTATTATTTAATTTAGTGTAGTTTAGTTTATAGTTTCGTTTATAGTTTTGTTTGGTTTAGTTTAGTTTTTTTTAGTTTAGCTTAGATTAGTTTAGTTTGTCTTAGGTTAGGTTAGATTAGGTAAGATTAGTTTAATTTAGTTGAGTTTATTTTATATTTTAGTTTAGTTTAGTCTATAGTTCAGTTAGGTTAGCTTAATTTAGTTTAGTTTAGTTTAGGTTAGCTTAGGTTAGGTTAGTTTATTTAACTTTCGTTTAGTTTAGTTTAGTTTAGTTTATTGTTTAGTTTATAGTTTAGTTTATATTAGTTTAGTTTATAGTTTAATTTCTAATTTAGTTTACTTTAGTTTAATTTAGTTTACAGTTGGTTAGGTTAAGTTAGGTTAGGTTAGGTTAATTTAGTTTAGTTGAGTTTAATTTAGTTTAGTTTAGTTTACCTTATAGTTTAGTTTAGTTAATTTATACTTTAATTTAGTTTAGTTTAGTTTAATTTAGTTTAGTTTAGTTCATAGTTTTGTTTATAGTTTAGTTTAGTTTAGTTTAGTTTAGTTTAGGTTATGTTAGGTTAGTTTGGTTTAGTTTAGTTTGGGTTAGGTTAGGCTAGGGTAGGTAAGTTTAATTTAGTTTAGTTTAATTTAGTTAAAATTAGTTTGTAGTTTAGTTTATAGTTTAGTTTGTAGTTTAGTTTAGTTTAGTTTGGTTTGGTTTAGTTTAGTTTAGGTTAAGTAATGTTTGGTTCGTTTTGTTTAATTTAGTTTAGATTAGGTTACGTTAGATTAGGTTAGGGTAGTTAAGTTTAGTTTAATTGAATTTATTTTGTAGTTTAATCTATAGTTTAGTTTAGTTTACTTTATAGTTTAGTTTAGTTAATTTATAGTTTATTTTATTTTAGTTTAATGTAGATTAATTTAGTTTACTTTAGTTTATAGTTTTGTTTATAGTTTAGTTTAGTTAAGTTTAGGTTAATTTATGTTAGGTTTGTTTAGTTTAGTTTAGTTTAGGTTAGGTTAGGTTAGGATAGGTTAGTGTAGTTTAGTTTAGTTTAGCTGAATTTTGTTTAGTTTAGTTTAGTTTAGGTTACCTTAGGTTAGTTTAGTTTAGTGTATGTTAGGTTAGGTTAGGTTAGTTTAATTTAGTTTAGTTTATTTCAGTTTATAGTTTAGTTTAGTTTAGTTTATAATTTATTTTATAATTTAGTATACTTTAGTTTATAGATTGGTTTATTGTTTAGTTAATATTTTAGTTTATTTTAGTTTACGTTTGGTTAGGTTAGGCAAGGTTAGGTTAGGTTAGGTTAGTTTAGTTTAGTTTAGTTTATGTAAGGTTAGGTTAGGTTAGTTTGGTATAGTTTAGTTTAGTTTAGTTTTGTTTATAGTTTAGTTTAGTTTAGTTTATTGTTCATTTTATAGTTTATTTTAGTTTAGTTTAGGTTAGGTTGGGTTAGTTTAGTTTAGTTTAGGTTAGGTTAGGTTAAGTTACGTTAATTTAGTTTAGTATAGTTTAGTTTAGTTTAGTTTAGTTTATAGTTTAGTTCATTTTATTTTATAGTTTAGTTTATAGTTTGGTTTAGTTTAGTTTTGTTTAGTTAATTTATGTTAGATTAGGTTAGATTAGAGTAGTTTAGTTTAGGTTAGGTTATGATAGGTTAGTGCAGTTTAATTTAATTTAGTTTAGTTTAGTTGAATTTAATTTAGTTTAGTTAGGTCAGTTTAGGTAAGTTAGGTTAGTTTAGTTTAGTATAGGTTAGGTTACGTTAGGTAAGTTTAATTCAGTTTAGTTTAGTTTAGTTTATAGTTTAATTTATAGTTTTGCTTATAGTTAATTTAGTTTTGTTTAGTTTAGTTTAGTTTAGGTTAAATTATTTTAGGTTAGTTTAGTTTAGTTTAGGTTAGGTTAGGTTGGGTTAGGTTAGTGTAGTTTCATTAATTTAGTTTATTTTAGTTTAGTTTAGTATGTAGTTCAATTAAGTTTTGTTTTGTTTAATTTAGTTTTGTTTATAGTTTAGTTGAGTTTAGGTTAGTTTAGTTGAGTTTTGCCTAGTTTAGTTTAGTTTAGGTTAGGTTAGGTTAGGTTAGTTTATTTTAGTTTAGAATAGGTTATGATAGATTAGGTTAGATTAGGTTGGTTTGGTTTAGTTTAGTCTAGTTAAGTTTAGTTTAGTTTATACTTTAGTTTAGTTTAGTTTATTTTATAGTTTAGTTAAGTTTTGTTTATAGTTTAGTTTGCAGTTTAGTATAGTTTAGTTTAGTTTAATTTAGTTTAGCTAAGTTTAGTTTAGATTAGTTTAGTTTAGTTTATAGTTCAATTTATAATTTAGTTTAGTTTAGTTTAGTTTAATTTAGTTTAGAGTAGGTTAGGTTAGGTTAGTTTAGTTTAGTTTAGTTTAGTTTAGGTTAGGTTAGGTTAGTTTAATTTATTTGAGTTTAATTTAGTTTAGTTTAGTTTATAGTTTAATTTATAGTTTAGTTTAGTTTACTTTATAGTTTAGTTTAGTTAATTTATAGTTTAATTTAGTTTAGTTTATTTTAATTTAGTTTCGTTTAGTTTATAGTTTGGTTTATAGTTTCGCTTAGTTTAGTTTAGTTTAGTTTAGTTTAGGTTAAGTTATGTTAGGTTAGTTTAGTTTAGTTTAGTTCAGGTTCGGTTAGGTTAGGTTAGGTAAGTTTAATTTAGTTCAGTTTAAATAGTTAAGTTTAGTTTATAGCTTAGTTTATAGTTTAGTTTGTAGTTTAGTTTAGTTTAGTTTAGTTTAGTTTAGGTTAAGTTATGTTAGATTCATTTAGTTTAATTTAGTTTAGATTAGGTTAGGTTAGGTTAGGGTATTTAAGTTTAGTTTAGTTGAATTTAGTTTAGTTTAGTTCAGTTTAGGTTAGGTTAGGTTAGTTTATTTTAGTTGAGTTTAGGTTAGGTTAGGTTAGGTTAGGTTAGTTTAGTTTAGTTTAGTTTATTTAAGTGTAGTTTACATTATAGTTCAGTTTAGTTTAGTTTTGTTTAATTTAGTTTAGTTTATAGTTTAGTTGAGTTTAGGTTAGTTTAGTTGAGTTTAGTTTAGTTTAGTTTATTTTAGGTTAGGTTAGGTTAGTTTGGCTTAGTTTAATCTAGTTAGAAGTTAGTTTATTTTAGTTTAGTTTATAGTTTAGTTTAGTTTTGTTTATAGTTCAGTTTATAGTTTAGTATAGTTTAGTTTAGTTTAATTTAGTTTAGCTAAGTTTAGTTTAGTTTAGTTTAGTTTAGTTTTGGGTAGGTTTTTTTAGGTTAGGTTAAGTTAGTTTAGTTTAGTTTAGGTTAGGTTAGGTTAGGTAAGGTTAGTTTAGTTTAGTGGAGTTTAGTTTAGGTTAGGTTAGGTTAAGTAATATTAGGTTAGGTTAGGTTAGTTTAGTTTAGTTTAGTTATATGTTAGGTTAGGTTAGTTTAGTTTAGTTTAGTTTTGTTTATAGTTTAGTTTAGTTTATTTTATAGTTTAGTTTATAGTTTAGTTAGTTTAGTTTATAGTTTAATTTAGTTTAGTTTAGTTTAGTTTAGTTTAATTTAGATTAATTTAGTTTAGTTTAGTTTAGGTTACGTTAAGTTAGGTTAGGTTAGGTTAGTTTAGTTTAGTATAATTTAGTTTAGCTTAAAATATAGTATCTTTAGTTTATAGTTTAGTTCATAGTTTTCTTTAAATTAGTTTAGTTTAGGTTAGGTTAGAGTAGTTTACTTTAGTTTAGTTTAGTTTAGTGTAGGTTAGATTAGGTTAGGTTAGTGTAGTTTAGTTTAATTTAGTTTAGTTGAATTTAATTTAGTTCAGTTTAGTTTAGGTTAGGTTAGGTTAGTTTAGGTTAGATTTAGTTAGGTTAGTGTAGTTTAGTTTAGTTTAGTTTAGTTTGTAGTTTAGTTTAGTTTAGTGTAGTTTAGTTTGGTTTAGTTTTGTTTAGTTTAGTTTACTTCAGTTTCGTTAGGTTAGGTTATGTTAGATTAGGTTAGCTTGGGTTAGCTTAGTTTAGTTTTGTTTACTTTCGGTTAGGTTAGGATAGGTTAGGTTAGTTTAGGTTAGAAATAGTTAGGTTTGTGTAGTTTAGTTTAGTTTAGTTTGTAGTTTAGTTTAGTTTAGTGTAGTTTAGTTAAGTTTAGTTTAGTTTATAGTTTAGTTCAGTTTAGTTTATAGCTTAGTTTAGTTTAGTTTATTTTAGGTTAGCTTATGTTAGGTTAGGTTTAGTTAGTTTAGTTTATAGTTTAATTTATGGTTTACTTTAGTTTATAGTTTAGTTTATAGTTTAGTTTAGTTTAGTTTATAATAATTTAGTTTAGGTTAGGTTGGGATGGTTTAGTTTAGTTTAGTTTAGGTTAGGTTAGGTTGACTAGGTTAAGTTATGTTAGGTTCATTTAGTTTAATTCAGTTTAGATTAGGTTAGGTTAGGTTACGGTATTTAAGTTTAGTTTAGTTGAATTTAGTTTAGTTTAGTTCAGTTTAGGTTAGGTTAGGTTAGTTTATTTTAGTTGAGTTTAGGTTAGTTTAAGTTACGTTATTTTGTTGAGTTTGGTTTAGTTTAGTTTAGTTTAGTTTAGTTTAGTTTATAGTTTAGTTTATAGTTTAGTTTATAGTTTAGTTTATAGTTTAGTTTAGATTACTGTAGTATAGTTTGGTTTAATTTATTTTAGTTTAGTTTAGTTTAGTTTCGTTTAGCTTAGGTTATGTTACATTAGGTTAGCTTAGGTTAGCTTAGTTTACCCTGGTTTAGTTTAGGTTAGGTAAGGTTAGAATAGGTTAGTTAAGTTTAGTTTAGTTTAGTTTAGTTAGGTTTAGTTTAGTTTATAGTTTAGTTTAGTTTAGTTTATAGTTTAGTTTATTGTTTAGTTAAGATTATAGTTTAATTTATAGTTTAGTTTAGATTAGTTTAGTTTAATTTAGTATAGCTTTCTTTAGTTTCGTTTAGTTTACCTTAGTTTAGGATATGTTAGGTTAGGTTAGGGTAGGTTAGGTTTGTTTAATTTAGTTTAGGTTAGGTTAGGTTACGTTAGGTTAGGTTAGGTTAGGTTAAGTTAGGTTAGTTTAGAATAGTTTAGTTTAGTATAAATTAGTTTATAGTTTAGTTTAGTTTAGTTTATAGTTTAATTTAGTTTAGTTTAGTTTAATTTAGTTTAGTTTAGTTTACGTTAGGTTAAGTTAGGTAAGTTTAATTTAGTTTAGTTTAGTTTAGTTAAGTTTAGTTTATAGTTCAGTTTATAGTTTGGTTTGCAGTTTAGTTTAGTTTAGTTCAGTTTAGGTTAAGTTATGTTAGGTTCGTTTATTTTAATTTAGTTTAGATTAGGTTAGGTTATATTAGGTTAGGTTAGGGTAGTTTAGTTTAGTTTAGTTTAGCTTTATTTAGTTTAGTTTAGTTCAATTTAGGTTAGGTTAAGTTAGGTTAGGTTAGTTTAGATTAATTTAGTATATAGTTTAGTTTATTTTAGTTTATAGTTTCATTTTCTTTAGTTTAGTTTAGGTTAGGTTAAGTTAGGTTAATTTAGTTTAGTTTAGGTTAGTTTAGGTGAGGTTAGGTTAGGTCAGTTTATTTCTATTTAGTTTATTGAAGTTTATAGTTTAGTTTAGTTTATGGTTTAGTTTATAGTTCAGATTAGTTTAGAGTAGTATAGTTTGGTTTAGTTTACTTTAGTTTAGTTTAGTTTCGTTTAGGTTAGGTTATGTTAGGATAGGTTAGGTTAGGATAGCTTAGTTTAGTTTAGTTCAGTATTTATTAGGTTAGGTTAGGTTAGTTAATATTAGTTTACTTTAGTTTAGTTAAGTTTAGTTATGTTTATAGATTAGTTTAGTTTAGTTTCGTTTATAGTTTATATTATAGTTTAGTTTAGTTTATAGTTTCGTTTATAGTTTAATTTTGTTTAGTATAGTTTAATTTAGTTTAGCTTAGTTTAGTTAGTTTAGGTTAGTTTAGTTTAGGTTAGGTTATGTTAGGTTGGTTTAGAATAGTTTAGTTTAGGTTTGGTAAAGTTAAGTAAGTATAATTTAGTTAATTTTGGTTTAAAATAGTTTATAGTTTAGTTTATAGTTTAGTTTAGTTTATAGTTTAGTTCATAGTTTAGTTAATTTAGTATAGTTTAGTTTAGTTTATGTTAGGTTAGTTTAGTTTAGTTTAGTTTAGGTCAGTTGAGGTTATTTAGTTAGGTTAGGTTAGTTTAGATTATTTTAAATTAGTTTAGTTTAGTTTATAGTTTAGTTTAGTTTATAGTTTAATTTACTTTAGTTTAGTTTAATTTATTTTCGTTTAGTTTAGTTTTCGTTAGGTTATATTAGGTTAATTTAGTTTAGTTTAGTTTAGGTTAGGTTAAGTTAGGTAAGTTTAAATTAGTTAAGTTTGGTTTTGTTTAGTTTATAGTTTTGTTTATAATTTAGTTTAGTTTTGTTTTGTTTAGGATAGGTAACGTTAGGTTAGGTTATGTTAGATTAGGTTATGTTAGGTTAGTTTAATTTAGTTTAATTTAGTTTATGTTAGTTTAGGTTAGTTTAGTTGAGTTTAGTATTGTTTATAGTTTAGTTTACTTAGTTTATAGTTTAGTTTAGTTTAGTATATAGTTTAATTTAGTTTAATTTAGTTTAGTTTAATTTAATTTAGGTTAGGTTAGTTTAGTTTAGTCTAGGTAAGGTTAGGGTAATTTAGTGTATTTAGTTTAGTTTATTAAGTTTAGTTTAGTTTAGTTTATAGTTTAGTTTAGTTTAGTTTATAGTTTAGTTTAGTTTAGTTTAGTTTAGTTTAGTTTTTAGTTTATAGTTTATAGTTTAGTTTATAGTTTTGTTTAGTTTAGTTTAGTTTAGTTTAGGTTATTTTAGGTTAGGTTAGAGTAGTTTATTTTAGTATAGTGTAGTTTACTTTTGCTAATAGTTTAGTTTAGTTTAGTTTATATATCAGTTTATAGTTCAGTTTAGTTTAGTTTAGTTTAAGTTAGGTTGGGTTAGTTTAGTTTATTATAGGTTAGGTTAGGTTAGGTAAGTTTAATTCAGTTTAGTTTAGTTTAGTTTATAGTTTAATTTATATATTTGTTTATAGTTAATTTAGTTTAGTTTAGGTTAAATTGTGTTAGGTTAGTTAAGTTTAGTTTAGTTTAGGTTAGGTTAGGTCGGGTTAGGTTAGTGTAGTTTAATTTAATTTAGTTGAATTTAGTTTAGTTAGGTTTAGTTTAGGTTACGTTAGGTTAGTTTAGTTTAGTTTAGTTTAGGTGAGGTTTGGTTAGGTTAGTTTAGTTCTGTTAATTTATTTTAGTTTATACATAAGTTTAGTTTAGTTTATAGTTTAGTTTATAGTTTAGTGCAATTTAGTGTAATTTAATTTTGTTTAAGTTAGGTTAGGTTAGGTTAGTTTGGTTTCGTTTAGTCTAGTTAAGTTTAGTTTAGCTTATTTTATAGTTTAGATTTGTTTTGTTTATAGTTTAGTTTGCAGTTTAGTATAGTTTAGTTTAGTTTAATTTAGTTTAGGTTAAGTAAGGTTAGGTTAGGTTAGTTTAGTTTAGTTTAATTTATGTTAGGTTAGGTTAGGTTAGGTTAGTTTAGTTAACTTTGGTTTAGTTTAGTTTAGTTTTGTTTAGTTTATAATTTAGTTTTAAGCTTAGTTTAGTTTAGTTTAGTTTATAGTTTAATTTATAATTTGGTTTACTTTAGTTTAATTTAGTTTATAGTAGGTTAGGTTAGGTTAGGTTAGATTAGTTTAGTTTAGGTTTGGTTAAGTTAGGGTTTAGTTTACTTTATGGTTTAGTTTAGTTAATTTATAGTTTAATTTACTTTAGTTTAGTCTAGTTTAATTTAGTTTACTTTAATTAATAGTTTTGTTTATAGTTTAGTTTAGTTTAGTTTAGTTTAGGTTAGGTTATGTTAGATTATGTTAGGTTAGGTTAGTTTGGTTTAGTTTAGTCTAGTTAAGTTTAGTTTAGTTTATTTTATACTTTAGTTTAGTTTTGTTGATAGTTTGGTGTGCAGTTTAGTATAGTTTAGTTTAGTTTAATTTATATTAGGTTAAGAAAGGTTAGGGTAGGTTAGTTTAATTTAGTTTAGTGTTTGTTATGTTAGGTTAGTTTAGTTTAGTTTTGTTTATAGTTTAGTTTAATTTATATTATAATTTAGTTTATAGTTTATTTTAGTTTAGTTTGTAGTTTAATTTAGTTTAGTTTAGTTTAGTTTAGGTTAGGTTAGGTTAGGTTAGGTTAGTTTAGTTTAGTAGAGTTTAGTTTAGTTTAAAATATAGTATCTTTAGTTTATAGTTTAGTTCATAGTTTTATTTAGTTTTATTTAGTTTAGTTTAGGTTAGGTTAGAGTAGCTTAGTTTAGTTTAGTTTAGTTTAAAATATAGTATCTTTAGTTTATAGTTTAGTTCATAGTTTTGTTTAGTTTAGTTTAGTTTAGGTTAGGTTAGAGTAGCTTAATTTAGTTTAGTTTACGTTAGAATAGGTTAGGTTAGTGTAGTTTAGTTTAGTTTAGTTTAATTTAATTTAGTTTTGTTTAGTTTAGTTTAGGTTAGGTTAGGTTAGTTTAATTTAGTATAGGTTAGGTTAAGTTAGGTAAGGGTAGTTTAGTTTTTAGTTTAGTTTAGTTTAGTTTAGTTTAGGTTAAGTTATGTTACGTGCGTTTAGTTTAATTTAGATTAGATTAGGTTACGTTAGATTAGGTTAGGTTAGTTGAGTTTACTTTAGTTGAATTAAGTTTATAGTTTAATTTATATTTTAGTTTAATTTACTTTATAGTTTAGTTTAGTTAATTTATAGTTTAATTTACTTTAGTTTAGTCTAGTTTAATTTAGTTTACTTTAATTTATAGTTTTGTTTATAATTTAGTTTAGTTTGTTTAGTTTAGGTTAATTTACGTTAGGTTGGGTTAGTTTAGTTTATTTTAGGTTAGGTTAGGTTAGGTTAGTGTAGTTTAGTTTAGTTTAGCTAAATTTTGTTTAGTTTAGTTTAGTTTAGGATACTTTAGGTTAGTTTAGTTTAGTTTAGTTTAGTGTATGTTAGTTTAGGTTAGGCTAGATTAATTTAGTTTAGTTTATTTTAGTTTATAGTTTAGTTTAGTTTAGTTTATACTTTATTTTATGGTTTAGTATACTTTAGTTTATAGGTTAGTTTATAGTTTAGTTAACATTTTAGTTTAGTTTAGTTTAGATTAGGTTAGAGAAGGTTAGGTTAGGTTAGGTTAGTTTATTTTAGTTTAGTTTATGTAAGCTTAGGTTAGGTTAGTTTGGCATAGTTTAGTTTAATTTAGTTTTGTTTATAGTTTAGTTTAGTTTAGTTTATAGTTCAGTTTATAGTTTAGTATAGTTTAGTTTTGTTTAGGTTAGGTTGGGTTAGTTTAGTTTAGTTTAGGTTAGGTTAGGTTAAGTTAGGTTAGTATAGTTTAGTATAGTTAAGTTTAGTTTAGTTTAGTTTATAGTTTAGTTTATTTTATTTTATAGTTTATTTTATAGTTTTGTTTAGCTTAGTTTAATTTAGTTAGTTTAGGTTAGGTTAGGTTAGATTAGTTTAGTTTAGGTTAGGTTATGATAGGTTAGTGCAGTTTAATTTAATTTACTTTAGTTTAGTTGAATTTAATTTATTTTTGTTAAGTCAGTTTAGGTAAGTTAGGTTAGTTTAATTTAGTATAGGTTAGGTTAGGTTAGGTAAGTTTAATTCAGTATAGTTTAGTTTAGTTTATAGTTTAATTTATAGTTTTGTTTTTAGTTAGTTTACTTTAGTTTAGTTTAGTTTAGGTTAAATTATGTTAGGTTAATTTAGTTTAGTTTAATTTATGTTAGGTTAGGTTGGGTTAAGTTAGTGTAGTTTCATTTAGTTTGGTTTATTTTAGTTTAGTTTAATATGTTGTTCCGTTTAGTTTAGTTTTGTTTAATTTAGTTTAGTTTATAGTTTAGTTGAGTTTAGGTTAGTTTAGTTGAGTTTAGTTTAGGTTTGGTTAGGTTAGGTTAGATTAGTTTTGTTTAGGATAGGTTATGTTAGATTAGGTTAGGTTAGGTTAGTTTGGTTTAGTTTAGTCTAGTTAAGTTTAGTTTAGTTTATACTTTAGTTTCGTTTAGTTTATTTTATAGTTTAGTTAAGCTTTGTTTATACATTTGTTTGCAGTTTAGTATAGTTTAGTTTAGTTTAATTTAGTTTAGTTTAGTTTAGTTTATTTTAGTTTCGTCTAGTTTATAGTTTTGTTTATAGTTTAGCTTAGTTTAGTTTAGTTTAGTTTAGGTTAATTTATGTTAGGTTAGTTTAGTTTATTTTAGGTCGGTTAGGTTAGGTTAGGTAAGTTTAATTTAGTTCAGTTTAGTTTAGTTAAGTTTAGTTTATAGTTTATAGTTTAGTTTAGGTTAAGTTATGTTAGGGTCGTTTAGTTTAATTTAGTTTAGATTAGGATAGGTTAGGTTAGGGTAGTTAAGTTTAGTTTAGTTGAATTTAGTTTAATTTAGTTCAGTTTAGGTTACGTTAGGTTAGTTTAGTTTAGTTTAGTTTAGGTTAGGTTAGGTTATTTTAGTTTAGTTTATTTAAATGTAGTTTAGTTTATAGTTCAGTTTAGTTTAGTTCGGTCTAATTTAGTTTAGTTTATAGTTTAGTTGAGTTTAGGTTAGTTTAGTTGAGTTTAGTTTAGTTTAGTTTATTTTAGATTAGGTTAGGTTAGGTTAGTTTAGTTTAGTTTAGGTTGGGTTATGTTAGATTAGGTTAGGTTAGGTTAGGTTAGGTTAGAGTAGTTTAGTTTAGGTTAGGTTATGATAGGTTAGTGCAGTTAAATTTAATTTTGTTTAGTTTAGTTGAATTAAATTTAGTTTAGTTAGGTCAGTTTACGTAAGTTAGGTTAGTTTAGTTTAGTATAGGTTAGGTTACGTTAGGTAAGTTTAATTCAGTTTAGTTTAGTTTAGTTTATAGTTTAATTTATAGTTTTGCTTATAGTTATTTAGTTTTGTTTAGATTAGTTTAGTTTAGGTTAAATTATGTTAGGTTAGTTTAGTTTAGTTTAGTTTAGGTTAGGTTGGGTTAGGTTACTGTAGTTTCATTTAGTTTAGTTTATTTTAGTTTAGTTTAGTATGTAGTTCAGTTCAGTTTTGTTTTGTTTAATTTAGTTTAATTTATAGTTTAGTTGAGTTTAGGTTAGTTTAGTGGAGTTTAGTTTAGTTTAGTTTAGGTTAGGTTAGGTTAGGTTAGTTTAGTTTAGTTTAGGATAGCTTATGATAGATTAGGTTAGGTTAGGTTAGGTTAGTTTGGTTTAGTTTAGTCTAGTTAAGTTTAGTTTAGTTTATATTTTAGTTTAGTTTAGTGTATAGTTCAATTTATAATTTAGTTTAGTTTAGTTTTTAGATTAGGTTATCGTTTAGTTTAGTTTAGATTAGTATAGTTTAGGTCAGTTTAAGTTAGGTTAAGTTAGGTTAGGTTAGTTTAGATTAGTTTAGTTTAATTTAGTTTAGTTTATAGTTTAGTTTATTTTAGTTTATAGTTTAATTTAGTTTAGTTTAGTTTAGTGTAGTTTAGGTTGGTTAGGTTAGGTTAGGTTAATTTAGTTTAGTTTAGGTTAGGTTAGGTAAGTTTATTTTGTTTAGTTTAATTTATAGTTTATTTTATAGTTTTGCTTATAGTTTAGTTTAGTTTATAGATTAATTTAGTTTAGTTTAGTTTAGTCAAGGTTAGGTTAGGTTAGGTTAGGCTAATTTACTTTAGTATAGTTTAGTTTAGTTTATTTTAGTTTAGTTTATAGTTTAGTTTACAGTTTAGGTTAGTTTAGTTTAGTTTAGTTTGGGTTAGGTTAGGTTAGGTCAGTTTAGTTTAGTTTAGTTTATAGTTTAGTTTAGTTTAGTTTATAATAGTTTAGTTTAGTTTAGTTTAGGTTATGTTAGGTTAGTTTAGTTTAGTATAGGTTAGATTAAGCTAGGTTAAGTTAGGTTTGTTAGGTTTAGTTTAGTTTAGTTTATAGTTTAGTTTAGTTTAGTTTAGTTTGTAATTTAGTTTATACTTTAGTTTATATTTTAGTTTATAGTTTAGTTTAGTTAAGTGTTGTTTTTTTTGGTTTAGTTTTGTTTAGTTTAGTTTAAATTAGTTTCGTTTAGGTTAGGTTAGGTAAGTTTAGGTTAGGTTGGGTTAGGTTAGTTTAGTTCAGTCTAGTTTATGTTAGGTTAGGTTAGTTTAGTTTACTTAGGTTTTGTTTATGGTTTAGTTTACTTTAGTTTATAGTTTAGTTCATAGTTTATTTTAGTTTAATATATAGTTTAATTTAGTTTAGTTTAGTTTAGTTTAGTTTAATTTAGGTTAATTTAGTTAAGTTTAGTTTAGATTAGGTTAGGTTAGGTTAGGTTAGGTTAAGTTAGTTCAGTTTAGTATAGTTTAGTATAGTTTAAAATATATAATCTTTAATTTATAGTTTAGTTCATAGTTTTGTTTAGTTTAGTTTAGGTTAGGTTAGAGTAGTTTAGTTTAGTTTAGTTTAGTTTAGGTTAGATTAGGTTAGGTTAGTGTAGTTTAGTTTAGTTTAGGTTAGTTGAATTTAGTTTAGTTTAGTTTAGGGTAGGTTAGGTTGGTTTAGTTTTAGTATAGTTTAGGTTCAGTTAGGTTAGGTTAGTTTAGTTTAGTTTAGTTTACTTTAGTTTATTATTTAATTTAGTTTAGTTTTTTTTATAATTTCGTTTATAGTTTAGTTTGGTTTAGTTTAGTTTAATTTAGTTTAACTTAGATTAGTTTAGTTATTTTTAGGTTAGGTTAGGTTAGGTGAGGTTAGTTTAGTTCAGTTTAGTTTAATTTAGTTTATAGTTAAGTTTAGTTTAGTTTATTGTTCAATTTATAGTTTAGTTTAGTTTATTTTATCGTTTAGTTTAGTTTAGTATAGTTTAGTTTAGGTTAGAGTAGGTTAGTTTAGATTAGTTTAGTTTAGCGCAGTTTAGGTTAGGTTAAGTTAGGTTATTTCGTTTGGTTTAGTTTAGTTTAGTTTAGTTTATAGTTTAGTTTAGTTTAAAGTTTAGTTTATAGTTTAGTTTATAGTTTAGTTTAGATTAGTGTAGTTTAGTTTGGTTTAGTTTATTTTAGTTTAGTTCAGTTTAGTTTCGTTTAGCTTAGGTTATGTTATATTAGGTGAGCTTAGGTTAGCTTAGTTTACCCTAGTTTAGTTTAGGATAGTTAAGGTTAGAATAGGCTAGTTAAATTTAGTTTAGTTTAGTTTAGTTAGGTTTAGTTTAGTTATAGTTTAGTTTATAGTTTAGTTTAGATTATAATTTAATTTATAGTTTAGTTTAGTTTAATTTAGTTTAGCTTTCTTTAGTTTCCCTTAGATTACTTTAGTTTAGGATATGTTAGGTTAGGCTAGTTTAGTTTAGTTTAGTTTAATTAAGGTTAATTTAGTTGAATTTAGTTTAGTTTAGGTTAGGTTAGGTTAGTTTAGTTTAGTATAGTTTAATTTAGTTTAAAATATAGTATCTTTAGTTTATAGTTTAGTTCATATTTTTGTTTAGTTTAGTTTAGTTTAGGTTAGGTTAGAGTAGTTTAGTTTAATTTAGTTTAGTTTAGTTTAGGTTAGAATAGGTTAGGTTAGTGTAGTTTAATTTAGTTTAGTTTAGTTGAATTTAGTTTAGTTTTGTTTAGTTTAGTTT
Organism: Metallyticus violacea; assembly: GCA_030762175.1. NCBI lineage: Eukaryota > Metazoa > Arthropoda > Insecta > Mantodea > Metallyticidae > Metallyticus > Metallyticus violacea. Next base: position 96,974,153 of record CM060835.1, on the reverse strand, counting down.
AGGTTAGGTTAGGTTATTTTAGTTTAGTATAGGTTAGGTTAAGTTAGGTTAGCTTAGTTTAGTTTATAGTTTAGTTTAGTTTAGTTTAGTTTATAGTGTGGTTTATACTTTAGTTTATATTTTAATTTATAGTTTAGTGTAGTTTAGTTTGGTTTAGTTTGGTTTAGTTTAGTTTAAATTAGTTTCGCTTGTGTTAGGTTAAGTTAGAATAGGTTAGGTTAGGTAAGCTTAGTTTAGTTTAGTTTAGGTTAGGTTAGGTTAGGTTAGGTTAGGTTGGTTAAGTTCAGTTTGATTTAGTTTAGTTTATAGTTTAGTTCAGTTTATTTTATAGCTTAGTTTATAGTTTAGTTTAGTTTATAGTTTAATTTATAGTTAAGTTTAGTTTAGTTTAGTTTAATTTAGGTTAGTTAATTTTATTTTAGGGTAGCTTATGTTAGGTTAGGTTAGTTTATAGTTTAATTTATAGTTTAGTTTAGTTTATAATTTAGTTTATAGTTTAGTTCAGTTTATAATAGTTTAGTTTAGGTTAGGTTAGGTTAGTTTAGGTTAGTTTAGTTTAGTTTAGTTTAGGTTAGGTTTGGCTAGGGTAGGTTAGGATAGGTTAATTTAGATTAGTTTAGTTTAGTTTAGTTTATAGTTTAGTTTACTTTAGTTTATTATTTAATTTAGTGTAGTTTATTTTATAGCTTCGTTTATAGTTTAGTTTGGTTTAGTTTAGTTTGTCTTAGGTTAGGTTAGGTTAGGTGAGATTAGTTTAGTTTAGTTGAGTTTAATTTAGTTTAGTTTATAGTTTAATTTAGTTTAGTTTATAGTTCAATTTATAGATTAGTTTAGTTTATAGTTTATGTTACCGTTTAGTTTAGTTTATATTAGTTTAGTTTAGGTTAGTTTAGGTTAGGTTAAGTTAGGTTAGGTTAGTTTAGATTAGTTTAGTTTAATTTAGTTTAGTTTATAGTTTAGTTTATTTTAGTTTATAGTTTAATTTAATTTAGTTTAGTTTAGTTTAGTTTAGGTTAGGTTACGTTAGGTTAGGTTAATTTAGTTTAGTGTAGGTTAGGTTAGGTTAGGTAAGGTTAATTTACTTTAGTAAAGTTTATTTTAGTTTATTTTAGTTTAGTTTATTGTTTAGTTTAGTTTATAGTTTATTTACAATTTTGTTTAGTTTAGTTTGGTTTAGTTTAGTTTGGGTTAGGTTGGGTTAGGTTAGGTTAGTTTAGATTAGTTTAGTTTATAGTTTAGTTTAATTTAGTTTAGAGTTTAGTGTATCCTTTAGTTTATGGTGTAGTTTATAGTTTAGTTTAATTTAGTGTAGTTTAGTTTGGTTTAGCTTAGTATAGGTTTGTTTACTTTAGCTTAGGTGAGATTATGCTAAGTTAAGTTAGCTTACTTTAGTTTAGTTTAGTTTAGGTTAGGTTAGGTTAGGTTAGTTTATTTAACTTTGGTTTAGTTTAGTTTAGTTTAGTTTATAGTTTAGTTTATAGTTTAGTTTATATTAGTTTAGTTTATAGTTTAATTTATAATTTAGTTTACTTTAGTTTAATTTAGTTTACAGTAGGTTAGGTCAGGTTAGGTTAGTTTAGTTTACTTTAGGTTAGGTTAAAATAGGTTAGGTTAGGTTAATTTAGTTTAGTTGAGTTTAATTTAGTTTAGTTTACTTTATAGTTTAATTTATAGTTTAGTTTAGTTTACCTTATAGTTTAGTTTAGTTAATATATATTTTAATTTAGTTTAGTTTAGTTTAATTTAGTTTAGTTTAGTTAATAGTTTTGTTTATAGTTTAGTTTAGTTTAGTTTAGTTTAGGTTATGTTAGGTTAGTTTAGTTTAGTTTAGTTTAGGTTAGGTTAGGTTAGGCTAGGTTAGGTAAGTATAATTTAGTTTAGTTTAGTTTAGTTAAAATTAGTTTGTAGTTTAGTTTATAGTTTAGTTTGTAGTTTAGTTTAGTTTAGTTTATTTTGGTGTAGTTTAGTTTAGGTTAAGTAATGTTTGGTTCGTTTAGTTTAATTTAGTTTAGATTAGGTTACGTTAGATTAGGTTAGGGTAGTTAAGTTTACTTTAATTGAATTTATTTTGTAGTTTAATTTATAGTTTAGTTTAGTTTACTTTATAGTTTAGTTTAGTTAATTTATAGTTTATTTTATTTTAGTTTAATCTAGTTCAATTTAGTTTACTTTAGTTTATAGTTTTGTTTATAGTTTCGTTTAGTTTAGTTTAGGTTAATTTATGTTAGGTTTGTTTAATTTAGTTTAGTTTAGGTTAGGTTAGGTTAGTTTAGTTTAGTTTAGTGTATGTTAGGTTAGGTTAGGTTAGTTTAATTTAGTTTAGTATATTTTAGTTTATAGTTTAGTTTATAATTTATTTTATAATTTAGTATACTTTAGTTTATAGATTAGTTTATTGTTTAGTTAAATATTTTAGTTTGTTTTAGTTTACGTTAGGTTAGGTTAGGCAAGGTTAGGTTAGGTTAGGTTAGGTTAGTTTAGTTTAGTTTAGTTTATGTAAGGTTAGGTTAGGTTAGTTTGGTATAGTTTAGTTTAGTTTAGTTTTGTTTATAGTTTAGTTTAGTTTAGTTTATTGTTCAGTTTATAGTTAGGTTGGGTTAGTTTAGTTTAGTTTAGGTTAGGGTAAGTTACGTTAATTTAGTTTAGTATAGTTTAGATTAGTTTAGTTTAGTTTATAGTTTAGTTCATTTTATTTTATAGTTTAGTTTATAGTTTGGTTTAGTTTAGTTTTGTTTAGTTAATTTAGGTTAGATTAGGTTAGGTTAGAGTAGTTTAGTTTAGGTTAGGTTATGATAGGTTAGTGCAGTTTAATTTAATTTAGTTTAGTTTAGTTGAATTTAATTTAGTTTAGTTAGGTCAGTTTAGGTAAGTTAGGTTAGTTTAGTTTAGTATAGGTTAGGTTACCATAGGTAAGTTTGATTCAGTTTAGTTTAGTTTAGTTTATAGTTTAATTTATAGTTTTGCTTATAGTTAAGTTAGTTTTGTTTAGTTTAGTTTAGTTTAGGTTAAATTATTTTAGGTTAGTTTAGTTTAGTTTAGTTTAGGTTAGGTTAGGTTGGGTTAGGTTAGTGTAGTTTCATTAATTTAGTTTATTTTAGTTTAGTTTAGTATGTAGTTCAATTATGTTTTGTTTTGTTTAATTTAGTTCAGTTTATAGTTTAGTTAAGTTTAGGTTAGTTTAGTAGAGTTTTGCCTAGTTTAGTTTAGTTTAGGTTAGGTTAGGTTAGGTTAGTTTATTTTATTTTAGAATAGGTTATGATAGATTAGGTTAGGTTAGGTTGGTTTGGTTTAGTTTAGTCTAGTTAAGTTTAGTTTAGTTTATACTTTAGTTTAGTTTAGTTTATTTTATAGTTTAGTTAAGTTTTGTTTATAGTTTAGTTTGCAGTTTAGTATAGTTTAGTTTACTTTAATTTAGCTAAGTTTAGTTTAGATTAGTTTAGTTTATTTTATAGTTTAATTTATAATTTAGTTTAGTATAGTTTAGTTTAATTTAGTTTAGAGTAGGTTAGGTTAGGTTAGTTTAGTTTGGTTTAGTTTAGTTTAGGTTAGGTTAGGTTAGTTTAATTTATTTGAGTTTAATTTAGTTTAGTTTAGTTTATAGTTTAATTTATAATTTAGTTTAGTTTACTTTATAATTTAGTTTAGTTAATTTATAGTTTAATTTAGTTTAGTTTAGTTTATGTTATGTTAGATTAGTTTAGTTTAGTTTTGTTTGTAGTTTAATTTAATTTATATTATAATTTAGTTTATAGTTTATTTTTGTTTAGTTTGTAGTTTAATTTAGTTTAGTTTAGTTTAGTTTAGTTTAGGTTAGGTTAGGTTAGTTTAGGTTAGGTTAGTTTAGTTTAGTATAGTTTAGTTTAGTTTAAAATATAGTATCTTTAGTTTATAGTTTAGTTCATAGTTTTGTTTAGTTTTGTTTAGTTTAGTTTAGGTTAGGTTAGAGTAGCTTAGTTTAGTTTAGTTTAATTTAATTTAGTTTTGTTTAGTTTAGTTTAGGCTAGGTTAGGTTAGTTTAGTTTAGTATAGGTTAGGTTAAGTTAGGTAAGGGTAGTTTAGTTTATAATTTAGTTTAGTTTAGTTTAGTTTAGGTTAATTTATGTTAGGTTAGGTTAGTTTAGTTTATTTTAGGTTAGGTTAGGTTAGTGTAGTTTAGTTTAGTTTAGCTAAATTTTGTTTAGTTTAGTTTAGTTTAGTGTATGTTAGGTTAGGTTAGGCTAGATTAATTTAGTTTAGTTTATTTTAGTTTATAGTTTAATTTAGTTTAGTTTATAATTTATTTTATAGTTTAGTATACTTTAGTTTATAGGTTAGTTTGTAATTTAGTTAACATTTTAGTTTAGTTTAGTTTAGAATAGGTTAGAGAAGATTAGGTTAGGTTAGGTTAGTTTATTTTAGTTTAGTTTATGTAAGCTTAGGTTAGGTTAGTTTGGTATAGTTTGGTTTAATTTAGTTTTGTTTATAGTTTAGTTTAGTTTAGTTTATAGTTCAGTTTATAGTTTAGTATAGTTTAGTTTAGTTTAGGTTAGGTTGGGTTAGTTTAGTTTAGTTTAGGTTAGGTTAGGTTAAGTTAGGTTAGTTTAGTTTAGTATAGTTAAGTTTAGTTTAGTTTAGTTTATAGTTTATTTTATTTTATAGTTTAGTTTATAGTTTTGTTTATAGTTAATTTGGTTTAGTTTAGTTTAGTTTAGTTTACATTAGATTAGTTTAGTTAGTTTTAGTTTAGTTTAGGTTAGGTTGGGTTAGTTTAGTTTAGTTTAGGTTAGGTTATGATAGGTTAGTGCAGTTTAATTTAATTTAGTTTAGTTTAGTTGAATTTAATTTATTTTTGTTAGGTCAGTTTAGGTAAGTTAGGTTAGTTTAGTTTAGTATAGGTTAGGTTAGGTTAGGTAAGTTTAATTCAGTATAGTTTAGTTTAGTTTATAGTTTAATTTATAGTTTTGTTTATAGTTAGTTTAGTTTAGTTTAGTTTAGGTTAAATTATGTTAGGTTAGTTTAGTTTAGTTTATTTTATGTTAGGTTAGGTTGGGTTAAGTTAGTGTAGTTTCATTTAGTTTGGTTTATTTTAGTTTAGTTTAATATGTTGTTCCGTTTAGTTTAGTTTTGTTTAATTTAGTTTAGTTTATAGTTTAGTTGAGTTTAGGTTAGTTTAGTTGAGTTTAGTTTAGGTTTGGTTAGGTTAGGTTAGATTAGTTTTGTTTAGGATAGGTTATGTTAGATTAGGTTAGGTTAGGTTAGTTTGGTTTAGTTTAGTCTAGTTAAGTTTAGTTTAGTTTATACTTTAGTTTAGTTTAGTTTATTTTATAGTTTAGTTAAGTTTTGTTTATACTTTAGTTTGCAGTTTAGTATAGTTTAGTTTAGTTTAATTTAGTTTAGTTTAGTTTAGTTTAATTTAGTTTCGTCTAGTTTATAGTTTTGTTTATAGTTTAGCTTAGTTTAGTTTAGTTTAGTTTAGGTTAAGTTATGGTAGGTTAGTTTAGTTTATTTTAGGTCGGTTAGGTAAGGTTAGGTGAGTTTAATTTAGTTCAGTTTAGTTTAGTTAAGTTTAGTTTATAATTTAGTTTATAGTTTAGTTTATAGTTTAGTTTAGGTTAAGTTATGTTAGGGTCGTTTAGTTTAATTTAGTTTAGATTAGGATAGGTAAGGTTAGGGTAGTTAAGTTTAGTTTAGTTGAATTTAGTTTAGTTCAGTTTAGGTTAGGTTAGGTTAGTTTAGTTTAGTTTATTTAAGTGTAGTTTAGTTTATAGTTCAGTTTAGTTTAGTTTGGTTTAATTTAGTTTAGTTTATAGTTTAGTTGAGTTTAGGTTAGTTTAGTTGAGTTTAGTTTAGTTTAGATATTTTAGATTAGGTTAGGTTAGGTTAGTTTAGTTTAGTTTAGGTTGGGTTATGTTAGATTAGGTTAGGTTAGGTTAGTTTGGCTTAGTTTAGTCTAGTTAAGTTTAGTTTAGTTTACACTTTAGTTTAGTTTATAGTTTAGTTTAGTTTTGTTTATAGTTTAGTTTATAGTTTAGTATAGTTTAGTTTAGTTTAATTTAATTTAGCTAAGTTTAGTTTAGTTTAGTTTTGGGTGGGTTATGTTAGGTTAGGTTAGGTTAGTTTAGTGTAGTTTAGGTTAGGTTAGGTTAGGTTAGGTTAGTTTAGTTTAGTTGAGTTTAGTTTAGTTTAGATTAGGTTAAGTAAGATTAGGTTAGGTTAGGTTAGGTTAGTTTAGTTTTATTTATAGTTTAGTTTAGTTTAGTTTACATTTTCTTTATAGTTTAGTTAGTTTAGTTTATAGATTAATTTAGTTTAGTTTAGTTTAGTTTTCATTAATTTAGGTTAATTTAGTTTAGTTTAGTTTAGTTTAGGTTAGGTTAAGTTAGGTTAGGTTAGGTTAGTTTAGTTTAGTATAGTTTAGTTTAGTTTAAAATATAGTATCTTTAGTTTATAATTTAGTTCATAGTTTTCCTTAGATTAGTTTATTTTAGATTAGGTTAGAGTAGTTTAGCTTAGTTTAGTTTAGCTTAGGTTAGATTAGGTTAGGTTAATGTAGTTTAGTTTAATTTAGTTTAGTTGAATTTAATTTAGTTTAGTTTAGTTTAGGTTAGGTTAGGTTTGTTTAGGTTAGATTAGGTTAGGTTATGTTAGATTAGGTTAGGTTAGGTTAGCTTACTTTAGTTTATTTTAGTTTCGGTTAGGTTGGGTTAGGTTAGGTTAGTTAAGTTTATTTTAGTTTAGTTTAGTTAAGTATAGTTTAGTTTATTGTTTACTTCAGTTTAATTTATAGCTTAGTTTATAGCTTAGTTTAGTTCATAGTTTAATTTATATTTAGGTTTAGTTTAGTTTAGTTTAGTAAAGTTTATTTTAGGGTAGCTTATGTTAGGTTAGGATAGGTTAGTATAGTTTATAGTTTAATTTATAGTTTACTTTAGTTTATAGTTTAGTTTATAGTTTAGTTTAGTTTAGTTTAGTTTATAATAGTTTAGTTTAGTTTAGTTTAGGTTAAGATAGTTTAGTTTAGTGTAGTTTAGGTTAGGTTAGGCTAGGTTAAGTTATATTTGGTTAGTTTAGATTAGTTTACTTTAGTTTAGTTTATAATTTAGATTAGTTTATTATTTATTTTAGTTTGGTTTAGTTTATAGTTTCGTTTATAGTTTAGTTTGGTTTAGTTTAGTTTAATTTAGTTTACATTAGATTAGTTTAGTTAGTTTTAGTTTAGGTTAGGTTAGATGAGGTTAGTTTAGTTTAGTTTAGTTTATAGTTCAATTTATAGTTTAGTTTAGTTTAGTTTATCGTTTAGTTTAGTTTAGTATAGTTTAGTTTAGTTTAGGTTGCAGTAGGTTAGTTTAGATTAGTTTAGTTTAGCGCAGTTTAGGTTAGATTAAGTTAGGTTATTTTGTTTAGTTTAGTTTAGTTTAGTTTAGTTTATAGTTTAGTTTATAGTTTAGTTTATAGTTTAGCTTAGATTAGTGTAGTTTAGTTTGGTTCAGTTTATTTTAGTTTAGTTTAGTATGGTTTCGATTAGCTTAGGTTATGTTATATTAGGTTAGCTTAGGTTAGCTTAGTTTACCCTAGTTTAGTTTGGGTTAGGTAAGGTTAAAATAGGTTAGTTAAATTTAGTTTAGTTTAGTTAGGTTTAGTTTAGTTTATAGTTTTGTTTAGTTTAGTTATAGTTTAGTTTATAGTTTAGTTTAGATTATAATTTAATTTATAGTTAAGTTTAGTTTACTTTAGTTTAATTTAGTTTAGCTTTCTTTAGTTTCCTTTAGATTACTCTAGTTTAGGATATGTTAATTACGTTAGTTTAGTTTAGTTTAGTTTAATTAAGGTTAATTTAGTTTAATTTAGTTTAGTTTAGGTTAGGTTAGGTTTGGTTAGGTTAGTTAAGTTTAGTATAGTTTAGTTTAGTTTAAAATATAGTATCTTTAGTTTATAGATTAGTTCATATTTTTGTTTAGTTTAGTTTAGTTTAGGTTATGTTAGAGTAGTTTAGTTTAGTTTAGTTTAGTTTAGGTTAGAAAAGGTTAGGTTAGTGTAGATTAATTTAGTTTAGTTAATTGAATTTAATCTAGTTTTGTTTAGGTTAGTTTAGTTTAGTATAGGTTAGGTTAAGTTAGGTTAGCTTAGTTTAGTTTATAGTTTAGTTTAGTTTATAGTGTTGTTTATACTTTAGTTTATATTTTAGTTTATAGTTTAGTTTAGTTTAGTGTAGTTTACTTTGGTTTAGTTTTTTTTAGTTTAGTTTAAATTAGTTTCGTTTAGGTTAGGTTAAGAGAGAATAGGTTAGGTTAGGTAAGCTTAGTTTAGTTTAGTTTAGTTTACGTTAGGTTAGGTTAGGTTAGGTTGGTTAAGTTCAGTTTAGTTTAGTTTAGTTTATAGTTTAGTTCAGTTTAGTTTATAGCTTAGTTTATAGTTTAGTTTAGTTTATAGTTTCATTTATAGTTAAGTTTAGTTTAGTTTAGTTTAATTTACTTTAGTTTAGTTTATTTTAGGGTAGCTTATGTTAGGTTAGGTTAGTTTATAGTTTAATTTATGGTTTAGTTTAGTTTATAGTTTAGTTTATAGTGTAGTTCAGTTTATAATAGTTTAGTTTAGGTTAGGTTGGGTTAGTTTAGTTTAGTTTAGTTTAGGTTAGGTTTGGCTATGTTAGGTTAGGATAGGTTAGTTCAGATTAGTTTAGTTTAGTTTAGTTTATAGTTTAGTTTACTTTAGTTTATTATTTAATTTAGTGTAGTTTAGTTTATAGTTTCGTTTATAGTTTAGTTTGGTTTAGTTTAGTTTATTTTAGTTTAGCTTAGATTAGTTTAGATTCTCTTAGGTTAGGTTAGGTTAGGTGAGATTAGTTTAATTTAGTAGAGTTTAATTTAGTTTAGATTATAGTTTAGTTTAGTTCATAGTTCAATTTATAGATTAGTTTAGTTTATAGTTTATGTTATCGTTTAGTTTAGTTTAGATTAGTTTAGTTTAGGTCAGTTTAGGTTAGGTTAAGTTAGGTTAGGTTAGTTTAGATTAGTTTAGTTTAATTTATTTTAGTTTATATTTTAGTTTATTTTAGTTTATAGATTAATTTAGTTTAGTTTAGTTTAGTTTAGGTTAGGTTACGTTAGGTTAGGTTAATTTAGTTTAGAAAAGGTTAGGTTAGGTTAGGTAAGGTTAATTTACTTTAGTAAAGTTTAGTTTAGTTTATTTTAGTTCAGTTTATAGTTTAGTTGAGTTTATAGTTTAGTTTACAATTTTGTTTCGTTTAGTTTAGTTTAGTTTAGTATAGTTAAGGTAAGGTTGGGTTAGGTTAGGTTAGTTTAGTTTAGTTTAGTTTATAGTTTAGTTTAATTTAGTTTACAGTTTAGTGTATTCTTTAGTTTATAGTGTAGTTTATAGTTTATTTTAATTTAGTGTAGTTTAGTTTGGTTTAGTTTAGTATAGTTTTGTTTACTTTAGGTTAGGTGAGATTATGTTAGATTAGGTTCGCTTACTTTAGTTTAGTTTAGTTTAGGTTAGGTTAGGTTAGGTTAGATTAGTTAACTTTAGTTTAGTTTAGTTTAGTTTTGTTTAGTTTATAGTTTAGTTTATAGTTTAGATTAGTTTAGTTTATAGTTTAATTTATAATTTGGTTTACTTTAGTTTAATTTAGTTTATAGTATGTTAGGTTAGGTTAGGTTAGTTTAGTTTAGTTTAGGTTAGGTTAAGTTAGGTTAGTTTAGGTTAATTTAATTTAGTTGAGTTTAATTTAGTTTAGTTTACCTTATAGTTTAGTTTAATTAATTTATAGTTTAATTTAGTTTAGTTTAGTTTAATTTAGTTTAGTTTAGTTCATAGTTTTGTTTATAGTTTAGTTTAGTTTAGTTTAGTTTAAGTTATGTTAGGTTAGTTTAGTTTAGTTTAGTTTAGGTTAGGTTAGGCTAGGTTAGGTAAGTTTAATTTAGTTTAGTTTAGTTTAGTTAAGTTTAGTTTATAGTTTAGTTTATAGTTTAGTTTGTAGTTTAGTTTAGTTTAGTTTAGTTTGGTTTATTTTAGTTAAGGTTAAGTAATGTTAGGTTCGTTTAGTTTAATTTAGTTTAGTTTAGGTTACGTTAGATTAGGTTAGGGTAGTTAAGTTTAGTTTAGTTGAATTTAGTTTATAGTTTAATTTATAGTTTAGTTTAGTATACTTTATAGTTTAGTTTAGTTAATTTATAGTTTAATTTAGTTTAGTTTATTCTAGTTTAATTTAGTTTACTTTAGTTTATAGTTTTGTTTATAGTTTAGTTTAGTTTAGTTTAGGTTAATTTATGTTAGGTTAGTTTAGTTTAGTTTAGTTTAGTTTAGGTTAGGTTAGGTTAGGTTAGTGTAGTTTAGTTTAGTTTAGCTGAATTTTGTTTAGTTTAGTTTAGTTTAGGTTAGGTTAGGTTAGTTTAGTTTAGTGTAGATTAGTGTATGTTAGGTTAGGTTAGGTTAGTTTAATTTAGTTTAGTTTATTTTAGTTTATAATTTAGTTTAGTTTAGTTTATAATTTATTTTATAATTTAGTATACTTTAGTTTATAGATTAGTTTATAGTTTAGTTAATATTTTAGTTTATTTTAGTTTACGTTAGGTTAGGGAAGTTTAAGTTAGGTTAGGTTAGGTTAGTTTAGTTTAGTTTAGTTTATGTAAGGTTAGGTTAGGTTAGTTTGGGATAGTTTAGTTTAGTTTAGTTTTGTTTATATTTAGTTTAGTTTAATTTATTGTTCAGTTTATAGTTTAGTTTAGTTTAGTTTAGTTTAGGTTAGGTTGGGTTAGTTTAGTTTAGTTTAGGTTAGGTTAGCTTAAGTTAGGTTAATTTAGTTTAGTATAGTTTAGTTTAGTTTAGTTTAGTTTACAGTTTAGTTCATTTTATTTTATAGTTTAGTTTATAGTGTTGTTTAGTTTAGTTTAGTTTAGTTAATTTAGGTAAGGTTAGGTTAGGTTAGAGTAGTTTAGTTTAGGTTAGGTTATGATAGGTTAGTGCAGTTAAATTTAATTTTGTTTAGTTTAGTTGAATTAAATTTAGTTTATTTAGGTCAGTTTAGGTAAGTTAGTTTAGTTTATTTTAGTATAGGTTATTTTACGTTAGGTAAGTTTAATTCAGTTTAGTTTAGTTTAGTTTATAGTTTAATTTATAGTTTTGCTTATAGTTATTTAGTTTTGTTTAGATTAGTTTAGTTTAGGTTAAATTATGTTAGGTTAGTTTAGTTTAGTTTAGTTTAGGTTAGGTTAGGTTGGGTTAGGTTAGTGTAGTTTCATTTAGTTTAGTTTAGTTTAGTATGTAGTTCAGTTCAGTTTTGATTTGTTTAATTTAGTTTAGTTTATAGTTTAGTTGAGTTTAGGTTAGTTTATTTGAGTTTAGTTAGTTTAGTTTAGGTTAGGTTAGGTTAGGTTAGTTTAGTTTAGTTTAGGATAGGTTATGATAGATTAGGTTAGGTTAGGTTAGTTTGGTTTAGTTTAGTCTAGTTAAGTTTAGTTTAGTTTATACTTTAATTTAGTTTAGTTTATTTTATAGTTTAGTTAAGTTTTGTTTATAATTTAATTTATAATTTAGTTTAGTTTAGTTTAGTTTAATTTAGTTTAGAGTATGTTAGGTTAGGTTAGGTTAGTTTAGTTTAGTTTAGTTTAGGTTAGGTTAGGTTAGGTTAGGTTAGTTTAATTTATTTGAGATTAATTTAGTTTAGTTTATAGTTAATTTATAGTTTAGTTTAGTTTACTTTATAGTTTAGTTTAGTTAATTTATAGTTTAATTTAGTATAGTTTAGTTTAATTTAGTTTCGTTTAGTTTATAGTTTTGTTTATAGTTTAGCTTAGATTAGTTTAGTTTAGTTTAGGTTAAGTTATGTTAGGTTAGTTTAGTTTAGTTTAGTTCAGGTTCGTTTAGGTTAGGATAGGTAAGTTTAATTTAGTTCAGTTTAGTTTAGTTAAGTTTAGTTTATAGTTTAGTTTATAGTTTAGTATGTAATTTAGTTTAGTTTAGTTTAGTTTAGTTTACGTTAAGTTATGTTAGGTTCGTTTGGTTTAGTATAGGTTAGGTTAGGTTAGGTAAGTTTAATTCAGTATAGTTTAGTTTAGTTTATAGTTTAATTTATAGTTTTGTTTATAGTTAGTTTAGTTTAGTTTTGTTTAGTTTAGGTTAAATTATGTTAGGTTAGTTTAGTTTAGTTTATTTTATGTTAGGTTAGGTTGGGTTAAGTTAGTGTAGTTTCATTTAGTTTGGTTTATTTTAGTTTACTTTATAATGTTGTTCCGTTTAGTTTAGTTTTGTTTAATTTAGTTTAGTTTATAGTTTAGTTGAGTTTAGATTAGTTTAGTTGAGTTTAGTTTAGGTTTGGTTAGGTTAGGTTATATTAGTTTAGTTTAGTTGAGTTTAGTTTAGTTTAGGTTAGGTTAGGTTAGGTAAGGTTAGGTTAGGTAAGGTTAGGTTAGTTTAGTTTAGTCTAGTTTATGTTAGGTTAGGTTAGTTTAGTTTAGTTTAGTCTAGGTTAGCTTTCGCTAGGGTAAGTTAGGTTAGGTTAGTTTGGATTAGTTTAGTTTAGTTTATATTTTAGTTTACTTTAGTTTATTATTTAATTTAGTGTAGTTTAGTTTATAGTTTCGTTTATAGTTTAGTTTGGTTTAGTTTAGTTTTTTTTAGTTTAGCTTAGATTAGTTTAGTTTGTCTTAGGTTAGGTTAGGTTAGGTAAGATTAGTTTAATTTAGTTGAGTTTAATTTAGTTTAGTTTAGTTTATATTTTAGTTTAGTTTAGTCTATAGTTCAGTTAGGTTAGCTTACTTTAGTTTAGTTTAGTTTAGGTTAGGTTAGGTTAGGTTAGTTTATTTAACATTGGTTTAGTTTAGTTTAGTTTAGTTTATAGTTTAGTTTATAGTTTAGTTTATATTAGTTTAGTTTATAGTTTAATTTATAATTTAGTTTACTTTAGTTTAATTTAGTTTACAGTAGGTTAGGTTAAGTTAGGTTAGGTTAGGTTAATTTAGTTTAGTTGAGTTTAATTTAGTTTAGTTTATAGTTTAATTTATAGTTTAGTTTAGTTTACCTTATAGTTTAGTTTAGTTAATTTATATTTTAATTTAGTTTAGTGTAGTTTAATTTAGTTTAGTTTAGTTCATAGTTTTGTTTATAGTTTAGTTTAGTTTAGTTTAGTTTAGGTTATGTTAGGTTAGTTTAGTTTAGTTTAGTTTGGGTTAGGTTAGGCTAGGGTAGGTAAGTTTAATTTAGTTTAGTTTAATTTAGTTAAAATTAGTTTGTAGTTTAGTTTATAGTTTAGTTTGTAGTTTAGTTTAGTTTAGTTTACTTTGGTTTAGTTTAGTTTAGGTTAAGTAATGTTTGGTTCGTTTTGTTTAATTTAGTTTAGATTAGGTTACGTTAGAATAGGTTAGGGTTGTTAAGTTTAGTTTAATTGAATTTATTTTGTAGTTTAATTTATAGTTTAGTTTAGTTTACTTTATAGTTTAGTTTAGTTAATTTATAGTTTATTTTATTTTAGTTTAATCTAGTTTAATTTAGTTTACTTTAGTTTATAGTTTTTTTATAGTTTAGTTTAGTTTAGTTTAGGTAAATTTATGTTAGGTTTGTTTAGTTTAGTTTAGTTTAGGTTAGGTTAGGTTAGGATAGGTTAGTGTAGTTTAGTTTAGTTTAGCTGAATTTTGTTTAGTTTAGTTTAGTTTAGGTTACCTTAGGTTAGTTTAGTTTAGTGTATGTTAGGTTAGGTTAGGTTAGTTTAATTTAGTTTAGTTTATTTCAGTTTATAGTTTAGTTTAGTTTAGTTTATAATTTATTTTATAATTTAGTATACTTTAGTTTATAGATTAGTTTATTGTTTAGTTAATATTTTAGTTTATTTTAGTTTACGTTAGGTTAGGTTAGGCAAGGTTAGGTTAGGTTAGGTTAGGTTAGTTTAGTTTAGTTTAGTTTATGTAAGGTTAGGTTAGGTTGGTTTGGTATAGTTTAGTTTAGTTTAGTTTTGTTTATAGTTTAGTTTAGTTTAGTTTATTGTTCAGTTTATAGTTTATTTTAATTTAGTTTAGGTTAGGTTGGGTTAGTTTAGTTTAGTTTAGTTTAGGTTAGGTTAGGTTAAGTTACGTTAATTTAGTTTAGTATAGTTTAGTTTAGTTTAGTTTATAGTTTAGTTCATTTTATTTTATGGTTTAGTTTATAGTTTGGTTTAGTTTAGTTTTGTTTAGTTAATTTAGGTTAGATTAAGTTAGGTTAGAGTAGTTTAGTTTAGGTTAGGTTATGATAGGTTAGTGCAGTTTAATTTAATTTAGTTTAGTTTAGTTGAATTTAATTTAGTTTAGTTAGGTCAGTTTAGGTAAGTTAGGTTAGTTTAGTTTAGTATAGGTTAGGTTACGTTAGGTAAGTTTAATTCAGTTTAGTTTAGTTTAGTTTATAGTTTAATTTATAGTTTTGCTTATAGTTAATTTAGTTTGGTTTAGTTTAGTTTAGTTTAGGTTAAATTATTTTAGGTTAGTTTAGTTTAGTTTAGTTTAGGTTAGGTTAGGTTGGGTTAGGTTAGTGTAGTTTCATTAATTTAGTTTATTTTAGTTTAGTTTAGTATGTAGTTGAATTAAGTTTTGTTTTGTTTAATTTAGTTTAGTTTATAGTTTAGTTGAGTTTAGGTTAGTTTAGTTGAGTTTTGCCTAGTTTAGTTTAGTTTAGGTTAGGTTAGGTTAGGTTAGTTTATTTTAGTTTAGAATAGGTTATGATAGATTAGGTTAGATTAGGTTGGTTTGGTTTAGTTTAGTCTAGTTAAGTTTAGTTTAGTTTATACTTTAGTTTAGTTTAGTTTATTTTATAGTTTAGTTAAGTTTTGTTTATAGTTTAGTTTGCAGTTTAGTATAGTTTAGTTTAGTTTAATTTAGTTTAGCTAAGTTTAGTTTAGATTAGTTTAGTTTAGTTTATAGTTCAATTTATAATTTAGTTTGGTTTAGTTTAGTTTAATTTAGTTTAGAGTAGGTTAGGTTAGGTTAGTTTAGTTTAGTTTAGTTTAATTTAGGTTAGATTAGCTTAGTTTAATTTATTTGAGTTTAATTTAGTTTAGTTTAGTTTATAGTTTAATTTATAGTTTAGTTTAGTTTACTTTATAGTTTAGTTTAGTAAATTTATAGTTTAATTTAGTTTAGTTTATTTTAATTTAGTTTCGTTTAGTTTATCGTTTGGTTTATAGTTTCGCTTAGTTTAGTTTAGTTTAGTTTAGTTTAGGTTAAGTTATGTTAGGTTAGTTTAGTTTAGTTTAGTTCAGGTTCGGTTAGGTTAGGTTAGGTAAGTTTAATTTAGTTCAGTTTAAATAGTTAAGTTTATATATAGCTTAGTTTATAGTTTAGTTTAGTTTATAGTTTCATTTATAGTTAAGTTTAGTTTAGTTTAGTTTAATTTACTTTAGTTTAGTTTATTTTAGGGTAGCTTATGTTAGGTTAGGTTAGTTTATAATTTAATTTATAGTTTAGTTTAGTTTATAGTTTAGTTCAGTTTATAATAGTTTAGTTTAGGTTAGGTTGGGTTAGTTTAGTTTAGTTTAGTTTAGGTTAGGTTTGGCTATGTTAGGTTAGGATAGGTTAGTTCAGATTAGTTTAGTTTAGTTTAGTTTATAGTTTAGTTTACTTTAGTTTATTATTTAATTTAGTGTAGTTTAGTTTATAGTTTCGTTTATAGTTTAGTTTGGTTTAGTTTAGTTTATTTTAGTTTAGCTTAGATTAGTTTAGATTGTCTTAGGTTAGGTTAGGTTAGGTGAGATTAGTTTAATTTAGTAGAGTTTAATTTAGTTTAGATTATAGTTTAGTTTAGTTTAGTTCATAGTTCAATTTATAGATTAGTTTAGTTTATAGTTTATGTTATCGTTTAGTTTAGTTTAGATTAGTTTAGTTTAGGTCAGTTTAGGTTAGGTTAAGTTAGGTTAGGTTAGTTTAGATTAGTTTAGTTTAATTTATTTTAGTTTATAGTTTAGTTTATTTTAGTTTATAGATTAATTTAGTTTAGTTTAGTTTAGTTTAGGTTAGGTTACGTTAGGTTAGGTTAATTTAGTTTAGAAAAGGTTAGGTTAGGTTAGGTAAGGTTAATTTACTTTAGTAAAGTTTAGTTTAGTTTATTTTAGTTCAGTTTATAGTTTAGTTGAGTTTATAGTTTAGTTTACAATTTTGTTTCGTTTAGTTTAGTTTAGTTTAGTATAGTTAAGGTAAGGTTGGGTTAGGTTAGGTTAGTTTAGTTTAGTTTAGTTTATAGTTTAGTTTAATTTAGTTTACAGTTTAGTGTATTCTTTTGTTTATAGTGTAGTTTACAGTTTATTTTAATTTAGTGTAGTTTAGTTTGGTTTAGTTTAGTATAGTTTTGTTTACTTTAGGTTAGGTGAGATTATGTTAGATTAGGTTCGCTTACTTTAGTTTAGTTTAGTTTAGGTTAGGTTAGGTTAGGTTAGATTAGTTAACTTTAGTTTAGTTTAGTTTAGTTTTGTTTAGTTTATAGTTTAGTTTATAGTTTAGTTTAGTTTAGTTTATAGTTTAATTTATAATTTGGTTTACTTTAGTTTAATTTAGTTTATAGTATGTTAGGTTAGGTTAGGTTAGTTTAGTTTAGTTTAGGTTAGGTTAAGTTAGGTTAGTTTAGGTTAATTTAATTTAGTTGAGTTTAATTTAGTTTAGTTTAGTTTATAGTTTAATTTATAGTTTAGTTTACCTTATAGTTTAGTTTAATTAATTTATAGTTTAATTTAGTTTAGTTTAGATTAATTTAGTTTAGTTTAGTTCATAGTTTTGTTTATAGTTTAGTTTAGTTTAGTTTAGTTTAAGTTATGTTAGGTTAGTTTAGTTTAGTTTAGTTTAGGTTAGGTTAGGCTAGGTTAGGTAAGTTTAATTTAGTTTAGTTTAGTTTAGTTAAGTTTAGTTTATAGTTTAGTTTATAGTTTAGTTTGTAGTTTAGTTTATCCTTTAGTTTATAGTGTAGTTTATAGTTTAGTTTAATTTAGTGTAGTTTAGTTGGGTTAGTTTAGTATAGTTTAGTTTACTTTAGGTTAGGTTAGATTATGTTAGGTTTGGTTAGTTTACTTTAGTTTAGTTTAGTTTAGGTTAGGTTAGGTTAGTATAGTTTAGTTAACTTTGGTTTAGTTTAGTTTAGTTTAGTTTATAGTTTAGTATATAGTTTAGTTTAGTTAAGTTTATAGTTTAATTTATAATTTATTTTAGTTTAGTTTAATTTAGTTTAGAGTAGGTTAGGATAGGTTAGGTTAGTTTAGTTTAGTTTAGGTTACCTAAGGTTAGGTTAGGTTAATTTAGTTTAGTTGAGTTTAATTTAGTTTAGTTAATAGTTTAATTTATAGTTTAGTTTAGTTTTTTTATAGTTTTATTTAGATAATTTATAGTTTAATTTAGTTTAGTTTAGTTTAATTTAGTTTAGTTTAGTTTGTAGTTTAGTTTAGTTTAGTTTAGTTTAGTTTAGGTTAAGTTATATTAGGTTCGTTTGGTTTAATTTCGTTTAGATTAGGTTAGATTAGATTACGTTAGGGCAGTTAAGTTTAGTTTAGTTGAATTTAGGTTATAGTTTGATTTATAGTTTAGTTTAGTTTACTTTATAGTTTAGTTTAGTTGATTTATAGTTTAATTTACTTTAGTTTAGTTTAGTTTAATTTAGTTTACTTTAGTTTATGGTTTTGTTTATAGTTTAGTTTAGTTTAGTTTAGGTTAATTTATGTTACGTTACTTTAGTTTAGTTTAGGTTAGGTTAGGTAAGGTTAGGTTATGTTAGGTTAGTGTAATTTAGTTTAGTTTAGCTGAATTTTGTTTAGTTTAGTTTAGTTTAGGTTACGTTAGGTTAGTTTAGTTTAGTTTATAGTTTAGTTTAGTTTAGTTTATAATTTATTTTATAATTTAGTATACTTTAGTTTATAGATTAGTTTATAGTTTAGTTAAAATTTTAGTGTAGTTTATTTTAGTTTAGGTTAGGTTACGGAAGGTTAGGTTAGGTTAGTTTAGATTAGTTTGGTTTATGTAAAGTTAGGTTAGGTTAGTTTAGTATAGTTTAGTTTACTTTTGTTTACAGTTTAGTTAAGTTTAGTTTATAGGTCAGTTTATAGTTTAGTTTAATTTAGGTTAGGTTGGGTTAGTTCAGTTTAGTTTAGTTTGGGTTAGGTTAGGTCAGTTTACTTTAGTTTACAGTTTAGTTTATTTTTAGTTTGTAGTGTAGTTTATAGTTTAGTTTAATTTAGTGTAGTTTAGTTTGGTTTAGTTTAGTATAGTTTCGTTTACATTAGGTTATATTAGATTGGGTTAGGTTAGGGTGGCTTACTTTAGTTTAGTTTAGTTTAAGTTAGGTTAGGTTAGGTTAGTTTAGTTTAGTTAAGTTTAGTTTAATTTAGTTTCAGTTTAGTTTAGTTTAGTGTATAGTTTAGGTAATCGTTTAGTTTAGTTTAGATTAGTTTAGTTTAGGTCAGTTTAGTTTAGGTTAAGTGAGCTTAGGTTAGTTTAGATTAGTTTAGTTTAACTTAGTTTAATTTATAGTTTAGTTCATTTTAGTTTGTATTTTAATTTAGATTAGTTTAGCTTAGTTTAGGTTGGGTTATGTTAGATTAGGTTAGATTAGGTTAGTTTGGTTTAGTTTAGTCTAGTTAAATTTAGTTTAGTTATACTTTAGTTTAGTTTAGTTTAGTTTATAGTTTAGTTTAGTTTCCTTTATAGTTAAGTATATAGTTTAGTATAGTTTAGTTTAATTTAATTTAGTTTAGTTTAGTTTAGTTTAGTTTTGGGTAGGTTATGTTAGGTTAGGTTAGGTTAGTTTAGTTTAGTTTAGGTTAGGTTAGGTTAGGTTAGGTTAGGTTAGGTTAGGTTAGGTTAGTTTAGTTTAGTTGAGTATAGTTTAGTTTAGGTTAGGTTAGGTAAGGTTATGTTAGGTTAGGTTAGTTTAGTTTAGTCTAGTTTATGTTAGGTTAGGTTAGTTTAGTTTAGTTTTGTTTTGTTTATAGATTAGTTTAGTTTAGTTTATAGTTTAGTTCATAGTTTATTTTAGTTTTATATATAGTTTAATTTAGTTTAGTTTAGTTTAATTTAGGTTAATTTAGTTCAGTTTAGGTTAGGTTAGGTTAGGTTAAGTTAGTTCAGTTTAATGTAGTTTAGTTTAGTTTAAAATATAGTATCTTTAGTTTATAGTTTAGTTCATAGTTTTGTTTAGTTTAGTTTAGTTTAGGTTAGGTTAGAGTGGTTTAGTTTAGTTTAGTTTAAATTAGTTTAGGTTAGATTAGGTTAAGTTAGTGTAGTTTAGTTTAGTTAAATTTGGTTACCTTAGTTTAGTTTAGGGTAGGTTAGGTTGGTTTAGTTTTAGTATAGGTTTGGTTCAGTTAGCTTAGGTTAGATTAGTTTAGTTTAGTTTAATTTAGTTTAGTTTATAGTTTAGTTTATTTTAGTTTGTAGTTTAATTTAGTTTAGTTTAGTTTAATTTATTTTAGGTTAGGTTAGGTTAGGCTAGTTTTGTTTAGTTTAGTTTGGGTTATGATTGATTAGGTTAGATTAGGTTAGTTTGGTTTAGTTTAGTCTAGTTAAATTTAGTTTATATATACTTTAGTTTAGTGTAGTTTAGTTTAAAGTTTAGTTTAGTTTTGTTTATAGTTAAGTTTATAATTTAGTATAGTTTAGTTTAGTTTAATTTAGTTTAGCTAAGTTTAGTTTAGTTTAGTTTAGTTTAGTTTTGGGTAGGTTATGTTAGGTTAGGTTAGGTTTGTTTAGTTTAGTTTAGGTTAGTTTAGGTTAGGTTAGGTTAGTTTAGTTTAGTTGAGCTTAGTTTAGTTTAGGTTAGGTTAGGTAAGTTTAGGTTAGGTTGGGTTAGGTTAGTTTAATTCAGTCTAGTTTATGTTAGGTTAGGTTAGTTTAGTTTAGTTAGGTTTTGTTTATAGTTTAGTTCAGAGTTTATTTTAGTTTAATATATATTTTAATTTAGTTTAGTTTAGTTTAATTTAGGTTAATTTAGTTTAGTTTAGTTTAGGTTAGGTTAGGTTAGTTCAGTTTAGTACAGTTTAGTTTAGTTTAAAATATAGTATCTTTAGTTTATAGTTTTGTTTATAGTTTTGTTTAGTTTAGTTTAGTTTAGTTTAGGTAAGGTTAGAGTAGTTTTGTTTAGTTTAGTTTAATTTAGGTTAGAATAGGTTAGGTTAGTGTAGTTTAGTTTAGTTTAGTTTAGTTGAATTTAGTTTAGTTTAGTTTAGTTTAGGGTAGGTTAGGTTGGTTTAGTTTTAGTATAATTTAGTTTCAGTTAGGTTAGGTTAGTTTAGTTTAGTTTAGTTTATAGTTTAGTTTATACTTAGTTTATATTTTACTTTATAGTTTAGTTTAGTTTAGTGTAGTTTAGTTTGGTTTAGTTTTGTTTAGTTTAGTTTTGTTTAGTTTAGTTTAGTTTAGGTTACGTTAGGTTAGTTTAGTTTAGTTTATAGTTTAGTTTAGTTTAGTTTATAATTTATTTTATAATTTAGTATACTTTAGTTTATAGATTAGTTTATAGTTTATTTAAAATTTTAGTGTAGTTTATTTTAGTTTAGGTTAGGTTACGGAAGGTTAGGTTAGGTTAGTTTAGATTAGTTTGGTTTATGTAAAGTTAGGTTAGGTTAGTTTAGTATAGTTTAGTTTACTTTTGTTTACAGTTTAGTTAAGTTTAGTTTATAGGTCAGTTTATAGTTTAGTTTAATTTAGGTTAGGTTGGGTTAGTTCAGTTTAGTTTAGTTTGGGTTAGGTTAGGTCAGTTTACTTTAGTTTACAGTTTAGTTTATTTTTAGTTTGTAGTGTAGTTTATAGTTTAGTTTAATTTAGTGTAGTTTAGTTTGGTTTAGTTTAGTATAGTTTCGTTTACATTAGGTTATATTAGATTGGGTTAGGTTAGGGTGGCTTACTTTAGTTTAGTTTAGTTTAAGTTAGGTTAGGTTAGGTTAGTTTAGTTTAGTTAAGTTTAGTTTAATTTAGTTTCAGTTTAGTTTAGTTTAGTGTATAGTTTAGGTAATCGTTTAGTTTAGTTTAGATTAGTTTAGTTTAGGTCAGTTTAGTTTAGGTTAAGTGAGCTTAGGTTAGTTTAGATTAGTTTAGTTTAACTTAGTTTAGTTTATAGTTTAGTTCATTTTAGTTTGTATTTTAATTTAGATTAGTTTAGCTTAGTTTAGGTTGGGTTATGTTAGATTAGGTTAGATTAGGTTAGTTTGGTTTAGTTTAGTCTAGTTAAATTTAGTTTAGTTATACTTTAGTTTAGTTTAGTTTAGTTTATAGTTTAGTTTAGTTTCCTTTATAGTTAAGTATATAGTTTAGTATAGTTTAGTTTAATTTAATTTAGTTTAGTTTAGTTTAGTTTAGTTTTGGGTAGGTTATGTTAGGTTAGGTTAGGTTAGTTTAGTTTAGTTTAGGTTAGGTTAGGTTAGGTTAGGTTAGGTTAGGTTAGGTTAGGTTAGTTTAGTTTAGTTGAGTATAGTTTAGTTTAGGTTAGGTTAGGTAAGGTTATGTTAGGTTAGGTTAGTTTAGTTTAGTCTAGTTTATGTTAGGTTAGGTTAGTTTAGTTTAGTTTTGTTTTGTTTATAGATTAGTTTAGTTTAGTTTATAGTTTAGTTCATAGTTTATTTTAGTTTTATATATAGTTTAATTTAGTTTAGTTTAGTTTAATTTAGGTTAATTTAGTTCAGTTTAGGTTAGGTTAGGTTAGGTTAAGTTAGTTCAGTTTAATGTAGTTTAGTTTAGTTTAAAATATAGTATCTTTAGTTTATAGTTTAGTTCATAGTTTTGTTTAGTTTAGTTTAGTTTAGGTTAGGTTAGAGTGGTTTAGTTTAGTTTAGTTTAAATTAGTTTAGGTTAGATTAGGTTAAGTTAGTGTAGTTTAGTTTAGTTAAATTTGGTTACCTTAGTTTAGTTTAGGGTAGGTTAGGTTGGTTTAGTTTTAGTATAGGTTTGGTTCAGTTAGCTTAGGTTAGATTAGTTTAGATTAGTTTAATTTAGTTTAGTTTATAGTTTAGTTTATTTTAGTTTGTAGTTTAATTTAGTTTAGTTTAGTTTAATTTATTTTAGGTAAGGTTAGGTTAGGCTAGTTTTGTTTAGTTTAGTTTGGGTTATGATTGATTAGGTTAGATTAGGTTAGTTTGGTTTAGTTTAGTGTAGTTAAATTTAGTTTATATATACTTTAGTTTAGTGTAGTTTAGTTTAAAGTTTAGTTTAGTTTTGTTTATAGTTAAGTTTATAATTTAGTATAGTTTAGTTTAGTTTAATTTAGTTTAGCTAAGTTTAGTTTAGTTTAGTTTAGTTTAGTTTTGGGTAGGTTATGTTAGGTTAGGTTAGGTTTGTTTAGTTTAGTTTAGGTTAGTTTAGGTTAGGTTAGGTTAGTTTAGTTTAGTTGAGCTTAGTTTAGTTTAGGTTAGGTTAGGTAAGTTTAGGTTAGGTTGGGTTAGGTTAGTTTAATTCAGTCTAGTTTATGTTAGGTTAGGTTAGTTTAGTTTAGTTAGGTTTTGTTTATAGTTTAGTTCAGAGTTTATTTTAGTTTAATATATATTTTAATTTAGTTTAGTTTAGTTTAATTTAGGTTAATTTAGTTTAGTTTAGTTTAGGTTAGGTTAGGTTAGTTCAGTTTAGTACAGTTTAGTTTAGTTTAAAATATAGTATCTTTAGTTTATAGTTTTGTTTATAGTTTTGTTTAGTTTAGTTTAGTTTAGTTTAGGTAAGGTTAGAGTAGTTTTGTTTAGTTTAGTTTAATTTAGGTTAGAATAGGTTAGGTTAGTGTAGTTTAGTTTAGTTTAGTTGAATTTAGTTTAGTTTAGTTTAGTTTAGGGTAGGTTAGGTTGGTTTAGTTTTAGTATAATTTAGTTTCAGTTAGGTTAGGTTAGTTTAGTTTAGTTTAGTTTATAGTTTAGTTTATACTTTAGTTTATATTTTACTTTATAGTTTAGTTTAGTTTAGTGTAGTTTAGTTTGGTTTAGTTTTGTTTAGTTTAGTTTTGTTTAGTTTCGTTTAGGTTAGGTTATGTTAGATTAGGTTAGATTACGTTAGGTAATCTTAGTTTAGTTTACTTTACTTTAAGTTAGGTTTGGTTAGGTTAGGTTAGTTAAGATTAGTTTAGTTTGTTTATTTAGGTTTAGTTTAGTTTATAATTTAGTTCAGTTTAGTTTATAGCTTAGTTTATAGTTTAGTATAGTTTATAGTTTAATTTATAGTTAAGTTTAGTTTAGTTCAGTTTAATTAAGTTTAGCTTAGTTTAGTTTAGTTCAGTTTAGGTTATTTTAGGGTAGCTTATGTTAGGTTAGGTTAGATTAGTAAAGTTTATAGTTTAATTTATAGTTTAGTTTAGTTTATAGTTTAGATTATAGTTTAGTTTAGTTTAGTTTATAGTTTAGTTTATTTTAATTTATAATAGTTTAAGTTAGTTTAGGTTAGGTTAGGTTAGTTTACTTTAGTTTAGTTTAGGTTAGGTTAGGCTAGGTTAAGTTAGGTTAGGTTAGTTTAGATTAGTTTAGTTTAGTTTAATTTATAGTTTAGTTTATTTTAGTTTATTATTTAATTTAGTTTAGTTTAGTTTATATTCGTTTACAGCTTAGTTTGGTTTAGTTTAGTTTAATTTAGTTTAGCTTAGATTAGTTTAGTTTGTTTTAGGTTAGGTTAAGTTAGGTGAGGTTACTTAAGTTTAGATGAGTTTAATTTAGTTTAGTTTAGTTTATAGTTTAGTTTAGTTTACTTTAGTTTATAGTTCAATTTATAGTTTAGTTTAGTTTAGTTTATACTTTAGTTTATCGTTTAGTTTAGTTTAGTTTAGTATAGTTTAGGTTAGGTTAGGTTAGTTTAGATTAGTTTAGTTTAGGTCAGTTTAGGTTAGGTTAAGTTAGGTTAGGTTAGTTTAGTTTTGTTTATAGTTTAATTTATTTTAGTTTACAGTTTATTGTAGAGCTCAGTTTAGTTTAGTTTAGTATAGTATAGTTTACTTTAGTTTAGGTTAGGTTAGGTAAGGTTAATTTGGATTAAATTAGTTTAGTTTAGCTTTGTTTATAGTTTAATTTACTTTAGTTTATAGCTTAATTTAGTTTACTTTAGGTTATTTTAATTTGGTTTAGTTTAGTTTAGTTTAGGTTAGGTTAGGTTAGTTTAGTTTAATATAGGTTATGTTAGATAATTTTAGTTTAATTCAGTTTAGTTTAGTTTAGTTTATAGTTTAATTTATAGTTATTTTTATAGTTAATTTAGTTTAGGTTAAATTATGTTAATTTACTTTAGTTTAGTTTAGGTTAGGTTAGGTTGGGTTAGGTTAGTGTAGTTTAATTTAGTTTAGTTGAATTTAGTTTAGTTTATTTTAGTTTAGGTTACGTTAGGTTAGTTTAGTTTAGTTTAGTGTAGTTTAGTTTTGTTTGGTTAGGTTAGGTTAGGTTAGTTTAGATTAGTTTAGGTTAGGTTATGTTAGATTAGGTTAGGTTAGGTTAGTTTGGTTTAGTTTAGTCTAGTTAAGTTTAGTTCAGTTTATTCTTTAGTTTAGTTTAGTTTATTTTATAGTTTAGTTTAGTTTGGTTTATAGTTTAGTTTGCAGTTTAGTATAGTTTAGTTTAATTTAGTTTAGGTTAACTAAGGTTAGGTTAGGTTAGGTTAGGTTAGTTTATAAATTAGTTTATAGTTTAGTTTAGTTTAGTTTAGTGTGGGTTAGGTTAAGTAAGGTTAGGTTAGTTTAGTTTAGTTTAGTTTATACTTTAGTTCAGTCTATAGTTTAGTTAAGTTTAGTTTATAATAGTTTAGTTTAGGTTAAGTTAGGTTAGTTTAGTTTAGTTTAGTTTAGGTTAGATTTGGCTGGGTTAAGTTAGGTTAGGTTAGTTTAGGCTAGTTTAGTTTAGTTTAGTTTATAGTTTAGTTTACTTTAGTTTTTTATTTAATTTAGTGTAGTTTAGTTTATAGTTTAGTTTATTTTAGTTTGTAGTTTAATTTAGTTTTGTTTAATTTAGTTTAGTTTGGGTTAGGGTAGTTTAGTTTAGTTTCGTTTAATTTAGTTTAGTTCAGTTTATAATTTAGTTATGTTTAGTTTATAGTTTAATTTATAATTTAGTTTAGTTTAGTTTATCTTTTAGTTTTTCGTTTAGTTTAGTTTAGATTAGTTTAGTTTAGGTCAGTTTAGGTTAGGTTAAGTTAGGTTAGGTTAGTTTAGATTAGTTTAGTTTAGTTTAGTTTATAGTTTAGTTTATTTTAGTTTACAGTTTAATTTAGTTTAATTTAGTTTAGTTTAGTTTACTTTAGGTTAGGTTAGGTTAGGTTAATTTAGTTTAGTTTAGGTTAGGTTAGGTAAGTTTAATTTAGTTTAGTTTGGTTTATATTAATTTATAATTTAGTTTATAGTTTTTTATAGTTTAGTTTAGTTTATAGTTTAATTTAGTTTAGTTTAGTTTAGTTTAATTTAGGTTAGGTTAGTTTATTTTAGTTTAGTTTAGTTTATAGTTTAGATTAGTTTAGTTTACAGGTTAGCTTATCCTTTAGTTTATAGTGTAGTTTATAGTTTAGATTAATTTAGTGTAGTTTAGTTTGGTGTAGTTTAGTATAGTTTTGTTTACCTTAGGTTAGGTGAGATAATGTTAGGTTAGGTTAGTTTACTTTAGTTTAGTTTAGGTTAGGTTAGATTAGGTTAGTTTAGTTAACTTTGGTTTAGTTTAGTTTAGTTAGTTTTGTTTATAATTTAGTTTATAGTTATGTTTAGTTTAGTTTATAGTTTAATTTATAATTTAGTTTAGTTTAGTTTAGTTTAGTTTAATTTAATTTTGAGTATGTTAGGTTAGGTTAGGTTAATTTAGTTTAGTTGAGTTTAATTTAGTTTAGTTTAGTTTAGTTTATAATTTAATTTATAGTTTAGTTTAGTTTACTTTATAGTTTAGTTTAGTTAATTTATAGTTTAATTTAGTTTAGTTTAGTTTAATTTAGTTTAGTTTAGATTATAGTTTTGTTTATAGTTTAGTTTAGTTTATTTTAGGTTAAGTTATGTTAGGTTCGTTTAGTTTAATTTAGTTTAGATTAGGTTACGTTAGATTAGGTTAGGGTAGTTAAGTTTAGTTTAGTTGAATTTAGTTTATAGTTTAATTTATAGTTTAGTTTAGTTTAGTTTATAGTTTAGTTTAGTTAATTTACAGTTTAATATACTTTAGTTTAGTCTAGTTTAATTTAGTTTACTTTAATTTATAATTTTGTTTATAGTGTAGTTTAGTTTAGTTTAGGTTAATTTATGTGAGGTTAGTTTAGTTTAGATTAGGTTATGTTAGGTTAGGTTAGGCTAATGTAGTTTAGTTTAGTTTAGCTAAATTTTGTTTAATTTAGTTTAGGATACGTTAGGTTAGTTTAGTTTAGTTAAGTGTATGTTAGGTTAGGTTAGGTTAGTGTAATTTAGTTTAGTTTATTTTAGTTTATAGTTTAGTTTAGTTTACTTTATAATTTATTTTATAGTTTAGTATACGTTAGTTTATAGATTAGTTTATAGTGTAGATAATATTTTAGTTTAGTTTAGTTTAGATTAGGTTAGGGAAGGTTAGGTTAGGTTAGTTTATTTTAGTTTAGTTTATGTAAGGTTAGGTTAGGTTAGTTTGGTATAGTTTAGGTTAGTTTTGTTTGTAGTTTAGTTTATTTTAGTTTATAGTTCAGTTTATAGTTTAGTTTAGTTTAGTTTAGTTTAGTTTAGTTAGTTTAGGTTAGGTTAGTTTAGAGTAGTTTAGTTTAGGTTAGGTTATGATTGGTTAGTGCAGTTTAATTTAATTTAATTTAGTTTAGTTGAATTTAATTTATTTTAGTTAGGTCAGTTTAGGTAAGTTAGATTAGTTTAGTTTAGTATAGGTTAGGTTAGATTAGGTTGGGTTAAGTTAGTGTAGTTTCATTTAGTTTGGTTTATTTTAGTTTAGTTTAATATGAGGTTCCGTTTAGTTTAGTTTTGTTTAATTTAGTTTAGTTTATAGTTTAGTTGAGTTTAGGTTAGTTTAGTTGAGTTTAGTTTAGTTTAGTTTAGTTTAGGTTAGGTTAGGTTAGGTTAGATTAACTTTGTTTAGGATAGGTTATGTTAGATTAGGTTAGGTTAGTTTGCTTTAGTTTAGTCTAGTTAAGTTTAGTTTAGTTTATACTTTAGTTTAGTTTACTTTATTTTATAGTTTAGTTAAGTTTTGTTTATAGATTAGTTTGCAGTTTAGTATGTTTAGTTTAGTTTAATTTAGTTTAGCTAAGTTTAGTTTAGTTTAGTTTATAGTTTAATTTATAATTTAGTTTAGTTTAGTTTAATTTAGTTTAGGTTAGGTTAGGTTAGTTTAATTTAGTTGAGTTTAATTTAGTTTAGTTTAGTTTATCGTTTAATTTATAGTTTAGTTTAGTTTACTTTATAGTTTAGTTTAGCTAATTTATAGTTTAATTTAGTTAAGTTTAGTTTAATGTAGTTTAGTTTAGTTTAGTTTGTAGTTTAGTTTAGTTTAGTTTAGTTTAGTTTAGGTTAAGTTATGTTTGGTTCGTTTAGTTTAATTTAGTTTAGATTAGGTTAGATTACATTACGTTAAGGCAGTTAAGTTCAGTTTAGTTGAATTTAGGTTATAGTTTGATTTATTGTTTAGTTTAGTTTACTTTATAATTTAGTTTAGTTAATTTATAGTTTAATTTACTTTAGTTTAGTTTAGTTTAATTTAGTTTACTTTAGTTCATAGTTTGGTTTATAGTTTAGTTTAGTTTAGGTTAGGTAAAGTAAGGTTAATTTAGGTTAGGTTAGTGTAGTTTAGTTTAGTTTAGCTGAATTTTGTTTAGTTTAGTTTAATTTAGGTTACGTTAGGTTAGTTTAGTTTAGTTTAGTGTATGTTAGGTTAGGTTAGGTTAGGTTAGTTTAGTTTAGTTTAGTTTATAGTTTAGTTTAGTTTAGTTTATAATTTATTTTATAATTTAGTTTAGTTTTGTTTATAGTTTAGTTTGCAGTTTAGTTTAGTTTAGTTTAGTTAAAATTTTAGTTTTGTTTATTTTAGTTTAGGTTAGGTTACGGAAGGTTAGGTTAGGTTAGGTTAGTTTAGATTAGTTTGGTTTATGTAAAGTTAGGTTAGGTTAGTTTAGTATAGTTTAGTTTACTTTTGTTTACAGTTTAGTTAAATTTAGTTTATAGTTCAGTTTGTAGTTTAGTTTAGTTTAGGTTAGGTTGGGTTAGTTCAGTTTAGTTTAGTTTGGGTTAGGTTGGGTTAGTTTAGTTTAGTTTACAGTTTAGTTTATTCTTTAGTTTATAGTGTAGTTTATAGTTTAGTTTAATTTAGTGTAGTTTAGTTTGGTTCATTTTAGTATAGTTTCGTTTACGTTAGGTTATGTTAGATTAGGTTAGGTTAGGTTAGCTTACTTTAGTTTAGTTTAGGTTAGGTTAGGTTAGGTTAGTTTAGTTTAGTTAAGTTTAGTTTAATTTAGTCTAGTTTAGTTTAGTATAGGTTATAGTTTAGGTAATCGTTTAGTTTAGTTTAGATTAGTTTAGTTTAGATTAGTTTAGTTTAATTTACTTTAGTTTATAGTTTAGTTTATTCAAGTTTGTACTTTAATTTAGATTAGTTTAGTTTAGTTAAGGTTGGGTTATGTTAGATTAGGTTAGATTAAGTTAGTTTGGTTTAATTTAGTCTAGTTAAATTTAGTTTAGTTATACTTTGGTTTAGTTTAGTTTAGTTTATAGATTAGTTTAGTTTTCTTTATAGTTAAGTTTATAGTTTAGTATAGTTTAGTTTAGTTTAATTAAGTTTAGCTAAGTTTAGTTTAGTTTAGTTTAGTTTAGTTTAGTTTTGGGTAGGTTATGTTAGGTTAGGTTAGGTTAGTTTAGTTTAGTTTAGGTTAGGTTAGGTTAGGTTAGGTTAGTTTAGTTTAGTTGAGTTTAGTTTAGTTTAGGTTAGGTTAGGTTAGGTAAGGTTAGGTTAGGTAAGGTTAGGTTAGTTTAGTTTAGTCTAGTTTATGTTAGGTTAGGTTAGTTTAGTTTAGTTTAGTGTAAGTTAGGTTTCGCTAGGGTAAGTTAGGTTAGGTTAGTTTGGATTAGTTTAGTTTAGTTTATATTTTAGTTTACTTTAGTTTATTATTTAATTTAGTGTAGTTTAGTTTATAGTTTCGTTTATAGTTTTGTTTGGTTTAGTTTAGTTTTTTTTAGTTTAGCTTAGATTAGTTTAGTTTGTCTTAGGTTAGGTTAGATTAGGTAAGATTAGTTTAATTTAGTTGAGTTTATTTTATATTTTAGTTTAGTTTAGTCTATAGTTCAGTTAGGTTAGCTTAATTTAGTTTAGTTTAGTTTAGGTTAGCTTAGGTTAGTTTATTTAACTTTCGTTTAGTTTAGTTTAGTTTAGTTTATTGTTTAGTTTATAGTTTAGTTTATATTAGTTTAGTTTATAGTTTAATTTATAATTTAGTTTACTTTAGTTTAATTTAGTTTACAGTTGGTTAGGTTAAGTTAGGTTAGGTTAGGTTAATTTAGTTTAGTTGAGTTTAATTTAGTTTAGTTTAGTTTATAGTTTAATTTATAGTTTAGTTTAGTTTACCTTATAGTTTAGTTTAGTTAATTTATACTTTAATTTAGTTTAGTTTAGTTTAATTTAGTTTAGTATAGTTCATAGTTTTGTTTATAGTTTAGTTTAGTTTAGTTTAGTTTAGGTTATGTTAGGTTAGTTTGATTTAGTTTAGTTTGGGTTAGGTTAGGCTAGGGTAGGTAAGTTTAATTTAGTTTAGTTTAATTTAGTTAAAATTAGTTTGTAGTTTAGTTTATAGTTTAGTTTGTAGTTTAGTTTAGTTTAGTTTGGTTTGGTTTAGTTTAGTTTAGGTTAAGTAATGTTTGGTTCGTTTTGTTTAATTTAGTTTAGATTAGGTTACGTTAGATTAGGTTAGGGTAGTTAAGTTTAGTTTAATTGAATTTATTTTGTAGTTTAATTTATAGTTTAGTTTAGTTTACTTTATAGTTTAGTTTAGTTAATTTATAGTTTATTTTATTTTAGTTTAATGTAGATTAATTTAGTTTACTTTAGTTTATAGTTTTGTTTATAGTTTAGTTTAGTTAAGTTTAGGTTAATTTATGTTAGGTTTGTTTAGTTTAGTTTAGTTTAGGTTAGGTTAGGTTAGGATAGGTTAGTGTAGTTTAGTTTAGTTTAGCTGAATTTTGTTTAGTTTAGTTTAGTTTAGGTTACCTTAGGTTAGTTTAGTTTAGTGTATGTTAGGTTAGGTTAGGTTAGTTTAATTTAGTTTAGTTTATTTCAGTTTATAGTTTAGTTTAGTTTAGTTTATAATTTATTTTATAATTTAGTATACTTTAGTTTATAGATTAGTTTATTGTTTAGTTAATATTTTAGTTTATTTTAGTTTACGTTAGGTTAGGTTAGGCAAGGTTAGGTTAGGTTAGGTTAGGTTAGTTTAGTTTAGTTTAGTTTATGTAAGGTTAGGTTAGGTTAGTTTGGTATAGTTTAGTTTAGTTTAGTTTTGTTTATAGTTTAGTTTAGTTTAGTTTATTGTTCATTTTATAGTTTATTTTAGTTTAGTTTAGGTTAGGTTGGGTTAGTTTAGTTTAGTTTAGGTTAGGTTAGGTTAAGTTACGTTAATTTAGTTTAGTATAGTTTAGTTTAGTTTAGTTTAGTTTATAGTTTAGTTCATTTTATTTTATAGTTTAGTTTATAGTTTGGTTTAGTTTAGTTTTGTTTAGTTAATTTAGGTTAGATTAGGTTAGATTAGAGTAGTTTAGTTTAGGTTAGGTTATGATAGGTTAGTGCAGTTTAATTTAATTTAGTTTAGTTTAGTTGAATTTAATTTAGTTTAGTTAGGTCAGTTTAGGTAAGTTAGGTTAGTTTAGTTTAGTATAGGTTAGGTTACGTTAGGTAAGTTTAATTCAGTTTAGTTTAGTTTAGTTTATAGTTTAATTTATAGTTTTGCTTATAGTTAATTTAGTTTTGTTTAGTTTTGTTTAGTTTAGGTTAAATTATTTTAGGTTAGTTTAGTTTAGTTTAGGTTAGGTTAGGTTGGGTTAGGTTAGTGTAGTTTCATTAATTTAGTTTATTTTAGTTTAGTTTAGTATGTAGTTCAATTAAGTTTTGTTTTGTTTAATTTAGTTTAGTTTATAGTTTAGTTGAGTTTAGGTTAGTTTAGTTGAGTTTTGCCTAGTTTAGTTTAGTTTAGGTTAGGTTAGGTTAGGTTAGTTTATTTTAGTTTAGAATAGGTTATGATAGATTAGGTTAGATTAGGTTGGTTTGGTTTAGTTTAGTCTAGTTAAGTTTAGTTTAGTTTATACTTTAGTTTAGTTTAGTTTATTTTATAGTTTATTTAAGTTTTGTTTATAGTTTAGTTTGCAGTTTAGTATAGTTTAGTTTAGTTTAATTTAGTTTAGCTAAGTTTAGTTTAGATTAGTTTAGTTTAGTTTATAGTTCAATTTATAATTTAGTTTAGTTTAGTTTAGTTTAATTTAGTTTAGAGTAGGTTAGGTTAGGTTAGTTTAGTTTAGTTTAGTTTAGTTTAGGTAAGGTTAGGTTAGTTTAATTTATTTGAGTTTAATTTAGTTTAGTTTAGTTTATAGTTTAATTTATAGTTTAGTTTAGTTTACTTTATAGTTTAGTTTAGTTAATTTATAGATTAATTTAGTTTAGTTTAGTTTAATTTAGTTTCGTTTAGTTTATAGTTTGGTTTATAGTTTCGCTTAGTTTAGTTTAGTTTAGTTTAGTTTAGGTTAAGTTATGTTAGGTTAGTTTAGTTTAGTTTAGTTCAGGTTCGGTTAGGTTAGGTTAGGTAAGTTTAATTTAGTTCAGTTTAAATAGTTAAGTTTAGTTTATAGCTTAGTTTATAGTTTAGTTTGTAGTTTAGTTTAGTTTGGGTTAAGTTATGTTAGGTTCATTTAGTTTAATTTAGTTTAGATTAGGTTAGGTTAGGTTAGGGTATTTAAGTTTAGTTTAGTTGAATTTAGTTTAGTTTAGTTCAGTTTAGGTTAGGTTAGGTTAGTTTATTTTAGTTGAGTTTAGGTTAGGTTAGGTTAGGTTAGGTTAGTTTAGTTTAGTTTAGTTTATTTAAGTGTAGTTTACATTATAGTTCAGTTTAGTTTAGTTTTGTTTAATTTAGTTTAATTTATAGTTTAGTTGAGTTTAGGTTAGTTTAGTTGAGTTTAGTTTAGTTTAGTTTATTTTAGGTTAGGTTAGGTTAGTTTGGCTTAGTTTAGTCTAGTTAGAAGTTAGTTTATTTTAGTTTAGTTTATAGTTTAGTTTAGTTTTGTTTATAGTTTAGTTTATAGTTTAGTATAGTTTAGTTTAGTTTAATTTAGTTTAGCTAAGTTTAGTTTAGTTTAGTTTAGTTTTGGGTAGGTTTTTTTAGGTTAGGTTAAGTTAGTTTAGTTTAGTTTAGGTTAGGTTAGGTTAGGTAAGGTTAGTTTAGTTTAGTGGAGTTTAGTTTAGGTTAGGTTAGGTTAAGTAAGATTAGGTTAGGTTAGGTTAGTTTAGTTTAGTTTAGTTTATGTTAGGTTAGGTTAGTTTAGTTTATTTTAGTTTAGTTTATAGTTTAGTTTAGTTTTGTTTATAGTTTAGTTTATAGTTTAGTTAGTTTAGTTTATAGTTTAATTTAGTTTAGTTTAGTTTAGTTTAGTTTAGTTTAATTTAGGTTAATTTAGTTTAGTTTAGTTTAGGTTACGTTAAGTTAGGTTAGGTTAGGTTAGTTTAGTTTAGTATAATTTAGTTTAGCTTAAAATATAGTATCTTTAGTTTATAGTTTAATTCATAGTTTTCTTTAGATTAGTTTAGTTTAGGTTAGGTTAGAGTAGTTTACTTTAGTTTAGTTTAGTTTAGTTTAGGTTAGATGAGGTTAGGTTAGTGTAGTTTAGTTTAATTTAGTTTAGTTGAATTTAATTTAGTTTAGTTTAGTTTAGGTTAGGTTAGGTTAGTTTAGGTTAGATTTAGTTAGGTTAGTGTAGTTTAGTTTAGTTTGTAGTTTAGTTTAGTTTAGTGTAGTTTAGTTTGGTTTAGTTTTGTTTAGTTTAGTTTACTTCAGTTTCGTTTAGGTTAGGTTATGTTAGATTAGGTTAGCTTGGGTTAGCTTAGTTTAGTTTTGTTTACTTTCGGTTAGGTTAGGATAGGTTAGGTTAGTTTAGGTTAGATTTAGTTAGGTTTGTGTAGTTTAGTTTAGTTTAGTTTGTAGTTTAGTTTAGTTTAGTGTAGTTTAGTTAAGTTTAGTTTAGTTTAATTTAGTTTAGTTTATAGTTTAGTTGAGTTTAGGTTAGTTTAGTTGAGTTTAGTTTAGGTTTGGTTAGGTTAGGTTAGATTAGTTTTGTTTAGGATAGGTTATGTTAGATTAGGTTAGGTTAGGTTAGTTTGGTTTAGTTTAGTCTAGTTAAGTTTAGTTTAGTTTATACTTTAGTTTCGTTTAGTTTATTTTATAGTTTAGTTAAGCTTTGTTTATACTTTTGTTTGCAGTTTAGTATAGTTTAGTTTAGTTAATTTAGTTTAGTTTAGTTTAGTTTATTTTAGTTTCGTCTAGTTTATAGTTTTGTTTATAGTTTAGCTTAGTTTAGTTTAGTTTAGTTTAGTTTACGTTAATTTATGTTAGGTTAGTTTAGTTTATTTTAGGTCGGTTAGGTTAGGTTAGGTAAGTTTAATTTAGTTCAGTTTAGTTTAGTTAAGTTTAGTTTATAGTTTATAGTTTAGTTTAGAATAAGTTATGTTAGGGTCGTTTAGTTTAATTTAGTTTAGATTAGGATAGGTTAGGTTAGGGTAGTTAAGTTTAGTTTAGTTGAATTTAGTTTAATTTAGTTCAGTTTAGGTTACGTTAGGTTAGTTTAGTTTAGTTTAGTTTAGGTTAGGTTAGGTTATTTTAGTTTAGTTTATTTAAATGTAGTTTAGTTTATAGTTCAGTTTAGTTTAGTTTGGTCTAATTTAGTTTAGTTTATAGTTTAGTTGAGTTTAGGTTAGTTTAGTTGAGTTTAGTTTAGTTTAGTTTATTTTAGATTAGGTTAGGTTAGGTTAGTTTAGTTTAGTTTAGGTTGGGTTATGTTAGATTAGGTTAGGTTAGGTTAGGTTAGGTTAGAGTAGTTTAGTTTAGGTTAGGTTATGATAGGTTAGTGCAGTTAAATTTAATTTTGTTTAGTTTAGTTGAATTAAATTTAGTTTAGTTAGGTCAGTTTACGTAAATTAGGTTAGTTTAGTTTAGTATAGGTTAGGTTACGTTAGGTAAGTTTAATTCAGTTTAGTTTAGTTTAGTTTATAGTTTAATTTATAGTTTTGCTTATAGTTATTTAGTTTTGTTTAGATTAGTTTAGTTTAGGTTAAATTATGTTAGGTTAGTTTAGATTAGTTTAGTTTAGGTTAGGTTGGGTTAGGTTACTGTAGTTTCATTTAGTTTAGTTTATTTTAGTTTAGTTTAGTATGTAGTTCAGTTCAGTTTTGTTTTGTTTAATTTAGTTTAATTTATAGTTTAGTTGAGTTTAGGTTAGTTTAGTGGAGTTTAGTTTAGTTTAGTTTAGGTTAGGTTAGGTTAGGTTAGTTTAGTTTAGTTTAGGATAGCTTATGATAGATTAGGTTAGGTTAGGTTAGGTTAGTTTGGTTTAGTTTAGTCTAGTTAAGTTTAGTTTAGTTTATATTTTAGTTTAGTTTAGTGTATAGTTCAATTTATAATTTATTTTAGTTTAGTTTTTAGATTAGGTTATCGTTTAGTTTAGTTTAGATTAGTTTAGTTTAGGTCAGTTTAAGTTAGGTTAAGTTAGGTTAGGTTAGTTTAGATTAGTTTAGTTTAATTTAGTTTAGTTTATAGTTTAGTTTATTTTAGTTTATAGTTTAATTTAGTTTAGTTTAGTTTAGTGTAGTTTAGGTTGGTTAGGTTAGGTTAGGTTAATTTAGTTTAGTTTAGGTTAGGTTAGGTAAGTTTATTTTGTTTAGTTTAATTTATCGTTTATTTTATAGTTTTGCTTATAGTTTAGTTTAGTTTATAGATTAATTTAGTTTAGTTTAGTTTAGTCAAGGTTAGGTTAGGTTAGGTTAGGCTAATTTACTTTAGTATAGTTTAGTTTAGTTTATTTTAGTTTAGTTTATAGTTTAGTTTACAGTTTAGGTTAGTTTAGTTTAGTTTAGTTTGGGTTAGGTTAGGTTAGGTCAGTTTAGTTTAGTTTAGTTTATAGTTTAGTTTAGTTTAGTTTATAATAGTTTAGTTTGGTTTAGTTTAGGTTATGTTAGGTTAGTTTAGTTTAGTATAGGTTAGATTAAGCTAGGTTAAGTTAGGTTTGTTAGGTTTAGTTTAGTTTAGTTTATAGTTTAGTTTAGTTTAGTTTAGTTTGTAATTTAGTTTATACTTTAGTTTATATTTTAGTTTATAGTTTAGTTTAGTTAAGTGTTTTTTTTTTGATTTAGTTTTGTTTAGTTTAGTTTAAATTAGTTTCGTTTAGGTTAGGTTAGGTAAGTTTAGGTTAGGTTGGGTTAGGTTAGTTTAGTTCAGTCTAGTTTATGTTAGATTAGGTTAGTTTAGTGTAGTTTAGTTCAGTTTAGCTAAATTTTGTTTAGTTTAGTTTAGTTTAGTGTATGTTAGGTTAGGTTAGGCTAGATTAATTTAGTTTAGTTTATTTTAGTTTATAGTTTAGTTTAGTTTATAATTTATTTTATAGTTTAGTATACTTTAGTTTATAGGTTAGTTTGTAATTTAGTTAACATTTTAGTTTAGTTTAGTTTAGATTAGGTTAGAGAAGATTAGGTTAGGTTAGGTTATTTTATTTTAGTTTAGTTTATGTAAGCTTAGGTTAGGTTAGTTTGGTATAGTATGGTTTAATTTAGTTTTGTTTATAGTTTAGTTTAGTTTAGTTTATAGTTCAGTTTATAGTTTAGTATAGTTTAGTTTAGTTTAGGTTAGGTTGGGTTAGTTTAGTTTAGTTTAGGTTAGGTTAGGTTAAGTTAGGTTAGTTTAGTTTAGTATAGTTAAGTTTAGTTTAGTTTAGTTTATAGTTTATTTTTTTTTATAGTTTAGTTTATAGTTTTGTTTATAGTTTAGTTTGGTTTAGTTTAGTTTAGTTTAGTTTACATTAGATTAGTTTAGTTAGTTTTAGTTTAGTTTAGGTTAGGTTGGGTTAGTTTAGTTTAGTTTAGGTTAGGTTATGATAGGTTAGTGCAGTTTAATTTAATTTAGTTTAGTTTAGTTGAATTTAATTTATTTTTGTTAGGTCAGTTTAGGTAAGTTAGGTTAGTTTAGTTTAGTATAGGTTAGGTTAGGTTAGGTAAGTTTAATTCAGTATAGTTTAGTTTAGTTTATAGTTTAATTTATAGTTTTGTTTATAGTTAGTTTAGTTTAGTTTAGTTTAGGTTAAATTATGTTAGGTTAGTTTAGTTTAGTTTATTTTATGTTAGGTTAGGTTGGGTTAAGTTAGTGTAGTTTCATTTAGTTTGGTTTATTTTAGTTTAGTTTAATATGTTGTTCCGTTTAGTTTAGTTTTGTTTAATTTAGTTTAGTTTATAGTTTAGTTGAGTTTAGGTTAGTTTAGTTGAGTTTAGTTTAGGTTTGGTTAGGTTAGGTTAGATTAGTTTTGTTTAGGATAGGTTATGTTAGATTAGGTTAGGTTAGGTTAGTTTGGTTTAGTTTAGTCTAGTTAAGTTTAGTTTAGTTTATACTTTAGTTTAGTTTAGTTTATTTTATAGTTTAGTTAAGTTTTGTTTATACTTTAGTTTGCAGTTTAGTATAGTTTAGTTTAGTTTAATTTAGTTTAGTTTAGTTTAGTTTAATTTAGTTTCGTCTAGTTTATAGTTTTGTTTATAGTTTAGCTTAGTTTAGTTTAGTTTAGTTTAGGTTAAGTTATGGTAGGTTAGTTTAGTTTATTTTAGGTCGGTTAGGTAAGGTTAGGTGAGTTTAATTTAGTTCAGTTTAGTTTAGTTAAGTTTAGTTTATAATTTAGTTTATAGTTTAGTTTATAGTTTAGTTTAGGTTAAGTTATGTTAGGGTCGTTTAGTTTAATTTAGTTTAGATTAGGATAGGTAAGGTTAGGGTAGTTAAGTTTAGTTTAGTTGAATTTAGTTTAGTTCAGTTTAGGTTAGGTTAGGTTAGTTTAGTTTAATTTATTTAAGTGTAGTTTAGTTTATAGTTCAGTTTAGTTTAGTTTGGTTTAATTTAGTTTAGTTTATAGTTTAGTTGAGTTTAGGTTAGTTTAGTTGAGTTTAGTTTAGTTTAGATATTTTAGATTAGGTTAGGTTAGGTTAGTTTAGTTTAGTTTAGGTTGGGTTATGTTAGATTAGGTTAGGTTAGGTTAGTTTGGCTTAGTTTAGTCTAGTTAAGTTTAGTTTAGTTTTGTTTATAGTTTAGTATAGTTTAGTTTAGTTTAATTTAATTTAGCTAAGTTTAGTTTAGTTTAGTTTTGGGTGGGTTATGTTATTTTAGGTTAGGTTAGTTTAGTGTAGTTTAGGTTAGGTTAGGTTAGGTTAGTTTAGTTTAGTTGAGTTTAGTTTAGTTTAGATTAGGTTAAGTAAGATTAGGTTAGGTTAGGTTAGGTTAGTTTAGTTTTATTTATAGTTTAGTTTAGTTTAGTTTACATTTTCTTTATAGTTTAGTTAGTTTAGTTTATAGTTTAATTTAGTTTAGTTTAGTTTAGTTTAGTTTTCATTAATTTAGGTTAATTTAGTTTAGTTTAGTTTAGTTTAGGTTAGGTTAAGTTAGGTTAGGTTAGGTTAGTTTAGTTTAGTATAGTTTAGTTTAGTTTAAAATATAGTATCTTTAGTTTATAATTTAGTTGATAGTTTTCCTTAGATTAGTTTATTTTAGATTAGGTTAGAGTAGTTTAGTTTAGTTTAGTTTAGCTTAGGTTAGATTAGGTTAGGTTAATGTAGTTTAGTTTAATTTAGTTTAGTTGAATTTAATTTAGTTTAGTTTAGTTTAGGTTAGGTTAGGTTTGTTTAGGTTAGATTAGGTTAGGTTATGTTAGATTAGGTTAGGTTAGGTTAGCTTACTTTAGTTTATTTTAGTTTCGGTTAGGTTGGGTTAGGTTAGGTTAGTTAAGTTTATTTTAGTTTAGTTTAGTTAAGTATAGTTTAGTTTATTGTTTACTTCAGTTTAATTTATAGCTTAGTTTATATCTTAGTTTAGTTCATAGTTTAATTTATATTTAGGTTTAGTTTAGTTTAGTTTAGTAAAGTTTATTTTAGGGTAGCTTATGTTAGGTTAGGATAGGTTAGTATAGTTTATAGTTTAATTTATAGTTTACTTTAGTTTATAGTTTAGTTTAGTTTAGTTTAGTTTATAATAGTTTAGTTTAGTTTAGTTTAGGTTAAGATAGTTTAGTTTAGTGTAGTTTAGGTTAGGTTAGGCTAGGTTAAGTTATATTTGGTTAGTTTAGATTAGTTTACTTTAGTTTAGTTTATAATTTAGATTAGTTTATTATTTATTTTAGTTTGGTTTAGTTTATGGTTTCGTTTATAGTTTAGTTTGGTTTAGTTTAGTTTAATTTAGTTTACATTAGATTAGTTTAGTTAGTTTTAGTTTAGGTTAGGTTAGATGAGGTTAGTTTAGTTTAGTTTAGTTCAATTTAGTTTATTTTAGTTTATAGTTTTGTTTAGTTTAGTTTATAGTTCAATTTATAGTTTAGTTTAGTTTAGTTTATTGTTTAGTTTAGTTTAGTATAGTTTAGTTTAGTTTAGGTTACAGTAGGTTAGTTTAGATTAGTTTAGTTTAGCGCAGTTTAGGTTAGATTAAGTTAGGTTATTTTGTTTAGTTTAGTTTAGTTTAGTTTAGTTTATAGTTTAGTTTATAGTTTAGTTTATAGTTTAGCTTAGATTAGTGTAGTTTAGTTTGGTTCAGTTTATTTTAGTTTAGTTTAGTATTGTTTCGTTTAGCTTAGGTTATGTTATATTAGGTTAGCTTAGGTTAGCTTAGTTTACCCTAGTTTAGTTTGGGTTAGGTAAGGTTAAAATAGGTTAGTTAAATTTAGTTTAGTTTAGTTAGGTTTAGTTTAGTTTATAGTTTTGTTTAGTTTAGTTATAGTTTAGTTTATAGTTTAGTTTAGATTATAATTTAATTTATAGTTAAGTTTAGTTTACTTTAGTTTAATTTAGTTTAGCTTTCTTTAGTTTCCTTTAGATTACTCTAGTTTAGGATATGTTAGGTTAGGTTAGTTTAGTTTAGTTTAGTTTAATTAAGGTTAATTTAGTTTAATTTAGTTTAGTTTAGGTTAGGTTAGGTTTGGTTAGGTTAGTTAAGTTTAGTATAGTTTAGTTTAGTTTAAAATATAGTATCTTTAGTTTATAGATTAGTTCATATTTTTGTTTAGTTTAGTTTAGTTTAGGTTATGTTAGAGTAGTTTAGTTTAGTTTAGTTTAGTTTAGGTTAGAATAGGTTAGGTTAGTGTAGATTAATTTAGTTTAGTTAATTGAATTTAATTTAGTTTTGTTTAGTTTAGTTTAGGTTAGTTTAGTTTAGTATAGGTTAGGTTAAGTTAGGTTAGCTTAGTTTAGTTTATAGTTTAGTTTAGTTTATAGTGTTCTTTATACTTTAGTTTATATTTTAGTTTATAGTTTAGTTTAGTTTAGTGTAGTTTACTTTGGTTTAGTTTTTTTTAGTTTAGTTTAAATTAGTTTCGTTTAGGTTAGGTTAAGTTAGAATAAGTTAGGTTAGGTAAGCTTAGTTTAGTTTAGTTTAGTTTACGTTAGGTTAGGTTAGGTTAGGTTGGTTAAGTTCAGTTTAGTTTAGTTTATAGTTTAGTTCAGTTTAGTTTATAGCTTAGTTTATAGTTTAGTTTAGTTTATAGTTTCATTTATAGTTAAGTTTAGTTTAGTTTAGTTTAATTTACTTTAGTTTAGTTTATTTTAGGGTAGCTTATGTTAGGTTAGGTTAGTTTATAGTTTAATTTATAGTTTAGTTTAGTTTATAGTTTAGTTTATAGTGTAGTTCAGTTTATAATAGTTTAGTTTAGGTTAGGTTGGGTTAGTTTAGTTTAGTTTAGTTTAGGTTAGGTTTGGCTATGTTAGGTTAGGATAGGTTAGTTCAGATTAGTTTAGTTTAGTTTAGTTTATAGTTTAGTTTACTTTAGTTTATTATTTAATTTAGTGTAGTTTAGTTTATAGTTTCGTTTATAGTTTAGTTTGGTTTAGTTTAGTTTATTTTAGTTTAGCTTAGATTAGTTTAGATTCTCTTAGGTTAGGTTAGGTTAGGTGAGATTAGTTTAATTTAGTAGAGTTTAATTTAGTTTAGTTTATAGTTTAGTTTAGTTTAGTTCATAGTTCAATTTATAGATTAGTTTAGTTTATAGTTTATGTTATCGTTTAGTTTAGTTTAGATTAGTTTAGTTTAGGTCAGTTTAGGTTAGGTTAAGTTAGGTTAGGTTAGTTTAGATTAGTTTAGTTTAATTTATTTTAGTTTATAGTTTAGTTTATTTTAGTTTATAGATTAATTTAGTTTAGTTTAGTTTAGTTTAGGTTAAGTAATGTTAGGTTCGTTTAGTTTAATTTAGTTTAGTTTAGGTTAGGTTAGGTAAGGTTAATTTACTTTAGTAAAGTTTAGTTTAGTTTATTTTAGTTCAGTTTATAGTTTAGTTGAGTTTATAGTTTAGTTTACAATTTTGTTTCGTTTAGTTTAGTTTAGTTTAGTATAGTTAAGGTAAGGTTGGGTTAGGTTAGGTTAGTTTAGTTTAGTTTAGTTTATAGTTTAGTTTAATTTAGTTTACAATTTAGTGCATTCTTTAGTTTATAGTGTAGTTTATAGTTTATTTTA
This sequence comes from Metallyticus violacea, assembly GCA_030762175.1. Lineage (NCBI taxonomy): Eukaryota > Metazoa > Arthropoda > Insecta > Mantodea > Metallyticidae > Metallyticus > Metallyticus violacea. Next base: position 96,933,594 of record CM060835.1, on the reverse strand, counting down.
ATATAGTGTAGTTTAGTTTGGTTTAGTTTAGTATAGTTTTGTTTACTTTAGGTTAGGTGAGATTATGTTAGATTAGGTTCGCTTACTTTAGTTTAGTGTAGTTTAGGTTAGGTTAGGTTAGATTAGTTACCTTTAGTTTAGTTTAGTTTAGTTTTGTTTAGTTTATAGTTTAATTTATAGTTTAGTTTAGTTTAGTTTATAGTTTAATTTATAATTTGGTTTACTTTAGTTTAATTTAGTTTATAGTATGTTAGGTTAGGTTAGGTTAGTTTAGTTTAGTTTAGGTTAGGTTAAGTTAGGTTAGTTTAGGTTAATTTAGTTTAGTTGAGTTTAATTTAGTTTAGTTTAGTTTATAGTTTAATTAATAGTTTAGTTTACCTTATAGTTTAGTTTAATTAATTTATAGTTTAATTTAGTTTAGTTTAGTTTAATTTAGTTTAGTTTAGTTCATAGTTTTGTTTATAGTTTAGTTTAGTTTAGTTTAGTTTAAGTTATGTTAGGTTAATTTAGTTTAGTTTAGTTTAGGTTAGGTTAGGCTAGGTTAGGTAAGTTTAATTTAGTTTAATTTAGTTTAGTTAAGTTTAGTTTATAGTTTAGTTTATAGTTTAGTTTGTAGTTTAGTTTAGTTTAATTTAGTTTAGTTTAGGTTACGTTAGATTAGGTTAGGGTAGTTAAGTTTAGTTTAGTTGAATTTAGTTTATAGTTTAATTTATAGTTTAGTTTAGTATACTTTATAGTTTAGTTTAGTTAATTTATAGTTTAATTTAGTTTAGTTTAGTCTAGTTTAATTTAGTTTACTTTAGTTTATAGTTTTGTTTATAGTTTAGTTTAGTTTCGTTTAGGTTAATTTATGTTAGGTTAGTTTAGTTTAGTTTAGTTTAGGTTAGGTTAGGTTAGGTTAGGTTAGTGTAGTTTAGTTTAGTTTAACTGAATTTTGTTTAGTTTAGTTTAGTTTAGGTTACGTTAGGTTAGTTTAGTTTAGTTTAGTTTAGTGTATGTTAGGTTAGGTTAGGTTTGTTTAATTTAGTTTAGTTTATTTTAGTTTATAATTTAGTTTAGTTTAGTTTATAATTTATTTTATAATTTAGTATACTTTAGTTTATAGATTAGTTTATAGTTTAGTTAATATTTTAGTTTATTTTAGTTTACGTTAGGTTAGGGAAGTTTAAGTTAGGTTAGGTTAGTTTAGTTTAGTTTAGTTTATGTAAGGTTAGGTTAGGTTAGTTTGGGATAGTTTAGTTTAGTTTAGTTTTTTTATATTTAGTTTAGTTTAATTTATTGTTCAGTTTATAGTTTAGTTTAGTTTAGTTTAGTTTAGGTTAGGTTGGGTTAGTTTAGTTTAGTTTAGGTTAGGTTAGCTTAAGTTAGGTTAATTTAGTTTAGTATAGTTTAGTTTAGTTTAGTTTAGTTTATAGTTTAGTTCATTTTATTTTATAGTTTAGTTTATAGTGTTGTTTAATTTAGTTTAGTTTAGTTAATTTAGGTAAGGTTAGGTTAGGTTAGAGTAGTTTAGTTTAGGTTAGGTTATGATAGGTTAGTGCAGTTAAATTTAATTTTGTTTAGTTTAGTTGAATTAAATTTAGTTTATTTAGGTCAGTTTAGGTAAGTTAGTTTAGTTTATTTTAGTATAGGTTAGGTTACGTTAGGTAAGTTTAATTCAGTTTAGTTTAGTTTAGTTTATAGTTTAATTTATAGTTTTGCTTATAGTTATTTAGTTTTGTTTAGATTAGTTTAGTTTAGGTTAAATTATGTTAGGTTAGTTTAGTTTAGTTTAGTTTAGGTTAGGTTAGGTTGGGTTAGGTTAGTGTAGTTTCATTTAGTTTAGTTTAGTTTAGTATGTAGTTCAGTTCAGTTTTGTTTTGTTTAATTTAGTTTAGTTTATAGTTTAGTTGAGTTTAGGTTAGTTTATTTGAGTTTAGTTTAGTTTAGTTTAGGTTAGGTTAGGTTATGTTAGTTTAGTTTAGTTTAGGATAGGTTATGATAGATTAGGTTAGGTTAGGTTAGTTTGGTTTAGTTTAGTCTAGTTAAGTTTAGTTTAGTTTATACTTTAATTTAGTTTAGTTTATTTTATGGTTTAGTTAAGTTTTGTGTATAGTTTAGTTTGCAGTTTAGTATAGTTTAGTTTAGTTTAATTTAGTTTAGCTAAGTTTAGTATAGTGTAGTTTAGTTTAGTTTATAGTTTAATTTATAATTTAGTTTAGTTTAGTTTAGTTTAATTTAGTTTAGAGTATGTTAGGTTAGGTTAGGTTAGTTTAGTTTAGTTTAGTTTAGTTTAGGTTAGGTTAGGTTAGGTTAGGTTAGGTTAGTTTAATTTATTTGAGATTAATTTAGTTTAGTTTATAGTTAATTTATAGTTTAGTTTAGTTTACTTTATAGTTTAGTTTAGTTAATTTATAGTTTAATTAGTATAGTTTAGTTTAATTTAGTTTCGTTTAGTTTATAGTTTTGTTTATAGTTTAGCTTAGATTAGTTTAGTTTAGTTTAGTTTAGGTTAAGTTATGTTAGGTTAGTTTAGTTTAGTTTAGTTCAGGTTCGTTTAGGTTAGGATAGGTAAGTTTAATTTAGTTCAGTTTAGTTTAGTTAAGTTTAGTTTATAGTTTAGTTTATAGTTTAGTATGTAATTTAGTTTAGTTTAGTTTAGTTTAGTTTACGTTAAGTTATGTTAGGTTCGTTTGGTTTAGTATAGGTTAGGTTAGGTTAGGTAAGTTTAATTCAGTATAGTTTAGTTTAGTTTATAGTTTAATTTATAGTTTTGTTTATAGTTAGTTTAGTTTAGTTTAGTTTAGGTTAAATTATGTTAGGTTAGTTTAGTTTAGTTTATTTTATGTTAGGTTAGGTTGGGTTAAGTTAGTGTAGTTTCATTTAGTTTGGTTTATTTTAGTTTAGTTTAATATGTTGTTCCGTTTAGTTTAGTTTAGTTTAATTTAGTTTCGTTTAGTTTATAGTTTTGTTTATAGTTTAACTTAGAGTAGTTTAGTTTAGGTTTGGTTTGGTTAGGTTAGATTAGTTTAGTTTAGGTTAGGTTAGGTTAGGTTAGGTTAGTTTAGTTTAGTTGAGTTTAGTTTAGTTTAGGTTAGGTTAGGTTAGGTAAGGTTAGGTTAGGTAAGGTTAGGTTAGTTTAGTTTAGTCTAGTTTATGTTAGGTTAGGTTAGTTTAGTTTAGTTTAGTCTAGGTTAGCTTTCGCTAGGGTAAGTTAGGTTAGGTTAGTTTGGATTAGTTTAGTTTAGTTTATATTTTAGTTTACTTTAGTTTATTATTTAATTTAGTGTAGTTTAGTTTATAGTTTCGTTTATAGTTTAGTTTGGTTTAGTTTAGTTTTTTTTAGTTTAGCTTAGATTAGTTTAGTTTGTCTTAGGTTAGGTTAGGTTAGGTAAGATTAGTTTAATTTAGTTGAGTTTAATTTAGTTTAGTTTAGTTTATATTTTAGTTTAGTTTAGTCTATAGTTCAGTTAGGTTAGCTTACTTTAGTTTAGTTTAGTTTAGGTTAGGTTAGGTTAGGTTAGTTTATTTAACTTTGGTTTAGTTTAGTTTAGTTTAGTTTATAGTTTAGTTTATAGTTTAGTTTATATTAGTTTAGTTTATAGTTTAATTTATAATTTAGTTTACTTTAGTTTAATTTAGTTTACAGTAGGTTAGGTTAAGTTAGGTTAGGTTAGGTTAATTTAGTTTAGTTGAGTTTAATTTAGTTTAGTTTAGTTTATAGTTTAATTTATAGTTTAGTTTAGTTTACCTTATAGTTTAGTTTAGTTAATTTATATTTTAATTTAGTTTAGTTTTGTTTAAGTTTAGTTTAGTTTAGTTTAGTTTAGTTTAGTTTAGGTTATGTTAGGTTAGTTTAGTTTAGTTTAGTTTGGGTTAGGTTAGGCTAGGGTAGGTAAGTTTAATTTAGTTTAGTTTAATTTAGTTAAAATTAGTTTGTAGTTTAGTTTATAGTTTAGTTTGTAGTTTAGTTTAGTTTAGTTTAGTTTGGTTTAGTTTAGTTTAGGTTAAGTAATGTTTGGTTCGTTTTGTTTAATTTAGTTTAGATTAGGTTACGTTAGATTAGGTTAGGGTAGTTAAGTTTAGTTTAATTGAATTTATTTTGTAGTTTAATTTATAGTTTAGTTTAGTTTACTTTATAGTTTAGTTTAGTTAATTTATAGTTTATTTTATTTTAGTTTAATCTAGTTTAATTTAGTTTACTTTAGTTTATAGTTTTGTTTATAGTTTAGTTTAGTTTAGTTTAGGTAAATTTATGTTAGGTTTGTTTAGTTTAGTTTAGTTTAGGTTAGGTTAGGTTAGGATAGGTTAGTGTAGTTTAGTTTAGTTTAGCTGAATTTATTTTAGTTTAGTTTAGTTTAGGTTACCTTAGGTTAGTTTAGTTTAGTGTATGTTAGGTTAGGTTAGGTTAGTTTAATTTAGTTTAGTTTATTTCAGTTTATAGTTTAGTTTAGTTTAGTTTATAATTTATTTTATAATTTAGTATACTTTAGTTTATAGATTAGTTTATTGTTTAGTTAATATTTTAGTTTATTTTAGTTTACGTTAGGTTAGGTTAGGCAAGGTTAGGTTAGGTTAGGTTAGGTTAGTTTAGTTTAGTTTAGTTTATGTAAGGTTAGGTTAGGTTAGTTTGGTATAGTTTAGTTTAGTTTAGTTTTGTTTATAGTTTAGTTTAGTTTAGTTTATTGTTCAGTTTATAGTTTATTTTAGTTTAGTTTAGGTTAGGTTGGGTTAGTTTAGTTTAGTTTAGGTTAGGTTAGGTTAAGTTACGTTAATTTAGTTTAGTATAGTTTAGTTTAGTTTAGTTTATAGTTTAGTTCATTTTATTTTATAGTTTAGTTTATAGTTTGGTTTAGTTTAGTTTTGTTTAGTTAATTTAGGTTAGATTAGGTTAGGTTAGAGTAGTTTAGTTTAGGTTAGGTTATGATAGGTTAGTGCAGTTTAATTTAATTTAGTTTATTTTAGTTGAATTTAATTTAGTTTAGTTAGGTAAGTTTAGGTAAGTTAGGTTAGTTTAGTTTAGTATAGGTTAGGTTACGTTAGGTAAGTTTAATTCAGTTTAGTTTACTTTAGTTTATAGTTTAATTTATAGTTTTGCTTATAGTTAATTTAGTTTTGTTTAGTTTAGTTTAGTTTAGGTTAAATTATTTTAGGTTAGTTTAGTTTAGTTTATTTTAGGTTAGGTTAGGTTGGGTTAGGTTAGTGTAGTTTCATTAATTAAGTTTATTTTAGTTTAGTTTAGTATGTAGTTCAATTAAGTTTTGTTTTGTTTAATTTAGTTTAGTTTAAGTTTAGTTGAGTTTAGGTTAGTTTAGTTGAGTTTTGCCTAGTTTAGTTTAGTTTAGGTTAGGTTAGGTTAGGTTAGTTTATTTTAGTTTAGAATAGGTTATGATAGATTAGGTTAGATTAGGTTGGTTTGGTTTAGTTTAGTCTAGTTAAGTTTAGTTTAGTTTATACTTTAGTTTAGTTTAGTTTATTTTATAGTTTAGTTAAGTTTTGTTTATAGTTTAGTTTGCAGTTTAGTATAGTTTAGTTTAGTTTAATTTAGTTTAGCTAAGTTTAGTTTAGATTAGTTTAGTTTAGTTTATAGTTCAATTTATAATTTAGTTTAGTTTAGTTTAGTTTAATTTAGTTTAGAGTAGGTTAGGTTAGGTTAGTTTTGTTTAGTTTAGTTTAGTTTAGGTTAGGTTAGCTTAGTTTAATTTATTTGAGTTTAATTTAGTTTAGTTTAGTTTATAGTTTAATTTATAGTTTAGTTTAGTTTACTTTATAGTTTAGTTTAGTTAATTTATAGTTTAATTTAGTTTAGTTTATTTTAATTTAGTTTCGTTTAGTTTATAATTTGGTTTATAGTTTCGCTTAGTTTAGTTTAGTTTAGTTTAGTTTAGGTTAAGTTATGTTAGGTTAGTTTAGTTTAGTTTAGTTCAGGTTCGGTTAGGTTAGGTTAGGTAAGTTTAATTTAGTTCAGTTTAAATAGTTAAGTTTAGTTTATAGCTTAGTTTATAGTTTAGTTTGTAGTTTAGTTTAGTTTAGTTTAGTTTAGGTTAAGTTATGTTAGGTTCATTTAGTTTAATTTAGTTTAGATTAGGTTAGGTTAGGTTAGGGTATTTAAGTTTAGTTTAGTTGAATTTAGTTTAGTTTAGTTCAGTTTAGGTTAGGTTAGTTTATTTCAGTTGAGTTTAGGTTAGGTTAGGTTAGGTTAGTTTAGTTTAGTTTAGTTTATTTAAGTGTAGTTTAGATTATAGTTCAGTTTAGTTAAGTTTTGTTTAATTTAGTTTAGTTTATAGTTTAGTTGAGTTTAGGTTAGTTTAGTTGAGTTTAGTTTAGTTTAGTTTATTTTAGGTTAGGTTAGGTTAGTTTGGCTTAGTTTAGTCTAGTTAGAAGTTAGTTTATTTTAGTTTAGTTTATAGTTTAGTTTAGTTTTGTTTATAGTTCAGTTTATAGTTTAGTATAGTTTAGTTTAGTTTAATTTAGTTTAGCTAAGTTTAGTTTAGTTTAGTTTAGTTTAGTTTTGGGTAGGTTTTTTTAGGTTAGGTTAAGTTAGTTTAGTTTAGTTTAGGTTAGGTTAGGTTAGGTAAGGTTAGTTTAGTTTAGTGGAGTTTAGTTTAGGTTAGGTAAGGTTAAGTAATATTAGGTTAGGTTAGGTTATTTTAGTTTAGTTTAGTTATATGTTAGGTTAGGTTAGTTTAGTTTAGTTTAGTTTTGTTTATAGTTTAGTTTAGTTTATTTTATAGTTTAGTTTATAGTTTAGTTAGTTTAGTTTATAGTTTAATTTAGTTTAGTTTAGTTTAGTTTGATTTAGTTTAGTTTAATTTAGGTTAATTTAGTTTAGTTTAGTTTAGGTTACGTTAAGTTAGGTTAGGTTAGGTTAGTTTAGTTTAGTATAATTTAGTTTAGCTTAAAATATAGTATCTTTAGTTTATAGTTTAGTTCATAGTTTTCTTTAAATTAGTTTAGTTTAGGTTAGGTTAGAGTAGTTTACTTTAGTTTAGTTTAGTTTAGTTTAGGTTATATTAGGTTAGGTTAGTGTAGTTTAGTTTAATTTAGTTTAGTTGAATTTAATTTGGTTTAGTTTAGTTTAGGTTAGGTTAGGTTAGTTTAGGTTAGATTTAGTTAGGTTAGTGTAGTTTAGTTTAGTTTGTAGTTTAGTTTAGTTTAGTGTAGTTTAGTTTGGTTTAGTTTTGTTTAGTTTAGTTTACTTCAGTTTCGTTAGGTTAGGTTATGTTAGATTAGGTTAGCTTGGATTAGCTTAGTTTAGTTTTGTTTACTTTCGGTTAGGTTAGGATAGGTTAGGTTAGTTTAGGTTAGATTTAGTTAGGTTTGTGTAGTTTAGTTTAGTTTAGTTTGTAGTTTAGTTTAGTTTAGTGTAGTTTAGTTAAGTTTAGTTTAGTTTATAGTTTAGTTCAGTTTAGTTTATAGCTTAGTTTAGTTTAGTTTATTTTAGGGTAGCTTATGTTAGGTTAGGTTTAGTTAGTTTAGTTTATAGTTTAATTTATGGTTTACTTTAGTTTATAGTTTAGTTTATAGTTTAGTTTAGTTTAGTTTATAATAATTTAGTTTAGGTTAGGTTGGGATGGTTTAGTTTAGTTTAGTTTAGGTTAGGTTAGGTTGACTAGGTTAAGTTATGTTAGGTTCATTTAGTTTAATTCAGTTTAGATTAGGTTAGGTTAGGTTAGGGTATTTAAGTTTAGTTTAGTTGAATTTAGTTTAGTTTAGTTCAGTTTAGGTTAGGTTAGGTTAGTTTATTTTAGTTGAGTTTAGGTTAGTTTAAGTTACGTTATTTTGTTGAGTTTGGTTTAGTTTAGTTTAGTTTAGTTTAGTTTATAGTTTAGTTTATAGTTTAGTTTATAGTTTAGTTTATAGTTTAGTTTAGATTACTGTAGTATAGTTTGGTTTAATTTATTTTAGTTTAGTTTAGTTTAGTTTCGTTTAGCTTAGGTTATGTTACATTAGGTTAGCTTAGGTTAGCTTAGTTTACCCTGGTTTAGTTTAGGTTAGGTAAGGTTAGAATAGGTTAGTTAAGTTTAGTTTAGTTTAGTTTAGTTAGGTTTAGTTTAGTTTATAGTTTAGTTTAGTTTAGTTTATAGTTTAGTTTATTGTTTAGTTAAGATTATAGTTTAATTTATAGTTTAGTTTAGATTAGTTTAGTTTAATTTAGTTTAGCTTTCTTTAGTTTCGTTTAGTTTACCTTAGTTTAGGATATGTTAGGTTAGGTTAGGGTAGGTTAGGTTTGTTTAATTTAGTTTAGGTTAGGTTAGGTTACGTTAGGTTAGGTTAGGTTAGGTTAAGTTAGGTTAGTTTAGAATAGTTTAGTTTAGTATAATTTAGTTTATAGTTTAGTTTAGTTTATTTTATAGTTTAATTTAGTTTAGTTTAGTTTAATTTAGTTTAGTTTAGTTTACGTTAGGTTAAGTTAGGTAAGTTTAATTTAGTTTAGTTTAGTTTAGTTAAGTTTAGTTTATAGTTCAGTTTATAGTTTGGTTTGCAGTTTAGTTTAGTTTAGTTCAGTTTAGGTTAAGTTATGTTAGGTTCGTTTATTTTAATTTAGTTTAGATTAGGTTAGGTTATATTAGGTTAGGTTAGGGTAGTTTAGTTTAGTTTAGTTTAGCTTAATTTAGTTTAGTTTAGTTCAGTTTAGGTTAGGTTAAGTTAGGTTAGGTTAGTTTAGATTAATTTAGTATATAGTTTAGTTTATTTTAGTTTATAGTTTCATTTTCTTTAGTTTAGTTTAGGTTAGGTTAAGTTAGGTTAATTTAGTTTAGTTTAGGTTAGTTTAGGTGAGGTTAGGTTAGGTCAGTTTATTTCTATTTAGTTTATTGAAGTTTATAGTTTAGTTTAGTTAAGTTTATGGTTTAGTTTATAGTTCAGATTAGTTTAGAGTAGTATAGTTTGGTTTAGTTTACTTTATTTTAGTTTAGTTTCGTTTAGGTTAGGTTATGTTAGGATAGGTTAGGTTAGGCTAGCTTAGTTTAGTTTAGTTCAGTATTTATTAGGTTAGTTTAGGTTAGTTAATATTAGTTTACTTTAGTTTAGTTAAGTTTAGTTATGTTTATAGATTAGTTTAGTTTAGTTTCGTTTAAAGTTTATATTATAGTTTAGTTTAGTTTATAGTTTCGTTTATAGTTTAATTTTGTTTAGTATAGTTTAATTTATTTTAGCTTAGTTTAGTTAGTTTAGGTTAGTTTAGTTTAGGTTAGGTTATGTTAGGTTGGTTTAGAATAGTTTAGTTTAGGTTTGGTAAAGTTAAGTAAGTATAATTTAGTTAATTTTGGTTTAAAATAGTTTATAGTTTAGTTTATAGTTTAGTTTAGTTTATAGTTTAGTTTATAGTTTAGTTAATTTAGTATAGTTTAGTTTAGTTTATGTTAGGTTAGTTTAGTTTAGTTTAGTTTAGGTCAGTTGAGGTTATTTAGTTAGGTTAGGTTAGTTTAGATTATTTTAAATTAGTTTAGTTTAGTTTATAGTTTAGTTTAGTTTAGTTTATAGTTTAATTTACTTTAGTTTAGTTTAATTTATTTTCGTTTAGTTTAGTTTTCGTTAGGTTATATTAGGTTAATTTAGTTTAGTTTAGTTTAGGTTAGGTTAAGTTAGGTAAGTTTAATTTAGTTAAGTTTGGTTTAGTTTAGTTTATAGTTTTGTTTATAATTTAGTTTAGTTTTGTTTTGTTTAGGATAGGTAACGTTAGGTTAGGTTATGTTAGATTAGGTTATGTTAGGTTAGTTTAATTTAGTTTAATTTAGTTTATGTTAGTTTAGGTTAGTTTAGTTGAGTTTAGTATTGTTTATAGTTTAGTTTACTTAGTTTATAGTTTAGTTTAGTTTAGTATATAGTTTAATTTAGTTTAATTTAGTTTAGTTTAATTTAATTTAGGTTAGGTTAGTTTAGTTTAGTCTAGGTAAGGTTAGGGTAATTTAGTGTATTTAGTTTAGTTTATTAAGTTTAGTTTAGTTTAGTTTATAGTTTAGTTTAGTTTAGTTTAGTTTATAGTTTAGTTTAGTTTAGTTTAGTTTAGTTTTTAGTTTATAGTTTATAGTTTAGTTTATAGTTTTGTTTAGTTTAGTTTAGTTTAGTTTAGGTTATTTTAGGTTAGGTTAGAGTATTTTATTTTAGTATAGTGTAGTTTACTTTTGCTAATAGTTTAGTTTAGTTTAGTTTATATATCAGTTTATAGTTCAGTTTAGTTTAGTTTAGTTTAAGTTAGGTTGGGTTAGTTTAGTTTATTATAGGTTAGGTTAGGTTAGGTAAGTTTAATTCAGTTTAGTTTAGTTTAGTTTATAGTTTAATTTATATATTTGTTTATAGTTAATTTAGTTTAGTTTAGGTTAAATTGTGTTAGGTTAGTTAAGTTTAGTTTAGTTTAGGTTAGGTTAGGTCGGGTTAGGTTAGTGTAGTTTAATTTAATTTAGTTGAATTTAGTTTAGTTAAGTTTAGTTTAGGTTACGTTAGGTTAGTTTAGTTTAGTTTAGTTTAGGTGAGGTTTGGTTAGGTTAGTTTAGTTCTGTTAATTTATTTTAGTTTATACATAAGTTTAGTTTAGTTTATAGTTTAGTTTATAGTTTAGTGTAATTTAGTGTAATTTAATTTTGTTTAAGTTAGGTTAGGTTAGGTTAGTTTTGTTTCGTTTAGTCTAATTAAGTTTAGTTTAGCTTATTTTATAGTTTAGATTAGTTTTGTTTATAGTTTAGTTTGCAGTTTAGTATAGTTTAGTTTAGTTTAATTTAGTTTAGGTTAAGTAAGGTTAGGTTAGGTTAGTTTAGTTTAGTTTAATTTATGTTAGGTTAGGTTAGGTTAGGTTAGTTTAGTTAACTTTGGTTTAGTTTAGTTTAGTTTTGTTTAGTTTATAATTTAGTTTTAAGCTTAGTTTAGTTTAGTTTAGTTTATAGTTTAATTTATAATTTGGTTTACTTTAGTTTAATTTAGTTTGTAGTAGGTTAGGTTAGGTTAGGTTAGATTAGTTTAGTTTAGGTTAGGTTAAGTTAGGGTTTAGTTTACTTTATGGTTTAGTTTAGTTAATTTATAGTTTAATTTACTTTAGTTTAGTCTAGTTTAATTTAGTTTACTTTAATTAATAGTTTTGTTTATAGTTTAGTTTAGTTTAGTTTAGTTTAGGTTAGGTTAGGTTAGGTTAGGTTAGGTTAGTTTAGTTTAGTATAGTTTAGTTTAGTTTAAAATATAGTATCTTTAGTTTATAGTTTAGTTCATAGTTTTGTTTAGTTTTATTTAGTTTAGTTTAGGTTAGGTTAGAGTAGCTTGGTTTAGTTTAGTTTAGTTTAAAATATAGTATCTTTAGTTTATAGTTTAGTTCATAGTTTTGTTTAGTTTAGTTTAGTTTAGGTTAGGTTAGAGTAGCTTAATTTAGTTTAGTTTAGGTTAGAATAGGTTAGGTTAGTGTAGTTTACTTTAGTTTAGTTTAATTTAATTTAGTTTTGTTTAGTTTAGTTTAGGTTAGGTTAGGTTAGTTTAGTTTAGTATAGGTTAGGTTAAGTTAGGTAAGGGTAGTTTAGTTTATAGTTTAGTTTAGTTTAGTTTAGTTTAGGTTAAGTTATGTTACGTGCGTTTAGTTTAATTTAGATTAGATTAGGCTACGTTAGATTAGGTTAGGGTAGTTGAGTTTACTTTAGTTGAATTAAGTTTATAGTATAATTTATAGTTTAGTTTAGTTTACTTTATAGTTTAGTTTAGTTAATTTATAGTTTAATTTACTTTAGTTTAGTCTAGTTTAATTTAGTTTACTTTAATTTATAGTTTTGTTTATAATTTAGTTTAGTTTGTTTAGTTTAGGTTAATTTATGTTAGGTTAGGTTAGTTTAGTTTATTTTAGGTTAGGTTAGGTTAGGTTAGTGTAGTTTAGTTTAGTTTAGCTAAATTTTGTTTAGTTTAGTTTAGTTTCGGATACGTTAGGTTAGTTTAGTTTAGTTTAGTTTAGTGTATGTTAGGTTAGGTTAGGCTAGATTAATTTAGTTTAGTTTATTTTACTTTATAGTTTAGTTTAGTTTAGTTTATACTTTATTTTATGGTTTAGTATACTTTAGTTTATAGGTTAGTTTATAGTTTAGTTAACATTTTAGTTTAATTTAGTTTAGATTAGGTTAGAGATGGTTAGGTTAGGTTAGGTTAGTTTATTTTAGTTTAGTTTATGTAAGCTTAGGTTAGGTTAGTTTGGTATAGTTTAGTTTAATTTAGTTTTTTTTATAGTTTAGTTTAGTTTAGTTTATAGTTCAGTTTATAGTTTAGTATAGTTTAGTTTAGTTTAGGTTAGGTTGGGTTAGTTTAGTTTAGTTTAGGTTAGGTTAGTTTAAGTTAGGTTAGTTTAGTTTAGTATAGTTAAGTTTAGTTTAGTTTAGTTTATAGTTTAGTTTATTTTATTTTATAGTTTAGTTTATAGTTTTGTTTAGCTTAGTTTAATTTATTTAGTTTAGGTTAGGTTAGGTTAGATTAGTTTAGTTTAGGTCAGTTTAAGTTAGGTTAAGTTAGGTTAGGTTAGTTTAGATTAGTTTAGTTTAATTTAGTTTAGTTTATAGTTTAGTTTATTTTAGTTTATAGTTTAATTTAGTTTAGTTTAGTTTAGTGTAGTTTAGGTTGGTTAGGTTATTTTAGGTTAATTTAGTTTAGTTTAGGTTAGGTTATGTAAGTTTATTTTGTTTAGTTTAATTTATAGTTTATTTTATAGTTTTGCTTATAGTTTAGTTTAGTTTATAGATTAATTTAGTTTAGTTTAGTTTAGTCAAGGTTAGGTTAGGTTAGGTTAGGCTAATTTACTTTAGTATAGTTTAGTTTAGTTTATTTTAGTTTAGTTTATAGTTTAGTTTACAGTTTAGGTTAGTTTAGTTTAGTTTAGTTTGGGTTAGGTTAGGTTAGGTCAGTTTAGTTTAGTTTAGTTTATAGTTTAGTTTAGTTTAGTTTATAATAGTTTAGTTTAGTTTAGTTTAGGTTATGTTAGGTTAGTTTAGTTTAGTATAGGTTAGATTAAGCTAGGTTAAGTTAGGTTTGTTAGGTTTAGTTTAGTTTAGTTTATAGTTTAGTTTAGTTTAGTTTAGTTTGTAATTTAGTTTATACTTTAGTTTATATTTTAGTTTATAGTTTAGTTTAGTTAAGTGTTGTTTTTTTTGGTTTAGTTTTGTTTAGTTTAGTTTAAATTAGTTTCGTTTAGGTTAGGTTAGGTAAGTTTAGGTTAGGTTGGGTTAGGTTAGTTTAGTTCAGTCTAGTTTATGTTAGGTTAGGTTAGTTTAGTTTACTTAGGTTTTGTTTATGGTTTAGTTTACTTTAGTTTATAGTTTAGTTCATAGTTTATTTTAGTTTAATATATAGTTTAATTTAGTTTAGTTTAGTTTAGTTTAGTTTAATTTAGGTTAATTTAGTTTAGTTTAGTTTAGGTTAGGTTAGGTTAGGTTAGGTTAAGTTAGTTCAATTTAGTATAGTTTAGTATAGTTTAAAATATATAATCTTTAATTTATAGTTTAGTTCATAGTTTTGTTTAGTTTAGTTTAGGTTAGGTTAGAGTAGTTTAGTTTAGTTTAGTTTAGTTTAGGTTAGATTAGGTTAGGTTAGTGTAGTTTAGTTTAGTTTAGGTTAGTTGAATTTAGTTTAGTTTAGGGTAGGTTAGGTTGGTTTAGTTTTAGTATAGTTTAGGTTCATTTAGGTTAGGTTAGTTTAGTTTAGTTTAGTTTACTTTAGTTTATTATTTAATTTAGTTTAGTTTTTTTTATAATTTCGTTTATAGTTTAGTTTGGTTTAGTTTAGTTTAATTTAGTTAACTTAGATTAGTTTAGTTATTTTTAGGTTAGGTTAGGTTAGGTGAGGTTAGTTTAGTTCAGTTTAGTTTAATTTAGTTTATAGTTAAGTTTAGTTTAGTTTATTGTTCAATTTATAGTTTAGTTTAGTTTATTTTATCGTTTAGTTTAGTTTAGTATAGTTTAGTTTAGGTTAGAGTAGGTTAGTTTAGATTAGTTTAGTTTAGCGCAGTTTAGGTTAGGTTAAGTTAGGTTATTTCGTTTGGTTTAGTTTAGTTTAGTTTAGTTTATAGTTTAGTTTAGTTTAAAGTTTAGTTTATAGTTTAGTTTATAGTTTAGTTTAGATTAGTGTAGTTTAGTTTGGTTTAGTTTATTTTAGTTTAGTTCAGTTTAGTTTCGTTTAGCTTAGGTTATGTTATATTAGGTGAGCTTAGGTTAGCTTAGTTTACCCTAGTTTAGTTTAGGATAGGTAAGGTTAGAATAGGCTAGTTAAATTTAGTTTAGTTTAGTTTAGTTAGGTTTAGTTTAGTTATAGTTTAGTTTATAGTTTAGTTTAGATTATAATTTAATTTATAGTTTAGTTTAGTTTAATTTAGTTTAGCTTTCTTTAGTTTCCCTTAGATTACTTTAGTTTAGGATATGTTAGGTTAGGCTAGTTTAGTTTAGTTTAGTTTAATTAAGGTTAATTTAGTTGAATTTAGTTTAGTTTAGGTTAGGTTAGGTTAGTTTAGTTTAGTATAGTTTAATTTAGTTTAAAATATAGTATCTTTAGTTTATAGTTTAGTTCATATTTTTGTTTAGTTTAGTTTAGTTTAGGTTAGGTTAGAGTAGTTTAGTTTAATTTAGTTTAGTTTAGTTTAGGCTAGAATAGGTTAGGTTAGTGTAGTTTAATTTAGTTTAGTTTAGTTGAATTTAGTTTAGTTTTGTTTAGTTTAGTTTAGGTTAGGTTAGGTTATTTTAGTTTAGTATAGGTTAGGTTAAGTTAGGTTAGCTTAGTTTAGTTTATAATTTAGTTTAGTTTAGTTTATAGTGTGGTTTATACTTTAGTTTATATTTTAATTTATATTTTAGTGTAGTTTAGTTTGGTTTAGTTTGGTTTAGTTTAGTTTAAATTAGTTTCGCTTGTGTTAGGTTAAGTTAGAATAGGTTAGGTTAGGTAAGCTTAGTTTAGTTTAGTTTAGGTTAGGTTAGGTTAGGTTAGGTTAGGTTGGTTAAGTTCAGTTTGATTTAGTTTAGTTTATAGTTTAGTTCAGTTTAGTTTATAGCTTAGTTTATAGTTTAGTTTAGTTTATAGTTTAATTTATAGTTAAGTTTAGTTTAGTTTAGTTTAATTTAGGTTAGTTAATTTTATTTTAGGGTAGCTTATGTTAGGTTAGGTTAGTTTATAGTTTAATTTATAGTTTAGTTTAGTTTATAATTTAGTTTATAGTTTAGTTCAGTTTATAATAGTTTAGTTTAGGTTAGGTTAGGTTAGTTTAGGTTAGTTTAGTTTAGTTTAGTTTAGGTTAGGTTTGGCTAGGGTAGGTTAGGATAGGTTAATTTAGATTAGTTTAGTTTAGTTTAGTTTATAGTTTAGTTTACTTTAGTTTATTATTTAATTTAGTGTAGTTTAGTTTATAGCTTCGTTTATAGTTTAGTTTGGTTTAGTTTAGTTTGTCTTAGGTTAGGTTAGGTTAGGTGAGATTAGTTTAGTTTAGTTGAGTTTAATTTAGTTTAGTTTATAGTTTAATTTAGTTTAGTTTATAGTTCAATTTATAGATTAGTTTAGTTTATAGTTTATGTTACCGTTTAGTTTAGTTTATATTAGTTTAGTTCAGGTTAGTTTAGGTTAGGTTAAGTTAGGTTAGGTTAGTTTAGATTAGTTTAGTTTAATTTAGTTTAGTTTATAGTTTAGTTTATTTTAGTTTATAGTTTAATTTAATTTAGTTTAGTTTAGTTTAGTTTAGGTTAGGTTACGTTAGGTTAGGTTAATTTAGTTTAGTGTAGGTTAGGTTAGGTTAGGTAAGGTTAATTTACTTTAGTAAAGTTTATTTTAGTTTATTTTAGTTTAGTTTATTGTTTAGTTTAGTTTATAGTTTATTTACAATTTTGTTTAGTTTAGTTTGGTTTAGTTTAGTTTTGGTTAGGTTGGGTTAGGTTAGGTTAGTTTAGATTAGTTTAGTTTATAGTTTAGTTTAATTTAGTTTAGAGTTTAGTGTATCCTTTAGTTTATGGTGTAGTTTATAGTTTAGTTTAATTTAGTGTAGTTTAGTTTGGTTTAGCTTAGTATAGGTTTGTTTACTTTAGGTTAGGTGAGATTATGTTAAGTTAAGTTAGCTTACTTTAGTTTAGTTTAGTTTAGGTTAGGTTAGGTTAGGTTAGTTTATTTAACTTTGGTTTAGTTTAGTTTAGTTTAGTTTATAGTTAATTTATAGTTTAGTTTATATTAGTTTAGTTTATAGTTTAATTTATAATTTAGTTTACTTTAGTTTAATTTAGTTTACAGTAGGTTAGGTTAGGTTAGGTTAGTTTAGTTTACTTTAGGTTAGGTTAGGTTAGGTTAGGTTAGGTTAATTTAGTTTAGTTGAGTTTAATTTAGTTTAGTTTACTTTATAGTTTAATTTATAGTTTAGTTTAGTTTACCTTATAGTTTAGTTTAGTTAATTTATATTTTAATTTAGTTTAGTTTAGTTTAATTTAGTTTAGTTTAGTTAATAGTTTTGTTTATAGTTTAGTTTAGTTTAGTTTAGTTTAGGTTATGTTAGGTTAGTTTAGTTTAGTTTAGTTTAGGTTAGGTTAGGTTAGGCTAGGTTAGGTAAGTATAATTTAGTTTAGTTTAGTTTAGTTAAAATTAGTTTGTAGTTTAGTTTATAGTTTAGTTTGTAGTTTAGTTTAGTTTAGTTTAGTTTGGTGTAGTTTAGTTTAGGTTAAGTAATGTTTGGTTCGTTTAGTTTAATTTAGTTTAGATTAGGTTACGTTAGATTAGGTTAGGGTAGTTAAGTTTAGTTTAATTGAATTTATTTTGTAGTTTAATTTATAGTTTAGTTTAGTTTACTTTATAGTTTAGTTTAGTTAATTTATAGTTTATTTTATTTTAGTTTAATCTAGTTCAATTTAGTTTACTTTAGTTTATAGTTTTGTTTATAGTTTCGTTTAGTTTAGTTTAGGTTAATTTATGTTAGGTTTGTTTAATTTAGTTTAGTTTAGGTTAGGTTAGGTTAGTTTAGTTTAGTTTAGTGTATGTTAGGTTAGGTTAGGTTAGTTTAATTTAGTTTAGTATATTTTAGTTTATAGTTTAGTTTATAATTTATTTTATAATTTAGTATACTTTAGTTTATAGATTAGTTTATTGTTTAGTTAAATATTTTAGTTTGTTTTAGTTTACGTTAGGTTAGGTTAGGCAAGGTTAGGTTAGGTTAGGTTAGGTTAGTTTAGTTTAGTTTAGTTTATGTAAGGTTAGGTTAGGTTAGTTTGGTATAGTTTAGTTTAGTTTAGTTTTGTTTATAGTTTAGTTTAGTTTAGTTTATTGTTCAGTTTATAGTTTAGTTTAGTTTAGTTTAGGTTAGGTTGGGTTAGTTTAGTTTAGTTTAGGTTAGGGTAAGTTACGTTAATTTAGTTTAGTATAGTTTAGTTTAGTTTAGTTTATAGTTTAGTTCATTTTATTTTATAGTTTAGTTTATAGTTTGGTTTAGTTTAGTATTGTTTAGTTAATTTAGGTTAGATTAGGTTAGGTTAGAGTAGTTTAGTTTAGGTTAGGTTATGATAGGTTAGTGCAGTTTAATTTAATTTAGTTTAGTTTAGTTGAATTTAATTTAGTTTAGTTAGGTCAGTTTAGGTAAGTTAGGTTAGTTTAGTTTAGTATAGGTTAGGTTACCATAGGTAAGTTTGATTCAGTTTAGTTTAGTTTAGTTTATAGTTTAATTTATAGTTTTGCTTATAGTTAATTTAGTTTTGTTTAGTTTAGTTTAGTTTAGGTTAAATTATTTTAGGTTAGTTTAGTTTAGTTTAGTTTAGGTTAGGTTAGGTTGGGTTAGGTTAGTGTAGTTTCATTAATTTAGTTTATTTTAGTTTAGTTTAGTATGTAGTTCAATTAAGTTTTGTTTTGTTTAATTTAGTTCAGTTTATAGTTTAGTTAAGTTTAGGTTAGTTTAGTAGAGTTTTGCCTAGTTTAGTTTAGTTTAGGTTAGGTTAGGTTAGGTTAGTTTATTTTATTTTAGAATAGGTTATGATAGATTAGGTTAGGTTAGGTTGGTTTGGTTTAGTTTAGTCTAGTTAAGTTTATTTTAGTTTATACTTTAGTTTAGTTTAGTTTATTTTATAGTTTAGTTAAGTTTTGTTTATAGTTTAGTTTGCAGTTTAGTATAGTTTAGTTTACTTTAATTTAGTTTAGCTAAGTTTAGTTTAGATTAGTTTAGTTTATTTTATAGTTTAATTTATAATTTAGTTTAGTATAGTTTAGTTTAATTTAGTTTAGAGTAGGTTAGGTTAGGTTAGTTTAGTTTGGTTTAGTTTAGTTTAGGTTAGGTTAGGTTAGTTTAATTTATTTGAGTTTAATTTAGTTTAGTTTAGTTTATAGTTTAATTTATAATTTAGTTTAGTTTACTTTATAATTTAGTTTAGTTAATTTATAGTTTAATTTAGTTTAGTTTAGTTTATGTTATGTTAGATTAGTTTAGTTTAGTTTTGTTTATAGTTTAGTTTAATTTATATTATAATTTAGTTTATAGTTTATTTTTGTTTAGTTTGTAGTTTAACTTAGTTTAGTTTAGTTTAGTTTAGTTTAGGTTAGGTTAGGTTAGGTTAGGTTAGTTTAGTTTAGTATAGTTTAGTTTAGTTTAAAATATAGTATCTTTAGTTTATAGTTTAGTTCATAGTTTTGTTTAGTTTTGTTTAGTTTAGTTTAGGTTAGGTTAGAGTAGCATAGTTTAGTTTAGTTTCATTTAATTTAGTTTTGTTTAGTTTAGTTTAGGCTAGGTTAGGTTAGTTTAGTTTAGTATAGGTTAGGTTAAGTTAGGTAAAGGTAGTTTAGTTTATAATTTAGTTTAGTTTAGTTTAGGTTAATTTATGTTAGGTTAGGTTAGTTTAGTTTATTTTAGGTTAGGTTAGGTTAGTGTAGTTTAGTTTAGTTTAGCTAAATTTTGTTTAGTTTAGTTTAGTTTAGTGTATGTTTGGTTAGGTTAGGCTAGATTAATTTAGTTTAGTTTATTTTAGTTTATAGTTTAGTTTAGTTTAGTTTATAATTTATTTTATAGTTTAGTATACTTTAGTTTATAGGTTAGTTTGTAATTTAGTTAACATTTTAGTTTAGTTTAGTTTAGATTAGGTTAGAGAAGATTAGGTTAGGTTAGGTTAGTTTATTTTAGTTTAGTTTATGTAAGCTTAGGTTAGGTTAGTTTGGTATAGTTTGGTTTAATTTAGTTTTGTTTATAGTTTAGTTTAGTTTAGTTTATAGTTCAGTTTATAGTTTAGTATGGTTTAGTTTAGTTTAGGTTAGGTTGGGTTAGTTTAGTTTAGTTTAGGTTAGGTTAGGTTAAGTTAGGTTAGTTTAGTTTAGTATAGTTAAGTTTAGTTTAGTTTAGTTTATAGTTTATTTTATTTTATAGTTTAGTTTATAGTTTTTGTTATAGTTTAGTTTGGTTTAGTTTAGTTTAGTTTAGTTTACATTAGATTAGTTTAGTTAGTTTTAGTTTAGTTTAGGTTAGGTTGGGTTAGTTTAGTTTAGTTTAGGTGAGGTTATGATAGGTTAGTGCAGTTTAATTTAATTTAGTTTAGTTTAGTTGAATTTAATTTATTTTTGTTAGGTCAGTTTAGGTAAGTTAGGTTAGTTTAGTTTAGTATAGGTTAGGTTAGGTTAGGTAAGTTTAATTCAGTATAGTTTAGTTTAGTTTATAGTTTAATTTATAGTTTTGTTTATAGTTAGTTTAGTTTAGTTTAGTTTAGGTTAAATTATGTTAGGTTAGTTTAGTTTAGTTTATTTTATGTTAGGTTAGGTTGGGTTAAGTTAGTGTAGTTTCATTTAGTTTGGTTTATTTTAGTTTAGTTTAATATGTTGTTCCGTTTAGTTTAGTTTTGTTTAATTTAGTTTAGTTTATAGTTTAGTTGAGTTTAGGTTAGTTTAGTTGAGTTTAGTTTAGGTTTGGTTAGGTTAGGTTATATTAGTTTTGTTTAGGATAGGTTATGTTAGATTAGGTTAGGTTAGGTTAGTTTGGTTTAGTTTAGTCTAGTTAAGTTTAGTTTAGTTTATACTTTAGTTTAGTTTAGTTTATTTTATAGTTTAGTTAAGTTTTGTTTATACTTTAGTTTGCAGTTTAGTATAGTTTAGTTTAGTTTAATTTAGTTTAGTTTAGTTTAGTTTAATTTAGTTTCGTCTAGTTTATAGTTTTGTTTATAGTTTAGCTTAGTTTAGTTTAGTTTAGTTTAGGTTAAGTTATGGTAGGTTAGTTTAGTTTATTTTAGGTCGGTTAGGTAAGGTTAGGTGAGTTTAATTTAGTTCAGTTTAGTTTAGTTAAGTTTAGTTTATAATTTAGTTTATAGTTTAGTTTATAGTTTAGTTTAGGTTAAGTTATGTTAGGGTCGTTTAGTTTAATTTAGTTTAGATTAGGATAGGTAAGGTTAGGGTAGTTAAGTTTAGTTTAGTTGAATTTAGTTTAGTTCAGTTTAGGTTAGGTTAGGTTAGTTTAGTTTAGTTTATTTAAGTGTAGTTTAGTTTATAGTTCAGTTTAGTTTAGTTTGGTTTAATTTAGTTTAGTTTATAGTTTAGTTGAGTTTAGGTTAGTTTAGTTGAGTTTAGTTTAGTTTAGATATTTTAGATTAGGTTAGGTTAGGTTAGTTTAGTTTAGTTTAGGTTGGGTTATGTTAGATTAGGTTAGGTTAGGTTAGTTTGGCTTAGTTTAGTCTAGTTAAGTTTAGTTTAGTTTACACTTTAGTTTAGTTTATAGTTTAGTTTAGTTTTGTTAATAGTTTAGTTTATAGTTTAGTATAGTTTAGTTTAGTTTAATTTAATTTAGCTAAGTTTAGTTTAGTTTAGTTTTGGGTGGGTTATGTTAGGTTAGGTTAGGTTAGTTTAGTGTAATTTAGGTTAGGTTAGGTTAGGTTAGGTTAGTTTAGTTTAATTGAGTTTAGTTTAGTTTAGATTAGGTTAAGTAAGATTAGGTTAGGTTAGGTTAGGTTAGTTTAGTTTTATTTACAGTTTAGTTTAGTTTAGTTTACATTTTCTTTATAGTTTAGTTAGTTTAGTTTATAGTTTAATTTAGTTTAGTTTAGTTTAGTTTAGTTTTCATTAATTTAGGTTAATTTAGTTTAGTTTAGTTTAGTTTAGGTTAGGTTAAGTTAGGTTAGGTTAGGTTAGTTTAGTTTAGTATAGTTTAGTTTAGTTTAAAATATAGTATCTTTAGTTTATAATTTAGTTCATAGTTTTCCTTAGATTAGTTTACTTTAGGTTAGGTTAGAGTAGTTTAGTTTAGTTTAGTTTAGCTTAGGTTAGATTAGGTTAGGTTAATGTAGTTTAGTTTAATTTAGTTTAGTTGAATTTAATTTAGTTTAGTTTAGTTTAGGTTAGGTTAGGTTTGTTTAGGTTAGATTAGGTTAGGTTATGTTAGATTAGGTTAGGTTAGGTTAGCTTACTTTAGTTTATTTTAGTTTCGGTTAGGTTGGGTTAGGTTAGGTTAGTTAAGTTTATTTTAGTTTAGTTTAGTTAAGTATAGTTTAGTTTATTGTTTACTTCAGTTTAATTTATAGCTTAGTTTATAGCTTAGTTTAATTCATAGTTTAATTTATATTTAGGTTTAGTTTAGTTTAGTTTAGTAAAGTTTATTTTAGGGTAGCTTATGTTAGGTTAGGATAGGTTAGTATAGTTTATAGTTTAATTTATAGTTTACTTTAGTTTATAGTTTAGTTTAGTTTAGTTTATAGTTCAATTTATAGTTTAGTTTAGTTTAGTTTATCGTTTAGTTTAGTTTAGTATAGTTTAGTTTAGTTTAGGTTACAGTAGGTTAGTTTAGATTAGTTTAGTTTAGCGCAGTTTAGGTTAGATTAAGTTAGGTTATTTTGTTTAGTTTAGTTTAGTTTAGTTTAGTTTATAGTTTAGTTTATAGTTTAGTTTATAGTTTAGCTTAGATTAGTGTAGTTTAGTTTGGTTCAGTTTATTTTAGTTTAGTTTAGTATTGTTTCGTTTAGCTTAGGTTATGTTATATTAGGTTAGCTTAGGTTAGCTTAGTTTACCCTAGTTTAGTTTGGGTTAGGTAAGGTTAAAATAGGTTAGTTAAATTTAGTTTAGTTTAGTTAGGTTTAGTTTAGTTTATAGTTTTGTTTAGTTTAGTTATAGTTTAGTTTATAGTTTAGTTTAGATTATAATTTAATTTATATTTAAGTTTAGTTTACTTTAGTTTAATTTGGTTTAGCTTTCTTTAGTTTCCTTTAGATTACTCTAGTTTAGGATATGTTAGGTTAGGTTAGTTTAGTTCAGTTTAGTTTAATTAAGGTTAATTTAGTTTAATTTAGTTTAGTTTAGGTTAGGTTAGGTTTGGTTAGGTTAGTTAAGTTTAGTATAGTTTAGTTTAGTTTAAAATATAGTATCTTTAGTTTATAGATTAGTTCATATTTTTGTTTAGTTTAGTTTAGTTTAGGTTATGTTAGAGTAGTTTAGTTTAGTTTAGTTTAGTTTAGGTTAGAATAGGTTAGGTTAGTGTAGATTAATTTAGTTTAGTTAATTGAATTTAATTTAGTTTTGTTTAGTTTAGTTTAGGTTAGTTTAGTTTAGTATAGGTTAGGTTGTGTTAGGTTAGCTTAGTTTAGTTTATAGTTTAGTTTAGTTTATAGTGTTGTTTATACTTTAGTTTATATTTTAGTTTATAGTTTAGTTTAGTTTAGTGTAGTTTACTTTGGTTTAGTTTTTTTTAGTTTAGTTTAAATTAGTTTCGTTTAGGTTAGGTTAAGTTAGAATAGGTTAGGTTAGGTAAGCTTAGTTTAGTTTAGTTTAGTTTACGTTAGGTTAGGTTAGGTTAGGTTAGGTTGGTTAAGTTCAGTTTAGTTTAGTTTAGTTTATAGTTTAGTTCAGTTTAGTTTATAGCTTAGTTTATAGTTTAGTTTAGTTTATAGTTTCATTTATAGTTAAGTTTAGTTTAGTTTAGTTTAATTTACTTTAGTTTAGTTTATTTTAGGGTATCTTATGTTAGGTTAGGTTAGTTTATAGTTTAATTTATAGTTTAGTTTAGTTTATAGTTTAGTTTATAGTGTAGTTCAGTTTATAATAGTTTAGTTTAGGTTAGGTTGGGTTAGTTTAGTTTAGTTTAGTTTAGGTTAGGTTTGGCTATGTTAGGTTAGGATAGGTTAGTTCAGATTAGTTTAGTTTAGTTTAGTTTATAGTTTAGTTTACTTTAGTTTATTATTTAATTTAGTGTAGTTTAGTTTATAGTTTCGTTTATAGTTTAGTTTGGTTTAGTTTAGTTTATTTTAGTTTAGCTTAGATTAGTTTAGATTCTCTTAGGTTAGGTTAGGTTAGGTGAGATTAGTTTAATTTAGCAGAGTTTAATTTAGTTTAGTTTATAGTTTAGTTTAGTTTAGTTCATAGTTCAATTTATAGATTAGTTTAGTTTATAGTTTATGTTATCGTTTAGTTTAGTTTAGATTAGTTTAGTTTAGGTCAGTTTAGGTTAGGTTAAGTTAGGTTAGGTTAGTTTAGATTAGTTTAGTTTAATTTATTTTAGTTTATAGTTTAGTTTATTTTAGTTTATAGATTAATTTAGTTTAGTTTAGTTTAGTTTAGTTTAAGTAATGTTAGGTTTGTTTAGTTTAATTTAGTTTAGTTTAGGTTAGGTTAGGTAAGGTTAATTTACTTTAGTAAAGTTTAGTTTAGTTTATTTTAGTTCAGTTTATAGTTTAGTTGAGTTTATAGTTTAGTTTACAATTTTGTTTCGTTTAGTTTAGTTTAGTTTAGTATAGTTAAGGTAAGGTTGGGTTAGGTTAGGTTAGTTTAGTTTAGTTTAGTTTAGTTTATAGTTTAGTTTAATTTAGTTTACAATTTAGTGCATTCTTTAGTTTATAGTGTAGTTTATAGTTTATTTTAATATAGTGTAGTTTAGTTTGGTTTAGTTTAGTATAGTTTTGTTTACTTTAGGTTAGGTGAGATTATGTTAGATTAGGTTCGCTTACTTTAGTTTAGTGTAGTTTAGGTTAGGTTAGGTTAGGTTAGATTAGTTACCTTTAGTTTAGTTTAGTTTAGTTTTGTTTAGTTTATAGTTTACTTTATAGTTTAGTTTAGTTTAGTTTATAGTTTAGTTTATAATTTGGTTTACTTTAGTTTAATTTAGTTTATAGTATGTTAGGTTAGGTTAGGTTAGTTTAGTTTAGTTTAGGTTAGGTTAAGTTAGGTTAGTTTAGGTTAATTTAGTTTAGTTGAGTTTAATTTAGTTTAGTTTAGTTTATAGTTTAATTTATAGTTTAGTTTACTTTATAGTTTAGTTTAATTAATTTATAGTTTAATATAGTTTAGTTTAGTTTAATTTAGTTTAGTTTAGTTCATAGTTTTGTTTATAGTTTAGTTTAGTTTAGTTTAGTTTAAGTTATGTTAGGTTAATTTAGTTTAGTTTAGTTTAGGTTAGGTTAGGCTAGGTTAGGTAAGTTTAATTTAGTTTAGTTTAGTTTAGTTAAGTTTAGTTTATAGTTTAGTTTATAGTTTAGTTTGTAGTTTAGTTTAGTTTAGTTTAGTTTGGTTTAGTTTAGTTAAGGTTAAGTAATGTTAGGTTCGTTTAGTTTAATTTAGTTTAGTTTAGGTTACGTTAGATTAGGTTAGGGTAGTTAAGTTTAGTTTAGTTGAATTTAGTTTATAGTTTAATTTATAGTTTAGTTTAGTATACTTTATAGTTTAGTTTAGTTAATTTATAGTTTAATTTAGTTTAGTTTAGTCTAGTTTAATTTAGTTTACTTTAGTTTATAGTTTTGTTTATAGTTTAGTTTAGTTTAGTTTAGGTTAATTTATGTTAGGTTAGTTTAGTTTAGTTTAGTTTAGGTTAGGTTAGGTTAGGTTAGGTTAGTGTAGTTTAGTTTAGTTTAGCTGAATTTTGTTTAGTTTAGTTTAGTTTAGGTTACGTTAGGTTAGTTTAGTTTAGTTTAGTTTAGTGTATGTTAGGTTAGGTTAGGTTAGTTTAATTTAGTTTAGTTTATTTTAGTTTATAATTTAGTTTAGTTTAGTTTATAATTTATTTTATAATTTAGTATACTTTAGTTTATAGATTAGTTTATAGTTTAGTTAATATTTTAGTTTATTTTAGTTTACGTTAGGTTAGGGAAGTTTAAGTTAGGTTAGGTTAGTTTAGTTTAGTTTAGTTTATGTAAGGTTAGGTTAGGTTAGTTTGGGATAGTTTAGTTTAGTTTAGTTTTTTTATATTTAGTTTAGTTTAATTTATTGTTCAGTTTATAGTTTAGTTTAGTTTAGTTTAGTTTAGGTTAGGTTGGGTTAGTTTAGTTTAGTTTAGGTTAGGTTAGCTTAAGTTAGGTTAATTTAGTTTAGTATAGTTTAGTTTAGTTTAGTTTAGTTTATAGTTTAGTTCATTTTATTTTATAGTTTAGTTTATAGTGTTGTTTAATTTAGTTTAGTTTAGTTAATTTAGGTAAGGTTAGGTTAGGTTAGAGTAGTTTAGTTTAGGTTAGGTTATGATAGGTTAGTGCAGTTAAATTTAATTTTGTTTAGTTTAGTTGAATTAAATTTAGTTTATTTAGGTCAGTTTAGGTAAGTTAGTTTAGTTTATTTTAGTATAGGTTAGGTTACGTTAGGTAAGTTTAATTCAGTTTAGTTTAGTTTAGTTTATAGTTTAATTTATAGTTTTGCTTATAGTTATTTAGTTTTGTTTAGATTAGTTTAGTTTAGGTTAAATTATGTTAGGTTAGTTTAGTTTAGTTTAGTTTAGGTTAGGTTAGGTTGGGTTAGGTTAGTGTAGTTTCATTTAGTTTAGTTTAGTTTAGTATGTAGTTCAGTTCAGTTTTGTTTTGTTTAATTTAGTTTAGTTTATAGTTTAGTTGAGTTTAGGTTAGTTTATTTGAGTTTAGTTTAGTTTAGTTTAGGTTAGGTTAGGTTATGTTAGTTTAGTTTAGTTTAGGATAGGTTATGATAGATTAGGTTAGGTTAGGTTAGTTTGGTTTAGTTTAGTCTAGTTAAGTTTAGTTTAGTTTATACTTTAATTTAGTTTAGTTTATTTTATAGTTTAGTTAAGTTTTGTGTATAGTTTAGTTTGCAGTTTAGTATAGTTTAGTTTAGTTTAATTTAGTTTAGCTAAGTTTAGTATAGTGTAGTTTAGTTTAGTTTATAGTTTAATTTATAATTTAGTTTAGTTTAGTTTAGTTTAATTTAGTTTAGAGTATGTTAGGTTAGGTTAGGTTAGTTTAGTTTAGTTTAGTTTAGTTTAGGTTAGGTTAGGTTAGGTTAGGTTAGGTTAGTTTAATTTATTTGAGATTAATTTAGTTTAGTTTATAGTTAATTTATAGTTTAGTTTAGTTTACTTTACAGTTTAGTTTAGTTAATTTATAGTTTAATTAGTATAGTTTAGTTTAATTTAGTTTCGTTTAGTTTATAGTTTTGTTTATAGTTTAGCTTAGATGAATTTAGTTTAGTTTAGTTTAGGTTAAGTTATGTTAGGTTAGTTTAGTTTAGTTTAGTTCAGGTTCGTTTAGGTTAGGATAGGTAAGTTTAATTTAGTTCAGTTTAGTTTAGTTAAGTTTAGTTTATAGTTTAGTTTATAGTTTAGTATGTAATTTAGTTTAGTTTAGTTTAGTTTAGTTTATAGTTTAATTTATAGTTTTGTTTATAGTTAGTTTAGTTTAGTTTAGTTTAGTTTAGGTTAAATTATGTTAGGTTAGTTTAGTTTAGTTTATTTTATGTTAGGTTAGGTTGGGTTAAGTTAGTGTAGTTTCATTTAGTTTGGTTTATTTTAGTTTAGTTTAATATGTTGTTCCGTTTAGTTTAGTTTAGTTTAATTTAGTTTCGTTTAGTTTATAGTTTTGTTTATAGTTTAACTTAGATTAGTTTAGTTTAGGTTTGGTTAGGTTAGGTTAGATTAGTTTAGTTTAGGTTAGGTTAGGTTATCTTAGGTTAGTTTAGTTTAGTTGAGTTTAGTTTAGTTTAGGTTAGGTTAGGTTAGGTAAGGTTAGGTTAGGTAAGGTTAGGATAGTTTAGTTTAGTCTAGTTTATGTTAGGTTAGGTTAGTTTAGTTTAGTTAAGTCTAGGTTAGCTTTCGCTAGGGTAAGTTAGGTTAGGTTAGTTTGGATTAGTTTAGTTTAGTTTATATTTTAGTTTACTTTAGTTTATTATTTAATTTAGTGTAGTTTAGTTTATAGTTTCGTTTATAGTTTAGTTTGGTTTAGTTTAGTTTTTTTTAGTTTAGCTTAGATTAGTTTAGTTTGTCTTAGGTTAGGTTAGGTTAGGTAAGATTAGTTTAATTTAGTTGAGTTTAATTTAGTTTAGTTTAGTTTATATTTTAGTTTAGTTTAGTCTATAGTTCAGTTAGGTTAGCTTACTTTAGTTTAGTTTAGTTTAGGTTAGGTTAGGTTAGGTTAGTTTATTTAACTTTGGTTTAGTTTAGTTTAGTTTAGTTTATAGTTTAGTTTATAGTTTAGTTTATATTAGTTTAGTTTATAGTTTAATTTATAATTTAGTTTACTTTAGTTTAATTTAGTTTACAGTAGGTTAGGTTAAGTTAGGTTAAGTTAGGTTAATTTAGTTTAGTTGAGTTTAATTTAGTCTAGTTTAGTTTATAGTTTAATTTATAGTTTAGTTTAGTTTACCTTATAGTTTAGTTTAGTTAATTTATATTTTAATTTAGTTTAGTTTAGTTTAATTTAGTTTAGTTTAGTTCATAGTTTTGTTTATAGTTTAGTTTAGTTTAGTTTAGTTTAGTTTAGGTTATGTTAGGTTAGTTTAGTTTAGTTTAGTTTAGTTTGGGTTAGGTTAGGCTAGGGTAGGTAAGTTTAATTTAGTTTAGTTTAATTTAGTTAAAATTAGTTTGTAGTTTAGTTTATAGTTTAGTTTGTAGTTTAGTTTAGTTTAGTTTAGTTTGGTTTAGTTTAGTTTAGGTTAAGTAATGTTTGATTCGTTTTGTTTAATTTAGTTTAGATTAGGTTACGTTAGATTAGGTTAGGGTAGTTAAGCTTAGTTTAATTGAATTTATTTTGTAGTTTAATTTATAGTTTAGTTTAGTTTACTTTATAGTTTAGTTTAGTTAATTTATAGTTTATTTTATTTTAGTTTAATCTAGTTTAATTTAGTTTACTTTAGTTTATAGTTTTGTTTATAGTTTAGTTTAGTTTAGTTTAGGTAAATTTATGTTAGGTTTGTTTAGTTTAGTTTAGTTTAGGTTAGGTTAGGTTAGGATAGGTTAGTGTAGTTTAGTTTAGTTTAGCTGAATTTTGTTTAGTTTAGTTTAGGTTAGGTTACCTTAGGTTAGTTTAGTATAGTGTATGTTAGGTTAGGTTAGGTTAGTTTAATTTAGTTTAGTTTATTTCAGTTTATAGTTTAGTTTAGTTTAGTTTATAATTTATTTTATAATTTAGTATACTTTAGTTTATAGATTAGTTTATTGTTTAGTTAATATTTTAGTTTATTTTAGTTTACGTTAGGTTAGGTTAGGCAAGGTTAGGTTAGGTTAGGTTAGGTTAGTTTAGTTTAGTTTAGTTTATGTAAGGTTAGGTTAGGTTAGTTTGGTATAGTTTAGTTTAGTTTAGTTTTGTTTATAGTTTAGTTTAGTTTAGTTTATTGTTCAGTTTATAGTTTATTTTAGTTTAGTTTAGGTTAGGTTGGGTTAGTTTAGTTTAGTTTAGGTTAGGTTAGGTTAAGTTACGTTAATTTAGTTTAGTATAGTTTAGTTTAGTTTAGTTTAGTTTATAGTTTAGTTCATTTTATTTTATAGTTTAGTTTATAGTTTGGTTTAGTTTAGTTTTGTTTAGTTAATTTAGGTTAGATTAGGTTAGGTTAGAGTAGTTTAGTTTAGGTTAGGTTATGATAGGTTAGTGCAGTTTAATTTAATTTAGTTTAGTTTAGTTGAATTTAATTTAGTTTAGTTAGGTCAGTTTAGGTAAGTTAGGTTAGTTTAGTTTAGTATAGGTTAGGTTACGTTAGGTAAGTTTAATTCAGTTTAGTTTACTTTAGTTTATAGTTTAATTTATAGTTTTGCTTATAGTTAATTTAGTTTTGTTTAGTTTAGTTTAGTTTAGGTTAAATTATTTTAGGTTAGTTTAGTTTAGTTTATTTTAGGTTAGGTTAGGTTGGGTTAGGTTAGTGTAGTTTCATTAATTAAGTTTATTTTAGTTTAGTTTAGTATGTAGTTCAATTAAGTTTTGTTTTGTTTAATTTAGTTTAGTTTATAGTTTAGTTGAGTTTAGGTTAGTTTAGTTGAGTTTTGCCTAGTTTAGTTTAGTTTAGGTTAGGTTAGGTTAGGTTAGTTTATTTTAGTTTAGAATAGGTTATGATAGATTAGGTTAGATTAGGTTGGTTTGGTTTAGTTTAGTCTAGTTAAGTTTAGTTTAGTTTATACTTTAGTTTAGTTTAGTTTATTTTATAGTTTAGTTAAGTTTTGTTTATAGTTTAGTTTGCAGTTTAGTATAGTTTAGTTTAGTTTAATTTAGTTTAGCTAAGTTTAGTTTAGATTAGTTTAGTTTAGTTTATAGTTCAATTTATAATTTAGTTTAGTTTAGTTTAGTTTAATTTAGTTTAGAGTAGGTTAGGTTAGGTTAGTTTTGTTTAGTTTAGTTTAGTTTAGGTTAGGTTAGCTTAGTTTAATTTATTTGAGTTTAATTTAGTTTAGTTTAGTTTATAGTTTAATTTATAGTTTAGTTTAGTTTACTTTATAGTTTAGTTTAGTTAATTTATAGTTTAATTTAGTTTAGTTTATTTTAATTTAGTTTCTTTTAGTTTATAGTTTGGTTTATAGTTTCGCTTAGTTTAGTTTAGTTTAGTTTAGTTTAGGTTAAGTTATGTTAGGTTAGTTTAGTTTAGTTTAGTTCAGGTTCGGTTAGGTTAGGTTAGGTAAGTTTAATTTAGTTCAGTTTAAATAGTTAAGTTTAGTTTATAGCTTAGTTTATAGTTTAGTTTGTAGTTTAGTTTAGTTTAGTTTAGTTTAGTTTAGGTTAAGTTATGTTAGGTTCATTTAGTTTAATTTAGTTTAGATTAGGTTAGGTTAGGTTAGGGTATTTAAGTTTAGTTTAGTTGAATTTAGTTTAGTTTAGTTCAGTTTAGGTTAGGTTAGTTTATTTCAGTTGAGTTTAGGTTAGGTTAGGTTAGGTTAGGTTAGTTTAGTTTAGTTTAGTTTATTTAAGTGTAGTTTAGATTATAGTTCAGTTTAGTTAAGTTTTGTTTAATTTAGTTTAGTTTATAGTTTAGTTGAGTTTAGGTTAGTTTAGTTGAGTTTAGTTTAGTTTAGTTTATTTTAGGTTAGGTTCGGTTAGTTTGGCTTAGTTTAGTCTAGTTAGAAGTTAGTTTATTTTAGTTTAGTTTATAGTTTAGTTTAGTTTTGTTTATAGTTCAGTTTATAGTTTAGTATAGTTTAGTTTAGTTTAATTTAGTTTAGCTAAGTTTAGTTTAGTTTAGTTTAGTTTAGTTTTGGGTAGGTTTTTTTAGGTTAGGTTAAGTTAGTTTAGTTTAGTTTAGGTTAGGTTAGGTTAGGTAAGGTTAGTTTAGTTTAGTGGAGTTTAGTTTAGGTTAGGTTAGGTTAAGTAATATTAGGTTAGGTTAGGTTAGTTTAGTTTAGTTTAGTTATATGTTAGGTTAGGTTAGTTTAGTTTAGTTTAGTTTTGTTTATAATTTAGTTTAGTTTATTTTATAGTTTATTTTATAGTTTAGTTAGTTTAGTTTATAGTTTAATTTAGTTTAGTTTAGTTTAGTTTAGTTTAGTTTAATTTAGGTTAATTTAGTTTAGTTTAGTTTAGGTTACGTTAAGTTAGGTTAGGTTAGGTTAGTTTAGTTTAGTATAATTTAGTTTAGCTTAAAATATAGTATCTTTAGTTTATAGTTTAGTTCATAGTTTTCTTTAAATTAGTTTAGTTTAGGTTAGGTTAGAGTAGTTTACTTTAGTTTAGTTTAGTTTAGTTTAGGTTAGATTAGGTTAGGTTAGTGTAGTTTAGTTTAATTTAGTTTAGTTGAATTTAATTTAGTTTAGTTTAGTTTAGGTTAGGTTAGGTTAGTTTAGGTTAGATTTAGTTAGGTTAGTGTAGTTTAGTTTAGTTTAGTTTAGTTTGTAATTTAGTTTAGTTTAGTGTAGTTTAGTTTGGTTTAGTTTTGTTTAGTTTATTTTACTTCAGTTTCGTTAGGTTAGGTTATGTTAGATTAGGTTAGCTTGGGTTAGCTTAGTTTAGTTTTGTTTACTTTCGGTTAGGTTAGGATAGGTTAGGTTAGTTTAGGTTAGATTTAGTTAGGTTTGTGTAGTTTAGTTTAGTTTAGTTTGTAGTTTAGTTTAGTTTAGTGTAGTTTAGTTAAGTTTAGTTTAGTTTATAGTTTAGTTCAGTTTAGTTTATAGCTTAGTTTAGTTTAGTTTATTTTAGGGTAGCTTATGTTAGGTTAGGTTTAGTTAGTTTAGTTTATAGTTTAATTTATGGTTTACTTTAGTTTATAGTTTAGTTTATAGTTTAGTTTAGTTTAGTTTATAATAATTTAGTTTAGGTTAGGTTGGGATGGTTTAGTTTAGTTTAGTTTAGGTTAGGTTAGGTTGACTAGGTTAAGTTATGTTAGGTTCATTTAGTTTAATTCAGTTTAGATTAGGTTAGGTTAGGTTAGGGTATTTAAGTTTAGTTTAGTTGAATTTAGTTTAGTTTAGTTCAGTTTAGGTTAGGTTAGGTTAGTTTATTTTAGTTGAGTTTAGGTTAGTTTAAGTTACGTTATTTTGTTGAGTTTGGTTTAGTTTAGTTTAGTTTAGTTTAGTTTATAGTTTAGTTTATAGTTTAGTTTATAGTTTAGTTTATAGTTTAGTTTATAGTTTAGTTTAGATTACTGTAGTATAGTTTGGTTTAATTTATTTTAGTTTAGTTTAGTTTAGTTTCGTTTAGCTTAGGTTATGTTACATTAGGTTAGCTTAGGTTAGCTTAGTTTACCCTGGTTTAGTTTAGGTTAGGTAAGGTTAGAATAGGTTAGTTAAGTTTAGTTTAGTTTAGTTTAGTTAGGTTTAGTTTAGTTTATAGTTTAGTTTAGTTTAGTTTATAGTTTAGTTTATTGTTTAGTTAAGATTATAGTTTAATTTATAGTTTAGTTTAGATTAGTTTAGTTTAATTTAGTTTAGCTTTCTTTAGTTTCGTTTAGTTTACCTTAGTTTAGGATATGTTAGGTTAGGTTAGGGTAGGTTAGGTTTGTTTAATTTAGTTTAGGTTAGGTTAGGTTACGTTAGGTTAGGTTAGGTTAGGTTAAGTTAGGTTAGTTTAGAATAGTTTAGTTTAGTATAATTTAGTTTATAGTTTAGTTTAGTTTATAGTTTAATTTAGTTTAGTTTAGTTTAATTTAGTTTAGTTTAGTTTACGTTAGGTTAAGTTAGGTAAGTTTAATTTAGTTTAGTTTAGTTTAGTTAAGTTTAGTTTATAGTTCAGTTTATAGTTTGGTTTGCAGTTTAGTTTAGTTTAGTTCAGTTTAGGTTAAGTTATGTTAGGTTCGTTTATTTTAATTTAGTTTAGATTAGGTTAGGTTATATTAGGTTAGGTTAGGGTAGTTTAGTTTAGTTTAGTTTAGCTTAATTTAGTTTAGTTTAGTTCAGTTTAGGTTAGGTTAAGTTAGGTTAGGTTAGTTTAGATTAATTTAGTATATAGTTTAGTTTATTTTAGTTTATAGTTTCATTTTCTTTAGTTTAGTTTAGGTTAGGTTAAGTTAGGTTAATTTAGTTTAGTTTAGGTTAGTTTAGGTGAGGTTAGGTTAGGTCAGTTTATTTCTATTTAGTTTATTGAAGTTTATAGTTTAGTTTAGTTTAGTTTATGGTTTAGTTTATAGTTCAGATTAGTTTAGAGTAGTATAGTTTGGTTTAGTTTACTTTAGTTTAGTTTAGTTTCGTTTAGGTTAGGTTATGTTAGGATAGGTTAGGTTAGGCTAGCTTAGTTTAGTTTAGTTTAGTATTTATTAGGTTAGGTTAGGTTAGTTAATATTAGTTTACTTTAGTTTAGTTAAGTTTAGTTATGTTTATAGATTAGTTTAGTTTAGTTTCGTTTATAGTTTATATTATAGTTTAGTTTAGTTTATAGTTTCGTTTATAGTTTAATTTTGTTTAGTATAGTTTAATTTAGTTTAGATTAGTTTAGTTAGTTTAGGTTAGTTTAGTTTAGGTTAGGTTATGTTAGGTTGGTTTAGAATAGTTTAGTTTAGGTTTGGTAAAGTTAAGTAAGTATAATTTAGTTAATTTTGGTTTAAAATAGTTTATAGTTTTGTTTATATTTTAGTTTAGTTTATAGTTTAGTTTATAGTTTAGTTAATTTAGTATAGTTTAGTTTAGTTTATGTTAGGTTAGTTTAGTTTAGTTTAGTTTAGGTCAGTTGAGGTTATTTAGTTAGGTTAGGTTAGTTTAGATTATTTTAAATTAGTTTAGTTTAGTTTATAGTTTAGTTTAGTTTAGTTTATAGTTTATTTTCTTTAGTTTAGTTTAATTTATTTTCGTTTAGTTTAGTTTTCGTTAGGTTATATTAGGTTAATTTAGTTTAGTTTAGTTTAGGTTAGGTTAAGTTAGGTAAGTTTAATTTAGTTAAGTTTGGTTTAGTTTAGTTTATAGTTTTGTTTATAATTTAGTTTAGTTTTGTTTTGTTTAGGATAGGTAACGTTAGGTTAGGTTATGTTAGATTAGGTTATGTTAGGTTAGTTTAATTTAGTTTAATTTAGTTTATGTTAGTTTAGGTTAGTTTAGTTGAGTTTAGTATTGTTTATAGTTTAGTTTACTTAGTTTATAGTTTAGTTTAGTTTAGTATATAGTTTAATTTAGTTTAATTTAGTTTAGTTTAATTTAATTTAGGTTAGGTTAGTTTAGTTTAGTCTAGGTAAGGTTAGGGTAATTTAGTGTATTTAGTTTAGTTTATTAAGTTTAGTTTAGTTTAGTTTATAGTTTAGTTTAGTTTAGTTTAGTTTATAGTTTAGTTTAGTTTAGTTTAGTTTAGTTTAGTTTAGTTTTTAGTTTATAGTTTATAGTTTAGTTTATAGTTTTGTTTAGTTTAGTTTAGTTTAGTTTAGTTTAGGTTATTTTAGGTTAGGTTAGAGTAGTTTATTTTAGTATAGTGTAGTTTACTTTTGCTAATAGTTTAGTTTAGTTTAGTTTATATATCAGTTTATAGTTCAGTTTAGTTTAGTTTAGTTTAAGTTAGGTTGGGTTAGTTTAGTTTATTATAGGTTAGGTTAGGTTAGGTAAGTTTAATTCAGTTTAGTTTAGTTTAGTTTATAGTTTAATTTATATATTTGTTTATAGTTAATTTAGTTTAGTTTAGGTTAAATTGTGTTAGGTTAGTTAAGTTTAGTTTAGTTTAGGTTAGGTTAGGTCGGGTTAGGTTAGTGTAGTTTAATTTAATTTAGTTGAATTTAGTTTAGTTAAGTTTAGTTTAGGTTACGTTAGGTTAGTTTAGTTTAGTTTAGTTTAGGTGAGGTTTGGTTAGGTTAGTTTAGTTCTGTTAATTTATTTTAGTTTATACATAAGTTTAGTTTAGTTTATAGTTTAGTTTATAGTTTAGTGTAATTTAGTGTAATTTAATTTTGTTTAAGTTAGGTTAGGTTAGGTTAGTTTGGTTTCGTTTAGTCTAGTTAAGTTTAGTTTAGCTTATTTTATAGTTTAGATTAGTTTTGTTTATAGCTTAGTTTGCAGTTTAGTATAGTTTAGTTTAGTTTAATTTAGTTTAGGTTAAGTAAGGTTAGGTTAGGTTAGTTTAGTTTAGTTTAATTTATGTTAGGTTAGGTTAGGTTAGGTTAGTTTAGTTAACTTTGGTTTAGTTTAGTTTAGTTTTGTTTAGTTTATAATTTAGTTTTAAGCTTAGTTTAGTTTAGTTTAGTTTATAGTTTAATTTATAATTTGGTTTACTTTAGTTTAATTTAGTTTATAGTAGGTTAGGTTAGGTTAGGTTAGATTAGTTTAGTTTAGGTTAGGTTAAGTTAGGGTTTAGTTTACTTTATGGTTTAGTTTAGTTAATTTATAGTTTAATTTACTTTAGTTTAGTCTAGTTTAATTTAGTTTACTTTAATTAATAGTTTTGTTTATAGTTTAGTTTAGTTTAGTTTAGGTTAGGTTATGTTAGATTATGTTAGGTTAGGTTAGTTTGGTTTAGTTTAGTCTAGTTAAGTTTAGTTTAGTTTATTTTATACTTTAGTTTAGTTTTGTTGATAGTTTGGTGTGCAGTTTAGTATAGTTTAGTTTAGTTTAATTTATATTAGGTTAAGAAAGGTTAGGGTAGGTTAGTTTAATTTAGTTTAGTGTTTGTTATGTTAGGTTAGTTTAGTTTAGTTTTGTTTATAGTTTAGTTTAATTTATATTATAATTTAGTTTATAGTTTATTTTAGTTTAGTTTGTAGTTTAATTTAGTTTAGTTTAGTTTAGTTTAGTTTAGTTTAGTTTAGGTTAGGTTAGGTTAGGTTAGGTTAGGTTAGTTTAGTTTAGTTTAGTTTAGGTTAGGTTATGATAGGTTAGTGCAGTTTAATTTAATTTAGTTTAGTTTAGTTGAATTTAATTTAGTTTAGTTTGGTCAGTTTAGGTAAGTTAGATTAGTTTAGTTTAGTATAGGTTAGGTTAGGTTGCGTTAGATTAGGTTAGGGTAGTTGAGTTTACTTTAGTTGAATTAAGCTTATAGTATAATTTATAGTTTAGTTTAGTTTACTTTATAGTTTAGTTTAGTTAATTTATAGTTTAATTTACTTTAGTTTAGTCTAGTTTAATTTAGTTTACTTTAATTTATAGTTTTGTTTATAATTTAGTTTAGTTTGTTTAGTTTAGGTTAATTTATGTTAGGTTAGTTTAGTTTAGTATAGTTAAGTTTAGTTTAGTTTAGTTTATAGTTTAGTTTATTTTATTTTATAGTTTAGTTTATAGTTTTGTTTAGCTTAGTTTAATTTATTTAGTTTAGGTTAGGTTAGGTTAGATTAGTTTAGTTTAGGTTAGGTTATGATAGGTTAGTGCAGTTTAATTTAATTTAGTTTAGTTTAGTTGAATTTAATTTATTTTTGTTAGGTCAGTTTAGGTAAGTTAGGTTAGTTTAGTTTAGTATAGGTTAGGTTAGGTTAGGTAAGTTTAATTCAGTATAGTTTAGTTTAGTTTATAGTTTAATTTATAGTTTTGTTTATAGTTAGTTTAGTATAGTTTAGTTTAGTTTAGGTTAAATTATGTTAGGTTAATTTAGTTTAGTTTAATTTATGTTAGGTTAGGTTGGGTTAAGTTAGTGTAGTTTCATTTAGTTTGGTTTATTTTAGTTTAGTTTAATATGTTGTTCCGTTTAGTTTAGTTTTGTTTAATTTAGTTTATAGTTTAGTTGAGTTTAGGTTAGTTTAGTTGAGTTTAGTTTAGGTTTGGTTACTTTAGGTTAGATTAGTTTTGTTTAGGATAGGTTATGTTAGATTAGGTTAGGTTAGGTTAGTTTGGTTTAGTTCAGTCTAGTTAAGTTTAGTTTAGTTTATACTTTAGTTTAGTTTAGTTTATTTTATAGTTTAGTTAAGTTTTGTTTATACTTTTGTTTGCAGTTTAGTATAGTTTAGTTTAGTTTAATTTAGTTTAGTTTAGTTTAGTTTAATTTAGTTTCGTCTAGTTTATAGTTTTGTTTATAGTTTAGCTTAGTTTAGTTTAGTTTAGTTTAGTTTAGGTTAAGTTATGTTAGGTTAGTTTAGTTTATTTTAGGTCGGTTATGTTAGGTTAGGTAAGTTTAATTTAGTTCAGTTTATTTTAGTTAAGTTTAGTTTATAGTTTAGTTTATAGTTTAGTTTAGGTTAAGTTATGTTAGGGTCGTTTACTTTAATTTAGTTTATATTAGGATAGGTTAGGTTAGGGTAGTTAAGTTTAGTTTAGTTGAATTTAGTTTAATTTAGTTCAGTTTAGGTTACGTTAGGTTAGTTTAGTTTAGTTTAGTTTAGTTTAGGTTAGGTTAGGTTACTTTAGTTTAGTTTATTTAAATGTAGTTTAGTTTATAGTTCAGTTTAGTTTAGTTTGGTTTAATTTAGTTTAGTTTATAGTTTAGTTGAGTTTCGGTTAGTTTAGTTGAGTTTAGTTTAGTTTAGTTTATTTTAGATTAGGTTAGGTTAGGTTAGTTTAGTTTAGTTTAGGTTGGGTTATGTTAGATTAGGTTAGGTTAATTTAGTTTAGCTTAGTTTAGTTAGTTTAGGTTAGTTTAGTTTAGGTTATGTTAGGTTGGTTTAGAATAGTTTAGTTTAGGTTTGGTAAAGTTAAGTAAGTATAATTTAGTTAATTTTGGTTTAGAATAGTTTATAGTTCAGTTTATAGTTTAGTTTAGTTTATAGTTTAGTTAATTTAGTATAGTTTAGTTTAGTTTATGTTAGGTTAGTTTAGTTTAGTTTAGTTTAGGTCAGTTGAGGTTAGGTTTAGTTAGGTTAGGTTAGTTTAGATTATTTTAAATTAGTTTAGTTTAGTTTATAGTTTAGTTTAGTTTAGTTTATAGTTTAATTTACTTTAGTTTAGTTTAATTTATTTTCGTTTAGTTTAGTTTACGTTAGGTTATATTAGGTTAATTTAGTTTAGTTAGTTTAGGTTAGGTTAAGTTAGGTAAGTTTAATTTAGTTAAGTTTGGTTTAGTTTAGTTTATAGATTTGTTTATAATTTAGTTTAGTTTAGTTTTGTTTAGGATAGGTAACGTTAGGTTAGGTTATGTTAGATTAGGTTATGTTAGGTTAGTTTAATTTAGTTTAATTTAGTTTATGTTAGTTTAGGTTAGTTTAGTTGAGTTTAGTATTGTTTATAGTTTAGTTTACTTAGTTTATAGTTTAGTTTAGTTTAGTATATAGTTTAATTTAGTTTAATTTAGTTTAGTTTAATTTAATTTAGGTTAGGTTAGTTTAGTTTAGTTTAGGTAAGGTTAGGGTAATTTAGTTTATTTAGTTTAGTTGATTATAGTTTAGTTTAGTTTAGTTTATAGTTTAGTTTAGTTTAGTTTATAGTTTAGTTTAGTTTAGTTTAGTTTAGTTTAGTTTTTAGTTTATAGTTTATAGTTTAGTTTATAGTTTTGTTTAGTTTAGTTTAGTTTAGTTTAGGTTATTTTAGTTTAGGTTAGGGTAGTTTATTTTAGTATAGTGTAGTTTACTTTTGCTAATAGTTTAGTTTAGTTTAGTTTATATATCAGTTTATAGTTCAGTTTAGTTTAGTTTAGTTTAAGTTAGGTTGGGTTAGTTTAGTTTATTATAGGTTAGGTTAGGTTAGGTAAGTTTAATTCAGTTTAGTTTAGTTTAGTTTATAGTTTAATTTATATATTTGTTTATAGTTAATTTAGTTTAGTTTAGGTTAAATTGTGTTAGGTTAGTTAAGTTTAGTTTAGTTTACGTTACGCTAGGTTGGGTTAGGTTAGTGTAGTTTAATTTAATTTAGTTGAATTTAGTATAGTTAAGTTTAGTTTAGGTTACGTTATGTTAGTTTAGTTTAGTTTAGTTTAGGTGAGGTTTGGTTAGGTTAGTTTAGTTCTGTTAATTTATTTTAGTTTATACATAAGTTTAGTATAGTTTATAGTTTAGTTTATAGTTTAGTTTAATTTAGTGTAATTTAATTTTGTTTAAGTTAGGTTAGGTTAGGTTAGTTTGGTTTAGTTTAGTTTAGGTTAGGTTATGTTAAATTAGGTTAAGTTAGGTTAGTTTGGCTTAGTTTAGTATAGTTAAGTTTAGTTTAGTTTACACTTTAGTTTAGTTTATTTTATAGTTTAGTTTAGTTTTGTTTATAGTTTAGTTTATAGTTTAGTATAGTTTAGTTTAGTTTAATTTAGTTTAGCTAAGTTTAGTTTAGTTTAGTTTTGGGTGGGTTATGTTAGGTTAGGTTAGGTTAGTTTAGTGTAGTTTAGGTTAGGTTAAGTTAGGTTAGTTTAGTTTAGTTGAGTTTAGTTTAGTTTAGATTAGGTTAAGTAAGATTAGGTTAGGTTAGGTTAGGTTAGTTTAGTTTTGTTTATAGTTTATTTTAGTTTAGTTAACATTTTCTTTATAGTTTAGTTAGTTTAGTTTATAGTTTAATTTAGTTTAGTTTAGTTTAGTTTTCATTAATTTAGGTTAATTTGTTTAGTTTAGTTTAGTTTAGTTTAGGTTAGGTTAAGTTAGGTTAGGTTAGGTTACTTTAGTTTAGTATAGTTTAGTTTAGTTTAAAATATAGTATCTTTAGTTTATAATTTAGTTCATAGTTTTCCTTAGATTAGTTTATTTTAGGTTAGGTTAGAGTAGTTTAGTTTAGTTTAGTTTAGTTAGGTTAGATTAGGTTAGGTTAATGTAGTTTAGTTTAATTTAGTTTAGTTGAA
This sequence comes from Metallyticus violacea, assembly GCA_030762175.1. Taxonomy (NCBI): domain Eukaryota; kingdom Metazoa; phylum Arthropoda; class Insecta; order Mantodea; family Metallyticidae; genus Metallyticus; species Metallyticus violacea. The sequence goes on along the minus strand of CM060835.1, from coordinate 96,894,502 downwards.
TTTAATTTAGTTTAGTTTAGTTTAGGTTAGGTTAGGTTTGTTTAGGTTAGATTAGGTTAGGTTATGTTAGATTAGGTTAGGTTAGGTTAGCTTAGTTTAGTTTAGTTTAGTTTCGGTTAGGTTAGGTTAGGTTAGTTAAGTTTATTTTAGTTTAGTTTAGTTAAGTATAGTTTAGTTTATTGTTTACTTCAGTTTAATTTATAGCTTAGTTTATAGCTTAGTTTAGTTGATAGTTTTATTTATATTTATGTTTAGTTTAGTTTAGTAAAGTTTATTTTAGGGTAGCTTATGTTAGGTTAGGTTAGGTTAGTATAGTTTATAGTTTAATTTATAGTTTACTTCAGTTTATAGTTTAGTTTATAGTTTAGTTTAGTTTAGTTTAGTATAGTTTAGTTTAGTTTAGTTTAGTTTAGGTTAGGTTAAGATAGTTTAGTTTAGTGTAGTTTAGGTTAGGTTAGGCTAGGTTAAGTTATATTTGGTTAGTTTAGATTACTTTAGTTTAGTTTAGTTTATAGTTTAGATTAGTTTATTATTTATTTTAGTTTAGTTTAGTTTATAGTTTCTTTTATAGTTTAGTTTGGTTTAGTTTACTTTAATGAAGTTTACATTAGATTAGTTTAGTTAGTTTTAGTTTAGGTTAGGTTAGATGAGGTTAGTTTAGTTTAGTTTAGTTCAATTTCGTTTATTTTAGTTTATAGTTTAGTTTAGTTTATAGTTCAATTTATAGTTTAGTTTCGTTTAGTTTATCGTTTAGTTTAGTTTAGTATAGTTTAGTTAAGTTTGGGTTACAGTAGGTTAGTTTAGATTAGTTTAGTTTAGCGCAGTTTAGGTTAGATTAAGTTAGGTTATTTTGTTTAGTTTAGTTTAGTTTAGTTTAGTTTAGTTTATAGTTTAGTTTATAGTTTAGTTTATAGTTTAGCTTAGATTAGTGTAGTTTAGTTTGGTTCAGTTTATTTTAGTTTAGTTTAGTTTAGTTTCGTTTAGCTTAGGTTATGTTATATTAGGTTAGCTTAGGTTAGGTTAGTTTACCCTAGTTTAGTTTGGGTTAGGTAAGGTTAAAATAGGTTAGTTAAATTTAGTTTAGTTTAGTTTAGTTAGGTTTAGTTTAGTTTATAGTTTTGTTTAGTTTAGTTATAGTTTAGTTTATAGTTTAGTTTAGATTATAATTTAGTTTATAGTTAAGTTTAGTTTACTTTAGTTTAATTTAGTTTAGCTTTCTTTAGTTTCCTTTAGATTACTCTAGTTTAGGATATGTTAGGTTAGGTTAGTTTAGTTTAGTTTAGTTTAATTAAGGATAATTTAGTTTAATTTAGTTTAGTTTATGTTAGGTTAGGTTAGGTTAGTTAAGTTTAGTATAGTTTAGTTTAGTTTAAAATATAGTATATTTAGTTTATAGATTAGTTCATATTTTTGTTTAGTTTAGTTTAGTTTAGGTTATGTTAGAGTAGTTTAGTTTAGTTTAGTTTAGTTTAATTTAGGTTAGAATAGGTTAGGTTAGTGTAGATTAATTTAGTTTAGTTTAGTTGAATTTAATTTAGTTTCGTTTAGTTTATTTTAGGTTAGTTTAGTTTAGTATAGGTTATGTTAAGTTAGGTTAGCTTAGTTTAGTTTATAGTTTAGTATAGTTTAGTGTAGTTTACTTTGGTTTAGTTTTGTTTAGTTTAGTTTAAATTAGTTTCGTTTAGGTTAGGTTAAGATAGAATAGGTTAGGTTAGGTAAGCTTAGTTTAGTTTAGTTTAGGTTAGGTTAGGTTAGGTTAGGTTGGTTAAGTTCAGTTTAGTTTAGTTTAGTTAAGTTTAGTTTAGTTTATAGTTTAGTTCAGTTTAGTTTATAACTTAGTTTATAGTTTAGTTTAGTTTATAGTTTCATTTATAGTTAAGTTTAGTTTAGTTTAGTTTAATTTACTTTAGTTTAGTTTATTTTAGGGTAGCTTATGTTAGGTTAGGTTAGTTTATAGTTTAATTTATAGTTTAGTTTAGTTTATAGTTTAGTTTATAGTTTAGTTCAGTTTATAATAGTTTAGTTTAGGTTAGGTTAGGTTAGGTTAGTTTAGTTTAGTTTAGTTTCGGTTAGGTTTGGCTATGTTAGGTTAGGATAGGTTAGTTTAGATTAGTTTAGTTTACTTTAGTTTAGTTTATAGCTTAGTTTACTTTAGTTTATTATTTAATTTAGTGTAGTTTAGTTTATAGTTTCGTTTATAGTTTAGTTTGGTTTACTTTAGTTTATTTTAGTTTAGCTTAGATTAGTTTAGTTTGTCTTAGGTTAGGTTAGGTTAGGTGAGATTAGTTTAGTTTAGTTTATAGTTTAGTTTATAGTTTAGTTTATATTACTTTAGTTTATAGTTTAATTTATAATTTAGTTTACTTTAGTTTAATTTAGTTTACAGTTGGTTAGGTTAGGTTAGGTTAGTTTAGTTTACTTTAGGTTAGGTTAAGTTAGGTTAGGTTAATTTAGTTTAGTTGAGTTTAATTTAGTTTAGTTTACTTTATAGTTTAATTTATAGTTTAGTTTAGTTTACCTTATAGTTTAGTTTAGTTAATTTATATTTTAATTTAGTTTAGTTTAGTTTAATTTAGTTTAGTTTAGTTAATAGTTTTGTTTATAGTTTAGTTTAGTTTAGTTTAGTTTAGGTTATGTTAGGTTAGTTTAGTTTAGTTTAGTTTGGGTTAGGTTAGGCTAAGTTAGGTAAGTTTAATTTAGTTTAGTTTACTTTAGTTAAAATTAGTTTGTAGTTTAGTTTATAGTTTAGTTTGTAGTTTAGTTTAGTTTAGTTTAGTTTGGTGTAGTTTAGTTTAGGTTAAGTAATGTTTGGTTCGTTTAGTTTAATTTAGTTTAGATTAGGTTACGTTAGATTAGGTTAGGGTAGTTAAGTTTAGTTTAATTGAATTTATTTTGTAGTTTAATTTATAGTTTAGTTTAGTTTACTTTATAGTTTAGTTTAGTTAATTTATAGTTTATTTTATTTTAGTTTAATCTAGTTCAATTTAGTTTACTTTAGTTTATAGTTTTGTTTATAGTTTCGTTTAGTTTAGTTTAGGTTAATTTATGTTAGGTTTGTTTAATTTAGTTTAGTTTAGGTTAGGTTAGGTTAGTTTAGTTTAGTTTAGTGTATGTTAGGTTAGGTTAGGTTAGTTTAATTTAGTTTAGTTTATTTCAGTTTATAGTTTAGTTTATAATTTATTTTATAATTTAGTATACTTTAGTTTATAGATTAGTTTATTGTTTAGTTAATATTTTAGTTTATTTTAGTTTACGTTAGGTTAGGTTAGGCAAGGTTATGTTAGGTTAGGTTAGGTTAGTTTAGTTTAGTTTAGTTTATGTAAGGTTAGGTTAGGTTAGTTTGGTATAGTTTAGTTTAGTTTAGTTTTGTTTATAGTTTAGTTTTGTTTAGTTTATTGTTCAGTTTATAGTTTAGTTTAGTTTAGTTTAGGTTAGGTTGGGTTAGTTTAGTTTAGTTTAGGTTAGGGTAAGTTACGTTAATTTAGTTTAGTATAGTTTAGTTTAGTTTAGTTTAGTTTATAGTTTAGTTCATTTTATTTTATAGTTTAGTTTATAGTTTGGTTTAGTTTAGTTTTGTTTAGTTAATTTAGGCTAGATTAGGTTAGGTTAGAGTAGTTTAGTTTAGGTTAGGTTATGATAGGTTAGTGCAGTTTAATTTAATTTAGTTTAGTTTAGTTGAATTTAATTTAGTTTAGTTAGGTCAGTTTAGGTAAGTTAGGTTAGTTTAGTTTAGTATAGGTTAGGTTACCATAGGTAAGTTTGATTCAGTTTAGTTTAGTTTAGTTTATAGTTTAATTTATAGTTTTGCTTATAGTTAATTTAGTTTTGTTTAGTTTAATTTAGTTTAGGTTAAATTATTTTAGGTTAGTTTAGTTTAGTTTAGTTTAGGTTAGGTTAGGTTGGGTTAGGTTAGTGTAGTTTCATTAATTTAGTTTATTTTAGTTTAGTTTAGTATGTAGTTCAATTAAGTTTTGTTTTGTTTAATTTAGTTCAGTTTATAGTTTAGTTGAGTTTAGGTTAGTTTAGTTGAGTTTTGCCTAGTTTAGTTTAGTTTAGGTTAGGTTAGGTTAGGTTAGTTTATTTTATTTTAGAATAGGTTATGATAGATTAGGTTAGGTTAGGTAAGTTTGGTTTAGTTTAGTCTAGTTAAGTTTAGTTTAGTTTATACTTTAGTTTAGTTTACTTTATTTTATAGTTTAGTTAAGTTTTGTTTATAGTTTAGTTTGCAGTTTAGTATAGTTTAGTTTACTTTAATTTAGTTTAGCTAAGTTTAGTTTAGATTAGTTTAGTTTAGTTTATAGTTTAATTTATAATTTAGTTTAGTATAGTTTAGTTTAATTTAGTTTATAGTAGGTTAGGTTAGGTTAGTTTAGTTTGGTTTAGTTTAGTTTAGGTTAGGTTAGGTTAGTTTAATTTATTTGAGTTTAATTTAGTTTAGTTTAGTTTATAGTTTAATTTATAATTTAGTTTAGTTTACTTTATAATTTAGTTTAGTTAATTTATAGTTTAATTTAGTTTAGTTTAGTTTATGTTATGTTAGATTAGTTTAGTTTAGTTTTGTTTATAGTTTAATTTAATTTATATTATAATTTAGTTTATAGTTTATTTTTGTTTAGTTTGTAGTTTAATTTAGTTTAGTTTAGTTTAGTTTAGTTTAGGTTAGGTTAGGTTAGGTTAGGTTAGGTTAGTTTAGTTTAGTATAGTTTAGTTTAGTTTAAAATATAGTATCTTTAGTTTATAGTTTAGTTCATAGTTTTGTTTAGTTTTGTTTAGTTTAGTTTAGGTTAGGTTAGAGTAGCTTAGTTTAGTTTAGTTTAGGTTAGAATAGGTTAGGTTAGTGTAGTTTAGTTTAGTTTAGTTTAATTTAATTTAGTTTTGTTTAGTTTAGTTTAGGTTAGGTTAGGTTAGTTTAGTTTAGTATAGGTTAGGTTAAGTTAGGTAAGGGTAGTTTAGTTTATAATTTAGTTTAGTTTAGTTTAGTTTAGGTTAATTTATGTTAGGTTAGGTTAGTTTAGTTTATTTTAGGTTAGGTTAGGTTAGTGTAGTTTAGTTTAGTTTAGCTAAATTTTGTTTAGTTTAGTTTAGTTTAGTGTATGTTAGGTTAGGTTAGGCTAGATTAATTTAGTTTAGTTTATTTTAGTTTATAGTTTAGTTTAGTTTAGTTTATAATTTATTTTATAGTTTAGTATACTTTAGTTTATAGGTTAGTTTGTAATTTAGTTAACATTTTAGTTTAGTTTAATTTAGTTTAGTTTAGTTTAGTTTAATTTAGTTTCGTCTAGTTTATAGTTTTGTTTATAGTTTAGCTTAGTTTAGTTTAGTTTAGTTTAGTTTAGGTTAAGTTATGTTAGGTTAGTTTAGTTTATTTTAGGTCGGTTATGTTAGGTTAGGTAAGTTTAATTTAGTTCTGTTTAGTTTAGTTAAGTTTAGTTTATAGTTTAGTTTATAGTTTAGTTTAGGTTAAGTTATGTTAGGGTCGTTTAGTTTAATTTAGTTTAGATTAGGATAGGTTAGGTTAGGGTAGTTAAGTTTAGTTTAGTTGAATTTAGTTTAGTTTAGTTCAGTTTAGGTTAGGTTAGGTTATTTTAGTTTAGTTTATTTAAGTGTAGTTTAGTTTATAGTTCAGTTTAGTTTAGTTTGGTTTAATTTAGTTTAGTTTATAGTTTAGTTGAGTTTAGGTTAGTTTAGTTGAGTTTAGTTTAGTTTAGTTTATTTTAGATTAGGTTAGGTTAGGTTAGTTTAGTTTAGTTTAGGTTGGATTATGTTAGATTAGCTTAGGTTAGGTTAGTTTGGCTAGGTTTAGTTTAGTTTACAATTTAGTTTAGTTTATAGTTTACTTTAGTTTTGTTTATAGTTTAGTTTATAGTTTAGTATAGTTTAGTTTAGTTTAATTTAGTTTAGCTAAGTTTAGTTTAGTTTAGTTTTGGGTGGGTTATGTTAGGTTAGGTTACGTTACGTTAGTTTAGTGTAGTTTAGGTTAGGTTAGGTTAGGTTAGTTTAGTTTAGTTGAGTTTAGTTTAGTTTAGATTAGGTTAAGTAAGATTAGGTTAGGTTAGGTTAGGTTAGGTTAGTTTAGTTTTGTTTATAGTTTAGTTTAGTTTAGTTTACATTTTCTTTATAGTTTAGTTAGTTTAGTTTATAGTTTAATTTAGTTTAGTTTAGTTTAGTTTACTTTTCATTAATTTAGGTTAATTAGTTTAGTTTAGTTTAGGTTAGGTTAAGTTAGGTTAGGTTAGGTTAGTTTAGTTTAGTATAGTTTAGTTTAGTTTAAAATATAGTATCTTTAGTTTATAATTTAGTTCATAGTTTTCCTTAGATTAGTTTATTTTAGGTTAGGTTAGAGTAGTTTAGTTTAGTTTAGTTTAGCTTAGGTTAGATTAGGTTAGGTTAATATAGTTTAGTTTAATTTAGTTTAGTTGAATTTAATTTAGTTTAGTTTAGTTTAGGTTAGGTTAGGTTTGTTTAGGTTAGATTAGGTTAGGTTATGTTAGATTAGGTTAGGTTAGGTTAGCTTACTTTAGTTTATTTTAGTTTCGGTTAGGTTGGGTTAGGTTAGGTTAGTTAAGTTTATTTTAGTTTAGTTTAGTTAAGTATAGTTTAGTTTATAGTTTACTTCAGTTTAATTTATAGCTTAGTTTATAGCTTAGTTTAGTTCATAGTTTAATTTATATTTAGGTTTAGTTTAGTTTAGTTTAGTAAAGTTTATTTTAGGGTAGCTTATGTTAGGTTAGGATAGGTTAGTATAGTTTATAGTTTAATTTATAGTTTACTTTAGTTTATAGTTTAGTTTATAGTTTAGTTTAGTTTAGTTTAGTTTATAATAGTTTAATTTAGTTTAGTTTAGGTTAAGATAGTTTAGTTTAGTGTAGTTTAGGTTAGGTTAGGCTAGGTTAAGTTATATTTGGTTAGTTTAGATTAGTTTAGTTTAGTTTAGTTTATAATTTAGATTAGTTTATTATTTATTTTAGTTTGGTTTAGTTTATAGTTTCGTTTATAGTTTAGTTTGGTTTAGTTTAGTTTAATTTAGTTTACATTAGATTAGTTTAGTTAGTTTTAGTTTAGGTTAGGTTAGATGAGGTTAGTTTAGTTTAGTTTAGTTCAATTTAGTTTATTTTAGCTTATAGTTCAGTTTAGTTTAGTTTATAGTTCAATTTATAGTTTAGTTTAGTTTAGTTTATCGTTAGTTTAGTTTAGTATAGTTTAGTTTAGTTTAGGTTACAGTAGGTTAGTTTAGATTAGTTTAGTATATCGCAGTTTAGGTTAGATTAAGTTAGGTTATTTTGTTTAGTTTAGTTTAGTTTAGTTTATAGTTTAGTTTATAGTTTAGTTTATAGTTTAGCTTAGATTAGTGTAGTTTAGTTTAGTTCAGTTTATTTTAGTTTAGTTTAGAATTGTTTCGTTTAGCTTAGGTTATGTTATATTAGGTTAGCTTAGGTTAGCTTAGTTTACCCTAGTTTAGTTTGGGTTAGGTAAGGTTAAAATAGGTTAGTTAAATTTAGTTTAGTTTAGTTTAGTTAGGTTTAGTTTAGTTTATAGTTTTGTTTAGTTTAGTTATAGTTTAGTTTATAGTTTAGTTTAGATTATAATTTAATTTATAGTTAAGTTTAGTTTACTTTAGTTTAATTTAGTTTAGCTTTCTTTAGTTTCCTTTAGATTACTCTAGTTTAGGATATGTTAGGTTAGGTTAGTTTAGTTTAGTTTAGTTTAATTAAGGTTAATTTAGTTTAATTTAGTTTAGTTTAGGTTAGGTTAGGTTAGGTTAGTTAAGTTTAGTATAGTTTAGTTTAGTTTAAAATATAGTGTCTTTAGTTTATAGATTAGTTCATATTTTTGTTTAGTTTAGTTTAGTTTAGGTTATGTTAGAGTAGTTTAGTTTAGTTTAGTTTAGTTTAGGTTAGAATAGGTTAGGTTAGTGTAGATTAATTTAGTTTAGTTAATTGAAATTAATTTAGTTTTGTTTAGTTTAGTTTAGGTTAGTTTAGTTTAGTATAGGTTAGGTTAAGTTAGGTTAGCTTAGTTTAGTTTATAGTTTAGTTTAGTTTAGTTTAGTTTATAGTGTGGTTTATACTTTAGTTTATATTTTAGTTTATACTTTAGTTTAGTTTAGTGTAGTTTAGTTTGGTTTAGTTTAGTTTAGTTTAGTTTAAATTAGTTTCGTTTAGGTTAGGTTAAGTTAGAATAGGTTAGGTTAGGTAAGCTTAGTTTAGTTTAGTTTAGTTTACGTTAGGTTAGGTTAGGTTAGGTTAGGTTGGTTAAGTTCAGTTTAGTTTAGTTTAGTTAAGTTTAGTTTAGTTTATAATTTAGTTCAGTTTAGTTTATAGCTTAGTTTATAGTTTAGTTTAGTTTATAGTTTCATTTATAATTAAGTTTAGTTTAGTTTAGTTTAATTTACTTTAGTTTAGTTTATTTTAGGGTAGCTTATGTTAGGTTAGGTTAGTTTATAGTTTAATTTATAGTTTAGTTTAGTTTATAGTTTAGTTCAGTTTATAATAGTTTAGTTTAGGTTAGGTTGGGTTAGTTTAGTTTAGTTTAGTTTAGGTTAGGTTTGGCTATGTTAGGTTAGGATAGGTTAGTTCAGATTAGTTTAGTTTAGTTTAGTTTATAGTTTAGTTTACTTTAGTTTATTATTTAATTTAGTGTAGTTTAGTTTATAGTTTCGTTTATAGTTTAGTTTGGTTTAGTTTAGTTTATTTTAGTTTAGCTTAGATTAGTTTAGATTGTCTTAGGTTAGGTTAGGTTAGGTGAGATTAGTTTAATTTAGTAGAGTTTAATTTAGTTTAGATTATAGTTTAGTTTAGTTTAGTTCATAGTTCAATTTATAGATTAGTTTAGTTTATAGTTTATGTTATCGTTTAGTTTAGTTTAGATTAGTTTAGTTTAGGTCAGTTTAGGTTAGGTTAAGTTAGGTTAGGTTAGTTTAGATTAGTTTAGTTTAATTTATTTTAGTTTATAGTTTAGTTTATTTTAGTTTATAGATTAATTTAGTTTAGTTTAGTTTAGTTTAGATTAGGTTACGTTAGGTTAGGTTAATTTAGTTTAGAAAAGGTTAGGTTAGATTAGGTAAGGTTAATTTACTTTAGTAAAGTTTAGTATAGTTTATTTTAGTTCAGTTTATAGTTTAGTTGAGTTTATAGTTTAGTTTACAATTTTGTTTCGTTTAGTTTAGTTTAGTTCAGTATAGTTAAGGTAAGGTTGGGTTAGGTTAGGTTAGTTTAGTTTAGTTTAGTTTATAGTTTAGTTTAATTTAGTATACAGTTTAGTGTATTCTTTAGTTTATAGTGTAGTTTATAGTTTATTTTAATTTAGTGTTGTTTAGTTTGGTTTAGTTTAGTATAGTTTTGTTTACTTTAGGTTAGGTGAGATTATGTTAGATTAGGTTCGCTTACTTTAGTTTAGTTTAGTTTAGGTTAGGTTAGGTTAGGTTAGATTAGTTAACTTTAGTTTAGTTTAGTTTAGTTTTGTTTAGTTTATAGTTTAGTTTATAGTTTAGTTTAGTTTAGTTTATAGTTTAATTTATAATTTGGTTTACTTTAGTTTAATTTAGTTTATAGTATGTTAGGTTAGGTTAGGTTAGTTTAGTTTAGTTTAGGTTAGGTTAAGTTAGGTTAGTTTAGGTTAATTTAATTTAGTTGAGTTTAATTTAGTTTAGTTTAGTTTATAGTTTAATTTATAGTTTAGTTTACCTTATAGTTTAGTTTAATTAATTTATAGTTTAATTTAGTTTAGTTTAGTTTAATTCAGTTTAGTTTAGTTCATAGTTTTGTTTATAGTTTAGTTTAGTTTAGTTTAGTTTAAGTTATGTTAGGTTAGTTTAGTTTAGTTTAGTTTAGGTTAGGTTAGGCTAGGTTAGGTAAGTTTAATTTAGTTTAGTTTAGTTTAGTTAAGTTTAGTTTATAGTTTAGTTTATAGTTTAGTTTGTAGTTTAGTTTAGTTTAGTTTAGTTTGGTTTATTTTAGTTAAGGTTAAGTAATGTTAGGTTCGTTTAGTTTAATTTAGTTTAGTTTAGGTTACGTTAGATTAGGTTAGGGTAGTTAAGTTTAGTTTAGTTGAATTTAGTTTATAGTTTAATTTATAGTTTAGTTTAGTATACTTTATAGTTTAGTTTAGTTAATTTATAGTTTAATTTAGTTTAGTTTATTCTAGTTTAATTTAGTTTACTTTAGTTTATAGTTTTGTTTATAGTTTAGTTTAGTTTAGTTTAGGTTAATTTATGTTAGGTTAGTTTAGTTTAGATTAGTTTAGTTTAGATTAGGTTAGGTTAGGTTAGTGTAGTTTAGTTTAGTTTAGCTGAATTTTGTTTAGTTTAGTTTAGTTTAGGTTACGTTAGGTTAGTTTAGTTTAGTTTAGTTTAGTGTATGTTAGGTTAGGTTAGGTTAGTTTAATTTAGTTTAGTTTATTTTAGTTTATAATTTAGTTTAGTTTAGTTTATAATTTATTTTATAATTTAGTATACTTTAGTTTATAGATTAGTTTATAGTTTAGTTAATATTTTAGTTTATTTTAGTTTACGTTAGGTTAGGGAAGTTTAAGTTAGGTTAGGTTAGGTTAGTTTAGTTTAGTTTAGTTTATGTAAGGTTAGGTTAGGTTAGTTTGGGATAGTTTAGTTTAGTTTAGTTTTGTTTATATTTAGTTTAGTTTAATTTATTGTTCAGTTTATAGTTTAGTTTAGTTTAGTTTAGTTTAGGTTAGGTTGGGTTAGTTTAGTTTAGTTTAGGTTAGGTTAGCTTAAGTTAGGTTAATTTAGTTTAGTATAGTTTAGTTTAGTTTAGTTTAGTTTACAGTTTAGTTCATTTTATTTTATAGTTTAGTTTATAGTGTTGTTTAGTTTAGTTTAGTTTAGTTAATTTAGGTAAGGTTAGGTTAGGTTAGAGTAGTTTAGTTTAGGTTAGGTTATGATATGTTAGTGCAGTTAAATTTAATTTTGTTTAGTTTAGTTGAATTAAATTTAGTTTATTTAGGTCAGTTTAGGTAAGTTAGTTTAGTTTATTTTAGTATAGGTTAGGTTACGTTAGGTAAGTTTAATTCAGTTTAGTTTAGTTTAGTTTATAGTTTAATTTATAGTTTTGCTTATAGTTATTTAGTTTTGTTTAGATTAGTTTAGTTTAGGTTAAATTATGTTAGGTTAGTTTAGTTTAGTTTAGTTTAGGTTAGGTTAGGTTGGGTTAGGTTAGTGTAGTTTCATTTAGTTTAGTTTAGTTTAGTATGTAGTTCAGTTCAGTTTTGTTTTGTTTAATTTAGTTTAGTTTATAGTTTAGTTGAGTTTAGGTTAGTTTATTTGAGTTTAGTTAGTTTAGTTTAGGTTAGGTTAGGTTAGGTTAGTTTAGTTTAGTTTAGGATAGGTTATGATAGATTAGGTTAGGTTAGGTTAGTTTGGTTTAGTTTAGTCTAGTTAAGTTTAGTTTAGTTTATACTTTAATTTAGTTTAGTTTATTTTATAGTTTAGTTAAGTTTTGTTTATAGTTTAGTTTGCAGTTTAGTATAGTTTAGTTTAGTTTAATTTAGTTTAGCTAAATTTAGTATAGTGTAGTTTAGTTTAGTTTATAGTTTAATTTATAATTTAGTTTAGTTTAGTTTAGTTTAATTTAGTTTAGAGTATGTTAGGTTAGGTTAGGTTAGTTTAGTTTAGTTTAGTTTAGGTTAGGTTAGGTTAGGTTAGGTTAGTTTAATTTATTTGAGATTAATTTAGTTTAGTTTATAGTTAATTTATAGTTTAGTTTAGTTTACTTTATAGTTTAGTTTAGTTAATTTATAGTTTAATTTAGTATAGTTTAGTTTAATTTAGTTTCGTTTAGTTTATAGTTTTGTTTATAGTTTAGCTTAGATTAGTTTAGTTTAGTTTAGGTTAAGTTATGTTAGGTTAGTTTAGTTTAGTTTAGTTCAGGTTCGTTTAGGTTAGGATAGGTAAGTTTAATTTAGTTCAGTTTAGTTTAGTTAAGTTTAGTTGATAGTTTAGTTTATAGTTTAGTATGTAATTTAGTTTAGTTTAGTTTAGTTTAGTTTACGTTAAGTTATGTTAGGTTCGTTTGGTTTAGTATAGGTTAGGTTAGGTTAGGTAAGTTTAATTCAGTATAGTTTAGTTTAGTTTATAGTTTAATTTATAGTTTTGTTTATAGTTAGTTTAGTTTAGTTTAGTTTAGTTTAGGTTAAATTATGTTAGGTTAGTTTAGTTTAGTTTATTTTAGGTTAGGTTAGGTTGGGTTAAGTTAGTGTAGTTTCATTTAGTTTGGTTTAATGTAGTTTAGTTTATAATGTTGTTCCGTTTAGTTTAGTTTTGTTTAATTTAGTTTAGTTTATAGTTTAGTTGAGTTTAGTTTAGGTTTGGTTAGGTTAGGTTATATTAGTTTAGTTTAGTTGAGTTTAGTTTAGTTTAGGTTAGGTTAGGTTAGGTAAGGTTAGGTTAGGTAAGGTTAGGTTAGTTTAGTTTAGTCTAGTTTATGTTAGGTTAGGTTAGTTTAGTTTAGTTTAGTCTAGGTTAGCTTTCGCTAGGGTAAGTTAGGTTAGGATAGTTTGGATTAGTTTAGTTTAGTTTATATTTTAGTTTACTTTAGTTTATTATTTAATTTAGTGTAGTTTAGTTTATAGTTTCGTTTATAGTTTAGTTTGGTTTAGTTTAGTTTTTTTTAGTTTAGCTTAGATTAGTTTAGTTTGTCTTAGGTTAGGTTAGGTTAGGTAAGATTAGTTTAATTTAGTTGAGTTTAATTTAGTTTAGTTTAGTTTATATTTTAGTTTAGTTTAGTCTATAGTTCAGTTAGGTTAGCTTACTTTAGTTTAGTTTAGTTTAGGTTAGGTTAGGTTAGGTTAGTTTATTTAACTTTGGTTTAGTTTAGTTTAGTTTAGTTTATAGTTTAGTTTATAGTTTAGTTTATATTAGTTTAGTTTATAGTTTAATTTATAATTTAGTTTACTTTAGTTTAATTTAGTTTACAGTAGGTTAGGTTAAGTTAGGTTAGGTTAGGTTAATTTAGTTTAGTTGAGTTTAATTTAGTTTAGTTTATAGTTTAATTTATAGTTTAGTTTAGTTTACCTTATAGTTTAGTTTAGTTAATTTATATTTTAATTTAGTTTAGTGTAGTTTAATTTAGTTTAGTTTAGTTCATAGTTTTGTTTATAGTTTAGTTTAGTTTAGTTTAGTTTAGGTTATGTTAGGTTAGTTTAGTTTAGTTTAGTTTGGGTTAGGTTAGGCTAGGGTAGGTAAATTTAATTTAGTTTTGTTTAATTTAGTTAAAATTAGTTTGTAGTTTAGTTTATAGTTTAGTTTGTAGTTTAGCTTAGTTTAGTTTAGTTTGGTTTAGTTTAGTTTAGGTTAAGTAATGTTTGGTTCGTTTTGTTTAATTTAGTTTAGATTAGGTTACGTTAGAATAGGTTAGGGTTGTTAAGTTTAGTTTAATTGAATTTATTTTGTAGTTTAATTTATAGTTTAGTTTAGTTTACTTTATAGTTTAGTTTAGTTAATTTATAGTTTATTTTATTTTAGTTTAATCTAGTTTATTTTAGTTTACTTTAGTTTATAGTTTTTTTATAGTTTAGTTTAGTTTAGTTTAGGTAAATTTATGTTAGGTTTGTTTAGTTTAGTTTAGTTTAGGTTAGGTTAGGTTAGGATAGGTTAGTGTAGTTTAGTTTAGTTTAGCTGAATTTTGTTTAGTTTAGTTTAGTTTAGGTTACCTTAGGTTAGTTTAGTTTAGTGTATGTTAGGTTAGGTTAGGTTAGTTTAGTTTAGTTTAGTTTATGTAAGGTTAGGTTAGGTTAGTTTGGTATAGTTTAGTTTAGTTTAGTTTTGTTTATAGTTTAGTTTAGTTTAGTTTATTGTTCAGTTTATAGTTTATTTTAATTTAGTTTAGGTTAGGTTGGGTTAGTTTAGTTTAGTTTAGGTTAGGTTAGGTTAAGTTACGTTAATTTAGTTTAGTATAGTTTAGTTTAGTTTAGTTTATAGTTTAGTTCATTTTATTTTATGGTTTAGTTTATAGTTTGGTTTAGTTTAGTTTTGTTTAGTTAATTTAGGTTAGATTAAGTTAGGTTAGAGTAGTTTAGTTTAGGTTAGGTTATGATAGGTTAGTGCAGTTTAATTTAATTTAGTTTAGTTTAGTTGAATTTAATTTAGTTTAGTTAGGTCAGTTTAGGTAAGTTAGGTTAGTTTAGTTTAGTATAGGTTAGGTTACGTTAGGTAAGTTTAATTCAGTTTAGTTTAGTTTAGTTTATAGTTTAATTTATAGTTTTGCTTATAGTTAATTTAGTTTTGTTTAGTTTAGTTTAGTTTAGGTTAAATTATTTTAGGTTAGTTTAGTTTAGTTTAGTTTAGGTTAGGTTAGGTTGGGTTAGGTTAGTGTAGTTTCATTAATTTAGTTTATTTTAGTTTAGTTTAGTATGTAGTTCAATTAAGTTTTGTTTTGTTTAATTTAGTTTAGTTTATAGTTTAGTTGAGTTTAGGTTAGTTTAGTTGAGTTTTGCCTAGTTTAGTTTAGTTTAGGTTAGGTTAGGTTAGGTTAGTTTATTTTAGTTTAGAATAGGTTATGATAGATTAGGTTAGATTAGGTTGGTTTGGTTTAGTTTAGTCTAGTTAAGTTTAGTTTAGTTTATACTTTAGTTTAGTTTAGTTTATTTTATAGTTTAGTTAAGTTTTGTTTATAGTTTAGTTTGCAGTTTAGTATAGTTTAGTTTAGTTTAATTTAGTTTAGCTAAGTTTAGTTTAGATTAGTTTAGTTTAGTTTATAGTTCAATTTATAATTTAGTTTGGTTTAGTTTAGTTTAATTTAGTTTAGAGTAGGTTAGGTTAGGTTAGTTTAGTTTAGTTTAGTTTAATTTAGGTTAGGTTAGCTTAGTTTAATTTATTTGAGTTTAATTTAGTTTAGTTTAGTTTATAGTTTAATTTATAGTTTAGTTTAGTTTACTTTATAGTTTAGTTTAGTTAATTTATAGTTTAATTTAGTTTAGTTTATTTTAATTTAGTTTCGTTTAGTTTATAGTTTGGTTTATAGTTTCGCTTAGTTTAGTTTAGTTTAGTTTAGTTTAGGTTAAGTTATGTTAGGTTAGTTTAGTTTAGTTTAGTTCAGGTTCGGTTAGGTTAGGTTAGGTAAGTTTAATTTAGTGCAGTTTAAATAGTTAAGTTTAGTTTATAGCTTAGTTTATAGTTTAGTTTAGTTTATAGTTTCATTTATAGTTAAGTTTAGTTTAGTTTAGTTTAATTTACTTTAGTTTAGTTTATTTTAGGGTAGCTTATGTTAGGTTAGGTTAGTTTATAGTTTAATTTATAGTTTAGTTTAGTTTATAGTTTAGTTCAGTTTATAATAGTTTAGTTTAGGTTAGGTTGGGTTAGTTTAGTTTAGTTTAGTTTAGGTTAGGTTAAGTAATGTTTGGTTCGTTTTGTTTAATTTAGTTTAGATTAGGTTACGTTAGATTAGGTTAGGGTAGTTAAGTTTAGTTTAATTGAATTTATTTTGTAGTTTAATTTATAGTTTAGTTTAGTTTACTTTATAGTTTAGTTTAGTTAATTTATAGTTTATTTTATTTTAGTTTAATCTAGTTTAATTTAGTTTACTTTAGTTTATAGTTTTGTTTATAGTTTAGTTTAGTTTAGTTTAGGTTAATTTATGTTAGGTTTGTTTAGTTTAGATTAGTTTAGGTTAGGTTAGGTTAGGATAGGTTAGTGTAGTTTAGTTTAGTTTTGCTGAATTTTGTTTAGTTTAGTTTAGTTTAGGTTACCTTAGGTTAGTTTAGTTTAGTGTATGTTAGGTTAGGTTAGGTTAGTTTAATTTAGTTTAGTTTATTTCAGTTTATAGTTTAGTTTAGATTAGTTTATAATTTATTTTATAATTTAGTATACTTTAGTTTATAGATTAGTTTATTGTTTAGTTAATATTTTAGTTTATTTTAGTTTACGTTAGGTTAGGTTAGGCAAGGTTAGGTTAGGTTAGGTTAGGTTAGTTTAGTTTAGTTTAGTTTATGTAAGGTTAGGTTAGGTTAGTTTGGTATAGTTTAGTTTAGTTTAGTTTTGTTTATAGTTTAGTTTAGTTTAGTTTATTGTTCAGTTTATAGTTTATTTTCGTTTAGTTTAGGTTAGGTTGGGTTAGTTTAGTTTTGTTTAGGTTAGGTTAGGTTAAGTTACGTTAATTTAGTTTAGTATAGTTTAGTTTAGTTTAGTTTAGTTTATAGTTTAGTTCATTTTATTTTATAGTTTAGTTTATAGTTTGGTTTAGTTTAGTTTTGTTTAGTTAATTTAGGTTAGATTAGGTTAGGTTAGAGTAGTTTAGTTTAGGTTAGGTTATGATAGGTTAGTGCAGTTTAATTTAATTTAGTTTAGTTTAGTTGAATTTAATTTAGTTTAGTTAGGTCAGTTTAGGTAAGTTAGGTTAGTTTAGTTTAGTATAGGTTAGGTTACGTTAGGTAAGTTTAATTCAGTTTAGTTTAGTTTAGTTTATAGTTTAATTTATAGTTTTGATTATAGTTAATTTAGTTTTGTTTAGTTTAGTTTAGTTTAGGTTAAATTATTTTAGGTTAGTTTAGTTTAGTTTAGTTTAGGTTAGGTTAGGTTGGGTTAGGTTAGTGTAGTTTCATTAATTTAGTTTATTTTAGTTTAGTTTAGTATGTAGTTCAATTAAGTTTTGTTTTGTTTAATTTAGTTTAGTTTATAGTTTAGTTGAGTTTAGGTTAGTTTAGTTGAGTTTTGCCTAGTTTAGTTTAGTTTAGGTTAGGTTAGGTTAGGTTAGTTTATTTTAGTTTAGAATAGGTTATGATAGATTAGGTTAGATTAGGTTGGTTTGGTTTAGTTTAGTCTAGTTAAGTTTAGTTTAGTTTATACTTTAGTTTAGTTTAGTTTATTTTATAGTTTAGTTAAGTTTTGTTTATAGTTTAGTTTGCAGTTTAGTATAGTTTAGTTTAGTTTAATTTAGTTTAGCTAAGTTTAGTTTAGATTAGTTTAGTTTAGTTTATAGTTCAATTTATAATTTAGTTTAGTTTAGTTTAGTTTAATTTAGTTTAGAGTAGGTTAGGTTAGGTTAGTTTAGTTTAGTTTAGTTTAGTTTAGGTTAGGTTGGGTTAGTTTAATTTATTTGAGTTTAATTTAGTTTAGTTTAGTTTATAGTTTAATTTATAGCTTAGTTTAGTTTACTTTATAGTTTAGTTTAGTTAATTTTTTAGTTTAATTTAGTTTAGTTTAGTTTAATTTAGTTTCGTTTAGTTTATAGTTTGGTTTATAGTTTCGCTTAGTTTAGTTTAGTTTAGTTTAGGTTAAGTAATGTTAGGTTAGTTTAGTTTAGTTTAGTTCAGGTTCGGTTAGGTTAGGTTAGGTAAGTTTAATTTAGTTCAGTTTAAATAGTTAAGTTTAGTTTATAGTTTAGTTTATAGTTTAGTTTGTAGTTTAGTTTAATTTAGTTTAGTTTAGTTTAGGTTAAGTTATGTTAGGTTCATTTAGTTTAATTTAGTTTAGATTAGGTTAGGTTAGGTTAGGGTATTTAAGTTTAGTTTAATTGAATTTAGTTTAGTTTAGTTCAGTTTAGGTTAGGTTAGGTTAGTTTATTTTAGTTGAGTTTAGGTTAGGTTAGGTTAGGTTAGGTTAGTTTAGTTTAGTTTAGTTTATTTAAGTGTAGTTTAGATTATAGTTCAGTTTAGTTTAGTTTTGTTTAATTTAGTTTAGTTTATAGTTTAGTTGAGTTTAGGTTAGATTAGTTGAGTTTAGTTTAGTTTAGTTTAGTTTATTTTAGGTTAGGTTAGGTTAGTTTGGCTTAGTTTAGTCTAGTTAGAGGTTAGTTTATTTTAGTTTAGTTTATAGTTTAGTTTAGTTTTGTTTAAAGTTTAGTTTATAGTTTAGTATAGTTTAGTTTAGTTTAATTTAGTTTAGCTAAGTTTAGTTTAGTTTAGTTTTGGGTAGGTTTTTTTAGGTTAGGTTAAGTTAGTTTAGTTTAGTTTAGGTTAGGTTAGGTTAGGTAAGGTTAGTTTAGTTTAGTTGAGTTTAGTTTAGGTTAGGTTAGGTTAAGTAAGATTAGGTTAGGTTAGGTTAGTTTAGTTTAGTTTAGTTTATGTTAGGTTAGGTTAGTTTAGTTAGTTTTGTTTATAGTTTAGTTTAGTTTATTTTATAGTTTAGTTTATAGTTTAGTTAGTTTAGTTTATAGTTTAATTTAGTTTAGTTTAGTTTAGTTTAGTTTAATTTAGGTTAATTTAGTTTAGTTTAGTTTAGGTTAGGTTAAGTTAGGTTAGTTTAGTTTAGTTTAGTATAATTTAGTTTAGCTTAAAATATAGTATCTTTAGTTTATAGTTTAGTTCATAGTTTTCTTTAGATTAGTTTAGTTTAGGTTAGGTTAGAGTAGTACACTTTAGTTTAGTTTAGTTTAGTTTAGGTTAGATTAGGTTAGGTTAGTGTAGTTTAGTTTAATTTAGTTTAGTTGAATTTAATTTAGTTTAATTTAGTTTAGGTTAGGTTAGGTTAGTTTAGGTTAGATTTAGTTAGGTTAGTGTAGTTTAGTTTAGTTTAGTTTAGTTTGTAGTTTCGTTTAATTTAGTGTAGTTTAGTTTGGTTTAGTTTTGTTTAGTTTAGTTTACTTCAGTTTCGTTTAGGTTAGGTTATGTTAGATTAGGTTAGCTTGGGTTAGCTTAGTTTAGTTTTGTTTACTTTCGGTTAGGTTAGGATAGGTTAGGTTAGTTTAGGTTAGACTTAGTTAGGTTAGTGTAGTTAAGTTAGGTTTAGTTTAGTTTGTAGTTTAGTTTAGTTTAGTGTAGTTTAGTTGAGTTTAGTTTAGTTTATAGTTTAGTTCAGTTTAGTTTATAGCTTAGTTTAGTTTAGTTCATTTTAGGTTAGCTTATGTTAGGTTAGGTTTAGTTAGTTTAGTTTATAGTTTAATTTATGGTTTACTTTAGTTTATAGTTTAGTTTATAGTTTAGTTTAGTTTAGTTTATAATAGTTTAGTTTAGGTTAGGTTGGGACGGTTTAGTTTAGTTTAGTTTAGGTTAGGTTAGGTTAGGTTGACTAGGTTAAGTTATGTTAGGTTAGTTTAGATTAGTTTAGTTTAGTTTAGTTTATAGCTTAGTTTACTTTAGTTTATTATTAAATTTAGTTTAGTTTAGTTTATAGTTTCATTTATAGTTTAGTTTGATTTAGTTCAGTTTAATTTAGTTTACCTTAGATAAGTTTAGTTTGTTTTAGGTTAGGTTAGGTTAGGTGAGGTTAGTTTAATTTAGTTTAGTTTAATTTAGATTAGTTTAGTTTATAGTTTAGTTTAGTTAAGTTTATAGTTCAATTTATAGTTTAGTTTAGTTTAGTTTATAGTTTAGTTTATCGTTTAGTTTAGTTTAGTATAGTTTAGTTTAGTTTAGGTTAGAGTAGGTTAGTTTAGATTAGTTTAGTTTAGGGCAGTTTAGGTTAGTTTAAGTTACGTTATTTTGTTGAGTTTGGTTTAGTTTAGTTTAGTTTAGTTTAGTTTATAGTTTAGTTTATAGTTTAGTTTATAGTTTAGTTTATAGTTTAGTTTAGATTAGTGTAGTATAGTTTGGTTTAATTTATTTTAGTTTAGTTTTGTTTAGTTTCGTTTAGCTTAGGTTATGTTACATTAGGTTAGCTTAGGTTAGCTTAGTTTACCCTGGTTTAGTTTAGGTTAGGTAAGGTTAGAATAGGTTAGTTAAGTTTAGTTTAGTTTAGTTAAGTTAGGTTTAGTTTTGTTTATAGTTTAGTTTAGATTAATTTAGTTTATAGTTCAATTTATAGTTTAATTTAGTTTATAGTTTAGTTTATCGTTTAGTTTAGTTTAGTTTAGTTTAGTATAGTTTAGGTTAGGTTAGTTTAGATTAGTTTAGTTAGGGTCAGTTTAGGTTAGGTTAAGTTAGGTTAGGTTAGTTTAGTTTTGTTTATAGTTTAGTTTATTTTAGTTTACATTTTATTATACAGCTCAGTATAGTTTAGTTTAGTATAGTATAGTTTACTTTAATTTAGGTTAGGTTGGGTTAGTTTAGTTTAGTTTATAGTTTAGTTTAGTTTAGTTTAAAGTTTAGTTTATCCTTTAGTTTATAGTGTAGTTTATAGTTTAGTTTAATTTAGTGTAGTTTAGTTGGGTTAGTTTAGTATAGTTTAGTTTACTTTAGGTTAGGTTAGATTATGTTAGGTTTGGTTAGCTTACTTTAGTTTAGTTTAGTTTAGGTTAGGTTAGGTTAGTATAGTTTAGTTAACTTTGGTTTAGTTTAGTTTAGTTTAGTTTATAGTTTAGTATATAGTTTAGTTTAGTTAAGTTTATAGTTTAATTTATAATTTATTTTAGTTTAGTTTAATTTAGTTTAGAGTAGGTTAGGATAGGTTAGGTTAGTTTAGTTTAGTTTAGGTTAGGTAAGGTTAGGTTAGGTTAATTTAGTTTAGTTTATAGTTTAGTTTAGTTTAGTTTATAATTTATTCTATAATTTAGTATACTTTAGTTTATAGATTAGTTTATAGTTTAGTTAAAATTTTAGTGTAGTTTATTTTAGTTTAGGTTAGGTTACGGAAGGTTAGGTTAGGTTAGTTTAGATTAGTTTGGTTTATGTAAAGTTAGGTTAGGTTAGTTTAGTATAGTTTAGTTTACTTTTGTTTACAGTTTAGTTAAGTTTAGTTTATAGGTCAGTTTATAGTTTAGTTTAATTTAGGTTAGGTTGGGTTAGTTCAGTTTAGTTTAGTTTGGGTTAGGTTAGGTCAGTTTAGTTTAGTTTACAGTTTAGTTTATTTTTAGTTTGTAGTGTAGTTTATAGTTTAGTTTAATTTAGTGTAGTTTAGTTTGGTTTAGTTTAGTATAGTTTCGTTTACATTAGGTTATATTAGATTGGGTTAGGTTAGGGTGGCTTACTTTAGTTTAGTTTAGTTTAAGTTAGGTTAGGTTAGGTTAGTTTAGTTTAGTTAAGTTTAGTTTAATTTAGTTTAGTTTAGTTTAGTTTAGTGTATAGTTTAGGTAATCGTTTAGTTTAGTTTAGATTAGTTTAGTTTAGGTCAGTTTAGTTTAGGTTAAGTGAGCTTAGGTTAGTTTAGATTAGTTTAGTTTAACTTAGTTTAGTTTATAGTTTAGTTCATTTTAGTTTGTATTTTAATTTAGATTAGTTTAGCTTAGTTTAGGTTGGGTTATGTTAGATTAGGTTAGATTAGGTTAGTTTGGTTTAGTTTAGTCTAGTTAAATTTAGTTTAGTTATACTTTAGTTTAGTTTAGTTTAGTTTATAGTTTAGTTTAGTTTCCTTTATAGTTAAGTATATAGTTTAGTATAGTTTAGTTTAATTTAATTTAGTTTAGCTAAGTTTAGTTTAGTTTAGTTTAGTTTTGGGTAGGTTATGTTAGGTTAGGTTAGGTTAGTTTAGTTTAGTTTAGGTTAGGTTAGGTTAGGTTAGGTTAGGTTAGGTTAGTTTAGTTTAGTTGCGTATAGTTTAGTTTAGGTTAGGTTAGGTAAGGTTATGTTAGGTTAGGTTAGTTTAGTTTAGTCTAGTTTATGTTAGGTTAGGTTAGTTTAGTTTAGTTTTGTTTTGTTTATAGATTAGTTTAGTTTAGTTTATAGTTTAGTTCATAGTTTATTTTAGTTTTATATATAGTTTAATTTAGTTTAGTTTAGTTTAATTTAGGTTAATTTAGTTCAGTTTAGGTTAGGTTAGGTTAGGTTAAGTTAGTTCAGTTTAATGTAGTTTAGTTTAGGTTAAAATATAGTATCTTTAGTTTATAGTTTAGTTCATAGTTTTGTTTAGTTTAGTTTAGTTTAGGTTAGGTTAGAGTGGTTTAGTTTAGTTTAGTTTAATTTAGTTTAGGTTAGATTAGGTTAAGTTAGTGTAGTTTAGTTTAGTTGAATTTGGTTACCTTAGTTTAGTTTAGGGTAGGTTAGGTTGGTTTAGTTTTAGTATAGGTTTGGTTCAGTTAGCTTAGGTTAGATTAGTTTAGTTTAGTTTAATTTAGTTTAGTTTATAGTTTAGTTTATTTTAGTTTGTAGTTTAATTTAGTTTAGTTTAGTTTAATTTATTTTAGGTTAGGTTAGGTTAGGCTAGTTTTGTTTAGTTTAGTTTGGGTTATGATTGATTAGGTTAGATTAGGTTAGTTTGGTTTAGTTTAGTCTAGTTAAATTTAGTTTATATATACTTTAGTTTAGTGTAGTTTAGTTTAAAGTTTAGTTTAGTTTTGTTTATAGTTAAGTTTATAATTTAGTATAGTTTAGTTTAGTTTAATATAGTTTAGCTAAGTTTAGTTTAGTTTAGTTTAGTTTAGTTTTGGGTAGGTTATGTTAGGTTAGGTTAGGTTTGTTTAGTTTAGTTTAGGTTAGTGTAGGTTAGGTTAGGTTAGTTTAGTTTAGTTGAGCTTAGTTTAGTTTAGGTTAGGTTAGGTAAGTTTAGGTTAGGTTGGGTTAGGTTAGTTTAATTCAGTCTAGTTTATGTTAGGTTAGGTTAGTTTAGTTTAGTTAGGTTTTGTTTATAGTTTAGTTCAGAGTTTATTTTAGTTTAATATATATTTTAATTTAGTTTAGTTTAGTTTAATTTAGGTTAATTTAGTTTAGTTTAGTTTAGGTTAAGTTAGGTTAGTTCAGTTTAGTATAGTTTAGTTTAGTTTAAAATATAGTATCTTTAGTTTATAGTTTTGTTTATAGTTTTGTTTAGTTTAGTTTAGTTTAGTTTAGGTTAGGTTAGAGTAGTTTTGTTTAGTTTAGTTTAATTTAGGTTAGATTAGGTTAGGTTAGTGTAGTTTAGTTTAGTTTAGTTTAGTTGAATTTAGTTTAGTTTAGTTTAGTTTAGGGTAGGTTAGGTTGGTTTAGTTTTAGTATAATTTAGTTTCAGTTAGGTTAGGTTAGTTTAGTTTAGTTTAGTTTATAGTTTAGTTTATACTTTAGTTTATATTTTACTTTATAATTTAGTTTAGTTTAGTGTAGTTTAGTTTGGTTTAGTTTTGTTTAGTTAATTTTGTTTAGTTTCGTTTAGGTTAGGTTATGTTAGATTAGGTTAGATTACGTTAGGTAATCTTAGTTTAGTTTACTTTACTTTAAGTTAGGTTTGGTTAGGTTAGGTTAGTTAAGATTATTTTAGTTTGTTTATTTAGGTTTAGTTTAGTTTATAATTTAGTTCAGTTTAGTTTATAGCTTAGTTTATAGTTTAGTATAGTTTATAGTTTAATTTATAGTTAAGTTTAGTTTAGTTCAGTTTAATTAAGTTTAGCTTAGTTTAGTTTAGTTCAGTTTAGGTTATTTTAGGGTAGCTTATGTTAGGTTAGGTTAGGTTAGTTTAGTTTATAGTTTAATTTATAGTTTAGTTTAGTTTATAGTTTAGTTTATAGTTTAGTTTAGTTTAGTTTATAGTTTAGTTTATTTTAACTTATAATAGTTTAAGTTAGTTTAGGTTAGGTTAGGTTAGTTTACTTTAGTTTAGTTTAGGTTAGGTTAGGCTAGGTTAAGTTAGGTTAGGTTAGTTTAGATTAGTTTAGTTTAGTTTAATTTATAGTTTAGTTTATTTTAGTTTATTATTTAATATAGTTTAGTTTAGTTTATAGTTTCGTTTACAGCTTAGTTTGGTTTAGTTTAGTTTAATTTAGTTTAGCTTAGATTAGTTTAGTTTGTTTTAGGTTAGGTTAAGTTAGGTGAGGTTAGTTTAGTTTAGATGAGTTTAATTTAGTTTAGTTTAGTTTATAGTTTAGTTTAATTTACTTTAGTTTATAGTTCAATTTATAGTTTAGTTTAGTTTAGTTTATACTTTAGTTTATCGCTTAGATTAGTTTAGTTTAGTATAGTTTAGGTTAGGTTAGGTTAGTTTAGATTAGTTTAGTTTAGGTCAGTTTAGGTTAGGTTAAGTTAGGTTAGGTTAGTTTAGTTTTGTTTATAGTTTAATTTATTTTAGTTTACAGTTTATTGTACAGCTCAGTTTAGTTTAGTTTAGTATAGTATAGTTTACTTTAGTTTAGGTTAGGTTAGGTAAGGTTAATTTGGATTAAATTAGTTTAGTTTAGCTTTGTTTATAGTTTAATTTACTTTAGTTTATAGCTTAATTTAGTTTACTTTAGGTTATTTTAATTTGGTTTAGTTTAGTTTAGTTTAGTTTAGGTTAGGTTAGTTTAGTTTAGTATAGGTTATGTTAGATTATTTTAGTTTAATTCAGTTTAGTTTAGTTTAATTTATAGTTTAATTTATAGTTATTTTTACAGTTAATTTAGTTTAGTTTAGTTTAGGTTAAATTATGTTAATTTACTTTAGTTTAGTTTAGGTTAGGTTAGGTTGGGTTAGGTTAGTGTAGTTTAATTTAGTTTAGTTGAATTTAGTTTAGTTTATTTTAGTTTAGGTTACGTTAGGTTAGTTTAGTTTAGTTTAGTGTAGTTTAGTTTTGTTTGGTTAGGTTAGGTTAGGTTAGTTTAGATTAGTTTAGGTTAGGTTATGTTAGATTAGGTTAGGTTAGGTTAGTTTGGTTTAGTTTAGTCTAGTTAAGTTTAGTTCAGTTTATTCTTTAGTTTAGTTTAGTTTATTTTATAGTTTAGTTTAGTTTGGTTTATAGTTTAGTTTGCAGTTTAGTATAGTTTAGTTTAGTTTAATTTAGTTTAGGTTAACTAAGGTTAGGTTAGGTTAGGTTAGGTTAGTTTAGTTTAGTTTAGTTTATAAATTAGTTTATAGTTTAGTTTAGTTTAGTTTAGTGTGGGTTAGGATAAGTAAGGTTAGGTTAGTTTAGTTTAGTTTAGTTTATACTTTAGTTCAGTCTATAGTTTAGTTTAGTTTAGTTTATAATAGTTTAGTTTAGGTTAAGTTAGGTTAGTTTAGTTTAGTTTAGTTTAGGTTAGATTTGGCTGGGTTAAGTTAGGTTAGGTTAGTTTAGGCTAGTTTAGTTTAGTTTAGTTTATAGTTTAGTTTGCTTTAGTTTTTTATTTAATTTAGTGTAGTTTAGTTTATAGTTTAATTTATAATTTAGTTTAGTTTAGTTTATCTTTTAGTTTTTCGTTTAGTTTAGTTTAGATTAGTTTAGTTTAGGTCAGTTTAGGTTAGGTTAAGTTAGGTTAGGTTAGTTTAGATTAGTTTAGTTTAGTTTATAGTTTAGTTTATTTTAGTTTACAGTTTAATTTAGTTTAATTTAGTTTAGTTTAGTTTACTTTAGGTTAGGTAAGGTTAGGTTAATTTAGTTTAGTTTAGGTTAGGTTAGGTAAGTTTAATTTAGTTTAGTTTGGTTTATATTAATTTATAATTTAGTTTATAGTTTTTTATAGTTTAGTTTAGTTTATAGTTTAATTTAGTTTAGTTTAGTTTAGTTTAATTTAGGTTAGGTTAGTTTATTTTAGTTTAGTTTAGTTTATAGTTTAGATTAGTTTAGTTTACAGGTTAGTTTATCCTTTAGTTTATAGTGTAGTTTATAGTTTAGTTTAATTTAGTGTAGTTTAGTTTGGTGTAGTTTAGTATAGTTTTGTTTACCTTAGGTTAGGTGAGATAATGTTAGGTTAGGTTAGTTTACTTTAGTTTAGTTTAGGTTAGGTTAGATTAGGTTAGTTTAGTTAACTTTGGTTTAGTTTAGTTTAGTTAGTTTAGTTTATAATTTAGTTTATAGTTATGTTTAGTTTAGTTTATAGTTTAATTTATAATTTAGTTTAGTTTAGTTTAGTTTAGTTTAATTTAATTTTGAGTATGTTAGGTTAGGTTAGGTTAATTTAGTTTAGTTGAGTTTAATTTAGTTTAGTTTAGTTTAGTTTATAATTTAATTTATAGTTTAGTTTAGTTTACTTTATAGTTTAGTTTAGTTAATTTATAGTTTAATTTAGTTTAGTTTAGTTTAATTTAGTTTAGTTTAGATTATAGTTTTGTTTATAGTTTAGTTTAGTTTATTTTAGGTTAAGTTATGTTAGGTTCGTTTAGTTTAATTTAGTTTAGATTAGGTTACGTTAGATTAGGTTAGGGTAGTTAAGTTTAGTTTAGTTGAATTTAGTTTATAGTTTAATTTATAGTTTAGTTTAGTTTAGTTTATAGTTTAGTTTAGTTAATTTACAGTTTAATATACTTTAGTTTAGTCTAGTTTAATTTAGTTTACTTTAATTTATAATTTTGTTTATAGTGTAGTTTAGTTTAGTTTTGTTTAGTTTAGGTTAATTTATGTGAGGTTAGTTTAGTTTAGATTAGGTTATGTTAGGTTAGGTTAGGCTAATGTAGTTTAGTTTAGTTTAGCTAAATTTTGTTTAGTTTAGTTTAGGATACGTTAGGTTAGTTTAGTTTAGTTAAGTGTATGTTAGGTTAGGTTAGGTTAGTGTAATTTAGTTTAGTTTATTTTAGTTTATAGTTTAGTTTAGTTTACTTTATAATTTATTTTATAGTTTAGTATACGTTAGTTTATAGATTAGTTTATAGTGTAGTTAATATTTTAGTTTAGTTTAGTTTAGATTAGGTTAGGGAAGGTTAGGTTAGGTTAGTTTATTTTAGTTTAGTTTATGTAAGGTTAGGTTAGGTTAGTTTGGTATAGTTTAGGTTAGTTTTGTTTGTAGTTTAGTTTAGTTTAGTTTATAGTTCAGTTTATAGTTTAGTTTAGTTTAGTTTAGTTTAGTTTAGTTAGTTTAGGTTAGGTTAGTTTAGAGTAGTTTAGTTTAGGTTAGGTTATGATTGGTTAGTGCAGTTTAATTTAATTTAATTTAGTTTAGTTGAATTTAATTTATTTTAGTTAGGTCAGTTTAGGTAAGTTAGATTAGTTTAGTTTAGTATAGGTTAGGTTAGATTAGGTTGGGTTAAGTTAGTGTAGTTTCATTTAGTTTGGTTTATTTTAGTTTAGTTTAATATGAGGTTCCGTTTAGTTTAGTTTTGTTTAATTTAGTTTAGTTTATAGTTTAGTTGAGTTTAGGTTAGTTTAGTTGAGTTTAGTTTAGTTTAGTTTAGTTTAGGTTAGGTTAGGTTAGGTTAGATTAACTTTGTTTAAGATAGGTTATGTTAGATTAGGTTAGGTTAGTTTGCTTTAGTTTAGTCTAGTTAAGTTTAGTTTAGTTTATACTTTAGTTTAGTTTACTTTATTTTATAGTTTAGTTAAGTTTTGTTTATAGATTAGTTTGCAGTTTAGTATGTTTAGTTTAGTTTAATTTAGTTTAGCTAAGTTTAGTTTAGTTTAGTTTATAGTTTAATTTATAATTTAGTTTAGTTTAGTTTAATTTAGTTTAGGTTAGGTTAGGTTAGTTTAATTTAGTTGAGTTTAATTTAGTTTAGTTTAGTTTATAGTTTAATTTATAGTTTAGTTTAGTTTACTTTATATTTTAGTTTAGCTAATTTATAGTTTTATTTAGTTAAGTTTAGTTTAATGTAGTTTAGTTTAGTTTAGTTTGTAGTTTAGTTTAGTTTAATTTAGTTTAGTTTAGGTTAAGTTATGTTTGGTTCGTTTAGTTTAATTTAGTTTAGATTAGGTTAGATTACATTACGTTAAGGCAGTTAAGTTCAGTTTAGTTGAATTTAGGTTATAGTTTGATTTATTGTTTAGTTTAGTTTACTTTATAATTTAGTTTAGTTAATTTATAGTTTAATTTACTTTAGTTTAGTTTAGTTTAATTTAGTTTACTTTAGTTCATAGTTTGGTTTATAGTTTAGTTTAGTTTAGTTTAGGTTAGGTAAAGTAAGGTTAATTTAGGTTAGGTTAGTGTAGTTTAGTTTAGTTTAGCTGAATTTTGTTTAGTTTAGTTTAATTTAGGTTACGTTAGGTTAGTTTAGTTTAGTTTAGTGTATGTTAGGTTAGGTTAGGTTAGTTTAGTTTAGTTTAGTTTATAGTTTAGTTTAGTTTAGTTTATAATTTATTTTATAATTTAGTTTAGTTTTGTTTATAGTTTAGTTTGCAGTTTAGTTTAGTTTAGTTTAGTTAAAATTTTAGTTTAGTTTATTTTAGTTTAGGTTAGGTTACGGAAGGTTAGGTTAGGTTAGGTTAGTTTAGATTAGTTTGGTTTATGTAAAGTTAGGTTAGGTTAGTTTAGTATAGTTTAGTTTACTTTTATTTACAGTTTAGTTAAATTTAGTTTATAGTTCAGTTTGTAGTTTAGTTTAGTTTAGGTTAGGTTGGGTTTGTTCAGTTTAGTTTAGTTTGGGTTAGGTTGGGTTAGTTTAGTTTAGTTTACAGTTTAGTTTATTCTTTAGTTTATAGTGTAGTTTATAGTTTAGTTTAATTTAGTGTAGTTTAGTTTGGTTCATTTTAGTATAGTTTCGTTTACGTTAGGTTATGTTAGATTAGGTTAGGTTAGGTGAGCTTACTTTAGTTTAGTTTAGGTTAGGTTAGGTTAGGTTAGTTTAGTTTAGTTAAGTTTAGTTTAATTTAGTCTAGTTTAGTTTAGTATAGGTTATAGTTTAGGTAATCGTTTAGTTTAGTTTAGATTAGTTTAGTTTAGATTAGTTTAGTTTAATTTACTTTAGTTTATAGTTTAGTTTATTTAAGTTTGTACTTTAATTTAGAGTAGTTTAGTTTAGTTAAGGTTGGGTTATGTTAGATTAGGTTAGATTAAGTTAGTTTGGTTTAATTTAGTCTAGTTAAATTTAGTTTAGTTATACTTTGGTTTAGTTTAGTTTAGTTTATAGATTAGTTTAGTTTTCTTTATAGTTAAGTTTATAGTTTAGTATAGTTTAGTTTAGTTTAATTTAGTTTAGCTAAGTTTAGTTTAGTTTAGTTTAGTTTAGTTTAGTTTTGGGTAGGTTATGTTAGGTTAGGTTAGGTTAGTTTAGTTTAGTTTAGGTTAGGTTAGGTTAGGTTAGTTTAGTTTAGTTGAGTTTAGTTTAGTTTAGGTTAGGTTAGGTTAGGTAAGGTTAGGTTAGGTAAGGTTAGGTTAGTTTAGTTTAGTCTAGTTTATGTTAGGTTAGGTTAGTTTAGTTTAGTTTAGTCTAAGTTAGGTTTCGCTAGGGTAAGTTAGGTTAGGTTAGTTTGGATTAGTTTAGTTTAGTTTATATTTTAGTTTACTTTAGTTTATTATTTAATTTAGTGTAGTTTAGTTTATAGTTTCGTTTATAGTTTTGTTTGGTTTAGTTTAGTTTTTTTTAGTTTAGCTTAGATTAGTTTAGTTTGTCTTAGGTTAGGTTAGATTAGGTAAGATTAGTTTAATTTAGTTGAGTTTATTTTATATTTTAGTTTAGTTTAGTCTATAGTTCAGTTAGGTTAGCTTAATTTAGTTTAGTTTAGTTTAGGTTAGCTTAGGTTAGGTTAGTTTATTTAACTTTCGTTTAGTTTAGTTTAGTTTAGTTTATTGTTTAGTTTATAGTTTAGTTTATATTAGTTTAGTTTATAGTTTAATTTATAATTTAGTTTACTTTAGTTTAATTTAGTTTACAGTTGGTTAGGTTAAGTTAGGTTAGGTTAGGTTAATTTAGTTTAGTTGAGTTTAATTTAGTTTAGTTTAGTTTATAGTTTAATTTATAGTTTAGTTTAGTTTACCTTATAGTTTAGTTTAGTTAATTTATACTTTAATTTAGTTTAGTTTAGTTTAATTTAGTTTAGTTTAGTTCATAGTTTTGTTTATAGTTTAGTTTAGTTTAGTTTAGTTTAGTTTAGGTTATGTTAGGTTAGTTTGGTTTAGTTTAGTTTGGGTTAGGTTAGGCTAGGGTAGGTAAGTTTAATTTAGTTTAGTTTAATTTAGTAAAAATTAGTTTGTAGTTTAGTTTATAGTTTAGTTTGTAGTTTAGTTTAGTTTAGTTTGGTTTGGTTTAGTTTAGTTTAGGTTAAGTAATGTTTGGTTCGTTTTGTTTAATTTAGTTTAGATTAGGTTACGTTAGATTAGGTTAGGGTAGTTAAGTTTAGTTTAATTGAATTTATTTTGTAGTTTAATCTATAGTTTAGTTTAGTTTACTTTATAGTTTAGTTTAGTTAATTTATAGTTTATTTTATTTTAGTTTAATGTAGATTAATTTAGTTTACTTTACTTTATAGTTTTGTTTATAGTTTAGTTTAGTTAAGTTTAGGTTAATTTATGTTAGGTTTGTTTAGTTTAGTTTAGTTTAGGTTAGGTTAGGTTAGGATAGGTTAGTGTAGTTTAGTTTAGTTTAGCTGAATTTTGTTTAGTTTAGTTTAGTTTAGGTTACCTTAGGTTAGTTTAGTTTAGTGTATGTTAGGTTAGGTTAGGTTAGTTTAATTTAGTTTAGTTTATTTCAGTTTATAGTTTAGTTTAGTTTAGTATATAATTTATTTTATAATTTAGTATACTTTAGTTTATAGATTAGTTTATTGTTTAGTTAATATTTTAGTTTATTTTAGTTTACGTTTGGTTAGGTTAGGCAAGGTTAGGTTAGGTTAGGTTAGTTTAGTTTAGTTTAGTTTATGTAAGGTTAGGTTAGGTTAGTTTGGTATAGTTTAGTTTAGTTTAGTTTTGTTTATAGTTTAGTTTAGTTTAGTTTATTGTTCATTTTATAGTTTATTTTAGTTTAGTTTAGGTTAGGTTGGGTTAGTTTAGTTTAGTTTAGGTTAGGTTAGGTTAAGTTACGTTAATTTAGTTTAGTATAGTTTAGTTTAGTTTAGTTTAGTTTATAGTTTAGTTCATTTTATTTTATAGTTTAGTTTATAGTTTGGTTTAGTTTAGTTTTGTTTAGTTAATTTAGGTTAGATTAGGTTAGATTAGAGTAGTTTAGTTTAGGTTAGGTTATGATAGGTTAGTGCAGTTTAATTTAATTTAGTTTAGTTTAGTTGAATTTAATTTAGTTTAGTTAGGTCAGTTTAGGTAAGTTAGGTTAGTTTAGTTTAGTATAGGTTAGGTTACGTTAGGTAAGTTTAATTCAGTTTAGTTTAGTTTAGTTTATAGTTTAATTTATAGTTTTGCTTATAGTTAATTTAGTTTTGTTTAGTTTAGTTTAGTTTAGGTTAAATTATTTTAGGTTAGTTTAGTTTAGTTTAGGTTAGGTAAGGTTGGGTTAGGTTAGTGTAGTTTCATTAATTTAGTTTATTTTAGTTTAGTTTAGTATGTAGTTCAATTAAGTTTTGTTTTGTTTAATTTAGTTTTGTTTATAGTTTAGTTGAGTTTAGGTTAGTTTAGTTGAGTTTTGCCTAGTTTAGTTTAGTTTAGGTTAGGTTAGGTTAGGTTAGTTTATTTTAGTTTAGAATAGGTTATGATAGATTAGGTTAGATTAGGTTGGTTTGGTTTAGTTTAGTCTAGTTAAGTTTAGTTTAGTTTATACTTTAGTTTAGTTTAGTTTATTTTATAGTTTAGTTAAGTTTTGTTTATAGTTTAGTTTGCAGTTTAGTATAGTTTAGTTTAGTTTAATTTAGTTTAGCTAAGTTTAGTTTAGATTAGTTTAGTTTAGTTTATAGTTCAATTTATAATTTAGTTTAGTTTAGTTTAGTTTAATTTAGTTTAGAGTAGGTTAGGTTAGGTTAGTTTAGTTTAGTTTAGTTTAGTTTAGGTTAGGTTAGGTTAGTTTAATTTATTTGAGTTTAATTTAGTTTAGTTTAGTTTATAGTTTAATTTATAGTTTAGTTTAGTTTACTTTATAGTTTAGTTTAGTTAATTTATAGTTTAATTTAGTTTAGTTTATTTTAATTTAGTTTCGTTTAGTTTATAGTTTGGTTTATAGTTTCGCTTAGTTTAGTTTAGTTTAGTTTAGTTTAGGTTAAGTTATGTTAGGTTAGTTTAGTTTAGTTTAGTTCAGGTTCGGTTAGGTTAGGTTAGGTAAGTTTAATTTAGTTCAGTTTAAATAGTTAAGTTTAGTTTATAGCTTAGTTTATAGTTTAGTTTGTAGTTTAGTTTAGTTTAGTTTAGTTTAGTTTAGGTTAAGTTATGTTAGATTCATTTAGTTTAATTTAGTTTAGATTAGGTTAGGTTAGGTTAGGGTATTTAAGTTTAGTTTAGTTGAATTTAGTTTAGTTTAGTTCAGTTTAGGTTAGGTTAGGTTAGTTTATTTTAGTTGAGTTTAGGTTAGGTTAGGTTAGGTTAGGTTAGTTTAGTTTAGTTTAGTTTATTTAAGTGTAGTTTACATTATAGTTCAGTTTAGTTTAGTTTTGTTTAATTTAGTTTAGTTTATAGTTTAGTTGAGTTTAGGTTAGTTTAGTTGAGTTTAGTTTAGTTTAGTTTATTTTAGGTTAGGTTAGGTTAGTTTGGCTTAGTTTAATCTAGTTAGAAGTTAGTTTATTTTAGTTTAGTTTATAGTTTAGTTTAGTTTTGTTTATAGTTCAGTTTATAGTTTAGTATAGTTTAGTTTAGTTTAATTTAGTTTAGCTAAGTTTAGTTTAGTTTAGTTTAGTTTAGTTTTGGGTAGGTTTTTTTAGGTTAGGTTAAGTTAGTTTAGTTTAGTTTAGGTTAGGTTAGGTTAGGTAAGGTTAGTTTAGTTTAGTGGAGTTTAGTTTAGGTTAGGTTAGGTTAAGTAATATTAGGTTAGGTTAGGTTAGTTTAGTTTAGTTTAGTTATATGTTAGGTTAGGTTAGTTTAGTTTAGTTTAGTTTTGTTTATAGTTTAGTTTAGTTTATTTTATAGTTTAGTTTATAGTTTAGTTAGTTTAGTTTATAGTTTAATTTAGTTTAGTTTAGTTTAGTTTAGTTTAGTTTAATTTAGGTTAATTTAGTTTAGTTTAGTTTAGGTTACGTTAAGTTAGGTTAGGTTAGGTTAGTTTAGTTTAGTATAATTTAGTTTAGCTTAAAATATAGTATCTTTAGTTTAAAGTTTAGTTCATAGTTTTCTTTAAATTAGTTTAGTTTAGGTTAGGTTAGAGTAGTTTACTTTAGTTTAGTTTAGTTTAGTGTAGGTTAGATTAGGTTAGGTTAGTGTAGTTTAGTTTAATTTAGTTTAGTTGAATTTAATTTAGTTTAGTTTAGTTTAGGTTAGGTTAGGTTAGTTTAGGTTAGATTTAGTTAGGTTAGTGTAGTTTAGTTTAGTTTAGTTTAGTTTGTAGTTTAGTTTAGTTTAGTGTAGTTTAGTTTGGTTTAGTTTTGTTTAGTTTAGTTTACTTCAGTTTCGTTAGGTTAGGTTATGTTAGATTAGGTTAGCTTGGGTTAGCTTAGTTTAGTTTTGTTTACTTTCGGTTAGGTTAGGATAGGTTAGGTTAGTTTAGGTTAGAAATAGTTAGGTTTGTGTAGTTTAGTTTAGTTTAGTTTGTAGTTTAGTTTAGTTTAGTGTAGTTTAGTTAAGTTTAGTTTAGTTTATAGTTTAGTTCAGTTTAGTTTATAGCTTAGTTTAGTTTAGTTTATTTTAGGGTAGCTTATGTTAGGTTAGGTTTAGTTAGTTTAGTTTATAGTTTAATTTATGGTTTACTTTAGTTTATAGTTTAGTTTATAGTTTAGTTTAGTTTAGTTTATAATAATTTAGTTTAGGTTAGGTTGGGATGGTTTAGTTTAGTTTAGTTTAGGTTAGGTTAGGTTGACTAGGTTAAGTTATGTTAGGTTCATTTAGTTTAATTCAGTTTAGATTAGGTTAGGTTAGGTTAGGGTATTTAAGTTTAGTTTAGTTGAATTTAGTTTAGTTTAGTTCAGTTTAGGTTAGGTTAGGTTAGTTTATTTTAGTTGAGTTTAGGTTAGTTTAAGTTACGTTATTTTGTTGAGTTTGGTTTAGTTTAGTTTAGTTTAGTTTAGTTTCGTTTAGCTTAGGTTATGTTACATTAGGTTAGCTTAGGTTAGCTTAGTTTACCCTGGTTTAGTTTAGGTTAGGTAAGGTTAGAATAGGTTAGTTAAGTTTAGTTTAGTTTAGTTTAGTTAGGTTTAGTTTAGTTTATAGTTTAGTTTAGTTTAGTTTATAGTTTAGTTTATTGTTTAGTTAAGATTATAGTTTAATTTATAGTTTAGTTTAGATTAGTTTAGTTTAATTTAGTATAGCTTTCTTTAGTTTCGTTTAGTTTACCTTAGTTTAGGATATGTTAGGTTAGGTTAGGGTAGGTTAGGTTTGTTTAATTTAGTTTAGGTTAGGTTAGGTTACGTTAGGTTAGGTTAGGTTAGGTTAAGTTAGGTTAGTTTAGAATAGTTTAGTTTAGTATAAATTAGTTTATAGTTTAGTTTAGTTTAGTTTATAGTTTAATTTAGTTTAGTTTAGTTTAATTTAGTTTAGTTTAGTTTACGTTAGGTTAAGTTAGGTAAGTTTAATTTAGTTTAGTTTAGTTTAGTTAAGTTTAGTTTATAGTTCAGTTTATAGTTTGGTTTGCAGTTTAGTTTAGTTTAGTTCAGTTTAGGTTAAGTTATGTTAGGTTCGTTTATTTTAATTTAGTTTAGATTAGGTTAGGTTATATTAGGTTAGGTTAGGGTAGTTTAGTTTAGTTTAGTTTAGCTTAATTTAGTTTAGTTTAGTTCAGTTTAGGTTAGGTTAAGTTAGGTTAGGTTAGTTTAGATTAATTTAGTATATAGTTTAGTTTATTTTAGTTTATAGTTTCATTTTCTTTAGTTTAGTTTAGGTTAGGTTAAGTTAGGTTAATTTAGTTTAGTTTAGGTTAGTTTAGGTGAGGTTAGGTTAGGTCAGTTTATTTCTATTTAGTTTATTGAAGTTTATAGTTTAGTTTAGTTTATGGTTTAGTTTATAGTTCAGATTAGTTTAGAGTAGTATAGTTTGGTTTAGTTTACTTTAGTTTAGTTTAGTTTCTTTTAGGTTAGGTTATGTTAGGATAGGTTAGGTTAGGCTAGCTTAGTTTAGTTTAGTTCAGTATTTATTAGGTTAGGTTAGGTTAGTTAATATTAGTTTACTTTAGTTTAGTTAAGTTTAGTTATGTTTATAGATTAGTTTAGTTTAGTTTCGTTTATAGTTTATATTATAGTTTAGTTTAGTTTATAGTTTCGTTTATAGTTTAATTTAGTTTAGTATATTTTAATTTAGTTTAGCTTAGTTTAGTTAGTTTAGGTTAGTTTAGTTTAGGTTAGGTTATGTTAGGTTGGTTTAGAATAGTTTAGTTTAGGTTTGGTAAAGTTAAGTAAGTATAATTTAGTTAATTTTGGTTTAAAATAGTTTATAGTTTAGTTTATAGTTTAGTTTAGTTTATAGTTTAGTTCATAGTTTAGTTAATTTAGTATAGTTTAGTTTAGTTTATGTTAGGTTAGTTTAGTTTAGTTTAGTTTAGGTCAGTTGAGGTTATTTAGTTAGGTTAGGTTAGTTTAGATTATTTTAAATTAGTTTAGTTTAGTTTATAGTTTAGTTTAGTTTAGTTTATAGTTTAATTTACTTTAGTTTAGTTTAATTTATTTTCGTTTAGTTTAGTTTTCGTTAGGTTATATTAGGTTAATTTAGTTTAGTTTAGTTTAGGTTAGGTTAAGTTAGGTAAGTTTAAATTAGTTAAGTTTGGTTTTGTTTAGTTTATAGTTTTGTTTATAATTTAGTTTAGTTTTGTTTTGTTTAGGATAGGTAACGTTAGGTTAGGTTATGTTAGATTAGGTTATGTTAGGTTAGTTTAATTTAGTTTAATTTAGTTTATGTTAGTTTAGGTTAGTTTAGTTGAGTTTAGTATTGTTTATAGTTTAGTTTACTTAGTTTATAGTTTAGTTTAGTTTAGTATATAGTTTAATTTAGTTTAATTTAGTTTAGTTTAATTTAATTTAGGTTAGGTTAGTTTAGTTTAGTCTAGGTAAGGTTAGGGTAATTTAGTGTATTTAGTTTAGTTTATTAAGTTTAGTTTAGTTTAGTTTATAGTTTAGTTTAGTTTAGTTTAGTTTATAGTTTAGTTTAGTTTAGTTTAGTTTAGTTTTTAGTTTATAGTTTATAGTTTAGTTTATAGTTTTGTTTAGTTTAGTTTAGTTTAGTTTAGGTTATTTTAGGTTAGGTTAGAGTAGTTTATTTTAGTATAGTGTAGTTTACTTTTGCTAATAGTTTAGTTTAGTTTAGTTTATATATCAGTTTATAGTTCAGTTTAGTTTAGTTTAGTTTAAGTTAGGTTGGGTTAGTTTAGTTTATTATAGGTTAGGTTAGGTTAGGTAAGTTTAATTCAGTTTAGTTTAGTTTAGTTTATAGTTTAATTTATATATTTGTTTATAGTTAATTTAGTTTAGTTTAGGTTAAATTGTGTTAGGTTAGTTAAGTTTAGTTTAGTTTAGGTTAGGTTAGGTCGGGTTAGGTTAGTGTAGTTTAATTTAATTTAGTTGAATATAGTTTAGTTAAGTTTAGTTTAGGTTACGTTAGGTTAGTTTAGTTTAGTTTAGTTTAGGTGAGGTTTGGTTAGGTTAGTTTAGTTCTGTTAATTTATTTTAGTTTATACATAAGTTTAGTTTAGTTTATAGTTTAGTTTATAGTTTAGTGTAATTTAGTGTAATTTAATTTTGTTTAAGTTAGGTTAGGTTAGGTTAGTTTGGTTTCGTTTAGTCTAGTTAAGTTTAGTTTAGCTTATTTTATAGTTTAGATTTGTTTTGTTTATAGTTTAGTTTGCAGTTTAGTATAGTTTAGTTTAGTTTAATTTAGTTTAGGTTAAGTAAGGTTAGGTTAGGTTAGTTTAGTTTAGTTTAATTTATGTTAGGTTAGGTTAGGTTAGGTTAGTTTAGTTAACTTTGGTTTAGTTTAGTTTAGTTTTGTTTAGTTTATAATTTAGTTTTAAGCTTAGTTTAGTTTAGTTTAGTTTATAGTTTAATTTATAATTTGGTTTACTTTAGTTTAATTTAGTTTATAGTAGGTTAGGTTAGGTTAGGTTAGATTAGTTTAGTTTAGGTTTGGTTAAGTTAGGGTTTAGTTTACTTTATGGTTTAGTTTAGTTAATTTATAGTTTAATTTACTTTAGTTTAGTCTAGTTTAATTTAGTTTACTTTAATTAATAGTTTTGTTTATAGTTTAGTTTAGTTTAGTTTAGTTTAGGTTAGGTTATGTTAGATTATGTTAGGTTAGGTTAGTTTGGTTTAGTTTAGTCTAGTTAAGTTTAGTTTAGTTTATTTTATACTTTAGTTTAGTTTTGTTGATAGTTTGGTGTGCAGTTTAGTATAGTTTAGTTTAGTTTAATTTATATTAGGTTAAGAAAGGTTAGGGTAGGTTAGTTTAATTTAGTTTAGTGTTTGTTATGTTAGGTTAGTTTAGTTTAGTTTTGTTTATAGTTTAGTTTAATTTATATTATAATTTAGTTTATAGTTTATTTTAGTTTAGTTTGTAGTTTAATTTAGTTTAGTTTAGTTTAGTTTAGGTTAGGTTAGGTTAGGTTAGTTTAGTTTAGTAGAGTTTAGTTTAGTTTAAAATATAGTATCTTTAGTTTATAGTTTAGTTCATAGTTTTATTTAGTTTTATTTAGTTTAGTTTAGGTTAGGTTAGAGTAGCTTAGTTTAGTTTAGTTTAGTTTAAAATATAGTATCTTTAGTTTATAGTTTAGTTCATAGTTTTGTTTAGTTTAGTTTAGTTTAGGTTAGGTTAGAGTAGCTTAATTTAGTTTAGTTTACGTTAGAATAGGTTAGGTTAGTGTAGTTTAGTTTAGTTTAGTTTAATTTAATTTAGTTTTGTTTAGTTTAGTTTAGGTTAGGTTAGGTTAGTTTAATTTAGTATAGGTTAGGTTAAGTTAGGTAAGGGTAGTTTAGTTTTTAGTTTAGTTTAGTTTAGTTTAGTTTAGGTTAAGTTATGTTACGTGCGTTTAGTTTAATTTAGATTAGATTAGGTTACGTTAGATTAGGTTAGGGTAGTTGAGTTTACTTTAGTTGAATTAAGTTTATAGTTTAATTTATATTTTAGTTTAATTTACTTTATAGTTTAGTTTAGTTAATTTATAGTTTAATTTACTTTAGTTTAGTCTAGTTTAATTTAGTTTACTTTAATTTATAGTTTTGTTTATAATTTAGTTTAGTTTGTTTAGTTTAGGTTAATTTACGTTAGGTTGGGTTAGTTTAGTTTATTTTAGGTTAGGTTAGGTTAGGTTAGTGTAGTTTAGTTTAGTTTAGCTAAATTTTGTTTAGTTTAGTTTAGTTTAGGATACTTTAGGTTAGTTTAGTTTAGTTTAGTTTAGTGTATGTTAGTTTAGGTTAGGCTAGATTAATTTAGTTTAGTTTATTTTAGTTTATAGTTTAGTTTAGTTTAGTTTATACTTTATTTTATGGTTTAGTATACTTTAGTTTATAGGTTAGTTTATAGTTTAGTTAACATTTTAGTTTAGTTTAGTTTAGATTAGGTTAGAGAAGGTTAGGTTAGGTTAGGTTAGTTTATTTTAGTTTAGTTTATGTAAGCTTAGGTTAGGTTAGTTTGGTATAGTTTAGTTTAATTTAGTTTTGTTTATAGTTTAGTTTAGTTTAGTTTATAGTTCAGTTTATAGTTTAGTATAGTTTAGTTTTGTTTAGGTTAGGTTGGGTTAGTTTAGTTTAGTTTAGGTTAGGTTAGGTTAAGTTAGGTTAGTATAGTTTAGTATAGTTAAGTTTAGTTTAGTTTAGTTTATAGTTTAGTTTATTTTATTTTATAGTTTATTTTATAGTTTTGTTTAGCTTAGTTTAATTTAGTTAGTTTAGGTTAGGTTAGGTTAGATTAGTTTAGTTTAGGTTAGGTTATGATAGGTTAGTGCAGTTTAATTTAATTTACTTTAGTTTAGTTGAATTTAATTTATTTTTGTTAAGTCAGTTTAGGTAAGTTAGGTTAGTTTAATTTAGTATAGGTTAGGTTAGGTTAGGTAAGTTTAATTCAGTATAGTTTAGTTTAGTTTATAGTTTAATTTATAGTTTTGTTTTTAGTTAGTTTACTTTAGTTTAGTTTAGTTTAGGTTAAATTATGTTAGGTTAATTTAGTTTAGTTTAATTTATGTTAGGTTAGGTTGGGTTAAGTTAGTGTAGTTTCATTTAGTTTGGTTTATTTTAGTTTAGTTTAATATGTTGTTCCGTTTAGTTTAGTTTTGTTTAATTTAGTTTAGTTTATAGTTTAGTTGAGTTTAGGTTAGTTTAGTTGAGTTTAGTTTAGGTTTGGTTAGGTTAGGTTAGATTAGTTTTGTTTAGGATAGGTTATGTTAGATTAGGTTAGGTTAGGTTAGTTTGGTTTAGTTTAGTCTAGTTAAGTTTAGTTTAGTTTATACTTTAGTTTCGTTTAGTTTATTTTATAGTTTAGTTAAGCTTTGTTTATACATTTGTTTGCAGTTTAGTATAGTTTAGTTTAGTTTAATTTAGTTTAGTTTAGTTTAGTTTATTTTAGTTTCGTCTAGTTTATAGTTTTGTTTATAGTTTAGCTTAGTTTAGTTTAGTTTAGTTTAGGTTAATTTATGTTAGGTTAGTTTAGTTTATTTTAGGTCGGTTAGGTTAGGTTAGGTAAGTTTAATTTAGTTCAGTTTAGTTTAGTTAAGTTTAGTTTATAGTTTATAGTTTAGTTTAGGTTAAGTTATGTTAGGGTCGTTTAGTTTAATTTAGTTTAGATTAGGATAGGTTAGGTTAGGGTAGTTAAGTTTAGTTTAGTTGAATTTAGTTTAATTTAGTTCAGTTTAGGTTACGTTAGGTTAGTTTAGTTTAGTTTAGTTTAGGTTAGGTTAGGTAAGTTTAATTCAGTTTAGTTTAGTTTAGTTTATAGTTTAATTTATAGTTTTGCTTATAGTTAATTTAGTTTTGTTTAGTTTAGTTTAGTTTAGGTTAAATTATTTTAGGTTAGTTTAGTTTAGTTTAGTTTAGGTTAGGTTAGGTTGGGTTAGGTTAGTGTAGTTTCATTAATTTAGTTTATTTTAGTTTAGTTTAGTATGTAGTTCAATTAAGTTTTGTTTTGTTTAATTTAGTTTAGTTTATAGTTTAGTTGAGTTTAGGTTAGTTTAGTTGAGTTTTGCCTAGTTTAGTTTAGTTTAGGTTAGGTTAGGTTAGGTTAGTTTATTTTAGTTTAGAATAGGTTATGATAGATTAGGTTAGATTAGGTTGGTTTGGTTTAGTTTAGTCTAGTTAAGTTTAGTTTAGTTTATACTTTAGTTTAGTTTAGTTTATTTTATAGTTTAGTTAAGTTTTGTTTATAGTTTAGTTTGCAGTTTAGTATAGTTTAGTTTAGTTTAATTTAGTTTAGCTAAGTTTAGTTTAGATTAGTTTAGTTTAGTTTATAGTTCAATTTATAATTTAGTTTGGTTTAGTTTAGTTTAATTTAGTTTAGAGTAGGTTAGGTTAGGTTAGTTTAGTTTAGTTTAGTTTAATTTAGGTTAGGTTAGCTTAGTTTAATTTATTTGAGTTTAATTTAGTTTAGTTTAGTTTATAGTTTAATTTATAGTTTAGTTTAGTTTACTTTATAGTTTAGTTTAGTTAATTTATAGTTTAATTTAGTTTAGTTTATTTTAATTTAGTTTCGTTTAGTTTATAGTTTGGTTTATAGTTTCGCTTAGTTTAGTTTAGTTTAGTTTAGTTTAGGTTAAGTTATGTTAGGTTAGTTTAGTTTAGTTTAGTTCAGGTTCGGTTAGGTTAGGTTAGGTAAGTTTAATTTAGTGCAGTTTAAATAGTTAAGTTTAGTTTATAGCTTAGTTTATAGTTTAGTTTAGTTTATAGTTTCATTTATAGTTAAGTTTAGTTTAGTTTAGTTTAATTTACTTTAGTTTAGTTTATTTTAGGGTAGCTTATGTTAGGTTAGGTTAGTTTATAGTTTAATTTATAGTTTAGTTTAGTTTATAGTTTAGTTCAGTTTATAATAGTTTAGTTTAGGTTAGGTTGGGTTAGTTTAGTTTAGTTTAGTTTAGGTTAGGTTAAGTAATGTTTGGTTCGTTTTGTTTAATTTAGTTTAGATTAGGTTACGTTAGATTAGGTTAGGGTAGTTAAGTTTAGTTTAATTGAATTTATTTTGTAGTTTAATTTATAGTTTAGTTTAGTTTACTTTATAGTTTAGTTTAATTAATTTATAGTTTATTTTATTTTAGTTTAATCTAGTTTAATTTAGTTTACTTTAGTTTATAGTTTTGTTTATAGTTTAGTTTAGTTTAGTTTAGGTTAATTTATGTTAGGTTTGTTTAGTTTAGATTAGTTTAGGTTAGGTTAGGTTAGGATAGGTTAGTGTAGTTTAGTTTAGTTTTGCTGAATTTTGTTTAGTTTAGTTTAGTTTAGGTTACCTTAGGTTAGTTTAGTTTAGTGTATGTTAGGTTAGGTTAGGTTAGTTTAATTTAGTTTAGTTTATTTCAGTTTATAGTTTAGTTTAGATTAGTTTATAATTTATTTTATAATTTAGTATACTTTAGTTTATAGATTAGTTTATTGTTTAGTTAATATTTTAGTTTATTTTAATTTACGTTAGGTTAGGTTAGGCAAGGTTAGGTTAGGTTAGGTTAGGTTAGTTTAGTTTAGTTTAGTTTATGTAAGGTTAGGTTAGGTTAGTTTGGTATAGTTTAGTTTAGTTTAGTTTTGTTTATAGTTTAGTTTAGTTTAGTTTATTGTTCAGTTTATAGTTTATTTTCGTTTAGTTTAGGTTAGGTTGGGTTAGTTTAGTTTTGTTTAGGTTAGGTTAGGTTAAGTTACGTTAATTTAGTTTAGTATAGTTTAGTTTAGTTTAGTTTAGTTTATAGTTTAGTTCATTTTATTTTATAGTTTAGTTTATAGTTTGGTTTAGTTTAGTTTTGTTTAGTTAATTTAGGTTAGATTAGGTTAGGTTAGAGTAGTTTAGTTTAGGTTAGGTTATGATAGGTTAGTGCAGTTTAATTTAATTTAGTTTAGTTTAGTTGAATTTAATTTAGTTTAGTTAGGTCAGTTTAGGTAAGTTAGGTTAGTTTAGTTTAGTATAGGTTAGGTTACGTTAGGTAAGTTTAATTCAGTTTAGTTTAGTTTAGTTTATAGTTTAATTTATAGTTTTGCTTATAGTTAATTTAGTTTTGTTTAGTTTAGTTTAGTTTAGGTTAAATTATTTTAGGTTAGTTTAGTTTAGTTTAGTTTAGGTTAGGTTAGGTTGGGTTAGGTTAGTGTAGTTTCATTAATTTAGTTTATTTTAGTTTAGTTTAGTATGTAGTTCAATTAAGTTTTGTTTTGTTTAATTTAGTTTAGTTTATAGTTTAGTTGAGTTTAGGTTAGTTTAGTTGAGTTTTGCCTAGTTTAGTTTAGTTTAGGTTAGGTTAGGTTAGGTTAGTTTATTTTAGTTTAGAATAGGTTATGATAGATTAGGTTAGATTAGGTTGGTTTGGTTTAGTTTAGTCTAGTTAAGTTTAGTTTAGTTTATACTTTAGTTTAGTTTAGTTTATTTTATAGTTTAGTTAAGTTTTGTTTATAGTTTAGTTTGCAGTTTAGTATAGTTTAGTTTAGTTTAATTTAGTTTAGCTAAGTTTAGTTTAGATTAGTTTAGTTTAGTTTATAGTTCAATTTATAATTTAGTTTAGTTTAGTTTAGTTTAATTTAGTTTAGAGTAGGTTAGGTTAGGTTAGTTTAGTTTAGTTTAGTTTAGTTTAGGTTAGGTTAGGTTAGTTTAATTTATTTGAGTTTAATTTAGTTTAGTTTAGTTTATAGTTTAATTTATAGCTTAGTTTAGTTTACTTTATAGTTTAGTTTAGTTAATTTTTTAGTTTAATTTAGTTTAGTTTAGTTTAATTTAGTTTCGTTTAGTTTATAGTTTGGTTTATAGTTTCGCTTAGTTTAGTTTAGTTTAGTTTAGGTTAAGTAATGTTAGGTTAGTTTAGTTTAGTTTAGTTCAGGTTCGGTTAGGTTAGGTTAGGTAAGTTTAATTTAGTTCAGTTTAAATAGTTAAGTTTAGTTTATAGTTTAGTTTATAGTTTAGTTTGTAGTTTAGTTTAATTTAGTTTAGTTTAGTTTAGGTTAAGTTATGTTAGGTTCATTTAGTTTAATTTAGTTTAGATTAGGTTAGGTTAGGTTAGGGTATTTAAGTTTAGTTTAATTGAATTTAGTTTAGTTTAGTTCAGTTTAGGTTAGGTTAGGTTAGTTTATTTTAGTTGAGTTTAGGTTAGGTTAGGTTAGGTTAGGTTAGTTTAGTTTAGTTTAGTTTATTTAAGTGTAGTTTAGATTATAGTTCAGTTTAGTTTAGTTTTGTTTAATTTAGTTTAGTTTATAGTTTAGTTGAGTTTAGGTTAGATTAGTTGAGTTTAGTTTAGTTTAGTTTAGTTTATTTTAGGTTAGGTTAGGTTAGTTTGGCTTAGTTTAGTCTAGTTAGAGGTTAGTTTATTTTAGTTTAGTTTATAGTTTAGTTTAGTTTTGTTTAAAGTTTAGTTTATAGTTTAGTATAGTTTAGTTTAGTTTAATTTAGTTTAGCTAAGTTTAGTTTAGTTTAGTTTTGGGTAGGTTTTTTTAGGTTAGGTTAAGTTAGTTTAGTTTAGTTTAGGTTAGGTTAGGTTAGGTAAGGTTAGTTTAGTTTAGTTGAGTTTAGTTTAGGTTAGGTTAGGTTAAGTAAGATTAGGTTAGGTTAGGTTAGTTTAGTTTAGTTTAGTTTATGTTAGGTTAGGTTAGTTTAGTTTTGTTTATAGTTTAGTTTAGTTTATTTTATAGTTTAGTTTATAGTTTAGTTAGTTTAGTTTATAGTTTAATTTAGTTTAGTTTAGTTTAGTTTAGTTTAATTTAGGTTAATTTAGTTTAGTTTAGTTTAGGTTAGGTTAAGTTAGGTTAGTTTAGTTTAGTTTAGTATAATTTAGTTTAGCTTAAAATATAGTATCTTTAGTTTATAGTTTAGTTCATAGTTTTCTTTAGATTAGTTTAGTTTAGGTTAGGTTAGAGTAGTACACTTTAGTTTAGTTTAGTTTAGTTTAGGTTAGATTAGGTTAGGTTAGTGTAGTTTAGTTTAATTTAGTTTAGTTGAATTTAATTTAGTTTAATTTAGTTTAGGTTAGGTTAGGTTAGTTTAGGTTAGATTTAGTTAGGTTAGTGTAGTTTAGTTTAGTTTAGTTTAGTTTGTAGTTTCGTTTAATTTAGTGTAGTTTAGTTTGGTTTAGTTTTGTTTAGTTTAGTTTACTTCAGTTTCGTTTAGGTTAGGTTATGTTAGATTAGGTTAGCTTGGGTTAGCTTAGTTTAGTTTTGTTTACTTTCGGTTAGGTTAGGATAGGTTAGGTTAGTTTAGGTTAGACTTAGTTAGGTTAGTGTAGTTAAGTTAGGTTTAGTTTAGTTTGTAGTTTAGTTTAGTTTAGTGTAGTTTAGTTGAGTTTAGTTTAGTTTATAGTTTAGTTCAGTTTAGTTTATAGCTTAGTTTAGTTTAGTTTATTTTAGGTTAGCTTATGTTAGGTTAGGTTTAGTTAGTTTAGTTTATAGTTTAATTTATGGTTTACTTTAGTTTATAGTTTAGTTTATAGTTTAGTTTAGTTTAGTTTATAATAGTTTAGTTTAGGTTAGGTTGGGACGGTTTAGTTTAGTTTAGTTTAGGTTAGGTTAGGTTGACTAGGTTAAGTTATGTTAGGTTAGTTTAGATTAGTTTAGTTTAGTTTAGTTTATAGCTTAGTTTACTTTAGTTTATTATTAAATTTAGTTTAGTTTAGTTTATAGTTTCATTTATAGTTTAGTTTGATTTAGTTCAGTTTAATTTAGTTTACCTTAGATAAGTTTAGTTTGTTTTAGGTTAGGTTAGGTTAGGTGAGGTTAGTTTAATTTAGTTTAGTTTAATTTAGTTTAGTTTAGTTTATAGTTTAGTTTAGTTAAGTTTATAGTTCAATTTATAGTTTAGTTTAGTTTAGTTTATAGTTTAGTTTATCGTTTAGTTTAGTTTAGTATAGTTTAGTTTAGTTTAGGTTAGAGTAGGTTAGTTTAGATTAGTTTAGTTTAGGGCAGTTTAGGTTAGTTTAAGTTACGTTATTTTGTTGAGTTTGGTTTAGTTTAGTTTAGTTTAGTTTAGTTTGTAGTTTAGTTTATAGTTTAGTTTATAGTTTAGTTTATAGTTTAGT
Source organism: Metallyticus violacea (assembly GCA_030762175.1). Classification (NCBI taxonomy): domain Eukaryota; kingdom Metazoa; phylum Arthropoda; class Insecta; order Mantodea; family Metallyticidae; genus Metallyticus; species Metallyticus violacea. The sequence goes on along the minus strand of CM060835.1, from coordinate 96,850,006 downwards.
TTAGATTAGTGTAGTATAGTTTGGTTTAATTTATTTTAGTTTAGTTTTGTTTAGTTTCGTTTAGCTTAGGTTATGTTACATTAGGTTAGCTTAGGTTAGCTTAGTTTACCCTGGTTTAGTTTAGGTTAGGTAAGGTTAGAATAGGTTAGTTAAGTTTAGTTTAGTTTAGTTAAGTTAGGTTTAGTTTTGTTTATAGTTTAGTTTAGATTAATTTAGTTTATAGTTCAATTTATAGTTTAATTTAGTTTATAGTTTAGTTTATCGTTTAGTTTAGTTTAGTTTAGTTTAGTATAGTTTAGGTTAGGTTAGTTTAGATTAGTTTAGTTAGGGTCAGTTTAGGTTAGGTTAAGTTAGGTTAGGTTAGTTTAGTTTTGTTTATAGTTTAGTTTATTTTAGTTTACATTTTATTATACAGCTCAGTATAGTTTAGTTTAGTATAGTATAGTTTACTTTAATTTAGGTTAGGTTGGGTTAGTTTAGTTTAGTTTATAGTTTAGTTTAGTTTAGTTTAAAGTTTAGTTTATCCTTTAGTTTATAGTGTAGTTTATAGTTTAGTTTAATTTAGTGTAGTTTAGTTGGGTTAGTTTAGTATAGTTTAGTTTACTTTAGGTTAGGTTAGATTATGTTAGGTTTGGTTAGCTTACTTTAGTTTAGTTTAGTTTAGGTTAGGTTAGGTTAGTATAGTTTAGTTAACTTTGGTTTAGTTTAGTTTAGTTTAGTTTATAGTTTAGTACATAGTTTAGTTTAGTTAAGTTTATAGTTTAATTTATAATTTATTTTAGTTTAGTTTAATTTAGTTTAGAGTAGGTTAGGATAGGTTAGGTTAGTTTAGTTTAGTTTAGGTTAGGTAAGGTTAGGTTAGGTTAATTTAGTTTAGTTTATAGTTTAGTTTAGTTTAGTTTATAATTTATTCTATAATTTAGTATACTTTAGTTTATAGATTAGTTTATAGTTTAGTTAAAATTTTAGTGTAGTTTATTTTAGTTTAGGTTAGGTTACGGAAGGTTAGGTTAGGTTAGTTTAGATTAGTTTGGTTTATGTAAAGTTAGGTTAGGTTAGTTTAGTATAGTTTAGTTTACTTTTGTTTACAGTTTAGTTAAGTTTAGTTTATAGGTCAGTTTATAGTTTAGTTTAATTTAGGTTAGGTTGGGTTAGTTCAGTTTAGTTTAGTTTGGGTTAGGTTAGGTCAGTTTAGTTTAGTTTACAGTTTAGTTTATTTTTAGTTTGTAGTGTAGTTTATAGTTTAGTTTAATTTAGTGTAGTTTAGTTTGGTTTAGTTTAGTATAGTTTCGTTTACATTAGGTTATATTAGATTGGGTTAGGTTAGGGTGGCTTACTTTAGTTTAGTTTAGTTTAAGTTAGGTTAGGTTAGGTTAGTTTAGTTTAGTTAAGTTTAGTTTAATTTAGTTTAGTTTAGTTTAGTTTAGTGTATAGTTTAGGTAATCGTTTAGTTTAGTTTAGATTAGTTTAGTTTAGGTCAGTTTAGTTTAGGTTAAGTTAGCTTAGGTTAGTTTAGATTAGTTTAGTTTAACTTAGTTTAGTTTATAGTTTAGTTCATTTTAGTTTGTATTTTAATTTAGATTAGTTTAGCTTAGTTTAGGTTGGGTTATGTTAGATTAGGTTAGATTAGGTTAGTTTGGTTTAGTTTAGTCTAGTTAAATTTAGTTTAGTTATACTTTAGTTTAGTTTAGTTTAGTTTATAGTTTAGTTTAGTTTCCTTTATAGTTAAGTATATAGTTTAGTATAGTTTAGTTTAATTTAATTTAGTTTAGCTAAGTTTAGTTTAGTTTAGTTTAGTTTTGGGTAGGTTATGTTAGGTTAGGTTAGGTTAGTTTAGTTTAGTTTAGGTTAGGTTAGGTTAGGTTAGGTTAGGTTAGGTTAGTTTAGTTTAGTTGCGTATAGTTTAGTTTAGGTTAGGTTAGGTAAGGTTATGTTAGGTTAGGTTAGTTTAGTTTAGTCTAGTTTATGTTAGGTTAGGTTAGTTTAGTTTAGTTTTGTTTTGTTTATAGATTAGTTTAGTTTAGTTTATAGTTTAGTTCATAGTTTATTTTAGTTTTATATATAGTTTAATTTAGTTTAGTTTAGTTTAATTTAGGTTAATTTAGTTCAGTTTAGGTTAGGTTAGGTTAGGTTAAGTTAGTTCAGTTTAATGTAGTTTAGTTTAGTTTAAAATATAGTATCTTTAGTTTATAGTTTAGTTCATAGTTTTGTTTAGTTTAGTTTAGTTTAGGTTAGGTTAGAGTGGTTTAGTTTAGTTTAGTTTAATTTAGTTTAGGTTAGATTAGGTTAAGTTAGTGTAGTTTAGTTTAGTTGAATTTGGTTACCTTAGTTTAGTTTAGGGTAGGTTAGGTTGGTTTAGTTTTAGTATAGGTTTGGTTCAGTTAGCTTAGGTTAGATTAGTTTAGTTTAGTTTAATTTAGTTTAGTTTATAGTTTAGTTTATTTTAGTTTGTAGTTTAATTTAGTTTAGTTTAGTTTAATTTATTTTAGGTTAGGTTAGGTTAGGCTAGTTTTGTTTAGTTTAGTTTGGGTTATGATTGATTAGGTTAGATTAGGTTAGTTTGGTTTAGTTTAGTCTAGTTAAATTTAGTTTATATATACTTTAGTTTAGTGTAGTTTAGTTTAAAGTTTAGTTTAGTTTTGTTTATAGTTAAGTTTATAATTTAGTATAGTTTAGTTTAGTTTAATATAGTTTAGCTAAGTTTAGTTTAGTTTAGTTTAGTTTAGTTTTGGGTAGGTTATGTTAGGTTAGGTTAGGTTTGTTTAGTTTAGTTTAGGTTAGTGTAGGTTAGGTTAGGTTAGTTTAGTTTAGTTGAGCTTAGTTTAGTTTAGGTTAGGTTAGGTAAGTTTAGGTTAGGTTGGGTTAGGTTAGTTTAATTCAGTCTAGTTTATGTTAGGTTAGGTTAGTTTAGTTTAGTTAGGTTTTGTTTATAGTTTAGTTCAGAGTTTATTTTAGTTTAATATATATTTTAATTTAGTTTAGTTTAGTTTAATTTAGGTTAATTTAGTTTAGTTTAGTTTAGGTTAAGTTAGGTTAGTTCAGTTTAGTATAGTTTAGTTTAGTTTAAAATATAGTATCTTTAGTTTATAGTTTTGTTTATAGTTTTGTTTAGTTTAGTTTAGTTTAGTTTAGGTTAGGTTAGAGTAGTTTTGTTTAGTTTAGTTTAATTTAGGTTACATTAGGTTAGGTTAGTGTAGTTTAGTTTAGTTTAGTTTAGTTGAATTTAGTTTAGTTTAGTTTAGTTTAGGGTAGGTTAGGTTGGTTTAGTTTTAGTATAATTTAGTTTCAGTTAGGTTAGGTTAGTTTAGTTTAGTTTAGTTTATAGTTTAGTTTATACTTTAGTTTATATTTTACTTTATAATTTAGTTTAGTTTAGTGTAGTTTAGTTTGGTTTAGTTTTGTTTAGTTAATTTTGTTTAGTTTCGTTTAGGTTAGGTTATGTTAGATTAGGTTAGATTACGTTAGGTAATCTTAGTTTAGTTTACTTTACTTTAAGTTAGGTTTGGTTAGGTTAGGTTAGTTAAGATTATTTTAGTTTGTTTATTTAGGTTTAGTTTAGTTTATAATTTAGTTCAGTTTAGTTTATAGCTTAGTTTATAGTTTAGTATAGTTTATAGTTTAATTTATAGTTAAGTTTAGTTTAGTTCAGTTTAATTAAGTTTAGCTTAGTTTAGTTTAGTTCAGTTTAGGTTATTTTAGGGTAGCTTATGTTAGGTTAGGTTAGGTTAGTTTAGTTTATAGTTTAATTTATAGTTTAGTTTAGTTTATAGTTTAGTTTATAGTTTAGTTTAGTTTAGTTTATAGTTTAGTTTATTTTAACTTATAATAGTTTAAGTTAGTTTAGGTTAGGTTAGGTTAGTTTACTTTAGTTTAGTTTAGGTTAGGTTAGGCTAGGTTAAGTTAGGTTAGGTTAGTTTAGATTAGTTTAGTTTAGTTTAATTTATAGTTTAGTTTATTTTAGTTTATTATTTAATATAGTTTAGTTTAGTTTATAGTTTCGTTTACAGCTTAGTTTGGTTTAGTTTAGTTTAATTTAGTTTAGCTTAGATTAGTTTAGTTTGTTTTAGGTTAGGTTAAGTTAGGTGAGGTTAGTTTAGTTTAGATGAGTTTAATTTAGTTTAGTTTAGTTTATAGTTTAGTTTAATTTACTTTAGTTTATAGTTCAATTTATAGTTTAGTTTAGTTTAGTTTATACTTTAGTTTATCGCTTAGATTAGTTTAGTTTAGTATAGTTTAGGTTAGGTTAGGTTAGTTTAGATTAGTTTAGTTTAGGTCAGTTTAGGTTAGGTTAAGTTAGGTTAGGTTAGTTTAGTTTTGTTTATAGTTTAATTTATTTTAGTTTACAGTTTATTGTACAGCTCAGTTTAGTTTAGTTTAGTATAGTATAGTTTACTTTAGTTTAGGTTAGGTTAGGTAAGGTTAATTTGGATTAAATTAGTTTAGTTTAGCTTTGTTTATAGTTTAATTTACTTTAGTTTATAGCTTAATTTAGTTTACTTTAGGTTATTTTAATTTGGTTTAGTTTAGTTTAGTTTAGTTTAGGTTAGGTTAGTTTAGTTTAGTATAGGTTATGTTAGATTATTTTAGTTTAATTCAGTTTAGTTTAGTTTAATTTATAGTTTAATTTATAGTTATTTTTACAGTTAATTTAGTTTAGTTTAGTTTAGGTTAAATTATGTTAATTTACTTTAGTTTAGTTTAGGTTAGGTTAGGTTGGGTTAGGTTAGTGTAGTTTAATGTAGTTTAGTTGAATTTAGTTTAGTTTATTTTAGTTTAGGTTACGTTAGGTTAGTTTAGTTTAGTTTAGTGTAGTTTAGTTTTGTTTGGTTAGGTTAGGTTAGGTTAGTTTAGATTAGTTTAGGTTAGGTTATGTTAGATTAGGTTAGGTTAGGTTAGTTTGGTTTAGTTTAGTCTAGTTAAGTTTAGTTCAGTTTATTCTTTAGTTTAGTTTAGTTTATTTTATAGTTTAGTTTAGTTTGGTTTATAGTTTAGTTTGCAGTTTAGTATAGTTTAGTTTAGTTTAATTTAGTTTAGGTTAACTAAGGTTAGGTTAGGTTAGGTTAGGTTAGTTTAGTTTAGTTTAGTTTATAAATTAGTTTATAGTTTAGTTTAGTTTAGTTTAGTGTGGGTTAGGATAAGTAAGGTTAGGTTAGTTTAGTTTAGTTTAGTTTATACTTTAGTTCAGTCTATAGTTTAGTTTAGTTTAGTTTATAATAGTTTAGTTTAGGTTAAGTTAGGTTAGTTTAGTTTAGTTTAGTTTAGTTTAGGTTAGATTTGGCTGGGTTAAGTTAGGTTAGGTTAGTTTAGGCTAGTTTAGTTTAGTTTAGTTTATAGTTTAGTTTGCTTTAGTTTTTTATTTAATTTAGTGTAGTTTAGTTTATAGTTTAATTTATAATTTAGTTTAGTTTAGTTTATCTTTTAGTTTTTCGTTTAGTTTAGTTTAGATTAGTTTAGTTTAGGTCAGTTTAGGTTAGGTTAAGTTAGGTTAGGTTAGTTTAGATTAGTTTAGTTTAGTTTAGTTTATAGTTTAGTTTATTTTAGTTTACAGTTTAATTTAGTTTAATTTAGTTTAGTTTAGTTTACTTTAGGTTAGGTAAGGTTAGGTTAATTTAGTTTAGTTTAGGTTAGGTTAGGTAAGTTTAATTTAGTTTAGTTTGGTTTATATTAATTTATAATTTAGTTTATAGTTTTTTATAGTTTAGTTTAGTTTATAGTTTAATTTAGTTTAGTTTAGTTTAGTTTAATTTAGGTTAGGTTAGTTTATTTTAGTTTAGTTTAGTTTATAGTTTAGATTAGTTTAGTTTACAGGTTAGTTTATCCTTTAGTTTATAGTGTAGTTTATAGTTTAGTTTAATTTAGTGTAGTTTAGTTTGGTGTAGTTTAGTATAGTTTTGTTTACCTTAGGTTAGGTGAGATAATGTTAGGTTAGGTTAGTTTACTTTAGTTTAGTTTAGGTTAGGTTAGATTAGGTTAGTTTAGTTAGCTTTGGTTTAGTTTAGTTTAGTTAGTTTAGTTTATAATTTAGTTTATAGTTATGTTTAGTTTAGTTTATAGTTTAATTTATAATTTAGTTTAGTTTAGTTTAGTTTAGTTTAATTTAATTTTGAGTATGTTAGGTTAGGTTAGGTTAATTTAGTTTAGTTGAGTTTAATTTAGTTTAGTTTAGTTTAGTTTATAATTTAATTTATAGTTTAGTTTAGTTTACTTTATAGTTTAGTTTAGTTAATTTATAGTTTAATTTATTTTAGTTTAGTTTAATTTAGTTTAGTTTAGATTATAGTTTTGTTTATAGTTTAGTTTAGTTTATTTTAGGTTAAGTTATGTTAGGTTCGTTTAGTTTAATTTAGTTTAGATTAGGTTACGTTAGATTAGGTTAGGGTAGTTAAGTTTAGTTTAGTTGAATTTAGTTTATAGTTTAATTTATAGTTTAGTTTAGTTTAGTTTATAGTTTAGTTTAGTTAATTTACAGTTTAATATACTTTAGTTTAGTCTAGTTTAATTTAGTTTACTTTAATTTATAATTTTGTTTATAGTGTAGTTTAGTTTAGTTTTGTTTAGTTTAGGTTAATTTATGTGAGGTTAGTTTAGTTTAGATTAGGTTATGTTAGGTTAGGTTAGGCTAATGTAGTTTAGTTTAGTTTAGCTAAATTTTGTTTAGTTTAGTTTAGGATACGTTAGGTTAGTTTAGTTTAGTTAAGTGTATGTTAGGTTAGGTTAGGTTAGTGTAATTTAGTTTAGTTTATTTTAGTTTATAGTTTAGTTTAGTTTACTTTATAATTTATTTTATAGTTTAGTATACGTTAGTTTATAGATTAGTTTATAGTGTAGATAATATTTTAGTTTAGTTTAGTTTAGATTAGGTTAGGGAAGGTTAGGTTAGGTTAGTTTATTTTAGTTTAGTTTATGTAAGGTTAGGTTAGGTTAGTTTGGTATAGTTTAGGTTAGTTTTGTTTGTAGTTTAGTTTAGTTTAGTTTATAGTTCAGTTTATAGTTTAGTTTAGTTTAGTTTAGTTTAGTTTAGTTAGTTTAGGTTAGGTTAGTTTAGAGTAGTTTAGTTTAGGTTAGGTTATGATTGGTTAGTGCAGTTTAATTTAATTTAATTTAGTTTAGTTGAATTTAATTTATTTTAGTTAGGTCAGTTTAGGTAAGTTAGATTAGTTTAGTTTAGTATAGGTTAGGTTAGATTAGGTTGGGTTAAGTTAGTGTAGTTTCATTTAGTTTGGTTTATTTTAGTTTAGTTTAATATGAGGTTCCGTTTAGTTTAGTTTTGTTTAATTTAGTTTAGTTTATAGTTTAGTTGAGTTTAGGTTAGTTTAGTTGAGTTTAGTTTAGTTTAGTTTAGTTTAGGTTAGGTTAGGTTAGGTTAGATTAACTTTGTTTAAGATAGGTTATGTTAGATTAGGTTAGGTTAGTTTGCTTTAGTTTAGTCTAGTTAAGTTTAGTTTAGTTTATACTTTAGTTTAGTTTACTTTATTTTATAGTTTAGTTAAGTTTTGTTTATAGATTAGTTTGCAGTTTAGTATGTTTAGTTTAGTTTAATTTAGTTTAGCTAAGTTTAGTTTAGTTTAGTTTATAGTTTAATTTATAATTTAGTTTAGTTTAGTTTAATTTAGTTTAGGTTAGGTTAGGTTAGTTTAATTTAGTTGAGTTTAATTTAGTTTAGTTTAGTTTATAGTTTAATTTATAGTTTAGTTTAGTTTACTTTATATTTTAGTTTAGCTAATTTATAGTTTAATTTAGTTAGTTTAGTTTAATGTAGTTTAGTTTAGTTTAGTTTGTAGTTTAGTTTAGTTTAATTTAGTTTAGTTTAGGTTAAGTTATGTTTGGTTCGTTTAGTTTAATTTAGTTTAGATTAGGTTAGATTACATTACGTTAAGGCAGTTAAGTTCAGTTTAGTTGAATTTAGGTTATAGTTTGATTTATTGTTTAGTTTAGTTTACTTTATAATTTAGTTTAGTTAATTTATAGTTTAATTTACTTTAGTTTAGTTTAGTTTAATTTAGTTTACTTTAGTTCATAGTTTGGTTTATAGTTTAGTTTAGTTTAGTTTAGGTTAGGTAAAGTAAGGTTAATTTAGGTTAGGTTAGTGTAGTTTAGTTTAGTTTAGCTGAATTTTGTTTAGTTTAGTTTAATTTAGGTTACGTTAGGTTAGTTTAGTTTAGTTTAGTGTATATTAGGTTAGGTTAGGTTAGTTTAGTTTAGTTTAGTTTATAGTTTAGTTTAGTTTAGTTTATAATTTATTTTATAATTTAGTTTAGTTTTGTTTATAGTTTAGTTTGCAGTTTAGTTTAGTTTAGTTTAGTTAAAATTTTAGTTTAGTTTATTTTAGTTTAGGTTAGGTTACGGAAGGTTAGGTTAGGTTAGGTTAGTTTAGATTAGTTTGGTTTATGTAAAGTTAGGTTAGGTTAGTTTAGTATAGTTTAGTTTACTTTTATTTACAGTTTAGTTAAATTTAGTTTATAGTTCAGTTTGTAGTTTAGTTTAGTTTAGGTTAGGTTGGGTTTGTTCAGTTTAGTTTAGTTTGGGTTAGGTTGGGTTAGTTTAGTTTAGTTTACAGTTTAGTTTATTCTTTAGTTTATAGTGTAGTTTATAGTTTAGTTTAATTTAGTGTAGTTTAGTTTGGTTCATTTTAGTATAGTTTCGTTTACGTTAGGTTATGTTAGATTAGGTTAGGTTAGGTGAGCTTACTTTAGTTTAGTTTAGGTTAGGTTAGGTTAGGTTAGTTTAGTTTAGTTAAGTTTAGTTTAATTTAGTCTAGTTTAGTTTAGTATAGGTTATAGTTTAGGTAATTGTTTAGTTTAGTTTAGATTAGTTTAGTTTAGATTAGTTTAGTTTAATTTACTTTAGTTTATAGTTTAGTTTATTTAAGTTTGTACTTTAATTTAGAGTAGTTTAGTTTAGTTAAGGTTGGGTTATGTTAGATTAGGTTAGATTAAGTTAGTTTGGTTTAATTTAGTCTAGTTAAATTTAGTTTAGTTATACTTTGGTTTAGTTTAGTTTAGTTTATAGATTAGTTTAGTTTTCTTTATAGTTAAGTTTATAGTTTAGTATAGTTTAGTTTAGTTTAATTTAGTTTAGCTAAGTTTAGTTTAGTTTAGTTTAGTTTAGTTTAGTTTTGGGTAGGTTATGTTAGGTTAGGTTAGGTTAGTTTAGTTTAGTTTAGGTTAGGTTAGGTTAGGTTAGTTTAGTTTAGTTGAGTTTAGTTTAGTTTAGGTTAGGTTAGGTTAGGTAAGGTTAGGTTAGGTAAGGTTAGGTTAGTTTAGTTTAGTCTAGTTTATGTTAGGTTAGGTTAGTTTAGTTTAGTTTAGTCTAAGTTAGGTTTCGCTAGGGTAAGTTAGGTTAGGTTAGTTTGGATTAGTTTAGTTTAGTTTATATTTTAGTTTACTTTAGTTTATTATTTAATTTAGTGTAGTTTAGTTTATAGTTTCGTTTATAGTTTTGTTTGGTTTAGTTTAGTTTTTTTTAGTTTAGCTTAGATTAGTTTAGTTTGTCTTAGGTTAGGTTAGATTAGGTAAGATTAGTTTAATTTAGTTGAGTTTATTTTATATTTTAGTTTAGTTTAGTCTATAGTTCAGTTAGGTTAGCTTAATTTAGTTTAGTTTAGTTTAGGTTAGCTTAGGTTAGGTTAGTTTATTTAACTTTCGTTTAGTTTAGTTTAGTTTAGTTTATTGTTTAGTTTATAGTTTAGTTTATATTAGTTTAGTTTATAGTTTAATTTATAATTTAGTTTACTTTAGTTTAATTTAGTTTACAGTTGGTTAGGTTAAGTTAGGTTAGGTTAGGTTAATTTAGTTTAGTTGAGTTTAATTTAGTTTAGTTTAGTTTATAGTTTAATTTATAGTTTAGTTTAGTTTACCTTATAGTTTAGTTTAGTTAATTTATACTTTAATTTAGTTTAGTTTAGTTTAATTTAGTTTAGTTTAGTTCATAGTTTTGTTTATAGTTTAGTTTAGTTTAGTTTAGTTTAGTTTAGGTTATGTTAGGTTAGTTTGGTTTAGTTTAGTTTGGGTTAGGTTAGGCTAGGGTAGGTAAGTTTAATTTAGTTTAGTTTAATTTAGTTAAAATTAGTTTGTAGTTTAGTTTATAGTTTAGTTTGTAGTTTAGTTTAGTTTAGTTTGGTTTGGTTTAGTTTAGTTTAGGTTAAGTAATGTTTGGTTCGTTTTGTTTAATTTAGTTTATATTAGGTTACGTTAGATTAGGTTAGGGTAGTTAAGTTTAGTTTAATTGAATTTATTTTGTAGTTTAATCTATAGTTTAGTTTAGTTTACTTTATAGTTTAGTTTAGTTAATTTATAGTTTATTTTATTTTAGTTTAATGTAGATTAATTTAGTTTACTTTAGTTTATAGTTTTGTTTATAGTTTAGTTTAGTTAAGTTTAGGTTAATTTATGTTAGGTTTGTTTAGTTTAGTTTAGTTTAGGTTAGGTTAGGTTAGGATAGGTTAGTGTAGTTTAGTTTAGTTTAGCTGAATTTTGTTTAGTTTAGTTTAGTTTAGGTTACCTTAGGTTAGTTTAGTTTAGTGTATGTTAGGTTAGGTTAGGTTAGTTTAATTTAGTTTAGTTTATTTCAGTTTATAGTTTAGTTTAGTTTAGTTTATAATTTATTTTATAATTTAGTATACTTTAGTTTATAGATTGGTTTATTGTTTAGTTAATATTTTAGTTTATTTTAGTTTACGTTTGGTTAGGTTAGGCAAGGTTAGGTTAGGTTAGGTTAGTTTAGTTTAGTTTAGTTTATGTAAGGTTAGGTTAGGTTAGTTTGGTATAGTTTAGTTTAGTTTAGTTTTGTTTATAGTTTAGTTTAGTTTAGTTTATTGTTCATTTTATAGTTTATTTTAGTTTAGTTTAGGTTAGGTTGGGTTAGTTTAGTTTAGTTTAGGTTAGGTTAGGTTAAGTTACGTTAATTTAGTTTAGTATAGTTTAGTTTAGTTTAGTTTAGTTTATAGTTTAGTTCATTTTATTTTATAGTTTAGTTTATAGTTTGGTTTAGTTTAGTTTTGTTTAGTTAATTTAGGTTAGATTAGGTTAGATTAGAGTAGTTTAGTTTAGGTTAGGTTATGATAGGTTAGTGCAGTTTAATTTAATTTAGTTTAGTTTAGTTGAATTTAATTTAGTTTAGTTAGGTCAGTTTAGGTAAGTTAGGTTAGTTTAGTTTAGTATAGGTTAGGTTACGTTAGGTAAGTTTAATTCAGTTTAGTTTAGTTTAGTTTATAGTTTAATTTATAGTTTTGCTTATAGTTAATTTAGTTTTGTTTAGTTTAGTTTAGTTTAGGTTAAATTATTTTAGGTTAGTTTAGTTTAGTTTAGGTTAGGTTAGGTTGGGTTAGGTTAGTGTAGTTTCATTAATTTAGTTTATTTTAGTTTAGTTTAGTATGTAGTTCAATTAAGTTTTGTTTTGTTTAATTTAGTTTTGTTTATAGTTTAGTTGAGTTTAGGTTAGTTTAGTTGAGTTTTGCCTAGTTTAGTTTAGTTTAGGTTAGGTTAGGTTAGGTTAGTTTATTTTAGTTTAGAATAGGTTATGATAGATTAGGTTAGATTAGGTTGGTTTGGTTTAGTTTAGTCTAGTTAAGTTTAGTTTAGTTTATACTTTAGTTTAGTTTAGTTTATTTTATAGTTTAGTTAAGTTTTGTTTATAGTTTAGTTTGCAGTTTAGTATAGTTTAGTTTAGTTTAATTTAGTTTAGCTAAGTTTAGTTTAGATTAGTTTAGTTTAGTTTATAGTTCAATTTATAATTTAGTTTAGTTTAGTTTAGTTTAATTTAGTTTAGAGTAGGTTAGGTTAGGTTAGTTTAGTTTAGTTTAGTTTAGTTTAGGTTAGGTTAGGTTAGTTTAATTTATTTGAGTTTAATTTAGTTTAGTTTAGTTTATAGTTTAATTTATAGTTTAGTTTAGTTTACTTTATAGTTTAGTTTAGTTAATTTATAGTTTAATTTAGTTTAGTTTATTTTAATTTAGTTTCGTTTAGTTTATAGTTTGGTTTATAGTTTCGCTTAGTTTAGTTTAGTTTAGTTTAGTTTAGGTTAAGTTATGTTAGGTTAGTTTAGTTTAGTTTAGTTCAGGTTCGGTTAGGTTAGGTTAGGTAAGTTTAATTTAGTTCAGTTTAAATAGTTAAGTTTAGTTTATAGCTTAGTTTATAGTTTAGTTTGTAGTTTAGTTTAGTTTAGTTTAGTTTAGTTTAGGTTAAGTTATGTTAGATTCATTTAGTTTAATTTAGTTTAGATTAGGTTAGGTTAGGTTAGGGTATTTAAGTTTAGTTTAGTTGAATTTAGTTTAGTTTAGTTCAGTTTAGGTTAGGTTAGGTTAGTTTATTTTAGTTGAGTTTAGGTTAGGTTAGGTTAGGTTAGTTTAGTTTAGTTTAGTTTATTTAAGTGTAGTTTACATTATAGTTCAGTTTAGTTTAGTTTTGTTTAATTTAGTTTAGTTTATAGTTTAGTTGAGTTTAGGTTAGTTTAGTTGAGTTTAGTTTAGTTTAGTTTATTTTAGGTTAGGTTAGGTTAGTTTGGCTTAGTTTAATCTAGTTAGAAGTTAGTTTATTTTAGTTTAGTTTATAGTTTAGTTTAGTTTTGTTTATAGTTCAGTTTATAGTTTAGTATAGTTTAGTTTAGTTTAATTTAGTTTAGCTAAGTTTAGTTTAGTTTAGTTTAGTTTAGTTTTGGGTAGGTTTTTTTAGGTTAGGTTAAGTTAGTTTAGTTTAGTTTAGGTTAGGTTAGGTTAGGTAAGGTTAGTTTAGTTTAGTGGAGTTTAGTTTAGGTTAGGTTAGGTTAAGTAATATTAGGTTAGGTTAGGTTAGTTTAGTTTAGTTTAGTTATATGTTAGGTTAGGTTAGTTTAGTTTAGTTTAGTTTTGTTTATAGTTTAGTTTAGTTTATTTTATAGTTTAGTTTATAGTTTAGTTAGTTTAGTTTATAGTTTAATTTAGTTTAGTTTAGTTTAGTTTAGTTTAATTTAGATTAATTTAGTTTAGTTTAGTTTAGGTTACGTTAAGTTAGGTTAGGTTAGGTTAGTTTAGTTTAGTATAATTTAGTTTAGCTTAAAATATAGTATCTTTAGTTTATAGTTTAGTTCATAGTTTTCTTTAAATTAGTTTAGTTTAGGTTAGGTTAGAGTAGTTTACTTTAGTTTAGTTTAGTTTAGTGTAGGTTAGATTAGGTTAGGTTAGTGTAGTTTAGTTTAATTTAGTTTAGTTGAATTTAATTTAGTTCAGTTTAGTTTAGGTTAGGTTAGGTTAGTTTAGGTTAGATTTAGTTAGGTTAGTGTAGTTTAGTTTAGTTTAGTTTAGTTTGTAGTTTAGTTTAGTTTAGTGTAGTTTAGTTTGGTTTAGTTTTGTTTAGTTTAGTTTACTTCAGTTTCGTTAGGTTAGGTTATGTTAGATTAGGTTAGCTTGGGTTAGCTTAGTTTAGTTTTGTTTACTTTCGGTTAGGTTAGGATAGGTTAGGTTAGTTTAGGTTAGAAATAGTTAGGTTTGTGTAGTTTAGTTTAGTTTAGTTTGTAGTTTAGTTTAGTTTAGTGTAGTTTAGTTAAGTTTAGTTTAGTTTATAGTTTAGTTCAGTTTAGTTTATAGCTTAGTTTAGTTTAGTTTATTTTAGGTTAGCTTATGTTAGGTTAGGTTTAGTTAGTTTAGTTTATAGTTTAATTTATGGTTTACTTTAGTTTATAGTTTAGTTTATAGTTTAGTTTAGTTTAGTTTATAATAATTTAGTTTAGGTTAGGTTGGGATGGTTTAGTTTAGTTTAGTTTAGGTTAGGTTAGGTTGACTAGGTTAAGTTATGTTAGGTTCATTTAGTTTAATTCAGTTTAGATTAGGTTAGGTTAGGTTAGGGTATTTAAGTTTAGTTTAGTTGAATTTAGTTTAGTTTAGTTCAGTTTAGGTTAGGTTAGGTTAGTTTATTTTAGTTGAGTTTAGGTTAGTTTAAGTTACGTTATTTTGTTGAGTTTGGTTTAGTTTAGTTTAGTTTAGTTTAGTTTATAGTTTAGTTTATAGTTTAGTTTATAGTTTAGTTTATAGTTTAGTTTAGATTACTGTAGTATAGTTTGGTTTAATTTATTTTAGTTTAGTTTAGTTTAGTTTCGTTTAGCTTAGGTTATGTTACATTAGGTTAGCTTAGGTTAGCTTAGTTTACCCTGGTTTAGTTTAGGTTAGGTAAGGTTAGAATAGGTTAGTTAAGTTTAGTTTAGTTTAGTTTAGTTAGGTTTAGTTTAGTTTATAGTTTAGTTTAGTTTAGTTTATAGTTTAGTTTATTGTTTAGTTAAGATTATAGTTTAATTTATAGTTTAGTTTAGATTAGTTTAGTTTAATTTAGTATAGCTTTCTTTAGTTTCGTTTAGTTTACCTTAGTTTAGGATATGTTAGGTTAGGTTAGGGTAGGTTAGGTTTGTTTAATTTAGTTTAGGTTAGGTTAGGTTACGTTAGGTTAGGTTAGGTTAGGTTAAGTTAGGTTAGTTTAGAATAGTTTAGTTTAGTATAAATTAGTTTATAGTTTAGTTTAGTTTAGTTTATAGTTTAATTTAGTTTAGTTTAGTTTAATTTAGTTTAGTTTAGTTTACGTTAGGTTAAGTTAGGTAAGTTTAATTTAGTTTAGTTTAGTTTAGTTAAGTTTAGTTTATAGTTCAGTTTATAGTTTGGTTTGCAGTTTAGTTTAGTTTAGTTCAGTTTAGGTTAAGTTATGTTAGGTTCGTTTATTTTAATTTAGTTTAGATTAGGTTAGGTTATATTAGGTTAGGTTAGGGTAGTTTAGTTTAGTTTAGTTTAGCTTTATTTAGTTTAGTTTAGTTCAATTTAGGTTAGGTTAAGTTAGGTTAGGTTAGTTTAGATTAATTTAGTATATAGTTTAGTTTATTTTAGTTTATAGTTTCATTTTCTTTAGTTTAGTTTAGGTTAGGTTAAGTTAGGTTAATTTAGTTTAGTTTAGGTTAGTTTAGGTGAGGTTAGGTTAGGTCAGTTTATTTCTATTTAGTTTATTGAAGTTTATAGTTTAGTTTAGTTTATGGTTTAGTTTATAGTTCAGATTAGTTTAGAGTAGTATAGTTTGGTTTAGTTTACTTTAGTTTAGTTTAGTTTCGTTTAGGTTAGGTTATGTTAGGATAGGTTAGGTTAGGCTAGCTTAGTTTAGTTTAGTTCAGTATTTATTAGGTTAGGTTAGGTTAGTTAATATTAGTTTACTTTAGTTTAGTTAAGTTTAGTTATGTTTATAGATTAGTTTAGTTTAGTTTCGTTTATAGTTTATATTATAGTTTAGTTTAGTTTATAGTTTCGTTTATAGTTTAATTTTGTTTAGTATAGTTTAATTTAGTTTAGCTTAGTTTAGTTAGTTTAGGTTAGTTTAGTTTAGGTTAGGTTATGTTAGGTTGGTTTAGAATAGTTTAGTTTAGGTTTGGTAAAGTTAAGTAAGTATAATTTAGTTAATTTTGGTTTAAAATAGTTTATAGTTTAGTTTATAGTTTAGTTTAGTTTATAGTTTAGTTCATAGTTTAGTTAATTTAGTATAGTTTAGTTTAGTTTATGTTAGGTTAGTTTAGTTTAGTTTAGTTTAGGTCAGTTGAGGTTATTTAGTTAGGTTAGGTTAGTTTAGATTATTTTAAATTAGTTTAGTTTAGTTTATAGTTTAGTTTAGTTTAGTTTATAGTTTAATTTACTTTAGTTTAGTTTAATTTATTTTCGTTTAGTTTAGTTTTCGTTAGGTTATATTAGGTTAATTTAGTTTAGTTTAGTTTAGGTTAGGTTAAGTTAGGTAAGTTTAAATTAGTTAAGTTTGGTTTTGTTTAGTTTATAGTTTTGTTTATAATTTAGTTTAGTTTTGTTTTGTTTAGGATAGGTAACGTTAGGTTAGGTTATGTTAGATTAGGTTATGTTAGGTTAGTTTAATTTAGTTTAATTTAGTTTATGTTAGTTTAGGTTAGTTTAGTTGAGTTTAGTATTGTTTATAGTTTAGTTTACTTAGTTTATAGTTTAGTTTAGTTTAGTATATAGTTTAATTTAGTTTAATTTAGTTTAGTTTAATTTAATTTAGGTTAGGTTAGTTTAGTTTAGTCTAGGTAAGGTTAGGGTAATTTAGTGTATTTAGTTTAGTTTATTAAGTTTAGTTTAGTTTAGTTTATAGTTTAGTTTAGTTTAGTTTATAGTTTAGTTTAGTTTAGTTTAGTTTAGTTTAGTTTTTAGTTTATAGTTTATAGTTTAGTTTATAGTTTTGTTTAGTTTAGTTTAGTTTAGTTTAGGTTATTTTAGGTTAGGTTAGAGTAGTTTATTTTAGTATAGTGTAGTTTACTTTTGCTAATAGTTTAGTTTAGTTTAGTTTATATATCAGTTTATAGTTCAGTTTAGTTTAGTTTAGTTTAAGTTAGGTTGGGTTAGTTTAGTTTATTATAGGTTAGGTTAGGTTAGGTAAGTTTAATTCAGTTTAGTTTAGTTTAGTTTATAGTTTAATTTATATATTTGTTTATAGTTAATTTAGTTTAGTTTAGGTTAAATTGTGTTAGGTTAGTTAAGTTTAGTTTAGTTTAGGTTAGGTTAGGTCGGGTTAGGTTAGTGTAGTTTAATTTAATTTAGTTGAATTTAGTTTAGTTAGGTTTAGTTTAGGTTACGTTAGGTTAGTTTAGTTTAGTTTAGTTTAGGTGAGGTTTGGTTAGGTTAGTTTAGTTCTGTTAATTTATTTTAGTTTATACATAAGTTTAGTTTAGTTTATAGTTTAGTTTATAGTTTAGTGCAATTTAGTGTAATTTAATTTTGTTTAAGTTAGGTTAGGTTAGGTTAGTTTGGTTTCGTTTAGTCTAGTTAAGTTTAGTTTAGCTTATTTTATAGTTTAGATTTGTTTTGTTTATAGTTTAGTTTGCAGTTTAGTATAGTTTAGTTTAGTTTAATTTAGTTTAGGTTAAGTAAGGTTAGGTTAGGTTAGTTTAGTTTAGTTTAATTTATGTTAGGTTAGGTTAGGTTAGGTTAGTTTAGTTAACTTTGGTTTAGTTTAGTTTAGTTTTGTTTAGTTTATAATTTAGTTTTAAGCTTAGTTTAGTTTAGTTTAGTTTATAGTTTAATTTATAATTTGGTTTACTTTAGTTTAATTTAGTTTATAGTAGGTTAGGTTAGGTTAGGTTAGATTAGTTTAGTTTAGGTTTGGTTAAGTTAGGGTTTAGTTTACTTTATGGTTTAGTTTAGTTAATTTATAGTTTAATTTACTTTAGTTTAGTCTAGTTTAATTTAGTTTACTTTAATTAATAGTTTTGTTTATAGTTTAGTTTAGTTTAGTTTAGTTTAGGTTAGGTTATGTTAGATTATGTTAGGTTAGGTTAGTTTGGTTTAGTTTAGTCTAGTTAAGTTTAGTTTAGTTTATTTTATACTTTAGTTTAGTTTTGTTGATAGTTTGGTGTGCAGTTTAGTATAGTTTAGTTTAGTTTAATTTATATTAGGTTAAGAAAGGTTAGGGTAGGTTAGTTTAATTTAGTTTAGTGTTTGTTATGTTAGGTTAGTTTAGTTTAGTTTTGTTTATAGTTTAGTTTAATTTATATTATAATTTAGTTTATAGTTTATTTTAGTTTAGTTTGTAGTTTAATTTAGTTTAGTTTAGTTTAGTTTAGGTTAGGTTAGGTTAGGTTAGGTTAGTTTAGTTTAGTAGAGTTTAGTTTAGTTTAAAATATAGTATCTTTAGTTTATAGTTTAGTTCATAGTTTTATTTAGTTTTATTTAGTTTAGTTTAGGTTAGGTTAGAGTAGCTTAGTTTAGTTTAGTTTAGTTTAAAATATAGTATCTTTAGTTTATAGTTTAGTTCATAGTTTTGTTTAGTTTAGTTTAGTTTAGGTTAGGTTAGAGTAGCTTAATTTAGTTTAGTTTACGTTAGAATAGGTTAGGTTAGTGTAGTTTAGTTTAGTTTAGTTTAATTTAATTTAGTTTTGTTTAGTTTAGTTTAGGTTAGGTTAGGTTAGTTTAATTTAGTATAGGTTAGGTTAAGTTAGGTAAGGGTAGTTTAGTTTTTAGTTTAGTTTAGTTTAGTTTAGTTTAGGTTAAGTTATGTTACGTGCGTTTAGTTTAATTTAGATTAGATTAGGTTACGTTAGATTAGGTTAGGGTAGTTGAGTTTACTTTAGTTGAATTAAGTTTATAGTTTAATTTATATTTTAGTTTAATTTACTTTATAGTTTAGTTTAGTTAATTTATAGTTTAATTTACTTTAGTTTAGTCTAGTTTAATTTAGTTTACTTTAATTTATAGTTTTGTTTATAATTTAGTTTAGTTTGTTTAGTTTAGGTTAATTTACGTTAGGTTGGGTTAGTTTAGTTTATTTTAGGTTAGGTTAGGTTAGGTTAGTGTAGTTTAGTTTAGTTTAGCTAAATTTTGTTTAGTTTAGTTTAGTTTAGGATACTTTAGGTTAGTTTAGTTTAGTTTAGTTTAGTGTATGTTAGTTTAGGTTAGGCTAGATTAATTTAGTTTAGTTTATTTTAGTTTATAGTTTAGTTTAGTTTAGTTTATACTTTATTTTATGGTTTAGTATACTTTAGTTTATAGGTTAGTTTATAGTTTAGTTAACATTTTAGTTTAGTTTAGTTTAGATTAGGTTAGAGAAGGTTAGGTTAGGTTAGGTTAGTTTATTTTAGTTTAGTTTATGTAAGCTTAGGTTAGGTTAGTTTGGCATAGTTTAGTTTAATTTAGTTTTGTTTATAGTTTAGTTTAGTTTAGTTTATAGTTCAGTTTATAGTTTAGTATAGTTTAGTTTTGTTTAGGTTAGGTTGGGTTAGTTTAGTTTAGTTTAGGTTAGGTTAGGTTAAGTTAGGTTAGTATAGTTTAGTATAGTTAAGTTTAGTTTAGTTTAGTTTATAGTTTAGTTTATTTTATTTTATAGTTTATTTTATAGTTTTGTTTAGCTTAGTTTAATTTAGTTAGTTTAGGTTAGGTTAGGTTAGATTAGTTTAGTTTAGGTTAGGTTATGATAGGTTAGTGCAGTTTAATTTAATTTACTTTAGTTTAGTTGAATTTAATTTATTTTTGTTAAGTCAGTTTAGGTAAGTTAGGTTAGTTTAATTTAGTATAGGTTAGGTTAGGTTAGGTAAGTTTAATTCAGTATAGTTTAGTTTAGTTTATAGTTTAATTTATAGTTTTGTTTTTAGTTAGTTTACTTTAGTTTAGTTTAGTTTAGGTTAAATTATGTTAGGTTAATTTAGTTTAGTTTAATTTATGTTAGGTTAGGTTGGGTTAAGTTAGTGTAGTTTCATTTAGTTTGGTTTATTTTAGTTTAGTTTAATATGTTGTTCCGTTTAGTTTAGTTTTGTTTAATTTAGTTTAGTTTATAGTTTAGTTGAGTTTAGGTTAGTTTAGTTGAGTTTAGTTTAGGTTTGGTTAGGTTAGGTTAGATTAGTTTTGTTTAGGATAGGTTATGTTAGATTAGGTTAGGTTAGGTTAGTTTGGTTTAGTTTAGTCTAGTTAAGTTTAGTTTAGTTTATACTTTAGTTTCGTTTAGTTTATTTTATAGTTTAGTTAAGCTTTGTTTATACATTTGTTTGCAGTTTAGTATAGTTTAGTTTAGTTTAATTTAGTTTAGTTTAGTTTAGTTTATTTTAGTTTCGTCTAGTTTATAGTTTTGTTTATAGTTTAGCTTAGTTTAGTTTAGTTTAGTTTAGGTTAATTTATGTTAGGTTAGTTTAGTTTATTTTAGGTCGGTTAGGTTAGGTTAGGTAAGTTTAATTTAGTTCAGTTTAGTTTAGTTAAGTTTAGTTTATAGTTTATAGTTTAGTTTAGGTTAAGTTATGTTAGGGTCGTTTAGTTTAATTTAGTTTAGATTAGGATAGGTTAGGTTAGGGTAGTTAAGTTTAGTTTAGTTGAATTTAGTTTAATTTAGTTCAGTTTAGGTTACGTTAGGTTAGTTTAGTTTAGTTTAGTTTAGGTTAGGTTAGGTTATTTTAGTTTAGTTTATTTAAATGTAGTTTAGTTTATAGTTCAGTTTAGTTTAGTTTGGTCTAATTTAGTTTAGTTTATAGTTTAGTTGAGTTTAGGTTAGTTTAGTTGAGTTTAGTTTAGTTTAGTTTATTTTAGATTAGGTTAGGTTAGGTTAGTTTAGTTTAGTTTAGGTTGGGTTATGTTAGATTAGGTTAGGTTAGGTTAGGTTAGGTTAGAGTAGTTTAGTTTAGGTTAGGTTATGATAGGTTAGTGCAGTTAAATTTAATTTTGTTTAGTTTAGTTGAATTAAATTTAGTTTAGTTAGGTCAGTTTACGTAAGTTAGGTTAGTTTAGTTTAGTATAGGTTAGGTTACGTTAGGTAAGTTTAATTCAGTTTAGTTTAGTTTAGTTTATAGTTTAATTTATAGTTTTGCTTATAGTTATTTAGTTTTGTTTAGATTAGTTTAGTTTAGGTTAAATTATGTTAGGTTAGTTTAGTTTAGTTTAGTTTAGGTTAGGTTGGGTTAGGTTACTGTAGTTTCATTTAGTTTAGTTTATTTTAGTTTAGTTTAGTATGTAGTTCAGTTCAGTTTTGTTTTGTTTAATTTAGTTTAATTTATAGTTTAGTTGAGTTTAGGTTAGTTTAGTGGAGTTTAGTTTAGTTTAGTTTAGGTTAGGTTAGGTTAGGTTAGTTTAGTTTAGTTTAGGATAGCTTATGATAGATTAGGTTAGGTTAGGTTAGGTTAGTTTGGTTTAGTTTAGTCTAGTTAAGTTTAGTTTAGTTTATATTTTAGTTTAGTTTAGTGTATAGTTCAATTTATAATTTAGTTTAGTTTAGTTTTTAGATTAGGTTATCGTTTAGTTTAGTTTAGATTAGTATAGTTTAGGTCAGTTTAAGTTAGGTTAAGTTAGGTTAGGTTAGTTTAGATTAGTTTAGTTTAATTTAGTTTAGTTTATAGTTTAGTTTATTTTAGTTTATAGTTTAATTTAGTTTAGTTTAGTTTAGTGTAGTTTAGGTTGGTTAGGTTAGGTTAGGTTAATTTAGTTTAGTTTAGGTTAGGTTAGGTAAGTTTATTTTGTTTAGTTTAATTTATAGTTTATTTTATAGTTTTGCTTATAGTTTAGTTTAGTTTATAGATTAATTTAGTTTAGTTTAGTTTAGTCAAGGTTAGGTTAGGTTAGGTTAGGCTAATTTACTTTAGTATAGTTTAGTTTAGTTTATTTTAGTTTAGTTTATAGTTTAGTTTACAGTTTAGGTTAGTTTAGTTTAGTTTAGTTTGGGTTAGGTTAGGTTAGGTCAGTTTAGTTTAGTTTAGTTTATAGTTTAGTTTAGTTTAGTTTATAATAGTTTAGTTTAGTTTAGTTTAGGTTATGTTAGGTTAGTTTAGTTTAGTATAGGTTAGATTAAGCTAGGTTAAGTTAGGTTTGTTAGGTTTAGTTTAGTTTAGTTTATAGTTTAGTTTAGTTTAGTTTAGTTTGTAATTTAGTTTATACTTTAGTTTATATTTTAGTTTATAGTTTAGTTTAGTTAAGTGTTGTTTTTTTTGGTTTAGTTTTGTTTAGTTTAGTTTAAATTAGTTTCGTT
Source organism: Metallyticus violacea (assembly GCA_030762175.1). Lineage (NCBI taxonomy): Eukaryota > Metazoa > Arthropoda > Insecta > Mantodea > Metallyticidae > Metallyticus > Metallyticus violacea. The sequence goes on along the minus strand of CM060835.1, from coordinate 96,828,569 downwards.
TAGGTTAGGTTAGGTAAGTTTAGGTTAGGTTGGGTTAGGTTAGTTTAGTTCAGTCTAGTTTATGTTAGGTTAGGTTAGTTTAGTTTACTTAGGTTTTGTTTATGGTTTAGTTTACTTTAGTTTATAGTTTAGTTCATAGTTTATTTTAGTTTAATATATAGTTTAATTTAGTTTAGTTTAGTTTAGTTTAGTTTAATTTAGGTTAATTTAGTTAAGTTTAGTTTAGATTAGGTTAGGTTAGGTTAGGTTAGGTTAAGTTAGTTCAGTTTAGTATAGTTTAGTATAGTTTAAAATATATAATCTTTAATTTATAGTTTAGTTCATAGTTTTGTTTAGTTTAGTTTAGGTTAGGTTAGAGTAGTTTAGTTTAGTTTAGTTTAGTTTAGGTTAGATTAGGTTAGGTTAGTGTAGTTTAGTTTAGTTTAGGTTAGTTGAATTTAGTTTAGTTTAGTTTAGGGTAGGTTAGGTTGGTTTAGTTTTAGTATAGTTTAGGTTCAGTTAGGTTAGGTTAGTTTAGTTTAGTTTAGTTTACTTTAGTTTATTATTTAATTTAGTTTAGTTTTTTTTATAATTTCGTTTATAGTTTAGTTTGGTTTAGTTTAGTTTAATTTAGTTTAACTTAGATTAGTTTAGTTATTTTTAGGTTAGGTTAGGTTAGGTGAGGTTAGTTTAGTTCAGTTTAGTTTAATTTAGTTTATAGTTAAGTTTAGTTTAGTTTATTGTTCAATTTATAGTTTAGTTTAGTTTATTTTATCGTTTAGTTTAGTTTAGTATAGTTTAGTTTAGGTTAGAGTAGGTTAGTTTAGATTAGTTTAGTTTAGCGCAGTTTAGGTTAGGTTAAGTTAGGTTATTTCGTTTGGTTTAGTTTAGTTTAGTTTAGTTTATAGTTTAGTTTAGTTTAAAGTTTAGTTTATAGTTTAGTTTATAGTTTAGTTTAGATTAGTGTAGTTTAGTTTGGTTTAGTTTATTTTAGTTTAGTTCAGTTTAGTTTCGTTTAGCTTAGGTTATGTTATATTAGGTGAGCTTAGGTTAGCTTAGTTTACCCTAGTTTAGTTTAGGATAGTTAAGGTTAGAATAGGCTAGTTAAATTTAGTTTAGTTTAGTTTAGTTAGGTTTAGTTTAGTTATAGTTTAGTTTATAGTTTAGTTTAGATTATAATTTAATTTATAGTTTAGTTTAGTTTAATTTAGTTTAGCTTTCTTTAGTTTCCCTTAGATTACTTTAGTTTAGGATATGTTAGGTTAGGCTAGTTTAGTTTAGTTTAGTTTAATTAAGGTTAATTTAGTTGAATTTAGTTTAGTTTAGGTTAGGTTAGGTTAGTTTAGTTTAGTATAGTTTAATTTAGTTTAAAATATAGTATCTTTAGTTTATAGTTTAGTTCATATTTTTGTTTAGTTTAGTTTAGTTTAGGTTAGGTTAGAGTAGTTTAGTTTAATTTAGTTTAGTTTAGTTTAGGTTAGAATAGGTTAGGTTAGTGTAGTTTAATTTAGTTTAGTTTAGTTGAATTTAGTTTAGTTTTGTTTAGTTTAGTTTAGGTTAGGTTAGGTTATTTTAGTTTAGTATAGGTTAGGTTAAGTTAGGTTAGCTTAGTTTAGTTTATAGTTTAGTTTAGTTTAGTTTAGTTTATAGTGTGGTTTATACTTTAGTTTATATTTTAATTTATAGTTTAGTGTAGTTTAGTTTGGTTTAGTTTGGTTTAGTTTAGTTTAAATTAGTTTCGCTTGTGTTAGGTTAAGTTAGAATAGGTTAGGTTAGGTAAGCTTAGTTTAGTTTAGTTTAGGTTAGGTTAGGTTAGGTTAGGTTAGGTTGGTTAAGTTCAGTTTGATTTAGTTTAGTTTATAGTTTAGTTCAGTTTATTTTATAGCTTAGTTTATAGTTTAGTTTAGTTTATAGTTTAATTTATAGTTAAGTTTAGTTTAGTTTAGTTTAATTTAGGTTAGTTAATTTTATTTTAGGGTAGCTTATGTTAGGTTAGGTTAGTTTATAGTTTAATTTATAGTTTAGTTTAGTTTATAATTTAGTTTATAGTTTAGTTCAGTTTATAATAGTTTAGTTTAGGTTAGGTTAGGTTAGTTTAGGTTAGTTTAGTTTAGTTTAGTTTAGGTTAGGTTTGGCTAGGGTAGGTTAGGATAGGTTAATTTAGATTAGTTTAGTTTAGTTTAGTTTATAGTTTAGTTTACTTTAGTTTATTATTTAATTTAGTGTAGTTTATTTTATAGCTTCGTTTATAGTTTAGTTTGGTTTAGTTTAGTTTGTCTTAGGTTAGGTTAGGTTAGGTGAGATTAGTTTAGTTTAGTTGAGTTTAATTTAGTTTAGTTTATAGTTTAATTTAGTTTAGTTTATAGTTCAATTTATAGATTAGTTTAGTTTATAGTTTATGTTACCGTTTAGTTTAGTTTATATTAGTTTAGTTTAGGTTAGTTTAGGTTAGGTTAAGTTAGGTTAGGTTAGTTTAGATTAGTTTAGTTTAATTTAGTTTAGTTTATAGTTTAGTTTATTTTAGTTTATAGTTTAATTTAATTTAGTTTAGTTTAGTTTAGTTTAGGTTAGGTTACGTTAGGTTAGGTTAATTTAGTTTAGTGTAGGTTAGGTTAGGTTAGGTAAGGTTAATTTACTTTAGTAAAGTTTATTTTAGTTTATTTTAGTTTAGTTTATTGTTTAGTTTAGTTTATAGTTTATTTACAATTTTGTTTAGTTTAGTTTGGTTTAGTTTAGTTTGGGTTAGGTTGGGTTAGGTTAGGTTAGTTTAGATTAGTTTAGTTTATAGTTTAGTTTAATTTAGTTTAGAGTTTAGTGTATCCTTTAGTTTATGGTGTAGTTTATAGTTTAGTTTAATTTAGTGTAGTTTAGTTTGGTTTAGCTTAGTATAGGTTTGTTTACTTTAGCTTAGGTGAGATTATGCTAAGTTAAGTTAGCTTACTTTAGTTTAGTTTAGTTTAGGTTAGGTTAGGTTAGGTTAGTTTATTTAACTTTGGTTTAGTTTAGTTTAGTTTAGTTTATAGTTTAGTTTATAGTTTAGTTTATATTAGTTTAGTTTATAGTTTAATTTATAATTTAGTTTACTTTAGTTTAATTTAGTTTACAGTAGGTTAGGTCAGGTTAGGTTAGTTTAGTTTACTTTAGGTTAGGTTAAAATAGGTTAGGTTAGGTTAATTTAGTTTAGTTGAGTTTAATTTAGTTTAGTTTACTTTATAGTTTAATTTATAGTTTAGTTTAGTTTACCTTATAGTTTAGTTTAGTTAATATATATTTTAATTTAGTTTAGTTTAGTTTAATTTAGTTTAGTTTAGTTAATAGTTTTGTTTATAGTTTAGTTTAGTTTAGTTTAGTTTAGGTTATGTTAGGTTAGTTTAGTTTAGTTTAGTTTAGGTTAGGTTAGGTTAGGCTAGGTTAGGTAAGTATAATTTAGTTTAGTTTAGTTTAGTTAAAATTAGTTTGTAGTTTAGTTTATAGTTTAGTTTGTAGTTTAGTTTAGTTTAGTTTATTTTGGTGTAGTTTAGTTTAGGTTAAGTAATGTTTGGTTCGTTTAGTTTAATTTAGTTTAGATTAGGTTACGTTAGATTAGGTTAGGGTAGTTAAGTTTACTTTAATTGAATTTATTTTGTAGTTTAATTTATAGTTTAGTTTAGTTTACTTTATAGTTTAGTTTAGTTAATTTATAGTTTATTTTATTTTAGTTTAATCTAGTTCAATTTAGTTTACTTTAGTTTATAGTTTTGTTTATAGTTTCGTTTAGTTTAGTTTAGGTTAATTTATGTAAGGTTTGTTTAATTTAGTTTAGTTTAGGTTAGGTTAGGTTAGTTTAGTTTAGTTTAGTGTATGTTAGGTTAGGTTAGGTTAGTTTAATTTAGTTTAGTATATTTTAGTTTATAGTTTAGTTTATAATTTATTTTATAATTTAGTATACTTTAGTTTATAGATTAGTTTATTGTTTAGTTAAATATTTTAGTTTGTTTTAGTTTACGTTAGGTTAGGTTAGGCAAGGTTAGGTTAGGTTAGGTTAGGTTAGTTTAGTTTAGTTTAGTTTATGTAAGGTTAGGTTAGGTTAGTTTGGTATAGTTTAGTTTAGTTTAGTTTTGTTTATAGTTTAGTTTAGTTTAGTTTATTGTTCAGTTTATAGTTAGGTTGGGTTAGTTTAGTTTAGTTTAGGTTAGGGTAAGTTACGTTAATTTAGTTTAGTATAGTTTAGATTAGTTTAGTTTAGTTTATAGTTTAGTTCATTTTATTTTATAGTTTAGTTTATAGTTTGGTTTAGTTTAGTTTTGTTTAGTTAATTTAGGTTAGATTAGGTTAGGTTAGAGTAGTTTAGTTTAGGTTAGGTTATGATAGGTTAGTGCAGTTTAATTTAATTTAGTTTAGTTTAGTTGAATTTAATTTAGTTTAGTTAGGTCAGTTTAGGTAAGTTAGGTTAGTTTAGTTTAGTATAGGTTAGGTTACCATAGGTAAGTTTGATTCAGTTTAGTTTAGTTTAGTTTATAGTTTAATTTATAGTTTTGCTTATAGTTAAGTTAGTTTTGTTTAGTTTAGTTTAGTTTAGGTTAAATTATTTTAGGTTAGTTTAGTTTAGTTTAGTTTAGGTTAGGTTAGGTTGGGTTAGGTTAGTGTAGTTTCATTAATTTAGTTTATTTTAGTTTAGTTTAGTATGTAGTTCAATTATGTTTTGTTTTGTTTAATTTAGTTCAGTTTATAGTTTAGTTAAGTTTAGGTTAGTTTAGTAGAGTTTTGCCTAGTTTAGTTTAGTTTAGGTTAGGTTAGGTTAGGTTAGTTTATTTTATTTTAGAATAGGTTATGATAGATTAGGTTAGGTTAGGTTGGTTTGGTTTAGTTTAGTCTAGTTAAGTTTAGTTTAGTTTATACTTTAGTTTAGTTTAGTTTATTTTATAGTTTAGTTAAGTTTTGTTTATAGTTTAGTTTGCAGTTTAGTATAGTTTAGTTTACTTTAATTTAGCTAAGTTTAGTTTAGATTAGTTTAGTTTATTTTATAGTTTAATTTATAATTTAGTTTAGTATAGTTTAGTTTAATTTAGTTTAGAGTAGGTTAGGTTAGGTTAGTTTAGTTTGGTTTAGTTTAGTTTAGGTTAGGTTAGGTTAGTTTAATTTATTTGAGTTTAATTTAGTTTAGTTTAGTTTATAGTTTAATTTATAATTTAGTTTAGTTTACTTTATAATTTAGTTTAGTTAATTTATAGTTTAATTTAGTTTAGTTTAGTTTATGTTATGTTAGATTAGTTTAGTTTAGTTTTGTTTGTAGTTTAATTTAATTTATATTATAATTTAGTTTATAGTTTATTTTTGTTTAGTTTGTAGTTTAATTTAGTTTAGTTTAGTTTAGTTTAGTTTAGGTTAGGTTAGGTTAGGTTAGGTTAGGTTAGTTTAGTTTAGTATAGTTTAGTTTAGTTTAAAATATAGTATCTTTAGTTTATAGTTTAGTTCATAGTTTTGTTTAGTTTTGTTTAGTTTAGTTTAGGTTAGGTTAGAGTAGCTTAGTTTAGTTTAGTTTAATTTAATTTAGTTTTGTTTAGTTTAGTTTAGGCTAGGTTAGGTTAGTTTAGTTTAGTATAGGTTAGGTTAAGTTAGGTAAGGGTAGTTTAGTTTATAATTTAGTTTAGTTTAGTTTATTTTAGGTTAATTTATGTTAGGTTAGGTTAGTTTAGTTTATTTTAGGTTAGGTTAGGTTAGTGTAGTTTAGTTTAGTTTAGCTAAATTTTGTTTAGTTTAGTTTAGTTTAGTGTATGTTAGGTTAGGTTAGGCTAGATTAATTTAGTTTAGTTTATTTTAGTTTATAGTTTAGTTTAGTTTAGTTTATAATTTATTTTATAGTTTAGTATACTTTAGTTTATAGGTTAGTTTGTAATTTAGTTAACATTTTAGTTTAGTTTAGTTTAGAATAGGTTAGAGAAGATTAGGTTAGGTTAGGTTAGTTTATTTTAGTTTAGTTTATGTAAGCTTAGGTTAGGTTAGTTTGGTATAGTTTGGTTTAATTTAGTTTTGTTTATAGTTTAGTTTAGTTTAGTTTATAGTTCAGTTTATAGTTTAGTATAGTTTAGTTTAGTTTAGGTTAGGTTGGGTTAGTTTAGTTTAGTTTAGGTTAGGTTAGGTTAAGTTAGGTTAGTTTAGTTTAGTATAGTTAAGTTTAGTTTAGTTTAGTTTATAGTTTATTTTATTTTATAGTTTAGTTTATAGTTTTGTTTATAGTTAATTTGGTTTAGTTTAGTTTAGTTTAGTTTACATTAGATTAGTTTAGTTAGTTTTAGTTTAGTTTAGGTTAGGTTGGGTTAGTTTAGTTTAGTTTAGGTTAGGTTATGATAGGTTAGTGCAGTTTAATTTAATTTAGTTTAGTTTAGTTGAATTTAATTTATTTTTGTTAGGTCAGTTTAGGTAAGTTAGGTTAGTTTAGTTTAGTATAGGTTAGGTTAGGTTAGGTAAGTTTAATTCAGTATAGTTTAGTTTAGTTTATAGTTTAATTTATAGTTTTGTTTATAGTTAGTTTAGTTTAGTTTAGTTTAGGTTAAATTATGTTAGGTTAGTTTAGTTTAGTTTATTTTATGTTAGGTTAGGTTGGGTTAAGTTAGTGTAGTTTCATTTAGTTTGGTTTATTTTAGTTTAGTTTAATATGTTGTTCCGTTTAGTTTAGTTTTGTTTAATTTAGTTTAGTTTATAGTTTAGTTGAGTTTAGGTTAGTTTAGTTGAGTTTAGTTTAGGTTTGGTTAGGTTAGGTTAGATTAGTTTTGTTTAGGATAGGTTATGTTAGATTAGGTTAGGTTAGGTTAGTTTGGTTTAGTTTAGTCTAGTTAAGTTTAGTTTAGTTTATACTTTAGTTTAGTTTAGTTTATTTTATAGTTTAGTTAAGTTTTGTTTATACTTTAGTTTGCAGTTTAGTATAGTTTAGTTTAGTTTAATTTAGTTTAGTTTAGTTTAGTTTAATTTAGTTTCGTCTAGTTTATAGTTTTGTTTATAGTTTAGCTTAGTTTAGTTTAGTTTAGTTTAGGTTAAGTTATGGTAGGTTAGTTTAGTTTATTTTAGGTCGGTTAGGTAAGGTTAGGTGAGTTTAATTTAGTTCAGTTTAGTTTAGTTAAGTTTAGTTTATAATTTAGTTTATAGTTTAGTTTATAGTTTAGTTTAGGTTAAGTTATGTTAGGGTCGTTTAGTTTAATTTAGTTTAGATTAGGATAGGTAAGGTTAGGGTAGTTAAGTTTAGTTTAGTTGAATTTAGTTTAGTTCAGTTTAGGTTAGGTTAGGTTAGTTTAGTTTAGTTTATTTAAGTGTAGTTTAGTTTATAGTTCAGTTTAGTTTAGTTTGGTTTAATTTAGTTTAGTTTATAGTTTAGTTGAGTTTAGGTTAGTTTAGTTGAGTTTAGTTTAGTTTAGATATTTTAGATTAGGTTAGGTTAGGTTAGTTTAGTTTAGTTTAGGTTGGGTTATGTTAGATTAGGTTAGGTTAGGTTAGTTTGGCTTAGTTTAGTCTAGTTAAGTTTAGTTTAGTTTACACTTTAGTTTAGTTTATAGTTTAGTTTAGTTTTGTTTATAGTTTAGTTTATAGTTTAGTATAGTTTAGTTTAGTTTAATTTAATTTAGCTAAGTTTAGTTTAGTTTAGTTTTGGGTGGGTTATGTTAGGTTAGGTTAGGTTAGTTTAGTGTAGTTTAGGTTAGGTTAGGTTAGGTTAGGTTAGTTTAGTTTAGTTGAGTTTAGTTTAGTTTAGATTAGGTTAAGTAAGATTAGGTTAGGTTAGGTTAGGTTAGTTTAGTTTTATTTATAGTTTAGTTTAGTTTAGTTTACATTTTCTTTATAGTTTAGTTAGTTTAGTTTATAGATTAATTTAGTTTAGTTTAGTTTAGTTTTCATTAATTTAGGTTAATTTAGTTTAGTTTAGTTTAGTTTAGGTTAGGTTAAGTTAGGTTAGGTTAGGTTAGTTTAGTTTAGTATAGTTTAGTTTAGTTTAAAATATAGTATCTTTAGTTTATAATTTAGTTCATAGTTTTCCTTAGATTAGTTTATTTTAGATTAGGTTAGAGTAGTTTAGCTTAGTTTAGTTTAGCTTAGGTTAGATTAGGTTAGGTTAATGTAGTTTAGTTTAATTTAGTTTAGTTGAATTTAATTTAGTTTAGTTTAGTTTAGGTTAGGTTAGGTTTGTTTAGGTTAGATTAGGTTAGGTTATGTTAGATTAGGTTAGGTTAGGTTAGCTTACTTTAGTTTATTTTAGTTTCGGTTAGGTTGGGTTAGGTTAGGTTAGTTAAGTTTATTTTAGTTTAGTTTAGTTAAGTATAGTTTAGTTTATTGTTTACTTCAGTTTAATTTATAGCTTAGTTTATAGCTTAGTTTAGTTCATAGTTTAATTTATATTTAGGTTTAGTTTAGTTTAGTTTAGTAAAGTTTATTTTAGGGTAGCTTATGTTAGGTTAGGATAGGTTAGTATAGTTTATAGTTTAATTTATAGTTTACTTTAGTTTATAGTTTAGTTTATAGTTTAGTTTAGTTTAGTTTAGTTTATAATAGTTTAGTTTAGTTTAGTTTAGGTTAAGATAGTTTAGTTTAGTGTAGTTTAGGTTAGGTTAGGCTAGGTTAAGTTATATTTGGTTAGTTTAGATTAGTTTACTTTAGTTTAGTTTATAATTTAGATTAGTTTATTATTTATTTTAGTTTGGTTTAGTTTATAGTTTCGTTTATAGTTTAGTTTGGTTTAGTTTAGTTTAATTTAGTTTACATTAGATTAGTTTAGTTAGTTTTAGTTTAGGTTAGGTTAGATGAGGTTAGTTTAGTTTAGTTTAGTTCAATTTAGTTTATTTTAGTTTATAGTTTAGTTTAGTTTAGTTTATAGTTCAATTTATAGTTTAGTTTAGTTTAGTTTATCGTTTAGTTTAGTTTAGTATAGTTTAGTTTAGTTTAGGTTGCAGTAGGTTAGTTTAGATTAGTTTAGTTTAGCGCAGTTTAGGTTAGATTAAGTTAGGTTATTTTGTTTAGTTTAGTTTAGTTTAGTTTAGTTTATAGTTTAGTTTATAGTTTAGTTTATAGTTTAGCTTAGATTAGTGTAGTTTAGTTTGGTTCAGTTTATTTTAGTTTAGTTTAGTATGGTTTCGATTAGCTTAGGTTATGTTATATTAGGTTAGCTTAGGTTAGCTTAGTTTACCCTAGTTTAGTTTGGGTTAGGTAAGGTTAAAATAGGTTAGTTAAATTTAGTTTAGTTTAGTTAGGTTTAGTTTAGTTTATAGTTTTGTTTAGTTTAGTTATAGTTTAGTTTATAGTTTAGTTTAGATTATAATTTAATTTATAGTTAAGTTTAGTTTACTTTAGTTTAATTTAGTTTAGCTTTCTTTAGTTTCCTTTAGATTACTCTAGTTTAGGATATGTTAATTACGTTAGTTTAGTTTAGTTTAGTTTAATTAAGGTTAATTTAGTTTAATTTAGTTTAGTTTAGGTTAGGTTAGGTTTGGTTAGGTTAGTTAAGTTTAGTATAGTTTAGTTTAGTTTAAAATATAGTATCTTTAGTTTATAGATTAGTTCATATTTTTGTTTAGTTTAGTTTAGTTTAGGTTATGTTAGAGTAGTTTAGTTTAGTTTAGTTTAGTTTAGGTTAGAAAAGGTTAGGTTAGTGTAGATTAATTTAGTTTAGTTAATTGAATTTAATCTAGTTTTGTTTAGGTTAGTTTAGTTTAGTATAGGTTAGGTTAAGTTAGGTTAGCTTAGTTTAGTTTATAGTTTAGTTTAGTTTATAGTGTTGTTTATACTTTAGTTTATATTTTAGTTTATAGTTTAGTTTAGTTTAGTGTAGTTTACTTTGGTTTAGTTTTTTTTAGTTTAGTTTAAATTAGTTTCGTTTAGGTTAGGTTAAGTTAGAATAGGTTAGGTTAGGTAAGCTTAGTTTAGTTTAGTTTAGTTTACGTTAGGTTAGGTTAGGTTAGGTTGGTTAAGTTCAGTTTAGTTTAGTTTAGTTTATAGTTTAGTTCAGTTTAGTTTATAGCTTAGTTTATAGTTTAGTTTAGTTTATAGTTTCATTTATAGTTAAGTTTAGTTTAGTTTAGTTTAATTTACTTTAGTTTAGTTTATTTTAGGGTAGCTTATGTTAGGTTAGGTTAGTTTATAGTTTAATTTATGGTTTAGTTTAGTTTATAGTTTAGTTTATAGTGTAGTTCAGTTTATAATAGTTTAGTTTAGGTTAGGTTGGGTTAGTTTAGTTTAGTTTAGTTTAGGTTAGGTTTGGCTATGTTAGGTTAGGATAGGTTAGTTCAGATTAGTTTAGTTTAGTTTAGTTTATAGTTTAGTTTACTTTAGTTTATTATTTAATTTAGTGTAGTTTAGTTTATAGTTTCGTTTATAGTTTAGTTTGGTTTAGTTTAGTTTATTTTAGTTTAGCTTAGATTAGTTTAGATTCTCTTAGGTTAGGTTAGGTTAGGTGAGATTAGTTTAATTTAGTAGAGTTTAATTTAGTTTAGATTATAGTTTAGTTTAGTTCATAGTTCAATTTATAGATTAGTTTAGTTTATAGTTTATGTTATCGTTTAGTTTAGTTTAGATTAGTTTAGTTTAGGTCAGTTTAGGTTAGGTTAAGTTAGGTTAGGTTAGTTTAGATTAGTTTAGTTTAATTTATTTTAGTTTATATTTTAGTTTATTTTAGTTTATAGATTAATTTAGTTTAGTTTAGTTTAGTTTAGGTTAGGTTACGTTAGGTTAGGTTAATTTAGTTTAGAAAAGGTTAGGTTAGGTTAGGTAAGGTTAATTTACTTTAGTAAAGTTTAGTTTAGTTTATTTTAGTTCAGTTTATAGTTTAGTTGAGTTTATAGTTTAGTTTACAATTTTGTTTCGTTTAGTTTAGTTTAGTTTAGTATAGTTAAGGTAAGGTTGGGTTAGGTTAGGTTAGTTTAGTTTAGTTTAGTTTATAGTTTAGTTTAATTTAGTTTACAGTTTAGTGTATTCTTTAGTTTATAGTGTAGTTTATAGTTTATTTTAATTTAGTGTAGTTTAGTTTGGTTTAGTTTAGTATAGTTTTGTTTACTTTAGGTTAGGTGAGATTATGTTAGATTAGGTTCGCTTACTTTAGTTTAGTTTAGTTTAGGTTAGGTTAGGTTAGGTTAGATTAGTTAACTTTAGTTTAGTTTAGTTTAGTTTTGTTTAGTTTATAGTTTAGTTTATAGTTTAGATTAGTTTAGTTTATAGTTTAATTTATAATTTGGTTTACTTTAGTTTAATTTAGTTTATAGTATGTTAGGTTAGGTTAGGTTAGTTTAGTTTAGTTTAGGTTAGGTTAAGTTAGGTTAGTTTAGGTTAATTTAATTTAGTTGAGTTTAATTTAGTTTAGTTTAGTTTATAGTTTAATTTATAGTTTAGTTTACCTTATAGTTTAGTTTAATTAATTTATAGTTTAATTTAGTTTAGTTTAGTTTAATTTAGTTTAGTTTAGTTCATAGTTTTGTTTATAGTTTAGTTTAGTTTAGTTTAGTTTAAGTTATGTTAGGTTAGTTTAGTTTAGTTTAGTTTAGGTTAGGTTAGGCTAGGTTAGGTAAGTTTAATTTAGTTTAGTTTAGTTTAGTTAAGTTTAGTTTATAGTTTAGTTTATAGTTTAGTTTGTAGTTTAGTTTAGTTTAGTTTAGTTTGGTTTATTTTAGTTAAGGTTAAGTAATGTTAGGTTCGTTTAGTTTAATTTAGTTTAGTTTAGGTTACGTTAGATTAGGTTAGGGTAGTTAAGTTTAGTTTAGTTGAATTTAGTTTATAGTTTAATTTATAGTTTAGTTTAGTATACTTTATAGTTTAGTTTAGTTAATTTATAGTTTAATTTAGTTTAGTTTATTCTAGTTTAATTTAGTTTACTTTAGTTTATAGTTTTGTTTATAGTTTAGTTTAGTTTAGTTTAGGTTAATTTATGTTAGGTTAGTTTAGTTTAGTTTAGTTTAGTTTAGGTTAGGTTAGGTTAGGTTAGTGTAGTTTAGTTTAGTTTAGCTGAATTTTGTTTAGTTTAGTTTAGTTTAGGTTAGGTTAGGTTAGTTTAGTTTAGTTTAGATTAGTGTATGTTAGGTTAGGTTAGGTTAGTTTAATTTAGTTTAGTTTATTTTAGTTTATAATTTAGTTTAGTTTAGTTTATAATTTATTTTATAATTTAGTATACTTTAGTTTATAGATTAGTTTATAGTTTAGTTAATATTTTAGTTTATTTTAGTTTACGTTAGGTTAGGGAAGTTTAAGTTAGGTTAGGTTAGGTTAGTTTAGTTTAGTTTAGTTTATGTAAGGTTAGGTTAGGTTAGTTTGGGATAGTTTAGTTTAGTTTAGTTTTGTTTATATTTAGTTTAGTTTAATTTATTGTTCAGTTTATAGTTTAGTTTAGTTTAGTTTAGTTTAGGTTAGGTTGGGTTAGTTTAGTTTAGTTTAGGTTAGGTTAGCTTAAGTTAGGTTAATTTAGTTTAGTATAGTTTAGTTTAGTTTAGTTTAGTTTACAGTTTAGTTCATTTTATTTTATAGTTTAGTTTATAGTGTTGTTTAGTTTGGTTTAGTTTAGTTAATTTAGGTAAGGTTAGGTTAGGTTAGAGTAGTTTAGTTTAGGTTAGGTTATGATAGGTTAGTGCAGTTAAATTTAATTTTGTTTAGTTTAGTTGAATTAAATTTAGTTTATTTAGGTCAGTTTAGGTAAGTTAGTTTAGTTTATTTTAGTATAGGTTATTTTACGTTAGGTAAGTTTAATTCAGTTTAGTTTAGTTTAGTTTATAGTTTAATTTATAGTTTTGCTTATAGTTATTTAGTTTTGTTTAGATTAGTTTAGTTTAGGTTAAATTATGTTAGGTTAGTTTAGTTTAGTTTAGTTTAGGTTAGGTTAGGTTGGGTTAGGTTAGTGTAGTTTCATTTAGTTTAGTTTAGTTTAGTATGTAGTTCAGTTCAGTTTTGATTTGTTTAATTTAGTTTAGTTTATAGTTTAGTTGAGTTTAGGTTAGTTTATTTGAGTTTAGTTAGTTTAGTTTAGGTTAGGTTAGGTTAGGTTAGTTTAGTTTAGTTTAGGATAGGTTATGATAGATTAGGTTAGGTTAGGTTAGTTTGGTTTAGTTTAGTCTAGTTAAGTTTAGTTTAGTTTATACTTTAATTTAGTTTAGTTTATTTTATAGTTTAGTTAAGTTTTGTTTATAATTTAATTTATAATTTAGTTTAGTTTAGTTTAGTTTAATTTAGTTTAGAGTATGTTAGGTTAGGTTAGGTTAGTTTAGTTTAGTTTAGTTTAGGTTAGGTTAGGTTAGGTTAGGTTAGTTTAATTTATTTGAGATTAATTTAGTTTAGTTTATAGTTAATTTATAGTTTAGTTTAGTTTACTTTATAGTTTAGTTTAGTTAATTTATAGTTTAATTTAGTATAGTTTAGTTTAATTTAGTTTCGTTTAGTTTATAGTTTTGTTTATAGTTTAGCTTAGATTAGTTTAGTTTAGTTTAGGTTAAGTTATGTTAGGTTAGTTTAGTTTAGTTTAGTTCAGGTTCGTTTAGGTTAGGATAGGTAAGTTTAATTTAGTTCAGTTTAGTTTAGTTAAGTTTAGTTTATAGTTTAGTTTATAGTTTAGTATGTAATTTAGTTTAGTTTAGTTTAGTTTAGTTTACGTTAAGTTATGTTAGGTTCGTTTGGTTTAGTATAGGTTAGGTTAGGTTAGGTAAGTTTAATTCAGTATAGTTTAGTTTAGTTTATAGTTTAATTTATAGTTTTGTTTATAGTTAGTTTAGTTTAGTTTTGTTTAGTTTAGGTTAAATTATGTTAGGTTAGTTTAGTTTAGTTTATTTTATGTTAGGTTAGGTTGGGTTAAGTTAGTGTAGTTTCATTTAGTTTGGTTTATTTTAGTTTACTTTATAATGTTGTTCCGTTTAGTTTAGTTTTGTTTAATTTAGTTTAGTTTATAGTTTAGTTGAGTTTAGATTAGTTTAGTTGAGTTTAGTTTAGGTTTGGTTAGGTTAGGTTATATTAGTTTAGTTTAGTTGAGTTTAGTTTAGTTTAGGTTAGGTTAGGTTAGGTAAGGTTAGGTTAGGTAAGGTTAGGTTAGTTTAGTTTAGTCTAGTTTATGTTAGGTTAGGTTAGTTTAGTTTAGTTTAGTCTAGGTTAGCTTTCGCTAGGGTAAGTTAGGTTAGGTTAGTTTGGATTAGTTTAGTTTAGTTTATATTTTAGTTTACTTTAGTTTATTATTTAATTTAGTGTAGTTTAGTTTATAGTTTCGTTTATAGTTTAGTTTGGTTTAGTTTAGTTTTTTTTAGTTTAGCTTAGATTAGTTTAGTTTGTCTTAGGTTAGGTTAGGTTAGGTAAGATTAGTTTAATTTAGTTGAGTTTAATTTAGTTTAGTTTAGTTTATATTTTAGTTTAGTTTAGTCTATAGTTCAGTTAGGTTAGCTTACTTTAGTTTAGTTTAGTTTAGGTTAGGTTAGGTTAGGTTAGTTTATTTAACATTGGTTTAGTTTAGTTTAGTTTAGTTTATAGTTTAGTTTATAGTTTAGTTTATATTAGTTTAGTTTATAGTTTAATTTATAATTTAGTTTACTTTAGTTTAATTTAGTTTACAGTAGGTTAGGTTAAGTTAGGTTAGGTTAGGTTAATTTAGTTTAGTTGAGTTTAATTTAGTTTAGTTTATAGTTTAATTTATAGTTTAGTTTAGTTTACCTTATAGTTTAGTTTAGTTAATTTATATTTTAATTTAGTTTAGTGTAGTTTAATTTAGTTTAGTTTAGTTCATAGTTTTGTTTATAGTTTAGTTTAGTTTAGTTTAGTTTAGGTTATGTTAGGTTAGTTTAGTTTAGTTTAGTTTGGGTTAGGTTAGGCTAGGGTAGGTAAGTTTAATTTAGTTTAGTTTAATTTAGTTAAAATTAGTTTGTAGTTTAGTTTATAGTTTAGTTTGTAGTTTAGTTTAGTTTAGTTTACTTTGGTTTAGTTTAGTTTAGGTTAAGTAATGTTTGGTTCGTTTTGTTTAATTTAGTTTAGATTAGGTTACGTTAGAATAGGTTAGGGTTGTTAAGTTTAGTTTAATTGAATTTATTTTGTAGTTTAATTTATAGTTTAGTTTAGTTTACTTTATAGTTTAGTTTAGTTAATTTATAGTTTATTTTATTTTAGTTTAATCTAGTTTAATTTAGTTTACTTTAGTTTATAGTTTTTTTATAGTTTAGTTTAGTTTAGTTTAGGTAAATTTATGTTAGGTTTGTTTAGTTTAGTTTAGTTTAGGTTAGGTTAGGTTAGGATAGGTTAGTGTAGTTTAGTTTAGTTTAGCTGAATTTTGTTTAGTTTAGTTTAGTTTAGGTTACCTTAGGTTAGTTTAGTTTAGTGTATGTTAGGTTAGGTTAGGTTAGTTTAATTTAGTTTAGTTTATTTCAGTTTATAGTTTAGTTTAGTTTAGTTTATAATTTATTTTATAATTTAGTATACTTTAGTTTATAGATTAGTTTATTGTTTAGTTAATATTTTAGTTTATTTTAGTTTACGTTAGGTTAGGTTAGGCAAGGTTAGGTTAGGTTAGGTTAGGTTAGTTTAGTTTAGTTTAGTTTATGTAAGGTTAGGTTAGGTTGGTTTGGTATAGTTTAGTTTAGTTTAGTTTTGTTTATAGTTTAGTTTAGTTTAGTTTATTGTTCAGTTTATAGTTTATTTTAATTTAGTTTAGGTTAGGTTGGGTTAGTTTAGTTTAGTTTAGTTTAGGTTAGGTTAGGTTAAGTTACGTTAATTTAGTTTAGTATAGTTTAGTTTAGTTTAGTTTATAGTTTAGTTCATTTTATTTTATGGTTTAGTTTATAGTTTGGTTTAGTTTAGTTTTGTTTAGTTAATTTAGGTTAGATTAAGTTAGGTTAGAGTAGTTTAGTTTAGGTTAGGTTATGATAGGTTAGTGCAGTTTAATTTAATTTAGTTTAGTTTAGTTGAATTTAATTTAGTTTAGTTAGGTCAGTTTAGGTAAGTTAGGTTAGTTTAGTTTAGTATAGGTTAGGTTACGTTAGGTAAGTTTAATTCAGTTTAGTTTAGTTTAGTTTATAGTTTAATTTATAGTTTTGCTTATAGTTAATTTAGTTTGGTTTAGTTTAGTTTAGTTTAGGTTAAATTATTTTAGGTTAGTTTAGTTTAGTTTAGTTTAGGTTAGGTTAGGTTGGGTTAGGTTAGTGTAGTTTCATTAATTTAGTTTATTTTAGTTTAGTTTAGTATGTAGTTGAATTAAGTTTTGTTTTGTTTAATTTAGTTTAGTTTATAGTTTAGTTGAGTTTAGGTTAGTTTAGTTGAGTTTTGCCTAGTTTAGTTTAGTTTAGGTTAGGTTAGGTTAGGTTAGTTTATTTTAGTTTAGAATAGGTTATGATAGATTAGGTTAGATTAGGTTGGTTTGGTTTAGTTTAGTCTAGTTAAGTTTAGTTTAGTTTATACTTTAGTTTAGTTTAGTTTATTTTATAGTTTAGTTAAGTTTTGTTTATAGTTTAGTTTGCAGTTTAGTATAGTTTAGTTTAGTTTAATTTAATTTAGCTAAGTTTAGTTTAGATTAGTTTAGTTTAGTTTATAGTTCAATTTATAATTTAGTTTGGTTTAGTTTAGTTTAATTTAGTTTAGAGTAGGTTAGGTTAGGTTAGTTTAGTTTAGTTTAGTTTAATTTAGGTTAGATTAGCTTAGTTTAATTTATTTGAGTTTAATTTAGTTTAGTTTAGTTTATAGTTTAATTTATAGTTTAGTTTAGTTTACTTTATAGTTTAGTTTAGTAAATTTATAGTTTAATTTAGTTTAGTTTATTTTAATTTAGTTTCGTTTAGTTTATCGTTTGGTTTATAGTTTCGCTTAGTTTAGTTTAGTTTAGTTTAGTTTAGGTTAAGTTATGTTAGGTTAGTTTAGTTTAGTTTAGTTCAGGTTCGGTTAGGTTAGGTTAGGTAAGTTTAATTTAGTTCAGTTTAAATAGTTAAGTTTATATATAGCTTAGTTTATAGTTTAGTTTAGTTTATAGTTTCATTTATAGTTAAGTTTAGTTTAGTTTAGTTTAATTTACTTTAGTTTAGTTTATTTTAGGGTAGCTTATGTTAGGTTAGGTTAGTTTATAATTTAATTTATAGTTTAGTTTAGTTTATAGTTTAGTTCAGTTTATAATAGTTTAGTTTAGGTTAGGTTGGGTTAGTTTAGTTTAGTTTAGTTTAGGTTAGGTTTGGCTATGTTAGGTTAGGATAGGTTAGTTCAGATTAGTTTAGTTTAGTTTAGTTTATAGTTTAGTTTACTTTAGTTTATTATTTAATTTAGTGTAGTTTAGTTTATAGTTTCGTTTATAGTTTAGTTTGGTTTAGTTTAGTTTATTTTAGTTTAGCTTAGATTAGTTTAGATTGTCTTAGGTTAGGTTAGGTTAGGTGAGATTAGTTTAATTTAGTAGAGTTTAATTTAGTTTAGATTATAGTTTAGTTTAGTTTAGTTCATAGTTCAATTTATAGATTAGTTTAGTTTATAGTTTATGTTATCGTTTAGTTTAGTTTAGATTAGTTTAGTTTAGGTCAGTTTAGGTTAGGTTAAGTTAGGTTAGGTTAGTTTAGATTAGTTTAGTTTAATTTATTTTAGTTTATAGTTTAGTTTATTTTAGTTTATAGATTAATTTAGTTTAGTTTAGTTTAGTTTAGGTTAGGTTACGTTAGGTTAGGTTAATTTAGTTTAGAAAAGGTTAGGTTAGGTTAGGTAAGGTTAATTTACTTTAGTAAAGTTTAGTTTAGTTTATTTTAGTTCAGTTTATAGTTTAGTTGAGTTTATAGTTTAGTTTACAATTTTGTTTCGTTTAGTTTAGTTTAGTTTAGTATAGTTAAGGTAAGGTTGGGTTAGGTTAGGTTAGTTTAGTTTAGTTTAGTTTATAGTTTAGTTTAATTTAGTTTACAGTTTAGTGTATTCTTTTGTTTATAGTGTAGTTTACAGTTTATTTTAATTTAGTGTAGTTTAGTTTGGTTTAGTTTAGTATAGTTTTGTTTACTTTAGGTTAGGTGAGATTATGTTAGATTAGGTTCGCTTACTTTAGTTTAGTTTAGTTTAGGTTAGGTTAGGTTAGGTTAGATTAGTTAACTTTAGTTTAGTTTAGTTTAGTTTTGTTTAGTTTATAGTTTAGTTTATAGTTTAGTTTAGTTTAGTTTATAGTTTAATTTATAATTTGGTTTATATTAGTTTAATTTAGTTTATAGTATGTTAGGTTAGGTTAGGTTAGTTTAGTTTAGTTTAGGTTAGGTTAAGTTAGGTTAGTTTAGGTTAATTTAATTTAGTTGAGTTTAATTTAGTTTAGTTTAGTTTATAGTTTAATTTATAGTTTAGTTTACCTTATAGTTTAGTTTAATTAATTTATAGTTTAATTTAGTTTAGTTTAGATTAATTTAGTTTAGTTTAGTTCATAGTTTTGTTTATAGTTTAGTTTAGTTTAGTTTAGTTTAAGTTATGTTAGGTTAGTTTAGTTTAGTTTAGTTTAGGTTAGGTTAGGCTAGGTTAGGTAAGTTTAATTTAGTTTAGTTTAGTTTAGTTAAGTTTAGTTTATAGTTTAGTTTATAGTTTAGTTTGTAGTTTAGTTTAGTTTAGTTTAGTTTGGTTTATTTTAGTTAAGGTTAAGTAATGTTAGGTTCGTTTAGTTTAATTTTAGTTTAGTTTAGGTTACGTTAGATTAGGTTAGGGTAGTTAAGTTTAGTTTAGTTGAATTTAGTTTATAGTTTAATTTATAGTTTAGTTTAGTATACTTTATAGTTTAGTTTAGTTAATTTATAGTTTAATTTAGTTTAGTTTATTCTAGTTTAATTTAGTTTACTTTAGTTTATAGTTTTGTTTATAGTTTAGTTTAGTTTAGTTTAGGTTAATTTATGTTAGGTTAGTTTAGTTTAGTTTAGTTTAGTTTAGGTTAGGTTAGGTTAGGTTAGTGTAGTTTAGTTTAGTTTAGCTGAATTTTGTTTAGTTTAGTTTAGTTTAGGTTACGTTAGGTTAGTTTAGTTTAGTTTAGTTTAGTGTATGTTAGGTTAGGTTAGGTTAGTTTAATTTAGTTTAGTTTATTTTAGTTTATAATTTAGTTTAGTTTAGTTTATAATTTATTTTATAATTTAGTATACTTTAGTTTATAGATTAGTTTATAGTTTAGTTAATATTTTAGTTTATTTTAGTTTACGTTAGGTTAGGGAAGTTTAAGTTAGGTTAGTTTAGGTTAGTTTAGTTTAGTTTAGTTTATGTAAGGTTAGGTTAGGTTAGTTTGTGATAGTTTAGTTTAGTTTAGTTTTGTTTATATTTAGTTTAGTTTAATTTATTGTTCAGTTTATAGTTTAGTTTAGTTTAGTTTAGTTTAGGTTAGGTTGGGTTAGTTTAGTTTAGTTTAGGTTAGGTTAGCTTAAGTTAGGTTAATTTAGTTTAGTATAGTTTAGTTTAGTTTAGTTTAGTTTACAGTTTAGTTCATTTTATTTTATAGTTTAGTTTATAGTGTTGTTTAGTTTAGTTTAGTTTAGTTAATTTAGGTAAGGTTAGGTTAGGTTAGAGTAGTTTAGTTTAGGTTAGGTTATGATAGGTTAGTGCAGTTAAATTTAATTTTGTTTAGTTTAGTTGAATTAAATTTAGTTTATTTAGGTCAGTTTAGGTAAGTTAGTTTAGTTTATTTTAGTATAGGTTAGGTTACGTTAGGTAAGTTTAATTCAGTTTAGTTTAGTTTAGTTTATAGTTTAATTTATAGTTTTGCTTATAGTTATTTAGTTTTGTTTAGATTAGTTTAGTTTAGGTTAAATTATGTTAGGTTAGTTTAGTTTAGTTTAGTTTAGGTTAGGTTAGGTTGGGTTAGGTTAGTGTAGTTTCATTTAGTTTAGTTTAGTTTAGTATGTAGTTCAGTTCAGTTTTGTTTTGTTTAATTTAGTTTAGTTTATAGTTTAGTTGAGTTTAGGTTAGTTTATTTGAGTTTAGTTAGTTTAGTTTAGGTTAGGTTAGGTTAGGTTAGTTTAGTTTAGTTTAGGATAGGTTATGATAGATTAGGTTAGGTTAGGTTAGTTTGGTTTAGTTTAGTCTAGTTAAGTTTAGTTTAGTTTATACTTTAATTTAGTTTAGTTTATTTTATAGTTTAGTTAAGTTTTGTTTATAGTTTAGTTTGCAGTTTAGTATAGTTTAGTTTAGTTTAATTTAGTTTAGCTAAATTTAGTATAGTGTAGTTTAGTTTAGTTTATAGTTTAATTTATAATTTAGTTTAGTTTAGTTTAGTTTAATTTAGTTTAGAGTATGTTATGTTAGGTTAGGTTAGTTTAGTTTAGTTTAGTTTAGGTTAGGTTAGGTTAGGTTAGGTTAGTTTAATTTATTTGAGATTAATTTAGTTTAGTTTATAGTTAATTTATAGTTTAGTTTAGTTTACTTTATAGTTTAGTTTAGTTAATTTATAGTTTAATTTAGTATAGTTTAGTTTAATTTAGTTTCGTTTAGTTTATAGTTTTGTTTATAGTTTAGCTTAGATTAGTTTAGTTTAGTTTAGGTTAAGTTATGTTAGGTTAGTTTAGTTTAGTTTAGTTCAGGTTCGTTTAGGTTAGGATAGGTAAGTTTAATTTAGTTCAGTTTAGTTTAGTTAAGTTTAGTTTATAGTTTAGTTTATAGTTTAGTATGTAATTTAGTTTAGTTTAGTTTAGTTTAGTTTACGTTAAGTTATGTTAGGTTCGTTTGGTTTGGTATAGGTTAGGTTAGGTTAGGTAAGTTTAATTCAGTATAGTTTAGTTTAGTTTATAGTTTAATTTATAGTTTTGTTTATAGTTAGTTTAGTTTAGTTTAGTTTAGTTTAGTTTAGGTTAAATTATGTTAGGTTAGTTTAGTTTAGTTTATTTTATGTTAGGTTAGGTTGGGTTAAGTTAGTGTAGTTTCATTTAGTTTGGTTTATTTTAGTTTAGTTTATAATGTTGTTCCGTTTAGTTTAGTTTTGTTTAATTTAGTTTAGTTTATAGTTTAGTTGAGTTTAGATTAGTTTAGTTGAGTTTAGTTTAGGTTTGGTTAGGTTAGGTTATATTAGTTTAGTTTAGTTGAGTTTAGTTTAGTTTAGGTTAGGTTAGGTTAGGTAAGGTTAGGTTAGGTAAGGTTAGGTTAGTTTAGTTTAGTCTAGTTTATGTTAGGTTAGGTTAGTTTAGTTTAGTTTAGTGTAGGTTATTTTTCGCTAGGGTAAGTTAGGTTAGGTTAGTTTGGATTAGTTTAGTTTAGTTTATATTTTAGTTTACTTTATTTTATTATTTAATTTAGTGTAGTTTAGTTTATAGTTTCGTTTATAGTTTAGTTTGGTTTAGTTTAGTTTTTTTTAGTTTAGCTTAGATTAGTTTAGTTTGTCTTAGGTTAGGTTAGGTTAGGTAAGATTAGTTTAATTTAGTTGAGTTTAATTTAGTTTAGTTTAGTTTATATTTTAGTTTAGTTTAGTCTATAGTTCAGTTAGGTTAGCTTACTTTAGTTTAGTTTAGTTTAGGTTAGGTTAGGTTAGGTTAGTTTATTTAACTTTGGTTTAGTTTAGTTTAGTTTAGTTTATAGTTTAGTTTATAGTTTAGTTTATATTAGTTTAGTTTATGGTTTAATTTATAATTTAGTTTACTTTAGTTTAATTTAGTTTACAGTAGGTTAGGTTAAGTTAGGTTAGGTTAGGTTAATTTAGTTTAGTTGAGTTTAATTTAGTTTAGTTTATAGTTTAATTTATAGTTTAGTTTAGTTTACCTTATAGTTTAGTTTAGTTAATTTATATTTTAATTTAGTTTAGTGTAGTTTAATTTAGTTTAGTTTAGTTCATAGTTTTGTTTATAGTTTAGTTTAGTTTAGTTTAATTTAGTTTAGGTTATGTTAGGTTAGTTTTGTTTAGTTTAGTTTGGGTTAGGTTAGGCTAGGGTAGGTAAGTTTAATTTAGTTTAGTTTAATTTAGTTAAAATTAGTTTGTAGTTTAGTTTATAGTTTAGTTTGTAGTTTAGTTTAGTTTAGTTTACTTTGGTTTAGTTTAGTTTAGGTTAAGTAATGTTTGGTTCGTTTTGTTTAATTTAGTTTAGATTAGGTTACTTTAGAATAGGTTAGGGTTGTTAAGTTTAGTTTAATTGAATTTATTTTGTAGTTTAATTTATAGTTTAGTTTAGTTTACTTTATAGTTTAGTTTAGTTAATTTATAGTTTATTTTATTTTAGTTTAATCTAGTTTAATTTAGTTTACTTTAGTTTATAGTTTTTTTATAGTTTAGTTTAGTTTAGTTTAGGTAAATTTATGTTAGGTTTGTTTAGTTTAGTTTAGTTTAGGTTAGGTTAGGTTAGGATAGGTTAGTGTAGTTTAGTTTAGTTTAGCTGAATTTTGTTTAGTTTAGTTTAGTTTAGGTTACCTTAGGTTAGTTTAGTTTAGTGTATGTTAGGTTAGGTTAGGTTAGTTTAATTTAGTTTAGTTTATTTCAGTTTATAGTTTAGTTTAGTTTAGTTTATAATTTATTTTATAATTTAGTATACTTTAGTTTATAGATTAGTTTATTGTTTAGTTAATATTTTAGTTTATTTTAGTTTACGTTAGGTTAGGTTAGGCAAGGTTAGGTTAGGTTAGGTTAGGTTAGTTTAGTTTAGTTTAGTTTATGTAAGGTTAGGTTAGGTTAGTTTGGTATAGTTTAGTTTAGTTTAGTTTTGTTTATAGTTTAGTTTAGTTTAGTTTATTGTTCAGTTTATAGTTCATTTTAATTTAGTTTAGGTTAGGTTGGGTTAGTTTAGTTTAGTTTAGGTTAGGTTAGGTTAAGTTACGTTAATTTAGTTTAGTATAGTTTAGTTTAGTTTAGTTTATAGTTTAGTTCATTTTATTTTATGGTTTAGTTTATAGTTTGGTTTAGTTTAGTTTTGTTTAGTTAATTTAGGTTAGATTAAGTTAGGTTAGAGTAGTTTAGTTTAGGTTAGGTTATGATAGGTTAGTGCAGTTTAATTTAATTTAGTTTAGTTTAGTTGAATTTAATTTAGTTTAGTTAGGTCAGTTTAGGTAAGTTAGGTTAGTTTAGTTTAGTATAGGTTAGGTTACGTTAGGTAAGTTTAATTCAGTTTAGTTTAGTTTAGTTTATAGTTTAATTTATAGTTTTGCTTATAGTTAATTTAGTTTTGTTTAGTTTAGTTTAGTTTAGGTTAAATTATTTTAGGTTAGTTTAGTTTAGTTTAGTTTAGGTTAGGTTAGGTTGGGTTAGGTTAGTGTAGTTTCATTAATTTAGTTTATTTTAGTTTAGTTTAGTATGTAGTTCAATTAAGTTTTGTTTTGTTTAATTTAGTTTAGTTTATAGTTTAGTTGAGTTTAGGTTAGTTTAGTTGAGTTTTGCCTAGTTTAGTTTAGTTTAGGTTAGGTTAGGTTAGGTTAGTTTATTTTAGTTTAGAATAGGTTATGATAGATTAGGTTTGATTAGGTTGGTTTGGTTTAGTTTAGTCTAGTTAAGTTTAGTTTAGTTTATACTTTAGTTTAGTTTAGTTTATTTTATAGTTTAGTTAATTTTTGTTTATAGTTTAGTTTGCAGTTTAGTATAGTTTAGTTTAGTTTAATTTAGTTTAGCTAAGTTTAGTTTAGATTAGTTTAGTTTAGTTTATAGTTCAATTTATAATTAAGTTTGGTTTAGTTTAGTTTAATTTAGTTTAGAGTAGGTTAGGTTAGGTTAGTTTAGTTTAGTTTAGTTTAATTTAGGTTAGGTTAGCTTAGTTTAATTTATTTGAGTTTAATTTAGTTTAGTTTAGTTTATAGTTTAATTTATAGTTTAGTTTAGTTTACTTTATAGTTTAGTTTAGTTAATTTATAGTTTAATTTAGTTTAGTTTATTTTAATTTAGTTTCGTTTAGTTTATAGTTTGGTTTATAGTTTCGCTTAGTTTAGTTTAGTTTAGTTTAGTTTAGGTTAAGTTATGTTAGGTTAGTTTAGTTTAGTTTAGTTCAGGTTCGGTTAGGTTAGGTTAGGTAAGTTTAATTTAGTTCAGTTTAAATAGTTAAGTTTAGTTTATAGCTTAGTTTATAGTTTAGTTTAGTTTATAGTTTCATTTATAGTTAAGTTTAGTTTAGTTTAGTTTAATTTACTTTAGTTTAGTTTATTTTAGGGTAGCTTATGTTAGGTTAGGTTAGTTTATAGTTTAATTTATAGTTTAGTTTAGTTTATAGTTTAGTTCAGTTTATAATAGTTTAGTTTAGGTTAGGTTGGGTTAGTTTAGTTTAGTTTAGTTTAGGTTAGGTTTGGCTATGTTAGGTTAGGATAGGTTAGTTCAGATTAGTTTAGTTTAGTTTAGTTTATAGTTTAGTTTACTTTAGTTTATTATTTAATTTAGTGTAGTTTAGTTTATAGTTTCGTTTATAGTTTAGTTTGGTTTAGTTTAGTTTATTTTAGTTTAGCTTAGATTAGTTTAGATTGTCTTAGGTTAGGTTAGGTTAGGTGAGATTAGTTTAATTTAGTAGAGTTTAATTTAGTTTAGATTATAGTTTAGTTTAGTTTAGTTCATAGTTCAATTTATAGATTAGTTTAGTTTATAGTTTATGTTATCGTTTAGTTTAGTTTAGATTAGTTTAGTTTAGGTCAGTTTAGGTTAGGTTAAGTTAGGTTAGGTTAGTTTAGATTAGTTTAGTTTAATTTATTTTAGTTTATAGTTTAGTTTATTTTAGTTTATAGATTAATTTAGTTTAGTTTAGTTTAGGTTAGGTTACGTTAGGTTAGGTTAATTTAGTTTAGAAAAGGTTAGGTTAGGTTAGGTAAGGTTAATTTACTTTAGTAAAGTTTAGTTTAGTTTATTTTAGTTCAGTTTATAGTTTAGTTGAGTTTATAGTTTAGTTTACAATTTTGTTTCGTTTAGTTTAGTTTAGTTTAGTATAGTTAAGGTAAGGTTGGGTTAGGTTAGGTTAGTTTAGTTTAGTTTAGTTTATAGTTTAGTTTAATTTAGTTTACAGTTTAGTGTATTCTTTAGTTTATAGTGTAGTTTACAGTTTATTTTAATTTAGTGTAGTTTAGTTTGGTTTAGTTTAGTATAGTTTTGTTTACTTTAGGTTAGGTGAGATTATGTTAGATTAGGTTCGCTTACTTTAGTTTAGTTTAGTTTAGGTTAGGTTAGGTTAGATTAGTTAACTTTAGTTTAGTTTAGTTTAGTTTTGTTTAGTTTATAGTTTAGTTTATAGTTTAGTTTAGTTTAGTTTATAGTTTAATTTATAATTTGGTTTACTTTAGTTTAATTTAGTTTATAGTATGTTAGGTTAGGTTAGGTTAGTTTAGTTTAGTTTAGGTTAGGTTAAGTTAGGTTAGTTTAGGTTAATTTAATTTAGTTGAGTTTAATTTAGTTTAGTTTAGTTTATAGTTTAATTTATAGTTTAGTTTACCTTATAGTTTAGTTTAATTAATTTATAGTTTAATTTAGTTTAGTTTAGTTTAATTTAGTTTAGTTTAGTTCATAGTTTTGTTTATAGTTTAGTTTAGTTTAGTTTAGTTTAAGTTATGTTAGGTTAGTTTAGTTTAGTTTAGTTTAGGTTAGGTTAGGCTAGGTTAGGTAAGTTTAATTTAGTTTAGTTTAGTTTAGTTAAGTTTAGTTTATAGTTTAGTTTATAGTTTAGTTTGTAGTTTAGTTTAGTTTAGTTTAGTTTGGTTTATTTTAGTTAAGGTTAAGTAATGTTAGGTTCGTTTAGTTTAATTTAGTTTAGTTTAGGTTACGTTAGATTAGGTTAGGGTAGTTAAGTTTAGTTTAGTTGAATTTAGTTTATAGTTTAATTTATAGTTTAGTTTAGTATACTTTATAGTTTAGTTTAGTTAATTTATAGTTTAATTTAGTTTAGTTTATTCTAGTTTAATTTAGTTTACTTTAGTTTATAGTTTTGTTTATAGTTTAGTTTAGTTTAGTTTAGGTTAATTTATGTTAGGTTAGTTTAGTTTAGTTTAGTTTAGTTTAGGTTAGGTTAGGTTAGGTTAGTGTAGTTTAGTTTAGTTTAGCTGAATTTTGTTTAGTTTAGTTTAGTTTAGGTTACGTTAGGTTAGTTTAGTTTAGTTTAGTTTAGTGTATGTTAGGTTAGGTTAGGTTAGTTTAATTTAGTTTAGTTTATTTTAGTTTATAATTTAGTTTAGTTTAGTTTATAATTTATTTTATAATTTAGTATACTTTAGTTTATAGATTAGTTTATAGTTTAGTTAATATTTTAGTTTATTTTAGTTTACGTTAGGTTAGGGAAGTTTAAGTTAGGTTAGGTTAGGTTAGTTTAGTTTAGTTTAGTTTATGTAAGGTTAGGTTAGGTTAGTTTGGGATAGTTTAGTTTAGTTTAGTTTTGTTTATATTTAGTTTAGTTTAATTTATTGTTCAGTTTATAGTTTAGTTTAGTTTAGTTTAGTTTAGGTTAGGTTGGGTTAGTTTAGTTTAGTTTAGGTTAGGTTAGCTTAAGTTAGGTTAATTTAGTTTAGTATAGTTTAGTTTAGTTTAGTTTAGTTTACAGTTTAGTTCATTTTATTTTATAGTTTAGTTTATAGTGTTGTTTAGTTTAGTTTAGTTTAGTTAATTAAGGTAAGGTTAGGTTAGGTTAGAGTAGTTTAGTTTAGGTTAGGTTATGATAGGTTAGTGCAGTTAAATTTAATTTTGTTTAGTTTAGTTGAATTAAATTTAGTTTATTTAGGTCAGTTTATGTAAGTTAGTTTAGTTTATTTTAGTATAGGTTAGGTTACGTTAGGTAAGTTTAATTCAGTTTAGTTTAGTTTAGTTTATAGTTTAATTTATAGTTTTGCTTATAGTTATTTAGTTTTGTTTAGATTAGTTTAGTTTAGGTTAAATTATGTTAGGTTAGTTTAGTTTAGTTTAGTTTAGGTTAGGTTGGGTTAGGTTAGTGTAGTTTCATTTAGTTTAGTTTATTTCAGTTTAGTTTAGTATGTAGTTCAGTTCAGTTTTGTTTTGTTTAATTAATTTAATTTATAGTTTAGTTGAGTTTAGGTTAGTTTATTTGAGTTTAGTTTAGTTTAGTTTAGGTTAGGTTAGGTTAGGTTAGGTTAGTTTAGTTTAGGATAGGTTATGATAGATTAGGTTAGGTAAGTTTATTTTAGTTTACTTTAGTCTAGTTAAGTTTAGTTTAGTTTATATTTTAGTTTAGTTTAGTCTATAGTTCAATTTATAATTTAGTTTAGTTTAGTTTTTAAATTAGGTTATCGTTTAGTTTAGTTTAGATTATTTTAGTTTAGGTCAGTTTAGGTTAGGTTAAGTTAGGTTAGGTTAGTTTAGATTAGTTTAGTTTAATTTAGTTTAGTTTATAGTTTAGTTTATTTTAGTTTATAGTTTAATTTAGTTTAGTTTAGTTTAGTGAAGTTTAGTTTGGTTAGATTAGGTTAGGTTAATTTAGTTTAATTTAGGTTAGGTTAGGTAAGTTTTTGTTGTTTAGTTTAATTTATAGTTTATTTTATAGTTTTGCTTATATTTTAGTTTAGTTTATAGTTTAATTTAGTTTAGTTTAGTTAAGGTTAGGTTAGGTTAGGTTAGATTAATTTACTTTAGTATAGTTTAGTTTAGTTTATTTTAGTTTAGTTTACAGTTTAGGTTAGTTTAGTTTAGTTTAGTTTGGGTTAGGTTAGGTTAGGTCAGTTTAGTTTAGTTTAGTTTATAGTTTAGTTTAGTTTAGTTTATAATAGTTTAGTTTAGTTTAGTTTAGGTTATGTTAGGTTGGTTTAGTTTAGTATAGGTTAGATTAAGTTAGGTTAAGTTAGGTTTGTTAGCTTTAGTTTAGTTTAGTTTATAGTTTAGTTTAGTTTAGTTTAATTTGTAATTTAGTTTATACTTTAGTTTATATTTTAGTTTATAGTTTAGTTTAGTTAAGTGTTGTATATTTTGGTTTAGTTTTGTTTAGTTTAGTTTAAATTAGTTTCGTTTAGGTTAGGTTAGGTAAGTTTAGGTTAGGTTGGGTTAGGTTAGTTTAGTTCAGTCTAGTTTATGTTAGGTTAGGTTAGTTTAGTTTACTTTAGTTTATAGTTTAGTTCATAGTTTATTTTAGTTTAATATATAGTTTAATTTAGTTTAGTTTAGTTTAGTTTAGTTTAATTTAGGTTAATTTAGTTTAGTTTAGTTTAGGTTAGGTTAGGTTAGGTTAGGTTAGGTTAGGTTAAGTTAGTTCAATTTAGTATAGTTTAGTATAGTTTAAAATATAGTATCTTTAATTTATAGTTTAGTTCATAGTTTTGTTTAGTTTAGTTTAGGTTAGGTTAGAGTAGTTTAGTTTAGTTTAGTTTAGTTTAGGTTAGATTAGGTTAGGTTAGTGTAGTTTAGTTTAGTTTAGGTTAGTTGAATTTAGTTTAGTTTAGTTTAGGGTAGGTTAGGTTGGTTTAGTTTTAGTATAGTTTAGGTTCAGTTAGGTTAGGTTAGTTTAGTTTAGTTTAGTTTACTTTAGTTTATTATTTAATTTAGTGTAGTTTAGTTTATAGTTTCCTTTATAGTTTAGTTTGGTTTAGTTTAGTTTCATTTAGTTTAACTTAGATTAGTTTAGTTATTTTTAGGTTAGGTTAGGTTAGGTGAGGTTAGTTTAGTTCAGTTTAGTTTAATTTAGTTTAGTTTAGTTTATAGTTAAGTTTAGTTCATTTTATAGTTCAATTTATAGTTTAGTTTAGTTTATTTTATCGTTTAGTTTAGTTTAGTATAGTTTAGTTTAGGTTAGAGTAGGTTAGTTTAGATTAGTTTAGTTTAACGCAGTTTAGGTTAGGTTAAGTTAGGTTATTTCGTTTGGTTATTTTAGTTTAGTTTAGTTTATAGTTTAGTTTAGTTTAAAGTTTAGTTTATAGTTTAGTTTATAGTTTAGTTTAGATTAGTGTAGTTTAATTTGGTTTAGTTTATTTTAGTTTAGTTCAGTTTAGTTTCGTTTAGCTTAGGTTATGTTATATTAGGTGAGCTTAGGTTAGCTTAGTTTACCCTAGTTTAGTTTAGGTTAGGTAAGGTTAGAATAGGCTAGTTAAATTTAGTTTAGTTTAGTTTAGTTAGGTTTAGTTTAGTTATAGTTTAGTTTATAGTTTAGTTTAGATTATAATTTAATTTATAGTTTAGTTTAGTTTAGTTTAATTTAGTTTAGCTTTCTTTAGTTTCCCTTAGATTACTTTAGTTTAGGATATGTTAGGTTAGGCTAGTTTAGTTTAGTTTAGTTTAATTAAGGTTAATTTAGTTGAATTTAGTTTAGTTTAGGTTAGGTTAGGTTAGTTTAGTTTAGTATAGTTTAATTTAGTTTAAAATATAGTATCTTTAGTTTATAGTTTAGTTCATATTTTTGTTTAGTTTAATTTAGTTTAGGTTAGGTTAGAGTAGTTTAGTTTAGTTTAGTTTAGTTTAGTTTAGGTTAGAATAGGTTAGGTTAGTGTAGTTTAATTTAGTTTAGTTTAGTTGAATTTAGTTTACTTTTGTTTAGTTTAGTTTAGGTTAGGTTAGGTTATTTTAGTTTAGTATAGGTTAGGTTAAGTTAGGTTAGCTTAGTTTAGTTTATAGTTTAGTTTAGTTTAGTTTAGTTTATAGTGTGGTTTATACTTTAGTTTATATTTTAGTTTATAGTTTAGTTTAGATTAGTGTAGTTTAGTTTGGTTTAGTTTGGTTTAGTTTAGTTTAAATTAGTTTCGCTTGTGTTTGGTTAAGTTAGAATAGGTTAGGTTAGGTAAGCTTAGTTTAGTTTAGGTTAGGTTAGGTTAGGTTAGGTTGGTTAAGTTCAGTTTAGTTTAGTTTAGTTAAGTTTAGTTTAGTTTATAGTTTAGTTCAGTTTAGTTTATAGCTTAGTTTATAGTTTAGTTTAGTTTATAGTTTAATTTATAGTTAAGTTTAGTTTAGTTTAATTTAATTTAGGTTAGTTAAGTTTATTTTAGGGTAGCTTATGTTAGGTTAGGTTAGTTTATAGTTTAATTTATAGTTTAGTTTAGTTTATAATTTAGTTTATAGTTTAGTTCAGTTTATAATAGTTTAGTTTAGGTTAGGTTAGGTTAGGTTAGGTTAGTTTAGTTTAGTTTAGTTTAGGTTAGGTTTGGCTAGGGTAGGTTAGGACAGGTTAATTTAGATTAATTTAGTTTAGTTTAGTTTATAGTTTAGTTTACTTTAGTTTATTATTTCATTTAGTGTAGTTTAGTTTATAGCTTCGTTTATAGTTTAGTTTGGTTTAGTTTAGTTTGTCTTAGGTTAGGTTAGGTTAGGTGAGATTAGTTTAGTTTAGTTGAGTTTAATTTAGTTTAGTTTATAGTTTAATTTAGTTTAGTTTATAGTTCAATTTATAGATTAGTTTAGTTTATAGTTTATGTTACCGTTTAGTTTAGTTTAGATTAGTTTAGTTTAGGTTAGTTTAGGTTAGGTTAAGTTAGGTTAGGTTAGTTTAGATTAGTTTAGTTTAATTTAGTTTAGTTTATAGTTTAGTTTATTTTAGTTTATAGTTTAATTTAATTTAGTTTAGTTTAGTTTAGTTTAGGTTAGGTTACGTTAGGTTAGGTTAATTTAGTTTAGTGTAGGTTAAGTTAGGTTAGGTAAGGTTAATTTACTTTAGTAAAGTTTATTTTAGTTTATTTTAGTTTAGTTTATTGTTTAGTTTAGTTTATAGTTTATTTACAATTTTGTTTAGTTTAGTTTAGTTTAGTTTGGGTTAGGTTGGGTTAGGTTAGGTTAGTTTAGATTAGTTTAGTTTATAGTTTAGTTTAATTTAGTTTACAGTTTAGTGTATCCTTTAGTTTATAGTGTAGTTTATAGTTTAGTTTAATTTAGTGTAGTTTAGTTTGGTTTAGCTTAGTATAGGTTTATTTACTTTAGGTTAGGTGAGATTATGTTAAGTTAGGTTAGCTTACTTTAGTTTAGTTTAGTTTAGGTTAGGTTAGGTTAGGTTAGTTTATTTAACTTTGGTTTAGTTTAGTTTAGTTTAGTTTATAGTTTAGTTTATAGTTTAGTTTATATTAGTTTAGTTTATAGTTTAATTTATAATTTAGTTTACTTTAGTTTAATGTAGTTTACAGTAGGTTAGGTTAGGTTAGGTTAGTTTAGTTTACTTTAGATTAGGTTAAGTTGGGTTAGGTTAGGTTAATTTAGTTTAGTTGAGTTTAATTTAGTTTAGTTTACTTTATAGTTTAATTTATAGTTTAGTTTAGTTTACCTTATAGTTTAGTTTAGTTAATTTATATTTTAATTTAGTTTATTTTAGTTTAATTTAGTTTAGTTTAGTTCATAGTTTTGTTTATAGTTTAGTTTAGTTTAGTTTAGTTTAGGTTATGTTAGGTTAGTTTAGTTTAGTTTAGTTTAGGTTAGGTTAGGTTAGGCTAGGTTAGCTAAGTTCAATTTAGTTTAGTTTAGTTAAAATTAGTTTGTAGTTTAGTTTATAGTTTAGTTTGTAGTTTAGTTTAGTTTAGTTTAGTTTGGTGTAGTTTAGTTTAGGTTAAGTAATGTTTGGTTCGTTTAGTTTAATTTAGTTTAGATTAGGTTACGTTAGATTAGGTTAGGGTAGTTAAGTTTAGTTTAATTGAATTTATTTTGTAGTTTAATTTATAGTTTAGTTTAGTTTACTTTATAGTTTAATTTAGTTAATTTATAGTTTATTTTATTTTAGTTTAATCTAGTTCAATTTAGTTTACTTTAGTTTATAGTTTTGTTTATAGTTTCGTTTAGTTTAGTTTAGGTTAATTTATGTTAGGTTTGTTTAATTTAGTTTAGTTTAGGTTAGGTTAGGTTAGGATAGGTTAATGTAGTTTAGTTTAATTTAGCTGAATTTTGTTTAGTTTAGTTTAGTTTAGGTTACCTTAGGTTAGTTTAGTTTAGTTTAGTGTATGTTAGGTTAGGTTAGGTTAGTTTAATTTAGTTTAGTTTATTTTAGTTTATAGTTTAATTTATAATTTATTTTATAATTTAGTATACTTTAGTTTATAGATTAGTTTATTGTTTAGTTAATATTTTAGTTTATTTTAGTTTACGTTAGGTTAGGTTAGGCAAGGTTAGGTTAGGTTAGGTTAGTTTAGTTTAGTTTAGTTTATGTAAGGTTAGGTTAGGTTAGTTTGGTATAGTTTAGTTTAGTTTAGTTTTGTTTATAGTTTAGTTTAGTTTAGTTTATTGTTCAGTTTATAGTTTAGTTTAGTTTAGTTTAGGTTAGGTTGGGTTAGTTTAGTTTAGTTTAGGTTAGGTTAAGTTACGTTAATTTAGTTTAGTATAGTTTAGTTTAGTTTAGTTTATAGTTTAGTTCATTTTATTTTATAGTTTAGTTTATAGTTTGGTTTAGTTTATTTTTGTTTAGTTAATTTAGGTTAGATTAGGTTAGGTTAGAGTAGTTTAGTTTAGGTTAGGTTATGATAGGTTAGTGCAGTTTAATTTAATTTAGTTTAGTTTAGTTGAATTTAATTTAGTTTAGTTAGGTCAGTTTAAGTAAGTTAGGTTAGTTTAGTTTAGTATAGGTTAGGTTACGTTAGGTAAGTTTGATTCAGTTTAGTTTAGTTTAGTTTATAGTTTAATTTATAGTTTTGCTTATAGTTAATTTAGTTTTGTTTAGTTTAGTTTAGTTTAGGTTAAATTAATTTAGGTTAGTTTAGTTTAGTTTAGTTTAGGTTAGGTTAGGTTGGGTTAGGTTAGTGTAGTTTCATTAATTTAGTTTATTTTAGTTTAGTTTAGTATGTAGTTCAATTAAGTTTTGTTTTGTTTAATTTAGTTCAGTTTAAAGTTTAGTTGAGTTTAGGTTAGTTTAGTTGAGTTTTGCCTAGTTTAGTTTAGTTTAGGTTAGGTTAGGTTAGGTTAGTTTATTTTAGTTTAGAATAGGTTATGATAGATTAGGTTAGGTTAGGTTGGTTTAGATAAGTTTAGTTAAGATAAGTTTAGATAAGTTTAGTTTAGTTTATAGTTTAATTTATAATTTAGTTTAGTATAATTTAGTTTAATTTAGTTTAGAGTAGGTTAGGTTAGGTTAGTTTAGTTTGGTTTAGTTTAGTTTAGGTTAGGTTAGGTTAGTTTAATTTATTTGAGTTTAATTTAGTTTAGTTTAGTTTATAGTTTAATATATAATTTAGTTTAG
The DNA here is from genome assembly GCA_030762175.1 of Metallyticus violacea. NCBI lineage: Eukaryota > Metazoa > Arthropoda > Insecta > Mantodea > Metallyticidae > Metallyticus > Metallyticus violacea. The sequence continues at coordinate 96,795,714 of CM060835.1, read as the reverse complement.
TTTACTTTATAATTTAGTTTAGTTAATTTATAGTTTAATTTAGTTTAGTTTAGTTTATGTTATGTTAGATTAGTTTAGTTTAGTTTTGTTTATAGTTTAGTTTAATTTATATTATAATTTAGTTTATAGTTTATTTTTATTTAGTTTGTAGTTTAATTTAGTTTAGTTTAGTTTAGTTTAGTTTAGGTTAGGTTAGGTTAGGTTAGGTTAGGTTAGTTTAGTTTAGTATAGTTTAGTTTAGTTTAAAATATAGTATCTTTAGTTTATAGTTTAGTTCATAGTTTTGTTTAGTTTTGTTTAGTTTAGTTTAGGTTAGGTTAGAGTAGCTTAGTTTAGTTTAGTTTAGGTTAGGTTAAGTTAGGTAAGGGTAGTTTAGTTTATAATTTAGTTTAGTTTAGTTTAGTTTAGGTTAATTTATGTTAGGTTAGGTTAGTTTAGTTTATTTTAGGTTAGGTTAGGTTAGTGTAGTTTAGTTTAGTTTAGTTTAATTTAATTTAGTTTTGTTTAGTTTAGTTTAGGTTAGGTTAGGTTAGTTTAGTTTAGTATAGGTTAGGTTAAGTTAGGTAAGGGTAGTTTAGTTTATAATTTAGTTTAGTTTAGTTTAGTTTAGGTTAATTTATGTTAGGTTAGGTTAGTTTAGTTTATTTTAGGTTAGGTTAGGTTAGTGTAGTTTAGTTTAGTTTAGCTAAATTTTGTTTAGTTTAGTTTAGTTTAGGATACGTTAGGTTAGTTTAGTTTAGTTTAGTTTAGTTTAGTGTATGTTAGGTTAGGTTAGGCTAGATTAATTTAGTTTAGTTTATTTTAGTTTATAGTTTAGTTTAGTTTAGTTTATAATTTATTTTATAGTTTAGTATACTTTAATTTATAGGTTAGTTTATAATTTAGTTAACATTTTAGTTTAGTTTAGTTTAGATTAGGTTAGAGAAGATTAGGTTAGGTTAGGTTAGTTTATTTTAGTTTAGTTTATGTAAGCTTAGGTTAGGTTAGTTTGGTATAGTTTAGTTTAATTTAGTTTTGTTTATAGTTTAGTTTAGTTTAGTTTAGTTTATAGTTCAGTTTATAGTTTAGTATAGTTTAGTTTAGTTTAGGTTAGGTTGGGTTAGTTTAGTTTAGTTTAGGTTAGGTGAGGTTAAGTTAGGTTAGTTTAGTTTAGTATAGTTAAGTTTAGTTTAGTTTAGTTTATAGTTTAGTTTATTTTATTTTATAGTTTAGTTTATAATTTTGTTTATAGTTTGGTTTAGTTTAGTTTAATTTAGTTTACATTAGATTAATTTAGTTAGTTTTAGTTTAGTTTAGGTTAGGTTATGATAGGTTAGTGCAGTTTAATTTAATTTAGTTTAGTTTAGTTGAATTTAATTTATTTTTGTTGGGTCAGTTTAGGTAAGTTAGGTTAGTTTAGTTTAGTATAGGTTAGGTTAGGTTAGGTAAGTTTAATTCAGTATAGTTTAGTTTAGTTTATAGTTTAATTTATAGTTTTGTTTTTAGTTAGTTTAGTTTAGTTTAGTTTAGTTTAGGTTAAATTATGTTAGGTTAGTTTAGTTTAGTTTATTTTATGTTAGGTTAGGTTGGGTTAAGTTAGTGTAGTTTCATTTAGTTTGGTTTATTTTAGTTTAGTTTAATATGTTGTTCCGTTTAGTTTAGTTTTGTTTAATTTAGTTTAGTTTATAGTTTAGTTGAGTTTAGGTTAGTTTAGTTGAGTTTAGTTTAGATTTGGTTAGGTTAGGTTAGATTAGTTTTGTTTAGGATAGTTTATGTTAGATTAGGTTAGGTTAGGTTAGTTTGGTTTAGTTTAGTCTAGTTAAGTTTAGTTTAGTTTATACTTTAGTTTAGTTTAGTTTATTTTATAGTTTAGTTAAGTTTTGTTTATACTTTAGTTTGCAGTTTAGTATAGTTTAGTTTAGTTTAATTTAGTTTAGTTTAGTTTAGTTTAATTTAATTTCGTCTAGTTTATAGTTTTGTTTATAGTTTAGCTTAGTTTAGTTTAGTTTAGTTTAGGTTAAGTTATGTTAGGTTAGTTTAGTTTATTTTAGGTCGGTTAGGTAAGGTTAGGTAAGTTTCATTTAGTTCAGTTTAGTTTAGTTAAGTTTAGTTTATAGTTTAGTTTATAGTTTAGTTTATAGTTTAGTTTAGGTTAAGCTATGTTAGGGTCGTTTAGTTTAATTTAGTTTAGATTAGGATAGGTTAGGTTAGGGTAGTTAAGTTTAGTTTAGTTCAATTTAGTTTAGTTTAGTTCAGTTTAGGTTAGGTTAGGTTAGTTTAGTTTAGTTTATTTAAGTGTAGTTTAGTTTATAGTTCAGTTTAGTTTAGTTTGGTTTAATTTAGTTTAGTTTATAGTTTAGTTGAGTTTAGGTTAGTTTAGTTGAGTTTAGTTTAGTTTAGTTTATTTTAGATTAGGTTAGGTTAGGTTAGTTTAGTTTAGTTTAGGTTGGGTTATGTTAGATTAGATTAGGTTAGGTTAGTTTGGCTTAGTTTAGTCTAGTTAAGTTTAGTTTAGTTTACACTTTAGTTTAGTTTATAGTTTAGTTTAGTTTTGTTTATAGTTTAGTTTATAGTTTAGTATAGTTTAGTTTAGTTTAATTTAGTTTAGCTAAGTTTAGTTTAGTTTAGTTTTGGGTGGGTTATGTAAGGTTAGGTTAGGTTAGTTTAGTGTAGTTTAGGTTAGGTTAGGTTAGGTTAGTTTAGTTTAGTTGAGTTTAGTTTAGTTTAGATTAGGTTAAGTAAGATTAGGTTAGGTTAGGTTAGGTTAGTTTAGTTTTGTTTATAGTTTAGTTTAGTTTAGTTTACATTTTCTTTATAGTTTAGTTAGTTTAGTTTATAGTTTAATTTAGTTTAGTTTAGTTTAGTTTAGTTTTCATTAATTTAGGTTAATTTAGTTTAGTTTAGTTTAGTTTAGGTTAGGTTTAGTTAGGTTAGGTTAGGTTAGTTTAGTTTAGTATAGTTTAGTTTAGTTTAAAATATAGTATCTTTAGTTTATAATTTAGTTCATAGTTTTCCTTAGATTAGTTTATTTTAGGTTAGGTTAGAGTAGTTTAGTTTAGTTTAGTTTAGCTTAGGTTAGATTAGGTTAGGTTAATGTAGTTTAGTTTAATTTAGTTTAGTTGAATTTAATTTAGTTTAGTTTAGTTTAGGATAGGTTAGGTTTGTTTAGGTTAGATTGGGTTAGGTTATGTTAGATTAGGTTAGGTTAGGTTAGCTTACTTTAGTTTATTTTAGTTTCGGTTAGGTTGGGTTAGGTTAGTTTAGTTAAGTTTATTTTAGTTTATTTTAGTTAAGTATAGTTTAGTTTATAGTTTACTTCAGTTTAATTTATAGCTTAGTTTATAGCTTAGTTTAGTTCATAGTTTAATTTATATTTAGGTTTAGTTTAGTTTAGTTTAGTAAAGTTTATTTTAGGGTAGCTTATGTTAGGTTAGGATAGGTTAGTATAGTTTATAGTTTAATTTATAGTTTACTATAGTTTATAGTTTAGTTTATAGTTTAGTTTAGTTTAGTTTAGTTTATAATAGTTTAGTTTAGTTTAGTTTAGGTTAAGATAGTTTAGTTTAGTGTTGTTTAGGTTAGGTTAGGCTAGGTTAAGTTATATTTGGTTAGTTTAGATTAGTTTAGTTTAGTTTAGTTTATAATTTAGATTAGTTTATTATTTATTTTAGTTTAGTTTAGTTTATAGTTTCGTTTATAGTTTAGTTTGGTTTAGTTTAGTTTAATTTAGTTTACATTAGATTAGTTTAGTTAGTTTTAGTTTAGGTTAGGTTAGATGAGGTTAGTTTAGTTTAGTTTAGTTCAATTTAGTTTATTTTAGTTTATAGTTTAGTTTAGTTTAGTTTATAGTTCACTTTATACTTTAGTTTAGTTTAGTTAATCGTTTAGTTTAGTTTAGTATAGTTTAGTTTAGTTTAGGTTACAGTAGGTTAGTTTAGATTAGTTTAGTTTAGCGCAGTTTAGGTTAGATTAAGTTAGGTTATTTTGTTTAGTTTAGTTTAGTTTATAGTTTAGTTTATAGTTTAGTTTATAGTTTAGCTTAGATTAGTGTAGTTTAGTTTGGTTCAGTTTATTTTAGTTTAGTTTAGAATTGTTTCGTTTAGCTTAGGTTATGTTATATTAGGTTAGCTTAGGATAGCTTAGTTTACCCTAGTTTAGTTTGGGTTAGGTAAGGTTAAAATAGGTTAGTTAAATTTAGTTTAGTTTAGTTTAGTTAGGTTTAGTTTAGTTTATAGTTTTGTTTAGTTTAGTTATAGTTTAGTTTATAGTTTAGTTTAGATTATAATTTAATTTATAGTTAAGTTTAGTTTACTTTAGTTTAATTTAGTTTAGCTTTCTTTAGTTTCCTTTAGATTACTCTAGTTTAGGATATGTTAGGTTAGGTTAGTTTAGTTTAGTTTAGTTTAATTAAGGTTAATTTAGTTTAATTTAGTTTAGTTTAGGTTAGGTTAGGTTAGGTTAGTTAAGTTTAGTATAGTTTAGTTTAGTTTAAAATATGGTATCTTTAGTTTATAGATTAGTTCATATTTTTGTTTAGTTTAGTTTAGTTTAGGTTATGTTAGAGTAGTTTATTTTAGTTTAGTTTAGTTTAGGTTAGAATAGGTTAGGTTAGTGTAGATTAATTTAGTTTAGTTAATTGAATTTAATTTAGTTTTGTTTAATTTAGTTTAGGTTAGTTTAGTTTAGTATAGGTTAGGTTAAGTTAGGTTAGCTTAGTTTAGTTTATAGTTTAGTTTAGTTTAGTTTAGTTTATAGTGTGGTTTATACTTTAGTTTATATTTTAGTTTATAGTTTAGTTTAGTTTAGTGTAGTTTAGTTTGGTTTAGTTTTGTTTAGTTTAGTTTAAATTAGTTTCGTTTAGGTTAGGTTAAGTTAGAATAGGTTAGGTTAGGTAAGCTTAGTTTAGTTTAGTTTAGTTTACGTTAGGTTAGGTTAGGTTAGGTTGGTTAAGTTCAGTTTAGTTTAGTTTAGTTAAGTTTAATTTAGTTTATAGTTTAGTTCAGTTTAGTTTATAGCTTAGTTTATAGTTTAGTTTAGTTTATAGTTTCATTTATAGTTAAATTTAGTTTAGTGTAGTTTAATTTACTTTAGTTTAGTTTATTTTAGGGTAGCTTATGTTAGGTTAGGTTAGTTTATAGTGTAATTTATAGTTTAGTTTAGTTTATAGTTTAGTTTATAGTTTAGTTCAGTTTATAATAGTTTAGTTTAGGTTAGGTTGGGTTAGTTTAGTTTAGTTTAGTTTAGGTTAGGTTTGGCTATGTTAGGTTAGGATAGGTTAGTTCAGATTAGTTTAGTTTAGTTTAGTTTATAGTTTAGTTTACTTTAGTTTATTATTTAATTTAGTGTAGTTTAGTTTATAGTTTCGTTTATAGTTTAGTTTGGTTTAGTTTAGTTTATTTTAGTTTAGCTTAGATTAGTTTAGATTGTCTTAGGTTAGGTTAGGTTAGGTGAGATTAGTTTAGTTTAGTAGAGTTTAATTTAGTTTAGTTTATAGTTTAGTTTAGTTTAGTTCATAGTTAAATTTATAGATTAGTTTAGTTTATAGTTTATGTTATCGTTTAGTTTAGTTTAGATTAGTTTAGTTTAGGTCAGTTTAGGTTAGGTTAAGTTAGGTTAGGTTAATTTAGTTTAGAAAAGGTTAGGTTAGGTTAGGTAAGGTTAATTTACTTTAGTAAAGTTTAGTTTAGTTTATTTTAGTTCAGTTTATAGTTTAGTTGAGTTTATAGTTTAGTTTACAATTTTGTTTCGTTTAGTTTAGTTTAGTTTAGTATAGTTAAGGTAAGGTTGGGTTAGGTTAGGTTAGTTTAGTTTAGTTTAGTTTATAGTTTAGTTTAATTTAGTTTACAGTTTAGTGTATTCTTTAGTTTATAGTGTAGTTTATAGTTTATTTTAATTTAGTGTAGTTTAGTTTGGTTTAGTTTAGTATAGTTTTGTTTACTTTAGGTTAGGTGAGATTATGTTAGATTAGGTTCGCTTACTTTAGTTTAGTTTAGGTTAGGTTAGGTTAGGTTAGTTTAGTTTAGTTTAGGTTAGGTTAGCTTAGTTTAATTTATTTGAGTTTAATTTAGTTTAGTTTAGTTTATAGTTTAATTTATAGTTTAGTTTAGTTTACTTTATAGTTTATTTTAGTTAATTTATAGTTTAATTTAGTTTAGTTCATTTTAATTTAGTTTCGTTTAGTTTATAGTTTGGTTTATAGTTTCGCTTAGTTTAGTTTAGTTTAGTTTAGTTTAGGTTAAGTTATGTTAGGTTAGTTTAGTTTAGTTTAGTTCAGGTTCGGTTAGGTTAGGTTAGGTAAGTTTAATTTAGTTCAGTTTAAATAGTTAAGTTTAGTTTATAGCTTAGTTTATAGTTTAGTTTGTAGTTTAGTTTAGTTTAGTTTAGTTTAGTTTAGGTTAAGTTATGTTAGGTTCATTTAGTTTAATTTAGTTTGGATTAGGTTAGGTTAGGTTAGGGTATTTAAGTTTAGTTTAGTTGAATTTAGTTTAGTTTAGTTCAGTTTAGGTTAGGTTAGGTTAGTTTATTTTAGTTGAGTTTAGGTTAGGTTAGGTTAGGTTAGGTTAGGTTAGTTTAGTTTAGTTTAGTTTATTTAAGTGTAGTTTAGATTATATTTCAGTTTAGTTTAGTTTTGTTTAATTTAGTTTAGTTTATAGTTTAGTTGAGTTTAGGTTAGTTTAGTTGAGTTTAGTTTAGTTTATTTTAGGTTAGGTTAGTTTGGCTTAGTTTCGTCTAGTTAGAAGTTAGTTTATTTTAGTTTAGTTTATAGTTTAGTTTAGTTTTGTTTATAGTTTAGTTTATAGTTTAGTATAGTTTAGTTTAGTTTAATTTAATTTAGCTAAGTTTAGTTTAGTTTAGTTTAGTTTAGTTTTGGGTAGGTTTTTTTAGGTTAGGTTAAGTTAGTTTAGTTTAGTTTAGGTTAGGTTAGGTTAGGTAAAGTTAGTTTAGTTTAGTGGAGTTTAGTTTAGGTTAGGTTAGGTTAGGTTAAGTAAGATTAGGTTAGGTTAGGTTAGTTTAGTTTAGTTTAGTTTATGTTAGGTTAGGTTAGTTTAGTTTAGTTTTGTTTATAGTTTAGTTTAGTTTATTTTATAGTTTAGTTTATAGTTTAGTTAGTTTAGTTTATAGTTTAATTTAGTTTAGTTTAGTTTAGTTTAGTTTAGTTTAATTTAGGTTAATTTAATTTAGTTTAGTTTAGGTTACGTTAAGTTAGGTTAGGTTAGGTTAATTTAGTTTAGTATAATTTAGTTTAGCTTAAAATATAGTATCTTTAGTTTATAGTTTAGTTGATAGTTTTCTTTAGATTAGTTTAGTTTAGGTTAGGTTAGAGTAGTTTACTTTAGTTTAGTTTAGTTTAGTTTAGGTTAGATTAGGTTAGGTTAGTGTAGTTTAGTTTAATTTAGTTTATTTGAATTTAATTTAGTTTAGTTTAGTTTAGGTTAGGTTAGGTTAGTTTAGGTTAGATTTAGTTAGGTTAGTGTAGTTTAGTTTAGTTTAGTTTAGTTTGTAGTTTAGTTTAGTTTAGTGTAGTTTAGTTTGGTTTAGTTTTGTTTAGTTTAGTTTACTTCAGTTTCGTTTAGGTTAGGTTATGTTAGATTAGGTTAGCTTGGGTTAGCTTAGTTTAGTTTTGTTTACTTTCGGTTAGCTTAGGATAGGTTAGGTTAGTTTAGGTTAGATTTAGTTAGGTTTGTGTAGTTTAGTTTAGTTTAGTTTAGTTTGTAGTTTAGTTTAGTTTAGTGTAGTTTAGTTAAGTTTAGTTTAGTTTATAGTTTAGTTCAGTTTAGTTTATAGCTTAGTTTAGTTTAGTTTATTTTAGGGTAGCTTATGTTAGGTTAGGTTTAGTTAGTTTAGTTTATAGTTTAATTTATGGTTTACTTTAGTTTATAGTTTAGTTTATAGTTTAGTTTAGTTTATAATAGTTTAGTTTAGGTTAGGTTGGGATGGTTTAGTTTAGTTTAGTTTAGGTTAGGTTAGGTTGACTAGGTTAAGTTATGTTAGGTTCATTTAGTTTAATTTAGTTTAGATTAGGTTAGGTTAGGTTAGGGTATTTAAGTTTAGTTTAGTTGAATTTAGTTTAGTTTAGTTCAGTTTAGGTTAGGTTAGGTTAGTTTATTTTAGTTGAGTTTAGGTTAGGTTAGGTTAGGTTAGTTTAGATTAGTTTAGTTTAGTTTAGTTTATAGCTTAGTTTACTTTAGTTTATTATTTAATTTAGTTTAGTTTAGTTTATAGTTTCATTTATAGTTTAATTTGATTTAGTTCAGTTTAATTTAGTTTACCTTAGATAAGTTTAGTTTGTTTTAGGTTAGGTTAGGTTAGGTTAGGTCAGTTTAATTTAGTTTAGTTTAATTTAGTTTAGTTTAGTTTATAGTTTAGTTTAGTTAATTTTATAGTTCAATTTATAGTTTAGTTTAGTTTAGTTTATAGTTTAGTTTATCGTTTAGTTTAGTTTAGTATAGTTTAGTTTGGTTTAGGTTAGAGTAGGTTAGTTTAGATTAGTTTAGTTTAGGGCAGTTTAGGTTAGTTTAAGTTACGTTATTTTGTTGAGTTTGGTTTAGTTTAGTTTAGTTTAGTTTAGTTTATAGTTTAGTTTATAGTTTAGTTTATAGTTTAGTTTATAGTTTAGTTTAGATTAGTGTAGTATAGTTTGGTTTAATTTATTTTAGTTTAGTTTAGTTTAGTTTCGTTTAGCTTAGGTTATGTTACATTAGGTTAGCTTAGGTTAGCTTAGTTTACCCTGGTTTAGTTTAGGTTAGGTAAGGTTAGAATAGGTTAGTTAAGTTTAGTGTAGTTTAGTTTAATTAGGTTTAGTTTAGTTTATAGTTTAGTTTAGTTTAGTTTATAGTTTAGTTTAGAGTTTAGTTTAGATTATAGTTTAATTTATAGTTTAGTTTAGATTAGTTTAGTTTAATTTAGTTTAGCTTTCTTTAGTTTGGTTTAGTTTACCTTAGTTTAGGATATGTTAGGTTAGGTTAGGGTAGTTTAGGTTTGTTTAATTTAGTTTAGGTTAGGTTAGGTTACGTTAGGTTAGGTTAGGTTAGGTTAAGTTAGGTTAGTTTAGAATAGTTTAGTTTAGTATAATTTAGTTTATAGTTTAGTTTAGTTTAGTTTATAGTTTAATTTAGTTTAGTTTAGTTTAATTTAATTTAGTTTAGCTTACGTTAGGTTAAGTTAGGTAAGTTTAATTTAGTTTAGTTTAGTTTAGTTAAGTTTAGTTTATAGTTCAGTTTATAGTTTGGTTTGCAGTTTAGTTTAGTTTAGTTCAGTTTAGGTTAAGTTATGTTAGGTTCGTTTAGTTTAATTTAATTTAGATTAGGTTAGGTTATATTAGGTTAGGTTAGGTTAGGGTAGTTTAGTTTATTTTAGTTTAGCTTTATTTAGTTTAGTTTAGTTCAGTTTAGGTTAGGTTAAGTTAGGTTAGGTTAGTTTAGATTAATTTAGTATATAGTTTAGTTAATTTTAGTTTATAGTTTCATTTTCTTTAGTTTAGTTTAGGTTAGGTTAAGTTAGGTTAATTTAGTTTAGTTTAGGTTAGTTTAGTTGAGGTTAGGTTAGGTTAGTTTATTTCTATTTAGTTTATTGAAGTTTATAGTTTAGTTTAGTTTAGTTTATGGTTTAGTTTATAGTTCAGATTAGTTTAGAGTAGTATAGTTTGGTTTAGTTTACTTTAGTTTAGTTTAGTTTCGTTTAGGTTAGGTTATGTTAGGATAGGTTAGGTTAGGCTAGCTTAGTTTAGTTTAGTTCAGTATTTATTAGGTTAGGTTAGGTTAGTTAATATTAGTTTACTTTAGTTTAGTTAAGTTTAGTTATGTTTATAGATTAGTTTAGTTTAATTTCGTTTATGGTTTATATTATAGTTTAGTTTAGTTTAGTTTATAGTTTCGTTTATAGTTTAATTTTGTTTAGTATAGTTTAATTTAGTTTAGCTTAGTTTAGTTAGTTTAGGTTAGTTTAGTTTAGGTTAGGTTATGTTAGGTTGGTTTAGATTAGTTTAGTTTAGGTTTGGTAAAGTTAAGTAAGTATAATTTAGTTAATTTTGGTTTAGAATAGTTTATAGTTTAGTTTATAGTTTAGTTTAGTTTATAGATTAGTTTATAGTTTAGTTAATTTAGTATAGTTTAGTTTAGTTTAGTTTAGTTTAGGTCAGTTGAGGTTAGGTTTAGTTACGTTAGGTTAGTTTAAATTATTTTAAATTAGTTTAGTTTAGTTTATAGTTTAGTTTAGTTTAGTTTATAGTTTAATTTACTTTAGTTTAGTTTAATTTATTTTCGTTTAGTTTAGTTTACGTTAGGTTATATTAGGTTAATTTAGTTTAGTTTAGTTTAGGTTAGGTTAAGTTAGGTAAGTTTAATTTATTTAAGTTTGGTTTAGTTTAGTTTATAGTTTTGTTTATAATTTAGTTTAGTTTAGTTTTGTTTAGGATAGGTAACGTTAGGTTAGGTTATGTTAGATTAGGTTATGTTAGGTTAGTTTAATTTAGTTTAATTTAGTTTATGTTAGTTTAGGTTAGTTTAGTTGAGTTTAGTATTGTTTATAGTTTAGTTTACTTAGATTATAGTTTAGTTTAGTTTAGTATATAGTTTAATTTAGTTTAATTTAGTTTAGTATAATTTAATTTAGGTTAGGTTAGTTTAGTTTAGGTAAGGTTAGGGTAATTTAGTTTATTTAGTTTAGTTTATTATAGTTTAGTTTAGTTTAGTTTATAGTTTAGTTTAGTTTAGTTTAGTTTATAGTTTAGTTTAGTTTAGTTTAGTTTAGTTTTTAGTTTATAGTTTATAGTTTAGTTTATAGTTTTGTTTAGTTTAGTTTAGTTTAGTTTAGGTTATTTTAGGTTAGGTTAGAGTAGTTTATTTTAGTATAGTGTAGTTTACTTTTGCTAATAGTGTAGTTTAGTTTAGTTTATATATCAGTTTATAGTTCAGTTTAGTTTAGTTTAGTTTAAGTTAGGTTGGGTTAGTTTAGTTTATTATAGGTTAGGTTAGGTTAGGTAAGTTTAATTCAGTTTAGTTTAGTTTAGTTTAGTTTATAGTTTAATTTATATATTTGTTTATAGTTAATTTAGTTTAGTTTAGGTTAAATTGTGTTAGGTTAGTTAAGTTTAGTTTAGTTTAGGTTAGGTTAGGTTGGGTAAGGTTAGTGTAGTTTAATTTAATTTAGTAAATTTAGTATAGTTAAGTTTAGTTTAGGTTACGTTAGGTTAGTTTAGTTTAGTTTAGTTTAGGTGAGGTTTGGTTAGGTTAGTTTAGTTCTGTTAATTTATTTTAGTTTATACATAAGTTTAGTTTAGTTTATAGTTTAGTTTAATTTAGTGTAATTTAATTTTGTTTAAGTTAGGTTAGGTTAGGTTAGTTTGGTTTAGTTTAGTTTAGGTTAGGTTATCTTATATTAGGTTAGGTTAGGTTAGTTTGGCTTAGTTTAGTCTAGTTAAGTTTATTTTAGTTTACACTTTAGTTTAGTTTAGTTTATAGTTTAGTTTAGTTTTGTTTATAGTTTAGTTTATAGTTTAGTATAGTTTAGTTTAGTTTAATTTAGTTTAGCTAAGTTTAGTTTAGTTTAGTTTTGGGTGGGTTATGTTAGGTTAGGTTAGGTTAGTTTAGTGTAGTTTAGGTTAGGTTAGGTTAGGTTAGTTTAGTTTAGTTGACTTTAGTTTAGTTTAGATTAGGTTAAGTAAGATTAGGTTAGGTTAGGTTAGGTTAGTTTAGTTTTGTTTATAGTTTATTTTAGTTTAGTTTATATTTTCTTTATAGTTTAGTTAGTTTGGTTTATAGTTTAATTAATTTAGTTTAGTTTAGTTTTCATTAATTTAGGTTAATTTGTTTAGTTTAGTTTAGGTTAGGTTAAGTTAGGTTAGGTTAGGTTACTTTAGTTTAGTATAGTTTGGTTTAGTTTAAAATATAGTATCTTTAGTTTATAATTTAGTTCATAGTTTTCCTTAGATTAGTTTATATTAGGTTAGGTTAGAGTAGTTTAGTTTAGTTTAGTTTAGTTTAGGTTAGATTAGGTTAGGTTAATGTAGTTTAGTTTAATTTAGTTTAGTTGAATTTAATTTAGTTTAGTTTAGTTTAGGTTAGGTTAGGTTTGTTTAGGTTAGATTAGGTTAGGTTATGTTAGATTAGGTTAGGTTAGGTTAGCTTAGTTTAGTTTAGTTTAGTTTCGGTTAGGTTGGGTTAGGTTAGGTTAGTTAAGTTTATTTTAGTTTAGTTTAGTTAAGTATAGTTTAGTTTATTGTTTACTTCAGTTTAATTTATAGCTTAGTTTATAGCTTAGTTTAGTTGATAGTTTTATTTATATTTATGTTTAGTTTATTTTAGTAAAGTTTATTTTAGGGTAGCTTATGTTAGGTTAGGTTAGGTTAGTATAGTTTATAGTTTAATTTATAGTTTACTTTAGTTTATAGTTTAGTTTATAGTTTAGTTTAGTTTAGTTTAGTATAGTTTAGTTTAGTTTAGTTTAGTTTAGGTTAGGTTAAGATAGTTTAGTTTAGTGTAGTTTAGGTTAGGTTAGGCTAGGTTAAGTTATATTTGGTTAGTTTAGATTAGTTTAGTTTAGTTTAGTTTATAGTTTAGATTAGTTTATTATTTATTTTAGTTTAGTTTAGTTTATAGTTTCGTTTATAGTTTAGTTTGGTTTAGTTTACTTTAATGAAGTTTACATTAGATTAGTTTAGTTAGTTTTAGTTTAGGTTAGGTTAAATGAGGTTAGTTTAGTTTAGTTTAGTTCAATTTCGTTTATTTTTGTTTATAGTTTAGTTTAGTTTATAGTTCAATTTATAGTTTAGTTTAGTTTAGTTTATCGTTTGGTTTAGTTTAGTATAGTTTAGTTAAGTTTGGGTTACAGTAGGTTAGTTTAGATTAGTTTAGTTTAGCGCAGTTTAGGTTAGATTAAGTTAGGTTATTTTGTTTAGTTTAGTTTAGTTTAGTTTAGTTTAGTTTATAGTTTAGTTTATAGTTTAGTTTATAGTTTAGTTTATAGTTTAGCTTAGATTAGTGTAGTTTAGTTTGTTTCAGTTTATTTTAGTTTAGTTTAGTTTAGTTTCGTTTAGCTTAGGTTATGTTATATTAGGTTAGCTTAGGTTAGCTTAGTTTACCCTAGTTTAGTTTGGGTTAGGTAAGGTTAAAATAGGTTAGTTAAATTTAGTTTAGTTTAGTTTAGTTAGGTTTAGTTTAGTTTGTAGTTTTGTTTAGTTTAGTTATAGTTTAGTTTATAGTTTAGTTTAGATTACAATTTAATTTATAGTTAAGTTTAGTTTACTTTAGTTTAATTTAGTTTAGCTTTCTTTAGTTTCCTTTAGATTACTCTAGTTTAGGATATGTTAGGTTAGGTTAGTTTAGTTTAGTTTAGTTTAATTAAGGTTAATTTAGTTTAATTTAGTTTAGTTTAGGTTAGGTTAGGTTAGGTTAGTTAAGTTTAGTATAGTTTAGTTTAGTTTAAAGTATAGTATCTTTAGTTTATAGATTAGTTCATATTTTTGTTTAGTTTAGTTTAGTTTAGGTTATGTTAGAGTAGTTTAGTTTAGTGTAGTTTAGTTTAATTTAGGTTAGAATAGGTTAGGTTAGTGTAGATTAATTTAGTTTAGTTTAGTTGAATTTAATTTAGTTTTGTTTAGTTTATTTTAGGTTAGTTTAGTTTAGTATAGGTTAGGTTAAGTTAGGTTAGCTTAGTGTAGTTTATAGTTTAGTTTATTTTAGTTTATAGTGTGGTTTATACTTTAGTTTATATTTTAGTTTATAGTTTAGTTTAGTTTAGTGTAGTTTACTTTGGTTTAGTTTTGTTTAGTTTAGTTTAAATTAGTTTCGTTTAAGTTAGGTTAAGTTAGAATAGGTTAGGTTAGGTAAGCTTAGTTTAGTTTAGTTTAGTTTAGGTTAGGTTAGGTTAGGTTTGGTTAGGTTGGTTAAGTTCAGTTTAGTTTAGTTTAGTTAAGTTTAGTTTAGTTTATAGTTTAGTTCAGTTTAGTTTATAACTTAGTTTATAGTTTAGTTTAGTTTATAGTTTCATTTATAGTTAAGTTTAGTTTAGTTTAGTTTAATTTACTTTAGTTTAGTTTATTTTAGGGTAGCTTATGTTAGGTTAGGTTAGTTTATGGTTTAATTTATAGTTTAGTTTAGTTTATAGTTTAGTTTATAGTTTAGTTCAGTTTTTAATAGTTTAGTTTAGGTTAGGTTAGGTGAGGTTAGTTTAGTTTAGTTTAGTTTCGGTTAGGTTTGGCTTTGTTAGGTTAGGATAGGTTAGTTTAGATTAGTTTAGTTTACTTTAGTTTAGTTTATAGCTTAGTTTACTTTAGTTTATTATTTAATTTAGTGTAGTTTAGTTTATAGTTTCGTTTATAGTTTAGTTTGGTTTAGTTTAGTTTATTTTAGTTTAGCTTAGATTAGTTTAGTTTGTCTTAGGTTAGGTTAGGTTAGGTGAGATTAGTTTAGTTTAGTAGAGTTTAATTTAGTTTAGTTTAGTTTATAGTTTAGTTTAGTTCATAGTTCAATTTATAGATTAGTTTAGTTTATAGTTTATGTTATCGTTTAGTTTAGTTTAGATTAGTTTAGTTTAGGTCAGTTTAGGTTAGGTTAAGTTAGGTTAGGTTAGTTTAGATTAGTTTAGTTTAATTTAGTTTAGTTTATAGTTTAGTTTATTTTAGTTTATAGATTAATTTAGTTTAGTTTACTTTAGTTTAGGTTAGGTTACGTTAGGTTAGGTTTATTTAGTTTAGTTTAGGTTAGGTTAGGTTAGGTTAGGTAAGGTTAATTTACTTTAGTAAAGTTTAGTTTAGTTTATTTTAGTTCCGTTTATAGTTTAGTTGAGTTTATAGTTTAGTTTACAATTTAGTTTCGTTTAGTTTAGTTTAGTTTAGTATAGTTCAGGTAAGGTTGGGTTAGGATAGGTTAGTTTAGTTTAGTTTAGTTTATAGTTTAGTTTAATTTAGTTTACAGTTTAGTGTATTCTTTAGTTTATAGTGTAGTTTATAGTTTATTTTAATTTAGTGTAGTTTAGTTTGGTTTAGTTTAGTATAGTTTTGTTTACTTTAGGTTAGGTGAGATTATGTTAGGTTAGGTTCGCTTACTTTAGTTTAGTTTAGTTTAGTTTAGTTTAGGTTAGGTTAGGTTAGGTTAGTTTAGTTAACTTTGGTATAGTTTAGTTTAGTTTTGTTTAGTTTATAGTTTAGTTTAGTTTAGTTTATAGTATAATTTATAATTTGGTTTACTTTGGTTTAATTTAGTTTATAGTAGGTTAGGTTAGGTTAGTTTAGTTTAGTTTAGGTTAGGTTAAGTTAGGTTAGTTAGGTTAATTTAGTTTAGTTTAGTTTATAGTTTAATTTATAGTTTAGTTTACCTTATAGTTTAGTTTAATTAATTTATAGTTTAATTTAGTTTAGTTTAGTTTAATTTAGTTTAGTTTAGTTCATAGTTTTGTTTATAGTTTAGTTTAGTTTAGTTTAGTTTAAGTTATGTTAGGTTAGTTTAGTTTAGTTTAGTTTAGGTTAGGTTAGGCTAGGTTAGGTAAGTTTAATTTATTTTAGTTTAGTTTAGTTAAGTTTAGTTTATAGTTTAGTTTATAGTTTAGTTTGTAGTTTAGTTTAGTTTAGTTTAGTTTGGTTTAGTTTAGTTAAGGTTAAGTAATGTTAGGTTCGTTTAGTTTAATTTAGTTTAGATTAGGTTACGTTAGATTAGGTTAGGGTAGTTAAGTTTAGTTTAGTTGAATTTAGTTTATAGTTTATTTATAGTTTAGTTTAGTTTACTTTATAGTTTAGTTTAGTTAATTTATAGTTTAATTTAGTTTAGTTTAGTCTAGTTTAATTTAGTTTACTTTAGTTTATAGTTTTGTTTATAGTTTAGTTTAATTTAGTTTAGGTTAATTTATGTTAGGTTAGTTTAGTTTAGTTTAGTTTAGGTTAGGTTAGGTTAGGTTAGGTTAGGTTAGGTTAGGTTAGTGTAGTTTAGTTTAGTTAATTTAGTTTAGGTTACGTTAGGTTAGTTTAGTTTAGTTTAGTTTAGTGTATGTTAGGTTAGGTTAGGTTAGTTTAATTTAGTTTAGTTTATTTTAGTTTATAGTTTAGTTTAGTTTATAATTTATTTTATAATTTAGTATACTTTAGTTTATAGATTAGTTTATAGTTTAGTTAATATTTTAATTTATTTTAGTTTACGTTAGCTTAGGGAAGTTTAAGTTAGGTTAGGATAGGTTAGTTTAGTTTAGTTTAGTTTATGTAAGGTTAGGTTAGGTTAGTTTGGTATAGTTTAGTTTAGTTTAGTTTTGTTTATATTTAATTTAGTTTAATTTATTGTTCAGTTTATAGTTTAGTTTAGTTTAGTTTAGTTTAGGTTAGGTTGGGTTAGTTTAGTTTAGTTTAGGTTAGGTTAGCTTAAGTTAGGTTAATTTAGTTTAGTATAGTTTAGTTTAGTTTAGTTTAGTTTATAGTTTAGTTCATTTTATTTTATAGTTTAGTTTATATTTTTGTTTAGTTTAGTTTACTTTAGTTAATTTAGGTTAGGTTAGGTTAGGTTAGAGTAGTTTGGTTTAGGTTAGGTTATGATAGGTTAGTGCAGTTAAATTTAATTTTGTTTAGTTTAGTTGAATTAAATTTAGTTTAGTTAGGTCAGTTTAGGTAAGTTAGGTTAGTTTAGTTTAGTATAGGTTAGGTTACGTTAGGTAAGTTTAATTCAGTTTAGTTTAGTTTAGTTTATAGTTTAATTTATAGTTTTGCTTATAGTTATTTAGTTTTGTTTAGATTAGTTTAGTTTAGGTTAAATTATGTTAGGTTAGTTTAGTTTAGTTTAGTTTAGGTTAGGTTGGGTTAGGTTAGTGTAGTTTCATTTAGTTTAGTTTATTTCAGTTTAGTTTAGTATGTAGTTCAGTTCAGTTTTGTTTTGTTTAATTAATTTAATTTATAGTTTAGTTGAGTTTAGGTTAGTTTAGTTGAGTTTAGTTTAGTTTAGTTTAGGTTAGGTTAGGTTAGGTTAGTTTAGTTTAGTTTAGGATAGGTTATGATAGATTAGGTTAGGTAAGTTTATTTTAGTTTACTTTAGTCTAGTTAAGTTTAGTTTAGTTTATATTTTAGTTTAGTTTAGTCTATAGTTCAATTTATAATTTAGTTTAGTTTAGTTTTTAAATTAGGTTATCGTTTAGTTTAGTTTAGATTAGTTTAGTTTAGGTCAGTTTAGGTTAGGTTAAGTTAGGTTAGGTTAGTTTAGATTAGTTTAGTTTAATTTAGTTTAGTTTATAGTTTAGTTTATTTTAGTTTATAGTTTAATTTAGTTTAGTTTAGTTTAGTGAAGTTTAGTTTGGTTAGATTAGGTTAGGTTAATTTAGTTTAGTTTAGGTTAGGTTAGGTAAGTTTTTGTTGTTTAGTTTAATTTATAGTTTATTTTATAGTTTTGCTTATAGTTTAGTTTAGTTTATAGTTTAATTTAGTTTAGTTTAGTTAAGGTTAGGTTAGGTTAGGTTAGATTAATTTACTTTAGTATAGTTTAGTTTAGTTTATTTTAGTTTAGTTTACAGTTTAGGTTAGTTTAGTTTAGTTTAGTTTGGGTTAGGTTAGGTTAGGTCAGTTTAGTTTAGTTTAGTTTATAGTTTAGTTTAGTTTAGTTTATAATAGTTTAGTTTAGTTTAGTTTAGGTTATGTTAGGTTGGTTTAGTTTAGTATAGGTTAGATTAAGTTAGGTTAAGTTAGGTTTGTTAGCTTTAGTTTAGTTTAGTTTATAGTTTAGTTTAGTTTAGTTTAGTTTGTAATTTAGTTTATACTTTAGTTTATATTTTAGTTTATAGTTTAGTTTAGTTAAGTGTTGTATATTTTGGTTTAGTTTTGTTTAGTTTAGTTTAAATTAGTTTCGTTTAGGTTAGGTTAGGTAAGTTTAGGTTAGGTTGGGTTAGGTTAGTTTAGTTCAGTCTAGTTTATGTTAGGTTAGGTTAGTTTAGTTTACTTTAGTTTA
Organism: Metallyticus violacea; assembly: GCA_030762175.1. NCBI lineage: Eukaryota > Metazoa > Arthropoda > Insecta > Mantodea > Metallyticidae > Metallyticus > Metallyticus violacea. Next base: position 96,777,826 of record CM060835.1, on the reverse strand, counting down.
TAGTTTAGTTCATAGTTTATTTTAGTTTAATATATAGTTTAATTTAGTTTAGTTTAGTTTAGTTTAATTTAGGTTAATTTAGTTTAGTTTAGTTTAGGTTAGGTTAGGTTAGGTTAGGTTAGGTTAGGTTAAGTTAGTTCAGTTTAGTATAGTTTAGTATAGTTTAAAATATAGTATCTTTAATTTATAGTTTAGTTCATAGTTTTGTTTAGTTTAGTTTAGGTTAGGTTAGAGTAGTTTAGTTTAGTTTAGTTTAGTTTAGGTTAGATTAGGTTAGGTTAGTGTAGTTTAGTTTAGTTTAGGTTAGTTGAATTTAGTTTAGTTTAGTTTAGGGTAGGTTAGGTTGGTTTAGTTTTAGTATAGTTTAGGTTCAGTTAGGTTAGGTTAGTTTAGTTTAGTTTAGTTTACTTTAGTTTATTATTTAATTTAGTGTAGTTTAGTTTATAGTTTCCTTTATAGTTTAGTTTGGTTTAGTTTAGTTTCATTTAGTTTAACTTAGATTAGTTTAGTTATTTTTAGGTTAGGTTAGGTTAGGTGAGGTTAGTTTAGTTCAGTTTAGTTTAATTTAGTTTAGTTTAGTTTATAGTTAAGTTTAGTTCATTTTATAGTTCAATTTATAGTTTAGTTTAGTTTATTTTATCGTTTAGTTTAGTTTAGTATAGTTTAGTTTAGGTTAGAGTAGGTTAGTTTAGATTAGTTTAGTTTAGCGCAGTTTAGGTTAGGTTAAGTTAGGTTATTTCGTTTGGTTTAGTTTAGTTTAGTTTAGTTTATAGTTTAGTTTAGTTTAAAGTTTAGTTTATAGTTTAGTTTATAGTTTAGTTTAGATTAGTGTAGTTTAATTTGGTTTAGTTTATTTTAGTTTAGTTCAGTTTAGTTTCGTTTAGCTTAGGTTATGTTATATTAGGTGAGCTTAGGTTAGCTTAGTTTACCCTAGTTTAGTTTAGGTTAGGTAAGGTTAGAATAGGCTAGTTAAATTTAGTTTAGTTTAGTTTAGTTAGGTTTAGTTTAGTTATAGTTTAGTTTATAGTTTAGTTTAGATTATAATTTAATTTATAGTTTAGTTTAGTTTAGTTTAATTTAGTTTAGCTTTCTTTAGTTTCCCTTAGATTACTTTAGTTTAGGATATGTTAGGTTAGGCTAGTTTAGTTTAGTTTAGTTTAATTAAGGTTAATTTAGTTGAATTTAGTTTAGTTTAGGTTAGGTTAGGTTAGTTTAGTTTAGTATAGTTTAATTTAGTTTAAAATATAGTATCTTTAAATTATAGTTTAGTTCATATTTTTGTTTAGTTTAGTTTAGGTTAGGTTAGAGTAGTTTAGTTTAGTTTAGTTTAGTTTAGTTTAGGTTAGAATAGGTTAGGTTAGTGTAGTTTAATTTAGTTTAGTTTAGTTGAATTTAGTTTACTTTTGTTTAGTTTAGTTTAGGTTAGGTTAGGTTATTTTAGTTTAGTATAGGTTAGGTTAAGTTAGGTTAGCTTAGTTTAGTTTATAGTTTAGTTTAGTTTAGTTTAGTTTATAGTGTGGTTTATACTTTAGTTTATATTTTAGTTTATAGTTTAGTTTAGATTAGTGTAGTTTAGTTTGGTTTAGTTTGGTTTAGTTTAGTTTAAATTAGTTTCGCTTGTGTTTGGTTAAGTTAGAGTAGGTTAGGTTAGGTAAGCTTAGTTTAGTTTAGGTTAGGTTAGGTTAGGTTAGGTTGGTTAAGTTCAGTTTAGTTTAGTTTAGTTAAGTTTAGTTTAGTTTATAGTTTAGTTCAGTTTAGTTTATAGCTTAGTTTATAGTTTAGTTTAGTTTATAGTTTATTTTATAGTTAAGTTTAGTTTAGTTTAGTTTAATTTAGGTTAGTTAAGTTTATTTTAGGGTAGCTTATGTTAGGTTAGGTTAGTTTATAGTTTAATTTATAGTTTAGTTTAGTTTATAATTTAGTTTATAGTTTAGTTCAGTTTATAATAGTTTAGTTTAGGTTAGGTTAGGTTAGGTTAGGTTAGTTTAGTTTAGTTTAGTTTAGGTTAGGTTTGGCTAGGGTAGGTTAGGACAGGTTAATTTAGATTAATTTAGTTTAGTTTAGTTTATAGTTTAGTTTACTTTAGTTTATTATTTCATTTAGTGTAGTTTAGTTTATAGCTTCGTTTATAGTTTAGTTTGGTTTAGTTTAGTTTGTCTTAGGTTAGGTTAGGTTAGGTGAGATTAGTTTAGTTTAGTTGAGTTTAATTTAGTTTAGTTTATAGTTTAATTTAGTTTAGTTTATAGTTCAATTTATAGATTAGTTTAGTTTATAGTTTATGTTACCGTTTAGTTTAGTTTAGATTAGTTTAGTTTAGGTTAGTTTAGGTTAGGTTAAGTTAGGTTAGGTTAGTTTAGATTAGTTTAGTTTAATTTAGTTTAGTTTATTTTAGTTTATAGTTTAATTTAATTTAGTTTAGTTTAGTTTAGTTTAGGTTAGGTTACGTTAGGTTAGGTTAATTTAGTTTAGTGTAGGTTAGGTTAGGTTAGGTAAGGTTAATTTACTTTAGTAAAGTTTATTTTAGTTTATTTTAGTTTAGTTTATTGTTTAGTTTAGTTTATAGTTTATTTACAATTTTGTTTAGTTTAGTTTAGTTTAGTTTGGGTTAGGTTGGGTTAGGTTAGGTTAGTTTAGATTAGTTTAGTTTATAGTTTAGTTTAATTTAGTTTACAGTTTAGTGTATCCTTTAGTTTATAGTGTAGTTTATAGTTTAGTTTAATTTAGTGTAGTTTAGTTTGGTTTAGCTTAGTATAGGTTTATTTACTTTAGGTTAGGTGAGATTATGTTAAGTTAGGTTAGCTTACTTTAGTTTAGTTTAGTTTAGGTTAGGTTAGGTTAGGTTAGTTTATTTAACTTTGGTTTAGTTTAGTTTAGTTTAGTTTATAGTTTAGTTTATAGTTTAGTTTATATTAGTTTAGTTTATAGTTTAATTTATAATTTAGTTTACTTTAGTTTAATGTAGTTTACAGTAGGTTAGGTTAGGTTAGGTTAGTTTAGTTTACTTTAGATTAGGTTAAGTTGGGTTAGGTTAGGTTAATTTAGTTTAGTTGAGTTTAATTTAGTTTAGTTTACTTTATAGTTTAATTTATAGTTTAGTTTAGTTTACCTTATAGTTTAATTTAGTTAATTTATATTTTAATTTAGTTTATTTTAGTTTAATTTAGTTTAGTTTAGTTCATAGTTTTGTTTATAGTTTAGTTTAGTTTAGTTTAGTTTAGGTTATGTTAGGTTAGTTTAGTTTAGTTTAGTTTAGGTTAGGTTAGGTTAGGCTAGGTTAGCTAAGTTCAATTTAGTTTAGTTTAGTTAAAATTAGTTTGTAGTTTAGTTTATAGTTTAGTTTGTAGTTTAGTTTAGTTTAGTTTAGTTTGGTGTAGTTTAGTTTAGGTTAAGTAATGTTTGGTTCGTTTAGTTTAATTTAGTTTAGATTAGGTTACGTTAGATTAGGTTAGGGTAGTTAAGTTTAGTTTAATTGAATTTATTTTGTAGTTTAATTTATAGTTTAGTTTAGTTTACTTTATAGTTTAATTTAGTTAATTTATAGTTTATTTTATTTTAGTTTAATCTAGTTCAATTTAGTTTACTTTAGTTTATAGTTTTGTTTATAGTTTCGTTTAGTTTAGTTTAGGTTAATTTATGTTAGGTTTGTTTAATTTAGTTTAGTTTAGGTTAGGTTAGGTTAGGATAGGTTAATGTAGTTTAGTTTAATTTAGCTGAATTTTGTTTAGTTTAGTTTAGTTTAGGTTACCTTAGGTTAGTTTAGTTTAGTTTAGTGTATGTTAGGTTAGGTTAGGTTAGTTTAATTTAGTTTAGTTTATTTTAGTTTATAGTTTAATTTATAATTTATTTTATAATTTAGTATACTTTAGTTTATAGATTAGTTTATTGTTTAGTTAATATTTTAGTTTATTTTAGTTTACGTTAGGTTAGGTTAGGCAAGGTTAGGTTAGGTTAGGTTAGTTTAGTTTAGTTTAGTTTATGTAAGGTTAGGTTAGGTTAGTTTGGTATAGTTTAGTTTAGTTTAGTTTTGTTTATAGTTTAGTTTAGTTTAGTTTATTGTTCAGTTTATAGTTTAGTTTAGTTTAGTTTAGGTTAGGTTGGGTTAGTTTAGTTTAGTTTAGGTTAGGTTAAGTTACGTTAATTTAGTTTAGTATAGTTTAGTTTAGTTTAGTTTAGTTTATAGTTTAGTTCATTTTATTTTATAGTTTAGTTTATAGTTTGGTTTAGTTTATTTTTGTTTAGTTAATTTAGGTTAGATTAGGTTAGGTTAGAGTAGTTTAGTTTAGGTTAGGTTATGATAGGTTAGTGCAGTTTAATTTAATTTAGTTTAGTTTAGTTGAATTTAATTTAGTTTAGTTAGGTCAGTTTAAGTAAGTTAGGTTAGTTTAGTTTAGTATAGGTTAGGTTACGTTAGGTAAGTTTGATTCAGTTTAGTTTAGTTTAGTTTATAGTTTAATTTATAGTTTTGCTTATAGTTAATTTAGTTTTGTTTAGTTTAGTTTAGTTTAGGTTAAATTAATTTAGGTTAGTTTAGTTTAGTTTAGTTTAGGTTAGGTTAGGTTGGGTTAGGTTAGTGTAGTTTCATTAATTTAGTTTATTTTAGTTTAGTTTAGTATGTAGTTCAATTAAGTTTTGTTTTGTTTAATTTAGTTCAGTTTAAAGTTTAGTTGAGTTTAGGTTAGTTTAGTTGAGTTTTGCCTAGTTTAGTTTAGTTTAGGTTAGGTTAGGTTAGGTTAGTTTATTTTAGTTTAGAATAGGTTATGATAGATTAGGTTAGGTTAGGTTGGTTTAGATAAGTTTAGTTAAGATAAGTTTAGATAAGTTTAGTTTAGTTTATAGTTTAATTTATAATTTAGTTTAGTATAATTTAGTTTAATTTAGTTTAGAGTAGGTTAGGTTAGGTTAGTTTAGTTTGGTTTAGTTTAGTTTAGGTTAGGTTAGGTTAGTTTAATTTATTTGAGTTTAATTTAGTTTAGTTTAGTTTATAGTTTAATATATAATTTAGTTTAGTTTACTTTATAATTTAGTTTAGTTAATTTATAGTTTAATTTAGTTTAGTTTAGTTTATGTTATGTTAGATTAGTTTAGTTTAGTTTTGTTTATAGTTTAGTTTAATTTATATTATAATTTAGTTTATAGTTTATTTTTATTTAGTTTGTAGTTTAATTTAGTTTAGTTTAGTTTAGTTTAGGTTAGGTTAGGTTAGGTTAGGTTAGGTTAGTTTAGTTTAGTATAGTTTAGTTTAGTTTAAAATATAGTATCTTTAGTTTATAGTTTAGTTCATATTTTTGTTTAGTTTTGTTTAGTTTAGTTTAGGTTAGGTTAGAGTAGCTTAGTTTAGTTTAGTTTAGGTTAGGTTAAGTTAGGTAAGGGTAGTTTAGTTTATAATTTAGTTTAGTTTAGTTTAGTTTAGGTTAATTTATGTTAGGTTAGGTTAGTTTAGTTTATTTTAGGTTAGGTTAGGTTAGTGTAGTTTAGTTTAGTTTAGTTTAATTTAATTTAGTTTTGTTTAGTTTAGTTTAGGTTAGGTTAGGTTAGTTTAGTTTAGTATAGGTTAGGTTAAATTAGGTAAGGGTAGTTTAGTTTATAATTTAGTTTAGTTTAGTTTAGTTTAGGTTAATTTATGTTAGGTTAGGTTAGTTTAGTTTATTTTAGGTTAGGTTAGGTTAGTGTAGTTTAGTTTAGTTTAGCTAAATTTTGTTTAGTTTAGTTTAGTTTAGGATACGTTAGGTTAGTTTAGTTTAGTTTAGTTTAGTTTAGTGTATGTTAGGTTAGGTTAGGCTAGATTAATTTAGTTTAGTTTATTTTAGTTTATAGTTTAGTTTAGTTTAGTTTATAATTTATTTTATAGTTTAGTATACTTTAGTTTATAGGTAAGTTTATAATTTAGTTAACATTTTAGTTTAGTTTAGTTTAGATTAGGTTAGAGAAGATTAGGTTAGGTTAGGTTAGTTTATTTTAGTTTAGTTTATGTAAGCTTAGGTTAGGTTAGTTTGGTATAGTTTAGTTTAATTTAGTTTTGTTTATAGTTTAGTATAGTTTAGTTTATAGTTCAGTTTATAGTTTAGTATAGTTTAGTTTAGTTTAGGTTAGGTTGGGTTAGTTAAGTTTAGTTTAGGTTAGGTTAGGTTAAGTTAGGTTAGTTTAGTTTAGTATAGTTAAGTTTAGTTTAGTTTAGTTTATAGTTTAGTTTATTTTATTTTATAGTTTAGTTTATAATTTTGTTTATAGTTTAGTTTGGTTTAGTTTAGTTTAATTTAGTTTACATTAGATTAATTTAGTTAGTTTTAGTTTAGTTTAGGTTAGGTTATGATAGGTTAGTGCAGTTTAATTTAATTTAGTTTAGTTTAGTTGAATTTAATTTATTTTTGTTGGGTCAGTTTAGGTAAGTTAGGTTAGTTTAGTTTAGTATAGGTTAGGTTAGGTTAGGTAAGTTTAATTCAGTATAGTTTAGTTTAGTTTATAGTTTAATTTATAGTTTTGTTTTTAGTTAGTTTAGTTTAGTTTAGTTTAGGTTAAATTATGTTAGGTTAGTTTAGTTTAGTTTATTTTATGTTAGGTTAGGTTGGGTTAAGTTAGTGTAGTTTCATTTAGTTTGGTTTATTTTAGTTTAGTTTAATATGTTGTTCCGTTTAGTTTAGTTTTGTTTAATTTAGTTTAGTTTATAGTTTAGTTGAGTTTAGGTTAGTTTAGTTGAGTTTAGTTTAGGTTTGGTTAGGTTAGGTTAGATTAGTTTTGTTTAGGATAATTTATGTTAGATTAGGTTAGGTTAGGTTAGTTTGGTTTAGTTTAGTCTAGTTAAGTTTAGTTTAGTTTATACTTTAGTTTAGTTTATTTTATTTTATAGTTTAGTTAAGTTTTGTTTATACTTTAGTTTGCAGTTTAGTATAGTTTAGTTTAGTTTAATTTAGTTTAGTTTAGTTTAGTTTAATTTAGTTTCGTCTAGTTTATAGTTTTGTTTATAGTTTAGCTTAGTTTAGTTTAGTTTAGTTTAGGTTAAGTTATGTTAGGTTAGTTTAGTTTATTTTAGGTAGGTTAGGTAAGGTTAGGTAAGTTTCATTTAGTTCAGTTTAGTTTAGTTAAGTTTAGTTTATAGTTTAGTTTATAGTTTAGTTTATAGTTTAGTTTAGGTTAAGCTATGTTAGGGTCGTTTAGTTTAATTTAGTTTAGATTAGGATAGGTTAGGTTAGGGTAGTTAAGTTTAGTTTAGTTCAATTTAGTTTAGTTTAGTTCAGTTTAGGTTAGGTTAGGTTAGTTTAGTTTAGTTTATTTAAGTGTAGTTTAGTTTATAGTTCAGTTTAGTTTAGTTTGGTTTAATTTAGTTTAGTTTATAGTTTAGTTGAGTTTAGGTTAGTTTAGTTGAGTTTAGTTTAGTTTAGTTTATTTTAGATTAGGTTAGGTTAGGTTAGTTTAGTTTAGTTTAGGTTGGGTTATGTTAGATTAGGTTAGGTTAGGTTAGTTTGGCTTAGTTTAGTCTAGTTAAGTTTAGTTTAGTTTACACTTTAGTTTAGTTTATAGTTTAGTTTAGTTTTGTTTATAGTTTAGTTTATAGTTTAGTATAGTTTAGTTTAGTTTAATTTAGTTTAGCTAAGTTTAGTTTAGTTTAGTTTTGGGTGGGTTATGTAAGGTTAGGTTAGGTTAGTTTAGTGTAGTTTAGGTTAGGTTAGGTTAGGTTAGTTTAGTTTAGTTGAGTTTAGTTTAGTTTAGTTTAGTTTAGGATAGGTTAGGTTTGTTTAGGTTAGATTGGGTTAGGTTATGTTAGATTAGGTTAGGTTAGGTTAGCTTACTTTAGTTTATTTTAGTTTCGGTTAGGTTGGGTTAGGTTAGTTTAGTTTTGTTTATAGTTTAGTTTAGTTTAGTTTACATTTTCTTTATAGTTTAGTTAGTTTAGTTTATAGTTTAATTTAGTTTAGTTTAGTTTAGTTTAGTTTTCATTAATTTAGGTTAATTTAGTTTAGTTTAGTTTAGTTTAGGTTAGGTTTAGTTAGGTTAGGTTAGGTTAGTTTAGTTTAGTATAGTTTAGTTTAGTTTAAAATATAGTATCTTTAGTTTATAATTTAGTTCATAGTTTTCCTTAGATTAGTTTATTTTAGGTTAGGTTAGAGTAGTTTAGTTTAGTTTAGTTTAGCTTAGGTAAGATTAGGTTAGGTTAATGTAGTTTAGTTTAATTTAGTTTAGTTGAATTTAATTTAGTTTAGTTTAGTTTAGGATAGGTTAGGTTTGTTTAGGTTAGATTGGGTTAGGTTATGTTAGATTAGGTTAGGTTAGGTTAGCTTACTTTAGTTTATTTTAGTTTCGGTTAGGTTGGGTTAGGTTAGTTTAGTTAAGTTTATTTTAGTTTATTTTAGTTAAGTATAGTTTAGTTTATAGTTTACTTCAGTTTAATTTATAGCTTAGTTTATAGCTTAGTTTAGTTCATAGTTTAATTTATATTTAGGTTTAGTTTAGTTTAGTTTAGTAAAGTTTATTTTAGGGTAGCTTATGTTAGGTTAGGATAGGTTAGTATAGTTTATAGTTTAATTTATAGTTTACTATAGTTTATAGTTTAGTTTATAGTTTAGTTTAGTTTAGTTTAGTTTATAATAGTTTAGTTTAGTTTAGTTTAGGTTAAGATAGTTTAGTTTAGTGTTGTTTAGGTTAGGTTAGGCTAGGTTAAGTTATATTTGGTTAGTTTAGATTAGTTTAGTTTAGTTTAGTTTATAATTTAGATTAGTTTATTATTTATTTTAGTTTAGTTTAGTTTATAGTTTCGTTTATAGTTTAGTTTGGTTTAGTTTAGTTTAATTTAGTTTACATTAGATTAGTTTAGTTAGTTTTAGTTTAGGTTAGGTTAGATGAGGTTAGTTTAGTTTAGTTTAGTTCAATTTAGTTTATTTTAGTTTATAGTTTAGTTTAGTTTAGTTTATAGTTCACTTTATACTTTAGTTTAGTTTAGTTAATCGTTTAGTTTAGTTTAGTATAGTTTAGTTTAGTTTAGGTTACAGTAGGTTAGTTTAGATTAGTTTAGTTTAGCGCAGTTTAGGTTAGATTAAGTTAGGTTATTTTGTTTAGTTTAGTTTAGTTTATAGTTTAGTTTATAGTTTAGTTTATAGTTTAGCTTAGATTAGTGTAGTTTAGTTTGGTTCAGTTTATTTTAGTTTAGTTTAGAATTGTTTCGTTTAGCTTAGGTTATGTTATATTAGGTTAGCTTAGGATAGCTTAGTTTACCCTAGTTTAGTTTGGGTTAGGTAAGGTTAAAATAGGTTAGTTAAATTTAGTTTAGTTTAGTTTAGTTAGGTTTAGTTTAGTTTATAGTTTTGTTTAGTTTAGTTATAGTTTAGTTTATAGTTTAGTTTAGATTATAATTTAATTTATAGTTAAGTTTAGTTTACTTTAGTTTAATTTAGTTTAGCTTTCTTTAGTTTCCTTTAGATTACTCTAGTTTAGGATATGTTAGGTTAGGTTAGTTTAGTTTAGTTTAGTTTAATTAAGGTTAATTTAGTTTAATTTAGTTTAGTTTAGGTTAGGTTAGGTTAGGTTAGTTAAGTTTAGTATAGTTTAGTTTAGTTTAAAATATAGTATCTTTAGTTTATAGATTAGTTCATATTTTTGTTTAGTTTAGTTTAGTTTAGGTTATGTTAGAGTAGTTTATTTTAGTTTAGTTTAGTTTAGGTTAGAATAGGTTAGGTTAGTGTAGATTAATTTAGTTTAGTAATTGAATTGAATTTAGTTTTGTTTAGTTTAGTTTAGGTTAGTTTAGTTTAGTATAGGTTAGGTTAAGTTAGGTTAGCTTAGTTTAGTTTATAGTTTAGTTTAGTTTAGTTTAGTTTATAGTGTGGTTTATACTTTAGTTTATATTTTAGTTTATAGTTTAGTTTAGTTTAGTGTAGTTTAGTTTGGTTTAGTTTTGTTTAGTTTAGTTTAAATTAGTTTCGTTTAGGTTAGGTTAAGTTAGAATAGGTTAGGTTAGGTAAGCTTAGTTTAGTTTAGTTTAGTTTACGTTAGGTTAGGTTAGGTTAGGTCGGTTAAGTTCAGTTTAGTTTAGTTTAGTTAAGTTTAATTTAGTTTATAGTTTAGTTCAGTTTACTTTATAGCTTAGTTTATAGTTTAGTTTAGTTTATAGTTTCATTTATAGTTAAATTTAGTTTAGTGTAGTTTAATTTACTTTAGTTTAGTTTATTTTAGGGTAGCTTATGTTAGGTTTGGTTAGTTTATAGTGTAATTTATAGTTTAGTTTAGTTTATAGTTTAGTTTATAGTTTAGTTCAGTTTATAATAGTTTAGTTTAGGTTAGGTTGGGTTAGTTTAGTTTAGTTTAGTTTAGGTTAGGTTTGGCTATGTTAGGTTAGGATAGGTTAGTTCAGATTAGTTTAGTTTAGTTTAGTTTATAGTTTAGTTTACTTAGTTTATTATTTAATTTAGTGTAGTTTAGTTTATAGTTTCGTTTATAGTTTAGTTTGGTTTAGTTTAGTTTATTTTAGTTTAGCTTAGATTAGTTTAGATTGTCTTAGGTTAGGTTAGGTTAGGTGAGATTAGTTTAGTTTAGTAGAGTTTAATTTAGTTTAGTTTATAGTTTAGTTTAGTTTAGTTCATAGTTAAATTTATAGATTAGTTTAGTTTATAGTTTATGTTATCGTTTAGTTTAGTTTAGATTAGTTTAGTTTAGGTCAGTTTAGGTTAGGTTAAGTTAGGTTAGGTTAATTTAGTTTAGAAAAGGTTAGGTTAGGTTAGGTAAGGTTAATTTACTTTAGTAAAGTTTAGTTTAGTTTATTTTAGTTCAGTTTATAGTTTAGTTGAGTTTATAGTTTAGTTTACAATTTTGTTTCGTTTAGTTTACTTTAGTTTAGTATAGTTAAGGTAAGGTTGGGTTAGGTTAGGTTAGTTTAGTTTAGTTTAGTTTATAGTTTAGTTTAATTTAGTTTACAGTTTAGTGTATTCTTTAGTTTATAGTGTAGTTTATAGTTTATTTTAATTTAGTGTAGTTTAGTTTGGTTTAGTTTAGTATAGTTTTGTTTACTTTAGGTTAGGTGAGATTGTGTTAGATTAGGTTCGCTTACTTTAGTTTAGTTTAGGTTAGGTTAGGTTAGGTTAGTTTAGTTTAGTTTAGTTTAGTTTAGTTTAGGTTAGGTTAGCTTAGTTTAATTTATTTGATTTTAATTTAGTTTAGTTTAGTTTATAGTTTAATTTATAGTTTAGTTTAGTTTACTTTATAGTTTAGTTTAGTTAATTTATAGTTTAATTTAGTTTAGTTCATTTTAATTTAGTTTCGTTTAGTTTATAGTTTGGTTTATAGTTTCGCTTAGTTTAGTTTAGTTTAGTTTAGTTTAGGTTAAGTTATGTTAGGTTAGTTTAGTTTAGTTTAGTTCAGGTTCGGTTAGGTTAGGTTAGGTAAGTTTAATTTAGTTCAGTTTAAATAGTTAAGTTTAGTTTATAGATTAGTTTATAGTTTAGTTTGTAGTTTAGTTTAGTTTAGTTTAGTTTAGTTTAGGTTAAGTTATGTTAGGTTCATTTAGTTTAATTTAGTTTGGATTAGGTTAGGTTAGGTTAGGGTATTTAAGTTTAGTTTAGTTGAATTTAGTTTAGTTTAGTTCAGTTTAGGTTAGGTTAGGTTAGTTTATTTTAGTTGAGTTTAGGTTAGGTTAGGTTAGGTTAGGTTAGGTTAGTTTAGTTTAGTTTAGTTTATTTAAGTGTAGTTTAGATTATATTTCAGTTTAGTTTAGTTTTGTTTAATTTAGTTTAGTTTATAGTTTAGTTGAGTTTAGGTTAGTTTAGTTGAGTTTAGTTTAGTTTATTTTAGGTTAGGTTAGGTTAGTTTGGCTTAGTTTAGTCTAGTTAGAAGTTAGTTTATTTTAGTTTAGTTTATAGTTTAGTTTAGTTTTGTTTATAGTTTAGTTTATAGTTTAGTATAGTTTAGTTTAGTTTAATTTAATTTAGCTAAGTTTAGTTTAGTTTAGTTTAGTTTAGTTTTGGGTAGGTTTTTTTAGGTTAGGTTAAGTTAGTTTAGTTTAGTTTAGGTTAGGTTAGGTTAGGTAAAGTTAGTTTAGTTTAGTGGAGTTTAGTTTAGGTTAGGTTAGGTTAGGTTAAGTAAGATTAGGTTAGGTTAGGTTAGTTTAGTTTAGTTTAGTTTATGTTAGGTTAGGTTAGTTTAGTTTAGTTTTGTTTATAGTTTAGTTTAGTTTATTTTATAGTTTAGTTTATAGTTTAGTTAGTTTAGTTTATAGTTTAATTTAGTTTAGTTTAGTTTAGTTTAGTTTAGTTTAGTTTAATTTAGGTTAATTTAGTTTAGTTTAGTTTAGGTTACGTTAAGTTAGGTTAGGTTAGGTTAGTTTAGTTTAGTATAATTTAGTTTAGCTTAAAATATAGTATCTTTAGTTTATAGTTTAGTTCATAGTTTTCTTTAGATTAGTTTAGTTTAGGTTAGGTTAGAGTAGTTTACTTTAGTTTAGTTTAGTTTAGTTTAGGTTAGATTAGGTTAGGTTAGTGTAGTTTAGTTTAATTTAGTTTATTTGAATTTAATTTAGTTTAGTTTAGTTTAGGTTAGGTTAGGTTAGTTTAGGTTAGATTTAGTTAGGTTAGTGTAGTTTAGTTTAGTTTAGTTTAGTTTGTAGTTTAGTTTACTTTAGTGTAGTTTAGTTTGGTTTAGTTTTGTTTAGTTTAGTTTACTTCAGTTTCGTTTAGGTTAGGTTATGTTAGATTAGGTTAGCTTGGGTTAGCTTAGTTTAGTTTTGTTTACTTTCGGTTAGCTTAGGATAGGTTAGGTTAGTTTAGGTTAGATTTAGTTAGGTTTGTGTAGTTTAGTTTAGTTTAGTTTAGTTTGTAGTTTAGTTTAGTTTAGTGTAGTTTAGTTAAGTTTAGTTTAGTTTATAGTTTAGTTCAGTTTAGTTTATAGCTTAGTTTAGTTTAGTTTATTTTAGGGTAGCTTATGTTAGGTTAGGTTTAGTTAGTTTAGTTTATAGTTTAATTTATGGTTTACTTTAGTTTATAGTTTAGTTTAGTTTAGTTTATAATAGTTTAGTTTAGGTTAGGTTGGGATGGTTTAGTTTAGTTTAGTTTAGGTTAGGTTAGGTTGACTAGGTTAAGTTATGTTAGGTTCATTTAGTTTAATTTAGTTTAGATTAGGTTAGGTTAGGTTAGGGTATTTAAGTTTAGTTTAGTTGAATTTAGTTTAGTTTAGTTCAGTTTAGGTTAGGTTAGGTTAGTTTATTTTAGTTGAGTTTAGGTTAGGTTAGGTTAGGTTAGTTTAGATTAGTTTAGTTTAGTTTAGTTTATAGCTTAGTTTACTTTAGTTTATTATTTAATTTAGTTTAGTTTAGTTTATAGTTTCATTTATAGTTTAGTTTGATTTAGTTCAGTTTAATTTAGTTTACCTTAGATAAGTTTAGTTTGTTTTAGGTTAGGTTAGGTTAGGTTAGGTCAGTTTAATTTAGTTTAGTTTAATTTAGTTTAGTTTAGTTTATAGTTTAGTTTAGTTAATTTTATAGTTCAATTTATAGTTTAGTTTAGTTTAGTTTATAGTTTAGTTTATCGTTTAGTTTAGTTTAGTATAGTTTAGTTTGGTTTAGGTTAGAGTAGGTTAGTTTAGATTAGTTTAGTTTAGGGCAGTTTAGGTTAGTTTAAGTTACGTTATTTTGTTGAGTTTGGTTTAGTTTAGTTTAGTTTAGTTTAGTTTATAGTTTAGTTTATAGTTTAGTTTATAGTTTAGTTTAGATTAGTGTAGTATAGTTTGGTTTAATTTATTTTAGTTTAGTTTAGTTTAGTTTCGTTTAGCTTAGGTTATGTTACATTAGGTTAGCTTAGGTTAGCTTAGTTTACCCTGGTTTAGTTTAGGTTAGGTAAGGTTAGAATAGGTTAGTTAAGTTTAGTGTAGTTTAGTTTAATTAGGTTTAGTTTAGTTTATAGTTTAGTTTAGTTTAGTTTATAGTTTAGTTTAGAGTTTAGTTTAGATTATAGTTTAATTTATAGTTTAGTTTAGATTAGTTTAGTTTAATTTAGTTTAGCTTTCTTTTGTTTGGTTTAGTTTACCTTAGTTTAGGATATGTTAGGTTAGGTTAGGGTAGTTTAGGTTTGTTTAATTTAGTTTAGGTTAGGTTAGGTTACGTTAGGTTAGGTTAGGTTAGGTTAAGTTAGGTTAGTTTAGAATAGTTTAGTTTAGTATAATTTAGTTTATAGTTTAGTTTAGTTTATAGTTTAATTTAGTTTAGTTTAGTTTAATTTAGTTTAGTTTAGTTTACGTTAGGTTAAGTTAGGTAAGTTTAATTTAGTTTAGTTTAGTTTAGTTAAGTTTAGTTTATAGTTCAGTTTATAGTTTGGTTTGCAGTTTAGTTTAGTTTAGTTCAGTTTAGGTTAAGTTATGTTAGGTTCGTTTAGTTTAATTTAATTTAGATTAGGTTAGGTTATATTAGGTTAGGTTAGGGTAGTTTAGTTTATTTTAGTTTAGCTTTATTTAGTTTAGTTTAGTTCAGTTTAGGTTAGGTTAAGTTAGGTTAGGTTAGTTTAGATTAATTTAGTATATAGTTTAGTTAATTTTAGTTTATAGTTTCATTTTCTTTAGTTTAGTTTAGGTTAGGTTAAGTTAGGTTAATTTAGTTTAGTTTAGGTTAGTTTAGGTGAGGTTAGGTTAGGTTAGTTTATTTCTATTTAGTTTATTGAAGTTTATAGTTTAGTTTAGTTTAGTTTATGGTTTAGTTTATAGTTCAGATTAGTTTAGAGTAGTATAGTTTGGTTTAGTTTACTTTAGTTTAGTTTAGTTTCGTTTAGGTTAGGTTATGTTAGGATAGGTTAGGTTAGGCTAGCTTAGTTTAGTTTAGTTCAGTATTTATTAGGTTAGGTTAGGTTAGTTAATATTAGTTTACTTTAGTTTAGTTAAGTTTAGTTATGTTTATAGATTAGTTTAGTTTAATTTCGTTTATGGTTTATATTATAGTTTAGTTTAGTTTAGTTTATAGTTTCGTTTATAGTTTAATTTTGTTTAGTATAGTTTAATTTAGTTTAGCTTAGTTTAGTTAGTTTAGGTTAGTTTAGTTTAGGTTAGGTTATGTTAGGTTGGTTTAGATTAGTTTAGTTTAGGTTTGGTAAAGTTAAGTAAGTATAATTTAGTTAATTTTGGTTTAGAATAGTTTATAGTTTAGTTTATAGTTTAGTTTAGTTTATAGATTAGTTTATAGTTTAGTTAATTTAGTATAGTTTAGTTTAGTTTAGTTTAGTTTAGTTTAGGTCAGTTGAGGTTAGGTTTAGTTACGTTAGGTTAGTTTAAATTATTTTAAATTAGTTTAGTTTAGTTTATAGTTTAGTTTAGTTTAGTTTATAGTTTAATTTACTTTAGTTTAGTTTAATTTATTTTCGTTTAGTTTAGTTTACGTTAGGTTATATTAGGTTAATTTAGTTTAGTTTAGTTTAGGTTAGGTTAAGTTAGGTAAGTTTAATTTAGTTAAGTTTGGTTTAGTTTAGTTTATAGTTTTGTTTATAATTTAGTTCAGTTTAGTTTTGTTTAGGATAGGTAACGTTAGGTTAGGTTATGTTAGATTAGGTTATGTTAGGTTAGTTTAATTTAGTTTAATTTAGTTTATGTTAGTTTAGGTTAGTTTAGTTGAGTTTAGTATTGTTTATAGTTTAGTTTACTTAGTTTATAGTTTAGTTTAGTTTAGTATATAGTTTAATTTAGTTTAATTTAGTTTAGTTTAATTTAATTTAGGTTAGGTTAGTTTAGTTTAGTTTAGGTAAGGTTAGGGTAATTTAGTTTATTTAGTTTAGTTTATTATAGTTTAGTTTAGTTTAGTTTATAGTTTAGTTTAGTTTAGTTTAGTTTATAGTTTAGTTTAGTTTAGTTTAGTTTAGTTTTTAGTTTATAGTTTATAGTTTAGTTTATAGTTTTGTTTAGTTTAGTTTAGTTTAGTTTAGGTTATTTTAGGTTAGGTTAGAGTAGTTTATTTTAGTATAGTGTAGTTTACTTTTGCTAATAGTTTAGTTTAGTTTAGTTTATATATCAGTTTATAGTTCAGTTTAGTTTAGTTTAGTTTAAGTTAGGTTGGGTTAGTTTAGTTTATTATAGGTTAGGTTAGGTTAGGTAAGTTTAATTCAGTTTAGTTTAGTTTTGTTTATAGTTTAATTTATATATTTGTTTATAGTTAATTTGGTTTAGTTTAGGTTAAATTGTGTTAGGTTAGTTAAGTTTAGTTTAGTTTAGGTTAGGTTAGGTTGGGTTAGGTTAGTGTAGTTTAATTTAATTTAGTTGAATTTAGTTTAGTTAAGTTTAGTTTAGATTACGTTAGGTTAGGTTTATTTAGTTTAGTTTAGGTTAGGTTGGGTTAGGTTAGTGTAGTTTCATTAATTTAGATTATTTTAGTTTAGTTTAGTATGTAGTTCAATTAAGTTTAGTTTTGTTTAATTTAGTTCAGTTTATAGTTTAGTTGAGTTTAGGTTAGTTTAGTTGAGTTTTGCCTAGTTTAGTTTAGTTTAGGTTAGGTTAGGTTAGGTTAGTTTATTTTAGTTTAGAATAGGTTATGATAGATTAGGTTAGGTTAGGTTGGTTTGGTTTAGTTTAGTCTAGTTAAGTTTAGTTTAGTTTATACTTTAGTTTAGTTTAGTGTATTTTATAGTTTAGTTAAGTTTTGTTTATAGTTTAGTTTGCAGTTTAGTATAGTTTAGTTTACTTTAATTTTGTTTAGCTAAGTTTAGTTTAGATAAGTTTAGTTTAGTTTATAGTTTAATTTATAATTTAGTTTAGTATAGTTTAGTTTAATTTAGTTTAGAGTAGGTTAGGTTAGGTTAGTTTAGTTTGGTTTAGTTTAGTTTAGGTTAGATTAGTTTAATTTATTTGAGTTTAATTTAGTTTAGTTTAGTTTATAGTTTAATTTATAATTTAGTTTAGTTTACTTTATAGTTTAGTTTATTTAATTTATAGTTTAATTTAGTTTAGTTTAGTATATGTTATGTTAGATTAGTTTAGTTTAGTGTTGTTTATAGTTTAGTTTAATTTATATTATAATTTAGTTTATAGTTTATTTTTGTTTAGTTTGTAGTTTAATTTAGTTTAGTTTAGTTTAGTTTAGTTTAGTTTAGGTTAGGTTAGGTTAGGTTAGGTTAGTTTAGTTTAGTATAGTTTAGTTTAGTTTAAAATATAGTATCTTTAGTTTATAGTTTAGTTCATAGTTTTGTTTAGTTTTGTTTAGTTTAGTTTAGGTTAGGTTAGAGTAGCTAAGTTTAGTTTAGTTTAATTTAATTTAGTTTTGTTTAGTTTAGTTTAGGTTAGGTTAGGTTAGTTTAGTTTAGTATAGGTTAGGTTAAGTTAGGTAAGGGTAGTTTAGTTTATAATTTAGTTTAGTTTAGTTTAGTTTAGGTTAATTTATGTTAGGTTAGGTTAGTTTAGTTTATTTTAGGTTAGGTTAGGTTAGTGTAGTTTAGTTTAGTTTAGTTTAGTTTAGGATACGTTAGGTTAGTTTAGTTTAGTTTAGTTTAGTTTAGTGTATGTTAGGTTAGGTTAGGCTACATTAATTTAGTTTAGTTTATTTTGGTTTATAGTTTAGTTCAGTTTAGTTTATAATTTATTTTATAGTTTAGTATACTTTAGTTTATAGGTTAGTTTATAATTTAGTTAACATTTTAGTTTAGTTTGGTTTAGATTAGGTTAGAGAAGGTTAGGTTAGGTTAGTTTATTTTAGTTTAGTTTATGTAAGTTTAGGTTAGGTTAGTTTGGTATAGTTTAGTTTAATTTAGTTTTGTTTATAGTTTAGTTTAGTTTAGTTTATAGTTCAGTTTATAGTTTAGTATAGTTTAGTTTAGTTTAGGTTAGGTTGGGTTAGTTTAGTTTAGTTTAGGTTAGGTTAGGTTAAGTTAGGTTAGTTTAGTTTAGTATAGTTAAGTTTAGTTTAGTTTAGTTTATAGTTTAGTTTATTTTATTTTATAGTTTAGTTTATAGTTTTGTTTATAGTTTAGTTTGGTTTAGTTTAGTTTAATTTAGTTTACATTAGATTAGTTTAGTTAGTTTTAGTTTAGTTTAGGATAGGTTGGGTTAGTTTAGTTTAGTTTAGGTTAGGTTATGATAGGTTAGTGCAGTTTAATTTAATTTAGTTTAGTTTAGTTGAATTTAATTTATTTTTGTTAGGTCAGTTTAGGTAAGTTAGGTTAGTTTAGTTTAGTATAGGTTAGGTTAGGTTAGGTAAGTTTAATTCAGTATAGTTTAGTTTAGTTTATAGTTTAATTTATAGTTTTGTTTATAGTTAGTTTAGTTTAGTTTAGTTTAGGTTAAATTATGTTAGGTTAGTTTAGTTTAGTTTATTTTATGTTAGGTTAGGTTGGGTTAAGTTAGTGTAGTTTCATTTAGTTTGGTTTATTTTAGTTTAGTTTAATATGTTGTTCCGTTTAGTTTAGTTTTGTTTAATTTAGTTTAGTTTATAGTTAAGTTGAGTTTAGGTTAGTTTAATTGAGTTTAGTTTAGGTTTGGTTAGGTTAGGTTAGATTAGTTTTGTTTAGGATAGGTTATGTTAGATTAGGTTAGGTTAGGTTAGTTTGGTTTAGTTTAGTCTAGTTAAGTTTAGTTTAGTTTATACTTTAATTTAGTTTAGTTTATTTTATAGTTTAGTTAAGTTTTGTTTATACTTTAGTTTGCAGTTTAGTATAGTTTAGTTTAGTTTAATTTAGTTTAGTTTAGTTTAGTTTAATTTAGTTTCGTCTAGTTTATAGTTTTGTTTATAGTTTAGCTTAGTTTAGTTTAGTTTAGTTTAGGTTAAGTTATGTTAGGTTAGTTTAGTTTATTTTAGGTCGGTTAGGTAAGGTTAGGTAAGTTTAATTTAGTTCAGTTTAGTTTAGTTAAGTTTAGTTTATAGTTTAGTTTATAGTTTAGTTTATAGTTTAGTTTAGGTTAAGTTATGTTAGGGTCGATTAGTTTAATTTAGTTTAGATTAGGATAGGTTAGGTTAGGGTAGTTAAGTTTAGTTTAGTTGAATTTAGCTTAGTTTAGTTCAGTTTAGGTTAGGTTAGGTTAGTTTAGTTTAGTTTATTTAAGTGTAGTTTAGTTTATAGTTGAGTTTAGTTTAGTTTGGTTTAATTTAGTTTAGTTTATAGTTTAGTTGAGTTTAGGTTAGTTTAGTTGAGTTTAGTTTAGTTTAGTTTATTTTAGATTAGGTTAGGTTAGGTTAGTTTAGTTTAGTTTAGGTTGGGTTATGTTAGATTAGGTTAGGTTAGGTTAGTTTGGCTTAGTTTAGTCTAGTTAAGTTTAGTTTACACTTTAGTTTAGTTTATAGATTAGTTTAGTTTTGTTTATAGTTTAGTTTATAGTTTAGTATAGTTTAGTTTAGTTTAATTTAGTTTAGCTAAGTTTAGTTTAGTTTAGTTTTGGGTGGGTTATGTTAGGTTAGGTTAGGTTAGTTTAGTGTAGTTTAGGTTAGGTTAGGTTAGTTTAGTTTAGTTGAGTTTAGTTTAGTTTAGATTAGGTTAAGTAAGATTAGGTTAGGTTAGGTTAGGTTAGTTTAGTTTTGTTTATAGTTTAGTTTAGTTTAGTTTACATTTTCTTTATAGTTTAGTTAGTTTAGTTTATAGTTTAATTTAGTTTAGTTTAGTTTAGTTTTCATTAATTTAGGTTAATTTAGTTTAGTTTAGTTTAGTTTAGGTTAGGTTAAGTTAGGTTAGGTTAGGTTAGTTTAGTTTAGTATAGTTTAGTTTAGTTTAAAATATAGTATCTTTAGTTTATAATTTAGTTCATAGTTTTCCTTAGATTAGTTTATTTTAGGTTAGGTTAGAGTAGTTTAGTTTAGTTTAGTTTAGCTTAGGTTAGATTACGTTAGGTTAATGTATTTTAGTTTAATTTAGTTTAGTTGAATTTAATTTAGTTTAGTTTAGTTTAGGTTAGGTTAGGTTTGTTTAGGTTAGATTAGGTTAGGTTATGTTAGATTAGGTTAGGTTACGTTAGCTTACTTTAGTTTATTTTAGTTTCGGTTAGGTTGGGTTAGGTTATGTTAGTTAAGTTTATTTTAGTTTAGTTTAGTTAAGTATAGTTTAGTTTATAGTTTACTTCAGTTTAATTTATAGCTTAGTTGATAGCTTAGTTTAGTTCATAGTTTAATTTATATTTAGGTTTAGTTTAGTTTAGTTTAGTAAAGTTTATTTTAGGGTAGCTTATGTTAGGTTAGGATAGGTTGGTATAGTTTATAGTTTAATTTATAGTTTACTTTAGTTTATAGTTTAGTTTATAGTTTAGTTTAGTTTAGTTTATAATAGTTTAGTTTAGTTTAGTTTAGGTTAAGATAGTTTAGTTTAGTGTAGTTTAGGTTAGGTTAGGCTAGGTTAAGTTATATTTGGTTAGTTTAGATTAGTTTAGTCTAGTTTAGTTTATAGTTTAGATTAGTTTATTATTTATTTTAGTTTTGTTTAGTTTATAGTTTCGTTTATAGTTTAGTTTGGTTTAGTTTAGTTTAATTTAGTTTATATTAGATTAGTTTAGTTAGTTTTAGTTTAGGTTAGGTTAGATGAGGTTAGTTTAGTTTAGTTTAGTTCAATTTAGTTTATTTTAGTTTATAGTTTAGTTTAGTTTAGTGTATAGTTCAATTTATAGTTTAGTTTAGTTTAGTTTATCGTTTAGTTTAGTTTAGTATAGTTTAGTTTAGATTAGGTTACAGTAGGTTAGTTTAGATTAGTTTAGTTTAGCGCAGTTTATGTTAAATTAAGTTAGGTTATTTTGTTTAGTTTAGTTTAGTTTAGTTTAGTTTATAGTTTAGTTTATAGTTTAGTTTATAGTTTAGCTTAGATTAGTGTAGTTTAGTTTGGTTCAATTTATTTTAGTTTAGTTTAGAATTGTTTCGTTTAGCTTAGGTTATGTTTTATTAGGTTAGCTTAGGTTAGCTTAGTTTACCCTAGTTTAGTTTTGGTTAGGTAAGGTTAAAATAGGTTAGTTAAATTTAGTTTAGTTTAGTTTAGTTAGGTTTAGTTTAGTTTATAGTTTTGTTTAGTTTAGTTATAGTTTAGTTTATAGTTCAGTTTAGATTATAATTTCATTTATAGTTAAGTTTAGTTTACTTTAGTTTAATTTAGTTTAGCTTTCTTTAGTTTCCTTTAGATTACTCTAGTTTAGGATATGTTAGGTTAGGTTAGTTTAGTTTAGTTTAGTTTAATTAAGGTTAATTTAGTTTAATTTAGTTTAGTTTAGGTTAGGTTAGGTTAGGTTAGTTAAGTTTAGTATAGTTTAGTTTAGTTTAAAATATAGTATCTTTAGTTTATAGATTAGTTCATATTTTTGTTTAGTTTAGTTTAGTTTAGGTTATGTTAGAGTAGTTTATTTTAGTTTAGTTTAGTTTAGGTTAGAATAGGTTAGGTTAGTGTAGATTAATTTAGTTTAGTTAATTGAATTTAATTTAGTTTTGTTTAGTTTAGTTTAGGTTAGTTTAGTTTAGTATAGGTTAGGTTAAGTTAGGTTAGCTTAGTTTAGTTTATAGTTTAGTTTAGTTTAGTTTAGTTTATAGTGTGGTTTATACTTTAGTTTATATTTTAGTTTATAGTTTAGTTTAGTTTAGTGTAGTTTAGTTTGGTTTAGTTTTGTTTAGTTTAGTTTAAATTAGTTTCGTTTAGGTTAGGTTAAGTTAGAATAGGTTAGGTTAGGTAAGCTTAGGTTAGTTTAGTTTAGTTTACGTTAGGTTAGGTTAGGTTAGGTTGGTTAAGTTCAGTTTAGTTTAGTTTAGTTTAGTTAAGTTTAGTTTAGTTTATAGTTTAGTTCAGTTTATTTTATAGCTTAGTTTATAGTTTAGTTTAGTTTATAGTTTCATTTATAGTTAAGTTTAGTTTAGTTTAGTTTAATTTACATTAGTTTAGTTTATTTTAGGGTAGCTTATGTTAGGTTAGGTTAGTTTATAGTTTAATTTATTGTTTAGTTTAGTTTATAGTTTAGTTTATAGTTTAGTTCAGTTTATAATAGTTTAGTTTAGGTTAGGTTAGGTTAGTTTAGTTTAGTTTAGTTTAGGTTAGGTTTGGCTATGTTATGTTAGGATAGGTTAGTTCAGATTAGTTTAGTTTAGTTTAGTTTATAGTTTAGTTTACTTTAGTTTATTATTTAATTTAGTGTAGTTTAGTTTATAGTTTCGTTTATAGTTTAGTTTGGTTTAGTTTAGTTTATTTTAGTTTAGCTTAGATTAGTTTAGATTGTCTTAGGTTAGGTTAGGTTAGGTGAGATTAGTTTAGTTTAGTAGAGTTTAATTTAGTTTAGTTTATAGTTTAGTTTAGTTTAGTTCATAGTTCAATTTATAGATTAGTTTAGTTTATAGTTTATGTTATCGTTTAGTTTAGTTTAGATTAGTTTAGTTTAGGTCAGTTTAGGTTAGGTTAAGTTAGGTTAGGTTAGTTTAGATTAGTTTAGTTTAATTTATTTTAGTTTATAGTATAGTTTATTTTGGTTTATAGATTAATTTAGTTTAGTTTAGTTTAGTTTAGGTTAGGTTACGTTAGGTTAGGTTAATTTAGTTTAGAAAAGGTTAGGTTAGGTTAGGTAAGGTTAATTTACTTTAGTAAAGTTTAGTTTAGTTTATTTTAGTTCAGTTTATAGTTTAGTTGAGTTTATAGTTTAGTTTACAATTTTGTTTCGTTTAGTTTTGTTTAGTTTAGTATAGTTAAGGTAAGGTTGGGTTAGGTTAGGTTAGTTTAGTTTAGTTTAGTTTATAGTTTAGTTTAATTTAGTTTACAGTTTAGTGTATTCTTTAGTTTATAGTGTAGTTTATAGTTTATTTTAATTTAGTGTAGTTTAGTTTGGTTTAGTTTAGTATAGTTTTGTTTACTTTAGGTTAGGTGAGATTATGTTAGATTAGATTCGCTTACTTTAGTTTAGTTTAGTTTAGTTTAGTTTAGTTTAGGTTAGGTTAGGTTAGGTTAGATTAGTTAACTTTAATTTAGTTTAGTTTAGTTTTGTTTAGTTTATAGTTTAGTTTATAGTTTAGTTTAGTTTAGTTTATAGTTTAATTTATAATTTGGTTTACTTTAGTTTAATTTAGTTTATAGTATGTTTGGTTAGGTTAGGTTAGTTTAGTTTAGTTCCGGTTAGGTTAAGTTAGGTTAGTTTACGTTAATTTAGTTTAGTTGAGTTTAATTTAGTTTAGTTTAGTTTATAGTTTGATTTATAGTTTAGTTTACCTTATAGTTTAGTTTAATTAATTTATAGTTTAATTTAGTTTAGTTTAGTTTAATTTAGTTTAGTTTAGTTCATAGTTTTGTTTATAGTTTAGTTTAGTTTAGTTTAGTTTAAGTTATGTTAGGTTAGTTTAGTTTAGTTTAGTTTAGGTTAGGTTAGGCTAGGTTAGGTAAGTTTAATTTAGTTTAGTTTAGTTTAGTTAAGTTTAGTTTATAGTTTAGTTTATAGTTTAGTTTGTAGTTTAGTTTAGTTTAGTTTAGTTTGGTTTAGTTTAGTTAAGGTTAAGTAATGTTAGGTTCGTTTAGTTTAATTTAGTTTAGATTAGGTTACGTTAGATTAGGTTAGGGTAGTTAAGTTTAGTTTAGTTGAATTTAGTTTATAGTTTAATTTATAGTTTAGTTTAGTTTACTTTATAGTTTAGTTTAGTTAATTTATAGTTTAATTTAGTTTAGTTTAGTCTAGTTTAATTTAGTTTATTTTAGTTTATAGTTTTGTTTATAGTTTAGTTTAGTTTAGTTTAGGTTAATTTATGTTAGGTTAGTTTAGTTTAGTTTAGTTTAGGTTAGGTTAGGTTAGGTTAGTTTGGTATAGTTTAGTTTAGTTTAGTTTTGTTTATATTTAGTTCAGTTTAATTTATTGTTCAGTTTATAGTTTAGTTTACTTTAGTTTAGTTTAGGTTAGGTTGGGTTAGTTTAGTTTAGTTTAGGTTAGGTTAGCTTAAGTTAGGTTAATTTAGTTTAGTATAGTTTAGTTTAGTTTAGTTTAGTTTATAGTTTAGTTCATTTTATTTTATAGTTTAGTTTAGAGTGTTGTTTAGTTTAGTTTAGTTTAGTTAATTTAGGTTAGGTTAGGTTAGGTTAGAGTAGTTTAGTTTAGGTTAGGTTATGATAGGTTAGTGCAGTTTAATTTAATTTTGTTTAGTTTAGTTGAATTAAATTTAGTTTATTTAGGTCAGTTTAGGTAAGTTAGTTTAGTTTATTTTAGTATAGGTTAGGTTACGTTAGGTAAGTTTATTCAGTTTAGTTTAGTTTAGTTTATAGTTTAATTTATAGTTTTGCTTATAGTTATTTAGTTTTGTTTAGATTAGTTTAGTTTAGGTTAAATTATGTTAGGTTAGTTTAGTTTAGTTTAGTTTAGGTTAGGTTAGGTTGGGTTAGGTTAGTGTAGTTTCATTTAGTTTAGTTTATTTTAGTTTAGTTTAGTATGTAGTTCAGTTCAGTTTTGTTTTGTTTAATTTAGTTTAGTTTATAGTTTAGTTGAGTTTACGTTAGTTTATTTGAGTTTAGTTTAGTTTAGTTTAGGTTAGGTTAGGTTAGGTTAGTTTAGTTTAGTTTAGGATAGGTTATGATAGATTAGGTTAGGTTAGGTTAGTTTGGTTTAGTTTAGTCTATTTAAGTTTAGTTTAGTTTATACTTTAATTTAGTTTAGTTTATTTTATAGTTTAGTTAAGTTTTGTTTATAGTTTAGTTTGCAGTTTAGTATAGTTTAGTTTAGTTTAATTTAGTTTAGCTAAGTTTAGTATAGTGTAGTTTAGTTTAGTTTATAGTTTAATTTATAATTTAGTTTAGTTTAGTTTAGTTTAATTTAGTTTAGAGTATGTTAGGTTAGGTTAGGTTAGTTTAGTTTAGTTTAGTTTAGTTTAGGTTAGGTTAGGTTAGGTTAGGTTAGTTTAATTTATTTGAGATTAATTTAGTTTATTTTATAGTTAATTTATAGTTTAGTTTAGTTTACTTTATAGTTTAGTTTAGTTAATTTATAGTTTAATTTAGTATAGTTTAGTTTAATTTAGTTTCGTTTAGTTTATAGTTTTGTTTATAGTTTAGCTTAGATTAGTTTAGTTTAGTTTAGTTTAGGTTAAGTTATGTTAGGTTAGTTTAGTTTAGTTTAGTTCAGGTTCGTTTAGGTTAGGATAGGTATGTTTAATTTAGTTCAGTTTAGTTTAGTTAAGTTTAGTTTATAGTTTAGTATGTAATTTAGTTTAGTTTAGTTTAGTTTACTTTAAGTTATGTTAGGTTCGTTTAGTTTAATTTAGTTTAGATTAGGTTAGGTTAGGTTAGGTTAGGGTATTTAAGTTTAGTTTAGGCAAATTTAGTTTAGTTTAGTTCAGTTTAGTTTAGTTTATTTTATAGTTTAGTTTTGTTGATAGTTTTGTTTGTAGTTTAGTATAGTTTAGTTTAGTTTAATTTAGATTAGGTTAAGTAAGATTAAGGTTAGGTTAGTTTAGTTTAGTTTAGTTTATGTTAGGTTAGGTTAGTTTAGTTTAGTTTTGTTTATAGTTTAGTTTAATTTATTTTATAATTTAGTTTATAGTTTAGTTTAGTTTAGTTTGTAGTTTAATTTAGTTTAGTTTAGTTTAGTTTAGTTTAGGTTAGGTTATGTTAGTTTAGTGTAGTATAGTTTAGTTTAGTTTAGTTTAGCTAAGTTTAATTTAGTTTAGTTTAGTTTAGTTTTGGGTAGCTTATGTTAGGTTAGGTTAGGTTAGTTTAGTTTAGTTTAGGTTAGGTTAGGTTAGGTTAGGTTAGTTTAGTTTAGGTTGCGTTATGTTAGATTAGGTTAGATTAGGTTAGTTTGGTTTAGTTTAGTCTAGTTAAATTTAGTTTAGTAATACTTTAGTTTAGTTTAGTTTAGTTTATAGTTTAGTTTAGTTTTGTTTATAGTTAAGTTTATAATTTAGTATAGTTTAGTTTAGTTTAATTTAGTTTAGCAAAGTTTAGTTTAGTTTAGTTTAGTATAGTTTTGGGTAGGTGATGTTAGGTTAGGTTAGGTTTGTTTAGTTTAGTTTATGTTGGTTTAGGTTAGGTTGGGTTAGGTTAGTTTAGTTCAGTCTAGTTTATGTTAGGTTAGGTTAGTTTAGTTTAGTTAGGTTTTGTTTATAGTTTAGTTTAGTTTACAGTTTAGTTCAAATTTTATTTTAGTTTAATATATAGTTTAATTTAGTTTAGTATAGTTTAATTTAGGTTAATTTAGTTTAGTTTAGTTTAGGTTAGGTTAGGTTAGGTTAGGTTAAGTTAGCTCAGTTTAGTATAGTTTAGTTTAGTTTAAAATATAGTATCTTTAGTTTATAGTTTAGTTCATAGTTTTGTTTAGTTTAGTTTAGTTTAGTTTAGGTTAGGTTAGAGTAGTTTAGTTTAGTTTAGTTTAGTTTAGGTTAGATTAGGTTAGGTTAGTGTAGTTTAGTTTAGTTTAGTTTAGTTGAATTTAGTTTAGTTTAGTTTAGTTTAGTGTAGGTTAGGTTGGTTTAGTTTTAGTATAGTTAAGGTTCAGTTAGATTAGGTTAGTTTAGTTTAGTTTAGTTGATAGTTTAGTTTATACTTTAGTTTATAGTTTAGTTTAGTTTAGTTTAGTGTAGTTTAGTTTGGTTTAGTTTTGTTTAGTTTAGTTTTGTTTAGTTTCGTTTAGGTTAGGTTATGTTAGATTAGGTTAGATTAGGTTAGGTAAGCTTAGTTTAGTTTAGTTTACTTTAAGTTAGGTTAGGTTAGGTTAGGTTTAGTTAGGTTAGTTAAGATTAGTTTAGTTTAGTTTAGTTAGGTTTAGTTAGGTTTATAATTTAGTTCAGTTTAGTTTATAGCTTAGTTTCTAGTTTAGTTTAGTTTATAGTTTAATTTATAGTTAAGTTTAGTTTAGTTCAGTTTAATTAAGTTTAGCTTAGTTTAGTTTAGTTCAGTTTAGGTTATTTTAGGATAGCTTATGTTAGGTTAGGTTAGGTTAGTTTAGTTTATAGTTTAATTTATAGTTTAGTTTAGTTTATAGTTTAGTTTATAGTTTAGTTTAGTTTAGTTTATAGTTTAGTTTAGTTTAGTTTACAATAGTTTAAGTTAGTTTAGTTTAGGTTAGGTTTGGTTAGTTTACTTTAGTTTAGTTTAGGTTAGGTTAGGCTTGGTTAAGTTAGGTTAGGTTAGTTTAGATTAGTTTAGTTTAGTTTAATTTATAGTTTAGTTTATTTTAGTTTATTATTTAATTTAGTTCAGTTTATAGTTTCGTTTACAGTTTAGTTTGGTTTAGTTTAGTTTAATTTAGTTTAGCTTAGATTAGTTTAGTTTGTTTTAGGTTAGGTTAAGTTAGGTGAGGTTAGTTTAGTTTAGATGAGTTTAATTTAGTTTAGTTTAGTTTATAGTTTAGTTTAGTTTACTTTAGTTTATCGTTCAATTTATAGTTTAGTTTAGTTTAGTTTATAGTTTAGTTTATTGTTTAGTTCAGTTTAGTTTAGTATAGTTTAGGTTAGGTTAGGTTAGTTTAGATTAGTTTAGTTTAGGTCAGTTTAGGTTAGGTTAAGTTAGGTTAGGTTAGTTTAGTTTTGTTTATAGCTTAGTTTATTTTAGTTTACAGTTTATTGTACAGCTCAGTTTAATTTAGTTTAGTATAGTATAGTTTACTTTAGTTTAGGTTAGGTTAGGTTAGGTTAGGTAAGGTTAATTTAGATTAAATTAGTTTAGTTTAGCTTTGTATATAATTTTCTTTACTTTAGTTTATAGTTTAATTTAGTTTACTTTAGGTTATTTTAATTTGGTTTAGTTTAGTTTAGTTTAGTTTAGGTTCGGTTAGGTTAGTTTAGTTTAGTATAGGTTATGTTAGATTATGTAAGTTTAATTGAGTTTAGTTTAGTATAGTTTAAAGTTTAATTTGTAGTTATTTTTATAGTTAATTTAGTTTAGTTTAGTTTTGGTTAAATTATGTTAATTTACTTTAGTTTAGTTTAGGTTTGGTTAGGTTGGGTTAGGTTAGTGTAGTTTAATTTAGTTTAGTTGAATTTAGTTTAGTTTAGTTTAGTTTAGGTTACGTTAGGTTAGTTTAGTTTAGTTTAGTGTGGTTAAGTTTTGTTTAGGTTAGGTTAGGTTAGGTTAGTTTAGCTTAGTTTAGGTTAGGTTATGTTAGATTAGGTTAGGTTAGGTTAGTTTGGTTCAGTTTAGTCTAGTTAAGTTTAGTTCAGTTTATTCTTTAGTTTAGTTTAGTCTATTTTATAGTTTAGTTTACTTTTGTTTATAGTTTAGTTTGCAGATAGTATAGTTTAGTTTAGTTTTATTTACTTTAGGTTAAGTAAGATTAGGTTAGATTAGGTTAGTTTAGTTGAGTTTAGTTTATAAATTAGTTTATAGTTTAGTTTAGTTTAGTTTATACTTTAATTTAGTTTAGTTTAGTTTAGTTTAGTTTAGTTTAATTTAGGTTAATTTAGTTTAGTTTAGTTAAGTTTAGTTTAAAATATAGTATCTTTAGTTTATAGTTTAGTTCATATTTTTGTTTAGTTTAGTTTAGTTTAGTTCAGGTTAGTATAGAGTAGTTTAGTTTTGTAAAGTTTATAGTTTAATTTATAGTTTACTTTAGTTTATAGTTTAGTTTATAGTTTAGTTCAGTTTAGTTTATAATAGTTTAGTTTAGTTTAGATTATGTTAGGTTAGTTTAGTTTAGTATAGGTTGGGTTAAGTTAGGTTAGGTTAGGTTAGTTAGGTTTAGTTTAGTTTAGTTTATTGTTTAGTTTAGTTTAGTTTAGTTTATAGTTTAGTTTATACTTTAGTTTATATTTTAGTTTATAGTTTAGTTTAGTTTAGTGTTGTTTAATTTGGTTTACTTTTGTTCAGTTTAGTTTAAATTAGTTTCGTTTAGGTTAGGTAATGTTAGATTAGGTTAGGTTAGGTAAGCTTAGTTTAGTTTAGTTTAGGTTAGGTTAGGTTAGGTTAGGTTAGTTAAGTTCAGTTTAGTTTAGTTTAGTTAAGTTTGGTTTAATTCATAGTTTAGTTTATAGTTTAATTTATAGTTAAGTTTAGTTTAGTTTAGTTTAATTTAGTTTAGTTTAGTTTATTTTAGGATAGCTTATGTTAGGTTAGGTAAGGTTAGTTTAGTTTATAGTTTAATTTATAGTTTAGTTTGGTTTATAGTTTAGTTTATAATTTAGTTTAGTTTAGTTTATAATAGTTTAGTTTAGGTTAGGTTATGTTAGTTTAGTTTAGTTTAGTTTAGGTTAGGTTTGGCTATGTTAAGTTTGGTTAGGTTAGTTTAGGCTAGTTAGTTTAGTTTAGTTTATTATTTAATTTAGTGTAGTTTAGTTTGTAGTTTAGTTTATTTTAGTTTGTAGTTTAATTTAGTTTAGGTTAGGTTAGTTTAGTTTAGTTTCGTTTAATTTAGTTTAGTTTAGTTTATAGTTTAATTAAGTTTAGTTTATAGTTTAATTTATAATTTAGTTTAGTTTAGTTTATCTTTTAGTTTATCGTTTAGTTTAGTTTAGATTAGTTTAGTTTAGGTCAGTTTATGTTAGGTTAAGTTAGATTAGGTTAGTTTAGATTAGTTTATTTTAGTTTATAATTTAGTTTATTTTAGTTTATAGTTTAATTTAGTTTCATTTAGTTTAGTTTAGTTTACTTTAGGTTAGGTTAGGTTAAGTTAATTTAGTTTAGTTTAGGTTAGGTTAGGTAAGTTTAATTTAGTTTAGTTTGGTTTAGTTTAATTTATAGTTTAGTTTATAGTTTTGTTTATAATTTAGTTTAGTTTATAGTTTAATTTAGTTTATTTTAGTTTAGTTTAATTTTGGTTAGGTTAGTTTAGTTTAAATTAGTTTATAGTTTAGATTAGTTTATAGTTTACTTTACAGTTTTGTTTAGTTTAGTTTAGTTTAGTTTAGTTTAGTTTGGGTTAGGTTAGGTTAGGTTAGGCTAGTTTAGTTTAGTTTAGCTTATAGTTTAGTTTAGTTTAGTTTACAGTTTAATTTATCCTTTAGTTTATAGTGTAGTTTATAGTTTAGTTTAATTTAGTGTAGATTAGTTTGGTTTAGTTTAGTATAGTTTAGTTTACTTTAGGTTAGGTTAGATTATGTTAGGTTTGGTTAGCTTACTTTAGTTTAGTTTAGTTTAGGTTAAGTTAGGTTAGGTTAGTTTAGTTGAGTTAACTTTGGTTTAGTTTAGTTTAGTTTAGTTTATAGTTTAGTATATAGTTTAGTTTAGTTAAGTTTATAGTTTAATTTATAATTTAATTTAGTTTAGTTTAGTTTAATTTTGTTTAGAGTAGGTTAGGTTAGGTTAGGTTAGTTTAGTTTAGGTTAGGTTAGGTTATTTTAGGTTAATTTAGTTTAATTGAGTGTAATTTAGTTTAGTTTAGTTTAGTTAATAGTTTAATTTATAGTTTAGTTTAGTTATTTTTTATAGTTTAGTTTAGATAATTTATAGTTTAATTTAGTTAAGTTTAGTTTAATTTAGTTTAGTTTAGTTTGTAGTTTAGTTTAGTTTAGTTTAGTTTAGTTTAGGTAAGTTATGTTAAGTTCGTTTAGTTTAATTTAGTTTAGATTATGTTAGATTAGATTACGTTAGGGGAGTTAAGTTTAGTTTAGTTGAATTCAGGTTATAGTTTGATTTATAGTTTAGTTTAGTTTACTTTATAGTTTAGTTTAGTTAATTTATAGTTTAATTTACTTTATTTAGTTTAGTATAATTTAGTTTACTTTAGTTTATAGTTTTGTTTTTAGTTTAGTTTAGTTTAGTTTAGTTTAGGTTAGGTTAGGTAAGTTTAGGTTATGTCAGTGTAGTTTAGTTTAGTTTAGCTGAATTTTGTTTAGTTTAGTTTAGTTTAGGTTACGTTAGGTTAGTTTAGTTTAGTTTAGTGATTGTTAGGTTAGGTTAGGTTAGTTTAGTTTAGTTTAGTTTAGTTTATAGTTTAGTTTAGTTTAGTTTATAATTTATTTTATAATTTAGTATACTTTAATTTATAGATTAGTTTATAGTTTAGATAAAATTTTAGTTTAGTTTATTTTAGTTTTGGTTAGGTTACGGAAGGTTAGGTTAGGTTAGGTTAGTTTAGATTAGTTTGGTTTATATAAGGTTAGGTTGGATTAGTTTAGTATAGTTTAGTTTACTTTAGTTTACAGTTTAGTTAAGTTTAATTTATAGTTCAGTTTATAGTTTAGTTTAGTTTAGGTTAGGTTTGGTTAGTTCATTTTAGTTTAGTTTGGGTTAGGTTAGGTTAGTTTAGTTTAGTTTACAGTTTAGTTTATTCATTAGTTTATAGTGTAATTTATAGTTTAGTTTAATTTAGTATGTTTAGTTTGGTTTATTTTAGTATAGTTTCGTTTACGTTAGGTTATGTTAGATTAGGTTACGTTAGGTTAGCTTACTTTAGTTTAGGTTAGGTTAGGTTAGGTTAGGTTAGGTTAGTTTAGTTTAGTTAAGTTCAGTTTAATTTAGTTTAGTTTAGTTTAGTTTAGTCAATAGTTTAGGTAATCGTTTAGTTTAGTTTAGATTAGTTTAGTTTAGGTCAGTTTAGTTTATGTTAAGTTAGCTTAGGTTAGTTTAAATTAGTTTAGTTTAATTTACTTTACTTTATAATTTAGTTTATTTTAGTTTGTAGTTTAATTTAGATTAGTTTAGTTTAGTTTAGTTTATAGTTTAGTTTAGTTTTCTTTATAGTTAAGCTTATAGTTTAGTATAGTTTAGTTTAGTTTAATTTAGTTTAGCTAAATTTAGTTTAGTTTAGTTTAGTTTAGTTTTGGGTAGGTTATGTTAGGTTAGGTTAGGTTAGTTTAGTTTAGTTTAGGTTAGGTTATGTTTGGAAGGTTAGATTAGGTTAGTTTAGTTTATTTGAATTTAGTTTAGTTTAGGTTAGGTTAGGTAAGGTTAGGTTAGGTTAGGTTAGTTTAGTTTAGTCTAGTTTATGTTAGGTTAGGTTAGTTTAGTTTAGTTTAGTCTAGCTTATGTTTCGCTAGGTTAAGTTAGGTTAGGTTAATTTAGATTAGTTTAGTTTAGTTTACATTTTAGTTTACTTTAGTTTATTATTTAATTTAGTGTAGTTTAGTTTATAGTTTCGTTTATAGTTTAGTTTGGTTTAGTTTAGTTTTTTTTAGTTTAGCTTAGATTATTTTTAGTTTGTCTTAGGTTAGGTTAGGTGAGATTAGTTTAATTTAGTTGAGTTTAATATAGTTTAGTTTAGTTTATATTTTAGTTTAGTTTAGTCTATAGTTCAATTTATAGTTTAGTTTAGTTTAGTTTTTAGTTTAGGTTATCGTTTATTTTAGTTTAGATTAGTTAAATTTAGGTCAGTTTAGGTTAGGTTAAGTTAGGTTAGGGTAGTTTAGATTAGTTTAGTTTAATTTAGTGTAGTTTATAGTTTAGTTTATTTTAGTTTATAGTTTATTTTGTTTAGTTTAGTGTAATTTAGTTTGGTTAGGTTAGGTTAGGTTAATTTAGTTTAGTTTAGGTTAGGTAAGTTTAATTTAGTTTAGTTTAATTTATAGTTTATTTTATAGTTTTGTTTATAGTTTAGTTTAGTTTAGTTTAGGTTAGGTTAGGTAAGGTTAGGTTATGTTAGTGTAGTTTAATTTAGTTTAGCTAAGTTTAGTTTAGTTTAGTTTAGTTTAGTTTTGGGTAGGTTAGGTTACGTTAGGTTAATTTAGTTTAGTTTAGTTTAGGTTAGGTTAGGTTAGGTTAGGTTAGGTTAGGTTAGCTTAAATTAGTTCAGTTTAGTATAGTTTAGTTTAGTTTAAAATATAGTACATTTAGTTTATAGTTTAGTTTATAGTTTTGTTTAGTTTAGTTTAGTTTAGTTTATGTTACGTTAGAATAGTTTAGTTTAGTTTAGGTTAGATTAGGTTAGGTTAGTGTAGTTTAGTTTAGTTTAGTTTAGTTTAGTTTAGTTGAATTTAGTTTAGTTTAGTTTAGTTTAGGGTAGGTTAGGTTGGTTTAGTTTTAGTATAGTTTAGTTTCAGTTAGGTAAGGTTAGTTTAGTTTAGTTTATAGTTTAGTTTATACTTTAGTTTATATTTAACTTTATAGTTTAGTTTAGTTTAGTGTAGTTTAGTTTGGTTTAGTTTTGTTTAGTTTAGATTTGTTTAGTTTCGTTTGTGTGTGGTTATGTTAGATTAGGTTAGGTTAGGTTAGTTAAGAGTAGTTTAGTTTAGTTTAGTTAGATTTAGTTTAGTTTATAATTTAGTTCAGTTTAGTTTATAGCTTAGTTTATAGTTTAGTTTAGTTTATAGTTTAATTTATAGTTAAGTTTAGTTTAGTTCAGTTTAATTAAGTTTAGCTTAGTTTAGTTTAGTTCAGTTTAGGTTATTTTAGGGTAGCTTATGTTAGGTTAGGTTAGGTTAGTTTAGTTTATAGTTTAATTTATAGTATAGTTTAGTTTATAGTTTAGTTTAGTTTAGTTTATAGTTTAGTTTAGTTTAGTTTATAGTAGTATAAGTTAGTTTAGTTTAGGATAGGTTAGGTTAGTTTACTTTAGTTTAGTTTAGGTTAGGTTAGGCTAGGTTAAGTTAGGTTAGGTTAGTTTAGATTAGTTTAGTTTAGTTTAATTTATAGTTTAGTTTACTTTAGTTTATTATTTAATTTAGTTTAGTTTATAGTTTCGTTTACAGTTTAGTTTGGTTTAGTTTAGTTTAATTTAGTTTAGCTTAGTATGTTTAGTTTGTTTTAGGTTAGGTTAAGTTAGGTGAGGTTAGTTTAGTTTAGATGAGTTTAATTTAGTTTAGTTTAGTTTATAGTTTAGTTTAGTTTACTTTAGTTTATAGTTCAATTTATAGTTTAGTTTAGTTCCGTTTATAGTTTAGTTTATCATTTAGTTTAGTTTAGTATAGTTTAGTTTAGGTTAGGTTAGTTTAGGTTAGTTTAGTTTAGGTCAGTTTAGGTTAGGTTAAGTTAGGTTAGGTTAGTTTAGTTTTGTTTATAGTTTAATTTATTTTAGTTTACAGTTTATTGTACAGCTCAGTTTAGTTTAGTTTAGTATAGTATAGTTTACTTTAGTTTATGTTAGGTTAGGTAAGGTTAATTTAGATTATTATTAGTTTAGTTTAGCTTTGTTTATAGTTTACTTTACTTTAGTTTATAGTTTAATTTAGTTTACTTTAGGTTATTTTAATTTGGTTTAGTTTAGTTTAGTTTAATTTAGGTTAGGTTAGGTTAGGTTAGTTTAGTTTAGTATAGGTTATGTTAGGTTAGGTTAGGTTAGTTTAGTTTAGTCTAGTTTAGTTTAGTTTAGTTAAGTTTATAGTTTAGTTCATAGTTTATTTTAGTTTAATATATAGTTTAATTTAGTTTAGTTTAGTTTAATTTAGTTTAATTTAGGTTAATTTAGTTTAGTTTAGTTTAGGTTAGGTTAGGTTAGGTTCGGTTAGGTTAGGTTAGGTTAAGTTAGTTCAGTTTAGAATAGTTTTGTTTAGATTAAAATATAGTATCTTTAGTTTATAGTTGAGTTCATAGTTTTGTTTAGTTTAGTTTAATTTAATTTAGGTTAGGTTATTGTAGTTTAGTTTTGTTAGTCTAGTTTAGGTTAGATTAGGTTAGGTTAGTATAGTTTAGTTTAGTTTAGTTTAGTTGAATTTAGTTTAGTTTAGTTTAGTTTAGGGTAGGTTAGGTTGGTTTAGTTTTAAAATAGTTTAGGTTCAGTTAGGTTAGGTTAGTTTAGTTTAGTTTAGTTTATAGTTTAGTTTATACCTTAGTTTATATTTTAGTTTATAGTTTAGTTTAGTTTAGTGTAGTTTAGTTTGGTTTAGTTTTGTTTAGTTTAGTTTTATTTAGTTTCGTTTAGGTTAGGTTATGTTAGATTAGGTTAGATTAGGTTAGGTAAGCTTAGTTTAGTTTATTTTAT
Organism: Metallyticus violacea; assembly: GCA_030762175.1. NCBI lineage: Eukaryota > Metazoa > Arthropoda > Insecta > Mantodea > Metallyticidae > Metallyticus > Metallyticus violacea. The sequence continues at coordinate 96,743,194 of CM060835.1, read as the reverse complement.
TTTAAGTTAGGTTAGGTTAGGTTAGGTTAGGTTAGTTAAGATTAGTTTAGTTTAGTTTAGTTAGGTTTAGTTTAGTTTATAATTTAGTTCAGTTTAGTTTATAGCTTAGTTTATAGTTTAGTTTAGTTTATAGTTTAATTTATAGTTAAGTTTAGTTTAGTTTAGTTTAATTAAGTTTAGCTTAGTTTAGTTTAGTTCAGTTTAGGTTATTTTAGGGTAACTTATGTTAGGTTAGGTTAGGTTAGTTTAGTTTATAGTTTAATTTTTAGTTTAGTTTAGTTTATAGTTTTGTTTATAGTTTAGTTTAGTTTATAATAGTTTAAGTTAGTTTAGTTTAGGTTAAGTTAGGTTAGTTTACTTTAGTTTAGTTTAGGTTAGGTTGGGCTAGGTTAAGTTAGGTTAGGTTAGTTTAGATTAGTTTAGTTTAGTTTAATTTATAGTTTAATTTACTTTAGTTTATTATTTAATTTAGTTTAGTTTAGTTTATAGTTTCGTTTACAGTTTAGTTTCGTTTAGTTTAGTTTAATTTAGTTTAGCTTAGATTAGTTTAGTTTGTTTTAGGTTAGGTTAAGTTAGGTGAGGTTAGTTTAGTTTAGATGAGTTTAATTTAATTTAGTTTAGTTTATAGTTTAGTTTAGATTACTTTAGTTTATAGTTCAATTTATAGTTTAATATAGTTTATAGTTAAGTTTATCGTTTAGTTTAGTTTAGTTTAGTTTAGTATAGTTTAGGTTAGGTTAGGTTAGTTTAGATTAGTTTAGTTATGGTCAGTTTAGGTTAGGTTAAGTTAGGTTAGGTTAGTTTAGTTTTGTTTATAGTTTAGTTTATTTTAGTTTACAGTTTATTGTACAGCTCAGTATAGTTTAGTTTAGTATAGTATAGTTTACTTTAATTTAGGTTAGGTTGGGTTAGTTTAGTTTAGTTTATAGTTAGTTTAGTTTAGTTTACAGTTTAGTTTATCCTTTAGTTTATAGTGTAGTTTACAGTTTAGTTTAATTTAGTGTAGTTTAGTTTGGTTTAGTTTAGTATAGTTTAGTTTACTTTAGGTTAGGTTAGCTTATGCTAGGTTTGGTTACCTTACTTTGGTTAGGTTTAGTTTAGGTTAGGTTATGTTAGTTTAGTTTAGTTAACTTTGGTTTAGTTTAGTTTATTTTAGTTTAGTTTATAGTTTAGTATATAGTTTAGTTTAGTTAAGTTTATAGTTTAATTTATAATTTATTTTAGATTAGTTTAATTTAGTTTAGAGTAGGTTAGGTTAGGTTAGGTTAGTTTAGTTTAGTTTAGGTTAGGTAAGGTTAGGTTAGGTTATTTTAGTTTAGTTGAGTTTAATTTAGCTGAATTTTGTTTAGTTTAGAGTAGGTTAGGTTAGGTTAGGTTAGTTTAGTTTAGTTTAGTATAGGTTATGTTAGATTATTTTAGTTTAATTCAGTTTAGTTTAGTTTAGTTTATAGTTTAATTTGTAGTTATTTTTATAGTTAATTTAGTTTAGTTTAGGTTAAATTATGTTAATTTACTTTAGTTTAGTTTAGGTTAGGTTAGGTTGGGTTAGGTTAGTGTAGTTTAATTTAGTTTAGTTGAATTTAGTTTAGTTTATTTTAGTTTAGGTTACGTTAGGTTAGTTTAGTTTAGTTTAGTGTAGTTTAGTTTTGTTTAGGTTAGGTTAGGTTAGGTTAGTTTAGTTTAATTTAGTTTAGGTTAAGTAAGGTTAGGTTAGGTTTGGTTAGGTTAGTTTAGTTTAGTTTAGTTTATAAATTAGTTTATAGTTTAGTTTAGTTTAGTTTAGTGTGGGTTAGGTTAAGTAAGGTTAGGTTAGTTTAGTTTAGTTTAGTTTATACTTTAGTTTAGTTTATAGTGTAGTTTAGTTTAGTTTATAATAGTTTAGTTTAGGTTAAGTTAGGTTAGTTTAGTTTAGTTTAGTTTAGGTTAGATTTGGCTGGGTTAAGTTAGGTTAGGTTAGTTTAGGCTAGTTTAGTTTAGTGTAGTTTATAGTTTAGTTTACTTTAGTTTTTTATTTAATTTAGTGTAGTTTAGTTTATAGTTTAGTTTATAGTTTAGTTTATTTTAGTTTGTAGTTTAATTTAGTTTTGTTTAATTTAGTTTAGTTTGGGTTAGGTTAGTTTAGTTTAGTTTCGTTTAATTTAGTTTAGTTCAGTTTATAGTTTAGTTATGTTTAGTTTATAGTTTAATTTATAATTTAGTTTAGTTTAGTTTATCTTTTAGTTTATCGTTTAGTTTAGTTTAGATTAGTTTAGTTTAGGTCAGTTTAGGTTAGGTTAAGTTAGGTTAGGTTAGTTTAGATTAGTTTAGTTTAGTTTAGTTTATAGTTTAGTGTATTTTAGTTTACAGTTTAATTTAGTTTAATTTAGTTTAGTTTAGTTTACTTTAGGTTAGGTTAGGTTAGGTTAATTTAGTTTAGTTTAGGTTAGGTTAGGTAAGTTTAATTTAGTTTAGTTTGGTTTAGTTTAATTTATAATTTAGTTTATAGTTTTGTTTATAGTTTAGTTTGGTTTATAGTTTAATTTAGTTTAGATTAGTTTAGTTTAATTTAGGTTAGGTTAGTTTACTTTAGTTTATTTTAGTTTATAATTTAGATTAGTTTAGTTTACAGGTTAGCTTATCCTTTAGTTTATAGTGTAGTTTATAGTTTAGTTTAATTTAGTGTAGTTTAGTTTGGTGTAGTTTAGTATAGTTTTGTTTACCTTAGGTTAGGTGAGATTATGTTAGGTTAGGTTAGCTTACTTTAGTTTAGTTTAGGTTAGGTTAGATTAGGTTAGTTTAGTTAACTTTGGTTTAGTTTAGTTTAGTTAGTTTAGTTTATAATTTAGTTTATAGTTATGTTTAGTTTAGTTTATAGTTTAATTTATAATTTAGTTTAGTTTAGTTTGGTTTAGTTTAATTTAATTTTGAGTATGTTAGGTTAGGTTAGATTAATTTAGTTTAGTTGAGTTTAATTTAGTTTAGTTTAGTTTAGTTTATAATTTAATTTATAGTTTAGTTTAGTTTACTTTATAGTTTAGTTTAGTTAATTTATAGTTTAATTTAGTTTAATTTAGTTTAGTTTAGTTTATAGTTTTGTTTATAGTTTAGTTTAGTTTAGTTTAGGTTAAGTTATGTTAGGTTCGTTTAGTTTAATTTAGTTTAGATTAGGTTACGTTAGATTAGGTTAGGGTAGTTAAGTTTAGTTTAGTTGAATTTAGTTTATAGTTTAATTTATAGTTTAGTTTAGTTTACTTTATAGTTTAGTTTAGTTAATTTACAGTTTAATATACTTTAGTTTAGTCGAGTTTAATTTAGTTTACTTTAATTTATAGTTTTGTTTATAGTTTAGTTTAGTTTAGTTTAGGTTAATTTCTGTTAGGTTAGTTTAGTTTAGATTAGGTTATGTTAGGTTGGGTTAGGCTAGTGTAGTTTAGTTTAGTTTAGTTTAGGTTGGGTTAGTTTAGTTTAGGTTAGGTTAGGTTAAGTTAGGTTAGTTTAGTTTAGTATAGTTTAGTTTAGTTTAGTTTATAGTTTAGTTTATTTTATGGTTTAGTTTATAGTTTTGTTTAGTTTAGTTTAGTTTAGTTAGTTTAGGTTAGGTTAGGTTAGTTTAGAGTAGTTTAGTTTAGGTTAGGTTATGATAGGTTAGTGCAGTTTAATTTAATTTAGTTTAGTTTAGTTGAATTTAATTTATTTTAGTTAGGTCAGTTTAGGTAAGTTAGGTTAGTTTAGTTTAGTATAGGTTAGGTTAGGTTAGGTTGGGTTAAGTTAGTGTAGTTTCATTTAGTTTGGTTTATTTTAGTTTAGTTTAATATGAGGTTCCGTTTAGTTTAGTTTTGTTTAATTTAGTTTAGTATATATTTTAGTTGAGTTTAGGTTAGTTTAGTTGAGTTTAGTTTAGTTTAGTTTAGTTTAGGTTAGGTTAGGTTAGGTTGGATTAACTTTGTTTAGGATAGGTTATGTTAGATTAGGTTAGGTTAGTTTGGTTTAGTTTAGTCTAGTTAAGTTTAGTTTAGTTTATACTTTAGTTTAGTTTACTTTATTTTATAGTTTAGTTAAGTTTTGTTTATATATTAGTTTGCAGTTTAGTATGTTTAGTTTAGTTTAATTTAGTTTAGCTAAGTTTAGTTTAGTTTAGTTTATAGTTTAATTTATAATTTAGTTTAGTTTTGTTTAAATTAGTTTAGGTTAGGTTAGGTTAGTTTAATTTAGTTGAGTTTAATTTAGTTTAGTTTAGTTTATAGTTTAATTTATAGTTTAGTTTAGTTTACTTTATAGTTTAGTTTAGATAATTTATAGTTTAATTTAGTTAAGTTTAGTTTAATTTAGTTTAGTTTAGTTTAGTTTGTAGTTTAGTTTAGTTTAGTTTAGTTTAGTTTAGGTTAAGTTATGTTTGGTTCGTTTAGTTTAATTTAGTTTAGATTAGGTTAGATTAGATTACGTTAGGGCAGTTTAGTTTAGTTTAGTTGAAAATAGGTTATAGTTTGATTTATTGTTTAGTTTAGTTTACTTTATAATTTAGTATAGTAAAATTATAGTTTAATTTACTTTAGTTTAGTTTAGTTTAATTTAGTTTACTTTAGTTTATAGTTTTGTTTATAGTTTAGTTTAGTTTAGTTTAGGTTAGGTAAAGTAAGGTTAGTTTAGGTTAGATTAGTGTAGTTTAGTTTAGTTTAGCTGAATTTTGTTTAGTTTAGTTTAATTTAGGTTACGTTAGGTTAGCTTAGTTTAGTTTAGTGTATGTTAGGTTAGGTTAGGTTAGTTTAGTTTAGTTTAGTTTAGTTTATAGTTTAGTTTAGTTTAGTTTATAATTTATTTTATAATTTAGTTTAGTTTTGTTTTTAGTTTAGTTTGCAGTTTAGTTTACTTTAGTTTAGTTAAAATTTTAGTTTAGTTTATTTTAGTTTAGGTTAGGTTACTGAAGTTTAGGTTAGGTTAGGTTAGGTTAGTTTAGATTAGTTTGGTTTATGTAAATTTAGGTTAGGTTAGTTTAGTATAGTTTAGTTTACTTTTGTTTACATTTTAGTTAAGTTTAGTTTATAGTTCAGTTTATAGTTTAATTTAGTTTACGTTAGGTTGGGTTAGTTCAGTTTAGTTTAGTTTGGGTTAGGTTAGGTTAGTTTAGTTTAGTTTACAGTTTAGTTTATTCTTTAGTTTATAGTGTAGTTTATAGTTTAGTTTAATTTAGTGTAGTTTAGTTTGGTTCATTTTAGTATAGTTTCGTTTACTTTAGGTTATGTTAGATTAGGTTAGGATAGGTTAGCTTACTTTAGTTTAGTTTAAGTTAGGTTAGGTTAGGTTAGTTTAGTTTAGTTAAGTTTAGTTTAATTTAGTCTAGTTTAGTTTAGTTTAGTGTATAGTTTAGGTAATCGTTTAGTTTAGTTTAGATTAGTTTAATTTAGGTCAGTTTAGTTTAGGTTAAGTTAGCTTAGGTTAGTTTAGATTAGTTTAGTTTAATTTACTTTAGTTTATAATTTAGTTTATTTAAGTTTGTACTTTAATTTAGATTAGTTTAGTTTAGTTAAGGTTGGGTTATGTTAGATTAGGTTAGATTAGGTTAGTTTTGTTTAATTTAGTCTAGTTAAATTTAGTTTAGTTATACTTTGGTTTAGTTTAGTTTAGTTTATAGATTAGTTTAGTTTTCTTTATAGTTAAGTTTATAGTTTAGTATAGTTTAGTTTAATTTAGTTTAGCTAAGTTTAGTTTAGTTTAGTTTAGTTTAGTTTTGGGTAGGTTATGTTAGGTTAGGTTAGTTTAGTTTAGGTTAGGTTAGGTTAGGTTAGGTTAGTTTAGTTTAGTTGAGTTTAGTTTAGTTTAGGTTAGGTTAGGTAAGGTTAGGTTAGGTAATGTTAGGTTAGTTTAGTTTAGTCTAGTTTATGATAGGTTAGGTTAGTTTAGTTTAGTTTAGTCTAGGTTAGGTTTCGCTAGGGTAAGTTAGGTTAGGTTAGTTTGGATTAGTTTAGTTTAGTTTATATTTTAGTTTACTTTAGTTTATTATTTAATTTAGTGTAGTTTAGTTTATAGTTTCGTTTATAGTTTAGTTTGGTTTAGTTTAGTTTTTTTTAGTTTAGCTTAGATTAGTTTAGTTTGTCTTAGGTTAGGTTAGGTTAGGTAAGATTAGTTTAAATTAGTTGAGTTTAATTTGGTTTAGTTTAGTTTATATTTTAGTTTAGTATAGTCTATAGTTCAATTTATAATTTAGTTTAGTTTAGTTTTTAGTTTAGGTTATCGTTTAGTTTAGTTTAGATTAGTTTAGTTTAGGTCAGTTTAGGTTTGGTTAAGTTAGGTTAGGTTAGTTTAGATTAGTTTAGTTTAATTTAGTTTAGTTAATAGTTTAGTTTATTTTAGTTTATAGTTTAATTTAGTTTAGTTTAGTTTAGTGTAGTTTAGTTTGGTTAGGTTAGGTTAGGTTAATTTAGTTTAGTTTAGGTTAGGTTAGGTAAGTTTAATTTAGTTTAGTTTAATTTATAGTTTATTTTATAGTTTTGCTTATAGTTTAGTTTATAGTTTAATTTAGTTTAGTTTAGTTTAGTTTAGTATAGTATAACTTGGGTTAGGTTAGGTTAGTTTAGTTTAGTTTAGTTAAGGTTAGGTTAGGTTAGGTTAGGTTAATTTATTTTAGTATAGTTTAGTTTAGTTTATTTTAGTTTAGTTTATAGTTTAGTTTACAGTTTAGGTTAGTTTAGTTTAGTTTAGTTTGGGTTAGGTTAGGTTAGGTCAGTTTAGTTTAGTTTAGTTTATAGTTTAGTTTAGTTTTGTTTATAATAGTTTAGTTTAGTTTAGTTTAGGTTATATTAGGTTAGTTTAGTTTAGTATAGGTTAGATTAATTTAGGTTAAGTTAGGTTAGTTAGGTTTAGTTTAGTTTAGTTTATAGTTTAGTTTAGTTTAGTTTAGTTTGTAGTTTAGTTTATACTTTAGTTTATATTTTAGTTTATAGTTTAGTTTAGTTAAGTGTTGTTTATTTTGGTTTAGTTTTGTTTAGTTTAGTTTAAATTAGTTTCGTTTAGGTTAGGTTAGGTAAGTTTAGGTTAGGTTGGGTTAGGTTAGTTTAGTTCAGTCTAGTTTATGTTAGGGTAGGTTAGTTTAGTTTATTCAGGTTTTGTTTATAGTTTAGTTTACTTTAGTTTATAGTTTAGTTCATAGTTTATTTTAGTTTAATAAATAGTTTAAATTAGTTTAGTTTAGTTTAGTTTAGTTTAGGTTAATTTAGTTTAGTTTAGTTTAGGTTAGGTTAGGTTAGGTTAGGTTAAGTTAGTTCAGTTTAGTATATTTTAGTATAGTTTAAAATATAGTATCTTTAGTTTATAGTTTAGTTCATAGTTTTGTTTAGTTTAGTTTAGGTTAGGTTAGAGTAGTTTAGTTTAGTTTAGTTTAGTTTAGGTTAGATTAGGTTAGGTTAGTGTAGTTTAGTTTAGTTTAGTTTAGTTGAATTTAGTTTAGTTTAGTTTAGGGTAGGTTAGGTTGGTTTAGTTTTAGTATAGTTTAGGTTCAGTTAGGTAAGGTTAGTTTAGTTTAGTTTAGTATACTTAAGTTTATTATTTAATTTAGTTTAGTTTAGTTTATAGTTTCGTTTATAGTTTAGTTTGGTTTAGTTTAGTTTAATTTATTTTAACTTAGATTAGTTTAGTTATTTTTAGGTTGGGTTAGGTTAGGTGAGGTTAGTTTAGTTCAGTTTAGTTTAATTTAGTTTAGTTTAGTTTATAGTTTAGTTTAGTTTATTTTATAGTTCAATTTATAGTTTAGTTTAGTTTATTTTATCGTTTAGTTTAGTTTAATATAGTTTAGTTTAGGTTAGAGTAGGTTAGTTTAGATTAGTTTAGTTTAGCGCAGTTTAGGTTAGGTTAAGTTACGTTATTTCGTTTGGTTTAGTTTAGTTTAGTTTATAGTTTAGTTTAGTTTAAAGTTTATTTTATAGTTTAGTTTATAGTTTAGTTTAGATTAGTGTAGTTTAGTTTGGTTTAGTTTATTTTAGTTTAGTTCAGTTTAGTTTCGTTTAGCTTAGGTTATGTTATATTAGGTGAGCTTAGGTTAGCTTAGTTTACCCTAGTTTAGTTTAGGTTAAGTAAGGTTAGAATAGGTTAGTTAAATTTAGTTTAGTTTAGTTTAGTTAGGTTTAGTTTAGTTATAGTTTAGTTTATAGTTTAGTTTAGATTATAATTTAATTTATAGTTTAGTTTAGTTTAGTTTAATTTAGTTTAGCTTTCTTTAGTTTCCCTTAGATTACTTTAGTTTAGGATATGTTAGGTTAGGTTAGTTTAGTTTAGTTTAGTTTAATTAAGGTTAATTTAGTTTAATTTAGTTTAGTTTAGGTTAGGTTAGTTTAGTTTAGTATTATTTAATTTAGTTTAAAATATAGTATCTTTAGTTTATAGTTTAGTTCATAGTTTTGTTTAGTTTAGTTTAGTTTAGGTTAGGTTAGAGTAGTTTAGTTTAGTTTAGTTTAGTTTAGGTTAGAATAGGTTAGGTTAGTGTAGTTGAATTTAGTTTAGTTTTGTTTAGTTTAGTTTAGGTTAGGTTAGGTTAGGTTAGTTTAGTTTAGTATAGGTTAGGTTAAGTTAGGTTAGCTTAGTTTAGTTTATAGTTTAGTTTAGTTTAGTTTAGTTTATAGTGTGGTTTATACTTTAGTTTATATTTTAGTTTATAGTTTAGTTTAGATTAGTGTAGTTTTGTTTGGTTTAGTTTGGTTTAGTTTAGTTTAAATTAGTTTCGCTTAGGTTAGGTTAAGTTAGAATAGGTTAGGTTAGGTAAGCTTAGTTTAGTTTAGTTTAGGTTAGGTTAGGTTAATTTATGTTAGGTTAGTTTAGTTTAGTTTAGTTTAGGTTACGTTAGGTTAGGTTAGGTTAGTGTAGTTTAGTTTAGTTTAGCTGAATTTTGTTTATCTTAGATTAGTTTAGGTTATGTTAGGTTAGTTTAGTTTAGTTTAGTTTAGTTTAGTGTATGTTAGGTTAGGTTAGTTTAATTTAGTTTAGTTTATTTTAGTTTATAGTTTAGTTTAGTTTAGTTTATAATTTATTTTATAATTTAGTATACTTTAGTTTATAGATTAGTTTTTAGTTTAGTTAATATTTTAGTTTATTTTAGTTTACGTTAGGTTAGGGAAGTTTAAGTTAGGTTAGGTTAGGTTAGTTTAGTTTAGTTTAGTTTATGTAAGGTTAGGTTAGGTTAGTTTGGTATAGTTTAGTTTAGTTTTGTTTTGTATATATTTAGTTTAGTTTATTTCATTGTTCAGTTTATAGTTTAGTTTAGTTTAGTTTAGTTTAGGTTGGGTTAGTTTAGTTTAGTTTAGGTTAGGTTAGCTTAAGTTAGGTTAATTTAGTTTAGTATAGTTTAGTTTAGTTTAGTTTATAGTTTAGTTCATTTTATTTTATAGTTTAGTTTATAGTTTTGTTTAGTTTAGTTTAGTTTAGTTAATTTAGGTTAGGTTAGGTTAGGTTAGAGTAGTTTAGTTTAGGTTAGATTATGATAGGTTAGTGCAGTTTAATTTAATTTTGTTTAGTTTAGTTGAATTAAATTTAGTTTAGTTAGGTCAGTTTAGGTAAGTTAGGTTAGTTTAGTTTATTATAGGTTAGGTTACGTTAGGTAAGTTTAATTCAGTTTAGTTTAGTTTAGTTTATATTTTAATTTATAGTTTTGCTTATAGTTATTTAGTTTTGTTTAGATAAGTTTAGTTTAGGTTAAATTATGTTAGGTTAGTTTAGTTTAGTTTAGTTTAGGTTAGGTTAGGTTGGGTTAGGTTAGTGAAGTTTCATTTAGTTTAGTTTATTTTAGTTTAGTTTAGTATGTAGTTCAGTTCAGTTTTGTTTCGTTTAATTTAGTTTAGTTTATAGTTTAGTTGAGTTTAGGTTAGTTTAGTTGAGTTTAGTTTAGTTTAGGTTAGGTTAGGTTAGTTTAGTTTAGTTTAGGATAGGTTATGATAGATTAGGTTAGGTTAGGTTAGTTTGGTTTAGATTAGTCTAGTTAAGTTTAGTTTAGTTTATACTGTAGTTTAGTTTAGTTTATTTTATAGTTTAGTTATGTTTTGTTTATAGTTTAGTTTGCAGTTTAGTATAGTTTAATTTAGTTTAGCTAAGTTTAGTATAGTGTAGTTTAGTTTAGTTTATAGTTTAATTTATAATTTAGTTTAGTTTAGTTTAGTTTAATTTAGTTTAGAGTATGTTAGGTTAGGTTAGGTTAGTTAGGTTTAGTTTAGTTTAGTTTAGGTTAGGTTAGGTTAGGTTAGGTTAGTTTAATTTATTTGAGATTAATTTAGTTTAGTTTATAGTTTAATTTATAGTTTAGTTTAGTTTACTTTATAGTTTAGTTTAGTTAATTTATAGTTTAATTTAGTATAGTTTAGTTTAATTTAGTTTCATTTAGTTTATAGTTTTGTTTATAGTTTAGCTTAGATTAGTTTAGTGTAGTTTAGTTTAGGTTAAGTTATGTTAGGTTAGTTTAGTTTAGTTTAGTTCAGGTTCGTTTAGGTTAGGATAGGTAAGTTTAATTTAGTTCAGTTTAGTTTAGTTAAGTTTAGTTCATAGTTTAGTTTATAGTTTAGTATGTAGTTTAGTTTAGTTTAGTTTAGTTTAGGTTAAGTTATGTTAAGTTCGTTTAGTTTAATTTAGTTTAGATTAGGTTAGGTTAGGTTAGGTTAGGGTATTTAAGTTTAGTTTAGGCAAATGTAGTTTAGTTTAGTTCAGTTTAGTTTAGTTTATTTTATAGTTTAGTTTTGTTTTGTTGATAGTTTTGTTTGCAGTTTAGTATAGTTTAGTTTAGTTTAATTTAGATTAGGTTAAGTAAGGTTAAGGTTAGGTTAGTTTAGTTTAGTTTATGTTAGGTTAGGTTAGTTTAGTTTAGTTTTGTTTATAGTTTAGTTTAATTTATTTTATAATTTAGTTTATAGTTTAGTTTAGTTTAGTTTGTAGTTTAATTTAGTTTAGTTTAGTTTAGTTTAGTTTACTTTAGTTTAGGTTAGGTTAGGTTAGTTTAGTGTAGTATAGTTTAGTTTAGTTTAAAATATAGTATCTTTAGTTTATAGTTTAGTTCATAGTTTTGTTTAGTTTAGTTTAGTTTAGGTTAGGTTAGAGTAGTTTAGTTTAGTTTAGTTTAGGTTAGAATATTTTAGGTTAGTGTAGTTTAGTTTAGTTTAGTTGAATTTAATTTAGTTTTGTTCAGTTTAGTTTAGGTTATGTTAGGTTAGTTTAGTTTAGTATAGGTTAGGTTAAGTTAGGTAATGGTAGTTTAGTTTATAGTTTAGTTTAGTTTAGTTTAGTTTATAGTGTAGTTTATACTTTAGATTATATTTTAGTTTATAGTTTAGTTTATTTTAGTGTAGTTTAGTTTGGTTTAGTTTGGATTAGATTAGTTTAAATTAGTTTCGTTTAGGTTAGGTTATGTTACATTAGGTTATGTTAGGTAAGCTTAGTTTAGTTTAGTTTAGTTTATGTTAGGTTAGGTTAGGTTAGGTTAGGTTAGTTAACTTCAGTTTAGTTTAGTTTAGTTAAGCTTAGTTTATAGCTTAGTTTATAGTCTAGTTTAGTTTATAATTTAATTTATAGTTAAGTTTAGTTTAGTTTAATTTAGTTTAGTTTAGTTTATTTTAGGGTATCTTATGTTAGGTTAGGTTAGGTTAATTTAGTTTATAGTTTAATTTATAGTTTAGTTTAGTTTAGTTTATAGTTTAGTTTAGTTTATAATAGTTTAGTTTATGTTAGGTTAGGTTAGGTTAGTTTAGTTTAGTTTAGTTTAGGTTAGGTTTCGCTAGGTTAAGTTAGGTTGGGTTAGCTTACATTAGTTTATATTAATTTAGTTTATAGTTTAGTTTACTTTAGTTTATTATTTAATTTAGTGTAGTTTAGTTTATAGTTTCGTTTATAGTTTAGTTTGGTTTAGTTTAGTTTTTTTGTTTAGCTTAGATTAGTTTAGTTTATCTTAGGTTAGGTTAGGTGAGATTAGTTTAATTTAGTTGAGTTTAATTTAGTTTATTTAAGTTTATAGTTTAGTTTAGTTTAGTCTATAGTTCAATTTATAATTTAGTTTAGTTTAGTTTATAGTTTAGGTTATCGTTTAGTTTAGTTTAGATTAATTTAGTTTAGGTCAGTTTAGGTTAGGTTAACTTAGGTTAGGTTAGTTTAGATTAGTTTAGTTTAATTTAGTTTTGTTTATAGTTTAGTTTATTTTAGTTTATAGTTTAATTTAGTTTAGTTTAGTTTAGTGTAGTTTAGTTTAGGTTAGGCTAGGTTAGGTTAATTTAGTTTAGTTTACATTAGGTTAGGTAATTTTAGTTTAGTTTGTTTGGTTTTGTTTAATTTTTAGTTTATTTTATAGTTTTGTTTATTGTTTAGTTTAGTTTATACTTTAATTTAGATTAGTTTAGTTTAGTTTAGTTAAGTTTAATTTAGGTTTTTTTAGGTTAGTTTAGTTTAGTTTAGTTTAGGTTAGGTTAATTTACTTTAGTATAGTTTAGTTTAGTTTATTTTAGTTCAGTTTATAGTTTACTTTACAGTTTAGTTTAGTTTAGTTTGGGTTAGGTTAGGTTAGGTTAGTTTAGTTTAGTTTAGTTTAAAGTTTAGTTTAGTTTAGTTTACAGTTTAGCTTATCGTTTAGAATATAGTGTAGTTTATAGTTTAGTTTAATTTAGTGTAGTTTAGTTTGGTGTAGTTTAGTATAGTTTTGTTTACCTTAGGTTAGGTGAGATTATGTTAGGTTAGGTTAGCTTACTTTAGTTTAGTTTAGTTTAGGTTAGGTTAGATTAGGTTAGTTTAGTTAACTTTGGTTTAGTCTAGTTTAGTTAGTTTAGTTTATAATTTAGTTTATAGTTATGTTTTGTTTAGTTTATAGTTTAATTTATAATTTAGTTTAGTTTAGTTTAGTTTAGTTTAGTTTAATTTAGTTTAGAGTAGGTTAGGTTAGGTAAGGTTAATTTAGTTTAGTTGTGTTTAATTTAGTTTAGTTTAATTTAGTTTATAACTTAATTTATAGTTTAGTTAATTTACTTTATAGTTTAGTTTAGTTAATTTATAGTTTAATTTAGTTTAGTTTAGTTTAATTTAGTTTAGTTTAGTTTAGAGTTTTGTTTATAGTTTAGTTTATTTTAGGTTAAATTATGTTAAGTTCGTTTAGTTTAATTTAGTTTTGATTAGGTTACGTTATATTAGGTTAGGGTAGTTAAGTTTAGTTTAGTTGCATTTAGTTTATAGTTTAATTTATAGTTAAGTTTAGTTTACTTTATAGTTTAGTTTAGTTAATTTACAGTTTAATTTATTTTAGTTTAGTCTAGTTTAATTTAGTTTACTTTATTTATAGTTTTGTTTATAGTTTAGTTTAGTTTATAGTTTAGTTTACAATTTTATTTAGTTTAGTTAAGTTTAGTTTAGTTTGGGTTAGGTTGGGTTAGGTTAGGTTAGTTTAGTTTAGTTTAGTTTATAGTTTAGTTTAATTTAGTTTACAGTTTAGTGTATCCTTTAGTTTATAGTGTAGTTTATAGTTTAGTTTAATTTAGTGTAGTTTAGTTTGGTTTAGTTTAGTATAGTTTTGTTTACTTTAGGTTAGGTGAGATTATGTTAGGTTAGGTTCGCTTACTTTAGTTTAGTTTAGTTTAGTTTAGGTTAGGTTAGGTTAGGTTATGTTAGGTTAGTTTAGTTAACTTTGGTTTAGTTTAGTTTAGTTTATAGTTTAGTTTATAGATTTGTTTAGTTTAGTTTAGTTTATTGTTTAATTTAGTTTTGTTTATAGTTTAGTTTATAGTTTAGTATAGTTTAGTTTAGTTTAATTTAGTTTATCTATTTTTAGTTTAGTTTAGTTTAGTTTTGGGTAGGTTATGTTAGGTTAGGTTAGATTAGTTGAGTTTAGTTTAGTTTCGGTAGGCTTAAGTAAGGTTAGGTTAGGTTAGTTTAGGTTAGTTTTGTTTAGTCTAGTTTATGTTAGGTTAGGTTAGTTTAGTTTAGTTTAATTTTGTTTATATTTTAGTTTAGTTTAGTTTATAGTTTAGTTTACAGTTTAGTTAAATTCATTATATAGTTTAATTTAGTTTAGTTTAGTTTAGTTAGGTTTAGTTTAATTTAGGTTAATTTAATTTAGTTTAGTTTAGGTTAGGTTAGGTTAGGTTAGGTTACGTTAGGTTAGTTTAGTTTAGTATATTTAAGTTTAGTTTAAAATATAGTATCTTTAGTCTATAGTATAGTTCATAGTTTTGTTTAGTTTAGTTTAGTTTAGGTTAGGTTGGAGTAGTTTAGTTAGTTTAGTTTAGTTTAGGTTAGTTTAGGTTAGATTAGTGTAGTTTAGTTTAGTTTAGTTTAGTTGAATTTAATTTAATTTAATTTAGTTTAGTTTAGTATAGGTTAGGTTAAGTTAGGTTAGGTTAGTTTAGTTTAGTTTCGTTTAGTTTAGTTTATAGTTTAGTTTATTGTTTAGTTTATACTTTAGTTTATTTTTTGGTTTAAGTTTAGTTTAGTTTAGTTTCGTTTAGGTTAGGTTATGTTAGATTAGGTTAGGATAGGTAAGCTTACTTTAGTTTAGTTTATTTAGTTTAGGTTAGGTTAGGTTAGTTAAGTTTAGTTTAGTTTAGTTTATTTAAGTTTAGTTTAGTTTATAGTTTAGTTCAGTTTAGTTTACAGCTTGGTTTACAGTTTAGTTTACTTTAGTTTATAGTTTAATATATATTTAAGTTTAGTTTAGTTTAGTTTAATTTAGTTTAGCTTAGTTTAGTTTAGTTTAAATTAGTTTATTTTAGGGTAGATTACTTTCGGTTTGGTTAGGTTAGTTTAGTTTATAGTTTAATTTATAGTTTAGTTTGGTTTATATTTAAGTTTATAGTTTAGTTTAGTTTAGTTTATAATAGTTTAGTTTAGTTTAGTTCAGTTTAGTTTAGTTTTCTTAAGTTTAGTTTAGTTTATAGTTTAGTTCAGTTTAGTTTATAGCTTAGTTTATAGATTAATTTAGTTTATAGTTTAATTTATAGTTAAGTTTAGTTTAGTTAAGTTTAATTCAGTTTAGTTTAGTTTATTTTAGGGTAGCTTATGTTAGGTTATGTTAGGTTAGAATAGTTTATAGTTTAGTTTAGTTTATAGTTTAGTTTATAATAGTTTAGTTTAGGTTAGGTTAGATTAGGTTAGTTTAGTTTAGTTTGGTTTAGGTTAGGTTTGGCTAGGTTAAGTTAGGTTAGGTTAGTTTAGTTTAATTTAGTTTAGATTAGGTTACGTTAGATTAGGTTAGGGTAGTTAGGTTTAGTTTAGTTGAATTTAGTTTATAGTTTAATTTATAGTTTAGTTTAGTTTACTTTATAGTTTAGTTTAGTTAATTTATAGTTTAATTTAGTTTAGTTTAGTCTAGTTTAATTTACTTTACTTTAGTTTATAGTTTTGTTTATAGTTTAGTTTATTTTAGGTTAATTTATGTTAGGTTAGTTTAGTTTAGTTTAGTTTAGGTTAGGTTAGGTTAGTTTAGGTTAGTGTAGTTTAATTTAGTTTAGCTGAATTTTGTTTAGTTTACTTTATTTTAGGTTACGTTAGGTTAGTTTAGTTTAGTTTAGTTTAGTGTATGTTAGGTTAGGTTAGTTTAATTTAATTTAGTTTATTTTAGTTTATAGTTTAGTTTAGTTTAGTTTATAATTTATTTTATAATTTAGTATACTTTAGTTTATAGATTAGTTTATAGTTTAGTTAATATTTTAGTATATTTTAGTTTACGTTAGGCTAGGGAAGTTTAAGTTAGGTTAGGTTAGGTTAGTTTAGTTTAGTTTAGTTTATGTAAGGTTAGGTTAGGTTAGTTTGGTATAGTTTAGTTTAGTTTTGTTTATTTTTAGTTTAGTTTATTTCATTGTTCTGTTTATAGTTTAGTTTAGTTTAGTATAGTTTAGTTTAGGTTGATTTAGTTTAGTATAGTTTAGGTTAGGTTAGCTTAAGTTAGGTTAATTTAGTTTAGTATAGTTTAGTTTAGTTTAGTTTAGTTTATAGTTTAGTTCATTTTATTTTATAGTTTAGTTTATAGTTTTGTTTAGTTAAGTTTAGTTTAGTTAATTTAGGTTAGGTTAGGTTAGGTTAAAGTAGTTTAGTTTAGGTTAGATTATGAAAGGTTAGTGCAGTTTAATTTAATTTTGTTTAGTTTAGTTGAATTAAATTTAGTTTAGTTAGGTCAGTTTAGGTAAGTTAGGTTAGTTTAGTTTATTATAGGTTAGGTTACGTTAGGTAAGTTTAATTCAGTTTAGTTTAGTTTAGTTTATAGTTTAATTTATAGTTTTGCTTATAGTTATTTAGTTTTGTTTAGATAAGTTTAGTTTAGGTTAAATTGTGTTAGGTTACTTTAGTTTAGTTTAGTTTAGGTTAGGTTAGGTTGGGTTAGGTTAGTGAAGTTTCATTTAGTTTAGTTTATTTTAGTTTAGTTTAGTATGTAGTTCAGTTCAGTTTTGTTTCGTTTAATTTAGTTTAGTTTATAGTTTAGTTGAGTTTAGGTTAGTTTAGTTGAGTTTAGTTTAGTTTAGTTTAGTTTAGGTTAGGTTAGTTTAGTTTAGTTTAGGATAGGTTATGAAAGCTTAGGTTAGGTTAGGTTAGTTTGGTTTAGTTTAGTCTAGTTAAGTTTAGTTTAGTTTATACTGTAGTTTAGTTTAGTTTAGTTTATAGTTTAGTTAAGTTTTGTTTATAGTTTAGTTTGCAGTTTAGTATAGTTTAATTTAGTTTAGCTAAGTTTAGTATAGTGTAGTTTAGTTTAGTTTATAGTTTAATTTATAATTTAGTTTAGTTTAGTTTAGTTTAATTTAGTTTAGAGTATGTTAGGTTAGGTTAGGTTAGTTTAGTTTAGTTTAGTTTAGTTTAGGTTAGGTTAGGTTAGGTTAGGTTAGGTTAGTTTAATTTATTTGAGATTAATTTAGTTTAGATTATAGTTTAATTTATAGTTTAGTTTAGTTTACTTTATAGTTTAGTTTAGTTAATTTATAGTTTAATTTAGTATAGTTTAGTTTAATTTAGTTTCGTTTAGTTTATAGTTTTGTTTATAGTTTAGCTTAGATTAGTTTAGTTTAGTTTAGTTTAGTTTAGGTTAAGTTATGTTAGGTTAGTTTAGTTTAGTTTAGTTCAGGTTCGTTTAGGTTAGGATAGGTAAGTTTAATTTAGTTCAGTTTAGTTTAGTTAAGTTTAGTTTATAGTTTAGTTTATAGTTTAGTATATAGTTTAGTTTAGTTTAGTTTATGTTAAGTTATGTTAAGTTCGTTTAGTTTAATTTAGTTTAGATTAGGTTAGGTTAGGTTAGGTTAGGTTAGGTTAGGTTAGGGTATTTAAGTTTAGTTTAGGCAAATTTAGTTTAGTTTAGTTCAGTTTAGTTTAGTTTATTTTATAGTTTAGTTTTGTTTTGTTGATAGTTTTGTTTGCAGTTTAGTATAGTTTAGTTTAGTTTAATTTAGATTAGGTTAAGTAAGGTTAAGGTTAGGTTAGTTTAGTTTAGTTTAGTTTATGTTAGGTTAGGTTAGTTTAGTTTAGTTTTGTTTATAGTTTAGTTTAATTTATTTTATAATTTAGTTTATAGTTTAGTTTAGTTTAGTTTGTAGTTTAATTTAGTTTAGTTTAGTTTAGTTTAGTTTACTTTAGTTTAGGTTAGGTTAGGTTAGTTTAGTGTAGTATAGTTTAGTTTATTTTAAAATATAGTATCTTTAGTTTATAGTTTAGTTCATAGTTTTGTTTAGTTTAGTTTAGTTTAGGTTAGGTTAGAGTAGTTTAGTTTAGTTTAGTTTAGGTTAGAATATTTTAGGTTAGTGTAGTTTAGTTTAGTTTAGTTGAATTTAATTTAGTTTTGTTCAGTTTAGTTTAGGTTATGTTAGGTTAGTTTAGTTTAGTATAGGTTAGGTTAAGTTAGGTAATGGTAGTTTAGTTTATAGTTTCGTTTAGTTTAGTTTAGTTAATAGTGTAGTTTATACTTTAGATTATATTTTAGTTTATAGTTTAGTTTATTTTAGTGTAGTTTAGTTTGGTTTAGTTTGGATTAGATTAGTTTAAATTAGTTTCGTTTAGGTTAGGTTATGTTACATTAGGTTATGTTAGGTAAGCTTAGTTTAGTTTAGTTTAGTTTAGGTTAGGTTAGGTTAGGTTAGGTTAGGTTAGGTTAGTTAAGTTCAGTTTAGTTTAGTTTAGTTAAGTTTAGTTTATAGCTTAGTTTATAGTCTAGTTTAGTTTATAATTTAATTTATAGTTAAGTTTAGTTTAGTTTAATTTAGTTTAATTTAGTTTATTTTAGGGTATCTTATGTTAGGTTAGGTTAGGTTAATTTAGTTTATAGTTTAATTTATAGTTTAGTTTAGTTTAGTTTATAGTTTAGTTTAGTTTATAATAGTTTAGTTTATGTTAGGTTAGGTTAGGTTAGTTTAGTTTAGTTTAGTTTAGGTTAGGTTTCGCTAGGTTAAGTTAGGTTGGGTTAGTTTACATTAGTTTATATTAAATAAGTTTATAGTTTAGTTTACTTTAGTTTATTATTTAATTTAGTGTAGTTTAGTTTATAGTTTCGTTTATAGTTTAGTTTGGTTTAGTTTAGTTTTTTTTTTTGTTTAGCTTAGATTAGTTCAGTTTATCTTAGGTTAGGTTAGGTGAGATTAGTTTAATTTAGTTGAGTTTAATTTAGTTTAATTAAGTTTATAGTTTAGTTTAGTTTAGTCTATAGTTCAATTTATAGTTTAGTTTAGTTTAGTTTATAGTTTAGGTTATCGTTTAGTTTAGTTTAGATTAATTTAGTTTAGGTCAGTTTAGGTTAGGTTAACTTAGGTTAGGTTAGTTTAGATTAGTTTAGTTTAATTTAGTTTAGTTTATAGTTTAGTTTATTTTAGTTTATAGTTTAATTTAGTTTAGTTTAGTTTAGTGTAGTTTAGTTTAGGTTAGGTTAGGTTAATTTAGTTTAGTTTACATTAGGTTAGGTAATTTTAACTTAGTTTGTTTGGTTATGTTTAATTTTTAGTTTTTTTGTAGTTTTGTTTATTGTTTAGTTTAGTTTATACTTTAATTTAGATTAGTTTAGTTTAGTTTAGTTTAATTTAGGTTTTTTTAGGTTAGTTTAGTTTAGTTTAGGTTAGGTTAGGTTAGGTTAATTTACTTTAGTATAGTTTAGTTTAGTTTATTTTAGTTTAGTTTATAGTTTACTTTACAGTTTAGTTTAGTTTACTTTCGTTTAGGTTAGGTTATGTTACATTAGGTTAGGATAGGTAAGCTTACTTTAGTTTAGTTTACTTTAGTTTAGGTTAGGTTAGGTTAGTTAAGTTTAGTTTAGTTTATAGTTTAGTTCAGTTTAGTTTATAGCTTAGTTTACAGTTTAGTTTACTTTAGTTTATAGTTTAATATATATTTAAGTTTAGTTTAGTTTAGTTTAATTTAGTTTAGCTTAGTTTAGTTTAGTTTAAATTAGTTTATTTTAGGGTAGATTATTTTCGGTTTGGTTAGTTTAGTTTAGTTTATAGTTTAATTTATAGTTTAGTTTGGTTTATATTTAAGTTTATAGTTTAGTTTAGTTTAGTTTATAATAATTTAGTTTAGTTTAGTTCAGTTTAGTTTAGTTTAGTTAAGTTTAGTTTAGTTTATATTTTAGTTCAGTTTAGTTTATAGCTTAGTTTATAGATTAGTTTAGTTTATAGTTTAATTTATAGTTAAGTTTAATTTAGTTTAGTTTAATTCAGTTTAGTTTAGTTTATTTTAGGGTAGCTTATGTTAGGTTATGTTAGGTTAGAATAGTTTATAGTTTTAATTATAGTTTAGTTTAGTTTATAGTTTAGTTTATAATAGTTTAGTTTAGGTTAGGTTAGATTAGGTTAGTTTAGTTTAGTTTGGTTTAGGTTAGGTTTGGCTAGGTTAAGTTAGGTTAGGTTAGTTTAGTTTAATTTAGTTTAGATTAGGTTACGTTAGATTAGGTTAGGGTAGTTAGGTTTAGTTTAGTTGAATTTAGTTTATAGTTTAATTTATAGTTTAGTTTAGTTTACTTTATAGTTTAGTTTAGTTAATTTATAGTTTAATTTAGTTTAGTTTAGTCTAGTTTAATTTAGTTTACTTTAGTTTATAGTTTTGTTTATAGTTTAGTTTATTTTAGGTTTATTTATGTTAGGTTAGTTTAGTTTAGTTTAGTTTAGGTTAGGTTATGTTAGTTTAGGTTAGTGTAGTTTAATTTAGTTTAGCTGAATTTTGTTTAGTTTAGTTTAGTTTAGGTTACGTTAGGTTAGTTTAGTTTAGTTTAGTTTAGTGTATGTTAGGTTAGGTTAGTTTAATTTAATTTAGTTTATTTTAGTTTATAGTTTAGTTTAGTTTAGTTTATAATTTATGTTATAATTTAGTATACTTTAGTTTATAGATTAGTTTATAGTTTAGTTAATATTTTAGTATATTTTAGTTTACGTTAGGCTAGGGAAGTTTAACTTAGGTTAGGTTAGGTTAGTTTAGTTTAGTTTAGTTTATGTAAGGTTAGGTTAGGTTAGTTTGGTATAGTTTAGTTTAGTTTTGTTTATATTTAGTTTAGTTTATTTCATTGTTCAGTTTATAGTTTAGTTTAGTTTAGTTTAGTTTAGGTTGATTTAGTTTAGTATAGTTTAGGTTAGGTTAGCTTAAGTTAGGTTAATTTAGTTTAGTATAGTTTAGTTTAGTTTAGTTTAGTTTATAGTTTAGTTCATTTTATTTTATAGTTTAGTTTATAGTTTTGTTTAGTTAAGTTTAGTTTAGTTAATTTAGTTTAGGTTAGGTTAGGTTAAAGTAGTTTAGTTTAGGTTAGATTATGAAAGGTTAGTGCAGTTTAATTTAATTTTGTTTAGTTTAGTTGAATTAAATTTAGTTTAGTTAGGTCAGTTTAGGTAAGTTAGGTTAGTTTAGTTTATTATAGGTTAGGTTACGTTAGGTAAGTTTAATTCAGTTTAGTTTAGTTTAGTTTATAGTTTAATTTATAGTTTTGCTTATAGTTATTTAGTTTTGTTTAGATAAGTTTAGTTTAGGTTAAATTGTGTTAGGTTACTTTAGTTTAGTTTAGTTTAGGTTAGGTTAGGTTGGGTTAGGTTAGTGAAGTTTCATTTAGTTTAGTTTATTTTAGTTTAGTTTAGTATGTAGTTCAGTTCAGTTTTGTTTCGTTTAATTTAGTTTAGTTTATAGTTTAGTTGAGTTTAGGTTAGTTTAGTTGAGTTTAGTTTAGGTTAGGTTAGGTTAGTTTAGTTTAGTTTAGGATTGGTTATGATAGATTAGGTTAGGTTAGGTTAGTTTGGTTTAGTTTAGTCTAGTTAAGTTTAGTTTAGTTTATACTGTAGTTTAGTTTAGTTTAGTTTATAGTTTAGTTAAGTTTTGTTTATAGTTTAGTTTGCAGTTTAGTATAGTTTAATTTAGTTTAGCTAAGTTTAGTATAGTGTAGTTTAGTTTAGTTTATAGTTTAATTTATAATTTAGTTTAGTTTAGTTTAGTTTAATTTAGTTTAGAGTATGTTAGGTTAGGTTAGGTTAGTTTAGTTTAGTTTAGTTTAGTTTAGGTTAGGTTAGGTTAGGTTAGGTTAGGTTAGTTTAATTTATTTGAGATTAATTTAGTTTAGATTATAGTTTAATTTATAGTTTAGTTTAGTTTACTTTATAGTTTAGTTAATTTATAGTTTAATTTAGTATAGTTTAGTTTAATTTAGTTTCGTTTAGTTTATAGTTTTGTTTATAGTTTAGCTTAGATTAGTTTAGTTTAGTTTAGTTTAGTTTAGGTTAAGTTATGTTAGGTTAGTTTAGTTTAGTTTAGTTCAGGTTCGTTTAGGTTAGGATAGGTAAGTTTAATTTAGTTCAGTTTAGTTTAGTTAAGTTTAGTTTATAGTTTAGTTTATAGTTTAGTATATAGTTTAGTTTAGTTTAGTTTATGTTAAGTTATGTTAAGTTCGTTTAGTTTAATTTAGTTTAGATTAGGTTAGGTTAGGTTAGGTTAGGTTAGGTTAGGGTATTTAAGTTTAGTTTAGGCAAATTTAGTTTAGTTTAGTTCAGTTTAGTTTAGTTTATTTTATAGTTTAGTTTTGTTTTGTTGATAGTTTTGTTTGCAGTTTAGTATAGTTTAGTTTAGTTTAATTTAGATTAGGTTAAGTAAGGTTAAGGTTAGGTTAGTTTAGTTTAGTTTAGTTTATGTTAGGTTAGGTTAGTTTAGTTTAGTTTTGTTTATAGTTTAGTTTAATTTATTTTATAATTTAGTTTATAGTTTAGTTTAGTTTAGTTTGTAGTTTAATTTAGTTTAGTTTAGTTTAGTTTAGTTTACTTTAGTTTAGGTTAGGTTAGGTTAGTTTAGTGTAGTATAGTTTAGTTTATTTTAAAATATAGTATCTTTAGTTTATAGTTTAGTTCATAGTTTTGTTTAGTTTAGTTTAGTTTAGGTTAGGTTAGAGTAGTTTAGTTTAGTTTAGTTTAGGTTAGAATATTTTAGGTTAGTGTAGTTTAGTTTAGTTTAGTTGAATTTAATTTAGTTTTGTTCAGTTTAGTTTAGGTTATGTTAGGTTAGTTTAGTTTAGTATAGGTTAGGTTAAGTTAGGTAATGGTAGTTTAGTTTATAGTTTCGTTTAGTTTAGTTTAGTTAATAGTGTAGTTTATACTTTAGATTATATTTTAGTTTATAGTTTAGTTTATTTTAGTGTAGTTTAGTTTGGTTTAGTTTGGATTAGATTAGTTTAAATTAGTTTCGTTTAGGTTAGGTTATGTTACATTAGGTTATGTTAGGTAAGCTTAGTTTAGTTTAGTTTAGTTTAGGTTAGGTTAGGTTAGGTTAGGTTAGTTAAGTTCAGTTAAGTTTAGTTTAGTTAAGTTTAGTTTATAGCTTAGTTTATAGTCTAGTTTAGTTTATAATTTAATTTATAGTTAAGTTTAGTTTAGTTTAATTTAGTTTAATTTAGTTTATTTTAGGGTATCTTATGTTAGGTTAGGTTAGGTTAATTTAGTTTATAGTTTAATTTATAGTTTAGTTTAGTTTAGTTTATAGTTTAGTTTAGTTTATAATAGTTTAGTTTATGTTAGGTTAGGTTAGGTTAGTTTAGATTAGTTTAGTTTAGGTTAGGTTTCGCTAGGTTAAGTTAGGTTGGGTTAGTTTACATTAGTTTATATTAAATAAGTTTATAGTTTAGTTTACTTTAGTTTATTATTTAATTTAGTGTAGTTTAGTTTATAGTTTCGTTTATAGTTTAGTTTGGTTTAGTTTAGTTTTTTTTTTGTTTAGCTTAGATTAGTTTAGTTTATCTTAGGTTAGGTTAGGTGAGATTAGTTTAATTTAGTTGAGTTTAATTTAGTTTAATTAAGTTTATAGTTTAGTTTAGTTTAGTCTATAGTTCAATTTATAGTTTAGTTTAGTTTAGTTTATAGTTTAGGTTATCGTTTAGTTTAGTTTAGATTAATTTAGTTTAGGTCAGTTTAGGTTAGGTTAACTTAGGTTAGGTTAGTTTAGATTAGTTTAGTTTAATTTAGTTTAGTTTATAGTTTAGTTTATTTTAGTTTATAGTTTAATTTAGTTTAGTTTAGTTTAGTGTAGTTTAGTTTAGGTTAGGTTAGGTTAATTTAGTTTAGTTTACATTAGGTTAGGTAATTTTAATTTAGTTTGTTTGGTTATGTTTAATTTTTAGTTTTTTTGTAGTTTTGTTTATTGTTTAGTTTAGTTTATACTTTAATTTAGATTAGTTTAGTTTAGTTTAGTTTTGTTTAGTTTAATTTAGGTTTTTTTAGGTTAGTTTAGTTTAGTTTAGGTTAGGTTAGGTTAGGTTAATTTACTTTAGTATAGTTTAGTTTAGTTTATTTTAGTTTAGTTTATAGTTTACTTTACAGTTTAGTTTAGTTTACTTTCGTTTAGGTTAGGTTATGTTACATTAGGTTAGGATAGGTAAGCTTACTTTAGTTTAGTTTACTTTAGTTTAGGTTAGGTTAGGTTAGTTAAGTTTAGTTTAGTTTATAGTTTAGTTCAGTTTAGTTTATAGCTTAGTTTACAGTTTAGTTTACTTTAGTTTATAGTTTAATATATATTTAAGTTTAGTTTAGTTTAGTTTAATTTAGTTTAGCTTAGTTTAGTTTAGTTTAAATTAGTTTATTTTAGGGTAGATTATTTTCGGTTTGGTTAGGTTAGTTTAGTTTATAGTTTAATTTATAGTTTAGTTTGGTTTATATTTAAGTTTATAGTTTAGTTTAGTTTAGTTTATAATAATTTAGTTTAGTTTAGTTCAGTTTTGTTTAGTTTAGTTAAGTTTAGTTTAGTTTATATTTTAGTTCAGTTTAGTTTATAGCTTAGTTTATAGATTAGTTTAGTTTATAGTTTAATTTATAGTTAAGTTTAATTTAGTTTAGTTTAATTCAGTTTAGTTTAGTTTATTTTAGGGTAGCTTATGTTAGGTTATGTTAGGTTAGAATAGTTTATAGTTTTAATTATAGTTTAGTTTAGTTTATAGTTTAGTTTATAATAGTTTAGTTTAGGTTAGGTTAGATTAGGTTAGTTTAGTTTAGTTTGGTTTAGGTTAGGTTTGGCTAGGTTAAGTTAGGTTAGGTTAGTTTAGATTAGTTTAGTTTAGTTTAGTTTATGGTTTAGTTTACTTCAGTTTATTATTTAATTTAGTGTTTTATTTTATAGTTTCGTTTATAGTTTAGTTTGGTTTAGTTTACTTTTTTTTAGTTTAGTTTAAATTAGTTTAATTTGTCTTAGGTTAGGTTAAGTTAAGTGAGATTAGTTTAATTTAGTTGAGTTTAATTTAGTTTATAGTTTAATTTACTTTAGATTATAGTTCAATTTATAGTTTAGTTTATTTTAGTTTATAGTTTAGGTTATCGTTTAATTAATTTCTATTAGTTTAGTTTAGGTCAGTTTAGGTTAGGTTAAGTTAGGTTAGTTTTTGATTAGTTTACTTTAATTTAGTTTAATTTATAGTTTAGTTTATTTTAGTATATAGTTTAATTTAGTTTAGTTTAGTTTAGTTTAGGTTAGGTTAGGTAAGTTTAATTTAGTTTATTTTGGTTTAGTTTAATTTATAGTTTATTTTATAGTTTTGTTTATAGTTTAGTTTATAGTTTAATTTAGTTTAGATAAGTTTAGTTTAGTTTAATTTAGGTTAGGTTAGTTTAGTTTAGTTTAGTTTATGTTAGGTTAGGTTAGGTTAGGTTAATTTATTTTAGTATAGTTTAGTTTAGTTTATTTTAGTTTAGTTTCTAGTTTAGTTTAGTTTATAGTTTTGTTTACAGTTTAGTTTAGTTTAGTTTAGTTTAGTTTATTTTGGGTTAGGTTAGGTTAGGTTAGTTTAGTTTAGTTTAGTTTAGTTTATAGTTTAGTATAGTTTAGTTTAGTTTACAGTTTAGTTTATCCTTTAGTTTATAGTGTAGTTTATAGTTTAGTTTAATTTAGTGTAGTTTAGTTTGGTTTAGTTTAGTATAGTTTTGTTTACTTTAGGTTAGGTGAGATTATGTTAGGTTAGGTTAGCTTACTTTAGTTTAGTTTGTTTATGTTAGGTTAAGTTAGTTTAGTTTAGTTTAGTTTACAGTTTAGTGTATCCTTTAGTTTATAGTGTAGTTTATAGTTTAGTTTAGTTAAGTTTATAGTTTAATTTATAATTTAGTTTAGTTTAGTTTAATTTAGTTTACAGTAGGTTAGGTTTGGTTAGGTTAGTGTAGTTTAGTTTAGATTAGTTTAGCTGAATTTTTTTAGTTTAGTTTAGTTTAGGTTACGTTAGGTTAGTTTAGTTTAGTTTATTTTAGTGTTTGTTAGGTTAGGTTAGGTTAGTTTAGTTTAGTTTATTTTAGTTTATAATTTATATTAGTTTAGTTTATAATTTATTTTAAAATTTAGTATACTTTAATTTATAGATTAGTTTATGGTTTAGTTAAAATTGTAGTTTAGTTTAGTTTAGTTTAGGTTAGGTTAGGGAAGGTTAGGTTAAATTAGGTTAGGTTAGTTTAGTTTAGTTTAGTTTATGTAAGGTTAGGTTAGGTTAGTTTAGTATAGTTTAGTTTACTTTTGTTTACAGTTTAGTTTAGTTAGTTTATTGTTCAGTTTCTAGTTTAGTTTAGTTTATTTTAGGTTGGGTTAGTTTAGTTTAGTTTAGGTTAGGTTAGGTTAGGTTAGTTTAGTTTAGTATGGTTTAGTTTAGTTTATAGTTTAGTTTATTTTATTTTATAGTTTAGTTTATAGTTTTGTTTAGTTTAGTTTAGTTTAGTTAGTTTAGGTTAGGTTAGGGTAGGTTAGAGTAGTTTAGTTTAGGTTAGGTGATGATAGGTTAGTGCAGTTTAATTTAATTTAGTTTAGTTTAGTTGAATTTAATTTAGTTTAGTTAGGTTAGTTTAGATAAGTTAGGTTGGTTTAGCTAGTTAGTTTTAGGTTAGGTTGGGTTAGTTTAGTTTAATATAGGTTAGGTTAGGTTAGGTAAGTTTAATTCAGTTTATTATGGTTTAGTTTATAGTTTAATTTATAGGTTTGTTTATAGTTAATTTGGTTTAGTTTAGTTTAGGTTAGGTTAATTATGTTAGGTTAGTTAATTTTAGTTTAGTTTAGGTTAGGTTAGGTTGGGTTAGGTTAGTGTAGTTTAATTTAATTTAGTTGAATTGAGTTTAGTTAAGTTTAGTTTAGGTTACGTTAGGTTAGATTAGTTTAGTTTAGTTTAGTTTAGGTGAGGTTAGGTTAGGTTAGTTTAGTTCTGTTAATTTATTTTAGTTTATACATTAGTTTAGTTCAGTTTATAGTTTAGTTAATAGTTTAGTTTAACATAGTGTAGTTTAATTTTGTTTAAGTTAGGTTAGTTTAGGTTAGTTTAGTTTAGTTTAGTTTTGTTTATAGTTTAGTTTAATTTATTTTAAAATTTAGTTTATAGTTTCGTTTAGTTTACTTTGTAGTTTAATTTTTGTTAGGTTAGTTTAGTTTAGTTTAGTTTAGGTTAGGTTAGGTTAGGTTAGGTTAGTGTAGTTTAGTTTAGTTTAGCTGAATTTTGTTTATCTTAGTTTAGTTTAGGTTACGTTAGGTTAGTTTAGTTTAGTTTAGTTTAGTGTATGTTAGGTTAGGTTAGTTTAATTTAGTTTAGTTTATTTTAGTTTATAGTTTAGTTTAGTTTAGTTTATAATTTATTTTATAATTTAGTATACTTTAGTTTATAGATTAGTTTATAGTTTAGTTAATATTTTAGTTTATTTTAGTTTACGTTAGGTTAGGGAAGTTTAAGTTAGGTTAGGTTAGGTTAGTTTAGTTTAGTTTAGTTTATGTAAGGTTAGGTTAGGTTAGTTTGGTATAGTTTAGTTTAGTTTAGTTTTGTTTATATTTAGTTTAGTTTATTTCATTGTTCAGTTTATAGTTTAGTTTAGTTTAGTTTAGGTTGGGTTAGTTTAGTTTAGTTTAGGTTAGGTTAGCTTAGGTTAGGTTAATTTAGTTTAGTATAGTTTAGTTTAGTTTAGTTTAGTTTATAGTTTAGTTCATTTTATTTTATAGTTTAGTTTATAGTTTTGTTTAGTTAAGTTTAGTTTAGTTAATTTAGGTTAGGTTAGGTTAGGTTAAAGTAGTTTAGTTTAGGTTAGATTATGAAAGGTTAGTGCAGTTTAATTTAATTTTGTTTAGTTTAGTTGAATTAAATTTAGTTTAGTTAGGTCAGTTTAGGTAAGTTAGGTTAGTTTAGTTTATTATAGGTTAGGTTACGTTAGGTAAGTTTAATTCAGTTTAGTTTAGTTTAGTTTATAGTTTAATTTATAGTTTTGCTTATAGTTATTTAGTTTTGTTTAGATAAGTTTAGTTTAGGTTAAATTATGTTAGGTTACTTTAGTTTAGTTTAGTTTAGGTTAGGTTAGGTTGGGTTAGGTTAGTGAAGTTTCATTTAGTTTAGTTTATTTTAGTTTAGTTTAGTATGTAGTTCAGTTCAGTTTTGTTTCGTTTAATTTAGTTTAGTTTATAGTTTAGTTGAGTTTAGTTTAGTTTAGTTTAGGTTAGGTTAGGTTAGTTTAGTTTAGTTTAGGATAGGTTATGATAGATTAGGTTAGGTTAGGTTAGTTTGGTTTAGTTTAGTCTAGTTAAGTTTAGTTTAGTTTATACTGTAGTTTAGTTTAGTTTATTTTATAGTTTAGTTAAGTTTTGTTTATAGTTTAGTTTGCAGTTTAGTATAGTTTAATTTAGTTTAGCTAAGTTTAGTATAGTGTAGTTTAGTTTAGTTTATAGTTTAATTTATAATTTAGTTTAGTTTAGTTTAGTTTAATTTAGTTTAGAGTATGTTAGGTTAGGTTAGGTTAGTTTAGTTTAGTTTAGTTTAGTTTAGGTTAGGTTAGGTTAGGTTAGGTTAGTTTAATTTATTTGAGATTAATTTAGTTTAGTTTATAGTTAAATTTATAGTTTAGTTTAGTTTACTTTATAGTTTAGTTTAGATAATTTATAGTTTAATTTAGTATAGTTTAGTTTAATTTAGTTTAGTTTAGTTTATAGTTTTGTTTATAGTTTAGCTTAGATTAGTTTAGTTTAGTTTAGGTTAAGTTATGTTAGGTTAGTTTAGTTTAGTTTAGTTCAGGTTCGTTTAGGTTAGGATAGGTAAGTTTAATTTAGTTCAGTTTAGTTTAGTTAAGTTTAGTTTATAGTATAGTTTATAGTTTAGTATGTAGTTTAGTTTAGTTTAGTTTAGTTTAGGTTAAGTTATGTTAAGTTCGTTTAGTTTAATTTAGTTTAGAATAGGTTAGGTTAGGTTAGGTTAGGTTAGGGTATTTAAGTTTAGTTTAGGCAAATTTAGTTTAGTTTAGTTCAGTTTATTTTAGTTTATTTTATAGTTTAGTTTTGTTTTGTTGATAGTTTTGTTTGCAGTTTAGTATAGTTTAGTTTAGTTTAATTTAGATTAAGTTAAGTAAGGTTAAGCTTAGGTTAGTTTAGTTTAGTTTAGTTTATGTTAGGTTAGGTTAGTTTAGTTTAGTTTTGTTTATAGTTTAGTTTAAATTATTTTATAATTTAGTTTATAGTTTAGTTTAGTTTAGTTTGTAGTTTAATTTAGTTTAGTTTAGTTTAGTTTAGTTTACTTTAGTTTAGGTTAGGTTAGGTTAGTTTAGTGTAGTATAGTTTAGTTTAGTTTAAAATATAGTATCTTTAGTTTATAGTTTAGTTCATCGTTTTGTTTAGTTTAGTTTAGTTTAGGTTAGGTTAGAGTAGTTTATTTTAGTTTAGGTTAGAATATTTTAGGTTAGTGTAGTTTAGTTTAGTTTAGTTGAATTTAATTTAGTTTTGTTCAGTTTAGTTTAGGTTATGTTAGGTTAGTTTAGTTTAGTATAGGTTAGGTTAAGTTAGGTAATGGTAGTTTAGTTTATAGTTTAGTTTAGTTTAGTTTAGTTTATAGTGTAGTTTATACTTTAGATTATATTTTAGTTTATAGTTTAGTTTATTTTAGTGTAGTTTAGTTTGGTTTAGTTTGGATTAGATTAGTTTAAATTAGTTTCGTTTAGGTTAGGTTATGTTACATTAGGTTATGTTTGGTAAGCTTAGTTTAGTTTAGTTTAGTTTAGGTTAGGTTAGGTTAGGTTAGGTTAGGTTAGGTTAGGTTAGTTAAGTTCAGTTTAGTTTAGTTTACTTAAGTTTAGTTTATAGCTTAGTTTATAGTCTAGTTTAGTTTATAATTTAATTTATAGTTAAGTTTAGTTTAGTTTAATTTAGTTTAGTTTAGTTTATTTTAGGGTATCTTATGTTAGGTTAGGTTAGGTTATTTTAGTTTATAGTTTAATTTATAGTTTAGTTTAGTTTAGTTTATAGTTTAGTTTAGTTTATAATAGTTTAGTTTATGTTAGGTTAGGTTAGGTTAGTTTAGTTTAGTTTAGTTTAGGTTAGGTTTCGCTAGGTTAAGTTAGGTTGGGTTAGTTTACATTAGTTTATATTAATTTAGTTTATAGTTTAGTTTACTTTAGTTTATTATTTAATTTAGTGTAGTTTAGTTTATAGTTTCGTTTATAGTTTAGTTTGGTTTAGTTTAGTTTTTTTTTGTTTAGCTTAGATTAGTTTAGTTTATCTTAGGTTAGGTTAGGTGAGATTAGTTTAATTTAGTTGAGTTTAATTTAGTTTATTTAAGTTTATAGTTTAGTTTAGTTTAGTCTATAGTTCAATTTATAGTTTAGTTTAGTTTAGTTTATAGTTTAGGTTATCGTTTAGTTTAGTTTAGATTAATTTAGTTTAGGTCAGTTTAGGTTAGGTTAACTTAGGTTAGGTTAGTTTAGATTAGTTTAGTTTAATTTAGTTTAGTTTATAGTTTAGTTTATTTTAGTTTATAGTTTAATTTAGTTTAGTATAGTTTAGTGTAGTTTAGTTTAGTTTAATTTAGGTTTATTTAGGTTAGTTTAGTTTAGTTTAGTTTAGGTTAGGTTAGGTTAGGTTAATTTATTTTAGTATAGTTTAGTTTAGTTTATTTTAGTTTAGTTTATAGTTTACTTTACAATTTAGTTTAGTTTAGTTTAGTTTAGTTTGGGTTAGGTTAGGTTAGGTTAGTTTAGTTTAGTTTAAAGTTTAGTTTAGTTTAGTTTACAGTTTAGCTTATTCTTTAGAATATAGTGTAGTTTATAGTTTAGTTTAATTTAGTGTAGTTTTGTTTGGTGTAGTTTAGTATAGTTTTGTTTACCTTAGGTTAGGTGAGATTATGTTAGGTTAGGTTAGCTTACTTTAGTTTAGTTTAGTTTAGGTTAGGTTAGATTAGGTTAGTTTAGTTAACTTTGGTTTAGTCTAGTTTAGTTAGTTTAGATTATAATTTAGTTTATAGTTATGTTTTGTTTAGTTTATAGCTTAATTTATAATTTAGTTTAGTTTAGTTTAGTTTAGTTTAGTTTAATTTAGTTTAGAGTAGGTTAGGTTAGGTTAGGTTAATTTAGTTTAGTTGAGTTTAATTTAGTTTAGTTTAGTTTAGTTTATAATTTAATTTATAGTTTAGTTTAGTTTTCTTTATAGTTTAGTTTAGTTAATTTATAGTTTAATTTAGTTTAGTTTAGTTTAATTTAGTTTTGATTAGGTTACGTTATATTAGGTTAGGGTAGTTAAGTTTAGTTTAGTTGCATTTAGTTTATAGTTTCATTTATAGTTAAGTTTAGTTTACTTTATAGTTTAGTTTAGTTAATTTACAGTTTAATTTATTTTAGTTTAGTCTAGTTTAATTTAGTTTACTTTATTTATAGTTTTGTTTATAGTTTAGTTTAGTTTATAGTTTAGTTTACAATTTTGTTTAGTTTAGTTAAGTTTAGTTTAGTTTGGGTTAGGTTGGGTTAGGTTAGGTTAGTTTAGTTTAGTTTAGTTTATAGTTTAGTTTAATTTAGTTTACAGTTTAGTGTATCCTTTAGTTTATAGTGTAGTATATAGTTTAGTTTAATTTAGTGTAGTTTAGTTTGGTTTAGTTTAGTATAGTTTTGTTTACTTTAGGTTAGGTTGGATTATGTTAGGTTTGGATAGCTTACTTTAGTTTAGTTTAGTTTAGGTTAGGTTAGGTTAGGTTAGTTTAGTTTAGTTAACTTTGGTTTAGTTTAGTTTAGTTTAGTTTATAGTTTAGTTTATAGTTTAGTTTAGTTAAGTTTATAGTTTAATTTATAATTTAGTTTAGTTTAGTTTAGTTTAATTTAGTATAGAGTAGGTTAGGTAAGGTTAGTTTAGTTTAGTTTAGGTTAGGTAAGGTTAGGTTAGGTTAATTTAGTTTAGTTGAGTTTAATTTAGTTTAGTTTAGTTTAGTTAATAGTTTAATTTATAGTTTAGTTTAGATTTTTTATAGTTTAGTTTAATTAATTTATAGTTTAATTTAGTTTATTTTAGTTTAATTTAGTTTAGTTTAGTTTGTAGTTTAGTTTAGTTTAGTTTAGGTTAAGTTATGTTAGGTTCATTTAGTTTAATTAAGTTTAGATTTGGTTAGGTTAGATTACGTTAGGGTAGTTAAGTTTAGTTTAGTTGAATTTAGACTATAGTTTGATTTATAGTTTAGTTTAGTTTACTTTATAGTTTAGTTTAGTTAATTTATAGTTTATTTAACTTTAGTTTAGTTTAGTTTAACATAGTTTACTTTAGTTTATAGTATTGTTTATAGGTTAGTTTAGTTTAGTTTAGTTTAGTTTAGGTTATGTTAGGTTAGTTTAGTTTATTTTAGTTTAGTGTATGTTAGGTTAGGTTAGTTTAGTTTAGTTTATTTTAGTTTATAGTTTATATTAGTATAGGTTATAATTTATTTTATAATTTAGTATACTTTAATTTATAGATTAATATACAGTTTAGTTAAAATTTTAGTTTAGTTTAGTTTAGGATAGGTTAGGGAAGGTTAGGTTAGGTTAGGTTAGTTTAGTTTAATTTAGTTTATATAAGGTTAGATTAGGTTAGTTTAGTATAGTTTAGTTTACTTTTGTTTGCAGTTTAGTTTAGTTTATAGTTCAGTTTATAGTTTAGTTTAATTATGTTAGGTTAGGTTAGTTTAGTTTAGTTTAGGTTAGGTTAGGATAGTTTAGTTTAGTATAGTTTACTTTAGTTTAGTTTAGTTTATAGTTTAGTTTATTTTATTTTATAGTTTAGTTTATAGTTTTGTTTAGTTTAGTTTAGTTTAGTTTGTTTAGGTTAGGTTAGGTTAGGTTAGAGTAGTTTAATTTAATTTAATTGAATTAAGTTTAGTTAAGTTAAGTTTAGGTTACGTTAGGTTAGTTTAGTTTAGTTTAGGTGAGGTTAGGTTAGGTTAGTTTACTTCTGTGTAAGTTATATTAGTTTAGTTTATTTGAATTTAATTTAGTTTAGTTAAGTTAGTTTAGATAATTTAGGTTATTTTAGTTTACTTTAGTTTATGTAAGGTTATGTTAGGTTAGTTTAGTATAGTATAGTTTACTTTTGTTTGTATTTTAGTTTAGTTTAGTTTATAGTTCAGTTCATAGTTTAGTTTAGTTTAGTTTAGTTTAGGTTAGGTTGGGTTAGTTTAGTTTAGTATAAGTTAGGTTATATTAGGTAAGTTTAATTCAGTTTAGTTTAGTTTAGTTTATAGTTTAATTTATAGGTTTGTTTATAGTTAATTATTTTAGTTTAGTTTAATTTAGATTAAACTATATTAGGTTAGTTAAGTTTAGTTTAGTTTATGTTAGGTTAGGTTGGGTTAGGTTAGTTTAGTTCTGTTTAGTTTATTTTAGTTTATAGTTTAGTTTGGTTTAGTTTATAGTTTAGTTTAATTTAGTGTAGTTTAATTTTGTTTACGTTAGGTTAGGTTAATTTAGTTTAGTTTCGATTAGGTTATGTTAGATTAGGTTAGGTTATGTTAGTTTGGTTTAGTTTAGTCTAGTTAAGTTTAGTTTAGTTTATTTTATAGTTTAGTTTAGTTTTGTTTATAGTTTAGTTTACAGTTTAGTTAAATTCATTATATAGTTTAATTTAGTTTAGTTTAGTTTAGATTAGGTTAGGTTAGGTTAGGTTACGTTAGGTTAGTTTAGTTTAGTATATTTAAGTTTAGTTTAAAATATAGTATCTTTAGTCTATAGTATAGTTCATAGTTTTGTTTAGTTTAGTTTAGTTTAGTTTAGGTTAGGTTAGAGTAGTTTAGTTAGTTTAGTTTAGTTTAGGTTAGTTTAGGTTAGGTTAGTGTAGTTTAGTTTAGTTTAGTTTAGTTGAATTTAATTTAATTTAATTTAGTTTAGTTTAGTATAGGTTAGGTTAAGTTAGGTTAGGTTAGTTTAGTTTAGTTTCGTTTAGTTTAGTTTATAGTTTATTTTATTGTTTAGTTTATACTTTAGTTTATTTTTTGGTTTAAGTTTAGTTTAGTTTAGTTTCGTTTAGGTTAGGTTATGTTAGATAAGGTTAGGATAGGTAAGCTTACTTTAGTTTAGTTTACTTTAGTTTAGGTTAGGTTAGGTTAGTTAAGTTTAATTTAGTTTAGTTTAGTTAAGTTTAGTTTAGTTTATAGTTTAGTTCAGTGTAGTTTATAGCTAAAGTACAGTTTAGTTTACTTTAGTTTATAGTTTGATATATATTTAAGTTTAGTTTAGTTTAGTTTAATTTAGTTTAGCTTAGTTTAGTTTAGTTTAAATTAGTTTATTTTAGGGTAGATTATTTTCGGTTTGGTTAGGTTAGTTTAGTTTATAGTTTAATTTATAGTTTAGTTTGGTTTATATTTAAGTTTATAGTTTAGTTTAGTTGAGTTTATAATAATTTATTTTGGTTTAGTTCTGTTTAGTTTAGTTTAGTTAAGTTTAGTTTAGTTTATAGTTTAGTTCAGTTTAGTTTATAGCTTAGTTTATAGATTAGTTTAGTTTATAGTTTAATTTATAGTTAAATTTAGTTTAGTTTAGTTTAATTCTGTTTAGTTTAGTTTATTTTAGGGTAGCTTATGTTAGGTTATGTTAGGTTAGAATAGTTTATAGTTTAAATTATAGTTTAGTTTAGTTTATAGTTTAGTTTATAATAGTTTAGTTTAGGTTAGGTTATTTTAGGTTAGTTTAGTTTAGTTTGGTTTAGGTTAGGTTTGGCTAGGTTAAGTTAGGTTAGGTTAGTTTAGATTAGTTTAGTTTAGTTTAGTTTATAGTTTAGTTTACTTTAGTTTATTATTTAATTTAGTGTTTTAGTTTATAGTTTCGTTTATAGTTTAGTTTGGTTTAGTTTCCTTTTTTTTAGTTTAGTTTAAATTAGTTTAGTTTGTCTTAGGTTAGGTTAAGTTAAGTGAGATTAGTTTAATTTAGTTGAGTTTAATTTAGTTTATAGTTTAATTTACTTTAGATTATAGTTCAATTTATAGTTTAGTTTATTTTAGTTTATAGTTTAGGTTATCGTTTAATTTAGTTTCTATTAGTTTAGTTTAGGTCAGTTTAGGTTAGGTTAAGTTAGGTTAGTTTAGATTAGTTTACTTTAATTTAGTTTAATTTATTGTTTAGTTTATTTTAGTATATAGTTTAATTTAGTTTAGTTTAGTTTAGGTTAGGTTAGGTAAGTTTAATTTAGTTTATTTTGGTTTAGTTTAATTTATAGTTTATTTTATAGTTTTGTTTATAGTTTAGTTTAGTTTATAGTTTAATTTAGTTTAGGTAAGTTTATTTTAGTTTACTTTAGTCTAGTTAAGTTTAGTTTAGTTTATATTTTAGTTTAGTTTAGTCTATAGTTCAATTTATAATTTAGTTTAGTTTAGTTTTTAAATTAGGTTATCGTTTAGTTTAGTTTAGATTAGTTTAGTTTAGGTCAGTTTAGGTTAGGTTAAGTTAGGTTAGGTTAGTTTAGATTAGTTTAGTTTAATTTAGTTTAGTTTATAGTTTAGTTTATTTTAGTTTATAGTTTAATTTAGTTTAGTTTAGTTTAGTGAAGTTTAGTTTGGTTAGATTAGGTTAGGTTAATTTAGTTTAGTTTAGGTTAGGTTAGGTAAGTTTTTGTTGTTTAGTTTAATTTATAGTTTATTTTATAGTTTTGCTTATAGTTTAGTTTAGTTTATAGTTTAATTTAGTTTAGTTTAGTTAAGGTTAGGTTAGGTTAGGTTAGATTAATTTACTTTAGTATAGTTTAGTTTAGTTTATTTTAGTTTAGTTTACAGTTTAGGTTAGTTTAGTTTAGTTTAGTTTGGGTTAGGTTAGGTTAGGTCAGTTTAGTTTAGTTTAGTTTATAGTTTAGTTTAGTTTAGTTTATAATAGTTTAGTTTAGTTTAGTTTAGGTTATGTTAGGTTGGTTTAGTTTAGTATAGGTTAGATTAAGTTAGGTTAAGTTAGGTTTGTTAGCTTTAGTTTAGTTTAGTTTATAGTTTAGTTTAGTTTAGTTTAGTTTGTAATTTAGTTTATACTTTAGTTTATATTTTAGTTTATAGTTTAGTTTAGTTAAGTGTTGTATATTTTGGTTTAGTTTTGTTTAGTTTAGTTTAAATTAGTTTCGTTTAGGTTAGGTTAGGTAAGTTTAGGTTAGGTTGGGTTAGGTTAGTTTAGTTCAGTCTAGTTTATGTTAGGTTAGGTTAGTTTAGTTTACTTTAGTTTATAGTTTAGTTCATAGTTTATTTTAGTTTAATATATAGTTTAATTTAGTTTAGTTTAGTTTAGTTTAATTTAGGTTAATTTAGTTTAGTTTAGTTTAGGTTAGGTTAGGTTAGGTTAGGTTAGGTTAGGTTAAGTTAGTTCAGTTTAGTATAGTTTAGTATAGTTTAAAATATAGTATCTTTAATTTATAGTTTAGTTCATAGTTTTGTTTAGTTTAGTTTAGGTTAGGTTAGAGTAGTTTAGTTTAGTTTAGTTTAGTTTAGGTTAGATTAGGTTAGGTTAGTGTAGTTTAGTTTAGTTTAGGTTAGTTGAATTTAGTTTAGTTTAGTTTAGTTTAGGGTAGGTTAGGTTGGTTTAGTTTTAGTATAGTTTAGGTTCAGTTAGGTTAGGTTAGTTTAGTTTAGTTTAGTTTACTTTAGTTTATTATTTAATTTAGTGTAGTTTAGTTTATAGTTTCCTTTATAGTTTAGTTTGGTTTAGTTTAGTTTCATTTAGTTTAACTTAGATTAGTTTAGTTATTTTTAGGTTAGGTTAGGTTAGTTTAGATTAGTTTAGTTTAATTTAGTTTAGTTTATAGTTTAGTTTATTTTAGTTTATAGTTTAATTTAGTTTAGTTTAGTTTAGTGTAGTTTAGTTTAGGTTAGGTTAGGTTAATTTAGTTTAGTTTACATTAGGTTAGGTAATTTTAATTTAGTTTGTTTGGTTATGTTTAATTTTTAGTTTTTTTGTAGTTTTGTTTATTGTTTAGTTTAGTTTATACTTTAATTTAGATTAGTTTAGTTTAGTTTAGTTTTGTTTAGTTTAATTTAGGTTTTTTTAGGTTAGTTTAGTTTAGTTTAGGTTAGGTTAGGTTAGGTTAATTTACTTTAGTATAGTTTAGTTTAGTTTATTTTAGTTTAGTTTATAGTTTACTTTACAGTTTAGTTTAGTTTACTTTCGTTTAGGTTAGGTTATGTTACATTAGGTTAGGATAGGTAAGCTTACTTTAGTTTAGTTTACTTTAGTTTAGGTTAGGTTAGGTTAGTTAAGTTTAGTTTAGTTTATAGTTTAGTTCAGTTTAGTTTATAGCTTAGTTTACAGTTTAGTTTACTTTAGTTTATAGTTTAATATATATTTAAGTTTAGTTTAGTTTAGTTTAATTTAGTTTAGCTTAGTTTAGTTTAGTTTAAATTAGTTTATTTTAGGGTAGATTATTTTCGGTTTGGTTAGGTTAGTTTAGTTTATAGTTTAATTTATAGTTTAGTTTGGTTTATATTTAAGTTTATAGTTTAGTTTAGTTTAGTTTATAATAATTTAGTTTAGTTTAGTTCAGTTTTGTTTAGTTTAGTTAAGTTTAGTTTAGTTTATATTTTAGTTCAGTTTAGTTTATAGCTTAGTTTATAGATTAGTTTAGTTTATAGTTTAATTTATAGTTAAGTTTAATTTAGTTTAGTTTAATTCAGTTTAGTTTAGTTTATTTTAGGGTAGCTTATGTTAGGTTATGTTAGGTTAGAATAGTTTATAGTTTTAATTATAGTTTAGTTTAGTTTATAGTTTAGTTTATAATAGTTTAGTTTAGGTTAGGTTAGATTAGGTTAGTTTAGTTTAGTTTGGTTTAGGTTAGGTTTGGCTAGGTTAAGTTAGGTTAGGTTAGTTTAGATTAGTTTAGTTTAGTTTAGTTTATGGTTTAGTTTACTTCAGTTTATTATTTAATTTAGTGTTTTATTTTATAGTTTCGTTTATAGTTTAGTTTGGTTTAGTTTACTTTTTTTTAGTTTAGTTTAAATTAGTTTAATTTGTCTTAGGTTAGGTTAAGTTAAGTGAGATTAGTTTAATTTAGTTGAGTTTAATTTAGTTTATAGTTTAATTTACTTTAGATTATAGTTCAATTTATAGTTTAGTTTATTTTAGTTTATAGTTTAGGTTATCGTTTAATTAATTTCTATTAGTTTAGTTTAGGTCAGTTTAGGTTAGGTTAAGTTAGGTTAGTTTTTGATTAGTTTACTTTAATTTAGTTTAATTTATAGTTTAGTTTATTTTAGTATATAGTTTAATTTAGTTTAGTTTAGTTTAGTTTAGGTTAGGTTAGGTAAGTTTAATTTAGTTTATTTTGGTTTAGTTTAATTTATAGTTTATTTTATAGTTTTGTTTATAGTTTAGTTTATAGTTTAATTTAGTTTAGATAAGTTTAGTTTAGTTTAATTTAGGTTAGGTTAGTTTAGTTTAGTTTAGTTTATGTTAGGTTAGGTTAGGTTAGGTTAATTTATTTTAGTATAGTTTAGTTTAGTTTATTTTAGTTTAGTTTCTAGTTTAGTTTAGTTTATAGTTTTGTTTACAGTTTAGTTTAGTTTAGTTTAGTTTAGTTTATTTTGGGTTAGGTTAGGTTAGGTTAGTTTAGTTTAGTTTAGTTTAGTTTATAGTTTAGTATAGTTTAGTTTAGTTTACAGTTTAGTTTATCCTTTAGTTTATAGTGTAGTTTATAGTTTAGTTTAATTTAGTGTAGTTTAGTTTGGTTTAGTTTAGTATAGTTTTGTTTACTTTAGGTTAGGTGAGATTATGTTAGGTTAGGTTAGCTTACTTTAGTTTAGTTTGTTTATGTTAGGTTAAGTTAGTTTAGTTTAGTTTAGTTTACAGTTTAGTGTATCCTTTAGTTTATAGTGTAGTTTATAGTTTAGTTTAGTTAAGTTTATAGTTTAATTTATAATTTAGTTTAGTTTAGTTTAATTTAGTTTACAGTAGGTTAGGTTTGGTTAGGTTAGTGTAGTTTAGTTTAGATTAGTTTAGCTGAATTTTTTTAGTTTAGTTTAGTTTAGGTTACGTTAGGTTAGTTTAGTTTAGTTTATTTTAGTGTTTGTTAGGTTAGGTTAGGTTAGTTTAGTTTAGTTTATTTTAGTTTATAATTTATATTAGTTTAGTTTATAATTTATTTTAAAATTTAGTATACTTTAATTTATAGATTAGTTTATGGTTTAGTTAAAATTGTAGTTTAGTTTAGTTTAGTTTAGGTTAGGTTAGGGAAGGTTAGGTTAAATTAGGTTAGGTTAGTTTAGTTTAGTTTAGTTTATGTAAGGTTAGGTTAGGTTAGTTTAGTATAGTTTAGTTTACTTTTGTTTACAGTTTAGTTTAGTTAGTTTATTGTTCAGTTTCTAGTTTAGTTTAGTTTATTTTAGGTTGGGTTAGTTTAGTTTAGTTTAGGTTAGGTTAGGTTAGGTTAGTTTAGTTTAGTATGGTTTAGTTTAGTTTATAGTTTAGTTTATTTTATTTTATAGTTTAGTTTATAGTTTTGTTTAGTTTAGTTTAGTTTAGTTAGTTTAGGTTAGGTTAGGGTAGGTTAGAGTAGTTTAGTTTAGGTTAGGTGATGATAGGTTAGTGCAGTTTAATTTAATTTAGTTTAGTTTAGTTGAATTTAATTTAGTTTAGTTAGGTTAGTTTAGATAAGTTAGGTTGGTTTAGCTAGTTAGTTTTAGGTTAGGTTGGGTTAGTTTAGTTTAATATAGGTTAGGTTAGGTTAGGTAAGTTTAATTCAGTTTATTATGGTTTAGTTTATAGTTTAATTTATAGGTTTGTTTATAGTTAATTTGGTTTAGTTTAGTTTAGGTTAGGTTAATTATGTTAGGTTAGTTAATTTTAGTTTAGTTTAGGTTAGGTTAGGTTGGGTTAGGTTAGTGTAGTTTAATTTAATTTAGTTGAATTGAGTTTAGTTAAGTTTAGTTTAGGTTACGTTAGGTTAGATTAGTTTAGTTTAGTTTAGTTTAGGTGAGGTTAGGTTAGGTTAGTTTAGTTCTGTTAATTTATTTTAGTTTATACATTAGTTTAGTTCAGTTTATAGTTTAGTTAATAGTTTAGTTTAACATAGTGTAGTTTAATTTTGTTTAAGTTAGGTTAGTTTAGGTTAGTTTAGTTTAGTTTAGTTTTGTTTATAGTTTAGTTTAATTTATTTTAAAATTTAGTTTATAGTTTCGTTTAGTTTACTTTGTAGTTTAATTTTTGTTAGGTTAGTTTAGTTTAGTTTAGTTTAGGTTAGGTTAGGTTAGGTTAGGTTAGTGTAGTTTAGTTTAGTTTAGCTGAATTTTGTTTATCTTAGTTTAGTTTAGGTTACGTTAGGTTAGTTTAGTTTAGTTTAGTTTAGTGTATGTTAGGTTAGGTTAGTTTAATTTAGTTTAGTTTATTTTAGTTTATAGTTTAGTTTAGTTTAGTTTATAATTTATTTTATAATTTAGTATACTTTAGTTTATAGATTAGTTTATAGTTTAGTTAATATTTTAGTTTATTTTAGTTTACGTTAGGTTAGGGAAGTTTAAGTTAGGTTAGGTTAGGTTAGTTTAGTTTAGTTTAGTTTATGTAAGGTTAGGTTAGGTTAGTTTGGTATAGTTTAGTTTAGTTTAGTTTTGTTTATATTTAGTTTAGTTTATTTCATTGTTCAGTTTATAGTTTAGTTTAGTTTAGTTTAGGTTGGGTTAGTTTAGTTTAGTTTAGGTTAGGTTAGCTTAGGTTAGGTTAATTTAGTTTAGTATAGTTTAGTTTAGTTTAGTTTAGTTTATAGTTTAGTTCATTTTATTTTATAGTTTAGTTTATAGTTTTGTTTAGTTAAGTTTAGTTTAGTTAATTTAGGTTAGGTTAGGTTAGGTTAAAGTAGTTTAGTTTAGGTTAGATTATGAAAGGTTAGTGCAGTTTAATTTAATTTTGTTTAGTTTAGTTGAATTAAATTTAGTTTAGTTAGGTCAGTTTAGGTAAGTTAGGTTAGTTTAGTTTATTATAGGTTAGGTTACGTTAGGTAAGTTTAATTCAGTTTAGTTTAGTTTAGTTTATAGTTTAATTTATAGTTTTGCTTATAGTTATTTAGTTTTGTTTAGATAAGTTTAGTTTAGGTTAAATTATGTTAGGTTACTTTAGTTTAGTTTAGTTTAGGTTAGGTTAGGTTGGGTTAGGTTAGTGAAGTTTCATTTAGTTTAGTTTATTTTAGTTTAGTTTAGTATGTAGTTCAGTTCAGTTTTGTTTCGTTTAATTTAGTTTAGTTTATAGTTTAGTTGAGTTTAGTTTAGTTTAGTTTAGGTTAGGTTAGGTTAGTTTAGTTTAGTTTAGGATAGGTTATGATAGATTAGGTTAGGTTAGGTTAGTTTGGTTTAGTTTAGTCTAGTTAAGTTTAGTTTAGTTTATACTGTAGTTTAGTTTAGTTTATTTTATAGTTTAGTTAAGTTTTGTTTATAGTTTAGTTTGCAGTTTAGTATAGTTTAATTTAGTTTAGCTAAGTTTAGTATAGTGTAGTTTAGTTTAGTTTATAGTTTAATTTATAATTTAGTTTAGTTTAGTTTAGTTTAATTTAGTTTAGAGTATGTTAGGTTAGGTTAGGTTAGTTTAGTTTAGTTTAGTTTAGTTTAGGTTAGGTTAGGTTAGGTTAGGTTAGTTTAATTTATTTGAGATTAATTTAGTTTAGTTTATAGTTAAATTTATAGTTTAGTTTAGTTTACTTTATAGTTTAGTTTAGATAATTTATAGTTTAATTTAGTATAGTTTAGTTTAATTTAGTTTAGTTTAGTTTATAGTTTTGTTTATAGTTTAGCTTAGATTAGTTTAGTTTAGTTTAGGTTAAGTTATGTTAGGTTAGTTTAGTTTAGTTTAGTTCAGGTTCGTTTAGGTTAGGATAGGTAAGTTTAATTTAGTTCAGTTTAGTTTAGTTAAGTTTAGTTTATAGTATAGTTTATAGTTTAGTATGTAGTTTAGTTTAGTTTAGTTTAGTTTAGGTTAAGTTATGTTAAGTTCGTTTAGTTTAATTTAGTTTAGAATAGGTTAGGTTAGGTTAGGTTAGGTTAGGGTATTTAAGTTTAGTTTAGGCAAATTTAGTTTAGTTTAGTTCAGTTTATTTTAGTTTATTTTATAGTTTAGTTTTGTTTTGTTGATAGTTTTGTTTGCAGTTTAGTATAGTTTAGTTTAGTTTAATTTAGATTAAGTTAAGTAAGGTTAAGCTTAGGTTAGTTTAGTTTAGTTTAGTTTATGTTAGGTTAGGTTAGTTTAGTTTAGTTTTGTTTATAGTTTAGTTTAAATTATTTTATAATTTAGTTTATAGTTTAGTTTAGTTTAGTTTGTAGTTTAATTTAGTTTAGTTTAGTTTAGTTTAGTTTACTTTAGTTTAGGTTAGGTTAGGTTAGTTTAGTGTAGTATAGTTTAGTTTAGTTTAAAATATAGTATCTTTAGTTTATAGTTTAGTTCATCGTTTTGTTTAGTTTAGTTTAGTTTAGGTTAGGTTAGAGTAGTTTATTTTAGTTTAGGTTAGAATATTTTAGGTTAGTGTAGTTTAGTTTAGTTTAGTTGAATTTAATTTAGTTTTGTTCAGTTTAGTTTAGGTTATGTTAGGTTAGTTTAGTTTAGTATAGGTTAGGTTAAGTTAGGTAATGGTAGTTTAGTTTATAGTTTAGTTTAGTTTAGTTTAGTTTATAGTGTAGTTTATACTTTAGATTATATTTTAGTTTATAGTTTAGTTTATTTTAGTGTAGTTTAGTTTGGTTTAGTTTGGATTAGATTAGTTTAAATTAGTTTCGTTTAGGTTAGGTTATGTTACATTAGGTTATGTTTGGTAAGCTTAGTTTAGTTTAGTTTAGTTTAGGTTAGGTTAGGTTAGGTTAGGTTAGGTTAGGTTAGGTTAGTTAAGTTCAGTTTAGTTTAGTTTACTTAAGTTTAGTTTATAGCTTAGTTTATAGTCTAGTTTAGTTTATAATTTAATTTATAGTTAAGTTTAGTTTAGTTTAATTTAGTTTAGTTTAGTTTATTTTAGGGTATCTTATGTTAGGTTAGGTTAGGTTATTTTAGTTTATAGTTTAATTTATAGTTTAGTTTAGTTTAGTTTATAGTTTAGTTTAGTTTATAATAGTTTAGTTTATGTTAGGTTAGGTTAGGTTAGTTTAGTTTAGTTTAGTTTAGGTTAGGTTTCGCTAGGTTAAGTTAGGTTGGGTTAGTTTACATTAGTTTATATTAATTTAGTTTATAGTTTAGTTTACTTTAGTTTATTATTTAATTTAGTGTAGTTTAGTTTATAGTTTCGTTTATAGTTTAGTTTGGTTTAGTTTAGTTTTTTTTTGTTTAGCTTAGATTAGTTTAGTTTATCTTAGGTTAGGTTAGGTGAGATTAGTTTAATTTAGTTGAGTTTAATTTAGTTTATTTAAGTTTATAGTTTAGTTTAGTTTAGTCTATAGTTCAATTTATAGTTTAGTTTAGTTTAGTTTATAGTTTAGGTTATCGTTTAGTTTAGTTTAGATTAATTTAGTTTAGGTCAGTTTAGGTTAGGTTAACTTAGGTTAGGTTAGTTTAGATTAGTTTAGTTTAATTTAGTTTAGTTTATAGTTTAGTTTATTTTAGTTTATAGTTTAATTTAGTTTAGTATAGTTTAGTGTAGTTTAGTTTAGTTTAATTTAGGTTTATTTAGGTTAGTTTAGTTTAGTTTAGTTTAGGTTAGGTTAGGTTAGGTTAATTTATTTTAGTA
Source organism: Metallyticus violacea (assembly GCA_030762175.1). Lineage (NCBI taxonomy): Eukaryota > Metazoa > Arthropoda > Insecta > Mantodea > Metallyticidae > Metallyticus > Metallyticus violacea. The sequence goes on along the minus strand of CM060835.1, from coordinate 96,699,943 downwards.
TAGTTTAGTTTAGTTTATTTTAGTTTAGTTTATAGTTTACTTTACAATTTAGTTTAGTTTAGTTTAGTTTAGTTTGGGTTAGGTTAGGTTAGGTTAGTTTAGTTTAGTTTAAAGTTTAGTTTAGTTTAGTTTACAGTTTAGCTTATTCTTTAGAATATAGTGTAGTTTATAGTTTAGTTTAATTTAGTGTAGTTTTGTTTGGTGTAGTTTAGTATAGTTTTGTTTACCTTAGGTTAGGTGAGATTATGTTAGGTTAGGTTAGCTTACTTTAGTTTAGTTTAGTTTAGGTTAGGTTAGATTAGGTTAGTTTAGTTAACTTTGGTTTAGTCTAGTTTAGTTAGTTTAGATTATAATTTAGTTTATAGTTATGTTTTGTTTAGTTTATAGCTTAATTTATAATTTAGTTTAGTTTAGTTTAGTTTAGTTTAGTTTAATTTAGTTTAGAGTAGGTTAGGTTAGGTTAGGTTAATTTAGTTTAGTTGAGTTTAATTTAGTTTAGTTTAGTTTAGTTTATAATTTAATTTATAGTTTAGTTTAGTTTTCTTTATAGTTTAGTTTAGTTAATTTATAGTTTAATTTAGTTTAGTTTAGTTTAATTTAGTTTTGATTAGGTTACGTTATATTAGGTTAGGGTAGTTAAGTTTAGTTTAGTTGCATTTAGTTTATAGTTTCATTTATAGTTAAGTTTAGTTTACTTTATAGTTTAGTTTAGTTAATTTACAGTTTAATTTATTTTAGTTTAGTCTAGTTTAATTTAGTTTACTTTATTTATAGTTTTGTTTATAGTTTAGTTTAGTTTATAGTTTAGTTTACAATTTTGTTTAGTTTAGTTAAGTTTAGTTTAGTTTGGGTTAGGTTGGGTTAGGTTAGGTTAGTTTAGTTTAGTTTAGTTTATAGTTTAGTTTAATTTAGTTTACAGTTTAGTGTATCCTTTAGTTTATAGTGTAGTATATAGTTTAGTTTAATTTAGTGTAGTTTAGTTTGGTTTAGTTTAGTATAGTTTTGTTTACTTTAGGTTAGGTTGGATTATGTTAGGTTTGGATAGCTTACTTTAGTTTAGTTTAGTTTAGGTTAGGTTAGGTTAGGTTAGTTTAGTTTAGTTAACTTTGGTTTAGTTTAGTTTAGTTTAGTTTATAGTTTAGTTTATAGTTTAGTTTAGTTAAGTTTATAGTTTAATTTATAATTTAGTTTAGTTTAGTTTAGTTTAATTTAGTATAGAGTAGGTTAGGTAAGGTTAGTTTAGTTTAGTTTAGGTTAGGTAAGGTTAGGTTAGGTTAATTTAGTTTAGTTGAGTTTAATTTAGTTTAGTTTAGTTTAGTTAATAGTTTAATTTATAGTTTAGTTTAGATTTTTTATAGTTTAGTTTAATTAATTTATAGTTTAATTTAGTTTATTTTAGTTTAATTTAGTTTAGTTTAGTTTGTAGTTTAGTTTAGTTTAGTTTAGGTTAAGTTATGTTAGGTTCATTTAGTTTAATTAAGTTTAGATTTGGTTAGGTTAGATTACGTTAGGGTAGTTAAGTTTAGTTTAGTTGAATTTAGACTATAGTTTGATTTATAGTTTAGTTTAGTTTACTTTATAGTTTAGTTTAGTTAATTTATAGTTTATTTAACTTTAGTTTAGTTTAGTTTAACATAGTTTACTTTAGTTTATAGTATTGTTTATAGGTTAGTTTAGTTTAGTTTAGTTTAGTTTAGGTTATGTTAGGTTAGTTTAGTTTATTTTAGTTTAGTGTATGTTAGGTTAGGTTAGTTTAGTTTAGTTTATTTTAGTTTATAGTTTATATTAGTATAGGTTATAATTTATTTTATAATTTAGTATACTTTAATTTATAGATTAATATACAGTTTAGTTAAAATTTTAGTTTAGTTTAGTTTAGGATAGGTTAGGGAAGGTTAGGTTAGGTTAGGTTAGTTTAGTTTAATTTAGTTTATATAAGGTTAGATTAGGTTAGTTTAGTATAGTTTAGTTTACTTTTGTTTGCAGTTTAGTTTAGTTTATAGTTCAGTTTATAGTTTAGTTTAATTATGTTAGGTTAGGTTAGTTTAGTTTAGTTTAGGTTAGGTTAGGATAGTTTAGTTTAGTATAGTTTACTTTAGTTTAGTTTAGTTTATAGTTTAGTTTATTTTATTTTATAGTTTAGTTTATAGTTTTGTTTAGTTTAGTTTAGTTTAGTTTGTTTAGGTTAGGTTAGGTTAGGTTAGAGTAGTTTAATTTAATTTAATTGAATTAAGTTTAGTTAAGTTAAGTTTAGGTTACGTTAGGTTAGTTTAGTTTAGTTTAGGTGAGGTTAGGTTAGGTTAGTTTACTTCTGTGTAAGTTATATTAGTTTAGTTTATTTGAATTTAATTTAGTTTAGTTAAGTTAGTTTAGATAATTTAGGTTATTTTAGTTTACTTTAGTTTATGTAAGGTTATGTTAGGTTAGTTTAGTATAGTATAGTTTACTTTTGTTTGTATTTTAGTTTAGTTTAGTTTATAGTTCAGTTCATAGTTTAGTTTAGTTTAGTTTAGTTTAGGTTAGGTTGGGTTAGTTTAGTTTAGTATAAGTTAGGTTATATTAGGTAAGTTTAATTCAGTTTAGTTTAGTTTAGTTTATAGTTTAATTTATAGGTTTGTTTATAGTTAATTATTTTAGTTTAGTTTAATTTAGATTAAACTATATTAGGTTAGTTAAGTTTAGTTTAGTTTATGTTAGGTTAGGTTGGGTTAGGTTAGTTTAGTTCTGTTTAGTTTATTTTAGTTTATAGTTTAGTTTGGTTTAGTTTATAGTTTAGTTTAATTTAGTGTAGTTTAATTTTGTTTACGTTAGGTTAGGTTAATTTAGTTTAGTTTCGATTAGGTTATGTTAGATTAGGTTAGGTTATGTTAGTTTGGTTTAGTTTAGTCTAGTTAAGTTTAGTTTAGTTTATTTTATAGTTTAGTTTAGTTTTGTTTATAGTTTAGTTTACAGTTTAGTTAAATTCATTATATAGTTTAATTTAGTTTAGTTTAGTTTAGATTAGGTTAGGTTAGGTTAGGTTACGTTAGGTTAGTTTAGTTTAGTATATTTAAGTTTAGTTTAAAATATAGTATCTTTAGTCTATAGTATAGTTCATAGTTTTGTTTAGTTTAGTTTAGTTTAGTTTAGGTTAGGTTAGAGTAGTTTAGTTAGTTTAGTTTAGTTTAGGTTAGTTTAGGTTAGGTTAGTGTAGTTTAGTTTAGTTTAGTTTAGTTGAATTTAATTTAATTTAATTTAGTTTAGTTTAGTATAGGTTAGGTTAAGTTAGGTTAGGTTAGTTTAGTTTAGTTTCGTTTAGTTTAGTTTATAGTTTATTTTATTGTTTAGTTTATACTTTAGTTTATTTTTTGGTTTAAGTTTAGTTTAGTTTAGTTTCGTTTAGGTTAGGTTATGTTAGATAAGGTTAGGATAGGTAAGCTTACTTTAGTTTAGTTTACTTTAGTTTAGGTTAGGTTAGGTTAGTTAAGTTTAATTTAGTTTAGTTTAGTTAAGTTTAGTTTAGTTTATAGTTTAGTTCAGTGTAGTTTATAGCTAAAGTACAGTTTAGTTTACTTTAGTTTATAGTTTGATATATATTTAAGTTTAGTTTAGTTTAGTTTAATTTAGTTTAGCTTAGTTTAGTTTAGTTTAAATTAGTTTATTTTAGGGTAGATTATTTTCGGTTTGGTTAGGTTAGTTTAGTTTATAGTTTAATTTATAGTTTAGTTTGGTTTATATTTAAGTTTATAGTTTAGTTTAGTTGAGTTTATAATAATTTATTTTGGTTTAGTTCTGTTTAGTTTAGTTTAGTTAAGTTTAGTTTAGTTTATAGTTTAGTTCAGTTTAGTTTATAGCTTAGTTTATAGATTAGTTTAGTTTATAGTTTAATTTATAGTTAAATTTAGTTTAGTTTAGTTTAATTCTGTTTAGTTTAGTTTATTTTAGGGTAGCTTATGTTAGGTTATGTTAGGTTAGAATAGTTTATAGTTTAAATTATAGTTTAGTTTAGTTTATAGTTTAGTTTATAATAGTTTAGTTTAGGTTAGGTTATTTTAGGTTAGTTTAGTTTAGTTTGGTTTAGGTTAGGTTTGGCTAGGTTAAGTTAGGTTAGGTTAGTTTAGATTAGTTTAGTTTAGTTTAGTTTATAGTTTAGTTTACTTTAGTTTATTATTTAATTTAGTGTTTTAGTTTATAGTTTCGTTTATAGTTTAGTTTGGTTTAGTTTCCTTTTTTTTAGTTTAGTTTAAATTAGTTTAGTTTGTCTTAGGTTAGGTTAAGTTAAGTGAGATTAGTTTAATTTAGTTGAGTTTAATTTAGTTTATAGTTTAATTTACTTTAGATTATAGTTCAATTTATAGTTTAGTTTATTTTAGTTTATAGTTTAGGTTATCGTTTAATTTAGTTTCTATTAGTTTAGTTTAGGTCAGTTTAGGTTAGGTTAAGTTAGGTTAGTTTAGATTAGTTTACTTTAATTTAGTTTAATTTATTGTTTAGTTTATTTTAGTATATAGTTTAATTTAGTTTAGTTTAGTTTAGGTTAGGTTAGGTAAGTTTAATTTAGTTTATTTTGGTTTAGTTTAATTTATAGTTTATTTTATAGTTTTGTTTATAGTTTAGTTTAGTTTATAGTTTAATTTAGTTTAGGTAAGTTTATTTTAGTTTACTTTAGTCTAGTTAAGTTTAGTTTAGTTTATATTTTAGTTTAGTTTAGTCTATAGTTCAATTTATAATTAAGTTTAGTTTAGTTTTTAAATTAGGTTATCGTTTAGTTTAGTTTAGATTAGTTTAGTTTAGGTCAGTTTAGGTTAGGTTAAGTTAGGTTAGGTTAGTTTAGATTAGTTTAGTTTAATTTAGTTTAGTTTATAGTTTAGTTTATTTTAGTTTATAGTTTAATTTAGTTTAGTTTAGTTTAGTGAAGTTTAGTTTGGTTAGATTAGGTTAGGTTAATTTAGTTTAGTTTAGGTTAGGTTAGGTAAGTTTTTGTTGTTTAGTTTAATTTATAGTTTATTTTATAGTTTTGCTTATAGTTTAGTTTAGTTTATAGTTTAATTTAGTTTAGTTTAGTTAAGGTTAGGTTAGGTTAGGTTAGATTAATTTACTTTAGTATAGTTTAGTTTAGTTTATTTTAGTTTAGTTTACAGTTTAGGTTAGTTTAGTTTAGTTTAGTTTGGGTTAGGTTAGGTTAGGTCAGTTTAGTTTAGTTTAGTTTATAGTTTAGTTTAGTTTAGTTTATAATAGTTTAGTTTAGTTTAGTTTAGGTTATGTTAGGTTGGTTTAGTTTAGTATAGGTTAGATTAAGTTAGGTTAAGTTAGGTTTGTTAGCTTTAGTTTAGTTTAGTTTATAGTTTAGTTTAGTTTAGTTTAGTTTGTAATTTAGTTTATACTTTAGTTTATATTTTAGTTTATAGTTTAGTTTAGTTAAGTGTTGTATATTTTGGTTTAGTTTTGTTTAGTTTAGTTTAAATTAGTTTCGTTTAGGTTAGGTTAGGTAAGTTTAGGTTAGGTTGGGTTAGGTTAGTTTAGTTCAGTCTAGTTTATGTTAGGTTAGGTTAGTTTAGTTTACTTTAGTTTATAGTTTAGTTCATAGTTTATTTTAGTTTAATATATAGTTTAATTTAGTTTAGTTTAGTTTAGTTTAATTTAGGTTAATTTAGTTTAGTTTAGTTTAGGTTAGGTTAGGTTAGGTTAGGTTAGGTTAGGTTAAGTTAGTTCAGTTTAGTATAGTTTAGTATAGTTTAAAATATAGTATCTTTAATTTATAGTTTAGTTCATAGTTTTGTTTAGTTTAGTTTAGGTTAGGTTAGAGTAGTTTAGTTTAGTTTAGTTTAGTTTAGGTTAGATTAGGTTAGGTTAGTGTAGTTTAGTTTAGTTTAGGTTAGTTGAATTTAGTTTAGTTTAGTTTAGTTTAGGGTAGGTTAGGTTGGTTTAGTTTTAGTATAGTTTAGGTTCAGTTAGGTTAGGTTAGTTTAGTTTAGTTTAGTTTACTTTAGTTTATTATTTAATTTAGTGTAGTTTAGTTTATAGTTTCCTTTATAGTTTAGTTTGGTTTAGTTTAGTTTCATTTAGTTTAACTTAGATTAGTTTAGTTATTTTTAGGTTAGGTTAGGTTAGGTGAGGTTAGTTTAGTTCAGTTTAGTTTAATTTAGTTTAGTTTAGTTTATAGTTAAGTTTAGTTCATTTTATAGTTCAATTTATAGTTTAGTTTAGTTTATTTTATCGTTTAGTTTAGTTTAGTATAGTTTAGTTTAGGTTAGAGTAGGTTAGTTTAGATTAGTTTAGTTTAGCGCAGTTTAGGTTAGGTTAAGTTAGGTTATTTCGTTTGGTTTAGTTTAGTTTAGTTTAGTTTATAGTTTAGTTTAGTTTAAAGTTTAGTTTATAGTTTAGTTTATAGTTTAGTTTAGATTAGTGTAGTTTAATTTGGTTTAGTTTATTTTAGTTTAGTTCAGTTTAGTTTCGTTTAGCTTAGGTTATGTTATATTAGGTGAGCTTAGGTTAGCTTAGTTTACCCTAGTTTAGTTTAGGTTAGGTAAGGTTAGAATAGGCTAGTTAAATTTAGTTTAGTTTAGTTTAGTTAGGTTTAGTTTAGTTATAGTTTAGTTTATAGTTTAGTTTAGATTATAATTTAATTTATAGTTTAGTTTAGTTTAGTTTAATTTAGTTTAGCTTTCTTTAGTTTCCCTTAGATTACTTTAGTTTAGGATATGTTAGGTTAGGCTAGTTTAGTTTAGTTTAGTTTAATTAAGGTTAATTTAGTTGAATTTAGTTTAGTTTAGGTTAGGTTAGGTTAGTTTAGTTTAGTATAGTTTAATTTAGTTTAAAATATAGTATCTTTAGTTTATAGTTTAGTTCATATTTTTGTTTAGTTTAGTTTAGTTTAGGTTAGGTTAGAGTAGTTTAGTTTAGTTTAGTTTAGTTTAGTTTAGGTTAGAATAGGTTAGGTTAGTGTAGTTTAATTTAGTTTAGTTTAGTTGAATTTAGTTTACTTTTGTTTAGTTTAGTTTAGGTTAGGTTAGGTTATTTTAGTTTAGTATAGGTTAGGTTAAGTTAGGTTAGCTTAGTTTAGTTTATAGTTTAGTTTAGTTTAGTTTAGTTTATAGTGTGGTTTATACTTTAGTTTATATTTTAGTTTATAGTTTAGTTTAGATTAGTGTAGTTTAGTTTGGTTTAGTTTGGTTTAGTTTAGTTTAAATTAGTTTCGCTTGTGTTTGGTTAAGTTAGAGTAGGTTAGGTTAGGTAAGCTTAGTTTAGTTTAGGTTAGGTTAGGTTAGGTTAGGTTGGTTAAGTTCAGTTTAGTTTAGTTTAGTTAAGTTTAGTTTAGTTTATAGTTTAGTTCAGTTTAGTTTATAGCTTAGTTTATAGTTTAGTTTAGTTTATAGTTTAATTTATAGTTAAGTTTAGTTTAGTTTAGTTTAATTTAGGTTAGTTAAGTTTATTTTAGGGTAGCTTATGTTAGGTTAGGTTAGTTTATAGTTTAATTTATAGTTTAGTTTAGTTTATAATTTAGTTTATAGTTTAGTTCAGTTTATAATAGTTTAGTTTAGGTTAGGTTAGGTTAGGTTAGGTTAGTTTAGTTTAGTTTAGTTTAGGTTAGGTTTGGCTAGGGTAGGTTAGGACAGGTTAATTTAGATTAATTTAGTTTAGTTTAGTTTATAGTTTAGTTTACTTTAGTTTATTATTTCATTTAGTGTAGTTTAGTTTATAGCTTCGTTTATAGTTTAGTTTGGTTTAGTTTAGTTTGTCTTAGGTTAGGTTAGGTTAGGTGAGATTAGTTTAGTTTAGTTGAGTTTAATTTAGTTTAGTTTATAGTTTAATTTAGTTTAGTTTATAGTTCAATTTATAGATTAGTTTAGTTTATAGTTTATGTTACCGTTTAGTTTAGTTTAGATTAGTTTAGTTTAGGTTAGTTTAGGTTAGGTTAAGTTAGGTTAGGTTAGTTTAGATTAGTTTAGTTTAATTTAGTTTAGTTTATTTTAGTTTATAGTTTAATTTAATTTAGTTTAGTTTAGTTTAGTTTAGGTTAGGTTACGTTAGGTTAGGTTAATTTAGTTTAGTGTAGGTTAGGTTAGGTTAGGTAAGGTTAATTTACTTTAGTAAAGTTTATTTTAGTTTATTTTAGTTTAGTTTATTGTTTAGTTTAGTTTATAGTTTATTTACAATTTTGTTTAGTTTAGTTTAGTTTAGTTTGGGTTAGGTTGGGTTAGGTTAGGTTAGTTTAGATTAGTTTAGTTTATAGTTTAGTTTAATTTAGTTTACAGTTTAGTGTATCCTTTAGTTTATAGTGTAGTTTATAGTTTAGTTTAATTTAGTGTAGTTTAGTTTGGTTTAGCTTAGTATAGGTTTATTTACTTTAGGTTAGGTGAGATTATGTTAAGTTAGGTTAGCTTACTTTAGTTTAGTTTAGTTTAGGTTAGGTTAGGTTAGGTTAGTTTATTTAACTTTGGTTTAGTTTAGTTTAGTTTAGTTTATAGTTTAGTTTATAGTTTAGTTTATATTAGTTTAGTTTATAGTTTAATTTATAATTTAGTTTACTTTAGTTTAATGTAGTTTACAGTAGGTTAGGTTAGGTTAGGTTAGTTTAGTATAATTTAGATTAGGTTAAGTTGGGTTAGGTTAGGTTAATTTAGTTTAGTTGAGTTTAATTTAGTTTAGTTTACTTTATAGTTTAATTTATAGTTTAGTTTAGTTTACCTTATAGTTTAGTTTAGTTAATTTATATTTTAATTTAGTTTATTTTAGTTTAATTTAGTTTAGTTTAGTTCATAGTTTTGTTTATAGTTTAGTTTAGTTTAGTTTAGTTTAGGTTATGTTAGGTTAGTTTAGTTTAGTTTAGTTTAGGTTAGGTTAGGTTAGGCTAGGTTAGCTAAGTTCAATTTAGTTTAGTTTAGTTAAAATTAGTTTGTAGTTTAGTTTATAGTTTAGTTTGTAGTTTAGTTTAGTTTAGTTTAGTTTGGTGTAGTTTAGTTTAGGTTAAGTAATGTTTGGTTCGTTTAGTTTAATTTAGTTTAGATTAGGTTACGTTAGATTAGGTTAGGGTAGTTAAGTTTAGTTTAATTGAATTTATTTTGTAGTTTAATTTATAGTTTAGTTTAGTTTACTTTATAGTTTAATTTAGTTAATTTATAGTTTATTTTATTTTAGTTTAATCTAGTTCAATTTAGTTTACTTTAGTTTATAGTTTTGTTTATAGTTTCGTTTAGTTTAGTTTAGGTTAATTTATGTTAGGTTTGTTTAATTTAGTTTAGTTTAGGTTAGGTTAGGTTAGGATAGGTTAATGTAGTTTAGTTTAATTTAGCTGAATTTTGTTTAGTTTAGTTTAGTTTAGGTTACCTTAGGTTAGTTTAGTTTAGTTTAGTGTATGTTAGGTTAGGTTAGGTTAGTTTAATTTAGTTTAGTTTATTTTAGTTTATAGTTTAATTTATAATTTATTTTATAATTTAGTATACTTTAGTTTATAGATTAGTTTATTGTTTAGTTAATATTTTAGTTTATTTTAGTTTACGTTAGGTTAGGTTAGGCAAGGTTAGGTTAGGTTAGGTTAGTTTAGTTTAGTTTAGTTTATGTAAGGTTAGGTTAGGTTAGTTTGGTATAGTTTAGTTTAGTTTAGTTTTGTTTATAGTTTAGTTTAGTTTAGTTTATTGTTCAGTTTATAGTTTAGTTTAGTTTAGTTTAGGTTAGGTTGGGTTAGTTTAGTTTAGTTTAGGTTAGGTTAAGTTACGTTAATTTAGTTTAGTATAGTTTAGTTTAGTTTAGTTTAGTTTATAGTTTAGTTCATTTTATTTTATAGTTTAGTTTATAGTTTGGTTTAGTTTATTTTTGTTTAGTTAATTTAGGTTAGATTAGGTTAGGTTAGAGTAGTTTAGTTTAGGTTAGGTTATGATAGGTTAGTGCAGTTTAATTTAATTTAGTTTAGTTTAGTTGAATTTAATTTAGTTTAGTTAGGTCAGTTTAAGTAAGTTAGGTTAGTTTAGTTTAGTATAGGTTAGGTTACGTTAGGTAAGTTTGATTCAGTTTAGTTTAGTTTAGTTTATAGTTTAATTTATAGTTTTGCTTATAGTTAATTTAGTTTTGTTTAGTTTAGTTTAGTTTAGGTTAAATTAATTTAGGTTAGTTTAGTTTAGTTTAGTTTAGGTTAGGTTAGGTTGGGTTAGGTTAGTGTAGTTTCATTAATTTAGTTTATTTTAGTTTAGTTTAGTATGTAGTTCAATTAAGTTTTGTTTTGTTTAATTTAGTTCAGTTTAAAGTTTAGTTGAGTTTAGGTTAGTTTAGTTGAGTTTTGCCTAGTTTAGTTTAGTTTAGGTTAGGTTAGGTTAGGTTAGTTTATTTTAGTTTAGAATAGGTTATGATAGATTAGGTTAGGTTAGGTTGGTTTAGATAAGTTTAGTTAAGATAAGTTTAGATAAGTTTAGTTTAGTTTATAGTTTAATTTATAATTTAGTTTAGTATAATTTAGTTTAATTTAGTTTAGAGTAGGTTAGGTTAGGTTAGTTTAGTTTGGTTTAGTTTAGTTTAGGTTAGGTTAGGTTAGTTTAATTTATTTGAGTTTAATTTAGTTTAGTTTAGTTTATAGTTTAATATATAATTTAGTTTAGTTTACTTTATAATTTAGTTTAGTTAATTTATAGTTTAATTTAGTTTAGTTTAGTTTATGTTATGTTAGATTAGTTTAGTTTAGTTTTGTTTATAGTTTAGTTTAATTTATATTATAATTTAGTTTATAGTTTATTTTTATTTAGTTTGTAGTTTAATTTAGTTTAGTTTAGTTTAGTTTAGGTTAGGTTAGGTTAGGTTAGGTTAGGTTAGTTTAGTTTAGTATAGTTTAGTTTAGTTTAAAATATAGTATCTTTAGTTTATAGTTTAGTTCATATTTTTGTTTAGTTTTGTTTAGTTTAGTTTAGGTTAGGTTAGAGTAGCTTAGTTTAGTTTAGTTTAGGTTAGGTTAAGTTAGGTAAGGGTAGTTTAGTTTATAATTTAGTTTAGTTTAGTTTAGTTTAGGTTAATTTATGTTAGGTTAGGTTAGTTTAGTTTATTTTAGGTTAGGTTAGGTTAGTGTAGTTTAGTTTAGTTTAGTTTAATTTAATTTAGTTTTGTTTAGTTTAGTTTAGGTTAGGTTAGGTTAGTTTAGTTTAGTATAGGTTAGGTTAAGTTAGGTAAGGGTAGTTTAGTTTATAATTTAGTTTAGTTTAGTTTAGTTTAGGTTAATTTATGTTAGGTTAGGTTAGTTTAGTTTATTTTAGGTTAGGTTAGGTTAGTGTAGTTTAGTTCAGTTTAGCTAAATTTTGTTTAGTTTAGTTTAGTTTAGGATACGTTAGGTTAGTTTAGTTTAGTTTAGTTTAGTTTAGTGTATGTTAGGTTAGGTTAGGCTAGATTAATTTAGTTTAGTTTATTTTAGTTTATAGTTTAGTTTAGTTTAGTTTATAATTTATTTTATAGTTTAGTATACTTTATTTATAGGTAAGTTTATAATTTAGTTAACATTTTAGTTTAGTTTAGTTTAGATTAGGTTAGAGAAGATTAGGTTAGGTTAGGTTAGTTTATTTTAGTTTAGTTTATGTAAGCTTAGGTTAGGTTAGTTTGGTATAGTTTAGTTTAATTTAGTTTTGTTTATAGTTTAGTTTAGTTTAGTTTATAGTTCAGTTTATAGTTTAGTATAGTTTAGTTTAGTTTAGGTTAGGTTGGGTTAGTTAAGTTTAGTTTAGGTTAGGTTAGGTTAAGTTAGGTTAGTTTAGTTTAGTATAGTTAAGTTTAGTTTAGTTTAGTTTATAGTTTAGTTTATTTTATTTTATAGTTTAGTTTATAATTTTGTTTATAGTTTAGTTTGGTTTAGTTTAGTTTAATTTAGTTTACATTAGATTAATTTAGTTAGTTTTAGTTTAGTTTAGGTTAGGTTATGATAGGTTAGTGCAGTTTAATTTAATTTAGTTTAGTTTAGTTGAATTTAATTTATTTTTGTTGGGTCAGTTTAGGTAAGTTAGGTTAGTTTAGTTTAGTATAGGTTAGGTTAGGTTAGGTAAGTTTAATTCAGTATAGTTTAGTTTAGTTTATAGTTTAATTTATAGTTTTGTTTTTAGTTAGTTTAGTTTAGTTTAGTTTAGTTTAGGTTAAATTATGTTAGGTTAGTTTAGTTTAGTTTATTTTATGTTAGGTTAGGTTGGGTTAAGTTAGTGTAGTTTCATTTAGTTTGGTTTATTTTAGTTTAGTTAAATATGTTGTTCCGTTTAGTTTAGTTTTGTTTAATTTAGTTTAGTTTATAGTTTAGTTGAGTTTAGGTTAGTTTAGTTGAGTTTAGTTTAGGTTTGGTTAGGTTAGGTTAGATTAGTTTTGTTTAGGATAATTTATGTTAGATTAGGTTAGGTTAGGTTAGTTTGGTTTAGTTTAGTCTAGTTAAGTTTAGTTTAGTTTATACTTTAGTTTAGTTTAGTTTATTTTATAGTTTAGTTAAGTTTTGTTTATACTTTAGTTTGCAGTTTAGTATAGTTTAGTTTAGTTTAATTTAGTTTAGTTTAGTTTAGTTTAATTTAGTTTCGTCTAGTTTATAGTTTTGTTTATAGTTTAGCTTAGTTTAGTTTAGTTTAGTTTAGGTTAAGTTATGTTAGGTTAGTTTAGTTTATTTTAGGTCGGTTAGGTAAGGTTAGGTAAGTTTCATTTAGTTCATTTTAGTTTAGTTAAGTTTAGTTTATAGTTTAGTTTATAGTTTAGTTTATAGTTTAGTTTAGGTTAAGCTATGTTAGGGTCGTTTAGTTTAATTTAGTTTAGATTAGGATAGGTTAGGTTAGGGTAGTTAAGTTTAGTTTAGTTCAATTTAGTTTAGTTTAGTTCAGTTTAGGTTAGGTTAGGTTAGTTTAGTTTAGTTTATTTAAGTGTAGTTTAGTTTATAGTTCAGTTTAGTTTAGTTTGGTTTAATTTAGTTTAGTTTATAGTTTAGTTGAGTTTAGGTTAGTTTAGTTGAGTTTAGTTTAGTTTAGTTTATTTTAGATTAGGTTAGGTTAGGTTAGTTTAGTTTAGTTTAGGTTGGGTTATGTTAGATTAGGTTAGGTTAGGTTAGTTTGGCTTAGTTTAGTCTAGTTAAGTTTAGTTTAGTTTACACTTTAGTTTAGTTTATAGTTTAGTTTAGTTTTGTTTATAGTTTAGTTTATAGTTTAGTATAGTTTAGTTTAGTTTAATTTAGTTTAGCTAAGTTTAGTTTAGTTTAGTTTTGGGTGGGTTATGTAAGGTTAGGTTAGGTTAGTTTAGTGTAGTTTAGGTTAGGTTAGGTTAGGTTAGTTTAGTTTAGTTGAGTTTAGTTTAGTTTAGATTAGGTTAAGTAAGATTAGGTTAGGTTAGGTTAGGTTAGTTTAGTTTTGTTTATGGTTTAGTTTAGTTTAGTTTACATTTTCTTTATAGTTTAGTTAGTTTAGTTTATAGTTTAATTTAGTTTAGTTTAGTTTAGTTTAGTTTTCATTAATTTAGGTTAATTTAGTTTAGTTTAGTTTAGTTTAGGTTAGGTTTAGTTAGGTTAGGTTAGGTTAGTTTAGTTTAGTATAGTTTAGTTTAGTTTAAAATATAGTATCTTTAGTTTATAATTTAGTTCATAGTTTTCCTTAGATTAGTTTATTTTAGGTTAGGTTAGAGTAGTTTAGTTTAGTTTAGTTTAGCTTAGGTAAGATTAGGTTAGGTTAATGTAGTTTAGTTTAATTTAGTTTAGTTGAATTTAATTTAGTTTAGTTTAGTTTAGGATAGGTTAGGTTTGTTTAGGTTAGATTGGGTTAGGTTATGTTAGATTAGGTTAGGTTAGGTTAGCTTACTTTAGTTTATTTTAGTTTCGGTTAGGTTGGGTTAGGTTAGTTTAGTTAAGTTTATTTTAGTTTATTTTAGTTAAGTATAGTTTAGTTTATAGTTTACTTCAGTTTAATTTATAGCTTAGTTTATAGCTTAGTTTAGTTCATAGTTTAATTTATATTTAGGTTTAGTTTAGTTTAGTTTAGTAAAGTTTATTTTAGGGTAGCTTATGTTAGGTTAGGATAGGTTAGTATAGTTTATAGTTTAATTTATAGTTTACTATAGTTTATAGTTTAGTTTATAGTTTAGTTTAGTTTAGTTTAGTTTATAATAGTTTAGTTTAGTTTAGTTTAGGTTAAGATAGTTTAGTTTAGTGTTGTTTAGGTTAGGTTAGGCTAGGTTAAGTTATATTTGGTTAGTTTAGATTAGTTTAGTTTAGTTTAGTTTATAATTTAGATTAGTTTATTATTTATTTTAGTTTAGTTTAGTTTATAGTTTCGTTTATAGTTTAGTTTGGTTTAGTTTAGTTTAATTTAGTTTACATTAGATTAGTTTAGTTAGTTTTAGTTTAGGTTAGGTTAGATGAGGTTAGTTTAGTTTAGTTTAGTTCAATTTAGTTTATTTTAGTTTATAGTTTAGTTTAGTTTAGTTTATAGTTCACTTTATACTTTAGTTTAGTTTAGTTAATCGTTTAGTTTAGTTTAGTATAGTTTAGTTTAGTTTAGGTTACAGTAGGTTAGTTTAGATTAGTTTAGTTTAGCGCAGTTTAGGTTAGATTAAGTTAGGTTATTTTGTTTAGTTTAGTTTAGTTTATAGTTTAGTTTATAGTTTAGTTTATAGTTTAGCTTAGATTAGTGTAGTTTAGTTTGGTTCAGTTTATTTTAGTTTAGTTTAGAATTGTTTCGTTTAGCTTAGGTTATGTTATATTAGGTTAGCTTAGGATAGCTTAGTTTACCCTAGTTTAGTTTGGGTTAGGTAAGGTTAAAATAGGTTAGTTAAATTTAGTTTAGTTTAGTTTAGTTAGGTTTAGTTTAGTTTATAGTTTTGTTTAGTTTAGTTATAGTTTAGTTTATAGTTTAGTTTAGATTATAATTTAATTTATAGTTAAGTTTAGTTTACTTTAGTTTAATTTAGTTTAGCTTTCTTTAGTTTCCTTTAGATTACTCTAGTTTAGGATATGTTAGGTTAGGTTAGTTTAGTTTAGTTTAGTTTAATTAAGGTTAATTTAGTTTAATTTAGTTTAGTTTAGGTTAGGTTAGGTTAGGTTAGTTAAGTTTAGTATAGTTTAGTTTAGTTTAAAATATAGTATCTTTAGTTTATAGATTAGTTCATATTTTTGTTTAGTTTAGTTTAGTTTAGGTTATGTTAGAGTAGTTTATTTTAGTTTAGTTTAGTTTAGGTTAGAATAGGTTAGGTTAGTGTAGATTAATTTAGTTTAGTTAATTGAATTGAATTTAGTTTTGTTTAGTTTAGTTTAGGTTAGTTTAGTTTAGTATAGGTTAGGTTAAGTTAGGTTAGCTTAGTTTAGTTTATAGTTTAGTTTAGTTTAGTTTAGTTTATAGTGTGGTTTATACTTTAGTTTATATTTTAGTTTATAGTTTAGTTTAGTTTAGTGTAGTTTAGTTTGGTTTAGTTTTGTTTAGTTTAGTTTAAATTAGTTTCGTTTAGGTTAGGTTAAGTTAGAATAGGTTAGGTTAGGTAAGCTTAGTTTAGTTTAGTTTAGTTTACGTTAGGTTAGGTTAGGTTAGGTTGGTTAAGTTCAGTTTAGTTTAGTTTAGTTAAGTTTAATTTAGTTTATAGTTTAGTTCAGTTTAGTTTATAGCTTAGTTTATAGTTTAGTTTAGTTTATAGTTTCATTTATAGTTAAATTTAGTTTAGTGTAGTTTAATTTACTTTAGTTTAGTTTATTTTAGGGTAGCTTATGTTAGGTTTGGTTAGTTTATAGTGTAATTTATAGTTTAGTTTAGTTTATAGTTTAGTTTATAGTTTAGTTCAGTTTATAATAGTTTAGTTTAGGTTAGGTTGGGTTAGTTTAGTTTAGTTTAGTTTAGGTTAGGTTTGGCTATGTTAGGTTAGGATAGGTTAGTTCAGATTAGTTTAGTTTAGTTTAGTTTATAGTTTAGTTTACTTAGTTTATTATTTAATTTAGTGTAGTTTAGTTTATAGTTTCGTTTATAGTTTAGTTTGGTTTAGTTTAGTTTATTTTAGTTTAGCTTAGATTAGTTTAGATTGTCTTAGGTTAGGTTAGGTTAGGTGAGATTAGTTTAGTTTAGTAGAGTTTAATTTAGTTTAGTTTATAGTTTAGTTTAGTTTAGTTCATAGTTAAATTTATAGATTAGTTTAGTTTATAGTTTATGTTATCGTTTAGTTTAGTTTAGATTAGTTTAGTTTAGGTCAGTTTAGGTTAGGTTAAGTTAGGTTAGGTTAATTTAGTTTAGAAAAGGTTAGGTTAGGTTAGGTAAGGCTAATTTACTTTAGTAAAGTTTAGTTTAGTTTATTTTAGTTCAGTTTATAGTTTAGTTGAGTTTATAGTTTAGTTTACAATTTTGTTTCGTTTAGTTTAGTTTAGTTTAGTATAGTTAAGGTAAGGTTGGGTTAGGTTAGGTTAGTTTAGTTTAGTTTAGTTTATAGTTTAGTTTAATTTAGTTTACAGTTTAGTGTATTCTTTAGTTTATAGTGTAGTTTATAGTTTATTTTAATTTAGTGTAGTTTAGTTTGGTTTAGTTTAGTATAGTTTTGTTTACTTTAGGTTAGGTGAGATTGTGTTAGATTAGGTTCGCTTACTTTAGTTTAGTTTAGGTTAGGTTAGGTTAGGTTAGTTTAGTTTAGTTTAGTTTAGTTTAGTTTAGGTTAGGTTAGCTTAGTTTAATTTATTTGAGTTTAATTTAGTTTAGTTTAGTTTATAGTTTAATTTATAGTTTAGTTTAGTTTACTTTATAGTTTAGTTTAGTTAATTTATAGTTTAATTTAGTTTAGTTCATTTTAATTTTGTTTCGTTTAGTTTATAGTTTGGTTTATAGTTTCGCTTAGTTTAGTTTAGTTTAGTTTAGTTTAGGTTAAGTTATGTTAGGTTAGTTTAGTTTAGTTTAGTTCAGGTTCGGTTAGGTTAGGTTAGGTAAGTTTAATTTAGTTCAGTTTAAATAGTTAAGTTTAGTTTATAGCTTAGTTTATAGTTTAGTTTGTAGTTTAGTTTAGTTTAGTTTAGTTTAGTTTAGGTTAAGTTATGTTAGGTTCATTTAGTTTAATTTAGTTTGGATTAGGTTAGGTTAGGTTAGGGTATTTAAGTTTAGTTTAGTTGAATTTAGTTTAGTTTAGTTCAGTTTAGGTTAGGTTAGGTTAGTTTATTTTAGTTGAGTTTAGGTTAGGTTAGGTTAGGTTAGGTTAGGTTAGTTTAGTTTAGTTTAGTTTATTTAAGTGTAGTTTAGATTATATTTCAGTTTAGTTTAGTTTTGTTTAATTTAGTTTAGTTTATAGTTTAGTTGAGTTTAGGTTAGTTTAGTTGAGTTTAGTTTAGTTTATTTTAGGTTAGGTTAGGTTAGTTTGGCTTAGTTTAGTCTAGTTAGAAGTTAGTTTATTTTAGTTTAGTTTATAGTTTAGTTTAGTTTTGTTTATAGTTTAGTTTATAGTTTAGTATAGTTTAGTTTAGTTTAATTTAATTTAGCTAAGTTTAGTTTAGTTTAGTTTAGTTTAGTTTTGGGTAGGTTTTTTTAGGTTAGGTTAAGTTAGTTTAGTTTAGTTTAGGTTAGGTTAGGTTAGGTAAAGTTAGTTTAGTTTAGTGGAGTTTAGTTTAGGTTAGGTTAGGTTAGGTTAAGTAAGATTAGGTTAGGTTAGGTTAGTTTAGTTTAGTTTAGTTTATGTTAGGTTAGGTTAGTTTAGTTTAGTTTTGTTTATAGTTTAGTTTAGTTTATTTTATAGTTTAGTTTATAGTTTAGTTAGTTTAGTTTATAGTTTAATTTAGTTTAGTTTAGTTTAGTTTAGTTTAGTTTAGTTTAATTTAGGTTAATTTAGTTTAGTTTAGTTTAGGTTACGTTAAGTTAGGTTAGGTTAGGTTAGTTTAGTTTAGTATAATTTAGTTTAGCTTAAAATATAGTATCTTTAGTTTATAGTTTAGTTCATAGTTTTCTTTAGATTAGTTTAGTTTAGGTTAGGTTAGAGTAGTTTACTTTAGTTTAGTTTAGTTTAGTTTAGGTTAGATTAGGTTAGGTTAGTGTAGTTTAGTTTAATTTAGTTTATTTGAATTTAATTTAGTTTAGTTTAG
Organism: Metallyticus violacea; assembly: GCA_030762175.1. Lineage (NCBI taxonomy): Eukaryota > Metazoa > Arthropoda > Insecta > Mantodea > Metallyticidae > Metallyticus > Metallyticus violacea. The sequence continues at coordinate 96,681,951 of CM060835.1, read as the reverse complement.
TTTAGGTTAGGTTAGGTTAGTTTAGGTTAGATTTAGTTAGGTTAGTGTAGTTTAGTTTAGTTTAGTTTAGTTTGTAGTTTAGTTTACTTTAGTGTAGTTTAGTTTGGTTTAGTTTTGTTTAGTTTAGTTTACTTCAGTTTCGTTTAGGTTAGGTTATGTTAGATTAGGTTAGCTTGGGTTAGCTTAGTTTAGTTTTGTTTACTTTCGGTTAGCTTAGGATAGGTTAGGTTAGTTTAGGTTAGATTTAGTTAGGTTTGTGTAGTTTAGTTTAGTTTAGTTTAGTTTGTAGTTTAGTTTAGTTTAGTGTAGTTTAGTTAAGTTTAGTTTAGTTTATAGTTTAGTTCAGTTTAGTTTATAGCTTAGTTTAGTTTAGTTTATTTTAGGGTAGCTTATGTTAGGTTAGGTTTAGTTAGTTTAGTTTATAGTTTAATTTATGGTTTACTTTAGTTTATAGTTTAGTTTAGTTTAGTTTATAATAGTTTAGTTTAGGTTAGGTTGGGATGGTTTAGTTTTGTTTAGTTTAGGTTAGGTTAGGTTGACTAGGTTAAGTTATGTTAGGTTCATTTAGTTTAATTTAGTTTAGATTAGGTTAGGTTAGGTTAGGGTATTTAAGTTTAGTTTAGTTGAATTTAGTTTAGTTTAGTTCAGTTTAGGTTAGGTTAGGTTAGTTTATTTTAGTTGAGTTTAGGTTAGGTTAGGTTAGGTTAGTTTAGATTAGTTTAGTTTAGTTTAGTTTATAGCTTAGTTTACTTTAGTTTATTATTTAATTTAGTTTAGTTTAGTTTATAGTTTCATTTATAGTTTAGTTTGATTTAGTTCAGTTTAATTTAGTTTACCTTAGATAAGTTTAGTTTGTTTTAGGTTAGGTTAGGTTAGGTTAGGTCAGTTTAATTTAGTTTAGTTTAATTTAGTTTAGTTTAGTTTATAGTTTAGTTTAGTTAATTTTATAGTTCAATTTATAGTTTAGTTTAGTTTAGTTTATAGTTTAGTTTATCGTTTAGTTTAGTTTAGTATAGTTTAGTTTGGTTTAGGTTAGAGTAGGTTAGTTTAGATTAGTTTAGTTTAGGGCAGTTTAGGTTAGTTTAAGTTACGTTATTTTGTTGAGTTTGGTTTAGTTTAGTTTAGTTTAGTTTAGTTTATAGTTTAGTTTATAGTTTAGTTTATAGTTTAGTTTATAGTTTAGTTTAGATTAGTGTAGTATAGTTTGGTTTAATTTATTTTAGTTTAGTTTAGTTTAGTTTCGTTTAGCTTAGGTTATGTTACATTAGGTTAGCTTAGGTTAGCTTAGTTTACCCTGGTTTAGTTTAGGTTAGGTAAGGTTAGAATAGGTTAGTTAAGTTTAGTGTAGTTTAGTTTAATTAGGTTTAGTTTAGTTTATAGTTTAGTTTAGTTTAGTTTATAGTTTAGTTTAGAGTTTAGTTTAGATTATAGTTTAATTTATAGTTTAGTTTAGATTAGTTTAGTTTAATTTAGTTTAGCTTTCTTTTGTTTGGTTTAGTTTACCTTAGTTTAGGATATGTTAGGTTAGGTTAGGGTAGTTTAGGTTTGTTTAATTTAGTTTAGGTTAGGTTAGGTTACGTTAGGTTAGGTTAGGTTAGGTTAAGTTAGGTTAGTTTAGAATAGTTTAGTTTAGTATAATTTAGTTTATAGTTTAGTTTAGTTTAGTTTATAGTTTAATTTAGTTTAGTTTAGTTTAATTTAGTTTAGTTTAGCTTACGTTAGGTTAAGTTAGGTAAGTTTAATTTAGTTTAGTTTAGTTTAGTTAAGTTTAGTTTATAGTTCAGTTTATAGTTTGGTTTGCAGTTTAGTTTAGTTTAGTTCAGTTTAGGTTAAGTTATGTTAGGTTCGTTTAGTTTAATTTAATTTAGATTAGGTTAGGTTATATTAGGTTAGGTTAGGGTAGTTTAGTTTATTTTAGTTTAGCTTTATTTAGTTTAGTTTAGTTCAGTTTAGGTTAGGTTAAGTTAGGTTAGGTTAGTTTAAATTAATTTAGTATATAGTTTAGTTAATTTTAGTTTATAGTTTCATTTTCTTTAGTTTAGTTTAGGTTAGGTTAAGTTAGGTTAATTTAGTTTAGTTTAGGTTAGTTTAGGTGAGGTTAGGTTAGGTTAGTTTATTTCTATTTAGTTTATTGAAGTTTATAGTTTAGTTTAGTTTAGTTTATGGTTTAGTTTATAGTTCAGATTAGTTTAGAGTAGTATAGTTTGGTTTAGTTTACTTTAGTTTAGTTTAGTTTCGTTTAGGTTAGGTTATGTTAGGATAGGTTAGGTTAGGCTAGCTTAGTTTAGTTTAGTTCAGTATTTATTAGGTTAGGTTAGGTTAGTTAATATTAATTTACTTTAGTTTAGTTAAGTTTAGTTATGTTTATAGATTAGTTTAGTTTAATTTCGTTTATGGTTTATATTATAGTTTAGTTTAGTTTAGTTTATAGTTTCGTTTATAGTTTATTTTTGTTTAGTATAGTTTAATTTAGTTTAGCTTAGTTTAGTTAGTTTAGGTTAGTTTAGTTTAGGTTAGGTTATGTTAGGTTGGTTTAGATTAGTTTAGTTTAGGTTTGGTAAAGTTAAGTAAGTATAATTTAGTTAATTTTGGTTTAGAATAGTTTATAGTTTAGTTTATAGTTTAGTTTAGTTTATAGATTAGTTTATAGTTTAGTTAATTTAGTATAGTTTAGTTTAGTTTAGTTTAGTTTAGTTTAGGTCAGTTGAGGTTAGGTTTAGTTACGTTAGGTTAGTTTAAATTATTTTAAATTAGTTTAGTTTAGTTTATAGTTTAGTTTAGTTTAGTTTATAGTTTAATTTACTTTAGTTTAGTTTAATTTATTTTCGTTTAGTTTAGTTTACGTTAGGTTATATTAGGTTAATTTAGTTTAGTTTAGTTTAGGTTAGGTTAAGTTAGGTAAGTTTAATTTAGCTAAGTTTGGTTTAGTTTAGTTTATAGTTTTGTTTATAATTTAGTTCAGTTTAGTTTTGTTTAGGATAGGTAACGTTAGGTTAGGTTATGTTAGATTAGGTTATGTTAGGTTAGTTTAATTTAGTTTAATTTAGTTTATGTTAGTTTAGGTTAGTTTAGTTGAGTTTAGTATTGTTTATAGTTTAGTTTACTTAGTTTATAGTTTAGTTTAGTTTAGTATATAGTTTAATTTAGTTTAATTTAGTTTAGTTTAATTTAATTTAGGTTAGGTTAGTTTAGTTTAGTTTAGGTAAGGTTAGGGTAATTTAGTTTATTTAGTTTAGTTTATTATAGTTTAGTTTAGTTTAGTTTATAGTTTAGTTTAGTTTAGTTTAGTTTATAGTTTAGTTTAGTTTAGTTTAGTTTAGTTTAGTTTTTAGTTTATAGTTTATAGTTTAGTTTATAGTTTTGTTTAGTTTAGTTTAGTTTAGTTTAGGTTATTTTAGGTTAGGTTAGAGTAGTTTATTTTAGTATAGTGTAGTTTACTTTTGCTAATAGTTTAGTTTAGTTTAGTTTATATATCAGTTTATAGTTCAGTTTAGTTTAGTTTAGTTTAAGTTAGGTTGGGTTAGTTTAGTTTATTATAGGTTTGGTTAGGTTAGGTAAGTTTAATTCAGTTTAGTTTAGTTTTGTTTATAGTTTAATTTATATATTTGTTTATAGTTAATTTGGTTTAGTTTAGGTTAAATTGTGTTAGGTTAGTTAAGTTTAGTTTAGTTTAGGTTAGGTTAGGTTGGGTTAGGTTAGTGTAGTTTAATTTAATTTAGTTGAATTTAGTTTAGTTAAGTTTAGTTTAGATTACGTTAGGTTAGGTTTATTTAGTTTAGTTTAGGTTAGGTTGGGTTAGGTTAGTGTAGTTTCATTAATTTAGATTATTTTAGTTTAGTTTAGTATGTAGTTCAATTAAGTTTAGTTTTGTTTAATTTAGTTCAGTTTATAGTTTAGTTGAGTTTAGGTTAGTTTAGTTGAGTTTTGCCTAGTTTAGTTTAGTTTAGGTTAGGTTAGGTTAGGTTAGTTTATTTTAGTTTAGAATAGGTTATGATAGATTAGGTTAGGTTAGGTTGGTTTGGTTTAGTTTAGTCTAGTTAAGTTTAGTTTAGTTTATACTTTAGTTTAGTTTAGTGTATTTTATAGTTTAGTTAAGTTTTGTTTATAGTTTAGTTTGCAGTTTAGTATAGTTTAGTTTACTTTAATTTTGTTTAGCTAAGTTTAGTTTAGATAAGTTTAATTTAGTTTATAGTTTAATTTATAATTTAGTTTAGTATAGTTTAGTTTAATTTAGTTTAGAGTAGGTTAGGTTAGGTTAGTTTAGTTTGGTTTAGTTTAGTTTAGGTTAGGTTAGTTTAATTTATTTGAGTTTAATTTAGTTTAGTTTAGTTTATAGTTTAATTTATAATTTAGTTTAGTTTACTTTATAGTTTAGTTTAGTTAATTTATAGTTTAATTTAGTTTAGTTTAGTATATGTTATGTTAGATTAGTTTAGTTTAGTTTTGTTTATAGTTTAGTTTAATTTATATTATAATTTAGTTTATAGTTTATTTTTGTTTAGTTTGTAGTTTAATTTAGTTTAGTTTAGTTTAGTTTAGTTTAGGTTAGGTTAGGTTAGGTTAGGTTAGTTTAGTTTAGTATAGTTTAGTTTAGTTTAAAATATAGTATCTTTAGTTTATAGTTTAGTTCATAGTTTTGTTTAGTTTTGTTTAGTTTAGTTTAGGTTAGGTTAGAGTAGCTAAGTTTAGTTTAGTTTAATTTAATTTAGTTTTGTTTAGTTTAGTTTAGGTTAGGTTAGGTTAGTTTAGTTTAGTATAGGTTAGGTTAAGTTAGGTAAGGGTAGTTTAGTTTATAATTTAGTTTAGTTTAGTTTAGTTTAGGTTAATTTATGTTAGGTTAGGTTAGTTTAGTTTATTTTAGGTTAGGTTAGGTTAGTGTAGTTTAGTTTAGTTTAGTTTAGTTTAGGATACGTTAGGTTAGTTTAGTTTAGTTTAGTTTAGTTTAGTGTATGTTAGGTTAGGTTAGGCTAGATTAATTTAGTTTAGTTTATTTTGGTTTATAGTTTAGTTCAGTTTAGTTTATAATTTATTTTATAGTTTAGTATACTTTAGTTTATAGGTTAGTTTATAATTTAGTTAACATTTTAGTTTAGTTTGGTTTAGATTAGGTTAGAGAAGGTTAGGTTAGGTTAGTTTATTTTAGTTTAGTTTATGTAAGTTTAAGTTAGGTTAGTTTGGTATAGTTTAGTTTAATTTAGTTTTGTTTATAGTTTAGTTTAGTTTAGTTTATAGTTCAGTTTATAGTTTAGTATAGTTTAGTTTAGTTTAGGTTAGGTTGGGTTAGTTTAGTTTAGTTTAGGTTAGGTTAGGTTAAGTTAGGTTAGTTTAGTTTAGTATAGTTAAGTTTAGTTTAGTTTAGTTTATAGTTTAGTTTATTTTATTTTATAGTTTAGTTTATAGTTTTGTTTATAGTTTAGTTTGGTTTAGTTTAGTTTAATTTAGTTTACATTAGATTAGTTTAGTTAGTTTTAGTTTAGTTTAGGTTAGGTTGGGTTAGTTTAGTTTAGTTTAGGTTAGGTTATGATAGGTTAGTGCAGTTTAATTTAATTTAGTTTAGTTTAGTTGAATTTAATTTATTTTTGTTAGGTCAGTTTAGGTAAGTTAGGTTAGTTTAGTTTAGTATAGGTTAGGTTAGGTTAGGTAAGTTTAATTCAGTATAGTTTAGTTTAGTTTATAGTTTAATTTATAGTTTTGTTTATAGTTAGTTTAGTTTAGTTTAGTTTAGGTTAAATTATGTTAGGTTAGTTTAGTTTAGTTTATTTTATGTTAGGTTAGGTTGGGTTAAGTTAGTGTAGTTTCATTTAGTTTGGTTTATTTTAGTTTAGTTTAATATGTTGTTCCGTTTAGTTTAGTTTTGTTTAATTTAGTTTAGTTTATAGTTAAGTTGAGTTTAGGTTAGTTTAATTGAGTTTAGTTTAGGTTTGGTTAGGTTAGGTTAGATTAGTTTTGTTTAGGATAGGTTATGTTAGATTAGGTTAGGTTAGGTTAGTTTGGTTTAGTTTAGTCTAGTTAAGTTTAGTTTAGTTTATACTTTAATTTAGTTTAGTTTATTTTATAGTTTAGTTAAGTTTTGTTTATACTTTAGTTTGCAGTTTAGTATAGTTTAGTTTAGTTTAATTTAGTTTAGTTTAGTTTAGTTTAATTTAGTTTCGTCTAGTTTATAGTTTTGTTTATAGTTTAGCTTAGTTTAGTTTAGTTTAGTTTAGGTTAAGTTATGTTAGGTTAGTTTAGTTTATTTTAGGTCGGTTAGGTAAGGTTAGGTAAGTTTAATTTAGTTCAGTTTAGTTTAGTTAAGTTTAGTTTATAGTTTAGTTTATAGTTTAGTTTATAGTTTAGTTTAGGTTAAGTTATGTTAGGGTCGTTTAGTTTAATTTAGTTTAGATTAGGATAGGTTAGGTTAGGGTAGTTAAGTTTAGTTTAGTTGAATTTAGCTTAGTTAATTCAGTTTAGGTTAGGTTAGGTTAGTTTAGTTTAGTTTATTTAAGTGTAGTTTAGTTTATAGTTCAGTTTAGTTTAGTTTGGTTTAATTTAGTTTAGTTTATAGTTTAGTTGAGTTTAGGTTAGTTTAGTTGAGTTTAGTTTAGTTTAGTTTATTTTAGATTAGGTTAGGTTAGGTTAGTTTAGTTTAGTTTAGGTTGGGTTATGTTAGATTAGGTTAGGTTAGGTTAGTTTGGCTTAGTTTAGTCTAGTTAAGTTTAGTTTACACTTTAGTTTAGTTTATAGATTAGTTTAGTTTTGTTTATAGTTTAGTTTATAGTTTAGTATAGTTTAGTTTAGTTTAATTTAGTTTAGCTAAGTTTAGTTTAGTTTAGTTTTGGGTGGGTTATGTTAGGTTAGGTTAGGTTAGTTTAGTGTAGTTTAGGTTAGGTTAGGTTAGGTTAGGTTAGTTTAGTTTAGTTGAGTTTAGTTTAGTTTAGATTAGGTTAAGTAAGATTAGGTTAGGTTAGGTTAGGTTAGTTTAGTTTTGTTTATAGTTTAGTTTAGTTTAGTTTACATTTTCTTTATAGTTTAGTTAGTTTAGTTTATAGTTTAATTTAGTTTAGTTTAGTTTAGTTTTCATTAATTTAGGTTAATTTAGTTTAGTTTAGTTTAGTTTAGGTTAGGTTAAGTTAGGTTAGGTTAGGTTAGTTTAGTTTAGTATAGTTTAGTTTAGTTTAAAATATAGTATCTTTAGTTTATAATTTAGTTCATAGTTTTCCTTAGATTAGTTTATTTTAGGTTAGGTTAGAGTAGTTTAGTTTAGTTTAGTTTAGCTTAGGTTAGATTACGTTAGGTTAATGTATTTTAGTTTAATTTAGTTTAGTTGAATTTAATTTAGTTTAGTTTAGTTTAGGTTAGGTTAGGTTTGTTTAGGTTAGATTAGGTTAGGTTATGTTAGATTAGGTTAGGTTACGTTAGCTTACTTTAGTTTATTTTAGTTTCGGTTAGGTTGGGTTAGGTTATGTTAGTTAAGTTTATTTTAGTTTAGTTTAGTTAAGTATAGTTTAGTTTATAGTTTACTTCAGTTTAATTTATAGCTTAGTAAATAGCTTAGTTTAGTTCATAGTTTAATTTATATTTAGGTTTAGTTTAGTTTAGTTTAGTAAAGTTTATTTTAGGGTAGCTTATGTTAGGTTAGGATAGGTTGGTATAGTTTATAGTTTAATTTATAGTTTACTTTAGTTTATAGTTTAGTTTATAGTTTAGTTTAGTTTAGTTTATAATAGTTTAGTTTAGTTTAGTTTAGGTTAAGATAGTTTAGTTTAGTGTAGTTTAGGTTAGGTTAGGCTAGGTTAAGTTATATTTGGTTAGTTTAGATTAGTTTAGTCTAGTTTAGTTTATAGTTTAGATTAGTTTATTATTTATTTTAGTTTTGTTTAGTTTATAGTTTCGTTTATAGTTTAGTTTGGTTTAGTTTAGTTTAATTTAGTTTACATTAGATTAGTTTAGTTAGTTTTAGTTTAGGTTAGGTTAGATGAGGTTAGTTTAGTTTAGTTTAGTTCAATTTAGTTTATTTTAGTTTATAGTTTAGTTTAGTTTAGTGTATAGTTCAATTTATAGTTTAGTTTAGTTTAGTTTATCGTTTAGTTTAGTTTAGTATAGTTTAGTTTAGATTAGGTTACAGTAGGTTAGTTTAGATTAGTTTAGTTTAGCGCAGTTTATGTTAAATTAAGTTAGGTTATTTTGTTTAGTTTAGTTTAGTTTAGTTTAGTTTATAGTTTAGTTTATAGTTTAGTTTATAGTTTAGCTTAGATTAGTGTAGTTTAGTTTGGTTCAATTTATTTTAGTTTAGTTTAGAATTGTTTCGTTTAGCTTAGGTTATGTTTTATTAGGTTAGCTTAGGTTAGCTTAGTTTACCCTAGTTTAGTTTTGGTTAGGTAAGGTTAAAATAGGTTAGTTAAATTTAGTTTAGTTTAGTTTAGTTAGGTTTAGTTTAGTTTATAGTTTTGTTTAGTTTAGTTATAGTTTAGTTTATAGTTCAGTTTAGATTATAATTTCATTTATAGTTAAGTTTAGTTTACTTTAGTTTAATTTAGTTTAGCTTTCTTTAGTTTCCTTTAGATTACTCTAGTTTAGGATATGTTAGGTTAGGTTAGTTTAGTTTAGTTTAGTTTAATTAAGGTTAATTTAGTTTAATTTAGTTTAGTTTAGGTTAGGTTAGGTTAGGTTAGTTAAGTTTAGTATAGTTTAGTTTAGTTTAAAATATAGTATCTTTAGTTTATAGATTAGTTCATATTTTTGTTTAGTTTAGTTTAGTTTAGGTTATGTTAGAGTAGTTTATTTTAGTTTAGTTTAGTTTAGGTTAGAATAGGTTAGGTTAGTGTAGATTAATTTAGTTTAGTTAATTGAATTTAATTTAGTTTTGTTTAGTTTAGTTTAGGTTAGTTTAGTTTAGTATAGGTTAGGTTAAGTTAGGTTAGCTTAGTTTAGTTTATAGTTTAGTTTAGTTTAGTTTAGTTTATAGTGTGGTTTATACTTTAGTTTATATTTTAGTTTATAGTTTAGTTTAGTTTAGTGTAGTTTAGTTTGGTTTAGTTTTGTTTAGTTTAGTTTAAATTAGTTTCGTTTAGGTTAGGTTAAGTTAGAATAGGTTAGGTTAGGTAAGCTTAGGTTAGTTTAGTTTAGTTTACGTTAGGTTAGGTTAGGTTAGGTTGGTTAAGTTCAGTTTAGTTTAGTTTAGTTTAGTTAAGTTTAGTTTAGTTTATAGTTTAGTTCAGTTTATTTTATAGCTTAGTTTATAGTTTAGTTTAGTTTATAGTTTCATTTATAGTTAAGTTTAGTTTAGTTTAGTTTAATTTACATTAGTTTAGTTTATTTTAGGGTAGCTTATGTTAGGTTAGGTTAGTTTATAGTTTAATTTATTGTTTAGTTTAGTTTATAGTTTAGTTTATAGTTTAGTTCAGTTTATAATAGTTTAGTTTAGGTTAGGTTAGGTTAGTTTAGTTTAGTTTAGTTTAGGTTAGGTTTGGCTATGTTATGTTAGGATAGGTTAGTTCAGATTAGTTTAGTTTAGTTTAGTTTATAGTTTAGTTTACTTTAGTTTATTATTTAATTTAGTGTAGTTTAGTTTATAGTTTCGTTTATAGTTTAGTTTGGTTTAGTTTAGTTTATTTTAGTTTAGCTTAGATTAGTTTAGATTGTCTTAGGTTAGGTTAGGTTAGGTGAGATTAGTTTAGTTTAGTAGAGTTTAATTTAGTTTAGTTTATAGTTTAGTTTAGTTTAGTTCATAGTTCAATTTATAGATTAGTTTAGTTTATAGTTTATGTTATCGTTTAGTTTAGTTTAGATTAGTTTAGTTTAGGTCAGTTTAGGTTAGGTTAAGTTAGGTTAGGTTAGTTTAGATTAGTTTAGTTTAATTTATTTTAGTTTATAGTATAGTTTATTTTGGTTTATAGATTAATTTAGTTTAGTTTAGTTTAGTTTAGGTTAGGTTACGTTAGGTTAGGTTAATTTAGTTTAGAAAAGGTTAGGTTAGGTTAGGTAAGGTTAATTTACTTTAGTAAAGTTTAGTTTAGTTTATTTTAGTTCAGTTTATAGTTTAGTTGAGTTTATAGTTTAGTTTACAATTTTGTTTCGTTTAGTTTTGTTTAGTTTAGTATAGTTAAGGTAAGGTTGGGTTAGGTTAGGTTAGTTTAGTTTAGTTTAGTTTATAGTTTAGTTTAATTTAGTTTACAGTTTAGTGTATTCTTTAGTTTATAGTGTAGTTTATAGTTTATTTTAATTTAGTGTAGTTTAGTTTGGTTTAGTTTAGTATAGTTTTGTTTACTTTAGGTTAGGTGAGATTATGTTAGATTAGATTCGCTTACTTTAGTTTAGTTTAGTTTAGTTTAGTTTAGGTTAGGTTAGGTTAGGTTAGATTAGTTAACTTTAATTTAGTTTAGTTTAGTTTTGTTTAGTTTATAGTTTAGTTTATAGTTTAGTTTAGTTTAGTTTATAGTTTAATTTATAATTTGGTTTACTTTAGTTTAATTTAGTTTATAGTATGTTTGGTTAGGTTAGGTTAGTTTAGTTTAGTTCCGGTTAGGTTAAGTTAGGTTAGTTTACGTTAATTTAGTTTAGTTGAGTTTAATTTAGTTTAGTTTAGTTTATAGTTTGATTTATAGTTTAGTTTACCTTATAGTTTAGTTTAATTAATTTATAGTTTAATTTAGTTTAGTTTAGTTTAATTTAGTTTAGTTTAGTTCATAGTTTTGTTTATAGTTTAGTTTAGTTTAGTTTAGTTTAAGTTATGTTAGGTTAGTTTAGTTTAGTTTAGTTTAGGTTAGGTTAGGCTAGGTTAGGTAAGTTTAATTTAGTTTAGTTTAGTTTAGTTAAGTTTAGTTTATAGTTTAGTTTATAGTTTAGTTTGTAGTTTAGTTTAGTTTAGTTTAGTTTGGTTTAGTTTAGTTAAGGTTAAGTAATGTTAGGTTCGTTTAGTTTAATTTAGTTTAGATTAGGTTACGTTAGATTAGGTTAGGGTAGTTAAGTTTAGTTTAGTTGAATTTAGTTTATAGTTTAATTTATAGTTTAGTTTAGTTTACTTTATAGTTTAGTTTAGTTAATTTATAGTTTAATTTAGTTTAGTTTAGTCTAGTTTAATTTAGTTTATTTTAGTTTATAGTTTTGTTTATAGTTTAGTTTAGTTTAGTTTAGGTTAATTTATGTTAGGTTAGTTTAGTTTAGTTTAGTTTAGGTTAGGTTAGGTTAGGTTAGTTTGGTATAGTTTAGTTTAGTTTAGTTTTGTTTATATTTAGTTCAGTTTAATTTATTGTTCAGTTTATAGTTTAGTTTACTTTAGTTTAGTTTAGGTTAGGTTGGGTTAGTTTAGTTTAGTTTAGGTTAGGTTAGCTTAAGTTACGTTAATTTAGTTTAGTATAGTTTAGTTTAGTTTAGTTTAGTTTATAGTTTAGTTCATTTTATTTTATAGTTTAGTTTAGAGTGTTGTTTAGTTTAGTTTAGTTTAGTTAATTTAGGTTAGGTTAGGTTAGGTTAGAGTAGTTTAGTTTAGGTTAGGTTATGATAGGTTAGTGCAGTTTAATTTAATTTTGTTTAGTTTAGTTGAATTAAATTTAGTTTATTTAGGTCAGTTTAGGTAAGTTAGTTTAGTTTATTTTAGTATAGGTTAGGTTACGTTAGGTAAGTTTATTCAGTTTAGTTTAGTTTAGTTTATAGTTTAATTTATAGTTTTGCTTATAGTTATTTAGTTTTGTTTAGATTAGTTTAGTTTAGGTTAAATTATGTTAGGTTAGTTTAGTTTAGTTTAGTTTAGGTTAGGTTAGGTTGGGTTAGGTTAGTGTAGTTTCATTTAGTTTAGTTTATTTTAGTTTAGTTTAGTATGTAGTTCAGTTCAGTTTTGTTTTGTTTAATTTAGTTTAGTTTATAGTTTAGTTGAGTTTACGTTAGTTTATTTGAGTTTAGTTTAGTTTAGTTTAGGTTAGGTTAGGTTAGGTTAGTTTAGTTTAGTTTAGGATAGGTTATGATAGATTAGGTTAGGTTAGGTTAGTTTGGTTTAGTTTAGTCTATTTAAGTTTAGTTTAGTTTATACTTTAATTTAGTTTAGTTTATTTTATAGTTTAGTTAAGTTTTGTTTATAGTTTAGTTTGCAGTTTAGTATAGTTTAGTTTAGTTTAATTTAGTTTAGCTAAGTTTAGTATAGTGTAGTTTAGTTTAGTTTATAGTTTAATTTATAATTTAGTTTAGTTTAGTTTAGTTTAATTTAGTTTAGAGTATGTTAGGTTAGGTTAGGTTAGTTTAGTTTAGTTTAGTTTAGTTTAGGTTAGGTTAGGTTAGGTTAGGTTAGTTTAATTTATTTGAGATTAATTTAGTTTATTTTATAGTTAATTTATAGTTTAGTTTAGTTTACTTTATAGTTTAGTTTAGTTAATTTATAGTTTAATTTAGTATAGTTTAGTTTAATTTAGTTTCGTTTAGTTTATAGTTTTGTTTATAGTTTAGCTTAGATTAGTTTAGTTTAGTTTAGTTTAGGTTAAGTTATGTTAGGTTAGTTTAGTTTAGTTTAGTTCAGGTTCGTTTAGGTTAGGATAGGTATGTTTAATTTAGTTCAGTTTAGTTTAGTTAAGTTTAGTTTATAGTTTAGTATGTAATTTAGTTTAGTTTAGTTTAGTTTACTTTAAGTTATGTTAGGTTCGTTTAGTTTAATTTAGTTTAGATTAGGTTAGGTTAGGTTAGGTTAGGGTATTTAAGTTTAGTTTAGGCAAATTTAGTTTAGTTTAGTTCAGTTTAGTTTAGTTTATTTTATAGTTTAGTTTTGTTGATAGTTTTGTTTGTAGTTTAGTTTAGTTTAATTTAGATTAGGTTAAGTAAGATTAAGGTTAGGTTAGTTTAGTTTAGTTTAGTTTATGTTAGGTTAGGTTAGTTTAGTTTAGTTTTGTTTATAGTTTAGTTTAATTTATTTTATAATTTAGTTTATAGTTTAGTTTAGTTTAGTTTGTAGTTTAATTTAGTTTAGTTTAGTTTAGTTTAGTTTAGGTTAGGTTATGTTAGTTTAGTGTAGTATAGTTTAGTTTAGTTTAGTTTAGCTAAGTTTAATTTAGTTTAGTTTAGTTTAGTTTTGGGTAGCTTATGTTAGGTTAGGTTAGGTTAGTTTAGTTTAGTTTAGGTTAGGTTAGGTTAGGTTAGGTTAGTTTAGTTTAGGTTGCGTTATGTTAGATTAGGTTAGATTAGGTTAGTTTGGTTTAGTTTAGTCTAGTTAAATTTAGTTTAGTAATACTTTAGTTTAGTTTAGTTTAGTTTATAGTTTAGTTTAGTTTTGTTTATAGTTAAGTTTATAATTTAGTATAGTTTAGTTTAGTTTAATTTAGTTTAGCAAAGTTTAGTTTAGTTTAGTTTAGTATAGTTTTGGGTAGGTGATGTTAGGTTAGGTTAGGTTTGTTTAGTTTAGTTTATGTTGGTTTAGGTTAGGTTAGGTTAGTTTAGTTTAGTTGAGTTTAGTTTAGTTTAGGTTTGGTTAGGTAAGTTTAGGATAGGTTGGGTTAGGTTAGTTTAGTTCAGTCTAGTTTATGTTAGGTTAGGTTAGTTTAGTTTAGTTAGGTTTTGTTTATAGTTTAGTTTAGTTTACAGTTTAGTTCAAATTTTATTTTAGTTTAATATATAGTTTAATTTAGTTTAGTATAGTTTAATTTAGGTTAATTTAGTTTAGTTTAGTTTAGGTTAGGTTAGGTTAGGTTAGGTTAAGTTAGCTCAGTTTAGTATAGTTTAGTTTAGTTTAAAATATAGTATCTTTAGTTTATAGTTTAGTTCATAGTTTTGTTTAGTTTAGTTTAGTTTAGTTTAGGTTAGGTTAGAGTAGTTTAGTTTAGTTTAGTTTAGTTTAGGTTAGATTAGGTTAGGTTAGTGTAGTTTAGTTTAGTTTAGTTTAGTTGAATTTAGTTTAGTTTAGTTTAGTTTAGTGTAGGTTAGGTTGGTTTAGTTTTAGTATAGTTAAGGTTCAGTTAGATTAGGTTAGTTTAGTTTAGTTTAGTTGATAGTTTAGTTTATACTTTAGTTTATAGTTTAGTTTAGTTTAGTTTAGTGTAGTTTAGTTTGGTTTAGTTTTGTTTAGTTTAGTTTTGTTTAGTTTCGTTTAGGTTAGGTTATGTTAGATTAGGTTAGATTAGGTTAGGTAAGCTTAGTTTAGTTTAGTTTACTTTAAGTTAGGTTAGGTTAGGTTAGGTTTAGTTAGGTTAGTTAAGATTAGTTTAGTTTAGTTTAGTTAGGTTTAGTTAGGTTTATAATTTAGTTCAGTTTAGTTTATAGCTTAGTTTATAGTTTAGTTTAGTTTATAGTTTAATTTATAGTTAAGTTTAGTTTAGTTCAGTTTAATTAAGTTTAGCTTAGTTTAGTTTAGTTCAGTTTAGGTTATTTTAGGATAGCTTATGTTAGGTTAGGTTAGGTTAGTTTAGTTTATAGTTTAATTTATAGTTTAGTTTAGTTTATAGTTTAGTTTATAGTTTAGTTTAGTTTAGTTTATAGTTTAGTTTAGTTTAGTTTACAATAGTTTAAGTTAGTTTAGTTTAGGTTAGGTTTGGTTAGTTTACTTTAGTTTAGTTTAGGTTAGGTTAGGCTTGGTTAAGTTAGGTTAGGTTAGTTTAGATTAGTTTAGTTTAGTTTAATTTATACTTTAGTTTATTTTAGTTTATTATTTAATTTAGTTCAGTTTATAGTTTCGTTTACAGTTTAGTTTGGTTTAGTTTAGTTTAATTTAGTTTAGCTTAGATTAGTTTAGTTTGTTTTAGGTTAGGTTAAGTTAGGTGAGGTTAGTTTAGTTTAGATGAGTTTAATTTAGTTTAGTTTAGTTTATAGTTTAGTTTAGTTTACTTTAGTTTATCGTTCAATTTATAGTTTAGTTTAGTTTAGTTTATAGTTTAGTTTATTGTTTAGTTCAGTTTAGTTTAGTATAGTTTAGGTTAGGTTAGGTTAGTTTAGATTAGTTTAGTTTAGGTCAGTTTAGGTTAGGTTAAGTTAGGTTAGGTTAGTTTAGTTTTGTTTATAGCTTAGTTTATTTTAGTTTACAGTTTATTGTACAGCTCAGTTTAGTTTAGTTTAGTATAGTATAGTTTACTTTAGTTTAGGTTAGGTTAGGTTAGGTAAGGTTAATTTAGATTAAATTAGTTTAGTTTAGCTTTGTATATAATTTTCTTTACTTTAGTTTATAGTTTAATTTAGTTTACTTTAGGTTATTTTAATTTGGTTTAGTTTAGTTTAGTTTAGTTTAGGTTCGGTTAGGTTAGTTTAGTTTAGTATAGGTTATGTTAGATTATGTAAGTTTAATTGAGTTTAGTTTAGTATAGTTTAAAGTTTAATTTGTAGTTATTTTTATAGTTAATTTAGTTTAGTTTAGTTTTGGTTAAATTATGTTAATTTACTTTAGTTTAGTTTAGGTTTGGTTAGGTTGGGTTAGGTTAGTGTAGTTTAATTTAGTTTAGTTGAATTTAGTTTAGTTTAGTTTAGTTTAGGTTACGTTAGGTTAGTTTAGTTTAGTTTAGTGTGGTTAAGTTTTGTTTAGGTTAGGTTAGGTTAGGTCAGTTTAGCTTAGTTTAGGTTAGGTTATGTTAGATTAGGTTAGGTTAGGTTAGTTTGGTTTAGTTTAGTCTAGTTAAGTTTAGTTCAGTTTATTCTTTAGTTTAGTTTAGTCTATTTTATAGTTTAGTTTACTTTTGTTTATAGTTTAGTTTGCAGATAGTATAGTTTAGTTTAGTTTTATTTACTTTAGGTTAAGTAAGATTAGGTTAGATTAGGTTAGTTTAGTTGAGTTTAGTTTATAAATTAGTTTATAGTTTAGTTTAGTTTAGTTTATACTTTAATTTAGTTTAGTTTAGTTTAGTTTAGTTTAGTTTAATTTAGGTTAATTTAGTTTAGTTTAGTTAAGTTTAGTTTAAAATATAGTATCTTTAGTTTATAGTTTAGTTCATATTTTTGTTTAGTTTAGTTTAGTTTAGTTCAGGTTAGTATAGAGTAGTTTAGTTTTGTAAAGTTTATAGTTTAATTTATAGTTTACTTTAGTTTATAGTTTAGTTTATAGTTTAGTTCAGTTTAGTTTATAATAGTTTAGTTTAGTTTAGATTATGTTAGGTTAGTTTAGTTTAGTATAGGTTGGGTTAAGTTAGGTTAGGTTAGGTTAGTTAGGTTTAGTTTAGTTTAGTTTATTGTTTAGTTTAGTTTAGTTTAGTTTATAGTTTAGTTTATACTTTAGTTTATATTTTAGTTTATAGTTTAGTTTAGTTTAGTGTTGTTTAATTTGGTTTACTTTTGTTCAGTTTAGTTTAAATTAGTTTCGTTTAGGTTAGGTAATGTTAGATTAGGTTAGGTTAGGTAAGCTTAGTTTAGTTTAGTTTAGTTTAGGTTAGGTTAGGTTAGGTTAGGTTAGTTAAGTTCAGTTTAGTTTAGTTTAGTTAAGTTTGGTTTAATTCATAGTTTAGTTTATAGTTTAATTTATAGTTAAGTTTAGTTTAGTTTAGTTTAATTTAGTTTAGTTTAGTTTATTTTAGGATAGCTTATGTTAGGTTAGGTAAGGTTAGTTTAGTTTATAGTTTAATTTATAGTTTAGTTTGGTTTATAGTTTAGTTTATAATTTAGTTTAGTTTAGTTTATAATAGTTTAGTTTAGGTTAGGTTATGTTAGTTTAGTTTAGTTTAGTTTAGGTTAGGTTTGGCTATGTTAAGTTTGGTTAGGTTAGTTTAGGCTAGTTAGTTTAGTTTAGTTTATTATTTAATTTAGTGTAGTTTAGTTTGTAGTTTAGTTTATTTTAGTTTGTAGTTTAATTTAGTTTAGGTTAGGTTAGTTTAGTTTAGTTTCGTTTAATTTAGTTTAGTTTAGTTTATAGTTTAATTAAGTTTAGTTTATAGTTTAATTTATAATTTAGTTTAGTTTAGTTTATCTTTTAGTTTATCGTTTAGTTTAGTTTAGATTAGTTTAGTTTAGGTCAGTTTATGTTAGGTTAAGTTAGATTAGGTTAGTTTAGATTAGTTTATTTTAGTTTATAATTTAGTTTATTTTAGTTTATAGTTTAATTTAGTTTCATTTAGTTTAGTTTAGTTTACTTTAGGTTAGGTTAGGTTAAGTTAATTTAGTTTAGTTTAGGTTAGGTTAGGTAAGTTTAATTTAGTTTAGTTTGGTTTAGTTTAATTTATAGTTTAGTTTATAGTTTTGTTTATAATTTAGTTTAGTTTATAGTTTAATTTAGTTTATTTTAGTTTAGTTTAATTTTGGTTAGGTTAGTTTAGTTTAAATTAGTTTATAGTTTAGATTAGTTTATAGTTTACTTTACAGTTTTGTTTAGTTTAGTTTAGTTTAGTTTAGTTTAGTTTGGGTTAGGTTAGGTTAGGTTAGGCTAGTTTAGTTTAGTTTAGCTTATAGTTTAGTTTAGTTTAGTTTACAGTTTAATTTATCCTTTAGTTTATAGTGTAGTTTATAGTTTAGTTTAATTTAGTGTAGATTAGTTTGGTTTAGTTTAGTATAGTTTAGTTTACTTTAGGTTAGGTTAGATTATGTTAGGTTTGGTTAGCTTACTTTAGTTTAGTTTAGTTTAGGTTAAGTTAGGTTAGGTTAGTTTAGTTGAGTTAACTTTGGTTTAGTTTAGTTTAGTTTAGTTTATAGTTTAGTATATAGTTTAGTTTAGTTAAGTTTATAGTTTAATTTATAATTTAATTTAGTTTAGTTTAGTTTAATTTTGTTTAGAGTAGGTTAGGTTAGGTTAGGTTAGTTTAGTTTAGGTTAGGTTAGGTTATTTTAGGTTAATTTAGTTTAATTGAGTGTAATTTAGTTTAGTTTAGTTTAGTTAATAGTTTAATTTATAGTTTAGTTTAGTTATTTTTTATAGTTTAGTTTAGATAATTTATAGTTTAATTTAGTTAAGTTTAGTTTAATTTAGTTTAGTTTAGTTTGTAGTTTAGTTTAGTTTAGTTTAGTTTAGTTTAGGTAAGTTATGTTAAGTTCGTTTAGTTTAATTTAGTTTAGATTAGGTTAGATTAGATTACGTTAGGGGAGTTAAGTTTAGTTTAGTTGAATTCAGGTTATAGTTTGATTTATAGTTTAGTTTAGTTTACTTTATAGTTTAGTTTAGTTAATTTATAGTTTAATTTACTTTATTTAGTTTAGTATAATTTAGTTTACTTTAGTTTATAGTTTTGTTTTTAGTTTAGTTTAGTTTAGTTTAGTTTAGGTTAGGTTAGGTAAGTTTAGGTTATGTCAGTGTAGTTTAGTTTAGTTTAGCTGAATTTTGTTTAGTTTAGTTTAGTTTAGGTTACGTTAGGTTAGTTTAGTTTAGTTTAGTGATTGTTAGGTTAGGTTAGGTTAGTTTAGTTTAGTTTAGTTTAGTTTATAGTTTAGTTTAGTTTAGTTTATAATTTATTTTATAATTTAGTATACTTTAATTTATAGATTAGTTTATAGTTTAGATAAAATTTTAGTTTAGTTTATTTTAGTTTTGGTTAGGTTACGGAAGGTTAGGTTAGGTTAGGTTAGTTTAGATTAGTTTGGTTTATATAAGGTTAGGTTGGATTAGTTTAGTATAGTTTAGTTTACTTTAGTTTACAGTTTAGTTAAGTTTAATTTATAGTTCAGTTTATAGTTTAGTTTAGTTTAGGTTAGGTTTGGTTAGTTCAGTTTAGTTTAGTTTGGGTTAGGTTAGGTTAGTTTAGTTTAGTTTACAGTTTAGTTTATTCATTAGTTTATAGTGTAATTTATAGTTTAGTTTAATTTAGTATGTTTAGTTTGGTTTATTTTAGTATAGTTTCGTTTACGTTAGGTTATGTTAGATTAGGTTACGTTAGGTTAGCTTACTTTAGTTTAGGTTAGGTTAGGTTAGGTTAGGTTAGGTTAGTTTAGTTTAGTTAAGTTCAGTTTAATTTAGTTTAGTTTAGTTTAGTTTAGTCAATAGTTTAGGTAATCGTTTAGTTTAGTTTAGATTAGTTTAGTTTAGGTCAGTTTAGTTTATGTTAAGTTAGCTTAGGTTAGTTTAAATTAGTTTAGTTTAATTTACTTTACTTTATAATTTAGTTTATTTTAGTTTGTAGTTTAATTTAGATTAGTTTAGTTTAGTTTAGTTTATAGTTTAGTTTAGTTTTCTTTATAGTTAAGCTTATAGTTTAGTATAGTTTAGTTTAGTTTAATTTAGTTTAGCTAAATTTAGTTTAGTTTAGTTTAGTTTAGTTTTGGGTAGGTTATGTTAGGTTAGGTTAGGTTAGTTTAGTTTAGTTTAGGTTAGGTTATGTTTGGAAGGTTAGATTAGGTTAGTTTAGTTTATTTGAATTTAGTTTAGTTTAGGTTAGGTTAGGTAAGGTTAGGTTAGGTTAGGTTAGTTTAGTTTAGTCTAGTTTATGTTAGGTTAGGTTAGTTTAGTTTAGTTTAGTCTAGCTTATGTTTCGCTAGGTTAAGTTAGGTTAGGTTAGTTTAGATTAGTTTAGTTTAGTTTACATTTTAGTTTACTTTAGTTTATTATTTAATTTAGTGTAGTTTAGTTTATAGTTTCGTTTATAGTTTAGTTTGGTTTAGTTTAGTTTTTTTTAGTTTAGCTTAGATTATTTTTAGTTTGTCTTAGGTTAGGTTAGGTGAGATTAGTTTAATTTAGTTGAGTTTAATATAGTTTAGTTTAGTTTATATTTTAGTTTAGTTTAGTCTATAGTTCAATTTATAGTTTAGTTTAGTTTAGTTTTTAGTTTAGGTTATCGTTTATTTTAGTTTAGATTAGTTAAATTTAGGTCAGTTTAGGTTAGGTTAAGTTAGGTTAGGGTAGTTTAGATTAGTTTAGTTTAATTTAGTTTAGTTTATAGTTTAGTTTATTTTAGTTTATAGTTTATTTTGTTTAGTTTAGTGTAGTTTAGTTTGGTTAGGTTAGGTTAGGTTAATTTAGTTTAGTTTAGGTTAGGTAAGTTTAATTTAGTTTAGTTTAATTTATAGTTTATTTTATAGTTTTGTTTATAGTTTAGTTTAGTTTAGTTTAGGTTAGGTTAGGTAAGGTTAGGTTATGTTAGTGCAGTTTAATTTAGTTTAGCTAAGTTTAGTTTAGTTTAGTTTAGTTTAGTTTTGGGTAGGTTAGGTTACGTTAGGTTAATTTAGTTTAGTTTAGTTTAGGTTAGGTTAGGTTAGGTTAGGTTAAGTTAGGTTAGCTTAAATTAGTTCAGTTTAGTATAGTTTAGTTTAGTTTAAAATATAGTACATTTAGTTTATAGTTTAGTTTATAGTTTTGTTTAGTTTAGTTTAGTTTAGTTTATGTTACGTTAGAATAGTTTAGTTTAGTTTAGGTTAGATTACGTTAGGTTAGTGTAGTTTAGTTTAGTTTAGTTTAGTTTAGTTTAGTTGAATTTAGTTTAGTTTAGTTTAGTTTAGGGTAGGTTAGGTTGGTTTAGTTTTAGTATAGTTTAGTTTCAGTTAGGTAAGGTTAGTTTAGTTTAGTTTATAGTTTAGTTTATACTTTAGTTTATATTTAACTTTATAGTTTAGTTTAGTTTAGTGTAGTTTAGTTTGGTTTAGTTTTGTTTAGTTTAGATTTGTTTAGTTTCGTTTGGGTGTGGTTATGTTAGATTAGGTTAGGTTAGGTTAGTTAAGAGTAGTTTAGTTTAGTTTAGTTAGATTTAGTTTAGTTTATAATTTAGTTCAGTTTAGTTTATAGCTTAGTTTATAGTTTAGTTTAGTTTATAGTTTAATTTATAGTTAAGTTTAGTTTAGTTCAGTTTAATTAAGTTTAGCTTAGTTTAGTTTAGTTCAGTTTAGGTTATTTTAGGGTAGCTTATGTTAGGTTAGGTTAGGTTAGTTTAGTTTATAGTTTAATTTATAGTATAGTTTAGTTTATAGTTTAGTTTATAGTTTAGTTTAGTTTAGTTTATAGTAGTATAAGTTAGTTTAGTTTAGGATAGGTTAGGTTAGTTTACTTTAGTTTAGTTTAGGTTAGGTTAGGCTAGGTTAAGTTAGGTTAGGTTAGTTTAGATTAGTTTAGTTTAGTTTAATTTATAGTTTAGTTTACTTTAGTTTATTATTTAATTTAGTTTAGTTTATAGTTTCGTTTACAGTTTAGTTTGGTTTAGTTTAGTTTAATTTAGTTTAGCTTAGTATGTTTAGTTTGTTTTAGGTTAGGTTAAGTTAGGTGAGGTTAGTTTAGTTTAGATGAGTTTAATTTAGTTTAGTTTAGTTTATAGTTTAGTTTAGTTTACTTTAGTTTATAGTTCAATTTATAGTTTAGTTTAGTTCCGTTTATAGTTTAGTTTATCATTTAGTTTAGTTTAGTATAGTTTAGTTTAGGTTAGGTTAGTTTAGGTTAGTTTAGTTTAGGTCAGTTTAGGTTAGGTTAAGTTAGGTTAGGTTAGTTTAGTTTTGTTTATAGTTTAATTTATTTTAGTTTACAGTTTATTGTACAGCTCAGTTTAGTTTAGTTTAGTATAGTATAGTTTACTTTAGTTTATGTTAGGTTAGGTAAGGTTAATTTAGATTATTATTAGTTTAGTTTAGCTTTGTTTATAGTTTACTTTACTTTAGTTTATAGTTTAATTTAGTTTACTTTAGGTTATTTTAATTTGGTTTAGTTTAGTTTAGTTTAATTTAGGTTAGGTTAGGTTAGGTTAGTTTAGTTTAGTATAGGTTATGTTAGGTTAGGTTAGGTTAGTTTAGTTTAGTCTAGTTTAGTTTAGTTTAGTTAAGTTTATAGTTTAGTTCATAGTTTATTTTAGTTTAATATATAGTTTAATTTAGTTTAGTTTAGTTTAATTTAGTTTAATTTAGGTTAATTTAGTTTAGTTTAGTTTAGGTTAGGTTAGGTTAGGTTCGGTTAGGTTAGGTTAGGTTAAGTTAGTTCAGTTTAGAATAGTTTTGTTTAGATTAAAATATAGTATCTTTAGTTTATAGTTGAGTTCATAGTTTTGTTTAGTTTAGTTTAATTTAATTTAGGTTAGGTTATTGTAGTTTAGTTTTGTTAGTCTAGTTTAGGTTAGATTAGGTTAGGTTAGTATAGTTTAGTTTAGTTTAGTTTAGTTGAATTTAGTTTAGTTTAGTTTAGTTTAGGGTAGGTTAGGTTGGTTTAGTTTTAAAATAGTTTAGGTTCAGTTAGGTTAGGTTAGTTTAGTTTAGTTTAGTTTATAGTTTAGTTTATACCTTAGTTTATATTTTAGTTTATAGTTTAGTTTAGTTTAGTGTAGTTTAGTTTGGTTTAGTTTTGTTTAGTTTAGTTTTATTTAGTTTCGTTTAGGTTAGGTTATGTTAGATTAGGTTAGATTAGGTTAGGTAAGCTTAGTTTAGTTTATTTTATTTTAAGTTAGGTTAGGTTAGGTTAGGTTAGGTTAGTTAAGATTAGTTTAGTTTAGTTTAGTTAGGTTTAGTTTAGTTTATAATTTAGTTCAGTTTAGTTTATAGCTTAGTTTATAGTTTAGTTTAGTTTATAGTTTAATTTATAGTTAAGTTTAGTTTAGTTTAGTTTAATTAAGTTTAGCTTAGTTTAGTTTAGTTCAGTTTAGGTTATTTTAGGGTAACTTATGTTAGGTTAGGTTAGGTTAGTTTAGTTTATAGTTTAATTTTTAGTTTAGTTTAGTTTATAGTTTTGTTTATAGTTTAGTTTAGTTTATAATAGTTTAAGTTAGTTTAGTTTAGGTTAAGTTAGGTTAGTTTACTTTAGTTTAGTTTAGGTTAGGTTGGGCTAGGTTAAGTTAGGTTAGGTTAGTTTAGATTAGTTTAGTTTAGTTTAATTTATAGTTTAATTTACTTTAGTTTATTATTTAATTTAGTTTAGTTTAGTTTATAGTTTCGTTTACAGTTTAGTTTCGTTTAGTTTAGTTTAATTTAGTTTAGCTTAGATTAGTTTAGTTTGTTTTAGGTTAGGTTAAGTTAGGTGAGGTTAGTTTAGTTTAGATGAGTTTAATTTAATTTAGTTTAGTTTATAGTTTAGTTTAGATTACTTTAGTTTATAGTTCAATTTATAGTTTAATATAGTTTATAGTTAAGTTTATCGTTTAGTTTAGTTTAGTTTAGTTTAGTATAGTTTAGGTTAGGTTAGGTTAGTTTAGATTAGTTTAGTTATGGTCAGTTTAGGTTAGGTTAAGTTAGGTTAGGTTAGTTTAGTTTTGTTTATAGTTTAGTTTATTTTAGTTTACAGTTTATTGTACAGCTCAGTATAGTTTAGTTTAGTATAGTATAGTTTACTTTAATTTAGGTTAGGTTGGGTTAGTTTAGTTTAGTTTATAGTTAGTTTAGTTTAGTTTACAGTTTAGTTTATCCTTTAGTTTATAGTGTAGTTTACAGTTTAGTTTAATTTAGTGTAGTTTAGTTTGGTTTAGTTTAGTATAGTTTAGTTTACTTTAGGTTAGGTTAGCTTATGCTAGGTTTGGTTACCTTACTTTGGTTAGGTTTAGTTTAGGTTAGGTTATGTTAGTTTAGTTTAGTTAACTTTGGTTTAGTTTAGTTTATTTTAGTTTAGTTTATAGTTTAGTATATAGTTTAGTTTAGTTAAGTTTATAGTTTAATTTATAATTTATTTTAGATTAGTTTAATTTAGTTTAGAGTAGGTTAGGTTAGGTTAGGTTAGTTTAGTTTAGTTTAGGTTAGGTAAGGTTAGGTTAGGTTATTTTAGTTTAGTTGAGTTTAATTTAGCTGAATTTTGTTTAGTTTAGAGTAGGTTAGGTTAGGTTAGGTTAGTTTAGTTTAGTTTAGTATAGGTTATGTTAGATTATTTTAGTTTAATTCAGTTTAGTTTAGTTTAGTTTATAGTTTAATTTGTAGTTATTTTTATAGTTAATTTAGTTTAGTTTAGGTTAAATTATGTTAATTTACTTTAGTTTAGTTTAGGTTAGGTTAGGTTGGGTTAGGTTAGTGTAGTTTAATTTAGTTTAGTTGAATTTAGTTTAGTTTATTTTAGTTTAGGTTACGTTAGGTTAGTTTAGTTTAGTTTAGTGTAGTTTAGTTTTGTTTAGGTTAGGTTAGGTTAGGTTAGTTTAGTTTAATTTAGTTTAGGTTAAGTAAGGTTAGGTTAGGTTTGGTTAGGTTAGTTTAGTTTAGTTTAGTTTATAAATTAGTTTATAGTTTAGTTTAGTTTAGTTTAGTGTGGGTTAGGTTAAGTAAGGTTAGGTTAGTTTAGTTTAGTTTAGTTTATACTTTAGTTTAGTTTATAGTGTAGTTTAGTTTAGTTTATAATAGTTTAGTTTAGGTTAAGTTAGGTTAGTTTAGTTTAGTTTAGTTTAGGTTAGATTTGGCTGGGTTAAGTTAGGTTAGGTTAGTTTAGGCTAGTTTAGTTTAGTGTAGTTTATAGTTTAGTTTACTTTAGTTTTTTATTTAATTTAGTGTAGTTTAGTTTATAGTTTAGTTTATAGTTTAGTTTATTTTAGTTTGTAGTTTAATTTAGTTTTGTTTAATTTAGTTTAGTTTGGGTTAGGTTAGTTTAGTTTAGTTTCGTTTAATTTAGTTTAGTTCAGTTTATAGTTTAGTTATGTTTAGTTTATAGTTTAATTTATAATTTAGTTTAGTTTAGTTTATCTTTTAGTTTATCGTTTAGTTTAGTTTAGATTAGTTTAGTTTAGGTCAGTTTAGGTTAGGTTAAGTTAGGTTAGGTTAGTTTAGATTAGTTTAGTTTAGTTTAGTTTATAGTTTAGTGTATTTTAGTTTACAGTTTAATTTAGTTTAATTTAGTTTAGTTTAGTTTACTTTAGGTTAGGTTAGGTTAGGTTAATTTAGTTTAGTTTAGGTTAGGTTAGGTAAGTTTAATTTAGTTTAGTTTGGTTTAGTTTAATTTATAATTTAGTTTATAGTTTTGTTTATAGTTTAGTTTGGTTTATAGTTTAATTTAGTTTAGATTAGTTTAGTTTAATTTAGGTTAGGTTAGTTTACTTTAGTTTATTTTAGTTTATAATTTAGATTAGTTTAGTTTACAGGTTAGCTTATCCTTTAGTTTATAGTGTAGTTTATAGTTTAGTTTAATTTAGTGTAGTTTAGTTTGGTGTAGTTTAGTATAGTTTTGTTTACCTTAGGTTAGGTGAGATTATGTTAGGTCAGGTTAGCTTACTTTAGATTAGTTTAGGTTAGGTTAGATTAGGTTAGTTTAGTTAACTTTGGTTTAGTTTAGTTTAGTTAGTTTAGTTTATAATTTAGTTTATAGTTATGTTTAGTTTAGTTTATAGTTTAATTTATAATTTAGTGTAGTTTAGTTTGGTTTAGTTTAATTTAATTTTGAGTATGTTAGGTTAGGTTAGATTAATTTAGTTTAGTTGAGTTTAATTTAGTTTAGTTTAGTTTAGTTTATAATTTAATTTATAGTTTAGTTTAGTTTACTTTATAGTTTAGTTTAGTTAATTTATAGTTTAATTTAGTTTAATTTAGTTTAGTTTAGTTTATAGTTTTGTTTATAGTTTAGTTTAGTTTAGTTTAGGTTAAGTTATGTTAGGTTCGTTTAGTTTAATTTAGTTTAGATTAGGTTACGTTAGATTAGGTTAGGGTAGTTAAGTTTAGTTTAGTTGAATTTAGTTTATAGTTTAATTTATAGTTTAGTTTAGTTTACTTTATAGTTTAGTTTAGTTAATTTACAGTTTAATATACTTTAGTTTAGTCGAGTTTAATTTAGTTTACTTTAATTTATAGTTTTGTTTATAGTTTAGTTTAGTTTAGTTTAGGTTAATTTCTGTTAGGTTAGTTTAGTTTAGATTAGGTTATGTTAGGTTGGGTTAGGCTAGTGTAGTTTAGTTTAGTTTAGTTTAGGTTGGGTTAGTTTAGTTTAGGTTAGGTTAGGTTAAGTTAGGTTAGTTTAGTTTAGTATAGTTTAGTTTAGTTTAGTTTATAGTTTAGTTTATTTTATGGTTTAGTTTATAGTTTTGTTTAGTTTAGTTTAGTTTAGTTAGTTTAGGTTAGGTTAGGTTAGTTTAGAGTAGTTTAGTTTAGGTTAGGTTATGATAGGTTAGTGCTGTTTAATTTAATTTAGTTTAGTTTAGTTGAATTTAATTTATTTTAGTTAGGTCAGTTTAGGTAAGTTAGGTTAGTTTAGTTTAGTATAGGTTAGGTTAGGTTAGGTTGGGTTAAGTTAGTGTAGTTTCATTTAGTTTGGTTTATTTTAGTTTAGTTTAATATGAGGTTCCGTTTAGTTTAGTTTGGTTTAATTTAGTTTAGTATATATTTTAGTTGAGTTTAGGTTAGTTTAGTTGAGTTTAGTTTAGTTTAGTTTAGTTTAGGTTAGGTTAGGTTAGGTTGGATTAACTTTGTTTAGGATAGGTTATGTTAGATTAGGTTAGGTTAGTTTGGTTTAGTTTAGTCTAGTTAAGTTTAGTTTAGTTTATACTTTAGTTTAGTTTACTTTATTTTATAGTTTAGTTAAGTTTTGTTTATATATTAGTTTGCAGTTTAGTATGTTTAGTTTAGTTTAATTTAGTTTAGCTAAGTTTAGTTTAGTTTAGTTTATAGTTTAATTTATAATTTAGTTTAGTTTTGTTTAAATTAGTTTAGGTTAGGTTAGGTTAGTTTAATTTAGTTGAGTTTAATTTAGTTTAGTTTAGTTTATAGTTTAATTTATAGTTTAGTTTAGTTTACTTTATAGTTATTTTAGATAATTTATAGTTTAATTTAGTTAAGTTTAGTTTAATTTAGTTTAGTTTAGTTTAGTTTGTAGTTTAGTTTAGTTTAGTTTAGTTTAGTTTAGGTTAAGTTATGTTTGGTTCGTTTAGTTTAATTTAGTTTAGATTAGGTTAGATTAGATTACGTTAGGGCAGTTTAGTTTAGTTTAGTTGAAAATAGGTTATAGTTTGATTTATTGTTTAGTTTAGTTTACTTTATAATTTAGTATAGTAAAATTATAGTTTAATTTACTTTAGTTTAGTTTAGTTTAATTTAGTTTACTTTAGTTTATAGTTTTGTTTATAGTTTAGTTTAGTTTAGTTTAGGTTAGGTAAAGTAAGGTTAGTTTAGGTTAGATTAGTGTAGTTTAGTTTAGTTTAGCTGAATTTTGTTTAGTTTAGTTTAATTTAGGTTACGTTAGGTTAGCTTAGTTTAGTTTAGTGTATGTTAGGTTAGGTTAGGTTAGTTTAGTTTAGTTTAGTTTAGTTTATAGTTTAGTTTAGTTTAGTTTATAATTTATTTTATAATTTAGTTTAGTTTTGTTTTTAGTTTAGTTTGCAGTTTAGTTTACTTTAGTTTAGTTAAAATTTTAGTTTAGTTTATTTTAGTTTAGGTTAGGTTACTGAAGTTTAGGTTAGGTTAGGTTAGGTTAGTTTAGATTAGTTTGGTTTATGTAAAGTTAGGTTAGGTTAGTTTAGTATAGTTTAGTTTACTTTTGTTTACATTTTAGTTAAGTTTAGTTTATAGTTCAGTTTATAGTTTAGTTTAGTTTACGTTAGGTTGGGTTAGTTCAGTTTAGTTTAGTTTGGGTTAGGTTAGGTTAGTTTAGTTTAGTTTACAGTTTAGTTTATTCTTTAGTTTATAGTGTAGTTTATAGTTTAGTTTAATTTAGTGTAGTTTAGTTTGGTTCATTTTAGTATAGTTTCGTTTACTTTAGGTTATGTTAGATTAGGTTAGGTTAGGTTAGCTTACTTTAGTTTAGTTTAAGTTAGGTTAGTTTAGTTTAGTTAAGTTTAGTTTAATTTAGTCTAGTTTAGTTTAGTTTAGTGTATAGTTTAGGTAATCGTTTAGTTTAGTTTAGATTAGTTTAATTTAGGTCAGTTTAGTTTAGGTTAAGTTAGCTTAGGTTAGTTTAGATTAGTTTAGTTTAATTTACTTTAGTTTATAATTTAGTTTATTTAAGTTTGTACTTTAATTTAGATTAGTTTAGTTTAGTTAAGGTTGGGTTATGTTAGATTAGGTTAGATTAGGTTAGTTTTGTTTAATTTAGTCTAGTTAAATTTAGTTTAGTTATACTTTGGTTTAGTTTAGTTTAGTTTATAGATTAGTTTAGTTTTCTTTATAGTTAAGTTTATAGTTTAGTATAGTTTAGTTTAATTTAGTTTAGCTAAGTTTAGTTTAGTTTAGTTTAGTTTAGTTTTGGGTAGGTTATGTTAGGTTAGGTTAGTTTAGTTTAGTTTAGGTTAGGTTAGGTTAGGTTAGGTTAGTTTAGTTTAGTTGAGTTTAGTTTAGTTTAGGTTAGGTTAGGTAAGGTTAGGTTAGGTAATGTTAGGTTAGTTTAGTTTAGTCTAGTTTATGATAGGTTAGGTTAGTTTAGTTTAGTTTAGTCTAGGTTAGGTTTCGCTAGGGTAAGTTAGGTTAGGTTAGTTTGGATTAGTTTAGTTTAGTTTATATTTTAGTTTACTTTAGTTTATTATTTAATTTAGTGTAGTTTAGTTTATAGTTTCGTTTATAGTTTAGTTTGGTTTAGTTTAGTTTTTTTTAGTTTAGCTTAGATTAGTTTAGTTTGTCTTAGGTTAGGTTAGGTTAGGTAAGATTAGTTTAAATTAGTTGAGTTTAATTTGGTTTAGTTTAGTTTATATTTTAGTTTAGTATAGTCTATAGTTCAATTTATAATTTAGTTTAGTTTAGTTTTTAGTTTAGGTTATCGTTTAGTTTAGTTTAGATTAGTTTAGTTTAGGTCAGTTTAGGTTTGGTTAAGTTAGGTTAGGTTAGTTTAGATTAGTTTAGTTTAATTTAGTTTAGTTAATAGTTTAGTTTATTTTAGTTTATAGTTTAATTTAGTTTAGTTTAGTTTAGTGTAGTTTAGTTTGGTTAGGTTAGGTTAGGTTAATTTAGTTTAGTTTAGGTTAGGTTAGGTAAGTTTAATTTAGTTTAGTTTAATTTATAGTTTATTTTATAGTTTTGCTTATAGTTTAGTTTATAGTTTAATTTAGTTTAGTTTAGTTTAGTTTAGTATAGTATAACTTGGGTTAGGTTAGGTTAGTTTAGTTTAGTTTAGTTAAGGTTAGGTTAGGTTAGGTTAGGTTAATTTATTTTAGTATAGTTTAGTTTAGTTTATTTTAGTTTAGTTTATAGTTTAGTTTACAGTTTAGGTTAGTTTAGTTTAGTTTAGTTTGGGTTAGGTTAGGTTAGGTCAGTTTAGTTTAGTTTAGTTTATAGTTTAGTTTAGTTTTGTTTATAATAGTTTAGTTTAGTTTAGTTTAGGTTATATTAGGTTAGTTTAGTTTAGTATAGGTTAGATTAAGTTAGGTTAAGTTAGGTTAGTTAGGTTTAGTTTAGTTTAGTTTATAGTTTAGTTTAGTTTAGTTTAGTTTGTAGTTTAGTTTATACTTTAGTTTATATTTTAGTTTATAGTTTAGTTTAGTTAAGTGTTGTTTATTTTGGTTTAGTTTTGTTTAGTTTAGTTTAAATTAGTTTCGTTTAGGTTAGGTTAGGTAAGTTTAGGTTAGGGTGGGTTAGGTTAGTTTAGTTCAGTCTAGTTTATGTTAGGGTAGGTTAGTTTAGTTTATTCAGGTTTTGTTTATAGTTTAGTTTACTTTAGTTTATAGTTTAGTTCATAGTTTATTTTAGTTTAATAAATAGTTTAAATTAGTTTAGTTTAGTTTAGTTTAGTTTAGGTTAATTTAGTTTAGTTTAGTTTAGGTTAGGTTAGGTTAGGTTAGGTTAAGTTAGTTCAGTTTAGTATATTTTAGTATAGTTTAAAATATAGTATCTTTAGTTTATAGTTTAGTTCATAGTTTTGTTTAGTTTAGTTTAGGTTAGGTTAGAGTAGTTTAGTTTAGTTTAGTTTAGTTTAGGTTAGATTAGGTTAGGTTAGTGTAGTTTAGTTTAGTTTAGTTTAGTTGAATTTAGTTTAGTTTAGTTTAGGGTAGGTTAGGTTGGTTTAGTTTTAGTATAGTTTAGGTTCAGTTAGGTAAGGTTAGTTTAGTTTAGTTTAGTATACTTAAGTTTATTATTTAATTTAGTTTAGTTTAGTTTATAGTTTCGTTTATAGTTTAGTTTGGTTTAGTTTAGTTTAATTTATTTTAACTTAGATTAGTTTAGTTATTTTTAGGTTGGGTTAGGTTAGGTGAGGTTAGTTTAGTTCAGTTTAGTTTAATTTAGTTTAGTTTAGTTTATAGTTTAGTTTAGTTTATTTTATAGTTCAATTTATAGTTTAGTTTAGTTTATTTTATCGTTTAGTTTAGTTTAATATAGTTTAGTTTAGGTTAGAGTAGGTTAGTTTAGATTAGTTTAGTTTAGCGCAGTTTAGGTTAGGTTAAGTTACGTTATTTCGTTTGGTTTAGTTTAGTTTAGTTTATAGTTTAGTTTAGTTTAAAGTTTATTTTATAGTTTAGTTTATAGTTTAGTTTAGATTAGTGTAGTTTAGTTTGGTTTAGTTTATTTTAGTTTAGTTCAGTTTAGTTTCGTTTAGCTTAGGTTATGTTATATTAGGTGAGCTTAGGTTAGCTTAGTTTACCCTAGTTTAGTTTAGGTTAAGAAAGGTTAGAATAGGTTAGTTAAATTTAGTTTAGTTTAGTTTAGTTAGGTTTAGTTTAGTTATAGTTTAGTTTATAGTTTAGTTTAGATTATAATTTAATTTATAGTTTAGTTTAGTTTAGTTTAATTTAGTTTAGCTTTCTTTAGTTTCCCTTAGATTACTTTAGTTTAGGATATGTTAGGTTAGGTTAGTTTAGTTTAGTTTAGTTTAATTAAGGTTAATTTAGTTTAATTTAGTTTAGTTTAGGTTAGGTTAGTTTAGTTTAGTATTATTTAATTTAGTTTAAAATATAGTATCTTTAGTTTATAGTTTAGTTCATAGTTTTGTTTAGTTTAGTTTAGTTTAGGTTAGGTTAGAGTAGTTTAGTTTAGTTTAGTTTAGTTTAGGTTAGAATAGGTTAGGTTAGTGTAGTTGAATTTAGTTTAGTTTTGTTTAGTTTAGTTTAGGTTAGGTTAGGTTAGGTTAGTTTAGTTTAGTATAGGTTAGGTTAAGTTAGGTTAGCTTAGTTTAGTTTATAGTTTAGTTTAGTTTAGTTTAGTTTATAGTGTGGTTTATACTTTAGTTTATATTTTAGTTTATAGTTTAGTTTAGATTAGTGTAGTTTAGTTTGGTTTAGTTTGGTTTAGTTTAGTTTAAATTAGTTTCGCTTAGGTTAGGTTAAGTTAGAATAGGTTAGGTTAGGTAAGCTTAGTTTAGTTTAGTTTAGGTTAGGTTAGGTTAATTTATGTTAGGTTAGTTTAGTTTAGTTTAGTTTAGGTTACGTTAGGTTAGGTTAGGTTAGGTTAGTGTAGTTTAGTTTAGTTTAGCTGAATTTTGTTTATCTTAGATTAGTTTAGGTTATGTTAGGTTAGTTTAGTTTAGTTTAGTTTAGTTTAGTGTATGTTAGGTTAGGTTAGTTTAATTTAGTTTAGTTTATTTTAGTTTATAGTTTAGTTTAGTTTAGTTTATAATTTATTTTATAATTTAGTATACTTTAGTTTATAGATTAGTTTTTAGTTTAGTTAATATTTTAGTTTATTTTAGTTTACGTTAGGTTAGGGAAGTTTAAGTTAGGTTAGGTTAGGTTAGTTTAGTTTAGTTTAGTTTATGTAAGGTTAGGTTAGGTTAGTTTGGTATAGTTTAGTTTAGTTTTGTTTTGTATATATTTAGTTTAGTTTATTTCATTGTTCAGTTTATAGTTTAGTTTAGTTTAGTTTAGTTTAGGTTGGGTTAGTTTAGTTTAGTTTAGGTTAGGTTAGCTTAAGTTAGGTTAATTTAGTTTAGTATAGTTTAGTTTAGTTTAGTTTATAGTTTAGTTCATTTTATTTTATAGTTTAGTTTATAGTTTTGTTTAGTTTAGTTTAGTTTAGTTAATTTAGGTTAGGTTAGGTTAGGTTAGAGTAGTTTAGTTTAGGTTAGATTATGATAGGTTAGTGCAGTTTAATTTAATTTTGTTTAGTTTAGTTGAATTAAATTTAGTTTAGTTAGGTCAGTTTAGGTAAGTTAGGTTAGTTTAGTTTATTATAGGTTAGGTTACGTTAGGTAAGTTTAATTCAGTTTAGTTTAGTTTAGTTTATATTTTAATTTATAGTTTTGCTTATAGTTATTTAGTTTTGTTTAGATAAGTTTAGTTTAGGTTAAATTATGTTAGGTTAGTTTAGTTTAGTTTAGTTTAGGTTAGGTTAGGTTGGGTTAGGTTAGTGAAGTTTCATTTAGTTTAGTTTATTTTAGTTTAGTTTAGTATGTAGTTCAGTTCAGTTTTGTTTCGTTTAATTTAGTTTAGTTTATAGTTTAGTTGAGTTTAGGTTAGTTTAGTTGAGTTTAGTTTAGTTTAGGTTAGGTTAGGTTAGTTTAGTTTAGTTTAGGATAGGTTATGATAGATTAGGTTAGGTTAGGTTAGTTTGGTTTAGATTAGTCTAGTTAAGTTTAGTTTAGTTTATACTGTAGTTTAGTTTAGTTTATTTTATAGTTTAGTTATGTTTTGTTTATAGTTTAGTTTGCAGTTTAGTATAGTTTAATTTAGTTTAGCTAAGTTTAGTATAGTGTAGTTTAGTTTAGTTTATAGTTTAATTTATAATTTAGTTTAGTTTAGTTTAGTTTAATTTAGTTTAGAGTATGTTAGGTTAGGTTAGGTTAGTTAGGTTTAGTTTAGTTTAGTTTAGGTTAGGTTAGGTTAGGTTAGGTTAGTTTAATTTATTTGAGATTAATTTAGTTTAGTTTATAGTTTAATTTATAGTTTAGTTTAGTTTACTTTATAGTTTAGTTTAGTTAATTTATAGTTTAATTTAGTATAGTTTAGTTTAATTTAGTTTCATTTAGTTTATAGTTTTGTTTATAGTTTAGCTTAGATTAGTTTAGTGTAGTTTAGTTTAGGTTAAGTTATGTTAGGTTAGTTTAGTTTAGTTTAGTTCAGGTTCGTTTAGGTTAGGATAGGTAAGTTTAATTTAGTTCAGTTTAGTTTAGTTAAGTTTAGTTCATAGTTTAGTTTATAGTTTAGTATGTAGTTTAGTTTAGTTTAGTTTAGTTTAGGTTAAGTTATGTTAAGTTCGTTTAGTTTAATTTAGTTTAGATTAGGTTAGGTTAGGTTAGGTTAGGGTATTTAAGTTTAGTTTAGGCAAATGTAGTTTAGTTTAGTTCAGTTTAGTTTAGTTTATTTTATAGTTTAGTTTTGTTTTGTTGATAGTTTTGTTTGCAGTTTAGTATAGTTTAGTTTAGTTTAATTTAGATTAGGTTAAGTAAGGTTAAGGTTAGGTTAGTTTAGTTTAGTTTATGTTAGGTTAGGTTAGTTTAGTTTAGTTTTGTTTATAGTTTAGTTTAATTTATTTTATAATTTAGTTTATAGTTTAGTTTAGTTTAGTTTGTAGTTTAATTTAGTTTAGTTTAGTTTAGTTTAGTTTACTTTAGTTTAGGTTAGGTTAGGTTAGTTTAGTGTAGTATAGTTTAGTTTAGTTTAAAATATAGTATCTTTAGTTTATAGTTTAGTTC
Organism: Metallyticus violacea; assembly: GCA_030762175.1. NCBI lineage: Eukaryota > Metazoa > Arthropoda > Insecta > Mantodea > Metallyticidae > Metallyticus > Metallyticus violacea. The sequence continues at coordinate 96,648,758 of CM060835.1, read as the reverse complement.
ATAGTTTTGTTTAGTTTAGTTTAGTTTAGGTTAGGTTAGAGTAGTTTAGTTTAGTTTAGTTTAGGTTAGAATATTTTAGGTTAGTGTAGTTTAGTTTAGTTTAGTTGAATTTAATTTAGTTTTGTTCAGTTTAGTTTAGGTTATGTTAGGTTAGTTTAGTTTAGTATAGGTTAGGTTAAGTTAGGTAATGGTAGTTTAGTTTATAGTTTAGTTTAGTTTAGTTTAGTTTATAGTGTAGTTTATACTTTAGATTATATTTTAGTTTATAGTTTAGTTTATTTTAGTGTAGTTTAGTTTGGTTTAGTTTGGATTAGATTAGTTTAAATTAGTTTCGTTTAGGTTAGGTTATGTTACATTAGGTTATGTTAGGTAAGCTTAGTTTAGTTTAGTTTAGTTTATGTTAGGTTAGGTTAGGTTAGGTTAGGTTAGTTAACTTCAGTTTAGTTTAGTTTAGTTAAGCTTAGTTTATAGCTTAGTTTATAGTCTAGTTTAGTTTATAATTTAATTTATAGTTAAGTTTAGTTTAGTTTAATTTAGTTTAGTTTAGTTTATTTTAGGGTATCTTATGTTAGGTTAGGTTAGGTTAATTTAGTTTATAGTTTAATTTATAGTTTAGTTTAGTTTAGTTTATAGTTTAGTTTAGTTTATAATAGTTTAGTTTATGTTAGGTTAGGTTAGGTTAGTTTAGTTTAGTTTAGTTTAGGTTAGGTTTCGCTAGGTTAAGTTAGGTTGGGTTAGTTTACATTAGTTTATATTAATTTAGTTTATAGTTTAGTTTACTTTAGTTTATTATTTAATTTAGTGTAGTTTAGTTTATAGTTTCGTTTATAGTTTAGTTTGGTTTAGTTTAGTTTTTTTGTTTAGCTTAGATTAGTTTAGTTTATCTTAGGTTAGGTTAGGTGAGATTAGTTTAATTTAGTTGAGTTTAATTTAGTTTATTTAAGTTTATAGTTTAGTTTAGTTTAGTCTATAGTTCAATTTATAATTTAGTTTAGTTTAGTTTATAGTTTAGGTTATCGTTTAGTTTAGTTTAGATTAATTTAGTTTAGGTCAGTTTAGGTTAGGTTAACTTAGGTTAGGTTAGTTTAGATTAGTTTAGTTTAATTTAGTTTTGTTTATAGTTTAGTTTATTTTAGTTTATAGTTTAATTTAGTTTAGTTTAGTTTAGTGTAGTTTAGTTTAGGTTAGGCTAGGTTAGGTTAATTTAGTTTAGTTTACATTAGGTTAGGTAATTTTAGTTTAGTTTGTTTGGTTTTGTTTAATTTTTAGTTTATTTTATAGTTTTGTTTATTGTTTAGTTTAGTTTATACTTTAATTTAGATTAGTTTAGTTTAGTTTAGTTAAGTTTAATTTAGGTTTTTTTAGGTTAGTTTAGTTTAGTTTAGTTTAGGTTAGGTTAATTTACTTTAGTATAGTTTAGTTTAGTTTATTTTAGTTCAGTTTATAGTTTACTTTACAGTTTAGTTTAGTTTAGTTTGGGTTAGGTTAGGTTAGGTTAGTTTAGTTTAGTTTAGTTTAAAGTTTAGTTTAGTTTAGTTTACAGTTTAGCTTATCGTTTAGAATATAGTGTAGTTTATAGTTTAGTTTAATTTAGTGTAGTTTAGTTTGGTGTAGTTTAGTATAGTTTTGTTTACCTTAGGTTAGGTGAGATTATGTTAGGTTAGGTTAGCTTACTTTAGTTTAGTTTAGTTTAGGTTAGGTTAGATTAGGTTAGTTTAGTTAACTTTGGTTTAGTCTAGTTTAGTTAGTTTAGTTTATAATTTAGTTTATAGTTATGTTTTGTTTAGTTTATAGTTTAATTTATAATTTAGTTTAGTTTAGTTTAGTTTAGTTTAGTTTAATTTAGTTTAGAGTAGGTTAGGTTAGGTAAGGTTAATTTAGTTTAGTTGTGTTTAATTTAGTTTAGTTTAATTTAGTTTATAATTTAATTTATAGTTTAGTTAATTTACTTTATAGTTTAGTTTAGTTAATTTATAGTTTAATTTAGTTTAGTTTAGTTTAATTTAGTTTAGTTTAGTTTAGAGTTTTGTTTATAGTTTAGTTTATTTTAGGTTAAATTATGTTAAGTTCGTTTAGTTTAATTTAGTTTTGATTAGGTTACGTTATATTAGGTTAGGGTAGTTAAGTTTAGTTTAGTTGCATTTAGTTTATAGTTTAATTTATAGTTAAGTTTAGTTTACTTTATAGTTTAGTTTAGTTAATTTACAGTTTAATTTATTTTAGTTTAGTCTAGTTTAATTTAGTTTACTTTATTTATAGTTTTGTTTATAGTTTAGTTTAGTTTATAGTTTAGTTTACAATTTTATTTAGTTTAGTTAAGTTTAGTTTAGTTTGGGTTAGGTTGGGTTAGGTTAGGTTAGTTTAGTTTAGTTTAGTTTATAGTTTAGTTTAATTTAGTTTACAGTTTAGTGTATCCTTTAGTTTATAGTGTAGTTTATAGTTTAGTTTAATTTAGTGTAGTTTAGTTTGGTTTAGTTTAGTATAGTTTTGTTTACTTTAGGTTAGGTGAGATTATGTTAGGTTAGGTTCGCTTACTTTAGTTTAGTTTAGTTTAGTTTAGGTTAGGTTAGGTTAGGTTATGTTAGGTTAGTTTAGTTAACTTTGGTTTAGTTTAGTTTAGTTTATAGTTTAGTTTATAGATTAGTTTAGTTTAGTTTAGTTTATTGTTTAATTTAGTTTTGTTTATAGTTTAGTTTATAGTTTAGTATAGTTTAGTTTAGTTTAATTTAGTTTATCTATTTTTAGTTTAGTTTAGTTTAGTTTTGGGTAGGTTATGTTAGGTTAGGTTAGATTAGTTGAGTTTAGTTTAGTTTCGGTAGGCTTAAGTAAGGTTAGGTTAGGTTAGTTTAGGTTAGTTTTGTTTAGTCTAGTTTATGTTAGGTTAGGTTAGTTTAGTTTAGTTTAATTTTGTTTATATTTTAGTTTAGTTTAGTTTATAGTTTAGTTTACAGTTTAGTTAAATTCATTATATAGTTTAATTTAGTTTAGTTTAGTTTAGTTAGGTTTAGTTTAATTTAGGTTAATTTAATTTAGTTTAGTTTAGGTTAGGTTAGGTTAGGTTAGGTTACGTTAGGTTAGTTTAGTTTAGTATATTTAAGTTTAGTTTAAAATATAGTATCTTTAGTCTATAGTATAGTTCATAGTTTTGTTTAGTTTAGTTTAGTTTAGGTTAGGTTGGAGTAGTTTAGTTAGTTTAGTTTAGTTTAGGTTAGTTTAGGTTAGATTAGTGTAGTTTAGTTTAGTTTAGTTTAGTTGAATTTAATTTAATTTAATTTAGTTTAGTTTAGTATAGGTTAGGTTAAGTTAGGTTAGGTTAGTTTAGTTTAGTTTCGTTTAGTTTAGTTTATAGTTTAGTTTATTGTTTAGTTTATACTTTAGTTTATTTTTTGGTTTAAGTTTAGTTTAGTTTAGTTTCGTTTAGGTTAGGTTATGTTAGATTAGGTTAGGATAGGTAAGCTTACTTTAGTTTAGTTTATTTAGTTTAGGTTAGGTTAGGTTAGTTAAGTTTAGTTTAGTTTAGTTTATTTAAGTTTAGTTTAGTTTATAGTTTAGTTCAGTTTAGTTTACAGCTTGGTTTACAGTTTAGTTTACTTTAGTTTATAGTTTAATATATATTTAAGTTTAGTTTAGTTTAGTTTAATTTAGTTTAGCTTAGTTTAGTTTAGTTTAAATTAGTTTATTTTAGGGTAGATTACTTTCGGTTTGGTTAGGTTAGTTTAGTTTATAGTTTAATTTATAGTTTAGTTTGGTTTATATTTAAGTTTATAGTTTAGTTTAGTTTAGTTTATAATAGTTTAGTTTAGTTTAGTTCAGTTTAGTTTAGTTTTCTTAAGTTTAGTTTAGTTTATAGTTTAGTTCAGTTTAGTTTATAGCTTAGTTTATAGATTAGTTTAGTTTATAGTTTAATTTATAGTTAAGTTTAGTTTAGTTAAGTTTAATTCAGTTTAGTTTAGTTTATTTTAGGGTAGCTTATGTTAGGTTATGTTAGGTTAGAATAGTTTATAGTTTAGTTTAGTTTATAGTTTAGTTTATAATAGTTTAGTTTAGGTTAGGTTAGATTAGGTTAGTTTAGTTTAGTTTGGTTTAGGTTAGGTTTGGCTAGGTTAAGTTAGGTTAGGTTAGTTTAGTTTAATTTAGTTTAGATTAGGTTACGTTAGATTAGGTTAGGGTAGTTAGGTTTAGTTTAGTTGAATTTAGTTTATAGTTTAATTTATAGTTTAGTTTAGTTTACTTTATAGTTTAGTTTAGTTAATTTATAGTTTAATTTAGTTTAGTTTAGTCTAGTTTAATTTAGTTTACTTTAGTTTATAGTTTTGTTTATAGTTTAGTTTATTTTAGGTTAATTTATGTTAGGTTAGTTTAGTTTAGTTTAGTTTAGGTTAGGTTAGGTTAGTTTAGGTTAGTGTAGTTTAATTTAGTTTAGCTGAATTTTGTTTAGTTTACTTTATTTTAGGTTACGTTAGGTTAGTTTAGTTTAGTTTAGTTTAGTGTATGTTAGGTTAGGTTAGTTTAATTTAATTTAGTTTATTTTAGTTTATAGTTTAGTTTAGTTTAGTTTATAATTTATTTTATAATTTAGTATACTTTAGTTTATAGATTAGTTTATAGTTTAGTTAATATTTTAGTATATTTTAGTTTACGTTAGGCTAGGGAAGTTTAAGTTAGGTTAGGTTAGGTTAGTTTAGTTTAGTTTAGTTTATGTAAGGTTAGGTTAGGTTAGTTTGGTATAGTTTAGTTTAGTTTTGTTTATATTTAGTTTAGTTTATTTCATTGTTCAGTTTATAGTTTAGTTTAGTTTAGTTTAGTTTAGTTTAGGTTGATTTAGTTTAGTATAGTTTAGGTTAGGTTAGCTTAAGTTAGGTTAATTTAGTTTAGTATAGTTTAGTTTAGTTTAGTTTAGTTTATAGTTTAGTTCATTTTATTTTATAGTTTAGTTTATAGTTTTGTTTAGTTAAGTTTAGTTTAGTTAATTTAGGTTAGGTTAGGTTAGGTTAAAGTAGTTTAGTTTAGGTTAGATTATGAAAGGTTAGTGCAGTTTAATTTAATTTTGTTTAGTTTAGTTGAATTAAATTTAGTTTAGTTAGGTCAGTTTAGGTAAGTTAGGTTAGTTTAGTTTATTATAGGTTAGGTTACGTTAGGTAAGTTTAATTCAGTTTAGTTTAGTTTAGTTTATAGTTTAATTTATAGTTTTGCTTATAGTTATTTAGTTTTGTTTAGATAAGTTTAGTTTAGGTTAAATTGTGTTAGGTTACTTTAGTTTAGTTTAGTTTAGGTTAGGTTAGGTTGGGTTAGGTTAGTGAAGTTTCATTTAGTTTAGTTTATTTTAGTTTAGTTTAGTATGTAGTTCAGTTCAGTTTTGTTTCGTTTAATTTAGTTTAGTTTATAGTTTAGTTGAGTTTAGGTTAGTTTAGTTGAGTTTAGTTTAGGTTAGGTTAGGTTAGTTTAGTTTAGTTTAGGATTGGTTATGATAGATTAGGTTAGGTTAGGTTAGTTTGGTTTAGTTTAGTCTAGTTAAGTTTAGTTTAGTTTATACTGTAGTTTAGTTTAGTTTAGTTTATAGTTTAGTTAAGTTTTGTTTATAGTTTAGTTTGCAGTTTAGTATAGTTTAATTTAGTTTAGCTAAGTTTAGTATAGTGTAGTTTAGTTTAGTTTATAGTTTAATTTATAATTTAGTTTAGTTTAGTTTAGTTTAATTTAGTTTAGAGTATGTTAGGTTAGGTTAGGTTAGTTTAGTTTAGTTTAGTTTAGTTTAGGTTAGGTTAGGTTAGGTTAGGTTAGGTTAGTTTAATTTATTTGAGATTAATTTAGTTTAGATTATAGTTTAATTTATAGTTTAGTTTAGTTTACTTTATAGTTTAGTTAATTTATAGTTTAATTTAGTATAGTTTAGTTTAATTTAGTTTCGTTTAGTTTATAATTTTGTTTATAGTTTAGCTTAGATTAGTTTAGTTTAGTTTAGTTTAGTTTAGGTTAAGTTATGTTAGGTTAGTTTAGTTTAGTTTAGTTCAGGTTCGTTTAGGTTAGGATAGGTAAGTTTAATTTAGTTCAGTTTAGTTTAGTTAAGTTTAGTTTATAGTTTAGTTTATAGTTTAGTATATAGTTTAGTTTAGTTTAGTTTATGTTAAGTTATGTTAAGTTCGTTTAGTTTAATTTAGTTTAGATTAGGTTAGGTTAGGTTAGGTTAGGTTAGGTTAGGGTATTTAAGTTTAGTTTAGGCAAATTTAGTTTAGTTTAGTTCAGTTTAGTTTAGTTTATTTTATAGTTTAGTTTTGTTTTGTTGATAGTTTTGTTTGCAGTTTAGTATAGTTTAGTTTAATTTAATTTAGATTAGGTTAAGTAAGGTTAAGGTTAGGTTAGTTTAGTTTAGTTTATGTTAGGTTAGGTTAGTTTAGTTTAGTTTTGTTTATAGTTTAGTTTAATTTATTTTATAATTTAGTTTATAGTTTAGTTTAGTTTAGTTTGTAGTTTAATTTAGTTTAGTTTAGTTTAGTTTAGTTTACTTTAGTTTAGGTTAGGTTAGGTTAGTTTAGTGTAGTATAGTTTAGTTTATTTTAAAATATAGTATCTTTAGTTTATAGTTTAGTTCATAGTTTTGTTTAGTTTAGTTTAGTTTAGGTTAGGTTAGAGTAGTTTAGTTTAGTTTAGTTTAGGTTAGAATATTTTAGGTTAGTGTAGTTTAGTTTAGTTTAGTTGAATTTAATTTAGTTTTGTTCAGTTTAGTTTAGGTTATGTTAGGTTAGTTTAGTTTAGTATAGGTTAGGTTAAGTTAGGTAATGGTAGTTTAGTTTATAGTTTCGTTTAGTTTAGTTTAGTTAATAGTGTAGTTTATACTTTAGATTATATTTTAGTTTATAGTTTAGTTTATTTTAGTGTAGTTTAGTTTGGTTTAGTTTGGATTAGATTAGTTTAAATTAGTTTCGTTTAGGTTAGGTTATGTTACATTAGGTTATGTTAGGTAAGCTTAGTTTAGTTTAGTTTAGTTTAGGTTAGGTTAGGTTAGGTTAGGTTAGGTTAGTTAAGTTCAGTTTAGTTTAGTTTAGTTAAGTTTAGTTTATAGCTTAGTTTATAGTCTAGTTTAGTTTATAATTTAATTTATAGTTAAGTTTAGTTTAGTTTAATTTAGTTTAATTTAGTTTATTTTAGGGTATCTTATGTTAGGTTAGGTTAGGTTAATTTAGTTTATAGTTTAATTTATAGTTTAGTTTAGTTTAGTTTAGTTTAGTTTATAATAGTTTAGTTTATGTTAGGTTAGGTTAGGTTAGTTTAGTTTAGTTTAGTTTAGGTTAGGTTTCGCTAGGTTAAGTTAGGTTGGGTTAGTTTACATTAGTTTATATTAAATAAGTTTATAGTTTAGTTTACTTTAGTTTATTATTTAATTTAGTGTAGTTTAGTTTATAGTTTCGTTTATAGTTTAGTTTGGTTTAGTTTAGTTTTTTTTTTTGTTTAGCTTAGATTAGTTCAGTTTATCTTAGGTTAGGTTAGGTGAGATTAGTTTAATTTAGTTGAGTTTAATTTAGTTTAATTAAGTTTATAGTTTAGTTTAGTTTAGTCTATAGTTCAATTTATAGTTTAGTTTAGTTTAGTTTATAGTTTAGGTTATCGTTTAGTTTAGTTTAGATTAATTTAGTTTAGGTCAGTTTAGGTTAGGTTAACTTAGGTTAGGTTAGTTTAGATTAGTTTAGTTTAATTTAGTTTAGTTTATAGTTTAGTTTATTTTAGTTTATAGTTTAATTTAGTTTAGTTTAGTTTAGTGTAGTTTAGTTTAGGTTAGGTTAGGTTAATTTAGTTTAGTTTACATTAGGTTAGGTAATTTTAACTTAGTTTGTTTGGTTATGTTTAATTTTTAGTTTTTTTGTAGTTTTGTTTATTGTTTAGTTTAGTTTATACTTTAATTTAGATTAGTTTAGTTTAGTTTAGTTTAATTTAGGTTTTTTTAGGTTAGTTTAGTTTAGTTTAGGTTAGGTTAGGTTAGGTTAATTTACTTTAGTATAGTTTAGTTTAGTTTATTTTAGTTTAGTTTATAGTTTACTTTACAGTTTAGTTTAGTTTACTTTCGTTTAGGTTAGGTTATGTTACATTAGGTTAGGATAGGTAAGCTTACTTTAGTTTAGTTTACTTTAGTTTAGGTTAGGTTAGGTTAGTTAAGTTTAGTTTAGTTTATAGTTTAGTTCAGTTTAGTTTATAGCTTAGTTTACAGTTTAGTTTACTTTAGTTTATAGTTTAATATATATTTAAGTTTAGTTTAGTTTAGTTTAATTTAGTTTAGCTTAGTTTAGTTTAGTTTAAATTAGTTTATTTTAGGGTAGATTATTTTCGGTTTGGTTAGTTTAGTTTAGTTTATAGTTTAATTTATAGTTTAGTTTGGTTTATATTTAAGTTTATAGTTTAGTTTAGTTTAGTTTATAATAATTTAGTTTAGTTTAGTTCAGTTTAGTTTAGTTTAGTTAAGTTTAGTTTAGTTTATATTTTAGTTCAGTTTAGTTTATAGCTTAGTTTATAGATTAGTTTAGTTTATAGTTTAATTTATAGTTAAGTTTAATTTAGTTTAGTTTAATTCAGTTTAGTTTAGTTTATTTTAGGGTAGCTTATGTTAGGTTATGTTAGGTTAGAATAGTTTATAGTTTTAATTATAGTTTAGTTTAGTTTATAGTTTAGTTTATAATAGTTTAGTTTAGGTTAGGTTAGATTAGGTTAGTTTAGTTTAGTTTGGTTTAGGTTAGGTTTGGCTAGGTTAAGTTAGGTTAGGTTAGTTTAGTTTAATTTAGTTTAGATTAGGTTACGTTAGATTAGGTTAGGGTAGTTAGGTTTAGTTTAGTTGAATTTAGTTTATAGTTTAATTTATAGTTTAGTTTAGTTTACTTTATAGTTTAGTTTAGTTAATTTATAGTTTAATTTAGTTTAGTTTAGTCTAGTTTAATTTAGTTTACTTTAGTTTATAGTTTTGTTTATAGTTTAGTTTATTTTAGGTTTATTTATGTTAGGTTAGTTTAGTTTAGTTTAGTTTAGGTTAGGTTAGTTAGTTTAGGTTAGTGTAGTTTAATTTAGTTTAGCTGAATTTTGTTTAGTTTAGTTTATTTTAGGTTACGTTAGGTTAGTTTAGTTTAGTTTAGTTTAGTGTATGTTAGGTTAGGTTAGTTTAATTTAATTTAGTTTATTTTAGTTTATAGTTTAGTTTAGTTTAGTTTATAATTTATTTTATAATTTAGTATACTTTAGTTTATAGATTAGTTTATAGTTTAGTTAATATTTTAGTATATTTTAGTTTACGTTAGGCTAGGGAAGTTTAAGTTAGGTTAGGTTAGGTTAGTTTAGTTTAGTTTAGTTTATGTAAGGTTAGGTTAGGTTAGTTTGGTATAGTTTAGTTTAGTTTTGTTTATATTTAGTTTAGTTTATTTCATTGTTCAGTTTATAGTTTAGTTTAGTTTAGTTTAGTTTAGTTTAGGTTGATTTAGTTTAGTATAGTTTAGGTTAGGTTAGCTTAAGTTAGGTTAATTTAGTTTAGTATAGTTTAGTTTAGTTTAGTTTAGTTTATAGTTTAGTTCATTTTATTTTATAGTTTAGTTTATAGTTTTGTTTAGTTAAGTTTAGTTTAGTTAATTTAGGTTAGGTTAGGTTAGGTTAAAGTAGTTTAGTTTAGGTTAGATTATGAAAGGTTAGTGCAGTTTAATTTAATTTTGTTTAGTTTAGTTGAATTAAATTTAGTTTAGTTAGGTCAGTTTAGGTAAGTTAGGTTAGTTTAGTTTATTATAGGTTAGGTTACGTTAGGTAAGTTTAATTCAGTTTAGTTTAGTTTAGTTTATAGTTTAATTTATAGTTTTGCTTATAGTTATTTAGTTTTGTTTAGATAAGTTTAGTTTAGGTTAAATTGTGTTAGGTTACTTTAGTTTAGTTTAGTTTAGGTTAGGTTAGGTTGGGTTAGGTTAGTGAAGTTTCATTTAGTTTAGTTTATTTTAGTTTAGTTTAGTATGTAGTTCAGTTCAGTTTTGTTTCGTTTAATTTAGTTTAGTTTATAGTTTAGTTGAGTTTAGGTTAGTTTAGTTGAGTTTAGTTTAGGTTAGGTTAGGTTAGTTTAGTTTAGTTTAGGATTGGTTATGATAGATTAGGTTAGGTTAGGTTAGTTTGGTTTAGTTTAGTCTAGTTAAGTTTAGTTTAGTTTATACTGTAGTTTAGTTTAGTTTAGTTTATAGTTTAGTTAAGTTTTGTTTATAGTTTAGTTTGCAGTTTAGTATAGTTTAATTTAGTTTAGCTAAGTTTAGTATAGTGTAGTTTAGTTTAGTTTATAGTTTAATTTATAATTTAGTTTAGTTTAGTTTAGTTTAATTTAGTTTAGAGTATGTTAGGTTAGGTTAGGTTAGTTTAGTTTAGTTTAGTTTAGTTTAGGTTAGGTTAGGTTAGGTTAGGTTAGGTTAGTTTAATTTATTTGAGATTAATTTAGTTTAGATTATAGTTTAATTTATAGTTTAGTTTAGTTTACTTTATAGTTTAGTTAATTTATAGTTTAATTTAGTATAGTTTAGTTTAATTTAGTTTCGTTTAGTTTATAGTTTTGTTTATAGTTTAGCTTAGATTAGTTTAGTTTAGTTTAGTTTAGTTTAGGTTAAGTTATGTTAGGTTAGTTTAGTTTAGTTTAGTTCAGGTTCGTTTAGGTTAGGATAGGTAAGTTTAATTTAGTTCAGTTTAGTTTAGTTAAGTTTAGTTTATAGTTTAGTTTATAGTTTAGTATATAGTTTAGTTTAGTTTAGTTTATGTTAAGTTATGTTAAGTTCGTTTAGTTTAATTTAGTTTAGATTAGGTTAGGTTAGGTTAGGTTAGGTTAGGTTAGGGTATTTAAGTTTAGTTTAGGCAAATTTAGTTTAGTTTAGTTCAGTTTAGTTTAGTTTATTTTATAGTTTAGTTTTGTTTTGTTGATAGTTTTGTTTGCAGTTTAGTATAGTTTAGTTTAATTTAGATTAGGTTAAGTAAGGTTAAGGTTAGGTTAGTTTAGTTTAGTTTAGTTTATGTTAGGTTAGGTTAGTTTAGTTTAGTTTTGTTTATAGTTTAGTTTAATTTATTTTATAATTTAGTTTATAGTTTAGTTTAGTTTGTAGTTTAATTTAGTTTAGTTTAGTTTAGTTTAGTTTACTTTAGTTTAGGTTAGGTTAGGTTAGTTTAGTGTAGTATAGTTTAGTTTATTTTAAAATATAGTATCTTTAGTTTATAGTTTAGTTCATAGTTTTGTTTAGTTTAGTTTAGTTTAGGTTAGGTTAGAGTAGTTTAGTTTAGTTTAGTTTAGGTTAGAATATTTTAGGTTAGTGTAGTTTAGTTTAGTTTAGTTGAATTTAATTTAGTTTTGTTCAGTTTAGTTTAGGTTATGTTAGGTTAGTTTAGTTTAGTATAGGTTAGGTTAAGTTAGGTAATGGTAGTTTAGTTTATAGTTTCGTTTAGTTTAGTTTAGTTAATAGTGTAGTTTATACTTTAGATTATATTTTAGTTTATAGTTTAGTTTATTTTAGTGTAGTTTAGTTTGGTTTAGTTTGGATTAGATTAGTTTAAATTAGTTTCGTTTAGGTTAGGTTATGTTACATTAGGTTAATTTAGGTAAGCTTAGTTTAGTTTAGTTTAGTTTAGGTTAGGTTAGGTTAGGTTAGGTTAGGTTAGGTTAGTTAAGTTCAGTTTAGTTTAGTTTAGTTAAGTTTAGTTTATAGCTTAGTTTATAGTCTAGTTTAGTTTATAATTTAATTTATAGTTAAGTTTAGTTTAGTTTAATTTAGTTTAATTTAGTTTATTTTAGGGTATCTTATGTTAGGTTAGGTTAGGTTAATTTAGTTTATAGTTTAATTTATAGTTTAGTTTAGTTTAGTTTAGTTTATAATAGTTTAGTTTATGTTAGGTTAGGTTAGGTTAGTTTAGTTTAGTTTAGTTTAGGTTAGGTTTCGCTAGGTTAAGTTAGGTTGGGTTAGTTTACATTAGTTTATATTAAATAAGTTTATAGTTTAGTTTACTTTAGTTTATTATTTAATTTAGTGTAGTTTAGTTTATAGTTTCGTTTATAGTTTAGTTTGGTTTAGTTTAGTTTTTTTTTTTGTTTAGCTTAGATTAGTTCAGTTTATCTTAGGTTAGGTTAGGTGAGATTAGTTTAATTTAGTTGAGTTTAATTTAGTTTAATTAAGTTTATAGTTTAGTTTAGTTTAGTCTATAGTTCAATTTATAGTTTAGTTTAGTTTAGTTTATAGTTTAGGTTATCGTTTAGTTTAGTTTAGATTAATTTAGTTTAGGTCAGTTTAGGTTAGGTTAACTTAGGTTAGGTTAGTTTAGATTAGTTTAGTTTAATTTAGTTTAGTTTATAGTTTAGTTTATTTTAGTTTATAGTTTAATTTAGTTTAGTTTAGTTTAGTGTAGTTTAGTTTAGGTTAGGTTAGGTTAATTTAGTTTAGTTTACATTAGGTTAGGTAATTTTAACTTAGTTTGTTTGGTTATGTTTAATTTTTAGTTTTTTTGTAGTTTTGTTTATTGTTTAGTTTAGTTTATACTTTAATTTAGATTAGTTTAGTTTAGTTTAGTTTAATTTAGGTTTTTTTAGGTTAGTTTAGTTTAGTTTAGGTTAGGTTAGGTTAGGTTAATTTACTTTAGTATAGTTTAGTTTAGTTTATTTTAGTTTAGTTTATAGTTTACTTTACAGTTTAGTTTAGTTTACTTTCGTTTAGGTTAGGTTATGTTACATTAGGTTAGGATAGGTAAGCTTACTTTAGTTTAGTTTACTTTAGTTTAGGTTAGGTTAGGTTAGTTAAGTTTAGTTTAGTTTATAGTTTAGTTCAGTTTAGTTTATAGCTTAGTTTACAGTTTAGTTTACTTTAGTTTATAGTTTAATATATATTTAAGTTTAGTTTAGTTTAGTTTAATTTAGTTTAGCTTAGTTTAGTTTAGTTTAAATTAGTTTATTTTAGGGTAGATTATTTTCGGTTTGGTTAGTTTAGTTTAGTTTATAGTTTAATTTATAGTTTAGTTTGGTTTATATTTAAGTTTATAGTTTAGTTTAGTTTAGTTTATAATAATTTAGTTTAGTTTAGTTCAGTTTAGTTTAGTTTAGTTAAGTTTAGTTTAGTTTATATTTTAGTTCAGTTTAGTTTATAGCTTAGTTTATAGATTAGTTTAGTTTATAGTTTAATTTATAGTTAAGTTTAATTTAGTTTAGTTTAATTCAGTTTAGTTTAGTTTATTTTAGGGTAGCTTATGTTAGGTTATGTTAGGTTAGAATAGTTTATAGTTTTAATTATAGTTTAGTTTAGTTTATAGTTTAGTTTATAATAGTTTAGTTTAGGTTAGGTTAGATTAGGTTAGTTTAGTTTAGTTTGGTTTAGGTTAGGTTTGGCTAGGTTAAGTTAGGTTAGGTTAGTTTAGTTTAATTTAGTTTAGATTAGGTTACGTTAGATTAGGTTAGGGTAGTTAGGTTTAGTTTAGTTGAATTTAGTTTATAGTTTAATTTATAGTTTAGTTTAGTTTACTTTATAGTTTAGTTTAGTTAATTTATAGTTTAATTTAGTTTAGTTTAGTCTAGTTTAATTTAGTTTACTTTAGTTTATAGTTTTGTTTATAGTTTAGTTTATTTTAGGTTTATTTATGTTAGGTTAGTTTAGTTTAGTTTAGTTTAGGTTAGGTTATGTTAGTTTAGGTTAGTGTAGTTTAATTTAGTTTAGCTGAATTTTGTTTAGTTTAGTTTAGTTTAGGTTACGTTAGGTTAGTTTAGTTTAGTTTAGTTTAGTGTATGTTAGGTTAGGTTAGTTTAATTTAATTTAGTTTATTTTAGTTTATAGTTTAGTTTAGTTTAGTTTATAATTTATGTTATAATTTAGTATACTTTAGTTTATAGATTAGTTTATAGTTTAGTTAATATTTTAGTATATTTTAGTTTACGTTAGGCTAGGGAAGTTTAAGTTAGGTTAGGTTAGGTTAGTTTAGTTTAGTTTAGTTTATGTAAGGTTAGGTTAGGTTAGTTTGGTATAGTTTAGTTTAGTTTTGTTTATATTTAGTTTAGTTTATTTCATTGTTCAGTTTATAGTTTAGTTTAGTTTAGTTTAGTTTAGGTTGATTTAGTTTAGTATAGTTTAGGTTAGGTTAGCTTAAGTTAGGTTAATTTAGTTTAGTATAGTTTAGTTTAGTTTAGTTTAGTTTATAGTTTAGTTCATTTTATTTTATAGTTTAGTTTATAGTTTTGTTTAGTTAAGTTTAGTTTAGTTAATTTAGTTTAGGTTAGGTTAGGTTAAAGTAGTTTAGTTTAGGTTAGATTATGAATGGTTAGTGCAGTTTAATTTAATTTTGTTTAGTTTAGTTGAATTAAATTTAGTTTAGTTAGGTCAGTTTAGGTAAGTTAGGTTAGTTTAGTTTATTATAGGTTAGGTTACGTTAGGTAAGTTTAATTCAGTTTAGTTTAGTTTAGTTTATAGTTTAATTTATAGTTTTGCTTATAGTTATTTAGTTTTGTTTAGATAAGTTTAGTTTAGGTTAAATTGTGTTAGGTTACTTTAGTTTAGTTTAGTTTAGGTTAGGTTAGGTTGGGTTAGGTTAGTGAAGTTTCATTTAGTTTAGTTTATTTTAGTTTAGTTTAGTATGTAGTTCAGTTCAGTTTTGTTTCGTTTAATTTAGTTTAGTTTATAGTTTAGTTGAGTTTAGGTTAGTTTAGTTGAGTTTAGTTTAGGTTAGGTTAGGTTAGTTTAGTTTAGTTTAGGATTGGTTATGATAGATTAGGTTAGGTTAGGTTAGTTTGGTTTAGTTTAGTCTAGTTAAGTTTAGTTTAGTTTATACTGTAGTTTAGTTTAGTTTAGTTTATAGTTTAGTTAAGTTTTGTTTATAGTTTAGTTTGCAGTTTAGTATAGTTTAATTTAGTTTAGCTAAGTTTAGTATAGTGTAGTTTAGTTTAGTTTATAGTTTAATTTATAATTTAGTTTAGTTTAGTTTAGTTTAATTTAGTTTAGAGTATGTTAGGTTAGGTTAGGTTAGTTTAGTTTAGTTTAGTTTAGTTTAGGTTAGGTTAGGTTAGGTTAGGTTAGGTTTGTTTAATTTATTTGAGATTAATTTAGTTTAGATTATAGTTTAATTTATAGTTTAGTTTAGTTTACTTTATAGTTTAGTTAATTTATAGTTTAATTTAGTATAGTTTAGTTTAATTTAGTTTCGTTTAGTTTATAGTTTTGTTTATAGTTTAGCTTAGATTAGTTTAGTTTAGTTTAGTTTAGTTTAGGTTAAGTTATGTTAGGTTAGTTTAGTTTAGTTTAGTTCAGGTTCGTTTAGGTTAGGATAGGTAACTTTAATTTAGTTCAGTTTAGTTTAGTTAAGTTTAGTTTATAGTTTAGTTTATAGTTTAGTATATAGTTTAGTTTAGTTTAGTTTATGTTAAGTTATGTTAAGTTCGTTTAGTTTAATTTAGTTTAGATTAGGTTAGGTTAGGTTAGGTTAGGTTAGGTTAGGGTATTTAAGTTTAGTTTAGGCAAATTTAGTTTAGTTTAGTTCAGTTTAGTTTAGTTTATTTTATAGTTTAGTTTTGTTTTGTTGATAGTTTTGTTTGCAGTTTAGTATAGTTTAGTTTAGTTTAATTTAGATTAGGTTAAGTAAGGTTAAGGTTAGGTTAGTTTAGTTTAGTTTAGTTTATGTTAGGTTAGGTTAGTTTAGTTTAGTTTTGTTTATAGTTTAGTTTAATTTATTTTATAATTTAGTTTATAGTTTAGTTTAGTTTAGTTTGTAGTTTAATTTAGTTTAGTTTAGTTTAGTTTAGTTTACTTTAGTTTAGGTTTGGTTAGGTTAGTTTAGTGTAGTATAGTTTAGTTTATTTTAAAATATAGTATCTTTAGTTTATAGTTTAGTTCATAGTTTTGTTTAGTTTAGTTTAGTTTAGGTTAGGTTAGAGTAGTTTAGTTTAGTTTAGTTTAGGTTAGAATATTTTAGGTTAGTGTAGTTTAGTTTAGTTTAGTTGAATTTAATTTAGTTTTGTTCAGTTTAGTTTAGGTTATGTTAGGTTAGTTTAGTTTAGTATAGGTTAGGTTAAGTTAGGTAATGGTAGTTTAGTTTATAGTTTCGTTTAGTTTAGTTTAGTTAATAGTGTAGTTTATACTTTAGATTATATTTTAGTTTATAGTTTAGTTTATTTTAGTGTAGTTTAGTTTGGTTTAGTTTGGATTAGATTAGTTTAAATTAGTTTCGTTTAGGTTAGGTTATGTTACATTAGGTTATGTTAGGTAAGCTTAGTTTAGTTTAGTTTAGTTTAGGTTAGGTTAGGTTAGGTTAGGTTAGTTAAGTTCAGTTAAGTTTAGTTTAGTTAAGTTTAGTTTATAGCTTAGTTTATAGTCTAGTTTAGTTTATAATTTAATTTATAGTTAAGTTTAGTTTAGTTTAATTTAGTTTAATTTAGTTTATTTTAGGGTATCTTATGTTAGGTTAGGTTAGGTTAATTTAGTTTATAGTTTAATTTATAGTTTAGTTTAGTTTAGTTTATAGTTTAGTTTAGTTTATAATAGTTTAGTTTATGTTAGGTTAGGTTAGGTTAGTTTAGATTAGTTTAGTTTAGGTTAGGTTTCGCTAGGTTAAGTTAGGTTGGGTTAGTTTACATTAGTTTATATTAAATAAGTTTATAGTTTAGTTTACTTTAGTTTATTATTTAATTTAGTGTAGTTTAGTTTATAGTTTCGTTTATAGTTTAGTTTGGTTTAGTTTAGTTTTTTTTTTGTTTAGCTTAGATTAGTTTAGTTTATCTTAGGTTAGGTTAGGTGAGATTAGTTTAATTTAGTTGAGTTTAATTTAGTTTAATTAAGTTTATAGTTTAGTTTAGTTTAGTCTATAGTTCAATTTATAGTTTAGTTTAGTTTAGTTTATAGTTTAGGTTATCGTTTAGTTTAGTTTAGATTAATTTAGTTTAGGTCAGTTTAGGTTAGGTTAACTTAGGTTAGGTTAGTTTAGATTAGTTTAGTTTAATTTAGTTTAGTTTATAGTTTAGTTTATTTTAGTTTATAGTTTAATTTAGTTTAGTTTAGTTTAGTGTAGTTTAGTTTAGGTTAGGTTAGGTTAATTTAGTTTAGTTTACATTAGGTTAGGTAATTTTAATTTAGTTTGTTTGGTTATGTTTAATTTTTAGTTTTTTTGTAGTTTTGTTTATTGTTTAGTTTAGTTTATACTTTAATTTAGATTAGTTTAGTTTAGTTTAGTTTTGTTTAGTTTAATTTAGGTTTTTTTAGGTTAGTTTAGTTTAGTTTAGGTTAGGTTAGGTTAGGTTAATTTACTTTAGTATAGTTTAGTTTAGTTTATTTTAGTTTAGTTTATAGTTTACTTTACAGTTTAGTTTAGTTTACTTTCGTTTAGGTTAGGTTATGTTACATTAGGTTAGGATAGGTAAGCTTACTTTAGTTTAGTTTACTTTAGTTTAGGTTAGGTTAGGTTAGTTAAGTTTAGTTTAGTTTATAGTTTAGTTCAGTTTAGTTTATAGCTTAGTTTACAGTTTAGTTTACTTTAGTTTATAGTTTAATATATATTTAAGTTTAGTTTAGTTTAGTTTAATTTAGTTTAGCTTAGTTTAGTTTAGTTTAAATTAGTTTATTTTAGGGTAGATTATTTTCGGTTTGGTTAGGTTAGTTTAGTTTATAGTTTAATTTATAGTTTAGTTTGGTTTATATTTAAGTTTATAGTTTAGTTTAGTTTAGTTTATAATAATTTAGTTTAGTTTAGTTCAGTTTTGTTTAGTTTAGTTAAGTTTAGTTTAGTTTATATTTTAGTTCAGTTTAGTTTATAGCTTAGTTTATAGATTAGTTTAGTTTATAGTTTAATTTATAGTTAAGTTTAATTTAGTTTAGTTTAATTCAGTTTAGTTTAGTTTATTTTAGGGTAGCTTATGTTAGGTTATGTTAGGTTAGAATAGTTTATAGTTTTAATTATAGTTTAGTTTAGTTTATAGTTTAGTTTATAATAGTTTAGTTTAGGTTAGGTTAGATTAGGTTAGTTTAGTTTAGTTTGGTTTAGGTTAGGTTTGGCTAGGTTAAGTTAGGTTAGGTTAGTTTAGATTAGTTTAGTTTAGTTTAGTTTATGGTTTAGTTTACTTCAGTTTATTATTTAATTTAGTGTTTTATTTTATAGTTTCGTTTATAGTTTAGTTTGGTTTAGTTTACTTTTTTTTAGTTTAGTTTAAATTAGTTTAATTTGTCTTAGGTTAGGTTAAGTTAAGTGAGATTAGTTTAATTTAGTTGAGTTTAATTTAGTTTATAGTTTAATTTACTTTAGATTATAGTTCAATTTATAGTTTAGTTTATTTTAGTTTATAGTTTAGGTTATCGTTTAATTAATTTCTATTAGTTTAGTTTAGGTCAGTTTAGGTTAGGTTAAGTTAGGTTAGTTTTTGATTAGTTTACTTTAATTTAGTTTAATTTATAGTTTAGTTTATTTTAGTATATAGTTTAATTTAGTTTAGTTTAGTTTAGTTTAGGTTAGGTTAGGTAAGTTTAATTTAGTTTATTTTGGTTTAGTTTAATTTATAGTTTATTTTATAGTTTTGTTTATAGTTTAGTTTATAGTTTAATTTAGTTTAGATAAGTTTAGTTTAGTTTAATTTAGGTTAGGTTAGTTTAGTTTAGTTTAGTTTATGTTAGGTTAGGTTAGGTTAGGTTAATTTATTTTAGTATAGTTTAGTTTAGTTTATTTTAGTTTAGTTTCTAGTTTAGTTTAGTTTATAGTTTTGTTTACAGTTTAGTTTAGTTTAGTTTAGTTTAGTTTAGTTTGGGTTAGGTTAGGTTAGGTTAGTTTAGTTTAGTTTAGTTTATAGTTTAGTATAGTTTAGTTTAGTTTACAGTTTAGTTTATCCTTTAGTTTATAGTGTAGTTTATAGTTTAGTTTAATTTAGTGTAGTTTAGTTTGGTTTAGTTTAGTATAGTTTTGTTTACTTTAGGTTAGGTGAGATTATGTTAGGTTAGGTTAGCTTACTTTAGTTTAGTTTGTTTATGTTAGGTTAAGTTAGTTTAGTTTAGTTTAGTTTACAGTTTAGTGTATCCTTTAGTTTATAGTGTAGTTTATAGTTTAGTTTAGTTAAGTTTATAGTTTAATTTATAATTTAGTTTAGTTTAGTTTAATTTAGTTTACAGTAGGTTAGGTTTGGTTAGGTTAGTGTAGTTTAGTTTAGATTAGTTTAGCTGAATTTTTTTAGTTTAGTTTAGTTTAGGTTACGTTAGGTTAGTTTAGTTTAGTTTATTTTAGTGTTTGTTAGGTTAGGTTAGGTTAGTTTAGTTTAGTTTATTTTAGTTTATAGTTTATATTAGTTTAGTTTATAATTTATTTTAAAATTTAGTATACTTTAATTTATAGATTAGTTTATAGTTTAGTTAAAATTGTAGTTTAGTTTAGTTTAGTTTAGGTTAGGTTAGGGAAGGTTAGGTTAAATTAGGTTAGGTTAGTTTAGTTTAGTTTAGTTTATGTAAGGTTAGGTTAGGTTAGTTTAGTATAGTTTAGTTTACTTTTGTTTACAGTTTAGTTTAGTTAGTTTATTGTTCAGTTTCTAGTTTAGTTTAGTTTATTTTAGGTTGGGTTAGTTTAGTTTAGTTTAGGTTAGGTTAGGTTAGGTTAGTTTAGTTTAGTATGGTTTAGTTTAGTTTATAGTTTAGTTTATTTTATTTTATAGTTTAGTTTATAGTTTTGTTTAGTTTAGTTTAGTTTAGTTAGTTTAGGTTAGGTTAGGGTAGGTTAGAGTAGTTTAGTTTAGGTTAGGTGATGATAGGTTAGTGCAGTTTAATTTAATTTAGTTTAGTTTAGTTGAATTTAATTTAGTTTAGTTAGGTTAGTTTAGATAAGTTAGGTTGGTTTAGCTAGTTAGTTTTAGGTTAGGTTGGGTTAGTTTAGTTTAATATAGGTTAGGTTAGGTTAGGTAAGTTTAATTCAGTTTATTATGGTTTAGTTTATAGTTTAATTTATAGGTTTGTGTATAGTTAATTTGGTTTAGTTTAGTTTAGGTTAGGTTAATTATGTTAGGTTAGTTAATTTTAGTTTAGTTTAGGTTAGGTTAATTTGGGTTAGGTTAGTGTAGTTTAATTTAATTTAGTTGAATTGAGTTTAGTTAAGTTTAGTTTAGGTTACGTTAGGTTAGATTAGTTTAGTTTAGTTTAGTTTAGGTGAGGTTAGGTTAGGTTAGTTTAGTTCTGTTAATTTATTTTAGTTTATACATTAGTTTAGTTCAGTTTATAGTTTAGTTAATAGTTTAGTTTAACATAGTGTAGTTTAATTTTGTTTAAGTTAGGTTAGTTTAGGTTAGTTTAGTTTAGTTTAGTTTTGTTTATAGTTTAGTTTAATTTATTTTAAAATTTAGTTTATAGTTTCGTTTAGTTTACTTTGTAGTTTAATTTTTGTTAGGTTAGTTTAGTTTAGTTTAGTTTAGGTTAGGTTAGGTTAGGTTAGGTTAGTGTAGTTTAGTTTAGTTTAGCTGAATTTTGTTTATCTTAGTTTAGTTTAGGTTACGTTAGGTTAGTTTAGTTTAGTTTAGTTTAGTGTATGTTAGGTTAGGTTAGTTTAATTTAGTTTAGTTTATTTTAGTTTATAGTTTAGTTTAGTTTAGTTTATAATTTATTTTATAATTTAGTATACTTTAGTTTATAGATTAGTTTATAGTTTAGTTAATATTTTAGTTTATTTTAGTTTACGTTAGGTTAGGGAAGTTTAAGTTAGGTTAGGTTAGGTTAGTTTAGTTTAGTTTAGTTTATGTAAGGTTAGGTTAGGTTAGTTTGGTATAGTTTAGTTTAGTTTAGTTTTGTTTATATTTAGTTTAGTTTATTTCATTGTTCAGTTTATAGTTTAGTTTAGTTTAGTTTAGGTTGGGTTAGTTTAGTTTAGTTTAGGTTAGGTTAGCTTAGGTTAGGTTAATTTAGTTTAGTATAGTTTAGTTTAGTTTAGTTTATAGTTTAGTTCATTTTATTTTATAGTTTAGTTTATAGTTTTGTTTAGTTAAGTTTAGTTTAGTTAATTTAGGTTAGGTTAGGTTAGGTTAAAGTTGTTTAGTTTAGGTTAGATTATGAAAGGTTAGTGCAGTTTAATTTAATTTTGTTTAGTTTAGTTGAATTAAATTTAGTTTAGTTAGGTCAGTTTAGGTAAGTTAGGTTAGTTTAGTTTATTATAGGTTAGGTTACGTTAGGTAAGTTTAATTCAGTTTAGTTTAGTTTAGTTTATAGTTTAATTTATAGTTTTGCTTATAGTTATTTAGTTTTGTTTAGATAAGTTTAGTTTAGGTTAAATTATGTTAGGTTACTTTAGTTTAGTTTAGTTTAGGTTAGGTTAGGTTGGGTTAGGTTAGTGAAGTTTCATTTAGTTTAGTTTATTTTAGTTTAGTTTAGTATGTAGTTCAGTTCAGTTTTGTTTCGTTTAATTTAGTTTAGTTTATAGTTTAGTTGAGTTTAGTTTAGTTTAGTTTAGGTTAGGTTAGGTTAGTTTAGTTTAGTTTAGGATAGGTTATGATAGATTAGGTTAGGTTAGGTTAGTTTGGTTTAGTTTAGTCTAGTTAAGTTTAGTTTAGTTTATACTGTAGTTTAGTTTAGTTTATTTTATAGTTTAGTTAAGTTTTGTTTATAGTTTAGTTTGCAGTTTAGTATAGTTTAATTTAGTTTAGCTAAGTTTAGTATAGTGTAGTTTAGTTTAGTTTATAGTTTAATTTATAATTTAGTTTAGTTTAGTTTAGTTTAATTTAGTTTAGAGTATGTTAGGTTAGGTTAGGTTAGTTTAGTTTAGTTTAGTTTAGTTTAGGTTAGGTTAGGTTAGGTTAGGTTAGTTTAATTTATTTGAGATTAATTTAGTTTAGTTTATAGTTAAATTTATAGTTTAGTTTAGTTTACTTTATAGTTTAGTTTAGATAATTTATAGTTTAATTTAGTATAGTTTAGTTTAATTTAGTTTAGTTTAGTTTATAGTTTTGTTTATAGTTTAGCTTAGATTAGTTTAGTTTAGTTTAGGTTAAGTTATGTTAGGTTAGTTTAGTTTAGTTTAGTTCAGGTTCGTTTAGGTTAGGATAGGTAAGTTTAATTTAGTTCAGTTTAGTTTAGTTAAGTTTAGTTTATAGTATAGTTTATAGTTTAGTATGTAGTTTAGTTTAGTTTAGTTTAGTTTAGGTTAAGTTATGTTAAGTTCGTTTAGTTTAATTTAGTTTAGAATAGGTTAGGTTAGGTTAGGTTAGGTTAGGGTATTTAAGTTTAGTTTAGGCAAATTTAGTTTAGTTTAGTTCAGTTTATTTTAGTTTGTTTTATAGTTTAGTTTTGTTTTGTTGATAGTTTTGTTTGCAGTTTAGTATAGTTTAGTTTAGTTTAATTTAGATTAAGTTAAGTAAGGTTAAGCTTAGGTTAGTTTAGTTTAGTTTAGTTTATGTTAGGTTAGGTTAGTTTAGTTTAGTTTTGTTTATAGTTTAGTTTAAATTATTTTATAATTTAGTTTATAGTTTAGTTTAGTTTAGTTTGTAGTTTAATTTAGTTTAGTTTAGTTTAGTTTAGTTTACTTTAGTTTAGGTTAGGTTAGGTTAGTTTAGTGTAGTATAGTTTAGTTTAGTTTAAAATATAGTATCTTTAGTTTATAGTTTAGTTCATCGTTTTGTTTAGTTTAGTTTAGTTTAGGTTAGGTTAGAGTAGTTTAGTTTAGTTTAGGTTAGAATATTTTAGGTTAGTGTAGTTTAGTTTAGTTTAGTTGAATTTAATTTAGTTTTGTTCAGTTTAGTTTAGGTTATGTTAGGTTAGTTTAGTTTAGTATAGGTTAGGTTAAGTTAGGTAATGGTAGTTTAGTTTATAGTTTAGTTTAGTTTAGTTTAGTTTATAGTGTAGTTTATACTTTAGATTATATTTTAGTTTATAGTTTAGTTTATTTTAGTGTAGTTTAGTTTGGTTTAGTTTGGATTAGATTAGTTTAAATTAGTTTCGTTTAGGTTAGGTTATGTTACATTAGGTTATGTTTGGTAAGCTTAGTTTAGTTTAGTTTAGTTTAGGTTAGGTTAGGTTAGGTTAGGTTAGGTTAGGTTAGGTTAGTTAAGTTCAGTTTAGTTTAGTTTACTTAAGTTTAGTTTATAGCTTAGTTTATAGTCTAGTTTAGTTTATAATTTAATTTATAGTTAAGTTTAGTTTAGTTTAATTTAGTTTAGTTTAGTTTATTTTAGGGTATCTTATGTTAGGTTAGGTTAGGTTATTTTAGTTTATAGTTTAATTTATAGTTTAGTTTAGTTTAGTTTATAGTTTAGTTTAGTTTATAATAGTTTAGTTTATGTTAGGTTAGGTTAGGTTAGTTTAGTTTAGTTTAGTTTAGGTTAGGTTTCGCTAGGTTAAGTTAGGTTGGGTTAGTTTACATTAGTTTATATTAATTTAGTTTATAGTTTAGTTTACTTTAGTTTATTATTTAATTTAGTGTAGTTTAGTTTATAGTTTCGTTTATAGTTTAGTTTGGTTTAGTTTAGTTTTTTTTTTGTTTAGCTTAGATTAGTTTAGTTTATCTTAGGTTAGGTTAGGTGAGATTAGTTTAATTTAGTTGAGTTTAATTTAGTTTATTTAAGTTTATAGTTTAGTTTAGTTTAGTCTATAGTTCAATTTATAGTTTAGTTTAGTTTAGTTTATAGTTTAGGTTATCGTTTAGTTTAGTTTAGATTAATTTAGTTTAGGTCAGTTTAGGTTAGGTTAACTTAGGTTAGGTTAGTTTAGATTAGTTTAGTTTAATTTAGTTTAGTTTATAGTTTAGTTTATTTTAGTTTATAGTTTAATTTAGTTTAGTATAGTTTAGTGTAGTTTAGTTTAGTTTAATTTAGGTTTATTTAGGTTAGTTTAGTTTAGTTTAGTTTAGGTTAGGTTAGGTTAGGTTAATTTATTTTAGTATAGTTTAGTTTAGTTTATTTTAGTTTAGTTTATAGTTTACTTTACAATTTAGTTTAGTTTAGTTTAGTTTAGTTTGGGTTAGGTTAGGTTAGGTTAGTTTAGTTTAGTTTAAAGTTTAGTTTAGTTTAGTTTACAGTTTAGCTTATTCTTTAGAATATAGTGTAGTTTATAGTTTAGTTTAATTTAGTGTAGTTTTGTTTGGTGTAGTTTAGTATAGTTTTGTTTACCTTAGGTTAGGTGAGATTATGTTAGGTTAGGTTAGCTTACTTTAGTTTAGTTTAGTTTAGGTTAGGTTAGATTAGGTTAGTTTAGTTAACTTTGGTTTAGTCTAGTTTAGTTAGTTTAGTTTATAATTTAGTTTATAGTTATGTTTTGTTTAGTTTATAGCTTAATTTATAATTTAGTTTAGTTTAGTTTAGTTTAGTTTAGTTTAATTTAGTTTAGAGTAGGTTAGGTTAGGTTAGGTTAATTTAGTTTAGTTGAGTTTAATTTAGTTTAGTTTAGTTTAGTTTATAATTTAATTTATAGTTTAGTTTAGTTTTCTTTATAGTTTAGTTTAGTTAATTTATAGTTTAATTTAGTTTAGTTTAGTTTAATTTAGTTTTGATTAGGTTACGTTATATTAGGTTAGGTTAGGTTAAGTTAGTTTAGTTTAGTATAGTTTAGTTTAGTTTAAAATATAGTGTCTTTAGTTTATAGTTTAGTTCATAGTTTGTTTAGTTTAGTTTAGTTTAGTTCAGGTTAGGTTAGAGTAGTTTAGTTTAGTTTAGGTTAGTTTAGGTTAGAATAGGTTAGGTTATTGTAGTTTAGTTTAGTTTAATTTAGTTGAATTTAATTTAGTTTTGTTTAGTTTAGTTTAGGTTAGGTTAGGGTATTTTAGTTTATAGTTTAATTTAGTTTAGTTTATAATAATTTAGTTTGGTTTAGTTCTGTTTAGTTTAGTTTAGTTAAGTTTAGTTTAGTTTATAGTTTAGTTCAGTTTAGTTTATAGCTTAGTTTATAGATTAGTTTAGTTTATAGTTTAATTTATAGTTAAGTTTAGTTTAGTTTAGTTTAATTCTGTTTAGTTTAGTTTATTTTAGGGTAGCTTATGTTAGGTTATGTTAGGTTAGAATAGTTTATAGTTTAAATTATAGTTTAGTTTAGTTTATAGTTTAGTTTATAATAGTTTAGTTTAGGTTAGGTTATTTTAGGTTAGTTTAGTTTAGTTTGGTTTTGGTTAGGTTTGGCTAGGTTAAGTTAGGCTAGGTTAGTTTAGATTAGTTTAGTTTATAGTTTAGTTTACTTTAGTTTATTATTTAATTTAGTGTTTTAGTTTATAGTTTCGTTTATAGTTTAGTTTGGTTTAGTTTACTTTTTTTTAGTTTAGTTTAAATTAGTTTAGTTTTTCTTAGGTTAGGTTAAGTTAAGTGAGATTAGTTTAATTTAGTTGAGTTTAATTTAGTTTATAGTTTAATTTACTTTAGATTATAGTTCAATTTATAGTTTAGTTTATTTTAGTTTATAGTTTAGGTTATCGTTTAATTTAGTTTCTATTAGTTTAGTTTAGGTCAGTTTAGGTTAGGTTAAGTTAGGTTAGTTTAGATTAGTTTACTTTAATTTAGTTTAATTTATAGTTTAGTTTATTTTAGTATATAGTTTAATTTAGTTTAGTTTAGTTTAGGTTAGGTTAGGTAAGTTTAATTTAGTTTATTTTGGTTTAGTTTAATTTATAGTTTATTTTATAGTTTTGTTTATAGTTTAGTTTAGTTTATAGTTTAATTTAGTTTAGATAAGTTTAGTTTAGTTTAATTTAGGTTAGGTTAGTTTAGTTTAGTTTAGTTTAGGTTAGGTTAGGTTAGGTTAGGTTAGGTTAATTTATTTTAGTATAGTTTAGTTTAGTTTATTTTAGTTTAGTTTCTAGTTTAGTTTAGTTTATAGTTTTGTTTACAGTTTAGTTTAGTTTGGGTTAGGTTAGGTTAGGTTAGTTTAGTTTAGTTTAGTTTATAGTTTAGTTTAGTTTAGTTTAGTTTACAGTTTAGTTTATCCTTTAGTTTATAGTGTAGTTTATAGTTTAGTTTAATTTAGTGTAGTTTAGTTTTGTTTAGTTTAGTATAGTTTTGTTTACTTTAGGTTAGGTGAGATTATGTTAGGTTAGGTTAGCTTACTTTAGTTTTGTTTAGTTTATGTTAGGTTAAGTTAGTTTAGTTTAGTTTAGTTTACAGTTTAGTGTATCCTTTAGTTTATAGTGTAGTTTATAGTTTAGTTTAGTTAAGTTTATAGTTTAATTTATAATTTAGTTTAGTTTAGTTTAATTTAGTTTACAGTAGGTTAGGTTTGGTTAGGTTAGTGTAGTTTAGTTTAGATTAGTTTAGCTGAATTTTTTTAGTTTAGTTTAGTTTAGGTTACGTTAGGTTAGTTTAGTTTAGTTTATTTTAGTGTTTGTTAGGTTAGGTTAGTTTAGTTTAGTTTATTTTAGTTTATAGTTTATATTAGTTTAGTTTATAATTTATTTCAAAATTTAGTATACTTTAATTTATAGATTAGTTTATAGTTTAGTTAAAATTGTAGTTTAGTTTAGTTTAGTTTAGGTTAGGTTAGGGAAGGTTAGGTTAAATTAGGTTAGGTTAGTTGAGTTTAGTTTAGTTTATGTAAGGTTAGGTTAGGTTAGTTTAGTATAGTTTAGTTTACTTTTGTTTACAGTTTAGTTTAGTTTAGTTTATTGTTCAGTTTATAGTTTAGTTTAGTTTATTTTAGGTTGGGTTAGTTTAGTTTAGTTTAGGTTAGGTTAGGTTAGGTTAGTTAAGTTTAGTATGGTTTAGTTTAGTTTAGTTTAGTTTATAGTTTAGTTTATTTTATTTTATAGTTTAGTTTATAGTTTTGTTTAGTTTAGTTTAGTTTAGTTAGTTTAGGTTAGGTTAGGGTAGGTTAGAGTAGTTTAGTTTAGGTTAGGTGATGATAGGTTAGTGCAGTTTAATTTAATTTAGTTTAGTTTAGTTGAATTTAATTTAGTTTAGTTAGGTTAGTTTTGATAAGTTAGGTTGGTTTAGTTAGTTAGTTTTAGGTTAGGTTGGGTTAGTTTAATTCAGTTTATTATGGTTTAGTTTATAGTTTAATTTATAGGTTTGTTTATAGTTAATTTGGTTTAGTTTAGTTTAGGTTAGGTTAAATTATGTTAGGTTAGTTAATTTTAGTTTAGTTTAGGTTAGGTTAGGTTGGGTTAGGTTAGTGTAGTTTAATTTAATTTAGTTGAATTGAGTTTAGTTAAGTTTAGTTTAGGTTTCGTTAGGTTAGATTAGTTTAGTTTAGTTTAATTTAGTTGAATTAAATTTAGTTTTGTTTAGTTTAGTTTAGGTTAGGTTAGGGTATTTTAGTTTATAGTTTAATTTAGTTTAGTTTAGTTTATAGTGTAGTTTATAATTTAGATTATATTTTAGTTTATAATTTAGTTTAGTTTAGTGTAGTTTAGTTTGGTTTAATTTTGTTTAGTTTAGTTTAAATTAGTTTCGTTTAGGTTAGGTTATGTTACATTAGGTTAGGTTAGGTAAGCTTAGTTTAGTTTAGTTTAGTTTAAGTTAGTTTAGGAAAAGTTAGTTTAGTTTAGTTTAGTTTAGTTTAGTGTATGTTAGGTTAGGTAAGTTTATTTTTATTTAGTTTAGTTTATTTTAGTTTATAATTTAGTTTAGTTTAGTTTATAATTTATTTTATAGTTTAGTATACGTTAATTTATAGTTTAGTTAATATTTTGGTTTAGTTTAGTTTAAGTTAGGTTAGGGAATGTTAGGTTAGGTTGGGTTAGTTTGTTTTAGTTTAGTTTATGAAAGGTTAGGTTAGTTTGGTATAGTTTAGTTTAGTTTAGTTTAGTTTATAGTTTAGTTTAGTTTAGTTTATGGTTCAGTTTATACTTTAGTTTAGTTTAGTTTAGTTTAGTTTAGGTTAGGTTGGGTTAGTTTAGTTTAGTTTAGGTTAGGTTAGGTTAGGTTAAGTTAGGTTAGTTTAGTTTAGTATAGTTTAGTTTACTTTAGTTTAGTTTAGTTTAGTTAGTTTAGGTTAGGTTAGGTTAGGTTAGGTTAGGTTAGAGTAGTTTAGTTTAGGTTAGGTTATGATAGGTTAGTGCAGTTGAAATTAATTTAGTTTTGTTTAGTTGAATTTAATTTATTTTAGTTAGGTCAGTTTAGGTAAGTTAGGTTAGTTTAGTTTAGTATAGGTAAGGTTAGGGTAGGTAAGTTTAATTCAGTATATGTTAGTTTAGTTTATAGTTTAATTTATAGTTTTGTTTATAGTTAATTTAGTTTGGTTTACTTTAGTTTAGGTTAAATTATGTTAGGTTAGTTTAGTTTAGTTTAGTTTAGGTTAGGTTAGGTTGGGTTAAGTTAGTGTAGTTTCATTTAGTTTGGTTTATTTTACTTTAGTTTAATATGTGGTTCCGTTTAGTTTAGTTTTGTTTAATTTAGTTTAGTTTAGTTTAGGTTGGGTTATGTTAGATTAGGTTAGGTTAGGTTAGTTTGGCTAAGTTTAGTCTAGTTAAGTTTAGTTTAGTTTACACTTTAGTTTAGTTTAGTTTATAGTTTAGTTTAGTTTTGTTTATAGTTTAGTTTATAGTTTAGTATAGTTTAGTTTAGTTTAATTTAGTTAGCTAAGTTTAGTTTAGTTTATTTTAGTTTTGGGTAGGTTATTTTAGGTTAGGTTAGTTTAGTTTAGTTTAGGTTAGGTTAGGTTAGGTTAGGTTAGTTTAGTTTAGTTTAGTTTAGTTTAGTTTAGATTAAGTTAAGTAAGATTAGGTTAGGTTAGGTTAGTTAAGTTTTGTTTATAGTTTAGTTTAGTTTAGTTTATAGTTTACTTTATAGTTTAGTTAGTTTAGTTTATAGTTTAATTTAGTTTAGTTTAGTTTAGTTTAGTTTAATTTAGGTTAATTTAGTTTAGTTTAGTTTAGGTTAGGTTAGGTTAAGTTAGGTTAGGTTAGGTTAGTTTAGTTTAGTATAGTTTAGTTTAGTTTAAAATATGGTATCTTTAGTTTATATTTTAGTTCATAGTTTTCTTTAGATTAGTTTAGTTTAGGTTAGGTTAGAGTAGTTTAGTTTAGTTTAGTTTAGTTAAGGTTAGATTAGGTTAGGTTAGGTTAATGTAATTTAGTTTAATTTTGTTTAGTTGAATTTAATTTAGTTTAGTTTAGGTTAGGTTAGGTTTGTTTAGGTTAGATTAGGTTAGGTTATGTTACATTAGGTTAGGTTAGGTTAGCTTAGTTTAGTTGAGTTTAGTTTCGGTTAGGTTGGGTTAGGTTAGGTTAGTTAAGTTTAGTTTAGTTTAGTTTAGTTAAGTATAGTTTAGTTTATAGTTTAGTTCAGTTTAGTTTATAGCTTAGTTTATACCTTAGTTTAGTTTAGTGTAGTTTAGTTTTGTTTAGGTTAGGTTAGGTTAGGTTAGTTTAGTTTAATTTAGGTTAGGTTATGTTAGATTAGCTTAGGTTAGGTTAGTTTGGTTTAGTTTAGTCTAGTTAAGTTTAGTTTAGTTTATACTTTAGTTTAGTTTAGTTTATTTTATAGTTTAGTTTAGTTTTGTTTATAGTTTAGTTTGCAGTTTAGTATCGTTTAGTTTAATTTAATTTAGTTTAGGTTAGGTAACCTTAGGCTAGGTTAGGGTAGTTGAGTTTAGTTTATGTTAGGTTAGTTTAGATTAGTTTAGGTTATTTTATAGTTTAGTTTAGTTAGGTTTAGTTTAGTTTATAGTTTAGTTTAGTTTAGTTTATAATTCAGTTTATAGTTTAGTTTAGAATATAGTTTAATTTATAGTTTAGTTTATTTTTTTGTAATTTAGTTTAGCTTTCTTTAGTTTCGTTTAGTTTACTTTAGTTTAGGGTATGTTTAAGTTAGGTTAGGTTAGGTTAGTTTAGTTTAGTTTAGGTTAGGTTGTGTTACCTTATGTTAGGTTAGGTTAGGTTAGGTTAAGTTAAGTTAGGTTAGCTTAGTTTAGAATGATTTAGTTTAGTATAATTTAGTTTATAGTTTAGTTTATTTGAGTTTATAGTTTAATTTAGTTTAGTTTAGTTTAATTTAGTTTAGTTTAGTTTAGTTTAGGTTAGTTTAGGTAAGTTTAATTTAGTTTAGTTTAGTTTAGTTAAGTTTAGTTTATAGTTTAGTTTGTAGTTTAGTTTAGTTTAGTTTAGTTTAGGTTAAGTTATGTTAGGTTTGTTTAGTTTAGTTTAGATTTGGTTAGGTTAGGTTAGGTTAGGTTAGGGTAGTTTAGTTTAGTTTAGTTGAATTTAGTTTAGTTTAGTTCAGTTTAGGTTAGATTAGTTTAGGTTACTTTATTTTAGTTTAGGTTAGGTTATGTTAGATTAGGTTAGGTTAGGTTAGTTTGGTTTAATTTAGTTTAGTTAAGTTTAGTATATTTTATATTTTAGTTTAGTTTAGTTTAGTTAATAGTGTAGTATAGTTTAGTTTATACTTTAGTTTATAGTTTAGTATAGTTTAGTTTAGTTTAATTTTGGTTTAGTTTAGGGTAGGTTATGTTAGGTTAGGTTAGTTTAGTTCAGTTTAGTTTAGGTTAGGTTAGGTTAGGTTAGTTTAGTTTAGTTGAGTTTAATTTAGTTTAGTTTACATTATAGTTTAATTTATAGTTTAGTTTACTTTAGGTTAGATTAGGTTAGGTTAAGTAAGGTTAGGTTTGGTTAGGTTAGTTTAGTTTAGTTTAGTTTTGTTTATGTTAGGTTAGGTTAGATTAGTTTAGTTTATGTTAGGTTAGGTTAGTTTAGTTTAGTTTAGTTTTGTTTATGGTTTAGTTTAGTTTATAGTTTAGTTTAGAATTAAGTTTAATTTAGTTTATAGTTTAAGTTAGTTTAGTTTAGTATAGTTTAGTTTATAGTTTAGTTTAGTTTAGTTTAATTTAGTGTTGTTTAGTTTAGTTTAGTTTAGTATAGTTTTGTTTACTTTAGGTTATGTTGGATTATGTTAGGTTTGGATAGCTTACTTTAGTTTAGTTTAGTTTAGGTTAGGTTAGGTTAGTTTAGTTTAGTTAACTTTGGTTTAGTTTAGTTTAGTTTAGTTTATAGTTTAGTTTATAGATTAGTTTAGTTAAGTTTATAGTTTAATTTATAATTTAGTTTAGTTTAGTTTAGTTTAATTTAGTATAGAGTAGGTTAGGTAAGGTTAGTTTAGTTTAGTTTAGGTTAGGTTAGGTTAGGTTAGGTTAATTTAGTTTAGTTGAGTTTAATTTAGTTTAGTTTAGTTTAGTTAATAGTTTAATTTATAGTTTAGTTTAGATTTTTTATAGTTTAGTTTAATTAATTTATAGTTTAATTTAGTTTATTTTAGTTTAATTTAGTTTAGTTTAGTTTATAGTTTAGTTTAGTTTAGTTTAGGTTAAGTTATGTTAGGTTCATTTAGTTTAATTAAGTTTAGATTTGGTTAGGTTAGATTACGTTAGGGTAGTTAAGTTTAGTTTAGTTGAATTTAGGCTATAGTTTGATTTATAGTTTAGTTTAGTTTACTTTATAGTTTAGTTTAGTTAATTTATAGTTTATTTAACTTTAGTTTAGTTTAGTTTAACATAGTTTACTTTAGTTTATAGTATTGTTTATAGGTTAGTTTAGTTTAGTTTAGTTTAGTTTAGGTTATGTTAGGTTAGTTTAGTTTATTTTAGTTTAGTGTATGTTAGGTTAGGTTAGGTTAGTTTAGTTTAGTTTATTTTAGTTTATAGTTTATATTAGTATAGGTTATAATTTATTTTATAATTTAGTATACTTTAATTTATAGATTAATATACAGTTTAGTTAAAATTTTAGTTTAGTTTAGTTTAGGATAGGTTAGGGAAGGTTAGGTTAGGTTAGGTTAGTTTAGTTTAATTTAGTTTATATAAGGTTAGATTAGGTTAGTTTAGTATAGTTTAGTTTACTTTTGTTTGCAGTTTAGTTTAGTTTATAGTTCAGTTTATAGTTTAGTTTAATTAAGTTAGGTTAGGTTAGTTTAGTTTAGTTTAGGTTAGGTTAGGTTAGGATAGTTTAGTTTAGTATACTTTACTTTAGTTTAGTTTAGTTTATAGTTTAGTTTATTTTATTTTATAGTTTAGTTTATAGTTTTGTTTAGTTTAGTTTAGTATAGTTTGTTTAGGTTAGGTTAGGTTAGGTTAGAGTAGTTTAATTTAATTTAATTGAATTAAGTTTAGTTAAGTTAAGTTTAGGTTACGTTAGGTTAGTTTAGTTCAGTTTAGGTGAGGTTAGGTTAGGTTAGTTTACTTCTGTTTAGTTTATTTTAGTTTAGTTTATTTGAATTTAATTTAGTTTAGTTAAGTTAGTTTAGATAATTTAGGTTATTTTAGTTTACTTTAGTTTATGTAAGGTTATGTTAGGTTAGTTTAGTATAGTATAGTTTACTTTTGTTTGTATTTTAGTTTAGTTTAGTTTATAGTTCAGTTCATAGTTTAGTTTAGTTTAGTTTAGTTTAGGTTAGGTTGGGTTAGTTTAGTTCTGTTAATTTATTTTAGTTTATACATTAGTTTAGTTCAGTTTATAGTTTAGTTAATAGTTTAGTTTAACTTAGTGTAGTTTAATTTTGTTTAAGTTAGGTTAGTTTAGGTTAGTTTAGTTTAGTTTAGTTTTGTTTATAGTTTAGTTTAATTTAATTTATAATTTAGTTTATAGTTTAGTTTAGTTTACTTTGTAGTTTAATTTAGTTTAGTTTAGTTTAGTTTAGTTTACTTTAGGTTAGGTTAGGTTAAGTTAGTTTAGTTTAGTATAGTTTAGTTTAGTTTAAAATATAGTGTCTTTAGTTTATAGTTTAGTTCATAGTTTGTTTAGTTTAGTTTAGTTTAGTTCAGGTTAGGTTAGAGTAGTTTAGTTTAGTTTAGGTTAGTTTAGGTTAGAATAGGTTAGGTTATTGTAGTTTAGTTTAGTTTAATTTAGTTGAATTTAATTTAGTTTTGTTTAGTTTAGTTTAGGTTAGGTTAGGGTATTTTAGTTTATAGTTTAATTTAGTTTAGTTTAGTTTATAGTGTAGTTTATACTTTAGATTATATTTTAGTTTATAATTTAGTTTAGTTTAGTGTAGTTTAGATTGGTTTAATTTTTTTAGTTTAGTTTAAATTAGTTTCGTTTAGGTTAGGTTATGTTACATTAGGTTAGGTTAGGTAAGCTTAGTTTAGTTTAGTTTAGTTTAGGTTAGTTTAGGAAAAGTTAGTTTAGTTTAGTTTAGTTTAGTTTAGTGTATGTTAGGTTAGGTAAGTTTATTTTTATTTAGTTTAGTTTATTTTAGTTTATAATTTAGTTTAGTTTAGTTTATAATTTATTTTATAGTTTAGTATACGTTAATTTATAGTTTAGTTAATATTTTGGTTTAGTTTAGTTTAAGTTAGGTTAGGGAATGTTAGGTTAGGTTGGGTTAGTTTATTTTAGTTTAGTTTATGTAAGGTTAGGTTAGTTTGGTGTAGTTTAGTTTAGTTTAGTTTAGTTTATAGTTTAGTTTAGTTTAGTTTATGGTTCAGTTTATACTTTAGTTTAGTTTAGTTTAGTTTAGGTTAGGTTGGGTTAGTTTAGTTTAGTTTAGGTTAGGTTAGGTTAAGTTAGGTTAGTTTAGTTTAGTATAGTTTAGTTTACTTTAGTTTAGTTTAGTTTAGTTTAGTTAGTTTAGGTTAGGTTAGGTTAGGTTAGGTTAGGTTAGAGTAGTTTAGTTTAGGTTAGGTTATGATAGGTTAGTGCAGTTGAAATTAATTTAGTTTTGTTTAGTTGAATTTAATTTATTTTAGTTAGGTCAGTTTAGGTAAGTTAGGTTAGTTTAGATTAGTATAGGTTAGGTTAGGGTAGGTAAGTTTAATTCAGTATATGTTAGTTTAGTTCATAGTTTAATTTATAGTTTTGTTTATAGTTAATTTAGTTTGGTTTACTTTAGTTTAGGTTAAATTATGTTAGGTTAGTTTAGTTTAGTTTAGGTTAGGTTAGGTTGGGTTAAGTTAGTGTAGTTTCATTTAGTTTGGTTTATTTTACTTTAGTTTAATATGTGGTTCCGTTTAGTTTAGTTTTGTTTAATTTAGTTTAGTTTAGTTTAGGTTGGGTTATGTTAGATTAGGTTAGGTTAGGTTAGTTTGGCTAAGTTTAGTCTAGTTAAGTTTAGTTTAGGTTACACTTTAGTTTAGTTTAGTTTATAGTTAGTTTAGTTTTGTTTATAGTTTAGTTTATAGTTTAGTATAGTTTAGTTTAGTTTAATTTAGTTTAGCTAAGTTTAGTTTAGTTTATTTTAGTTTTGGGTAGGTTATTTTAGGTTAGGTTAGTTTAGTTTAGTTTAGGTTAGGTTAGGTTAGGTTAGGTTAGTTTAGATTAGTTTAGTTTAGTTTAGATTAGGTTAAGTAAGATTAGGTTAGTTTAGTTTTGTTTATAGTTTAGTTTAGTTTATAGTTTACTTTATAGTTTAGTTAGTTTAGTTTATAGTTTAATTTAGTTTAGTTTAGTTTAGTTTAGTTTAATTTAGGTTAATTTAGTTTAGTTTAGTTTAGGTTAGGTTAAGTTAGGTTAGGTTAAGTTAGTTTAGTTTAGTATAGTTTAGTTTAGTTTAAAATATAGTATCTTTAGTTTATAGTTTAGTTCATAGTTTTCTTTAGATTAGTTTAGTTTAGGTTAGGTTAGAGTAGTTTAGTTTAGTTTAGTTTAGTTAAGGTTAGATTAGGTTAGGTTAGGTTAATGTAATTTAGTTTAATTTTGTTTAGTTGAATTTAATTTAGTTTAGTTTAGGTTAGGTTAGGTTTGTTTAGGTTAGATTAGGTTAGGTTATGTTACATTAGGTTAGGTTAGGTTAGCTTAGTTTAGTTGAGTTTAGTTTCGGTTAGGTTGGGTTAGGTTAGGTTAGTTAAGTTTAGTTTAGTTTAGTTTAGTTAAGTATAGTTTAGTTTATAGTTTAGTTCAGTTTAGTTTATAGCTTAGTTTATACCTTAGTTTAGTTTAGTGTAGTTTAGTTTTGTTTAGGTTAGGTTAGGTTAGGTTAGGTTAGTTTAGTTTAATTTAGGTTAGGTTATGTTAGATTAGCTTAGGTTAGGTTAGTTTGGTTTAGTTTAGTCTAGTTAAGTTTAGTTTAGTTTATACTTTAGTTTAGTTTAGTTTATTTTATAGTTTAGTTTAGTTTTGTTTATAGTTTAGTTTGCAGTTTAGTATCGTTTAGTTTAATTTAATTTAGTTTAGGTTAGGTAACCTTAGGCTAGGTTAGGGTAGTTGAGTTTAGTTTATGTTAGGTTAGTTTAGATTAGTTTAGGTTATTTTATAGTTTAGTTTAGTTAGGTTTAGTTTAGTTTATAGTTTAGTTTAGTTTAGTTTATAATTCAGTTTATAGTTTAGTTTAGAATATAGTTTAATTTATAGTTTAGTTTATTTTTTTGTAATTTAGTTTAGCTTTCTTTAGTTTCGTTTAGTTTACTTTAGTTTAGGGTATGTTTAAGTTAGGTTAGGTTAGGTTAGTTTAGTTTAGTTTAGGTTAGGTTGTGTTACCTTATGTTAGGTTAGGTTAGGTTAGGTTAAGTTAAGTTAGGTTAGCTTAGTTTAGAATGATTTAGTTTAGTATAATTTAGTTTATAGTTTAGTTTATTTGAGTTTATAGTTTAATTTAGTTTAGTTTAGTTTAATTTAGTTTAGTTTAGTTTAGTTTAGGTTAGTTTAGGTAAGTTTAATTTAGTTTAGTTTAGTTTAGTTAAGTTTAGTTTATAGTTTAGTTTGTAGTTTAGTTTAGTTTAGTTTAGTTTAGGTTAAGTTATGTTAGGTTTGTTTAGTTTAGTTTAGATTTGGTTAGGTTAGGTTAGGTTAGGTTAGGGTAGTTTAGTTTAGTTTAGTTGAATTTAGTTTAGTTTAGTTCAGTTTAGGTTAGATTAGTTTAGGTTACTTTATTTTAGTTTAGGTTAGGTTATGTTAGATTAGGTTAGGTTAGGTTAGTTTGGTTTAATTTAGTTTAGTTAAGTTTAGTATATTTTATATTTTAGTTTAGTTTAGTTTAGTTAATAGTGTAGTTTAGTTTAGTTTATACTTTAGTTTATAGTTTAGTATAGTTTAGTTTAGTTTAATTTTGGTTTAGTTTAGGGTAGGTTATGTTAGGTTAGGTTAGTTTAGTTCAGTTTAGTTTAGGTTAGGTTAGGTTAGGTTAGTTTAGTTTAGTTGAGTTTAATTTAGTTTAGTTTACATTATAGTTTAATTTATAGTTTAGTTTACTTTAGGTTAGATTAGGTTAGGTTAAGTAAGGTTAGGTTTGGTTAGGTTAGTTTAGTTTAGTTTAGTTTTGTTTATGTTAGGTTAGGTTAGATTAGTTTAGTTTATGTTAGGTTAGGTTAGTTTAGTTTAGTTTAGTTTTGTTTATGGTTTAGTTTAGTTTATAGTTTAGTTTAGAATTAAGTTTAATTTAGTTTATAGTTTAAGTTAGTTTAGTTTAGTTTAGTTTAGTTTATAGTTTAGTTTAGTTTAGTTTAATTTAGTGTTGTTTAGTTTGGTTTAGTTTAGTATAGTTTTGTTTACTTTAGGTTAGGTTGGATTATGTTAGATTTGGATAGCTTACTTTAGTTTAGTTTAGTTTAGGTTAGGTTAGGTTAGGTTAGTTTAGTTTAGTTAACTTTGGTTTAGTTTAGTTTAGTTTACTTTATAGTTTAGTTTATAGATTAGTTTAGTTAAGTTTATAGTTTAATTTATAATTTAGTTTAGTTTAGTTTAGTTTAATTTAGTATAGAGTAGGTTAGGTAAGGTTAGTTTAGTTTAGTTTAGGTTAGGTTAGGTTAGGTTAGGTTAATTTAGTTTAGTTGAGTTTAATTTAGTTTAGTTTAGTTTAGTTAATAGTTTAATTTATAGTTTAGTTTAGATTTTTTATAGTTTAGTTTAATTAATTTATAGTTTAATTTAGTTTATTTTAGTTTAATTTAGTTTAGTTTAGTTTGTAGTTTAGTTTAGTTTAGTTTAGGTTAAGTTATGTTAGGTTCATTTAGTTTAATTAAGTTTAGATTTGGTTAGGTTAGATTACGTTAGGGTAGTTAAGTTTAGTTTAGTTGAATTTAGGCTATAGTTTGATTTATAGTTTAGTTTAGTTTAGTTAATTTATAGTTTATTTAACTTTAGTTTACTTTAGATTATAGTATTGTTTATAGGTTAGTTTAGTTTAGTTTAGTTTAGTTTAGGTTATGTTAGGTTAGTTTAGTTTAGTTTATTTTAGTTTATAGTTTATATTAGTATAGGTTATAATTTATTTTATAATTTAGTATACTTTAATTTATAGATTAATATACAGTTTAGTTAAAATTTTAGTTTAGTTTAGTTTAGGATAGCTTAGGGAAGGTTAGGTTAGGTTAGGTTAGTTTAGTTTAATTTAGTTTATATAAGGTTAGATTAGGTTAGTTTAGTATAGTTTAGTTTACTTTTGTTTGCAGTTTAGTTTAGTTTATAGTTCAGTTTATAGTTTAGTTTAATTAAGTTAGGTTAGGTTAGTTTAGTTTAGTTTAGGTTAGGTTAGGTTAGGTTAGGATAGTTTAGTTTAGTATAGTTTACTTTAGTTTAATTTAGTTTATAGTTTAGTTTATTTTATTTTATAGTTTAGTTTATAGTTTTGTTTAGTTTAATTTAGTTTAGTTTGTTTAGGTTAGGTTAGGTTAGGTTAGAGTAGTTTAATTTAATTTAATTGAATTAAGTTTAGTTAAGTTAAGTTTAGGTTACGTTAGGTTAGTTTAGTTCAGTTTAGGTGAGGTTAGGTTAGGTTAGTTTACTTCTGTTTAGTTTATTTTAGTTTAGTTTATTTGAATTTAATTTAGTTTAGTTAAGTTAGTTTAGATAATTTAGGTTATTTTAGTTTACTTTAGTTTATGTAAGGTTATGTTAGGTTAGTTTAGTATAGTATAGTTTACTTTTGTTTGTATTTTAGTTTAGTTTAGTTTATAGTTCAGTTCATAGTTTAGTTTAGTTTAGTTTAGTTTAGGTTAGGTTGGGTTAGTTTAGTTTAGTATAAGTTAGGTTATATTAGGTAAGTTTAATTCAGTTTAGTTTAGTTTAGTTTATAGTTTAATTTATAGGTTTGTTTATAGTTAATTATTTTAGTTTAGTTTAATTTAGATTAAATTATATTAGGTTAGTTAAGTTTAGTTTAGTTTAGGTTAGGTTAGGTTGGGTTAGGTTAGTTTAGTTCTGTTTAGTTTATTTTAGTTTATAGTTTAGTTTGGTTTAGTTTATAGTTTAGTTTAATTTAGTGTAGTTTAATTTTGTTTAGGTTAGGTTAGGTTAATTTAGTTTAGTTTCGATTAGGTTATGTTAGATTAGGTTAGGTTATGTTAGTTTGGTTTAGTTTAGTCTAGTTAAGTGTAGTTTAGTTTATTTTATAGTTTAGTTTAGTTTTGTTTATAGTTTAGTTTGCAGTTTAGTATAGTTTAATTTAGTTTAATTTAGTTTAGGTTAAGTAAGTTTAGGTTAGGTTAGTTTAGTTTCGTTTAGTTTATGTTAGGTTAGGTTAGTTTAGGTTTGTTTAGTTTTGTTTATAGTTTAGTTTAATTTATTTTATAATTTAGTTTAAGGTTTGGTTTAGTTTAGTTTGTAGTTTAATTTAGTTCAGTTTAGTTTAGTTTAGTTCATTTAGGTTAGGATAGGTTAGGTTAGGTTAGGTTAGGTTAGGTTAGTTTAGTTTAGTTTAAAATATAGTATTTTTAGTTTATAGTTTAGTTCATAGTTTTGTTTAATTTAGTTTAGTTTAGTTTAGTTTAGGTTAGGTTAGAGTAGTTTAGTTTAGTTTAGTTTAGTTTAGGTTACAATAGGATAGGTTAGTGTAGTTTTGTTTAGTGTAGTTTAGTTGAATTTAATATAGATTTGTTTAGTTTAGTTTAGGTTAGGTTAGGTTAGTTTAGTTTAGTATAGGTTAGGTTAAGTTAGGTTAGGGCAGTTTAGTTTATAGTTTATTTTAGTTTAGTTTAGTTTATAGTGTAGTTTATACTTTAGTTTATATTTTAGTTTATAGTATAGTTTAGTTTAGTGTAGTTTAGTTTGGTTTAGTTTTATTTAGTTTAGTTTAAAATAGTTTCGTTTAGGTTAGGTTAGGTTAGGTTAGGTTAGTTAAGTTCAGTTTATATTAGTGTAGTTAAGTTTAGTTTAGTTTATAGTTTAGTTCAGTTTAGTTTATAGCTTAGTTTATAGTTTAGTTTAGTTTATAGTTTAATTTATAGTTAAATTTATTTTAGTTTAGTTTAATTTAGTTTAGTTTAGTTTATTTTAGGGTATATTATGTTAAGTTAGGTTAGGTTAGTTTAGTTTAGTTTAGTTTAGGTTAGGTTTCGCTAGGTTAAGTTAGGTTAGGTTAGTTTAGATTAGTTTAGTTTAGTTTAGGTTATAGTTTAGTTTACTTAGTTTATTATTTAATTTAGTGTAGTTTAGTTTATGGTTTCGTTTATAGTTTAGTTTGGTTTAGTTTAGTTTTTTTTAGTTTAGCTTGGATTAGTTTAGTTTGTCTTAGGTTAGGTTAGGTTAGGTGAGATTATTTTAATTTAGTTTAGTTTAATTTAGTTTAGTTTATAGTTTAGTTTAGTTTAGTTTATAGTTCAATTTATAGTTTAGTTGAGTTTAGTTTATAGTTTAGGTTATCGTTTAGTTTAGTTTAGGTTAGATTAGGTTAGGTTAAGTTAGGTTAGGTTAGTTTAGATTAGTTTAGTTTAATTTAGTTTAGTTTATAGTTTAGTTTATTTTACTTTATAGTTTAATTTAGTTTAGTTTAGTTTAATTTAGGTTAGGTTACTTTTGTTTAGTTTAGTTTAGGTTAGGTTAGGTTAATTTACTTTAGTATTAATTATTTTAGTTTATTTTAGTTTAGTTTATAGTTTAGTTTACTTTATAGTTTAGTTTACAGTTTAGTTTAGTTTAGTTTAGTTTAGTTTAGTTTAGTTTGGGTTAGGTTAGATTAGGTTAGTTTAATTTAGTTTATAGTTTACTTTAGTTTAGTTTACAGTTTAGTTTATCCTTTAGTTTATAGTGTAGTTTATAGTTTAGTTTAATTTAGTGTGGTTTAGTTTGGTTTAGTTTAGTATAGTTTTGTTTACTTTAGGTTAGGTGAGATTATGTTAGGTTAGGTTAGCTTACTTTAGTTTAGTTTAGTTTAGTATAGGTTAGGTTAGGTTAGGTTAGTTTAGTTATCTTTGGTTTAGTTTAGTTTAGTTTAGTTTATAGTTTAGTTTATAGTTATCTTTAGTTTAGTTTATAGTTTAATTTATAATTTAGTTTAGTTTAGTTTAATTTAATTTAGTCTAGAGTAGTTTAGGTTAGTTTAGTTTAGTTTAGATTAGGTTAGGTTAGGTTAGGTTAATTTAGTTTAGTTAAGTTTAATTTAGTTTAGTTTAGTTTTGTTTATAGTTTAATTTATAGTTTAATTTAGTATAGTTTAGTTTATAGTTTTGTTTATAGTTTAGTTTGTAGTTTAGTTAATTTAGTTTAGTTTAGGTTAAGTTATGTTAGGTTCGTTTAGTTTAATTTAGTTTAGATTAGGTTACGTTAGATTAGGTTAGGGTAGTTAAGTTAATTTAGTTGAATTTAGTTTATAGTTTAATTTATAGTTTAGTTTAGTTTTCTTTATAGTTTAGTTTAGTTAATTTATAGTTTAATTTACTTTAGTTTAGTCTAGTTTAATTTAGTTTACTTTAGTTTATAGTTTTGTTTATAGTTTAGTTTAGTTTAGCTTAGTTTAGTTTAGGTTAATTTATGTTAGGTTAGTTTAGTTTAGTTTAGTTTAGGTTCGGTTGGGTTAGTTTAGTTTAGTTTAGGTTAGGTTAGGTTAAGTTAGGTTAGTTTAATTTAGTTTAGTTTATTTTAATTTTTGTTTAGTTTAGTTTATATTTTAGTTTATAATTTAGTTTAATTTAGTTTATAGTTTAATATAATTTAGTTTAGTTTAGTTTAATTTTGGTTAATTTAGTTTAGTTTAGATTAGGTTAGGTTACGCGCGGTTTGTTTAGTTTAGTATAGTATAGTTTAGTATAAAATATAGTATTTTTAGTTTATATTTTAGTTCATAGTTTTGTTTAGTTTAGTATAGTTTAGTTTAGTTTAGGTTAGGTTGGAGTAGTTTAGTTTAGTTTAGTTTAATTTAGGTTAGATTAGTTTAGGTTAGTGTAGTTTAGTTTAGTTTAGTTTAGTTGAATTTAATTTAGTTTAGTTTAGTTTAGTTTAGTATAGGTTAGGTTACGTTACGTTAGGTTAGTTTAGTTAAGTTTAGTTTAGTTTAGTTTATAGTTTAGTTTAGTTTATAGTTTAATTTATACTTTAGTTTATATTTTAGTTTATAATTTAGTTTAGTTTAGTGTAGTTTAGTTTGGTTTAATTTTGTTTAGTTTAGTTTAGTTTAGTTTCGTTTAGGTTAGGTTATGTTAGATTAGGTTAGGTGTGGTAGGCTTAGTTTAGTTTAGTTTAGTTTAGGTTCGGTTAGTTAAATTTAGTTTAGTTTAGTTTAGTTAAGATTAGTTTAGTTTATAGTTTAGTTCAGTTTGGTTTATAGCTAACTTTATAGTTTAGTTTAGACTAGTTTATAGTTTAATTTATAGTTAAGTTTAGTTTATTTTAGTTTAATTTAGATTAGCTTAGTTGAGTTTAGTTTAAATTAGTTCATTTTAGGGTAGCTTATGTTCGGTTTGGTTAGGTTAGTTAAGTTTATAGTTTAATTTATAGTTTAGTTTGGTTTATAGTTTAGTTTATAGTTTAGTTTAGTTTAGTAAATAATAGTTTAGTTTAGTTTAGTTAAGGTTAGGTTAGGTTAGGTTAATTTAGTTTAGTTGAGTTTAATTTAGTATAGTTTAGTTTAGTTTATAATTTAATTTATAGTTTAATTTAGTTTAGTTTAGTTTAATTTGGTTTAGTTTAGTTTATAGTTTTGTTTATAGTTTAGTTTGTAGTTTAGTAAATTTAGTTTAGTTTAGGTTAAGTTATGTTAGGTTGGTTTAGTTTAATTTAGTTTAGATTAGGTTACGTTAGATTAGGTTAGGGTAGTTAAGTTTAGTTTAGTTGAATTTAGTTTATAGTTTAATTTATAGTTTAGTTTAGTTTACCTTATAGTTTAGTTTAGTTAATTTATAGTTTAATTTACTTTAGTTTAGTCTAGTTTAATTTAGTTTACTTTAGTTTATAGTTTAGTTTAGTTTAGCTTAGTTTAGTTTAGGTTAATTTATGTTAGGTTATTTTAGTTTAGTTTAGTTTAGGTTAGGTTGGGTTAGTTTAGTTTAGGTTAGGTTAGGTTAAGTTAGGTTAGTTTAGTTTAGTATAGTTTAGTTTAGTTTAGTTTATAGTTTATTTTATTTTATTTCATAGTTTAGTTTATAGTTTTGTTTAGTTTAGTTAGTTTAGGTTAGGTTAGGATAGGATAGAGCAGTTTAGGTTAGGTTAGGATATGATAGGTTAGTGCAGTTTAATTTAATTTAGTTTAGTTTAGTTGAATTTAATTTATTTTAGTTAGGTCAGTTCAGGTAAGTTAGGTTAGTTTAGTTTAGTATTGGTTAGGTTAGGTAAGTTTAATTCAGTATAGTTTAGTTTAGTTTATAGTTTAATTTATAGTTTTGTTTATAGTTAATTAAGTTTAGTTTATTGAGTTTAGTTTAGTTTAGTTGAGTTTAGTTTAGTTTAGTTTAGTTTAGGTTAGGTTAGGTTAGGTTAGATTAGTTTAGTTTAGGATAGGTTACGTTAGATTAGGTTAGTTTAGTTTAGTATAATTTAGTTTAGTTTAAAATATAGTATCTTTAGTTTATAGTTTAGTTCATAGTTTTGTTTAGTTTAGTTTAGTGTAGGTTAGGTTAGAGTAGTTTAGTTTATTTAGTTTAGTTGAATTTAATTTAGTTATGTTTAGTTTAGTTTAGGTTAGGTTATTTTAGTTTAGTTTAGTATAGGTTAGGTTAATTTAGGTTATCCTAATTTAGTTTTGTTTACTTTAGTTTAGTTTATTTTATAGTTTAGTTAAGTTTTTTTGTTTAATTTATAATTTAGTTGTGTTTAGTTTAGTTTAATTTAGTTTAGGTTGGGTTAGGTTAGTTTCATTTAGTTCAGTTTAATTTACTTTAATTTAGTTTATATTTTAATTTATTGTTTAGTTTAGTTTACTTTATAGTTTAGTTTAGTTAATTTATAGTTTAATTTAGTTTAGTTTAGTTTAGTTTAGTTCAGGTTAAGTTATGTTAGGTTAGTTTAGTTTAGTTTAGTTTAGTTAAGGTTCGGTTAGGTTAGGTTAGGTAAGTTGAATTTAGTTCAGTTTAGTTTAGTTAAGTTTAGTTTAGTTTAATTTAGTTTAGCTTTGGGTAGGTTATGTTAGGTTAGGTTTGGTTAGTTTAGTTTAGTTTAGGTTAGGTTAGGTTAGGTTAATTTAGTTTAATTGAGTTTAATTTAGTTTAGATTAGGTTAAGTAAGATTAGGTTAGGTTAGGTTAGGTTAGTTTAGTTTTGTTTATAGTTTAGTTTAGTTTAGTTTATAGTTTAGTTTATATATTAGTTAGTTTAGTTTAATGTTTAATTTAGTTTAGTTTAGTTTAGTTCAGTTTAGTTTAATTTAGGTTAATTTAGTTTAGTTTAGTTTAGTTTAGTTTAGGTTAGGTTAAGTTAGGTTAGGGTAGGTTAGTTTAGTTTAGTATGGTTTAGTTTAGTTTAAAATATAGTATCTTTAGTTTATAGTTTAGTTAATAGTTTTCTT
Organism: Metallyticus violacea; assembly: GCA_030762175.1. Lineage (NCBI taxonomy): Eukaryota > Metazoa > Arthropoda > Insecta > Mantodea > Metallyticidae > Metallyticus > Metallyticus violacea. The sequence goes on along the minus strand of CM060835.1, from coordinate 96,605,327 downwards.
TAGATTAGTTTAGTTTAGCTTAGGTTAGAGGAGTTTAGTTTAGTTTTGTTTAGGTTAGATTAGGTTAGGTTAATGTAGTTCAGTTTAATTTAGTTTAGTTGAATTTAATTTAGTTTAGTTTAGTTTAGGTTAGGTTAGGTTTATTTAAGTTAGATAAGGTTAGGTTAGTGTAGTTTAGTATAGTTTAGTTTAGTTTGTAGTTTAGTATAGTTTAGTGTAGTTTAGTTTGCTTTAGTAACTGTTAGGCTAGGTTAGTTCCGTTTCGTTTAGGTTAGGTTATGTTAGATTAGGTTAGGTTAGGTTAGCTTAGTTTAGTTTAGTTTAGTTTCGGTTAGGTTGGGTTAGGTTAGGTTACTGAAGTTTAGTTTAGTTTAGTTTAGTTAAGTATAGTTTAGTTTATAGTTTAGTTCAGTTTAGTTTATAGCTTAGTTTATAGCTTAGTTTAGTTCATAGTTTAATTTATATTTAAGTTTAGTTTAGTTTAATTTAGTTTAGCTTAGTTTAGTTTAGTTTAGTTTAGTTTAGGGTAGCTTATGTTAGGTTAGGTTAGGTTAGTATAGTTTATAGTTTAATTTATAGTTTACTTTAGTTTATAGTTTAGTTTATAATAGTTTATTTTAGTTTAGTTTAGGTTAGGTTAGGCTAGGTTAAGTTATGTTAGGTTAGTTTAGATAATTTTAGCTTAGTTTAGTTATAGTTTAGTATACTTTAGTTTATTATTTAATTTAGTTTAGTTTAGTTTATAGTTTCGTTTATTATTTAGTAAGTTTAATTTAGTTTAATTTAGTTTACCTTAGATTAGTTTAGTTAGTTTTAGGTTAGGTTAGTTTAGGTGAGGTTAGTTTAGTATAGTTTAGTTTAATTTAGTTTAATTCAGTTTATAGTTTAGTTTAGTTTATAGTTCAATTTATTGTTTAGTTTAGTTTAGTTTATAGTTTAGTTTATCGTTTAGTTTAGTTTAGTTTAGTATAGTTTAGTTTAGTTTAGGTTAGAGTAGGTTAGTTTAGATTAGTTTAGTTTAGCGCAGTTTAGGTTAGGTTAATTTAGGTTATTTTGTTTAGTTTAGTTTAGTTTAGTTTATAGTTTAGTTTAGTTTATAGTTTAGTTTATAGTTTAGTTTAGATTAGTGTAGTTTAGTTTGGTTTAGTTTATTTTAGTTTAGTGTAGTTTAGTTTCGTTTAGCTTAGGTTATGTTATATTAGGTTAGCTTTGCTTTGCTTAGTATACCCTAGTTTAGATTAGGATAGGTAAGGTTAGAATAGGTTAGTTAAATTTAGTTTAGTTTAGTAAAGTTAGGTTTAGTTTAGTTTATAGTTTAGTTTAGTTTAGTTTATAGTTTAGATTATAATTTAATTTATAGTTTAGTTTAGTTTAGTTTAGTTTAGTGTAATTTAGTTTCGCTTTCTTTAGTTTCGTTTAGAATACTTTAGTTTAGGATATGTTAGGTTAGGTTAGTTTAGTTTAGTTTAGTTTAATTTAGTTTAGTTGTAAATATAGTATCTTTAGTTATTAGTTTAGTTCATAGTTTAGTTTAGTTTAGTTTAGGTTAGAATAGGTTATATCAGTGTAGTTTAATTTAGTTTAGTTTAGTTGAATTTAATTTAGTTTTCTTCAGTTTAGTTTAGGTTAGGTTATTTTAGTTTAGTTTAGTATAGGTTAGGTTAATTTAGGTTATCTTAGTTTAGTTTATAGTTTAGTTTAGTTTACTTTATAGTGTAGTTTATACTTTAGTTTACATTTTAGTTTATAGTTTAGTTTAGTTTAGTGTAGATTAGTTTGGTTTAGTTTTGTTTAGTTTAGTTTAAATTAGTTTCGTTTAGGTTAGGTTATGTTAGATTAGGTTAGGATAGGTAAGCTTAGTTTAGTTTAGTTTAGTTTAGTTTAGTTTAGTTTAGGTTAGGTTAGGTTAGGTTAGGTAGGTTAAGTACAGTTTAGTTTAGTTTAGTTAAGTTTCGTTTAGTTTATAGTTTAGTTCAGTTTAGTTTATAGCTTAGTTTATAGTTTAGTTTAGTTTATAGTTTAGTTTAATTTATAGTTTAAATTATAGTTAAGTTTAGTTTAGTTTAGTTTAATTTAGTTTAGTTTAGTTTATTTTAGGGTAGCTTATGTTAGGTTAGGTTAGTTTATAGTTTAATTTATAGTTTAGTTTAGTTTATAGTTTAGTTTATAGTTTAGTTTAGTTTATAATATTTTAGTTTACGTTAGGTTAGGTTGGTTTAGTTTAGTTTAGTTTAGATTAGGTTAAACTAGGTTAAGTTAGGTTAGGTTAGTTTAGATTAGTTTAGTTTAATTTAGTTTATAGTTTAGTTCAGTTTAGTTTAGAGCTTAGTTTATAGTTTAGTTTAGTTTAGTTTAAAGTTAAATTTATAGTTAAGTTTAGTTTAGTTTAATTTAGTTTAGCTTACTTTAGTTTATAATTTAGTTTACTTTAGTTTATTATTTAATTTAGTTTTGTTTAGTTTATAGTTTCGTTTATAGTTTAGTTTGGTTTAGTTTAGTTTAATTTAGTTTAGCTTAGATTAGTTTAGTTTGTTTTAGGTTAGGTTAAGTTAGGTGAGGTTAGTTTAATTTAGATGAGTTTAATTTAGTTTAGTTTAGTTTATAGTTTAGTTTAGTTTACTTTAGTTTATAGTTCAATTTATAGTTTAGTTTAATTTATAGTTTAGTTTATAGTTTGGTTTATAGTTTAGTTTAGTTTACTTTATAGTTTGATTTAGTTTAGTTTAGTTTAATGTAGGTTAGGTTAGTTTAGTTTAGTTTAGGTTAGGTTAGGTTAGGTTAATTTAGTTTAGTATAGTTTGGTTTATTTTAGTTTAGTTTATAGTTTAGTTTTCAGCTTTGTTTAGTTTAGTTTAGTTTGGTTTTTAGTTTAGTTAATTTAGTTTACAGTTTAGTTTATCCTTTAGTTTATAGTTTAGTTTATAGCTTAGTTTAATTTACTTTAGTTTAGTTAGGTTTAGTTTAGTTTATAGTTTAGTTTAGTTCAGTTTATAATTCATTTTATAAATTAGTTAATTTATAGTTTAATTTATAGTTTAGTTTAGTTTTGTGTAATTTAGTTTAGCTTTCTTTAGTTTCGTTTAGTTTACTTTAGTTTAGTGTATGCTTAAGTTAGGTTAGGTTAGGTTAGTTTACTTTAGTTTAGTTTAGGTTAGGTTACCTTATGTTAGGTTAGGATAGGTTAGGTTAAGTTAAGTTAGGTTAGGTTAGTTTAGAATAATTTATTTTAGTATAATTTAGTTTATAGTTTAATTTAGTTTAGTTTAGTTTAATTTGATTTAATTTAGTTTAGGTTAGGTTAGGTAAGTTTAATTTAGTTTAAGTTAGTTTAGTTAATTTTAGTTTATAGTTTAGTTCATAGTTTAGTTTGTAGTTTAGTTTAGTTTTGTTTAGTTTAGGTTAAGTTATGCTAGGTTCGTTTAGTTTAGTTTAGATTAGGTTAGGTTAGGTTAGGTTAGGTTAGGGTAGTTTAGTTTAGTTTAGTTGAATTTAGTTTAGTTTAGTTCAGTATATGTTACATTAGGTTAGGTTACTTTGTTTTAGTTTAGGTTAGGTTATGTTAGATTAGGTTAGGTTAGGTCAGCTTGGTTTAGTTGAGTTTAGTTAAGTTTAGTATATTTTATACTTTAGTTTAGTTTATTTAGCTAATAGTGTAGTTTAGTTTAGTTTATACTTTAGTTTATAGTTTAGTATAGTTTGTTTAGTTTAATTTTGGTTTAGTTTAGGGTAGGTTATGTTAGGTTAGGTTAGTTTAGTTCAGTTTAGTTTAGGATAGGTTAGGTTAGGTTAGTTTAGTTTAGTTGAGTTTAATTTAGTTTAGTTTAGTTTATAGTTTATATTAGTTTAGTTTATAGTTTAATTTATAATTTAGTTTACTTTAAGTTAGATTAGGTTAGGTTATGTTAGGTTAGTTTAGTTAATTTAGTTTAGTTTATGTTAGGTTAGGTTAGTTTAGTTTTGTTTAGTTTTGTTTATAGTTTAGTTTATAGTTTAGTTTAATTTAGTTTATAGTTTAATTTAGTTTAGTTTAGTTTAGTTTAATTTAGGTTAATTTAGTGTATTTAATTTAGTTTAGGTTAGGTTGGGTTAGCTTAGTTTAGTTTGGTATAGTTAAGTTTAGTATAAAATATAGTATCTTTAGTCTATAGTATAGTTCATAGTTTTGTTTAGTTTAGTTTAGTTTAGTTTAGGTTAGGTTATAGTAGTTTAGTTAGATTATTTTAGATTGGGTTAGATTAAGTTAGGTTAGTGTAGTTTAGTTTAGTTTAGTTTAGTTGAATTTAATTTAGTTTATTTAGTTTAGTTTAGTATAGGTTAGGTTATGTTAGATTAGGTTAGGTTAGTTTAGTTTAGTTTATGTTGGGTTATGATAGATTAGGTTAGGTTAGGTTAGTTTGGCTTAGTTTAGTCTACTTAAGTTTAGTTTAGTTTAGTTTAGTTTATAGTTTAGTTTAGTTTTGTTTATAGTTTAGTTTATAGTTTAGTATAGAGTAGTTTAGTTTAATTAATTTAGCTAAGTTTAGTTTAGTTTAGTTGGTTTTATTTAATTTTGGGTAGGTTATGTTAGGTTAGGTTAGGTTAGTTTAGTTTAGTTTAGGTTTGGTTAGGTTAGGTTAGTTTAGTTTAGTTGAGTTTAGTTTAGTTTAAATTAGGTTAAGTAAGATTAGGTTAGGTTAGGTTAGGTTAGTTTAGTTTTGTTTTTAGTTTAGTTTAGTTTAGTTTAGTTTAATTTAGGTTAATTTAGTTTAGTTTAGTTTAGTTTAGGTTAGGTTAAGTTAGGTTAGGTTAGGTTAGTTTAGTTTAGTATAGTTTAGTTTATTTTAAAATATAGTATCTTTAGTTTATAGTTTAGTTCATAGTTTTCTTTAGATTAGTTTAGTTTAGGTTAGGTTAGAGTACTTTAGTTTAGTTTAGTTTAGTTTAGTTTAGGTTAGATTATGTTAGGTTAGTGTAGTTTAGTTTAATTTAATTTAGTTGAATTTAATTTAGTTTAGTTTAGTTTAGTTTAGGTTGGGTTAGGTTTGTTTAGGTTAGATTAGGTTAGGTTAGTGTAGTTTAGTTTAGTTTAGTTTATAGTTTAGTTTAGTTTAGTGTAGTTTAGTTTGGTTGAGTTTTGTTTAGTTTAGTTTAGTTCAGTATCGTTTACGTTAGGTTACGTTAGGTTAGGTTAGGTTAGGTTAGCTTAGTTTAGTTTAGTTTAGTTTCGGTTAGGTTAGGTTAGGTTAGTTAAGTTTAGTTTAGTTTATAGTTTAGTTCAGTTTATTTTATAGCTTAGTTTATAGCTTAGTTTAGTTCATAGTTTAATTAATATTTAAGTTTGGTTTAGTTTAATCTGGTTTTGCTTAGTTTCGTTTAGTTTAGTTTATTTTAGGGTAGCTTACGTTAGGTTAGGTTAGTTTACTATAGTTATAGTTTAATTTATAGTTTAATTTAGTTTATAGTTTAGTTTAGTTTAGTTTATAATAGTTTAGTTTACTTTAGTTTAGGTTAGGATAGTTGAGTTTAGTTTAGTTTAGGGTAGCTTACGTTAGGTTAGGTTAGGTTAGTATAGTTATAGTTTAATTTATAGTTTAATTTAGTTTATAGTTTAGTTTAGTTTAGTTTATAATAGTTTAGTTTACTTTAGTTTAGGTTAGGATAGTTGAGTTTAGTTTAGTTTAGGTTAGGTTAGGCTCGGTTAAGTTATGTTAGGTTAGTTTATATTAGTTTAGTTTAGTTTAGTTTATAGTTTAGTTTACTTTAGTTTATTATTTAATTTAGTGTATTTTAGTTTATAGTTTCGTTTATAGTTTAGTTTGGTTTAGTTTACTTTTTTTTAGTTTAGTTTAAATTAGTTTAGTTTGTCTTAGGTTAGGTTAAGTTAAGTGAGATTAGTTTAATTTAGTTGAGTTTAATTTAGTTTATACTTTAATTTACTTTAGTTTATAGTTCAATTTATAGTTTAGTTTAGTTTAGTTTAGGTTACGTTAAGTTAGTTTAGTTTAGTTTAGTTTAGTGTTTGTTAGGTTAGGTTAGGTTAGTTTAGTTTATTTTATTTTAGTTTATAGTTCATATTAGTTAAGTTTATAATTTATTTTATAATTTAGTATACTTTAATTTATAGTATAGTTTATAGTTTAGTTAAAATTGTAGTTTAGTTTAGTTCAGGTTAGGTTAGGGAAGGTTAGGTTAAATTAGGTTAGGTTAGTTTAGTTTAGTTTAGTTTATGTAAGGTTAGGTTAGGTTAGTTTAGTATAGTTTAGTTTACTTTTGTTTACTGTTTAGTTTAGTTTATAGTTCAGTTTATAGTTTAATTTGGTTTATTTTAGGTTAGGTTATTTTAGTTTAGTATGGTTTAGTTTAGTTTAGTTTAGTTTATAGTTTAGTTTATTTTATTTTATAGTTTAGTTTATAGTTTTGTTTAGTTTAGTTTAGTTAGTTTAGGTTAGGTTAGGTTAGGTTAGAGTAGTTTAGTTTAGGTTAGGTGATGATAGGTTAGTGCAGTTTAATTTAAAATAATTTAGTTTAGTTGAATTTAATTTAGTTTAGTTAGGTTAGTTTAGATAAATTAGGTTAGTTTATTTAGTTCATTTTAGGTTAGGTTGGGTTAGTTTAGTTTAGTATAGGTTAGGTTAGGTTAGGTTAGGTAAGTTTAATTCAGTTTAGTTTGGTTTAGTTTGTAGTTTAATTTATAGGTTTGTTTATAGTTAATTTAGTTTAGTTTAGTTTAGGTTAGGTTAAATTATGTTAGGTTAGTTAATTTTAGTTTAGTTTAGGTTAGGTTAGGTTGGGTTAGGTTAGTGTAGTTTAATTTAATTTAGTTGAATTGAGCTTAGTTAAGTTTAGTTTAGGTTACGTTAGGTTAGTTTAGTTTAGTTTAGTTTAGGTGAGGTTAGGTTAGGTTAGTTTAGTTCTGTTAATTTATTTTAGTTTATACATTAGTTTATTTCAGTTTATAGTTTAGTTAATAGTTTAGTTTAATTTAGTGTAGTTTAATTTTGTTTAAGTTAGGTTAGGTTAGGTTAGTTTAGTTTAGTTTAGGTTAGGTTATGTTAGATTAGGTTAGGTTAGTTTGGTTTAGTTTAGTCTAGTTAAGTTTAGTTTAGTTTATTTTATAGTTTAGTTTATTTTAAATTAGTTTAGGTTAAGTAAGGGTAGGTTAGGTTAGTTTAGTTTAGTTTAGTTTATGTTAGGTTAATTTAGTTTAGTTTAGTTTAGTTTTGTTTATAGTTTAGTTTAATTTATTTTATAATTTAGTTTATAGTTTAGTTTAGTTTACTTTGTAGTTTAATTTAGATTAGTTTAGTTTACTTTAGGTTAGGTTAGGTTAGGTTAGTTTAGTTTAGTATAGTTTAGTTTAGTTTAAAATATAGTGTCTTTAGTTTATAGTTTAGTTCATAGATTTGTTTAGTTTAGTTTAGTTTAGTTCAGGTTAGGTTAGAGTAGTTTAGTTTAGTTTAGGTTAGTTTAGGTTAGAATAGGTTAGGTTAGTGTAGTTTAGTTTAGTTTAGTTGAATTTAATTTAGTTTTGTTTAGTTTAGTTTAGGTTAGGTTGGGTTAGTTTAGTTTAGTTAAGGTTAGGTTAGGTTAAGTTAGGTTAGTTTAGTTTAGTATAGTTTAGTTTACTTTAGTTTAGTTTATAGTTTGGTTTATTTTATTTTATAGTTTAGTTTATAGTTTTGTTTAGTTTAGTTTAGTTTAGTTTAGTTAGTTTAGGTTAGGTTAGGTTAGGTTAGGTTAGGTTAGAGTAGTTAAGTTTAGGTTAAATTGTGATAGGTTAGTGCAGTTGAAATTAATTTAGTTTAGTTTAGTTGAATTTAATTTATTTTAGTTAGGTCAGTTTAGGTAAGTTAGGTTAGTTAATTTAGTATAGGTTAGGTTAGGTTAGGTTAGGTAAGTTAATTCAGTATAGTTTAGTTTAGTTTATAGTTTAATTTATAGTTTTGTTTATAGTTAATTTAGTTCGGTTTACTTTATTTTAGGTTAAATTATTTTAGGTTAGTTTAGTTTAGTTTAGTTTAGGTTAGGTTAGGTTGGGTTAAGTTAGTGTAGTTTCATTTAGTTTGGTTTATTTTAGTTTAGTTTAATATGTGGTTCCGTTTAGTTTAGTTTTGTTGAATTTAGTTTAGTTTATAGTTTAGTTGAGTTTAAGTTAGTTTAGTTGAGTTTGGTTAAGTTTAGTTTAGTTTAGTTTAGATTAGGCTAGGATAGGTTAGGTTAGATTAGTTTAGTTTAGGATAGGTTATGTTACATTAGGTTAGGTTAGGTTAGTTTGGTTTAGTTTAGTCTAGTTAAGTTTAGTTTAGTTTGTACTTTAGTTCAGTTTAGTTTATTTTATAGTTTAGTTAAGTTTTGTTTATAGTTTAGTATAGTTTAGTTTAGTTTAATTTACCTTAGCTATGTTTAGTTTAGTTTAGTTTAGTTTAGTTTATAGTTTAATTTATAATTTAGTTTAGTTTAGTTTAGTTTAATTTAGTTTAGGTTAGGTTAGGTTAGTTTAATTTAGTTGAGTTTAATTTAGTTTAGTTTAGTTTATAGTTTAATTTATAGTTTATTTTAGTTTATTGTATAGTTTAGTTTAGTTAATTTATAGTTTAATTGAGTTTAGTTTAGTTTAGTTTAATTTAGTTTCGTTTAGTTTATAGGTTTGTTTATAGTTTAGCTTAGTTTAGTTTAGTTTAGGTTAAATTATGTTAGGTTAGTTTAGTTTAGTTCAGTTTAGGTTCGGTTAGGTTAGGTTAGGTAAGTTTAATTTAGTTCATTTTAGTTTAGTTAAGTTTAGTTTATAGTTTAGTTTGTAGTATATTTTACGTTAAGTTATGTTAGGGTCGTTTAGTTTAATTTAGTTTAGATTAGGTTAGGTTAGGTTAGGTTAGTTTAGTTTAGGTTGCGTTATGTTAGATTAGGTTAGATTAGGTTAGTTTGGTTTAGTTTAGTCTAGTTAAATTTAGTTTAGTAATACTTTAGTTTAGTTTAGTTTAGTTTATAGTTTAGTTTAGTTTTGTTTATAGTTAAGTTTATAATTTAGTATAGTTTAGTTTAGTTTAATTTAGTTTAGCAAAGTTTAGTTTAGTTTAGTTTAGTATAGTTTTGGGTAGGTGATGTTAGGTTAGGTTAGGTTTGTTTAGTTTAGTTTATGTTGGTTTAGGTTAGGTTAGGTTAGTTTAGTTTAGTTGAGTTTAGTTTAGTTTAGGTTTGGTTAGGTAAGTTTAGGATAGGTTGGGTTAGGTTAGTTTAGTTCAGTCTAGTTTATGTTAGGTTAGGTTAGTTTAGTTTAGTTAGGTTTTGTTTATAGTTTAGTTTAGTTTACAGTCTAGTTCAAATTTTATTTTAGTTTAATATATAGTTTAATTTAGTTTAGTATAGTTTAATTTAGGTTAATTTAGTTTAGTTTAGTTTAGGTTAGGTTAGGTTAGGTTAGGTTAAGTTAGCTCAGTTTAGTATAGTTTAGTTTAGTTTAAAATATAGTATCTTTAGTTTATAGTTTAGTTCATAGTTTTGTTTAGTTTAGTTTAGTTTAGTTTAGGTTAGGTTAGAGTAGTTTAGTTTAGTTTAGTTTAGGTTAGATTAGGTTAGGTTAGTGTAGTTTAGTTTAGTTTAGTTTAGTTGAATTTAGTTTAGTTTAGTTTAGTTTAGTGTAGGTTAGGTTGGTTTAGTTTTAGTATAGTGAAGGTTCAGTTAGATTAGGTTAGTTTAGTTTAGTTTAGTTGATAGTTTAGTTTATACTTTAGTTTATAGTTTAGTTTAGTTTAGTTTAGTGTAGTTTAGTTTGGTTTAGTTTTGTTTAGTTTAGTTTTGTTTAGTTTCGTTTAGGTTAGGTTATGTTAGATTAGGTTAGATTAGGTTAGGTAAGCTTAGTTTAGTTTAGTTTACTTTAAGTTAGGTTAGGTTAGGTTAGGTTTAGTTAGGTTAGTTAAGATTAGTTTAGTTTAGTTTAGTTAGGTTTAGTTAGGTTTATAATTTAGTTCAGTTTAGTTTATAGCTTAGTTTATAGTTTAGTTTAGTTTATAGTTTAATTTATAGTTAAGTTTAGTTTAGTTCAGTTTAATTAAGTTTAGCTTAGTTTAGTTTAGTTCAGTTTAGGTAATTTTAGGATAGCTTATGTTAGGTTAGGTTAGGTTAGTTTAGTTTATAGTTTAATTTATATTTTAGTTTAGTTTATAGTTTAGTTTATAGTTTAGTTTAGTTTAGTTTATAGTTTAGTTTAGTTTAGTTTACAATAGTTTAAGTTAGTTTAGTTTAGGTTAGGTTTGGTTAGTTTACTTTAGTTTAGTTTAGGTTAGGTTAGGCTTGGTTAAGTTAGGTTAGGTTAGTTTAGATTAGTTTAGTTTAGTTTAATTTATAGTTTAGTTTATTTTAGTTTATTATTTAATTTAGTTCAGTTTATAGTTTCGTTTACAGTTTAGTTTGGTTTAGTTTAGTTTAATTTAGTTTAGCTTAGATTAGTTTAGTTTGTTTTAGGTTAGGTTAAGTTAGGTGAGGTTAGTTTAGTTTAGATGAGTTTAATTTAGTTTAGTTTAGTTTATAGTTTAGTTTAGTTTACTTTAGTTTATCGTTCAATTTATAGTTTAGTTTAGTTTAGTTTATAGTTTAGTTTATTGTTTAGTTCAGTTTAGTTTAGTATAGTTTAGGTTAGGTTAGGTTAGTTTAGATTAGTTTAGTTTAGGTCAGTTTAGGTTAGGTTAAGTTAGGTTAGGTTAGTTTAGTTTTGTTTATAGCTTAGTTTATTTTAGTTTACAGTTTATTGTACAGCTCAGTTTAGTTTAGTTTAGTATAGTATAGTTTACTTTAGTTTAGGTTAGGTTAGGTTAGGTTAGGTAAGGTTAATTTAGATTAAATTAGTTTAGTTTAGCTTTGTATATAATTTTCTTTACTTTAGTTTATAGTTTAATTTAGTTTACTTTAGGTTATTTTAATTTGGTTTAGTTTAGTTTAGTTTAGTTTAGGTTCGGTTAGGTTAGTTTAGTTTAGTATAGGTTATGTTAGATTATGTAAGTTTAATTGAGTTTAGTTTAGTATAGTTTAAAGTTTAATTTGTAGTTATTTTTATAGTTAATTTAGTTTAGTTTAGTTTTGGTTAAATTATGTTAATTTACTTTAGTTTAGTTTAGGTTTGGTTAGGTTGGGTTAGGTTAGTGTAGTTTAATTTAGTTTAGTTGAATTTAGTTTAGTTTAGTTTAGTTTAGGTTACGTTAGGTTAGTTTAGTTTAGTTTAGTGTGGTTAAGTTTTGTTTAGGTTAGGTTAGGTTAGGTTAGTTTAGCTTAGTTTAGGTTAGGTTATGTTAGATTAGGTTAGGTTAGGTTAGTTTGGTTCAGTTTAGTCTAGTTAAGTTTAGTTCAGTTTATTCTTTAGTTTAGTTTAGTCTATTTTATAGTTTAGTTTACTTTTGTTTATAGTTTAGTTTGCAGATAGTATAGTTTAGTTTAGTTTTATTTACTTTAGGTTAAGTAAGATTAGGTTAGATTAGGTTAGTTTAGTTGAGTTTAGTTTATAAATTAGTTTATAGTTTAGTTTAGTTTAGTTTATACTTTAATTTAGTTTAGTTTAGTTTAGTTTAGTTTAGTTTAATTTAGGTTAATTTAGTTTAGTTTAGTTAAGTTTAGTTTAAAATATAGTATCTTTAGTTTATAGTTTAGTTCATATTTTTGTTTAGTTTAGTTTAGTTTAGTTCAGGTTAGTATAGAGTAGTTTAGTTTTGTAAAGTTTATAGTTTAATTTATAGTTTACTTTAGTTTATAGTTTAGTTTATAGTTTAGTTCAGTTTAGTTTATAATAGTTTAGTTTAGTTTAGATTATGTTAGGTTAGTTTAGTTTAGTATAGGTTGGGTTAAGTTAGGTTAGGTTAGGTTAGTTAGGTTTAGTTTAGTTTAGTTTATTGTTTAGTTTAGTTTAGTTTAGTTTATAGTTTAGTTTATACTTTAGTTTATATTTTAGTTTATAGTTTAGTTTAGTTTAGTGTTGTTTAATTTGGTTTACTTTTGTTCAGTTTAGTTTAAATTAGTTTCGTTTAGGTTAGGTAATGTTAGATTAGGTTAGGTTAGGTAAGCTTAGTTTAGTTTAGTTTAGGTTAGGTTAGGTTAGGTTAGGTTAGTTAAATTCAGTTTAGTTTAGTTTAGTTAAGTTTGGTTTAATTCATAGTTTAGTTTATAGTTTAATTTATAGTTAAGTTTAGTTTAGTTTAGTTTAATTTAGTTTAGTTTAGTTTATTTTAGGATAGCTTATGTTAGGTTAGGTAAGGTTAGTTTAGTTTATAGTTTAATTTATAGTTTAGTTTGGTTTATAGTTTAGTTTATAATTTAGTTTAGTTTAGTTTATAATAGTTTAGTTTAGGTTAGGTTATGTTAGTTTAGTTTAGTTTAGTTTAGGTTAGGTTTGGCTATGTTAAGTTTGGTTAGGTTAGTTTAGGCTAGTTAGTTTAGTTTAGTTTATTATTTAATTTAGTGTAGTTTAGTTTGTAGTTTAGTTTATTTTAGTTTGTAGTTTAATTTAGTTTAGGTTAGGTTAGTTTAGTTTAGTTTCGTTTAATTTAGTTTAGTTTAGTTTATAGTTTAATTAAGTTTAGTTTATAGTTTAATTTATAATTTAGTTTAGTTTAGTTTATCTTTTAGTTTATCGTTTAGTTTAGTTTAGATTAGTTTAGTTTAGGTCAGTTTATGTTAGGTTAAGTTAGATTAGGTTAGTTTAGATTAGTTTATTTTAGTTTATAATTTAGTTTATTTTAGTTTATAGTTTAATTTAGTTTCATTTAGTTTAGTTTAGTTTACTTTAGGTTAGGTTAGGTTAAGTTAATTTAGTTTAGTTTAGGTTAGGTTAGGTAAGTTTAATTTAGTTTAGTTTGGTTTAGTTTAATTTATAGTTTAGTTTATAGTTTTGTTTATAATTTAGTTTAGTTTATAGTTTAATTTAGTTTATTTTAGTTTAGTTTAATTTTGGTTAGGTTAGTTTAGTTTAAATTAGTTTATAGTTTAGATTAGTTTATAGTTTACTTTACAGTTTTGTTTAGTTTAGTTTAGTTTAGTTTAGTTTAGTTTGGGTTAGGTTAGGTTAGGTTAGGCTAGTTTAGTTTAGTTTAGCTTATAGTTTAGTTTAGTTTAGTTTACAGTTTAATTTATCCTTTAGTTTATAGTGTAGTTTATAGTTTAGTTTAATTTAGTGTAGATTAGTTTGGTTTAGTTTAGTATAGTTTAGTTTACTTTAGGTTAGGTTAGATTATGTTAGGTTTGGTTAGCTTACTTTAGTTTAGTTTAGTTTAGGTTAAGTTAGGTTAGGTTAGTTTAGTTGAGTTAACTTTGGTTTAGTTTAGTTTAGTTTAGTTTATAGTTTAGTATATAGTTTAGTTTAGTTAAGTTTATAGTTTAATTTATAATTTAATTTAGTTTAGTTTAGTTTAATTTTGTTTAGAGTAGGTTAGGTTAGGTTAGGTTAGTTTAGTTTAGGTTAGGTTAGGTTATTTTAGGTTAATTTAGTTTAATTGAGTGTAATTTAGTTTAGTTTAGTTTAGTTAATAGTTTAATTTATAGTTTAGTTTAGTTATTTTTTATAGTTTAGTTTAGATAATTTATAGTTTAATTTAGTTAAGTTTAGTTTAATTTAGTTTAGTTTAGTTTGTAGTTTAGTTTAGTTTAGTTTAGTTTAGTTTAGGTAAGTTATGTTAAGTTCGTTTAGTTTAATTTAGTTTAGATTAGGTTAGATTAGATTACGTTAGGGGAGTTAAGTTTAGTTTAGTTGAATTCAGGTTATAGTTTGATTTATAGTTTAGTTTAGTTTACTTTATAGTTTAGTTTAGTTAATTTATAGTTTAATTTACTTTATTTAGTTTAGTATAATTTAGTTTACTTTAGTTTATAGTTTTGTTTTTAGTTTAGTTTAGTTTAGTTTAGTTTAGGTTAGGTTAGGTAAGTTTAGGTTATGTCAGTGTAGTTTAGTTTAGTTTAGCTGAATTTTGTTTAGTTTAGTTTAGTTTAGGTTACGTTAGGTTAGTTTAGTTTAGTTTAGTGATTGTTAGGTTAGGTTAGGTTAGTTTAGTTTAGTTTAGTTTAGTTTATAGTTTAGTTTAGTTTAGTTTATAATTTATTTTATAATTTAGTATACTTTAATTTATAGATTAGTTTATAGTTTAGATAAAATTTTAGTTTAGTTTATTTTAGTTTTGGTTAGGTTACGGAAGGTTAGGTTAGGTTAGGTTAGTTTAGATTAGTTTGGTTTATATAAGGTTAGGTTGGATTAGTTTAGTATAGTTTAGTTTACTTTAGTTTACAGTTTAGTTAAGTTTAATTTATAGTTCAGTTTATAGTTTAGTTTAGTTTAGGTTAGGTTTGGTTAGTTCAGTTTAGTTTAGTTTGGGTTAGGTTAGGTTAGTTTAGTTTAGTTTACAGTTTAGTTTATTCATTAGTTTATAGTGTAATTTATAGTTTAGTTTAATTTAGTATGTTTAGTTTGGTTTATTTTAGTATAGTTTCGTTTACGTTAGGTTATGTTAGATTAGGTTACGTTAGGTTAGCTTACTTTAGTTTAGGTTAGGTTAGGTTAGGTTAGGTTAGGTTAGTTTAGTTTAGTTAAGTTCAGTTTAATTTAGTTTAGTTTAGTTTAGTTTAGTCAATAGTTTAGGTAATCGTTTAGTTTAGTTTAGATTATTTTAGTTTAGGTCAGTTTAGTTTATGTTAAGTTAGCTTAGGTTAGTTTAAATTAGTTTAGTTTAATTTACTTTACTTTATAATTTAGTTTATTTTAGTTTGTAGTTTAATTTAGATTAGTTTAGTTTAGTTTAGTTTATAGTTTAGTTTAGTTTTCTTTATAGTTAAGCTTATAGTTTAGTATAGTTTAGTTTAGTTTAATTTAGTTTAGCTAAATTTAGTTTAGTTTAGTTTAGTTTAGTTTTGGGTAGGTTATGTTAGGTTAGGTTAGGTTAGTTTAGTTTAGTTTAGGTTAGGTTATGTTTGGAAGGTTAGATTAGGTTAGTTTAGTTTATTTGAATTTAGTTTAGTTTAGGTTAGGTTAGGTAAGGTTAGGTTAGGTTAGGTTAGTTTAATTTAGTCTAGTTTATGTTAGGTTAGGTTAGTTTAGTTTAGTTTAGTCTAGCTTATGTTTCGCTAGGTTAAGTTAGGTTAGGTTAGTTTAGATTAGTTTAGTTTAGTTTACATTTTAGTTTACTTTAGTTTATTATTTAATTTAGTGTAGTTTAGTTTATAGTTTCGTTTATAGTTTAGTTTGGTTTAGTTTAGTTTTTTTTAGTTTAGCTTAGATTATTTTTAGTTTGTCTTAGGTTAGGTTAGGTGAGATTAGTTTAATTTAGTTGAGTTTAATATAGTTTAGTTTAGTTTATATTTTAGTTTAGTTTAGTCTATAGTTCAATTTATAGTTTAGTTTAGTTTAGTTTTTAGTTTAGGTTATCGTTTATTTTCGTTTAGATTAGTTAAATTTAGGTCAGTTTAGGTTAGGTTAAGTTAGGTTAGGGTAGTTTAGATTAGTTTAGTTTAATTTAGTTTAGTTTATAGTTTAGTTTATTTTAGTTTATAGTTTATTTTGTTTAGTTTAGTGTAGTTTAGTTTGGTTAGGTTAGGTTAGGTTAATTTAGTTTAGTTTAGGTTAGGTAAGTTTAATTTAGTTTAGTTTAATTTATAGTTTATTTTATAGTTTTGTTTATAGTTTAGTTTAGTTTAGTTTAGGTTAGGTTAGGTAAGGTTAGGTTATGTTAGTGTAGTTTAATTTAGTTTAGCTAAGTTTAGTTTAGTTTAGTTTAGTTTAGTTTTGGGTAGGTTAGGTTACGTTAGGTTAATTTAGTTTAGTTTAGTTTAGGTTAGGTTAGGTTAGGTTAGGTTAGGTTAGGTTAGCTTAAATTAGTTCAGTTTAGTATAGTTTAGTTTAGTTAAAAATATAGTACATTTAGTTTATAGTTTAGTTTATAGTTTTGTTTAGTTTAGTTTAGTTTAGTTTATGTTACGTTAGAATAGTTTAGTTTAGTTTAGGTTAGATTAGGTTAGGTTAGTGTAGTTTAGTTTAGTTTAGTTTAGTTTAGTTTAGTTGAATTTAGTTTAGTTTAGTTTAGTTTAGGGTAGGTTAGGTTGGTTTAGTTTTAGTATAGTTTAGTTTCAGTTAGGTAAGGTTAGTTTAGTTTAGTTTATAGTTTAGTTTATACTTTAGTTTATATTTAACTTTATAGTTTAGTTTAGTTTAGTGTAGTTTAGTTTGGTTTAGTTTTGTTTAGTTTAGATTTGTTTAGTTTCGTTTGGGTGTGGTTATGTTAGATTAGGTTAGGTTAGGTTAGTTAAGAGTAGTTTAGTTTAGTTTAGTTAGATTTAGTTTAGTTTATAATTTAGTTCAGTTTAGTTTATAGCTTAGTTTATAGTTTAGTTTAGTTTATAGTTTAATTTATAGTTAAGTTTAGTTTAGTTCAGTTTAATTAAGTTTAGCTTAGTTTAGTTTAGTTCAGTTTAGGTTATTTTAGGGTAGCTTATGTTAGGTTAGGTTAGGTTAGTTTAGTTTATAGTTTAATTTATAGTATAGTTTAGTTTATAGTTTAGTTTATAGTTTAGTTTAGTTTAGTTTATAGTTTAGTTTAGTTTAGTTTATAATAGTATAAGTTAGTTTAGTTTAGGATAGGTTAGGTTAGTTTACTTTAGTTTAGTTTAGGTTAGGTTAGGCTAGGTTAAGTTAGGTTAGGTTAGTTTAGATTAGTTTAGTTTAGTTTAATTTATAGTTTAGTTTACTTTAGTTTATTATTTAATTTAGTTTAGTTTATAGTTTCGTTTACAGTTTAGTTTGGTTTAGTTTAGTTTAATTTAGTTTAGCTTAGTATGTTTAGTTTGTTTTAGGTTAGGTTAAGTTAGGTGAGGTTAGTTTAGTTTAGATGAGTTTAATTTAGTTTAGTTTAGTTTATAGTTTAGTTTAGTTTACTTTAGTTTATAGTTCAATTTATAGTTTAGTTTAGTTCCGTTTATAGTTTAGTTTATCATTTAGTTTAGTTTAGTATAGTTTAGTTTAGGTTAGGTTAGTTTAGGTTAGTTTAGTTTAGGTCAGTTTAGGTTAGGTTAAGTTAGGTTAGGTTAGTTTAGTTTTGTTTATAGTTTAATTTATTTTAGTTTACAGTTTATTGTACAGCTCAGTTTAGTTTAGTTTAGTATAGTATAGTTTACTTTAGTTTATGTTAGGTTAGGTAAGGTTAATTTAGATTATTATTAGTTTAGTTTAGCTTTGTTTATAGTTTACTTTACTTTAGTTTATAGTTTAATTTAGTTTACTTTAGGTTATTTTAATTTGGTTTAGTTTAGTTTAGTTTAATTTAGGTTAGGTTAGGTTAGGTTAGTTTAGTTTAGTATAGGTTATGTTAGGTTAGGTTAGGTTAGTTTAGTTTAGTCTAGTTTAGTTTAGTTTAGTTAAGTTTATAGTTTAGTTCATAGTTTATTTTAGTTTAATATATAGTTTAATTTAGTTTAGTTTAGTTTAATTTAGTTTAATTTAGGTTAATTTAGTTTAGTTTAGTTTAGGTTAGGTTAGGTTAGGTTCGGTTAGGTTAGGTTAGGTTAAGTTAGTTCAGTTTAGAATAGTTTTGTTTAGATTAAAATATAGTATCTTTAGTTTATAGTTGAGTTCATAGTTTTGTTTAGTTTAGTTTAATTTAATTTAGGTTAGGTTATTGTAGTTTAGTTTTGTTAGTCTAGTTTAGGTTAGATTAGGTTAGGTTAGTATAGT
The DNA here is from genome assembly GCA_030762175.1 of Metallyticus violacea. Taxonomy (NCBI): domain Eukaryota; kingdom Metazoa; phylum Arthropoda; class Insecta; order Mantodea; family Metallyticidae; genus Metallyticus; species Metallyticus violacea. Next base: position 96,587,659 of record CM060835.1, on the reverse strand, counting down.
TTAGTTTAGTTTAGTTTAGTTGAATTTAGTTTAGTTTAGTTTAGTTTAGGGTAGGTTAGGTTGGTTTAGTTTTAAAATAGTTTAGGTTCAGTTAGGTTAGGTTAGTTTAGTTTAGTTTAGTTTATAGTTTAGTTTATACCTTAGTTTATATTTTAGTTTATAGTTTAGTTTAGTTTAGTGTAGTTTAGTTTGGTTTAGTTTTGTTTAGTTTAGTTTTATTTAGTTTCGTTTAGGTTAGGTTATGTTAGATTAGGTTAGATTAGGTTAGGTAAGCTTAGTTTAGTTTATTTTATTTTAAGTTAGGTTAGGTTAGGTTAGGTTAGGTTAGTTAAGATTAGTTTAGTTTAGTTTAGTTAGGTTTAGTTTAGTTTATAATTTAGTTCAGTTTAGTTTATAGCTTAGTTTATAGTTTAGTTTAGTTTATAGTTTAATTTATAGTTAAGTTTAGTTTAGTTTAGTTTAATTAAGTTTAGCTTAGTTTAGTTTAGTTCAGTTTAGGTTATTTTAGGGTAACTTATGTTAGGTTAGGTTAGGTTAGTTTAGTTTATAGTTTAATTTTTAGTTTAGTTTAGTTTATAGTTTAGTTTATAGTTTAGTTTAGTTTATAATAGTTTAAGTTAGTTTAGTTTAGGTTAAGTTAGGTTAGTTTACTTTAGTTTAGTTTAGGTTAGGTTGGGCTAGGTTAAGTTAGGTTAGGTTAGTTTAGATTAGTTTAGTTTAGTTTAATTTATAGTTTAATTTACTTTAGTTTATTATTTAATTTAGTTTAGTTTAGTTTATAGTTTCGTTTACAGTTTAGTTTCGTTTAGTTTAGTTTAATTTAGTTTAGCTTAGATTAGTTTAGTTTGTTTTAGGTTAGGTTAAGTTAGGTGAGGTTAGTTTAGTTTAGATGAGTTTAATTTAATTTAGTTTAGTTTATAGTTTAGTTTAGATTACTTTAGTTTATAGTTCAATTTATAGTTTAATATAGTTTATAGTTAAGTTTATCGTTTAGTTTAGTTTAGTTTAGTTTAGTATAGTTTAGGTTAGGTTAGGTTAGTTTAGATTAGTTTAGTTATGGTCAGTTTAGGTTAGGTTAAGTTAGGTTAGGTTAGTTTAGTTTTGTTTATAGTTTAGTTTATTTTAGTTTACAGTTTATTGTACAGCTCAGTATAGTTTAGTTTAGTATAGTATAGTTTACTTTAATTTAGGTTAGGTTGGGTTAGTTTAGTTTAGTTTATAGTTAGTTTAGTTTAGTTTACAGTTTAGTTTATCCTTTAGTTTATAGTGTAGTTAACAGTTTAGTTTAATTTAGTGTAGTTTAGTTTGGTTTAGTTTAGTATAGTTTAGTTTACTTTAGGTTAGGTTAGCTTATGCTAGGTTTGGTTACCTTACTTTGGTTAAGTTTAGTTTAGGTTAGGTTATGTTAGTTTAGTTTAGTTAACTTTGGTTTAGTTTAGTTTATTTTAGTTTAGTTTATAGTTTAGTATATAGTTTAGTTTAGTTAAGTTTATAGTTTAATTTATAATTTATTTTAGATTAGTTTAATTTAGTTTAGAGTAGGTTAGGTTAGGTTAGGTTAGTTTAGTTTAGTTTAGGTTAGGTAAGGTTAGGTTAGGTTATTTTAGTTTAGTTGAGTTTAATTTAGCTGAATTTTGTTTAGTTTAGAGTAGGTTAGGTTAGGTTAGGTTAGTTTAGTTTAGTTTAGTATAGGTTATGTTAGATTATTTTAGTTTAATTCAGTTTAGTTTAGTTTAGTTTATAGTTTAATTTGTAGTTATTTTTATAGTTAATTTAGTTTAGTTTAGGTTAAATTATGTTAATTTACTTTAGTTTAGTTTAGGTTAGGTTAGGTTGGGTTAGGTTAGTGTAGTTTAATTTAGTTTAGTTGAATTTAGTTTAGTTTATTTTAGTTTAGGTTACGTTAGGTTAGTTTAGTTTAGTTTAGTGTAGTTTAGTTTTGTTTAGGTTAGGTTAGGTTAGGTTAGTTTAGTTTAATTTAGTTTAGGTTAAGTAAGGTTAGGTTAGGTTTGGTTAGGTTAGTTTAGTTTAGTTTAGTTTATAAATTAGTTTATAGTTTAGTTTAGTTTAGTTTAGTGTGGGTTAGGTTAAGTAAGGTTAGGTTAGTTTAGTTTAGTTTAGTTTATACTTTAGTTTAGTTTATAGTGTAGTTTAGTTTAGTTTATAATAGTTTAGTTTAGGTTAAGTTAGGTTAGTTTAGTTTAGTTTAGTTTAGGTTAGATTTGGCTGGGTTAAGTTAGGTTAGGTTAGTTTAGGCTAGTTTAGTTTAGTGTAGTTTATAGTTTAGTTTACTTTAGTTTTTTATTTAATTTAGTGTAGTTTAGTTTATAGTTTAGTTTATAGTTTAGTTTATTTTAGTTTGTAGTTTAATTTAGTTTTGTTTAATTTAGTTTAGTTTGGGTTAGGTTAGTTTAGTTTAGTTTCGTTTAATTTAGTTTAGTTCAGTTTATAGTTTAGTTATGTTTAGTTTATAGTTTAATTTATAATTTAGTTTAGTTTAGTTTATCTTTTAGTTTATCGTTTAGTTTAGTTTAGATTAGTTTAGTTTAGGTCAGTTTAGGTTAGGTTAAGTTAGGTTAGGTTAGTTTAGATTAGTTTAGTTTAGTTTAGTTTATAGTTTAGTGTATTTTAGTTTACAGTTTAATTTAGTTTAATTTAGTTTAGTTTAGTTTACTTTAGGTTAGGTTAGGTTAGGTTAATTTAGTTTAGTTTAGGTTAGGTTAGGTAAGTTTAATTTAGTTTAGTTTGGTTTAGTTTAATTTATAATTTAGTTTATAGTTTTGTTGATAGTTTAGTTTGGTTTATAGTTTAATTTAGTTTAGATTAGTTTAGTTTAATTTAGGTTAGGTTAGTTTACTTTAGTTTATTTTAGTTTATAATTTAGATTAGTTTAGTTTACAGGTTAGCTTATCCTTTAGTTTATAGTGTAGTTTATAGTTTAGTTTAATTTAGTGTAGTTTAGTTTGGTGTAGTTTAGTATAGTTTTGTTTACCTTAGGTTAGGTGAGATTATGTTAGGTTAGGTTAGCTTACTTTAGTTTAGTTTAGGTTAGGTTAGATTAGGTTAGTTTAGTTAACTTTGGTTTAGTTTAGTTTAGTTAGTTTAGTTTATAATTTAGTTTATAGTTATGTTTAGTTTAGTTTATAGTTTAATTTATAATTTAGTTTAGTTTAGTTTGGTTTAGTTTAATTTAATTTTGAGTATGTTAGGTTAGGTTAGATTAATTTAGTTTAGTTGAGTTTAATTTAGTTTAGTTTAGTTTATAATTTAATTTATAGTTTAGTTTAGTTTACTTTATAGTTTAGTTTAGTTAATTTATAGTTTAATTTAGTTTAATTTAGTTTAGTTTAGTTTATAGTTTTGTTTATAGTTTAGTTTAGTTTAGTTTAGGTTAAGTTATGTTAGGTTCGTTTAGTTTAATTTAGTTTAGATTAGGTTACGTTAGATTAGGTTAGGGTAGTTAAGTTTAGTTTAGTTGAATTTAGTTTATAGTTTAATTTATAGTTTAGTTTAGTTTACTTTATAGTTTAGTTTAGTTAATTTACAGTTTAATATACTTTAGTTTAGTCGAGTTTAATTTAGTTTACTTTAATTTATAGTTTTGTTTATAGTTTAGTTTAGTTTAGTTTAGGTTAATTTCTGTTAGGTTAGTTTAGTTTAGATTAGGTTATGTTAGGTTTGGTTAGGCTAGTGTAGTTTAGTTTAGTTTAGTTTAGGTTGGGTTAGTTTAGTTTAGGTTAGGTTAGGTTAAGTTAGGTTAGTTTAGTTTAGTATAGTTTAGTTTAGTTTAGTTTATAGTTTAGTTTATTTTATGGTTTAGTTTATAGTTTTGTTTAGTTTAGTTTAGTTTAGTTAGTTTAGGTTAGGTTAGGTTAGTTTAGAGTAGTTTAGTTTAGGTTAGGTTATGATAGGTTAGTGCAGTTTAATTTAATTTAGTTTAGTTTAGTTGAATTTAATTTATTTTAGTTAGGTCAGTTTAGGTAAGTTAGGTTAGTTTAGTTTAGTATAGGTTAGGTTAGGTTAGGTTGGGTTAAGTTAGTGTAGTTTCATTTAGTTTGGTTTATTTTAGTTTAGTTTAATATGAGGTTCCGTTTAGTTTAGTTTTGTTTAATTTAGTTTAGTATATATTTTAGTTGAGTTTAGGTTAGTTTATTTGAGTTTAGTTTAGTTTAGTTTAGTTTAGGTTAGGTTAGGTTAGGTTGGATTAACTTTGTTTAGGATAGGTTATGTTAGATTAGGTTAGGTTAGTTTGGTTTAGTTTAGTCTAGTTAAGTTTAGTTTAGTTTATACTTTAGTTTAGTTTACTTTATTTTATAGTTTAGTTAAGTTTTGTTTATATATTAGTTTGCAGTTTAGTATGTTTAGTTTAGTTTAATTTAGTTTAGCTAAGTTTAGTTTAGTTTAGTTTATAGTTTAATTTATAATTTAGTTTAGTTTTGTTTAAATTAGTTTAGGTTAGGTTAGGTTAGTTTAATTTAGTTGAGTTTAATTTAGTTTAGTTTAGTTTATAGTTTAATTTATAGTTTAGTTTAGTTTACTTTATAGTTTAGTTTAGATAATTTATAGTTTAATTTAGTTAAGTTTAGTTTAATTTAGTTTAGTTTAGTTTAGTTTGTAGTTTAGTTTAGTTTAGTTTAGTTTAGTTTAGGTTAAGTTATGTTTGGTTCGTTTAGTTTAATTTAGTTTAGATTAGGTTAGATTAGATTACGTTAGGGCAGTTTAGTTTAGTTTAGTTGAAAATAGGTTATAGTTTGATTTATTGTTTAGTTTAGTTTACTTTATAATTTAGTATAGTAAAATTATAGTTTAATTTACTTTAGTTTAGTTTAGTTTAATTTAGTTTACTTTAGTTTATAGTTTTGTTTATAGTTTAGTTTAGTTTAGTTTAGGTTAGGTAAAGTAAGGTTAGTTTAGGTTAGATTAGTGTAGTTTAGTTTAGTTTAGCTGAATTTTGTTTAGTTTAGTTTAATTTAGGTTACGTTAGGTTAGCTTAGTTTAGTTTAGTGTATGTTAGGTTAGGTTAGGTTAGTTTAGTTTAGTTTAGTTTAGTTTATAGTTTAGTTTAGTTTAGTTTATAATTTATTTTATAATTTAGTTTAGTTTTGTTTTTAGTTTAGTTTGCAGTTTAGTTTACTTTAGTTTAGTTAAAATTTTAGTTTAGTTTATTTTAGTTTAGGTTAGGTTACTGAAGTTTAGGTTAGGTTAGGTTAGGTTAGTTTAGATTAGTTTGGTTTATGTAAAGTTAGGTTAGGTTAGTTTAGTATAGTTTAGTTTACTTTTGTTTACATTTTAGTTAAGTTTAGTTTATAGTTCAGTTTATAGTTTAGTTTAGTTTACGTTAGGTTGGGTTAGTTCAGTTTAGTTTAGTTTGGGTTAGGTTAGGTTAGTTTAGTTTAGTTTACAGTTTAGTTTATTCTTTAGTTTATAGTGTAGTTTATAGTTTAGTTTAATTTAGTGTAGTTTAGTTTGGTTCATTTTAGTATAGTTTCGTTTACTTTAGGTTATGTTAGATTAGGTTAGGTTAGGTTAGCTTACTTTAGTTTAGTTTAAGTTAGGTTAGGTTAGGTTAGTTTAGTTTAGTTAAGTTTAGTTTAATTTAGTCTAGTTTAGTTTAGTTTAGTGTATAGTTTAGGTAATCGTTTAGTTTAGTTTAGATTAGTTTAATTTAGGTCAGTTTAGTTTAGGTTAAGTTAGCTTAGGTTAGTTTAGATTAGTTTAGTTTAATTTACTTTAGTTTATAATTTAGTTTATTTAAGTTTGTACTTTAATTTAGATTAGTTTAGTTTAGTTAAGGTTGGGTTATGTTAGATTAGGTTAGATTAGGTTAGTTTTGTTTAATTTAGTCTAGTTAAATTTAGTTTAGTTATACTTTGGTTTAGTTTAGTTTAGTTTATAGATTAGTTTAGTTTTCTTTATAGTTAAGTTTATAGTTTAGTATAGTTTAGTTTAATTTAGTTTAGCTAAGTTTAGTTTAGTTTAGTTTAGTTTAGTTTTGGGTAGGTTATGTTAGGTTAGGTTAGTTTAGTTTAGTTTAGGTTAGGTTAGGTTAGGTTAGGTTAGTTTAGTTTAGTTGAGTTTAGTTTAGTTTAGGTTAGGTTAGGTAAGGTTAGGTTAGGTAATGTTAGGTTAGTTTAGTTTAGTCTAGTTTATGATAGGTTAGGTTAGTTTAGTTTAGTTTAGTCTAGGTTAGGTTTCGCTAGGGTAAGTTAGGTTAGGTTAGTTTGGATTAGTTTAGTTTAGTTTATATTTTAGTTTACTTTAGTTTATTATTTAATTTAGTGTAGTTTAGTTTATAGTTTCGTTTATAGTTTAGTTTGGTTTAGTTTAGTTTTTTTTAGTTTAGCTTAGATTAGTTTAGTTTGTCTTAGGTTAGGTTAGGTTAGGTAAGATTAGTTTTAATTAGTTGAGTTTAATTTGGTTTAGTTTAGTTTATATTTTAGTTTAGTATAGTCTATAGTTCAATTTATAATTTAGTTTAGTTTAGTTTTTAGTTTAGGTTATCGTTTAGTTTAGTTTAGATTAGTTTAGTTTAGGTCAGTTTAGGTTTGGTTAAGTTAGGTTAGGTTAGTTTAGATTAGTTTAGTTTAATTTAGTTAATAGTTTAGTTTATTTTAGTTTATAGTTTAATTTAGTTTAGTTTAGTTTAGTGTAGTTTAGTTTGGTTAGGTTAGGTTAGGTTAATTTAGTTTAGTTTAGGTTAGGTTAGGTAAGTTTAATTTAGTTTAGTTTAATTTATAGTTTATTTTATAGTTTTGCTTATAGTTTAGTTTATAGTTTAATTTAGTTTAGTTTAGTTTAGTTTAGTATAGTATAACTTGGGTTAGGTTAGGTTAGTTTAGTTTAGTTTAGTTAAGGTTAGGTTATGTTAGGTTAGGTTAATTTATTTTAGTATAGTTTAGTTTAGTTTATTTTAGTTTAGTTTATAGTTTAGTTTACAGTTTAGGTTAGTTTAGTTTAGTTTAGTTTGGGTTAGGTTAGGTTAGGTCAGTTTAGTTTAGTTTAGTTTATAGTTTAGTTTAGTTTTGTTTATAATAGTTTAGTTTAGTTTAGTTTAGGTTATATTAGGTTAGTTTAGTTTAGTATAGGTTAGATTAAGTTAGGTTAAGTTAGGTTAGTTAGGTTTAGTTTAGTTTAGTTTATAGTTTAGTTTAGTTTAGTTTAGTTTGTAGTTTAGTTTATACTTTAGTTTATATTTTAGTTTATAGTTTAGTTTAGTTAAGTGTTGTTTATTTTGGTTTAGTTTTGTTTAGTTTAGTTTAAATTAGTTTCGTTTAGGTTAGGTTAGGTAAGTTTAGGTTAGGTTGGGTTAGGTTAGTTTAGTTCAGTCTAGTTTATGTTAGGGTAGGTTAGTTTAGTTTATTCAGGTTTTGTTTATAGTTTAGTTTACTTTAGTTTATAGTTTAGTTCATAGTTTATTTTAGTTTAATAAATAGTTTAAATTAGTTTAGTTTAGTTTAGTTTAGTTTAGGTTAATTTAGTTTAGTTTAGTTTAGGTTAGGTTAGGTTAGGTTAGGTTAAGTTAGTTCAGTTTAGTATATTTTAGTATAGTTTAAAATATAGTATCTTTAGTTTATAGTTTAGTTCATAGTTTTGTTTAGTTTAGTTTAGGTTAGGTTAGAGTAGTTTAGTTTAGTTTAGTTTAGTTTAGGTTAGATTAGGTTAGGTTAGTGTAGTTTAGTTTAGTTTAGTTTAGTTGAATTTAGTTTAGTTTAGTTTAGGGTAGGTTAGGTTGGTTTAGTTTTAGTATAGTTTAGGTTCAGTTAGGTAAGGTTAGTTTAGTTTAGTTTAGTATACTTAAGTTTATTATTTAATTTAGTTTAGTTTAGTTTATAGTTTCGTTTATAGTTTAGTTTGGTTTAGTTTAGTTTAATTTATTTTAACTTAGATTAGTTTAGTTATTTTTAGGTTAGGTTAGGTTAGGTGAGGTTAGTTTAGTTCAGTTTAGTTTAATTTAGTTTAGTTTAGTTTATAGTTTAGTTTAGTTTATTTTATAGTTCAATTTATAGTTTAGTTTAGTTTATTTTATCGTTTAGTTTAGTTTAATATAGTTTAGTTTAGGTTAGAGTAGGTTAGTTTAGATTAGTTTAGTTTAGCGCAGTTTAGGTTAGGTTAAGTTACGTTATTTCGTTTGGTTTAGTTTAGTTTAGTTTATAGTTTAGTTTAGTTTAAAGTTTATTTTATAGTTTAGTTTATAGTTTAGTTTAGATTAGTGTAGTTTAGTTTGGTTTAGTTTATTTTAGTTTAGTTCAGTTTAGTTTCGTTTAGCTTAGGTTATGTTATATTAGGTGAGCTTAGGTTAGCTTAGTTTACCCTAGTTTAGTTTAGGTTAAGTAAGGTTAGAATAGGTTAGTTAAATTTAGTTTAGTTTAGTTTAGTTAGGTTTAGTTTAGTTATAGTTTAGTTTATAGTTTAGTTTAGATTATAATTTAATTTATAGTTTAGTTTAGTTTAGTTTAATTTAGTTTAGCTTTCTTTAGTTTCCCTTAGATTACTTTAGTTTAGGATATGTTAGGTTAGGTTAGTTTAGTTTAGTTTAGTTTAATTAAGGTTAATTTAGTTTAATTTAGTTTAGTTTAGGTTAGGTTAGTTTAGTTTAGTATTATTTAATTTAGTTTAAAATATAGTATCTTTAGTTTATAGTTTAGTTCATAGTTTTGTTTAGTTTAGTTTAGTTTAGGTTAGGTTAGAGTAGTTTAGTTTAGTTTAGTTTAGTTTAGGTTAGAATAGGTTAGGTTAGTGTAGTTGAATTTAGTTTAGTTTTGTTTAGTTTAGTTTAGGTTAGGTTAGGTTAGGTTAGTTTAGTTTAGTATAGGTTAGGTTAAGTTAGGTTAGCTTAGTTTAGTTTATAGTTTAGTTTAGTTTAGTTTAGTTTATAGTGTGGTTTATACTTTAGTTTATATTTTAGTTTATAGTTTAGTTTAGATTAGTGTAGTTTAGTTTGGTTTAGTTTGGTTTAGTTTAGTTTAAATTAGTTTCGCTTAGGTTAGGTTAAGTTAGAATAGGTTAGGTTAGGTAAGCTTAGTTTGGTTTAGTTTAGGTTAGGTTAGGTTAATTTATGTTAGGTTAGTTTAGTTTAGTTTAGTTTAGGTTACGTTAGGTTAGGTTAGGTTAGTGTAGTTTAGTTTAGTTTAGCTGAATTTTGTTTATCTTAGATTAGTTTAGGTTATGTTAGGTTAGTTTAGTTTAGTTTAGTTTAGTTTAGTGTATGTTAGGTTAGGTTAGTTTAATTTAGTTTAGTTTATTTTAGTTTATAGTTTAGTTTAGTTTAGTTTATAATTTATTTTATAATTTAGTATACTTTAGTTTATAGATTAGTTTTTAGTTTAGTTAATATTTTAGTTTATTTTAGTTTACGTTAGGTTAGGGAAGTTTAAGTTAGGTTAGGTTAGGTTAGTTTAGTTTAGTTTAGTTTATGTAAGGTTAGGTTAGGTTAGTTTGGTATAGTTTAGTTTAGTTTTGTTTTGTATATATTTAGTTTAGTTTATTTCATAGTTCAGTTTATAGTTTAGTTTAGTTTAGTTTAGTTTAGGTTGGGTTAGTTTAGTTTAGTTTAGGTTAGGTTAGCTTAAGTTAGGTTAATTTAGTTTAGTATAGTTTAGTTTAGTTTAGTTTATAGTTTAGTTCATTTTATTTTATAGTTTAGTTTATAGTTTTGTTTAGTTAAGTTTAGTTTAGTTAATTTAGGTTAGGTTAGGTTAGGTTAAAGTAGTTTAGTTTAGGTTAGATTATGAAAGGTTAGTGCAGTTTAATTTAATTTTGTTTAGTTTAGTTGAATTAAATTTAGTTTAGTTTAGTTGCATTTAGTTTATAGTTTAATTTATAGTTAAGTTTAGTTTACTTTATAGTTTAGTTTAGTTAATTTACAGTTTAATTTATTTTAGTTTAGTCTAGTTTAATTTAGTTTACTTTATTTATAGTTTTGTTTATAGTTTAGTTTAGTTTATAGTTTAGTTTACAATTTTATTTAGTTTAGTTAAGTTTAGTTTAGTTTGGGTTAGGTTGGGTTAGGTTAGGTTAGTTTAGTTTAGTTTAGTTTATAGTTTAGTTTAATTTAGTTTACAGTTTAGTGTATCCTTTAGTTTATAGTGTAGTTTATAGTTTAGTTTAATTTAGTGTAGTTTAGTTTGGTTTAGTTTAGTATAGTTTTGTTTACTTTAGGTTAGGTGAGATTATGTTAGGTTAGGTTCGCTTACTTTAGTTTAGTTTAGTTTAGTTTAGGTTAGGTTAGGTTAGGTTATGTTAGGTTAGTTTAGTTAACTTTGGTTTAGTTTAGTTTAGTTTATAGTTTAGTTTATAGATTAGTTTAGTTTAGTTTAGTTTATTGTTTAATTTAGTTTTGTTTATAGTTTAGTTTATAGTTTAGTATAGTTTAGTTTAGTTTAATTTAGTTTATCTAATTTTAGTTTAGTTTAGTTTAGTTTTGGGTAGGTTATGTTAGGTTAGGTTAGATTAGTTGAGTTTAGTTTAGTTTCGGTAGGCTTAAGTAAGGTTAGGTTAGGTTAGTTTAGGTTAGTTTTGTTTAGTCTAGTTTATGTTAGGTTAGGTTAGTTTAGTTTAGTTTAATTTTGTTTATATTTTAGTTTAGTTTAGTTTATAGTTTAGTTTACAGTTTAGTTAAATTCATTATATAGTTTAATTTAGTTTAGTTTAGTTTAGTTAGGTTTAGTTTAATGTAGGTTAATTTAATTTAGTTTAGTTTAGGTTAGGTTAGGTTAGGTTAGGTTACGTTAGGTTAGTTTAGTTTAGTATATTTAAGTTTAGTTTAAAATATAGTATCTTTAGTCTATAGTATAGTTCATAGTTTTGTTTAGTTTAGTTTAGTTTAGGTTAGGTTGGAGTAGTTTAGTTAGTTTAGTTTAGTTTAGGTTAGTTTAGGTTAGATTAGTGTAGTTTAGTTTAGTTTAGTTTAGTTGAATTTAATTTAATTTAATTTAGTTTAGTTTAGTATAGGTTAGGTTAGGTTAGGTTAATTTATTTTAGTATAGTTTAGTTTAGTTTATTTTAGTTTAGTTTATAGTTTACTTTACAATTTAGTTTAGTTTAGTTTAGTTTAGTTTGGGTTAGGTTAGGTTAGGTTAGTTTAGTTTAGTTTAAAGTTTAGTTTAGTTTAGTTTACAGTTTAGCTTATTCTTTAGAATATAGTGTAGTTTATAGTTTAGTTTAATTTAGTGTAGTTTTGTTTGGTGTAGTTTAGTATAGTTTTGTTTACCTTAGGTTAGGTGAGATTATGTTAGGTTAGGTTAGCTTACTTTAGTTTAGTTTAGTTTAGGTTAGGTTAGATTAGGTTAGTTTAGTTAACTTTGGTTTAGTCTAGTTTAGTTAGTTTAGTTTATAATTTAGTTTATAGTTATGTTTTGTTTAGTTTATAGCTTAATTTATAATTTAGTTTAGTTTAGTTTAGTTTAGTTTAGTTTAATTTAGTTTAGAGTAGGTTAGGTTAGGTTAGGTTAATTTAGTTTAGTTGAGTTTAATTTAGTTTAGTTTAGTTTAGTTTATAATTTAATTTATAGTTTAGTTTAGTTTTCTTTATAGTTTAGTTTAGTTAATTTATAGTTTAATTTAGTTTAGTTTAGTTTAATTTAGTTTTGATTAGGTTACGTTATATTAGGTTAGGGTAGTTAAGTTTAGTTTAGTTGCATTTAGTTTATAGTTTCATTTATAGTTAAGTTTAGTTTACTTTATAGTTTAGTTTAGTTAATTTACAGTTTAATTTATTTTAGTTTAGTCTAGTTTAATTTAGTTTACTTTATTTATAGTTTTGTTTATAGTTTAGTTTAGTTTATAGTTTAGTTTACAATTTTGTTTAGTTTAGTTAAGTTTAGTTTAGTTTGGGTTAGGTTGGGTTAGGTTAGGTTAGTTTAGTTTAGTTTAGTTTATAGTTTAGTTTAATTTAGTTTACAGTTTAGTGTATCCTTTAGTTTATAGTGTAGTATATAGTTTAGTTTAATTTAGTGTAGTTTAGTTTGGTTTAGTTTAGTATAGTTTTGTTTACTTTAGGTTAGGTTGGATTATGTTAGGTTTGGATAGCTTAATTTAGTTTAGTTTAGTTTAGGTTAGGTTAGGTTAGTTTAGTTTAGTTTAGTTAACTTTGGTTTAGTTTAGTTTAGTTTAGTTTATAGTTTAGTTTATAGTTTAGTTTAGTTAAGTTTATAGTTTAATTTATAATTTAGTTTAGTTTAGTTTAGTTTAATTTAGTATAGAGTAGGTTAGGTAAGGTTAGTTTAGTTTAGTTTAGGTTAGGTAAGGTTAGGTTAGGTTAATTTAGTTTAGTTGAGTTTAATTTAGTTTAGTTTAGTTTAGTTAATAGTTTAATTTATAGTTTAGTTTAGATTTTTTATAGTTTAGTTTAATTAATTTATAGTTTAATTTAGTTTATTTTAGTTTAATTTAGTTTAGTTTAGTTTGTAGTTTAGTTTAGTTTAGTTTAGGTTAAGTTATGTTAGGTTCATTTAGTTTAATTAAGTTTAGATTTGGTTAGGTTAGATTACGTTAGGGTAGTTAAGTTTAGTTTAGTTGAATTTAGGCTATAGTTTGATTTATAGTTTAGTTTAGTTTACTTTATAGTTTAGTTTAGTTAATTTATAGTTTATTTAACTTTAGTTTAGTTTAGTTTAACATAGTTTACTTTAGTTTATAGTATTGTTTATAGGTTAGTTTAGTTTAGTTTAGTTTAGTTTAGGTTATGTTAGGTTAGTTTAGTTTATTTTAGTTTAGTGTATGTTAGGTTAGGTTAGTTTAGTTTAGTTTATTTTAGTTTATAGTTTATATTAGTATAGGTTATAATTTATTTTATAATTTAGTATACTTTAATTTATAGATTAATATACAGTTTAGTTAAAATTTTAGTTTAGTTTAGTTTAGGATAGGTTAGGGAAGGTTAGGTTAGGTTAGGTTAGTTTAGTTTAATTTAGTTTATATAAGGTTAGATTAGGTTAGTTTAGTATAGTTTAGTTTACTTTTGTTTGCAGTTTAGTTTAGTTTATAGTTCAGTTTATAGTTTAGTTTAATTATGTTAGGTTAGGTTAGTTTAGTTTAGTTTAGGTTAGGTTAGGATAGTTTAGTTTAGTATAGTTTACTTTAGTTTAGTTTAGTTTATAGTTTAGTTTATTTTATTTTATAGTTTAGTTTATAGTTTTGTTTAGTTTAGTTTAGTTTAGTTTGTTTAGGTTAGGTTAGGTTAGGTTAGAGTAGTTTAATTTAATTTAATTGAATTAAGTTTAGTTAAGTTAAGTTTAGGTTACGTTAGGTTAGTTTAGTTTAGTTTAGGTGAGGTTAGGTTAGGTTAGTTTACTTCTGTTTAGTTTATATTAGTTTAGTTTATTTGAATTTAATTTAGTTTAGTTAAGTTAGTTTAGATAATTTAGGTTATTTTAGTTTACTTTAGTTTATGTAAGGTTATGTTAGGTTAGTTTAGTATAGTATAGTTTACTTTTGTTTGTATTTTAGTTTAGTTTAGTTTATAGTTCAGTTCATAGTTTAGTTTAGTTTAGTTTAGTTTAGGTTAGGTTGGGTTAGTTTAGTTTAGTATAAGTTAGGTTATATTAGGTAAGTTTAATTCAGTTTAGTTTAGTTTAGTTTATAGTTTAATTTATAGGTTTGTTTATAGTTAATTATTTTAGTTTAGTTTAATTTAGATTAAACTATATTAGGTTAGTTAAGTTTAGTTTAGTTTATGTTAGGTTAGGTTGGGTTAGGTTAGTTTAGTTCTGTTTAGTTTATTTTAGTTTATAGTTTAGTTTGGTTTAGTTTATAGTTTAGTTTAATTTAGTGTAGTTTAATTTTGTTTACGTTAGGTTAGGTTAATTTAGTTTAGTTTCGATTAGGTTATGTTAGATTAGGTTAGGTTATGTTAGTTTGGTTTAGTTTAGTCTAGTTAAGTTTAGTTTAGTTTATTTTATAGTTTAGTTTAGTTTTGTTTATAGTTTAGTTTACAGTTTAGTTAAATTCATTATATAGTTTAATTTAGTTTAGTTTAGTTTAGATTAGGTTAGGTTAGGTTAGGTTACGTTAGGTTAGTTTAGTTTAGTATATTTAAGTTTAGTTTAAAATATAGTATCTTTAGTCTATAGTATAGTTCATAGTTTTGTTTAGTTTAGTTTAGTTTAGTTTAGGTTAGGTTAGAGTAGTTTAGTTAGTTTAGTTTAGTTTAGGTTAGTTTAGGTTAGGTTAGTGTAGTTTAGTTTAGTTTAGTTTAGTTGAATTTAATTTAATTTAATTTAGTTTAGTTTAGTATAGGTTAGGTTAAGTTAGGTTAGGTTAGTTTAGTTTAGTTTCGTTTAGTTTAGTTTATAGTTTATTTTATTGTTTAGTTTATACTTTAGTTTATTTTTTGGTTTAAGTTTAGTTTAGTTTAGTTTCGTTTAGGTTAGGTTATGTTAGATAAGGTTAGGATAGGTAAGCTTACTTTAGTTTAGTTTACTTTAGTTTAGGTTAGGTTAGGTTAGTTAAGTTTAATTTAGTTTAGTTTAGTTAAGTTTAGTTTAGTTTATAGTTTAGTTCAGTGTAGTTTATAGCTAAAGTACAGTTTAGTTTACTTTAGTTTATAGTTTGATATATATTTAAGTTTAGTTTAGTTTAGTTTAATTTAGTTTAGCTTAGTTTAGTTTAGTTTAAATTAGTTTATTTTAGGGTAGATTATTTTCGGTTTGGTTAGGTTAGTTTAGTTTATAGTTTAATTTATAGTTTAGTTTGGTTTATATTTAAGTTTATAGTTTAGTTTAGTTGAGTTTATAATAATTTATTTTGGTTTAGTTCTGTTTAGTTTAGTTTAGTTAAGTTTAGTTTAGTTTATAGTTTAGTTCAGTTTAGTTTATAGCTTAGTTTATAGATTAGTTTAGTTTATAGTTTAATTTATAGTTAAATTTAGTTTAGTTTAGTTTAATTCTGTTTAGTTTAGTTTATTTTAGGGTAGCTTATGTTAGGTTATGTTAGGTTAGAATAGTTTATAGTTTAAATTATAGTTTAGTTTAGTTTATAGTTTAGTTTATAATAGTTTAGTTTAGGTTAGGTTATTTTAGGTTAGTTTAGTTTAGTTTGGTTTAGGTTAGGTTTGGCTAGGTTAAGTTAGGTTAGGTTAGTTTAGATTAGTTTAGTTTAGTTTAGTTTATAGTTTAGTTTACTTTAGTTTATTATTTAATTTAGTGTTTTAGTTTATAGTTTCGTTTATAGTTTAGTTTGGTTTAGTTTCCTTTTTTTTAGTTTAGTTTAAATTAGTTTAGTTTGTCTTAGGTTAGGTTAAGTTAAGTGAGATTAGTTTAATTTAGTTGAGTTTAATTTAGTTTATAGTTTAATTTACTTTAGATTATAGTTCAATTTATAGTTTAGTTTATTTTAGTTTATAGTTTAGGTTATCGTTTAATTTAGTTTCTATTAGTTTAGTTTAGGTCAGTTTAGGTTAGGTTAAGTTAGGTTAGTTTAGATTAGTTTACTTTAATTTAGTTTAATTTATTGTTTAGTTTATTTTAGTATATAGTTTAATTTAGTTTAGTTTAGTTTAGGTTAGGTTAGGTAAGTTTAATTTAGTTTATTTTGGTTTAGTTTAATTTATAGTTTATTTTATAGTTTTGTTTATAGTTTAGTTTAGTTTATAGTTTAATTTAGTTTAGATAAGTTTAGTTTAGTTTAATTTAGGTTAGGTTAGTTTAGTTTAGTTTAGTTTAGGTTAGGTTAGGTTAGGTTAATTTATTTTAGTATAGTTTAGTTTAGTTTATTTTAGTTTAGTTTCTAGTTTAGTTTAGTTTATAGTTTTGTTTACAGTTTAGTTTAGTTTAGTTTAGTTTAGTTTAGTTTGGGTTAGGTTAGGTTAGTTTAGTTTAGTTTAGTTTAGTTTATAGTTTAGTTTAGTTTAGTTTACAGTTTAGTTTATCCTTTAGTTTATAGTGTAGTTTATAGTTTAGTTTAATTTAGTGTAGTTTAGTTTTGTTTAGTTTAGTATAGTTTTGTTTACTTTAGGGTAGGTGAGATTATGTTAGGTTAGGTTAGCTTACTTTAGTTTTGTTTAGTTTATGTTAGGTTAAGTTAGTTTAGTTTAGTTTAGTTTACAGTTTAGTGTATCCTTTAGTTTATAGTGTAGTTTATAGTTTAGTTTAGTTAAGTTTATAGTTTAATTTATAATTTAGTTTAGTTTAGTTTAATTTAGTTTACAGTAGGTTAGGTTTGGTTAGGTTAGTGTAGTTTAGTTTAGATTAATTTAGCTGAATTTTTTTAGTTTAGTTTAATTTAGGTTACGTTAGGTTAGTTTAGTTTAGTTTATTTTAGTGTTTGTTAGGTTAGGTTAGGTTAGTTTAGTTTAGTTTATTTTAGTTTATAGTTTATATTAGTTTAGTTTATAATTTATTTTAAAATTTAGTATACTTTAATTTATAGATTAGTTTATAGTTTAGTTAAAATTGTAGTTTAGTTTAGTTTAGTTTAGGTTAGGTTAGGGAAGGTTAGGTTAAATTAGGTTAGGTTAGTTTAGTTTAGTTTAGTTTATGTAAGGTTAGGTTAGGTTAGTTTAGTATAGTTTAGTTTACTTTTGTTTACAGTTTAGTTTAGTTTAGTTTATTGTTCAGTTTATAGTTTAGTTTAGTTTATTTTAGGTTGGGTTAGTTTAGTTTAGTTTAGGTTAGGTTAGGTTAGGTTAGTTTAGTTTAGTATGGTTTAGTTTAGTTTAGTTTAGTTTATAGTTTAGTTTATTTTATTTTATAGTTTAGTTTATAGTTTTGTTTAGTTTAGTTTAGTTTAGTTAGTTTAGGTTAGGTTAGGGTAGGTTAGAGTAGTTTAGTTTAGGTTAGGTGATGATAGGTTAGTGCAGTTTAATTTAATTTAGTTTAGTTTAGTTGAATTTAATTTAGTTTAGTTAGGTTAGTTTTGATAAGTTAGGTTGGTTTAGTTAGTTAGTTTTAGGTTAAGTTGGGTTAGTTTAGTTTAATATAGGTTAGGTTAGGTTAGGTAAGTTTAATTCAGTTTATTATGGTTTAGTTTATAGTTTAATTTATAGGTTTGTTTATAGTTAATTTGGTTTAGTTTAGTTTAGGTTAGGTTAAATTATGTTAGGTTAGTTAATTTTAGTTTAGTTTAGGTTAGGTTAGGTTGGGTTAGGTTAGTGTAGTTTAATTTAATTTAGTTGAATTGAGTTTAGTTAAGTTTAGTTTAGGTTACGTTAGGTTAGATTAGTTTAGTTAAGTTTAGTTTAGGTGAGGTTAGGTTAGGTTAGTTTAGTTCTGTTAATTTATTTTAGTTTATACATTAGTTTAGTTCAGTTTATAGTTTAGTTAATAGTTTAGTTTAACTTAGTGTAGTTTAATTTTGTTTAAGTTAGGTTAGTTTAGGTTAGTTTAGTTTAGTTTAGTTTTGTTTATAGTGTAGTTTAATTTAATTTATAATTTAGTTTATAGTTTAGTTTAGTTTACTTTGTAGTTTAATTTAGTTTAGTTTAGTTTAGTTTACTTTAGGTTAGGTTAGGTTAAGTTAGTTTAGTTTAGTATAGTTTAGTTTAGTTTAAAATATAGTGTCTTTAGTTTATAGTTTAGTTCATAGTTTGTTTAGTTTAGTTTAGTTTAGTTCAGGTTAGGTTAGAGTAGTTTAGTTTAGTTTAGGTTAGTTTAGGTTAGAATAGGTTAGGTTATTGTAGTTTAGTTTAGTTTAATTTAGTTGAATTTAATTTAGTTTTGTTTAGTTTAGTTTAGGTTAGGTTAGGGTATTTTAGTTTATAGTTTAATTTAGTTTAGTTTATAATAATTTAGTTTGGTTTAGTTCTGTTTAGTTTAGTTTAGTTAAGTTTAGTTTAGTTTATAGTTTAGTTCAGTTTAGTTTATAGCTTAGTTTATAGATTAGTTTAGTTTATAGTTTAATTTATAGTTAAGTTTAGTTTAGTTTAGTTTAATTCTGTTTAGTTTAGTTTATTTTAGGGTAGCTTATGTTAGGTTATGTTAGGTTAGAATAGTTTATAGTTTAAATTATAGTTTAGTTTAGTTTATAGTTTAGTTTATAATAGTTTAGTTTAGGTTAGGTTATTTTAGGTTAGTTTAGTTTAGTTTGGTTTTGGTTAGGTTTGGCTAGGTTAAGTTAGGCTAGGTTAGTTTAGATTAGTTTAGTTTATAGTTTAGTTTACTTTAGTTTATTATTTAATTTAGTGTTTTAGTTTATAGTTTCGTTTATAGTTTAGTTTGGTTTAGTTTCCTTTTTTTTAGTTTAGTTTAAATTAGTTTAGTTTGTCTTAGGTTAGGTTAAGTTAAGTGAGATTAGTTTAATTTAGTTGAGTTTAATTTAGTTTATAGTTTAATTTACTTTAGATTATAGTTCAATTTATAGTTTAGTTTATTTTAGTTTATAGTTTAGGTTATCGTTTAATTTAGTTTCTATTAGTTTAGTTTAGGTCAGTTTAGGTTAGGTTAAGTTAGGTTAGTTTAGATTAGTTTACTTTAATTTAGTTTAATTTATAGTTTAGTTTATTTTAGTATATAGTTTAATTTAGTTTAGTTTAGTTTAGGTTAGGTTAGGTAAGTTTAATTTAGTTTATTTTGGTTTAGTTTAATTTATAGTTTATTTTATAGTTTTGTTTATAGTTTAGTTTAGTTTATAGTTTAATTTAGTTTAGATAAGTTTAGTTTAGTTTAATTTAGGTTAGGTTAGTTTAGTTTAGTTTAGTTTAGGTTAGGTTAGGTTAGGTTAGGTTAGGTTAATTTATTTTAGTATAGTTTAGTTTAGTTTATTTTAGTTTAGTTTCTAGTTTAGTTTAGTTTATAGTTTTGTTTACAGTTTAGTTTAGTTTGGGTTAGGTTAGGTTAGGTTAGTTTAGTTTAGTTTAGTTTATAGTTTAGTTTAGTTTAGTTTAGTTTACAGTTTAGTTTATCCTTTAGTTTATAGTGTAGTTTATAGTTTAGTTTAATTTAGTGTAGTTTAGTTTTGTTTAGTTTAGTATAGTTTTGTTTACTTTAGGTTAGGTGAGATTATGTTAGGTTAGGTTAGCTTACTTTAGTTTTGTTTAGTTTATGTTAGGTTAAGTTAGTTTAGTTTAGTTTAGTTTACAGTTTAGTGTATCCTTTAGTTTATAGTGTAGTTTATAGTTTAGTTTAGTTAAGTTTATAGTTTAATTTATAATTTAGTTTAGTTTAGTTTAATTTAGTTTACAGTAGGTTAGGTTTGGTTAGGTTAGTGTAGTTTAGTTTAGATTAGTTTAGCTGAATTTTTTTAGTTTAGTTTAGTTTAGGTTACGTTAGGTTAGTTTAGTTTAGTTTATTTTAGTGTTTGTTAGGTTAGGTTAGTTTAGTTTAGTTTATTTTAGTTTATAGTTTATATTAGTTTAGTTTATAATTTATTTTAAAATTTAGTATACTTTAATTTATAGATTAGTTTATAGTTTAGTTAAAATTGTAGTTTAGTTTAGTTTAGTTTAGGTTAGGTTAGGGAAGGTTAGGTTAAATTAGGTTAGGTTAGTTGAGTTTAGTTTAGTTTATGTAAGGTTAGGTTAGGTTAGTTTAGTATAGTTTAGTTTACTTTTGTTTACAGTTTAGTTTAGTTTAGTTTATTGTTCAGTTTATAGTTTAGTTTAGTTTATTTTAGGTTGGGTTAGTTTAGTTTAGTTTAGGTTAGGTTAGGTTAGGTTAGTTAAGTTTAGTATGGTTTAGTTTAGTTTAGTTTAGTTTATAGTTTAGTTTATTTTATTTTATAGTTTAGTTTATAGTTTTGTTTAGTTTAGTTTAGTTTAGTTAGTTTAGGTTAGGTTAGGGTAGGTTAGAGTAGTTTAGTTTAGGTTAGGTGATGATAGGTTAGTGCAGTTTAATTTAATTTAGTTTAGTTTAGTTGAATTTAATTTAGTTTAGTTAGGTTAGTTTTGATAAGTTAGGTTGGTTTAGTTAGTTAGTTTTAGGTTAGGTTGGGTTAGTTTAATTCAGTTTATTATGGTTTAGTTTATAGTTTAATTTATAGGTTTGTTTATAGTTAATTTGGTTTAGTTTAGTTTAGGTTAGGTTAAATTATGTTAGGTTAGTTAATTTTAGTTTAGTTTAGGTTAGGTTAGGTTGGGTTAGGTTAGTGTAGTTTAATTTAATTTAGTTGAATTGAGTTTAGTTAAGTTTAGTTTAGGTTTCGTTAGGTTAGATTAGTTTAGTTTAGTTTAATTTAGTTGAATTAAATTTAGTTTTGTTTAGTTTAGTTTAGGTTAGGTTAGGGTATTTTAGTTTATAGTTTAATTTAGTTTAGTTTAGTTTATAGTGTAGTTTATACTTTAGATTATATTTTAGTTTATAATTTAGTTTATTTTAGTGTAGTTTAGTTTGGTTTAATTTTGTTTAGTTTAGTTTAAATTAGTTTCGTTTAGGTTAGGTTATGTTACATTAGGTTAGGTTAGGTAAGCTTAGTTTAGTTTAGTTTAGTTTAAGTTAGTTTAGGAAAAGTTAGTTTAGTTTAGTTTAGTTTAGTTTAGTGTATGTTAGGTTAGGTAAGTTTATTTTTATTTAGTTTAGTTTATTTTAGTTTATAATTTAGTTTAGTTTAGTTTATAATTTATTTTATAGTTTAGTATACGTTAATTTATAGTTTAGTTAATATTTTGGTTTAGTTTAGTTTAAGTTAGGTTAGGGAATGTTAGGTTAGGTTGGGTTAGTTTGTTTTAGTTTAGTTTATGTAAGGTTAGGTTAGTTTGGTATAGTTTAGTTTAGTTTAGTTTAGATTATAGTTTAGTTTAGTTTAGTTTATGGTTCAGTTTATACTTTAGTTTAGTTTAGTTTAGTTTAGTTTAGGTTAGGTTGGGTTAGTTTAGTTTAGTTTAGGTTAGGTTAGGTTAGGTTAAGTTAGGTTAGTTTAGTTTAGTATAGTTTAGTTTACTTTAGTTTAGTTTAGTTTAGTTAGTTTAGGTTAGGTTAGGTTAGGTTAGGTTAGAGTAGTTTAGTTTAGGTTAGGTTATGATAGGTTAGTGCAGTTGAAATTAATTTAGTTTTGTTTAGTTGAATTTAATTTATTTTAGTTAGGTCAGTTTAGGTAAGTTAGGTTAGTTTAGTTTAGTATAGGTAAGGTTAGGGTAGGTAAGTTTAATTCAGTATATGTTAGTTTAGTTTATAGTTTAATTTATAGTTTTGTTTATAGTTAATTTAGTTTGGTTTACTTTAGTTTAGGTTAAATTATGTTAGGTTAGTTTAGTTTAGTTTAGTTTAGGTTAGGTTAGGTTGGGTTAAGTTAGTGTAGTTTCATTTAGTTTGGTTTATTTTACTTTAGTTTAATATGTGGTTCCGTTTAGTTTAGTTTTGTTTAATTTAGTTTAGTTTAGTTTAGGTTGGGTTATGTTAGATTAGGTTAGGTTAGGTTAGTTTGGCTAAGTTTAGTCTAGTTAAGTTTAGTTTAGTTTACACTTTAGTTTAGTTTAGTTTATAGTTTAGTTTAGTTTTGTTTATAGTTTAGTTTATAGTTTAGTATAGTTTAGTTTAGTTTAATTTAGTTAGCTAAGTTTAGTTTAGTTTATTTTAGTTTTGGGTAGGTTATTTTAGGTTAGGTTAGTTTAGTTTAGTTTAGGTTAGGTTAGGTTAGGTTAGGTTAGTTTAGTTTAGTTTAGTTTAGTTTAGTTTAGATTAAGTTAAGTAAGATTAGGTTAGGTTAGGTTAGTTAAGTTTTGTTTATAGTTTAGTTTAGTTTAGTTTATAGTTTACTTTATAGTTTAGTTAGTTTAGTTTATAGTTTAATTTAGTTTAGTTTAGTTTAGTTTAGTTTAATTTAGGTTAATTTAGTTTAGTTTAGTTTAGGTTAGGTTAAGTTAGGTTAGGTTAGGTTAGTTTAGTTTAGTATAGTTTAGTTTAGTTTAAAATATGGTATCTTTAGTTTATATTTTAGTTCATAGTTTTCTTTAGATTAGTTTAGTTTAGGTTAGGTTAGAGTAGTTTAGTTTAGTTTAGTTTAGTTAAAGTTAGATTAGGTTAGGTTAGGTTAATGTAATTTAGTTTAATTTTGTTTAGTTGAATTTAATTTAGTTTAGTTTAGGTTAGGTTAGGTTTGTTTAGGTTAGATTAGGTTAGGTTATGTTACATTAGGTTAGGTTAGGTTAGCTTAGTTTAGTTGAGTTTAGTTTCGGTTAGGTTGGGTTAGGTTAGGTTAGTTAAGTTTAGTTTAGTTTAGTTTAGTTAAGTATAGTTTAGTTTATAGTTTAGTTCAGTTTAGTTTATAGCTTAGTTTATACCTTAGTTTAGTTTAGTGTAGTTTAGTTTTGTTTAGGTTAGGTTAGGTTAGGTTAGTTTAGTTTAATTTAGGTTAGGTTATGTTAGATTAGCTTAGGTTAGGTTAGTTTGGTTTAGTTTAGTCTAGTTAAGTTTAGTTTAGTTTATACTTTAGTTTAGTTTAGTTTATTTTATAGTTTAGTTTAGTTTTGTTTATAGTTTAGTTTGCAGTTTAGTATCGTTTAGTTTAATTTAATTTAGTTTAGGTTAGGTAACCTTAGGCTAGGTTAGGGTAGTTGAGTTTAGTTTATGTTAGGTTAGTTTAGATTAGTTTAGGTTATTTTATAGTTTAGTTTAGTTAGGTTTAGTTTAGTTTATAGTTTAGTTTAGTTTAGTTTATAATTCAGTTTATAGTTTAGTTTAGATTATAGTTTAATTTATAGTTTAGTTTATTTTTTTGTAATTTAGTTTAGCTTTCTTTAGTTTTGTTTAGTTTACTTTAGTTTAGGGTATGTTTAAGTTAGGTTAGGTTAGGTTAGTTTAGTTTAGTTTAGGTTAGGTTGTGTTACCTTATGTTAGGTTAGGTTAGGTTAGGTTAAGTTAAGTTAGGTTAGCTTAGTTTAGAATGATTTAGTTTAGTATAATTTAGTTTATAGTTTAGTTTATTTGAGTTTATAGTTTAATTTAGTTTAGTTTAGTTTAATTTAGTTTAGTTTAGTTTAGTTTAGGTTAGTTTAGGTAAGTTTAATTTAGTTTAGTTTAGTTTAGTTAAGTTTAGTTTATAGTTTAGTTTGTAGTTTAGTTTAGTTTAGTTTAGTTTAGGTTAAGTTATGTTAGGTTCGTTTAGTTTAGTTTAGATTTGGTTAGGTTAGGTTAGGTTAGGTTAGGGTAGTTTAGTTTAGTTTAGTTGAATTTAGTTTAGTTTAGTTCAGTTTAGGTTAGATTAGTTTAGGTTACTTTATTTTAGTTTAGGTTAGGTTATGTTAGATTAGGTTAGGTTAGGTTAGTTTGGTTTAATTTAGTTTAGTTAAGTTTAGTATATTTTATATTTTAGTTTAGTTTAGTTTAGTTAATAGTGTAGTTTAGTTTAGTTTATACTTTAGTTTATAGTTTAGTATAGTTTAGTTTAGTTTAATTTTGGTTTAGTTTAGGGTAGGTTATGTTAGGTTAGGTTAGTTTAGTTCAGTTTAGTTTAGGTTAGGTTAGGTTAGGTTAGTTTAGTTTAGTTGAGTTTAATTTAGTTTAGTTTACATTATAGTTTAATTTATAGTTTAGTTTACTTTAGGTTAGATTAGGTTAGGTTAAGTAAGGTTAGGTTTGGTTAGGGTAGTTTAGTTTAGTTTAGTTTTGTTTATGTTAGGTTAGGTTAGATTAGTTTAGTTTAGTTTAGTTTTGTTTATGGTTTAGTTTAGTTTATAGTTTAGTTTAGAATTAAGTTTAATTTAGTTTATAGTTTAAGTTAGTTTAGTTTAGTATAGTTTAGTTTATAGTTTAGTTTAGTTTAGTTTAATTTAGTGTTGTTTAGTTTAGTTTAGTTTAGTATAGTTTTGTTTACTTTAGGTTATGTTGGATTATGTTAGGTTTGGATAGCTTACTTTAGTTTAGTTTAGTTTAGGTTAGGTTAGGTTAGTTTAGTTTAGTTAACTTTGGTTTAGTTTAGTTTAGTTTAGTTTATAGTTTAGTTTATAGATTAGTTTAGTTAAGTTTATAGTTTAATTTATAATTTAGTTTAGTTTAGTTTAGTTTAATTTAGTATAGAGTAGGTTAGGTAAGGTTAGTTTAGTTTAGTTTAGGTTAGGTTAGGTTAGGTTAGGTTAATTTAGTTTAGTTGAGTTTAATTTATTTTAGTTTAGTTTAGTTAATAGTTTAATTTATAGTTTAGTTTAGATTTTTTATAGTTTAGTTTAATTAATTTATAGTTTAATTTAGTTTATTTTAGTTTAATTTAGTTTAGTTTAGTTTATAGTTTAGTTTAGTTTAGTTTAGGTTAAGTTATGTTAGGTTCATTTAGTTTAATTAAGTTTAGATTTGGTTAGGTTAGATTACGTTAGGGTAGTTAAGTTTAGTTTAGTTGAATTTAGGCTATAGTTTGATTTATAGTTTAGTTTAGTTTACTTTATAGTTTAGTTTAGTTAATTTATAGTTTATTTAACTTTAGTTTAGTTTAGTTTAACATAGTTTACTTTAGTTTATAGTATTGTTTATAGGTTAGTTTAGTTTAGTTTAGTTTAGTTTAGGTTATGTTAGGTTAGTTTAGTTTATTTTAGTTTAGTGTATGTTAGGTTAGGTTAGGTTAGTTTAGTTTAGTTTATTTTAGTTTATAGTTTATATTAGTATAGGTTATAATTTATTTTATAATTTAGTATACTTTAATTTATAGATTAATATACAGTTTAGTTAAAATTTTAGTTTAGTTTAGTTTAGGATAGGTTAGGGAAGGTTAGGTTAGGTTAGGTTAGTTTAGTTTAATTTAGTTTATATAAGGTTAGATTAGGTTAGTTTAGTATAGTTTAGTTTACTTTTGTTTGCAGTTTAGTTTAGTTTATAGTTCAGTTTATAGTTTAGTTTAATTAAGTTAGGTTAGGTTAGTTTAGTTTAGTTTAGGTTAGGTTAGGTTAGGATAGTTTAGTTTAGTATACTTTACTTTAGTTTAGTTTAGTTTATAGTTTAGTTTATTTTATTTTATAGTTTAGTTTATAGTTTTGTTTAGTTTAGTTTAGTATAGTTTGTTTAGGTTAGGTTAGGTTAGGTTAGAGTAGTTTAATTTAATTTAATTGAATTAAGTTTAGTTAAGTTAAGTTTAGGTTACGTTAGGTTAGTTTAGTTCAGTTTAGGTGAGGTTAGGTTAGGTTAGTTTACTTCTGTTTAGTTTATTTTAGTTTAGTTTATTTGAATTTAATTTAGTTTAGTTAAGTTAGTTTAGATAATTTAGGTTATTTTAGTTTACTTTAGTTTATGTAAGGTTATGTTAGGTTAGTTTAGTATAGTATAGTTTACTTTTGTTTGTATTTTAGTTTAGTTTAGTTTATAGTTCAGTTCATAGTTTAGTTTAGTTTAGTTTAGTTTAGGTTAGGTTGGGTTAGTTTAGTTCTGTTAATTTATTTTAGTTTATACATTAGTTTAGTTCAGTTTATAGTTTAGTTAATAGTTTAGTTTAACTTAGTGTAGTTTAATTTTGTTTAAGTTAGGTTAGTTTAGGTTAGTTTAGTTTAGTTTAGTTTTGTTTATAGTTTAGTTTAATTTAATTTATAATTTAGTTTATAGTTTAGTTTAGTTTACTTTGTAGTTTAATTTAGTTTAGTTTAGTTTAGTTTAGTTTACTTTAGGTTAGGTTAGGTTAAGTTAGTTTAGTTTAGTATAGTTTAGTTTAGTTTAAAATATAGTGTCTTTAGTTTATAGTTTAGTTCATAGTTTGTTTAGTTTAGTTTAGTTTAGTTCAGGTTAGGTTAGAGTAGTTTAGTTTAGTTTAGGTTAGTTTAGGTTAGAATAGGTTAGGTTATTGTAGTTTAGTTTAGTTTAATTTAGTTGAATTTAATTTAGTTTTGTTTAGTTTAGTTTAGGTTAGGTTAGGGTATTTTAGTTTATAGTTTAATTTAGTTTAGTTTAGTTTATAGTGTAGTTTATACTTTAGATTATATTTTAGTTTATAATTTAGTTTAGTTTAGTGTAGTTTAGATTGGTTTAATTTTTTTAGTTTAGTTTAAATTAGTTTCGTTTAGGTTAGGTTATGTTACATTAGGTTAGGTTAGGTAAGCTTAGTTTAGTTTAGTTTAGTTTAGGTTAGTTTAGGAAAAGTTAGTTTAGTTTAGTTTAGTTTAGTTTAGTGTATGTTAGGTTAGGTAAGTTTATTTTTATTTAGTTTAGTTTATTTTAGTTTATAATTTAGTTTAGTTTAGTTTATAATTTATTTTATAGTTTAGTATACGTTAATTTATAGTTTAGTTAATATTTTGGTTTAGTTTAGTTTAAGTTAGGTTAGGGAATGTTAGGTTAGGTTGGGTTAGTTTATTTTAGTTTAGTTTATGTAAGGTTAGGTTAGTTTGGTGTAGTTTAGTTTAGTTTAGTTTAGTTTATAGTTTAGTTTAGTTTAGTTTATGGTTCAGTTTATACTTTAGTTTAGTTTAGTTTAGTTTAGGTTAGGTTGGGTTAGTTTAGTTTAGTTTAGGTTAGGTTAGGTTAAGTTAGGTTAGTTTAGTTTAGTATAGTTTAGTTTACTTTAGTTTAGTTTAGTTTAGTTTAGTTAGTTTAGGTTAGGTTAGGTTAGGTTAGGTTAGGTTAGAGTAGTTTAGTTTAGGTTAGGTTATGATAGGTTAGTGCAGTTGAAATTAATTTAGTTTTGTTTAGTTGAATTTAATTTATTTTAGTTAGGTCAGTTTAGGTAAGTTAGGTTAGTTTAGTTTAGTATAGGTTAGGTTAGGGTAGGTAAGTTTAATTCAGTATATGTTAGTTTAGTTCATAGTTTAATTTATAGTTTTGTTTATAGTTAATTTAGTTTGGTTTACTTTAGTTTAGGTTAAATTATGTTAGGTTAGTTTAGTTTAGTTTAGGTTAGGTTAGGTTGGGTTAAGTTAGTGTAGTTTCATTTAGTTTGGTTTATTTTACTTTAGTTTAATATGTGGTTCCGTTTAGTTTAGTTTTGTTTAATTTAGTTTAGTTTAGTTTAGGTTGGGTTATGTTAGATTAGGTTAGGTTAGGTTAGTTTGGCTAAGTTTAGTCTAGTTAAGTTTAGTTTAGGTTACACTTTAGTTTAGTTTAGTTTATAGTTAGTTTAGTTTTGTTTATAGTTTAGTTTATAGTTTAGTATAGTTTAGTTTAGTTTAATTTAGTTTAGCTAAGTTTAGTTTAGTTTATTTTAGTTTTGGGTAGGTTATTTTAGGTTAGGTTAGTTTAGTTTAGTTTAGGTTAGGTTAGGTTAGGTTAGGTTAGTTTAGATTAGTTTAGTTTAGTTTAGATTAGGTTAAGTAAGATTAGGTTAGTTTAGTTTTGTTTATAGTTTAGTTTAGTTTATAGTTTACTTTATAGTTTAGTTAGTTTAGTTTATAGTTTAATTTAGTTTAGTTTAGTTTAGTTTAGTTTAATTTAGGTTAATTTAGTTTAGTTTAGTTTAGGTTAGGTTAAGTTAGGTTAGGTTAAGTTAGTTTAGTTTAGTATAGTTTAGTTTAGTTTAAAATATAGTATCTTTAGTTTATAGTTTAGTTCATAGTTTTCTTTAGATTAGTTTAGTTTGGTTAGGTTAGAGTAGTTTAGTTTAGTTTAGTTTAGTTAAGGTTAGATTAGGTTAGGTTAGGTTAATGTAATTTAGTTTAATTTTGTTTAGTTGAATTTAATTTAGTTTAGTTTAGGTTAGGTTAGGTTTGTTTAGGTTAGATTAGGTTAGGTTATGTTACATTAGGTTAGGTTAGGTTAGCTTAGTTTAGTTTAGTTTAGTTTCGGTTAGGTTGGGTTAGGTTAGGTTAGTTAAGTTTAGTTTAGTTTAGTTTAGTTAAGTATAGTTTAGTTTATAGTTTAGTTCAGTTTAGTTTATAGCTTAGTTTATACCTTAGTTTAGTTTAGTGTAGTTTAGTTTTGTTCAGGTTAGGTTAGGTTAGGTTAGGTTAGTTTAGTTTAATTTAGGTTAGGTTATGTTAGATTAGCTTAGGTTAGGTTAGTTTGGTTTAGTTTAGTCTAGTTAAGTTTAGTTTAGTTTATACTTTAGTTTAGTTTAGTTTATTTTATAGTTTAGTTTAGTTTTGTTTATAGTTTAGTTTGCAGTTTAGTATCGTTTAGTTTAATTTAATTTAGTTTAGGTTAGGTAACCTTAGGCTAGGTTAGGGTAGTTGAGTTTAGTTTATGTTAGGTTAGTTTAGATTAGTTTAGGTTATTTTATAGTTTAGTTTAGTTAGGTTTAGTTTAGTTTATAGTTTAGTTTAGTTTAGTTTATAATTCAGTTTATAGTTTAGTTTAGAATATAGTTTAATTTATAGTTTAGTTTATTTTTTTGTAATTTAGTTTAGCTTTCTTTAGTTTCGTTTAGTTTACTTTAGTTTAGGGTATGTTTAAGTTAGGTTAGGTTAGGTTAGTTTAGTTTAGTTTAGGTTAGGTTGTGTTACCTTATGTTAGGTTAGGTTAGGTTAGGTTAAGTTAAGTTAGGTTAGCTTAGTTTAGAATGATTTAGTTTAGTATAATTTAGTTTATAGTTTAGTTTATTTGAGTTTATAGTTTAATTTAGTTTAGTTTAGTTTAATTTAGTTTAGTTTAGTTTAGTTTAGGTTAGTTTAGGTAAGTTTAATTTAGTTTAGTTTAGTTTAGTTAAGTTTAGTTTATAGTTTAGTTTGTAGTTTAGTTTAGTTTAGTTTAGTTTAGGTTAAGTTATGTTAGGTTCGTTTAGTTTAGTTTAGATTTGGTTAGGTTAGGTTAGGTTAGGTTAGGGTAGTTTAGTTTAGTTTAGTTGAATTTATTTTAGTTTAGTTCAGTTTAGGTTAGATTAGTTTAGGTTACTTTATTTTAGTTTAGGTTAGGTTATGTTAGATTAGGTTAGGTTAGGTTAGTTTGGTTTAATTTAGTTTAGTTAAGTTTAGTATATTTTATATTTTAGTTTAGTTTAGTTTAGTTAATAGTGTAGTTTAGTTTAGTTTATACTTTAGTTTATAGTTTAGTATAGTTTAGTTTAGTTTAATTTTGGTTTAGTTTAGGGTAGGTTATGTTAGGTTAGGTTAGTTTAGTTCAGTTTAGTTTAGGTTAGGTTAGGTTAGGTTAGTTTAGTTTAGTTGAGTTTAATTTAGTTTAGTTTACATTATAGTTTAATTTATAGTTTAGTTTACTTTAGGTTAGATTAGGTTAGGTTAAGTAAGGTTAGGTTTGGTTAGGTTAGTTTAGTTTAGTTTAGTTTTGTTTATGTTAGGTTAGGTTAGATTAGTTTAGTTTATGTTAGGTTAGGTTAGTTTAGTTTAGTTTAGTTTTGTTTATGGTTTAGTTTAGTTTATAGTTTAGTTTAGAATTAAGTTTAATTTAGTTTATAGTTTAAGTTAGTTTAGTTTAGTTTAGTTTATAGTTTAGTTTAGTTTAGTTTAATTTAGTGTTGTTTAGTTTGGTTTAGTTTAGTATAGTTTTGTTTACTTTAGGTTAGGTTGGATTATGTTAGATTTGGATAGCTTACTTTAGTTTAGTTTAGTTTAGGTTAGGTTAGGTTAGGTTAGTTTAGTTTAGTTAACTTTGGTTTAGTTTAGTTTAGTTTACTTTATAGTTTAGTTTATAGATTAGTTTAGTTAAGTTTATAGTTTAATTTATAATTTAGTTTAGTTTAGTTTAGTTTAATTTAGTATAGAGTAGGTTAGGTAAGGTTAGTTTAGTTTAGTTTAGGTTAGGTTAGGTTAGGTTAGGTTAATTTAGTTTAGTTGAGTTTAATTTAGTTTAGTTTAGTTTAGTTAATAGTTTAATTTATAGTTTAGTTTAGATTTTTTATAGTTTAGTTTAATTAATTTATAGTTTAATTTAGTTTATTTTAGTTTAATTTAGTTTAGTTTAGTTTGTAGTTTAGTTTAGTTTAGTTTAGGTTAGGTTAAGTTAGGTTAGGTTAGGTTAGTTTAGTTTAGTATAGTTTAGTTTAGTTTAAAATATGGTATCTTTAGTTTATATTTTAGTTCATAGTTTTCTTTAGATTAGTTTAGTTTAGGTTAGGTTAGAGTAGTTTAGTTTAGTTTAGTTTAGTTAAGGTTAGATTAGGTTAGGTTAGGTTAATGTAATTTAGTTTAATTTTGTTTAGTTGAATTTAATTTAGTTTAGTTTAGGTTAGGTTAGGTTTGTTTAGGTTAGATTAGGTTAGGTTATGTTACATTAGGTTAGGTTAGGTTAGCTTAGTTTAGTTGAGTTTAGTTTCGGTTAGGTTGGGTTAGGTTAGGTTAGTTAAGTTTAGTTTAGTTTAGTTTAGTTAAGTATAGTTTATTTTATAGTTTAGTTCAGTTTAGTTTATAGCTTAGTTTATACCTTAGTTTAGTTTAGTGTAGTTTAGTTTTGTTTAGGTTAGGTTAGGTTAGGTTAGTTTAGTTTAATTTAGGTTAGGTTATGTTAGATTAGCTTAGGTTAGGTTAGTTTGGTTTAGTTTAGTCTAGTTAAGTTTAGTTTAGTTTATACTTTAGTTTAGTTTAGTTTATTTTATAGTTTAGTTTAGTTTTGTTTATAGTTTAGTTTGCAGTTTAGTATCGTTTAGTTTAATTTAATTTAGTTTAGGTTAGGTAACCTTAGGCTAGGTTAGGGTAGTTGAGTTTAGTTTATGTTAGGTTAGTTTAGATTAGTTTAGGTTATTTTATAGTTTAGTTTAGTTAGGTTTAGTTTAGTTTATAGTTTAGTTTAGTTTAGTTTATAATTCAGTTTATAGTTTAGTTTAGAATATAGTTTAATTTATAGTTTAGTTTATTTTTTTGTAATTTAGTTTAGCTTTCTTTAGTTTCGTTTAGTTTACTTTAGTTTAGCGTATGTTTAAGTTAGGTTAGGTTAGGTTAGTTTAGTTTAGTTTAGGTTAGGTTGTGTTACCTTATGTTAGGTTAGGTTAGGTTAGGTTAAGTTAAGTTAGGTTAGCTTAGTTTAGAATGATTTAGTTTAGTATAATTTAGTTTATAGTTTAGTTTATTTGAGTTTATAGTTTAATTTAGTTTAGTTTAGTTTAATTTAGTTTAGTTTAGTTTAGTTTAGGTTAGTTTAGGTAAGTTTAATTTAGTTTAGTTTAGTTTAGTTAAGTTTAGTTTATAGTTTAGTTTGTAGTTTAGTTTAGTTTAGTTTAGTTTAGGTTAAGTTATGTTAGGTTTGTTTAGTTTAGTTTAGATTTGGTTAGGTTAGGTTAGGTTAGGTTAGGGTAGTTTAGTTTAGTTTAGTTGAATTTAGTTTAGTTTAGTTCAGTTTAGGTTAGATTAGTTTAGGTTACTTTATTTTAGTTTAGGTTAGGTTATGTTAGATTAGGTTAGGTTAGGTTAGTTTGGTTTAATTTAGTTTAGTTAAGTTTAGTATATTTTATATTTTAGTTTAGTTTAGTTTAGTTAATAGTGTAGTTTAGTTTAGTTTATACTTTAGTTTATAGTTTAGTATAGTTTAGTTTAGTTTAATTTTGGTTTAGTTTAGGGTAGGTTATGTTAGGTTAGGTTAGTTTAGTTCAGTTTAGTTTAGGTTAGGTTAGGTTAGGTTAGTTTAGTTTAGTTGAGTTTAATTTAGTTTAGTTTACATTATAGTTTAATTTATAGTTTAGTTTACTTTAGGTTAGATTAGGTTAGGTTAAGTAAGGTTAGGTTTGGTTAGGTTAGTTTAGTTTAGTTTAGTTTTGTTTATGTTAGGTTAGGTTAGATTAGTTTAGTTTATGTTAGGTTAGGTTAGTTTAGTTTAGTTTAGTTTTGTTTATGGTTTAGTTTAGTTTATAGTTTAGTTTAGAATTAAGTTTAATTTAGTTTATAGTTTAAGTTAGTTTAGTTTAGTTTAGTTTAGTTTATAGTTTAGTTTAGTTTAGTTTAATTTAGTGTTGTTTAGTTTGGTTTAGTTTAGTATAGTTTTGTTTACTTTAGGTTAGGTTGGATTATGTTAGATTTGGATAGCTTACTTTAGTTTAGTTTAGTTTAGGTTAGGTTAGGTTAGGTTAGTTTAGTTTAGTTAACTTTGGTTTAGTTTAGTTTAGTTTACTTTATAGTTTAGTTTATAGATTAGTTTAGTTAAGTTTATAGTTTAATTTATAATTTAGTTTAGTTTAGTTTAGTTTAATTTAGTATAGAGTAGGTTAGGTAAGGTTAGTTTAGTTTAGTTTAGGTTAGGTTAGGTTAGGTTAGGTTAATTTAGTTTAGTTGAGTTTAATTTAGTTTAGTTTAGTTTAGTTAATAGTTTAATTTATAGTTTAGTTTAGATTTTTTATAGTTTAGTTTAATTAATTTATAGTTTAATTTAGTTTATTTTAGTTTAATTTAGTTTAGTTTAGTTTGTAGTTTAGTTTAGTTTAGTTTAGGTTAAGTTATGTTAGGTTCATTTAGTTTAATTAAGTTTAGATTTGGTTAGGTTAGATTACGTTAGGGTAGTTAAGTTTAGTTTAGTTGAATTTAGGCTATAGTTTGATTTATAGTTTAGTTTAGTTTACTTTATAGTTTAGTTTACTTTATAGTTTAGTTTAGTTAATTTATAGTTTATTTAACTTTAGTTTAGTTTAGTTTAACATAGTTTACTTTAGTTTATAGTATTGTTTATAGGTTAGTTTAATTTAGTTTAGTTTAGTTTAGGTTATGTTAGGTTAGTTTAGTTTATTTTAGTTTAGTGTATGTTAGGTTAGGTTAGGTTAGTTTAGTTTAGTTTATTTTAGTTTATAGTTTATATTAGTATAGGTTATAATTTATTTTATAATTTAGTATACTTTAATTTATAGATTAATATACAGTTTAGTTAAAATTTTAGTTTAGTTTAGTTTAGGATAGCTTAGGGAAGGTTAGGTTAGGTTAGGTTAGTTTAGTTTAATTTAGTTTATATAAGGTTAGATTAGGTTAGTTTAGTATAGTTTAGTTTACTTTTGTTTGCAGTTTAGTTTAGTTTATAGTTCAGTTTATAGTTTAGTTTAATTAAGTTAGGTTAGGTTAGTTTAGTTTAGTTTAGGTTAGGTTAGGTTAGGTTAGGATAGTTTAGTTTAGTATAGTTTACTTTAGTTTAATTTAGTTTATAGTTTAGTTTATTTTATTTTATAGTTTAGTTTATAGTTTTGTTTAGTTTAATTTAGTTTAGTTTGTTTAGGTTACGTTAGGTTAGGTTAGAGTAGTTTAATTTAATTTAATTGAATTAAGTTTAGTTAAGTTAAGTTTAGGTTACGTTAGGTTAGTTTAGTTCAGTTTAGGTGAGGTTAGGTTGGGTTAGTTTACTTCTGTTTAGTTTATTTATTTTAGTTTATTTGAATTTAATTTAGTTTAGTTAAGTTAGTTTAGATAATTTAGGTTATTTTAGTTTACTTTAGTTTATGTAAGGTTATGTTAGGTTAGTTTAGTATAGTATAGTTTACTTTTGTTTGTATTTTAGTTTAGTTTATAGTTCAGTTCATAGTTTAGTTTAGTTTAGTTTAGTTTAGGTTAGGTTGGGTTAGTTTAGTTTAGTATAAGTTAGGTTATATTAGGTAAGTTTAATTCAGTTTAGTTTAGTTTAGTTTATAGTTTAATTTATAGGTTTGTTTATAGTTAATTATTTTAGTTTAGTTTAATTTAGATTAAATTATATTAGGTTAGTTAAGTTTAGTTTAGTTTAGGTTAGGTTAGGTTGGGTTAGGTTAGTTTAGTTCTGTTTAGTTTATTTTAGTTTATAGTTTAGTTTGGTTTAGTTTATAGTTTAGTTTAATTTAGTGTAGTTTAATTTTGTTTAGGTTAGGTTAGGTTAATTTAGTTTAGTTTCGATTAGGTTATGTTAGATTAGGTTAGGTTATGTTAGTTTGGTTTAGTTTAGTCTAGTTAAGTGTAGTTTAGTTTATTTTATAGTTTAGTTTAGTTTTGTTTATAGTTTAGTTTGCAGTTTAGTATAGTTTAATTTAGTTTAATTTAGTTTAGGTTAAGTAAGTTTAGGTTAGGTTAGTTTAGTTTCGTTTAGTTTATGTTAGGTTAGGTTAGTTTAGGTTTGTTTAGTTTTGTTTATAGTTTAGTTTAATTTATTTTATAATTTAGTTTAAGGTTTGGTTTAGTTTAGTTTGTAGTTTAATTTAGTTCAGTTTAGTTTAGTTTAGTTCATTTAGGTTAGGATAGGTTAGGTTAGGTTAGGTTAGGTTAGGTTAGTTTAGTTTAGTTTAAAATATAGTATTTTTAGTTTATAGTTTAGTTCATAGTTTTGTTTAATTTAGTTTAGTTTAGTTTAGTTTAGGTTAGGTTAGAGTAGTTTAGTTTAGTTTAGTTTAGTTTAGGTTACAATAGGATAGGTTAGTGTAGTTTTGTTTAGTTTAGTTTAGTTGAATTTAATATAGATTTGTTTAGTTTAGTTTAGGTTAGGTTAGGTTAGTTTAGTTTAGTATAGGTTAGGTTAAGTTAGGTTAGGGCAGTTTAGTTTATAGTTTATTTTAGTTTAGTTTAGTTTATAGTGTAGTTTATTATTTAGTTTATATTTTAGTTTATAGTATAGTTTAGTTTAGTGTAGTTTAGTTTGGTTTAGTTTTATTTAGTTTAGTTTAAAATAGTTTCGTTTAGGTTAGGTTAGGTTAGGTTAGGTTAGTTAAGTTCAGTTTATATTAGTGTAGTTAAGTTTAGTTTAGTTTATAGTTTAGTTCAGTTTAGTTTATAGCTTAGTTTATAGTTTAGTTTAGTTTATAGTTTAATTTATAGTTAAATTTATTTTAGTTTAGTTTAATTTAGTTTAGTTTAGTTTATTTTAGGGTATATTATGTTAAGTTAGGTTAGGTTAGTTTAGTTTAGTTTAGTTTAGGTTAGGTTTCGCTAGGTTAAGTTAGGTTAGGTTAGTTTAGATTAGTTTAGTTTAGTTTAGGTTATAGTTTAGTTTACTTAGTTTATTATTTAATTTAGTGTAGTTTAGTTTATGGTTTCGTTTATAGTTTAGTTTGGTTTAGTTTAGTTTTTTTTAGTTTAGCTTGGATTAGTTTAGTTTGTCTTAGGTTAGGTTAGGTTAGGTGAGATTATTTTAATTTAGTTTAGTTTAATTTAGTTTAGTTTATAGTTTAGTTTAGTTTAGTTTATAGTTCAATTTATAGTTTAGTTGAGTTTAGTTTATAGTTTAGGTTATCGTTTAGTTTAGTTTAGGTTAGATTAGGTTAGGTTAAGTTAGGTTAGGTTAGTTTAGATTAGTTTAGTTTAATTTAGTTTAGTTTATAGTTTAGTTTATTTTACTTTATAGTTTAATTTAGTTTAGTTTAGTTTAATTTAGGTTAGGTTACTTTTGTTTAGTTTAGTTTAGGTTAGGTTAGGTTAATTTACTTTAGTATTAATTATTTTAGTTTATTTTAGTTTAGTTTATAGTTTAGTTTACTTTATAGTTTAGTTTACAGTTTAGTTTAGTTTAGTTTAGTTTAGTTTAGTTTAGTTTAGTTTGGGTTAGGTTAGATTAGGTTAGTTTAATTTAGTTTATAGTTTACTTTAGTTTAGTTTACAGTTTAGTTTATCCTTTAGTTTATAGTGTAGTTTATAGTTTAGTTTAATTTAGTGTGGTTTAGTTTGGTTTAGTTTAGTATAGTTTTGTTTACTTTAGGTTAGGTGAGATTATGTTAGGTTAGGTTAGCTTACTTTAGTTTAGTTTAGTTTAGTATAGGTTAGGTTAGGTTAGGTTAGTTTAGTTAACTTTGGTTTAGTTTAGTTTAGTTTAGTTTATAGTTTAGTTTATAGTTATCTTTAGTTTAGTTTATAGTTTAATTTATAATTTAGTTTAGTTTAGTTTAATTTAATTTAGTCTAGAGTAGTTTAGGTTAGTTTAGTTTAGTTTAGATTAGGTTAGGTTAGGTTAGGTTAATTTAGTTTAGTTAAGTTTAATTTAGTTTAGTTTAGTTTTGTTTATAGTTTAATTTATAGTTTAATTTAGTATAGTTTAGTTTATAGTTTTGTTTATAGTTTAGTTTGTAGTTTAGTTAATTTAGTTTAGTTTAGGTTAAGTTATGTTAGGTTCGTTTAGTTTAATTTAGTTTAGATTAGGTTACGTTAGATTAGGTTAGGGTAGTTAAGTTAATTTAGTTGAATTTAGTTTATAGTTTAATTTATAGTTTAGTTTAGTTTTCTTTATAGTTTAGTTTAGTTAATTTATAGTTTAATTTACTTTAGTTTAGTCTAGTTTAATTTAGTTTACTTTAGTTTATAGTTTTGTTTATAGTTTAGTTTAGTTTAGCTTAGTTTAGTTTAGGTTAATTTATGTTAGGTTAGTTTAGTTTAGTTTAGTTTAGGTTCGGTTGGGTTAGTTTAGTTTAGTTTAGGTTAGGTTAGGTTAAGTTAGGTTAGTTTAATTTAGTTTAGTTTATTTTAATTTTTGTTTAGTTTAGTTTATATTTTAGTTTATAATTTAGTTTATTTTAGTTTATAGTTTAATATAATTTAGTTTAGTTTAGTTTAATTTTGGTTAATTTAGTTTAGTTTAGATTAGGTTAGGTTACGCGCGGTTAGTTTAGTTTAGTATAGTATAGTTTAGTATAAAATATAGTATTTTTAGTTTATATTTTAGTTCATAGTTTTGTTTAGTTTAGTATAGTTTAGTTTAGTTTAGGTTAGGTTGGAGTAGTTTAGTTTAGTTTAGTTTAATTTAGGTTAGATTAGTTTAGGTTAGTGTAGTTTAGTTTAGTTTAGTTTAGTTGAATTTAATTTAGTTTAGTTTAGTTTAGTTTAGTATAGGTTAGGTTACGTTACGTTAGGTTAGTTTAGTTAAGTTTAGTTTAGTTTAGTTTATAGTTTAGTTTAGTTTATAGTTTAATTTATACTTTAGTTTATATTTTAGTTTATAATTTAGTTTAGTTTAGTGTAGTTTAGTTTAGTTTAGTTTCGTTTAGGTTAGGTTATGTTAGATTAGGTTAGGTGTGGTAGGCTTAGTTTAGTTTAGTTTAGTTTAGGTTCGGTTAGTTAAATTTAGTTTAGTTTAGTTTAGTTAAGATTAGTTTAGTTTATAGTTTAGTTCAGTTTGGTTTATAGCTAACTTTATAGTTTAGTTTAGACTAGTTTATAGTTTAATTTATAGTTAAGTTTAGTTTATTTTAGTTTAATTTAGATTAGCTTAGTTGAGTTTAGTTTAAATTAGTTCATTTTAGGGTAGCTTATGTTCGGTTTGGTTAGG
Source organism: Metallyticus violacea (assembly GCA_030762175.1). Lineage (NCBI taxonomy): Eukaryota > Metazoa > Arthropoda > Insecta > Mantodea > Metallyticidae > Metallyticus > Metallyticus violacea. Next base: position 96,550,814 of record CM060835.1, on the reverse strand, counting down.
TTAGTTAAGTTTATAGTTTAATTTATAGTTTAGTTTGGTTTATAGTTTAGTTTATAGTTTAGTTTAGTTTAGTAAATAATAGTTTAGTTTAGTTTAGTTAAGGTTAGGTTAGGTTAGGTTAATTTAGTTTAGTTCAGTTTAATTTAGTATAGTTTAGTTTAGTTTATAATTTAATTTATAGTTTAATTTAGTTTAGTTTAGTTTAATTTGGTTTAGTTTAGTTTATAGTTTTGTTTATAGTTTAGTTTGTAGTTTAGTAAATTTAGTTTAGTTTAGGTTAAGTTATGTTAGGTTGGTTTAGTTTAATTTAGTTTAGATTAGGTTACGTTAGATTAGGTTAGGGTAGTTAAGTTTAGTTTAGTTGAATTTAGTTTATAGTTTAATTTATAGTTTAGTTTAGTTTACCTTATAGTTTAGTTTAGTTAATTTATAGTTTAATTTACTTTAGTTTAGTCTAGTTTAATTTAGTTTACTTTAGTTTATAGTTTAGTTTAGTTTAGCTTAGTTTAGTTTAGGTTAATTTATGTTAGGTTATTTTAGTTTAGTTTAGTTTAGGTTAGGTTGGGTTAGTTTAGTTTAGTTTAGGTTAGGTTAGGTTAAGTTAGGTTAGTTTAGTTTAGTATAGTTTAGTTTAGTATAGTTTATAGTTTATTTTATTTTATTTCATAGTTAGTGCAGTTTAATTTAATTTAGTTTAGTTTAGTTGAATTTAATTTATTTTAGTTAGGTCAGTTCAGGTAAGTTAGGTTAGTTTAGTTTAGTATTGGTTAGGTTAGGTAAGTTTAATTCAGTATAGTTTAGTTTAGTTTATAGTTTAATTTATAGTTTTGTTTATAGTTAATTAAGTTTAGTTTATTGAGTTTAGTTTAGTTTAGTTGAGTTTAGTTTAGTTTAGTTTAGTTTAGGTTAGGTTAGGTTAGGTTAGATTAGTTTAGTTTAGGATAGGTTACGTTAGATTAGGTTAGTTTAGTTTAGTATAATTTAGTTTAGTTTAAAATATAGTATCTTTAGTTTATAGTTTAGTTCATAGTTTTGTTTAGTTTAGTTTAGTGTAGGTTAGGTTAGAGTAGTTTAGTTTAGTTTAGTTTAGTTGAATTTAATTTAGTTATGTTTAGTTTAGTTTAGGTTAGGTTATTTTAGTTTAGTTTAGTATAGGTTAGGTTAATTTAGGTTATCCTAATTTAGTTTTGTTTACTTTAGTTTAGTTTATTTTATAGTTTAGTTAAGTTTTTTTATTGTTTAATTTATAATTTAGTTGTGTTTAGTTTAGTTTAATTTAGTTTAGGTTGGGTTAGGTTAGTTTCATTTAGTTCAGTTTAATTTACTTTAATTTAGTTTATATTTTAATTTATTGTTTAGTTTAGTTTACTTTATAGTTTAGTTTAGTTAATTTATAGTTTAATTTAGTTTAGTTTAGTTTAGTTTAGTTCAGGTTAAGTTATGTTAGGTTAGTTTAGTTTAGTTTAGTTTAGTTAAGGTTCGGTTAGGTTAGGTTAGGTAAGTTGAATTTAGTTCAGTGTAGTTTAGTTAAGTTTAGTTTAGTTTAATTTAGTTTAGCTTTGGGTAGGTTATGTTAGGTTAGGTTTGGTTAGTTTAGTTTAGTTTAGGTTAGGTTAGGTTAGGTTAATTTAGTTTAATTGAGTTTAATTTAGTTTAGATTAGGTTAAGTAAGATTAGGTTAGGTTAGGTTAGGTTAGTTTAGTTTTGTTTATAGTTTATTTTAGTTTAGTTTATAGTTTAGTTTATATATTAGTTAGTTTAGTTTAATGTTTAATTTAGTTTAGTTTAGTTTAGTTCAGTTTAGTTTAATTTAGGTTAATTTAGTTTAGTTTAGTTTAGTTTAGTTTAGGTTAGGTTAAGTTAGGTTAGGGTAGGTTAGTTTAGTTTAGTATGGTTTAGTTTAGTTTAAAATATAGTATCTTTAGTTTATAGTTTAGTTAATAGTTTTCTTTAGATTAGTTTAGTTTAGCTTAGGTTAGAGGAGTTTAGTTTAGTTTTGTTTAGGTTAGATTAGGTTAGGTTAATGTAGTTCAGTTTAATTTAGTTTAGTTGAATTTAATTTAGTTTAGTTTAGTTTAGGTTAGGTTAGGTTTATTTAGGTTAGATAAGGTTAGGTTAGTGTAGTTTAGTATAGTTTAGTTTAGTTTGTAGTTTAGTATAGTTTAGTGTAGTTTAGTTTGCTTTAGTAACTGTTAGGCTAGGTTAGTTCCGTTTCGTTTAGGTTAGGTTATGTTAGATTAGGTTAGGTTAGGTTAGCTTAGTTTAGTTTAGTTTAGTTTCGGTTAGGTTGGGTTAGGTTAGGTTACTGAAGTTTAGTTTAGTTTAGTTTAGTTAAGTATAGTTTAGTTTATAGTTTAGTTCAGTTTAGTTTATAGCTTAGTTTATAGCTTAGTTTAGTTCATAGTTTAATTTATATTTAAGTTTAGTTTAGTTTAATTTAGTTTAGCTTAGTTTAGTTTAGTTTAGTTTAGTTTAGGGTAGCTTATGTTAGGTTAGGTTAGGTTAGTATAGTTTATAGTTTAATTTATAGTTTACTTTAGTTTATAGTTTAGTTTATAATAGTTTATTTTAGTTTAGTTTAGGTTAGGTTAGGCTAGGTTAAGTTATGTTAGGTTAGTTTAGATAAGTTTAGTTTAGTTTAGTTTATAGTTTAGTATACTTTAGTTTATTATTTAATTTAGTTTAGTTTAGTTTATAGTTTCGTTTATTATTTAGTAAGTTTAATTTAGTTTAATTTAGTTTACCTTAGATTAGTTTAGTTAGTTTTAGGTTAGGTTAGTTTAGGTGAGGTTAGTTTAGTATAGTTTAGTTTAATTTAGTTTAATTCAGTTTATAGTTTAGTTTAGTTTATAGTTCAATTTATTGTTTAGTTTAGTTTAGTTTATAGTTTAGTTTATCGTTTAGTTTAGTTTAGTTTAGTATAGTTTAGTTTAGTTTAGGTTAGAGTAGGTTAGTTTAGATTAGTTTAGTTTAGCGCAGTTTAGGTTAGGTTAATTTAGGTTATTTTGTTTAGTTTAGTTTAGTTTAGTTTATAGTTTAGTTTAGTTTATAGTTTAGTTTATAGTTTAGTTTAGATTAGTGTAGTTTAGTTTGGTTTAGTTTATTTTAGTTTAGTGTAGTTTAGTTTCGTTTAGCTTAGGTTATGTTATATTAGGTTAGCTTTGCTTTGCTTAGTATACCCTAGTTTAGATTAGGATAGGTAAGGTTAGAATAGGTTAGTTAAATTTAGTTTAGTTTAGTAAAGTTAGGTTTAGTTTAGTTTATAGTTTAGTTCAGTTTAGTTTATAGTTTAGATTATAATTTAATTTATAGTTTAGTTTAGTTTAGTTTAGTTTAGTGTAATTTAGTTTCGCTTTCTTTAGTTTCGTTTAGAATACTTTAGTTTAGGATATGTTAGGTTAGGTTAGTTTAGTTTAGTTTAGTTTAATTTAGTTTAGTTTAAAATATAGTATCTTTAGTTATTAGTTTAGTTCATAGTTTAGTTTAGTTTAGTTTAGGTTAGAATAGGTTATATCAGTGTAGTTTAATTTAGTTTAGTTTAGTTGAATTTAATTTAGTTTTCTTCAGTTTAGTTTAGGTTAGGTTATTTTAGTTTAGTTTAGTATAGGTTAGGTTAATTTAGGTTATCTTAGTTTAGTTTATAGTTTAGTTTAGTTTACTTTATAGTGTAGTTTATACTTTAGTTTACATTTTAGTTTATAGTTTAGTTTAGTTTAGTGTAGATTAGTTTGGTTTAGTTTTGTTTAGTTTAGTTTAAATTAGTTTCGTTTAGGTTAGGTTATGTTAGATTAGGTTAGGATAGGTAAGCTTAGTTTAGTTTAGTTTAGTTTAGTTTAGTTTAGGTTAGGTTAGGTTAGGTTAGGTAGGTTAAGTACAGTTTAGTTTAGTTTAGTTAAGTTTCGTTTAGTTTATAGTTTAGTTCAGTTTAGTTTATAGCTTAGTTTATAGTTTAGTTTAGTTTATAGTTTAGTTTAATTTATAGTTTAAATTATAGTTAAGTTTAGTTTAGTTTAGTTTAATTTAGTTTAGTTTAGTTTATTTTAGGGTAGCTTATGTTAGGTTAGGTTAGTTTATAGTTTAATTTATAGTTTAGTTTAGTTTATAGTTTAGTTTATAGTTTAGTTTAGTTTATAATATTTTAGTTTAGGTTAGGTTAGGTTGGTTTAGTTTAGTTTAGTTTAGATTAGGTTAAACTAGGTTAAGTTAGGTTAGGTTAGTTTAGATTAGTTTAGTTTAATTTAGTTTATAGTTTAGTTCAGTTTAGTTTAGAGCTTAGTTTATAGTTTAGTTTAGTTTAGTTTAAAGTTAAATTTATAGTTAAGTTTAGTTTAGTTTAATTTAGTTTAGCTTACTTTAGTTTATAATTTAGTTTACTTTAGTTTATTATTTAATTTAGTTTTGTTTAGTTTATAGTTTCGTTTATAGTTTAGTTTGGTTTAGTTTAGTTTAATTTAGTTTAGCTTAGATTAGTTTAGTTTGTTTTAGGTTAGGTTAAGTTAGGTGAGGTTAGTTTAATTTAGATGAGTTTAATTTAGTTTAGTTTAGTTTATAGTTTACTTTAGTTTACTTTAGTTTATAGTTCAATTTATAGTTTAGTTTAATTTATATTTTAGTTTATAGTTTGGTTTATAGTTTAGTTTAGTTTACTTTATAGTTTGATTTAGTTTAGTTTAGTTTAATTTAGGTTAGGTTAGTTTAGTTTAGTTTAGGTTAGGTTAGGTTAGGTTAATTTAGTTTAGTATAGTTTGGTTTATTTTAGTTTAGTTTATAGTTTAGTTTCAGCTTTGTTTAGTTTAGTTTAGTTTGGTTTTTAGTTTAGTTAATTTAGTTTACAGTTTAGTTTATCCTTTAGTTTATAGGATAGTTTATAGCTTAGTTTAATTTACTTTAGTTTAGTTAGGTTTAGTTTAGTTTATAGTTTAGTTTAGTTCAGTTTATAATTCATTTTATAAATTAGTTAATTTATAGTTTAATTTATAGTTTAGTTTAGTTTTGTGTAATTTAGTTTAGCTTTCTTTAGTTTCGTTTAGTTTACTTTAGTTTAGTGTATGCTTAAGTTAGGTTAGGTTAGGTTAGTTTAGTTTAGTTTAGTTTAGGTTAGGTTACCTTATGTTAGGTTAGGATAGGTTAGGTTAAGTTAAGTTAGGTTAGGTTAGTTTAGAATAATTTATTTTAGTATAATTTAGTTTATAGTTTAATTTAGTTTAGTTTAGTTTAATTTGATTTAATTTAGTTTAGGTTAGGTTAGGTAAGTTTAATTTAGTTTAAGTTAGTTTAGTTAATTTTAGTTAATAGTTTAGTTCATAGTTTAGTTTGTAGTTTAGTTTAGTTTAGTTTAGGTTAAGTTATGCTAGGTTCGTTTAGTTTAGTTTAGATTAGGTTAGGTTAGGTTAGGTTAGGTTAGGGTAGTTTAGTTTAGTTTAGTTGAATTTAGTTTAGTTTAGTTCAGTATATGTTACATTAGGTTAGGTTACTTTGTTTTAGTTTAGGTTAGGTTATGTTAGATTAGGTTAGGTTAGGTCAGCTTGGTTTAGTTGAGTTTAGTTAAGTTTAGTATATTTTATACTTTAGTTTAGTTTATTTAGCTAATAGTGTAGTTTAGTTTAGTTTATACTTTAGTTTATAGTTTAGTATAGTTTGTTTAGTTTAATTTTGGTTTAGTTTAGGGTAGGTTATGTTAGGTTAGGTTAGTTTAGTTCAGTTTAGTTTAGGATAGGTTAGGTTAGGTTAGTTTAGTTTAGTTGAGTTTAATTTAGTTTAGTTTAGTTTATAGTTTATATTAGTTTAGTTTATAGTTTAATTTATAATTTAGTTTACTTTAAGTTAGATTAGGTTAGGTTATGTTAGGTTAGTTTAGTTAATTTAGTTTAGTTTATGTTAGGTTAGGTTAGTTTAGTTTTGTTTAGTTTTGTTTATAGTTTAGTTTATAGTTTAGTTTAATTTAGTTTATAGTTTAATTTAGTTTAGTTTAGTTTAGTTTAATTTAGGTTAATTTAGTGTATTTAATTTAGTTTAGGTTAGGTTGGGTTAGCTTAGTTTAGTTTGGTATAGTTAAGTTTAGTATAAAATATAGTATCTTTAGTCTATAGTATAGTTCATAGTTTTGTTTAGTTTAGTTTAGTTTAGTTTAGGTTAGGTTATAGTAGTTTAGTTAGATTATTTTAGATTGGGTTAGATTAAGTTAGGTTAGTGTAGTTTAGTTTAGTTTAGTTGAATTTAATTTAGTTTATTTAGTTTAGTTTAGTATAGGTTAGGTTATGTTAGATTAGGTTAGGTTAGTTTAGTTTAGTTTATGTTGGGTTATGATAGATTAGGTTAGGTTAGGTTAGTTTGGCTTAGTTTAGTCTACTTAAGTTTAGTTTAGTTTAGTTTAGTTTATAGTTTAGTTTAGTTTTGTTTATAGTTTAGTTTATAGTTTAGTATAGTGTAGTTTAGTTTAATTAATTTAGCTAAGTTTAGTTTAGTTTAGTTGGTTTTATTTAATTTTGGGTAGGTTATGTTAGGTTAGGTTAGGTTAGTTTAGTTTAGTTTAGGTTTGGTTAGGTTAGGTTAGTTTAGTTTAGTTGAGTTTAGTTTAGTTTAAATTAGGTTAAGTAAGATTAGGTTAGGTTAGGTTAGGTTAGTTTAGTTTTGTTTTTAGTTTAGTTTAGTTTAGTTTAGTTTAATTTAGGTTAATTTAGTTTAGTTTAGTTTAGTTTAGGTTAGGTTAAGTTAGGTTAGGTTAGGTTAGTTTAGTTTAGTATAGTTTAGTTTATTTTAAAATATAGTATCTTTAGTTTATAGTTTAGTTCATAGTTTTCTTTAGATTAGTTTAGTTTAGGTTAGGTTAGAGTACTTTAGTTTAGTTTAGTTTAGTTTAGTTTAGGTTAGATTAGGTTAGGTTAGTGTAGTTTAGTTTAATTTAATTTAGTTGAATTTAATTTAGTTTAGTTTAGTTTAGTTTAGGTTGGGTTAGGTTTGTTTAGGTTAGATTAGGTTAGGTTAGTGTAGTTTAGTTTAGTTTAGTTTATAGTTTAGTTTAGTTTAGTGTAGTTTAGTTTGGTTGAGTTTTGTTTAGTTTAGTTTAGTTCAGTATCGTTTACGTTAGGTTACGTTAGGTTAGGTTAGGTTAGGTTAGCTTAGTTTAGTTTAGTTTAGTTTCGGTTAGGTTAGGTTAGGTTAGTTAAGTTTAGTTTAGTTTATAGTTTAGTTCAGTTTATTTTATAGCTTAGTTTATAGCTTAGTTTAGTTCATAGTTTAATTAATATTTAAGTTTGGTTTAGTTTAATCTGGTTTTGCTTAGTTTCGTTTAGTTTAGTTTATTTTAGGGTAGCTTACGTTAGGTTAGGTTAGTTTACTATAGTTATAGTTTAATTTATAGTTTAATTTAGTTTATACTTTAGTTTAGTTTAGTTTATAATAGTTTAGTTTACTTTAGTTTAGGTTAGGATAGTTGAGTTTAGTTTAGTTTAGGGTAGCTTACGTTAGGTTAGGTTAGGTTAGTATAGTTATAGTTTAATTTATAGTTTAATTTAGTTTATAGTTTAGTTTAGTTTAGTTTATAATAGTTTAGTTTACTTTAGTTTAGGTTAGGATAGTTGAGTTTAGTTTAGTTTAGGTTAGGTTAGGCTCGGTTAAGTTATGTTAGGTTAGTTTATATTAGTTTAGTTTAGTTTAGTTTATAGTTTAGTTTACTTTAGTTTATTATTTAATTTAGTGTATTTTAGTTTATAGTTTCGTTTATAGTTTAGTTTGGTTTAGTTTACTTTTTTTTAGTTTAGTTTAAATTAGTTTAGTTTGTCTTAGGTTAGGTTAAGTTAAGTGAGATTAGTTTAATTTAGTTGAGTTTAATTTAGTTTATACTTTAATTTACTTTAGTTTATAGTTCAATTTATAGTTTAGTTTAGTTTAGTTTAGGTTACGTTAAGTTAGTTTAGTTTAGTTTAGTTTAGTGTTTGTTAGGTTAGGTTAGGTTAGTTTAGTTTATTTTATTTTAGTTTATAGTTCATATTAGTTAAGTTTATAATTTGTTTTATAATTTAGTATACTTTAATTTATAGTATAGTTTATAGTTTAGTTAAAATTGTAGTTTAGTTTAGTTCAGGTTAGGTTAGGGAAGGTTAGGTTAAATTAGGTTAGGTTAGTTTAGTTTAGTTTAGTTTATGTAAGGTTAGGTTAGGTTAGTTTAGTATAGTTTAGTTTACTTTTGTTTACTGTTTAGTTTAGTTTATAGTTCAGTTTATAGTTTAATTTGGTTTATTTTAGGTTAGGTTATTTTAGTTTAGTATGGTTTAGTTTAGTTTAGTTTAGTTTATAGTTTAGTTTATTTTATTTTATAGTTTAGTTTATAGTTTTGTTTAGTTTAGTTTAGTTTAGTTTAGTTAGTTTAGGTTAGGTTAGGTTAGGTTAGAGTAGTTTAGTTTAGGTTAGGTGATGATAGGTTAGTGCAGTTTAATTTAAAATAATTTAGTTTAGTTGAATTTAATTTAGTTTAGTTAGGTTAGTTTAGATAAATTAGGTTAGTTTATTTAGTTCATTTTAGGTTAGGTTGGGTTAGTTTAGTTTAGTATAGGTTAGGTTAGGTTAGGTTAGGTAAGTTTAATTCAGTTTAGTTTGGTTTAGTTTGTAGTTTAATTTATAGGTTTGTTTATAGTTAATTTAGTTTAGTTTAGTTTAGGTTAGGTTAAATTATGTTAGGTTAGTTAATTTTAGTTTAGTTTAGGTTAGGTTAGGTTGGGTTAGGTTAGTGTAGTTTAATTTAATTTAGTTGAATTGAGCTTAGTTAAGTTTAGTTTAGGTTACGTTAGGTTAGTTTAGTTTAGTTTAGTTTAGGTGAGGTTAGGTTAGGTTAGTTTAGTTCTGTTAATTTATTTTAGTTTATACATTAGTTTATTTCAGTTTATAGTTTAGTTAATAGTTTAGTTTAATTTAGTGTAGTTTAATTTTGTTTAAGTTAGGTTAGGTTAGGTTAGTTTAGTTTAGTTTAGGTTAGGTTATGTTAGATTAGGTTAGGTTAGTTTGGTTTAGTTTAGTCTAGTTAAGTTTAGTTTAGTTTATTTTATAGTTTAGTTTATTTTAAATTAGTTTAGGTTAAGTAAGGGTAGGTTAGGTTAGTTTAGTTTAGTTTAGTTTATGTTAGGTTAATTTAGTTTAGTTTAGTTTAGTTTTGTTTATAGTTTAGTTTAATTTATTTTATAATTTAGTTTATAGTTTAGTTTAGTTTACTTTGTAGTTTAATTTAGATTAGTTTAGTTTACTTTAGGTTAGGTTAGGTTAGGTTAGTTTAGTTTAGTATAGTTTAGTTTAGTTTAAAATATAGTGTCTTTAGTTTATAGTTTAGTTCATAGATTTGTTTAGTTTAGTTTAGTTTAGTTCAGGTTAGGTTAGAGTAGTTTAGTTTAGTTTAGGTTAGTTTAGGTTAGAATAGGTTAGGTTAGTGTAGTTTAGTTTAGTTTAGTTGAATTTAATTTAGTTTTGTTTAGTTTAGTTTAGGTTAGGTTGGGTTAGTTTAGTTTAGTTAAGGTTAGGTTAGGTTAAGTTAGGTTAGTTTAGTTTAGTATAGTTTAGTTTACTTTAGTTTAGTTTATAGTTTGGTTTATTTTATTTTATAGTTTAGTTTATAGTTTTGTTTAGTTTAGTTTAGTTTAGTTTAGTTAGTTTAGGTTAGGTTAGGTTAGGTTAGGTTAGGTTAGAGTAGTTAAGTTTAGGTTAAATTGTGATAGGTTAGTGCAGTTGAAATTAATTTAGTTTAGTTTAGTTGAATTTAATTTATTTTAGTTAGGTCAGTTTAGGTAAGTTAGGTTAGTTAATTTAGTATAGGTTAGGTTAGGTTAGGTTAGGTAAGTTAATTCAGTATAGTTTAGTTTAGTTTATAGTTTAATTTATAGTTTTGTTTATAGTTAATTTAGTTCGGTTTACTTTATTTTAGGTTAAATTATTTTAGGTTAGTTTAGTTTAGTTTAGTTTAGGTTAGGTTAGGTTGGGTTAAGTTAGTGTAGTTTCATTTAGTTTGGTTTATTTTAGTTTAGTTTAATATGTGGTTCCGTTTAGTTTAGTTTTGTTGAATTTAGTTTAGTTTATAGTTTAGTTGAGTTTAAGTTAGTTTAGTTGAGTTTGGTTAAGTTTAGTTTAGTTTAGTTTAGATTAGGCTAGGATAGGTTAGGTTAGATTAGTTTAGTTTAGGATAGGTTATGTTACATTAGGTTAGGTTAGGTTAGTTTGGTTTAGTTTAGTCTAGTTAAGTTTAGTTTAGTTTGTACTTTAGTTCAGTTTAGTTTATTTTATAGTTTAGTTAAGTTTTGTTTATAGTTTAGTATAGTTTAGTTTAGTTTAATTTACCTTAGCTATGTTTAGTTTAGTTTAGTTTAGTTTATAGTTTAATTTATAATTTAGTTTAGTTTAGTTTAGTTTAATTTAGTTTAGGTTAGGTTAGGTTAGTTTAATTTAGTTGAGTTTAATTTAGTTTAGTTTAGTTTATAGTTTAATTTATAGTTTATTTTAGTTTATTGTATAGTTTAGTTTAGTTAATTTATAGTTTAATTGAGTTTAGTTTAGTTTAGTTTAATTTAGTTTCGTTTAGTTTATAGGTTTGTTTATAGTTTAGCTTAGTTTAGTTTAGTTTAGGTTAAATTATGTTAGGTTAGTTTAGTTTAGTTCAGTTTAGGTTCGGTTAGGTTAGGTTAGGTAAGTTTAATTTAGTTCATTTTAGTTTAGTTAAGTTTAGTTTATAGTTTAGTTTGTAGTATATTTTACGTTAAGTTATGTTAGGGTCGTTTAGTTTAATTTAGTTTAGATTAGGTTAGGTTAGGTTAGGTTAGGGTAGTTAAGTTTAGTTTAGTTGAATTTAGTTTAGTTTAGTTCAGTTTAGGTTACGTTAGGTTAGTTTAGTTTAGTTTAGTTTAGGTTAGGTTAGGTTATGTTAAGTTAGTTTAGTTTAGTTTAGCTTATTTTAGTTTAGCTTATAGTTTAGTTGAGCTTAGGTTAGTTTAGTTGAGTTTAGTTTAGTTTAGTTTATTTTAGATTAGGTTAGGTTAGGTTAGTTTAGTTTAGTTTAGGTTGGGTTATGTTAGATTAGGTTAGGTTAGGTTTGTTTGGCTAAGTTTAGTCTAGTTAAGTTTAGTTTAGTTTATACTTTAGTTTAGTTTAGTTTATAGTTTAGTTTAGTTTTGTTTATAGTTTAGTTTATAGTTTAGTATAGTTTCGTTTAGTTTAATTTAGTTTAGCTAAGTTTCGTTTAGTTTATTTTAGTTTTTGGTAGGTTATGTTAGGTTAGGTTAGTTTAGTTTAGTTTAGGTTAGGTTAGGTTAGGTTAGGTTAGTTTAGTTTAATTGAGTTTAGTTTAGTTTAGATTAGGTTAAGTAAGATTAGGTTAGGTTAGGTTAGGTTAGTTTAGTTTTGTTTATAGTTTAGTTTAGTTTAGTTTATAGTTTACTTTATAGTTTAGTTAGTTTAATTTATAGTTTAATTTACTTTAGTTTAGTTTAGTTTAGTTTAATTTAGGTTAATTTAGTTTAGTTTAGTTTAGGTTAGGTTAAGTTAATTAGGTTAGGTTAGTTTAGTTTAGTATAGTTTAGTTTAGTTTAAAATATAGTATCTTTAGTTTATAGTTTAGTTCATAGTTTTCTTTAGATTAGTTTAGTTTAGGTTAGGTTAGAGTAGTTTAGTTTAGTTTAGTTTAGTTAAGGTTAGATTAGGTTAGGTTAATGTAGTTTAGTTTAATTTAGTTTAGTTGAATTTAATTTAGTTTAGTTTAGGTTAGGTTAGGTTTGTTTAGTTTAGATTAGGTTAGGTTATGTTACATTAGGTTAGGTTATGTTAGGTTAGTTTAGTTTAGTTTAGTTTCGGTTAGGTTTGGTTATGTTAGGTTTGTTAAGTTTAGTTTAGTTTAGTTTAGTTAAGTATAGTTTAGTTTATAGTTTAGTTCAGTTTAGTTTATAGCTTAGTTTATAGCTTAGTTTAGTTTAGTTTAGTAGTTTAGTTTTGTTTAGGTTAGGTTAGGTTAGGTTAGTTTAATTTAATTAAGGTTAGGTTATGATAGATTAGGTTAGGTTAGGTTAGTTTGGTTTAGTTTAGTCTAGTTAAGTTTAGTTTAGTTTATACTTTATTTTAGTTTAGTTTATTTTATAGTTTAGGTTAGTTTTGTTTATAGTTTAGTTTGCAGTTTAGTATCGTTTAGTTTAATTTAATTTAGTTTAGGTTAACTAACGTTATGTTAGGTTAGGTTAGTTGAGTTTCGTTTATGTTAGGTTAGGTTAGTTTAGATTAGCTTAGGTTATTTTATAGTTTAGTTTATTTAGGTTTAGTTTAGTTTATAGTTTACTTTAGTTTAGGGTATGTTTAAGTTAGGTTAGGTTAGGTTAGTTTAGTTTAGTTTAGGTTAGGTTGTGTTACCTTATGTTAGGTTAGGTTAGGTTAGGTTAAGTTAAGTTAGGTTAGCTTAGTTTAGAATAATTTAGTTTAATATAATTTAGTTTATAGTTTAGTTTAGTTTAGTTTATAGTTTAATTTAGTTTAGTTTAGTTTAATTTAATTTAGTTTAGTTTAGTTTAGGTTAGTTTAGGTAAGTTTAATTTAGTTTAGTTTAGTTTAGATAAGTTTAGTTTTAGTTTAGTTTATAGTTTAGTTTGTAGTTTAGTTTAGTTTAGTTTAGTTTAGTTTAGGTTAAGTTATGTTAGGTTCGTTTAGTTTAGTTTAGATTAGGTTAGGTTAGGTTAGGTTAGGTTAGGTAATTTTAGTTTAGTTTAGTTGAATTTAGTTTAGTTTTGTTCAGTTTAGGTTAGATTAGTTTAGGTTACTTTATTTTAGTTTAGGTTAGGTTATGTTAGATTAGGTTAGGTTAGGTTAGTTTGGTTTAATTTAGTTTAGTTAAGTTTAGTATATTTTATACTTTAGTTTAGTTTAGTTTAGTTAATAGTTTAGTTTAGTTTAGTTTATACTTTAGTTTATAGTTTAGTATAGTTTAGTTTAGTTTAATTTTGGTTTAGTTTAGGGTAGGTTATGTTAGGTAAGGTTAGTTTAGTTCAGTTTAGTTTAGGTTAGGTTAGGTTAGGTTAGTTTAGTTTAGTTGAGTTTAATTTAGTTTAGTTTAGTTTATAGTTTATTTTAGTTTAGTTTATAGTTTAATTTATAGTTTAGTTTACTTTAGGTTAGATTAGGTTAGGTAAAGTAAGGTTAGGTTAGATTAGGTTAGTTTAGTTTAGTTTAGTTTAGTTTATGTTAGGTTAGGTTAGTTTAGTTTAGTTTAGTTTTGTTTATACTTTAGTTTAGTTTATAGTTTAGTTTAGAATTTAGTTTAATTTAGTTTATAGTTTAGGTTAGTTTAGTTTAGTTTAGTTTAATTTAGGTTAATTTAGTTTATTTAATTTAGTTTAGGTTAGGTTGGTTTGGGTTAGCTTAGTTTAGTTTAGTATAGTTAAGTTTAGTATAAAATATAGTATCTTTAGTCTATAGTATAGTTCATAGTTTTGTTTAGTTTAGTTTAGTTTAGTTTAGGTTAGGTTATAGTAGTTTAGTTAGATTATTTTAGATTGGGTTATATTAAGTTAGGTTAGTGTAGTTTAGTTTAGTTTAGTTTAGTTGAATTTAATTTAGTTTATTTAGTTTAGTTTAGTATAGGTTAGGTAATGTTAGGTTAGGTTAGGTTAGTTTAGTTTAGTTTATGTTGGGTTATGTTAGATTAGGTTAGGTTAGGTTAGTTTGGCTTAGTTTAGTCTAGTTAAGTTTAGTTTAGTTTAGTTTATACTTTAGTTTAGTTTAGTTTATAGTTTAGTTTAGTTTTGTTTATAGTTTAGTTTATAGTTGAGTATAGTTTAGTTTAGTTTAATTTAGTTTAGCTAAGTTTAGTTTAGTTTAGTTGGTTTAGTTTAGTTTTGGGTAGGTTATGTTAGGTTAGGTTAGGTTAGTTTAGTTTAGTTTAGGTTTGGTTAGGTTAGGTTAGGTTAGTTTAGTTTATTTGAGTTTAGTTTAGTTTAAATTAGGTTAAGTAAGATTAGGTTAGGTTAGGTTAGGTTAGTTTAGTTTTGTTTTTAGTTTAGTTTATTTTACTTTATTTTAATTTAGGTTAATTTAGTTTAGTTTAGTTTAGTTTAGGTTAGGTTAAGTTAGGTTAGGTTAGTTTAGTTTAGTATAGTTTAGTTTATTTTAAAATATAGTATCTTTAGTTTATAGTTTAGTTCATAGTTTTCTTTAGATTAGTTTAATTTAGGTTAGGTTAGAGTACTTTAGTTTAGTTTAGTTTAGTTTAGTTTAGTTTAGGTTAGATTAGGTTAGGTTAGTGTAGTTTAGTTTAATTTAATTTAGTTGAATTTAATTTAGTTTAGTTTAGTTTAGGTTGGGTTAGGTTTGTTTAGGTTAGGTTAGGTTAGGTTAGTGTAGTTTAGTTTAGTTTAGTTTATAGTTTAGTTTAGTTTAGTGAGGTTTAGTTTGGTTGAGTTTTGTTTAGTTTAGTTTAGTTCAGTATCGTTTACATTAGGTTACGTTAGATTAGGTTAGGTTAGGTTAGCTTAGTTTAGTTTAGTTTAGTATCGGTTAGGTTAGGTTAGGTTAGTTAAGTTTAGTTTAGTTTATAGTTTAGTTCAGTTTATTTTATAGCTTAGTTTATAGCTTAGTTTAGTTCATAGTTTAATTTATATTTAAGTTTTGTTTAGTTTAATTTGGTTTTGCTTAGTTTCGTTTAGTTTAGTTTATTTTAGGGTAGCTTACGTTAGGTTAGGTTAGTTTAGTATAGTTATAGTTTAATTTATAGTTTAATTTAGTTTATAGTTTAGTTTAGTTTAGTTTACAATAGTTTAGTTTAGTTTAGTTTAGGTTAGGATAGTTGAGTTTAGTTTAGTTTAGGTTAGGTTAGGCTCGGTTAAGTTATGTTAGGTTAGTTTATATTAGTTTAGTTTAGTTTAGTTTATAGTTTAGTTTACTTTAGTTTATTATTTAATTTAGTGTATTTTAGTTTATAGTTTCGTTTATAGTTTAGTTTGGTTTAGTTTACTTTTTTTTAGTTTAGTTTAAATTAGTTTAGTTTGTCTTAGGTTAGGTTAAGTTAAGTGAGATTAGTTTAATTTAGTTGAGTTTAATTTAGTTTATAGTTTAATTTACTTTAGTTTATAGTTCAATTTATAGTTTAGTTTAGTTTAGTTTCTATTAGTTTAGTTTAGGTCAGTTTAGGTTAGGTTAAGTTAGGTTAGGTTAGTTTAGATTAGTTTAGTTTAGTTTAGGTTAGGTTAGGTAAGTTTAATTTAGTTTAGTTTGGTTTAGTTTAATTTATAGTTTATTTTATAGTTTTGTTTATAGTTTAGTTTAGTTTATAGTTTAATTTAGTTTAGATTAGTTTAGATTAGTTTAATTTAGGTTAGGTTAGTTTAGTTTAGTTTAGTTTAGGTTAGGTTAGGTTAGGTTAGGTTAATTTACTTTAGTATAGTTTAGTTTAGTTTATTTTAGTTTAGTTTCTAGTTTAGTTTAGTTTATAGTTTTGTTTACAGTTTAGTTTAGTTTAGTTTAGTTTCGTTTGGGTTAGGTTAGGTTAGGTTAGTTTAGTTTAGTTTAGTTTAGTTTATAGTTCAGTTTACAATAGTTTAGTTTACAGTTTAGTTTATCCTTTAGTTTATAGTGTAGTTTATAGTTTAGTTTAATTTAGTGTAGTTTAGTTTGGTTTAGTTTAGTATAGTTTTGTTTACTTTAGGTTAGGTGAGATTATGTTAGGTTAGGTTAGCTTACTTTAGTTTAGTTTAGTTTAGGTTAGGTTAAGTTAGTTTAGTTTAATTTAGTTTACAGTTTAGTTTATCCTTTAGCTTATAGTGTAGTTTATAGTTTAGTTTAGAATTTAGTTTAATTTAGTTTATAGTTTAAGTTAGTTTAGTTTAGTTTAGTTTAGTTTATAGTTTAGTTTAATTTAGTTTACAGTTTAGTTTATCCTTTAGTTTATAGTGTAGTTTATAGTTTAGTTTAATTTAGTGTTGTTTAGTTTGGTTTAGTTTAGTATAGTTTTGTTTACTTTAGGTTAGGTTAGATTATGTTAGGTTGGAATAGCTTACTTTAGTTTAGTTTAGTTTAGGTTAGGTTAGGTTAGGTTAGTTTAGTTGAGTATAATTTAGTTTAGTTTAGTTTATAGTTTATATTAGTTTAATTTATAGTTTAATTTATAGTTTAGTTTACTTTAGGTTAGATTAGGTTATGTTAAGTAAGGTTAGGTTATGGTAGGTTAGTTTAGTTTAGTTTAGTTTAGTTTATGTTAGGTTAGGTTAGTTTAGTTTTGTTTAGTTTTGTTTATAGTTTAGTTTAGTTTAGTTTATAGTTTAGTTCAGTTTAGAGCTTAGTTTATAGTTTAGTTTAGTTTACAGTTTAATTTATAGTTAAGTTTAGTTTAGTTTAGTTTAATTTAGTTTAGTTTAGTTTATTTTAGGGTAGCTTATGTTAGGTGAGGTTAGTTTATAGTTTAATTTATAGTTTAGTTTAGTTTATAGTTTAGTTCAGTTTATAATAGTTTAGTTTAGGTTAGGTTAGGTTAGTTTAGTTTAGTATAGTTTAGGTTAGGTTTGGCTAGGTTAGGTTAGGATAGGTTAGTTTAGATTAGTTTAGTTTAGATTAGTTTATAGTTTAGTTTACTTTAGTTTATTATTTAATTTAGTGTAGTTTAGTTTATAGCTTCGTTTATAGTTTAGTTTGGTTTAGTTTAGTTTATTTTTGTTTAGCTTAGATTAGTTTAGTTTGTCTTAGGTTAGGTTAGGTTAGGTGAGATTAGTTTAGTTTAGTTGAGTTTAATTTAGTTTAGTTTAGTTTATAGTTTAATTTAGTTTAGTTTATAGTTCAATTTATAGATTAGTTTAGTTTATAGTTTATGTTATCGTTTAGTTTAGTTTAGATTAGTTTAGTATAGGTTAGTTTAGGTTAGGTTAAGTTAGGTTAGGTTAGTTTAGATTAGTTTAGTTTAATTTACTTTAGTTTATAGTTTAGTTTATAGTTTAATTTAATTTAGTTTAGTTTAGTTTAGGTTAGGTTACGTTAGGTTAGGTTAATTTAGTTTAGTTTAGGTTAGGTTAGGTTAGGTAAGGTTAATTTACTTTAGTAAAGTTTAGTTTTTTTTAGTTTAGTTTATAGTTTAGTTTAGTTTATAGTTTAGTTTACAATTTAATTTAGTTTAGTTTAGTTTAGTTTAGTTTGCGTTAGGTTGGGTTAGGTTAGGTTAGTTTAGTTAGGTTTAGTTTATAGTTTAGTTTAATTTAGTTTACAGTTTAGTGTATCCTTTATTTTATAGTGTAGTTTATAGTTTAGTTTAATTTAGTGTAGTTTAGTTTGGTTTAGTTTAGTACAGTTTTGTTTAGTTTAGGTTAGGTGAGATTATGTTAGGTTAGGTTCGCTTACTTTAGTTTAGTTTAGTTTAGTTTAGGTTAAGTTAGGTTAGGATAGTTTAGTTAACTTTGGTTTAGTTTAGTTTAGTTTAGTTTATAGTTTAGTTTATATTTTAGTTTAGTTTAGTTTATAGTTTAATTTAGTTTTGTTTATAGTTTAGTATAGTTTAGTTAATTTAATTTAGTTTATCTAAGTTTAGTTTAGTTTAGTTTAGTTTAGTTTTGGGTAGGTTATGTTAGGTTAGGTTAGATTAGTTGAGTTTAGTTTAGGATAGGTTAGGTTAGGTTAGTTTAGTTTAGTTGAGTTTAGTTTAGTTTGGGTAAGCTTAAGTAAGGTTAGGTTAGGTTAGTTTAGGTTAGTTTAGTTTAGTCTAATTTATGTTAAGTTAGGTTAGTTTAGTTTAGTTTAGTTTGGTTTATATTTTAGTTTAGTTTAGTTTATAGTTTAGTTTACAGTTTAGTTTATTTTATTATATAGTTTAATTTAGTTTAGTTTAGTTTAGTTAGGTTTAATTTAATTTAGGTTAATTTAGTCTAGTTTAGTTTAGGTTAGGTTAGGTTAGGTTAGGTTAGGTTCGGTTAGGTTAGTTTAGTTTAGTATAGTTAATTTTAGTTTAAAATATAGTATCTTTAGTGTATAGTATAGTTCATAGTTTTCTTTAGTTTAGTTTAGTTTAGTTTAGTTTAGGCTAGCTTAGAGTAGTTTAGTTAGTTTAGTTTAGTTTAGGTTAGATTAGGTTAGGTTAGTGTAGTTTAGTTTAGTTTAGTTTAGTTGAATTTAATTTAGTTTAATTTAGTTTAGTTTAGTATAGGTTAGGTTATGTTAGGTTAGGATAGTTTAGTTTAGTTTCGTTTAGTTTAGTTTATAATTTAGTTTAGTTTAGTTTATAGTTTAGTTTATACTTTAGTTTATTTTTTGGTTTAAGTTTAGTTTAGTTTCGTTTAGGTTAGGTTATGTTAGATTAGGTTAGGATAGGTAAGCTTACTTTAGTTTAGTTTAGTTTAGGTTAGGTTAGGTTAGTTAAGTTTAGTTTAGTTTAGTTTAATTAAGTTTAGTTTAGTTTATAGTTTAGTTCAGTTTAGTTTATAGCTTAGTTTATAGTTTAGTTTACTTTAGTTTATAGTTTAATTTATATTTAAATTTAGTTTAGTTTAGTTTAATTTAGTTTAGCGTAGTTTAGTTTAGTTTAAATTAGTTTATTTTAGGGTAGCTTATTTTCGGTTTGGTTAGGTTAGTTTAGTTTATAGTTTAATTTATAGTTTAGTTTGGTTTATACGTTAGTTTATAGTTTAGTTTAGTTTATAATAGTTTAGTTTAGTTTAGTTCAGTTTAGTTTAGTTTAGTTAAGTTTAGTTTAGTTTATAGTTTAGTTCAGTTTAGTTAATAGCTTAGTTTATAGATTAGTTTAGTTTATAGTTTAATTTATAGTTAAGTTTAGTTTAGTTTAGTTTAATTCAGTTTAGTTTAGTTTATTTTAGGGTAGCTTATGTTAGGTTAGGTTAGGTTTGAATAGTTTATAGTTTAAATTATAGTTTAGTTTAGTTTATAGTTTAGTGTATAATAGTTTAGTTTAGGTTAGGTTAGTTTAGTTTAGTTTGGTTTAGGTTAGGTTTGGCTAGGTTAAATTAGGTTAGGTTAGTTTAGTTTAGTTTAGTTTAGTTTAGTTTAGTTTATAGTTTAGTTTACATTATTTTATTATTTAATTTAGTGTATTTTGGTTTATAGTTTCGTTTATAGTTTAGTTTGGTTTAGTTTACTTTGTTTTAGTTTAGTTTAAATTAGTTTAGTTTGTCTTAGGTTAGGTTAAGTTAAGTGAGATTAGTTTAATTTAGTTGAGTTTAATTTAGTTTATACTTTAATTTACTTTAGTTTATAGTTCAATTTATAGTTTAGTTTAGTTTAGTTTATAGTTTAGGTTATCGTTTAGTTTAGTTTCTATTAGTTTAGTTTAGGTCAGTTTAGGTTAGGTTAAGTTAGGTTAGGTTAGTTTAGATTAGTTTACTTTAATTTAGTTTCATTTATAGTTTAGTTTATTTTAGTTTATAGTTTAATTTAGTTTAGTTTAGTTTAGTTTAGTTTAGGTTAGGTAAGTTTAATTTAGTTTAGTTTGGTTTAGTTTAATTTATAGTTTATTTTATAGTTTTGTATATGGTTTAGTTTAGTTTATAGTTTAATTTAGTTTAGATTATTTTAGTTTAGTTTAATTTAGGTTAGGTTAGTTTAGTTTGGTTTAGTTTAGGTTAGGTTAGGTTAGGTTAGGTTAATTTACTTTAGTATAGTTTAGTTTAGTTTATTTTAATTTAGTTTCTATTTTAGTTTAGTTTATAGTTTTGTTTACAGTTTAGTTTAGTTTAGTTTAGTTTGGGTTAGGTTTGGTTAGGTTAGGTTAGTTTAGTTTAGTTTAGTTTAGTTTATAGTTGAGTTTACATTAGTTTAGTTTACAGTTTAGTTTATCCTTTAGTTTATAGTGTAGTTTATAGTTTAGTTTAATTTAGTGTAGTTTAGTTTGGTTTAGTTTAGTATAGTTTTGTTTACTTTAGGTTAGGTGAGATTATGTTAGGTTAGGTTAGCTTATTTTAGTTTAGTTTAGTTTAGGTTAGGTTATGTTAGTTTAGTTTAATTTAGTTTACAGTTTAGTTTATCCTTTAGTTTATAGTGTAGTGTATAGTTTAGTTTAGTTAAATTTATAGTTTAATTTATAATTTAGTTTAGTTTATATTAATTTAGTTTAGAGTAGGTTAGGTTAGGTTAGGTTAGTTTAGTTTAGTTTAGGTTAGGTTAGGTTAGGTTAATTTAGTTTAGTTGAGTTTAATTTGTATAGTTTAGTTTAGTTAATAGTTTAATTTTTATTTTAGTTTAGTTTTTTTATAGTTTAGTTTAGTTAATTTTTAGTTTAATTTAGTTTAGTTTAGTTTAATTTAGTTTAGTTTAGTTTGTAGTTTAGTTTAGTTTAGTTTAGTTTAGGTTAAATTATTTTAGGTTCGTTTAGTTTAATTTAGTTTAGATTAGGTTACGTTAGATTACGTTAGGATAGTTAATTTTAGTTTAGTTGAATTTAAGTTATAGTTTGATTTATAGTTTAGTTAAGTTTACTTTATAGTTTAGTTTAGTTAATTTATAGTTTAATTTACTTTAGTTTAGTTTAGTTTAATTTAGTTTACTTTAGTTTATAGTATTGTTTATAGTTTAGTTTAGTTTAGTTTAGGTTAGGTTAGGTAAGGTAAGGTTTGGTTAGATTAGCGTAGTTTAGTTTAGTTTAGCTGATTTTTTTATTTTAGTTTAGTTTAGGTTTCGTTTGGTTAGTTCAGTTTAGTTTAGTTTATAGAATTTAAGTTATAGTTTGATTTATAGTTTAGTTTAGTTTACTTTATAGTTTAGTTTAGTTAATTTATAGTTTCATTTACTTTAGTTTAGTTTAGTTTAATTTAGTTTATTTTAGTTTATAGTATTGTTTATAGTTTAGTTTAGTTTAGGTTAATTTATGTTAGGTTAGTGTAGTTTAGTTTAGTTTAGCTGAATTTTTTTAATTTAGTTTAGTTTAGTTTAGGTTACGTTAGGTTAGTTTAGTTTAGTTTAGTGTGTGTTAGGTTAGGTTAGGTTAGTTTAGTTTAGTTTATTTTAGTTTATAGTTTATATTAGTTTAGTTTATAATTTATTTTATAATTTAGTATACTTTAATTTATAGTATAGTTTATAGTTTAGTTAAAATTGTAGTTTAGTTTAGTTTAGTTTAGGTTAGGTTAGGGAAGGTTAGGTTAAATTAGGTTAGGTTAGTTTAGTTTAGTTTAGTTTAGTTTATGTAAGGTTAGGTTAGGTGAGTTTAGTATAGTTTAGTTTACTTTTGTTTACAGTTTAGTTTAGTTTATAGTTCAGTTTATAGTTTAGTTTAGTTTATTTTAGGTTAGGTTAGGTTAGTTTAGTTTAGTATGGTTTAGTTTAGTTTAGTTTATAGTTTAGTTTATTTTATTTTATAGTTTAGTTTATAGTTTTGTTTAGTTTAGTTTAGTTTAGTTTAGTTAGTTTAGGTTAGGTTAGGTTAGGTTAGAGTAGTTTAGTTTAGGTTAGGTGATGATAGGTTAGTGCAGTTTAATTTAAAATAGTTTAGTTTAGTTGAATTTAATTTAGTTTAGTTAGGTTAGTTTAGATAAATTAGGTTAGTTTAGTTATTTAGTTTTAGGTTAGGTTGGGTTAGTTTAGTTTAGTATAGGTTAGGTTAGGTTAGGTAAGTTTAATTCAGTTTAGTTTGGTTTAGTTTATAGTTTAATTTATAGGTTTGTTTATAGTTAATTTAGTTTAGTTTAGGTTAGGTTAAATTATGTTAGGTTAGTTAATTTTAGTTTAGTTTAGGTTAGGTTATGTTGGGTTAGGTTAGTGTAGTTTAACTTAATTTAGTTGAATTGAGTTTAGTTAAGTTTAGTTTAGGTTACGTTAGGTTAGTTTAGTTTAGTTTAGTTTAGTTTAGGTGAGGTTAGGTTAGGTTAGTTTAGTTCTGTTAATTTATTTTAGTTTATACATTAGTTTATTTCAGTTTATAGTTTAGTTAATAGTTTAGTTTAATTTAGTGTAGTTTAATTTTGTTTAAGTTAGGTTAGGTTAGGTTAGTTTAGTTTAGTTTAGTTTATGTTAGGTTAGGTTAGTTTAGTTTAGTTTAGTTTTGTTTATAATTTGGATTAATTTATTTTATAATTTAGTTTATAGTTTAGTTTAGTTTAGTTTGTAGTTTAATTTAGTTTAGTTTAGTTTACTTTAGGTTAGGTTAGGTTAGTTTAGTTTAGTATAGTTTAGTTTAGTTTAAAATATAGTGTCTTTAGTTTATAGTTTAGTTCATAGATTTGTTTAGTTTAGTTTAGTTTAGTTCAGGTTAGGTTAGAGTAGTTTAGTTTAGTTTAGGTTAGTTTAGGTTAGAATAGGTTAGGTTAGTGTAGTTTAGTTTAGTTTAGTTGAATTTAATTTAGTTTTGTTTAGTTTAGTTTAGGTTAGGTTAGGGTAGTTTAGTTTATAGTTTAATTTAGTTTAGTTTAGTTTATAGTTTAGTTTATACTTTAGATTATATTTTAGTTTATAATTTAGTTTAGTTTAGTGTAGTTTAGTTTTGTTTAGTTTTGTTTAGTTTAGTTTAAATTAGTTTCGTTTAGGTTAGGTTATGTTACATTAGGTTAGGTTAGGTAAGCTTAGTTTAGTTTAGTTTAGTAAGGTTAGGTTAGGTTAGGTTAGGTTAGGTTAGTGTTGTTTAGTTTAGTTTAGCTAAATTTTGTTTAGTTTAGTTTAGTTTAGGATAAGTTAGGTTAGTTTAGTTTAGTTTAGTTTAGTGTATGTTAGGTTGGGTTAGGTTAGTTTAATTTAGTTTAGTTTGTTTTAGTTTATAGTTTAGTTTATTTTAGTTTATAATTTATTTTATAGTTTAGTATACATTAGTTTATAGATTAGTTTATAGTTTAGTTAATATTTTGGTTTAGTTTAGTTTAAGTTAGGTTAGGGAAGGTTAGGTTAGTTTGGGTTAGTTTATTTCAGTTTAGTTTATGTAAGGTTAGGTTAGTTTGGTATAGTTTAGTTTAGTTTAGTTTAGTTTATAGTTTAGTTTAGTTTAGTTTATAGTTCAGTTTATACTTTAGTTTAGCTTAGTTTTGTTTAGGTTAGGTTGGGTTAGTTTAGTTTAGTTAAGGTTAAGTTAGGTTAAGTTAGGTTAGTTTAGTTTAGTATTGTTTAGTTTACTTTAGTTTAGTTTATAGTTTAGTTTATTTTATTTTATAGTTTAGTTTATTGTTTTGTTTAGTTTAGTTTAGTTTAGTTAGTTTAGGTTAGGTTAGGTTAGGTTAGGTTAGGTTAGAGTAGTTTAGTTTAGGTTAAATTGTGATAGGTTGGTGCAGTTGAAATTAATTTAGTTTAGTTTAGTTGAATTTAATTTATTTTAGTTAGGTCAGTTTAGGTAAGTTAGGTTAGTTTAGTTTAGTATAGGTTAGGTTAGGTTAGGTAAGTTTAATTCAGTGTAGTTTAGTTTAGTTTATAGTTTAATTTATAGTTTTGTTTATAGTTAATTTAGTTTGGTTTATTTTAGTTTAGGTTAAATTATGTTAGGTTAGTTTAGTTTAGTTTAGGTTAGGTTGGATTAGGTTAGGTTACTTAAGTTTAGTTTAGTTTAGTTTAGTTAAGTATAATTTAGTTTATAGTTTAGTTCAGTTTAGTTTATAGCTTAGTTTATAGCTTAGTTTAGTTCATAGTTTAATTTATATTTAAGTTTAGTTTAGTTTAATTTAGTTTAGCTTAGTTTAGTTTAGTTTAGTTTAGGGTAGGTTATGTTAGGTTAGGTTAGGTTAGTATAGTTTATAGTTTAATTTATAGTTTACCTTAGTTTATAGTTTAGTTTATAATAGTTTATTTTAGTTTAGTTTAGGTTAGGTTAGGATAGTTTAGTTTAGTTTAGTTTAAGTTAGGTTAGGCTAGGTTAAGTTATGTTAGGTTAGTTTAGATTAGTTTAGTTTAGTTTAGTTTATAGTTTAGTTTACTTTAGTTTATTATTTAATTTAGTTTAGTTTAGTTTATAGTTTCGTTTATTATTTAGTTTGGTTTAATTTAGTTTAATTTAGTTTACCTTAGATTAGTTTAGTTAGTTTTAGGTTAGGTTAGGTTAGGTTAGGTAAGGTTAGTTTAGTTTAGTTTAGTTTAATTTAGTTTAGTTTAGTTTATAGTTTAGTTTAATTTAGTTTATAGTTCAATTTATTGTTTAGTTTAGTTTATAATTTAGTTTATCTTTTAGTTTAGTTTAGTTTAGTATAGTTTATTTTAGTTTAGGTTAGAGTAGGTTAGTTTAGATTAGTTTAGTTTAGTGCAGTTTAGGTTTGGTTAAGTTAGGTTATTTTTTTTAGTTTAGTTTAGTTTAGTTTAGTTTAGTTTATAGTTTAGTTTATAGTTTAGTTTAGATTAGTGTAGTTTAGTTTGGTTTAGTTTATTTTATTTTAGTTTAGTTTAGTTTCGTTTAGCTTAGGTTATGTTATATTAGGTTAGCTTAGGTTTGCTTAGTTTACCCTAGTTTAGTTTAGGTTAGGTAAGGTTAGAATAGGTTAGTTAAATTTAGTTTATTTTGTTTAGTTTAGTTAGGTTTAGTTTAGTTTATAGTTTAGTTTAGTTTAGTTTATAGTTTAGTTTAGATTATAATTTAATTTATTGTTTAGTTTAGTTTAGGTTAGTTTAGTTTAATTTAGTTTAGCTTTCTTTAGTTTCGTTTAGATTACTTTAGTTTAGGATATGTTAGGTTAGGTTAGTTTAGTTTAGTTTAGTTTAATTTAGGTTATTTTAGTTTAGTTTAGTTTAGTTTAGTTTAGGTTAGGTTAGGTTGGTTTAGTTTAGTATAATTGAGTTTAGTTTAAAATAGTGTATCTTTAGTTTATAGTTTAGTTCATAGTCTTGTTTAGTTTAGTTTAGTGTAGGTTAGGTTAGAGTAGTTTAGTTTAGTTTAGTTTAGTTTAGGTTAGAATAGGTTAGATCAGTGTAGTTTAATTTAGTTTAGTTTAGTTGAATTTAATTTAGTTTTGTTTAGTTTAGTTTAGGTTAGGTTATTTTAGTTTAGTTTAGTATAGGTTAGGTTAATTGAGGTTATCTTAGTTTAGTTTATAGTTTAGTTTAGTTTAGTTTATAGTGTAGTTTATACTTTAGTTTATATTTTAGTTTATAGTTTAGTTTAGTTTATAATATTTTAGTTTAGGTTAGGTTAGGTTAGTTAAGTTTAGTTTAGTCTATAGTTTAGTTCAGTTTAGTTTAGAGCTTAGTTTATAGTTTAGTTTAGTTTAGTTTAGTTTAATTGAGTTTAGCTTACTTTAGTTTACAATTTAGTTTACTTTAGTTTGTTATTTAATTTAGTTATGTTTGGTTTATAGTTTCGTTTATAGTTTAGTTTGGTTTAGTTTAGTTTAATTTAGTTAAGCTTAGATTAGTTTAGTTTGTTTTAGGTTAGGTAAAGTTAGGTGAGGTTAGTATAATTTAGATGAGTTTAATTTAGTTTAGTATAGTTTATACTTTAGTTTAGTTTACTTTAGTTTATAGTTCAATTTATAGTTTAGTTTAATTTATAGTTTAGTTTATAGTTTTGTTTATAGTTTAGTTTAGTTTACTTTATAGTTTAATTTAGTTTAGTATAGTTTAAATTAGTTTAGGTTAGTTTAGTTTAGTTTAGGTTAGGTTAGGTTAGGTTAGGTTAATTTAGTTTAGTATAGTTTGGTTTATTTTAGTTTAGTTTATAGTTTAGTTTTCAGTTTTATTTAGTTTAGTTTAGTTTGGTTTTTAGTTTAGTTTAGTTTAGTTTACAGTTTAGTTTATAGTTTAGTTTATAGTTTAGTTTAGTTCAGTTTATAATTCATTTTATAAATTAGTTTAGATTATAGTTTAATTTATAGTTTAGTTTTTTTTTGTATAATTTAGTTTAGCTTTATTTAGTTTCGTTTAGTTTACTTTAGTTTAGTGTATGCTTAAGTTAGGTTAGGTTATGTTAGTTTAGTTTAGTTTAGTTTAGGTTAGGTTACCTTATGTTAGGTTAGGTTAGGTTAGGTTAAGTTAAGTTAGGTTAGGTTAGTTTAGAATAATTTAGTTTAGTATAATTTAGTTTACAGTTTAGTTAAGTTTAGTTTATAGTTTAATTTAGTTTAGTTTAGTTTAGTTAATTTTAGTTTATAGTTTAGTTTATAGTTTAGTTTGTAGTTTACTTTAGTTTAGTTTAGTTTAGGTTAAGTTATGCTAGGTTCGTTCAGTTTAGTTTAGATTAGGTTAGGTTAGGTTAGGTAAGGTTAGGGTAGTTTAGTTTAGTTTAGTTGAATTTAGTTTAGTTTAGTTCAGTATAGGTTACATTAGGTTAGGTTACTTTGTTTTAGTTTAGGTTAGCTTATGTTAGATTAGGTTAGGTTAGCTTGGTTTAGTTGAGTTTAGTTAAGTTTAGTATATTTTATACTTTAGTTTAGTTTATTTATATAATAGTGTAGTTTAGTTTAGTTTATACTTTAGTTTATAGTTTAGTATAGTTTGTTTAATTTAATTTTGGTTTAGTTTAGTTCAGTATAGGTTACATTAGGTTAGGTTACTTTGTTTTAGTTTAGGGTAGGTTATGTTAGGTTAGGTTAGTTTAGTTTAGTTTAGTTTAGGTTAGGTTAGGTTAGGTTAGTTTAGTTTAGTTGAGTTTAATTTAGTTTAGTTTAGTTTATAGTTTATTATAGTTTAGTTTATAGTTTAGTTTATAATTTAGTTTACTTTAGGTTAGATTAGGTTATGTTAAGTAAGGTTAGGTTATGTTAGGTTAGTTTAGTTTAGTTTAGTTTAGTTTATGTTAGGTTAGGTTAGTTTAGTTTTGTTTAGTTTTGTTTATAGTTTAGTTTAGTTTAGTTTATAGTTTAGTTTATAGTTTAGTTTAATTTAGTTTAGTTTAGTTTAGTTTAATTTAGGTCAATTTAGTTTACTTAATTTAGTTTAGGTTAGGTTAGGTTAGGTTAGTTTAGTTTAGTATAGTTAAGTTTAGTATAAAATATATTATCTTTAGTCTATAGTATAGTTCATAGTTTTGTTTAGTTTAGTTTAGTTTAGGTTAGGTTAGAGTAGTTTAGTTAGTTTAGTTTAGTTTAGGTTAGATTAAGTTAGGTTAGTGTAGTTTAGTTTAGTTTAGTTTAGTTGAATTTAATTTAGTTTATTTAGTTTAGCTTAGTATAGGTTAGGTTATGTTAGGTTAGGTTAGATTAGTTTAGTTTATGTTGGGTTATGTTAGATTACATTAGGTTAGGATAGTTTGGTTTAGTTTAGTTTATACTTTAGTTTAGTTTAGTTTAGTTTATAGTTTAGTTTAGTTTTGTTTATAGTTTAGTTTATAGTTGAGTATAGTTTAGTTTAGTTTCATTTAGTTTAGGTAAGTTTAGTTAAGTTTAGTTGGTTTAGTTTAGTTTTGGGTAGGTTATGTTAGGTTAGGTTAGGTTAGGTTAGGTTAGTTTAGTTTAGTTGAGTTTAGTTTAGTTTAAATTAAGTTAAGTAAGATTAGGTTAGGTTAGGTTAGGTTAGGTTAGTTTAGTTTTGTTTTGGTTAATTTAGTTTAGTTTAGTTTAATTTAGGTTAATTTAGTTTAGTTTAGTTTAGGTTAGATTAAGTTAGGTTAGGTTAAGTTAGTTTAGTTTAGTATAGTTTAGTTTATTTTAAAATATAGTATCTTTAGTTTATAGTTTAGTTCATAATTTTCTTTAGATTAGATTAGTTTTGGTTAGGTTAGAGTACTTTAGTTTAGTTTAGTTTAGTTTAGTTTAGGTTAGATTAGGTTAGGTTAGTGTAGTTTAGTTTAATTTAATTTACTTAAATTTAATTTAGTTTAGTTTAGTTTAGTTTAGGTTAGGTTAGCTTTGTTTAGGTTAGATTAGGTTAGGTTAGTGTAGTTTAGTTTAGTTTAGTTTATAGTTTAGTTTAGTTTAGTGTAGTTTAGTTTGGTTAAGTTTTGTTTAGTTTAGTTTAGTTCAGTATCGTTTACGTTAGGTTACGTTAGATTATGTTAGGTTACGTTAGCTTAGTTTAGTTTAGTTTAGTTTCGGTTAGGTAAGGTTAGGTTAGGTTAGTTAAGTTTAGTTTAGTTTATAGTTTAGTTCAGTTTAGTTTATAGCTTAGTTTATAGCTTAGTTTAGTTCATAGTTTAATTTATATTTAAGTTTTGTTTAGTTTAATTTAGTTTAGGTGAGTTTCGTTTAGTTTAGTTTATTTTAGGGTAGCTTACGTTAGGTTAGGTTAGGTTAGTATAGTTTATAGTTTAATTTATAGTTTAATTTAGTTTATAGTTTAGTTTAGTTTAGTTTATAATAGTTTAGTTTAGTTTAGTTTAGGTTAGGATAGATGAGTTTAGTTTAGTTTAGGTTAGGTTAGGCTCGGTTAAATTATGTTAGGTTAGTTTATATTAGTTTAGTATAGTTTAGTTTATAGTTTAGTTTACTTTAGTTTATTATTTAATTTAGTTTAGTTTAGTTTATAGTTTAGTTTATAGTTTAGTTT
This sequence comes from Metallyticus violacea, assembly GCA_030762175.1. Classification (NCBI taxonomy): domain Eukaryota; kingdom Metazoa; phylum Arthropoda; class Insecta; order Mantodea; family Metallyticidae; genus Metallyticus; species Metallyticus violacea. The sequence goes on along the minus strand of CM060835.1, from coordinate 96,522,500 downwards.
GATTTAGTTTAGTTTAATTTAGTTTATCTTAGATAAGTTTAGTTTAGTTAAGTTTATAGTTCAAATTATAGTTTAGTTTAGTTAGGTTACGTTAGATTATGTTAGGTTACGTTAGCTTAGTTTAGTTTAGTTTAGTTTATAGTTTAGTTTAGTTTAGTTTATAGTTTAGTTTATAGTTTAGTTTATAGTTTTGTTTAGATTAGTGTAGTTTAGTTTGGTTTAATTTATTTTAGTTTAGTTTAGTTTAGTTTCGTTTAGCTTAGGTTATGTTATATTAGGTTAGCTTAGGTTAGCTTAGTTTACCCTGGTTTAGTTTAGGTTAGGTAAGGTTAGAATAGGTTAGTTAAGTTTAGTTTAGTTTAGTTTAGTTTAGCTTATAGTTTAGTTTAGATTATAGTTTAATTTATAGTTTAGTTTAGTTTAGTTTAATTTAGTTTAACTTTCTTTACTTTCCTTTAGTTTACTTTAATTTAGGATATGTTAGGTTAGGTTAGGTTAGGTTAGGTTTGTTTAGTTTAGTTTAGGTTAGGTTAGGTTAGGTTACGTTAGGTTAGGTTAGGTTAGGTTAAGTTAGGTTAGTTTAGAATAGTTTAGTTTAGTATAATTTAGTTTATAGTTTAGTTTAGTTTAGTTTATAGTTTAATTTACTTCAGTTTAGTTTAATTTACATTAGTTTAGTTTAATTTAGTTTAGTTTAGTTTAGTTAAGTTTAGTTTATAGTTTAGTTTATAGTTTGGTTTGCAGTTTAGTTTAGTTTAGTTAAGGTTAAGTTATGTTAGGTTCGTTTAGTTTAATTTAGTTTAGATTAGGTTAGGTTATATTAGGTTAGGTTAGGGTAGTTTAGTTTAGTTTAGCTGAATTTAGTTTAGTTTAGTTCAGTTTAGGTTACGTTAGGTTAGGTTAGTTTAGTTTAGGTTAGGTTAGGTTAGGTTAGGTTAATTTAGTTTAGTTAAGTTTATTTTAGTTTAGTCTAGTTCATAGTTCAGTTTAGATTAGTTTTGTTTAATTTAGTTTAGTTTGCAGTTTAATTCAGTGTAGGTTAGTTTAGTTGAGTTTAGTTTAGTTTAGTTTGGGTTAGGTTAGGTTAGGTTAGTTTAGTTTAGTTTGGGTTGGGTTATGTTAGATTAGGTTAGGTTAGGTTATTTTGGTTTAGTTTGGTCTAGTTAAATTTAGTTTAGTTATACTTTAGTTTAGTTTAGTTTAGTTTATAGTTAAGTTTAGTTTTGTTAACAGTTTAGTTTAGTTTAGTTTAGTTTATTTTGGGTAGGTTATGCTAGGTTAGGTTAGGTTAGTTTAGTTTAGTTTAGGATAGGTTAGGTTAGGTTAGGTTAGTTTAGTTTAGTTGAGTTTAGTTTAGTTTAGGTTAGCTTAAGTAAGGTTAGGTTAGGTTAGGTTAGTATAGTTTAGTCTAGTTCATGTTAGGTTAGGTTAGTTTAGTTTAGTGTAGTTTTGTTTATAGTTTAGTTTATAGTTTAGTTTACAGTTTAGTTTATAGTTTAGTTTACAGTTTAGTTTATTTTATTATATAGTTTAATTTATTTTAGTTTAGTTTAATTAGGATTAGTTTAATTTAGGTTAATTTAGTTTAGTTTAGTTTAGGTTAGGTTAGGTTAGGTTAAGTTAGTTCAGTTTAGTATAGTTTAGTTTAGTTTAGATTAGGTTAGAGTAGTTTAGTTTAGTTTAATTTAGGTTAGATTAGGTTAGGTTAGTGTAGTTTAGTTTAGTTTAGTTTAGTTGAATTTAGTTTAGTTTAGTTTAGTTTAGGGTAGGTTAGGTTGGTTTAGTTTAGTATATGTTAGGTTCAGTTAGTTTAGGTTAGTTTAGTTTAGTTTATAGTTTAGTTTAGTTTAGTTTATTGTTTAGTTTATATTTTAGTTTATATTTTAGTTTATAGTTTAGTTTAGTTTAGCGCAGTTTAGTTTGGTTTAGTTTTTTTTAGTTGAGTTTTGTTTAGTTTCGTTTAGGTCAGGTTATGTTAGATTAGGTTAGGTTAGGTAAGATAAGCTTAGTTTAGTGTATTTAGGTTAGGTTAGGTTAGGTTAGGTTAGTTAAGATTAGTTTAGTTTGGTTTAGTTATGTTTAGTTTAGTTTATAATTTAGTTCAGTTTAGTTTATAGCTTAGTTGATAGTTTAGTTTAGTTTACAGTTTAGTTTATCGTTTGGTTTGTAGTTTAGTTTATAGTTTTGTTTAGTTTTGTGCAGTTTATTTTGGTTAGTTTAGTATAGTTTCGTTTACGTTCGGTTATGTTATATTAGATTAGGTTGGGTTAGCTTACTTTAGTTTAGTTTAGTTTAGTTTAGGTTAAGATATGTTAGGTTCGTTTAGTTTCATTTAGTTTAGATTAGGTTAGGTTAGGTTAGGGTAGTTTAGTTTAGCATAGTTGAATTTAGTTTAGTTTAGTTCAGGTTAGGTTACGTTAGGTTACTTTAGTTTAGTTTAGGTTAGGTTAGGTTAGGTTAGTTTAGTTTAATTAAGTTTATTTTAGTTTAGTTTAGTATATAGTTCAGTTTAATTTAGTTCTGTTTCATTTAGTTTAGTTTATAGTTTAGTTCAGTTTAGGTTAGTTTAGTTGAGTTTAGTTTAGTTTAGTTTAGCTTACTTTAGTTTAGGTTTGGTTAGTTTAGTTCAGTTGAGTTTAGTTTAGTTTTGGATAGGTTAAGTAAGGTTAGGTTAGGTTAGGTTAGGTTAGTTTAGTTTAGTCTAGTTTATGTTAGGTTAGGTTAGTTTAGTTTAGTTTAGTTTTGTTTAATTTAGGTTAATTTAGTTTAGTTTAGTTTAGTTTAGGTTAAGTTAGTTTAGGTTACGTTAGTTTAGGTAAGGTTAAGTTAGTTCAGTTTAGTATAGTTTAGTTTAGTGTAAAATATAGTATCTTTAGTTTATAGTTTAGTTCATAGCTTTGTTTAGTTTAGTTTAGTTAGGTTAGAGTAGTTTAGTTTAGTTTAGTTTAGTTTAGGTTAGATTAGGTTAGGTTAGTGTTGTTTAGTTTAGTTTAGTTTAGTTTAGTTTAGTTTAGGGTAGGTTAGGTTGGTTTAGTTTAGTATAGTTTAGGTTCAGTTAGGTTAGGTTAGTTTAGTTTAGTTTAGTTTATAGTTTGGTTTAGTTTATTTTAGTTTAGTTTAGTTTAGTTTCCTTTAGCTTAGGTTATGTTACGTTAGGTTAGCTTAGGTTAGCTTACTTTACTCTAGTTTAGTTTAGGTTAGGTTAGGTTAAAATAGGTTAGTTAAGTTTAGTTTAGTTTAGTTTAGTTAGGTTTAGTTTAGTTTATAGTTTAGTTGAGTTTAGTTTATAGTTTAGTTAAGTAAGTTTAGTTTAATTTAGTTTAGCTTTCTTTTTTCGGTTAGAGTACTTTAGTTTAGGGTATGTTATGTTAGGTTAGCTTGGTTAGTTTAGTTTAGTTTACGTTAGGTTAGGTTACCTTAGGTTAGGTTAGGTTAAGTTAGGTTAAGTTAGGTTAGTTTAGAATAATTTAGTTTAGTGTAATTTAGTTTATAGTTTAGTTTAGTGTAGTTTATAGTTTAATTTAGTTTAGTTTATTTTAGTTTACGTTAGGTTAGGTTAGGTAAGTTTAATTTAGTTTAGTTTAGTTTAGTTAAGTTTATTTTATAGTTTAGTTTATAGTTTAGTTTGTAGATTTATTTTAGTTTAGTTTAGTTTAGGTTAAGTTATGTTAGGTTCGTTTAGTTTAATTTAGTTTAGATTAGGTTAGGTTAGGTTAGGTTAGGGTAGTTCAATTTAGTTTAGTTGAATTTAGTTTAGTTTAGTTCAGTTTATGTTAGTTTAGTTTAGGTTAGGTTAGGTTAGTTTAGTTTAGTTAAGTTTAGTTTATAGTTCAGTTTAGTTTAGTTTTGTTTAATTTAGTTTAGTTTATAGTTTAGTTGAGTTTAGGTTAGTTTAGTTGAGTTTAGTTTAGTTTAGTTTAGGTTAGGTTAGGTTAGGTATTTTAGTTTACTTTAGGTTGGGTTATGTTATATTAGGTTAGGTTAGGTTAGTTTGGTTTAGTTTAGTCTAGTTAAGTTTAGTTTAGTTATACTTTAGTATAGTTTAGTTTAGTTTTGTTTATAGTTTAATTTGTAGTATAGTTTAGTTAATTTAATTTAATTTAGTTTAGCTAAGTTTAGTTTAGTTTAGTTTAGTTTTGGGTAGGTTATGTTAGGTTAGCTTAGGTTAGTTTAGATTTCTTTAGGTTAGGTTAGGTTAGGTTAGGATAGTTTAGTTTAGTTTAGTGTAGTTTTGCTTAGGTTAAGTAAGGTTTGGTTAGGTTAGGTTAGGTTAGGTTAGTTTACTTTGCTTTAGTTTATGTTAGGTTAGGTTAGTTTAGTTTAGTTTAGTTTTGTTTATAGTTTAGTTTAGTTTAGTTTAGTTTATAGTTTAGTTTATAGTTTAGTTTAGTTTAATATATAGTTTAATTTAGTTTAGTTTAGTTTAGTTTAATTTAGATTAATTTTTTTTAGTTTAGTTTAGTTTAGGTTAGGTTAGGTTAGGTTAGGTTAGTTTAGTTTAGTATAGTTTAGTTTACTTTAAAATATAGTATCTTTAGTTTATAGTTTAGTTCATAGTTTTTTTAGTTTAGTTTAGTTTAGTTTAGGTTAGGTTAGAGTAGTTTAGTTAAGTTTAGTTTAGTTTAATTTAGATTAGGTTAGGTTAGGTTAGTGTAGTTTAGTTTAGTTTAGTTGAATTTAATTTAGTTTAGCATAGTTTAGTTTAGGTTCGGTTAGGTTAGATAATTTAGTATAGCTTAGGTTAAGTTAGGTTAGGTTAGTTTAGTTTAGGTTAGGTTAGGTTAATTTAGTTTAGTATAGTTTGGTTTATTTTAGTTTAGTTTGTAGTTTAGTTTAGTTTGGTTTATAGTTTAGGTTACAGTTTTGTTTAGTTTAGTTTAATTGGGTTAGGTTAGGTTACATTAGTTTAGTTTAGTTTATAGTTTAGTTTAGTTTAGTTTACAGTTTAGTTTATCCTTTAGTTTATAGTTTAGTTTATAGTTTAGTTTAATTTACTTTAGTTTAGTTTGGTTTAGTTTAGTTTTGTTTAGTTTCGTTTAGGTTAGGTTAGTTAGATTAGGTTAGGTTAGATTAGCTTAGTTTAGGTTAGGTTAGGTTAGGTTAGGTTAGTTTTTTTTATTTGAGTTTAATTTAGTTTAGTTTAGTTTATAGTTTAGTTTGGTTTAGTTTAGTTTATAGTTTAATTTATAGTTTAGTTTAGTTTAGTTTATAGCTTAGTTTACAGTTTAGTTTAGTTTAGTTTAGTATAGTATAGTTTAGTTTCGTTTAGTTTAGTTTAGTTTAGTTTAGGTTAGAATAGGTTAGGTTAGTTAAGTTTAGTTTAGTTTAGGTTAGGTTAGGTTAGGTTAAATTAGGTTAGATTAATTTAGATTAGTTTAGTTTATTTCAGTTTATAGTTTAGTTTACTTTAGTTTATAGTTTAATTTAGTTTACTTTAGGTTATTTTAATTTGGTTTAGTTTAGTTTAGTTTAGTTTAGATTAGGTTAGGTTAGTTTAGTTTAGTATAGGTTAGGTTAGGTAAGTTTAATTCAGTTTAATTTAATTTAGTTTATAGTTTAATTTATGGATTTGTTTATAGTTAATTAAGTCTAGTTTAGTTTAATTTAGTTTATAGTTTAATTTATAGTTTTGTTTATAGTTAATTAAGTCTAGTTTAGTTTAGTTTAGTTTAGTTTAGGTTCAATTATGTTAGGTTAGTTTAGTTTAGTTTAAGTTAGGTTAGGTTGGGTTAGGTTAGTGTAGTTTAATTTAGTTTATTTGAATTTTGTTTAGTTTAGTTTAGTTTAGGTTACGTTGGGTTAGTTTAGCTTAGTTTAGTTTAGTTTAGTTTAGGTGAGGTTAGGTTAGGTTAGTTTAGTTCTGGTTAGTTTATTTTAGTTTATAGTTTAGTTTAGTTTAGTTTATAGTTTAATTTATAGTTTAGTTTAGTGTAGTTTAATTTTTTTTAGGTTAGGTTAGGTTAGGTTAGTTTAGTTTAGTTTAGGTTAGGTTATGTTAGATTAGGTTAGGTTAGGTTAGTTTCTTTTACTTTAGTCTAGTTAAGTGTAGTTAAGTTTATACTTTAGTTTAGTTTAGTTTATTTCATAGTTTAGTTTAGTTTTGTTTATAGTTTAGTTTTCAGTTTAGTATAGTTTAGTTTAATTAAATTTAGTTTAGGTTAAGTAAGATTAGGTTAGGTTAGCTTAGTTTAGTTTAGTTTATGTTAGGTTAGGTTAGCTTAGTTTAGTTTAGTTTTGTTTATAGTTTAGATTAGTTAGGTTTAATTTAGTTTATAGTTTAGTTTAGTTTAGTTTATAATTCAGTTTATAGTTTAGTTTAGATTATAGTTTACTTTATAGTTTAGTTTAGTTTAGTTTTTTGTAATTTAGTTTAGCTTTCTTTAGTTTCGTTTAGTTTACTTTAGTTTAGGGTATGTTTAAGTTAGGTTAGGTTAGGTTAGTTTAGTTTAGGTTAGGTTAGGTTAGGTTACCTTATGTTAGGTTAGGTTAGGTTAGGTTAAGTTCAGTTAAGTTAGGTTAGTTTAGAATAATTAATTTAGTATAATTTAGTTTATAGTTTAGTTTAATTTAGTTTATAGTTTAATTTAGTTTAGTTTAGTTTATTTTAGTTTAGTTTAGTTTAGGTTAGGTTAGGTAAGTTTAATTTAGTTTAGTTTAGTTTAGTTAAGTTTACTTTATAGTTTAGTTTACAGTTTAGTTTGTAGTTTAGTTTAGTTTAGTTTAGTTTAGGTTAAGTTATGTTAGGTTCGTTTAGTTTAGTTTAGATTAGGTTAGGTTAGGTTAGGTTAGGGTAGTTTACTTTAGTTTAGTTGAATTTAGTTTAGTTTAGTTCAGTTTATGTTAGATTAGGTTAGGTAACTTTATTTTAGTTTAGGTTAGGTTATGTTAGATTAGGTTAGGTTAGGTTAGTTTGGTTTAGTTTAGTTTAGTTAAGTTTAGAATATTTTATACTTTAGTTTAGTTTGGTTTAGTTAATAGTGGAGTTAAGTTTAGTTTATACTTTAGTTTATAGTTTAGTATAGTTTAGTTTAGTTTAATTTAGTTTGGGTTAGGTTAGGTTAGGTTAGGTTAGTTTAGTTTAGTATAGTTAAGTTTAGTTTAAAATATAGTATCTTTAGTCTATAGTATAGTTCATAGTTTTGTTTAGTTTAGTTTAGTTTAGTTTAGGTTAGGTTAGAGTAGTTTAGTTTAGTTTAGGTTAGGTTAGAATAGGTTAGATCAGTGTAGTTTAATTTAGTTTAGTTGAATTTAATTTAGTTATGTTTAGTTTTGTTTAGCTTAGGTTATTTTAGTTTAGTTTAGTATAGGTTAGGTTAATTTAGGTTATCTTAGTTTAGTTTATAGTTTAGTTTAGTTTAGTTTATAGTGTAGTTTATACTTTAGATTATATTTTAGTTTATAGTTTAGTTTAGTTTAGTGTAGATTAGTTTGGTTTAGTTTTGTTTAGTTTAGTATAGTTTATTTTATAGTTTAAATAAGTTTTTTTTATAGTTTAGTTTGCAGTTTAGTATAGCTAAGTTCAGTTTAATTTAGTTTAGCTAAGTTTAGTTTAGTTTAGTTTAGTTTAGTTTATAGTTTAATTTATAATTTAGTTTTGTTTAGTTTAGTTTAATTTAGTTTAGGTTAGGTTAGGTTAGTTTAATTTAGTTGAGTTTAATTTAGTTTAATTTAGTTTATAGTTTAATTTATAGTTTAGTTTAATTTACTTTATAGTTTAGTTTAGTTAATTTATAGTTTAATTTAGTTTCGTTCAGTTTATAGTTTTGTTTATAGTTTAGCTTAGTTTAGTTTAGTTTAGTTTAGTTCAGGTTAAGATATGTTAGGTTAGTTTAGTTTAGTTTAGTTTAGTTAAGGTTCGGTTAGGTTAGGTTAGGTTAGGTTAATTTAGTTTAATTGAGTTTAGTTTAGTTTATATTAGGTTAAGTAAGTTAGGTTAGGTTAGTTTAGGTTAGTTTAGTTTTGTTTATAGTTTAGTTTAGTTTAGTTTATAGTTTAGTTTATATATTAGGTAGTTTAGTTTAATGTTTAATTTAGTTCAGTTTAGTTTAGTTCAGTTTAGTTTAATTTAGGTTAATTTAGTTTAGTTTAGTTTAGTTTAGGTTAGGTTAAGTTAGGTTAGGTTAGGTTAGTTTAGTTTAGAATGGTTTAGTTTAGTTTAAAATATAGTATCTTTAGTTTATAGTTTAGTTCATAGTTTTCTTTAGATTAGTTTAGTTTAGGTTAGGTTAGAGTAGTTTAGTTTAGTTTAGTTTAGGTTAGATTAGGTTAGGTTAGTGTAGTTTAGTTTAATTTAGTTTAGTTGAATTTAATTTAGTTTAGTTTAGTTTAGTTTAGGTTAGGTTATGTTTGTTTAGGTTAGATAAGTTTAGGTTAGTGTAGTTTAGTATAGTTTAGTTTAGTTTGTAGTTTAGTATAGTTTAGTGTAGTTTAGTTTGGTTTAGTAACTGTTAGGTTAGGTTAGTTCAGTTTCGTTTAGGTTAGGTTATGTTAGATTAGGTTAGGTTAGGTTAGCTTAGTTTAGTTTAGTTTAGTTTCGGTTAGGTTGGATTAGGTTAGGTTACTTAAGTTTAGTTTAGTTTAGTTTAGTTAAGTATAATTTAGTTTATAGTTTAGTTCAGTTTAGTTTATAGCTTAGTTTATAGCTTAGTTTAGTTCATAGTTTAATTTATATTTAAGTTTAGTTTAGTTTAATTTAGTTTAGCTTAGTTTAGTTTAGTTTAGTTTAGGGTAGGTTATGTTAGGTTAGGTTAGGTTAGTATAGTTTATAGTTTAATTTATAGTTTACCTTAGTTTATAGTTTAGTTTATAATAGTTTATTTTAGTTTAGTTTAGGTTAGGTTAGAATAGTTTAGTTTAGTTTAGTTTAAGTTAGGTTAGGCTAGGTTAAGTTATGTTAGGTTAGTTTAGATTAGTTTAGTTTAGTTTAGTTTATAGTTTAGTTTACTTTAGTTTATTATTTAATTTAGTTTAGTTTAGTTTATAGTTTTGTTTATTATTTAGTTTGGTTTAATTTAGTTTAATTTAGTTTACCTTAGATTAGTTTAGTTAGTTTTAGGTTAGGTTAGGTTAGGTTAGGTAAGGTTAGTTTAGTTTAGTTTAGTTTAGTTTAGTTTAGTTTAGTTTATAGTTTAGTTTAGTTTAGTTTATAGTTCAGTTTATACTTTAGTTTAGTTTAGTTTAGTTTAGGTTAGGTTGGGTTAGTTTAGTTTAGTTAAGGTTAAATTAGGTTAAGTTAGGTTAGTTTAGTTTAGTATAGTTTAGTTTACTTTAGTTTATTTTACAGTTTAGTTTATTTTATTTTATAGTTTAGTTTATAGATTTGTTTAGTTTAGTTTAGTTTAATTTCGTTAATTTAGGTTAGGTTAGGTTAGGTTAGGTTAGGTTAGGTTAGAGTAGTTTAGTTTAGGTTAAATTGTGATAGGTTAGTGCAGTTGAAATTAATTTAGTTTAGTTTAGTTGAATTTAATTTATTTTAGTTAGGTCAGTTTAGGTAAGTTAGGTTAGTTTAGTTTAGTATAGGTTAGGTTAGGTTAGGTAAGTTTAATTCAGTATAGTTTAGTTTAGTTTATAGTTTAATTTATAGTTTTGTTTATAGTTAATTTAGTTTGGTTTACTTTAGTTTAGGTTAAATTATGTTAGGTTAGTTTAGTTTAGTTTAGTTTAGGTTAGGTTAGGTTAAGTTAAGTTAGGTTAGCTTAGTTTAGAATAATTTAGTTTAATATAATTTAGTTTATAGTTTAGTTTAGTATAGTTTATAGTTTAATTTAGTTTAGTTTAGTTTAATTTAGTTTAGTTTAGTTTAGTTTAGGTTAGTTTAGGTAAGTTTAATTTAGTTTAGTTTAGTTTAGATAAGTTTAGTTTTAGTTTAGTTTATAGTTTAGTTTGTAGTTTAGTTTAGTTTAGTTTAGTTTAGGTTAAGTTATGTTAGGTTCGTTTAGTTTAGTTTAGATTAGGTTAGGTTAGGTTAGGGTAGTTTAGTTTAGTTTAGTTGAATTTAGTTTAGTTTAGTTCAGTTTAGGTTAGATTAGTTTAGGTTACTTTATTTTAGTTTAGGTTAGGTTATGTTAGATTAGGTTAGGTTAGGTTAGTTTGGTTTAGTTAAGTTTAGTTAAGTTTAGTATATTTTATACTTTAGTTTAGTTTAGTTTAGTTAATAGTTTAGTTTAGTTTAGTTTATACTTTAGTTTATAGTTTAGTATAGTTTAGTTTAGTTTAATTTTGGTTTAGTTTAGGGTAGGTTATGTTAGGTTAGGTTAGTTTACTTCAGTTTAGTTTAGGTTAGCTTAGGTTAGGTTAGTTTAGTTTAGTTGAGTTTAATTTAGTTTAGTTTAGTTTATAGTTTATTTTAGTTTAGTTTATAGTTTAATTTATAGTTTAGTTTACTTTAGGTTAGATTAGGTTGGGTTAAGTAAGGTTAGGTTAGGTTAGGTTAGTTTAGTTTAGTTTAGTTTAGTTTATGTTAGGTTAGGTTAGTTTAGTTTAGTTTAGTTTTGTTTATAATTTAGTTTAGTTTATAGTTTAGTTTAGAATTTAGTTTAATTTAGTTTATAGTTTAAGTAAGTTTAGTTTAGTTTAGTTTAGTTTATAGTTAAGTTTAGTTTAGTTTACAGTTTAATTTATCCTTTAGTTTATAGTGTAGTTTATAGTTTAGTTTAATTTAGTGTTGTTTAGTTTGGTTTAGTTTAGTATAGTTTTGTTTACTTTAGGTTAGGTTAGATTATGTTAGGTTTGAATAGCTTACTTTAGTTTAGTTTAGTTTAGGTTAGGTTAGGTTAGTTTAGTTTAGTTTAGTTTAGTTTATGTAAGGTTAGGTTAGGTGAGTTTAGTATAGTTTAGTTTACTTTTGTTTACAGTTTAGTTTAGTTTATAGTTCAGTTTATAGTTTAGTTTAGTTTATTTTAGGTTAGGTTAGGTTAGTTTAGTTTAGTATGGTTTAGTTTAGTTTAGTTTATAGTTTAGTTTATTTTATTTTATAGTTTAGTTTATAGTTTTGTTTAGTTTAGTTTAGTTTAGTTTAGTTAGTTTAGGTTAGGTTAGGTTAGGTTAGAGTAGTTTAGTTTAGGTTAGGTGATGATAGGTTAGTGCAGTTTAATTTAAAATAGTTTAGTTTAGTTGAATTTAATTTAGTTTAGTTAGGTTAGTTTAGATAAATTAGGTTAGTTTAGTTATTTAGTTTTAGGTTAGGTTGGGTTAGTTTAGTTTAGTATAGGTTAGGTTAGGTTAGGTAAGTTTAATTCAGTTTAGTTTGGTTTAGTTTATAGTTTAATTTATAGGTTTGTTTATAGTTAATTTAGTTTAGTTTAGGTTAGGTTAAATTATGTTAGGTTAGTTAATTTTAGTTTAGTTTAGGTTAGGTTATGTTGGGTTAGGTTAGTGTAGTTTAACTTAATTTAGTTGAATTGAGTTTAGTTAAGTTTAGTTTAGGTTACGTTAGGTTAGTTTAGTTTAGTTTAGTTTAGTTTAGGTGAGGTTAGGTTAGGTTAGTTTAGTTCTGTTAATTTATTTTAGTTTATACATTAGTTTATTTCAGTTTATAGTTTAGTTAATAGTTTAGTTTAATTTAGTATAGTTTAATTTTGTTTAAGTTAGGTTAGGTTAGGTTAGTTTAGTTTAGTTTAGTTTATGTTAGGTTAGGTTAGTTTAGTTTGGTTTAGTTTTGTTTATAATTTGGATTAATTTATTTTATAATTTAGTTTATAGTTTAGTTTAGTTTAGTTTGTAGTTTAATTTAGTTTAGTTTAGTTTACTTTAGGTTAGGTTAGGTTAGTTTAGTTTAGTATAGTTTAGTTTAGTTTAAAATATAGTGTCTTTAGTTTATAGTTTAGTTCATAGATTTGTTTAGTTTAGTTTAGTTTAGTTCAGGTTAGGTTAGAGTAGTTTAGTTTAGTTTAGGTTAGTTTAGGTTAGAATAGGTTAGGTTAGTGTAGTTTAGTTTAGTTTAGTTGAATTTAATTTAGTTTTGTTTAGTTTAGTTTAGGTTAGGTTAGGGTAGTTTAGTTTATAGTTTAATTTAGTTTAGTTTAGTTTATAGTTTAGTTTATACTTTAGATTATATTTTAGTTTATAATTTAGTTTAGTTTAGTGTAGTTTAGTTTTGTTTAGTTTTGTTTAGTTTAGTTTAAATTAGTTTCGTTTAGGTTAGGTTATGTTACATTAGGTTAGGTTAGGTAAGCTTAGTTTAGTTTAGTTTAGTAAGGTTAGGTTAGGTTAGGTTAGGTTAGGTTAGGTTAGTGTTGTTTAGTTTAGTTTAGCTAAATTTTGTTTAGTTTAGTTTAGTTTAGGATAAGTTAGGTTAGTTTAGTTTAGTTTAGTTTAGTGTATGTTAGGTTGGGTTAGGTTAGTTTAATTTAGTTTAGTTTGTTTTAGTTTATAGTTTAGTTTATTTTAGTTTATAATTTATTTTATAGTTTAGTATACATTAGTTTATAGATTAGTTTATAGTTTAGTTAATATTTTGGTTTAGTTTAGTTTAAGTTAGGTTAGGGAAGGTTAGGTTAGTTTGGGTTAGTTTATTTCAGTTTAGTTTATGTAAGGTTAGGTTAGTTTGGTATAGTTTAGTTTAGTTTAGTTTAGTTTATAGTTTAGTTTAGTTTAGTTTATAGTTCAGTTTATACTTTAGTTTAGCTTAGTTTTGTTTAGGTTAGGTTGGGTTAGTTTAGTTTAGTTAAGGTTAAGTTAGGTTAAGTTAGGTTAGTTTAGTTTAGTATTGTTTAGTTTACTTTAGTTTAGTTTATAGTTTAGTTTATTTTATTTTATAGTTTAGTTTATTGTTTTGTTTAGTTTAGTTTAGTTTAGTTAGTTTAGGTTAGGTTAGGTTAGGTTAGGTTAGGTTAGAGTAGTTTAGTTTAGGTTAAATTGTGATAGGTTGGTGCAGTTGAAATTAATTTAGTTTAGTTTAGTTGAATTTAATTTATTTTAGTTAGGTCAGTTTAGGTAAGTTAGGTTAGTTTAGTTTAGTATAGGTTAGGTTAGGTTAGGTAAGTTTAATTCAGTGTAGTTTAGTTTAGTTTATAGTTTAATTTATAGTTTTGTTTATAGTTAATTTAGTTTGGTTTATTTTAGTTTAGGTTAAATTATGTTAGGTTAGTTTAGTTTAGTTTAGGTTAGGTTGGATTAGGTTAGGTTACTTAAGTTTAGTTTAGTTTAGTTTAGTTAAGTATAATTTAGTTTATAGTTTAGTTCAGTTTAGTTTATAGCTTAGTTTATAGCTTAGTTTAGTTCATAGTTTAATTTATATTTAAGTTTAGTTTAGTTTAATTTAGTTTAGCTTAGTTTAGTTTAGTTTAGTTTAGGGTAGGTTATGTTAGGTTAGGTTAGGTTAGTATAGTTTATAGTTTAATTTATAGTTTACCTTAGTTTATAGTTTAGTTTATAATAGTTTATTTTAGTTTAGTTTAGGTTAGGTTAGGATAGTTTAGTTTAGTTTAGTTTAAGTTAGGTTAGGCTAGGTTAAGTTATGTTAGGTTAGTTTAGATTAGTTTAGTTTAGTTTAGTTTATAGTTTAGTTTACTTAGTTTATTATTTAATTTAGTTTAGTTTAGTTTATAGTTTCGTTTATTATTTAGTTTGGTTTAATTTACTTTAATTTAGTTTACCCTAGATTAGTTTAGTTAGTTTTAGGTTAGGTTAGGTTAGGTTAGGTAAGGTTAGTTTAGTTTAGTTTAGTTTAATTTAGTTTAGTTTAGTTTATAGTTTAGTTTAATTTAGTTTATAGTTCAATTTATTGTTTAGTTTAGTTTATAGTTTAGTTTATCTTTTAGTTTAGTTTAGTTTAGTATAGTTTATTTTAGTTTAGGTTAGAGTAGGTTAGTTTAGATTAGTTTAGTTTAGTGTAGTTTAGGTTTGGTTAAGTTAGGTTATTTTGTTTAGTTTAGTTTAGTTTAGTTTAGTTTATAGTTTAGTTTATAGTTTAGTTTAGATTAGTGTAGTTTAGTTTGGTTTAGTTTATTTTATTTTAGTTTAGTTTAGTTTCGTTTAGCTTAGGTTATGTTATATTAGGTTAGCTTAGGTTTGCTTAGTTTACCCTAGTTTAGTTTAGGTTAGGTAAGGTTAGAATAGGTTAGTTAAATTTAGTTTATTTTGTTTAGTTTAGTTAGGTTTAGTTTAGTTTATAGTTTAGTTTAGTTTAGTTTATAGTTTAGTTTAGATTATAATTTAATTTATAGTTTAGTTTAGTTTAGTTTAGTTTAGTTTAATTTAGTTTAGCTTTCTTTAGTTTCGTTTAGATTACTTTAGTTTAGGATATGTTAGGTTAGGTTAGTTTAGTTTAGTTTAGTTTAATTTAGGTTATTTTAGTTTAGTTTAGTTTAGTTTAGGTTAGGTTAGGTTAGGTTGGTTTAGTTTAGTATAATTGAGTTTAGTTTAAAATAGTGTATCTTTAGTTTATAGTTTAGTTCATAGTTTTGTTTAGTTTAGTTTAGTGTAGGTTAGGTTAGAGTAGTTTAGTTTAGTTTAGTTTAGTTTAGGTTAGAATAGGTTAGATCAGTGTAGTTTAATTTAGTTTAGTTTAGTTGAATTTAATTTAGTTTTGTTTAGTTTAGTTTAGGTTAGGTTATTTTAGTTTAGTTTAGTATAGGTTAGGTTAATTGAGGTTATCTTAGTTTAGTTTATAGTTTAGTTTAGTTTAGTTTATAGTGTAGTTTATACTTTAGTTTATATTTTAGTTTATAGTTTAGTTTAGTTTATAATATTTTAGTTTAGGTTAGGTTAGGTTAGTTAAGTTTAGTTTAGTCTATAGTTTAGTTCAGTTTAGTTTAGAGCTTAGTTTATAGTTTAGTTTAGTTTAGTTTAGTTTAATTGAGTTTAGCTTACTTTAGTTTACAATTTAGTTTACTTTAGTTTGTTATTTAATTTAGTTATGTTTGGTTTATAGTTTCGTTTATAGTTTAGTTTGGTTTAGTTTAGTTTAATTTAGTTAAGCTTAGATTAGTTTAGTTTGTTTTAGGTTAGGTAAAGTTAGGTGAGGTTAGTATAATTTAGATGAGTTTAATTTAGTTTAGTATAGTTTATACTTTAGTTTAGTTTACTTTAGTTTATAGTTCAATTTATAGTTTAGTTTAATTTATAGTTTAGTTTATAGTTTTGTTTATAGTTTAGTTTAGTTTACTTTATAGTTTAATTTAGTTTAGTATAGTTTAATTTAGTTTAGGTTAGTTTAGTTTAGTTTAGGTTAGGTTAGGTTAGGTTAGGTTAATTTAGTTTAGTATAGTTTGGTTTATTTTAGTTTAGTTTATAGTTTAGTTTTCAGTTTTATTTAGTTTAGTTTAGTTTGGTTTTTAGTTTAGTTTAGTTTAGTTTACAGTTTAGTTTATAGTTTAGTTTATAGTTTAGTTTAGTTCAGTTTATAATTCATTTTATAAATTAGTTTAGATTATAGTTTAATTTATAGTTTAGTTTTTTTTTGTATAATTTAGTTTAGCTTTATTTAGTTTCGTTTAGTTTACTTTAGTTTAGTGTATGCTTAAGTTAGGTTAGGTTATGTTAGTTTAGTTTAGTTTAGTTTAGGTTAGGTTACCTTATGTTAGGTTAGGTTAGGTTAGGTTAAGTTAAGTTAGGTTAGGTTAGTTTAGAATAATTTAGTTTAGTATAATTTAGTTTACAGTTTAGTTAAGTTTAGTTTATAGTTTAATTTAGTTTAGTTTAGTTTAGTTAATTTTAGTTTATAGTTTAGTTTATAGTTTAGTTTGTAGTTTACTTTAGTTTAGTTTAGTTTAGGTTAAGTTATGCTAGGTTCGTTCAGTTTAGTTTAGATTAGGTTAGGTTAGGTTAGGTAAGGTTAGGGTAGTTTAGTTTAGTTTAGTTGAATTTAGTTTAGTTTAGTTCAGTATAGGTTACATTAGGTTAGGTTACTTTGTTTTAGTTTAGGTTAGCTTATGTTAGATTAGGTTACGTTAGCTTGGTTTAGTTGAGTTTAGTTAAGTTTAGTATATTTTATACTTTAGTTTAGTTTATTTATATAATAGTGTAGTTTAGTTTAGTTTATACTTTAGTTTATAGTTTAGTATAGTTTGTTTAATTTAATTTTGGTTTAGTTTAGTTCAGTATAGGTTACATTAGGTTAGGTTACTTTGTTTTAGTTTAGGGTAGGTTATGTTAGGTTAGGTTAGTTTAGTTTAGTTTAGTTTAGGTTAGGTTAGGTTAGGTTAGTTTAGTATAGTTGAGTTTAATTTAGTTTAGTTTAGTTTATAGTTTATTATAGTTTAGTTTATAGTTTAGTTTATAATTTAGTTTACTTTAGGTTAGATTAGGTTATGTTAAGTAAGGTTAGGTTATGTTAGGTTAGTTTAGTTTAGTTTAGTTTAGTTTATGTTAGGTTAGGTTAGTTTAGTTTTGTTTAGTTTTGTTTATAGTTTAGTTTAGTTTAGTTTATAGTTTAGTTTATAGTTTAGTTTAATTTAGTTTAGTTTAGTTTAGTTTAATTTAGGTCAATTTAGTTTACTTAATTTAGTTTAGGTTAGGTTAGGTTAGGTTAGTTTAGTTTAGTATAGTTAAGTTTAGTATAAAATATATTATCTTTAGTCTATAGTATAGTTCATAGTTTTGTTTAGTTTAGTTTAGTTTAGGTTAGGTTAGAGTAGTTTAGTTAGTTTAGTTTAGTTTAGGTTAGATTAAGTTAGGTTAGTGTAGTTTAGTTTAGTTTAGTTTAGTTGAATTTAATTTAGTTTATTTAGTTTAGCTTAGTATAGGTTAGGTTATGTTAGGTTAGGTTAGATTAGTTTAGTTTATGTTGGGTTATGTTAGATTACATTAGGTTAGGATAGTTTGGTTTAGTTTAGTTTATACTTTAGTTTAGTTTAGTTTAGTTTATAGTTTAGTTTAGTTTTGTTTATAGTTTAGTTTATAGTTGAGTATAGTTTAGTTTAGTTTCATTTAGTTTAGGTAAGTTTAGTTAAGTTTAGTTGGTTTAGTTTAGTTTTGGGTAGGTTATGTTAGGTTAGGTTAGGTTAGGTTAGGTTAGTTTAGTTTAGTTGAGTTTAGTTTAGTTTAAATTAAGTTAAGTAAGATTAGGTTAGGTTAGGTTAGGTTAGGTTAGTTTAGTTTTGTTTTGGTTAATTTAGTTTAGTTTAGTTTAATTTAGGTTAATTTAGTTTAGTTTAGTTTAGGTTAGATTAAGTTAGGTTAGGTTAAGTTAGTTTAGTTTAGTATAGTTTAGTTTATTTTAAAATATAGTATCTTTAGTTTATAGTTTAGTTCATAATTTTCTTTAGATTAGATTAGTTTTGGTTAGGTTAGAGTACTTTAGTTTAGTTTAGTTTAGTTTAGTTTAGGTTAGATTAGGTTAGGTTAGTGTAGTTTAGTTTAATTTAATTTACTTAAATTTAATTTAGTTTAGTTTAGTTTAGTTTAGGTTAGGTTAGCTTTGTTTAGGTTAGATTAGGTTAGGTTAGTGTAGTTTAGTTTAGTTTAGTTTATAGTTTAGTTTAGTTTAGTGTAGTTTAGTTTGGTTAAGTTTTGTTTAGTTTAGTTTAGTTCAGTATCGTTTACGTTAGGTTACGTTAGATTATGTTAGGTTACGTTAG
Source organism: Metallyticus violacea (assembly GCA_030762175.1). NCBI lineage: Eukaryota > Metazoa > Arthropoda > Insecta > Mantodea > Metallyticidae > Metallyticus > Metallyticus violacea. The sequence goes on along the minus strand of CM060835.1, from coordinate 96,504,981 downwards.
CTTAGTTTAGTTTAGTTTAGTTTCGGTTAGGTAAGGTTAGGTTAGGTTAGTTAAGTTTAGTTTAGTTTATAGTTTAGTTCAGTTTAGTTTATAGCTTAGTTTATAGCTTAGTTTAGTTCATAGTTTAATTTATATTTAAGTTTTGTTTAGTTTAATTTAGTTTAGGTGAGTTTCGTTTAGTTTAGTTTATTTTAGGGTAGCTTACGTTAGGTTAGGTTAGGTTAGTATAGTTTATAGTTTAATTTATAGTTTAATTTAGTTTATAGTTTAGTTTAGTTTAGTTTATAATAGTTTAGTTTAGTTTAGTTTAGGTTAGGATAGATGAGTTTAGTTTAGTTTAGGTTAGGTTAGGCTCGGTTAAATTATGTTAGGTTAGTTTATGTTAGTTTAGTATAGTTTAGTTTATAGTTTAGTTTACTTTAGTTTATTATTTAATTTAGTTTAGTTTAGTTTATAGTTTAGTTTATAGTTTAGTTTGATTTAGTTTAGTTTAATTTAGTTTATCTTAGATAAGTTTAGTTTAGTTAAGTTTATAGTTCAAATTATAGTTTAGTTTAGTTAGGTTACGTTAGATTATGTTAGGTTACGTTAGCTTAGTTTAGTTTAGTTTAGTTTATAGTTTAGTTTAGTTTAGTTTATAGTTTAGTTTATATTTTAGTTTATAGTTTTGTTTAGATTAGTGTAGTTTAGTTTGGTTTAATTTATTTTAGTTTAGTTTCGTTTAGCTTAGGTTATGTTATATTAGGTTAGCTTAGGTTAGCTTAGTTTACCCTGGTTTAGTTTAGGTTAGGTAAGGTTAGAATAGGTTAGTTAAGTTTAGTTTAGTTTAGTTTAGTTTAGCTTATAGTTTAGTTTAGATTATAGTTTAATTTATAGTTTAGTTTAGTTTAGTTTAATTTAGTTTAACTTTCTTTACTTTCCTTTAGTTTACTTTAATTTAGGATATGTTAGGTTAGGTTAGGTTAGGTTAGGTTTGTTTAGTTTAGTTTAGGTTAGGTTAGGTTAGGTTACGTTAGGTTAGGTTAGGTTAGGTTAAGTTAGGTTAGTTTAGAATAGTTTAGTTTAGTATAATTTAGTTTATAGTTTAGTTTAGTTTAGTTTATAGTTTAATTTACTTCAGTTTAGTTTAATTTACATTAGTTTAGTTTAATTTAGTTTAGTTTAGTTTAGTTAAGTTTAGTTTATAGTTTAGTTTATAGTTTGGTTTGCAGTTTAGTTTAGTTTAGTTAAGGTTAAGTTATGTTAGGTTCGTTTAGTTTAATTTAGTTTAGATTAGGTTAGGTTATATTAGGTTAGGTTAGGGTAGTTTAGTTTAGTTTAGCTGAATTTAGTTTAGTTTATTTCAGTTTAGGTTACGTTAGGTTAGGTTAGTTTAGTTTAGGTTAGGTTAGGTTAGGTTAGGTTAATTTAGTTTAGTTAAGTTTATTTTAGTTTAGTCTAGTTCATAGTTCAGTTTAGATTAGTTTTGTTTAATTTAGTTTAGTTTGCAGTTTAGTTCAGTGTAGGTTAGTTTAGTTGAGTTTAGTTTAGTTTAGTTTGGGTTAGGTTAGGTTAGGTTAGTTTAGTTTAGTTTGGGTTGGGTTATGTTAGATTAGGTTAGGGTAGGTTATTTTGGTTTAATTTGGTCTAGTTAAATTTAGTTTAGTTATACTTTAGTTTAGTTTAGTTTAGTTTATAGTTTAGTTTAGTTTTGTTAACAGTTTAGTTTAGTTTAGTTTAGTTTATTTTGGGTAGGTTATGCTAGGTTAGGTTAGGTTAGTTTAGTTTAGTTTAGGATAGGTTAGGTTAGGTTAGGTTCGTTTAGTTTAGTTGAGTTTAGTTTAGTTTAGGTTAGCTTAAGTAAGGTTAGGTTAGGTTAGGTTAGTATAGTTTAGTCTAGTTCATGTTAGGTTAGGTTAGTTTAGTTTAGTGTAGTTTTGTTTATAGTTTAGTTTATAGTTTAGTTTACAGTTTAGTTTATAGTTTAGTTTACAGTTTAGTTTATTTTATTATATAGTTTAATTTATTTTAGTTTAGTTTAATTAGGATTAGTTTAATTTAGGTTAATTTAGTTTAGTTTAGTTTAGGTTAGGTTAGGTTAGGTTAAGTTAGTTCAGTTTAGTATAGTTTAGTTTAGTTTAGATTAGGTTAGAGTAGTTTAGTTTAGTTTAATTTAGGTTAGATTAGGTTAGGTTAGTGTAGTTTAGTTTAGTTTAGTTTAGTTGAATTTAGTTTAGTTTAGTTTAGTTTAGGGTAGGTTAGGTTGGTTTAGTTTAGTATATGTTAGGTTCAGTTAGTTTAGGTTAGTTTAGTTTAGTTTATAGTTTAGTTTAGTTTAGTTTATTGTTTAGTTTATATTTTAGTTTATATTTTAGTTTATAGTTTAGTTTAGTTTAGCGCAGTTTAGTTTGGTTTAGTTTTTTTTAGTTGAGTTTTGTTTAGTTTCGTTTAGGTCAGGTTATGTTAGATTAGGTTAGGTTAGGTAAGATAAGCTTAGTTTAGTGTATTTAGGTTAGGTTAGGTTAGGTTAGGTTAGTTAAGATTAGTTTAGTTTGGTTTAGTTATGTTTAGTTTAGTTTATAATTTAGTTCAGTTTAGTTTATAGCTTAGTTGATAGTTTAGTTTAGTTTACAGTTTAGTTTATCGTTTGGTTTGTAGTTTAGTTTATAGTTTTGTTTAGTTTAGTGCAGTTTATTTTGGTTAGTTTAGTATAGTTTCGTTTACGTTCGGTTATGTTATATTAGATTAGGTTGGGTTAGCTTACTTTAGTTTAGTTTAGTTTAGTTTAGGTTAAGATATGTTAGGTTCGTTTAGTTTCATTTAGTTTAGATTAGGTTAGGTTAGGTTAGGGTAGTTTAGTTTAGCATAGTTGAATTTAGTTTAGTTTAGTTCAGGTTAGGTTACGTTAGGTTACTTTAGTTTAGTTTAGGTTAGGTTAGGTTAGGTTAGTTTAGTTTAATTAAGTTTATTTTAGTTTAGTTTAGTATATAGTTCAGTTTAATTTAGTTTTGTTTCATTTAGTTTAGTTTATAGTTTAGTTCAGTTTAGGTTAGTTTAGTTGAGTTTAGTTTAGTTTAGTTTAGCTTACTTTAGTTTAGGTTTGGTTAGTTTAGTTCAGTTGAGTTTAGTTTAGTTTTGGATAGGTTAAGTAAGGTTAGGTTAGGTTAGGTTAGGTTAGTTTAGTTTAGTCTAGTTTATGTTAGGTTAGGTTAGTTTAGTTTAGTTTAGTTTTGTTTAATTTAGGTTAATTTAGTTTAGTTTAGTTTAGTTTAGATTAAGTTAGTTTAGGTTACGTTAGTTTAGGTAAGGTTAAGTTAGTTCAGTTTAGTATAGTTTAGTTTAGTGTAAAATATAGTATCTTTAGTTTATAGTTTAGTTCATAGCTTTGTTTAGTTTAGTTTAGTTAGGTTAGAGTAGTTTAGTTTAGTTTAGTTTAGTTTAGGTTAGATTAGGTTAGGTTAGTGTTGTTTAGTTTAGTTTAGTTTAGTTTAGTTTAGGGTAGGTTAGGTTGGTTTAGTTTAGTATAGTTTAGGTTCAGTTAGGTTAGGTTAGTTTAGTTTAGTTTAGTTTATAGTTTGGTTTAGTTTATTTTAGTTTAGTTTAGTTTAGTTTCCTTTAGCTTAGGTTATGTTACGTTAGGTTAGCTTAGGTTAGCTTACTTTACTCTAGTTTAGTTTAGGTTAGGTTAGGTTAAAATAGGTTAGTTAAGTTTAGTTTAGTTTAGTTTAGTTAGGTTTAGTTTAGTTTATAGTTTAGTTGAGTTTAGTTCATAGTTTAGTTAAGTAAGTTTAGTTTAATTTAGTTTAGCTTTCTTTTTTCGGTTAGAGTACTTTAGTTTAGGGTATGTTATGTTAGGTTAGCTTGGTTAGTTTAGTTTAGTTTACGTTAGGTTAGGTTACCTTAGGTTAGGTTAGGTTAAGTTAGGTTAAGTTAGGTTAGTTTAGAATAATTTAGTTTAGTGTAATTTAGTTTATAGTTTAGTTTAGTGTAGTTTATAGTTTAATTTAGTTTAGTTTATTTTAGTTTACGTTAGGTTAGGTTAGGTAAGTTTAATTTAGTTTAGTTTAGTTTAGTTAAGTTTATTTTATAGTTTAGTTTATAGTTTAGTTTGTAGATTTATTTTAGTTTAGTTTAGTTTAGGTTAAGTTATGTTAGGTTCGTTTAGTTTATTTTAGTTTAGATTAGGTTAGGTTAGGTTAGGTTAGGGTAGTTCAATTTAGTTTAGTTGAATTTAGTTTAGTTTAGTTCAGTTTATGTTAGTTTAGTTTAGGTTAGGTTAGGTTAGTTTAGTTTAGTTAAGTTTAGTTTATAGTTCAGTTTAGTTTAGTTTTGTTTAATTTAGTTTAGTTTATAGTTTAGTTGAGTTTAGGTTAGTTTAGTTGAGTTTAGTTTAGTTTAGTTTAGGTTAGGTTAGGTTAGGTATTTTAGTTTACTTTAGGTTGGGTTATGTTATATTAGGTTAGGTTAGGTTAGTTTGGTTTAGTTTAGTCTAGTTAAGTTTAGTTTAGTTATACTTTAGTATAGTTTAGTTTAGTTTTGTTTATAGTTTAATTTGTAGTATAGTTTAGTTAATTTAATTTAATTTAGTTTAGCTAAGTTTAGTTTAGTTTAGTTTAGTTTTGGGTAGGTTATGTTAGGTTAGCTTAGGTTAGTTTAGATTTCTTTAGGTTAGGTTAGGTTAGGTTAGGATAGTTTAGTTTAGTTTAGTGTAGTTTTGCTTAGGTTAAGTAAGGTTTGGTTAGGTTAGGTTAGGTTAGGTTAGTTTACTTTGCTTTAGTTTATGTTAGGTTAGGTTAGTTTAGTTTAGTTTAGTTTTGTTTATAGTTTAGTTTAGTTTAGTTTAGTTTAGTTTATAGTTTAGTTTATAGTTTAGTTTAGTTTAATATATAGTTTAATTTAGTTTAGTTTAGTTTAGTTTAATTTAGATTAATTTTTTTTAGTTTAGTTTAGTTTAGGTTAGGTTAGGTTAGGTTAGGTTAGTTTAGTTTAGTATAGTTTAGTTTACTTTAAAATATAGTATCTTTAGTTTATAGTTTAGTTCATAGTTTTTTTAGTTTAGTTTAGTTTAGTTTAGGTTAGGTTAGAGTAGTTTAGTTAAGTTTAGTTTAGTTTAATTTAGATTAGGTTAGGTTAGGTTAGTGTAGTTTAGTTTAGTTTAGTTGAATTTAATTTAGTTTAGCATAGTTTAGTTTAGGTTCGGTTAGGTTAGATAATTTAGTATAGCTTAGGTTAAGTTAGGTTAGGTTAGTTTAGTTTAGGTTAGGTTAGGTTAATTTAGTTTAGTATAGTTTGGTTTATTTTAGTTTAGTTTGTAGTTTAGTTTAGTTTGGTTTATAGTTTAGGTTACAGTTTTGTTTAGTTTAGTTTAATTGGGTTAGGTTAGATTACATTAGTTTAGTTTAGTTTATAGTTTAGTTTAGTTTAGTTTACAGTTTAGTTTATCCTTTAGTTTATAGTTTAGTTTATAGTTTAGTTTAATTTACTTTAGTTTAGTTTGGTTTAGTTTAGTTTTGTTTAGTTTCGTTTAGGTTAGGTTAGTTAGATTAGGTTAGGTTAGATTAGCTTAGTTTAGGTTAGGTTAGGTTAGGTTAGTTTTTTTTATTTGAGTTTAATTTAGTTTAGTTTAGTTTATAGTTTAGTTTGGTTTAGTTTAGTTTATAGTTTAATTTATAGTTTAGTTTAGTTTAGTTTATAGCTTAGTTTACAGTTTAGTTTAGTTTAGTTTAGTATAGTATAGTTTAGTTTCGTTTAGTTTAGTTTAGTTTAGTTTAGGTTAGAATAGGTTAGGTTAGTTAAGTTTAGTTTAGTTTAGGTTAGGTTAGGTTAGGTTAAATTAGGTTAGATTAATTTAGATTAGTTTAGTTTATTTCAGTTTATAGTTTAGTTTACTTTAGTTTATAGTTTAATTTAGTTTACTTTAGGTTATTTTAATTTGGTTTAGTTTAGTTTAGTTTAGTTTAGATTAGGTTAGGTTAGTTTAGTTTAGTATAGGTTAGGTTAGGTAAGTTTAATTCAGTTTAATTTAGTTTAGTTTATAGTTTAATTTATGGATTTGTTTATAGTTAATTAAGTCTAGTTTAGTTTAATTTAGTTTATAGTTTAATTTATAGTTTTGTTTATAGTTAATTAAGTCTAGTTTAGTTTAGTTTAGTTTAGTTTACGTTCAATTATGTTAGGTTAGTTTAGTTTAGTTTAAGTTAGGTTAGGTTGGGTTAGGTTAGTGTAGTTTAATTTAGTTTATTTGAATTTTGTTTAGTTTAGTTTAGTTTAGGTTACGTTGGGTTAGTTTAGCTTAGTTTAGTTTAGTTTAGTTTAGGTGAGGTTAGGTTAGGTTAGTTTAGTTCTGGTTAGTTTATTTTAGTTTATAGTTTAGTTTAGTTTAGTTTATAGTTTAGTTTATAGTTTAGTTTAGTGTAGTTTAGTTTTGTTTAGGTTAGGTTAGGTTAGGTTAGTTTAGTTTAGTTTAGGTTAGGTTATGTTAGATTAGGTTAGGTTAGGTTAGTTTCTTTTACTTTAGTCTAGTTAAGTGTAGTTAAGTTTATACTTTAGTTTAGTTTAGTTTATTTCATAGTTTAGTTTAGTTTTGTTTATAGTTTAGTTTTCAGTTTAGTATAGTTTAGTTTAATTAAATTTAGTTTAGGTTAAGTAAGATTAGGTTAGGTTAGCTTAGTTTAGTTTAGTTTATGTTAGGTTAGGTTAGCTTAGTTTAGTTTAGTTTTGTTTATAGTTTAGATTAGTTAGGTTTAATTTAGTTTATAGTTTAGTTTAGTTTAGTTTATAATTCAGTTTATAGTTTAGTTTAGATTATAGTTTACTTTATAGTTTAGTTTAGTTTAGTTTTTTGTAATTTAGTTTAGCTTTCTTTAGTTTCGTTTAGTTTACTTTAGTTTAGGGTATGTTTAAGTTAGGTTAGGTTAGGTTAGTTTAGTTTAGGTTAGGTTAGGTTAGGTTACCTTATGTTAGGTTAGGTTAGGTTAGGTTAAGTTAAGTTAAGTTAGGTTAGTTTAGAATAATTAATTTAGTATAATTTAGTTTATAGTTTAGTTTAATTTAGTTTATAGTTTAATTTAGTTTAGTTTAGTTTATTTTAGTTTAGTTTAGTTTAGGTTAGGTTAGGTAAGTTTAATTTAGTTTAGTTTAGTTTAGTTAAGTTTACTTTATAGTTTAGTTTACAGTTTAGTTTGTAGTTTAGTTTAGTTTAGTTTAGTTTAGGTTAAGTTATGTTAGGTTCGTTTAGTTTAGTTTAGATTAGGTTAGGTTAGGTTAGGTTAGGGTAGTTTACTTTAGTTTAGTTGAATTTAGTTTAGTTTAGTTCAGTTTATGTTAGATTAGGTTAGGTAACTTTATTTTAGTTTAGGTTAGGTTATGTTAGATTAGGTTAGGTTAGGTTAGTTTGGTTTAGTTTAGTTTAGTTAAGTTTAGAATATTTTATACTTTAGTTTAGTTTGGTTTAGTTAATAGTGGAGTTAAGTTTAGTTTATACTTTAGTTTATAGTTTAGTATAGTTTAGTTTAGTTTAATTTAGTTTGGGTTAGGTTAGGTTAGGTTAGGTTAGTTTAGTTTAGTATAGTTAAGTTTAGTTTAAAATATAGTATCTTTAGTCTATAGTATAGTTCATAGTTTGTTTAGTTTAGTTTAGTTTAGTTTAGGTTAGGTTAGAGTAGTTTAGTTTAGTTTAGGTTAGGTTAGAATAGGTTAGATCAGTGTAGTTTAATTTAGTTTAGTTGAATTTAATTTAGTTATGTTTAGTTTTGTTTAGCTTAGGTTATTTTAGTTTAGTTTAGTATAGGTTAGGTTAATTTAGGTTATCTTAGTTTAGTTTATAGTTTAGTTTAGTTTAGTTTATAGTGTAGTTTATACTTTAGATTATATTTTAGTTTATAGTTTAGTTTAGTTTAGTGTAGATTAGTTTGGTTTAGTTTTGTTTAGTTTAGTATAGTTTATTTTATAGTTTAAATAAGTTTTTTTTATAGTTTAGTTTGCAGTTTAGTATAGCTAAGTTCAGTTTAATTTAGTTTAGCTAAGTTTAGTTTAGTTTAGTTTAGTTTAGTTTATAGTTTAATTTATAATTTAGTTTTGTTTAGTTTAGTTTAATTTAGTTTAGGTTAGGTTAGGTTAGTTTAATTTAGTTGAGTTTAATTTAGTTTAATTTAGTTTATAGTTTAATTTATAGTTTAGTTTAATTTACTTTATAGTTTAGTTTAGTTAATTTATAGTTTAATTTAGTTTAGTTTAGTTTAATTTAGTTTCGTTCAGTTTATAGTTTTGTTTATAGTTTAGCTTAGTTTAGTTTAGTTTAGTTTAGTTCAGGTTAAGATATGTTAGGTTAGTTTAGTTTAGTTTAGTTTAGTTAAGGTTCGGTTAGGTTAGGTTAGGTTAGGTTAATTTAGTTTAATTGAGTTTAGTTTAGTTTATATTAGGTTAAGTAAGTTAGGTTAGGTTAGTTTAGGTTAGTTTAGTTTTGTTTATAGTTTAGTTTAGTTTAGTTTATAGTTTAGTTTATATATTAGGTAGTTTAGTTTAATGTTTAATTTAGTTCAGTTTAGTTTAGTTCAGTTTAGTTTAATTTAGGTTAATTTAGTTTAGTTTAGTTTAGTTTAGGTTAGGTTAAGTTAGGTTAGGTTAGGTTAGTTTAGTTTAGAATGGTTTAGTTTAGTTTAAAATATAGTATCTTTAGTTTATAGTTTAGTTCATAGTTTTCTTTAGATTAGTTTAGTTTAGGTTAGGTTAGAGTAGTTTAGTTTAGTTTAGTTTAGGTTAGATTAGGTTAGGTTAGTGTAGTTTAGTTTAATTTAGTTTAGTTGAATTTAATTTAGTTTAGTTTAGTTTAGTTTAGGTTAGGTTATGTTTGTTTAGGTTAGATAAGTTTAGGTTAGTGTAGTTTAGTATAGTTTAGTTTAGTTTGTAGTTTAGTATAGTTTAGTGTAGTTTAGTTTGGTTTAGTAACTGTTAGGTTAGGTTAGTTCAGTTTCGTTTAGGTTAGGTTATGTTAGATTAGGTTAGGTTAGGTTAGCTTAGTTTAGTTTAGTTTAGTTTCGGTTAGGTTGGATTAGGTTAGGTTACTTAAGTTTAGTTTAGTTTAGTTTAGTTAAGTATAATTTAGTTTATAGTTTAGTTCAGTTTAGTTTATAGCTTAGTTTATAGCTTAGTTTAGTTCATAGTTTAATTTATATTTAAGTTTAGTTTAGTTTAATTTAGTTTAGCTTAGTTTAGTTTAGTTTAGTTTAGGGTAGGTTATGTTAGGTTAGGTTAGGTTAGTATAGTTTATAGTTTAATTTATAGTTTACCTTAGTTTATAGTTTAGTTTATAATAGTTTATTTTAGTTTAGTTTAGGTTAGGTTAGAATAGTTTAGTTTAGTTTAGTTTAAGTTAGGTTAGGCTAGGTTAAGTTATGTTAGGTTAGTTTAGATTAGTTTAGTTTAGTTTAGTTTATAGTTTAGTTTACTTTAGTTTATTATTTAATTTAGTTTAGTTTAGTTTATAGTTTCGTTTATTATTTAGTTTGGTTTAATTTAGTTTAATTTAGTTTACCTTAGATTAGTTTAGTTAGTTTTAGGTTAGGTTAGGTTAGGTTAGGTAAGGTTAGTTTAGTTTAGTTTAGTTTAGTTTAGTTTAGTTTAGTTTATAGTTTAGTTTAGTTTAGTTTATAGTTCAGTTTATACTTTAGTTTAGTTTAGTTTAGTTTAGGTTAGGTTGGGTTAGTTTAGTTTAGTTAAGGTTAAATTAGGTTAAGTTAGGTTAGTTTAGTTTAGTATAGTTTAGTTTACTTTAGTTTATTTTACAGTTTAGTTTATTTTATTTTATAGTTTAGTTTATAGATTTGTTTAGTTTAGTTTAGTTTAATTTCGTTAGTTTAGGTTAGGTTAGGTTAGGTTAGGTTAGGTTAGGTTAGGTTAGAGTAGTTTAGTTTAGGTTAAATTGTGATAGGTTAGTGCAGTTGAAATTAATTTAGTTTAGTTTAGTTGAATTTAATTTATTTTAGTTAGGTCAGTTTAGGTAAGTTAGGTTAGTTTAGTTTAGTATAGGTTAGGTTAGGTTAGGTAAGTTTAATTCAGTATAGTTTAGTTTAGTTTATAGTTTAATTTATAGTTTTGTTTATAGTTAATTTAGTTTGGTTTACTTTAGTTTAGGTTAAATTATGTTAGGTTAGTTTAGTTTAGTTTAGTTTAGGTTAGGTTAGGTTAAGTTAAGTTAGGTTAGCTTAGTTTAGAATAATTTAGTTTAATATAATTTAGTTTATAGTTTAGTTTAGTATAGTTTATAGTTTAATTTAGTTTAGTTTAGTTTAATTTAGTTTAGTTTAGTTTAGTTTAGGTTAGTTTAGGTAAGTTTAATTTAGTTTAGTTTAGTTTGGATAAGTTTAGTTTTAGTTTAGTTTATAGTTTAGTTTGTAGTTTAGTTTAGTTTAGTTTAGTTTAGGTTAAGTTATGTTAGGTTCGTTTAGTTTAGTTTAGATTAGGTTAGGTTAGGTTAGGGTAGTTTAGTTTAGTTTAGTTGAATTTAGTTTAGTTTAGTTCAGTTTAGGTTAGATTAGTTTAGGTTACTTTATTTTAGTTTAGGTTAGGTTATGTTAGATTAGGTTAGGTTAGGTTAGTTTGGTTTAGTTAAGTTTAGTTAAGTTTAGTATATTTTATACTTTAGTTTAGTTTAGTTTAGTTAATAGTTTAGTTTAGTTTAGTTTATACTTTAGTTTATAGTTTAGTATAGTTTAGTTTAGTTTAATTTTGGTTTAGTTTAGGGTAGGTTATGTTAGGTTAGGTTAGTTTACTTCAGTTTAGTTTAGGTTAGCTTAGGTTAGGTTAGTTTAGTTTAGTTGAGTTTAATTTAGTTTAGTTTAGTTTATAGTTTATTTTAGTTTAGTTTATTGTTTAATTTATAGTTTTGTTTACTTTAGGTTAGATTAGGTTGGGTTAAGTAAGGTTAGGTTAGGTTAGGTTAGTTTAGTTTAGTTTAGTTTAGTTTATGTTAGGTTAGGTTAGTTTAGTTTAGTTTAGTTTTGTTTATAATTTAGTTTAGTTTATAGTTTAGTTTAGAATTTAGTTTAATTTAGTTTATAGTTTAAGTAAGTTTAGTTTAGTTTAGTTTAGTTTATAGTTAAGTTTAGTTTAGTTTACAGTTTAATTTATCCTTTAGTTTATAGTGTAGTTTATAGTTTAGTTTAATTTAGTGTTGTTTAGTTTGGTTTAGTTTAGTATAGTTTTGTTTACTTTAGGTTAGGTTAGATTATGTTAGGTTTGAATAGCTTACTTTAGTTTAATTTAGTTTAGGTTAGGTTAGGTTAGTTTAGTTTAGTTTAGTTTAGTTTATGTAAGGTTAGGTTAGGTGAGTTTAGTATAGTTTAGTTTACTTTTGTTTACAGTTTAGTTTAGTTTATAGTTCAGTTTATAGTTTAGTTTAGTTTATTTTAGGTTAGGTTAGGTTAGTTTAGTTTAGTATGGTTTAGTTTAGTTTAGTTTATAGTTTAGTTTATTTTATTTTATAGTTTAGTTTATAGTTTTGTTTAGTTTAGTTTAGTTTAGTTTAGTTAGTTTAGGTTAGGTTAGGTTAGGTTAGAGTAGTTTAGTTTAGGTTAGGTGATGATAGGTTAGTGCAGTTTAATTTAAAATAGTTTAGTTTAGTTGAATTTAATTTAGTTTAGTTAGGTTAGTTTAGATAAATTAGGTTAGTTTAGTTATTTAGTTTTAGGTTAGGTTGGGTTAGTTTAGTTTAGTATAGGTTAGGTTAGGTTAGGTAAGTTTAATTCAGTTTAGTTTGGTTTAGTTTATAGTTTAATTTATAGGTTTGTTTATAGTTAATTTAGTTTAGTTTACGTTAGGTTAAATTATGTTAGGTTAGTTAATTTTAGTTTAGTTTAGGTTAGGTTATGTTGGGTTAGGTTAGTGTAGTTTAACTTAATTTAGTTGAATTGAGTTTAGTTAAGTTTAGTTTAGGTTACGTTAGGTTAGTTTAGTTTAGTTTAGTTTAGTTTAGGTGAGGTTAGGTTAGGTTAGTTTAGTTCTGTTAATTTATTTTAGTTTATACATTAGTTTATTTCAGTTTATAGTTTAGTTAATAGTTTAGTTTAATTTAGTGTAGTTTAATTTTGTTTAAGTTAGGTTAGGTTAGGTTAGTTTAGTTTAGTTTAGTTTATGTTAGGTTAGGTTAGTTTAGTTTAGTTTAGTTTTGTTTATAATTTGGATTAATTTATTTTATAATTTAGTTTATAGTTTAGTTTAGTTTAGTTTGTAGTTTAATTTAGTTTAGTTTAGTTTACTTTAGGTTAGGTTAGGTTAGTTTAGTTTAGTATAGTTTAGTTTAGTTTAAAATATAGTGTCTTTAGTTTATAGTTTAGTTCATAGATTTGTTTAGTTTAGTTTAGTTTAGTTCAGGTTAGGTTAGAGTAGTTTAGTTTAGTTTAGGTTAGTTTAGGTTAGAATAGGTTAGGTTAGTGTAGTTTAGTTTAGTTTAGTTGAATTTAATTTAGTTTTGTTTAGTTTAGTTTAGGTTAGGTTAGGGTAGTTTAGTTTATAGTTTAATTTAGTTTAGTTTAGTTTATAGTTTAGTTTATACTTTAGATTATATTTTAGTTTATAATTTAGTTTAGTTTAGTGTAGTTTAGTTTTGTTTAGTTTTGTTTAGTTTAGTTTAAATTAGTTTCGTTTAGGTTAGGTTATGTTACATTAGGTTAGGTTAGGTAAGCTTAGTTTAGTTTAGTTTAGTAAGGTTAGGTTAGGTTAGGTTAGGTTAGGTTAGTGTTGTTTAGTTTAGTTTAGCTAAATTTTGTTTAGTTTAGTTTAGTTTAGGATAAGTTAGGTTAGTTTAGTTTAGTTTAGTTTAGTGTATGTTAGGTTGGGTTAGGTTAGTTTAATTTAGTTTAGTTTGTTTTAGTTTATAGTTTAGTTTATTTTAGTTTATAATTTATTTTATAGTTTAGTATACATTAGTTTATAGATTAGTTTATAGTTTAGTTAATATTTTGGTTTAGTTTAGTTTAAGTTAGGTTAGGGAAGGTTAGGTTAGTTTGGGTTAGTTTATTTCAGTTTAGTTTATGTAAGGTTAGGTTAGTTTGGTATAGTTTAGTTTAGTTTAGTTTAGTTTATAGTTTAGTTTAGTTTAGTTTATAGTTCAGTTTATACTTTAGTTTAGCTTAGTTTTGTTTAGGTTAGGTTGGGTTAGTTTAGTTTAGTTAAGGTTAAGTTAGGTTAAGTTAGGTTAGTTTAGTTTAGTATTGTTTAGTTTACTTTAGTTTAGTTTATAGTTTAGTTTATTTTATTTTATAGTTTAGTTTATTGTTTTGTTTAGTTTAGTTTAGTTTAGTTAGTTTAGGTTAGGTTAGGTTAGGTTAGGTTAGGTTAGAGTAGTTTAGTTTAGGTTAAATTGTGATAGGTTGGTGCAGTTGAAATTAATTTAGTTTAGTTTAGTTGAATTTAATTTATTTTAGTTAGGTCAGTTTAGGTAAGTTAGGTTAGTTTAGTTTAGTATAGGTTAGGTTAGGTTAGGTAAGTTTAATTCAGTGTAGTTTAGTTTAGTTTATAGTTTAATTTATAGTTTTGTTTATAGTTAATTTAGTTTGGTTTATTTTAGTTTAGGTTAAATTATGTTAGGTTAGTTTAGTTTAGTTTAGGTTAGGTTGGATTAGGTTAGGTTACTTAAGTTTAGTTTAGTTTAGTTTAGTTAAGTATAATTTAGTTTATAGTTTAGTTCAGTTTAGTTTATAGCTTAGTTTATAGCTTAGTTTAGTTCATAGTTTAATTTATATTTAAGTTTAGTTTAGTTTAATTTAGTTTAGCTTAGTTTAGTTTAGTTTAGTTTAGGGTAGGTTATGTTAGGTTAGGTTAGGTTAGTATAGTTTATAGTTTAATTTATAGTTTACCTTAGTTTATAGTTTAGTTTATAATAGTTTATTTTAGTTTAGTTTAGGTTAGGTTAGGATAGTTTAGTTTAGTTTAGTTTAAGTTAGGTTAGGCTAGGTTAAGTTATGTTAGGTTAGTTTAGATTAGTTTAGTTTAGTTTAGTTTATAGTTTAGTTTACTTTAGTTTATTATTTAATTTAGTTTAGTTTAGTTTATAGTTTCGTTTATTATTTAGTTTGGTTTAATTTAGTTTAATTTAGTTTACCTTAGATTAGTTTAGTTAGTTTTAGGTTAGGTTAGGTTAGGTTAGGTAAGGTTAGTTTAGTTTAGTTTAGTTTAATTTAGTTTAGTTTAGTTTATAGTTTAGTTTAATTTAGTTTATAGTTCAATTTATTGTTTAGTTTAGTTTATAGTTTAGTTTATCTTTTAGTTTAGTTTAGTTTAGTATAGTTTATTTTAGTTTAGGTTAGAGTAGGTTAGTTTAGATTAGTTTAGTTTAGTGCAGTTTAGGTTTGGTTAAGTTAGGTTATTTTTTTTAGTTTAGTTTAGTTTAGTTTAGTTTAGTTTATAGTTTAGTTTATAGTTTAGTTTAGATTAGTGTAGTTTAGTTTGGTTTAGTTTATTTTATTTTAGTTTAGTTTAGTTTCGTTTAGCTTAGGTTATGTTATATTAGGTTAGCTTAGGTTTGCTTAGTTTACCCTAGTTTAGTTTAGGTTAGGTAAGGTTAGAATAGGTTAGTTAAATTTAGTTTATTTTGTTTAGTTTAGTTAGGTTTAGTTTAGTTTATAGTTTAGTTTAGTTTAGTTTATAGTTTAGTTTAGATTATAATTTAATTTATAGTTTAGTTTAGTTTAGTTTAGTTTAGTTTAATTTAGTTTAGCTTTCTTTAGTTTCGTTTAGATTACTTTAGTTTAGGATATGTTAGGTTAGGTTAGTTTAGTTTAGTTTAGTTTAATTTAGGTTATTTTAGTTTAGTTTAGTTTAGTTTAGGTTAGGTTAGGTTAGGTTGGTTTAGTTTAGTATAATTGAGTTTAGTTTAAAATAGTGTATCTTTAGTTTATAGTTTAGTTCATAGTCTTGTTTAGTTTAGTTTAGTGTAGGTTAGGTTAGAGTAGTTTAGTTTAGTTTAGTTTAGTTTAGGTTAGAATAGGTTAGATCAGTGTAGTTTAATTTAGTTTAGTTTAGTTGAATTTAATTTAGTTTTGTTTAGTTTAGTTTAGGTTAGGTTATTTTAGTTTAGTTTAGTATAGGTTAGGTTAATTGAGGTTATCTTAGTTTAGTTTATAGTTTAGTTTAGTTTAGTTTATAGTGTAGTTTATACTTTAGTTTATATTTTAGTTTATAGTTTAGTTTAGTTTATAATATTTTAGTTTAGGTTAGGTTAGGTTAGTTAAGTTTAGTTTAGTCTATAGTTTAGTTCAGTTTAGTTTAGAGCTTAGTTTATAGTTTAGTTTAGTTTAGTTTAGTTTAATTGAGTTTAGCTTACTTTAGTTTACAATTTAGTTTACTTTAGTTTGTTATTTAATTTAGTTATGTTTGGTTTATAGTTTCGTTTATAGTTTAGTTTGGTTTAGTTTAGTTTAATTTAGTTAAGCTTAGATTAGTTTAGTTTGTTTTAGGTTAGGTAAAGTTAGGTGAGGTTAGTATAATTTAGATGAGTTTAATTTAGTTTAGTATAGTTTATACTTTAGTTTAGTTTACTTTAGTTTATAGTTCAATTTATAGTTTAGTTTAATTTATAGTTTAGTTTATAGTTTTGTTTATAGTTTAGTTTAGTTTACTTTATAGTTTAATTTAGTTTAGTATAGTTTAATTTAGTTTAGGTTAGTTTAGTTTAGTTTAGGTTAGGTTAGGTTAGGTTAGGTTAATTTAGTTTAGTATAGTTTGGTTTATTTTAGTTTAGTTTATAGTTTAGTTTTCAGTTTTATTTAGTTTAGTTTAGTTTGGTTTTTAGTTTAGTTTAGTTTAGTTTACAGTTTAGTTTATAGTTTAGTTTATAGTTTAGTTTAGTTCAGTTTATAATTCATTTTATAAATTAGTTTAGATTATAGTTTAATTTATAGTTTAGTTTTTTTTTGTATAATTTAGTTTAGCTTTATTTAGTTTCGTTTAGTTTACTTTAGTTTAGTGTATGCTTAAGTTAGGTTAGGTTATGTTAGTTTAGTTTAGTTTAGTTTAGGTTAGGTTACCTTATGTTAGGTTAGGTTAGGTTAGGTTAAGTTAAGTTAGGTTAGGTTAGTTTAGAATAATTTAGTTTAGTATAATTTAGTTTACAGTTTAGTTAAGTTTAGTTTATAGTTTAATTTAGTTTAGTTTAGTTTAGTTAATTTTAGTTTATAGTTTAGTTTATAGTTTAGTTTGTAGTTTACTTTAGTTTAGTTTAGTTTAGGTTAAGTTATGCTAGGTTCGTTCAGTTTAGTTTAGATTAGGTTAGGTTAGGTTAGGTAAGGTTAGGGTAGTTTAGTTTAGTTTAGTTGAATTTAGTTTAGTTTAGTTCAGTATAGGTTACATTAGGTTAGGTTACTTTGTTTTAGTTTAGGTTAGCTTATGTTAGATTAGGTTAGGTTAGCTTGGTTTAGTTGAGTTTAGTTAAGTTTAGTATATTTTATACTTTAGTTTAGTTTATTTATATAATAGTGTAGTTTAGTTTAGTTTATACTTTAGTTTATAGTTTAGTATAGTTTGTTTAATTTAATTTTGGTTTAGTTTAGTTCAGTATAGGTTACATTAGGTTAGGTTACTTTGTTTTAGTTTAGGGTAGGTTATGTTAGGTTAGGTTAGTTTAGTTTAGTTTAGTTTAGGTTAGGTTAGGTTAGGTTAGTTTAGTTTAGTTGAGTTTAATTTAGTTTAGTTTAGTTTATAGTTTATTATAGTTTAGTTTATAGTTTAGTTTATAATTTAGTTTACTTTAGGTTAGATTAGGTTATGTTAAGTAAGGTTAGGTTATGTTAGGTTAGTTTAGTTTAGTTTAGTTTAGTTTATGTTAGGTTAGGTTAGTTTAGTTTTGTTTAGTTTTGTTTATAGTTTAGTTTAGTTTAGTTTATAGTTTAGTTTATAGTTTAGTTTAATTTAGTTTAGTTTAGTTTAGTTTAATTTAGGTCAATTTAGTTTACTTAATTTAGTTTAGGTTAGGTTAGGTTAGGTTAGTTTAGTTTAGTATAGTTAAGTTTAGTATAAAATATATTATCTTTAGTCTATAGTATAGTTCATAGTTTTGTTTAGTTTAGTTTAGTTTAGGTTAGGTTAGAGTAGTTTAGTTAGTTTAGTTTAGTTTAGGTTAGATTAAGTTAGGTTAGTGTAGTTTAGTTTAGTTTAGTTTAGT
Source organism: Metallyticus violacea (assembly GCA_030762175.1). NCBI lineage: Eukaryota > Metazoa > Arthropoda > Insecta > Mantodea > Metallyticidae > Metallyticus > Metallyticus violacea. Next base: position 96,487,847 of record CM060835.1, on the reverse strand, counting down.
TGAATTTAATTTAGTTTATTTAGTTTAGCTTAGTATAGGTTAGGTTATGTTAGGTTAGGTTAGATTAGTTTAGTTTATGTTGGGTTATGTTAGATTACATTAGGTTAGGATAGTTTGGTTTAGTTTAGTTTATACTTTAGTTTAGTTTAGTTTAGTTTATAGTTTAGTTTAGTTTTGTTTATAGTTTAGTTTATAGTTGAGTATAGTTTAGTTTAGTTTCATTTAGTTTAGGTAAGTTTAGTTAAGTTTAGTTGGTTTAGTTTAGTTTTGGGTAGGTTATGTTAGGTTAGGTTAGGTTAGGTTAGGTTAGTTTAGTTTAGTTGAGTTTAGTTTAGTTTAAATTAAGTTAAGTAAGATTAGGTTAGGTTAGGTTAGGTTAGGTTAGTTTAGTTTTGTTTTGGTTAATTTAGTTTAGTTTAGTTTAATTTAGGTTAATTTAGTTTAGTTTAGTTTAGGTTAGATTAAGTTAGGTTAGGTTAAGTTAGTTTAGTTTAGTATAGTTTAGTTTATTTTAAAATATAGTATCTTTAGTTTATAGTTTAGTTCATAATTTTCTTTAGATTAGATTAGTTTTGGTTAGGTTAGAGTACTTTAGTTTAGTTTAGTTTAGTTTAGTTTAGGTTAGATTAGGTTAGGTTAGTGTAGTTTAGTTTAATTTAATTTACTTAAATTTAATTTAGTTTAGTTTAGTTTAGTTTAGGTTAGGTTAGCTTTGTTTAGGTTAGATTAGGTTAGGTTAGTGTAGTTTAGTTTAGTTTAGTTTATAGTTTAGTTTAGTTTAGTGTAGTTTAGTTTGGTTAAGTTTTGTTTAGTTTAGTTTAGTTCAGTATCGTTTACGTTAGGTTACGTTAGATTATGTTAGGTTACGTTAGCTTAGTTTAGTTTAGTTTAGTTTCGGTTAGGTAAGGTTAGGTTAGGTTAGTTAAGTTTAGTTTAGTTTATAGTTTAGTTCAGTTTAGTTTATAGCTTAGTTTATAGCTTAGTTTAGTTCATAGTTTAATTTATATTTAAGTTTTGTTTAGTTTAATTTAGTTTAGTTGAGTTTCGTTTAGTTTAGTTTATTTTAGGGTAGCTTACGTTAGGTTAGGTTAGGTTAGTATAGTTTATAGTTTAATTTATAGTTTAATTTAGTTTATAGTTTAGTTTAGTTTAGTTTATAATAGTTTAGTTTAGTTTAGTTTAGGTTAGGATAGATGAGTTTAGTTTAGTTTAGGTTAGGTTAGGCTCGGTTAAATTATGTTAGGTTAGTTTATATTAGTTTAGTATAGTTTTGTTTATAGTTTAGTTTACTTTAGTTTATTATTTAATTTAGTTTAGTTTAGTTTATAGTTTAGTTTATAGTTTAGTTTGATTTAGTTTAGTTTAATTTAGTTTATCTTAGATAAGTTTAGTTTAGTTAAGTTTATAGTTCAAATTATAGTTTAGTTTAGTTAGGTTACGTTAGATTATGTTAGGTTACGTTAGCTTAGTTTAGTTTAGTTTAGTTTATAGTTTAGTTTAGTTTAGTTTATAGTTTAGTTTATAGTTTAGTTTATAGTTTTGTTTAGATTAGTGTAGTTTAGTTTGGTTTAATTTATTTTAGTTTAGTTTAGTTTAGTTTCGTTTAGCTTAGGTTATGTTATATTAGGTTAGCTTAGGTTAGCTTAGTTTACCCTGGTTTAGTTTAGGTTAGGTAAGGTTAGAATAGGTTAGTTAAGTTTAGTTTAGTTTAGTTTAGTTTAGCTTATAGTTTAGTTTAGATTATAGTTTAATTTATAGTTTAGTTTAGTTTAGTTTAATTTAGTTTAACTTTCTTTACTTTCCTTTAGTTTACTTTAATTTAGGATATGTTAGGTTAGGTTAGGTTAGGTTAGGTTTGTTTAGTTTAGTTTAGGTTAGGTTAGGTTAGGTTACGTTAGGTTAGGTTAGGTTAGGTTAAGTTAGGTTAGTTTAGAATAGTTTAGTTTAGTATAATTTAGTTTATAGTTTAGTTTAGTTTAGTTTATAGTTTAATTTACTTCAGTTTAGTTTAATTTACATTAGTTTAGTTTAATTTAGTTTTGTTTAGTTTAGTTAAGTTTAGTTTATAGTTTAGTTTATAGTTTGGTTTGCAGTTTAGTTTAGTTTAGTTAAGGTTAAGTTATGTTAGGTTCGTTTAGTTTAATTTAGTTTAGATTAGGTTAGGTTATATTAGGTTAGGTTAGGGTAGTTTAGTTTAGTTTAGCTGAATTTAGTTTAGTTTAGTTCAGTTTAGGTTACGTTAGGTTAGGTTAGTTTAGTTTAGGTTAGGTTAGGTTAGGTTAGGTTAATTTAGTTTAGTTAAGTTTATTTTAGTTTAGTCTAGTTCATAGTTCAGTTTAGATTAGTTTTGTTTAATTTAGTTTAGTTTGCAGTTTAGTTCAGTGTAGGTTAGTTTAGTTGAGTTTAGTTTAGTTTAGTTTGGGTTAGGTTAGGTTAGGTTAGTTTAGTTTAGTTTGGGTTGGGTTATGTTAGATTAGGTTAGGTTAGGTTATTTTGGTTTAGTTTGGTCTAGTTAAATTTAGTTTAGTTATACTTTAGTTTAGTTTAGTTTAGTTTATAGTTTAGTTTAGTTTTGTTAACAGTTTAGTTTAGTTTAGTTTAGTTTATTTTGGGTAGGTTATGCTAGGTTAGGTTAGGTTAGTTTAGTTTAGTTTAGGATAGGTTAGGTTAGGTTAGGTTAGTTTAGTTTAGTTGAGTTTAGTTTAGTTTAGGTTAGCTTAAGTAAGGTTAGGTTAGGTTAGGTTAGTATAGTTTAGTCTAGTTCATGTTAGGTTAGGTTAGTTTAGTTTAGTGTAGTTTTGTTTATAGTTTAGTTTATAGTTTAGTTTACAGTTTAGTTTATAGTTTAGTTTACAGTTTAGTTTATTTTATTATATAGTTTAATTTATTTTAGTTTAGTTTAATTAGGATTAGTTTAATTTAGGTTAATTTAGTTTAGTTTAGTTTAGGTTAGGTTAGGTTAGGTTAAGTTAGTTCAGTTTAGTATAGTTTAGTTTAGTTTAGATTAGGTTAGAGTAGTTTAGTTTAGTTTAATTTAGGTTAGATTAGGTTAGGTTAGTGTAGTTTAGTTTAGTTTAGTTTAGTTGAATTTAGTTTAGTTTAGTTTAGTTTAGGGTAGGTTAGGTTGGTTTAGTTTAGTATATGTTAGGTTCAGTTAGTTTAGGTTAGTTTAGTTTAGTTTATAGTTTAGTTTAGTTTAGTTTATTGTTTAGTTTATATTTTAGTTTATATTTTAGTTTATAGTTTAGTTTAGTTTAGCGCAGTTTAGTTTGGTTTAGTTTTTTTTAGTTGAGTTTTGTTTAGTTTCGTTTAGGTCAGGTTATGTTAGATTAGGTTAGGTTAGGTAAGATAAGCTTAGTTTAGTGTATTTAGGTTAGGTTAGGTTAGGTTAGGTTAGTTAAGATTAGTTTAGTTTGGTTTAGTTATGTTTAGTTTAGTTTATAATTTAGTTCAGTTTAGTTTATAGCTTAGTTGATAGTTTAGTTTAGTTTACAGTTTAGTTTATCGTTTGGTTTGTAGTTTAGTTTATAGTTTTGTTTAGTTTAGTGCAGTTTATTTTGGTTAGTTTAGTATAGTTTCGTTTACGTTCGGTTATGTTAGATTAGGTTGGGTTAGCTTACTTTAGTTTAGTTTAGTTTAGTTTAGGTTAAGATATGTTAGGTTCGTTTAGTTTCATTTAGTTTAGATTAGGTTAGGTTAGGTTAGGGTAGTTTAGTTTAGCATAGTTGAATTTAGTTTAGTTTAGTTCAGGTTAGGTTACGTTAGGTTACTTTAGTTTAGTTTAGGTTAGGTTAGGTTAGGTTAGTTTAGTTTAATTAAGTTTATTTTAGTTTAGTTTAGTATATAGTTCAGTTTAATTTAGTTTTGTTTCATTTAGTTTAGTTTATAGTTTAGTTCAGTTTAGGTTAGTTTAGTTGAGTTTAGTTTAGTTTAGTTTAGCTTACTTTAGTTTAGGTTTGGTTAGTTTAGTTCAGTTGAGTTTAGTTTAGTTTTGGATAGGTTAAGTAAGGTTAGGTTAGGTTAGGTTAGGTTAGTTTAGTTTAGTCTAGTTTATGTTAGGTTAGGTTAGTTTAGTTTAGTTTAGTTTTGTTTAATTTAGGTTAATTTAGTTTAGTTTAGTTTAGTTTAGGTTAAGTTAGTTTAGGTTACGTTAGTTTAGGTAAGGTTAAGTTAGTTCAGTTTAGTATAGTTTAGTTTAGTGTAAAATATAGTATCTTTAGTTTATAGTTTAGTTCATAGCTTTGTTTAGTTTAGTTTAGTTAGGTTAGAGTAGTTTAGTTTAGTTTAGTTTAGTTTAGGTTAGATTAGGTTAGGTTAGTGTTGTTTAGTTTAGTTTAGTTTAGTTTAGTTTAGGGTAGGTTAGGTTGGTTTAGTTTAGTATAGTTTAGGTTCAGTTAGGTTAGGTTAGTTTAGTTTAGTTTAGTTTATAGTTTGGTTTAGTTTATTTTAGTTTAGTTTAGTTTAGTTTCCTTTAGCTTAGGTTATGTTACGTTAGGTTAGCTTAGGTTAGCTTACTTTACTCTAGTTTAGTTTAGGTTAGGTTAGGTTAAAATAGGTTAGTTAAGTTTAGTTTAGTTTAGTTTAGTTAGGTTTAGTTTAGTTTATAGTTTAGTTGAGTTTAGTTTATAGTTTAGTTAAGTAAGTTTAGTTTAATTTAGTTTAGCTTTTTTTTTCGGTTAGAGTACTTTAGTTTAGGGTATGTTATGTTAGGTTAGCTTGGTTAGTTTAGTTTAGTTTACGTTAGGTTAGGTTACCTTAGGTTAGGTTAGGTTAAGTTAGGTTAAGTTAGGTTAGTTTAGAATAATTTAGTTTAGTGTAATTTAGTTTATAGTTTAGTTTAGTGTAGTTTATAGTTTAATTTAGTTTAGTTTATTTTAGTTTACGTTAGGTTAGGTTAGGTAAGTTTAATTTAGTTTAGTTTAGTTTAGTTAAGTTTATTTTATAGTTTAGTTTATAGTTTAGTTTGTAGATTTATTTTAGTTTAGTTTAGTTTAGGTTAAGTTATGTTAGGTTCGTTTAGTTTAATTTAGTTTAGATTAGGTTAGGTTAGGTTAGGTTAGGGTAGTTCAATTTAGTTTAGTTGAATTTAGTTTAGTTTAGTTCAGTTTATGTTAGTTTAGTTTAGGTTAGGTTAGGTTAGTTTAGTTTAGTTAAGTTTAGTTTATAGTTCAGTTTAGTTTAGTTTTGTTTAATTTAGTTTAGTTTATAGTTTAGTTGAGTTTAGGTTAGTTTAGTTGAGTTTAGTTTAGTTTAGTTTAGGTTAGGTTAGGTTAGGTATTTTAGTTTACTTTAGGTTGGGTTATGTTATATTAGGTTAGGTTAGGTTAGTTTGGTTTAGTTTAGTCTAGTTAAGTTTAGTTTAGTTATACTTTAGTATAGTTTAGTTTAGTTTTGTTTATAGTTTAATTTGTAGTATAGTTTAGTTAATTTAATTTAATTTAGTTTAGCTAAGTTTAGTTTAGTTTAGTTTAGTTTTGGGTAGGTTATGTTAGGTTAGCTTAGGTTAGTTTAGATTTCTTTAGGTTAGGTTAGGTTAGGTTAGGATAGTTTAGTTTAGTTTAGTGTAGTTTTGCTTAGGTTAAGTAAGGTTTGGTTAGGTTAGGTTAGGTTAGGTTAGTTTACTTTGCTTTAGTTTATGTTAGGTTAGGTTAGTTTAGTTTAGTTTAGTTTTGTTTATAGTTTAGTTTAGTTTAGTTTAGTTTAGTTTATAGTTTAGTTTATAGTTTAGTTTAGTTTAATATATAGTTTAATTTAGTTTAGTTTAGTTTAGTTTAATTTAGATTAATTTTTTTTAGTTTAGTTTAGTTTAGGTTAGGTTAGGTTAGGTTAGGTTAGTTTAGTTTAGTATAGTTTAGTTTACTTTAAAATATAGTATCTTTAGTTTATAGTTTAGTTCATAGTTTTTTTAGTTTAGTTTAGTTTAGTTTAGGTTAGGTTAGAGTAGTTTAGTTAAGTTTAGTTTAGTTTAATTTAGATTAGGTTAGGTTAGGTTAGTGTAGTTTAGTTTAGTTTAGTTGAATTTAATTTAGTTTAGCATAGTTTAGTTTAGGTTCGGTTAGGTTAGATAATTTAGTATAGCTTAGGTTAAGTTAGGTTAGGTTAGTTTAGTTTAGGTTAGGTTAGGTTAATTTAGTTTAGTATAGTTTGGTTTATTTTAGTTTAGTTTGTAGTTTAGTTTAGTTTGGTTTATAGTTTAGGTTACAGTTTTGTTTAGTTTAGTTTAATTGGGTTAGGTTAGGTTACATTAGTTTAGTTTAGTTTATAGTTTAGTTTAGTTTAGTTTACAGTTTAGTTTATCCTTTAGTTTATAGTTTAGTTTATAGTTTAGTTTAATTTACTTTAGTTTAGTTTGGTTTAGTTTAGTTTTGTTTAGTTTCGTTTAGGTTAGGTTAGTTAGATTAGGTTAGGTTAGATTAGCTTAGTTTAGGTTAGGTTAGGTTAGGTTAGGTTAGTTTTTTTTATTTGAGTTTAATTTAGTTTAGTTTAGTTTATAGTTTAGTTTGGTTTAGTTTAGTTTATAGTTTAATTTATAGTTTAGTTTAGTTTAGTTTATAGCTTAGTTTACAGTTTAGTTTAGTTTAGTTTAGTATAGTATAGTTTAGTTTCGTTTAGTTTAGTTTAGTTTAGTTTAGGTTAGAATAGGTTAGGTTAGTTAAGTTTAGTTTAGTTTAGGTTAGGTTAGGTTAGGTTAAATTAGGTTAGATTAATTTAGATTAGTTTATTTTATTTCAGTTTATAGTTTAGTTTACTTTAGTTTATAGTTTAATTTAGTTTACTTTAGGTTATTTTAATTTGGTTTAGTTTAGTTTAGTTTAGTTTAGATTAGGTTAGGTTAGTTTAGTTTAGTATAGGTTAGGTTAGGTAAGTTTAATTCAGTTTAATTTAGTTTAGTTTATAGTTTAATTTATGGATTTGTTTATAGTTAATTAAGTCTAGTTTAGTTTAATTTAGTTTATAGTTTAATTTATAGTTTTGTTTATAGTTAATTAAGTCTAGTTTAGTTTAGTTTAGTTTAGTTTAGGTTCAATTATGTTAGGTTAGTTTAGTTTAGTTTAAGTTAGGTTAGGTTGGGTTAGGTTAGTGTAGTTTAATTTAGTTTATTTGAATTTTGTTTAGTTTAGTTTAGTTTAGGTTACGTTGGGTTAGTTTAGCTTAGTTTAGTTTAGTTTAGTTTAGGTGAGGTTAGGTTAGGTTAGTTTAGTTCTGGTTAGTTTATTTTAGTTTATAGTTTAGTTTAGTTTAGTTTATAGTTTAGTTTATAGTTTAGTTTAGTGTAGTTTAGTTTTGTTTAGGTTAGGTTAGGTTAGGTTAGTTTAGTTTAGTTTAGGTTAGGTTATGTTAGATTAGGTTAGGTTAGGTTAGTTTCTTTTACTTTAGTCTAGTTAAGTGTAGTTAAGTTTATACTTTAGTTTAGTTTAGTTTATTTCATAGTTTAGTTTAGTTTTGTTTATAGTTTAGTTTTCAGTTTAGTATAGTTTAGTTTAATTAAATTTAGTTTAGGTTAAGTAAGATTAGGTTAGGTTAGCTTAGTTTAGTTTAGTTTATGTTAGGTTAGGTTAGCTTAGTTTAGTTTAGTTTTGTTTATAGTTTAGATTAGTTAGGTTTAATTTAGTTTATAGTTTAGTTTAGTTTAGTTTATAATTCAGTTTATAGTTTAGTTTAGATTATAGTTTACTTTATAGTTTAGTTTAGTTTAGTTTTTTGTAATTTAGTTTAGCTTTCTTTAGTTTCGTTTAGTTTACTTTAGTTTAGGGTATGTTTAAGTTAGGTTAGGTTAGGTTAGTTTAGTTTAGGTTAGGTTAGGTTAGGTTACCTTATGTTAGGTTAGGTTAGGTTAGGTTAAGTTAAGTTAAGTTAGGTTAGTTTAGAATAATTAATTTAGTATAATTTAGTTTATAGTTTAGTTTAATTTAGTTTATAGTTTAATTTAGTTTAGTTTAGTTTATTTTAGTTTAGTTTAGTTTAGGTTAGGTTAGGTAAGTTTAATTTAGTTTAGTTTAGTTTAGTTAAGTTTACTTTATAGTTTAGTTTACAGTTTAGTTTGTAGTTTAGTTTAGTTTAGTTTAGTTTAGGTTAAGTTATGTTAGGTTCGTTTAGTTTAGTTTAGATTAGGTTAGGTTAGGTTAGGTTAGGGTAGTTTACTTTAGTTTAGTTGAATTTAGTTTAGTTTAGTTCAGTTTATGTTAGATTAGGTTAGGTAACTTTATTTTAGTTTAGGTTAGGTTATGTTAGATTAGGTTAGGTTAGGTTAGTTTGGTTTAGTTTAGTTTAGTTAAGTTTAGAATATTTTATACTTTAGTTTAGTTTGGTTAAGTTAATAGTGGAGTTAAGTTTAGTTTATACTTTAGTTTATAGTTTAGTATAGTTTAGTTTAGTTTAATTTAATTTGGGTTAGGTTAGGTTAGGTTAGGTTAGTTTAGTTTAGTTTAGTATAGTTAAGTTTAGTTTAAAATATAGTATCTTTAGTCTATAGTATAGTTCATAGTTTTGTTTAGTTTAGTTTAGTTTAGTTTAGGTTAGGTTAGAGTAGTTTAGTTTAGTTTAGGTTAGGTTAGAATAGGTTAGATCAGTGTAGTTTAATTTAGTTTAGTTGAATTTAATTTAGTTATGTTTAGTTTTGTTTAGCTTAGGTTATTTTAGTTTAGTTTAGTATAGGTTAGGTTAATTTAGGTTATCTTAGTTTAGTTTATAGTTTAGTTTAGTTTAGTTTATAGTGTAGTTTATACTTTAGATTATATTTTAGTTTATAGTTTAGTTTAGTTTAGTGTAGATTAGTTTGGTTTAGTTTTGTTTAGTTTAGTATAGTTTATTTTATAGTTTAAATAAGTTTTTTTTATAGTTTAGTTTGCAGTTTAGTATAGCTAAGTTCAGTTTAATTTAGTTTAGCTAAGTTTAGTTTAGTTTAGTTTAGTTTAGTTTATAGTTTAATTTATAATTTAGTTTTGTTTAGTTTAGTTTAATTTAGTTTAGGTTAGGTTAGGTTAGTTTAATTTAGTTGAGTTTAATTTAGTTTAATTTAGTTTATAGTTTAATTTATAGTTTAGTTTAATTTACTTTATAGTTTAGTTTAGTTAATTTATAGTTTAATTTAGTTTAGTTTAGTTTAATTTAGTTTCGTTCAGTTTATAGTTTTGTTTATAGTTTAGCTTAGTTTAGTTTAGTTTAGTTTAGTTCAGGTTAAGATATGTTAGGTTAGTTTAGTTTAGTTTAGTTTAGTTAAGGTTCGGTTAGGTTAGGTTAGGTTAGGTTAATTTAGTTTAATTGAGTTTAGTTTAGTTTATATTAGGTTAAGTAAGTTAGGTTAGGTTAGTTTAGGTTAGTTTAGTTTTGTTTATAGTTTAGTTAATTTAGTTTATAGTTTAGTTTATATATTAGGTAGTTTAGTTTAATGTTTAATTTAGTTCAGTTTAGTTTAGTTCAGTTTAGTTTAATTTAGGTTAATTTAGTTTAGTTTAGTTTAGTTTAGGTTAGGTTAAGTTAGGTTAGGTTAGGTTAGTTTAGTTTAGAATGGTTTAGTTTAGTTTAAAATATAGTATCTTTAGTTTATAGTTTAGTTCATAGTTTTCTTTAGATTAGTTTAGTTTAGGTTAGGTTAGAGTAGTTTAGTTTAGTTTAGTTTAGGTTAGATTAGGTTAGGTTAGTGTAGTTTAGTTTAATTTAGTTTAGTTGAATTTAATTTAGTTTAGTTTAGTTTAGTTTAGGTTAGGTTATGTTTGTTTAGGTTAGATAAGTTTAGGTTAGTGTAGTTTAGTATAGTTTAGTTTAGTTTGTAGTTTAGTATAGTTTAGTGTAGTTTAGTTTGGTTTAGTAACTGTTAGGTTAGGTTAGTTCAGTTTCGTTTAGGTTAGGTTATGTTAGATTAGGTTAGGTTAGGTTAGCTTAGTTTAGTTTAGTTTAGTTTCGGTTAGGTTGGATTAGGTTAGGTTACTTAAGTTTAGTTTAGTTTAGTTTAGTTAAGTATAATTTAGTTTATAGTTTAGTTCAGTTTAGTTTATAGCTTAGTTTATAGCTTAGTTTAGTTCATAGTTTAATTTATATTTAAGTTTAGTTTAGTTTAATTTAGTTTAGCTTAGTTTAGTTTAGTTTAGTTTAGGGTAGGTTATGTTAGGTTAGGTTAGGTTAGTATAGTTTATAGTTTAATTTATAGTTTACCTTAGTTTATAGTTTAGTTTATAATAGTTTATTTTAGTTTAGTTTAGGTTAGGTTAGAATAGTTTAGTTTAGTTTAGTTTAAGTTAGGTTAGGCTAGGTTAAGTTATGTTAGGTTAGTTTAGATTAGTTTAGTTTAGTTTAGTTTATAGTTTAGTTTACTTTAGTTTATTATTTAATTTAGTTTAGTTTAGTTTATAGTTTCGTTTATTATTTAGTTTGGTTTAATTTAGTTTAATTTAGTTTACCTTAGATTAGTTTAGTTAGTTTTAGGTTAGGTTAGGTTAGGTTAGGTAAGGTTAGTTTAGTTTAGTTTAGTTTAGTTTAGTTTAGTTTATAGTTTAGTTTAGTTTAGTTTATAGTTCAGTTTATACTTTAGTTTAGTTTAGTTTAGTTTAGGTTAGGTTGGGTTAGTTTAGTTTAGTTAAGGTTAAATTAGGTTAAGTTAGGTTAGTTTAGTTTAGTATAGTTTAGTTTACTTTAGTTTAATTTACAGTTTAGTTTATTTTATTTTATAGTTTAGTTTATAGATTTGTTTAGTTTAGTTTAGTTTAATTTCGTTAGTTTAGGTTAGGTTAGGTTAGGTTAGGTTAGGTTAGGTTAGAGTAGTTTAGTTTAGGTTAAATTGTGATAGGTTAGTGCAGTTGAAATTAATTTAGTTTAGTTTAGTTGAATTTAATTTATTTTAGTTAGGTCAGTTTAGGTAAGTTAGGTTAGTTTAGTTTAGTATAGGTTAGGTTAGGTTAGGTAAGTTTAATTCAGTATAGTTTAGTTTAGTTTATAGTTTAATTTATAGTTTTGTTTATAGTTAATTTAGTTTGGTTTACTTTAGTTTAGGTTAAATTATGTTAGGTTAGTTTAGTTTAGTTTAGTTTAGGTTAGGTTAGGTTAAGTTAAGTTAGGTTAGCTTAGTTTAGAATAATTTAGTTTAATATAATTTAGTTTATAGTTTAGTTTAGTATAGTTTATAGTTTAATTTAGTTTAGTTTAGTTTAATTTAGTTTAGTTTAGTTTAGTTTAGGTTAGTTTAGGTAAGTTTAATTTAGTTTAGTTTAGTTTAGATAAGTTTAGTTTTAGTTTAGTTTATAGTTTAGTTTGTAGTTTAGTTTAGTTTAGTTTAGTTTAGGTTAAGTTATGTTAGGTTCGTTTAGTTTAGTTTAGATTAGGTTAGGTTAGGTTAGGGTAGTTTAGTTTAGTTTAGTTGAATTTAGTTTAGTTTAGTTCAGTTTAGGTTAGATTAGTTTAGGTTACTTTATTTTAGTTTAGGTTAGGTTATGTTAGATTAGGTTAGGTTAGGTTAGTTTGGTTTAGTTAAGTTTAGTTAAGTTTAGTATATTTTATACTTTAGTTTAGTTTAGTTTAGTTAATAGTTTAGTTTAGTTTAGTTTATACTTTAGTTTATAGTTTAGTATAGTTTAGTTTAGTTTAATTTTGGTTTAGTTTAGGGTAGGTTATGTTAGGTTAGGTTAGTTTACTTCAGTTTAGTTTAGGTTAGCTTAGGTTAGGTTAGTTTAGTTTAGTTGAGTTTAATTTAGTTTAGTTTAGTTTATAGTTTATTTTAGTTTAGTTTATAGTTTAATTTATAGTTTAGTTTACTTTAGGTTAGATTAAGTGTGGGTTAAGTAAGGTTAGGTTAGGTTAGGTTAGTTTAGTTTAGTTTAGTTTAGTTTATGTTAGGTTAGGTTAGTTTAGTTTAGTTTAGTTTTGTTTATAATTTAGTTTAGTATATAGTTTAGTTTAGAATTTAGTTTAATTTAGTTTATAGTTTAAGTAAGTTTAGTTTAGTTTAGTTTAGTTTATAGTTAAGTTTAGTTTAGTTTACAGTTTAATTTATCCTTTAGTTTATAGTGTAGTTTATAGTTTAGTTTAATTTAGTGTTGTTTAGTTTGGTTTAGTTTAGTATAGTTTTGTTTACTTTAGGTTAGGTTAGATTATGTTAGGTTTGAATAGCTTACTTTAGTTTAGTTTAGTTTAGGTTAGGTTAGGTTAGTTTAGTTTAGTTAACTTTGGTTTAGTTTAGTTTAGTTTAGTTTATAGTTTAGTTTATAGTTTAGTTTAGTTAAGTTTACAGTTTAATTTATAATTTAGTTTATTTTAGTTTAGTTTAATTTAGTTTAGAGTAGGTTAGGTTAGGTTAGGTTATTTTAGTTTAGTTTAGGTTAGGTTAGGTTAGGTTAATTTAGTTTAGTTGAGTTTAATTTAGTTTAGTTTAGTTTAGTTAATAGTTTAATTCATAGTTTAGTTTAGTTTTTTTATAGCTTAGTTTAATTAACTTATAGTTTAATTTAGTTTAGTTTAGTTTAATTTAGTTTAGTTTAAATTGTAGTTTAGTTTAGTTTAGTTTAGTTTAGGTTAAGATATGTTAGGTTCGTTTAGTTTAATTTAGTTTAGATTAGGTTAGGTTACATTACGTTAGGGTAGTTAAGTTTAGTTTAGTTGAATTTAGGTTATAGTTTGATTTATAGTTTAATTTAGTTTACTTTATAGTTTAGTTTAGTTAATTTATAGTTTATTTAACTTTAGTTTAGTTTAGTTTAATATTGTTTACTTTAGTTTATAGTATTGTTTATACGTTAGTTTAGTTTAGTTTAATTTAGGTTATGTTAGGTTAGTTTAGTTTAGTTTAGTTTAGTGTATGTTAGGTTAGGTTAGTTTAGTTTAGTTTATTTTAGTTTATAATTTAATTAGTTTAGTTTATAATTTATTTTATAATTTAGTATACTTTAATTTATAGATTAGTTTACAGTTTAGTTAAAATTTTAGTTTAGTTTAGTTTAGGTTAGGTTAGGGAAGGTTAGGTTAAGTTAGGTTAGTTTAGTTTAATTTAGTTTATGTAAGGTTAGATTAGGTTAGTTAGTATAGTTTAGTTTACTTTTGTTTACAGTTTAGTTTAGTTTAGTTTATAGTTCAGTTTATGGTTTAGTTTAGTTAAGTTAGTTTGGGTTAGTTTAGTTTAGTTTAGGTTAGGTTAGGTTAGGTTATTTTAGTTTAGTATAGTTTACTTTAGTTTAGTTTAGTTTATAGTTTAGTTTATTTTATTTTATAGTTTACTTTATAGTTTTGTTTAATTTAGTTTAGTTTAGTTATTTTAGGTTAGGTTAGGTTAGGTTAGAGTAGTTTAATTTAATTTAGTTGAATTTAGTTTAGTTAAGTTAAGTTTAGGTTACGTTAGGTTAGTTTAGTTTAGTTTAGTTTAGGTGAAGTTAGGTTAGGTTAGTTTAGTTCTGTTTAGTTTATTTTAGTTTAGTTTATTTGAATTTAATTTAGTTTAGTTAAGTTAGTTTAGATAATTTAGGTTATTTTAGTTTACTTTAGTTTATGTAAGGTTATGTTAGGTTAGTTTAGTATAGTTTAGTTTACTTTTGTTTATAGTTTGGTTTAGTTTAGTTTATAGTTCAGTTTATAGTTTAGTTTAGTTTAGTTTATTTTAGGTTAGGTTGGGTTAGTTTAGTTTAGTATAGGTTAGATTATATTAGGTAAGTTTAATTCAGTTTAGTTTAGTTTAGTTTATAGTTTAATTTATAGGTTTGTTTATAGTTAATTTAGTTTAGTTTAGTTTAGTTTAAGTTAAATTATATTAGGTTAGTTAAGTTTAGTTTAGTTTAGGTTAGGTTAGGTTGGGTTAGGTTAGTGTAGTTTAATTAAATTTAGTTGAATTTAGTTTAGTTAAGTTAAGTTTAAGTTACGTTAGGTTAGTTTAGTTTAGTTTAGTTTAGGTGAGGTTAGGTTAGGTTAGTTTAGTTCTGTTTAGTTTATTTTAGTTTATAGTTTAGATTAGTTTAATTTATAGTTTAGTTTAATTTAGTGTAGTTTAATTTTGTTTAGGTTAGGTTAGGTTAGGTTAATTTAGTTTAGTTTAGTTTAGGTTAGGTTATGTTAGAATAGGTTAGGTTAGGTTAGTTTGGTTTAGTTTAGTCTCGTTAAGTTTAGTTTAGTTTATTTTATAGTTTAGTTTAGTTTTGTTTATAGTTTAGTTTGCAGTTTAGTATAGTTTAGTTTAGTTTAATTTAGTTTAGGTTAAGTAAGTTTAGGTTAGGTTAGTTTAGTTTAGTTTACTTTATGTTAGGTTAGGTTAGTTTACTTTTGTTTGGTTTTGTTTATAGTTTAGTTTAATTTATTTTATAATTTACTTTATAGTTTAGTTTAGTTCAGTTTGTAGTTTAATTTAGTTCAGTTTAGTTTAGTTTAGTTTAGTTCATTTAGGTGGGATAGGTTAGGTTAGGTTAGGTTAGGTTAGTTTAGTTTAGTTTAAAATATAGTATATTTAGTTTATAGATTAGTTCATAGTTTTGTTTAATTTAGTTTAGTTTAGTTTAGTTTAGGTTAGGTTAGAGTAGTTTATTTTAGTTTAGTTTAGTTTAGGTTAGAATAGGTTAGGTTAGTAAAGTTTAGTTTAGTTTAAATGAATTTAATTTAGTTTTGTTTAGTTTAGTTTAGGTTAGGTTAGGTTAGTTTAGTTTAGTATAGGTTAGGTTAAGTTAGATTAGGGCAGTTTAGTTTATAATTTAGTTTAGTTTAGTTTAGTTTATAGTGTAGTTTATACTTTAGTTTATATTTTAGTTTATAGTTTAGTTTAGTTTAGTGCAGTTTAGTTTGGTTTAGTTTTATTTAGTTTAGTTTAAATTAGTTTCGTTTAGGTTAGGTTATGTTAGATTAGGTTAGATTAGGTAAGCTTAGTTTAGTTTAGTTTAGTTTAGGTTAGGTTAGGTTAGGTTAGTTAAGTTCAGTTTAGTTTAGTTTAGTTTATAGTTTAGTTCAGTTTAGTTTATAGCTTAGTTTATAGTTTAGTTTAGTTTATAGTTTAATTTATAGTTAAGTTTATTTTAGTTTAGTTTAATTTAGTTTAGTTTAGTTTATTTTAGGGTATATTATGTTAGGTTAGGTTAGGTTAGTTTAGTTTATAGTTTAATATATAGTTGAGTTTAATTTATAGTTTAGTTTAGTTTATAATAATTTAGTTTTGGTTAAGTTAGGATAGGTTAGTTTAGTTTAGTTTAGTTTAGGTTAGGTTTCGTTAGGTTAAGTTAGTTTAGGTTAGTTTAGATTAGTATAGTTTAGTTTAGGTTATAGTTTAGTTTACTTTAGTTTATTATTTAATTTAGTGTAGTTTAGTTTATAGTCTCGTTTATAGTATAGTTTTGTTTAGTTTAGTTTTTTTTTAGTTTAGCTTATATTAGTTTAGTTTGTCTTAGGTTAGGTTAGGTTAGGTGAGATTAGTTTAATTTAGTTTAGTTTAATTTAGTTTATTTTAGTTTATAGTTTAGTTTAGTTTAGTTTATAGTTCAATTTATAGTTTAGTTGAGTTTAGTAAATAGTTTAGGTTATCGTTTAGTTTAGTTTAGGTTAGTTTAGGTTAGGTTAAGTTAGGTTAGGTTAGTTTAGATTAGTTTATTTTAATTTAGTTTAGTTTATAGTTTAGTTTATTTTACTTTATAGTTTAATTTAGTTTAGTTTAGTTTAGTGTAGTGTAGTTTAGTTTAGGTTAGGTTAGATTAGGTTAATTTAGTTTAGTTTAGGTTAGGTTAGGTAAATTTAATTTAGTTTAGTTTGGTTTAGTTTAATTTATAGTTTATTTTGTAGTTTTGTTTATAGTTTAGTTTAGTTTATAGTTTAGTTTAGTTTAATTTAGGTTAGGTTAGGTAATTTTTTTTTAGTTTAGTTTAGGTTAGGTTAGACTAATTTACTTTAATATAGTTTATTTTAGTTTATTTTAGTTTAGTTTATAGTTTAGTTTAGTTTATAGTTTAGTTTACAATTTAGTTTTGTTTAGTTTAGTTTAGTTTGGGTTAAGTTAGGTTAGTTTAGTTTAGTTTAGTTTATAGTTTACTTTAGTTTAGTTTACAGTTTAGTTTATCCTTTAGTTTATAGTGCTGTTTATAGTTTAGTTTAATTTAGTGTAGTTTAGTTTCGTTTAGTTTAGTATAGTTTTGTTTACTTTAGGTTAGATGAGATTATGTTAGGTTAGGTTAGCTTACTTTAGTTTAGTTTAGTTTAGTTTAGGTTAGGTTAGGTTAGGTAGGTTTAGTTAACTTTGGTTTAGTTTAGTTTAGTTTAGTTTATAGTTTAGTTTATAGTTATGTTTAGTTTAGTTTATAGTTTAATTTATAATTTAGTTTAGTTTAGTTTAGTTTAATTTATTTTAGTTTAGAGTAGGTTAGGTTAGGTTAGTTTAGTTTAGTTTAGATTAGGTTAGGTTAGGTTATGTTAGGGTAGTTAAGTTTAGTTTAGTTGAATTTAGTTTATAGTTTAATTTATAGTTTAGTTTAGTTTTCTTTATAGTATAGTTTAGTTAATTTATAGTTTAATTTACTTTAGTTTAGTCTAGTTTAATTTAGTTTACTTTAGTTTATAGTTTTGTTTATAGTTTAGTTTAGTTTACGTTCGGTTGGGTTAGTTTAGTTTAGTTTAGTTTAGGTTAGGTTAGGTTAAGTTAGGTTAGTTTAGTTTAGTTTATTTTAATTTTAGTTTAATTTAGTTTATATTTTAGTTTATAGTTTAGTTTAATTTAGTTTATAGTTTAATTTAGTTTTGTTTAGTTTAGTTTAATTTGGGTTAATTTAGTTTAGATTAGGTTAGGTTAGGTTACGTTAGGTTAGTTTAGTTTAGTATAGTATAGTTTAGTTTAAAATATAGTATCTTTAGTTTATATTTTAGTTCATAGTTTAGTTTAGTTTAGTATAGTTTAGTTTAGTTTAGGTTAGGTTAGATTAGTTTAGGTTAGTGTAGTTTAGTTTAGTTTAGTTTATAGTTTATTTTAGTTTATAGTTTAATTTATATTTTAGTTTATATTTTAGTTTATAGTTTAGTTTAGTTTAGTGTAGTTTAGTTTGGTTTAGCGTTGTTTAGTTTAGTTTATTTTAGTTTAGTTTCGTTTAGGTTAGGTTATGTTAGATTAGGTTAGGTGTGGTAAGCTTAGTTTATTTTAGTTTAGTTTAGGTTCGGTTAGTTAAGTTTCGTTTAGTTTAGTTTAGTTAAGATTAGTTTAGTTTATAGTTTAGTTCAGTTTGGTTTATAGCTAACTTTATTGTTTAGTTTAGTTTAGTTTATAGTTTAATTTATAGTTAAGTTTAGTTTATTTTAGTTTAATTTAGATTAGCTTAGATGAGTTTAGTTTAAATTAGTTAATTTTAGGGTAGCTTATGTTCGGTTTGGTTAGGTTAGTTTAGTTTATAGTTTAATTTATAGTTTAGTTTGGTTTATAGTTTAGTTTATAGTTTAGTTTAGTTTAGTTTATAATAGTTTAGTTTAGTTAATGTTAGGTTAGGTTAGGTTTATTTAGTTTAGTTGAGTTTAATTTAGTTTAGTTTAGTTTTGTTTATAGTTTAATTTATAGTTTAATTTAGTTTAGTTTAGTTGAATTTGGTTTAGTTTAGTTTATAGTTTTGTTTATAGTTTAGTTTGTAGTTTAGTAAATTTAGTTTAGTTTAGGTTAAGTTATGTTAGGTTCGTTTTGTTTAATTTAGTTTAGATTAGGTTACGTTAGATTAGGTTAGGGTAGTTAAGTTTAGTTTAGTTCAATTAAGTTTATAGTTTAATTTATAGTTTAGTTTAGTTTACTTTATAGTTTAGTTTAGTTAATTTATAGTTTAATTTACTTTAGTTTAGTCTAGTTTAATTTAGTTTGCTTTAGTTTATAGTTTAGTTTAGTTTAGCTTAGTTTAGTTTAGGTTAATTTATGTTAGGTTAGTTTAGTTTAGTTTAGTTTGGGTTAAGTTGGGTTAGTTTAGTTTAGTTTAGGTTAGGTTAGGTTAAGTTAGGTTAGTTGAGTTTAGTATAGTTTAGTTTAGTTTAGTTAGTTTAGGTTAGGTTAGGTTAGAGTAGTTTAGGTTAGGTTAGGATATGATAGGTTAGTGCAGTTTAATTTAATTTAGTTTAGTTTAGTTGAATTTAATTTATTTTAGTTAGGTCAGTTTAGGTAAGTTAGGTTAGTTTAGTTTAGTATAGGTTAGGTTAGGTAAGTTTAATTCAGTATAGTTTAGTTTAGTTTATAGTTTAATTTATAGTTTTGTTTGTAGTTAATTTAGTTTAGTTTATTGAGTTTAGTTTAGTTTATTGAGTTTAGTTTAGTTTAGTTGAGTTTAGGTTAGGTTAGGTTAGGTTAGGTTAGATTGGTTTAGTTTAGGATAGGTTACGTTAGATTAGGTTAGTTTAGTTTAGTATAATTTAGTTTAGTTTAAAATATATTATCTTTAGTTTATAGTTTAGTTCATAGTTATGTTTAGTTTAGTTTAGTGTAGGTTAGGTTAGAGTAGTTTAGTTTAGTTTAGGTTAGGTTAGAATAGGTTAGATCAGTGTAGTTTAATTTAGTTTAGTTTAGTTGAATTTAATTTAGTTATGTTTAGTTTTGTTTAGCTTAGGTTATTTTAGTTTAGTTTAGTATAGGTTAGGTTAATTTAGGTTATCTTAGTTTAGTTTATAGTTTAGTTTAGTTTAGTTTATAGTGTAGTTTATACTTTAGTTTATATTTTAGTTTATAGTTTAATTTAGTTTAGTGTAGATTAGTTTGGTTTCGTTTTGTTTAGTTTAGTATAGTTTATTTTATAGTTTAAATAAGTTTTTTTATAGTTTAGTTTGCAGTTTAGTATAGCTAAGTTCAGTTTAATTTAGTTTTGCTAAGTTTAGTTTAGTTTAGTTTAGTTTATAGTTTAATTTATAATTTAGTTTTGTTTGGTTTAGTTTAATTTAGTTTAGGTTAGGTTAGGTTAGGTTAGTTTAATTTAGTTGAGTTTAATTTAGTTTAATTTAGTTTATAGTTTAATTTATAGTTTAGTTTAGTTTACTTTATAGTTTAATTTAGTTAATTTATAGTTTAATTTAGTTTAGTTTAGTTTAGTTTAATTTAGTTTCGTTCAGTTTACAGTTTTGTTTATAGTTTAGCTTAGTTTAGTTTAGTTTAGTTTAGTTCAGGTTAAGATATGTTACGTTAGTTTAGTTTAGTTTAGTTTACTTAAGGTTCGGTTAGGTAAGGTTAAGTTAGGTTAATTTAGTTTAATTGAGTTTAGTTTAGTTTATATTAGGTTAAGTAAGATTAGGTTAGGTTAGTTTAGGTTAGTTTAGTTTTGTTTATGGTTTAGTTTAGTTTAGTTTATAGTTTAGTTTATATATTAGTTAGTTTAGTTTAATGTTTAATTTAGTTCAGTTTAGTTTAGTTCAGTTTAGTTTAATTTAGGTTAATTTAGTTTAGTTTAGTTTAGTTTAGTTTAGGTTAGGTTAAGTTAGGTTAGGTTAGGTTAGTTTAGTTTAGAATGGTTTAGTTTAGTTTAAAATATAGTATCTTTAGTTTATAGTTTAGTTCATAGTTTTCTTTAGATTAGTTTAGTTTAGGTTAGGTTAGAGTAGTTTAGTTTAGTTTATTTTATAGTTTAGTTTAGTTTTGTTTATAGTTTAGTTTGCAGTTTAGTATAGTTTAGTTTAGTTTAATTTAGTTTAGGTTAAGTAAGTTTAGGTTAGGTTAGTTTAGTTTTGTTTACTTTATGTTAGGTTAGGTTAGTTTACTTTTGTTTGGTTTTGTTTATAGTTTAGTTTAATTTATTTTATAATTTAGTTTATAGTTTAGTTTAGTTCGGTTTGTAGTTTAATTTAGTTCAGTTTAGTTTAGTTTAGTTTAGTTCATTTAGGTTGGGATAGGTTAGGTTAAGTTAGGTTAGGTTAGTTTAGTTTAGTTTAAAATATAGTATATTTAGTTTATAGTTTAGTTCATAGTTTTGTTTAATTTAGTTTAGTTTAGTTTAGGTTAGGTTAGAGTAGTTTATTTTAGTTTAGTTTAGTTTAGGTTAGGTTAGGTTAGTTTAGTTTAGTATAGGTTAGGTTAAGTTAGATTAGGGCAGTTTAGTTTATAGTTTAGTTTAGTTTAGTTTAGTTTATAGTGTAGTTTATACTTTAGTTTATATTTTAGTTTATAGTTTAGTTTAGTGTAGTTTATTTTGGTTTAGTTTTATTTAGTTTAGTTTAAATTAGTTTCGTTTAGGTTAGGTTATGTTAGATTAGGTTAGATTAGGTAAGCTTAGTTTAGTTTAGTTTAGTTTAGGTTAGGTTAGGTTAGGTTAGGTTAGTTAAGTTCAGTTTAGTTTAGTTTAGTTAAGTTTAGTATAGTTTATAGTTTAGTTCAGTTTAGTTTATAGCTTAGTTTATAGTTTAGTTTAGTTTATAGTTTAATTTATAGTTAAGTTTATTTTAGTTTAGTTTAATTTAGTTTAGTTTAGTTTATTTTAGGGTATATTATGTTAGGTTAGGTTAGGTAGTTTAGTTTATAGTTTAATATATAGTTGAGTTTAGTTTATAGTTTAGTTTAGTTTATAATAATTTAGTTTAGGTTAAGTTAGGATAGGTTAGTTTAGTTTAGTTTAGTTTAGGTTAGGTTTCGTTAGGTTAAGTTAGGTTAGGTTAGTTTAGATTAGTATAGTTTAGTTTAGGTTATAGTTTAGTTTACTTTAGTTTATTATTTAATTTAGTGTAGTTTAGTTTATAGTCTCGTTTATAGTATAGTTTTGTTTAGTTTAGTTTTTTTTTAGTTTAGCTTATATTAGTTTAGTTTGTCTTAGGTTAGGTTAGGTTAGGTGAGATTAGTTTAATTTAGTTTAGTTTAATTTAGTTTAGTTTAGTTTATAGTTTAGTTTAGTTTAGTTTATAGTTCAATTTATAGTTTAGTTGAGTTTAGTTTATAGTTTAGGTTATCGTTTAGTTTAGTTTAGGTTAGTTTAGGTTAGGTTAAGTTAGGTTAGGTTAGTTTAGATTAGTTTATTTTAATTTAGTTTAGTTTATAGTTTAGTTTATTTTACTTTATAGTTTAATTTAGTTTAGTTTAGTTTAGTGTAGTGTAGTTTAGTTTAGGTTAGGTTAGATTAGGTTAATTTAGTTTAGTTTAGGTTAGGTTAGGTAAGTTTAATTTAGTTTAGTTTGGTTTAGTTTAATTTATAGTTTATTTTGTAGTTTTGTTTATAGTTTAGTTTAGTTTATAGTTTAGTTTAGTTTAATTTAGGTTAGGTTAGGTAATTTTTTTTTAGTTTAGTTTAGGTTAGGTTAAGTTAATTTACTTTAATATAGTTTATTTTAGTTTATTTTAGTTTAGTTTATAGTTTAGTTTAGTTTATAGTTTAGTTTACAATTTAGTTTAGTTTAGTTTAGTTTAGTTTGGGTTAAGTTAGGTTAGTTTAGTTTAGTTTAGTTTATAGTTTACTTTAGTTTAGTTTACAGTTTAGTTTATCCTTTATTTTATAGTGTAGTTTATAGTTTAGTTTAATTTAGTGTAGTTTAGTTTGGTTTAGTTTAGTATAGTTTTGTTTACTTTAGGTTAGATGAGATTATGTTAGGTTAGGTTAGCTTACTTTAGTTTAGTTTAGTTTAGGTTAGGTTAGGTTAGGTAGGTTTAGTTAACTTTGGTTTAGTTTAGTTTAGTTTAGTTAATAGTTTAGTTTATAGTTATGTTTAGTTTAGTTTATAGTTTAATTTATAATTTAGTTTAGTTTAGTTTAGTTTAATTTAATTTAGTTTAGAGTAGGTTAGGTTAGGTTAGTTTAGTTTAGTTTAGATTAGGTTAGGTTAGGTTATGTTAGGGTAGTTAAGTTTAGTTTAGTTGAATTTAGTTTATAGTTTAATTTATAGTTTAGTTTAGTTTTCTTTATAGTATAGTTTAGTTAATTTATAGTTTAATTTACTTTAGTTTAGTCTAGTTTAATTTAGTTTACTTTAGTTTATAGTTTGATTTATAGTTTAGTTTAGCTTAGTTTAGTTTAGGTTAATTTATGTTAGGTTAGTTTAGTTTAGTTTAGTTTAGGTTCGGTTGGGTTAGTTTAGTTTAGTTTAGGTTAGGTTAGGTTAAGTTAGGTTAGTTTAGTTTAGTTTAGTTTATTTTAATTTTAGTTTAATTTAGTTTATATTTTAGTTTATAGTTTAGTTTAATTTAGTTTATAGTTTAATTTAGTTTTGTTTAGTTTAGTTTAATTTGGGTTAATTTAGTTTAGATTAGGTTAGGTTAGGTTACGTTAGGTTAGTTTAGTTTAGTATAGTATAGTTTAGTTTAAAATATAGTATCTTTAGTTTATATTTTAGTTCATAGTTTAGTTTAGTTTAGTATAGTTTAGTTTAGTTTAGGTTAGGTTAGATTAGTTTAGGTTAGTGTAGTTTAGTTTAGTTTAGTTTAGTTGAATTTAATTTAGTTTATTTTAGTTTAGTTTAGTATAGGTTAGGTTATGTTACGTTAGGTTAGTTTAGTTAAGTTTAGTTTAGTTTAGTTTATAGTTTAGTTTAGTTTATAGTTTAATTTATACTTTAGTTTATATTTTAGTTTATAGTTTAGTTTAGTTTAGTGTAGTTTAGTTTGGTTTAGCTTTGTTTAGTTTAGTTTAGTTTAGTTTAGTTTCGTTTAGGTTAGGTTATGTTAGATTAGGTTAGGTGTGGTAAGCTTAGTTTAGTTTAGTTTAGTTTAGGTTCGGTTAGTTAAGTTTCGTTTAGTTTAGTTTAGTTAAGATTAGTTTAGTTTATAGTTTAGTTCAGTTTGGTTTATAGCTAACTTTATTGTTTAGTTTAGTTTAGTTTATAGTTTAATTTATAGTTAAGTTTAGTTTATTTTAGTTTAATTTAGATTAGCTTAGATGAGTTTAGTTTAAATTAGTTCATTTTAGGGTAGCTTATGTTCGGTTTGGTTAGGTTAGTTTAGTTTACAGTTTAATTTATAGTTTAGTTTGGTTTATAGTTTAGTTTATAGTTTAGTTTAGTTTAGTTTAGTTTATAATAGTTTAGTTTAGTTAATGTTAGGTTAGGTTAGGTTTATTTAGTTTAGTTGAGTTTAATTTAGTTTAGTTTAGTTTTGTTTATAGTTTAATTTATAGTTTAATTTAGTTTAGTTTAGTTGAATTTGGTTTAGTTTAGTTTATAGTTTTGTTTATAGTTTAGTTTGTAGTTTAGTAAATTTAGTTTAGTTTAGGTTAAGTTATGTTAGGTTCGTTTTGTTTAATTTAGTTTAGATTAGGTTACGTTAGATTAGGTTAGGGTAGTTAAGTTTAGTTTAGTTCAATTAAGTTTATAGTTTAATTTATAGTTTAGTTTAGTTTACTTTATAGTTTAGTTTAGTTAATTTATAGTTTAATTTACTTTAGTTTAGTCTAGTTTAATTTAGTTTGCTTTAGTTTATAGTTTAGTTTAGTTTAACTTAGTTTAGTTTAGGTTAATTTATGTTAGGTTAGTTTAGTTTAGTTTAGTTTAGGTTAGGTTATGTTAGTTTAGTTTAGTTTAGGTTACGTTAGGTTAAGTTAGGTTAGTTGAGTTTAGTATAGTTTAGTTTAGTTTAGTTAGTTTAGGTTAGGTTAGGTTAGGTTAGAGTAGTTTAGGTTAGGTTAGGATATGATAGGTTAGTGCAGTTTAATTTAATTTAGTTTTGTTTAGTTGAATTTATTTTATTTTAGTTAGGTCAGTTTAGGTAAGTTAGGTTAGTTTAGTTTAGTATAGGTTAGGTTAGGTAAGTTTAATTCAGTATAGTTTAGTTTAGTTTATAGTTTAATTTATAGTTTTGTTTGTAGTTAATTTAGTTTAGTTTATTGAGTTTAGTTTAGTTTAGTTGAGTTTAGGTTAGGTTAGGTTAGGTTAGGTTAGATTGGTTTAGTTTAGGATAGGTTACGTTAGATTAGGTTAGTTTAGTTTAGTATAATTTAGTTTAGTTTAAAATATATTATCTTTAGTTTATAGTTTAGTTCATAGTTATGTTTAGTTTAGTTTAGTGTAGGTTAGGTTAGAGTAGTTTAGTTTAGTTTAGGTTAGGTTAGAGTAGGTTAAATCAGTGTAGTTTAATTTAGTTTAGTTTAGTTGAATTTAATTTAGTTATGTTTAGTTTTGTTTAGCTTAGGTTATTTTAGTTTAGTTTAGTATAGGTAGGTTAATTTAGGTTATCTTAGTTTAGTTTATAGCTTAGTTTAGTTTAGTTTATAGTGTAGTTTATACTTTAGTTTATATTTTAGTTTATAGTTTAGTTTAGTTTAGTGTAGATTAGTTTGGTTTAGTTTTGTTTAGTTTAGTATAGTTTATTTTATAGTTTAAATAAGTTTTTTTTATAGTTTAGTTTGCAGTTTAGTATAGCTAAGTTCAGTTTAATTTAGTTTTGCTAAGTTTAGTTTAGTTTAGTTTAGTTTATAGTTTAATTTATAATTTAGTTTTGTTTAGTTTAGTTTAATTTAGTTTAGGTTAGGTTAGGTTAGGTTAGTTTAATTTAGTTGAGTTTAATTTAGTTTAATTTAGTTTATAGTTTAATTTATAGTTTAGTTTAGTTTACTTTATAGTTTAGTTTAGTTAATTTATAGTTTAATTTAGTTTAGTTTAGTTTAGTTTAATTTAGTTTCGTTCAGTTTACAGTTTTGTTTATAGTTTAGCTTAGTTTAGTTTAGTTTAGTTTAGTTCAGGTTAAGATATGTTTGGTTAGTTTAGTTTAGTTTAGTTTAGTTAAGGTTCGGTTAGGTTAATTTAGTTTAATTAAGTTTAGTTTAGTTTATATTAGGTTAAGTAAGATTAGGTTAGGTTTGTTTAGGTTAGTTTAGTTTTGTTTATAGTTTAGTTTAGTTTAGTTTATAGTTTAGTTTATATATTAGTTAGTTTAGTTTAATGTTTAATTTAGTTCAGTTTAGTTTAGTTCAGTTTAGTTTAATTTAGGTTAATTTAGTTTAGTTTAGTTTAGTTTAGGTTAGGTTAAGTTAGGTTAGGTTAGGTTAGTTTAGTTTAGAATGGTTTAGTTTAGTTTAAAATATAGTATCTTTAGTTTATAGTTTAGTTCATAGTTTTCTTTAGATTAGTTTAGTTTAGGTTAGGTTAGAGTAGTTTAGTTTAGTTTAGTTTAGGTTAGATTAGGTTAGGTTAGTGTAGTTTAGTTTAATTTAGTTTAGTTGAATTTAATTTAGTTTAGTTTAGTTTAGTTTAGGTTAGGTTATGTTTGTTTAGGTTACATAAGTTTAGGTTAGTGTAGTTTAGTATAGTTTAGTTTAGTTTGTAGTTTAGTATAGTTTAGTGTAGTTTAGTTTGGTTTAGTAACTGTTAGGTTAGGTTAGTTCAGTTTCGTTTAGGTTAGGTTATGTTAGATTAGGTTAGGTTAGGTTAGCTTAGTTTAGTTTAGTTTAGTTTCGGTTAGGTTGGATTAGGTTAGGTTACTTAAGTTCAGTTTAGTTTAGTTTAGTTAAGTATAATTTAGTTTATAGTTTAGTTCAGTTTAGTTTATAGCTTAGTTTATAGCTTAGTTTAGTTCATAGTTTAATTTATATTTAAGTTTAGTTTAGTTTAATTTAGTTTAGCTTAGTTTAGTTTAGTTTAGTTTAGGGTAGGTTATGTTAGGTTAGGTTAGGTTAGTATAGTTTATAGTTTAATTTATAGTTTACCTTAGTTTATAGTTTAGTTTATAATAGTTTATTTTAGTTTAGTTTAGGTTAGGTTAGGATAGTTTAGTTTAGTTTAGTTTAAGTTAGGTTAGGCTAGGTTATGTTATGTTAGGTTAGTTTAGATTAGTTTAGTTTAGTTTAGTTTATAGTTTAGTTTACTTTAGTTTATTATTTAATTTAGTTTAGTTTAGTTTATAGTTTCGTTTATTATTTAGTTTGGTTTAATTTAGTTTGATTTAGTTTACCTTAGATTAGTTGAGTTAGTTTTAGGTTAGGTTAGGTTAGGTTAGGTAAGGTTAGTTTAGTTTAGTTTAGTTTAATTTAGTTTAGTTTAGTTTATAGTTTAGTTTAATTTAGTTTATAGTTCAATTTATTGTTTAGTTTAGTTTATAGTTTAGTTTATCGTTTAGTTTAGTTTAGTTTAGTATAGTTTATTTTAGTTTAGGTTAGAGTAGGTTAGTTTAGATTAGTTTAGTTTAGTGTAGTTTAGGTTTGGTTAAGTTAGGTTATTTTGTTTAGTTTAGTTTAGTTTAGTTTAGTTTATAGTTTAGTTTATAGTTTAGTTTAGATTAGTGTAGTTTAGTTTGGTTTAGTTTATTTTATTTTAGTTTAGTTTAGTTTCGTTTAGCTTAGGTTATGTTATATTAGGTTAGCTTAGGTTTGCTTAGTTTACCCTAGTTTAGTTTAGGTTAGGTAAGGTTAGAATAGGTTAGTTAAATTTAGTTTATTTTGTTTAGTTTAGTTAGGTTTAGTTTAGTTTATAGTTTAGTTTAGTTTAGTTTATAGTTTAGTTTAGATTATAATTTAATTTATAGTTTAGTTTAGTTTAGTTTAGTTTAGTTTAATTTAGTTTAGCTTTCTTTAGTTTCGTTTAGATTACTTTAGTTTAGGATACGTTAGGTTAGGTTAGTTTAGTTTAGTTTAGTTTAATTTAGGTTAATTTAGTTTAGTTTAGTTTAGTTTAGGTTAGGTTAGGTTAGGTTGGTTTAGTTTAGTATAATTGAGTTTAGTTTAAAATAGTGTATCTTTAGTTTATAGTTTAGTTCATAGTTTTGTTTAGTTTAGTTTAGTGTAGGTTAGGTTAGAGTAGTTTAGTTTAGTTTAGTTTAGTTTAGGTTAGAATAGGTTAGATCAGTGTAGTTTAATTTAGTTTAGTTTAGTTGAATTTAATTTAGTTTTGTTTAGTTTAGTTTAGGTTAGGTTATTTTAGTTTAGTTTAGTATAGGTTAGGTTAATTGAGGTTATCTTAGTTTAGTTTATAGTTTAGTTTAATTTAGTTTATAGTGTAGTTTATACTTTAGTTTATATTTTAGTTTATAGTTTAGTTTAGTTTATAATATTTTAGTTTAGGTTAGGTTAGGTTAGTTAAGTTTAGTTTAGTCTATAGTTTAGTTCAGTTTAGTTTAGAGCTTAGTTTATAGTTTAGTTTAGTTTAGTTTAGTTTAATTGAGTTTAGCTTACTTTAGTTTACAATTTAGTTTACTTTAGTTTGTTATTTAATTTAGTTATGTTTAGTTTATAGTTTCGTTTATAGTTTAGTTTGGTTTAGTTTAGTTTAATTTAGTTAAGCTTAGATTAGTTTAGTTTGTTTTAGGTTAGGTAAAGTTAGGTGAGGTTAGTATAATTTTGATGAGTTTAATTTAGTTTAGTATAGTTTATACTTTAGTTTAGTTTACTTTAGTTTATAGTTCAATTTATAGTTTAGTTTAATTTATAGTTTAGTTTATAGTTTTTTTTATAGTTTAGTTTAGTTTATTTTATAGTTTAATTTAGTTTAGTTTAGTTTAATTTAGGTTAGGTTAGTTTAGTTTAGTTTAGGTTAGGTTAGGTTACGTTAGGTTAATTTAGTTTAGTATAGTTTGGTTTATTTTAGTTTAGTTTATAGTTTAGTTTTCAGTTTTATTTAATTTAGTTTAGTTTGGTTTTTAGTTTAGTTTAGTTTAGTTTACAGTTTAGTTTATTCTTTAGTTTATAGTTTAGTTTATAGTTTAGTTTAGTTCAGTTTATAATTCATTTTATAAATTAGTTTAGATTATAGTTTAATTTATAGTTTAGTTTTGTTTTGTATAATTTAGTTTAGCTTTATTTAGTTTCGTTTAGTTTACTTTAGTTTAGTGTATGCTTAAGTTAGGTTAGGTTAGTTTAGTTTAGTTTAGTTTAGGTTAGGTTACCTTATGTTAGGTTAGGTTAGGTTAGGTTAAGTTAAGTTAGGTTAGGTTAGTTTAGAATAATTTAGTTTAGTATAATTTAGTTTACAGTTTAGTTAAGTTTAGTTTATAGTTTAATTTAGTTTAGTTTAGTTTAGTTAATTTTAGTTTATAGTTTAGTTTATAGTTTAGTTTGTAGTTTACTTTAGTTTAGTTTAGTTTAGGTTAAGTTATGCTAGGTTCGTTTAGTTTAGTTTAGATTAGGTTAGGTTAGGTTAGGTTAGGTTAGGGTAGTTTAGTTTACTTTAGTTGAATTTAGTTTAGTTTAGTTCAGTATAGGTTACATTAGGTTAGGTTACTTTGTTTTAGTTTAGGTTAGCTTATGTTAGATTAGGTTAGGTTAGCTTGGTTTAGTTGAGTTTAGTTAAGTTTAGTATATTTTATACTTTAGTTTAGTTTATTTAGCTAATAGTGTAGTTTAGTTTAGTTTATAGTTTAGTATAGTTTGTTTAGTTTAATTTTGGTTTAGTTTAGTTCAGTATAGGTTACATTAGGTTAGGTTACTTTGTTTTAGTTTAGGGTAGGTTATGTTAGGTTAGGTTAGTTTAGTTTAGTTTAGTTTAGGTTAGGTTAGGTTAGGTTAGTTTAGTTTAGTTGAGTTTAATTTAGTTTAGTTTAGTTTATAGTTTATTATAGTTTAGTTTATAGTTTAGTTTACTTTAGGTTAGATTAGGTTATGTTAAGTAAGGTTAGGTTATGTTAGGTTAGTTTAGTTTAGTTTAGTTTATGTTAGGTTAGGTTAGTTTAGTTTTGTTTAGTTATGTTTATAGTTTAGTTTAGTTTAGTTTATAGTTTAGTTTATAGTTTAGTTTAATTTAGTTTAGTTTAGTTTAGTTTAATTTAGGTCAATTTAGTTTACTTAATTTAGTTTAGGTTAGGTTAGGTTAGGTTAGTTTAGTTTAGTATAGTTAAGTTTAGTATAAAATATATTATCTTTAGTCTATAGTATAGTTCATAGTTTTGTTTAGTTTAGTTTAGTTTAGGTTAGGTTAGAGTAGTTTAGTTAGTTTAGTTTAGTTTAGGTTAGATTAAGTTAGGTTAGTGTAGTTTAGTTTAGTTTAGTTTAGTTGAATTTAATTTAGTTTATTTAGTTTAGCTTAGTATAGGTTAGGTTATGTTAGGTTAGGTTAGTTTAGTTTAGTTTATGTTGGGTTATGTTAGATTAGATTAGGTTAGGATAGTTTGGTTTAGTTTAGTTTATACTTTAGTTTAGTTTAGTTTAGTTTATAGTTTAGTTTAGTTTTGTTTATAGTTTAGTTTATAGTTAAGTATAGTTTAGTTTAGTTTCATTTAGTTTAGGTAAGTTTAGTTAAGTTTAGTTGGTTTAGTTTAGTTTTGGGTAGGTTATGTTAGGTTAGGTTAGGTTAGTTTAGTTTAATTTTGGTTTGGTTAGGTTAGGTTAGGTTAGTTTAGTTTAGTTGAGTTTAGTTTAGTTTAAATTAAGTTAAGTAAGATTAGGTTAGGTGGTTAGGTTAGGTTAGTTTAGTTTTGTTTTGGTTTAGTTTAGTTTAGTTTAGTTTAATTTAGGTTAATTTAGTTTAGTTTAGTTTAGGTTAGATTAAGTTAGGTTAGGTTAGGTTAGTTTAGTTTAGTATAGTTTAGTTTATTTTAAAATATAGTATCTTTAGTTTATAGTTTAGTTCATAATTTTCTTTAGATTAGATTAATTTTGGTTAGGTTAGAGTACTTTAGTTTAGTTTAGTTTAGTTTAGTTTAGGTTAGATTAGGTTAGGTTAGTGTAGTTTAGTTTAATTTAATTTACTTAAATTTAATTTAGTTTAGTTTAGTTTAGTTTAGGTTAGGTTAGCTTTGTTTAGGTTAGATTAGGTTAGGTTAGTGTAGTTTAGTTTAGTTTAATTTATAGTTTAGTTTAGTTTACTTTATAGTTTAGTTTAGTTAATTTATAGTTTAATTTAGTTTAGTTTAGTTTAGTTTAATTTAGTTTCGTTCAGTTTACAGTTTTGTTTATAGTTTAGCTTAGTTTAGTTTAGTTTAGTTTAGTTCAGGTTAAGATATGTTACGTTAGTTTAGTTTAGTTTAGTTTACTTAAGGTTCGGTTAGGTAAGGTTAAGTTAGGTTAATTTAGTTTAATTGAGTTTAGTTTAGTTTATATTAGGTTAAGTAAGATTAGGTTAGGTTAGTTTAGGTTAGTTTAGTTTTGTTTATAGTTTAGTTTAGTTTAGTTTATAGTTTAGTTTATATATTAGTTAGTTTAGTTTAATGTTTAATTTAGTTCAGTTTAGTTTAGTTCAGTTTAGTTTAATTTAGGTTAATTTAGTTTAGTTTAGTTTAGTTTAGTTTAGGTTAGGTTAAGTTAGGTTAGGTTAGGTTAGTTTAGTTTAGAATGGTTTAGTTTAGTTTAAAATATAGTATCTTTAGTTTATAGTTTAGTTCATAGTTTTCTTTAGATTAGTTTAGTTTAGGTTAGGTTAGAGTAGTTTAGTTTAGTTTATTTTATAGTTTAGTTTAGTTTTGTTTATAGTTTAGTTTGCAGTTTAGTATAGTTTAGTTTAGTTTAATTTAGTTTAGGTTAAGTAAGTTTAGGTTAGGTTAGTTTAGTTTTGTTTACTTTATGTTAGGTTAGGTTAGTTTACTTTTGTTTGGTTTTGTTTATAGTTTAGTTTAATTTATTTTATAATTTAGTTTATAGTTTAGTTTAGTTCGGTTTGTAGTTTAATTTAGTTCAGTTTAGTTTAGTTTAGTTTAGTTCATTTAGGTTGGGATAGGTTAGGTTAAGTTAGGTTAGGTTAGTTTAGTTTAGTTTAAAATATAGTATATTTAGTTTATAGTTTAGTTCATAGTTTTGTTTAATTTAGTTTAGTTTAGTTTAGGTTAGGTTAGAGTAGTTTATTTTAGTTTAGTTTAGTTTAGGTTAGGTTAGGTTAGTTTAGTTTAGTATAGGTTAGGTTAAGTTAGATTAGGGCAGTTTAGTTTATAGTTTAGTTTAGTTTAGTTTAGTTTATAGTGTAGTTTATACTTTAGTTTATATTTTAGTTTATAGTTTAGTTTAGTGTAGTTTATTTTGGTTTAGTTTTATTTAGTTTAGTTTAAATTAGTTTCGTTTAGGTTAGGTTATGTTAGATTAGGTTAGATTAGGTAAGCTTAGTTTAGTTTAGTTTAGTTTAGGTTAGGTTAGGTTAGGTTAGGTTAGTTAAGTTCAGTTTAGTTTAGTTTAGTTAAGTTTAGTATAGTTTATAGTTTAGTTCAGTTTAGTTTATAGCTTAGTTTATAGTTTAGTTTAGTTTATAGTTTAATTTATAGTTAAGTTTATTTTAGTTTAGTTTAATTTAGTTTAGTTTAGTTTATTTTAGGGTATATTATGTTAGGTTAGGTTAGGTTAGTTTAGTTTATAGTTTAATATATAGTTGAGTTTAGTTTATAGTTTAGTTTAGTTTATAATAATTTAGTTTAGGTTAAGTTAGGATAGGTTAGTTTAGTTTAGTTTAGTTTAGGTTAGGTTTCGTTAGGTTAAGTTAGGTTAGGTTAGTTTAGATTAGTATAGTTTAGTTTAGGTTATAGTTTAGTTTACTTTAGTTTATTATTTAATTTAGTGTAGTTTAGTTTATAGTCTCGTTTATAGTATAGTTTTGTTTAGTTTAGTTTTTTTTTAGTTTAGCTTATATTAGTTTAGTTTGTCTTAGGTTAGGTTAGGTTAGGTGAGATTAGTTTAATTTAGTTTAGTTTAATTTAGTTTAGTTTAGTTTATAGTTTAGTTTAGTTTAGTTTATAGTTCAATTTATAGTTTAGTTGAGTTTAGTTTATAGTTTAGGTTATCGTTTAGTTTAGTTTAGGTTAGTTTAGGTTAGGTTAAGTTAGGTTAGGTTAGTTTAGATTAGTTTATTTTAATTTAGTTTAGTTTATAGTTTAGTTTATTTTACTTTATAGTTTAATTTAGTTTAGTTTAGTTTAGTTTAGTGTAGTGTAGTTTAGTTTAGGTTAGGTTAGATTAGGTTAATTTAGTTTAGTTTAGGTTAGGTTAGGTAAGTTTAATTTAGTTTAGTTTGGTTTAGTTTAATTTATAGTTTATTTTGTAGTTTTGTTTATAGTTTAGTTTAGTTTATAGTTTAGTTTAGTTTAATTTAGGTTAGGTTAGGTAATTTTTTTTTAGTTTAGTTTAGGTTAGGTTAAGTTAATTTACTTTAATATAGTTTATTTTAGTTTATTTTAGTTTAGTTTATAGTTTAGTTTAGTTTATAGTTTAGTTTACAATTTAGTTTAGTTTAGTTTAGTTTAGTTTGGGTTAAGTTAGGTTAGTTTAGTTTAGTTTAGTTTATAGTTTACTTTAGTTTAGTTTACAGTTTAGTTTATCCTTTATTTTATAGTGTAGTTTATAGTTTAGTTTAATTTAGTGTAGTTTAGTTTGGTTTAGTTTAGTATAGTTTTGTTTACTTTAGGTTAGATGAGATTATGTTAGGTTAGGTTAGCTTACTTTAGTTTAGTTTAGTTTAGGTTAGGTTAGGTTAGGTAGGTTTAGTTAACTTTGGTTTAGTTTAGTTTAGTTTAGTTAATAGTTTAGTTTATAGTTATGTTTAGTTTAGTTTATAGTTTAATTTATAATTTAGTTTAGTTTAGTTTAGTTTAATTTAATTTAGTTTAGAGTAGGTTAGGTTAGGTTAGTTTAGTTTAGTTTAGATTAGGTTAGGTTAGGTTATGTTAGGGTAGTTAAGTTTAGTTTAGTTGAATTTAGTTTATAGTTTAATTTATAGTTTAGTTTAGTTTTCTTTATAGTATAGTTTAGTTAATTTATAGTTTAATTTACTTTAGTTTAGTCTAGTTTAATTTAGTTTACTTTAGTTTATAGTTTGATTTATAGTTTAGTTTAGCTTAGTTTAGTTTAGGTTAATTTATGTTAGGTTAGTTTAGTTTAGTTTAGTTTAGGTTCGGTTGGGTTAGTTTAGTTTAGTTTAGGTTAGGTTAGGTTAAGTTAGGTTAGTTTAGTTTAGTTTAGTTTATTTTAATTTTAGTTTAATTTAGTTTATATTTTAGTTTATAGTTTAGTTTAATTTAGTTTATAGTTTAATTTAGTTTTGTTTAGTTTAGTTTAATTTGGGTTAATTTAGTTTAGATTAGGTTAGGTTAGGTTACGTTAGGTTAGTTTAGTTTAGTATAGTATAGTTTAGTTTAAAATATAGTATCTTTAGTTTATATTTTAGTTCATAGTTTAGTTTAGTTTAGTATAGTTTAGTTTAGTTTAGGTTAGGTTAGATTAGTTTAGGTTAGTGTAGTTTAGTTTAGTTTAGTTTAGTTGAATTTAATTTAGTTTATTTTAGTTTAGTTTAGTATAGGTTAGGTTATGTTACGTTAGGTTAGTTTAGTTAAGTTTAGTTTAGTTTAGTTTATAGTTTAGTTTAGTTTATAGTTTAATTTATACTTTAGTTTATATTTTAGTTTATAGTTTAGTTTAGTTTAGTGTAGTTTAGTTTGGTTTAGCTTTGTTTAGTTTAGTTTAGTTTAGTTTAGTTTCGTTTAGGTTAGGTTATGTTAGATTAGGTTAGGTGTGGTAAGCTTAGTTTAGTTTAGTTTAGTTTAGGTTCGGTTAGTTAAGTTTCGTTTAGTTTAGTTTAGTTAAGATTAGTTTAGTTTATAGTTTAGTTCAGTTTGGTTTATAGCTAACTTTATTGTTTAGTTTAGTTTAGTTTATAGTTTAATTTATAGTTAAGTTTAGTTTATTTTAGTTTAATTTAGATTAGCTTAGATGAGTTTAGTTTAAATTAGTTCATTTTAGGGTAGCTTATGTTCGGTTTGGTTAGGTTAGTTTAGTTTACAGTTTAATTTATAGTTTAGTTTGGTTTATAGTTTAGTTTATAGTTTAGTTTAGTTTAGTTTAGTTTATAATAGTTTAGTTTAGTTAATGTTAGGTTAGGTTAGGTTTATTTAGTTTAGTTGAGTTTAATTTAGTTTAGTTTAGTTTTGTTTATAGTTTAATTTATAGTTTAATTTAGTTTAGTTTAGTTGAATTTGGTTTAGTTTAGTTTATAGTTTTGTTTATAGTTTAGTTTGTAGTTTAGTAAATTTAGTTTAGTTTAGGTTAAGTTATGTTAGGTTCGTTTTGTTTAATTTAGTTTAGATTAGGTTACGTTAGATTAGGTTAGGGTAGTTAAGTTTAGTTTAGTTCAATTAAGTTTATAGTTTAATTTATAGTTTAGTTTAGTTTACTTTATAGTTTAGTTTAGTTAATTTATAGTTTAATTTACTTTAGTTTAGTCTAGTTTAATTTAGTTTGCTTTAGTTTATAGTTTAGTTTAGTTTAACTTAGTTTAGTTTAGGTTAATTTATGTTAGGTTAGTTTAGTTTAGTTTAGTTTAGGTTAGGTTATGTTAGTTTAGTTTAGTTTAGGTTACGTTAGGTTAAGTTAGGTTAGTTGAGTTTAGTATAGTTTAGTTTAGTTTAGTTAGTTTAGGTTAGGTTAGGTTAGGTTAGAGTAGTTTAGGTTAGGTTAGGATATGATAGGTTAGTGCAGTTTAATTTAATTTAGTTTTGTTTAGTTGAATTTATTTTATTTTAGTTAGGTCAGTTTAGGTAAGTTAGGTTAGTTTAGTTTAGTATAGGTTAGGTTAGGTAAGTTTAATTCAGTATAGTTTAGTTTAGTTTATAGTTTAATTTATAGTTTTGTTTGTAGTTAATTTAGTTTAGTTTATTGAGTTTAGTTTAGTTTAGTTGAGTTTAGGTTAGGTTAGGTTAGGTTAGGTTAGATTGGTTTAGTTTAGGATAGGTTACGTTAGATTAGGTTAGTTTAGTTTAGTATAATTTAGTTTAGTTTAAAATATATTATCTTTAGTTTATAGTTTAGTTCATAGTTATGTTTAGTTTAGTTTAGTGTAGGTTAGGTTAGAGTAGTTTAGTTTAGTTTAGGTTAGGTTAGAGTAGGTTAAATCAGTGTAGTTTAATTTAGTTTAGTTTAGTTGAATTTAATTTAGTTATGTTTAGTTTTGTTTAGCTTAGGTTATTTTAGTTTAGTTTAGTATAGGTAGGTTAATTTAGGTTATCTTAGTTTAGTTTATAGCTTAGTTTAGTTTAGTTTATAGTGTAGTTTATACTTTAGTTTATATTTTAGTTTATAGTTTAGTTTAGTTTAGTGTAGATTAGTTTGGTTTAGTTTTGTTTAGTTTAGTATAGTTTATTTTATAGTTTAAATAAGTTTTTTTTATAGTTTAGTTTGCAGTTTAGTATAGCTAAGTTCAGTTTAATTTAGTTTTGCTAAGTTTAGTTTAGTTTAGTTTAGTTTATAGTTTAATTTATAATTTAGTTTTGTTTAGTTTAGTTTAATTTAGTTTAGGTTAGGTTAGGTTAGGTTAGTTTAATTTAGTTGAGTTTAATTTAGTTTAATTTAGTTTATAGTTTAATTTATAGTTTAGTTTAGTTTACTTTATAGTTTAGTTTAGTTAATTTATAGTTTAATTTAGTTTAGTTTAGTTTAGTTTAATTTAGTTTCGTTCAGTTTACAGTTTTGTTTATAGTTTAGCTTAGTTTAGTTTAGTTTAGTTTAGTTCAGGTTAAGATATGTTTGGTTAGTTTAGTTTAGTTTAGTTTAGTTAAGGTTCGGTTAGGTTAATTTAGTTTAATTAAGTTTAGTTTAGTTTATATTAGGTTAAGTAAGATTAGGTTAGGTTTGTTTAGGTTAGTTTAGTTTTGTTTATAGTTTAGTTTAGTTTAGTTTATAGTTTAGTTTATATATTAGTTAGTTTAGTTTAATGTTTAATTTAGTTCAGTTTAGTTTAGTTCAGTTTAGTTTAATTTAGGTTAATTTAGTTTAGTTTAGTTTAGTTTAGGTTAGGTTAAGTTAGGTTAGGTTAGGTTAGTTTAGTTTAGAATGGTTTAGTTTAGTTTAAAATATAGTATCTTTAGTTTATAGTTTAGTTCATAGTTTTCTTTAGATTAGTTTAGTTTAGGTTAGGTTAGAGTAGTTTAGTTTAGTTTAGTTTAGGTTAGATTAGGTTAGGTTAGTGTAGTTTAGTTTAATTTAGTTTAGTTGAATTTAATTTAGTTTAGTTTAGTTTAGTTTAGGTTAGGTTATGTTTGTTTAGGTTACATAAGTTTAGGTTAGTGTAGTTTAGTATAGTTTAGTTTAGTTTGTAGTTTAGTATAGTTTAGTGTAGTTTAGTTTGGTTTAGTAACTGTTAGGTTAGGTTAGTTCAGTTTCGTTTAGGTTAGGTTATGTTAGATTAGGTTAGGTTAGGTTAGCTTAGTTTAGTTTAGTTTAGTTTCGGTTAGGTTGGATTAGGTTAGGTTACTTAAGTTCAGTTTAGTTTAGTTTAGTTAAGTATAATTTAGTTTATAGTTTAGTTCAGTTTAGTTTATAGCTTAGTTTATAGCTTAGTTTAGTTCATAGTTTAATTTATATTTAAGTTTAGTTTAGTTTAATTTAGTTTAGCTTAGTTTAGTTTAGTTTAGTTTAGGGTAGGTTATGTTAGGTTAGGTTAGGTTAGTATAGTTTATAGTTTAATTTATAGTTTACCTTAGTTTATAGTTTAGTTTATAATAGTTTATTTTAGTTTAGTTTAGGTTAGGTTAGGATAGTTTAGTTTAGTTTAGTTTAAGTTAGGTTAGGCTAGGTTATGTTATGTTAGGTTAGTTTAGATTAGTTTAGTTTAGTTTAGTTTATAGTTTAGTTTACTTTAGTTTATTATTTAATTTAGTTTAGTTTAGTTTATAGTTTCGTTTATTATTTAGTTTGGTTTAATTTAGTTTGATTTAGTTTACCTTAGATTAGTTGAGTTAGTTTTAGGTTAGGTTAGGTTAGGTTAGGTAAGGTTAGTTTAGTTTAGTTTAGTTTAATTTAGTTTAGTTTAGTTTATAGTTTAGTTTAATTTAGTTTATAGTTCAATTTATTGTTTAGTTTAGTTTATAGTTTAGTTTATCGTTTAGTTTAGTTTAGTTTAGTATAGTTTATTTTAGTTTAGGTTAGAGTAGGTTAGTTTAGATTAGTTTAGTTTAGTGTAGTTTAGGTTTGGTTAAGTTAGGTTATTTTGTTTAGTTTAGTTTAGTTTAGTTTAGTTTATAGTTTAGTTTATAGTTTAGTTTAGATTAGTGTAGTTTAGTTTGGTTTAGTTTATTTTATTTTAGTTTAGTTTAGTTTCGTTTAGCTTAGGTTATGTTATATTAGGTTAGCTTAGGTTTGCTTAGTTTACCCTAGTTTAGTTTAGGTTAGGTAAGGTTAGAATAGGTTAGTTAAATTTAGTTTATTTTGTTTAGTTTAGTTAGGTTTAGTTTAGTTTATAGTTTAGTTTAGTTTAGTTTATAGTTTAGTTTAGATTATAATTTAATTTATAGTTTAGTTTAGTTTAGTTTAGTTTAGTTTAATTTAGTTTAGCTTTCTTTAGTTTCGTTTAGATTACTTTAGTTTAGGATACGTTAGGTTAGGTTAGTTTAGTTTAGTTTAGTTTAATTTAGGTTAATTTAGTTTAGTTTAGTTTAGTTTAGGTTAGGTTAGGTTAGGTTGGTTTAGTTTAGTATAATTGAGTTTAGTTTAAAATAGTGTATCTTTAGTTTATAGTTTAGTTCATAGTTTTGTTTAGTTTAGTTTAGTGTAGGTTAGGTTAGAGTAGTTTAGTTTAGTTTAGTTTAGTTTAGGTTAGAATAGGTTAGATCAGTGTAGTTTAATTTAGTTTAGTTTAGTTGAATTTAATTTAGTTTTGTTTAGTTTAGTTTAGGTTAGGTTATTTTAGTTTAGTTTAGTATAGGTTAGGTTAATTGAGGTTATCTTAGTTTAGTTTATAGTTTAGTTTAATTTAGTTTATAGTGTAGTTTATACTTTAGTTTATATTTTAGTTTATAGTTTAGTTTAGTTTATAATATTTTAGTTTAGGTTAGGTTAGGTTAGTTAAGTTTAGTTTAGTCTATAGTTTAGTTCAGTTTAGTTTAGAGCTTAGTTTATAGTTTAGTTTAGTTTAGTTTAGTTTAATTGAGTTTAGCTTACTTTAGTTTACAATTTAGTTTACTTTAGTTTGTTATTTAATTTAGTTATGTTTAGTTTATAGTTTCGTTTATAGTTTAGTTTGGTTTAGTTTAGTTTAATTTAGTTAAGCTTAGATTAGTTTAGTTTGTTTTAGGTTAGGTAAAGTTAGGTGAGGTTAGTATAATTTTGATGAGTTTAATTTAGTTTAGTATAGTTTATACTTTAGTTTAGTTTACTTTAGTTTATAGTTCAATTTATAGTTTAGTTTAATTTATAGTTTAGTTTATAGTTTTTTTTATAGTTTAGTTTAGTTTACTTTATAGTTTAATTTAGTTTAGTTTAGTTTAATTTAGGTTAGGTTAGTTTAGTTTAGTTTAGGTTAGGTTAGGTTACGTTAGGTTAATTTAGTTTAGTATAGTTTGGTTTATTTTAGTTTAGTTTATAGTTTAGTTTTCAGTTTTATTTAATTTAGTTTAGTTTGGTTTTTAGTTTAGTTTAGTTTAGTTTACAGTTTAGTTTATTCTTTAGTTTATAGTTTAGTTTATAGTTTAGTTTAGTTCAGTTTATAATTCATTTTATAAATTAGTTTAGATTATAGTTTAATTTATAGTTTAGTTTTGTTTTGTATAATTTAGTTTAGCTTTATTTAGTTTCGTTTAGTTTACTTTAGTTTAGTGTATGCTTAAGTTAGGTTAGGTTAGTTTAGTTTAGTTTAGTTTAGGTTAGGTTACCTTATGTTAGG
The DNA here is from genome assembly GCA_030762175.1 of Metallyticus violacea. Taxonomy (NCBI): domain Eukaryota; kingdom Metazoa; phylum Arthropoda; class Insecta; order Mantodea; family Metallyticidae; genus Metallyticus; species Metallyticus violacea. The sequence goes on along the minus strand of CM060835.1, from coordinate 96,449,504 downwards.
TTAGGTTAGGTTAGGTTAAGTTAAGTTAGGTTAGGTTAGTTTAGAATAATTTAGTTTAGTATAATTTAGTTTACAGTTTAGTTAAGTTTAGTTTATAGTTTAATTTAGTTTAGTTTAGTTTAGTTAATTTTAGTTTATAGTTTAGTTTATAGTTTAGTTTGTAGTTTACTTTAGTTTAGTTTAGTTTAGGTTAAGTTATGCTAGGTTCGTTTAGTTTAGTTTAGATTAGGTTAGGTTAGGTTAGGTTAGGTTAGGGTAGTTTAGTTTACTTTAGTTGAATTTAGTTTAGTTTAGTTCAGTATAGGTTACATTAGGTTAGGTTACTTTGTTTTAGTTTAGGTTAGCTTATGTTAGATTAGGTTAGGTTAGCTTGGTTTAGTTGAGTTTAGTTAAGTTTAGTATATTTTATACTTTAGTTTAGTTTATTTAGCTAATAGTGTAGTTTAGTTTAGTTTATAGTTTAGTATAGTTTGTTTAGTTTAATTTTGGTTTAGTTTAGTTCAGTATAGGTTACATTAGGTTAGGTTACTTTGTTTTAGTTTAGGGTAGGTTATGTTAGGTTAGGTTAGTTTAGTTTAGTTTAGTTTAGGTTAGGTTAGGTTAGGTTAGTTTAGTTTAGTTGAGTTTAATTTAGTTTAGTTTAGTTTATAGTTTATTATAGTTTAGTTTATAGTTTAGTTTACTTTAGGTTAGATTAGGTTATGTTAAGTAAGGTTAGGTTATGTTAGGTTAGTTTAGTTTAGTTTAGTTTATGTTAGGTTAGGTTAGTTTAGTTTTGTTTAGTTATGTTTATAGTTTAGTTTAGTTTAGTTTATAGTTTAGTTTATAGTTTAGTTTAATTTAGTTTAGTTTAGTTTAGTTTAATTTAGGTCAATTTAGTTTACTTAATTTAGTTTAGGTTAGGTTAGGTTAGGTTAGTTTAGTTTAGTATAGTTAAGTTTAGTATAAAATATATTATCTTTAGTCTATAGTATAGTTCATAGTTTTGTTTAGTTTAGTTTAGTTTAGGTTAGGTTAGAGTAGTTTAGTTAGTTTAGTTTAGTTTAGGTTAGATTAAGTTAGGTTAGTGTAGTTTAGTTTAGTTTAGTTTAGTTGAATTTAATTTAGTTTATTTAGTTTAGCTTAGTATAGGTTAGGTTATGTTAGGTTAGGTTAGTTTAGTTTAGTTTATGTTGGGTTATGTTAGATTAGATTAGGTTAGGATAGTTTGGTTTAGTTTAGTTTATACTTTAGTTTAGTTTAGTTTAGTTTATAGTTTAGTTTAGTTTTGTTTATAGTTTAGTTTATAGTTAAGTATAGTTTAGTTTAGTTTCATTTAGTTTAGGTAAGTTTAGTTAAGTTTAGTTGGTTTAGTTTAGTTTTGGGTAGGTTATGTTAGGTTAGGTTAGGTTAGTTTAGTTTAATTTTGGTTTGGTTAGGTTAGGTTAGGTTAGTTTAGTTTAGTTGAGTTTAGTTTAGTTTAAATTAAGTTAAGTAAGATTAGGTTAGGTGGTTAGGTTAGGTTAGTTTAGTTTTGTTTTGGTTTAGTTTAGTTTAGTTTAGTTTAATTTAGGTTAATTTAGTTTAGTTTAGTTTAGGTTAGATTAAGTTAGGTTAGGTTAGGTTAGTTTAGTTTAGTATAGTTTAGTTTATTTTAAAATATAGTATCTTTAGTTTATAGTTTAGTTCATAATTTTCTTTAGATTAGATTAATTTTGGTTAGGTTAGAGTACTTTAGTTTAGTTTAGTTTAGTTTAGTTTAGGTTAGATTAGGTTAGGTTAGTGTAGTTTAGTTTAATTTAATTTACTTAAATTTAATTTAGTTTAGTTTAGTTTAGTTTAGGTTAGGTTAGCTTTGTTTAGGTTAGATTAGGTTAGGTTAGTGTAGTTTAGTTTAGTTTAGTTTATAGTTTAGTTTAGTTTAGTGTAGTTTAGTTTGGTTAAGTTTTGTTTAGCTTAGTTTAGTTCAGTATCGTTTACGTTAGGTTACGTTAGATTATGTTAGGTTACGTTAGCTTATTTTAGTTTAGTTTAGTTTCGGTTAGGTAAGGTTAGGTTAGGTTAGTTAAGTTTAGTTTAGTTTATAGTTTAGTTCAGTTTAGTTTATAGCTTAGTTTATAGCTTAGTGTAGTTCATAGTTTAATTTATATTTAAGTTTTGTTTAGTTTAATTTAGTTTAGGTGAGTTTCGTTTAGTTTAGTTTATTTTAGGGTAGCTTACGTTAGGTTAGGTTAGGTTAGTATAGTTTATAGTTTAATTTATAGTTTAATTTAGTTTATAGTTTAGTTTAGTTTAGTTTATAATAGTTTAGTTTAGTTTAGTTTAGGTTAGGATAGATGAGTTTAGTTTAGTTTAGGTTAGGTTAGGCTCGGTTAAATTATGTTAGGTTAGTTTATATTAGTTTAGTATAGTTTAGTTTATAGTTTAGTTTACTTTAGTTTATTATTTAATTTAGTTTAGTTTAGTTTATAGTTTAGTTTATAGTTTAGTTTGATTTAGTTTAGTTTAATTTAGTTTATCTTAGATAAGTTTAGTTTAGTTAAGTTTATAGTTCAAATTATAGTTTAGTTTAGTTAGGTTACGTTAGATTATGTTAGGTTACGTTAGCTTAGTTTAGTTTAGTTTAGTTTATAGTTTAGTTTAGTTTAGTTTATAGTTTAGTTTATAGTTTAGTTTATAGTTTAGTTTAGATTAGTGTAGTTTAGTTTGGTTTAATTTATTTTAGTTTAGTTTAGTTTAGTTTCGTTTAGCTTAGGTTATGTTATATTAGGTTAGCTTAGGTTAGCTTAGTTTACCCTGGTTTAGTTTAGGTTAGGTAAGGTTAGAATAGGTTAGTTAAGTTTAGTTTAGTTTAGTTTAGCTTATAATTTAGTTTAGATTATAGTTTAATTTATAGTTTAGTTTAGTTTAGTTTAATTTAGTTTAACTTTCTTTACTTTCCTTTAGTTTACTTTAATTTAGGATATGTTAGGTTAGGTTAGGTTAGGTTAGGTTTGTTTAGTTTAGTTTAGGTTAGGTTAGGTTAGGTTACGTTAGGTTAGGTTAGGTTAAGTTAGGTTAGTTTAGAATAGTTTAGTTTAGTATAATTTAGTTTATAGTTGAGTTTAGTTTAGTTTATAGTTTAATTTACTTCAGTTTAGTTTAATTTACATTAGTTTAGTTTAATTTAGTTTAGTTTAGTTTAGTTAAGTTTAGTTTATAGTTTAGTTTATAGTTTGGTTTGCAGTTTAGTTTAGTTTAGTTAAGGTTATGTTATGTTAGGTTCGTTTAGTTTAATTTATTTTAGATTAGGTCAGGTTATATTAGGTTAGGTTAGGGTAGTTTAGTTTAGTTTAGCTGAATTTAGTTTAGTTTAGTTCAGTTTAGTTTAGTTAATTTAGGTTAGGTTAGGTTAGGTTAGGTTAAAGTAGTTTAGTTTAGGTTAGATTATGAAAGGTTAGTGCAGTTTAATTTAATTTTGTTTAGTTTAGTTGAATTAAATTTAGTTTAGTTAGGTCAGTTTAGGTAAGTTAGGTTAGTTTAGTTTATTATAGGTTAGGTTACGTTAGGTAAGTTTAATTCAGTTTAGTTTAGTTTAGTTTATAGTTTAATTTATAGTTTTGCTTATAGTTATTTAGTTTTGTTTAGATAAGTTTAGTTTAGGTTAAATTATGTTAGGTTACTTTAGTTTAGTTTAGTTTAGGTTAGGTTAGGTTGGGTTAGGTTAGTGAAGTTTCATTTAGTTTAGTTTATTTTAGTTTAGTTTAGTATGTAGTTCAGTTCAGTTTTGTTTCGTTTAATTTAGTTTAGTTTACAGTTTAGTTGAGTTTAGGTTAGTTTAGTTGAGTTTAGTTTAGTTTAGTTTAGGTTAGGTTAGGTTAGTTTAGTTTAGTTTAGGATAGGTTATGATAGATTAGGTTAGGTTAGGTTAGTTTGGTTTAGTTTAGTCTAGTTAAGTTTAGTTTAGTTTATACTGTAGTTTAGTTTAGTTTATTTTATAGTTTAGTTAAGTTTTGTTTATAGTTTAGTTTGCAGTTTAGTATAGTTTAATTTAGTTTAGCTAAGTTTAGTATAGTGTAGTTTAGTTTAGTTTATAGTTTAATTTATAATTTAGTTTAGTTTAGTTTAGTTTAATTTAGTTTAGAGTATGTTAGGTTAGGTTAGGTTAGTTTAGTTTAGTTTAGTTTAGTTTAGGTTAGGTTAGGTTAGGTTAGGTTAGTTTAATTTATTTGAGATTAATTTAGTTTAGTTTATAGTTTAATTTATAGTTTAGTTTAGTTTACTTTATAGTTTAGTTTAGATAATTTATAGTTTAATTTAGTATAGTTTAGTTTAATTTAGTTTAGTTTAGTTTATAGTTTTGTTTATAGTTTAGCTTAGATTAGTTTAGTTTAGTTTAGGTTAAGTTATGTTAGGTTAGTTTAGTTTAGTTTAGTTCAGGTTCGTTTAGGTTAGGATAGGTAAGTTTAATTTAGTTCAGTTTAGTTTAGTTAAGTTTAGTTTATAGTATAGTTTATAGTTTAGTATGTAGTTTAGTTTAGTTTAGTTTAGGTTAAGTTATGTTAAGTTCGTTTAGTTTAATTTAGTTTAGAATAGGTTAGGTTAGGTTAGGTTAGGTTAGGGTATTTAAGTTTAGTTTAGGCAAATTTAGTTTAGTTTAGTTCAGTTTATTTTAGTTTATTTTATAGTTTAGTTTTGTTTTGTTGATAGTTTTGTTTGCAGTTTAGTATAGTTTAGTTTAGTTTAATTTAGATTAAGTTAAGTAAGGTTAAGCTTAGGTTAGTTTAGTTTAGTTTAGTTTATGTTAGGTTAGGTTAGTTTAGTTTAGTTTTGTTTATAGTTTAGTTTAAATTATTTTATAATTTAGTTTATAGTTTAGTTTAGTTTAGTTTGTAGTTTAATTTAGTTTAGTTTAGTTTAGTTTAGTTTACTTTAGTTTAGGTTAGGTTAGGTTAGTTTAGTGTAGTATAGTTTAGTTTAGTTTAAAATATAGTATCTTTAGTTTATAGTTTAGTTCATCGTTTTGTTTAGTTTAGTTTAGTTTAGGTTAGGTTAGAGTAGTTTAGTTTAGTTTAGGTTAGAATATTTTAGGTTAGTGTAGTTTAGTTTAGTTTAGTTGAATTTAATTTAGTTTTGTTCAGTTTAGTTTAGGTTATGTTAGGTTAGTTTAGTTTAGTATAGGTTAGGTTAAGTTAGGTAATGGTAGTTTAGTTTATAGTTTAGTTTAGTTTAGTTTAGTTTATAGTGTAGTTTATACTTTAGATTATATTTTAGTTTATAGTTTAGTTTATTTTAGTGTAGTTTAGTTTGGTTTAGTTTGGATTAGATTAGTTTAAATTAGTTTCGTTTAGGTTAGGTTATGTTACATTAGGTTATGTTTGGTAAGCTTAGTTTAGTTTAGTTTAGTTTAGGTTAGGTTAGGTTAGGTTAGGTTAGGTTAGGTTAGTTAAGTTCAGTTTAGTTTAGTTTACTTAAGTTTAGTTTATAGCTTAGTTTATAGTCTAGTTTAGTTTATAATTTAATTTATAGTTAAGTTTAGTTTAGTTTAATTTAGTTTAGTTTAGTTTATTTTAGGGTATCTTATGTTAGGTTAGGTTAGGTTATTTTAGTTTATAGTTTAATTTATAGTTTAGTTTAGTTTAGTTTATAGTTTAGTTTAGTTTATAATAGTTTAGTTTATGTTAGGTTAGGTTAGGTTAGTTTAGTTTAGTTTAGTTTAGGTTAGGTTTCGCTAGGTTAAGTTAGGTTGGGTTAGTTTACATTAGTTTATATTAATTTAGTTTATAGTTTAGTTTACTTTAGTTTATTATTTAATTTAGTGTAGTTTAGTTTATAGTTTCGTTTATAGTTTAGTTTGGTTTAGTTTAGTTTTTTTTTGTTTAGCTTAGATTAGTTTAGTTTATGTTAGGTTAGGTTAGGTGAGATTAGTTTAATTTAGTTGAGTTTAATTTAGTTTATTTAAGTTTATAGTTTAGTTTAGTTTAGTCTATAGTTCAATTTATAGTTTAGTTTAGTTTAGTTTATAGTTTAGGTTATCGTTTAGTTTAGTTTAGATTAATTTAGTTTAGGTCAGTTTAGGTTAGGTTAACTTAGGTTAGGTTAGTTTAGATTAGTTTAGTTTAATTTAGTTTAGTTTATAGTTTAGTTTATTTTAGTTTATAGTTTAATTTAGTTTAGTATAGTTTAGTGTAGTTTAGTTTAGTTTAATTTAGGTTTTTTTAGGTTAGTTTAGTTAAGTTTAGTTTAGGTTAGGTTAGGTTAGGTTAATTTACTTTAGTATAGTTTAGTTTAGTTTATTTTAGTTTAGTTTATAGTTTACTTTACAATTTAGTTTAGTTTAGTTTAGTTTAGTTTGGGTTAGGTTAGGTTAGGTTAGTTTAGTTTAGTTTAAAGTTTAGTTTAGTTTAGTTTACAGTTTAGCTTATTCTTTAGAATATAGTGTAGTTTATAGTTTAGTTTAATTTAGTGTAGTTTTGTTTGGTGTAGTTTAGTATAGTTTTGTTTACCTTAGGTTAGGTGAGATTATGTTAGGTTAGGTTAGCTTACTTTAGTTTAGTTTAGTTTAGGTTAGGTTAGATTAGGTTAGTTTAGTTAACTTTGGTTTAGTCTAGTTTAGTTAGTTTAGTTTATAATTTAGTTTATAGTTATGTTTTGTTTAGTTTATAGTTTAATTTATAATTTAGTTTAGTTTAGTTTAGTTTAGTTTAGTTTAATTTAGTTTAGAGTAGGTTAGGTTAGGTTAGGTTAATTTAGTTTAGTTGAGTTTAATTTAGTTTAGTTTAGTTTAGTTTATAATTTAATTTATAGTTTAGTTTAGTTTTCTTTATAGTTTAGTTTAGTTAATTTATAGTTTAATTTAGTTTAGTTTAGTTTAATTTAGTTTTGATTAGGTTACGTTATATTAGGTTAGGGTAGTTAAGTTTAGTTTAGTTGCATTTAGTTTATAGTTTCATTTATAGTTAAGTTTAGTTTACTTTATAGTTTAGTTTAGTTAATTTACAGTTTAATTTATTTTAGTTTAGTCTAGTTTAATTTAGTTTACTTTATTTATAGTTTTGTTTATAGTTTAGTTTAGTTTATAGTTTAGTTTACAATTTTGTTTAGTTTAGTTAAGTTTAGTTTAGTTTGGGTTAGGTTGGGTTAGGTTAGGTTAGTTTAGTTTAGTTTAGTTTATAGTTTAGTTTAATTTAGTTTACAGTTTAGTGTATCCTTTAGTTTATAGTGTAGTATATAGTTTAGTTTAATTTAGTGTAGTTTAGTTTGGTTTAGTTTAGTATAGTTTTGTTTACTTTAGGTTAGGTTGGATTATGTTAGGTTTGGATAGCTTACTTTAGTTTAGTTTAGTTTAGGTTAGGTTAGGTTAGGTTAGTTTAGTTTAGTTAACTTTGGTTTAGTTTAGTTTAGTTTAGTTTATAGTTTAGTTTATAGTTTAGTTTAGTTAAGTTTATAGTTTAATTTATAATTTAGTTTAGTTTAGTTTAGTTTAATTTAGTATAGAGTAGGTTAGGTAAGGTTAGTTTAGTTTAGTTTAGGTTAGGTAAGGTTAGGTTAGGTTAATTTAGTTTAGTTGAGTTTAATTTAGTTTAGTTTAGTTTAGTTAATAGTTTAATTTATAGTTTAGTTTAGATTTTTTATAGTTTAGTTTAATTAATTTATAGTTTAATTTAGTTTATTTTAGTTTAATTTAGTTTAGTTTAGTTTGTAGTTTAGTTTAGTTTAGTTTAGGTTAAGTTATGTTAGGTTCATTTAGTTTAATTAAGTTTAGATTTGGTTAGGTTAGATTACGTTAGGGTAGTTAAGTTTAGTTTAGTTGAATTTAGGCTATAGTTTGATTTATAGTTTAGTTTAGTTTACTTTATAGTTTAGTTTAGTTAATTTATAGTTTATTTAACTTTAGTTTAGTTTAGTTTAACATAGTTTACTTTAGTTTATAGTATTGTTTATAGGTTAGTTTAGTTTAGTTTAGTTTAGTTTAGGTTATGTTAGGTTAGTTTAGTTTATTTTAGTTTAGTGTATGTTAGGTTAGGTTAGTTTAATTTAGTTTATTTTAGTTTATAGTTTATATTAGTATAGGTTATAATTTATTTTATAATTTAGTATACTTTAATTTATAGATTAATATACAGTTTAGTTAAAATTTTAGTTTAGTTTAGTTTAGGATAGGTTAGGGAAGGTTAGGTTAGGTTAGGTTAGTTTAGTTTAATTTAGTTTATATAAGGTTAGATTAGGTTAGTTTAGTATAGTTTAGTTTACTTTTGTTTGCAGTTTAGTTTAGTTTATAGTTCAGTTTATAGTTTAGTTTAATTATGTTAGTTTAGGTTAGTTTAGTTTAGTTTAGGTTAGGTTAGGATAGTTTAGTTTAGTATAGTTTACTTTAGTTTAGTTTAGTTTATAGTTTAGTTTATTTTATTTTATAGTTTAGTTTATAGTTTTGTTTAGTTTGTTTAGGTTAGGTTAGGTTAGGTTAGAGTAGTTTAATTTAATTTAATTGAATTAAGTTTAGTTAAGTTAAGTTTAGGTTACGTTAGGTTAGTTTAGTTTAGTTTAGGTGAGGTTAGGTTAGGTTAGTTTACTTCTGTTTAGTTTATATTAGTTTAGTTTATTTGAATTTAATTTAGTTTAGTTAAGTTAGTTTAGATAATTTAGGTTATTTTAGTTTACTTTAGTTTATGTAAGGTTATGTTAGGTTAGTTTAGTATAGTATAGTTTACTTTTGTTTGTATTTTAGTTTAGTTTAGTTTATAGTTCAGTTCATAGTTTAGTTTAGTTTAGTTTAGTTTAGGTTAGGTTGGGTTAGTTTAGTTTAGTATAAGTTAGGTTATATTAGGTAAGTTTAATTAAGTTTAGGTTTGTTTATAGTTAATTATTTTAGTTTAGTTTAATTTAGATTAAACTATATTAGGTTAGTTAAGTTTAGTTTAGTTTATGTTAGGTTAGGTTGGGTTAGGTTAGTTTAGTTCTGTTTAGTTTATTTTAGTTTATAGTTTAGTTTGGTTTAGTTTATAGTTTAGTTTAATTTAGTGTAGTTTAATTTTGTTTACGTTAGGTTAGGTTAATTTAGTTTAGTTTCGATTAGGTTATGTTAGATTAGGTTAGGTTATGTTAGTTTGGTTTAGTTTAGTCTAGTTAAGTTTAGTTTAGTTTATTTTATAGTTTAGTTTAGTTTTGTTTATAGTTTAGTTTACAGTTTAGTTAAATTCATTATATAGTTTAATTTAGTTTAGTTTAGTTTAGATTAGGTTAGGTTAGGTTAGGTTACGTTAGGTTAGTTTAGTTTAGTATATTTAAGTTTAGTTTAAAATATAGTATCTTTAGTCTATAGTATAGTTCATAGTTTTGTTTAGTTTAGTTTAGTTTAGTTTAGGTTAGGTTAGAGTAGTTTAGTTAGTTTAGTTTAGTTTAGGTTAGTTTAGGTTAGGTTAGTGTAGTTTAGTTTAGTTTAGTTTAGTTGAATTTAATTTAATTTAATTTAGTTTAGTTTAGTATAGGTTAGGTTAAGTTAGGTTAGGTTAGTTTAGTTTAGTTTCGTTTAGTTTAGTTTATAGTTTATTTTATTGTTTAGTTTATACTTTAGTTTATTTTTTGGTTTAAGTTTAGTTTAGTTTAGTTTCGTTTAGGTTAGGTTATGTTAGATAAGGTTAGGATAGGTAAGCTTACTTTAGTTTAGTTTACTTTAGTTTAGGTTAGGTTAGGTTAGTTAAGTTTAGTTTAGTTTAGTTTAGTTAAGTTTAGTTTAGTTTATAGTTTAGTTCAGTGTAGTTTATAGCTAAAGTACAGTTTAGTTTACTTTAGTTTATAGTTTGATATATATTTAAGTTTAGTTTAGTTTAGTTTAATTTAGTTTAGCTTAGTTTAGTTTAGTTTAAATTAGTTTATTTTAGGGTAGATTATTTTCGGTTTGGTTAGGTTAGTTTAGTTTATAGTTTAATTTATAGTTTAGTTTGGTTTATATTTAAGTTTATAGTTTAGTTTAGTTGAGTTTATAATAATTTAGTTTGGTTTAGTTCTGTTTAGTTTAGTTTAGTTAAGTTTAGTTTAGTTTATAGTTTAGTTCAGTTTAGTTTATAGCTTAGTTTATAGATTAGTTTAGTTTATAGTTTAATTTATAGTTAAGTTTAGTTTAGTTTAGTTTAATTCTGTTTAGTTTAGTTTATTTTAGGGTAGCTTATGTTAGGTTATGTTAGGTTAGAATAGTTTATAGTTTAAATTATAGTTTAGTTTAGTTTATAGTTTAGTTTATAATAGTTTAGTTTAGGTTAGGTTATTTTAGGTTAGTTTAGTTTAGTTTGGTTTAGGTTAGGTTTGGCTAGGTTAAGTTAGGTTAGGTTAGTTTAGATTAGTTTAGTTTAGTTTAGTTTATAGTTTAGTTTACTTTAGTTTATTATTTAATTTATTGTTTTAGTTTATAGTTTCGTTTATAGTTTAGTTTGGTTTAGTTTACTTTTTTTTAGTTTAGTTTAAATTAGTTTAGTTTGTCTTAGGTTAGGTTAAGTTAAGTGAGATTAGTTTAATTTAGTTGAGTTTAATTTAGTTTATAGTTTAATTTACTTTAGATTATAGTTCAATTTATAGTTTAGTTTATTTTAGTTTATAGTTTAGGTTATCGTTTAATTTAGTTTCTATTAGTTTAGTTTAGGTCAGTTTAGGTTAGGTTAAGTTAGGTTAGTTTAGATTAGTTTACTTTAATTTAGTTTAATTTATAGTTTAGTTTATTTTAGTATATAGTTTAATTTAGTTTAGTTTAGTTTAGGTTAGGTAAGTTTAATTTAGTTTATTTTGGTTTAGTTTAATTTATAGTTTATTTTATAGTTTTGTTTATAGTTTAGTTTAGTTTATAGTTTAATTTAGTTTAGATAAGTTTAGTTTAGTTTAATTTAGGTTAGGTTAGTTTAGTTTAGTTTAGTTTAGGTTAGGTTAGGTTAGGTTAGGTTAGGTTAATTTATTTTAGTATAGTTTAGTTTAGTTTATTTTAGTTTAGTTTCTAGTTTAGTTTAGTTTATAGTTTTGTTTACAGTTTAGTTTAGTTTCGTTTAGTTTAGTTTAGTTTGGGTTAGGTTAGGTTAGGTTAGTTTAGTTTAGTTTAGTTTAGTTTATAGTTTAGTTTAGTTTAGTTTAGTTTACAGTTTAGTTTATCCTTTAGTTTATAGTGTAGTTTATAGTTTAGTTTAATTTAGTGTAGTTTAGTTTTGTTTAGTTTAGTATAGTTTTGTTTACTTTAGGTTAGGTGAGATTATGTTAGGTTAGATTAGCTTACTTTAGTTTTGTTTAGTTTATGTTAGGTTAAGTTAGTTTAGTTTAGTTTAGTTTACAGTTTAGTGTATCCTTTAGTTTATAGTGTAGTTTATAGTTTAGTTTAGTTAAGTTTATAGTTTAATTTATAATTTAGTTTAGTTTAGTTTAATTTAGTTTACAGTAGGTTAGGTTTGGTTAGGTTAGTGTAGTTTAGTTTAGATTAGTTTAGCTGAATTTTTTTAGTTTAGTTTAGTTTAGGTTACGTTAGGTTAGTTTAGTTTAGTTTATTTTAGTGTTTGTTAGGTTAGGTTAGGTTAGATTAGTTTAGTTTATTTTAGTTTATAGTTTATATTAGTTTAGTTTATAATTTATTTTAAAATTTAGTATACTTTAATTTATAGATTAGTTTATAGTTTAGTTAAAATTGTAGTTTAGTTTAGTTTAGTTTAGGTTAGGTTAGGGAAGGTTAGGTTAAATTAGGTTAGGTTAGTTTAGTTTAGTTTAGTTTATGTAAGGTTAGGTTAGGTTAGTTTAGTATAGTTTAGTTTACTTTTGTTTACAGTTTAGTTTAGTTTATTGTTCAGTTTATAGTTTAGTTTAGTTTATTTTAGGTTGGGTTAGTTTAGTTTAGTTTAGGTTAGGTTAGGTTAGGTTAGTTTAGTTTAGTATGGTTTAGTTTAGTTTAGTTTAGTTTATAGTTTAGTTTATTTTATTTTATAGTTTAGTTTATAGTTTTGTTTAGTTTAGTTTAGTTTAGTTAGTTTAGGTTAGGTTAGGGTAGGTTAGAGTAGTTTAGTTTAGGTTAGGTGATGATAGGTTAGTGCAGTTTAATTTAATTTAGTTTAGTTTAGTTGAATTTAATTTAGTTTAGTTAGGTTAGTTTTGATAAGTTAGGTTGGTTTAGTTAGTTAGTTTTAGGTTAGGTTGGGTTAGTTTAGTTTAATATAGGTTAGGTTAGGTTAGGTAAGTTTAATTCAGTTTATTATGGTTTAGTTTATAGTTTAATTTATAGGTTTGTTTATAGTTAATTTGGTTTAGTTTAGTTTAGGTTAGGTTAAATTATGTTAGGTTAGTTAATTTTAGTTTAGTTTAGGTTAGGTTAGGTTGGGTTAGGTTAGTGTAGTTTAATTTAATTTAGTTGAATTGAGTTTAGTTAAGTTTAGTTTAGGTTACGTTAGGTTAGATTAGTTTAGTTAAGTTTAGTTTAGGTGAGGTTAGGTTAGGTTAGTTTAGTTCTGTTAATTTATTTTAGTTTATACATTAGTTTAGTTCAGTTTATAGTTTAGTTAATAGTTTAGTTTAACTTAGTGTAGTTTAATTTTGTTTAAGTTAGGTTAGTTTAGGTTAGTTTAGTTTAGTTTAGTTTTGTTTATAGTTTAGTTTAATTTAATTTATAATTTAGTTTATAGTTTAGTTTAGTTTACTTTGTAGTTTAATTTAGTTTAGTTTAGTTTAGTTTAGTTTACTTTAGGTTAGGTTAGGTTAAGTTAGTTTAGTTTAGTATAGTTTAGTTTAGTTTAAAATATAGTGTCTTTAGTTTATAGTTTAGTTCATAGTTTGTTTAGTTTAGTTTAGTTTAGTTCAGGTTAGGTTAGAGTAGTTTAGTTTAGTTTAGGTTAGTTTAGGTTAGAATAGGTTAGGTTATTGTAGTTTAGTTTAGTTTAATTTAGTTGAATTTAATTTAGTTTTGTTTAGTTTAGTTTAGGTTAGGTTAGGGTATTTTAGTTTATAGTTTAATTTAGTTTAGTTTATAATAATTTAGTTTGGTTTAGTTCTGTTTAGTTTAGTTTAGTTAAGTTTAGTTTAGTTTATAGTTTAGTTCAGTTTAGTTTATAGCTTAGTTTATAGATTAGTTTAGTTTATAGTTTAATTTATAGCTAAGTTTAGTTTAGTTTAGTTTAATTCTGTTTAGTTTAGTTTATTTTAGGGTAGCTTATGTTAGGTTATGTTAGGTTAGAATAGTTTATAGTTTAAATTATAGTTTAGTTTAGTTTATAGTTTAGTTTATAATAGTTTAGTTTAGGTTAGGTTATTTTAGGTTAGTTTAGTTTAGTTTGGTTTTGGTTAGGTTTGGCTAGGTTAAGTTAGGTTAGGTTAGTTTAGATTAGTTTAGTTTATAGTTTAGTTTACTTTAGTTTATTATTTAATTTAGTGTTTTAGTTTATAGTTTCGTTTATAGTTTAGTTTGGTTTAGTTTACTTTTTTTTAGTTTAGTTTAAATTAGTTTAGTTTGTCTTAGGTTAGGTTAAGTTAAGTGAGATTAGTTTAATTTAGTTGAGTTTAATTTAGTTTATAGTTTAATTTACTTTAGATTATAGTTCAATTTATAGTTTAGTTTATTTTAGTTTATAGTTTAGGTTATCGTTTAATTTAGTTTCTATTAGTTTAGTTTAGGTCAGTTTAGGTTAGTTTAAGTTAGGTTAGTTTAGATTAGTTTACTTTAATTTAGTTTAATTTATAGTTTAGTTTATTTTAGTATATAGTTTAATTTAGTTTAGTTTAGTTTAGGTTAGGTTAGGTAAGTTTAATTTAGTTTATTTTGGTTTAGTTTAATTTATAGTTTATTTTATAGTTTTGTTTATAGTTTAGTTTAGTTTATAGTTTAATTTAGTTTAGATAAGTTTAGTTTAGTTTAATTTAGGTTAGGTTAGTTTATTTTAGTTTAGTTTAGGTTAGGTTAGGTTAGGTTAGGTTAGGTTAGGTTAATTTATTTTAGTATAGTTTAGTTTAGTTTATTTTAGTTTAGTTTCTAGTTTAGTTTAGTTTATAGTTTTGTTTACAGTTTAGTTTAGTTTAGTTTAGTTTAGTTTAGTTTGGGTTAGGTTAGGTTAGGTTAGTTTAGTTTAGTTTAGTTTAGTTTATAGTTTAGTTTAGTTTAGTTTAGTTTACAGTTTAGTTTATCCTTTAGTTTATAGTGTAGTTTATAGTTTAGTTTAATTTAGTGTAGTTTAGTTTTGTTTAGTTTAGTATAGTTTTGTTTACTTTAGGTTAGGTGAGATTATGTTAGGTTAGGTTAGCTTACTTTAGTTTTGTTTAGTTTATGTTAGGTTAAGTTAGTTTAGTTTAGTTTAGTTTACAGTTTAGTGTATCCTTTAGTTTATAGTGTAGTTTATAGTTTAGTTTAGTTAAGTTTATAGTTTAATTTATAATTTAGTTTAGTTTAGTTTAATTTAGTTTACAGTAGGTTAGGTTTGGTTAGGTTAGTGTAGTTTAGTTTAGATTAGTTTAGCTGAATTTTTTTAGTTTAGTTTAGTTTAGGTTACGTTAGGTTAGTTTAGTTTAGTTTATTTTAGTGTTTGTTAGGTTAGGTTAGGTTAGTTTAGTTTAGTTTATTTTAGTTTATAGTTTATATTAGTTTAGTTTATAATTTATTTTAAAATTTAGTATACTTTAATTTATAGATTAGTTTATACTTTAGTTAAAATTGTAGTTTAGTTTAGTTTAGTTTAGGTTAGGTTAGGGAAGGTTAGGTTAAATTAGGTTAGGTTAGTTTAGTTTAGTTTAGTTTATGTAAGGTTAGGTTAGGTTAGTTTAGTATAGTTTAGTTTACTTTTGTTTACAGTTTAGTTTAGTTTAGTTTATTGTTCAGTTTATAGTTTAGTTTAGTTTATTTTAGGTTGGGTTAGTTTAGTTTAGTTTAGGTTAGGTTAGGTTAGGTTAGTTAAGTTTAGTATGGTTTAGTTTAGTTTAGTTTAGTTTATAGTTTAGTTTATTTTATTTTATAGTTTAGTTTATAGTTTTGTTTAGTTTAGTTTAGTTTAGTTAGTTTAGGTTAGGTTAGGGTAGGTTAGAGTAGTTTAGTTTAGGTTAGGTGATGATAGGTTAGTGCAGTTTAATTTAATTTAGTTTAGTTTAGTTGAATTTAATTTAGTTTAGTTAGGTTAGTTTTGATAAGTTAGGTTGGTTTAGTTAGTTAGTTTTAGGTTAGGTTGGGTTAGTTTAATTCAGTTTATTATGGTTTAGTTTATAGTTTAATTTATAGGTTTGTTTATAGTTAATTTGGTTTAGTTTAGTTTAGGTTAGGTTAAATTATGTTAGGTTAGTTAATTTTAGTTTAGTTTAGGTTAGGTTAGGTTGGGTTAGGTTAGTGTAGTTTAATTTAATTTAGTTGAATTGAGTTTAGTTAAGTTTAGTTTAGGTTTCGTTAGGTTAGATTAGCATAGTTAAGTTTAGTTTAGGTGAGGTTAGGTTAGGTTAGTTTAGTTCTGTTAATTTATTTTAGTTTATACATTAGTTTAGTTCAGTTTATAGGTTAGGTAATAGTTTAGATTAACTTAGTGTAGTTTAATTTGGTTTAAGTTAGGTTAGTTTAGGTTAGTTTAGAGTAGTTTAGTTTTGTTTATAGTTTAGTTTAATTTAATTTATAATTTAGTTTATAGTTTAGTTTAGTTTACTTTGTAGTTTAATTTAGTTTAGTTTAGTTTAGTTTAGTTTACTTTAGGTTAGGTTAGGTTAAGTTAGTTTAGTTTAGTATAGTTTAGTTTAGTTTAAAATATAGTGTCTTTAGTTTATAGTTTAGTTCATAGTTTGTTTAGTTTAGTTTAGTTTAGTTCAGGTTAGGTTAGAGTAGTTTAGTTTAGTTTAGGTTAGTTTAGGTTAGAATAGGTTAGGTTATTGTAGTTTAGTTTAGTTTAATTTAGTTGAATTAAATTTAGTTTTGTTTAGTTTAGTTTAGGTTAGGTTAGGGTATTTTAGTTTATAGTTTAATTTAGTTTAGTTTAGTTTATAGTGTAGTTTATACTTTAGATTATATTTTAGTTTATAATTTAGTTTAGTTTAGTGTAGTTTAGTTTGGTTTAATTTTGTTTAGTTTAGTTTAAATTAGTTTCGTTTAGGTTAGGTTATGTTACATTAGGTTAGGTTAGGTAAGCTTAGTTTAGTTTAGTTTAGTTTAAGTTAGTTTAGGAAAAGTTAGTTTAGTTTAGTTTAGTTTAGTTTAGTGTATGTTAGGTTAGGTAAGTTTATTTTTATTTAGTTTAGTTTATTTTAGTTTATAATTTAGTTTAGTTTAGTTTATAATTTATTTTATAGTTTAGTATACGTTAATTTATAGTTTAGTTAATATTTTGGTTTAGTTTAGTTTAAGTTAGGTTAGGGAATGTTAGGTTAGGTTGGGTTAGTTTGTTTTAGTTTAGTTTATGTAAGGTTAGGTTAGTTTGGTATAGTTTAGTTTAGTTTAGTTTAGTTTATAGTTTAGTTTAGTTTAGTTTATGGTTCAGTTTATACTTTAGTTTAGTTTAGTTTAGGTTAGGTTGGGTTAGTTTAGTTTAGTTTAGGTTAGGTTAGGTTAGGTTAAGTTAGGTTAGTTTAGTTTAGTATAGTTTAGTTTACTTTAGTTTAGTTTAGTTTAGTTTAGTTAGTTTAGGTTAGGTTAGGTTAGGTTAGGTTAGGTTAGAGTAGTTTAGTTTAGGTTAGGTTATGATAGGTTAGTGCAGTTGAAATTAATTTAGTTTTGTTTAGTTGAATTTAATTTATTTTAGTTAGGTCAGTTTAGGTAAGTTAGGTTAGTTTAGTTTAGTATAGGTTAGGTTAGGGTAGGTAAGTTTAATTCAGTATATGTTAGTTTAGTTCATAGTTTAATTTATAGTTTTGTTTATAGTTAATTTAGTTTGGTTTACTTTAGTTTAGGTTAAATTATGTTAGGTTAGTTTAGTTTAGTTTAGGTTAGGTTAGGTTGGGTTAAGTTAGTGTAGTTTCATTTAGTTTGGTTTATTTTACTTTAGTTTAATATGTGGTTCCGTTTAGTTTAGTTTTGTTTAATTTAGTTTAGTTTAGTTTAGGTTGGGTTATGTTAGATTAGGTTAGGTTAGGTTAGTTTGGCTAAGTTTAGTCTAGTTAAGTTTAGTTTAGTTTACACTTTAGTTTAGTTTAGTTTATAGTTTAGTTTAGTTTTGTTTATAGTTTAGTTTATAGTTTAGTATAGTTTAGTTTAGTTTAATTTAGTTTAGCTAAGTTTAGTTTAGTTTATTTTAGTTTTGGGTAGGTTATTTTAGGTTAGGTTAGTTTAGTTTAGTTTAGGTTAGGTTAGGTTAGGTTAGGTTAGTTTAGATTAGTTTAGTTTAGTTTAGATTAGGTTAAGTAAGATTAGGTTAGTTTAGTTTTGTTTATAGTTTAGTTTAGTTTATAGTTTACTTTATAGTTTAGTTAGTTTAGTTTATAGTTTAATTTAGTTTAGTTTAGTTTAGTTTAGTTTAATTTAGGTTAATTTAGTTTAGTTTAGTTTAGGTTAGGTTAAGTTAGGTTAGGTTAAGTTAGTTTAGTTTAGTATAGTTTAGTTTAGTTTAAAATATGGTATCTTTAGTTTATAGTTTAGTTCATAGTTTTCTTTAGATTAGTTTAGTTTAGGTTAGGTTAAAGTAGTTTAGTTTAGTTTAGTTTAGTTAAGGTTAGATTAGGTTAGGTTAGGTTAATGTAATTTAGTTTAATTTTGTTTAGTTGAATTTAATTTAGTTTAGTTTAGGTTAGGTTAGGTTTGTTTAGGTTAGATTAGGTTAGGTTATGTTACATTAGGTTAGGTTAGGTTAGCTTAGTTTAGTTTAGTTTAGTTTCGGTTAGGTTGGGTTAGGTTAGGTTAGTTAAGTTTAGTTTAGTTTAGTTTAGTTAAGTATAGTTTAGTTTATAGTTTAGTTCAGTTTAGTTTATAGCTTAGTTTATACCTTAGTTTAGTTTAGTGTAGTTTAGTTTTGTTTAGGTTAGGTTAGGTTAGGTTAGGTTAGTTTAGTTTAATTTAGGTTAGGTTATGTTAGATTAGCTTAGGTTAGGTTAGTTTGGTTTAGTTTAGTCTAGTTAAGTTTAGTTTAGTTTATACTTTAGTTTAGTTTAGTTTATTTTATAGTTTAGTTTAGTTTTGTTTATAGTTTAGTTTGCAGTTTAGTATCGTTTAGTTTAATTTAATTTAGTTTAGGTTAGGTAACCTTAGGCTAGGTTAGGGTAGTTGAGTTTAGTTTATGTTAGGTTAGTTTAGATTAGTTTAGGTTATTTTATAGTTTAGTTTAGTTAGGTTTAGTTTAGTTTATAGTTTAGTTTAGTTTAGTTTATAATTCAGTTTATAGTTTAGTTTAGAATATAGTTTAATTTATAGTTTAGTTTAATTTTTTGTAATTTAGTTTAGCTCTCTTTAGTTTCGTTTAGTTTACTTTAGTTTAGGGTATGTTTAAGTTAGGTTAGGTTAGGTTAGTTTAGTTTAGTTTAGGTTAGGTTGTGTTACCTTATGTTTGGTTAGGTTAGGTTAGGTTAAGTTAAGTTAGGTTAGCTTAGTTTAGAATGATTTAGTTTAGTATAATTTAGTTTATAGTTTAGTTTATTTGAGTTTATAGTTTAATTTAGTTTAGTTTAGTTTAATTTAGTTTAGTTTAGTTTAGTTTAGGTTAGTTTAGGTAAGTTTAATTTAGTTTAGATTAGTTTAGTTAAGTTTAGTTTATAGTTTAGTTTGTAGTTTAGTTTAGTTTAGTTTAGTTTAGGTTAAGTTATGTTAGGTTTGTTTAGTTTAGTTTAGATTTGGTTAGGTTAGGTTAGGTTAGGTTAGGGTAGTTTAGTTTAGTTTAGTTGAATTTAGTTTAGTTTAGTTCAGTTTAGGTTAGATTAGTTTAGGTTACTTTATTTTAGTTTAGGTTAGGTTATGTTAGATTAGGTTAGGTTAGGTTAGTTTGGTTTAATTTAGTTTAGTTAAGTTTAGTATATTTTATATTTTAGTTTAGTTTAGTTTAGTTAATAGTGTAGTTTAGTTTAGTTTATACTTTAGTTTATAGTTTAGTATAGTTTAGTTTAGTTTAATTTTGGTTTAGTTTAGGGTAGGTTATGTTAGGTTCGGTTAGTTTAGTTCAGTTGAGTTTAATTTAGTTTAGTTTACATTATAGTTTAATTTATAGTTTAGTTTACTTTAGGTTAGATTAGGTTAGGTTAAGTAAGGTTAGGTTTGGTTAGGCTAGTTTAGTTTAGTTTAGTTTTGTTTATGTTAGGTTAGGTTAGATTAGTTTAGTTTATGTTAGGTTAGGTTAGTTTAGTTTAGTTTAGTTTTGTTTATGGTTTAGTTTAGTTTATAGTTTAGTTTAGAATTAAGTTTAATTTAGTTTATAGTTTAAGTTAGTTTAGTTTAGTTTAGTTTAGTTTATAGTTTAGTTTAGTTTAGTTTAATTTAGTGTTGTTTAGTTTGGTTTAGTTTAGTATAGTTTTGTTTACTTTAGGTTAGGTTGGATTATGTTAGATTTGGATAGCTTACTTTAGTTTAGTTTAGTTTAGGTTAGGTTAGGTTAGGTTAGGTTAGTTTAGTTTAGTTAACTTTGGTTTAGTTTAGATTAGTTTACTTTATAGTTTTGTTTATAGATTAGTTTAGTTAAGTTTATAGTTTAATTTATAATTTAGTTTAGTTTAGTTTAGTTTAATTTAGTATAGAGTAGGTTAGGTAAGGTTAGTTTAGTTTAGTTTAGGTTAGGTTAGGTTAGGTTAGGTTAATTTAGTTTAGTTGAGTTTAATTTAGTTTAGTTTAGTTTAGTTAATAGTTTAATTTATAGTTTAGTTTAGATTTTTTATAGTTTAGTTTAATTAATTTATAGTTTAATTTAGTTTATTTTAGTTTAATTTAGTTTAGTTTAGTTTGTAGTTTAGTTTAGTTTAGTTTAGGTTAAGTTATGTTAGGTTCATTTAGTTTAATTAAGTTTAGATTTGGTTAGGTTAGATTACGTTAGGGTAGTTAAGTTTAGTTTAGTTGAATTTAGGCTATAGTTTGATTTATAGTTTAGTTTAGTTTACTTTATAGTTTAGTTTAGTTAATTTATAGTTTATTTAACTTTAGTTTAGTTTAGTTTAACATAGTTTACTTTAGTTTATAGTATTGTTTATAGGTTAGTTTAGTTTAGTTTAGTTTAGTTTAGGTTATGTTAGGTTAGTTTAGTTTATTTTAGTTTAGTGTATGTTAGGTTAGGTTAGGTTAGTTTAGTTTAGTTTATTTTAGTTTATAGTTTATATTAGTATAGGTTATAATTTATTTTATAATTTAGTATACTTTAATTTATAGATTAATATACAGTTTAGTTAAAATTTTAGTTTAGTTTAGTTTAGGATAGCTTAGGGAAGGTTAGGTTAGGTTAGGTTAGTTTAGTTTAATTTAGTTTATATAAGGTTAGATTAGGTTAGTTTAGTATAGTTTAGTTTACTTTTGTTTGCAGTTTAGTTTAGTTTATAGTTCAGTTTATAGTTTAGTTTAATTAAGTTAGGTTAGGTTAGTTTAGTTTAGTTTAGGTTAGGTTAGGTTAGGTTAGGATAGTTTAGTTTAGTATAGTTTACTTTAGTTTAATTTAGTTTATAGTTTAGTTTATTTTATTTTATAGTTTAGTTTATAGTTTTGTTTAATTTAGTTTAGTTTAGTTTGTTTAGGTTAGGTTAGGTTAGGTTAGAGTAGTTTAATTTAATTTAATTGAATTAAGTTTAGTTAAGTTAAGTTTAGGTTACGTTAGGTTAGTTTAGTTCAGTTTAGGTGAGGTTAGGTTAGGTTAGTTTACTTCTGTTTAGTTTATTTTAGTTTAGTTTATTTGAATTTAATTTAGTTTAGTTAAGTTAGTTTAGATAATTTAGGTTATTTTAGTTTACTTTAGTTTATGTAAGGTTATGTTAGGTTAGTTTAGTATAGTATAGTTTACTTTTGTTTGTATTTTAGTTTAGTTTAGTTTATAGTTCAGTTCATAGTTTAGTTTAGTTTAGTTTAGTTTAGGTTAGGTTGGGTTAGTTTAGTTTAGTATAAGTTAGGTTATATTAGGTAAGTTTAATTCAGTTTAGTTTAGTTTAGTTTATAGTTTAATTTATAGGTTTGTTTATAGTTAATTATTTTAGTTTAGTTTAATTTAGATTAAATTATATTAGGTTAGTTAAGTTTAGTTTAGTTTAGGTTAGGTTAGGTTGGGTTAGGTTAGTTTAGTTCTGTTTAGTTTATTTTAGTTTATAGTTTAGTTTGGTTTAGTTTATAGTTTAGTTTAATTTAGTGTAGTTTAATTTTGTTTAGGTTAGGTTAGGTTAATTTAATATAGTTTCGATTAGGTTATGTTAGATTAGGTTAGGTTATGTTAGTTTGGTTTAGTTTAGTCTAGTTAAGTGTAGTTTAGTTTATTTTATAGTTTAGTTTAGTTTTGTTTATAGTTTAGTTTGCAGTTTAGTATAGTTTAATTTAGTTTAATTTAGTTTAGGTTAAGTAAGTTTAGGTTAGGTTAGTTTAGTTTCGTTTAGTTTATGTTAGGTTAGGTTAGTTTAGGTTTGTTTAGTTTTGTTTATAGTTTAGTTTAATTTATTTTATAATTTAGTTTATAGTTTAGTTTAGTTTAGTTTGTAGTTTAATTTAGTTCAGTTTAGTTTAGTTTAGTTCATTTAGGTTAGGATAGGTTAGGTTAGGTTAGGTTAGGTTAGTTTAGTTTAGTTTAAAATATAGTATTTTTAGTTTATAGTTTAGTTCATAGTTTTGTTTAATTTAGTTTAGTTTAGTTTAGTTTAGGTTAGGTTAGAGTAGTTTAGTTTAGTTTAGTTTAGTTTAGGTTACAATAGGATAGGTTAGTGTAGTTTTGTTTAGTTTAGTTTAGTTGAATTTAATATAGATTTGTTTAGTTTAGTTTAGGTTAGGTTAGGTTAGTTTAGATTAGTATAGGTTAGGTTAAGTTAGGTTAGGGCAGTTTAGTTTATAGTTTATTTTAGTTTAGTTTAGTTTATAGTGTAGTTTATACTTTAGTTTATATTTTAGTTTATAGTATAGTTTAGTTTAGTGTAGTTTAGTTTGGTTTAGTTTTATTTAGTTTAGTTTAAAATAGTTTCGTTTAGGTTAGGTTAGGTTAGGTTAGGTTAGTTAAGTTCAGTTTATATTAGTGTAGCTAAGTTTAGTTTAGTTTATAGTTTAGTTCAGTTTAGTTTATAGCTTAGTTTATAGTTTAGTTTAGTTTATAGTTTAATTTATAGTTAAATTTATTTTAGTTTAGTTTAATTTAGTTTAGTTTAGTTTATTTTAGGGTATATTATGTTAAGTTAGGTTAGGTTAGTTTAGTTTAGTTTAGTTTAGGTTAGGTTTCGCTAGGTTAAGTTAGGTTAGGTTAGTTTAGATTAGTTTAGTTTAGTTTAGGTTATAGTTTAGTTTACTTAGTTTATTATTTAATTTAGTGTAGTTTAGTTTATGGTTTCGTTTATAGTTTAGTTTGGTTTAGTTTAGTTTTTTTTAGTTTAGCTTGGATTAGTTTAGTTTGTCTTAGGTTAGGTTAGGTTAGGTGAGATTATTTTAATTTAGTTTAGTTTAATTTAGTTTAGTTTATAGTTTAGTTTAGTTTAGTTTATAGTTCAATTTATAGTTTAGTTGAGTTTAGTTTATAGTTTAGGTTATCGTTTAGTTTAGTTTAGGTTAGATTAGGTTAGGTTAAGTTAGGTTAGGTTAGTTTAGATTAGTTTAGTTTAATTTAGTTTAGTTTATAGTTTAGTTTATTTTACTTTATAGTTTAATTTAGTTTAGTTTAGTTTAATTTAGGTTAGGTTACTTTTGTTTAGTTTAGTTTAGGTTAGGTTAGGTTAATTTACTTTAGTATTAATTATTTTAGTTTATTTTAGTTTAGTTTATAGTTTAGTTTACTTTATAGTTTAGTTTACAGTTTAGTTTAGTTTAGTTTAGTTTAGTTTAGTTTAGTTTAGTTTGGGTTAGGTTAGATTAGGTTAGTTTAATTTAGTTTATAGTTTACTTTAGTTTAGTTTACACTTTAGTTTATCCTTTAGTTTATAGTGTAGTTTATAGTTTAGTTTAATTTAGTGTGGTTTAGTTTGGTTTAGTTTAGTATAGTTTTGTTTACTTTAGGTTAGGTGAGATTATGTTAGGTTAGGTTAGCTTACTTTAGTTTAGTTTAGTTTAGTATAGGTTAGGTTAGGTTAGGTTAGTTTAGTTAACTTTGGTTTAGTTTAGTTTAGTTTAGTTTATAGTTTAGTTTATAGTTATCTTTAGTTTAGTTTATAGTTTAATTTATAATTTAGTTTAGTTTAGTTTAATTTAATTTAGTCTAGAGTAGTTTAGGTTAGTTTAGTTTAGTTTAGATTAGGTTAGGTTAGGTTAGGTTAATTTAGTTTAGTTAAGTTTAATTTAGTTTAGTTTAGTTTTGTTTATAGTTTAATTTATAGTTTAATTTAGTATAGTTTAGTTTATAGTTTTGTTTATAGTTTAGTTTGTAGTTTAGTTAATTTAGTTTAGTTTAGGTTAAGTTATGTTAGGTTCGTTTAGTTTAATTTAGTTTAGATTAGGTTACGTTAGATTAGGTTAGGGTAGTTAAGTTAATTTATTTCAATTTAGTTTATAGTTTAATTTATAGTTTAGTTTAGTTTTCTTTATAGTTTAGTTTAGTTAATTTATAGTTTAATTTACTTTAGTTTAGTCTAGTTTAATTTAGTTTACTTTAGTTTATAGTTTTGTTTATAGTTTAGTTTAGTTTAGCTTAGTTTAGTTTAGGTTAATTTTTGTTAGGTTAGTTTAGTTTAGTTTAGTTTAGGTTCGGTTGGGTTAGTTTAGTTTAGTTTAGGTTAGGTTAGGTTAAGTTAGGTTAGTTTAATTTAGTTTAGTTTATTTTAATTTTTGTTTAGTTTAGTTTATATTTTAGTTTATAATTTAGTTTAATTTAGTTTATAGTTTAATATAATTTAGTTTAGTTTAGTTTAATTTTGGTTAATTTAGTTTAGTTTAGATTAGGTTAGGTTACGCGCGTTTAGTTTAGTTTAGTATAGTATAGTTTAGTATAAAATATAGTATTTTTAGTTTATATTTTAGTTCATAGTTTTGTTTAGTTTAGTATAGTTTAGTTTAGTTTAGGTTAGGTTGGAGTAGTTTAGTTTATTTTAGTTTAATTTAGGTTAGATTAGTTTAGGTTAGTGTAGTTTAGTTTAGTTTAGTTTAGTTGAATTTAATTTATTTTAGTTTAGTTTAGTTTAGTATAGGTTAGGTTACGTTACGTTAGGTTAGTTTAGTTAAGTTTAGTTTAGTTTAGTTTATAGTTTAGTTTAGTTTATAGTTTAATTTATACTTTAGTTTATATTTTAGTTTATAATTTAGTTTAGTTTAGTGTAGTTTAGTTTGGTTTAATTTTGTTTAGTTTAGTTTAGTTTAGTTTCGTATAGGTTAGGTTATGTTAGATTAGGTTAGGTGTGGTAGGCTTAGTTTAGTTTAGTTTAGTTTAGGTTCGGTTAGTTAAATTTAGTTTAGTTTAGTTTAGTTAAGATTAGTTTAGTTTATAGTTTAGTTCAGTTTGGTTTATAGCTAACTTTATAGTTTAGTTTAGACTAGTTTATAGTTTAATTTATAGTTAAGTTTAGTTTATTTTAGTTTAATTTAGATTAGCTTAGTTGAGTTTAGTTTAAATTAGTTCATTTTAGGGTAGCTTATGTTCGGTTTGGTTAGGTTAGTTAAGTTTATAGTTTAATTTATAGTTTAGTTTGGTTTATAGTTTAGTTTATAGTTTAGTTTAGTTTAGTAAATAATAGTTTAGTTTAGTTTAGTTAAGGTTAGGTTAGGTTAGGTTAATTTAGTTTAGTTGAGTTTAATTTAGTATAGTTTAGTTTAGTTTATAATTTAATTTATAGTTTAATTTAGTTTAGTTTAGTTTAATTTGGTTTAGTTTAGTTTATAGTTTTGTTTATAGTTTAGTTTGTAGTTTAGTAAATTTAGTTTAGTTTAGGTTAAGTTATGTTAGGTTGGTTTAGTTTAATTTAGTTTAGATTAGGTTACGTTAGATTAGGTTAGGGTAGTTAAGTTTAGTTTAGTTGAATTTAGTTTATAGTTTAATTTATAGTTTAGTTTAGTTTACCTTATAGTTTAGTTTAGTTAATTTATAGTTTAATTTACTTTAGTTTAGTCTAGTTTAATTTAGTTTACTTTAGTTTATAGTTTAGTTTAGTTTAGCTTAGTTTAGTTTAGGTTAATTTATGTTAGGTTATTTTAGTTTAGTTTAGTTTAGGTTAGGTTGGGTTAGTTTAGTTTAGTTTAGGTTAGGTTAGGTTAAGTTAGGTTAGTTTAGTTTAGTATAGTTTAGTTTAGTTTAGTTTATAGTTTATTTTATTTTATTTCATAGTTTAGTTTATAGTTTTGTTTAGTTTAGTTAGTTTAGGTTAGGTTAGGATAGGTTAGAGCAATTTAGGTTAGGTTAGGATATGATAGGTTAGTGCAGTTTAATTTAATTTAGTTTAGTTTAGTTGAATTTAATTTATTTTAGTTAGGTCAGTTCAGGTAAGTTAGGTTAGTTTAGTTTAGTATTGGTTAGGTTAGGTAAGTTTAATTCAGTATAGTTTAGTTTAGTTTATAGTTTAATTTATAGTTTTGTTTATAGTTAATTAAGTTTAGTTTATTGAGTTTAGTTTAGTTTAGTTGAGTTTAGTTTAGTTTAGTTTAGTTTAGGTTAGGTTTGGTTAGGTTAGATTAGTTTAGTTTAGGATAGGTTACGTTAGATTAGGTTAGTTTAGTTTAGTATAATTTAGTTTAGTTTAAAATATAGTATCTTTAGTTTATAGTTTAGTTCATAGTTTTGTTTAGTTTAGTTTAGTGTAGGTTAGGTTAGAGTAGTTTAGTTTAGTTTAGTTTAGTTGAATTTAATTTAGTTATGTTTAGTTTAGTTTAGGTTAGGTTATTTTAGTTTAGTTTATTATAGGTTAGGTTAATTTAGGTTATCCTAATTTAGTTTTGTTTACTTTAGTTTAGTTTATTTTATAGTTTAGTTAAGTTTCTTTATTGTTTAATTTATAATTTAGTTGTGTTTAGTTTAGTTTAATTTAGTTTAGGTTGGGTTAGGTTAGTTTCATTTAGTTCAGTTTAATTTACTTTAATTTAGTTTATATTTTAATTTATTGTTTAGTTTAGTTTACTTTATAGTTTAGTTTAGTTAATTTATAGTTTAATTTAGTTTAGTTTAGTTTAGTTTAGTTCAGGTTAAGTTATGTTAGGTTAGTTTAGTTTAGTTTAGTTTAGTTAAGGTTCGGTTAGGTTAGGTTAGGTAAGTTGAATTTAGTTCAGTTTAGTTTAGTTAAGTTTAGTTTAGTTTAATTTAGTTTAGCTTTGGGTAGGTTATGTTAGGTTAGGTTTGGTTAGTTTAATTTAGTTTAGGTTAGGTTAGGTTAGGTTAGGTTAATTTAGTTTAATTGAGTTTAATTTAGTTTAGATTAGGTTAAGTAAGATTAGGTTAGGTTAGGTTAGGTTAGTTTAGTTTTGTTTATAGTTTAGTTTAGTTTAGTTTATAGTTTAGTTTATATATTAGTTAGTTTAGTTTAATGTTTAATTTAGTTTAGTTTAGTTTAGTTCAGTTTAGTTTAATTTAGGTTAATTTAGTTTAGTTTAGTTTAGTTTAGTTTAGGTTAGGTTAAGTTAGGTTAGGGTAGGTTAGTTTAGTTTAGTATGGTTTAGTTTAGTTTAAAATATAGTATCTTTAGTTTATAGTTTAGTTAATAGTTTTCTTTAGATTAGTTTAGTTTAGCTTAGGTTAGAGGAGTTTAGTTTAGTTTTGTTTAGGTTAGATTAGGTTAGGTTAATGTAGTTCAGTTTAATTTAGTTTAGTTGAATTTAATTTAGTTTAGTTTAGTTTAGGTTAGGTAAGGTTTATTTAGGTTAGATAAGGTTAGGTTAGTGTAGTTTAGTATAGTTTAGTTTAGTTTGTAGTTTAGTATAGTTTAGTGTAGTTTAGTTTGCTTTAGTAACTGTTAGGCTAGGTTAGTTCCGTTTCGTTTAGGTTAGGTTATGTTAGATTAGGTTAGGTTAGGTTAGCTTAGTTTAGTTTAGTTTAGTTTCGGTTAGGTTGGGTTAGGTTAGGTTACTGAAGTTTAGTTTAGTTTAGTTTAGTTAAGTATAGTTTAGTTTATAGTTTAGTTCAGTTTAGTTTATAGCTTAGTTTATAGCTTAGTTTAGTTCATAGTTTAATTTATATTTAAGTTTAGTTTAGTTTAATTTAGTTTAGCTTAGTTTAGTTTAGTTTAGTTTAGTTTAGGGTAGCTTATGTTAGGTTAGGTTAGGTTAGTATAGTTTATAGTTTAATTTATAGTTTACTTTAGTTTATAGTTTAGTTTATAATAGTTTATTTTAGTTTAGTTTAGGTTAGGTTAGGCTAGGTTAAGTTATGTTAGGTTAGTTTAGATAAGTTTAGTTTAGTTTAGTTTATAGTTTAGTATACTTTAGTTTATTATTTAATTTAGTTTAGTTTAGTTTATAGTTTCGTTTATTATTTAGTAAGTTTAATTATATTAATTTAGTTTACCTTAGATTAGTTTAGTTAGTTTTAGGTTAGGTTAGGTTAGGTGAGGTTAGTTTAGTATAGTTTAGTTTAATTTAGTTTAATTCAGTTTATAGTTTAGTTTAGTTTATAGTTCAATTTATTGTTTAGTTTAGTTTAGTTTATAGTTTAGTTTATCGTTTAGTTTAGTTTAGTTTAGTATAGTTTAGTTTAGTTTAGGTTAGAGTAGGTTAGTTTAGATTAGTTTAGTTTAGCGCAGTTTAGGTTAGGTTAATTTAGGTTATTTTGTTTAGTTTAGTTTAGTTTAGTTTATAGTTTAGTTTAGTTTATAGTTTAGTTTATAGTTTAGTTTAGATTAGTGTAGTTTAGTTTGGTTTAGTTTATTTTAGTTTAGTGTAGTTTAGTTTCGTTTAGCTTAGGTTATGTTATATTAGGTTAGCTTTGCTTTGCTTAGTATACCCTAGTTTAGATTAGGATAGGTAAGGTTAGAATAGGTTAGTTAAATTTAGTTTAGTTTAGTAAAGTTAGGTTTAGTTTAGTTTATAGTTTAGTTTAGTTTAGTTTATAGTTTAGATTATAATTTAATTTATAGTTTAGTTTAGTTTAGTTTAGTTTAGTGTAATTTAGTTTCGCTTTCTTTAGTTTCGTTTAGAATACTTTAGTTTAGGATATGTTAGGTTAGGTTAGTTTAGTTTAGTTTAGTTTAATTTAGTTTAATTCAGTTTATAGTTTAGTTTAGTTTATAGTTCAATTTATTGTTTAGTTTAGTTTAGTTTATAGTTTAGTTTATCGTTTAGTTTAGTTTAGTTTAGTATAGTTTAGTTTAGTTTAGGTTAGAGTAGGTTAGTTTAGATTAGTTTAGTTTAGCGCAGTTTAGGTTAGGTTAATTTAGGTTATTTTGTTTAGTTTAGTTTAGTTTAGTTTATAGTTTAGTTTAGTTTATAGTTTAGTTTATAGTTTAGTTTAGATTAGTGTAGTTTAGTTTGGTTTAGTTTATTTTAGTTTAGTGTAGTTTAGTTTCGTTTAGCTTAGGTTATGTTATATTAGGTTAGCTTTGCTTTGCTTAGTATACCCTAGTTTAGATTAGGATAGGTAAGGTTAGAATAGGTTAGTTAAATTTAGTTTAGTTTAGTAAAGTTAGGTTTAGTTTAGTTTATAGTTTAGTTCAGTTTAGTTTATAGTTTAGATTATAATTTAATTTATAGTTTAGTTTAGTTTAGTTTAGTTTAGTGTAATTTAGTTTCGCTTTCTTTAGTTTCGTTTAGAATACTTTAGTTTAGGATATGTTAGGTTAGGTTAGTTTAGTTTAGTTTAGTTTAATTTAGTTTAGTTTAAAATATAGTATCTTTAGTTATTAGTTTAGTTCATAGTTTAGTTTAGTTTAGTTTAGGTTAGAATAGGTTATATCAGTGTAGTTTAATTTAGTTTAGTTTAGTTGAATTTAATTTAGTTTTCTTCAGTTTAGTTTAGGTTAGGTTATTTTAGTTTAGTTTAGTATAGGTTAGGTTAATTTAGGTTATCTTAGTTTAGTTTATAGTTTAGTTTAGTTTACTTTATAGTGTAGTTTATACTTTAGTTTACATTTTAGTTTATAGTTTAGTTTAGTTTAGTGTAGATTAGTTTGGTTTAGTTTTGTTTAGTTTAGTTTAAATTAGTTTCGTTTAGGTTAGGTTATGTTAGATTAGGTTAGGATAGGTAAGCTTAGTTTAGTTTAGTTTAGTTTAGTTTAGTTTAGGTTAGGTTAGGTTAGGTTAGGTAGGTTAAGTACAGTTTAGTTTAGTTTAGTTAAGTTTCGTTTAGTTTATAGTTTAGTTCAGTTTAGTTTATAGCTTAGTTTATAGTTTAGTTTAGTTTATAGTTTAGTTTAATTTATAGTTTAAATTATAGTTAAGTTTAGTTTAGTTTAGTTTAATTTAGTTTAGTTTAGTTTATTTTAGGGTAGCTTATGTTAGGTTAGGTTAGTTTATAGTTTAATTTATAGTTTAGTTTAGTTTATAGTTTAGTTTATAGTTTAGTTTAGTTTATAATATTTTAGTTTAGGTTAGGTTAGGTTGGTTTAGTTTAGTTTAGTTTAGATTAGGTTAAACTAGGTTAAGTTAGGTTAGGTTAGTTTAGATTAGTTTAGTTTAATTTAGTTTATAGTTTAGTTCAGTTTAGTTTAGAGCTTAGTTTATAGTTTAGTTTAGTTTAGTTTAAAGTTAAATTTATAGTTAAGTTTAGTTTAGTTTAATTTAGTTTAGCTTACTTTAGTTTATAATTTAGTTTACTTTAGTTTATTATTTAATTTAGTTTTGTTTAGTTTATAGTTTCGTTTATAGTTTAGTTTGGTTTAGTTTAGTTTAATTTAGTTTAGCTTAGATTAGTTTAGTTTGTTTTAGGTTAGGTTAAGTTAGGTGAGGTTAGTTTAATTTAGATGAGTTTAATTTAGTTTAGTTTAGTTTATAGTTTACTTTAGTTTACTTTAGTTTATAGTTCAATTTATAGTTTAGTTTAATTTATATTTTAGTTTATAGTTTGGTTTATAGTTTAGTTTAGTTTACTTTATAGTTTGATTTAGTTTAGTTTAGTTTAATGTAGGTTAGGTTAGTTTAGTTTAGTTTAGGTTAGGTTAGGTTAGGTTAATTTAGTTTAGTATAGTTTGGTTTATTTTAGTTTAGTTTATAGTTTAGTTTCAGCTTTGTTTAGTTTAGTTTAGTTTGGTTTTTAGTTTAGTTAATTTAGTTTACAGTTTAGTTTATCCTTTAGTTTATAGTTTAGTTTATAGCTTAGTTTAATTTACTTTAGTTTAGTTAGGTTTAGTTTAGTTTATAGTTTAGTTAGTTCAGTTTATAATTCATTTTATAAATTAGTTAATTTATAGTTTAATTTATAGTTTAGTTTAGTTTTGTGTAATTTAGTTTAGCTTTCTTTAGTTTCGTTTAGTTTACTTTAGTTTAGTGTATGCTTAAGTTAGGTTAGGTTAGGTTAGTTTAGTTTAGTTTAGTTTAGGTTAGGTTACCTTATGTTAGGTTAGGATAGGTTAGGTTAAGTTAAGTTAGGTTAGGTTAGTTTAGAATAATTTATTTTAGTATAATTTAGTTTATAGTTTAATTTAGTTTAGTTTAGTTTAATTTGATTTAATTTAGTTTAGGTTAGGTTAGGTAAGTTTAATTTAGTTTAAGTTAGTTTAGTTAATTTTAGTTAATAGTTTAGTTCATAGTTTAGTTTGTAGTTTAGTTTAGTTTAGTTTAGGTTAAGTTATGCTAGGTTCGTTTAGTTTAGTTTAGATTAGGTTAGGTTAGGTTAGGTTAGGTTAGGGTAGTTTAGTTTAGTTTAGTTGAATTTAGTTTAGTTTAGTTCAGTATATGTTACATTAGGTTAGGTTACTTTGTTTTAGTTTAGGTTAGGTTATGTTAGATTAGGTTAGGTTAGGTCAGCTTGGTTTAGTTGAGTTTAGTTAAGTTTAGTATATTTTATACTTTAGTTTAGTTTATTTAGCTAATAGTGTAGTTTAGTTTAGTTTATACTTTAGTTTATAGTTTAGTATAGTTTGTTTAGTTTAATTTTGGTTTAGTTTAGGGTAGGTTATGTTAGGTTAGGTTAGTTTAGTTCAGTTTAGTTTAGGATAGGTTAGGTTAGGTTAGTTTAGTTTAGTTGAGTTTAATTTAGTTTAGTTTAGTTTATAGTTTATATTAGTTTAGTTTATAGTTTAATTTATAATTTAGTTTACTTTAAGTTAGATTAGGTTAGGTTATGTTAGGTTAGTTTAGTTAATTTAGTTTAGTTTATGTTAGGTTAGGTTAGTTTAGTTTTGTTTAGTTTTGTTTATAGTTTAGTTTATAGTTTAGTTTAATTTAGTTTATAGTTTAATTTAGTTTAGTTTAGTTTAGTTTAATTTAGGTTAATTTAGTGTATTTAATTTAGTTTAGGTTAGGTTGGGTTAGCTTAGTTTAGTTTGGTATAGTTAAGTTTAGTATAAAATATAGTATCTTTAGTCTATAGTATAGTTCATAGTTTTGTTTAGTTTAGTTTAGTTTAGTTTAGGTTAGGTTATAGTAGTTTAGTTAGATTATTTTAGATTGGGTTAGATTAAGTTAGGTTAGTGTAGTTTAGTTTAGTTTAGTTGAATTTAATTTAGTTTATTTAGTTTAGTTTAGTATAGGTTAGGTTATGTTAGATTAGGTTAGGTTAGTTTAGTTTAGTTTATGTTGGGTTATGATAGATTAGGTTAGGTTAGGTTAGTTTGGCTTAGTTTAGTCTACTTAAGTTTAGTTTAGTTTAGTTTAGTTTATAGTTTAGTTTAGTTTTGTTTATAGTTTAGTTTATAGTTTAGTATAGAGTAGTTTAATTTAATTAATTTAGCTAAGTTTAGTTTAGTTTAGTTGGTTTTATTTAATTTTGGGTAGGTTATGTTAGGTTAGGTTAGGTTAGTTTAGTTTAGGTTTGGTTAGGTTAGGTTAGGTTAGTTTAGTTTAGTTGAGTTTAGTTTAGTTTAAATTAGGTTAAGTAAGATTAGGTTAGGTTAGGTTAGGTTAGTTTAGTTTTGTTTTTAGTTTAGTTTAGTTTAGTTTAGTTTAATTTAGGTTAATTTAGTTTAGTTTAGTTTAGTTTAGGTTAGGTTAAGTTAGGTTAGGTTAGGTTAGTTTAGTTTAGTATAGTTTAGTTTATTTTAAAATATAGTATCTTTAGTTTATAGTTTAGTTCATAGTTTTCTTTAGATTAGTTTAGTTTAGGTTAGGTTAGAGTACTTTAGTTTAGTTTAGTTTAGTTTAGTTTAGGTTAGATTAGGTTAGGTTAGTGTAGTTTAGTTTAATTTAATTTAGTTGAATTTAATTTAGTTTAGTTTAGTTTAGTTTAGGTTGGGTTAGGTTTGTTTAGGTTAGATTAGGTTAGGTTAGTGTAGTTTAGTTTAGTTTAGTATATAGTTTAGTTTAGTTTAGTGTAGTTTAGTTTGGTTGAGTTTTGTTTAGTTTAGTTTAGTTCAGTATCGTTTACGTTAGGTTACGTTAGGTTAGGTTAGGTTAGGTTAGCTTAGTTTAGTTTAGTTTAGTTTCGGTTAGGTTAGGTTAGGTTAGTTAAGTTTAGTTTAGTTTATAGTTTAGTTCAGTTTATTTTATAGCTTAGTTTATAGCTTAGTTTAGTTCATAGTTTAATTAATATTTAAGTTTGGTTTAGTTTAATCTGGTTTTGCTTAGTTTCGTTTAGTTTAGTTTATTTTAGGGTAGCTTACGTTAGGTTAGGTTAGTTTAGTATAGTTATAGTTTAATTTATAGTTTAATTTAGTTTATAGTTTAGTTTATAATAGTTTAGTTTACTTTAGTTTAGGTTAGGATAGTTGAGTTTAGTTTAGTTTAGGGTAGCTTACGTTAGGTTAGGTTAGGTTAGTATAGTTATAGTTTAATTTATGGTTTAATTTAGTTTATAGTTTAGTTTAGTTTAGTTTATAATAGTTTAGTTTACTTTAGTTTAGGTTAGGATAGTTGAGTTTAGTTTAGTTTAGGTTAGGTTAGGCTCGGTTAAGTTATGTTAGGTTAGTTTATATTAGTTTAGTTTAGTTTAGTTTATAGTTTAGTTTACTTTAGTTTATTATTTAATTTAGTGTATTTTAGTTTATAGTTTCGTTTATAGTTTAGTTTGGTTTAGTTTACTTTTTTTTAGTTTAGTTTAAATTAGTTTAGTTTGTCTTAGGTTAGGTTAAGTTAAGTGAGATTAGTTTAATTTAGTTGAGTTTAATTTAGTTTATAGTTTAATTTACTTTAGTTTATAGTTCAATTTATAGTTTAGTTTAGTTTAGTTTAGGTTACGTTAAGTTAGTTTAGTTTAGTTTAGTTTAGTGTTTGTTAGGTTAGGTTAGGTTAGTTTAGTTTATTTTATTTTAGTTTATAGTTCATATTAGTTAAGTTTATAATTTATTTTATAATTTAGTATACTTTAATTTATAGTATAGTTTATAGTTTAGTTAAAATTGTAGTTTAGTTTAGTTCAGGTTAGGTTAGGGAAGGTTAGGTTAAATTAGGTTAGGTTAGTTTAGTTTAGTTTAGTTTATGTAAGGTTAGGTTAGGTTAGTTTAGTATAGTTTAGTTTACTTTTGTTTACTGTTTAGTTTAGTTTATAGTTCAGTTTATAGTTTAATTTGGTTTATTTTAGGTTAGGTTATTTTAGTTTAGTATGGTTTAGTTTAGTTTAGTTTAGTTTATAGTTTAGTTTATTTTATTTTATAGTTTAGTTTACAGTTTTGTTTAGTTTAGTTTAGTTTAGTTTAGTTAGTTTAGGTTAGGTTAGGTTAGGTTAGAGTAGTTTAGTTTAGGTTAGGTGATGATAGGTTAGTGCAGTTTAATTTAAAATAATTTAGTTTAGTTGAATTTAATTTAGTTTAGTTAGGTTAGTTTAGATAAATTAGGTTAGTTTATTTAGTTCATTTTAGGTTAGGTTGGGTTAGTTTAGTTTAGTATAGGTTAGGTTAGGTTAGGTTAGGTAAGTTTAATTCAGTTTAGTTTGGTTTAGTTTGTAGTTTAATTTATAGGTTTGTTTATAGTTAATTTAGTTTAGTTTAGTTTAGGTTAGGTTAAATTATGTTAGGTTAGTTAATTTTAGTTTAGTTTAGGTTAGGTTGGGTTAGGTTAGTGTAGTTTAATTTAATTTAGTTGAATTGAGCTTAGTTAAGTTTAGTTTAGGTTACGTTAGGTTAGTTTAGTTTAGTTTAGTTTAGGTGAGGTTAGGTTAGGTTAGTTTAGTTCTGTTAATTTATTTTAGTTTATACATTAGTTTATTTCAGTTTATAGTTTAGTTAATAGTTTAGTTTAATTTAGTGTAGTTTAATTTTGTTTAAGTTAGGTTAGGTTAGGTTAGTTTAGTTTAGTTTAGGTTAGGTTATGTTAGATTAGGTTAGGTTAGTTTGGTTTAGTTTAGTCTAGTTAAGTTTAGTTTAGTTTATTTTATAGTTTAGTTTATTTTAAATTAGTTTAGGTTAAGTAAGGGTAGGTTAGGTTAGTTTAGTTTAGTTTAGTTTATGTTAGGTTAATTTAGTTGAGTTTAGTTTAGTTTTGTTTATAGTTTAGTTTAATTTATTTTATAATTTAGTTTATAGTTTAGTTTAGTTTACTTTGTAGTTTAATTTAGATTAGTTTAGTTTACTTTAGGTTAGGTTAGGTTAGGTTAGTTTAGTTTAGTATAGTTTAGTTTAGTTTAAAATATAGTGTCTTTAGTTTATAGTTTAGTTCATAGATTTGTTTAGTTTAGTTTAGTTTAGTTCAGGTTAGGTTAGAGTAGTTTAGTTTAGTTTAGGTTAGTTTAGGTTAGAATAGGTTAGGTTAGTGTAGTTTAGTTTAGTTTAGTTGAATTTAATTTAGTTTTGTTTAGATTAGTTTAGGTTAGGTTGGGTTAGTTTAGTTTAGTTAAGGTTAGGTTAGGATAAGTTAGGTTAGTTTAGTTTAGTATAGTTTAGGTTAGGTTAGGTTAGTTTAGGTTAGGTTAGAGTAGTTAAGTTTAGGTTAAATTGTGATAGGTTAGTGCAGTTGAAATTAATTTAGTTTAGTTTAGTTGAATTTAATTTATTTTAGTTAGGTCAGTTTAGGTAAGTTAGGTTAGTTAATTTAGTATAGGTTAGGTTAGGTTAGGTTAGGTAAGTTAATTCAGTATAGTTTAGTTTAGTTTATAGTGTAATTTATAGTTTTGTTTATAGTTAATTTAGTTCGGTTTACTTTATTTTAGGTTAAATTATTTTAGGTTAGTTTAGTTTAGTTTAGTTTAGGTTAGGTTTGGTTAAGTTAGTGTAGTTTCATTTAGTTTGGTTTATTTTAGTTTAGTTTAATATGTGGTTCCGTTTAGTTTAGTTTTGTTGAATTTAGTTTAGTTTATAGTTTAGTTGAGTTTAGGTTAGTTTAGTTGAGTTTAGTTAAGTTTAGTTTAGTTTAGTTTAGATTAGGCTAGGATAGGTTAGGTTAGATTAGTTTAGTTTAGGATAGGTTATGTTACATTAGGTTAGGTTAGGTTAGTTTGGTTTAGTTTAGTCTAGTTAAGTTTAGTTTAGTTTGTACTTTAGTTCAGTTTAGTTTATTTTATAGTTTAGTTAAGTTTTGTTTATAGTTTAGTATAGTTTAGTTTAGTTTAATTTACCTTAGCTATGTTTAGTATATTTAGTTTAGTTTAGTTTATAGTTTAATTTATAATTTAGTTTAGTTTAGTTTAGTTTAATTTAGTTTAGGTTAGGTTAGGTTAGTTTAATTTAGTTGAGTTTAATTTAGTTTAGTTTAGTTTATAGTTTAATTTATAGTTTATTTTAGTTTATTGTATAGTTTAGTTTAGTTAATTTATAGTTTAATTGAGTTTAGTTTAGTTTAGTTTAATTTAGTTTCGTTTAGTTTATAGGTTTGTTTATAGTTTAGCTTAGTTTAGTTTAGTTTAGATTAAATTATGTTAGGTTAGTTTAGTTTAGTTCAGTTTAGGTTCGGTTAGGTTAGGTTAGGTAAGTTTAATTTAGTTCATTTTAGTTTAGTTAAGTTTAGTTTATAGTTTAGTTTGTAGTATATTTTACGTTAAGTTATGTTAGGGTCGTTTAGTTTAATTTAGTTTAGATTAGGTTAGGTTAGGTTAGGTTAGGATAGTTAAGTTTAGTTTAGTTGAATTTAGTTTAGTTTAGTTCAGTTTAGGTTACGTTAGGTTAGTTTAGTTTAGTTTAGTTTAGGTTAGGTTATGTTAAGTTAGTTTAGTTTAGTTTAGCTTATTTTAGTTTAGCTTATAGTTTAGTTGAGCTTAGGTTAGTTTAGTTGAGTTTAGTTTAGTTTAGTTTATTTTAGATTAGGTTAGGTTAGGTTAGTTTAGATTAGTTTAGGTTGGGTTATGTTAGATTAGGTTAGGTTAGGTTTGTTTGGCTAAGTTTAGTCTAGTTAAGTTTAGTTTAGTTTATACTTTAGTTTAGTTTAGTTTATAGTTTAGTTTAGTTTTGTTTATAGTTTAGTTTATAGTTTAGTATAGCTTAGTTTAGTTTAATTTAGTTTAGCTAAGTTTAGTTTAGTTTATTTTAGTTTTTGGTAGGTTATGTTAGGTTAGGTTAGTTTAGTTTAGTTCAGGTTAGGTTAGGTTAGGTTAGGTTAGTTTAGTTTAATTGAGTTTAGTTTAGTTTAGATTAGGTTAAGTAAGATTAGGTTAGGTTAGGTTAGGTTAGTTTAGTTTTGTTTATAGTTTAGTTTAGTTTAGTTTATAGTTTACTTTATAGTTTAGTTAGTTTAATTTATAGTTTAATTTAGTTTAGTTTAGTTTAGTTTAGTTTAATTTAGGTTAATTTAGTTTAGTTTAGTTTAGGTTAGGTTAAGTTAATTAGGTTAGGTTAGTTTAGTTTAGTATAGTTTAGTTTAGTTTAAAATATAGTATCTTTAGTTTATAGTTTAGTTCATAGTTTTCTTTAGATTAGTTTAGTTTAGGTTAGGTTAGAGTAGTTTAGTTTAGTTTAGTTTAGTTAAGGTTAGATTAGGTTAGGTTAATGTAGTTTAGTTTAATTTAGTTTAGTTGAATTTAATTTAGTTTAGTTTAGGTTAGGTTAGGTTTGTTTAGTTTAGATTAGGTTAGGTTATGTTACATTAGGTTAGGTTATGTTAGGTTAGTTTAGTTTAGTTTAGTTTCGGTTAGGTTTGGTTAGGTTAGGTTAGTTAAGTTTAGTTTAGTTTAGTTTAGTTAAGTATAGTTTAGTTTATAGTTTAGTTCAGTTTAGTTTATAGCTTAGTTTATAGCTTAGTTTAGTTTAGTTTAGTAGTTTAGTTTTGTTTAGGTTAGGTTAGGTTAGGTTAGTTTAATTTAATTAAGGTTAGGTTATGATAGATTAGGTTAGGTTAGGTTAGTTTGGTTTAGTTTAGTCTAGTTAAGTTTAGTTTAGTTTATACTTTAGTTTAGTTTAGTTTATTTTATAGTTTAGTTTAGTTTTGTTTATAGTTTAGTTTGCAGTTTAGTATCGTTTAGTTTAATTTAATTTAGTTTAGGTTAACTAACGTTATGTTAGGTTAGGTTAGTTGAGTTTCGTTTATGTTAGGTTAGGTTAGTTTAGATTAGCTTAGGTTATTTTATAGTTTAGTTTATTTAGGTTTAGTTTAGTTTATAGTTTACTTTAGTTTAGGGTATGTTTAAGTTAGGTTAGGTTAGGTTAGTTTAGTTTAGTTTAGGTTAGGTTGTGTTACCTTATGTTAGGTTAGGTTAGGTTAGGTTAAGTTAAGTTAGGTTATCTTAGTTTAGAATAATTTAGTTTAATATAATTTAGTTTATAGTTTAGTTTAGTTTAGTTTATAGTTTAATTTAGTTTAGTTTAGTTTAATTTAATTTAGTTTAGTTTAGTTTAGGTTAGTTTAGGTAAGTTTAATTTAGTTTAGTTTAGTTTAGATAAGTTTAGTTTTAGTTTAGTTTATAGTTTAGTTTGTAGTTTAGTTTAGTTTAGTTTAGTTTAGGTTAAGTTATGTTAGGTTCGTTTAGTTTAGTTTAGATTAGGTTAGGTTAGGTTAGGTTAGGTTAGGGTATTTTAGTTTAGTTTAGTTGAATTTAGTTTAGTTTTGTTCAGTTTAGGTTAGATAAGTTTAGGTTACTTTATTTTAGTTTAGGTTAGGTTATGTTAGATTAGGTTAGGTTAGGTTAGTTTGGTTTAATTTAGTTTAGTTAAGTTTGGTATATTTTATACTTTAGTTTAGTTTAGTTTAGTTTAGTTAATAGTTTAGTTTAGTTTAGTTTATACTTTAGTTTATAGTTTAGTATAGTTTAGTTTAGTTTAATTTTGGTTTAGTTTAGGGTAGGTTATGTTAGGTAAGGTTAGTTTAGTTCAGTTTAGTTTAGGTTAGGTTAGGTTAGGTTAGTTTAGTTTAGTTGAGTTTAATTTAGTTTAGTTTAGTTTATAGTTTATTTTAGTTTAGTTTATAGTTTAATTTATAGTTTAGTTTACTTTAGGTTAGATTAGGTTAGGTAAAGTAAGGTTAGGTTAGGTTAGGTTAGTTTAGTTTAGTTTAGTTTATGTTAGGTTAGGTTAGTTTAGTTTAGTTTAGTTTTGTTTATAGTTTAGTTTAGTTTATAGTTTAATTTAGAATTTAGTTTAATTTAGTTTATAGTTTAGGTTAGTTTAGTTTAGTTTAGTTTAATTTAGGTTAATTTAGTTTATTTAATTTAGTTTAGGTTAGGTTGGGTTGGGTTAGCTTAGTTTAGTTTAGTATAGTTAAGTTTAGTATAAAATATAGTATCTTTAGTCTATAGTATAGTTCATAGTTTTGTTTAGTTTAGTTTAGTTTAGTTTAGGTTAGGTTATAGTAGTTTAGTTAGATTATTTTAGATTGGGTTATATTAAGTTAGGTTAGTGTAGTTTAGTTTAGTTTAGTTTAGTTGAATTTAATTTAGTTTATTTAGTTTAGTTTAGTATAGGTTAGGTAATGTTAGGTTAGGTTAGGTTAGTTTAGTTTAGTTTATGTTGGGTTATGTTAGATTAGGTTAGGTTAGGTTAGTTTGGCTTAGTTTAGTCTAGTTAAGTTTAGTTTAGTTTAGTTTATACTTTAGTTTAGTTTAGTTTATAGTTTAGTTTAGTTTAGTTTATAGTTTAGTTTATAGTTTAGTATAGTTTAGTTTAGTTTAATTTAGTTTAGCTAAGTTTAGTTTAGTTTAGTTGGTTTAGTTTAGTTTTGGGTAGGTTATGTTAGGTTAGGTTAGGTTAGTTTAGTTTAGTTTAGGTTTGGTTAGGTTAGGTTAGGTTAGTTTAGTTTATTTGAGTTTAGTTTAGTTTAAATTAGGTTAAGTAAGATTAGGTTAGGTTAGGTTAGGTTAGTTTAGTTTTGTTTTTAGTTTAGTTTATTTTACTTTATTTTAATTTAGGTTAATTTAGTTTAGTTTAGTTTAGTTTAGGTTAGGTTAGGTTAGTTTAGTTTAGTATAGTTTAGTTTATTTTAAAATATAGTATCTTTAGTTTATAGTTTAGTTCATAGTTTTCTTTAGATTAGTTTAATTTAGGTTAGGTTAGAGTACTTTAGTTTAGTTTAGTTTAGTTTAGTTTAGTTTAGGTTAGATTAGGTTAGGTTAGTGTAGTTTAGTTTAATTTAATTTAGTTGAATTTAATTTAGTTTAGTTTAGTTTAGGTTGGGTTAGGTTTGTTTAGGTTAGGTTAGGTTAGGTTAGTGTAGTTTAGTTTAGTTTAGTTTATAGTTTAGTTTAGTTTAGTGAGGTTTAGTTTGGTTGAGTTTTGTTTAGTTTAGTTTAGTTCAGTATCGTTTACATTAGGTTACGTTAGATTAGGTTAGGTTAGGTTAGCTTAGTTTAGTTTAGTTTAGTTTCGGTTAGGTTAGGTTAGGTTAGTTAAGTTTAGTTTAGTTTATAGTTTAGTTCAGTTTATTTTATAGCTTAGTTTATAGCTTAGTTTAGTTCATAGTTTAATTTATATTTAAGTTTTGTTTAGTTTAATTTGGTTTTGCTTAGTTTCGTTTAGTTTAGTTTATTTTAGGGTAGCTTACGTTAGGTTAGGTTAGGTTAGTATAGTTATGGTTTAATTTATAGTTTAATTTAGTTTATAGTTTAGTTTAGTTTAGTTTATAATAGTTTAGTTTAGTTTAGTTTAGGTTAGGATAGTTGAGTTTAGTTTAGTTTAGGTTAGGTTAGGCTCGGTTAAGTTATGTTAGGTTAGTTTATATTAGTTTAGTTTAGTTTAGTTTAGTTTATAGTTTAGTTTACTTTAGTTTATTATTTAATTTAGTGTATTTTAGTTTATAGTTTCGTTTATAGTTTAGTTTGGTTTAGTTTACTTTTTTTAGTTTAGTTTAAATTAGTTTAGTTTGTCTTAGGTTAGGTTAAGTTAAGTGAGATTAGTTTAATTTAGTTGAGTTTAATGTAGTTTATAGTTTAATTTACTTTAGTTTATAGTTCAATTTATAGTTTAGTTTAGTTTAGTTTCTATTAGTTTAGTTTAGGTCAGTTTAGGTTAGGTTAAGTTAGGTTAGGTTAGTTTAGATTAGTTTAGTTTAGTTTAGGTTAGGTTAGGTAAGTTTAATTTAGTTTAGTTTGGTTTAGTTTAATTTATAGTTTATTTTATAGTTTTGTTTATAGTTTAGTTTAGTTTATAGTTTAATTTAGTTTAGATTAGTTTAGATTAGTTTAATTTAGGTTAGGTTAGTTTAGTTTAGTTTAGTTTAGGTTAGGTTAGGTTAGGTTAGGTTAATTTACTTTAGTATAGTTTAGTTTAGTTTATTTTAGTTTAGTTTCTAGTTTAGTTTAGTTTATAGTTTTGTTTACAGTTTAGTTTAGTTTAGTTTAGTTTCGTTTGGGTTAGGTTAGGTTAGGTTAGTTTAGTTTAGTTTAGTTTAGTTTATAGTTCAGTTTACAATAGTTTAGTTTACAGTTTAGTTTATCCTTTAGTTTATAGTGTAGTTTATAGTTTAGTTTAATTTAGTGTAGTTTAGTTTGGTTTAGTTTAGTATAGTTTTGTTTACTTTAGGTTAGGTGAGATTATGTTAGGTTAGGTTAGCTTACTTTAGTTTAGTTTAGTTTAGGTTAGGTTAAGTTAGTTTAGTTTAATTTAGTTTACAGTTTAGTTTATCCCTTAGCTTATAGTGTAGTTTATAGTTTAGTTTAGAATTTAGTTTAATTTAGTTTATAGTTTAAGTTAGTTTAGTTTAGTTTAGTTTAGTTTATAGTTTAGTTTAATTTAGTTTACAGTTTAGTTTATCCTTTAGTTTATAGTGTAGTTTATAGTTTAGTTTAATTTAGTGTTGTTTAGTTTGGTTTAGTTTAGTATAGTTTAATTTACTTTAGGTTAGGTTAGATTATGTTAGGTTGGAATAGCTTACTTTAGTTTAGTTTAGTTTAGGTTAGGTTAGGTTAGGTTAGTTTAGTTTAGTTGAGTATAATTTAGTTTAGTTTAGTTTATAGTTTATATTAGTTTAATTTATAGTTTAATTTATAGTTTAGTTTACTTTAGGTTAGATTAGGTTATGTTAAGTAAGGTTAGGTTATGGTAGGTTAGTTTAGTTTAGTTTAGTTTAGTTTATGTTAGGTTAGGTTAGTTTAGTTTTGTTTAGTTTTGTTTATAGTTTAGTTTAGTTTAGTTTATAGTTTAGTTCAGTTTAGTTTATAGCTTAGTTTATAGTTTAGTTTAGTTTATAGTTTAATTTATAGTTAAGTTTAGTTTAGTTTAGTTTAATTTAGTTTAGTTTAGTTTATTTTAGGGTAGCTTATGTTAGGTGAGGTTAGTTTATAGTTTAATTTATAGTTTAGTTTAGTTTATAGTTTAGTTCAGTTTATAATAATTTAGTTTAGGTTAGGTTAGGTTAGTTTAGTTTAGTTTAGTTTAGGTTAGGTTTGGCTAGGTTAGGTTAGGATAGGTTAGTTTATATTAGTTTAGTTTAGATTAGTTTATAGTTTAGTTTACTTTAGTTTATTATTTAATTTAGTGTAGTTTAGTTTATAGCTTCGTTTATAGTTTAGTTTGGTTTAGTTTAGTTTATTTTTGTTTAGCTTAGATTAGTTTAGTTTGTCTTAGGTTAGGTTAGGTTAGGTGAGATTAGTTTAGTTTAGTTGAGTTTAATTTAGTTTAGTTTAGTTTATAGTTTAATTTAGTTTAGTTTATAGTTCAATTTATAGATTAGTTTAGTTTATAGTTTATGTTATCGTTTAGTTTAGTTTAGATTAGTTTAGTATAGGTTAGTTTAGGCTAGGTTAAGTTAGGTTAGGTTAGTTTAGATTAGTTTAGTTTAATTTACTTTAGTTTACAGTTTAATTTATAGTTTAATTTAATTTAGTTTAGTTTAGTTTAGGTTAGGTTACGTTAGGTTAGGTTAATTAATTTAGTTTAGGTTAGGTTAGGTTAGGTAAGGTTAATTTACTTTAGTAAAGTTTAGTTTTTTTTAGTTTAGTTTATAGTTTAGTTTAGTTTATAGTTTAGTTTACAATTTAATTTAGTTTAGTTTAGTTTAGTTTGCGTTAGGTTGGGTTAGGTTAGGTTAGTTTAGTTAGGTTTAGTTTATAGTTTAGTTTAATTTAGTTTACAGTTTAGTGTATCCTTTATTTTATAGTGTAGTTTATAGTTTAGTTTAATTTAGTGTAGTTTAGTTTGGTTTAGTTTAGTACAGTTTTGTTTAGTTTAGGTTAGGTGAGATTATGTTAGGTTAGGTTCGCTTACTTTAGTTTGGTTTAGTTTAGTTTAGGTTAAGTTAGGTTAGGATAGTTTAGTTAACTTTGGTTTAGTTTAGTTTAGTTTAGTTTATAGTTTAGTTTATATTTTAGTTTAGTTTAGTTTATAGTTTAATTTAGTTTTGTTTATAGTTTAGTATAGTTTAGTTAATTTAATTTAGTTTATCTAAGTTTAGTTTAGTTTAGTTTAGTTTTGGGTAGGTTATGTTAGGTTAGGTTAGATTAGTTGAGTTTAGTTTAGGATAGGTTAGGTTAGGTTAGGTTAGTTTAGTTTAGTTGAGTTTAGTTTAGTTTAGGTAAGCTTAAGTAAGGTTAGGTTA
This sequence comes from Metallyticus violacea, assembly GCA_030762175.1. Classification (NCBI taxonomy): domain Eukaryota; kingdom Metazoa; phylum Arthropoda; class Insecta; order Mantodea; family Metallyticidae; genus Metallyticus; species Metallyticus violacea. The sequence continues at coordinate 96,406,678 of CM060835.1, read as the reverse complement.
GGTTAGTTTAGGTTAGTTTAGTTTAGTCTAGTTTATGTTAAGTTAGGTTAGTTTAGTTTAGTTTAGTTTGGTTTATATTTTAGTTTAGTTTAGTTTATAGTTTAGTTTACAGTTTAGTTTATTTTATTATATAGTTTAATTTAGTTTAGTTTAGTTTAGTTAGGTTTAGTTTAATTTAGGTTAATTTAGTTTAGTTTAGTTTAGGTTAGGTTAGGTTAGGTTAGGTTAGGTTCGGTTAGGTTAGTTTAGTTTAGTATAGTTAATTTTAGTTTAAAATATAGTATCTTTAGTGTATAGTATAGTTCATAGTTTTCTTTAGTTTAGTTTAGTTTAGTTTAGTTTAGGCTAGCTTAGAGTAGTTTAGTTAGTTTAGTTTAGTTTATGTTAGATTAGGTTAGGTTAGTGTAGTTTAGTTTAGTTTAGTTTAGTTGAATTTAATTTAGTTTAATTTAGTTTAGTTTAGTATAGGTTAGGTTATGTTAGGTTAGGATAGTTTAGTTTAGTTTCGTTTAGTTTAGTTTATAATTTAGTTTAGTTTAGTTTATAGTTTAGTTTATACTTTAGTTTATTTTTTGGTTTAAGTTTAGTTTAGTTTCGTTTAGGTTAGGTTATGTTAGATTAGGTTAGGATAGGTAAGCTTACTTTAGTTTAGTTTAGTTTAGGTTAGGTTAGGTTAGTTAAGTTTAGTTTAGTTTAGTTTAATTAAGTTTAGTTTAGTTTATAGTTTAGTTCAGTTTAGTTTATAGCTTAGTTTATAGTTTAGTTTACTTTAGTTTATAGTTTAATTTATATTTAAATTTAGTTTAGTTTAGTTTAATTTAGTTTAGCGTAGTTTAGTTTAGTTTAAATTAGTTTATTTTAGGGTAGCTTATTTTCGGTTTGGTTAGGTTAGTTTAGTTTATAGTTTAATTTATAGTTTAGTTTGGTTTATACGTTAGTTTATAGTTTAGTTTAGTTTATAATAGTTTAGTTTAGTTTAGTTCAGTTTAGTTTAGTTTAGTTAAGTTTAGTTTAGTTTATAGTTTAGTTCAGTTTAGTTAATAGCTTAGTTTATAGATTAGTTTAGTTTATAGTTTAATTTATAGTTAAGTTTAGTTTAGTTTAGTTTAATTCAGTTTAGTTTAGTTTATTTTAGGGTAGCTTATGTTAGGTTAGGTTAGGTTTGAATAGTTTATAGTTTAAATTATAGTTTAGTTTAGTTTATAGTTTAGTGTATAATAGTTTAGTTTAGGTTAGGTTAGGTTAGTTTAGTTTAGTTTGGTTTAGGTTAGGTTTGGCTAGGTTAAATTAGGTTAGGTTAGTTTAGTTTAGTTTAGTTTAGTTTAGTTTAGTTTATAGTTTAGTTTACATTATTTTATTATTTAATTTAGTGTATTTTGGTTTATAGTTTCGTTTATAGTTTAGTTTGGTTTAGTTTACTTTGTTTTAGTTTAGTTTAAATTAGTTTAGTTTGTCTTAGGTTAGGTTAAGTTAAGTGAGATTAGTTTAATTTAGTTGAGTTTAATTTAGTTTATACTTTAATTTACTTTAGTTTATAGTTCAATTTATAGTTTAGTTTAGTTTAGTTTATAGTTTAGGTTATCGTTTAGTTTAGTTTCTATTAGTTTAGTTTAGGTCAGTTTAGGTTAGGTTAAGTTAGGTTAGGTTAGTTTAGATTAGTTTACTTTAATTTAGTTTAATTTATAGTTTAGTTTATTTTAGTTTATAGTTTAATTTAGTTTAGTTTAGTTTAGTTTAGTTTAGGTTAGGTAAGTTTAATTTAGTTTAGTTTGGTTTAGTTTAATTTATAGTTTATTTTATAGTTTTGTATATAGTTTAGTTTAGTTTATAGTTTAATTTAGTTTAGATTATTTTAGTTTAGTTTAATTTAGGTTAGGTTAGTTTAGTTTGGTTTAGTTTAGGTTAGGTTAGGTTAGGTTAGGTTAATTTACTTTAGTATAGTTTAGTTTAGTTTATTTTAATTTAGTTTCTATTTTAGTTTAGTTTATAGTTTTGTTTACAGTTTAGTTTAGTTTAGTTTAGTTTGGGTTAGGTTTCGTTAGGTTAGGTTAGTTTAGTTTAGTTTAGTTTGGTTTATAGTTGAGTTTACATTAGTTTAGTTTACAGTTTAGTTTATCCTTTAGTTTATAGTGTAGTTTATAGTTTAGTTTAATTTAGTGTAGTTTAGTTTGGTTTAGTTTAGTATAGTTTTGTTTACTTTAGGTTAGGTGAGATTATGTTAGGTTAGGTTAGCTTATTTTAGTTTAGTTTAGTTTAGGTTAGGTTATGTTAGTTTAGTTTAATTTAGTTTACAGTTTAGTTTATCCTTTAGTTTATAGTGTAGTGTATAGTTTAGTTTAGTTAAGTTTATAGTTTAATTTATAATTTAGTTTAGTTTATATTAATTTAGTTTAGAGTAGGTTAGGTTAGGTTAGGTTAGTTTAGTTTAGTTTAGGTTAGGTTAGGTTAGGTTAATTTAGTTTAGTTGAGTTTAATTTAGTATAGTTTAGTTTAGTTAATAGTTTAATTTTTATTTTAGTTTAGTTTTTTTATAGTTTAGTTTAGTTAATTTTTAGTTTAAATTAGTTTAGTTTAGTTTAATTTAGTTTAGTTTAGTTTGTAGTTTAGTTTAGTTTAGTTTAGTTTAGGTTAAATTATTTTAGGTTCGTTTAGTTTAATTTAGTTTAGATTAGGTCACGTTAGATTACGTTAGGATAGTTAATTTTAGTTTAGTTGAATTTAAGTTATAGTTTGATTTATAGTTTAGTTAAGTTTACTTTATAGTTTAGTTTAGTTAATTTATAGTTTAATTTACTTTAGTTTAGTTTAGTTTAATTTAGTTTACTTTAGTTTATAGTATTGTTTATAGTTTAGTTTAGTTTAGTTTAGGTTAGGTTAGGTAAGGTAAGGTTTGGTTAGATTAGTGTAGTATAGTTTAGTTTAGCTGATTTTTTTATTTTATTTTAGTTTAGGTTTCGTTTGGTTAGTTCAGTTTAGTTTAGTTTATAGAATTTAAGTTATAGTTTGATTTATAGTTTAGTTTAGTTTACTTTATAGTTTAGTTTAGTTAATTTATAGTTTCATTTACTTTAGTTTAGTTTAGTTTAATTTAGTTTATTTTAGTTTATAGTATTGTTTATAGTTTAGTTTAGTTTAGGTTAATTTATGTTAGGTTAGTGTAGTTTAGTTTAGTTTAGCTGAATTTTTTTAATTTAGTTTAGTTTAGTTTAGGTTACGTTAGGTTAGTTTAGTTTAGTTTAGTGTGTGTTAGGTTAGGTTAGTTTAGTTTAGTTTATTTTAGTTTATAGTTTATATTAGTTTAGTTTATAATTTATTTTATAATTTAGTATACTTTAATTTATAGTATAGTTTATAGTTTAGTTAAAATTGTAGTTTAGTTTAGTTTAGTTTAGGTTAGGTTAGGGAAGGTTAGGTTAAATTAGGTTAGGTTAGTTTAGTTTTGTTTAGTTTAGTTTATGTAAGGTTAGGTTAGGTGAGTTTAGTATAGTTTAGTTTACTTTTGTTTACAGTTTAGTTTAGTTTATAGTTCAGTTTATAGTTTAGTTTAGTTTATTTTAGGTTAGGTTAGGTTAGTTTAGTTTAGTATGGTTTAGTTTAGTTTAGTTTATAGTTTAGTTTATTTTATTTTATAGTTTAGTTTATAGTTTTGTTTAGTTTAGTTTAGTTTAGTTTAGTTAGTTTAGGTTAGGTTAGGTTAGGTTAGAGTAGTTTAGTTTAGGTTAGGTGATGATAGGTTAGTGCAGTTTAATTTAAAATAGTTTAGTTTAGTTGAATTTAATTTAGTTTAGTTAGGTTAGTTTAGATAAATTAGGTTAGTTTAGTTATTTAGTTTTAGGTTAGGTTGGGTTAGTTTAGTTTAGTATAGGTTAGGTTAGGTTAGGTAAGTTTAATTCAGTTTAGTTTGGTTTAGTTTATAGTTTAATTTATAGGTTTGTTTATAGTTAATTTAGTTTAGTTTAGGTTAGGTTAAATTATGTTAAGTTAGTTAATTTTAGTTTAATTTAGGTTAGGTTATGTTGGGTTAGGTTAGTGTAGTTTAACTTAATTTAGTTGAATTGAGTTTAGTTAAGTTTAGTTTAGGTTACGTTAGGTTAGTTTAGTTTAGTTTAGTTTAGTTTAGGTGAGGTTAGGTTAGGTTAGTTTAGTTCTGTTAATTTATTTTAGTTTATACATTAGTTTATTTCAGTTTATAGTTTAGTTAATAGTTTAGTTTAATTTAGTGTAGTTTAATTTTGTTTAAGTTAGGTTAGGTTAGGTTAGTTTAGTTTAGTTTAGTTTATGTTAGGTTAGGTTAGTTTAGTTTAGTTTAGTTTTGTTTATAATTTGGATTAATTTATTTTATAATTTAGTTTATAGTTTAGTTTAGTTTAGTTTGTAGTTTAATTTAGTTTAGTTTAGTTTACTTTAGTTTAGGTTAGGTTAGTTTAGTTTAGTATAGTTTAGTTTAGTTTAAAATATAGTGTCTTTAGTTTATAGTTTAGTTCATAGATTTGTTTAGTTTAGTTTAGTTTAGTTCAGGTTAGGTTAGAGTAGTTTAGTTTAGTTTAGGTTAGTTTAGGTTAGAATAGGTTAGGTTAGTGTAGTTTAGTTTAGTTTAGTTGAATTTAATTTAGTTTTGTTTAGTTTGGTTTAGGTTAGGTTAGGGTAGTTTAGTTTATAGTTTAATTTAGTTTAGTTTAGTTTATAGTTTAGTTTATACTTTAGATTATATTTTAGTTTATAATTTAGTTTAGTTTAGTGTAGTTTAGTTTTGTTTAGTTTTGTTTAGTTTAGTTTAAATTAGTTTCGTTTAGGTTAGGTTATGTTACATTAGGTTAGGTTAGGTAAGCTTAGTTTAGTTTAGTTTAGTAAGGTTAGGTTAGGTTAGGTTAGGTTAGGTTAGTGTTGTTTAGTTTAGTTTAGCTAAATTTTGTTTAGTTTAGTTTAGTTTAGGATAAGTTAGGTTAGTTTAGTTTAGTTTAGTTTAGTGTATGTTAGGTTGGGTTAGGTTAGTTTAATTTAGTTTAGTTAGTTTTAGTTTATAGTTTAGTTTATTTTAGTTTATAATTTATTTTATAGTTTAGTATACATTAGTTTATAGATTAGTTTATAGTTTAGTTAATATTTTGGTTTAGTTTAGTTTAAGTTAGGTTAGGGAAGGTTAGGTTAGTTTGGGTTAGTTTATTTCAGTTTAGTTTATGTAAGGTTAGGTTAGTTTGGTATAGTTTAGTTTAGTTTAGTTTAGTTTCTAGTTTAGTTTAGTTTAGTTTATAGTTCAGTTTATACTTTAGTTTAGCTTAGTTTTGTTTAGGTTAGGTTGGGTTAGTTTAGTTTAGTTAAGGTTAAGTTAGGTTAAGTTAGGTTAGTTTAGTTTAGTATTGTTTAGTTTACTTTAGTTTAGTTTATAGTTTAGTTTATTTTATTTTATAGTTTAGTTTATTGTTTTGTTTAGTTTAGTTTAGTTTAGTTAGTTTAGGTTAGGTTAGGTTAGGTTAGGTTAGGTTAGAGTAGTTTAGTTTAGGTTAAATTGTGATAGGTTGGTGCAGTTGAAATTAATTTAGTTTAGTTTAGTTGAATTTAATTTATTTTAGTTAGGTCAGTTTAGGTAAGTTAGGTTAGTTTAGTTTAGTATAGGTTAGGTTAGGTTAGGTAAGTTTAATTCAGTGTAGTTTAGTTTAGTTTATAGTTTAATTTATAGTTTTGTTTATAGTTAATTTAGTTTGGTTTATTTTAGTTTAGGTTAAATTATGTTAGGTTAGTTTAGTTTAGTTTAGGTTAGGTTGGATTAGGTTAGGTTACTTAAGTTTAGTTTAGTTTAGTTTAGTTAAGTATAATTTAGTTTATAGTTTAGTTCAGTTTAGTTTATAGCTTAGTTTATAGCTTAGTTTAGTTCATAGTTTAATTTATATTTAAGTTTAGTTTAGTTTAATTTAGTTTAGCTTAGTTTAGTTTAGTTTAGTTTAGGGTAGGTTATGTTAGGTTAGGTTAGGTTAGTATAGTTTATAGTTTAATTTATAGTTTACCTTAGTTTATAGTTTAGTTTATAATAGTTTAGTTTAGTTTAGTTTAGGTTAGGTTAGGATAGTTTAGTTTAGTTTAGTTTAAGTTAGGTTAGGCTAGGTTAAGTTATGTTAGGTTAGTTTAGATTAGTTTAGTTTAGTTTAGTTTATAGTTTAGTTTACTTTAGTTTATTATTTAATTTAGTTTAGTTTAGTTTATAGTTTCGTTTATTATTTAGTTTGGTTTAATTTAGTTTCATTTAGTTTACCTTAGATTAGTTTAGTTAGTTTTAGGTTAGGTTAGGTTAGGTTAGGTAAGGTTAGTTTAGTTTAGTTTAGTTTAATTTAGTTTAGTTTAGTTTATAGTTTAGTTTAATTTAGTTTATAGTTCAATTTATTGTTTAGTTTAGTTTATAGTTTAGTTTATCTTTTAGTTTAGTTTAGTTTAGTATAGTTTATTTTAGTTTAGGTTAGAGTAGGTTAGTTTAGATTAGTTTAGTTTAGTGCAGTTTAGGTTTGGTTAAGTTAGGTTATTTTTTTTAGTTTAGTTTAGTTTATAGTTTAGTTTATAGTTTAGTTTAGATTAGTGTAGTTTAGTTTGGTTTAGTTTATTTTATTTTAGTTTAGTTTAGTTTCGTTTAGCTTAGGTTATGTTATATTAGGTTAGCTTAGGTTTGCTTAGTTTACCCTAGTTGAGTTTAGGTTAGGTAAGGTTAGAATAGGTTAGTTAAATTTAGTTTATTTTGTTTAGTTTAGTTAGGTTTAGTTTAGTTTATAGTTTAGTTTAGTTTAGTTTATAGTTTAGTTTAGATTATAATTTAATTTATAGTTTAGTTTAGTTTAGTTTAGTTTAGTTTAATTTAGTTTAGCTTTCTTTAGTTTCGTTTAGATTACTTTAGTTTAGGATATGTTAGGTTAGGTTAGTTTAGTTTAGTTTAGTTTAATTTAGGTTATTTTAGTTTAGTTTAGTTTAGTTTAGGTTAGGTTAGGTTAGGTTGGTTTAGTTTAGTATAATTGAGTTTAGTTTAAAATAGTGTATCTTTAGTTTATAGTTTAGTTCATAGTTTTGTTTAGTTTAGTTTAGTGTAGGTTAGGTTAGAGTAGTTTAGTTTAGTTTAGTTTAGTTTAGGTTAGAATAGGTTAGATCAGTGTAGTTTAATTTAGTTTAGTTTAGTTGAATTTAATTTAGTTTTGTTTAGTTTAGTTTAGGTTAGGTTATTTTAGTTTAGTTTAGTATAGGTTAGGTTAATTGAGGTTATCTTAGTTTAGTTTATAGTTTAGTTTAGTTTAGTTTATAGTGTAGTTTATACTTTAGTTTATATTTTAGTTTATAGTTTAGTTTAGTTTATAATATTTTAGTTTAGGTTAGGTTAGGTTAGTTAAGTTTAGTTTAGTCTATAGTTTAGTTCAGTTTAGTTTAGAGCTTAGTTTATAGTTTAGTTTAGTTTAGTTTAATTGAGTTTAGCTTACTTTAGTTTACAATTTAGTTTACTTTAGTTTGTTATTTAATTTAGTTATGTTTGGTTTATAGTTTCGTTTATAGTTTAGTTTGGTTTAGTTTAGTTTAATTTAGTTAAGCTTAGATTAGTTTAGTTTGTTTTAGGTTAGGTAAAGTTAGGTGAGGTTAGTATAATTTTGATGAGTTTAATTTAGTTTAGTATAGTTTATACTTTAGTTTAGTTTACTTTAGTTTATAGTTCAATTTATAGTTTAGTTTAATTTATAGTTTAGTTTATAGTTTTGTTTATAGTTTAGTTTAGTTTACTTTATAGTTTAATTTAGTTTAGTATAGTTTAATTTAGTTTAGGTTAGTTTAGTTTAGTTTAGGTTAGGTTAGGTTAGGTTAGGTTAATTTAGTTTAGTATAGTTTGGTTTATTTTAGTTTAGTTTATAGTTTAGTTTTCAGTTTTATTTAGTTTAGGTTAGTTTGGTTTTTAGTTTAGTTTAGTTTAGTTTACAGTTTAGTTTATAGTTTAGTTTATAGTTTAGTTTAGTTCAGTTTTTAATTCATTTTATAAATTAGTTTAGTTTATAGTTTAATTTATAGTTTAGTTTTTTTTTGTATAATTTAGTTTAGCTTTATTTAGTTTCGTTTAGTTTACTTTAGTTTAGTGTATGCTTAAGTTAGGTTAGGTTAGGTTAGTTTAGTTTAGTTTAGTTTAGGTTAGGTTACCTTATGTTAGGTTAGGTTAGGTTAGGTTAAGTTAAGTTAGGTTAGGTTAGTTTAGAATAATTTAGTTTAGTATAATTTAGTTTACAGTTTAGTTAAGTTTAGTTTATAGTTTAATTTAGTTTAGTTTAGTTTAGTTAATTTTAGTTTATAGTTTAGTTTATAGTTTAGTTTGTAGTTTACTTTAGTTTAGTTTAGTTTAGGTTAAGTTATGCTAGGTTCGTTCAGTTTAGTTTAGATTAGGTTAGGTTAGGTTAGGTTAGGTTAGGGTAGTTTAGTTTAGTTTAGTTGAATTTAGTTTAGTTTAGTTCAGTATAGGTTACATTAGGTTAGGTTACTTTGTTTTAGTTTAGGTTAGCTTATGTTAGATTAGGTTAGGTTAGCTTGGTTTAGTTGAGTTTAGTTAAGTTTAGTATATTTTATACTTTAGTTTAGTTTATTTATATAATAGTGTAGTTTAGTTTAGTTTATACTTTAGTTTATAGTTTAGTATAGTTTGTTTAATTTAATTTTGGTTTAGTTTAGTTCAGTATAGGTTACATTAGGTTAGGTTACTTTGTTTTAGTTTAGGGTAGGTTATGTTAGGTTAGGTTAGTTTAGTTTAGTTTAGTTTAGGTTAGGTTAGGTTAGGTTAGTTTAGTTTAGTTGAGTTTAATTTAGTTTAGTTTAGTTTATAGTTTATTATAGTTTAGTTTATAGTTTAGTTTATAATTTAGTTTACTTTAGGTTAGATTAGGTTATGTTAAGTAAGGTTAGGTTATTTTAGGTTAGTTTAGTTTAGTTTAGTTTAGTTTATGTTAGGTTAGGTTAGTTTAGTTTTGTTTAGTTTTGTTTATAGTTTAGTTTAGTTTAGTTTATAGTTTAGTTTATAGTGTAGTTTAATTTAGTTTAGTTTAGTTTAGTTTAATTTAGGTCAATTTAGTTTACTTAATTTAGTTTAGGTTAGGTTACGTTAGGTTAGTTTAGTTTAGTATAGTTAAGTTTAGTATAAAATATATTATCTTTAGTCTATAGTATAGTTCATAGTTTTGTTTAGTTTAGTTTAGTTTAGGTTAGGTTAGAGTAGTTTAGTTAGTTTAGTTTAGTTTAGGTTAGATTAAGTTAGGTTAGTGTAGTTTACTTTAGTTTAGTTTAGTTGAATTTAATTTAGTTTATTTAGTTTAGCTTAGTATAGGTTAGGTTATGTTAGGTTAGGTTAGATTAGTTTAGTTTATGTTGGGTTATGTTAGATTAGATTAGGTTAGGATAGTTTGGTTTAGTTTAGTTTATACTTTAGTTTAGTTTAGTTTAGTTTATAGTTTAGTTTAGTTTTGTTTATAGTTTAGTTTATAGTTGAGTATAGTTTAGTTTAGTTTCATTTAGTTTAGGTAAGTTTAGTTAAGTTTAGTTGGTTTAGTTTAATTTTGGGTAGGTTATGTTAGGTTAGGTTAGGTTAGTTTAGTTTAGTTTTGGTTTGGTTAGGTTAGGTTAGGTTAGTTTAGTTTAGTTGAGTTTAGTTTAGTTTAAATTAAGTTAAGTAAGATTAGGTTAGGTTAGGTTAGGTTAGGTTAGTTTAGTTTTGTTTTGGTTTAGTTTAGTTTAGTTTAGTTTAATTTAGGTTAATTTAGTTTAGTTTAGTTTAGGTTAGATTAAGTTAGGTTAGGTTAAGTTAGTTTAGTTTAGTATAGTTTAGTTTATTTTAAAATATAGTATCTTTAGTTTATAGTTTAGTTCATAATTTTCTTTAGATTAGATTAGTTTTGGTTAGGTTAGAGTACTTTAGTTTAGTTTAGTTTAGTTTAGTTTAGGTTAGATTAGGTTAGGTTAGTGTAGTTTAGTTTAATTTAATTTACTTAAATTTAATTTAGTTTAGTTTAGTTTAGTTTAGGTTAGGTTAGCTTTGTTTAGGTTAGATTAGGTTAGGTTAGTGTAGTTTAGTTTAGTTTAGTTTATAGTTTAGTTTAGTTTAGTGTAGTTTAGTTTGGTTAAGTTTTGTTTAGTTTAGTTTAGTTCAGTATCGTTTACGTTAGGTTACGTTAGATTATGTTAGGTTACGTTAGCTTAGTTTAGTTTAGTTTAGTTTCGGTTAGGTAAGGTTAGGTTAGGTTAGTTAAGTTTAGTTTAGTTTATAGTTTAGTTCAGTTTAGTTTATAGCTTAGTTTATAGCTTAGTTTAGTTCATAGTTTAATTTATATTTAAGTTTTGTTTAGTTTAATTTAGTTTAGGTGAGTTTCGTTTAGTTTAGTTTATTTTAGGGTAGCTTACGTTAGGTTAGGTTAGGTTAGTATAGTTTATAGTTTAATTTATAGTTTAATTTAGTTTATAGTTTAGTTTAGTTTAGTTTATAATAGTTTAGTTTAGTTTAGTTTAGGTTAGGATAGATGAGTTTAGTTTAGTTTAGGTTAGGTTAGGCTCGGTTAAATTATGTTAGGTTAGTTTATATTAGTTTAGTATAGTTTAGTTTATAGTTTAGTTTACTTTAGTTTATTATTTAATTTAGTTTAGTTTAGTTTATAGTTTAGTTTATAGTTTAGTTTGATTTAGTTTAGTTTAATTTAGTTTATCTTAGATAAGTTTAGTTTAGTTAAGTTTATAGTTCAAATTATAGTTTAGTTTAGTTAGGTTACGTTAGATTATGTTAGGTTACGTTAGCTTAGTTTAGTTTAGTTTAGTTTATAGTTTAGTTTAGTTTATAGTTTAGTTTATAGTTTAGTTTATAGTTTTGTTTAGATTAGTGTAGTTTAGTTTGGTTTAATTTATTTTAGTTTAGTTTAGTTTAGTTTCGTTTAGCTTAGGTTATGTTATATTAGGTTAGCTTAGGTTAGCTTAGTTTACCCTGGTTTAGTTTAGGTTAGGTAAGGTTAGAATAGGTTAGTTAAGTTTAGTTTAGTTTAGTTTAGTTTAGCTTATAGTTTAGTTTAGATTATAGTTTAATTTATAGTTTAGTTTAGTTTAGTTTAATTTAGTTTAACTTTCTTTACTTTCCTTTAGTTTACTTTAATTTAGGATATGTTAGGTTAGGTTAGGTTAGGTTAGGTTTGTTTAGTTTAGTTTAGGTTAGGTTAGGTTAGGTTACGTTAGGTTAGGTTAGGTTAGGTTAAGTTAGGTTAGTTTAGAATAGTTTAGTTTAGTATAATTTAGTTTATAGTTTAGTTTAGTTTAGTTTATAGTTTAATTTACTTCAGTTTAGTTTAATTTACATTAGTTTAGTTTAATTTAGTTTAGTTTAGTTTAGTTAAGTTTAGTTTATAGTTTAGTTTATAGTTTGGTTTGCAGTTTAGTTTAGTTTAGTTAAGGTTAAGTTATGTTAGGTTCGTTTAGTTTAATTTAGTTTAGATTAGGTTAGGTTATATTAGGTTAGGTTAGGGTAGTTTAGTTTAGTTTAGCTGAATTTAGTTTAGTTTAGTTCAGTTTAGGTTACGTTAGGTTAGGTTAGTTTAGTTTAGGTTAGGTTAGGTTAGGTTAGGTTAATTTAGTTTAGTTAAGTTTATTTTAGTTTAGTCTAGTTCATAGTTCAGTTTAGATTAGTTTTGTTTAATTTAGTTTAGTTTGTAGTTTAGTTCAGTGTAGGTTAGTTTAGTTGAGTTTAGTTTAGTTTAGTTTGGGTTAGGTTAGGTTAGGTTAGGTTAGTTTAGTTTAGTTTGGGTTGGGTTATGTTAGATTAGGTTAGGTTAGGTTATTTTGGTTTAGTTTGGTCTAGTTAAATTTAGTTTAGTTATACTTTAGTTTAATTTAGTTTAGTTTATAGTTTAGTTTAGTTTTGTTAACAGTTTAGTTTAGTTTAGTTTAGTTTATTTTGGGTAGGTTATGCTAGGTTAGGTTAGGTTAGTTTAGTTTAGTTTAGGATAGGTTAGGTTAGGTTAGGTTAGTTTAGTTTAGTTGAGTTTAGTTTAGTTTAGGTTAGCTTAAGTAAGGTTAGGTTAGGTTAGGTTAGTATAGTTTAGTCTAGTTCATGTTAGGTTAGGTTAGTTTAGTTTAGTGTAGTTTTGTTTATAGTTTAGTTTATAGTTTAGTTTACAGTTTAGTTTATAGTTTAGTTTACAGTTTAGTTTATTTTATTATATAGTTTAATTTATTTTAGTTTAGTTTAATTAGGATTAGTTTAATTTAGGTTAATTTAGTTTAGTTTAGTTTAGGTTAGGTTAGGTTAGGTTAAGTTAGTTCAGTTTAGTATAGTTTAGTTTAGTTTAGATTAGGTTAGAGTAGTTTAGTTTAGTTTAATTTAGGTTAGATTAGGTTAGGTTAGTGTAGTTTAGTTTAGTTTAGTTTAGTTGAATTTAGTTTAGTTTAGTTTAGTTTAGGGTAGGTTAGGTTGGTTTAGTTTAGTATATGTTAGGTTCAGTTAGTTTAGGTTAGTTTAGTTTAGTTTATAGTTTAGTTTAGTTTAGTTTATTGTTTAGTTTATATTTTAGTTTATATTTTAGTTTATAGTTTAGTTTAGTTTAGCGCAGTTTAGTTTGGTTTAGTTTTTTTTAGTTGAGTTTTGTTTAGTTTCGTTTAGGTCAGGTTATGTTAGATTAGGTTAGGTTAGGTAAGATAAGCTTAGTTTAGTGTATTTAGGTTAGGTTAGGTTAGGTTAGGTTAGTTAAGATTAGTTTAGTTTGGTTTAGTTATGTTTAGTTTAGTTTATAATTTAGTTCAGTTTAGTTTATAGCTTAGTTGATAGTTTAGTTTAGTTTACAGTTTAGTTTATCGTTTGGTTTGTAGTTTAGTTTATAGTTTAGTTTAGTGCAGTTTATTTTGGTTAGTTTAGTATAGTTTCGTTTACGTTCGGTTATGTTATATTAGATTAGGTTGGGTTAGCTTATGTTAGTTTAGTTTAGTTTAGGTTAAGATATGTTAGGTTCGTTTAGTTTCATTTAGTTTAGATTAGGTTAGGTTAGGTTAGGGTAGTTTAGTTTAGCATAGTTGAATTTAGTTTAGTTTAGTTCATGTTAGGTTACGTTAGGTTACTTTAGTTTAGTTTAGGTTAGGTTAGGTTAGGTTAGTTTAGTTTAATTAAGTTTATTTTAGTTTAGTTTAGTATATAGTTCAGTTTAATTTAGTTTTGTTTCATTTAGTTTAGTTTATAGTTTAGTTCCGTTTAGGTTAGTTTAGTTGAGTTTAGTTTAGTTTAGTTTAGTTTACTTTAGTTTAGGTTAGGTTAGTTTAGTTCAGTTGAGTTTAGTTTAGTTTTGGAAAGGTTAAGTAAGGTTAGGTTAGGTTAGGTTAGTTTAGTTTAGTCTAGTTTATGTTAGGTTAGGTTAGTTTAATTTAGTTTAGTTTTGTTTAATTTAGGTTAATTTAGTTTAGTTTAGTTTAGTTTAGTTTAATTTAGGTTAATTTAGTTTAGTTTAGTTTAGTTTAGGTTAAGTTAGTTTAGGTTACGTTAGTTTAGGTTAGGTTAAATTAGTTCAGTTTAGTATAGTTTAGTTTAGTTTAAAATATAGTATCTTTAGTTTATAGTTTAGTTCATAGCTTTGTTTAGTTTAGTTTAGTTAGGTTAGAGTAGTTTAGTTAATTTAGTTTAGGTTAGATTAGGTTAGGTTAGTGTTGTTTAGTTTAGTTTAGTTTAGTTGAATTTAGTTTAGTTTAGTTAGTTTAGGGTAGGTTAGGTTGGTTTAGTTTAGTATAGTTTAGGTTCAGTTAGGTTAGGTTAGTTTAGTTTAGTTTAGTTTATAGTTTGGTTTAGTTTATTTTAGTTTAGTTTAGTTTAGTTTCCTTTAGCTTAGGTTATGTTACGTTAGGTTAGCTTAGGTTAGCTTACTTTAGTCTAGTTTAGTTTAGGTTAGGTTAGGTTAAAATAGGTTAGTTAAGTTTAGTTTAGTTTAGTTTAGTTAGGTTTAGTTTAGTTTATAGTTTAGTTGAGTTTAGTTTATAGTTTAGTTTAGTTTAGTTTAGTTTCATTTAGTTTAGCTTTCTTTTTTCGGTTAGAGTACTTTAGTTTAGGGTATGTTATGTTAGGTTAGCTTGGTTAGTTTAGTTTAGTTTACGTTAGGTTAGGTTACCTTAGGTTAGGTTAGGTTAAGTTAGGTTAAGTTAGGTTAGTTTAGAATAATTTAGTTTAGTGTAATTTAGTTTATAGTTTAGTTTAGTGTAGTTTATAGTTTAATTTAGTTTAGTTTATTTTAGTTTACGTTAGGTTAGGTTAGGTAAGTTTAATTTAGTTTAGTTTAGTTTAGTTAAGTTTATTTTATAGTTTAGTTTATAGTTTAGTTTGTAGATTTATTTTAGTTTAGTTTAGTTTAGGTTAAGTTATGTTAGGTTCGTTTAGTTTAATTTAGTTTAGATTAGGTTAGGTTAGGTTAGGTTAGGGTAGTTCAGTTTAGTTTAGTTGAATTTAGTTTAGTTTAGTTCAGTTTATGTTAGTTTAGTTTAGGTTAGGTTAGGTTAGTTTAGTTTAGTTAAGTTTAGTTTATAGTTCAGTTTAGTTTAGTTTTGTTTAATTTAGTTTAGTTTATAGTTTAGTTGAGTTTAGGTTAGTTTAGTTGAGTTTAGTTTAGTTTAGTTTAGGTTAGGTTAGGTTAGGTATTTTAGTTTACTTTAGGTTGGGTTATGTTATATTAGGTTAGGTTAGGTTAGTTTGGTTTAGTTCAGTCTAGTTAAGTTTAGTTTAGTTATACTTTAGTATAGTTTAGTTTAGTTTTGTTTATAGTTTAATTTGTAGTATAGTTTAGTTAATTTAATTTAATTTAGTTTAGCTAAGTTTAGTTTAGTTTAGTTTAGTTTTGGGTAGGTTATGTTAGGTTAGCTTAGGTTAGTTTAGATTTCTTTAGGTTAGGTTAGGTTAGGTTAGGATAGTTTAGTTTAGTTTAGTGTAGTTTTGCTTAGGTTAAGTAAGGTTTGGTTAGGTTAGGTTAGGTTAGGTTAGTTTACTTTGCTTTAGTTTATGTTAGGTTAGGTTAGTTTAGTTTAGTTTAGTTTTGTTTATAGTTTAGTTTAGTTTAGTTTAGTTTATAGTTTAGTTTATAGTTTAGTTTAGTTTAATATATAGTTTAATTTAGTTTAGTTTAGTTTAGTTTAATTTAGATTAATTTTTTTTAGTTTAGTTTAGTTTAGGTTAGGTTAGGTTAGGTTAGTTTAGTTTATTATAGTTTAGTTTAGTTTAAAATATAGTATCTTTAGTTTATAGTTTAGTTCATAGTTTTTTTAGTTTAGTTTAGTTTAGTTTAGGTTAGGTTAGAGTAGTTTAGTTAAGTTTAGTTTAGTTTAATTTAGATTAGGTTATGTTAGGTTAGTGTAGTTTAGTTTAGTTTAGTTGAATTTAATTTAGTTTAGCATAGTTTAGTTTAGGTTCGGTTAGGTTAGATAATTTAGTATAGCTTAGGTTAAGTTAGGTTAGGTTAGTTTAGTTTAGGTTAGGTTAGGTTAATTTAGTTTAGTATAGTTTGGTTTATTTTAGTTTAGTTTGTAGTTTAGTTTAGTTTGGTTTATAGTTTAGGTTACAGTTTTGTTTAGTTTAGTTTAATTGGGTTAGGTTAGGTTACAATAGTTTAGTTTAGTTTATAGTTTAGTTTAGTTTAGTTTACAGTTTAGTTTATCCTTTAGTTTATAGTTTAGTTTATAGTTTAGTTTAATTTACTTTAGTTTAGTTTGGTTTAGTTTAGTTTTGTTTAGTTTCGTTTAGGTTAGGTTAGTTAGATTAGGTTAGGTTAGATTAGCTTAGTTTAGGTTAGGTTA
This sequence comes from Metallyticus violacea, assembly GCA_030762175.1. NCBI lineage: Eukaryota > Metazoa > Arthropoda > Insecta > Mantodea > Metallyticidae > Metallyticus > Metallyticus violacea. The sequence goes on along the minus strand of CM060835.1, from coordinate 96,390,892 downwards.
GGTTAGGTTAGGTTAGTTTTTTTTATTTGAGTTTAATTTAGTTTAGTTTAGTTTATAGTTTAGTTTGGTTTAGTTTAGTTTATAGTTTAATTTATAGTTTAGTTTAGTTTAGTTTATAGCTTAGTTTACAGTTTAGTTTAGTTTAGTTTAGTATAGTATAGTTTAGTTTCGTTTAGTTTAGTTTAGTTTAGTTTAGGTTAGAATAGGTTAGGTTAGTTAAGTTTAGTTTAGTTTAGGTTAGGTTAGGTTAGGTTAAATTAGGTTAGATTAATTTAGATTAGTTTAGTTTATTTCAGTTTATAGTTTAGTTTACTTTAGTTTATAGTTTAATTTAGTTTACTTTAGGTTATTTTAATTTGGTTTAGTTTAGTTTAGTTTAGTTTAGATTAGGTTAGGTTAGTTTAGTTTAGTATAGGTTAGGTTAGGTAAGTTTAATTCAGTTTAATTTAGTTTAGTTTATAGTTTAATTTATGGATTAGTTTATAGTTAATTAAGTCTAGTTTAGTTTAATTTAGTTTATAGTTTAATTTATAGTTTTGTTTATAGTTAATTAAGTCTAGTTTAGTTTAGTTTAGTTTAGTTTAGGTTCAATTATGTTAGGTTAGTTTAGTTTAGTTTAGTTTAAGTTAGGTTAGGTTGGGTTAGGTTAGTGTAGTTTAATTTAGTTTATTTGAATTTAGTTTAGTTTAGTTTAGTTTAGGTTACGTTAGGTTAGTTTAGCTTAGTTTAGTTTAGTTTAGTTTAGGTGAGGTTAGGTTAGGTTAGTTTAGTTCTGGTTAGTTTATTTTAGTTTATAGTTTAGTTTAGTTTAGTTTATAGCTTAGTTTATAGTTTAGTTTAGTGTAGTTTAGTTTTGTTTAGGTTAGGTTAGGTTAGGTTAGTTTAGTTTAGTTTAGGTTAGGTTATGTTAGATTAGGTTAGGTTAGGTTAGTTTCTTTTACTTTAGTCTAGTTAAGTGTAGTTAAGTTTATACTTTAGTTTAGTTTAGTTTATTTCATAGTTTAGTTTAGTTTTGTTTATAGTTTAGTTTTCAGTTTAGTATAGTTTAGTTTAATTAAATTTAGTTTAGGTTAAGTAAGATTAGGTTAGGTTAGATTAGTTTAGTTTAGTTTATGTTAGGTTAGGTTAGCTTAGTTTAGTTTAGTTTTGTTTATAGTTTAGATTAGTTAGGTTTAATATAGTTTATAGTTTAGTTTAGTTTAGTTTATAATTCAGTTTATAGTTTAGTTTACATTATAGTTTACTTTATAGTTTAGTTTAGTTTAGTTTTTTGTAATTTAGTTTAGCTTTCTTTAGTTTCGTTTAGTTTACTATAGTTTAGGGTATGTTTAAGTTAGGTTAGGTTAGGTTAGTTTAGTTTAGGTTAGGTTAGGTTAGGTTACCTTATGTTAGGTTAGGTTAGGTTAGGTTAAGTTAAGTTAAGTTAGGTTAGTTTAGAATAATTAATTTAGTATAATTTAGTTTATAGTTTAGTTTAATTTAGTTTATAGTTTAATTTAGTTTAGTTTAGTTTATTTTAGTTTAGTTTAGTGTAGGTTAGGTTAGGTAAGTTTAATTAAGTTTAGTTTAGTTTAGTTAAGTTTACTGTATTGTTTAGTTTACAGTTTAGTTTGTAGTTTAGTTTAGTTTAGTTCAGTTTAGGTTAAGTTATGTTAGGTTCGTTTAGTTTAGTTTAGATTAGGTTAGGTTAGGTTAGGTTAGGGTAGTTTACTTTAGTTTAGTTGAATTTAGTTTAGTTTAGTTCAGTTTATGTTAGATTAGGTTAGGTAACTTTATTTTAGTTTAGGTTAGGTTATGTTAGATTAGGTTAGGTTAGGTTAGTTTGGTTTAGTTTAGTTTAGTTAAGTTTAGAATATTTTATACTTTAGTTTAGTTTGGTTTAGTTAATAGTGGAGTTAAGTTTAGTTTATACTTTAGTTTATAGTTTAGTATAGTTTAGTTTAGTTTAATTTTGGTTTAGTTTAGTGTAGGTTATATTAGGTTAGGTTAGTTTAGTTCAGTTTAATTTAGATTAGGTTAGGTTAGTTTAGTTTAGTTGAGTTTAATTTAGTTTAGTTTAGTTTATATTATATTTTAGTTTAGTTTATAGTTTAATTTATATTTTAGTTTACTTTAGGTTAGATTAGGTTAGGTTAAGTAAGGTTAGGTTAGGTTAGTTTAGTTTAGTTTAGTTTATGTTAGGTTAGGTTAGTTTAGTTTAGTTCTGTTTATAGTTTAATTTAATTTAGTTTATAGTTTAGTTTATAGTTTAGTTTAATTTAGTTTATAGTTTAATTTAGGTTAATTTAGTTTAGTTTAGTTTAGTTTGGGTTAGGTTAGGTTAGGTTAGGTTAGGTTAGTTTAGTTTAGTATAGTTAAGTTTAGTTTAAAATATAGTATCTTTAGTCTATAGTATAGTTCATAGTTTTGTTTAGTTTAGTTTAGTTTAGTTTAGGTTAGGTTAGAGTAGTTTAGTTTAGTTTAGGTTAGGTTAGAATAGGTTAGATCAGTGTAGTTTAATTTAGTTTAGTTTAGTTGAATTTAATTTAGTTATGTTTAGTTTTGTTTAGCTTAGGTTATTTTAGTTTAGTTTAGTATAGGTTAGGTTAATTTAGGTTATCTTAGTTTAGTTTATAGTTTACTTTAGTTTAGTTTATAGTGTAGTTTATACTTTAGTTTATATTTTAGTTTATAGTTTAGTTTAGTTTAGTGTAGATTAGTTTGGTTTAGTTTTGTTTAGTTTAGTATAGTTTATTTTATAGTTTAAATAAGTTTTTTTTATAGTTTAGTTTGCAGTTTAGTATAGCTAAGTTCAGTTTAATTTAGTTTAGCTAAGTTTAGTTTAGTTTAGTTTAGTTTAGTTTATAGTTTAATTTATAATTTAGTTTTGTTTAGTTTAGTTTAATTTAGTTTAGGTTAGGTTAGGTTAGGTTAGTTTAATTTAGTTGAGTTTAATTTAGTTTAATTTAGTTTATAGTTTAATTTATAGTTTAGTTTACTTTATAGTTTAGTTTAGTTAATTTATAGTTTAATTTAGTTTAGTTTAGTTTAGTTTAATTTAGTTTCGTTCAGTTTATAGTTTTGTTTATAGTTTAGCTTAGTTTAGTTTAGTTTAGTTTAGTTCAGGTTAAGATATGTTAGGTTAGTTTAGTTTAGTTTAGTTTAGTTAAGGTTCCGTTAGGTTATGTTAGGTTAGGTTAATTTAGTTTAATTGAGTTTAGTTTAGTTTATATTAGGTTAAGTAAGATTAGGTTAGGTTAGTTTAGGTTAGTTTAGTTTTGTTTATAGTTTAGTTTAGTTTAGTTTATAGTTTAGTTTATATATTAGTTAGTTTAGTTTAATGTTTAATTTAGTTCAGTTTAGTTTAGTTTAGTTTAGTTTAATTTAGGTTAATTTAGTTTAGTTTAGTTTAGTTTAGGTTAGGTTAAGTTAGGTTAGGTTAGGTTAGTTTAGTTTAGAATGGTTTAGTTTAGTTTAAAATATAGTATCTTTAGTTTATAGTTTAGTTCATAGTTTTCTTTAGATTAGTTTAGTTTAGGTTAAGTTAGAGTAGTTTAGTTTAGTTTAGTTTAGGTTAGATTAGATTAGGTTAGTGTATTTTACTTTAATTTAGTTTAGTTGAATTTAATTTAGTTTATTTTAGTTTAGTTTAGGTTAGGTTATGTTTGTTTAGGTTACATAAGTTTAGGTTAGTGTAGTTTAGTATAGTTTAGTTTAGTTTGTAGTTTAGTATAGTTTAGTGTAGTTTAGTTTGGTTTAGTAACTGTTAGGTTAGGTTAGTTCAGTTTCGTTTAGGTTAGGTTATGTTAGATTAGGTTAGGTTAGGTTAGCTTAGTTTAGTTTAGTTTAGTTTCGGTTAGGTTGGATTACGTTAGGTTACTTAAGTTTAGTTTAGTTTAGTTTAGTTAAGTATAATTTAGTTTATAGTTTAGTTCAGTTTAGTTTATAGCTTAGTTTATAGCTTAGTTTAGTTCATAGTTTAATTTATATTTAAGTTTAGTTTAGTTTAATTTAGTTTAGCTTAGTTTAGTTTAGTTTAGGGTAGGTTATGTTAGGTTAGGTTAGGTTAGTATAGTTTATAGTTTAATTTATAGTTTACCTTAGTTTATAGTTTAGTTTATAATAGTTTATTTTAGTTTAGTTTAGGTTAGGTTAGGATAGTTTAGTTTAGTTTAGTTTAAGTTAGGTTAGGCTAGGTTAAGTTATGTTAGGTTAGTTTAGATTAGTTTAGTTTAGTTTAGTTTATAGTTTAGTTTACTTTAGTTTATTATTTAATTTAGTTTAGTTTAGTTTATAGTTTCGTTTATTATTTAGTTTGGTTTAATTTAGTTTAATTTAGTTTACCTTAGATTAGTTTAGTTAGTTTTAGGTTAGGTTAGGTTAGGTTAGGTAAGGTTAGTTTAGTTTAGTTTAGTTTAGTTTAGTTTAGTTTAGTTTATAGTTTAGTTTAGTTTAGTTTATAGTTCAGTTTATACTTTAGTTTAGTTTAGTTTTGTTTAGGTTAGGTTGGGTTAGTTTAGTTTAGTTAAGGTTAAATTAGGTTAAGTTAGGTTAGTTTAGTTTAGTATAGTTTAGTTTACTTTAGTTTAGTTTATAGTTTAGTTTATTTTATTTTATAGTTTAGTTTATAGTTTTGTTTAGTTTAGTTTAGTTTAGTTTCGTTAGTTTAGGTTGGGTTAGGTTAGGTTAGGTTAGGTTAGGTTAGAGTAGTTTAGTTTAGGTTAAATTGTGATAGGTTAGTGCAGTTGAAATTAATTTAGTTTAGTTTAGTTGAATTTAATTTATTTTAGTTAGGTCAGTTTAGGTAAGTTAGGTTAGTTTAGTTTAGTATAGGTTAGGTTAGGTTAGGTAAGTTTAATTCAGTATAGTTTAGTTTAGTTTATAGTTTAATTTATAGTTTTGTTTATAGTTAATTTAGTTTGGTTTACTTTAGTTTATATTAAATTATGTTAGGTTAGTTTAGTTTAGTTTAGGTTAGGTTAGGTTGGGTTAAGTTAGTGTAGTTTCATTTAGTTTGGTTTATTTTAGTTTAGTTTAATATGTGGTTCCGTTTAGTTTAGTTTTGTTTAATTTAGTTTAGTTTATAGTTTAGTTGAGTTTAGGTTAGGTTAGTTTGGTTTAGTTTAGTCTAGTTAAGTTTAGTTTAGTTTATACTTTAGTTTAGTTTAGTTTATTTTATAGTTTAGTTTAGTTTTGTTTATAGTTTAGTTTGCAGTTTAGTATCGTTTAGTTTAATTTAATTTAGTTTAGGTTAAGTAACGTTATGTTCGGTTAGATTAGTTGAGTTTCGTTTATGTTAGGTTAGGTTAGTTTAGATTAGCTTAGGTTATTTTATAGTTTAGTTTAGTTAGGTTTAATTTAGTTTATAGTTTACTTTAGTTTAGGGTATGTTTAAGTTAGGTTAGGTTAGGTTAGTTAGTTTACTTTAGGTTAGGTTGTGTTACCTTGTGTTAGGTTAGGTTAGGTTAAGTTAAGTTAGGTTAGCTTAGTTTAGAATAACTTAGTTTAATATAATTTAGTTTATAGTTTAGTTTAGTTTAGTTTATAGTTTAATTTAGTTTAGTTTAGTTTAATTTAGTTTAGTTTAGTTTAGTTTAGGTTAGTTTAGGTAAGTTTAATTTAGTTAGTTTAGTTTAGATAAGTTTAGTTTTAGTTTAGTTTATAGTTTAGTTTGTAGTTTAGTTTAGTTTAGTTTAGTTTAGGTTAAGTTATGTTAGGTTCGTTTAGTTTAGTTTAGATTAGGTTAGGTTAGGTTAGGTTAGGGTAGTTTAGTTTAGTTTAGTTGAATTTAGTTTAGTTTAGTTCAGTTTAGGTTAGATTAGTTTAGGTTACTTTATTTTAGTTTAGATTAGGTTATGATAGATTAGGTTAGGTTAGGTTAGTTTGGTTTAGTTAAGTTTACTAAAGTTAGGATATTTTATACTTTAGTTTAGTTTAGTTAATAGTTTAGTTTAGTTTAGTTTATACTTTAGTTTATAGTTTAGTATAGTTTAGTTTAGTTTAATTTTGGTTTAGTTTAGGGTAGGTTATGTTAGGTTAGGTTAGTTTAGTTCAGTTTAGTTTAGGTTAGCTTAGGTTAGGTTAGTTTAGTTTATTTGAGTTTAATTTAGTTTAGTTTAGTTTATAGTTTATTTTAGTTTAGTTTATAGTTTAATTTATAGTTTAGTTTACTTTAGGTTAAATTAGGTTGGGTTAAGTAAGGTTAGGTTAGGTTAGTTTAGTTTAGTTTAGTTTAGTTTAGTTTATGTTAGGTTAGGTTAGTTTAGTTTAGTTTAGTTTTGTTTATAATTTAGTTTAGTTTATAGTTTAGTTTAGAATTTAGTTTAATTTAGTTTATAGTTTAAGTTAGTTTAGTTTAGTTTAGTTTATAGTTTAGTTTAGTTTAGTTTACAGTTTAATTTATCCTTTAGTTTATAGTGTAGTTTATAGTTTAGTTTAATTTAGTGTTGTTTAGTTTGGTTTAGTTTAGTATAGCTTTGTTTACTTTAGGTTAGGTTAGATTATGTTAGGTTTGAATAGCTTACTTTAGTTTAGTTTAGTTTAGGTTAGGTTAGGTTAGTTTAGTTTAGTTAACTTTGGTTTAGTTTAGTTTAGTTTAGTTTATAGTTTAGTTTATAGTTTAGTTTAGTTAAGTTTATAGTTTAATTTATAATTTAGTTTATTTTAGTTTAGTTTAATTTAGTTTAGAGTAGGTTAGGTTAGGTTAGGTTAGTTTAGTTTAGTTTAGGTTAGGTTAGGTTAGATTAATTTAGTTTAGTTGAGTTTAATTTAGTTTAGTTTAGTTTAGTTAATAGTTTAATTCATAGTTTAGTTTAGTTTTTTTATAGCTTAGTTTAATTAACTTATAGTTTAATTTAGTTTAGTTTAGTTTAATTTAGTTTAGTTTAAATTGTAGTTTAGTTTAGTTTAGTTTAGTTTAGGTTAAGATATGTTAGGTTCGTTTAGTTTAATTTAGTTTAGATTAGGTTAGGTTACATTACGTTAGGGTAGTTAAGTTTAGTTTAGTTGAATTTAGGTTATAGTTTGATTTATAGTTTAGTTTAGTTTACTTTATAGTTTAGTTTAGTTAATTTATAGTTTATTTAACTTTAGTTTAGTTTAGTTTAATATTTTTTACTTTAGTTTATAGTATTGTTTATACGTTAGTTTAGTTTAGTTCAATTTAGGTTTTGTTAGGTTAGTTTAGTTTAGTTTAGTTTAGTGTATGTTAGGTTAGGTTAGTTTAGTTTAGTTTATTTTAGTTTATAATTTATATTAGTATAGTTTATAATTTATTTTATAATTTAGTCTACTTTAATTTATAGATTAGTTTATAGTTTAGTTAAAATTTTAGTTTAGTTTAGTTTAGGTTAGGTTAGGGAAGGTTAGGTTAAGTTAGGTTAGTTTAGTTTAATTTAGTTTATGTAAGGTTAGATTAGGTTAGTTTAGTATAGTTTAGTTTACTTTTGTTTACAGTTTAGTTTAGTTTAGTTTATAGTTCAGTTTATGGTTTAGTTTAGTTAAGTTAGGTTGGGTTAGTTTAGTTTAGTTTAGGTTAGGTTAGGTTAGGTTATTTTAGTTTAGTATAGTTTACTTTAGTTTAGTTTAGTTTATAGTTTAGTTTATTTTATTTTATAGTTTACTTTATAGTTTTATTTAATTTAGTTTAGTTTAGTTATTTTAGGTTAGGTTAGGTTAGGTTAGAGTAGTTTAATTTAATTTAGTTGAATTTAGTTTAGTTAAGTTAAGTTTAGGTTACGTTAGGTTAGTTTAGTTTAGTTTAGTTTAGGTGAATTTGGTTAGGTTAGGTTAGTTTAGTTCTGTTTAGTTTATTTTAGTTTAGTTTATTTGAATTTAATTTAGTTTAGTTAAGTTAGTTTAGATAATTTAGGTTATTTTATTTTACTTTAGCTTATGTAAGGTTATGTTAGGTTAGTTTAGTATAGTTTAGTTTACTTTTGTTTATAGTTTAGTTTAGTTTAGTTTATAGTTCAGTTTATAGTTTAGTTTAGTTTAGTTTAATTTAGGTTAGGTTGGGTTAGTTTAGTTTAGTATAGGTTAGATTATATTAGGTAAGTTTAATTCAGTTTAGTTTAGTTTAGTTTATAGTTTAATTTATAGGTTTGTTTATACTTAATTTAGTTTAGTTTAGTTTAGTTTAGGTTAAATTATATTAGGTTAGTTAAGTTTAGTTTAGTTTAGGTTAGGTTAGGTTGGGTTAGGTTAGTGTAGTTTAATTTAATTTAGTTGAATTTAGTTTAGTTAAGTTAAGTTTAAGTTACGTTAGGTTAGTTTAGTTTAGTTTAGGTGAGGTTAGGTTAGGTTAGTTTAGTTCTGTTTAGTTTATTTTAGTTTATAGTTTAGTTTAGTTTAATTTATAGTTTAGTTTAATTTAGTGTAGTTTAATTTTTTTAGGTTAGGTTAGGTTAGGTTAATTTAGTTTAGTTTAGTTTAGGTTAGGTTATGTTAGAATAGGTTAGGTTAGGTTAGTTTGGTTTAGTTTAGTCTAGTTAAGTTTAGTTTAGTTTATTTTATAGTTTAGTTTAGTTTTGTTTATAGTTTAGTTTGCAGTTTAGTATAGTTTAGTTTAGTTTAATTTAGTTTAGGTTAAGTAAGTTTAGGTTAGGTTAGTTTAGTTTAGTTTACTTTATGTTAGGTTAGGTTAGTTTACTTTTGTTTGGTTTTGTTTATAGTTTAGTTTAATTTATTTTATAATTTAGTTTATAGTTTAGTTTAGTTCGGTTTGTAGTTTAATTTAGTTCAGTTTAGTTTAGTTTAGTTTAGTTCATTTAGGTTGGGATAGGTTAGGTTAAGTTAGGTTAGGTTAGTTTAGTTTAGTTTAAAATATAGTATATTTAGTTTATAGTTTAGTTCATAGTTTTGTTTAATTTAGTTTAGTTTAGTTTAGGTTAGGTTAGAGTAGTTTATTTTAGTTTAGTTTAGTTTAGGTTAGGTTAGGTTAGTTTAGTTTAGTATAGGTTAGGTTAAGTTAGATTAGGGCAGTTTAGTTTATAGTTTAGTTTAGTTTAGTTTAGTTTATAGTGTAGTTTATACTTTAGTTTATATTTTAGTTTATAGTTTAGTTAATGTAGTTTATTTTGGTTTAGTTTTATTTAGTTTAGTTTAAATTAGTTTCGTTTAGGTTAGGTTATGTTAGATTAGGTTAGATTAGGTAAGCTTAGTTTAGTTTAGTTTAGTTTAGGTTAGGTTAGGTTAGGTTAGGTTAGTTAAGTTCAGTTTAGTTTAGTTTAGTTAAGTTTAGTATAGTTTATAGTTTAGTTCAGTTTAGTTTATAGCTTAGTTTATAGTTTAGTTTAGTTTATAGTTTAATTTATAGTTAAGTTTATTTTAGTTTAGTTTAATTTAGTTTAGTTTAGTTTATTTTAGGGTATATTATGTTAGGTTAGGTTAGGTTAGTTTAGTTTATAGTTTAATATATAGTTGAGTTTAGTTTATAGTTTAGTTTAGTTTATAATAATTTAGTTTAGGTTAAGTTAGGATAGGTTAGTTTAGTTTAGTTTAGTTTAGGTTAGGTTTCGTTAGGTTAAGTTAGGTTAGGTTAGTTTAGATTAGTATAGTTTAGTTTAGGTTATAGTTTAGTTTACTTTAGTTTATTATTTAATTTAGTGTAGTTTAGTTTATAGTCTCGTTTATAGTATAGTTTTGTTTAGTTTAGTTTTTTTTTAGTTTAGCTTATATTAGTTTAGTTTGTCTTAGGTTAGGTTAGGTTAGGTGAGATTAGTTTAATTTAGTTTAGTTTAATTTAGTTTAGTTTAGTTTATAGTTTAGTTTAGTTTAGTTTATAGTTCAATTTATAGTTTAGTTGAGTTTAGTTTATAGTTTAGGTTATCGTTTAGTTTAGTTTAGGTTAGTTTAGGTTAGGTTAAGTTAGGTTAGGTTAGTTTAGATTAGTTTATTTTAATTTAGTTTAGTTTATAGTTTAGTTTATTTTACTTTATAGTTTAATTTAGTTTAGTTTAGTTTAGTTTAGTGTAGTGTAGTTTAGTTTAGGTTAGGTTAGATTAGGTTAATTTAGTTTAGTTTAGGTTAGGTTAGGTAAGTTTAATTTAGTTTAGTTTGGTTTAGTTTAATTTATAGTTTATTTTGTAGTTTTGTTTATAGTTTAGTTTAGTTTATAGTTTAGTTTAGTTTAATTTAGGTTAGGTTAGGTAATTTTTTTTTAGTTTAGTTTAGGTTAGGTTAAGTTAATTTACTTTAATATAGTTTATTTTAGTTTATTTTAGTTTAGTTTATAGTTTAGTTTAGTTTATAGTTTAGTTTACAATTTAGTTTAGTTTAGTTTAGTTTAGTTTGGGTTAAGTTAGGTTAGTTTAGTTTAGTTTAGTTTATAGTTTACTTTAGTTTAGTTTACAGTTTAGTTTATCCTTTAGTTTATAGTGTAGTTTATAGTTTAGTTTAATTTAGTGTAGTTTAGTTTGGTTTAGTTTAGTATAGTTTTGTTTACTTTAGGTTAGATGAGATTATGTTAGGTTAGGTTAGCTTACTTTAGTTTAGTTTAGTTTAGGTTAGGTTAGGTTAGGTAGGTTTAGTTAACTTTGGTTTAGTTTAGTTTAGTTTAGTTAATAGTTTAGTTTATAGTTATGTTTAGTTTAGTTTATAGTTTAATTTATAATTTAGTTTAGTTTGGTTTAGTTTAATTTAATTTAGTTTAGAGTAGGTTAGGTTAGGTTAGTTTAGTTTAGTTTAGATTAGGTTAGGTTAGGTTATATTAGGGTAGTTAAGTTTAGTTTAGTTGAATTTAGTTTATAGTTTAATTTATAGTTTAGTTTAGTTTTCTTTATAGTATAGTTTAGTTAATTTATAGTTTAATTTACTTTAGTTTAGTCTAGTTTAATTTAGTTTACTTTAGTTTATAGTTTGATTTATAGTTTAGTTTAGCTTAGTTTAGTTTAGGTTAATTTATGTTAGGTTAGTTTAGTTTAGTTTAGTTTAGGTTCGGTTGGGTTAGTTTAGTTTAGTTTAGGTTAGGTTAGGTTAAGTTAGGTTAGTTTAGTTTAGTTTAGTTTATTTTAATTTAGTTTAATTTAGTTTATATTTTAGTTTATAGTTTAGTTTAATTTAGTTTATAGTTTAATTTAGTTTTGTTTAGTTTAGTTTAATTTGGGTTAATTTAGTTTAGATTAGGTTAGGTTAGTTTAGTTTAGTATAGTATAGTTTAGTTTAAAATATAGTATCTTTAGTTTATATTTTAGTTCATAGTTTAGTTTAGTTTAGTATAGTTTAGTTTAGTTTAGGTTAGGTTAGATTAGTTTAGGTTAGTGTAGTTTAGTTTAGTTTAGTTTAGTTGAATTTAATTTAGTTTATTTTAGTTTAGTTTAGTATAGGTTAGGTTATGTTACGTTAGGTTAGTTTAGTTAAGTTTAGTTTAGATTAGTTTATAGTTTAGTTTAGTTTATAGTTTAATTTATACTTTAGTTTATATTTTAGTTTATAGTTTAGTTTAGTTTAGTGTAGTTTAGTTTGGTTTAGCTTTGTTTAGTTTAGTTTAGTTTAGTTTAGTTTCGTTTAGGTTAGGTTATGTTAGATTAGGTTAGGTGTGGTAAGCTTAGTTTAGTTTAGTTTAGTTTAGGTTCGGTTAGTTAAGTTTCGTTTAGTTTAGTTTAGTTAAGATTAGTTTAGTTTATAGTTTAGTTCAGTTTGGTTTATAGCTAACTTTATTGTTTAGTTTAGTTTAGTTTATAGTTTAATTTATAGTTAAGTTTAGTTTATTTTAGTTTAATTTAGATTAGCTTAGATGAGTTTAGTTTAAATTAGTTCATTTTAGGGTAGCTTATTTTCGGTTTGGTTAGGTTAGTTTAGTTTACAGTTTAATTTATAGTTTAGTTTGGTTTATAGTTTAGTTTATAGTTTAGTTTAGTTTAGTTTAGTTTATAATAGTTTAGTTTAGTTAATGTTAGGTTAGGTTAGGTTTATTTAGTTTAGTTGAGTTTAATTTATTTTAGTTTAGTTTTGTTTATAGTTTAATTTATAGTTTAATTTAGTTTAGTTTAGTTGAATTTGGTTTAGTTTAGTTTATAGTTTTGTTTATAGTTTAGTTTGTAGTTTAGTAAATTTAGTTTAGTTTAGGCGAAGTTATGTTAGGTTCGTTTTGTTTAATTTAGTTTAGATTAGGTTACGTTAGATTAGGTTAGGGTAGTTAAGTTTAGTTTAGTTCAATTAAGTTTATAGTTTAATTTATAGTTTAGTTTAGTTTACTTTATAGTTTAGTTTAGTTAATTTATAGTTTAATTTACTTTAGTTTAGTCTAGTTTAATTTAGTTTGCTTTAGTTTATAGTTTAGTTTGTTTAGCTTAGTTTAGTTTAGGTTAATTTATGTTAGGTTAGTTTAGTTTAGTTTAGTTTAGGTTAGGTTATGTTAGTTTAGTTTAGTTTAGGTTACGTTAGGTTAAGTTAGGTTAGTTGAGTTTAGTATAGTTTAGTTTAGTTTAGTTAGTTTAGGTTAGGTTAGGTTAGGTTAGAGTAGTTTAGGTTAGGTTAGGATATGATAGGTTAGTGCAGTTTAATTTAATTTAGTTTAGTTTAGTTGAATTTAATTTATTTTAGTTAGGTCAGTTTAGGTAAGTTAGGTTAGTTTAGTTTAGTATAGGTTAGGTTAGGTAAGTTTAATTCAGTATAGTTTAGTTTAGTTTATAGTTTAATTTATAGTTTTGTTTGTAGTTAATTTAGTTTAGTTTATTGAGTTTAGTTTAGTTTAGTTGAGTTTAGGTTAGGTTAGGTTAGGTTAGGTTAGATTGGTTTAGTTTAGGATAGGTTACGTTAGATTAGGTTAGTTTAGTTTAGTATAATTTAGTTTAGTTTAAAATATATTATCTTTAGTTTATAGTTTAGTTCATAGTTATGTTTAGTTTAGTTTAGTGTAGGTTAGGTTAGAGTAGTTTAGTTTAGTTTAGGTTAGGTTAGAATAGGTTAAATCAGTGTAGTTTAATTTAGTTTAGTTTAGTTGAATTTAATTTAGTTATGTTTAGTTTTGTTTAGCTTACGTTATTTTAGTTTAGTTTAGTATAGGTAGGTTAATTTAGGTTATCTTAGTTTAGTTTATAGTTTAGTTTAGTTTAGTTTATAGTGTAGTTTATACTTTAGTTTATATTTTAGTTTATAGTTTAGTTTAGTTTAGTGTAGATTAGTTTGGTTTAGTTTTGTTTAGTTTAGTATAGTTTATTTTATAGTTTAAATAAGTTTTTTTATAGTTTAGTTTGCAGTTTAGTATAGCTAAGTTCAGTTTAATTTAGTTTTGCTAAGTTTAGTTTAGTTTAGTTTAGTTTAGTTTATAGTTTAATTTATAATTTAGTTTTGTTTAGTTTAGTTTAATTTAGTTTAGGTTAGGTTAGGTTAGGTTAGTTTAATTTAGTTGAGTTTAATTTAGTTTAATTTAGTTTATAGTTTAATTTATAGTTTAGTTTAGTTTACTTTATAGTTTAGTTTAGTTAATTTATAGTTTAATTTAGTTTAGTTTAGTTTAGTTTAATTTAGTTTCGTTCAGTTTACAGTTTTGTTTATAGTTTAGCTTAGTTTAGTTTAGTTTAGTTTAGTTCAGGTTAAGATATGTTTGGTTTGTTTAGTTTAGTTTAGTTTAGTTAAGGTTCGGTTAGGTTAATTTAGTTTAATTGAGTTTAGTTTAGTTTATATTAGGTTAAGTAAGATTAGGTTAGGTTAGTTTAGGTTAGTTTAGTTTTGTTTATAGTTTAGTTTAGTTTAGTTTATAGTTTAGTTTATATATTAGTTAGTTTAGTTTAATGTTTAATTTAGTTCAGTTTAGTTTAGTTCAGTTTAGTTTAATTTAGGTTAATTTAGTTTAGTTTAGTTTAGGTTAGGTTAAGTTAGGTTAGGTTAGGTTAGTTTAGTTTAGAATGGTTTAGTTTAGTTTAAAATATAGTATCTTTAGTTTATAGTTTAGTTCATAGTTTTCTTTAGATTAGTTTAGTTTAGGTTAGGTTAGAGTAGTTTAGTTTAGTTTAGTTTAGGTTAGATTAGGTTAGGTTAGTGTAGTTTAGTATAGTTTAGTTTAGTTTGTAGTTTAGTATAGTTTAGTGTAGTTTAGTTTGGTTTAGTAACTGTTAGGTTAGGTTAGTTCAGTTTCGTTTAGGTTAGGTTATGTTAGATTAGGTTAGGTTAGGTTAGCTTAGTTTAGTTTAGTTTAGTTTCGGTTAGGTTGGATTAGGTTAGGTTACTTAAGTTTAGTTTAGTTTAGTATAGTTTATAGTTTAATTTATAGTTTACCTTAGTTTATAGTTTAGTTTATAATAGTTTATTTTAGTTTAGTTTAGGTTAGGTTAGGATAGTTTAGTTTAATTTAGTTTAAGTTAGGTTAGGCTAGGTTATGTTATGTTAGGTTAGTTTAGATTAGTTTAGTTTAGTTTAGTTTATAGTTTAGTTTACTTTAGTTTATTATTTAATTTAGTTTAGTTTAGTTTATAGTTTCGTTTATTATTTAGTTTGGTTTAATTTAGTTTGATTTAGTTTACCTTAGATTAGTTGAGTTAGTTTTAGGTTAGGTTAGGTTAGGTTAGGTAAGGTTAGTTTAGTTTAGTTTAGTTTAATTTAGTTTAGTTTAGTTTATAGTTTAGTTTAATTTAGTTTATAGTTCAATTTATTGTTTAGTTTAGTTTATAGTTTAGTTTATCGTTTAGTTTAGTTTAGTTTAGTATAGTTTATTTTAGTTTAGGTTAGAGTAGGTTAGTTTAGATTAGTTTAGTTTAGTGTAGTTTAGGTTTGGTTAAGTTAGGTTATTTTGTTTAGTTTAGTTTAGTTTAGTTTAGTTTATAGTTTAGTTTATAGTTTAGTTTAGATTAGTGTAGTTTAGTTTGGTTTAGTTTATTTTATTTTAGTTTAGTTTAGTTTCGTTTAGCTTAGGTTATGTTATATTAGGTTAGCTTAGGTTTGCTTAGTTTACCCTAGTTTAGTTTAGGTTAGGTAAGGTTAGAATAGGTTAGTTAAATTTAGTTTATTTTGTTTAGTTTAGTTAGGTTTAGTTTAGTTTATAGTTTAGTTTAGTTTAGTTTATAGTTTAGTTTAGATTATAATTTAATTTATAGTTTAGTTTAGTTTAGTTTAGTTTAGTTTAATTTAGTTTAGCTTTCTTTAGTTTCGTTTAGATTACTTTAGTTTAGGATATGTTAGGTTAGGTTAGTTTAGTTTAGTTTAGTTTAATTTAGGTTAATTTAGTTTAGTTTAGTTTAGTTTAGGTTAGGTTAGGTTAGGTTGGTTTAGTTTAGTATAATTGAGTTTAGTTTAAAATAGTGTATCTTTAGTTTATAGTTTAGTTCATAGTTTTGTTTAGTTTAGTTTAGTGTAGGTTAGGTTAGAGTAGTTTAGTTTAGTTTAGTTTAGTTTAGGTTAGAATAGGTTAGATCAGTGTAGTTTAATTTAGTTTAGTTTAGTTGAATTTAATTTAGTTTTGTTTAGTTTAGTTTAGGTTAGGTTATTTTAGTTTAGTTTAGTATAGGTTAGGTTAATTGAGGTTATCTTAGTTTAGTTTATAGTTTAGTTTAATTTAGTTTATAGTGTAGTTTATACTTTAGTTTATATTTTAGTTTATAGTTTAGTTTAGTTTATAATATTTTAGTTTAGGTTAGGTTAGGTTAGTTAAGTTTAGTTTAGTCTATAGTTTAGTTCAGTTTAGTTTAGAGCTTAGTTTATAGTTTAGTTTAGTTTAGTTTAGTTTAATTGAGTTTAGCTTACTTTAGTTTACAATTTAGTTTACTTTAGTTTGTTATTTAATTTAGTTATGTTTAGTTTATAGTTTCGTTTATAGTTTAGTTTGGTTTAGTTTAGTTTAATTTAGTTAAGCTTAGATTAGTTTAGTTTGTTTTAGGTTAGGTAAAGTTAGGTGAGGTTAGTATAATTTAGATGAGTTTAATTTAGTTTAGTATAGTTTATACTTTAGTTTAGTTTACTTTAGTTTATAGTTCAATTTATAGTTTAGTTTAATTTATAGTTTAGTTTATAGTTTTGTTTATAGTTTAGTTTAGTTTACTTTATAGTTTAATTTAGTTTAGTTTAGTTTAATTTAGGTTAGGTTAGTTTAGTTTAGTTTAGGTTAGGTTAGGTTACGTTAGGTTAATTTAGTTTAGTATAGTTTGGTTTATTTTAGTTTAGTTTATAGTTTAGTTTTCAGTTTTATTTAGTTTAGTTTAGTTTGGTTTTTAGTTTAGTTTAGTTTAGTTTACAGTTTAGTTTATAGTTTAGTTTATAGTTTAGTTTAGTTCAGTTTATAATTCATTTTATAAATTAGTTTAGATTATAGTTTAATTTATAGTTTAGTTTTGTTTTGTATAATTTAGTTTAGCTTTATTTAGTTTCGTTTAGTTTACTTTAGTTTAGTGTATGCTTAAGTTAGGTTAGGTTAGTTTAGTTTAGTTTAGTTTAGGTTAGGTTACCTTATGTTAGGTTAGGTTAGGTTAGGTTAAGTTAAGTTAGGTTAGGTTAGTTTAGAATAATTTAGTTTAGTATAATTTAGTTTACAGTTTAGTTAAGTTTAGTTTATAGTTTAATTTAGTTTAGTTTAGTTTAGTTAAATTTAGTTTATAGTTTAGTTTATAGTTTAGTTTGTAGTTTACTTTAGTTTAGTTTAGTTTAGGTTAAGTTATGCTAGGTTCGTTTAGTTTAGTTTAGATTAGGTTAGGTTAGGTTAGGTTAGGTTAGGGTAGTTTAGTTTACTTTAGTTGAATTTAGTTTAGTTTAGTTCAGTATAGGTTACATTAGGTTAGGTTACTTTGTTTTAGTTTAGGTTAGCTTATGTTAGATTAGGTTAGGTTAGCTTGGTTTAGTTGAGTTTAGTTAAGTTTAGTATATTTTATACTTTAGTTTAGTTTATTTAGCTAATAGTGTAGTTTAGTTTAGTTTATACTTTAGTTTATAGTTTAGTATAGTTTGTTTATTTTAATTTTGGTTTAGTTTAGTTCAGTATAGGTTACATTAGGTTAGGTTACTTTGTTTTAGTTTAGGGTAGGTTATGTTAGGTTAGGTTAGTTTAGTTTAGTTTAGTTTAGGTTAGGTTAGGTTAGGTTAGTTTAGTTTAGTTGAGTTTAATTTAGTTTAGTTTAGTTTATAGTTTATTATAGTTTAGTTTATAGTTTAGTTTACTTTAGGTTAGATTAGGTTATGTTAAGTAAGGTTAGGTTATGTTAGGTTAGTTTAGTTTAGTTTAGTTTATGTTAGGTTAGGTTAGTTTAGTTTTGTTTAGTTATGTTTATAGTTTAGTTTAGTTTAGTTTATAGTTTAGTTTATAGTTTAGTTTAATTTAGTTTAGTTTAGTTTAGTTTAATTTAGGTCAATTTAGTTTACTTAATTTAGTTTAGGTTAGGTTAGGTTAGGTTAGTTTAGTTTAGTATAGTTAAGTTTAGTATAAAATATATTATCTTTAGTCTATAGTATAGTTCATAGTTTTGTTTAGTTTAGTTTAGTTTAGGTTAGGTTAGAGTAGTTTAGTTAGTTTAGTTTAGTTTAGGTTAGATTAAGTTAGGTTAGTGTAGTTTAGTTTAGTTTAGTTTAGTTGAATTTAATTTAGTTTATTTAGTTTAGCTTAGTATAGGTTAGGTTATGTTAGGTTAGGTTAGTTTAGTTTAGTTTATGTTGGGTTATGTTAGATTAGATTAGGTTAGGATAGTTTGGTTTAGTTTAGTTTATACTTTAGTTTAGTTTAGTTTAGTTTATAGTTTAGTTTAGTTTTGTTTATAGTTTAGTTTATAGTTAAGTATAGTTTAGTTTAGTTTCATTTAGTTTAGGTAAGTTTAGTTAAGTTTAGTTGGTTTAGTTTAGTTTTGGGTAGGTTATGTTAGGTTAGGTTAGGTTAGTTTAGTTTAGTTTTGGTTTGGTTAGGTTAGGTTAGGTTAGTTTAGTTTAGTTGAGTTTAGTTTAGTTTAAATTAAGTTAAGTAAGATTAGGTTAGGTTAGGTTAGGTTAGGTTAGTTTAGTTTTGTTTTGGTTTAGTTTAGTTTAGTTTAGTTTAATTTAGGTTAATTTAGTTTAGTTTAGTTTAGGTTAGATTAAGTTAGGTTAGGTTAGGTTAGTTTAGTTTAGTATAGTTTAGTTTATTTTAAAATATAGTATCTTTAGTTTATAGTTTAGTTCATAATTTTCTTTAGATTAGATTAATTTTGGTTAGGTTAGAGTACTTTAGTTTAGTTTAGTTTAGTTTAGTTTAGGTTAGATTAGGTTAGGTTAGTGTAGTTTAGTTTAATTTAATTTACTTAAATTTAATTTAGTTTAGTTTAGTTTAGTTTAGGTTAGGTTAGCTTTGTTTAGGTTAGATTAGGTTAGGTTAGTGTAGTATAGTTTAGTTTAGTTTATAGTTTAGTTTAGTTTAGTGTAGTTTAGTTTGGTTAAGTTTTGTTTAGTTTAGTTTAGTTCAGTATCGTTTACGTTAGGTTACGTTAGATTATGTTAGGTTACGTTAGCTTAGTTTAGTTTAGTTTAGTTTCGGTTAGGTAAGGTTAGGTTAGGTTAGTTAAGTTTAGTTTAGTTTATAGTTTAGTTCAGTTTAGTTTATAGCTTAGTTTATAGCTTAGTTTAGTTCATAGTTTAATTTATATTTAAGTTTTGTTTAGTTTAATTTAGTTTAGGTGAGTTTCGTTTAGTTTAGTTTATTTTAGGGTAGCTTACGTTAGGTTAGGATAGGTTAGTATAGTTTATAGTTTAATTTATAGTTTAATTTAGTTTATAGTTTAGTTTAGTTTAGTTTATAATAGTTTAGTTTAGTTTAGTTTAGGTTAGGATAGATGAGTTTAGTTTAGTTTAGGTTAGGTTAGGCTCGGTTAAATTATGTTAGGTTAGTTTATATTAGTTTAGTATAGTTTAGTTTATAGTTTAGTTTACTTTAGTTTATTATTTAATTTAGTTTAGTTTAGTTTATAGTTTAGTTTATAGTTTAGTTTGATTTAGTTTAGTTTAATTTAGTTTATCTTATATAAGTTTAGTTTAGTTAAGTTTATAGTTCAAATTATAGGTTAGTTTAGTTAGGTTACGTTAGATTATGTTAGGTTACGTTAGCTTAGTTTAGTTTAGTTTAGTTTATAATTTAGTTTAGTTTAGTTTATAGTTTAGTTTATAGTTTAGTTTATAGTTTAGTTTAGATTAGTGTAGTTTAGTTTGGTTTAATTTATTTTAGTTTAGTTTAGTTTAGTTTCGTTTAGCTTAGGTTATGTTATATTAGGTTAGCTTAGGTTAGCTTAGTTTACCCTGGTTTAGTTTAGGTTAGGTAAGGTTAGAATAGGTTAGTTAAGTTTAGTTTAGTTTAGTTTAGTTTAGCTTATAGTTTAGTTTAGATTATAGTTTAATTTATAGTTTAGTTTAGTTTAGTTTAATTTAGTTTAACTTTCTTTACTTTCCTTTAGTTTACTTTAATTTAGGATATGTTAGGTTAGGTTAGGTTAGGTTAGGTTTGTTTAGTTTAGTTTAGGTTAGGTTAGGTTAGGTTACGTTAGGTTAGGTTAGGTTAGGTTAAGTTAGGTTAGTTTAGAATAGTTTAGTTTAGTATAATTTAGTTTATAGTTTAGTTTAGTTTATAGTTTAATTTACTTCAGTTTAGTTTAATTTACATTAGTTTAGTTTAATTTAGTTTAGTTTAGTTTAGTTAAGTTTAGTTTATAGTTTAGTTTATAGTTTGGTTTGCAGTTTAGTTTAGTTTAGTTAAGGTTATGTTATGTTAGGTTCGTTTAGTTTAATTTAGTTTAGATTAGGTCAGGTTATATTAGGTTAGGTTAGGGTAGTTTAGTTTAGTTTAGCTGAATTTAGTTTAGTTTAGTTCAGTTTAGTTTAGTTAATTTAGGTTAGGTTAGGTTAGGTTAAGTTAAAGTAGTTTAGTTTAGGTTAGATTATGAAAGGTTAGTGCAGTTTAATTTAATTTTGTTTAGTTTAGTTGAATTAAATTTAGTTTAGTTAGGTCAGTTTAGGTAAGTTAGGTTAGTTTAGTTTATTATAGGTTAGGTTACGTTAGGTAAGTTTAATTCAGTTTAGTTTAGTTTAGTTTATAGTTTAATTTATAGTTTTGCTTATAGTTATTTAGTTTTGTTTACATAAGTTTAGTTTAGGTTAAATTATGTTAGGTTACTTTAGTTTAGTTTAGTTTAGGTTAGGTTAGGTTGGGTTAGGTTAGGTTAGGTTAGGTTAGTGTAGTTTAGTTTAGTTTAGTTTATAGTTTAGTTTAGTTTAGTGAGGTTTAGTTTGGTTGAGTTTTGTTTAGTTTAGTTTAGTTCAGTATCGTTTACATTAGGTTACGTTAGATTAGGTTAGGTTAGTTTAGCTTAGTTTAGTTTAGTTTAGTTTCGGTTAGGTTAGGTTAGGTTAGTTAAGTTTAGTTTAGTTTATAGTTTAGTTCAGTTTATTTTATAGCTTAGTTTATAGCTTAGTTTAGTTCATAGTTTAATTTATATTTAAGTTTTGTTTAGTTTAATTTGGTTTTGCTTAGTTTCGTTTAGTTTAGTTTATTTTAGGGTAGCTTACGTTAGGTTAGGTTAGGTTAGTATAGTTATAGTTTAATTTATAGTTTAATTTAGTTTATAGTTTAGTTTAGTTTAGTTTATAATAGTTTAGTTTAGTTTAGTTTAGGTTAGGATAGTTGAGTTTAGTTTAGTTTAGGTTAGGTTAGGCTCGGTTAAGTTATGTTAGGTTAGTTTATATTAGTTTAGTTTAGTTTAGTTTAGTTTATAGTTTAGTTTACTTTAGTTTATTATTTAATTTAGTGTATTTTAGTTTATAGTTTCGTTTATAGTTTAGTTTGGTTTAGTTTACTTTTTTTAGTTTAGTTTAAATTAGTTTAGTTTGTCTTAGGTTAGGTTAAGTTAAGTGAGATTAGTTTAATTTAGTTGAGTTTAATGTAGTTTATAGTTTAATTTACTTTAGTTTATAGTTCAATTTATAGTTTAGTTTAGTTTAGTTTCTATTAGTTTAGTTTAGGTCAGTTTAGGTTAGGTTAAGTTAGGTTAGGTTAGTTTAGATTAGTTTAGTTTAGTTTAGGTTAGGTTAGGTAAGTTTAATTTAGTTTAGTTTGGTTTAGTTTAATTTATAGTTTATTTTATAGTTTTGTTTATAGTTTAGTTTAGTTTATAGTTTAATTTAGTTTAGATTAGTTTAGATTAGTTTAATTTAGGTTAGGTTAGTTTAGTTTAGTTTAGTTTAGGTTAGGTTAGGTTAGGTTAGGTTAATTTACTTTAGTATAGTTTAGTTTAGTTTATTTTAGTTTAGTTTCTAGTTTAG
Source organism: Metallyticus violacea (assembly GCA_030762175.1). Classification (NCBI taxonomy): domain Eukaryota; kingdom Metazoa; phylum Arthropoda; class Insecta; order Mantodea; family Metallyticidae; genus Metallyticus; species Metallyticus violacea. The sequence goes on along the minus strand of CM060835.1, from coordinate 96,369,721 downwards.
TTTAGTTTATAGTTTTGTTTACTGTTTAGTTTAGTTTAGTTTAGTTTCGTTTGGGTTAGGTTAGGTTAGGTTAGTTTAGTTTAGTTTAGTTTAGTTTATAGTTCAGTTTACAATAGTTTAGTTTACAGTTTAGTTTATCCTTTAGTTTATAGTGTAGTTTATAGTTTAGTTTAATTTAGTGTAGTTTAGTTTGGTTTAGTTTAGTATAGTTTTGTTTACTTTAGGTTAGGTGAGATTATGTTAGGTTAGGTTAGCTTACTTTAGTTTAGTTTAGTTTAGGTTAGGTTAAGTTAGTTTAGTTTAATTTAGTTTACAGTTTAGTTTATCCTTTAGCTTATAGTGTAGTTTATAGTTTAGTTTAGAATTTAGTTTAATTTAGTTTATAGTTTAAGTTAGTTTAGTTTAGTTTAGTTTAGTTTATAGTTTAGTTTAATTTAGTTTACAGTTTAGTTTATCCTTTAGTTTATAGTGTAGTTTATAGTTTAGTTTAATTTAGTGTTGTTTAGTTTGGTTTAGTTTAGTATAGTTTAATTTACTTTAGGTTAGGTTAGATTATGTTAGGTTGGAATAGCTTACTTTAGTTTAGTTTAGTTTAGGTTAGGTTAGGTTAGGTTAGTTTAGTTTAGTTGAGTATAATTTAGTTTAGTTTAGTTTATAGTTTATATTAGTTTAATTTATAGTTTAATTTATAGTTTAGTTTACTTTAGGTTAGATTAGGTTATGTTAAGTAAGGTTAGGTTATGGTAGGTTAGTTTAGTTTAGTTTAGTTTAGTTTATGTTAGGTTAGGTTAGTTTAGTTTTGTTTAGTTTTGTTTATAGTTTAGTTTAGTTTAGTTTATAGTTTAGTTCAGTTTAGTTCATAGCTTAGTTTATAGTTTAGTTTAGTTTATAGTTTAATTTATAGTTAAGTTTAGTTTAGTTTAGTTTAATTTAGTTTAGTTTAGTTTATTTTAGGGTAGCTTATGTTAGGTGAGGTTAGTTTATAGTTTAATTTATAGTTTAGTTTAGTTTATAGTTTAGTTCAGTTTATAATAATTTAGTTTAGGTTAGGTTAGGTTAGTTTAGTTTAGTTTAGTTTAGGTTAGGTTTGGCTAGGTTAGGTTAGGATAGGTTAGTTTATATTAGTTTAGTTTAGATTAGTTTATAGTTTAGTTTACTTTAGTTTATTATTTAATTTAGTGTAGTTTAGTTTATAGCTTCGTTTATAGTTTAGTTTGGTTTAGTTTAGTTTATTTTTGTTTAGCTTAGATTAGTTTAGTTTGTCTTAGGTTAGGTTAGGTTAGGTGAGATTAGTTTAGTTTAGTTGAGTTTAATTTAGTTTAGTTTAGTTTATAGTTTAATTTAGTTTAGTTTATAGTTCAATTTATAGATTAGTTTAGTTTATAGTTTATGTTATCGTTTAGTTTAGTTTAGATTAGTTTAGTATAGGTTAGTTTAGGCTAGGTTAAGTTAGGTTAGGTTAGTTTAGATTAGTTTAGTTTAATTTACTTTAGTTTACAGTTTAATTTATAGTTTAATTTAATTTAGTTTAGTTTAGTTTAGGTTAGGTTACGTTAGGTTAGGTTAATTAATTTAGTTTAGGTTAGGTTAGGTTAGGTAAGGTTAATTTACTTTAGTAAAGTTTAGTTTTTTTTAGTTTAGTTTATAGTTTAGTTTAGTTTATAGTTTAGTTTACAATTTAATTTAGTTTAGTTTAGTTTAGTTTGCGTTAGGTTGGGTTAGGTTAGGTTAGTTTAGTTAGGTTTAGTTTATAGTTTAGTTTAATTTAGTTTACAGTTTAGTGTATCCTTTATTTTATAGTGTAGTTTATAGTTTAGTTTAATTTAGTGTAGTTTAGTTTGGTTTAGTTTAGTACAGTTTTGTTTAGTTTAGGTTAGGTGAGATTATGTTAGGTTAGGTTCGCTTACTTTAGTTTGGTTTAGTTTAGTTTAGGTTAAGTTAGGTTAGGATAGTTTAGTTAACTTTGGTTTAGTTTAGTTTAGTTTAGTTTATAGTTTAGTTTATATTTTAGTTTAGTTTAGTTTATAGTTTAATTTAGTTTTGTTTATAGTTTAGTATAGTTTAGTTAATTTAATTTAGTTTATCTAAGTTTAGTTTAGTTTAGTTTAGTTTTGGGTAGGTTATGTTAGGTTAGGTTAGATTAGTTGAGTTTAGTTTAGGATAGGTTAGGTTAGGTTAGGTTAGTTTAGTTTAGTTGAGTTTAGTTTAGTTTAGGTAAGCTTAAGTAAGGTTAGGTTAGGTTAGTTTAGGTTAGTTTAGTTTAGTCTAGTTTATGTTAAGTTAGGTTAGTTTAGTTTAGTTTAGTTTGGTTTATATTTTAGTTTAGTTTAGTTTATAGTTTAGTTTACAGTTTAGTTTATTTTATTATATAGTTTAATTTAGTTTAGTTTAGTTTAGTTAGGTTTAGTTTAATTTAGGTTAATTTAGTTTAGTTTAGTTTAGGTTAGGTTAGGTTAGGTTAGGTTAGGTTCGGTTAGGTTAGTTTAGTTTAGTATAGTTAATTTTAGTTTAAAATATAGTATCTTTAGTGTATAGTATAGTTCATAGTTTTCTTTAGTTTAGTTTAGTTTAGTTTAGTTTAGGCTAGCTTAGAGTAGTTTAGTTAGTTTAGTTTAGTTTATGTTAGATTAGGTTAGGTTAGTGTAGTTTAGTTTAGTTTAGTTTAGTTGAATTTAATTTAGTTTAATTTAGTTTAGTTTAGTATAGGTTAGGTTATGTTAGGTTAGGATAGTTTAGTTTAGTTTCGTTTAGTTTAGTTTATAATTTAGTTTAGTTTAGTTTATAGTTTAGTTTATACTTTAGTTTATTTTTTGGTTTAAGTTTAGTTTAGTTTCGTTTAGGTTAGGTTATGTTAGATTAGGTTAGGATAGGTAAGCTTACTTTAGTTTAGTTTAGTTTAGGTTAGGTTAGGTTAGTTAAGTTTAGTTTAGTTTAGTTTAATTAAGTTTAGTTTAGTTTATAGTTTAGTTCAGTTTAGTTTATAGCTTAGTTTATAGTTTAGTTTACTTTAGTTTATAGTTTAATTTATATTTAAATTTAGTTTAGTTTAGTTTAATTTAGTTTAGCGTAGTTTAGTTTAGTTTAAATTAGTTTATTTTAGGGTAGCTTATTTTCGGTTTGGTTAGGTTAGTTTAGTTTATAGTTTAATTTATAGTTTAGTTTGGTTTATACGTTAGTTTATAGTTTAGTTTAGTTTATAATAGTTTAGTTTAGTTTAGTTCAGTTTAGTTTAGTTTAGTTAAGTTTAGTTTAGTTTATAGTTTAGTTCAGTTTAGTTAATAGCTTAGTTTATAGATTAGTTTAGTTTATAGTTTAATTTATAGTTAAGTTTAGTTTAGTTTAGTTTAATTCAGTTTAGTTTAGTTTATTTTAGGGTAGCTTATGTTAGGTTAGGTTAGGTTTGAATAGTTTATAGTTTAAATTATAGTTTAGTTTAGTTTATAGTTTAGTGTATAATAGTTTAGTTTAGGTTAGGTTAGGTTAGTTTAGTTTAGTTTGGTTTAGGTTAGGTTTGGCTAGGTTAAATTAGGTTAGGTTAGTTTAGTTTAGTTTAGTTTAGTTTAGTTTAGTTTATAGTTTAGTTTACATTATTTTATTATTTAATTTAGTGTATTTTGGTTTATAGTTTCGTTTATAGTTTAGTTTGGTTTAGTTTACTTTGTTTTAGTTTAGTTTAAATTAGTTTAGTTTGTCTTAGGTTAGGTTAAGTTAAGTGAGATTAGTTTAATTTAGTTGAGTTTAATTTAGTTTATACTTTAATTTATTTTAGTTTATAGTTCAATTTATAGTTTAGTTTAGTTTAGTTTATAGTTTAGGTTATCGTTTAGTTTAGTTTCTATTAGTTTAGTTTAGGTCAGTTTAGGTTAGGTTAAGTTAGGTTAGGTTAGTTTAGATTAGTTTACTTTAATTTAGTTTAATTTATAGTTTAGTTTATTTTAGTTTATAGTTTAATTTAGTTTAGTTTAGTTTAGTTTAGTTTAGGTTAGGTAAGTTTAATTTAGTTTAGTTTGGTTTAGTTTAATTTATAGTTTATTTTATAGTTTTGTATATAGTTTAGTTTAGTTTATAGTTTAATTTAGTTTAGATTATTTTAGTTTAGTTTAATTTAGGTTAGGTTAGTTTAGTTTGGTTTAGTTTAGGTTAGGTTAGGTTAGGTTAGGTTAATTTACTTTAGTATAGTTTAGTTTAGTTTATTTTAATTTAGTTTCTATTTTAGTTTAGTTTATAGTTTTGTTTACAGTTTAGTTTAGTTTAGTTTAGTTTGGGTTAGGTTTGATTAGGTTAGGTTAGTTTAGTTTAGTTTAGTTTGGTTTATAGTTGAGTTTACATTAGTTTAGTTTACAGTTTAGTTTATCCTTTAGTTTATAGTGTAGTTTATAGTTTAGTTTAATTTAGTGTAGTTTAGTTTGGTTTAGTTTAGTATAGTTTTGTTTACTTTAGGTTAGGTGAGATTATGTTAGGTTAGGTTAGCTTATTTTAGTTTAGTTTAGTTTAGGTTAGGTTATGTTAGTTTAGTTTAATTTAGTTTACAGTTTAGTTTATCCTTTAGTTTATAGTGTAGTGTATAGTTTAGTTTAGTTAAGTTTATAGTTTAATTTATAATTTAGTTTAGTTTATATTAATTTAGTTTAGAGTAGGTTAGGTTAGGTTAGGTTAGTTTAGTTTAGTTTAGGTTAGGTTAGGTTAGGTTAATTTAGTTTAGTTGAGTTTAATTTAGTATAGTTTAGTTTAGTTAATAGTTTAATTTTTATTTTAGTTTAGTTTTTTTATAGTTTAGTTTAGTTAATTTTTAGTTTAAATTAGTTTAGTTTAGTTTAATTTAGTTTAGTTTAGTTTGTAGTTTAGTTTAGTTTAGTTTAGTTTAGGTTAAATTATTTTAGGTTCGTTTAGTTTAATTTAGTTTAGATTAGGTCACGTTAGATTACGTTAGGATAGTTAATTTTAGTTTAGTTGAATTTAAGTTATAGTTTGATTTATAGTTTAGTTAAGTTTACTTTATAGTTTAGTTTAGTTAATTTATAGTTTAATTTACTTTAGTTTAGTTTAGTTTAATTTAGTTTACTTTAGTTTATAGTATTGTTTATAGTTTAGTTTAGTTTAGTTTAGGTTAGGTTAGGTAAGGTAAGGTTTGGTTAGATTAGTGTAGTTTAGTTTAGTTTAGCTGATTTTTTTATTTTATTTTAGTTTAGGTTTCGTTTGGTTAGTTCAGTTTAGTTTAGTTTATAGAATTTAAGTTATAGTTTGATTTATAGTTTAGTTTAGTTTACTTTATAGTTTAGTTTAGTTAATTTATAGTTTCATTTACTTTAGTTTAGTTTAGTTTAATTTAGTTTATTTTAGTTTATAGTATTGTTTATAGTTTAGTTTAGTTTAGGTTAATTTATGTTAGGTTAGTGTAGTTTAGTTTAGTTTAGCTGAATTTTTTTAATTTAGTTTAGTTTAGTTTAGGTTACGTTAGGTTAGTTTAGTTTAGTTTAGTGTGTGTTAGGTTAGGTTAGGTTAGTTTAGTTTAGTTTATTTTAGTTTATAGTTTATATTAGTTTAGTTTATAATTTATTTTATAATTTAGTATACTTTAATTTATAGTATAGTTTATAGTTTAGTTAAAATTGTAGTTTAGTTTAGTTTAGTTTAGGTTAGGTTAGGGAAGGTTAGGTTAAATTAGGTTAGGTTAGTTTAGTTTTGTTTAGTTTAGTTTATATAAGGTTAGGTTAGGTGAGTTTAGTATAGTTTAGTTTACTTTTGTTTACAGTTTAGTTTAGTTTATAGTTCAGTTTATAGTTTAGTTTAGTTTATTTTAGGTTAGGTTAGGTTAGTTTAGTTTAGTATGGTTTAGTTTAGTTTAGTTTATAGTTTAGTTTATTTTATTTTATAGTTTAGTTTATAGTTTTGTTTAGTTTAGTTTAGTTTAGTTTAGTTAGTTTAGGTTAGGTTAGGTTAGGTTAGAGTAGTTTAGTTTAGGTTAGGTGATGATAGGTTAGTGCAGTTTAATTTAAAATAGTTTAGTTTAGTTGAATTTAATTTAGTTTAGTTAGGTTAGTTTAGATAAATTAGGTTAGTTTAGTTATTTAGTTTTAGGTTAGGTTGGGTTAGTTTAGTTTAGTATAGGTTAGGTTAGGTTAGGTAAGTTTAATTCAGTTTAGTTTGGTTTAGTTTATAGTTTAATTTATAGGTTTGTTTATAGTTAATTTAGTTTAGTTTAGGTTAGGTTAAATTATGTTAAGTTAGTTAATTTTAGTTTAGTTTAGGTTAGGTTATGTTGGGTTAGGTTAGTGTAGTTTAACTTAATTTAGTTGAATTGAGTTTAGTTAAGTTTAGTTTAGGTTACGTTAGGTTAGTTTAGTTTAGTTTAGTTTAGTTTAGGTGAGGTTAGGTTAGGTTAGTTTAGTTCTGTTAATTTATTTTAGTTTATACATTAGTTTATTTCAGTTTATAGTTTAGTTAATAGTTTAGTTTAATTTAGTGTAGTTTAATTTTGTTTAAGTTAGGTTAGGTTAGGTTAGTTTAGTTTAGTTTAGTTTATGTTAGGTTAGGTTAGTTTAGTTTAGTTTAGTTTTGTTTATAATTTGGATTAATTTATTTTATAATTTAGTTTATAGTTTAGTTTAGTTTATAGTTTAGTTCAGTTTAGTTTATAGCTTAGTTTATAGCTTAGTTTAGTTCATAGTTTAATTTATATTTAAGTTTTGTTTAGTTTAATTTAGTTTAGGTGAGTTTCGTTTAGTTTAGTTTATTTTAGGGTAGCTTACGTTAGGTTAGGATAGGTTAGTATAGTTTATAGTTTAATTTATAGTTTAATTTAGTTTATAGTTTAGTTTAGTTTAGTTTATAATAGTTTAGTTTAGTTTAGTTTAGGTTAGGATAGATGAGTTTAGTTTAGTTTAGGTTAGGTTAGGCTCGGTTAAATTATGTTAGGTTAGTTTATATTAGTTTAGTATAGTTTAGTTTATAGTTTAGTTTACTTTAGTTTATTATTTAATTTAGTTTAGTTTAGTTTATAGTTTAGTTTATAGTTTAGTTTGATTTAGTTTAGTTTAATTTAGTTTATCTTAGATAAGTTTAGTTTAGTTAAGTTTATAGTTCAAATTATAGGTTAGTTTAGTTAGGTTACGTTAGATTATGTTAGGTTACGTTAGCTTAGTTTAGTTTAGTTTAGTTTATAATTTAGTTTAGTTTAGTTTATAGTTTAGTTTATAGTTTAGTTTATAGTTTAGTTTAGATTAGTGTAGTTTAGTTTGGTTTAATTTATTTTAGTTTAGTTTAGTTTAGTTTCGTTTAGCTTAGGTTATGTTATATTAGGTTAGCTTAGGTTAGCTTAGTTTACCCTGGTTTAGTTTAGGTTAGGTAAGGTTAGAATAGGTTAGTTAAGTTTAGTTTAGTTTAGTTTAGTTTAGCTTATAGTTTAGTTTAGATTATAGTTTAATTTATAGTTTAGTTTAGTTTAGTTTAATTTAGTTTAACTTTCTTTACTTTCCTTTAGTTTACTTTAATTTAGGATATGTTAGGTTAGGTTAGGTTAGGTTAGGTTTGTTTAGTTTAGTTTAGGTTAGGTTAGGTTAGGTTACGTTAGGTTAGGTTAGGTTAGGTTAAGTTAGGTTAGTTTAGAATAGTTTAGTTTAGTATAATTTAGTTTATAGTTTAGTTTAGTTTATAGTTTAATTTACTTCAGTTTAGTTTAATTTACATTAGTTTAGTTTAATTTAGTTTAGTTTAGTTTAGTTAAGTTTAGTTTATAGTTTAGTTTATAGTTTGGTTTGCAGTTTAGTTTAGTTTAGTTAAGGTTATGTTATGTTAGGTTCGTTTAGTTTAATTTAGTTTAGATTAGGTCAGGTTATATTAGGTTAGGTTAGGGTAGTTTAGTTTAGTTTAGCTGAATTTAGTTTAGTTTAGTTCATTTTAGTTTAGTTAATTTAGGTTAGGTTAGGTTAGGTTAGGTTAAAGTAGTTTAGTTTAGGTTAGATTATGAAAGGTTAGTGCAGTTTAATTTAATTTTGTTTAGTTTAGTTGAATTAAATTTAGTTTAGTTAGGTCAGTTTAGGTAAGTTAGGTTAGTTTAGTTTATTATAGGTTAGGTTACGTTAGGTAAGTTTAATTCAGTTTAGTTTAGTTTAGTTTATAGTTTAATTTATAGTTTTGCTTATAGTTATTTAGTTTTGTTTAGATAAGTTTAGTTTAGGTTAAATTATGTTAGGTTACTTTAGTTTAGTTTAGTTTAGGTTAGGTTAGGTTGGGTTAGGTTAGGTTAGGTTAGGTTAGTGTAGTTTAGTTTAGTTTAGTTTATAGTTTAGTTTAGTTTAGTGAGGTTTAGTTTGGTTGAGTTTTGTTTAGTTTAGTTTAGTTCAGTATCGTTTACATTAGGTTACGTTAGATTAGGTTAGGTTAGGTTAGCTTAGTTTAGTTTAGTTTAGTTTCGGTTAGGTTAGGTTAGGTTAGTTAAGTTTAGTTTAGTTTATAGTTTAGTTCAGTTTATTTTATAGCTTAGTTTATAGCTTAGTTTAGTTCATAGTTTAATTTATATTTAAGTTTTGTTTAGTTTAATTTGGTTTTGCTTAGTTTCGTTTAGTTTAGTTTATTTTAGGGTAGCTTACGTTAGGTTAGGTTAGGTTAGTATAGTTATAGTTTAATTTATAGTTTAATTTAGTTTATAGTTTAGTTTAGTTTAGTTTATAATAGTTTAGTTTAGTTTAGTTTAGGTTAGGATAGTTGAGTTTAGTTTAGTTTAGGTTAGGTTAGGCTCGGTTAAGTTATGTTAGGTTAGTTTATATTAGTTTAGTTTAGTTTAGTTTAGTTTATAGTTTAGTTTACTTTAGTTTATTATTTAATTTAGTGTATTTTAGTTTATAGTTTCGTTTATAGTTTAGTTTGGTTTAGTTTACTTTTTTTAGTTTAGTTTAAATTAGTTTAGTTTGTCTTAGGTTAGGTTAAGTTAAGTGAGATTAGTTTAATTTAGTTGAGTTTAATGTAGTTTATAGTTTAATTTACTTTAGTTTATAGTTCAATTTATAGTTTAGTTTAGTTTAGTTTCTATTAGTTTAGTTTAGGTCAGTTTAGGTTAGGTTAAGTTAGGTTAGGTTAGTTTAGATTAGTTTAGTGTAGTTTAGGTTAGGTTAGGTAAGTTTAATTTAGTTTAGTTTGGTTTAGTTTAATTTATAGTTTATTTTATAGTTTTGTTTATAGTTTAGTTTAGTTTATAGTTTAATTTAGTTTAGATTAGTTTAGATTAGTTTAATTTAGGTTAGGTTAGTTTAGTTTAGTTTAGTTTAGGTTAGGTTAGGTTAGGTTAGGTTAATTTACTTTAGTATAGTTTAGTTTAGTTTATTTTAGTTTAGTTTCTAGTTTAGTTTAGTTTATAGTTTTGTTTACAGTTTAGTTTAGTTTAGTTTAGTTTCGTTTGGGTTAGGTTAGGTTAGGTTAGTTTAGTTTAGTTTAGTTTAGTTTATAGTTCAGTTTACAATAGTTTAGTTTACAGTTTAGTTTATCCTTTAGTTTATAGTGTAGTTTATAGTTTAGTTTAATTTAGTGTAGTTTAGTTTGGTTTAGTTTAGTATAGTTTTGTTTACTTTAGGTTAGGTGAGATTATGTTAGGTTAGGTTAGCTTACTTTAGTTTAGTTTAGTTTAGGTTAGGTTAAGTTAGTTTAGTTTAATTTAGTTTACAGTTTAGTTTATCCTTTAGCTTATAGTGTAGTTTATAGTTTAGTTTAGAATTTAGTTTAATTTAGTTTATAGTTTAAGTTAGTTTAGTTTAGTTTAGTTTAGTTTATAGTTTAGTTTAATTTAGTTTACAGTTTAGTTTATCCTTTAGTTTATAGTGTTGTTTATAGTTTAGTTTAATTTAGTGTTGTTTAGTTTGGTTTAGTTTAGTATAGTTTAATTTACTTTAGGTTAGGTTAGATTATGTTAGGTTGGAATAGCTTACTTTAGTTTAGTTTAGTTTAGGTTAGGTTAGGTTAGGTTAGTTTAGTTTAGTTGAGTATAATTTAGTTTAGTTTAGTTTATAGTTTATATTAGTTTAATTTATAGTTTAATTTATAGTTTAGTTTACTTTAGGTTAGATTAGGTTATGTTAAGTAAGGTTAGGTTATGGTAGGTTAGTTTAGTTTAGTTTAGTTTAGTTTATGTTAGGTTAGGTTAGTTTAGTTTTGTTTAGTTTTGTTTATAGTTTAGTTTAGTTTAGTTTATAGTTTAGTTCAGTTTAGTTTATAGCTTAGTTTATAGTTTAGTTTAGTTTATAGTTTAATTTATAGTTAAGTTTAGTTTAGTTTAGTTTAATTTAGTTTAGTTTAGTTTATTTTAGGGTAGGTTATGTTAGGTGAGGTTAGTTTATAGTTTAATTTATAGTTTAGTTTAGTTTATAGTTTAGTTCAGTTTATAATAATTTAGTTTAGGTTAGGTTAGGTTAGATTAGTTTAGTTTAGTTTAGGTTAGGTTTGGCTAGGTTAGGTTAGGATAGGTTAGTTTATATTAGTTTAGTTTAGATTAGTTTATAGTTTAGTTTACTTTAGTTTATTATTTAATTTAGTGTAGTTTAGTTTATAGCTTCGTTTATAGTTTAGTTTGGTTTAGTTTAGTTTATTTTTGTTTAGCTTAGATTAGTTTAGTTTGTCTTAGGTTAGGTTAGGTTAGGTGAGATTAGTTTAGTTTAGTTGAGTTTAATTTAGTTTAGTTTAGTTTATAGTTTAATTTAGTTTAGTTTATAGTTCAATTTATAGATTAGTTTAGTTTATAGTTTATGTTATCGTTTAGTTTAGTTTAGATTAGTTTAGTATAGGTTAGTTTAGGCTAGGTTAAGTTAGGTTAGGTTAGTTTAGATTAGTTTAGTTTAATTTACTTTAGTTTACAGTTTAATTTATAGTTTAATTTAATTTAGTTTAGTTTAGTTTAGGTTAGGTTACGTTAGGTTAGGTTAATTAATTTAGTTTAGGTTAGGTTAGGTTAGGTAAGGTTAATTTACTTTAGTAAAGTTTAGTTTTTTTTAGTTTAGTTTATAGTTTAGTTTAGTTTATAGTTTAGTTTACAATTTAATTTAGTTTAGTTTAGTTTAGTTTGCGTTAGGTTGGGTTAGGTTAGGTTAGTTTAGTTAGGTTTAGTTTATAGTTTAGTTTAATTTAGTTTACAGTTTAGTGTATCCTTTATTTTATAGTGTAGTTTATAGTTTAGTTTAATTTAGTGTAGTTTAGTTTGGTTTAGTTTAGTACAGTTTTGTTTAGTTTAGGTTAGGTGAGATTATGTTAGGTTAGGTTCGCTTACTTTAGTTTGGTTTAGTTTAGTTTAGGTTAAGTTAGGTTAGGATAGTTTAGTTAACTTTGGTTTAGTTTAGTTTAGTTTAGTTTATAGTTTAGTTTATATTTTAGTTTAGTTTAGTTTATAGTTTAATTTAGTTTTGTTTATAGTTTAGTATAGTTTAGTTAATTTAATTTAGTTTATCTAAGTTTAGTTTAGTTTAGTTTAGTTTTGGGTAGGTTATGTTAGGTTAGGTTAGATTAGTTGAGTTTAGTTTAGGATAGGTTAGGTTAGGTTAGGTTAGTTTAGTTTAGTTGAGTTTAGTTTAGTTTAGGTAAGCTTAAGTAAGGTTAGGTTAGGTTAGTTTAGGTTAGTTTAGTTTAGTCTAGTTTATGTTAAGTTAGGTTAGTTTAGTTTAGTTTAGTTTGGTTTATATTTTAGTTTAGTTTAGTTTATAGTTTAGTTTACAGTTTAGTTTATTTTATTATATAGTTTAATTTAGTTTAGTTTAGTTTAGTTAGGTTTAGTTTAATTTAGGTTAATTTAGTTTAGTTTAGTTTAGGTTAGGTTAGGTTAGGTTAGGTTAGGTTCGGTTATGTTAGTTTAGTTTAGTATAGTTAATTTTAGTTTAAAATATAGTATCTTTAGTGTATAGTATAGTTCATAGTTTTCTTTAGTTTAGTTTAGTTTAGTTTAGTTTAGGCTAGCTTAGAGTAGTTTAGTTAGTTTAGTTTAGTTTATGTTAGATTAGGTTAGGTTAGTGTAGTTTAGTTTAGTTTAGTTTAGTTGAATTTAATTTAGTTTAATTTAGTTTAGTTTAGTATAGGTTAGGTTATGTTAGGTTAGGATAGTTTAGTTTAGTTTCGTTTAGTTTAGTTTATAATTTAGTTTAGTTTAGTTTATAGTTTAGTTTATACTTTAGTTTATTTTTTGGTTTAAGTTTAGTTTAGTTTCGTTTAGGTTAGGTTATGTTAGATTAGGTTAGGATAGGTAAGCTTACTTTAGTTTAGTTTAGTTTAGGTTAGGTTAGGTTAGTTAAGTTTAGTTTAGTTTAGTTTAATTAAGTTTAGTTTAGTTTATAGTTTAGTTCAGTTTAGTTTATAGCTTAGTTTATAGTTTAGTTTACTTTAGTTTATAGTTTAATTTATATTTAAATTTAGTTTAGTTTAGTTTAATTTAGTTTAGCGTAGTTTAGTTTAGTTTAAATTAGTTTATTTTAGGGTAGCTTATTTTCGGTTTGGTTACGTTAGTTTAGTTTATAGTTTAATTTATAGTTTAGTTTGGTTTATACGTTAGTTTATAGTTTAGTTTAGTTTATAATAGTTTAGTTTAGTTTAGTTCAGTTTAGTTTAGTTTAGTTAAGTTTAGTTTAGTTTATAGTTTAGTTCAGTTTAGTTAATAGCTTAGTTTATAGATTAGTTTAGTTTATAGTTTAATTTATAGTTAAGTTTAGTTTAGTTTAGTTTAATTCAGTTTAGTTTAGTTTATTTTAGGGTAGCTTATGTTAGGTTAGGTTAGGTTTGAATAGTTTATAGTTTAAATTATAGTTTAGTTTTGTTTATAGTTTAGTGTATAATAGTTTAGTTTAGGTTAGGTTAGGTTAGTTTAGTTTAGTTTGGTTTAGGTTAGGTTTGGCTAGGTTAAATTAGGTTAGGTTAGTTTAGTTTAGTTTAGTTTAGTTTAGTTTATAGTTTAGTTTACATTATTTTATTATTTAATTTAGTGTATTTTGGTTTATAGTTTCGTTTATAGTTTAGTTTGGTTTAGTTTACTTTGTTTTAGTTTAGTTTAAATTAGTTTAGTTTGTCTTAGGTTAGGTTAAGTTAAGTGAGATTAGTTTAATTTAGTTGAGTTTAATTTAGTTTATACTTTAATTTACTTTAGTTTATAGTTAAATTTATAGTTTAGTTTAGTTTAGTTTATAGTTTAGGTTATCGTTTAGTTTAGTTTCTATTAGTTTAGTTTAGGTCAGTTTAGGTTAGGTTAAGTTAGGTTAGGTTAGTTTAGATTAGTTTACTTTAATTTAGTTTAATTTATAGTTTAGTTTATTTTAGTTTATAGTTTAATTTAGTTTAGTTTAGTTTAGTTTAGTTTAGGTTAGGTAAGTTTAATTTAGTTTAGTTTGGTTTAGTTTAATTTATAGTTTATTTTATAGTTTTGTATATAGTTTAGTTTAGTTTATAGTTTAATTTAGTTTAGATTATTTTAGTTTAGTTTAATTTAGGTTAGGTTAGTTTAGTTTGGTTTAGTTTAGGTTAGGTTAGGTTAGGTTAGGTTAGGTTAATTTACTTTAGTATAGTTTAGTTTAGTTTATTTTAATTTAGTTTCTATTTTAGTTTAGTTTATAGTTTTGTTTACAGTTTAGTTTAGTTTAGTTTAGTTTGGGTTAGGTTTGGTTAGGTTAGGTTAGTTTAGTTTAGTTTAGTTTGGTTTATAGTTGAGTTTACATTAGTTTAGTTTACAGTTTAGTTTATCCTTTAGTTTATAGTGTAGTTTATATTTTAGTTTAATTTAGTGTAGTTTAGTTTGGTTTAGTTTAGTATAGTTTTGTTTACTTTAGGTTAGGTGAGATTATGTTAGGTTAGGTTAGCTTATTTTAGTTTAGTTTAGTTTAGGTTAGGTTATGTTAGTTTAGTTTAATTTAGTTTACAGTTTAGTTTATCCTTTAGTTTATAGTGTAGTGTATAGTTTAGTTTAGTTAAGTTTATAGTTTAATTTATAATTTAGTTTAGTTTATATTAATTTAGTTTAGAGTAGGTTAGGTTAGGTTAGGTTAGTTTAGTTTAGTTTAGGTTAGGTTAGGTTAGGTTAATTTAGTTTAGTTGAGTTTAATTTAGTATAGTTTAGTTTAGTTAATAGTTTAATTTTTATTTTAGTTTAGTTTTTTTATAGTTTAGTTTAGTTAATTTTTAGTTTAAATTAGTTTAGTTTAGTTTAATTTAGTTTAGTTTAGTTTGTAGTTTAGTTTAGTTTAGTTTAGTTTAGGTTAAATTATTTTAGGTTCGTTTAGTTTAATTTAGTTTAGATTAGGTCACGTTAGATTACGTTAGGATAGTTAATTTTAGTTTAGTTGAATTTAAGTTATAGTTTGATTTATAGTTTAGTTAAGTTTACTTTATAGTTTAGTTTAGTTAATTTATAGTTTAATTTACTTTAGTTTAGTTTAGTTTAATTTAGTTTACTTTAGTTTATAGTATTGTTTATAGTTTAGTTTAGTTTAGTTTAGGTTAGGTTAGGTAAGGTAAGGTTTGGTTAGATTAGTGTAGTTTAGTTTAGTTTAGCTGATTTTTTTATTTTATTTTAGTTTAGGTTTCGTTTGGTTAGTTCAGTTTAGTTTAGTTTATAGAATTTAAGTTATAGTTTGATTTATAGTTTAGTTTAGTTTACTTTATAGTTTAGTTTAGTTAATTTATAGTTTCATTTACTTTAGTTTAGTTTAGTTTAATTTAGTTTATTTTAGTTTATAGTATTGTTTATAGTTTAGTTTAGTTTAGGTTAATTTATGTTAGGTTAGTGTAGTTTAGTTTAGTTTAGCTGAATTTTTTTAATTTAGTTTAGTTTAGTTTAGGTTACGTTAGGTTAGTTTAGTTTAGTTTAGTGTGTGTTAGGTTAGGTTAGGTTAGTTTAGTTTAGTTTATTTTAGTTTATAGTTTATATTAGTTTAGTTTATAATTTATTTTATAATTTAGTATACTTTAATTTATAGTATAGTTTATAGTTTAGTTAAAATTGTAGTTTAGTTTAGTTTAGTTTAGGTTAGGTTAGGGAAGGTTAGGTTAAATTAGGTTAGGTTAGTTTAGTTTTGTTTAGTTTAGTTTATGTAAGGTTAGGTTAGGTGAGTTTAGTATAGTTTAGTTTACTTTTGTTTACAGTTTAGTTTAGTTTATAGTTCAGTTTATAGTTTAGTTTAGTTTATTTTAGGTTAGGTTAGGTTAGTTTAGTTTAGTATGGTTTAGTTTAGTTTAGTTTATAGTTTAGTTTATTTTATTTTATAGTTTAGTTTATAGTTTTGTTTAGTTTAGTTTAGTTTAGTTTAGTTAGTTTAGGTTAGGTTAGGTTAGGTTAGAGTAGTTTAGTTTAGGTTAGGTGATGATAGGTTAGTGCAGTTTAATTTAAAATAGTTTAGTTTAGTTGAATTTAATTTAGTTTAGTTAGGTTAGTTTAGATAAATTAGGTTAGTTTAGTTATTTAGTTTTAGGTTAGGTTGGGTTAGTTTAGTTTAGTATAGGTTAGGTTAGGTTAGGTAAGTTTAATTCAGTTTAGTTTGGTTTAGTTTATAGTTTAATTTATAGGTTTGTTTATAGTTAATTTAGTTTAGTTTAGGTTAGGTTAAATTATGTTAAGTTAGTTAATTTTAGTTTAGTTTAGGTTAGGTTATGTTGGGTTAGGTTAGTGTAGTTTAACTTAATTTAGTTGAATTGAGTTTAGTTAAGTTTAGTTTAGGTTACGTTAGGTTAGTTTAGTTTAGTTTAGTTTAGTTTAGGTGAGGTTAGGTTAGGTTAGTTTAGTTCTGTTAATTTATTTTAGTTTATACATTAGTTTATTTCAGTTTATAGTTTAGTTAATAGTTTAGTTTAATTTAGTGTAGTTTAATTTTGTTTAAGTTAGGTTAGGTTAGGTTAGTTTAGTTTAGTTTAGTTTATGTTAGGTTAGGTTAGTTTAGTTTAGTTTAGTTTTGTTTATAATTTGGATTAATTTATTTTATAATTTAGTTTATAGTTTAGTTTAGTTTAGTTTGTAGTTTAATTTAGTTTAGTTTAGTTTACTTTAGTTTAGGTTAGGTTAGTTTAGTTTAGTATAGTTTAGTTTAGTTTAAAATATAGTGTCTTTAGTTTATAGTTTAGTTCATAGATTTGTTTAGTTTAGTTTAGTTTAGTTCAGGTTAGGTTAGAGTAGTTTAGTTTAGTTTAGGTTAGTTTAGGTTAGAATAGGTTAGGTTAGTGTAGTTTAGTTTAGTTTAGTTGAATTTAATTTAGTTTTGTTTAGTTTGGTTTAGGTTAGGTTAGGGTAGTTTAGTTTATAGTTTAATTTAGTTTAGTTTAGTTTATAGTTTAGTTTATACTTTAGATTATATTTTAGTTTATAATTTAGTTTAGTTTAGTGTAGTTTAGTTTTGTTTAGTTTTGTTTAGTTTAGTTTAAATTAGTTTCGTTTAGGTTAGGTTATGTTACATTAGGTTAGGTTAGGTAAGCTTAGTTTAGTTTAGTTTAGTAAGGTTAGGTTAGGTTAGGTTAGGTTAGGTTAGTGTTGTTTAGTTTAGTTTAGCTAAATTTTGTTTAGTTTAGTTTAGTTTAGGATAAGTTAGGTTAGTTTAGTTTAGTTTAGTTTAGTGTATGTTAGGTTGGGTTAGGTTAGTTTAATTTAGTTTAGTTTGTTTTAGTTTATAGTTTAGTTTATTTTAGTTTATAATTTATTTTATAGTTTAGTATACATTAGTTTATAGATTAGTTTATAGTTTAGTTAATATTTTGGTTTAGTTTAGTTTAAGTTAGGTTAGGGAAGGTTAGGTTAGTTTGGGTTAGTTTATTTCAGTTTAGTTTATGTAAGGTTTGGTTAGTTTGGTATAGTTTAGTTTAGTTTAGTTTAGTTTATAGTTTAGTTTAGTTTAGTTTATAGTTCAGTTTATACTTTAGTTTAGCTTAGTTTTGTTTAGGTTAGGTTGGGTTAGTTTAGTTTAGTTAAGGTTAAGTTAGGTTAAGTTAGGTTAGTTTAGTTTAGTATTGTTTAGTTTACTTTAGTTTAGTTTATAGTTTAGTTTATTTTATTTTATAGTTTAGTTTATTGTTTTGTTTAGTTTAGTTTAGTTTAGTTAGTTTAGGTTAGGTTAGGTTAGGTTAGGTTAGGTTAGAGTAGTTTAGTTTAGGTTAAATTGTGATAGGTTGGTGCAGTTGAAATTAATTTAGTTTAGTTTAGTTGAATTTAATTTATTTTAGTTAGGTCAGTTTAGGTAAGTTAGGTTAGTTTAGTTTAGTATAGGTTAGGTTAGGTTAGGTAAGTTTAATTCAGTGTAGTTTAGTTTAGTTTATAGTTTAATTTATAGTTTTGTTTATAGTTAATTTAGTTTGGTTTATTTTAGTTTAGGTTAAATTATGTTAGGTTAGTTTAGTTTAGTTTAGGTTAGGTTGGATTAGGTTAGGTTACTTAAGTTTAGTTTAGTTTAGTTTAGTTAAGTATAATTTAGTTTATAGTTTAGTTCAGTTTAGTTTATAGCTTAGTTTATAGCTTAGTTTAGTTCATAGTTTAATTTATATTTAAGTTTAGTTTAGTTTAATTTAGTTTAGCTTAGTTTAGTTTAGTTTAGTTTAGGGTAGGTTATGTTAGGTTAGGTTAGGTTAGTATAGTTTATAGTTTAATTTATAGTTTACCTTAGTTTATAGTTTAGTTTATAATAGTTTAGTTTAGTTTAGTTTAGGTTAGGTTAGGATAGTTTAGTTTAGTTTAGTTTAAGTTAGGTTAGGCTAGGTTAAGTTATGTTAGGTTAGTTTAGATTAGTTTAGTTTAGTTTAGTTTATAGTTTAGTTTACTTTAGTTTATTATTTAATTTAGTTTAGTTTAGTTTATAGTTTCGTTTATTATTTAGTTTGGTTTAATTTAGTTTCATTTAGTTTACCTTAGATTAGTTTAGTTAGTTTTAGGTTAGGTTAGGTTAGGTTAGGTAAGGTTAGTTTAGTTTAGTTTAGTTTAATTTAGTTTAGTTTAGTTTATAGTTTAGTTTAATTTAGTTTATAGTTCAATTTATTGTTTAGTTTAGTTTATAGTTTAGTTTATCTTTTAGTTTAGTTTAGTTTAGTATAGTTTATTTTAGTTTAGGTTAGAGTAGGTTAGTTTAGATTAGTTTAGTTTAGTGCAGTTTAGGTTTGGTTAAGTTAGGTTATTTTTTTTAGTTTAGTTTAGTTTATAGTTTAGTTTATAGTTTAGTTTAGATTAGTGTAGTTTAGTTTGGTTTAGTTTATTTTATTTTAGTTTAGTTTAGTTTCGTTTAGCTTAGGTTATGTTATATTAGGTTAGCTTAGGTTTGCTTAGTTTACCCTAGTTGAGTTTAGGTTAGGTAAGGTTAGAATAGGTTAGTTAAATTTAGTTTATTTTGTTTAGTTTAGTTAGGTTTAGTTTAGTTTATAGTTTAGTTTAGTTTAGTTTATAGTTTAGTTTAGATTATAATTTAATTTATAGTTTAGTTTAGTTTAGTTTAGTTTAGTTTAATTTAGTTTAGCTTTCTTTAGTTTCGTTTAGATTACTTTAGTTTAGGATATGTTAGGTTAGGTTAGTTTAGTTTAGTTTAGTTTAATTTAGGTTATTTTAGTTTAGTTTAGTTTAGTTTAGGTTAGGTTAGGTTAGGTTGGTTTAGTTTAGTATAATTGAGTTTAGTTTAAAATAGTGTATCTTTAGTTTATAGTTTAGTTCATAGTTTTGTTTAGTTTAGTTTAGTGTAGGTTAGGTTAGAGTAGTTTAGTTTAGTTTAGTTTAGTTTAGGTTAGAATAGGTTAGATCAGTGTAGTTTAATTTAGTTTAGTTTAGTTGAATTTAATTTAGTTTTGTTTAGTTTAGTTTAGGTTAGGTTATTTTAGTTTAGTTTAGTATAGGTTAGGTTAATTGAGGTTATCTTAGTTTAGTTTATAGTTTAGTTTAGTTTAGTTTATAGTGTAGTTTATACTTTAGTTTATATTTTAGTTTATAATTTAGTTTAGTTTATAATATTTTAGTTTAGGTTAGGTTAGGTTAGTTAAGTTTAGTTTAGTCTATAGTTTAGTTCAGTTTAGTTTAGAGCTTAGTTTATAGTTTAGTTTAGTTTAGTTTAGTTTAATTGAGTTTAGCTTACTTTAGTTTACAATTTAGTTTACTTTAGTTTGTTATTTAATTTAGTTATGTTTGGTTTATAGTTTCGTTTATAGTTTAGTTTGGTTTAGTTTAGTTTAATTTAGTTAAGCTTAGATTAGTTTAGTTTGTTTTAGGTTAGGTAAAGTTAGGTGAGGTTAGTATAATTTTGATGAGTTTAATTTAGTTTAGTATAGTTTATACTTTAGTTTAGTTTACTTTAGTTTATAGTTCAATTTATAGTTTAGTTTAATTTATAGTTTAGTTTATAGTTTTGTTTATAGTTTAGTTTAGTTTACTTTATAGTTTAATTTAGTTTAGTATAGTTTAATTTAGTTTAGGTTAGTTTAGTTTAGTTTAGGTTAGGTTAGGTTAGGTTAGGTTAATTTAGTTTAGTATAGTTTGGTTTATTTTAGTTTAGTTTATAGTTTAGTTTTCAGTTTTATTTAGTTTAGGTTAGTTTGGTTTTTAGTTTAGTTTAGTTTAGTTTACAGTTTAGTTTATAGTTTAGTTTATAGTTTAGTTTAGTTCAGTTTTTAATTCATTTTATAAATTAGTTTAGTTTATAGTTTAATTTATAGTTTAGTTTTTTTTTGTATAATTTAGTTTAGCTTTATTTAGTTTCGTTTAGTTTACTTTAGTTTAGTGTATGCTTAAGTTAGGTTAGGTTAGGTTAGTTTAGTTTAGTTTAGTTTAGGTTAGGTTACCTTATGTTAGGTTAGGTTAGGTTAGGTTAAGTTAAGTTAGGTTAGGTTAGTTTAGAATAATTTAGTTTAGTATAATTTAGTTTACAGTTTAGTTAAGTTTAGTTTATAGTTTAATTTAGTTTAGTTTAGTTTAGTTAATTTTAGTTTATAGTTTAGTTTATAGTTTAGTTTGTAGTTTACTTTAGTTTAGTTTAGTTTAGGTTAAGTTATGCTAGGTTCGTTCAGTTTAGTTTAGATTAGGTTAGGTTAGGTTAGGTTAGGTTAGGGTAGTTTAGTTTAGTTTAGTTGAATTTAGTTTAGTTTAGTTCAGTATAGGTTACATTAGGTTAGGTTACTTTGTTTTAGTTTAGGTTAGCTTATGTTAGATTAGGTTAGGTTAGCTTGGTTTAGTTGAGTTTAGTTAAGTTTAGTATATTTTATACTTTAGTTTAGTTTATTTATATAATAGTGTAGTTTAGTTTAGTTTATACTTTAGTTTATAGTTTAGTATAGTTTGTTTAATTTAATTTTGGTTTAGTTTAGTTCAGTATAGGTTACATTAGGTTAGGTTACTTTGTTTTAGTTTAGGGTAGGTTATGTTAGGTTAGGTTAGTTTAGTTTAGTTTAGTTTAGGTTAGGTTAGGTTAGGTTAGTTTAGTTTAGTTGAGTTTAATTTAGTTTAGTTTAGTTTATAGTTTATTATAGTTTAGTTTATAGTTTAGTTTATAATTTAGTTTACTTTAGGTTAGATTAGGTTATGTTAAGTAAGGTTAGGTTATTTTAGGTTAGTTTAGTTTAGTTTAGTTTAGTTTATGTTAGGTTAGGTTAGTTTAGTTTTGTTTAGTTTTGTTTATAGTTTAGTTTAGTTTAGTTTATAGTTTAGTTTATAGTTTAGTTTAATTTAGTTTAGTTTAGTTTAGTTTAATTTAGGTCAATTTAGTTTACTTAATTTAGTTTAGGTTAGGTTAGGTTAGGTTAGTTTAGTTTAGTATAGTTAAGTTTAGTATAAAATATATTATCTTTAGTCTATAGTATAGTTCATAGTTTTGTTTAGTTTAGTTTAGTTTAGGTTAGGTTAGAGTAGTTTAGTTAGTTTAGTTTAGTTTAGGTTAGATTAAGTTAGGTTAGTGTAGTTTACTTTAGTTTAGTTTAGTTGAATTTAATTTAGTTTATTTAGTTTAGCTTAGTATAGGTTAGGTTATGTTAGGTTAGGTTAGATTAGTTTAGTTTATGTTGGGTTATGTTAGATTAGATTAGGTTAGGATAGTTTGGTTTAGTTTAGTTTATACTTTAGTTTAGTTTAGTTTAGTTTATAGTTTAGTTTAGTTTTGTTTATAGTTTAGTTTATAGTTGAGTACAGTTTAGTTTAGTTTCATTTAGTTTAGGTAAGTTTAGTTAAGTTTAGTTGGTTTAGTTTAATTTTGGGTAGGTTATGTTAGGTTAGGTTAGGTTAGTTTAGTTTAGTTTTGGTTTGGTTAGGTTAGGTTAGGTTAGTTTAGTTTAGTTGAGTTTAGTTTAGTTTAAATTAAGTTAAGTAAGATTAGGTTAGGTTAGGTTAGGTTAGGTTAGTTTAGTTTTGTTTTGGTTTAGTTTAGTTTAGTTTAGTTTAATTTAGGTTAATTTAGTTTAGTTTAGTTTAGGTTAGATTAAGTTAGGTTAGGTTAAGTTAGTTTAGTTTAGTATAGTTTAGTTTATTTTAAAATATAGTATCTTTAGTTTATAGTTTAGTTCATAATTTTCTTTAGATTAGATTAGTTTTGGTTAGGTTAGAGTACTTTAGTTTAGTTTAGTTTAGTTTAGTTTAGGTTAGATTAGGTTAGGTTAGTGTAGTTTAGTTTAATTTAATTTACTTAAATTTAATTTAGTTTAGTTTAGTTTAGTTTAGGTTAGGTTAGCTTTGTTTAGGTTAGATTAGGTTAGGTTAGTGTAGTTTAGTTTAGTTTAGTTTATAGTTTAGTTTAGTTTAGTGTAGTTTAGTTTGGTTAAGTTTTGTTTAGTTTAGTTTAGTTCAGTATCGTTTACGTTAGGTTACGTTAGATTATGTTAGGTTACGTTAGCTTAGTTTAGTTTAGTTTAGTTTCGGTTAGGTAAGGTTAGGTTAGGTTAGTTAAGTTTAGTTTAGTTTATAGTTTAGTTCAGTTTAGTTTATAGCTTAGTTTATAGCTTAGTTTAGTTCATAGTTTAATTTATATTTAAGTTTTGTTTAGTTTAATTTAGTTTAGGTGAGTTTCGTTTAGTTTAGTTTATTTTAGGGTAGCTTACGTTAGGTTAGGTTAGGTTAGTATAGTTTATAGTTTAATTTATAGTTTAATTTAGTTTATAGTTTAGTTTAGTTTAGTTTATAATAGTTTAGTTTAGTTTAGTTTAGGTTAGGATAGATGAGTTTAGTTTAGTTTAGGTTAGGTTAGGCTCGGTTAAATTATGTTAGGTTAGTTTATATTAGTTTAGTATAGTTTAGTTTATAGTTTAGTTTACTTTAGTTTATTATTTAATTTAGTTTAGTTTAGTTTATAGTTTAGTTTATAGTTTAGTTTGATTTAGTTTAGTTTAATTTAGTTTATCTTAGATAAGTTTAGTTTAGTTAAGTTTATAGTTCAAATTATAGTTTAGTTTAGTTAGGTTACGTTAGATTATGTTAGGTTACGTTAGCTTAGTTTAGTTTAGTTTAGTTTATAGTTTAGTTTAGTTTAGTTTATAGTTTAGTTTATAGTTTAGTTTATAGTTTTGTTTAGATTAGTGTAGTTTAGTTTGGTTTAATTTATTTTAGTTTAGTTTAGTTTAGTTTCGTTTAGCTTAGGTTATGTTATATTAGGTTAGCTTAGGTTAGCTTAGTTTACCCTGGTTTAGTTTAGGTTAGGTAAGGTTAGAATAGGTTAGTTAAGTTTAGTTTAGTTTAGTTTAGTTTAGCTTATAGTTTAGTTTAGATTATAGTTTAATTTATAGTTTAGTTTAGTTTAGTTTAATTTAGTTTAACTTTCTTTACTTTCCTTTAGTTTACTTTAATTTAGGATATGTTAGGTTAGGTTAGGTTAGGTTAGGTTTGTTTAGTTTAGTTTAGGTTAGGTTAGGTTAGGTTACGTTAGGTTAGGTTAGGTTAGGTTAAGTTAGGTTAGTTTAGAATAGTTTAGTTTAGTATAATTTAGTTTATAGTTTAGTTTAGTTTAGTTTATAGTTTAATTTACTTCAGTTTAGTTTAATTTACATTAGTTTAGTTTAATTTAGTTTAGTTTAGTTTAGTTAAGTTTAGTTTATAGTTTAGTTTATAGTTTGGTTTGCAGTTTAGTTTAGTTTAGTTAAGGTTAAGTTATGTTAGGTTCGTTTAGTTTAATTTAGTTTAGATTAGGTTAGGTTATATTAGGTTAGGTTAGGGTAGTTTAGTTTAGTTTAGCTGAATTTAGTTTAGTTTAGTTCAGTTTAGGTTACGTTAGGTTAGGTTAGTTTAGTTTAGGTTAGGTTAGGTTAGGTTAGGTTAATTTAGTTTAGTTAAGTTTATTTTAGTTTAGTCTAGTTCATAGTTCAGTTTAGATTAGTTTTGTTTAATTTAGTTTAGTTTGTAGTTTAGTTCAGTGTAGGTTAGTTTAGTTGAGTTTAGTTTAGTTTAGTTTGGGTTAGGTTAGGTTAGGTTAGTTTAGTTTAGTTTGGGTTGGGTTATGTTAGATTAGGTTAGGTTAGGTTATTTTGGTTTAGTTTGGTCTAGTTAAATTTAGTTTAGTTATACTTTAGTTTAGTTTAGTTTAGTTTATAGTTTAGTTTAGTTTTGTTAACAGTTTAGTTTAGTTTAGTTTAGTTTATTTTGGGTAGGTTATGCTAGGTTAGGTTAGGTTAGTTTAGTTTAGTTTAGGATAGGTTAGGTTAGGTTATGTTAGTTTAGTTTAGTTGAGTTTAGTTTAGTTTAGGTTAGCTTAAGTAAGGTTAGGTTAGGTTAGGTTAGTATAGTTTAGTCTAGTTCATGTTAGGTTAGGTTAGTTTAGTTTAGTGTAGTTTTGTTTATAGTTTAGTTTATAGTTTAGTTTACAGTTTAGTTTATAGTTTAGTTTACAGTTTAGTTTATTTTATTATATAGTTTAATTTATTTTAGTTTAGTTTAATTAGGATTAGTTTAATTTAGGTTAATTTAGTTTAGTTTAGTTTAGGTTAGGTTAGGTTAGGTTAAGTTAGTTCAGTTTAGTATAGTTTAGTTTAGTTTAGATTAGGTTAGAGTAGTTTAGTTTAGTTTAATTTAGGTTAGATTAGGTTAGGTTAGTGTAGTTTAGTTTAGTTTAGTTTAGTTGAATTTAGTTTAGTTTAGTTTAGTTTAGGGTAGGTTAGGTTGGTTTAGTTTAGTATATGTTAGGTTCAGTTAGTTTAGGTTAGTTTAGTTTAGTTTATAGTTTAGTTTAGTTTAGTTTATTGTTTAGTTTATATTTTAGTTTATATTTTAGTTTATAGTTTAGTTTAGTTTAGCGCAGTTTAGTTTGGTTTAGTTTTTTTTAGTTGAGTTTTGTTTAGTTTCGTTTAGGTCAGGTTATGTTAGATTAGGTTAGGTTAGGTAAGATAAGCTTAGTTTAGTGTATTTAGGTTAGGTTAGGTTAGTTTAGGTTAGTTAAGATTAGTTTAGTTTGGTTTAGTTATGTTTAGTTTAGTTTATAATTTAGTTCAGTTTAGTTTATAGCTTAGTTGATAGTTTAGTTTAGTTTACAGTTTAGTTTATCGTTTGGTTTGTAGTTTAGTTTATAGTTTAGTTTAGTGCAGTTTATTTTGGTTAGTTTAGTATAGTTTCGTTTACGTTCGGTTATGTTATATTAGATTAGGTTGGGTTAGCTTATGTTAGTTTAGTTTAGTTTAGGTTAAGATATGTTAGGTTCGTTTAGTTTCATTTAGTTTAGATTAGGTTAGGTTAGGTTAGGGTAGTTTAGTTTAGCATAGTTGAATTTAGTTTAGTTTAGTTCATGTTAGGTTACGTTAGGTTACTTTAGTTTAGTTTAGGTTAGGTTAGGTTAGGTTAGTTTAGTTTAATTAAGTTTATTTTAGTTTAGTTTAGTATATAGTTCAGTTTAATTTAGTTTTGTTTCATTTAGTTTAGTTTATAGTTTAGTTCCGTTTAGGTTAGTTTAGTTGAGTTTAGTTTAGTTTAGTTTAGTTTACTTTAGTTTAGGTTAGGTTAGTTTAGTTCAGTTGAGTTTAGTTTAGTTTTGGAAAGGTTAAGTAAGGTTAGGTTAGGTTAGGTTAGGTTAGTTTAGTTTAGTCTAGTTTATGTTAGGTTAGGTTAGTTTAATTTAGTTTAGTTTTGTTTAATTTAGGTTAATTTAGTTTAGTTTAGTTTAGTTTAGTTTAATTTAGGTTAATTTAGTTTAGTTTAGTTTAGTTTAGGTTAAGTTAGTTTAGGTTACGTTAGTTTAGGTTAGGTTAAATTAGTTCAGTTTAGTATAGTTTAGTTTAGTTTAAAATATAGTATCTTTAGTTTATAGTTTAGTTCATAGCTTTGTTTAGTTTAGTTTAGTTAGGTTAGAGAAGTTTAGTTAATTTAGTTTAGGTTAGATTAGGTTAGGTTAGTGTTGTTTAGTTTAGTTTAGTTTAGTTGAATTTAGTTTAGTTTAGTTAGTTTAGGGTAGGTTAGGTTGGTTTAGTTTAGTATAGTTTAGGTTCAGTTAGGTTAGGTTAGTTTAGTTTAGTTTAGTTTATAGTTTGGTTTAGTTTATTTTAGTTTAGTTTAGTTTAGTTTCCTTTAGCTTAGGTTATGTTACGTTAGGTTAGCTTAGGTTAGCTTACTTTAGTCTAGTTTAGTTTAGGTTAGGTTAGGTTAAAATAGGTTAGTTAAGTTTAGTTTAGTTTAGTTTAGTTAGGTTTAGTTTAGTTTATAGTTTAGTTGAGTTTAGTTTATAGTTTAGTTTAGTTTAGTTTAGTTTCATTTAGTTTAGCTTTCTTTTTTCGGTTAGAGTACTTTAGTTTAGGGTATGTTATGTTAGGTTAGCTTGGTTAGTTTAGTTTAGTTTACGTTAGGTTAGGTTACCTTAGGTTAGGTTAGGTTAAGTTAGGTTAAGTTAGGTTAGTTTAGAATAATTTAGTTTAGTGTAATTTAGTTTATAGTTTAGTTTAGTGTAGTTTATAGTTTAATTTAGTTTAGTTTATTTTAGTTTACGTTAGGTTAGGTTAGGTAAGTTTAATTTAGTTTAGTTTAGTTTAGTTAAGTTTATTTTATAGTTTAGTTTATAGTTTAGTTTGTAGATTTATTTTAGTTTAGTTTAGTTTAGGTTAAGTTATGTTAGGTTCGTTTAGTTTAATTTAGTTTAGATTAGGTTAGGTTAGGTTAGGTTAGGGTAGTTCAGTTTAGTTTAGTTGAATTTAGTTTAGTTTAGTTCAGTTTATGTTAGTTTAGTTTAGGTTAGGTTAGGTTAGTTTAGTTTAGTTAAGTTTAGTTTATAGTTCAGTTTAGTTTAGTTTTGTTTAATTTAGTTTAGTTTATAGTTTAGTTGAGTTTAGGTTAGTTTAGTTGAGTTTAGTTTAGTTTAGTTTAGGTTAGGTTAGGTTAGGTATTTTAGTTTACTTTAGGTTGGGTTATGTTATATTAGGTTAGGTTAGGTTAGTTTGGTTTAGTTCAGTCTAGTTAAGTTTAGTTTAGTTATACTTTAGTATAGTTTAGTTTAGTTTTGTTTATAGTTTAATTTGTAGTATAGTTTAGTTAATTTAATTTAATTTAGTTTAGCTAAGTTTAGTTTAGTTTAGTTTAGTTTTGGGTAGGTTATGTTAGGTTAGCTTAGGTTAGTTTAGATTTCTTTAGGTTAGGTTAGGTTAGGTTAGGATAGTTTAGTTTAGTTTAGTGTAGTTTTGCTTAGGTTAAGTAAGGTTTGGTTAGGTTAGGTTAGGTTAGGTTAGTTTACTTTGCTTTAGTTTATGTTAGGTTAGCTTAGTTTAGTTTAGTTTAGTTTTGTTTATAGTTTAGTTTAGTTTAGTTTAGTTTATAGTTTAGTTTATAGTTTAGTTTAGTTTAATATATAGTTTAATTTAGTTTAGTTTAGTTTAGTTTAATTTAGATTAATTTTTTTTAGTTTAGTTTAGTTTAGGTTAGGTTAGGTTAGGTTAGTTTAGTTTATTATAGTTTAGTTTAGTTTAAAATATAGTATCTTTAGTTTATAGTTTAGTTCATAGTTTTTTTAGTTTAGTTTAGTTTAGTTTAGGTTAGGTTAGAGTAGTTTAGTTAAGTTTAGTTTAGTTTAATTTAGATTAGGTTAGGTTAGGTTAGTGTAGTTTAGTTTAGTTTAGTTGAATTTAATTTAGTTTAGCATAGTTTAGTTTAGGTTCGGTTAGGTTAGATAATTTAGTATAGCTTAGGTTAAGTTAGGTTAGGTTAGTTTAGTTTAGGTTAGGTTAGGTTAATTTAGTTTAGTATAGTTTGGTTTATTTTAGTTTAGTTTGTAGTTTAGTTTAGTTTGGTTTATAGTTTAGGTTACAGTTTTGTTTAGTTTAGTTTAATTGGGTTAGGTTAGGTTACAATAGTTTAGTTTAGTTTATAGTTTAGTTTAGTTTAGTTTACAGTTTAGTTTATCCTTTAGTTTATAGTTTAGTTTATAGTTTAGTTTAATTTACTTTAGTTTAGTTTGGTTTAGTTTAGTTTTGTTTACTTTCGTTTAGGTTAGGTTAGTTAGATTAGGTTAGGTTAGATTAGCTTAGTTTAGGTTAGGTTAGGTTAGGTTAGGTTAGTTTTTTTTATTTGAGTTTAATTTAGTTTAGTTTAGTTTATAGTTTAGTTTGGTTTAGTTTAGTTTATAGTTTAATTTATAGTTTAGTTTAGTTTAGTTTATAGCTTAGTTTACAGTTTAGTTTAGTTTAGTTTAGTATAGTATAGTTTAGTTTCGTTTAGTTTAGTTTAGTTTAGTTTAGGTTAGAATAGGTTAGGTTAGTTAAGTTTAGTTTAGTTTAGGTTAGGTTAGGTTAGGTTAAATTAGGTTAGATTAATTTAGATTAGTTTAGTTTATTTCAGTTTATAGTTTAGTTTACTTTAGTTTATAGTTTAATTTAGTTTACTTTAGGTTATTTTAATTTGGTTTAGTTTAGTTTAGTTTAGTTTAGATTAGGTTAGGTTAGTTTAGTTTAGTATAGGTTAGGTTAGGTAAGTTTAATTCAGTTTAATTTAGTTTAGTTTATAGTTTAATTTATGGATTAGTTTATAGTTAATTAAGTCTAGTTTAGTTTAATTTAGTTTATAGTTTAATTTATAGTTTTGTTTATAGTTAATTAAGTCTAGTTTAGTTTAGTTTAGTTTAGTTTAGGTTCAATTATGTTAGGTTAGTTTAGTTTAGTTTAGTTTAAGTTAGGTTAGGTTGGGTTAGGTTAGTGTAGTTTAATTTAGTTTATTTGAATTTAGTTTAGTTTAGTTTAGTTTAGGTTACGTTAGGTTAGTTTAGCTTAGTTTAGTTTAGTTTAGTTTAGGTGAGGTTAGGTTAGGTTAGTTCAGTTCTGGTTAGTTTATTTTAGTTTATAGTTTAGTTTAGTTTAGTTTATAGCTTAGTTTATAGTTTAGTTTAGTGTAGTTTAGTTTTGTTTAGGTTAGGTTATGTTAGATTAGGTTAGGTTAGGTTAGTTTCTTTTACTTTAGTCTAGTTAAGTGTAGTTAAGTTTATACTTTAGTTTAGTTTAGTTTATTTCATAGTTTAGTTTAGTTTTGTTTATAGTTTAGTTTTCAGTTTAGTATAGTTTAGTTTAATTAAATTTAGTTTAGGTTAAGTAAGATTAGGTTAGGTTAGATTAGTTTAGTTTAGTTTATGTTAGGTTAGGTTAGCTTAGTTTAGTTTAGTTTTGTTTATAGTTTAGATTAGTTAGGTTTAATATAGTTTATAGTTTAGTTTAGTTTAGTTTATAATTCAGTTTATAGTTTAGTTTACATTATAGTTTACTTTATAGTTTAGTTTAGTTTAGTTTTTTGTAATTTAGTTTAGCTTTCTTTAGTTTCGTTTAGTTTACTTTAGTTTAGGGTATGTTTAAGTTAGGTTAGGTTAGGTTAGTTTAGTTTAGGTTAGGTTAGGTTAGGTTACCTTATGTTAGGTTAGGTTAGGTTAGGTTAAGTTAAGTTAAGTTAGGTTAGTTTAGAATAATTAATTTAGTATAATTTAGTTTATAGTTTAGTTTAATTTAGTTTATAGTTTAATTTAGTTTAGTTTAGTTTATTTTAGTTTAGTTTAGTGTAGGTTAGGTTAGGTAAGTTTAATTAAGTTTAGTTTAGTTTAGTTAAGATTACTGTATTGTTTAGTTTACAGTTTAGTTTGTAGTTTAGTTTAGTTTAGTTTAGTTTAGGTTAAGTTATGTTAGGTTCGTTTAGTTTAGTTTAGATTAGGTTAGGTTAGGTTAGGTTAGGGTAGTTTACTTTAGTTTAGTTGAATTTAGTTTAGTTTAGTTCAGTTTATGTTAGATTAGGTTAGGTAACTTTATTTTAGTTTAGGTTAGGTTATGTTAGATTAGGTTAGGTTAGGTTAGTTTGGTTTAGTTTAGTTTAGTTAAGTTTAGAATATTTTATACTTTAGTTTAGTTTGGTTTAGTTAATAGTGGAGTTAAGTTTAGTTTATACTTTAGTTTATAGTTTAGTATAGTTTAGTTTAGTTTAATTTTGGTTTAGTTTAGTGTAGGTTATATTAGGTTAGGTTAGTTTAGTTCAGTTTAATTTAGATTAGGTTAGGTTAGTTTAGTTTAGTTGAGTTTAATTTAGTTTAGTTTAGTTTATATTATATTTTAGTTTAGTTTATAGTTTAATTTATATTTTAGTTTACTTTAGGTTAGATTAGGTTAGGTTAAGTAAGGTTAGGTTAGGTTAGTTTAGTTTAGTTTAGTTTATGTTAGGTTAGGTTAGTTTAGTTTAGTTCTGTTTATAGTTTAATTTAATTTAGTTTATAGTTTAGTTTATAGTTTAGTTTAATTTAGTTTATAGTTTAATTTAGGTTAATTTAGTTTAGTTTAGTTTAGTTTGGGTTAAGTTAGGTTAGGTTAGGTTAGGTTAGTTTAGTTTAGTATAGTTAAGTTTAGTTTAAAATATAGTATCTTTAGTCTATAGTATAGTTCATAGTTTTGTTTAGTTTAGTTTAGTTTAGTTTAGGTTAGGTTAGAGTAGTTTAGTTTAGTTTAGGTTAGGTTAGAATAGGTTAGATCAGTGTAGTTTAATTTAGTTTAGTTTAGTTGAATTTAATTTAGTTATGTTTAGTTTTGTTTAGCTTAGGTTATTTTAGTTTAGTTTAGTATAGGTTAGGTTAATTTAGGTTATCTTAGTTTAGTTTATAGTTTACTTTAGTTTAGTTTATAGTGTAGTTTATACTTTAGTTTATATTTTAGTTTATAGTTTAGTTTAGTTTAGTGTAGATTAGTTTGGTTTAGTTTTGTTTAGTTTAGTATAGTTTATTTTATAGTTTAAATAAGTTTTTTTTATAGTTTAGTTTGCAGTTTAGTATAGCTAAGTTCAGTTTAATTTAGTTTAGCTAAGTTTAGTTTAGTTTAGTTTAGTTTAGTTTATAGTTTAATTTATAATTTAGTTTTGTTTAGTTTAGTTTAATTTAGTTTAGGTTAGGTTAGGTTAGGTTAGTTTAATTTAGTTGAGTTTAATTTAGTTTAATTTAGTTTATAGTTTAATTTATAGTTTAGTTTACTTTATAGTTTAGTTTAGTTAATTTATAGTTTAATTTAGTTTAGTTTAGTTTAGTTTAATTTAGTTTCGTTCAGTTTATAGTTTTGTTTATAGTTTAGCTTAGTTTAGTTTAGTTTAGTTTAGTTCAGGTTAAGATATGTTAGGTTAGTTTAGTTTAGTTTAGTTTAGTTAAGGTTCCGTTAGGTTATGTTAGGTTAGGTTAATTTAGTTTAATTGAGTTTAGTTTAGTTTATATTAGGTTAAGTAAGATTAGGTTAGGTTAGTTTAGGTTAGTTTAGTTTTGTTTATAGTTTAGTTTAGTTTAGTTTATAGTTTAGTTTATATATTAGTTAGTTTAGTTTAATGTTTAATTTAGTTCAGTTTAGTTTAGTTCAGTTTAGTTTAATTTAGGTTAATTTAGTTTAGTTTAGTTTAGTTTAGGTTAGGTTAAGTTAGGTTAGGTTAGGTTAGGTTAGTTTAGTTTAGAATGGTTTAGTTTAGTTTAAAATATAGTATCTTTAGTTTATAGTTTAGTTCATAGTTTTCTTTAGATTAGTTTAGTTTAGGTTAAGTTAGAGTAGTTTAGTTTAGTTTAGTTTAGGTTAGATTAGATTAGGTTAGTGTATTTTACTTTAATTTAGTTTAGTTGAATTTAATTTAGTTTATTTTAGTTTAGTTTAGGTTAGGTTATGTTTGTTTAGGTTACATAAGTTTAGGTTAGTGTAGTTTAGTATAGTTTAGTTTAGTTTGTAGTTTAGTATAGTTTAGTGTAGTTTAGTTTGGTTTAGTAACTGTTAGGTTAGGTTAGTTCAGTTTCGTTTAGGTTAGGTTATGTTAGATTAGGTTAGGTTAGGTTAGCTTAGTTTAGTTTAGTTTAGTTTCGGTTAGGTTGGATTACGTTAGGTTACTTAAGTTTAGTTTAGTTTAGTTTAGTTAAGTATAATTTAGTTTATAGTTTAGTTCAGTTTAGTTTATAGCTTAGTTTATAGCTTAGTTTAGTTCATAGTTTAATTTATATTTAAGTTTAGTTTAGTTTAATTTAGTTTAGCTTAGTTTAGTTTAGTTTAGGGTAGGTTATGTTAGGTTAGGTTAGGTTAGTATAGTTTATAGTTTAATTTATAGTTTACCTTAGTTTATAGTTTAGTTTATAATAGTTTATTTTAGTTTAGTTTAGGTTAGGTTAGGATAGTTTAGTTTAGTTTAGTTTAAGTTAGGTTAGGCTAGGTTAAGTTATGTTAGGTTAGTTTAGATTAGTTTAGTTTAGTTTAGTTTATAGTTTAGTTTACTTTAGTTTATTATTTAATTTAGTTTAGTTTAGTTTATAGTTTCGTTTATTATTTAGTTTGGTTTAATTTAGTTTAATTTAGTTTACCTTAGATTAGTTTAGTTAGTTTTAGGTTAGGTTAGGTTAGGTTAGGTAAGGTTAGTTTAGTTTAGTTTAGTTAAGTTTAGTTTAGTTTAGTTTATAGTTTAGTTTAGTTTAGTTTATAGTTCAGTTTATACTTTAGTTTAGTTTAGTTTTGTTTAGGTTAGGTT
Source organism: Metallyticus violacea (assembly GCA_030762175.1). NCBI lineage: Eukaryota > Metazoa > Arthropoda > Insecta > Mantodea > Metallyticidae > Metallyticus > Metallyticus violacea. The sequence goes on along the minus strand of CM060835.1, from coordinate 96,337,884 downwards.
GGGTTAGTTTAGTTTAGTTAAGGTTAAATTAGGTTAAGTTAGGTTAGTTTAGTTTAGTATAGTTTAGTTTACTTTAGTTTAGTTTATAGTTTAGTTTATTTTATTTTATAGTTTAGTTTATAGTTTTGTTTAGTTTAGTTTAGTTTAGTTTCGTTAGTTTAGGTTGGGTTAGGTTAGGTTAGGTTAGGTTAGGTTAGAGTAGTTTAGTTTAGGTTAAATTGTGATAGGTTAGTGCAGTTGAAATTAATTTAGTTTAGTTTAGTTGAATTTAATTTATTTTAGTTAGGTCAGTTTAGGTAAGTTAGGTTAGTTTAGTTTAGTATAGGTTAGGTTAGGTTAGGTAAGTTTAATTCAGTATAGTTTAGTTTAGTTTATAGTTTAATTTATAGTTTTGTTTATAGTTAATTTAGTTTGGTTTACTTTAGTTTATATTAAATTATGTTAGGTTAGTTTAGTTTAGTTTAGGTTAGGTTAGGTTGGGTTAAGTTAGTGTAGTTTCATTTAGTTTGGTTTATTTTAGTTTAGTTTAATATGTGGTTCCGTTTAGTTTAGTTTTGTTTAATTTAGTTTAGTTTATAGTTTAGTTGAGTTTAGGTTAGGTTAGTTTGGTTTAGTTTAGTCTAGTTAAGTTTAGTTTAGTTTATACTTTAGTTTAGTTTAGTTTATTTTATAGTTTAGTTTAGTTTTGTTTATAGTTTAGTTTGCAGTTTAGTATCGTTTAGTTTAATTTAATTTAGTTTAGGTTAAGTAACGTTATGTTCGGTTAGATTAGTTGAGTTTCGTTGTTGTTAGGTTAGGTTAGTTTAGATTAGCTTAGGTTATTTTATAGTTTAGTTTAGTTAGGTTTAATTTAGTTTATAGTTTACTTTAGTTTAGGGTATGTTTAAGTTAGGTTAGGTTAGGTTAGTTAGTTTACTTTAGGTTAGGTTGTGTTACCTTGTGTTAGGTTAGGTTAGGTTAAGTTAAGTTAGGTTAGCTTAGTTTAGAATAACTTAGTTTAATATAATTTAGTTTATAGTTTAGTTTAGTTTAGTTTATAGTTTAATTTAGTTTAGTTTAGTTTAATTTAGTTTAGTTTAGTTTAGTTTAGGTTAGTTTAGGTAAGTTTAATTTAGTTAGTTTAGTTTAGATAAGTTTAGTTTTAGTTTAGTTTATAGTTTAGTTTGTAGTTTAGTTTAGTTTAGTTTAGTTTAGGTTAAGTTATGTTAGGTTCGTTTAGTTTAGTTTAGATTAGGTTAGGTTAGGTTAGGTTAGGGTAGTTTAGTTTAGTTTAGTTGAATTTAGTTTAGTTTAGTTCAGTTTAGGTTAGATTAGTTTAGGTTACTTTATTTTAGTTTAGATTAGGTTATGATAGATTAGGTTAGGTTAGGTTAGTTTGGTTTAGTTAAGTTTACTAAAGTTAGGATATTTTATACTTTAGTTTAGTTTAGTTAATAGTTTAGTTTAGTTTAGTTTATACTTTAGTTTATAGTTTAGTATAGTTTAGTTTAGTTTAATTTTGGTTTAGTTTAGGGTAGGTTATGTTAGGTTAGGTTAGTTTAGTTCAGTTTGGTTTAGGTTAGCTTAGGTTAGGTTAGTTTAGTTTATTTGAGTTTAATTTAGTTTAGTTTAGTTTATAGTTTATTTTAGTTTAGTTTATAGTTTAATTTATAGTTTAGTTTACTTTAGGTTAAATTAGGTTGGGTTAAGTAAGGTTAGGTTAGGTTAGTTTAGTTTAGTTTAGTTTAGTTTAGTTTATGTTAGGTTAGGTTAGTTTAGTTTAGTTTAGTTTTGTTTATAATTTAGTTTAGTTTATAGTTTAGTTTAGAATTTAGTTTAATTTAGTTTATAGTTTAAGTTAGTTTAGTTTAGTTTAGTTTAGTTTATAGTTTAGTTTAGTTTAGTTTACAGTTTAATTTATCCTTTAGTTTATAGTGTAGTTTATAGTTTAGTTTAATTTAGTGTTGTTTAGTTTGGTTTAGTTTAGTATAGCTTTGTTTACTTTAGGTTAGGTTAGATTATGTTAGGTTTGAATAGCTTACTTTAGTTTAGTTTAGTTTAGGTTAGGTTAGGTTAGTTTAGTTTAGTTAACTTTGGTTTAGTTTAGTTTAGTTTAGTTTATAGTTTAGTTTATAGTTTAGTTTAGTTAAGTTTATAGTTTAATTTATAATTTAGTTTATTTTAGTTTAGTTTAATTTAGTTTAGAGTAGGTTAGGTTAGGTTAGGTTAGTTTAGTTTAGTTTAGGTTAGGTTAGGTTAGATTAATTTAGTTTAGTTGAGTTTAATTTAGTTTAGTTTAGTTTAGTTAATAGTTTAATTCATAGTTTAGTTTAGTTTTTTTATAGCTTAGTTTAATTAACTTATAGTTTAATTTAGTTTAGTTTAGTTTAATTTAGTTTAGTTTAAATTGTAGTTTAGTTTAGTTTAGTTTAGTTTAGGTTAAGATATGTTAGGTTCGTTTAGTTTAATTTAGTTTAGATTAGGTTAGGTTACATTACGTTAGGGTAGTTAAGTTTAGTTTAGTTGAATTTAGGTTATAGTTTGATTTATAGTTTAGTTTAGTTTACTTTATAGTTTAGTTTAGTTAATTTATAGTTTATTTAACTTTAGTTTAGTTTAGTTTAATATTGTTTACTTTAGTTTATAGTATTGTTTATACGTTAGTTTAGTTTAGTTCAATTTAGGTTTTGTTAGGTTAGTTTAGTTTAGTTTAGTTTAGTGTATGTTAGGTTAGGTTAGTTTAGTTTAGTTTATTTTAGTTTATAATTTATATTAGTTTAGTTTATAATTTATTTTATAATTTAGTCTACTTTAATATATAGATTAGTTTATAGTTTAGTTAAAATTTTAGTTTAGTTTAGTTTAGGTTAGGTTAGGGAAGGTTAGGTTAAATTAGGTTAGTTTAGTTTAATTTAGTTTATGTAAGGTTAGATTAGGTTAGTTTAGTATAGTTTAGTTTACTTTTGTTTACAGTTTAGTTTAGTTTAGTTTATAGTTCAGTTTATGGTTTAGTTTAGTTAAGTTAGGTTGGGTTAGTTTAGTTTAGTTTAGGTTAGGTTAGGTTAGGTTATTTTAGTTTAGTATAGTTTACTTTAGTTTAGTTTAGTTTATAGTTTAGTTTATTTTATTTTATAGTTTACTTTATAGTTTTATTTAATTTAATTTAGTTTAGTTATTTTAGGTTAGGTTAGGTTAGGTTAGAGTAGTTTAATTTAATTTAGTTGAATTTAGTTTAGTTAAGTTAAGTTTAGGTTACGTTAGGTTAGTTTAGTTTAGTTTAGTTTAGGTGAATTTGGTTAGGTTAGGTTAGTTTAGTTCTGTTTAGTTTATTTTAGTTTAGTTTATTTGAATTTAATTTAGTTTAGTTAAGTTAGTTTAGATAATTTAGGTTATTTTATTTTACTTTAGCTTATGTAAGGTTATGTTAGGTTAGTTTAGTATAGTTTAGTTTACTTTTGTTTATAGTTTAGTTTAGTTTAGTTTATAGTTCAGTTTATAGTTTAGTTTAGTTTAGTTTAATTTAGGTTAGGTTGGGTTAGTTTAGTTTAGTATAGGTTAGATTATATTAGGTAAGTTTAATTCAGTTAAGTTTAGTTTAGTTTATAGTTTAATTTATAGGTTTGTTTATACTTAATTTAGTTTAGTTTAGTTTAGTTTAGGTTAAATTATATTAGGTTAGTTAAGTTTAGTTTAGTTTAGGTTAGGTTAGGTTGGGTTAGGTTAGTGTAGTTTAATTTAATTTAGTTGAATTTAGTTTAGTTAAGTTAAGTTTAAGTTACGTTAGGTTAGTTTAGTTTAGTTTAGGTGAGGTTAGGTTAGGTTAGTTTAGTTCTGTTTAGTTTATTTTAGTTTATAGTTTAGTTTAGTTTAATTTATAGTTTAGTTTAATTTAGTGTAGTTTAATTTTTTTAGGTTAGGTTAGGTTAGGTTAATTTAGTTTAGTTTAGTTTAGGTTAGGTTATGTTAGAATAGGTTAGGTTAGGTTAGTTTGGTTTAGTTTAGTCTAGTTAAGTTTAGTTTAGTTTATTTTATAGTTTAGTTTAGTTTTGTTTATAGTTTAGTTTGCAGTTTAGTATAGTTTAGTTTAGTTTAATTTAGTTTAGGTTAAGTAAGTTTAGGTTAGGTTAGTTTAGTTTAGTTTACTTTATGTTAGGTTAGGTTAGTTTACTTTTGTTTGGTTTTGTTTATAGTTTAGTTTAATTTATTTTATAATTTAGTTTATAGTTTAGTTTAGTTCGGTTTGTAGTTTAATTTAGTTCAGTTTAGTTTAGTTTAGTTTAGTTCATTTAGGTTGGGATAGGTTAGGTTAAGTTAGGTTAGGTTAGTTTAGTTTAGTTTAAAATATAGTATATTTAGTTTATAGTTTAGTTCATAGTTTTGTTTAATTTAGTTTAGTTTAGTTTAGGTTAGGTTAGAGTAGTTTATTTTAGTTTAGTTTAGTTTAGGTTAGGTTAGGTTAGTTTAGTTTAGTATAGGTTAGGTTAAGTTAGATTAGGGCAGTTTAGTTTATAGTTTAGTTTAGTTTAGTTTAGTTTATAGTGTAGTTTATACTTTAGTTTATATTTTAGTTTATAGTTTAGTTAGTGTAGTTTATTTTGGTTTAGTTTTATTTAGTTTAGTTTAAATTAGTTTCGTTTAGGTTAGGTTATGTTAGATTAGGTTAGATTAGGTAAGCTTAGTTTAGTTTAGTTTAGTTTAGGTTAGGTTAGGTTAGGTTAGGTTAGTTAAGTTCAGTTTAGTTTAGTTTAGTTAAGTTTAGTATAGTTTATAGTTTAGTTCAGTTTAGTTTATAGCTTAGTTTATAGTTTAGTTTAGTTTATAGTTTAATTTATAGTTAAGTTTATTTTAGTTTAGTTTAATTTAGTTTAGTTTAGTTTATTTTAGGGTATATTATGTTAGGTTAGGTTAGGTTAGTTTAGTTTATAGTTTAATATATAGTTGAGTTTAGTTTATAGTTTAGTTTAGTTTATAATAATTTAGTTTAGGTTAAGTTAGGATAGGTTAGTTTAGTTTAGTTTAGTTTAGGTTAGGTTTCGTTAGGTTAAGTTAGGTTAGGTTAGTTTAGATTAGTATAGTTTAGTTTAGGTTATAGTTTAGTTTACTTTAGTTTATTATTTAATTTAGTGTAGTTTAGTTTATAGTCTCGTTTATAGTATAGTTTTGTTTAGTTTAGTTTTTTTTTAGTTTAGCTTATATTAGTTTAGTTTGTCTTAGGTTAGGTTAGGTTAGGTGAGATTAGTTTAATTTAGTTTAGTTTAATTTAGTTTAGTTTAGTTTATAGTTTAGTTTAGTTTAGTTTATAGTTCAATTTATAGTTTAGTTGAGTTTAGTTTATAGTTTAGGTTATCGTTTAGTTTAGTTTAGGTTAGTTTAGGTTAGGTTAAGTTAGGTTAGGTTAGTTTAGATTAGTTTATTTTAATTTAGTTTAGTTTATAGTTTAGTTTATTTTACTTTATAGTTTAATTTAGTTTAGTTTAGTTTAGTTTAGTGTAGTGTAGTTTAGTTTAGGTTAGGTTAGATTAGGTTAATTTAGTTTAGTTTAGGTTAGGTTAGGTAAGTTTAATTTAGTTTAGTTTGGTTTAGTTTAATTTATAGTTTATTTTGTAGTTTTGTTTATAGTTTAGTTTAGTTTATAGTTTAGTTTAGTTTAATTTAGGCTAGGTTAGGTAATTTTTTTTTTAGTTTAGTTTAGGTTAGGTTAAGTTAATTTACTTTAATATAGTTTATTTTAGTTTATTTTAGTTTAGTTTATAGTTTAGTTTAGTTTATAGTTTAGTTTACAATTTAGTTTAGTTTAGTTTAGTTTAGTTTGGGTTAAGTTAGGTTAGTTTAGTTTAGTTTAGTTTATAGTTTACTTTAGTTTAGTTTACAGTTTAGTTTATCCTTTAGTTTATAGTGTAGTTTATAGTTTAGTTTAATTTAGTGTAGTTTAGTTTGGTTTAGTTTAGTATAGTTTTGTTTACTTTAGGTTAGATGAGATTATGTTAGGTTAGGTTAGCTTACTTTAGTTTAGTTTAGTTTAGGTTAGGTTAGGTTAGGTAGGTTTAGTTAACTTTGGTTTAGTTTAGTTTAGTTTAGTTAATAGTTTAGTTTATAGTTATGTTTAGTTTAGTTTATAGTTTAATTTATAATTTAGTTTAGTTTAGTTTAGTTTAATTTAATTTAGTTTAGAGTAGGTTAGGTTAGGTTAGTTTAGTTTAGTTTAGATTAGGTTAGGTTAGGTTATATTAGGGTAGTTAAGTTTAGTTTAGTTGAATTTAGTTTATAGTTTAATTTATAGTTTAGTTTAGTTTTCTTTATAGTATAGTTTAGTTAATTTATAGTTTAATTTACTTTAGTTTAGTCTAGTTTAATTTAGTTTACTTTAGTTTATAGTTTGATTTATAGTTTAGTTTAGCTTAGTTTAGTTTAGGTTAATTTATGTTAGGTTAGTTTAGTTTAGTTTAGTTTAGGTTCGGTTGGGTTAGTTTAGTTTAGTTTAGGTTAGGTTAGGTTAAGTTAGGTTAGTTTAGTTTAGTTTAGTTTATTTTAATTTAGTTTAATTTAGTTTATATTTTAGTTTATAGTTTAGTTTAATTTAGTTTATAGTTTAATTTAGTTTTGTTTAGTTTAGTTTAATTTGGGTTAATTTAGTTTAGATTAGGTTAGGTTAGTTTAGTTTAGTATAGTATAGTTTAGTTTAAAATATAGTATCTTTAGTTTATATTTTAGTTCATAGTTTAGTTTAGTTTAGTATAGTTTAGTTTAGTTTAGGTTAGGTTAGATTAGTTTAGGTTAGTGTAGTTTAGTTTAGTTTAGTTTAGTTGAATTTAATTTAGTTTATTTTAGTTTAGTTTAGTATAGGTTAGGTTATGTTACGTTAGGTTAGTTTAGTTAAGTTTAGTTTAGATTAGTTTATAGTTTAGTTTAGTTTATAGTTTAATTTATACTTTAGTTTATATTTTAGTTTATAGTTTAGTTTAGTTTAGTGTAGTTTAGTTTGGTTTAGCTTTGTTTAGTTTAGTTTAGTTTAGTTTAGTTTCGTTTAGGTTAGGTTATGTTAGATTAGGTTAGGTGTGGTAAGCTTAGTTTAGTTTAGTTTAGTTTAGGTTCGGTTAGTTAAGTTTCGTTTAGTTTAGTTTAGTTAAGATTAGTTTAGTTTATAGTTTAGTTCAGTTTGGTTTATAGCTAACTTTATTGTTTAGTTTAGTTTAGTTTATAGTTTAATTTATAGTTAAGTTTAGTTTATTTTAGTTTAATTTAGATTAGCTTAGATGAGTTTAGTTTAAATTAGTTCATTTTAGGGTAGCTTATTTTCGGTTTGGTTAGGTTAGTTTAGTTTACAGTTTAATTTATAGTTTAGTTTGGTTTATAGTTTAGTTTATAGTTTAGTTTAGTTTAGTTTAGTTTATAATAGTTTAGTTTAGTTAATGTTAGGTTAGGTTAGGTTTATTTAGTTTAGTTGAGTTTAATTTATTTTAGTTTAGTTTTGTTTATAGTTTAATTTATAGTTTAATTTAGTTTAGTTTAGTTGAATTTGGTTTAGTTTAGTTTATAGTTTTGTTTATAGTTTAGTTTGTAGTTTAGTAAATTTAGTTTAGTTTAGGCGAAGTTATGTTAGGTTCGTTTTGTTTAATTTAGTTTAGATTAGGTTACGTTAGATTAGGTTAGGGTAGTTAAGTTTAGTTTAGTTCAATTAAGTTTATAGTTTAATTTATAGTTTAGTTTAGTTTACTTTATAGTTTAGTTTAGTTAATTTATAGTTTAATTTACTTTAGTTTAGTCTAGTTTAATTTAGTTTGCTTTAGTTTATAGTTTAGTTTAGTTTAGCTTAGTTTAGTTTAGGTTAATTTATGTTAGGTTAGTTTAGTTTAGTTTAGTTTAGGTTAGGTTATGTTAGTTTAGTTTAGTTTAGGTTACGTTAGGTTAAGCTAGGTTAGTTGAGTTTAGTATAGTTTAGTTTAGTTTAGTTAGTTTAGGTTAGGTTAGGTTAGGTTAGAGTAGTTTAGGTTAGGTTAGGATATGATAGGTTAGTGCAGTTTAATTTAATTTAGTTTAGTTTAGTTGAATTTAATTTATTTTAGTTAGGTCAGTTTAGGTAAGTTAGGTTAGTTTAGTTTAGTATAGGTTAGGTTAGGTAAGTTTAATTCAGTATAGTTTAGTTTAGTTTATAGTTTAATTTATAGTTTTGTTTGTAGTTAATTTAGTTTAGTTTATTGAGTTTAGTTTAGTTTAGTTGAGTTTAGGTTAGGTTAGGTTAGGTTAGGTTAGATTGGTTTAGTTTAGGATAGGTTACGTTAGATTAGGTTAGTTTAGTTTAGTATAATTTAGTTTAGTTTAAAATATATTATCTTTAGTTTATAGTTTAGTTCATAGTTATGTTTAGTTTAGTTTAGTGTAGGTTAGGTTAGAGTAGTTTAGTTTAGTTTAGGTTAGGTTAGAATAGGTTAAATCAGTGTAGTTTAATTTAGTTTAGTTTAGTTGAATTTAATTTAGTTATGTTTAGTTTTGTTTAGCTTAGGTTATTTTAGTTTAGTTTAGTATAGGTAGGTTAATTTAGGTTATCTTAGTTTAGTTTATAGTTTAGTTTAGTTTAGTTTATAGTGTAGTTTATACTTTAGTTTATATTTTAGTTTATAGTTTAGTTTAGTTTAGTGTAGATTAGTTTGGTTTAGTTTTGTTTAGTTTAGTATAGTTTATTTTATAGTTTAAATAAGTTTTTTTATAGTTTAGTTTGCAGTTTAGTATAGCTAAGTTCAGTTTAATTTAGTTTTGCTAAGTTTAGTTTAGTTTAGTTTAGTTTAGTTTATAGTTTAATTTATAATTTAGTTTTGTTTAGTTTAGTTTAATTTAGTTTAGGTTAGGTTAGGTTAGGTTAGTTTAATTTAGTTGAGTTTAATTTAGTTTAATTTAGTTTATAGTTTAATTTATAGTTTAGTTTAGTTTACTTTATAGTTTAGTTTAGTTAATTTATAGTTTAATTTAGTTTAGTTTAGTTTAGTTTAATTTAGTTTCGTTCAGTTTACAGTTTTGTTTATAGTTTAGCTTAGTTTAGTTTAGTTTAGTTTAGTTCAGGTTAAGATATGTTTGGTTTGTTTAGTTTAGTTTAGTTTAGTTAAGGTTCGGTTAGGTTAATTTAGTTTAATTGAGTTTAGTTTAGTTTATATTAGGTTAAGTAAGATTAGGTTAGGTTAGTTTAGGTTAGTTTAGTTTTGTTTATAGTTTAGTTTAGTTTAGTTTATAGTTTAGTTTATATATTAGTTAGTTTAGTTTAATGTTTAATTTAGTTCAGTTTAGTTTAGTTCAGTTTAGTTTAATTTAGGTTAATTTAGTTTAGTTTAGTTTAGTTTAGGTTAGGTTAAGTTAGGTTAGGTTAGGTTAGTTTAGTTTAGAATGGTTTAGTTTAGTTTAAAATATAGTATCTTTAGTTTATAGTTTAGTTCATAGTTTTCTTTAGATTAGTTTAGTTTAGGTTAGGTTAGAGTAGTTTAGTTTAGTTTAGTTTAGGTTAGATTAGGTTAGGTTAGTGTAGTTTAGTATAGTTTAGTTTAGTTTGTAGTTTAGTATAGTTTAGTGTAGTTTAGTTTGGTTTAGTAACTGTTAGGTTAGGTTAGTTCAGTTTCGTTTAGGTTAGGTTATGTTAGATTAGGTTAGGTTAGGTTAGCTTAGTTTAGTTTAGTTTAGTTTCGGTTAGGTTGGATTAGGTTAGGTTACTTAAGTTTAGTTTCGTTTAGTATAGTTTATAGTTTAATTTATAGTTTACCTTAGTTTATAGTTTAGTTTATAATAGTTTATTTTAGTTTAGTTTAGGTTAGGTTAGGATAGTTTAGTTTAGTTTAGTTTAAGTTAGGTTAGGCTAGGTTATGTTATGTTAGGTTAGTTTAGATTAGTTTAGTTTAGTTTAGTTTATAGTTTAGTTTACTTTAGTTTATTATTTAATTTAGTTTAGTTTAGTTTATAGTTTCGTTTATTATTTAGTTTGGTTTAATTTAGTTTGATTTAGTTTACCTTAGATTAGTTGAGTTAGTTTTAGGTTAGGTTAGGTTAGGTTAGGTAAGGTTAGTTTAGTTTAGTTTAGTTTAATTTAGTTTAGTTTAGTTTATAGTTTAGTTTAATTTAGTTTATAGTTCAATTTATTGTTTAGTTTAGTTTATAGTTTAGTTTATCGTTTAGTTTAGTTTAGTTTAGTATAGTTTATTTTAGTTTAGGTTAGAGTAGGTTAGTTTAGATTAGTTTAGTTTAGTGTAGTTTAGGTTTGGTTAAGTTAGGTTATTTTGTTTAGTTTAGTTTAGTTTAGTTTAGTTTATAGTTTAGTTTATAGTTTAGTTTAGATTAGTGTAGTTTAGTTTGGTTTAGTTTATTTTATTTTAGTTTAGTTTAGTTTCGTTTAGCTTAGGTTATGTTATATTAGGTTAGCTTAGGTTTGCTTAGTTTACCCTAGTTTAGTTTAGGGTAGGTAAGTTTAGAATAGGTTAGTTAAATTTAGTTTATTTTGTTTAGTTTAGTTAGGTTTAGTTTAGTTTATAGTTTAGTTTAGTTTAGTTTATAGTTTAGTTTAGATTATAATTTAATTTATAGTTTAGTTTAGTTTAGTTTAGTTTAGTTTAATTTAGTTTAGCTTTCTTTAGTTTCGTTTAGATTACTTTAGTTTAGGATACGTTAGGTTAGGTTAGTTTAGTTTAGTTTAGTTTAATTTAGGTTAATTTAGTTTAGTTTAGTTTAGTTTAGGTTAGGTTAGGTTAGGTTGGTTTAGTTTAGTATAATTGAGTTTAGTTTAAAATAGTGTATCTTTAGTTTATAGTTTAGTTCATAGTTTTGTTTAGTTTAGTTTAGTGTAGGTTAGGTTAGAGTAGTTTAGTTTAGTTTAGTTTAGTTTAGGTTAGAATAGGTTAGATCAGTGTAGTTTAATTTAGTTTAGTTTAGTTGAATTTAATTTAGTTTTGTTTAGTTTAGTTTAGGTTAGGTTATTTTAGTTTAGTTTAGTATAGGTTAGGTTAATTGAGGTTATCTTAGTTTAGTTTATAGTTTAGTTTAATTTAGTTTATAGTGTAGTTTATACTTTAGTTTATATTTTAGTTTATAGTTTAGTTTAGTTTATAATATTTTAGTTTAGGTTAGGTTAGGTTAGTTAAGTTTAGTTTAGTCTATAGTTTAGTTCAGTTTAGTTTAGAGCTTAGTTTATAGTTTAGTTTAGTTTAGTTTAGTTTAATTGAGTTTAGCTTACTTTAGTTTACAATTTAGTTTACTTTAGTTTGTTATTTAATTTAGTTATGTTTAGTTTATAGTTTCGTTTATAGTTTAGTTTGGTTTAGTTTAGTTTAATTTAGTTAAGCTTAGATTAGTTTAGTTTGTTTTAGGTTAGGTAAAGTTAGGTGAGGTTAGTATAATTTTGATGAGTTTAATTTAGTTTAGTATAGTTTATACTTTAGTTTAGTTTACTTTAGTTTATAGTTCAATTTATAGTTTAGTTTAATTTATAGTTTAGTTTATAGTTTTTTTTATAGTTTAGTTTAGTTTACTTTATAGTTTAATTTAGTTTAGTTTAGTTTAATTTAGGTTAGGTTAGTTTAGTTTAGTTTAGGTTAGGTTAGGTTACGTTAGGTTAATTTAGTTTAGTATAGTTTGGTTTATTTTAGTTTAGTTTATAGTTTAGTTTTCAGTTTTATTTAATTTAGTTTAGTTTGGTTTTTAGTTTAGTTTAGTTTAGTTTACAGTTTAGTTTATTCTTTAGTTTATAGTTTAGTTTATAGTTTAGTTTAGTTCAGTTTATAATTCATTTTATAAATTAGTTTAGATTATAGTTTAATTTATAGTTTAGTTTTGTTTTGTATAATTTAGTTTAGCTTTATTTAGTTTCGTTTAGTTTACTTTAGTTTAGTGTATGCTTAAGTTAGGTTAGGTTAGTTTAGTTTAGTTTAGTTTAGGTTAGGTTACCTTATGTTAGGTTAGGTTAGGTTAGGTTAAGTTAAGTTAGGTTAGGTTAGTTTAGAATAATTTAGTTTAGTATAATTTAGTTTACAGTTTAGTTAAGTTTAGTTTATAGTTTAATTTAGTTTAGTTTAGTTTAGTTAATTTTAGTTTATAGTTTAGTTTATAGTTTAGTTTGTAGTTTACTTTAGTTTAGTTTAGTTTAGGTTAAGTTATGCTAGGTTCGTTTAGTTTAGTTTAGATTAGGTTAGGTTAGGTTAGGTTAGGTTAGGGTAGTTTAGTTTACTTTAGTTGAATTTAGTTTAGTTTAGTTCAGTATAGGTTACATTAGGTTAGGTTACTTTGTTTTAGTTTAGGTTAGCTTATGTTAGATTAGGTTAGGTTAGCTTGGTTTAGTTGAGTTTAGTTAAGTTTAGTATATTTTATACTTTAGTTTAGTTTATTTAGCTAATAGTGTAGTTTAGTTTAGTTTATACTTTAGTTTATAGTTTAGTATAGTTTGTTTATTTTAATTTTGGTTTAGTTTAGTTCAGTATAGGTTACATTAGGTTAGGTTACTTTGTTTTAGTTTAGGGTAGGTTATGTTAGGTTAGGTTAGTTTAGTTTAGTTTAGTTTAGGTTAGGTTAGGTTAGGTTAGTTTAGTTTAGTTGAGTTTAATTTAGTTTAGTTTAGTTTATAGTTTATTATAGTTTAGTTTATAGTTTAGTTTACTTTAGGTTAGATTAGGTTATGTTAAGTAAGGTTAGGTTATGTTAGGTTAGTTTAGTTTAGTTTAGTTTATGTTAGGTTAGGTTAGTTTAGTTTTGTTTAGTTATGTTTATAGTTTAGTTTAGTTTAGTTTATAGTTTAGTTTATAGTTTAGTTTAATTTAGTTTAGTTTAGTTTAATTTAATTTAGGTCAATTTAGTTTACTTAATTTAGTTTAGGTTAGGTTAGGTTAGGTTAGTTTAGTTTAGTATAGTTAAGTTTAGTATAAAATATATTATCTTTAGTCTATAGTATAGTTCATAGTTTTGTTTAGTTTAGTTTAGTTTAGGTTAGGTTAGAGTAGTTTAGTTAGTTTAGTTTAGTTTAGGTTAGATTAAGTTAGGTTAGTGTAGTTTAGTTTAGTTTAGTTTAGTTGAATTTAATTTAGTTTATTTAGTTTAGCTTAGTATAGGTTAGGTTATGTTAGGTTAGGTTAGTTTAGTTTAGTTTATGTTGGGTTATGTTAGATTAGATTAGGTTAGGATAGTTTGGTTTAGTTTAGTTTATACTTTAGTTTAGTTTAGTTTAGTTTATAGTTTAGTTTAGTTTTGTTTATAGTTTAGTTTATAGTTAAGTATAGTTTAGTTTAGTTTCATTTAGTTTAGGTAAGTTTAGTTAAGTTTAGTTGGTTTAGTTTAGTTTTGGGTAGGTTATGTTAGGTTAGGTTAGTTTAGTTTAGTTTTGGTTTGGTTAGGTTAGGTTAGGTTAGTTTAGTTTAGTTGAGTTTAGTTTAGTTTAAATTAAGTTAAGTAAGATTAGGTTAGGTTAGGTTAGGTTAGGTTAGTTTAGTTTTGTTTTGGTTTAGTTTAGTTTAGTTTAGTTTAATTTAGGTTAATTTAGTTTAGTTTAGTTTAGGTTAGATTAAGTTAGGTTAGGTTAGGTTAGTTTAGTTTAGTATAGTTTAGTTTATTTTAAAATATAGTATCTTTAGTTTATAGTTTAGTTCATAATTTTCTTTAGATTAGACTAATTTTGGTTAGGTTAGAGTACTTTAGTTTAGTTTAGTTTAGTTTAGTTTAGGTTAGATTAGGTTAGGTTAGTGTAGTTTAGTTTAATTTAATTTACTTAAATTTAATTTAGTTTAGTTTAGTTTAGTTTAGGTTAGGTTAGCTTTGTTTAGGTTAGATTAGGTTAGGTTAGTGTAGTATAGTTTAGTTTAGTTTATAGTTTAGTTTAGTTTAGTGTAGTTTAGTTTGGTTAAGTTTTGTTTAGTTTAGTTTAGTTCAGTATCGTTTACGTTAGGTTACGTTAGATTATGTTAGGTTACGTTAGCTTAGTTTAGTTTAGTTTAGTTTCGGTTAGGTAAGGTTAGGTTAGGTTAGTTAAGTTTAGTTTAGTTTATAGTTTAGTTCAGTTTAGTTTATAGCTTAGTTTATAGCTTAGTTTAGTTCATAGTTTAATTTATATTTAAGTTTTGTTTAGTTTAATTTAGTTTAGGTGAGTTTCGTTTAGTTTAGTTTATTTTAGGGTAGCTTACGTTAGGTTAGGATAGGTTAGTATAGTTTATAGTTTAATTTATAGTTTAATTTAGTTTATAGTTTAGTTTAGTTTAGTTTATAATAGTTTAGTTTAGTTTAGTTTAGGTTAGGATAGATGAGTTTAGTTTAGTTTAGGTTAGGTTAGGCTCGGTTAAATTATGTTAGGTTAGTTTATATTAGTTTAGTATAGTTTAGTTTATAGTTTAGTTTACTTTAGTTTATTATTTAATTTAGTTTAGTTTAGTTTATAGTTTAGTTTATAGTTTAGTTTGGTTTAGTTTAGTTTAATTTAGTTTATCTTAGATAAGTTTAGTTTAGTTAAGTTTATAGTTCAAATTATAGGTTAGTTTAGTTAGGTTACGTTAGATTATGTTAGGTTACGTTAGCTTAGTTTAGTTTAGTTTAGTTTATAATTTAGTTTAGTTTAGTTTATAGTTTAGTTTATAGTTTAGTTTATAGTTTAGTTTAGATTAGTGTAGTTTAGTTTGGTTTAATTTATTTTAGTTTAGTTTAGTTTAGTTTCGTTTAGCTTAGGTTATGTTATATTAGGTTAGCTTAGGTTAGCTTAGTTTACCCTGGTTTAGTTTAGGTTAGGTAAGGTTAGAATAGGTTAGTTAAGTTTAGTTTAGTTTAGTTTAGTTTAGCTTATAGTTTAGTTTAGATTATAGTTTAATTTATAGTTTAGTTTAGTTTAGTTTAATTTAGTTTAACTTTCTTTACTTTCCTTTAGTTTACTTTAATTTAGGATATGTTAGGTTAGGTTAGGTTAGGTTAGGTTTGTTTAGTTTAGTTTAGGTTAGGTTAGGTTAGGTTACGTTAGGTTAGGTTAGGTTAGGTTAGGTTAAGTTAGGTTAGTTTAGAATAGTTTAGTTTAGTATAATTTAGTTTATAGTTTAGTTTAGTTTATAGTTTAATTTACTTCAGTTTAGTTTAATTTACATTAGTTTAGTTTAATTTAGTTTAGTTTAGTTTAGTTAAGTTTAGTTTATAGTTTAGTTTATAGTTTGGTTTGCAGTTTAGTTTAGTTTAGTTAAGCTAATGTTATGTTAGGTTCGTTTAGTTTAATTTAGTTTAGATTAGGTCAGGTTATATTAGGTTAGGTTAGGGTAGTTTAGTTTAGTTTAGCTGAATTTAGTTTAGTTTAGTTCAGTTTAGTTTAGTTAATTTAGGTTAGGTTAGGTTAGGTTAGGTTAAAGTAGTTTAGTTTAGGTTAGATTATGAAAGGTTAGTGCAGTTTAATTTAATTTTGTTTAGTTTAGTTGAATTAAATTTAGTTTAGTTAGGTCAGTTTAGGTAAGTTAGGTTAGTTTAGTTTATTATAGGTTAGGTTACGTTAGGTAAGTTTAATTCAGTTTAGTTTAGTTTAGTTTATAGTTTAATTTATAGTTTTGCTTATAGTTATTTAGTTTTGTTTAGATAAGTTTAGTTTAGGTTAAATTATGTTAGGTTACTTTAGTTTAGTTTAGTTTAGGTTAGGTTAGGTTGGGTTAGGTTAGTGAAGTTTCATTTAGTTTAGTTTATTTTAGTTTAGTTTAGTATGTAGTTCAGTTCAGTTTTGTTTCGTTTAATTTAGTTTAGTTTATAGTTTAGTTGAGTTTAGGTTAGTTTAGTTGAGTTTAGTTTAGTTTAGTTTAGGTTAGGTTAGGTTAGTTTAGTTTAGTTTAGGATAGGTTATGATAGATTAGGTTAGGTTAGGTTAGTTTGGTTTAGTTTAGTCTAGTTAAGTTTAGTTTAGTTTATACTGTAGTTTAGTTTAGTTTATTTTATAGTTTAGTTAAGTTTTGTTTATAGTTTAGTTTGCAGTTTAGTATAGTTTAATTTAGTTTAGCTAAGTTTAGTATAGTGTAGTTTAGTTTAGTTTATAGTTTAATTTATAATTTAGTTTAGTTTAGTTTAGTTTAATTTAGTTTAGAGTATGTTAGGTTAGGTTAGGTTAGTTTAGTTTAGTTTAGTTTAGTTTAGGTTAGGTTAGGTTAGGTTAGGTTAGTTTAATTTATTTGAGATTAATTTAGTTTAGTTTATAGTTTAATTTATAGTTTAGTTTAGTTTACTTTATAGTTTAGTTTAGATAATTTATAGTTTAATTTAGTATAGTTTAGTTTAATTTAGTTTAGTTTAGTTTATAGTTTTGTTTATAGTTTAGCTTAGATTAGTTTAGTTTAGTTTAGGTTAAGTTATGTTAGGTTAGTTTAGTTTAGTTTAGTTCAGGTTCGTTTAGGTTAGGATAGGTAAGTTTAATTTAGTTCAGTTTAGTTTAGTTAAGTTTAGTTTATAGTATAGTTTATAGTTTAGTATGTAGTTTAGTTTAGTTTAGTTTAGTTTAGGTTAAGTTATGTTAAGTTCGTTTAGTTTAATTTAGTTTAGAATAGGTTAGGTTAGGTTAGGTTAGGTTAGGGTATTTAAGTTTAGTTTAGGCAAATTTAGTTTAGTTTAGTTCAGTTTATTTTAGTTTATTTTATAGTTTAGTTTTGTTTTGTTGATAGTTTTGTTTGCAGTTTAGTATAGTTTAGTTTAGTTTAATTTAGATTAAGTTAAGTAAGGTTAAGCTTAGGTTAGTTTAGTTTAGTTTAGTTTATGTTAGGTTAGGTTAGTTTAGTTTAGTTTTGTTTATAGTTTAGTTTAAATTATTTTATAATTTAGTTTATAGTTTAGTTTAGTTTAGTTTGTAGTTTAATTTAGTTTAGTTTAGTTTAGTTTAGTTTACTTTAGTTTAGGTTAGGTTAGGTTAGTTTAGTGTAGTATAGTTTAGTTTAGTTTAAAATATAGTATCTTTAGTTTATAGTTTAGTTCATCGTTTTGTTTAGTTTAGTTTAGTTTAGGTTAGGTTAGAGTAGTTTAGTTTAGTTTAGGTTAGAATATTTTAGGTTAGTGTAGTTTAGTTTAGTTTAGTTGAATTTAATTTAGTTTTGTTCAGTTTAGTTTAGGTTATGTTAGGTTAGTTTAGTTTAGTATAGGTTAGGTTAAGTTAGGTAATGGTAGTTTAGTTTATAGTTTAGTTTAGTTTAGTTTAGTTTATAGTGTAGTTTATACTTTAGATTATATTTTAGTTTATAGTTTAGTTTATTTTAGTGTAGTTTAGTTTGGTTTAGTTTGGATTAGATTAGTTTAAATTAGTTTCGTTTAGGTTAGGTTATGTTACATTAGGTTATGTTTGGTAAGCTTAGTTTAGTTTAGTTTAGTTTAGGTTAGGTTAGGTTAGGTTAGGTTAGGTTAGGTTAGTTAAGTTCAGTTTAGTTTAGTTTACTTAAGTTTAGTTTATAGCTTAGTTTATAGTCTAGTTTAGTTTATAATTTAATTTATAGTTAAGTTTAGTTTAGTTTAATTTAGTTTAGTTTAGTTTAGTTTAGGGTATCTTATGTTAGGTTAGGTTAGGTTATTTTAGTTTATAGTTTAATTTATAGTTTAGTTTAGTTTAGTTTATAGTTTAGTTTAGTTTATAATAGTTTAGTTTATGTTAGGTTAGGTTAGGTTAGTTTAGTTTAGTTTAGGTTAGGTTTCGCTAGGTTAAGTTAGGTTGGGTTAGTTTACATTAGTTTATATTAATTTAGTTTATAGTTTAGTTTACTTTAGTTTATTATTTAATTTAGTGTAGTTTAGTTTATAGTTTCGTTTATAGTTTAGTTTGGTTTAGTTTAGTTTTTTTTTGTTTAGCTTAGATTAGTTTAGTTTATCTTAGGTTAGGTTAGGTGAGATTAGTTTAATTTAGTTGAGTTTAATTTGGTTTATTTAAGTTTATAGTTTAGTTTAGTTTAGTCTATAGTTCAATTTATAGTTTATTTTAGTTTAGTTTATAGTTTAGGTTATCGTTTAGTTTAGTTTAGATTAATTTAGTTTAGGTCAGTTTAGGTTAGGTTAACTTAGGTTAGGTTAGTTTAGATTAGTTTAGTTTAATTTAGTTTAGTTTATAGTTTAGTTTATTTTAGTTTATAGTTTAATTTAGTTTAGTATAGTTTAGTGTAGTTTAGTTTAGTTTAATTTAGGTTTTTTTAGGTTAGTTTAGTTTAGTTTAGTTTAGGTTAGGTTAGGTTAGGTTAATTTACTTTAGTATAGTTTAGTTTAGTTTATTTTAGTTTAGTTTATAGTTTACTTTACAATTTAGTTTAGTTTAGTTTAGTTTAGTTTGGGTTAGGTTAGGTTAGGTTAGTTTAGTTTAGTTTAAAGTTTAGTTTAGTTTAGTTTACAGTTTAGCTTATTCTTTAGAATATAGTGTAGTTTATAGTTTAGTTTAATTTAGTGTAGTTTTGTTTGGTGTAGTTTAGTATAGTTTTGTTTACCTTAGGTTAGGTGAGATTATGTTAGGTTAGGTTAGCTTACTTTAGTTTAGTTTAGTTTAGGTTAGGTTAGATTAGGTTAGTTTAGTTAAATTTGGTTTAGTCTAGTTTAGTTAGTTTAGTTTATAATTTAGTTTATAGTTATGTTTTGTTTAGTTTATAGTTTAATTTATAATTTAGTTTAGTTTAGTTTAGTTTAGTTTAGTTTAATTTAGTTTAGAGTAGGTTAGGTTAGGTTAGGTTAATTTAGTTTAGTTGAGTTTAATTTAGTTTAGTTTAGTTTAGTTTATAATTTAATTTATAGTTTAGTTTAGTTTTCTTTATAGTTTAGTTTAGTTAATTTATAGTTTAATTTAGTTTAGTTTAGTTTAATTTAGTTTTGATTAGGTTACGTTATATTAGGTTAGGGTAGTTAAGTTTAGTTTAGTTGCATTTAGTTTATAGTTTCATTTATAGTTAAGTTTAGTTTACTTTATAGTTTAGTTTAGTTAATTTACAGTTTAATTTATTTTAGTTTAGTCTAGTTTAATTTAGTTTACTTTATTTATAGTTTTGTTTATAGTTTAGTTTAGTTTATAGTTTAGTTTACAATTTTGTTTAGTTTAGTTAAGTTTAGTTTAGTTTGGGTTAGGTTGGGTTAGGTTAGGTTAGTTTAGTTTAGTTTAGTTTATAGTTTAGTTTAATTTAGTTTACAGTTTAGTGTATCCTTTAGTTTATAGTGTTGTATATAGTTTAGTTTAATTTAGTGTAGTTTAGTTTGGTTTAGTTTAGTATAGTTTTGTTTACTTTAGGTTAGGTTGGATTATGTTAGGTTTGGATAGCTTACTTTAGTTTAGTTTAGTTTAGGTTAGGTTAGGTTAGGTTAGTTTAGTTTAGTTAACTTTAGTTTAGTTTAGTTTGGTTTAGTTTATAGTTTAGTTTATAGTTTAGTTTAGTTAAGTTTATAGTTTAATTTATAATTTAGTTTAGTTTAGTTTAGTTTAATTTAGTATAGAGTAGGTTAGGTAAGGTTAGTTTAGTTTAGTTTAGGTTAGGTAAGGTTAGGTTAGGTTAATTTAGTTTAGTTGAGTTTAATTTAGTTTAGTTTAGTTTAGTTAATAGTTTAATTTATAGTTTAGTTTAGATTTTTTATAGTTTAGTTTAATTAATTTATAGTTTAATTTAGTTTATTTTAGTTTAATTTTGTTTAGTTTAGTTTGTAGTTTAGTTTAGTTTAGTTTAGGTTAAGTTATGTTAGGTTCATTTAGTTTAATTAAGTTTAGATTTGGTTAGGTTAGATTACGTTAGGGTAGTTAAGTTTAGTTTAGTTGAATTTAGGCTATAGTTTGATTTATAGTTTAGTTTAGTTTACTTTATAGTTTAGTTTAGTTAATTTATAGTTTATTTAACTTTAGTTTAGTTTAGTTTAACATAGTTTACTTTAGTTTATAGTATTGTTTATAGGTTAGTTTAGTTTAGTTTAGTTTAGTTTAGGTTATGTTAGGTTAGTTTAGTTTATTTTAGTTTAGTGTATGTTAGGTTAGGTTAGTTTAGTTTAGTTTATTTTAGTTTATAGTTTATATTAGTATAGGTTTTAATTTATTTTATAATTTAGTATACTTTAATTTATAGATTAATATACAGTTTAGTTAAAATTTTAGTTTAGTTTAGTTTAGGATAGGTTAGGGAAGGTTAGGTTAGGTTAGGTTAGTTTAGTTTAATTTAGTTTATATAAGGTTAGATTAGGTTAGTTTAGTATAGTTTAGTTTACTTTTGTTTGCAGTTTAGTTTAATTTATAGTTCAGTTTATAGTTTAGTTTAATTATGTTAGGTTAGGTTAGTTTAGTTTAGTTTAAGTTAGGTTAGGATAGTTTAGTTTAGTATAGTTTACTTTAGTTTAGTTTAGTTTATAGTTTAGTTTATTTTATTTTATAGTTTAGTTTATAGTTTTGTTTAGTTTAGTTTAGTTTAGTTTGTTTAGGTTAGGTTAGGTTAGGTTAGAGTAGTTTAATTTAATTTAATTGAATTAAGTTTAGTTAAGTTAAGTTTAGGTTACGTTAGGTTAGTTTAGTTTAGTTTAGGTGAGGTTAGGTTAGGTTAGTTTACTTCTGTTTAGTTTATATTAGTTTAGTTTATTTGAATTTAATTTAGTTTAGTTAAGTTAGTTTAGATAATTTAGGTTATTTTAGTTTACTTTAGTTTATGTAAGGTTATGTTAGGTTAGTTTAGTATAGTATAGTTTACTTTTGTTTGTATTTTAGTTTAGTTTAGTTTATAGTTCAGTTCATAGTTTAGTTTAGTTTAGTTTAGTTTAGGTTAGGTTGGGTTAGTTTAGTTTAGTATAAGTTAGGTTATATTAGGTAAGTTTAATTCAGTTTAGTTTAGTTTAGTTTATAGTTTAATTTATAGGTTTGTTTATAGTTAATTATTTTAGTTTAGTTTAATTTAGATTAAACTATATTAGGTTAGTTAAGTTTAGTTTAGTTTATGTTAGGTTAGGTTGGGTTAGGTTAGTTTAGTTCTGTTTAGTTTATTTTAGTTTATAGTTTAGTTTGGTTTAGTTTATAGTTTAGTTTAATTTAGTGTAGTTTAATTTTGTTTACGTTAGGTTAGGTTAATTTAGTTTAGTTTCGATTAGGTTATGTTAGATTAGGTTAGGTTATGTTAGTTTGGTTTAGTTTAGTCTAGTTAAGTTTAGTTTAGTTTATTTTATAGTTTAGTTTAGTTTTGTTTATAGTTTAGTTTACAGTTTAGTTAAATTCATTATATAGTTTAATTTAGTTTAGTTTAGTTTAGATTAGGTTAGGTTAGGTTAGGTTACGTTAGGTTAGTTTAGTTTAGTATATTTAAGTTTAGTTTAAAATATAGTATCTTTAGTCTATAGTATAGTTCATAGTTTTGTTTAGTTTAGTTTAGTTTAGTTTAGGTTAGGTTAGAGTAGTTTAGTTAGTTTAGTTTAGTTTAGGTTAGTTTAGGTTAGGTTAGTGTAGTTTAGTTTAGTTTAGTTTAGTTGAATTTAATTTAATTTAATTTAGTTTAGTTTAGTATAGGTTAGGTTAAGTTAGGTTAGGTTAGTTTAGTTTAGTTTCGTTTAGTTTAGTTTATAGTTTATTTTATTGTTTAGTTTATACTTTAGTTTATTTTTTGGTTTAAGTTTAGTTTAGTTTAGTTTCGTTTAGGTTAGGTTATGTTAGATAAGGTTAGGATAGGTAAGCTTACTTTAGTTTAGTTTACTTTAGTTTAGGTTAGGTTAGGTTAGTTAAGTTTAGTTTAGTTTAGTTTAGTTAAGTTTAGTTTAGTTTATAGTTTAGTTCAGGGTAGTTTATAGCTAAAGTACAGTTTAGTTTACTTTAGTTTATAGTTTGATATATATTTAAGTTTAGTTTAGTTTAGTTTAATTTAGTTTAGCTTAGTTTAGTTTAGTTTAAATTAGTTTATTTTAGGGTAGATTATTTTCGGTTTGGTTAGGTTAGTTTAGTTTATAGTTTAATTTATAGTTTAGTTTGGTTTATATTTAAGTTTATAGTTTAGTTTAGTTGAGTTTATAATAATTTAGTTTGGTTTAGTTCTGTTTAGTTTAGTTTAGTTAAGTTTAGTTTAGTTTATAGTTTAGTTCAGTTTAGTTTATAGCTTAGTTTATAGATTAGTTTAGTTTATAGTTTAATTTATAGTTAAGTTTAGTTTAGTTTAGTTTAATTCTGTTTAGTTTAGTTTATTTTAGGGTAGCTTATGTTAGGTTATGTTAGGTTAGAATAGTTTATAGTTTAAATTATAGTTTAGTTTAGTTTATAGTTTAGTTTATAATAGTTTAGTTTAGGTTAGGTTATTTTAGGTTAGTTTAGTTTAGTTTGGTTTAGGTTAGGTTTGGCTAGGTTAAGTTAGGTTAGGTTAGTTTAGATTAGTTTAGTTTAGTTCAGTTTATAGTTTAGTTTACTTTAGTTTATTATTTAATTTAGTGTTTTAGTTTATAGTTTCGTTTATAGTTTAGTTTGGTTTAGTTTACTTTTTTTTAGTTTAGTTTAAATTAGTTTAGTTTGTCTTAGGTTAGGTTAAGTTAAGTGAGATTAGTTTAATTTAGTTGAGTTTAATTTAGTTTATAGTTTAATTTACTTTAGATTATAGTTCAATTTATAGTTTAGTTTATTTTAGTTTATAGTTTAGGTTATCGTTTAATTTAGTTTCTATTAGTTTAGTTTAGGTCAGTTTAGGTTAGGTTAAGTTAGGTTAGTTTAGATTAGTTTACTTTAATTTAGTTTAATTTATAGTTTAGTTTATTTTAGTATATAGTTTAATTTAGTTTAGTTTAGTTTAGGTTAGGTTAGGTAAGTTTAATTTAGTTTATTTTGGTTTAGTTTAATTTATAGTTTATTTTATAGTTTTGTTTATAGTTTAGTTTAGTTTATAGTTTAATTTAGTTTAGATAAGTTTAGTTTAGTTTAATTTAGGTTAGGTTAGTTTAGTTTAGTTTAGTTTAGGTTAGGTTAGGTTAGGTTAGGTTAGGTTAGGTTAATTTATTTTAGTATAGTTTAGTTTAGTTTATTTTAGTTTAGTTTCTAGTTTAGTTTAGTTTATAGTTTTGTTTACAGTTTAGTTTAGTTTCGTTTAGTTTAGTTTAGTTTGGGTTAGGTTAGGTTAGGTTAGTTTAGTTTAGTTTAGTTTAGTTTATAGTTTAGTTTAGTTTAGTTTAGTTTACAGTTTAGTTTATCCTTTAGTTTATAGTGTAGTTTATAGTTTAGTTTAATTTAGTGTAGTTTAGTTTTGTTTAGTTTAGTATAGTTTTGTTTACTTTAGGTTAGGTGAGATTATGTTAGGTTAGATTAGCTTACTTTAGTTTTGTTTAGTTTATGTTAGGTTAAGTTAGTTTAGTTTAGTTTAGTTTACAGTTTAGTGTATCCTTTAGTTTATAGTGTAGTTTATAGTTTAGTTTAGTTAAGTTTATAGTTTAATTTATAATTTAGTTTAGTTTAGTTTAATTTAGTTTACAGTAGGTTAGGTTTGGTTAGGTTAGTGTAGTTTAGTTTAGATTAGTTTAGCTGAATTTTTTTAGTTTAGTTTAGTTTAGGTTACGTTAGGTTAGTTTAGTTTAGTTTATTTTAGTGTTTGTTAGGTTAGGTTAGGTTAGTTTAGTTTAGTTTATTTTAGTTTATAGTTTATATTAGTTTAGTTTATAATTTTTTTTAAAATTTAGTATACTTTAATTTATAGATTAGTTTATAGTTTAGTTAAAATTGTAGTTTAGTTTAGTTTAGTTTAGGTTAGGTTAGGGAAGGTTAGGTTAAATTAGGTTAGGTTAGTTTAGTTTAGTTTAGTTTATGTAAGGTTAGGTTAGGTTAGTTTAGTATAGTTTAGTTTACTTTTGTTTACAGTTTAGTTTAGTTTAGTTTATTGTTCAGTTTATAGTTTAGTTTAGTTTATTTTAGGTTGGGTTAGTTTAGTTTAGTTTAGGTTAGGTTAGGTTAGGTTAGTTTAGTTTAGTATGGTTTAGTTTAGTTTAGTTTAGTTTATAGTTTAGTTTATTTTAGTTATAGTTTAGTTTATAGTTTTGTTTAGTTTAGTTTAGTTTAGTTAGTTTAGGTTAGGTTAGGGTAGGTTAGAGTAGTTTAGTTTAGGTTAGGTGATGATAGGTTAGTGCAGTTTAATTTAATTTAGTTTAGTTTAGTTGAATTTAATTTAGTTTAGTTAGGTTAGTTTTGATAAGTTAGGTTGGTTTAGTTAGTTAGTTTTAGGTTAGGTTGGGTTAGTTTAGTTTAATATAGGTTAGGTTAGGTTAGGTAAGTTTAATTCAGTTTATTATGGTTTAGTTTATAGTTTAATTTATAGGTTTGTTTATAGTTAATTTGGTTTAGTTTAGTTTAGGTTAGGTTAAATTATGTTAGGTTAGTTAATTTTAGTTTAGTTTAGGTTAGGTTAGGTTGGGTTAGGTTAGTGTAGTTTAATTTAATTTAGTTGAATTGAGTTTAGTTAAGTTTAGTTTAGGTTACGTTAGGTTAGATTAGTTTAGTTAAGTTTAGTTTAGGTGAGGTTAGGTTAGGTTAGTTTAGTTCTGTTAATTTATTTTAGTTTATACATTAGTTTAGTTCAGTTTATAGTTTAGTTAATAGTTTAGTTTAACTTAGTGTAGTTTAATTTTGTTTAAGTTAGGTTAGTTTAGGTTAGTTTAGTTTAGTTTAGTTTTGTTTATAGTTTAGTTTAATTTAATTTATAATTTAGTTTATAGTTTAGTTTAGTTTACTTTGTAGTTTAATTTAGTTTAGTTTAGTTTAGTTTAGTTTACTTTAGGTTAGGTTAGGTTAAGTTAATTTAGTTTAGTATAGTTTAGTTTAGTTTAAAATATAGTGTCTTTAGTTTATAGTTTAGTTCATAGTTTGTTTAGTTTAGTTTAGTTTAGTTCAGGTTAGGTTAGAGTAGTTTAGTTTAGTTTAGGTTAGTTTAGGTTAGAATAGGTTAGGTTATTGTAGTTTAGTTTAGTTTAATTTAGTTGAATTTAATTTAGTTTTGTTTAGTTTAGTTTAGGTTAGGTTAGGGAATTTTAGTTTATAGTTTAATTTAGTTTAGTTTATAATAATTTAGTTTGGTTTAGTTCTGTTTAGTTTAGTTTAGTTAAGTTTAGTTTAGTTTATAGTTTAGTTCAGTTTAGTTTATAGCTTAGTTTATAGATTAGTTTAGTTTATAGTTTAATTTATAGTTAAGTTTAGTTTAGTTTAGTTTAATTCTGTTTAGTTTAGTTTATTTTAGGGTAGCTTATATTAGGTTATGTTAGGTTAGAATAGTTTATAGTTTAAATTATAGTTTAGTTTAGTTTATAGTTTAGTTTATAATAGTTTAGTTTAGGTTAGGTTATTTTAGGTTAGTTTAGTTTAGTTTGGTTTTGGTTAGGTTTGGCTAGGTTAAGTTAGGTTAGGTTAGTTTAGATTAGTTTAGTTTATAGTTTAGTTTACTTTAGTTTATTATTTAATTTAGTGTTTTAGTTTATAGTTTCGTTTATAGTTTAGTTTGGTTTAGTTTACTTTTTTTTAGTTTAGTTTAAATTAGTTTAGTTTGTCTTAGGTTAGGTTAAGTTAAGTGAGATTAGTTTAATTTAGTTGAGTTTAATTTAGTTTATAGTTTAATTTACTTTAGATTATAGTTCAATTTATAGTTTAGTTTATTTTAGTTTATAGTTTAGGTTATCGTTTAATTTAGTTTCTATTAGTTTAGTTTAGGTCAGTTTAGGTTAGTTTAAGTTAGGTTAGTTTAGATTAGTTTACTTTAATTTAGTTTAATTTATAGTTTAGTTTATTTTAGTATATAGTTTAATTTAGTTTAGTTTAGTTTAGGTTAGGTTAGGTAAGTTTAATTTAGTTTATTTTGGTTTAGTTTAATTTATAGTTTATTTTATAGTTTTGTTTATAGTTTAGTTTAGTTTATAGTTTAATTTAGTTTAGATAAGTTTAGTTTAGTTTAATTTAGGTTAGGTTAGTTTAGTTTAGTTTAGGTTAGGTTAGGTTAGGTTAGGTTAGGTTAATTTATTTTAGTATAGTTTAGTTTAGTTTATTTTAGTTTAGTTTCTAGTTTAGTTTAGTTTATAGTTTTGTTTACAGTTTAGTTTAGTTTAGTTTAGTTTAGTTTAGTTTGGGTTAGGTTAGGTTAGGTTAGTTTAGTTTAGTTTAGTTTAGTTTATAGTTTAGTTTAGTTTAGTTTAGTTTACAGTTTAGTTTATCCTTTAGTTTATAGTGTAGTTTATAGTTTAGTTTAATTTAGTGTAGTTTAGTTTTGTTTAGTTTAGTATAGTTTTGTTTACTTTAGGTTAGGTGAGATTATGTTAGGTTAGGTTAGCTTACTTTAGTTTTGTTTAGTTTATGTTAGGTTAAGTTAGTTTAGTTTAGTTTAGTTTACAGTTTAGTGTATCCTTTAGTTTATAGTGTAGTTTATAGTTTAGTTTAGTTAAGTTTATAGTTTAATTTATAATTTAGTTTAGTTTAGTTTAATTTAGTTTACAGTAGGTTAGGTTTGGTTAGGTTAGTGTTGTTTAGTTTAGATTAGTTTAGCTGAATTTTTTTAGTTTAGTTTAGTTTAGGTTACGTTAGGTTAGTTTAGTTTAGTTTATTTTAGTGTTTGTTAGGTTAGGTTAGGTTAGTTTAGTTTAGTTTATTTTAGTTTATAGTTTATATTAGTTTAGTTTATAATTTATTTTAAAATTTAGTATACTTTAATTTATAGATTAGTTTATAGTTTAGTTAAAATTGTAGTTTAGTTTAGTTTAGTTTAGGTTAGGTTAGGGAAGGTTAGGTTAAATTAGGTTAGGTTAGTTTAGTTTAGTTTAGTTTATGTAAGGTTAGGTTAGGTTAGTTTAGTATAGTTTAGTTTACTTTTGTTTACAGTTTAGTTTAGTTTAGTTTATTGTTCAGTTTATAGTTTAGTTTAGTTTATTTTAGGTTGGGTTAGTTTAGTTTAGTTTAGGTTAGGTTAGGTTAGGTTAGTTAAGTTTAGTATGGTTTAGTTTAGTTCAGTTTAGTTTATAGTTTAGTTTATTTTATTTTATAGTTTAGTTTATAGTTTTGTTTAGTTTAGTTTAGTTTAGTTAGTTTAGGTTAGGTTAGGGTAGGTTAGAGTAGTTTAGTTTAGGTTAGGTGATGATAGGTTAGTGCAGTTTAATTTAATTTAGTTTAGTTTAGTTGAATTTAATTTAGTTTAGTTAGGTTAGTTTTGATAAGTTAGGTTGGTTTAGTTAGTTAGTTTTAGGTTAGGTTGGGTTAGTTTAATTCAGTTTATTATGGTTTAGTTTATAGTTTAATTTATAGGTTTGTTTATAGTTAATTTGGTTTAGTTTAGTTTAGGTTAGGTTAAATTATGTTAGGTTAGTTAATTTTAGTTTAGTTTAGGTTAGGTTAGGTTGGGTTAGGTTAGTGTAGTTTAATTTAATTTAGTTGAATTGAGTTTAGTTAAGTTTAGTTTAGGTTTCGTTAGGTTAGATCAGTTTAGTTAAGTTTAGTTTAGGTGAGGTTAGGTTAGGTTAGTTTACTTCTGTTAATTTATTTTAGTTTATACTTTAGTTTAGTTCAGTTTATAGTTTAGTTAATAGTTTAGTTTAACTTAGTGTAGTTTAATTTTGTTTAAGTTAGGTTAGTTTAGGTTAGTTTAGTTTAGTTTAGTTTTGTTTATAGTTTAGTTTAATTTAATTTATAATTTAGTTTATAGTTTAGTTTAGTTTACTTTGTAGTTTAATTTAGTTTAGTTTAGTTTAATTTAGTTTACTTTAGGTTAGGTTAGGTTAAGTTAGTTTAGTTTAGTATAGTTTAGTTTAGTTTAAAATATAGTGTCTTTAGTTTATAGTTTAGTTCATAGTTTGTTTAGTTTAGTTTAGTTTAGTTCAGGTTAGGTTAGAGTAGTTTAGTTTAGTTTAGGTTAGTTTAGGTTAGAATAGGTTAGGTTATTGTAGTTTAGTTTAGTTTAATTTAGTTGAATTTAATTTAGTTTTGTTTAGTTTAGTTTAGGTTAGGTTAGGGTATTTTAGTTTATAGTTTAATTTAGTTTAGTTTAGTTTATAGTGTAGTTTATACTTTAGATTATATTTTAGTTTAAAATTTAGTTTAGTTTAGTGTAGTTTAGATTGGTTTAATTTTTTTAGTTTAGTTTAAATTAGTTTCGTTTAGGTTAGGTTATGTTACATTAGGTTAGGTTAGGTAAGCTTAGTTTAGTTTAGTTTAGTTTAGGTTAGTTTAGGAAAAGTTAGTTTAGTTTAGTTTAGTTTAGTTTATTTTAGTTTATAATTTAGTTTAGTTTAGTTTATAATTTATTTTATAGTTTAGTATACGTTAATTTATAGTTTAGTTAATATTTTGGTTTAGTTTAGTTTAAGTTAGGTTAGGGAATGTTAGGTTAGGTTGGGTTAGTTTATTTTAGTTTAGTTTATGTAAGGTTAGGTTAGTTTGGTGTAGTTTAGTTTAGTTTAGTTTAGTTTATAGTTTAGTTTAGTTTAGTTTAGTTTATGGTTCAGTTTATACTTTAGTTTAGTTTAGTTTAGTTTAGGTTAGGTTGGGTTAGTTTAGTTTAGTTTAGGTTAGGTTAGGTTAAGTTAGGTTAGTTTAGTTTAGTATAGTTTAGTTTACTTTAGTTTAGTTTAGTTTAGTTTAGTTAGTTTAGTTTAGGTTAGGTTAGGTTAGGTTAGGTTAGAGTAGTTTAGTTTAGGTTAGGTTATGATAGGTTAGTGCAGTTGAAATTAATTTAGTTTTGTTTAGTTGAATTTAATTTATTTTAGTTAGGTCAGTTTAGGTAAGTTAGGTTAGTTTAGTTTAGTATAGGTTAGGTTAGGGTAGGTAAGTTTAATTCAGTATATGTTAGTTTAGTTCATAGTTTAATTTATAGTTTTGTTTATAGTTAATTTAGTTTGGTTTACTTTAGTTTAGGTTAAATTATGTTAGGTTAGTTTAGTTTAGTTTAGGTTAGGTTAGGTTGGGTTAAGTTAGTGTAGTTTCATTTAGTTTGGTTTATTTTACTTTAGTTTAATATGTGGTTCCGTTTAGTTTAGTTTTGTTTAATTTAGTTTAGTTTAGTTTAGGTTGGGTTATGTTAGATTAGGTTAGGTTAGGTTAGTTTGGCTAAGTTTAGTCTAGTTAAGTTTAGTTTAGTTTACACTTTAGTTTAGTTAAGTTTATAGTTTAGTTTAGTTTTGTTTATAGTTTAGTTTATAGTTTAGTATAGTTTAGTTTAATTTAGTTTAGCTAAGTTTAGTTTAGTTTATTTTAGTTTTGGGTAGGTTATTTTAGGTTAGGTTAGTTTAGTTTAGTTTAGGTTAGGTTAGGTTAGGTTAGGTTAGTTTAGATTAGTTTAGTTTAGTTTAGATTAGGTTAAGTAAGATTAGGTTAGTTTAGTTTTGTTTATAGTTTAGTTTAGTTTATAGTTTACTTTATAGTTTAGTTAGTTTAGTTTATAGTTTAATTTAGTTTAGTTTAGTTTAGTTTAGTTTAATTTAGGTTAATTTAGTTTAGTTTAGTTTAGGTTAGGTTAAGTTAGGTTAGGTTAAGTTAGTTTAGTTTAGTATAGTTTAGTTTAGTTTAAAATATAGTATCTTTAGTTTATAGTTTAGTTCATAGTTTTCTTTAGATTAGTTTAGTTTAGGTTAGGTTAGAGTAGTTTAGTTTAGTTTAGTTTAGTTAAGGTTAGATTAGGTTAGGTTAGGTTAATGTAATTTAGTTTAATTTTGTTTAGTTGAATTTAATTTAGTTTAGTTTAGGTTAGGTTAGGTTTGTTTAGGTTAGATTAGGTTAGGTTATGTTACATTAGGTTAGGTTAGGTTAGCTTAGTTTAGTTTAGTTTAGTTTCGGTTAGGTTGGGTTAGGTTAGGTTAGTTAAGTTTAGTTTAGTTTAGTTTAGTTAAGTATAGTTTAGTTTATAGTTTAGTTCAGTTTAGTTTATAGCTTAGTTTATACCTTAGTTTAGTTTAGTGTAGTTTAGTTTTGTTTAGGTTAGGTTAGGTTAGGTTAGGTTAGTTTAGTTTAATTTAGGTTAGGTTATGTTAGATTAGCTTAGGTTAGGTTAGTTTTGTTTAGTTTAGTCTAGTTAAGTTTAGTTTAGTTTATACTTTAGTTTAGTTTAGTTTATTTTATAGTTTAGTTTAGTTTTGTTTATAGTTTAGTTTGCAGTTTAGTATCGTTTAGTTTAATTTAATTTAGTTTAGGTTAGGTAACCTTAGGCTAGGTTAGGGTAGTTGAGTTTAGTTTATGTTAGGTTAGTTTAGATTAGTTTAGGTTATTTTATAGTTTAGTTTAGTTAGGTTTAGTTTAGTTTATATTTTAGTTTAGTTTAGTTTATCATTCAGTTTATAGTTTAGTTTAGAATATAGTTTAATTTATAGTTTAGTTTAATTTTTTGTAATTTAGTTTAGCTCTCTTTAGTTTCGTTTAGTTTACTTTAGTTTAGGGTATGTTTAAGTTAGGTTAGGTTAGGTTAGTTTAGTTTAGTTTAGGTTAGGTTGTGTTACCTTATGTTAGGTTAGGTTAGGTTAGGTTAAGTTAAGTTAGGTTAGCTTAGTTTAGAATGATTTGGTTTAGTATAATTTAGTTTATAGTTCAGTTTATTTGAGTTTATAGTTTAATTTAGTTTAGTTTAGTTTAATTTAGTTTAGTTTAGTTTAGTTTAGGTTAGTTTAGGTAAGTTTAATTTAGTTTAGTTTAGTTTAGTTAAGTTTAGTTTATAGTTTAGTTTGTAGTTTAGTTTAGTTTAGTTTAGTTTAGGTTAAGTTATGTTAGGTTTGTTTAGTTTAGTTTAGATTTGGTTAGGTTAGGTTAGGTTAGGTTAGGGTAGTTTAGTTTAGTTTAGTTGAATTTAGTTTAGTTTAGTTCAGTTTAGGTTAGATTAGTTTAGGTTACTTTATTTTAGTTTAGGTTAGGTTATGTTAGATTAGGTTAGGTTAGGTTAGTTTGGTTTAATTTAGTTTAGTTAAGTTTAGTATATTTTATATTTTAGTTTAGTTTAGTTTAGTTAATAGTGTAGTTTAGTTTAGTTTATACTTTAGTTTATAGTTTAGTATAGTTTAGTTTAGTTTAATTTTGGTTTAGTTTAGGGTAGGTTATGTTAGGTTAGGTTAGTTTAGTTCAGTTTAGTTTAGGTTAGGTTAGGTTAGGTTAGTTTAGTTTAGTTGAGTTTAATTTAGTTTAGTTTACATTATAGTTTAATTTATAGTTTAGTTTACTTTAGGTTAGATTTGGTTAGGTTAAGTAAGGTTAGGTTTGGTTAGGTTAGTTTAGTTTAGTTTAGTTTAGTTTTGTTTATGGTTTAGTTTAGTTTATAGTTTAGTTTAGAATTAAGTTTAATTTAGTTTATAGTTTAAGTTAGTTTAGTTTAGTTTAGTTTAGTTTATAGTTTAGTTTAGTTTAGTTTAATTTAGTGTTGTTTAGTTTGGTTTAGTTTAGTATAGTTTTGTTTACTTTAGGTTAGGTTGGATTATGTTAGATTTGGATAGCTTACTTTAGTTTAGTTTAGTTTAGGTTAGGTTAGGTTAGGTTAGGTTAGTTTAGTTTAGTTAACTTTGGTTTAGTTTAGTTTAGTTTACTTTATAGTTTAGTTTATAGATTAGTTTAGTTAAGTTTATAGTTTAATTTATAATTTAGTTTAGTTTAGTTTAGTTTAATTTAGTATAGAGTAGGTTAGGTAAGGTTAGTTTAGTTTAGTTTAGGTTAGGTTAGGTTAGGTTAATTTAGTTTAGTTGAGTTTAATTTAGTTTAGTTTAGTTTAGTTAATAGTTTAATTTATAGTTTAGTTTAGATTTTTTATAGTTTAGTTTAATTAATTTATAGTTTAATTTAGTTCATTTTAGTTTAATTTAGTTTAGTTTAGTTTGTAGTTTAGTTTAGTTTAGTTTAGGTTAAGTTATGTTAGGTTCATTTAGTTTAATTAAGTTTAGATTTGGTTAGGTTAGATTACGTTAGGGTAGTTAAGTTTAGTTTAGTTGAATTTAGGCTATAGTTTGATTTATAGTTTAGTTTAGTTTACTTTATAGTTTAGTTTAGTTAATTTATAGTTTATTTAACTTTAGTTTAGTTTAGTTTAACATAGTTTACTTTAGTTTATAGTATTGTTTATAGGTTAGTTTAGTTTAGTTTAGTTTAGTTTAGGTTATGTTAGGTTAGTTTAGTTTATTTTAGTTTAGTGTATGTTAGGTTAGGTTAGGTTAGTTTAGTTTAGTTTATTTTAGTTTATAGTTTATATTAGTATAGGTTATAATTTATTTTATAATTTAGTATACTTTAATTTATAGATTAATATACAGTTTAGTTAAAATTTTAGTTTAGTTTAGATTAGGATAGCTTAGGGAAGGTTAGGTTAGGTTAGGTTAGTTTAGTTTAATTTAGTTTATATAAGGTTAGATTAGGTTAGTTTAGTATAGTTTAGTTTACTTTTGTTTGCAGTTTAGTTTAGTTTATAGTTCAGTTTATAGTTTAGTTTAATTAAGTTAGGTTAGGTTAGTTTAGTTTAGTTTAGGTTAGGTTAGGTTAGGTTAGGATAGTTTAGTTTAGTATAGTTTACTTTAGTTTAATTTAGTTTATAGTTTAGTTTATTTTATTTTATAGTTTAGTTTATAGTTTTGTTTAGTTTAGTTTAGTTTAGTTTGTTTAGGTTAGGTTAGGTTAGGTTAGAGTAGTTTAATTTAATTTAATTGAATTAAGTTTAGTTAAGTTAAGTTTAGGTTACGTTAGGTTAGTTTAGTTCAGTTTAGGTGAGGTTAGGTTAGGTTAGTTTACTTCTGTTTAGTTTATTTTAGTTTAGTTTATTTGAATTTAATTTACTTTAGTTAAGTTAGTTTAGATAATTTAGGTTATTTTAGTTTACTTTAGTTTATGTAAGGTTATGTTAGGTTAGTTTAGTATAGTATAGTTTACTTTTGTTTGTATTTTAGTTTAGTTTAGTTTATAGTTCAGTTCATAGTTTAGTTTAGTTTAGTTTAGTTTAGGTTAGGTTGGGTTAGTTTAGTTTAGTATAAGTTAGGTTATATTAGGTAAGTTTAATTCAGTTTAGTTTAGTTTAGTTTATAGTTTAATTTATAGGTTTGTTTATAGTTAATTATTTTAGTTTAGTTTAATTTAGATTAAATTATATTAGGTTAGTTAAGTTTAGTTTAGTTTAGGTTAGGTTAGGTTGGGTTAGGTTAGTTCAGTTCTGTTTAGTTTATTTTAGTTTATAGTTTAGTTTGGTTTAGTTTATAGTTTAGTTTAATTTAGTGTAGTTTAATTTTGTTTAGGTTAGGTTAGGTTAATTTAGTTTAGTTTCGATTAGGTTATGTTAGATTAGGTTAGGTTATGTTAGTTTGGTTTAGTTTAGTCTAGTTAAGTGTAGTTTAGTTTATTTTATAGTTTAGTTTAGTTTTGTTTATAGTTTAGTTTGCAGTTTAGTATAGTTTAATTTAGTTTAATTTAGTTTAGGTTAAGTAAGTTTAGGTTAGGTTAGTTTAGTTTCGTTTAGTTTATGTTAGGTTAGGTTAGTTTAGGTTTGTTTAGTTTTGTTTATAGTTTAGTTTAATTTATTTTATAATTTAGTTTATAGTTTAGTTTAGTTTAGTTTGTAGTTTAATTTAGTTCAGTTTAGTTTAGTTTAGTTCATTTAGGTTAGGATAGGTTAGGTTAGGTTAGGTTAGGTTAGTTTAGTTTAGTTTAAAATATAGTATTTTTAGTTTATAGTTTAGTTCATAGTTTTGTTTAATTTAGTTTAGTTTAGTTTAGTTTAGGTTAGGTTAGAGTAGTTTAGTTTAGTTTAGTTTAGTTTAGGTTACAATAGGATAGGTTAGTGTAGTTTTGTTTAGTTTAGTTTAGTTGAATTTAATATAGATTTGTTTAGTTTAGTTTAGGTTAGGTTAGGTTAGTTTAGATTAGTATAGGTTAGGTTAAGTTAGGTTAGGGCAGTTTAGTTTATAGTTTATTTTAGTTTAGTTTAGTTTATAGTGTAGTTTATACTTTAGTTTATATTTTAGTTTATAGTATAGTTTAGTTTAGTGTAGTTTAGTTTGGTTTAGTTTTATTTAGTTTAGTTTAAAATAGTTTCGTTTAGGTTAGGTTAGGTTAGGTTAGGTTAGTTAAGTTCAGTTTATATTAGTGTAGTTAAGTTTAGTTTAGTTTATAGTTTAGTTCAGTTTAGTTTATAGCTTAGTTTATAGTTTAGTTTAGTTTATAGTTTAATTTATAGTTAAATTTATTTTAGTTTAGTTTAATTTAGTTTAGTTTAGTTTATTTTAGGGTATATTATGTTAAGTTAGGTTAGGTTAGTTTAGTTTAGTTTAGGTTAGGTTTCGCTAGGTTAAGTTAGGTTAGGTCAGTTTAGATTAGTTTAGTTTAGTTTAGGTTATAGTTTAGTTTACTTAGTTTATTATTTAATTTAGTGTAGTTTAGTTTATGGTTTCGTTTATAGTTTAGTTTGGTTTAGTTTAGTTTTTTTTAGTTTAGCTTGGATTAGTTTAGTTTGTCTTAGGTTAGGTTAGGTTAGGTGAGATTATTTTAATTTAGTTTAGTTTAATTTAGTTTAGTTTATAGTTTAGTTTAGTTTAGTTTATAGTTCAATTTATAGTTTAGTTGAGTTTAGTTTATAGTTTAGGTTATCGTTTAGTTTAGTTTAGGTTAGATTACGTTAGGTTAAGTTAGGTTAGGTTAGTTTAGATTAGTTTAGTTTAATTTAGTTTAGTTTATAGTTTAGTTTATTTTACTTTATAGTTTAATTTAGTTTAGTTTAGTTTAATTTAGGTTAGGTTACTTTTGTTTAGTTTAGTTTAGGTTAGGTTAGGTTAATTTACTTTAGTATTAATTATTTTAGTTTATTTTAGTTTAGTTTATAGTTTAGTTTACTTTATAGTTTAGTTTACAGTTTAGTTTAGTTTAGTTTAGTGTAGTTTAGTTTAGTTTAGTTTGGGTTAGGTTAGATTAGGTTAGTTTAATTTAGTTTATAGTTTACTTTAGTTTAGTTTACACTTTAGTTTATCCTTTAGTTTATAGTGTAGTTTATAGTTTAGTTTAATTTAGTGTGGTTTAGTTTGGTTTAGTTTAGTATAGTTTTGTTTACTTTAGGTTAGGTGAGATTATGTTAGGTTAGGTTAGCTTACTTTAGTTTAGTTTAGTTTAGTATAGGTTAGGTTAGGTTAGGTTAGTTTAGTTAACTTTGGTTTAGTTTAGTTTAGTTTAGTTTATAGTTTAGTTTATAGTTATCTTTAGTTTAGTTTATAGTTTAATTTATAATTTAGTTTAGTTTAGTTTAATTTAATTTAGTCTAGAGTAGTTTAGGTTAGTTTAGTTTAGTTTAGATTAGGTTAGGTTAGGTTAGGTTAATTTAGTTTAGTTAAGTTTAATTTAGTTTAGTTTAGTTTTGTTTATAGTTTAATTTATAGTTTAATTTAGTATAGTTTAGTTTATAGTTTTGTTTATAGTTTAGTTTGTAGTTTAGTTAATTTAGTTTAGTTTAGGTTAAGTTATGTTAGGTTCGTTTAGTTTAATTTAGTTTAGATTAGGTTACGTTAGATTAGGTTAGGGTAGTTAAGTTAATTTAGTTGAATTTAGTTTATAGTTTAATTTATAATTTAGTTTAGTTTTCTTTATAGTTTAGTTTAGTTAATTTATAGTTTAATTTACTTTAGTTTAGTCTAGTTTAATTTAGTTTACTTTAGTTTATAGTTTTGTTTATAGTTTAGTTTAGTTTAGCTTAGTTTAGTTTAGGTTAATTTATGTTAGGTTAGTTTAGTTTAGTTTAGTTTAGGTTCGGTTGGGTTAGTTTAGTTTAGTTTAGGTTAGGTTAGGTTAAGTTAGGTTAGTTTAATTTAGTTTAGTTTATTTTAATTTTTGTTTAGTTTAGTTTATATTTTAGTTTATAATTTAGTTTAATTTAGTTTATAGTTTAATATAATTTAGTTTAGTTTAGTTTAATTTTGGTTAATTTAGTTTAGTTTAGATTAGGTTAGGTTACGCGCGGTTAGTTTAGTTTAGTATAGTATAGTTTAGTATAAAATATAGTATTTTTAGTTTATATTTTAGTTCATAGTTTTGTTTAGTTTAGTATAGTTTAGTTTAGTTTAGGTTAGGTTGGAGTAGTTTAGTTTAGTTTAGTTTAATTTAGGTTAGATTAGTTTAGGTTAGTGTAGTTTAGTTTAGTTTAGTTTAGTTGAATTTAATTTAGTTTAGTTTAGTTTAGTTTAGTATAGGTTAGGTTACGTTACGTTAGGTTAGTTTAGTTAAGTTTAGTTTAGTTTATTTTATAGTTTAGTTTAGTTTATAGTTTAATTTATACTTTAGTTTATATTTTAGTTTATAATTTAGTTTAGTTTAGTGTAGTTTAGTTTGGTTTAATTTTGTTTAGTTTAGTTTAGTTTAGTTTCGTTTAGGTTAGGTTATGTTAGATTAGGTTAGGTGTGGTAGGCTTAGTTTAGTTTAGTTTAGTTTAGGTTCGGTTAGTTAAATTTAGTTTAGTTTAGTTTAGTTAAGATTAGTTTAGTTTATAGTTTAGTTCAGTTTGGTTTATAGCTAACTTTATAGTTTAGTTTAGACTAGTTTATAGTTTAATTTATAGTTAAGTTTAGTTTATTTTAGTTTAATTTAGATTAGCTTAGTTGAGTTTAGTTTAAATTAGTTCATTTTAGGGTAGCTTATGTTCGGTTTGGTTAGGTTAGTTAAGTTTATAGTTTAATTTATAGTTTAGTTTGGTTTATAGTTTAGTTTATAGTTTAGTTTAGTTTAGTAAATAATAGTTTAGTTTAGTTTAGTTAAGGTTAGGTTAGGTTAGGTTAATTTAGTTTAGTTGAGTTTAATTTAGTATAGTTTAGTTTAGTTTATAATTTAATTTATAGTTTAATTTAGTTTAGTTTAGTTTAATTTGGTTTAGTTTAGTTTATAGTTTTGTTTATAGTTTAGTTTGTAGTTTAGTAAATTTAGTTTAGTTTAGGTTAAGTTATGTTAGGTTGGTTTAGTTTAATTTAGTTTAGATTAGGTTACGTTAGATTAGGTTAGGGTAGTTAAGTTTAGTTTAGTTGAATTTAGTTTATAGTTTAATTTATACTTTAGTTTAGTTTACCTTATAGTTTAGTTTAGTTAATTTATAGTTTAATTTACTTTAGTTTAGTCTAGTTTAATTTAGTTTACTTTAGTTTATAGTTTAGTTAATTTAGCTTAGTTTAGTTTAGGTTAATTTATGTTAGGTTATTTTAGTTTAGTTTAGTTTAGGTTAGGTTGGGTTAGTTTAGTTTAGTTTAGGTTAGGTTAGGTTAAGTTAGGTTAGTTTAGTTTAGTATAGTTTAGTTTAGTTTAGTTTATAGTTTATTTTATTTTATTTCATAGTTTAGTTTATAGTTTTGTTTAGTTTAGTTAGTTTAGGTTAGGTTAGGATAGGTTAGAGCAGTTTAGGTTAGGTTAGGATATGATAGGTTAGTGCAGTTTAATTTAATTTAGTTTAGTTTAGTTGAATTTAATTTATTTTAGTTAGGTCAGTTCAGGTAAGTTAGGTTAGTTTAGTTTAGTATTGGTTAGGTTAGGTAAGTTTAATTCAGTATAGTTTAGTTTAGTTTATAGTTTAATTTATAGTTTTGTTTATAGTTAATTAAGTTTAGTTTATTGAGTTTAGTTTAGTTTAGTTGAGTTTAGTTTAGTTTAGTTTAGTTTAGGTTAGGTTAGGTTAGATTAGTTTAGTTTAGGATAGGTTACGTTAGATTAGGTTAGTTTAGTTTAGTATAATTTAGTTTAGTTTAAAATATAGTATCTTTAGTTTATAGTTTAGTTCATTGTTTTGTTTAGTTTAGTTTAGTGTAGGTTAGGTTAGAGTAGTTTAGTTTAGTTTAGTTTAGTTGAATTTAATTTAGTTATGTTTAGTTTAGTTTAGGTTAGGTTATTTTAGTTTAGTTTAGTATAGGTTAGGTTAATTTAGGTTATCCTAATTTAGTTTTGTTTACTTTAGTTTAGTTTATTTTATAGTTTAGTTAAGTTTTTTTATTGTTTAATTTATAATTTAGTTGTGTTTAGTTTAGTTTAATTTAGTTTAGGTTGGGTTAGGTTAGTTTCATTTAGTTCAGTTTAATTTACTTTAATTTAGTTTATATTTTAATTTATTGTTTAGTTTAGTTTACTTTATAGTTTAGTTTAGTTAATTTATAGTTTAATTTAGTTTAGTTTAGTTTAGTTTAGTTCAGGTTAAGTTATGTTAGGTTAGTTTAGTTTAGTTTAGTTTAGTTAAGGTTCGGTTAGGTTAGGTTAGGTAAGTTGAATTTAGTTCAGTTTAGTTTAGTTAAGTTTAGTTTAGTTTAATTTAGTTTAGCTTTGGGTAGGTTATGTTAGGTTAGGTTTGGTTAGTTTAGTTTAGTTTAGGTTAGGTTAGGTTAGGTTAGGTTAGGTTAATTTAGTTTAATTGAGTTTAATTTAGTTTAGATTAGGTTAAGTAAGATTAGGTTAGGTTAGGTTAGGTTAGTTTAGTTTTGTTTATAGTTTAGTTTAGTTTAGTTTATAGTTTAGTTTATATATTAGTTAGTTTAGTTTAATGTTTAATTTAGTTTAGTTTAGTTTAGTTCAGTTTAGTTTAATTTAGGTTAATTTAGTTTAGTTTAGTTTAGTTTAGTTTAGGTTAGGTTAAGTTAGGTTAGGGTAGGTTAGTTTAGTTTAGTATGGTTTAGTTTAGTTTAAAATATAGTATTTTTAGTTTATAGTTTAGTTAATAGTTTTCTTTAGATTAGTTTAGTTTAGCTTAGGTTAGAGGAGTTTAGTTTAGTTTTGTTTAGGTTAGATTAGGTTAGGTTAATGTAGTTCAGTTTAATTTAGTTTAGTTGAATTTAATTTAGTTTAGTTTAGTTTAGGTTAGGTTAGGTTTATTTAGGTTAGATAAGGTTAGGTTAGTGTAGTTTAGTATAGTTTAGTTTAGTTTGTAGTTTAGTATAGTTTAGTGTAGTTTAGTTTGCTTTAGTAACTGTTAGGCTAGGTTAGTTCAGTTTCGTTTAGGTTAGGTTATGTTAGATTAGGTTAGGTTAGGTTAGCTTAGTTTAGTTTAGTTTAGTTTCGGTTAGGTTGGGTTAGGTTAGGTTACTGAAGTTTAGTTTAGTTTAGTTTAGTTAAGTATAGTTTAGTTTATAGTTTAGTTCAGTTTAGTTTATAGCTTAGTTTATAGCTTAGTTTAGTTCATAGTTTAATTTATATTTAAGTTTAGTTTAGTTTAATTTAGTTTAGCTTAGTTTAGTTTAGTTTAGTTTAGGGTAGCTTATGTTAGGTTAGGTTAGGTTAGTATAGTTTATAGTTTAATTTATAGTTTACTTTAGTTTATAGTTTAGTTTATAATAGTTTATTTTAGTTTAGTTTAGGTTAGGTTAGGCTAGGTTAAGTTATGTTAGGTTAGTTTAGATAAGTTTAGTTTAGTTTAGTTTATAGTTTAGTATACTTTAGTTTATTATTTAATTTAGTTTAGTTTAGTTTATAGTTTCGTTTATTATTTAGTAAGTTTAATTTAGTTTAATTTAGTTTACCTTAGATTAGTTTAGTTAGCTTTAGGTTAGGTTAGGTTAGGTGAGGTTAGTTTAGTATAGTTTAGTTTAATTTAGTTTAATTCAGTTTATAGTTTAGTTTAGTTTATAGTTCAATTTATTGTTTAGTTTAGTTTAGTTTATAGTTTAGTTTATCGTTTAGTTTAGTTTAGTTTAGTATAGTTTAGTTTAGTTTAGGTTAGAGTAGGTTAGTTTAGATTAGTTTAGTTTAGCGCAGTTTAGGTTAGGTTAATTTAGGTTATTTTGTTTAGTTTAGTTTAGTTTAGTTTATAGTTTAGTTTAGTTTATAGTTTAGTTTATAGTTTAGTTTAGATTAGTGTAGTTTAGTTTGGTTTAGTTTATTTTAGTTTAGTGTAGTTTAGTTTCGTTTAGCTTAGGTTATGTTATATTAGGTTAGCTTTGCTTTGCTTAGTATACCCTAGTTTAGATTAGGATAGGTAAGGTTAGAATAGGTTAGTTAAATTTAGTTTAGTTTAGTAAAGTTAGGTTTAGTTTAGTTTATAGTTTAGTTTAGTTTAGTTTATAGTTTAGATTATAATTTAATTTATAGTTTAGTTTAGTTTAGTTTAGTTTAGTGTAATTTAGTTTCGCTTTCTTTAGTTTCGTTTAGAATACTTTAGTTTAGGATATGTTAGGTTAGGTTAGTTTAGTTTAGTTTAGTTTAATTTAGTTTAGTTTAAAATATAGTATCTTTAGTTATTAGTTTAGTTCATAGTTTAGTTTAGTTTAGTTTAGGTTAGAATAGGTTATATCAGTGTAGTTTAATTTAGTTTAGTTTAGTTGAATTTAATTTAGTTTTCTTCAGTTTAGTTTAGGTTAGGTTATTTTAGTTTAGTTTAGTATAGGTTAGGTTAATTTAGGTTATCTTAGTTTAGTTTATAGTTTAGTTTAGTTTACTTTATAGTGTAGTTTATACTTTAGTTTACATTTTAGTTTATAGTTTAGTTTAGTTTAGTGTAGATTAGTTTGGTTTAGTTTTGTTTAGTTTAGTTTAAATTAGTTTCGTTTAGGTTAGGTTATGTTAGATTAGGTTAGGATAGGTAAGCTTAGTTTAGTTTAGTTTAGTTTAGTTTAGTTTAGTTTAGGTTAGGTTAGGTTAGGTTAGGTAGGTTAAGTACAGTTTAGTTTAGTTTAGTTAAGTTTCGTTTAGTTTATAGTTTAGTTCAGTTTAGTTTATAGCTTAGTTTATAGTTTAGTTT
Source organism: Metallyticus violacea (assembly GCA_030762175.1). Classification (NCBI taxonomy): domain Eukaryota; kingdom Metazoa; phylum Arthropoda; class Insecta; order Mantodea; family Metallyticidae; genus Metallyticus; species Metallyticus violacea. The sequence goes on along the minus strand of CM060835.1, from coordinate 96,297,364 downwards.
AGTTTATAGTTTAGTTTAATTTATAGTTTAAATTATAGTTAAGTTTAGTTTAGTTTAGTTTAATTTAGTTTAGTTTAGTTTATTTTAGGGTAGCTTATGTTAGGTTAGGTTAGTTTATAGTTTAATTTATAGTTTAGTTTAGTTTATAGTTTAGTTTATAGTTTAGTTTAGTTTATAATATTTTAGTTTAGGTTAGGTTAGGTTGGTTTAGTTTAGTTTAGTTTAGATTAGGTTAAACTAGGTTAAGTTAGGTTAGGTTAGTTTAGATTAGTTTAGTTTAATTTAGTTTATAGTTTAGTTCAGTTTAGTTTAGAGCTTAGTTTATAGTTTAGTTTAGTTTAGTTTAAAGTTAAATTTATAGTTAAGTTTAGTTTAGTTTAATTTAGTTTAGCTTACTTTAGTTTATAGTTTAGTTTACTTGATTTTATTATTTAATTTAGTTTTGTTTAGTTTATAGTTTCGTTTATAGTTTAGTTTGGTTTAGTTTAGTTTAATTTAGTTTAGCTTAGATTAGTTTAGTTTGTTTTAGGTTAGGTTAAGTTAGGTGAGGTTAGTTTAATTTAGATGAGTTTAATTTAGTTTAGTTTAGTTTATAGTTTAGTTTAGTTTACTTTAGTTTATAGTTCAATTTATAGTTTAGTTTAATTTATATTTTAGTTTATAGTTTGGTTTATAGTTTAGTTTAGTTTACTTTATAGTTTGATTTAGTTTAGTTTAGTTTAATTTAGGTTAGGTTAGTTTAGTTTAGTTTAGGTTAGGTTAGGTTAGGTTAATTTAGTTTAGTATAGTTTGGTTTATTTTAGTTTAGTTTATAGTTTAGTTTTCAGCTTTGTTTAGTTTAGTTTAGTTTGGTTTTTAGTTTAGTTAATTTAGTTTACAGTTTAGTTTATCCTTTAGTTTATAGTTTAGTTTATAGCTTAGTTTAATTTACTTTAGTTTAGTTAGGTTTAGTTTAGTTTATAGTTTAGTTTAGTTCAGTTTATAATTCATTTTATAAATTAGTTAATTTATAGTTTAATTTATAGTTTAGTTTAGTTTTGTGTAATTTAGTTTAGCTTTCTTTAGTTTCGTTTAGTTTACTTTAGTTTAGTGTATGCTTAAGTTAGGTTAGGTTAGGTTTGTTTAGTTTAGTTTAGTTTAGGTTAGGTTACCTTATGTTAGGTTAGGATAGGTTAGGTTAAGTTAAGTTAGGTTAGGTTAGTTTAGAATAATTTATTTTAGTATAATTTAGTTTATAGTTTAATTTAGTTTAGTTTAGTTTAATTTGATTTAATTTAGTTTAGGTTAGGTTAGGTAAGTTTAATTTAGTTTAAGTTAGTTTAGTTAATTTTAGTTAATAGTTTAGTTCATAGTTTAGTTTGTAGTTTAGTTTAGTTTAGTTTAGGTTAAGTTATGCTAGGTTCGTTTAGTTTAGTTTAGATTAGGTTAGGTTAGGTTAGGTTAGGTTAGGGTAGTTTAGTTTAGTTTAGTTGAATTTAGTTTAGTTTAGTTCAGTATATGTTACATTAGGTTAGGTTACTTTGTTTTAGTTTAGGTTAGGTTATGTTAGATTAGGTTAGGTTAGGTCAGCTTGGTTTAGTTGAGTTTAGTTAAGTTTAGTATATTTTATACTTTAGTTTAGTTTATTTAGCTAATAGTGTAGTTTAGTTTAGTTTATACTTTAGTTTATAGTTTAGTATAGTTTGTTTAGTTTAATTTTGGTTTAGTTTAGGGTAGGTTATGTTAGGTTAGGTTAGTTTAGTTCAGTTTAGTTTAGGATAGGTTAGGTTAGGTTAGTTTAGTTTAGTTGAGTTTAATTTAGTTTAGTTTAGTTTATAGTTTATATTAGTTTAGTTTATAGTTTAATTTATAATTTAGTTTACTTTAAGTTAGATTAGGTTAGGTTATGTTAGGTTAGTTTAGTTAATTTAGTTTAGTTTATGTTAGGTTAGGTTAGTTTAGTTTTGTTTAGTTTTGTTTATAGTTTAGTTTATAGTTTAGTTTAATTTAGTTTATAGTTTAATTTAGTTTAGTTTAGTTTAGTTTAATTTAGGTTAATTTAGTGTATTTAATTTAGTTTAGGTTAGGTTGGGTTAGCTTAGTTTAGTTTGGTATAGTTAAGTTTAGTATAAAATATAGTATCTTTAGTCTATAGTATAGTTCATAGTTTTGTTTAGTTTAGTTTAGTTTAGTTTAGGTTAGGTTATAGTAGTTTAGTTAGATTATTTTAGATTGGGTTAGATTAAGTTAGGTTAGTGTAGTTTAGTTTAGTTTAGTTTAGTTGAATTTAATTTAGTTTATTTAGTTTAGTTTAGTATAGGTTAGGTTATGTTAGATTAGGTTAGGTTAGTTTAGTTTAGTTTATGTTGGGTTATGATAGATTAGGTTAGGTTAGGTTAGTTTGGCTTAGTTTAGTCTACTTAAGTTTAGTTTAGTTTAGTTTAGTTTATAGTTTAGTTTAGTTTTGTTTATAGTTTAGTTTATAGTTTAGTATAGAGTAGTTTAGTTTAATTAATTTAGCTAAGTTTAGTTTAGTTTAGTTGGTTTTATTTAATTTTGGGTAGGTTATGTTAGGTTAGGTTAGGTTAGTTTAGTTTAGTTTAGGTTTGGTTAGGTTAGGTTAGGTTAGTTTAGTTTAGTTGAGTTTAGTTTAGTTTAAATTAGGTTAAGTAAGATTAGGTTAGGTTAGGTTAGGTTAGTTTAGTTTTGTTTTTAGTTTAGTTTAGTTTAGTTTAGTTTAATTTAGGTTAATTTAGTTTAGTTTAGTTTAGTTTAGGTTAGGTTAAGTTAGGTTAGGTTAGGTTAGTTTAGTTTAGTATAGTTTAGTTTATTTTAAAATATAGTATCTTTAGTTTATAGTTTAGTTCATAGTTTTCTTTAGGTTAGGTTAGAGTACTTTAGTTTAGTTTAGTTTAGTTTAGTTTAGGTTAGATTAGGTTAGGTTAGTGTAGTTTAGTTTAATTTAATTTAGTTGAATTTAATTTAGTTTAGTTTAGTTTAGTTTAGGTTGGGTTAGGTTTGTTTAGGTTAGATTAGGTTAGGTTAGTGTAGTTTAGTTTAGTTTAGTTTATAGTTTAGTTTAGTTTAGTGTAGTTTAGTTTGGTTGAGTTTTGTTTAGTTTAGTTTAGTTCAGTATCGTTTACGTTAGGTTACGTTAGGTTAGGTTAGGTTAGGTTAGCTTAGTTTAGTTTAGTTTAGTTTCGGTTAGGTTAGGTTAGGTTAGTTAAGTTTAGTTTAGTTTATAGTTTAGTTCAGTTTATTTTATAGCTTAGTTTATAGCTTAGTTTAGTTCATAGTTTAATTAATATTTAAGTTTGGTTTAGTTTAATCTGGTTTTGCTTAGTTTCGTTTAGTTTAGTTTATTTTAGGGTAGCTTACGTTAGGTTAGGTTAGTTTAGTATAGTTATAGTTTAATTTATAGTTTAATTTAGTTTATAGTTTAGTTTAGTTTATAATAGTTTAGTTTACTTTAGTTTAGGTTAGGATAGTTGAGTTTAGTTTAGTTTAGGGTAGCTTACGTTAGGTTAGGTTAGGTTAGTATAGTTATAGTTTAATTTATGGTTTAATTTAGTTTATAGTTTAGTTTAGTTTAGTTTATAATAGTTTAGTTTACTTTAGTTTAGGTTAGGATAGTTGAGTTTAGTTTAGTTTAGGTTAGGTTAGGCTCGGTTAAGTTATGTTAGGTTAGTTTATATTAGTTTAGTTTAGTTTAGTTTATAGTTTAGTTTACTTTAGTTTATTATTTAATTTAGTGTATTTTAGTTTATAGTTTCGTTTATAGTTTAGTTTGGTTTAGTTTACTTTTTTTTAGTTTAGTTTAAATTAGTTTAGTTTGTCTTAGGTTAGGTTAAGTTAAGTGAGATTAGTTTAATTTAGTTGAGTTTAATGTAGTTTATAGTTTAATTTACTTTAGTTTATAGTTCAATTTATAGTTTAGTTTAGTTTAGTTTAGGTTACGTTAAGTTAGTTTAGTTTAGTTTAGTTTAGTGTTTGTTAGGTTAGGTTAGGTTAGTTTAGTTTATTTTATTTTAGTTTATAGTTCATATTAGTTAAGTTTATAATTTATTTTATAATTTAGTATACTTTAATTTATAGTATAGTTTATAGTTTAGTTAAAATTGTAGTTTAGTTTAGTTCAGGTTAGGTTAGGGAAGGTTAGGTTAAATTAGGTTAGGTTAGTTTAGTTTAGTTTAGTTTATGTAAGGTTAGGTTAGGTTAGTTTAGTATAGTTTAGTTTACTTTTGTTTACTGTTTCGTTTAGTTTATAGTTCAGTTTATAGTTTAATTTGGTTTATTTTAGGTTAGGTTATTTTAGTTTAGTATGGTTTAGTTTAGTTTAGTTTAGTTTATAGTTTAGTTTATTTTATTTTATAGTTTAGTTTATAGTTTTGTTTAGTTTAGTTTAGTTTAGTTTAGTTAGTTTAGGTTAGGTTAGGTTAGGTTAGAGTAGTTTAGTTTAGGTTAGGTGATGATAGGTTAGTGCAGTTTAATTTAAAATAATTTAGTTTAGTTGAATTTAATTTAGTTTAGTTAGGTTAGTTTAGATAAATTAGGTTAGTTTATTTAGTTCATTTTAGGTTAGGTTGGGTTAGTTTAGTTTAGTATAGGTTAGGTTAGGTTAGGTTAGGTAAGTTTAATTCAGTTTAGTTTGGTTTAGTTTGTAGTTTAATTTATAGGTTTGTTTATAGTTAATTTAGTTTAGTTTAGTTTAGGTTAGGTTAAATTATGTTAGGTTAGTTAATTTTAGTTTAGTTTAGGTTAGGTTAGGTTAGGTTAGGTTGGGTTAGGTTAGTGTAGTTTAATTTAATTTAGTTGAATTGAGCTTAGTTAAGTTTAGTTTAGGTTACGTTAGGTTAGTTTAGTTTAGTTTAGTTTAGGTGAGGTTAGGTTAGGTTAGTTTAGTTCTGTTAATTTATTTTAGTTTATACATTAGTTTATTTTAGTTTATAGTTTAGTTAATAGTTTAGTTTAATTTAGTGTAGTTTAATTTTGTTTAAGTTAGGTTAGGTTAGGTTAGTTTAGTTTAGTTTAGGTTAGGTTATGTTAGATTAGGTTAGGTTAGTTTGGTTTAGTTTAGTCTAGTTAAGTTTAGTTTAGTTTATTTTATAGTTTAGTTTATTTTAAATTAGTTTAGGTTAAGTAAGGGTAGGTTAGGTTAGTTTAGTTTAGTTTAGTTTATGTTAGGTTAATTTAGTTTAGTTTAGTTTAGTTTTGTTTATAGTTTAGTTTAATTTATTTTATAATTTAGTTTATAGTTTAGTTTAGTTTACTTTGTAGTTTAATTTAGATTAGTTTAGTTTACTTTAGGTTAGGTTAGGTTAGGTTAGTTTAGTTTAGTATAGTTTAGTTTAGTTTAAAATATAGTGTCTTTAGTTTATAGTTTAGTTCATAGATTTGTTTAGTTTAGTTTAGTTTAGTTCAGGTTAGGTTAGAGTAGTTTAGTTTAGTTTAGGTTAGTTTAGGTTAGAATAGGTTAGGTTAGTGTAGTTTAGTTTAGTTTAGTTGAATTTAATTTAGTTTTGTTTAGATTAGTTTAGGTTAGGTTGGGTTAGTTTAGTTTAGTTAAGGTTAGGTTAGGTTAAGTTAGGTTAGTTTAGTTTAGTATAGTTTAGTTTACTTTAGTTTAGTTTATAGTTTGGTTTATTTTATTTTATAGTTTAGTTTATAGTTTTGTTTAGTTTAGTTTAGTTTAGTTTAGTTAGTTTAGGTTAGGTTAGGTTAGGTTAGGTTAGAGTAGTTAAGTTTAGGTTAAATTGTGATTGGTTAGTGCAGTTGAAATTAATTTAGTTTAGTTTAGTTGAATTTAATTTATTTTAGTTAGGTCAGTTTAGGTAAGTTAGGTTAGTTAATTTAGTATAGGTTAGGTTAGGTTAGGTTAGGTAAGTTAATTCAGTATAGTTTAGTTTAGTTTATAGTTTAATTTATAGTTTTGTTTATAGTTAATTTAGTTCGGTTTACTTTATTTTAGGTTAAATTATTTTAGGTTAGTTTAGTTTAGTTTAGTTTAGGTTAGGTTAGGTTGGGTTAAGTTAGTGTAGTTTCATTTAGTTTGGTTTATTTTAGTTTAGTTTAATATGTGGTTCCGTTTAGTTTAGTTTTGTTGAATTTAGTTTAGTTTATAGTTTAGTTGAGTTTAGGTTAGTTTAGTTGAGTTTAGTTAAGTTTAGTTTAGTTTACTTTAGATTAGGCTAGGATAGGTTAGGTTAGATTAGTTTAGTTTAGGATAGGTTATGTTACATTAGGTTAGGTTAGGTTAGTTTGGTTTAGTTTAGTCTAGTTAAGTTTAGTTTAGTTTGTACTTTAGTTCAGTTTAGTTTATTTTATAGTTTAGTTAAGTTTTGTTTATAGTTTAGTATAGTTTAGTTTAGTTTAATTTACCTTAGCTATGTTTAGTTTATTTAGTTTAGTTTAGTTTATAGTTTAATTTATAATTTAGTTTAGTTTAGTTTAGTTTAAATTAGTTTAGGTTAGGTTAGGTTAGTTTAATTTAGTTGAGTTTAATTTAGTTTAGTTTAGTTTATAGTTTAATTTATAGTTTATTTTAGTTTATTGTATAGTTTAGTTTAGTTAATTTATAGTTTAATTGAGTTTAGTTTAGTTTAGTTTAATTTAGTTTCGTTTAGTTTATAGGTTTGTTTATAGTTTAGCTTAGTTTAGTTTAGTTTAGGTTAAATTATGTTAGGTTAGTTTAGTTTAGTTCAGTTTAGGTTCGGTTAGGTTAGGTTAGGTAAGTTTAATTTAGTTCATTTTAGTTTAGTTAAGTTTAGTTTATAGTTTAGTTTGTAATATATTTTACGTTAAGTTATGTTAGGGTCGTTTAGTTTAATTTAGTTTAGATTAGGTTAGGTTAGGTTAGGTTAGGGTAGTTAAGTTTAGTTTAGTTGAATTTAGTTTAGTTTAGTTCAGTTTAGGTTACGTTAGGTTAGTTTAGTTTAGTTTAGTTTAGGTTAGGTTAGGTTATATTAAGTTAGTTTAGTTTAGTTTAGCTTATTTTAGTTTAGCTTATAGTTTAGTTGAGCTTAGGTTAGTTTAGTTGAGTTTAGTTTAGTTTATTTTAGATTAGGTTAGGTTAGGTTAGTTTAGTTTAGTTTAGGTTGGGTTATGTTAGATTAGGTTAGGTTAGGTTTGTTTGGCTAAGTTTAGTCTAGTTAAGTTTAGTTTAGTTTATACTTTAGTTTAGTTTAGTTTATAGTTTAGTTTAGTTTTGTTTATAGTTTAGTTTATAGTTTAGTATAGTTTAGTTTAGTTTAATTTAGTTTAGCTAAGTTTAGTTTAGTTTATTTTAGTTTTTGGTAGGTTATGTTAGGTTAGGTTAGTTTAGTTTAGTTTAGGTTAGGTTAGGTTAGGTTAGGTTAGTTTAGTTTAATTGAGTTTAGTTTAGTTTAGATTAGGTTAAGTAAGATTAGGTTAGGTTAGGTTAGGTTAGTTTAGTTTTGTTTATAGTTTAGTTTAGTTTAGTTTATAGTTTACTTTATAGTTTAGTTAGTTTAATTTATAGTTTAATTTAGTTTAGTTTAGTTTAGTTTAGTTTAATTTAGGTTAATTTAGTTTAGTTTAGTTTAGGTTAGGTTAAGTTAATTAGGTTAGGTTAGTTTAGTTTAGTATAGTTTAGTTTAGTTTAAAATATAGTATCTTTAGTTTATAGTTTAGTTCATAGTTTTCTTTAGATTAGTTTAGTTTAGGTTAGGTTAGAGTAGTTTAGTTTAGTTTAGTTTAGTTAAGGTTAGATTAGGTTAGGTTAATGTAGTTTAGTTTAATTTAGTTTAGTTGAATTTAATTTAGTTTAGTTTAGGTTAGGTTAGGTTTGTTTAGTTTAGATTAGGTTAGGTTATGTTACATTAGGTTAGGTTATGTTAGGTTAGTTTAGTTTAGTTTAGTTTCGGTTAGGTTTGGTTAGGTTAGGTTAGTTAAGTTTAGTTTAGTTTAGTTTAGTTAAGTATAGTTTAGTTTATAGTTTAGTTCAGTTTAGTTTATAGCTTAGTTTATAGCTTAGTTTAGTTTAGTTTAGTAGTTTAGTTTTGTTTAGGTTAGGTTAGGTTAGGTTAGTTTAATTTAATTAAGGTTAGGTTATGATAGATTAGGTTAGGTTAGGTTAGTTTGGTTTAGTTTAGTCTAGTTAAGTTTAGTTTAGTTAATACTTTAGTTTAGTTTAGTTTATTTTATAGTTTAGTTTAGTTTTGTTTATAGTTTAGTTTGCAGTTTAGTATCGTTTAGTTTAATTTAATTTAGTTTAGGTTAACTAACGTTATGGTAGGTTAGGTTAGTTGAGTTTCGTTTATGTTAGGTTAGGTTAGTTTAGATTAGCTTAGGTTATTTTATAGTTTAGTTTATTTAGGTTTAGTTTAGTTTATAGTTTACTTTAGTTTAGGGTATGTTTAAGTTAGGTTAGGTTAGGTTAGTTTAGTTTAGTTTAGGTTAGGTTGTGTTACCTTATGTTAGGTTAGGTTAGGTTAGGTTAAGTTAAGTTAGGTTAGCTTAGTTTAGAATAATTTAGTTTAATATAATTTAGTTTATAGTTTAGTTTAGTTTAGTTTATAGTTTAATTTAGTTTAGTTTAGTTTAATTTAATTTAGTTTAGTTTAGTTTAGGTTAGTTTAGGTAAGTTTAATTTAGTTTAGTTTAGTTTAGATAAGTTTAGTTTTAGTTTAGTTTATAGTTTAGTTTGTAGTTTAGTTTAGTTTAGTTTAGTTTAGGTTAAGTTATGTTAGGTTCGTTTAGTTTAGTTTAGATTAGGTTAGGTTAGGTTAGGTTAGGTTAGGGTATTTTAGTTTAGTTTAGTTGAATTTAGTTTAGTTTTGTTCAGTTTAGGTTAGATTAGTTTAGGTTACTTTATTTTAGTTTAGGTTAGGTTATGTTAGATTAGGTTAGGTTAGGTTAGTTTGGTTTAATTTAGTTTAGTTAAGTTTAGTATATTTTATACTTTAGTTTAGTTTAGTTTAGTTAATAGTTTAGTTTAGTTTAGTTTATACTTTAGTTTATAGTTTAGTATAGTTTAGTTTAGTTTAATTTTGGTTTAGTTTAGGGTAGGTTATGTTAGGTAAGGTTAGTTTAGTTCAGTTTAGTTTAGGTTAGGTTAGGTTAGGTTAGTTTAGTTTAGTTGAGTTTAATTTAGTTTAGTTTAGTTTATAGTTTATTTTAGTTTAGTTTATAGTTTAATTTATAGTTCAGTTTACTTTAGGTTAGATTAGGTTAGGTAAAGTAAGGTTAGGTTAGGTTAGGTTAGTTTAGTTTAGTTTAGTTTATGTTAGGTTAGGTTAGTTTAGTTTAGTTTAGTTTTGTTTATAGTTTAGTTTAGTTTATAGTTTAGTTTAGAATTTAGTTTAATTTAGTTTATAGTTTAGGTTAGTTTAGTTTAGTTTAGTTTAATTTAGGTTAATTTAGTTTATTTAATTTAGTTTAGGTTAGGTTGGGTTGGGTTAGCTTAGTTTAGTTTAGTATAGTTAAGTTTAGTATAAAATATAGTATCTTTAGTCTATAGTATAGTTCATAGTTTTGTTTAGTTTAGTTTAGTTTAGTTTAGGTTAGGTTATAGTAGTTTAGTTAGATTATTTTAGATTGGGTTATATTAAGTTAGGTTAGTGTAGTTTAGTTTAGTTTAGTTGAATTTAATTTAGTTTATTTAGTTTAGTTTAGTATAGGTTAGGTAATGTTAGGTTAGGTTAGGTTAGTTTAGTTTAGTTTATGTTGGGTTATGTTAGATTAGGTTAGGTTAGGTTAGTTTGGCTTAGTTTAGTCTAGTTAAGTTTAGTTTAGTTTAGTTTATACTTTAGTTTAGTTTAGTTTATAGTTTAGTTTAGTTTTGTTTATAGTTTAGTTTATAGTTTAGTATAGTTTAGTTTAGTTTAATTTAGTTTAGCTAAGTTTAGTTTAGTTTAGTTGGTTTAGTTTTGTTTTGGGTAGGTTATGTTAGGTTAGGTTAGGTTAGTTTAGTTTAGTTTAGGTTTGGTTAGGTTAGGTTAGGTTAGTTTAGTTTATTTGAGTTTAGTTTAGTTTAAATTAGGTTAAGTAAGATTAGGTTAGGTTAGGTTAGGTTAGTTTAGTTTTGTTTTTAGTTTAGTTTATTTTACTTTATTTTAATTTAGTTTAATTTAGTTTAGTTTAGTTTAGTTTAGGTTAGGTTAAGTTAGGTTAGGTTAGTTTAGTTTAGTATAGTTTAGTTTATTTTAAAATATAGTATCTTTAGTTTATAGTTTAGTTCATAGTTTTCTTTAGATTAGTTTAATTTAGGTTAGGTTAGAGTACTTTAGTTTAGTTTAGTTTAGTTTAGTTTAGTTTAGGTTAGATTAGGTTAGGTTAGTGTAGTTTAGTTTAATTTAATTTAGTTGAATTTAATTTAGTTTAGTTTAGTTTAGGTTGGGTTAGGTTTGTTTAGGTTAGGTTAGGTTAGGTTAGTGTAGTTTAGTTTAGTTTAGTTTATAGTTTAGTTTAGTTTAGTGAGGTTTAGTTTGGTTGAGTTTTGTTTAGTTTAGTTTAGTTCAGTATCGTTTACATTAGGTTACGTTAGATTAGGTTAGGTTAGGTTAGCTTAGTTTAGTTTAGTTTAGTTTCGGTTAGGTTAGGTTAGGTTAGTTAAGTTTAGTTTAGTTTATAGTTTAGTTCAGTTTATTTTATAGCTTAGTTTATAGCTTAGTTTAGTTCATAGTTTAATTTATATTTAAGTTTTGTTTAGTTTAATTTGGTTTTGCTTAGTTTCGTTTAGTTTAGTTTATTTTAGGGTAGCTTACGTTAGGTTAGGTTAGGTTAGTATAGTTATAGTTTAATTTATAGTTTAATTTAGTTTATAGTTTAGTTTAGTTTAGTTTATAATAGTTTAGTTTAGTTTAGTTTAGGTTAGGATAGTTGAGTTTAGTTTAGTTTAGGTTAGGTTAGGCTCGGTTAAGTTATGTTAGGTTAGTTTATATTAGTTTAGTTTAGTTTAGTTTATAGTTTAGTTTACTTTAGTTTATTATTTAATTTAGTGTATTTTAGTTTATAGTTTCGTTTATAGTTTAGTTTGGTTTAGTTTACTTTTTTTAGTTTAGTTTAAATTAGTTTAGTTTGTCTTAGGTTAGGTTAAGTTAAGTCAGATTAGTTTAATTTAGTTGAGTTTAATTTAGTTTATAGTTTAATTTACTTTAGTTTATAGTTCAATTTATAGTTTAGTTTAGTTTAGTTTCTATTAGTTTAGTTTAGGTCAGTTTAGGTTAGGTTGAGTTAGGTTAGGTTAGTTTAGATTAGTTTAGTTTAGTTTAGGTTAGGTTAGGTAAGTTTAATTTAGTTTAGTTTGGTTTAGTTTAATTTATAGTTTATTTTATAGTTTTGTTTATAGTTTAGTTTAGTTTATAGTTTAATTTAGTTTAGATTAGTTTAGATTAGTTTAATTTAGGTTAGGTTAGTTTAGTTTAGTTTAGTTTAGGTTAGGTTAGGTTAGGTTAGGTTAATTTACTTTAGTATATTTTAGTTTAGTTTATTTTAGTTTAGTTTCTAGTTTAGTTTAGTTTATAGTTTTGTTTACAGTTTAGTTTAGTTTAGTTTAGTTTCGTTTGGGTTAGGTTAGGTTAGGTTAGTTTAGTTTAGTTTAGTTTAGTTTATAGTTCAGTTTACAATAGTTTAGTTTACAGTTTAGTTTATCCTTTAGTTTATAGTGTAGTTTATAGTTTAGTTTAATTTAGTGTAGTTTAGTTTGGTTTAGTTTAGTATAGTTTTGTTTACTTTAGGTTAGGTGAGATTATGTTAGGTTAGGTTAGCTTACTTTAGTTTAGTTTAGTTTAGGTTAGGTTAAGTTAGTTTAGTTTAATTTAGTTTACAGTTTAGTTTATCCTTTAGCTTATAGTGTAGTTTATAGTTTAGTTTAGAATTTAGTTTAATTTAGTTTATAGTTTAAGTTAGTTTAGTTTAGTTTAGTTTAGTTTATAGTTTAGTTTAATTTAGTTTACAGTTTAGTTTATCCTTTAGTTTATAGTGTAGTTTATAGTTTAGTTTAATTTAGTGTTGTTTAGTTTGGTTTAGTTTAGTATAGTTTTGTTTACTTTAGGTTAGGTTAGATTATGTTAGGTTGGAATAGCTTACTTTAGTTTAGTTTAGTTTAGGTTAGGTTAGGTTAGGTTAGTTTAGTTTAGTTGAGTATAATTTAGTTTAGTTTAGTTTATAGTTTATATTAGTTTAATTTATAGTTTAATTTATAGTTTAGTTTACTTTAGGTTAGATTAGGTTATGTTAAGTAAGGTTAGGTTATGGTAGGTTAGTTTAGTTTAGTTTAGTTTAGTTTATGTTAGGTTAGGTTAGTTTAGTTTTGTTTAGTTTTGTTTATAGTTTAGTTTAGTTTAGTTTATAGTTTAGTTCAGTTTAGTTTATAGCTTAGTTTATAGTTTAGTTTAGTTTATAGTTTAATTTATAGTTAAGTTTAGTTTAGTTTAGTTTAATTTAGTTTAGTTTAGTTTATTTTAGGGTAGCTTATGTTAGGTGAGGTTAGTTTATAGTTTAATTTATAGTTTAGTTTAGTTTATAGTTTAGTTCAGTTTATAATAGTTTAGTTTAGGTTAGGTTAGGTTAGTTTAGTTTAGTTTAGTTTAGGTTAGGTTTGGCTAGGTTAGGTTAGGATAGGTTAGTTTAGATTAGTTTAGTTTAGATTAGTTTATAGTTTAGTTTACTTTAGTTTATTATTTAATTTAGTGTAGTTTAGTTTATAGCTTCGTTTATAGTTTAGTTTGGTTTAGTTTAGTTTATTTTTGTTTAGCTTAGATTAGTTTAGTTCGTCTTAGGTTAGGTTAGGTTAGGTGAGATTAGTTTAGTTTAGTTGAGTTTAATTTAGTTTAGTTTAGTTTATAGTTTAATTTAGTTTAGTTTATAGTTCAATTTATAGATTAGTTTAGTTTATAGTTTATGTTATCGTTTAGTTTAGTTTAGATTAGTTTAGTATAGGTTAGTTTAGGTTAGGTTAAGTTAGGTTAGGTTAGTTTAGATTAGTTTAGTTTAATTTACTTTAGTTTATAGTTTAGTTTATAGTTTAATTTAATTTAGTTTAGTTTAGTTTAGGTTAGGTTACGTTAGGTTAGGTTAATTTAGTTTAGTTTAGGTTAGGTTAGGTTAGGTAAGGTTAATTTACTTTAGTAAAGTTTAGTTTTTTTTAGTTTAGTTTATAGTTTAGTTTAGTTTATAGTTTAGTTTACAATTTAATTTAGTTTAGTTTAGTTTAGTTTAGTTTGCGTTAGGTTGGGTTAGGTTAGGTTAGTTTAGTTAGGTTTAGTTTATAGTTTAGTTTAATTTAGTTTACAGTTTAGTGTATCCTTTATTTTATAGTGTAGTTTATAGTTTAGTTTAATTTAGTGTAGTTTAGTTTGGTTTAGTTTAGTACAGTTTTGTTTAGTTTAGGTTAGGTGAGATTATGTTAGGTTAGGTTCGCTTACTTTAGTTTGGTTTAGTTTAGTTTAGGTTAAGTTAGGTTAGGATAGTTTAGTTAACTTTGGTTTAGTTTAGTTTAGTTTAGTTTATAGTTTAGTTTATATTTTAGTTTAGTTTAGTTTATAGTTTAATTTAGTTTTGTTTATAGTTTAGTATAGTTTAGTTAATTTAATTTAGTTTATCTAAGTTTAGTTTAGTTTAGTTTAGTTTTGGGTAGGTTATGTTAGGTTAGGTTAGATTAGTTGAGTTTAGTTTAGGATAGGTTAGGTTAGGTTAGGTTAGTTTAGTTTAGTTGAGTTTAGTTTAGTTTAGGTAAGCTTAAGTAAGGTTAGGTTAGGTTAGTTTAGGTTAGTTTAGTTTAGTCTAGTTTATGTTAAGTTAGGTTAGTTTAGTTTAGTTTAGTTTGGTTTATATTTTAGTTTAGTTTAGTTTATAGTTTAGTTTACAGTTTAGTTTATTTTATTATATAGTTTAATTTAGTTTAGTTTAGTTTAGTTAGGTTTAGTTTAATTTAGGGTAATTTAGTTTAGTTTAGTTTAGGTTAGGTTAGGTTAGGTTAGGTTAGGTTCGGTTAGGTTAGTTTAGTTTAGTATAGTTAATTTTAGTTAAAAATATAGTATCTTTAGTGTATAGTATAGTTCATAGTTTTCTTTAGTTTAGTTTAGTTTAGTTTAGTTTAGGCTAGCTTAGAGTAGTTTAGTTAGTTTAGTTTAGTTTATGTTAGATTAGGTTAGGTTAGTGTAGTTTAGTTTAGTTTAGTTTAGTTGAATTTAATTTAGTTTAATTTAGTTTAGTTTAGTATAGGTTAGGTTATGTTAGGTTAGGATAGTTTAGTTTAGTTTCGTTTAGTTTAGTTTATAATTTAGTTTAGTTTAGTTTATAGTTTAGTTTATACTTTAGTTTATTTTTTGGTTTAAGTTTAGTTTAGTTTCGTTTAGGTTAGGTTATGTTAGATTAGGTTAGGATAGGTAAGCTTACTTTAGTTTAGTTTAGTTTAGGTTAGGTTAGGTTAGTTAAGTTTAGTTTAGTTTAGTTTAATTAAGTTTAGTTTAGTTTATAGTTTAGTTCAGTTTAGTTTATAGCTTAGTTTATAGTTTAGTTTACTTTAGTTTATAGTTTAATTTATATTTAAATTTAGTTTAGTTTAGTTTAATTTAGTTTAGCGTAGTTTAGTTTAGTTTAAATTAGTTTATTTTAGGGTAGCTTATTTTCGGTTTGGTTAGGTTAGTTTAGTTTATAGTTTAATTTATAGTTTAGTTTGGTTTATACGTTAGTTTATAGTTTAGTTTAGTTTATAATAGTTTAGTTTAGTTTAGTTCAGTTTAGTTTAGTTTAGTTAAGTTTAGTTTAGTTTATAGTTTAGTTCAGTTTAGTTAATAGCTTAGTTTATAGATTAGTTTAGTTTATAGTTTAATTTATAGTTAAGTTTAGTTTAGTTTAGTTTAATTCAGTTTAGTTTAGTTTATTTTAGGGTAGCTTATGATAGGTTAGGTTAGGTTTGAATAGTTTATAGTTTAAATTATAGTTTAGTTTAGTTTATAGTTTAGTGTATAATAGTTTAGTTTAGGTTAGGTTAGGTTAGTTTAGTTTAGTTTGGTTTAGGTTAGGTTTGGCTAGGTTAAATTAGGTTAGGTTAGTTTAGTTTAGTTTAGTTTTGTTTAGTTTAGTTTATAGTTTAGTTTACATTATTTTATTATTTAATTTAGTGTATTTTGGTTTATAGTTTCGTTTATAGTTTAGTTTGGTTTAGTTTACTTTGTTTTAGTTTAGTTTAAATTAGTTTAGTTTGTCTTAGGTTAGGTTAAGTTAAGTGAGATTAGTTTAATTTAGTTGAGTTTAATTTAGTTTATACTTTAATTTACTTTAGTTTATAGTTCAATTTATAGTTTAGTTTAGTTTAGTTTATAGTTTAGGTTATCGTTTAGTTTAGTTTCTATTAGTTTAGTTTAGGTCAGTTTAGGTTAGGTTAAGTTAGGTTAGGTTAGTTTAGATTAGTTTACTTTAATTTAGTTTAATTTATAGTTTAGTTTATTTTAGTTTATAGTTTAATTTAGTTTAGTTTAGTTTAGTTTAGGTTAGGTAAGTTTAATTTAGTTTAGTTTGGTTTAGTTTAATTTATAGTTTATTTTATAGTTTTGTATATAGTTTAGTTTAGTTTATATTTTAATTTAGTTTAGATTATTTTAGTTTAGTTTAATTTAGGTTAGGTTAGTTTAGTTTGGTTTAGTTTAGGTTAGGTTAGGTTAGGTTAGGTTAATTTACTTTAGTATAGTTTAGTTTAGTTTATTTTAATTTAGTTTCTATTTTAGTTTAGTTTATAGTTTTGTTTACAGTTTAGTTTAGTTTAGTTTAGTTTGGGTTAGGTTTGGTTAGGTTAGGTTAGTTTAGTTTAGTTTAGTTTAGTTTATAGTTGAGTTTACATTAGTTTAGTTTACAGTTTAGTTTATCCTTTAGTTTATAGTGTAGTTTATAGTTTAGTTTAATTTAGTGTAGTTTAGTTTGGTTTAGTTTAGTATAGTTTTGTTTACTTTAGGTTAGGTGAGATTATGTTAGGTTAGGTTAGCTTATTTTAGTTTAGTTTAGTTTAGGTTAGGTTATGTTAGTTTAGTTTAATTTAGTTTACAGTTTAGTTTATCCTTTAGTTTATAGTGTAGTGTATAGTTTAGTTTAGTTAAGTTTATAGTTTAATTTATAATTTAGTTTAGTTTATATTAATTTAGTTTAGAGTAGGTTAGGTTAGGTTAGGTTAGTTTAGTTTAGTTTAGGTTAGGTTAGGTTAGGTTAATTTAGTTTAGTTGAGTTTAATTTAGTATAGTTTAGTTTAGTTAATAGTTTAATTTTTATTTTAGTTTAGTTTTTTTATAGTTTAGTTTAGTTAATTTTTAGTTTAATTTAGTTTAGTTTAGTTTAATTTAGTTTAGTTTAGTTTGTAGTTTAGTTTAGTTTAGTTTAGTTTAGGTTAAATTATTTTAGGTTCGTTTAGTTTAATTTAGTTTAGATTAGGTTACGTTAGATTACGTTAGGATAGTTAATTTTAGTTTAGTTGAATTTAAGTTATAGTTTGATTTATAGTTTAGTTAAGTTTACTTTATAGTTTAGTTTAGTTAATTTATAGTTTAATTTACTTTAGTTTAGTTTAGTTTAATTTAGTTTACTTTAGTTTATAGTATTGTTTATAGTTTAGTTTAGTTTAGTTTAGGTTAGGTTAGGTAAGGTAAGGTTTGGTTAGATTAGTGTAGTTTAGTTTAGTTTAGCTGATTTTTTTATTTTAGTTTAGTTTAGGTTTCGTTTGGTTAGTTCAGTTTAGTTTAGTTTATAGAATTTAAGTTATAGTTTGATTTATAGTTTAGTTTACTTTACTTTATAGTTTAGTTTAGTTAATTTATAGTTTCATTTACTTTAGTTTAGTTTAGTTTAATTTAGTTTATTTTAGTTTATAGTATTGTTTATAGTTTAGTTTAGTTTAGGTTAATTTATGTTAGGTTAGTGTAGTTTAGTTTAGTTTAGCTGAATTTTTTTAATTTAGTTTAGTTTAGTTTAGGTTACGTTAGGTTAGTTTAGTTTAGTTTAGTGTGTGTTAGGTTAGGTTAGGTTAGTTTAGTTTAGTTTATTTTAGTTTATAGTTTATATTAGTTTAGTTTATAATTTATTTTATAATTTAGTATACTTTAATTTATAGTATAGTTTATAGTTTAGTTAAAATTGTAGTTTAGTTTAGTTTAGTTTAGGTTAGGTTAGGGAAGGTTAGGTTAGGTTAGGTTAGGTTTGTTTTGATGATAGGTTAGTGCAGTTTAATTTAAAATAGTTTAGTTTAGTTGAATTTAATTTAGTTTAGTTAGGTTAGTTTAGATAAATTAGGTTAGTTTAGTTATTTAGTTTTAGGTTAGGTTGGGTTAGTTTAGTTTGGTATAGGTTAGGTTAGGTTAGGTAAGTTTAATTCAGTTTAGTTTGGTTTAGTTTATAGTTTAATTTATAGGTTTGTTTATAGTTAATTTAGTTTAGTTTAGGTTAGGTTAAATTATGTTAGGTTAGTTAATTTTAGTTTAATTTAGTTTAGGTTAGGTTGGGTTAGCTTAGTTTAGTTTGGTATAGTTAAGTTTAGTATAAAATATGGTATCTTTAGTCTATAGTATAGTTCATAGTTTTGTTTAGTTTAGTTTAGTTTAGTTTAGGTTAGGTTATAGTAGTTTAGTTAGATTATTTTAGATTGGGTTAGATTAAGTTAGGTTAGTGTAGTTTAGTTTAGTTTAGTTTAGTTGAATTTAATTTAGTTTATTTAGTTTAGTTTAGTATAGGTTAGGTTATGTTAGATTAGGTTAGGTTAGTTTAGTTTAGTTTATGTTGGGTTATGATAGATTAGGTTAGGTTAGGTTAGTTTGGCTTAGTTTAGTCTACTTAAGTTTAGTTTAGTTTAGTTTAGTTTATAGTTTAGTTTAGTTTTGTTTATAGTTTAGTTTATAGTTTAGTATAGAGTAGTTTAGTTTAATTAATTTAGCTAAGTTTAGTTTAGTTTAGTTGGTTTTATTTAATTTTGGGTAGGTTATGTTAGGTTAGGTTAGGTTAGTTTAGTTTAGTTTAGGTTTGGTTAGGTTAGGTTAGGTTAGTTTAGTTTAGTTGAGTTTAGTTTAGTTTAAATTAGGTTAAGTAAGATTAGGTTAGGTTAGGTTAGGTTAGTTTAGTTTTGTTTTTAGTTTAGTTTAGTTTAGTTTAGTTTAATTTAGGTTAATTTAGTTTAGTTTAGTTTAGTTTAGGTTAGGTTAAGTTAGGTTAGGTTAGGTTAGTTTAGTTTAGTATAGTTTAGTTTATTTTAAAATATAGTATCTTTAGTTTATAGTTTAGTTCATAGTTTTCTTTAGGTTAGGTTAGAGTACTTTAGTTTAGTTTAGTTTAGTTTAGTTTAGGTTAGATTAGGTTAGGTTAGTGTAGTTTAGTTTAATTTAATTTAGTTGAATTTAATTTAGTTTAGTTTAGTTTAGTTTAGGTTGGGTTAGGTTTGTTTAGGTTAGATTAGGTTAGGTTAGTGTAGTTTAGTTTAGTTTAGTTTATAGTTTAGTTTAGTTTAGTGTAGTTTAGTTTGGTTGAGTTTTGTTTAGTTTAGTTTAGTTCAGTATCGTTTACGTTAGGTTACGTTAGGTTAGGTTAGGTTAGGTTAGCTTAGTTTAGTTTAGTTTAGTTTCGGTTAGGTTAGGTTAGGTTAGTTAAGTTTAGTTTAGTTTATAGTTTAGTTCAGTTTATTTTATAGCTTAGTTTATAGCTTAGTTTAGTTCATAGTTTAATTAATATTTAAGTTTGGTTTAGTTTAATCTGGTTTTGCTTAGTTTCGTTTAGTTTAGTTTATTTTAGGGTAGCTTACGTTAGGTTAGGTTAGTTTAGTATAGTTATAGTTTAATTTATAGTTTAATTTAGTTTATAGTTTAGTTTAGTTTATAATAGTTTAGTTTACTTTAGTTTAGGTTAGGATAGTTGAGTTTAGTTTAGTTTAGGGTAGCTTACGTTAGGTTAGGTTAGGTTAGTATAGTTATAGTTTAATTTATGGTTTAATTTAGTTTATAGTTTAGTTTAGTTTAGTTTATAATAGTTTAGTTTACTTTAGTTTAGGTTAGGATAGTTGAGTTTAGTTTAGTTTAGGTTAGGTTAGGCTCGGTTAAGTTATGTTAGGTTAGTTTATATTAGTTTAGTTTAGTTTAGTTTATAGTTTAGTTTACTTTAGTTTATTATTTAATTTAGTGTATTTTAGTTTATAGTTTCGTTTATAGTTTAGTTTGGTTTAGTTTACTTTTTTTTAGTTTAGTTTAAATTAGTTTAGTTTGTCTTAGGTTAGGTTAAGTTAAGTGAGATTAGTTTAATTTAGTTGAGTTTAATGTAGTTTATAGTTTAATTTACTTTAGTTTATAGTTCAATTTATAGTTTAGTTTAGTTTAGTTTAGGTTACGTTAAGTTAGTTTAGTTTAGTTTAGTTTAGTGTTTGTTAGGTTAGGTTAGGTTAGTTTAGTTTATTTTATTTTAGTTTATAGTTCATATTAGTTAAGTTTATAATTTATTTTATAATTTAGTATACTTTAATTTATAGTATAGTTTATAGTTTAGTTAAAATTGTAGTTTAGTTTAGTTCAGGTTAGGTTAGGGAAGGTTAGGTTAAATTAGGTTAGGTTAGTTTAGTTTAGTTTAGTTTATGTAAGGTTAGGTTAGGTTAGTTTAGTATAGTTTAGTTTACTTTTGTTTACTGTTTCGTTTAGTTTATAGTTCAGTTTATAGTTTAATTTGGTTTATTTTAGGTTAGGTTATTTTAGTTTAGTATGGTTTAGTTTAGTTTAGTTTAGTTTATAGTTTAGTTTATTTTATTTTATAGTTTAGTTTATAGTTTTGTTTAGTTTAGTTTAGTTTAGTTTAGTTAGTTTAGGTTAGGTTAGGTTAGGTTAGAGTAGTTTAGTTTAGGTTAGGTGATGATAGGTTAGTGCAGTTTAATTTAAAATAATTTAGTTTAGTTGAATTTAATTTAGTTTAGTTAGGTTAGTTTAGATAAATTAGGTTAGTTTATTTAGTTCATTTTAGGTTAGGTTGGGTTAGTTTAGTTTAGTATAGGTTAGGTTAGGTTAGGTTAGGTAAGTTTAATTCAGTTTAGTTTGGTTTAGTTTGTAGTTTAATTTATAGGTTTGTTTATAGTTAATTTAGTTTAGTTTAGTTTAGGTTAGGTTAAATTATGTTAGGTTAGTTAATTTTAGTTTAGTTTAGGTTAGGTTAGGTTAGGTTAGGTTGGGTTAGGTTAGTGTAGTTTAATTTAATTTAGTTGAATTGAGCTTAGTTAAGTTTAGTTTAGGTTACGTTAGGTTAGTTTAGTTTAGTTTAGTTTAGGTGAGGTTAGGTTAGGTTAGTTTAGTTCTGTTAATTTATTTTAGTTTATACATTAGTTTATTTTAGTTTATAGTTTAGTTAATAGTTTAGTTTAATTTAGTGTAGTTTAATTTTGTTTAAGTTAGGTTAGGTTAGGTTAGTTTAGTTTAGTTTAGGTTAGGTTATGTTAGATTAGGTTAGGTTAGTTTGGTTTAGTTTAGTCTAGTTAAGTTTAGTTTAGTTTATTTTATAGTTTAGTTTATTTTAAATTAGTTTAGGTTAAGTAAGGGTAGGTTAGGTTAGTTTAGTTTAGTTTAGTTTATGTTAGGTTAATTTAGTTTAGTTTAGTTTAGTTTTGTTTATAGTTTAGTTTAATTTATTTTATAATTTAGTTTATAGTTTAGTTTAGTTTACTTTGTAGTTTAATTTAGATTAGTTTAGTTTACTTTAGGTTAGGTTAGGTTAGGTTAGTTTAGTTTAGTATAGTTTAGTTTAGTTTAAAATATAGTGTCTTTAGTTTATAGTTTAGTTCATAGATTTGTTTAGTTTAGTTTAGTTTAGTTCAGGTTAGGTTAGAGTAGTTTAGTTTAGTTTAGGTTAGTTTAGGTTAGAATAGGTTAGGTTAGTGTAGTTTAGTTTAGTTTAGTTGAATTTAATTTAGTTTTGTTTAGATTAGTTTAGGTTAGGTTGGGTTAGTTTAGTTTAGTTAAGGTTAGGTTAGGTTAAGTTAGGTTAGTTTAGTTTAGTATAGTTTAGTTTACTTTAGTTTAGTTTATAGTTTGGTTTATTTTATTTTATAGTTTAGTTTATAATTTTGTTTAGTTTAGTTTAGTTTAGTTTAGTTAGTTTAGGTTAGGTTAGGTTAGGTTAGGTTAGAGTAGTTAAGTTTAGGTTAAATTGTGATTGGTTAGTGCAGTTGAAATTAATTTAGTTTAGTTTAGTTGAATTTAATTTATTTTAGTTAGGTCAGTTTAGGTAAGTTAGGTTAGTTAATTTAGTATAGGTTAGGTTAGGTTAGGTTAGGTAAGTTAATTCAGTATAGTTTAGTTTAGTTTATAGTTTAATTTATAGTTTTGTTTATAGTTAATTTAGTTCGGTTTACTTTATTTTAGGTTAAATTATTTTAGGTTAGTTTAGTTTAGTTTAGTTTAGGTTAGGTTAGGTTGGGTTAAGTTAGTGTAGTTTCATTTAGTTTGGTTTATTTTAGTTTAGTTTAATATGTGGTTCCGTTTAGTTTAGTTTTGTTGAATTTAGTTTAGTTTATAGTTTAGTTGAGTTTAGGTTAGTTTAGTTGAGTTTAGTTAAGTTTAGTTTAGTTTACTTTAGATTAGGCTAGGATAGGTTAGGTTAGATTAGTTTAGTTTAGGATAGGTTATGTTACATTAGGTTAGGTTAGGTTAGTTTGGTTTAGTTTAGTCTAGTTAAGTTTAGTTTAGTTTGTACTTTAGTTCAGTTTAGTTTATTTTATAGTTTAGTTAAGTTTTGTTTATAGTTTAGTATAGTTTAGTTTAGTTTAATTTACCTTAGCTATGTTTAGTTTATTTAGTTTAGTTTAGTTTATAGTTTAATTTATAATTTAGTTTAGTTTAGTTTAGTTTAAATTAGTTTAGGTTAGGTTAGGTTAGTTTAATTTAGTTGAGTTTAATTTAGTTTAGTTTAGTTTATAGTTTAATTTATAGTTTATTTTAGTTTATTGTATAGTTTAGTTTAGTTAATTTATAGTTTAATTGAGTTTAGTTTAGTTTAGTTTAATTTAGTTTCGTTTAGTTTATAGGTTTGTTTATAGTTTAGCTTAGTTTAGTTTAGTTTAGGTTAAATTATGTTAGGTTAGTTTAGTTTAGTTCAGTTTAGGTTCGGTTAGGTTAGGTTAGGTAAGTTTAATTTAGTTCATTTTAGTTTAGTTAAGTTTAGTTTATAGTTTAGTTTGTAATATATTTTACGTTAAGTTATGTTAGGGTCGTTTAGTTTAATTTAGTTTAGATTAGGTTAGGTTAGGTTAGGTTAGGGTAGTTAAGTTTAGTTTAGTTGAATTTAGTTTAGTTTAGTTCAGTTTAGGTTACGTTAGGTTAGTTTAGTTTAGTTTAGTTTAGGTTAGGTTAGGTTATATTAAGTTAGTTTAGTTTAGTTTAGCTTATTTTAGTTTAGCTTATAGTTTAGTTGAGCTTAGGTTAGTTTAGTTGAGTTTAGTTTAGTTTATTTTAGATTAGGTTAGGTTAGGTTAGTTTAGTTTAGTTTAGGTTGGGTTATGTTAGATTAGGTTAGGTTAGGTTTGTTTGGCTAAGTTTAGTCTAGTTAAGTTTAGTTTAGTTTATACTTTAGTTTAGTTTAGTTTATAGTTTAGTTTAGTTTTGTTTATAGTTTAGTTTATAGTTTAGTATAGTTTAGTTTAGTTTAATTTAGTTTAGCTAAGTTTAGTTTAGTTTATTTTAGTTTTTGGTAGGTTATGTTAGGTTAGGTTAGTTTAGTTTAGTTTAGGTTAGGTTAGGTTAGGTTAGGTTAGTTTAGTTTAATTGAGTTTAGTTTAGTTTAGATTAGGTTAAGTAAGATTAGGTTAGGTTAGGTTAGGTTAGTTTAGTTTTGTTTATAGTTTAGTTTAGTTTAGTTTATAGTTTACTTTATAGTTTAGTTAGTTTAATTTATAGTTTAATTTAGTTTAGTTTAGTTTAGTTTAGTTTAATTTAGGTTAATTTAGTTTAGTTTAGTTTAGGTTAGGTTAAGTTAATTAGGTTAGGTTAATTTAGTTTAGTATAGTTTAGTTTAGTTTAAAATATAGTATCTTTAGTTTATAGTTTAGTTCATAGTTTTCTTTAGATTAGTTTAGTTTAGGTTAGGTTAGAGTAGTTTAGTTTAGTTTAGTTTAGTTAAGGTTAGATTAGGTTAGGTTAATGTAGTTTAGTTTAATTTAG
The DNA here is from genome assembly GCA_030762175.1 of Metallyticus violacea. Taxonomy (NCBI): domain Eukaryota; kingdom Metazoa; phylum Arthropoda; class Insecta; order Mantodea; family Metallyticidae; genus Metallyticus; species Metallyticus violacea. Next base: position 96,274,268 of record CM060835.1, on the reverse strand, counting down.
TTTAGTTGAATTTAATTTAGTTTAGTTTAGGTTAGGTTAGGTTTGTTTAGTTTAGATTAGGTTAGGTTATGTTACATTAGGTTAGGTTATGTTAGGTTAGTTTAGTTTAGTTTAGTTTCGGTTAGGTTTGGTTAGGTTAGGTTAGTTAAGTTTAGTTTAGTTTAGTTTAGTTAAGTATAGTTTAGTTTATAGTTTAGTTCAGTTTAGTTTATAGCTTAGTTTATAGCTTAGTTTAGTTTAGTTTAGTAGTTTAGTTTTGTTTAGGTTAGGTTAGGTTAGGTTAGTTTAATTTAATTAAGGTTAGGTTATGATAGATTAGGTTAGGTTAGGTTAGTTTGGTTTAGTTTAGTCTAGTTAAGTTTAGTTTAGTTAATACTTTAGTTTAGTTTAGTTTATTTTATAGTTTAGTTTAGTTTTGTTTATAGTTTAGTTTGCAGTTTAGTATCGTTTAGTTTAATTTAATTTAGTTTAGGTTAACTAACGTTATGTTAGGTTAGGTTAGTTGAGTTTCGTTTATGTTAGGTTAGGTTAGTTTAGATTAGCTTAGGTTATTTTATAGTTTAGTTTATTTAGGTTTAGTTTAGTTTATAGTTTACTTTAGTTTAGGGTATGTTTAAGTTAGGTTAGGTTAGGTTAGTTTAGTTTAGTTTAGGTTAGGTTGTGTTACCTTATGTTAGGTTAGGTTAGGTTAGGTTAAGTTAAGTTAGGTTAGCTTAGTTTAGAATAATTTAGTTTAATATAATTTAGTTTATAGTTTAGTTTAGTTTAGTTTATAGTTTAATTTAGTTTAGTTTAGTTTAATTTAATTTAGTTTAGTTTAGTTTAGGTTAGTTTAGGTAAGTTTAATTTAGTTTAGTTTAGTTTAGATAAGTTTAGTTTTAGTTTAGTTTATAGTTTAGTTTGTAGTTTAGTTTAGTTTAGTTTAGTTTAGGTTAAGTTATGTTAGGTTCGTTTAGTTTAGTTTAGATTAGGTTAGGTTAGGTTAGGTTAGGTTAGGGTATTTTAGTTTAGTTTAGTTGAATTTAGTTTAGTTTTGTTCAGTTTAGGTTAGATTAGTTTAGGTTACTTTATTTTAGTTTAGGTTAGGTTATGTTAGATTAGGTTAGGTTAGGTTAGTTTGGTTTAATTTAGTTTAGTTAAGTTTAGTATATTTTATACTTTAGTTTAGTTTAGTTTAGTTAATAGTTTAGTTTAGTTTAGTTTATACTTTAGTTTATAGTTTAGTATAGTTTAGTTTAGTTTAATTTTGGTTTAGTTTAGGGTAGGTTATGTTAGGTAAGGTTAGTTTAGTTCAGTTTAGTTTAGGTTAGGTTAGGTTAGGTTAGTTTAGTTTAGTTGAGTTTAATTTAGTTTAGTTTAGTTTATAGTTTATTTTAGTTTAGTTTATAGTTTAATTTATAGTTCAGTTTACTTTAGGTTAGATTAGGTTAGGTAAAGTAAGGTTAGGTTAGGTTAGGTTAGTTTAGTTTAGTTTAGTTTATGTTAGGTTAGGTTAGTTTAGTTTAGTTTAGTTTTGTTTATAGTTTAGTTTAGTTTATAGTTTAGTTTAGAATTTAGTTTAATTTAGTTTATAGTTTAGGTTAGTTTAGTTTAGTTTAGTTTAATTTAGGTTAATTTAGTTTATTTAATTTAGTTTAGGTTAGGTTGGGTTGGGTTAGCTTAGTTTAGTTTAGTATAGTTAAGTTTAGTATAAAATATAGTATCTTTAGTCTATAGTATAGTTCATAGTTTTGTTTAGTTTAGTTTAGTTTAGTTTAGGTTAGGTTATAGTAGTTTAGTTAGATTATTTTAGATTGGGTTATATTAAGTTAGGTTAGTGTAGTTTAGTTTAGTTTAGTTTAGTTGAATTTAATTTAGTTTATTTAGTTTAGTTTAGTATAGGTTAGGTAATGTTAGGTTAGGTTAGGTTAGTTTAGTTTAGTTTATGTTGGGTTATGTTAGATTAGGTTAGGTTAGGTTAGTTTGGCTTAGTTTAGTCTAGTTAAGTTTAGTTTAGTTTAGTTTATACTTTAGTTTAGTTTAGTTTATAGTTTAGTTTAGTTTTGTTTATAGTTTAGTTTATAGTTTAGTATAGTTTAGTTTAGTTTAATTTAGTTTAGCTAAGTTTAGTTTAGTTTAGTTGGTTTAGTTTTGTTTTGGGTAGGTTATGTTAGGTTAGGTTAGGTTAGTTTAGTTTAGTTTAGGTTTGGTTAGGTTAGGTTAGGTTAGTTTAGTTTATTTGAGTTTAGTTTAGTTTAAATTAGGTTAAGTAAGATTAGGTTAGGTTAGGTTAGGTTAGTTTAGTTTTGTTTTTAGTTTAGTTTATTTTACTTTATTTTAATTTAGGTTAATTTAGTTTAGTTTAGTTTAGTTTAGGTTAGGTTAAGTTAGGTTAGGTTAGTTTAGTTTAGTATAGTTTAGTTTATTTTAAAATATAGTATCTTTAGTTTATAGTTTAGTTCATAGTTTTCTTTAGATTAGTTTAATTTAGGTTAGGTTAGAGTACTTTAGTTTAGTTTAGTTTAGTTTAGTTTAGTTTAGGTTAGATTAGGTTAGGTTAGTGTAGTTTAGTTTAATTTAATTTAGTTGAATTTAATTTAGTTTAGTTTAGTTTAGGTTGGGTTAGGTTTGTTTAGGTTAGGTTAGGTTAGGTTAGTGTAGTTTAGTTTAGTTTAGTTTATAGTTTAGTTTAGTTTAGTGAGGTTTAGTTTGGTTGAGTTTTGTTTAGTTTAGTTTAGTTCAGTATCGTTTACATTAGGTTACGTTAGATTAGGTTAGGTTAGGTTAGCTTAGTTTAGTTTAGTTTAGTTTCGGTTAGGTTAGGTTAGGTTAGTTAAGTTTAGTTTAGTTTATAGTTTAGTTCAGTTTATTTTATAGCTTAGTTGATAGCTTAGTTTAGTTCATAGTTTAATTTATATTTAAGTTTTGTTTAGTTTAATTTGGTTTTGCTTAGTTTCGTTTAGTTTAGTTTATTTTAGGGTAGCTTACGTTAGGTTAGGTTAGGTTAGTATAGTTATAGTTTAATTTATAGTTTAATTTAGTTTATAGTTTAGTTTAGTTTAGTTTATAATAGTTTAGTTTAGTTTAGTTTAGGTTAGGATAGTTGAGTTTAGTTTAGTTTAGGTTAGGTTAGGCTCGGTTAAGTTATGTTAGGTTAGTTTATATTAGTTTAGTTTAGTTTAGTTTATAGTTTAGTTTACTTTAGTTTATTATTTAATTTAGTGTATTTTAGTTTATAGTTTCGTTTATAGTTTAGTTTGGTTTAGTTTACTTTTTTTAGTTTAGTTTAAATTAGTTTAGTTTGTCTTAGGTTAGGTTAAGTTAAGTGAGATTAGTTTAATTTAGTTGAGTTTAATTTAGTTTATAGTTTAATTTACTTTAGTTTATAGTTCAATTTATAGTTTAGTTTAGTTTAGTTTCTATTAGTTTAGTTTAGGTCAGTTTAGGTTAGGTTAAGTTAGGTTAGGTTAGTTTAGATTAGTTTAGTTTAGTTTAGGTTAGGTTAGGTAAGTTTAATTTAGTTTAGTTTGGTTTAGTTTAATTTATAGTTTATTTTATAGTTTTGTTTATAGTTTAGTTTAGTTTATAGTTTAATTTAGTTTAGATTAGTTTAGATTAGTTTAATTTAGGTTAGGTTAGTTTAGTTTAGTTTAGTTTAGGTTAGGTTAGGTTAGGTTAGGTTAATTTACTTTAGTATATTTTAGTTTAGTTTATTTTAGTTTAGTTTCTAGTTTAGTTTAGTTTATAGTTTTGTTTACAGTTTAGTTTAGTTTAGTTTAGTTTCGTTTGGGTTAGGTTAGGTTAGGTTAGTTTAGTTTAGTTTAGTTTAGTTTATAGTTCAGTTTACAATAGTTTAGTTTACAGTTTAGTTTATCCTTTAGTTTATAGTGTAGTTTATAGTTTAGTTTAATTTAGTGTAGTTTAGTTTGGTTTAGTTTAGTATAGTTTTGTTTACTTTAGGTTAGGTGAGATTATGTTAGGTTAGGTTAGCTTACTTTAGTTTAGTTTAGTTTAGGTTAGGTTAAGTTAGTTTAGTTTAATTTAGTTTACAGTTTAGTTTATCCTTTAGCTTATAGTGTAGTTTATAGTTTAGTTTAGAATTTAGTTTAATTTAGTTTATAGTTTAAGTTAGTTTAGTTTAGTTTAGTTTAGTTTATAGTTTAGTTTAATTTAGTTTACAGTTTAGTTTATCCTTTAGTTTATAGTGTAGTTTATAGTTTAGTTTAATTTAGTGTTGTTTAGTTTGGTTTAGTTTAGTATAGTTTTGTTTACTTTAGGTTAGGTTAGATTATGTTAGGTTGGAATAGCTTACTTTAGTTTAGTTTAGTTTAGGTTAGGTTAGGTTAGGTTAGTTTAGTTTAGTTGAGTATAATTTAGTTTAGTTTAGTTTATAGTTTATATTAGTTTAATTTATAGTTTAATTTATAGTTTAGTTTACTTTAGGTTAGATTAGGTTATGTTAAGTAAGGTTAGGTTATGGTAGGTTAGTTTAGTTTAGTTTAGTTTAGTTTATGTTAGGTTAGGTTAGTTTAGTTTTGTTTAGTTTTGTTTATAGTTTAGTTTAGTTTAGTTTATAGTTTAGTTCAGTTTAGTTTATAGCTTAGTTTATAGTTTAGTTTAGTTTATAGTTTAATTTATAGTTAAGTTTAGTTTAGTTTAGTTTAATTTAGTTTAGTTTAGTTTATTTTAGGGTAGCTTATGTTAGGTGAGGTTAGTTTATAGTTTAATTTATAGTTTAGTTTAGTTTATAGTTTAGTTCAGTTTATAATAGTTTAGTTTAGGTTAGGTTAGGTTAGTTTAGTTTAGTTTAGTTTAGGTTAGGTTTGGCTAGGTTAGGTTAGGATAGGTTAGTTTAGATTAGTTTAGTTTAGATTAGTTTATAGTTTAGTTTACTTTAGTTTATTATTTAATTTAGTGTAGTTTAGTTTATAGCTTCGTTTATAGTTTAGTTTGGTTTAGTTTAGTTTATTTTTGTTTAGCTTAGATTAGTTTAGTTCGTCTTAGGTTAGGTTAGGTTAGGTGAGATTAGTTTAGTTTAGTTGAGTTTAATTTAGTTTAGTTTAGTTTATAGTTTAATTTAGTTTAGTTTATAGTTCAATTTATAGATTAGTTTAGTTTATAGTTTATGTTATCGTTTAGTTTAGTTTAGATTAGTTTAGTATAGGTTAGTTTAGGTTAGGTTAAGTTAGGTTAGGTTAGTTTAGATTAGTTTAGTTTAATTTACTTTAGTTTATAGTTTAGTTTATAGTTTAATTTAATTTAGTTTAGTTTAGTTTAGGTTAGGTTACGTTAGGTTAGGTTAATTTAGTTTAGTTTAGGTTAGGTTAGGTTAGGTAAGGTTAATTTACTTTAGTAAAGTTTAGTTTTTTTTAGTTTAGTTTATAGTTTAGTTTAGTTTATAGTTTAGTTTACAATTTAATTTAGTTTAGTTTAGTTTAGTTTAGTTTGCGTTAGGTTGGGTTAGGTTAGGTTAGTTTAGTTAGGTTTAGTTTATAGTTTAGTTTAATTTAGTTTACAGTTTAGTGTATCCTTTATTTTATAGTGTAGTTTATAGTTTAGTTTAATTTAGTGTAGTTTAGTTTGGTTTAGTTTAGTACAGTTTTGTTTAGTTTAGGTTAGGTGAGATTATGTTAGGTTAGGTTCGCTTACTTTAGTTTGGTTTAGTTTAGTTTAGGTTAAGTTAGGTTAGGATAGTTTAGTTAACTTTGGTTTAGTTTAGTTTAGTTTAGTTTATAGTTTAGTTTATATTTTAGTTTAGTTTAGTTTATAGTTTAATTTAGTTTTGTTTATAGTTTAGTATAGTTTAGTTAATTTAATTTAGTTTATCTAAGTTTAGTTTAGTTTAGTTTAGTTTTGGGTAGGTTATGTTAGGTTAGGTTAGATTAGTTGAGTTTAGTTTAGGATAGGTTAGGTTAGGTTAGGTTAGTTTAGTTTAGTTGAGTTTAGTTTAGTTTAGGTAAGCTTAAGTAAGGTTAGGTTAGGTTAGTTTAGGTTAGTTTAGTTTAGTCTAGTTTATGTTAAGTTAGGTTAGTTTAGTTTAGTTTAGTTTGGTTTATATTTTAGTTTAGTTTAGTTTATAGTTTAGTTTACAGTTTAGTTTATTTTATTATATAGTTTAATTTAGTTTAGTTTAGTTTAGTTAGGTTTAGTTTAATTTAGGTTAATTTAGTTTAGTTTAGTTTAGGTTAGGTTAGGTTAGGTTAGGTTAGGTTCGGTTAGGTTAGTTTAGTTTAGTATAGTTAATTTTAGTTAAAAATATAGTATCTTTAGTGTATAGTATAGTTCATAGTTTTCTTTAGTTTAGTTTAGTTTAGTTTAGTTTAGGCTAGCTTAGAGTAGTTTAGTTAGTTTAGTTTAGTTTATGTTAGATTAGGTTAGGTTAGTGTAGTTTAGTTTAGTTTAGTTTAGTTGAATTTAATTTAGTTTAATTTAGTTTAGTTTAGTATAGGTTAGGTTATGTTAGGTTAGGATAGTTTAGTTTAGTTTCGTTTAGTTTAGTTTATAATTTAGTTTAGTTTAGTTTATAGTTTAGTTTATACTTTAGTTTATTTTTTGGTTTAAGTTTAGTTTAGTTTCGTTTAGGTTAGGTTATGTTAGATTAGGTTAGGATAGGTAAGCTTACTTTAGTTTAGTTTAGTTTAGGTTAGGTTAGGTTAGTTAAGTTTAGTTTAGTTTAGTTTAATTAAGTTTAGTTTAGTTTATAGTTTAGTTCAGTTTAGTTTATAGCTTAGTTTATAGTTTAGTTTACTTTAGTTTATAGTTTAATTTATATTTAAATTTAGTTTAGTTTAGTTTAATTTAGTTTAGCGTAGTTTAGTTTAGTTTAAATTAGTTTATTTTAGGGTAGCTTATTTTCGGTTTGGTTAGGTTAGTTTAGTTTATAGTTTAATTTATAGTTTAGTTTGGTTTATACGTTAGTTTATAGTTTAGTTTAGTTTATAATAGTTTAGTTTAGTTTAGTTCAGTTTAGTTTAGTTTAGTTAAGTTTAGTTTAGTTTATAGTTTAGTTCAGTTTAGTTAATAGCTTAGTTTATAGATTAGTTTAGTTTATAGTTTAATTTATAGTTAAGTTTAGTTTAGTTTAGTTTAATTCAGTTTAGTTTAGTTTATTTTAGGGTAGCTTATGATAGGTTAGGTTAGGTTTGAATAGTTTATAGTTTAAATTATAGTTTAGTTTAGTTTATAGTTTAGTGTATAATAGTTTAGTTTAGGTTAGGTTAGGTTAGTTTAGTTTAGTTTGGTTTAGGTTAGGTTTGGCTAGGTTAAATTAGGTTAGGTTAGTTTAGTTTAGTTTAGTTTTGTTTAGTTTAGTTTATAGTTTAGTTTACATTATTTTATTATTTAATTTAGTGTATTTTGGTTTATAGTTTCGTTTATAGTTTAGTTTGGTTTAGTTTACTTTGTTTTAGTTTAGTTTAAATTAGTTTAGTTTGTCTAAGGTTAGGTTAAGTTAAGTGAGATTAGTTTAATTTAGTTGAGTTTAATTTAGTTTATACTTTAATTTACTTTAGTTTATAGTTCAATTTATAGTTTAGTTTAGTTTAGTTTATAGTTTAGGTTATCGTTTAGTTTAGTTTCTATTAGTTTAGTTTAGGTCAGTTTAGGTTAGGTTAAGTTAGGTTAGGTTAGTTTAGATTAGTTTACTTTAATTTAGTTTAATTTATAGTTTAGTTTATTTTAGTTTATAGTTTAATTTAGTTTAGTTTAGTTTAGTTTAGGTTAGGTAAGTTTAATTTAGTTTAGTTTGGTTTAGTTTAATTTATAGTTTATTTTATAGTTTTGTATATAGTTTAGTTTAGTTTATATTTTAATTTAGTTTAGATTATTTTAGTTTAGTTTAATTTAGGTTAGGTTAGTTTAGTTTGGTTTAGTTTAGGTTAGGTTAGGTTAGGTTAGGTTAATTTACTTTAGTATAGTTTAGTTTAGTTTATTTTAATTTAGTTTCTATTTTAGTTTAGTTTATAGTTTTGTTTACAGTTTAGTTTAGTTTAGTTTAGTTTGGGTTAGGTTTGGTTAGGTTAGGTTAGTTTAGTTTAGTTTAGTTTAGTTTATAGTTGAGTTTACATTAGTTTAGTTTACAGTTTAGTTTATCCTTTAGTTTATAGTGTAGTTTATAGTTTAGTTTAATTTAGTGTAGTTTAGTTTGGTTTAGTTTAGTATAGTTTTGTTTACTTTAGGTTAGGTGAGATTATGTTAGGTTAGGTTAGCTTATTTTAGTTTAGTTTAGTTTAGGTTAGGTTATGTTAGTTTAGTTTAATTTAGTTTACAGTTTAGTTTATCCTTTAGTTTATAGTGTAGTGTATAGTTTAGTTTAGTTAAGTTTATAGTTTAATTTATAATTTAGTTTAGTTTATATTAATTTAGTTTAGAGTAGGTTAGGTTAGGTTAGGTTAGTTTAGTTTAGTTTAGGTTAGGTTAGGTTAGGTTAATTTAGTTTAGTTGAGTTTAATTTAGTATAGTTTAGTTTAGTTAATAGTTTAATTTTTATTTTAGTTTAGTTTTTTTATAGTTTAGTTTAGTTAATTTTTAGTTTAATTTAGTTTAGTTTAGTTTAATTTAGTTTAGTTTAGTTTGTAGTTTAGTTTAGTTTAGTTTAGTTTAGGTTAAATTATTTTAGGTTCGTTTAGTTTAATTTAGTTTAGATTAGGTTACGTTAGATTACGTTAGGATAGTTAATTTTAGTTTAGTTGAATTTAAGTTATAGTTTGATTTATAGTTTAGTTAAGTTTACTTTATAGTTTAGTTTAGTTAATTTATAGTTTAATTTACTTTAGTTTAGTTTAGTTTAATTTAGTTTACTTTAGTTTATAGTATTGTTTATAGTTTAGTTTAGTTTAGTTTAGGTTAGGTTAGGTAAGGTAAGGTTTGGTTAGATTAGTGTAGTTTAGTTTAGTTTAGCTGATTTTTTTATTTTAGTTTAGTTTAGGTTTCGTTTGGTTAGTTCAGTTTAGTTTAGTTTATAGAATTTAAGTTATAGTTTGATTTATAGTTTAGTTTACTTTACTTTATAGTTTAGTTTAGTTAATTTATAGTTTCATTTACTTTAGTTTAGTTTAGTTTAATTTAGTTTATTTTAGTTTATAGTATTGTTTATAGTTTAGTTTAGTTTAGGTTAATTTATGTTAGGTTAGTGTAGTTTAGTTTAGTTTAGCTGAATTTTTTTAATTTAGTTTAGTTTAGTTTAGGTTACGTTAGGTTAGTTTAGTTTAGTTTAGTGTGTGTTAGGTTAGGTTAGGTTAGTTTAGTTTAGTTTATTTTAGTTTATAGTTTATATTAGTTTAGTTTATAATTTATTTTATAATTTAGTATACTTTAATTTATAGTATAGTTTATAGTTTAGTTAAAATTGTAGTTTAGTTTAGTTTAGTTTAGGTTAGGTTAGGGAAGGTTAGGTTAGGTTAGGTTAGGTTTGTTTTGATGATAGGTTAGTGCAGTTTAATTTAAAATAGTTTAGTTTAGTTGAATTTAATTTAGTTTAGTTAGGTTAGTTTAGATAAATTAGGTTAGTTTAGTTATTTAGTTTTAGGTTAGGTTGGGTTAGTTTAGTTTAGTATAGGTTAGGTTAGGTTAGGTAAGTTTAATTCAGTTTAGTTTGGTTTAGTTTATAGTTTAATTTATAGGTTTGTTTATAGTTAATTTAGTTTAGTTTAGGTTAGGTTAAATTATGTTAGGTTAGTTAATTTTAGTTTAGTTTAGGTTAGGTTATGTTGGGTTAGGTTAGTGTAGTTTAACTTAATTTAGTTGAATTGAGTTTAGTTAAGTTTAGTTTAGGTTACGTTAGGTTAGTTTAGTTTAGTTTAGTTTAGTTTAGGTGAGGTTAGGTTAGGTTAGTTTAGTTCTGTTAATTTATTTTAGTTTATACATTAGTTTATTTCAGTTTATAGTTTAGTTAATAGTTTAGTTTAATTTAGTGTAGTTTAATTTTGTTTAAGTTAGGTTAGGTTAGGTTAGTTTAGTTTAGTTTAGTTTATGTTAGGTTAGGTTAGTTTAGTTTAGTTTAGTTTTGTTTATAATTTGGATTAATTTATTTTATAATTTAGTTTATAGTTTAGTTTAGTTTAGTTTGTAGTTTAATTTAGTTTAGTTTAGTTTACTTTAGTTTAGGTTAGGTTAGTTTAGTTTAGTATAGTTTAGTTTAGTTTAAAATATAGTGTCTTTAGTTTATAGTTTAGTTCATAGATTTGTTTAGTTTAGTTTAGTTTAGTTCAGGTTAGGTTAGAGTAGTTTAGTTTAGTTTAGGTTAGTTTAGGTTAGAATAGGTTAGGTTAGTGTAGTTTAGTTTAGTTTAGTTGAATTTAATTTAGTTTTGTTTAGTTTAGTTTAGGTTAGGTTAGGGTAGTTTAGTTTATAGTTTAATTTAGTTTAGTTTAGTTTATAGTTTAGTTTATACTTTAGATTATATTTTAGTTTATAATTTAGTTTAGTTTAGTGTAGTTTAGTTTTGTTTAGTTTTGTTTAGTTTAGTTTAAATTAGTTTCGTTTAGGTTAGGTTATGTTACATTAGGTTAGGTTAGGTAAGCTTAGTTTAGTTTAGTTTAGTAAGGTTAGGTTAGGTTAGGTTAGGTTAGGTTAGTGTTGTTTAGTTTAGTTTAGCTAAATTTTGTTTAGTTTAGTTTAGTTTAGGATAAGTTAGGTTAGTTTAGTTTAGTTTAGTTTAGTGTATGTTAGGTTGGGTTAGGTTAGTTTAATTTAGTTTAGTTTGTTTTAGTTTATAGTTTAGTTTATTTTAGTTTATAATTTATTTTATAGTTTAGTATACATTAGTTTATAGATTAGTTTATAGTTTAGTTAATATTTTGGTTTAGTTTAGTTTAAGTTAGGTTAGGGAAGGTTAGGTTAGTTTGGGTTAGTTTATTTCAGTTTAGTTTATGTAAGGTTAGGTTAATTTGGTATAGTTTAGTTTAGTTTAGTTTAGTTTATAGTTTAGTTTAGTTTAGTTTATAGTTCAGTTTATACTTTAGTTTAGCTTAGTTTTGTTTAGGTTAGGTTGGGTTAGTTTAGTTTAGTTAAGGTTAAGTTAGGTTAAGTTAGGTTAGTTTAGTTTAGTATTGTTTAGTTTACTTTAGTTTAGTTTATAGTTTAGTTTATTTTATTTTATAGTTTAGTTTATTGTTTTGTTTAGTTTAGTTTAGTTTAGTTAGTTTAGGTTAGGTTAGGTTAGGTTAGGTTAGGTTAGAGTAGTTTAGTTTAGGTTAAATTGTGATAGGTTGGTGCAGTTGAAATTAATTTAGTTTAGTTTAGTTGAATTTAATTTATTTTAGTTAGGTCAGTTTAGGTAAGTTAGGTTAGTTTAGTTTAGTATAGGTTAGGTTAGGTTAGGTAAGTTTAATTCAGTGTAGTTTAGTTTAGTTTATAGTTTAATTTATAGTTTTGTTTATAGTTAATTTAGTTTGGTTTATTTTAGTTTAGGTTAAATTATGTTAGGTTAGTTTAGTTTAGTTTAGGTTAGGTTGGATTAGGTTAGGTTACTTAAGTTTAGTTTAGTTTAGTTTAGTTAAGTATAATTTAGTTTATAGTTTAGTTCAGTTTAGTTTATAGCTTAGTTTATAGCTTAGTTTAGTTCATAGTTTAATTTATATTTAAGTTTAGTTTAGTTTAATTTAGTTTAGCTTAGTTTAGTTTAGTTTAGTTTAGGGTAGGTTATGTTAGGTTAGGTTAGGTTAGTATAGTTTATAGTTTAATTTATAGTTTACCTTAGTTTATAGTTTAGTTTATAATAGTTTATTTTAGTTTAGTTTAGGTTAGGTTAGGATAGTTTAGTTTAGTTTAGTTTAAGTTAGGTTAGGCTAGGTTAAGTTATGTTAGGTTAGTTTAGATTAGTTTAGTTTAGTTTAGTTTATAGTTTAGTTTACTTTAGTTTATTATTTAATTTAGTTTAGTTTAGTTTATAGTTTCGTTTATTATTTAGTTTGGTTTAATTTAGTTTAATTTAGTTTACCTTAGATTAGTTTAGTTAGTTTTAGGTTAGGTTAGGTTAGGTTAGGTAAGGTTAGTTTAGTTTAGTTTAGTTTAATTTAGTTTAGTTTATTTTATAGTTTAGTTTAATTTAGTTTATAGTTCAATTTATTGTTTAGTTTAGTTTATAGTTTAGTTTATCTTTTAGTTTAGTTTAGTTTAGTATAGTTTATTTTAGTTTAGGTTAGAGTAGGTTAGTTTAGATTAGTTTAGTTTAGTGCAGTTTAGGTTTGGTTAAGTTAGGTTATTTTTTTTAGTTTAGTTTAGTTTAGTTTAGTTTATAGTTTAGTTTATAGTTTAGTTTAGATTAGTGTAGTTTAGTTTGGTTTAGTTTATTTTATTTTAGTTTAGTTTAGTTTCGTTTAGCTTAGGTTATGTTATATTAGGTTAGCTTAGGTTTGCTTAGTTTACCCTAGTTTAGTTTAGGTTAGGTAAGGTTAGAATAGGATAGTTAAATTTAGTTTATTTTGTTTAGTTTAGTTAGGTTTAGTTTAGTTTATAGTTTAGTTTAGTTTAGTTTATAGTTTAGTTTAGATTATAATTTAATTTATAGTTTAGTTTAGTTTAGTTTAGTTTAATTTAGTTTAGCTTTCTTTAGTTTCGTTTAGATTACTTTAGTTTAGGATATGTTAGGTTAGTTTAGTTTAGTTTAGTTTAATTTAGGTTATTGTAGTTTAGTTTAGTTTAGTTTAGGTTAGGTTAGGTTAGGTTGGTTTAGTTTAGTATAATTGAGTTTAGTTTAAAATAGTGTATCTTTAGTTTATAGTTTAGTTCATAGTTTTGTTTAGTTTAGTTTAGTGTAGGTTAGGTTAGAGTAGTTTAGTTTAGTTTAGTTTAGTTTAGGTTAGAATAGGTTAGATCAGTGTAGTTTAATTTAGTTTAGTTTAGTTGAATTTAATTTAGTTTTGTTTTGTTTAGTTTAGGTTAGGTTATTTTAGTTTAGTTTAGTATAGGTTAGGTTAATTGAGGTTATCTTAGTTTAGTTTATAGTTTAGTTTAGTTTAGTTTATAGTGTAGTTTATACTTTAGTTTATATTTTAGTTTATAGTTTAGTTTAGTTTATAATATTTTAGTTTAGGTTAGGTTAGGTTAGTTAAGTTTAGTTTAGTCTATAGTTTAGTTCAGTTTAGTTTAGAGCTTAGTTTATAGTTTAGTTTAGTTTAGTTTAGTTTAATTGAGTTTAGCTTACTTTAGTTTACAATTTAGTTTACTTTAGTTTGTTATTTAATTTAGTTATGTTTGGTTTATAGTTTCGTTTATAGTTTAGTTTGGTTTAGTTTAGTTTAATTTAGTTAAGCTTAGATTAGTTTAGTTTGTTTTAGGTTAGGTAAAGTTAGGTGAGGTTAGTATAATTTTGATGAGTTTAATTTAGTTTAGTATAGTTTATACTTTAGTTTAGTTTACTTTAGTTTATAGTTCAATTTATAGTTTAGTTTAATTTATAGTTTAGTTTATAGTTTTGTTTATAGTTTAGTTTAGTTTACTTTATAGTTTAATTTAGTTTAGTATAGTTTAATTTAGTTTAGGTTAGTTTAGTTTAGTTTAGGTTAGGTTAGGTTAGGTTAGGTTAATTTAGTTTAGTATAGTTTGGTTTATTTTAGTTTAGTTTATAGTTTAGTTTTCAGTTTTATTTAGTTTAGTTTAGTTTACAGTTTAGTTTATAGTTTAGTTTATAGTTTAGTTTAGTTCAGTTTATAATTCATTTTATAAATTAGTTTAGATTATAGTTTAATTTATAGTTTAGTTTTTTTTTGTATAATTTAGTTTAGCTTTATTTAGTTTCGTTTAGTTTACTTTAGTTTAGTGTATGCTTAAGTTAGGTTAGGTTAGGTTAGTTTAGTTTAGTTTAGTTTAGGTTAGGTTACCTTATGTTAGGTTAGGTTAGGTTAGGTTAAGTTAAGTTAGGTTAGGTTAGTTTAGAATAATTTAGTTTAGTATAATTTAGTTTACAGTTTAGTTAAGTTTAGTTTATAGTTTAATTTAGTTTAGTTTAGTTTAGTTAATTTTAGTTTATAGTTTAGTTTATAGTTTAGTTTGTAGTTTACTTTAGTTTAGTTTAGGTTAAGTTATGCTAGGTTCGTTCAGTTTAGTTTAGATTAGGTTAGGTTAGGTTAGGTTAGGGTAGTTTAGTTTAGTTTAGTTGAATTTAGTTTAGTTTAGTTCAGTATAGGTTACATTAGGTTAGGTTACTTTGTTTTAGTTTAGGTTAGCTTATGTTAGATTAGGTTAGGTTAGCTTGGTTTAGTTGAGTTTAGTTAAGTTTAGTATATTTTATACTTTAGTTTAATTTATTTATATAATAGTGTAGTTTAGTTTAGTTTATACTTTAGTTTATAGTTTAGTATAGTTTGTTTAATTTAATTTTGGTTTAGTTTAGTTCAGTATAGGTTACATTAGGTTAGGTTACTTTGTTTTAGTTTAGGGTAGGTTATGTTAGGTTAGGTTAGTTTAGTTTAGTTTAGTTTAGGTTAGGTTAGGTTAGGTTAGTTTAGTTTAGTTGAGTTTAATTTAGTTTAGTTTAGTTTATAGTTTATTATAGTTTAGTTTATAGTTTAGTTTATAATTTAGTTTACTTTAGGTTAGATTAGGTTATGTTAAGTAAGGTTAGGTTATGTTAGGTTAGTTTAGTTTAGTTTAGTTTAGTTTATGTTAGGTTAGGTTAGTTTAGTTTTGTTTAGTTTTGTTTATAGTTTAGTTTAGTTTATAGTTTAGTTTATAGTTTAGTTTAATTTAGTTTAGTTTAGTTTAGTTTAATTTAGGTCAATTTAGTTTACTTAATTTAGTTTAGGTTAGGTTAGGTTAGGTTAGTTTAGTTTAGTATAGTTAAGTTTAGTATAAAATATATTATCTTTAGTCTATAGTATAGTTCATAGTTTTGTTTAGTTTAGTTTAGTTTAGGTTAGGTTAGAGTAGTTTAGTTAGTGTAGTTTAGTTTAGGTTAGATTAAGTTAGGTTAGTGTAGTTTAGTTTAGTTTAGTTTAGTTGAATTTAATTTAGTTTATTTAGTTTAGCTTAGTATAGGTTAGGTTATGTTAGGTTAGGTTAGATTAGTTTAGTTTATGTTGGGTTATGTTAGATTAGATTAGGTTAGGATAGTTTGGTTTAGTTTAGTTTATACTTTAGTTTAGTTTAGTTTAGTTTTGTTTATAGTTTAGTTTATAGTTGAGTATAGTTTAGTTTAGTTTCATTTAGTTTAGGTAAGTTTAGTTAAGTTTAGTTGGTTTAGTTTAGTTTTGGGTAGGTTATGTTAGGTTAGGTTAGGTTAGTTTAGTTTAGTTTTGGTTTGGTTAGGTTAGGTTAGGTTAGTTTAGTTTAGTTGAGTTTAGTTTAGTTTAAATTAAGTTAAGTAAGATTAGGTTAGGTTAGGTTAGGTTAGGTTAGTTTAGTTTTGTTTTGGTTTAGTTTAGTTTAGTTTAGTTTAATTTAGGTTAATTTAGTTTAGTTTAGTTTAGGTTAGATTAAGTTAGGTTAGGTTAGGTTAGTTTAGTTTAGTATAGTTTAGTTTATTTTAAAATATAGTATCTTTAGTTTATAGTTTAGTTCATAATTTTCTTTAGATTAGATTAGTTTTGGTTAGGTTAGAGTACTTTAGTTTAGTTTAGTTTAGTTTAGTTTAGGTTAGATTAGGTTAGGTTAGTGTAGTTTAGTTTAATTTAATTTACTTAAATTTAATTTAGTTTAGTTTAGTTTAGTTTAGGTTAGGTTAGCTTTGTTTAGGTTAGATTAGGTTAGGTTAGTGTAGTTTAGTTTAGTTTAGTTTATAGTTTAGTTTAGTTTAGTGTAGTTTAGTTTGGTTAAGTTTTGTTTAGTTTAGTTTAGTTCAGTATCGTTTACGTTAGGTTACGTTAGATTATGTTAGGTTACGTTAGCTTAGTTTAGTTTAGTTTAGTTTCGGTTAGGTAAGGTTAGGTTAGGTTAGTTAAGTTTAGTTTAGTTTATAGTTTAGTTCAGTTTAGTTTATAGCTTAGTTTATAGCTTAGTTTAGTTCATAGTTTAATTTATATTTAAGTTTTGTTTAGTTTAATTTAGTTTAGGTGAGTTTCGTTTAGTTTAGTTTATTTTAGGGTAGCTTACGTTAGGTTAGGTTAGGTTAGTATAGTTTATAGTTTAATTTATAGTTTAATTTAGTTTATAGTTTAGTTTAGTTTAGTTTATAATAGTTTAGTTTAGTTTAGTTTAGGTTAGGATAGATGAGTTTAGTTTAGTTTAGGTTAGGTTAGGCTCGGTTAAATTATGTTAGGTTAGTTTATATTAGTTTAGTATAGTTTAGTTTATAGTTTAGTTTACTTTAGTTTATTATTTAATTTAGTTTAGTTTAGTTTATAGTTTAGTTTATAGTTTAGTTTGATTTAGTTTAGTTTAATTTAGTTTATCTTAGATAAGTTTAGTTTAGTTAAGTTTATAGTTCAAATTATAGTTTAGTTTAGTTAGGTTACGTTAGATTATGTTAGGTTACGTTAGCTTAGTTTAGTTTAGTTTAGTTTATAGTTTAGTTTAGTTTAGTTTATAGTTTAGTTTATAGCTTAGTTTATAGTTTTGTTTAGATTAGTGTAGTTTAGTTTGGTTTAATTTATTTTAGTTTAGTTTAGTTTAGTTTCGTTTAGCTTAGGTTATGTTATATTAGGTTAGCTTAGGTTAGCTTAGTTTACCCTGGTTTAGTTTAGGTTAGGTAAGGTTAGAATAGGTTAGTTAAGTTTAGTTTAGTTTAGTTTAGTTTAGCTTATAGTTTAGTTTAGATTATAGTTTAATTTATAGTTTAGTTTAGTTTAGTTTAATTTAGTTTAACTTTCTTTACTTTCCTTTAGTTTACTTTAATTTAGGATATGTTAGGTTAGGTTAGGTTAGGTTAGGTTTGTTTAGTTTAGTTTAGGTTAGGTTAGGTTAGGTTACGTTAGGTTAGGTTAGGTTAGGTTAAGTTAGGTTAGTTTAGAATAGTTTAGTTTAGTATAATTTAGTTTATAGTTTAGTTTAGTTTAGTTTATAGTTTAATTTACTTCAGTTTAGTTTAATTTACATTAGTTTAGTTTAATTTAGTTTAGTTTAGTTTAGTTAAGTTTAGTTTATAGTTTAGTTTATAGTTTGGTTTGCAGTTTAGTTTAGTTTAGTTAAGGTTAAGTTATGTTAGGTTCGTTTAGTTTAATTTAGTTTAGATTAGGTTAGGTTATATTAGGTTAGGTTAGGGTAGTTTAGTTTAGTTTAGCTGAATTTAGTTTAATTTAGTTCAGTTCAGGTTACGTTAGGTTAGGTTAGTTTAGTTTAGGTTAGGTTAGGTTAGGTTAGGTTAATTTAGTTTAGTTAAGTTTATTTTAGTTTAGTCTAGTTCATAGTTCAGTTTAGATTAGTTTTGTTTAATTTAGTTTAGTTTGTAGTTTAGTTCAGTGTAGGTTAGTTTAGTTGAGTTTAGTTTAGTTTAGTTTGGGTTAGGTTAGGTTAGGTTAGTTTAGTTTAGTTTGGGTTGGGTTATGTTAGATTAGGTTAGGTTAGGTTATTTTGGTTTAGTTTGGTCTAGTTAAATTTAGTTTAGTTATACTTTAGTTTAGTTTAGTTTAGTTTATAGTTTAGTTTAGTTTTGTTAACAGTTTAGTTTAGTTTAGTTTAGTTTATTTTGGGTAGGTTATGCTAGGTTAGGTTAGGTTAGTTTAGTTTAGTTTAGGATAGGTTAGGTTAGGTTAGGTTAGTTTAGTTTAGTTGAGTTTAGTTTAGTTTAGGTTAGCTTAAGTAAGGTTAGGTTAGGTTAGGTTAGTATAGTTTAGTCTCTATCATGTTAGGTTAGGTTAGTTTAGTTTAGTGTAGTTTTGTTTATAGTTTAGTTTATAGTTTAGTTTACAGTTTAGTTTATAGTTTAGTTTACAGTTTAGTTTATTTTATTATATAGTTTAATTTATTTTAGTTTAGTTTAATTAGGATTACTTTAATTTAGGTTAATTTAGTTTAGTTTAGTTTAGGTTAGGTTAGGTTAGGTTAAGTTAGTTCAGTTTAGTATAGTTTAGTTTAGTTTAGATTAGGTTAGAGTAGTTTAGTTTAGTTTAATTTAGGTTAGATTAGGTTAGGTTAGTGTAGTTTAGTTTAGTTTAGTTTAGTTGAATTTAGTTTAGTTTAGTTTAGTTTAGGGTAGGTTAGGTTGGTTTAGTTTAGTATATGTTAGGTTCAGTTAGTTTAGGTTAGTTTAGTTTAGTTTAGTTTATTGTTTAGTTTATATTTTAGTTTATATTTTAGTTTATAGTTTAGTTTAGTTTAGGCAGTTTAGTTTGGTTTAGTTTTTTTTAGTTGAGTTTTGTTTAGTTTCGTTTAGGTCAGGTTATGTTAGATTAGGTTAGGTTAGGTAGGATAAGCTTAGTTTAGTGTATTTAGGTTAGGTTAGGTTAGGTTAGGTTAGTTAAGATTAGTTTAGTTTGGTTTAGTTATGTTTAGTTTAGTTTATAATTTAGTTCAGTTTAGTTTATAGCTTAGTTGATAGTTTAGTTTAGTTTACAGTTTAGTTTATCGTTTGGTTTGTAGTTTAGTTTATAGTTTTGTTTAGTTTAGTGCAGTTTATTTTGGTTAGTTTAGTATAGTTTCGTTTACGTTCGGTTATGTTATATTAGATTAGGTTGGGTTAGCTTACTTTAGTTTAGTTTAGTTTAGTTTAGGTTAAGATATGTTAGGTTCGTTTAGTTTCATTTAGTTTAGATTAGGTTAGGTTAGGTTAGGGTAGTTTAGTTTAGCATAGTTGAATTTAGTTTAGTTTAGTTCAGGTTAGGTTACGTTAGGTTACTTTAGTTTAGTTTAGGTTAGGTTAGGTTAGGTTAGTTTAGTTTAATTAAGTTTATTTTAGTTTAGTTTAGTATATAGTTCAGTTTAATTTAGTTTTGTTTCATTTAGTTTAGTTTATAGTTTAGTTCAGTTTAGGTTAGTTTAGTTGAGTTTAGTTTAGTTTAGTTTAGTTTACTTTAGTTTAGGTTTGGTTAGTTTAGTTCAGTTGAGTTTAGTTTAGTTTTGGATAGGTTAAGTAAGGTTAGGTTAGGTTAGGTTAGGTTAGTTTAGTTTAGTCTAGTTTATGTTAGGTTAGGTTAGTTTAGTTTAGTTTAGTTTTGTTTAATTTAGGTAAATTTAGTTTAGCTTAGTTTAGTTTAGGTTAAGTTAGTTTAGGTTACGTTAGTTTAGGTAAGGTTAAGTTAGTTCAGTTTAGTATAGTTTAGTTTAGTGTAAAATATAGTATCTTTAGTTTATAGTTTAGTTCATAGCTTTGTTTAGTTTAGTTTAGTTAGGTTAGAGTAGTTTAGTTTAGTTTAGTTTAGTTTAGGTTAGATTAGGTTAGGTTAGTGTTGTTTAGTTTAGTTTAGTTTAGTTGAATTTAGTTTAGTTTAGTTTAGTTTATAGTTCAATTTATTGTTTAGTTTAGTTTATAGTTTAGTTTATCGTTTAGTTTAGTTTAGTTTAGTATAGTTTATTTTAGTTTAGGTTAGAGTAGGTTAGTTTAGATTAGTTTAGTTTAGTGTAGTTTCCGTTTGGTCAAGTTAGGTTATTTTGTTTAGTTTAGTTTAGTTTAGTTTAGTTTATAGTTTAGTTTATAGTTTAGTTTAGATTAGTGTAGTTTAGTTTGGTTTAGTTTATTTTATTTTAGTTTAGTTTAGTTTCGTTTAGCTTAGGTTATGTTATATTAGGTTAGCTTAGGTTTGCTTAGTTTACCCTAGTTTAGTTTAGGTTAGGTAAGGTTAGAATAGGTTAGTTAAATTTAGTTTATTTTGTTTAGTTTAGTTAGGTTTAGTTTAGTTTATAGTTTAGTTTAGTTTAGTTTATAGTTTAGTTTAGATTATAATTTAATTTATAGTTTAGTTTAGTTTAGTTTAGTTTAGTTTAATTTAGTTTAGCTTTCTTTAGTTTCGTTTAGATTACTTTAGTTTAGGATATGTTAGGTTAGGTTAGTTTAGTTTAGTTTAGTTTAATTTAGGTTAGGTTAGGTTGGTTTAGTTTAGTATAATTGAGTTTAGTTTAAAATAGTGTATCTTTAGTTTATAGTTTAGTTCATAGTTTTGTTTAGTTTAGTTTAGTGTAGGTTAGGTTAGAGTAGTTTAGTTTAGTTTAGTTTAGTTTAGGTTAGAATAGGTTAGATCAGTGTAGTTTAATTTAATTTAGTTTAGTTGAATTTAATTTAGTTTTGTTTAGTTTAGTTTAGGTTAGGTTATTTTAGTTTAGTTTAGTATAGTTTAGGTTAATTGAGGTTATCTTAGTTTAGTTTATAGTTTAGTTTAATTTAGTTTATAGTGTAGTTTATACTTTAGTTTATATTTTAGTTTATAGTTTAGTTTAGTTTATAATATTTTAGTTTAGGTTAGGTTAGGTTAGTTAAGTTTAGTTTAGTCTATAGTTTAGTTCAGTTTAGTTTAGAGCTTAGTTTATAGTTTAGTTTAGTTTAGTTTAGTTTAATTGAGTTTAGCTTACTTTAGTTTACAATTTAGTTTACTTTAGTTTGTTATTTAATTTAGTTATGTTTAGTTTATAGTTTCGTTTATAGTTTAGTTTGGTTTAGTTTAGTTTAATTTAGTTAAGCTTAGATTAGTTTAGTTGTTTTAGGTTAGGTAAAGTTAGGTGAGGTTAGTATAATTTAGATGAGTTTAATTTAGTTTAGTATAGTTTATACTTTAGTTTAGTTTACTTTAGTTTATAGTTCAATTTATAGTTTAGTTTAATTTATAGTTTAGTTTATAGTTTTGTTTATAGTTTAGTTTAGTTTACTTTATAGTTTAATTTAGTTTAGTTTAGTTTAATTTAGGTTAGGTTAGTTTAGTTTAGTTTAGGTTAGGTTAGGTTACGTTAGGTTAATTTAGTTTAGTATAGTTTGGTTCATTTTAGTTTAGTTTATAGTTTAGTTTTCAGTTTTATTTAGTTTAGTTTAGTTTGGTTGTTAGTTTAGTTTAGTTTAGTTTACAGTTTAGTTTATTCTTTAGTTTATAGTTTAGTTTATAGTTTAGTTTAGTTCAGTTTATAATTCATTTTATAAATTAGTTTAGATTATAGTTTAATTTATAGTTTAGTTTTGTTTTGTATAATTTAGTTTAGCTTTATTTAGTTTCGTTTAGTTTACTTTAGTTTAGTGTATGCTTAAGTTAGGTTAGGTTAGTTTAGTTTAGTTTAGTTTAGGTTAGGTTACCTTATGTTAGGTTAGGTTAGGTTAGGTTAAGTTAAGTTAGGTTAGGTTAGTTTAGAATAATTTAGTTTAGTATAATTTAGTTTACAGTTTAGTTAAGTTTAGTTTATAGTTTAATTTAATTTAGTTTAGTTTAGTTAATTTTAGTTTATAGTTTAGTTTATAGTTTAGTTTGTAGTTTACTTTAGTTTAGTTTAGTTTAGGTTAAGTTATGCTAGGTTCGTTTAGTTTAGTTTAGATTAGGTTAGGTTAGGTTAGGTTAGGTTAGGTTAGGGTAGTTTAGTTTACTTTAGTTGAATTTAGTTTAGTTTAGTTCAGTATAGGTTACATTAGGTTAGGTTACTTTGTTTTAGTTTAGGTTAGCTTATGTTAGATTAGGTTAGGTTAGCTTGGTTTAGTTGAGTTTAGTTAAGTTTAGTATATTTTATACTTTAGTTTAGTTTATTTAGCTAATAGTGTAGTTTAGTTTAGTTTATACTTTAGTTTATAGTTTAGTATAGTTTGTTTAGTTTAATTTTGGTTTAGTTTAGTTCAGTATAGGTTACATTAGGTTAGGTTACTTTGTTTTAGTTTAGGGTAGGTTATGTTAGGTTAGGTTATTTTAGTTTAGTTTAGTTTAGGTTAGGTTAGGTTAGGTTAGTTTAGTTTAGTTGAGTTTAATTTAGTTTAGTTTAGTTTATAGTTTATTATAGTTTAGTTTATAGTTTAGTTTACTTTAGGTTAGATTAGGTTATGTTAAGTAAGGTTAGGTTATGTTAGGTTAGTTTAGTTAAGTTTAGTTTATGTTAGGTTAGGTTAGTTTAGTTTTGTTTAGTTATGTTTATAGTTTAGTTTAGTTTAGTTTATAGTTTAGTTTATAGTTTAGTTTAATTTAGTTTAGTTTAGTTTAGTTTAATTTAGGTCAATTTTGTTTACTTAATTTAGTTTAGGTTAGGTTAGGTTAGTTTAGTTTAGTATAGTTAAGTTTAGTATAAAATATATTATCTTTAGTCTATAGTATAGTTCATAGTTTTGTTTAGTTTAGTTTAGTTTAGGTTAGGTTAGAGTAGTTTAGTTAGTTTAGTTTAGTTTAGGTTAGATTAAGTTAGGTTAGTGTAGTTTAGTTTAGTTTAGTTTAGTTGAATTTAATTTAGTTTATTTAGTTTAGCTTAGTATAGGTTAGGTTATGTTAGGTTAGGTTAGTTTAGTTTAGTTTATGTTGGGTTATGTTAGATTAGATTAGGTTAGGATAGTTTGGTTTAGTTTAGTTTATACTTTAGTTTAGTTTAGTTTAGTTTATAGTTTAGTTTAGTTTTGTTTATAGTTTAGTTTATAGTTAAGTATAGTTTAGTTTAGTTTCATTTAGTTTAGGTAAGTTTAGTTAAGTTTAGTTGGTTTAGTTTAGTTTTGGGTAGGTTATGTTAGGTTAGGTTAGGTTAGTTTAGTTTAGTTTTGGTTTGGTTAGGTTAGGTTAGGTTAGTTTAGTTTAGTTGAGTTTAGTTTAGTTTAAATTAAGTTAAGTAAGATTAGGTTAGGTTAGGTTAGGTTAGGTTAGTTTAGTTTTGTTTTGGTTTAGTTTAGTTTAGTTTAGTTTAATTTAGGTTAATTTAGTTTAGTTTAGTTTAGGTTAGATTAAGTTAGGTTAGGTTAGGTTAGTTTAGTTTAGTATAGTTTAGTTTATTTTAAAATATAGTATCTTTAGTTTATAGTTTAGTTCATAATTTTCTTTAGATTAGATTAGTTTTGGTTAGGTTAGAGTACTTTAGTTTAGTTTAGTTTAGTTTAGTTTAGGTTAGATTAGGTTAGGTTAGTGTAGTTTAGTTTAATTTAATTTACTTAAATTTAATTTAGTTTAGTTTAGTTTAGTTTAGGTTAGGTTAGCTTTGTTTAGGTTAGATTAGGTTAGGTTAGTGTAGTTTAGTTTAGTTTAGTTTATAGTTTAGTTTAGTTTAGTGTAGTTTAGTTTGGTTAAGTTTTGTTTAGTTTAGTTTAGTTCAGTATCGTTTACGTTAGGTTACGTTAGATTATGTTAGGTTACGTTATCTTATTTTAGTTTAGTTTAGTTTCGGTTAGGTAAGGTTAGGTTAGTTAAGTTTAGTTTAGTTTATAGTTTAGTTCAGTTTAGTTTATAGCTTAGTTTATAGCTTAGTTTAGTTCATAGTTTAATTTATATTTAAGTTTTGTTTAGTTTAATTTAGTTTAGGTGAGTTTCGTGTAGTTTAGTTTATTTTAGGGTAGCTTACGTTAGGTTAGGTTAGGTTAGTATAGTTTATAGTTTAATTTATAGTTTAATTTAGTTTATAGTTTAGTTTAGTTTAGTTTATAATAGTTTAGTTTAGTTTAGTTTAGGTTAGGATAGATGAGTTTAGTTTAGTTTAGGTTAGGTTAGGCTCGGTTAAATTATGTTAGGTTAGTTTATATTAGTTTAGTATAGTTTAGTTTATAGTTTAGTTTACTTTAGTTTATTATTTAATTTAGTTTAGTTTAGTTTATAGTTTAGTTTATAGTTTAGTTTGATTTAGTTTAGTTTAATTTAGTTTATCTTAGATAAGTTTAGTTTAGTTAAGTTTATAGTTCAAATTATAGTTTAGTTTAGTTAGGTTACGTTAGATTATGTTAGGTTACGTTAGCTTAGTTTAGTTTAGTTTAGTTTATAGTTTAGTTTAATTTAGTTTATAGTTTAGTTTATAGTTTAGTTTATAGTTTAGTTTAGATTAGTGTAGTTTAGTTTGGTTTAATTTATTTTAGTTTAGTTTAGTTTAGTTTCGTTTAGCTTAGGTTATGTTATATTAGGTTAGCTTAGGTTAGCTTAGTTTACCCTGGTTTAGTTTAGGTTAGGTAAGGTTAGAATAGGTTAGTTAAGTTTAGTTTAGTTTAGTTTAGTTTAGCTTATAGTTTAGTTTAGATTATAGTTTAATTTATAGTTTAGTTTAGTTTAGTTTAATTTAGTTTAACTTTCTTTACTTTCCTTTAGTTTACTTTAATTTAGGATATGTTAGGTTAGGTTAGGTTAGGTTAGGTTTGTTTAGTTTAGTTTAGGTTAGGTTAGGTTAGGTTACGTTAGGTTAGGTTAGGTTAGGTTAAGTTAGGTTAGTTTAGAATAGTTTAGTTTAGTATAATTTAGTTTATAGTTTAGTTTAGTTTAGTTTATAGTTTAATTTACTTCAGTTTAGTTTAATTTACATTAGTTTAGTTTAGTTTAGTTAAGTTTAGTTTATAGTTTAGTTTATAGTTTGGTTTGCAGTTTAGTTTAGTTTAGTTAAGGTTATGTTATGTTAGGTTCGTTTAGTTTAATTTAGTTTAGATTAGGTCAGGTTATATTAGGTTAGGTTAGGGTAGTTTAGTTTAGTTTAGCTGAATTTAGTTTAGTTTAGTTCAGTTTAGGTTACGTTAGGTTAGGTTAGTTTAGTTTAGGTTAGGTTAGGTTAGGTTAGGTTAATTTAGTTTAGTTAAGTTTATTTTAGTTTAGTCTGGTTCATAGTTCAGTTTAAATTAGTTTTGTTTAATTTAGTTTAGTTTATAGTTTATTTCAGTTTAGGTTAGTTTAGTTGAGTTTAGTTTAGTTTAGTTTAGGTTAGGTAAGGTTAGGTTAGTTTAGTTTAGTTTGGGTTGGGTTATGTTAGATTAGGTTAGGTTAGGTTATTTTGGTTTAGTTTGGTCTAGTTAAATTTAGTTTAGTTATACTTTAGTTTAGTTTAGTTTATAGTTTAGTTTAGTTTTGTTAACAGTTTAGTTTAGTTTATTTTAGTTTATTTTGGGTAGGTTATGCTAGGTTAGGTTAGTTTAGTTTAGTTTAGGATAGGTTAGGTTAGGTTAGGTTAGTTTAGTTTAGTTGAGTTTAGTTTAGTTTAGGTTAGATTAAGTAAGGTTAGGTTAGGTTAGGTTAGTATAGTTTAGTCTAGTTCATGTTAGGTTAGGTTAGTTTAGTTTAGTGTAGTTTTGTTTATAGTTTAGTTTAGTTTAGTTTATAGTTTAGTTTACAGTTTAGTTTATAGTTTAGTTTACAGTTAAGTTTATTTTATTAAATAGTTTAATTTATTTTAGTTTAGTTTAATTAGGATTAGTTTAATTTAGGTTAATTTAGTTTAGTTTAGTTTAGGTTAGGTTAGGTTAGGTTAGGTTAAGTTAGTTCAGTTTAGTATAGTTTAGTTTAGTTTAGATTAGGTTAGAGTAGTTTAGTTTAGTTTAATTTAGGTTAGATTAGGTTAGGTTAGTGTAGTTTAGTTTAGTTTAGTTTAGTTGAATTTAGTTTAGTTTAGTTTAGTTTAGGGTAGGTTAGGTTGGTTTAGTTTAGTATATGTTAGGTTCAGTTAGTTTAGGTTAGTTTAGTTTAGTTTATAGTTTAGTTTAGTTTAGTTTATTGTTTAGTTTATATTTTAGTTTATATTTTAGTTTATAGTTTAGTTTAGTTTAGCGCAGTTTAGTTTGGTTTAGTTTTTTTTAGTTGAGTTTTGTTTAGTTTCGTTTAGGTCAGGTTATGTTAGATTAGGTTAGGTTAGGTAAGATAAGCTTAGTTTAGTGTATTTAGGTTAGGTTAGGTTAGGTTAGTTAAGATTAGTTTAGTTTGGTTTAGTTATGTTTAGTTTAGTTTATAATTTAGTTCAGTTTAGTTTATAGCTTAGTTGATAGTTTAGTTTAGTTTACAGTTTAGTTTATCGTTTGGTTTGTAGTTTAGTTTATAGTTTTGTTTAGTTTAGTGCAGTTTATTTTGGTTAGTTTAGTATAGTTTCGTTTACGTTCGGTTATGTTATATTAGATTAGGTTGGGTTAGCTTACTTTAGTTTAGTTTAGTTTAGTTTAGGTTAAGATATGTTAGGTTCGTTTAGTTTCATTTAGTTTAGATTAGGTTAGGTTAGGTTAGGGTAGTTTAGTTTAGCATAGTTGAATTTAGTTTAGTTTAGTTCAGGTTAGGTTACGTTAGGTTACTTTAGTTTAGTTTAGGTTAGGTTAGGTTAGGTTAGTTTAGTTTAATTAAGTTTATTTTAGTTTAGTTTAGTATATAGTTCAGTTTAATTTAGTTTTGTTTCATTTAGTTTAGTTTATAGTTTAGTTCAGTTTAGGTTAGTTTAGTTGAGTTTAGTTTAGTTTAGTTTACTTTAGTTTAGGTTTGGTTAGTTTAGTTCAGTTGAGTTTAGTTTAGTTTTGGATAGGTTAAGTAAGGTTAGGTTAGGTTAGGTTAGGTTAGTTTAGTTTAGTCTAGTTTATGTTAGGTTAGGTTAGTTTAGTTTAGTTTAGTTTTGTTTAATTTAGGTTAATTTAGTTTAGTTTAGTTTAGTTTAGGTTAAGTTAGTTTAGGTTACGTTAATTTAGGTAAGATTAAGTTAGTTCAGTTTAGTATAGTTTAGTTTAGTGTAAAATATAGTATCTTTAGTTTATAGTTTAGTTCATAGCTTTGTTTAGTTTAGTTTAGTTAGGTTAGAGTAGTTTAGTTTAGTTTAGTTTAGGTTAGATTAGGTTAGGTTAGTGTTGTTTAGTTTAGTTTAGTTTAGTTGAATTTAGTTTAGTTTAGTTTAGTTTAGGGTAGGTTAGGTTGGTTTAGTTTAGTATAGTTTAGGTTCAGTTAGGTTAGGTTAGTTTAGTTTAGTTTAGTTTATAGTTTAGTTTAGATTAGTTTATAGTTTAGTTTAGTTTATAGTTTATTTTAATTTATAGTTTAGTTCATAGCTTTGTTTAGTTTAGTTTAGTTAGGTTAGAGTAGTTTAGTTTAGTTTAGTTTAGTTTAGGTTAGATTAGGTTAGGTTAGTGTTGTTTAGTTTAGTTTAGTTTAGTTGAATTTAGTTTAGTTTAGTTTAGTTTAGGGTAGGTTAGGTTGGTTTAGTTTAGTATAGTTCAGGTTCAGTTAGGTTAGGTTAGTTTAGTTTAGTTTAGTTTATAGTTTGGTTTAGTTTATTTTAGTTTAGTTTAGTTTAGTTTCCTTTAGCTTAGGTTATGTTACGTTAGGTTAGCTTAGGTTAGCTTACTTTACTCTAGTTTAGTTTAGGTTAGGTTAGGTTAAAATAGGTTAGTTAAGTTTAGTTTAGTTTAGTTTAGTTAGGTTTAGTTTAGTTTATAGTTTAGTTGAGTTTAGTTTATAGTTTAGTTTAGTTTAGTTTGGTTTAATTTAGTTTAGCTTTCTTTTTTCGGTTAGAGTACTTTAGTTTAGGGTATGTTATGTTAGGTTAGCTTGGTTAGTTTAGTTTAGTTTACGTTAGGTTAGGTTACCTTAGGTTAGGTTAGGTTAGGTTAGGTTAAGTTAGGTTAGTTTAGAATAATTTAGTTTAGTGTAATTTAGTTTATAGTTTAGTTTAGTGTAGTTTATAGTTTAATTTAGTTTAGTTTATTTTAGTTTACGTTAGGTTAGGTTAGGTAAGTTTAATTTAGTTTAGTTTAGTTTAGTTAAGTTTATTTTATAGTTTAGTTTATAGTTTAGTTTGTAGATTTATTTTAGTTTAGTTTAGTTTAGGTTAAGTTATGTTAGGTTCATTTAGTTTAATTTAGTTTAGATTAGGTTAGGTTAGGTTAGGTTAGGTTAGTTAAGATTAGTTTAGTTTGGTTTAGTTATGTTTAGTTTAGTTTATAATTTAGTTCAGTTTAGTTTATAGCTTAGTTGATAGTTTAGTTTAGTTTACAGTTTAGTTTATCGTTTGGTTTGTAGTTTAGTTTATAGTTTTGTTTAGTTTAGTGCAGTTTATTTTGGTTAGTTTAGTATAGTTTCGTTTACGTTCGGTTATGTTATATTAGATTAGGTTGGGTTAGCTTACTTTAGTTTAGTTTAGTTTAGTTTAGGTTAAGATATGTTAGGTTCGTTTAGTTTCATTTAGTTTAGATTAGGTTAGGTTAGGTTAGGGTAGTTTAGTTTAGCATAGTTGAATTTAGTTTAGTTTAGTTCAGGTTAGGTTACGTTAGGTTACTTTAGTTTAGTTTAGGTTAGGTTAGGTTAGGTTAGTTTAGTTTAATTAAGTTTATTTTAGTTTAGTTTAGTATATAGTTCAGTTTAATTTAGTTTTGTTTCATTTAGTTTAGTTTATAGTTTAGTTCAGTTTAGGTTAGTTTAGTTGAGTTTAGTTTAGTTTAGTTTACTTTAGTTTAGGTTTGGTTAGTTTAGTTCAGTTGAGTTTAGTTTAGTTTTGGATAGGTTAAGTAAGGTTAGGTTAGGTTAGGTTAGGTTAGTTTAGTTTAGTCTAGTTTATGTTAGGTTAGGTTAGTTTAGTTTAGTTTAGTTTTGTTTAATTTAGGTTAATTTAGTTTAGTTTAGTTTAGTTTAGGTTAAGTTAGTTTAGGTTACGTTAATTTAGGTAAGGTTAAGTTAGTTCAGTTTAGTATAGTTTAGTTTAGTGTAAAATATAGTATCTTTAGTTTATAGTTTAGTTCATAGCTTTGTTTAGTTTAGTTTAGTTAGGTTAGAGTAGTTTAGTTTAGTTTAGTTTAGGTTAGATTAGGTTAGGTTAGTGTTGTTTAGTTTAGTTTAGTTTAGTTGAATTTAGTTTAGTTTAGTTTAGTTTAGGGTAGGTTAGGTTGGTTTAGTTTAGTATAGTTTAGGTTCAGTTAGGTTAGGTTAGTTTAGTTTAGTTTAGTTTATAGTTTAGTTTAGATTAGTTTATAGTTTAGTTTAGTTTATAGTTTATTTTAATTTATAGTTTAGTTCATAGCTTTGTTTAGTTTAGTTTAGTTAGGTTAGAGTAGTTTAGTTTAGTTTAGTTTAGTTTAGGTTAGATTAGGTTAGGTTAGTGTTGTTTAGTTTAGTTTAGTTTAGTTGAATTTAGTTTAGTTTAGTTTAGTTTAGGGTAGGTTAGGTTGGTTTAGTTTAGTATAGTTCAGGTTCAGTTAGGTTAGGTTAGTTTAGTTTAGTTTAGTTTATAGTTTGGTTTAGTTTATTTTAGTTTAGTTTAGTTTAGTTTCCTTTAGCTTAGGTTATGTTACGTTAGGTTAGCTTAGGTTAGCTTACTTTACTCTAGTTTAGTTTAGGTTAGGTTAGGTTAAAATAGGTTAGTTAAGTTTAGTTTAGTTTAGTTTAGTTAGGTTTAGTTTAGTTTATAGTTTAGTTGAGTTTAGTTTATAGTTTAGTTTAGTTTGGTTTAATTTAGTTTAGCTTTCTTTTTTCGGTTAGAGTACTTTAGTTTAGGGTATGTTATGTTAGGTTAGCTTGGTTAGTTTAGTTTAGTTTACGTTAGGTTAGGTTACCTTAGGTTAGGTTAGGTTAGGTTAGGTTAAGTTAGGTTAGTTTAGAATAATTTAGTTTAGTGTAATTTAGTTTATAGTTTAGTTTAGTGTAGTTTATAGTTTAATTTAGTTTAGTTTATTTTAGTTTACGTTAGGTTAGGTTAGGTAAGTTTAATTTAGTTTAGTTTAGTTTAGTTAAGTTTATTTTATAGTTTAGTTTATAGTTTAGTTTGTAGATTTATTTTAGTTTAGTTTAGTTTAGGTTAAGTTATGTTAGGTTCATTTAGTTTAATTTAGTTTAGATTAGGTTAGGTTAGGTTAGGTTAGGGTAGTTCAGTTTAGTTTAGTTGAATTTAGTTTAGTTTAGTTCAGTTTAGGTTAGTTTAGTTTAGGTTAGGTTAGGTTAGTTTAGTTTAGTTAAGTTTAGTTTATAGTTCAGTTTAGTTTAGTTTTGTTTAATTTAGTTTAGTTTATAGTTTAGTTGAGTTTAGGTTAGTTTAGTTGAGTTTAGTTTAGTTTAGTTTAGGTTAGGTTAGGTTAGGTATTTTAGTTTACTTTAGGTTGGGTTATGCTATATTAGGTTAGGTTAGGTTAGTTTGGTTTAGTTTAGTCTAGTTAAGTTTAGTTTAGTTATACTTTAGTATAGTTTAGTTTAGTTTTGTTTATAGTTTAATTTGTAGTATAGTTTAGTTAATTTAATTTAATTTAGTTTAGCTAAGTTTAGTTTAGTTTAGTTTAGTTTTGGGTAGGTTATGTTAGGTTAGCTTAGGTTAGTTTAGATTTCTGTAGGTTAGGTTAGGTTAGGTTAGGATAGTTTAGTTTAGTTTAGTGTAGTTTTGCTTAGGTTAAGTAAGGTTTGGTTAGGTTAGGTTAGGTTAGGTTAGTTTACTTTGCTTTAGTTTATGTTAGGTTAGGTTAGTTTAGTTTAGTTTAGTTTTGTTTATAGTTTAGTTTAGTTTAGTTTAGTTTAGTTTATAGTTTAGTTTATAGTTTAGTTTAGTTTAATATATAGTTTAATTTAGTTTAGTTTAGTTTAGTTTAATTTAGATTAATTTTTTTTAGTTTAGTTTAGTTTAGGTTAGGTTAGGTTAGGTTAGTTTAGTTTAGTATAGTTTAATTTAGTTTAAAATATAGTATCTTTAGTTTATAGTTTAGTTCATAGTTTTTTTAGTTTAGTTTAGTTTAGTTTAGGTTAGGTTAGAGTAGTTTAGTTTAGTTTAGTTTAGTTTAATTTAGATTAGGTTAGGTTAGGTTAGTGTAGTTTAGTTTAGTTTAGTTGAATTTAATTTAGTTTAGCATAGTTTAGTTTAGGTTCGGTTAGGTTAGATAATTTAGTATAGCTTAGGTTAAGTTAGGTTAGGTTAGTTTAGTTTAGGTTAGGTTAGGTTAATTTAGTTTAGTATAGTTTGGTTTATTTTAGTTTAGTTTGTAGTTTAGTTTAGTTTGGTTTATAGTTTAGTTTACAGTTTTGTATAGTTTAGTTTAGTTTGGGTTAGGTTAGGTTACGTTAGTTTAGTTTAGTTTATAGTTTAGTTTAGTTTAGTTTACAGTTTAGTTTATCCTTTAGTGTATAGTTTAGTTTATAGTTTAGTTTAATTTACTTTAGTTTAGTTTGGTTTAGTTTAGTTTTGTTTAGTTTCGTTTAGGTTAGGTTAGTTAGATTAGGTTAGGTTAGATTAGCTTAGTTTAGGTTAGGTTAGGTTAGGTTAGGTTAGTTTTTTTTATTTGAGTTTAATTTAGTTTAGTTTAGTTTATAGTTTAGTTTGGTTTAGTTTAGTTTATAGTTTAATTTATAGTTTAGTTTAGTTTAGTTTATAGCTTAGTTTACAGTTTAGTTTAGTTTAGTTTAGTATAGTATAGTTTAGTTTCGTTTAGTTTAGTTTAGTTTAGTTTAGGTTAGAATAGGTTAGGTTAGTTAAGTTTAGTTTAGTTTAGGTTAGGTTAGGTTAGGTTAAATTAGGTTAGATTAATTTAGATTAGTTTAGTTTATTTCAGTTTATAGTTTAGTTTACTTTAGTTTATAGTTTAATTTAGTTTACTTTAGGTTATTTTAATTTGGTTTAGTTTAGTTTAGTTTAGTTTAGATTAGGTTAGGTTAGTTTAGTTTAGTATAGGTTAGGTTAGGTAAGTTTAATTCAGTTTAATTTAGTTTAGTTTATAGTTTAATTTATGGATTTGTTTATAGTTAATTAAGTCTAGTTTAGTTTAATTTAGTTTATAGTTTAATTTATAGTTTTGTTTATAGTTAATTAAGTCTAGTTTAGTTTAGTTTAGTTTAGTTTAGGTTCAATTATGTTAGGTTAGTTTAGTTTAGTTTAGTTTAAGTTAGGTTAGGTTGGGTTAGGTTAGTGTAGTTTAATTTAGTTTATTTGAATTTAGTTTAGTTTAGTTTAGTTTAGGTTACGTTAGGTTAGTTTAGCTTAGTTTAGTTTAGTTTAGTTTAGGTGAGGTTAGGTTAGTTTAGTTTAGTTTAGTTTATAGTTTAGTTTATAGTTTAGTTTAGTGTAGTTTAGTTTTGTTTAGGTTAGGTTAGGTTAGGTTAGTTTAGTTTAGTTTAGGTTAGGTTATGTTAGATTAGGTTAGGTTAGGTTAGTTTCTTTTACTTTAGTCTAGTTAAGTGTAGTTAAGTTTATACTTTAGTTTAGTTTAGTTTATTTCATAGTTTAGTTTAGTTTTGTTTATAGTTTAGTTTTCAGTTTAGTATAGTTTAGTTTAATTAAATTTAGTTTAGGTTAAGTAAGATTAGGTTAGGTTAGCTTAGTTTAGTTTAGTTTATGTTAGGTTAGGTTAGCTTAGTTTAGTTTAGTTTTGTTTATAGTTTAGATTAGTTAGGTTTAATTTAGTTTATAGTTTAGTTTAGTTTAGTTTATAATTCAGTTTATAGTTTAGTTTAGATTATAGTTTACTTTATAGTTTAGTTTAGTTTAGTTTTTTGTAATTTAGTTTAGCTTTCTTTAGTTTCGTTTAGTTTACTTTAGTTTAGGGTATGTTTAAGTTAGGTTAGGTTAGGTTAGTTTAGTTTAGGTTAGGTTAGGTTAGGTTACCTTATGTTAGGTTAGGTTAGGTTAGGTTAAGTTAAGTTAAGTTAGGTTAGTTTAGAATAATTAATTTAGTATAATTTAGTTTATAGTTTAGTTTAATTTAGTTTATAGTTTAATTTAGTTTAGTTTAGTTTAGTTTATTTTAGTTTAGTTTAGTTTAGGTTAGGTTAGGTAAGTTTAATTTAGTTTAGTTTAGTTTAGTTAAGTTTACTTTATAGTTTAGTTTACAGTTTAGTTTGTAGTTTAGTTTAGTTTAGTTTAGTTTAGGTTAAGTTATGTTAGGTTCGTTTAGTTTAGTTTAGATTAGGTTAGGTTAGGTTAGGGTAGTTTACTTTCGTTTAGTTGAATTTAGTTTAGTTTAGTTCAGTTTATGTTAGATTAGGTTAGGTAACTTTATTTTAGTTTAGGTTAGGTTATGTTAGATTAGGTTAGGTTAGGTTAGTTTGGTTTAGTTTAGTTTAGTTAAGTTTAGAATATTTTATACTTTAGTTTAGTTTGGTTTAGTTAATAGTGGAGTTAAGTTTAGTTTATACTTTAGTTTATAGTTTAGTATAGTTTAGTTTAGTTTAATTTTGGTTTAGTTTAGTGTAGGTTATATTAGGTTAGGTTAGTTTAGTTCAGTTTAATTTAGATTAGGTTAGGTTAGTTTAGTTTAGTTGAGTTTAATTTAGTTTAGTTTAGTTTATATTATATTTTAGTTTAGTTTATAGTTTAATTTATATTTTAGTTTACTTTAGGTTAGATTAGGTTAGGTTAAGTAAGGTTAGGTTAGGTTAGTTTAGTTTAGTTTAGGATAGGTTAGGTTAGGTTAGGTTAGTTTAGTTTAGTTGAGTTTAGTTTAGTTTAGGTTAGCTTAAGTAAGGTTAGGTTAGGTTAGGTTAGTATAGTTTAGTCTAGTTCATGTTAGGTTAGGTTAGTTTAGTTTAGTGTAGTTTTGTTTATAGTTTAGTTTAGTTTAGTTTATAGTTTAGTTTACAGTTTAGTTTATAGTTTAGTTTACAGTTTAGTTTCTTTTATTATATAGTTTAATTTATTTTAGTTTAGTTTAATTAGGATTAGTTTAATTTAGGTTAATTTAGTTTAGTTTAGTTTAGGTTAGGTTAGGTTAGGTTAGGTTAAGTTAGTTCAGTTTAGTATAGTTTAGTTTAGTTTAGATTAGGTTAGAGTAGTTTAGTTTAGTTTAATTTAGGTTAGATTAGGTTAGGTTAGTGTAGTTTAGTTTAGTTTAGTTTAGTTGAATTTAGTTTAGTTTAGTTTAGTTTAGGGTAGGTTAGGTTGGTTTAGTTTAGTATATGTTAGGTTCAGTTAGTTTAGGTTAGTTTAGTTTAGTTTATAGTTTAGTTTAGTTTAGTTTATTGTTTAGTTTATATTTTAGTTTATATTTTAGTTTATAGTTTAGTTTAGTTTAGCGCAGTTTAGTTTGGTTTAGTTTTTTTTAGTTGAGTTTTGTTTAGTTTCGTTTAGGTCAGGTTATGTTAGATTAGGTTAGGTTAGGTAAGATAAGCTTAGTTTAGTGTATTTAGGTTAGGTTAGGTTAGGTTAGTTAAGATTAGTTTAGTTTGGTTTAGTTATGTTTAGTTTAGTTTATAATTTAGTTCAGTTTAGTTTATAGCTTAGTTGATAGTTTAGTTTAGTTTACAGTTTAGTTTATCGTTTGGTTTGTAGTTTAGTTTATAGTTTTGTTTAGTTTAGTGCAGTTTATTTTGGTTAGTTTAGTATAGTTTCGTTTACGTTCGGTTATGTTATATTAGATTAGGTTGGGTTAGCTTACTTTAGTTTAGTTTAGTTTAGTTTAGGTTAAGATATGTTAGGTTCGTTTAGTTTCATTTAGTTTAGATTAGGTTAGGTTAGGTTAGGGTAGTTTAGTTTAGCATAGTTGAATTTAGTTTAGTTTAGTTCAGGTTAGGTTACGTTAGGTTACTTTAGTTTAGTTTAGGTTAGGTTAGGTTAGGTTAGTTTAGTTTAATTAAGTTTATTTTAGTTTAGTTTAGTATATAGTTCAGTTTAATTTAGTTTTGTTTCATTTAGTTTTTTTTATAATTTAGTTTGCAGTTTAGTATAGCTAAGTTCAGTTTAATTTAGTTTTGCTAAGTTTAGTTTAGTTTAGTTTAGTTTAGTTTATAGTTTAATTTATAATTTAGTTTTGTTTAGTTTAGTTTAATTTAGTTTAGGTTAGGTTAGGTTAGGTTAGTTTAATTTAGTTGAGTTTAATTTAGTTTAATTTAGTTTATAGTTTAATTTATAGTTTAGTTTAGTTTACTTTATAGTTTAGTTTAGTTAATTTATAGTTTAATTTAGTTTAGTTTAGTTTAGTTTAATTTAGTTTCGTTCAGTTTACAGTTTTGTTTATAGTTTAGCTTAGTTTAGTTTAGTTTAGTTTAGTTCAGGTTAAGATATGTTTGGTTAGTTTAGTTTAGTTTAGTTTAGTTAAGGTTCGGTTAGGTTAATTTAGTTTAATTGAGTTTAGTTTAGTTTATATTAGGTAAAGTAAGATTAGGTTAGGTTAGTTTAGGTTAGTTTAGTTTTGTTTATAGTTTAGTTTAGTTTAGTTTATAGTTTAGTTTATATATTAGTTAGTTTAGTTTAATGTTTAATTTAGTCAGTTTAGTTTAGTTCAGTTTAGTTTAATTTAGGTTAATTTAGTTTAGTTTAGTTTAGTTTAGGTTAGGTTAAGTTAGGTTAGGTTAGGTTAGTTTAGTTTAGAATGGTTCAGTTTAGTTTAAAATATAGTATCTTTAGTTTATAGTTTAGTTCATAGTTTTCTTTAGATTAGTTTAGTTTAGGTTAGGTTAGAGTAGTTTAGTTTAGTTTAGTTTAGGTTAGATTAGGTTAGGTTAGTGTAGTTTAGTTTAATTTAGTTTAGTTGAATTTAATTTAGTTTAGTTTAGTTTAGTTTAGGTTAGGTTATGTTTGTTTAGGTTACATAAGTTTAGGTTAGTGTAGTTTAGTATAGTTTAGTTTAGTTTGTAGTTTAGTATAGTTTAGTGTAGTTTAGTTTGGTTTAGTAACTGTTAGGTTAGGTTAGTTCAGTTTCGTTTAGGTTAGGTTATGTTAGATTAGGTTAGGTTAGGTTAGCTTAGTTTAGTTTAGTTTAGTTTCGGTTAGGTTGGATTAGGTTAGGTTACTTAAGTTTAGTTTAGTTTAGTTTAGTTAAGTATAATTTAGTTTATAGTTTAGTTCAGTTTAGTTTATAGCTTAGTTTATAGCTTAGTTTAGTTCATAGTTTAATTTATATTTAAGTTTAGTTTAGTTTAATTTAGTTTAGCTTAGTTTAGTTTAGTTTAGTTTAGGGTAGGTTATGTTAGGTTAGGTTAGGTTAGTATAGTTTATAGTTTAATTTATAGTTTACCTTAGTTTATAGTTTAGTTTATAATAGTTTATTTTAGTTTAGTTTAGGTTAGGTTAGGATAGTTTAGTTTAGTTTAGTTTAAGTTAGGTTAGGCTAGGTTATGTTATGTTAGGTTAGTTTAGATTAGTTTAGTTTAGTTTAGTTTATAGTTTAGTTTACCTTAGTTTATTATTTAATTTAGTTTAGTTTAGTTTATAGTTTCGTTTATTATTTAGTTTGGTTTAATTTAGTTTGATTTAGTTTACCTTAGATTAGTTGAGTTAGTTTTAGGTTAGGTTAGGTTAGGTTAGGTAAGGTTAGTTTAGTTTAGTTTAGTTTAATTTAGTTTAGTTTAGTTTATAGTTTAGTTTAATTTAGTTTATAGTTCAATTTATTGTTTAGTTTAGTTTATAGTTTAGTTTATCGTTTAGTTTAGTTTAGTTTAGTATAGTTTATTTTAGTTTAGGTTAGAGTAGGTTAGTTTAGATTAGTTTAGTTTAGTGTAGTTTAGGTTTGGTTAAGTTAGGTTATTTTGTTTAGTTTAGTTTAGTTTAGTTTAGTTTATAGTTTAGTTTATAGTTTAGTTTAGATTAGTGTAGTTTAGTTTGGTTTAGTTTATTTTATTTTAGTTTAGTTTAGTTTCGTTTAGCTTAGGTTATGTTATATTAGGTTAGCTTAGGTTTGCTTAGTTTACCCTAGTTTAGTTTAGGTTAGGTAAGGTTAGAATAGGTTAGTTAAATTTAGTTTATTTTGTTTAGTTTAGTTAGGTTTAGTTTAGTTTATAGTTTAGTTTAGTTTAGTTTATAGTTTAGTTTAGATTATAATTTAATTTATAGTTTAGTTTAGTTTAGTTTAGTTTAGTTTAATTTAGTTTAGCTTTCTTTAGTTTCGTTTAGATTACTTTAGTTTAGGATATGTTAGGTTAGGTTAGTTTAGTTTAGTTTAGTTTAATTTAGGTTAATTTAGTTTAGTTTAGTTTAGTTTAGGTTAGGTTAGGTTAGGTTGGTTTAGTTTAGTATAATTGAGTTTAGTTTAAAATAGTGTATCTTTAGTTTATAGTTTAGTTCATAGTTTTGTGTAGTTTAGTTTAGTGTAGGTTAGGTTAGAGTAGTTTAGTTTAGTTTAGTTTAGTTTAGGTTAGAATAGGTTAGATCAGTGTAGTTTAATTTAGTTTAGTTTAGTTGAATTTAATTTAGTTTTGTTTAGTTTAGTTTAGGTTAGGTTATTTTAGTTTAGTTTAGTATAGGTTAGGTTAATTGAGGTTATCTTAGTTTAGTTTATAGTTTAGTTTAATTTAGTTTATAGTGTAGTTTATACTTTAGTTTATATTTTAGTTTATAGTTTAGTTTAGTTTATAATATTTTAGTTTAGGTTAGGTTAGGTTAGTTAAGTTTAGTTTAGTCTATAGTTTAGTTCAGTTTAGTTTAGAGCTTAGTTTATAGTTTAGTTTAGTTTAGTTTAGTTTAATTGAGTTTAGCTTACTTTAGTTTACAATTTAGTTTACTTTAGTTTGTTATTTAATTTAGTTATGTTTAGTTTATAGTTTCGTTTATAGTTTAGTTTGGTTTAGTTTAGTTTAATTTAGTTAAGCTTAGATTAGTTTAGTTTGTTTTAGGTTAGGTAATGTTAGGTGAGGTTAGTATAATTTAGATGAGTTTAATTTAGTTTAGTATAGTTTATACTTTAGTTTAGTTTACTTTAGTTTATAGTTCAATTTATAGTTTAGTTTAATTTATAGTTTAGTTTATAGTTTTGTTTATAGTTTAGTTTAGTTTACTTTATAGTTTAATTTAGTTTAGTTTAGTTTAATTTAGGTTAGGTTAGTTTAGTTTAGTTTAGGTTAGGTTAGGTTAAGTTAGGTTAGTTTAGAATAGTTTAGTTTAGTATAATTTAGTTTATAGTTTAGTTTAGTTTAGTTTATAGTTTAATTTACTTCAGTTTAGTTTAATTTACATTAGTTTAGTTTAATTTAGTTTAGTTTAGTTTAGTTAAGTTTAGTTTATAGTTTAGTTTATAGTTTGGTTTGCAGTTTAGTTTAGTTTAGTTAAGGTTATGTTATGTTAGGTTCGTTTAGTTTAATTTAGTTTAGATTAGGTCAGGTTATATTAGGTTAGGTTAGGGTAGTTTAGTTTAGTTTAGCTGAATTTAGTTTAGTTTAGTTCAGTTTAGGTTACGTTAGGTTAGGTTAGTTTAGTTTAGGTTAGGTTAGGTTAGGTTAGGTTAATTTAGTTTAGTTAAGTTTATTTTAGTTTAGTCTGGTTCATAGTTCAGTTTAGATTAGTTTTGTTTAATTTAGTTTAGTTTATATTTTAGTTCAGTTTAGGTTAGTTTAGTTGAGTTTAGTTTAGTTTAGTTTAGGTTAGGTAAGGTTAGGTTAGTTTAGTTTAGTTTGGGTTGGGTTATGTTAGATTAGGTTAGGTTATGTTATTTTGGTTTAGTTTGGTCTAGTTAAATTTAGTTTAGTTATACTTTAGTTTAGTTTAGTTTAGTTTATAGTTTAGTTTAGTTTTGTTAACAGTTTAGTTTAGTTTAGTTTAGTTTATTTTGGGTAGGTTATGCTAGGTTAGGTTAGTTTAGTTTAGTTTAGGATAGGTTAGGTTAGGTTAGGTTAGTTTAGTTTAGTTGAGTTTAGTTTAGTTTAGGTTAGCTTAAGTAAGGTTAGGTTAGGTTAGGTTAGTATAGTTTAGTCTAGTTCATGTTAGGTTAGGTTAGTTTAGTTTAGTGTAGTTTTGTTTATAGTTTAGTTTAGTTTAGTTTATAGTTTAGTTTACAGTTTAGTTTATAGTTTAGTTTACAGTTTAGTTTATTTTATTATATAGTTTAATTTATTTTAGTTTAGTTTAATTAGGATTAGTTTAATTTAGGTTAATTTAGTTTAGTTTAGTTTAGGTTAGGTTAGGTTAGGTTAGGTTAAGTTAGTTCAGTTTAGTATAGTTTAGTTTAGTTTAGATTAGGTTAGAGTAGTTTAGTTTAGTTTAATTTAGGTTAGATTAGGTTAGGTTAGTGTAGTTTAGTTTAGTTTAGTTTAGTTGAGTTTAGTTTAGTTTAGTTTAGGGTAGGTTAGGTTGGTTTAGTTTAGTATATGTTAGGTTCAGTTAGTTTAGGTTAGTTTAGTTTAGTTTATAGTTTAGTTTAGTTTAGTTTATTGTTTAGTTTATATTTTAGTTTATATTTTAGTTTATAGTTTAGTTTAGTTTAGCGCAGTTTAGTTTGGTTTAGTTGTTTTTAGTTGAGTTTTGTTTAGTTTCGTTTAGGTCAGGTTATGTTAGATTAGGTTAGGTTAGGTAAGATAAGCTTAGTTTAGTGTATTTAGGTTAGGTTAGGTTAGGTTAGGTTAGTTAAGATTAGTTTAGTTTGGTTTAGTTATGTTTAGTTTAGTTTATAATTTAGTTCAGTTTAGTTTATAGCTTAGTTGATAGTTTAGTTTAGTTTACAGTTTAGTTTATCGTTTGGTTTGTAGTTTAGTTTATAGTTTTGTTTAGTTTAGTGCAGTTTATTTTGGTTAGTTTAGTATAGTTTAGTTTACGTTCGGTTATGTTATATTAGATTAGGTTGGGTTAGCTTACTTTAGTTTAGTTTAGTTTAGTTTAGGTTAAGATATGTTAGGTTCGTTTAGTTTCATTTAGTTTAGATTAGGTTAGGTTAGGTTGGGGTAGTTTAGTTTAGCATAGTTGAATTTAGTTTAGTTTAGTTCAGGTTAGGTTACGTTAGGTTACTTTAGTTTAGTTTAGGTTAGGTTAGGTTAGGTTAGTTTAGTTTAATTAAGTTTATTTTAGTTTAGTTTAGTATATAGTTCAGTTTAATTTAGTTTTGTTTCATTTAGTTTAGTTTATAGTTTAGTTCAGTTTAGGTTAGTTTAGTTGAGTTTAGTTTAGTTTACTTTAGTTTACTTTAGTTTAGGTTTGGTTATTTTAGTTCAGTTGAGTTTAGTTTAGTTTTGGATAGGTTAAGTAAGGTTAGGTTAGGTTAGGTTAGGTTAGTTTAGTTTAGTCTAGTTTATGTTAGGTTAGGTTAGTTTAGTTTAGTTTAGTTTTGTTTAATTTAGGTTAATTTAGTTTAGTTTAGTTTAGTTTAGGTTAAGTTAGTTTAGGTTACGTTAATTTAGGTAAGGTTAAGTTAGTTCAGTTTAGTATAGTTTAGTTTAGTGTAAAATATAGTATCTTTAGTTTATAGTTTAGTTCATAGCTTTGTTTAGTTTAGTTTAGTTAGGTTAGAGTAGTTTAGTTTAGTTTAGTTTAGGTTAGATTAGGTTAGGTTAGTGTTGTTTAGTTTAGTTTAGTTTAGTTGAATTTAGTTTAGTTTAGTTTAGTTTAGGGTAGGTTAGGTTGGTTTAGTTTAGTATAGTTTAGGTTCAGTTAGGTTAGGTTAGTTTAGTTTAGTTTAGTTTATAGTTTAGTTTAGATTAGTTTATAGTTTAGTTTAGTTTATAGTTTAGTTTAATTTATAGTTTAGTTCATAGCTTTGTTTAGTTTAGTTTAGTTAGGTTAGAGTAGTTTAGTTTAGTTTAGTTTAGTTTAGGTTAGATTAGGTTAGGTTAGTGTTGTTTAGTTTAGTTTAGTTTAGTTGAATTTAGTTTAGTTTAGTTTAGTTTAGGGTAGGTTAGGTTGGTTTAGTTTAGTATAGTTTAGGTTCAGTTAGGTTAGGTTAGTTTAGTTTAGTTTAGTTTATAGTTTGGTTTAGTTTATTTTAGTTTAGTTTAGTTTAGTTTCCTTTAGCTTACGTTATGCTACGTTAGGTTAGCTTAGGTTAGCTTACTTTACTCTAGTTTAGTTTAGGTTAGGTTAGGTTAAAATAGGTTAGTTAAGTTTAGTTTAGTTTAGTTTAGTTAGGTTTAGTTTAGTTTATAGTTTAGTTGAGTTTAGTTTATAGTTTAGTTTAGTTTAGTTTAGTTTAATTTAGTTTAGCTTTCTTTTTTCGGTTAGAGTACTTTAGTTTAGGGTATGTTATGTTAGGTTCGCTTGGTTAGTTTAGTTTAGTTTACGTTAGGTTAGGTTACCTTAGGTTAGGTTAGGTTAGGTTAGGTTAAGTTAGGTTAGTTTAGAATAATTTAGTTTAGTGTAATTTAGTTTATAGTTTAGTTTAGTGTAGTTTATAGTTTAATTTAGTTTAGTTTATTTTAGTTTACGTTAGGTTAGGTTAGGTAAGTTTAATTTAGTTTAGTTTAGTTTAGTTAAGTTTATTTTATAGTTTAGTTTATAGTTTAGTTTGTAGATTTATTTTAGTTTAGTTTAGTTTAGGTTAAGTTATGTTAGGTTCATTTAGTTTAATTTAGTTTAGATTAGGTTAGGTTAGGTTAGGTTAGGGTAGTTCAGTTTAGTTTAGTTGAATTTAGTTTAGTTTAGTTCAGTTTAGGTTAGTTTAGTTTAGGTTAGGTTAGGTTAGTTTAGTTTAGTTAAGTTTAGTTTATAGTTCAGTTTACTTTTGTTTTGTTTAATTTAGTTTAGTTTATAGTTTAGTTGAGTTTAGGTTAGTTTAGTTGAGTTTAGTTTAGTTTAGTTTAGGTTAGGTTAGGTATTTTAGTTTACTTTAGGTTGGGTTATGCTATATTAGGTTAGGTTAGGTTAGTTTGGTTTAGTTTAGTCTAGTTAAGTTTAGTTTAGTTATACTTTAGTATAGTTTAATTTAGTTTTGTTTATAGTTTAATTTGTAGTATAGTTTAGTTAATTTAATTTAATTTAGTTTAGCTAAGTTTAGTTTAGTTTAGTTTAGTTTTGGGTAGGTTATGTTAGGTTAGCTTAGGTTAGTTTAGATTTCTTTAGGTTAGGTTAGGTTAGGTTAGGATAGTTTAGTTTAATTTAGTGTAGTTTTGCTTAGGTTAAGTAAGGTTTGGTTAGGTTAGGTTAGGTTAGGTTAGTTTACTTTGCTTTAGTTTATGTTAGGTTAGGTTAGTTTAGTTTAGTTTAGTTTTGTTTATAGTTTAGTTTAGTTTAGTTTAGTTTAGTTTATAGTTTAGTTTATAGATTAGTTTAGTTTAATATATAGTTTAATTTAGTTTAGTTTAGTTTAGTTTAATTTAGATTAATTTTTTTTAGTTTAGTTTAGTTTAGGTTAGGTTAGGTTAGGTTAGTTTAGTTTAGTATAGTTTAGTTTAGTTTAAAATATAGTATCTTTAGTTTATAGTTTAGTTCATAGTTTTTTTAGTTTAGTTTAGTTTAGTTTAGGTTAGGTTAGAGTAGTTTAGTTTAGTTTAGTTTAGTTTAATTTAGATTAGGTTAGGTTAGGTTAGTGTAGTTTAGTTTAGTTTAGTTGAATTTAATTTAGTTTAGCATAGTTTAGTTTAGGTTCGGTTAGGTTAGATAATTTAGTATAGCTTAGGTTAAGTTAGGTTAGGTTAGTTTAGTTTAGGTTAGGTTAGGTTAATTTAGTTTAGTATAGTTTGGTTTATTTTAGTTTAGTTTGTAGTTTAGTTTAGTTTGGTTTATAGTTTAGTTTACAGTTTTGTATAGTTTAGTTTAGTTTGGGTTAGGTTAGGTTACGTTAGTTTAGTTTAGTTTATAGTTTAGTTTAGTTTAGTTTACAGTTTAGTTTATCCTTTAGTGTATAGTTTAGTTTATAGTTTAGTTTAATTTACTTTAGTTTAGTTTGGTTTAGTTTAGTTTTGTTTAGTTTCGTTTAGGTTAGGTTAGTTAGATTAGGTTAGGTTAGATTAGCTTAGTTTAGGTTAGGTTAGGTTAGGTTAGGTTAGTTTTTTTATTTGAGTTTAATTTAGTTTAGTTTAGTTTATAGTTTAGTTTGGTTTAGTTTAGTTTATAGTTTAATTTATAGTTTAGTTTAGTTTAGTTTATAGCTTAGTTTACAGTTTAGTTTAGTTTAGTTTAGTATAGTATAGTTTAGTTTCGTTTAGTTTAGTTTAGTTTAGTTTAGGTTAGAATAGGTTAGGTTAGTTAAGTTTAGTTTAGTTTAGGTTAGGTTAGGTTAGGTTAAATTAGGTTAGATTAATTTAGATTAGTTTAGTTTATTTCAGTTTATAGTTTAGTTTACTTTAGTTTATAGTTTAATTTAGTTTACTTTAGGTTATTTTAATTTGGTTTAGTTTAGTTTAGTTTAGTATAGGTTAGGTTAGGTAAGTTTAATTCAGTTTAATTTAGTTTAGTTTATAGTTTAATTTATGGATTTGTTTATAGTTAATTAAGTCTAGTTTAGTTTAATTTAGTTTATAGTTTAATTAATAGTTTTGTTTATAGTTAATTAAGTCTAGTTTAGTTTAGTTTAGTTTAGTTTAGGTTCAATTATGTTAGATTAGTTTAGTTTAGTTTAGTTTAAGTTAGGTTAGGTTGGGTTAGGTTAGTGTAGTTTAATTTAGTTTATTTGAATTTAGTTTAGTTTAGGTTACGTTAGGTTAGTTTAGCTTAGTTTAGTTTAGTTTAGTTTAGGTGAGGTTAGGTTAGTTTAGTTTAGTTTAGTTTATAGTTTAGTTTATAGTTTAGTTTAGTGTAGTTTAGTTTTGTTTAGGTTAGGTTAGGTTAGGTTAGTTTAGTTTAGTTTAGGTTAGGTTATGTTAGATTAGGTTAGGTTAGGTTAGTTTCTTTTACTTTAGTCTAGTTAAGTGTAGTTAAGTTTATACTTTAGTTTAGTTTAGTTTATTTCATAGTTTAGTTTAGTTTTGTTTATAGTTTAGTTTTCAGTTTAGTATAGTTTAGTTTAATTAAATTTAGTTTAGGTTAAGTAAGATTAGGTTAGGTTAGCTTAGTTTAGTTTAGTTTATGTTAGGTTAGGTTAGCTTAGTTTAGTTTAGTTTTGTTTATAGTTTAGATTAGTTAGGTTTAATTTAGTTTATAGTTTAGTTTAGTTTAGTTTATAATTCAGTTTATAGTTTAGTTTAGATTATAGTTTACTTTATAGTTTAGTTTAGTTTAGTTTTTTGTAATTTAGTTTAGCTTTCTTTAGTTTCGTTTAGTTTACTTTAGTTTAGGGTATGTTTAAGTTAGGTTAGGTTAGGTTAGTTTAGTTTAGGTTAGGTTAGGTTAGGTTACCTTATGTTAGGTTAGGTTAGGTTAGGTTAAGTTAAGTTAAGTTAGGTTAGTTTAGAATAATTAATTTAGTATAATTTAGTTTATAGTTTAGTTTAATTTAGTTTATAGTTTAATTTAGTTTAGTTTAGTTTAGTTTATTTTAGTTTAGTTTAGTTTAGGTTAGGTTAGGTAAGTTTAATTTAGTTTAGTTTAGTTTAGTTAAGTTTACTTTATAGTTAAGTTTACAGTTTAGTTTGTAGTTTAGTTTAGTTTAGTTTAGTTTAGGTTAAGTTATGTTAGGTTCGTTTAGTTTAGTTTAGATTAGGTTAGGTTAGGTTAGGGTAGTTTACTTTAGTTTAGTTGAATTTAGTTTAGTTTAGTTCAGTTTATGTTAGATTAGGTTAGGTAACTTTATTTTAGTTTATGTTAGGTTATGTTAGATTAGGTTAGGTTAGGTTAGTTTGGTTTAGTTTAGTTTAGTTAAGTTTAGAATATTTTATACTTTAGTTTAGTTTGGTTTAGTTAATAGTGGAGTTAAGTTTAGTTTATACTTTAGTTTATAGTTTAGTATAGTTTAGTTTAGTTTAATTTTGGTTTAGTTTAGTGTAGGTTATATTAGGTTAGGTTAGTTTAGTTCAGTTTAATTTAGATTAGGTTAGGTTAGTTTAGTTTAGTTGAGTTTAATTTAGTTTAGTTTAGTTTATATTATATTTTAGTTTAGTTTATAGTTTAATTTATATTTTAGTTTACTTTAGGTTAGATTAGGTTAGGTTAAGTAAGGTTAGGTTAGGTTAGTTTAGTTTAGTTTAGTTTATGTTAGGTTAGGTTAGTTTAGTTTAGTTTAGTTCTGTTTATAGTTTAGTTTAGTTTAGTTTATAGTTTAGTTTATAGTTTAGTTTAATTTAGTTTATAGTTTAATTTAGGTTAATTTAGTTTAGTTTAGTTTAGTTTGGGTTAGGTTAGGTTAGGTTAGGTTAGGTTAGTTTAGTTTAGTATAGTTAAGTTTAGTTTAAAATATAGTATCTTTAGTCTATAGTATAGTTCATAGTTTTGTTTAGTTTAGTTTAGTTTAGTTTAGGTTAGGTTAGAGTAGTTTAGTTTAGTTTAGGTTAGGTTAGAATACGTTAGATCAGTGTAGTTTAATTTAGTTTAGTTTAGTTGAATTTAATTTAGTTATGTTTAGTTTTGTTTAGCTTAGGTTATTTTAGTTTAGTTTAGTATAGGTTAGGTTAATTTAGGTTATCTTAGTTTAGTTTATAGTTTAG
Organism: Metallyticus violacea; assembly: GCA_030762175.1. Taxonomy (NCBI): domain Eukaryota; kingdom Metazoa; phylum Arthropoda; class Insecta; order Mantodea; family Metallyticidae; genus Metallyticus; species Metallyticus violacea. The sequence goes on along the minus strand of CM060835.1, from coordinate 96,229,503 downwards.
TTTAGTTTAGTTTATAGTGTAGTTTATACTTTAGTTTATATTTTAGTTTATAGTTTAGTTTAGTTTAGTGTAGATTAGTTTGGTTTAGTTTTGTTTAGTTTAGTATAGTTTATTTTATAGTTTAAATAAGTTTTTTTTATAGTTTAGTTTGCAGTTTAGTATAGCTAAGTTCAGTTTAATTTAGTTTAGCTAAGTTTAGTTTAGTTTAGTTTAGTTTAGTTTATAGTTTAATTTATAATTTAGTTTTGTTTAGTTTAGTTTAATTTAGTTTAGGTTAGGTTAGGTTAGGTTAGTTTAATTTAGTTGAGTTTAATTTAGTTTAATTTAGTTTATAGTTTAATTTATAGTTTAGTTTAGTTTACTTTATAGTTTAGTTTAGTTAATTTATAGTTTAATTTAGTTTAGTTTAGTTTAGTTTAATTTAGTTTCGTTCAGTTTATAGTTTTGTTTATAGTTTACCTTAGTTTAGTTTAGTTTAGTTTAGTTCAGGTTAAGATATGTTAGGTTAGTTTAGTTTAGTTTAGTTAAGGTTCGGTTAGGTTAGGTTAGGTTAGGTTGATTTAGTTTAATTGAGTTTAGTTTAGTTTATATTAGGTTAAGTAAGATTAGGTTAGGTTAGTTTAGGTTAGTTTAGTTTTGTTTATAGTTTAGTTTAGTTTAGTTTATAGTTTAGTTTATATATTAGTTAGTTTAGTTTAATTTAGTTCAGTTTAGTTTAGTTCAGTTTAGTTTAATTTAGGTTAATTTAGTTTAGTTTAGTTTAGTTTAGGTTAGGTTAAGTTAGGTTAGGTTAGGTTAGTTTAGTTTAGAATGGTTTAGTTTAGTTTAAAATATAGTATCTTTAGTTTATAGTTTAGTTCATAGTTTTCTTTAGATTAGTTTAGTTTAGGTTAGGTTAGAGTAGTTTAGTTTAGTTTAGTTTATATTTTAGTTCACTTTAGTTTATTATTTAATTTAGTTTAGTTTAGTTTATAGTTTCGTTTATTATTTAGTTTGGTTTAATTTAGTTTAATTTAGTTTACCTTAGATTAGTTTAGTTAGTTTTAGGTTAGGTTAGGTTAGGTTAGGTAAGGTTAGTTTAGTTTAGTTTAGTTTAGTTTAGTTTAGTTTAGTTTATAGTTTAGTTTAGTTTAGTTTATAGTTCAGTTTATACTTTAGTTTAGTTTAGTTTTGTTTAGGTTAGGTTGGGTTAGTTTAGTTTAGTTAAGGTTAAATTAGGTTAAGTTAGGTTAGTTTAGTTTAGTATAGTTTAGTTTACTTTAGTTTAGTTTATAGTTTAGTTTATTTTATTTTATAGTTTAGTTTATAGTTTTGTTTAGTTTAGTTTCGTTTAGTTTCGTTAGTTTAGGTTAGGTTAGGTTAGGTTAGGTTAGGTTAGAGTAGTTTAGTTTAGGTTAAATTGTGATAGGTTAGTGCAGTTTAAAATAATTTAGTTTAGTTTAGTTGAATTTAATTTATTTTAGTTAGGTCAGTTTAGGTAAGTTATGTTAGTTTAGTTTAGTATAGGTTAGGTTAGGTTAGGTAAGTTTAATTCAGTATAGTTTAGTTTAGTTTATAGTTTAATTTATAGTTTTGTTTATAGTTAATTTAGTTTGGTTTACTTTAGTTTAGGTTAAATTATGTTGGGTTAGTTTAGTTTAGTTTAGTTTAGGTTAGGTTAGGTTGGGTTAAGTTAGTGTAGTTTCATTTAGTTTGGTTTATTTTAGTTTAGTTTAATATGTGGTTCCGTTTAGTTTAGTTTTGTTTAATTTAGTTTAGTTTATAATTTAGTTGAGTTTAGGTTAGGTTAGTTTGGTTTAGTTTAGTCTAGTTAAGTTTAGTTTTGTTTATACTTTAGTTTAGTTTAGTTTATTTTATAGTTTAGTTTAGTTTTGTTTATAGTTTAGTTTGCAGTTTAGTATCGTTTAGTTTATTTTAATTTAGTTTAGGTTAAGTAACGTTATGTTCGGTTAGGTTAGTTGAGTTTCGTTTATGTTAGGTTAGGTTAGTTTAGATTAGCTTAGGTTATTTTATAGTTTAGTTTAGATAGGTTTAGTTTAGTTTATAGTTTACTTTAGTTTAGGGTATGTTTAAGTTAGGTTAGGTTAGGTTAGTTTAGTTTACTTTAGGTTAGGTTGTGTTACCTTGTGTTAGGTTAGGTTAGGTTAAGTTAAGTTAGGTTAGCTTAGTTTAGAATAATTTAGTTTAATATAATTTAGTTTATAGTTTAGTTTAGTATAGTTTATAGTTTAATTTAGTTTAGTTTAGTTTAATTTAGTTTAGTTTAGTTTAGTTTAGGTTAGTTTAGGTAAGTTTAATTTAGTTTAGTTTAGTTTAGATAAGTTTAGTTTTAGTTTAGTTTATAGTTTAGTTTGTAGTTTAGTTTAGTTTAGTTTAGTTTAGGTTAAGTTATGTTAGGTTCGTTTAGTTTAGTTTAGATTAGGTTAGGTTAGGTTAGGGTAGTTTAGTTTAGTTTAGTTGAATTTAGTTTAGTTTAGTTCAGTTTAGGTTAGATTAGTTTAGGTTACTTTATTTTAGTTTAGGTTAGGTTATGTTAGATTAGGTTAGGTTAGGTTAGTTTGGTTTAGTTAAGTTTAGTTAAGTTTAGTATATTTTATACTTTAGTTTAGTTTAGTTTAGTTAATAGTTTAGTTTAGTTTAGTTTAGTTTATACTTTAGTTTATAGTTTAGTATAGTTTAGTTTAGTTTAATTTTGGTTTAGTTTAGGGTAGGTTATGTTAGGTTAGGTTAGTTTAGTTCAGTTTAGTTTAGGTTAGCTTAGGTTAGGTTAGTTTAGTTTAGTTGAGTTTAATTTAGTTTAGTTTAGTTTATAGTTTATTTTAGTTTAGTTTATAGTTTAATTTATAGTTTAGTTTACTTTAGGTTAGATTAGGTTGGGTTAAGTAAAGTTAGGTTAGGTTAGGTTAGTTTAGTTTAGTTTATGTTAGGTTAGGTTAGTTTAGTTTAGTTTAGTTTTGTTTATAATTTAGTTTAGTTTATAGTTTAGTTTAGAATTTAGTTTAATTTAGTTTATAGTTTAAGTAAGTTTAGTTTAGTTTAGTTTAGTTTATAGTTTAGTTTAGTTTAGTTTACAGTTTAATTTATCCTTTAGTTTATAGTGTAGTTTATAGTTTAGTTTAATTTAGTGTTGTTTAGTTTGGTTTAGTTTAATTTAGTTTAACTTTCTTCACTTTCCTTTAGTTTACTTTAATTTAGGATATGTTAGGTTAGGTTAGGTTAGGTTAGGTTTGTTTAGTTTAGTTTAGGTTAGGTTAGGTTAGGTTACGTTAGGTTAGGTTAGGTTAGGTTAAGTTAGGTTAGTTTAGAATAGTTTAGTTTAGTATAATTTAGTTTATAGTTTAGTTTAGTTTAGTTTATAGTTTAATTTACTTCAGTTTAGTTTAATTTACATTAGTTTAGTTTAATTTAGTTTAGTTTAGTTTAGTTAAGTTTAGTTTATAGTTTAGTTTATAGTTTGGTTTGCAGTTTACTTTAGTTTAGTCAAGGTTATGTTATGTTAGGTTCGTTTAGTTTAATTTAGTTTAGATTAGGTCAGGTTATATTAGGTTAGGTTAGGGTAGTTTAGTTTAGTTTAGCTGAATTTAGTTTAGTTTAGTTCAGTTTAGTTTAGTTAATTTAGGTTAGGTTAGGTTAGGTTAAAGTAGTTTAGTTTAGGTTAGATTATGAAAGGTTAGTGCAGTTTAATTTAATTTTGTTTAGTTTAGTTGAATTAAATTTAGTTTAGTTAGGTCAGTTTAGGTAAGTTAGGTTAGTTTAGTTTATTATAGGTTAGGTTACGTTAGGTAAGTTTAATTCAGTTTAGTTTAGTTTAGTTTATAGTTTAATTTATAGTTTTGCTTATAGTTATTTAGTTTTGTTTAGATAAGTTTAGTTTAGGTTAAATTATGTTAGGTTACTTTAGTTTAGTTTAGTTTAGGTTAGGTTAGGTTGGGTTAGGTTAGTGAAGTTTCATTTAGTTTAGTTTATTTTAGTTTAGTTTAGTATGTAGTTCAGTTCAGTTTTGTTTCGTTTAATTTAGTTTAGTTTATAGTTTAGTTGAGTTTAGGTTAGTTTAGTTGAGTTTAGTTTAGTTTAGTTTAGGTTAGGTTAGGTTAGTTTAGTTTAGTTTAGGATAGGTTATGATAGATTAGGTTAGGTTAGGTTAGTTTGGTTTAGTTTAGTCTAGTTAAGTTTAGTTTAGTTTATACTGTAGTTTAGTTTAGTTTATTTTATAGTTTAGTTAAGTTTTGTTTATAGTTTAGTTTGCAGTTTAGTATAGTTTAATTTAGTTTAGCTAAGTTTAGTATAGTGTAGTTTAGTTTAGTTTATAGTTTAATTTATAATTTAGTTTAGTTTAGTTTAGTTTAATTTAGTTTAGAGTATGTTAGGTTAGGTTAGGTTAGTTTAGTTTAGTTTAGTTTAGGTTAGGTTAGGTTAGGTTAGGTTAGGTTAGTTTAATTTATTTGAGATTAATTTAGTTTAGTTTATAGTTTAATTTATAGTTTAGTTTAGTTTACTTTATAGTTTAGTTTAGATAATTTATAGTTTAATTTAGTATAGTTTAGTTTAATTTAGTTTAGTTTAGTTTATAGTTTTGTTTATAGTTTAGCTTAGATTAGTTTAGTTTAGTTTAGGTTAAGTTATGTTAGGTTAGTTTAGTTTAGTTTAGTTCAGGTTCGTTTAGGTTAGGATAGGTAAGTTTAATTTAGTTCAGTTTAGTTTAGTTAAGTTTAGTTTATAGTATAGTTTATAGTTTAGTATGTAGTTTAGTTTAGTTTAGTTTAGTTTAGGTTAAGTTCGTTTAGTTTAATTTAGTTTAGAATAGGTTAGGTTAGGTTAGATTAGGTTAGGGTATTTAAGTTTAGTTTAGGCAAATTTAGTTTAGTTTAGTTCAGTTTATTTTAGTTTATTTTATAGTTTAGTTTTGTTTTGTTGATAGTTTTGTTTGCAGTTTAGTATAGTTTAGTTTAGTTTAATTTAGATTAAGTTAAGTAAGGTTAAGCTTAGGTTAGTTTAGTTTAGTTTAGTTTATGTTAGGTTAGGTTAGTTTAGTTTAGTTTTGTTTATAGTTTAGTTTAAATTATTTTATAATTTAGTTTATAGTTTAGTTTAGTTTAGTTTGTAGTTTAATTTAGTTTAGTTTAGTTTAGTTTAGTTTAGTTTAGGTTAGGTTAGAGTAGTTTAGTTTAGTTTAGGTTAGAATATTTTAGGTTAGTGTAGTTTAGTTTAGTTTAGTTGAATTTAATTTAGTTTTGTTCAGTTTAGTTTAGGTTATGTTAGGTTAGTTTAGTTTAGTATAGGTTAGGTTAAGTTAGGTAATGGTTGTTTAGTTTATAGTTTAGTTTAATTTAGTTTAGTTTATAGTGTAGTTTATACTTTAGATTATATTTTAGTTTATAGTTTAGTTTATTTTAGTGTAGTTTAGTTTGGTTTAGTTTGGATTAGATTAGTTTAAATTAGTTTCGTTTAGGTTAGGTTATGTTACATTAGGTTATGTTTGGTAAGCTTAGTTTAGTTTAGTTTAGTTTAGGTTAGGTTAGGTTAGGTTAGGTTAGGTTAGGTTAGTTAAGTTCAGTTTAGTTTAGTTTACTTAAGTTTAGTTTATAGCTTAGTTTATAGTCTAGTTTAGTTTATAATTTAATTTATAGTTAAGTTTAGTTTAGTTTAATTTAGTTTAGTTTAGTTTATTTTAGGGTATCTTATGTTAGGTTAGGTTAGGTTATTTTAGTTTATAGTTTAATTTATAGTTTAGTTTAGTTTAGTTTATAGTTTAGTTTAGTTTATAATAGTTTAGTTTATGTTAGGTTAGGTTAGGTTAGTTTAGTTTAGTTTAGGTTAGGTTTCGCTAGGTTAAGTTAGGTTGGGTTAGTTTACATTAGTTTATATTAATTTAGTTTATAGTTTAGTTTACTTTAGTTTATTATTTAATTTAGTGTAGTTTAGTTTATAGTTTCGTTTATAGTTTAGTTTGGTTTACTTTAGTTTTTTTTTGTTTAGCTTAGATTAGTTTAGTTTATCTTAGGTTAGGTTAGGTGAGATTAGTTTAATTTAGTTGAGTTTAATTTGGTTTATTTAAGTTTATAGTTTAGTTTAGTTTAGTCTATAGTTCAATTTATAGTTTAGTTTAGTTTAGTTTATAGTTTAGGTTATCGTTTAGTTTAGTTTAGATTAATTTAGTTTAGGTCAGTTTAGGTTAGGTTAACTTAGGTTAGGTTAGTTTAGATTAGTTTAGTTTAATTTAGTTTAGTTTATAGTTTAGTTTATTTTAGTTTATAGTTTAATTTAGTTTAGTATAGTTTAGTGTAGTTTAGTTTAGTTTAATTTAGGTTTTTTTAGGTTAGTTTAGTTTAGTTTAGTTTAGGTTAGGTTAGGTTAGGTTAATTTACTTTAGTATAGTATAGTTTAGTTTATTTTAGTTTAGTTTATAGTTTACTTTACAATTTAGTTTAGTTTAGTTTAGTTTAGTTTGGGTTAGGTTAGGTTAGGTTAGTTTAGTTTAGTTTAAAGTTTAGTTTAGTTTAGTTTACAGTTTAGCTTATTCTTTAGAATATAGTGTAGTTTATAGTTTAGTTTAATTTAGTGTAGTTTTGTTTGGTGTAGTTTAGTATAGTTTTGTTTACCTTAGGTTAGGTGAGATTATGTTAGGTTAGGTTAGCTTACTTTAGTTTAGTTTAGTTTAGGTTAGGTTAGATTAGGTTAGTTTAGTTAACTTTGGTTTAGTCTAGTTTAGTTAGTTTAGTTTATAATTTAGTTTATAGTTATGTTTTGTTTAGTTTATAGTTTAATTTATAATTTAGTTTAGTTTAGTTTAGTTTAGTTTAGTTTAATTTAGTTTAGAGTAGGTTAGGTTAGGTTAGGTTAATTTAGTTTAGTTGAGTTTAATTTAGTTTAGTTTAGTTTAGTTTATAATTTAATTTATAGTTTAGTTTAGTTTTCTTTATAGTTTAGTTTAGTTAATTTATAGTTTAATTTAGTTTAGTTTAGTTTAATTTAGTTTTGATTAGGTTACGTTATATTAGGTTAGGGTAGTTAAGTTTAGTTTAGTTGCATTTAGTTTATAGTTTCATTTATAGTTAAGTTTAGTTTACTTTATAGTTTAGTTTAGTTAATTTACAGTTTAATTTATTTTAGTTTAGTCTAGTTTAATTTAGTTTACTTTATTTATAGTTTTGTTTATAGTTTAGTTTAGTTTATAGTTTAGTTTACAATTTTGTTTAGTTTAGTTAAGTTTAGTTTAGTTTGGGTTAGGTTGGGTTAGGTTAGGTTAGTTTAGTTTAGTTTAGTTTATAGTTTAGTTTAATTTAGTTTACAGTTTAGTGTATCCTTTAGTTTATAGTGTAGTATATAGTTTAGTTTAATTTAGTGTAGTTTAGTTTGGTTTAGTTTAGTATAGTTTTGTTTACTTTAGGTTAGGTTGGATTATGTTAGGTTTGGATAGCTTACTTTAGTTTAGTTTAGTTTAGGTTAGGTTAGGTTAGGTTAGTTTAGTTTAGTTAACTTTGGTTTAGTTTAGTTTAGTTTAGTTTATAGTTTAGTTTATAGTTTAGTTTAGTTAAGTTTATAGTTTAATTTATAATTTAGTTTAGTTTAGTTTAGTTTAATTTAGTATAGAGTAGGTTAGGTAAGGTTAGTTTAGTTTAGTTTAGGTTAGGTAAGGTTAGGTTAGGTTAATTTAGTTTAGTTGAGTTTAATTTAGTTTAGTTTAGTTTAGTTAATAGTTTAATTTATAGTTTAGTTTAGATTTTTTATAGTTTAGTTTAATTAATTTATAGTTTAATTTAGTTTATTTTAGTTTAATTTAGTTTAGTTTAGTTTGTAGTTTAGTTTAGTTTAGTTTAGGTTAAGTTATGTTAGGTTCATTTAGTTTAATTAAGTTTAGATTTGGTTAGGTTAGATTACGTTAGGGTAGTTAAGTTTAGTTTAGTTGAATTTAGGCTATAGTTTGATTTATAGTTTAGTTTAGTTTACTTTATAGTTTAGTTTAGTTAATTTATAGTTTATTTAACTTTAGTTTAGTTTAGTTTAACATAGTTTACTTTAGTTTATAGTATTGTTTATAGGTTAGTTTAGTTTAGTTTAGTTTAGTTTAGGTTAAGTTAGGTTAGTTTAGTTTATTTTAGTTTAGTGTATGTTAGGTTAGGTTAGTTTAGTTTAGTTTATTTTAGTTTATAGTTTATATTAGTATAGGTTATAATTTATTTTATAATTTAGTATACTTTAATTTATAGATTAATATACAGTTTAGTTAAAATTTTAGTTTAGTTTAGTTTAGGATAGGTTAGGGAAGGTTAGGTTGGGTTAGGTTAGTTTAGTTTAATTTAGTTTATATAAGGTTAGATTAGGTTAGTTTAGTATAGTTTAGTTTACTTTTGTTTGCAGTTTAGTTTAGTTTATAGTTCAGTTTATAGTTTAGTTTAATTATGTTAGGTTAGGTTAGTTTAGTTTAGTTTAGGTTAGGTTAGGATAGTTTAGTTTAGTATAGTTTACTTTACTTTAGTTTAGTTTATAGTTTAGTTTATTTTATTTTATAGTTTAGTTTATAGTTTTGTTTAGTTTAGTTTAGTTTAGTTTGTTTAGGTTAGGTTAGGTTAGGTTAGAATAGTTTAATTTAATTTAATTGAATTAAGTTTAGTTAAGTTAAGTTTAGGTTACGTTAGGTTAGTTTAGTTTAGTTTAGGTGAGGTTAGGTTAGGTTAGTTTACTTCTGTTTAGTTTATATTAGTTTAGTTTATTTGAATTTAATTTAGTTTAGTTAAGTTAGTTTAGATAATTTAGGTTATTTTAGTTTACTTTAGTTTATGTAAGGTTATGTTAGGTTAGTTTAGTATAGTATAGTTTACTTTTGTTTGTATTTTAGTTTAGTTTAGTTTATAGTTCAGTTCATAGTTTAGTTTAGTTTAGTTTAGTTTAGGTTAGGTTGGGTTAGTTTAGTTTAGTATAAGTTAGGTTATATTAGGTAAGTTTAATTCAGTTTAGTTTAGTTTAGTTTATAGTTTAATTTATAGGTTTGTTTATAGTTAATTATTTTAGTTTAGTTTAATTTAGATTAAACTATATTAGGTTAGTTAAGTTTAGTTTAGTTTATGTTAGGTTAGGTTGGGTTAGGTTAGTTTAGTTCTGTTTAGTTTATTTTAGTTTATAGTTTAGTTTGGTTTAGTTTATAGTTTAGTTTAATTTAGTGTAGTTTAATTTTGTTTACGTTAGGTTAGGTTAATTTAGTTTAGTTTCGATTAGGTTATGTTAGATTAGGTTAGGTTATGTTAGTTTGGTTTAGTTTAGTCTAGTTAAGTTTAGTTTAGTTTATTTTATAGTTTAGTTTAGTTTTGTTTATAGTTTAGTTTAAAGTTTAGTTAAATTCATTATATAGTTTAATTTAGTTTAGTTTAGTTTAGATTAGGTTAGGTTAGGTTAGGTTACGTTAGGTTAGTTTAGTTTAGTATATTTAAGTTTAGTTTAAAATATAGTATCTTTAGTCTATAGTATAGTTCATAGTTTTGTTTAGTTTAGTTTAGTTTAGTTTAGGTTAGGTTAGAGTAGTTTAGTTAGTTTAGTTTAGTTTAGGTTAGTTTAGGTTAGGTTAGTGTAGTTTAGTTTAGTTTAGTTTAGTTGAATTTAATTTAATTTAATTTAGTTTAGTTTAGTATAGGTTAGGTTAAGTTAGGTTAGGTTAGTTTAGTTTAGTTTCGTTTAGTTTAGTTTATAGTTTATTTTATTGTTTAGTTTATACTTTAGTTTATTTTTTGGTTTAAGTTTAGTTTAGTTTAGTTTCGTTTAGGTTAGGTTATGTTAGATAAGGTTAGGATAGGTAAGCTTACTTTAGTTTAGTTTACTTTAGTTTAGGTTAGGTTAGGTTAGTTAAGTTTAGTTTAGTTTAGTTTAGTTAAGTTTAGTTTAGTTTATAGTTTAGTTCAGTGTAGTTTATAGCTAAAGTACAGTTTAGTTTACTTTAGTTTATAATTTGATATATATTTAAGTTTAGTTTAGTTTAGTTTAATTTAGTTTAGCTTAGTTTAGTTTAGTTTAAATTAGTTTATTTTAGGGTAGATTATTTTCGGTTTGGTTAGGTTAGTTTAGTTTATAGTTTAATTTATAGTTTAGTTTGGTTTATATTTAAGTTTATAGTTTAGTTTAGTTGAGTTTATAATAATTTAGTTTGGTTTAGTTCTGTTTAGTTTAGTTTAGTTAAGTTTAGTTTAGTTTATAGTTTAGTTCAGTTTAGTTTATAGCTTAGTTTATAGATTAGTTTAGTTTATAGTTTAATTTATAGTTAAGTTTAGTTTAGTTTAGTTTAATTCTGTTTAGTTTAGTTTATTTTAGGGTAGCTTATGTTAGGTTATGTTAGGTTAGAATAGTTTATAGTTTAAATTATAGTTTAGTTTAGTTTATAGTTTAGTTTATAATAGTTTAGTTTAGGTTAGGTTATTTTAGGTTAGTTTAGTTTAGTTTGGTTTAGGTTAGGTTTGGCTAGGTTAAGTTAGGTTAGGTTAGTTTAGATTAGTTTAGTTTAGTTTAGTTTATAGTTTAGTTTACTTTAGTTTATTATTTAATTTATTGTTTTAGTTTATAGTTTCGTTTATAGTTTAGTTTGGTTTAGTTTACTTTTTTTTAGTTTAGTTTAAATTAGTTTAGTTTGTCTTAGGTTAGGTTAAGTTAAGTGAGATTAGTTTAATTTAGTTGAGTTTAATTTAGTTTATAGTTTAATTTACTTTAGATTATAGTTCAATTTATAGTTTAGTTTATTTTAGTTTATAGTTTAGGTTATCGTTTAATTTAGTTTCTATTAGTTTAGTTTAGGTCAGTTTAGGTTAGGTTAAGTTAGGTTAGTTTAGATTAGTTTACTTTAATTTAGTTTAATTTATAGTTTAGTTTATTTTAGTATATAGTTTAATTTAGTTTAGTTTAGTTTAGGTTAGGTTAGGTAAGTTTAATTTAGTTTATTTTGGTTTAGTTTAATTTATAGTTTATTTTATAGTTTTGTTTATAGTTTAGTTTAGTTTATAGTTTAATTTAGTTTAGATAAAATTAGTTTAGTTTAATTTAGGTTAGGTTAGTTTAGTTTAGTTTAGTTTAGGTTAGGTTAGGTTAGGTTAGGTTAGGTTAATTTATTTTAGTATAGTTTAGTTTATTTTATTTTAGTTTAGTTTCTAGTTTAGTTTAGTTTATAGTTTTGTTTACAGTTTAGTTTAGTTTCGTTTAGTTTAGTTTAGTTTGGGTTAGGTTAGGTTAGGTTAGTTTAGTTTAGTTTAGTTTATAGTTTAGTTTAGTTTAGTTTAGTTTACAGTTTAGTTTATCCTTTAGTTTATAGTGTAGTTTATAGTTTAGTTTAATTTAGTGTAGTTTAGTTTTGTTTAGTTTAGTATAGTTTTGTTTACTTTAGGTTAGGTGAGATTATGTTAGGTTAGATTAGCTTACTTTAGTTTTGTTTAGTTTATGTTAGGTTAAGTTAGTTTAGTTTAGTTTAGTTTACAGTTTAGTGTATCCTTTAGTTTATAGTGTAGTTTATAGTTTAGTTTAGTTAAGTTTATAGTTTAATTTATAATTTAGTTTAGTTTAGTTTAATTTAGTTTACAGTAGGTTAGGTTTGGTTAGATTAGTGTAGTTTAGTTTAGATTAGTTTAGCTGAATATTTTTAGTTTAGTTTAGTTTAGGTTACGTTAGGTTAGTTTAGTTTAGTTTATTTTAGTGTTTGTTAGGTTAGGTTAGGTTAGTTTAGTTTAGTTTATTTTAGTTTATAGTTTATATTAGTTTAGTTTATAATTTATTTTAAAATTTAGTATACTTTAATTTATAGATTAGTTTATAGTTTAGTTAAAATTGTAGTTTAGTTTAGTTTAGTTTAGGTTAGGTTAGGGAAGGTTAGGTTAAATTAGGTTAGGTTAGTTTAGTTTAGTTTAGTTTATGTAAGGTTAGGTTAGGTTAGTTTAGTATAGTTTAGTTTACTTTTGTTTACAGTTTAGTTTAGTTTAGTTTATTGTTCAGTTTATAGTTTAGTTTAGTTTATTTTAGGTTGGGTTAGTTTAGTTTAGTTTAGGTTAGGTTAGGTTAGGTTAGTTTAGTTTAGTATGGTTTAGTTTAGTTTAGTTTAGTTTATAGTTTAGTTTATTTTATTTTATAGTTTAGTTTATAATTTTGTTTAGTTTAGTTTAGTTTAGTTAGTTTAGGTTAGGTTAGGGTAGGTTAGAGTAGTTTAGTTTAGGTTAGGTGATGATAGGTTAGTGCAGTTTAATTTAATTTAGTTTAGTTTAGTTGAATTTAATTTAGTTTAGTTAGGTTAGTTTTGATAAGTTAGGTTGGTTTAGTTAGTTAGTTTTAGGTTAGGTTGGGTTAGTTTAATTCAGTTTATTATGGTTTAGTTTATAGTTTAATTTATAGGTTTGTTTATAGTTAATTTGGTTTAGTTTAGTTTAGGTTAGGTTAAATTATGTTAGGTTAGTTAATTTTAGTTTAGTTTAGGTTAGGTTAGGTTGGGTTAGGTTAGTGTAGTTTAATTTAATTTAGTTGAATTGAGTTTAGTTAAGTTTAGTTTAGGTTTCGTTAGGTTAGATTAGTTTAGTTAAGTTTAGTTTAGGTGAGGTTAGGTTAGGTTAGTTTACTTCTGTTAATTTATTTTAGTTTATACATTAGTTTAGTTCAGTTTATAGGTTAGGTAATAGTTTAGTTTAACTTAGTGTAGTTTAATTTGGTTTAAGTTAGGTTAGTTTAGATTAGTTTAGAGTAGTTTAGTTTTGTTTATAGTTTAGTTTAATTTAATTTATAATTTAGTTTATAGTTTAGTTTAGTTTACTTTGTAGTTTAATTTAGTTTAGTTTAGTTTAGTTTAGTTTACTTTAGGTTAGGTTAGGTTAAGTTAGTTTAGTTTAGTATAGTTTAGTTTAGTTTAAAATATAGTGTCTTTAGTTTGTTAGTTTAGTTCATAGTTTGTTTAGTTTAGTTTAGTTTAGTTCAGGTTAGGTTAGAGTAGTTTAGTTTAGTTTAGGTTAGTTTAGGTTAGAATAGGTTAGGTTATTGTAGTTTAGTTTAGTTTAATTTAGTTGAATTAAATTTAGTTTTGTTTAGTTTAGTTTAGGTTAGGTTAGAGTATTTTAGTTTATAGTTTAATTTAGTTTAGTTTAGTTTATAGTGTAGTTTATACTTTAGATTATATTTTAGTTTATAATTTAGTTTAGTTTAGTGTAGTTTAGTTTGGTTTAATTTTGTTTAGTTTAGTTTAAATTAGTTTCGTTTAGGTTAGGTTATGTTACATTAGGTTAGGTTAGGTAAGCTTAGTTTAGTTTAGTTTAGTTTAAGTTAGTTTAGGAAAAGTTAGTTTAGTTTAGTTTAGTTTAGTTTAGTGTATGTTAGGTTAGGTAAGTTTATTTTTATTTAGTTTAGTTTATTTTAGTTTATAATTTAGTTTAGTTTAGTTTATAATTTATTTTATAGTTTAGTATACGTTAATTTATAGTTTAGTTAATATTTTGGTTTAGTTTAGTTTAAGTTAGGTTAGGGAATGTTAGGTTAGGTTGGGTTAGTTTGTTTTAGTTTAGTTTATGTAAGGTTAGGTTAGTTTGGTATAGTTTAGTTTAGTTTAGTTTAGTTTATAGTTTAGTTTAGTTTAGTTTATGGTTCAGTTTATACTTTAGTTTAGTTTAGTTTAGTTTAGTTTAGGTTAGGTTGGGTTAGTTTAGTTTAGTTTAGGTTAGGTTAGGTTATGTTAAGTTAGGTTAGTTTAGTTTAGTATAGTTTAGTTTACTTTAGTTTAGTTTAGTTTAGTTTAGTTAGTTTAGGTTAGGTTAGGTTAGGTTAGGTTAGGTTAGGTTAGAGTAGTTTAGTTTAGGTTAGGTTATGATAGGTTAGTGCAGTTGAAATTAATTTAGTTTTGTTTAGTTGAATTTAATTTATTTTAGTTAGGTCAGTTTAGGTAAGTTAGGTTAGTTTAGTTTAGTATAGGTTAGGTTAGGGTAGGTAAGTTTAATTCAGTATATGTTAGTTTAGTTTATAGTTTAATTTATAGTTTTGTTTATAGTTAATTTAGTTTGGTTTACTTTAGTTTAGGTTAAATTATGTTAGGTTAGTTTAGTTTAGTTTAGTTTAGGTTAGGTTAGGTTGGGTTAAGTTAGTGTAGTTTCATTTAGTTTGGTTTATTTTACTTTAGTTTAATATGTGGTTCCGTTTAGTTTAGTTTTGTTTAATTTAGTTTAGTTTAGTTTAGGTTGGGTTATGTTAGATTAGGTTAGGTTAGGTTAGTTTGGCTAAGTTTAGTCTAGTTAAGTTTAGTTTAGTTTACACTTTAGTTTAGTTTAGTTTATAGTTTAGTTTAGTTTTGTTTATAGTTTAGTTTATAGTTTAGTATAGTTTAGTTTAGTTTAATTTAGTTAGCTAAGTTTAGTTTAGTTTATTTTAGTTTTGGGTAGGTTATTTTAGGTTAGGTTAGTTTAGTTTAGTTTAGGTTAGGTTAGGTTAGGTTAGGTTAGGTTAGTTTAGTTTAGTTTAGTTTAGTTTAGTTTAGATTAAGTTAAGTAAGATTAGGTTAGGTTAGGTTAGTTAAGTTTTGTTTATAGTTTAGTTTAGTTTAGTTTATAGTTTACTTTATAGTTTAGTTAGTTTAGTTTATAGTTTAATTTAGTTTAGTTTAGTTTAGTTTAGTTTAATTTAGGTTAATTTAGTTTAGTTTAGTTTAGGTTAGGTTAAGTTAGGTTAGGTTAGGTTAGTTTAGTTTAGTATAGTTTAGTTTAGTTTAAAATATGGTATCTTTAGTTTATATTTTAGTTCATAGTTTTCTTTAGATTAGTTTAGTTTAGGTTAGGTTAGAGTAGTTTAGTTTAGTTTAGTTTAGTTAAGGTTAGATTAGGTTAGGTTAGGTTAATGTAATTTAGATTAATTTTGTTTAGTTGAATTTAATTTAGTTTAGTTTAGGTTAGGTTAGGTTTGTTTAGGTTAGATTAGGTTAGGTTATGTTACATTAGGTTAGCTTAGGTTAGCTTAGTTTAGTTGAGTTTAGTTTCGGTTAGGTTGGGTTAGGTTATGTTAGTTAAGTTTAGTTTAGTTTAGTTTAGTTAAGTATAGTTTAGTTTATAGTTTAGTTCAGTTTAGTTTATAGCTTAGTTTATACCTTAGTTTAGTTTAGTGTAGTTTAGTTTTGTTTAGGTTAGGTTAGGTTAGGTTAGTTTAGTTTAATTTAGGTTAGGTTATGTTAGATTAGCTTAGGTTAGGTTAGTTTGGTTTAGTTTAGTCTAGTTAAGTTTAGTTTAGTTTATACTTTAGTTTAGTTTAGTTTATTTTATAGTTTAGTTTAGTTTTGTTTATAGTTTAGTTTGCAGTTTAGTATCGTTTAGTTTAATTTAATTTAGTTTAGGTTAGGTAACCTTAGGCTAGGTTAGGGTAGTTGAGTTTAGTTTATGTTAGGTTAGTTTAGATTAGTTTAGGTTATTTTATAGTTTAGTTTAGTTAGGTTTAGTTTAGTTTATAGTTTAGTTTAGTTTAGTTTATAATTCAGTTTATAGTTTAGTTTAGATTATAGTTTAATTTATAGTTTAGTTTATTTTTTTGTAATTTAGTTTAACTTTCTTTAGTTTTGTTTAGTTTACTTTAGTTTAGGGTATGTTTAAGTTAGGTTAGGTTAGGTTAGTTTAGTTTAGTTTAGGTTAGGTTGTGTTACCTTATGTTAGGTTAGGTTAGGTTAGGTTAAGTTAAGTTAGGTTAGCTTAGTTTAGAATGATTTAGTTTAGTATAATTTAGTTTATAGTTTAGTTTATTTGAGTTTATAGTTTAATTTAGTTTAGTTTAGTTTAATTTAGTTTAGTTTAGTTTAGTTTAGGTTAGTTTAGGTAAGTTTAATTTAGTTTAGTTTAGTTTAGTTAAGTTTAGTAAATAGTTTAGTTTGTAGTTTAGTTTAGTTTAGTTTAGTTTAGGTTAAGTTATGTTAGGTTCGTTTAGTTTAGTTTAGATTTGGTTAGGTTAGGTTAGGTTAGGTTAGGGTAGTTTAGTTTAGTTTAGTTGAATTTAGTTTAGTTTAGTTCAGTTTAGGTTAGATTAGTTTAGGTTACTTTATTTTAGTTTAGGTTAGGTTATGTTAGATTAGGTTAGGTTAGGTTAGTTTGGTTTAATTTAGTTTAGTTAAGTTTAGTATATTTTATATTTTAGTTTAGTTTAGTTTAGTTAATAGTGTAGTTTAGTTTAGTTTATACTTTAGTTTATAGTTTAGTATAGTTTAGTTTAGTTTAATTTTGGTTTAGTTTAGGGTAGGTTATGTTAGGTTAGGTTAGTTTAGTTCAGTTTAGTTTAGGTTAGGTTAGGTTAGGTTAGTTTAGTTTAGTTGAGTTTAATTTAGTTTAGTTTACATTATAGTTTAATTTATAGTTTAGTTTACTTTAGGTTAGATTAGGTTAGGTTAAGTAAGGTTAGGTTTGGTTAGGTTAGTTTAGTTTAGTTTAGTTTTGTTTATGTTAGGTTAGGTTAGATTAGTTTAGTTTAGTTTAGTTTTGTTTATGGTTTAGTTTAGTTTATAGTTTAGTTTAGAATTAAGTTTAATTTAGTTTATAGTTTAAGTTAGTTTAGTTTAGTTTAGTTTAGTTTATAGTTTAGTTTAGTTTAGTTTAATTTAGTGTTGTTTAGTTTGGTTTAGTTTAGTATAGTTTTGTTTACTTTAGGTTAGGTTGGATTATGTTAGGTTTGGATAGCTTACTTTAGTTTAGTTTAGTTTAGGTTAGGTTAGGTTAGGTTAGTTTAGTTTAGTTAACTTTGGTTTAGTTTAGTTTAGTTTATAGTTTAGTTTATAGATTAGTTTAGTTAAGTTTATAGTTTAATTTATAATTTAGTTTAGTTTAGTTTAGTTTAATTTAGTATAGAGTAGGTTAGGTAAGGTTAGTTTAGTTTAGTTTAGGTTAGGTTAGGTTAGGTTAGGTTAATTTAGTTTAGTTGAGTTCAATTTAGTTTAGTTTAGTTTAGTTAATAGTTTAATTTATAGTTTAGTTTAGATTTTTTATAGTTTAGTTTAATTAATTTATAGTTTAATTTAGTTTATTTTAGTTTAATTTAGTTTAGTTTAGTTTGTAGTTTAGTTTAGTTTAGTTTAGGTTAAGTTATGTTAGGTTCATTTAGTTTAATTAAGTTTAGATTTGGTTAGGTTAGATTACGTTAGGGTAGTTAAGTTTAGTTTAGTTGAATTTAGGCTATAGTTTGATTTATAGTTTAGTTTAGTTTACTTTATAGTTTAGTTTAGTTAATTTATAGTTTATTTAACTTTAGTTTAGTTTAGTTTAACATAGTTTACTTTAGTTTATAGTATTGTTTATAGGTTAGTTTAGTTTAGTTTAGTTTAGTTTAGGTTATGTTAGGTTAGTTTAGTTTATTTTAGTTTAGTGTATGTTAGGTTAGGTTAGGTTAGTTTAGTTTAGTTTATTTTAGTTTATAGTTTATATTAGTATAGGTTATAATTTATTTTATAATTTAGTATACTTTAATTTATAGATTAATATACATTTTAGTTAAAATTTTAGTTTAGTTTAGTTTAGGATAGGTTAGGGAAGGTTAGGTTAGGTTAGGTTAGTTTAGTTTAATTTAGTTTATATAAGGTTAGATTAGGTTAGTTTAGTATAGTTTAGTTTACTTTTGTTTGCAGTTTAGTTTAGTTTATAGTTCAGTTTATAGTTTAGTTTAATTAAGTTAGGTTAGGTTAGTTTAGTTTAGTTTAGGTTAGGTTAGGTTAGGATAGTTTAGTTTAGTATACTTTACTTTAGTTTAGTTTAGTTTATAGTTTAGTTTATTTTATTTTATAGTTTAGTTTATAGTTTTGTTTAGTTTAGTTTAGTATAGTTTCTTTAGGTTAGGTTAGGTTAGGTTAGAGTAGTTTAATTTAATTTAATTGAAATAAGTTTAGTTAAGTTAAGTTTAGGTTACGTTAGGTTAGTTTAGTTCAGTTTAGGTGAGGTTAGGTTAGGTTAGTTTACTTCTGTTTAGTTTATTTTAGTTTAGTTTATTTGAATTTAATTTAGTTTAGTTAAGTTAGTTTAGATAATTTAGGTTATTTTAGTTTACTTTAGTTTATGTAAGGTTATGTTATGTTAGTTTAGTATAGTATAGTTTACTTTTGTTTGTATTTTAGTTTAGTTTAGTTTATAGTTCAGTTCATAGTTTAGTTTAGTTTAGTTTAGTTTAGGTTAGGTTGGGTTAGTTTAGTTCTGTTAATTTATTTTAGTTTATACTTTAGTTTAGTTCAGTTTATAGTTTAGTTAATAGTTTAGTTTAACTTAGTGTAGTTTAATTTTGTTTAAGTTAGGTTAGTTTAGGTTAGTTTAGTTTAGTTTAGTTTTGTTTATAGTTTAGTTTAATTTAATTTATAATTTAGTTTATAGTTTAGTTTAGTTTACTTTGTAGTTTAATTTAGTTTAGTTTAGTTTAGTTTAGTGTACTTTAGGTTAGGTTAGGTTAAGTTAGTTTAGTTTAGTATAGTTTAGTTTAGTTTAAAATATAGTGTCTTTAGTTTATAGTTTAGTTCATAGTTTGTTTAGTTTAGTTTAGTTTAGTTCAGGTTAGGTTAGAGTAGTTTAGTTTAGTTTAGGTTAGTTTAGGTTAGAATAGGTTAGGTTATTGTAGTTTAGTTTAGTTTAATTTAGTTGAATTTAATTTAGTTTTGTTTAGTTTAGTTTAGGTTAGGTTAGGGTATTTTAGTTTATAGTTTAATTTAGTTTAGTTTAGTTTATAGTGTAGTTTATACTTTAGATTATATTTTAGTTTATAATTTAGTTTAGTTTAGTGTAGTTTAGATTGGTTTAATTTTTTTAGTTTAGTTTAAATTAGTTTCGTTTAGGTTAGGTTATGTTACATTAGGTTAGGTTAGGTAAGCTTAGTTTAGCTTAGTTTAGTTTAGGTTAGTTTAGGAAAAGTTAGTTTAGTTTAGTTTAGTTTAGTTTAGTGTATGTTAGGTTAGGTAAGTTTATTTTTATTTAGTTTAGTTTATTTTAGTTTATAATTTAGTTTAGTTTAGTTTATAATTTATTTTATAGTTTAGTATACGTTAATTTATAGTTTAGTTAATATTTTGGTTTAGTTTAGTTTAAGTTAGGTTAGGGAATGTTAGGTTAGGTTGGGTTAGTTTATTTTAGTTTAGTTTATGTAAGGTTAGGTTAGTTTGGTGTAGTTTAGTTTAGTTTAGTTTAGTTTATAGTTTAGTTTAGTTTAGTTTATGGTTCAGTTTATACTTTAGTTTAGTTTAGTTTAGTTTAGGTTAGGTTGGGTTAGTTTAGTTTAGTTTAGGTTAGGTTAGGTTAAGTTAGGTTAGTTTAGTTTAGTATAGTTTAGTTTACTTTAGTTTAGTTTAGTTTAGTTTAGTTAGTTTAGGTTAGGTTAGGTTAGGTTAGGTTAGGTTAGAGTAGTTTAGTTTAGGTTAGGTTATGATAGGTTAGTGCAGTTGAAATTAATTTAGTTTTGTTTAGTTGAATTTAATTTATTTTAGTTAGGTCAGTTTAGGTAAGTTAGGTTAGTTTAGTTTAGTATAGGTTAGGTTAGGGTAGGTAAGTTTAATTCAGTATATGTTAGTTTAGTTCATAGTTTAATTTATAGTTTTGTTTATAGTTAATTTAGTTTGGTTTACTTTAGTTTAGGTTAAATTATGTTAGGTTAGTTTAGTTTAGTTTAGGTTAGGTTAGGTTGGGTTAAGTTAGTGTAGTTTCATTTAGTTTGGTTTATTTTACTTTAGTTTAATATGTGGTTCCGTTTAGTTTAGTTTTGTTTAATTTAGTTTAGTTTAGTTTAGGTTGGGTTATGTTAGATTAGGTTAGGTTAGGTTAGTTTGGCTAAGTTTAGTCTAGTTAAGTTTAGTTTAGTTTACACTTTAGTTTAGTTTAGTTTATAGTTTAGTTTAGTTTTGTTTATAGTTTAGTTTATAGTTTAGTATAGTTTAGTTTAGTTTAATTTAGTTTAGCTAAGTTTAGTTTAGTTTATTTTAGTTTTGGGTAGGTTATTTTAGGTTAGGTTAGTTTAGTTTAGTTTAGGTTAGGTTAGGTTAGGTTAGGTTAGTTTAGATTAGTTTAGTTTAGTTTAGATTAGGTTAAGTAAGATTAGGTTAGTTTAGTTTTGTTTATAGTTTAGTTTAGTTTATAGTTTACTTTATAGTTTAGTTAGTTTAGTTTATAGTTTAATTTAGTTTAGTTTAGTTTAGTTTAGTTTAATTTAGGTTAATTTAGTTTAGTTTAGTTTAGGTTAGGTTAAGTTAGGTTAGGTTAAGTTAGTTTAGTTTAGTATAGTTTAGTTTAGTTTAAAATATAGTATCTTTAGTTTATAGTTTAGTTCATAGTTTTCTTTAGATTAGTTTAGTTTAGGTTAGGTTAGAGTAGTTTAGTTTAGTTTAGTTTAGTTAAGGTTAGATTAGGTTAGGTTAGGTTAATGTAATTTAGTTTAATTTTGTTTAGTTGAATTTAATTTAGTTTAGTTTAGGTTAGGTTAGGTTTGTTTAGGTTAGATTAGGTTAGGTTATGTTACATTAGGTTAGGTTAGGTTAGCTTAGTTTAGTTTAGTTTAGTTTCGGTTTATATTGGGTTAGGTTAGGTTAGTTAAGTTTAGTTTAGTTTAGTTTAGTTAAGTATAGTTTAGTTTATAGTTTAGTTCAGTTTAGTTTATAGCTTAGTTTATACCTTAGTTTAGTTTAGTGTAGTTTAGTTTTGTTTAGGTTAGGTTAGGTTAGGTTAGGTTAGTTTAGTTTAATTTAGGTTAGGTTATGTTAGATTAGCTTAGGTTAGGTTAGTTTGGTTTAGTTTAGTCTAGTTAAGTTTAGTTTAGTTTATACTTTAGTTTAGTTTAGTTTATTTTATAGTTTAGTTTAGTTTTGTTTATAGTTTAGTTTGCAGTTTAGTATCGTTTAGTTTAATTTAATTTAGTTTAGGTTAGGTAACCTTAGGCTAGGTTAGGGTAGTTGAGTTTAGTTTATGTTAGGTTAGTTTAGATTAGTTTAGGTTATTTTATAGTTTAGTTTAGTTAGGTTTAGTTTAGTTTATAGTTTAGTTTAGTTTAGTTTATAATTCAGTTTATAGTTTAGTTTAGAATATAGTTTAATTTATAGTTTAGTTTAATTTTTTGTAATTTAGTTTAGCTCTCTTTAGTTTCGTTTAGTTTACTTTAGTTTAGGGTATGTTTAAGTTAGGTTAGGTTAGGTTAGTTTAGTTTAGTTTAGGTTAGGTTGTGTTATCTTATGTTAGGTTAGGTTAGGTTAGGTTAAGTTAAGTTAGGTTAGCTTAGTTTAGAATGATTTAGTTTAGTATAATTTAGTTTATAGTTCAGTTTATTTGAGTTTATAGTTTAATTTAGTTTAGTTTAGTTTAATTTAGTTTAGTTTAGTTTAGTTTAGGTTAGTTTAGGTAAGTTTAATTTAGTTTAGTTTAGTTTAGTTAAGTTTAGTTTATAGTTTAGTTTGTAGTTTAGTTTAGTTTAGTTTAGTTTAGGTTAAGTTATGTTAGGTTTGTTTAGTTTAGTTTAGATTTGGTTAGGTTAGGTTAGGTTAGGTTAGGGTAGTTTAGTTTAGTTTAGTTGAATTTAGTTTAGTTTAGTTCAGTTTAGGTTAGATTAGTTTAGGTTACTTTATTTTAGTTTAGGTTAGGTTATGTTAGATTAGGTTAGGTTAGGTTAGTTTGGTTTAATTTAGTTTAGTTAAGTTTAGTATATTTTATATTTTAGTTTAGTTTAGTTTAGTTAATAGTGTAGTTTAGTTTAGTTTATACTTTAGTTTATAGTTTAGTATAGTTTAGTTTAGTTTAATTTTGGTTTAGTTTAGGGTAGGTTATGTTAGCTTAGGTTAGTTTAGTTCAGTTTAGTTTAGGTTAGGTTAGGTTAGGTTAGTTTAGTTTAGTTGAGTTTAATTTAGTTTAGTTTACATTATAGTTTAATTTATAGTTTAGTTTACTTTAGGTTAGATTAGGTTAGGTTAAGTAAGGTTAGGTTTGGTTAGGTTAGTTTAGTTTAGTTTAGTTTTGTTTATGTTAGGTTAGGTTAGATTAGTTTAATTTATGTTAGGTTAGGTTAGTTTAGTTTAGTTTAGTTTTGTTTATGGTTTAGTTTAGTTTATAGTTTAGTTTAGAATTAAGTTTAATTTAGTTTATAGTTTAAGTTAGTTTAGTTTAGTTTAGTTTAGTTTATAGTTTAGTTTAGTTTAGTTTAATTTAGTGTTGTTTAGTTTGGTTTAGTTTAGTATAGTTTTGTTTACTTTAGGTTAGGTTGGATTATGTTAGATTTGGATAGCTTACTTTAGTTTAGTTTAGTTTAGGTTAGGTTAGGTTAGGTTAGGTTAGTTTAGTTTAGTTAACTTTGGTTTAGTTTAGTTTAGTTTACTTTATAGTTTAGTTTATAGATTAGTTTAGTTAAGTTTATAGTTTAATTTATAATTTAGTTTAGTTTAGTTTAGTTTAATTTAGTATAGAGTAGGTTAGGTAAGGTTAGTTTAGTTTAGTTTAGGTTAGGTTAGGTTAGGTTAGGTTAATTTAGTTTAGTTGAGTTTAATTTAGTTTAGTTTAGTTTAGTTAATAGTTTAATTTATAGTTTAGTTTAGATTTTTTATAGTTTAGTTTAATTAATTTATAGTTTAATTTAGTTCATTTTAGTTTAATTTAGTTTAGTTTAGTTTGTAGTTTAGTTTAGTTTAGTTTAGGTTAAGTTATTTTAGGTTCATTTAGTTTAATTAAGTTTAGATTTGGTTAGGTTAGATTACGTTAGGGTAGTTAAGTTTAGTTTAGTTGAATTTAGGCTATAGTTTGATTTATAGTTTAGTTTAGTTTACTTTATAGTTTAGTTTAGTTAATTTATAGTTTATTTAACTTTAGTTTAGTTTAGTTTAACATAGTTTACTTTAGTTTATAGTATTGTTTATAGGTTAGTTTAGTTTAGTTTAGTTTAGTTTAGTTTAGGTTATGTTAGGTTAGTTTAGTTTATTTTAGTTTAGTGTATGTTAGGTTAGGTTAGGTTAGTTTAGTTTAGTTTATTTTAGTTTATAGTTTATATTAGTATAGGTTATAATTTATTTTATAATTTAGTATACTTTAATTTATAGATTAATATACAGTTTAGTTAAAATTTTAGTTTAGTTTAGATTAGGATAGTTTAGGGAAGGTTAGGTTAGGTTAGGTTAGTTTAGTTTAATTTAGTTTATATAAGGTTAGATTAGGTTAGTTTAGTATAGTTTAGTTTACTTTTGTTTGCAGTTTAGTTTAGTTTATAGTTCAGTTTATAGTTTAGTTTAATTAAGTTAGGTTAGGTTAGTTTAGTTTAGTTTAGGTTAGGTTAGGTTAGGTTAGGATAGTTTAGTTTAGTATAGTTTACTTTAGTTTAATTTAGTTTATAGTTTAGTTTATTTTATTTTATAGTTTAGTTTATAGTTTTGTTTAGTTTAGTTTAGTTTAGTTTGTTTAGGTTAGGTTAGGTTAGGTTAGAGTAGTTTAATTTAATTTAATTGAATTAAGTTTAGTTAAGTTAAGTTTAGGTTACGTTAGGTTAGTTTAGTTCAGTTTAGGTGAGGTTAGGTAAGGTTAGTTTACTTCTGTTTAGTTTATTTTAGTTTAGTTTATTTGAATTTAATTTAGTTTAGTTAAGTTAGTTTAGATAATTTAGGTTATTTTAGTTTACTTTAGTTTATGTAAGGTTATGTTAGGTTAGTTTAGTATAGTATAGTTTACTTTTGTTTGTATTTTAGTTTAGTTTAGTTTATAGTTCAGTTCATAGTTTAGTTTAGTTTAGTTTAGTTTAGGTTAGGTTGGGTTAGTTTAGTTTAGTATAAGTTAGCTTATATTAGGTAAGTTTAATTCAGTTTAGTTTAGTTTAGTTTATAGTTTAATTTATAGGTTTGTTTATAGTTAATTATTTTAGTTTAGTTTAATTTAGATTAAATTATATTAGGTTAGTTAAGTTTAGTTTAGTTTAGGTTAGGTTAGGTTGGGTTAGGTTAGTTTAGTTCTGTTTAGTTTATTTTAGTTTATAGTTTAGTTTGGTTTAGTTTATAGTTTAGTTTAATTTAGTGTAGTTTAATTTTGTTTAGGTTAGGTTAGGTTAATTTAGCTTAGTTTCGATTAGGTTATGTTAGATTAGGTTAGGTTATGTTAGTTTGGTTTAGTTTAGTCTAGTTAAGTGTAGTTTAGTTTATTTTATAGTTTAGTTTAGTTTTGTTTATAGTTTAGTTTGCAGTTTAGTATAGTTTAATTTAGTTTAATTTAGTTTAGGTTAAGTAAGTTTAGGTTAGGTTAGTTTAGTTTCGTTTAGTTTATGGTAGGTTAGGTTAGTTTAGGTTTGTTTAGTTTTGTTTATAGTTTAGTTTAATTTATTTTATAATTTAGTTTATAGTTTAGTTTAGTTTAGTTTGTAGTTTAATTTAGTTCAGTTTAGTTTAGTTTAGTTCATTTAGGTTAGGATAGGTTAGGTTAGGTTAGGTTAGGTTAGTTTAGTTTAGTTTAAAATATAGTATTTTTAGTTTATAGTTTAGTTCATAGTTTTGTTTAATTTAGTTTAGTTTAGTTTAGTTTAGGTTAGGTTAGAGTAGTTTAGTTTAGTTTAGTTTAGTTTAGGTTACAATAGGATAGGTTAGTGTAGTTTTGTTTAGTTTAGTTTAGTTGAATTTAATATAGATTTGTTTAGTTTAGTTTAGGTTAGGTTAGGTTAGTTTAGATTAGTATAGGTTAGGTTAAGTTAGGTTAGGCCAGTTTAGTTTATAGTTTATTTTAGTTTAGTTTAGTTTATAGTGTAGTTTATACTTTAGTTTATATTTTAGTTTATAGTATAGTTTAGTTTAGTGTAGTTTAGTTTGGTTTAGTTTTATTTAGTTTAGTTTAAAATAGTTTCGTTTAGGTTAGGTTAGGTTAGGTTAGGTTAGTTAAGTTCAGTTTATATTAGTGTAGTTAAGTTTAGTTTAGTTTATAGTTTAGTTCAGTTTAGTTTATAGCTTAGTTTATAGTTTAGTTTAATTTATAGTTTAATTTATAGTTAAATTTATTTTAGTTTAGTTTAATTTAGTTTAGTTTAGTTTATTTTAGGGTATATTATGTTAAGTTAGGTTAGGTTAGTTTAGTTTAGTTTAGGTTAGGTTTCGCTAGGTTAAGTTAGGTTAGGTTAGTTTAGATTAGTTTAGTTTAGTTTAGGTTATAGTTTAGTTTACTTAGTTTATTATTTAATTTAGTGTAGTTTAGTTTATGGTTTCGTTTATAGTTTAGTTTGGTTTAGTTTAGTTTTTTTTAGTTTAGCTTGGATTAGTTTAGTTTGTCTTAGGTTAGGTTAGGTTAGGTGAGATTATTTTAATTTAGTTTAGTTTAATTTAGTTTAGTTTATAGTTTAGTTTAGTTTAGTTTATAGTTCAATTTATAGTTTAGTTGAGTTTAGTTTATAGTTTAGGTTATCGTTTAGTTTAGTTTAGGTTAGATTACGTTAGGTTAAGTTAGGTTAGGTTAGTTTAGATTAGTTTAGTTTAATTTAGTTTAGTTTATAGTTTAGTTTATTTTACTTTATAGTTTAATTTAGTTTAGTTTAGTTTAATTTAGGTTAGGTTACTTTTGTTTAGTTTAGTTTAGTTTAGGTTAGGTTAATTTACTTTAGTATTAATTATTTTAGTTTATTTTAGTTTAGTTTATAGTTTAGTTTACTTTATAGTTTAGTTTACAGTTTAGTTTAGTTTAGTTTAGTTTAGTTTAGTTTAGTTTAGTTTGGGTTAGGTTAGATTAGGTTAGTTTAATTTAGTTTATAGTTTACTTTAGTTTAGTTTACACTTTAGTTTATCCTTAATTTATAGTGTAGTTTATAGTTTAGTTTAATTTAGTGTGGTTTAGTTTGGTTTAGTTTAGTATAGTTTTGTTTACTTTAGGTTAGGTGAGATTATGTTAGGTTAGGTTAGCTTACTTTAGTTTAGTTTAGTTTAGTATAGGTTAGGTTAGGTTAGGTTAGTTTAGTTAACTTTGGTTTAGTTTAGTTTAGTTTAGTTTATAGTTTAGTTTATAGTTATCTTTAGTTTAGTTTATAGTTTAATTTATAATTTAGTTTAGTTTAGTTTAATTTAATTTAGTCTAGAGTAGTTTAGGTTAGTTTAGTTTAGTTTAGATTAGGTTAGGTTAGGTTAGGTTAATTTAGTTTAGTTAAGTTTAATTTAGTTTAGTTTAGTTTTGTTTATAGTTTAATTTATAGTTTAATTTAGTATAGTTTAGTTTATAGTTTTGTTTATAGTTTAGTTTGTAGTTTAGTTAATTTAGTTTAGTTTAGGTTAAGTTATGTTAGGTTCGTTTAGTTTAATTTAGTTTAGATTAGGTTACGTTAGATTAGGTTAGGGTAGTTAAGTTAATTTAGTTGAATTTAGTTTATAGTTTAATTTATAGTTTAGTTTAGTTTTCTTTATAGTTTAGTTTAGTTAATTTATAGTTTAATTTACTTTAGTTTAGTATAGTTTAATTTAGTTTACTTTAGTTTATAGTTTTGTTTATAGTTTAGTTTAGTTTAGCTTAGTTTAGTTTAGGTTAATTTATGTTAGGTTAGTTTAGTTTAGTTTAGGTTCGGTTGGGTTAGTTTAGTTTAGTTTAGGTTAGGTTAGGTTAAGTTAGGTTAGTTTAATTTAGTTTAGTTTATTTTAATTTTTGTTTAGTTTAGTTTATATTTTAGTTTATAATTTAGTTTAATTTAGTTTATAGTTTAATATAATTTAGTTTAGTTTAGTTTAATTTTGGTTAATTTAGTTTAGTTTAGATTAGGTTAGGTTACGCGCGGTTAGTTTAGTTTAGTATAGTATAGTTTAGTATAAAATATAGTATTTTTAGTTTATATTTTAGTTCATAGTTTTGTTTAGTTTAGTATAGTTTAGTTTAGTTTAGGTTAGGTTAGTTAAATTTAGTTTAGTTTAGTTTAGTTAAGATTAGTTTAGTTTATAGTTTAGTTCAGTTTGGTTTATAGTTAACTTTATAGTTTAGTTTAGACTAGTTTATAGTTTAATTTATAGTTAAGTTTAGTTTATTTTAGTTTAATTTAGATTAGCTTAGTTGAGTTTAGTTTAAATTAGTTCATTTTAGGGTAGCTTATGTTCGGTTTGGTTAGGTTAGTTAAGTTTATAGTTTAATTTATAGTTTAGTTTGGTTTATAGTTTAGTTTATAGTTTAGTTTAGTTTAGTAAATAATAGTTTAGTTTAGTTTAGTTAAGGTTAGGTTAGGTTAGGTTAATTTAGTTTAGTTGAGTTTAATTTAGTATAGTTTAGTTTAGTTTATAATTTAATTTATAGTTTAATTTAGTTTAGTTTAGTTTAATTTGGTTTAGTTTAGTTTATAGTTTTGTTTATAGTTTAGTTTGTAGTTTAGTAAATTTAGTTTAGTTTAGGTTAAGTTATGTTAGGTTGGTTTAGTTTAATTTAGTTTAGATTAGGTTACGTTAGATTAGGTTAGGGTAGTTAAGTTTAGTTTAGTTGAATTTAGTTTATAGTTTAATTTATAGTTTAGTTTAGTTTACCTTATAGTTTAGTTTAGTTAATTTATAGTTTAATTTACTTTAGTTTAGTCTAGTTTAATTTAGTTTACTTTAGTTTATAGTTTAGTTTAGTTTAGCTTAGTTTAGTTTAGGTTAATTTATGTTAGGTTATTTTAGTTTAGTTTAGTTTAGGTTAGGTTGGGTTAGTTTAGTTTAGTTTAGGTTAGGTTAGGTTAAGTTAGGTTAGTTTAGTTTAGTATAGTTTAGTTTAGTTTAGTTTATAGTTTATTTTATTTTATTTCATAGTTTAGTTTATAGTTTTGTTTAGTTTAGTTAGTTTAGGTTAGGTTAGGATAGGTTAGAGCAGTTTAGGTTAGGTTAGGATATGATAGGTTAGTGCAGTTTAATTTAATTTAGTTTAGTTTAGTTGAATTTAATTTATTTAAGTTAGGTCAGTTCAGGTAAGTTAGGTTAGTTTAGTTTAGTATTGGTTAGGTTAGGTAAGTTTAATTCAGTATAGTTTAGTTTAGTTTATAGTTTAATTTATAGTTTTGTTTATAGTTAATTAAGTTTAGTTTATTGAGTTTAGTTTAGTTTAGTTGAGTTTAGTTTAGTTTAGTTTAGTTTAGGTTAGGTTAGGTTAGGTTAGATTAGTTTAGTTTAGGATAGGTTACGTTAGATTAGGTTAGTTTAGTTTAGTATAATTTAGTTTAGTTTAAAATATAGTATCTTTAGTTTATAGTTTAGTTCATAGTTTTGTTTAGTTTAGTTTAGTTTAGGTTAGGTTAGAGTAGTTTAGTTTAGTTTAGTTTAGTTAAGGTTAGATTAGGTTAGGTTAGGTTAATGTAATTTAGATTAATTTTGTTTAGTTGAATTTAATTTAGTTTAGTTTAGGTTAGGTTAGGTTTGTTTAGGTTAGATTAGGTTAGGTTATGTTACATTAGGTTAGCTTAGGTTAGCTTAGTTTAGTTGAGTTTAGTTTCGGTTAGGTTGGGTTAGGTTATGTTAGTTAAGTTTAGTTTAGTTTAGTTTAGTTAAGTATAGTTTAGTTTATAGTTTAGTTCAGTTTAGTTTATAGCTTAGTTTATACCTTAGTTTAGTTTAGTGTAGTTTAGTTTTGTTTAGGTTAGGTTAGGTTAGGTTAGTTTAGTTTAATTTAGGTTAGGTTATGTTAGATTAGCTTAGGTTAGGTTAGTTTGGTTTAGTTTAGTCTAGTTAAGTTTAGTTTAGTTTATACTTTAGTTTAGTTTAGTTTATTTTATAGTTTAGTTTAGTTTTGTTTATAGTTTAGTTTGCAGTTTAGTATCGTTTAGTTTAATTTAATTTAGTTTAGGTTAGGTAACCTTAGGCTAGGTTAGGGTAGTTGAGTTTAGTTTATGTTAGGTTAGTTTAGATTAGTTTAGGTTATTTTATAGTTTAGTTTAGTTAGGTTTAGTTTAGTTTATAGTTTAGTTTAGTTTAGTTTATAATTCAGTTTATAGTTTAGTTTAGATTATAGTTTAATTTATAGTTTAGTTTATTTTTTTGTAATTTAGTTTAACTTTCTTTAGTTTTGTTTAGTTTACTTTAGTTTAGGGTATGTTTAAGTTAGGTTAGGTTAGGTTAGTTTAGTTTAGTTTAGGTTAGGTTGTGTTACCTTATGTTAGGTTAGGTTAGGTTAGGTTAAGTTAAGTTAGGTTAGCTTAGTTTAGAATGATTTAGTTTAGTATAATTTAGTTTATAGTTTAGTTTATTTGAGTTTATAGTTTAATTTAGTTTAGTTTAGTTTAATTTAGTTTAGTTTAGTTTAGTTTAGGTTAGTTTAGGTAAGTTTAATTTAGTTTAGTTTAGTTTAGTTAAGTTTAGTTTATAGTTTAGTTTGTAGTTTAGTTTAGTTTAGTTTAGTTTAGGTTAAGTTATGTTAGGTTCGTTTAGTTTAGTTTAGATTTGGTTAGGTTAGGTTAGGTTAGGTTAGGGTAGTTTAGTTTAGTTTAGTTGAATTTAGTTTAGTTTAGTTCAGTTTAGGTTAGATTAGTTTAGGTTACTTTATTTTAGTTTAGGTTAGGTTATGTTAGATTAGGTTAGGTTAGGTTAGTTTGGTTTAATTTAGTTTAGTTAAGTTTAGTATATTTTATATTTTAGTTTAGTTTAGTTTAGTTAATAGTGTAGTTTAGTTTAGTTTATACTTTAGTTTATAGTTTAGTATAGTTTAGTTTAGTTTAATTTTGGTTTAGTTTAGGGTAGGTTATGTTAGGTTAGGTTAGTTTAGTTCAGTTTAGTTTAGGTTAGGTTAGGTTAGGTTAGTTTAGTTTAGTTGAGTTTAATTTAGTTTAGTTTACATTATAGTTTAATTTATAGTTTAGTTTACTTTAGGTTAGATTAGGTTAGGTTAAGTAAGGTTAGGTTTGGTTAGGTTAGTTTAGTTTAGTTTAGTTTTGTTTATGTTAGGTTAGGTTAGATTAGTTTAGTTTAGTTTAGTTTTGTTTATGGTTTAGTTTAGTTTATAGTTTAGTTTAGAATTAAGTTTAATTTAGTTTATAGTTTAAGTTAGTTTAGTTTAGTTTAGTTTAGTTTATAGTTTAGTTTAGTTTAGTTTAATTTAGTGTTGTTTAGTTTGGTTTAGTTTAGTATAGTTTTGTTTACTTTAGGTTAGGTTGGATTATGTTAGGTTTGGATAGCTTACTTTAGTTTAGTTTAGTTTAGGTTAGGTTAGGTTAGGTTAGTTTAGTTTAGTTAACTTTGGTTTAGTTTAGTTTAGTTTATAGTTTAGTTTATAGATTAGTTTAGTTAAGTTTATAGTTTAATTTATAATTTAGTTTAGTTTAGTTTAGTTTAATTTAGTATAGAGTAGGTTAGGTAAGGTTAGTTTAGTTTAGTTTAGGTTAGGTTAGGTTAGGTTAGGTTAATTTAGTTTAGTTGAGTTCAATTTAGTTTAGTTTAGTTTAGTTAATAGTTTAATTTATAGTTTAGTTTAGATTTTTTATAGTTTAGTTTAATTAATTTATAGTTTAATTTAGTTTATTTTAGTTTAATTTAGTTTAGTTTAGTTTGTAGTTTAGTTTAGTTTAGTTTAGGTTAAGTTATGTTAGGTTCATTTAGTTTAATTAAGTTTAGATTTGGTTAGGTTAGATTACGTTAGGGTAGTTAAGTTTAGTTTAGTTGAATTTAGGCTATAGTTTGATTTATAGTTTAGTTTAGTTTACTTTATAGTTTAGTTTAGTTAATTTATAGTTTATTTAACTTTAGTTTAGTTTAGTTTAACATAGTTTATTTTAGTTTATAGTATTGTTTATAGGTTAGTTTAGTTTAGTTTAGTTTAGTTTAGGTTATGTTAGGTTAGTTTAGTTTATTTTAGTTTAGTGTATGTTAGGTTAGGTTAGGTTAGTTTAGTTTAGTTTATTTTAGTTTATAGTTTATATTAGTATAGGTTATAATTTATTTTATAATTTAGTATACTTTAATTTATAGATTAATATACATTTTAGTTAAAATTTTAGTTTAGTTTAGTTTAGGATAGGTTAGGGAAGGTTAGGTTAGGTTAGGTTAGTTTAGTTTAATTTAGTTTATATAAGGTTAGATTAGGTTAGTTTAGTATAGTTTAGTTTACTTTTGTTTGCAGTTTAGTTTAGTTTATAGTTCAGTTTATAGTTTAGTTTAATTAAGTTAGGTTAGGTTAGTTTAGTTTAGTTTAGGTTAGGTTAGGTTAGGATAGTTTAGTTTAGTATACTTTACTTTAGTTTAGTTTAGTTTATAGTTTAGTTTATTTTATTTTATAGTTTAGTTTATAGTTTTGTTTAGTTTAGTTTAGTATAGTTTCTTTAGGTTAGGTTAGGTTAGGTTAGAGTAGTTTAATTTAATTTAATTGAAATAAGTTTAGTTAAGTTAAGTTTAGGTTACGTTAGGTTAGTTTAGTTCAGTTTAGGTGAGGTTAGGTTAGGTTAGTTTACTTCTGTTTAGTTTATTTTAGTTTAGTTTATTTGAATTTAATTTAGTTTAGTTAAGTTAGTTTAGATAATTTAGGTTATTTTAGTTTACTTTAGTTTATGTAAGGTTATGTTAGGTTAGTTTAGTATAGTATAGTTTACTTTTGTTTGTATTTTAGTTTAGTTTAGTTTATAGTTCAGTTCATAGTTTAGTTTAGTTTAGTTTAGTTTAGGTTAGGTTGGGTTAGTTTAGTTCTGTTAATTTATTTTAGTTTATACTTTAGTTTAGTTCAGTTTATAGTTTAGTTAATAGTTTAGTTTAACTTAGTGTAGTTTAATTTTGTTTAAGTTAGGTTAGTTTAGGTTAGTTTAGTTTAGTTTAGTTTTGTTTATAGTTTAGTTTAATTTAATTTATAATTTAGTTTATAGTTTAGTTTAGTTTACTTTGTAGTTTAATTTAGTTTAGTTTAGTTTAGTTTAGTTTACTTTAGGTTAGGTTAGGTTAAGTTAGTTTAGTTTAGTATAGTTTAGTTTAGTTTAAAATATAGTGTCTTTAGTTTATAGTTTAGTTCATAGTTTGTTTAGTTTAGTTTAGTTTAGTTCAGGTTAGGTTAGAGTAGTTTAGTTTAGTTTAGGTTAGTTTAGGTTAGAATAGGTTAGGTTATTGTAGTTTAGTTTAGTTTAATTTAGTTGAATTTAATTTAGTTTTGTTTAGTTTAGTTTAGGTTAGGTTAGGGTATTTTAGTTTATAGTTTAATTTAGTTTAGTTTAGTTTATAGTGTAGTTTATACTTTAGATTATATTTTAGTTTATAATTTAGTTTAGTTTAGTGTAGTTTAGATTGGTTTAATTTTTTTAGTTTAGTTTAAATTAGTTTCGTTTAGGTTAGGTTATGTTACATTAGGTTAGGTTAGGTAAGCTTAGTTTAGCTTAGTTTAGTTTAGGTTAGTTTAGGAAAAGTTAGTTTAGTTTAGTTTAGTTTAGTTTAGTGTATGTTAGGTTAGGTAAGTTTATTTTTATTTAGTTTAGTTTATTTTAGTTTATAATTTAGTTTAGTTTAGTTTATAATTTATTTTATAGTTTAGTATACGTTAATTTATAGTTTAGTTAATATTTTGGTTTAGTTTAGTTTAAGTTAGGTTAGGGAATGTTAGGTTAGGTTGGGTTAGTTTATTTTAGTTTAGTTTATGTAAGGTTAGGTTAGTTTGGTGTAGTTTAGTTTAGTTTAGTTTAGTTTATAGTTTAGTTTAGTTTAGTTTATGGTTCAGTTTATACTTTAGTTTAGTTTAGTTTAGTTTAGGTTAGGTTGGGTTAGTTTAGTTTAGTTTAGGTTAGGTTAGGTTAAGTTAGGTTAGTTTAGTTTAGTATAGTTTAGTTTACTTTAGTTTAGTTTAGTTTAGTTTAGTTAGTTTAGGTTAGGTTAGGTTAGGTTAGGTTAGGTTAGAGTAGTTTAGTTTAGGTTAGGTTATGATAGGTTAGTGCAGTTGAAATTAATTTAGTTTTGTTTAGTTGAATTTAATTTATTTTAGTTAGGTCAGTTTAGGTAAGTTAGGTTAGTTTAGTTTAGTATAGGTTAGGTTAGGGTAGGTAAGTTTAATTCAGTATATGTTAGTTTAGTTCATAGTTTAATTTATAGTTTTGTTTATAGTTAATTTAGTTTGGTTTACTTTAGTTTAGGTTAAATAATGTTAGGTTAGTTTAGTTTAGTTTAGGTTAGGTTAGGTTGGGTTAAGTTAGTGTAGTTTCATTTAGTTTGGTTTATTTTACTTTAGTTTAATATGTGGTTCCGTTTAGTTTAGTTTTGTTTAATTTAGTTTAGTTTAGTTTAGGTTGGGTTATGTTAGATTAGGTTAGGTTAGGTTAGTTTGGCTAAGTTTAGTCTAGTTAAGTTTAGTTTAGTTTACACTTTAGTTTAGTTTAGTTTATAGTTTAGTTTAGTTTTGTTTATAGTTTAGTTTATAGTTTAGTATAGTTTAGTTTAGTTTAATTTAGTTTAGCTAAGTTTAGTTTAGTTTATTTTAGTTTTGGGTAGGTTATTTTAGGTTAGGTTAGTTTAGTTTAGTTTAGGTTAGGTTAGGTTAGGTTAGGTTAGTTTAGATTAGTTTAGTTTAGTTTAGATTAGGTTAAGTAAGATTAGGTTAGTTTAGTTTTGTTTATAGTTTAGTTTAGTTTATAGTTTACTTTATAGTTTAGTTAGTTTAGTTTATAGTTTAATTTAGTTTAGTTTAGTTTAATTTGATTTAATTTAGTTTAGGTTAGGTTAGGTAAGTTTAATTTAGTTTAAGTTAGTTTAGTTAATTTTAGTTTATAGTTTAGTTCATAGTTTAGTTTGTAGTTTAGTTTAGTTTAGTTTAGTTTAGGTTAAGTTATGCTAGGTTCGTTTAGTTTAGTTTAGATTAGGTTAGGTTAGGTTAGGTTAGGTTAGGGTAGTTTAGTTTAGTTTAGTTGAATTTAGTTTAGTTTAGTTCAGTATATGTTACATTAGGTTAGGTTACTTTGTTTTAGTTTAGGTTAGGTTATGTTAGATTAGGTTAGGTTAGGTCAGCTTGGTTTAGTTGAGTTTAGTTAAGTTTAGTATATTTTATACTTTAGTTTAGTTTATTTAGCTAATAGTGTAGTTTAGTTTAGTTTATACTTTAGTTTATAGTTTAGTATAGTTTGTTTAGTTTAATTTTGGTTTAGTTTAGGGTAGGTTATGTTAGGTTAGGTTAGTTTAGTTCAGTTTAGTTTAGGATAGGTTAGGTTAGGTTAGTTTAGTTTAGTTGAGTTTAATTTAGTTTAGTTTAGTTTATAGTTTATATTAGTTTAGTTTATAGTTTAATTTATAATTTAGTTTACTTTAAGTTAGATTAGGTTAGGTTATGTTAGGTTAGTTTAGTTAATTTAGTTTAGTTTATGTTAGGTTAGGTTAGTTTAGTTTTGTTTAGTTTTGTTTATAGTTTAGTTTATAGTTTAGTTTAATTTAGTTTATAGTTTAATTTAGTTTAGTTTAGTTTAGTTTAATTTAGGTTAATTTAGTGTATTTAATTTAGTTTAGGTTAGGTTGGGTTAGCTTAGTTTAGTTTGGTATAGTTAAGTTTAGTATAAAATATAGTATCTTTAGTCTATAGTATAGTTCATAGTTTTGTTTAGTTTAGTTTAGTTTAGTTTAGGTTAGGTTATAGTAGTTTAGTTAGATTATTTTAGATTGGGTTAGATTAAGTTAGGTTAGTGTAGTTTAGTTTAGTTTAGTTTAGTTGAATTTAATTTAGTTTATTTAGTTTAGTTTAGTATAGGTTAGGTTATGTTAGATTAGGTTAGGTTAGTTTAGTTTAGTTTATGTTGGGTTATGATAGATTAGGTTAGGTTAGGTTAGTTTGGCTTAGTTTAGTCTACTTAAGTTTAGTTTAGTTTAGTTTAGTTTATAGTTTAGTTTAGTTTTGTTTATAGTTTAGTTTATAGTTTAGTATAGAGTAGTTTAGTTTAATTAATTTAGCTAAGTTTAGTTTAGTTTAGTTGGTTTTATTTAATTTTGGGTAGGTTATGTTAGGTTAGGTTAGGTTAGTTTAGTTTAGTTTAGGTTTGGTTAGGTTAGGTTAGGTTAGTTTAGTTTAGTTGAGTTTAGTTTAGTTTAAATTAGGTTAAGTAAGATTAGGTTAGGTTAGGTTAGGTTAGTTTAGTTTTGTTTTTAGTTTAGTTTAGTTTAGTTTAGTTTAATTTAGGTTAATTTAGTTTAGTTTAGTTTAGTTTAGGTTAGGTTAAGTTAGGTTAGGTTAGGTTAGTTTAGTTTAGTATAGTTTAGTTTATTTTAAAATATAGTAACTTTAGTTTATAGTTTAGTTCATAGTTTTCTTTAGATTAGTTTAGTTTAGGTTAGGTTAGAGTACTTTAGTTTAGTTTAGTTTAGTTTAGTTTAGGTTAGATTAGGTTAGGTTAGTGTAGTTTAGTTTAATTTAATTTAGTTGAATTTAATTTAGTTTAGTTTAGTTTAGTTTAGGTTGGGTTAGGTTTGTTTAGGTTAGATTAGGTTAGGTTAGTGTAGTTTAGTTTAGTTTAGTTTATAGTTTAGTTTAGTTTAGTGTAGTTTAGTTTGGTTGAGTTTTGTTTAGTTTAGTTTAGTTCAGTATCGTTTACGTTAGGTTACGTTAGGTTAGGTTAGGTTAGGTTAGCTTAGTTTAGTTTAGTTTAGTTTCGGTTAGGTTAGGTTAGGTTAGTTAAGTTTAGTTTAGTTTATAGTTTAGTTCAGTTTATTTTATAGCTTAGTTTATAGCTTAGTTTAGTTCATAGTTTAATTAATATTTAAGTTTGGTTTAGTTTAATCTGGTTTTGCTTAGTTTCGTTTAGTTTAGTTTATTTTAGGGTAGCTTACGTTAGGTTAGGTTAGTTTAGTATAGTTATAGTTTAATTTATAGTTTAATTTAGTTTATAGTTTAGTTTAGTTTAGTTTATAATAGTTTAGTTTACTTTAGTTTAGGTTAGGATAGTTGAGTTTAGTTTAGTTTAGGGTAGCTTACGTTAGGTTAGGTTAGGTTAGTATAGTTATAGTTTAATTTATGGTTTAATTTAGTTTATAGTTTAGTTTAGTTTAGTTTATAATAGTTTAGTTTACTTTAGTTTAGGTTAGGATAGTTGAGTTTAGTTTAGTTTAGGTTAGGTTAGGCTCGGTTAAGTTATGTTAGGTTAGTTTATATTAGTTTAGTTTAGTTTAGTTTATAGTTTAGTTTACTTTAGTTTATTATTTAATTTAGTGTATTTTAGTTTATAGTTTCGTTTATAGTTTAGTTTGGTTTAGTTTACTTTTTTTTAGTTTAGTTTAAATTAGTTTAGTTTGTCTTAGGTTAGGTTAAGTTAAGTGAGATTAGTTTAATTTAGTTGAGTTTAATTTAGTTTATAGTTTAATTTACTTTAGTTTATAGTTCAATTTATAGTTTAGTTAAGTTTAGTTTAGGTTACGTTAAGTTAGTTTAGTTTAGTTTAGTTTAGTGTTTGTTAGGTTAGGTTAGGTTAGTTTAGTTTATTTTATTTTAGTTTATAGTTCATATTAGTTAAGTTTATAATTTATTTTATAATTTAGTATACTTTAATTTATAGTATAGTTTATAGTTTAGTTAAAATTGTAGTTTAGTTTAGTTCAGGTTAGGTTAGGGAAGGTTAGGTTAAATTAGGTTAGGTTAGTTTAGTTTAGTTTAGTTTATGTAAGGTTAGGTTAGGTTAGTTTAGTATAGTTTAGTTTACTTTTGTTTACTGTTTCGTTTAGTTTATAGTTCAGTTTATAGTTTAATTTGGTTTATTTTAGGTTAGGTTATTTTAGTTTAGTATGGTTTAGTTTAGTTTAGTTTAGTTTATAGTTTAGTTTATTTTATTTTATAGTTTAGTTTATAGTTTTGTTTAGTTTAGTTTAGTTTAGTTTAGTTAGTTTAGGTTAGGTTAGAGTAGTTTAGTTTAGGTTAGGTGATGATAGGTTAGTGCAGTTTAATTTAAAATAATTTAGTTTAGTTGAATTTAATTTAGTTTAGTTAGGTTAGTTTAGATAAATTAGGTTAGTTTATTTAGTTCATTTTAGGTTAGGTTGGGTTAGTTTAGTTTAGTATAGGTTAGGTTAGGTTAGGTTAGGTAAGTTTAATTCAGTTTAGTTTGGTTTAGTTTGTAGTTTAATTTATAGGTTTGTTTATAGTTAATTTAGTTTAGTTTAGTTTAGGTTAGGTTAAATTATGTTAGGTTAGTTAATTTTAGTTTAGTTTAGGTTAGGTTAGGTTGGGTTAGGTTAGTGTAGTTTAATTTAATTTAGTTGAATTGAGCTTAGTTAAGTTTAGTTTAGGTTACGTTAGGTTAGTTTAGTTTAGTTTAGTTTAGGTGAGGTTAGGTTAGGTTAGTTTAGTTCTGTTAATTTATTTTAGTTTATACATTAGTTTATTTCAGTTTATAGTTTAGTTAATAGTTTAGTTTAATTTAGTGTAGTTTAATTTTGTTTAAGTTAGGTTAGGTTAGGTTAGTTTAGTTTAGTTTAGGTTAGGTTATGTTAGATTAGGTTAGGTTAGTTTGGTTTAGTTTAGTCTAGTTAAGTTTAGTTTAGTTTATTTTATAGTTTAGTTTATTTTAAATTAGTTTAGGTTAAGTAAGGGTAGGTTAGGTTAGTTTAGTTTAGTTTAGTTTATGTTAGGTTAATTTAGTTTAGTTTAGTTTAGTTTTGTTTATAGTTTAGTTTAATTTATTTTATAATTTAGTTTATAGTTTAGTTTAGTTTACTTTGTAGTTTAATTTAGATTAGTTTAGTTTACTTTAGGTTAGGTTAGGTTAGGTTAGTTTAGTTTAGTATAGTGTAGTTTAGTTTAAAATATAGTGTCTTTAGTTTATAGTTTAGTTCATAGATTTGTTTAGTTTAGTTTAGTTTAGTTCAGGTTAGGTTAGAGTAGTTTAGTTTAGTTTAGGTTAGTTTAGGTTAGAATAGGTTAGGTTAGTGTAGTTTAGTTTAGTTTAGTTGAATTTAATTTAGTTTTGTTTAGATTAGTTTAGGTTAGGTTGGGTTAGTTTAGTTTAGTTAAGGTTAGGTTAGGTTAAGTTAGGTTAGTTTAGTTTAGTATAGTTTAGTTTACTTTAGTTTAGTTTATAGTTTGGTTTATTTTATTTTATAGTTTAGTTTATAGTTTTGTTTAGTTTAGTTTAGTTTAGTTTAGTTAGTTTAGGTTAGGTTAGGTTAGGTTAGGTTAGGTTAGAGTAGTTAAGTTTAGGTTAAATTGTGATAGGTTAGTGCAGTTGAAATTAATTTAGTTTAGTTTAGTTGAATTTAATTTATTTTAGTTAGGTCAGTTTAGGTAAGTTAGGTTAGTTAATTTAGTATAGGTTAGGTTAGGTTAGGTTAGGTAAGTTAATTCAGTATAGTTTAGTTTAGTTTATAGTTTAATTTATAGTTTTGTTTATACTTAATTTAGTTCGGTTTACTTTATTTTAGGTTAAATTATTTTAGGTTAGTTTAGTTTAGTTTAGTTTAGGTTAGGTTAGGTTGGGTTAAGTTAGTGTAGTTTCATTTAGTTTGGTTTATTTTAGTTTAGTTTAATATGTGGTTCCGTTTAGTTTAGTTTTGTTGAATTTAGTTTAGTTTATAGTTTAGTTGAGTTTAGGTTAGTTTAGTTGAGTTTAGTTAAGTTTAGTTTAGTTTAGTTTAGATTAGGCTAGGATAGGTTAGGTTAGATTAGTTTAGTTTAGGATAGGTTATGTTACATTAGGTTAGGTTAGGTTAGTTTGGTTTAGTTTAGTCTAGTTAAGTTTAGTTTAGTTTGTACTTTAGTTCAGTTTAGTTTATTTTATAGTTTAGTTAAGTTTTGTTTATAGTTTAGTATAGTTTAGTTTAGTTTAATTTACCTTAGCTATGTTTAGTTTATTTAGTTTAGTTTAGTTTATAGTTTAATTTATAATTTAGTTTAGTTTAGTTTAGTTTAATTTAGTTTAGGTTAGGTTAGGTTAGTTTAATTTAGTTGAGTTTAATTTAGTTTAGTTTAGTTTATAGTTTAATTTATAGTTTATTTTAGTTTATTGTATAGTTTAGTTTAGTTAATTTATAGTTTAATTGAGTTTAGTTTAGTTTAGTTTAATTTAGTTTCGTTTAGTTTATAGGTTTGTTTATAGTTTAGCTTAGTTTAGTTTAGTTTAGGTTAAATTATGTTAGGTTAGTTTAGTTTAGTTCAGTTTAGGTTCGGTTAGGTTAGGTTAGGTAAGTTTAATTTAGTTCATTTTAGTTTAGTTAAGTTTAGTTTATAGTTTAGTTTGTAGTATATTTTACGTTAAGTTATGTTAGGGTCGTTTAGTTTAATTTAGTTTAGATTAGGTTAGGTTAGGTTAGGTTAGGGTAGTTAAGTTTAGTTTAGTTGAATTTAGTTTAGTTTAGTTCAGTTTAGGTTACGTTAGGTTAGTTTAGTTTAGTTTAGTTTAGGTTAGGTTAGGTTATGTTAAGTTAGTTTAGTTTAGTTTAGCTTATTTTAGTTTAGCTTATAGTTTAGTTGAGCTTAGGTTAGTTTAGTTGAGTTTAGTTTAGTTTAGTTTATTTTAGATTAGGTTAGGTTAGGTTAGTTTAGTTTAGTTTAGGTTGGGTTATGTTAGATTAGGTTAGGTTAGGTTTGTTTGGCTAAGTTTAGTCTAGTTAAGTTTAGTTTAGTTTATACTTTAGTTTAGTTTAGTTTATAGTTTAGTTTAGTTTTGTTTATAGTTTAGTTTATAGTTTAGTATAGTTTAGTTTAGTTTAATTTAGTTTAGCTAAGTTTCGTTTAGTTTATTTTAGTTTTTGGTAGGTTATGTTAGGTTAGGTTAGTTTAGTTTAGTTTAGGTTAGGTTAGGTTAGGTTAGGTTAGTTTAGTTTAATTGAGTTTAGTTTAGTTTAGATTAGGTTAAGTAAGATTAGGTTAGGTTAGGTTAGGTTAGTTTAGTTTTGTTTATAGTTTAGTTTAGTTTAGTTTATAGTTTACTTTATAGTTTAGTTAGTTTAATTTATAGTTTAATTTAGTTTAATTTAGTTTAGTTTAGTTTAATTTAGGTTAATTTAGTTTAGTTTAGTTTAGGTTAGGTTAAGTTAATTAGGTTAGGTTAGTTTAGTTTAGTATAGTTTAGTTTAGTTTAAAATATAGTATCTTTAGTTTATAGTTTAGTTCATAGTTTTCTTTAGATTAGTTTAGTTTAGGTTAGGTTAGAGTAGTTTAGTTTAGTTTAGTTTAGTTAAGGTTAGATTAGGTTAGGTTAATGTAGTTTAGTTTAATTTAGTTTAGTTGAATTTAATTTAGTTTAGTTTAGGTTAGGTTAGGTTTGTTTAGTTTAGATTAGGTTAGGTTATGTTACATTAGGTTAGGTTATGTTAGGTTAGTTTAGTTTAGTTTAGTTTCGGTTAGGTTTGGTTAGGTTAGGTTAGTTAAGTTTAGTTTAGTTTAGTTTAGTTAAGTATAGTTTAGTTTATAGTTTAGTTCAGTTTAGTTTATAGCTTAGTTTATAGCTTAGTTTAGTTTAGTTTAGTAGTTTAGTTTTGTTTAGGTTAGGTTAGGTTAGGTTAGTTTAATTTAATTAAGGTTAGGTTATGATAGATTAGGTTAGGTTAGGTTAGTTTGGTTTAGTTTAGTCTAGTTAAGTTTAGTTTAGTTTATACTTTAGTTTAGTTTAGTTTATTTTATAGTTTAGTTTAGTTTTGTTTATAGTTTAGTTTGCAGTTTAGTATCGTTTAGTTTAATTTAATTTAGTTTAGGTTAACTAACGTTATGTTAGGTTAGGTTAGTTGAGTTTCGTTTATGTTAGGTTAGGTTAGTTTAGATTAGCTTAGGTTATTTTATAGTTTAGTTTATTTAGGTTTAGTTTAGTTTATAGTTTACTTTAGTTTAGGGTATGTTTAAGTTAGGTTAGGTTAGGTTAGTTTAGTTTAGTTTAGGTTAGGTTGTGTTACCTTATGTTAGGTTAGGTTAGGTTAGGTTAAGTTAAGTTAGGTTAGCTTAGTTTAGAATAATTTAGTTTAATATAATTTAGTTTATAGTTTAGTTTAGTTTAGTTTATAGTTTAATTTAGTTTAGTTTAGTTTAATTTAATTTAGTTTAGTTTAGTTTAGGTTAGTTTAGGTAAGTTTAATTTAGTTTAGTTTAGTTTAGATAAGTTTAGTTTTAGTTTAGTTTATAGTTTAGTTTGTAGTTTAGTTTAGTTTAGTTTAGTTTAGGTTAAGTTATGTTAGGTTCGTTTAGTTTAGTTTAGATTAGGTTAGGTTAGGTTGGGTTAGGTTAGGGTATTTTAGTTTAGTTTAGTTGAATTTAGTTTAGTTTTGTTCAGTTTAGGTTAGATTAGTTTAGGTTACTTTATTTTAGTTTAGGTTAGGTTATGTTAGATTAGGTTAGGTTAGGTTAGTTTGGTTTAATTTAGTTTAGTTAAGTTTAGTATATTTTATACTTTAGTTTAGTTTAGTTTAGTTAATAGTTTAGTTTAGTTTAGTTTATACTTTAGTTTATAGTTTAGTATAGTTTAGTTTAGTTTAATTTTGGTTTAGTTTAGGGTAGGTTATGTTAGGTAAGGTTAGTTTAGTTCAGTTTAGTTTAGGTTAGGTTAGGTTAGGTTAGTTTAGTTTAGTTGAGTTTAATTTAGTTTAGTTTAGTTTATAGTTTATTTTAGTTTAGTTTATAGTTTAATTTATAGTTTAGTTTACTTTAGGTTAGATTAGGTTAGGTAAAGTAAGGTTAGGTTAGGTTAGGTTAGTTTAGTTTAGTTTAGTTTATGTTAGGTTAGGTTAGTTTAGTTTAGTTTAGTTTTGTTTATAGTTTAGTTTAGTTTATAGTTTAGTTTAGAATTTAGTTTAATTTAGTTTATAGTTTAGGTTAGTTTAGTTTAGTTTAGTTTAATTTAGGTTAATTTAGTTTATTTAATTTAGTTTAGGTTAGGTTGGGTTGGGTTAGCTTAGTTTAGTTTAGTATAGTTAAGTTTAGTATAAAATATAGTATCTTTAGTCTATAGTATAGTTCATAGTTTTGTTTAGTTTAGTTTAGTTTAGTTTAGGTTAGGTTATAGTAGTTTAGTTAGATTATTTTAGATTGGGTTATATTAAGTTAGGTTAGTGTAGTTTAGTTTAGTTTAGTTTAGTTGAATTTAATTTAGTTTATTTAGTTTAGTTTAGTATAGGTTAGGTAATGTTAGGTTAGATTAGGTTAGTTTAGTTTAGTTTATGTTGGGTTATGTTAGATTAGGTTAGGTTAGGTTAGTTTGGCTTAGTTTAGTCTAGTTAAGTTTAGTTTAGTTTAGTTTATACTTTAGTTTAGTTTAGTTTATAGTTTAGTTTAGTTTTGTTTATAGTTTAGTTTATAGTTTAGTATAGTTTAGTTTAGTTTAATTTAGTTTAGCTAAGTTTAGTTTAGTTTAGTTGGTTTAGTTTAGTTTTGGGTAGGTTATGTTAGGTTAGGTTAGTTTAGTTTAGTTTAGGTTTGGTTAGGTTAGGTTAGGTTAGTTTAGTTTATTTGAGTTTAGTTTAGTTTAAATTAGGTTAAGTAAGATTAGGTTAGGTTAGGTTAGGTTAGTTTAGTTTTGTTTTTAGTTTAGTTTATTTTACTTTATTTTAATTTAGGTTAATTTAGTTTAGTTTAGTTTAGTTTAGGTTAGGTTAAGTTATGTTAGGTTAGTTTAGTTTAGTATAGTTTAGTTTATTTTAAAATATAGTATCTTTAGTTTATAGTTTAGTTCATAGTTTTCTTTAGATTAGTTTAATTTAGGTTAGGTTAGAGTACTTTAGTTTAGTTTAGTTTAGTTTAGTTTAGTTTAGGTTAGATTAGGTTAGGTTAGTGTAGTTTAGTTTAATTTAATTTAGTTGAATTTAATTTAGTTTAGTTTAGTTTAGGTTGGGTTAGGTTTGTTTAGGTTAGGTTAGGTTAGGTTAGTGTAGTTTAGTTTAGTTTAGTTTATAGTTTAGTTTAGTTTAGTGAGGTTTAGTTTGGTTGAGTTTTGTTTAGTTTAGTTTAGTTCAGTATCGTTTACATTAGGTTACGTTAGATTAGGTTAGGTTAGGTTAGCTTAGTTTAGTTTAGTTTAGTTTCGGTTAGGTTAGGTTAGGTTAGTTAAGTTTAGTTTAGTTTATAGTTTAGTTCAGTTTATTTTATAGCTTAGTTTATAGCTTAGTTTAGTTCATAGTTTAATTTATATTTAAGTTTTGTTTAGTTTAATTTGGTTTTGCTTAGTTTCGTTTAGTTTAGTTTATTTTAGGGTAGCTTACGTTAGGTTAGGTTAGGTTAGTATAGTTATAGTTTAATTTATAGTTTAATTTAGTTTATAGTTTAGTTTAGTTTAGTTTATAATAGTTTAGTTTAGTTTAGTTTAGGTTAGGATAGTTGAGTTTAGTTTAGTTTAGGTTAGGTTAGGCTCGGTTAAGTTATGTTAGGTTAGTTTATATTAGTTTAGTTTAGTTTAGTTTAGTTTATAGTTTAGTTTACTTTAGTTTATTATTTAATTTAGTGTATTTTAGTTTATAGTTTCGTTTATAGTTTAGTTTGGTTTAGTTTACTTTTTTTAGTTTAGTTTAAATTAGTTTAGTTTGTCTTAGGTTAGGTTAAGTTAAGTGAGATTAGTTTAATTTAGTTGAGTTTAATTTAGTTTATAGTTTAATTTACTTTAGTTTATAGTTCAATTTATAGTTTAGTTTAGTTTAGTTTCTATTAGTTTAGTTTAGGTCAGTTTAGGTTAGGTTAAGTTAGGTTAGGTTAGTTTAGATTAGTTTAGTTTAGTTTAGGTTAGGTTAGGTAAGTTTAATTTAGTTTAGTTTGGTTTAGTTTAATTTATAGTTTATTTTATAGTTTTGTTTATAGTTTAGTTTAGTTTATAGTTTAATTTAGTTTAGATTAGTTTAGATTAGTTTAATTTAGGTTAGGTTAGTTTAGTTTAGTTTAGTTTAGGTTAGGTTAGGTTAGGTTAGGTTAATTTACTTTAGTATAGTTTAGTTTAGTTTATTTTAGTTTAGTTTCTAGTTTAGTTTAGTTTATAGTTTTGTTTACAGTTTAGTTTAGTTTAGTTTAGTTTCGTTTGGGTTAGGTTAGGTTAGGTTAGTTTAGTTTAGTTTAGTTTAGTTTATAGTTCAGTTTACAATAGTTTAGGTTACAGTTTAGTTTATCCTTTAGTTTATAGTGTAGTTTATAGTTTAGTTTAATTTAGTGTAGTTTAGTTTGGTTTAGTTTAGTATAGTTTTGTTTACTTTAGGTTAGGTGAGATTATGTTAGGTTAGGTTAGCTTACTTTAGTTTAGTTTAGTTTAGGTTAGGTTAAGTTAGTTTAGTTTAATTTAGTTTACAGTTTAGTTTATCCTTTAGCTTATAGTGTAGTTTATAGTTTAGTTTAGAATTTAGTTTAATTTAGTTTATAGTTTAAGTTAGTTTAGTTTAGTTTAGTTTAGTTTATAGTTTAGTTTAATTTAGTTTACAGTTTAGTTTATCCTTTAGTTTATAGTGTAGTTTATAGTTTAGTTTAATTTAGTGTTGTTTAGTTTGGTTTAGTTTAGTATAGTTTTGTTTACTTTAGGTTAGGTTAGATTATGTTAGGTTGGAATAGCTTACTTTAGTTTAGTTAATTTATGTTAGGTTAGGTTAGGTTAGTTTAGTTTAGTTGAGTATAATTTAGTTTAGTTTAGTTTATAGTTTATATTAGTTTAATTTATAGTTTAATTTATAGTTTAGTTTACTTTAGGTTAGATTAGGTTGTGTTAAGTAAGGTTAGGTTATGGTAGGTTAGTTTAGTTTAGTTTAGTTTAGTTTATGTTAGGTTAGGTTAGTTTAGTTTTGTTTAGTTTTGTTTATAGTTTAGTTTAGTTTAGTTTATAGTTTAGTTCAGTTTAGTTTATAGCTTAGTTTATAGTTTAGTTTAGTTTATAATTTAATTTATAGTTAAGTTTAGTTTAGTTTAGTTTAATTTAGTTTAGTTTAGTTAATTTTAGGGTAGCTTATGTTAGGTGAGGTTAGTTTATAGTTTAATTTATAGTTTAGTTTAGTTTATAGTTTAGTTCAGTTTATAATAGTTTAGTTTAGGTTAGGTTAGGTTAGTTTAGTTTAGTTTAGTTTAGGTTAGGTTTGGCTAGGTTAGGTTAGGATAGGTTAGTTTAGATTAGTTTAGTTTAGATTA
The DNA here is from genome assembly GCA_030762175.1 of Metallyticus violacea. NCBI lineage: Eukaryota > Metazoa > Arthropoda > Insecta > Mantodea > Metallyticidae > Metallyticus > Metallyticus violacea. The sequence goes on along the minus strand of CM060835.1, from coordinate 96,184,663 downwards.
GTTTATAGTTTAGTTTACTTTAGTTTATTATTTAATTTAGTGTAGTTTAGTTTATAGCTTCGTTTATAGTTTAGTTTGGTTTAGTTTAGTTTATTTTTGTTTAGCTTAGATTAGTTTAGTTTGTCTTAGGTTAGGTTAGGTTAGGTGAGATTAGTTTAGTTTAGTTGAGTTTAATTTAGTTTAGTTTAGTTTATAGTTTAATTTAGTTTAGTTTATAGTTCAATTTATAGATTAGTTTAGTTTATAGTTTATGTTATCGTTTAGTTTAGTTTAGATTAGTTTAGTATAGGTTAGTTTAGGTTAGGTTAAGTTAGGTTAGGTTAGTTTAGATTAGTTTAGTTTAATTTACTTTAGTTTATAGTTTAGTTTATAGTTTAATTTAATTTAGTTTAGTTTAGTTTAGGTTAGGTTACGTTAGGTTAGGTTAATTTAGTTTAGTTTAGGTTAGGTTAGGTTAGGTAAGGTTAATTTACTTTAGTAAAGTTTAGTTTTTTTTAGTTTAGTTTATAGTTTAGTTTAGTTTATAGTTTAGTTTACAATTTAATTTAGTTTAGTTTAGTTTAGTTTAGTTTGCGTTAGGTTGGGTTAGGTTAGGTTAGTTTAGTTAGGTTTAGTTTATAGTTTAGTATAATTTAGTTTACAGTTTAGTGTATCCTTTATTTTATAGTGTAGTTTATAGTTTAGTTTAATTTAGTGTAGTTTAGTTTGGTTTAGTTTAGTACAGTTTTGTTTAGTTTAGGTTAGGTGAGATTATGTTAGGTTAGGTTCGCTTACTTTAGTTTGGTTTAGTTTAGTTTAGGTTAAGTTAGGTTAGGATAGTTTAGTTAACTTTGGTTTAGTTTAGTTTAGTTTAGTTTATAGTTTAGTTTATATTTTAGTTTAGTTTAGTTTATAGTTTAATTTAGTTTTGTTTATAGTTTAGTATAGTTTAGTTAATTTAATTTAGTTTATCTAAGTTTAGTTTAGTTTAGTTTAGTTTTGGGTAGGTTATGTTAGGTTAGGTTAGATTAGTTGAGTTTAGTTTAGGATAGGTTAGGTTAGGTTAGGTTAGTTTAGTTTAGTTGAGTTTAGTTTAGTTTAGGTAAGCTTAAGTAAGGTTAGGTTAGGTTAGTTTAGGTTAGTTTAGTTTAGTCTAGTTTATGTTAAGTTAGGTTAGTTTAGTTTAGTTTAGTTTGGTTTATATTTTAGTTTAGTTTAGTTTATAGTTTAGTTTACAGTTTAGTTTATTTTATTATATAGTTTAATTTAGTTTAGTTTAGTTTAGTTAGGTTTAGTTTAATTTAGGTTAATTTAGTTTAGTTTAGTTTAGGTTAGGTTAGGTTAGGTTAGGTTAGGTTCGGTTAGGTTAGTTTAGTTTAGTATAGTTAATTTTAGTTTAAAATATAGTATCTTTAGTGTATAGTATAGTTCATAGTTTTCTTTAGTTTAGTTTAGTTTAGTTTAGTTTAGGCTAGCTTAGAGTAGTTTAGTTAGTTTAGTTTAGTTTATGTTAGATTAGGTTAGGTTAGTGTAGTTTAGTTTAGTTTAGTTTAGTTGAATTTAATTTAGTTTAATTTAGTTTAGTTTAGTATAGGTTAGGTTATGTTAGGTTAGGATAGTTTAGTTTAGTTTCGTTTAGTTTAGTTTATAATTTAGTTTAGTTTATACTTTAGTTTATTTTTTGGTTTAAGTTTAGTTTAGTTTCGTTTAGGTTAGGTTATGTTAGATTAGGTTAGGATAGGTAAGCTTACTTTAGTTTAGTTTAGTTTAGGTTAGGTTAGGTTAGTTAAGTTTAGTTTAGTTTAGTTTAATTAAGTTTAGTTTAGTTTATAGTTTAGTTCAGTTTAGTTTATAGCTTAGTTTATAGTTTAGTTTACTTTAGTTTATAGTTTAATTTATATTTAAATTTAGTTTAGTTTAGTTTAATTTAGTTTAGCGTAGTTTAGTTTAGTTTAAATTAGTTTATTTTAGGGTAGCTTATTTTCGGTTTGTTTAGGTTAGTTTAGTTTATAGTTTAATTTATAGTTTAGTTTGGTTTATACGTTAGTTTATAGTTTAGTTTAGTTTATAATAGTTTAGTTTAGTTTAGTTCAGTTTAGTTTAGTTTAGTTAAGTTTAGTTTAGTTTATAGTTTAGTTCAGTTTAGTTAATAGCTTAGTTTATAGATTAGTTTAGTTTATAGTTTAATTTATAGTTAAGTTTAGTTTAGTTTAGTTTAATTCAGTTTAGTTTAGTTTATTTTAGGGTAGCTTATGTTAGGTTAGGTTAGGTTTGAATAGTTTATAGTTTAAATTATAGTTTAGTTTAGTTTATAGTTTAGTGTATAATAGTTTAGTTTAGGTTAGGTTAGGTTAGTTTAGTTTAGTTTGGTTTAGGTTAGGTTTGGCTAGGTTAAATTAGGTTAGGTTAGTTTAGTTTAGTTTAGTTTAGTTTAGTTTATAGTTTAGTTTACATTATTTTATTATTTAATTTAGTGTATTTTGGTTTATAGTTTCGTTTATAGTTTAGTTTGGTTTAGTTTACTTTGTTTTAGTTTAGTTTAAATTAGTTTAGTTTGTCTTAGGTTAGGTTAAGTTAAGTGAGATTAGTTTAATTTAGTTGAGTTTAATTTAGTTTATACTTTAATTTACTTTAGTTTATAGTTCAATTTATAGTTTAGTTTAGTTTAGTTTATAGTTTAGGTTATCGTTTAGTTTAGTTTCTATTAGTTTAGTTTAGGTCAGTTTAGGTTATGTTAAGTTAGGTTAGGTTAGTTTAGATTAGTTTACTTTAATTTAGTTTAATTTATAGTTTAGTTTATTTTAGTTTATAGTTTAATTTAGTGTAGTTTAGTTTAGTTTAGTTTAGGTTAGGTAAGTTTAATTTAGTTTAGTTTGGTTTAGTTTAATTTATAGTTTATTTTATAGTTTTGTCTATAGTTTAGTTTAGTTTATAGTTTAATTTAGTTTAGATTATTTTAGTTTAGTTTAATTTAGGTTAGGTTAGTTTAGTTTGGTTTAGTTTAGGTTAGGTTAGGTTAGGTTAATTTACTTTAGTATAGTTTAGTTTAGTTTATTTTAATTTAGTTTCTATTTTAGTTTAGTTTATAGTTTTGTTTACAGTTTAGTTTAGTTTAGTTTAGTTTGGGTTAGGTTTGGTTAGGTTAGGTTAGTTTAGTTTAGTTTAGTTTAGTTTATAGTTGAGTTTACATTAGTTTAGTTTACAGTTTAGTTTATCCTTTAGTTTATAGTGTAGTTTATAGTTTAGTTTAATTTAGTGTAGTTTAGTTTGGTTTAGTTTAGTATAGTTTTGTTTACTTTAGGTTAGGTGAGATTATGTTAGGTTAGGTTAGCTTATTTTAGTTTAGTTTAATTTAGGTTAGGTTATGTTAGGTTAATTTAGTTTAGTTTAGTTTAGTTTTGTTTATAGTTTAGTTTAATTTATTTTATAATTTAGTTTATAGTTTAGTTTAGTTTACTTTGTAGTTTAATTTAGATTAGTTTAGTTTACTTTAGGTTAGGTTAGGTTAGGTTAGTTTAGTTTAGTATAGTTTAGTTTAGTTTAAAATATAGTGTCTTTAGTTTATAGTTTAGTTCATAGATTTGTTTAGTTTAGTTTAGTTTAGTTCAGGTTAGGTTAGAGTAGTTTAGTTTAGTTTAGGTTAGTTTAGGTTAGAATAGGTTAGGTTAGTGTAGTTTAGTTTAGTTTAGTTGAATTTAATTTAGTTTTGTTTAGATTAGTTTAGGTTAGGTTGGGTTAGTTTAGTTTAGTTAAGGTTAGGTTAGGTTAAGTTACGTTAGTTTAGTTTAGTATAGTTTAGTTTACTTTAGTTTAGTTTATAGTTTGGTTTATTTTATTTTATAGTTTAGTTTATAGTTTTGTTTAGTTTAGTTTAGTTTAGTTTAGTTAGTTTAGGTTAGGTTAGGTTAGGTTAGGTTAGGTTAGGTTAGAGTAGTTAAGTTTAGGTTAAATTGTGATAGGTTAGTGCAGTTGAAATTAATTTAGTTTAGTTTAGTTGAATTTAATTTATTTTAGTTAGGTCAGTTTAGGTAAGTTAGGTTAGTTAATTTAGTATAGGTTAGGTTAGGTTAGGTTAGGTAAGTTAATTCAGTATAGTTTAGTTTAGTTTATAGTTTAATTTATAGTTTTGTTTATAGTTAATTTAGTTCGGTTTACTTTATTTTAGGTTAAATTATTTTAGGTTAGTTTAGTTTAGTTTAGTTTAGGTTAGGTTAGGTTGGGTTAAGTTAGTGTAGTTTCATTTAGTTTGGTTTATTTTAGTTTAGTTTAATATGTGGTTCCGTTTAGTTTAGTTTTGTTGAATTTAGTTTAGTTTATAGTTTAGTTGAGTTTAGGTTAGTTTAGTTGAGTTTAGTTAAGTTTAGTTTAGTTTAGTTTAGATTAGGCTAGGATAGGTTAGGTTAGATTAGTTTAGTTTAGGATAGGTTATGTTACATTAGGTTAGGTTAGGTTAGTTTGGTTTAGTTTAGTCTAGTTAAGTTTAGTTTAGTTTGTACTTTAGTTCAGTTTAGTTTATTTTATAGTTTAGTTAAGTTTTGTTTATAGTTTAGTATAGTTTAGTTTAGTTTAATTTACCTTAGCTATGTTTAGTTTATTTAGTTTAGTTTAGTTTATAGTTTAATTTATAATTTAGTTTAGTTTAGTTTAGTTTAATTTAGTTTAGGTTAGGTTAGGTTAGTTTAATTTAGTTGAGTTTAATTTAGTTTAGTTTAGTTTATAGTTTAATTTATAGTTTATTTTAGTTTATTGTATAGTTTAGTTTAGTTAATTTATAGTTTAATTGAGTTTAGTTTAGTTTAGTTTAATTTAGTTTCGTTTAGTTTATAGGTTTGTTTATAGTTTAGCTTAGTTTAGTTTAGTTTAGGTTAAATTATGTTAGGTTAGTTTAGTTTAGTTCAGTTTAGGTTCGGTTAGGTTAGGTTAGGTAAGTTTAATTTAGTTCATTTTAGTTTAGTTAAGTTTAGTTTATAGTTTAGTTTGTAGTATATTTTACGTTAAGTTATGTTAGGGTCGTTTAGTTTAATTTAGTTTAGATTAGGTTAGGTTAGGTTAGGTTAGGGTAGTTAAGTTTAGTTTAGTTGAATTTAGTTTAGTTTAGTTCAGTTTAGGTTACGTTAGGTTAGTTTAGTTTAGTTTAGTTTAGGTTAGGTTAGGTTATGTTAAGTTAGTTTAGTTTAGTTTAGCTTATTTTAGTTTAGCTTATAGTTTAGTTGAGCTTAGGTTAGTTTAGTTGAGTTTAGTTTAGTTTAGTTTATTTTAGATTAGGTTAGGTTTGGTTAGTTTAGTTTAGTTTAGGTTGGGTTATGTTAGATTAGGTTAGGTTAGGTTTGTTTGGCTAAGTTTAGTCTAGTTAAGTTTAGTTTAGTTCATACTTTAGTTTAGTTTAGTTTATAGTTTAGTTTAGTTTTGTTTATAGTTTAGTTTATAGTTTAGTATAGTTTAGTTTAGTTTAATTTAGTTTAGCTAAGTTTAGTTTAGTTTATTTTAGTTTTTGGTAGGTTATGTTAGGTTAGGTTAGTTTAGTTTAGTTTAGGTTAGGTTAGGTTAGGTTAGGTTAGTTTAGTTTAATTGAGTTTAGTTTAGATTAGGTTAAGTAAGATTAGGTTAGGTTAGGTTAGGTTAGTTTAGTTTTGTTTATAGTTTAGTTTAGTTTAGTTTATAGTTTACTTTATAGTTTAGTTAGTTTAATTTATAGTTTAATTTAGTTTAATTTAGTTTAGTTTAGTTTAATTTAGGTTAATTTAGTTTAGTTTAGTTTAGGTTAGGTTAAGTTAATTAGGTTAGGTTAGTTTAGTTTAGTATAGTTTAGTTTAGTTTAAAATATAGTATCTTTAGTTTATAGTTTAGTTCATAGTTTTCTTTAGATTAGTTTAGTTTAGGTTAGGTTAGAGTAGTTTAGTTTAATTTAGTTTAGTTAAGGTTAGATTAGGTTAGGTTAATGTAGTTTAGTTTAATTTAGTTTAGTTGAATTTAATTTAGTTTAGTTTAGGTTAGGTTAGGTTTGTTTAGTTTAGATTAGGTTAGGTTATGTTACATTAGGTTAGGTTATGTTAGGTTAGTTTAGTTTAGTTTAGTTTCGGTTAGGTTTGGTTAGGTTAGGTTAGTTAAGTTTAGTTTAGTTTAGTTTAGTTAAGTATAGTTTAGTTTATAGTTTAGTTCAGTTTAGTTTATAGCTTAGTTTAAAGCTTAGTTTAGTTTAGTTTAGTAGTTTAGTTTTGTTTAGGTTAGGTTAGGTTAGGTTAGTTTAATTTAATTAAGGTTAGGTTATGATAGATTAGGTTAGGTTAGGTTAGTTTGGTTTAGTTTAGTCTAGTTAAGTTTAGTTTAGTTTATACTTTAGTTTAGTTTAGTTTATTTTATAGTTTAGTTTAGTTTTGTTTATAGTTTAGTTTGCAGTTTAGTATCGTTTAGTTTAATTTAATTTAGTTTAGGTTAACTAACGTTATGTTAGGTTAGGTTAGTTGAGTTTCGTTTATGTTAGGTTAGGTTAGTTTAGATTAGCTTAGGTTATTTTATAGTTTAGTTTATTTAGGTTTAGTTTAGTTTATAGTTTACTTTAGTTTAGGGTATGTTTAAGTTAGGTTAGGTTAGGTTAGTTTAGTTTAGTTTAGGTTAGGTTGTGTTTCCTTATGTTAGGTTAGGTTAGGTTAGGTTAAGTTAAGTTAGGTTAGCTTAGTTTAGAATAATTTAGTTTAATATAATTTAGTTTATAGTTTAGTTTAGTTTAGTTTATAGTTTAATTTAGTTTAGTTTAGTTTAATTTAATTTAGTTTAGTTTAGTTTAGGTTAGTTTAGGTAAGTTTAATTTAGTTTAGTTTAGTTTAGATAAGTTTAGTTTTAGTTTAGTTTATAGTTTAGTTTGTAGTTTAGTTTAGTTTAGTTTAGTTTAGGTTAAGTTATGTTAGGTTCGTTTAGTTTAGTTTAGATTAGGTTAGGTTAGGTTGGGTTAGGTTAGGGTATTTTAGTTTAGTTTAGTTGAATTTAGTTTAGTTTTGTTCAGTTTAGGTTAGATTAGTTTAGGTTACTTTATTTTAGTTTAGGTTAGGTTATGTTAGATTAGGTTAGGTTAGGTTAGTTTGGTTTAATTTAGTTTAGTTAAGTTTAGTATATTTTATACTTTAGTTTAGTTTAGTTTAGTTAATAGTTTAGTTTAGTTTAGTTTATACTTTAGTTTATAGTTTAGTATAGTTTAGTTTAGTTTAATTTTGGTTTAGTTTAGGGTAGGTTATGTTAGGTAAGGTTAGTTTAGTTCAGTTTAGTTTAGGTTAGGTTAGGTTAGGTTAGTTTAGTTTAGTTGAGTTTAATTTACTTTAGTTTAGTTTATAGTTTATTTTAGTTTAGTTTATAGTTTAATTTATAGTTTAGTTTACTTTAGGTTAGATTAGGTTAGGTAAAGTAAGGTTAGGTTAGGTTAGGTTAGTTTAGTTTAGTTTAGTTTATGTTAGGTTAGGTTAGTTTAGTTTAGTTTAGTTTTGTTTATAGTTTAGTTTAGTTTATAGTTTAGTTTAGAATTTAGTTTAATTTAGTTTATAGTTTAGGTTAGTTTAGTTTAGTTTAGTTTAATTTAGGTTAATTTAGTTTATTTAATTTAGTTTAGGTTAGGTTGGGTTGGGTTAGCTTAGTTTAGTTTAGTATAGTTAAGTTTAGTATAAAATATAGTATCTTTAGTCTATAGTATAGTTCATAGTTTTGTTTAGTTTAGTTTAGTTTAGTTTAGGTTAGGTTATAGTAGTTTAGTTAGATTATTTTAGATTGGGTTATATTAAGTTAGGTTAGTGTAGTTTAGTTTAGTTTAGTTTAGTTGAATTTAATTTAGTTTATTTAGTTTAGTTTAGTATAGGTTAGGTAATGTTAGGTTAGGTTAGGTTAGTTTAGTTTAGTTTATGTTGGGTTATGTTAGATTAGGTTAGGTTAGGTTAGTTTGGCTTAGTTTAGTCTAGTTAAGTTTAGTTTAGTTTAGTTTACACTTTAGTTTAGTTTAGTTTATAGTTTAGTTTAGTTTTGTTTATAGTTTAGTTTATAGTTTAGTATAGTTTAGTTTAGTTTAATTTAGTTTAGCTAAGTTTAGTTTAGTTTAGTTGGTTTAGTTTAGTTTTGGGTAGGTTATGTTAGGTTAGGTTAGGTTAGTTTAGTTTAGTTTAGGTTTGGTTAGGTTAGGTTAGGTTAGTTTAGTTTATTTGAGTTTAGTTTAGTTTAAATTAGGTTAAGTAAGATTAGGTTAGGTTAGGTTAGGTTAGTTTAGTTTTGTTTTTAGTTTAGTTTATTTTACTTTATTTTAATTTAGGTTAATTTAGTTTAGTTTAGTTTAGTTTAGGTTAGGTTAAGTTATGTTAGGTTAGTTTAGTTTAGTATAGTTTAGTTTATTTTAAAATATAGTATCTTTAGTTTATAGTTTAGTTCATAGTTTTCTTTAGATTAGTTTAATTTAGGTTAGGTTAGAGTACTTTAGTTTAGTTTAGTTTAGTTTAGTTTAGTTTAGGTTAGATTAGGTTAGGTTAGTGTAGTTTAGTTTAATTTAATTTAGTTGAATTTAATTTAGTTTAGTTTAGTTTAGGTTGGGTTAGGTTTGTTTAGGTTAGGTTAGGTTAGGTTAGTGTAGTTTAGTTTAGTTTAGTTTATAGTTTAGTTTAGTTTAGTGAGGTTTAGTTTGGTTGAGTTTTGTTTAGTTTAGTTTAGTTCAGTATCGTTTACATTAGGTTACGTTAGATTAGGTTAGGTTAGGTTAGCTTAGTTTAGTTTAGTTTAGTTTCGGTTAGGTTAGGTTAGGTTAGTTAAGTTTAGTTTAGTTTATAGTTTAGTTCAGTTTATTTTATAGCTTAGTTTATAGCTTAGTTTAGTTCATAGTTTAATTTATATTTAAGTTTTGTTTAGTTTAATTTGGTTTTGCTTAGTTTCGTTTAGTTTAGTTTATTTTAGGGTAGCTTACGTTAGGTTAGGTTAGGTTAGTATAGTTATAGTTTAATTTATAGTTTAATTTAGTTTATAGTTTAGTTTAGTTTAGTTTATAATAGTTTAGTTTAGTTTAGTTTAGGTTAGGATAGTTGAGTTTAGTTTAGTTTAGGTTAGGTTAGGCTCGGTTAAGTTATGTTAGGTTAGTTTATATTAGTTTAGTTTAGTTTAGTTTAGTTTAGTTTATAGTTTAGTTTACTTTAGTTTATTATTTAATTTAGTGTATTTTAGTTTATAGTTTCGTTTATAGTTTAGTTTGGTTTAGTTTACTTTTTTTAGTTTAGTTTAAATTAGTTTAGTTTGTCTTAGGTTAGGTTAAGTTAAGTGAGATTAGTTTAATTTAGTTGAGTTTAATTTAGTTTATAGTTTAATTTACTTTAGTTTATAGTTCAATTTATAGTTTAGTTTAGTTTAGTTTCTATTAGTTTAGTTTAGGTCAGTTTAGGTTAGGTTAAGTTAGGTTAGGTTAGTTTAGATTAGTTTAGTTTAGTTTAGGTTAGGTTAGGTAAGTTTAATTTAGTTTAGTTTGGTTTAGTTTAATTTATAGTTTATTTTATAGTTTTGTTTATAGTTTAGTTTAGTTTATAGTTTAATTTAGTTTAGATTAGTTTAGATTAGTTTAATTTAGGTTAGGTTAGTTTAGTTTAGTTTAGTTTAGGTTAGGTTAGGTTAGGTTAGGTTAATTTACTTTAGTATAGTTTAGTTTAGTTTATTTTAGTTTAGTTTCTAGTTTAGTTTAGTTTATAGTTTTGTTTACAGTTTAGTTTAGTTTAGTTTAGTTTCGTTTGGGTTAGGTTAGGTTAGGTTAGTTTAGTTTAGTTTAGTTTAGTTTATAGTTCAGTTTACAATAGTTTAGTTTACAGTTTAGTTTATCCTTTAGTTTATAGTGTAGTTTATAGTTTAGTTTAATTTAGTGTAGTTTAGTTTGGTTTAGTTTAGTATAGTTTTGTTTACTTTAGGTTAGGTGAGATTATGTTAGGTTAGGTTAGCTTACTTTAGTTTAGTTTAGTTTAGGTTAGGTTAAGTTAGTTTAGTTTAATTTAGTTTACAGTTTAGTTTATCCTTTAGCTTATAGTGTAGTTTATAGTTTAGTTTAGAATTTAGTTTAATTTAGTTTATAGTTTAGGTTAGTTTAGTTTAGTTTAGTTTAGTTTATAGTTTAGTTTAATTTAGTTTACAGTTTAGTTTATCCTTTAGTTTATAGTGTAGTTTATAGTTTAGTTTAATTTAGTGTTGTTTAGTTTGGTTTAGTTTAGTATAGTTTTGTTTACTTTAGGTTAGGTTAGATTATGTTAGGTTGGAATAGCTTACTTTAGTTTAGTTTAGTTTAGGTTAGGTTAGGTTAGGTTAGTTTAGTTTAGTTGAGTATAATTTAGTTTAGTTTAGTTTATAGTTTATATTAGTTTAATTTATAGTTTAATTTATAGTTTAGTTTACTTTAGGTTAGATTAGGTTATGTTAAGTAAGGTTAGGTTATGGTAGGTTAGTTTAGTTTAGTTTAGTTTAGTTTATGTTAGGTTAGGTTAGTTTAGTTTTGTTTAGTTTTGTTTATAGTTTAGTTTAGTTTAGTTTATAGTTTAGTTCAGTTTAGTTTATAGCTTAGTTTATAGTTTAGTTTAGTTTATAATTTAATTTATAGTTAAGTTTAGTTTAGTTTAGTTTAATTTAGTTTAGTTTAGTTTATTTTAGGGTAGCTTATGTTAGGTGAGGTTAGTTTATAGTTTAATTTATAGTTTAGTTTAGTTTATAGTTTAGTTCAGTTTATAATAGTTTAGTTTAGGTTAGGTTAGGTTAGTTTAGTTTAGTTTAGTTTAGGTTAGGTTTGGCTAGGTTAGGTTAGGATAGGTTAGTTTAGATTAGTTTAGTTTAGATTAGTTTATAGTTTAGTTTACTTTAGTTTATTATTTAATTTAGTGTAGTTTAGTTTATAGCTTCGTTTATAGTTTAGTTTGGTTTAGTTTAGTTTATTTTTGTTTAGCTTAGATTAGTTTAGTTTGTCTTAGGTTAGGTTAGGTTAGGTGAGATTAGTTTAGTTTAGTTGAGTTTAATTTAGTTTAGTTTAGTTTATAGTTTAATTTAGTTTAGTTTATAGTTCAATTTATAGATTAGTTTAGTTTATAGTTTATGTTATCGTTTAGTTTAGTTTAGATTAGTTTAGTATAGGTTAGTTTAGGTTAGGTTAAGTTAGGTTAGGTTAGTTTAGATTAGTTTAGTTTAATTTACTTTAGTTTATAGTTTAGTTTATAGTTTAATTTAATTTAGTTTAGTTTAGTTTAGGTTAGGTTACGTTAGGTTAGGTTAATTTAGTTTAGTTTAGGTTAGGTTAGGTTAGGTAAGGTTAATTTACTTTAGTAAAGTTTAGTTTTTTTTAGTTTAGTTTATAGTTTAGTTTAGTTTATAGTTTAGTTTACAATTTAATTTAGTTTAGTTTAGTTTAGTTTAGTTTGCGTTAGGTTGGGTTAGGTTAGGTTAGTTTAGTTAGGTTTAGTTTATAGTTTAGTTTAATTTAGTTTACAGTTTAGTGTATCCTTTATTTTATAGTGTAGTCTATAGTTTAGTTTAATTTAGTGTAGTTTAGTTTGGTTTAGTTTAGTACAGTTTTGTTTAGTTTAGGTTAGGTGAGATTATGTTAGGTTAGGTTCGCTTACTTTAGTTTGGTTTAGTTTAGTTTAGGTTAAGTTAGGTTAGGATAGTTTAGTTAACTTTGGTTTAGTTTAGTTTAGTTTAGTTTATAGTTTAGTTTATATTTTAGTTTAGTTTAGTTTATAGTTTAATTTAGTTTTGTTTATAGTTTAGTATAGTTTAGTTAATTTAATTTAGTTTATCTAAGTTTAGTTTAGTTTAGTTTAGTTTTGGGTAGGTTATGTTAGGTTAGGTTAGATTAGTTGAGTTTAGTTTAGGATAGATTAGGTTAGGTTAGGTTAGTTTAGTTTAGTTGAGTTTAGTTTAGTTTAGGTAAGCTTAAGTAAGGTTAGGTTAGGTTAGTTTAGGTTAGTTTAGTTTAGTCTAGTTTATGTTAAGTTAGGTTAGTTTAGTTTAGTTTAGTTTGGTTTATATTTTAGTTTAGTTTAGTTTATAGTTTAGTTTACAGTTTAGTTTATTTTATTATATAGTTTAATTTAGTTTAGTTTAGTTTAGTATATTTTATACTTTAGTTTAGTTTAGTTTAGTTAATAGTTTAGTTTAGTTTAGTTTATACTTTAGTTTATAGTTTAGTATAGTTTAGTTTAGTTTAATTTTGGTTTAGTTTAGGGTAGGTTATGTTAGGTAAGGTTAGTTTAGTTCAGTTTAGTTTAGGTTAGGTTAGGTTAGGTTAGTTTAGTTTAGTTGAGTTTAATTTAGTTTAGTTTAGTTTATAGTTTATTTTAGTTTAGTTTATAGTTTAATTTATAGTTTAGTTTACTTTAGGTTAGATTAGGTTAGGTAAAGTAAGGTTAGGTTAGGTTAGGTTAGTTTAGTTTAGTTTAGTTTATGTTAGGTTAGGTTAGTTTAGTTTAGTTTAGTTTTGTTTATAGTTTAGTTTAGTTTATAGTTTAGTTTAGAATTTAGTTTAATTTAGTTTATAGTTTAGGTTAGTTTAGTTTAGTTTAGTTTAATTTAGGTTAATTTAGTTTATTTAATTTAGTTTAGGTTAGGTTGGGTTGGGTTAGCTTAGTTTAGTTTAGTATAGTTAAGTTTAGTATAAAATATAGTATCTTTAGTCTATAGTATAGTTCATAGTTTTGTTTAGTTTAGTTTAGTTTAGTTTAGGTTAGGTTATAGTAGATTAGTTAGATTATTTTAGATTGGGTTATATTAAGTTAGGTTAGTGTAGTTTAGTTTAGTTTAGTTTAGTTGAATTTAATTTAGTTTATTTAGTTTAGTTTAGTATAGGTTAGGTAATGTTAGGTTAGGTTAGGTTAGTTTAGTTTAGTTTATGTTGGGTTATGTTAGATTAGGTTAGGTTAGGTTAGTTTGGCTTAGTTTAGTCTAGTTAAGTTTAGTTTAGTTTAGTTTACACTTTAGTTTAGTTTAGTTTATAGTTTAGTTTAGTTTTGTTTATAGTTTAGTTTATAGTTTAGTATAGTTTAGTTTAGTTTAATTTAGTTTAGCTAAGTTTAGTTTAGTTTAGTTGGTTTAGTTTAGTTTTGGGTAGGTTATGTTAGGTTAGGTTAGGTTAGTTTAGTTTAGTTTAGGTTTGGTTAGGTTAGGTTAGGTTAGTTTAGTTTATTTGAGTTTAGTTTAGTTTAAATTAGGTTAAGTAAGATTAGGTTAGGTTAGGTTAGTTTAGTTTTGTTTTTAGTTTAGTTTATTTTACTTTATTTTAATTTAGGTTAATTTAGTTTAGTTTAGTTTAGTTTAGGTTAGGTTAAGTTATGTTAGGTTAGTTTAGTTTAGTATAGTTTAGTTTATTTTAAAATATAGTATCTTTAGTTTATAGTTTAGTTCATAGTTTTCTTTAGATTAGTTTAATTTAGGTTAGGTTAGAGTACTTTAGTTTAGTTTAGTTTAGTTTAGTTTAGTTTAGGTTAGATTAGGTTAGGTTAGTGTAGTTTAGTTTAATTTAATTTAGTTGAATTTAATTTAGTTTAGTTTAGTTTAGGTTGGGTTAGGTTTGTTTAGGTTAGGTTAGGTTAGGTTAGTGTAGTTTAGTTTAGTTTAGTTTATAGTTTAGTTTAGTTTAGTGAGGTTTAGTTTGGTTGAGTTTTGTTTAGTTTAGTTTAGTTCAGTATCGTTTACATTAGGTTACGTTAGATTAGGTTAGGTTAGGTTAGCTTAGTTTAGTTTAGTTTAGTTTCGGTTAGGTTAGGTTAGGTTAGTTAAGTTTAGTTTAGTTTATAGTTTAGTTCAGTTTATTTTATAGCTTAGTTTATAGCTTAGTTTAGTTCATAGTTTAATTTATATTTAAGTTTTGTTTAGTTTAATTTGGTTTTGCTTAGTTTCGTTTAGTTTAGTTTATTTTAGGGTAGCTTACGTTAGGTTAGGTTAGGTTAGTATAGTTATAGTTTAATTTATAGTTTAATTTAGTTTATAGTTTAGTTTAGTTTAGTTTATAATAGTTTAGTTTAGTTTAGTTTAGGTTAGGATAGTTGAGTTTAGTTTAGTTTAGGTTAGGTTAGGCTCGGTTAAGTTATGTTAGGTTAGTTTATATTAGTTTAGTTTAGTTTAGTTTAGTTTATAGTTTAGTTTACTTTAGTTTATTATTTAATTTAGTGTATTTTAGTTTATAGTTTCGTTTATAGTTTAGTTTGGTTTAGTTTACTTTTTTTAGTTTAGTTTAAATTAGTTTAGTTTGTCTTAGGTTAGGTTAAGTTAAGTGAGATTAGTTTAATTTAGTTGAGTTTAATTTAGTTTATAGTTTAATTTACTTTAGTTTATAGTTCAATTTATAGTTTAGTTTAGTTTAGTTTCTATTAGTTTAGTTTAGGTCAGTTTAGGTTAGGTTAAGTTAGGTTAGGTTAGTTTAGATTAGTTTAGTTTAGTTTAGGTTAGGTTAGGTAAGTTTAATTTAGTTTAGTTTGGTTTAGTTTAATTTATAGTTTATTTTATAGTTTTGTTTATAGTTTAGTTTAGTTTATAGTTTAATTTAGTTTAGATTAGTTTAGATTAGTTTAATTTAGGTTAGGTTAGTTTAGTTTAGTTTAGTTTAGGTTAGGTTAGGTTAGGTTAGGTTAATTTACTTTAGTATAGTTTAGTTTAGTTTATTTTAGTTTAGTTTCTAGTTTAGTTTAGTTTATAGTTTTGTTTACAGTTTAGTTTAGTTTAGTTTAGTTTCGTTTGGGTTAGGTTAGGTTAGGTTAGTTTAGTTTAGTTTAGTTTAGTTTATAGTTCAGTTTACAATAGTTTAGGTTACAGTTTAGTTTATCCTTTAGTTTATAGTGTAGTTTATAGTTTAGTTTAATTTAGTGTAGTTTAGTTTGGTTTAGTTTAGTATAGTTTTGTTTACTTTAGGTTAGGTGAGATTATGTTAGGTTAGGTTAGCTTACTTTAGTTTAGTTTAGTTTAGGTTAGGTTAAGTTAGTTTAGTTTAATTTAGTTTACAGTTTAGTTTATCCTTTAGCTTATAGTGTAGTTTATAGTTTAGTTTAGAATTTAGTTTAATTTAGTTTATAGTTTAAGTTAGTTTAGTTTAGTTTAGTTTAGTTTATAGTTTAGTTTAATTTAGTTTACAGTTTAGTTTATCCTTTAGTTTATAGTGTAGTTTATAGTTTAGTTTAATTTAGTGTTGTTTAGTTTGGTTTAGTTTAGTATAGTTTTGTTTACTTTAGGTTAGGTTAGATTATGTTAGGTTGGAATAGCTTACTTTAGTTTAGTTAATTTATGTTAGGTTAGGTTAGGTTAGTTTAGTTTAGTTGAGTATAATTTAGTTTAGTTTAGTTTATAGTTTATATTAGTTTAATTTATAGTTTAATTTATAGTTTAGTTTACTTTAGGTTAGATTAGGTTGTGTTAAGTAAGGTTAGGTTATGGTAGGTTAGTTTAGTTTAGTTTAGTTTAGTTTATGTTAGGTTAGGTTAGTTTAGTTTTGTTTAGTTTTGTTTATAGTTTAGTTTAGTTTAGTTTATAGTTTAGTTCAGTTTAGTTTATAGCTTAGTTTATAGTTTAGTTAGTTTATAATTTAATTTATAGTTAAGTTTAGTTTAGTTTAGTTTAATTTAGTTTAGTTTAGTTAATTTTAGGGTAGCTTATGTTAGGTGAGGTTAGTTTATAGTTTAATTTATAGTTTAGTTTAGTTTATAGTTTAGTTCAGTTTATAATAGTTTAGTTTAGGTTAGGTTAGGTTAGTTTAGTTTAGTTTAGTTTAGGTTAGGTTTGGCTAGGTTAGGTTAGGATAGGTTAGTTTAGATTAGTTTAGTTTAGATTAGTTTATAGTTTAGTTTACTTTAGTTTATTATTTAATTTAGTGTAGTTTAGTTTATAGCTTCGTTTATAGTTTAGTTTGGTTTAGTTTAGTTTATTTTTGTTTAGCTTAGATTAGTTTAGTTTGTCTTAGGTTAGGTTAGGTTAGGTGAGATTAGTTTAGTTTAGTTGAGTTTAATTTAGTTTAGTTTAGTTTATAGTTTAATTTAGTTTAGTTTATAGTTCAATTTATAGATTAGTTTAGTTTATAGTTTATGTTATCGTTTAGTTTAGTTTAGATTAGTTTAGTATAGGTTAGTTTAGGTTAGGTTAAGTTAGGTTAGGTTAGTTTAGATTAGTTTAGTTTAATTTACTTTAGTTTATAGTTTAGTTTATAGTTTAATTTAATTTAGTTTAGTTTAGTTTAGGTTAGGTTACGTTAGGTTAGGTTAATTTAGTTTAGTTTAGGTTAGGTTAGGTTAGGTAAGGTTAATTTACTTTAGTAAAGTTTAGTTTTTTTTAGTTTAGTTTATAGTTTAGTTTAGTTTATAGTTTAGTTTACAATTTAATTTAGTTTAGTTTAGTTTAGTTTAGTTTGCGTTAGGTTGGGTTAGGTTAGGTTAGTTTAGTTAGGTTTAGTTTATAGTTTAGTATAATTTAGTTTACAGTTTAGTGTATCCTTTATTTTATAGTGTAGTTTATAGTTTAGTTTAATTTAGTGTAGTTTAGTTTGGTTTAGTTTAGTACAGTTTTGTTTAGTTTAGGTTAGGTGAGATTATGTTAGGTTAGGTTCGCTTACTTTAGTTTGGTTTAGTTTAGTTTAGGTTAAGTTAGGTTAGGATAGTTTAGTTAACTTTGGTTTAGTTTAGTTTAGTTTAGTTTATAGTTTAGTTTATATTTTAGTTTAGTTTAGTTTATAGTTTAATTTAGTTTTGTTTATAGTTTAGTATAGTTTAGTTAATTTAATTTAGTTTATCTAAGTTTAGTTTAGTTTAGTTTAGTTTTGGGTAGGTTATGTTAGGTTAGGTTAGATTAGTTGAGTTTAGTTTAGGATAGGTTAGGTTAGGTTAGGTTAGTTTAGTTTAGTTGAGTTTAGTTTAGTTTAGGTAAGCTTAAGTAAGGTTAGGTTAGGTTAGTTTAGGTTAGTTTAGTTTAGTCTAGTTTATGTTAAGTTAGGTTAGTTTAGTTTAGTTTAGTTTGGTTTATATTTTAGTTTAGTTTAGTTTATAGTTTAGTTTACAGTTTAGTTTATTTTATTATATAGTTTAATTTAGTTTAGTTTAGTTTAGTTAGGTTTAGTTTAATTTAGGTTAATTTAGTTTAGTTTAGTTTAGGTTAGGTTAGGTTAGGTTAGGTTAGGTTAGGTTCGGTTAGGTTAGTTTAGTTTAGTATAGTTAATTTTAGTTTAAAATATAGTATCTTTAGTGTATAGTATAGTTCATAGTTTTCTTTAGTTTAGTTTAGTTTAGTTTAGTTTAGGCTAGCTTAGAGTAGTTTAGTTAGTTTAGTTTAGTTTATGTTAGATTAGGTTAGGTTAGTGTAGTTTAGTTTAGTTTAGTTTAGTTGAATTTAATTTAGTTTAATTTAGTTTAGTTTAGTATAGGTTAGGTTATGTTAGGTTAGGATAGTTTAGTTTAGTTTCGTTTAGTTTAGTTTATAATTTAGTTTAGTTTATACTTTAGTTTATTTTTTGGTTTAAGTTTAGTTTAGTTTCGTTTAGGTTAGGTTATGTTAGATTAGGTTAGGATAGGTAAGCTTACTTTAGTTTAGTTTAGTTAGGTTAGGTTAGGTTAGTTAAGTTTAGTTTAGTTTAGTTTAATTAAGTTTAGTTTAGTTTATAGTTTAGTTCAGTTTAGTTTATAGCTTAGTTTATAGTTTAGTTTACTTTAGTTTATAGTTTAATTTATATTTAAATTTAGTTTAGTTTAGTTTAATTTAGTTTAGCGTAGTTTAGTTTAGTTTAAATTAGTTTATTTTAGGGTAGCTTATTTTCGGTTTGTTTAGGTTAGTTTAGTTTATAGTTTAATTTATAGTTTAGTTTGGTTTATACGTTAGTTTATAGTTTAGTTTAGTTTATAATAGTTTAGTTTAGTTTAGTTCAGTTTAGTTTAGTTTAGTTAAGTTTAGTTTAGTTTATAGTTTAGTTCAGTTTAGTTAATAGCTTAGTTTATAGATTAGTTTAGTTTATAGTTTAATTTATAGTTAAGTTTAGTTTAGTTTAGTTTAATTCAGTTTAGTTTAGTTTATTTTAGGGTAGCTTATGTTAGGTTAGGTTAGGTTTGAATAGTTTATAGTTTAAATTATAGTTTAGTTTAGTTTATAGTTTAGTGTATAATAGTTTAGTTTAGGTTAGGTTAGGTTAGTTTAGTTTAGTTTGGTTTAGGTTAGGTTTGGCTAGGTTAAATTAGGTTAGGTTAGTTTAGTTTAGTTTAGTTTAGTTTAGTTTAGTTTATAGTTTAGTTTACATTATTTTATTATTTAATTTAGTGTATTTTGGTTTATAGTTTCGTTTATAGTTTAGTTTGGTTTAGTTTACTTTGTTTTAGTTTAGTTTAAATTAGTTTAGTTTGTCTTAGGTTAGGTTAAGTTAAGTGAGATTAGTTTAATTTAGTTGAGTTTAATTTAGTTTATACTTTAATTTACTTTAGTTTATAGTTCAATTTATAGTTTAGTTTAGTTTAGTTTATAGTTTAGGTTATCGTTTAGTTTAGTTTCTATTAGTTTAGTTTAGGTCAGTTTAGGTTAGGTTAAGTTAGGTTAGGTTAGTTTAGATTAGTTTACTTTAATTTAGTTTAATTTATAGTTTAGTTTATTTTAGTTTATAGTTTAATTTAGTTTAGTTTAGTTTAGTTTAGTTTAGGTTAGGTAAGTTTAATTTAGTTTAGTTTGGTTTAGTTTAATTTATAGTTTATTTTATAGTTTTGTATATAGTTTAGTTTAGTTTATAGTTTAATTTAGTTTAGATTATTTTAGTTTAGTTTAATTTAGGTTAGGTTAGTTTAGTTTGGTTTAGTTTAGGTTAGGTTAGGTTAGGTTAGGTTAATTTACTTTAGTATAGTTTAGTTTAGTTTATTTTAATTTAGTTTCTATTTTAGTTTAGTTTATAGTTTTGTTTACAGTTTAGTTTAGTTTAGTTTAGTTTGGGTTAGGTTTGGTTAGGTTAGGTTAGTTTAGTTTAGTTTAGTTTAGTTTATAGTTGAGTTTACATTAGTTTAGTTTACAGTTTAGTTTATCCTTTAGTTTATAGTGTAGTTTATAGTTTAGTTTAATTTAGTGTAGTTTAGTTTGGTTTAGTTTAGTATAGTTTTGTTTACTTTAGGTTAGGTGAGATTATGTTAGGTTAGGTTAGCTTATTTTAGTTTAGTTTAGTTTAGGTTAGGTTATGTTAGTTTAGTTTAATTTAGTTTACAGTTTAGTTTATCCTTTAGTTTATAGTGTAGTGTATAGTTTAGTTTAGTTAAGTTTATAGTTTAATTTATAATTTAGTTTAGTTTATATTAATTTAGTTTAGAGTAGGTTAGGTTAGGTTAGGTTAGTTTAGTTTAGTTTAGGTTAGGTTAGGTTAGGTTAATTTAGTTTAGTTGAGTTTAATTTAGTATAGTTTAGTTTAGTTAATAGTTTAATTTTTATTTAATTTAGTTTTTTTATAGTTTAGTTTAGTTAATTTTTAGTTTAATTTAGTTTAGTTTAGTTTAATTTAGTTTAGTTTAGTTTGTAGTTTAGTTTAGTTTAGTTTAGTTTAGGTTAAATTATTTTAGGTTCGTTTAGTTTAATTTAGTTTAGATTAGGTTACGTTAGATTACGTTAGGATAGTTAATTTTAGTTTAGTTGAATTTAAGTTATAGTTTGATTTATAGTTTAGTTAAGTTTACTTTATAGTTTAGTTTAGTTAATTTATAGTTTAATTTACTTTAGTTTAGTTTAGTTTAATTTAGTTTACTTTAGTTTATAGTATTGTTTATAGTTTAGTTTAGTTTAGTTTAGGTTAGGTTAGGTAAGGTAAGGTTTGGTTAGATTAGTGTAGTTTAGTTTAGTTTAGCTGATTTTTTTATTTTAGTTTAGTTTAGGTTTCGTTTGGTTAGTTCAGTTTAGTTTAGTTTATAGAATTTAAGTTATAGTTTGATTTATAGTTTAGTTTAGTTTACTTTATAGTTTAGTTTAGTTAATTTATAGTTTCATTTACTTTAGTTTAGTTTAGTTTAATTTAGTTTATTTTAGTTTATAGTATTGTTTATAGTTTAGTTTAGTTTAGGTTAATTTATGTTAGGTTAGTGTAGTTTAGTTTAGTTTAGCTGAATTTTTTTAATTTAGTTTAGTTTAGTTTAGGTTACGTTAGGTTAGTTTAGTTTAGTTTAGTGTGTGTTAGGTTAGGTTAGGTTAGTTTAGTTTAGTTTATTTTAGTTTATAGTTTATATTAGTTTAGTTTATAATTTATTTTATAATTTAGTATACTTTAATTTATAGTATAGTTTATAGTTTAGTTAAAATTGTAGTTTAGTTTAGTTTAGTTTAGGTTAGGTTAGGGAAGGTTAGGTTAAATTAGGTTAGGTTAGTTTAGTTTTGTTTAGTTTAGTTTATGTAAGGTTAGGTTAGGTGAGTTTAGTATAGTTTAGTTTACTTTTGTTTACAGTTTAGTTTAGTTTATAGTTCAGTTTATAGTTTAGTTTAGTTTATTTTAGGTTAGGTTAGGTTAGTTTAGTTTAGTATGGTTTAGTTTAGTTTAGTTTATAGTTTAGTTTATTTTATTTTATAGTTTAGTTTATAGTTTTGTTTAGTTTAGTTTAGTTTAGTTTAGTTAGTTTAGGTTAGGTTAGGTTAGGTTAGAGTAGTTTAGTTTAGGTTAGGTGATGATAGGTTAGTGCACTTTAATTTAAAATAGTTTAGTTTAGTTGAATTTAATTTAGTTTAGTTAGGTTAGTTTAGATAAATTAGGTTAGTTTAGTTATTTAGTTTTAGGTTAGGTTGGGTTAGTTTAGTTTAGTATAGGTTAGGTTAGGTTAGGTAAGTTTAATTCAGTTTAGTTTGGTTTAGTTTATAGTTTAATTTATAGGTTTGTTTATAGTTAATTTAGTTTAGTTTAGGTTAGGTTAAATTATGTTAGGTTAGTTAATTTTAGTTTAGTTTAGGTTAGGTTATGTTGGGTTAGGTTAGTGTAGTTTAACTTAATTTAGTTGAATTGAGTTTAGTTAAGTTTAGTTTAGGTTACGTTAGGTTAGTTTAGTTTAGTTTAGTTTAGTTTAGGTGAGGTTAGGTTAGGTTAGTTTAGTTCTGTTAATTTATTTTAGTTTATACATTAGTTTATTTCAGTTTATAGTTTAGTTAATAGTTTAGTTTAATTTAGTGTAGTTTAATTTTGTTTAAGTTAGGTTAGGTTAGGTTAGTTTAGTTTAGTTTAGTTTATGTTAGGTTAGGTTAGTTTAGTTTAGTTTAGTTTTGTTTATAATTTGGATTAATTTATTTTATAATTTAGTTTATAGTTTAGTTTAGTTTAGTTTGTAGTTTAATTTAGTTTAGTTTAGTTTACTTTAGTTTAGGTTAGGTTAGTTTAGTTTAGTATAGTTTAGTTTAGTTTAAAATATAGTGTCTTTAGTTTATAGTTTAGTTCATAGATTTGTTTAGTTTAGTTTAGTTTAGTTCAGGTTAGGTTATAGTAGTTTAGTTTAGTTTAGGTTAGTTTAGGTTAGA
Organism: Metallyticus violacea; assembly: GCA_030762175.1. Lineage (NCBI taxonomy): Eukaryota > Metazoa > Arthropoda > Insecta > Mantodea > Metallyticidae > Metallyticus > Metallyticus violacea. Next base: position 96,163,231 of record CM060835.1, on the reverse strand, counting down.
ATAGGTTAGGTTAGTGTAGTTTAGTTTAGTTTAGTTGAATTTAATTTAGTTTTGTTTAGTTTAGTTTAGGTTAGGTTAGGGTAGTTTAGTTTATAGTTTAATTTAGTTTAGTTTAGTTTATAGTTTAGTTTATACTTTAGATTATATTTTAGTTTATAATTTAGTTTAGTTTAGTGTAGTTTAGTTTTGTTTAGTTTTGTTTAGTTTAGTTTAAATTAGTTTCGTTTAGGTTAGGTTATGTTACATTAGGTTAGGTTAGGTAAGCTTAGTTTAGTTTAGTTTAGTAAGGTTAGGTTAGGTTAGGTTAGGTTAGGTTAGTGTTGTTTAGTTTAGTTTAGCTAAATTTTGTTTAGTTTAGTTTAGTTTAGGATAAGTTAGGTTAGTTTAGTTTAGTTTAGTTTAGTGTATGTTAGGTTGGGTTAGGTTAGTTTAATTTAGTTTAGTTTGTTTTAGTTTATAGTTTAGTTTATTTTAGTTTATAATTTATTTTATAGTTTAGTATACATTAGTTTATAGATTAGTTTATAGTTTAGTTAATATTTTGGTTTAGTTTAGTTTAAGTTAGGTTAGGGAAGGTTAGGTTAGTTTGGGTTAGTTTATTTCAGTTTAGTTTATGTAAGGTTAGGTTAGTTTGGTATAGTTTAGTTTAGTTTAGTTTAGTTTATAGTTTAGTTTAGTTTAGTTTATAGTTCAGTTTATACTTAATTTAGCTTAGTTTTGTTTAGGTTAGGTTGGGTTAGTTTAGTTTAGTTAAGGTTAAGTTAGGTTAAGTTAGGTTAGTTTAGTTTAGTATTGTTTAGTTTACTTTAGTTTAGTTTATAGTTTAGTTTATTTTATTTTATAGTTTAGTTTATTGTTTTGTTTAGTTTAGTTTAGTTTAGTTAGTTTAGGTTAGGTTAGGTTAGGTTAGGTTAGGTTAGAGTAGTTTAGTTTAGGTTAAATTGTGATAGGTTGGTGCAGTTGAAATTAATTTAGTTTAGTTTAGTTGAATTTAATTTATTTTAGTTAGGTCAGTTTAGGTAAGTTAGGTTAGTTTAGTTTAGTATAGGTTAGGTTAGGTTAGGTAAGTTTAATTCAGTGTAGTTTAGTTTAGTTTATAGTTTAATTTAGTTTGGTTTATTTTAGTTTAGGTTAAATTATGTTAGGTTAGTTTAGTTTAGTTTAGGTTAGGTTGGATTAGGTTAGGTTACTTAAGTTTAGTTTAGTTTAGTTTAGTTAAGTATAATTTAGTTTATAGTTTAGTTCAGTTTAGTTTATAGCTTAGTTTATAGCTTAGTTTAGTTCATAGTTTAATTTATATTTAAGTTTAGTTTAGTTTAATTTCGTTTAGCTTAGTTTAGTTTAGTTTAGTTTAGGGTAGGTTATGTTAGGTTAGGATAGGTTAGTATAGTTTATAGTTTAATTTATAGTTTACCTTAGTTTATAGTTTAGTTTATAATAGTTTATTTTAGTTTAGTTTAGGTTAGGTTAGGATAGTTTAGTTTAGTTTAGTTTAAGTTAGGTTAGGCTAGGTTAAGTTATGTTAGGTTAGTTTAGATTAGTTTAGTTTAGTTTAGTTTATAGTTTAGTTTACTTTAGTTTATTATTTAATTTAGTTTAGTTTAGTTTATAGTTTCGTTTATTATTTAGTTTGGTTTAATTTAGTTTAATTTAGTTTACCTTAGATTAGTTTAGTTAGTTTTAGGTTAGGTTAGGTTAGGTTAGGTAAGGTTAGTTTAGTTTAGTTTAGTTTAATTTAGTTTAGTTTATTTTATAGTTTAGTTTAATTTAGTTTATAGTTCAATTTATTGTTTAGTTTAGTTTAGAGTTTAGTTTATCTTTTAGTTTAGTTTAGTTTAGTATAGTTTATTTTAGTTTAGGTTAGAGTAGGTTAGTTTAGATTAGTTTAGTTTAGTGCAGTTTAGGTTTGGTTAAGTTAGGTTATTTTTTTTAGTTTAGTTTAGTTTAGTTTAGTTTAGTTTATAGTTTAGTTTATAGTTTAGTTTAGATTAGTGTAGTTTAGTTTGGTTTAGTTTATTTTATTTTAGTTTAGTTTAGTTTCGTTTAGCTTAGGTTATGTTATATTAGGTTAGCTTAGGTTTGCTTAGTTTACCCTAGTTTAGTTTAGGTTAGGTAAGGTTAGAATAGGTTAGTTAAATTTAGTTTATTTTGTTTAGTTTAGTTAGGTTTAGTTTAGTTTATAGTTTAGTTTAGTTTAGTTTATAGTTTAGTTTAGATTATAATTTAATTTATAGTTTAGTTTAGTTTAGTTTAGTTTAGTTTAATTTAGTTTAGCTTTCTTTAGTTTCGTTTAGATTACTTTAGTTTAGGATATGTTAGGTTAGGTTAGTTTAGTTTAGTTTAGTTTAATTTAGGTTATTTTAGTTTAGTTTAGTTTAGTTTAGGTTAGGTTAGGTTAGGTTGGTTTAGTTTAGTATAATTGAGTTTAGTTTAAAATAGTGTATCTTTAGTTTATAGTTTAGTTCATAGTTTTGTTTAGTTTAGTTTAGTGTAGGTTAGGTTAGAGTAGTTTAGTTTAGTTTAGTTTAGTTTAGGTTAGAATAGGTTAGATCAGTGTAGTTTAATTTAGTTTAGTTTAGTTGAATTTAATTTAGTTTTGTTTAGTTTAGTTTAGGTTAGGTTATTTTAGTTTAGTTTAGTATAGGTTAGGTTAATTGAGGTTATCTTAGTTTAGTTTATAGTTTAGTTTAGTTTAGTTTATAGTGTAGTTTATACTTTAGTTTATATTTTAGTTTATAGTTTAGTTTAGTTTATAATATTTTAGTTTAGGTTAGGTTAGGTTAGTTAAGTTTAGTTTAGTCTATAGTTTAGTTCAGTTTAGTTTAGAGCTTAGTTTATAGTTTAGTTTAGTTTAGTTTAGTTTAATTGAGTTTAGCTTACTTTAGTTTACAATTTAGTTTACTTTAGTTTGTTATTTAATTTAGTTATGTTTGGTTTATAGTTTCGTTTATAGTTTAGTTTGGTTTAGTTTAGTTTAATTTAGTTAAGCTTAGATTAGTTTAGTTTGTTTTAGGTTAGGTAAAGTTAGGTGAGGTTAGTATAATTTTGATGAGTTTAATTTAGTTTAGTATAGTTTATACTTTAGTTTAGTTTACTTTAGTTTATAGTTCAATTTATAGTTTAGTTTAATTTATAGTTTAGTTTATAGTTTTGTTTATAGTTTAGTTTAGTTTACTTTATAGTTTAATTTAGTTTAGTATAGTTTAATTTAGTTTAGGTTAGTTTAGTTTAGTTTAGGTTAGGTTAGGTTAGGTTAGGTTAATTTAGTTTAGTATAGTTTGGTTTATTTTAGTTTAGTTTATAGTTTAGTTTTCAGTTTTATTTAGTTTAGTTTAGTTTGGTTTTTAGTTTAGTTTAGTTTAGTTTACAGTTTAGTTTATAGTTTAGTTTATAGTTTAGTTTAGTTCAGTTTATAATTCATTTTATAAATTAGTTTAGATTATAGTTTAATTTATAGTTTACTTTTTTTTTGTATAATTTAGTTTAGCTTTATTTAGTTTCGTTTAGTTTACTTTAGTTTAGTGTATGCTTAAGTTAGGTTAGGTTAGGTTAGTTTAGTTTAGTTTAGTTTAGGTTAGGTTACCTTATGTTAGGTTAGGTTAGGTTAGGTTAAGTTAAGTTAGGTTAGGTTAGTTTAGAATAATTTAGTTTAGTATAATTTAGTTTACAGTTTAGTTAAGTTTAGTTTATAGTTTAATTTAGTTTAGTTTAGTTTAGTTAATTTTAGTTTATAGTTTAGTTTATAGTTTAGTTTGTAGTTTACTTTAGTTTAGTTTAGTTTAGGTTAAGTTATGCTAGGTTCGTTCAGTTTAGTTTAGATTAGGTTAGGTTAGGTTAGGTTAGGGTAGTTTAGTTTAGTTTAGTTGAATTTAGTTTAGTTTAGTTCAGTATAGGTTACATTAGGTTAGGTTACTTTGTTTTAGTTTAGGTTAGCTTATGTTAGATTAGGTTAGGTTAGCTTGGTTTAGTTGAGTTTACTTAAGCTTAGTATATTTTATACTTTAGTTTAGTTTATTTATATAATAGTGTAGTTTAGTTTAGTTTATACTTTAGTTTATAGTTTAGTATAGTTTGTTTAATTTAATTTTGGTTTAGTTTAGTTCAGTATAGGTTACATTAGGTTAGGTTACTTTGTTTTAGTTTAGGGTAGGTTATGTTAGGTTAGGTTAGTTTAGTTTAGTTTAGTTTAGGTTAGGTTAGGTTAGGTTAGTTTAGTTTAGTTGAGTTTAATTTAGTTTAGTTTAGTTTATAGTTTATTATAGTTTAGTTTATAGTTTAGTTTATAATTTAGTTTACTTTAGGTTAGTTTAGGTTATGTTAAGTAAGGTTAGGTTATGTTAGGTTAGTTTAGTTTAGTTTAGTTTAGTTTATGTTAGGTTAGGTTAGTTTAGTTTTGTTTAGTTTTGTTTATAGTTTAGTTTAGTTTAGTTTATAGTTTAGTTTATAGTTTAGTTTAATTTAGTTTAGTTTAGTTTAGTTTAATTTAGGTCAATTTAGTTTACTTAATTTAGTTTAGGTTAGGTTAGGTTAGGTTAGTTTAGTTTAGTATAGTTAAGTTTAGTATAAAATATATTATCTTTAGTCTATAGTATAGTTCATAGTTTTGTTTAGTTTAGTTTAGTTTAGGTTAGGTTAGAGTAGTTTAGTTAGTTTGGTTTAGTTTAGGTTAGATTAAGTTAGGTTAGTGTAGTTTAGTTTAGTTTAGTTTAGTTGAATTTAATTTAGTTTATTTAGTTTAGCTTAGTATAGGTTAGGTTATGTTAGGTTAGGTTAGATTAGTTTAGTTTATGTTGGGTTATGTTAGATTAGATTAGGTTAGGATAGTTTGGTTTAGTTTAGTTTATACTTTAGTTTAGTTTAGTTTAGTTTATAGTTTAGTTTAGTTTTGTTTATAGTTTAGTTTATAGTTGAGTATAGTTTAGTTTAGTTTCATTTAGTTTAGGTAAGTTTAGTTAAGTTTAGTTGGTTTAGTTTAGTTTTGGGTAGGTTATGTTAGGTTAGGTTAGGTTAGTTTAGTTTAGTTTTGGTTTGGTTAGGTTAGGTTAGGTTAGTTTAGTTTAGTTGAGTTTAGTTTAGTTTAAATTAAGTTAAGTAAGATTAGGTTAGGTTAGGTTAGGTTAGGTTAGTTTAGTTTTGTTTTGGTTTAGTTTAGTTTAGTTTAGTTTAATTTAGGTTAATTTAGTTTAGTTTAGTTTAGGTTAGATTAAGTTAGGTTAGGTTAAGTTAGTTTAGTTTAGTATAGTTTAGTTTATTTTAAAATAATGTATCTTTAGTTTATAGTTTAGTTCATAATTTTCTTTAGATTAGATTAGTTTTGGTTAGGTTAGAGTACTTTAGTTTAGTTTAGTTTAGTTTAGTTTAGGTTAGATTAGGTTAGGTTAGTGTAGTTTAGTTTAATTTAATTTACTTAAATTTAATTTAGTTTAGTTTAGTTTAGTTTAGGTTAGGTTAGCTTTGTTTAGGTTAGATTAGGTTAGGTTAGTTTAGTGTAGTTTAGTTTAGTTTAGTTTATAGTTTATAGTTTAGTTTAGTTTAGTGTAGTTTAGTTTGGTTAAGTTTTGTTTAGTTTAGTTTAGTTCAGTATCGTTTACGTTAGGTTACGTTAGATTATGTTAGGTTACGTTAGCTTAGTTTAGTTTAGTTTAGTTTCGGTTAGGTAAGGTTAGGTTAGGTTAGTTAAGTTTAGTTTAGTTTATAGTTTAGTTCAGTTTAGTTTATAGCTTAGTTTAGTTCATAGTTTAATTTATATTTAAGTTTTGTTTAGTTTAATTTAGTTTAGGTGAGTTTCGTTTAGTTTAGTTTATTTTAGGGTAGCTTACGTTAGGTTAGGTTAGTATAGTTTATAGTTTAATTTATAGTTTAATTAATTTATGGTTTAGTTTAGTTTAGTTTATAATAGTTTAGTTTAGTTTAGTTTAGGTTAGGATAGATGAGTTTAGTTTAGTTTAGGTTAGGTTAGGCTCGGTTAAATTATGTTAGGTTAGTTTATATTAGTTTAGTATAGTTTAGTTTATAGTTTAGTTTACTTTAGTTTATTATTTAATTTAGTTTAGTTTAGTTTATAGTTTAGTTTATAGTTTAGTTTGATTTTGTTTAGTTTAATTTAGTTTATCTTAGATAAGTTTAGTTTAGTTAAGTTTATAGTTCAAATTATAGTTTAGTTTAGTTAGGTTACGTTAGATTATGTTAGGTTACGTTAGCTTAGTTTAGTTTAGTTTAGTTTATAGTTTAGTTTAGTTTAGTTTATAGTTTAATTTATAGTTTAGTTTATAGTTTTGTTTAGATTAGTGTAGTTTAGTTTGGTTTAATTTATTTTAGTTTAGTTTAGTTTAGTTTCGTTTAGCTTAGGTTATGTTATATTAGGTTAGCTTAGGTTAGCTTAGTTTACCCTGGTTTAGTTTAGGTTAGGTAAGGTTAGAATAGGTTAGTTAAGTTTAGTTTAGTTTAGTTTAGTTTAGCTTATAGTTTAGTTTAGATTATAGTTTAATTTATAGTTTAGTTTAGTTTAGTTTAATTTAGTTTAACTTTCTTTACTTTCCTTTAGTTTACTTTAATTTAGGATATGTTAGGTTAGGTTAGGTTAGGTTAGGTTTGTTTAGTTTAGTTTAGGTTAGGTTAGGTTAGGTTACGTTAGGTTAGGTTAGGTTAGGTTAAGTTAGGTTAGTTTAGAATAGTTTAGTTTAGTATAATTTAGTTTATAGTTTAGTTTAGTTTAGTTTATAGTTTAATTTACTTCAGTTTAGTTTAATTTACATTAGTTTAGTTTAATTTAGTTTAGTTTAGTTTAGTTAAGTTTAGTTTATAGTTTAGTTTATAGTTTGGTTTGCAGTTTAGTTTAGTTTAGTTAAGGTTAAGTTATGTTAGGTTCGTTTAGTTTAATTTAGTTTAGATTAGGTTAGGTTATATTAGGTTAGGTTAGGGTAGTTTAGTTTAGTTTAGCTGAATTTAGTTTAGTTTAGTTCAGTTTAGGTTACGTTAGGTTAGGTTAGTTTAGTTTAGGTTAGGTTAGGTTAGGTTAGGTTAGGTTAATTTAGTTTAGTTAAGTTTATTTTAGTTTAGTCTAGTTCATAGTTCAGTTTAGATTAGTTTTGTTTAATTTAGTTTAGTTTGTAGTTTAGTTCAGTGTAGGTTAGTTTAGTTGAGTTTAGTTTAGTTTAGTTTGGGTTAGGTTAGGTTAGGTTAGTTTAGTTTAGTTTGGGTTGGGTTATGTTAGATTAGGTTAGGTTAGGTTATTTTGGTTTAGTTTGGTCTAGTTAAATTTAGTTTAGTTATACTTTAGTTTAGTTTAGTTTAGTTTATAGTTTAGTTTAGTTTTGTTAACAGTTTAGTTTAGTTTAGTTTAGTTTATTTTGGGTAGGTTATGCTAGGTTAGGTTAGGTTAGTTTAGTTTAGTTTAGGATAGGTTAGGTTAGGTTAGGTTAGTTTAGTTTAGTTGAGTTTAGTTTAGTTTAGGTTAGCTTAAGTAAGGTTAGGTTAGGTTAGGTTAGTATAGTTTAGTCTAGTTCATGTTAGGTTAGGTTAGTTTAGTTTAGTGTAGTTTTGTTTATAGTTTAGTTTAGTTTAGTTTATAGTTTAGTTTACAGTTTAGTTTATAGTTTAGTTTACAGTTTAGTTTATTTTATTATATAGTTTAATTTATTTTAGTTTAGTTTAATTAGGATTAGTTTAATTTAGGTTAATTTAGTTTAGTTTAGTTTAGGTTAGGTTAGGTTAGGTTAAGTTAGTTCAGTTTAGTATAGTTTAGTTTAGTTTAGATTAGGTTAGAGTAGTTTAGTTTAGTTTAATTTAGGTTAGATTAGGTTAGGTTAGTGTAGTTTAGTTTAGTTTAGTTTAGTTGAATTTAGTTTAGTTTAGTTTAGTTTAGGGTAGGTTAGGTTGGTTTAGTTTAGTATATGTTAGGTTCAGTTAGTTTAGGTTAGTTTAGTTTAGTTTATAGTTTAGTTTAGTTTAGTTTATTGTTTAGTTTATATTTTAGTTTATATTTTAGTTTATAGTTTAGTTTAGTTTAGCGCAGTTTAGTTTGGTTTAGTTTTTTTTAGTTGAGTTTTGTTTAGTTTCGTTTAGGTCAGGTTATGTTAGATTAGGTTAGGTTAGGTAAGATAAGCTTAGTTTAGTGTATTTAGGTTAGGTTAGGTTAGGTTAGGTTAGTTAAGATTAGTTTAGTTTGGTTTAGTTATGTTTAGTTTAGTTTATAATTTAGTTCAGTTTAGTTTATAGCTTAGTTGATAGTTTAGTTTAGTTTACAGTTTAGTTTATCGTTTGGTTTGTAGTTTAGTTTATAGTTTTGTTTAGTTTAGTGCAGTTTATTTTGGTTAGTTTAGTATAGTTTCGTTTACGTTCGGTTATGTTATATTAGATTAGGTTGGGTTAGCTTACTTTAGTTTAGTTTAGTTTAGTTTAGGTTAAGATATGTTAGGTTCGTTTAGTTTCATTTAGTTTAGATTAGGTTAGGTTAGGTTAGGGTAGTTTAGTTTAGCATAGTTGAATTTAGTTTAGTTTAGTTCAGGTTAGGTTACGTTAGGTTACTTTAGTTTAGTTTAGGTTAGGTTAGGTTAGGTTAGTTTAGTTTAATTAAGTTTATTTTAGTTTAGTTTAGTATATAGTTCAGTTTAATTTAGTTTTGTTTCATTTAGTTTAGTTTATAGTTTAGTTCAGTTTAGGTTAGTTTAGTTGAGTTTAGTTTAGTTTAGTTTAGTTTACTTTAGTTTAGGTTTGGTTAGTTTAGTTCAGTTGAGTTTAGTTTAGTTTTGGATAGGTTAAGTAAGGTTAGGTTAGGTTAGGTTAGGTTAGTTTAGTTTAGTCTAGTTTATGTTAGGTTAGGTTAGTTTAGTTTAGTTTAGTTTTGTTTAATTTAGGTTAATTTAGTTTAGTTTAGTTTAGTTTAGGTTAAGTTAGTTTAGGTTACGTTAGTTTAGGTAAGGTTAAGTTAGTTCAGTTTAGTATAGTTTAGTTTAGTGTAAAATATAGTATCTTTAGTTTATAGTTTAGTTCATAGCTTTGTTTAGTATAGTTTAGTTAGGTTAGAGTAGTTTAGTTTAGTTTAGTTTAGGTTAGATTAGGTTAGGTTAGTGTTGTTTAGTTTAGTTTAGTTTAGTTGAATTTAGTTTAGTTTAGTTTAGTTTAGGGTAGGTTAGGTTGGTTTAGTTTAGTATAGTTTAGGTTCAGTTAGGTTAGGTTAGTTTAGTTTAGTTTAGTTTATAGTTTGGTTTAGTTTATTTTAGTTTAGTTTAGTTTAGTTTCCTTTAGCTTAGGTTATGTTACGTTAGGTTAGCTTAGGTTAGCTTACTTTAGTCTAGTTTAGTTTAGGTTAGGTTAGGTTAAAATAGGTTAGTTAAGTTTAGTTTAGTTTAGTTTAGTTAGGTTTAGTGTAGTTTATAGTTTAGTTGAGTTTAGTTTATAGTTTAGTTTAGTTTAGTTTAGTTTAATTTAGTTTAGCTTTCTTTTTTCGGTTAGAGTACTTTAGTTTAGGGTATGTTATGTTAGGTTAGCTTGGTTAGTTTAGTTTAGTTTACGTTAGGTTAGGTTACCTTAGGTTAGGTTAGGTTAAGTTAGGTTAAGTTAGGTTAGTTTAGAATAATTTAGTTTAGTGTAATTTAGTTTATAGTTTAGTTTAGTGTAGTTTATAGTTTAATTTAGTTTAGTTTATTTTAGTTTACGTTAGGTTAGGTTAGGTAAGTTTAATTTAGTTTAGTTTAGTTTAGTTAAGTTTATTTTATAGTTTAGTTTATAGTTTAGTTTGTAGATTTATTTTAGTTTAGTTTAGTTTAGGTTAAGTTATGTTAGGTTCGTTTAGTTTAATTTAGTTTAGATTAGGTTAGGTTAGGTTAGGTTAGGGTAGTTCAGTTTAGTTTAGTTGAATTTAGTTTAGTTTAGTTCAGTTTAGGTTAGTTTAGTTTAGGTTAGGTTAGGTTAGTTTAGTTTAGTTAAGTTTAGTTTATAGTTCAGTTTAGTTTAGTTTTGTTTAATTTAGTTTAGTTTATAGTTTAGTTGAGTTTAGGTTAGTTTAGTTGAGTTTAGTTTAGTTTAGTTTAGGTTAGGTTAGGTTAGGTATTTTAGTTTACTTTAGGTTGGGTTATGTTATATTAGGTTAGGTTAGGTTAGTTTGGTTTAGTTTAGTCTAGTTAAGTTTAGTTTAGTTATACTTTAGTATAGTTTAGTTTAGTTTTGGTTATAGTTTAATTTGTAGTATAGTTTAGTTAATTTAATTTAATTTAGTTTAGCTAAGTTTAGTTTAGTTTAGTTTAGTTTTGGGTAGGTTATGTTAGGTTAGCTTAGGTTAGTTTAGATTTCTTTAGGTTAGGTTAGGTTAGGTTAGGATAGTTTAGTTTAGTTTAGTGTAGTTTTGCTTAGGTTAAGTAAGGTTTGGTTAGGTTAGGTTAGGTTAGGTTAGTTTACTTTGCTTTAGTTTATGTTAGGTTAGGTTAGTTTAGTTTAGTTTAGTTTTGTTTATAGTTTAGTTTAGTTTAGTTTAGTTTAGTTTATAGTTTAGTTTATAGTTTAGTTTAGTTTAATATATAGTTTAATTTAGTTTAGTTTAGTTTAGTTTAATTTAGATGAATTTTTTTTAGTTTAGTTTAGTTTAGGTTAGGTTAGGTTAGGTTAGTTTAGTTTAGTATAGTTTAGTTTAGTTTAAAATATAGTATCTTTAGTTTATAGTTTAGTTCATAGTTTTTTTAGTTTAGTTTAGTTTAGTTTAGGTTAGGTTAGAGTAGTTTAGTTAAGTTTAGTTTAGTTTAATTTAGATTAGGTTAGGTTAGGTTAGTGTAGTTTAGTTTAGTTTAGTTGAATTTAATTTAGTTTAGCATAGTTTAGTTTAGGTTCGGTTAGGTTAGATAATTTAGTATAGCTTAGGTTAAGTTAGGTTAGGTTAGTTTAGTTTAGGTTAGGTTAGGTTAATTTAGTTTAGTATAGTTTGGTTTATTTTAGTTTAGTTTGTAGTTTAGTTTAGTTTGGTTTATAGTTTAGGTTACAGTTTTGTTTAGTTTAGTTTAATTGGGTTAGGTTAGGTTACATTAGTTTAGTTTAGTTTATAGTTTAGTTTAGTTTAGTTTACAGTTTAGTTTATCCTTTAGTTTATAGTTTAGTTTATAGTTTAGTTTAATTTACTTTAGTTTAGTTTGGTTTAGTTTAGTTTTGTTTAGTTTCGTTTAGGTTAGGTTAGTTAGATTAGGTTAGGTTAGATTAGCTTAGTTTAGGTTAGGTTAGGTTAGGTTAGGTTAGTTTTTTTTATTTGAGTTTAATTTAGTTTAGTTTAGTTTATAGTTTAGTTTGGTTTAGTTTAGTTTATAGTTTAATTTATAGTTTAGTTTAGTTTAGTTTATAGCTTAGTTTACAGTTTAGTTTAGTTTAGTTTAGTATAGTATAGTTTAGTTTCGTTTAGTTTAGTTTAGTTTAGTTTAGGTTAGAATAGGTTAGGTTAGTTAAGTTTAGTTTAGTTTAGGTTAGGTTAGGTTAGGTTAAATTAGGTTAGATTAATTTAGATTAGTTTAGTATATTTCAGTTTATAGTTTAGTTTACTTTAGTTTATAGTTTAATTTAGTTTACTTTAGGTTATTTTAATTTGGTTTAGTTTAGTTTAGTTTAGTTTAGATTAGGTTAGGTTAGTTTAGTTTAGTATAGGTTAGGTTAGGTAAGTTTAATTCAGTTTAATTTAGTTTAGTTTATAGTTTAATTTATGGATTTGTTTATAGTTAATTAAGTCTAGTTTAGTTTAATTTAGTTTATAGTTTAATTTATAGTTTTGTTTATAGTTAATTAAGTCTAGTTTAGTTTAGTTTAGTTTAGTTTAGGTTCAATTATGTTAGGTTAGTTTAGTTTAGTTTAGTTTAAGTTAGGTTAGGTTGGGTTAGGTTAGTGTAGTTTAATTTAGTTTATTTGAATTTAGTTTAGTTTAGTTTAGTTTAGGTTACGTTAGGTTAGTTTAGCTTAGTTTAGTTTAGTTTAGTTTAGGTGAGGTTAGGTTAGGTTAGTTTAGTTCTGGTTAGTTTATTTTAGTTTATAGTTTAGTTTAGTTTAGTTTATAGTTTAGTTTATAGTTTAGTTTAGTGTAGTTTAGTTTTGTTTAGGTTAGGTTAGGTTAGTTTAGTTTAGTTTAGGTTAGGTTATGTTAGATTAGGTTAGGTTAGGTTAGTTTCTTTTACTTTAGTCTAGTTAAGTGTAGTTAAGTTTATACTTTAGTTTAGTTTAGTTTATTTCATAGTTTAGTTTAGTTTTGTTTATAGTTTAGTTTTCAGTTTAGTATAGTTTAGTTTAATTAAATTTAGTTTAGGTTATGTAAGATTAGGTTAGGTTAGATTAGTTTAGTTTAGTTTATGTTAGGTTAGGTTAGCTTAGTTTAGTTTAGTTTTGTTTATAGTTTAGATTAGTTAGGTTTAATTTAGTTTATAGTTTAGTTTAGTTTAGTTTATAATTCAGTTTATAGTTTAGTTTACATTATAGTTTACTTTATAGTTTAGTTTAGTTTAGTTTTTTGTAATTTAGTTTAGCTTTCTTTAGTTTCGTTTAGTTTACTTTAGTTTAGGGTATGTTTAAGTTAGGTTAGGTTAGGTTAGTTTAGTTTAGGTTAGGTTAGGTTAGGTTACCTTATGTTAGGTTAGGTTAGGTTAGGTTAAGTTAAGTTAAGTTAGGTTAGTTTAGAATAATTAATTTAGTATAATTTAGTTTATAGTTTAGTTTAATTTAGTTTATAGTTTAATTTAGTTTAGTTTAGTTTATTTTAGTTTAGTTTAGTGTAGGTTAGGTTAGGTAAGTTTAATTAAGTTTAGTTTAGTTTAGTTAAGTTTACTTTATTGTTTAGTTTACAGTTTAGTTTGTAGTTTAGTTTAGTTTAGTTTAGTTTAGGTTAAGTTATGTTAGGTTCGTTTAGTTTAGTTTAGATTAGGTTAGGTTAGGTTAGGGTAGTTTACTTTAGTTTAGTTGAATTTAGTTTAGTTTAGTTCAGTTTATGTTAGATTAGGTTAGGTAACTTTATTTTAGTTTAGGTTAGGTTATGTTAGATTAGGTTAGGTTAGGTTAGTTTGGTTTAGTTTAGTTTAGTTAAGTTTAGAATATTTTATACTCTAGTTTAGTTTGGTTTAGTTAATAGTGGAGTTAAGTTTAGTTTATACTTTAGTTTATAGTTTAGTATAGTTTAGTTTAGTTTAATTTTGGTTTAGTTTAGTGTAGGTTATATTAGGTTAGGTTAGTTTAGTTCAGTTTAATTTAGATTAGGTTAGGTTAGTTTAGTTTAGTTGAGTTTAATTTAGTTTAGTTTAGTTTATATTATATTTTAGTTTAGTTTATAGTTTAATTTATATTTTAGTTTACTTTAGGTTAGATTAGGTTAGGTTAAGTAAGGTTAGGTTAGGTTAGTTTAGTTTAGTTTAGTTTATGTTAGGTTAGGTTAGTTTAGTTTAGTTTAGTTCTGTTTATAGTTTAATTTAATTTAGTTTATAGTTTAGTTAATAGTTTAGTTTAATTTAGTTTATAGTTTAATTTAGGTTAATTTAGTTTAGTTTAGTTTAGTTTGGGTTAGGTTAGGTTAGGTTAGGTTAGTTTAGTTTAGTATAGTTAAGTTTAGTTTAAAATATAGTATCTTTAGTCTATAGTATAGTTCATAGTTTTGTTTAGTTTAGTTTAGTTTAGTTTAGGTTAGGTTAGAGTAGTTTAGTTTAGTTTAGGTTAGGTTAGAATAGGTTAGATCAGTGTAGTTTAATTTAGTTTAGTTTAGTTGAATTTAATTTAGTTATGTTTAGTTTTGTTTAGCTTAGGTTATTTTAGTTTAGTTTAGTATAGGTTAGGTTAATTTAGGTTATCTTAGTTTAGTTTATAGTTTAGTTTAGTTTAGTTTATAGTGTAGTTTATACTTTAGTTTATATTTTAGTTTATAGTTTAGTTTAGTTTAGTGTAGATTAGTTTGGTTTAGTTTTGTTTAGTTTAGTATAGTTTATTTTATAGTTTAAATAAGTTTTTTTTATAGTTTAGTTTGCAGTTTAGTATAGCTAAGTTCAGTTTAATTTATTTTAGCTAAGTTTAGTTTAGTTTAGTTTAGTTTAGTTTATAGTTTAATTTATAATTTAGTTTTGTTTAGTTTAGTTTAATTTAGTTTAGGTTAGGTTAGGTTAGGTTAGTTTAATTTAGTTGAGTTTAATTTAGTTTAATTTAGTTTATAGTTTAATTTATAGTTTAGTTTACTTTATAGTTTAGTTTAGTTAATTTATAGTTTAATTTAGTTTAGTTTAGTTTAGTTTAATTTAGTTTCGTTCAGTTTATAGTTTTGTTTATAGTTTAGCTTAGTTTAGTTTAGTTTAGTTTAGTTCAGGTTAAGATATGTTAGGTTAGTTTAGTTTAGTTTAGTTTAGTTAAGGTTCCGTTAGGTTATGTTAGGTTAGGTTAATTTAGTTTAATTGAGTTTAGTTTAGTTTATATTAGGTTAAGTAAGATTAGGTTAGGTTAGTTTAGGTTAGTTTAGTTTTGTTTATAGTTTAGTTTAGTTTAGTTTATAGTTTAGTTTATATATTAGTTAGTTTAGTTTAATGTTTAATTTAGTTCAGTTTAGTTTAGTTCAGTTTAGTTTAATTTAGGTTAATTTAGTTTAGTTTAGTTTAGTTTAGGTTAGGTTAAGTTAGGTTAGGTTAGGTTAGTTTAGTTTAGAATGGTTTAGTTTAGTTTAAAATATAGTATCTTTAGTTTATAGTTTAGTTCATAGTTTTCTTTAGATTAGTTTAGTTTAGGTTAAGTTAGAGTAGTTTAGTTTAGTTTAGTTTAGGTTAGATTAGATTAGGTTAGTGTAGTTTAGTTTAATTTAGTTTAGTTGAATTTAATTTAGTTTATTTTAGTTTAGTTTAGGTTAGGTTATGTTTGTTTAGGTTAGATAAGTTTAGGTTAGTGTAGTTTAGTATAGTTTAGTTTAGTTTGTAGTTTAGTATAGTTTAGTGTAGTTTAGTTTGGTTTAGTAACTGTTAGGTTAGGTTAGTTCAGTTTCGTTTAGGTTAGGTTATGTTAGATTAGGTTAGGTTAGGTTAGCTTAGTTTAGTTTAGTTTAGTTTCGGTTAGGTTGGATTACGTTAGGTTACTTAAGTTTAGTTTAGTTTAGTTTAGTTAAGTATAATTTAGTTTATAGTTTAGTTCAGTTTAGTTTATAGCTTAGTTTATAGCTTAGTTTAGTTCATAGTTTAATTTATATTTAAGTTTAGTTTAGTTTAATTTAGTTTAGCTTAGTTTAGTTTAGTTTAGTTTAGGGTAGGTTATGTTAGGTTAGGTTAGGTTAGTATAGTTTATAGTTTAATTTATAGTTTACCTTAGTTTATAGTTTAGTTTATAATAGTTTATTTTAGTTTAGTTTAGGTTAGGTTAGGATAGTTTAGTTTAGTTTAGTTTAAGTTAGGTTAGGCTAGGTTAAGTTATGTTAGGTTAGTTTAGATTAGTTTAGTTTAGTTTAGTTTATAGTTTAGTTTACTTTAGTTTATTATTTAATTTAGTTTAGTTTAGTTTATAGTTTCGTTTATTATTTAGTTTGGTTTAATTTAGTTTAATTTAGTTTACCTTAGATTAGTTTAGTTAGTTTTAGGTTAGGTTAGGTTAGGTTAGGTAAGGTTAGTTTAGTTTAGTTTAGTTTAGTTTAGTTTAGTTTATAGTTTAGTTTAGTTTAGTTTATAGTTCAGTTTATACTTTAGTTTAGTTTAGTTTTGTTTAGGTTAGGTTGGGTTAGTTTAGTTTAGTTAAGGTTAAATTTGGTTAAGTTAGGTTAGTTTAGTTTAGTATAGTTTAGTTTACTTTAGTTTAGTTTATAGTTTAGTTTATTTTATTTTATAGTTTAGTTTATAGTTTTGTTTAGTTTAGTTTAGTTTAGTTTCGTTAGTTTAGGTTAGGTTAGGTTAGGTTAGGTTAGGTTAGAGTAGTTTAGTTTAGGTTAAATTGTGATAGGTTAGTGCAGTTGAAATTAATTTAGTTTAGTTTAGTTGAATTTAATTTATTTTAGTTAGGTCAGTTTAGGTAAGTTAGGTTAGTTTAGTTTAGTATAGGTTAGGTTAGGTTAGGTAAGTTTAATTCAGTATAGTTTAGTTTAGTTTATAGTTTAATTTATAGTTTTGTTTATAGTTAATTTAGTTTGGTTTACTTTAGTTTATATTAAATTATGTTAGGTTAGTTTAGTTTAGTTTAGGTTAGGTTAGGTTGGGTTAAGTTAGTGTAGTTTCATTTAGTTTGGTTTATTTTAGTTTAGTTTAATATGTGGTTCCGTTTAGTTTAGTTTTGTTTAATTTAGTTTAGTTTATAGTTTAGTTGAGTTTAGGTTAGGTTAGTTTGGTTTAGTTTAGTCTAGTTAAGATTAGTTTAGTTTATACTTTAGTTTAGTTTAGTTTATTTTATAGTTTAGTTTAGTTTTGTTTATAGTTTAGTTTGCAGTTTAGTATCGTTTAGTTTAATTTAATTTAGTTTAGGTTAAGTAACGTTATGATCGGTTAGGTTAGTTGAGTTTCGTTTATGTTAGGTTAGGTTAGTTTAGATTAGCTTAGGTTATTTTATAGTTTAGTTTAGTTAGGTTTAATTTAGTTTATAGTTTACTTTAGTTTAGGGTATGTTTAAGTTAGGTTAGGTTAGGTTAGTTAGTTTACTTTAGGTTAGGTTGTGTTACCTTGTGTTAGGTTAGGTTAGGTTAAGTTAAGTTAGCTTAGCTTAGTTTAGAATAACTTAGTTTAATATAATTTAGTTTATAGTTTAGTTTAGTTTAGTTTATAGTTTAATTTAGTTTAGTTTAGTTTAATTTAGTTTAGTTTAGTTTAGTTTAGGTTAGTTTAGGTAAGTTTAATTTAGTTAGTTTAGTTTAGATAAGTTTAGTTTTAGTTTAGTTTATAGTTTAGTTTGTAGTTTAGTTTAGTTTAGTTTAGTTTAGGTTAAGTTATGTTAGGTTCGTTTAGTTTAGTTTAGATTAGGTTAGGTTAGGTTAGGTTAGGGTAGTTTAGTTTAGTTTAGTTGAATTTAGTTTAGTTTAGTTCAGTTTAGGTTAGATTAGTTTAGGTTACTTTATTTTAGTTTAGATTAGGTTATGTTAGATTAGGTTAGGTTAGGTTAGTTTGGTTTAGTTAAGTTTACTAAAGTTAGGATATTTTATACTTTAGTTTAGTTTAGTTTAGTTAATAGTTTAGTTTAGTTTAGTTTATACTTTAGTTTATAGTTTAGTATAGTTTAGTTTAGTTTAATTTTGGTTTAGTTTAGGGTAGGTTATGTTAGGTTAGGTTAGTTTAGTTCAGTTTAGTTTAGGTTAGCTTAGGTTAGGTTAGTTTAGTTTAGTTGAGTTTAATTTAGTTTAGTTTAGTTTATAGTTTAGTTTAGTTTAGTTTATAGTTTAATTTATAGTTTAGTTTACTTTAGGTTAAATTAGGTTGGGTTAAGTAAGGTTAGGTTAGGTTAGTTTAGTTTAGTTTAGTTTAGTTTAGTTTATGTTATGTTAGGTTAGTTTAGTTTAGTTTAGTTTTGTTTATAATTTAGTTTAGTTTATAGTTTAGTTTAGAATTTAGTATAATTTACTTTATAGTTTAAGTTAGTTTAGTTTAGTTTAGTTTAGTTTATAGTTTAGTTTAGTTTAGTTTACAGTTTAATTTATCCTTTAGTTTATAGTGTAGTTTATAGTTTAGTTTAATTTAGTGTTGTTTAGTTTGGTTTAGTTTAGTATAGTTTTGTTTACTTTAGGTTAGGTTAGATTATGTTAGGTTTGAATAGCTTACTTTAGTTTAGTTTAGTTTAGGTTAGGTTAGGTTAGTTTAGTTTAGTTAACTTTGGTTTAGTTTAGTTTAGTTTAGTTTATAGTTTAGTTTATAGTTTAGTTTAGTTAAGTTTATAGTTTAATTTATAATTTAGTTTATTTTAGTTTAGTTTAATTTAGTTTAGAGTAGGTTAGGTTAGGTTAGGTTAGTTTAGTTTAGTTTAGGTTAGGTTAGGTTAGGTTAATTTAGTTTAGTTGAGTTTAATTTAGTTTAGTTTAGTTTAGTTAATAGTTTAATTCATAGTTTAGTTTAGTTTTTTTATAGCTTAGTTTAATTAACTTATAGTTTAATTTAGTTTAGTTTAGTTTAATTTAGTTTAGTTTAAATTGTAGTTTAGTTTAGTTTAGTTTAGTTTAGGTTAAGATATGTTAGGTTCGTTTAGTTTAATTTAGTTTAGATTAGGTTAGGTTACATTACGTTAGGGTAGTTAAGTTTAGTTTAGTTGAATTTAGGTTATAGTTTGATTTATAGTTTAGTTTAGTTTACTTTATAGTTTAGTTTAGTTAATTTATAGTTTATTTAACTTTAGTTTAGTTTAGTTTAATATTGTTTACTTTAGTTTATAGTATTGTTTATACGTTAGTTTAGTTTAGTTCAATTTAGGTTTTGTTAGGTTAGTTTAGTTTAGTTTAGTTTAGTGTATGTTAGGTTAGGTTAGTTTAGTTTATTTTATTTTAGTTTATAATTTATATTAGTTTAGTTTATAATTTATTTTATAATTTAGTCTACTTTAATTTATAGATTAGTTTATAGTTTAGTTAAAATTTTAGTTTAGTTTAGTTTAGGTTAGGTTAGGGAAGGTTAGGTTAAGTTAGGTTAGTTTAGTTTAATTTAGTTTATGTAAGGTTAGATTAGGTTAGTTTAGTATAGTTTAGTTTACTTTTGTTTACAGTTTAGTTTAGTTTAGTTTATAGTTCAGTTTATGGTTTAGTTTAGTTAAGTTAGGTTGGGTTAGTTTAGTTTAGTTTAGGTTAGGTTAGGTTAGGTTATTTTAGTTTAGTATAGTTTACTTTAGTTTAGTTTAGTTTATTTTATTTTATAGTTTACTTTATAGTTTTATTTAATTTAGTTTAGTTTAGTTATTTTAGGTTAGGTTAGGTTAGGTTAGAGTAGTTTAATTTAATTTAGTTGAATTTAGTTTAGTTAAGTTAAGTTTAGGTTACGTTAGGTTAGTTTAGTTTAGTTTAGTTTAGGTGAATTTGGTTAGGTTAGGTTAGTTTAGTTCTGTTTAGTTTATTTTAGTTTAGTTTATTTGAATTTAATTTAGTTTAGTTAAGTTAGTTTAGATAATTTAGGTTATTTTATTTTACTTTAGCTTATGTAAGGTTATGTTAGGTTAGTTTAGTATAGTTTAGTTTACTTTTGTTTATAGTTTAGTTTAGTTTAGTTTATAGTTCAGTTTATAGTTTAGTTTAGTTTAGTTTAATTTAGGTTAGGTTGGGTTAGTTTAGTTTAGTATAGGTTAGATTATATTAGGTAAGTTTAATTCAGTTTAGTTTAGTTTAGTTTATAGTTTAATTTATAGGTTTGTTTATACTTAATTTAGTTTAGTTTAGTTTAGTTTAGGTTAAATTATATTAGGTTAGTTAAGTTTAGTTTAGTTTAGGTTAGGTTAGGTTGGGTTAGGTTAGTGTAATTTAATTTAATTTAGTTGAATTTAGTTTAGTTAAGTTAAGTTTAAGTTACGTTAGGTTAGTTTAGTTTAGTTTAGGTGAGGTTAGGTTAGGTTAGTTTAGTTCTGTTTAGTTTATTTTAGTTTATAGTTTAGTTTAGTTTAATTTATAGTTTAGTTTAATTTAGTGTAGTTTAATTTTTTTAGGTTAGGTTAGGTTAGGTTAATTTAGTTTAGTTTAGTTTAGGTTAGGTTATGTTAGAATAGGTTAGGTTAGGTTAGTTTGGTTTAGTTTAGTCTAGTTAAGTTTAGTTTAGTTTATTTTATAGTTTAGTTTAGTTTTGTTTATAGTTTAGTTTGCAGTTTAGTATAGTTTAGTTTAGTTTAATTTAGTTTAGGTTAAGTAAGTTTAGGTTAGGTTAGTTTAGTTTAGTTTACTTTATGTTAGGTTAGGTTAGTTTACTTTTGTTTGGTTTTGTTTATAGTTTAGTTTAATTTATTTTATAATTTAGTTTATAGTTTAGTTTAGTTCGGTTTGTAGTTTAATTTAGTTCAGTTTAGTTTAGTTTAGTTTAGTTCATTTAGGTTGGGATAGGTTAGGTTAAGTTAGGTTAGGTTAGTTTAGTTTAGTTTAAAATATAGTATATTTAGTTTATAGTTTAGTTCATAGTTTTAGTTTAATTTAGTTTAGTTTAGGTTAGGTTAGAGTAGTTTATTTTAGTTTAGTTTAGTTTAGGTTAGGTTAGGTTAGTTTAGTTTAGTATAAGTTAGGTTAAGTTAGATTAGGGCAGTTTAGTTTATAGTTTAGTTTAGTTTAGTTTAGTTTATAGTGTAGTTTATACTTTAGTTTATATTTTAGTTTATAGTTTAGTTTAGTGTAGTTTATTTTGGTTTAGTTTTATTTAGTTTAGTTTAAATTAGTTTCGTTTAGGTTAGGTTATGTTAGATTAGGTTAGATTAGGTAAGCTTAGTTTAGTTTAGTTTAGTTTAGGTTAGGTTAGGTTAGGTTAGGTTAGTTAAGTTCAGTTTAGTTTAGTTTAGTTAAGTTTAGTATAGTTTATAGTTTAGTTCAGTTTAGTTTATAGCTTAGTTTATAGTTTAGTTTAGTTTATAGTTTAATTTATAGTTAAGTTTATTTTAGTTTAGTTTAATTTAGTTTAGTTTAGTTTATTTTAGGGTATATTATGTTAGGTTAGGTTAGGTTAGTTTAGTTTATAGTTTAATATATAGTTGAGTTTAGTTTATAGTTTAGTTTAGTTTATAATAATTTAGTTTAGGTTAAGTTAGAATAGGTTAGTTTAGTTTAGTTTAGGTTAGGTTTCGTTAGGTTAAGTTAGGTTAGGTTAGTTTAGATTAGTATAGTTTAGTTTAGGTTATAGTTTAGTTTACTTTAGTTTATTATTTAATTTAGTGTAGTTTAGTTTATAGTCTCGTTTATAGTATAGTTTTGTTTAGTTTAGTTTTTTTTTAGTTTAGCTTATATTAGTTTAGTTTGTCTTAGGTTAGGTTAGGTTAGGTGAGATTAGTTTAATTTAGTTTAGTTTAGTTTATAGTTTAGTTTAGTTTAGTTTATAGTTCAATTTATAGTTTAGTTGAGTTTAGTTTATAGTTTAGGTTATCGTTTAGTTTAGTTTAGGTTAGTTTAGGTTAGGTTAAGTTAGGTTAGGTTAGTTTAGATTAGTTTATTTTAATTTAGTTTAGTTTATAGTTTAGTTTATTTTACTTTATAGTTTAATTTAGTTTAGTTTAGTTTAGTGTAGTGTAGTTTAGTTTAGGTTAGGTTAGATTAGGTTAATTTAGTTTAGTTTAGGTTAGGTTAGGTAAGTTTAATTTAGTTTAGTTTGGTTTAGTTTAATTTATAGTTTATTTGGTAGTTTTGTTTATAGTTTAGTTTAGTTTATAGTTTAGTTTAGTTTAATTTAGGTTAGGTTAGGTAATTTTTTTTTAGTTTAGTTTAGGTTAGGTTAAGTTAATTTACTTTAATATAGTTTATTTTAGTTTATTTTAGTTTAGTTTATAGTTTAGTTTAGTTTATAGTTTAGTTTACAATTTAGTTTAGTTTAGTTTAGTTTAGTTTGGGTTAAGTTAGGTTAGTTTAGTTTAGTTTAGTTTATAGTTTACTTTAGTTTAGTTTACAGTTTAGTTTATCCTTTAGTTTATAGTGTAGTTTATAGTTTAGTTTAATTTAGTGTAGTTTAGTTTGGTTTAGTTTAGTATAGTTTTGTTTACTTTAGGTTAGATGAGATTATGTTAGGTTAGGTTAGCTTACTTTAGTTTAGTTTAGTTTAGGTTAGGTTATGTTAGGTAGGTTTAGTTAACTTTGGTTTAGTTTAGTTTAGTTTAGTTAATAGTTTAGTTTATAGTTATGTTTAGTTTAGTTTATAGTTTAATTTATAATTTAGTTTAGTTTAGTTTAGTTTAATTTAATTTAGTTTAGAGTAGGTTAGGTTAGGTTAGTTTAGATTAGCTTAGGTTATTTTATAGTTTAGTTTAGTTAGGTTTAATTTAGTTTATAGTTTACTTTAGTTTAGGGTATGTTTAAGTTAGGTTAGGTTAGGTTAGTTAGTTTACTTTAGGTTAGGTTGTGTTACCTTGTGTTAGGTTAGGTTAGGTTAAGTTAAGTTAGCTTAGCTTAGTTTAGAATAACTTAGTTTAATATAATTTAGTTTATAGTTTAGTTTAGTTTAGTTTATAGTTTAATTTAGTTTAGTTTAGTTTAATTTAGTTTAGTTTAGTTTAGTTTAGGTTAGTTTAGGTAAGTTTAATTTAGTTAGTTTAGTTTAGATAAGTTTAGTTTTAGTTTAGTTTATAGTTTAGTTTGTAGTTTAGTTTAGTTTAGTTTAGTTTAGGTTAAGTTATGTTAGGTTCGTTTAGTTTAGTTTAGATTAGGTTAGGTTAGGTTAGGTTAGGGTAGTTTAGTTTAGTTTAGTTGAATTTAGTTTAGTTTAGTTCAGTTTAGGTTAGATTAGTTTAGGTTACTTTATTTTAGTTTAGATTAGGTTATGTTAGATTAGGTTAGGTTAGGTTAGTTTGGTTTAGTTAAGTTTACTAAAGTTAGGATATTTTATACTTTAGTTTAGTTTAGTTTAGTTAATAGTTTAGTTTAGTTTAGTTTATACTTTAGTTTATAGTTTAGTATAGTTTAGTTTAGTTTAATTTTGGTTTAGTTTAGGGTAGGTTATGTTAGGTTAGGTTAGTTTAGTTCAGTTTAGTTTAGGTTAGCTTAGGTTAGGTTAGTTTAGTTTAGTTGAGTTTAATTTAGTTTAGTTTAGTTTATAGTTTAGTTTAGTTTAGTTTATAGTTTAATTTATAGTTTAGTTTACTTTAGGTTAAATTAGGTTGGGTTAAGTAAGGTTAGGTTAGGTTAGTTTAGTTTAGTTTAGTTTAGTTTAGTTTATGTTATGTTAGGTTAGTTTAGTTTAGTTTAGTTTTGTTTATAATTTAGTTTAGTTTATAGTTTAGTTTAGAATTTAGTATAATTTAGTTTATAGTTTAAGTTAGTTTAGTTTAGTTTAGTTTAGTTTATAGTTTAGTTTAGTTTAGTTTACAGTTTAATTTATCCTTTAGTTTATAGTGTAGTTTATAGTTTAGTTTAATTTAGTGTTGTTTAGTTTGGTTTAGTTTAGTATAGTTTTGTTTACTTTAGGTTAGGTTAGATTATGTTAGGTTTGAATAGCTTACTTTAGTTTAGTTTAGTTTAGGTTAGGTTAGGTTAGTTTAGTTTAGTTAACTTTGGTTTAGTTTAGTTTAGTTTAGTTTATAGTTTAGTTTATAGTTTAGTTTAGTTAAGTTTATAGTTTAATTTATAATTTAGTTTATTTTAGTTTAGTTTAATTTAGTTTAGAGTAGGTTAGGTTAGGTTAGGTTAGTTTAGTTTAGTTTAGGTTAGGTTAGGTTAGGTTAATTTAGTTTAGTTGAGTTTAATTTAGTTTAGTTTAGTTTAGTTAATAGTTTAATTCATAGTTTAGTTTAGTTTTTTTATAGCTTAGTTTAATTAACTTATAGTTTAATTTAGTTTAGTTTAGTTTAATTTAGTTTAGTTTAAATTGTAGTTTAGTTTAGTTTAGTTTAGTTTAGGTTAAGATATGTTAGGTTCGTTTAGTTTAATTTAGTTTAGATTAGGTTAGGTTACATTACGTTAGGGTAGTTAAGTTTAGTTTAGTTGAATTTAGGTTATAGTTTGATTTATAGTTTAGTTTAGTTTACTTTATAGTTTAGTTTAGTTAATTTATAGTTTATTTAACTTTAGTTTAGTTTAGTTTAATATTGTTTACTTTAGTTTATAGTATTGTTTATACGTTAGTTTAGTTTAGTTCAATTTAGGTTTTGTTAGGTTAGTTTAGTTTAGTTTAGTTTAGTGTATGTTAGGTTAGGTTAGTTTAGTTTATTTTATTTTAGTTTATAATTTATATTAGTTTAGTTTATAATTTATTTTATAATTTAGTCTACTTTAATTTATAGATTAGTTTATAGTTTAGTTAAAATTTTAGTTTAGTTTAGTTTAGGTTAGGTTAGGGAAGGTTAGGTTAAGTTAGGTTAGTTTAGTTTAATTTAGTTTATGTAAGGTTAGATTAGGTTAGTTTAGTATAGTTTAGTTTACTTTTGTTTACAGTTTAGTTTAGTTTAGTTTATAGTTCAGTTTATGGTTTAGTTTAGTTAAGTTAGGTTGGGTTAGTTTAGTTTAGTTTAGGTTAGGTTAGGTTAGGTTATTTTAGTTTAGTATAGTTTACTTTAGTTTAGTTTAGTTTATTTTATTTTATAGTTTACTTTATAGTTTTATTTAATTTAGTTTAGTTTAGTTATTTTAGGTTAGGTTAGGTTAGGTTAGAGTAGTTTAATTTAATTTAGTTGAATTTAGTTTAGTTAAGTTAAGTTTAGGTTACGTTAGGTTAGTTTAGTTTAGTTTAGTTTAGGTGAATTTGGTTAGGTTAGGTTAGTTTAGTTCTGTTTAGTTTATTTTAGTTTAGTTTATTTGAATTTAATTTAGTTTAGTTAAGTTAGTTTAGATAATTTAGGTTATTTTATTTTACTTTAGCTTATGTAAGGTTATGTTAGGTTAGTTTAGTATAGTTTAGTTTACTTTTGTTTATAGTTTAGTTTAGTTTAGTTTATAGTTCAGTTTATAGTTTAGTTTAGTTTAGTTTAATTTAGGTTAGGTTGGGTTAGTTTAGTTTAGTATAGGTTAGATTATATTAGGTAAGTTTAATTCAGTTTAGTTTAGTTTAGTTTATAGTTTAATTTATAGGTTTGTTTATACTTAATTTAGTTTAGTTTAGTTTAGTTTAGGTTAAATTATATTAGGTTAGTTAAGTTTAGTTTAGTTTAGGTTAGGTTAGGTTGGGTTAGGTTAGTGTAATTTAATTTAATTTAGTTGAATTTAGTTTAGTTAAGTTAAGTTTAAGTTACGTTAGGTTAGTTTAGTTTAGTTTAGGTGAGGTTAGGTTAGGTTAGTTTAGTTCTGTTTAGTTTATTTTAGTTTATAGTTTAGTTTAGTTTAATTTATAGTTTAGTTTAATTTAGTGTAGTTTAATTTTTTTAGGTTAGGTTAGGTTAGGTTAATTTAGTTTAGTTTAGTTTAGGTTAGGTTATGTTAGAATAGGTTAGGTTAGGTTAGTTTGGTTTAGTTTAGTCTAGTTAAGTTTAGTTTAGTTTATTTTATAGTTTAGTTTAGTTTTGTTTATAGTTTAGTTTGCAGTTTAGTATAGTTTAGTTTAGTTTAATTTAGTTTAGGTTAAGTAAGTTTAGGTTAGGTTAGTTTAGTTTAGTTTACTTTATGTTAGGTTAGGTTAGTTTACTTTTGTTTGGTTTTGTTTATAGTTTAGTTTAATTTATTTTATAATTTAGTTTATAGTTTAGTTTAGTTCGGTTTGTAGTTTAATTTAGTTCAGTTTAGTTTAGTTTAGTTTAGTTCATTTAGGTTGGGATAGGTTAGGTTAAGTTAGGTTAGGTTAGTTTAGTTTAGTTTAAAATATAGTATATTTAGTTTATAGTTTAGTTCATAGTTTTAGTTTAATTTAGTTTAGTTTAGGTTAGGTTAGAGTAGTTTATTTTAGTTTAGTTTAGTTTAGGTTAGGTTAGGTTAGTTTAGTTTAGTATAAGTTAGGTTAAGTTAGATTAGGGCAGTTTAGTTTATAGTTTAGTTTAGTTTAGTTTAGTTTATAGTGTAGTTTATACTTTAGTTTATATTTTAGTTTATAGTTTAGTTTAGTGTAGTTTATTTTGGTTTAGTTTTATTTAGTTTAGTTTAAATTAGTTTCGTTTAGGTTAGGTTATGTTAGATTAGGTTAGATTAGGTAAGCTTAGTTTAGTTTAGTTTAGTTTAGGTTAGGTTAGGTTAGGTTAGGTTAGTTAAGTTCAGTTTAGTTTAGTTTAGTTAAGTTTAGTATAGTTTATAGTTTAGTTCAGTTTAGTTTATAGCTTAGTTTATAGTTTAGTTTAGTTTATAGTTTAATTTATAGTTAAGTTTATTTTAGTTTAGTTTAATTTAGTTTAGTTTAGTTTATTTTAGGGTATATTATGTTAGGTTAGGTTAGGTTAGTTTAGTTTATAGTTTAATATATAGTTGAGTTTAGTTTATAGTTTAGTTTAGTTTATAATAATTTAGTTTAGGTTAAGTTAGAATAGGTTAGTTTAGTTTAGTTTAGGTTAGGTTTCGTTAGGTTAAGTTAGGTTAGGTTAGTTTAGATTAGTATAGTTTAGTTTAGGTTATAGTTTAGTTTACTTTAGTTTATTATTTAATTTAGTGTAGTTTAGTTTATAGTCTCGTTTATAGTATAGTTTTGTTTAGTTTAGTTTTTTTTTAGTTTAGCTTATATTAGTTTAGTTTGTCTTAGGTTAGGTTAGGTTAGGTGAGATTAGTTTAATTTAGTTTAGTTTAGTTTATAGTTTAGTTTAGTTTAGTTTATAGTTCAATTTATAGTTTAGTTGAGTTTAGTTTATAGTTTAGGTTATCGTTTAGTTTAGTTTAGGTTAGTTTAGGTTAGGTTAAGTTAGGTTAGGTTAGTTTAGATTAGTTTATTTTAATTTAGTTTAGTTTATAGTTTAGTTTATTTTACTTTATAGTTTAATTTAGTTTAGTTTAGTTTAGTGTAGTGTAGTTTAGTTTAGGTTAGGTTAGATTAGGTTAATTTAGTTTAGTTTAGGTTAGGTTAGGTAAGTTTAATTTAGTTTAGTTTGGTTTAGTTTAATTTATAGTTTATTTGGTAGTTTTGTTTATAGTTTAGTTTAGTTTATAGTTTAGTTTAGTTTAATTTAGGTTAGGTTAGGTAATTTTTTTTTAGTTTAGTTTAGGTTAGGTTAAGTTAATTTACTTTAATATAGTTTATTTTAGTTTATTTTAGTTTAGTTTATAGTTTAGTTTAGTTTATAGTTTAGTTTACAATTTAGTTTAGTTTAGTTTAGTTTAGTTTGGGTTAAGTTAGGTTAGTTTAGTTTAGTTTAGTTTATAGTTTACTTTAGTTTAGTTTACAGTTTAGTTTATCCTTTAGTTTATAGTGTAGTTTATAGTTTAGTTTAATTTAGTGTAGTTTAGTTTGGTTTAGTTTAGTATAGTTTTGTTTACTTTAGGTTAGATGAGATTATGTTAGGTTAGGTTAGCTTACTTTAGTTTAGTTTAGTTTAGGTTAGGTTATGTTAGGTAGGTTTAGTTAACTTTGGTTTAGTTTAGTTTAGTTTAGTTAATAGTTTAGTTTATAGTTATGTTTAGTTTAGTTTATAGTTTAATTTATAATTTAGTTTAGTTTAGTTTAGTTTAATTTAATTTAGTTTAGAGTAGGTTAGGTTAGGTTAGTTTAGTTTAGTTTAGATTAGGTTAGGTTAGGTTATGTTAGGGTAGTTAAGTTTAGTTTAGTTGAATTTAGTTTATAGTTTAATTTATAGTTTAGTTTAGTTTTCTTTATAGTATAGTTTAGTTAATTTATAGTTTAATTTACTTTAGTTTAGTCTAGTTTAATTTAGTTTACTTTAGTTTATAGTTTGATTTATAGTTTAGTTTAGCTTAGTTTAGTTTAGGTTAATTTATGTTAGGTTAGTTTAGTTTAGTTTAGTTTAGGTTCGGTTGGGTTAGTTTAGTTTAGTTTAGGTTAGGTTAGGTTAAGTTAGGTTAGTTTAGTTTAGTTTAGTTTATTTTAATTTTAGTTTAATTTAGTTTATATTTTAGTTTATAGTTTAGTTTAATTTAGTTTATAGTTTAATTTAGTTTTGTTTAGTTTAGTTTAATTTGGGTTAATTTAGTTTAGATTAGGTTAGGTTAGGTTACGTTAGGATAGTTTAGTTTAGTATAGTATAGTTTAGTTTAAAATATAGTATCTTTAGTTTATATTTTAGTTCATAGTTTAGTTTAGTTTAGTATAGTTTAGTTTAGTTTAGGTTAGGTTAGATTAGTTTAGGTTAGTGTAGTTTAGTTTAGTTTAGTTTAGTTGAATTTAATTTAGTTTATTTTAGTTTAGTTTAGTATAGGTTAGGTTATATTACGTTAGGTTAGTTTAGTTAAGTTTAGTTTAGTTTAGTTTATAGTTTAGTTTAGTTTATAGTTTAATTTATACTTTAGTTTATATTTTAGTTTATAGTTTAGTTTAGTTTAGTGTAGTTTAGTTTGGTTTAGCTTTGTTTAGTTTAGTTTAGTTTAGTTTAGTTTCGTTTAGGTTAGGTTATGTTAGATTAGGTTAGGTGTGGTAAGCTTAGTTTAGTTTAGTTTAGTTTAGGTTCGGTTAGTTAAGTTTCGTTTAGTTTAGTTTAGTTAAGATTAGTTTAGTTTATAGTTTAGTTCAGTTTGGTTTATAGCTAACTTTATTGTTTAGTTTAGTTTAGTTTATAGTTTAATTTATAGTTAAGTTTAGTTTATTTTAGTTTAATTTAGATTAGCTTAGATGAGTTTAGTTTAAATTAGTTCATTTTAGGGTAGCTTATGTTCGGTTTGGTTAGGTTAGTTTAGTTTACAGTTTAATTTATAGTTTAGTTTGGTTTATAGTTTAGTTTATAGTTTAGTTTAGTTTAGTTTATAATAGTTTAGTTTAGTTAATGTTAGGTTAGGTTAGGTTTATTTAGTTTAGTTGAGTTTAATTTAGTTTAGTTTAGTTTTGTTTATAGTTTAATTTATAGTTTAATTTAGTTTAGTTTAGTTGAATTTGGTTTAGTTTAGTTTATAGTTTTGTTTATAGTTTAGTTTGTAGTTTAGTAAATTTAGTTTAGTTTAGGCGAAGTTATGTTAGGTTCGTTTTGTTTAATTTAGTTTAGATTAGGTTACGTTAGATTAGGTTAGGGTAGTTAAGTTTAGTTTAGTTCAATTAAGTTTATAGTTTAATTTATAGTTTAGTTTAGTTTACTTTATAGTTTAGTTTAGTTAATTTATAGTTTAATTTACTTTAGTTTAGTCTAGTTTAATTTAGTTTGCTTTAGTTTATAGTTTAGTTTAGTTTAGCTTAGTTTAGTTTAGGTTAATTTATGTTAGGTTAGTTTAGTTTAGTTTAGTTTAGTTTAGGTTAGGTTGGGTTAGTTTAGTTTAGTTTAGGTTACGTTAGGTTAAGTTAGGTTAGTTGAGTTTAGTATAGTTTAGTTTAGTTTAGTTAGTTTAGGTTAGGTTAGGTTAGGTTAGAGTAGTTTAGGTTAGGTTAGGATATGATAGGTTAGTGCAGTTTAATTTAATTTAGTTTAGTTTAGTTGAATTTAATTTATTTTAGTTAGGTCAGTTTAGGTAAGTTAGGTTAGTTTAGTTTAGTATAGGTTGGGTTAGGTAAGTTTAATTCAGTATAGTTTAGTTTAGTTTATAGTTTAATTTATAGTTTTGTTTGTAGTTAATTTAGTTTAGTTTATTGAGTTTAGTTTAGTTTAGTTGAGTTTAGGTTAGGTTTGGTTAGGTTAGGTTAGATTGGTTTAGTTTAGGATAGGTTACGTTAGATTAGGTTAGTTTAGTTTAGTATAATTTAGTTTAGTTTAAAATATATTATCTTTAGTTTATAGTTTAGTTCATAGTTATGTTTAGTTTAGTTTAGTGTAGGTTAGGTTAGAGTAGTTTAGTTTAGTTTAGGTTAGGTTAGAATAGGTTAAATCAGTGTAGTTTAATTTAGTTTAGTTTAGTTGAATTTAATTTAGTTATGTTTAGTTTTGTTTACCTTAGGTTATTTTAGTTTAGTTTAGTATAGGTAGGTTAATTTAGGTTATCTTAGTTTAGTTTATAGTTTAGTTTAGTTTAGTTTATAGTGTAGTTTATACTTTAGTTTATATTTTAGTTTATAGTTTAGTTTAGTTTAGTGTAGATTAGTTTGGTTTAGTTTTGTTTAGTTTAGTATAGTTTATTTTATAGTTTAAATAAGTTTTTTTTATAGTTTAGTTTGCAGTTTAGTATAGCTAAGTTCAGTTTAATTTAGTTTTGCTAAGTTTAGTTTAGTTTAGTTTAGTTTAGTTTATAGTTTAATTTATAATTTAGTTTTGTTTAGTTTAGTTTAATTTAGTTTAGGTTAGGTTAGGTTAGGTTAGTTTAATTTAGTTGAGTTTAATTTAGTTTAATTTAGTTTATAGTTTAATTTATAGTTTAGTTTAGTTTACTTTATAGTTTAGTTTAGTTAATTTATAGTTTAATTTAGTTTAGTTTAGTTTAGTTTAATTTAGTTTCGTTCAGTTTACAGTTTTGTTTATAGTTTAGCTTAGTTTAGTTTAGTTTAGTTTAGTTCAGGTTAAGATATGTTTGGTTAGTTTAGTTTAGTTTAGTTTAGTTAAGGTTCGGTTAGGTTAATTTAGTTTAATTGAGTTTAGTTTAGTTTATATTAGGTTAAGTAAGATTAGGTTAGGTTAGTTTAGGTTAGTTTAGTTTTGTTTATAGTTTAGTTTAGTTTAGTTTATAGTTTAGTTTATATATTAGTTAGTTTAGTTTAATGTTTAATTTAGTTCAGTTTAGTTTAGTTCAGTTTAGTTTAATTTAGGTTAATTTAGTTTAGTTTAGTTTAGTTTAGGTTAGGTTAAGTTAGGTTAGGTTAGGTTAGTTTAGTTTAGAATGGTTTAGTTTAGTTTAAAATATAGTATCTTTAGTTTATAGTTTAGTTCATAGTTTTCTTTAGATTAGTTTAGTTTAGGTTAGGTTAGAGTAGTTTAGTTTAGTTTAGTTTAGGTTAGATTAGGTTAGGTTAGTGTAGTTTAGTTTAATTTAGTTTAGTTGAATTTAATTTAGTTTAGTTTAGTTTAGTTTAGGTTAGGTTATGTTTGTTTAGGTTACATAAGTTTAGGTTAGTGTAGTTTAGTATAGTTTAGTTTAGTTTGTAGTTTAGTATAGTTTAGTGTAGTTTAGTTTGGTTTAGTAACTGTTAGGTTAGGTTAGTTCAGTTTCGTTTAGGTTAGGTTATGTTAGATTAGGTTAGGTTAGGTTAGCTTAGTTTAGTTTAGTTTAGTTTCGGTTAGGTTGGATTAGGTTAGGTTACTTAAGTTTAGTTTAGTTTAGTTTAGTTAAGTATAATTTAGTTTATAGTTTAGTTCAGTTTAGTTTATAGCTTAGTTTATAGCTTAGTTTAGTTCATAGTTTAATTTATATTTAAGTTTAGTTTAGTTTAATTTAGTTTAGCTTAGTTTAGTTTAGTTTAGTTTAGGGTAGGTTATGTTAGGTTAGGTTAGGTTAGTATAGTTTATAGTTTAATTTATAGTTTACCTTAGTTTATAGTTTAGTTTATAATAGTTTATTTTAGTTTAGTTTAGGTTAGGTTAGGATAGTTTAGTTTAGTTTAAGTTAGGTTAGGCTAGGTTATGTTATGTTAGGTTAGTTTAGATTAGTTTAGTTTAGTTTAGTTTATAGTTTAGTTTACTTTAGTTTATTATTTAATTTAGTTTAGTTTAGTTTATAGTTTCGTTTATTATTTAGTTTGGTTTAATTTAGTTTGATTTAGTTTACCTTAGATTAGTTGAGTTAGTTTTAGGTTAGGTTAGGTTAGGTTAGGTAAGGTTAGTTTAGTTTAGTTTAGTTTAATTTAGTTTAGTTTAGTTTATAGTTTAGTTTAATTTAGTTTATAGTTCAATTTATTGTTTAGTTTAGTTTATAGTTTAGTTTATCGTTTAGTTTAGTTTAGTTTAGTATAGTTTATTTTAGTTTAGGTTAGAGTAGGTTAGTTTAGATTAGTTTAGTTTAGTGTAGTTTAGGTTTGGTCAAGTTAGGTTATTTTGTTTAGTTTAGTTTAGTTTAGTTTAGTTTATAGTTTAGTTTATAGTTTAGTTTAGATTAGTGTAGTTTAGTTTGGTTTAGTTTATTTTATTTTAGTTTAGTTTAGTTTCGTTTAGCTTAGGTTATGTTATATTAGGTTAGCTTAGGTTTGCTTAGTTTACCCTAGTTTAGTTTAGGTTAGGTAAGGTTAGAATAGGTTAGTTAAATTTAGTTTATTTTGTTTAGTTTAGTTAGGTTTAGTTTAGTTTATAGTTTAGTTTAGTTTAGTTTATAGTTTAGTTTAGATTATAATTTAATTTATAGTTTAGTTTAGTTTAGTTTAGTTTAGTTTAATTTAGTTTAGCTTTCTTTAGTTTCGTTTAGATTACTTTAGTTTAGGATATGTTAGGTTAGGTTAGTTTAGTTTAGTTTAGTTTAATTTAGGTTAATTTAGTTTAGTTTAGTTTAGTTTAGGTTAGGTTAGGTTAGGTTGGTTTAGTTTAGTATAATTGAGTTTAGTTTAAAATAGTGTATCTTTAGTTTATAGTTTAGTTCATAGTTTTGTTTAGTTTAGTTTAGTGTAGGTTAGGTTAGAGTAGTTTAGTTTAGTTTAGTTTAGTTTAGGTTAGAATAGGTTAGATCAGTGTAGTTTAATTTAGTTTAGTTTAGTTGAATTTAATTTAGTTTTGTTTAGTTTAGTTTAGGTTAGGTTATTTTAGTTTAGTTTAGTATAGGTTAGGTTAATTGAGGTTATCTTAGTTTAGTTTATAGTTTAGTTTAATTTAGTTTATAGTGTAGTTTATACTTTAGTTTATATTTTAGTTTATAGTTTAGTTTAGTTTATAATATTTTAGTTTAGGTTAGGTTAGGTTAGTTAAGTTTAGTTTAGTCTATAGTTTAGTTCAGTTTAGTTTAGAGCTTAGTTTATAGTTTAGTTTAGTTTAGTTTAGTTTAATTGAGTTTAGCTTACTTTAGTTTACAATTTAGTTTACTTTAGTTTGTTATTTAATTTAGTTATGTTTAGTTTATAGTTTCGTTTATAGTTTAGTTTGGTTTAGTTTAGTTTAATTTAGTTAAGCTTAGATTAGTTTAGTTTGTTTTAGGTTAGGTAAAGTTAGGTGAGGTTAGTATAATTTAGATGAGTTTAATTTAGTTTAGTATAGTTTATACTTTAGTTTAGTTTACTTTAGTTTATAGTTCAATTTATAGTTTAGTTTAATTTATAGTTTAGTTTATAGTTTTGTTTATAGTTTAGTTTAGTTTACTTTATAGTTTAATTTAGTTTAGTTTAGTTTAATTTAGGTTAGGTTAGTTTAGTTTAGTTTAGGTTAGGTTAGGTTACGTTAGGTTAATTTAGTTTAGTATAGTTTGGTTTATTTTAGTTTAGTTTATAGTTTAGTTTTCAGTTTTATTTAGTTTAGTTTAGTTTGGTTTTTAGTTTAGTTTAGTTTAGTTTACAGTTTAGTTTATTCTTTAGTTTATAGTTTAGTTTATAGTTTAGTTTAGTTCAGTTTATAATTCATTTTATAAATTAGTTTAGATTATAGTTTAATTTATAGTTTAATTTTGTTTTGTATAATTTAGTTTAGCTTTATTTAGTTTCGTTTAGTTTACTTTAGTTTAGTGTATGCTTAAGTTAGGTTAGGTTAGTTTAGTTTAGTTTAGTTTAGGTTAGGTTACCTTATGTTAGGTTAGGTTAGGTTAGGTTAAGTTAAGTTAGGTTAGGTTAGTTTAGAATAATTTAGTTTAGTATAATTTAGTTTACAGTTTAGTTAAGTTTAGTTTATAGTTTAATTTAATTTAGTTTAGTTTAGTTAATTTTAGTTTATAGTTTAGTTTATAGTTTAGTTTGTAGTTTACTTTAGTTTAGTTTAGTTTAGGTTAAGTTATGCTAGGTTCGTTTAGTTTAGTTTAGATTAGGTTAGGTTAGGTTAGGTTAGGTTAGGTTAGGGTAGTTTAGTTTACTTTAGTTGAATTTAGTTTAGTTTAGTTCAGTATAGGTTACATTAGGTTAGGTTACTTTGTTTTAGTTTAGGTTAGCTTATGTTAGATTAGGTTAGGTTAGCTTGGTTTAGTTGAGTTTAGTTAAGTTTAGTATATTTTATACTTTAGTTTAGTTTATTTAGCTAATAGTGTAGTTTAGTTTAGTTTATACTTTAGTTTATAGTTTAGTATAGTTTGTTTAGTTTAATTTTGGTTTAGTTTAGTTCAGTATAGGTTACATTAGGTTAGGTTACTTTGTTTTAGTTTAGGGTAGGTTATGTTAGGTTAGGTTATTTTAGTTTAGTTTAGTTTAGGTTAGGTTAGGTTAGGTTAGGTTAGTTTAGTTTAGTTGAGTTTAATTTAGTTTAGTTTAGTTTATAGTTTATTATAGTTTAGTTTATAGTTTAGTTTACTTTAGGTTAGATTAGGTTATGTTAAGTAAGGTTAGGTTATGTTAGGTTAGTTTAGTTTAGTTTAGTTTATGTTAGGTTAGGTTAGTTTAGTTTTGTTTAGTTATGTTTATAGTTTAGTTTAGTTTAGTTTATAGTTTAGTTTATAGTTTAGTTTAATTTAGTTTAGTTTAGTTTAGTTTAATTTAGGTCAATTTAGTTTACTTAATTTAGTTTAGGTTAGGTTAGGTTAGTTTAGTTTAGTATAGTTAAGTTTAGTATAAAATATATTATCTTTAGTCTATAGTATAGTTCATAGTTTTGTTTAGTTTAGTTTAGTTTAGGTTAGGTTAGAGTAGTTTAGTTAGTTTAGTTTAGTTTAGGTTAGATTAAGTTAGGTTAGTGTAGTTTAGTTTAGTTTAGTTTAGTTGAATTTAATTTAGTTTATTTAGTTTAGCTTAGTATAGGTTAGGTTATGTTAGGTTAGGTTAGTTTAGTTTAGTTTATGTTGGGTTATGTTAGATTAGATTAGGTTAGGATAGTTTGGTTTAGTTTAGTTTATACTTTAGTTTAGTTTAGTTTAGTTTATAGTTTAGTTTAGTTTTGTTTATAGTTTAGTTTATAGTTAAGTATAGTTTAGTTTAGTTTCATTTAGTTTAGGTAAGTTTAGTTAAGTTTAGTTGGTTTAGTTTAGTTTTGGGTAGGTTATGTTAGGTTAGGTTAGGTTAGTTTAGTTTAGTTTTGGTTTGGTTAGGTTAGGTTAGGTTAGTTTAGTTTAGTTGAGTTTAGTTTAGTTTAAATTAAGTTAAGTAAGATTAGGTTAGGTTAGGTTAGGTTAGGTTAGTTTAGTTTTGTTTTGGTTTAGTTTAGTTTAGTTTAGTTTAATTTAGGTTAATTTAGTTTAGTTTAGTTTAGGTTAGATTAAGTTAGGTTAGGTTAGGTTAGTTTAGTTTAGTATAGTTTAGTTTATTTTAAAATATAGTATCTTTAGTTTATAGTTTAGTTCATAATTTTCTTTAGATTAGATTAGTTTTGGTTAGGTTAGAGTACTTTAGTTTAGTTTAGTTTAGTTTAGTTTAGGTTAGATTAGGTTAGGTTAGTGTAGTTTAGTTTAATTTAATTTACTTAAATTTAATTTAGTTTAGTTTAGTTTAGTTTAGGTTAGGTTAGCTTTGTTTAGGTTAGATTAGGTTAGGTTAGTGTAGTTTAGTTTAGTTTAGTTTATAGTTTAGTTTAGTTTAGTGTAGTTTAGTTTGGTTAAGTTTTGTTTAGTTTAGTTTAGTTCAGTATCGTTTACGTTAGGTTACGTTAGATTATGTTAGGTTACGTTAGCTTATTTTAGTTTAGTTTAGTTTCGGTTAGGTAAGGTTAGGTTAGGTTAGTTAAGTTTAGTTTAGTTTATAGTTTAGTTCAGTTTAGTTTATAGCTTAGTTTATAGCTTAGTTTAGTTCATAGTTTAATTTATATTTAAGTTTTGTTTAGTTTAATTTAGTTTAGGTGAGTTTCGTTTAGTTTAGTTTATTTTAGGGTAGCTTACGTTAGGTTAGGTTAGGTTAGTATAGTTTATAGTTTAATTTATAGTTTAATTTAGTTTATAGTTTGGTTTAGTTTAGTTTATAATAGTTTAGTTTAGTTTAGTTTAGGTTAGGATAGATGAGTTTAGTTTAGTTTAGGTTAGGTTAGGCTCGGTTAAATTATGTTAGGTTAGTTTATATTAGTTTAGTATAGTTTAGTTTATAGTTTAGTTTACTTTAGTTTATTATTTAATTTAGTTTAGTTTAGTTTATAGTTTAGTTTATAGTTTAGTTTGATTTAGTTTAGTTTAATTTAGTTTATCTTAGATAAGTTTAGTTTAGTTAAGTTTATGGTTCAAATTATAGTTTAGTTTAGTTAGGTTACGTTAGATTATGTTAATTTACGTTAGCTTAGTTTAGTTTAGTTTAGTTTATAGTTTAGTTTAGTTTAGTTTATAGTTTAGTTTATAGTTTAGTTTATAGTTTAGTTTAGATTAGTGTAGTTTAGTTTGGTTTAATTTATTTTAGTTTAGTTTAGTTTAGTTTCGTTTAGCTTAGGTTATGTTATATTAGGTTAGCTTAGGTTAGCTTAGTTTACCCTGGTTTAGTTTAGGTTAGGTAAGGTTAGAATAGGTTAGTTAAGTTTAGTTTAGTTTAGTTTAGTTTAGCTTATAGTTTAGTTTAGATTATAGTTTAATTTATAGTTTAGTTTAGTTTAGTTTAATTTAGTTTAACTTTCTTTACTTTCCTTTAGTTTACTTTAATTTAGGAGTTAGGTTAGGTTTGTTTAGTTTAGTTTAGGTTAGGTTAGGTTAGGTTACGTTAGGTTAGGTTAGGTTAGGTTAAGTTAGGTTAGTTTAGAATAGTTTAGTTTAGTATAATTTAGTTTATAGTTTAGTTTAGTTTAGTTTATAGTTTAATTTACTTCAGTTTAGTTTAATTTACATTAGTTTAGTTTAGTTTAGTTAAGTTTAGTTTATAGTTTAGTTTATAGTTTGGTTTGCAGTTTAGTTTAGTTTAGTTAAGGTTATGTTATGTTAGGTTCGTTTAGTTTAATTTAGTTTAGATTAGGTCAGGTTATATTAGGTTAGGTTAGGGTAGTTTAGTTTAGTTTAGCTGAATTTAGTTTAGTTTAGTTCAGTTTAGGTTACGTTAGGTTAGGTTAGTTTAGTTTAGGTTAGGTTAGGTTAGGTTAGGTTAGGTAATTTAGTTTAGTTAAGTTTATTTTAGTTTAGTCTGGTTCATAGTTCAGTTTAGATTAGTTTTGTTTAATTTAGTTTAGTTTATAGTTTAGTTCAGTTTAGGTTAGTTTAGTTGAGTTTAGTTTAGTTTAGGTTAGGTAAGGTTAGGTTAGTTTAGTTTAGTTTGGGTTGGGTTATGTTAGATTAGGTTAGGTTAGGTTATTTTGGTTTAGTTTGGTCTAGTTAAATTTAGTTTAGTTATACTTTAGTTTAGTTTAGTTTATAGTTTAGTTTAGTTTTGTTAACAGTTTAGTTTAGTTTAGTTTAGTTTATTTTGGGTAGGTTATGCTAGGTTAGGTTAGTTTAGTTTAGTTTAGGATAGGTTAGGTTAGGTTAGGTTAGTTTAGTTTAGTTGAGTTTAGTTTAGTTTAGGTTAGCTTAAGTAAGGTTAGGTTAGGTTAGGTTAGTATAGTTTAGTCTAGTTCATGTTAGGTTAGGTTAGTTTAGTTTAGTGTAGTTTTGTTTATAGTTTAGTTTAGTTTAGTTTATAGTTTAGTTTACAGTTTAGTTTATAGTTTAGTTTACAGTTTAGTTTATTTTATTATATAGTTTAATTTATTTTAGTTTAGTTTAATTAGGATTAGTTTAATTTAGGTTAATTTAGTTTAGTTTAGTTTAAGTTAGGTTAGGTTAGGTTAGGTTAAGTTAGTTCAGTTTAGTATAGTTTAGTTTAGTTTAGATTAGGTTAGAGTAGTTTAGTTTAGTTTAATTTAGGTTAGATTAGGTTAGGTTAGTGTAGTTTAGTTTAGTTTAGTTTAGTTGAATTTAGTTTAGTTTAGTTTAGTTTAGGGTAGGTTAGGTTGGTTTAGTTTAGTATATGTTAGGTTCAGTTAGTTTAGGTTAGTTTAGTTTAGTTTATAGTTTAGTTTAGTTTAGTTTATTGTTTAGTTTATATTTTAGTTTATATTTTAGTTTATAGTTTAGTTTAGTTTAGCGCAGTTTAGTTTGGTTTAGTTTTTTTTAGTTGAGTTTTGTTTAGTTTCGTTTAGGTCAGGTTATGTTAGATTAGGTTAGGTTAGGTAAGATAAGCTTAGTTTAGTGTATTTAGGTTAGGTTAGGTTAGGTTAGTTAAGATTAGTTTAGTTTGGTTTAGTTATGTTTAGTTTAGTTTATAATTTAGTTCAGTTTAGTTTATAGCTTAGTTGATAGTTTAGTTTAGTTTACAGTTTAGTTTATCGTTTGGTTTGTAGTTTAGTTTATAGTTTTGTTTAGTTTAGTGCAGTTTATTTTGGTTAGTTTAGTATAGTTTCGTTTACGTTCGGTTATGTTATATTAGATTAGGTTGGGTTAGCTTACTTTAGTTTAGTTTAGTTTAGTTTAGGTTAAGATATGTTAGGTTCGTTTAGTTTCATTTAGTTTAGATTAGGTTAGGTTAGGTTAGGGTAGTTTAGTTTAGCATAGTTGAATTTAGTTTAGTTTAGTTCAGGTTAGGTTACGTTAGGTTACTTTAGTTTAGTTTAGGTTAGGTTAGGTTAGGTTAGTTTAGTTTAATTAAGTTTATTTTAGTTTAGTTTAGTATATAGTTCAGTTTAATTTAGTTTTGTTTCATTTAGTTTTTTTTATAGTTTAGTTTGCAGTTTAGTATAGCTAAGTTCAGTTTAATTTAGTTTTGCTAAGTTTAGTTTAGTTTAGTTTAGTTTAGTTTATAGTTTAATTTATAATTTAGTTTTGTTTAGTTTAGTTTAATTTAGTTTAGGTTAGGTTAGGTTAGGTTAGTTTAATTTAGTTGAGTTTAATTTAGTTTAATTTAGTTTATATTTTAATTTATAGTTTAGTTTAGTTTACTTTATAGTTTAGTTTAGTTAATTTATAGTTTAATTTAGTTTAGTTTAGTTTAGTTTAATTTAGTTTCGTTCAGTTTACAGTTTTGTTTATAGTTTAGCTTAGTTTAGTTTAGTTTAGTTTAGTTCAGGTTAAGATATGTTTGGTTAGCTTAGTTTAGTTTAGTTTAGTTAAGGTTCGGTTAGGTTAATTTAGTTTAATTGAGTTTAGTTTAGTTTATATTAGGTTAAGTAAGATTAGGTTAGGTTAGTTTAGGTTAGTTTAGTTTTGTTTATAGTTTAGTTTAGTTTAGTTTATAGTTTAGTTTATATATTAGTTAGTTTAGTTTAATGTTTAATTTAGTTCAGTTTAGTTTAGTTCAGTTTAGTTTAATTTAGGTTAATTTAGTTTAGTTTAGTTTAGTTTAGGTTAGGTTAAGTTAGGTTAGGTTAGGTTAGTTTAGTTTAGAATGGTTTAGTTTAGTTTAAAATATAGAATCTTTAGTTTATAGTTTAGTTCATAGTTTTCTTTAGATTAGTTTAGTTTAGGTTAGGTTAGAGTAGTTTAGTTTAGTTTAGTTTAGGTTAGATTAGGTTAGGTTAGTGTAGTTTAGTTTAATTTAGTTTAGTTGAATTTAATTTAGTTTAGTTTAGTTTAGTTTAGGTTAGGTTATGTTTGTTTAGGTTACATAAGTTTAGGTTAGTGTAGTTTCGTATAGTTTAGTTTAGTTTGTAGTTTAGTATAGTTTAGTGTAGTTTAGTTTGGTTTAGTAACTGTTAGGTTAGGTTAGTTCAGTTTCGTTTAGGTTAGGTAATGTTAGATTAGGTTAGGTTAGGTTAGCTTAGTTTAGTTTAGTTTAGTTTCGGTTAGGTTGGATTAGGTTAGGTTACTTAAGTTTAGTTTAGTTTAGTTTAGTTAAGTATAATTTAGTTTATAGTTTAGTTCAGTTTAGTTTATAGCTTAGTTTATAGCTTAGTTTAGTTCATAGTTTAATTTATATTTAAGTTTAGTTTAATTTAATTTAGTTTAGCTTAGTTTAGTTTAGTTTAGTTTAGGGTAGGTTATGTTAGGTTAGGTTAGGTTAGTATAGTTTATAGTTTAATTTATAGTTTACCTTAGTTTATAGTTTAGTTTATAATAGTTTATTTTAGTTTAGTTTAGGTTAGGTTAGGATAGTTTAGTTTAGTTTAGTTTAAGTTAGGTTAGGCTAGGTTATGTTATGTTAGGTTAGTTTAGATTAGTTTAGTTTAGTTTAGTTTATAGTTTAGTTTACTTTAGTTTATTATTTAATTTAGTTTAGTTTAGTTTATAGTTTCGTTTATTATTTAGTTTGGTTTAATTTAGTTTGATTTAGTTTACCTTAGATTAGTTGAGTTAGTTTTAGGTTAGGTTAGGTTAGGTTAGGTAAGGTTAGTTTAGTTTAGTTTAGTTTAATTTAGTTTAGTTTAGTTTATAGTTTAGTTTAATTTAGTTTATAGTTCAATTTATTGTTTAGTTTAGTTTATAGTTTAGTTTATCGTTTAGTTTAGTTTAGTTTAGTATAGTTTATTTTAGTTTAGGTTAGAGTAGGTTAGTTTAGATTAGTTTAGTTTAGTGTAGTTTAGGTTTGGTTAAGTTAGGTTATTTTGTTTAGTTTAGTTTAGTTTAGTTTAGTTTATAGTTTAGTTTATAGTTTAGTTTAGATTAGTGTAGTTTAGTTTGGTTTAGTTTATTTTATTTTAGTTTAGTTTAGTTTCGTTTAGCTTAGGTTATGTTATATTAGGTTAGCTTAGGTTTGCTTAGTTTACCCTAGTTTAGTTTAGGTTAGGTAAGGTTAGAATAGGTTAGTTAAATTTAGTTTATTTTGTTTAGTTTAGTTAGGTTTAGTTTAGTTTATAGTTTAGTTTAGTTTAGTTTATAGTTTAGTTTAGATTATAATTTAATTTATAGTTTAGTTTAGTTTAGTTTAGTTTAGTTTAATTTAGTTTAGCTTTCTTTAGTTTCTTTTAGATTACTTTAGTTTAGGATATGTTAGGTTAGGTTAGTTTAGTTTAGTTTAGTTTAATTTAGGTTAATTTAGTTTAGTTTAGTTTAGTTTAGGTTAGGTTAGGTTAGGTTGGTTTAGTTTAGTATAATTGAGTTTAGTTTAAAATAGTGTATCTTTAGTTTATAGTTTAGTTCATAGTTTTGTTTAGATTAGTTTAGTGTAGGTTAGGTTAGAGTAGTTTAGTTTAGTTTAGTTTAGTTTAGGTTAGAATAGGTTAGATCAGTGTAGTTTAATTTAGTTTAGTTTAGTTGAATTTAATTTAGTTTTGTTTAGTTTAGTTTAGGTTAGGTTATTTTAGTTTAGTTTAGTATAGGTTAGGTTAATTGAGGTTATCTTAGTTTAGTTTATAGTTTAGTTTAATTTAGTTTATAGTGTAGTTTATACTTTAGTTGATATTTTAGTTTATAGTTTAGTTTAGTTTATAATATTTTAGTTTAGGTTAGGTTAGTTAAGTTTAGTTTAGTCTATAGTTTAGTTCAGTTTAGTTTAGAGCTTAGTTTATAGTTTAGTTTAGTTTAGTTTAGTTTAATTGAGTTTAGCTTACTTTAGTTTACAATTTAGTTTACTTTAGTTTGTTATTTAATTTAGTTATGTTTAGTTTATAGTTTCGTTTATAGTTTAGTTTGGTTTAGTTTAGTTTAATTTAGTTAAGCTTAGATTAGTTTAGTTTGTTTTAGGTTAGGTAATGTTAGGTGAGGTTAGTATAATTTAGATGAGTTTAATTTAGTTTAGTATAGTTTATACCTTAGTTTAGTTTACTTTAGTTTATAGTTCAATTTATAGTTTAGTTTAATTTATAGTTTAGTTTATAGTTTTGTTTATAGTTTAGTTTAGTTTACTTTATAGTTTAATTTAGTTTAGTTTAGTTTAATTTAGGTTAGGTTAGTTTAGTTTAGTTTAGTTTAGGTTAGGTTAGGTTACGTTAGGTTAATTTAGTTTAGTATAGTTTGGTTTATTTTAGTTTAGTTTATAGTTTAGTTTTCAGATTTATTTAGTTTAGTTTAGTTTGGTTTTTGGTTTAGTTTAGTTTAGTTTACAGTTTAGTTTATTCTTTAGTTTATAGTTTAGTTTATAGTTTAGTTTAGTTCAGTTTATAATTCATTTTATAAATTAGTTTAGATTATAGTTTAATTTATAGTTTAGTTTTGTTTTGTATAATTTAGTTTAGCTTTATTTAGTTTCGTTTAGTTTACTTTAGTTTAGTGTATGCTTAAGTTAGGTTAGGTTAGTTTAGTTTAGTTTAGTTTAGGTTAGGTTACCTTATGTTAGGTTAGGTTAGGTTAGGTTAAGTTAAGTTAGGTTAGGTTAGTTTAGAATAATTTAGTTTAGTATAATTTAGTTTACAGTTTAGTTAAGTTTAGTTTATAGTTTAATTTAGTTTAGTTTAGTTTAGTTAATTTTAGTTTATAGTTTAGTTTATAGTTTAGTTTGTAGTTTACTTTAGTTTAGTTTAGTTTAGGTTAAGTTATGCTAGGTTCGTTTAGTTTAGTTTAGATTAGGTTAGGTTAGGTTAGGTTAGGTTAGGGTAGTTTAGTTTACTTTAGTTGAATTTAGTTTAGTTTAGTTCAGTATAGGTTACATTAGGTTAGGTTACTTTGTTTTAGTTTAGGTTAGCTTATGTTAGATTAGGTTAGGTTAGCTTGGTTTAGTTGAGTTTAGTTAAGTTTAGTATATTTTATACTTTAGTTTAGTTTATTTAGCTAATAGTGTAGTTTAGTTTAGTTTATACTTTAGTTTATAGTTTAGTATAGTTTGTTTAGTTTAATTTTGGTTTAGTTTAGTTCAGTATAGGTTACATTAGGTTAGGTTACTTTGTTTTAGTTTAGGGTAGGTTATGTTAGGTTAGGTTAGTTTAGTTTAGTTTAGTTTAGGTTAGGTTAGGTTAGGTTAGTTTAGTTTAGTTGAGTTTAATTTAGTTTAGTTTAGTTTATAGTTTATTATAGTTTAGTTTATAGTTTAGTTTACTTTAGGTTAGATTAGGTTATGTTAAGTAAGGTTAGGTTATGTTAGGTTAGTTTAGTTTAGTTTAGTTTATGTTAGGTTAGGTTAGTT
Organism: Metallyticus violacea; assembly: GCA_030762175.1. Taxonomy (NCBI): domain Eukaryota; kingdom Metazoa; phylum Arthropoda; class Insecta; order Mantodea; family Metallyticidae; genus Metallyticus; species Metallyticus violacea. The sequence continues at coordinate 96,120,794 of CM060835.1, read as the reverse complement.
TAGTTTTGTTTAGTTATGTTTATAGTTTAGTTTAGTTTAGTTTATAGTTTAGTTTATAGTTTAGTTTAATTTAGTTTAGTTTAGTTTAGTTTAATTTAGGTCAATTTAGTTTACTTAATTTAGTTTAGGTTAGGTTAGGTTAGTTTAGTTTAGTATAGTTAAGTTTAGTATAAAATATATTATCTTTAGTCTATAGTATAGTTCATAGTTTTGTTTAGTTTAGTTTAGTTTAGGTTAGGTTAGAGTAGTTTAGTTAGTTTAGTTTAGTTTAGGTTAGATTAAGTTAGGTTAGTGTAGTTTAGTTTAGTTTAGTTTAGTTGAATTTAATTTAGTTTATTTAGTTTAGCTTAGTATAGGTTAGGTTATGTTAGGTTAGGTTAGTTTAGTTTAGTTTATGTTGGGTTATGTTAGATTAGATTAGGTTAGGATAGTTTGGTTTAGTTTAGTTTATACTTTAGTTTAGTTTAGTTTAGTTTATAGTTTAGTTTAGTTTTGTTTATAGTTTAGTTTATAGTTAAGTATAGTTTAGTTTAGTTTCATTTAGTTTAGGTAAGTTTAGTTAAGTTTAGTTGGTTTAGTTTAGTTTTGGGTAGGTTATGTTAGGTTAGGTTAGGTTAGTTTAGTTTAGTTTTGGTTTGGTTAGGTTAGGTTAGGTTAGTTTAGTTTAGTTGAGTTTAGTTTAGTTTAAATTAAGTTAAGTAAGATTAGGTTAGGTTAGGTTAGGTTAGGTTAGTTTAGTTTTGTTTTGGTTTAGTTTAGTTTAGTTTAGTTTAATTTAGGTTAATTTAGTTTAGTTTAGTTTAGGTTAGATTAAGTTAGGTTAGGTTAGGTTAGTTTAGTTTAGTATAGTTTAGTTTATTTTAAAATATAGTATCTTTAGTTTATAGTTTAGTTCATAATTTTCTTTAGATTAGATTAGTTTTGGTTAGGTTAGAGTACTTTAGTTTAGTTTAGTTTAGTTTAGTTTAGGTTAGATTAGGTTAGGTTAGTGTAGTTTAGTTTAATTTAATTTACTTAAATTTAATTTAGTTTAGTTTAGTTTAGTTTAGGTTAGGTTAGCTTTGTTTAGGTTAGATTAGGTTAGGTTAGTGTAGTTTAGTTTAGTTTAGTTTATAGTTTAGTTTAGTTTAGTGTAGTTTAGTTTGGTTAAGTTTTGTTTAGTTTAGTTTAGTTCAGTATCGTTTACGTTAGGTTACGTTAGATTATGTTAGGTTACGTTAGCTTATTTTAGTTTAGTTTAGTTTCGGTTAGGTAAGGTTAGGTTAGTTAAGTTTAGTTTAGTTTATAGTTTAGTTCAGTTTAGTTTATAGCTTAGTTTATAGCTTAGTTTAGTTCATAGTTTAATTTATATTTAAGTTTTGTTTAGTTTAATTTAGTTTAGGTGAGTTTCGTTTAGTTTAGTTTATTTTAGGGTAGCTTACGTTAGGTTAGGTTAGGTTAGTATAGTTTATAGTTTAATTTATAGTTTAATTTAGTTTATAGTTTAGTTTAGTTTAGTTTATAATAGTTTAGTTTAGTTTAGTTTAGGTTAGGATAGATGAGTTTAGTTTAGTTTAGGTTAGGTTAGGCTCGGTTAAATTATGTTAGGTTAGTTTATATTAGTTTAGTATAGTTTAGTTTATAGTTTAGTTTACTTTAGTTTATTATTTAATTTAGTTTAGTTTAGTTTATAGTTTAGTTTATAGTTTAGTTTGATTTAGTTTAGTTTAATTTAGTTTATCTTAGATAAGTTTAGTTTAGTTAAGTTTATAGTTCAAATTATAGTTTAGTTTAGTTAGGTTACGTTAGATTATGTTAGGTTACGTTAGTTTAGTTTAGTTTAGTTTAGTTTATAGTTTAGTTTAGTTTAGTTTATAGTTTAGTTTATAGTTTAGTTTATAGTTTAGTTTAGATTAGTGTAGTTTAGTTTGGTTTAATTTATTTTAGTTTAGTTTAGTTTAGTTTCGTTTAGCTTAGGTTATGTTATATTAGGTTAGCTTAGGTTAGCTTAGTTTACCCTGGTTTAGTTTAGGTTAGGTAAGGTTAGAATAGGTTAGTTAAGTTTAGTTTAGTTTAGTTTAGTTTAGCTTATAGTTTAGTTTAGATTATAGTTTAATTTATAGTTTAGTTTAGTTTAGTTTAATTTAGTTTAACTTTCTTTACTTTCCTTTAGTTTACTTTAATTTAGGATATGTTAGGTTAGGTTAGGTTAGGTTAGGCTTGTTTAGTTTAGTTTAGGTTAGGTTAGGTTAGGTTACGTTAGGTTAGGTTAGGTTAGGTTAAGTTAGGTTAGTTTAGAATAGTTTAGTTTAGTATAATTTAGTTTATAGTTTAGTTTAGTTTAGTTTATAGTTTAATTTACTTCAGTTTAGTTTAATTTACATTAGTTTAGTTTAATTTAGTTTAGTTTAGTTTAGTTAAGTTTAGTTTATAGTTTAGTTTATAGTTTGGTTTGCAGTTTAGTTTAGTTTAGTTAAGGTTATGTTATGTTAGGTTCGTTTAGTTTAATTTAGTTTAGATTAGGTCAGGTTATATTAGGTTAGGTTAGGGTAGTTTAGTTTAGTTTAGCTGAATTTAGTTTAGTTTAGTTCAGTTTAGGTTACGTTAGGTTAGGTTAGTTTAGTTTAGGTTAGGTTAGGTTAGGTTAGGTTAATTTAGTTTAGTTAAGTTTATTTTAGTTTAGTCTGGTTCATAGTTCAGTTTAGATTAGTTTTGTTTAATTTAGTTTAGTTTATAGTTTAGTTCAGTTTAGGTTAGTTTAGTTGAGTTTAGTTTAGTTTAGTTTAGGTTAGGTAAGGTTAGGTTAGTTTAGTTTAGTTTGGGTTGGGTTATGTTAGATTAGGTTAGGTTACGTTAGGTTAGGTTAGGTTAGGTTAAGTTAGGTTAGTTTAGAATAGTTTAGTTTAGTATAATTTAGTTTATAGTTTAGTTTAGTTTAGTTTATAGTTTAATTTACTTCAGTTTAGTTTAATTTACATTAGTTTAGTTTAATTTAGTTTAGTTTAGTTTAGTTAAGTTTAGTTTATAGTTTAGTTTATAGTTTGGTTTGCAGTTTAGTTTAGTTTAGTTAAGGTTATGTTATGTTAGGTTCGTTTAGTTTAATTTAGTTTAGATTAGGTCAGGTTATATTAGGTTAGGTTAGGGTAGTTTAGTTTAGTTTAGCTGAATTTAGTTTAGTTTAGTTCAGTTTAGGTTACGTTAGGTTAGGTTAGTTTAGTTTAGGTTAGGTTAGGTTAGGTTAGGTTAATTTAGTTTAGTTAAGTTTATTTTAGTTTAGTCTGGTTCATAGTTCAGTTTAGATTAGTTTTGTTTAATTTAGTTTAGTTTATAGTTTAGTTCAGTTTAGGTTAGTTTAGTTGAGTTTAGTTTAGTTTAGTTTAGGTTAGGTAAGGTTAGGTTAGTTTAGTTTAGTTTGGGTTGGGTTATGTTAGATTAGGTTAGGTTAGGTTATTTTGGTTTAGTTTGGTCTAGTTAAATTTAGTTTAGTTATACTTTAGTTTAGTTTAGTTTAGTTTATAGTTTAGTTTAGTTTTGTTAACAGTTTAGTTTAGTTTAGTTTATTTTGGGTAGGTTATGCTAGGTTAGGTTAGTTTAGTTTAGTTTAGGATAGGTTAGGTTAGGTTAGGTTAGTTTAGTTTAGTTGAGTTTAGTTTAGTTTAGGTTAGCTTAAGTAAGGTTAGGTTAGGTTAGGTTAGTATAGTTTAGTCTAGTTCATGTTAGGTTAGGTTAGTTTAGTTTAGTGTAGTTTTGTTTACAGTTTAGTGTAGTTTAGTTTATAGTTTAGTTTACAGTTTAGTTTATAGTTTAGTTTACAGTTTAGTTTATTTTATTATATAGTTTAATTTATTTTAGTTTAGTTTAATTAGGATTAGTTTAATTTAGGTTAATTTAGTTTAGTTTAGTTTAGGTTAGGTTAGGTTAGGTTAGGTTAAGTTAGTTCAGTTTAGTATAGTTTAGTTTAGTTTATATTAGGTTAGAGTAGTTTAGTTTAGTTTAATTTAGGTTAGATTAGGTTAGGTTAGTGTAGTTTAGTTTAGTTTAGTTTAGTTGAATTTAGTTTAGTTTAGTTTAGTTTAGGGTAGGTTAGGTTGGTTTAGTTTAGTATATGTTAGGTTCAGTTAGTTTAGGTTAGTTTAGTTTAGTTTATAGTTTAGTTTAGTTTAGTTTATTGTTTAGTTTATATTTTAGTTTATATTTTAGTTTATAGTTTAGTTTAGTTTAGCGCAGTTTAGTTTGGTTTAGTTTTTTTTAGTTGAGTTTTGTTTAGTTTCGTTTAGGTCAGGTTATGTTAGATTAGGTTAGGTTAGGTAAGATAAGCTTAGTTTAGTGTATTTAGGTTAGGTTAGGTTAGGTTAGGTTAGTTAAGATTAGTTTAGTTTGGTTTAGTTATGTTTAGTTTAGTTTATAATTTAGTTCAGTTTAGTTTATAGCTTAGTTGATAGTTTAGTTTAGTTTACAGTTTAGTTTATCGTTTGGTTTGTAGTTTAGTTTATAGTTTTGTTTAGTTTAGTGCAGTTTATTTTGGTTAGTTTAGTATAGTTTCGTTTACGTTCGGTTATGTTATATTAGATTAGGTTGGGTTAGCTTACTTTAGTTTAGTTTAGTTTAGTTTAGGTTAAGATATGTTAGGTTCGTTTAGTTTCATTTAGTTTAGATTAGGTTAGGTTAGGTTGGGGTAGTTTAGTTTAGCATAGTTGAATTTAGTTTAGTTTAGTTCAGGTTAGGTTACGTTAGGTTACTTTAGTTTAGTTTAGGTTAGGTTAGGTTAGGTTAGTTTAGTTTAATTAAGTTTATTTTAGTTTAGTTTAGTATATAGTTCAGTTTAATTTAGTTTTGTTTCATTTAGTTTAGTTTATAGTTTAGTTCAGTTTAGGTTAGTTTAGTTGAGTTTAGTTTAGTTTAGTTTAGTTTACTTTAGTTTAGGTTTGGTTAGTTTAGTTCAGTTGAGTTTAGTTTAGTTTTGGATAGGTTAAGTAAGGTTAGGTTAGGTTAGGTTAGGTTAGTTTAGTTTAGTCTAGTTTATGTTAGGTTAGGTTAGTTTAGTTTAGTTTAGTTTTGTTTAATTTAGGTTAATTTAGTTTAGTTTAGTTTAGTTTAGGTTAAGTTAGTTTAGGTTACGTTAATTTAGGTAAGGTTAAGTTAGTTCAGTTTAGTATAGTTTAGTTTAGTGTAAAATATAGTATCTTTAGTTTATAGTTTAGTTCATAGCTTTGTTTAGTTTAGTTTAGTTAGGTTAGAGTAGTTTAGTTTAGTTTAGTTTAGGTTAGATTAGGTTAGGTTAGTGTTGTTTAGTTTAGTTTAGTTTAGTTGAATTTAGTTTAGTTTAGTTTAGTTTAGGGTAGGTTAGGTTGGTTTAGTTTAGTATAGTTTAGGTTCAGTTAGGTTAGGTTAGTTTAGTTTAGTTTAGTTTATAGTTTAGTTTAGATTAGTTTATAGTTTAGTTTAGTTTATAGTTTAGTTTAATTTATAGTTTAGTTCATAGCTTTGTTTAGTTTAGTTTAGTTAGGTTAGAGTAGTTTAGTTTAGTTTAGTTTAGTTTAGGTTAGATTAGGTTAGGTTAGTGTTGTTTAGTTTAGTTTAGTTTAGTTGAATTTAGTTTAGTTTAGTTTAGTTTAGGGTAGGTTAGGTTGTTTTAGTTTAGTATAGTTTAGGTTCAGTTAGGTTAGGTTAGTTTAGTTTAGTTTAGTTTATAGTTTGGTTTAGTTTATTTTAGTTTAGTTTAGTTTAGTTTCCTTTAGCTTAGGTTATGTTACGTTAGGTTAGCTTAGGTTAGCTTACTTTACTCTAGTTTAGTTTAGGTTAGGTTAGGTAAAAATAGGTTAGTTAAGTTTAGTTTAGTTTAGTTTAGTTAGGTTTAGTTTAGTTTATAGTTTAGTTGAGTTTAGTTTATAGTTTAGTTTAGTTTAGTTTAGTTTAATTTAGTTTAGCTTTCTTTTTTCGGTTAGAGTACTTTAGTTTAGGGTATGTTATATTAGGTTAGCTTGGTTAGTTTAGTTTAGTTTACGTTAGGTTAGGTTACCTTAGGTTAGGTTAGGTTAGGTTAGGTTAAGTTAGGTTAGTTTAGAATAATTTAGTTTAGTGTAATTTAGTTTATAGTTTAGTTTAGTGTAGTTTATAGTTTAATTTAGTTTAGTTTATTTTAGTTTACGTTAGGTTAGGTTAGGTAAGTTTAATTTAGTTTAGTTTAGTTTAGTTAAGTTTATTTTATAGTTTAGTTTATAGTTTAGTTTGTAGATTTATTTTAGTTTAGTTTAGTTTAGGTTAAGTTATGTTAGGTTCATTTAGTTTCATTTAGTTTAGATTAGGTTAGGTTAGGTTAGGTTAGGGTAGTTCAGTTTAGTTTAGTTGAATTTAGTTTAGTTTAGTTCAGTTTAGGTTAGTTTAGTTTAGGTTAGGTTAGGTTAGTTTAGTTTAGTTAAGTTTAGTTTATAGTTCAGTTTAGTTTAGTTTTGTTTAATTTAGTTTAGTTTATAGTTTAGTTGAGTTTAGGTTAGTTTAGTTGAGTTTAGTTTAGTTTAGTTTAGGTTAGGTTAGGTTAGGTATTTTAGTTTACTTTAGGTTGGGTTATGTTATATTAGGTTAGGTTAGGTTAGTTTGGTTTAGTTTAGTCTAGTTAAGTTTAGTTTAGTTATACTTTAGTATAGTTTAGTTTAGTTTTGTTTATAGTTTAATTTGTAGTATAGTTTAGTTAATTTAATTTAATTTAGTTTAGCTAAGTTTAGTTTAGTTTAGTTTAGTTTTGGGTAGGTTATGTTAGGTTAGCTTAGGTTAGTTTAGATTTCTTTAGGTTAGGTTAGGTTAGGTTAGGATAGTTTAGTTTAGTTTAGTGTAGTTTTGCTTAGGTTAAGTAAGGTTTGGTTAGTTTAGGTTAGGTTAGGTTAGTTTACTTTGCTTTAGTTTATGTTAGGTTAGGTTAGTTTAGTTTAGTTTAGTTTTGTTTATAGTTTAGTTTAGTTTAGTTTAGTTTAGTTTATAGTTTAGTTTATAGTTTAGTTTAGTTTAATATATAGTTTAATTTAGTTTAGTTTAGTTTAGTTTAATTTAGATTAATTTTTTTTAGTTTAGTTTAGTTTAGGTTAGGTTAGGTTAGGTTAGTTTAGTTTAGTATAGTTTAGTTTAGTTTAAAATATAGTATCTTTAGTTTATAGTTTAGTTCATAGTTTTTTTAGTTTAGTTTAGTTTAGTTTAGGTTAGGTTAGAGTAGTTTAGTTTAGTTTAGTTTAGTTTAATTTAGATTAGGTTAGGTTAGGTTAGTGTAGTTTAATTTAGTTTAGTTGAATTTAATTTAGTTTAGCATAGTTTAGTTTAGGTTCGGTTAGGTTAGATAATTTAGCATAGCTTAGGTTAAGTTAGGTTAGGTTAGTTTAGTTTAGGTTAGGTTAGGTTAATTTAGTTTAGTATAGTTTGGTTTATTTTAGTTTAGTTTGTAGTTTAGTTTAGTTTGGTTTATAGTTTAGTTTACAGTTTTGTATAGTTTAGTTTAGTTTGGGTTAGGTTAGGTTACGTTAGTTTAGTTTAGTTTATAGTTTAGTTTAGTTTAGTTTACAGTTTAGTTTATCCTTTAGTGTATAGTTTAGTTTATAGTTTAGTTTAATTTACTTTAGTTTAGTTTGGTTTAGTTTAGTTTGGTTTAGTTTAGTTTTGTTTAGTTTCGTTTAGGTTAGGTTAGTTAGATTAGGTTAGGTTAGATTAGCTTAGTTTAGGTTAGGTTGGGTTAGGTTAGGTTAGTTTTTTTTATTTGAGTTTAATTTAGTTTAGTTTAGTTTATAGTTTAGTTTGGTTTAGTTTAGTTTATAGTTTAATTTATAGTTTAGTTTAGTTTAGTTTATAGCTTAGTTTACAGTTTAGTTTAGTTTAGTTTAGTATAGTATAGTTTAGTTTCGTTTAGTTTAGTTTAGTTTAGTTTAGGTTAGAATAGGTTAGGTTAGTTAAGTTTAGTTTAGTTTAGGTTCTATTAGGTTGGGTTAAATTAGGTTAGATTAATTTAGATTAGTTTAGTTTATTTCAGTTTATAGTTTAGTTTACTTTAGTTTATAGTTTAATTTAGTTTACTTTAGGTTATTTTAATTTGGTTTAGTTTAGTTTAGTTTAGTTTAGATTAGTTAGGTTAGTTTAGTTTAGTATAGGTTAGGTTAGGTAAGTTTAATTCAGTTTAATTTAGTTTAGTTTATAGTTTAATTTATGGATTTGTTTATAGTTAATTAAGTCTAGTTTAGTTTAATTTAGTTTATAGTTTAATTTATAGTTTTGTTTATAGTTAATTAAGTCTAGTTTAGTTTAGTTTAGTTTAGTTTAGGTTCAATTATGTTAGGTTAGTTTAGTTTAGTTTAGTTTAAGTTAGGTAAGGTTGGGTTAGGTTAGTGTAGTTTAATTTAGTTTAGTTGAATTTAGTTTAGTTTAGTTTAGTTTAGGTTACGTTAGGTTAGTTTAGCTTAGTTTAGTTTAGTTTAGTTTAGGTGAGGTTAGGTTAGTTTAGTTTAGTTTAGTTTATAGTTTAGTTTATAGTTTAGTTTAGTGTAGTTTAGTTTTGTTTAGGTTAGGTTAGGTTAGGTTAGTTTAGTTTAGTTTAGGTTAGGTTATGTTAGATTAGGTTAGGTTAGGTTAGTTTCTTTTACTTTAGTCTAGTTAAGTATAGTTAAGTTTATACTTTAGTTTAGTTTAGTTATTTCATAGTTTAGTTTAGTTTTGTTTATAGTTTAGTTTTCAGTTTAGTATAGTTTAGTTTAATTAAATTTAGTTTAGGTTAAGTAAGATTAGGTTAGGTTAGCTTAGTTTAGTTTAGTTTATGTTAGGTTAGGTTAGCTTAGTTTAGTTTAGTTTTGTTTATAGTTTAGATTAGTTAGGTTTAATTTAGTTTATAGTTTAGTTTAGTTTAGTTTATAATTCAGTTTATAGTTTAGTTTAGATTATAGTTTACTTTATAGTTTAGTTTAGTTTAGTTTTTTGTAATTTAGTTTAGCTTTCTTTAGTTTCGTTTAGTTTACTTTAGTTTAGGGTATGTTTAAGTTAGGTTAGGTTAGGTTAGTTTAGTTTAGGTTAGGTTAGGTAAGGTTACCTTATGTTAGGTTAGGTTAGGTTAGGTTAAGTTAAGTTAAGTTAGGTTAGTTTAGAATAATTAATTTAGTATAATTTAGTTTATAGTTTAGTTTAATTTAGTTTATAGTTTAATTTAGTTTAGTTTAGTTTATTTTAGTTTAGTTTAGTTTAGGTTAGGTTAGGTAAGTTTAATTTAGTTTAGTTTAGTTTAGTTAAGTTTACTTTATAGGTTAGTTTACAGTTTAGTTTGTAGTTAAGTTTAGTTTAGTTTAGTTTAGGTTAAGTTATGTTAGGTTCGTTTAGTTTAGTTTAGATTAGGTTAGGTTAGGTTAGGTTAGGGTAGTTTACTTTAGTTTAGTTGAATTAAATTAGTTTAGTTCAGTTTATGTTAGATTAGGTTAGGTAACTTTATTTTAGTTTAGGTTAGGTTATGTTAGATTAGGTTAGGTTAGGTTAGTTTGGTTTAGTTTAGTTTAGTTAAGTTTAGAATATTTTATACTTTAGTTTAGTTTGGTTTAGTTAATAGTGGAGTTAAGTTTAGTTTATACTTTAGTTTATAGTTTAGTATAGTTTAGTTTAGTTTAATTTTGGTTTAGTTTAGTGTAGGTTATATTAGGTTAGGTTAGTTTAGTTCAGTTTAATTTAGATTAGGTTAGGTTAGTTTAGTTTAGTTGAGTTTAATTTAGTTTAGCTAAGTTTAGTTTAGTTTAGTTTAGTTTATAGTTTAATTTATAATTTAGTTTTGTTTAGTTTAGTTTAATTTAGTTTAGGTTAGGTTAGGTTAGGTTAGTTTAATTTAGTTGAGTTTAATTTAGTTTAATTTAGTTTATAGTTTAATTTATAGTTTAGTTTAGTTTACTTTATAGTTTAGTTTAGTTAATTTATAGTTTAATTTAGTTTAGTTTAGTTTAGTTTAATTTAGTTTCGTTCAGTTTATAGTTTTGTTTATAGTTTACCTTAGTTTAGTTTAGTTTAGTTTAGTTCAGGTTAAGATATGTTAGGTTAGTTTAGTTTAGTTTAGTTTAGTTAAGGTTCGGTTAGGTTAGGTTAGGTTAGGTTAATTTAGTTTAATTGAGTTTAGTTTAGTTTATATTAGGTTAAGTAAGATTAGGTTAGGTTAGTTTAGGTTAGTTTAGTTTTGTTTATAGTTTAGTTTAGTTTAGTTTATAGTTTAGTTTATATATTAGTTAGTTTAGTTTAATGTTTAATTTAGTTCAGTTTAGTTTAGTTCAGTTTAGTTTAATTTAGGTTAATTTAGTTTAGTTTAGTTTAGTTTAGGTTAGGTTAAGTTAGGTTAGGTTAGGTTAGTTTAGTTTAGAATGGTTTAGTTTAGTTTAAAATATAGTATCTTTAGTTTATAGTTTAGTTCATAGTTTTCTTTAGATTAGTTTAGTTTAGGTTAGGTTAGAGTAGTTTAGTTTAGTTTAGTTTAGGTTAGATTAGGTTAGGTTAGTGTAGTTTAGTTTAATTTAGTTTAGTTGAATTTAATTTAGTTTAGTTTAGTTTAGTTTAGGTTAGGTTATGTTTGTTTAGGTTAGATAGGTTTAGGTTATTGTAGTTTAGTATAGTTTAGTTTAGTTTGTAGTTTAGTATAGTTTAGTGTAGTTTAGTTTGGTTTAGTAACTGTTAGGTTAGGTTAGTTCAGTTTCGTTTAGGTTAGGTTATGTTAGATTAGGTTAGGTTAGGTTAGCTTAGTTTAGTTTAGTTTAGTTTCGGTTAGGTTGGATTAGGTTAGGTTACTTAAGTTTAGTTTAGTTTAGTTTAGTTAAGTATAATTTAGTTTATAGTTTAGTTCAGTTTAGTTTATAGCTTAGTTTATAGCTTAGTTTAGTTCATAGTTTAATTTATATTTAAGTTTAGTTTAGTTTAATTTAGTTTAGCTTAGTTTAGTTTAGTTTAGTTTAGGGTAGGTTATGTTAGGTTAGGTTAGGTTAGTATAGTTTATAGTTTAATTTATAGTTTACCTTAGTTTATAGTTTAGTTTATAATAGTTTATTTTAGTTTAGTTTAGGTTAGGTTAGGATAGTTTAGTTTAGTTTAGTTTAAGTTAAGTTAGGCTAGGTTAAGTTATGTTAGGTTAGTTGAGATTAGTTTAGTTTAGTTTATTTTATAGTTTAGTTTACTTTAGTTTATTATTTAATTTAGTTTAGTTTAGATTATAGTTTCGTTTATTATTTAGTTTGGTTTAATTTAGTTTAATTTAGTTTACCTTAGATTAGTTTAGTTAGTTTTAGGTTAGGTTAGGTTAGGTTAGGTAAGGTTAGTTTAGTTTAGTTTAGTTTAATTTAGTTTAGTTTAGTTTATAGTTTAGTTTAATTTAGTTTATAGTTCAATTTATTGTTTAGTTTAGTTTATAGTTTAGTTTATCTTTTAGTTTAGTTTAGTTTAGTTTAGTATAGTTTATTTTAGTTTAGGTTAGAGTAGGTTAGTTTAGATTAGTTTAGTTTAGTGCAGTTTAGGTTTGGTTAAGTTAGGTTATTTTGTTTAGTTTAGTTTAGTTTAGTTTAGTTTAGTTTATAGTTTAGTTTATAGTTTAGTTTAGATTAGTGTAGTTTAGTTTGGTTTAGTTTATTTTATTTTAGTTTAGTTTAGTTTCGTTTAGCTTAGGTTATGTTATATTAGGTTAGCTTAGGTTAGCTTAGTTTACCCTAGTTTAGTTTAGGTTAGGTAAGGTTAGAATAGGTTAGTTAAATTTAGTTTATTTTGTTTAGTATAGTTAGGTTTAGTTTATTTTATAGTTTAGTTTAGTTTAGTTTATAGTTTAGTTTAGATTATAATTTAATTTATAGTTTAGTTTAGTTTAGTTTAATTTAATTTAGTTTAGCTTTCTTTAGTTTCGTTTAGATTACTTTAGTTTAGGATATGTTAGGTTAGGTTAGTTTAGTTTAGTTTAGTTTAATTTAGGTTAATTTAGTTTAGTTTAGTTTAGTTTAGGTTAGGTTAGGTTAGGTTGGTTTAGTTTAGTATAATTGAGTTTAGTTTAAAATAGTGTATCTTTAGTTTATAGTTTAGTTCATAGTTTTGTTTAGTTTAGTTTAGTGTAGGTTAGGTTAGAGTAGTTTAGTTTGGTTTAGTTTAGTTTAGGTTAGAATAGGTTAGATCAGTGTAGTTTAATTTAGTTTAGTTTAGTTGAATTTAATTTAGTTTTGTTTAGTTTAGTTTAGGTTAGGTTATTTTAGTTTAGTTTAGTATAGGTTAGGTTAATTGAGGTTATCTTAGTTTAGTTTATAGTTTAGTTTAGTTTAGTTTATAGTGCAGTTTATACTTTAGTTTATATTTTAGTTTATAGTTTAGTTTAGTTTAGTGTAGATTAATTTGGTTTAGTTTTGTTTAGTTTAGTTTAAATTAGTTTATTTAGGTTAGGTTAGGTTAGATTAGGTTAGGTTAGGTAAGCTTAGTTTACCCTGGTTTAGTTTAGGTTAGGTAAGGTTAGAATAGGTTAGTTAAGTTTAGTTTAGTTTAGTTTAGTTTAGCTTATAGTTTAGTTTAGATTATAGTTTAATTTATAGTTTAGTTTAGTTTAGTTTAATTTAGTTTAACTTTCTTTACTTTCCTTTAGTTTACTTTAATTTAGGATATGTTAGGTTAGGTTAGGTTAGGTTAGGTTTGTTTAGTTTAGTTTAGGTTAGGTTAGGTTAGGTTACGTTAGGTTAGGTTAGGTTAGGTTAAGTTAGGTTAGTTTAGAATAGTTTAGTTTAGTATAATTTAGTTTATAGTTTAGTTTAGTTTAGTTTATAGTTTAATTTACTTCAGTTTAGTTTAATTTACATTAGTTTAGTTTAATTTAGTTTAGTTTAGTTTAGTTAAGTTTAGTTTATAGTTTAGTTTATAGTTTGGTTTGCAGTTTAGTTTAGTTTAGTTAAGGTTATGTTATGTTAGGTTCGTTTAGTTTAATTTAGTTTAGATTAGGTCAGGTTATATTAGGTTAGGTTAGGGTAGTTTAGTTTAGTTTAGCTGAATTTAGTTTAGTTTAGTTCAGTTTAGGTTACGTTAGGTTAGGTTAGTTTAGTTTAGGTTAGGTTAGGTTAGGTTAGGTTAATTTAGTTTAGTTAAGTTTATTTTAGTTTAGTCTGGTTCATAGTACAGTTTAGATTAGTTTTGTTTAATTTAGTTTAGTTTATAGTTTAGTTCAGTTTAGGTTAGTTTAGTTGAGTTTAGTTTAGTTTAGTTTAGGTTAGGTAAGGTTAGGTTAGTTTAGTTTAGTTTGGGTTGGGTTATGTTAGATTAGGTTAGGTTAGGTTATTTTGGTTTAGTTTGGTCTAGTTAAATTTAGTTTAGTTATACTTTAGTTTAGTTTAGTTTAGTTTATAGTTTAGTTTAGTTTTGTTAACAGTTTAGTTTAGTTTAGTTTAGTTTATTTTGGGTAGGTTATGCTAGGTTAGGTTAGTTTAGTTTAGTTTAGGATAGGTTAGGTTAGGTTAGGTTAGTTTAGTTTAGTTGAGTTTAGTTTAGTTTAGGTTAGCTTAAGTAAGGTTAGGTTAGGTTAGGTTAGTATAGTTTAGTCTAGTTCATGTTAGGTTAGGTTAGTTTAGTTTAGTGTAGTTTTGTTTATAGTTTAGTTTAGTTTAGTTTATAGTTTAGTTTACAGTTTAGTTTATAGTTTAGTTTACAGTTTAGTTTATTTTATTATATAGTTTAATTTATTTTAGTTTAGTTTAATTAGGATTAGTTTAATTTAGGTTAATTTAGTTTAGTTTAGTTTAGGTTAGGTTAGGTTAGGTTAGGTTAAGTTAGTTCAGTTTAGTATAGTTTAGTTTAGTTTATATTAGGTTAGAGTAGTTTAGTTTAGTTTAATTTAGGTTAGATTAGGTTAGGTTAGTGTAGTTTAGTTTAGTTTAGTTTAGTTGAATTTAGTTTAGTTTAGTTTAGTTTAGGGTAGGTTAGGTTGGTTTAGTTTAGTATATGTTAGGTTCAGTTAGTTTAGGTTAGTTTAGTTTAGTTTATAGTTTAGTTTAGTTTAGTTTATTGTTTAGTTTATATTTTAGTTTATATTTTAGTTTATAGTTTAGTTTAGTTTAGCGCAGTTTAGTTTGGTTTAGTTTTTTTTAGTTGAGTTTTGTTTAGTTTCGTTTAGGTCAGGTTATGTTAGATTAGGTTAGGTTAGGTAAGATAAGCTTAGTTTAGTGTATTTAGGTTAGGTTAGGTTAGGTTAGGTTAGTTAAGATTAGTTTAGTTTGGTTTAGTTATGTTTAGTTTAGTTTATAATTTAGTTCAGTTTAGTTTATAGCTTAGTTGATAGTTTAGTTTAGTTTACAGTTTAGTTTATCGTTTGGTTTGTAGTTTAGTTTATAGTTTTGTTTAGTTTAGTGCAGTTTATTTTGGTTAGTTTAGTATAGTTTCGTTTACGTTCGGTTATGTTATATTAGATTAGGTTGGGTTAGCTTACTTTAGTTTAGTTTAGTTTAGTTTAGGTTAAGATATGTTAGGTTCGTTTAGTTTCATTTAGTTTAGATTAGGTTAGGTTAGGTTGGGGTAGTTTAGTTTAGCATAGTTGAATTTAGTTTAGTTTAGTTCAGGTTAGGTTACGTTAGGTTACTTTAGTTTAGTTTAGGTTAGGTTAGGTTAGGTTAGTTTAGTTTAATTAAGTTTATTTTAGTTTAGTTTAGTATATAGTTCAGTTTAATTTAGTTTTGTTTCATTTAGTTTAGTTTATAGTTTAGTTCAGTTTAGGTTAGTTTAGTTGAGTTTAGTTTAGTTTAGTTTAGTTTACTTTAGTTTAGGTTTGGTTAGTTTAGTTCAGTTGAGTTTAGTTTAGTTTTGGATAGGTTAAGTAAGGTTAGGTTAGGTTAGGTTAGGTTAGTTTAGTTTAGTCTAGTTTATGTTAGGTTAGGTTAGTTTAGTTTAGTTTAGTTTTGTTTAATTTAGGTTAATTTAGTTTAGTTTAGTTTAGTTTAGGTTAAGTTAGTTTAGGTTACGTTAATTTAGGTAAGGTTAAGTTAGTTCAGTTTAGTATAGTTTAGTTTAGTGTAAAATATAGTATCTTTAGTTTATAGTTTAGTTCATAGCTTTGTTTAGTTTAGTTTAGTTAGGTTAGAGTAGTTTAGTTTAGTTTAGTTTAGGTTAGATTAGGTTAGGTTAGTGTTGTTTAGTTTAGTTTAGTTTAGTTGAATTTAGTTTAGTTTAGTTTAGTTTAGGGTAGGTTAGGTTGGTTTAGTTTAGTATAGTTTAGGTTCAGTTAGGTTAGGTTAGTTTAGTTTAGTTTAGTTTATAGTTTAGTTTAGATTAGTTTATAGTTTAGTTTAGTTTATAGTTTAGTTTAATTTATAGTTTAGTTCATAGCTTTGTTTAGTTTAGTTTAGTTAGGTTAGAGTAGTTTAGTTTAGTTTAGTTTAGTTTAGGTTAGATTAGGTTAGGTTAGTGTTGTTTAGTTTAGTTTAGTTTAGTTGAATTTAGTTTAGTTTAGTTTAGTTTAGGGTAGGTTAGGTTGTTTTAGTTTAGTATAGTTTAGGTTCAGTTAGGTTAGGTTAGTTTAGTTTAGTTTAGTTTATAGTTTGGTTTAGTTTATTTTAGTTTAGTTTAGTTTAGTTTCCTTTAGCTTAGGTTATGTTACGTTAGGTTAGCTTAGGTTAGCTTACTTTACTCTAGTTTAGTTTAGGTTAGGTTAGGTAAAAATAGGTTAGTTAAGTTTAGTTTAGTTTAGTTTAGTTAGGTTTAGTTTAGTTTATAGTTTAGTTGAGTTTAGTTTATAGTTTAGTTTAGTTTAGTTTAGTTTAATTTAGTTTAGCTTTCTTTTTTCGGTTAGAGTACTTTAGTTTAGGGTATGTTATATTAGGTTAGCTTGGTTAGTTTAGTTTAGTTTACGTTAGGTTAGGTTACCTTAGGTTAGGTTAGGTTAGGTTAGGTTAAGTTAGGTTAGTTTAGAATAATTTAGTTTAGTGTAATTTAGTTTATAGTTTAGTTTAGTGTAGTTTATAGTTTAATTTAGTTTAGTTTATTTTAGTTTACGTTAGGTTAGGTTAGGTAAGTTTAATTTAGTTTAGTTTAGTTTAGTTAAGTTTATTTTATAGTTTAGTTTACAGTTTAGTTTGTAGATTTATTTTAGTTTAGTTTAGTTTAGGTTAAGTTATGTTAGCTTCATTTAGTTTAATTTAGTTTAGATTAGGTTAGGTTAGGTTAGGTTAGGGTAGTTCAGTTTAGTTTAGTTGAATTTAGTTTAGTTTAGTTCAGTTTAGGTTAGTTTAGTTTAGGTTAGGTTAGGTTAGTTTAGTTTAGTTAAGTTTAGTTTATAGTTCAGTTTAGTTTAGTTTTGTTTAATTTAGTTTAGTTTATAGTTTAGTTGAGTTTAGGTTAGTTTAGTTGAGTTTAGTTTAGTTTAGTTTAGGTTAGGTTAGGTTAGGTATTTTAGTTTACTTTAGGTTGGGTTATGTTATATTAGGTTAGGTTAGGTTAGTTTGGTTTAGTTTAGTCTAGTTAAGTTTAGTTTAGTTATACTTTAGTATAGTTTAGTTTAGTTTTGTTTATAGTTTAATTTGTAGTATAGTTTAGTTAATTTAATTTAATTTAGTTTAGCTAAGTTTAGTTTAGTTTAGTTTAGTTTTGGGTAGGTTATGTTAGGTTAGCTTAGGTTAGTTTAGATTTCTTTAGGTTAGGTTAGGTTAGGTTAGGATAGTTTAGTTTAGTTTAGTGTAGTTTTGCTTAGGTTAAGTAAGGTTTGGTTAGTTTAGGTTAGGTTAGGTTAGTTTACTTTGCTTTAGTTTATGTTAGGTTAGGTTAGTTTAGTTTAGTTTAGTTTTGTTTATAGTTTAGTTTAGTTTAGTTTAGTTTAGTTTATAGTTTAGTTTATAGTTTAGTTTAGTTTAATATATAGTTTAATTTAGTTTAGTTTAGTTTAGTTTAATTTAGATTAATTTTTTTTAGTTTAGTTTAGTTTAGGTTAGGTTAGGTTAGGTTAGTTTAGTTTAGTATAGTTTAGTTTAGTTTAAAATATAGTATCTTTAGTTTATAGTTTAGTTCATAGTTTTTTTAGTTTAGTTTAGTTTAGTTTAGGTTAGGTTAGAGTAGTTTAGTTTAGTTTAGTTTAGTTTAATTTAGATTAGGTTAGGTTAGGTTAATGTAGTTTAGTTTAGTTTAGTTGAATTTAATTTAGTTTAGCATAGTTTAGTTTAGGTTCGGTTAGGTTAGATAATTTAGTATAGCTTAGGTTAAGTTAGGTTAGGTTAGTTTAGTTTAGGTTAGGTTAGGTTAATTTAGTTTAGTATAGTTTGGTTTATTTTAGTTTAGTTTGTAGTTTAGTTTAGTTTGGTTTATAGTTTAGTTTACAGTTTTGTATAGTTTAGTTTAGTTTGGGTTAGGTTAGGTTACGTTAGTTTAGTTTAGTTTATAGTTTAGTTTAGTTTAGTTTACAGTTTAGTTTATCCTTTAGTGTATAGTTTAGTTTATAGTTTAGTTTAATTTACTTTAGTTTAGTTTGGTTTGCAGTTTAGTTTAGTTTAGTTAAGGTTATGTTATGTTAGGTTCGTTTAGTTTAATTTAGTTTAGATTAGGTCAGGTTATATTAGGTTAGGTTAGGGTAGTTTAGTTTAGTTTAGCTGAATTTAGTTTAGTTTAGTTCAGTTTAGGTTACGTTAGGTTAGGTTAGTTTAGTTTAGGTTAGGTTAGGTTAGGTTAGGTTAATTTAGTTTAGTTAAGTTTATTTTAGTTTAGTCTGGTTCATAGTACAGTTTAGATTAGTTTTGTTTAATTTAGTTTAGTTTATAGTTTAGTTCAGTTTAGGTTAGTTTAGTTGAGTTTAGTTTAGTTTAGTTTAGGTTAGGTAAGGTTAGGTTAGTTTAGTTTAGTTTGGGTTGGGTTATGTTAGATTAGGTTAGGTTAGGTTATTTTGGTTTAGTTTGGTCTAGTTAAATTTAGTTTAGTTATACTTTAGTTTAGTTTAGTTTAGTTTATAGTTTAGTTTAGTTTTGTTAACAGTTTAGTTTAGTTTAGTTTAGTTTATTTTGGGTAGGTTATGCTAGGTTAGGTTAGTTTAGTTTAGTTTAGGATAGGTTAGGTTAGGTTAGGTTAGTTTAGTTTAGTTGAGTTTAGTTTAGTTTAGGTTAGCTTAAGTAAGGTTAGGTTAGGTTAGGTTAGTATAGTTTAGTCTAGTTCATGTTAGGTTAGGTTAGTTTAGTTTAGTGTAGTTTTGTTTATAGTTTAGTTTAGTTTAGTTTATAGTTTAGTTTACAGTTTAGTTTATAGTTTAGTTTACAGTTTAGTTTATTTTATTATATAGTTTAATTTATTTTAGTTTAGTTTAATTAGGATTAGTTTAATTTAGGTTAATTTAGTTTAGTTTAGTTTAGGTTAGGTTAGGTTAGGTTAGGTTAAGTTAGTTCAGTTTAGTATAGTTTAGTTTAGTTTATATTAGGTTAAAGTAGTTTAGTTTAGTTTAATTTAGGTTAGATTAGGTTAGGTTAGTGTAGTTTAGTTTAGTTTAGTTTAGTTGAATTTAGTTTAGTTTAGTTTAGTTTAGGGTAGGTTAGGTTGGTTTAGTTTAGTATATGTTAGGTTCAGTTAGTTTAGGTTAGTTTAGTTTAGTTTATAGTTTAGTTTAGTTTAGTTTATTGTTTAGTTTATATTTTAGTTTATATTTTAGTTTATAGTTTAGTTTAGTTTAGCGCAGTTTAGTTTGGTTTAGTTTTTTTTAGTTGAGTTTTGTTTAGTTTCGTTTAGGTCAGGTTATGTTAGATTAGGTTAGGTTAGGTAAGATAAGCTTAGTTTAGTGTATTTAGGTTAGGTTAGGTTAGGTTAGGTTAGTTAAGATTAGTTTAGTTTGGTTTAGTTATGTTTAGTTTAGTTTATAATTTAGTTCAGTTTAGTTTATAGCTTAGTTGATAGTTTAGTTTAGTTTACAGTTTAGTTTATCGTTTGGTTTGTAGTTTAGTTTATAGTTTTGTTTAGTTTAGTGCAGTTTATTTTGGTTAGTTTAGTATAGTTTCGTTTACGTTCGGTTATGTTATATTAGATTAGGTTGGGTTAGCTTACTTTAGTTTAGTTTAGTTTAGTTTAGGTTAAGATATGTTAGGTTCGTTTAGTTTCATTTAGTTTAGATTAGGTTAGGTTAGGTTGGGGTAGTTTAGTTTAGCATAGTTGAATTTAGTTTAGTTTAGTTCAGGTTAGGTTACGTTAGGTTACTTTAGTTTAGTTTAGGTTAGGTTAGGTTAGGTTAGTTTAGTTTAATTAAGTTTATTTTATTTTAGTTTAGTATATAGTTCAGTTTAATTTAGTTTTGTTTCATTTAGTTTAGTTTATAGTTTAGTTCAGTTTAGGTTAGTTTAGTTGAGTTTAGTTTAGTTTAGTTTAGTTTACTTTAGTTTAGGTTTGGTTAGTTTAGTTCAGTTGAGTTTAGTTTAGTTTTGGATAGGTTAAGTAAGGTTAGGTTAGGTTAGGTTAGGTTAGTTTAGTTTAGTCTAGTTTATGTTAGGTTAGGTTAGTTTAGTTTAGTTTAGTTTTGTTTAATTTAGGTTAATTTAGTTTAGTTTAGTTTAGTTTAGGTTAAGTTAGTTTAGGTTACGTTAATTTAGGTAAGGTTAAGTTAGTTCAGTTTAGTATAGTTTAGTTTAGTGTAAAATATAGTATCTTTAGTTTATAGTTTAGTTCATAGCTTTGTTTAGTTTAGTTTAGTTAGGTTAGAGTAGTTTAGTTTAGTTTAGTTTAGGTTAGATTAGGTTAGGTTAGTGTTGTTTAGTTTAGTTTAGTTTAGTTGAATTTAGTTTAGTTTAGTTTAGTTTAGGGTAGGTTAGGTTGGTTTAGTTTAGTATAGTTTAGGTTCAGTTAGGTTAGGTTAGTTTAGTTTAGTTTAGTTTATAGTTTAGTTTAGATTAGTTTATAGTTTAGTTTAGTTTATAGTTTAGTTTAATTTATAGTTTAGTTCATAGCTTTGTTTAGTTTAGTTTAGTTAGGTTAGAGTAGTTTAGTTTAGTTTAGTTTAGTTTAGGTTAGATTAGGTTAGGTTAGTGTTGTTTAGTTTAGTTTAGTTTAGTTGAATTTAGTTTAGTTTAGTTTAGTTTAGGGTAGGTTAGGTTGTTTTAGTTTAGTATAGTTTAGGTTCAGTTAGGTTAGGTTAGTTTAGTTTAGTTTAGTTTATAGTTTGGTTTAGTTTATTTTAGTTTAGTTTAGTTTAGTTTCCTTTAGCTTAGGTTATGTTACGTTAGGTTAGCTTAGGTTAGCTTACTTTACTCTAGTTTAGTTTAGGTTAGGTTAGGTAAAAATAGGTTAGTTAAGTTTAGTTTAGTTTAGTTTAGTTAGGTTTAGTTTAGTTTATAGTTTAGTTGAGTTTAGTTTATAGTTTAGTTTAGTTTAGTTTAGTTTAATTTAGTTTAGCTTTCTTTTTTCGGTTAGAGTACTTTAGTTTAGGGTATGTTATATTAGGTTAGCTTGGTTAGTTTAGTTTAGTTTACGTTAGGTTAGGTTACCTTAGGTTAGGTTAGGTTAGGTTAGGTTAAGTTAGGTTAGTTTAGAATAATTTAGTTTAGTGTAATTTAGTTTATAGTTTAGTTTAGTGTAGTTTATAGTTTAATTTAGTTTAGTTTATTTTAGTTTACGTTAGGTTAGGTTAGGTAAGTTTAATTTAGTTTAGTTTAGTTTAGTTAAGTTTATTTTATAGTTTAGTTTACAGTTTAGTTTGTAGATTTATTTTAGTTTAGTTTAGTTTAGGTTAAGTTATGTTAGCTTCATTTAGTTTAATTTAGTTTAGATTAGGTTAGGTTAGGTTAGGTTAGGGTAGTTCAGTTTAGTTTAGTTGAATTTAGTTTAGTTTAGTTCAGTTTAGGTTAGTTTAGTTTAGGTTAGGTTAGGTTAGTTTAGTTTAGTTAAGTTTAGTTTATAGTTCAGTTTAGTTTAGTTTTGTTTAATTTAGTTTAGTTTATAGTTTAGTTGAGTTTAGGTTAGTTTAGTTGAGTTTAGTTTAGTTTAGTTTAGGTTAGGTTAGGTTAGGTATTTTAGTTTACTTTAGGTTGGGTTATGTTATATTAGGTTAGGTTAGGTTAGTTTGGTTTAGTTTAGTCTAGTTAAGTTTAGTTTAGTTATACTTTAGTATAGTTTAGTTTAGTTTTGTTTATAGTTTAATTTGTAGTATAGTTTAGTTAATTTAATTTAATTTAGTTTAGCTAAGTTTAGTTTAGTTTAGTTTAGTTTTGGGTAGGTTATGTTAGGTTAGCTTAGGTTAGTTTAGATTTCTTTAGGTTAGGTTAGGTTAGGTTAGGATAGTTTAGTTTAGTTTAGTGTAGTTTTGCTTAGGTTAAGTAAGGTTTGGTTAGTTTAGGTTAGGTTAGGTTAGTTTACTTTGCTTTAGTTTATGTTAGGTTAGGTTAGTTTAGTTTAGTTTAGTTTTGTTTATAGTTTAGTTTAGTTTAGTTTAGTTTAGTTTATAGTTTAGTTTATAGTTTAGTTTAGTTTAATATATAGTTTAATTTAGTTTAGTTTAGTTTAGTTTAATTTAGATTAATTTTTTTTAGTTTAGTTTAGTTTAGGTTAGGTTAGGTTAGGTTAGTTTAGTTTAGTATAGTTTAGTTTAGTTTAAAATATAGTATCTTTAGTTTATAGTTTAGTTCATAGTTTTTTTAGTTTAGTTTAGTTTAGTTTAGGTTAGGTTAGAGTAGTTTAGTTTAGTTTAGTTTAGTTTAATTTAGATTAGGTTAGGTTAGGTTAATGTAGTTTAGTTTAGTTTAGTTGAATTTAATTTAGTTTAGCATAGTTTAGTTTAGGTTCGGTTAGGTTAGATAATTTAGTATAGCTTAGGTTAAGTTAGGTTAGGTTAGTTTAGTTTAGGTTAGGTTAGGTTAATTTAGTTTAGTATAGTTTGGTTTATTTTAGTTTAGTTTGTAGTTTAGTTTAGTTTGGTTTATAGTTTAGTTTACAGTTTTGTATAGTTTAGTTTAGTTTGGGTTAGGTTAGGTTACGTTAGTTTAGTTTAGTTTATAGTTTAGTTTAGTTTAGTTTACAGTTTAGTTTATCCTTTAGTGTATAGTTTAGTTTATAGTTTAGTTTAATTTACTTTAGTTTAGTTTGGTTTGCAGTTTAGTTTAGTTTAGTTAAGGTTATGTTATGTTAGGTTCGTTTAGTTTAATTTAGTTTAGATTAGGTCAGGTTATATTAGGTTAGGTTAGGGTAGTTTAGTTTAGTTTAGCTGAATTTAGTTTAGTTTAGTTCAGTTTAGGTTACGTTAGGTTAGGTTAGTTTAGTTTAGGTTAGGTTAGGTTAGGTTAGGTTAATTTAGTTTAGTTAAGTTTATTTTAGTTTAGTCTGGTTCATAGTACAGTTTAGATTAGTTTTGTTTAATTTAGTTTAGTTTATAGTTTAGTTCAGTTTAGGTTAGTTTAGTTGAGTTTAGTTTAGTTTAGTTTAGGTTAGGTAAGGTTAGGTTAGTTTAGTTTAGTTTGGGTTGGGTTATGTTAGATTAGGTTAGGTTAGGTTATTTTGGTTTAGTTTGGTCTAGTTAAATTTAGTTTAGTTATACTTTAGTTTAGTTTAGTTTAGTTTATAGTTTAGTTTAGTTTTGTTAACAGTTTAGTTTAGTTTAGTTTAGTTTATTTTGGGTAGGTTATGCTAGGTTAGGTTAGTTTAGTTTAGTTTAGGATAGGTTAGGTTAGGTTAGGTTAGTTTAGTTTAGTTGAGTTTAGTTTAGTTTAGGTTAGCTTAAGTAAGGTTAGGTTAGGTTAGGTTAGTATAGTTTAGTCTAGTTCATGTTAGGTTAGGTTAGTTTAGTTTAGTGTAGTTTTGTTTATAGTTTAGTTTAGTTTAGTTTATAGTTTAGTTTACAGTTTAGTTTATAGTTTAGTTTACAGTTTAGTTTATTTTATTATATAGTTTAATTTATTTTAGTTTAGTTTAATTAGGATTAGTTTAATTTAGGTTAATTTAGTTTAGTTTAGTTTAGGTTAGGTTAGGTTAGGTTAGGTTAAGTTAGTTCAGTTTAGTATAGTTTAGTTTAGTTTATATTAGGTTAAAGTAGTTTAGTTTAGTTTAATTTAGGTTAGATTAGGTTAGGTTAGTGTAGTTTAGTTTAGTTTAGTTTAGTTGAATTTAGTTTAGTTTAGTTTAGTTTAGGGTAGGTTAGGTTGGTTTAGTTTAGTATATGTTAGGTTCAGTTAGTTTAGGTTAGTTTAGTTTAGTTTATAGTTTAGTTTAGTTTAGTTTATTGTTTAGTTTATATTTTAGTTTATATTTTAGTTTATAGTTTAGTTTAGTTTAGCGCAGTTTAGTTTGGTTTAGTTTTTTTTAGTTGAGTTTTGTTTAGTTTCGTTTAGGTCAGGTTATGTTAGATTAGGTTAGGTTAGGTAAGATAAGCTTAGTTTAGTGTATTTAGGTTAGGTTAGGTTAGGTTAGGTTAGTTAAGATTAGTTTAGTTTGGTTTAGTTATGTTTAGTTTAGTTTATAATTTAGTTCAGTTTAGTTTATAGCTTAGTTGATAGTTTAGTTTAGTTTACAGTTTAGTTTATCGTTTGGTTTGTAGTTTAGTTTATAGTTTTGTTTAGTTTAGTGCAGTTTATTTTGGTTAGTTTAGTATAGTTTCGTTTACGTTCGGTTATGTTATATTAGATTAGGTTGGGTTAGCTTACTTTAGTTTAGTTTAGTTTAGTTTAGGTTAAGATATGTTAGGTTCGTTTAGTTTCATTTAGTTTAGATTAGGTTAGGTTAGGTTGGGGTAGTTTAGTTTAGCATAGTTGAATTTAGTTTAGTTTAGTTCAGGTTAGGTTACGTTAGGTTACTTTAGTTTAGTTTAGGTTAGGTTAGGTTAGGTTAGTTTAGTTTAATTAAGTTTATTTTATTTTAGTTTAGTATATAGTTCAGTTTAATTTAGTTTTGTTTCATTTAGTTTAGTTTATAGTTTAGTTCAGTTTAGGTTAGTTTAGTTGAGTTTAGTTTAGTTTAGTTTAGTTTACTTTAGTTTAGGTTTGGTTAGTTTAGTTCAGTTGAGTTTAGTTTAGTTTTGGATAGGTTAAGTAAGGTTAGGTTAGGTTAGGTTAGGTTAGTTTAGTTTAGTCTAGTTTATGTTAGGTTAGGTTAGTTTAGTTTAGTTTAGTTTTGTTTAATTTAGGTTAATTTAGTTTAGTTTAGTTTAGTTTAGGTTAAGTTAGTTTAGGTTACGTTAATTTAGGTAAGGTTAAGTTAGTTCAGTTTAGTATAGTTTAGTTTAGTGTAAAATATAGTATCTTTAGTTTATAGTTTAGTTCATAGCTTTGTTTAGTTTAGTTTAGTTAGGTTAGAGTAGTTTAGTTTAGTTTAGTTTAGGTTAGATTAGGTTAGGTTAGTGTTGTTTAGTTTAGTTTAGTTTAGTTGAATTTAGTTTAGTTTAGTTTAGTTTAGGGTAGGTTAGGTTGGTTTAGTTTAGTATAGTTTAGGTTCAGTTAGGTTAGGTTAGTTTAGTTTAGTTTAGTTTATAGTTTAGTTTAGATTAGTTTATAGTTTAGTTTAGTTTATAGTTTAGTTTAATTTATAGTTTAGTTCATAGCTTTGTTTAGTTTAGTTTAGTTAGGTTAGAGTAGTTTAGTTTAGTTTAGTTTAGTTTAGGTTAGATTAGGTTAGGTTAGTGTTGTTTAGTTTAGTTTAGTTTAGTTGAATTTAGTTTAGTTTAGTTTAGTTTAGGGTAGGTTAGGTTGTTTTAGTTTAGTATAGTTTAGGTTCAGTTAGGTTAGGTTAGTTTAGTTTAGTTTAGTTTATAGTTTGGTTTAGTTTATTTTAGTTTAGTTTAGTTTAGTTTCCTTTAGCTTAGGTTATGTTACGTTAGGTTAGCTTAGGTTAGCTTACTTTACTCTAGTTTAGTTTAGGTTAGGTTAGGTAAAAATAGGTTAGTTAAGTTTAGTTTAGTTTAGTTTAGTTAGGTTTAGTTTAGTTTATAGTTTAGTTGAGTTTAGTTTATAGTTTAGTTTAGTTTAGTTTAGTTTAATTTAGTTTAGCTTTCTTTTTTCGGTTAGAGTACTTTAGTTTAGGGTATGTTATATTAGGTTAGCTTGGTTAGTTTAGTTTAGTTTACGTTAGGTTAGGTTACCTTAGGTTAGGTTAGGTTAGGTTAGGTTAAGTTAGGTTAGTTTAGAATAATTTAGTTTAGTGTAATTTAGTTTATAGTTTAGTTTAGTGTAGTTTATAGTTTAATTTAGTTTAGTTTATTTTAGTTTACGTTAGGTTAGGTTAGGTAAGTTTAATTTAGTTTAGTTTAGTTTAGTTAAGTTTATTTTATAGTTTAGTTTACAGTTTAGTTTGTAGATTTATTTTAGTTTAGTTTAGTTTAGGTTAAGTTATGTTAGCTTCATTTAGTTTAATTTAGTTTAGATTAGGTTAGGTTAGGTTAGGTTAGGGTAGTTCAGTTTAGTTTAGTTGAATTTAGTTTAGTTTAGTTCAGTTTAGGTTAGTTTAGTTTAGGTTAGGTTAGGTTAGTTTAGTTTAGTTAAGTTTAGTTTATAGTTCAGTTTAGTTTAGTTTTGTTTAATTTAGTTTAGTTTATAGTTTAGTTGAGTTTAGGTTAGTTTAGTTGAGTTTAGTTTAGTTTAGTTTAGGTTAGGTTAGGTTAGGTATTTTAGTTTACTTTAGGTTGGGTTATGTTATATTAGGTTAGGTTAGGTTAGTTTGGTTTAGTTTAGTCTAGTTAAGTTTAGTTTAGTTATACTTTAGTATAGTTTAGTTTAGTTTTGTTTATAGTTTAATTTGTAGTATAGTTTAGTTAATTTAATTTAATTTAGTTTAGCTAAGTTTAGTTTAGTTTAGTTTAGTTTTGGGTAGGTTATGTTAGGTTAGCTTAGGTTAGTTTAGATTTCTTTAGGTTAGGTTAGGTTAGGTTAGGATAGTTTAGTTTAGTTTAGTGTAGTTTTGCTTAGGTTAAGTAAGGTTTGGTTAGTTTAGGTTAGGTTAGGTTAGTTTACTTTGCTTTAGTTTATGTTAGGTTAGGTTAGTTTAGTTTAGTTTAGTTTTGTTTATAGTTTAGTTTAGTTTAGTTTAGTTTAGTTTATAGTTTAGTTTATAGTTTAGTTTAGTTTAATATATAGTTTAATTTAGTTTAGTTTAGTTTAGTTTAATTTAGATTAATTTTTTTTAGTTTAGTTTAGTTTAGGTTAGGTTAGGTTAGGTTAGTTTAGTTTAGTATAGTTTAGTTTAGTTTAAAATATAGTATCTTTAGTTTATAGTTTAGTTCATAGTTTTTTTAGTTTAGTTTAGTTTAGTTTAGGTTAGGTTAGAGTAGTTTAGTTTAGTTTAGTTTAGTTTAATTTAGATTAGGTTAGGTTAGGTTAATGTAGTTTAGTTTAGTTTATTTGAATTTAATTTAGTTTAGCATAGTTTAGTTTAGGTTCGGTTAGGTTAGATAATTTAGTATAGCTTAGGTTAAGTTAGGTTAGGTTAGTTTAGTTTAGGTTAGGTTAGGTTAATTTAGTTTAGTATAGTTTGGTTTATTTTAGTTTAGTTTGTAGTTTAGTTTAGTTTGGTTTATAGTTTAGTTTACAGTTTTGTATAGTTTAGTTTAGTTTGGGTTAGGTTAGGTTACGTTAGTTTAGTTTAGTTTATAGTTTAGTTTAGTTTAGTTTACAGTTTAGTTTATCCTTTAGTGTATAGTTTAGTTTATAGTTTAGTTTAATTTACTTTAGTTTAGTTTGGTTTAGTTTAGTTTTGTTTAGTTTCGTTTAGGTTAGGTTAGTTAGATTAGGTTAGGTTAGATTAGCTTAGTTTAGGTTAGGTTGGGTTAGGTTAGGTTAGTTTTTTTTATTTGAGTTTAATTTAGTTTAGTTTAGTTTATAGTTTAGTTTGGTTTAGTTTAGTTTATAGTTTAATTTATAGTTTAGTTTAGTTTAGTTTATAGCTTAGTTTACAGTTTAGTTTAGTTTAGTTTAGTATAGTATAGTTTAGTTTCGTTTAGTTTAGTTTAGTTTAGTTTAGGTTAGAATAGGTTAGGTTAGTTAAGTTTAGTTTAGTTTAGGTTAGGTTAGGTTGGGTTAAATTAGGTTAGATTAATTTAGATTAGTTTAGTTTATTTCAGTTTATAGTTTAGTTTACTTTAGTTTATAGTTTAATTTAGTTTACTTTAGGTTATTTTAATTTGGTTTAGTTTAGTTTAGTTTAGTTTAGATTAGTTAGGTTAGTTTAGTTTAGTATAGGTTAGGTTAGGTAAGTTTAATTCAGTTTAATTTAGTTTAGTTTATAGTTTAATTTATGGATTTGTTTATAGTTAATTAAGTCTAGTTTAGTTTAATTTAGTTTATAGTTTAATTTATAGTTTTGTTTATAGTTAATTAAGTCTAGTTTAGTTTAGTTTAGTTTAGTTTAGGTTCAATTATGTTAGGTTAGTTTAGTTTAGTTTAGTTTAAGTTAGGTAAGGTTGGGTTAGGTTAGTGTAGTTTAATTTAGTTTAGTTGAATTTAGTTTAGTTTAGTTTAGTTTAGGTTACGTTAGGTTAGTTTAGCTCAGTTTAGTTTAGTTTAGTTTAGGTGAGGTTAGGTTAGTTTAGTTTAGTTTAGTTTATAGTTTAGTTTATAGTTTAGTTTAGTGTAGTTTAGTTTTGTTTAGGTTAGGTTAGGTTAGGTTAGTTTAGTTTAGTTTAGGTTAGGTTATGTTAGATTAGGTTAGGTTAGGTTAGTTTCTTTTACTTTAGTCTAGTTAAGTATAGTTAAGTTTATACTTTAGTTTAGTTTAGTTATTTCATAGTTTAGTTTAGTTTTGTTTATAGTTTAGTTTTCAGTTTAGTATAGTTTAGTTTAATTAAATTTAGTTTAGGTTAAGTAAGATTAGGTTAGGTTAGCTTAGTTTAGTTTAGTTTATGTTAGGTTAGGTTAGCTTAGTTTAGTTTAGTTTTGTTTATAGTTTAGATTAGTTAGGTTTAATTTAGTTTATAGTTTAGTTTAGTTTAGTTTATAATTCAGTTTATAGTTTAGTTTAGATTATAGTTTACTTTATAGTTTAGTTTAGTTTAGTTTTTTGTAATTTAGTTTAGCTTTCTTTAGTTTCGTTTAGTTTACTTTAGTTTAGGGTATGTTTAAGTTAGGTTAGGTTAGGTTAGTTTAGTTTAGGTTAGGTTAGGTAAGGTTACCTTATGTTAGGTTAGGTTAGGTTAGGTTAAGTTAAGTTAAGTTAGGTTAGTTTAGAATAATTAATTTAGTATAATTTAGTTTATAGTTTAGTTTAATTTAGTTTATAGTTTAATTTAGTTTAGTTTAGTTTATTTTAGTTTAGTTTAGTTTAGGTTAGGTTAGGTAAGTTTAATTTAGTTTAGTTTAGTTTAGTTAAGTTTACTTTATAGGTTAGTTTACAGTTTAGTTTGTAGTTTAGTTTAGTTTAGTTTAGTTTAGGTTAAGTTATGTTAGGTTCGTTTAGTTTAGTTTAGATTAGGTTAGGTTAGGTTAGGGTAGTTTACTTTAGTTTAGTTGAATTAAATTAGTTTAGTTCAGTTTATGTTAGATTAGGTTAGGTAACTTTATTTTAGTTTAGGTTAGGTTATGTTAGATTAGGTTAGGTTAGGTTAGTTTGGTTTAGTTTAGTTTAGTTAAGTTTAGAATATTTTATACTTTAGTTTAGTTTGGTTTAGTTAATAGTGGAGTTAAGTTTAGTTTATACTTTAGTTTATAGTTTAGTATAGTTTAGTTTAGTTTAATTTTGGTTTAGTTTAGTGTAGGTTATATTAGGTTAGGTTAGTTTAGTTCAGTTTAATTTAGATTAGGTTAGGTTAGTTTAGTTTAGTTGAGTTTAATTTAGTTTAGCTAAGTTTAGTTTAGTTTAGTTTAGTTTATAGTTTAATTTATAATTTAGTTTTGTTTAGTTTAGTTTAATTTAGTTTAGGTTAGGTTAGGTTAGGTTAGTTTAATTTAGTTGAGTTTAATTTAGTTTAATTTAGTTTATAGTTTAATTTATAGTTTAGTTTAGTTTACTTTATAGTTTAGTTTAGTTAATTTATAGTTTAATTTAGTTTAGTTTAGTTTAGTTTAATTTAGTTTCGTTCAGTTTATAGTTTTGTTTATAGTTTACCTTAGTTTAGTTTAGTTTAGTTTAGTTCAGGTTAAGATATGTTAGGTTAGTTTAGTTTAGTTTAGTTTAGTTAAGGTTCGGTTAGGTTAGGTTAGGTTAGGTTAATTTAGTTTAATTGAGTTTAGTTTAGTTTATATTAGGTTAAGTAAGATTAGGTTAGGTTAGTTTAGGTTAGTTTAGTTTTGTTTATAGTTTAGTTTAGTTTAGTTTATAGTTTAGTTTATATATTAGTTAGTTTAGTTTAATGTTTAATTTAGTTCAGTTTAGTTTAGTTCAGTTTAGTTTAATTTAGGTTAATTTAGTTTAGTTTAGTTTAGTTTAGGTTAGGTTAAGTTAGGTTAGGTTAGGTTAGTTTAGTTTAGAATGGTTTAGTTTAGTTTAAAATATAGTATCTTTAGTTTATAGTTTAGTTCATAGTTTTCTTTAGATTAGTTTAGTTTAGGTTAGGTTAGAGTAGTTTAGTTTAGTTTAGTTTAGGTTAGATTAGGTTAGGTTAGTGTAGTTTAGTTTAATTTAGTTTAGTTGAATTTAATTTAGTTTAGTTTAGTTTAGTTTAGGTTAGGTTATGTTTGTTTAGGTTAGATAGGTTTAGGTTATTGTAGTTTAGTATAGTTTAGTTTAGTTTGTAGTTTAGTATAGTTTAGTGTAGTTTAGTTTGGTTTAGTAACTGTTAGGTTAGGTTAGTTCAGTTTCGTTTAGGTTAGGTTATGTTAGATTAGGTTAGGTTAGGTTAGCTTAGTTTAGTTTAGTTTAGTTTCGGTTAGGTTGGATTAGGTTAGGTTACTTAAGTTTAGTTTAGTTTAGTTTAGTTAAGTATAATTTAGTTTATAGTTTAGTTCAGTTTAGTTTATAGCTTAGTTTATAGCTTAGTTTAGTTCATAGTTTAATTTATATTTAAGTTTAGTTTAGTTTAATTTAGTTTAGCTTAGTTTAGTTTAGTTTAGTTTAGGGTAGGTTATGTTAGGTTAGGTTAGGTTAGTATAGTTTATAGTTTAATTTATAGTTTACCTTAGTTTATAGTTTAGTTTATAATAGTTTATTTTAGTTTAGTTTAGGTTAGGTTAGGATAGTTTAGTTTAGTTTAGTTTAAGTTAAGTTAGGCTAGGTTAAGTTATGTTAGGTTAGTTGAGATTAGTTTAGTTTAGTTTATTTTATAGTTTAGTTTACTTTAGTTTATTATTTAATTTAGTTTAGTTTAGATTATAGTTTCGTTTATTATTTAGTTTGGTTTAATTTAGTTTAATTTAGTTTACCTTAGATTAGTTTAGTTAGTTTTAGGTTAGGTTAGGTTAGGTTAGGTAAGGTTAGTTTAGTTTAGTTTAGTTTAATTTAGTTTAGTTTAGTTTATAGTTTAGTTTAATTTAGTTTATAGTTCAATTTATTGTTTAGTTTAGTTTATAGTTTAGTTTATCTTTTAGTTTAGTTTAGTTTAGTTTAGTATAGTTTATTTTAGTTTAGGTTAGAGTAGGTTAGTTTAGATTAGTTTAGTTTAGTGCAGTTTAGGTTTGGTTAAGTTAGGTTATTTTGTTTAGTTTAGTTTAGTTTAGTTTAGTTTAGTTTATAGTTTAGTTTATAGTTTAGTTTAGATTAGTGTGGTTTAGTTTGGTTTAGTTTATTTTATTTTAGTTTAGTTTAGTTTCGTTTAGCTTAGGTTATGTTATATTAGGTTAGCTTAGGTTAGCTTAGTTTACCCTAGTTTAGTTTAGGTTAGGTAAGGTTAGAATAGGTTAGTTAAATTTAGTTTATTTTGTTTAGTTTAGTTAAGTTTAGTTTATTTTATAGTTTAGTTTAGTTTAGTTTATAGTTTAGTTTAGATTATAATTTAATTTATAGTTTAGTTTAGTTTAATTTAATTTAGTTTAGCTTTCTTTAGTTTCGTTTAGATTACTTTAGTTTAGGATATGTTAGGTTAGGTTAGTTTAGTTTAGTTTAGTTTAATTTAGGTTAATTTAGTTTAGTTTAGTTTAGTTTAGGTTAGGTTAGGTTAGGTTGGTTTAGTTTAGTATAATTGAGTTTAGTTTAAAATAGTGTATCTTTAGTTTATAGTTTAGTTCATAGTTTTGTTTAGTTTAGTTTAGTGTAGGTTAGGTTAGAGTAGTTTAGTTTGGTTTAGTTTAGTTTAGGTTAGAATAGGTTAGATCAGTGTAGTTTAATTTAGTTTAGTTTAGTTGAATTTAATTTAGTTTTGTTTAGTTTAGTTTAGGTTAGGTTATTTTAGTTTAGTTTAGTATAGGTTAGGTTAATTGAGGTTATCTTAGTTTAGTTTATAGTTTAGTTTAGTTTAGTTTATAGTGTAGTTTATACTTTAGTTTATATTTTAGTTTATAGTTTAGTTTAGTTTAGTGTAGATTAATTTGGTTTAGTTTTGTTTAGTTTAGTTTAAATTAGTTTATTTAGGTTAGGTTAGGTTAGATTAGGTTAGGTTAGGTAAGCTTAGTTTAGTTTAGTTTAGTTTAGGTAAGTATAGTTTAGGTTAGGTTAGGTTAGGTAGGTTAAGTACAGTTTAGATTAGTTTAGTTTAGTTTCGTTTAGTTTATAGTTTAGTTCAGTTTAGTTTATAGCTTAGTTTATAGTTTAGTTTATATTTTAGTTTATAGTTTAATTTATAGTTAAGTTTAGTTTAGTTTAGTTTAATTTAGTTTAGTTTAGTTTATTTTAGGGTAGCTTATGTTAGGTTAGGTTAGTTTATAGTTTAATTTATAGTTTAGTTTAGTTTATAGTTTAGTTAATAGTTTAGTTTAGTTTATAATATTTTAGTTTAGGTTAGGTTAGGTTAGTTAAGTTTAGTTTAGTTTATAGTTTAGTTCAGTTTAATTTAGAGCTTAGTTTATAGTTTAGTTTAGTTTAGTTTAGTTTAATTGAGTTTAGTTTACTTTAGTTTACAATTTAGTTTACTTTAGTTTGTTATTTAATTTAGTTATGTTTTGTTTATAGTTTCGTTTATAGTTTAGTTTGGTTTAGTTTAGTTTAATTTAGTTAAGCTTAGATTAGTTTAGTTTGTTTTAGGTTAGGTTAAGTTAGGTGAGGTTAGTATAATTTAGATGAGTTTAATTTAGTTTAGTTTATTTTAGTTTAGGTTAGGTTAGGTTAGGTAAGTTTAATTTAGTTTAGTTTAGTTTAGTTAAGTTTATTATATAGTTTAGTTTATAGTTTAGTTTGTAGATTTATTTTAGTTTAGTTTAGTTTAGGTTAAGTTATGTTAGGTTCGTTTAGTTTAATTTAGTTTAGATTAGGTAAGGTTAGGTTAGGTTAGGGTAGTTCAGTTTAGTTTAGTTGAATTTAGTTTAGTTTAGTTCAGTTTAGGTTAGTTTAGGTTAGGTTAGGTTAGGTTAGTTTAGTTTAGTTAAGTTTAGTTTATAGTTCAGTTTAGTTTAGTTTTGTTTAATTTAGTTTAGTTTATAGTTTAGTTGAGTTTAGGTTAGTTTAGTTGAGTTTAGTTTAGTTTAGTTTAGGTTAGGTTAGGTTAGGTATTTTAGTTTACTTTAGGTTGGGTTATGTTATATTAGGTTAGGTTAGGTTAGTTTGGTTTAGTTTAGTCTAGTTAAGTTTAGTTTAGTTATACTATAGTATAGTTTAGTTTAGTTTTGTTTATAGTTTAATTTATAGTATAGTTTAGTTAATTTAATTTAATTTAGTTTAGCTAAGTTTAGTTTAGTTTAGTTTAATTTTGGGTAGGTTATGTTAGGTTAGCTTAGGTTAGTTTAGATTTCTTTAGGTTAGGTTAGGTTAGGTTAGGATAGTTTAGTTTAGTTTAGTGTAGTTTTGCTTAGGTTAAGTAAGGTTTGGTTAGGTTAGGTTAGGTTAGGTTAGTTTACTTTGCTTTAGTTTATGTTAGGTTAGTTTAGTTTAGTTTAGTTTTGTTTATAGTTTAGTTTAGTTTAGTTTAGTTTAGTTTATAGTTTAGTTTAGTTTAATATATAGTTTAATTTAGTTTAGTTTAGTTTAGTTTAATTTAGATTAATTTTTTTTAGTTTAGTTTAGTTTAGGTTAGGTTAGGTTAGGTTAGTTTAGTTTAGTATAGTTTAGTTTAGTTTAAAATATAGTATCTTTAGTTTATAGTTTAGTTCATAGTTTTTTTAGTTTAGTTTAGTTTAGTTTAGGTTAGGTTAGAGTAGTTTAGTTTAGTTTAGTTTAGTTTAATTTAGATTAGGTTAGGTTAGGTTAGTGCAGTTTAGTTTAGTTTAGTTGAATTTAATTTAGTTTAGCATAGTTTAGTTTAGGTTCGGTTAGGTTAGATAATTTAGTATAGCTTAGGTTAAGTTAGGTTAGGTTAGTTTAGTTTAGGTTAGGTTAGGTTAATGTAGTTTAGTATAGTTTGGTTTATTTTAGTTTAGTTTGTAGTTTAGTTTAGTTTGGTTTATAGTTTAGTTTACAGTTTTGTTTAGTTTAGTTTAGATTGGGTTAGGTTAGGTTACGTTAGTTTAGTTTAGTTTATAGTTTAGTTTAGTTTAGTTTACAGTTTAGTTTATCCTTTAGTTTATAGTTTAGTTTATAGTTTAGTTTAATTTACTTTAGTTTAGTTTGGTTTAGTTTAGTTTTGTTTAGTTTCGTTTAGGTTAGGTTAGTTTTATTAGGTTAGGTTAGATTAGCTTAGTTTAGGTTAGGTTAGGTTAGGTTAGGTTAGTTTTTTTTATTTGAGTTTAATTTAGCTTAGTTTAGTTTATAGTTTAGTTTGGTTTAGTTTAGTTTATAGTTTAATTTATAGTTTAGTTTAGTTTAGTTTATAGCTTAGTTTACAATTTAGTTTAGTTTAGTTTAGTATAGTATAGTTTAGTTTCGTTTAGTTTAGTTTAGTTTAGTTTAGGTTAGAATAGGTTAGGTTAGTTAAGTTTAGTTTAGTTTAGGTTAGGTTAGGTTAGGTTAAATTAGGTTAGATTAATTTAGATTAGTTTAGTATATTTCAGTTTATAGTTTAGTTTACTTTAGTTTATAGTTTAATTTAGTTTACTTTAGGTTATTTTAATTTGGTTTAGTTTAGTTTAGTTTAGATTAGGTTAGGTTAGTTTAGTTTAGTATAGGTTAGGTTAGGTAAGTTTAATTCAGTTTAATTTAGTTTAGTTTATAGTTTAATTTATGGATTTGTTTATAGTTAATTAAGTCTAGTTTAGTTTAATTTAGATTATAGTTTAATTTATAGTTTTGTTTATAGTTAATTAAGTCTAGTTTAGTTTAGTTTAGTTTAGTTTAGGTTCAATTATGTTAGGTTAGTTTAGTTTAGTTTAGTTTAAGTTAGGTTAGGTTGGGTTAGGTTAGTGTAGTTTCATTTAGTTTATTTGAATTTAGTTTAGTTTAGTTTAGTTTAGGTTACGTTAGATTAGTTTAGCTTAGTTTAGTTTAGTTTAGTTTATAGTTTAGTTTATTTTAGTTTACAGTTTAGTTTATCCTTTAGTTTATAGTTTAGTTTATAGTTTAGTTTAATTTACTTTAGTTTAGTTTGGTTTAGTTTAGTTTTGTTTAGTTTCGTTTAGGTTAGGTTAGTTTTATTAGGTTAGGTTAGATTAGCTTAGTTTAGGTTAGGTTAGGTTAGGTTAGGTTAGTTTTTTTATTTGAGTTTAATTTAGTTTAGTTTAGTTTATAGTTTAGTTTGGTTTAGTTTAGTTTGTAGTTCAATTTATAGTTTAGTTTAGTTTAGTTTATAGCTTAGTTTACAGTTTAGTTTAGTTTAGTTTAGTATAGTATAGTTTAGTTTCGTTTAGTTTAGTTTAGTTTAGTTTAGGTTAGAATAGGTTAGGTTAGTTAAGTTTAGTTTAGTTTAGGTTAGGTTAGGTTAGGTTAAATTAGGTTAGATTAATTTAGATTAGTTTAGTTTATTTCAGTTTATAGTTTAGTTTACTTTAATTTATAGTTTAATTTAGTTTACTTTAGGTTATTTTAATTTGGTTTAGTTTAGTTTAGTTTAGTTTAGATTAGGTTAGGTTAGTTTAGTTTAGTATAGGTTAGGTTAGGTAAGTTTAATTCAGTTTAATTTAGTTTAGTTTATAGTTTAATTTATGGATTTGTTTATAGTTAATTAAGTCTAGTTTAGTTTAATTTAGTTTATAGTTTAATTTATAGTTTTGTTTATAGTTAATTAAGTCTAGTTTAGTTTAGTTTAGTTTATTTAGGTTCAATTATGTTAGGTTAGTTTAGTTTAGTTTAGTTTAAGTTAGGTTAGGTTGGGTTAGGTTAGTGTAGTTTAATTTAGTTTATTTGAATTTAGTTTAGTTTAGTTTAGGTTACGTTAGGTTAGTTTAGCTTAGTTTAGTTTAGTTTAGTTTAGGTGAGGTTAGGTTAGGTTAGTTTAGTTCTGGTTAGTTTATTTTAGTTTATAGTTTAGTTTAGTTTAGTTTATAGTTTAGTTTATAGTTTAGTTTAGTGTAGTTTAGTTTTGTTTAGGTTAGGTTAGGTTAGGTTAGTTTAGTTTAGTTTAGGTTAGGTTATGTTAGATTAGGTTAGGTTAGGTTAGTTTCTTTTACTTTAGTCTAGTTAAGTGTAGTTAAGTTTATACTTTAGTTTAGTTTAGTTTAGTTTTGTTTATAGTTTAGTTTTCAGTTTAGTATAGTTTAGTTTAATTAAATTTAATTTAGGTTAAGTAAGATTAGGTTAGGTTAGATTAGTTTAGTTTAGTTTATGTTAGGTTAGGTTACCTTAGTTTAGTTTAGTTTTGTTTATAGTTTAGATTAGTTAGGTTTAATTTAGTTCATAGTTTAGTTTAGTTTAGTTTATAATTCAGTTTATAGTTTAGTTAAGATTATAGTTTACTTTATAGTTTAGTTTAGTTTAGTTTTTTGTAATTTAGTTTAGCTTTCTTTAGTTTCGTTTAGTTTACTTTAGTTTAGGGTATGTTTAAGTTAGGTTAGGTTAGGTTAGTTTAGTTTAGGTTAGGTTAGGTTAGGTTACCTTATGTTAGGTTAGGTTAGGTTAGGTTAAGTTAAGTTAAGTTAGGTTAGTTTAGAATAATTAATTTAGTATAATTTAGTTTATAGTTTAGTTTAATTTAGTTTATAGTTTAATTTAGTTTAGTTAAGTTTATTTTAGTTTAGTTTAGTTTAGGTTAGGTTAGGTAAGTTTCATTTAGTTTAGTTTAGTTTAGTTAAATTTACTTTATTGTTTAGTTTACAGTTTAGTTTGTAGTTTAGTTTAGTTTAGTTTAGTTTAGGTTAAGTTATGTTAGTTTCGTTTAGTTTAGTTTAGATTAGGTTAGGTTAGGTTAGGTTAGGGTAGTTTACTTTAGTTTAGTTGAATTTAGTTTAGTTTAGTTCAGTTTATGTTAGATTAGGTTAGGTAACTTTATTTTAGTTTAGGTTAGGTTATGTTAGATTAGGTTAGGTTAGGTTAGTTTGGTTTAGTTTAGTTTAGTTAAGTTTAGAATATTTTATACTTTAGTTTAGTTTGGTTTAGTTAATAGTGGAGTTAAGTTTAGTTTATACTTTAGTTTATAGTTTAGTATAGTTTAGTTTAGTTTAATTTTGGTTTAGTTTAGTGTAGGTTATATTAGGTTAGGTTAGTTTAGTTCAGTTTAATTTAGATTAGGTTAGGTTAGTTTAGTTTAGTTGAGTTTAATTTAGTTTAGTTTAGTTTATATTATATTTTAGTTTAGTTTATAGTTTAATTTATATTTTAGTTTACTTTAGGTTAGATTAGGTTAGGTTAAGTAAGGTTAGGTTAGGTTAGTTTAGTTTAGTTTAGTTTATGTTAGGTTAGGTTAGTTTAGTTTAGTTTGGTTCTGTTTATAGTTTAGTTTAGTTTAGTTTATAGTTTAGTTTATAGTTTAGTTTAATTTAGTTTATAGTTTAATTTAGGTTAATTTAGTTTAGTTTAGTTTAGTTTGGGTTAGGTTAGGTTAGGTTAGGTTAGTTTAGTTTAGTATAGTTAAGTTTAGTTTAAAATATAGTATCTTTAGTCTATAGTATAGTTCATAGTTTTGTTTAGTTTAGTTTAGTTTAGTTTAGGTTAGGTTAGAGTAGTTTAGTTTAGTTTAGGTTAGGTTAGAATAGGTTAGATCAGTGTAGTTTAAT
The DNA here is from genome assembly GCA_030762175.1 of Metallyticus violacea. Taxonomy (NCBI): domain Eukaryota; kingdom Metazoa; phylum Arthropoda; class Insecta; order Mantodea; family Metallyticidae; genus Metallyticus; species Metallyticus violacea. The sequence continues at coordinate 96,083,865 of CM060835.1, read as the reverse complement.
TTAGTTTAGTTTAGTTGAATTTAATTTAGTTATGTTTAGTTTTGTTTAGCTTAGGTTATTTTAGTTTAGTTTAGTATAGGTTAGGTTAATTTAGGTTATCTTAGTTTAGTTTATAGTTTAGTTTAGTTTAGTTTATAGTGTAGTTTATACTTTAGTTTATATTTTAGTTTATAGTTTAGTTTAGTTTAGTGTAGATTAGTTTGGTTTAGTTTTGTTTAGTTTAGTATAGTTTATTTTATAGTTTAAATAAGTTTTTTTTATAGTTTAGTTTGCAGTTTAGTATAGCTAAGTTCAGTTTAATTTAGTTTAGCTAAGTTTAGTTTAGTTTAGTTTAGTTTAGTTTATAGTTTAATTTATAATTTAGTTTTGTTTAGTTTAGTTTAATTTAGTTTAGGTTAGGTCAGGTTAGGTTAGTTTAATTTAGTTGAGTTTAATTTAGTTTAATTTAGTTTATAGTTTAATTTATAGTTTAGTTTAGTTTACTTTATAGTTTAGTTTAGTTAATTTATAGTTTAATTTAGTTTAGTTTAGTTTAGTTTAATTTAGTTTCGTTCAGTTTATAGTTTTGTTTATAGTTTACCTTAGTTTAGTTTAGTTTAGTTTAGTTCAGGTTAAGATATGTTAGGTTAGTTTAGTTTAGTTTAGTTTAGTTAAGGTTCGGTTAGGTTAGGTTAGGTTATGTTAATTTAGTTTAATTGAGTTTAGTTTAGTTTATATTAGGTTAAGTAAGATTAGGTTAGGTTAGTTTAGGTTAGTTTATTTTTGTTTATAATTTAGTTTAGTTTAGTTTATAGTTTAGTTTATATATTAGTTAGTTTAGTTTAATGTTTAATTTAGTTCAGTTTAGTTTAGTTCAGTTTAGTTTAATTTAGGTTAATTTAGTTTAGTTTAGTTTAGTTTAGGTTAGGTTAGAGTAGTTTAGTTTAGTTTAGTTTAGGTTAGATTAGGTTAGGTTAGTGTAGTTTAGTTTAATTTAGTTTAGTTGAATTTAATTTAGTTTAGTTTAGTTTAGTTTAGGTTAGGTTATGTTTGTTTAGGTTAGATAAGTTTAGGTTAGTGTAGTTTAGTATAGTTTAGTTTAGTTTGTAGTTTAGTATAGTTTAGTGTAGTTTAGTTTGGTTTAGTAACTGTTAGGTTAGGTTAGTTCAGTTTCGTTTAGGTTAGGTTATGTTAGATTAGGTTCGGTTAGGTTAGCTTAGTTTAGTTTGGTTTAGTTTCGGTTAGGTTGGATTAGGTTAGGTTACTTAAGTTTAGTTTAGTTTAGTTTAGTTAAGTATAATTTAGTTTATAGTTTAGTTCAGTTTAGTTTATAGCTTAGTTTAGAGCTTAGTTTAGTTCATAGTTTAATTTATATTTAAGTTTAGTTTAGTTTAATTTAGTTTAGCTTAGTTTAGTTTAGTTTAGTTTAGGGTAGGTTATGTTAGGTTAGGTTAGGTTAGTATAGTTTATAGTTTAATTTATAGTTTACCTTAGTTTATAGTTTAGTTTATAATAGTTTATTTTAGTTTAGTTTAGGTTAGGTTAGGATAGTTTAGTTTAGTTTAGTTTAAGTTAGGTTAGGCTAGGTTAAGTTATGTTAGGTTAGTTTAGATTAGTTTATTTTAGTTTAGTTTATAGTTTAGTTTACTTTAGTTTATTATTTAATTTAGTGTAGTTTAGTTTATAGTTTCGTTTATTATTTAGTTTGGTTTAATTTAGTTTAATTTAGTTTACCTTAGATTAGTTTAGTTAGTTTTAGGTTAGGTTAGGTTAGGTTAGGTAAGGTTAGTTTAGTTTAGTTTAGTTTAGTTTAGTTTAGTTTAGTTTATAGTTTAGTTTAGTTTAGTTTATAGTTCAGTTTATACTTTAGTTTAGTTTAGTTTTGTTTAGGTTAGGTTGGGTTAGTTTAGTTTAGTTAAGGTTAAATTAGGTTAAGTTAGGTTAGTTTAGTTTAGTATAGTTTAGTTTACTTTAGTTTAGTTTATAGTTTAGTTTATTTTATTTTATAGTTTAGTTTATAGTTTTGTTTAGTTTAGTTTAGTTTAGTTTCGTTAGTTTAGGTTAGGTTAGGTTAGGTTAGGTTAGGTTAGAGTAGTTTAGTTTAGGTTAAATTGTGATAGGTTAGTGCAGTTGAAATTAATTTAGTTTAGTTTATTTGAATTTAATTTATTTTAGTTAGGTCAGTTTACGTAAGTTATGTTAGTTTAGTTTAGTATAGGTTAGGTTAGGTTAGGTAAGTTTAATTCAGTATAGTTTAGTTTAGTTTATAGTTTAATTTATAGTTTTGTTTATAGTTAATTTAGTTTGGTTTACTTTAGTTTAGGTTAAATTATGTTGGGTTAGTTTAGTTTAGTTTAGTTTAGGTTAGGTTAGGTTGGGTTAAGTTAGTGTAGTTTCATTTAGTTTGGTTTATTTTAGTTTAGTTTAATATGTGGTTCCGTTTAGTTTAGTTTTGTTTAATTTAGTTTAGTTTATAGTTTAGTTGAGTTTAGGTTAGGTTAGTTTGGTTTAGTTTAGTCTAGTTAAGTTTAGTTTAGTTTATACTTTAGTTTAGTTTAGTTTATTTTATAGTTTAGTTTAGTTTTGTTTATAGTTTAGTTTGCAGTTTAGTATCGTTTAGTTTATTTTAATTTAGTTTAGGTTAAGTAACGTTATGTTCGGTTAGGTTAGTTGAGTTTCGTTTATGTTAGGTTAGGTTAGTTTAGATTAGCTTAGGTTATTTTATAGTTTAGTTTAGATAGGTTTAGTTTAGTTTATAGTTTACTTTAGTTTAGGGTATGTTTAAGTTAGGTTAGGTTAGGTTAGTTTAGTTTACTTTAGGTTAGGTTGTGTTACCTTGTGTTAGGTTAGGTTAGGTTAAGTTAGTTAGGTTAGCTTAGTTTAGAATAATTTAGTTTAATATAATTTAGTTTATAGTTTAGTTTAGTATAGTTTATAGTTTAATTTAGTTTAGTTTAGTTTAATTTAGTTTAGTTTAGTTTAGTTTAGGTTAGTTTAGGTAAGTTTAATTTAGTTTAGTTTAGTTTAGATAAGTTTAGTTTTATTTAGTTTATGGTTTAGTTTGTAGTTTAGTTTAGTTTAGTTTAGTTTAGGTTAAGTTATGTTAGGTTCGTTTAGTTTAGTTTAGATTAGGTTAGGTTAGGTTAGGGTAGTTTAGTTTAGTTTAGTTGAATTTAGTTTAGTTTAGTTCAGTTTAGGTTAGATTAGTTTAGGTTACTTTATTTTAGTTTAGGTTAGGTTATGTTAGATTAGGTTAGGTTAGGTTAGTTTGGTTTAGTTAAGTTTAGTTAAGTTTAGTATATTTTATACTTTAGTTTAGTTTTGTTTAGTTAATAGTTTAGTTTAGTTTAGTTTATACCTTAGTTTATAGTTTAGTATAGTTTAGTTTAGTTTAATTTTGGTTTAGTTTAGGGTAGGTTATGTTAGGTTAGGTTAGTTTAGTTCAGTTTAGTTTAGGTTAGCTTAGGTTAGGTTAGTTTAGTTTAGTTGAGTTTAATTTAGTTTAGTTTAGTTTATAGTTTATTTTAGTTTAGTTTATAGTTTAATTTATAGTTTAGTTTACTTTAGGTTAGATTAGGTTGGGTTAAGTAAGGTTAGGTTAGGTTAGGTTAGTTTAGTTTAGTTTAGTTTAGTTTATGTTAGGTTAGGTTAGTTTAGTTTAGTTTAGTTTTGTTTATAATTTAGTTTAGTTTATAGTTTAGTTTAGAATTTAGTTTAATTTAGTTTATAGTTTAAGTAAGTTTAGTTTAGTTTAGTTTAGTTTATAGTTTAGTTTAGTTTAGTTTACAGTTTAATTTATCCTTTAGTTTATAGTGTAGTTTATAGTTTAGTTTAATTTAGTGTTGTTTAGTTTGGTTTAGTTTAGTATAGTTTTGTTTACTTTAGGTTAGGTTAGATTATGTTAGGTTTGAATAGCTTACTTTAGTTTAGTTTAGTTTAGGTTAGGTTAGGTTAGTTTAGTTTAGTTAACTTTGGTTTAGTTTAGTTTAGTTTAGTTTATAGTTTAGTTTATAATTTAGTTTAGTTAAGTTTATAGTTTAATTTATAATTTAGTTTATTTTAGTTTAGTTTAATTTAGTTTAGAGTAGGTTAGGTTAGGTTAGGTTAGTTTAGTTTAGTTTAGGTTAGGTTAGGTTAGGTTAATTTAGTTTAGTTGAGTTTAATTTAGTTTAGTTTAGTTTAGTTAATAGTTTAATTCATAGTTTAGTTTAGTTTTTTTATAGCTTAGTTTAATTAACTTATAGTTTAATTTAGTTTAGTTTAGTTTAATTTAGTTTAGTTTAAATTGTAGTTTAGTTTAGTTTAGTTTAGTTTAGGTTAAGATATGTTAGGTTCGTTTAGTTTAATTTAGTTTAGATTAGGTTAGGTTACATTACGTTAGGTTAGTTAAGTTTAGTTTAGTTGAATTTAGGTTATAGTTTGATTTATAGTTTAGTTTAGTTTACTTTATAGTTTAGTTTAGTTAATTTATAGTTTATTTAACTTTAGTTTAGTTTAGTTTAATATTGTTTACTTTAGTTTATAGTATTGTTTATACGTTAGTTTAGTTTAGTTTAATTTAGGTTATGTTAGGTTAGTTTAGTTTAGTTTAGTTTAGTGTATGTTAGGTTAGGTTAGTTTAGTTTAGTTTATTTTAGTTTATAATTTAATTAGTTTAGTTTATAATTTATTTTATAATTTAGTATACTTTAATTTATAGATTAGTTTATAGTTTAGTTAAAATTTTAGTTTAGTTTAGTTTAGGTTAGGTTAGGGAAGGTTAGGTTAAGTTAGGTTAGTTTAGTTTAATTTAGTTTATGTAAGGTTAGATTAGGTTAGTTTAGTATAGTTTAGTTTACTTTTGTTTACAGTTTAGTTTAGTTTAGTTTATAGTTCAGTTTATGGTTTAGTTTAGTTAAGTTAGGTTGGGTTAGTTTAGTTTAGTTTAGGTTAGGTTAGTTTAATTTAGTTTCGTTCAGTTTATAGTTTTGTTTATAGTTTACCTTAGTTTAGTTTAGTTTAGTTTAGTTCAGGTTAAGATATGTTAGGTTAGTTTAGTTTAGTTTAGTTTAGTTAAGGTTCGGTTAGGTTAGGTTAGGTTAGGTTAATTTAGTTTAATTGAGTTTAGTTTAGTTTATATTAGGTTAAGTAAGATTAGGTTAGGTTAGTTTAGGTTAGTTTATTTTTGTTTATAATTTAGTTTAGTTTAGTTTATAGTTTAGTTTATATATTAGTTAGTTTAGTTTAATGTTTAATTTAGTTCAGTTTAGTTTAGTTCAGTTTAGTTTAATTTAGGTTAATTTAGTTTAGTTTAGTTTAGTTTAGGTTAGGTTAGAGTAGTTTAGTTTAGTTTAGTTTAGGTTAGATTAGGTTAGGTTAGTGTAGTTTAGTTTAATTTAGTTTAGTTGAATTTAATTTAGTTTAGTTTAGTTTAGTTTAGGTTAGGTTATGTTTGTTTAGGTTAGATAAGTTTAGGTTAGTGTAGTTTAGTATAGTTTAGTTTAGTTTGTAGTTTAGTATAGTTTAGTGTAGTTTAGTTTGGTTTAGTAACTGTTAGGTTAGGTTAGTTCAGTTTCGTTTAGGTTAGGTTATGTTAGATTAGGTTCGGTTAGGTTAGCTTAGTTTAGTTTGGTTTAGTTTCGGTTAGGTTGGATTAGGTTAGGTTACTTAAGTTTAGTTTAGTTTAGTTTAGTTAAGTATAATTTAGTTTATAGTTTAGTTCAGTTTAGTTTATAGCTTAGTTTAGAGCTTAGTTTAGTTCATAGTTTAATTTATATTTAAGTTTAGTTTAGTTTAATTTAGTTTAGCTTAGTTTAGTTTAGTTTAGTTTAGGGTAGGTTATGTTAGGTTAGGTTAGGTTAGTATAGTTTATAGTTTAATTTATAGTTTACCTTAGTTTATGGTTTAGTTTATAATAGTTTATTTTAGTTTAGTTTAGGTTAGGTTAGGATAGTTTAGTTTAGTTTAGTTTAAGTTAGGTTAGGCTAGGTTAAGTTATGTTAGGTTAGTTTAGATTAGTTTATTTTAGTTTAGTTTATAGTTTAGTTTACTTTAGTTTATTATTTAATTTAGTGTAGTTTAGTTTATAGTTTCGTTTATTATTTAGTTTGGTTTAATTTAGTTTAATTTAGTTTACCTTAGATTAGTTTAGTTAGTTTTAGGTTAGGTTAGGTTAGGTTAGGTAAGGTTAGTTTAGTTTAGTTTAGTTTAGTTTAGTTTAGTTTAGTTTATAGTTTAGTTTAGTTTAGTTTATAGTTCAGTTTATACTTTAGTTTAGTTTAGTTTTGTTTAGGTTAGGTTGGGTTAGTTTAGTTTAGTTAAGGTTAAATTAGGTTAAGTTAGGTTAGTTTAGTTTAGTATAGTTTAGTTTACTTTAGTTTAGTTTATAGTTTAGTTTATTTTATTTTATAGTTTAGTTTATAGTTTTGTTTAGTTTAGTTTAGTTTAGTGTCGTTAGTTTAGGTTAGGTTAGGTTAGGTTAGGTTAGGTTAGAGTAGTTTAGTTTAGGTTAAATTGTGATAGGTTAGTGCAGTTGAAATTAATTTAGTTTAGTTTAGTTGAATTTAATTTATTTTAGTTAGGTCAGTTTACGTAAGTTATGTTAGTTTAGTTTAGTATAGGTTAGGTTAGGTTAGGTAAGTTTAATTCAGTATAGTTTAGTTTAGTTTATAGTTTAATTTATAGTTTTGTTTATAGTTAATTTAGTTTGGTTTACTTTAGTTTAGGTTAAATTATGTTGGGTTAGTTTAGTTTAGTTTAGTTTAGGTTAGGTTAGGTTGGGTTAAGTTAGTGTAGTTTCATTTAGTTTGGTTTATTTTAGTTTAGTTTAATATGTGGTTCCGTTTAGTTTAGTTTTGTTTAATTTAGTTTAGTTTATAGTTTAGTTGAGTTTAGGTTAGGTTAGTTTGGTTTAGTTTAGTCTAGTTAAGTTTAGTTTAGTTTATACTTTAGTTTAGTTTAGTTTATTTTATAGTTTAGTTTAGTTTTGTTTATAGTTTAGTTTGCAGTTTAGTATCGTTTAGTTTATTTTAATTTAGTTTAGGTTAAGTAACGTTATGTTCGGTTAGGTTAGTTGAGTTTCGTTTATGTTAGGTTAGGTTAGTTTAGATTAGCTTAGGTTATTTTATAGTTTAGTTTAGATAGGTTTAGTTTAGTTTATAGTTTACTTTAGTTTAGGGTATGTTTAAGTTAGGTTAGGTTAGGTTAGTTTAGTTTACTTTAGGTTAGGTTGTGTTACCTTGTGTTAGGTTAGGTTAGGTTAAGTTAGTTAGGTTAGCTTAGTTTAGAATAATTTAGTTTAATATAATTTAGTTTATAGTTTAGTTTAGTATAGTTTATAGTTTAATTTAGTTTAGTTTAGTTTAATTTAGTTTAGTTTAGTTTAGTTTAGGTTAGTTTAGGTAAGTTTAATTTAGTTTAGTTTAGTTTAGATAAGTTTAGTTTTATTTAGTTTATGGTTTAGTTTGTAGTTTAGTTTAGTTTAGTTTAGTTTAGGTTAAGTTATGTTAGGTTCGTTTAGTTTAGTTTAGATTAGGTTAGGTTAGGTTAGGGTAGTTTAGTTTAGTTTAGTTGAATTTAGTTTAGTTTAGTTCAGTTTAGGTTAGATTAGTTTAGGTTACTTTATTTTAGTTTAGGTTAGGTTATGTTAGATTAGGTTAGGTTAGGTTAGTTTGGTTTAGTTAAGTTTAGTTAAGTTTAGTATATTTTATACTTTAGTTTAGTTTTGTTTAGTTAATAGTTTAGTTTAGTTTAGTTTATACCTTAGTTTATAGTTTAGTATAGTTTAGTTTAGTTTAATTTTGGTTTAGTTTAGGGTAGGTTATGTTAGGTTAGGTTAGTTTAGTTCAGTTTAGTTTAGGTTAGCTTAGGTTAGGTTAGTTTAGTTTAGTTGAGTTTAATTTAGTTTAGTTTAGTTTATAGTTTATTTTAGTTTAGTTTATAGTTTAATTTATAGTTTAGTTTACTTTAGGTTAGATTAGGTTGGGTTAAGTAAGGTTAGGTTAGGTTAGGTTAGTTTACTTTAGTTTAGTTTAGTTTATGTTAGGTTAGGTTAGTTTAGTTTAGTTTAGTTTTGTTTATAATTTAGTTTAGTTTATAGTTTAGTTTAGAATTTAGTTTAATTTAGTTTATAGTTTAAGTAAGTTTAGTTTAGTTTAGTTTAGTTTATAGTTTAGTTTAGTTTAGTTTACAGTTTAATTTATCCTTTAGTTTATAGTGTAGTTTATAGTTTAGTTTAATTTAGTGTTGTTTAGTTTGGTTTAGTTTAGTATAGTTTTGTTTACTTTAGGTTAGGTTAGATTATGTTAGGTTTGAATAGCTTACTTTAGTTTAGTTTAGTTTAGGTTAGGTTAGGTTAGTTTAGTTTAGTTAACTTTGGTTTAGTTTAGTTTAGTTTAGTTTATAGTTTAGTTTATAATTTAGTTTAATTAAGTTTATAGTTTAATTTATAATTTAGTTTATTTTAGTTTAGTTTAATTTAGTTTAGAGTAGGTTAGGTTAGGTTAGGTTAGTTTAGTTTAGTTTAGGTTAGGTTAGGTTAGGTTAATTTAGTTTAGTTGAGTTTAATTTAGTTTAGTTTAGTTTAGTTAATAGTTTAATTCATAGTTTAGTTTAGTTTTTTTATAGCTTAGTTTAATTAACTTATAGTTTAATTTAGTTTAGTTTAGTTTAATTTAGTTTAGTTTAAATTGTAGTTTAGTTTAGTTTAGTTTAGTTTAGGTTAAGATATGTTAGGTTCGTTTAGTTTAATTTAGTTTAGATTAGGTTAGGTTACATTACGTTAGGTTAGTTAAGTTTAGTTTAGTTGAATTTAGGTTATAGTTTGATTTATAGTTTAGTTTAGTTTACTTTATAGTTTAGTTTAGTTAATTTATAGTTTATTTAACTTTAGTTTAGTTTAGTTTAATATTGTTTACTTTAGTTTATAGTATTGTTTATACGTTAGTTTAGTTTAGTTTAATTTAGGTTATGTTAGGTTAGTTTAGTTTAGTTTAGTTTAGTGTATGTTAGGTTAGGTTAGTTTAGTTTAGTTTATTTTAGTTTATAATTTAATTAGTTTAGTTTATAATTTATTTTATAATTTAGTATACTTTAATTTATAGATTAGTTTATAGTTTAGTTAAAATTTTAGTTTAGTTTAGTTTAGGTTAGGTTAGGGAAGGTTAGGTTAAGTTAGGTTAGTTTAGTTTAATTTAGTTTATGTAAGGTTAGATTAGGTTAGTTTAGTATAGTTTAGTTTACTTTTGTTTACAGTTTAGTTTAGTTTAGTTTATAGTTCAGTTTATGGTTTAGTTTAGTTAAGTTAGGTTGGGTTAGTTTAGTTTAGTTTAGGTTAGGTTAGGTTAGGTTATTTTAGTTTAGTATAGTTTGCTTTAGTTTAGTTTAGTTTATAGTTTAGTTTATTTTATTTTATAGTTTACTTTATAGTTTTATTTAATTTAGTTTAGTTTAGTTATTTTAGGTTAGGTTAGGTTAGGTTAGAGAAGTTTAATTTAATTTAGTTGAATTTAGTTTAGTTAAGTTAAGTTTAGGTTACGTTAGGTTAGTTTAGTTTAGTTTAGTTTAGGTGAAGTTAGGTTAGGTTAGTTTAGTTCTGTTTAGTTTATTTTAGTTTAGTTTATTTGAATTTAATTTAGTTTAGTTAAGTTAGTTTAGATAATTTAGGTTATTTTAGTTTACTTTAGTTTATGTAAGGTTATGTTAGGTTAGTTTAGTATAGTTTAGTTTACTTTTGTTTATAGTTTAGTTTAGTTTAGTTTATAGTTCAGTTTATAGTTTAGTTTAGTTTAGTTTAATTTAGGTTAGGTTGGGTTAGTTTAGTTTAGTATAGGTTAGATTATATAAGGTAAGTTTAATTCAGTTTAGTTTAGTTTAGTTTATAGTTTAATTTATAGGTTTGTTTATAGTTAATTTAGTTTAGTTTAGTTTAGTTTAAGTTAAATTATATTAGGTTAGTTAAGTTTAGTTTAGTTTAAGTTAGGTTAGGTTGGGTTAGGTTAGTGTAGTTTAATTTAATTTAGTTGAATTTAGTTTAGTTAAGTTAAGTTTAAGTTACGTTAGGTTAGTTTAGTTTAGTTTAGTTTAGGTGAGGTTAGGTTAGGTTAGTTTAGTTCTGTTTAGTTTATTTTAGTTTATAGTTTAGTTTAGTTTAATTTATAGTTTAGTTTAATTTAGTGTAGTTTAATTTTGTTTAGGTTAGGTTAGGTTAGGTTAATTTAGTTTAGTTTAGTTTAGGTTAGGTTATGTTAGAATAGGTTAGGTTAGGTTAGTTTGGTTTAGTTTAGTCTCGTTAAGTTTAGTTTAGTTTATTTTATAGTTTAGTTTAGTTTTGTTTATAGTTTAGTTTGCAGTTTAGTATAGTTTAGTTTAGTTTAATTTAGTTTAGGTTAAGTAAGTTTAGGTTAGGTTAGTTTAGTTTAGTTTACTTTATGTTAGTTTAGGTTAGTTTACTTTTGTTTGGTTTTGTTTATAGTTTAGTTTAATTTATTTTATAATTTACTTTATAGATTAGTTTAGTTCAGTTTGTAGTTTAATTTAGTTCAGTTTAGTTTAGTTTAGTTTAGTTCATTTAGGTTGGGATAGGTTAGGTTAGGTTAGGTTAGTTTAGTTTAGTTTAAAATATAGTATATTTAGTTTATAGTTTAGTTCATAGTTTTGTTTAATTTAGTTTAGTTTAGTTTAGTTTAGGTTAGGTTAGAGTAGTTTATTTTAGTTTAGTTTAGTTTAGGTTAGAATAGGTTAGGTTAGTGTAGTTTAGTTTAGTTTAGTTGAATTTAATTTAGTTTTGTTTAGTTTAGTTTAGGTTAGGTTAGGTTAGTTTAGTTTAGTATAGGTTAGGTTAAGTTAGGTTAGGTTAGTTTAGATTAGTATAGTTTAGTTTAGGTTATAGTTTAGTTTACTTTAGTTTATTATTTAATTTAGTGTAGTTTAGTTTATAGTCTCGTTTATAGTATAGTTTTGTTTAGTTTAGTTTTTTTTTAGTTTAGCTTATATTAGTTTAGTTTGTCTTAGGTTAGGTTAGGTTAGGTGAGATTAGTTTAATTTAGTTTAGTTTAATTTAGTTTAGTTTAGTTTATAGTTTAGTTTAGTTTAGTTTATAGTTCAATTTATGGTTTAGTTGAGTTTAGTTTATAGTTTAGGTTATCGTTTAGTTTAGTTTAGGTTAGTTTAGGTTAGGTTAAGTTAGGTTAGGTTAGTTTAGATTAGTTTATTTTAATTTAGTTTAGTTTATAGTTTAGTTTATTTTACTTTATAGTTTAATTTAGTTTAGTTTAGTTTAGTGTAGTTTAGTTTAGGTTAGGTTAGATTAGGTTAATTTAGTTTAGTTTAGGTTAGGTTAGGTAAGTTTAATTTAGTTTAGTTTGGTTTAGTTTAATTTATAGTTTATTTTGTAGTTTTTTTTATAGTTTAGTTTAGTTTATAGTTTAGTTTAGTTTAATTTAGGTTAGGTTAGGTAATTTTTTTTTAGTTTAGTTTAGGTTAGGTTAAGTTAATTTACTTTAATATAGTTTATTTTAGTTTATTTTAGTTTAGTTTATAGTTTAGTTTAGTTTATAGTTTAGTTTACAATTTAGTTTAGTTTAGTTTAGTTTAGTTTGGGTTAAGTTAGGTTAGTTTAGTTTAGTTTAGTTTATAGTTTACTTTAGTTTAGTTTACAGTTTAGTTTATCCTTTAGTTTATAGTGTAGTTTATAGTTTAGTTTAATTTAGTGTAGTTTAGTTTGGTTTAGTTTAGTATAGTTTTGTTTACTTTAGGTTAGATGAGATTATGTTAGGTTAGGTTAGCTTACTTTAGTTTAGTTTAGTTTAGGTTAGGTTATGTTAGGTAGGTTTAGTTAACTTTGGTTTAGTTTAGTTTAGTTTAGTTAATAGTTTAGTTTATAGTTATGTTTAGTTTAGTTTATAGTTTAATTTATAATTTAGTTTAGTTTAGTTTAGTTTAATTTAATTTAGTTTAGAGTAGGTTAGGTTAGGTTAGTTTAGTTTAGTTTAGATTAGGTTAGGTTAGGTTATGTTAGGGTAGTTAAGTTTAGTTTAGTTGAATTTAGTTTATAGTTTAATTTATAGTTTAGTTTAGTTTTCTTTATAGTATAGTTTAGTTAATTTATAGTTTAATTTACTTTAGTTTAGTCTAGTTTAATTTAGTTTACTTTAGTTTATAGTTTTGTTTATAGTTTAGTTTAGCTTAGTTTAGTTTAGGTTAATTTATGTTAGGTTAGTTTAGTTTAGTTTAGTTCAGGTTCGGTTGGGTTAGTTTAGTTTAATTTAGGTTAGGTTAGGTTAAGTTAGGTTAGTTTAGTTTAGTTTAGTTTATTTTAATTTTAGTTTAATTTAGTTTATATTTTAGTTTATAGTTTAGTTTAATTTAGTTTATAGTTTAATTTAGTTTTGTTTAGTTTAGTTTAATTTGGGTTAATTTAGTTTAGATTAGGTTAGGTTAGGTTACGTTAGGTTAGTTTAGTTTAGTATAGTATAGTTTAGTTTAAAATATAGTATCTTTAGTTTATATTTTAGTTCATAGTTTAGTTTAGTTTAGTATAGTTTAGTTTAGTTTAGGTTAGGTTAGATTAGTTTAGGTTAGTGTAGTTTAGTTTAGTTTAGTTTAGTTGAAGTTAATTTAGTTTATTTTAGTTTAGTTTAGTATAGGTTAGGTTATGTTACGTTAGGTTAGTTTAGTTAAGTTTAGTTTAGTTTAGTTTATAGTTTAGTTTAGTTTATAGTTTAATTTATACTTTAGTTTATATTTTAGTTTATAGTTTAGTTTAGTTTAGTGTAGTTTAGTTTGGTTTAGCTTTGTTTAGTTTAGTTTAGTTTAGTTTAGTTTCGTTTAGGTTAGGTTATGTTAGATTAGGTTAGGTGTGGTAAGCTTAGTTTAGTTTAGTTTAGTTTAGGTTCGGTTAGTTAAGTTTCGTTTAGTTTAGTTTAGTTAAGATTAGTTTAGTTTATAGTTTAGTTCAGTTTGGTTTATAGCTAACTTTATTGTTTAGTTTAGTTTAGTTTATAGTTTAATTTATAGTTAAGTTTAGTTTATATTAGTTTAATTTAGATTAGCTTAGATGAGTTTAGTTTAAATTAGTTCATTTTAGGGTAGCTTATGTTCGGTTTGGTTAGGTTAGTTTAGTTTACAGTTTAATTTATAGTTTAGTTTGGTTTATAGTTTAGTTTATAGTTTAGTTTAGTTTAGTTTAGTTTATAATAGTTTAGTTTAGTTAATGTTAGGTTAGGTTAGGTTTATTTAGTTTAGTTGAGTTTAATTTAGTTTAGTTTAGTTTTGTTTATAGTTTAATTTATAGTTTAATTTAGTTTAGTTTAGTTGAATTTGGTTTAGTTTAGTTTATAGTTTTGTTTATAGTTTAGTTTGTAGTTTAGTAAATTTAGTTTAGTTTAGGCGAAGTTATGTTAGGTTCGTTTTGTTTAATTTAGTTTAGATTAGGTTACGTTAGATTAGGTTAGGGTAGTTAAGTTTAGTTTAGTTCAATTAAGTTTATAGTTTAATTTATAGTTTAGTTTAGTTTACTTTATAGTTTAGTTTAGTTAATTTATAGTTTAATTTACTTTAGTTTAGTCTAGTTTAATTTAGTTTGCTTTAGTTTATAGTTTAGTTTAGTTTAGCTTAGTTTAGTTTAGGTTAATTTATGTTAGGTAAGTTTAGTTTAGTTTAGTTTAGGTTAGGTTGGGTTAGTTTAGTTTAGTTTAGGTTACGTTAGGTTAAGTTAGGTTAGTTGAGTTTAGTATAGTTTAGTTTAGTTTAGTTAGTTTAGGTTAGGTTAGGTTAGGTTAGAGTAGTTTAGGTTAGGTTAGGATATGATAGGTTAGTGCAGTTTAATTTAATTTAGTTTAGTTTAGTTGAATTTAATTTATTTTAGTTAGGTCAGTTTAGGTAAGTTAGGTTAGTTTAGTTTAGTATAGGTTAGGTTAGGTAAGTTTAATTCAGTATAGTTTAGTTTAGTTTATAGTTTAATTTATAGTTTTGTTTGTAGTTAATTTAGTTTAGTTTATTGAGTTTAGTTTAGTTTAGTTGAGTTTAGGTTAGGTTAGGTTAGGTTAGGTTAGGTTAGATTGGTTTAGTTTAGGATAGGTTACGTTAGATTAGGTTAGTTTAGTTTAGTATAATTTAGTTTAGTTTAAAATATATTATCTTTAGTTTATAGTTTAGTTCATAGTTATGTTTAGTTTAGTTTAGTGTAGGTTAGGTTAGAGTAGTTTAGTTTAGTTTAGGTTAGGTTAGAATAGGTTAAATCAGTGTAGTTTAATTTAGTTTAGTTTAGTTGAATTTAATTTAATTATGTTTAGTTTTGTTTAGCTTAGGTTATTTTAGTTTAGTTTAGTATAGGTAGGTTAATTTAGGTTATCTTAGTTTAGTTTATAGTTTAGTTTAGTTTAGTTTATAGTGTAGTTTATACTTTAGTTTATATTTTAGTTTATAGTTTAGTTTAGTTTAGTGTAGATTAGTTTGGTTTAGTTTTGTTGAGTTTAGTATAGTTTATTTTATAGTTTAAATAAGTTTTTTTTATAGTTTAGTTTGCAGTTTAGTATAGCTAAGTTCAGTTTAATTTAGTTTTGCTAAGTTTAGTTTAGTTTAGTTTAGTTTAGTTTATAGTTTAATTTATAATTTAGTTTTGTTTAGTTTAGTTTAATTTAGTTTAGGTTAGGTTAGGTTAGGTTAGTTTAATTTAGTTGAGTTTAATTTAGTTTAATTTAGTTTATAGTTTAATTTATAGTTTAGTTTAGTTTACTTTATAGTTTAGTTTAGTTAATTTATAGTTTAATTTAGTTTAGTTTAGTTTAGTTTAATTTAGTTTCGTTCAGTTTACAGTTTTGTTTATAGTTTAGCTTAGTTTAGTTTAGTTTAGTTTAGTTCAGGTTAAGATATGTTTGGATAGTTTAGTTTAGTTTAGTTTAGTTAAGGTTCGGTTAGGTTAGGTTAGGTTATGTTAATTTAGTTTAATTGAGTTTAGTTTAGTTTATATTAGGTTAAGTAAGATTAGGTTAGGTTAGTTTAGGTTAGTTTAGTTTTGTTTATAGTTTAGTTTAGTTTAGTTTATAGTTTAGTTTATATATTAGTTAGTTTAGTTTAATGTTTAATTTAGTTCAGTTTAGTTTAGTTCAGTTTAGTTTAATTTAGGTTAATTTAGTTTAGTTTAGTTTAGTTTAGGTTAGGTTAAGTTAGGTTAGGTTAGGTTAGTTTAGTTTAGAATGGTTTAGTTTAGTTTAAAATATAGTATCTTTAGTTTATAGTTTAGTTCATAGTTTTCTTTAGATTAGTTTAGTTTAGGTTAGGTTAGAGTAGTTTAGTTTAGTTTAGTTTAGGTTAGATTAGGTTAGGTTAGTGTAGTTTAGTTTAATTTAGTTTAGTTGAATTTAATTTAGTTTAGTTTAGTTTAGTTTAGGTTAGGTTATGTTTGTTTAGGTTACATAAGTTTAGGTTAGTGTAGTTTAGTATAGTTTAGTTTAGTTTGTAGTTTAGTATAGTTTAGTGTAGTTTAGTTTGGTTTAGTAACTGTTAGGTTAGGTTAGTTCAGTTTCGTTTAGGTTAGGTTAGGTTAGATTAGGTTAGGTTAGGTTAGGTTAGCTTAGTTTAGTTTAGTTTAGTTTCGGTTAGGTTGGATTAGGTTAGGTTACTTAAGTTTAGTTTAGTTTAGTTTAGTTAAGTATAATTTAGTTTAGAGTTTATTTCAGTTTAGTTTATAGCTTAGTTTATAGCTTAGTTTAGTTCATAGTTTAATTTATATTTAAGTTTAGTTTAGTTTAATTTAGTTTAGCTTAGTTTAGTTTAGTTTAGTTTAGGGTAGGTTATGTTAGGTTAGGTTAGGTTAGTATAGTTTATAGTTTAATTTATAGTTTACCTTAGTTTATAGTTTAGTTTATAATAGTTTATTTTAGTTTAGTTAGGTTAGGTTAGGATAGTTTAGTTTAGTTTAGTTTAAGTTAGGTTAGGCTAGGTTATGTTATGTTAGGTTAGTTTAGATTAGTTTAGTTTAGTTTAGTTTATAGTTTAGTTTACTTTAGTTTATTATTTAATTTAGTTTAGTTTAGTTTAGTTTTGTTTATAATTTAGTTTAGTTTATAGTTTAGTTTAGAATTTAGTTTAATTTAGTTTATAGTTTAAGTAAGTTTAGTTTAGTTTAGTTTAGTTTATAGTTTAGTTTAGTTTAGTTTACAGTTTAATTTATCCTTTAGTTTATAGTGTAGTTTATAGTTTAGTTTAATTTAGTGTTGTTTAGTTTGGTTTAGTTTAGTATAGTTTTGTTTACTTTAGGTTAGGTTAGATTATGTTAGGTTTGAATAGCTTACTTTAGTTTAGTTTAGTTTAGGTTAGGTTAGGTTAGTTTAGTTTAGTTAACTTTGGTTTAGTTTAGTTTAGTTTAGTTTATAGTTTAGTTTATAATTTAGTTTAGTTAAGTTTATAGTTTAATTTATAATTTAGTTTATTTTAGTTTAGTTTAATTTAGTTTAGAGTAGGTTAGGTTAGGTTAGGTTAGTTTAGTTTAGTTTAGGTTAGGTTAGGTTAGGTTAATTTAGTTTAGTTGAGTTTAATTTAGTTTAGTTTAGTTTAGTTAATAGTTTAATTCATAGTTTAGTTTAGTTTTTTTATAGCTTAGTTTAATTAACTTATAGTTTAATTTAGTTTAGTTTAGTTTAATTTAGTTTAGTTTAAATTGTAGTTTAGTTTAGTTTAGTTTAGTTTAGGTTAAGATATGTTAGGTTCGTTTAGTTTAATTTAGTTTAGATTAGGTTAGGTTACATTACGTTAGGTTAGTTAAGTTTAGTTTAGTTGAATTTAGGTTATAGTTTGATTTATAGTTTAGTTTAGTTTACTTTATAGTTTAGTTTAGTTAATTTATAGTTTATTTAACTTTAGTTTAGTTTAGTTTAATATTGTTTACTTTAGTTTATAGTATTGTTTATACGTTAGTTTAGTTTAGTTTAATTTAGGTTATGTTAGGTTAGTTTAGTTTAGTTTAGTTTAGTGTATGTTAGGTTAGGTTAGTTTAGTTTAGTTTATTTTAGTTTATAATTTAATTAGTTTAGTTTATAATTTATTTTATAATTTAGTATACTTTAATTTATAGATTAGTTTATAGTTTAGTTAAAATTTTAGTTTAGTTTAGTTTAGGTTAGGTTAGGGAAGGTTAGGTTAAGTTAGGTTAGTTTAGTTTAATTTAGTTTATGTAAGGTTAGATTAGGTTAGTTTAGTATAGTTTAGTTTACTTTTGTTTACAGTTTAGTTTAGTTTAGTTTATAGTTCAGTTTATGGTTTAGTTTAGTTAAGTTAGGTTGGGTTAGTTTAGTTTAGTTTAGGTTAGGTTAGGTTAGGTTATTTTAGTTTAGTATAGTTTGCTTTAGTTTAGTTTAGTTTATAGTTTAGTTTATTTTATTTTATAGTTTACTTTATAGTTTTATTTAATTTAGTTTAGTTTAGTTATTTTAGGTTAGGTTAGGTTAGGTTAGAGAAGTTTAATTTAATTTAGTTGAATTTAGTTTAGTTAAGTTAAGTTTAGGTTACGTTAGGTTAGTTTAGTTTAGTTTAGTTTAGGTGAAGTTAGGTTAGGTTAGTTTAGTTCTGTTTAGTTTATTTTAGTTTAGTTTATTTGAATTTAATTTAGTTTAGTTAAGTTAGTTTAGATAATTTAGGTTATTTTAGTTTACTTTAGTTTATGTAAGGTTATGTTAGGTTAGTTTAGTATAGTTTAGTTTACTTTTGTTTATAGTTTAGTTTAGTTTAGTTTATAGTTCAGTTTATAGTTTAGTTTAGTTTAGTTTAATTTAGGTTAGGTTGGGTTAGTTTAGTTTAGTATAGGTTAGATTATATAAGGTAAGTTTAATTCAGTTTAGTTTAGTTTAGTTTATAGTTTAATTTATAGGTTTGTTTATAGTTAATTTAGTTTAGTTTAGTTTAGTTTAAGTTAAATTATATTAGGTTAGTTAAGTTTAGTTTAGTTTAAGTTAGGTTAGGTTGGGTTAGGTTAGTGTAGTTTAATTTAATTTAGTTGAATTTAGTTTAGTTAAGTTAAGTTTAAGTTACGTTAGGTTAGTTTAGTTTAGTTTAGTTTAGGTGAGGTTAGGTTAGGTTAGTTTAGTTCTGTTTAGTTTATTTTAGTTTATAGTTTAGTTTAGTTTAATTTATAGTTTAGTTTAATTTAGTGTAGTTTAATTTTGTTTAGGTTAGGTTAGGTTAGGTTAATTTAGTTTAGTTTAGTTTAGGTTAGGTTATGTTAGAATAGGTTAGGTTAGGTTAGTTTGGTTTAGTTTAGTCTCGTTAAGTTTAGTTTAGTTTATTTTATAGTTTAGTTTAGTTTTGTTTATAGTTTAGTTTGCAGTTTAGTATAGTTTAGTTTAGTTTAATTTAGTTTACGTTAAGTAAGTTTAGGTTAGGTTAGTTTAGTTTAGTTTACTTTATGTTAGTTTAGGTTAGTTTACTTTTGTTTGGTTTTGTTTATAGTTTAGTTTAATTTATTTTATAATTTACTTTATAGATTAGTTTAGTTCAGTTTGTAGTTTAATTTAGTTCAGTTTAGTTTAGTTTAGTTTAGTTCATTTAGGTTGGGATAGGTTAGGTTAGGTTAGGTTAGTTTAGTTTAGTTTAAAATATAGTATATTTAGTTTATAGTTTAGTTCATAGTTTTGTTTAATTTAGTTTAGTTTAGTTTAGTTTAGGTTAGGTTAGAGTAGTTTATTTTAGTTTAGTTTAGTTTAGGTTAGAATAGGTTAGGTTAGTGTAGTTTAGTTTAGTTTAGTTGAATTTAATTTAGTTTTGTTTAGTTTAGTTTAGGTTAGGTTAGGTTAGTTTAGTTTAGTATAGGTTAGGTTAAGTTAGGTTAGGTTAGTTTAGATTAGTATAGTTTAGTTTAGGTTATAGTTTAGTTTACTTTAGTTTATTATTTAATTTAGTGTAGTTTAGTTTATAGTCTCGTTTATAGTATAGTTTTGTTTAGTTTAGTTTTTTTTTAGTTTAGCTTATATTAGTTTAGTTTGTCTTAGGTTAGGTTAGGTTAGGTGAGATTAGTTTAATTTAGTTTAGTTTAATTTAGTTTAGTTTAGTTTATAGTTTAGTTTAGTTTAGTTTATAGTTCAATTTATGGTTTAGTTGAGTTTAGTTTATAGTTTAGGTTATCGTTTAGTTTAGTTTAGGTTAGTTTAGGTTAGGTTAAGTTAGGTTAGGTTAGTTTAGATTAGTTTATTTTAATTTAGTTTAGTTTATAGTTTAGTTTATTTTACTTTATAGTTTAATTTAGTTTAGTTTAGTTTAGTGTAGTTTAGTTTAGGTTAGGTTAGATTAGGTTAATTTAGTTTAGTTTAGGTTAGGTTAGGTAAGTTTAATTTAGTTTAGTTTGGTTTAGTTTAATTTATAGTTTATTTTGTAGTTTTTTTTATAGTTTAGTTTAGTTTATAGTTTAGTTTAGTTTAATTTAGGTTAGGTTAGGTAATTTTTTTTTAGTTTAGTTTAGGTTAGGTTAAGTTAATTTACTTTAATATAGTTTATTTTAGTTTATTTTAGTTTAGTTTATAGTTTAGTTTAGTTTATAGTTTAGTTTACAATTTAGTTTAGTTTAGTTTAGTTTAGTTTGGGTTAAGTTAGGTTAGTTTAGTTTAGTTTAGTTTATAGTTTACTTTAGTTTAGTTTACAGTTTAGTTTATCCTTTAGTTTATAGTGTAGTTTATAGTTTAGTTTAATTTAGTGTAGTTTAGTTTGGTTTAGTTTAGTATAGTTTTGTTTACTTTAGGTTAGATGAGATTATGTTAGGTTAGGTTAGCTTACTTTAGTTTAGTTTAGTTTAGGTTAGGTTATGTTAGGTAGGTTTAGTTAACTTTGGTTTAGTTTAGTTTAGTTTAGTTAATAGTTTAGTTTATAGTTATGTTTAGTTTAGTTTATAGTTTAATTTATAATTTAGTTTAGTTTAGTTTAGTTTAATTTAATTTAGTTTAGAGTAGGTTAGGTTAGGTTAGTTTAGTTTAGTTTAGATTAGGTTAGGTTAGGTTATGTTAGGGTAGTTAAGTTTAGTTTAGTTGAATTTAGTTTATAGTTTAATTTATAGTTTAGTTTAGTTTTCTTTATAGTATAGTTTAGTTAATTTATAGTTTAATTTACTTTAGTTTAGTCTAGTTTAATTTAGTTTACTTTAGTTTATAGTTTTGTTTATAGTTTAGTTTAGCTTAGTTTAGTTTAGGTTAATTTATGTTAGGTTAGTTTAGTTTAGTTTAGTTCAGGTTCGGTTGGGTTAGTTTAGTTTAATTTAGGTTAGGTTAGGTTAAGTTAGGTTAGTTTAGTTTAGTTTAGTTTATTTTAATTTTAGTTTAATTTAGTTTATATTTTAGTTTATAGTTTAGTTTAATTTAGTTTATAGTTTAATTTAGTTTTGTTTAGTTTAGTTTAATTTGGGTTAATTTAGTTTAGATTAGGTTAGGTTAGGTTACGTTAGGTTAGTTTAGTTTAGTATAGTATAGTTTAGTTTAAAATATAGTATCTTTAGTTTATATTTTAGTTCATAGTTTAGTTTAGTTTAGTATAGTTTAGTTTAGTTTAGGTTAGGTTAGATTAGTTTAGGTTAGTGTAGTTTAGTTTAGTTTAGTTTAGTTGAAGTTAATTTAGTTTATTTTAGTTTAGTTTAGTATAGGTTAGGTTATGTTACGTTAGGTTAGTTTAGTTAAGTTTAGTTTAGTTTAGTTTATAGTTTAGTTTAGTTTATAGTTTAATTTATACTTTAGTTTATATTTTAGTTTATAGTTTAGTTTAGTTTAGTGTAGTTTAGTTTGGTTTAGCTTTGTTTAGTTTAGTTTAGTTTAGTTTAGTTTCGTTTAGGTTAGGTTATGTTAGATTAGGTTAGGTGTGGTAAGCTTAGTTTAGTTTAGTTTAGTTTAGGTTCGGTTAGTTAAGTTTCGTTTAGTTTAGTTTAGTTAAGATTAGTTTAGTTTATAGTTTAGTTCAGTTTGGTTTATAGCTAACTTTATTGTTTAGTTTAGTTTAGTTTATAGTTTAATTTATAGTTAAGTTTAGTTTATATTAGTTTAATTTAGATTAGCTTAGATGAGTTTAGTTTAAATTAGTTCATTTTAGGGTAGCTTATGTTCGGTTTGGTTAGGTTAGTTTAGTTTACAGTTTAATTTATAGTTTAGTTTGGTTTATAGTTTAGTTTATAGTTTAGTTTAGTTTAGTTTAGTTTATAATAGTTTAGTTTAGTTAATGTTAGGTTAGGTTAGGTTTATTTAGTTTAGTTGAGTTTAATTTAGTTTAGTTTAGTTTTGTTTATAGTTTAATTTATAGTTTAATTTAGTTTAGTTTAGTTGAATTTGGTTTAGTTTAGTTTATAGTTTTGTTTATAGTTTAGTTTGTAGTTTAGTAAATTTAGTTTAGTTTAGGCGAAGTTATGTTAGGTTCGTTTTGTTTAATTTAGTTTAGATTAGGTTACGTTAGATTAGGTTAGGGTAGTTAAGTTTAGTTTAGTTCAATTAAGTTTATAGTTTAATTTATAGTTTAGTTTAGTTTACTTTATAGTTTAGTTTAGTTAATTTATAGTTTAATTTACTTTAGTTTAGTCTAGTTTAATTTAGTTTGCTTTAGTTTATAGTTTAGTTTAGTTTAGCTTAGTTTAGTTTAGGTTAATTTATGTTAGGTAAGTTTAGTTTAGTTTAGTTTAGGTTAGGTTGGGTTAGTTTAGTTTAGTTTAGGTTACGTTAGGTTAAGTTAGGTTAGTTGAGTTTAGTATAGTTTAGTTTAGTTTAGTTAGTTTAGGTTAGGTTAGGTTAGGTTAGAGTAGTTTAGGTTAGGTTAGGATATGATAGGTTAGTGCAGTTTAATTTAATTTAGTTTAGTTTAGTTGAATTTAATTTATTTTAGTTAGGTCAGTTTAGGTAAGTTAGGTTAGTTTAGTTTAGTATAGGTTAGGTTAGGTAAGTTTAATTCAGTATAGTTTAGTTTAGTTTATAGTTTAATTTATAGTTTTGTTTGTAGTTAATTTAGTTTAGTTTATTGAGTTTAGTTTAGTTTAGTTGAGTTTAGGTTAGGTTAGGTTAGGTTAGGTTAGGTTAGATTGGTTTAGTTTAGGATAGGTTACGTTAGATTAGGTTAGTTTAGTTTAGTATAATTTAGTTTAGTTTAAAATATATTATCTTTAGTTTATAGTTTAGTTCATAGTTATGTTTAGTTTAGTTTAGTGTAGGTTAGGTTAGAGTAGTTTAGTTTAGTTTAGGTTAGGTTAGAATAGGTTAAATCAGTGTAGTTTAATTTAGTTTAGTTTAGTTGAATTTAATTTAATTATGTTTAGTTTTGTTTAGCTTAGGTTATTTTAGTTTAGTTTAGTATAGGTAGGTTAATTTAGGTTATCTTAGTTTAGTTTATAGTTTAGTTTAGTTTAGTTTATAGTGTAGTTTATACTTTAGTTTATATTTTAGTTTATAGTTTAGTTTAGTTTAGTGTAGATTAGTTTGGTTTAGTTTTGTTGAGTTTAGTATAGTTTATTTTATAGTTTAAATAAGTTTTTTTTATAGTTTAGTTTGCAGTTTAGTATAGCTAAGTTCAGTTTAATTTAGTTTTGCTAAGTTTAGTTTAGTTTAGTTTAGTTTAGTTTATAGTTTAATTTATAATTTAGTTTTGTTTAGTTTAGTTTAATTTAGTTTAGGTTAGGTTAGGTTAGGTTAGTTTAATTTAGTTGAGTTTAATTTAGTTTAATTTAGTTTATAGTTTAATTTATAGTTTAGTTTAGTTTACTTTATAGTTTAGTTTAGTTAATTTATAGTTTAATTTAGTTTAGTTTAGTTTAGTTTAATTTAGTTTCGTTCAGTTTACAGTTTTGTTTATAGTTTAGCTTAGTTTAGTTTAGTTTAGTTTAGTTCAGGTTAAGATATGTTTGGATAGTTTAGTTTAGTTTAGTTTAGTTAAGGTTCGGTTAGGTTAGGTTAGGTTATGTTAATTTAGTTTAATTGAGTTTAGTTTAGTTTATATTAGGTTAAGTAAGATTAGGTTAGGTTAGTTTAGGTTAGTTTAGTTTTGTTTATAGTTTAGTTTAGTTTAGTTTATAGTTTAGTTTATATATTAGTTAGTTTAGTTTAATGTTTAATTTAGTTCAGTTTAGTTTAGTTCAGTTTAGTTTAATTTAGGTTAATTTAGTTTAGTTTAGTTTAGTTTAGGTTAGGTTAAGTTAGGTTAGGTTAGGTTAGTTTAGTTTAGAATGGTTTAGTTTAGTTTAAAATATAGTATCTTTAGTTTATAGTTTAGTTCATAGTTTTCTTTAGATTAGTTTAGTTTAGGTTAGGTTAGAGTAGTTTAGTTTAGTTTAGTTTAGGTTAGATTAGGTTAGGTTAGTGTAGTTTAGTTTAATTTAGTTTAGTTGAATTTAATTTAGTTTAGTTTAGTTTAGTTTAGGTTAGGTTATGTTTGTTTAGGTTACATAAGTTTAGGTTAGTGTAGTTTAGTATAGTTTAGTTTAGTTTGTAGTTTAGTATAGTTTAGTGTAGTTTAGTTTGGTTTAGTAACTGTTAGGTTAGGTTAGTTCAGTTTCGTTTAGGTTAGGTTAGGTTAGATTAGGTTAGGTTAGGTTAGGTTAGCTTAGTTTAGTTTAGTTTAGTTTCGGTTAGGTTGGATTAGGTTAGGTTACTTAAGTTTAGTTTAGTTTAGTTTAGTTAAGTATAATTTAGTTTAGAGTTTATTTCAGTTTAGTTTATAGCTTAGTTTATAGCTTAGTTTAGTTCATAGTTTAATTTATATTTAAGTTTAGTTTAGTTTAATTTAGTTTAGCTTAGTTTAGTTTAGTTTAGTTTAGGGTAGGTTATGTTAGGTTAGGTTAGGTTAGTATAGTTTATAGTTTAATTTATAGTTTACCTTAGTTTATAGTTTAGTTTATAATAGTTTATTTTAGTTTAGTTAGGTTAGGTTAGGATAGTTTAGTTTAGTTTAGTTTAAGTTAGGTTAGGCTAGGTTATGTTATGTTAGGTTAGTTTAGATTAGTTTAGTTTAGTTTAGTTTATAGTTTAGTTTACTTTAGTTTATTATTTAATTTAGTTTAGTTTAGTTTAGTTTTGTTTATAATTTAGTTTAGTTTATAGTTTAGTTTAGAATTTAGTTTAATTTAGTTTATAGTTTAAGTAAGTTTAGTTTAGTTTAGTTTAGTTTATAGTTTAGTTTAGTTTAGTTTACAGTTTAATTTATCCTTTAGTTTATAGTGTAGTTTATAGTTTAGTTTAATTTAGTGTTGTTTAGTTTGGTTTAGTTTAGTATAGTTTTGTTTACTTTAGGTTAGGTTAGATTATGTTAGGTTTGAATAGCTTACTTTAGTTTAGTTTAGTTTAGGTTAGGTTAGGTTAGTTTAGTTTAGTTAACTTTGGTTTAGTTTAGTTTAGTTTAGTTTATAGTTTAGTTTATAATTTAGTTTAGTTAAGTTTATAGTTTAATTTATAATTTAGTTTATTTTAGTTTAGTTTAATTTAGTTTAGAGTAGGTTAGGTTAGGTTAGGTTAGTTTAGTTTAGTTTAGGTTAGGTTAGGTTAGGTTAATTTAGTTTAGTTGAGTTTAATTTAGTTTAGTTTAGTTTAGTTAATAGTTTAATTCATAGTTTAGTTTAGTTTTTTTATAGCTTAGTTTAATTAACTTATAGTTTAATTTAGTTTAGTTTAGTTTAATTTAGTTTAGTTTAAATTGTAGTTTAGTTTAGTTTAGTTTAGTTTAGGTTAAGATATGTTAGGTTCGTTTAGTTTAATTTAGTTTAGATTAGGTTAGGTTACATTACGTTAGGTTAGTTAAGTTTAGTTTAGTTGAATTTAGGTTATAGTTTGATTTATAGTTTAGTTTAGTTTACTTTATAGTTTAGTTTAGTTAATTTATAGTTTATTTAACTTTAGTTTAGTTTAGTTTAATATTGTTTACTTTAGTTTATAGTATTGTTTATACGTTAGTTTAGTTTAGTTTAATTTAGGTTATGTTAGGTTAGTTTAGTTTAGTTTAGTTTAGTGTATGTTAGGTTAGGTTAGTTTAGTTTAGTTTATTTTAGTTTATAATTTAATTAGTTTAGTTTATAATTTATTTTATAATTTAGTATACTTTAATTTATAGATTAGTTTATAGTTTAGTTAAAATTTTAGTTTAGTTTAGTTTAGGTTAGGTTAGGGAAGGTTAGGTTAAGTTAGGTTAGTTTAGTTTAATTTAGTTTATGTAAGGTTAGATTAGGTTAGTTTAGTATAGTTTAGTTTACTTTTGTTTACAGTTTAGTTTAGTTTAGTTTATAGTTCAGTTTATGGTTTAGTTTAGTTAAGTTAGGTTGGGTTAGTTTAGTTTAGTTTAGGTTAGGTTAGGTTAGGTTATTTTAGTTTAGTATAGTTTGCTTTAGTTTAGTTTAGTTTATAGTTTAGTTTATTTTATTTTATAGTTTACTTTATAGTTTTATTTAATTTAGTTTAGTTTAGTTATTTTAGGTTAGGTTAGGTTAGGTTAGAGAAGTTTAATTTAATTTAGTTGAATTTAGTTTAGTTAAGTTAAGTTTAGGTTACGTTAGGTTAGTTTAGTTTAGTTTAGTTTAGGTGAAGTTAGGTTAGGTTAGTTTAGTTCTGTTTAGTTTATTTTAGTTTAGTTTATTTGAATTTAATTTAGTTTAGTTAAGTTAGTTTAGATAATTTAGGTTATTTTAGTTTACTTTAGTTTATGTAAGGTTATGTTAGGTTAGTTTAGTATAGTTTAGTTTACTTTTGTTTATAGTTTAGTTTAGTTTAGTTTATAGTTCAGTTTATAGTTTAGTTTAGTTTAGTTTAATTTAGGTTAGGTTGGGTTAGTTTAGTTTAGTATAGGTTAGATTATATAAGGTAAGTTTAATTCAGTTTAGTTTAGTTTAGTTTATAGTTTAATTTATAGGTTTGTTTATAGTTAATTTAGTTTAGTTTAGTTTAGTTTAAGTTAAATTATATTAGGTTAGTTAAGTTTAGTTTAGTTTAAGTTAGGTTAGGTTGGGTTAGGTTAGTGTAGTTTAATTTAATTTAGTTGAATTTAGTTTAGTTAAGTTAAGTTTAAGTTACGTTAGGTTAGTTTAGTTTAGTTTAGTTTAGGTGAGGTTAGGTTAGGTTAGTTTAGTTCTGTTTAGTTTATTTTAGTTTATAGTTTAGTTTAGTTTAATTTATAGTTTAGTTTAATTTAGTGTAGTTTAATTTTGTTTAGGTTAGGTTAGGTTAGGTTAATTTAGTTTAGTTTAGTTTAGGTTAGGTTATGTTAGAATAGGTTAGGTTAGGTTAGTTTGGTTTAGTTTAGTCTCGTTAAGTTTAGTTTAGTTTATTTTATAGTTTAGTTTAGTTTTGTTTATAGTTTAGTTTGCAGTTTAGTATAGTTTAGTTTAGTTTAATTTAGTTTAGGTTAAGTAAGTTTAGGTTAGGTTAGTTTAGTTTAGTTTACTTTATGTTAGTTTAGGTTAGTTTACTTTTGTTTGGTTTTGTTTATAGTTTAGTTTAATTTATTTTATAATTTACTTTATAGATTAGTTTAGTTCAGTTTGTAGTTTAATTTAGTTCAGTTTAGTTTAGTTTAGTTTAGTTCATTTAGGTTGGGATAGGTTAGGTTAGGTTAGGTTAGTTTAGTTTAGTTTAAAATATAGTATATTTAGTTTATAGTTTAGTTCATAGTTTTGTTTAATTTAGTTTAGTTTAGTTTAGTTTAGGTTAGGTTAGAGTAGTTTATTTTAGTTTAGTTTAGTTTAGGTTAGAATAGGTTAGGTTAGTGTAGTTTAGTTTAGTTTAGTTGAATTTAATTTAGTTTTGTTTAGTTTAGTTTAGGTTAGGTTAGGTTAGTTTAGTTTAGTATAGGTTAGGTTAAGTTAGGTTAGGTTAGTTTAGATTAGTATAGTTTAGTTTAGGTTATAGTTTAGTTTACTTTAGTTTATTATTTAATTTAGTGTAGTTTAGTTTATAGTCTCGTTTATAGTATAGTTTTGTTTAGTTTAGTTTTTTTTTAGTTTAGCTTATATTAGTTTAGTTTGTCTTAGGTTAGGTTAGGTTAGGTGAGATTAGTTTAATTTAGTTTAGTTTAGTTTATAGTTTAGTTTAGTTTAGTTTATAGTTCAATTTATGGTTTAGTTGAGTTTAGTTTATAGTTTAGGTTATCGTTTAGTTTAGTTTAGGTTAGTTTAGGTTAGGTTAAGTTAGGTTAGGTTAGTTTAGATTAGTTTATTTTAATTTAGTTTAGTTTATAGTTTAGTTTATTTTACTTTATAGTTTAATTTAGTTTAGTTTAGTTTAGTGTAGTTTAGTTTAGGTTAGGTTAGATTAGGTTAATTTAGTTTAGTTTAGGTTAGGTTAGGTAAGTTTAATTTAGTTTAGTTTGGTTTAGTTTAATTTATAGTTTATTTTGTAGTTTTTTTTATAGTTTAGTTTAGTTTATAGTTTAGTTTAGTTTAATTTAGGTTAGGTTAGGTAATTTTTTTTTAGTTTAGTTTAGGTTAGGTTAAGTTAATTTACTTTAATATAGTTTATTTTAGTTTATTTTAGTTTAGTTTATAGTTTAGTTTAGTTTATAGTTTAGTTTACAATTTAGTTTAGTTTAGTTTAGTTTAGTTTGGGTTAAGTTAGGTTAGTTTAGTTTAGTTTAGTTTATAGTTTACTTTAGTTTAGTTTACAGTTTAGTTTATCCTTTAGTTTATAGTGTAGTTTATAGTTTAGTTTAATTTAGTGTAGTTTAGTTTGGTTTAGTTTAGTATAGTTTTGTTTACTTTAGGTTAGATGAGATTATGTTAGGTTAGGTTAGCTTACTTTAGTTTAGTTTAGTTTAGGTTAGGTTATGTTAGGTAGGTTTAGTTAACTTTGGTTTAGTTTAGTTTAGTTTAGTTAATAGTTTAGTTTATAGTTATGTTTAGTTTAGTTTATAGTTTAATTTATAATTTAGTTTAGTTTAGTTTAGTTTAATTTAATTTAGTTTAGAGTAGGTTAGGTTAGGTTAGTTTAGTTTAGTTTAGATTAGGTTAGGTTAGGTTATGTTAGGGTAGTTAAGTTTAGTTTAGTTGAATTTAGTTTATAGTTTAATTTATAGTTTAGTTTAGTTTTCTTTATAGTATAGTTTAGTTAATTTATAGTTTAATTTACTTTAGTTTAGTCTAGTTTAATTTAGTTTACTTTAGTTTATAGTTTTGTTTATAGTTTAGTTTAGCTTAGTTTAGTTTAGGTTAATTTATGTTAGGTTAGTTTAGTTTAGTTTAGTTCAGGTTCGGTTGGGTTAGTTTAGTTTAGTTTAGGTTAGGTTAGGTTAAGTTAGGTTAGTTTAGTTTAGTTTAGTTTATTTTAATTTTAGTTTAATTTAGTTTATATTTTAGTTTATAGTTTAGTTTAATTTAGTTTATAGTTTAATTTAGTTTTGTTTAGTTTAGTTTAATTTGGGTTAATTTAGTTTAGATTAGGTTAGGTTAGGTTACGTTAGGTTAGTTTAGTTTAGTATAGTATAGTTTAGTTTAAAATATAGTATCTTTAGTTTATATTTTAGTTCATAGTTTAGTTTAGTTTAGTATAGTTTAGTTTAGTTTAGGTTAGGTTAGATTAGTTTAGGTTAGTGTAGTTTAGTTTAGTTTAGTTTAGTTGAAGTTAATTTAGTTTATTTTAGTTTAGTTTAGTATAGGTTAGGTTATGTTACGTTAGGTTAGTTTAGTTAAGTTTAGTTTAGTTTAGTTTATAGTTTAGTTTAGTTTATAGTTTAATTTATACTTTAGTTTATATTTTAGTTTATAGTTTAGTTTAGTTTAGTGTAGTTTAGTTTGGTTTAGCTTTGTTTAGTTTAGTTTAGTTTAGTTTAGTTTCGTTTAGGTTAGGTTATGTTAGATTAGGTTAGGTGTGGTAAGCTTAGTTTAGTTTAGTTTAGTTTAGGTTCGGTTATTTAAGTTTCGTTTAGTTTAGTTTAGTTAAGATTAGTTTAGTTTATAGTTTAGTTCAGTTTGGTTTATAGCTAACTTTATTGTTTAGTTTAGTTTAGTTTATAGTTTAATTTATAGTTAAGTTTAGTTTATATTAGTTTAATTTAGATTAGCTTAGATGAGTTTAGTTTAAATTAGTTCATTTTAGGGTAGCTTATGTTCGGTTTGGTTAGGTTAGTTTAGTTTACAGTTTAATTTATAGTTTAGTTTGGTTTATAGTTTAGTTTATAGTTTAGTTTAGTTTAGTTTAGTTTATAATAGTTTAGTTTAGTTAATGTTAGGTTAGGTTAGGTTTATTTAGTTTAGTTGAGTTTAATTTAGTTTAGTTTAGTTTTGTTTATAGTTTAATTTATAGTTTAATTTAGTTTAGTTTAGTTGAATTTGGTTTAGTTTAGTTTATAGTTTTGTTTATAGTTTAGTTTGTAGTTTAGTAAATTTAGTTTAGTTTAGGCGAAGTTATGTTAGGTTCGTTTTGTTTAATTTAGTTTAGATTAGGTTACGTTAGATTAGGTTAGGGTAGTTAAGTTTAGTTTATTTCAATTAAGTTTATAGTTTAATTTATAGTTTAGTTTAGTTTACTTTATAGTTTAGTTTAGTTAATTTATAGTTTAATTTACTTTAGTTTAGTCTAGTTTAATTTAGTTTGCTTTAGTTTATAGTTTAGTTTAGTTTAGCTTAGTTTAGTTTAGGTTAATTTATGTTAGGTAAGTTTAGTTTAGTTTAGTTTAGGTTAGGTTGGGTTAGTTTAGTTTAGTTTAGGTTACGTTAGGTTAAGTTAGGTTAGTTGAGTTTAGTATAGTTTAGTTTAGTTTAGTTAGTTTAGGTTAGGTTAGGTTAGGTTAGAGTAGTTTAGGTTATGTTAGGATATGATAGGTTAGTGCAGTTTAATTTAATTTAGTTTAGTTTAGTTGAATTTAATTTATTTTAGTTAGGTCAGTTTAGGTAAGTTAGGTTAGTTTAGTTTAGTATAGGTTAGGTTAGGTAAGTTTAATTCAGTATAGTTTAGTTTAGTTTATAGTTTAATTTATAGTTTTGTTTGTAGTTAATTTAGTTTAGTTTATTGAGTTTAGTTTAGTTTAGTTGAGTTTAGGTTAGGTTAGGTTAGGTTAGGTTAGGTTAGATTGGTTTAGTTTAGGATAGGTTACGTTAGATTAGGTTAGTTTAGTTTAGTATAATTTAGTTTAGTTTAAAATATATTATCTTTAGTTTATAGTTTAGTTCATAGTTATGTTTAGTTTAGTTTAGTGTAGGTTAGGTTAGAGTAGTTTAGTTTAGTTTAGGTTAGGTTAGAATAGGTTAAATCAGTGTAGTTTAATTTAGTTTAGTTTAGTTGAATTTAATTTAATTATGTTTAGTTTTGTTTAGCTTAGGTTATTTTAGTTTAGTTTAGTATAGGTAGGTTAATTTAGGTTATCTTAGTTTAGTTTATAGTTTAGTTTAGTTTAGTTTATAGTGTAGTTTATACTTTAGTTTATATTTTAGTTTATAGTTTAGTTTAGTTTAGTGTAGATTAGTTTGGTTTAGTTTTGTTGAGTTTAGTATAGTTTATTTTATAGTTTAAATAAGTTTTTTTTATAGTTTAGTTTGCAGTTTAGTATAGCTAAGTTCAGTTTAATTTAGTTTTGCTAAGTTTAGTTTAGTTTAGTTTAGTTTAGTTTATAGTTTAATTTATAATTTAGTTTTGTTTAGTTTAGTTTAATTTAGTTTAGGTTAGGTTAGGTTAGGTTAGTTTAATTTAGTTGAGTTTAATTTAGTTTAATTTAGTTTATAGTTTAATTTATAGTTTAGTTTAGTTTACTTTATAGTTTAGTTTAGTTAATTTATAGTTTAA
Organism: Metallyticus violacea; assembly: GCA_030762175.1. Classification (NCBI taxonomy): domain Eukaryota; kingdom Metazoa; phylum Arthropoda; class Insecta; order Mantodea; family Metallyticidae; genus Metallyticus; species Metallyticus violacea. The sequence goes on along the minus strand of CM060835.1, from coordinate 96,053,215 downwards.
TTTAGTTTAGTTTAGTTTAGTTTAATTTAGTTTCGTTCAGTTTACAGTTTTGTTTATAGTTTAGCTTAGTTTAGTTTAGTTTAGTTTAGTTCAGGTTAAGATATGTTTGGATAGTTTAGTTTAGTTTAGTTTAGTTAAGGTTCGGTTAGGTTAGGTTAGGTTATGTTAATTTAGTTTAATTGAGTTTAGTTTAGTTTATATTAGGTTAAGTAAGATTAGGTTAGGTTAGTTTAGGTTAGTTTAGTTTTGTTTATAGTTTAGTTTAGTTTAGTTTATAGTTTAGTTTATATATTAGTTAGTTTAGTTTAATGTTTAATTTAGTTCAGTTTAGTTTAGTTCAGTTTAGTTTAATTTAGGTTAATTTAGTTTAGTTTAGTTTAGTTTAGGTTAGGTTAAGTTAGGTTAGGTTAGGTTAGTTTAGTTTAGAATGGTTTAGTTTAGTTTAAAATATAGTATCTTTAGTTTATAGTTTAGTTCATAGTTTTCTTTAGATTAGTTTAGTTTAGGTTAGGTTAGAGTAGTTTAGTTTAGTTTAGTTTAGGTTAGATTAGGTTAGGTTAGTGTAGTTTAGTTTAATTTAGTTTAGTTGAATTTAATTTAGTTTAGTTTAGTTTAGTTTAGGTTAGGTTATGTTTGTTTAGGTTACATAAGTTTAGGTTAGTGTAGTTTAGTATAGTTTAGTTTAGTTTGTAGTTTAGTATAGTTTAGTGTAGTTTAGTTTGGTTTAGTAACTGTTAGGTTAGGTTAGTTCAGTTTCGTTTAGGTTAGGTTAGGTTAGATTAGGTTAGGTTAGGTTAGGTTAGCTTAGTTTAGTTTAGTTTAGTTTCGGTTAGGTTGGATTAGGTTAGGTTACTTAAGTTTAGTTTAGTTTAGTTTAGTTAAGTATAATTTAGTTTAGAGTTTATTTCAGTTTAGTTTATAGCTTAGTTTATAGCTTAGTTTAGTTCATAGTTTAATTTATATTTAAGTTTAGTTTAGTTTAATTTAGTTTAGCTTAGTTTAGTTTAGTTTAGTTTAGGGTAGGTTATGTTAGGTTAGGTTAGGTTAGTATAGTTTATAGTTTAATTTATAGTTTACCTTAGTTTATAGTTTAGTTTATAATAGTTTATTTTAGTTTAGTTAGGTTAGGTTAGGATAGTTTAGTTTAGTTTAGTTTAAGTTAGGTTAGGCTAGGTTATGTTATGTTAGGTTAGTTTAGATTAGTTTAGTTTAGTTTAGTTTATAGTTTAGTTTACTTTAGTTTATTATTTAATTTAGTTTAGTTTAGTTTATAGTTTCGTTTATTATTTAGTTTGGTTTAATTTAGTTTGATTTAGTTTACCTTAGATTAGTTGAGTTAGTTTTAGGTTAGGTTAGGTTAGGTTAGGTAAGGTTAGTTTAGTTTAGTTTAGTTTAATTTAGTTTAGTTTAGTTTATAGTTTAGTTTAATTTAGTTTATAGTTCAATTTATTGTTTAGTTTAGTTTATAGTTTAGTTTATCGTTTAGTTTAGTTTAGTTTAGTATAGTTTATTTTAGTTTAGGTTAGAGTAGGTTAGTTTAGATTAGTTTAGTTTAGTGCAGTTTAGGTTTGGTTAAGTTAGGTTATTTTGTTTAGTTTAGTTTAGTTTAGTTTAGTTTATAGTTTAGTTTATAGTTTAGTTTAGATTAGTGTAGTTTAGTTTGGTTTAGTTTATTTTATTTTAGTTTAGTTTAGTTTCGTTTAGCTTAGGTTATGTTATATTAGGTTAGCTTAGGTTTGCTTAGTTTACCCTAGTTTATTTTAGGTTAGATAAGGTTACAATAGGTTAGTTAAATTTAGTTTATTTTGTTTAGTTTAGTTTAGTTTAGTTTAGTTTAATTTAGTTTAGCTTTCTTTAGTTTCGTTTAGATTACTTTAGTTTAGGGTATGTTAGGTTAGGTTAGTTTAGTTTAGTTTAGTTTAATTTAGGTTAATTTAGTTTAGTTTAGTTTAGTTTAGGTTAGGTTAGGTTAGGTTGGTTTAGTTTAGTATAATTGAGTTTAGTTTAAAATAGTGTATCTTTAGTTTATAGTTTAGTTCATAGTTTTGTTTAGTTTAGTTTAGTGTAGGTTAGGTTAGAGTAGTTAGGTTTAGTTTAGTTTAGTTTAGGTTAGAATAGGTTAGATCAGTGTAGTTTAATTTAGTTTAGTTTAGTTGAATTTAATTTAGTTTTGTTTAGTTTAGTTTAGGTTAGGTTAATTTAGTTTAGTTTAGTATAGGTTAGGTTAATTGAGGTTATCTTAGTTTAGTTTATAGTTTAGTTTAATTTAGTTTATAGTGTAGTTTATACTTTAGTTTATATTTTAGTTTATAGTTTAGTTTAGTTTATAATATTTTAGTTTAGGTTAGGTTAGGTTAGTTAAATTTAGTTTAGTCTATAGTTTAGTTCAGTTTAGTTTAGAGCTTAGTTTATAGTTTAGTTTAGTTTAGTTTAGTTTAATTGAGTTTAGCTTACTTTAGTTTACAATTTAGTTTACTTTAGTTTGTTATTTAATTTAGTTATGTTTAGTTTATAGTTTCGTTTATAGTTTAGTTTGGTTTAGTTTAGTTTAATTTAGTTAAGCTTAGATTAGTTTAGTTTGTTTTAGGTTAGGTAAAGTTAGGTGAGGTTAGTATAATTTAGATGAGTTTAATTTAGTTTAGTATAGTTTATACTTTAGTTTAGTTTACTTTAGTTTATAGTTCAATTTATAGTTTAGTTTAATTTATAGTTTAGTTTATAGTTTTGTTTATAGTTTAGTTTAGTTTACTTTATAGTTTAATTTAGTTTAGTTTAGTTTAATTTAGGTTAGGTTAGTTTAGTTTAGTTTAGGTTAGGTTAGGTTAGGTTAGGTTAATTTAGTTTAGTATAGTTTGGTTTATTTTAGTTTAGTTTATAGTTTAGTTTTCAGTTTTATTTAGTTTAGTTTAGTTTGGTTTTTAGTTTAGTTTAGTTTAGTTTACAGTTTAGTTTATTCTTTAGTTTATAGTTTAGTTTATAGTTTAGTTTAGTTCAGTTTATAATTCATTTTATAAATTAGTTTAGATTATAGTTTAATTTATAGTTTAGTTTTGTTTTGTATAATTTAGTTTAGCTTTATTTAGTTTCGTTTAGTTTACTTTAGTTTAGTGTATGCTTAAGTTAGGTTAGGTTAGTTTAGTTTAGTTTAGTTTAGGTTAGGTTACCTTATGTTAGGTTAGGTTAGGTTAGGTTAAGTTAAGTTAGGTTAGGTTAGTTTAGAATAATTTAGTTTAGTATAATTTAGTTTACAGTTTAGTTAAGTTTAGTTTATAGTTTAATTTAGTTTAGTTTAGTTTAGTTAATTTTAGTTTATAGTTTAGTTTATAGTTTAGTTTGTAGTTTACTTTAGTTTAGTTTAGTTTAGGTTAAGTTATGCTAGGTTCGTTTAGTTTAGTTTAGATTAGGTTAGGTTAGGTTAGGTTAGGTTAGGGTAGTTTAGTTTACTTTAGTTGAATTTAGTTTAGTTTAGTTCAGTATAGGTTACATTAGGTTAGGTTACTTTGTTTTAGTTTAGGTTAGCTTATGTTAGATTAGGTTAGGTTAGCTTGGTTTAGTTGAGTTTAGTTAAGTTTAGTATATTTTATACTTTAGTTTAGTTTATTTAGCTAATAGTGTAGTTTAGTTTAGTTTATACTTTAGTTTATAGTTTAGTATAGTTTGTTTAGTTTAATTTTGGTTTAGTTTAGTTCAGTATAGGTTACATTAGGTTAGGTTACTTTGTTTTAGTTTAGGGTAGGTTATGTTAGGTTAGGTTAGTTTAGTTTAGTTTAGTTTAGGTTAGGTTAGGTTAGTTTAGTTTAGTTGAGTTTAATTGAGTTTAGTTTAGTTTATAGTTTATTATAGTTTAGTTTATAGTTTAGTTTATAATTTAGTTTACTTTAGGTTAGATTAGGTTATGTTAAGTAAGATTAGGTTATGTTAGGTTAGTTTAGTTTAGTTTAGTTTAGTTTATGTTAGGTTAGGTTAGTTTAGTTTTGTTTAGTTATGTTTATAGTTTAGTTTAGTTTAGTTTATAGTTTAGTTTATAGTTTAGTTTAATTTAGTTTAGTTTAGTTTAGTTTAATTTAGGTCAATTTAGTTTACTTAATTTAGTTTAGGTTAGGTTAGGTTAGGTTAGTTTAGTTTAGTATAGTTAAGTTTAGTATAAAATATATTATCTTTAGTCTATAGTATAGTTCATAGTTTTGTTTAGTTTAGTTTAGTTTAGGTTAGGTTAGAGTAGTTTAGTTAGTTTAGTTTAGTTTAGGTTAGATTAAGTTAGGTTAGTGTAGTTTAGTTTAGTTTAGTTTAGTTGAATTTAATTTAGTTTATTTAGTTTAGCTTAGTATAGGTTAGGTTATGTTAGGTTAGGTTAGTTTAGTTTAGTTTATGTTGGGTTATGTTAGATTAGATTAGGTTAGGATAGTTTGGTTTAGTTTAGTTTATACTTTAGTTTAGTTTAGTTTAGTTTATAGTTTAGTTTAGTTTTGTTTATAGTTTAGTTTATAGTTAAGTATAGTTTAGTTTAGTTTCATTTAGTTTAGCTAAGTTTAGTTAAGTTTAGTTGGTTTAGTTTAGTTTTGGGTAGGTTATGTTAGGTTAGGTTAGGTTAGTTTAGTTTAGTTTTGGTTTGGTTAGGTTAGGTTAGGTTAGTTTAGTTTAGTTGAGTTTAGTTTAGTTTAAATTAAGTTAAGTAAGATTAGGTTAGGTTAGGTTAGGTTAGGTTAGTTTAGTTTTGTTTTGGTTTAGTTTAGTTTAGTTTAGTTTAATTTAGGTTAATTTAGTTTAGTTTAGGTTAGATTAAGTTAGGTTAGGTTAGGTTAGTTTAGTTTAGTATAGTTTAGTTTATTTTAAAATATAGTATCTTTAGTTTATAGTTTAGTTCATAATTTTCTTTAGATTAGATTAATTTTGGTTAGGTTAGAGTACTTTAGTTTAGTTTAGTTTAGTTTAGTTTAGGTTAGATTAGGTTAGGTTAGTGTAGTTTAGTTTAATTTAATTTACTTAAATTTAATTTAGTTTAGTTTAGTTTAGTTTAGGTTAGGTTAGCTTTGTTTAGGTTAGATTAGGTTAGGTTAGTGTAGTTTAGTTTGATTTAGTTTATAGTTTAGTTTAGTTTAGTGTAGTTTCGTTTGGTTAAGTTTTGTTTAGTTTAGTTTAGTTCAGTATCGTTTACGTTAGGTTACGTTAGATTATGTTAGGTTACGTTAGCTTATTTTAGTTTAGTTTAGTTTCGGTTAGGTAAGGTTAGGTTAGGTTAGTTAAGTTTAGTTTAGTTTATAGTTTAGTTCAGTTTAATTTATAGCTTAGTTTATAGCTTAGTTTAGTTCATAGTTTAATTTATATTTAAGTTTTGTTTAGTTTAATTTAGTTTAGGTGAGTTTCGTTTAGTTTAGTTTATTTTAGGGTAGCTTACGTTAGGTTAGGTTAGGTTAGTATAGTTTATAGTTTAATTTATAGTTTAATTTAGTTTATAGTTTAGTTTAGTTTAGTTTATAATAGTTTAGTTTAGTTTAGTTTAGGTTAGGATAGATGAGTTTAGTTTAGTTTAGGTTAGGTTAGGCTCGGTTAAATTATGTTAGGTTAGTTTATATTAGTTTAGTATAGTTTAGTTTATAGTTTAGTTTACTTTAGTTTATTATTTAATTTAGTTTAGTTTAGTTTATAGTTTAGTTTATAGTTTAGTTTGATTTAGTTTAGTTTAATTTAGTTTATCTTAGATAAGTTTATTTTAGTTAAGTTTATAGTTCAAATTATAGTTTAGTTTAGTTAGGTTACGTTAGATTATGTTAGGTTACGTTAGCTTAGTTTAGTTTAGTTTAGTTTATAGTTTAGTTTAGTTTAGTTTATAGTTTAGTTTATAGTTTAGTTTATAGTTTAGTTTAGATTAGTGTAGTTTAGTTTGGTTTAATTTATTTTAGTTTAGTTTAGTTTAGTTTCGTTTAGCTTAGGTTATGTTATATTAGGTTAGCTTAGGTTAGCTTAGTTTACCCTGGTTTAGTTTAGGTTAGGTAAGGTTAGAATAGGTTAGTTAAGTTTAGTTTAGTTTAGTTTAGTTTAGCTTATAGTTTAGTTTAGATTATAGTTTAATTTATAGTTTAGTTTAGTTTAATTTAGTTTAACTTTCTTTACTTTCCTTTAGTTTACTTTAATTTAGTATATGTTAGGTTAGGTTAGGTTAGGTTAGGTTTGTTTAGTTTAGTTTAGGTTAGGTTAGGTTAGGTTACGTTAGGTTAGGTTAGGTTAGGTTAAGTTAGGTTAGTTTAGAATAGTTTAGTTTAGTATAATTTAGTTTATAGTTTAGTTTAGTTTAGTTTATAGTTTAATTTACTTCAGTTTAGTTTAATTTACATTAGTTTAGTTTAATTTAGTTTAGTTTAGTTTAGTTAAGTTTAGTTTATAGTTTAGTTTATAGTTTGGTTTGCAGTTTAGTTTAGTTTAGTTAAGGTTATGTTATGTTAGGTTCGTTTAGTTTAATTTAGTTTAGATTAGGTTAGGTTATATTAGGTTAGGTTAGGGTAGTTTAGTTTAGTTTAGCTGAATTTAGTTTAGTTTAGTTCAGTTTAGGTTACGTTAGGTTAGGTTAGTTTAGTTTAAGTTAGGTTAGGTTAGGTTAGGTTAATTTAGTTTAGTTAAGTTTATTTTAGTTTAGTCTGGTTCATAGTTCAGTTTAGATTAGTTTTGTTTAATTTAGTTTAGTTTATAGTTTAGTTCAGTTTAGGTTAGTTTAGTTGAGTTTAGTTTAGTTTAGTTTAGGTTAGGTAAGGTTAGGTTAGTTTAGTTTAGTTTGGGTTGGGTTATGTTAGATTAGGTTAGGTTAGGTTATTTTGGTTTAGTTTGGTCTAGTTAAATTTAGTTTAGTTATACTTTAGTTTAGTTTAGTTCAGTTTATAGTTTAGTTTAGTTTTGTTAACAGTTTAGTTTAGTTTAGTTTATTTTGGGTAGGTTATGCTAGGTTAGGTTAGGTTAGTTTAGTTTAGTTTAGGATAGGTTAGGTTAGGTTAGGTTAGTTTAGTTTAGTTGAGTTTAGTTTAGTTTAGGTTAGCTTAAGTAAGGTTAGGTTAGGTTAGGTTAGTATAGTTTAGTCTAGTTCATGTTAGGTTAGGTTAGTTTAGTTTAGTGTAGTTTTGTTTATAGTTTAGTTTAGTTTAGTTTATAGTTTAGTTTACAGTTTAGTTTATAGTTTAGTTTACAGTTTAGTTTATTTTATTATATAGTTTAATTTATTTTAGTTTAGTTTAATTAGGATTAGTTTAATTTAGGTTAATTTAGTTTAGTTTAGTTTAGGTTAGGTTAGGTTAGGTTAGGTTAAGTTAGTTCAGTTTAGTATAGTTTAGTTTAGTTTAGATTAGGTTAGAGTAGTTTAGTTTAGTTTAATTTAGGTTAGATTAGGTTAGGTTAGTGTAGTTTAGTTTAGTTTAGTTTAGTTGAGTTTAGTTTAGTTTAGTTTAGGGTAGGTTAGGTTGGTTTAGTTTAGTATATGTTAGGTTCAGTTAGTTTAGGTTAGTTTAGTTTAGTTTATAGTTTAGTTTAGTTTAGTTTATTGTTTAGTTTATATTTTAGTTTATATTTTAGTTTATAGTTTAGTTTAGTTTAGCGCAGTTTAGTTTGGTTTAGTTTTTTTTAGTTGAGTTTTGTTTAGTTTCGTTTAGGTCAGGTTATGTTAGATTAGGTTAGGTTAGGTAAGATAAGCTTAGTTTAGTGTATTTAGGTTAGGTTAGGTTAGGTTAGTTAAGATTAGTTTAGTTTGGTTTAGTTATGTTTAGTTTAGTTTATAATTTAGTTCAGTTTAGTTTATAGCTTAGTTGATAGTTTAGTTTAGTTTACAGTTTAGTTTATCGTTTGGTTTGTAGTTTAGTTTATAGTTTTGTTTAGTTTAGTGCAGTTTATTTTGGTTAGTTTAGTATAGTTTCGTTTACGTTCGGTTATGTTATATTAGATTAGGTTGGGTTAGCTTACTTTAGTTTAGTTTAGTTTAGTTTAGGTTAAGATATGTTAGGTTCGTTTAGTTTCATTTAGTTTAGATTAGGTTAGGTTAGGTTAGGGTAGTTTAGTTTAGCATAGTTGAATTTAGTTTAGTTTAGTTCAGGTTAGGTTACGTTAGGTTACTTTAGTTTAGTTTAGGTTAGGTTAGGTTAGGTTAGTTTAGTTTAATTAAGTTTATTTTAGTTTAGTTTAGTATATAGTTCAGTTTAATTTAGTTTTGTTTCATTTAGTTTAGTTTATAGTTTAGTTCAGTTTAGGTTAGTTTAGTTGAGTTTAGTTTAGTTTACTTTAGTTTACTTTAGTTTAGGTTTGGTTAGTTTAGTTCAGTTGAGTTTAGTTTAGTTTTGGATAGGTTAAGTAAGGTTAGGTTAGGTTAGGTTAGGTTAGTTTAGTTTAGTCTAGTTTATGTTAGGTTAGGTTAGTTTAGTTTAGTTTAGTTTTGTTTAATTTAGGTTAATTTAGTTTAGTTTAGTTTAGTTTAGGTTAAGTTAGTTTAGGTTACGTTAATTTAGGTAAGGTTAAGTTAGTTCAGTTTAGTATAGTTTAGTTTAGTGTAAAATATAGTATTTTTAGTTTATAGTTTAGTTCATAGCTTTGTTTAGTTTAGTTTAGTTAGGTTAGAGTAGTTTAGTTTAGTTTAGTTTAGGTTAGATTAGGTTAGGTTAGTGTTGTTTAGTTTAGTTTAGTTTAGTTGAATTTAGTTTAGTTTAGTTTAGTTTAGGGTAGGTTAGGTTGGTTTAGTTTAGTATAGTTTAGGTTCAGTTAGGTTAGGTTAGTTTAGTTTAGTTTAGTTTATAGTTTAGTTTAGATTAGTTTATAGTTTAGTTTAGTTTATAGTTTAGTTTAATTTATAGTTTAGTTCATAGCTTTGTTTAGTTTAGTTTAGTTAGGTTAGAGTAGTTTAGTTTAGTTTAGTTTAGTTTAGTTTAGATTAGGTTAGGTTAGTGTTGTTTAGTTTAGTTTAGTTTAGTTGAATTTAGTTTAGTTTAGTTTAGTTTAGGGTAGGTTATGTTGGTTTAGTTTAGTATAGTTTAGGTTCAGTTAGGTTAGGTTAGTTTAGTTTAGTTTAGTTTATAGTTTGGTTTAGTTTATTTTAGTTTAGTTTAGTTTAGTTTCCTTTAGCTTAGGTTATGTTACGTTAGGTTAGCTTAGGTTAGCTTACTTTACTCTAGTTTAGTTTAGGTTAGGTTAGGTTAAAATAGGTTAGTTAAGTTTAGTTTAGTTTAGTTTAGTTAGGTTTAGTTTAGTTTATAGTTTAGTTGAGTTTAGTTTATAGTTTAGTTTAGTTTAGTTTAGTTTAATTTAGTTTAGCTTTCTTTTTTCGGTTAGAGTACTTTAGTTTAGGGTATGTTATGTTAGGTTAGCTTGGTTAGTTTAGTTTAGTTAACGTTAGGTTAGGTTACCTTAGGTTAGGTTAGGTTAGGTTAGGTTAAGTTAGGTTAGTTTAGAATAATTTAGTTTAGTGTAATTTAGTTTATAGTTTAGTTTAGTGTAGTTTATAGTTTAATTTAGTTTAGTTTATTTTAGTTTACGTTAGGTTAGGTTAGGTAAGTTTAATTTAGTTTAGTTTAGTTTAGTTAAGTTTATTTTATAGTTTAGTTTATAGTTTAGTTTGTAGATTTATTTTAGTTTAGTTTAGTTTAGGTTAAGTTATGTTAGGTTCATTTAGTTTAATTTAGTTTAGATTAGGTTAGGTTAGGTTAGGTTAGGGTAGTTCAGTTTAGTTTAGTTGAATTTAGTTTAGTTTAGTTCAGTTTAGGTTAGTTTAGTTTAGGTTAGGTTAGGTTAGTTTAGTTTAGTTAAGTTTAGTTTATAGTTCAGTTTAGTTTAGTTTTGTTTAATTTAGTTTAGTTTATAGTTTAGTTGAGTTTAGGTTAGTTTAGTTGAGTTTAGTTTAGTTTAGGTTAGGTTAGGTTAGGTATTTTAGTTTACTTTAGGTTGGGTTATGTTATATTAGGTTAGGTTAGGTTAGTTTGGTTTAGTTTAGTCTAGTTAAGTTTAGTTTAGTTATACTTTAGTATAGTTTAGTTTAGTTTTGTTTATAGTTTAATTTGTAGTATAGTTTAGTTAATTTAATTTAATTTAGTTTAGCTAAGTTTAGTTTAGTTTAGTTTAGTTTTGGGTAGGTTATGTTAGGTTAGCTTAGGTTAGTTTAGATTTCTTTAGGTTAGGTTAGGTTAGGTTAGGTTAGGATAGTTTAGTTTAGTTTAGTGTAGTTTTGCTTAGGTTAAGTAAGGTTTGGTTAGGTTAGGTTAGGTTAGGTTAGTTTACTTTGCTTTAGTTTATGTTAGGTTAGGTTAGTTTAGTTTAGTTTAGTTTTGTTTATAGTTTAGTTTAGTTTAGTTTAGTTTAGTTTATAGTTTAGTTTATAGTTTAGTTTAGTTTAATATATAGTTTAATTTAGTTTAGTTTAGTTTAGTTTAATTTAGATTAATTTTTTTTAGTTTAGTTTAGTTTAGGTTAGGTTAGGTTAGGTTAGGTTAGTTTAGTTTAGTATAGTTTAGTTTAGTTTAAAATATAGTATCTTTAGTTTATAGTTTAGTTCATAGTTTTTTTAGTTTAGTTTAGTTTAGTTTAGGTTAGGTTAGAGTAGTTTAGTTTAGTTTAGTTTAGTTTAATTTAGATTAGGTTAGGTTAGGTTACGTTAGTTTAGTTTAGTTTATAGTTTAGTTTAGTTTAGTTTACAGTTTAGTTTATCCTTTAGTGTATAGTTTAGTTTATAGTTTAGTTTAATTTACTTTAGTTTAGTTTGGTTTAGTTTAGTTTTGTTTAGTTTCGTTTAGGTTAGGTTAGTTAGATTAGGTTAGGTTAGATTAGCTTAGTTTAGGTTAGGTTAGGTTAGGTTAGGTTAGTTTTTTTTATTTGAGTTTAATTTAGTTTAGTTTAGTTTATAGTTTAGTTTGGTTTAGTTTAGTTTATAGTTTAATTTATAGTTTAGTTTAGTTTAGTTTATAGCTTAGTTTACAGTTTAGTTTAGTTTAGTTTAGTATAGTATAGTTTAGTTTCGTTTAGTTTAGTTTAGTTTAGTTTAGGTTAGAATAGGTTAGGTTAGTTAAGTTTAGTTTAGTTTAGGTTAGGTTAGGTTAGGTTAAATTAGGTTAGATTAATTTAGATTAGTTTAGTTTATTTCAGTTTATAGTTTAGTTTACTTTAGTTTATAGTTTAATTTAGTTTACTTTAGATTATTTTAATTTGGTTTAGTTTAGTTTAGTTTAGTTTAGATTAGGTTAGGTTAGTTTAGTTTAGTATAGGTTAGGTTAGGTAAGTTTAATTCAGTTTAATTTAGTTTAGTTTATAGTTTAATTTATGGATTTGTTTATAGTTAATTAAGTCTAGTTTAGTTTAATTTAGTTTATAGTTTAATTTATAGTTTTGTTTATAGTTAATTAAGTCTAGTTTAGTTTAGTTTAGTTTAGTTTAGGTTCAATTATGTTAGGTTAGTTTAGTTTAGTTTAGTTTAAGTTAGGTTAGGTTGGGTTAGGTTAGTGTAGTTTAATTTAGTTTATTTGAATTTAGTTTAGTTTAGTTTAGTTTAGGTTACGTTAGGTTAGTTTAGCTTAGTTTAGTTTAGTTTAGTTTAGGTGAGGTTAGGTTAGTTTAGTTTAGTTTAGTTTATAGTTTAGTTTATAGTTTAGTTTAGTGTTGTTTAGGTTAGGTTAGGTTAGGTTAGTTTAGTTTAGTTTAGGTTAGGTTATGTTAGATTAGGTTAGGTTAGGTTAGTTTCTTTTACTTTAGTCTAGTTAAGTGTAGTTAAGTTTATACTTTAGTTTAGTTTAGTTTATTTCATAGTTTAGTTTAGTTTTGTTTATAGTTTAGTTTTCAGTTTAGTATAGTTTAGTTTAATTAAATTTAGTTTAGGTTAAGTAAGATTAGGTTAGGTTAGCTTAGTTTAGTTTAGTTTATGTTAGGTTAGGTTAGCTTAGTTTAGTTTAGTTTTGTTTATAGTTTAGATTAGTTAGGTTTAATTTAGTTTATAGTTTAGTTTAGTTTAGTTTATAATTCAGTTTATAGTTTAGTTTAGATTATAGTTTACTTAATAGTTTAGTTTAGTTTAGTTTTTTGTAATTTAGTTTAGCTTTCTTTAGTTTCGTTTAGTTTACTTTAGTTTAGGGTATGTTTAAGTTAGGTTAGGTTAGGTTAGTTTAGTTTAGGTTAGGTTAGGTTAGGTTACCTTATGTTAGGTTAGGTTAGGTTAGGTTAAGTTAAGTTAAGTTAGGTTAGTTTAGAATAATTAATTTAGTATAATTTAGTTTATAGTTTAGTTTAATTTAGTTTATAGTTTAATTTAGTTTAGTTTAGTTTATTTTAGTTTAGTTTAGTTTAGGTTAGGTTAGGTAAGTTTAATTTAGTTTAGTTTAGTTTAGTTAAGTTTACTTTATAGTTTAGTTTACAGTTTAGTTTGTAGTTTAGTTTAGTTTAGTTTAGTTTAGGTTAAGTTATGTTAGGTTCGTTTAGTTTAGTTTAGATTAGGTTAGGTTAGGTTAGGGTAGTTTACTTTAGTTTAGTTGAATTTAGTTTAGTTTAGTTCAGTTTATGTTAGATTAGGTTAGGTAACTTTATTTTAGTTTAGGTTAGGTTTTGTTAGATTAGGTTAGGTTAGGTTAGTTTGGTTTAGTTTAATTTAGTTAAGTTTAGAATATTTTATACTTTAGTTTAGTTTGGTTTAGTTAATAGTGGAGTTAAGTTTAGTTTATACTTCAGTTTATAGTTTAGTATAGTTTAGTTTAGTTTAATTTTGGTTTAGTTTAGTGTAGGTTATATTAGGTTAGGTTAGTTTAGTTCGGTTTAATTTAGATTAGGTTAGGTTAGTTTAGTTTAGTTGAGTTTAATTTAGTTTAGTTTAGTTTATATTATATTTTAGTTTAGTTTATAGTTTAATTTATATTTTAGTTTACTTTAGGTTAGATTAGGTTAGGTTAAGTAAGGTTAGGTTAGGTTAGTTTAGTTTAGTTTAGTTTATGTTAGGTTAGGTTGGTTTAGTTTAGTTTAGTTCTGTTTATAGTTTAGTTTAGTTTAGTTTATAGTTTAGTTTATAGTTTAGTTTAATTTAGTTATTGTTTAATTTAGGTTAATTTAGTTTAGTTTATTTTAGTTTGGGTTAGGTTAGGTTAGGTTAGGTTAGGTTAGTTTAGTTTAGTATAGTTAAGTTTAGTTTAAAATATAGTATCTTTAGTCTATAGTATAGTTCATAGTTTTGTTTAGTTTAGTTTAGTTTAGTTTAGGTTAGGTTAGAGTAGTTTAGTTTAGTTTAGGTTAGGTTAGAATAGGTTAGATCAGTGTAGTTTAATTTAGTTTAGTTTAGTTGAATTTAATTTAGTTATGTTTAGTTTTGTTTAGCTTAGGTTATTTTAGTTTAGTTTAGTATAGGTTAGGTTAATTTAGGTTATCTTAGTTTAGTTTATAGTTTAGTTTAGTTTAGTTTATAGTGTAGTTTATACTTTAGTTTATATTTTAGTTTATAATTTAGTTTAGTTTAGTGTAGATTAGTTTGGTTTAGTTTTGTTGAGTTTAGTATAGTTTATTTTATAGTTTAAATAAGTTTTTTTTATAGTTTAGTTTGCAGTTTAGTATAGCTAAGTTCAGTTTAATTTAGTTTAGCTAAGTTTAGTTTAGTTTAGTTTAGTTTAGTTTATAGTTTAATTTATAATTTAGTTTTGTTTAGTTTAGTTTAATTTAGTTTAGGTTAGGTTAGGTTAGGTTAGTTTAATTTAGTTGAGTTTAATTTAGTTTAATTTAGTTTATAGTTTAATTTATAGTTTAGTTTAGTTTTCTTTATAGTTTAGTTTAGTTAATTTATAGTTTAATTTAGTTTAGTTTAGTTTAGTTTAATTTAGTTTCGTTCAGTTTATAGTTTTGTTTATAGTTTACCTTAGTTTAGTTTAGTTTAGTTTAGTTCAGGTTAAGATATGTTAGGTTAGTTTAGTTTAGTTTAGTTTAGTTAAGGTTCGGTTAGGTTAGGTTAGGTTAGGTTAATTTAGTTTAATTGAGTTTAGTTTAGTTTATATTAGGTTAAGTAAGATTAGGTTAGGTTAGTTTAGGTTAGTTTAGTTTTGTTTATAGTTTAGTTTAGTTTAGTTTATAGTTTAGTTTATATATTAGTTAGTTTAGTTTAATGTTTAATTTAGTTCAGTTTAGTTTAGTTCAGTTTAGTTTAATTTAGGTTAATTTAGTTTAGTTTAGTTTAGTTTAGGTTAGGTTAAGTTATGTTAGGTTAGGTTAGTTTAGTTTAGAATGGTTTAGTTTAGTTTAAAATATAGTATCTTTAGTTTATAGTTTAGTTCATAGTTTTCTTTAGATTAGTTTAGTTTAGGTTAGGTTAGAGTAGTTTAGTTTAGTTTAGTTTAGGTTAGATTAGGTTAGGTTAGTGTAGTTTAGTTTAATTTAGTTTAGTTGAATTTAATTTAGTTTAGTTTAGTTTAGTTTAGGTTAGGTTATGTTTGTTTAGGTTAGATAAGTTTAGGTTAGTGTAGTTTAGTATAGTTTAGTTTAGTTTGTAGTTTAGTATAGTTTAGTGTAGTTTAGTTTGGTTTAGTAACTGTTAGGTTAGGTTAGTTCAGTTTCGTTTAGGTTAGGTTATGTTAGATTAGGTTCGGTTAGGTTAGCTTAGTTTAGTTTAGTTTAGTTTCGGTTAGGTTGGATTAGGTTAGGTTACTTAAGTTTAGTTTAGTTTAGTTTAGTTAAGTATAATTTAGTTTATAGTTTAGTTCAGTTTAGTTTATAGCTTAGTTTATAGCTTAGTTTAGTTCATAGTTTAATTTATATTTAAGTTTAGTTTAGTTTAATTTAGTTTAGCTTAGTTTAGTTTAGTTTAGTTTAGGGTAGGTTATGTTAGGTTAGGTTAGGTTAGTATAGTTTATAGTTTAATTTATAGTTTACCTTAGTTTATAGTTTAGTTTATAATAGTTTATTTTAGTTTAGTTTAGGTTAGGTTAGGATAGTTTAGTTTAGTTTAGTTTAAGTTAGGTTAGGCTAGGTTAAGTTATGTTAGGTTAGTTTAGATTAGTTTATTTTAGTTTAGTTTATAGTTTAGTTTACTTTAGTTTATTATTTAATTTAGTTTAGTTTAGTTTATAGTTTCGTTTATTATTTAGTTTGGTTTAATTTAGTTTAATTTAGTTTACCTTAGATTAGTTTAGTTAGTTTTAGGTTAGGTTAGGTTAGGTTAGGTAAGGTTAGTTTAGTTTAGTTTAGTTTAGTTTAGTTTAGTTTATAGTTTAGTTTAGTTTAGTTTATAGTTCAGTTTATACTTTAGTTTAGTTTAGTTTTGTTTAGGTTAGGTTGGGTTAGTTTAGTTTAGTTAAGGTTAAATTAGGTTAAGTTAGGTTAGTTTAGTTTAGTATAGTTTAGTTTACTTTAGTTTAGTTTATAGTTTAGTTTATTTTATTTTATAGTTTAGTTTATAGTTTTGTTTAGTTTAGTTTAGTTTAGTTTCGTTAGTTTAGGTTAGGTTAGGTTAGGTTAGGTTAGGTTAGGTTAGGTTAGAGTAGTTTAGTTTAGGTTAAATTGTGATAGGTTAGTGCAGTTGAAATTAATTTAGTTTAGTTTAGTTGAATTTAATTTATTTTAGTTAGGTCAGTTTAGGTAAGTTATGTTAGTTTAGTTTAGTATAGGTTAGGTTAGGTTAGGTAAGTTTAATTCAGTATAGTTTAGTTTAGTTTATAGTTTAATTTATAGTTTTGTTTATAGTTAATTTAGTTTGGTTTACTTTAGTTTAGGTTAAATTATGTTGGGTTAGTTTAGTTTAGTTTAGTTTAGGTTAGGTTAGGTTGGGTTAAGTTAGTGTAGTTTCATTTAGTTTGGTTTATTTTAGTTTAGTTTAATATGTGGTTCCGTTTAGTTTAGTTTTGTATAATTTAGTTTAGTTTATAGTTTAGTTGAGTTTAGGTTAGGTTAGTTTGGTTTAGTTTAGTCTAGTTAAGTTTAGTTTAGTTTATACTTTAGTTTAGTTTAGTTTATTTTATAGTTTAGTTTAGTTTTGTTTATAGTTTAGTTTGCAGTTTAGTATCGTTTAGTTTATTTTAATTTAGTTTAGGTTAAGTAACGTTATGTTCGGTTAGGTTAGTTGAGTTTCGTTTATGTTAGGTTAGGTTAGTTTAGATTAGCTTAGGTTATTTTATAGTTTAGTATAGATAGGTTTAGTTTAGTTTATAGTTTACTTTAGTTTAGGGTATGTTTAAGTTAGGTTAGGTTAGGTTAGTTTAGTTTACTTTAGGTTAGGTTGTGTTACCTTGTGTTAGGTTAGGTTAGGTTAAAATAAGTTAGGTTAGCTTAGTTTAGAATAATTTAGTTTAATATAATTTAGTTTATAGTTTAGTTTAGTATAGTTTATAGTTTAATTTAGTTTAGTTTAGTTTAATTTAGTTTAGTTTAGTTTAGTTTAGGTTAGTTTAGGTAAGTTTAATTTAGTTTAGTTTAGTTTAGATAAGTTTAGTTTTAGTTTAGTTTATAGTTTAATTTGTAGTTTAGTTTAGTTTAGTTTAGGTTAAGTTATGTTAGGTTCGTTTAGTTTAGTTTAGATAAGGTTAGGTTAGGTTAGGGTAGTTTAGTTTAGTTTAGTTGAATTTAGTTTAGTTTAGTTCGGTTTAGGTTAGATTAGTTTAGGTTACTTTATTTTAGTTTAGGTTAGGTTATGTTAGATTAGGTTAGGTTAGGTTAGTTTGGTTTAGTTAAGTTTAGTTAAGTTTAGTATATTTTATACTTTAGTTTAGTTTAGTTTAGTTTAGTTAATAGTTTAGTTTAGTTTAGTTTATACTTTAGTTTATAGTTTAGTATAGTTTAGTTTAGTTTAATTTTGGTTTAGTTTAGGGTAGGTTATGTTAGGTTAGGTTAGTTTAGTTCAGTTTAGTTTAGGTTAGCTTAGGTTAGGTTAGTTTAGTTTTGTTGAGTTTAATTTAGTTTAGTTTAGTTTATAGTTTATTTTAGTTTAGTTTATAGTTTAATTTATAGTTTAGTTTACTTTAGGTTAGATTAGGTTGGGTTAAGTAAGGTTAGGTTAGGTTAGGTTAGTTTAGTTTAGTTTAGTTTAGTTTATATTAGGTTAGGTTAGTTTAGTTTAGTTTAGTTTTGTTTATAATTTAGTTTAGTTTATAGTTTAGTTTAGAATTTAGTTTAATTTAGTTTATAGTTTAAGTAAGTTTAGTTTAGTTTAGTTTAGTTTATAGTTTAGTTTAGTTTAGTTTACAGTTTAATTTATCCTTTAGTTTATAGTGTAGTTTATAGTTTAGTTTAATTTAGTGTTGTTTAGTTTGGTTTAGTTTAGTATAGTTTTGTTTACTTTAGGTTAGGTTAGATTATGTTAGGTTTGAATAGCTTACTTTAGTTTAGTTTAGTTTAGGTTAGGTTAGGTTAGTTTAGTTTAGTTAACTTTGGTTTAGTTTAGTTTAGTTTAGTTTATAGTTTAGTTTATAGTTTAGTTTAGTTAAGTTTATAGTTTAATTTATAATTTAGTTTATTTTAGTTTAGTTTAATTTAGTTTAGAGTAGGTTAGGTTAGGTTAGGTTAGTTTAGTTTAGTTTAGGTTAGGTTAGGTTAGGTTAATTTAGTTTAGTTGAGTTTAATTTAGTTTAGTTTAGTTTAGTTAATAGTTTAATTCATAGTTTAGTTTAGTTTTTTTATAGCTTAGTTTAATTAACTTATAGTTTAATTTAGTTTAGTTTAGTTTAATTTAGTTTAGTTTAAATTGTAGTTTAGTTTAGTTTAGTTTAGGTTAAGATATGTTAGGTTCGTTTAGTTTAATTTAGTTTAGATTAGGTTAGGTTACATTACGTTAGGTTAGTTAAGTTTAGTTTAGTTGAATTTAGGTTATAGTTTGATTTATAGTTTAGTTTAGTTTACTTTATAGTTTAGTTTAGTTAATTTATAGTTTATTTAACTTTAGTTTAGTTTAGTTTAATATTGTTTACTTTAGTTTATAGTATTGTTTATACGTTAGTTTAGTTTAGTTTAATTTAGGTTATGTTAGGTTAGTTTAGTTTAGTTTAGTTTAGTGTATGTTAGGTTAGGTTAGTTTAGTTTAGTTTATTTTAGTTTATAATTTAATTAGTTTAGTTTATAATTTATTTTATAATTTAGTATACTTTAATTTATAGATTAGTTTATAGTTTAGTTAAAATTTTAGTTTAGTTTAGTTTAGGTTAGGTTAGGGAAGGTTAGGTTAAGTTAGGTTAGTTTAGTTTAATTTAGTTTATGTAAGGTTAGATTAGGTTAGTTTAGTATAGTTTAGTTTACTTTTGTTTACTGTTTAGTTTAGTTTAGTTTATAGTTCAGTTTATGGTTTAGTTTAGTTAAGTTAGGTTGGGTTAGTTTAGTTTAGTTTAGGTTAGGTTAGGTTAGGTTATTTTAGTTTAGTATAGTTTACTTTAGTTTATAGTTTAGTTTATTTTATTTTATAGTTTATTTTATAGTTTTATTTAATTTAGTTTAGTTTAGTTATTTTAGGTTAGGTTAGGTTAGGTTAGAGTAGTTTAATTTAATTTAGTTGAATTTAGTTTAGTTAAGTTAAGTTTAGGTTACGTTAGGTTAGTTTAGTTTAGTTTAGTTTAGGTGAAGTTAGGTTAGGTTAGTTTAGTTCTGTTTAGTTTATTTTAGTTTAGTTTATTTGAATTTAATTTAGTTTAGTTAAGTTAGTTTAGATAATTTAGGTTATTTTAGTTTACTTTAGTTTATGTAAGGTTATGTTAGGTTAGTTTAGTATAGTTTAGTTTACTTTTGTTTATAGTTTAGTTTAGTTTAGTTTATAGTTCAGTTTATAGTTTAGTTTAGTTTAGTTTAATTTAGGTTAGGTTGGGTTAGTTTAGTTTAGTATAGGATAGATTATATAAGGTAAGTTTAATTCAGTTTAGTTTAGTTTAGTTTATAGTTTAATTTATAGGTTGGTTTATAGTTAATTTAGTTTAGTTTAGTTTAGTTTAAGTTAAATTATATTAGGTTAGTTAAGTTTAGTTTAGTTTAGGTTAGGTTAGGTTGGGTTAGGTTAGTGTAGTTTAATTTAATTTAGTTTAGTTAAGTTAAGTTTAAGTTACGTTAGGTTAGTTTAGTTTAGTTTAGTTTAGGTGAGGTTAGGTTAGGTTAGTTTAGTTCTGTT
The DNA here is from genome assembly GCA_030762175.1 of Metallyticus violacea. NCBI lineage: Eukaryota > Metazoa > Arthropoda > Insecta > Mantodea > Metallyticidae > Metallyticus > Metallyticus violacea. The sequence continues at coordinate 96,034,167 of CM060835.1, read as the reverse complement.
TAGTTTATTTTAGTTTATAGTTTAGTTTAGTTTAATTTATAGTTTAGTTTAATTTAGTGTAGTTTAATTTTGTTTAGGTTAGGTTAGGTTAGGTTAATTTAGTTTAGTTTAGTTTAGGTTAGGTTATGTTAGAATAGGTTAGGTTAGGTTAGTTTGGTTTAGTTTAGTCTCGTTAAGTTTAGTTTAGTTTATTTTATAGTTTAGTTTAGTTTTGTTTATAGTTTAGTTTGCAGTTTAGTATAGTTTAGTTTAGTTTAATTTAGTTTAGGTTAAGTAAGTTTAGGTTAGGTTAGTTTAGTTTAGTTTACTTTATGTTAGGTTAGGTTAGTTTAATTTTGTTTGGTTTTGTTTATAGTTTAGTTTAATTTATTTTATAATTTACTTTATAGTTTAGTTTAGTTCAGTTTGTAGTTTAATTTAGTTCAGTTTAGTTTAGTTTAGTTTAGTTCATTTAGGTTGGGATAGGTTAGGTTAGGTTAGGTTAGGTTAGTTTAGTTTAGTTTAAAATATAGTATATTTAGTTTATAGTTTAGTTCATAGTTTTGTTTAATTTAGTTTAGTTTAGTTTAGTTTAGGTTAGGTTAGAGTAGTTTATTTTAGTTTATTTTAGTTTAGGTTAGAATAGGTTAGGTTAGTGTAGTTTAGTTTAGTTTAGTTGAATTTAATTTAGTTTTGTTTAGTTTATTTTAGGTTAGGTTAGGTTAGTTTAGTTTAGTATAGGTTAGGTTAAGTTAGATTAGGGCAGTTTAGTTTATAGTTTAGTTTAGTTTAGTTTAGTTTATAGTGTAGTTTATACTTTAGTATATATTTTAGTTTATAGTTTAGTTTAGTTTAGTGTAGTTTAGTTTGGTTTAGTTTTATTTAGTTTAGTTTAAATTAGTTTCGTTTAGGTTAGGTTATGTTAGATTAGGTTAGATTAGGTAAGCTTAGTTTAGTTTAGTTTACTTTAGGTTAGGTTAGGTTAGGTTAGTTAAGTTCAGTTTAGTTTAGTTTAGTTAAGTTTAGTTTAGTTTATAGTTTAGTTCAGTTTAGTTTATAGCTTAGTTTATAGTTTAGTTTAGTTTATAGTTTAATTTATAGTTAAGTTTATTTTAGTTTAGTTTAATTTAGTTTAGTTTAGTTTATTTTAGGGTATATTATGTTAGGTTAGGTTAGGTTAGTTTAGTTTATAGTTTAATATACAGTTGAGTTTAATTTATAGTTTAGTTTAGTTTATAATAATTTAGTTTAGGTTAAGTTAGGATAGGTTAGTTTAGTTTAGTTTAGTTTAGGTTAGGTTTCGTTAGGTTAAGTTAGGTTAGGTTAGTTTAGATTAGTATAGTTTAGTTTAGGTTATAGTTTAGTTTACTTTAGTTTATTATTTAATTTAGTGTAGTTTAGTTTATAGTCTCGTTTATAGTATAGTTTTGTTTAGTTTAGTTTTTTTTAGTTTAGCTTATATTAGTTTAGTTTGTCTTAGGTTAGGTTAGGTTAGGTGAGATTAGTTTAATTTAGTTCAGTTTAATTTAGTTTAGTTTAGTTTATAGTTTAGTTTAGTTTAGTTTATAGTTCAATTTATAGTTTAGTTGAGTTTAGTAAATAGTTTAGGTTATCGTTTAGTTTAGTTTAGGTTAGTTTAGGTTAGGTTAAGTTAGGTTAGGTTAGTTCAGATTAGTTTATTTTAATTTAGTTTAGTTTATAGTTTAGTTTATTTTACTTTATAGTTTAATTTAGTTTAGTTTAGTTTAGTGTAGTGTAGTTTAGTTTAGGTTAGGTTAGATTAGGTTAATTTAGTTTAGTTTAGGTTAGGTTAGGTAAATTTAATTTAGTTTAGTTTGCTTTAGTTTAATTTATAGTTTATTTTGTAGTTTTGTTTATAGTTTAGTTTAGTTTATAGTTTAGTTTAGTTTAATTTAGGTTAGGTTAGGTAATTTTTTTTTAGTTTAGTTTAGGTTAGGTTAGACTAATTTACTTTAATATAGTTTATTTTAGTTTATTTTAGTTTAGTTTATAGTTTAGTTTAGTTTATAGTTTAGTTTACAATTTAGTTTTGTTTAGTTTAGTTTAGTTTGGGTTAAGTTAGGTTAGTTTAGTATAGTTTAGTTTATAGTTTACTTTAGTTTAGTTTACAGTTTAGTTTATCCTTTAGTTTATAGTGCTGTTTATAGTTTAGTTTAATTTAGTGTAGTTTAGTTTGGTTTAGTTTAGTATAGTTTTGTTTACTTTAGGTTAGATGAGATTATGTTAGGTTAGGTTAGCTTACTTTAGTTTAGTTTAGTTTAGTTTAGGTTAGGTTAGGTTAGGTAGGTTTAGTTAACTTTGGTTTAGTTTAGTTTAGTTTAGTTTATAGTTTAGTTTATAGTTATGTTTAGTTTAGTTTATAGTTTAATTTATAATTTAGTTTAGTTTAGTTTAGTTTAATTTAATTTAGTTTAGAGTAGGTTAGGTTAGGTTAGTTTAGTTTAGTTTAGATTAGGTTAGGTTAGGTTATGTTAGGGTAGTTAAGTTTAGTTTAGTTGAATTTAGTTTATAGTTTAATTTATAGTTTAGTTTAGTTTTCTTTATAGTATAGTTTAGTTAATTTATAGTTTAATTTACTTTAGTTTAGTCTAGTTTAATTTAGTTTACTTTAGTTTATAGTTTTGTTTATAGTTTAGTTTAGCTTAGTTTAGTTTAGGTTAATTTATGTTAGGTTAGTTTAGTTTAGTTTAGTTTAGGTTCGGTTGGGTTAGTTTAGTTTAGTTTAGGTTAGGTTAGGTTAAGTTAGGTTAGTTTAGTTTAGTTTAGTTTATTTTAATTTTAGTTTAATTTAGTTTATATTTTAGTTTATAGTTTAGTTTAATTTAGTTTATAGTTTAATTTAGTTTTGTTTAGTTTAGTTTAATTTGGGTTAATTTAGTTTAGATTAGGTTAGGTTAGGTTACGTTAGGTTAGTTTAGTTTAGTATTTAATAGTTTAGTTTAAAATATATTATCTTTAGTTTATATTTTAGTTCATAGTTTAGTTTAGTTTAGTATAGTTTAGTTTAGTTTAGGTTAGGTTAGATTAGTTTAGGTTAGTGTAGTTTAGTTTAGTTTATAGTTTATTTTAGTTTATAGTTTAATTTATACTTTAGTTTATATTTTAGTTTATAGTTTAGTTTAGTTTAAGTGTAGTTTAGTTTGGTTTAGCTTTGTTTAGTTTAGTTTAGTTTAGTTTAGTTTCGTTTAGGTTAGGTTATGTTAGATTAGGTTAGGTGTGGTAAGCTTAGTTTAGTTTAGTTTAGTTTAGGTTCGGTTAGTTAAGTTTCGTTTAGTTTAGTTTAGTTAAGATTAGTTTAGTTTATAGTTTAGTTCAGTTTGGTTTATAGCTAACTTTATTGTTTAGTTTAGTTTAGTTTAGAGTTTAATTTATAGTTAAGTTTAGTTTATTTTAGTTTAATTTAAATTAGCTTAGATGAGTTTAGTTTAAATTAGTTCATTTTAGGGTAGCCTGTGTTCGGTTTGGTTAGGTTAGTTTAGTTTATAGTTTAATTTATATTTTAGTTTGGTTTATAGTTTAGTTTATAGTTTAGTTTAGTTTAGTTTATAATAGTTTAGTTTAGTTAATGTTAGGTTAGGTTAGGTTTATTTAGTTTAGTTGAGTTTAATTTAGTTTAGTTTAGTTTTGTTTATAGTTTAATTTATAGTTTAATTTAGTTTAGTTTAGTTGAATTTGGTTTAGTTTAGTTTATAGTTTTGTTTATAGTTTAGTTTGTAGTTTAGTAAATTTAGTTTGGTTTAGGTTAAGTTATGTTAGGTTCGTTTTGTTTAATTTAGTTTAGATTAGGTTACGTTAGATTAGGTTAGGGTAGTTAAGTTTAGTTTAGTTCAATTAAGTTTATAGTTTAATTTATAGTTTAGTTTAGTTTACTTTATAGTTTAGTTTAGTTAATTTATAGTTTAATTTACTTTAGTTTAGTCTAGTTTAATTTAGTTTGCTTTAGTTTATAGTTTAGTTTAGTTTAGCTTAGTTTAGTTTAGGTTAATTTATGTTAGGTTAGTTTAGTTTAGTTTAGTTTAGGTTATGTTGGGTTAGTTTAGTTTAGTTTAGGTTAGGTTAGGTTAAGTTAGGTTAGTTGAGTTTAGTATAGTTTAGTTTAGTTTAGTTAGTTTAGGTTAGGTTAGGTTAGAGTAGTTTAGGTTAGGTTAGGATATGATAGGTTAGTGCAGTTTAATTTAATTTATTTTAGTTTAGTTGAATTTAATTTATTTTAGTTAGGTCAGTTTAGGTAAGTTAGGTTAGTTTACTTTAGTATAGGTTAGGTTAGGTAAGTTTAATTCAGTATAGTTTAGTTTAGTTTATAGTTTAATTTATAGTTTTGTTTGTAGTTAATTTAGTTTAGTTTATTGAGTTTAGTTTAGTTTAGTTGAGTTTAGGTTAGGTTAGGTTAGGTTAGGTTAGATTGGTTTAGTTTAGGATAGGTTACGTTAGATTAGGTTAGTTTAGTTTAGTGTAATTTAGTTTAGTTTAAAATATATTATCTTTAGTTTATAGTTTAGTTCATAGTTATGTTTAGTTTAGTTTAGTGTAGGTTAGGTTAGAGTAGTTTAGTTTAGTTTAGGTTAGGTTAGAATAGGTTAGATCAGTGTAGTTTAATTTAGTTTAGTTTAGTATAGGTTAGGTTAATTTAGGTTATCTTAGTTTAGTTTATAGTTTAGTTTAGTTTAGTTTATAGTGTAGTTTATACTTTAGTTTATATTTTAGTTTATAGTTTAATTTAGTTTAGTGTAGATTAGTTTGGTTTAGTTTTGTTTAGTTTAGTATAGTTTATTTTATAGTTTAAATAAGTTTTTTTTATAGTTTAGTTTGCAGTTTAGTATAGCTAAGTTCAGTTTAATTTAGTTTTGCTAAGTTTAGTTTAGTTTAGTTTAGTTTATAGTTTAATTTATAATTTAGTTTTGTTTGGTTTAGTTTAATTTAGTTTAGGTTAGGTTAGGTTAGGTTAGTTTAATTTAGTTGAGTTTAATTTAGTTTAATTTAGTTTATAGTTTAATTTATAGTTTAGTTTAGTTTACTTTATAGTTTAGTATAGTTAATTTATAGTTTAATTTAGTTTAGTTTAGTTTAGTTTAATTTAGTTTCGTTCAGTTTACAGTTTTGTTTATAGTTTAGCTTAGTTTAGTTTAGTTTAGTTTAGTTCAGGTTAAGATATGTTAGGTTAGTTTAGTTTAGTTTAGTTTACTTAAGGTTCGGTTAGGTTAGGTTAAGTTAGGTTAATTTAGTTTAATTGAGTTTAGTTTAGTTTATATTAGGTTAAGTAAGATTAGGTTAGGTTAGTTTAGGTTAGTTTAGTTTTGTTTATAGTTTAGTTTAGTTTATAGTTTAGTTTATATATTAGTTAGTTTAGTTTAATGTTTAATTTAGTTCAGTTTAGTTTAGTTCAGTTTAGTTTAATTTAGGTTAATTTAGTTTAGTTTAGTTTAGTTTAGGTTAGGTTAAGTTAGGTTAGGTTAGGTTAGTTTAGTTTAGAATGGTTTAGTTTAGTTTAAAATATAGTATCTTTAGTTTATAGTTTAGTTCATAGTTTTCTTTAGATTAGTTTAGTTTAGGTTAGGTTAGAGTAGTTTAGTTTAGTTTAGTTTAGGTTATATTAGGTTAGGTTAGTGTAGTTTAGTTTAATTTAGTTTAGTTGAATTTAATGTAGTTTAGTTTAATTTAGTTTATGTTAGGTTATGTTTGTTTAGGTTAGATAAGTTTAGGTTAGTGTAGTTTAGTATAGTTTAGTTTAGTTTGTAGTTTAGTATAGTTTAGTCTAGTTTAGTTTGGTTTAGTAACTGTTAGGTTATGTTAGTTCAGTTTCGTTTAGGTTAGGTTATGTTAGATTAGGTTAGGTTTGGTTAGCTTAGTTTAGTTTAGTTTAGTTTCGGTTAGGTTGGATTAGGTTAGGTTACTTAAGTTTAGTTTAGTTTAGTTTAGTTAAGTATAATTTAGTTTATAGTTTAGTTCAGTTTAGTTTATAGCTTAGTTTATAGCTTAGTTTAGTTCATAGTTTAATTTATATTTAAGTTTAGTTTAGTATAATTTAGTTTAGCTTAGTTTAGTTTAGTTTAGTTTAGGGTAGGTTATGTTAGGTTTGGTTAGGTTAGTATAGTTTATAGTTTAATTTATAGTTTACCTTAGTTTATAGTTTAGTTTATAATAGTTTATTTTAGTTTAGTTTAGGTTAGGTTAGGATAGTTTAGTTTAGTTTAGTTTAAGTTAGGTTAGGCTAGGTTAAGTTATGTTAGGTTAGTTTAGATTAGTTTAGTTTAGTTTAGTTTAGTTTATAGTTTAGTTTACTTTAGTTTATTATTTAATTTAGTTTAGTTTAGTTTATAGTTTCGTTTATTATTTAGTTTGGTTTAATTTAGTTTAATTTAGTTTACCTTAGATTAGTTTAGTTAGTTTTAGGTTAGGTTAGGTTAGGTTAGGTAAGGTTAGTTTAGTTTAGTTTAGTTTAATTTAGTTTAGTTTAGTTTATAGTTTAGTTTAATTTAGTTTATAGTTCAATTTATTGTTTAGTTTAGTTTATAGTTTAGTTTATCTTTTAGTTTAGTTTAGTTTAGTATAGTTTATTTTAGTTTAGGTTAGAGTAGGTTAGTTTAGATTAGTTTAGTTTAGTGCAGTTTAGGTTTGGTTAAGTTAGGTTATTTTGTTTAGTTTAGTTTAGTTTAGTTTAGTTTAGTTTATAGTTTAGTTTATAGTTTAGTTTAGATTAGTGTAGTTTAGTTTGGTTTAGTTTATTTTATTTTAGTTTAGTTTAGTTTCGTTTAGCTTAGGTTATGTTATATTAGGTTAGCTTAGGTTAGCTTAGTTTACCCTAGTTTAGTTTAGGTTAGGTAAGGTTAGAATAGGTTAGTTAAATTTAGTTTATTTTGTTTAGTTTAGTTAGGTTTAGTTTAGTTTATAGTTTAGTTTAGTTTAGTTTATAGTTTAGTTTAGATTATAATTTAATTTATAGTTTAGTTTAGTTTAGTTTAATTTAGTTTAGCTTTCTTTAGTTTCGTTTAGATTACTTTAATTTAGGATATGTTAGGTTAGGTTAGTTTAGTTTAGTTTAGTTTAATTTAGGTTAATTTAGTTTAGTTTAGTTTAGTTTAGGTTAGGTTAGGTTAGGTTGGTTTAGTTTAGTATAATTGAGTTTAGTTTAAAATAGTGTATCTTTAGTTTATAGTTTAGTTCATAGTTTTGTTTAGTTTAGTTTAGTGTAGGTTAGGTTAGAGTAGTTTAGTTTAGTTTAGTTTAGTTTAGGTTAGAATAGGTTAGATCAGTGTAGTTTAATTTAGTTTAGTTTAGTTGAATTTAATTTAGTTTTGTTTAGTTTAGTTTAGGTTAGGTTATTTTAGTTTAGTTTAGTATAGGTTAGGTTAATTGAGGTTATCTTAGTTTTGTTTATAGTTTAGTTTAGTTTAGTTTATAGTGTAGTTTATACTTTAGTTTATATTTTAGTTTATAGTTTAGTTTAGTTTAGTGTAGATTAATTTGGTTTAGTTTTGTTTAGTTTAGTTTAAATTAGTTTATTTAGGTTAGGTTATGTTAGATTAGGTTAGGTTAGGTAAGCTTAGTTTAGTTTAGTTTAGTTTAGGTAAGTATAGTTTAGGTTAGGTTAGGTTAGGTAGGTTAAGTACAGTTTAGTTTAGTTTAGTTTAGTTTCTTTTAGTTTATAGTTTAGTTCAGTTTAGTTTATAGCTTAGTTTATAGTTTAGTTTATATTTTAGTTTATAGTTTAATTTATAGTTAAGTTTAGTTTAGTTTAGTTTAATTTAGTTTAGTTTAGTTTATTTTAGGGTAGCTTATGTTAGGTTAGGTTAGTTTATAGTTTAATTTATAGTTTAGTTTAGTTTATAGTTTAGTTAATAGTTTAGTTTAGTTTATAATATTTTAGTTTAGGTTAGGTTAGGTTAGTTAAGTTTAGTTTAGTTTATAGTTTAGTTCAGTTTAATTTAGAGCTTAGTTTATAGTTTAGTTTAGTTTAGTTTAATTTAATTGAGTTTAGCTTACTTTAGTTTACAATTTAGTTTACTTTAGTTTGTTATTTAATTTAGTTATGTTTTGTTTATAGTTTCGTTTATAGTTTAGTTTGGTTTAGTTTAGTTTAATTTAGTTAAGCTTAGATTAGTGTAGTTTGTTTTAGGTTAGGTTAAGTTAGGTGAGGTTAGTATAATTTAGATGAGTTTAATTTAGTTTAGTTTATTTTAGTTTAGGTTAGGTTAGGTTAGGTAAGTTTAATTTAGTTTAGTTTAGTTTAGTTTAGTTAAGTTTATTATATAGTTTAGTTTATAGTTTAGTTTGTAGATTTATTTTAGTTTAGTTTAGTTTAGGTTAAGTTATGTTAGGTTCGTTTAGTTTAATTTAGTTTAGATTAGGTTAGGTTAGGTTAGGTTAGGGTAGTTCAGTTTAGTTTAGTTGAATTTAGTTTAGTTTAGTTCAGTTTAGGTTAGTTTAGTTTAGGTTAGGTTAGGTTAGTTTAGTTTAGTTAAGTTTAGTTTATAGTTCAGTTTAGTTTAGTTTTGTTTAATTTAGTTTAGTTTATAGTTTAGTTGAGTTTAGGTTAGTTTAGTTGAGTTTAGTTTAGTTTAGTTTAGGTTAGGTTAGGTTAGGTATTTTAGTTTACTTTAGGTTGGGTTATGTTATATTAGGTTAGGTTAGGTTAGTTTGGTTTAGTTTAGTCTAGTTAAGTTTAGTTTAGTTATACTATAGTATAGTTTAGTTTAGTTTTGTTTATAGTTTAATTTATAGTATAGTTTAGTTAATTTAATTTAATTTAGTTTAGCTAAGTTTAGTTTAGTTTAGTTTAATTTTGGGTAGGTTATGTTAGGTTAGCTTAGGTTAGTTTAGATTTGTTTAGGTTAGGTTAGGTTAGGTTAGGATAGTTTAGTTTAGTTTAGTGTAGTTTTGCTTAGGTTAAGTAAGGTTTGGTTAGGTTAGGTTAGGTTAGGTTAGTTTACTTTGCTTTAGTTTATGTTAAGTTAGGTTAGTTTAGTTTAGTTTAGTTTTGTTTATAGTTTAGTTTAGTTTAGTTTAGTTTAGTTTATAGTTTAGTTTAGTTTAATATATAGTTTAATTTAGTTTAGTTTAGTTTAGTTTAATTTAGATTAATTTTTTTTAGTTTAGTTTAGTTTAGGTTAGGTTAGGTTAGGTTAGTTTAGTTTAGTATAGTTTAGTTTAGTTTAAAATATAGTATCTTTAGTTTATAGTTTAGTTCATAGTTTTTTTAGTTTAGTTTAGTTTAGTTTAGGTTAGGTTAGAGTAGTTTAGTTTAGTTTAGTTTAGTTTAATTTAGATTAGGTTAGGTTAGGTTAGTGCAGTTTAGTTTAGTTTAGTTGAATTTAATTTAGTTTAGCATAGTTTAGTTTAGGTTCGGTTAGGTTAGATAATTTAGTATAGCTTAGGTTAAGTTAGGTTAGGTTAGTTTAGTTTAGGTTAGGTTAGGTTAATTTAGTTTAGTATAGTTTGGTTTATTTTAGTTTAGTTTGTAGTTTAGTTTAGTTTGGTTTGTAGTTTAGTTTACAGTTTTGTTTAGTTTAGTTTAGATTGGGTTAGGTTAGGTTACGTTAGTTTAGTTTGGTTTATAGTTTAGTTTAGTTTAGTTTACAGTTTAGTTTATCCTTTAGTTTATAGTTTAGTTTATAGTTTAGTTTAATTTACTTTAGTTTAGTTTGGTTTAGTTTAGTTTTGTTTAGTTTCGTTTAGGTTAGGTTAGTTTTATTAGGTTAGGTTAGATTAGGTTAGGTTAGGTTAGGTTAGGTTAGTTTTTTTTATTTGAGTTTAATTTAGCTTAGTTTAGTTTATAGTTTAGTTTGGTTTAGTTTAGTTTATAGTTTAATTTATAGTTTAGTTTAGTTTAGTTTATAGCTTAGTTTACAGTTTAGTTTAGTTTAGTTTAGTATAGTATAGTTTAGTTTCGTTTAGTTTAGTTTAGTTTAGTTTAGGTTAGAATAGGTTAGGTTAGTTAAGTTTATTTTAGTTTAGGTTAGGTTAGGTTAGGTTAAATTAGGTTAGATTAATTTAGATTAGTTTAGTTTATTTCAGTTTATAGTTTAGTTTACTTTAGTTTATAGTTTAATTTAGTTTACTTTAGGTTATTTTAATTTGGTTTAGTTTAGTTTAGTTTAGTTTAGATTAGGTTAGGTTAGTTTAGTTTAGTATAGGTTAGGTTAGGTAAGTTTAATTCAGTTTAATTTAGTTTAGTTTATAGTTTAATTTATGGATTTGTTTATAGTTAATTAAGTCTAGTTTAGTTTAATTTAGATTATAGTTTAATTTATAGTTTTGTTTATAGTTAATTAAGTCTAGTTTAGTTTAGTTTAGTTTAGTTTAGGTTCAATTATGTTAGGTTAGTTTAGTTTAGTTTAGTTTAAGTTAGGTTAGGTTGGGCTAGGTTAGTGTAGTTTCATTTAGTTTATTTGAATTTAGTTTAGTTTAGTTTAGTTTAGGTTACGTTAGGTTAGTTTAGCTTAGTTTAGTTTAGTTTAGTTTATAGTTTAGTTTATTTTAGTTTACAGTTTAGTTTATCCTTTAGTTTATAGTTTAGTTTATAGTTTAGTTTAATTTACTTTAGTTTAGTTTGGTTTAGTTTAGTTTTGTTTAGTTTCGTTTAGGTTAGGTTAGTTTTATTAGGTTAGGTTAGATTAGCTTAGTTTAGGTTAGGTTAGGTTAGGTTAGTTTTTTTTATTTGAGTTTAATTTAGTTTAGTTCAGTTTATAGTTTAGTTTGGTTTAGTTTAGTTTATAGTTCAATTTATAGTTTAGTTTAGTTTAGTTTATAGCTTAGTTTACAGTTTAGTTTAGTTTAGTTTAGTATAGTATAGTTTAGTTTCGTTTAGTTTAGTTTAGTTTAGTTTAGGTTAGAATAGGTTAGGTTAGTTAAGTTTAGTTTAGTTTAGGTTAGGTTAGGTTAGGTTAGGTTAAATTAGGTTAGATTAATTTAGATTAGTTTAGTTTATTTCAGTTTATAGTTTAGTTTACTTTAGTTTATAGTTTAATTTAGTTTACTTTAGGTTATTTTAATTTGGTTTAGTTTAGTTTAGTTTAGTTTAGATTAGGTTAGGTTAGTTTAGTTTAGTATAGGTTAGGTTAGGTAAGTTTAATTCAGTTTAATTTAGTTTAGTTTATAGTTTAATTTATGGATTTGTTTATAGTTAATTAAGTCTAGTTTAGTTTAATTTAGTTTATAGTTTAATTTATAGTTTGGTTTATAGTTAATTAAGTCTAGTTTATTTTAGTTTAGTTTAGTTTAAGTTCAATTATGTTAGGTTAGTTTAGTTTAGTTTAGTTTAAGTTAGGTTAGGTTGGGTTAGGTTAGTGTAGTTTAATTTAGTTTATTTGAATTTAGTTTAGTTTAGTTTAGGTTACGTTAGGTTAGTTTAGCTTAGTTTAGTTTAGTTTAGTTTAGGTGAGGTTAGGTTAGGTTAGTTTAGTTCTGGTTAGTTTATTTTAGTTTATAGTTTAGTTTAGTTTAGTTTATAGTTTAGTTTATAGTTTAGTTTAGTGTAGTTTAGTTTTGTTTAGGTTAGGTTAGGTTAGGTTAGTTTAGTTTAGTTTAGGTTAGGTTATGTTAGATTAGGTTAGGTTAGGTTAGTTTCTTTTACTTTAGTCTAGTTAAGTGTAGTTAAGTTTATACTTTAGTTTAGTTTAGTTTATTTCATAGTTTAGTTTAGTTTTGTTTATAGTTTAGTTTTCAATTTAGTATAGTTTAGTTTAATTAAATTTAGTTTAGGTTAAGTAAGATTAGGTTAGGTTAGATTAGTTTAGTTTAGTTTATGTTAGGTTAGGTTAGCTTAGTTTAGTTTAGTTTTGTTTATAGTTTAGATTAGTTAGGTTTAATTTAGTTTATAGTTTAGTTTAGTTTAGTTTATAATTCAGTTTATAGTTTAGTTTAGATTATAGTTTACTTTATAGTTTGGTTTAGTTTAGTTTTTTGTAATTTAGTTTAGCTTTCTTTAGTTTCGTTTAGTTTACTTTAGTTTAGGGTATGTTTAAGTTAGGTTAGGTTAGGTTAGTTTAGTTTAGGTTAGGTTAGGTTAGGTTACCTTATGTTAGGTTAGGTTAGGTTAGGTTAAGTTAAGTTAAGTTAGGTTAGTTTAGAATAATTAATTTAGTATAATTTAGTTTATAGTTTAGTTTAATTTAGTTTATAGTTTAATTTAGTTTGGTTTAGTTTATTTTAGTATAGTTTAGTTTAGGTTAGGTTAGGTAAGTTTAATTTAGTTTAGTTTAGTTTAGTTAAGTTTACTTTATTGTTTAGTTTACAGTTTAGTTTGTAGTTTAGTTTAGTTTAGTTTAGTTTAGGTTAAGTTATGTTAGGTTCGTTTAGTTTAGTTTAGATTAGGTTAGGTTAGGTTAGGTTAGGGTAGTTTACTTTAGTTTAGTTGAATTTAGTTTAGTTTAGTTCAGTTTATGTTAGATTAGGTTAGGTAACTTTATTTTAGTTTAGGTTAGGTTATGTTAGATTAGGTTAGGTTAGGTTAGTTTGGTTTAGTTTAGTTTAGTTAAGTTTAGAATATTTTATACTTTAGTTTAGTTTGGTTTAGTTAATAGTGGAGTTAAGTTTAGTTTATACTTTAGTTTATAGTTTAGTATAGTTTAGTTTAGTTTAATTTTGGTTTAGTTTAGTGTAGGTTATATTAGGTTAGGTTAGTTTAGTTCAGTTTAATTTAGATTAGGTTAGGTTAGTTTAGTTTAGTTGAGTTTAATTTAGTTTAGTTTAGTTTATATTATATTTTAGTTTAGTTTATAGTTTAATTTATATTTTAGTTTACTTTAGGTTAGATTAGGTTAGGTTAAGTAAGGTTAGGTTAGGTTAGTTTAGTTTAGTTTAGTTTATGTTAGGTTAGGTTAGTTTAGTTTAGTTTAGTTCTGTTTATAGTTTAGTTTAGTTTAGTTTATAGTTTAGTTTAATTTAGTTTATAGTTTAATTTAGGTTAATTTAGTTTAGTTTAGTTTAGTTTGGGTTAGGTTAGGTTAGAGTAGTTTAGTTTAGTTTAGGTTAGGTTAGAATAGGTTAGATCAGTGTAGTTTAATTTAGTTTAGTTTAGTTGAATTTAATTTAGTTATGTTTAGTTTTGTTTAGCTTAGGTTATTTTAGTTTAGTTTAGTTTAGTTTATAGTTTAATTTATAATTTAGTTTTGTTTAGTTTAGTTTAATTTAGTTTAGGTTAGGTTAGGTTAGGTTAGTTTAATTTAGTTGAGTTTAATTTAGTTTATAGTTTAATTTATAGTTTAGTTTAGTTTACTTTATAGTTTAGTTTAGTTAATTTATAGTTTAATTTAGTTTAGTTTAGTTTAGTTTAATTTAGTTTCGTTCAGTTTATAGTTTTGTTTATAGTTTAGCTTAGTTTAGTTTAGTTTAGTTTAGTTCAGGTTAAGATATGTTAGGTTAGTTTAGTTTAGTTTAGTTTAGTTAAGGTTCGGTTAGGTTAGGTTAGGTTAGCTTAATTTAGTTTAATTGAGTTTAGTTTAGTTTATATTAGGTTAAGTAAGATTAGGTTAGGTTAGTTTAGGTTAGTTTAGTTTTGTTTATAGTTTAGTTTAGTTTAGTTTATAGTTTAGTTTATATATTAGTTAGTTTAGTTTAATGTTTAATTTAGTTCAGTTTAGTTTAGTTCAGTTTAGTTTAATTTAGGTTAATTTAGTTTAGTTTAGTTTAGTTTAGGTTAGGTTAAGTTAGGTTAGGTTAGGTTAGTTTAGTTTAGAATGGTTTAGTTTAGTTTAAAATATAGTATCTTTAGTTTATAGTTTAGTTCATAGTTTTCTTTAGATTAGTTTAGTTTAGGTTAAGTTAGAGTAGTTTAGTTTAGTTTAGTTTAGGTTAGATTAGGTTAGGTTAGTGTAGTTTAGTTTAATTTAGTTTAGTTGAATTTAATTTAGTTTAGTTTAGTTTAGTTTAGGTTAGGTTATGTTTGTTTAGGTTAGATAAGTTTAGGTTAGTGTAGTTTAGTATAGTTTAGTTTAGTTTGTAGTTTAGTATAGTTTAGTGTAGTTTAGTTTGGTTTAGTAACTGTTAGGTTAGGTTAGTTCAGTTTCGTTTAGGTTAGGTTATGTTAGATTAGGTTAGGTTAGGTTAGCTTAGTTTAGTTTAGTTTAGTTTCGGTTAGGTTGGATTACGTTAGGTTACTTAAGTTTAGTTTAGTTTAGTTTAGTTAAGTATAATTTAGTTTATAGTTTAGTTCAGTTTAGTTTATAGCTTAGTTTATAGCTTAGTTTAGTTCATAGTTTAATTTATATTTAAGTTTAGTTTAGTTTAATTTAGTTTAGCTTAGTTTAGTTTAGTTTAGTTTAGGGTAGGTTATGTTAGGTTAGGTTAGGTTAGTATAGTTTATAGTTTAATTTATAGTTTACCTTAGTTTATAGTTTAGTTTATAATAGTTTATTTTAGTTTAGTTTAGGTTAGGTTAGGATAGTTTAGTTTAGTTTAGTTTAAGTTAGGTTAGGCTAGGTTAAGTTATGTTAGGTTAGTTTAGTTTAGTTTATAGTTTAGTTTACTTTAGTTTATTATTTAATTTAGTTTAGTTTAGTTTATAGTTTCGTTTATTATTTAGTTTGGTTTAATTTAGTTTAATTTAGTTTACCTTAGATTAGTTTAGTTAGTTTTAGGTTAGGTTAGGTTAGGTTAAGTTAGGTTAGGTAAGGTTAGTTTAGTTTAGTTTAGTTTAGTTTAGTTTAGTTTAGTTTATAGTTTAGTTTAGTTTAGTTTATAGTTCAGTTTATACTTTAGTTTAGTTTAGTTTTGTTTAGGTTAGGTTGGGTTAGTTTAGTTTAGTTAAGGTTAAATTAGGTTAAGTTAGGTTAGTTTAGTTTAATATAGTGTAGTTTACTTTAGTTTAGTTTATAGTTTAGTTTATTTTATTTTATAGTTTAGTTTATAGTTTTGTTTAGTTTAGTTTAGTTTAGTTTCGTTAGTTTAGGTTAGGTTAGGTTAGGTTAGGTTAGGTTAGGTTAGAGTAGTTTAGTTTAGGTTAAATTGTGATAGGTTAGTGCAGTTGAAATTAATTTAGTTTAGTTTAGTTGAATTTAATTTATTTTAGTTAGGTCAGTTTAGGTAAGTTAGGTTAGTTTAGTTTAATATAGGTTAGGTTAGGTTAGGTAAGTTTAATTCAGTATAGTTTAGTTTAGTTTATAGTTTAATTTATAGTTTTGTTTATAGTTAATTTAGTTTGGTTTACTTTAGTTTATGTTAAATTATGTTAGGTTAGTTTAGTTTAGTTTAGTTTAGTTTAGGTTAGGTTAGGTTGGGTTAAGTTAGTGTAGTTTCATTTAGTTTGGTTTATTTTAGTTTAGTTTAATATGTGGTTCCGTTTAGTTTAGTTTTGTTTAATTTAGTTTAGTTTATAGTTTAGTTGAGTTTAGGTTAGGTTAGTTTGGTTTAGTTTAGTCTAGTTAAGTTTAGTTTAGTTTATACTTTAGTTTAGTTTAGTTTATTTTATAGTTTAGTTTAGTTTTGTTTATAGTTTAGTTTGCAGTTTAGTATCGTTTAGTTTAATTTAATTTAGTTTAGGTTAAGTAACGTTATGTTCGGTTAGGTTAGTTGAGTTTCGTTTATGTTAGGTTAGGTTAGTTTAGATTAGATTAGGTTATTTTATAGTTTAGTTTAGTTAGGTTTACTTTAGTTTATAGTTTACTTTAGTTTAGGGTATGTTTAAGTTAGGTTAGGTTAGGTTAGTTAGTTTACTTTAGGTTAGGTTGTGTTACCTTGTGTTAGGTTAGGTTAGTTTAAGTTAAGTTAGGTTAGCTTAGTTTAGAATAATTTAGTTTAATATAATTTAGTTTATAGTTTAGTTTAGTTTAGTTTATAGTTTAATTTAGTTTAGTTTAGTTTAATTTAGTTTAGTTTAGTTTAGTTTAGGTTAGTTTAGGTAAGTTTAATTTAGTTAGTTTAGTTTAGATAAGTTTAATTTTAGTTTAGTTTATAGTTTAGTTTGTAGTTTAGTTTAGTTTAGTTTAGTTTAGGTTAAGTTATGTTAGGTTCGTTTAGTTTAGTTTAGATTAGGTTAGGTTAGGTTAGGTTAGGGTAGTTTAGTTTAGTTTAGTTGAATTTAGTTTAGTTTAGTTCAGTTTAGGTTAGATTAGTTTAGGTTACTTTATTTTAGTTTAGGTTAGGTTATGTTAGATTAGGTTAGGTTAGGTTAGTTTGGTTTAGTTAAGTTTACTAAAGTTAGGATATTTTATACTTTAGTTTAGTTTAGTTAAGTTAATAGTTTAGTTTAGTTTAGTTTATACTTTAGTTTATAGTTTAGTATAGTTTAGTTTAGTTTAATTTTGGTTTAGTTTAGGGTAGGTTATGTTAGGTTAGGTTAGTTTAGTTCAGTTTAGTTTAGGTTAGCTTAGGTTAGGTTAGTTTAGTTTAGTTGAGTTTAATTTAGTTTAGTTTAGTTTATAGTTTATTTTAGTTTAGTTTATAGTTTAATTTATAGTTTAGTTTACTTTAGGTTAGATTAGGTTGGGTTAAGTAAGGTTAGGTTAGGTTAGGTTAGTTTAGTTTAGTTTAGTTTAGTTTATGTTAGGTTAGGTTAGTTTAGTTTAGTTTAGTTTTGTTTATAATTTAGTTTAGTTTATAGTTTAGTTTAGAATTTAGTTTAATTTAGTTTATAGTTTAAGTTAGTTTAGTTTAGTTTAGTTTAGTTTAGTTTATAGTTTAGTTTAGTTTAGTTTACAGTTTAGTTTATCCTTTAGTTTATAGTGTAGTTTATAATTTAGTTTAATTTAGTGTTGTTTCGTTTGGTTTAGTTTAGTATAGTTTTGTTTACTTTAGGTTAGGTTAGATTATGTTAGGTTTGAATAGCTTACTTTAGTTTAGTTTAGTTTAGGTTAGGTTAGGTTAGTTTAGTTTAGATAACTCTGGTTTAGTTTAGTTTAGTTTAGTTTATAGTTTAGTTTATAGTTTAGTTTAGTTAAGTTTATAGTTTAATTTATAATTTAGTTTATTTTAGTTTAGTTTAATTTAGTTTAGAGTAGGTTAGGTTAGGTTAGGTTAGTTTAGTTTAGTTTAGGTTAGGTTAGGTTAATTTAGTTTAGTTGAGTTTAATTTAGTTTAGTTTAGTTTAGTTAATAGTTTAATTCATAGTTTAGTTTAGTTTTTTTATAGCTTAGTTTAATTAACTTATAGTTTAATTTAGTTTAGTTTAGTTTAATTTAGTTTAGTTTAAATTGTAGTTTAGTTTAGTTTAGTTTAGTTTAGGTTAAGATATGTTAGGTTCGTTTAGTTTAATTTAGTTTAGATTAGGTTAGGTTACATTACGTTAGGGTAGTTAAGTTTAGTTTAGTTGAATTTAGGTTATAGTTTGATTTATAGTTTAGTTTAGTTTACTTTATAGTTTAGTTTAGTTAATTTATAGTTTATTTAACTTTAGTTTAGTTTAGTTTAATATTGTTTACTTTAGTTTATAGTATTGTTTATACGTTAGTTTAGTTTAGTTTAATTTAGGTTATGTTAGGTTAGTTTAGTTTAGTTTAGTTTAGTGTATGTTAGGTTAGGTTAGTTTAGTTTAGTTTATTTTAGTTTATAATTTATATTAGTTTAGTTTATAATTTATTTTATAATTTAGTATACTTTAATCTATAGATTAGTTTATAGTTTAGTTAAAATTTTAGTTTAGTTTAGTTTAGGTTAGGTTAGGGAAGGTTAGGTTAAGTTAGGTTAGTTTAGTTTAATTTAGTTTATGTAAGGTTAGATTAGGTTAGTTTAGTATAGTTTAGTTTACTTTTGTTTACAGTTTAGTTTAGTTTAGTTTATAGTTCAGTTTATGGTTTAGTTTAGTTAAGTTAGGTTGGGTTAGTTTAGTTTAGTTTAGGTTAGGTTAGGTTATTTTAGTTTAGTATAGTTTACTTTAGTTTAGTTTAGTTTATAGTTTAGTTTATTTTATTTTATAGTTTACTTTATAGTTTTATTTAATTTAGTTTAGTTTAGTTATTTTAGGTTAGGTTAGGTTAGGTTAGAGTAGTTTAATTTAATTTAGTTGAATTTAGTTTAGTTAAGTTAAGTTTAGGTTACGTTAGGTTAGTTTAGTTTAGTTTAGTTTAGGTGAAGTTAGGTTAGGTTAGTTTAGTTCTGTTTAGTTTATTTTAGTTTAGTTTATTTGAATTTAATTTAGTTTAGTTAAGTTAGTTTAGATAATTTAGGTTATTTTAGTTTACTTTAGTTTATGTAAGGTTATGTTAGGTTAGTTTAGTATAGTTTAGTTTACTTTTGTTTATAGTTTAGTTTAGTTTAGTTTATAGTTCAGTTTATAGTTTAGTTTAGTTTAGTTTAATTTAGGTTAGGTTGGGTTAGTTTAGTTTAGTATAGGTTAGATTATATTAGGTAAGTTTAATTCAGTTTAGTTTAGTTTAGTTTATAGTTTAATTTATAGGTTTGTTTATAGTTAATTTAGTTTAGTTTAGTTTAGTTTAAGTTAAGTATATATTAGGTTAGTTAAGTTTAGTTTAGTTTAGGTTAGGTTAGGTTGGGTTAGGTTAGTGTAGTTTAATTTAATTTAGTTGAATTTAGTTTAGTTAAGTTAAGTTTAAGTTACGTTAGGTTAGTTTAGTTTAGTTTAGTTTAGGTGAGGTTAGGTTAGGTTAGTTTAGTTCTGTTTAGTTTATTTTAGTTTATAGTTTAGTTTAGTTTAATTTATAGTTTAGTTTAATTTAGTGTAGTTTAATTTTGTTTAGGTTAGGTTAGGTTAGGTTAATTTAGTTTAGTTTAGTTTAGGTTAGGTTATGTTAGAATAGGTTAGGTTAGGTTAGTTTGGTTTAGTTTAGTCTCGTTAAGTTTAGTTTAGTTTATTTTATAGTTTAGTTTAGTTTTGTTTATAGTTTAGTTTGCAGTTTAGTATAGTTTAGTTTAGTTTAATTTAGTTTAGGTTAAGTAAGTTTAGGTTAGGTTAGTTTAGTTTAGTTTACTTTATGTTAGGTTAGGTTAGTTTAATTTTGTTTGGTTTTGTTTATAGTTTAGTTTAATTTATTTTATAATTTAGTTTATAGTTTAGTTTAGTTCAGTTTGTAGTTTAATTTAGTTCAGTTTAGTTTAGTTTAGTTTAGTTCATTTAGGTTGGGATAGGTTAGGTTAGGTTAGGTTAGTTTAGTTTAGTTTAAAATATAGTATATTTAGTTTATAGTTTAGTTCATAGTTTTGTTTAATTTAGTTTAGTTTAGTTTAGTTTAGGTTAGGTTACAGTAGTTTATTTTAGTTTAGTTTAGTTTAGGTTAGAATAGGTTAGGTTAGTGTAGTTTAGTTTAGTTTAGTTGAATTTAATTTAGTTTTGTTTAGTTTAGTTTAGGTTAGGTTAGGTTAGTTTAGATTAGTATAGGTTAGGTTAAGTTAAGTTAGATTAGGGCAGTTTAGTTTATAGTTTAGTTTAGTTTAGTTTAGTTTATAGTGTAGTTTATACTTTAGTTTATATCTTAGTTTATAGTTTAGTTTAGTTTAGTGTAGTTTAGTTTGGTTTAGTTTTATTTAGTTTAGTTTAAATTAGTTTCGTTTAGGTTAGGTTATGTTAGATTAGGTTAGATTAGGTAAGCTTAGTTTAGTTTAGTTTAGTTTAGGTTAGGTTAGGTTAGGTTAGTTAAGTTCAGTTTAGTTTAGTTTAGTTAAGTTTAGTTTAGTTTATAGTTTAGTTCAGTTTAGTTTATAGCTTAGTTTATAGTTTAGTTTAGTTTATAGTTTAATTTATAGTTAAGTTTATTTTAGTTTAGTTTAATTTAGTTTAGTTTAGTTTATTTTAGGGTATATTATGTTAGGTTAGGTTAGGTTAGTTTAGTTTATAGTTTAATATATTGTTGAGTTTAGTTTATAGTTTAGTTTAGTTTATAATAATTTAGTTTAGGTTGAGTTAGGATAGGTTAGTTTAGTTTAGTTTAGTTTAGGTTAGGTTTCGTTAGGTTAAGTTAGGTTAGGTTAGTTTAGATTAGTATAGTTTAGTTTAGGTTATAGTTTAGTTTACATTAGTTTATTATTTAATTTAGTGTAGTTTAGTTTATAGTCTCGTTTATAGTATAGTTTTGTTTAGTTAAGTTTTTTTTTAGTTTAGCTTATATTAGTTTAGTTTGTCTTAGATTAGGTTAGGTTGGGTGAGATTAGTTTAATTTAGTTTAGTTTAATTTAGTTTAGTTTAGTTTATAGTTTAGTTTAGTTTAGTTTATAGTTCAATTTATAGTTTAGTTGAGTTTAGTAAATAGTTTAGGTTATCGTTTAGTTTAGTTTAGGTTAGTTTAGGTTAGGTTAAGTTAGGTTAGGTTAGTTTAGATTAGTTTATTTTAATTTAGTTTAGTTTATAGTTTAGTTTATTTTACTTTATAGTTTAATTTAGTTTAGTTTAGTTTAGTGTAGTGTAGTTTAGTTTAGGTTAGGTTAGATTAGGTTAATTTAGTTTAGTTTAGGTTAGGTTAGGTAAGTTTAATTTAGTTTAGTTTGGTTTAGTTTAATTTATAGTTTATTTTGTAGTTTTGTTTATAGTTTAGTTTAGTTTATAGTTTAGTTTAGTTTAATTTAGGTTAGGTTAGGTAATTTTTTTTTAGTTTAGTTTAGGTTAGGTTAGGTTAATTTACTTTAATATAGTTTATTTTAGTTTATTTTAGTTTAGTTTATAGTTTAGTTTAGTTTATAGTTTAGTTTACAATTTAGTTTAGTTTAGTTTAGTTTAGTTTGGGTTAAGTTAGGTTAGTTTAGTTTAGTTTAGTTTATAGTTTAATTTAGTTTAGTTTACAGTTTAGTTTATCCTTTAGTTTATAGTGCTGTTTATAGTTTAGTTTAATTTAGTGTAGTTTAGTTTGATTTAGCTTAGTATAGTTTTGTTTACTTTAGGTTAGATGAGATTATGTTAGGTTAGGTTAGCTTACTTTAGTTTAGTTTAGTTTAGTTTAGGTTAGGTTAGGTTAGGTAGGTTTAGTTAACTTTGGTTTAGTTTAGTTTAGTTTAGTTTATAGTTTAGTTTATAGTTATGTTTAGTTTAGTTTATAGTTTAATTTATAATTTAGTTTAGTTTAGTTTAGTTTAATTTAATTTAGTTTAGATTAGGTTAGGTTAGGTTAGTTTAGTTTAGTTTAGATTAGGTTAGGTTAGGTTATGTTAGGGTAGTTAAGTTTAGTTTAGTTGAATTTAGTTTATAGTTTAATTTATAGTTTAGTTTAGTTTTCTTTATAGTATAGTTTAGTTAATTTATAGTTTAATTTACTTTAGTTTAGTCTAGTTTAATTTAGTTTACTTTAGTTTATAGTTTTGTTTATAGTTTAGTTTAGCTTAGTTTAGTTTAGGTTAATTTATGTTAGGTTAGTTTAGTTTAGTTTAGTTTAGGTTCGGTTGGGTTAGTTTAGTTTAGTTTAGGTTAGGTTAGGTTAAGTTAGGTTAGTTTAGTTTAGTTTAGTTTATTTTAATTTTAGTTTAATTTAGTTTATATTTTAGTTTATAGTTTAGTTTAATTTAGTTTATAGTTTAATTTAGTTTTGTTTAGTTTAGTTTAATTTGGGTTAATTTAGTTTAGATTAGGTTAGGTTAGGTTACGTTAGGTTAGTTTAGTTTAGTATAGTATAGTTTAGTTTAAAATATAGTATCTTTAGTTTATATTTTAGTTCATAGTTTAGTTTAGTTTAGTATAGTTTAGTTTAGTTTAGGTTAGGTTAGATTAGTTTAGGTTAGTGTAGTTTAGTTTAGTTTAGTTTAGTTGAATTTAATTTAGTTTATTTTAGTTTAGTATAGTATAGGTTAGGTTATGTTACGTTAGGTTAGTTTAGTTAAGTTTAGTTTAGTTTAGTTTATAGTTTAGTTTAGTTTATAGTTTAATTTATATTTTAGTTTATATTTTAGTTTATAGTTTAGTTTAGTTTAGTGTAGTTTAGTTTGGTTTAGCTTTGTTTAGTTTATTTTAGTTTAGTTTCGTTTAGGTTAGGTTATGTTAGATTAGGTTAGGTGTGGTAAACTTAGTTTAGTTTAGTTTAGTTTAGGTTCGGTTAGTTAAGTTTCGTTTAGTTTAGTTTAGTTAAGATTAGTTTAGTTTATAGTTTAGTTCAGTTTGGTTTATAGCTAACTTTATTGTTTAGTTTAGTTTAGTTTATAGTTTAATTTATAGTTAAGTTTAGTTTATTTTAGTTTAATTTAGATTAGCTTAGATGAGTTTAGTTTAAATTAGTTCATTTTAGGGTAGCTTATGTTCGGTTTGGTTAGGTTAGTTTAGTTTATAGTTTAATTTATAGTTTAGTTTGGTTTATAGTTTAGTTTATAGTTTAGTTTAGTTTAGTTTATAATAGTTTAGTTTAGTTAATGTTAGGTTAGGTTAGGTTTATTTAGTTTAGTTGAGTTTAATTTAGTTTAGTTTAGTTTTGTTTATAGTTTAATTTATAGTTTAATTTAGTTTAGTTTAGTTGAATTTGGTTTAGTTTACTTTATAGTTTTGTTTATAGTTTAGTTTGTAGTTTAGTAAATTTAGTTTAGTTTAGGTTAAGTTATGTTAGGTTCGTTTTGTTTAATTTAGTTTAGATTAGGTTACGTTAGATTAGGTTAGGGTAGTTAAGTTTAGTTTAGTTCAATTAAGTTTATAGTTTAATTTATAGTTTAGTTTAGTTTACTTTATAGTTTAGTTTAGTTAATTTATAGTTTAATTTACTTTAGTTTAGTCTAGTTTAATTTAGTTTACTTTAGTTTATAGTTTTGTTTATAGTTTAGTTTAGCTTAGTTTAGTTTAGGTTAATTTATGTTAGGTTAGTTTAGTTTAGTTTAGTTCAGGTTCGGTTGGGTTAGTTTAGTTTAGTTTAGGTTAGGTTAGGTTAAGTTAGGTTAGTTTAGTTTAGTTTAGTTTATTTTAATTTTAGTTTAATTTAGTTTATATTTTAGTTTATAGTTTAGTTTAATTTAGTTTATAGTTTAATTTAGTTTTGTTTAGTTTAGTTTAATTTGGGTTAATTTAGTTTAGATTAGGTTAGGTTAGGTTACGTTAGGTTAGTTTAGTTTAGTATAGTATAGTTTAGTTTAAAATATAGTATCTTTAGTTTATATTTTAGTTCATAGTTTAGTTTAGTTTAGTATAGTTTAGTTTAGTTTAGGTTAGGTTAGATTAGTTTAGGTTAGTGTAGTTTAGTTTAGTTTAGTTTAGTTGAAGTTAATTTAGTTTATTTTAGTTTAGTTTAGTATAGGTTAGGTTATGTTACGTTAGGTTAGTTTAGTTAAGTTTAGTTTAGTTTAGTTTATAGTTTAGTTTAGTTTATAGTTTAATTTATACTTTAGTTTATATTTTAGTTTATAGTTTAGTTTAGTTTAGTGTAGTTTAGTTTGGTTTAGCTTTGTTTAGTTTAGTTTAGTTTAGTTTAGTTTCGTTTAGGTTAGGTTATGTTAGATTAGGTTAGGTGTGGTAAGCTTAGTTTAGTTTAGTTTAGTTTAGGTTCGGTTAGTTAAGTTTCGTTTAGTTTAGTTTAGTTAAGATTAGTTTAGTTTATAGTTTAGTTCAGTTTGGTTTATAGCTAACTTTATTGTTTAGTTTAGTTTAGTTTATAGTTTAATTTATAGTTAAGTTTAGTTTATATTAGTTTAATTTAGATTAGCTTAGATGAGTTTAGTTTAAATTAGTTCATTTTAGGGTAGCTTATGTTCGGTTTGGTTAGGTTAGTTTAGTTTACAGTTTAATTTATAGTTTAGTTTGGTTTATAGTTTAGTTTATAGTTTAGTTTAGTTTAGTTTAGTTTATAATAGTTTAGTTTAGTTAATGTTAGGTTAGGTTAGGTTTATTTAGTTTAGTTGAGTTTAATTTAGTTTAGTTTAGTTTTGTTTATAGTTTAATTTATAGTTTAATTTAGTTTAGTTTAGTTGAATTTGGTTTAGTTTAGTTTATAGTTTTGTTTATAGTTTAGTTTGTAGTTTAGTAAATTTAGTTTAGTTTAGGCGAAGTTATGTTAGGTTCGTTTTGTTTAATTTAGTTTAGATTAGGTTACGTTAGATTAGGTTAGGGTAGTTAAGTTTAGTTTAGTTCAATTAAGTTTATAGTTTAATTTATAGTTTAGTTTAGTTTACTTTATAGTTTAGTTTAGTTAATTTATAGTTTAATTTACTTTAGTTTAGTCTAGTTTAATTTAGTTTGCTTTAGTTTATAGTTTAGTTTAGTTTAGCTTAGTTTAGTTTAGGTTAATTTATGTTAGGTAAGTTTAGTTTAGTTTAGTTTAGGTTAGGTTGGGTTAGTTTAGTTTAGTTTAGGTTACGTTAGGTTAAGTTAGGTTAGTTGAGTTTAGTATAGTTTAGTTTAGTTTAGTTAGTTTAGGTTAGGTTAGGTTAGGTTAGAGTAGTTTAGGTTAGGTTAGGATATGATAGGTTAGTGCAGTTTAATTTAATTTAGTTTAGTTTAGTTGAATTTAATTTATTTTAGTTAGGTCAGTTTAGGTAAGTTAGGTTAGTTTAGTTTAGTATAGGTTAGGTTAGGTAAGTTTAATTCAGTATAGTTCAGTTTAGTTTATAGTTTAATTTATAGTTTTGTTTGTAGTTAATTTAGTTTAGTTTATTGAGTTTAGTTTAGTTTAGTTGAGTTTAGGTTAGGTTAGGTTAGGTTAGGTTAGGTTAGATTGGTTTAGTTTAGGATAGGTTACGTTAGATTAGGTTAGTTTAGTTTAGTATAATTTAGTTTAGTTTAAAATATATTATCTTTAGTTTATAGTTTAGTTCATAGTTATGTTTAGTTTAGTTTAGTGTAGGTTAGGTTAGAGTAGTTTAGTTTAGTTTAGGTTAGGTTAGAATAGGTTAAATCAGTGTAGTTTAATTTAGTTTAGTTTAGTTGAATTTAATTTAATTATGTTTAGTTTTGTTTAGCTTAGGTTATTTTAGTTTAGTTTAGTATAGGTAGGTTAATTTAGGTTATCTTAGTTTAGTTTATAGTTTAGTTTAGTTTAGTTTATAGTGTAGTTTATACTTTAGTTTATATTTTAGTTTATAGTTTAGTTTAGTTTAGTGTAGATTAGTTTGGTTTAGTTTTGTTGAGTTTAGTATAGTTTATTTTATAGTTTAAATAAGTTTTTTTTATAGTTTAGTTTGCAGTTTAGTATAGCTAAGTTCAGTTTAATTTAGTTTTGCTAAGTTTAGTTTAGTTTAGTTTAGTTTAGTTTATAGTTTAATTTATAATTTAGTTTTGTTTAGTTTAGTTTAATTTAGTTTAGGTTAGGTTAGGTTAGGTTAGTTTAATTTAGTTGAGTTTAATTTAGTTTAATTTAGTTTATAGTTTAATTTATAGTTTAGTTTAGTTTACTTTATAGTTTAGTTTAGTTAATTTATAGTTTAATTTAGTTTAGTTTAGTTTAGTTTAATTTAGTTTCGTTCAGTTTACAGTTTTGTTTATAGTTTAGCTTAGTTTAGTTTAGTTTAGTTTAGTTCAGGTTAAGATATGTTTGGATAGTTTAGTTTAGTTTAGTTTAGTTAAGGTTCGGTTAGGTTAGGTTAGGTTATGTTAATTTAGTTTAATTGAGTTTAGTTTAGTTTATATTAGGTTAAGTAAGATTAGGTTAGGTTAGTTTAGGTTAGTTTAGTTTTGTTTATAGTTTAGTTTAGTTTAGTTTATAGTTTAGTTTATATATTAGTTAGTTTAGTTTAATGTTTAATTTAGTTCAGTTTAGTTTAGTTCAGTTTAGTTTAATTTAGGTTAATTTAGTTTAGTTTAGTTTAGTTTAGGTTAGGTTAAGTTAGGTTAGGTTAGGTTAGTTTAGTTTAGAATGGTTTAGTTTAGTTTAAAATATAGTATCTTTAGTTTATAGTTTAGTTCATAGTTTTCTTTAGATTAGTTTAGTTTAGGTTAGGTTAGAGTAGTTTAGTTTAGTTTAGTTTAGGTTAGATTAGGTTAGGTTAGTGTAGTTTAGTTTAATTTAGTTTAGTTGAATTTAATTTAGTTTAGTTTAGTTTAGTTTAGGTTAGGTTATGTTTGTTTAGGTTACATAAGTTTAGGTTAGTGTAGTTTAGTATAGTTTAGTTTAGTTTGTAGTTTAGTATAGTTTAGTGTAGTTTAGTTTGGTTTAGTAACTGTTAGGTTAGGTTAGTTCAGTTTCGTTTAGGTTAGGTTAGGTTAGATTAGGTTAGGTTAGGTTAGGTTAGCTTAGTTTAGTTTAGTTTAGTTTCGGTTAGGTTGGATTAGGTTAGGTTACTTAAGTTTAGTTTAGTTTAGTTTAGTTAAGTATAATTTAGTTTAGAGTTTATTTCAGTTTAGTTTATAGCTTAGTTTATAGCTTAGTTTAGTTCATAGTTTAATTTATATTTAAGTTTAGTTTAGTTTAATTTAGTTTAGCTTAGTTTAGTTTAGTTTAGTTTAGGGTAGGTTATGTTAGGTTAGGTTAGGTTAGTATAGTTTATAGTTTAATTTATAGTTTACCTTAGTTTATAGTTTAGTTTATAATAGTTTATTTTAGTTTAGTTAGGTTAGGTTAGGATAGTTTAGTTTAGTTTAGTTTAAGTTAGGTTAGGCTAGGTTATGTTATGTTAGGTTAGTTTAGATTAGTTTAGTTTAGTTTAGTTTATAGTTTAGTTTACTTTAGTTTATTATTTAATTTAGTTTAGTTTAGTTTATAGTTTCGTTTATTATTTAGTTTGGTTTAATTTAGTTTGATTTAGTTTACCTTAGATTAGTTGAGTTAGTTTTAGGTTAGGTTAGGTTAGGTTAGGTAAGGTTAGTTTAGTTTAGTTTAGTTTAATTTAGTTTAGTTTAGTTTATAGTTTAGTTTAATTTAGTTTATAGTTCAATTTATTGTTTAGTTTAGTTTATAGTTTAGTTTATCGTTTAGTTTAGTTTAGTTTAGTATAGTTTATTTTAGTTTAGGTTAGAGTAGGTTAGTTTAGATTAGTTTAGTTTAGTGCAGTTTAGGTTTGGTTAAGTTAGGTTATTTTGTTTAGTTTAGTTTAGTTTAGTTTATAGTTTAGTTTATAGTTTAGTTTAGATTAGTGTAGTTTAGTTTGGTTTAGTTTATTTTATTTTAGTTTAGTTTAGTTTCGTTTAGCTTAGGTTATGTTATATTAGGTTAGCTTAGGTTTGCTTAGTTTACCCTAGTTTATTTTAGGTTAGGTAAGGTTACAATAGGTTAGTTAAATTTAGTTTATTTTGTTTAGTTTAGTTTAGTTTAGTTTAGTTTAATTTAGTTTAGCTTTCTTTAGTTTCGTTTAGATTACTTTAGTTTAGGATATGTTAGGTTAGGTTAGTTTAGTTTAGTTTAGTTTAATTTAGGTTAATTTAGTTTAGTTTAGTTTAGTTTAGGTTAGGTTAGGTTAGGTTGGTTTAGTTTAGTATAATTGAGTTTAGTTTAAAATAGTGTATCTTTAGTTTATAGTTTAGTTCATAGTTTTGTTTAGTTTAGTTTAGTGTAGGTTAGGTTAGAGTAGTTTAGTTTAGTTTAGTTTAGTTTAGGTTAGAATAGGTTAGATCAGTGTAGTTTAATTTAGTTTAGTTTAGTTGAATTTAATTTAGTTTTGTTTAGTTTAGTTTAGGTTAGGTTAATTTAGTTTAGTTTAGTATAGGTTAGGTTAATTGAGGTTATCTTAGTTTAGTTTATAGTTTAGTTTAATTTAGTTTATAGTGTAGTTTATACTTTAGTTTATATTTTAGTTTATAGTTTAGTTTAGTTTATAATATTTTAGTTTAGGTTAGGTTAGGTTAGTTAAATTTAGTTTAGTCTATAGTTTAGTTCAGTTTAGTTTAGAGCTTAGTTTATAGTTTAGTTTAGTTTAGTTTAGTTTAATTGAGTTTAGCTTACTTTAGTTTACAATTTAGTTTACTTTAGTTTGTTATTTAATTTAGTTATGTTTAGTTTATAGTTTCGTTTATAGTTTAGTTTGGTTTAGTTTAGTTTAATTTAGTTAAGCTTAGATTAGTTTAGTTTGTTTTAGGTTAGGTAAAGTTAGGTGAGGTTAGTATAATTTAGATGAGTTTAATTTAGTTTAGTATAGTTTATACTTTAGTTTAGTTTACTTTAGTTTATAGTTCAATTTATAGTTTAGTTTAATTTATAGTTTAGTTTATAGTTTTGTTTATAGTTTAGTTTAGTTTACTTTATAGTTTAATTTAGTTTAGTTTAGTTTAATTTAGGTTAGGTTAGTTTAGTTTAGTTTAGGTTAGGTTAGGTTAGGTTAGGTTAATTTAGTTTAGTATAGTTTGGTTTATTTTAGTTTAGTTTATAGTTTAGTTTTCAGTTTTATTTAGTTTAGTTTAGTTTGGTTTTTAGTTTAGTTTAGTTTAGTTTACAGTTTAGTTTATTCTTTAGTTTATAGTTTAGTTTATAGTTTAGTTTAGTTCAGTTTATAATTCATTTTATAAATTAGTTTAGATTATAGTTTAATTTATAGTTTAGTTTTGTTTTGTATAATTTAGTTTAGCTTTATTTAGTTTCGTTTAGTTTACTTTAGTTTAGTGTATGCTTAAGTTAGGTTAGGTTAGTTTAGTTTAGTTTAGTTTAGGTTAGGTTACCTTATGTTAGGTTAGGTTAGGTTAGGTTAAGTTAAGTTAGGTTAGGTTAGTTTAGAATAATTTAGTTTAGTATAATTTAGTTTACAGTTTAGTTAAGTTTAGTTTATAGTTTAATTTAGTTTAGTTTAGTTTAGTTAATTTTAGTTTATAGTTTAGTTTATAGTTTAGTTTGTAGTTTACTTTAGTTTAGTTTAGTTTAGGTTAAGTTATGCTAGGTTCGTTTAGTTTAGTTTAGATTAGGTTAGGTTAGGTTAGGTTAGGTTAGGGTAGTTTAGTTTACTTTAGTTGAATTTAGTTTAGTTTAGTTCAGTATAGGTTACATTAGGTTAGGTTACTTTGTTTTAGTTTAGGTTAGCTTATGTTAGATTAGGTTAGGTTAGCTTGGTTTAGTTGAGTTTAGTTAAGTTTAGTATATTTTATACTTTAGTTTAGTTTATTTAGCTAATAGTGTAGTTTAGTTTAGTTTATACTTTAGTTTATAGTTTAGTATAGTTTGTTTAGTTTAATTTTGGTTTAGTTTAGTTCAGTATAGGTTACATTAGGTTAGGTTACTTTGTTTTAGTTTAGGGTAGGTTATGTTAGGTTAGGTTAGTTTAGTTTAGTTTAGTTTAGGTTAGGTTAGGTTAGGTTAGTTTAGTTTAGTTGAGTTTAATTTAGTTTAGTTTAGTTTATAGTTTATTATAGTTTAGTTTATAGTTTAGTTTATAATTTAGTTTACTTTAGGTTAGATTAGGTTATGTTAAGTAAGATTAGGTTATGTTAGGTTAGTTTAGTTTAGTTTAGTTTAGTTTATGTTAGGTTAGGTTAGTTTAGTTTTGTTTAGTTA
The DNA here is from genome assembly GCA_030762175.1 of Metallyticus violacea. NCBI lineage: Eukaryota > Metazoa > Arthropoda > Insecta > Mantodea > Metallyticidae > Metallyticus > Metallyticus violacea. The sequence continues at coordinate 96,004,981 of CM060835.1, read as the reverse complement.
TGTTTATAGTTTAGTTTAGTTTAGTTTATAGTTTAGTTTATAGTTTAGTTTAATTTAGTTTAGTTTAGTTTAGTTTAATTTAGGTCAATTTAGTTTACTTAATTTAGTTTAGGTTAGGTTAGGTTAGGTTAGTTTAGTTTAGTATAGTTAAGTTTAGTATAAAATATATTATCTTTAGTCTATAGTATAGTTCATAGTTTTGTTTAGTTTAGTTTAGTTTAGGTTAGGTTAGAGTAGTTTAGTTAGTTTAGTTTAGTTTAGGTTAGATTAAGTTAGGTTAGTGTAGTTTAGTTTAGTTTAGTTTAGTTGAATTTAATTTAGTTTATTTAGTTTAGCTTAGTATAGGTTAGGTTATGTTAGGTTAGGTTAGTTTAGTTTAGTTTATGTTGGGTTATGTTAGATTAGATTAGGTTAGGATAGTTTGGTTTAGTTTAGTTTATACTTTAGTTTAGTTTAGTTTAGTTTATAGTTTAGTTTAGTTTTGTTTATAGTTTAGTTTATAGTTAAGTATAGTTTAGTTTAGTTTCATTTAGTTTAGCTAAGTTTAGTTAAGTTTAGTTGGTTTAGTTTAGTTTTGGGTAGGTTATGTTAGGTTAGGTTAGGTTAGTTTAGTTTAGTTTTGGTTTGGTTAGGTTAGGTTAGGTTAGTTTAGTTTAGTTGAGTTTAGTTTAGTTTAAATTAAGTTAAGTAAGATTAGGTTAGGTTAGGTTAGGTTAGGTTAGTTTAGTTTTGTTTTGGTTTAGTTTAGTTTAGTTTAGTTTAATTTAGGTTAATTTAGTTTAGTTTAGTTTAGGTTAGATTAAGTTAGGTTAGGTTAGGTTAGTTTAGTTTAGTATAGTTTAGTTTATTTTAAAATATAGTATCTTTAGTTTATAGTTTAGTTCATAATTTTCTTTAGATTAGATTAATTTTGGTTAGGTTAGAGTACTTTAGTTTAGTTTAGTTTAGTTTAGTTTAGGTTAGATTAGGTTAGGTTAGTGTAGTTTAGTTTAATTTAATTTACTTAAATTTAATTTAGTTTAGTTTAGTTTAGTTTAGGTTAGGTTAGCTTTGTTTAGGTTAGATTAGGTTAGGTTAGTGTAGTTTAGTTTGATTTAGTTTATAGTTTAGTTTAGTTTAGTGTAGTTTCGTTTGGTTAAGTTTTGTTTAGTTTAGTTTAGTTCAGTATCGTTTACGTTAGGTTACGTTAGATTATGTTAGGTTACGTTAGCTTATTTTAGTTTAGTTTAGTTTCGGTTAGGTAAGGTTAGGTTAGGTTAGTTAAGTTTAGTTTAGTTTATAGTTTAGTTCAGTTTAATTTATAGCTTAGTTTATAGCTTAGTTTAGTTCATAGTTTAATTTATATTTAAGTTTTGTTTAGTTTAATTTAGTTTAGGTGAGTTTCGTTTAGTTTAGTTTATTTTAGGGTAGCTTACGTTAGGTTAGGTTAGGTTAGTATAGTTTATAGTTTAATTTATAGTTTAATTTAGTTTATAGTTTAGTTTAGTTTAGTTTATAATAGTTTAGTTTAGTTTAGTTTAGGTTAGGATAGATGAGTTTAGTTTAGTTTAGGTTAGGTTAGGCTCGGTTAAATTATGTTAGGTTAGTTTATATTAGTTTAGTATAGTTTAGTTTATAGTTTAGTTTACTTTAGTTTATTATTTAATTTAGTTTAGTTTAGTTTATAGTTTAGTTTATAGTTTAGTTTGATTTAGTTTAGTTTAATTTAGTTTATCTTAGATAAGTTTATTTTAGTTAAGTTTATAGTTCAAATTATAGTTTAGTTTAGTTAGGTTACGTTAGATTATGTTAGGTTACGTTAGCTTAGTTTAGTTTAGTTTAGTTTATAGTTTAGTTTAGTTTAGTTTATAGTTTAGTTTATAGTTTAGTTTATAGTTTAGTTTAGATTAGTGTAGTTTAGTTTGGTTTAATTTATTTTAGTTTAGTTTAGTTTAGTTTCGTTTAGCTTAGGTTATGTTATATTAGGTTAGCTTAGGTTAGCTTAGTTTACCCTGGTTTAGTTTAGGTTAGGTAAGGTTAGAATAGGTTAGTTAAGTTTAGTTTAGTTTAGTTTAGTTTAGCTTATAGTTTAGTTTAGATTATAGTTTAATTTATAGTTTAGTTTAGTTTAATTTAGTTTAACTTTCTTTACTTTCCTTTAGTTTACTTTAATTTAGTATATGTTAGGTTAGGTTAGGTTAGGTTAGGTTTGTTTAGTTTAGTTTAGGTTAGGTTAGGTTAGGTTACGTTAGGTTAGGTTAGGTTAGGTTAAGTTAGGTTAGTTTAGAATAGTTTAGTTTAGTATAATTTAGTTTATAGTTTAGTTTAATTTAGTTTATAGTTTAATTTACTTCAGTTTAGTTTAATTTACATTAGTTTAGTTTAATTTAGTTTAGTTTAGTTTAGTTAAGTTTAGTTTATAGTTTAGTTTATAGTTTGGTTTGCAGTTTAGTTTAGTTTAGTTAAGGTTATGTTATGTTAGGTTCGTTTAGTTTAATTTAGTTTAGATTAGGTTAGGTTATATTAGGTTAGGTTAGGGTAGTTTAGTTTAGTTTAGCTGAATTTAGTTTAGTTTAGTTCAGTTTAGGTTACGTTAGGTTAGGTTAGTTTAGTTTAGGTTAGGTTAGGTTAGGTTAGGTTAATTTAGTTTAGTTAAGTTTATTTTAGTTTAGTCTGGTTCATAGTTCAGTTTAGATTAGTTTTGTTTAATTTAGTTTAGTTTATAGTTTAGTTCAGTTTAGGTTAGTTTAGTTGAGTTTAGTTTAGTTTAGTTTAGGTTAGGTAAGGTTAGGTTAGTTTAGTTTAGTTTGGGTTGGGTTATGTTAGATTAGGTTAGGTTAGGTTATTTTGGTTTAGTTTGGTCTAGTTAAATTTAGTTTAGTTATACTTTAGTTTAGTTTAGTTCAGTTTATAGTTTAGTTTAGTTTTGTTAACAGTTTAGTTTAGTTTAGTTTATTTTGGGTAGGTTATGCTAGGTTAGGTTAGGTTAGTTTAGTTTAGTTTAGGATAGGTTAGGTTAGGTTAGGTTAGTTTAGTTTAGTTGAGTTTAGTTTAGTTTAGGTTAGCTTAAGTAAGTTTAGGTTAGGTTAGGTTAGTATAGTTTAGTCTAGTTCATGTTAGGTTAGGTTAGTTTAGTTTAGTGTAGTTTTGTTTATAGTTTAGTTTAGTTTAGTTTATAGTTTAGTTTACAGTTTAGTTTATAGTTTAGTTTACAGTTTAGTTTATTTTATTATATAGTTTAATTTATTTTAGTTTAGTTTAATTAGGATTAGTTTAATTTAGGTTAATTTAGTTTAGTTTAGTTTAGGTTAGGTTAGGTTAGGTTAGGTTAAGTTAGTTCAGTTTAGTATAGTTTAGTTTAGTTTAGATTAGGTTAGAGTAGTTTAGTTTAGTTTAATTTAGGTTAGATTAGGTTAGGTTAGTGTAGTTTAGTTTAGTTTAGTTTAGTTGAGTTTAGTTTAGTTTAGTTTAGGGTAGGTTAGGTTGGTTTAGTTTAGTATATGTTAGGTTCAGTTAGTTTAGGTTAGTTTAGTTTAGTTTATAGTTTAGTTTAGTTTAGTTTATTGTTTAGTTTATATTTTAGTTTATATTTTAGTTTATAGTTTAGTTTAGTTTAGCGCAGTTTAGTTTGGTTTAGTTTTTTTTAGTTGAGTTTTGTTTAGTTTCGTTTAGGTCAGGTTATGTTAGATTAGGTTAGGTTAGGTAAGATAAGCTTAGTTTAGTGTATTTAGGTTAGGTTAGGTTAGGTTAGGTTAGTTAAGATTAGTTTAGTTTGGTTTAGTTATGTTTAGTTTAGTTTATAATTTAGTTCAGTTTAGTTTATAGCTTAGTTGATAGTTTAGTTTAGTTTACAGTTTAGTTTATCGTTTGGTTTGTAGTTTAGTTTATAGTTTTGTTTAGTTTAGTGCAGTTTATTTTGGTTAGTTTAGTATAGTTTCGTTTACGTTCGGTTATGTTATATTAGATTAGGTTGGGTTAGCTTACTTTAGTTTAGTTTAGTTTAGTTTAGGTTAAGATATGTTAGGTTCGTTTAGTTTCATTTAGTTTAGATTAGGTTAGGTTAGGTTAGTGTAGTTTAGTTTAGCATAGTTGAATTTAGTTTAGTTTAGTTCAGGTTAGGTTACGTTAGGTTACTTTAGTTTAGTTTAGGTTAGGTTAGGTTAGGTTAGTTTAGTTTAATTAAATTTATTTTAGTTTAGTTTAGTATATAGTTCAGTTTAATTTAGTTTTGTTTCATTTAGTTTAGTTTATAGTTTAGTTCAGTTTAGGTTAGTTTAGTTGAGTTTAGTTTAGTTTACTTTAGTTTACTTTAGTTTAGGTTTGGTTAGTTTAGTTCAGTTGAGTTTAGTTTAGTTTTGGATAGGTTAAGTAAGGTTAGGTTAGGTTAGGTTAGGTTAGTTTAGTTTAGTCTAGTTTATGTTAGGTTAGGTTAGTTTAGTTTAGTTTAGTTTTGTTTAATTTAGGTTAATTTAGTTTAGTTTAGTTTAGTTTAGGTTAAGTTAGTTTAGGTTACGTTAATTTAGGTAAGGTTAAGTTAGTTCAGTTTAGTATAGTTTAGTTTAGTGTAAAATATAGTATTTTTAGTTTATAGTTTAGTTCATAGCTTTGTTTAGTTTAGTTTAGTTAGGTTAGAGTAGTTTAGTTTAGTTTAGTTTAGGTTAGATTAGGTTAGGTTAGTGTTGTTTAGTTTAGTTTAGTTTAGTTGAATTTAGTTTAGTTTAGTTTAGTTTAGGGTAGGTTAGGTTGGTTTAGTTTAGTATAGTTTAGGTTCAGTTAGGTTAGGTTAGTTTAGTTTAGTTTAGTTTATAGTTTAGTTTAGATTAGTTTATAGTTTAGTTTAGTTTATAGTTTAGTTTAATTTATAGTTTAGTTCATAGCTTTGTTTAGTTTAGTTTAGTTAGGTTAGAGTAGTTTAGTTTAGTTTAGTTTAGTTTAGGTTAGATTAGGTTAGGTTAGTGTTGTTTAGTTTAGTTTAGTTTAGTTGAATTTAGTTTAGTTTAGTTTAGTTTAGGGTAGGTTAGGTTGGTTTAGTTTAGTATAGTTTAGGTTCAGTTAGGTTAGGTTAGTTTAGTTTAGTTTAGTTTATAGTTTGGTTTAGTTTATTTTAGTTTAGTTTAGTTTAGTTTCCTTTAGCTTAGGTTATGTTACGTTAGGTTAGCTTAGGTTAGCTTACTTTACTCTAGTTTAGTTTAGGTTAGGTTAGGTTAAAATAGGTTAGTTAAGTTTAGTTTAGTTTAGTTTAGTTAGGTTTAGTTTAGTTTATAGTTTAGTTGAGTTTAGTTTATAGTTTAGTTTAGTTTAGTTTAGTTTAATTTAGTTTAGCTTTCTTTTTTCGGTTAGAGTACTTTAGTTTAGGGTATGTTATGTTAGGTTAGCTTGGTTAGTTTAGTTTAGTTAACGTTAGGTTAGGTTACCTTAGGTTAGGTTAGGTTAGGTTAGGTTAAGTTAGGTTAGTTTAGAATAATTTAGTTTAGTGTAATTTAGTTTATAGTTTAGTTTAGTGTAGTTTATAGTTTAATTTAGTTTAGTTTATTTTAGTTTACGTTAGGTTAGGTTAGGTAAGTTTAATTTAGTTTAGTTTAGTTTAGTTAAGTTTATTTTATAGTTTAGTTTATAGTTTAGTTTGTAGATTTATTTTAGTTTAGTTTAGTTTAGGTTAAGTTATGTTAGGTTCATTTAGTTTAATTTAGTTTAGATTAGGTTAGGTTAGGTTAGGTTAGGGTAGTTCAGTTTAGTTTAGTTGAATTTAGTTTAGTTTAGTTCAGTTTAGGTTAGTTTAGTTTAGGTTAGGTTAGGTTAGTTTAGTTTAGTTAAGTTTAGTTTATAGTTCAGTTTAGTTTAGTTTTGTTTAATTTAGTTTAGTTTATAGTTTAGTTGAGTTTAGGTTAGTTTAGTTGAGTTTAGTTTAGTTTAGGTTAGGTTAGGTTAGGTATTTTAGTTTACTTTAGGTTGGGTTATGTTATATTAGGTTAGGTTAGGTTAGTTTGGTTTAGTTTAGTCTAGTTAAGTTTAGTTTAGTTATACTTTAGTATAGTTTAGTTTAGTTTTGTTTATAGTTTAATTTGTAGTATAGTTTAGTTAATTTAATTTAATTTAGTTTAGCTAAGTTTAGTTTAGTTTAGTTTAGTTTTGGGTAGGTTATGTTAGGTTAGCTTAGGTTAGTTTAGATTTCTTTAGGTTAGGTTAGGTTAGGTTAGGATAGTTTAGTTTAGTTTAGTGTAGTTTTGCTTAGGTTAAGTAAGGTTTGGTTAGGTTAGGTTAGGTTAGGTTAGTTTACTTTGCTTTAGTTTATGTTAGGTTAGGTTAGTTTAGTTTAGTTTAGTTTTGTTTATAGTTTAGTTTAGTTTAGTTTAGTTTAGTTTATAGTTTAGTTTATAGTTTAGTTTAGTTTAATATATAGTTTAATTTAGTTTAGTTTAGTTTAGTTTAATTTAGATTAATTTTTTTTAGTTTAGTTTAGTTTAGGTTAGGTTAGGTTAGGTTAGGTTAGTTTAGTTTAGTATAGTTTAGTTTAGTTTAAAATATAGTATCTTTAGTTTATAGTTTAGTTCATAGTTTTTTTAGTTTAGTTTAGTTTAGTTTAGGTTAGGTTAGAGTAGTTTAGTTTAGTTTAGTTTAGTTTAATTTAGATTAGGTTAGGTTAGGTTACGTTAGTTTAGTTTAGTTTATAGTTTAGTTTAGTTTAGTTTACAGTTTAGTTTATCCTTTAGTGTATAGTTTAGTTTATAGTTTAGTTTAATTTACTTTAGTTTAGTTTGGTTTAGTTTAGTTTTGTTTAGTTTCGTTTAGGTTAGGTTAGTTAGATTAGGTTAGGTTAGATTAGCTTAGTTTAGGTTAGGTTAGGTTAGGTTAGGTTAGTTTTTTTTATTTGAGTTTAATTTAGTTTAGTTTAGTTTATAGTTTAGTTTGGTTTAGTTTAGTTTATAGTTTAATTTATAGTTTAGTTTAGTTTAGTTTATAGCTTAGTTTACAGTTTAGTTTAGTTTAGTTTAGTATAGTATAGTTTAGTTTCGTTTAGTTTAGTTTAGTTTAGTTTAGGTTAGAATAGGTTAGGTTAGTTAAGTTTAGTTTAGTTTAGGTTAGGTTAGGTTAGGTTAAATTAGGTTAGATTAATTTAGATTAGTTTAGTTTATTTCAGTTTATAGTTTAGTTTACTTTAGTTTATAGTTTAATTTAGTTTACTTTAGGTTATTTTAATTTGGTTTAGTTTAGTTTAGTTTAGTTTAGATTAGGTTAGGTTAGTTTAGTTTAGTATAGGTTAGGTTAGGTAAGTTTAATTCAGTTTAATTTAGTTTAGTTTATAGTTTAATTTATGGATTTGTTTATAGTTAATTAAGTCTAGTTTAGTTTAATTTAGTTTATAGTTTAATTTATAGTTTTGTTTATAGTTAATTAAGTCTAGTTTAGTTTAGTTTAGTTTAGTTTAGGTTCAATTATGTTAGGTTAGTTTAGTTTAGTTTAGTTTAAGTTAGGTTAGGTTGGGTTAGGTTAGTGTAGTTTAATTTAGTTTATTTGAATTTAGTTTAGTTTAGTTTAGTTTAGGTTACGTTAGGTTAGTTTAGCTTAGTTTAGTTTAGTTTAGTTTAGGTGAGGTTAGGTTAGTTTAGTTTAGTTTAGTTTATAGTTTAGTTTATAGTTTAGTTTAGTGTAGTTTAGTTTTGTTTAGGTTAGGTTAGGTTAGGTTAGTTTAGTTTAGTTTAGGTTAGGTTATGTTAGATTAGGTTAGGTTAGGTTAGTTTCTTTTACTTTAGTCTAGTTAAGTGTAGTTAAGTTTATACTTTAGTTTAGTTTAGTTTATTTCATAGTTTAGTTTAGTTTTGTTTATAGTTTAGTTTTCAGTTTAGTATAGTTTAGTTTAATTAAATTTAGTTTAGGTTAAGTAAGATTAGGTTAGGTTAGCTTAGTTTAGTTTAGTTTATGTTAGGTTAGGTTAGCTTAGTTTAGTTTAGTTTTGTTTATAGTTTAGATTAGTTAGGTTTAATTTAGTTTATAGTTTAGTTTAGTTTAGTTTATAATTCAGTTTATAGTTTAGTTTAGATTATAGTTTACTTAATAGTTTAGTTTAGTTTAGTTTTTTGTAATTTAGTTTAGCTTTCTTTAGTTTCGTTTAGTTTACTTTAGTTTAGGGTATGTTTAAGTTAGGTTAGGTTAGGTTAGTTTAGTTTAGGTTAGGTTAGGTTAGGTTACCTTATGTTAGGTTAGGTTAGGTTAGGTTAAGTTAAGTTAAGTTAGGTTAGTTTAGAATAATTAATTTAGTATAATTTAGTTTATAGTTTAGTTTAATTTAGTTTATAGTTTAATTTAGTTTAGTTTAGTTTATTTTAGTTTAGTTTAGTTTAGGTTAGGTTAGGTAAGTTTAATTTAGTTTAGTTTAGTTTAGTTAAGTTTACTTTATAGTTTAGTTTACAGTTTAGTTTGTAGTTTAGTTTAGTTTAGTTTAGTTTAGGTTAAGTTATGTTAGGTTCGTTTAGTTTAGTTTAGATTAGGTTAGGTTAGGTTAGGGTAGTTTACTTTAGTTTAGTTGAATTTAGTTTAGTTTAGTTCAGTTTATGTTAGATTAGGTTAGGTAACTTTATTTTAGTTTAGGTTAGGTTTTGTTAGATTAGGTTAGGTTAGGTTAGTTTGGTTTAGTTTAGTTTAGTTAAGTTTAGAATATTTTATACTTTAGTTTAGTTTGGTTTAGTTAATAGTGGAGTTAAGTTTAGTTTATACTTTAGTTTATAGTTTAGTATAGTTTAGTTTAGTTTAATTTTGGTTTAGTTTAGTGTAGGTTATATTAGGTTAGGTTAGTTTAGTTCGGTTTAATTTAGATTAGGTTAGGTTAGTTTAGTTTAGTTGAGTTTAATTTAGTTTAGTTTAGTTTATATTATATTTTAGTTTAGTTTATAGTTTAATTTATATTTTAGTTTACTTTAGGTTAGATTAGGTTAGGTTAAGTAAGGTTAGGTTAGGTTAGTTTAGTTTAGTTTAGTTTATGTTAGGTTAGGTTGGTTTAGTTTAGTTTAGTTCTGTTTATAGTTTAGTTTAGTTTAGTTTATAGTTTAGTTTATAGTTTAGTTTAATTTAGTTATTGTTTAATTTAGGTTAATTTAGTTTAGTTTAGTTTAGTTTGGGTTAGGTTAGGTTAGGTTAGGTTAGGTTAGTTTAGTTTAGTATAGTTAAGTTTAGTTTAAAATATAGTATCTTTAGTCTATAGTATAGTTCATAGTTTTGTTTAGTTTAGTTTAGTTTAGTTTAGGTTAGGTTAGAGTAGTTTAGTTTAGTTTAGGTTAGGTTAGAATAGGTTAGATCAGTGTAGTTTAATTTAGTTTAGTTTAGTTGAATTTAATTTAGTTATGTTTAGTTTTGTTTAGCTTAGGTTATTTTAGTTTAGTTTAGTATAGGTTAGGTTAATTTAGGTTATCTTAGTTTAGTTTATAGTTTAGTTTAGTTTAGTTTATAGTGTAGTTTATACTTTAGTTTATATTTTAGTTTATAATTTAGTTTAGTTTAGTGTAGATTAGTTTGGTTTAGTTTTGTTGAGTTTAGTATAGTTTATTTTATAGTTTAAATAAGTTTTTTTTATAGTTTAGTTTGCAGTTTAGTATAGCTAAGTTCAGTTTAATTTAGTTTAGCTAAGTTTAGTTTAGTTTAGTTTAGTTTAGTTTATAGTTTAATTTATAATTTAGTTTTGTTTAGTTTAGTTTAATTTAGTTTAGGTTAGGTTAGGTTAGGTTAGTTTAATTTAGTTGAGTTTAATTTAGTTTAATTTAGTTTATAGTTTAATTTATAGTTTAGTTTAGTTTTCTTTATAGTTTAGTTTAGTTAATTTATAGTTTAATTTAGTTTAGTTTAGTTTAGTTTAATTTAGTTTCGTTCAGTTTATAGTTTTGTTTATAGTTTACCTTAGTTTAGTTTAGTTTAGTTTAGTTCAGGTTAAGATATGTTAGGTTAGTTTAGTTTAGTTTAGTTTAGTTAAGGTTCGGTTAGGTTAGGTTAGGTTAGGTTAATTTAGTTTAATTGAGTTTAGTTTAGTTTATATTAGGTTAAGTAAGATTAGGTTAGGTTAGTTTAGGTTAGTTTAGTTTTGTTTATAGTTTAGTTTAGTTTAGTTTATAGTTTAGTTTATATATTAGTTAGTTTAGTTTAATGTTTAATTTAGTTCAGTTTAGTTTAGTTCAGTTTAGTTTAATTTAGGTTAATTTAGTTTAGTTTAGTTTAGTTTAGGTTAGGTTAAGTTATGTTAGGTTAGGTTAGTTTAGTTTAGAATGGTTTAGTTTAGTTTAAAATATAGTATCTTTAGTTTATAGTTTAGTTCATAGTTTTCTTTAGATTAGTTTAGTTTAGGTTAGGTTAGAGTAGTTTAGTTTAGTTTAGGTTAGATTAGGTTAGGTTAGTGTAGTTTAGTTTAATTTAGTTTAGTTGAATTTAATTTAGTTTAGTTTAGTTTAGTTTAGGTTAGGTTATGTTTGTTTAGGTTAGATAAGTTTAGGTTAGTGTAGTTTAGTATAGTTTAGTTTAGTTTGTAGTTTAGTATAGTTTAGTGTAGTTTAGTTTGGTTTAGTAACTGTTAGGTTAGGTTAGTTCAGTTTCGTTTAGGTTAGGTTATGTTAGATTAGGTTCGGTTAGGTTAGCTTAGTTTAGTTTAGTTTAGTTTCGGTTAGGTTGGATTAGGTTAGGTTACTTAAGTTTAGTTTAGTTTAGTTTAGTTAAGTATAATTTAGTTTATAGTTTAGTTCAGTTTAGTTTATAGCTTAGTTTATAGCTTAGTTTAGTTCATAGTTTAATTTATATTTAAGTTTAGTTTAGTTTAATTTAGTTTAGCTTAGTTTAGTTTAGTTTAGTTTAGGGTAGGTTATGTTAGGTTAGGTTAGGTTAGTATAGTTTATAGTTTAATTTATAGTTTACCTTAGTTTATAGTTTAATTTATAATAGTTTATTTTAGTTTAGTTTAGGTTAGGTTAGGATAGTTTAGTTTAGTTTAGTTTAAGTTAGGTTAGGCTAGGTTAAGTTATGTTAGGTTAGTTTAGATTAGTTTATTTTAGTTTAGTTTATAGTTTAGTTTACTTTAGTTTATTATTTAATTTAGTTTAGTTTAGTTTATAGTTTCGTTTATTATTTAGTTTGGTTTAATTTAGTTTAATTTAGTTTACCTTAGATTAGTTTAGTTAGTTTTAGGTTAGGTTAGGTTAGGTTAGGTAAGGTTAGTTTAGTTTAGTTTAGTTTAGTTTAGTTTAGTTTATAGTTTAGTTTAGTTTAGTTTATAGTTCAGTTTATACTTTAGTTTAGTTTAGTTTTGTTTAGGTTAGGTTGGGTTAGTTTAGTTTAGTTAAGGTTAAATTAGGTTAAGTTAGGTTAGTTTAGTTTAGTATAGTTTAGTTTACTTTAGTTTAGTTTATAGTTTAGTTTATTTTATTTTATAGTTTAGTTTATAGTTTTGTTTAGTTTAGTTTAGTTTAGTTTCGTTAGTTTAGGTTAGGTTAGGTTAGGTTAGGTTAGGTTAGGTTAGGTTAGGTTAGAGTAGTTTAGTTTAGGTTAAATTGTGATAGGTTAGTGCAGTTGAAATTAATTTAGTTTAGTTTAGTTGAATTTAATTTATTTTAGTTAGGTCAGTTTAGGTAAGTTATGTTAGTTTAGTTTAGTATAGGTTAGGTTAGGTTAGGTAAGTTTAATTCAGTATAGTTTAGTTTAGTTTATAGTTTAATTTATAGTTTTGTTTATAGTTAATTTAGTTTGGTTTACTTTAGTTTAGGTTAAATTATGTTGGGTTAGTTTAGTTTAGTTTAGTTTAGGTTAGGTTAGGTTGGGTTAAGTTAGTGTAGTTTCATTTAGTTTGGTTTATTTTAGTTTAGTTTAATATGTGGTTCCGTTTAGTTTAGTTTTGTATAATTTAGTTTAGTTTATAGTTTAGTTGAGTTTAGGTTAGGTTAGTTTGGTTTAGTTTAGTCTAGTTAAGTTTAGTTTAGTTTATACTTTAGTTTAGTTTAGTTTATTTTATAGTTTAGTTTAGTTTTGTTTATAGTTTAGTTTGCAGTTTAGTATCGTTTAGTTTATTTTAATTTAGTTTAGGTTAAGTAACGTTATGTTCGGTTAGGTTAGTTGAGTTTCGTTTATGTTAGGTTAGGTTAGTTTAGATTAGCTTAGGTTATTTTATAGTTTAGTATAGATAGGTTTAGTTTAGTTTATAGTTTACTTTAGTTTAGGGTATGTTTAAGTTAGGTTAGGTTAGGTTAGTTTAGTTTACTTTAGGTTAGGTTGTGTTACCTTGTGTTAGGTTAGGTTAAAATAAGTTAGGTTAGCTTAGTTTAGAATAATTTAGTTTAATATAATTTAGTTTATAGTTTAGTTTAGTATAGTTTATAGTTTAATTTAGTTTAGTTTAGTTTAATTTAGTTTAGTTTAGTTTAGTTTAGGTTAGTTTAGGTAAGTTTAATTTATTTTAGTTTAGTTTAGATAAGTTTAGTTTTAGTTTAGTTTATAGTTTAGTTTGTAGTTTAGTTTAGTTTAGTTTAGGTTAAGTTATGTTAGGTTCGTTTAGTTTAGTTTAGATAAGGTTAGGTTAGGTTAGGGTAGTTTAGTTTAGTTGAATTTAGTTTAGTTTAGTTCAGTTTAGGTTAGATTAGTTTAGGTTACTTTATTTTAGTTTAGGTTAGGTTATGTTAGATTAGGTTAGGTTAGGTTAGTTTGGTTTAGTTAAGTTTAGTTAAGTTTAGTATACTTTATACTTTAGTTTAGTTTAGTTTAGTTTAGTTAATAGTTTAGTTTAGTTTAGTTTATACTTTAGTTTATAGTTTAGTATAGTTTAGTTTAGTTTAATTTTGGTTTAGTTTAGGGTAGGTTATGTTAGGTTAGGTTAGTTTAGTTCAGTTTAGTTTAGGTTAGCTTAGGTTAGGTTAGTTTAGTTTTGTTGAGTTTAATTTAGTTTAGTTTAGTTTATAGTTTATTTTAGTTTAGTTTATAGTTTAATTTATAGTTTAGTTTACTTTAGGTTAGATTAGGTTGGGTTAAGTAAGGTTAGGTTAGGTTAGGTTAGTTTAGTTTAGTTTAGTTTAGTTTATATTAGGTTAGGTTAGTTTAGTTTAGTTTAGTTTTGTTTATAATTTAGTTTAGTTTATAGTTTAGTTTAGAATTTAGTTTAATTTAGTTTATAGTTTAAGTAAGTTTAGTTTAGTTTAGTTTAGTTTATAGTTTAGTTTAGTTTAGTTTACAGTTTAATTTATCCTTTAGTTTATAGTGTAGTTTATAGTTTAGTTTAATTTAGTGTTGTTTAGTTTGGTTTAGTTTAGTATAGTTTTGTTTACTTTAGGTTAGGTTAGATTATGTTAGGTTTGAATAGCTTACTTTAGTTTAGTTTAGTTTAGGTTAGGTTAGGTTAGTTTAGTTTAGTTAACTTTGGTTTAGTTTAGTTTAGTTTAGTTTATAGTTTAGTTTATAGTTTAGTTTAGTTAAGTTTATAGTTTAATTTATAATTTAGTTTATTTTAGTTTAGTTTAATTTAGTTTAGAGTAGGTTAGGTTAGGTTAGGTTAGTTTAGTTTAGTTTAGGTTAGGTTAGGTTAGGTTAATTTAGTTTAGTTGAGTTTAATTTAGTTTAGTTTAGTTTAGTTAATAGTTTAATTCATAGTTTAGTTTAGTTTTTTTATAGCTTAGTTTAATTAACTTATAGTTTAATTTAGTTTAGTTTAGTTTAATTTAGTTTAGTTCAAATTGTAGTTTAGTTTAGTTTAGTTTAGGTTAAGATATGTTAGGTTCGTTTAGTTTAATTTAGTTTAGATTAGGTTAGGTTACATTACGTTAGGTTAGTTAAGTTTAGTTTAGTTGAATTTAGGTTATAGTTTGATTTATAGTTTAGTTTAGTTTACTTTATAGTTTAGTTTAGTTAATTTATAGTTTATTTAACTTTAGTTTAGTTTAGTTTAATATTGTTTACTTTAGTTTATAGTATTGTTTATACGTTAGTTTAGTTTAGTTTAATTTAGGTTATGTTAGGTTAGTTTAGTTTAGTTTAGTTTAGTGTATGTTAGGTTAGGTTAGTTTAGTTTAGTTTATTTTAGTTTATAATTTAATTAGTTTAGTTTATAATTTATTTTATAATTTAGTATACTTTAATTTATAGATTAGTTTATAGTTTAGTTAAAATTTTAGTTTAGTTTAGTTTAGGTTAGGTTAGGGAAGGTTAGGTTAAGTTAGGTTAGTTTAGTTTAATTTAGTTTATGTAAGGTTAGATTAGGTTAGTTTAGTATAGTTTAGTTTACTTTTGTTTACTGTTTAGTTTAGTTTAGTTTATAGTTCAGTTTATGGTTTAGTTTAGTTAAGTTAGGTTGGGTTAGTTTAGTTTAGTTTAGGTTAGGTTAGGTTAGGTTATTTTAGTTTAGTATAGTTTACTTTAGTTTATAGTTTAGTTTATTTTATTTTATAGTTTATTTTATAGTTTTATTTAATTTAGTTTAGTTTAGTTATTTTAGGTTAGGTTAGGTTAGGTTAGAGTAGTTTAATTTAATTTAGTTGAATTTAGTTTAGTTAAGTTAAGTTTAGGTTACGTTAGGTTAGTTTAGTTTAGTTTAGTTTAGGTGAAGTTAGGTTAGGTTAGTTTAGTTCTGTTTAGTTTATTTTAGTTTAGTTTATTTGAATTTAATTTAGTTTAGTTAAGTTAGTTTAGATAATTTAGGTTATTTTAGTTTACTTTAGTTTATGTAAGGTTATGTTAGGTTAGTTTAGTATAGTTTAGTTTACTTTTGTTTATAGTTTAGTTTAGTTTAGTTTATAGTTCAGTTTATAGTTTAGTTTAGTTTAGTTTAATTTAGGTTAGGTTGGGTTAGTTTAGTTTAGTATAGGATAGATTATATAAGGTAAGTTTAATTCAGTTTAGTTTAGTTTAGTTTATAGTTTAATTTATAGGTTGGTTTATAGTTAATTTAGTTTAGTTTAGTTTAGTTTAAGTTAAATTATATTAGGTTAGTTAAGTTTAGTTTAGTTTAGGTTAGGTTAGGTTGGGTTAGGTTAGTGTAGTTTAATTTAATTTAGTTTAGTTAAGTTAAGTTTAAGTTACGTTAGGTTAGTTTAGTTTAGTTTAGTTTAGGTGAGGTTAGGTTAGGTTAGTTTAGTTCTGTTTAGTTTATTTTAGTTTATAGTTTAGTTTAGTTTAATTTATAGTTTAGTTTAATTTAGTGTAGTTTAATTTTGTTTAGGTTAGGTTAGGTTAGGTTAATTTAGTTTAGTTTAGTTTAGGTTAGGTTATGTTAGAATAGGTTAGGTTAGGTTAGTTTGGTTTAGTTTAGTCTCGTTAAGTTTAGTTTAGTTTATTTTATAGTTTAGTTTAGTTTTGTTTATAGTTTAGTTTGCAGTTTAGTATAGTTTAGTTTAGTTTAATTTAGTTTAGGTTAAGTAAGTTTAGGTTAGGTTAGTTTAGTTTAGTTTACTTTATGTTAGGTTAGGTTAGTTTAATTTTGTTTGGTTTTGTTTATAGTTTAGTTTAATTTATTTTATAATTTACTTTATAGTTTAGTTTAGTTCAGTTTGTAGTTTAATTTAGTTCAGTTTAGTTTAGTTTAGTTTAGTTCATTTAGGTTGGGATAGGTTAGGTTAGGTTAGGTTAGGTTAGTTTAGTTTAGTTTAAAATATAGTATATTTAGTTTATAGTTTAGTTCATAGTTTTGTTTAATTTAGTTTAGTTTAGTTTAGTTTAGGTTAGGTTAGAGTAGTTTATTTTAGTTTATTTTAGTTTAGGTTAGAATAGGTTAGGTTAGTGTAGTTTAGTTTAGTTTAGTTGAATTTAATTTAGTTTTGTTTAGTTTATTTTAGGTTAGGTTAGGTTAGTTTAGTTTAGTATAGGTTAGGTTAAGTTAGATTAGGGCAGTTTAGTTTATAGTTTAGTTTAGTTTAGTTTAGTTTATAGTGTAGTTTATACTTTAGTATATATTTTAGTTTATAGTTTAGTTTAGTTTAGTGTAGTTTAGTTTGGTTTAGTTTTATTTAGTTTAGTTTAAATTAGTTTCGTTTAGGTTAGGTTATGTTAGATTAGGTTAGATTAGGTAAGCTTAGTTTAGTTTAGTTTACTTTAGGTTAGGTTAGGTTAGGTTAGTTAAGTTCAGTTTAGTTTAGTTTAGTTAAGTTTAGTTTAGTTTATAGTTTAGTTCAGTTTAGTTTATAGCTTAGTTTATAGTTTAGTTTAGTTTATAGTTTAATTTATAGTTAAGTTTATTTTAGTTTAGTTTAATTTAGTTTAGTTTAGTTTATTTTAGGGTATATTATGTTAGGTTAGGTTAGGTTAGTTTAGTTTATAGTTTAATATACAGTTGAGTTTAATTTATAGTTTAGTTTAGTTTATAATAATTTAGTTTAGGTTAAGTTAGGATAGGTTAGTTTAGTTTAGTTTAGTTTAGGTTAGGTTTCGTTAGGTTAAGTTAGGTTAGGTTAGTTTAGATTAGTATAGTTTAGTTTAGGTTATAGTTTAGTTTACTTTAGTTTATTATTTAATTTAGTGTAGTTTAGTTTATAGTCTCGTTTATAGTATAGTTTTGTTTAGTTTAGTTTTTTTTAGTTTAGCTTATATTAGTTTAGTTTGTCTTAGGTTAGGTTAGGTTAGGTGAGATTAGTTTAATTTAGTTCAGTTTAATTTAGTTTAGTTTAGTTTATAGTTTAGTTTAGTTTAGTTTATAGTTCAATTTATAGTTTAGTTGAGTTTAGTAAATAGTTTAGGTTATCGTTTAGTTTAGTTTAGGTTAGTTTAGGTTAGGTTAAGTTAGGTTAGGTTAGTTCAGATTAGTTTATTTTAATTTAGTTTAGTTTATAGTTTAGTTTATTTTACTTTATAGTTTAATTTAGTTTAGTTTAGTTTAGTGTAGTGTAGTTTAGTTTAGGTTAGGTTAGATTAGGTTAATTTAGTTTAGTTTAGGTTAGGTTAGGTAAATTTAATTTAGTTTAGTTTGCTTTAGTTTAATTTATAGTTTATTTTGTAGTTTTGTTTATAGTTTAGTTTAGTTTATAGTTTAGTTTAGTTTAATTTAGGTTAGGTTAGGTAATTTTTTTTTAGTTTAGTTTAGGTTAGGTTAGACTAATTTACTTTAATATAGTTTATTTTAGTTTATTTTAGTTTAGTTTATAGTTTAGTTTAGTTTATAGTTTAGTTTACAATTTAGTTTTGTTTAGTTTAGTTTAGTTTGGGTTAAGTTAGGTTAGTTTAGTATAGTTTAGTTTATAGTTTACTTTAGTTTAGTTTACAGTTTAGTTTATCCTTTAGTTTATAGTGCTGTTTATAGTTTAGTTTAATTTAGTGTAGTTTAGTTTGGTTTAGTTTAGTATAGTTTTGTTTACTTTAGGTTAGATGAGATTATGTTAGGTTAGGTTAGCTTACTTTAGTTTAGTTTAGTTTAGTTTAGGTTAGGTTAGGTTAGGTAGGTTTAGTTAACTTTGGTTTAGTTTAGTTTAGTTTAGTTTATAGTTTAGTTTATAGTTATGTTTAGTTTAGTTTATAGTTTAATTTATAATTTAGTTTAGTTTAGTTTAGTTTAATTTAATTTAGTTTAGAGTAGGTTAGGTTAGGTTAGTTTAGTTTAGTTTAGATTAGGTTAGGTTAGGTTATGTTAGGGTAGTTAAGTTTAGTTTAGTTGAATTTAGTTTATAGTTTAATTTATAGTTTAGTTTAGTTTTCTTTATAGTATAGTTTAGTTAATTTATAGTTTAATTTACTTTAGTTTAGTCTAGTTTAATTTAGTTTACTTTAGTTTATAGTTTTGTTTATAGTTTAGTTTAGCTTAGTTTAGTTTAGGTTAATTTATGTTAGGTTAGTTTAGTTTAGTTTAGTTTAGGTTCGGTTGGGTTAGTTTAGTTTAGTTTAGGTTAGGTTAGGTTAAGTTAGGTTAGTTTAGTTTAGTTTAGTTTATTTTAATTTTAGTTTAATTTAGTTTATATTTTAGTTTATAGTTTAGTTTAATTTAGTTTATAGTTTAATTTAGTTTTGTTTAGTTTAGTTTAATTTGGGTTAATTTAGTTTAGATTAGGTTAGGTTAGGTTACGTTAGGTTAGTTTAGTTTAGTATTTAATAGTTTAGTTTAAAATATATTATCTTTAGTTTATATTTTAGTTCATAGTTTAGTTTAGTTTAGTATAGTTTAGTTTAGTTTAGGTTAGGTTAGATTAGTTTAGGTTAGTGTAGTTTAGTTTAGTTTATAGTTTATTTTAGTTTATAGTTTAATTTATACTTTAGTTTATATTTTAGTTTATAGTTTAGTTTAGTTTAAGTGTAGTTTAGTTTGGTTTAGCTTTGTTTAGTTTAGTTTAGTTTAGTTTAGTTTCGTTTAGGTTAGGTTATGTTAGATTAGGTTAGGTGTGGTAAGCTTAGTTTAGTTTAGTTTAGTTTAGGTTCGGTTAGTTAAGTTTCGTTTAGTTTAGTTTAGTTAAGATTAGTTTAGTTTATAGTTTAGTTCAGTTTGGTTTATAGCTAACTTTATTGTTTAGTTTAGTTTAGTTTAGAGTTTAATTTATAGTTAAGTTTAGTTTATTTTAGTTTAATTTAAATTAGCTTAGATGAGTTTAGTTTAAATTAGTTCATTTTAGGGTAGCCTGTGTTCGGTTTGGTTAGGTTAGTTTAGTTTATAGTTTAATTTACATTTTAGTTTGGTTTATAGTTTAGTTTATAGTTTAGTTTAGTTTAGTTTATAATAGTTTAGTTTAGTTAATGTTAGGTTAGGTTAGGTTTATTTAGTTTAGTTGAGTTTAATTTAGTTTAGTTTAGTTTTGTTTATAGTTTAATTTATAGTTTAATTTAGTTTAGTTTAGTTGAATTTGGTTTAGTTTAGTTTATAGTTTTGTTTATAGTTTAGTTTGTAGTTTAGTAAATTTAGTTTGGTTTAGGTTAAGTTATGTTAGGTTCGTTTTGTTTAATTTAGTTTAGATTAGGTTACGTTAGATTAGGTTAGGGTAGTTAAGTTTAGTTTAGTTCAATTAAGTTTATAGTTTAATTTATAGTTTAGTTTAGTTTACTTTATAGTTTAGTTTAGTTAATTTATAGTTTAATTTACTTTAGTTTAGTCTAGTTTAATTTAGTTTGCTTTAGTTTATAGTTTAGTTTAGTTTAGCTTAGTTTAGTTTAGGTTAATTTATGTTAGGTTAGTTTAGTTTAGTTTAGTTTAGGTTATGTTGGGTTAGTTTAGTTTAGTTTAGGTTAGGTTAGGTTAAGTTAGGTTAGTTGAGTTTAGTATAGTTTAGTTTAGTTTAGTTAGTTTAGGTTAGGTTAGGTTAGAGTAGTTTAGGTTAGGTTAGGATATGATAGGTTAGTGCAGTTTAATTTAATTTAGTTTAGTTTAGTTGAATTTAATTTATTTTAGTTAGGTCAGTTTAGGTAAGTTAGGTTAGTTTAGTTTAGTATAGGTTAGGTTAGGTAAGTTTAATTCAGTATAGTTTAGTTTAGTTTATAGTTTAATTTATAGTTTTGTTTGTAGTTAATTTAGTTTAGTTTATTGAGTTTAGTTTAGTTTAGTTGAGTTTAGGTTAGGTTAGGTTAGGTTAGGTTAGATTGGTTTAGTTGAGGATAGGTTACGTTAGATTAGGTTAGTTTAGTTTAGTGTAATTTAGTTTAGTTTAAAATATATTATCTTTAGTTTATAGTTTAGTTCATAGTTATGTTTAGTTTAGTTTAGTGTAGGTTAGGTTAGAGTAGTTTAGTTTAGTTTAGGTTAGGTTAGAATAGGTTAGATCAGTGTAGTTTAATTTAGTTTAGTTTAGTATAGGTTAGGTTAATTTAGGTTATCTTAGTTTAGTTTATAGTTTAGTTTAGTTTAGTTTATAGTGTAGTTTATACTTTAGTTTATATTTTAGTTTATAGTTTAATTTAGTTTAGTGTAGATTAGTTTGGTTTAGTTTTGTTTAGTTTAGTATAGTTTATTTTATAGTTTAAATAAGTTTTTTTTATAGTTTAGTTTGCAGTTTAGTATAGCTAAGTTCAGTTTAATTTAGTTTTGCTAAGTTTAGTTTAGTTTAGTTTAGTTTATAGTTTAATTTATAATTTAGTTTTGTTTGGTTTAGTTTAATTTAGTTTAGGTTAGGTTAGGTTAGGTTAGTTTAATTTAGTTGAGTTTAATTTAGTTTAATTTAGTTTATAGTTTAATTTATAGTTTAGTTTAGTTTACTTTATAGTTTAGTTTAGTTAATTTATAGTTTAATTTAGTTTAGTTTAGTTTAGTTTAATTTAGTTTCGTTCAGTTTACAGTTTTGTTTATAGTTTAGCTTAGTTTAGTTTAGTTTAGTTTAGTTCAGGTTAAGATATGTTAGGTTAGTTTAGTTTAGTTTAGTTTACTTAAGGTTCGGTTAGGTTAGGTTAAGTTAGGTTAATTTAGTTTAATTGAGTTTAGTTTAGTTTATATTAGGTTAAGTAAGATTAGGTTAGGTTAGTTTAGGTTAGTTTAGTTTTGTTTATAGTTTAGTTTAGTTTATAGTTTAGTTTATATATTAGTTAGTTTAGTTTAATGTTTAATTTAGTTCAGTTTAGTTTAGTTCAGTTTAGTTTAATTTAGGTTAATTTAGTTTAGTTTAGTTTAGTTTAGGTTAGGTTAAGTTAGGTTAGGTTAGGTTAGTTTAGTTTAGAATGGTTTAGTTTAGTTTAAAATATAGTATCTTTAGTTTATAGTTTAGTTCATAGTTTTCTTTAGATTAGTTTAGTTTAGGTTAGGTTAGAGTAGTTTAGTTTAGTTTAGTTTAGGTTATATTAGGTTAGGTTAGTGTAGTTTAGTTTAATTTAGTTTAGTTGAATTTAATGTAGTTTAGTTTAATTTAGTTTATGTTAGGTTATGTTTGTTTAGGTTAGATAAGTTTAGGTTAGTGTAGTTTAGTATAGTTTAGTTTAGTTTGTAGTTTAGTATAGTTTAGTGTAGTTTAGTTTGGTTTAGTAACTGTTAGGTTATGTTAGTTCAGTTTCGTTTAGGTTAGGTTATGTTAGATTAGGTTAGGTTTGGTTAGCTTAGTTTAGTTTAGTTTAGTTTCGGTTAGGTTGGATTAGGTTAGGTTACTTAAGTTTAGTTTAGTTTAGTTTAGTTAAGTATAATTTAGTTTATAGTTTAGTTCAGTTTAGTTTATAGCTTAGTTTATAGCTTAGTTTAGTTCATAGTTTAATTTATATTTAAGTTTAGTTTAGTTTAATTTAGTTTAGCTTAGTTTAGTTTAGTTTAGTTTAGGGTAGGTTATGTTAGGTTAGGTTAGGTTAGTATAGTTTATAGTTTAATTTATAGTTTACCTTAGTTTATAGTTTAGTTTATAATAGTTTATTTTAGTTTAGTTTAGGTTAGGTTAGGATAGTTTAGTTTAGTTTAGTTTAAGTTAGGTTAGGCTAGGTTAAGTTATGTTAGGTTAGTTTAGATTAGTTTAGTTTAGTTTAGTTTAGTTTATAGTTTAGTTTACTTTAGTTTATTATTTAATTTAGTTTAGTTTAGTTTATAGTTTCGTTTATTATTTAGTTTGGTTTAATTTAGTTTAATTTAGTTTACCTTAGATTAGTTTAGTTAGTTTTAGGTTAGGTTAGGTTAGGTTAGGTAAGGTTAGTTTAGTTTAGTTTAGTTTAATTTAGTTTAGTTTAGTTTATAGTTTAGTTTAATTTAGTTTATAGTTCAATTTATTGTTTAGTTTAGTTTATAGTTTAGTTTATCTTTTAGTTTAGTTTAGTTTAGTATAGTTTATTTTAGTTTAGGTTAGAGTAGGCTAGTTTAGATTAGTTTAGTTTAGTGCAGTTTAGGTTTGGTTAAGTTAGGTTATTTTGTTTAGTTTAGTTTAGTTTAGTTTAGTTTAGTTTATAGTTTAGTTTATAGTTTAGTTTAGATTAGTGTAGTTTAGTTTGGTTTAGTTTATTTTATTTTAGTTTAGTTTAGTTTCGTTTAGCTTAGGTTATGTTATATTAGGTTAGCTTAGGTTAGCTTAGTTTACCCTAGTTTAGTTTAGGTTAGGTAAGGTTAGAATAGGTTAGTTAAATTTAGTTTATTTTGTTTAGTTTAGTTAGGTTTAGTTTAGTTTATAGTTTAGTTTAGTTTAGTTTATAGTTTAGTTTAGATTATAATTTAATTAATAGTTTAGTTTAGTTTAGTTTAGTTTAATTTAGTTTAGCTTTCTTTAGTTTCGTTTAGATTACTTTAGTTTAGGATATGTTAGGTTAGGTTAGTTTAGTTTAGTTTAGTTTAATTTAGGTTAATTTAGTTTAGTTTAGTTTAGTTTAGGTTAGGTTGGTTTAGTTTAGTATAATTGAGTTTAGTTTAAAATAGTGTATCTTTAGTTTATAGTTTAGTTCATAGTTTTGTTTAGTTTAGTTTAGTGTAGGTTAGGTTAGAGTAGTTTAGTTTAGTTTAGTTTAGTTTAGGTTAGAATAGGTTAGATCAGTGTAGTTTAATTTAGTTTAGTTTAGTTGAATTTAATTTAGTTTTGTTTAGTTTAGTTTAGGTTAGGTTATTTTAGTTTAGTTTAGTATAGGTTAGGTTAATTGAGGTTATCTTAGTTTTGTTTATAGTTTAGTTTAGTTTAGTTTATAGTGTAGTTTATACTTTAGTTTATATTTTAGTTTATAGTTTAGTTTAGTTTAGTGTAGATTAATTTGGTTTAGTTTTGTTTAGTTTAGTTTAAATTAGTTTATTTAGGTTAGGTTATGTTAGATTAGGTTAGGTTAGGTAAGCTTAGTTTAGTTTAGTTTAGTTTAGGTAAGTATAGTTTAGGTTAGGTTAGGTTAGGTAGGTTAAGTACAGTTTAGTTTAGTTTAGTTTAGTTTCTTTTAGTTTATAGTTTAGTTCAGTTTAGTTTATAGCTTAGTTTATAGTTTAGTTTATATTTTAGTTTATAGTTTAATTTATAGTTAAGTTTAGTTTAGTTTAGTTTAATTTAGTTTAGTTTAGTTTATTTTAGGGTAGCTTATGTTAGGTTAGGTTAGTTTATAGTTTAATTTATAGTTTAGTTTAGTTTATAGTTTAGTTAATAGTTTAGTATAGTTTATAATATTTTAGTTTAGGTTAGGTTAGGTTAGTTAAGTTTAGTTTAGTTTATAGTTTAGTTCAGTTTAATTTAGAGCTTAGTTTATAGTTTAGTTTAGTTTAGTTTAATTTAATTGAGTTTAGCTTACTTTAGTTTACAATTTAGTTTACTTTAGTTTGTTATTTAATTTAGTTATGTTTTGTTTATAGTTTCGTTTATAGTTTAGTTTGGTTTAGTTTAGTTTAATTTAGTTAAGCTTAGATTAGTGTAGTTTGTTTTAGGTTAGGTTAAGTTAGGTGAGGTTAGTATAATTTAGATGAGTTTAATTTAGTTTAGTTTATTTTAGTTTAGGTTAGGTTAGGTTAGGTAAGTTTAATTTAGTTTAGTTTAGTTTAGTTTAGTTAAGTTTATTATATAGTTTAGTTTATAGTTTAGTTTGTAGATTTATTTTAGTTTAGTTTAGTTTAGGTTAAGTTATGTTAGGTTCGTTTAGTTTAATTTAGTTTAGATTAGGTTAGGTTAGGTTAGGTTAGGGTAGTTCAGTTTAGTTTAGATGAATTTAGTTTAGTTTAGTTCAGTTTAGGTTAGTTTAGTTTAGGTTAGGTTAGGTTAGTTTAGTTTAGTTAAGTTTAGTTTATAGTTCAGTTTAGTTTAGTTTTGTTTAATTTAGTTTAGTTTATAGTTTAGTTGAGTTTAGGTTAGTTTAGTTGAGTTTAGTTTAGTTTAGTTTAGGTTAGGTTAGGTTAGGTATTTTAGTTTACTTTAGGTTGGGTTATGTTATATTAGGTTAGGTTAGGTTAGTTTGGTTTAGTTTAGTCTAGTTAAGTTTAGTTTAGTTATACTATAGTATAGTTTAGTTTAGTTTTGTTTATAGTTTAATTTATAGTATAGTTTAGTTAATTTAATTTAATTTAGTTTAGCTAAGTTTAGTTTAGTTTAGTTTAATTTTGGGTAGGTTATGTTAGGTTAGCTTAGGTTAGTTTAGATTTGTTTAGGTTAGGTTAGGTTAGGTTAGGATAGTTTAGTTTAGTTTAGTGTAGTTTTGCTTAGGTTAAGTAAGGTTTGGTTAGGTTAGGTTAGGTTAGGTTAGTTTACTTTGCTTTAGTTTATGTTAAGTTAGGTTAGTTTAGTTTAGTTTAGTTTTGTTTATAGTTTAGTTTAGTTTAGTTTAGTTTAGTTTATAGTTTAGTTTAGTTTAATATATAGTTTAATTTAGTTTAGTTTAGTTTAGTTTAATTTAGATTAATTTTTTTTAGTTTAGTTTAGTTTAGGTTAGGTTAGGTTAGGTTAGTTTAGTTTAGTATAGTTTAGTTTAGTTTAAAATATAGTATCTTTAGTTTATAGTTTAGTTCATAGTTTTTTTAGTTTAGTTTAGTTTAGTTTAGGTTAGGTTAGAGTAGTTTAGTTTAGTTTAGTTTAGTTTAATTTAGATTAGGTTAGGTTAGGTTAGTGCAGTTTAGTTTAGTTTAGTTGAATTTAATTTAGTTTAGCATAGTTTAGTTTAGGTTCGGTTAGGTTAGATAATTTAGTATAGCTTAGGTTAAGTTAGGTTAGGTTAGTTTAGTTTAGGTTAGGTTAGGTTAATTTAGTTTAGTATAGTTTGGTTTATTTTAGTTTAGTTTGTAGTTTAGTTTAGTTTGGTTTGTAGTTTAGTTTACAGTTTTGTTTAGTTTAGTTTAGATTGGGTTAGGTTAGGTTACGTTAGTTTAGTTTGGTTTATAGTTTAGTTTAGTTTAGTTTACAGTTTAGTTTATCCTTTAGTTTATAGTTTAGTTTATAGTTTATTTTAATTTACTTTAGTTTAGTTTGGTTTAGTTTAGTTTTGTTTAGTTTCGTTTAGGTTAGGTTAGTTTTATTAGGTTAGGTTAGATTAGGTTAGGTTAGGTTAGGTTAGGTTAGTTTTTTTTATTTGAGTTTAATTTAGCTTAGTTTAGTTTATAGTTTAGTTTGGTTTAGTTTAGTTTATAGTTTAATTTATAGTTTAGTTTAGTTTAGTTTATAGCTTAGTTTACAGTTTAGTTTAGTTTAGTTTAGTATAGTATAGTTTAGTTTCGTTTAGTTTAGTTTAGTTTAGTTTAGGTTAGAATAGGTTAGGTTAGTTAAGTTTAGTTTAGTTTAGGTTAGGTTAGGTTAGGTTAAATTAGGTTAGATTAATTTAGATTAGTTTAGTTTATTTCAGTTTATAGTTTAGTTTACTTTAGTTTATAGTTTAATTTAGTTTACTTTAGGTTATTTTAATTTGGTTTAGTTTAGTTTAGTTTAGTTTAGATTAGGTTAGGTTAGTTTAGTTTAGTATAGGTTAGGTTAGGTAAGTTTAATTCAGTTTAATTTAGTTTAGTTTATAGTTTAATTTATGGATTTGTTTATAGTTAATTAAGTCTAGTTTAGTTTAATTCAGATTATAGTTTAATTTATAGTTTTGTTTATAGTTAATTAAGTCTAGTTTAGTTTAGTTTAGTTTAGTTTAGGTTCAATTATGTTAGGTTAGTTTAGTTTAGTTTAGTTTAAGTTAGGTTAGGTTGGGCTAGGTTAGTGTAGTTTCATTTAGTTTATTTGAATTTAGTTTAGTTTAGTTTAGTTTAGGTTACGTTAGGTTAGTTTAGCTTAGTTTAGTTTAGTTTAGTTTATAGTTTAGTTTATTTTAGTTTACAGTTTAGTTTATCCTTTAGTTTATAGTTTAGTTTATAGTTTAGTTTAATTTACTTTAGTTTAGTTTGGTTTAGTTTAGTTTTGTTTAGTTTCGTTTAGGTTAGGTTAGTTTTATTAGGTTAGGTTAGATTAGCTTAGTTTAGGTTAGGTTAGGTTAGGTTAGTTTTTTTTATTTGAGTTTAATTTAGTTTAGTTCAGTTTATAGTTTAGTTTGGTTTAGTTTAGTTTATAGTTCAATTTATAGTTTAGTTTAGTTTAGTTTATAGCTTAGTTTACAGTTTAGTTTAGTTTAGTTTAGTATAGTATAGTTTAGTTTCGTTTAGTTTAGTTTAGTTTAGTTTAGGTTAGAATAGGTTAGGTTAGTTAAGTTTAGTTTAGTTTAGGTTAGGTTAGGTTAGGTTAAATTAGGTTAGATTAATTTAGATTAGTTTAGTTTATTTCAGTTTATAGTTTAGTTTACTTTAGTTTATAGTTTAATTTAGTTTACTTTAGGTTATTTTAATTTGGTTTAGTTTAGTTTAGTTTAGTTTAGATTAGGTTAGGTTAGTTTAGTTTAGTATAGGTTAGGTTAGGTAAGTTTAATTCAGTTTAATTTAGTTTAGTTTATAGTTTAATTTATGGATTTGTTTATAGTTAATTAAGTCTAGTTTAGTTTAATTTAGTTTATAGTTTAATTTATAGTTTGGTTTATAGTTAATTAAGTCTAGTTTAGTTTAGTTTAGTTTAGTTTAAGTTCAATTATGTTAGGTTAGTTTAGTTTAGTTTAGTTTAAGTTAGGTTAGGTTGGGTTAGGTTAGTGTAGTTTAATTTAGTTTATTTGAATTTAGTTTAGTTTAGTTTAGGTTACGTTAGGTTAGTTTAGCTTAGTTTAGTTTAGTTTAGTTTAGGTGAGGTTAGGTTAGGTTAGTTTAGTTCTGGTTAGTTTATTTTAGTTTATAATTTAGTTTAGTTTAGTTTATAGTTTAGTTTATAGTTTAGTTTAGTGTAGTTTAGTTTTGTTTAGGTTAGGTTAGGTTAGGTTAGTTTAGTTTAGTTTAGGTTAGGTTATGTTAGATTAGGTTAGGTTAGGTTAGTTTCTTTTACTTTAGTCTAGTTAAGTGTAGTTAAGTTTATACTTTAGTTTAGTTTAGTTTATTTCATAGTTTAGTTTAGTTTTGTTTATAGTTTAGTTTTCAATTTAGTATAGTTTAGTTTAATTAAATTTAGTTTAGGTTAAGTAAGATTAGGTTAGGTTAGATTAGTTTAGTTTAGTTTATGTTAGGTTAGGTTAGCTTAGTTTAGTTTAGTTTTGTTTATAGTTTAGATTAGTTAGGTTTAATTTAGTTTATAGTTTAGTTTAGTTTAGTTTATAATTCAGTTTATAGTTTAGTTTAGATTATAGTTTACTTTATAGTTTGGTTTAGTTTAGTTTTTTGTAATTTAGTTTAGCTTTCTTTAGTTTCGTTTAGTTTACTTTAGTTTAGGGTATGTTTAAGTTAGGTTAGGTTAGGTTAGTTTAGTTTAGGTTAGGTTAGGTTAGGTTACCTTATGTTAGGTTAGGTTAGGTTAGGTTAAGTTAAGTTAAGTTAGGTTAGTTTAGAATAATTAATTTAGTATAATTTAGTTTATAGTTTAGTTTAATTTAGTTTATAGTTTAATTTAGTTTAGTTTAGTTTATTTTAGTATAGTTTAGTTTAGGTTAGGTTAGGTAAGTTTAATTTAGTTTAGTTTAGTTTAGTTAAGTTTACTTTATTGTTTAGTTTACAGTTTAGTTTGTAGTTTAGTTTAGTTTAGTTTAGTTTAGGTTAAGTTATGTTAGGTTCGTTTAGTTTAGTTTAGATTAGGTTAGGTTAGGTTAGGTTAGGGTAGTTTACTTTAGTTTAGTTGAATTTAGTTTAGTTTAGTTCAGTTTATGTTAGATTAGGTTAGGTAACTTTATTTTAGTTTAGGTTAGGTTATGTTAGATTAGGTTAGGTTAGGTTAGTTTGGTTTAGTTTAGTTTAGTTAAGTTTAGAATATTTTATACTTTAGTTTAGTTTGGTTTAGTTAATAGTGGAGTTAAGTTTAGTTTATACTTTAGTTTATAGTTTAGTATAGTTTAGTTTAGTTTAATTTTGGTTTAGTTTAGTGTAGGTTATATTAGGTTAGGTTAGTTTAGTTCAGTTTAATTTAGATTAGGTTAGGTTAGTTTAGTTTAGTTGAGTTTAATTTAGTTTAGTTTAGTTTATATTATATTTTAGTTTAGTTTATAGTTTAATTTATATTTTAGTTTACTTTAGGTTAGATTAGGTTAGGTTAAGTAAGGTTAGGTTAGGTTAGTTTAGTTTAGTTTAGTTTATGTTAGGTTAGGTTAGTTTAGTTTAGTTTAGTTCTGTTTATAGTTTAGTTTAGTTTAGTTTATAGTTTAGTTTAATTTAGTTTATAGTTTAATTTAGGTTAATTTAGTTTAGTTTAGTTTGGGTTAGGTTAGGTTAGAGTAGTTTAGTTTAGTTTAGGTTAGGTTAGAATAGGTTAGATCAGTGTAGTTTAATTTAGTTTAGTTTAGTTGAATTTAATTTAGTTATGTTTAGTTTTGTTTAGCTTAGGTTATTTTAGTTTAGTTTAGTTTAGTTTATAGTTTAATTTATAATTTAGTTTTGTTTAGTTTAGTTTAATTTAGTTTAGGTTAGGTTAGGTTAGGTTAGTTTAATTTAGTTGAGTTTAATTTAGTTTATAGTTTAATTTATAGTTTAGTTTAGTTTACTTTATAGTTTAGTTTAGTTAATTTATAGTTTAATTTAGTTTAGTTTAGTTTAGTTTAATTTAGTTTCGTTCAGTTTATAGTTTTGTTTATAGTTTAGCTTAGTTTAGTTTAGTTTAGTTTAGTTCAGGTTAAGATATGTTAGGTTAGTTTAGTTTAGTTTAGTTTAGTTAAGGTTCGGTTAGGTTAGGTTAGGTTAGCTTAATTTAGTTTAATTGAGTTTAGTTTAGTTTATATTAGGTTAAGTAAGATTAGGTTAGGTTAGTTTAGGTTAGTTTAGTTTTGTTTATAGTTTAGTTTAGTTTAGTTTATAGTTTAGTTTATATATTAGTTAGTTTAGTTTAATGTTTAATTTAGTTCAGTTTAGTTTAGTTCAGTTTAGTTTAATTTAGGTTAATTTAGTTTAGTTTAGTTTAGTTTAGGTTAGGTTAAGTTAGGTTAGGTTAGGTTAGTTTAGTTTAGAATGGTTTAGTTTAGTTTAAAATATAGTATCTTTAGTTTATAGTTTAGTTCATAGTTTTCTTTAGATTAGTTTAGTTTAGGTTAAGTTAGAGTAGTTTAGTTTAGTTTAGTTTAGGTTAGATTAGGTTAGGTTAGTGTAGTTTAGTTTAATTTAGTTTAGTTGAATTTAATTTAGTTTAGTTTAGTTTAGTTTAGGTTAGGTTATGTTTGTTTAGGTTAGATAAGTTTAGGTTAGTGTAGTTTAGTATAGTTTAGTTTAGTTTGTAGTTTAGTATAGTTTAGTGTAGTTTAGTTTGGTTTAGTAACTGTTAGGTTAGGTTAGTTCAGTTTCGTTTAGGTTAGGTTATGTTAGATTAGGTTAGGTTAGGTTAGCTTAGTTTAGTTTAGTTTAGTTTCGGTTAGGTTGGATTACGTTAGGTTACTTAAGTTTAGTTTAGTTTAGTTTAGTTAAGTATAATTTAGTTTATAGTTTAGTTCAGTTTAGTTTATAGCTTAGTTTATAGCTTAGTTTAGTTCATAGTTTAATTTATATTTAAGTTTAGTTTAGTTTAATTTAGTTTAGCTTAGTTTAGTTTAGTTTAGTTTAGGGTAGGTTATGTTAGGTTAGGTTAGGTTAGTATAGTTTATAGTTTAATTTATAGTTTACCTTAGTTTATAGTTTAGTTTATAATAGTTTATTTTAGTTTAGTTTAGGTTAGGTTAGGATAGTTTAGTTTAGTTTAGTTTAAGTTAGGTTAGGCTAGGTTAAGTTATGTTAGGTTAGTTTAGTTTAGTTTATAGTTTAGTTTACTTTAGTTTATTATTTAATTTAGTTTAGTTTAGTTTATAGTTTCGTTTATTATTTAGTTTGGTTTAATTTAGTTTAATTTAGTTTACCTTAGATTAGTTTAGTTAGTTTTAGGTTAGGTTAGGTTAGGTTAAGTTAGGTTAGGTAAGGTTAGTTTAGTTTAGTTTAGTTTAGTTTAGTTTAGTTTAGTTTATAGTTTAGTTTAGTTTAGTTTATAGTTCAGTTTATACTTTAGTTTAGTTTAGTTTTGTTTAGGTTAGGTTGGGTTAGTTTAGTTTAGTTAAGGTTAAATTAGGTTAAGTTAGGTTAGTTTAGTTTAATATAGTGTAGTTTACTTTAGTTTAGTTTATAGTTTAGTTTATTTTATTTTATAGTTTAGTTTATAGTTTTGTTTAGTTTAGTTTAGTTTAGTTTCGTTAGTTTAGGTTAGGTTAGGTTAGGTTAGGTTAGGTTAGGTTAGAGTAGTTTAGTTTAGGTTAAATTGTGATAGGTTAGTGCAGTTGAAATTAATTTAGTTTAGTTTAGTTGAATTTAATTTATTTTAGTTAGGTCAGTTTAGGTAAGTTAGGTTAGTTTAGTTTAATATAGGTTAGGTTAGGTTAGGTAAGTTTAATTCAGTATAGTTTAGTTTAGTTTATAGTTTAATTTATAGTTTTGTTTATAGTTAATTTAGTTTGGTTTACTTTAGTTTATGTTAAATTATGTTAGGTTAGTTTAGTTTAGTTTAGTTTAGTTTAGGTTAGGTTAGGTTGGGTTAAGTTAGTGTAGTTTCATTTAGTTTGGTTTATTTTAGTTTAGTTTAATATGTGGTTCCGTTTAGTTTAGTTTTGTTTAATTTAGTTTAGTTTATAGTTTAGTTGAGTTTAGGTTAGGTTAGTTTGGTTTAGTTTAGTCTAGTTAAGTTTAGTTTAGTTTATACTTTAGTTTAGTTTAGTTTATTTTATAGTTTAGTTTAGTTTTGTTTATAGTTTAGTTTGCAGTTTAGTATCGTTTAGTTTAATTTAATTTAGTTTAGGTTAAGTAACGTTATGTTCGGTTAGGTTAGTTGAGTTTCGTTTATGTTAGGTTAGGTTAGTTTAGATTAGATTAGGTTATTTTATAGTTTAGTTTAGTTAGGTTTACTTTAGTTTATAGTTTACTTTAGTTTAGGGTATGTTTAAGTTAGGTTAGGTTAGGTTAGTTAGTTTACTTTAGGTTAGGTTGTGTTACCTTGTGTTAGGTTAGGTTAGTTTAAGTTAAGTTAGGTTAGCTTAGTTTAGAATAATTTAGTTTAATATAATTTAGTTTATAGTTTAGTTTAGTTTAGTTTATAGTTTAATTTAGTTTAGTTTAGTTTAATTTAGTTTAGTTTAGTTTAGTTTAGGTTAGTTTAGGTAAGTTTAATTTAGTTAGTTTAGTTTAGATAAGTTTAATTTTAGTTTAGTTTATAGTTTAGTTTGTAGTTTAGTTTAGTTTAGTTTAGTTTAGGTTAAGTTATGTTAGGTTCGTTTAGTTTAGTTTAGATTAGGTTAGGTTAGGTTAGGTTAGGGTAGTTTAGTTAAGTTTAGTTGAATTTAGTTTAGTTTAGTTCAGTTTAGGTTAGATTAGTTTAGGTTACTTTATTTTAGTTTAGGTTAGGTTATGTTAGATTAGGTTAGGTTAGGTTAGTTTGGTTTAGTTAAGTTTACTAAAGTTAGGATATTTTATACTTTAGTTTAGTTTAGTTAAGTTAATAGTTTAGTTTAGTTTAGTTTATACTTTAGTTTATAGTTTAGTATAGTTTAGTTTAGTTTAATTTTGGTTTAGTTTAGGGTAGGTTATGTTAGGTTAGGTTAGTTTAGTTCAGTTTAGTTTAGGTTAGCTTAGGTTAGGTTAGTTTAGTTTAGTTGAGTTTAATTTAGTTTAGTTTAGTTTATAGTTTATTTTAGTTTAGTTTATAGTTTAATTTATAGTTTAGTTTACTTTAGGTTAGATTAGGTTGGGTTAAGTAAGGTTAGGTTAGGTTAGGTTAGTTTAGTTTAGTTTAGTTTAGTTTATGTTAGGTTAGGTTAGTTTAGTTTAGTTTAGTTTTGTTTATAATTTAGTTTAGTTTATAGTTTAGTTTAGAATTTAGTTTAATTTAGTTTATAGTTTAAGTTAGTTTAGTTTAGTTTAGTTTAGTTTAGTTTATAGTTTAGTTTAGTTTAGTTTACAGTTTAGTTTATCCTTTAGTTTATAGTGTAGTTTATAATTTAGTTTAATTTAGTGTTGTTTCGTTTGGTTTAGTTTAGTATAGTTTTGTTTACTTTAGGTTAGGTTAGATTATGTTAGGTTTGAATAGCTTACTTTAGTTTAGTTTAGTTTAGGTTAGGTTAGGTTAGTTTAGTTTAGATAACTCTGGTTTAGTTTAGTTTAGTTTAGTTTATAGTTTAGTTTATAGTTTAGTTTAGTTAAGTTTATAGTTTAATTTATAATTTAGTTTATTTTAGTTTAGTTTAATTTAGTTTAGAGTAGGTTAGGTTAGGTTAGGTTAGTTTAGTTTAGTTTAGGTTAGGTTAGGTTAATTTAGTTTAGTTGAGTTTAATTTAGTTTAGTTTAGTTTAGTTAATAGTTTAATTCATAGTTTAGTTTAGTTTTTTTATAGCTTAGTTTAATTAACTTATAGTTTAATTTAGTTTAGTTTAGTTTAATTTAGTTTAGTTTAAATTGTAGTTTAGTTTAGTTTAGTTTAGTTTAGGTTAAGATATGTTAGGTTCGTTTAGTTTAATTTAGTTTAGATTAGGTTAGGTTACATTACGTTAGGGTAGTTAAGTTTAGTTTAGTTGAATTTAGGTTATAGTTTGATTTATAGTTTAGTTTAGTTTACTTTATAGTTTAGTTTAGTTAATTTATAGTTTATTTAACTTTAGTTTAGTTTAGTTTAATATTGTTTACTTTAGTTTATAGTATTGTTTATACGTTAGTTTAGTTTAGTTTAATTTAGGTTATGTTAGGTTAGTTTAGTTTAGTTTAGTTTAGTGTATGTTAGGTTAGGTTAGTTTAGTTTAGTTTATTTTAGTTTATAATTTATATTAGTTTAGTTTATAATTTATTTTATAATTTAGTATACTTTAATCTATAGATTAGTTTATAGTTTAGTTAAAATTTTAGTTTAGTTTAGTTTAGGTTAGGTTAGGGAAGGTTAGGTTAAGTTAGGTTAGTTTAGTTTAATTTAGTTTATGTAAGGTTAGATTAGGTTAGTTTAGTATAGTTTAGTTTACTTTTGTTTACAGTTTAGTTTAGTTTAGTTTATAGTTCAGTTTATGGTTTAGTTTAGTTAAGTTAGGTTGGGTTAGTTTAGTTTAGTTTAGGTTAGGTTAGGTTAGGTTATTTTAGTTTAGTATAGTTTACTTTAGTTTAGTTTAGTTTATAGTTTAGTTTATTTTATTTTATAGTTTACTTTATAGTTTTATTTAATTTAGTTTAGTTTAGTTATTTTAGGTTAGGTTAGGTTAGGTTAGAGTAGTTTAATTTAATTTAGTTGAATTTAGTTTAGTTAAGTTAAGTTTAGGTTACGTTAGGTTAGTTTAGTTTAGTTTAGTTTAGGTGAAGTTAGGTTAGGTTAGTTTAGTTCTGTTTAGTTTATTTTAGTTTAGTTTATTTGAATTTAATTTAGTTTAGTTAAGTTAGTTTAGATAATTTAGGTTATTTTAGTTTACTTTAGTTTATGTAAGGTTATGTTAGGTTAGTTTAGTATAGTTTAGTTTACTTTTGTTTATAGTTTAGTTTAGTTTAGTTTATAGTTCAGTTTATAGTTTAGTTTAGTTTAGTTTAATTTAGGTTAGGTTGGGTTAGTTTAGTTTAGTATAGGTTAGATTATATTAGGTAAGTTTAATTCAGTTTAGTTTAGTTTAGTTTATAGTTTAATTTATAGGTTTGTTTATAGTTAATTTAGTTTAGTTTAGTTTAGTTTAAGTTAAGTATATATTAGGTTAGTTAAGTTTAGTTTAGTTTAGGTTAGGTTAGGTTGGGTTAGGTTAGTGTAGTTTAATTTAATTTAGTTGAATTTAGTTTAGTTAAGTTAAGTTTAAGTTACGTTAGGTTAGTTTAGTTTAGTTTAGTTTAGGTGAGGTTAGGTTAGGTTAGTTTAGTTCTGTTTAGTTTATTTTAGTTTATAGTTTAGTTTAGTTTAATTTATAGTTTAGTTTAATTTAGTGTAGTTTAATTTTGTTTAGGTTAGGTTAGGTTAATTTAGTTTAGTTTAGTTTAGGTTAGGTTATGTTAGAATAGGTTAGGTTAGGTTAGTTTGGTTTAGTTTAGTCTCGTTAAGTTTAGTTTAGTTTATTTTATAGTTTAGTTTAGTTTTGTTTATAGTTTAGTTTGCAGTTTAGTATAGTTTAGTTTAGTTTAATTTAGTTTAGGTTAAGTAAGTTTAGGTTAGGTTAGTTTAGTTTAGTTTACTTTATGTTAGGTTAGGTTAGTTTAATTTTGTTTGGTTTTGTTTATAGTTTAGTTTAATTTATTTTATAATTTAGTTTATAGTTTAGTTTAGTTCAGTTTGTAGTTTAATTTAGTTCAGTTTAGTTTAGTTTAGTTTAGTTCATTTAGGTTGGGATAGGTTAGGTTAGGTTAGGTTAGGTTAGTTTAGTTTAGTTTAAAATATAGTATATTTAGTTTATAGTTTAGTTCATAGTTTTGTTTAATTTAGTTTAGTTTAGTTTAGTTTAGGTTAGGTTACAGTAGTTTATTTTAGTTTAGTTTAGTTTAGGTTAGAATAGGTTAGGTTAGTGTAGTTTAGTTTAGTTTAGTTGAATTTAATTTAGTTTTGTTTAGTTTAGTTTAGGTTAGGTTAGGTTAGTTTAGATTAGTATAGGTTAGGTTAAGTTAAGTTAGATTAGGGCAGTTTAGTTTATAGTTTAGTTTAGTTTAGTTTAGTTTATAGTGTAGTTTATACTTTAGTTTATATTTTAGTTTATAGTTTAGTTTAGTTTAGTGTAGTTTAGTTTGGTTTAGTTTTATTTAGTTTAGTTTAAATTAGTTTCGTTTAGGTTAGGTTATGTTAGATTAGGTTAGATTAGGTAAGCTTAGTTTAGTTTAGTTTAGTTTAGGTTAGGTTAGGTTAGGTTAGTTAAGTTCAGTTTAGTTTAGTTTAGTTAAGTTTAGTTTAGTTTATAGTTTAGTTCAGTTTAGTTTATAGCTTAGTTTATAGTTTAGTTTAGTTTATAGTTTAATTTATAGTTAAGTTTATTTTAGTTTAGTTTAATTTAGTTTAGTTTAGTTTATTTTAGGGTATATTATGTTAGGTTAGGTTAGGTTAGTTTAGTTTATAGTTTAATATATTGTTGAGTTTAGTTTATAGTTTAGTTTAGTTTATAATAATTTAGTTTAGGTTGAGTTAGGATAGGTTAGTTTAGTTTAGTTTAGTTTAGGTTAGGTTTCGTTAGGTTAAGTTAGGTTAGGTTAGTTTAGATTAGTATAGTTTAGTTTAGGTTATAGTTTAGTTTACATTAGTTTATTATTTAATTTAGTGTAGTTTAGTTTATAGTCTCGTTTATAGTATAGTTTTGTTTAGTTAAGTTTTTTTTTAGTTTAGCTTATATTAGTTTAGTTTGTCTTAGATTAGGTTAGGTT
This sequence comes from Metallyticus violacea, assembly GCA_030762175.1. NCBI lineage: Eukaryota > Metazoa > Arthropoda > Insecta > Mantodea > Metallyticidae > Metallyticus > Metallyticus violacea. The sequence goes on along the minus strand of CM060835.1, from coordinate 95,969,901 downwards.
GGGTGAGATTAGTTTAATTTAGTTTAGTTTAATTTAGTTTAGTTTAGTTTATAGTTTAGTTTAGTTTAGTTTATAGTTCAATTTATAGTTTAGTTGAGTTTAGTAAATAGTTTAGGTTATCGTTTAGTTTAGTTTAGGTTAGTTTAGGTTAGGTTAAGTTAGGTTAGGTTAGTTTAGATTAGTTTATTTTAATTTAGTTTAGTTTATAGTTTAGTTTATTTTACTTTATAGTTTAATTTAGTTTAGTTTAGTTTAGTGTAGTGTAGTTTAGTTTAGGTTAGGTTAGATTAGGTTAATTTAGTTTAGTTTAGGTTAGGTTAGGTAAGTTTAATTTAGTTTAGTTTGGTTTAGTTTAATTTATAGTTTATTTTGTAGTTTTGTTTATAGTTTAGTTTAGTTTATAGTTTAGTTTAGTTTAATTTAGGTTAGGTTAGGTAATTTTTTTTTAGTTTAGTTTAGGTTAGGTTAGGTTAATTTACTTTAATATAGTTTATTTTAGTTTATTTTAGTTTAGTTTATAGTTTAGTTTAGTTTATAGTTTAGTTTACAATTTAGTTTAGTTTAGTTTAGTTTAGTTTGGGTTAAGTTAGGTTAGTTTAGTTTAGTTTAGTTTATAGTTTAATTTAGTTTAGTTTACAGTTTAGTTTATCCTTTAGTTTATAGTGCTGTTTATAGTTTAGTTTAATTTAGTGTAGTTTAGTTTGATTTAGCTTAGTATAGTTTTGTTTACTTTAGGTTAGATGAGATTATGTTAGGTTAGGTTAGCTTACTTTAGTTTAGTTTAGTTTAGTTTAGGTTAGGTTAGGTTAGGTAGGTTTAGTTAACTTTGGTTTAGTTTAGTTTAGTTTAGTTTATAGTTTAGTTTATAGTTATGTTTAGTTTAGTTTATAGTTTAATTTATAATTTAGTTTAGTTTAGTTTAGTTTAATTTAATTTAGTTTAGATTAGGTTAGGTTAGGTTAGTTTAGTTTAGTTTAGATTAGGTTAGGTTAGGTTATGTTAGGGTAGTTAAGTTTAGTTTAGTTGAATTTAGTTTATAGTTTAATTTATAGTTTAGTTTAGTTTTCTTTATAGTATAGTTTAGTTAATTTATAGTTTAATTTACTTTAGTTTAGTCTAGTTTAATTTAGTTTACTTTAGTTTATAGTTTTGTTTATAGTTTAGTTTAGCTTAGTTTAGTTTAGGTTAATTTATGTTAGGTTAGTTTAGTTTAGTTTAGTTTAGGTTCGATTGGGTTAGTTTAGTTTAGTTTAGGTTAGGTTAGGTTAAGTTAGGTTAGTTTAGTTTAGTTTAGTTTATTTTAATTTTAGTTTAATTTAGTTTATATTTTAGTTTATAGTTTAGTTTAATTTAGTTTATAGTTTAATTTAGTTTTGTTTAGTTTAGTTTAATTTGGGTTAATTTAGTTTAGATTAGGTTAGGTTAGGTTACGTTAGGTTAGTTTAGTTTAGTATAGTATAGTTTAGTTTAAAATATAGTATCTTTAGTTTATATTTTAGTTCATAGTTTAGTTTAGTTTAGTATAGTTTAGTTTAGTTTAGGTTAGGTTAGATTAGTTTAGGTTAGTGTAGTTTAGTTTAGTTTAGTTTAGTTGAATTTAATTTAGTTTATTTTAGTTTAGTATAGTATAGGTTAGGTTATGTTACGTTAGGTTAGTTTAGTTAAGTTTAGTTTAGTTTAGTTTATAGTTTAGTTTAGTTTATAGTTTAATTTATACTTTAGTTTATATTTTAGTTTATAGTTTAGTTTAGTTTAGTGTAGTTTAGTTTGGTTTAGCTTTGTTTAGTTTATTTTAGTTTAGTTTCGTTTAGGTTAGGTTATGTTAGATTAGGTTAGGTGTGGTAAACTTAGTTTAGTTTAGTTTAGTTTAGGTTCGGTTAGTTAAGTTTCGTTTAGTTTAGTTTAGTTAAGATTAGTTTAGTTTATAGTTTAGTTCAGTTTGGTTTATAGCTAACTTTATTGTTTAGTTTAGTTTAGTTTATAGTTTAATTTATAGTTAAGTTTAGTTTATTTTAGTTTAATTTAGATTAGCTTAGATGAGTTTAGTTTAAATTAGTTCATTTTAGGGTAGCTTATGTTCGGTTTGGTTAGGTTAGTTTAGTTTATAGTTTAATTTATAGTTTAGTTTGGTTTATAGTTTAGTTTATAGTTTAGTTTAGTTTAGTTTATAATAGTTTAGTTTAGTTAATGTTAGGTTAGGTTAGGTTTATTTAGTTTAGTTGAGTTTAATTTAGTTTAGTTTAGTTTTGTTTATAGTTTAATTTATAGTTTAATTTAGTTTAGTTTAGTTGAATTTGGTTTAGTTTACTTTATAGTTTTGTTTATAGTTTAGTTTGTAGTTTAGTAAATTTAGTTTAGTTTAGGTTAAGTTATGTTAGGTTCGTTTTGTTTAATTTAGTTTAGATTAGGTTACGTTAGATTAGGTTAGGGTAGTTAAGTTTAGTTTAGTTCAATTAAGTTTATAGTTTAATTTATAGTTTAGTTTAGTTTACTTTATAGTTTAGTTTAGTTAATTTATAGTTTAATTTACTTTAGTTTAGTCTAGTTTAATTTAGTTTGCTTTAGTTTATAGTTTAGTTTAGTTTAGCTTAGTTTAGTTTAGGTTAATTTATGTTAGGTTAGTTTAGTTTAGTTTAGTTTAGGTTAGGTTGGGTTAGTTTAGTTTAGTTTAGGTTAGGTTAGGTTAAGTTAGGTTAGTTGAGTTTAGTATAGTTTAGTTTAGTTTAGTTAGTTTAGGTTAGGTTAGGTTAGATTAGAGTAGTTTAGGTTAGGTTAGGATATGATAGGTTAGTGCAGTTTAATTTAATTTAGTTTAGTTTAGTAGAATTTAATTTATTTTAGTTAGGACAGTTTAGGTAAGTTAGGTTAGTTTAGTTTAGTATAGGTTAGGTTAGGTAAGTTTAATTCAGTATAGTTTAGTTTAGTTTATAGTTTAATTTATAGTTTTGTTTGTAGTTAATTTAGTTTAGTTTATTGAGTTTAGTTTAGTTTAGTTGAGTTTAGGTTAGGTTAGGTTAGGTTAGGTTAGATTGGTTTAGTTTAGGATAGGTTACGTTAGATTAGGTTAGTTTAGTTTAGTATAAATTAGTTTAGTTTAAAATATATTATCTTTAGTTTATAGTTTAGTTCATAGTTATATTTAGTTTAGTTTAATGTAGGTTAGGTTAGAGTAGTTTAGTTTAGTTTAGGTTAGGTTAGAATAGGTTAGATCAGTGTAGTTTAATTTAGTTTAGTTTAGTTGAATTTAATTTAGTTATGTTTAGTTTTGTTTAGCTTAGGTTATTTTAGTTTAGTTTAGTATAGGTTAGGTTAATTTAGGTTATCTTAGTTTAGTTTATAGTTTAGTTTAGTTTAGTTTATAGTGTAGTTTATACTTTAGTTTATATTTTAGTTTATAGTTTAGTTTAGTTTAGTGTAGATTAGTTTGGTTTAGTTTAGTTTAGTTTAGTTTAGTTTAGTTTATAGTTTAATTTATAATTTAGTTTTGTTTAGTTTAGTTTAATTTAGTTTAGGTTAGGTTAGGTTAGGTTAGTTTAATTTAGTTGAGTTTAATTTAGTTTAATTTAGTTTATAGTTTAATTTATAGTTTAGTTTAGTTTACTTTATAGTTTAGTTTAGTTAATTTATAGTTTAATTTAGTTTAGTTTAGTTTAGTTTAATTTAGTTTCGTTCAGTTTACAGTTTTGTTTATAGTTTAGCTTAGTTTAGTTTAGTTTAGTTTGGTTCAGGTTAAGATATGTTAGGTTAGTTTAGTTTAGTTTAGTTTAGTTAAGGTTCGGTTAGGTTAGGTTAGGTTAGGTTAATTTAGTTAAATTGAGTTTAGTTTAGTTTATATTAGGTTAAGTAAGATTAGGTTAGGTTAGTTTAGGTTAGTTTAGTTTTGTTTATAGTTTAGTTTAGTTTAGTTTATAGTTTAGTTTATATATTAGTTAGTTTAGTTTAATGTTTAATTTAGTTCAGTTTAGTTTAGTTCAGTTTAGTTTAATTTAGGTTAATTTAGTTTAGTTTAGTTTAGTTTAGGTTAGGTTAAGTTAGGTTAGGTTAGGTTAGTTTAGTTTAGAATGGTTTAGTTTAGTTTAAAATATAGTATCTTTAGTTTATAGTTTAGTTCATAGTTTTCTTTAGATTAGTTTAGTTTAGGTTAGGTTAGAGTAGTTTAGTTTAGTTTAGTTTAGGTTAGATTAGGTTAGGTTAGTGTAGTTTAGTTTAATTTAGTTTAGTTGAATTTAATTTAGTTTAGTTTAGTTTAGTTTAGGTTAGGTTATGTTTGTTTAGGTTAGATAAGTTTAGGTTAGTGTAGTTTAGTATAGTTTAGTTTAGTTTGTAGTTTAGTATAGTTTAGTGTAGTTTAGTTTGGTTTAGTAACTGGTAGGTTATGTTAGTTCAGTTTCGTTTAGGTTAGGTTATGTTAGATTAGGTTAGGTTAGGTTAGCTTAGTTTAGTTTAGTTTAGTTTCGGTTAGGTTGGATTAGGTTAGGTTACTTAAGTTTAGTTTATTTTAGTTTAGTTAAGTATAATTTAGTTTATAGTTTAGTTCAGTTTAGTTTATAGCTTAGTTTATAGCTTAGTTTAGTTCATAGTTTAATTTATATTTAAGTTTAGTTTAGTTTAATTTAGTTTAGCTTAGTTTAGTTTAGTTTAGTTTAGGGTAGGTTATGTTAGGTTAGGTTAGGTTAGTATAGTTTATAGTTTAATTTATAGTTTACCTTAGTTTATAGTTTAGTTTATAATAGTTTATTTTAGTTTAGTTTAGGTTAGGTTTGGATAGTTTAGTTTAGTTTAGTTTAAGTTAGGTTAAGCTAGGTTAAGTTATGTTAGGTTAGTTTAGATTAGTTTAGTTTAGTTTATAGTTTAGTTTACTTTAGTTTATTATTTAATTTAGTTTAGTTTAGTTTATAGTTTCGTTTATTATTTAGTTTGGTTTAATTCTGTTTAATTTAGTTTACCTTAGATTAGTTTAGTTAGTTTTAGGTTAGGTTAGGTTAGGTTAGGTAAGGTTAGTTTAGTTTAGTTTAGTTTAATTTAGTTTAGTTTAGTTTATAGTTTAGTTTAATTTAGTTTATAGTTCAATTTATTGTTTAGTTTAGTTTATAGTTTAGTTTATCGTTTAGTTTAGTTTAGTTTAGTATAGTTTATTTTAGTTTAGGTTAGAGTAGGTTAGTTTAGATTAGTTTAGTTTAGTGCAGTTTAGGTTTGGTTAAGTTAGGTTATTTTGTTTAGTTTAGTTCAGTTTAGTTTATAGTTTAATTTATAGTTTAGTTTAGATTAGTGTAGTTTAGTTTGGTTTAGTTTATTTTATTTTAGTTTAGTTTAGTTTCGTTTAGCTTAGGTTATGTTATATTAGGTTAGCTTAGGTTAGCTTAGTTTACCCTAGTTTAGTTTAGGTTAGGTAAGGTTAGAATAGGTTAGTTAAATTTAGTTTATTTTGTTTAGTTTAGTTAGGTTTAGTTTAGTTTATAGTTTAGTTTAGTTTAGTTTATAGTTTAGTTTAGATTATAATTTAATTTATAGTTTAGTTTAGTATAGTTTAGTTTAGTTTAATTTAGTTTAGCTTTCTTTAGTTTCGTTTAGATTACTTTAGTTTAGGATATGTTAGGTTAGGTTAGTTTAGTTTAGTTTAGTTTAATTTAGGTTAATTTAGTTTAGTTTAGTTTAGTTTAGGTTAGGTTAGGTTGGTTTAGTTTAGTATAATTGAGTTTAGTTTAAAATAGTGTATCTTTAGTTTATAGTTTAGTTCATAGTTTTGTTTAGTTTAGTTTAATGTAGGTTAGGTTAGAGTAGTTTAGTTTAATTTAGTTTAGTTTAGGTTAGAATAGGTTTGATCAGTGTAGTTTAATTTAGTTTAGTTTAGTTGAATTTAATTTAGTTTTGTTTAGTTTAGTTTAGGTTAGGTTATTTTAGTTTAGTTTAGTATAGGTTAGGTTAATTGAGGTTATCTTAGTTTAGTTTATGGTTTAGTTTAGTTTAGTTTATAGTGTAGTTTATACTTTAGTTTATATTTTAGTTTATAGTTTAGTTTAGTTTAGTGTAGATTAATTTGGTTTAGTTTTGTTTAGTTTAGTTTAAATTAGTTTATTTAGGTTAGGTTATGTTAGATTAGGTTAGGTTAGGTAAGCTTAGTTTAGTTTGGTTTAGTTTAGGTAAGTATAGGTTAGGTTAGGTTAGGTTAGGTAGGTTAAGTACAGTTTAGTTTAGTTTAGTTTAGTTTCGTTTAGTTTATAGTTTAGTTCAGTTTAGTTTATAGCTTAGTTTATAGTTTAGTTTAGTTTATATTTTAGTTTATAGTTTAATTTATAGTTAAGTTTAGTTTAGTTTAGTTTAATTTAGTTTAGTTTAGTTTATTTTAGGGTAGCTTATGTTAGGTTAGGTTAGTTTATAGTTTAATTTATAGTTTAGTTTAGTTTATAGTTTAGTTTATAGTTTAGTTTAGTTTATAATATTTTAGTTTAGGTTAGGTTAGGTTAGTTAAGTTTGGTTTAGTTTATAGTTTAGTTCAGTTTAGTTTAGAGCTTAGTTTATAGTTTAGTTTAGTTTAGTTTAGTTTAATTGAGTTTAGCTTATTTTAGTTTACAATTTAGTTTACTTTAGTTTGTTATTTAATTTAGTTATGTTTAGTTTATAGTTTCGTTTATAGTTTAGTTTGTTTTAGTTTAGTTTAATTTAGTTAAGCTTAGATTAGTTTAGTTTGTTTTAGGTTAGGTTAAGTTAGGTGAGGTTAGTATAATTTAGATGAGTTTAATTTAGTTTAGTATAGTTTATACTTTAGTTTAGTTTACTTTAGTTTATAGTTCAATTTATAGTTTAGTTTAATTTATAGTTTAGTTTATAGTTTTGTTTATAGTTTAGTTTACTTTACTTTATAGTTTAATTTTGGTTTAGTTTAGTTCAGTATAGGTTACATTAGGCTAGGTTACTTTGTTTTAGTTTAGGGTAGGTTATGTTAGGTTAGGTTAGTTTAGTTTAGTTTAGTTTAGGTTAGGTTAGGTTAGGTTAGTTTAGTTTAGTTGAGTTTAATTTAGCTTAGTTTAGTTTATAGTTTATTATAGTTTAGTTTATAGTTTAATTTATAATTTAGTTTACTTTAGGTTAGATTAGGTTATGTTAAGTAAGGTTAGGTTATGTTAGGTTAGTTTAGTTTAGTTTAGTTTAGTTTATGTTAGGTTAGGTTAGTTTAGTTTTGTTTAGTTTTGTTTATAGTTTAGTTTAGTTTAGTTTATAGTTTAGTTTATAGTTTAGTTTAATTTAGTTTAGTTGAGTTTAGTTTAATTTAGGTCAATTTAGTTTACTTAATTTAGTTTAGGTTAGGTTAGGTTAGTTTAGTTTAGTTTAGTATAGTTAAGTTTAGTATAAAATATATTATCTTTAGTCTATAGTATAGTTCATAGTTTTGTTTAGTTTAGTTTAGTTTAGGTTAGGTTAGAGTAGTTTAGTTAGTTTAGTTTAGTTTAGGTTAGATTAAGTTAGGTTAGTGTAGTTTAGTTTAGTTTAGTTTAGTTGAATTTAATTTAGTTTATTTAGTTTAGCTTAGTATAGGTTAGGTTATGTTAGGTTAGGTTAGTTTAGTTTAGTTTATGTTGGGTTATGTTAGATTAGATTAGGTTAGGATAGTTTGGTTTAGTTTAGTTTATACTTTAGTTTAGTTTAGTTTAGTTTCTAGTTTAGTTTAGTTTTGTTTATAGTTTAGTTTATAGTTAAGTATAGTTTAGTTTAGTTTCATTTAGTTTAGCTAAGTTTAGTTAAGTTTAGTTGGTTTAGTTTAGCTTTGGGTAGGTTATGTTAGGTTAGGTTAGGTTAGTTTAGTTTAGTTTTGGTTTGGTTAGGTTAGGTTAGGTTAGTTTAGTTTAGTTGAGTTTAGTTTAGTTTAAATTAAGTTAAGTAAGATTAGGTTAGGTTAGGTTAGGTTAGGTTAGGTTAGTTTAGTTTTGTTTTGGTTTAGTTTAGTTTAGTTTAGTTTAATTTAGGTTAATTTAGTTTAGTTTAGTTTAGGTTAGATTAAGTTAGGTTAGGTTAGGTTAGTTTAGTTTAGTATAGTTTAGTTTATTTTAAAATATAGTATCTTTAGTTTATAGTTTAGTTCATAATTTTCTTTAGATTAGTTTAGTTTTGGTTAGGTTAGAGTACTTAATTTAGTTTAGTTTAGTTTAGTTTAGGTTAGATTAGGTTAGGTTAGTGTAGTTTAGTTTAATTTAATTTACTTAAATTTAATTTAGTTTAGTTTAGTTTAGTTTAGGTTAGGTTAGCTTTGTTTAGGTTAGATTAGGTTAGGTTAGTGTAGTTTAGTTTAGTTTAGTTTATAGTTTAGTTTAGTTTAGTGAAGTTTAGTTTGGTTAAGTTTTGTTTAGTTTAGTTTAGTTCAGTATCGTTTACGTTAGGTTACGTTAGATTATGTTAGGTTAGGTTAGCTTAGATTAGTTTAGTTTAGTTTCGGTTAGGTAAGGTTAGGTTAGGTTAGTTAAGTTTAGTTTAGTTTATAGTTTAGTTCAGTTTAGTTTATAGCTTAGTTTATAGCTTAGTTTAGTTCATAGTTTAATTTATATAAAAGTTTTGTTTAGTTTAATTTAGTTTAGCTGAGTTTCGTTTAGTTTAGTTTATTTTAGGGTAGCTTACGTTAGGTTAGGTTAGGTTAGTATAGTTTATAGTTTAATTTATAGTTTAATTTAGTTTATAGTTTAGTTTAGTTTAGTTTATAATAGTTTAGTTTAGTTTAGTTTAGGTTAGGATAGATGAGTTTAGTTTAGTTTAGGTTAGGTTACGCTCGGTTAAATTATGTTAGGTTAGTTTATATTAGTTTAGTATAGTTTAGTTTATAGTTTAGTTTACTTTAGTTTATTATTTAATTTAGTTTAATTTAGTTTATATTTTTGTTTATAGTTTAGTTTGATTTAGTTTAGTTTAATTTAGTTTATCTTAGATAAGTTTAGTTTAGTTAAGTTTATAGTTCAAATTATAGTTTAGTTTAGTTAGGTTACGTTAGATTATGTTAGGTTACGTTAGCTTAGTTTAGTTTAGTTTAGTTTATAGTTTAGTTTAGTTTAGTTTATAGTTTAGTTTATAGTTTAGTTTATAGTTTAGTTTAGATTAGTGTAGTTTAGTTTGGTTTAATTTATTTTAGTTTAGTTTAGTTTAGTTTCGTTTAGCTTAGGTTATGTTATATTAGGTTAGCTTAGGTTAGCTTAGTTTACCCTGGTTTAGTTTAGGTTAGGTAAGGTTAGAATAGGTTAGTTAAGTTTAGTTTAGTTTAGTTTAGTTTAGTTTATAGTTTAGTTTAGATTATAGTTTAATTTATAGTTTAGTTTACTTTAGTTTAATTTAGTTTAACTTTCTTTACTTTCCTTTAGTTTACTTTAATTTAGGATATGTTAGGTTAGGTTAGGTTAGGTTAGGTTTGTTTAGTTTAGTTTAGGTTAGGTTAGGTTACGTTAGGTTAGGTTAGGTTAGGTTAAGTTAGGTTAGTTTAGAATAGTTTAGTTTAGTATAATTTAGTTTATAGTTTAGTTAATTTAGTTTATAGTTTAATTTACTTCAGTTTAGTTTAATTTACATTAGTGTAGTTTAATTTAGTTTATATTAGTTTACGTTAGGTGAAGTTAGGTAAGTTTAATTTAGTTTAGTTTAGTTTAGTTAAGTTTAGTTTATAGTTTAGTTTATAGTTTGGTTTGCAGTTTAGTTTAGTTTAGTTAAGGTTATGTTATGTTAGGTTCTTTAGTTTAATTTAGTTTAGATTAGGTTAGGTTATATTAGGTTAGGTTAGGGTAGTTTAGTTTAGTTTAGCTGAATTTAGTTTAGTTTAGTTCAGTTTAGGTTACGTTAGGTTAGGTTAGTTTAGTTTAGGTTAGGTTAGGTTAGGTTAGGTTAATTCAGTTTAGTTAAGTTTATTTTAGTTTAGTCTAGTTTATAGTTCAGTTTAGATTAGTTTTGTTTAATTTAGTTTAGTTTATAGTTTAGTTCAGTTTAGGTTAGTTTAGTTGAGTTTAGTTTAGTTTAGTTTAGGTTAGGTTAGGTTAGGTTAGTTTAGTTTAGTTTGGGTTGGGTTATGTTAGATTAGGTTAGGTTAGGTTATTTTGGTTTAGTTTGGTCTAGTTAAATTTAGTTTAGTTATACTTTAGTTTAGTTTAGTTTAGTTTATAGTTTAGTTTAGTTTTGTTAACAGTTTAGTTTAGTTTAGTTTAGTTTATTTTGGGTAGGTTATGCTAGGTTAGGTTAGGTTAGTTTAGTTTAGTTTAGGATAGGTTAGGTTAGGTTAGGTTAGTTTAGTTTAGTTGAGTTTAGTTTAGTTTATGTTAGCTTAAGTAAGGTTAGGTTAGGTTAGGTTAGTATAGTTTAGTCTAGTTCATGTTAGGTTAGGTTAGTTTAGTTTAGTGTAGTTTTGTTTATAGTTTAGTTTAGTTTAGTTTATAGTTTAGTTTACAGTTTAGTTTATAGTTTAGTTTACAGTTTAGTTTATTTTATTATATAGTTTAATTTAGTTTAGTTTAGTTTAATTAGGATTAGTTTAATTTAGGTTAATTTAGTTTAGTTTAGTTTAGGTTAGGTTAGGTTAGGTTAGGTTAAGTTAGTTCAGTTTTGTATAGTTTAGTTTAGTTTAGGTTAGGTTAGAGTAGTTTAGTTTAGTTTAATTTAGGTTAGATTAGGTTAGGTTAGTGTAGTTTAGTTTAGTTTAGTTTAGTTGAATTTAGTTTAGTTTAGTTTAGTTTAGGGTAGGTTAGGTTGGTTTAGTTTAGTATATGTTAGGTTCAGTTAGTTTAGGTTAGTTTAGTTTAGTTTATAGTTTAGTTTAGTTTAGTTTATTGTTTAGTTTATATTTTAGTTTATATTTTAGTTTATAGTTTAGTTTAGTTTAGCGCAGTTTAGTTTGGTTTAGTTTTGTTTAGTTGAATTTTGTTTAGTTTCGTTTAGGTTAGGTTATGTTAGATTAGGTTAGGTTAGGTAAGATAAGCTTAGTTTAGTGTATTTAGGTTAGGTTAGGTTAGTTAAGATTAGTTTAGTTTGGTTTAGTTATGTTTAGTTTAGTTTATAATTTAGTTCAGTTTAGTTTATAGCTTAGTTGATAGTTTAGTTTAGTTTACAGTTTAGTTTATCGTTTGGTTTGTAGTTTAGTTTATAGTTTAGTTTAGTTTAGTGCAGTTTATTTTGGTTAGTTTAGTATAGTTTCGTTTACGTTCGGTTATGTTATATTAGATTAGGTTGGGTTAGCTTACTTTAGTTTAGTTTAGTTTAGGTTAAGATATGTTAGGTTCGTTTAGTTTCATTTAGTTTAGATTAGGTTAGGTTAGGTTAGGTTAGGGTAGTTTAGTTTAGCATAGTTGAATTTAGTTTAGTTTACTTCAGGTTAGGTTACGTTAGGTTACTTTAGTTTAGTTTAGGTTATGTTAGGTTAGGTTAGTTTAGTTTAATTAAGTTTATTTTAGTTTAGTTTAGTATATAGTTCAGTTTAATTTAGTTTTGTTTCATTTAGTTTAGTTTATAGTTTAGTTCAGTTTAGGTTAGTTTAGTTGAGTTTAGTTTAGTTTAGTTTAGTTTACTTTAGTTTAGGTTAGGTTAGTTTAGTTCAGTTGAGTTTAGTTTAGTTTTGGAAAGGTTAAGTAAGGTTAGGTTAGGTTAGGTTAGGTTAGTTTAGTTTAGTCTAGTTTATGTTAGGTTAGGTTAGTTTAGTTTAGTTTAGTTTTGTTTAATTTGGGTTAATTTAGTTTAGTTTAGTTTAGTTTAGTTTAATTTAGGTTAATTTAGTTTAGTTTAGTTTAGTTTAGGTTAAGTTAGTTTAGGTTACGTTAGTTTAGGTTAGGTTAAGTTAGTTCAGTTTAGTATAGTTTAGTTTAGTTTAAAATATAGTATCTTTAGTTTATAGTTTAGTTCATAGCTTTGTTTAGTTTAGTTTAGTTAGGTTAGAGTAGTTTAGATAATTTAGTTTAGGTTAGATTAGGTTAGGTTAGTGTTGTTTAGTTTAGTTTAGTTGAATTTAGTTTAGTTTAGTTTAGTTTAGGGTAGGTTAGGTTATTTTAGTTTAGTATAGTTTAGGTTCAGTTAGGTTAGGTAGTTTAGTTTAGTTTAGTTTATAGTTTAGTTTAGTTTAGTTTATAGTTTAGTTTAGTTTATAGTTTAGTTTAATTTATAGTTTAGTTCATAGCTTTGTTTAGTTTAGTTTAGTTAGATTAGAGTATTTTAGTTTAGTTTAGTTTAGTTTAGGTTAGATTAGGTTACGTTAGTGTTGTTTAGTTTAGTTTAGTTTAGTTGAATTTAGTTTAGTTTAGTTTAGTTTAGGGTAGGTTAGGTTGGTTTAGTTTAGTATAGTTTAGGTTCAGTTAGGTTAGGTTAGTTTAGTTTAGTTTAGTTTATAGTTTGGTTTAGTTTATTTTAGTTTAGTTTAGTTTAGTTTCCTTTAGCTTAGGTTATGTTACGTTAGGTTAGCTTAGGTTAGCTTACTTTACTCTAGTTTAGTTTAGGTTAGGTTAGGTTAGAATAGGTTAGTTAAGTTTAGTTTAGATTAGTTTAGTTAGGTTTAGTTTAGTTTATAGTTTAGTTGAGTTTAGTTTATAGTTTAGTTTAGTTTAGTTTAATTTAGTTTAGCTTTCTTTTTTCGGTTAGAGTACTTTAGTTTAGAGTATGTTATGTTAGGTTAGCTTGGTTAGTTTAGTTTAGTTTACGTTAGGTTAGGTTACCTTAGGTTAGGTTAGGTTAGGTTAAGTTAGGTTAGTTTAGAATAATTTAGTTTAGTGTAATTTAGTTTATAGTTTAGTTTAGTGTAGTTTATAGTTTAATTTAGTTTAGTTTAGTTTAATTTAGTTTAGTTTATTTTAGTTTGGGTTAGGTTAGGTTAGGTATGTTTAATTTAGTTTAGTTTAGTTTAGTTAAGTTTATTTTATAGTTTAGTTTATAGTTTAGTTTGTAGATTTATTTTAGTTTAGTTTAGTTTAGGTTAAGTTATGTTAAGTTCGTTTAGTTTAATTTAGTTTAGATTACGTTAGGTTAGGTTAGGTTAGGGTAGTTCAGTTTAGTTTAGTTGAATTTAGTTTAGTTTAGTTCAGTTTAGGTTAGTTTAGTTTAGGTTAGGTTAGGTTAGGTATTTTAGTTTACTTTAGGTTGGGTTATGTTATATTAGGTTAGGTTAGGTTAGTTTGGTTTAGTTTAGTCTAGTTAAGTTTAGTTTAGTTATACTTTAGTATAGTTTAGTTTAGTTTAGTTTATAGTTTAATTTGTAGTATAGTTTAGTTAATTTAATTTAATTTAGTTTAGCTAAGTTTAGTTTAGTTTAGTTTAGTTTTGGGTAGGTTATGTAAGGTTAGCTTAGGTTAGTTTAGATTTGTTTAGGTTAGGTTAGGTTAGGTTAGGATAGTTTAGTTTAGTTTAGTTTAGTTTTGCTTAGGTTAAGTAAGGTTTGGTTAGGTTAGGTTAGTTTAGGTTAGTTTACTTTGCTTTAGTTTATGTTAGGTTAGGTTAGTTTAGTTTAGTTTAGTTTTGTTTATAGTTTAGTTTAGTTTAGTTTAGTTTAGTTTATAGTTTAGTTTATAGTTTAGTTTAGTTTAATATATAGTTTAATTTAGTATAGTTTAGTTTAGTTTAATTTAGATTAATTTTTTTTAGTTTAGTTTAGTTTAGGTTAGGTTAGGTTAGGTTAGTTTAGTTTAGTATAGTTTAGTTTAGTTTAAAATATAGTATCTTTATTTTATAGTTTAGTTCATAGTTTTTTTAGTTTAGTTTAGTTTAGTTTAGGTTAGGTTAGAGTAGTTTAGTTTAGTTTAGTTTAGTTTAATTTAGATTAGGTTAGGTTAGTGTAGTTTAGTTTAGTTTAGTTGAATTTAATTTAGTTTAGCATAGTTTAGTTTAGGTTCGGTTAGGTTAGATAATTTAGTATAGCTTAGGTTAAGTTAGGTTAGGTTAGTTTAGTTTAGGTTAGGTTAGGTTAATTTAGTTTAGTATAGTTTGGTTTATTTTAGTTTAGTTTGTAGTTTAGTTTAGTTTGGTTTATAGTTTAGTTTACAGTTTTGTTTAGTTTAGTTTAGTTTGGGTTAGGTTAGGTTACGTTAGTTTAGTTGTGTTTATAGTTTAGTTTAGTTTAGTTTACAGTTTAGTTTATCCTTTAGTTTATAGTTAAGTTTATAGTTTAGTTTAATTTACTTTAGTTTAGTTTGGTTTAGTTTAGTTTTGTTTAGTTTCGTTTAGGTTAGGTTAGTTAGATTAGGTTAGGTTAGATTAGCTTAGTTTAGGTTAGGATAGGTTAGGTTAGGTTAGTTTTTTTTATTTGAGTTTAATTTAGTTTAGTTTGGTTTAGTTTAGTTTATAGTTTAATTTATAGTTTAGTTTTGTTTAGTTTATAGCTTAGTTTACAGTTTAGTTTAGTTTAGTTTAGTATAGTATAGTTTAGTTTCGTTTAGTTTAGTTTAGTTTAGTTTAGGTTAGGTTAGGTTAGGTTAAATTAGGTTAGATTAATTTAGATTAGTTTAGTTTATTTCAGTTTATAGTTTAGTTTACTTTAGTTTATAGTTTAATTTAGTTTACTTTAGGTTATTTTAATTTGGTTTAGTTTAGTTTAGTTTAGATTAGGTTAGGTTAGTTTAGTTTAGTATAGGTTAGGTTAGGTAAGTTTAATTCAGTTTAATTTAGTTTAGTTTATAGTTTAATTTATGGATTTGTTTATAATTAATTAAGTCTAGTTTAGTTTAATTTAGTTTATAGTTTAATTTATAGTTTTGTTTATAGTTAATTAAGTCTAGTTTAGTTTAGTTTAGTTTAGTTTAGGTTCAATTATGTTAGGTTAGTTTAGTTTAGTTTAGTTTAAGTTAGGTTAGGTTGGGTTAGGTTAGTGTAGTTTAATTTAGTTTATTTGAATTTAGTTTAGTTTAGTTTAGTTTAGGTTACGTTAGGTTAGTTTAGCTTAGTTTAGTTTAGTTTAGTTTAGGTGAGGTTAGGTTAGGTTAGTTTATTTCTGGTTAGTTTATTTTAGTTTATAGTTTAGTTTAGTTTAGTTTATAGTTTAGTTTATAGTTTAGTTTAGTGTAGTTTAGTTTTGTTTAGGTTAGGTTAGGTTAGGTTAGTTTAGTTTAGTTTAGGTTAGGTTATGTTAGATTAGGTTAGGTTAGGTTAGTTTCTTTTACTTTAGTCTAGTTAAGTGTAGTTAAGTTTATACTTTAGTTTAGTTTAGTTTATTTCATAGTTTAGTTTAGTTTTGTTTATAGTTTAGTTTTCAGTTTAGTATAGTTTAGTTTAATTAAATTTAGTTTAGGTTAAGTAAGATTAGGTTAGGTTAGATTAGTTTAGTGTGGTTTATGCTAGGTTAGGTTAGCTTAGTTTAGTTTAGTTTTGTTTATAGTTTAGATTAGTTAGGTTTAATTTAGTTTATAGTTTAGTTTAGTTTAGTTTATAATTCAGTTTATAGTTTAGTTTAGATTATAGTTTACTTTATACTTTAGTTTAGTTTAGTTTTTTGTAATTTAGTTTAGCTTTATTTAGTTTCGTTTAGTTTACTTTAGTTTAGGGTATGTTTAAGTTAGGTTAGGTTAGGTTAGTTTAGTTTAGGTTAGGTTAGGTTAGGTTACCTTATGTTAGGTTAATTTAGGTTAGGTTAAGTTAAGTTAAGTTAGGTTAGTTTAGAATAATTAATTTAGTATAATTTAGTTTATAGTTTAGTTTATTTTAGTTTATAGTTTAATTTAGTTTAGTTTAGTTTATTTTAGTTTAGTTTAGTTTAGGTTAGGTTAGGTAAGTTTAATTTAGTTTAGTTTAGTTTAGTTAAGTTTACTTTATAGTTTAGTTTATAGTTTAGTTTGTAGTTTAGTTTAGTTTAGTTTAGTTTAGGTTAAGTTATGTTAGGTTCGTTTAGTTTAGTTTAGATTAGGTTAGGTTAGGTTAGGTTAGGGTAGTTTACTTTAGTTTAGTTGAATTTAGTTTAGTTTAGTTCAGTTTATGTTAGATTAGGTTAGGTAACTTTATTTTAGTTTAGGTTAGGTTATGTTAGATTACGTTACATTAGGTTAGTTTGGTTAAGTTTAGTTTAGTTAAGTTTAGAATATTTTATACTTTAGTTTAGTTTGGTTTAGTTAATAGTGGAGTTAAATTTAGTTTATACTTTAGTTTATAGTTTAGTATAGTTTAGTTTAGTTTAATTTAGATTACGTTAGGTTAGGTTAGGTTAGTTTAGTTTAGTATAGTTTAGTTTATTTTAAAATATAGTATCTTTAGTTTATAGTTTAGTTCATAATTTTCTTTAGATTAGTTTAGTTTTGGTTAGGTTAGAGTACTTTAGTTTAGTTTAGTTTAGTTTAGTTTAGGTTATATTAGGTTAGGTTAGTGTAGTTTAGTTTAATTTAATTTACTTAAATTTAATTTAGTTTAGTTTAGTTTAGTTTAGGTTAGGTTAGCTTTGTTTAGGTTAGATTAGGTTAGGTTAGTGTAGTTTAGTTTAGTTTAGTTTATAGTTTAGTTTAATTTAGTGTAGTTTAGTTTGGTTAAGTTTTGTTTAGTTTAGTTTAGTTCAGTATCGTTTACGTTAGGTTACGTTAGATTATGTTAGGTTACGTTAGCTTAGTTTAGTTTAGTTTCGGTTAGGTAAGGTTAGGTTAGGTTAGTTAAGTTTAGTTTAGTTTATAGTTTAGTTCAGTTTAGTTTATAGCTTAGTTTATAGCTTAGTTTAGTTCATAGTTTAATTTATATTTAAGTTTTGTTTAGTTTAATTTAGTTTAGGTGAGTTTCGTTTAGTTTAGTTTATTTTAGGGTAGCTTACGTTAGGTTAGGTTAGGTTAGTATAGTTTATAGTTTAATTTATAGTTTAATTTTGTTTATAGTTTAGTTTAGTTTAGTTTATAATAGTTTAGTTTAGTTTAGTTTAGGTTAGGATAGATGAGTTTAGTTTAGTTTAGGTTAGGTTAGGCTCGGTTAAATTATGTTAGGTTAGTTTATATTAGTTTAGTATAGTTTAGTTTATAGTTTAGTTTACTTTAGTTTATTATTTAATTTAGTTTAGTTTAGTTTATAGTTTAGTTTATAGTTTAGTTTGATTTAGTTTAGTTTAATTTAGTTTATCTTAGATAAGTTTAGTTTAGTTAAGTTTATAGTTCAAATTATAGTTTAGTTTTGTTAGATTACGTTAGATTATGTTAGGTTACGTTAGCTTAGTTTAGTTTAGTTTAGTTTATAGTTTAGTTTAATTTAGTTTATAGTTTAGTTTATAGTTTAGTTTATAGTTTAGTTTAGATTAGTGTAGTTTAGTTTGGTTTAATTTATTTTAGTTTAGTTTAGTTTAGTTTCGTTTAGCTTAGGTTATGTTATATTAGGTTAGCTTAGGTTAGCTTAGTTTACCCTGGTTTAGCTTAGGTTAGGTAAGGTTAGAATAGGTTAGTTAAGTTTAGTTTAGTTTAGTTTAGTTTAGTTTATAGTTTAGTTGAGATTATAGTTTAATTTATAGTTTAGTTTAGTTTAGTTTAATTTAGTTTAACTTTCTTTACTTTCCTTTAGTTTACTTTAATTTAGGATATGTTAGGTTAGGTTAGGTTAGGTTAGGTTTGTTTAGTTTAGTTTAGGTTAGGTTAGGTTAGGTTACGTTAGGTTAGGTTAGGTTAGGTTAAGTTAGGTTAGTTTAGAATAGTTTAGTTTAGTATAATTTAGTTTATAGTTTAGTTTAGTTTAGTTTATAGTTTAATTTACTTCAGTTTAGTTTAATTTACATTAGTTTAGTTTAATTTAGATTATATTAGTTTACGTTAGGTGAAGTTAGGTAAGTTTAATTTAGTTTAGTTTAGTTTAGTTAAGTTTAGTTTATAGTTTAGTTTATAGTTTGGTTTGCAGTTTAGTTTAGTTTAGTTAAGGTTATGTTATGTTAGGTTCGTTTAGTTTAATTTAGTTTAGATTAGGTTAGGTTATATTAGGTTAGGTTAGGGTAGTTTAGTTTAGTTTAGCTGAATTTAGTTTAGTTTAGTTCAGTTTAGGTTACGTTAGGTTAGGTTAGTTTAGTTTAGGTTAGGTTAGGTTAGGTTAGGTTAATTTAGTTTAGTTAAGTTTATTTTAGTTTAGTCTAGTTCATAGTTCAGTTTAGATTAGTTTTGTTTAATTTAGTTTAGTTTATAGTTTAGTTCAGTTTAGGTTAGTTTAGTTGAGTTTAGTTTAGTTTAGTTTAGGTTAGGTTAGGTTAGGTTAGTTTAGTTTAGTTTGGGTTGGGTTATGTTAGATTAGGTTAGGTTAGGTTATTTTGGTTTAGTTTGGTCTAGTTAAATTTAGTTTAGTTATACTTTAGTTTAGTTTAGTTTAGTTTATAGTTTAGTTTAGTTTTGTTAACAGTTTAGTTTAGTTTAGTTTAGTTTATTTTGGGTAGGTTATGCTAGGTTAGGTTAGGTTAGTTTAGTTTAGTTTAGGATAGGTTAGGTTAGGTTAGGTTAGTTTAGTTTAGTTGAGTTTAGTTTAGTTTAGGTTCGCTTAAGTAAGGTTAGGTTAGGTTAGGTTAGTATAGTTTAGTCTAGTTCATGTTAGGTTAGGTTAGTTTAGTTTAGTGTAGTTTTGTTTATAGTTTAGTTTAGTTTAGTTTATAGTTTAGTTTACAGTTTAGTTTATAGTTTAGTTTACAGTTTAGTTTATTTTATTATATAGTTTAATTTAGTTTAGTTTAGTTTAATTAGGATTAGTTTAATTTAGGTTAATTTAGTTTAGTTTAGTTTAGGTTAGGTTAGGTTAGGTTAGGTTAAGTTAGTTCAGTTTTGTTTAGTTTAGTTTAGTTTAGGTTAGGTTAGAGTAGTTTAGTTTAGTTTAATTTAGGTTAGATTAGG
Organism: Metallyticus violacea; assembly: GCA_030762175.1. NCBI lineage: Eukaryota > Metazoa > Arthropoda > Insecta > Mantodea > Metallyticidae > Metallyticus > Metallyticus violacea. Next base: position 95,951,155 of record CM060835.1, on the reverse strand, counting down.
TTAGGTTAGTGTAGTTTAGTTTAGTTTAGTTTAGTTGAATTTAGTTTAGTTTAGTTTAGTTTAGGGTAGGTTAGGTTGGTTTAGTTTAGTATATGTTAGGTTCAGTTAGTTTAGGTTAGTTTAGTTTAGTTTATAGTTTAGTTTAGTTAGTTTATTGTTTAGTTTATATTTTAGTTTATATTTTAGTTTATAGTTTAGTTTAGTTTAGCGCAGTTTAGTTTGGTTTAGTTTTGTTTAGTTGAGTTTTGTTTAGTTTCGTTTAGGTTAGGTTATGTTAGATTAGGTTAGGTTAGGTAAGATAAGCTTAGTTTAGTGTATTTAGGTTAGGTTAGGTTAGGTTAGTTAAGATTAGTTTAGTTTGGTTTAGTTATGTTTAGTTTAGTTTATAATTTAGTTCAGTTTAGTTTATAGCTTAGTTGATAGTTTAGTTTAGTTTACAGTTTAGTTTATCGTTTGGTTTGTAGTTTAGTTTATAGTTTAGTTTAGTTTAGTGCAGTTTATTTTGGTTAGTTTAGTATAGTTTCGTTTACGTTCGGTTATGTTATATTAGATTAGGTTGGGTTAGCTTACTTTAGTTTAGTTTAGTTTAGGTTAAGATATGTTAGGTTCGTTTAGTTTCATTTAGTTTAGATTAGGTTAGGTTAGGTTAGGGTAGTTTAGTTTAGCATAGTTGAATTTAGTTTAGTTTAGTTCAGGTTAGGTTACGTTAGGTTACTTTAGTTTAGTTTAGGTTAGGTTAGGTTAGTTTAGTTTAATTAAGTCTATTTTAGTTTAGTTTAGTATATAGTTCAGTTTAATTTAGTTTTGTTTCATTTAGTTTAGTTTATAGTTTAGTTCAGTTTAGGTTAGTTTAGTTGAGTTTAGTTTAGTTTAGTTTAGTTTACTTTAGTTTAGGTTAGGTTAGTTTAGTTCAGTTGAGTCTAGTTTAGTTTTGGAAAGGTTAAGTAAGGTTAGGTTAGGTTAGGTTAGGTTAGTTTAGTTTAGTCTAGTTTATGTTAGGTTAGGTTAGTTTAGTTTAGTTTAGTTTTGTTTAATTTAGGTTAATTTAGTTTAGTTTAGTTTAGTTTAGTTTAATTTAGGTTAATTTAGTTTAGTTTAGTTTAGTTTAGGTTAAGTTAGTTTAGGTTACGTTAGTTTAGGTTAGGTTAAGTTAGTTCAGTTTAGTATAGTTTAGTTTAGTTTAAAATATAGTATCTTTAGTTTATAGTTATGTTCATAGCTTTGTTTAGTTTAGTTTAGTTAGGTTAGAGTAGTTTAGTTAATTTAGTTTAGGTTAGATTAGGTTAGGTTAGTGTTGTTTAGTTTAGTTTAGTTTAGTTGAATTTAGTTTAGTTTAGTTTAGTTTAGGGTAGGTTAGGTTGGTTTAGTTTAGTATAGTTTAGGTTCAGTTAGGTTAGGTTAGTTTAGTTTAGTTTAGTTTATAGTTTAGTTTAGTTTAGTTTATAGTTTAGTTTAGTTTATAGTTTAGTTTAATTTATAGTTTAGTTCATAGCTTTGTTTAGTTTAGTTTAGTTAGGTTAGAGTAGTTTAGTTTAGTATTTTAGTTTAGGTTAGATTAGGTTAGGTTAGTGTTGTTTAGTTTAGTTTAGTTTAGTTGAATTTAGTTTAGTTTAGTTTAGTTTAGGGTAGGTTAGGTTGGTTTAGTTTAGTATAGTTTAGGTTCAGTTAGGTTAGGTTAGTTTAATTTAGTTTAGTTTATAGTTTGATTTAGTTTATTTTAGTTTAGTTTAGTTTAGTTTCCTTTAGCTTAGGTTATGTTACGTTAGGTTAGCTTAGGTTAGCTTACTTTACTCTAGTTTAGTTTAGGTTAGGTTAGGTTAGAATAGGTTAGTTAAGTTTAGTTTAGTTTAGTTTAGTTAGGTTTAGTTTAGTTTATAGTTTATTTGAGTTTAGTTTATAGTTTAGTTTAGTTTAGTTTAATTTAGTTTAGCTTTCTTTTTTCGGTTAGAGTACTTTAGTTTAGGGTATGTTATGTTAGGTTAGCTTGGTTAGTTTAGTTTAGTTTACGTTAGGTTAGGTTACCTTAGGTTAGGTTAGGTTAGGTTAGGTTAGGTTAAGTTAGGTTAGTTTAGAATAATTTAGTTTAGTGTAATTTAGTTTATAGTTTAGTTTAGTGTAGTTTATAGTTTAATTTAGTTTAGTTTAGTTTAATTTAGTTTAGTTTATTTTAGTTTAGTTTAGGTTAGGTTAGGTAAGTTTAATTTAGTTTAGTTTAGTTTAGTTAAGTTTATTTTATAATTTAGTTTATAGTTTAGTTTGTAGATTTATTTTAGTTTAGTTTAGTTTAGGTTAAGTTATGTTAGGTTCGTTTAGTTTAATTTAGTTTAGATTAGGTTAGGTTAGGTTAGGTTAGGGTAGTTCAGTTTAGTTTAGTTGAATTTAGTTTAGTTTAGTTCAGTTTAGGTTAGGTTAGGTTAGTTTAGTTTAGTTAAGTTTAGTTTATAGTTCAGTTTAGTTTAGTTTTGTTTAATTTAGTTTAGTTTATAGTTTAGTTGAGTTTAGGTTAGTTTAGTTGAGTTTAGTTTAGTTTAGTTTAGGTTAGGTTAGGTTAGGTATTTTAGTTTACTTTAGGTTGGGTTATGTTATATTAGGTTAGGTTAGGTTAGTTTGGTTTAGTTTAGTCTAGTTAAGTTTAGTTTAGTTATACTTTAGTATAGTTTAGTTTAGTTTAGTTTATAGTTTAATTTGTAGTATAGTTTAGTTAATTTAATTTAATTTAGTTTAGCTAAGTTTAGTTTAGTTTAGTTTAGTTTTGGGTAGGTTATGTTAGGTTAGGTTAGGTTAGTTTAGATTTGTTTAGGTTAGGTTAGGTTAGGTTAGGATAGTTTAGTTTAGTTTAGTTTAGTTTTGCTTAGGTTAAGTAAGGTTTGGTTAGGTTAGGTTAGGTTAGGTTAGTTTACTTTGCTTTAGTTTATGTTAGGTTAGGTTAGTTTAGTTTAGTTTAGTTTTGTTTATAGTTTAGTTTAGTTTAGTTTATAGTTTAGTTTATAGTTTAGTTTAGTTTAATATATAGTTTAATTTAGTTTAGTTTAGTTTAGTTTAATTTAGATTAATTTTTTTTAGTTTAGTTTAGTTTAGGTTAGGTTAGGTTAGGTTAGTTTAGTTTAGTATAGTTTAGTTTAGTTTAAAATATAGTATCTTTAGTTTATAGTTTAGTTCATAGTTTTTTTAGTTTAGTTTAGTTTAGGTTAGGTTAGAGTAGTTTAGTTTAGTTTAGTTTAGTTTAATTTAGATTAGGTTAGGTTAGGTTAGTGTAGTTTAGTTTAGTTTAGTTGAATTTAATTTAGTTTAGCATAGTTTAGTTTAGGTTCGGTTAGGTTAGATAATTTAGTATAGCTTAGGTTAAGTTAGGTTAGGTTAGTTTAGTTTAGGTTAGGTTAGGTTAATTTAGTTTAGTATAGTTTGGTTTATTTTAGTTTAGTTTGTAGTTTAGTTTAGTTTGGTTTATAGTTTAGTTTACAGTTTTGTTTAGTTTAGTTTAGTTTGGGTTAGGTTAGGTTACGTTAGTTTAGTTAAGTTTAGTTTAGTTTAGTTTAGTTTAGTTTATAGTTTAGTTTAGATTATAGTTTAATTTATAGTTTAGTTTACTTTAGTTTAATTTAGTTTAACTTTCTTTACTTTCCTTTAGTTTACTTTAATTTAGGATATGTTAGGTTAGGTTAGGTTAGGTTAGGTTTGTTTAGTTTAGTTTAGGTTAGGTTAGGTTACGTTAGGTTAGGTTAGGTTAGGTTAAGTTAGGTTAGTTTAGAATAGTTTAGTTTAGTATAATTTAGTTTATAGTTTAGTTAATTTAGTTTATAGTTTAATTTACTTCAGTTTAGTTTAATTTACATTAGTGTAGTTTAATTTAGTTTATATTAGTTTACGTTAGGTGAAGTTAGGTAAGTTTAATTTAGTTTAGTTTAGTTTAGTTAAGTTTAGTTTATAGTTTAGTTTATAGTTTGGTTTGCAGTTTAGTTTAGTTTAGTTAAGGTTATGTTATGTTAGGTTGTTTAGTTTAATTTAGTTTAGATTAGGTTAGGTTATATTAGGTTAGGTTAGGGTAGTTTAGTTTAGTTTAGCTGAATTTAGTTTAGTTTAGTTCAGTTTAGATTACGTTAGGTTAGGTTAGTTTAGTTTAGGTTAGGTTAGGTTAGGTTAGGTTAATTTAGTTTAGTTAAGTTTATTTTAGTTTAGTCTAGTTCATAGTTCAGTTTAGATTAGTTTTGTTTAATTTAGTTTAGTTTATAGTTTAGTTCAGTTTAGGTTAGTTTAGTTGAGTTTAGTTTAGTTTAGTTTAGGTTAGGTTAGGTTAGGTTAGTTTAGTTTAGTTTGGGTTGGGTTATGTTAGATTAGGTTAGGTTAGGTTATTTTGGTTTAGTTTGGTCTAGTTAAATTTAGTTTAGTTATACTTTAGTTTAGTTTAGTTTAGTTTATAGTTTAGTTTAGTTTTGTTAACAGTTTAGTTTAGTTTAGTTTAGTTTATTTTGGGTAGGTTATGCTAGGTTAGGTTAGGTTAGTTTAGTTTAGTTTAGGATAGGTTAGGTTAGGTTAGGTTAGTTTAGTTTAGTTGAGTTTAGTTTAGTTTAGGTTAGCTTAAGTAAGGTTAGGTTAGGTTAGGTTAGTATAGTTTAGTCTAGTTCATGTTAGGTTAGGTTAGTTTAGTTTAGTGTAGTTTTGTTTATAGTTTAGTTTAGTTTAGTTTATAGTTTAGTTTACAGTTTAGTTTATAGTTTAGTTTACAGTTTAGTTTATTTTATTATATAGTTTAATTTAGTTTAGTTTAGTTTAATTAGGATTAGTTTAATTTAGGTTAATTTAGTTTAGTTTAGTTTAGGTTAGGTTAGGTTAGGTTAGGTTAAGTTAGTTCAGTTTTGTATAGTTTAGTTTAGTTTAGGTTAGGTTAGAGTAGTTTAGTTTAGTTTAATTTAGGTTAGATTAGGTTAGGTTAGTGTAGTTTAGTTTAGTTTAGTTTAGTTGAATTTAGTTTAGTTTAGTTTAGTTTAGGGTAGGTTAGGTTGGTTTAGTTTAGTATATGTTAGGTTCAGTTAGTTTAGGTTAGTTTAGTTTAGTTTATAGTTTAGTTTAGTTTAGTTTATTGTTTAGTTTATATTTTAGTTTATATTTTAGTTTATAGTTTAGTTTAGTTTAGCGCAGTTTAGTTTGGTTTAGTTTTGTTTAGTTGAATTTTGTTTAGTTTCGTTTAGGTTAGGTTATGTTAGATTAGGTTAGGTTAGGTAAGATAAGCTTAGTTTAGTGTATTTAGGTTAGGTTAGGTTAGTTAAGATTAGTTTAGTTTGGTTTAGTTATGTTTAGTTTAGTTTATAATTTAGTTCAGTTTAGTTTATAGCTTAGTTGATAGTTTAGTTTAGTTTACAGTTTAGTTTATCGTTTGGTTTGTAGTTTAGTTTATAGTTTAGTTTAGTTTAGTGCAGTTTATTTTGGTTAGTTTAGTATAGTTTCGTTTACGTTCGGTTATGTTATATTAGATTAGGTTGGGTTAGCTTACTTTAGTTTAGTTTAGTTTAGGTTAAGATATGTTAGGTTCGTTTAGTTTCATTTAGTTTAGATTAGGTTAGGTTAGGTTAGGTTAGGGTAGTTTAGTTTAGCATAGTTGAATTTAGTTTAGTTTACTTCAGGTTAGGTTACGTTAGGTTACTTTAGTTTAGTTTAGGTTAGGTTAGGTTAGGTTAGTTTAGTTTAATTAAGTTTATTTTAGTTTAGTTTAGTATATAGTTCAGTTTAATTTAGTTTTGTTTCATTTAGTTTAGTTTATAGTTTAGTTCAGTTTAGGTTAGTTTAGTTGAGTTTAGTTTAGTTTAGTTTAGTTTACTTTAGTTTAGGTTAGGTTAGTTTAGTTCAGTTGAGTTTAGTTTAGTTTTGGAAAGGTTAAGTAAGGTTAGGTTAGGTTAGGTTAGGTTAGTTTAGTTTAGTCTAGTTTATGTTAGGTTAGGTTAGTTTAGTTTAGTTTAGTTTTGTTTAATTTGGGTTAATTTAGTTTAGTTTAGTTTAGTTTAGTTTAATTTAGGTTAATTTAGTTTAGTTTAGTTTAGTTTAGGTTAAGTTAGTTTAGGTTACGTTAGTTTAGGTTAGGTTAAGTTAGTTCAGTTTAGTATAGTTTAGTTTAGTTTAAAATATAGTATCTTTAGTTTATAGTTTAGTTCATAGCTTTGTTTAGTTTAGTTTAGTTAGGTTAGAGTAGTTTAGATAATTTAGTTTAGGTTAGATTAGGTTAGGTTAGTGTTGTTTAGTTAATTTAGTTGAATTTAGTTTAGTTTAGTTTAGTTTAGGGTAGGTTAGGTTATTTTAGTTTAGTATAGTTTAGGTTCAGTTAGGTTAGGTAGTTTAGTTTAGTTTAGTTTATAGTTTAGTTTAGTTTAGTTTATAGTTTAGTTTAGTTTATAGTTTAGTTTAATTTATAGTTTAGTTCATAGCTTTGTTTAGTTTAGTTTAGTTAGATTAGAGTATTTTAGTTTAGTTTAGTTTAGTTTAGGTTAGATTAGGTTACGTTAGTGTTGTTTAGTTTAGTTTAGTTTAGTTGAATTTAGTTTAGTTTAGTTTAGTTTAGGGTAGGTTAGGTTGGTTTAGTTTAGTATAGTTTAGGTTCAGTTAGGTTAGGTTAGTTTAGTTTAGTTTAGTTTATAGTTTGGTTTAGTTTATTTTAGTTTAGTTTAGTTTAGTTTCCTTTAGCTTAGGTTATGTTACGTTAGGTTAGCTTAGGTTAGCTTACTTTACTCTAGTTTAGTTTAGGTTAGGTTAGGTTAGAATAGGTTAGTTAAGTTTAGTTTAGATTAGTTTAGTTAGGTTTAGTTTAGTTTATAGTTTAGTTGAGTTTAGTTTATAGTTTAGTTTAGTTTAGTTTAATTTAGTTTAGCTTTCCTTTTTCGGTTAGAGTACTTTAGTTTAGAGTATGTTATGTTAGGTTAGCTTGGTTAGTTTAGTTTAGTTTACGTTAGGTTAGGTTACCTTAGGTTAGGTTAGGTTAGGTTAAGTTAGGTTAGTTTAGAATAATTTAGTTTAGTGTAATTTAGTTTATAGTTTAGTTTAGTGTAGTTTATAGTTTAATTTAGTTTAGTTTAGTTTAATTTAGTTTAGTTTATTTTAGTTTGGGTTAGGTTAGGTTAGGTATGTTTAATTTAGTTTAGTTTAGTTTAGTTAAGTTTATTTTATAGTTTAGTTTATAGTTTAGTTTGTAGATTTATTTTAGTTTAGTTTAGTTTAGGTTAAGTTATGTTAAGTTCGTTTAGTTTAATTTAGTTTAGATTACGTTAGGTTAGGTTAGGTTAGGGTAGTTCAGTTTAGTTTAGTTGAATTTAGTTTAGTTTAGTTCAGTTTAGGTTAGTTTAGTTTAGGTTAGGTTAGGTTAGGTATTTTAGTTTACTTTAGGTTGGGTTATGTTATATTAGGTTAGGTTAGGTTAGTTTGGTTTAGTTTAGTCTAGTTAAGTTTAGTTTAGTTATACTTTAGTATAGTTTAGTTTAGTTTAGTTTATAGTTTAATTTGTAGTATAGTTTAGTTAATTTAATTTAATTTAGTTTAGCTAAGTTTAGTTTAGTTTAGTTTAGTTTTGGGTAGGTTATGTAAGGTTAGCTTAGGTTAGTTTAGATTTGTTTAGGTTAGGTTAGGTTAGGTTAGGATAGTTTAGTTTAGTTTAGTTTAGTTTTGCTTAGGTTAAGTAAGGTTTGGTTAGGTTAGGTTAGTTTAGGTTAGTTTACTTTGCTTTAGTTTATGTTAGGTTAGGTTAGTTTAGTTTAGTTTAGTTTTGTTTATAGTTTAGTTTAGTTTAGTTTAGTTTAGTTTATAGTTTAGTTTATAGTTTAGTTTAGTTTAATATATAGTTTAATTTAGTATAGTTTAGTTTAGTTTAATTTAGATTAATTTTTTTTAGTTTAGTTTAGTTTAGGTTAGGTTAGGTTAGGTTAGTTTAGTTTAGTATAGTTTAGTTTAGTTTAAAATATAGTATCTTTATTTTATAGTTTAGTTCATAGTTTTTTTAGTTTAGTTTAGTTTAGTTTAGGTTAGGTTAGAGTAGTTTAGTTTAGTTTAGTTTAGTTTAATTTAGATTAGGTTAGGTTAGTGTAGTTTAGTTTAGTTTAGTTGAATTTAATTTAGTTTAGCATAGTTTAGTTTAGGTTCGGTTAGGTTAGATAATTTAGTATAGCTTAGGTTAAGTTAGGTTAGGTTAGTTTAGTTTAGGTTAGGTTAGGTTAATTTAGTTTAGTATAGTTTGGTTTATTTTAGTTTAGTTTGTAGTTTAGTTTAGTTTGGTTTATAGTTTAGTTTACAGTTTTGTTTAGTTTAGTTTAGTTTGGGTTAGGTTAGGTTACGTTAGTTTAGTTGTGTTTATAGTTTAGTTTAGTTTAGTTTACAGTTTAGTTTATCCTTTAGTTTATAGTTTAGTTTATAGTTTAGTTTAATTTACTTTAGTTTAGTTTGGTTTAGTTTAGTTTTGTTTAGTTTCGTTTAGGTTAGGTTAGTTAGATTAGGTTAGGTTAGATTAGCTTAGTTTAGGTTAGGATAGGTTAGGTTAGGTTAGTTTTTTTTATTTGAGTTTAATTTAGTTTAGTTTGGTTTAGTTTAGTTTATAGTTTAATTTATAGTTTAGTTTTGTTTAGTTTATAGCTTAGTTTACAGTTTAGTTTAGTTTAGTTTAGTATAGTATAGTTTAGTTTCGTTTAGTTTAGTTTAGTTTAGTTTAGGTTAGGTTAGGTTAGGTTAAATTAGGTTAGATTAATTTAGATTAGTTTAGTTTATTTCAGTTTATAGTTTAGTTTACTTTAGTTTATAGTTTAATTTAGTTTACTTTAGGTTATTTTAATTTGGTTTAGTTTAGTTTAGTTTAGATTAGGTTAGGTTAGTTTAGTTTAGTATAGGTTAGGTTAGGTAAGTTTAATTCAGTTTAATTTAGTTTAGTTTATAGTTTAATTTATGGATTTGTTTATAATTAATTAAGTCTAGTTTAGTTTAATTTAGTTTATAGTTTAATTTATAGTTTTGTTTATAGTTAATTAAGTCTAGTTTAGTTTAGTTTAGTTTAGTTTAGGTTCAATTATGTTAGGTTAGTTTAGTTTAGTTTAGTTTAAGTTAGGTTAGGTTGGGTTAGGTTAGTGTAGTTTAATTTAGTTTATTTGAATTTAGTTTAGTTTAGTTTAGTTTAGGTTACGTTAGGTTAGTTTAGCTTAGTTTAGTTTAGTTTAGTTTAGGTGAGGTTAGGTTAGGTTAGTTTATTTCTGGTTAGTTTATTTTAGTTTATAGTTTAGTTTAGTTTAGTTTATAGTTTAGTTTATAGTTTAGTTTAGTGTAGTTTAGTTTTGTTTAGGTTAGGTTAGGTTAGGTTAGTTTAGTTTAGTTTAGGTTAGGTTATGTTAGATTAGGTTAGGTTAGGTTAGTTTCTTTTACTTTAGTCTAGTTAAGTGTAGTTAAGTTTATACTTTAGTTTAGTTTAGTTTATTTCATAGTTTAGTTTAGTTTTGTTTATAGTTTAGTTTTCAGTTTAGTATAGTTTAGTTTAATTAAATTTAGTTTAGGTTAAGTAAGATTAGGTTAGGTTAGATTAGTTTAGTGTGGTTTATGCTAGGTTAGGTTAGCTTAGTTTAGTTTAGTTTTGTTTATAGTTTAGATTAGTTAGGTTTAATTTAGTTTATAGTTTAGTTTAGTTTAGTTTATAATTCAGTTTATAGTTTAGTTTAGATTATAGTTTACTTTATACTTTAGTTTAGTTTAGTTTTTTGTAATTTAGTTTAGCTTTCTTTAGTTTCGTTTAGTTTACTTTAGTTTAGGGTATGTTTAAGTTAGGTTAGGTTAGGTTAGTTTAGTTTAGGTTAGGTTAGGTTAGGTTACCTTATGTTAGGTTAATTTAGGTTAGGTTAAGTTAAGTTAAGTTAGGTTAGTTTAGAATAATTAATTTAGTATAATTTAGTTTATAGTTTAGTTTATTTTAGTTTATAGTTTAATTTAGTTTAGTTTAGTTTATTTTAGTTTAGTTTAGTTTAGGTTAGGTTAGGTAAGTTTAATTTAGTTTAGTTTAGTTTAGTTAAGTTTACTTTATAGTTTAGTTTATAGTTTAGTTTGTAGTTTAGTTTAGTTTAGTTTAGTTTAGGTTAAGTTATGTTAGGTTCGTTTAGTTTAGTTTAGATTAGGTTAGGTTAGGTTAGGTTAGGGTAGTTTACTTTAGTTTAGTTGAATTTAGTTTAGTTTAGTTCAGTTTATGTTAGATTAGGTTAGGTAACTTTATTTTAGTTTAGGTTAGGTTATGTTAGATTACGTTACATTAGGTTAGTTTGGTTAAGTTTAGTTTAGTTAAGTTTAGAATATTTTATACTTTAGTTTAGTTTGGTTTAGTTAATAGTGGAGTTAAATTTAGTTTATACTTTAGTTTATAGTTTAGTATAGTTTAGTTTAGTTTAATTTAGATTACGTTAGGTTAGGTTAGGTTAGTTTAGTTTAGTATAGTTTAGTTTATTTTAAAATATAGTATCTTTAGTTTATAGTTTAGTTCATAATTTTCTTTAGATTAGTTTAGTTTTGGTTAGGTTAGAGTACTTTAGTTTAGTTTAGTTTAGTTTAGTTTAGGTTATATTAGGTTAGGTTAGTGTAGTTTAGTTTAATTTAATTTACTTAAATTTAATTTAGTTTAGTTTAGTTTAGTTTAGGTTAGGTTAGCTTTGTTTAGGTTAGATTAGGTTAGGTTAGTGTAGTTTAGTTTAGTTTAGTTTATAGTTTAGTTTAATTTAGTGTAGTTTAGTTTGGTTAAGTTTTGTTTAGTTTAGTTTAGTTCAGTATCGTTTACGTTAGGTTACGTTAGATTATGTTAGGTTACGTTAGCTTAGTTTAGTTTAGTTTCGGTTAGGTAAGGTTAGGTTAGGTTAGTTAAGTTTAGTTTAGTTTATAGTTTAGTTCAGTTTAGTTTATAGCTTAGTTTATAGCTTAGTTTAGTTCATAGTTTAATTTATATTTAAGTTTTGTTTAGTTTAATTTAGTTTAGGTGAGTTTCGTTTAGTTTAGTTTATTTTAGGGTAGCTTACGTTAGGTTAGGTTAGGTTAGTATAGTTTATAGTTTAATTTATAGTTTAATTTTGTTTATAGTTTAGTTTAGTTTAGTTTATAATAGTTTAGTTTAGTTTAGTTTAGGTTAGGATAGATGAGTTTAGTTTAGTTTAGGTTAGGTTAGGCTCGGTTAAATTATGTTAGGTTAGTTTATATTAGTTTAGTATAGTTTAGTTTATAGTTTAGTTTACTTTAGTTTATTATTTAATTTAGTTTAGTTTAGTTTATAGTTTAGTTTATAGTTTAGTTTGATTTAGTTTAGTTTAATTTAGTTTATCTTAGATAAGTTTAGTTTAGTTAAGTTTATAGTTCAAATTATAGTTTAGTTTTGTTAGATTACGTTAGATTATGTTAGGTTACGTTAGCTTAGTTTAGTTTAGTTTAGTTTATAGTTTAGTTTAATTTAGTTTATAGTTTAGTTTATAGTTTAGTTTATAGTTTAGTTTAGATTAGTGTAGTTTAGTTTGGTTTAATTTATTTTAGTTTAGTTTAGTTTAGTTTCGTTTAGCTTAGGTTATGTTATATTAGGTTAGCTTAGGTTAGCTTAGTTTACCCTGGTTTAGCTTAGGTTAGGTAAGGTTAGAATAGGTTAGTTAAGTTTAGTTTAGTTTAGTTTAGTTTAGTTTATAGTTTAGTTGAGATTATAGTTTAATTTATAGTTTAGTTTAGTTTAGTTTAATTTAGTTTAACTTTCTTTACTTTCCTTTAGTTTACTTTAATTTAGGATATGTTAGGTTAGGTTAGGTTAGGTTAGGTTTGTTTAGTTTAGTTTAGGTTAGGTTAGGTTAGGTTACGTTAGGTTAGGTTAGGTTAGGTTAAGTTAGGTTAGTTTAGAATAGTTTAGTTTAGTATAATTTAGTTTATAGTTTAGTTTAGTTTAGTTTATAGTTTAATTTACTTCAGTTTAGTTTAATTTACATTAGTTTAGTTTAATTTAGATTATATTAGTTTACGTTAGGTGAAGTTAGGTAAGTTTAATTTAGTTTAGTTTAGTTTAGTTAAGTTTAGTTTATAGTTTAGTTTATAGTTTGGTTTGCAGTTTAGTTTAGTTTAGTTAAGGTTATGTTATGTTAGGTTCGTTTAGTTTAATTTAGTTTAGATTAGGTTAGGTTATATTAGGTTAGGTTAGGGTAGTTTAGTTTAGTTTAGCTGAATTTAGTTTAGTTTAGTTCAGTTTAGGTTACGTTAGGTTAGGTTAGTTTAGTTTAGGTTAGGTTAGGTTAGGTTAGGTTAATTTAGTTTAGTTAAGTTTATTTTAGTTTAGTCTAGTTCATAGTTCAGTTTAGATTAGTTTTGTTTAATTTAGTTTAGTTTATAGTTTAGTTCAGTTTAGGTTAGTTTAGTTGAGTTTAGTTTAGTTTAGTTTAGGTTAGGTTAGGTTAGGTTAGTTTAGTTTAGTTTGGGTTGGGTTATGTTAGATTAGGTTAGGTTAGGTTATTTTGGTTTAGTTTGGTCTAGTTAAATTTAGTTTAGTTATACTTTAGTTTAGTTTAGTTTAGTTTATAGTTTAGTTTAGTTTTGTTAACAGTTTAGTTTAGTTTAGTTTAGTTTATTTTGGGTAGGTTATGCTAGGTTAGGTTAGGTTAGTTTAGTTTAGTTTAGGATAGGTTAGGTTAGGTTAGGTTAGTTTAGTTTAGTTGAGTTTAGTTTAGTTTAGGTTCGCTTAAGTAAGGTTAGGTTAGGTTAGGTTAGTATAGTTTAGTCTAGTTCATGTTAGGTTAGGTTAGTTTAGTTTAGTGTAGTTTTGTTTATAGTTTAGTTTAGTTTAGTTTATAGTTTAGTTTACAGTTTAGTTTATAGTTTAGTTTACAGTTTAGTTTATTTTATTATATAGTTTAATTTAGTTTAGTTTAGTTTAATTAGGATTAGTTTAATTTAGGTTAATTTAGTTTAGTTTAGTTTAGGTTAGGTTAGGTTAGGTTAAGTTAGTTCAGTTTTGTTTAGTTTAGTTTAGTTTAGGTTAGGTTAGAGTAGTTTAGTTTAGTTTAATTTAGGTTAGATTAGGTTAGGTTAGTGTAGTTTAGTTTAGTTTAGTTTAGTTGAATTTAGTTTAGTTTAGTTTAGTTTAGGGTAGGTTAGGTTGGTTTAGTTTAGTATATGTTAGGTTCAGTTAGTTTAGGTTAGTTTAGTTTAGTTTATAGTTTAGTTTAGTTAGTTTATTGTTTAGTTTATATTTTAGTTTATATTTTAGTTTATAGTTTAGTTTAGTTTAGCGCAGTTTAGTTTGGTTTAGTTTTGTTTAGTTGAGTTTTGTTTAGTTTCGTTTAGGTTAGGTTATGTTAGATTAGGTTAGGTTAGGTAAGATAAGCTTAGTTTAGTGTATTTAGGTTAGGTTAGGTTAGGTTAGTTAAGATTAGTTTAGTTTGGTTTAGTTATGTTTAGTTTAGTTTATAATTTAGTTCAGTTTAGTTTATAGCTTAGTTGATAGTTTAGTTTAGTTTACAGTTTAGTTTATCGTTTGGTTTGTAGTTTAGTTTATAGTTTAGTTTAGTTTAGTGCAGTTTATTTTGGTTAGTTTAGTATAGTTTCGTTTACGTTCGGTTATGTTATATTAGATTAGGTTGGGTTAGCTTACTTTAGTTTAGTTTAGTTTAGGTTAAGATATGTTAGGTTCGTTTAGTTTCATTTAGTTTAGATTAGGTTAGGTTAGGTTAGGGTAGTTTAGTTTAGCATAGTTGAATTTAGTTTAGTTTAGTTCAGGTTAGGTTACGTTAGGTTACTTTAGTTTAGTTTAGGTTAGGTTAGGTTAGTTTAGTTTAATTAAGTCTATTTTAGTTTAGTTTAGTATATAGTTCAGTTTAATTTAGTTTTGTTTCATTTAGTTTAGTTTATAGTTTAGTTCAGTTTAGGTTAGTTTAGTTGAGTTTAGTTTAGTTTAGTTTAGTTTACTTTAGTTTAGGTTAGGTTAGTTTAGTTCAGTTGAGTCTAGTTTAGTTTTGGAAAGGTTAAGTAAGGTTAGGTTAGGTTAGGTTAGGTTAGTTTAGTTTAGTCTAGTTTATGTTAGGTTAGGTTAGTTTAGTTTAGTTTAGTTTTGTTTAATTTAGGTTAATTTAGTTTAGTTTAGTTTAGTTTAGTTTAATTTAGGTTAATTTAGTTTAGTTTAGTTTAGTTTAGGTTAAGTTAGTTTAGGTTACGTTAGTTTAGGTTAGGTTAAGTTAGTTCAGTTTAGTATAGTTTAGTTTAGTTTAAAATATAGTATCTTTAGTTTATAGTTATGTTCATAGCTTTGTTTAGTTTAGTTTAGTTAGGTTAGAGTAGTTTAGTTAATTTAGTTTAGGTTAGATTAGGTTAGGTTAGTGTTGTTTAGTTTAGTTTAGTTTAGTTGAATTTAGTTTAGTTTAGTTTAGTTTAGGGTAGGTTAGGTTGGTTTAGTTTAGTATAGTTTAGGTTCAGTTAGGTTAGGTTAGTTTAGTTTAGTTTAGTTTATAGTTTAGTTTAGTTTAGTTTATAGTTTAGTTTAGTTTATAGTTTAGTTTAATTTATAGTTTAGTTCATAGCTTTGTTTAGTTTAGTTTAGTTAGGTTAGAGTAGTTTAGTTTAGTATTTTAGTTTAGGTTAGATTAGGTTAGGTTAGTGTTGTTTAGTTTAGTTTAGTTTAGTTGAATTTAGTTTAGTTTAGTTTAGTTTAGGGTAGGTTAGGTTGGTTTAGTTTAGTATAGTTTAGGTTCAGTTAGGTTAGGTTAGTTTAATTTAGTTTAGTTTATAGTTTGATTTAGTTTATTTTAGTTTAGTTTAGTTTAGTTTCCTTTAGCTTAGGTTATGTTACGTTAGGTTAGCTTAGGTTAGCTTACTTTACTCTAGTTTAGTTTAGGTTAGGTTAGGTTAGAATAGGTTAGTTAAGTTTAGTTTAGTTTAGTTTAGTTAGGTTTAGTTTAGTTTATAGTTTAGTTGAGTTTAGTTTATAGTTTAGTTTAGTTTAGTTTAATTTAGTTTAGCTTTCTTTTTTCGGTTAGAGTACTTTAGTTTAGGGTATGTTATGTTAGGTTAGCTTGGTTAGTTTAGTTTAGTTTACGTTAGGTTAGGTTACCTTAGGTTAGGTTAGGTTAGGTTAGGTTAGGTTAAGTTAGGTTAGTTTAGAATAATTTAGTTTAGTGTAATTTAGTTTATAGTTTAGTTTAGTGTAGTTTATAGTTTAATTTAGTTTAGTTTAGTTTAATTTAGTTTAGTTTATTTTAGTTTAGTTTAGGTTAGGTTAGGTAAGTTTAATTTAGTTTAGTTTAGTTTAGTTAAGTTTATTTTATAATTTAGTTTATAGTTTAGTTTGTAGATTTATTTTAGTTTAGTTTAGTTTAGGTTAAGTTATGTTAGGTTCGTTTAGTTTAATTTAGTTTAGATTAGGTTAGGTTAGGTTAGGTTAGGTTAGGGTAGTTCAGTTTAGTTTAGTTGAATTTAGTTTAGTTTAGTTCAGTTTAGGTTAGGTTAGGTTAGTTTAGTTTAGTTAAGTTTAGTTTATAGTTCAGTTTAGTTTAGTTTTGTTTAATTTAGTTTAGTTTATAGTTTAGTTGAGTTTAGGTTAGTTTAGTTGAGTTTAGTTTAGTTTAGTTTAGGTTAGGTTAGGTTAGGTATTTTAGTTTACTTTAGGTTGGGTTATGTTATATTAGGTTAGGTTAGGTTAGTTTGGTTTAGTTTAGTCTAGTTAAGTTTAGTTTAGTTATACTTTAGTATAGTTTAGTTTAGTTTAGTTTATAGTTTAATTTGTAGTATAGTTTAGTTAATTTAATTTAATTTAGTTTAGCTAAGTTTAGTTTAGTTTAGTTTAGTTTTGGGTAGGTTATGTTAGGTTAGGTTAGGTTAGTTTAGATTTGTTTAGGTTAGGTTAGGTTAGGTTAGGATAGTTTAGTTTAGTTTAGTTTAGTTTTGCTTAGGTTAAGTAAGGTTTGGTTAGGTTAGGTTAGGTTAGGTTAGTTTACTTTGCTTTAGTTTATGTTAGGTTAGGTTAGTTTAGTTTAGTTTAGTTTTGTTTATAGTTTAGTTTAGTTTAGTTTATAGTTTAGTTTATAGTTTAGTTTAGTTTAATATATAGTTTAATTTAGTTTAGTTTAGTTTAGTTTAATTTAGATTAATTTTTTTTAGTTTAGTTTAGTTTAGGTTAGGTTAGGTTAGGTTAGTTTAGTTTAGTATAGTTTAGTTTAGTTTAAAATATAGTATCTTTAGTTTATAGTTTAGTTCATAGTTTTTTTAGTTTAGTTTAGTTTAGGTTAGGTTAGAGTAGTTTAGTTTAGTTTAGTTTAGTTTAATTTAGATTAGGTTAGGTTAGGTTAGTGTAGTTTAGTTTAGTTTAGTTGAATTTAATTTAGTTTAGCATAGTTTAGTTTAGGTTCGGTTAGGTTAGATAATTTAGTATAGCTTAGGTTAAGTTAGGTTAGGTTAGTTTAGTTTAGGTTAGGTTAGGTTAATTTAGTTTAGTATAGTTTGGTTTATTTTAGTTTAGTTTGTAGTTTAGTTTAGTTTGGTTTATAGTTTAGTTTACAGTTTTGTTTAGTTTAGTTTAGTTTGGGTTAGGTTAGGTTACGTTAGTTTAGTTGTGTTTATAGTTTAGTTTAGTTTAGTTTACAGTTTAGTTTATCCTTTAGTTTATAGTTTAGTTTATAGTTTAGTTTAATTTACTTTAGTTTAGTTTGGTTTAGTTTAGTTTTGTTTAGTTTCGTTTAGGTTAGGTTAGTTAGATTAGGTTAGGTTAGATTAGCTTAGTTTAGGTTAGGTTAGGTTAGGTTAGGTTAGTTTTTTTTATTTGAGTTTAATTTAGTTTAGTTTAGTTTATAGTTTAGTTTGGTTTAGTTTAGTTTATAGTTTAATTTATAGTTTAGTTTAGTTTAGTTTATAGCTTAGTTTACAGTTTAGTTTAGTTTAGTTTAGTATAGTATAGTTTAGTTTCGTTTAGTTTAGTTTAGTTTAGTTTAGGTTAGAATAGGTTAGGTTAGTTAAGTTTAGTTTAGTTTAGGTTAGGTTAGGTTAGGTTAAATTAGGTTAGATTAATTTTAATTAGTTTAGTTTATTTCAGTTTATAGTTTAGTTTGCTTTAGTTTATAGTTTAATTTAGTTTACTTTAGGTTATTTTAATTTGGTTTAGTTTAGTTTAGTTTAGTTTAGATTAGGTTAGGTAAGTTTAGTTTAGTATAGGTTAGGTTAGGTAAGTTTAATTCAGTTTAATTTAGTTTAGTTTATAGTTTAATTTATGGATTTGTTTATAGTTAATTAAGTATAGTTTAGTTTAATTTATAGTTTTGTTTATAGTTAATTAAGTCTAGTTTAGTTTAGTTTAGTTTAGTTTAGGTTCAATTATGTTAGGTTAGTTTAGTTTAGTTTAGTTTAAGTTAGGTTAGGTTGGGTTAGGTTAGTGTAGTTTAATTTAGTTTATTTGAATTTAGTTTAGTTTAGTTTAGTTTAGGTTACGTTAGGTTAGTTTAGCTTAGTTTAGTTTAGTTTAGTTTAGGTGAGGTTAGGTTAGGTTAGTTTAGTTCTGGTTAGTTTATTTTAGTTTATAGTTTAGTTTAGTTTAGTTTATAGTTTAGTTTATAGTTTAGTTTAGTGTAGTTTAGTTTTGTTTAGGTTAGGTTAGGTTAGGTTAGTTTAGTTTAGTTGAGGTTAGGTTATGTTAGATTAGGTTAGGTTAGGTTAGTTTCTTTTACTTTAGTCTAGTTAAGTGTAGTTAAGTTTATACTTTAGTTTAGTTTAGTTTATTTCATAGTTTAGTTTAGTTTTGTTTATAGTTTAGTTTTCAGTTTAGTATAGTTTAGTTTAATTAAATTTAGTTTAGGTTAAGTAAGATTAGGTTAGGTTAGATTAGTTTAGTGTAGTTTATGCTAGGTTAGGTTAGCCTAGTTTAGTTTAGTTTTGTTTATAGTTTAGATTAGTTAGGTTTAATTTAGTTTATAGTTTAGTTTAGTTTAGTTTATAATTCAGTTTATAGTTAAGTTTAGATTATAGTTTACTTTATACTTTAGTTTAGTTTAGTTTTTTGTAATTTAGTTTAGCTTTCTTTAGTTTCGTTTAGTTTACTTTAGTTTAGGGTATGTTTAAGTTAGGTTAGGTTAGGTTAGTTTAGTTTAGGTTAGGTTAGGTTAGGTTACCTTATGTTAGGTTAGGTTAGGTTAGGTTAAGTTAAGTTAAGTTAGGTTAGTTTAGAATAATTAATTTAGTATAATTTAGTTTATAGTTTAGTTTAATTTAGTTTATAGTTTAATTTAGTTTAGTTTAGTTTATTTTATTTTAGTTTAGTTTAGGTTAGGTTAGGTAAGTTTAATTTAGTTTAGTTTAGTTTAGTTAAGTTTACTTTATAGTTTAGTTTATAGTTTAGTTTGTAGTTTAGTTTAGTTTAGTTTAGTTTAGGTTAAGTTATGTTAGGTTCGTTTAGTTTAGTTTAGATTAGGTTAGGTTAGGTTAGGTTAGTTTAGTTGAGTTTAGTTTAGTTTAGGTTAGCTTAAGTAAGGTTAGGTTAGGTTAGGTTAGTATAGTTTAGTCTAGTTCATGTTAGGTTAGGTTAGTTTAGTTTAGTGTAGTTTTGTTTATAGTTTAGTTTAGTTTAGTTTATAGTTTAGTTTACAGTTTAGTTTATAGTTTAGTTTACAGTTTAGTTTATTTTATTATATAGTTTAATTTAGTTTAGTTTAGTTTAATTAGGATTAGTTTAATTTAGGTTAATTTAGTTTAGTTTAGTTTAGGTTAGGTTAGGTTAGGTTAGGTTAAGTTAGTTCAGTTTTGTATAGTTTAGTTTAGTTTAGGTTAGGTTAGAGTAGTTTAGTTTAGTTTAATTTAGGTTAGATTAGGTTAGGTTAGTGTAGTTTAGTTTAGTTTAGTTTAGTTGAATTTAGTTTAGTTTAGTTTAGTTTAGGGTAGGTTAGGTTGGTTTAGTTTAGTATATGTTAGGTTCAGTTAGTTTAGGTTAGTTTAGTTTAGTTTATAGTTTAGTTTAGTTTAGTTTATTGTTTAGTTTATATTTTAGTTTATATTTTAGTTTATAGTTTAGTTTAGTTTAGCGCAGTTTAGTTTGGTTTAGTTTTGTTTAGTTGAATTTTGTTTAGTTTCGTTTAGGTTAGGTTATGTTAGATTAGGTTAGGTTAGGTAAGATAAGCTTAGTTTAGTGTATTTAGGTTAGGTTAGGTTAGTTAAGATTAGTTTAGTTTGGTTTAGTTATGTTTAGTTTAGTTTATAATTTAGTTCAGTTTAGTTTATAGCTTAGTTGATAGTTTAGTTTAGTTTACAGTTTAGTTTATCGTTTGGTTTGTAGTTTAGTTTATAGTTTAGTTTAGTTTAGTGCAGTTTATTTTGGTTAGTTTAGTATAGTTTCGTTTACGTTCGGTTATGTTATATTAGATTAGGTTGGGTTAGCTTACTTTAGTTTAGTTTAGTTTAGGTTAAGATATGTTAGGTTCGTTTAGTTTCATTTAGTTTAGATTAGGTTAGGTTAGGTTAGGTTAGGGTAGTTTAGTTTAGCATAGTTGAATTTAGTTTAGTTTACTTCAGGTTAGGTTACGTTAGGTTACTTTAGTTTAGTTTAGGTTAGGTTAGGTTAGGTTAGTTTAGTTTAATTAAGTTTATTTTAGTTTAGTTTAGTATATAGTTCAGTTTAATTTAGTTTTGTTTCATTTAGTTTAGTTTATAGTTTAGTTCAGTTTAGGTTAGTTTAGTTGAGTTTAGTTTAGTTTAGTTTAGTTTACTTTAGTTTAGGTTAGGTTAGTTTAGTTCAGTTGAGTTTAGTTTAGTTTTGGAAAGGTTAAGTAAGGTTAGGTTAGGTTAGGTTAGGTTAGTTTAGTTTAGTCTAGTTTATGTTAGGTTAGGTTAGTTTAGTTTAGTTTAGTTTTGTTTAATTTGGGTTAATTTAGTTTAGTTTAGTTTAGTTTAGTTTAATTTAGGTTAATTTAGTTTAGTTTAGTTTAGTTTAGGTTAAGTTAGTTTAGGTTACGTTAGTTTAGGTTAGGTTAAGTTAGTTCAGTTTAGTATAGTTTAGTTTAGTTTAAAATATAGTATCTTTAGTTTATAGTTTAGTTCATAGCTTTGTTTAGTTTAGTTTAGTTAGGTTAGAGTAGTTTAGATAATTTAGTTTAGGTTAGATTAGGTTAGGTTAGTGTTGTTTAGTTAATTTAGTTGAATTTAGTTTAGTTTAGTTTAGTTTAGGGTAGGTTAGGTTATTTTAGTTTAGTATAGTTTAGGTTCAGTTAGGTTAGGTAGTTTAGTTTAGTTTAGTTTATAGTTTAGTTTAGTTTAGTTTATAGTTTAGTTTAGTTTATAGTTTAGTTTAATTTATAGTTTAGTTCATAGCTTTGTTTAGTTTAGTTTAGTTAGATTAGAGTATTTTAGTTTAGTTTAGTTTAGTTTAGGTTAGATTAGGTTACGTTAGTGTTGTTTAGTTTAGTTTAGTTTAGTTGAATTTAGTTTAGTTTAGTTTAGTTTAGGGTAGGTTAGGTTGGTTTAGTTTAGTATAGTTTAGGTTCAGTTAGGTTAGGTTAGTTTAGTTTAGTTTAGTTTATAGTTTGGTTTAGTTTATTTTAGTTTAGTTTAGTTTAGTTTCCTTTAGCTTAGGTTATGTTACGTTAGGTTAGCTTAGGTTAGCTTACTTTACTCTAGTTTAGTTTAGGTTAGGTTAGGTTAGAATAGGTTAGTTAAGTTTAGTTTAGATTAGTTTAGTTAGGTTTAGTTTAGTTTATAGTTTAGTTGAGTTTAGTTTATAGTTTAGTTGAGTTTAGTTTATAGTTTAGTTTAGTTTAGTTTAATTTAGTTTAGCTTTCTTTTTTCGGTTAGAGTACTTTAGTTTAGAGTATGTTATGTTAGGTTAGCTTGGTTAGTTTAGTTTAGTTTACGTTAGGTTAGGTTACCTTAGGTTAGGTTAGGTTAGGTTAAGTTAGGTTGGTTTAGAATAATTTAGTTTAGTGTAATTTAGTTTATAGTTTAGTTTAGTGTAGTTTATAGTTTAATTTAGTTTAGTTTAGTTTAATTTAGTTTAGTTTATTTTAGTTTGGGTTAGGTTAGGTTAGGTATGTTTAATTTAGTTTAGTTTAGTTTAGTTAAGTTTATTTTATAGTTTAGTTTATAGTTTAGTTTGTAGATTTATTTTAGTTTAGTTTAGTTTAGGTTAAGTTATGTTAAGTTCGTTTAGTTTAATTTAGTTTAGATTACGTTAGGTTAGGTTAGGTTAGGGTAGTTCAGTTTAGTTTAGTTGAATTTAGTTTAGTTTAGTTCAGTTTAGGTTAGTTTAGTTTAGGTTAGGTTAGGTTAGGTATTTTAGTTTACTTTAGGTTGGGTTATGTTATATTAGGTTAGGTTAGGTTAGTTTGGTTTAGTTTAGTCTAGTTAAGTTTAGTTTAGTTATACTTTAGTATAGTTTAGTTTAGTTTAGTTTATAGTTTAATTTGTAGTATAGTTTAGTTAATTTAATTTAATTTAGTTTAGCTAAGTTTAGTTTAGTTTAGTTTAGTTTTGGGTAGGTTATGTAAGGTTAGCTTAGGTTAGTTTAGATTTGTTTAGGTTAGGTTAGGTTAGGTTAGGATAGTTTAGTTTAGTTTAGTTTAGTTTTGCTTAGGTTAAGTAAGGTTTGGTTAGGTTAGGTTAGTTTAGGTTAGTTTACTTTGCTTTAGTTTATGTTAGGTTAGGTTAGTTTAGTTTAGTTTAGTTTTGTTTATAGTTTAGTTTAGTTTAGTTTAGTTTAGTTTATAGTTTAGTTTATAGTTTAGTTTAGTTTAATATATAGTTTAATTTAGTATAGTTTAGTTTAGTTTAATTTAGATTAATTTTTTTTAGTTTAGTTTAGTTTAGGTTAGGTTAGGTTAGGTTAGTTTAGTTTAGTATAGTTTAGTTTAGTTTAAAATATAGTATCTTTATTTTATAGTTTAGTTCATAGTTTTTTTAGTTTAGTTTAGTTTAGTTTAGGTTAGGTTAGAGTAGTTTAGTTTAGTTTAGTTTAGTTTAATTTAGATTAGGTTAGGTTAGTGTAGTTTAGTTTAGTTTAGTTGAATTTAATTTAGTTTAGCATAGTTTAGTTTAGGTTCGGTTAGGTTAGATAATTTAGTATAGCTTAGGTTAAGTTAGGTTAGGTTAGTTTAGTTTAGGTTAGGTTAGGTTAATTTAGTTTAGTATAGTTTGGTTTATTTTAGTTTAGTTTGTAGTTTAGTTTAGTTTGGTTTATAGTTTAGTTTACAGTTTTGTTTAGTTTAGTTTAGTTTGGGTTAGGTTAGGTTACGTTAGTTTAGTTGTGTTTATAGTTTAGTTTAGTTTAGTTTACAGTTTAGTTTATCCTTTAGTTTATAGTTTAGTTTATAGTTTAGTTTAATTTACTTTAGTTTAGTTTGGTTTAGTTTAGTTTTGTTTAGTTTCGTTTAGGTTAGGTTAGTTAGATTAGGTTAGGTTAGATTAGCTTAGTTTAGGTTAGGATAGGTTAGGTTAGGTTAGTTTTTTTTATTTGAGTTTAATTTAGTTTAGTTTGGTTTAGTTTAGTTTATAGTTTAATTTATAGTTTAGTTTTGTTTAGTTTATAGCTTAGTTTACAGTTTAGTTTAGTTTAGTTTAGTATAGTATAGTTTAGTTTCGTTTAGTTTAGTTTAGTTTAGTTTAAGTTAGGTTAGGTTAGGTTAAATTAGGTTAGATTAATTTAGATTAGTTTAGTTTATTTCAGTTTATAGTTTAGTTTACTTTAGTTTATAGTTTAATTTAGTTTACTTTAGGTTATTTTAATTTGGTTTAGTTTAGTTTAGTTTAGATTAGGTTAGGTTAGTTTAGTTTAGTATAGGTTAGGTTAGGTAAGTTTAATTCAGTTTAATTTAGTTTAGTTTATAGTTTAATTTATGGATTTGTTTATAATTAATTAAGTCTAGTTTAGTTTAATTTAGTTTATAGTTTAATTTATAGTTTTGTTTATAGTTAATTAAGTCTAGTTTAGTTTAGTTTAGTTTAGTTTAGGTTCAATTATGTTAGGTTAGTTTAGTTTAGTTTAGTTTAAGTTAGGTTAGGTTGGGTTAGGTTAGTGTAGTTTAATTTAGTTTATTTGAATTTAGTTTAGTTTAGTTTAGTTTAGGTTACGTTAGGTTAGTTTAGCTTAGTTTAGTTTAGTTTAGTTTAGGTGAGGTTAGGTTAGGTTAGTTTATTTCTGGTTAGTTTATTTTAGTTTATAGTTTAGTTTAGTTTAGTTTATAGTTTAGTTTATAGTTTAGTTTAGTGTAGTTTAGTTTTGTTTAGGTTAGGTTAGGTTAGGTTAGTTTAGTTTAGTTTAGGTTAGGTTATGTTAGATTAGGTTAGGTTAGGTTAGTTTCTTTTACTTTAGTCTAGTTAAGTGTAGTTAAGTTTATACTTTAGTTTAGTTTAGTTTATTTCATAGTTTAGTTTAGTTTTGTTTATAGTTTAGTTTTCAGTTTAGTATAGTTTAGTTTAATTAAATTTAGTTTAGGTTAAGTAAGATTAGGTTAGGTTAGATTAGTTTAGTGTGGTTTATGCTAGGTTAGGTTAGCTTAGTTTAGTTTAGTTTTGTTTATAGTTTAGATTAGTTAGGTTTAATTTAGTTTATAGTTTAGTTTAGTTTAGTTTATAATTCAGTTTATAGTTTAGTTTAGATTATAGTTTACTTTATACTTTAGTTTAGTTTAGTTTTTTGTAATTTAGTTTAGCTTTCTTTAGTTTCGTTTAGTTTACTTTAGTTTAGGGTATGTTTAAGTTAGGTTAGGTTAGGTTAGTTTAGTTTAGGTTAGGTTAGGTTAGGTTACCTTATGTTAGGTTAATTTAGGTTAGGTTAAGTTAAGTTAAGTTAGGTTAGTTTAGAATAATTAATTTAGTATAATTTAGTTTATAGTTTAGTTTATTTTAGTTTATAGTTTAATTTAGTTTAGTTTAGTTTATTTTAGTTTAGTTTAGTTTAGGTTAGGTTAGGTAAGTTTAATTTAGTTTAGTTTAGTTTAGTTAAGTTTACTTTATAGTTTAGTTTATAGTTTAGTTTGTAGTTTAGTTTAGTTTAGTTTAGTTTAGGTTAAGTTATGTTAGGTTCGTTTAGTTTAGTTTAGATTAGGTTAGGTTAGGTTAGGTTAGGGTAGTTTACTTTAGTTTAGTTGAATTTAGTTTAGTTTAGTTCAGTTTATGTTAGATTAGGTTAGGTAACTTTATTTTAGTTTAGGTTAGGTTATGTTAGATTACGTTACATTAGGTTAGTTTGGTTAAGTTTAGTTTAGTTAAGTTTAGAATATTTTATACTTTAGTTTAGTTTGGTTTAGTTAATAGTGGAGTTAAATTTAGTTTATACTTTAGTTTATAGTTTAGTATAGTTTAGTTTAGTTTAATTTAGATTACGTTAGGTTAGGTTAGGTTAGTTTAGTTTAGTATAGTTTAGTTTATTTTAAAATATAGTATCTTTAGTTTATAGTTTAGTTCATAATTTTCTTTAGATTAGTTTAGTTTTGGTTAGGTTAGAGTACTTTAGTTTAGTTTAGTTTAGTTTAGTTTAGGTTATATTAGGTTAGGTTAGTGTAGTTTAGTTTAATTTAATTTACTTAAATTTAATTTAGTTTAGTTTAGTTTAGTTTAGGTTAGGTTAGCTTTGTTTAGGTTAGATTAGGTTAGGTTAGTGTAGTTTAGTTTAGTTTAGTTTATAGTTTAGTTTAATTTAGTGTAGTTTAGTTTGGTTAAGTTTTGTTTAGTTTAGTTTAGTTCAGTATCGTTTACGTTAGGTTACGTTAGATTATGTTAGGTTACGTTAGCTTAGTTTAGTTTAGTTTAGTTTCGGTTAGGTAAGGTTAGGTTAGGTTAGTTAAGTTTAGTTTAGTTTATAGTTTAGTTCAGTTTAGTTTATAGCTTAGTTTATAGCTTAGTTTAGTTCATAGTTTAATTTATATTTAAGTTTTGTTTAGTTTAATTTAGTTTAGGTGAGTTTCGTTTAGTTTAGTTTATTTTAGGGTAGCTTACGTTAGGTTAGGTTAGGTTAGTATAGTTTATAGTTTAATTTATAGTTTAATTTTGTTTATAGTTTAGTTTAGTTTAGTTTATAATAGTTTAGTTTAGTTTAGTTTAGGTTAGGATAGATGAGTTTAGTTTAGTTTAGGTTAGGTTAGGCTCGGTTAAATTATGTTAGGTTAGTTTATATTAGTTTAGTATAGTTTAGTTTATAGTTTAGTTTACTTTAGTTTATTATTTAATTTAGTTTAGTTTAGTTTATAGTTTAGTTTATAGTTTAGTTTGATTTAGTTTAGTTTAATTTAGTTTATCTTAGATAAGTTTAGTTTAGTTAAGTTTATAGTTCAAATTATAGTTTAGTTTTGTTAGATTA
Organism: Metallyticus violacea; assembly: GCA_030762175.1. Taxonomy (NCBI): domain Eukaryota; kingdom Metazoa; phylum Arthropoda; class Insecta; order Mantodea; family Metallyticidae; genus Metallyticus; species Metallyticus violacea. The sequence continues at coordinate 95,925,894 of CM060835.1, read as the reverse complement.
CGTTAGATTATGTTAGGTTACGTTAGCTTAGTTTAGTTTAGTTTAGTTTATAGTTTAGTTTAATTTAGTTTATAGTTTAGTTTATAGTTTAGTTTATAGTTTAGTTTAGATTAGTGTAGTTTAGTTTGGTTTAATTTATTTTAGTTTAGTTTAGTTTAGTTTCGTTTAGCTTAGGTTATGTTATATTAGGTTAGCTTAGGTTAGCTTAGTTTACCCTGGTTTAGCTTAGGTTAGGTAAGGTTAGAATAGGTTAGTTAAGTTTAGTTTAGTTTAGTTTAGTTTAGTTTATAGTTTAGTTGAGATTATAGTTTAATTTATAGTTTAGTTTAGTTTAGTTTAATTTAGTTTAACTTTCTTTACTTTCCTTTAGTTTACTTTAATTTAGGATATGTTAGGTTAGGTTAGGTTAGGTTAGGTTTGTTTAGTTTAGTTTAGGTTAGGTTAGGTTAGGTTACGTTAGGTTAGGTTAGGTTAGGTTAAGTTAGGTTAGTTTAGAATAGTTTAGTTTAGTATAATTTAGTTTATAGTTTAGTTTAGTTTAGTTTATAGTTTAATTTACTTCAGTTTAGTTTAATTTACATTAGTTTAGTTTAATTTAGATTATATTAGTTTACGTTAGGTGAAGTTAGGTAAGTTTAATTTAGTTTAGTTTAGTTTAGTTAAGTTTAGTTTATAGTTTAGTTTATAGTTTGGTTTGCAGTTTAGTTTAGTTTAGTTAAGGTTATGTTATGTTAGGTTCGTTTAGTTTAATTTAGTTTAGATTAGGTTAGGTTATATTAGGTTAGGTTAGGGTAGTTTAGTTTAGTTTAGCTGAATTTAGTTTAGTTTAGTTCAGTTTAGGTTACGTTAGGTTAGGTTAGTTTAGTTTAGGTTAGGTTAGGTTAGGTTAGGTTAATTTAGTTTAGTTAAGTTTATTTTAGTTTAGTCTAGTTCATAGTTCAGTTTAGATTAGTTTTGTTTAATTTAGTTTAGTTTATAGTTTAGTTCAGTTTAGGTTAGTTTAGTTGAGTTTAGTTTAGTTTAGTTTAGGTTAGGTTAGGTTAGGTTAGTTTAGTTTAGTTTGGGTTGGGTTATGTTAGATTAGGTTAGGTTAGGTTATTTTGGTTTAGTTTGGTCTAGTTAAATTTAGTTTAGTTATACTTTAGTTTAGTTTAGTTTAGTTTATAGTTTAGTTTAGTTTTGTTAACAGTTTAGTTTAGTTTAGTTTAGTTTATTTTGGGTAGGTTATGCTAGGTTAGGTTAGGTTAGTTTAGTTTAGTTTAGGATAGGTTAGGTTAGGTTAGGTTAGTTTAGTTTAGTTGAGTTTAGTTTAGTTTAGGTTCGCTTAAGTAAGGTTAGGTTAGGTTAGGTTAGTATAGTTTAGTCTAGTTCATGTTAGGTTAGGTTAGTTTAGTTTAGTGTAGTTTTGTTTATAGTTTAGTTTAGTTTAGTTTATAGTTTAGTTTACAGTTTAGTTTATAGTTTAGTTTACAGTTTAGTTTATTTTATTATATAGTTTAATTTAGTTTAGTTTAGTTTAATTAGGATTAGTTTAATTTAGGTTAATTTAGTTTAGTTTAGTTTAGGTTAGGTTAGGTTAGGTTAGGTTAAGTTAGTTCAGTTTTGTTTAGTTTAGTTTAGTTTAGGTTAGGTTAGAGTAGTTTAGTTTAGTTTAATTTAGGTTAGATTAGGTTAGGTTAGTGTAGTTTAGTTTAGTTTAGTTTAGTTGAATTTAGTTTAGTTTAGTTTAGTTTAGGGTAGGTTAGGTTGGTTTAGTTTAGTATATGTTAGGTTCAGTTAGTTTAGGTTAGTTTAGTTTAGTTTATAGTTTAGTTTAGTTAGTTTATTGTTTAGTTTATATTTTAGTTTATATTTTAGTTTATAGTTTAGTTTAGTTTAGCGCAGTTTAGTTTGGTTTAGTTTTGTTTAGTTGAGTTTTGTTTAGTTTCGTTTAGGTTAGGTTATGTTAGATTAGGTTAGGTTAGGTAAGATAAGCTTAGTTTAGTGTATTTAGGTTAGGTTAGGTTAGGTTAGTTAAGATTAGTTTAGTTTGGTTTAGTTATGTTTAGTTTAGTTTATAATTTAGTTCAGTTTAGTTTATAGCTTAGTTGATAGTTTAGTTTAGTTTACAGTTTAGTTTATCGTTTGGTTTGTAGTTTAGTTTATAGTTTAGTTTAGTTTAATGCAGTTTATTTTGGTTAGTTTAGTATAGTTTCGTTTACGTTCGGTTATGTTATATTAGATTAGGTTGGGTTAGCTTACTTTAGTTTAGTTTAGTTTAGGTTAAGATATGTTAGGTTCGTTTAGTTTCATTTAGTTTAGATTAGGTTAGGTTAGGTTAGGGTAGTTTAGTTTAGCATAGTTGAATTTAGTTTAGTTTAGTTCAGGTTAGGTTACGTTAGGTTACTTTAGTTTAGTTTAGGTTAGGTTAGGTTAGTTTAGTTTAATTAAGTCTATTTTAGTTTAGTTTAGTATATAGTTCAGTTTAATTTAGTTTTGTTTCATTTAGTTTAGTTTATAGTTTAGTTCAGTTTAGGTTAGTTTAGTTGAGTTTAGTTTAGTTTAGTTTAGTTTACTTTAGTTTAGGTTAGGTTAGTTTAGTTCAGTTGAGTCTAGTTTAGTTTTGGAAAGGTTAAGTAAGGTTAGGTTAGGTTAGGTTAGGTTAGTTTAGTTTAGTCTAGTTTATGTTAGGTTAGGTTAGTTTAGTTTAGTTTAGTTTTGTTTAATTTAGGTTAATTTAGTTTAGTTTAGTTTAGTTTAGTTTAATTTAGGTTAATTTAGTTTAGTTTAGTTTAGTTTAGGTTAAGTTAGTTTAGGTTACGTTAGTTTAGGTTAGGTTAAGTTAGTTCAGTTTAGTATAGTTTAGTTTAGTTTAAAATATAGTATCTTTAGTTTATAGTTATGTTCATAGCTTTGTTTAGTTTAGTTTAGTTAGGTTAGAGTAGTTTAGTTAATTTAGTTTAGGTTAGATTAGGTTAGGTTAGTGTTGTTTAGTTTAGTTTAGTTTAGTTGAATTTAGTTTAGTTTAGTTTAGTTTAGGGTAGGTTAGGTTGGTTTAGTTTAGTATAGTTTAGGTTCAGTTAGGTTAGGTTAGTTTAGTTTAGTTTAGTTTATAGTTTAGTTTAGTTTAGTTTATAGTTTAGTTTAGTTTATAGTTTGGTTTAATTTATAGTTTAGTTCATAGCTTTGTTTAGTTTAGTTTAGTTAGGTTAGAGTAGTTTAGTTTAGTATTTTAGTTTAGGTTAGATTAGGTTAGGTTAGTGTTGTTTAGTTTAGTTTAGTTTAGTTGAATTTAGTTTAGTTTAGTTTAGTTTAGGGTAGGTTAGGTTGGTTTAGTTTAGTATAGTTTAGGTTCAGTTAGGTTAGGTTAGTTTAATTTAGTTTAGTTTATAGTTTGATTTAGTTTATTTTAGTTTAGTTTAGTTTAGTTTCCTTTAGCTTAGGTTATGTTACGTTAGGTTAGCTTAGGTTAGCTTACTTTACTCTAGTTTAGTTTAGGTTAGGTTAGGTTAGAATAGGTTAGTTAAGTTTAGTTTAGTTTAGTTTAGTTAGGTTTAGTTTAGTTTATAGTTTAGTTGAGTTTAGTTTATAGTTTAGTTTAGTTTAGTTTAATTTAGTTTAGCTTTCTTTTTTCGGTTAGAGTACTTTAGTTTAGGGTATGTTATGTTAGGTTAGCTTGGTTAGTTTAGTTTAGTTTACGTTAGGTTAGGTTACCTTAGGTTAGGTTAGGTTAGGTTAGGTTAGGTTAAGTTAGGTTAGTTTAGAATAATTTAGTTTAGTGTAATTTAGTTTATAGTTTAGTTTAGTGTAGTTTATAGTTTAATTTAGTATAGTTTAGTTTAATTTAGTTTAGTTTATTTTAGTTTAGTTTAGGTTAGGTTAGGTAAGTTTAATTTAGTTTAGTTTAGTTTAGTTAAGTTTATTTTATAATTTAGTTTATAGTTTAGTTTGTAGATTTATTTTAGTTTAGTTTAGTTTAGGTTAAGTTATGTTAGGTTCGTTTAGTTTAATTTAGTTTAGATTAGGTTAGGTTAGGTTAGGTTAGGTTAGGGTAGTTCAGTTTAGTTTAGTTGAATTTAGTTTAGTTTAGTTCAGTTTAGGTTAGGTTAGGTTAGTTTAGTTTAGTTAAGTTTAGTTTATAGTTCAGTTTAGTTTAGTTTTGTTTAATTTAGTTTAGTTTATAGTTTAGTTGAGTTTAGGTTAGTTTAGTTGAGTTTAGTTTAGTTTAGTTTAGGTTAGGTTAGGTTAGGTATTTTAGTTTACTTTAGGTTGGGTTATGTTATATTAGGTTAGGTTAGGTTAGTTTGGTTTAGTTTAGTCTAGTTAAGTTTAGTTTAGTTTAGTTTAGTTTATAGTTTAATTTGTAGTATAGTTTAGTTAATTTAATTTAATTTAGTTTAGCTAAGTTTAGTTTAGTTTAGTTTAGTTTTGGGTAGGTTATGTTAGGTTAGGTTAGGTTAGTTTAGATTTGTTTAGGTTAGGTTAGGTTAGGTTAGGATAGTTTAGTTTAGTTTAGTTTAGTTTTGCTTAGGTTAAGTAAGGTTTGGTTAGGTTAGGTTAGGTTAGTTTACTTTGCTTTAGTTTATGTTAGGTTAGGTTAGTTTAGTTTAGTTTAGTTTTGTTTATAGTTTAGTTTAGTTTAGTTTATAGTTTAGTTTATAGTTTAGTTTAGTTTAATATATAGTTTAATTTAGTTTAGTTTAGTTTAGTTTAATTTAGATTAATTTTTTTTAGTTTAGTTTAGTTTAGGTTAGGTTAGGTTAGGTTAGTTTAGTTTAGTATAGTTTAGTTTAGTTTAAAATATAGTATCTTTAGTTTATAGTTTAGTTCATAGTTTTTTTAGTTTAGTTTAGTTTAGGTTAGGTTAGAGTAGTTTAGTTTAGTTTAGTTTAGTTTAATTTAGATTAGGTTAGGTTAGGTTAGTGTAGTTTAGTTTAGTTTAGTTGAATTTAATTTAGTTTAGCATAGTTTAGTTTAGGTTCGGTTAGGTTAGATAATTTAGTATAGCTTAGGTTAAGTTAGGTTAGGTTAGTTTAGTTTAGGTTAGGTTAGGTTAATTTAGTTTAGTATAGTTTGGTTTATTTTAGTTTAGTTTGTAGTTTAGTTTAGTTTGGTTTATAGTTTAGTTTACAGTTTTGTTTAGTTTAGTTTAGTTTGGGTTAGGTTAGGTTACGTTAGTTTAGTTAAGTTTAGTTTAGTTTAGTTTAGTTTAGTTTATAGTTTAGTTTAGATTATAGTTTAATTTATAGTTTAGTTTACTTTAGTTTAATTTAGTTTAACTTTCTTTACTTTCCTTTAGTTTACTTTAATTTAGGATATGTTAGGTTAGGTTAGGTTAGGTTAGGTTTGTTTAGTTTAGTTTAGGTTAGGTTAGGTTATGTTAGGTTAGGTTAGGTTAGGTTAAGTTAGGTTAGTTTAGAATAGTTTAGTTTAGTATAATTTAGTTTATAGTTTAGTTAATTTAGTTTATAGTTTAATTTACTTCAGTTTAGTTTAATTTACATTAGTGTAGTTTAATTTAGTTTATATTAGTTTACGTTAGGTGAAGTTAGGTAAGTTTAATTTAGTTTAGTTTAGTTTAGTTAAGTTTAGTTTATAGTTTAGTTTATAGTTTGGTTTGCAGTTTAGTTTAGTTTAGTTAAGGTTATGTTATGTTAGGTTCTTTAGTTTAATTTAGTTTAGATTAGGTTAGGTTATATTAGGTTAGGTTAGGGTAGTTTAGTTTAGTTTAGCTGAATTTAGTTTAGTTTAGTTCAGTTTAGGTTACGTTAGGTTAGGTTAGTTTAGTTTAGGTTAGGTTAGGTTAGGTTAGGTTAATTTAGTTTAGTTAAGTTTATTTTAGTTTAGTCTAGTTCATAGTTCAGTTTAGATTAGTTTTGTTTAATTTAGTTTAGTTTATAGTTTAGTTCAGTTTAGGTTAGTTTAGTTGAGTTTAGTTTAGTTTAGTTTAGGTTAGGTTAGGTTAGGTTAGTTTAGTTTAGTTTGGGTTGGGTTATGTTAGATTAGGTTAGGTTAGGTTATTTTGGTTTAGTTTGGTCTAGTTAAATTTAGTTTAGTTATACTTTAGTTTAGTTTAGTTTAGTTTATAGTTTAGTTTAGTTTTGTTAACAGTTTAGTTTAGTTTAGTTTAGTTTATTTTGGGTAGGTTATGCTAGGTTAGGTTAGGTTAGTTTAGTTTAGTTTAGGATAGGTTAGGTTAGGTTAGGTTAGTTTAGTTTAGTTGAGTTTAGTTTAGTTTAGGTTAGCTTAAGTAAGGTTAGGTTAGGTTAGGTTAGTATAGTTTAGTCTAGTTCATGTTAGGTTAGGTTAGTTTAGTTTAGTGTAGTTTTGTTTATAGTTTAGTTTAGTTTAGTTTATAGTTTAGTTTACAGTTTAGTTTATAGTTTAGTTTACAGTTTAGTTTATTTTATTATATAGTTTAATTTAGTTTAGTTTAGTTTAATTAGGATTAGTTTAATTTAGGTTAATTTAGTTTAGTTTAGTTTAGGTTAGGTTAGGTTAGGTTAGGTTAAGTTAGTTCAGTTTTGTATAGTTTAGTTTAGTTTAGGTTAGGTTAGAGTAGTTTAGTTTAGTTTAATTTAGGTTAGATTAGGTTAGGTTAGTGTAGTTTAGTTTAGTTTAGTTTAGTTGAATTTAGTTTAGTTTAGTTTAGTTTAGGGTAGGTTAGGTTGGTTTAGTTTAGTATATGTTAGGTTCAGTTAGTTTAGGTTAGTTTAGTTTAGTTTATAGTTTAGTTTAGTTTAGTTTATTGTTTAGTTTATATTTTAGTTTATATTTTAGTTTATAGTTTAGTTTAGTTTAGCGCAGTTTAGTTTGGTTTAGTTTTGTTTAGTTGAATTTTGTTTAGTTTCGTTTAGGTTAGGTTATGTTAGATTAGGTTAGGTTAGGTAAGATAAGCTTAGTTTAGTGTATTTAGGTTAGGTTAGGTTAGTTAAGATTAGTTTAGTTTGGTTTAGTTATGTTTAGTTTAGTTTATAATTTAGTTCAGTTTAGTTTATAGCTTAGTTGATAGTTTAGTTTAGTTTACAGTTTAGTTTATCGTTTGGTTTGTAGTTTAGTTTATAGTTTAGTTTAGTTTAGTGCAGTTTATTTTGGTTAGTTTAGTATAGTTTCGTTTACGTTCGGTAATGTTATATTAGATTAGGTTGGGTTAGCTTACTTTAGTTTAGTTTAGTTTAGGTTAAGATATGTTAGGTTCGTTTAGTTTCATTTAGTTTAGATTAGGTTAGGTTAGGTTAGGTTAGGGTAGTTTAGTTTAGCATAGTTGAATTTAGTTTAGTTTACTTCAGGTTAGGTTACGTTAGGTTACTTTAGTTTAGTTTAGGTTAGGTTAGGTTAGGTTAGTTTAGTTTAATTAAGTTTATTTTAGTTTAGTTTAGTATATAGTTCAGTTTAATTTAGTTTTGTTTCATTTAGTTTAGTTTATAGTTTAGTTCAGTTTAGGTTAGTTTAGTTGAGTTTAGTTTAGTTTAGTTTAGTTTACTTTAGTTTAGGTTAGGTTAGTTTAGTTCAGTTGAGTTTAGTTTAGTTTTGGAAAGGTTAAGTAAGGTTAGGTTAGGTTAGGTTAGGTTAGTTTAGTTTAGTCTAGTTTATGTTAGGTTAGGTTAGTTTAGTTTAGTTTAGTTTTGTTTAATTTGGGTTAATTTAGTTTAGTTTAGTTTAGTTTAGTTTAATTTAGGTTAATTTAGTTTAGTTTAGTTTAGGTTAAGTTAGTTTAGGTTACGTTAGTTTAGGTTAGGTTAAGTTAGTTCAGTTTAGTATAGTTTAGTTTAGTTTAAAATATAGTATCTTTAGTTTATAGTTTAGTTCATAGCTTTGTTTAGTTTAGTTTAGTTAGGTTAGAGTAGTTTAGATAATTTAGTTTAGGTTAGATTAGGTTAGGTTAGTGTTGTTTAGTTTAGTTTAGTTGAATTTAGTTTAGTTTAGTTTAGTTTAGGGTAGGTTAGGTTATTTTAGTTTAGTATAGTTTAGGTTCAGTTAGGTTAGGTAGTTTAGTTTAGTTTAGTTTATAGTTTAGTTTAGTTTAGTTTATAGTTTAGTTTAGTTTATAGTTTAGTTTAATTTATAGTTTAGTTCATAGCTTTGTTTAGTTTAGTTTAGTTAGATTAGAGTATTTTAGTTTAGTTTAGTTTAGTTTAGGTTAGATTAGGTTACGTTAGTGTTGTTTAGTTTAGTTTAGTTTAGTTGAATTTAGTTTAGTTTAGTTTAGTTTAGGGTAGGTTAGGTTGGTTTAGTTTAGTATAGTTTAGGTTCAGTTAGGTTAGGTTAGTTTAGTTTAGTTTAGTTTATAGTTTGGTTTAGTTTATTTTAGTTTAGTTTAGTTTAGTTTCCTTTAGCTTAGGTTATGTTACGTTAGGTTAGCTTAGGTTAGCTTACTTTACTCTAGTTTAGTTTAGGTTAGGTTAGGTTAGAATAGGTTAGTTAAGTTTAGTTTAGATTAGTTTAGTTAGGTTTAGTTTAGTTTATAGTTTAGTTGAGTTTAGTTTATAGTTTAGTTTAGTTTAGTTTAATTTAGTTTAGCTTTCTTTTTTCGGTTAGAGTACTTTAGTTTAGAGTATGTTATGTTAGGTTAGCTTGGTTAGTTTAGTTTAGTTTACGTTAGGTTAGGTTACCTTAGGTTAGGTTAGGTTAGGTTAAGTTAGGTTGGTTTAGAATAATTTAGTTTAGTGTAATTTAGTTTATAGTTTAGTTTAGTGTAGTTTATAGTTTAATTTAGTTTAGTTTAGTTTAATTTAGTTTAGTTTATTTTAGTTTGGGTTAGGTTAGGTTAGGTATGTTTAATTTAGTTTAGTTTAGTTTAGTTAAGTTTATTTTATAGTTTAGTTTATAGTTTAGTTTGTAGATTTATTTTAGTTTAGTTTAGTTTAGGTTAAGTTATGTTAAGTTCGTTTAGTTTAATTTAGTTTAGATTACGTTAGGTTAGGTTAGGTTAGGGTAGTTCAGTTTAGTTTAGTTGAATTTAGTTTAGTTTAGTTCAGTTTAGGTTAGTTTAGTTTAGGTTAGGTTAGGTTAGGTATTTTAGTTTACTTTAGGTTGGGTTATGTTATATTAGGTTAGGTTAGGTTAGTTTGGTTTAGTTTAGTCTAGTTAAGTTTAGTTTAGTTATACTTTAGTATAGTTTAGTTTAGTTTAGTTTATAGTTTAATTTGTAGTATAGTTTAGTTAATTTAATTTAATTTAGTTTAGCTAAGTTTAGTTTAGTTTAGTTTAGTTTTGGGTAGGTTATGTAAGGTTAGCTTAGGTTAGTTTAGATTTGTTTAGGTTAGGTTAGGTTAGGTTAGGATAGTTTAGTTTAGTTTAGTTTAGTTTTGCTTAGGTTAAGTAAGGTTTGGTTAGGTTAGGTTAGTTTAGGTTAGTTTACTTTGCTTTAGTTTATGTTAGGTTAGGTTAGTTTAGTTTAGTTTAGTTTTGTTTATAGTTTAGTTTAGTTTAGTTTAGTTTAGTTTATAGTTTAGTTTATAGTTTAGTTTAGTTTAATATATAGTTTAATTTAGTATAGTTTAGTTTAGTTTAATTTAGATTAATTTTTTTTAGTTTAGTTTAGTTTAGGTTAGGTTAGGTTAGGTTAGTTTAGTTTAGTATAGTTTAGTTTAGTTTAAAATATAGTATCTTTATTTTATAGTTTAGTTCATAGTTTTTTTAGTTTAGTTTAGTTTAGTTTAGGTTAGGTTAGAGTAGTTTAGTTTAGTTTAGTTTAGTTTAATTTAGATTAGGTTAGGTTAGTGTAGTTTAGTTTAGTTTAGTTGAATTTAATTTAGTTTAGCATAGTTTAGTTTAGGTTCGGTTAGGTTAGATAATTTAGTATAGCTTAGGTTAAGTTAGGTTAGGTTAGTTTAGTTTAGGTTAGGTTAGGTTAATTTAGTTTAGTATAGTTTGGTTTATTTTAGTTTAGTTTGTAGTTTAGTTTAGTTTGGTTTATAGTTTAGTTTACAGTTTTGTTTAGTTTAGTTTAGTTTGGGTTAGGTTAGGTTACGTTAGTTTAGTTGTGTTTATAGTTTAGTTTAGTTTAGTTTACAGTTTAGTTTATCCTTTAGTTTATAGTTTAGTTTATAGTTTAGTTTAATTTACTTTAGTTTAGTTTGGTTTAGTTTAGTTTTGTTTAGTTTCGTTTAGGTTAGGTTAGTTAGATTAGGTTAGGTTAGATTAGCTTAGTTTAGGTTAGGATAGGTTAGGTTAGGTTAGTTTTTTTTATTTGAGTTTAATTTAGTTTAGTTTGGTTTAGTTTAGTTTATAGTTTAATTTATAGTTTAGTTTTGTTTAGTTTATAGCTTAGTTTACAGTTTAGTTTAGTTTAGTTTAGTATAGTATAGTTTAGTTTCGTTTAGTTTAGTTTAGTTTAGTTTAAGTTAGGTTAGGTTAGGTTAAATTAGGTTAGATTAATTTAGATTAGTTTAGTTTATTTCAGTTTATAGTTTAGTTTACTTTAGTTTATAGTTTAATTTAGTTTACTTTAGGTTATTTTAATTTGGTTTAGTTTAGTTTAGTTTAGATTAGGTTAGGTTAGTTTAGTTTAGTATAGGTTAGGTTAGGTAAGTTTAATTCAGTTTAATTTAGTTTAGTTTATAGTTTAATTTATGGATTTGTTTATAATTAATTAAGTCTAGTTTAGTTTAATTTAGTTTATAGTTTAATTTATAGTTTTGTTTATAGTTAATTAAGTCTAGTTTAGTTTAGTTTAGTTTAGTTTAGGTTCAATTATGTTAGGTTAGTTTAGTTTAGTTTAGTTTAAGTTAGGTTAGGTTGGGTTAGGTTAGTGTAGTTTAATTTAGTTTATTTGAATTTAGTTTAGTTTAGTTTAGTTTAGGTTACGTTAGGTTAGTTTAGCTTAGTTTAGTTTAGTTTAGTTTAGGTGAGGTTAGGTTAGGTTAGTTTATTTCTGGTTAGTTTATTTTAGTTTATAGTTTAGTTTAGTTTAGTTTATAGTTTAGTTTATAGTTTAGTTTAGTGTAGTTTAGTTTTGTTTAGGTTAGGTTAGGTTAGGTTAGTTTAGTTTAGTTTAGGTTAGGTTATGTTAGATTAGGTTAGGTTAGGTTAGTTTCTTTTACTTTAGTCTAGTTAAGTGTAGTTAAGTTTATACTTTAGTTTAGTTTAGTTTATTTCATAGTTTAGTTTAGTTTTGTTTATAGTTTAGTTTTCAGTTTAGTATAGTTTAGTTTAATTAAATTTAGTTTAGGTTAAGTAAGATTAGGTTAGGTTAGATTAGTTTAGTGTGGTTTATGCTAGGTTAGGTTAGCTTAGTTTAGTTTAGTTTTGTTTATAGTTTAGATTAGTTAGGTTTAATTTAGTTTATAGTTTAGTTTAGTTTAGTTTATAATTCAGTTTATAGTTTAGTTTAGATTATAGTTTACTTTATACTTTAGTTTAGTTTAGTTTTTTGTAATTTAGTTTAGCTTTCTTTAGTTTCGTTTAGTTTACTTTAGTTTAGGGTATGTTTAAGTTAGGTTAGGTTAGGTTAGTTTAGTTTAGGTTAGGTTAGGTTAGGTTACCTTATGTTAGGTTAATTTAGGTTAGGTTAAGTTAAGTTAAGTTAGGTTAGTTTAGAATAATTAATTTAGTATAATTTAGTTTATAGTTTAGTTTATTTTAGTTTATAGTTTAATTTAGTTTAGTTTAGTTTATTTTAGTTTAGTTTAGTTTAGGTTAGGTTAGGTAAGTTTAATTTAGTTTAGTTTAGTTTAGTTAAGTTTACTTTATAGTTTAGTTTATAGTTTAGTTTGTAGTTTAGTTTAGTTTAGTTTAGTTTAGGTTAAGTTATGTTAGGTTCGTTTAGTTTAGTTTAGATTAGGTTAGGTTAGGTTAGGTTAGGGTAGTTTACTTTAGTTTAGTTGAATTTAGTTTAGTTTAGTTCAGTTTATGTTAGATTAGGTTAGGTAACTTTATTTTAGTTTAGGTTAGGTTATGTTAGATTACGTTACATTAGGTTAGTTTGGTTAAGTTTAGTTTAGTTAAGTTTAGAATATTTTATACTTTAGTTTAGTTTGGTTTAGTTAATAGTGGAGTTAAATTTAGTTTATACTTTAGTTTATAGTTTAGTATAGTTTAGTTTAGTTTAATTTAGATTACGTTAGGTTAGGTTAGGTTAGTTTAGTTTAGTATAGTTTAGTTTATTTTAAAATATAGTATCTTTAGTTTATAGTTTAGTTCATAATTTTCTTTAGATTAGTTTAGTTTTGGTTAGGTTAGAGTACTTTAGTTTAGTTTAGTTTAGTTTAGTTTAGGTTATATTAGGTTAGGTTAGTGTAGTTTAGTTTAATTTAATTTACTTAAATTTAATTTAGTTTAGTTTAGTTTAGTTTAGGTTAGGTTAGCTTTGTTTAGGTTAGATTAGGTTAGGTTAGTGTAGTTTAGTTTAGTTTAGTTTATAGTTTAGTTTAATTTAGTGTAGTTTAGTTTGGTTAAGTTTTGTTTAGTTTAGTTTAGTTCAGTATCGTTTACGTTAGGTTACGTTAGATTATGTTAGGTTACGTTAGCTTAGTTTAGTTTAGTTTAGTTTCGGTTAGGTAAGGTTAGGTTAGGTTAGTTAAGTTTAGTTTAGTTTATAGTTTAGTTCAGTTTAGTTTATAGCTTAGTTTATAGCTTAGTTTAGTTCATAGTTTAATTTATATTTAAGTTTTGTTTAGTTTAATTTAGTTTAGGTGAGTTTCGTTTAGTTTAGTGTATTTTAGGGTAGCTTACGTTAGGTTAGGTTAGGTTAGTATAGTTTATAGTTTAATTTATAGTTTAATTTTGTTTATAGTTTAGTTTAGTTTAGTTTATAATAGTTTAGTTTAGTTTAGTTTAGGTTAGGATAGATGAGTTTAGTTTAGTTTAGGTTAGGTTAGGCTCGGTTAAATTATGTTAGGTTAGTTTATATTAGTTTAGTATAGTTTAGTTTATAGTTTAGTTTACTTTAGTTTATTATTTAATTTAGTTTAGTTTAGTTTATAGTTTAGTTTATAGTTTAGTTTGATTTAGTTTAGTTTAATTTAGTTTATCTTAGATAAGTTTAGTTTAGTTAAGTTTATAGTTCAAATTATAGTTTAGTTTTGTTAGATTACGTTAGATTATGTTAGGTTACGTTAGCTTAGTTTAGTTTAGTTTAGTTTATAGTTTAGTTTAATTTAGTTTATAGTTTAGTTTATAGTTTAGTTTATAGTTTAGTTTAGATTAGTGTAGTTTAGTTTGGTTTAATTTATTTTAGTTTAGTTTAGTTTAGTTTCGTTTAGCTTAGGTTATGTTATATTAGGTTAGCTTAGGTTAGCTTAGTTTACCCTGGTTTAGCTTAGGTTAGGTAAGGTTAGAATAGGTTAGTTAAGTTTAGTTTAGTTTAGTTTAGTTTAGTTTATAGTTTAGTTGAGATTATAGTTTAATTTATAGTTTAGTTTAGTTTAGTTTAATTTAGTTTAACTTTCTTTACTTTCCTTTAGTTTACTTTAATTTAGGATATGTTAGGTTAGGTTAGGTTAGGTTTGTTTAGTTTAGTTTAGGTTAGGTTAGGTTAGGTTACGTTAGGTTAGGTTAGGTTAGGTTAAGTTAGGTTAGTTTAGAATAGTTTAGTTTAGTATAATTTAGTTTATAGTTTAGTTTAGTTTAGTTTATAGTTTAATTTACTTCAGTTTAGTTTAATTTACATTAGTTTAGTTTAATTTAGATTATATTAGTTTACGTTAGGTGAAGTTAGGTAAGTTTAATTTAGTTTAGTTTAGTTTAGTTAAGTTTAGTTTATAGTTTAGTTTATAGTTTGGTTTGCAGTTTAGTTTAGTTTAGTTAAGGTTATGTTATGTTAGGTTCGTTTAGTTTAATTTAGTTTAGATTAGGTTAGGTTATATTAGGTTAGGTTAGGGTAGTTTAGTTTAGTTTAGCTGAATTTAGTTTAGTTTAGTTCAGTTTAGGTTACGTTAGGTTAGGTTAGTTTAGTTTAGGTTAGGTTAGGTTAGGTTAGGTTAATTTAGTTTAGTTAAGTTTATTTTAGTTTAGTCTAGTTCATAGTTCAGTTTAGATTAGTTTTGTTTAATTTAGTTTAGTTTATAGTTTAGTTCAGTTTAGGTTAGTTTAGTTGAGTTTAGTTTAGTTTAGTTTAGGTTAGGTTAGGTTAGGTTAGTTTAGTTTAGTTTGGGTTGGGTTATGTTAGATTAGGTTAGGTTAGGTTATTTTGGTTTAGTTTGGTCTAGTTAAATTTAGTTTAGTTATACTTTAGTTTAGTTTAGTTTAGTTTATAGTTTAGTTTAGTTTTGTTAACAGTTTAGTTTAGTTTAGTTTAGTTTATTTTGGGTAGGTTATGCTAGGTTAGGTTAGGTTAGTTTAGTTTAGTTTAGGATAGGTTAGGTTAGGTTAGGTTAGTTTAGTTTAGTTGAGTTTAGTTTAGTTTAGGTTAGCTTAAGTAAGGTTAGGTTAGGTTAGGTTAGTATAGTTTAGTCTAGTTCATGTTAGGTTAGGTTAGTTTAGTTTAGTGTAGTTTTGTTTATAGTTTAGTTTAGTTTAGTTTATAGTTTAGTTTACAGTTTAGTTTATAGTTTAGTTTACAGTTTAGTTTATTTTATTATATAGTTTAATTTAGTTTAGTTTAGTTTAATTAGGATTAGTTTAATTTAGGTTAATTTAGTTTAGTTTAGTTTAGGTTAGGTTAGGTTAGGTTAGGTTAAGTTAGTTCAGTTTTGTTTAGTTTAGTTTAGTTTAGGTTAGGTTAGAGTAGTTTAGTTTAGTTTAATTTAGGTTAGATTAGGTTAGGTTAGTGTAGTTTAGTTTAGTTTAGTTTAGTTGAATTTAGTTTAGTTTAGTTTAGTTTAGGGTAGGTTAGGTTGGTTTAGTTTAGTATATGTTAGGTTCAGTTAGTTTAGGTTAGTTTAGTTTAGTTTATAGTTTAGTTTAGTTAGTTTATTGTTTAGTTTATATTTTAGTTTATATTTTAGTTTATAGTTTAGTTTAGTTTAGCGCAGTTTAGTTTGGTTTAGTTTTGTTTATTTGAGTTTTGTTTAGTTTCGTTTAGGTTAGGTTATGTTAGATTAGGTTAGGTTAGGTAAGATAAGCTTAGTTTAGTGTATTTAGGTTAGGTTAGGTTAGGTTAGTTAAGATTAGTTTAGTTTGGTTTAGTTATGTTTAGTTTAGTTTATAATTTAGTTCAGTTTAGTTTATAGCTTAGTTGATAGTTTAGTTTAGTTTACAGTTTAGTTTATCGTTTGGTTTGTAGTTTAGTTTATAGTTTAGTTTAGTTTAATGCAGTTTATTTTGGTTAGTTTAGTATAGTTTCGTTTACGTTCGGTTATGTTATATTAGATTAGGTTGGGTTAGCTTACTTTAGTTTAGTTTAGTTTAGGTTAAGATATGTTAGGTTCGTTTAGTTTCATTTAGTTTAGATTAGGTTAGGTTAGGTTAGGGTAGTTTAGTTTAGCATAGTTGAATTTAGTTTAGTTTAGTTCAGGTTAGGTTACGTTAGGTTACTTTAGTTTAGTTTAGGTTAGGTTAGGTTAGTTTAGTTTAATTAAGTCTATTTTAGTTTAGTTTAGTATATAGTTCAGTTTAATTTAGTTTTGTTTCATTTAGTTTAGTTTATAGTTTAGTTCAGTTTAGGTTAGTTTAGTTGAGTTTAGTTTAGTTTAGTTTAGTTTACTTTAGTTTAGGTTAGGTTAGTTTAGTTCAGTTGAGTCTAGTTTAGTTTTGGAAAGGTTAAGTAAGGTTAGGTTAGGTTAGGTTAGGTTAGTTTAGTTTAGTCTAGTTTATGTTAGGTTAGGTTAGTTTAGTTTAGTTTAGTTTTGTTTAATTTAGGTTAATTTAGTTTAGTTTAGTTTAGTTTAGTTTAATTTAGGTTAATTTAGTTTAGTTTAGTTTAGTTTAGGTTAAGTTAGTTTAGGTTACGTTAGTTTAGGTTAGGTTAAGTTAGTTCAGTTTAGTATAGTTTAGTTTAGTTTAAAATATAGTATCTTTAGTTTATAGTTATGTTCATAGCTTTGTTTAGTTTAGTTTAGTTAGGTTAGAGTAGTTTAGTTAATTTAGTTTAGGTTAGATTAGGTTAGGTTAGTGTTGTTTAGTTTAGTTTAGTTTAGTTGAATTTAGTTTAGTTTAGTTTAGTTTAGGGTAGGTTAGGTTGGTTTAGTTTAGTATAGTTTAGGTTCAGTTAGGTTAGGTTAGTTTAGTTTAGTTTAGTTTATAGTTTAGTTTAGTTTAGTTTATAGTTTAGTTTAGTTTATAGTTTGGTTTAATTTATAGTTTAGTTCATAGCTTTGTTTAGTTTAGTTTAGTTAGGTTAGAGTAGTTTAGTTTAGTATTTTAGTTTAGGTTAGATTAGGTTAGGTTAGTGTTGTTTAGTTTAGTTTAGTTTAGTTGAATTTAGTTTAGTTTAGTTTAGTTTAGGGTAGGTTAGGTTGGTTTAGTTTAGTATAGTTTAGGTTCAGTTAGGTTAGGTTAGTTTAATTTAGTTTAGTTTATAGTTTGATTTAGTTTATTTTAGTTTAGTTTAGTTTAGTTTCCTTTAGCTTAGGTTATGTTACGTTAGGTTAGCTTAGGTTAGCTTACTTTACTCTAGTTTAGTTTAGGTTAGGTTAGGTTAGAATAGGTTAGTTAAGTTTAGTTTAGTTTAGTTTAGTTAGGTTTAGTTTAGTTTATAGTTTAGTTGAGTTTAGTTTATAGTTTAGTTTAGTTTAGTTTAATTTAGTTTAGCTTTCTTTTTTCGGTTAGAGTACTTTAGTTTAGGGTATGTTATGTTAGGTTAGCTTGGTTAGTTTAGTTTAGTTTACGTTAGGTTAGGTTACCTTAGGTTAGGTTAGGTTAGGTTAGGTTAGGTTAAGTTAGGTTAGTTTAGAATAATTTAGTTTAGTGTAATTTAGTTTATAGTTTAGTTTAGTGTAGTTTATAGTTTAATTTAGTTTAGTTTAGTTTAATTTAGTTTAGTTTATTTTAGTTTAGTTTAGGTTAGGTTAGGTAAGTTTAATTTAGTTTAGTTTAGTTTAGTTAAGTTTATTTTATAATTTAGTTTATAGTTTAGTTTGTAGATTTATTTTAGTTTAGTTTAGTTTAGGTTAAGTTATGTTAGGTTCGTTTAGTTTAATTTAGTTTAGATTAGGTTAGGTTAGGTTAGGTTAGGTTAGGGTAGTTCAGTTTAGTTTAGTTGAATTTAGTTTAGTTTAGTTCAGTTTAGGTTAGGTTAGGTTAGTTTAGTTTAGTTAAGTTTAGTTTATAGTTCAGTTTAGTTTAGTTTTGTTTAATTTAGTTTAGTTTATAGTTTAGTTGAGTTTAGGTTAGTTTAGTTGAGTTTAGTTTAGTTTAGTTTAGGTTAGGTTAGGTTAGGTATTTTAGTTTACTTTAGGTTGGGTTATGTTATATTAGGTTAGGTTAGGTTAGTTTGGTTTAGTTTAGTCTAGTTAAGTTTAGTTTAGTTATACTTTAGTATAGTTTAGTTTAGTTTAGTTTATAGTTTAATTTGTAGTATAGTTTAGTTAATTTAATTTAATTTAGTTTAGCTAAGTTTAGTTTAGTTTAGTTTAGTTTTGGGTAGGTTATGTTAGGTTAGGTTAGGTTAGTTTAGATTTGTTTAGGTTAGGTTAGGTTAGGTTAGGATAGTTTAGTTTAGTTTAGTTTAGTTTTGCTTAGGTTAAGTAAGGTTTGGTTAGGTTAGGTTAGGTTAGGTTAGTTTACTTTGCTTTAGTTTATGTTAGGTTAGGTTAGTTTAGTTTAGTTTAGTTTTGTTTATAGTTTAGTTTAGTTTAGTTTATAGTTTAGTTTATAGTTTAGTTTAGTTTAATATATAGTTTAATTTAGTTTAGTTTAGTTTAGTTTAATTTAGATTAATTTTTTTTAGTTTAGTTTAGTTTAGGTTAGGTTAGGTTAGGTTAGTTTAGTTTAGTATAGTTTAGTTTAGTTTAAAATATAGTATCTTTAGTTTATAGTTTAGTTCATAGTTTTTTTAGTTTAGTTTAGTTTAGGTTAGGTTAGAGTAGTTTAGTTTAGTTTAGTTTAGTTTAATTTAGATTAGGTTAGGTTAGGTTAGTGTAGTTTAGTTTAGTTTAGTTGAATTTAATTTAGTTTAGCATAGTTTAGTTTAGGTTCGGTTAGGTTAGATAATTTAGTATAGCTTAGGTTAAGTTAGGTTAGGTTAGTTTAGTTTAGGTTAGGTTAGGTTAATTTAGTTTAGTATAGTTTGGTTTATTTTAGTTTAGTTTGTAGTTTAGTTTAGTTTGGTTTATAGTTTAGTTTACAGTTTTGTTTAGTTTAGTTTAGTTTGGGTTAGGTTAGGTTACGTTAGTTTAGTTAAGTTTAGTTTAGTTTAGTTTAGTTTAGTTTATAGTTTAGTTTAGATTATAGTTTAATTTATAGTTTAGTTTACTTTAGTTTAATTTAGTTTAACTTTCTTTACTTTCCTTTAGTTTACTTTAATTTAGGATATGTTAGGTTAGGTTAGGTTAGGTTAGGTTTGTTTAGTTTAGTTTAGGTTAGGTTAGGTTACGTTAGGTTAGGTTAGGTTAGGTTAAGTTAGGTTAGTTTAGAATAGTTTAGTTTAGTATAATTTAGTTTATAGTTTAGTTAATTTAGTTTATAGTTTAATTTACTTCAGTTTAGTTTAATTTACATTAGTGTAGTTTAATTTAGTTTATATTAGTTTACGTTAGGTGAAGTTAGGTAAGTTTAATTTAGTTTAGTTTAGTTTAGTTAAGTTTAGTTTATAGTTTAGTTTATAGTTTGGTTTGCAGTTTAGTTTAGTTTAGTTAAGGTTATGTTATGTTAGGTTCTTTAGTTTAATTTAGTTTAGATTAGGTTAGGTTATATTAGGTTAGGTTAGGGTAGTTTAGTTTAGTTTAGCTGAATTTAGTTTAGTTTAGTTCAGTTTAGGTTACGTTAGGTTAGGTTAGTTTAGTTTAGGTTAGGTTAGGTTAGGTTAGGTTAATTTAGTTTAGTTAAGTTTATTTTAGTTTAGTCTAGTTCATAGTTCAGTTTAGATTAGTTTTGTTTAATTTAGTTTAGTTTATAGTTTAGTTCAGTTTAGGTTAGTTTAGTTGAGTTTAGTTTAGTTTAGTTTAGGTTAGGTTAGGTTAGGTTAGTTTAGTTTAGTTTGGGTTGGGTTATGTTAGATTAGGTTAGGTTATTTTGGTTTAGTTTGGTCTAGTTAAATTTAGTTTAGTTATACTTTAGTTTAGTTTAGTTTAGTTTATAGTTTAGTTTAGTTTTGTTAACAGTTTAGTTTAGTTTAGTTTAGTTTATTTTGGGTAGGTTATGCTAGGTTAGGTTAGGTTAGTTTAGTTTAGTTTAGGATAGGTTAGGTTAGGTTAGGTTAGTTTAGTTTAGTTGAGTTTAGTTTAGTTTAGGTTAGCTTAAGTAAGGTTAGGTTAGGTTAGGTTAGTATAGTTTAGTCTAGTTCATGTTAGGTTAGGTTAGTTTAGTTTAGTGTAGTTTTGTTTATAGTTTAGTTTAGTTTAGTTTATAGTTTAGTTTACAGTTTAGTTTATAGTTTAGTTTACAGTTTAGTTTATTTTATTATATAGTTTAATTTAGTTTAGTTTAGTTTAATTAGGATTAGTTTAATTTAGGTTAATTTAGTTTAGTTTAGTTTAGGTTAGGTTAGGTTAGGTTAGGTTAAGTTAGTTCAGTTTTGTATAGTTTAGTTTAGTTTAGGTTAGGTTAGAGTAGTTTAGTTTAGTTTAATTTAGGTTAGATTAGGTTAGGTTAGTGTAGTTTAGTTTAGTTTAGTTTAGTTGAATTTAGTTTAGTTTAGTTTAGTTTAGGGTAGGTTAGGTTGGTTTAGTTTAGTATATGTTAGGTTCAGTTAGTTTAGGTTAGTTTAGTTTAGTTTATAGTTTAGTTTAGTTTAGTTTATTGTTTAGTTTATATTTTAGTTTATATTTTAGTTTATAGTTTAGTTTAGTTTAGCGCAGTTTAGTTTGGTTTAGTTTTGTTTAGTTGAATTTTGTTTAGTTTCGTTTAGGTTAGGTTATGTTAGATTAGGTTAGGTTAGGTAAGATAAGCTTAGTTTAGTGTATTTAGGTTAGGTTAGGTTAGTTAAGATTAGTTTAGTTTGGTTTAGTTATGTTTAGTTTAGTTTATAATTTAGTTCAGTTTAGTTTATAGCTTAGTTGATAGTTTAGTTTAGTTTACAGTTTAGTTTATCGTTTGGTTTGTAGTTTAGTTTATAGTTTAGTTTAGTTTAGTGCAGTTTATTTTGGTTAGTTTAGTATAGTTTCGTTTACGTTCGGTTATGTTATATTAGATTAGGTTGGGTTAGCTTACTTTAGTTTAGTTTAGTTTAGGTTAAGATATGTTAGGTTCGTTTAGTTTCATTTAGTTTAGATTAGGTTAGGTTAGGTTAGGTTAGGGTAGTTTAGTTTAGCATAGTTGAATTTAGTTTAGTTTACTTCAGGTTAGGTTACGTTAGGTTACTTTAGTTTAGTTTAGGTTAGGTTAGGTTAGGTTAGTTTAGTTTAATTAAGTTTATTTTAGTTTAGTTTAGTATATAGTTCAGTTTAATTTAGTTTTGTTTCATTTAGTTTAGTTTATAGTTTAGTTCAGTTTAGGTTAGTTTAGTTGAGTTTAGTTTAGTTTAGTTTATTTTACTTTAGTTTAGGTTAGGTTAGTTTAGTTCAGTTGAGTTTAGTTTAGTTTTGGAAAGGTTAAGTAAGGTTAGGTTAGGTTAGGTTAGGTTAGTTTAGTTTAGTCTAGTTTATGTTAGGTTAGGTTAGTTTAGTTTAGTTTAGTTTTGTTTAATTTGGGTTAATTTAGTTTAGTTTAGTTTAGTTTAGTTTAATTTAGGTTAATTTAGTTTAGTTTAGTTTAGTTTAGGTTAAGTTAGTTTAGGTTACGTTAGTTTAGGTTAGGTTAAGTTAGTTCAGTTTAGTATAGTTTAGTTTAGTTTAAAATATAGTATCTTTAGTTTATAGTTTAGTTCATAGCTTTGTTTAGTTTAGTTTAGTTAGGTTAGAGTAGTTTAGATAATTTAGTTTAGGTTAGATTAGGTTAGGTTAGTGTTGTTTAGTTTAGTTTAGTTGAATTTAGTTTAGTTTAGTTTAGTTTAGGGTAGGTTAGGTTATTTTAGTTTAGTATAGTTTAGGTTCAGTTAGGTTAGGTAGTTTAGTTTAGTTTAGTTTATAGTTTAGTTTAGTTTAGTTTATAGTTTAGTTTAGTTTATAGTTTAGTTTAATTTATAGTTTAGTTCATAGCTTTGTTTAGTTTAGTTTAGTTAGATTAGAGTATTTTAGTTTAGTTTAGTTTAGTTTAGGTTAGATTAGGTTACGTTAGTGTTGTTTAGTTTAGTTTAGTTTAGTTGAATTTAGTTTAGTTTAGTTTAGTTTAGGGTAGGTTAGGTTGGTTTAGTTTAGTATAGTTTAGGTTCAGTTAGGTTAGGTTAGTTTAGTTTAGTTTAGTTTATAGTTTGGTTTAGTTTATTTTAGTTTAGTTTAGTTTAGTTTCCTTTAGCTTAGGTTATGTTACGTTAGGTTAGCTTAGGTTAGCTTACTTTACTCTAGTTTAGTTTAGGTTAGGTTAGGTTAGAATAGGTTAGTTAAGTTTAGTTTAGATTAGTTTAGTTAGGTTTAGTTTAGTTTATAGTTTAGTTGAGTTTAGTTTATAGTTTAGTTTAGTTTAGTTTAATTTAGTTTAGCTTTCTTTTTTCGGTTAGAGTACTTTAGTTTAGAGTATGTTATGTTAGGTTAGCTTGGTTAGTTTAGTTTAGTTTACGTTAGGTTAGGTTACCTTAGGTTAGGTTAGGTTAGGTTAAGTTAGGTTAGTTTAGAATAATTTAGTTTAGTGTAATTTAGTTTATAGTTTAGTTTAGTGTAGTTTATAGTTTAATTTAGTTTAGTTTAGTTTAATTTAGTTTAGTTTATTTTAGTTTGGGTTAGGTTAGGTTAGGTATGTTTAATTTAGTTTAGTTTAGTTTAGTTAAGTTTATTTTATAGTTTAGTTTATAGTTTAGTTTGTAGATTTATTTTAGTTTAGTTTAGTTTAGGTTAAGTTATGTTAAGTTCGTTTAGTTTAATTTAGTTTAGATTACGTTAGGTTAGGTTAGGTTAGGGTAGTTCAGTTTAGTTTAGTTGAATTTAGTTTAGTTTAGTTCAGTTTAGGTTAGTTTAGTTTAGGTTAGGTTAGGTTAGGTATTTTAGTTTACTTTAGGTTGGGTTATGTTATATTAGGTTAGGTTAGGTTAGTTTGGTTTAGTTTAGTCTAGTTAAGTTTAGTTTAGTTATACTTTAGTATAGTTTAGTTTAGTTTAGTTTATAGTTTAATTTGTAGTATAGTTTAGTTAATTTAATTTAATTTAGTTTAGCTAAGTTTAGTTTAGTTTAGTTTAGTTTTGGGTAGGTTATGTAAGGTTAGCTTAGGTTAGTTTAGATTTGTTTAGGTTAGGTTAGGTTAGGTTAGGATAGTTTAGTTTAGTTTAGTTTAGTTTTGCTTAGGTTAAGTAAGGTTTGGTTAGGTTAGGTTAGTTTAGGTTAGTTTACTTTGCTTTAGTTTATGTTAGGTTAGGTTAGTTTAGTTTAGTTTAGTTTTGTTTATAGTTTAGTTTAGTTTAGTTTAGTTTAGTTTATAGTTTAGTTTATAGTTTAGTTTAGTTTAATATATAGTTTAATTTAGTATAGTTTAGTTTAGTTTAATTTAGATTAATTTTTTTTAGTTTAGTTTAGTTTAGGTTAGGTTAGGTTAGGTTAGTTTAGTTTAGTATAGTTTAGTTTAGTTTAAAATATAGTATCTTTATTTTATAGTTTAGTTCATAGTTTTTTTAGTTTAGTTTAGTTTAGTTTAGGTTAGGTTAGAGTAGTTTAGTTTAGTTTAGTTTAGTTTAATTTAGATTAGGTTAGGTTAGTGTAGTTTAGTTTAGTTTAGTTGAATTTAATTTAGTTTAGCATAGTTTAGTTTAGGTTCGGTTAGGTTAGATAATTTAGTATAGCTTAGGTTAAGTTAGGTTAGGTTAGTTTAGTTTAGGTTAGGTTAGGTTAATTTAGTTTAGTATAGTTTGGTTTATTTTAGTTTAGTTTGTAGTTTAGTTTAGTTTGGTTTATAGTTTAGTTTACAGTTTTGTTTAGTTTAGTTTAGTTTGGGTTAGGTTAGGTTACGTTAGTTTAGTTGTGTTTATAGTTTAGTTTAGTTTAGTTTACAGTTTAGTTTATCCTTTAGTTTATAGTTAAGTTTATAGTTTAGTTTAATTTACTTTAGTTTAGTTTGGTTTAGTTTAGTTTTGTTTAGTTTCGTTTAGGTTAGGTTAGTTAGATTAGGTTAGGTTAGATTAGCTTAGTTTAGGTTAGGATAGGTTAGGTTAGGTTAGTTTTTTTTATTTGAGTTTAATTTAGTTTAGTTTGGTTTAGTTTAGTTTATAGTTTAATTTATAGTTTAGTTTTGTTTAGTTTATAGCTTAGTTTACAGTTTAGTTTAGTTTAGTTTAGTATAGTATAGTTTAGTTTCGTTTAGTTTAGTTTAGTTTAGTTTAGGTTAGGTTAGGTTAGGTTAAATTAGGTTAGATTAATTTAGATTAGTTTAGTTTATTTCAGTTTATAGTTTAGTTTACTTTAGTTTATAGTTTAATTTAATTTACTTTAGGTTATTTTAATTTGGTTTAGTTTAGTTTAGTTTAGATTAGGTTAGGTTAGTTTAGTTTAGTATAGGTTAGGTTAGGTAAGTTTAATTCAGTTTAATTTAGTTTAGTTTATAGTTTAATTTATGGATTTGTTTATAATTAATTAAGTCTAGTTTAGTTTAATTTAGTTTATAGTTTAATTTATAGTTTTGTTTATAGTTAATTAAGTCTAGTTTAGTTTAGTTTAGTTTAGTTTAGGTTCAATTATGTTAGGTTAGTTTAGTTTAGTTTAGTTTAAGTTAGGTTAGGTTGGGTTAGGTTAGTGTAGTTTAATTTAGTTTATTTGAATTTAGTTTAGTTTAGTTTAGTTTAGGTTACGTTAGGTTAGTTTAGCTTAGTTTAGTTTAGTTTAGTTTAGGTGAGGTTAGGTTAGGTTAGTTTATTTCTGGTTAGTTTATTTTAGTTTATAGTTTAGTTTAGTTTAGTTTATAGTTTAGTTTATAGTTTAGTTTAGTGTAGTTTAGTTTTGTTTAGGTTAGGTTAGGTTAGGTTAGTTTAGTTTAGTTTAGGTTAGGTTATGTTAGATTAGGTTAGGTTAGGTTAGTTTCTTTTACTTTAGTCTAGTTAAGTGTAGTTAAGTTTATACTTTAGTTTAGTTTAGTTTATTTCATAGTTTAGTTTAGTTTTGTTTATAGTTTAGTTTTCAGTTTAGTATAGTTTAGTTTAATTAAATTTAGTTTAGGTTAAGTAAGATTAGGTTAGGTTAGATTAGTTTAGTGTGGTTTATGCTAGGTTAGGTTAGCTTAGTTTAGTTTAGTTTTGTTTATAGTTTAGATTAGTTAGGTTTAATTTAGTTTATAGTTTAGTTTAGTTTAGTTTATAATTCAGTTTATAGTTTAGTTTAGATTATAGTTTACTTTATACTTTAGTTTAGTTTAGTTTTTTGTAATTTAGTTTAGCTTTCTTTAGTTTCGTTTAGTTTACTTTAGTTTAGGGTATGTTTAAGTTAGGTTAGGTTAGGTTAGTTTAGTTTAGGTTAGGTTAGGTTAGGTTACCTTATGTTAGGTTAATTTAGGTTAGGTTAAGTTAAGTTAAGTTAGGTTAGTTTAGAATAATTAATTTAGTATAATTTAGTTTATAGTTTAGTTTATTTTAGTTTATAGTTTAATTTAGTTTAGTTTAGTTTATTTTAGTTTAGTTTAGTTTAGGTTAGGTTAGGTAAGTTTAATTTAGTTTAGTTTAGTTTAGTTAAGTTTACTTTATAGTTTAGTTTATAGTTTAGTTTGTAGTTTAGTTTAGTTTAGTTTAGTTTAGGTTAAGTTATGTTAGGTTCGTTTAGTTTAGTTTAGATTAGGTTAGGTTAGGTTAGGTTAGGGTAGTTTACTTTAGTTTAGTTGAATTTAGTTTAGTTTAGTTCAGTTTATGTTAGATTAGGTTAGGTAACTTTATTTTAGTTTAGGTTAGGTTATGTTAGATTACGTTACATTAGGTTAGTTTGGTTAAG
Organism: Metallyticus violacea; assembly: GCA_030762175.1. Lineage (NCBI taxonomy): Eukaryota > Metazoa > Arthropoda > Insecta > Mantodea > Metallyticidae > Metallyticus > Metallyticus violacea. The sequence continues at coordinate 95,900,944 of CM060835.1, read as the reverse complement.
TTTAGTTTAGTTAAGTTTAGAATATTTTATACTTTAATTTAGTTTGGTTTAGTTAATAGTGGAGTTAAATTTAGTTTATACTTTAGTTTATAGTTTAGTATAGTTTAGTTTAGTTTAATTTAGATTACGTTAGGTTAGGTTAGGTTAGTTTAGTTTAGTATAGTTTAGTTTATTTTAAAATATAGTATCTTTAGTTTATAGTTTAGTTCATAATTTTCTTTAGATTAGTTTAGTTTTGGTTAGGTTAGAGTACTTTAGTTTAGTTTAGTTTAGTTTAGTTTAGGTTATATTAGGTTAGGTTAGTGTAGTTTAGTTTAATTTAATTTACTTAAATTTAATTTAGTTTAGTTTAGTTTAGGTTAAGTTATGTTAAGTTCGTTTAGTTTAATTTAGTTTAGATTACGTTAGGTTAGGTTAGGTTAGGGTAGTTCAGTTTAGTTTAGTTGAATTTAGTTTAGTTTAGTTCAGTTTAGGTTAGTTTAGTTTAGGTTAGGTTAGGTTAGGTATTTTAGTTTACTTTAGGTTGGGTTATGTTATATTAGGTTAGGTTAGGTTAGTTTGGTTTAGTTTAGTCTAGTTAAGTTTAGTTTAGTTATACTTTAGTATAGTTTAGTTTAGTTTAGTTTATAGTTTAATTTGTAGTATAGTTTAGTTAATTTAATTTAATTTAGTTTAGCTAAGTTTAGTTTAGTTTAGTTTAGTTTTGGGTAGGTTATGTAAGGTTAGCTTAGGTTAGTTTAGATTTGTTTAGGTTAGGTTAGGTTAGGTTAGGATAGTTTAGTTTAGTTTAGTTTAGTTTTGCTTAGGTTAAGTAAGGTTTGGTTAGGTTAGGTTAGTTTAGGTTAGTTTACTTTGCTTTAGTTTATGTTAGGTTAGGTTAGTTTAGTTTAGTTTAGTTTTGTTTATAGTTTAGTTTAGTTTAGTTTAGTTTAGTTTATAGTTTAGTTTATAGTTTAGTTTAGTTTAATATATAGTTTAATTTAGTATAGTTTAGTTTAGTTTAATTTAGATTAATTTTTTTTAGTTTAGTTTAGTTTAGGTTAGGTTAGGTTAGGTTAGTTTAGTTTAGTATAGTTTAGTTTAGTTTAAAATATAGTATCTTTATTTTATAGTTTAGTTCATAGTTTTTTTAGTTTAGTTTAGTTTAGTTTAGGTTAGGTTAGAGTAGTTTAGTTTAGTTTAGTTTAGTTTAATTTAGATTAGGTTAGGTTAGGTTAGTGTAGTTTAGTTTAGTTTAGTTGAATTTAATTTAGTTTAGCATAGTTTAGTTTAGGTTCGGTTAGGTTAGATAATTTAGTATAGCTTAGGTTAAGTTAGGTTAGGTTAGTTTAGTTTAGGTTAGGTTAGGTTAATTTAGTTTAGTATAGTTTGGTTTATTTTAGTTTAGTTTGTAGTTTAGTTTAGTTTGGTTTATAGTTTAGTTTACAGTTTTGTTTAGTTTAGTTTAGTTTGGGTTAGGTTAGGTTACGTTAGTTTAGTTGTGTTTATAGTTTAGTTTAGTTTAGTTTACAGTTTAGTTTATCCTTTAGTTTATAGTTAAGTTTATAGTTTAGTTTAATTTACTTTAGTTTAGTTTGGTTTAGTTTAGTTTTGTTTAGTTTCGTTTAGGTTAGGTTAGTTAGATTAGGTTAGGTTAGATTAGCTTAGTTTAGGTTAGGATAGGTTAGGTTAGGTTAGTTTTTTTTATTTGAGTTTAATTTAGTTTAGTTTGGTTTAGTTTAGTTTATAGTTTAATTTATAGTTTAGTTTTGTTTAGTTTATAGCTTAGTTTACAGTTTAGTTTAGTTTAGTTTAGTATAGTATAGTTTAGTTTCGTTTAGTTTAGTTTAGTTTAGTTTAGGTTAGGTTAGGTTAGGTTAAATTAGGTTAGATTAATTTAGATTAGTTTAGTTTATTTCAGTTTATAGTTTAGTTTACTTTAGTTTATAGTTTAATTTAATTTACTTTAGGTTATTTTAATTTGGTTTAGTTTAGTTTAGTTTAGATTAGGTTAGGTTAGTTTAGTTTAGTATAGGTTAGGTTAGGTAAGTTTAATTCAGTTTAATTTAGTTTAGTTTATAGTTTAATTTATGGATTTGTTTATAATTAATTAAGTCTAGTTTAGTTTAATTTAGTTTATAGTTTAATTTATAGTTTTGTTTATAGTTAATTAAGTCTAGTTTAGTTTAGTTTAGTTTAGTTTAGGTTCAATTATGTTAGGTTAGTTTAGTTTAGTTTAGTTTAAGTTAGGTTAGGTTGGGTTAGGTTAGTGTAGTTTAATTTAGTTTATTTGAATTTAGTTTAGTTTAGTTTAGTTTAGGTTACGTTAGGTTAGTTTAGCTTAGTTTAGTTTAGTTTAGTTTAGGTGAGGTTAGGTTAGGTTAGTTTATTTCTGGTTAGTTTATTTTAGTTTATAGTTTAGTTTAGTTTAGTTTATAGTTTAGTTTATAGTTTAGTTTAGTGTAGTTTAGTTTTGTTTAGGTTAGGTTAGGTTAGGTTAGTTTAGTTTAGTTTAGGTTAGGTTATGTTAGATTAGGTTAGGTTAGGTTAGTTTCTTTTACTTTAGTCTAGTTAAGTGTAGTTAAGTTTATACTTTAGTTTAGTTTAGTTTATTTCATAGTTTAGTTTAGTTTTGTTTATAGTTTAGTTTTCAGTTTAGTATAGTTTAGTTTAATTAAATTTAGTTTAGGTTAAGTAAGATTAGGTTAGGTTAGATTAGTTTAGTGTGGTTTATGCTAGGTTAGGTTAGCTTAGTTTAGTTTAGTTTTGTTTATAGTTTAGATTAGTTAGGTTTAATTTAGTTTATAGTTTAGTTTAGTTTAGTTTATAATTCAGTTTATAGTTTAGTTTAGATTATAGTTTACTTTATACTTTAGTTTAGTTTAGTTTTTTGTAATTTAGTTTAGCTTTCTTTAGTTTCGTTTAGTTTACTTTAGTTTAGGGTATGTTTAAGTTAGGTTAGGTTAGGTTAGTTTAGTTTAGGTTAGGTTAGGTTAGGTTACCTTATGTTAGGTTAATTTAGGTTAGGTTAAGTTAAGTTAAGTTAGGTTAGTTTAGAATAATTAATTTAGTATAATTTAGTTTATAGTTTAGTTTATTTTAGTTTATAGTTTAATTTAGTTTAGTTTAGTTTATTTTAGTTTAGTTTAGTTTAGGTTAGGTTAGGTAAGTTTAATTTAGTTTAGTTTAGTTTAGTTAAGTTTACTTTATAGTTTAGTTTATAGTTTAGTTTGTAGTTTAGTTTAGTTTAGTTTAGTTTAGGTTAAGTTATGTTAGGTTCGTTTAGTTTAGTTTAGATTAGGTTAGGTTAGGTTAGGTTAGGGTAGTTTACTTTAGTTTAGTTGAATTTAGTTTAGTTTAGTTCAGTTTATGTTAGATTAGGTTAGGTAACTTTATTTTAGTTTAGGTTAGGTTATGTTAGATTACGTTACATTAGGTTAGTTTGGTTAAGTTTAGTTTAGTTAAGTTTAGAATATTTTATACTTTAGTTTAGTTTGGTTTAGTTAATAGTGGAGTTAAATTTAGTTTATACTTTAGTTTATAGTTTAGTATAGTTTAGTTTAGTTTAATTTAGATTACGTTAGGTTAGGTTAGGTTAGTTTAGTTTAGTATAGTTTAGTTTATTTTAAAATATAGTATCTTTAGTTTATAGTTTAGTTCATAATTTTCTTTAGATTAGTTTAGTTTTGGTTAGGTTAGAGTACTTTAGTTTAGTTTAGTTTAGTTTAGTTTAGGTTATATTAGGTTAGGTTAGTGTAGTTTAGTTTAATTTAATTTACTTAAATTTAATTTAGTTTAGTTTAGTTTAGTTTAGGTTAGGTTAGCTTTGTTTAGGTTAGATTAGGTTAGGTTAGTGTAGTTTAGTTTAGTTTAGTTTATAGTTTAGTTTAATTTAGTGTAGTTTAGTTTGGTTAAGTTTTGTTTAGTTTAGTTTAGTTCAGTATCGTTTACGTTAGGTTACGTTAGATTATGTTAGGTTACGTTAGCTTAGTTTAGTTTAGTTTAGTTTCGGTTAGGTAAGGTTAGGTTAGGTTAGTTAAGTTTAGTTTAGTTTATAGTTTAGTTCAGTTTAGTTTATAGCTTAGTTTATAGCTTAGTTTAGTTCATAGTTTAATTTATATTTAAGTTTTGTTTAGTTTAATTTAGTTTAGGTGAGTTTCGTTTAGTTTAGTTTATTTTAGGGTAGCTTACGTTAGGTTAGGTTAGGTTAGTATAGTTTATAGTTGAATTTATAGTTTAATTTTGTTTATAGTTTAGTTTAGTTTAGTTTATAATAGTTTAGTTTAGTTTAGTTTAGGTTAGGATAGATGAGTTTAGTTTAGTTTAGGTTAGGTTAGGCTCGGTTAAATTATGTTAGGTTAGTTTATATTAGTTTAGTATAGTTTAGTTTATAGTTTAGTTTACTTTAGTTTATTATTTAATTTAGTTTAGTTTAGTTTATAGTTTAGTTTATAGTTTAGTTTGATTTAGTTTAGTTTAATTTAGTTTATCTTAGATAAGTTTAGTTTAGTTAAGTTTATAGTTCAAATTATAGTTTAGTTTTGTTAGATTACGTTAGATTATGTTAGGTTACGTTAGCTTAGTTTAGTTTAGTTTAGTTTATAGTTTAGTTTAATTTAGTTTATAGTTTAGTTTATAGTTTAGTTTATAGTTTAGTTTAGATTAGTGTAGTTTAGTTTGGTTTAATTTATTTTAGTTTAGTTTAGTTTAGTTTCGTTTAGCTTAGGTTATGTTATATTAGGTTAGCTTAGGTTAGCTTAGTTTACCCTGGTTTAGCTTAGGTTAGGTAAGGTTAGAATAGGTTAGTTAAGTTTAGTTTAGTTTAGTTTAGTTTAGTTTATAGTTTAGTTGAGATTATAGTTTAATTTATAGTTTAGTTTAGTTTAGTTTAATTTAGTTTAACTTTCTTTACTTTCCTTTAGTTTACTTTAATTTAGGATATGTTAGGTTAGGTTAGGTTAGGTTAGGTTTGTTTAGTTTAGTTTAGGTTAGGTTAGGTTAGGTTACGTTAGGTTAGGTTAGGTTAGGTTAAGTTAGGTTAGTTTAGAATAGTTTAGTTTAGTATAATTTAGTTTATAGTTTAGTTTAGTTTAGTTTATAGTTTAATTTACTTCAGTTTAGTTTAATTTACATTAGTTTAGTTTAATTTAGATTATATTAGTTTACGTTAGGTGAAGTTAGGTAAGTTTAATTTAGTTTAGTTTAGTTTAGTTAAGTTTAGTTTATAGTTTAGTTTATAGTTTGGTTTGCAGTTTAGTTTAGTTTAGTTAAGGTTATGTTATGTTAGGTTCGTTTAGTTTAATTTAGTTTAGATTAGGTTAGGTTATATTAGGTTAGGTTAGGGTAGTTTAGTTTAGTTTAGCTGAATTTAGTTTAGTTTAGTTCAGTTTAGGTTACGTTAGGTTAGGTTAGTTTAGTTTAGGTTAGGTTAGGTTAGGTTAGGTTAATTTAGTTTAGTTAAGTTTATTTTAGTTTAGTCTAGTTCATAGTTCAGTTTAGATTAGTTTTGTTTAATTTAGTTTAGTTTATAGTTTAGTTCAGTTTAGGTTAGTTTAGTTGAGTTTAGTTTAGTTTAGTTTAGGTTAGGTTAGGTTAGGTTAGTTTAGTTTAGTTTGGGTTGGGTTATGTTAGATTAGGTTAGGTTAGGTTATTTTGGTTTAGTTTGGTCTAGTTAAATTTAGTTTAGTTATACTTTAGTTTAGTTTAGTTTAGTTTATAGTTTAGTTTAGTTTTGTTAACAGTTTAGTTTAGTTTAGTTTAGTTTATTTTGGGTAGGTTATGCTAGGTTAGGTTAGGTTAGTTTAGTTTAGTTTAGGATAGGTTAGGTTAGGTTAGGTTAGTTTAGTTTAGTTGAGTTTAGTTTAGTTTAGGTTCGCTTAAGTAAGGTTAGGTTAGGTTAGGTTAGTATAGTTTAGTCTAGTTCATGTTAGGTTAGGTTAGTTTAGTTTAGTGTAGTTTTGTTTATAGTTTAGTTTAGTTTAGTTTATAGTTTAGTTTACAGTTTAGTTTATAGTTTAGTTTACAGTTTAGTTTATTTTATTATATAGTTTAATTTAGTTTAGTTTAGTTTAATTAGGATTAGTTTAATTTAGGTTAATTTAGTTTAGTTTAGTTTAGGTTAGGTTAGGTTAGGTTAGGTTAAGTTAGTTCAGTTTTGTTTAGTTTAGTTTAGTTTAGGTTAGGTTAGAGTAGTTTAGTTTAGTTTAATTTAGGTTAGATTAGGTTAGGTTAGTGTAGTTTAGTTTAGTTTAGTTTAGTTGAATTTAGTTTAGTTTAGTTTAGTTTAGGGTAGGTTAGGTTGGTTTAGTTTAGTATATGTTAGGTTCAGTTAGTTTAGGTTAGTTTAGTTTAGTTTATAGTTTAGTTTAGTTAGTTTATTGTTTAGTTTATATTTTAGTTTATATTTTAGTTTATAGTTTAGTTTAGTTTAGCGCAGTTTAGTTTGGTTTAGTTTTGTTTAGTTGAGTTTTGTTTAGTTTCGTTTAGGTTAGGTTATGTTAGATTAGGTTAGGTTAGGTAAGATAAGCTTAGTTTAGTGTATTTAGGTTAGGTTAGGTTAGGTTAGTTAAGATTAGTTTAGTTTGGTCTAGTTATGTTTAGTTTAGTTTATAATTTAGTTCAGTTTAGTTTATAGCTTAGTTGATAGTTTAGTTTAGTTTACAGTTTAGTTTATCGTTTGGTTTGTAGTTTAGTTTATAGTTTAGTTTAGTTTAGTGCAGTTTATTTTGGTTAGTTTAGTATAGTTTCGTTTACGTTCGGTTATGTTATATTAGATTAGGTTGGGTTAGCTTACTTTAGTTTAGTTTAGTTTAGGTTAAGATATGTTAGGTTCGTTTAGTTTCATTTAGTTTAGATTAGGTTAGGTTAGGTTAGGGTAGTTTAGTTTAGCATAGTTGAATTTAGTTTAGTTTAGTTCAGGTTAGGTTACGTTAGGTTACTTTAGTTTAGTTTAGGTTAGGTTAGGTTAGTTTAGTTTAATTAAGTCTATTTTAGTTTAGTTTAGTATATAGTTCAGTTTAATTTAGTTTTGTTTCATTTAGTTTAGTTTATAGTTTAGTTCAGTTTAGGTTAGTTTAGTTGAGTTTAGTTTAGTTTAGTTTAGTTTACTTTAGTTTAGGTTAGGTTAGTTTAGTTCAGTTGAGTCTAGTTTAGTTTTGGAAAGGTTAAGTAAGGTTAGGTTAGGTTAGGTTAGGTTAGTTTAGTTTAGTCTAGTTTATGTTAGGTTAGGTTAGTTTAGTTTAGTTTAGTTTTGTTTAATTTAGGTTAATTTAGTTTAGTTTAGTTTAGTTTAGTTTAATTTAGGTTAATTTAGTTTAGTTTAGTTTAGTTTAGGTTAAGTTAGTTTAGGTTACGTTAGTTTAGGTTAGGTTAAGTTAGTTCAGTTTAGTATAGTTTAGTTTAGTTTAAAATATAGTATCTTTAGTTTATAGTTATGTTCATAGCTTTGTTTAGTTTAGTTTAGTTAGGTTAGAGTAGTTTAGTTAATTTAGTTTAGGTTAGATTAGGTTAGGTTAGTGTTGTTTAGTTTAGTTTAGTTTAGTTGAATTTAGTTTAGTTTAGTTTAGTTTAGGGTAGGTTAGGTTGGTTTAGTTTAGTATAGTTTAGGTTCAGTTAGGTTAGGTTAGTTTAGTTTAGTTTAGTTTATAGTTTAGTTTAGTTTAGTTTATAGTTTAGTTTAGTTTATAGTTTAGTTTAATTTATAGTTTAGTTCATAGCTTTGTTTAGTTTAGTTTAGTTAGGTTAGAGTAGTTTAGTTTAGTATTTTAGTTTAGGTTAGATTAGGTTAGGTTAGTGTTGTTTAGTTTAGTTTAGTTTAGTTGAATTTAGTTTAGTTTAGTTTAGTTTAGGGTAGGTTAGGTTGGTTTAGTTTAGTATAGTTTAGGTTCAGTTAGGTTAGGTTAGTTTAATTTAGTTTAGTTTATAGTTTGATTTAGTTTATTTTAGTTTAGTTTAGTTTAGTTTCCTTTAGCTTAGGTTATGTTACCTTAGGTTAGCTTAGGTTAGCTTACTTTACTCTAGTTTAGTTTAGGTTAGGTTAGGTTAGAATAGGTTAGTTAAGTTTAGTTTAGTTTAGTTTAGTTAGGTTTAGTTTAGTTTATAGTTTAGTTGAGTTTAGTTTATAGTTTAGTTTAGTTTAGTTTAATTTAGTTTAGCTTTCTTTTTTCGGTTAGAGTACTTTAGTTTAGGGTATGTTATGTTAGGTTAGCTTGGTTAGTTTAGTTTAGTTTACGTTAGGTTAGGTTACCTTAGGTTAGGTTAGGTTAGGTTAGGTTAGGTTAAGTTAGGTTAGTTTAGAATAATTTAGTTTAGTGTAATTTAGTTTATAGTTTAGTTTAGTGTAGTTTATAGTTTAATTTAGTTTAGTTTAGTTTAATTTAGTTTAGTTTATTTTAGTTTAGTTTAGGTTAGGTTAGGTAAGTTTAATTTAGTTTAGTTTAGTTTAGTTAAGTTTATTTTATAATTTAGTTTATAGTTTAGTTTGTAGATTTATTTTAGTTTAGTTTAGTTTAGGTTAAGTTATGTTAGGTTCGTTTAGTTTAATTTAGTTTAGATTAGGTTAGGTTAGGTTAGGTTAGGTTAGGGTAGTTCAGTTTAGTTTAGTTGAATTTAGTTTAGTTTAGTTCAGTTTAGGTTAGGTTAGGTTAGTTTAGTTTAGTTAAGTTTAGTTTATAGTTCAGTTTAGTTTAGTTTTGTTTAATTTAGTTTAGTTTATAGTTTAGTTGAGTTTAGGTTAGTTTAGTTGAGTTTAGTTTAGTTTAGTTTAGGTTAGGTTAGGTTAGGTATTTTAGTTTACTTTAGGTTGGGTTATGTTATATTAGGTTAGGTTAGGTTAGTTTGGTTTAGTTTAGTCTAGTTAAGTTTAGTTTAGTTATACTTTAGTATAGTTTAGTTTAGTTTAGTTTATAGTTTAATTTGTAGTATAGTTTAGTTAATTTAATTTAATTTAGTTTAGCTAAGTTTAGTTTAGTTTAGTTTAGTTTTGGGTAGGTTATGTTAGGTTAGGTTAGGTTAGTTTAGATTTGTTTAGGTTAGGTTAGGTTAGGTTAGGATAGTTTAGTTTAGTTTAGTTTAGTTTTGCTTAGGTTAAGTAAGGTTTGGTTAGGTTAGGTTAGGTTAGGTTAGTTTACTTTGCTTTAGTTTATGTTAGGTTAGGTTAGTTTAGTTTAGTTTAGTTTTGTTTATAGTTTAGTTTAGTTTAGTTTATAGTTTAGTTTATAGTTTAGTTTAGTTTAATATATAGTTTAATTTAGTTTAGTTTAGTTTAGTTTAATTTAGATTAATTTTTTTTAGTTTAGTTTAGTTTAGGTTAGGTTAGGTTAGGTTAGTTTAGTTTAGTATAGTTTAGTTTAGTTTAAAATATAGTATCTTTAGTTTATAGTTTAGTTCATAGTTTTTTTAGTTTAGTTTAGTTTAGGTTAGGTTAGAGTAGTTTAGTTTAGTTTAGTTTAGTTTAATTTAGATTAGGTTAGGTTAGGTTAGTGTAGTTTAGTTTAGTTTAGTTGAATTTAATTTAGTTTAGCATAGTTTAGTTTAGGTTCGGTTAGGTTAGATAATTTAGTATAGCTTAGGTTAAGTTAGGTTAGGTTAGTTTAGTTTAGGTTAGGTTAGGTTAATTTAGTTTAGTATAGTTTGGTTTATTTTAGTTTAGTTTGTAGTTTAGTTTAGTTTGGTTTATAGTTTAGTTTACAGTTTTGTTTAGTTTAGTTTAGTTTGGGTTAGGTTAGGTTACGTTAGTTTAGTTGTGTTTATAGTTTAGTTTCGTTTAGTTTACAGTTTAGTTTATCCTTTAGTTTATAGTTTAGTTTATAGTTTAGTTTAATTTACTTTAGTTTAGTTTGGTTTAGTTTAGTTTTGTTTAGTTTCGTTTAGGTTAGGTTAGTTAGATTAGGTTAGGTTAGATTAGCTTAGTTTAGGTTAGGTTAGGTTAGGTTAGGTTAGTTTTTTTTATTTGAGTTTAATTTAGTTTAGTTTAGTTTATAGTTTAGTTTGGTTTAGTTTAGTTTATAGTTTAATTTATAGTTTAGTTTAGTTTAGTTTATAGCTTAGTTTACAGTTTAGTTTAGTTTAGTTTAGTATAGTATAGTTTAGTTTCGTTTAGTTTAGTTTAGTTTAGTTTAGGTTAGAATAGGTTAGGTTAGTTAAGTTTAGTTTAGTTTAGGTTAGGTTAGGTTAGGTTAAATTAGGTTAGATTAATTTTAATTAGTTTAGTTTATTTCAGTTTATAGTTTAGTTTGCTTTAGTTTATAGTTTAATTTAGTTTACTTTAGGTTATTTTAATTTGGTTTAGTTTAGTTTAGTTTAGTTTAGATTAGGTTAGGTAAGTTTAGTTTAGTATAGGTTAGGTTAGGTAAGTTTAATTCAGTTTAATTTAGTTTAGTTTATAGTTTAATTTATGGATTTGTTTATAGTTAATTAAGTATAGTTTAGTTTAATTTATAGTTTTGTTTATAGTTAATTAAGTCTAGTTTAGTTTAGTTTAGTTTAGTTTAGGTTCAATTATGTTAGGTTAGTTTAGTTTAGTTTAGTTTAAGTTAGGTTAGGTTGGGTTAGGTTAGTGTAGTTTAATTTAGTTTATTTGAATTTAGTTTAGTTTAGTTTAGTTTAGGTTACGTTAGGTTAGTTTAGCTTAGTTTAGTTTAGTTTAGTTTAGGTGAGGTTAGGTTAGGTTAGTTTAGTTCTGGTTAGTTTATTTTAGTTTATAGTTTAGTTTAGTTTAGTTTATAGTTTAGTTTATAGTTTAGTTTAGTGTAGTTTAGTTTTGTTTAGGTTAGGTTAGGTTAGGTTAGTTTAGTTTAGTTGAGGTTAGGTTATGTTAGATTAGGTTAGGTTAGGTTAGTTTCTTTTACTTTAGTCTAGTTAAGTGTAGTTAAGTTTATACTTTAGTTTAGTTTAGTTTATTTCATAGTTTAGTTTAGTTTTGTTTATAGTTTAGTTTTCAGTTTAGTATAGTTTAGTTTAATTAAATTTAGTTTAGGTTAAGTAAGATTAGGTTAGGTTAGATTAGTTTAGTGTAGTTTATGCTAGGTTAGGTTAGCTTAGTTTAGTTTAGTTTTGTTTATAGTTTAGATTAGTTAGGTTTAATTTAGTTTATAGTTTAGTTTAGTTTAGTTTATAATTCAGTTTATAGTTAAGTTTAGATTATAGTTTACTTTATACTTTAGTTTAGTTTAGTTTTTTGTAATTTAGTTTAGCTTTCTTTAGTTTCGTTTGGTTTACTTTAGTTTAGGGTATGTTTAAGTTAGGTTAGGTTAGGTTAGTTTAGTTTAGGTTAGGTTAGGTTAGGTTACCTTATGTTAGGTTAGGTTAGGTTAGGTTAAGTTAAGTTAAGTTAGGTTAGTTTAGAATAATTAATTTAGTATAATTTAGTTTATAGTTTAGTTTAATTTAGTTTATAGTTTAATTTAGTTTAGTTTAGTTTATTTTATTTTAGTTTAGTTTAGGTTAGGTTAGGTAAGTTTAATTTAGTTTAGTTTAGTTTAGTTAAGTTTACTTTATAGTTTAGTTTATAGTTTAGTTTGTAGTTTAGTTTAGTTTAGTTTAGTTTAGGTTAAGTTATGTTAGGTTCGTTTAGTTTAGTTTAGATTAGGTTAGGTTAGGTTAGGTTAGTTTAGTTGAGTTTAGTTTAGTTTAGGTTAGCTTAAGTAAGGTTAGGTTAGGTTAGGTTAGTATAGTTTAGTCTAGTTCATGTTAGGTTAGGTTAGTTTAGTTTAGTGTAGTTTTGTTTATAGTTTAGTTTAGTTTAGTTTATAGTTTAGTTTACAGTTTAGTTTATAGTTTAGTTTACAGTTTAGTTTATTTTATTATATAGTTTAATTTAGTTTAGTTTAGTTTAATTAGGATTAGTTTAATTTAGGTTAATTTAGTTTAGTTTAGTTTAGGTTAGGTTAGGTTAGGTTAGGTTAAGTTAGTTCAGTTTTGTATAGTTTAGTTTAGTTTAGGTTAGGTTAGAGTAGTTTAGTTTAGTTTAATTTAGGTTAGATTAGGTTAGGTTAGTGTAGTTTAGTTTAGTTTAGTTTAGTTGAATTTAGTTTAGTTTAGTTTAGTTTAGGGTAGGTTAGGTTGGTTTAGTTTAGTATATGTTAGGTTCAGTTAGTTTAGGTTAGTTTAGTTTAGTTTATAGTTTAGTTTAGTTTAGTTTATTGTTTAGTTTATATTTTAGTTTATATTTTAGTTTATAGTTTAGTTTAGTTTAGCGCAGTTTAGTTTGGTTTAGTTTTGTTTAGTTGAATTTTGTTTAGTTTCGTTTAGGTTAGGTTATGTTAGATTAGGTTAGGTTAGGTAAGATAAGCTTAGTTTAGTGTATTTAGGTTAGGTTAGGTTAGTTAAGATTAGTTTAGTTTGGTTTAGTTATGTTTAGTTTAGTTTATAATTTAGTTCAGTTTAGTTTATAGCTTAGTTGATAGTTTAGTTTAGTTTACAGTTTAGTTTATCGTTTGGTTTGTAGTTTAGTTTATAGTTTAGTTTAGTTTAGTGCAGTTTATTTTGGTTAGTTTAGTATAGTTTCGTTTACGTTCGGTTATGTTATATTAGATTAGGTTGGGTTAGCTTACTTTAGTTTAGTTTAGTTTAGGTTAAGATATGTTAGGTTCGTTTAGTTTCATTTAGTTTAGATTAGGTTAGGTTAGGTTAGGTTAGGGTAGTTTAGTTTAGCATAGTTGAATTTAGTTTAGTTTACTTCAGGTTAGGTTACGTTAGGTTACTTTAGTTTAGTTTAGGTTAGGTTAGGTTAGGTTAGTTTAGTTTAATTAAGTTTATTTTAGTTTAGTTTAGTATATAGTTCAGTTTAATTTAGTTTTGTTTCATTTAGTTTAGTTTATAGTTTAGTTCAGTTTAGGTTAGTTTAGTTGAGTTTAGTTTAGTTTAGTTTAGTTTACTTTAGTTTAGGTTAGGTTAGTTTAGTTCAGTTGAGTTTAGTTTAGTTTTGGAAAGGTTAAGTAAGGTTAGGTTAGGTTAGGTTAGGTTAGTTTAGTTTAGTCTAGTTTATGTTAGGTTAGGTTAGTTTAGTTTAGTTTAGTTTTGTTTAATTTGGGTTAATTTAGTTTAGTTTAGTTTAGTTTAGTTTAATTTAGGTTAATTTAGTTTAGTTTAGTTTAGTTTAGGTTAAGTTAGTTTAGGTTACGTTAGTTTAGGTTAGGTTAAGTTAGTTCAGTTTAGTATAGTTTAGTTTAGTTTAAAATATAGTATCTTTAGTTTATAGTTTAGTTCATAGCTTTGTTTAGTTTAGTTTAGTTAGGTTAGAGTAGTTTAGATAATTTAGTTTAGGTTAGATTAGGTTAGGTTAGTGTTGTTTAGTTTAGTTTAGTTGAATTTAGTTTAGTTTAGTTTAGTTTAGGGTAGGTTAGGTTATTTTAGTTTAGTATAGTTTAGGTTCAGTTAGGTTAGGTAGTTTAGTTTAGTTTAGTTTATAGTTTAGTTTAGTTTAGTTTATAGTTTAGTTTAGTTTATAGTTTAGTTTAATTTATAGTTTAGTTCATAGCTTTGTTTAGTTTAGTTTAGTTAGATTAGAGTATTTTAGTTTAGTTTAGTTTAGTTTAGGTTAGATTAGGTTACGTTAGTGTTGTTTAGTTTAGTTTAGTTTAGTTGAATTTAGTTTAGTTTAGTTTAGTTTAGGGTAGGTTAGGTTGGTTTAGTTTAGTATAGTTTAGGTTCAGTTAGGTTAGGTTAGTTTAGTTTAGTTTAGTTTATAGTTTGGTTTAGTTTATTTTAGTTTAGTTTAGTTTAGTTTCCTTTAGCTTAGGTTATGTTACGTTAGGTTAGCTTAGGTTAGCTTACTTTACTCTAGTTTAGTTTAGGTTAGGTTAGGTTAGAATAGGTTAGTTAAGTTTAGTTTAGATTAGTTTAGTTAGGTTTAGTTTAGTTTATAGTTTAGTTGAGTTTAGTTTATAGTTTAGTTTAGTTTAGTTTAATTTAGTTTAGCTTTCTTTTTTCGGTTAGAGTACTTTAGTTTAGAGTATGTTATGTTAGGTTAGCTTGGTTAGTTTAGTTTAGTTTACGTTAGGTTAGGTTACCTTAGGTTAGGTTAGGTTAGGTTAAGTTAGGTTGGTTTAGAATAATTTAGTTTAGTGTAATTTAGTTTATAGTTTAGTTTAGTGTAGTTTATAGTTTAATTTAGTTTAGTTTAGTTTAATTTAGTTTAGTTTATTTTAGTTTGGGTTAGGTTAGGTTAGGTATGTTTAATTTAGTTTAGTTTAGTTTAGTTAAGTTTATTTTATAGTTTAGTTTATAGTTTAGTTTGTAGATTTATTTTAGTTTAGTTTAGTTTAGGTTAAGTTATGTTAAGTTCGTTTAGTTTAATTTAGTTTAGATTACGTTAGGTTAGGTTAGGTTAGGGTAGTTCAGTTTAGTTTAGTTGAATTTAGTTTAGTTTAGTTCAGTTTAGGTTAGTTTAGTTTAGGTTAGGTTAGGTTAGGTATTTTAGTTTACTTTAGGTTGGGTTATGTTATATTAGGTTAGGTTAGGTTAGTTTGGTTTAGTTTAGTCTAGTTAAGTTTAGTTTAGTTATACTTTAGTATAGTTTAGTTTAGTTTAGTTTATAGTTTAATTTGTAGTATAGTTTAGTTAATTTAATTTAATTTAGTTTAGCTAAGTTTAGTTTAGTTTAGTTTAGTTTTGGGTAGGTTATGTAAGGTTAGCTTAGGTTAGTTTAGATTTGTTTAGGTTAGGTTAGGTTAGGTTAGGATAGTTTAGTTTAGTTTAGTTTAGTTTTGCTTAGGTTAAGTAAGGTTTGGTTAGGTTAGGTTAGTTTAGGTTAGTTTACTTTGCTTTAGTTTATGTTAGGTTAGGTTAGTTTAGTTTAGTTTAGTTTTGTTTATAGTTTAGTTTAGTTTAGTTTAGTTTAGTTTATAGTTTAGTTTATAGTTTAGTTTAGTTTAATATATAGTTTAATTTAGTATAGTTTAGTTTAGTTTAATTTAGATTAATTTTTTTTAGTTTAGTTTAGTTTAGGTTAGGTTAGGTTAGGTTAGTTTAGTTTAGTATAGTTTAGTTTAGTTTAAAATATAGTATCTTTATTTTATAGTTTAGTTCATAGTTTTTTTAGTTTAGTTTAGTTTAGTTTAGGTTAGGTTAGAGTAGTTTAGTTTAGTTTAGTTTAGTTTAATTTAGATTAGGTTAGGTTAGTGTAGTTTAGTTTAGTTTAGTTGAATTTAATTTAGTTTAGCATAGTTTAGTTTAGGTTCGGTTAGGTTAGATAATTTAGTATAGCTTAGGTTAAGTTAGGTTAGGTTAGTTTAGTTTAGGTTAGGTTAGGTTAATTTAGTTTAGTATAGTTTGGTTTATTTTAGTTTAGTTTGTAGTTTAGTTTAGTTTGGTTTATAGTTTAGTTTACAGTTTTGTTTAGTTTAGTTTAGTTTGGGTTAGGTTAGGTTACGTTAGTTTAGTTGTGTTTATAGTTTAGTTTAGTTTAGTTTACAGTTTAGTTTATCCTTTAGTTTATAGTTAAGTTTATAGTTTAGTTTAATTTACTTTAGTTTAGTTTGGTTTAGTTTAGTTTTGTTTAGTTTCGTTTAGGTTAGGTTAGTTAGATTAGGTTAGGTTAGATTAGCTTAGTTTAGGTTAGGATAGGTTAGGTTAGGTTAGTTTTTTTTATTTGAGTTTAATTTAGTTTAGTTTGGTTTAGTTTAGTTTATAGTTTAATTTATAGTTTAGTTTTGTTTAGTTTATAGCTTAGTTTACAGTTTAGTTTAGTTTAGTTTAGTATAGTATAGTTTAGTTTCGTTTAGTTTAGTTTAGTTTAGTTTAGGTTAGGTTAGGTTAGGTTAAATTAGGTTAGATTAATTTAGATTAGTTTAGTTTATTTCAGTTTATAGTTTAGTTTACTTTAGTTTATAGTTTAATTTAGTTTACTTTAGGTTATTTTAATTTGGTTTAGTTTAGTTTAGTTTAGATTAGGTTAGGTTAGTTTAGTTTAGTATAGGTTAGGTTAGGTAAGTTTAATTCAGTTTAATTTAGTTTAGTTTATAGTTTAATTTATGGATTTGTTTATAATTAATTAAGTCTAGTTTAGTTTAATTTAGTTTATAGTTTAATTTATAGTTTTGTTTATAGTTAATTAAGTCTAGTTTAGTTTAGTTTAGTTTAGTTTAGGTTCAATTATGTTAGGTTAGTTTAGTTTAGTTTAGTTTAAGTTAGGTTAGGTTGGGTTAGGTTAGTGTAGTTTAATTTAGTTTATTTGAATTTAGTTTAGTTTAGTTTAGTTTAGGTTACGTTAGGTTAGTTTAGCTTAGTTTAGTTTAGTTTAGTTTAGGTGAGGTTAGGTTAGGTTAGTTTATTTCTGGTTAGTTTATTTTAGTTTATAGTTTAGTTTAGTTTAGTTTATAGTTTAGTTTATAGTTTAGTTTAGTGTAGTTTAGTTTTGTTTAGGTTAGGTTAGGTTAGTTTAGTTTAGTTTAGGTTAGGTTATGTTAGATTAGGTTAGGTTAGGTTAGTTTCTTTTACTTTAGTCTAGTTAAGTGTAGTTAAGTTTATACTTTAGTTTAGTTTAGTTTATTTCATAGTTTAGTTTAGTTTTGTTTATAGTTTAGTTTTCAGTTTAGTATAGTTTAGTTTAATTAAATTTAGTTTAGGTTAAGTAAGATTAGGTTAGGTTAGATTAGTTTAGTGTGGTTTATGCTAGGTTAGGTTAGCTTAGTTTAGTTTAGTTTTGTTTATAGTTTAGATTAGTTAGGTTTAATTTAGTTTATAGTTTAGTTTAGTTTAGTTTATAATTCAGTTTATAGTTTAGTTTAGATTATAGTTTACTTTATACTTTAGTTTAGTTTAGTTTTTTGTAATTTAGTTTAGCTTTCTTTAGTTTCGTTTAGTTTACTTTAGTTTAGGGTATGTTTAAGTTAGGTTAGGTTAGGTTAGTTTAGTTTAGGTTAGGTTAGGTTAGGTTACCTTATGTTAGGTTAATTTAGGTTAGGTTAAGTTAAGTTAAGTTAGGTTAGTTTAGAATAATTAATTTAGTATAATTTAGTTTATAGTTTAGTTTATTTTAGTTTATAGTTTAATTTAGTTTAGTTTAGTTTATTTTAGTTTAGTTTAGTTTAGGTTAGGTTAGGTAAGTTTAATTTAGTTTAGTTTAGTTTAGTTAAGTTTACTTTATAGTTTAGTTTATAGTTTAGTTTGTAGTTTAGTTTAGTTTAGTTTAGTTTAGGTTAAGTTATGTTAGGTTCGTTTAGTTTAGTTTAGATTAGGTTAGGTTAGGTTAGGTTAGGGTAGTTTACTTTAGTTTAGTTGAATTTAGTTTAGTTTAGTTCAGTTTATGTTAGATTAGGTTAGGTAACTTTATTTTAGTTTAGGTTAGGTTATGTTAGATTACGTTACATTAGGTTAGTTTGGTTAAGTTTAGTTTAGTTAAGTTTAGAATATTTTATACTTTAGTTTAGTTTGGTTTAGTTAATAGTGGAGTTAAATTTAGTTTATACTTTAGTTTATAGTTTAGTATAGTTTAGTTTAGTTTAATTTAGATTACGTTAGGTTAGGTTAGGTTAGTTTAGTTTAGTATAGTTTAGTTTATTTTAAAATATAGTATCTTTAGTTTATAGTTTAGTTCATAATTTTCTTTAGATTAGTTTAGTTTTGGTTAGGTTAGAGTACTTTAGTTTAGTTTAGTTTAGTTTAGTTTAGGTTATATTAGGTTAGGTTAGTGTAGTTTAGTTTAATTTAATTTACTTAAATTTAATTTAGTTTAGTTTAGTTTAGTTTAGGTTAGGTTAGCTTTGTTTAGGTTAGATTAGGTTAGGTTAGTGTAGTTTAGTTTAGTTTAGTTTATAGTTTAGTTTAATTTAGTGTAGTTTAGTTTGGTTAAGTTTTGTTTAGTTTAGTTTAGTTCAGTATCGTTTACGTTAGGTTACGTTAGATTATGTTAGGTTACGTTAGCTTAGTTTAGTTTAGTTTAGTTTCGGTTAGGTAAGGTTAGGTTAGGTTAGTTAAGTTTAGTTTAGTTTATAGTTTAGTTCAGTTTAGTTTATAGCTTAGTTTATAGCTTAGTTTAGTTCATAGTTTAATTTATATTTAAGTTTTGTTTAGTTTAATTTAGTTTAGGTGAGTTTCGTTTAGTTTAGTTTATTTTAGGGTAGCTTACGTTAGGTTAGGTTAGGTTAGTATAGTTTATAGTTTAATTTATAGTTTAATTTTGTTTATAGTTTAGTTTAGTTTAGTTTATAATAGTTTAGTTTAGTTTAGTTTAGGTTAGGATAGATGAGTTTAGTTTAGTTTAGGTTAGGTTAGGCTCGGTTAAATTATGTTAGGTTAGTTTATATTAGTTTAGTATAGTTTAGTTTATAGTTTAGTTTACTTTAGTTTATTATTTAATTTAGTTTAGTTTAGTTTATAGTTTAGTTTATAGTTTAGTTTGATTTAGTTTAGTTTAATTTAGTTTATCTTAGATAAGTTTAGTTTAGTTAAGTTTATAGTTCAAATTATAGTTTAGTTTTGTTAGATTACGTTAGATTATGTTAGGTTACGTTAGCTTAGTTTAGTTTAGTTTAGTTTATAGTTTAGTTTAATTTAGTTTATAGTTTAGTTTATAGTTTAGTTTATAGTTTAGTTTAGATTAGTGTAGTTTAGTTTGGTTTAATTTATTTTAGTTTAGTTTAGTTTAGTTTCGTTTAGCTTAGGTTATGTTATATTAGGTTAGCTTAGGTTAGCTTAGTTTACCCTGGTTTAGCTTAGGTTAGGTAAGGTTAGAATAGGTTAGTTAAGTTTAGTTTAGTTTAGTTTAGTTTAGTTTATAGTTTAGTTGAGATTATAGTTTAATTTATAGTTTAGTTTAGTTTAGTTTAATTTAGTTTAACTTTCTTTACTTTCCTTTAGTTTACTTTAATTTAGGATATGTTAGGTTAGGTTAGGTTAGGTTAGGTTTGTTTAGTTTAGTTTAGGTTAGGTTAGGTTAGGTTACGTTAGGTTAGGTTAGGTTAGGTTAAGTTAGGTTAGTTTAGAATAGTTTAGTTTAGTATAATTTAGTTTATAGTTTAGTTTAGTTTAGTTTATAGTTTAATTTACTTCAGTTTAGTTTAATTTACATTAGTTTAGTTTAATTTAGATTATATTAGTTTACGTTAGGTGAAGTTAGGTAAGTTTAATTTAGTTTAGTTTAGTTTAGTTAAGTTTAGTTTATAGTTTAGTTTATAGTTTGGTTTGCAGTTTAGTTTAGTTTAGTTAAGGTTATGTTATGTTAGGTTCGTTTAGTTTAATTTAGTTTAGATTAGGTTAGGTTATATTAGGTTAGGTTAGGGTAGTTTAGTTTAGTTTAGCTGAATTTAGTTTAGTTTAGTTCAGTTTAGGTTACGTTAGGTTAGGTTAGTTTAGTTTAGGTTAGGTTAGGTTAGGTTAGGTTAATTTAGTTTAGTTAAGTTTATTTTAGTTTAGTCTAGTTCATAGTTCAGTTTAGATTAGTTTTGTTTAATTTAGTTTAGTTTATAGTTTAGTTCAGTTTAGGTTAGTTTAGTTGAGTTTAGTTTAGTTTAGTTTAGGTTAGGTTAGGTTAGGTTAGTTTAGTTTAGTTTGGGTTGGGTTATGTTAGATTAGGTTAGGTTAGGTTATTTTGGTTTAGTTTGGTCTAGTTAAATTTAGTTTAGTTATACTTTAGTTTAGTTTAGTTTAGTTTATAGTTTAGTTTAGTTTTGTTAACAGTTTAGTTTAGTTTAGTTTAGTTTATTTTGGGTAGGTTATGCTAGGTTAGGTTAGGTTAGTTTAGTTTAGTTTAGGATAGGTTAGGTTAGGTTAGGTTAGTTTAGTTTAGTTGAGTTTAGTTTAGTTTAGGTTCGCTTAAGTAAGGTTAGGTTAGGTTAGGTTAGTATAGTTTAGTCTAGTTCATGTTAGGTTAGGTTAGTTTAGTTTAGTGTAGTTTTGTTTATAGTTTAGTTTAGTTTAGTTTATAGTTTAGTTTACAGTTTAGTTTATAGTTTAGTTTACAGTTTAGTTTATTTTATTATATAGTTTAATTTAGTTTAGTTTAGTTTAATTAGGATTAGTTTAATTTAGGTTAATTTAGTTTAGTTTAGTTTAGGTTAGGTTAGGTTAGGTTAGGTTAAGTTAGTTCAGTTTTGTTTAGTTTAGTTTAGTTTAGGTATGGTTAGAGTAGTTTAGTTTAGTTTAATTTAGGTTAGATTAGGTTAGGTTAGTGTAGTTTAGTTTAGTTTAGTTTAGTTGAATTTAGTTTAGTTTAGTTTAGTTTAGGGTAGGTTAGGTTGGTTTAGTTTAGTATATGTTAGGTTCAGTTAGTTTAGGTTAGTTTAGTTTAGTTTATAGTTTAGTTTAGTTAGTTTATTGTTTAGTTTATATTTTAGTTTATATTTTAGTTTATAGTTTAGTTTAGTTTATCGCAGTTTAGTTTGGTTTAGTTTTGTTTAGTTGAGTTTTGTTTAGTTTCGTTTAGGTTAGGTTATGTTAGATTAGGTTAGGTTAGGTAAGATAAGCTTAGTTTAGTGTATTTAGGTTAGGTTAGGTTAGGTTAGTTAAGATTAGTTTAGTTTGGTTTAGTTATGTTTAGTTTAGTTTATAATTTAGTTCAGTTTAGTTTATAGCTTAGTTGATAGTTTAGTTTAGTTTACAGTTTAGTTTATCGTTTGGTTTGTAGTTTAGTTTATAGTTTAGTTTAGTTTAGTGCAGTTTATTTTGGTTAGTTTAGTATAGTTTCGTTTACGTTCGGTTATGTTATATTAGATTAGGTTGGGTTAGCTTACTTTAGTTTAGTTTAGTTTAGGTTAAGATATGTTAGGTTCGTTTAGTTTCATTTAGTTTAGATTAGGTTAGGTTAGGTTAGGGTAGTTTAGTTTAGCATAGTTGAATTTAGTTTAGTTTAGTTCAGGTTAGGTTACGTTAGGTTACTTTAGTTTAGTTTAGGTTAGGTTAGGTTAGTTTAGTTTAATTAAGTCTATTTTAGTTTAGTTTAGTATATAGTTCAGTTTAATTTAGTTTTGTTTCATTTAGTTTAGTTTATAGTTTAGTTCAGTTTAGGTTAGTTTAGTTGAGTTTAGTTTAGTTTAGTTTAGTTTACTTTAGTTTAGGTTAGGTTAGTTTAGTTCAGTTGAGTCTAGTTTAGTTTTGGAAAGGTTAAGTAAGGTTAGGTTAGGTTAGGTTAGGTTAGTTTAGTTTAGTCTAGTTTATGTTAGGTTAGGTTAGTTTAGTTTAGTTTAGTTTTGTTTAATTTAGGTTAATTTAGTTTAGTTTAGTTTAGTTTAGTTTAATTTAGGTTAATTTAGTTTAGTTTAGTTTAGTTTAGGTTAAGTTAGTTTAGGTTACGTTAGTTTAGGTTAGGTTAAGTTAGTTCAGTTTAGTATAGTTTAGTTTAGTTTAAAATATAGTATCTTTAGTTTATAGTTATGTTCATAGCTTTGTTTAGTTTAGTTTAGTTAGGTTAGAGTAGTTTAGTTAATTTAGTTTAGGTTAGATTAGGTTAGGTTAGTGTTGTTTAGTTTAGTTTAGTTTAGTTGAATTTAGTTTAGTTTAGTTTAGTTTAGGGTAGGTTAGGTTGGTTTAGTTTAGTATAGTTTAGGTTCAGTTAGGTTAGGTTAGTTTAGTTTAGTTTAGTTTATAGTTTAGTTTAGTTTAGTTTATAGTTTAGTTTAGTTTATAGTTTGGTTTAATTTATAGTTTAGTTCATAGCTTTGTTTAGTTTAGTTTAGTTAGGTTAGAGTAGTTTAGTTTAGTATTTTAGTTTAGGTTAGATTAGGTTAGGTTAGTGTTGTTTAGTTTAGTTTAGTTTAGTTGAATTTAGTTTAGTTTAGTTTAGTTTAGGGTAGGTTAGGTTGGTTTAGTTTAGTATAGTTTAGGTTCAGTTAGGTTAGGTTAGTTTAATTTAGTTTAGTTTATAGTTTGATTTAGTTTATTTTAGTTTAGTTTAGTTTAGTTTCCTTTAGCTTAGGTTATGTTACGTTAGGTTAGCTTAGGTTAGCTTACTTTACTCTAGTTTAGTTTAGGTTAGGTTAGGTTAGAATAGGTTAGTTAAGTTTAGTTTAGTTTAGTTTAGTTAGGTTTAGTTTAGTTTATAGTTTAGTTGAGTTTAGTTTATAGTTTAGTTTAGTTTAGTTTAATTTAGTTTAGCTTTCTTTTTTCGGTTAGAGTACTTTAGTTTAGGGTATGTTATGTTAGGTTAGCTTGGTTAGTTTAGTTTAGTTTACGTTAGGTTAGGTTACCTTAGGTTAGGTTAGGTTAGAATAGGTTAGTTAAGTTTAGTTTAGTTTAGTTTAGTTAGGTTTAGTTTAGTTTATAGTTTAGTTGAGTTTAGTTTATAGTTTAGTTTAGTTTAGTTTAATTTAGTTTAGCTTTCTTTTTTCGGTTAGAGTACTTTAGTTTAGGGTATGTTATGTTAGGTTAGCTTGGTTAGTTTAGTTTAGTTTACGTTAGGTTAGGTTACCTTAGGTTAGGTTAGGTTAGGTTAGGTTAAGTTAGGTTAGTTTAGAATAATTTAGTTTAGTGTAATTTAGTTTATAGTTTAGTTTAGTGTAGTTTATAGTTTAATTTAGTTTAGTTTAGTTTAATTTAGTTTAGTTTATTTTAGTTTAGTTTAGGTTAGGTTAGGTAAGTTTAATTTAGTTTAGTTTAGTTTAGTTAAGTTTATTTTATAATTTAGTTTATAGTTTAGTTTGTAGATTTATTTTAGTTTAGTTTAGTTTAGGTTAAGTTATGTTAGGTTCGTTTAGTTTAATTTAGTTTAGATTAGGTTAGGTTAGGTTAGGTTAGGTTAGGGTAGTTCAGTTTAGTTTAGTTGAATTTAGTTTAGTTTAGTTCAGTTTAGGTTAGGTTAGGTTAGTTTAGTTTAGTTAAGTTTAGTTTATAGTTCAGTTTAGTTTAGTTTTGTTTAATTTAGTTTAGTTTATAGTTTAGTTGAGTTTAGGTTAGTTTAGTTGAGTTTAGTTTAGTTTAGTTTAGGTTAGGTTAGGTTAGGTATTTTAGTTTACTTTAGGTTGGGTTATGTTATATTAGGTTAGGTTAGGTTAGTTTGGTTTAGTTTAGTCTAGTTAAGTTTAGTTTAGTTATACTTTAGTATAGTTTAGTTTAGTTTAGTTTATAGTTTAATTTGTAGTATAGTTTAGTTAATTTAATTTAATTTAGTTTAGCTAAGTTTAGTTTAGTTTAGTTTAGTTTTGGGTAGGTTATGTTAGGTTAGGTTAGGTTAGTTTAGATTTGTTTAGGTTAGGTTAGGTTAGGTTAGGATAGTTTAGTTTAGTTTAGTTTAGTTTTGCTTAGGTTAAGTAAGGTTTGGTTAGGTTAGGTTAGGTTAGGTTAGTTTACTTTGCTTTAGTTTATGTTAGGTTAGGTTAGTTTAGTTTAGTTTAGTTTTGTTTATAGTTTAGTTTAGTTTAGTTTATAGTTTAGTTTATAGTTTAGTTTAGTTTAATATATAGTTTAATTTAGTTTAGTTTAGTTTAGTTTAATTTAGATTAATTTTTTTTAGTTTAGTTTAGTTTAGGTTAGGTTAGGTTAGGTTAGTTTAGTTTAGTATAGTTTAGTTTAGTTTAAAATATAGTATCTTTAGTTTATAGTTTAGTTCATAGTTTTTTTAGTTTAGTTTAGTTTAGGTTAGGTTAGAGTAGTTTAGTTTAGTTTAGTTTAGTTTAATTTAGATTAGGTTAGGTTAGGTTAGTGTAGTTTAGTTTAGTTTAGTTGAATTTAATTTAGTTTAGCATAGTTTAGTTTAGGTTCGGTTAGGTTAGATA
This sequence comes from Metallyticus violacea, assembly GCA_030762175.1. Lineage (NCBI taxonomy): Eukaryota > Metazoa > Arthropoda > Insecta > Mantodea > Metallyticidae > Metallyticus > Metallyticus violacea. The sequence goes on along the minus strand of CM060835.1, from coordinate 95,877,320 downwards.
ATTTAGTATAGCTTAGGTTAAGTTAGGTTAGGTTAGTTTAGTTTAGGTTAGGTTAGGTTAATTTAGTTTAGTATAGTTTGGTTTATTTTAGTTTAGTTTGTAGTTTAGTTTAGTTTGGTTTATAGTTTAGTTTACAGTTTTGTTTAGTTTAGTTTAGTTTGGGTTAGGTTAGGTTACGTTAGTTTAGTTAAGTTTAGTTTAGTTTAGTTTAGTTTAGTTTATAGTTTAGTTTAGATTATAGTTTAATTTATAGTTTAGTTTACTTTAGTTTAATTTAGTTTAACTTTCTTTACTTTCCTTTAGTTTACTTTAATTTAGGATATGTTAGGTTAGGTTAGGTTAGGTTAGGTTTGTTTAGTTTAGTTTAGGTTAGGTTAGGTTACGTTAGGTTAGGTTAGGTTAGGTTAAGTTAGGTTAGTTTAGAATAGTTTAGTTTAGTATAATTTAGTTTATAGTTTAGTTAATTTAGTTTATAGTTTAATTTACTTCAGTTTAGTTTAATTTACATTAGTGTAGTTTAATTTAGTTTATATTAGTTTACGTTAGGTGAAGTTAGGTAAGTTTAATTTAGTTTAGTTTAGTTTAGTTAAGTTTAGTTTATAGTTTAGTTTATAGTTTGGTTTGCAGTTTAGTTTAGTTTAGTTAAGGTTATGTTATGTTAGGTTCTTTAGTTTAATTTAGTTTAGATTAGGTTAGGTTATATTAGGTTAGGTTAGGGTAGTTTAGTTTAGTTTAGCTGAATTTAGTTTAGTTTAGTTCAGTTTAGGTTACGTTAGGTTAGGTTAGTTTAGTTTAGGTTAGGTTAGGTTAGGTTAGGTTAATTTAGTTTAGTTAAGTTTATTTTAGTTTAGTCTAGTTCATAGTTCAGTTTAGATTAGTTTTGTTTAATTTAGTTTAGTTTATAGTTTAGTTCAGTTTAGGTTAGTTTAGTTGAGTTTAGTTTAGTTTAGTTTAGGTTAGGTTAGGTTAGGTTAGTTTAGTTTAGTTTGGGTTGGGTTATGTTAGATTAGGTTAGGTTAGGTTATTTTGGTTTAGTTTGGTCTAGTTAAATTTAGTTTAGTTATACTTTAGTTTAGTTTAGTTTAGTTTATAGTTTAGTTTAGTTTTGTTAACAGTTTAGTTTAGTTTAGTTTAGTTTATTTTGGGTAGGTTATGCTAGGTTAGGTTAGGTTAGTTTAGTTTAGTTTAGGATAGGTTAGGTTAGGTTAGGTTAGTTTAGTTTAGTTGAGTTTAGTTTAGTTTAGGTTAGCTTAAGTAAGGTTAGGTTAGGTTAGGTTAGTATAGTTTAGTCTAGTTCATGTTAGGTTAGGTTAGTTTAGTTTAGTGTAGTTTTGTTTATAGTTTAGTTTAGTTTAGTTTATAGTTTAGTTTACAGTTTAGTTTATAGTTTAGTTTACAGTTTAGTTTATTTTATTATATAGTTTAATTTAGTTTAGTTTAGTTTAATTAGGATTAGTTTAATTTAGGTTAATTTAGTTTAGTTTAGTTTAGGTTAGGTTAGGTTAGGTTAGGTTAAGTTAGTTCAGTTTTGTATAGTTTAGTTTAGTTTAGGTTAGGTTAGAGTAGTTTAGTTTAGTTTAATTTAGGTTAGATTAGGTTAGGTTAGTGTAGTTTAGTTTAGTTTAGTTTAGTTGAATTTAGTTTAGTTTAGTTTAGTTTAGGGTAGGTTAGGTTGGTTTAGTTTAGTATATGTTAGGTTCAGTTAGTTTAGGTTAGTTTAGTTTAGTTTATAGTTTAGTTTAGTTTAGTTTATTGTTTAGTTTATATTTTAGTTTATATTTTAGTTTATAGTTTAGTTTAGTTTAGCGCAGTTTAGTTTGGTTTAGTTTTGTTTAGTTGAATTTTGTTTAGTTTCGTTTAGGTTAGGTTATGTTAGATTAGGTTAGGTTAGGTAAGATAAGCTTAGTTTAGTGTATTTAGGTTAGGTTAGGTTAGTTAAGATTAGTTTAGTTTGGTTTAGTTATGTTTAGTTTAGTTTATAATTTAGTTCAGTTTAGTTTATAGCTTAGTTGATAGTTTAGTTTAGTTTACAGTTTAGTTTATCGTTTGGTTTGTAGTTTAGTTTATAGTTTAGTTTAGTTTAGTGCAGTTTATTTTGGTTAGTTTAGTATAGTTTCGTTTACGTTCGGTTATGTTATATTAGATTAGGTTGGGTTAGCTTACTTTAGTTTAGTTTAGTTTAGGTTAAGATATGTTAGGTTCGTTTAGTTTCATTTAGTTTAGATTAGGTTAGGTTAGGTTAGGTTAGGGTAGTTTAGTTTAGCATAGTTGAATTTAGTTTAGTTTACTTCAGGTTAGGTTACGTTAGGTTACTTTAGTTTAGTTTAGGTTAGGTTAGGTTAGGTTAGTTTAGTTTAATTAAGTTTATTTTAGTTTAGTTTAGTATATAGTTCAGTTTAATTTAGTTTTGTTTCATTTAGTTTAGTTTATAGTTTAGTTCAGTTTAGGTTAGTTTAGTTGAGTTTAGTTTAGTTTAGTTTAGTTTACTTTAGTTTAGGTTAGGTTAGTTTAGTTCAGTTGAGTTTAGTTTAGTTTTGGAAAGGTTAAGTAAGGTTAGGTTAGGTTAGGTTAGGTTAGTTTAGTTTAGTCTAGTTTATGTTAGGTTAGGTTAGTTTAGTTTAGTTTAGTTTTGTTTAATTTGGGTTAATTTAGTTTAGTTTAGTTTAGTTTAGTTTAATTTAGGTTAATTTAGTTTAGTTTAGTTTAGTTTAGGTTAAGTTAGTTTAGGTTACGTTAGTTTAGGTTAGGTTAAGTTAGTTCAGTTTAGTATAGTTTAGTTTAGTTTAAAATATAGTATCTTTAGTTTATAGTTTAGTTCATATCTTTGTTTAGTTTAGTTTAGTTAGGTTAGAGTAGTTTAGATAATTTAGTTTAGGTTAGATTAGGTTAGGTTAGTGTTGTTTAGTTTAGTTTAGTTGAATTTAGTTTAGTTTAGTTTAGTTTAGGGTAGGTTAGGTTATTTTAGTTTAGTATAGTTTAGGTTCAGTTAGGTTAGGTAGTTTAGTTTAGTTTAGTTTATAGTTTAGTTTAGTTTAGTTTATAGTTTAGTTTAGTTTATAGTTTAGTTTAATTTATAGTTTAGTTCATAGCTTTGTTTAGTTTAGTTTAGTTAGATTAGAGTATTTTAGTTTAGTTTAGTTTAGTTTAGGTTAGATTAGGTTACGTTAGTGTTGTTTAGTTTAGTTTAGTTTAGTTGAATTTAGTTTAGTTTAGTTTAGTTTAGGGTAGGTTAGGTTGGTTTAGTTTAGTATAGTTTAGGTTCAGTTAGGTTAGGTTAGTTTAGTTTAGTTTAGTTTATAGTTTGGTTTAGTTTATTTTAGTTTAGTTTAGTTTAGTTTCCTTTAGCTTAGGTTATGTTACGTTAGGTTAGCTTAGGTTAGCTTACTTTACTCTAGTTTAGTTTAGGTTAGGTTAGGTTAGAATAGGTTAGTTAAGTTTAGTTTAGATTAGTTTAGTTAGGTTTAGTTTAGTTTATAGTTTAGTTGAGTTTAGTTTATAGTTTAGTTTAGTTTAGTTTAATTTAGTTTAGCTTTCTTTTTTCGGTTAGAGTACTTTAGTTTAGAGTATGTTATGTTAGGTTAGCTTGGTTAGTTTAGTTTAGTTTACGTTAGGTTAGGTTACCTTAGGTTAGGTTAGGTTAGGTTAAGTTAGGTTAGTTTAGAATAATTTAGTTTAGTGTAATTTAGTTTATAGTTTAGTTTAGTGTAGTTTATAGTTTAATTTAGTTTAGTTTAGTTTAATTTAGTTTAGTTTATTTTAGTTTGGGTTAGGTTAGGTTAGGTATGTTTAATTTAGTTTAGTTTAGTTTAGTTAAGTTTATTTTATAGTTTAGTTTATAGTTTAGTTTGTAGATTTATTTTAGTTTAGTTTAGTTTAGGTTAAGTTATGTTAAGTTCGTTTAGTTTAATTTAGTTTAGATTACGTTAGGTTAGGTTAGGTTAGGGTAGTTCAGTTTAGTTTAGTTGAATTTAGTTTAGTTTAGTTCAGTTTAGGTTAGTTTAGTTTAGGTTAGGTTAGGTTAGGTATTTTAGTTTACTTTAGGTTGGGTTATGTTATATTAGGTTAGGTTAGGTTAGTTTGGTTTAGTTTAGTCTAGTTAAGTTTAGTTTAGTTATACTTTAGTATAGTTTAGTTTAGTTTAGTTTATAGTTTAATTTGTAGTATAGTTTAGTTAATTTAATTTAATTTAGTTTAGCTAAGTTTAGTTTAGTTTAGTTTAGTTTTGGGTAGGTTATGTAAGGTTAGCTTAGGTTAGTTTAGATTTGTTTAGGTTAGGTTAGGTTAGGTTAGGATAGTTTAGTTTAGTTTAGTTTAGTTTTGCTTAGGTTAAGTAAGGTTTGGTTAGGTTAGGTTAGTTTAGGTTAGTTTACTTTGCTTTAGTTTATGTTAGGTTAGGTTAGTTTAGTTTAGTTTAGTTTTGTTTATAGTTTAGTTTAGTTTAGTTTAGTTTAGTTTATAGTTTAGTTTATAGTTTAGTTTAGTTTAATATATAGTTTAATTTAGTATAGTTTAGTTTAGTTTAATTTAGATTAATTTTTTTTAGTTTAGTTTAGTTTAGGTTAGGTTAGGTTAGGTTAGTTTAGTTTAGTATAGTTTAGTTTAGTTTAAAATATAGTATCTTTATTTTATAGTTTAGTTCATAGTTTTTTTAGTTTAGTTTAGTTTAGTTTAGGTTAGGTTAGAGTAGTTTAGTTTAGTTTAGTTTAGTTTAATTTAGATTAGGTTAGGTTAGTGTAGTTTAGTTTAGTTTAGTTGAATTTAATTTAGTTTAGCATAGTTTAGTTTAGGTTCGGTTAGGTTAGATAATTTAGTATAGCTTAGGTTAAGTTAGGTTAGGTTAGTTTAGTTTAGGTTAGGTTAGGTTAATTTAGTTTAGTATAGTTTGGTTTATTTTAGTTTAGTTTGTAGTTTAGTTTAGTTTGGTTTATAGTTTAGTTTACAGTTTTGTTTAGTTTAGTTTAGTTTGGGTTAGGTTAGGTTACGTTAGTTTAGTTGTGTTTATAGTTTAGTTTAGTTTAGTTTACAGTTTAGTTTATCCTTTAGTTTATAGTTAAGTTTATAGTTTAGTTTAATTTACTTTAGTTTAGTTTGGTTTAGTTTAGTTTTGTTTAGTTTCGTTTAGGTTAGGTTAGTTAGATTAGGTTAGGTTAGATTAGCTTAGTTTAGGTTAGGATAGGTTAGGTTAGGTTAGTTTTTTTTATTTGAGTTTAATTTAGTTTAGTTTGGTTTAGTTTAGTTTATAGTTTAATTTATAGTTTAGTTTTGTTTAGTTTATAGCTTAGTTTACAGTTTAGTTTAGTTTAGTTTAGTATAGTATAGTTTAGTTTCGTTTAGTTTAGTTTAGTTTAGTTTAGGTTAGGTTAGGTTAGGTTAAATTAGGTTAGATTAATTTAGATTAGTTTAGTTTATTTCAGTTTATAGTTTAGTTTACTTTAGTTTATAGTTTAATTTAGTTTACTTTAGGTTATTTTAATTTGGTTTAGTTTAGTTTAGTTTAGATTAGGTTAGGTTAGTTTAGTTTAGTATAGGTTAGGTTAGGTAAGTTTAATTCAGTTTAATTTAGTTTAGTTTATAGTTTAATTTATGGATTTGTTTATAATTAATTAAGTCTAGTTTAGTTTAATTTAGTTTATAGTTTAATTTATAGTTTTGTTTATAGTTAATTAAGTCTAGTTTAGTTTAGTTTAGTTTAGTTTAGGTTCAATTATGTTAGGTTAGTTTAGTTTAGTTTAGTTTAAGTTAGGTTAGGTTGGGTTAGGTTAGTGTAGTTTAATTTAGTTTATTTGAATTTAGTTTAGTTTAGTTTAGTTTAGGTTACGTTAGGTTAGTTTAGCTTAGTTTAGTTTAGTTTAGTTTAGGTGAGGTTAGGTTAGGTTAGTTTATTTCTGGTTAGTTTATTTTAGTTTATAGTTTAGTTTAGTTTAGTTTATAGTTTAGTTTATAGTTTAGTTTAGTGTAGTTTAGTTTTGTTTAGGTTAGGTTAGGTTAGGTTAGTTTAGTTTAGTTTAGGTTAGGTTATGTTAGATTAGGTTAGGTTAGGTTAGTTTCTTTTACTTTAGTCTAGTTAAGTGTAGTTAAGTTTATACTTTAGTTTAGTTTAGTTTATTTCATAGTTTAGTTTAGTTTTGTTTATAGTTTAGTTTTCAGTTTAGTATAGTTTAGTTTAATTAAATTTAGTTTAGGTTAAGTAAGATTAGGTTAGGTTAGATTAGTTTAGTGTGGTTTATGCTAGGTTAGGTTAGCTTAGTTTAGTTTAGTTTTGTTTATAGTTTAGATTAGTTAGGTTTAATTTAGTTTATAGTTTAGTTTAGTTTAGTTTATAATTCAGTTTATAGTTTAGTTTAGATTATAGTTTACTTTATACTTTAGTTTAGTTTAGTTTTTTGTAATTTAGTTTAGCTTTCTTTAGTTTCGTTTAGTTTACTTTAGTTTAGGGTATGTTTAAGTTAGGTTAGGTTAGGTTAGTTTAGTTTAGGTTAGGTTAGGTTAGGTTACCTTATGTTAGGTTAATTTAGGTTAGGTTAAGTTAAGTTAAGTTAGGTTAGTTTAGAATAATTAATTTAGTATAATTTAGTTTATAGTTTAGTTTATTTTAGTTTATAGTTTAATTTAGTTTAGTTTAGTTTATTTTAGTTTAGTTTAGTTTAGGTTAGGTTAGGTAAGTTTAATTTAGTTTAGTTTAGTTTAGTTAAGTTTACTTTATAGTTTAGTTTATAGTTTAGTTTGTAGTTTAGTTTAGTTTAGTTTAGTTTAGGTTAAGTTATGTTAGGTTCGTTTAGTTTAGTTTAGATTAGGTTAGGTTAGGTTAGGTTAGGGTAGTTTACTTTAGTTTAGTTGAATTTAGTTTAGTTTAGTTCAGTTTATGTTAGATTAGGTTAGGTAACTTTATTTTAGTTTAGGTTAGGTTATGTTAGATTACGTTACATTAGGTTAGTTTGGTTAAGTTTAGTTTAGTTAAGTTTAGAATATTTTATACTTTAGTTTAGTTTGGTTTAGTTAATAGTGGAGTTAAATTTAGTTTATACTTTAGTTTATAGTTTAGTATAGTTTAGTTTAGTTTAATTTAGATTACGTTAGGTTAGGTTAGGTTAGTTTAGTTTAGTATAGTTTAGTTTATTTTAAAATATAGTATCTTTAGTTTATAGTTTAGTTCATAATTTTCTTTAGATTAGTTTAGTTTTGGTTAGGTTAGAGTACTTTAGTTTAGTTTAGTTTAGTTTAGTTTAGGTTATATTAGGTTAGGTTAGTGTAGTTTAGTTTAATTTAATTTACTTAAATTTAATTTAGTTTAGTTTAGTTTAGTTTAGGTTAGGTTAGCTTTGTTTAGGTTAGATTAGGTTAGGTTAGTGTAGTTTAGTTTAGTTTAGTTTATAGTTTAGTTTAATTTAGTGTAGTTTAGTTTGGTTAAGTTTTGTTTAGTTTAGTTTAGTTCAGTATCGTTTACGTTAGGTTACGTTAGATTATGTTAGGTTACGTTAGCTTAGTTTAGTTTAGTTTAGTTTCGGTTAGGTAAGGTTAGGTTAGGTTAGTTAAGTTTAGTTTAGTTTATAGTTTAGTTCAGTTTAGTTTATAGCTTAGTTTATAGCTTAGTTTAGTTCATAGTTTAATTTATATTTAAGTTTTGTTTAGTTTAATTTAGTTTAGGTGAGTTTCGTTTAGTTTAGTTTATTTTAGGGTAGCTTACGTTAGGTTAGGTTAGGTTAGTATAGTTTATAGTTTAATTTATAGTTTAATTTTGTTTATAGTTTAGTTTAGTTTAGTTTATAATAGTTTAGTTTAGTTTAGTTTAGGTTAGGATAGATGAGTTTAGTTTAGTTTAGGTTAGGTTAGGCTCGGTTAAATTATGTTAGGTTAGTTTATATTAGTTTAGTATAGTTTAGTTTATAGTTTAGTTTACTTTAGTTTATTATTTAATTTAGTTTAGTTTAGTTTATAGTTTAGTTTATAGTTTAGTTTGATTTAGTTTAGTTTAATTTAGTTTATCTTAGATAAGTTTAGTTTAGTTAAGTTTATAGTTCAAATTATAGTTTAGTTTTGTTAGATTACGTTAGATTATGTTAGGTTACGTTAGCTTAGTTTAGTTTAGTTTAGTTTATAGTTTAGTTTAATTTAGTTTATAGTTTAGTTTATAGTTTAGTTTATAGTTTAGTTTAGATTAGTGTAGTTTAGTTTGGTTTAATTTATTTTAGTTTAGTTTAGTTTAGTTTCGTTTAGCTTAGGTTATGTTATATTAGGTTAGCTTAGGTTAGCTTAGTTTACCCTGGTTTAGCTTAGGTTAGGTAAGGTTAGAATAGGTTAGTTAAGTTTAGTTTAGTTTAGTTTAGTTTAGTTTATAGTTTAGTTGAGATTATAGTTTAATTTATAGTTTAGTTTAGTTTAGTTTAATTTAGTTTAACTTTCTTTACTTTCCTTTAGTTTACTTTAATTTAGGATATGTTAGGTTAGGTTAGGTTAGGTTAGGTTTGTTTAGTTTAGTTTAGGTTAGGTTAGGTTAGGTTACGTTAGGTTAGGTTAGGTTAGGTTAAGTTAGGTTAGTTTAGAATAGTTTAGTTTAGTATAATTTAGTTTATAGTTTAGTTTAGTTTAGTTTATAGTTTAATTTACTTCAGTTTAGTTTAATTTACATTAGTTTAGTTTAATTTAGATTATATTAGTTTACGTTAGGTGAAGTTAGGTAAGTTTAATTTAGTTTAGTTTAGTTTAGTTAAGTTTAGTTTATAGTTTAGTTTATAGTTTGGTTTGCAGTTTAGTTTAGTTTAGTTAAGGTTATGTTATGTTAGGTTCGTTTAGTTTAATTTAGTTTAGATTAGGTTAGGTTATATTAGGTTAGGTTAGGGTAGTTTAGTTTAGTTTAGCTGAATTTAGTTTAGTTTAGTTCAGTTTAGGTTACGTTAGGTTAGGTTAGTTTAGTTTAGGTTAGGTTAGGTTAGGTTAGGTTAATTTAGTTTAGTTAAGTTTATTTTAGTTTAGTCTAGTTCATAGTTCAGTTTAGATTAGTTTTGTTTAATTTAGTTTAGTTTATAGTTTAGTTCAGTTTAGGTTAGTTTAGTTGAGTTTAGTTTAGTTTAGTTTAGGTTAGGTTAGGTTAGGTTAGTTTAGTTTAGTTTGGGTTGGGTTATGTTAGATTAGGTTAGGTTAGGTTATTTTGGTTTAGTTTGGTCTAGTTAAATTTAGTTTAGTTATACTTTAGTTTAGTTTAGTTTAGTTTATAGTTTAGTTTAGTTTTGTTAACAGTTTAGTTTAGTTTAGTTTAGTTTATTTTGGGTAGGTTATGCTAGGTTAGGTTAGGTTAGTTTAGTTTAGTTTAGGATAGGTTAGGTTAGGTTAGGTTAGTTTAGTTTAGTTGAGTTTAGTTTAGTTTAGGTTCGCTTAAGTAAGGTTAGGTTAGGTTAGGTTAGTATAGTTTAGTCTAGTTCATGTTAGGTTAGGTTAGTTTAGTTTAGTGTAGTTTTGTTTATAGTTTAGTTTAGTTTAGTTTATAGTTTAGTTTACAGTTTAGTTTATAGTTTAGTTTACAGTTTAGTTTATTTTATTATATAGTTTAATTTAGTTTAGTTTAGTTTAATTAGGATTAGTTTAATTTAGGTTAATTTAGTTTAGTTTAGTTTAGGTTAGGTTAGGTTAGGTTAGGTTAAGTTAGTTCAGTTTTGTTTAGTTTAGTTTAGTTTAGGTTAGGTTAGAGTAGTTTAGTTTAGTTTAATTTAGGTTAGATTAGGTTAGGTTAGTGTAGTTTAGTTTAGTTTAGTTTAGTTGAATTTAGTTTAGTTTAGTTTAGTTTAGGGTAGGTTAGGTTGGTTTAGTTTAGTATATGTTAGGTTCAGTTAGTTTAGGTTAGTTTAGTTTAGTTTATAGTTTAGTTTAGTTAGTTTATTGTTTAGTTTATATTTTAGTTTATATTTTAGTTTATAGTTTAGTTTAGTTTAGCGCAGTTTAGTTTGGTTTAGTTTTGTTTAGTTGAGTTTTGTTTAGTTTCGTTTAGGTTAGGTTATGTTAGATTAGGTTAGGTTAGGTAAGATAAGCTTAGTTTAGTGTATTTAGGTTAGGTTAGGTTAGGTTAGTTAAGATTAGTTTAGTTTGGTTTAGTTATGTTTAGTTTAGTTTATAATTTAGTTCAGTTTAGTTTATAGCTTAGTTGATAGTTTAGTTTAGTTTACAGTTTAGTTTATCGTTTGGTTTGTAGTTTAGTTTATAGTTTAGTTTAGTTTAGTGCAGTTTATTTTGGTTAGTTTAGTATAGTTTCGTTTACGTTCGGTTATGTTATATTAGATTAGGTTGGGTTAGCTTACTTTAGTTTAGTTTAGTTTAGGTTAAGATATGTTAGGTTCGTTTAGTTTCATTTAGTTTAGATTAGGTTAGGTTAGGTTAGGGTAGTTTAGTTTAGCATAGTTGAATTTAGTTTAGTTTAGTTCAGGTTAGGTTACGTTAGGTTACTTTAGTTTAGTTTAGGTTAGGTTAGGTTAGTTTAGTTTAATTAAGTCTATTTTAGTTTAGTTTAGTATATAGTTCAGTTTAATTTAGTTTTGTTTCATTTAGTTTAGTTTATAGTTTAGTTCAGTTTAGGTTAGTTTAGTTGAGTTTAGTTTAGTTTAGTTTAGTTTACTTTAGTTTAGGTTAGGTTAGTTTAGTTCAGTTGAGTCTAGTTTAGTTTTGGAAAGGTTAAGTAAGGTTAGGTTAGGTTAGGTTAGGTTAGTTTAGTTTAGTCTAGTTTATGTTAGGTTAGGTTAGTTTAGTTTAGTTTAGTTTTGTTTAATTTAGGTTAATTTAGTTTAGTTTAGTTTAGTTTAGTTTAATTTAGGTTAATTTAGTTTAGTTTAGTTTAGTTTAGGTTAAGTTAGTTTAGGTTACGTTAGTTTAGGTTAGGTTAAGTTAGTTCAGTTTAGTATAGTTTAGTTTAGTTTAAAATATAGTATCTTTAGTTTATAGTTATGTTCATAGCTTTGTTTAGTTTAGTTTAGTTAGGTTAGAGTAGTTTAGTTAATTTAGTTTAGGTTAGATTAGGTTAGGTTAGTGTTGTTTAGTTTAGTTTAGTTTAGTTGAATTTAGTTTAGTTTAGTTTAGTTTAGGGTAGGTTAGGTTGGTTTAGTTTAGTATAGTTTAGGTTCAGTTAGGTTAGGTTAGTTTAGTTTAGTTTAGTTTATAGTTTAGTTTAGTTTAGTTTATAGTTTAGTTTAGTTTATAGTTTAGTTTAATTTATAGTTTAGTTCATAGCTTTGTTTAGTTTAGTTTAGTTAGGTTAGAGTAGTTTAGTTTAGTATTTTAGTTTAGGTTAGATTAGGTTAGGTTAGTGTTGTTTAGTTTAGTTTAGTTTAGTTGAATTTAGTTTAGTTTAGTTTAGTTTAGGGTAGGTTAGGTTGGTTTAGTTTAGTATAGTTTAGGTTCAGTTAGGTTAGGTTAGTTTAATTTAGTTTAGTTTATAGTTTGATTTAGTTTATTTTAGTTTAGTTTAGTTTAGTTTCCTTTAGCTTAGGTTATGTTACGTTAGGTTAGCTTAGGTTAGCTTACTTTACTCTAGTTTAGTTTAGGTTAGGTTAGGTTAGAATAGGTTAGTTAAGTTTAGTTTAGTTTAGTTTAGTTAGGTTTAGTTTAGTTTATAGTTTAGTTGAGTTTAGTTTATAGTTTAGTTTAGTTTAGTTTAATTTAGTTTAGCTTTCTTTTTTCGGTTAGAGTACTTTAGTTTAGGGTATGTTATGTTAGGTTAGCTTGGTTAGTTTAGTTTAGTTTACGTTAGGTTAGGTTACCTTAGGTTAGGTTAGGTTAGGTTAGGTTAGGTTAAGTTAGGTTAGTTTAGAATAATTTAGTTTAGTGTAATTTAGTTTATAGTTTAGTTTAGTGTAGTTTATAGTTTAATTTAGTTTAGTTTAGTTTAATTTAGTTTAGTTTATTTTAGTTTAGTTTAGGTTAGGTTAGGTAAGTTTAATTTAGTTTAGTTTAGTTTAGTTAAGTTTATTTTATAATTTAGTTTATAGTTTAGTTTGTAGATTTATTTTAGTTTAGTTTAGTTTAGGTTAAGTTATGTTAGGTTCGTTTAGTTTAATTTAGTTTAGATTAGGTTAGGTTAGGTTAGGTTAGGTTAGGGTAGTTCAGTTTAGTTTAGTTGAATTTAGTTTAGTTTAGTTCAGTTTAGGTTAGGTTAGGTTAGTTTAGTTTAGTTAAGTTTAGTTTATAGTTCAGTTTAGTTTAGTTTTGTTTAATTTAGTTTAGTTTATAGTTTAGTTGAGTTTAGGTTAGTTTAGTTGAGTTTAGTTTAGTTTAGTTTAGGTTAGGTTAGGTTAGGTATTTTAGTTTACTTTAGGTTGGGTTATGTTATATTAGGTTAGGTTAGGTTAGTTTGGTTTAGTTTAGTCTAGTTAAGTTTAGTTTAGTTATACTTTAGTATAGTTTAGTTTAGTTTAGTTTATAGTTTAATTTGTAGTATAGTTTAGTTAATTTAATTTAATTTAGTTTAGCTAAGTTTAGTTTAGTTTAGTTTAGTTTTGGGTAGGTTATGTTAGGTTAGGTTAGGTTAGTTTAGATTTGTTTAGGTTAGGTTAGGTTAGGTTAGGATAGTTTAGTTTAGTTTAGTTTAGTTTTGCTTAGGTTAAGTAAGGTTTGGTTAGGTTAGGTTAGGTTAGGTTAGTTTACTTTGCTTTAGTTTATGTTAGGTTAGGTTAGTTTAGTTTAGTTTAGTTTTGTTTATAGTTTAGTTTAGTTTAGTTTATAGTTTAGTTTATAGTTTAGTTTAGTTTAATATATAGTTTAATTTAGTTTAGTTTAGTTTAGTTTAATTTAGATTAATTTTTTTTAGTTTAGTTTAGTTTAGGTTAGGTTAGGTTAGGTTAGTTTAGTTTAGTATAGTTTAGTTTAGTTTAAAATATAGTATCTTTAGTTTATAGTTTAGTTCATAGTTTTTTTAGTTTAGTTTAGTTTAGGTTAGGTTAGAGTAGTTTAGTTTAGTTTAGTTTAGTTTAATTTAGATTAGGTTAGGTTAGGTTAGTGTAGTTTAGTTTAGTTTAGTTGAATTTAATTTAGTTTAGCATAGTTTAGTTTAGGTTCGGTTAGGTTAGATAATTTAGTATAGCTTAGGTTAAGTTAGGTTAGGTTAGTTTAGTTTAGGTTAGGTTAGGTTAATTTAGTTTAGTATAGTTTGGTTTATTTTAGTTTAGTTTGTAGTTTAGTTTAGTTTGGTTTATAGTTTAGTTTACAGTTTTGTTTAGTTTAGTTTAGTTTGGGTTAGGTTAGGTTACGTTAGTTTAGTTGTGTTTATAGTTTAGTTTAGTTTAGTTTACAGTTTAGTTTATCCTTTAGTTTATAGTTTAGTTTATAGTTTAGTTTAATTTACTTTAGTTTAGTTTGGTTTAGTTTAGTTTTGTTTAGTTTCGTTTAGGTTAGGTTAGTTAGATTAGGTTAGGTTAGATTAGCTTAGTTTAGGTTAGGTTAGGTTAGGTTAGGTTAGTTTTTTTTATTTGAGTTTAATTTAGTTTAGTTTAGTTTATAGTTTAGTTTGGTTTAGTTTAGTTTATAGTTTAATTTATAGTTTAGTTTAGTTTAGTTTATAGCTTAGTTTACAGTTTAGTTTAGTTTAGTTTAGTATAGTATAGTTTAGTTTCGTTTAGTTTAGTTTAGTTTAGTTTAGGTTAGAATAGGTTAGGTTAGTTAAGTTTAGTTTAGTTTAGGTTAGGTTAGGTTAGGTTAAATTAGGTTAGATTAATTTTAATTAGTTTAGTTTATTTCAGTTTATAGTTTAGTTTGCTTTAGTTTATAGTTTAATTTAGTTTACTTTAGGTTATTTTAATTTGGTTTAGTTTAGTTTAGTTTAGTTTAGATTAGGTTAGGTAAGTTTAGTTTAGTATAGGTTAGGTTAGGTAAGTTTAATTCAGTTTAATTTAGTTTAGTTTATAGTTTAATTTATGGATTTGTTTATAGTTAATTAAGTATAGTTTAGTTTAATTTATAGTTTTGTTTATAGTTAATTAAGTCTAGTTTAGTTTAGTTTAGTTTAGTTTAGGTTCAATTATGTTAGGTTAGTTTAGTTTAGTTTAGTTTAAGTTAGGTTAGGTTGGGTTAGGTTAGTGTAGTTTAATTTAGTTTATTTGAATTTAGTTTAGTTTAGTTTAGTTTAGGTTACGTTAGGTTAGTTTAGCTTAGTTTAGTTTAGTTTAGTTTAGGTGAGGTTAGGTTAGGTTAGTTTAGTTCTGGTTAGTTTATTTTAGTTTATAGTTTAGTTTAGTTTAGTTTATAGTTTAGTTTATAGTTTAGTTTAGTGTAGTTTAGTTTTGTTTAGGTTAGGTTAGGTTAGGTTAGTTTAGTTTAGTTGAGGTTAGGTTATGTTAGATTAGGTTAGGTTAGGTTAGTTTCTTTTACTTTAGTCTAGTTAAGTGTAGTTAAGTTTATACTTTAGTTTAGTTTAGTTTATTTCATAGTTTAGTTTAGTTTTGTTTATAGTTTAGTTTTCAGTTTAGTATAGTTTAGTTTAATTAAATTTAGTTTAGGTTAAGTAAGATTAGGTTAGGTTAGATTAGTTTAGTGTAGTTTATGCTAGGTTAGGTTAGCTTAGTTTAGTTTAGTTTTGTTTATAGTTTAGATTAGTTAGGTTTAATTTAGTTTATAGTTTAGTTTAGTTTAGTTTATAATTCAGTTTATAGTTAAGTTTAGATTATAGTTTACTTTATACTTTAGTTTAGTTTAGTTTTTTGTAATTTAGTTTAGCTTTCTTTAGTTTCGTTTAGTTTACTTTAGTTTAGGGTATGTTTAAGTTAGGTTAGGTTAGGTTAGTTTAGTTTAGGTTAGGTTAGGTTAGGTTACCTTATGTTAGGTTAGGTTAGGTTAGGTTAAGTTAAGTTAAGTTAGGTTAGTTTAGAATAATTAATTTAGTATAATTTAGTTTATAGTTTAGTTTAATTTAGTTTATAGTTTAATTTAGTTTAGTTTAGTTTATTTTATTTTAGTTTAGTTTAGGTTAGGTTAGGTAAGTTTAATTTAGTTTAGTTTAGTTTAGTTAAGTTTACTTTATAGTTTAGTTTATAGTTTAGTTTGTAGTTTAGTTTAGTTTAGTTTAGTTTAGGTTAAGTTATGTTAGGTTCGTTTAGTTTAGTTTAGATTAGGTTAGGTTAGGTTAGGTTAGGGTAGTTTACTTTAGTTTAGTTGAATTTAGTTTAGTTTAGTTCAGTTTATGTTAGATTAGGTTAGGTAACTTTATTTTAGTTTAGGTTAGGTTATGTTAGATTAGGTTAGGTTAGGTTAGTTTGGTTTAGTTTAGTTTAGTTAAGTTTAGAATATTTTATACTTTAGTTTAGTTTGGTTTAGTTAATAGTGGAGTTAAATTTAGTTTATACTTTAGTTTATAGTTTAGTATAGTTTAGTTTAGTTTAATTTAGATTAAGTTAGGTTAGGTTAGGTTAGTTTAGTTTAGTATAGTTTAGTTTATTTTAAAATATAGTATCTTTAGTTTATAGTTTAGTTCATAATTTTCTTTAGATTAGTTTAGTTTTGGTTAGGTTAGAGTACTTTAGTTTAGTTTAGTTTAGTTTAGTTTAGGTTAGATTAGGTTAGGTTAGTGTAGTTTAGTTTAATTTAATTTACTTAAATTTAATTTAGTTTAGTTTAGTTTAGTTTAGGTTAGGTTAGCTTTGTTTAGGTTAGATTAGGTTAGGTTAGTGTAATTTAGTTTAGTTTAGTTTATAGTTTAGTTTAGTTTAGTGTAGTTTAGTTTGGTTAAGTTTTGTTTAGTTTAGTTTAGTTCAGTATCGTTTACGTTAGGTTACGTTGGATTATGTTAGGTTACGTTAGCTTAGTTTAGTTTAGTTTAGTTTCGGTTAGGTAAGGTTAGGTTAGGTTAGTTAAGTTTAGTTTAGTTTATAGTTTAGTTCAGTTTAGTTTATAGCTTAGTTTATAGCTTAGTTTAGTTCATAGTTTAATTTATATTTAAGTTTTGTTTAGTTTAATTTAGTTTAGCTGAGTTTCGTTTAGTTTAGTTTATTTTAGGGTAGCTTACGTTAGGTTAGGTTAGGTTAGTATAGTTTATAGTTTAATTTATAGTTTAATTTAGTTTATAGTTTAGTTTAGTTTAGTTTATAATAGTTTAGTTTAGTTTAGTTTAGGTTAGGATAGATGAGTTTAGTTTAGTTTAGATTAGGTTAGGCTCGGTTAAATTATGTTAGGTTAGTTTATATTAGTTTAGTATAGTTTAGTTTATAGTTTAGTTTACTTTAGTTTATTATTTAATTTAGTTTAGTTTAGTTTATAGTTTAGTTTATAGTTTAGTTTGATTTAGTTTAGTTTAATTTAGTTTATCTTAGATAAGTTTAGTTTAGTTAAGTTTATAGTTCAAATTATAGTTTAGTTTAGTTAGGTTACGTTAGATTATGTTAGGTTACGTTAGCTTAGTTTAGTTTAGTTTAGTTTATAGTTTAGTTTAGTTTAGTTTATAGTTTAGTTTATAGTTTAGTTTATAGTTTAGTTTAGATTAGTGTAGTTTAGTTTGGTTTAATTTATTTTAGTTTAGTTTAGTTTAGTTTCGTTTAGCTTAGGTTATGTTATATTAGGTTAGCTTAGGTTAGCTTAGTTTACCCTGGTTTAGTTTAGGTTAGGTAAGGTTAGAATAGGTTAGTTAAGTTTAGTTTAGTTTAGTTTAGTTTAGTTTATAGTTTAGTTTAGATTATAGTTTAATTTATAGTTTAGTTTAGTTTAGTTTAATTTAGTTTAACTTTCTTTACTTTCCTTTAGTTTACTTTAATTTAGGATATGTTAGGTTAGGTTAGGTTAGGTTAGGTTTGTTTAGTTTAGTTTAGGTTAAGTTAGGTTAGGTTACGTTAGGTTAGGTTAGGTTAGGTTAAGTTAGGTTAGTTTAGAATAGTTTAGTTTAGTATAATTTAGTTTATAGTTTAGTTTAGTTTAGTTTATAGTTTATTTACTTCAGTTTAGTTTAATTTACATTAGTTTAGTTTAATTTAGTTTATATTAGTTTACGTTAGGTGAAGTTAGGTAAGTTTAATTTAGTTTAGTTTAGTTTAGTTAAGTTTAGTTTATAGTTTAGTTTATAGTTTGGTTTGCAGTTTAGTTTAGTTTAGTTAAGGTTATGTTATGTTAGGTTCGTTTAGTTTAATTTAGTTTAGATTAGGTTAGGTTATATTAGGTTAGGTTAGGGTAGTTTAGTTTAGTTTAGCTGAATTTAGTTTAGTTTAGTTCAGTTTAGGTTACGTTAGGTTAGGTTAGTTCAGTTTAGGTTAGGTAAGGTTAGGTTAGGTTAATTTAGTTTAGTTAAGTTTATTTTAGTTTAGTCTAGTTCATAGTTCAGTTTAGATTAGTTTTGTTTAATTTAGTTTAGTTTATAGTTTAGTTCAGTTTAGGTTAGTTTAGTTGAGTTTAGTTTAGTTTAGTTTAGGTTAGGTTAGGTTAGGTTAGTTTAGTTTAGTTTGGGTTGGGTTATGTTAGATTAGGTTAGGTTAGGTTATTTTGGTGTAGTTTGGTCTAGTTAAATTTAGTTTAGTTATACTTTAGTTTAGTTTAGTTTAGTTTATAGTTTAGTTTATTTTTGTTAACAGTTTAGTTTATTTTAGTTTAGTTTATTTTGGGTAGGTTATGCTAGGTTAGGTTAGGTTAGTTTAGTTTAGTTTAGGATAGGTTAGGTTAGGTTAGGTTAGTTTAGTTTAGTTGAGTTTAGTTTAGTTTAGGTTAGCTTAAGTAAGGTTAGGTTAGGTTAGGTTAGTATAGTTTAGTCTAGTTCATGTTAGGTTAGGTTAGTTTAGTTTAGTGTAGTTTTGTTTATAGTTTAGTTTAGTTTAGTTTATAGTTTAGTTTACAGTTTAGTTTATAGTTTAGTTTACAGTTTAGTTTATTTTATTATATAGTTTAATTTAGTTTAGTTTAGTTTAATTAGGATTAGTTTAATTTAGGTTAATTTAGTTTAGTTTAGTTTAGGTTAGGTTAGGTTAGGTTAGGTTAAGTTAGTTCAGTTTTGTATAGTTTAGTTTAGTTTAGGTTAGGTTAGAGTAGTTTAGTTTAGTTTAATTTAGATTAGGTTAAGTTAGTGTAGTTTAGTTTAGTTTAGTTTAGTTGAATTTAGTTTAGTTTAGTTTAGTTTAGGGTAGGTTAGGTTGGTTTAGTTTAGTATATGTTAGGTTCAGTTAGTTTAGGTTAGTTTAGTTTAGTTTATAGTTTAGTTTAGTTTAGTTTATTGTTTAGTTCATATTTTAGTTTATATTTTAGTTTATAGTTTAGTTTAGTTTAGCGCAGTTTAGTTTGGTTTAGTTTTGTTTAGTTGAGTTTTGTTTAGTTTCGTTTAGGTTAGGTTATGTTAGATTAGGTTAGGTTAGGTAAGATAAGCTTAGTTTAGTGTATTTAGGTTAGGTTAGGTTACGTTAGTGAAGATTAGTGTAGTTTGGTTTAGTTATGTTTAGTTTAGTTTATAATTTAGTTCAGTTTAGTTTATAGCTTAGTTGATAGTTTAGTTTAGTTTACAGTTTAGTTTATCGTTTGGTTTATAGTTTAGTTTATAGTTTAGTTTAGTTTAGTGCAGTTTATTTTGGTTAGTTTAGTATAGTTTCGTTTACGTTCGGTTATGTTATATTAGATTAGGTTGGGTTAGCTTACTTTAGTTTAGTTTAGTTTAGGTTAAGATATGTTAGGTTCGTTTAATTTCATTTAGTTTAGATTAGGTTAGGTTAGGGTAGTTTAGTTTAGCATAGTTGAATTTAGTTTAGTTTAGTTCAGGTTAGGTTACGTTAGGTTACTTTAGTTTAGTTTAGGTTAGGTTAGGTTAGGTTAGTTTAGTTTAATTAAGTTTATTTTAGTTTAGTTTAGTATATAGTTCAGTTTAATTTAGTTTTGTTTCATTTAGTTTAGTTTATAGTTTAGTTCAGTTTAGGTTAGTTTAGTTGAGTTTAGTTTAGTTTAGTTTAGTTTACTTTAATTTAGGTTAGGTCAGTTTAGTTCAGTTGAGTTTAGTTTAGTTTTGGAAAGGTTAAGTAAGGTTAGGTTAGGTTAGGTTAGGTTAGTTTAGTTTAGTCTAGTTTATGTTAGGTTAGGTTAGTTTAGTTTAGTTTAGTTTATTTTAATTTAGGTTAATTTAGTTTAGTTTAGTTTAGTTTAGTTTAATTTAGGTTAATTTAGTTTAGTTTAGTTTAGTTTAGGTTAAGTTAGTTTAGGTTACGTTAGCTTAGGTTAGGTTAAGTTAGTTCAGTTTAGTATAGTTTAGTTTAGTTTAAAATATAGTATCTTTAGTTTATAGTTTAGTTCATAGCTTTGTTTAGTTTAGTTTAGTTAGGTTAGAGTAGTTTAGTTAATTTAGTTTAGGTTAGATTAGGTTAGGTTAGTGTTGTTTAGTTTAGTTTAGTTTAGTTGAATTTAGTTTAGTTTAGTTTAGTTTAGGGTAGGTTAGGTTGGTTTAGTTTAGTATAGTTTAGGTTCAGTTAGGTTAGGTTAGTTTAGTTTAGTTTAGTTTATAGTTTAGTTTAGTTTAGTTTATAGTTTAGTTTAGTTTATAGTTTAGTTTAATTTATAGTTTAGTTCATAGCTTTGTTTAGTTTAGTTTAGTTTAGTTAGGTTAGAGTAGTTTAGTTTAGTTTAGTTTAGGTGAATTTAGTTTAGTTTAGTTTAGTTTAGGGTAGGTTAGGTTGGTTTAGTTTAGTATAGTTTAGGTTCAGTTAGGTTAGGTTAGTTTAGTTTAGTTTAGTTTATAGTTTGGTTTAGTTTATTTTAGTTTAGTTTAGTTTAGTTTCCTTTAGCTTAGGTTATGTTACGTTAGGTTAGCTTAGGTTAGCTTACTTTACTCTAGTTTAGTTTAGGTTAGGTTAGGTTAGAATAGGTTAGTTAAGTTTAGTTTAGTTTAGTTTAGTTAGGTTTAGTTTAGTTTATAGTTTAGTTGAGTTTAGTTTATAGTTTAGTTTAGTTTAGTTTAATTTAGTTTAGCTTTCTTTTTTCGGTTAGAGTACTTTAGTTTAGGGTATGTTATGTTAGGTTGGCTTGGTTAGTTTAGTTTAGTTTACGTTAGGTTAGGTTACCTTAGGTTAGGTTAGGTTAGGTTAAGTTAGGTTAGTTGAGAATAATTTAGTTTAGTGTAATATAGTTTATAGTTTAGTTTAGTGTAGTTTATAGTTTAATTTAGTTTAGTTTAGTTTATTTTAGTTTAGGTTAGGTTAGGTTAGGTAAGTTTAATTTAGTTTAGTTTAGTTTAGTTCAGTTTATTTTATAGTTTAGTTTATAGTTTAGTTTGTAGATTTATTTTAGTTTAGTTTAGTTTAGGTTAAGTTATGTTAGGTTCGTTTAGTTTAATTTAGTTTAGATTAGGTTAGGTTAGGTTAGGTTAGGGTAGTTCAGTTTAGTTTAGTTGAATTTAGTTTAGTTTAGTTCAGTTTAGGTTAGTTTAGTTTAGGTTAGGTTAGGTTAGTTTAGTTTAGTTAAGTTTAGTTTATAGTTCAGTTTAGTTTAGTTTTGTTTAATTTAGTTTAGTTTATAGTTTAGTTGAGTTTAGGTTAGTTTAGTTGAGTTTAGTTTAGTTTAGTTTAGGTTAGGTTAGGTTAGGTATTTTAGTTTACTTTAGGTTGGGTTATGTTATATTAGGTTAGGTTAGGTTAGTTTGGTTTAGTTTAGTCTAGTTAAGTTTAGTTTAGTTATACTTTAGTATAGTTTAGTTTAGTTTAGTTTATAGTTTAATTTGTAGTATAGTTTAGTTAATTTAATTTAATTTAGTTTAGCTAAGTTTAGTTTAGTTTAGTTTAGTTTTGGGTAGGTTATGTTAGGTTAGGTTAGGTTAGTTTAGATTTGTTTAGGTTAGGTTAGGTTAGGTTAGGATAGTTTAGTTTAGTTTAGTTTAGTTTTGCTTAGGTTAAGTAAGGTTTGGTTAGGTTAGGTTAGGTTAGGTTAGTTTACTTTGCTTTAGTTTATGTTAGGTTAGGTTAGTTTAGTTTAGTTTAGTTTTGTTTATAGTTTAGTTTAGTTTAGTTTATAGTTTAGTTTATAGTTTAGTTTAGTTTAATATATAGTTTAATTTAGTTTAGTTTAGTTTAGTTTAATTTAGATTAATTTTTTTTAGTTTAGTTTAGTTGAGGTTAGGTTAGGTTAGGTTAGTTTAGTTTAGTATAGTTTAGTTTAGTTTAAAATATAGTATCTTTATTTTATAGTTTAGTTCATAGTTTTTTTAGTTTAGTTTAGTTTAGTTTAGGTTAGGTTAGAGTAGTTTAGTTTAGTTTAGTTTAGTTTAATTTAGATTAGGTTAGGTTAGGTTAGTGTAGTTTAGTTTAGTTTAGTTGAATTTAATTTAGTTTAGCATAGTTTAGTTTAGGTTCGGTTACGTTAGATACTTTAGTATAGCTTAGGTTAAGTTAGGTTAGGTTAGTTTAGTTTAGATTAGGTTAGGTTAATTTAGTTTAGTATAGTTTGGTTTATTTTAGTTTAGTTTGTAGTTTAGTTTAGTTTGGTTTATAGTTTAGTTTACAGTTTTGTTTAGTTTAGTTTAGTTTGGGTTAGGTTAGGTTACGTTAGTTTAGTTGTGTTTATAGTTTAGTTTAGTTTAGTTTACAGTTTAGTTTATCCTTTAGTTTATAGTTTAGTTTATAGTTTAGTTTAATTTACTTTAGTTTAGTTTGGTTTAGTTTAGTTTTGTTTAGTTTCGTTTAGGTTAGGTTAGTTAGATTAGGTTAGGTTAGATTAGCTTAGTTTAGGTTAGGTTAGGTTAGGTTAGGTTAGTTTTTTTTATTTGAGTTTAATTTAGTTTAGTTTAGTTTATAGTTTAGTTTGGTTTAGTTTAGTTTATAGTTTAATTTATAGTTTAGTTTAGTTTAGTTTAATGCTTAGTTTACAGTTTAGTTTAGTTTAGTTTAGTATAGTATAGTTTAGTTTCGTTTAGTTTAGTTTAGTTTAGTTTAGGTTAGAATAGGTTAGGTTAGCTAAGTTTAGTTTAGTTTAGGTTAGGTTAGGTTAGGTTAAATTAGGTTAGATTAATTTAGATTAGTTTAGTTTATTTCAGTTTATAGTTTAGTTTACTTTAGTTTATAGTTTAATTCAGTTTACTTTAGGTTATTTTAATTTGGTTTAGTTTAGTTTAGTTTAGTTTAGATTAGGTTAGGTTAGTTTACTTTAGTATAGGTTAGGTTAGGTAAGTTTAATTCAGTTTAATTTAGTTAAGTTTATAGTTTAATTTATGGATTTGTTTATAGTTAATTAAGTCTAGTTTAGTTTAATTTAGTTTATAGTTTAATTTATAGTTTTGTTTATAGTTAATTAAGTCTAGTTTAGTTTAGTTTAGTTTAGTTTAGGTTCAATTATGTTAGGTTAGTTTAGTTTAGTTTAGTTTAAGTTAGGTTAGGTTGGGTTAGGTTAGTGTAGTTTAATTTAGTTTATTTGAATTTAGTTTAGTTTAGTTTAGTTTAGGTTACGTTAGGTTAGTTTAGCTTAGTTTAGTTTAGTTTAGTTTAGGTGAGGTTAGGTTAGGTTAGTTTAGTTCTGGTTAGTTTATTTTAGTTTATAGTTTAGTTTAGTTTAGTTTATAGTTTAGTTTATAGTTTAGTTTAGTGTAGTTTAGTTTTGTTTAGGTTAGGTTAGGTTAGGTTAGTTTAGTTTAGTTTAGGTTAGGTTATGTTAGATTAGGTTAGGTTAGGTTAGTTTCTTTTACTTTAGTCTAGTTAAGTGTAGTTAAGTTTATACTTTAGTTTAGTTTAGTTTATTTCATAGTTTAGTTTAGTTTTGTTTATAGTTTAGTTTTGAGTTTAGTATAGTTTAGTTTAATTAAATTTAGTTTAGGTTAAGTAAGATTAGGTTAGGTTAGATTAGTTTAGTGTAGTTTATGCTAGGTTAGGTTAGCTTAGTTTAGTTTAGTTTTGTTTAT
Organism: Metallyticus violacea; assembly: GCA_030762175.1. Taxonomy (NCBI): domain Eukaryota; kingdom Metazoa; phylum Arthropoda; class Insecta; order Mantodea; family Metallyticidae; genus Metallyticus; species Metallyticus violacea. The sequence continues at coordinate 95,854,522 of CM060835.1, read as the reverse complement.
AGTTTAGATTAGTTAGGTTTAATTTAGTTTATAGTTTAGTTTAGTTTAGTTTATAATTCAGTTTATAGTTTAGTTTAGATTATAGTTTACTTTATACTTTAGTTTAGTTTAGTTTTTTGTAATTTAGTTTAGCTTTCTTTAGTTTCGTTTAGTTTACTTTAGTTTAGGGTATGTTTAAGTTAGGTTAGGTTAGGTTAGTTTAGTTTAGGTTAGGTTAGGTTAGGTTACCTTATGTTAGGTTAGGTTAGGTTAGGTTAAGTTAAGTTAAGTTAGGTTAGTTTAGAATAATTAATTTAGTATAATTTAGTTTATAGTTTAGTTTAATTTAGTTTATAGTTTAATTTAGTTTAGTTTAGTTTATTTTATTTTAGTTTAGTTTAGGTTAGGTTAGGTAAGTTTAATTTAGTTTAGTTTAGTTTAGTTAAGTTTACTTTATAGTTTAGTTTATAGTTTAGTTTGTAGTTTAGTTTAGTTTAGTTTAGTTTAGGTTAAGTTATGTTAGGTTCGTTTAGTTTAGTTTAGATTAGGTTAGGTTAGGTTAGGTTAGGGTAGTTTACTTTAGTTTAGTTGAATTTAGTTTAGTTTAGTTCAGTTTATGTTAGATTAGGTTAGGTAACTTTATTTTAGTTTAGGTTAGGTTATGTTAGATTAGGTTAGGTTAGGTTAGTTTGGTTTAGTTTAGTTTAGTTAAGTTTAGAATATTTTATACTTTAGTTTAGTTTGGTTTAGTTAATAGTGGAGTTAAATTTAGTTTATACTTTAGTTTATAGTTTAGTATAGTTTAGTTTAGTTTAATTTAGATTAAGTTAGGTTAGGTTAGGTTAGTTTAGTTTAGTATAGTTTAGTTTATTTTAAAATATAGTATCTTTAGTTTATAGTTTAGTTCATAATTTTCTTTAGATTAGTTTAGTTTTGGTTAGGTTAGAGTACTTTAGTTTAGTTTAGTTTAGTTTAGTTTAGGTTAGATTAGGTTAGGTTAGTGTAGTTTAGTTTAATTTAATTTACTTAAATTTAATTTAGTTTAGTTTAGTTTAGTTTAGGTTAGGTTAGCTTTGTTTAGGTTAGATTAGGTTAGGTTAGTGTAATTTAGTTTAGTTTAGTTTATAGTTTAGTTTAGTTTAGTGTAGTTTAGTTTATAGTTTAGTTTATAGTTTAGTTTTGTTTAATATATAGTTTAATTTAGTTTAGTTTAGTTTAGTTTAATTTAGATTAATTTTTTTTAGTTTAGTTTAGTTTAGGTTAGGTTAGGTTAGGTTAGGTTAGGTTAGTTTAGTTTAGTATAGTTTAGTTTAGATTAAAATATAGTATCTTTAGTTTATAGTTTAGTTCATAGTTTTTTTAGTTTAGTTTAGTTTAGGTTAGGTTAGAGTAGTTTAGTTTAGTTTAGTTTAGTTTAATTTAGATTAGGTTAGGTTAGGTTAGTGTAGTTTAGTTTAGTTTAGTTGAATTTAATTTAGTTTAGCATAGTTTAGTTTAGGTTCGGTTAGGTTAGATAATTTAGTATAGCTTAGGTTAAGTTAGGTTAGGTTAGTTTAGTTTAGGTTAGGTTAGGTTAATTTAGTTTAGTATAGTTTGGTTTATTTTAGTTTAGTTTGTAGTTTAGTTTAGTTTGGTTTATAGTTTAGTTTACAGTTTTGTTTAGTTTAGTTTAGTTTGGGTTAGGTTAGGTTACGTTTGTTTAGTTGTGTTTATAGTTTAGTTTAGTTTAGTTTACAGTTTAGTTTATCCTTTAGTTTATAGTTTAGTTTATAGTTTAGTTTAATTTACTTTAGTTTAGTTTGGTTTAGTTTAGTTTTGTTTAGTTTCGTTTAGGTTAGGTTAGTTAGATTAGGTTAGGTTAGATTAGCTTAGTTTAGGTTAGGTTAGGTTAGGTTAGGTTAGTTTTTTTTATTTGAGTTTAATTTAGTTTAGTTTAGTTTATAGTTTAGTTTGGTTTAGTTTAGTTTATAGTTTAATTTATAGTTTAGTTTAGTTTAGTTTATAGCTTAGTTTACAGTTTAGTTTAGTTTAGTTTAGTATAGTATAGTTTAGTTTCGTTTAGTTTAGTTTAGTTTAGTTTAGGTTAGAATAGGTTAGGTTAGTTAAGTTTAGTTTAGTTTAGGTTAGGTTAGGTTAGGTTAAATTAGGTTAGATTAATTTTAATTAGTTTAGTTTATTTCAGTTTATAGTTTAGTTTACTTTAGTTTATAGTTTAATTTAGTTTACTTTAGGTTATTTTAATTTGGTTTAGTTTAGTTTAGTTTAGTTTAGATTAGGTTAGGTTAGTTTAGTTTAGTATAGGTTAGGTTAGGTAAGTTTAATTCAGTTTAATTTAGTTTAGTTTATAGTTTAATTTATGGATTTGTTTATAGTTAATTAAGTATAGTTTAGTTTAATTTATAGTTTTGTTTATAGTTAATTAAGTCTAGTTTAGTTTAGTTTAGTTTAGTTTAGGTTCAATTATGTTAGGTTAGTTTAGTTTAGTTTAGTTTAAGTTAGGTTAGGTTGGGTTAGGTTAGTGTAGTTTAATTTAGTTTATTTGAATTTAGTTTAGTTTAGTTTAGTTTAGGTTACGTTAGGTTAGTTTAGCTTAGTTTAGTTCAGTTTAGTTTAGGTGAGGTTAGGTTAGGTTAGTTTAGTTCTGGTTAGTTTATTTTAGTTTATAGTTTAGTTTAGTGTAGTTTATAGTTTAATTTAGTTTAGTTTAGTTTATTTTAGTTTAGGTTAGGTTAGGTTAGGTAAGTTTAATTTAGTTTAGTTTAGTTTAGTTAAGTTTATTTTATAGTTTAGTTTATAGTTTAGTTTGTAGATTTATTTTAGTTTAGTTTAGTTTAGGTTAAGTTATGTTAGGTTCGTTTAGTTTAATTTAGTTTAGATTAGGTTAGGTTAGGTTAGGTTAGGGTAGTTCAGTTTAGTTTAGTTGAATTTAGTTTAGTTTAGTTCAGTTTAGGTTAGTTTAGTTTAGGTTAGGTTAGGTTAGTTTAGTTTAGTTAAGTTTAGTTTATAGTTCAGTTTAGTTTAGTTTTGTTTAATTTAGTTTAGTTTATAGTTTAGTTGAGTTTAGGTTAGTTTAGTTGAGTTTAGTTTAGTTTAGTTTAGGTTAGGTTAGGTTAGGTATTTTAGTTTACTTTAGGTTGGGTTATGTTATATTAGGTTAGGTTAGGTTAGTTTGGTTTAGTTTACTCTAGTTAAGTTTAGTTTAGTTATACTTTAGTATAGTTTAGTTTAGTTTAGTTTATAGTTTAATTTGTAGTATAGTTTAGTTAATTTAATTTAATTTAGTTTAGCTAAGTTTAGTTTAGTTTAGTTTAGTTTTGGGTAGGTTATGTTAGGTTAGCTTAGGTTAGTTTAGATTTGTTTAGGTTAGGTTAGGTTAGGTTAGGATAGTTTAGTTTAGTTTAGTTTAGTTTTGCTTAGGTTAAGTAAGGTTTGGTTAGGTTAGGTTAGGTTAGGTTAGTTTACTTTGCTTTAGTTTATGTTAGGTTAGGTTAGTTTAGTTTAGTTTAGTTTTGTTTATAGTTTAGTTTAGTTTAGTTTAGTTTAGTTTATAGTTTAGTTTATAGTTTAGTTTTGTTTAATATATAGTTTAATTTAGTTTAGTTTAGTTTAGTTTAATTTAGATTAATTTTTTTTAGTTTAGTTTAATTTAGGTTAGGTTAGGTTAGGTTAGGTTAGTTTAGTTTAGTATAGTTTAGTTTAGTTTAAAATATAGTATCTTTAGTTTATAGTTTAGTTCATAGTTTTTTTAGTTTAGTTTAGTTTAGGTTAGGTTAGAGTAGTTTAGTTTAGTTTAGTTTAGTTTAATTTAGATTAGGTTAGGTTAGGTTAGTGTAGTTTAGTTTAGTTTAGTTGAATTTAATTTAGTTTAGCATAGTTTAGTTTAGGTTCGGTTAGGTTAGATAATTTAGTATAGCTTAGGTTAAGTTAGGTTAGGTTAGTTTAGTTTAGGTTAGGTTAGGTTAATTTAGTTTAGTATAGTTTGGTTTATTTTAGTTTAGTTTGTAGTTTAGTTTAGTTTGGTTTATAGTTTAGTTTACAGTTTTGTTTAGTTTAGTTTAGTTTGGGTTAGGTTAGGTTAGGTTAGGTTAGTTTTTTTTATTTGAGTTTAATTTAGTTTACAGTTTAGTTTATCCTTTAGTGTATAGTTTAGTTTATAGTTTAGTTTAATTTACTTTAGTTTAGTTTGGTTTAGTTTAGTTTTGTTTAGTTTCGTTTAGGTTAGGTTAGTTAGATTAGGTTAGGTTAGATTAGCTTAGTTTAGGTTAGGTTAGGTTAGGTTAGGTTAGTTTTTTTTATTTGAGTTTAATTTAGTTTAGTTTAGTTTATAGTTTAGTTTGGTTTAGTTTAGTTTATAGTTTAATTTATAGTTTAGTTTAGTTTAGTTTATAGCTTAGTTTACAGTTTAGTTTAGTTTAGTTTAGTATAGTATAGTTTAGTTTCGTTTAGTTTAGTTTAGTTTAGTTTAGGTTAGAATAGGTTAGGTTAGTTAAGTTTAGTTTAGTTTAGGTTAGGTTAGGTTAGGTTAAATTAGGTTAGATTAATTTTAATTAGTTTAGTTTATTTCAGTTTATAGTTTAGTTTACTTTAGTTTATAGTTTAATTTAGTTTACTTTAGGTTATTTTAATTTGGTTTAGTTTAGTTTAGTTTAGTTTAGATTAGGTTAGGTTAGTTTAGTTTAGTATAGGTTAGGTTAGGTAAGTTTAATTCAGTTTAATTTAGTTTAGTTTATAGTTTAATTTATGGATTTGTTTATAGTTAATTAAGTATAGTTTAGTTTAATTTATAGTTTTGTTTATAGTTAATTAAGTCTAGTTTAGTTTAGTTTAGTTTAGTTTAGGTTCAATTATGTTAGGTTAGTTTAGTTTAGTTTAGTTTAAGTTAGGTTAGGTTGGGTTAGGTTAGTGTAGTTTAATTTAGTTTATTTGAATTTAGTTTAGTTTAGTTTAGTTTAGGTTACGTTAGGTTAGTTTAGCTTAGTTTAGTTCAGTTTAGTTTAGGTGAGGTTAGGTTAGGTTAGTTTAGTTCTGGTTAGTTTATTTTAGTTTATAGTTTAGTTTAGTTTAGTTTATAGTTTAGTTTATAGTTTAGTTTAGTGTAGTTTAGTTTTGTTTAGGTTAGGTTAGGTTAGGTTAGTTTAGTTTAGTTTAGGTTAGGTTATGTTAGATTAGGTTAGGTTAGGTTAGTTTCTTTTACTTTAGTCTAGTTAAGTGTAGTTAAGTTTATACTTTAGTTTAGTTTAGTTTATTTCATAGTTTAGTTTAGTTTTGTTTATAGTTTAGTTTTCAGTTTAGTATAGTTTAGTTTAATTAAATTTAGTTTAGGTTAAGTAAGATTAGGTTAGGTTCGATTAGTTTAGTTTATGTTAGGTTAGGTTAGCTTAGTTTAGTTTAGTTTTGTTTATAGTTTAGATTAGTTAGGTTTAATTTAGTTTATAGTTTAGTTTAGTTTAGTTTATAATTCAGTTTATAGTTTAGTTTAGATTATAGTTTACTTTATACTTTAGTTTAGTTTAGTTTTTTGTAATTTAGTTTAGCTTTCTTTAGTTTCGTTTAGTTTACTTTAGTTTAGGGTATGTTTAAGTTAGGTTAGGTTAGGTTAGTTTAGTTTAGGTTAGGTTACGTTAGGTTACCTTATGTTACGTTAGGTTAGGTTAGGTTAAGTTAAGTTAAGTTAGGTTAGTTTAGAATAATTAATTTAGTATAATTTAGTTTATAGTTTAATTTAATTTAGTTTAGTTTAGTTTATTTTAGTTTAGTTTAGTTTAGGTTAGGTTAGGTAAGTTTAATTTAGTTTAGTTTAGTTTAGTTAAGTTTACTTTATAGTTTAGTTTATAGTTTAGTTTGTAGTTTAGTTTAGTTTAGTTTAGTTTAGGTTAAGTTATGTTAGGTTCGTTTAGTTTAGTTTAGATTAGGTTAGGTTAGGTTAGGTTAGGGTAGTTTACTTTAGTTTAGTTGAATTTAGTTTAGTTTAGTTCAGTTTATGTTAGATTAGGTTAGGTAACTTTATTTTAGTTTAGGTTAGGTTATGTTAGATTAGGTTAGGTTAGGTTAGTTTGGTTTAGTTTAGTTTAGTTAAGTTTAGAATATTTTATACTTTAGTTTAGTTTGGTTTAGTTAATAGTGGAGTTAAGTTTAGTTTATATTTTAGTTTATAGTTTATTATAGTTTAGTTTAGTTTAATTTTGGTTTTATTTAGTGTAGGTTATATTAGGTTAGGTTAGTTTAGTTCAGTTTAATTTAGATTAGGTTAGGTTAGTTTAGTTTAGTTGAGTTTAATTTAGTTTAGTTTAGTTTATATTATATTTTAGTTTAGTTTATAGTTTAATTTATATTTTAGTTTACTTTAGGTTAGATTAGGTTAGGTTAAGTAAGGTTAGGTTAGGTTAGTTTAGTTTAGTTTAGTTCTGTTTATAGTTTAGTATAGTTTAGTTTATAGTTTAGTTTATAGTTTAGTTAATTTAGTTTATAGTTTAATTTAGGTTAATTTAGTTTAGTTTAGTTTAGTTTGGGTTAGGTTAGGTTAGGTTAGGTTAGGTTAGTTTAGTTTAGTATAGTTAAGTTTAGTTTAAAATATAGTATCTTTAGTCTATAGTATAGTTCATAGTTTTGTTTAGTTTAGTTTAGTTTAGTTTAGGTTAGGTTAGAGTAGTTTAGTTAGTTTAGTTTAGTTTAGGTTAGATTAAGTTAGGTTAGTGTAGTTTAGTTTAGTTTAGTTTAGTTCAATTTAATTTAGTTTAATTTAGTTTAGTTTAGTATAGGTTAGGTTAAGTTTGGTTAGGTTAGTTTACTTTAGTTTCGTTTAGTTTAGTTTATAGTTTAGTTTAGTTTATAGTTTAGTTTTACTTTAGTTTATTTTTTGGTTTAAGTTTAGTTTAGTTTAGTGTAGTTTAGTTTGGTTAAGTTTTGTTGAGTTTAGTTTAGTTTATTTTCGTTTAGGTTAGGTTATGTTAGATTAGGTTAGGATAGGTAAGCTTACTTTAGTTTAGTTTAGTTTATGTTAGGTTAGGTTAGTTAAGTTTAGTTTAGTTTAGTTAAGTTTAGTTCAGTTTATAGTTTAGTTCAGTTTAGTTTATAGCTTAGTTTATAGTTTAGTTTACTTTAGTTTATAGTTTAATTTATATTTAAGTTTAGTTTAGTTTAGTTTAATTTAGTTTAGCTAAGTTTAGTTTAGTTTAAATTAGTTTATTTTAGGGTAGTTTATATTCGGTTTGGTTAGGTTAGTTTAGTTTATAGTTTAATTTATAGTTTAGTTTATAGTTTAGTTTAGTTTGGTTTATAATAGTTTAGTTTAGTTTAGTTCAGTTTAGTTTAGTTTAGTTTAGTTTATAGTTTAGTTCAGTTTAGTTTATGGCTTAGTTTATAGATTAGTTTAGTTTATAGTTTAATTTATAGTTAAGTTTAGTTTAGTTTAGTTTAATTCAGTTTAGTTTAGTTTATTTTATAGTAGCTTATGTTAGGTTAGGTTAGAAGTGTTTATAGTTTAATTTATAGTTTAGTTTAGTTTATAGTTTAGTTTAGTTTATAATAGTTTAGTTTACATTAGGTTAGTTTAGGTTAGTTCATTTTTTTTGGTTTAGGTTAGGTTTGGCTAGGATAAGTTAATTTAGGTTAGTTCAGATTACTTTAGTTTAGTATAGTTAATAGTGTAGTTTACTTTAGTTTATTATGTAATTTAGTGTATTTTAGTTTATAGTTTCGTTTATAGTTTAGTTTAGTTTAGTTTAGCTTTTTTGTTTAGCTTAGATTTGTTTAGTTTGTCTTAGGTTAGGTTAGGTTAGGTGAGATTAGTTTAATTTAGTTGAGATTAATTTAGTTTATAGTTTAATTTAGTTTAGTTTATAGTTCAATTTATAGTTTAGTGTAGTTTTAGTTTATAGTTTAGGTTATTGTTTAGTTTAGTTTCTATTAGTTTAGTTTAGGTCAGTTTAGGTTAGGTTAAGTTAGGTTAGGTTAGTTTAGATTAGTTTAGTTTAATTTAGTTTAATTTATAGTTTAGTTTATTTTAGTTTAGAGTTTAATTTAGTTTTGTTTAGTTTAGTTTAGTTTAGTTTAGGTTAGGTTAGGTTAGGTTAATTTAGTTTAGTTTAGGTTATGTTAGGTAAGTTTAATTTAGTTTAGTTTGGTTTAGTTTAATTTATAGTTTATTTTATAGTTTTGTTTATAGTTTAGTTTAGTTTAGTTTAGTTTAATTTAGGTTAGGTTAGTTTAGTTTAGTTTAGTTTAGTTTAGGTTAGGTTAGGTTAGGTTAATTTACTTTAGTATAGTTTACTTTAGTTTATTTTAGTTTAGTTTCTGGTTTAGTTTAGTTTATAGTTTTGTTTACAGTTTAGTTTAGTTTAGTTTAATTTAGTTTATTTTGGGTTAGGTTAGGTTAGGTTAGTTTAGTTTAGTTTAGTTTAGTTTAGTTTATAGTTTAGTTTAGTTTAGTTTACAGTTTAGTTTATCCTTTAGTTTATAGTGTAGTTTATAGTTTAGTTTAATTTAGTGTAATTTAGTTTGGTTTAGTTTAGTATAGTTTTGTTTACTTTAGGTTAGGTGAGATTATGTTAGGTTAGGTTAGCTTACTTTAGTTTAGTTTAGTATAGTTTAGGTTAGGTTAGGTTAAGTTAGTTTAGTTTAGTTTAGTTTGTACTTTAGTTTAATTTAGTTTACAGTTTACTTTATCCTTTAGTTTATAGTGTAGTTTATAGTTTAGTTTAATTTAGTGTAGTTAAGTTTGGTTTAGTTTAGTATAGTTTTAATTACTTTAGGTTAGGTTAGATTATGTTAGGTTTGGATAGCTTACATTAGTTTAGTTTATTTTAGGTTAGGTTAGGTTAGTTTAGTTTAGTATGGTTTAGTTTAGTTTAGTTTATAGTTTAGTTTATTTTATTTTATAGTTTAGTTTATAGTTTTGTTTAGTTTAGTTTAGTTTAGTTAGTTTAGGTTAGGTTAGGTTAGGTTAGAGTAGTTTAGTTTAGGTTAGGTGATGATAGGTTAGTGCAGTTTAATTTAAAATAGTTTAGTTTAGTTGAATTTAATTTAGTTTAGTTAGGTTAGTTTAGATAAATTAGTTTAGTTTAGTTAGTTAGTTTTAGGTTAGGTTGGGTTAGTTTAGTTTAGTATAGGTTAGGTTAGGTTAGGTAAGTTTAATTCAGTTTAGTTTGGTTTAGTTTATAGTTTAATTTATAGGTTTGTTTATAGTTAATTTAGTTTAGTTTAGTTTAGGTTAGGTTAAATTGTGTTAGGTTAGTTAATTTTAGTTTAGGTTAGGTTAGGTTGGGTTAGGTTAGTGTAGTTTAACTTAATTTAGTTGAATTGAGTTTAGTTAAATTTAGTTTAGGTTACGTTAGGTTAGTTTAGTTTAGTTTAGTTTAGTTTAGGTGAGGTTAGGTTAGTTTAGTTCTGTTAATTTATTTTAGTTTATACATTAGTTTATTTCAGTTTATAGTTTAGTTAATAGTTTAGTTTAATTTAGTGTAGTTTAATTTTGTTTAAGTTAGGTTAGGTTATGTTAGTTTAGTTTAGTTTAGTTTATGTTAGGTTAGGTTAGTTTAGTTTAGTTTAGTTTTGTTTATAGTTTAGATTAATTTATTTTATAATTTAGTTTATAGTTTAGTTTAGTTTAGTTTGTAGTTTAATTTAGTTTAGTTTAGTTTACTTTAGGTTAGGTTAGGTTAGGTTAGTTTAGTTTAGTGTAGTTTAAATTAGTTTAAAATATAGTGTCTTTAGTTTATAGTTTAGTTCATAGATTTGTTTAGTTTATTTTAGTTTAGTTCAGATTAGGTTAGAGTAGTTTAGTTTAGTTTAGGTTAGTTTAGGTTAGAATAGGTTAATTTAGTGTAGTTTAGTTTAGTTTAGTTGAATTTAATTTAGTTTTGTTTAGTTTAGTTTAGGTTAGGTTAGGGTAGTTTAGTTTATAGTTTAATTTAGTTTAGTTTAGTTTATAGTGTAGTTTATACTTTAGATTATATTTTAGTTTATAATTTAGTTTAGTTTTGTTTAGTTTTGTTTAGTTTAGTTTAAATTAGTTTCGTTTAGGTTAGGTTATGTTACATTAGGTTAGGTTAGGTAAGCTTAGTTTAGTTTAGTTTAGTAAGGTTAGGTTAGGTTAGGTTAGGTTAGGTTAGTGTTGTTTAGTTTAGTTTAGCTAAATTTTGTTTAGTTTAGTTTAGTTTAGGATAAGTTAGGTTAGTTTAGTTTAGTTTAGTTTAGTGTATGTTAGGTTGGGTTAGGTTAGTTTAATTTAGATTAGTTTGTTTTATTTTATAGTTTAGTTTATTTTAGTTTATAATTTATTTTATAGTTTAGTATACATTAGTTTATAGATTAGTTTATAGTTTAGTTAATATTTTGGTTTAGTTTAGTTTAAGTTAGGTTAGGGAAGGTTAGGTTAGTTTGGTTAGTTTATTTCAGTTTAGTTTATGTAAGGTTAGGTTAGTTTGGTATAGTTTAGTTTAGTTTAGTTTAGTTTATAGTTTAGTTTAGTTTATAGTTCAGTTTATACTTTAGTTTAGTTTAGTTTTGTTTAGGTTAGGTTGGGTTAGTTTAGTTTAGTTAAGGTTAAGTTAGGTTAAGGTAGGTTAGTTTAGTTTAGTATAGTTTAGTTTACTTTAGTTTAGTTTATAGTTTAGTTTATTTTATTTTATAGTTTAGTTTATAGCTTTGTTTAGTTTAGTTTAGTTTAGTTTAGTTAGTTTAGGTTAGGTTAGGTTAGGTTAGGTTAGGTTAGAGTAGTTTAGTTTAGGTTAAATTGTGATAGGTTAGTGCAGTTGAAATTAATTTAGTTTAGTTTAGTTGAATTTAATTTATTTTAGTCAGGTCAGTTTAGGTAAGTTAGGTTAGTTTAGTTTAGTATAGGTTAGGTTGGGTTAGGTAAGTTTAATTCAGTATAGTTTAGTTTAGTTTATAGTTTAATTTATAGTTTTGTTTATAGTTAATTTAGTTTTGTTTACTTTAGTTTAGGTTAAATTATGTTAGGTTAGTTTAGTTTAGTTTAGGTTAGGTTAGGTTGGGTTAAGTTAGTGTAGTTTCATTTAGTTTGGTTTATTTTAGTTTAGTTTAATATGTGGTTCCGTTTAGTTTAGTTTTGTTTAATTTAGTTTATTTTATAGTTTAGTTGAGTTTAGGTTAGGTTAGTTTGGTTTAGTTTAGTCTAGTTAAGTTTAGTTTAGTTTATACTTTAGTTTAGTTTAGTTTATTTTATAGTTTAGTTTAGTTTTGTTTATAGTTTAGTTTGCAGTTTAGTATCGTTTAGTTTAATTTAATTTAGTTTAGGTTAAGTAACGTTATGTTCGGTTAGGTTAGTTGAGCTTCGTTTATGTTAGGTTAGGTTAGTTTAGATTAGCTTAGGTTATTTTATAGTTTAATTTAGTTAGGTTTAGTTTAGTTTATAGTTTACTTTAGTTTAGGGTATATTTAAGTTAGGTTAGGTTAGGTTAGTTTAGTTTAGTTTAGGTTAGGTTGTGTTACCTTGTGTTAGGTTAGGTTAGGTTAGGTTAAGTTAAGTTAGGTTAGCTTAGTTTAGAATAATTTAGTTTAATATAATTTAGTTTATAGTTTAGTTTAGTTTAGTTTATAGTTTAATTTAGTTTAGTTTAGTTTAATTTAGTTTAGTTTAGTTTAGTTTAGGTTAGTTTAGGTAAGTTTAATTTAGTATAGTTTAGTTTAGATAAGTTTAGTTTTAGTTTAGTTTATAGTTTAGTTTGTAGTTTAGTTTAGTTTAGTTTAGGTTAAGTTATGTTAGGTTCGTTTAGTTTAGTTTAGATTAGGTTAGGTTAGGTTAGGTTAGGGTAGTTTAGTTTAGTTTAGTTGAATTTAGTTTAGTTTAGTTCAGTTTAGGTTAGATTAGTTTAGGTTACTTTATTTTAGTTTAGGTTAGGTTATGTTAGATTAGGTTAGGTTAGGTTAGTTTGGTTTAGTTAAGTTTAGTTAAGTTTAGTATATTTTATACTTTAGTTTAGTTTAGTTTAGTTAATAGTTTAGTTTAGTTTAGTTTATACTTTAGTTTATAGTTTAGTATAGTTTAGTTTAGTTTAATTTTGGTTTAGTTTAGGGTAGGTTATGTTAGGTTAGGTTAGTTTAGTTCAGTTTAGTTTAGGTTAGCTTAAGTTAGGTTAGTTTAGTTTAGTTGAGTTTAATTTAGTTTAGTTTAGTTTATAGTTTATTTTAGTTTAGTTTATAGTTTAATTTATAGTTTAGTTTACTTTAGGTTAGATTAGGTTGGGTTAAGTAAGGTTAGGTTAGGTTAGGTTAGGTTAGTTTAGTTTAGTTTAGTTTTGTTTATAATTTAGTTTAGTTTATAGTTTAGTTTAGAATTTAGTTTAATTTAGTTTATAATTTAAGTTAGTTTAGTTTAGTTTAGTTTAGTTTATAGTTTAGTTTAGTTTAGTTTACAGTTTAGTTTATCCTTTAGTTTATAGTGTAGTTTATAGTTTAGTTTAATTTAGTGTTGTTTAGTTTGGTTTAGTTTAGTATAGTTTTGTTTATTTTAGGTTTGGTTAGATTATGTTAGGTTTGAATAGCTTACTTTAGTTTAGTTTAGTTTAGGTTAGGTTAGGTTAGTTTAGTTTAGTTAACTTTGGTTTAGTTTAGTTTAGTTTAGTTTATAGTTTAGTTTATAGTTTAGTTTAGTTAAGTTTATAGTTTAATTTATAATTTAGTTTATTTTAGTTTAGTTTAATTTAGTTTAGAGTAGGTTAGGTTAGGTTAGGTTAGTTTAGTTTAGTTTAGGTTAGGTTAGGTTAGGTTAATTTAGTTTAGTTGAGTTTAATTTAGTTTAGTTTAGTTTAGTTAATAGTTTAATTCATAGTTTAGTTTAGTTTTTTTATAGCTTAGTTTAATTAACTTATAGTTTAATTTAGTTTAGTTTAGTTTAATTTAGTTTAGTTTAAATTGTAGTTTAGTTTAGTTTAGTTTAGTTTAGGTTAAGATATGTTAGGTTCGTTTAGTTTAATTTAGTTTAGATTAGGTTAGGTTACATTACGTTAGGGTAGTTAATTTTAGTTTAGTTGAATTTATGTTATAGTTTGATTTATAGTTTAGTTTAGTTTACTTTATAGTTTAGTTTAGTTAATTTATAGTTTATTTAACTTTAGTTTAGTTTAGTTTAATATTGTTTACTTTAGTTTATAGTATTGTTTATACGTTAGTTTAGTTTAGTTTAATTTAGGTTATGTTAGGTTAGTTTAGTTTAGTTTAGTTTAGTGTATATTAGGTTAGGTTAGGTTAGTTTAGTTTAGTTTATTTTAGTATATAATTTATATTAGTTTAATTTATAATTTATTTTATAATTTAGTACACTTTAATTTATAGATTAGTTTATAGTTTAGTTAAAATTTTAGTTTAGTTTAGTTTAGGTTAGGTTAGGGAAGGTTAGGTTAAGTTAGGTTAGTTTAGTTTAATTTAGTTTATGTAAGGTTAGATTAGGTTAGTTTAGTATAGTTTAGTTTACTTTTGTTTACACTTTAGTTTAGTTTAGTTTATAGTTCAGTTTATAGTTTAGTTTAGTTAAGTTAGGTTGGGTTAGTTTAGTTTAGTTTAGGTTAGGTTAGGTTAGGTTAGTTTAGTTTAACATAGTTTACTTTAGTTTAGTTTAGTTTATAGTTTAGTTTATTTATTTTATAGTTTACTTTATAGTTTTATTTAATTTAGTTTAGTTTAGTTATTTTAGGTTAGGTTAGGATAGAGTAGTTTAATTTAATTTAGTTGAATTTAGTTTAGTTAAGTTAAGTTTAGGTTACGTTAGGTTAGTTTAGTTTAGTTTAGTTTAGGTGAGGTTAGGTTAGTTTAGTTCTGTTTAGTTTATTTTAGTTTAGTTTATTTGAATTTAATTTAGTTTAGTTAAGTTAGTTTAGATAATTTAGGTTATTTCAGTTTACTTTAGTTTATGTAAGGTTATGTTAGGTTAGTTTAGTATAGTTTAGTTTACTTTTGTTTATAGTTTAGTTTAGTTTAGTTTAATTTAGGTTAGGTTGGGTTAGTTTAGTTTAGTATAGGTTAGATTATATTAGGTAAGTTTAATTCAGTTTAGTTTAGTTTAGTTTATAGTTTAATTTATAGGTTTGTTTATAGTTAATTTAGTTTAGTTTAGTTTAGTTTAGGTTAAATTATATTAGGTTAGTTAAGTTTAGTTTAGTTTAGGTTAGGTTAGGTTGGGTTAGGTTAGTGTAGTTTAATTTAATTTAGTTGAATTTAGTTTAGTTAAGTTAAGTTTAAGTTACGTTAGGTTAGTTTAGTTTAGTTTAGTTTAGGTGAGGTTAGGTTAGGTTAGTTTAGTTCTGTTTAGTTTATTTTAGTTTATAGTTTAGTTTAGTTTAATTTATAGTTTAGTTTAATTTAGTTTAGTTTAATTTTGTTTAGGTTAGGTTAGGTTAGGTTAATTTAGTTTAGTTTAGTTTAGGTTAGGTTATGTTAGAATAGGTTAGGTTAGGTTAGTTTGGTTTAGTTTAGTCTAGTTAAGTTTAGTTTAGTTTATTTTATAGTTTAGTTTAGTTTTGTTTATAGTTTAGTTTGCAGTTTAGTATAGTTTAGTTTAGTTTAATTTAGTTTAGGTTAAGTAAGTTTAGGTTAGGTTAGTTTAGTTTAGTTTAGTTTAGTTTATGTTAGGTTAGGTTAGTTTAGTTTTGTTTGGTTTTGTTTATAGTTTAGTTTAATTTATTTTATAATTTAGTTTATAGTTTAGTTTAGTTTAGTTTGTAGTTTAATTTAGTTCAGTTTAGTTTAGTTTAGTTTAGTTCATTTAGGTTGGGATAGGTTAAGTTAGGTTAGGTTAGGTTAGTTTAGTTTAGTTTAAAATATAGTATATTTAGTTTATAATTTAGTTCATAGTTTTGTTTAATTTAGTTTAGTTTAGTTTAGTTTAGGTTAGAGTAGTTTAGTTTAGTTTAGTTTAGTTTAGGTTAGAATAGGTTAGGTTAGTGTAGTTTAGTTTAGTTTAGTTGAATTTAATTTAGTTTTGTTTAGTTTAGTTTAGGTTAGTTTGGTTTAGTTTTATTTAGTTTAGTTTAAATTAGTTTCGTTTAGCTTAGGTTATGTTATATTAGGTTAGCTTAGGTTAGCTTAGTTTACCCTGGTTTAGCTTAGGTTAGGTAAGGTTAGAATAGGTTAGTTAAGTTTAGTTTAGTTTAGTTTAGTTTAGTTTAGTTTATAGTTTAGTTTAGATTATAGTATAGTTCATAGTTTTGTTTAGTTTAGTTTAGTTTAGTTTAGGTTAGGTTAGAGTAGTTTAGTTAGTTTAGTTTAGTTTAGGTTAGATTAAGTTAGGTTAGTGTAGTTTAGTTTAGTTTAGTTTAGTTCAATTTAATTTAGTTTAATTTAGTTTAGTTTAGTATAGGTTAGGTTAAGTTTGGTTAGGTTAGTTTACTTTAGTTTCGTTTAGTTTAGTTTATAGTTTAGTTTAGTTTATAGTTTAGTTTTACTTTAGTTTATTTTTTGGTTTAAGTTTAGTTTAGTTTAGTGTAGTTTAGTTTGGTTAAGTTTTGTTGAGTTTAGTTTAGTTTATTTTCGTTTAGGTTAGGTTATGTTAGATTAGGTTAGGATAGGTAAGCTTACTTTAGTTTAGTTTAGTTTATGTTAGGTTAGGTTAGTTAAGTTTAGTTTAGTTTAGTTAAGTTTAGTTCAGTTTATAGTTTAGTTCAGTTTAGTTTATAGCTTAGTTTATAGTTTAGTTTACTTTAGTTTATAGTTTAATTTATATTTAAGTTTAGTTTAGTTTAGTTTAATTTAGTTTAGCTAAGTTTAGTTTAGTTTAAATTAGTTTATTTTAGGGTAGTTTATATTCGGTTTGGTTAGGTTAGTTTAGTTTATAGTTTAATTTATAGTTTAGTTTATAGTTTAGTTTAGTTTGGTTTATAATAGTTTAGTTTAGTTTAGTTCAGTTTAGTTTAGTTTAGTTTAGTTTATAGTTTAGTTCAGTTTAGTTTATGGCTTAGTTTATAGATTAGTTTAGTTTATAGTTTAATTTATAGTTAAGTTTAGTTTAGTTTAGTTTAATTCAGTTTAGTTTAGTTTATTTTATAGTGGCTTATGTTAGGTTAGGTTAGAAGTGTTTATAGTTTAATTTATAGTTTAGTTTAGTTTATAGTTTAGTTTAGTTTATAATAGTTTAGTTTACATTAGGTTAGTTTAGGTTAGTTCATTTTTTTTTGGTTTAGGTTAGGTTTGGCTAGGATAAGTTAATTTAGGTTAGTTCAGATTACTTTAGTTTAGTATAGTTAATAGTGTAGTTTACTTTAGTTTATTATGTAATTTAGTGTATTTTAGTTTATAGTTTCGTTTATAGTTTAGTTTAGTTTAGTTTAGCTTTTTTGTTTAGCTTAGATTTGTTTAGTTTGTCTTAGGTTAGGTTAGGTTAGGTGAGATTAGTTTAATTTAGTTGAGATTAATTTAGTTTATAGTTTAATTTAGTTTAGTTTATAGTTCAATTTATAGTTTAGTGTAGTTTTAGTTTATAGTTTAGGTTATTGTTTAGTTTAGTTTCTATTAGTTTAGTTTAGGTCAGTTTAGGTTAGGTTAAGTTAGGTTAGGTTAGTTTAGATTAGTTTAGTTTAATTTAGTTTAATTTATAGTTTAGTTTATTTTAGTTTAGAGTTTAATTTAGTTTTGTTTAGTTTAGTTTAGTTTAGTTTAGGTTAGGTTAGGTTAGGTTAATTTAGTTTAGTTTAGGTTATGTTAGGTAAGTTTAATTTAGTTTAGTTTGGTTTAGTTTAATTTATAGTTTATTTTATAGTTTTGTTTATAGTTTAGTTTAGTTTAGTTTAGTTTAATTTAGGTTAGGTTAGTTTAGTTTAGTTTAGTTTAGTTTAGGTTAGGTTAGGTTAGGTTAATTTACTTTAGTATAGTTTACTTTAGTTTATTTTAGTTTAGTTTCTGGTTTAGTTTAGTTTATAGTTTTGTTTACAGTTTAGTTTAGTTTAGTTTAATTTAGTTTATTTTGGGTTAGGTTAGGTTAGGTTAGTTTAGTTTAGTTTAGTTTAGTTTAGTTTATAGTTTAGTTTAGTTTAGTTTACAGTTTAGTTTATCCTTTAGTTTATAGTGTAGTTTATAGTTTAGTTTAATTTAGTGTAATTTAGTTTGGTTTAGTTTAGTATAGTTTTGTTTACTTTAGGTTAGGTGAGATTATGTTAGGTTAGGTTAGCTTACTTTAGTTTAGTTTAGTATAGTTTAGGTTAGGTTAGGTTAAGTTAGTTTAGTTTAGTTTAGTTTGTACTTTAGTTTAATTTAGTTTACAGTTTACTTTATCCTTTAGTTTATAGTGTAGTTTATAGTTTAGTTTAATTTAGTGTAGTTAAGTTTGGTTTAGTTTAGTATAGTTTTAATTACTTTAGGTTAGGTTAGATTATGTTAGGTTTGGATAGCTTACATTAGTTTAGTTTATTTTAGGTTAGGTTAGGTTAGTTTAGTTTAGTATGGTTTAGTTTAGTTTAGTTTATAGTTTAGTTTATTTTATTTTATAGTTTAGTTTATAGTTCTGTTTAGTTTAGTTTAGTTTAGTTAGTTTAGGTTAGGTTAGGTTAGGTTAGAGTAGTTTAGTTTAGGTTAGGTGATGATAGGTTAGTGCAGTTTAATTTAAAATAGTTTAGTTTAGTTGAATTTAATTTAGTTTAGTTAGGTTAGTTTAGATAAATTAGTTTAGTTTAGTTAGTTAGTTTTAGGTTAGGTTGGGTTAGTTTAGTTTAGTATAGGTTAGGTTAGGTTAGGTAAGTTTAATTCAGTTTAGTTTGGTTTAGTTTATAGTTTAATTTATAGGTTTGTTTATAGTTAATTTAGTTTAGTTTAGTTTAGGTTAGGTTAAATTGTGTTAGGTTAGTTAATTTTAGTTTAGGTTAGGTTAGGTTGGGTTAGGTTAGTGTAGTTTAACTTAATTTAGTTGAATTGAGTTTAGTTAAATTTAGTTTAGGTTACGTTAGGTTAGTTTAGTTTAGTTTAGTTTAGTTTAGGTGAGGTTAGGTTAGTTTAGTTCTGTTAATTTATTTTAGTTTATACATTAGTTTATTTCAGTTTATAGTTTAGTTAATAGTTTAGTTTAATTTAGTGTAGTTTAATTTTGTTTAAGTTAGGTTAGGTTATGTTAGTTTAGTTTAGTTTAGTTTATGTTAGGTTAGGTTAGTTTAGTTTAGTTTAGTTTTGTTTATAGTTTAGATTAATTTATTTTATAATTTAGTTTATAGTTTAGTTTAGTTTAGTTTGTAGTTTAATTTAGTTTAGTTTAGTTTACTTTAGGTTAGGTTAGGTTAGGTTAGTTTAGTTTAGTGTAGTTTAAATTAGTTTAAAATATAGTGTCTTTAGTTTATAGTTTAGTTCATAGATTTGTTTAGTTTATTTTAGTTTAGTTCAGATTAGGTTAGAGTAGTTTAGTTTAGTTTAGGTTAGTTTAGGTTAGAATAGGTTAATTTAGTGTAGTTTAGTTTAGTTTAGTTGAATTTAATTTAGTTTTGTTTAGTTTAGTTTAGGTTAGGTTAGGGTAGTTTAGTTTATAGTTTAATTTAGTTTAGTTTAGTTTATAGTGTAGTTTATACTTTAGATTATATTTTAGTTTATAATTTAGTTTAGTTTTGTTTAGTTTTGTTTAGTTTAGTTTAAATTAGTTTCGTTTAGGTTAGGTTATGTTACATTAGGTTAGGTTAGGTAAGCTTAGTTTAGTTTAGTTTAGTAAGGTTAGGTTAGGTTAGGTTAGGTTAGGTTAGTGTTGTTTAGTTTAGTTTAGCTAAATTTTGTTTAGTTTAGTTTAGTTTAGGATAAGTTAGGTTAGTTTAGTTTAGTTTAGTTTAGTGTATGTTAGGTTGGGTTAGGTTAGTTTAATTTAGATTAGTTTGTTTTATTTTATAGTTTAGTTTATTTTAGTTTATAATTTATTTTATAGTTTAGTATACATTAGTTTATAGATTAGTTTATAGTTTAGTTAATATTTTGGTTTAGTTTAGTTTAAGTTAGGTTAGGGAAGGTTAGGTTAGTTTGGTTAGTTTATTTCAGTTTAGTTTATGTAAGGTTAGGTTAGTTTGGTATAGTTTAGTTTAGTTTAGTTTAGTTTATAGTTTAGTTTAGTTTATAGTTCAGTTTATACTTTAGTTTAGTTTAGTTTTGTTTAGGTTAGGTTGGGTTAGTTTAGTTTAGTTAAGGTTAAGTTAGGTTAAGGTAGGTTAGTTTAGTTTAGTATAGTTTAGTTTACTTTAGTTTAGTTTATAGTTTAGTTTATTTTATTTTATAGTTTAGTTTATAGCTTTGTTTAGTTTAGTTTAGTTTAGTTTAGTTAGTTTAGGTTAGGTTAGGTTAGGTTAGGTTAGGTTAGAGTAGTTTAGTTTAGGTTAAATTGTGATAGGTTAGTGCAGTTGAAATTAATTTAGTTTAGTTTAGTTGAATTTAATTTATTTTAGTCAGGTCAGTTTAGGTAAGTTAGGTTAGTTTAGTTTAGTATAGGTTAGGTTGGGTTAGGTAAGTTTAATTCAGTATAGTTTAGTTTAGTTTATAGTTTAATTTATAGTTTTGTTTATAGTTAATTTAGTTTTGTTTACTTTAGTTTAGGTTAAATTATGTTAGGTTAGTTTAGTTTAGTTTAGGTTAGGTTAGGTTGGGTTAAGTTAGTGTAGTTTCATTTAGTTTGGTTTATTTTAGTTTAGTTTAATATGTGGTTCCGTTTAGTTTAGTTTTGTTTAATTTAGTTTATTTTATAGTTTAGTTGAGTTTAGGTTAGGTTAGTTTGGTTTAGTTTAGTCTAGTTAAGTTTAGTTTAGTTTATACTTTAGTTTAGTTTAGTTTATTTTATAGTTTAGTTTAGTTTTGTTTATAGTTTAGTTTGCAGTTTAGTATCGTTTAGTTTAATTTAATTTAGTTTAGGTTAAGTAACGTTATGTTCGGTTAGGTTAGTTGAGCTTCGTTTATGTTAGGTTAGGTTAGTTTAGATTAGCTTAGGTTATTTTATAGTTTAATTTAGTTAGGTTTAGTTTAGTTTATAGTTTACTTTAGTTTAGGGTATATTTAAGTTAGGTTAGGTTAGGTTAGTTTAGTTTAGTTTAGGTTAGGTTGTGTTACCTTGTGTTAGGTTAGGTTAGGTTAGGTTAAGTTAAGTTAGGTTAGCTTAGTTTAGAATAATTTAGTTTAATATAATTTAGTTTATAGTTTAGTTTAGTTTAGTTTATAGTTTAATTTAGTTTAGTTTAGTTTAATTTAGTTTAGTTTAGTTTAGTTTAGGTTAGTTTAGGTAAGTTTAATTTAGTATAGTTTAGTTTAGATAAGTTTAGTTTTAGTTTAGTTTATAGTTTAGTTTGTAGTTTAGTTTAGTTTAGTTTAGGTTAAGTTATGTTAGGTTCGTTTAGTTTAGTTTAGATTAGGTTAGGTTAGGTTAGGTTAGGGTAGTTTAGTTTAGTTTAGTTGAATTTAGTTTAGTTTAGTTCAGTTTAGGTTAGATTAGTTTAGGTTACTTTATTTTAGTTTAGGTTAGGTTATGTTAGATTAGGTTAGGTTAGGTTAGTTTGGTTTAGTTAAGTTTAGTTAAGTTTAGTATATTTTATACTTTAGTTTAGTTTAGTTTAGTTAATAGTTTAGTTTAGTTTAGTTTATACTTTAGTTTATAGTTTAGTATAGTTTAGTTTAGTTTAATTTTGGTTTAGTTTAGGGTAGGTTATGTTAGGTTAGGTTAGTTTAGTTCAGTTTAGTTTAGGTTAGCTTAAGTTAGGTTAGTTTAGTTTAGTTGAGTTTAATTTAGTTTAGTTTAGTTTATAGTTTATTTTAGTTTAGTTTATAGTTTAATTTATAGTTTAGTTTACTTTAGGTTAGATTAGGTTGGGTTAAGTAAGGTTAGGTTAGGTTAGGTTAGGTTAGTTTAGTTTAGTTTAGTTTTGTTTATAATTTAGTTTAGTTTATAGTTTAGTTTAGAATTTAGTTTAATTTAGTTTATAATTTAAGTTAGTTTAGTTTAGTTTAGTTTAGTTTATAGTTTAGTTTAGTTTAGTTTACAGTTTAGTTTATCCTTTAGTTTATAGTGTAGTTTATAGTTTAGTTTAATTTAGTGTTGTTTAGTTTGGTTTAGTTTAGTATAGTTTTGTTTATTTTAGGTTTGGTTAGATTATGTTAGGTTTGAATAGCTTACTTTAGTTTAGTTTAGTTTAGGTTAGGTTAGGTTAGTTTAGTTTAGTTAACTTTGGTTTAGTTTAGTTTATAGTTTAGTTTAGTTAAGTTTATAGTTTAATTTATAATTTAGTTTATTTTAGTTTAGTTTAATTTAGTTTAGAGTAGGTTAGGTTAGGTTAGGTTAGTTTAGTTTAGTTTAGGTTAGGTTAGGTTAGGTTAATTTAGTTTAGTTGAGTTTAATTTAGTTTAGTTTAGTTTAGTTAATAGTTTAATTCATAGTTTAGTTTAGTTTTTTTATAGCTTAGTTTAATTAACTTATAGTTTAATTTAGTTTAGTTTAGTTTAATTTAGTTTAGTTTAAATTGTAGTTTAGTTTAGTTTAGTTTAGTTTAGGTTAAGATATGTTAGGTTCGTTTAGTTTAATTTAGTTTAGATTAGGTTAGGTTACATTACGTTAGGGTAGTTAATTTTAGTTTAGTTGAATTTATGTTATAGTTTGATTTATAGTTTAGTTTAGTTTACTTTATAGTTTAGTTTAGTTAATTTATAGTTTATTTAACTTTAGTTTAGTTTAGTTTAATATTGTTTACTTTAGTTTATAGTATTGTTTATACGTTAGTTTAGTTTAGTTTAATTTAGGTTATGTTAGGTTAGTTTAGTTTAGTTTAGTTTAGTGTATATTAGGTTAGGTTAGGTTAGTTTAGTTTAGTTTATTTTAGTATATAATTTATATTAGTTTAATTTATAATTTATTTTATAATTTAGTACACTTTAATTTATAGATTAGTTTATAGTTTAGTTAAAATTTTAGTTTAGTTTAGTTTAGGTTAGGTTAGGGAAGGTTAGGTTAAGTTAGGTTAGTTTAGTTTAATTTAGTTTATGTAAGGTTAGATTAGGTTAGTTTAGTATAGTTTAGTTTACTTTTGTTTACACTTTAGTTTAGTTTAGTTTATAGTTCAGTTTATAGTTTAGTTTAGTTAAGTTAGGTTGGGTTAGTTTAGTTTAGTTTAGGTTAGGTTAGGTTAGGTTAGTTTAGTTTAACATAGTTTACTTTAGTTTAGTTTAGTTTATAGTTTAGTTTATTTATTTTATAGTTTACTTTATAGTTTTATTTAATTTAGTTTAGTTTAGTTATTTTAGGTTAGGTTAGGATAGAGTAGTTTAATTTAATTTAGTTGAATTTAGTTTAGTTAAGTTAAGTTTAGGTTACGTTAGGTTAGTTTAGTTTAGTTTAGTTTAGGTGAGGTTAGGTTAGTTTAGTTCTGTTTAGTTTATTTTAGTTTAGTTTATTTGAATTTAATTTAGTTTAGTTAAGTTAGTTTAGATAATTTAGGTTATTTCAGTTTACTTTAGTTTATGTAAGGTTATGTTAGGTTAGTTTAGTATAGTTTAGTTTACTTTTGTTTATAGTTTAGTTTAGTTTAGTTTAATTTAGGTTAGGTTGGGTTAGTTTAGTTTAGTATAGGTTAGATTATATTAGGTAAGTTTAATTCAGTTTAGTTTAGTTTAGTTTATAGTTTAATTTATAGGTTTGTTTATAGTTAATTTAGTTTAGTTTAGTTTAGTTTAGGTTAAATTATATTAGGTTAGTTAAGTTTAGTTTAGTTTAGGTTAGGTTAGGTTGGGTTAGGTTAGTGTAGTTTAATTTAATTTAGTTGAATTTAGTTTAGTTAAGTTAAGTTTAAGTTACGTTAGGTTAGTTTAGTTTAGTTTAGTTTAGGTGAGGTTAGGTTAGGTTAGTTTAGTTCTGTTTAGTTTATTTTAGTTTATAGTTTAGTTTAGTTTAATTTATAGTTTAGTTTAATTTAGTTTAGTTTTATTTTGTTTAGGTTAGGTTAGGTTAGGTTAATTTAGTTTAGTTTAGTTTAGGTTAGGTTATGTTAGAATAGGTTAGGTTAGGTTAGTTTGGTTTAGTTTAGTCTAGTTAAGTTTAGTTTAGTTTATTTTATAGTTTAGTTTAGTTTTGTTTATAGTTTAGTTTGCAGTTTAGTATAGTTTAGTTTAGTTTAATTTAGTTTAGGTTAAGTAAGTTTAGGTTAGGTTAGTTTAGTTTAGTTTAGTTTAGTTTATGTTAGGTTAGGTTAGTTTAGTTTTGTTTGGTTTTGTTTATAGTTTAGTTTAATTTATTTTATAATTTAGTTTATAGTTTAGTTTAGTTTAGTTTGTAGTTTAATTTAGTTCAGTTTAGTTTAGTTTAGTTTAGTTCATTTAGGTTGGGATAGGTTAAGTTAGGTTAGGTTAGGTTAGTTTAGTTTAGTTTAAAATATAGTATATTTAGTTTATAATTTAGTTCATAGTTTTGTTTAATTTAGTTTAGTTTAGTTTAGTTTAGGTTAGAGTAGTTTAGTTTAGTTTAGTTTAGTTTAGGTTAGAATAGGTTAGGTTAGTGTAGTTTAGTTTAGTTTAGTTGAATTTAATTTAGTTTTGTTTAGTTTAGTTTAGGTTAGTTTGGTTTAGTTTTATTTAGTTTAGTTTAAATTAGTTTCGTTTAGCTTAGGTTATGTTATATTAGGTTAGCTTAGGTTAGCTTAGTTTACCCTGGTTTAGCTTAGGTTAGGTAAGGTTAGAATAGGTTAGTTAAGTTTAGTTTAGTTTAGTTTAGTTTAGTTTAGTTTATAGTTTAGTTTAGATTATAGTATAGTTCATAGTTTTGTTTAGTTTAGTTTAGTTTAGTTTAGGTTAGGTTAGAGTAGTTTAGTTAGTTTAGTTTAGTTTAGGTTAGATTAAGTTAGGTTAGTGTAGTTTAGTTTAGTTTAGTTTAGTTCAATTTAATTTAGTTTAATTTAGTTTAGTTTAGTATAGGTTAGGTTAAGTTTGGTTAGGTTAGTTTACTTTAGTTTCGTTTAGTTTAGTTTATAGTTTAGTTTAGTTTATAGTTTAGTTTTACTTTAGTTTATTTTTTGGTTTAAGTTTAGTTTAGTTTAGTGTAGTTTAGTTTGGTTAAGTTTTGTTGAGTTTAGTTTACTTTATTTTCGTTTAGGTTAGGTTATGTTAGATTAGGTTAGGATAGGTAAGCTTACTTTAGTTTAGTTTAGTTTATGTTAGGTTAGGTTAGTTAAGTTTAGTTTAGTTTAGTTAAGTTTAGTTCAGTTTATAGTTTAGTTCAGTTTAGTTTATAGCTTAGTTTATAGTTTAGTTTACTTTAGTTTATAGTTTAATTTATATTTAAGTTTAGTTTAGTTTAGTTTAATTTAGTTTAGCTAAGTTTAGTTTAGTTTAAATTAGTTTATTTTAGGGTAGTTTATATTCGGTTTGGTTAGGTTAGTTTAGTTTATAGTTTAATTTATAGTTTAGTTTATAGTTTAGTTTAGTTTGGTTTATAATAGTTTAGTTTAGTTTAGTTCAGTTTAGTTTAGTTTAGTTTAGTTTATAGTTTAGTTCAGTTTAGTTTATGGCTTAGTTTATAGATTAGTTTAGTTTATAGTTTAATTTATAGTTAAGTTTAGTTTAGTTTAGTTTAATTCAGTTTAGTTTAGTTTATTTTATAGTAGCTTATGTTAGGTTAGGTTAGAAGTGTTTATAGTTTAATTTATAGTTTAGTTTAGTTTATAGTTTAGTTTAGTTTATAATAGTTTAGTTTACATTAGGTTAGTTTAGGTTAGTTCATTTTTTTTTGGTTTAGGTTAGGTTTGGCTAGGATAAGTTAATTTAGGTTAGTTCAGATTACTTTAGTTTAGTATAGTTAATAGTGTAGTTTACTTTAGTTTATTATGTAATTTAGTGTATTTTAGTTTATAGTTTCGTTTATAGTTTAGTTTAGTTTAGTTTAGCTTTTTTGTTTAGCTTAGATTTGTTTAGTTTGTCTTAGGTTAGGTTAGGTTAGGTGAGATTAGTTTAATTTAGTTGAGATTAATTTAGTTTATAGTTTAATTTAGTTTAGTTTATAGTTCAATTTATAGTTTAGTGTAGTTTTAGTTTATAGTTTAGGTTATTGTTTAGTTTAGTTTCTATTAGTTTAGTTTAGGTCAGTTTAGGTTAGGTTAAGTTAGGTTAGGTTAGTTTAGATTAGTTTAGTTTAATTTAGTTTAATTTATAGTTTAGTTTATTTTAGTTTAGAGTTTAATTTAGTTTTGTTTAGTTTAGTTTAGTTTAGTTTAGGTTAGGTTAGGTTAGGTTAATTTAGTTTAGTTTAGGTTATGTTAGGTAAGTTTAATTTAGTTTAGTTTGGTTTAGTTTAATTTATAGTTTATTTTATAGTTTTGTTTATAGTTTAGTTTAGTTTAGTTTAGTTTAATTTAGGTTAGGTTAGTTTAGTTTAGTTTAGTTTAGTTTAGGTTAGGTTAGGTTAGGTTAATTTACTTTAGTATAGTTTACTTTAGTTTATTTTAGTTTAGTTTCTGGTTTAGTTTAGTTTATAGTTTTGTTTACAGTTTAGTTTAGTTTAGTTTAATTTAGTTTATTTTGGGTTAGGTTAGGTTAGGTTAGTTTAGTTTAGTTTAGTTTAGTTTAGTTTATAGTTTAGTTTAGTTTAGTTTACAGTTTAGTTTATCCTTTAGTTTATAGTGTAGTTTATAGTTTAGTTTAATTTAGTGTAATTTAGTTTGGTTTAGTTTAGTATAGTTTTGTTTACTTTAGGTTAGGTGAGATTATGTTAGGTTAGGTTAGCTTACTTTAGTTTAGTTTAGTATAGTTTAGGTTAGGTTAGGTTAAGTTAGTTTAGTTTAGTTTAGTTTGTACTTTAGTTTAATTTAGTTTACAGTTTACTTTATCCTTTAGTTTATAGTGTAGTTTATAGTTTAGTTTAATTTAGTGTAGTTAAGTTTGGTTTAGTTTAGTATAGTTTTAATTACTTTAGGTTAGGTTAGATTATGTTAGGTTTGGATAGCTTACATTAGTTTAGTTTATTTTAGGTTAGGTTAGGTTAGTTTAGTTTAGTATGGTTTAGTTTAGTTTAGTTTATAGTTTAGTTTATTTTATTTTATAGTTTAGTTTATAGTTTTGTTTAGTTTAGTTTAGTTAAGTTTAGTTTAGTTTAGGTTAGGTTAGGTTGGGTTAGGTTAGTGTAGTTTAATTTAATTTAGTTGAATTTAGTTTAGTTAAGTTAAGTTTAAGTTACGTTAGGTTAGTTTAGTTTAGTTTAGTTTAGGTGAGGTTAGGTTAGGTTAGTTTAGTTCTGTTTAGTTTATTTTAGTTTATAGTTTAGTTTAGTTTAATTTATAGTTTAGTTTAATTTAGTTTAGTTTTATTTTGTTTAGGTTAGGTTAGGTTAGGTTAATTTAGTTTAGTTTAGTTTAGGTTAGGTTATGTTAGAATAGGTTAGGTTAGGTTAGTTTGGTTTAGTTTAGTCTAGTTAAGTTTAGTTTAGTTTATTTTATAGTTTAGTTTAGTTTTGTTTATAGTTTAGTTTGCAGTTTAGTATAGTTTAGTTTAGTTTAATTTAGTTTAGGTTAAGTAAGTTTAGGTTAGGTTAGTTTAGTTTAGTTTAGTTTAGTTTATGTTAGGTTAGGTTAGTTTAGTTTTGTTTGGTTTTGTTTATAGTTTAGTTTAATTTATTTTATAATTTAGTTTATATTTTTGGTTTAGTTTAGTTTGTAGTTTAATTTAGTTCAGTTTAGTTTAGTTTAGTTTAGTTCATTTAGGTTGGGATAGGTTAAGTTAGGTTAGGTTAGGTTAGTTTAGTTTAGTTTAAAATATAGTATATTTAGTTTATAATTTAGTTCATAGTTTTGTTTAATTTAGTTTAGTTTAGTTTAGTTTAGGTTAGAGTAGTTTAGTTTAGTTTAGTTTAGTTTAGGTTAGAATAGGTTAGGTTAGTGTAGTTTAGTTTAGTTTAGTTGAATTTAATTTAGTTTTGTTTAGTTTAGTTTAGGTTAGTTTGGTTTAGTTTTATTTAGTTTAGTTTAAATTAGTTTCGTTTAGCTTAGGTTATGTTATATTAGGTTAGCTTAGGTTAGCTTAGTTTACCCTGGTTTAGCTTAGGTTAGGTAAGGTTAGAATAGGTTAGTTAAGTTTAGTTTAGTTTAGTTTAGTTTAGTTTAGTTTATAGTTTAGTTTAGATTATAGTTTAATTTATAGTTTAGTTTAGTTTAGTTTAATTTAGTTTAACTTTCTTTACTTTCCTTTAGTTTACTTTAATTTAGGATATGTTAGGTTAGGTTATGTTAGGTTAGGTTTGTTTAGTTTAGTTTAGGTTAGGTTAGGTTAGGTTACGTTAGGTTAGGTTAGGTTAGGTTAAGTTAGGTTAGTTTAGAATAGTTTAGTTTAGTATAATTTAGTTTATAGTTTAGTTTAGTTTAGTTTATAGTTTAATTTACTTCAGTTTAGTTTAATTTACATTAGTTTAGTTTAATTTAGTTTATATTAGTTTACGTTAGGTGAAGTTAGGTAAGTTTAATTTAGTTTAGTTTAGTTTAGTTAAGTTTAGTTTATAGTTTAGTTTATAGTTTGGTTTGCAGTTTAGTTTAGTTTAGTTAAGGTTATGTTATGTTAGGTTCGTTTAGTTTAATTTAGTTTAGATTAGGTTAGGTTATATTAGGTTAGGTTAGGGTAGTTTAGTTTAGTTTAGCTGAATTTAGTTTAGTTTAGTTCAGTTTAGGTTACGTTAGGTTAGGTTAGTTTAGTTTAGGTTAGGTTAGGTTAGGTTAATTTAGTTTAGTTAAGTTTATTTTAGTTTAGTCTAGTTCATAGTTCAGTTTAGATTAGTTTTGTTTAATTTAGTTTAGTTTATAGTTTAGTTCAGTTTAGGTTAGTTTAGTTGAGTTTAGTTTAGTTTAGTTTAGGTTAGGTTAGGTTAGGTTAGTTTAGTTTAGTTTGGGTTGGGTTATGTTAGATTAGGTTAGGTTAGGTTATTTTGGTTTAGTTTGGTCTAGTTAAATTTAGTTTAGTTATACTTTAGTTTAGTTTAGTTTAGTTTATAGTTTAGTTTACTTTTGTTAACAGTTTAGTTTAGTTTAGTTTAGTTTATTTTGGGTAGGTTATGCTAGGTTAGGTTAGGTTAGTTTAGTTTAGTTTAGGATAGGTTAGGTTAGGTTAGGTTAGTTTAGTTTAGTTGAGTTTAGTTTAGTTTAGGTTAGCTTAAGTAAGGTTAGGTTAGGTTAGGTTAGTATAGTTTAGTCTAGTTCATGTTAGGTTAGGTTAGTTTAGTTTAGTGTAGTTTTGTTTATAGTTTAGTTTAGTTTATAGTTTAGTTTACAGTTTAGTTTATAGTTTAGTTTACAGTTTAGTTTATTTTATTATATAGTTTAATTTAGTTTAGTTTAGTTTAATTAGGATTAGTTTAATTTAGGTTAATTTAGTTTAGTTTAGTTTAGGTTAGGTTAGGTTAGGTTAGGTTAAGTTAGTTCAGTTTTGTATAGTTTAGTTTAGTTTAGGTTAGGTTAGAGTAGTTTAGTTTAGTTTAATTTAGATTAGGTTAAGTTAGTGTAGTTTAGTTTAGTTTAGTTTAGTTAAATTTAGTTTAGTTTAGTTTAGTTTAGGGTAGGTTAGGTTGGTTTAGTTTAGTATATGTTAGGTACAGTTAGTTTAGGTTAGTTTAGTTTAGTTTATAGTTTAGTTTAGTTTAGTTTATTGTTTAGTTTATATTTTAGTTTATATTTTAGTTTATAGTTTAGTTTAGTTTAGCGCAGTTTAGTTTTGTTTAGTTGAGTTTTGTTTAGTTTCGTTTAGGTTAGGTTATGTTAGATTAGGTTAGGTTAGGTAAGATAAGCTTAGTTTAGTGTATTTAGGTTAGGTTAGGTTACGTTAGTTAAGATTAGTGTAGTTTGGTTTAGTTATGTTTAGTTTAGTTTATAATTTAGTTCAGTTTAGTTTATAGCTTAGTTGATAGTTTAGTTTAGTTTACAGTTTAGTTTATCGTTTGGTTTGTAGTTTAGTTTATAGTTTAGTTTAGTTTAGTGCAGTTTATTTTGGTTAGTTTAGTATAGTTTCGTTTACGTTCGGTTATGTTATATTAGATTAGGTTGGGTTAGCTTACTTTAGTTTAGTTTAGTTTAGATTAAGATATGTTAGGTTCGTTTAGTTTCATTTAGTTTAGATTAGGTTAGGTTAGGGTAGTTTAGTTTAGCATAGTTGAATTTAGTTTAGTTTAGTTCAGGTTAGGTTACGTTAGGTTACTTTAGTTTAGTTTAGGTTAGGTTAGGTTAGGTTAGTTTAGTTTAATTAAGTTTATTTTAGTTTAGTTTAGTATATAGTTCAGTTTAATTTAGTTTTGTTTCATTTAGTTTAGTTTATAGTTTAGTTCAGTTTAGGTTAGTTTAGTTGAGTTTAGTTTAGTTTAGTTTACTTTAATTTAGGTTAGGTTAGTTTAGTTCAGTTGAGTTTAGTTTAGTTTTGGAAAGGTTAAGTAAGGTTAGGTTAGGTTAGGTTAGGTTAGTTTAGTTTAGTCTAGTTTATGTTAGGTTAGGTTAGTTTAGTTTAGTTTAGTTTATTTTAATTTAGGTTAATTTAGTTTAGTTTAGTTTAGTTTAGTTTAATTTAGGTTAATTTAGTTTAGTTTAGTTTAGTTTAGGTTAAGTTAGTTTAGGTTACGTTAGTTTAGTTTAGGTTAAGTTAGTTCAGTTTAGTATAGTTTAGTTTACTTTAAAATATAGTATCTTTAGTTTATAGTTTAGTTCATAGCTTTGTTTAGTTTAGTTTAGTTAGGTTAGAGTAGTTTAGTTAATTTAGTTTAGGTTAGATTAGGTTAGGTTAGTGTTGTTTAGTTTAGTTTAGTTTAGTTGAATTTAGTTTAGTTTAGTTTAGTTTAGGGTAGGTTAGGTTGGTTTAGTTTAGTATAGTTTAGGTTCAGTTAGGTTAGGTTAGTTTAGTTTAGTTTAGTTTATAGTTTAGTTTAGTTTAGTTTATAGTTTAGTTTAGTTTATAGTTTAGTTTAATTTATAGTTTAGTTCATAGCTTTGTTTAGTTTAGTTTAGTTAGGTTAGAGTAGTTTAGTTTAGTTTAGTTTAGTTGAATTTAGTTTAGTTTAGTTTAGTTTAGGGTAGGTTAGGTTGGTTTAGTTTAGTATAGTTTAGGTTCAGTTAGGTTAGGTTAGTTTAGTTTATTTTAGTTTATAGTTTGGTTTAGTTTATTTTATTTTAGTTTAGTTTAGTTTCCTTTAGCTTAGGTTATGTTACGTTAGGTTAGCTTAGGTTAGCTTACTTTACTCTAGTTTAGTTTAGGTTAGGTTAGGTTAGAATAGGTTAGTTAAGTTTAGTTTAGTTTAGTTTAGTTAGGTTTAGTTTAGTTTATAGTTTAGTTGAGTTTAGTTTATAGTTTAGTTTAGTTTAGTTTAATTTAGTTTAGCTTTCTTTTTTCGGTTAGAGTACTTTAGTTTAGGGTATGTTATGTTAGGTTAGCTTGGTTAGTTTAGTTTAGTTTACGTTAGGTTAGGTTACCTTAGGTTAGGTTAGGTTAGGTTAGGTTAAGTTAGGTTAGTTTAGAATAATTTAGTTTAGTGTAATATAGTTTATAGTTTAGTTTAGTGTAGTTTATAGTTTAATTTAGTTTAGTTTAGTTTAATTTAGTTTAGTTTATTTTAGTTTAGGTTAGGTTAGGTTAGGTAAGTTTAATTTAGTTTAGTTTAGTTTAGATAAGTTTATTTTATAGTTTAGTTTATAGTTTAGTTTGTAGATTTAAATTTAGTTTAGTTTAGTTTAGGTTAAGTTATGTTAGGTTCGTTTAGTTTAATTTAGTTTAGATTAGGTTAGGTTAGGTTAGGGTAGTTCAGTTTAGTTTAGTTGAATTTAGTTTAGTTTAGTTCAGTTTAGGTTAGTTTAGTTTAGGTTAGGCTAGGTTAGTTTAGTTTAGTTAAGTTTAGTTTAGTTTTGTTTAATTTAGTTTAGTTTATAGTTTAGTTGAGTTTAGGTTAGTTTAGTTGAGTTTAGTTTAGTTTAGTTTAGGTTAGGTTAGGTTAGGTATTTTAGTTTACTTTAGGTTGGGTTATGTTATATTAGGTTAGGTTAGGTTAGTTTGGTTTAGTTTAGTCTAGTTAAGTTTAGTTTAGTTATACTTTAGTATAGTTTAGTTTAGTTTAGTTTATAGTTTAATTTGTAGTATAGTTTAGTTAATTTAATTAATTTAGTTTAGCTAAGTTTAGTTTAGTTTAGTTTAGTTTTGGGTAGGTTATGTTAGGTTAGCTTAGGTTAGTTTAGATTTGTTTAGGTTAGGTTAGGTTAGGTTAGGATAGTTTAGTTTAGTTTAGTTTAGTTTTGCTTAGGTTAAGTAAGGTTTGGTTAGGTTAGGTTAGGTTAGGTTAGTTTACTTTGCTTTAGTTTATGTTAGGTTAGGTTAGTTTAGTTTAGTTTAGTTTTGTTTATAGTTTAGTTTAGTTTAGTTTAGTTTAGTTTATAGTTTAGTTTATAGTTTAGTTTAGTTTAATATATAGTTTAATTTAGTTTAGTTTAGTTTAGTTTAATTTAGATTAATTTTTTTAGTTTAGTTTAGTTTAGGTTAGGTTAGGTTAGGTTAGTTTAGTTTAGTATAGTTTAGTTTAGTTTAAAATATAGTATCTTTAGTTTATAGTTTAGTTCATAGTTTTTTTAGTTTAGTTTAGTTTAGGTTAGGTTAGAGTAGTTTAGTTTAGTTTAGTTTAGTTTAATTTAGATTAGGTTAGGTTAGGTTAGTGTAGTTTAGTTTAGTTTAGTTGAATTTAATTTAGTTTAGCATAGTTTAGTTTAGGTTCGGTTAGGTTAGATAATTTAGTATAGCTTAGGTTAAGTTAGGTTAGGTTAGTTTAGTTTAGGTTAGGTTAGGTTAATTTAGTTTAGTATAGTTTGGTTTATTTTAGTTTAGTTTGTAGTTTAGTTTAGTTTGGTTTATAGTTTAGTTTACAGTTTTGTTTAGTTTAGTTTAGTTTGGGTTAGGTTAGGTTACGTTAGTTTAGTTGTGTTTATAGTTTAGTTTAGTTTAGTTTACAGTTTAGTTTATCCTTTAGTTTATAGTTTAGTTCATAGTTTAGTGTAATTTACTTCAGTTTAGTTTGGTTTAGTTTAGTTTTGTTTAGTTTCGTTTAGGTTAGGTTAGTTAGATTAGGTTAGGTTAGATTAGCTTAGTTTAGGTTAGGTTAGGTTAGGTTAGGTTAGTTTTTTTTAATTGAGTTTAATTTAGTTTAGTTTAGTTTATAGTTTAGTTTGGTTTAGTTTAGTTTATAGTTTAATTTATAGTTTAGTTTAGTTTAGTTTATAGCTTAGTTTACAGTTTAGTTTAGTTTACTTTAGTATAGTATAGTTTAGTTTCGTTTAGTTTAGTTTAGTTTAGTTTAGGTTAGAATAGGTTAGGTTAGTTAAGTTTAGTTTAGTTTAGGTTAGGTTAGGTTAGGTTAAATTATGTTAGATTAATTTTAATTAGTTTAGTTTATTTCAGTTTATAGTTTAGTTTACTTTAGTTTATAGTTTAATTTAGTTTACTTTAGGTTATTTTAATTTGGTTTAGTTTAGTTTAGTTTAGTTTAGATTAGGTTAGGTAAGTTTAGTTTAGTATAGGTTAGGTTAGGTAAGTTTAATTCAGTTTAATTTAGTTTAGTTTATAGTTTAATTTATGGATTTGTTTATAGTTAATTAAGTATAGTTTAGTTTAATTTATAGTTTTGTTTATAGTTAATTAAGTCTAGTTTAGTTTAGTTTAGTTTAGTTTAGGTTCAATTATGTTAGGTTAGTTTAGTTTAGTTTAGTTTAAGTTAGGTTAGGTTGGGTTAGGTTAGTGTAGTTTAATTTAGTTTATTTGAATTTAGTTTAGTTTAGTTTAGTTTAGGTTACGTTAGGTTAGTTTAGCTTAGTTTAGTTTAGTTTAGTTTAGGTGAGGTTAGGTTAGGTTAGTTTAGTTCTGGTTAGTTTATTTTAGTTTATAGTTTAGTTTAGTTTATAGTTTAGTTTATAGTTTAGTTTAGTGTAGTTTAGTTTTGTTTAGGTTAGGTTAGGTTAGGTTAGTTTAGTTTAGTTTAGGTTAGGTTATGTTAGATTAGGTTAGGTTAGGTTAGTTTCTTTTACTTTAGTCTAGTTAAGTGTAGTTAAGTTTATACTTTAGTTTAGTTTAGTTTATTTCATAGTTTAGTTTAGTTTTGTTTATAGTTTAGTTTTCAGTTTAGTATAGTTTAGTTTAATTAAATTTAGTTTAGGGTAAGTAAGATTAGGTTAGGTTAGATTAGTTTAGTTTATGTTAGGTTAGGTTAGCTTAGTTTAGTTTAGTTTTGTTTATAGTTTAGATTAGTTAGGTTTAATTTAGTTTATAGTTTAGTTTAGTTTAGTTTATAATTCAGTTTATAGTTTAGTTTAGATTATAGTTTACTTTATACTTTAGTTTAGTTTAGTTTTTTGTAATTTAGTTTAGCTTTCTTTAGTTTCGTTTAGTTTACTTTAGTTTAGGGTATGTTTAAGTTAGGTTAGGTTAGGTTAGTTTAGTTTAGGTTAGGTTAGGTTAGGTTACCTTATGTTACGTTAGGTTAGGTTAGGTTAAGTTAAGTTAAGTTAGGTTAGTTTAGAATAATTAATTTAGTATAATTTAGTTTATAGTTTAGTTTAATTTAGATTAGTTTAGTTTATTTTAGTTTAGTTTAGGTTAGGTTAGGTATGTTTAATTTAGTTTAGTTTAGTTTAGTTAAGTTTACTTTATAGTTTAGTTTATAGTTTAGTTTGTAGTTTAGTTTAGTTTAGTTTAGTTTAGGTTAAGTTATGTTAGGTTCGTTTAGTTTAGTTTAGATTAGGTTAGGTTAGGTTAGGTTAGGGTAGTTTACTTTAGTTTAGTTGAATTTAGTTTAGTTTAGTTCAGTTTATGTTAGATTAGGTTAGGTAACTTTATTTTAGTTTAGGTTAGGTTATGTTAGATTAGGTTAGGTTAGGTTAGTTGGTTTAGTTTAGTTTAGTTAAGTTTAGAATATTTTATACTTTAGTTTAGTTTGGTTTAGTTAATAGTGGAGTTAAGTTTAGTTTATACTTTAGTTTATAGTTTAGTATAGTTTAGTTTAGTTTAATTTTGGTTTAGTTTAGTGTAGGTTATATTAGGTTAGGTTAGTTTAGTTCAGTTTAATTTAGATTAGGTTAGGTTAGTTTAGTTTAGTTGAGTTTAATTTAGTTTAGTTTAGTTTATATTATATTTTAGTTTAGTTTATAGTTTAATTTATATTTTAGTTTACTTTAGGTTAGATTAGGTTAGGTTAAGTAAGGTTAGGTTAGGTTAGTTTAGTTTAGTTTAGTTTATGTTGGGTTAAGTTAGTTTAGTTTAGTTTAGTTCTGTTTATAGTTTAGTTTAGTTTAGTTTATAGTTTAGTTTATAGTTTAGTTTAATTTAGTTTATAGTTTAATTTAGGTTAATTTAGTTTAGTTTAGTTTAGTTTGGGTTAGGTTAGGTTAGGTTAGGTTAGTTTAGTTTAGTATAGTTAAGTTTAGTTTAAAATATAGTATCTTTAGTCTATAGTATAGTTCATAGTTTTGTTTAGTTTAGTTTAGTTTAGTTTAGGTTAGGTTAGAGTAGTTTAGTTAGTTTAGTTTAGTTTAGGTTAGATTAAGTTAGGTTAGTGTAGTTTAGTTTAGTTTAGTTTAGTTCAATTTAATTTAGTTTAATTTAGTTTAGTTTAGTATAGGTTAGGTTAAGTTTGGTTAGGTTAGTTTACTTTAGTTTCGTTTAGTTTAGTTTATAGTTTAGTTTTACTTTAGTTTATTTTTTGGTTTAAGTTTAGTTTAGTTTAGTGTAGTTTAGTTTGGTTAAGTTTTGTTGAGTTTAGTTTAGTTTATTTTCGTTTAGGTTAGGTTATGTTAGATTAGGTTAGGATAGGTAAGCTTACTTTAGTTTAGTTTAGTTTATGTTAGGTTAGGTTAGTTAAGTTTAGTTTAGTTTAGTTTAGTTAAGTTTAGTTTAGTTTATAGTTTAGTTCAGTTTAGTTTATAGCTTAGTTTATAGTTTAGTTTACTTTAGTTTATAGTTTAATTTATATTTAAGTTTAGTTTAGTTTAGTTTAATTTAGTTTAGCTAAGTTTAGTTTAGTTTAAATTAGTTTATTTTAGGGTAGTTTATATTCGGTTTGGTTAGGTTAGTTTAGTTTATAGTGTAATTTATAGTTTAGTTTGGTTTATAGTTTAGTTTATAGTTTAGTTTAGTTTGGTTTATAATAGTTTAGTTTAGTTTAGTTCAGTTTAGTTTAGTTTAGTTTAGTTTATAGTTTAGTTCAGTTTAGTTTATGGCTTAGTTTATAGATTAGTTTACTTTATAGTTTAATTTATAGTTAAGTTTAGTTTAGTTTAGTTTAATTCAGTTTAGTTTAGTTTATTTTATAGTAGCTTATGTTAGGTTAGGTTAGAAGTGTTTATAGTTTAATTTACAGTTTAGTTTAGTTTATAGTTTAGTTTAGTTTATAATAGTTTAGTTTACATTAGGTTAGTTTAGGTTAGTTCATTTTTTTTTGGTTTAGGTTAGGTTTGGCTAGGTTAAGTTAATTTAGGTTAGTTCAGATTACTTTAGTTTAGTATAGTTAATAGTGTAGTTTACTTTAGTTTATTATGTAATTTAGTGTATTTTAGTTTATAGTTTCGTTTATAGTTTAGTTTAGTTTAGTTTAGCTTTTTTGTTTAGCTTAGATTTGTTTAGTTTGTCTTAGGTTAGGTTAGGTTAGGTGAGATTAGTTTAATTTAGTTGAGATTAATTTAGTTTATAGTTTAATTTAGTTTAGTTTATAGTTCAATTTATAGTTTAGTGTAGTTTTAGTTTATAGTTTAGGTTATTGTTTAGTTTAGTTTCTATTAGTTTAGTTTAGGTCAGTTTAGGTTAGGTTAAGTTAGGTTAGGTTAGTTTAGATTAGTTTAGTTTAATTTAGTTTAATTTATAGTTTAGTTTATTTTAGTTTAGAGTTTAATTTAGTTTTGTTTAGTTTAGTTTAGTTTAGTTTTGGTTAGGTTAGGTTAGGTTAATTTAGTTTAGTTTAGGTTATGTTAGGTAAGTTTAATTTAGTTTAGTTTGGTTTAGTTTAATTTATAGTTTATTTTATAGTTTTGTTTATAGTTTAGTTTAGTTTATAGTTTCATTTAGTTTAGTTTAGTTTAGTTTAGTTTAATTTAGGTTAGGTTAGTTTAGTTTAGTTTAGTTTAGTTTAGGTTAGGTTAGGTTAGGTTAATTTACTTTAGTATAGTTTACTTTAGTTTATTTTAGTTTAGTTTCTGGTTTAGTTTAGTTTATAGTTTTGTTTACAGTTTAGTTTAGTTTAGTTTAATTTAGTTTATTTTGGGTTAGGTTAGGTTAGGTTAGTTTAGTTTAGTTTAGTTTAGTTTAGTTTATAGTTTAGTTTAGTTTAGTTTACAGTTTAGTTTATCCTTTAGTTAATAGTGTAGTTTATAGTTTAGTTTAATTTAGTGTAATTTAGTTTGGTTTAGTTTAGTATAGTTTTGTTTACTTTAGGTTAGGTGAGATTATGTTAGGTTACGTTAGCTTACTTTAGTTTAGTTTAGTATAGTTTAGGTTAGGTTAGGTTAAGTTAGTTTAGTTTAGTTTAGTTTGTACTTTAGTTTAATTTAGTTTACAGTTTACTTTATCCTTTAGTTTATAGTGTAGTTTATAGTTTAGTTTAATTTAGTGTAGTTAAGTTTGGTTTAGTTTAGTATAGTTTTAATTACTTTAGGTTAGGTTAGATTATGTTAGGTTTGGATAGCTTACATTAGTTTAGTTTATTTTAGGTTAGGTTAGGTT
Organism: Metallyticus violacea; assembly: GCA_030762175.1. Taxonomy (NCBI): domain Eukaryota; kingdom Metazoa; phylum Arthropoda; class Insecta; order Mantodea; family Metallyticidae; genus Metallyticus; species Metallyticus violacea. The sequence continues at coordinate 95,817,916 of CM060835.1, read as the reverse complement.
AGTTTAGTTTAGTATGGTTTAGTTTAGTTTAGTTTAGTTTATAGTTTAGTTTATTTTATTTTATAGTTTAGTTTATAGTTTTGTTTAGTTTAGTTTAGTTTAGTTTAGTTAGTTTAGGTTAGGTTAGGTTAGGTTAGAGTAGTTTAGTTTAGGTTAGGTGATGATAGGTTAGTGCAGTTTAATTTAAAATAGTTTAGTTTAGTTGAATTTAATTTAGTTTAGTTAGGTTAGTTTAGATAAATTAGGTTAGTTTAGTTAGTTAGTTTTAGGTTAGGTTGGGTTAGTTTAGTTTAGTATAGGTTAGGTTAGGTTAGGTAAGTTTAATTCAGTTTAGTTTGGTTTAGTTTATAGTTTAATTTATAGGTTTGTTTATAGTTAATTTAGTTTAGTTTTGTTTAGGTTAGGTTAAATTATGTTAGGTTAGTTAATTTTAGTTTAGGTTAGGTTAGGTTGGGTTAGGTTAGTGTAGTTTAACTTAATTTAGTTGAATTGAGTTTAGTTAAATTTAGTTTAGGTTACGTTAGGTTAGTTTAGTTTAGTTTAGTTTAGTTTAGGTGACGTTAGGTTAGTTTAGTTCTGTTAATTTATTTTAGTTTATACATTAGTTTATTTCAGTTTATAGTTTAGTTTATAGTTTAGTTTAATTTAGTGTAGTTTAATTTTGTTTAAGTTAGGTTAGGTTATGTTAGTTTAGTTTAGTTTAGTTTATGTTAGGTTAGGTTAGTTTAGTTTAGTTTAGTTTTGTTTATAGTTTAGATTAATTTATTTTATAATTTAGTTTATAGTTTAGTTTAGTTTAGTTTGTAGTTTAATTTAGTTTAGTTTAGTTTACTTTAGGTTAGGTTAGGTTAGGTTAGTTTAGTTTAGTATAGTTTAAATTAGTTTAAAATATAGTGTCTTTAGTTTATAGTTTAGTTCATAGATTTGTTTAGTTTATTTTAGTTTAGTTCAGATTAGGTTAGAGTAGTTTAGTTTAGTTTAGGTTAGTTTAGTTTAGAATAGGTTAATTTAGTGTAGTTTAGTTTAGTTTAGTTGAATTTAATTTAGTTTTGTTTAGTTTAGTTTAGGTTAGGTTAGGGTAGTTTAGTTTATAGTTTAATTTAGTTTAGTTTAGTTTATAGTGTAGTTTATACTTTAGATTATATTTTAGTTTATAATTTAGTTTAGTTTAGTTTTGTTTAGTTTTGTTTAGTTTAGTTTAAATTAGTTTCGTTTAGGTTAGGTTATGTTACATTAGGTTAGGTTAGGTAAGCTTAGTTTAGTTTAGTTTAGTAAGGTTAGGTTAGGTTAGGTTAGGTTAGTGTTGTTTAGTTTAGTTTAGCTAAATTTTGTTTAGTTTAGTTTAGTTTAGTTTAGTTTAGTGTATGTTAGGTTGGGTTAGGTTAGTTTAATTTAGTTTAGTTTGTTTTAGTTTATAGTTTAGTTTATTTTAGTTTATAATTTATTTTATAGTTTAGTATACATTAGTTTATAGATTAGTTTATAGTTTAGTTAATATTTTGGTTTAGTTTAGTTTAAGTTAGGTTAGGGAAGGTTAGGTTAGTTTGGGTTAGTTTATTTCAGTTTAGTTTATGTAAGGTTAGGTTAGTTTGGTATAGTTTAGTTTAGTTTAGTTTAGTTTATAGTTTAGTTTAGTTTATAGTTCAGTTTATACTTTAGTTTAGTTTAGTTTTGTTTAGGTTAGGTTGGGTTAGTTTAGTTTAGTTAAGGTTAAGTTAGGTTAAGGTAGGTTAGTTTAGTTTAGTATAGTTTAGTTTACTTTAGTTTAGTTTATAGTTTAGTTTATTTTATTTTATAGTTTAGTTTATAGCTTTGTTTAGTTTAGTTTAGTTTAGTTTAGTTAGTTTAGGTTAGGTTAGGTTAGGTTAGGTTAGGTTAGGTTAGGTTAGAGTAGTTTAGTTTAGGTTAAATTGTGATAGGTTAGTGCAGTTGAAATTAATTTAGTTTAGTTTAGTTGAATTTAATTTATTTTAGTCAGGTCAGTTTAGGTAAGTTAGGTTAGTTTAGTTTAGTATAGGTTAGGTTGGGTTAGGTAAGTTTAATTCAGTATAGTTTAGTTTAGTTTATAGTTTAATTTATAGTTTTGTTTATAGTTAATTTAGTTTTGTTTACTTTAGTTTAGGTTAAATTATGTTAGGTTAGTTTAGTTTAGTTTAGGTTAGTTTAGGTTGGGTTAAGTTAGTGTAGTTTCATTTAGTTTGGTTTATTTTAGTTTAGTTTAATATGTGGTTCCGTTTAGTTTAGTTTTGTTTAATTTAGTTTAGTTTATAGTTTAGTTGAGTTTAGGTTAGGTTAGTTTGGTTTAGTTTAGTCTAGTTAAGTTTAGTTTAGTTTATACTTTAGTTTAGTTTAGTTTATTTTATAGTTTAGTTTAGTTTTGTTTATAGTTTAGTTTGCAGTTTAGTATCGTTTAGTTTAATTTAATTTAGTTTAGGTTAAGTAACGTTATGTTCGGTTAGGTTAGTTGAGTTTCGTTTATGTTAGGTTAGGTTAGTTTAGATTAGCTTAGGTTATTTTATAGTTTAGTTTAGTTAGGTTTAGTTTAGTTTATAGTTTACTTTACTTTAGGGTATATTTAAGTTAGGTTAGGTTAGGTTAGTTTAGTTTAGTTTAGGTTAGGTTGTGTTACCTTGTGTTAGGTTAGGTTAGGTTAGGTTAAGTTAAGTTAGGTTAGCTTAGTTTAGAATAATTTAGTTTAATATAATTTAGTTTATAGTTTAATTTAGTTTAGTTTAGTTTAGTTTAGGTTAGTTTAGGTAAGTTTAATTTAGTATAGTTTAGTTTAGATAAGTTTAGTTTTAGTTTAGTTTATAGTTTAGTTTGTAGTTTAGTTTAGTTTAGTTTAGGTTAAGTTATGTTAGGTTCGTTTAGTTTAGTTTAGATTAGGTTAGGTTAGGTTTGGTTAGGGTAGTTTAGTTTAGTTTAGTTGAATTTAGTTTAGTTTAGTTCAGTTTAGGTTAGATTAGTTTAGGTTACTTTATTTTAGTTTAGGTTAGGTTATGTTAGATTAGGTTAGGTTAGGTTAGTTTGGTTTAGTTAAGTTTAGTTAAGTTTAGTATATTTTATACTTTAGTTTAGTTTAGTTTAGTTAATAGTTTAGTTTAGTTTAGTTTATACTTTAGTTTATAGTTTAGTATAGTTTAGTTTAGTTTAATTTTGGTTTAGTTTAGGGTAGGTTATGTTAGGTTAGGTTAGTTTAGTTCAGTTTAGTTTAGGTTAGCTTAAGTTAGGTTAGTTTAGTTTAGTTGAGTTTAATTTAGTTTAGTTTAGTTTATAGTTTATTTTAGTTTAGTTTATAGTTTAATTTATAGTTTAGTTTACTTTAGGTTAGATTAGGTTGGGTTAAGTAAGGTTAGGTTAGGTTAGGTTAGGTTAGTTTAGTTTAGTTTAGTTTTGTTTATAATTTAGTTTAGTTTATAGTTTAGTTTAGAATTTAGTTTAATTTAGTTTATAGTTTAAGTTAGTTTAGTTTAGTTTAGTTTAGTTTATAGTTTAGTTTAGTTTAGTTTACAGTTTAGTTTATCCTTTAGTTTATAGTGTAGTTTATAGTTTAGTTTAATTTAGTGTTGTTTAGTTTGGTTTAGTTTAGTATAGTTTTGTTTACTTTAGGTTAGGTTAGATTATGTTAGGTTTGAATAGCTTACTTTAGTTTAGTTTAGTTTAGGTTAGGTTAGGTTAGTTTAGTTTAGTTAACTTTGGTTTAGTTTAGTTTAGTTTAGTTTATAGTTTAGTTTATAGTTTAGTTTAGTTAAGTTTATAGTTTAATTTATAATTTAGTTTATTTTAGTTTAGTTTAATTTAGTTTAGAGTAGGTTAGGTTAGGTTAGGTTAGTTTAGTTTAGTTTAGGTTAGGTTAGGTTAGGTTAATTTAGTTTAGTTGAGTTTATTTTAGTTTAGTTTAGTTTAGTTAATAGTTTAATTCATAGTTTAGTTTAGTTTTTTTATAGCTTAGTTTAATTAACTTATAGTTTAATTTAGTTTAGTTTAGTTTAATTTAGTTTAGTTTAAATTGTAGTTTAGTTTAGTTTAGTTTAGTTTAGGTTAAGATATGTTAGGTTCGTTTAGTTTAATTTAGTTTAGATTAGGTTAGGTTACATTACGTTAGGGTAGTTAATTTTTGTTTAGTTGAATTTATGTTATAGTTTGATTTATAGTTTAGTTTAGTTTACTTTATAGTTTAGTTTAGTTAATTTATAGTTTATTTAACTTTAGTTTAGTTTAGTTTAATATTGTTTACTTTAGTTTATAGTATTGTTTATACGTTAGTTTAGTTTAGTTTAATTTAGGTTATGTTAGGTTAGTTTAGTTTAGTTTAGTTTAGTGTATGTTAGGTTAGGTTAGGTTAGTTTAGTTTAGTTTATTTTAGTATATAATTTATATTAGTTTAATTTATAATTTATTTTATAATTTAGTACACTTTAATTTATAGATTAGTTTATAGTTTAGTTAAAATTTTAGTTTAGTTTAGTTTAGGTTAGGTTAGGGAAGGTTAGGTTAAGTTAGGTTAGTTTAGTTTAATTTAGTTTATGTAAGGTTAGATTAGGTTAGTTTAGTATAGTTTAGTTTACTTTTGTTTACACTTTAGTTTAGTTTAGTTTATAGTTCAGTTTATAGTTTAGTTTAGTTAAGTTAGGTTGGGTTAGTTTAGTTTAGTTTAGGTTAGGTTAGGTTAGGTTAGTTTAGTTTAGTATAGTTTACTTTAGTTTAGTTTAGTTTATAGTTTAGTTTATTTATTTTATAGTTTACTTTATAGTTTTATTTAATTTAGTTTAGTTTAGTTATTTTAGGTTAGGTTAGGATAGAGTAGTTTAATTTAATTTAGTTGAATTTAGTTTAGTTAAGTTAAGTTTAGGTTACGTTAGGTTAGTTTAGTTTAGTTTAGTTTAGGTGAGGTTAGGTTAGTTTAGTTCTGTTTAGTTTATTTTAGTTTAGTTTATTTGAATTTAATTTAGTTTAGTTAAGTTAGTTTAGATAATTTAGGTTATTTTAGTTTACTTTAGTTTATGTAAGGTTATGTTAGGTTAGTTTAGTATAGTTTAGTTTACTTTTGTTTATAGTTTAGTTTAGTTTAGTTTATAGTTTAGTTTATAGTTTAGTTTAATTTAATTTAGGTTAGGTTGGGTTAGTTTAGTTTAGTATAGGTTAGATTATATTAGGTAAGTTTAATTCAGTTTAGTTTAGTTTAGTTTATAGTTTAATTTATAGGTTTGTTTATAGTTAATTTAGTTTAGTTTAGTTTAGTTTAGGTTAAATTATATTAGGTTAGTTAAGTTTAGTTTAGTTTAGGTTAGGTTAGGTTGGGTTAGGTTAGTGTAGTTTAATTTAATTTAGTTGAATTTAGTTTAGTTAAGTTAAGTTTAAGTTACGTTAGGTTAGTTTAGTTTAGTTTAGGTGAGGTTAGGTTAGGTTAGTTTAGTTCTGTTTAGTTTATTTTAGTTTATAGTTTAGTTTAGTTTAATTTATAGTTTAGTTTAATTTAGTGTAGTTTAATTTGGTTTAGGTTAGGTAAGGTTAGGTTAATTTAGTTTAGTTTAGTTTAGGTTAGGTTATGTTAGAATAGGTTAGGTTAGGTTAGTTTGGTTTAGTTTAGTCTAGTTAAGTTTAGTTTAGTTTATTTTATAGTTTAGTTTAGTTTTGTTTATAGTTTAGTTTGCAGTTTAGTATAGTTTAGTTTAGTTTAATTTAGTTTAGGTTAAGTAAGTTTAGGTTAGGTTAGTTTAGTTTAGTTTAGTTTATGTTAGGTTAGGTTAGTTTAGTTTTGTTTGGATTTGTTTATAGTTTAGTTTAATTTATTTTATAATTTAATTTATAGTTTAGTTTAGTTTAGTTTGTAGTTTAATTTAGTTCAGTTTAGTTTAGTTTAGTTTAGTTCATTTAGGTTGGGATAGGTTAAGTTAGGTTAGGTTAGGTTAGTTTAGTTTAGTTTAAAATATAGTATATTTAGTTTATAGTTTAGTTCATAGTTTTGTTTAATTTAGTTTAGTTTAGTTTAGTTTAGGTTAGAGTAGTTTAGTTTAGTTTAGTTTAGTTTAGGTTAGAATAGGTTAGGTTAGTGTAGTTTAGTTTAGTTTAGTTGAATTTAATTTAGTTTTGTTTAGTTTAGTTTAGGTTAGGTTAGGTTAGTTTAATTTAGTATAGGTTAGGTTAAGTTAGATTAGGGCAGTTTAGTTTATAGTTTAATTTAGTTTAGTTTAGTTTATAGTGTAGTTTATACTTTAGTTTATATTTTAGTTTATAGTTTAGTTTAGTTTAGTGTAGTTTAGTTTGGTTTAGTTTTATTTAGTTTAGTTTAAATTAGTTTCGTTTAGGTTAGGTTATGTTAGATTAGGTTAGATTAGGTAAGCTTAATTTAGTTTAGTTTAGTTTGGTTTAGGTTAGGTTAGGTTAGGTTTCGTTAGGTTAAATTAGGTTAGGTTAGTTTAGATTAGTTTAGTTTAGTTTAGGTTATAGTTTAGTTTACTTTAGTTTATTATTTAATTTAGTGTAGTTTAGTTTATAGTCTCGTTTATAGTATAGTTTTGTTTAGTTTAGTTTTTTTTAGTTTAGCTTAGATTAGTTTAGTTTGTCTTAGGTTAGGTGAGATTAGTTTAATTTAGTTTAGTTTAATTTAGTTTAGTTTAGTTTATAGTTTAGTTTAGTTTAGTTTATAGTTCAATTTATAGTTTAGTTGAGTTTAGTTTACAGTTTAGGTTATCGTTTAGTTTAGTTTAGGTTAGTTTAGGATAGGTTAAGTTAGGTTAGGTTAGTTTAGATTAGTTTATTTTAATTTAGTTTTGTTTATAGTTTAGTTTATTTTACTTTATAGTTTAATTTAGTTTAGTTTAGTTTAGTGTAGTGTAGTTTAGTTTAGGTTAGGTTAGATTAGGTTAATTTAGTTTAGTTTAGGTTAGGTTAGGTAAGTTTAATTTAGTTTAGTTTGGTTTAGTTTAATTTATAGTTTATTTTGTAGTTTTGTTTATAGTTTAGTTTAGTTTATAGTTTAGTTTAGTTTAATTTAGGTTAGGTTAGGTTAGTTTTTTTTAGTTTAGTTTAGGTTAGGTTAGGTTAATTTAGTTTAATATAGTTTATTTTAGTTTATTTTAGTTTAGTTTATAGTTTAGTTTAGTTTATAGTTTAGTTTACAATTTAGTTTAGTTTAGTTTAGTTTAGTTTGGGTTAAGTTAGGTTAGTTTAGTTTAGTTTAGTTTATAGTTTACTTTAGTTTAGTTTACAGTTTAGTTTATCATTTAGTTTATAGTGTAGTTTATAGTTTAGTTTAATTTAGTGTAGTTTAGTTTGGTTTAGTTTAGTATAGTTTTGTTTACTTTAGGTTAGATGAGATTATGTTAGGTTAGGTTAGCTTACTTTAGTTTAGTTTAGTTTAGTTTAGGTTAGGTTAGGTTAGGTAGGTTTAGTTAACTTTGGTTTAGTTTAGTTTAGTTTAGTTTATAGTTTAGTTTATAGTTATGTTTAGTTTAGTTTATAGTTTAATTTATAATTTAGTTTAGTTTAGTTTAGTTTAATTTAATTTAGTTTAGAGTAGGTTAGGTTAGGTTAGTTTAGTTTAGTTTAGATTAGGTTAGGTTAGGTTATGTTAGGGTAGTTAAGTTTAGTTTAGTTGAATTTAGTTTATAGTTTAATTTATAGTTTAGTTTAGTTTTATTTATAGTATAGTTTAGTTAATTTATAGTTTAATTTACTTTAGTTTAGTCTAGTTTAATTTAGTTTACTTTAGTTTATAGTTTTGTTTATAGTTTAGTTTAGCTTAGTTTAGTTTAGGTTAATTTATGTTAGGTTAGTTTAGTTTAGTTTAGTTTAGTTAAGGTTCGGTTAGGTTAGGTTAGGTTAGGTTAATTTAGTTTATTTTAATTTTAGTTTAATTTAGTTTATATTTTAGTTTATAGTTTAGTTTAATTTAGTTTATATTTTAATTTAGTTTTGTTTAGTTTAGTTTAATTTTGGTTAATTTAGTTTAGATTAGGTTAGGTTAGGTTACGTTAGGTTAGTTTAGTTTAGTTTAGTTTAGTTGAATTTAATTTAGTTTAGAGTAGGTTAGGTTAGGTTAGTTTAGTTTAGTTTAGATTAGGTTAGGTTAGGTTATGTTAGGGTAGTTTAGTTTAGTTTAGTTGAATTTAGTTTATAGTTTAATTTATAGTTTAGTTTAGTTTTCTTTATAGTATAGTTTAGTTAATTTATAGTTTAATTTACTTTAGTTTAGTCTAGTTTAATTTAGTTTACTTTAGTTTATAGTTTTGTTTATAGTTTAGTTTAGCTTAGTTTAGTTTAGGTTAATTTATGTTAGGTTAGTTTAGTTTAGTTTAGTTTAGTTTAGGTTCGGTTGGGTTAGTTTAGTTTAGTTTAGGTTAGGTTAGGTTAAGTTAGGTTAGTTTAGTTTAGTTTAGTTTATTTTAATTTTAGTTTAATTTAGTTTATATTTTAGTTTATAGTTTAGTTAATTTAGTTTATATTTTAATTTAGTTTTGTTTAGTTTAGTTTAATTTGGGTTAATTTAGTTTAGATTAGGTTAGGTTAGGTTACGTTAGGTTAGTTTAGTTTAGTATAGTATAGTTTAGTTTAAAATATAGTATCTTCAGTTTATATTTTAGTTCATAGTTTAGTTTAGTTTAGTATAGTTTAGTTTAGTTTAGGTTAGATTAGTTTAGGTTAGTGTAGTTTAGTTTAGTTTAGTTTAGTTGAATTTAATTTAGTTTATTTTAGTTTAGTTTAGTATAGGTTAGGTTACGTTACGTTAGGTTAGTTTAGTTAAGTTTAGTTTAGTTTAGTTTATAGTTTAGTTTAGTTTATAGTTTAATTTATACTTTAGTTTATACTTTAGTTTATAGTTTAGTTTAGTTTAGTGTAGTTTAGTTTGGTTTAGCTTTGTTTAGTTTTGTTTAGTTTAGTTTAGTTTCGTTTAGTTTAGGTTATGTTAGATTAGGTTAGGTGTGGTAAGCTTAGTTTACTTTAGTTTAGTTTAGGTTCGGTTAGTTAAGTTTCGTTTAGTTTAGTTTAGTTAAGATTAGTTTAGTTTATAGTTTAGTTCCGTTTGGTTTATAGCTAACTTTATTGTTTAGTTTAGTTTAGTTTATAGTTTAATTTATAGTTAAGTTTAGTTTATTTTAGTTTAATTTGAATTAGCTTAGTTGAGTTTAGTTTAAATTACTTCATTTTAGGGTAGCTTATGTTCGGTTTGGTTAGGTTAGTTTAGTTTATAGTTTAATTTATAGTTTAGTTTGGTTTATAGTTTAGTTTATAGTTTAGTTTAGTTTAGTTTATAATAGTTTAGTTTAGTTAATGTTAGGTTAGGTTAGGTTTATTTAGTTTAGTTGAATTTAATTTAGTTTAGTTTAGTTTTGTTTATAGTTTAATTTATAGTTTAATTTAGTTTAGTTTAGTTGATTTTGGTTTAGTATAGTTTATAGTTTTGTTTATAGTTTAGTTTGTTTTTTAGTAAATTTAGTTTAGTTTAGGTTAAGTTATGTTACGTTCGTTTTGTTTAATTTAGTTTAGATTAGGTTACGTTAGATTAGGTTAGGGTAGTTAAGTTTAGTTTAGTTCAATTTAGTTTATAGTTTAATTTATAGTTTAGTTTAGTTTACTTTATAGTTTAGTTTAGTTAATTTATAGTTTAATTTACTTTAGTTTAGTCTAGTTTAATTTAGTTTGCTTTAGTTTATAGTTTAATTTAGTTTAGCTTAGTTTAGTTTAGGTTAATTTATGTTAGGTTAGTTTAGTTTAGTTTAGTTTAGGTTAGGTTGGGTTAGTTTAGTTTAGTTTAGGTTGGGTTAGGTTAAGTTAGGTTAGTTGAGTTTTGTATAGTTTAGTTTAGTTTAGTTAGTTTAGGTTAGGTTAGTTAGGTTAGAGTAGTTTAGGTTAGGTTAGGATATGATAGGTTAGTGCAGTTTAATTTAATTTAGTTTAGTTTAGTTGAATTTAATTTAGTTTAGTTTAGTTTAGGTTAGGTTATGTTTGTTTAGGTTAGATAAGTTTAGGTTAGTGAAGTTTAGTATAGTTTAGTTTAGTTTGTAGTTTAGTATAGTTTAGTGTAGTTTAGTTTGGTTTAGTAACTGTTAGGTTAGGTTAGTTCAGTTTCGTTTAGGTTAGGTTATGTTAGATTAGGTTAGGTTAGGTTAGGTTAGTTTAGTTTAGTTTAGTTTCGGTTATGTTGGATTAGGTTAGGTTACTTAAGTTTAGTTTAGTTTAGTTTAGTTAAGTATAATTTAGTTTATAATTTAGTTCAGTTTAGTTTATAGCTGAGTTTATAGCTTAGTTTAGTTCATAGTTTAATTTATATTTAAGTTTAGTTCAGTTTAATTTAGTTTAGCTTACTTTAGTTTAGTTTAGTTTAGGGTAGGTTATGTTAGGTTAGGTTAGGTTAGTATAGTTTATAGTTTAATTTATAGTTTACCTTAGTTTATAGTTTAGTTTATAATAGTTTATTTTACTTTAGTTTAGGTTAGGTAAGGATAGTTTAGTTTAGTTTAGTTTAAGTTAGGTTAGGCTAGGTTAAGTTATGTTAGATTAGTTTAGATTAGTTTAGTTTAGTTTAGTTTATAGTTTAGTTTACTTTAGTTTATTATTTAATTTAGTTTAGTTTAGTTTATAGTTTTGTTTATTATTTAGTTTGGTTTAATTTAGATTAATTTAGTTTACCTTAGATTAGTTTAGTTAGTTTTAGGTTAGGTTAGGTTAGGTTAGGTAACGTTAGTTTAGTTTAGTTTAGTTTAATTTAGTTTAGTTTAGTTTATAGTTTAGTTTAGTTTAGTTTATAGTTCAATTTATTGTTTAGTTTAGTTTATAGTTTAGTTTATCGTTTAGTTTATTTTAGTTTAGTATAGTTTATTTTAGTTAAGTTAGAGTAGGTTAGTTTAGATTAGTTTAGTTTAGTGCAGTTTAGGTTTGGTTAAGTTAGGTTATTTTGTTTAGTTTAGTTTAGTTTAGTTTAGTTTATAGTTTAGTTTATAGTTTAGTTTAGATTAGTGTAGTTTAGTTTGGTTTAGTTTATTTTATTTTAGTTTAGTTTAGTTTCGTTTAGCTTAGGTTATGTTATATTAGGTTAGCTTAGGTTAGCTTATTTTACCCTAGTTTAGTTTAGGTTAGGTAAGGTTAGAATAGGTTAGTTAAATTTAGTTTATTTTGTTTAGTTTAGATAGGTTTAGTTTAGTTTATAGTTTAGTTTAGTTTAGTTTATAGTTTAGTTTAGATTATAATTTAATTTATAGTTTAGTTTAGTTTAGTTCAGTTTAGTTTAATTTAGTTTGGCTTTCTTTAGTTTCGTTTAGATTACTTTAGTTTAGGATATGTTAGGTTAGGTTAGTTTAGTTTAGTTTAGTTTAATTTAGGTTAATTTAGTTTAGTTTAGTTTAGTTTAGGTTAGGTTAGGTTAGGTTAGTTTAGTTTAGTATAATTGAGTTTAGTTTAAAATAGTGTATCTTTAGTTTATAGTTTAGTTCATAGTTTTGTTTAGTTTAGTTTAGTGTAGGTTAGGTTAGAGTAGTTTAGTTTAGTTTAGTTTAGTTTAGGTTAGAATAGGTTAGATCATTGTAGTTTAATTTAGTTTAGTTTAGTTGAATTTAATTTAGTTTTGTTTAGTTTAGTTTAGGTTAGGTTATTTTAGTTTAGTTTAGTATAGGTTAGGTTAATTGAGGTTATCTTAGTTTAGTTTATAGTTTAGTTTAGTTTAGTTTATAGTGTAGTTTATACTTTAGTTTATATTTTAGTTTATAGTTTAGTTTAGTTTAGTGTAGATTAATTTGGTTTAGTTTTGTTTAGTTTAGTTTAAATTAGTTTCGTTTAGGTTAGGTTATGTTAGATTAGGTTAGGTTAGGTAAGCTTAGTTTAGTTTAGTTTAGTTTAGGTAAGTATAGGTTAGGTTAGGTTAGGTTAGGTAGGTTAAGTACAGTTTAGTTTAGTTTAGTTTAGTTTCGTTTAGTTTATAGTTTAGTTCAGTTTAGTTTATAGCTTAGTTTATAGTTTAGTTTAGTTTATATTTTAGTTTAGTTTATAGTTTAATTTATAGTTAAGTTTAGTTTAGTTTAGTTTAATTTAGTTTAGTTTAGTTTATTTTAGGGTAGCTTATGTTAGGTTAGGTTAGTTTATAGTTTAATTTATAGTTTAGTTTAGTTTATAATTTAGTTTATAGTTTAGTTTAGTTTATAATATTTTAGTTTAGGTTAGGTTAGGTTAGTTAAGTTTAGTTTAGTTTATAGTTTAGTTCAGTTTAGTTTAGAGCTTAGTTTATAGTTTAGTTTAGTTTAGTTTAGTTTAATTGAGTTTAGCTTACTTTAGTTTACAATTTAGTTTACTTTAGTTTATTATTTAATTTAGTTATGTTTAGTTTATAGTTTCGTTTATAGTTTAGTTTGGTTTAGTTTAGTTTAATTTAGTTAAGCTTAGATTAGTTTAGTTTGTTTTAGGTTAGGTTAAGTTAGGTGAGGTTAGTATAATTTAGATGAGTTTAATTTAGTTTAGTATAGTTTATACTTTAGTTTAGTTTACTTTAGTTTATAGTTCAATTTATAGTTTAGTTTAATTTATAGTTTAGTTTATAGTTTAGTTTAGTCTACTTTATAGTTTAATTTAGTTTAGTTTAGTTTAATTTAGGTTAGGTTAGTTTAGTTTAGTTTAGGTTAGGTTAGGTTAGGTTAGGTTAATTTAGTTTAGTATAGTTTGGTTTATTTTAGTTTAGTTTATAGTTTAGTTTTCAGTTTTATTTAGTTTAGTTTAGTTTGGTTTTTAGTTTAGTTTAGTTTAGTTTACAGTTTAGTTTATTCTTTAGTTTATAGTTTAGTTTATAGTTTAGTTTAGTTCAGTTTATAATTCATTTTATATATTAGTTTAGATTATAGTTTAATTTAAAGTTTAGTTTTGTTTTGTATAATTTAGTTTAGCTTTATTTAGTTTCGTTTAGTTTACTTTAGTTTAGTGTATGCTTAAGTTAGGTTAGGTTAGGTTAGTTTAGTTTAGTTTAGTTTAGGTTAGGTTACCTTATGTTAGGTTAGGTTAGGTTAAGTTAAGTTAGGTTAGGTTAGTTTAGAATAATTTAGTTTAGTATAATTTAGTTTACAGTTTAGTTAAGTTTAGTTTATAGTTTAATTTAGTTTAGTTTAGTTTAGTTAATTTTAGTTTATAGTTTAGTTTATAGTTTAGTTTGTAGTTTACTTTAGTTTAGTTTAGTTTAGGTTAAGTTATGCTAGGTTCGTTTAGTTTAGTTTAGATTAGGTTAGGTTAGGTTAGGTTAGGTTAGGGTAGTTTAGTTTAGTTTAGTTTAGTTGAATTTGGTTTAGTTTAGTTCAGTATAGGTTACATTAGGTTAGGTTACTTTGTTTTAGTTTAGGTTAGGTTATGTTAGATTAGGTTAGGTTAGCTTGGTTTAGTTGAGTTTAGTTAAGTTTAGTATATTTTATACTTTAGTTTAGTTTATTTAGCTAATAGTGTAGTTTAGTTTAGTTTATACTTTAGTTTATAGTTTAGTATAGTTTGTTTAGTTTAATTTTGGTTTAGTTTAGTTCAGTATAGGTTACATTAGGTTAGGTTACTTTGTTTTAGTTTAGGGTAGGTTATGTTAGGTTAGGTTAGTTTAGTTCAGTTTAGTTTAGGTTAGGTTAGGTTAGGTTAGTTTAGTTTAGTTGAGTTTAATTTAGTTTAGTTTAGTTTAGTTTAGGTTAGATTAAGTTAGGTTAGGTTAGTTTAGTTTAGTATAGTTTAGTTTATTTTAAAATATAGTATCTTTAGTTTATAGTTTAGTTCATAATTTTCTTTAGATTAGTTTAGTTTTGGTTAGGTTAGAGTACTTTAGTTTAGTTTAGTTTAGTTTAGTTTAGGTTAGATTAGGTTAGGTTAGTGTAGTTTAGTTTAATTTAATTTACTTAAATTTAATTTAGTTTAGTTTAGTTTAGTTTAGGTTAGGTTAGCTTTGTTTAGGTTAGATTAGGTTAGGTTAGTGTAGTTTAGTTTAGTTTAGTTTATAGTTTAGTTTAGTTTAGTGTAGTTTAGTTTGGTTAAGTTTTTTGTTTAGTTTAGTTTAGTTCAGTATCGTTTACGTTAGGTTACGTTAGATTATGTTAGGTTACGTTAGCTTAGTTTAGTTTAGTTTAGTTTCGGGTAGGTAAGGTTAGGTTAGGTTAGTTAAGTTTAGTTTAGTTTATAGTTTAGTTCAGTTTAGTTTATAGCTTAGTTTATAGCTTGGTTTAGTTCATAGTTTAATTTATATTTAAGTTTGGTTTAGTTTAATTTAGTTTAGGTGAGTTTCGTTTAGTTTAGTTTGATTTAGGGTAGCTTACGTTAGGTTAGATTAGGTTAGTATAGTTTATAGTTTAATTTATAGTTTAATTTAGTTTATAGTTTAGTTTAGTTTAGTTTATAATAGTTTAGTTTAGTTTAGGTTAGGATAGATGAGTTTAGTTTAGTTTAGGTTAGGTTAGGCTCGGTTAAATTATGTTAGGTTAGTTTATATTAGTTTAGTATAGTTTAGTTTATAGTTTAGTTTACTTTAGTTTATTATTTAATTTAGTTTAGTTTAGTTTATAGTTTAGTTTATAGTTTAGTTTGATTTAGTTTAGTTTAATTTAGTTTATCTTAGATAAGTTTAGTTTAGTTAAGTTTATAGTTCAAATTATAGTTTAGTTTAGTTAGGTTACGTTAGATTATGTTAGGTTACGTTAGCTTAGTTTAGTTTAGTTTAGTTTATAGTTTAGTTTAGTTTAGTTTATAGTTTAGTTTATAGTTTAGTTTATAGTTTAGTTTAGATTAGTGTAGTTTAAATTGGTTTAATTTATTTTAGTTTAGTTTAGTTTAGTTTCGTTTAGCTTAGGTTATGTTATATTAGGTTAGCTTAGGTTAGCTTAGTTTACCCTGGTTTAGTTTAGGTTAGGTAAGGTTAGAATAGGTTAGTTAAGTTTAGTTTAGTTTAGTTTATAGTTTAGTTTAGATTATAGTTTAATTTATAGTTTAGTTTAGTTTAGTTTAATTTAGTTTAACTTTCTTTACTTTCCTTTAGTTTACTTTAATTTAGGATATGTTAGGTTAGGTTAGGTTAGGTTACGTTTGTTTAGTTTAGTTTAGGTTAGGTTAGGTTAGGTTACGTTAGGTTAGGTTAGGTTAGGTTAAGTTAGGTTAGTTTAGAATAGTTTAGTTTAGTATAATTTAGTTTATAGTTTAGTTTAGTTTAGTTTATAGTTTAATTTACTTCAGTTTATTTTAATTTACATTAGTTTAGTTTAATTTAGTTTATATTAGTTTACGTTAGGTTAAGTTAGGTAAGTTTAATTTAGTTTAGTTTAGTTTAGTTAAGTTTAGTTTATAGTTTAGTTTATAGTTTGGTTTGCAGTTTAGTTTAGTTTAGTTAAGGTTATGTTATATTAGGTTCGTTTAGTTTAATTTAGTTTAGATTAGGTTAGGTTATATTAGGTTAGGTTAGGGTAGTTTAGTTTAGTTTAGCTGAATTTAGTTTAGTTTAGTTCAGTTTAGGTTACGTTAGGTTAGGTTAGGTTAGGTTAGTTTAGTTTAGTTGAGTTTAATTTAGTTTAGTTTAGTTTATAGTTTATTATAGTTTAGTTTATAGTTTAATTTATAATTTAGTTTACTTTAGGTTAGATTAGGTTATGTTAAGTAAGGTTAGGTTATGTTAGGTTAGTTTAGTTTAGTTTAGTTTAGTTTATGTTAGGTTAGGTTAGTTTAGTTTTGTTTAGTTTTGTTTATAGTTTAGTTTAGTTTAGTTTATAGTTTAGTTTATAGTTTAGTTTAATTTAGTTTAGTTTAGTTTAGTTTAATTTAGGTCAATTTAGTTTACTTAATTTAGTTTAGATTAGGTTATGTTAGGTTAGTTTAGTTTAGTATAGTTAAGTTTAGTATAAAATATATTATCTTTAGTCTATAGTATAGTTCATAGTTTTGTTTAGTTTAGTTTAGTTTAGTTTAGGTTAGGTTAGAGCAGTTTAGTTAGTTTAGTTTAGTTTAGTTTAGATTAAGTTAGGTTAGTGTAGTTTAGTTTAGTTTAGTTTAGTTGAATTTAATTTAGTTTATTTAGTTTAGCTTAGTATAGGTTAGGTTATGTTAGGTTAGGTTAGTTTAGTTTAGTTTATGTTGGGTTATGTTAGATTAGATTAGGTTATAATTGTTTGGTTTAGTTTAGTTTATACTTTAGTTTAGTTTAGTTTAGTTTATAGTTTAGTTTAGTTTTGTTTATAGTTTAGTTTATAGTTAAGTATAGTTTAGTTTAGTTTCATTTAGTTTAGCTAAGTTTAGTTAAGTTTAGTTGGTTTAGTTTAGTTTTGGGTAGGTTATGTTAGGTTAGGTTAGGTTAGTTTAGTTTAGTTTTGGTTTGGTTAGGTTAGGTTAGGTTAGTTTAGTTTAGTTGAGTTTAGTTTAGTTTAAATTAAGTTAAGTAAGATTAGGTTAGGTTAGGTTAGGTTAGGTTAGTTTAGTTTTGTTTTTGGTTTAGTTTAGTTTAGTTTAGTTTAATTTAGGTTAATTTAGTTTAGTTTAGTTTAGTTTAGGTTAGATTAAGTTAGGTTAGGTTAGTTTAGTTTAGTATAGTTTAGTTTATTTTAAAATATAGTATCTTTAGTTTATAGTTTAGTTCATAATTTTCTTTAGATTAGTTTAGTTTTGGTTAGGTTAGAGTACTTTAGTTTAGTTTAGTTTAGTTTAGTTTAGGTTAGATTAGGTTAGGTTAGTGTAGTTTAGTTTAATTTAATTTACTTAAATTTAATTTAGTTTAGTTTAATTTAGTTTAGGTTAGGTTAGCTTTGTTTAGGTTAGATTAGGTTAGGTTAGTGTAGTTTAGTTTGGTTAAGTTTTGTTTAGTTTAGTTTAGTTCAGTATCGTTTACGTTAGGTTACGTTAGATTATGTTAGGTTACGTTAGCTTAGTTTAGTTTAGTTTAGTTTCGGGTAGGTAAGGTTAGGTTAGGTTAGTTAAGTTTAGTTTAGTTTATAGTTTAGTTCAGTTTAGTTTATAGCTTAGTTTATAGCTTAGTTTAGTTCATAGTTTAATTTATATTTAAGTTTGGTTTAGTTTAATTTAGTTTAGGTGAGTTTCGTTTAGTTTAGTTTATTTTAGGGTAGCTTACGTTAGGTTAGATTAGGTTAGTATAGTTTATAGTTTAATTTATAGTTTAATTTAGTTTATAGTTTAGTTTAGTTTAGTTTATAATAGTTTAGTTTAGTTTAGTTTAGGTTAGGATAGATGAGTTTAGTTTAGTTTAGGTTAGGTTAGGCTCGGTTAAATTATGTTAGGTTAGTTTATATTAGTTTAGTATAGTTTAGTTTATAGTTTAGTTTACTTTAGTTTATTATTTAATTTAGTTTAGTTTAGTTTATAGTTTAGTTTATAGTTTAGTTTGATTTAGTTTAATTTAGTTTATCTTAGATAAGTTTAGTTTAGTTAAGTTTATAGTTCAAATTATAGTTTAGTTTAGTTAGGTTACGTTAGATTATGTTAGGTTACGTTAGCTTAGTTTAGTTTAGTTTAGTTTATAGTTTAGTTTAGTTTAGTTTATAGTTTAGTTTATAGTTTAGTTTAGATTAGTGTAGTTTAGTTTGGTTTAATTTATTTTAGTTTAGTTTAGTTTAGTTTCGTTTAGCTTAGGTTATGTTATATTAGGTTAGCTTAGGTTAGCTTAGTTTACCCTGGTTTAGTTTAGGTTAGGTAAGGTTAGAATAGGTTAGTTAAGTTTAGTTTAGTTTAGTTTAGTTTATAGTTTAGTTTAGATTATAGTTTAATTTATAGTTTAGTTTAGTTTAGTTTAATTTAGTTTAACTTTCTTTACTTTCCTTTAGTTTGCTTTAATTTAGGATATGTTAGGTTAGGTTAGGTTAGGTTAGGTTTGTTTAGTTTAGTTTAGGTTAGGTTAGGTTAGGTTACGTTAGGTTAGGTTAGGTTAGGTTAAGTTAGGTTAGTTTAGAATAGTTTAGTTTAGTATAATTTAGTTTATAGTTTAGTTTAGTTTATAGTTTAATTTACTTCAGTTTAGTTTAATTTACATTAGTTTAGTTTAATTTAGTTTATATTAGTTTACGTTAGGTGAAGGTAGGTAAGTTTAATTTAGTTTAGTTTAGTTTAGTTAAGTTTAGTTTATAGTTTAGTTTATAGTTTGGTTTGCAGTTTAGTTTAGTTTAGTTAAGGTTATGTTATGTTAGGTTCGTTTAGTTTAATTTAGTTTAGATTAGGTTAGGTTATATTAGGTTAGGTTAGGGTAGTTTAGTTTAGTTTAGCTGAATTTAGTTTAGTTTAGTTCAGTTTAGGTTACGTTAGGTTAGGTTAGTTTAGTTTAGGTTAGGTTAGGTTAGGTTAGGTTAATTTAGTTTAGTTAAGTTTATTTTAGTTTAGTCTAGTTCATAGTTCAGTTTAGATTAGTTTTGTTTAATTTAGTTTAGTTTATAGTTTAGTTCAGTTTAGGTTAGTTTAGTTGAGTTTAGTTTAGTTTAGTTTAGGTTAGGTTAGGTTAGGTTAGTTTAGTTTAGTTTGGGTTGGGTTATGTTAGATTAGGTTAGGTTAGGTTATTTTGGTTTAGTTTGGTCTAGTTAAATTTAGTTTAGTTATACTTTAGTTTAGTTTAGTTTAGTTTATAGTTTAGTTTAGTTTTGTTAACAGTTTAGTTTTGTTTAGTTTAGTTTATTTTGGGTAGGTTATGCTAGGTTAGGTTAGGTTAGTTTAGTTTAGTTTAGGATAGGTTAGGTTAGGTTAGGTTAGTTTAGTTTAGTTGAGTTTAGTTTAGGTTAGCTTAAGTAAGGTTAGGATAGGTTAGGTTAGTATAGTTTAGTCTAGTTCATGTTAGGTTAGGTTAGTTTAGTTTAGTGTAGTTTTGTTTATAGTTTAGTTTAGTTTAGTTTATAGTTTAGTTTACAGTTTAGTTTATAGTTTAGTTTACAGTTTAGTTTATTTTATTATATAGTTTAATTTAGTTTAGTTTAGTTTAATTAGGATTAGTTTAATTTAGGTTAATTTAGTTTAGTTTAGTTTAGGTTAGGTTAGGTTAGGTTAGGTTAAGTTAGTTCAGTTTTGTATAGTTTAGTTTAGTTTAGGTTAGGTTAGAGTAGTTTAGTTTAGTTTAATTTAGGTTAGATTAGGTTAGGTTAGTGTAGTTTAGTTTAGTTTAGTTTAGTTGAATTTAGTTTAGTTTAGTTTAGTTTAGGGTAGGTTAGGTTGGTTTAGTTTAGTATATGTTAGGTTCAGTTAGTTTAGGTTAGTTTAGTTTAGTTTATAGTTTAGTTTAGTTTAGTTTATTGTTTAGTTTATATTTTAGTTTATATTTTAGTTTATAGTTTAGTTTAGTTTAGCGCAATTTAGTTTGGTTTAGTTTTGTTTAGTTGAGTTTTGTTTAGTTTCGTTTAGGTTAGGTTATGTTAGATTAGGTTAGGTTAGGTAAGATAAGCTTAGTTTAGTGTATTTAGGTTAGGTTAGGTTAGGTTAGTTAAGATTAGTTTAGTTTGGTTTAGTTATGTTTAGTTTAGTTTATAATTTAGTTCAGTTTAGTTTATAGCTTAGTTGATAGTTTAGTTTACTTTACAGTTTAGTTTATCGTTTGGTTTGTAGTTTAGTTTATAGTTTAGTTTAGTTTAGGGCAGTTTATTTTGGTTAGTTTAGTATAGTTTCGTTTACGTTCGGTTATGTTATATTAGATTAGGTTGGGTTAGCTTACTTTAGTTTAGTTTAGTTTAGGTTAAGATATGTTAGGTTCGTTTAGTTTCATTTAGTTTAGATAAGGTTAGGTTAGGTTAGGGTAGTTTAGTTTAGCATAGTTGAATTTAGTTTAGTTTAGTTCAGGTTAGGTTACGTTAGGTTACTTTAGTTTAGTTTAGGTTAGGTTAGGTTAGGTTAGTTTAGTTTAATTAAGTTTATTTTAGTTTAGTTTAGTATATAGGTCAGTTTAATTTAGTTTTGTTTCATTTAGTTTAGTTTATAGTTTAGTTCAGTTTAGGTTAGTTTAGTTGAGTTTAGTTTAGTTTAGTTTAGTTTACTTTAGTTTAGGTTAGGTTAGTTTAGTTCAGTTGAGTTTAGTTTAGTTTTGGAAAGGTTAAGTAAGGTTAGGTTAGGTTAGGTTAGGTTAGTTTAGTTTAGTCTAGTTTATGTTAGGTTAGGTTAGTTTAGTTTAGTTTAGTTTTGTTTAATTTAGGTTAATTTAGTTTAGTTTAGTTTAGTTTAGTTTAATTTAGGTTAATTTAGTTTAGTTTAGTTTAGTTTAGGTTAAGTTAGTTTAGGTTACGTTAGTTTAGGTTAGGTTAAGTTAGTTCAGTTTAGTATAGTTTAGTTTAGTTTAAAATATAGTATCTTTAGTTTATAGTTTAGTTCATAGCTTTGTTTAGTTTAGTTTAGTTAGGTTAGAGTAGTTTAGTTAATTTAGTTTAGGTTAGATTAGGTTAGGTTAGTGTTGTTTAGTTTAGTTTAGTTTAGTTGAATTTAGTTTAGTTTAGTTTAGTTTAGGGTAGGTTAGGTTGGTTTAGTTTAGTATAGTTTAGGTTCAGTTAGGTTAGGTTAGTTTAGTTTAGTTTAATTTATAGTTTAGTTTAGTTTAGTTTATAGTTTAGTTTAGTTTATAGTTTAGTTTAATTTATAGTTTAGTTCATAGCTTTGTTTAGTTTAGTTTAGTTAGGTTAGAGTAGTTTAGTTTAGTTTAGTTTAGGTTAGATTAGGTTAGGTTAGTGTTGTTTAGTTTAGTTTAGTTTAGTTGAATTTAGTTTAGCTTAGTTTAGTTTAGGGTAGGTTAGGTTGGTTTAGTTTAGTATAGTTTAGGTTCAGTTAGGTTAGGTTAGTTTAGTTTAGTTTAGTTTATAGTTTGGTTTAGTTTATTTTAGTTTAGTTTAGTTTAGTTTCCTTTAGCTTAGGTTATGTTACGTTAGGTTAGCTTAGGTTAGCTTACTTTACTCTAGTTTAGTTTAGGTTAGGTTAGGTTAGAATAGGTTAGTTAAGTTTAGTTTAGTTTAGTTTAGTTAGGTTTAGTTTAGTTTATAGTTTAGTTGAGTTTAGTTTATAGTTTAGTTTAGTTTAGTTTAATATAGTTTAGCTTTCTTTTTTCGGTTAGAGTACTTTAGTTTAGGGTATGTTATGTTAGGTTAGCTTGGTTAGTTTAGTTTAGTTTACGTTAGGTTAGGTTACCTTAGGTTAGGTTAGGTTAGGTTAGGTTAAGTTAGGTTAGTTTAGAATAATTTAGTTTAGTGTAATTTAGTTTATAGTTTAGTTTAGTGTAGTTTATAGTTTAATTAATTTTAGTTTAGTTTAATTTAGTTTAGTTTATTTTAGTTTAGGTTAGGTTAGGTTAGGTAAGTTTAATTTAGTTTAGTTTAGTTTAGTTAAGTTTATTTTATAATTTAGTTTATAGTTTAGTTTGTAGATTTATTTTGGTTTAGTTTAGTTTAGGTTAAGTTATGTTACTTTCGTTTAGTTTAATTTAGTTTAGATTAGGTTAGGTTAGGTTAGGTTAGGGTAGTTCAGTTTAGTTTAGTTGAATTTAGTTTAGTTTAGTTCAGTTTAGGTTAGTTTAGTTTAGGTTAGGTTAGGTTAGTTTAGTTTAGTTAAGTTTAGTTTATAGTTCAGTTTAGTTTAGTTTTGTTTAATTTAGTTTAGTTTATAGTTTAGTTGAGTTTAGGTTAGTTTAGTTGAGTTTAGTTTAGTTTAGTTTAGGTTAGGTTAGGTTAGGTATTTTAGTTTACTTTAGGTTGGGTTATGTTATATTAGGTTAGGTTAGGTTAGTTTGGTTTAGTTTAGTCTAGTTAAGTTTAGTTTAGTTATACTTTAGTATAGTTTAGTTTAGTTTAGTTTATAGTTTAATTTGTAGTATAGTTTAGTTAATTTAATTTAATTTAGTTTAGCTAAGTTTAGTTTAGTTTAGTTTAGTTTTGGGTAGGTTAAGTAAGGTTTGGTTAGGTTAGGTTAGGTTAGGTTAGGATAGTTTAGTTTAGTTTAGTTTAGTTTTGCTTAGGTTAAGTAAGGTTTGGTTAGGTTAGGTTAGGTTAGGTTAGTTTACTTTGCTTTAGTTTATGTTAGGTTAGGTTAGTTTAGTTTAGTTTAGTTTTGTTTATAGTTTAGTTTAGTTTAGTTTATAGTTTAGTTTATAGTTTAGTTTAGTTTAATATATAGTTTAATTTAGTTTAGTTTAGTTTAGTTTAATTTAGATTAATTTTTTTTAGTTTAGTTTAGTTAAGTTTAGGTTAGGTTAGGTTAGGTTAGTTTAGTTTAGTATAGTTTAGTTTAGTTTAAAATATAGTATCTTTAGTTTATAGTTTAGTTCATAGTTTTTTTAGTTTAGTTTAGTTTAGTTTAGGTTAGGTTAGAGTAGTTTAGTTTAGTTTAGTTTAGTTTAATTTAGATTAGGTTAGGTTAGGTTAGTGTAGTTTAGTTTAATTTAGTTGAATTTAATTTAGTTTAGCATAGTTTAGTTTAGGTTCGGTTAGGTTAGATAATTTAGTATAGCTTAGGTTAAGTTAGGTTAGGTTAGTTTAGTTTAGGTTAGGTTAGGTTAATTTAGTTTAGTATATTTTGGTTTATTTTAGTTTAGTTTGTAGTTTAGTTTAGTTTGGTTTATAGTTTAGTTTACAGTTTTGTTTAGTTTAGTTTAGTTTGGGTTAGGTTAGGTTACGTTAGTTTAGTTGTGTTTATAGTTTAGTTTAGTTTAGTTTACAGTTTAGTTTATCCTTTAGTTTATAGTTTAGTTTATAGTTTAGTTTAATTTACTTTAGTTTGGTTTGGTTTAGTTTAGTTTTGTTTAGTTTCGTTTAGGTTAGGTTAGTTAGATTAGGTTAGGTTAGATTAGCTTAGTTTAGGTTAGGTTAGGTTAGGTTAAGTTAGTTTTTTTTATTTGAGTTTAATTTAGTTTAGTTTAGTTTATAGTTTAGTTTGGTTTAGTTTAGTTTATAGTTTAATTTATAGTTTAGTTTAGTTTAGTTTATAGCTTAGTTTACAGTTTAGTTTAGTTTAGTTTAGTATAGTATAGTTTAGTTTCGTTTAGTTTAGTTTAGTTTAGTTTAGGTTAGAATAGGTTAGGTTAGTTAAGTTTAGTTTAGTTTAGGTTAGGTTAGGTTAGGTTAAATTAGGTTAGATTAATTTAAATTAGTTTAGTTTATTTCAGTTTATAGTTTAGTTTACTTTAGTTTATATTTTAATTTAGTTTACTTTAGGTTATTTTAATTTGGTTTAGTTTAGTTTAGTTTAGTTTAGATTAGGTTAGGTTAGTTTAGTTTAGTATAGGTTAGGTTAGGTAAGTTTAATTCAGTTTAATTTAGTTTAGTTTATAGTTTAATTTATGGATTTGTTTATAGTTAATTAAGTCTAGTTTAGTTTAGTTTAGTTTAGTTTAGGTTCAATTATGTTAGGTTAGTTTAGTTTAGTTTAGTTTAAGTTAGGTTAGGTTGGGTTAGGTTAGTGTAGTTTAATTTAGTTTATTTGAATTTAGTTTAGTTTAGTTTAGTTTAGGTTACGTTAGGTTAGTTTAGCTTAGTTTAGTTTAGTTTAGTTTAGGTGAGGTTAGGCTAGGTTAGTTTAGTTCTGGTTAGTTTATTTTAGTTTATAGTTTAGTTTAGTTTATTTTATAGTTTAGTTTATAGTTTAGTTTAGTGTAGTTTAGTTTTGTTTAGGTTAGGTTAGGTTATGTTAGTTTAGTTTAGTTTAGGTTAGGTTATGTTAGATTAGGTTAGGTTAGGTTAGTTTCTTTTACTTTAGTCTAGTTAAGTGTAGTTAAGTTTATACTTTAGTTTAGTTTAGTTTATTTCATAGTTTAGTTTAGTTTTGTTTATAGTTTTGTTTTCAGTTTAGTATAGTTTAGTTTAATTAAATTTAGTTTAGGTTAAGTAAGATTAGGTTAGGTTAGATTAGTTTAGTTTATGTTAGGTTAGGTTAGCTTAGTTTAGTTTAGTTTTGTTTATAGTTTAGATTAGTTAGGTTTAATTTAGTTTATAGTTTAGTTTAGTTTAGTTTATAATTCAGTGTATAGTTTAGTGTAGATTATAGTTTACTTTATACTTTAGTTTAGTTTAGTTTTTTGTAATTTAGTTTAGCTTTCTTTAGTTTCGTTTAGTTTACTTTAGTTTAGGGTATGTTTAAGTTAGGTTAGGTTAGGTTAGTTTAGTTTAGGTTAGGTTAGGTTAGGTTACCTTATGTTAGGTTAGGTTAGGTTAGGTTAAGTTAAGTTAAGTTAGGTTAGTTTAGAATAATTAATTTAGTATAATTTAGTTTATAGTTTAGTTTAATTTAGTTTATAGTTTAATTTAGTTTAGTTTAGTTTATTTTAGTTTAGTTTAGTTTAGGTTAGGTTAGGTAAGTTTAATTTAGTTTAGTTTAGTCTAGTTAAGTTTACTTTATAGTTTAGTTTATAGTTTAGTTTGTAGTTTAGTTTAGTTTAGTTTAGTTTAGTTTAGGTTAAGTTATGTTAGGTTCGTTTAGTTTAGTTTAGATTAGGTTAGGTTAGGTTAGGTTAGGGTAGTTTACTTTAGTTTAGTTGAATTTAGTTTAGTTTAGTTCCGTTTATGTTAGATTAGGTTAGGTAACTTTATTTTAGTTTAGGTTAGGTTATGTTAGATTAGGTTAGGTTAGGTTAGTTTGGTTTAGTTTAGTTTAGTTAAGTTTAGAATATTTTATACTTTAGTTTAGTTTGGTTTAGTTAATAGTGGAGTTAAGTTTAGTTTATACTTTAGTTTATAGTTTAGTATAGTTTAGTTTAGTTTAATTTTGGTTTAGTTTAGTGTAGGTTATATTAGGTTAGGTTAGTTTAGTTCAGTTTAATTTAGATTAGGTTAGGTTAGTTTAGTTTAGTTGAGTTTAATTTAGTTTAGTTTAGTTTATATTATATTTTAGTTTAGTTTATAGTTTAATTTATATTTTAGTTTACTTTAGGTTAGATTAGGTTAGGTTAAGTAAGGTTAGGTTAGGTTAGTTTAGTTTAGTTTAGTTTATGTTAGGTTAGATTAGTTTAGTTTAGTTTAGTTCTGTTTATAGTTTAGTTTAGTTTAGTTTATAGTTTAGTTTATAGTTTAGTTTAATTTAGTTTATAGTTTAATTTAGGTTAATTTAGTTTAGTTTAGTTTAGTTTGGGTTAGGTTAGGTTAGGTTAGGTTAGGTTAGTTTAGTTTAGTATAGTTAAGTTTAGTTTAAAATATAGTATCTTTAGTCTGTAGTATAGTTCATAGTTTTGTTTAGTTTAGTTTAGTTTAGTTTAGGTTAGGTTAGAGTAGTTTAGTTAGTTTAGTTTAGTTTAGGTTAGATTAAGTTAGGTTAGTGTAGTTTAGTTTAGTTCAATTTAATTTAGTTTAATTTAGTTTAGTTTAGTATAGGTTAGGTTAAGTTTGGTTAGGTTGGTTTACTTTAGTTTCGTTTAGTTTAGTTTATAGTTTAGTTTAGTTTATAGTTTAGTTTTACTTTAGTTTATTTTTTGGTTTAAGTTTAGTTTAGTTTAGTGTAGTTTAGTTTGGTTAAGTTTTGTTGAGTTTAGTTTAGTTTATTTTCGTTTAGGTGAGGTTATGTTAGATTAGGTTAGGATAGGTAAGCTTACTTTAGTTTAGTTTAGTTTATGTTAGGTTAGGTTAGTTAAGTTTAGTTTAGTTTAGTTAAGTTTAGTTTAGTTTATAGTTTAGTTCAGTTTAGTTTATAGCTTAGTTTATAGTTTAGTTTACTTTAGTTTATAGTTTAATTTATATTTAAGTTTAGTTTAGTTTAGTTTAATTTAGTTTAGCTAAGTTTAGTTTAGTTTAAATTAGTTTATTTTAGGGTAGTTTATATTCGGTTTGGTTAGGTTAGTTTAGTTTATAGTTTAATTTATAGTTTAGTTTGGTTTATAGTTTAGTTTATAGTTTAGTTTAGTTTGGTTTATAATAGTTTAGTTTAGATTAGTTCAGTTTAGTTTAGTTTAGTTTATAGTTTAGTTCAGTTTAGTTTATGGCTTAGTTTATAGATTAGTTTAGTTTATAGTTTAATTTATAGTTAAGTTTAGTTTAGTTTAGTTTAATACAGTTTAGTTTAGTTTATTTTATAGTAGCTAATGTTAGGTTAGGTTAGAAGTGTTTATAGTTTAATTTATAGTTTAGTTTAGTTTATAGTTTAGTTTAGTTTATAATAGTTTAGTTTACATTAGGTTAGTTTAGGTTAGTTCATTTTTTTTTTGGGTTTAGGTTAGGTTTGGCTAGGTTAAGTTAATTTAGGTTAGTTCAGATTACTTTAGTTTAGTATAGTTAATAGTGTAGTTTACTTTAGTTTATTATGTAATTTAGTGTATTTTAGTTTATAGTTGCGTTTATAGTTTAGTTTAGTTTAGTTTAGCTTTTTTGTTTAGCTTAGATTTGTTTAGTTTGTCTTAGGTTAGGTTAGGTTAGGTGAGATTAGTTTAATTTAGTTGAGATTAATTTAGTTTATAGTTTAATTTAGTTTAGTTTATAGTTCAATTTATAGTTTAGTGTAGTTTTAGTTTATAGTTTAGGTTATCGTTTAGTTTAGTTTCTATTAGTTTAGTTTAGGTCAGTTTAGGTTAGGTTAAGTTAGGTTAGGTTAGTTTAGATTAGTTTAGTTTAATTTAGTTTAATTTATAGTTTAGTTTATTTTAGTTTAGAGTTTAATTTAGTTTTGTTTAGTTTAGTTTAGTTTAATTTAGGTTAGGTTAGGTTAGGTTAATTTAGTTTAGTTTAGGTTATGTTAGGTAAGTTTAATTTAGTTTAGTTTGGTTTAGTTTAATTTATAGTTTATTTTATAGTTTTGTTTATAGTTTAGTTTAGTTTATAGTTTCATTTAGTTTAGTTTAGTTTAGTTTAGTTTAATTTAGGTTAGGTTAGTTTAATTTAGTTTAGTTAGGTTAGGTTAGGTTAATTTACTTTAGTATAGTTTACTTTAGTTTATTTTAGTTTAGTTTCTGGTTTAGTTTAGTTTATAGTTTTGTTTACAGTTTAGTTTAGTTTAGTTTAATTTAGTTTATTTTGGGTTAGGTTAGGTTAGGTTAGTTTAGATTAGTTTAGTTTAGTTTAGTTTATAGTTTAGTTTAGTTTAGTTTACAGTTTAGTTTATCCTTTAGTTTATAGTGTAGTTTATAGTTTAGTTTAATTTAGTGTAATTTAGTTTGGTTTAGTTTAGTATAGTTTTGTTTACTTTAGGTTAGGTGAGATTATGTTAGGTTAGGTTAGCTTACTTTAGTTTAGTTTAGTATAGTTTAGGTTAGGTTAGGTTAAGTTAGTTTAGTTTAGTTTAGTTTGTACTTTAGTTTAATTTAGTTTACAGTTTACTTTATCCTTTAGTTTATAGTGTAGTTTATAGTTTAGTTTAATTTAGTGTAGTTAAGTTTGGTTTAGTTTAGTATAGTTTTAATTACTTTAGGTTAGGTTAGATTATGTTAGGTTTGGATAGCTTACATTAGTTTAGTTTATTTTAGGTTAGGTTAGGTTAGTTTAGTTTAGTATGGTTTAGTTTAGTTTAGTTTAGTTTATAGTTTAGTTTATTTTATTTTATAGTTTAGTTTATAGTTTTGTTTAGTTTAGTTTAGTTTAGTTTAGTTAGTTTAGGTTAGGTTAGGTTAGGTTAGAGTAGTTTAGTTTAGGTTAGGTGATGATAGGTTAGTGCAGTTTAATTTAAAATAGTTTAGTTTAGTTGAATTTAATTTAGTTTAGTTAGGTTAGTTTAGATAAATTAGGTTAGTTTAGTTAGTTAGTTTTAGGTTAGGTTGGGTTAGTTTAGTTTAGTATAGGTTAGGTTAGGTTAGGTAAGTTTAATTCAGTTTAGTTTGGTTTAGTTTATAGTTTAATTTATAGGTTTGTTTATAGTTAATTTAGTTTAGTTTAGTTTAGGTTAGGTTAAATTATGTTAGGTTAGTTAATTTTAGTTTAGGTTAGGTTAGGTTGGGTTAGGTTAGTGTAGTTTAACTTAATTTAGTTGTATTGAGTTTAGTTAAGTTTAGTTTAGGTTACGTTAGGTTAGTTTAGTTTAGTTTATTTTAGTTTAGGTGAGGTTAGGTTAGTTTAGTTCTGTTAATTTATTTTAGTTTATACATTAGTTTATTTCAGTTTATAGTTTAGTTAATAGTTTAGTTTAATTTAGTGTAGTTTAATTTTGTTTAAGTTAGGTTAGGTTATGTTAGATTAGTTTAGTTTAGTTTATGTTAGGTTAGGTTAGTTTAGTTTAGTTTAGTTTTGTTTATAGTTTAGATTAATTTATTTTATAATTTAGTTTATAGTTTAGTTTAGTTTAGTTTGTAGTTTAATTTAGTTTAGTTTAGTTTACTTTAGGTTAGGTTAGGTTAGGTTAGTTTAGTTTAGTATAGTTTAAATTAGTTTAAAATATAGTGTCTTTAGTTTATAGTTTAGTTCATAGATTTGTTTAGTTTATTTTAGTTTAGTTCAGATTAGGTTAGAGTAGTTTAGTTTAGTTTAGGTTAGTTTAGGTTAGAATAGGTTAATTTAGTGTAGTTTAGTTTAGTTTAGTTGAATTTAATTTAGTTTTGTTTAGTTTAGTTTAGGTTAGGTTAGGGTAGTTTAGTTTATAGTTTAATTTAGTTTAGTTTAGTTTATAGTGTCGTTTATACTTTAGATTATATTTTAGTTTATAATTTAGTTTAGTTTAGTTTTGTTTAGTTTTGTTTAGTTTAGTTTAAATTAGTTTCGTTTAGGTTAGGTTATGTTACATTAGGTTAGGTTAGGTAAGCTTAGTTTAGTTTAGTTTAGTAAGGTTAGGTTAGGTTAGGTTAGGTTAGGTTAGTGTTGTTTAGTTTAGTTTAGCTAAATTTTGTTTAGTTTAGTTTAGTTTAGGATAAGTTAGGTTAGTTTAGTTTAGTTTAGTTTAGTGTATGTTAGGTTGGGTTAGGTTAGTTTAATTTAGATTAGTTTGTTTTATTTTATAGTTTAGTTTATTTTAGTTTATAATTTATTTTATAGTTTAGTATACATTAGTTTATAGATTAGTTTATAGTTTAGTTAATATTTTGGTTTAGTTTAGTTTAAGTTAGGTTAGGGAAGGTTAGGTTAGTTTGGGTTAGTTTATTTCAGTTTAGTTTATGTAAGGTTAGGTTAGTTTGGTATAGTTTAGTTTAGTTTAGTTTAGTTTATAGTTTAGTTTAGTTTATAGTTCAGTTTATACTTTAGTTTAGTTTAGTTTTGTTTAGGTTAGGTTGGGTTAGTTTAGTTTAGTTAAGGTTAAGTTAGGTTAAGTTAGGTTAGTTTAGTTTAGTATAGTTTAGTTTACTTTAGTTTAGTTTATAGTTTAGTTTATTTTATTTTATAGTTTAGTTTATAGCTTTGTTTAGTTTAGTTTAGTTTAGTTTAGTTAGTTTAGGTTAGGTTAGGTTAGGTTAGGTTAGAGTAGTTTAGTTTAGGTTAAATTGTGATAGGTTAGTGCAGTTGAAATTAATTTAGTTTAGTTTAGTTGAATTTAATTTATTTTAGTCAGGTCAGTTTAGGTAAGTTAGGTTAGTTTAGTTTAGTATAGGTTAGGTTAGGTTAGGTAAGTTTAATTCAGTATAGTTTAGTTTAGTTTATAGTTTAATTTATAGTTTTGTTTATAGTTAATTTAGTTTTGTTTACTTTAGTTTAGGTTAAATTATGTTAGGTTAGTTTAGTTTAGTTTAGGTTAGGTTAGGTTGGGTTAAGTTAGTGTAGTTTCATTTAGTTTGGTTTATTTTAGTTTAGTTTAATATGTGGTTCCGTTTAGTTTAGTTTTGTTTAATTTAGTTTAGTTTATAGTTTAGTTGAGTTTAGGTTAGGTTAGTTTGGTTTAGTTTAGTCTAGTTAAGTTTAGTTTAGTTTATACTTTAGTTTAGTTTAGTTTATTTTATAGTTTAGTTTAGTTTTGTTTATAGTTTAGTTTGCAGTTTAGTATCGTTTAGTTTAATTTAATTTAGTTTAGGTTAAGTAACGTTATGTTCGGTTAGGTTAGTTGAGTTTCGTTTATGTTAGGTTAGGTTAGTTTAGATTAGCTTAGGTTATTTTATAGTTTAGTTTAGTTAGGTTTAGTTTAGTTTATAGTTTACTTTAGTTTAGGGTATATTTAAGTTAGGTTAGGTTAGGTTAGTTTAGTTTAGTTTAGGTTAGGTTGTGTTACCTTGTGTTAGGTTAGGTTAGGTTAGGTTAAGTTAAGTTAGGTTAGCTTAGTTTAGAATAATTTAGTTTAATATAATTTAGTTTATAGTTTAGTTCAGTTTAGGTTAGATTAGTTTAGGTTACTTTATTTTAGTTTAGGTTAGGTTATGTTAGATTAGGTTAGGTTAGGTTAGTTTGGTTTAGTTAAGTTTAGTTAAGTTTAGTATATTTTATACTTTAGTTTAGTTTAGTTTAGTTAATAGTTTAGTTTAGTTTAGTTTATACTTTAGTTTATAGTTTAGTATAGTTTAGTTTAGTTTAATTTTGGTTTAGTTTAGGGTAGGTTATGTTAGGTTAGGTTAGTTTAGTTCAGTTTAATTTAGGTTAGCTTAAGTTAGGTTAGTTTAGTTTAGTTGAGTTTAATTTAGTTTAGTTTAGTTTATAGTTTATTTTAGTTTAGTTTATAGTTTAATTTATAGTTTAGTTTACTTTAGGTTAGATTAGGTTGGGTTAAGTAAGGTTAGGTTAGGTTAGGTTAGGTTAGTTTAGTTTAGTTTAGTTTTGTTTATAATTTAGTTTAGTTTATAGTTTAGTTTAGAATTTAGTTTAATTTAGTTTATAGTTTAAGTTAGTTTAGTTTAGTTTAGTTTAGTTTATAGTTTAGTTTAGTTTAGTTTACAGTTTAGTTTATCCTTTAGTTTATAGTGTAGTTTATAGTTTAGTTTAATTTTGTGTTGTTTAGTTTGGTTTAGTTTAGTATAGTTTTGTTTACTTTAGGTTAGGTTAGATTATGTTAGGTTTGAATAGCTTACTTTAGTTTAGTTTAGTTTAGGTTAGGTTAGTTTAGTTTAGTTAGCTTTGGTTTAGTTTAGTTTAGTTTAGTTTATAGTTTAGTTTATAGTTTAGTTTAGTTAAGTTTATAGTTTAATTTATAATTTAGTTTATTTTAGTTTAGTTTAATTTAGTTTAGAGTAGGTTAGGTTAGGTTAGGTTAATTTAGTTTAGTTGAGTTTAATTTAGTTTAGTTTAGTTTAGTTAATAGTTTAATTCATAGTTTAGTTTAGTTTTTTTATAGCTTAGTTTAATTAACTTATAGTTTAATTTAGTTCAGTTTAGTTTAATTTAGTTTAGTTTAAATTGTAGTTTAGTTTAGTTTAGTTTAGTTTAGGTTAAGATATGTTAGGTTCGTTGAGTTTAATTTAGTTTAGATTAGGTTAGGTTACATTACGTTAGGGTAGTTAATTTTAGTTTAGTTGAATTTAGGTTATAGTTTGATTTATAGTTTAGTTTAGTTTACTTTATAGTTTAGTTTAGTTAATTTATAGTTTATTTAACTTTAGTTTAGTTTAGTTTAATATTATTTACTTTAGTTTATAGTATTGTTTATAGGTTAGTTTAGTTTAGTTTAATTTAGGTTATGTTAGGTTAGTTTAGTTTAGTTTAGTTTAGTGTATGTTAGGTTAGGTTAGGTTAGTTTAGTTTAGTTTATTTTAGTATATAATTTATATTAGTTTAGTTTATAATTTATTTTATAATTTAGTATACTTTAATTTATAGATTAGTTTATAGTTTAGTTAAAATTTTAGTTTAGTTTAGTTTAGGTTAGGTTAGGGAAGGTTAGGTTAAGTTAGGTTAGTTTAGTTTAATTTAGTTTATGTAAGGTTAGATTAGGTTAGTTTAGTATAGTTTAGTTTACTTTTGTTTACACTTTAGTTTAGTTTAGTTTATAGTTCAGTTAATAGTTTAGTTTAGTTAAGTTAGGTTGGGTTAGTTTAGTTTAGTTTAGGTTAGGTTAGGTTAGGTTAGTTTAGTTTAGTATAGTTTACTTTAGTTTAGTTTAGTTTATAGTTTAGTTTATTTATTTTATAGTTTACTTTATAGTTTTATTTAATTTAGTTTAGTTTAGTTATTTTAGGTTAGGTTAGGTTAGAGTAGTTTAATTTAATTTAGTTGAATTTAGTTTAGTTAAGTTAAGTTTAGGTTACGTTAGGTTAGTTTAGTTTAGTTTAGTTTAGGTGAGGTTAGGTTAGTTTAGTTCTGTTTAGTTTATTTTAGTTTAGTTTATTTGAATTTAATTTAGTTTAGTTAAGTTAGTTTAGATAATTTAGGTTATTTTAGTTTACTTTAGTTTATGTAAGGTTATGTTAGGTTAGTTTAGTATAGTTTAGTCTACTTTTGTTTATAGTTTAGTTTAGTTTAGTTTATAGTTTAGTTTATAGTTTAGTTTAGTTTAGTTTAATTTAGGTTAGGTTGGGTTAGTTTAGTTTAGTATAGGTTAGATTATATTAGGTAAGTTTAATTCAGTTTAGTTTAGTTTAGTTTATAGTTTAATTTATAGGTTTGTTTATAGTTAATTTAGTTTAGTTTAGTTTAGTTTAGGTTAAATTATATTAGGTTAGTTAAGTTTATTTTAGTTTAGGTTAGGTTAGGTTGGGTTAGGTTAGTGTAGTTTAATTTAATTTAGTGAATTTAGTTTAGTTAAGTTAAGTTTAAGTTACGTTAGGTTAGTTTAGTTTAGTTTACTTTAGGTGACGTTAGCTTAGGTTAGTTTAGTTCTGTTTAGTTTATTTTAGTTTATAGTTTAGTTTAGTTTAATTTATAGTTTAGTTTAATTTAGTGTAGTTTAATTTTGTTTAGGTTAGGTTAGGTTAGGTTAATTTAGTTTAGTTTAGTTTAGGTTAGGTTATGTTAGAATAGGTTAGGTTAGGTTAGTTTGGTTTAGTTTAGTCTAGTTAAGTTAAGTTTAGTTTATTTTATAGTTTAGTTTAGTTTTGTTTATAGTTTAGTTTGCAGTTTAGTATAGTTTAGTTTAGTTTAATTTAGTTTAGGTTAAGTAAGTTTAGGTTAGGTTAGTTTAGTTTAGTTTAGTTTATGTTAGGTTAGGTTAGTTTAGTTTTGTTTGGTTTTGTTTATAGTTTAGTTTAATTTATTTTATAATTTAGTTTATAGTTTAGTTTAGTTTAGTTTGTAGTTTAATTTAGTTCAGTTTAGTTTAGTTTAGTTTAGTTCATTTAGGTTGGGATAGGTTAAGTTAGGTTAGGTTAGGTTAGTTTAGTTTAGTTTAAAATATAGTATATTTAGTTTATAGTTTAGTTCATAGTTTTGTTTAATTTAGTTTAGTTTAGTTTAGTTTAGGTTAGAGTAGTTTAGTTTAGTTTAGTTTAGTTTAGGTTAGAATAGGTTAGGTTAGTGTAGTTTAGTTTAGTTTAGTTGAATTTAATTTAGTTTTGTTTAGTTTAGTTTAGGTTAGGTTAGGTTAGTTTAGTTTAGTATAGGTTAGGTTAAGTTAGATTAGGGCAGTTTAGTTTATAGTTTAATTTAGTTTAGTTTAGTTTATAGTGTAGTTTATACTTTAGTTTATATTTTAGTTTATAGTTTAGTTTAGTTTAGTGTAGTTTAGTTTGGTTTAGTTTTATTTAGTTTAGTTTAAATTAGTTTCGTTTAGGTTAGGTTATGTTAGATTAGGTTAGATTAGGTAAGCTTAATTTAGTTTAGTTTAGTTTAGTTTAGGTTAGTTTAGTTTAGGTTATAGTTTAGTTTACTTTAGTTTATTATTTAATTTAGTGTAGTTTAGTTTATAGTCTCGTTTATAGTATAGTTTTGTTTAGTTTAGTTTTTTTTAGTTTAGCTTAGATTAGTTTAGTTTGTCTTAGGTTAGGTGAGATTAGTTTAATTTAGTTTAGTTTAATTTAGTTTAGTTTAGTTTATAGTTTAGTTTAGTTTAGTTTATAGTTCAATTTATAGTTTAGTTGAGTTTAGTTTATAGTTTAGGTTATCGTTTAGTTTAGTTTAGGTTAGTTTAGGATAGGTTAAGTTAGGTTAGGTTAGTTTAGATTAGTTTATTTTAATTTAGTTTAATTATAGTTTAGTTTATTTTACTTTATAGTTTAATTTAATTTAGTTTAGTTTAGTGTAGTGTAGTTTAGTTTAGGTTAGGTTAGATTAGGTTAATTTAGTTTAGTTTAGGTTAGGTTAGGTAAGTTTAATTTAGTTTAGTTTGGTTTAGTTTAATTTATAGTTTATTTTGTAGTTTTGTTTATAGTTTAGTTTAGTTTATAGTTTAGTTTAGTTTAATTTAGGTTAGGTTAGGTTAGTTTTTTTTAGTTTAGTTTAGGTTAGGTTAGGTTAATTTACTTTAATATAGTTTATTTTAGTTTATTTTAGTTTAGTTTATAGATTAGTTTAGTTTATAGTTTAGTTTACAATTTAGTTTAGTTTAGTTTAGTTTAGTTTGGGATAAGTTAGGTTGGTTTAGTTTAGTTTAGTTTATAGTTTACTTTAGTTTAGTTTACAGTTTAGTTTATCCTTTAGTTTATAGTGTAGTTTATAGTTTAGTTTAATTTAGTGTAGTTTAGTTTGGTTTAGTTTGGTATAGTTTTGTTTACTTTAGGTTAGATGAGATTATGTTAGGTTAGGTTAGCTTACTTTAGTTTAGTTTAGTTTAGTTTAGGTTAGGTTAGGTTAGGTAGGTTTAGTTAACTTTGGTTTAGTTTAGTTTAGTTTAGTTTATAGTTTAGTTTAGAGTTATGTTTAGTTTAGTTTATAGTTTAATTTATAATTTAGTTTAGTTTAGTTTAATTTAATTTAGTTTAGAGTAGGTTAGGTTAGGTTAGTTTAGTTTAGTTTAGATTAGGTTAGGTTAGGTTATGTTAGGGTAGTTAAGTTTAGTTTAGTTGAATTTAGTTTATAGATTAATTTATAGTTTAGTTTAGTTTTCTTTATAGTATAGTTTAGTTAATTTATAGTTTAATTTACTTTAGTTTAGTCTAGTTTAATTTAGTTTACTTTAGTTTATAGTTTTGTTTATAGTTTAGTTTAGCTTAGTTTAGTTTAGGTTAATTTATGTTAGGTTAGTTTAGTTTAGTTTAGTTTAGTTTAGGTTAGGTTGGGTTAGTTTAGTTTAGTTTAGGTTAGGTTAGGTTAAGTTAGGTTAGTTTAGTTTAGTTTAGTTTATTTTAATTTTAGTTTAATTTAGTTTATATTTTAGTTTATAGTTTAGTTTAATTTAGTTTATATTTTAATTTAGTTTTGTTTAGTTTAGTTTAATTTGGGTTAATTTAGTTTAGATTAGGTTAGGTTAGGTTACGTTAGGTTAGTTTAGTTTAGTATAGTATAGTTTAGTTTAAAATATAGTATCTTCAGTTTATATTTTAGTTCATAGTTTAGTTTAGTTTAGTATAGTTTAGTTTAGTTTAGGTTAGGTTAGATTAGTTTAGGTTAATGTAGTTTAGTTTAGTTTAGTTTAGTTGAATTTAATTTGGTTTATTTTAGTTTAGTTTAGTATAGGTTAGGTTACGTTACGTTAGGTTAGTTTAGTTAAGTTTAGTTTAGTTTAGTTTATAGTTTAGTTTAGTTTATAGTTTAATTTATACTTTAGTTTATATTTTAGTTTATAGTTTAGTTTAGTTTAGTGTAGTTTAGTTTGGTTTAGCTTTGTTTAGTTTAGTTTAGTTTAGTTTAGTTTCGTTTAGTTTAGGTTATGTTAGATTAGGTTAGGTGTGGTAAGCTTAGTTTACTTTAGTTTAGTTTAGGTTCGGCTAGTTAAGTTTCGTTTAGTTTAGTTTAGTTAAGATTAGTTTAGTTTATAGTTTAGTTCCGTTTGGTTTATAGCTAACTTTATTGTTTAGTTTAGTTTAGTTTATAGTTTAATTTATAGTTAAGTTTTGTTTATTTTAGTTTAATTTGAATTTGCTTAGTTGAGTTTAGTTTAAATTACTTCATTTTCGGGTAGCTTATGTTCGGTTTGGTTAGGTTAGTTTAGTTTATAGTTTAATTTATAGTTTAGTTTGGTTTATAGTTTAGTTTATAGTTTAGTTTAGTTTAGTTTATAATAGTTTAGTTTAGTTAATGTTAGGTTAGGTTAGGTTTATTTAGTTTAGTTGAGTTTAATTTAGTTTAGTTTTGTTTATAGTTTAATTTATAGTTTAATTTAGTTTAGTTTAGTTGAATTTGGTTTAGTTTAGTTTATAGTTTTGTTTATAGTTTAGTTTGTTTTTTAGTAAATTTAGTTTAGTTTAGGTTAAGTTATGTTACGTTCGTTTTGTTTAATTTAGTTTAGATTAGGTTACGTTAGATTAGGTTAGGGTAGTTAAGTTTAGTTTAGTTCAATTTAGTTTATAGTTTAATTTATAGTTTAGTTTAGTTTACTTTATAGTTTAGTTTAGTTAATTTATAGTTTAATTTACTTTAGTTTAGTCTAGTTTAATTTAGTTTGCTTTAGTTTATAGTTTAATTTAGTTTAGCTTGGTTTAGTTTAGGTTAATTTATGTTGGGTTAGTTTAGTTTAGTTTAGTTTAGGTTAGGTTGGGTTAGTTTAGTTTAGTTTAGGTTGGGTTAGGTTAAGTTAGGTTAGTTGAGTTTTGTATAGTTTAGTTTAGTTTAGTTAGTTTAGGTTAGGTTAGGTTAGGTTAGAGTAGTTTAGGTTAGGTTAGGATATGATAGGTTAGTGCAGTTTAATTTAATTTAGTTTAGTTTAGTTGAATTTAATTTAGTTTAGTTTAGGTTAGGTTATGTTTGTTTAGGTTAGATAAGTTTAGGTTAGTGAAGTTTAGTATAGTTTAGTTTAGTTTGTAGTTTAGTATAGTTTAGTGTAGTTTAGTTTGGTTTAGTAACTGTTAGGTTAGGTTAGTTCAGTTTCGTTTAGGTTAGGTTATGTTAGATTAGGTTAGGTTAGGTTAGGTTAGTTTAGTTTAGTTTATTTTCGGTTAGGTTGGATTAGGTTAGGTTACTTAAGTTTAGTTTAGTTTAGTTTAGTTAAGTATAATTTAGTTTATAGTTTAGTTAAGTTTAGTTTATAGCTTAGTTTATAGCTTAGTTTAGTTCATAGTTTAATTTATATTTAAGTTTAGTTCAGTTTAATTTAGTTTAGGTTACTTTAGTTTAGTTTAGTTTAGGGTAGGTTATGTTAGGTTAGGTTAGGTTAGTATAGTTTATAGTTTAATTTATAGTTTACCTTAGTTTATAGTTTAGTTTATAATAGTTTATTTTAGTTTAGTTTAGGTTAGGTAAGGATAGTTTAGTTTAGTTTAGTTTAAGTTAGGTTAGGCTAGGTTAAGTTATGTTAGGTTAGTTTAGATTAGTTTAGTTTAGTTTAGTTTATAGTTTAGTTTACTTTAGTTTATTATTTAATTTAGTTTAGTTTAGTTTATAGTTTTGTTTATTATTTAGTTTGGTTTAATTTAGTTTAATTTAGTTTACCTTAGATCAGTTTAGTTAGTTTTAGGTTAGGTTAGGTTAGGTTAGGTAACGTTAGTTTAGTTTAGTTTAGTTTAATTTAGTTTAGTTTAGTTTATAGTTTAGTTTAGTTTAGTTTATAGTTCAATTTATTGTTTAGTTTAGTTTATAGTTTAGTTTATCCTTTAGTTTAGTTTAGTTTAGTATAGTTTATTTTAGTTAAGTTAGAGTAGGTTAGTTTAGATTAGTTTAGTTTAGTGCAGTTTAGGTTTGGTTAAGTTAGGTTATTTTGTTTAGTTTAGTTTAGTTTAGTTTAGTTTATAGTTTAGTTTATAGTTTAGTTTAGATTAGTGTAGTTTAGTTTGGTTTAGTTTATTTTATTTTAGTTTAGTTTAGTTTCGTTTAGCTTAGGTTATGTTATATTAGGTTAGCTTAGGTTAGCTTAGTTTACCCTAGTTTAGTTTAGGTTAGGTAAGGTTAGAATAGGTTAGTTAAATTTAGTTTATTTTGTTTAGTTTAGTTAGGTTTAGTTTAGTTTATAGTTTAGTTTAGTTTAGTTTATAGTTTAGTTTAGATTATAATTTAATTTATAGTTTAGTTTAGTTTAGTTAAGTTTAGTTTAATTTAGTTTGGCTTTCTTTAGTTTCGTTTAGATTACTTTAGTTTAGGATATGTTAGGTTAGGTTAGTTTAGTTTAGTTTAGTTTAATTTAGGTTAATTTAGTTTAGTTTAGTTTAGGTTAGGTTAGGTTAGGTTAGTTTAGTTTAGTATAATTGAGTTTAGTTTAAAATAGTGTATCTTTAGTTTATAGTTTAGTTCATAGTTATGTTTAGTTTAGTTTAGTGTAGGTTAGGTTAGAGTAGTTTAGTTTAGTTTAGTTTAGTTTAGGTTAGAATAGGTTAGATCAGTGTAGTTTAATTTAGTTTAGTTTAGTTGAATTTAATTTAGTTTTGTTTAGTTTAGTTTAGGTTAGGTTATTTTAGTTTAGTTTAGTATAGGTTAGGTTAATTGAGGTTATCTTAGTTTAGTTTATAGTTTAGTTTATTTTAGTTTATAGTGTAGTTTATACTTTAGTTTATATTTTAGTTTATAGTTTAGTTTAGTTTAGTGTAGATTAATTTAGTTTAGTTTTGTTTAGTTTAGTTTAAATTAGTTTCGTTTAGGTTATTTTATGTTAGATTAGGTTAGGTTAGGTAAGCTTAGTTTAGTTTAGTTTAGTTTAGGTAAGTATAGGTTAGGTTAGGTTAGGTTAGGTAGGTTAAGTACAGTTTAGTTTAGTTTAGTTTAGTTTCGTTTAGTTTATAG
Organism: Metallyticus violacea; assembly: GCA_030762175.1. NCBI lineage: Eukaryota > Metazoa > Arthropoda > Insecta > Mantodea > Metallyticidae > Metallyticus > Metallyticus violacea. The sequence goes on along the minus strand of CM060835.1, from coordinate 95,779,484 downwards.
TTTAGTTCAGTTTAGTTTATAGCTTAGTTTATAGTTTAGTTTAGTTTATATTTTAGTTTAGTTTATAGTTTAATTTATAGTTAAGTTTAGTTTAGTTTAGTTTAATTTAGTTTAGTTTAGTTTATTTTAGGGTAGCTTATGTTAGGTTAGGTTAGTTTATAGTTTAATTTATAGTTTAGTTTAGTTTATAATTTAGTTTATAGTTTAGTTTAGTTTATAATATTTTAGTTTAGGTTAGGTTAGGTTAGTTAAGTTTAGTTTAGTTTATAGTTTAGTTCAGTTTAGTTTAGAGCTTAGTTTATAGTTTAGTTTAGTTTAGTTTAGTTTAATTGAGTTTAGCTTACTTTAGTTTACAATTTAGTTTACTTTAGTTTATTATTTAATTTAGTTATGTTTAGTTTATAGTTTCGTTTATAGTTTAGTTTGGTTTAGTTTAGTTTAATTTAGTTAAGCTTAGATTAGTTTAGTTTGTTTTAGGTTAGGTTAAGTTAGGTGAGGTTAGTATAATTTAGATGAGTTTAATTTAGTTTAGTATAGTTTATACTTTAGTTTAGTTTACTTTAGTTTATAGTTCAATTTATAGTTTAGTTTAATTTATAGTTTAGTTTATAGTTTAGTTTAGTCTACTTTATAGTTTAATTTAGTTTAGGTTACTTTAATTTAGGTTAGGTTAGTTTAGTTTAGTTTAGGTTAGGTTAGGTTAGGTTAGGTTAATTTAGTTTAGTATAGTTTGGTTTATTTTAGTTTAGTTTATAGTTTAGTTTTCAGTTTTATTTAGTTTAGTTTAGTTTGGTTTTTAGTTTAGTTTAGTTTTGTTTACAGTTTAGTTTATTCTTTAGTTTATAGTTTAGTTTATAGTTTAGTTTAGTTCAGTTTATAATTCATTTTATAAATTAGTTTAGATTATAGTTTAATTTATAGTTTAGTTTTGTATTGTATAATTTAGTTTAGTTTATAGTTTAGTTTTCAGTTTTATTTAGTTTAGTTTAGTTTGGTTTTTAGTTTAGTTTAGTTTTGTTTACAGTTTAGTTTATTCTTTAGTTTATAGTTTAGTTTATAGTTTAGTTTAGTTCAGTTTATAATTCATTTTATAAATTAGTTTAGATTATAGTTTAATTTATAGTTTAGTTTTGTTTTGTATAATTTAGTTTAGCTTTATTTAGTTTCGTTTAGTTTACTTTAGTTTACTGTATGCTTAAGTTAGGTTAGGTTAGGTTAGTTTAATTTAGTTTAGTTTAGGTTAGGTTACCTTATGTTAGGTTAGGTTAGGTTAGGTTAAGTTAAGTTAGGTTAGGTTGGTTTAGAATAATTTAGTTTAGTATAATTTAGTTTACAGTTTAGTTAATTTTAGTTTATAGTTTAGTTTATAGTTTAGTTTGTAGTTTACTTTAGTGTAGTTTAGTTTAGGTTAAGTTATGCTAGGTTCGTTTAGTTTAGTTTAGATTAGGTTAGGTTAGGGTAGTTTAGTTTAGTTTAGTTTAGTTTAGTTGAATTTGGTTTAGTTTAGTTCAGTATAGGTTACATTAGGTTAGGTTACTTTGTTTTAGTTTAGGTTAGGTTATGTTAGATTAGGTTAGGTTAGCTTGGTTTAGTTGAGTTTAGTTAAGTTTAGTATATTTTATACTTTAGTTTAGTTTATTTAGCTAATAGTGTAGTTTAGTATAGTTTATACTTTAGTTTATAGTTTAGTATAGTTTGTTTTGTTTAATTTTGGTTTAGTTTAGTTCAGTATAGGTTACATTAGGTTAGGTTACTTTGTTTTAGTTTAGGGTAGGTTATGTTAGGTTAGGTTAGTTTAGTTCAGTTTAGTTTACGTTAGGTTAGGTTAGGTTAGTTTAGTTTAGTTGAGTTTAATTTAGTTTAGTTTAGTTTATAGTTTATTATAGTTTAGTTTATAGTTTAATTTATAATTTAGTTTACTTTAGGTTAGATTAGGTTATGTTAAGTAAGGTTAGGTTATGTTAGGTTAGTTTAGTTTAGTTTAGTTTAGTTTATGTTAGGTTAGGTTAGTTTAGTTTTGTTTAGTTTTGTTTATAGTTTAGTTTAGTTTAGTTTATAGTTTAGTTTATAGTTTAGTTTAATTTAGTTTAGTTTAGTTTAGTTTAATTTAGGTCAATTTAGTTTACTTAATTTAGTTTAGATTAGGTTATGTTAGGTTAGTTTAGTTTAGTATAGTTAAGTTTAGTATAAAATATATTATCTTTAGTCTATAGTATAGTTCATAGTTTTGTTTAGTTTAGTTTAGTTTAGTTTAGGTTAGGTTAGAGCAGTTTAGTTAGTTTAGTTTAGTTTAGGTTAGATTAAGTTAGGTTAGTGTAGTTTAGTTTAGTTTAGTTTAGTTGAATTTAATTTAGTTTATTTAGTTTAGCTTAGTATAGGTTAGGTTATGTTAGGTTAGGTTAGTTTAGTTTAGTTTATGTTGGGTTATGTTAGATTAGATTAGGTTATAATTGTTTGGTTTAGTTTAGTTTATACTTTAGTTTAGTTTAGTTTAGTTTATAGTTTAGTTTAGTTTAGTTTCATTTAGTTTAGCTAAGTTTAGTTAAGTTTAGTTGGTTTAGTTTATTTTTGGGTAGGTTATGTTAGGTTAGGTTAGGTTAGTTTAGTTTTGTTTTTGGTTTAGTTTAGTTTAGTTTAGTTTAATTTAGGTTAATTTAGTTTAGTTTAGTTTAGGTTAGATTAAGTTAGGTTAGGTTAGTTTAGTTTAGTATAGTTTAGTTTATTTTAAAATATAGTATCTTTAGTTTATAGTTTAGTTCATAATTTTCTTTAGATTAGTTTAGTTTTGGTTAGGTTAGAGTACTTTAGTTTAGTTTAGTTTAGTTTAGTTTAGGTTAGATTAGGTTAGGTTAGTGTAGTTTAGTTTAATTTAATTTACTTAAATTTAATTTAGTTTAGTTTAGTTTAGTTTAGGTTAGGTTAGCTTTGTTTAGGTTAGATTAGGTTAGGTTAGTGTAGTTTAGTTTAGTTTAGTTTATAGTTTAGTTTAGTTTAGTGTAGTTTAGTTTGGTTAAGTTTTGTTTAGTTTAGTTTAGTTCAGTATCGTTTACGTTAGGTTACGTTAGATTATGTTAGGTTACGTTAGCTTAGTTTAGTTTAGTTTAGTTTCGGGTAGGTAAGGTTAGGTTAGGTTAGTTAAGTTTAGTTTAGTTTATAGTTTAGTTCAGTTTAGTTTATAGCTTAGTTTATAGCTTAGTTTAGTTCATAGTTTAATTTATATTTAACTTTTGTTTAGTTTAATTTAGTTTAGGTGAGTTTCGTTTAGTTTAGTTTATTTTAGGGTAGCTTACGTTAGGTTAGATTAGGTTAGTATAGTTTATAGTTTAATTTATAGTTTAATTTAGTTTATAGTTTAGTTTAGTTTAGTTTATAATAGTTTAGTTTAGTTTAGTTTAGGTTAGGATAGATGAGTTTAGTTTAGTTTAGGTTAGGTTAGGCTCGGTTAAATTATGTTAGGTTAGTTTATATTAGTTTAGTATAGTTTAGTTTATAGTTTAGTTTACTTTAGTTTATTATTTAATTTAGTTTAGTTTAGTTTATAGTTTAGTTTATAGTTTAGTTTGATTTAGTTTAGTTTAATTTAGTTTATCTTAGATAAGTTTAGTTTAGTTAAGTTTATAGTTCAAATTATAGTTTAGTTTAGTTAGGTTACGTTAGATTATGTTAGGTTACGTTAGCTTAGTTTAGTTTAGTTTAGTTTATAGTTTAGTTTAGTTTAGTTTATAGTTTAGTTTATAGTTTAGTTTATAGTTTAGTTTAGATTAGTGTAGTTTAGTTTGGTTTAATTTATTTTAGTTTAGTTTAGTTTAGTTTCGTTTAGCTTAGGTTATGTTATATTAGGTTAGCTTAGGTTAGCTTAGTTTACCCTGGTTTAGTTTAGGTTAGGTAAGGTTAGAATTGGTTAGTTAAGTTTAGTTTAGTTTAGTTTAGTTTAGTTTATAGTGTAGTTTAGATTATAGTTTAATTTATAGTTTAGTTTAGTTTAGTTTAATTTAGTTTAACTTTCTTTACTTTCCTTTAGTTTACTATAATTTAGGATATGTTAGGTTAGGTTAGGTTAGGTTAGGTTTGTTTAGTTTAGTTTAGGTTAGGTTAGGTTAGGTTACGTTAGGTTAGGTTAGGTTAGGTTAAGTTAGGTTAGTTTAGAATAGTTTAGTTTAGTATAATTTAGTTTATAGTTTAGTTTAGTTTAGTTTATAGTTTAATTTACTTCAGTTTAGTTTAATTTACATTAGTTTAGTTTAATTTAGTTTATATTAGTTTACGTTAGGTGAAGTTAGGTAAGTTTAATTTAGTTTAGTTTAGTTTAGTTAAGTTTAGTTTATAGTTTAGTTTATAGTTTGGTTTGCAGTTTAGTTTAGTTTAGTTAAGGTTATGTTATGTTAGGTTCGTTTAGTTTAATTTAGTTTAGATTAGGTTAGGTTATATTAGGTTAGGTTAGGGTAGTTTAGTTTAGTTTAGCTGAATTTAGTTTAGTTTAGTTCAGTTTAGGTTACGTTAGGTTAGGTTAGTTTAGTTTAGGTTAGGTTAGGTTAGGTTAGGTTAATTTAGTTTAGTTAAGTTTATTTTAGTTTAGTCTAGTTCATAGTTCAGTTTAGATTAGTTTTGTTTAATTTAGTTTAGTTTATAGTTTAGTTCAGTTTAGGTTAGTTTAGTTGAGTTTAGTTTAGTTTAGTTTAGGTTAGGTTAGGTTAGGTTAGTTTAGTTTAGTTTGGGTTGGGTTATGTTAGATTAGGTTAGGTTAGGTTATTTTGGTTTAGTTTGGTCTAGTTAAATTTAGTTTAGTTATACTTTAGTTTAGTTTAGTTTAGTTTAGTTTATTTTAGTTTATTTTGGGTAGGTTATGCTTAGTTAGGTTAGGTTAGTTTAGTTTAGTTTAGGATAGGTTAGGTAAGGTTAGGTTAGTTTAGTTTAGTTGAGTTTAGTTTAGTTTAGGTTAGCTTAAGTAAGGTTAGGTTAGGTTAGGTTAGTATAGTTTAGTCTAGTTCATGTTAGGTTAGGTTAGTTTAGTTTAGTGTAGTTTTGTTTATAGTTTAGTTTAGTTTAGTTTATAGTTTAGTTTACAGTTTAGTTTATAGTTTAGTTTACAGTTTAGTTTATTTTATTATATAGTTTAATTTAGTTTAGTTTAGTTTATTTAGGATTAGTTTAATTTATGTTAATTTAGTTTAGTTTAGTTTAGGTTAGGTTAGGTTAGGTTAGGTTAAGTTAGTTCAGTTTTGTACAGTTTAGTTTAGTTTAGGTTAGGTTAGAGTAGTTTAGTTTAGTTTAATGTAGGTTAGATTAGGTTAGGTTAGTGTAGTTTAGTTTAGTTTAGTTTAGTTGAATTTAGTTTAGTTTAGTTTAGTTTAGGGTAGGTTAGGTTGGTTTAGTTTAGTATATGTTAGGTTCAGTTAGTTTAGGTTAGTTTAGTTTAGTTTATAGTTTAGTTTAGTTTAGTTTATTGTTTAGTTTATATTTTAGTTTATATTTTAGTTTATAGTTTAGTTTAGTTTAGCGCAGTTTATTTTGGTTTAGTTTTGTTTAGTTGAGTTTTGTTTAGTTTCGTTTAGGTTAGGTTATGTTAGATTAGGTTAGGTTAGGTAAGATAAGCTTAGTTTAGTTTATTTAGGTTAGGTTAGGTTAGGTTAGTTAAGATTAGTTTAGTTTGGTTTAGTTATGTTTAGTTTAGTTTATAATTTAGTTCAGTTTAGTTTATAGCTTAGTTGATAGTTTAGTTTAGTTTACAGTTTAGTTCATCGTTTGGTTTGTAGTTTAGTTTATAGTTTAGTTTAGTGCAGTTTATTTTGGTTAGTTTAGTATAGTTTCGTTTACGTTCGGTTATGTTATATTAGATTAGGTTGGGTTAGCTTATGTTAGTTTAGTTTAGTTTAGGTTAAGATATGTTAGGTTCGTTTAGTTTCATTTAGTTTAGATTAGGTTAGGTTAGGTTAGGGTAGTTTAGTTTAGCATAGTTGAATTTAGTTTAGTTTAGTTCATGTTAGGTTACGTTAGGTTACTTTAGTTTAGTTTAGGTTAGGTTAGGTTAGGTTAGTTTAGTTTAATTAAGTTTATTTTAGTTTAGTTTAGTATATAGTTCAGTTTAATTTAGTTTTGTTTCATTTAGTTTAGTTTATAGTTTAGTTCAGTTTAGGTTAGTTTAGTTGAGTTTAGTTTAGTTTACTTTAGTTTAGGTTAGGTTAGTTTAGTTCAGTTGAGTTTAGTTTAGTTTTGGAAAGGTTAAGTAAGGTTAGGTTAGGTTAGGTTAGGTTAGTTTAGTTTAGTCTAGTTTATGTTAGGTTAGGTTAGTTTAATTTAGTTTAGTTTTGTTTAATTTAGGTTAATTTAGTTTAGTTTAGTTTAGTTTAGTTTAATTTAGGTTAATTTAGTTTAGTTTAGTTTAGTTTAGGTTAAGTTAGTTTAGGTTACGTTAGTTTAGGTTAGGTTAAATTAGTTCAGTTTAGTATAGTTTAGTTTAGTTTAAAATATAGTATCTTTAGTTTATAGTTTAGTTCATAGCTTTGTTTAGTTTAGTTTAGTTAGGTTAGAGTAGTTTAGTTAATTTAGTTTAGGTTAGATTAGGTTAGGTTAGTGTTGTTTAGTTTAGTTTAGTTTAGTTGAATTTAGTTTAGTTTAGTTAGTTTAGGGTAGGTTAGGTTGGTTTAGTTTAGTATAGTTTAGGTTCAGTTAGGTTAGGTTAGTTTAATTTAGTTTAGTTTATAGTTTAGTTTAGTTTATAGTTTAGTTTAGTTTATAGTTTAGTTTAATTTATAGTTTAGTTCATAGCTTTGTTTAGTTTAGTTTAGTTAGGTTAGAGTAGTTTAGTTTAGTTTAGTTTAGTTGAATTTAGTTTAGTTTAGTTTAGTTTAGGGTAGGTTAGGTTGGTTTAGTTTAGTATAGTTTAATTTCAGTTAGGTTAGGTTAGTTTAGTTTAGTTTAGTTTATAGTTTGGTTTAGTTTATTTTAGTTTAGTTTAGTTTAGTTTCCTTTAGCTTAGGTTATGTTACGTTAGGTTAGCTTAGGTTAGCTTACTTTACTCTAGTTTAGTTTAGGTTAGGTTAGGTTAGAATAGGTTAGTTAAGTTTAGTTTAGTTTAGTTTAGTTTAGTTAGGTTTAGTTTAGTTTATAGTTTAGTTTAGTTTAGTTTAATTTAGTTTAGCTTTCTTTTTTCGGTTAGAGTACTTTAGTTAAGGGTATGTTATGTTAGGTTAGCTTGGTTAGTTTAGTTTAGTTTACGTTAGGTTAGGCTACCTTAGGTTAGGTTAGGTTGGGTTAGGTTAAGTTAGGTTAGTTTAGAATAATTTAGTTTAGTGTAATTTAGTTTATAGTTTAGTTTAGTGTAGTTTATAGTTTAATTTAGTTTAGTTTAGTTTAATTTAGTTTAGTTTATTTTAGTTTAAGTTAGGTTAGGTTAGGTAAGTTTAATTTAGTTTAGTTTAGTTTAGTTAAGTTTATTTTATAGTTTAGTTTATAGTTTAGTTTGTAGATTTATTTTAGTTTAGTTTAGTTTAGGTTAAGTTATGTTAGGTTCGTTTAGTTTAATTTAGTTTAGATTAGGTTAGGTTAGGTTAGGTTAGGGTAGTTCAGTTTAGTTTAGTTGAATTTAGTTTAGTTTAGTTCAGTTTAGGTTAGTTTAGTTTAGGTTAGGTTAGGTTAGTTTAGTTTAGTTAAGTTTAGTTTATAGTTCAGTTTAGTTTAGTTTTGTTTAATTTAGTTTAGTTTATAGTTTAGTTGAGTTTAGGTTAGTTTAGTTGAGTTTAGTTTAGTTTAGTTTAGTTTAGGTTAGGTTAGGTATTTTAGTATACTTTAGGTTGGGTTATGTTATATTAGGTTAGGTTAGGTTAGTTTGGTTTAGTTTAGTCTAGTTAAGTTTATTTTAGTTATACTTTAGTATAGTTTAGTTTAGTTTAGTTTATAGTTTAATTTGAAGTTTAGTTTAGTTAATTTAATTTAATTTAGTTTAGCTAAGTTTACTTCAGTTTAGTTTAGTTTTGGGTAGGTTATGTTAGGTTAGCTTAGGTTAGTTTAGATTTGTTTAGGTTAGGTTAGGTTAGGTTAGGATAGTTTAGTTTAGTTTAGTTTAGTTTTGCTTAGGTTAAGTAAGGTTTGGTTAGGTTAGGTTAGGTTAGGTTAGTTTACTTTGCTTTAGTTTATGTTAGGTTAGGTTAGTTTAGTTTAGTTTAGTTTTGTTTATAGTTTAGTTTAGTTTAGTTTAGTTTAGTTTATAGTTTAGTTTATAGTTTAGTTTAGTTTAATATATAGTTTAATTTAGTTTAGTTTAGTTTAGTTTAATTTAGATTAATTTTTTTTAGTTTAGTTTAGTTTAGGTTAGGTTAGGTTAGGTTAGTTTAGTTTAGTATAGTTTAGTTTAGTTTAAAATATAGTATCTTTAGTTTATAGTTTAGTTCATAGTTTTTTTAGTTTAGTTTAGTTTAGTTTAGGTTAGGTTAGAGTAGTTTAGTTTAGTTTAGTTTAGTTTAATTTAGATTAGGTTAGGTTAGGTTAGTGTAGTTTAGTTTAGTTTAGTTGAATTTAATTTAGTTTAGCATAGTTTAGTTTAGGTTCGGTTAGGTTAGATAATTTAGTATAGCTTAGGTTAAGTTAGGTTAGGTTAGTTTAGTTTAGGTTAGGTTAGGTTAATTTAGTTTAGTATAGTTTGGTTTATTTTAGTTTAGTTTGTAGTTTAGTTTAGTTTGGTTTATAGTTTAGTTTACAGTTTTGTTTAGTTTAGTTTAGTTTGGGTTAGGTTAGGTTACGTTAGTTTAGTTGTGTTTATAGTTTAGTTTAGTTTAGTTTACAGTTTAGTTTATCCTTTATTTTATAGTTTAGTTTATAGTTTAGTTTAATTTACTTTAGTTTAGTTTGGTTTAGTTTAGTTTTGTTTAGTTTCGTTTAGGTTAGGTTAGTTAGATTAGGTTAGGTTAGATTACCTTAGTTTAGGTTAGGTTAGGTTAGGTTAGGTTAGTTTTTTTTATTTGAGTTTAATTTAGTTTAGTTTAGTTTATAGTTTAGTTTGGTTTAGTTTAGTTTATAGTTTAATTTATACTTTAGTTTAGTTTAGTTTATAACTTAGTTTACAGTTTAGTTTAGTTTAGTTTAGTATAGTATAGTTTCGTTTAGTTTAGTTTAGTTTAGTTTAGGTTAGAATAGGTTAGGTTAGTTAAGTTTAGTTTAGTTTAGGTTAGGTTAGGTTAGGTTAAATTAGGTTAGATTAATTTAAATTAGTTTAGTTTATTTCAGTTTATAGTTTAGTTTACTTTAGTTTATAGTTTAATTTAGTTTACTTTAGGTTATATTAATTTGGTTTAGTTTAGTTTAGTTTAGTTTAGATTAGATTAGGTTAGGTTAGTTTAGTTTAGTATAGGTTAGGTTAGGTAAGTTTAATTCAGTTTAATTTAGTTTAGTTTATAGTTTAATTTATGGATTTGTTTATAGTTAATTAAGTCTAGTTTAGTTTAATTTAGTTTATAGTTTAATTTATAGTTTGGTTTATAGTTAATTAAGTCTAGTTTAGTTTAGTTTAGTTTAGTTTAGGTTCAATTATGTTAGGTTAGTTTAGTTTAGTTTAGTTTAAGTTAGGTTAGGTTGGGTTAGGTTAGTGTAGTTTAATTTAGTTTATTTGAATTTAGTTTAGTTTAGTTTAGTTTAGGTTACGTTAGGTTAGTTTAGCTTAGTTTAGTTTAGTTTAGTTTAGGTGAGGTTAGGTTAGGTTAGTTTAGTTCTGGTTAGTTTATTTTAGTTTATAGTTTAGTTTAGTTTAGTTTATAGTTTAGTTTATAGTTTAGTTTAGTGTAGTTTAGTTTTGTTTAGGTTAGGTTAGGTTAGGTTAGTTTAGTTTAGTTTAGGTTAGGTTATGTTAGATTAGGTTAGGTTAGGTTAGTTTCTTTTACTTTAGTCAAGTTAAGTGTAGTTAAGTTTATACTTTAGTTTAGTTTAGTTTATTTCATAGTTTAGTTTAGTTTTGTTTATAGTTTTGTTTTCAGTTTAGTATAGTTTAGTTTAATTAAATTTAGTTTAGGTTAAGTAAGATTAGGTTAGGTTAGATTAGTTTAGTTTATGTTAGGTTAGGTTAGCTTAGTTTAGTTTAGTTTTGTTTATAGTTTAGATTAGTTAGGTTTAATTTAGTTTATAGTTTAGTTTAGTTTAGTTTATAATTCAGTTTATAGTTTAGTTTAGATTATAGTTTACTTTATACTTTAGTTTAGTTTAGTTTTTTGTAATTTAGTTTAGCTTTCTTTAGTTTCGTTAAGTTTACTTTAGTTTAGGGTATGTTTAAGTTAGGTTAGGTTAGGTTAGTTTAGTTTAGGTTAGGTTAGGTTAGGTTACCTTATGTTAGGTTAGGTTAGGTTAGGTTAAGTTAAGTTAAGTTAGGTTAGTTTAGAATAATTAATTTAGTATAATTTAGTTTATAGTTTAGTTTAATTTAGTTTATAGTTTAATTTAGTTTAGTTTAGTTTATTTTAGTTTAGTTTAGTTTAGGTTAGGTTAGGTAAGTTTAATTTAGTTTAGTTTAGTTTAGTTAAGTTTACTTTATAGTTTAGTTTATAGTTTAGTTTGTAGTTTAGTTTAGGTTAAGTTATGTTAGGTTCGTTTAGTTTAGTTTAGATTAGGTTAGGTTAGGTTAGGTTAGGGTAGTTTACTTTAGTTTAGTTGAATTTAGTTTAGTTTAGTTCAGTTTATGTTAGATTAGGTTAGGTAACTTTATTTTAGTTTAGGTTAGGTTATGTTAGATTAGGTTAGGTTAGGTTAGTTTGGTTTAGTTTAGTTTAGTTAAGTTTAGAATATTTTATACTTTAGTTTAGTTTGGTTTAGTTAATAGTGGAGTTAAGTTTAGTTTATACTTTAGTTTATAGTTTAGTATAGTTTAGTTTAGTTTAATTTTGGTTTAGTTTAGTGTAGGTTAAAATAGGTTAGGTTAGTTTAGTTCAGTTTAATTTAGATTAGGTTAGGTTAGTTTAGTTTAGTTGAGTTTAATTTAGTTTAGTTTAGTTTATATAATATTTTAGTTTAGTTTATAGTTTAATTTATATTTTAGTTTACTTTAGGTTAGATTAGGTTAGGTTAAGTAAGGTTAGGTTAGGTTAGTTTAGTTTAGTTTAGTTTATGTTAGGTTAGGTTAGTTTAGTTTATTTTAGTTCTGTTTATAGTTTAGTTTAGTTTATAGTTTAGTTTAATTTAGTTTATAGTTTAATATAGGTTAATTTAGTTTAGTTTAGTTTAGTTTGGGTTAGGTTAGGTTAGGTTAGGTTAGGTTAGGTTAGTTTAGTTTAGTATAGTTAAGTTTAGTTTAAAATATAGTATCTTTAGTCTATAGTATAGTTCATAGTTTTGTTTAGTTTAGTTTAGTTTAGTTTAGGTTAGGTTAGAGTAGTTTAGTTAGTTTAGTTTAGTTTAGGTTAGATTAAGTTAGGTTAGTGTAGTTTAGTTTAGTTTAGTTCAATTTAATTTAGTTTAATTTAGTTTAGTTTAGTATAGGTTAGGTTAAGTTTGGTTAGGTTAGTTTACTTTAGTTTCGTTTAGTTTAGTTTATAGTTTAGTTTTACTTTAGTTTATTTTTTGGTTTAAGTTTAGTTTAGTTTAGTGTAGTTTAGTTTGGTTAAGTTTTGTTGAGTTTAGTTCAGTTTATTTTCGTTTAGGTTAGGTTATGTTACATTAGGTTAGGATAGGTAAGCTTACTTTAGTTTAGTTTAGTTTATGTTAGGTTAGGTTAGTTAAGTTTAGTTTAGTTTAGTTTAGTTAAGTTTAGTTTTGTTTATAGTTTAGTTCAGTTTAGTTTATAGCTTAGTTTATAGTTTAGTTTACTTTAGTTTATAGTTTAATTTATATTTAAGTTTAGTTTAGTTTAGTTTAATTTAGTTTAGCTAAGTTTAGTTTAGTTTAAATTAGTTTATTTTAGGGTAGTTTATATTCGGTTTGGTTAGGTTAGTTTAGTTTATAGTTTAATTTATAGTTTAGTTTGGTTTATAGTTTAGTTTATAGTTTAGTTTAGTTTGGTTTATAATAGTTTAGTTTAGTTTAGTTCAGTTTAGTTTAGTTTAGTTTAGTTTATAGTTTAGTTCAGTTTAGTTTATGGCTTAGTTTATAGATTAGTTTAGTTTATAGTTTAATTTATAGTTAAGTTTAGTTTAGTTTCGTTTAATTCAGTTTAGTATAGTTTATTTTATAGTAGCTTATGTTAGGTTAGGTTAGAAGTGTTTATAGTTTAATTTATAGTTTAGTTTAGTTTATAGTTTAGTTTAGTTTATAATAGTTTAGTTTACATTAGGTTAGTTTAGGTTAGTTCATTTTTTTTTGGTTTAGGTTAGGTTTGGCTAGGTTAAGTTAATTTAGGTTAGTTCAGAGTACTTTAGTTTAGTATAGTTAATAGTGTAGTTTACTTTAGTTTATTATGTAATTTAGTGTATTTTAGTTTATAGTTTCGTTTATAGTTTAGTTTAGTTTAGTTTAGCTTTTTTGTTTAGCTTAGATTTGTTTAGTTTGTCTTAGGTTAGGTTAGGTTAGGTGAGATTAGTTTAATTTGGTTGAGATTAATTTAGTTTATAGTTTAATTTAGTTTAGTTTATAGTTCAATTTATAGTTTAGTGTAGTTTTAGTTTATAGTTTAGGTTATCGTTTAGTTTAGTTTCTATTAGTTTAGTTTAGGTCAGTTTAGGTTAGGTTAAGTTAGGTTAGGTTAGTTTAGATTAGTTTAGTTTAATTTAGTTTAATTTATAGTTTAGTTTATTTTAGTTTAGAGTTTAATTTAGTTTTGTTTAGTTTAGTTTAGTTTAGTTTAGGTTAGGTTAGGTTAATTTAGTTTAGTTTAGGTTCTGTTAGGTAAGTTTAATTTAGTTTAGTTTGGTTTAGTTTAATTTATAGTTTATTTTATAGTTTTGTTTATAGTTTGGTTTAGTTTATAGTTTCATTTAGTTTAGTTTAGTTTAGTTTAGTTTAATTTAGGTTAGGTTAGTTTAGTTTAGTTTAGTTTAGTTTAGGTTAGGTTAGGTTAGGTTAATTTACTTTAGTATAGTTTACTTTAGTTTATTTTAGTTTAGTTTCTGGTTTAGTTTAGTTTATAGTTTTGTTTACAGTTTAGTTTAGTTTAGTTTAATTTAGTTTATTTTGGGTTAGGTTAGGTTAGGTTAGTTTAGTTTAGTTTAGTTTAGTTTAGTTTATAGTTTAGTTTAGTTTAGTTTACAGTTTAGTTTATCCTTTAGTTTATAGTGTAGTTTATAGTTTAGTTTAATTTAGTGTAGTTAAGTTTGGTTTAGTTTAGTATAGTTTTAATTACTTTAGGTTAGGTTAGATTATGTTAGGTTTGGATAGCTTACATTAGTTTAGTTTATTTTAGGTTAGGTTAGGTTAGTTTAGTTTAGTATGGTTTAGTTTAGTTTAGTTTAGTTTATAGTTTAGTTTATTTTATTTTATAGTTTAGTTTATAGTTTTGTTTAGTTTAGTTTAGTTTAGTTTAGTTAGTTTAGGTTAGGTTAGGTTAGGTTAGGTTAGAGTAGTTTAGTTTAGGTTAGGTGATGATAGGTTAGTGCAGTTTAATTTAAAATAGTTTAGTTTAGTTGAATTTAATTTAGTTTAGTTAGGTTAGTTTAGATAAATTAGGTTAGTTTAGTTAGTTAGTTTTAGGTTAGGTTGGGTTAGTTTAGTTTAGTATAGGTTAGGTTAGGTTAGGTAAGTTTAATTCAGTTTAGTTTGGTTTAGTTTATAGTTTAATTTATAGGTTTGTTTATAGTTAATTTAGGTTAGGTTAGTTTAGGTTAGGTTAAATTATGTTAGGTTAGCTAATTTTAGTTTAGGTTAGGTTAGGTTGGGTTAGGTTAGTGTAGTTTAACTTAATTTAGTTGTATTGAGTTTAGTTAAGTTTAGTTTAGGTTACGTTAGGTTAGTTTAGTTTAGTTTAGTTTAGTTTAGGTGAGGTTAGGTTAGTTTAGTTCTGTTAATTTATTTTAGTTTATACATTAGTTTATTTCAGTTTATAGTTTAGTTAATAGTTTAGTTTAATTTAGTGTAGTTTAATTTTGTTTAAGTTAGGTTAGGTTATGTTAGTTTAGTTTAGTTTAGTTTATGTTAGGTTAGGTTAATTTAGTTTAGTTTAGTTTTGTTTATAGTTTAGATTAATTTATTTTATAATTTAGTTTATAGTTTAGTTTAGTTTAGTTTGTAGTTTAATTTAGTTTAGTTTAGTTTACTTTAGGTTAGGTTAGGTTAGGTTAGTTTAGTTTAGTATAGTTTAAATTAGTTTAAAATATAGTGTCTTTAGTTTATAGTTTAGTTCATAGATTTGTTTAGTTTATTTTAGTTTAGTTCATATTAGGTTAGAGTAGTTTAGTTTAGTTTAGGTTAGTTTAGGTTAGAATAGGTTAGGTTAGTGTAGTTTAGTTTAGTTTAGTTGAATTTAATTTAGTTTTGTTTAGTTTAGTTTAGGTTAGGTTAGGGTAGTTTAGTTTATAGTTTAATTTAGTTTAGTTTAGTTTATAGTGTAGTTTATACTTTAGATTATATTTTAGTTTATAATTTAGTTTAGTTTAGTTTTGTTTAGTTTTGTTTAGTTTAGTTTAAATTAGTTTCGTTTAGGTTAGGTTATGTTACATTAGGTTAGGTTAGGTAAGCTTAGTTTAGTTTAGTTTAGTAAGGTTAGGTTAGGTTAGGTTAGGTTAGGTTAGTGTTGTTTAGTTTAGTTTAGCTAAATTTTGTTTAGTTTAGTTTAGTTTAGGATAAGTTAGGTTAGTTTAGTTTAGTTTAGTTTAGTGTATGTTAGGTTGGGTTAGGTTAGTTTAATTTAGTTTAGTTTGTTTTATTTTATAGTTTAGTTTATTTTAGTTTATAATTTATTTTATAGTTTAGTATACATTAGTTTATAGATTAGTTTATAGTTTAGTTAATATTTTGGTTTAGTTTAGTTTAAGTTAGGTTAGGGAAGGTTAGGTTAGTTTGGGTTAGTTTATTTCAGTTTAGTTTATGTAAGGTTAGGTTAGTTTGGTATAGTTAAGTTTAGTTTAGTTTAGTTTATAGTTTAGTTTAGTTTATAGTTCAGTTTATACTTTAGTTTAGTTTAGTTTTGTTTAGGTTAGGTTGGGTTAGTTTAGTTTAGTTAAGGTTAAGTTAGGTTAAGTTAGGTTAGTTTAGTTTAGTATAGTTTAGTTTACTTTAGTTTAGTTTATAGTTTAGTTTATTTTATTTTATAGTTTAGTTTATAGCTTTGTTTAGTTTAGTTTAGTTTAGTTTAGTTAGTTTAGGTTAGGTTAGGTTAGGTTAGGTTAGAGTAGTTTAGTTTAGGTTAAATTGTGATAGGTTAGTGCAGTTGAAATTAATTTAGTTTAGTTTAGTTGAATTTAATTTATTTTAGTCAGGTCAGTTTAGGTAAGTTAGGTTAGTTTAGTTTAGTATAGGTTAGGTTAGGTTAGGTAAGTTTAATTCAGTATAGTTTAGTTTAGTTTATAGTTTAATTTATAGTTTTGTTTATAGTTAATTTAGTTTTGTTTACTTTAGTTTAGGTTAAATTATGTTAGGTTAGTTTAGTTTAGTTTAGGTTAGGTTAAGTTGGGTTAAGTTAGTGTAGTTTCATTTAGTTTGGTTTATTTTAGTTTAGTTTAATATGTGGTTCCGTTTAGTTTAGTTTTGTTTAATTTAGTTTAGTTTATAGTTTAGTTGAGTTTTGGTTAGGTTAGTTTGGTTTAGTTTAGTCTAGTTAAGTTTAGTTTAGTTTATACTTTAGTTTAGTTTAGTTTATTTTATAGTTTAGTTTAGTTTTGTTTATAGTTTAGTTTGCAGTTTAGTATCGTTTAGTTTAATTTAATTTAGTTTAGGTTAAGTAACGTTATGTTCGGTTAGGTTAGTTGAGTTTCGTTTATGTTAGGTTAGGTTAGTTTAGATTAGCTTAGGTTATTTTATAGTTTAGTTTAGTTAGGTTTTGTTTAGTTTATAGTTTACTTTAGTTTAGGGTATATTTAAGTTAGGTTTGGTTAGGTTAGTTTAGTTTAGTTTAGGTTAGGTTGTGTTACCTTGCATTAGGTTAGGTTAGGTTAGGTTAAGTTAAGTTAGGTTAGCTTAGTTTAGAATAATTTAGTTTAATATAATTTAGTTTATAGTTTAGTTTAGTTTAGTTTATAGTTTAATTTAGTTTAGTTTAGTTTAATTTAGTTTAGTTTAGTTTAGTTTAGGTTAGTTTAGGTAAGTTTAATTTAGTATCGTTTAGTTTAGATAAGTTTAGTTTTAGTTTAGTTTATAGTTTAGTTTGTAGTTTAGTTTAGTTTAGTTTAGTTTAGGTTAAGTTATGTTAGGTTCGTTTAGTTTAGTTTAGATTAGGTTAGGTTAGGTTCGGTTAGGGTAGTTTAGTTTAGTTTAGTTGAATTTAGTTTAGTTTAGTTCAGTTTAGGTTAGATTAGTTTAGGTTACTTTATTTTAGTTTAGGTTAGGTTATGTTAGATTAGGTTAGGTTAGGTTAGTTTGGTTTAGTTAAGTTTAGTTAAGTTTAGTATATTTTATACTTTAGTTTAGTTTAGTTTAGTTAATAGTTTAGTTTAGTTTAGTTTATACTTTAGTTTATAGTTTAGTATAGTTTAGTTTAGTTTAATTTTGGTTTATTTTAGGGTAGGTTATGTTAGGTTAGGTTAGTTTAGTTCAGTTTAATTTAGGTTAGCTTAAGTTAGGTTAGTTTAGTTTAGTTGAGTTTAATTTAGTTTAGTTTAGTTTATAGTTTATTTTAGTTTAGTTTATAGTTTAATTTATAGTTTAGTTTACTTTAGGTTAGATTAGGTTGGGTTAAGTAAGGTTAGGTTAGGTTAGGTTAGTTTAGTTTAGTTTAGTTTTGTTTATAATTTAGTTTAGTTTATAGTTTAGTTTAGAATTTAGTTTAATTTAGTTTATAGTTTAAGTTAGTTTAGTTTAGTTTAGTTTAGTTTATAGTTTAGTTTAGTTTAGTTTACAGTTTAGTTTATCCTTTAGTTTATAGTGTAGTTTATAGTTTAGTTTAATTTAGTGTTGTTTAGTTTGGTTTAGTTTAGTATAGTTTTGTTTACTTTAGGTTAGGTTAGATCATGTTAGGTTTGAATAGCTTTCTTTAGTTTAGTTTAGTTTAGGTTAGGTTAGGTTAGTTTAGTTTAGTTAGCTTTGGTTTAGTTTAGTTTATTTTATAGTTTAGTTTATAGTTTAGTTTAGTTAAGTTTATAGTTTAATTTATAATTTAGTTTATTTTAGTTTAGTTTAATTTAGTTTAGAGTAGGTTAGGTTAGGTTAGGTTAGTTTAGTTTAGTTTAGGTTAGGTTAGGTTAGGTTAATTTAGTTTAGTTGAGTTTAATTTAGTTTAGTTTAGTTTAGTTAATAGTTTAATTCATAGTTTAGTTTAGTTTTTTTATAGCTTAGTTTAATTAATTATAGTTTAATTTAGTTTAGTTTAGTTTAATTTAGTTTAGTTTAAATTGTAGTTTAGTTTAGTTTAGTTTAGTTTAGGTTAAGATATGTTAGGTTCGTTGAGTTTAATTTAGTTTAGATTAGGTTAGGTTACATTACGTTAGGGTAGTTAATTTTAGTTTAGTTGAATTTAGGTTATAGTTTGATTTATAGTTTAGTTTAGTTTACTTTATAGTTTAGTTTAGTTAATTTATAGTTTATTTAACTTTAGTTTAGTTTAGTTTAATATTGTTTACTTTAGTTTATAGTATTGTTTATACGTTAGTTTAGTTTAGTTTAATTTAGGTTATGTTAGGTTAGTTTAGTTTAGTTTAGTTTAGTGTATGTTAGGTTAGGTTAGGTTAGTTTAGTTTAGTTTATTTTAGTATATAATTTATATTAGTTTAGTTTATAATTTATTTTATAATTTAGTACACTTTAATTTATAGATTAGTTTATAGTTTAGTTAAAATTTTAGTTTAGTTTAGTTTAGGTTAGGTTAGGGAAGGTTAGGTTAAGTTAGGTTAGTTTAGTTTAATTTAGTTTATGTAAGGTTAGATTAGGTTAGTTTAGTATAGTTTAGTTTACTTTTGTTTACACTTTAGTTTAGTTTAGTTTATAGTTCAGTTTATAGTTTAGTTTAGTTAAGTTAGGTTGGGTTAGTTTAGTTTAGTTTAGGTTAGGTTAGGTTAGGTTAGTTTAGTTTAGTATAGTTTACTTTAGTTTAGTTTAGTTTATAGTTTAGTTTATTTATTTTATAGTTTACTTTATAGTTTTATTTAATTTAGTTTAGTTTAGTTATTTTAGGTTAGGTTAGGTTAGAGTAGTTTAATTTAATTTAGTTGAATTTAGTTTAGTTAAGTTAAGTTTAGGTTACGTTAGGTTAGTTTAGTTTAGTTTAGTTTAGGTGAGGTTAGGTTAGTTTAGTTCTGTTTAGTTTATTTTAGTTTAGTTTATTTGAATTTAATTTAGTTTAGTTAAGTTAGTTTAGATAATTTAGGTTATTTTAGTTTACTTTAGTTTATGTAAGGTTATTATAGGTTAGTTTAGTACAGTTTAGTTTACTTTTGTTTATAGTTTAGTTTAGTTTAGTTTATAGTTTAGTTTATAGTTTAGTTTAGTTTAGTTTAATTTAGGTTAGGTTGGGTTAGTTTAGTTTAGTATAGGTTAGATTATATTAGGTAAGTTTAATTCAGTTTAGTTTAGTTTAGTTTATAGTTTAATTTATAGGTTTGTTTATAGTTAATTTAGTTTAGTTTAGTTTAGTTTAGGTTAAATTATATTAGGTAAGTTAAGTTTAGTTTAGTTTAGGTTAGGTTAGGTTGGGTTAGGTTAGTGTAGTTTAATTTAATTTAGTTGAATTTAGTTTAGTTAAGTTAAGTTTAAGTTACTTTAGGTTAGTTTAGTTTAGTTTAGTTTAGGTGAGGTTAGGTTAGGTTAGTTTAGTTCTGTTTAGTTTATTTTAGTTTATAGTTTAGTTTAGTTTAATTTATAGTTTAGTTTAATTTAGTGTAGTTTAATGTTGTTTAGGTTAGGTTAGGTTAGGTTAATTTAGTTTAGTTTAGTTTAGGTTAGGTTATGTTAGAATAGGTTAGGTTAGGTTAGTTTGGTTTAGTTTAGTCTAGTTAAGTTTAGTTCAGTTTATTTTATAGTTTAGTTTAGTTTTGTTTATAGTTTAGTTTGCAGTTTAGTATAGTTTAGTTTAGATTAGTTTATGTTAGGTTAGGTTAGTTTAGTTTTGTTTGGTTTTGTTTATAGTTTAGTTTAATTTATTTTATAATTTAGTTTATAGTTTAGTTTAGTTTAGTTTGTAGTTTAATTTAGTTCAGTTTAGTTTAGTTTAGTTTAGTTCATTTAGGTTGGGATAGGTTAAGTTAGGTTAGGTTAGGTTAGTTTAGTTTAGTTTAAAATATAGTATATTTAGTTTATAGTTTAGTTCATAGTTTTGTTTAATTTAGTTTAGTTTAGTTTAGTTTAGGTTAGAGTAGTTTAGTTTAGTTTAGTTTAGGTTAGAATAGGTTAGGTTAGTGTAGTTTAGTTTAGTTGAATTTAATTTAGTTTTGTTTAGTTTAGTTTAGGTTAGGTTAGGTTAGTTTAGTTTAGTATAGGTTAGGTTAAGTTAGATTAGGGCAGTTTAGTTTATAGTTTAATTTAGTTTAGTTTAGTTTATAGTGTAGTTTATACTTTAGTTTATATTTTAGTTTATAGTTTAGTTTAGTTTAGTGTAGTTTAGTTTGGTTTAGTTTTATTTAGTTTAGTTTAAATTAGTTTCGTTTAGGTTAGGTTATGTTAGATTAGGTTAGATTAGGTAAGCTTAATTTAGTTTAGTTTAGTTTAGTTTAGGTTAGGCTAGGTTAGGTTTCGTTAGGTTAAGTTAGGTTAGGTTAGTTTAGATTAGTTTAGTTTAGTTTAGGTTATAGTTTAGTTTACTTTAGTTTATTATTTAATTTAGTGTAGTTTAGTTTATAGTCTCGTTTATAGTATAGTTTTGTTTAGTTTAGTTTTTTTTAGTTTAGCTTAGAATAGTTTAGTTTGTCTTAGGTTAGGTGAGATTAGTTTAATTTAGTTTAGTTTAATTTAGTTTAGTTTAGTTTATAGTTTAGTTGAGTTTAGTTTATAGTTCAATTTATAGTTTAGTTGAGTTTAGTTTATAGTTTAGGTTATCGTTTAGTTTAGTTTAGGTTAGTTTAGGATAGGTTAAGTTAGGTTAGGTTAGTTTAGATTAGTTTATTTTAATTTACTTTAGTTTATAGTTTAGTTTATTTTACTTTATAGTTTAATTTAGTTTAGTTTAGTTTAGTGTAGTGTAGTTTAGTTTAGGTTAGGTTAGATTAGGTTAATTTAGTTTAGTTTAGGTTAGGTTAGGTAAGTTTAATTTAGTTTAGTTTGGTTTAGTTTAATTTATAGTTTATTTTGTAGTTTTGTTTATAGTTTAGTTTAGTTTATAGTTTAGTTTAGTTTAATTTAGGTTAGGTTAGGTTAGTTTTTTTTAGTTTAGTTTAGGTTAGGTTAGGTTAATTTACTTTAATATAGTTTATTTTAGTTTATTTTAGTTTAGTTTATAGTTTAGTTTAGTTTATAGTTTAGTTTACAATTTAGTTTAGTTTAGTTTAGTTTAGTTTGGGTTAAGTTAGGTTAGTTTAGTTTAGTTTAGTTTATAGTTTACTTTAGTTTAGTTTACAGTTTAGTTTATCCTTTAGTTTATAGTGTAGTTTATAGTTTAGTTTAATTTAGTGTAGTTTAGTTTGGTTTAGTTTGGTATAGTTTTGTTTACTTTAGGTTAGATGAGATTATGTTAGGTTAGGTTAGCTTACTTTAGTTTAGTTTAGTTTAGTTTAGGTTAGGTTAGGTTAGGTAGGTTTAGTTAACTTTGGTTTAGTTTAGTTTAGTTTAGTTTATAGTTTAGTTTATAGTTATGTTTAGTTTAGTTTATAGTTTAATTTATAATTTAGTTTAGTTTAGTTTAGTTTAATTTAATTTAGTTTAGAGTAGGTTAGGTTAGGTTAGTTTAGTTTAGTTTAGATTAGGTTAGGTTAGGTTATGTTAGGGTAGTTAAGTTTAGTTTAGTTGAATTTAGTTTATAGTTTAATTTATAGTTTAGTTTAGTTTTCTTTATAGTATAGTTTAGTTAATTTATAGTTTAATTTACTTTAGTTTAGTCTAGTTTAATTTAGTTTGCTTTAGTTTATAGTTTTGTTTATAGTTTAGTTTAGCTTAGTTTAGTTTAGGTTAATTTATGTTAGGTTAGTTTAGTTTAGTTTAGTTTAGTTTAGGTTCGGTTGGGTTAGTTTAGTTTAGTTTAGGTTAGGTTAGGTTAAGTTAGGTTAGTTTAGTTTAGTTTAGTTTATTTTAATTTTAGTTTAATTTAGTTTATATTTTAGTTTATAGTTTAGTTTAATTTAGTTTATATTTTAATTTAGTTTTGTTTAGTTTAGTTTAATTTGGGTTAATTTAGTTTAGATTAGGTTAGGTTAGGTTACGTTAGGTTAGTTTAGTTTAGTATAGTATAGTTTAGTTTAAAATATAGTATCTTCAGTTTATATTTTAGTTCATAGTTTAGTTTAGTTTAGTATAGTTTAGTTTAGTTTAGGTTAGGTTAGATTAGTTTAGGTTAATGTAGTTTAGTTTAGTTTAGTTTAGTTGAATTTAATTTAGTGTATTTTAGTTTAGTTTAGTATAGGTTAGGTTACGTTACGTTAGGTTAGTTTAGTTAAGTTTAGTTTAGTTTAGTTTATAGTTTAATTTATACTTTAGTTTATATTTTAGTTTATAGTTTAGTTTAGTTTAGTGTAGTTTAGTTTGGTTTAGCTTTGTTTAGTTTAGTTTAGTTTAGTTTAGTTTAGTTTCGTTTAGTTTAGGTTATGTTAGATTAGGTTAGGTGTGGTAAGCTTAGTTTACTTTAGTTTAGTTTAGGTTCGGTTAGTTAAGTTTCGTTTAGTTTAGTTTAGTTAAGATTAGTTTAGTTTATAGTTTAGTTCCGTTTGGTTTATAGCTAACTTTATTATTTAGTTTAGTTTAGTTTATAGTTTAATTTATAGTTAAGTTTAGTTTATTTTAGTTTAATTTGAATTAGCTTAGTTGAGTTTAGTTTAAATTACTTCATTTTAGGGTAGCTTATGTTCGGTTTGGGTAGGTTAGTTTAGTTTATAGTTTAATTTATAGTTTAGTTTGGTTTATAGTTTAGTTTATAGTTTAGTTTAGTTTAGTTTATAATAGTTTAGTTTAGTTAATGTTAGGTTAGGTTAGGTTTATTTAGTTTAGTTGAGTTTAATTTAGTTTAGTTTAGTTTTGTTTATAGTTTAATTTATAGTTTAATTTAGTTTAGTTTAGTTGAATTTGGTTTAGTTTAGTTTATAGTTTTGTTTATAGTTTAGTTTGTTTTTTAGTAAATTTAGTTTAGTTTAGGTTAAGTTATGTTACGTTCGTTTTGTTTAATTTAGTTTAGATTAGGTTACGTTAGATTAGGTTAGAGTAGTTAAGTTTAGTTTAGTTCGATTTAGTTTATAGTTTAATTTATAGTTTAGTTTAGTTTACTTTATAGTTTAGTTTAGTTAATTTATAGTTTAATTTACTTTAGTTTAGTCTAGTTTAATTTAGTTTGCTTTAGTTTATAGTTTAATTTAGTTTAGCTTAGTTTAGTTTAGGTTAATTTATGTTAGGTTAGTTTAGTTTAGTTTGGTTTAGGTTAGGTTGGGTTAGTTTAGTTTAGTTTATGTTGGGTTAGGTTAAGTTAGGTTAGTTGAGTTTTGTATAGTTTAGTTTAGTTTAGTTAGTTTAGGTTAGGTTAGGTTAGGTTAGAGTAGTTTAGGTTAGGTTAGGATATGATAGGTTAGTGCAGTTTAATTTAATTTAGTTTAGTTTAGTTGAATTTAATTTAGTTTAGTTTAGGTTAGGTTATGTTTGTTTAGGTTAGATAAGTTTAGGTTAGTGAAGTTTAGTATAGTTTAGTTTAGTTTGTAGTTTAGTATAGTTTAGTGTAGTTTAGTTTGGTTTAGTAACTGTTAGGTTAGGTTAGTTCAGTTTCGTTTAGGTTAGGTTATGTTAGATTAGGTTAGGTTAGGTTAGGTTAGTTTAGTTTAGTTTATTTTCTGTTAGGTTGGATTAGGTTAGGTTACTTAAGTTTAGTTTAGTTTAGTTTAGTTAAGTATAATTTAGTTTATAGTTTAGTTGAGTTTAGTTTATAGCTTAGTTTATAGCTTAGTTTAGTTCATAGTTTAATTTATATTTAAGTTTAGTTCAGTTTAATTTAGTTTAGCTTACTTTAGTTTAGTTTAGTTTAGGGTAGGTTATGTTAGGTTAGGTTAGGTTAGTATAGTTTATAGTTTAATTTATAGTTTACCTTACTTTATAGTTTAGTTTATAATAGTTTATTTTAGTTTAGTTTAGGTTAGGTAAGGATAGTTTAGTTTAGTTTAGTTTAAGTTAGGTTAGGCTAGGTTAAGTTATTTTAGGTTAGTTTAGATTAGTTTAGTTTAGTTTATAGTTTAGTTTACTTTAGTTTATTATTTAATTTAGTTTAGTTAATTTATAGTTTTGTTTATTATTTAGTTTGGTTTATTTTTGTTTAATTTAGTTTACCTTAGATTAGTTTGGTTAGTTTTAGGTTAGGTTAGGTTAGGTTAGGTAACGTTAGTTGAATTTAGTTTAGTTTAATTTAGTTTAGTTTAGTTTATAGTTTAGTTTAGTTTAGTTTATAGTTCAATTTATTGTTTAGTTTAGTTTATAGTTTAGTTTATCGTTTAGTTTAGTTTAGTTTAGTATAGTTTATTTTAGTTAAGTTAGAGTAGGTTAGTTTAGATTAGTTTAGTTTAGTGCAGTTTAGGTTTGGTTAAGTTAGGTTATTTTGTTTAGTTTAGTTTAGTTTAGTTTAGTTTATAGTTTAGTTTATAGTTTAGTTTAGATTAGTGTAGTTTAGTTTGGTTTAGTTTATTTTGTTTTAGTTTAGTTTAGTTTCGTTTAGCTTAGGTTATGTTATATTAGGTTAGCTTAGGTTAGCTTAGTTTACCCTAGTTTAGTTTAGGTTAGGTAAGGTTAGAATAGGTTAGTTAAATTTAGTTTATTTTGTTTAGTTTAGTTAGGTTTAGTTTAGTTTATAGTTTAGTTTAGTTTAGTTTATAGTTTAGTTTAGATTATAATTTAATTTATAGTTTAGTTTAGTTTAGTTAAGTTTAGTTTAATTTAGTTTGGCTTTCTTTAGTTTCGTTTAGAATACTTTAGTTTAGGATATGTTAGGTTAGGTTAGTTTAGTTTAGTTTAGTTTAATTTAGGTTAATTTAGTTTAGTTTAGTTTAGTTTAGGTTAGGTTAGGTTAGGTTAGGTTAGTTTAGTTTAGTATAATTGAGTTTAGTTTAAAATAGTGTATCATTAGTTTATAGTTTAGTTCATAGTTTTGTTTAGTTTAGTTTAGTGTAGGTTAGGTTAGAGTAGTTTAGTTTAGTTTAGTTTAGGTTAGAATAGGTTAGATCAGTGTAGTTTAATTTAGTTTAGTTTAGTTGAATTTAATTTAGTTTTGTTTAGTTTAGTTTAGGTTAGGTTATTTTAGTTTAGTTTAGTATAGGTTAGGTTAATTTAGGTTATCTTAGTTTAGTTTATAGTTTAGTTTAGTTTACTTTATAGTGTAGTTTATACTTTAGTTTATATTTTAGTTTATAGTTTAGTTTAGTTTAGTGTAGATTAATTTGGTTTAGTTTTGTTTAGTTTAGTTTAAATTAGTTTCGTTTAGGTTAGGTTATGTTAGATTAGGTTAGGTTAGGTAAGCTTAGTTTAGTTTAGTTTAGTTTAGGTAAGTATAGGTTAGGTTAGGTTAGGTTAGGTAGGTTAAGTACAGTTTAGTTTAGTTTAGTTTAGTTTCGTTTAGTTTATAGTTTAGTTCAGTTTAGTTTATAGCTTAGTTTATAGTTTAGTTTAGTTTATATTTTAGTTTAGTTTATATTTTAATTTATAGTTAAGTTTAGTTTAGTTTAGTTTAATTTAGTTTAGTTTAGTTTATTTTAGGGTAGCTTATGTTAGGTTAGATTAGTTTATAGTTTAATTTATAGTTTAGTTTAGTTTATAATTTAGTTTATAGTTTAGTTTAGTTTATAATATTTTAGTTTAGGTTAGGTTAGGTTAGTTAAGTTTAGTTTAGTTTATAGTTTAGTTCAGTTTAGTTTAGAGCTTAGTTTATAGTTTAGTTTAGTTTAGTTTAGTTTAATTGAGTTTAGCTTACTTTAGTTTACAATTTAGTTTACTTTAGTTTATTATTTAATTTAGTTATGTTTAGTTTATAGTTTCGTTTATAGTTTAGTTTGGTTTAGTTTAGTTTAATTTAATTAAGCTTAGATTAGTTTAGTTTGTTTTAGGTTAGGTTAAGTTAGGTGAGGTTAGTATAATTTAGATGAGTTTAATTTAGTTTAGTATAGTTTATACTTTAGTTTAGTTTACTTTAGTTTATAGTTCAATTTATAGTTTAGTTTAATTTATAGTTTAGTTTATAGTTTAGTTTAGTCTACTTTATAGTTTAATTTAGTTTAGTTTAGTTTAATTTAGGTTAGGTTAGTTTAGTTTAGTTTAGGTTAGGTTAGGTTAGGTTAGGTTAATTTAGTTTAGTATAGTTTGGTTTATTTTAGTTTAGTTTATAGTTTAGTTTTCAGTTTTATTTAGTTTAGTTTAGTTTGGTTTTTAGTTTAGTTTAGTTTAGTTTACAGTTTAGTTTATTCTTTAGTTTATAGTTTAGTTTATAGTTTAGTTTAGTTCAGTTTATAATTCATTTTATAAATTAGTTTAGATTATAGTTTAATTTATAGTTTAGTTTTGTTTTGTATAATTTAGTTTAGCTTTATTTAGTTTCGTTTAGTTTACTTTAGTTTAGTGTATGCTTAAGTTAGGTTAGGTTAGGTTAGTTTAGTTTAGTTTAGTTTAGGTTAGGTTACCTTATGTTAGGTTAGGTTAGGTTAGGTTAAGTTAAGTTAGGTTAGGTTGGTTTAGAATATTTTAGTTTAGTATAATTTAGTTTACAGTTTAGTTAAGTTTAGTTTATAGTTTAATTTAGTTTAGTTTAGTTTAGTTAATTTTAGTTTATAGTTTAGTTTATAGTTTAGTTTGTAGTTTACTTTAGTTTAGTTTAGTTTAGGTTAAGTTATGCTAGGTTCGTTTAGTTTAGTTTAGATTAGGTTAGGTTAGGTTAGGTTAGGGTAGTTTAGTTTAGTTTAGTTTAGTTGAATTTGGTTTAGTTTAGTTCAGTATAGGTTACATTAGGTTAGGTTACTTTGTTTTAGTTTAGGTTAGGTTATGTTAGATTAGGTTAGGTTAGCTTGGTTTAGTTGAGTTTAGTTAAGTTTAGTATATTTTATACTTTAGTTTAGTTTATTTAGCTAATAGTGTAGTTTAGTTTAGTTTATACTTTAGTTTATAGTTTAGTATAGTTTGTTTAGTTTAATTTTGGTTTAGTTTAGTTCAGTATAGGTTACATTAGGTTAGGTTACTTTGTTTTAGTTTAGGGTAGGTTATGTTAGGTTAGGTTAGTTTAGTTCAGTTTAGTTTAGGTTAGGTTAGGTTAGGTTAGGTTAGTTTAGTTTAGTTGAGTTTAATTTAGTTTAGTTTAGTTTATAGTTTATTATAGTTTAGTTTATAGTTTAATTTATAATTTAGTTTACTTTAGGTTAGATTAGGTTATGTTAAGTAAGGTTAGGTCATGTTAGGTTAGTTTAGTTTAGTTTAGTTTAGTTTATGTTAGGTTAGGTTAGTTTATTTTTGTTTAGTTTTGTTTATAGTTTAGTTTAGTTTAGTTTATAGTTTAGTTTATAGTTTAGTTTAATTTAGTTTAGTTTAGTTTAGTTTAATTTAGGTCAATTTAGTTTACTTAATTTAGTTTAGATTAGGTTATGTTAGGTTAGTTTAGTTTAGTATAGTTAAGTTTAGTATAAAATATATTATCTTTAGTCTATAGTATAGTTCATAGTTTTGTTTAGTTTAGTTTAGTTTAGTTTAGGTTAGGTTAGAGCAGTTTAGTTAGTTTAGTTTAGTTTAGGTTAGATTAAGTTAGGTTAGTGTAGTTTAGTTTAGTTTAGTTTAGTTGAATTTAATTTAGTTTATTTAGTTTAGCTTAGTATAGGTTAGGTTATGTTAGGTTAGGTTAGTTTAGTTTAGTTTATGTTGGGTTATGTTATATTAGATTAGGTTATAATTGTTTGGTTTAGTTTAGTTTATACTTTAGTTTAGTTTAGTTTAGTTTATAGTTTAGTTTAGTTTTGTTTATAGTTTAGTTTATAGTTAAGTATAGTTTAGTTTAGTTTCATTTAGTTTAGCTAAGTTTAGTTAAGTTTAGTTGGTTTAGTTTAGTTTTGGGTAGGTTATGTTAGGTTAGGTTAGGTTAGTTTAGTTTAGTTTTGGTTTGGTTAGGTTAGGTTAGGTTAGTTTAGTTTAGTTGAGTTTAGTTTAGTTTAAATTAAGTTAAGTAAGATTAGGTTAGGTTAGGTTAGGTTAGGTTAGTTTAGTTTTGTTTTTGGTTTAGTTTAGTTTAGTTTAGTTTAATTTAGGTTAATTTAGTTTAGTTTAGTTTAGTTTAGGTTAGATTAAGTTAGGTTAGGTTAGTTTAGTTTAGTATAGTTTAGTTTATTTTAAAATATAGTATCTTTAGTTTATAGTTTAGTTCATAATTTTCTTTAGATTAGTTTAGTTTTGGTTAGGTTAGAGTACTTTAGTTTAGTTTAGTTTAGTTTAGGTTAGATTAGGTTAGGTTAGTGTAGTTTAGTTTAATTTAAT
The DNA here is from genome assembly GCA_030762175.1 of Metallyticus violacea. Lineage (NCBI taxonomy): Eukaryota > Metazoa > Arthropoda > Insecta > Mantodea > Metallyticidae > Metallyticus > Metallyticus violacea. The sequence continues at coordinate 95,751,884 of CM060835.1, read as the reverse complement.
TTACTTAATTTTAATTTAGTTTAGTTTAGTTTAGTTTAGGTTAGGTTAGCTTTGTTTAGGTTAGATTAGGTTAGGTTAGTGTAGTTTAGTTTAGTTTAGTTTATAGTTTAGTTTAGTTTAGTGTAGTTTAGTTTGGTTAAGTTTTGTTTAGTTTAGTTTAGTTCAGTATCGTTTACGTTAGGTTACGTTAGATTATGTTAGGTTACGTTAGCTTAGTTTAGTTTAGTTTAGTTTCGGGTAGGTAAGGTTAGGTTAGGTTAGTTAAGTTTACTTTAGTTTATAGTTTAGTTCAGTTTAGTTTATAGCTTAGTTTATAGCTTAGTTTAGTTCATAGTTTAATTTATATTTAAGTTTTGTTTAGTTTAATTTAGTTTAGGTGAGTTTCGTTTAGTTTAGTTTATTTTAGGGTAGCTTACGTTAGGTTAGATTAGGTTAGTATAGTTTATAGTTTAATTTATAGTTTAATTTAGTTTATAGTTTAGTTTAGTTTAGTTTATAATAGTTTAGTTTAGTTTAGTTTAGGTTAGGATAGATGAGTTTAGTTTAGTTTAGGTTAGGTTAGGCTCGGTTAAATTATGTTAGGTTAGTTTATATTAGTTTAGTATAGTTTAGTTTATAGTTTAGTTTACTTTAGTTTATTATTTAATGTAGTTTAGTTTAGTTTATAGTTTAGTTTATAGTTTAGTTTGATTTAGTTTAGTTTAATTTAGTTTATCTTAGATAAGTTTAGTTTAGTTAAGTTTATAGTTCAAATTATAGTTTAGTTTAGTTAGGTTACGTTAGATTATGTTAGGTTACGATAGCTTAGTTAATTTAGTTTAGTTTATAGTTCAGTTTAGTTTAGTTTATAGTTTAGTTTATAGTTTAGTTTATAGTTTAGTTTAGATTAGTGTAGTTTAGTTTGGTTTAATTTATTTTAGTTTAGTTTAGTTTCGTTTAGCTTAGGTTATGTTATATTAGGTTAGCTTAGGTTAGCTTAATTTACCCTGGTTTAGTTTAGGTTAGGTAAGGTTAGAATAGGTTAGTTAAGTTTAGTTTAGTTTAGTTTAGTTTAGTTTATAGTTTAGTTTAGATTATAGTTTAATTTATAGTTTAGTTTAGTTTAGTTTAATTTAGTTTAACTTTCTTTACTTTCCTTTAGTTTACTTTAATTTAGGATATGTTAGGTTAGGTTAGGTTAGGTTAGGTTTGTTTAGTTTTGTTTCGGTTAGGTTAGGTTAGTTTAGTTTAGTTTATTTTCGGTTAGGTTGGATTAGGTTAGGTTACTTAAGTTTAGTTTAGTTTAGTTTAGTTAAGTATTATTTAGTTTATAGTTTAGTTAAGTTTAGTTTATCACTTAGTTAATAGCTTAGTTTAGTTCATAGTTTAATTTATATTTAAGTTTAGTTCAGTTTAATTTAGTTTAGCTTACTTTAGTTTAGTTTAGTTTAGGGTAGGTTATGTTAGGTTAGGTTAGGTTAGTATAGTTTATAGTTTAATTTATAGTTTACCTTACTTTATAGTTTAGTTTATAATAGTTTATTTTAGTTTAGTTTAGGTTAGGTAAGGATAGTTTAGTTTAGTTTAGTTTAAGTTAGGTTAGGTTAGGTTAAGTTATGTTAGGTTAGTTTAGATTAGTTTAGTTTAGTTTAGTTTATAGTTTAGTTAACTTTAGTTTATTATTTAATTTAGTTTAGTTTAGTTTATAGTTTTGTTTATTATTTAGTTTGGTTTAATTTAGTTTAAATTAGTTTACCTTAGATTAGTTTAGTTAGTTTTAGGTTAGGTTAGGTTAGGTTAGGTAACGTTAGTTTAGTTTAGTTTAGTTTAATTTAGTTTAGTTTAGTTTATAGTTTAGTTTAGTTTAGTTTATAGTTCAATTTATTGTTTAGTTTAGTTTATAGTTTAGTTTATCGTTTAGTTTAGTTTAGTTTAGTATAGTTTATTTTAGTTAAGTTAGAGTAGGTTAGTTTAGATTAGTTTAGTTTAGTGCAGTTTAGGTTTGGTTAAGTTAGGTTATTTTGTTTAGTTTAGTTTAGTTTAGTTTAGTTTATAGTTTAGTTTATAGTTTAGTTTAGATTAGTGTAGTTTAGTTTGGTTTAGTTTATTTTATTTTAGTTTAGTTTAGTTTCGTTTAGCTTAGGTTATGTTATATTAGGTTAGCTTAGGTTAGCTTAGTTTACCCTAGTTTAGTTTAGGTTAGGTAAGGTTAGAATAGGTTAGTTAAATTTAGTTTATTTTGTTTAGTTTAGTTAGGTTTAGTTTAGTTTATAGTTTAGTTTAGTTTAGTTTATAGTTTAGTTTAGATTATAATTTAATTTATAATTTAGTTTAGTTTAGTTAAGTTTAGTTTAATTTAGTTTGGCTTTCTTTAGTTTCGTTTAGATTACTTTAGTTTAGGATATGTTAGGTTAGGTTAGTTTAGTTTAGTTTAGTTTAATTTAGGTTAATTTAGTTTAGTTTAGTTTAGTTTAGGTTAGGTTAGGTTAGGTTAGTTTAGTTTAGTTTAGTTTAGTTTAGGTGAGGTTAGGTTAGTTTAGTTCTGTTAATTTATTTTAGTTTATACATTAGTTTATTTCAGTTTATAGTTTAGTTAATAGTTTAGTTTAATTTAGTGTAGTTTAATTTTGTTTAAATTAGGTTAGGTTATGTTAGTTTAGTTTAGTTTAGTTTATGTTAGGTTAGGTTAGTTTAGTTTAGTTTAGTTTTGTTTATAGTTTAGATTAATTTATTTTATAATTTAGTTTATAGTTTAGTTTAGTTTAGTTTGTAGTTTAATTTAGTTTAGTTTAGTTTACTTTAGGTTAGGTTAGGTTAGTTTAGTTTAGTATAGTTTAAATTAGTTTAAAATATAGTGTCTTTAGTTTATAGTTTAGTTCATAGATTTGTTTAGTTTATTTTTGTGTAGTTCAGATTAGGTTAGAGTAGTTTAGTTTAGTTTAGGTTAGTTTAGGTTAGAATAGGTTAGGTTAGTGTAGTTTAGTTTAGTTTAGTTGAATTTAATTTAGTTTTGTTTAGTTTAGTTTAGGTTAGGTTAGGGTAGTTTAGTTTATAGTTTAATTTAGTTTAGTTTAGTTTATAGTGTAGTTTATACTTTAGATTATATTTTAGTTTATAATTTAGTTTAGTTTAGTTTTGTTTAGTTTTGTTTAGTTTAGTTTAAATTAGTTTCGTTTAGGTTAGGTTATGTTACATTAGGTTAGGTTAGGTAAGCTTAGTTTAGTTTAGTTTAGTAAGGTTAGGTTAGGTTAGGTTAGGTTAGGTTAGGTTAGTGTTGTTTAGTTTAGTTTAGCTAAATTTTGTTTAGTTTAGTTTAGTTTAGGATAAGTTAGGTTAGTTTAGTTTAGTTTAGTTTAGTGTATGTTAGGTTGGGTTAGGTTAGTTTAATTTAGTTTAGTTTGTTTTATTTTATAGTTTAGTTTATTTTAGTTTATAATTTATTTTATAGTTTAGTATACATTAGTTTATAGATTAGTTTATAGTTTAGTTAATATTTTGGTTTAGTTTAGTTTAAGTTAGGTTGGGGAAGGTTAGGTTAGTTTGGGTTAGTTTATTTCAGTTTAGTTTATGTAAGGTTAGGTTAGTTTGGTATAGTTTAGTTTAGTTTAGTTTAGTTTATAGTTTAGTTTAGTTTATAGTTCAGTTTATACTTTAGTTTAGTTTAGTTTTGTTTAGGTTAGGTTGGGTTAGTTTAGTTTAGTTAAGGTTAAGTTAGGTTAAGTTAGGTTAGTTTAGTTTAGTATAGTTTAGTTTACTTTAATTTAGTTTATAGTTTAGTTTATTTTATTTTATAGTTTAGTTTATAGCTTTGTTTAGTTTAGTTTAGTTTAGTTTAGTTAGTTTAGGTTAGGTTAGGTTAGGTTAGGTTAGAGTAGTTTAGTTTAGGTTAAATTGTGATAGGTTAGTGCAGTTGAAATTAATTTAGTTTAGTTTAGTTGAATTTAATTTATTTTAGTCAGGTCAGTTTAGGTAAGTTAGGTTAGTTTAGTTTAGTATAGGTTAGGTTAGGTTAGGTAAGTTTAATTCAGTATAGTTTAGTTTAGTTTATAGTTTAATTTACAGTTTTGTTTATAGTTAATTTAGTTTTGTTTACTTTAGTTTAGGTTAAATTATGTTAGGTTAGTTTAGTTTAGTTTAGGTTAGGTTAGGTTGGGTTAAGTTAGTGTAGTTTCATTTAGTTTGGTTTATTTTAGTTTAGTTTAATATGTGGTTCCGTTTAGTTTAGTTTTGTTTAATTTAGTTTAGTTTATAGTTTAGTTGAGTTTAGGTTAGGTTAGTTTGGTTTAGTTTAGTCTAGTTAAGTTTAGTTTAGTTTATACTTTAGTTTAGTTTATTTTATAGTTTAGTTTAGTTTTGTTTATAGTTTAGTTTGCAGTTTAGTATCGTTTAGTTTAATTTAATTTAGTTTAGGTTAAGTAACGTTATGTTCGGTTAGGTTAGTTGAGTTTCGTTTATGTTAGGTTAGGTTAGTTTAGATTAGCTTAGGTTATTTTATAGTTTAGTTTAGTTAGGTTTAGTTTAGTTTATAGTTTACTTTAGTTTAGGGTATATTTAAGTTAGGTTAGGTTAGGTTAGTTTAGTTTAGTTTAGGTTAGGTTGTGTTACCTTGTGTTAGGTTAGGTTAGGTTAGGTTAAGTTAAGTTAGGTTAGCTTAGTTTAGAATAATTTAGTTTAATATAATTTAGTTTATAGTTTAGTTTAGTTTAGTTTATAGTTTAATTTAGTTTAGTTTAGTTTAATTTAGTTTAGTTTAGTTTAGTTTAGGTTAGTTTAGGTAAGTTTAATTTAGTATAGTTTAGTTTAGATAAGTTTAGTTTTAGTTTAGTTTATAGTTTAGTTTGTAGTTTAGTTTAGTTTAGTTTAGGTTAAGTTATGTTAGCTTCGTTTAGTTTAGTTTAGATTAGGTTATGTTAGGTTAGGTTAGGGTAGTTTAGTTTAGTTTAGTTGAATTTAGTTTAGTTTAGTTCAGTTTAGGTTAGATTAGTTTAGGTTACTTTATTTTAGTTTAGGTTAGGTTATGTTACATTAGGTTAGGTTAGGTTAGTTTGGTTTAGTTAAGTTTAGTTAAGTTTAGTATATTTTATACTTTAGTTTAGTTTAGTTTAGTTAATAGTTTAGTTTAGTTTAGTTTATACTTTAGTTTATAGTTTAGTATAGTTTAGTTTAGTTTAATTTTGGTTTAGTTTAGGGTAGATTCTGTTAGGTTAGGTTAGTTTAGTTCAGTTTAATTTAGGTTAGCTTAAGTTAGGTTAGTTTAGTTTAGTTGAGTTTAATTTAGTTTAGTTTAGTTTATAGTTTATTTTAGTTTAGTTTATAGTTTAATTTATAGTTTAGTTTACTTTAGGTTAGATTAGGTTGGGTTAAGTAAGGTTAGGTTAGGTTAGGTTAGGTTAGTTTAGTTTAGTTTAGTTTTGTTTATAATTTAGTTTAGTTTATAGTTTAGTTTAGAATTTAGTTTAATTTAGTTTATAGTTTAAGTTAGTTTAGTTTAGTTTAGTTTAGTTTATAGTTTAGTTTAGTTTAGTTTACAGTTTAGTTTATCCTTTAGTTTATAGTGTAGTTTATAGTTTAGTTTAATTTAGTGTTGTTTAGTTTGGTTTAGTTTAGTATAGTTTTGTTTATTTAGGTTAGGTTAGATTATGTTAGGTTTGAATAGCTTACTTTAGTTTAGTTTAGTTTAGGTTAGGTTAGGTTAGGTTAGTTTAGTTTAGTTAACTTTGGTTTAGTTTAGTTTAGTTTAGTTTATAGTTTAGTTTATAGTTTAGTTTAGTTAAGTTTATAGTTTAATTTATAATTTAGTTTATTTTAGTTTAGTTTAATTTAGTTTAGAGTAGGTTAGGTTAGGTTAGGTTAGTTTAGTTTAGTTTAGGTTATGTTAGGTTAGGTTAATTTAGTTTAGTTGAGTTTAGTTTAGTTTAGTTAATAGTTTAATTCATAGTTTAGTTTAGTTTTTTTATAGCTTAGTTTAATTAACTTATAGTTTAATTTAGTTTAGTTTAGTTTAATTTAGTTTAGTTTAAATTGTAGTTTAGTTTAATTTAGTTTAGTTTAGGTTAAGATATGTTAGGTTCGTTGAGTTTAATTTAGTTTAGATTAGGTTAGGTTACATTACGTTAGGGTAGTTAATTTTAGTTTAGTTGAATTTAGGTTATAGTTTGATTTATAGTTTAGTTTAGTTTACTTTATAGTTTAGTTTAGTTAATTTATAATTTATTTAACTTTAGTTTAGTTTAGTTTAATATTGTTTACTTTAGTTTATAGTATTGTTTATACGTTAGTTTAGTTTAGTTTAATTTAGGTTATGTTAGGTTAGGTTAGTTTAGTTTAGTTTAGTGTATGTTAGGTTAGGTTAGGTTAGTTTAGTTTAGTTTATTTTAGTATATAATTTATATTAGTTTAGTTTATAATTTATTTTATAATTTAGTACACTTTAATTTATAGATTAGTTTATAGTTTAGTTAAAATTTTAGTTTAGTTTAGTTTAGGTTAGGTTAGGGAAGGTTAGGTTAAGTTAGGTTAGTTTAGTTTAATTTAGTTTATGTAAGGTTAGATTAGGTTAGTTTAGTATAGTTTAGTTTACTTTTGTTTACACTTTAGTTTAGTTTAGTTTATAGTTCAGTTTATAGTTTAGTTTAGTTAAGTTAGGTTGGGTTAGTTTAGTTTAGTTTAGGTTAGGTTAGGTTAGGTTAGTTTAGTTTAGTATAGTTTACTTTAGTTTAGTTTAGTTTATAGTTTAGTTTATTTATTTTATAGTTTACTTTATAGTTTTATTTAATTTAGTTTAGTTTAGTTATTTTAGGGTAGGTTAGGTTAGAGTAGTTTAATTTAATTTAGTTGAATTTAGTTTAGTTAAGTTAAGTTTAGGTTACGTTAGGTTAGTTTAGTTTAGTTTAGTTTAGGTGAGGTTAGGTTAGTTTAGTTCTGTTTAGTTTATTTTAGTTTAGTTTATTTGAATTTAATTTAGTTTAGTTAAGTTAGTTTAGATAATTTAGGTTATTTTAGTTTACTTTAGTTTATGTAAGGTTATGTTAGGTTAGTTTAGTATAGTTTAGTTTACTTTTGTTTATAGTTTAGTTTAGTTTAGTTTATAGTTTAGTTTATAGTTTAGTTTAGTTTAGTTTAATTTAGGTTAGGTTGGGTTAGTTTAGTTTAGTATAGGTTAGATTATATTAGGTAAGTTTAATTCAGTTTAGTTTAGTTTAGTTTATAGTTTAATTTATAGGTTTGTTTATAGTTAATTTAGTTTAGTTTAGTTTAGTTTAGGTTAAATTATATTAGGTTAGTTAAGTTTAGTTTAGTTTAGGTTAGGTTAGGTTGGGTTAGGTTAGTGTAGTTTAATTTAATTTATTTGAATTTAGTTTAGTTAAGTTAAGTTTAAGTTACGTTAGGTTAGTTTAGTTTAGTTTAGTTTAGGTGAGGTTAGGTTAGGTTAGTTTAGTTCTGTTTAGTTTATTTTAGTTTATAGTTTAGTTTAGTTTAATTTATAGTTTAGTTTAATTTAGTGTAGTTTAATGTTGTTTAGGTTAGGTTAGGTTAGGTTAATTTAGTTTAGTTTAGTTTAGGTTAGGTTATGTTAGAATAGGTTAGGTTAGGTTAGTATGTTTAGTTTAGTCTAGTTAAGTTTAGTTTAGTTTATTTTATAGTTTAGTTTAGTTTTGTTTATAGTTTAGTTTGCAGTTTAGTATAGTTTAGTTTAGTTTAATTTAGTTTAGGTTAAGTAAGTTTAGGTTAGGTTAGTTTAGTTTAGTTTAGTTTATGTTAGGTTAGGTTAGTTTAGATTTGTTTGGTTTTGTTTATAGTTTAGTTTAATTTATTTTATAATTTAGTTTATAGTTTAGTTTAGTTTAGTTTGTAGTTTAATTTAGTTCAGTTTAGTTTAGTTTAGTTTAGTTCATTTAGGTTGGGATAGGTTAAGTTAGGTTAGGTTAGGTTAGTTTAGTTTAGTTTAAAATATAGTATATTTAGTTTATAGTTTAGTTCATAGTTTTGTTTAATTTAGTTTAGTTTAGTTTAGTTTAGGTTAGAGTAGTTTAGTTTAGTTTAGTTTAGTTTAGGTTAGAATAGGTTAGGTTAGTGTAGTTTAGTTTAGTTTAGTTGAATTTAATTTAGTTTTGTTTAGTTTAGTTTAGGTTAGGTTAGGTTAGTTTAGTTTAGTATACGTTAGGTTAAGTTAGATTAGGGCAGTTTAGTTTATAGTTTAATTTAGTTTAGTTTAGTTTATAGTGTAGTTTATACTTTAGTTTATATTTTAGTTTATAGTTAAGTTTAGTTTAGTGTAGTTTAGTTTGGTTTAGTTTTATTTAGTTTAGTTTAAATTAGTTTCGTTTAGGTTAGGTTATGTTAGATTAGGTTAGATTAGGTAAGCTTAATTTAGTTTAGTTTAGTTTAGTTTAGGTTAGGTTAGGTTAGGTTTCGTTAGGTTAAGTTAGGTTAGGTTAGTTTAGATTAGTTTAGTTTAGTTTAGGTTATAGTTTAGTTTACTTTAGTTTATTATTTAATTTAGTGTAGTTTAGTTTATAGTCTCGTTTATAGTATAGTTTTGTTTAGTTTAGTTTTTTTTAGTTTAGCTTAGATTAGTTTAGTTTGTATTAGGTTAGGTGAGATTAGTTTAATTTAGTTTAGTATAATTTAGTTTAGTTTAGTTTATAGTTTAGTTTAGTTTAGTTTATAGTTCAATTTATAGTTTAGTTGAGTTTAGTTTATAGTTTAGGTTATCGTTTAGTTTAGTTTAGGATAGGTTAAGTTAGGTTAGGTTAGTTTAGATTAGTTTATTTTAATTTAGTTTAGTTTATAGTTTAGTTTATTTTACTTTATAGTTTAATTTAGTTTAGTTTAGTTTAGTGTAGTGTAGTTTAGTTTAGGTTAGGTTAGATTAGGTTAATTTAGTTTAGTTTAGGTTAGTTTAGGTAAGTTTAATTTAGTTTAGTTTAATTTATAGTTTATTTTGTAGTTTTGTTTATAGTTTAGTTTAGTTTAATTTAGGTTAGGTTAGGTTAGTTTTTTTTTAGTTTAGTTTAGGTTAGGTTAGGTTAATTTAATTTAATATAGTTTATTTTAGTTTATTTTAGTTTAGTTTATAGTTTAGTTTAGTTTATAGTTTAGTTTACAATTTAGTTTAGTTTAGTTTAGTTTGGGTTAAGTTAGGTTAGTTTAGTTTAGTTTAGTTTATAGTTTACTTTAGTTTAGTTTACAGTTTAGTTTATCCTTTAGTTTATAGTGTAGTTTATAGTTTAGTTTAATTTAGTGTAGTTTAGTTTGGTTTAGTTTGGTATAGTTTTGTTTACTTTAGGTTAGATGAGATTATGTTAGGTTAGGTTAGCTTACTTTAGTTTAGTTTAGTTTAGTTTAGGTTAGGTTAGGTTAGGTAGGTTTAGTTAACTTTGGTTTAGTTTAGTTTAGTTTAGTTTATAGTTTAGTTTATAGTTATGTTTAGTTTAGTTTATAGTTTAATTTATAATTTAGTTTAGTTTAGTTTAGTTTAATTTAATTTAGTTTAGAGTAGGTTAGGTTAGGTTAGTTTAGTTTAGTTTAGATTAGGTTAGGTTAGGTTATGTTAGGGTAGTTAAGTTTAGTTTAGTTGAATTTAGTTTATAGTTTAATTTATAGTTTAGTTTAGTTTTCTTTATAGTATAGTTTAGTTAATTTATAGTTTAATTTACTTTAGTTTAGTCTAGTTTAATTTAGTTTACTTTAGTTTATAGTTTTGTTTATAGTTTAGTTTAGCTAGGTTTAGTTTAGGTTAATTTATGTTAGGTTAGTTTAGTTTAGTTTAGTTTAGTTCAGGTTCGGTTGGGTTAGTTTAGTTTAGTTTAGGTTAGGTTAGGTTAAGTTAGGTTAGTTTAGTTTAGTTTAGTTTATTTTAATTTTAGTTTAATTTAGTTTATATTTTAGTTTATAGTTTAGTTTAATTTAGTTTATATTTTAATTTAGTTTTGTTTAGTTTAGTTTAATTTGGGTTAATTTAGTTTAGATTAGGTTAGGTTAGGTTACGTTAGTTTATTTTAGTTTAGTTTAGTATAGGTTAGGTTACGTTACGTTAGGTTAGTTTAGTTAAGTTTAGTTTAGTTTAGTTTATAGTTTAGTTTAGTTTATAGTTTAATTTATACTTTAGTTTATATTTTAGTTTATAGTTTAGTTTAGTTTAGTTTAGTTTAGTTTCGTTTAGTTTAGGTTATGTTAAATTAGGTTAGGTGTGGTAAGCTTAGTTTACTTTAGTTTAGTTTAGGTTCGGTTAGTTAAGTTTCGTTTAGTTTAGTTTAGTTAAGATTAGTTTAGTTTATAGTTTAGTTCCGTTTGGTTTATAGCTAACTTTATTGTTTAGTTTAGTTTAGTTTATAGTTTAATTTATAGTTAAGTTTAGTTTATTTTAGTTTAATTTGAATTAGCTTAGTTGAGTTTAGTTTAAATTACTTCATTTTAGGGTAGCTTATGTTCGGTTTGGTTAGGTTAGTTTAGTTTATAGTTTAATTTATAGTTTAGTTTGGTTTATAGTTTAGTTTATAGTTTAGTTTAGTTTAGTTTATAATAGTTTAGTTTAGTTAATGTTAGGTTAGGTTAGGTTTATTTAGTTTAGTTGAGTTTAATTTAGCTTAGTTTAGTTTTGTTTATAGTTTAATTTATAGTTTAATTTAGTTTAGTTTAGTTGAATTTGGTTTAGTTTAGTTTATAGTTTTGTTTATAGTTTAGTTTGTTTTTTAGTAAATTTAGTTTAGTTTAGGTTAAGTTATGTTACGTTCGTTTTGTTTAATTTAGTTTAGATTAGGTTTCGTTAGATTAGGTTAGGGTAGTTAAGTTAAGTTTAGTTCAATTTAGTTTATAGTTTAATTTATAGTTTAGTTTAGTTTACTTTATAGTTTAGTTTAGTTAATTTATAGTTTAATTTACTTTAGTTTAGTCTAGTTTAATTTAGTTTGCTTTAGTTTATAGTTTAATTTAGTTTAGCTTAGTTTAGTTTAGGTTAATTTATGTTAGGTTAGTTTAGTTTAGTTTAGTTTAGGTTAGGTTGGGTTAGTTTAGTTTAGTTTAGGTTGGGTTAGGTTAAGTTAGGTTAGTTGAGTTTTGTATAGTTTAGTTTAGTTTAGTTAGTTTAGGTTAGGTTAGGTTAGGTTAGAGTAGTGTAGGTTAGGTTAGGATATGATAGGTTAGTGCAGTTTAATTTAATTTAGTTTAGTTTAGTTGAATTTAATTTAGTTTAGTTTAGGTTAGGTTATGTTTGTTTAGGTTAGATAAGTTTAGGTTAGTGAAGTTTAGTATAGTTTAGTTTAGTTTGTAGTTTAGTATAGTTTAGTGTAGTTTAGTTTGGTTTAGTAACTGTTAGGTTAGGTTAGTTCAGTTTCGTTTAGGTTAGGTTATGTTAGATTAGGTTAGGTTAGGTTAGGTTAGTTTAGTTTAGTTTATTTTCGGTTAGGTTGGATTAGGTTAGGTTACTTAAGTTTAGTTTAGTTTAGTTTAGTTAAGTATAATTTAGTTTATAGTTTAGTTAAGTTTAGTTTATAGCTTAGTTTATAGCTTAGTTTAGTTCATAGTTTAATTTATATTTAAGTTTAGTTCAGTTTAATTTAGTTTAGCTTACTTTAGTTTAGTTTAGTTTAGGGTAGGTTATGTTAGGTTAGGTTAGGTTAGTATAGTTTATAGTTTAATTTATAGTTTACCTTAGTTTATAGTTTAGTTTATAATAGTTTATTTTAGTTTAGTTTAGGTTAGGTAAGGATAGTTTAGTTTAGTTTAGTTTAAGTTAGGTTAGGCTAGGTTAAGTTATGTTAGGTTAGTTTAGATTAGTTTAGTTTAGTTTAGTTTATAGTTTAGTTTACTTTAGTTTATTATTTAATTTATTTTAGTTTAGTTTATAGTTTTGTTTATTATTTAGTTTGGTTTAATTTAGTTTAATTTAGTTTACCTTAGATTAGTTTAGTTAGTTTTAGGTTAGGTTAGGTTAGGTTAGGTAACGTTAGTTTAGTTTAGTTTAGTTTAATTTAGTTTAGTTTAGTTTATAGTTTAGTTTAGTTTAGTTTATAGTTCAATTTATTGTTTAGTTTAGTTTATAGTTTAGTTTATCCTTTAATTTAGTTTAGTTTAGTATAGTTTATTTTAGTTAAGTTAGAGTAGGTTAGTTTAGATTAGTTTAGTTTAGTGCAGTTTAGGTTTGGTTAAGTTAGGTTATTTTGTTTAGTTTAGTTTAGTTTAGTTTAGTTTATAGTTTAGTTTATAGTTTAGTTTAGATTAGTGTAGTTTAGTTTGGTTTAGTTTATTTTATTTTAGTTTAGTTTAGTTTCGTTTAGCTTAGGTTATGTTATATTAGGTTAGCTTAGGTTAGCTTAGTTTACCCTAGTTTAGTTTAGGTTAGGTAAGGTTAGAATAGGTTAGTTAAATTTAGTTTATTTTGTTTAGTTTAGTTAGGTTTAGTTTAGTTTATAGTTTAGTTTAGTTTAGTTTATAGTTTAGTTTAGATTATAATTTAATTTATAGTTTAGTTTAGTTTAGTTAAGTTTAGTTTAATTTAGTTTGGCTTTCTTTAGTTTCGTTTAGAATACTTTAGTTTAGGATATGTTAGGTTAGGTTAGTTTAGTTTAGTTTAATTTAGGTTAATTTAGTTTAGTTTAGTTTAGTTTAGGTTAGGTTAGGTTAGGTTAGTTTAGTTTAGTATAATTGAGTTTAGTTTAAAATAGTGTATCATTAGTTTATAGTTTAGTTCATAGTTTTGTTTAGTTTAGTTTAGTGTAGGTTAGGTTAGAGTAGTTTAGTTTAGTTTAGTTTAGTTTAAATTAAGTTAAGTAAGATTAGGTTAGGTTAGGTTAGGTTAGGTTAGTTTAGTTTTGTTTTTGGTTTAGTTTAGTTTAGTTTAGTTTAATTTAGGTTAATTTAGTTTAGTTTAGTTTAGTTTAGGTTAGATTAAGTTAGGTTAGGTTAGTTTAGTTTAGTATAGTTTAGTTTATTTTAAAATATAGTATCTTTAGTTTATAGTTTAGTTCATAATTTTCTTTAGATTAGTTTAGTTTTGGTTAGGTTAGAGTACTTTAGTTTAGTTTAGTTTAGTTTAGTTTAGGTTAGATTAGGTTAGGTTAGTGTAGTTTAGTTTAATTTAATTTACTTAAATTTAATTTAGTTTAGTTTAGTTTAGTTTAGGTTAGGTTAGCTTTGTTTAGGTTAGATTAGGTTAGGTTAGTGTAGTTTAGTTTAGTTTAGTTTATAGTTTAGTTTAGTTTAGTGTAGAATAGTTTGGATAAGTTTTGTTTAGTTTAGTTTAGTTCAGTATCGTTTACGTTAGGTTACGTTAGATTATGTTAGGTTACGTTAGCTTAGTTTAGTTTAGTTTAGTTTCGGGTAGGTAAGGTTAGGTTAGGTTAGTTAAGTTTACTTTAGTTTATAGTTTAGTTCAGTTTAGTTTATAGCTTAGTTTATAGCTTAGTTTAGTTCATAGTTTAATTTATATTTAAGTTTTGTTTAGTTTAATTTAGTTTAGGTGAGTTTCGTTTAGTTTAGTTTATTTTAGGGTAGCTTACGTTAGGTTAGATTAGGTTAGTATAGTTTATAGTTTAATTTATAGTTTAATTTAGTTTATAGTTTAGTTTAGTTTAGTTTATAATAGTTTAGTTTAGTTTAGTTTAGGTTAGGATAGATGAGTTTAGTTTAGTTTAGGTTAGGTTAGGCTCGGTTAAATTATGTTAGGTTAGTTTATATTAGTTTAGTATAGTTTAGTTTATAGTTTAGTTTATTTTAGTTTATTATTTAATTTAGTTTAGTTTAGTTTATAGTTTAGTTTATAGTTTAGTTTGATTTAGTTTAGTTTAATTTAGTTTATCTTAGATAAGTTTAGTTTAGTTAAGTTTATAGTTCAAATTATAGTTTAGTTTAGTTAGGTTACGTTAGATTATGTTAGGTTACGTTAGCTTAGTTTAGTTTAGTTTAGTTTATAGTTCAGTTTAGTTTAGTTTATAGTTTAGTTTATAGTTTAGTTTATAGTTTAGTTTAGATTAGTGTAGTTTAGTTTGGTTTAATTTATTTTAGTTTAGTTTAGTTTAGTTTCGTTTAGCTTAGGTTATGTTATATTAGGTTAGCTTAGGTTAGCTTAGTTTACCCTGGTTTAGTTTAGGTTAGGTAAGGTTAGAATAGGTTAGTTAAGTTTAGTTTAGTTTAGTTTAGTTTAGTTTATAGTTTAGTTTAGATTATAGTTTAATTTATAGTTTAGTTTAGTTTAGTTTAATTTAGTTTAACTTTCTTTACTTTCTTTTAGTTTACTTTAATTTAGGATATGTTAGGTTAGGTTAGGTTAGGTTAGGTTTGTTTAGTTTTGTTTTGGTTAGGTTAGGTTAGTTTAGTTTAGTTTATTTTCGGTTAGGTTGGATTAGGTTAGGTTACTTAAGTTTAGTTTAGTTTAGTTTAGTTAAGTATAATTTAGTTTATAGTTTAGTTAAGTTTAGTTTATAGCTTAGTTTATAGCTTAGTTTAGTTCATAGTTTAATTTATATTTAAGTTTAGTTCAGTTTAATTTAGTTTAGCTTACTTTAGTTTAGTTTAGGGTAGGTTATGTTAGGTTAGGTTAGGTTAGTATAGTTTATAGTTTAATTTATAGTTTACCTTACTTTATAGTTTAGTTTATAATAGTTTATTTTAGTTTAGTTTAGGTTAGGTAAGGATAGTTTAGTTTAGTTTAGTTTAAGTTAGGTTAGGCTAGGTTAAGTTATGTTAGGTTAGTTTAGATTAGTTTAGTTTAGTTTAGTTTATAGTTTAGTTTACTTTAGTTTATTATTTAATTTAGTTTAGTTTAGTTTATAGTTTTGTTTATTATTTAGTTTGGTTTAATTTAGTTTAAATTAGTTTACCTTAGATTAGTTTAGTTAGTTTTAGGTTAGGTTAGGTTAGGTTAGGTAAAGTTAGTTTAGTTTAGTTTAGTTTAATTTAGTTTAGTTTAGTTTATAGTTTAGTTTAGTTTAGTTTATAGTTCAATTTATTGTTTAGTTTAGTTTATAGTTTAGTTTATCGTTTAGTTTAGTTTAGTTTAGTATAGTTTATTTTAGTTAAGTTAGAGTAGGTTAGTTTAGATTAGTTTAGTTTAGTGCAGTTTAGGTTTGGTTAAGTTAGGTTATTTTGTTTAGTTTAGTTTAGTTTAGTTTAGTTTATAGTTTAGTTTATAGTTTAGTTTAGATTAGTGTAGTTTAGTTTGGTTTAGTTTATTTTATTTTAGTTTAGTTTAGTTTCGTTTAGCTTAGGTTATGTTATATTAGGTTAGCTTAGGTTAGCTTAGTTTACCCTAGTTTAGTTTAGGTTAGGTAAGGTTAGAATAGGTTAGTTAAATTTAGTTTATTTTGTTTAGTTTAGTTAGGTTTAGTTTAGTTTATAGTTTAGTTTAGTTTAGTTTATAGTTTAGTTTAGATTATAATTTAATTTATAGTTTAGTTTAGTTTAGTTAAGTTTAGTTTAATTTAGTTTGGCTTTCTTTAGTTTCGTTTAGATTACTTTAGTTTAGGATATGTTAGGTTAGGTTAGTTTAGTTTAGTTTAGTTTAATTTAGGTTAATTTAGTTTAGTTTAGTTTAGTTTAGGTTAGGTTAGGTTAGGTTAGTTTAGTTTAGTTTAGTTTAGTTTAGGTGAGGTTAGGTTAGTTTAGTTCTGTTAATTTATTTTAGTTTATACATTAGTTTATTTCAGTTTATAGTTTAGTTAATAGTTTAGTTTAATTTAGTGTAGTTTAATTTTGTTTAAATTAGGTTAGGTTATGTTAGTTTAGTTTAGTTTAGTTTATGTTAGGTTAGGTTAGTTTAGTTTAGTTTAGTTTTGTTTATAGTTTAGATTAATTTATTTTATAATTTGGTTTATAGTTTAGTTTAGTTTAGTTTGTAGTTTAATTTAGTTTATTTTAGTTTACTTTAGGTTAGGTTAGGTTAGTTTAGTTTAGTATAGTTTAAATTAGTTTAAAATATAGTGTCTTTAGTTTATAGTTTAGTTCATAGATTTGTTTAGTTTATTTTTGTGTAGTTCAGATTAGGTTAGAGTAGTTTAGTTTAGTTTAGGTTAGTTTAGGTTAGAATAGGTTAGGTTAGTGTAGTTTAGTTTAGTTTAGTTGAATTTAATTTAGTTTTGTTTAGTTTAGTTTAGGTTAGGTTAGGGTAGTTTAGTTTATAGTTTAATTTAGTTTAGTTTAGTTTATAGTGTAGTTTATACTTTAGATTATATTTTAGTTTATAATTTAGTTTAGTTTAGTTTTGTTTAGTTTTGTTTAGTTTAGTTTAAATTAGTTTCGTTTAGGTTAGGTTATGTTACATTAGGTTAGGTTAGGTAAGCTTAGTTTAGTTTAGTTTAGTAAGGTTAGGTTAGGTTAGGTTAGGTTAGTGTTGTTTAGTTTAGTTTAGCTAAATTTTGTTTAGTTTAGTTTAGTTTAGGATAAGTTAGGTTAGTTTAGTTTATTTTAATTTAGTGTATGTTAGGTTGGGTTAGGTTAGTTTAATTTAGTTTAGTTTGTTTTATTTTATAGTTTAGTTTATTTTAGTTTATAATTTATTTTATAGTTTAGTATACATTAGTTTATAGATTAGTTTATAGTTTAGTTAATATTTTGGTTTAGTTTAGTTTAAGTTAGGTTAGGGAAGGTTAGGTTAGTTTGGGTTAGTTTATTTCAGTTTAGTTTATGTAAGGTTAGGTTAGTTTGGTATAGTTTAGTTTAGTTTAGTTTAGTTTATAGTTTAGTTTAGTTTATAGTTCAGTTTATACTTTAGTTTAGTTTAGTTTTGTTTAGGTTAGGTTGGGTTAGTTTAGTTTAGTTAAGGTTAAGTTAGGTTAAGTTAGGTTAGTTTAGTTTAGTATAGTTTAGTTTACTTTAATTTAGTTTATAGTTTAGTTTATTTTATTTTATAGTTTAGTTTATAGCTTTGTTTAGTTTAGTTTAGTTTAGTTTAGTTAGTTTAGGTTAGGTTAGGTTAGGTTAGGTTAGGTTAGAGTAGTTTAGTTTAGGTTAAATTGTGATAGGTTAGTGCAGTTGAAATTAATTTAGTTTAGTTTAGTTGAATTTAATTTATTTTAGTCAGGTCAGTTTAGGTAAGTTAGGTTAGTTTAGTTTAGTATAGGTTAGGTTAGGTTAGGTAAGTTTAATTCAGTATAGTATAGTTTAGTTTATAGTTTAATTTACAGTTTTGTTTATAGTTAATTTAGTTTTGTTTACTTTAGTTTAGGTTAAATTATGTTAGGTTAGTTTAGTTTAGTTTAGGTTAGGTTAGGTTGGGTTAAGTTAGTGTAGTTTCATTTAGTTTGGTTTATTTTAGTTTAGTTTAATATGTGGTTCCGTTTAGTTTAGTTTTGTTTAATTTAGTTTAGTTTATAGTTTAGTTGAGTTTAGGTTAGGTTAGTTTGGTTTAGTTTAGTCTAGTTAAGTTTAGTTTAGTTTATACTTTAGTTTAGTTTATTTTATAGTTTAGTTTAGTTTTGTTTATAGTTTAGTTTGCAGTTTAGTATCGTTTAGTTTAATTTAATTTAGTTTAGGTTAAGTAACGTTATGTTCGGTTAGGTTAGTTGAGTTTCGTTTATGTTAGGTTAGGTTAGTTTAGATTAGCTTAGGTTATTTTATAGTTTAGTTTAGTTAGGTTTAGTTTAGTTTATAGTTTACTTTAGTTTAGGGTATATTTAAGTTAGGTTAGGTTAGGTTAGTTTAGTTTAGTTTAGGTTAGGTTGTGTTACCTTGTGTTAGGTTAGGTTAGGTTAGGTTAAGTTAAGTTAGGTTAGCTTAGTTTAGAATAATTTAGTTTAATATAATTTAGTTTATATTTTAGTTTAGTTTAGTTTATAGTTTAATTTAGTTTAGTTTAGTTTAATTTAGTTTAGTTTAGTTTAGTTTAGGTTAGTTTAGGTAAGTTTAATTTAGTATAGTTTAGTTTAGATAAGTTTAGTTTTAGTTTAGTTTATAGTTTAGTTTGTAGTTTAGTTTAGTTTAGTTTAGTTTAGGTTAAGTTATGTTAGCTTCGTTTAGTTTAGTTTAGATTAGGTTAGGTTAGGTTAGGTTAGGGTAGTTTAGTTTAGTTTAGTTGAATTTAGTTTAGTTTAGTTCAGTTTAGGTTAGATTAGTTTAGGTTACTTTATTTTAGTTTAGGTTAGGTTATGTTAGATTAGGTTAGGTTAGGTTAGTTTGGTTTAGTTAAGTTTAGTTAAGTTTAGTATATTTTATACTTTAGTTTAGTTTAGTTTAGTTAATAGTTTAGTTTAGTTTAGTTTATACTTTAGTTTATAGTTTAGTATAGTTTAGTTTAGTTTAATTTTGGTTTAGTTTAGGGTAGATTCTGTTAGGTTAGGTTAGTTTAGTTCAGTTTAATTTAGGTTAGCTTAAGTTAGGTTAGTTTAGTTTAGTTGAGTTTAATTTAGTTTAGTTTAGTTTATAGTTTATTTTAGTTTAGTTTATAGTTTAATTTATAGTTTAGTTTACTTTAGGTTAGATTAGGTTGGGTTAAGTAAGGTTAGGTTAGGTTAGGTTAGGTTAGTTTAGTTTAGTTTAGTTTTGTTTATAATTTAGTTTAGTTTATAGTTTAGTTTAGAATTTAGTTTAATTTAGTTTATAGTTTAAGTTAGTTTAGTTTAGTTTAGTTTAGTTTATAGTTTAGTTTAGTTTAGTTTACAGTTTAGTTTATCCTTTAGTTTATAGTGTAGTTTATAGTTTAGTTTAATTTAGTGTTGTTTAGTTTGGTTTAGTTTAGTATAGTTTTGTTTACTTTAGGTTAGGTTAGATTATGTTAGGTTTGAATAGCTTACTTTAGTTTAGTTTAGTTTAGGTTAGGTTAGGTTAGGTTAGTTTAGTTTAGTTAACTTTGGTTTAGTTTAGTTTAGTTTAGTTTATAGTTTAGTTTATAGTTTAGTTTAGTTAAGTTTATAGTTTAATTTATAATTTAGTTTATTTTAGTTTAGTTTAATTTAGTTTAGAGTAGGTTAGGTTAGGTTAGGTTAGTTTAGTTTAGTTTAGGTTAGGTTAGGTTAGGTTAATTTTGTTTAGTTGAGTTTAGTTTAGTTTAGTTTAGTTTAGTTAATAGTTTAATTCATAGTTTAGTTTAGTTTTTTTATAGCTTAGTTTAATTAACTTATAGTTTAATTTAGTTTAGTTTAGTTTAATTTAGTTTAGTTTAAATTGTAGTTTAGTTTAGTTTAGTTTAGTTTAGGTTAAGATATGTTAGGTTCGTTGAGTTTAATTTAGTTTAGATTAGGTTAGGTTACATTACGTTAGGGTAGTTAATTTTAGTTTAGTTGAATTTAGGTTATAGTTTGATTTATAGTTTAGTTTAGTTTACTTAATAGTTTAGTTTAGTTAATTTATAATTTATTTAACTTTAGTTTAGTTTAGTTTAATATTGTTTACTTTAGTTTATAGTATTGTTTATACGTTAGTTTAGTTTAGTTTAATTTAGGTTATGTTAGGTTAGTTTAGTTTAGTTTAGTTTAGTGTATGTTAGGTTAGGTTAGGTTAGTTTAGTTTAGTTTATTTTAGTATATAATTTATATTAGTTTAGTTTATAATTTATTTTATAATTTAGTACACTTTAATTTATAGATTAGTTTATAGTTTAGTTAAAATTTTAGTTTAGTTTAGTTTAGGTTAGGTTAGGGAAGGTTAGGTTAAGTTAGGTTAGTTTAGTTTAATTTAGTTTATGTAAGGTTAGATTAGGTTAGTTTAGTATAGTTTAGTTTACTTTTGTTTACACTTTAGTTTAGTTTAGTTTATAGTTCAGTTTATAGTTTAGTTTAGTTAAGTTAGGTTGGGTTAGTTTAGTTTAGTTTAGGTTAGGTTAGGTTAGGTTAGTTTAGTTTAGTATAGTTTACTTTAGTTTAGTTTAGTTTATAGTTTAGTTTATTTATTTTATAGTTTACTTTATAGTTTTATTTAATTTAGTTTAGTTTAGTTATTTTAGGTTAGGTTAGGTTAGAGTAGTTTAATTTAATTTAGTTGAATTTAGTTTAGTTAAGTTAAGTTTAGGTTACGTTAGGTTAGTTTAGTTTAGTTTAGTTTAGGTGAGGTTAGGTTAGTTTAGTTCTGTTTAGTTTATTTTAGTTTAGTTTATTTGAATTTAATTTAGTTTAGTTAAGTTAGTTTAGATAATTTAGGTTATTTTAGTTTACTTTAGTTTATGTAAGGTTATGTTAGGTTAGTTTAGTATAGTTTAGTTTACTTTTGTTTATAGTTTAGTTTAGTTTAGTTTATAGTTTAGTTTATAGTTTAGTTTAGTTTAGTTTAATTTAGGTTAGGTTGGGTTAGTTTAGTTTAGTATAGGTTAGATTATATTAGGTAAGTTTAATTCAGTTTAGTTTAGTTTAGTTTATAGTATAATTTATAGGTTTGTTTATAGTTAATTTAGTTTAGTTTAGTTTAGTTTAGGTTAAATTATATTAGGTTAGTTAAGTTTAGTTTAGTTTAGGTTAGGTTAGGTTGGGTTAGGTTAGTGTAGTTTAATTTAATTTATTTGAATTTAGTTTAGTTAAGTTAAGTTTAAGTTACGTTAGGTTAGTTTAGTTTAGTTTAGTTTAGGTGAGGTTAGGTTAGGTTAGTTTAGTTCTGTTTAGTTTATTTTAGTTTATAGTTTAGTTTAGTTTAATTTATAGTTTAGTTTAATTTAGTGTAGTTTAATTTTGTTTAGGTTAGGTTAGGTTAGGTTAATTTAGTTTAGTTTAGTTTAGGTTAGGTTATGTTAGAATAGGTTAGGTTAGGTTAGTTTGGTTTAATTTAGTCTAGTTAAGTTTAGTTTAGTTTATTTTATAGTTTAGTTTAGTTTTGTTTATAGTTTAGTTTGCAGTTTAGTATAGTTTAGTTTAGTTTAATTTAGTTTAGGTTAAGTAAGTTTAGGTTAGGTTAGTTTAGTTTAGTTTAGTTTATGTTAGGTTAGGTTAGTTTAGTTTTGTTTGGTTTTGTTTATAGTTTAGTTTAATTTATTTTATAATTTAGTTTATAGTTTAGTTTAGTTTAGTTTGTAGTTTAATTTAGTTCAGTTTAGTTTAGTTTAGTTTAGTTCATTTAGGTTGGGATAGGTTAAGTTAGGTTAGGTTAGGTTAGTTTAGTTTAGTTTAAAATATATTATATTTAGTTTATAGTTTAGTTCATAGTTTTGTTTAATTTAGTTTAGTTTAGTTTAGTTTAGGTTAGAGTAGTTTAGTTTAGTTTAGTTTAGTTTAGGTTAGAATAGGTTAGGTTAGTGTAGTTTAGTTTAGTTTAGTTGAATTTAATTTAGTTTTGTTTAGTTTAGTTTAGGTTAGGTTAGGTTAGTTTAGTTTAGTATACGTTAGGTTAAGTTAGATTAGGGCAGTTTAGTTTATAGTTTAATTTAGTTTAGTTTAGTTTATAGTGTAGTTTATACTTTAGTTTATATTTTAGTTTATAGTTAAGTTTAGTTTAGTGTAGTTTAGTTTGGTTTAGTTTTATTTAGTTTAGTTTAAATTAGTTTCGTTTAGGTTAGGTTATGTTAGATTAGGTTAGATTAGGTAAGCTTAATTTAGTTTAGTTTAGTTTAGTTTAGGTTAGGTTAGGTTAGGTTTCGTTAGGTTAAGTTAGGTTAGGTTAGTTTAGATTAGTTTAGTTTAGTTTAGGTTATAGTTTAGTTTACTTTAGTTTATTATTTAATTTAGTGTAGTTTAGTTTATAGTCTCGTTTATAGTATAGTTTTGTTTAGTTTAGTTTTTTTTAGTTTAGCTTAGATTAGTTTAGTTTGTATTAGGTTAGGTGAGATTAGTTTAATTTAGTTTAGTATAATTTAGTTTAGTTTAGTTTATAGTTTAGTTTAGTTTAGTTTATAGTTCAATTTATAGTTTAGTTGAGTTTAGTTTATAGTTTAGGTTATCGTTTAGTTTAGTTTAGGATAGGTTAAGTTAGGTTAGGTTAGTTTAGATTAGTTTATTTTAATTTAGTTTAGTTTATAGTTTAGTTTATTTTACTTTATAGTTTAATTTAGTTTAGTTTAGTTTAGTGTAGTGTAGTTTAGTTTAGGTTAGGTTAGATTCGGTTAATTTAGTTTAGTTTAGGTTAGTTTAGGTAAGTTTAATTTAGTTTAGTTTGGTTTAGTTTAATTTATAGTTTATTTTGTAGTTTTGTTTATAGTTTAGTTTAGTTTAATTTAGGTTAGGTTAGGTTAGTTTTTTTTTTAGTTTAGTTTAGGTTAGGTTAGGTTAATTTACTTTAATATAGTTTATTTTAGTTTATTTTAGTTTAGTTTATAGTTTAGTTTAGTTTATAGTTTAGTTTACAATTTAGTTTAGTTTAGTTTAGTTTAGTTTGGGTTAAGTTAGGTTAGTTTAGTTTAGTTTAGTTTATAGTTTACTTTAGTTTAGTTTACAGTTTAGTTTATCCTTTAGTTTATAGTGTAGTTTATAGTTTAGTTTAATTTAGTGTAGTTTAGTTTGGTTTAGTTTGGTATAGTTTTGTTTACTTTAGGTTAGATGAGATTATGTTAGGTTAGGTTAGCTTACTTTAGTTTAGTTTAGTTTAGTTTAGGTTAGGTTAGGTTAGGTAGGTTTAGTTAACTTTGGTTTAGTTTAGTTTAGTTTAGTTTATAGTTTAGTTTATAGTTATGTTTAGTTTAGTTTATAGTTTAATTTATAATTTAGTTTAGTTTAGTTTAGTTTAATTTAATTTAGTTTAGAGTAGGTTAGGTTAGGTTAGTTTAGTTTAGTTTAGATTAGGTTAGGTTAGGTTATGTTAGGGTAGTTAAGTTTAGTTTAGTTGAATTTAGTTTATAGTTTAATTTATAGTTTAGTTTAGTTTTCTTTATAGTATAGTTTAGTTAATTTATAGTTTAATTTACTTTAGTTTAGTCTAGTTTAATTTAGTTTACTTTAGTTTATAGTTTTGTTTATAGTTTAGTTTAGCTAGGTTTAGTTTAGGTTAATTTATGTTAGGTTAGTTTAGTTTAGTTTAGTTTAGTTCAGATTCGGTTGGGTTAGTTTAGTTTAGTTTAGGTTAGGTTAGGTTAAGTTAGGTTAGTTTAGTTTAGTTTAGTTTATTTTAATTTTAGTTTAATTTAGTTTATATTTTAATTTAGTTTTGTTTAGTTTAGTTTAATTTGGGTTAATTTAGTTTAGATTAGGTTAGGTTAGGTTACGTTAGGTTAGTTTAGTTTAGTATAGTATAGTTTAGTTTAAAATATAGTATCTTCAGTTTATATTTTAGTTCATAGTTTAGTTTAGCTTAGTATAGTTTAGTTTAGTTTAGGTTAGGTTAGATTAGTTTAGGTTAGTGTAGTTTAGTTTAGTTTAGTTTAGTTGAATTTAATTTAGTTTATTTTAGTTTAGTTTAGTATAGGTTAGGTTACGTTACGTTAGGTTAGTTTAGTTAAGTTTAGTTTAGTTTAGTTTATAGTTTAGTTTAGTTTATAGTTTAATTTATACTTTAGTTTATATTTTAGTTTATAGTTTAGTTTAGTTTAGTTTAGTTTAGTTTCGTTTAGTTTAGGTTATGTTAGATTAGGTTAGGTGTGGTAAGCTTAGTTTACTTTAGTTTAGTTCAGGTTCGGTTAGTTAAGTTTCGTTTAGTTTAGTTTAGTTAAGATTAGTTTAGTTTATAGTTTAGTTCCGTTTGGTTTATAGCTAACTTTATTGTTTAGTTTAGTTTAGTTTATAGTTTAATTTATAGTTAAGTTTAGTTTATTTTAGTTTAATTTGAATTAGCTTAGTTGAGTTTAGTTTAAATTACTTCATTTTAGGGTAGCTTATGTTCGGTTTGGTTAGGTTAGTTTAGTTTATAGTTTAATTTATAGTTTAGTTTGGTTTATAGTTTAGTTTATAGTTTAGTTTAGTTTAGTTTATAATAGTTTAGTTTAGTTAATGTTAGGTTAGGTTAGGTTTATTTAGTTTAGTTGAGTTTAATTTAGCTTAGTTTAGTTTTGTTTATAGTTTAATTTATAGTTTAATTTAGTTTAGTTTAGTTGAATTTGGTTTAGTTTAGTTTATAGTTTTGTTTATAGTTTAGTTTGTTTTATAGTAAATTTAGTTTAGTTTAGGTTAAGTTATGTTACGTTCGTTTTGTTTAATTTAGTTTAGATTAGGTTTCGTTAGATTAGGTTAGGGTAGTTAAGTTAAGTTTAGTTCAATTTAGTTTATAGTTTAATTTATAGTTTAGTTTAGTTTACTTTATAGTTTAGTTTAGTTAATTTATAGTTTAATTTACTTTAGTTTAGTCTAGTTTAATTTAGTTTGCTTTAGTTTATAGTTTAATTTAGTTTAGCTTAGTTTAGTTTAGGTTAATTTATGTTAGGTTAGTTTAGTTTAGTTTAGTTTAGGTTAGGTTGGGTTAGTTTAGTTTAGTTTAGGTTGGGTTAGGTTAAGTTAGGTTAGTTGAGTTTTGTATAGTTTAGTTTAGTTTAGTTAGTTTAGGTTAGGTTAGGTTAGGTTAGAGTAGTTTAGGTTAGGTTAGGATATGATAGGTTAGTGCAGTTTAATTTAATTTAGTTTAGTTTAGTTGAATTTAATTTAGTTTAGTTTAGGTTAGGTTATGTTTGTTTAGGTTAGATAAGTTTAGGTTAGTGAAGTTTAGTATAGTTTAGTTTAGTTTGTAGTTTAGTATAGTTTAGTGTAGTTTAGTTTGGTTTAGTAACTGTTAGGTTAGGTTAGTTCAGTTTCGTTTAGGTTAGGTTATGTTAGATTAGGTTAGGTTAGGTTAGGTTAGTTTAGTTTAGTTTATTTTCGGTTAGGTTGGATTAGGTTAGGTTACTTAAGTTTAGTTTAGTTTAGTTTAGTTAAGTATAATTTAGTTTATAGTTTAGTTAAGTTTAGTTTATAGCTTAGTTTATAGCTTAGTTTAGTTCATAGTTTAATTTATATTTAAGTTTAGTTCAGTTTAATTTAGTTTAGGTTACTTTAGTTTAGTTTAGTTTAGGGTAGGTTATGTTAGGTTAGGTTAGGTTAGTATAGTTTATAGTTTAATTTATAATTTACCTTAGTTTATAGTTTAGTTTATAATAGTTTATTTTAGTTTAGTTTAGGTTAGGTAAGGATAGTTTAGTTTAGTTTAGTTTAAGTTAGGTTAGGCTAGGTTAAGTTATGTTAGGTTAGTTTAGATTAGTTTAGTTTAATTTAGTTTATAGTTTAGTTTACTTTAGTTTATTATTTAATTTAGTTTAGTTTAGTTTATAGTTTTGTTTATTATTTAGTTTGGTTTAATTTAGTTTAATTTAGTTTACCTTAGATCAGTTTAGTTAGTTTTAGGTTAGGTTAGGTTAGGTTAGGTAACGTTAGTTTAGTTTAGTTTAGTTTAATTTAGTTTAGTTTAGTTTATAGTTTAGTTTAGTTTAGTTTATAGTTCAATTTATTGTTTAGTTTAGTTTATAGTTTAGTTTATCCTTTAGTTTAGTTTAGTTTAGTATAGTTTATTTTAGTTAAGTTAGAGTAGGTTAGTTTAGATTAGTTTAGTTTAGTGCAGTTTAGGTTTGGTTAAGTTAGGTTATTTTGTTTAGTTTAGTTTAGTTTAGTTTAGTTTATAGTTTAGTTTATAGTTTAGTTTAGATTAGTGTAGTTTAGTTTGGTTTAGTTTATTTTATTTTAGTTTAGTTTAGTTTCGTTTAGCTTAGGTTATGTTATATTAGGTTAGCTTAGGTTAGCTTAGTTTACCCTAGTTTAGTTTAGGTTAGGTAAGGTTAGAATAGGTTAGTTAAATTTAGTTTATTTTGTTTAGTTTAGTTAGGTTTAGTTTAGTTTATAGTTTAGTTTAGTTTAGTTTATAGTTTAGTTTAGATTATAATTTAATTTATAGTTTAGTTTAGTTTAGTTAAGTTTAGTTTAATTTAGTTTGGCTTTCTTTAGTTTCGTTTAGATTACTTTAGTTTAGGATATGTTAGGTTAGGTTAGTTTAGTTTAGTTTAGTTTAATTTAGGTTAATTTAGTTTAGTGTAGTTTAGTTTAGGTTAGGTTAGGTTAGGTTAGTTTAGTTTAGTATAATTGAGTTTAGTTTAAAATAGTGTATCTTTAGTTTATAGTTTAGTTCATAGTTTTGTTTAGTTTAGTTTAGTGTAGGTTAGGTTAGAGTAGTTTAGTTTTGTTTAGTTTAGTTTAAATTAGTTTCGTTTAGGTTAGGTTATGTTAGATTAGGTTAGGTTAGGTAAGCTTAGTTTAGTTTAGTTTAGTTTAGGTAAGTATAGGTTAGGTTAGGTTAGGTTAGGCAGGTTAAGTACAGTTTAGTTTAGTTTAGTTTAGTTTCGTTTAGTTTATAGTTTAGTTCAGTTTAGTTTATAGCTTAGTTTATAGTTTAGTTTAGTTTATATTTTAGTTTAGTTTATAGTTTAATTTATAGTTAAGTTTAGTTTAGTTTAGTTTAATTTAGTTTAGTTTAGTTTATTTTAGGGTAGCTTATGTTAGGTTAGGTTAGTTTATAGTTTAATTTATAGTTTAGTTTAGTTTATAATTTAGTTTATAGTTTAGTTTAGTTTATAATATTTTAGTTTAGGTTAGGTTAGGTTAGTTAAGTTTAGTTTAGTTTATAGTTTAGTTCAGTTTAGTTTAGAGCTTAGTTTATAGTTTAGTTTAGTTTAGTTTAGTTTAATTGAGTTTAGCTTACTTTAGTTTACAATTTAGTTTACTTTAGTTTATTATTTAATTTAGTTATGTTTAGTTTATAGTTTCGTTTATAGTTTAGTTTGGTTTAGTTAAGTTTAATTTAGTTAAGCTTAGATTAGTTTAGTTTGTTTTAGGTTAGGTTCAGTTAGGTGAGGTTAGTATAATTTAGATGAGTTTAATTTAGTTTAGTATAGTTTATACTTTAGTTTAGTTTACTTTAGTTTATAGTTCAATTTATAGTTTAGTTTAATTTATAGTTTAGTTTATAGTTTAGTTTAGTCTACTTTAAAGTTTAATTTAGTTTAGTTTAGTTTAATTTAGTTTAGGTTAGTTTAGTTTAGTTTAGGTTAGGTTAGGTTAGGTTAGGTTAGGTTAATTTAGTTTAGTATAGTTTGGTTTATTTTAGTTTAGTTTATAGTTTAGTTTTCAGTTTTATTTAGTTTAGTTTAGTTTGGTTTTTAGTTTAGTTTAGTTTAGTTTACAGTTTAGTTTATTCTTTAGTTTATAGTTTAGTTTATAGTTTAGTTTAGTTCAGTTTATAATTCATTTTATAAATTAGTTTAGATTATAGTTTAATTTATAGTTTAGTTTTGTTTTGTATAATTTAGTTTAGCTTTATTTAGTTTCGTTTAGTTTACTTTAGTTTAGTGTATGCTTAAGTTAGGTTAGGTTAGGTTAGTTTAGTTTAGTTTAGTTTAGGTTAGGTTACCTTATGTTAGGTTAGGTTAGGTTAGGTTAAGTTAAGTTAGGTTAGGTTGGTTTAGAATAATTTAGTTTAGTATAATTTAGTTTACAGTTTAGTTAAGTTTAGTTTATAGTTTAATTTAGTTTAGTTTAGTTTAGTTAATTTTAGTTTATAGTTTAGTTTATAGTTTAGTTTGTAGTTTACTTTAGTTTAGTTTAGTTTAGGTTAAGTTATGCTAGGTTCGTTTAGTTTAGTTTAGATTAGGTTAGGTTAGGTTAGGTTAGGGTAGTTTAGTTTAGTTTAGTTTAGTTGAATTTGGTTTAGTTTAGTTCAGTATAGGTTACATTAGGTTAGGTTACTTTGTTTTAGTTTAGGTTAGGTTATGTTAGATTAGGTTAGGTTAGCTTGGTTTAGTTGAGTTTAGTTTAGTTTAGTATATTTTATACTTTAGTTTAGTTTATTTAGCTAATAGTGTAGTTTAGTTTAGTTTATACTTTAGTTTATAGTTTAGTATAGTTTGTTTAGTTTAATTTTGGTTTAGTTTAGTTCAGTATAGGTTACATTAGGTTAGGTTACTTTGTTTTAGTTTAGGGTAGGTTATGTTAGGTTAGGTTAGTTTAGTTCAGTTTAGTTTAGGTTAGGTTTGGTTAGGTTAGTTTAGTTTAGTTGAGTTTAATTTAGTTCAGTTTAGTTTATAGTTTATTATAGTTTAGTTTATAGTTTAATTTATAATTTAGTTTACTTTAGGTTAGATTAGGTTATGTTAAGTAAGGTTAGGTTATGTTAGGTTAGTTTAGTTTAGTTTAGTTTAGTTTATGTTAGGTTAGGTTAGTTTAGTTTTGTTTAGTTTTGTTTATAGTTTAGTTTAGTTTAGTTTATAGTTTAGTTTATAGTTTAGTTTAATTTAGTTTAGTTTAGTTTATTTTAATTTAGGTCAATTTAGTTTACTTAATTTAATTTAGATTAGGTTATGTTAGGTTAGTTTAGTTTAGTATAGTTAAGTTTAGTATAAAATATATTATCTTTAGTCTATAGTATAGTTCATAGTTTTGTTTAGTTTAGTTTAGTTTAGTTTAGGTTAGTTTAGAGCAGTTTAGTTAGTTTAGTTTAGTTTAGGTTAGATTAAGTTAGGTTAGTGTAGTTTAGTTTAGTTTAGTTTAGTTGAATTTAATTTAGTTTATTTAGTTTAGCTTAGTATAGGTTAGGTTATGTTAGGTTAGGTTAGTTTAGTTTAGTTTATGTTGGGTTATGTTAGATTAGATTAGGTTATAATTGTTTGGTTTAGTTTAGTTTATACTTTAGTTTAGTTTAGTTTAGTTTATAGTTTAGTTTAATTTTGTTTATAGTTTAGTTTATAGTTAAGTATAGTTTAGTTTAGTTTCATTTAGTTTAGCTAAGTTTAGTTAAGTTTAGTTGGTTTAGTTTAGTTTTGGGTAGGTTATGTTAGGTTAGGTTAGGTTAGTTTAGTTTAGTTTTGGTTTGGTTAGGTTAGGTTAGGTTAGTTTAGTTTAGTTGAGTTTAGTTTAGTTTAAATTAAGTTAAGTAAGATTAGGTTAGGTTAGGTTAGGTTAGGTTAGTTTAGTTTTGTTTTTGGTTTAGTTTAGTTTAGTTTAGTTTAATTTAGGTTAATTTAGTTTAGTTTAGTTTAGGTTAGATTAAGTTAGGTTAGGTTAGTTTAGTTTAGTATAGTTTAGTTTATTTTAAAATATAGTATCTTTAGTTTATAGTTTAGTTCATAATTTTCTTTAGATTAGTTTAGTTTTGGTTAGGTTAGAGTACTTTAGTTTAGTTTAGTTTAGTTTAGTTTAGGTTAGATTAGGTTAGGTTAGTGTAGTTTAGTTTAGTTTAGTTTATAGTTTAGTTTAGTTTAGTGTAGTTTAGTTTGGTTATGTTTTGTTTAGTTTAGTTTAGTTCAGTATCGTTTACGTTAGGTTACGTTAAATTATGTTAGGTTACGTTAGCTTAGTTTAGTTTAGTTTAGTTTCGGGTAGGTAAGGTTAGGTTAGGTTAGTTAAGTTTAGTTTAGTTTATAGTTTAGTTCAGTTTAGTTTATAGCTTAGTTTATAGCTTAGTTTAGTTCATAGTTTAATTTATATTTAAGTTTTGTTTAGTTTAATTTAGTTTAGGTGAGTTTCGTTTAGTTTAGTTTATTTTAGGGTAGCTTACGTTAGGTTAGATTAGGTTAGTATAGTTTATAGTTTAATTTATAGTTTAATTTAGTTTATAGTTTAGTTTAGTTTAGTTTATAATAGTTTAGTTTAGTTTAGTTTAGGTTAGGATAGATGAGTTTAGTTTAGTTTAGGTTAGGTTAGGCTCGGTTAAATTATGTTAGGTGAGTTTATATTAGTTTAGTATAGTTTAGTTTATAGTTTAGTTTACTTTAGTTTATTATTTAATTTAGTTTAGTTTAGTTTATAGTTTAGTTTATAGTTTAGTTTGATTTAGTTTAGTTTAATTTAGTTTATCTTAGATAAGTTTAGTTTAGTTAAGTTTATAGTTCAAATTATAGTTTAGTTTAGTTAGGTTACGTTAGATTATGTTAGGTTACGTTAGCTTAGTTTAGTTTAGTTTAGTTTATAGTTTAGTTTAGTTTAGTTTATAGTTTAGTTTATAGTTTAGTTTATAGTTTAGTTTAGATTAGTGTAGTTTAGTTTGGTTTAATTTATTTTAGTTTAGTTTAGTTTAGTTTCGTTTAGCTTAGGTTATGTTATATTAGGTTAGCTTAGGTTAGCTTAGTTTACCCTGGTTTAGTTTAGGTTAGGTAAGGTTAGAATAGGTTAGTTAAGTTTAGTTTAGTTTAGTTTAGTTTAGTTTATAGTTTAGTTTAGATTATAGTTTAATTTATAGTTTAGTTTAGTTTAATTTAGTTTAACTTTCTTTACTTTCCTTTAGTTTACTTTAATTTAGGATATGTTAGGTTAGGTTAGGTTAGGTTAGGTTTGTTTAGTTTAGTTTAGGTTAGGTTAGGTTAGGTTACGTTAGGTTAGGTTAGGTTAGGTTAAGTTAGGTTAGTTTAGAATAATTTAGTTTAGTATAATTTAGTTTATAGTTTAGTTTAGTTTAGTTTATAGTTTAATTTACTTCAGTTTAGTTTAATTTACGTTAGTTTAGTTTAATTTAGTTTATATTAGTTTACGTTAGGTGAAGTTAGGTAAGTTTAATTTAGATTAGTTTAGTTTAGTTAAGTTTAGTTTATAGTTTAGTTTATAGTTTGGTTTGCAGTTTAGTTTAGTTTAGTTAAGGTTATGTTATGTTAGGTTCGTTTAGTTTAATTTAGTTTAGATTAGGTTAGGTTATATTAGGTTAGGTTAGGGTAGTTTAGTTTAGTTTAGCTGAATTTAGTTTAGTTTAGTTCAGTTTAGGTTACGTTAGGTTAGGTTAGTTTAGTTTAGGTTAGGTTAGGTTAGGTTAGGTTAATTTAGTTTAGTTAAGTTTATTTTAGTTTAGTCTAGTTCATAGTTCAGTTTAGATTAGTTTTGTTTAATTTAGTTTAGTTTATAGTTTAGTTCAGTTTAGGTTAGTTTAGTTGAGTTTAGTTTAGTTTAGTTTAGGTTAGGTTAGGTTAGGTTATTTTGGTTTAGTTTGGTCTAGTTAAATTTAGTTTAGTTATACTTTAGTTTAGTTTAGTTTAGTTTATAGTTTAGTTTAGTTTTGTTAACAGTTTAGTTTAGTTTAGTTTAGTTTATTTTGGGTAGGTTATGCTAGGTTAGGTTAGGTTAGTTTAGTTTAGTTTAGGATAGGTTAGGTTAGGTTAGGTTAGTTTAGTTTAGTTGAGTTTAGTTTAGTTTAGGTTAGCTTAAGTAAGGTTAGGTTAGGTTAGGTTAGTATAGTTTAGTCTAGTTCATGTTAGGTTAGGTTAGTTTAGTTTAGTGTAGTTTTGTTTATAGTTTAGTTTAGTTTAGTTTATATTTTAGTTTACAGTTTAGTTTATAGTTTAGTTTACAGTTTAATTTATTTTATTATATAGTTTAATTTAGTTTAGTTTAGTTTAATTAGGATTAGTTTAATTTAGGTTAATTTAGTTTAGTTTAGTTTAGGTTAGGTTAGGTTAGGTTAGGTTAAGTTAGTTCAGTTTTGTACAGTTTAGTTTAGTTTAGGTTAGGTTAGAGTAGTTTAGTTTAGTTTAATGTAGGTTAGATTAGGTTAGGTTAGTGTAGTTTAGTTTGGTTTAGTTGAATTTAGTTTAGTTTAGTTTAGTTTAGGGTAGGTTAGGTTGGTTTAGTTTAGTATATGTTAGGTTCAGTTAGTTTAGGTTAGTTTAGTTTAGTTTATAGTTTAGTTTAGTTTAGTTTATTGTTTAGTTTATATTTTAGTTTATATTTTAGTTTATAGTTTAGTTTAGTTTAGCGCAGTTTAGTTTGGTTTAGTTTTGTTTAGTTGAGTTTTGTTTAGTATCGTTTAGGTTAGGTTATGTTAGATTAGGTTAGGTTAGGTAAGATAAGCTTAGTTTAGTGTATTTAGGTTAGGTTAGGTTAGGTTAGTTAAGATTAGTTTAGTTTGGTTTAGTTATGTTTAGTTTAGTTTATAATTTAGTTCAGTTTAGTTAATAGCTTAGTTGATAGTTTAGTTTAGTTTACAGTTTAGTTTATCGTTTGGTTTGTAGTTTAGTTTATAGTTTAGTTTAATGCAGTTTATTTTGGTTAGTTTAGTATAGTTTCGTTTACGTTCGGTTATGTTATATTAGATTAGGTTGGGTTAGCTTACTTTAGTTTAGTTTAGGTTAAGATATGTTAGGTTCGTTTAGTTTCATTTAGTTTAGATTAGGTTAGGTTAGGTTAGGGTAGTTTAGTTTAGCATAGTTGAATTTAGTTTAGTTTAGTTCAGGTTAGGTTACGTTAGGTTACTTTAGTTTAGTTTAGGTTAGGTTAGGTTAGGTTAGTTTAGTTTAATTAAGTTTATTTTAGTTTAGTTTAGTATATAGTTCAGTTTAATTTAGTTTTGTTTCATTTAGTTTAGTTTATAGTTTAGTTCAGTTTAGGTTAGTTTAGTTGAGTTTAGTTTAGTTTAGTTTAGTTTACTTTAGTTTAGGTTAGGTTAGTTTAGTTCAGTTGAGTTTAGTTTAGTTTTGGAAAGGTTAAGTAAGGTTAGGTTAGGTTAGGTTAGGTTAGTTTAGTTTAGTCTAGTTTATGTTAGGTTAGGTTAGTTTAGTTTAGTTTAGTTTTGTTTAATTTAGGTTAATTTAGTTTAGTTTAGTTTAGTTTAGTTTAATTTAGGTTAATTTAGTTTAGTTTAGTTTAGTTTAGGTTAAGTTAGTTTAGGTTACGTTAGTTTAGGTTAGGTTAAGTTAGTTCAGTTTAGTATAGTTTAGTTTAGTTTAAAATATAGTATCTTTAGTTTATAGTTTAGTTCATAGCTTTGTTTAGTTTAGTTTAGTTAGGTTAGAGTAGTTTAGTTAATTTAGTTTAGGTTAGATTAGGTTAGGTTAGTGTTGTTTAGTTTAGTTTAGTTTAGTTGAATTTAGTTTAGTTTAGTTTAGTTTAGGGTAGGTTAGGTTGGTTTAGTTTAGTATAGTTTAGGTTCAGTTAGGTTAGGTTAGTTTAGTTTAGTTTAGTTTATAGTTTAGTTTAGTTTAGTTTATAGTTTAGTTTAGTTTATACCTTAGTTTAATTTATAGTTTAGTTCATAGCTTTGTTTAGTTTAGTTTAGTTAGGTTAGAGTAGTTTAGTTTAGTTTAGTTTAGTTTAGGTTAGATTAGGTTAGGTTAGTGTTGTTTAGTTTAGTTTAGTTTAGTTGAATTTAGTTTAGTTTAGTTTAGTTTAGGGTAGGTTAGGTTGGTTTAGTTTAGTATAGTTTAGGTTCAGTTAGGTTAGGTTAGTTTAGTTTAGTTTAGTTTATAGTTTGGTTTAGTTTATTTTAGTTTAGTTTAGTTTAGTTTCCTTTAGCTTAGGTTATGTTACGTTAGGTTAGCTTAGGTTAGCTTACTTTACTCTAGTTTAGTTTAGGTTAGGTTAGGTTAGAATAGGTTAGTTAAGTTTAGTTTAGTTTAGTTAGGTTTAGTTTAGTTGAATTTAGTTTTTTAGTTTAGTTTAGTTTAGTTTAATTTAGTTTAGCTTTCTTTTTTCGGTTAGAGTACTTTAGTTTAGGGTATGTTATGTTAGGTTAGCTTGGTTAGTTTAGTTTAGTTTACGTTAGGTTAGGTTACCTTAGGTTAGGTTAGGTTAGGTTAGGTTAAGTTAGGTTAGTTTAGAATAATTTAGTTTAGTGTAATTTAGTTTATAGTTTAGTTTAGTGTAGTTTATAGTTTAATTTAGTTTAGTTTAGTTTAATTTAGTTTAGTTTATTTTAGTTTAGGTTAGGTTAGGTTAGGTAAGTTTAATTTAGTTTAGTTTAGTTTAGTTAAGTTTATTTTATAATTTAGTTTATAGTTTAGTTTGTAGATTTATTTTAGTTTAGTTTAGTTTAGGTTAAGTTATGTTAGGTTCGTTTAGTTTAATTTAGTTTAGATTAGGTTAGGTTAGGTTAGGTTAGGGTAGTTCAGTTTAGTTTAGTTGAATTTAGTTTAGTTTAGTTCAGTTTAGGTTAGTTTAGTTTAGGATAGGTTAGGTTAGTTTAGTTAAGTTTAGTTTATAGTTCAGTTTAGTTTAGTTTTGTTTAATTTAGTTTAGTTTATAGTTTAGTTGAGTTTAGGTTAGTTTAGTTGAGTTTAGTTTAGTTTAGCTTAGGTTAGGTTAGGTTAGGTTAGGTTAGGTATTTTAGTTTACTTTAGGTTGCGTTATGTTATATTAGGTTAGGTTAGGTTAGTTTGGTTTAGTTTAGTCTAGTTAAGTTTAGTTTAGTTATACTTTAGTATAGTTTAGTTTAGTTTAGTTTATAGTTTAATTTGTAGTATAGTTTAGTTAATTTAATTTAATTTAGTTTAGCTAAGTTTAGTTTAGTTTAGTTTAGTTTTGGGTAGGTTATGTTAGGTTAGCTTAGGTTAGTTTAGATTTGTTTAGGTTAGGTTAGGTTAGGTTAGGATAGTTTAGTTTAGTTTAGTTTAGTTTTGCTTAGGTTAAGTAAGGTTTGGTTAGGTTAGGTTAGGTTAGGTTAGTTTACTTTGCTTTAGTTTATGTTAGGTAAGGTTAGTTTAGTTTAGTTTAGTTTTGTTTATAGTTTAGTTTAGTTTAGTTTAGTTTATAGTTTAGTTTATAGTTTAGTTTAGTTTAATATATAGTTTAATTTAGTTTAGTTTAGTTTAGTTTAATTTAGATTAATTTTTTTTAGTTTAGTTTAGTTTAGGTTAGGTTAGGTTAGGTTAGTTTAGTTTAGTATAGTTTAGTTTAGTTTAAAATATAGTATCTTTAGTTTATAGTTTAGTTCATAGTTTTTTTAGTTACATTAGTTTAGTTTAGGTTACGTTAGAGTAGTTTAGTTTAGTTTAGTTTAGTTTAATTTAGATTAGGTTAGGTTAGGTTAGTGTAGTTTAGTTTAGTTTAGTTGAATTTAATTTAGTTTAGCATAGTTTAGTTTAGGTTCGGTTAGGTTAGATAATTTAGTATAGCTTAGGTTAAGTTAGGTTAGGTTAGTTTAGTTTAGGTTAGGTTAGGTTAATTTAGTTTAGTATAGTTTGGTTTATTTTAGTTTAGTTTGTAGTTTAGTTTAGTTTGGTTTATAGTTTAGTTTACAGTTTTGTTTAGTTTAGTTTAGTTTGGGTTAGGTTAGGTTACGTTTGTTTAGTTGTGTTTATAGTTTAGTTTAGTTTACAGTTTAGTTTATCCTTTAGTTTATAATTTAGTTTATAGTTTAGTTTAATTTACTTTAGTTTAGTTTGGTTTAGTTTAGTTTTGTTTAGTTTCGTTTAGGTTAGGTTAGTTAGATTAGGTTAGGTTAGATTAGCTTAGTTTAGGTTTGGTTAGGTTAGGTGAGGTTAGTTTTTTTTATTTGAGTTTAATTTAGTTTAGTTTAGTTTATAGTTTAGTTTGGTTTAGTTTAGTTTATAGTTTAATTTATAGTATAGTTTAGTTTAGTTTATAGCTTAGTTTACAGTTTAGTTTAGTTTAGTTTAGTATAGTATAGTTTAGTTTCGTTTAGTTTAGTTTAGTTTAGTTTAGGTTAGAATAGGTTAGGTTAGTTAAGTTTAGTTTAGTTTAGGTTAGGTTAGGTTAGGTTAAATTAGGTTAGATTAATTTAGATTAGTTTAGTTTATTTCAGTTTATAGTTTAGTTTACTTTAGTTTATAGTTTAATTTAGTTTACTTTAGGTTATTTTAATTTGGTTTAGTTTAGTTTAGTTTAGTTTAGATTAGGTTAGGTTAGTTTAGTTTAGTATAGGTTAGGTTAGGTAAGTTTAATTCAGTTTAATTTAGTTTAGTTTATAGTTTAATTTATGGATTTGTTTATAGTTAATTAAGTCTAGTTTAGTTTAATTTAGTTTATAGTTTAATTTATAGTTTTGTTTATAGTTAATTAAGTCTAGTTTAGTTTAGTTTAGTTTTGTTTAGGTTCAATTATGTTAGGTTAGTTTAGTTTAGTTTAGTTTAAGTTAGGTTAGGTTGGGTTAGGTTAGTGTAGTTTAATTTAGTTTATTTGAATTTAGTTTAGTTTAGTTTAGTTTAGGTTACGTTAGGTTAGTTTAGCTTAGTTTAGTTTAGTTTAGTTTAGGTGAGGTTAGGTTAGGTTAGTTTAGTTCTGGTTAGTTTATTTTAGTTTATAGTTTAGTTTAGTTTAGTTTATAGTTTAGTTTATAGTTTAGTTTAGTGTAGTTTAGTTTTGTTTAGGTTAGGTTAGGTTAGGTTAGTTTAGTTTAGTTTAGGTTAGGTTATGTTAGATTAGGTTAGGTTAGGTTAGTTTCTTTTACTTTAGTCTAGTTAAGTGTAGTTAAGTTTATACTTTAGTTTAGTTTAGTTTATTTCATAGTTTACTTTAGTTTTGTTTATAGTTTAGTTTTCAGTTTAGTATAGTTTAGTTTAATTAAATTTAGTTTAGGTTAAGTAAGATTAGGTTAGGTTAGATTAGTTTAGTTTAGTTTATGTTAGGTTAGGTTAGCTTAGTTTAGTTTAATTTTGTTTATAGTTTAGATTAGTTAGGTTTAATTTAGTTTATAGTTTAGTTTAGTTTAGTTTATAATTCAGTTTATAGTTTAGTTTAGATTATAGTTTACTTTATACTTTAGTTTAGTTTTTTGTAATTTAGTTTAGCTTTCTTTAGTTTCGTTTAGTTTACTTTAGTTTAGGGTATGATTAAGTTAGGTTAGGTTAGGTTAGTTTAGTTTAGGTTAGGTTAGGTTAGGTTACCTTATGTTAGGTTAGGTTAGGTTAGGTTAAGTTAAGTTAAGTTAGGTTAGTTTAGAATAATTAATTTAGTATAATTTAGTTTATAGTTTAGTTTAATTTAGTTTATAGTTTAATTTAGTTTAGTTTAGTTTATTTTAGTTTAGTTTAGTTTAGGTTAGGTTAGGTAAGTTTAATTTAGTTTAGTTTAGTTTAGTTAAGTTTACTTTATAATTTAGTTTATAGTTTAGTTTGTAGTTTAGTTTAGTTTAGTTTAGTTTAGGTTAAGTTATGTTAGGTTCGTTTAGTTTAGTTTAGATTAGGTTAGGTTAGGTTAGGTTAGGGTAGTTTACTTTAGTTTAGTTGAATTTAGTTTAGTTTAGTTCAGTTTATGTTAGATTAGGTTAGGTACTTTATTTTAGTTTAGGTTAGGTTATGTTAGATTAGGTTAGGTTAGGTTAGTTTGGTTTAGTTTAGTTTAGTTAAGTTTAGAATATTTTATACTTTAGTTTAGTTTGGTTTAGTTAATAGTGGAGTTAAATTTAGTTTATACTTTAGTTTATAGTTTAGTATAGTTTAGTTTAGTTTAATTTAGATTAAGTTAGGTTAGGTTAGGTTAGTTTAGTTTAGTATAGTTTAGTTTATTTTAAAATATAGTATCTTTAGTTTATAGTTTAGTTCATAATTTTCTTTAGATTAGTTTAGTTTTGGTTAGGTTAGAGTACTTTAGTTTAGTTTAGTTTAGTTTAGTTTAGGTTAGATTAGGTTAGGTTAGTGTAGTTTAGTTTAATTTAATTTACTTAAATTTAATTTAGTTTAGTTTAGTTTAGTTTAGGTTAGGTTAGCTTTGTTTAGGTTAGATTAGGTTAGGTTAGTGTAGTTTAGTTTAGTTTAGTTTATAGTTTAGTTTAGTTTAGTGTAGTTTAGTTTGGTTAAGTGTTGTTTAGTTTAGTTTAGTTCAGTATCGTTTACGTTAGGTTACGTTAGATTATGTTAGGTTACGTTAGCTTAGTTTAGTTTAGTTTAGTTTCGGTTAGGTAAGGTTAGGTTAGGTTAGTTAAGTTTAGTTTAGTTTATAGTTTAGTTCAGTTTAGTTTATAGCTTAGTTTATAGCTTAGTTTAGTTCATAGTTTAATTTATATTTAAGATTTGTTTAGTTTAATTTAGTTTAGCTGAGTTTCGTTTAGTTTAGTTTATTTTAGGGTAGCTTACGTTAGGTTAGGTTAGGTTAGTATAGTTTATAGTTTAATTTAGTTTATAGTTTAGTTTAGTTTAGTTTATAATAGTTTAGTTTAGTTTAGTTTAGGTTAGGATAGATGAGTTTAGTTTAGTTTAGGTTAGGTTACGCTCGGTTAAATTATGTTAGGTTAGTTTATATTAGTTTAGTATAGTTTAGTTTATAGTTTAGTTTACTTTAGTTTATTATTTAATTTAGTTTAGTTTAGTTTATAGTTTAGTTTATAGTTTAGTTTGATTTAGTTTAGTTTAATTTAGTTTATCTTAGATAAGTTTAGTTTAGTTAAGTTTATAGTTTAAATTATAGTTTAGTTTAGTTAGGTTACGTTAGATTATGTTAGGTTACGTTAGCTTAGTTTAGTTTAGTTTAGTTTATAGTTTAGTTTAGTTTAGTTTATAGTTTAGTTTATAGTTTAGTTTATAGTTTAGTTTAGATTAGTGTAGTTTAGTTTGGTTTAATTTATTTTAGTTTAGTTTAGTTTAGTTTCGTTTAGCTTAGGTTATGTTATATTAGGTTAGCTTAGGTTAGCTTAGTTTACCCTGGTTTAGTTTAGGTTAGGTAAGGTTAGAATAGGTTAGTTAAGTTTAGTTTAGTTTAGTTTAGTTTAGTTTATAGTTTAGTTTAGATTATAGTTTAATTTATAGTTTAGTTTAGTTTAGTTTAATTTAGTTTAACTTTCTTTACTTTCCTTTAGTTTACTTTAATTTAGGATATGTTAGGTTAGGTTAGGTTAGGTTAGGTTTGTTTAGTTTAGTTTAGGTTAGGTTAGGTTAGGTTACGTTAGGTTAGGTTAGGTTAGGTTAAGTTAGGTTAGTTTAGAATAGTTTAGTTTAGTATAATTTAGTTTATAGTTTAGTTTAGTTTATAGTTTAATTTACTTCAGTTTAGTTTAATTTATATTAGTTTAGTTTAATTTAGTTTATATTAGTTTACGTTAGGTGAAGTTAGGTAAGTTTAATTTAGTTTAGTTTAGTTTAGTTAAGTTTAGTTTATAGTTTAGTTTATAGTTTGTTTGCAGTTTAGTTTAGTTTAGTTAAGGTTATGTTATGTTAGGTTCGTTTAGTTTAATTTAGTTTAGATTAGGTTAGGTTATATTAGGTTAGGTTAGGGTAGTTTAGTTTAGTTTAGCTGAATTTAGTTTAGTTTAGTTCAGTTTAGGTTACGTTAGGTTAGGTTAGTTTAGTTTAGGTTAGGTTAGGTTAGGTTAGGTTAATTTAGTTTAGTTAAGTTTATTTTAGTTTAGTCTAGTTCATAGTTCAGTTTAGATTAGTTTTGTTTAATTTAGTTTAGTTTATAGTTTAGTTCAGTTTAGGTTAGTTTAGTTGAGTTTAGTTTAGTTTAGTTTAGGTTAGGTTAGGTTAGGTTAGTTTAGTTTAGTTTGGGTTGGGTTATGTTAGATTAGGTTAGGTTAGGTTATTTTGGTTTAGTTTGGTCTAGTTAAATTTAGTTTAGTTATACTTTAGTTTAGTTTAGTTTAGTTTATAGTTTAGTTTAGTTTTGTTAACAGTTTAGTTTAGTTTAGTTTAGTTTATTTTGGGTAGGTTATGCTAGGTTAGGTTAGGTTAGTTTAGTTTAGTTTATAATAGGTTAGGTTAGGTTAGGTTAGTTTAGTTTAGTTGAGTTTAGTTTAGTTTAGGTTAGCTTAAGTAAGGTTAGGTTAGGTTAGGTTAGTATAGATTAGTCTAGTTCATGTTAGGTTAGGTTAGTTTAGTTTAGTGTAGTTTTGTTTATAGTTTAGTTTAGTTTATAGTTTAGTTTACAGTTTAGTTTATAGTTTAGTTTACAGTTTAGTTTATTTTATTATATAGTTTAATTTAGTTTAGTTTAGTTTAATTAGGATTAGTTTAATTTAGGTTAATTTAGTTTAGTTTAGTTTAGGTTAGGTTAGGTTAGGTTAGGTTAAGTTAGTTCAGTTTTGTATAGTTTAGTTTAGTTTAGGTTAGGTTAGAGTAGTTTAGTTTAGTTTAATTTAGGTTAGATTAGGTTAGGTTAGTGTAGTTTAGTTTAGTTTAGTTTAGTTGAATTTAGTTTAGTTTAGTTTAGTTTAGGGTAGGTTAGGTTGGTTTAGTTTAGTATATGTTAGGTTCAGTTAGTTTAGGTTAGTTTAGTTTAGTTTATAGTTTAGTTTAGTTTAGTTTATTGTTTAGTTTATATTTTAGTTTATATTTTAGTTTATAGTTTAGTTTAGTTTAGCGCAGTTTAGTTTGGTTTAGTTTTGTTTAGTTGAGTTTTGTTTAGTTTCGTTTAGGTTAGGTTATGTTAGATTAGGTTAGGTTAGGTAAGATAAGCTTAGTTTAGTGTATTTAGGTTAGGTTAGGTTAGGTTAGTTAAGATTAGTTTAGTTTGGTTTAGTTATGTTTAGTTTAGTTTATAATTTAGTTCAGTTTAGTTTATAGCTTAGTTGATAGTTTAGTTTAGTTTACAGTTTAGTTTATCATTTGGTTTGTAGTTTAGTTTATAGTTTAGTTTAGTTTAGTGCAGTTTATTTTGGTTAGTTTAGTATAGTTTCGTTTACGTTCGGTTATGTTATATTAGATTAGGTTGGGTTAGCTTACTTTAGTTTAGTTTAGTTTAGGTTAAGATATGTTAGGTTCGTTTAGTTTCATTTAGTTTAGATTAGGTTAGGTTAGGTTAGGGTAGTTTAGTTTAGCATAGTTGAATTTAGTTTAGTTTAGTTCAGGTTAGGTTACGTTAGGTTACTTTAGTTTAGTTT
This sequence comes from Metallyticus violacea, assembly GCA_030762175.1. Lineage (NCBI taxonomy): Eukaryota > Metazoa > Arthropoda > Insecta > Mantodea > Metallyticidae > Metallyticus > Metallyticus violacea. Next base: position 95,711,591 of record CM060835.1, on the reverse strand, counting down.
AGGTTAGGTTAGGTTAGGTTAGTTTAGTTTAATTAAGTTTATTTTAGTTTAGTTTAGTATATAGTTCAGTTTAATTTAGTTTTGTTTCATTTAGTTTAGTTTATAGTTTAGTTCAGTTTAGGTTAGTTTAGTTGAGTTTAGTTTAGTTTACTTTAGTTTAGGTTAGGTTAGTTTAGTTCAGTTGAGTTTAGTTTAGTTTTGGAAAGGTTAGGTAAGGTTAGGTTAGGTTAGGTTAGGTTAGTTTAGTTTAGTCTAGTTTATGTTAGGTTAGGTTAGTTTAGTTTAGTTTAGTTTTGTTTAATTTAGGTTAATTTAGTTTAGTTTAGTTTAGTTTAGTTTAATTTAGGTTAATTTAGTTTGTTTAGTTTAGTTTAGTTTAGGTTAAGTTAGTTTAGGTTACGTTAGTTTAGGTTAGGTTAAGTTTGTTCAGTTTAGTATAGTTTAGTTTAGTTTAAAATATAGTATCTTTAGTTTATAGTTTAGTTCATAGCTTTGTTTAGTTTAGTTTAGTTAGGTTAGAGTAGTTTAGTTAATTTAGTTTAGGTTAGATTAGGTTAGGTTAGTGTTGTTTAGTTTAGTTTAGTTTAGTTGAATTTAGTTTAGTTTAGTTTAGTTTAGGGTAGGTTAGGTTGGTTTAGTTTAGTATAGTTTAGGTTAAGTTAGGTTAGGTTAGTTTAGTTTAGTTTAGTTTATAGTTTAGTTTAGTTTAGTTTATAGTTTAGTTTAGTTTATGGTTTAGTTTAATTTATAGTTTAGTTCATAGCTTCGTTTAGTTTAGTTTAGTTAGGTTAGAGTAGTTTAGTTTAGTTTAGTTTAGTTGAATTTAGTTTAGTTTAGTTTAGTTTAGGGTAGGTTAGGTTGGTTTAGTTTAGTATAGTTTAGGTTCAGTTAGGTTAGGTTAGTTTAGTTTAGTTTAGTTTATAGTTTGGTTTAGTTTATTTTAGTTTAGTTTAGTTTAGTTTCCTTTAGCTTAGGTTATGTTACGTTAGGTTAGCTTAGGTTAGCTTACTTTACTCTAGTTTAGTTTAGGTTAGGTTAGAATAGGTTAGTTAAGTTTAGTTTAGTTTAGTTTAGTTAGGTTTAGTTTAGTTTATAGTTTAGTTGAGTTTAGTTTATAGTTTAGTTTAGTTTAGTTTAATTTAGTTTAGCTTTCTTTTTTCGGTTAGAGTACTTTAGTTTAGGGTATGTTATGTTAGGTTAGCTTGGTTAGTTTAGTTTAGTTTACGTTAGGTTAGGTTACCTTAGGTTAGGTTAGGTTAGGTTAGGTTAAATTAGGTTAGTTTAGAATAATTTAGTTTAGTGTAATTTAGTTTATAGTTTAGTTTAGTGTAGTTTATAGTTTAATTTAGTTTAGTTTAGTTTAATTTAGTTTAGTTTATTTTAGTTTAGGTTAGGTTAGGTTAGGTAAGTTAAATTTAGTTTAGTTTAGTTTAGTTAAGTTTATTTTATAGTTTAGTTTATAGTTTAGTTTGTAGATTTATTTTAGTTTAGTTTAGTTTAGGTTAAGTTATGTTAGGTTCGTTTAGTTTAATTTAGTTTAGATTAGGTTAGGTTAGGTTAGGTTAGGGTAGTTCAGTTTAGTTTAGTTGAATTTAGTTTAGTTTAGTTCAGTTTAGGTTAGTTTAGTTTAGGTTAGGTTAGGTTAGGTTAGTTTAGTTTAGTTAAGTTTAGTTTATAGTTCAGTTTAGTTCAGTTTTGTTTAATTTAGTTTAGTTTATAGTTTAGTTGAGTTTAGGTTAGTTTAGTTGAGTTTAGTTTAGTTTAGTTTAGGTTAGGTTAGGTTAGGTATTTTAGTATACTTTAGGTTGGGTTATGTTATATTAGGTTAGGTTAGGTTAGTTTGGTTTAGTTTAGTCTAGTTAAGTTTAGTTTAGTTATACTTTAGTATAGTTTAGTTTAGTTTAGTTTATAGTTTAATTTGAAGTATAGTTTAGTTAATTTAATTTAATTTAGTTTAGCTAAGTTCAGTTTAGTTTAGTTTAGTTTTGGGTAGGTTATGTTAGGTTAGCTTAGGTTAGTTTAGATTTGTTTAGGTTAGGTTAGGTTAGGTTGGGATAGTTTAGTTTAGTTTAGTTTAGTTTTGCTTAGGTTAAGTAAGGTTTGGTTAGGTTAGGTTAGGTTAGGTTAGTTTACTTTGCTTTAGTTTATGTTAGGTTAGGTTAGTTTAGTTTAGTTTAGTTTTGTTTATAGTTTAGTTTAGTTTAGTTTAGTTTATAGTTTAGTTTATAGTTTAGTTTAGTTTAATATATAGTTTAATTTAGTTTAGTTTAGTTTAGTTTAATTTAGATTAATTTTTTTTAGTTTAGTTTAGTTTAGGTTAGGTTAGGTTAGGTTAGTTTAGTTTAGTATAGTTTAGTTTAGTTTAAAATATAGTATCTTTAGTTTATAGTTTAGTTCATAGTTTTTTTAGTTTAGTTTAGTTTAGTTTAGGTTACGTTAGAGTAGTTTAGTTTAGTTTAGTTTAGTTTAATTTAGATTAGGTTAGGTTAGGTTAGTGTAGTTTAGTTTAGTTTAGTTGAATTTAATTTAGTTTAGCATAGTTTAGTTTAGGTTCGGTTAGGTTAGATAATTTAGTATAGCTTAGGTTAAGTTAGGTTAGGTTAGTTTAGTTTAGGTTAGGTTAGGTTAATTTAGTTTAGTATAGTTTGGTTTATTTTAGTTTAGTTGTAGTTTAGTTTAGTTTTGTTTAGTTTCGTTTAGGTTAGGTTAGTTAGATTAGGTTAGGTTAGATTAGCTTAGTTTAGGTTAGGTTAGGTTAGGTTAGGTTAGTTTTTTTTATTTGAGTTTAATTTAGTTTAGTTTAGTTTATAGTTTAGTTTGGTTTAGTTTAGTTTATAGTTTAATTTATAGTTTAGTTTAGTTTAGTTTATAGCTTAGTTTACAGTTTAGTTTAGTTTAGTTTAGTATAGTTTAGTTTCGTTTAGTTTAGTTTAGTTTAGTTTAGGTTAGAATAGGTTAGGTTAGTTAAGTTTAGTTTAGTTTAGGTTAGGTTAGGTTAGGTTAGGTTTAATTAGGTTAGATTAATTTAAATTAGTTTAGTTTATTTCAGTTTATAGTTTAGTTTACTTTAGTTTATAGTTTAATTTAGTTTACTTTAGGTTATTTTAATTTGGTTTAGTTTAGTTTAGTTTAGTTTAGATTAGGTTAGGTTAGTTTAGTTTAGTATAGGTTAGGTTAGGTAAGTTTAATTCAGTTTAATTTAGTTTAGTTTATAGTTTAATTTATGGATTTGTTTATAGTTAATTAAGTCTAGTTTAGTTTAATTTAGTTTATAGTTTAATTTATAGTTTTGTTTATAGTTAATTAAGTCTAGTTTAGTTTAGTTTAGTTTAGTTTAGGTTCAATTATGTTAGGTTAGTTTAGTTTAGTTTAGTTTAAGTTAGGTTAGGTTGGGTTAGGTTAGTGTAGTTTAATTTAGTTTATTTGAATTTAGTTTAGTTTAGTTTAGTTTAGGTTACGTTAGGTTAGTTTAGCTTAGTTTAGTTTAGTTTAGTTTAGGTGAGGTTAGGTTAGGTTAGTTTAGTTCTGGTTAGTTTATTTTAGTTTATAGTTTAGTTTAGTTTAGTTTATAGTTTAGTTTATAGTTTAGTTTAGTGTAGTTTAGTTTTGTTTAGGTTAGGTTAGGTTAGGTTAGTTTAGTTTAGTTTAGGTTAGGTTATGTTAGATTAGGTTAGGTTAGGTTAGTTTCTTTTACTTTAGTCTAGTTAAGTGTAGTTAAGTTTATACTTTAGTTTAGTTTAGATTATTTCATAGTTTAGTTTAGTTTTGTTTATAGTTTAGTTTTCAGTTTAGTATAGTTTAGTTTAATTAAATTTAGTTTAGGTTAAGTAAGATTAGGTTAGGTTAGATTAGTTTAGTTTATGTTAGGTTAGGTTAGCTTAGTTTAGTTTAGTTTTGTTTATAGTTTAGATTAGTTAGGTTTAATTTAGTTTATAGTTTAGTTTAGTTTAGTTTATAATTCAGTTTATAGTTTAGTTTAGATTATAGTTTACTTTATACTTTAGTTTAGTTTAGTTTATTGTAATTTAGTTTAGCTTTCTTTAGTTTCGTTTAGTTTACTTTAGTTTAGGGTATGTTTAAGTTAGGTTAGGTTAGGTTAGTTTAGTTTAGGTTAGGTTAGGTTAGGTTACCTTATGTTAGGTTAGGTTAGGTTAGGTTAAGTTAAGTTAATTTAGGTTAGTTTAGAATAATTAATTTAGTATAATTTAGTTTATAGTTTAGTTTAATTTAGTTTATAGTTTAATTTAGTTTAGTTTAGTTTATTTTAGTTTAGTTTAGTTTAGGTTAGGTTAGGTAAGTTTAATTTAGTTTAGTTTAGTTTAGTTAAGTTTACTTTATAGTTTAGTTTATAGTTTAGTTTGTAGTTTAGTTTAGTTTAGTTTAGTTTAGGTTAAGTTATGTTAGGTTCGTTTAGTTTAGTTTAGATTAGGTTAGGTTAGGTTAGGTTAGGGTAGTTTACTTTAGTTTAGTTGAATTTAGTTTAGTTTAGTTCAGTTTATGTTAGATTAGGTTAGGTAACTTTATTTTAGTTTAGGTTAGGTTATGTTAGATTAGGTTAGGTTAGGTTAGTTTGGTTTAGTTTAGTTTAGTTAAGCTTAGAATATTTTGTACTTTAGTTTAGTTTGGTTTAGTTAATAGTGGAGTTAAGTTTAGTTTATACTTTAGTTTATAGTTTAGTATAGTTTAGTTTAGTTTAATTTTGGTTTAGTTTAGTGTAGGTTATATTAGGTTAGGTTAGTTTAGTTCAGTTTAATTTAGATTAGGTTAGGTTAGTTTAGTTTAGTTGAGTTTAATTTAGTTTAGTTTAGTTTATATTATATTTTAGTTTAGTTTATAGTTTAATTTATATTTTAGTTTACTTTAGGTTAGATTAGGTTAGGTTAAGTAAGGTTAGGTTAGGTTAGTTTAGTTTAGTTTAGTTTATGTTAGGTTAGGTTAGTTTAGTTTAGTTTAGTTCTGTTTATAGTTTAGTTTAGTTTATAGTTTAGTTTATAGTTTAGTTTAATTTAGTTTATAGTTTAATTTAGGTTAATTTAGTTTAGTTTAGTTTAGTTTGGGTTAGGTTAGGTTAGGTTAGGTTAGGTTAGTTTAGTTTAGTATAGTTAAGTTTAGTTTAAAATATAGTATCTTTAGTCTATAGTATAGTTCATAGTTTTGTTTAGTTTAGTTTAGTTTAGGTTAGGTTAGAGTAGTTTAGTTAATTTAGTTTAGTTTAGGTTAGATTAAGTTAGGTTAGTGTAGTTTAGTTTAGTTTAGTTTAGTTCAATTTAATTTAGTTTAATTTAGTTTAGTTTAGTATAGGTTAGGTTAAGTTTGGTTAGGTTAGTTTACTTTAGTTTCGTTTAGTTTAGTTTATAGTTTAGTTTAGTTTATAGTTTAGTTTTACTTTAGTTTATTTTTTGGTTTAAGTTTAGTTTAGTTTAGTGTAGTTTAGTTTGGTTAAGTTTTGTTGAGTTTAGTTTAGTTTATTTTCGTTTAGGTTAGGTTATGTTAGATTAGGTTAGGATAGGTAAGCTTACTTTAGTTTAGTTTAGTTTATGTTAGGTTAGGTTAGTTAAGTTTAGTTTAGTTTAGTTTAGTTAAGTTTAGTTTAGTTTATAGTTTAGTTCAGTTTAGTTTATAGCTTAGTTTATAGTTTAGTTTACTTTAGTTTATAGTTTAATTTATATTTAAGTTTAGTTTAGTTTAGTTTAATTTAGTTTAGCTAAGTTTAGTTTAGTTTAAATTAGTTTATTTTAGGGTAGTTTATATTCGGTTTGGTTAGGTTAGTTTAGTTTATAGTTTAATTTATAGTTTAGTTTGGTTTATATTTTAGTTTATAGTTTAGTTTAGTTTGGTTTATAATAGTTTAGTTTAGTTTAGTTCAGATTAGTTTAGTTTAGTTTAGTTTATAGTTTAGTTCAGTTTGATTTATGGCTTAGTTTATAGATTAGTTTAGTTTATAGTTTTATTTATAGTTAAGTTTAGTTTAGTTTAGTTTAATTCAGTTTAGTTTAGTTTATTTTATAGTAGCTTATGTTAGGTTAGGTTAGAAGTGTTTATAGTTTAATTTATAGTTTAGTTTAGTTTATAGTTTAGTTTAGCTTATAATAGTTTAGTTTACATTAGGTTAGTTTAGGTTAGTTCATTTTTTTTTGGTTTAGGTTAGGTTTGGCTAGGTTAAGTTAATTTAGGTTAGTTCAGATTACTTTAGTTTAGTATAGTTAATAGTGTAGTTTACTTTAGTTTATTATGTAATTTAGTGTATTTTAGTTTATAGTTTCGTTTATAGTTTAGTTTAGTTTAGTTTAGCTTTTTTGTTTAGCTCAGATTTGTTTAGTTTGTCTTAGGTTAGGTTAGGTTAGGTGAGATTAGTTTAATTTAGTTGAGATTAATTTAGTTTATAGTTTAATTTAGTTTAGTTTATAGTTCAATTTATAGTTTAGTGTAGTTTTAGTTTATAGTTTAGGTTATCGTTTAGTTTAGTTTCTATTAGTTTAGTTTAGGTCAGTTTAGGTTAGGTTAAGTTAGGTTAGGTTAGTTTAGATTAGTTTAGTTTAATTTAGTTTAATTTATAGTTTAGTTTATTTTAGTTTAGAGTTTAATTTAGTTTTGTTTAGTTTAGTTTAGTTTAGATTAGGTTAGGTTAGGTTAGGTTAATTTAGTTTAGTTTAGGTTATGTTAGGTAAGTTTAATTTAGTTTAGTTTGGTTTAGTTTAATTTATAGTTCATTTTATAGTTTTGTTTATAGTTTAGTTTAGTTTATAGTTTCATTTAGTTTAGTTTAGTTTAGTTTAGTTTAATTTAGGTTAGGTTAGTTTAGTTTAGTTTAGTTTAGGTTAGGTTAGGTTAGGTTAATTTACTTTAGTATAGTTTACTTTAGTTTATTTTAGTTTAGTTTCTGGTTTAGTTTAGTTTATAGTTTTGTTTACAGTTTAGTTTAGTTTAGTTTAATTTAGTTTATTTTGGGTTAGGTTAGGTTAGGTTAGTTTAGTTTAGTTTAGTTTAGTTTAGTTTATAGTTTAGTTTAGTTTAGTTTACAGTTTAGTTTATCCTTTAGTTTATAGTGTAGTTTATAGTTTAGTTTAATTTAGTGTAATTTAGTTTGGTTTAGTTTAGTATAGTTTTGTTTACTTTAGGTTAGGTGAGATTATGTTAGGTTAGGTTAGCTTACTTTAGTTTAGTTTAGTATAGTTTAGGTTAGGTTAGGTTAAGTTAGTTTAGTTTAGTTTAGTTTGTACTTTAGTTTAATTTAGTTTACAGTTTACTTTATCCTTTAGTTTATAGTGTAGTTTATAGTTTAGTTTAATTTAGTGTAGTTAAGTTTGGTTTAGTTTAGTATAGTTTTAATTACTTTAGGTTAGGTTAGATTATGTTAGGTTTGGATAGCTTACATTAGTTTAGTTTATTTTAGGTTAGGTTAGGTTAGTTTAGTTTAGTATGGTTTAGTTTAGTTTAGTTTATAGTTTAGTTTATTTTATTTTATAGTTTAGTTTATAGTTTTGTTTAGTTTAGTTTAGTTTAGTTTAGTTAGTTTAGGTTAGGTTAGGTTAGGTTAGAGTAGTTTAGTTTAGGTTAGGTGATGATAGGTTAGTGCAGTTTAATTTAAAATAGTTTAGTTTAGTTGAATTTAATTTAGTTTAGTTAGGTTAGTTTAGATAAATTAGGTTAGTTTAGTTAGTTAGTTTTAGGTTAGGTTGGGTTAGTTTAGTTTAGTATAGGTTAGGTTAGGTTAGGTAAGTTTAATTCAGTTTAGTTTGGTTTAGTTTTTAGTTTAATTTATAGGTTTGTTTATAGTTAATTTAGTTTAGTTTAGTTTAGGTTAGGTTAAATTATGTTAGGTTAGTTAATTTTAGTTTAGGTTAGGTTAGGTTGGGTTAGGTTAGTGTAGTTTAACTTAATTTAGTTGAATTGAGTTTAGTTAAGTTTAGTTTAGGTTACGTTAGGTTAGTTTAGTTTAGTTTAGTTTAGTTTAGGTGAGGTTAGGTTAGTTTAGTTCTGTTAATTTATTTTAGTTTATACATTAGTTTATTTCAGTTTATAGTTTAGTTAATAGTTTAGTTTAATTTAGTGTAGTTTAATTTTGTTTAAGTTAGGTTAGGTTATGTTAGTTTAGTTTAGTTTAGTTTATGTTAGGTTAGGTTAGTTTAGTTTAGTTTAGTTTTGTTTATAGTTTAGATTAATTTATTTTATAATTTAGTTTATAGTTTAGTATAGTTTAGTTTGTAGTTTAATTTAGTTTAGTTTAGTTTACTTTAGGTTAGGTTAGGTTAGGTTAGTTTAGTTTAGTATAGTTTAAATTAATTTAAAATATAGTGTCTTTAGTTTATAGTTTAGTTCATAGATTTGTTTAGTTTATTTTTGTGTAGTTCAGATTAGGTTAGAGTAGTTTAGTTTAGTTTAGGTTAGTTTAGGTTAGAATAGGTTAGGTTAGTGTAGTTTAGTTTAGTTTAGTTGAATACAATTTAGTTTTGTTTAGTTTAGTTTAGGTTAGGTTAGGGTAGTTTAGTTTATAGTTTAATTTAGTTTAGTTTAGTTTATAGTGTAGTTTATACTTTAGATTATATTTTAGTTTATAATTTAGTTTAGTTTAGTTTTGTTTAGTTTTGTTTAGTTTAGTTTAAATTAGTTTCGTTTAGGTTAGGTTATGTTACATTAGGTTAGGTTAGGTAAGCTTAGTTTAGTTTAGTTTAGTAAGGTTAGGTTAGGTTAGCATAGGTTAGGTTAGTGTTGTTTAGTTTAGTTTAGCTAAATTTTGTTTAGTTTAGTTTAGTTTAGGATAAGTTAGGTTAGTTAAGTTTAGTTTAGTTTAGTGTATGTTAGGTTGGGTTAGGTTAGGTTAGTTTAATTTAGTTTAGTTTGTTTTATTTTATAGTTTAGTTTATTTTAGTTTATAATTTATTTTATAGTTTAGTATACATTAGTTTATAGATTAGTTTATAGTTTAGTTAAAATTTGGTTTAGTTTAGTTTAAGTTAGGTTAGGGAAGGTTAGGTTAGTTTGGGTTAGTTTATTTCAGTTTAGTTTATGTAAGGTTAGGTTAGTTTGGTATAGTTTAGTTTAGTTTAGTTTAGTTTATAGTTTAGTTTAGTTTATAGTTCAGTTTATACTTTAGTTTAGTTTAGTTTTGTTTAGGTTAGGTTGGGTTAGTTTAGTTTAGTTAAGGTTAAGTTAGGTTAAGTTAGGTTAGTTTAGTTTAGTATAGTTTAGTTTACTTTAGTTTAGTTTATAGTTTAGTTTATTTTATTTTATAGTTTAGTTTATAGCTTTGTTTAGTTTAGTTTAGTTTAGTTTAGTTAGTTTAGGTTAGGTTAGGTTAGGTTAGGTTAGAGTAGTTTAGTTTAGGTTAAATTGTGATAGGTTAGTGCAGTTGAAATTAATTTAGTTTAGTTTAGTTGAATTTAATTTATTTTAGTCAGGTCAGTTTAGGTAAGTTAGGTTAGTTTAGTTTAGTATAGGTTAGGTTAGGTTAGGTAAGTTTAATTCAGTATAGTTTAGTTTAGTTTATAGTTTAATTTATAGTTTTGTTTATAGTTAATTTAGTTTTGTTTACTTTAGTTTAGGTTAAATTATGTTAGGTTAGTTTAGTTTAGTTTAGGTTAGGTTAGGTTGGGTTAAGTTAGTGTAGTTTCATTTAGTTTGGTTTATTTTAGTTTAGTTTAATATGTGGTTCCGTTTAGTTTAGTTTTGTTTAATTTAGTTTAGTTTATAGTTTAGTTGAGTTTAGGTTAGGTTAGTTTGGTTTAGTTAGTCTAGTTAAGTTTAGTTTAGTTTATACTTTAGTTTAGTTTAGTTTATTTTATAGTTTAGTTTAGTTTTGTTTATAGTTTAGTTTGCAGTTTAGTATCGTTTAGTTTAATTTAATTTAGTTTAGATTAAGTAACGTTATGTTCGGTTAGGTTAGTTGAGTTTCGTTTATGTTAGGTTAGGTTAGTTTAGATTAGCTTAGGTTATTTTATAGTTTAGTTTAGTTTATAGTTTACTTTAGTTTAGGGTATATTTAAGTTAGGTTAGGTTAGGTTAGTTTAGTTTAGTTTAGGTTAGGTTGTGTTACCTTGTGTTAGGTTAGGTTAGGTTAGGTTAAGTTAAGTTAGGTTAGCTTAGTTTAGAATAATTTAGTTTAATATAATTTAGTTTATAGTTTAGTTTAGTTTAGTTTATAGTTTAATTTAGTTTAGTTTAGTTTAATTTAGTTTAGTTTAGTTTAGTTTAGGTTAGTTTAGGTAAGTTTAATTTAGTATAGTTTAATTTAGATAAGTTTAGTTTTAGTTTAGTTTATAGTTTAGTTTGTAGTTTAGTTTAGTTTAGTTTAGTTTAGGTTAAGTTATGTTAGGTTCGTTTAGTTTAGTTTAGATTAGGTTAGGTTAGGTTAGGGTAGTTTAGTTTAGTTTAGTTTAATTTAGTTTAGTTTAGTTCAGTTTAGGTTAGATTAGTTTAGGTTACTTTATTTTAGTTTAGGTTAGGTTATGTTAGATTAGGTTAGGTTAGGTTAGTTTGGTTTAGTTAAGTTTAGTTAAGTTTAGTATATTTTATACTTTAGTTTAGTTTAGTTTAGTTAATAGTTTAGTTTAGTTTAGTTTATACTTTAGTTTATGGTTTAGTATAGTTTAGTTTAGTTTAATTTTGGTTTAGTTTAGGGTAGGTTATGTTAGGTTAGGTTAGTTTAGTTCAGTTTAGTTTAGGTTAGCTTAAGTTAGGTTAGTTTAGTTTAGTTGAGTTTAATTTAGTTTAGTTTAGTTTATAGTTTATTTTAGTTTAGTTTATAGTTTAATTTATAGTTTAGTTTACTTTAGGTTAGATTAGGTTGGGTTAAGTAAGGTTAGGTTAGGTTAGGTTAGGTTAGTTTAGTTTAGTTTAGTTTTGTTTATAATTTAGTTTAGTTTATAGTTTAGTTTAGAATTTAGTTTAATTTAGTTTATAGTTTAAGTTAGTTTAGTTTAGTTTATAGTTTAGTTTAGTTTAGTTTACAGTTTATTTTATCCTTTAGTTTATAGTGTAGTTTATAGTTTAGTTTAATTTAGTGTTGTTTAGTTTGGTTTAGTTTAGTATAGTTTTGTTTACTTTAGGTTAGGTTAGATTATGTTAGGTTTGAATAGCTTACTTTAGTTTAGTTTAGTTTAGGTTAGGTTAGATTAGTTTAGTTTAGTTAACTTTGGTTTAGTTTAGTTTAGTTTAGTTTATAGTTTAGTTTATAGTTTAGTTTAGTTAAGTTTATAGTTTAATTTATAATTTAGTTTATTTTATTTTAGTTTAATTTAGTTTAGAGTAGGTTAGGTTAGGTTAGGTTAGTTTAGTTTAGTTTAGGTTAGGTTAGGTTAGGTTAATTTAGTTTAGTTGAGTTTAATTTAGTTTAGTTTAGTTTAGTTAATAGTTTAATTCATAGTTTAGTTTAGTTTTTTTATAGCTTAGTTTAATTAACTTATAGTTTAATTTAGTTTAGTTTAGTTTAATTTAGTTTAGTTTAAATTGTAGTTTAGTTTAGTTTAGTTTAGTTTAGGTTAAGATATGTTAGGTTCGGTGAGTTTAATTTAGATTAGATTAGGTTAGGTTACATTACGTTAGGGTAGTTAATTTTAGTTTAGTTGAATTTAGGTTATAGTTTGATTTATAGTTTAGTTTAGTTTACTTTATAGTTTAGTTTAGTTAATTTATAGTTTATTTAACTTTAGTTTAGTTTAGTTTAATATTGTTTACTTTAGTTTATAGTATTGTTTATACGTTAGTTTAGTTTAGTTTAATTTAGGTTATGTTAGGTTAGTTTAGTTTAGTTTAGTTTAGTGTATGTTAGGTTAGGTTAGGTTAGTTTAGTTTAGTTTATTTTAGTATATAATTTATATTAGTTTAGTTTATAATTTATTTTATAATTTAGTAAACTTTAATTTATAGATTAGTTTATAGTTTAGTTAAAATTTTAGTTTAGTTTAGTTTAGGTTAGGTTAGGGAAGGTTAGGTTAAGTTAGGTTAGTTTAGTTTAATTTAGTTTATGTAAGGTTAGATTAGGTTAGTTTAGTATAGTTTAGTTTACTTTTGTTTACACTTTAGTTTAGTTTAGTTTATAGTTCAGTTTATAGTTTAGTTTAGTTAAGTTAGGTTGGGTTAGTTTAGTTTAGTTTAGGTTAGGTTAGGTTAGGTTAGTTTAGTTTAGTATAGTTTACTTTAGTTTAGTTTAGTTTATAGTTTAGTTTATTTATTTTATAGTTTACTTTATAGTTTTATTTAATTTAGTTTAGTTTAGTTATTTTAGGTTAGGTTAGGTTAGAGTAGTTTAATTTAATTTAGTTGAATTTAGTTTAGTTAAGTTAAGTTTAGGTTACGTTAGGTTAGTTTAATTTAGTTTAGTTTAGGTGAGGTTAGGTTAGTTTAGTTCTGTTTAGTTTATTTTAGTTTAGTTTATTTGAATTTAATTTAGTTTAGTTAAGTTAGTTTAGATAATTTAGGTTATTTTAGTTTACTTTAGTTTATGTAAGGTTATGTTAGGTTAGTTTAGTATAGTTTAGTTTACTTTTGTTTATAGTTTAGTTTAGTTTAGTTTATAGTTTAGTTTATAGTTTAGTTTAGTTTAGTTTAATTTAGGTTAGGTTGGGTTAGTTTAGTTTAGTATAGGTTAGATTATATTAGGTAAGTTTAATTCAGTTTAGTTTAGTTTAGTTTATAGTTTAATTTATAGGTTTGTTTATAGTTAATTTAGTTTAGTTTAGTTTAGTTTAGGTTAAATTATATTAGGTTAGTTAAGTTTAGTTTAGTTTAGGTTAGGTTAGGTTGGGTTAGGTTAGTGTAGTTTAATTTAATTTAGTTGAATTTAGTTTAGTTAAGTTAAGTTTAAGTTACGTTAGGTTAGTTTAGTTTAGTTTAGTTTAGGTGAGGTTAGGTTAGGTTAGTTTAGTTCTGTTTAGTTTATTTTAGTCTATAGTTTAGTTTAGTTTAATTTATAGTTTAGTTTAATTTAGTGTAGTTTAATTTTGTTTAGGTTAGGTTAGGTTAGGTTAATTTAGTTTAGTTTAGTTTAGGTAAGGTTATGTTAGAATAGGTTAGGTTAGGTTAGTTTGGTTTAGTTTAGTCTAGGTAAGTTTAGTTTAGTTTATTTTATAGTTTAGTTTAGTTTTGTTTATAGTTTAGTTTGCAGTTTAGTATAGTTTAGTTTAGTTTAATTTAGTTTAGGTTAAGTAAGTTTAGGTTAGGTTAGTTTAGTTTAGTTTAGTTTATGTTAGGTTAGGTTAGTTTAGTTTTGTTTGGTTTTGTTTATAGTTTAGTTTAATTTATTTTATAATTTAGTTTATAGTTTAGTTTAGTTTAGTTTGTAGTTTAATTTAGTTCAGTTTAGTTTAGTTTAGTTCATTTAGGTTGGGATAGGTTAAGTTAGGTTAGGTTAGGTTAGTTTAGTTTAGTTTAAAATATAGTATATTTAGTTTATAGTTTAGTTCATAGTTTTGTTTAATTTAGTTTAGTCTAGTTTAGTTTAGGTTAGAGTAGTTTAGTTTAGTTTAGTTTAGTTTAGGTTAGAATAGGTTAGGTTAGTGTAGTTTAGTTTAGTTTAGTTGAATTTAATTTAGTTTTGTTTAGTTTAGTTTAGGTTAGGTTAGGTTAGTTTAGTTTAGTATAGGTTAGGTTAAGTTAGATTAGGGCAGTTTAGTTTATAGTTTAATTTAGTTTAGTTTAGTTTATAGTGTAGTTTATACTTTAGTTTATATTTTAGTTTATAGTTTAGTTTATTTTAGTGTAGTTTAGTTTGGTTTAGTTTTATTTAGTTTAGTTTAAATTAGTTTCGTTTAGGTTAGGTTATGTTAGATTAGGTTAGATTAGGTAAGCTTAATTTAGTTTAGTTCAGTTTAGTTAAGGTTAGGTTAGGTTTCGTTAGGTTAAGTTAGGTTAGGTTAGTTTAGATTAGTTTAGTTTAGTTTGGGTTATAGTTTAGTTTACTTTAGTTTATTATTTAATTTAGTGTAGTTTAGTTTATAGTCTCGTTTATAGTATAGTTTTGTTTAGTTTAGTTTTTTTAGTTTAGCTTAGATTAGTTTAGTTTGTCTTAGGTTAGGTGAGATTAGTTTAATTTAGTTTAGTTTAATTTAGTTTAGTTTAGTTTATAGTTTAGTTTAGTTTAGTTTATAGTTCAATTTATAGTTTAGTTGAGTTTAGTTTATAGTTTAGGTTATCGTTTAGTTTAGTTTAGGTTAGTTTAGGATAGGTTAAGTTAGGTTAGGTTAGTTTAGATTAGTTTATTTTAATTTAGTTTAGTTTATAGTTTAGTTTATTTTACTTTATAGTTTAATTTAGTTTAGTTTAGTTTAGTTTAGTGTAGTGTAGTTTAGTTTAGGTTAGGTTAGATTAGGTTAATTTAGTTTAGTTTAGGTTAGGTTAGGTAAGTTTAATTTAGTTTAGTTTGGTTTAGTTTAATTTATAGTTTATTTTGTAGTTTTGTTTATAGTTTAGTTTAGTTTATAGTTTAGTTTAGTTTAATTTAGGTTAGGTTAGGTTAGTTTTTTTTAGTTTAGTTTAGGTTAGGTTAGGTTAATTTACTTTAATATAGTTTATTTTAGTTTATTTTAGTTTAGTTTATAATTTAGTTTAGTTTATAGTTTAGTTTACAATTTAGTTTTGTTTAGTTTAGTTTAGTTTGGGTTAAGTTAGGTTAGTTTAGTTTAGTTTAGTTTATAGTTTACTTTAGTTTAGTTTACAGTTTAGTTTATCCTTTAGTTTATAGTGTAGTTTATAGTTTAGTTTAATTTAGTGTAGTTTAGTTTGGTTTAGTTTAGTATAGTTTTGTTTACTTTAGGTTAGATGAGATTATGTTAGGTTAGGTTAGCTTACTTTAGTTTAGTTTAGTTTAGTTTAGGTTAGGTTAGGTTAGGTAGGTTTAGTTAACTTTGGTTTAGTTTAGTTTAGTTTAGTTTATAGTTTAGTTTATAGTTATGTTTAGTTTAGTTTATAGTTTAATTTATAATTTAGTTTAGTTTAGTTTAGTTTAATTTAATTTAGTTTAGAGTAGGTTAGGTTAGGTTAGTTTAGTTTAGTTTAGATTAGGTTAGGTTAGGTTATGTTAGGGTAGTTAAGTTTAGTTTAGTTGAATTTAGTTTATAGTTTAATTTATAGTTTAGTTTAGTTTTCTTTATAGTATAGTTTAGTTAATTTATAGTTTAATTTACTTTAGTTTAGTCTAGTTTAATTTAGTTTACTTTAGTTTATAGTTTTTTTTTATAGTTTAGTTTAGCTTAGTTTAGTTTAGGCTAATTTATGTTAGGTTAGTTTAGTTTAGTTTAGGTTCGGTTGGGTTAGTTTAGTTTAATTTAGGTTAGGTTAGGATAAGTTAGGTTAGTTTAGTTTAGTTTAGTTTATTTTAATTTTAGTTTAATTTAGTTTATATTTTAGTTTATAATTTAGTTTAATTTAGTTTATATTTTAATTTAGTTTTGTTTAGTTTAGTTTAATTTGGGTTAATTTAGTTTAGATTAGGTTAGGTTAGGTTACGTTAGGTTAGTTTAGTTTAGTATAGTATAGTTTAGTTTAAAATATAGTATCTTCAGTTTATATTTTAGTTCATAGTTTAGTTTAGTTTAGTATAGTTTAGTTTAGTTTAGGTAAGGTTAGATTAGTTTAGGTTAGTGTAGTTTAGTTTAGTTTGGTTTAGTTGAATTTAATTTAGTTTATTTTAGTTTAGTTTAGTATAGGTTAGGTTACGTTACGTTAGGTTAGTTTAGTTAAGTTTAGTTTAGTTTAGTTTATAGTTTAGTTTAGTTTATAGTTTAATTTATACTTTAGTTTATATTATAGTTTATAGTTTAGTTTAGTTTAGTGTAGTTTAGTTTGGTTTAGCTTTGTTTAGTTTAGTTTAGTTTAGTTTAGTTTCGTTTAGTTTAGGTTATGTTAGATTAGGTTAGGTGTGGTAAGCTTAGTTTACTTTAGTTTAGTTTAGGTTCGGTTAGTTAAGTTTCGTTTAGTTTAGTTTAGTTAAGATTAGTTTAGTTTATAGTTTAGTTCAGTTTGGTTTATAGCTAACTTTATTGTTTAGTTTAGTTTAGTTTAGAGTTTAATTTATAGTTAAGTTTAGTTTATTTTAGTTTAATTTGAATTAGCTTAGATGAGTTTAGTTTAAATTAGTTCATTTTAGGGTAGCTTATGTTCGGTTTGGTTAGGTTAGTTTAGTTTATAGTTTAATTTATATTTTAGTTTGGTTTATAGTTTAGTTTATAGTTTAGTTTAGTTTAGTTTATAATAGTTTAGTTTAGTTAATGTTAGGTTAGGTTAGGTTTATTTAGTTTAGTTGAGTTTAATTTAGTTTAGTTTAGTTTTGTTTATAGTTTAATTTATAGTTTAATTTAGTTTAGTTTAGGTGAATTTGGTTTAGTTTAGTTTATAGTTTTGTTTATAGTTTAGTTTGTTTTTTAGTAAATTTAGTTTAGTTTAGGTTAAGTTATGTTACGTTCGTTTTGTTTAATTTAGTTTAGATTAGGTTAGGTTAGATTAGGTTAGGGTAGTTAAGTTTAGTTTAGTTCAATTTAGTTTATAGTTTAATTTATAGTTTAGTTTAGTTTACTTTATAGTTTAGTTTAGTTAATTTATAGTTTAATTTACTTTAGTTTAGTCTAATTTAATTTAGTTTGCTTTAGTTTATAGTTTAATTTAGTTTAGCTTAGTTTAGTTTAGGTTAATTTATGTTAGGTTAGTTTAGTTTAGTTTTGTTTAGGTTAGGTTGGGTTAGTTTAGTTTAGTTTAGGTTGGGTTAGGTTAAGTTAGGTTAGTTGAGTTTTGTATAGTTTAGTTTAGTTTAGTTAGTTTAGGTCAGGTTAGGTTAGGTTAGAGTAGTTTAGGTTAGGTTAGGATATGATAGGTTAGTGCAGTTTAATTTAATTTAGTTTAGTTTAGTTGAATTTAATTTAGTTTAGTTTAGTTTAGGTTAGGTTATGTTTGTTTAGGTTAGATAAATTTAGGTTAGTGAAGTTTAGTATAGTTTAGTTTAGTTTGTAGTTTAGTATAGTTTAGTGTAGTTTAGTTTGGTTTAGTAACTGTTAGGTTAGGTTAGTTCAGTTTCGTTTAGGTTAGGTTATGTTAGATTAGGTTAGGTTAGGTTAGGTTAGTTTAGTTTAGTTTAGTTTCGGTTAGGTTGGATTAGGTTAGGTTACTTAAGTTTAGTTTAGTTTAGTTTAGTTAAGTATAATTTAGTTTATAGTTTAGTTCAGTTTAGTTTATAGCTTAGTTTATAGCTTAGTTTAGTTCATAGTTTAATTTATATTTAAGTTTAGTTTAGTTTAATTTAGTTTAGCTTACTTTAGTTTAGTTTAGTTTAGGGTAGGTTATGTTAGGTTAGGTTAGGTTAGTATAGTTTATAGTTTAATTTATAGTTTACCTTAGTTTATGGTTTAGTTTATAATAGTTTATTTTAGTTTAGTTTAGGTTAGGTAAGGATAGTTTAGTTTAGTTTAGTTTAAGTTAGGTTAGGCTAGGTTAAGTTATGTTAGGTTAGTTTAGATTAGTTTAGTTTAGTTTAGTTTATAGTTTAGTTTACTTTAGTTTATTATTTAATTTAGTTTAGTTTAGTTTATAGTTTTTTTTATGATTTAGTTTGGTTTAATTTAGTTTAATTTAGTTTACCTTAGATTAGTTTAGTTAGTTTTAGGTTAGGTTAGGTTAGGTTAGGTAACGTTAGTTTAGTTTAGTTTAGTTTAATTTAGTTTAGTTTAGTTTATAGTTTAGTTTAGTTTAGTTTATAGTTCAATTTATTGTTTAGTTTAGTTTATAGTTTAGTTTATCGTTTAGTTTAGTTTAGTTTAGTATAGTTTATTTTAGTTAAGTTAGAGTAGGTTAGTTTAGATTAGTTTAGTTTAGTGCAGTTTAGGTTTGGTTAAGTTAGGTTATTTTGTTTAGTTTAGTTTAGTTTAGTTTAGTTTATAGTTTAGTTTATAGTTTAGTTTAGATTAGTGTAGTTTAGTTTGGTTTAGTTTATTTTATTTTAGTTTAGTTTAGTTTCGTTTAGCTTAGGTTATGTTATATTAGGTTAGCTTAGGTTAGCTTAGTTTACCCTAGTTTAGTTTAGGTTAGGTAAGGTTAGAATAGGTTAGTTAAATTTAGTTTATTTTGTTTAGTTTAGTTAGGTTTAGTTTAGTTTATAGTTTAGTTTAGTTTAGTTTATAGTTTAGTTTAGATTATAATTTAATTTATAGTTTAGTTTAGTTTAGTTAAGTTTAGTTTAATTTAGTTTGGCTTTCTTTAGTTTCGTTTAGATTATTTTGTTTAGGATACGTTAGGTTAGGTTAGTTTAGTTTAGTTTAGTTTAATTTAGGTTAATTTAGTTTAGTTTAGTTTAGTTTAGGTTAGGTTAGGTTAGGTTAGTTTAGTTTAGTATAATTGAGTTTAGTTTAAAATAGTGTATCTTTAGTTTATAGTTTAGTTCATAGTTTTGTTTAGTTTAGTTTAGTGTAGGTTAGGTTAGAGTAGTTTAGTTTAGTTTAGTTTAGTTTAGGTTAGAATAGGTTAGATCAGTGTAGTTTAATTTAGTTTAGTTTAGTTGAATTTAATTTAGTTTTGTTTAGTTTAGTTTAGTTTAGGTTATTTTAGTTTAGTTTAGTATAGGTTAGGTTAATTGAAGTTATCTTAGTTTAGTTTATAGTTTAGTTTTGTTTAGTTTATAGTGTAGTTTATACTTTAGTTTATATTTTAGTTTATAGTTTAGTTTAGTTTAGTGTAGATTAATTTGGTTTAGTTTTGTTTAGTTTAGTTTAAATTAGTTTCGTTTAGGTTAGGTTATGTTAGATTAGGTTAGGTTAGGTAAGCTTAGTTTAGTTTAGTTTAGTTTAGGTAAGTATAGGTTAGGTTAGGTTAGGTTAGGTAGGTTAAGTACAGTTTAGTTTAGTTTAGTTTAGTTTCGTTTAGTTTATAGTTTAGTTCAGTTTAGTTTATAGCTTAGTTTATAGTTTAGTTTAGTTTATATTTTAGTTTAGTTTATAGTTTAATTTATAGTTAAGTTTAGTTTAGTTTAGTTTAATTTAGTTTAGTTTAGTTTATTTTAGGGTAGCTTATGTTAGGTTAGGTTAGTTTATAGTTTAATTTATAGTTTAGTTTAGTTTATAATTTAGTTTATAGTTTAGTTTAGTTTATAATATTTTAGTTTAGGTTAGGTTAGGTTAGTTAAGTTTAGTTTAGTTTATAGTTTAGTTCAGTTTAGTTTAGAGCTTAGTTTATAATTTAGTTTAGTTTAGTTTAATTGAGTTTAGCTTACTTTAGTTTATAATTTAGTTTACTCTAGTTTATTATTTAATTTAGTTATGTTTAGTTTATAGTTTCGTTTATAGTTTAGTTTGGTTTAGTTTAGTTTAATTTAGTTAAGCTTAGATTAGTTTAGTTTGTTTTAGGTTAGGTTAAGTTATGTGAGGTTAGTATAATTTAGATGAGTTTAATTTAGTTTAGTATAGTTTATACTTTAGTTTAATTTACTTTAGTTTATAGTTCAATTTATAGTTTAGTTTAATTTATAGTTTAGTTTATAGTTTAGTTTAGTCTACTTTATAGTTTAATTTAGTTTAGTTTAGTTTAATTTAGGTTAGGTTAGTTTAGTTTAGTTTAGGTTAGGTTAGGTTAGGTTAATTTAGTTTAGTATAGTTTGGTTTATAGTTTAGTTTTCAGTTTTATTTAGTTTAGTTTAGTTTGGTTTTTAGTTTAGTTTAGTTTAGTTTACAGTTTAGTTTATTCTTTAGTTTATAGTTTAGTTTATAGTTTAGTTTAGTTCAGTTTATAATTCATTTTATAAATTAGTTTAGATTATAGTTTAATTTATAGTTTAGTTTTGTTTTGTATAATTTAGTTTAGCTTTATTTAGTTTCGTTTAGTTTACTTTAGTTTAGTGTATGCTTAAGTTAGGTTAGGTTAGGTTAGTTTAGTTTAGGTTAGGTTACCTTATGTTAGGTTAGGTTAGGTTAGGTTAAGTTAAGTTAGGTTAGGTTAGTTTAGAATAATTTAGTTTAGTATAATTTAGTTTACAGTTTAGTTAAGTTTAGTTTATAGTTTAATTTAGTTTAGTTTAGTTTAGTTAATTTTAGTTTATAGTATAGTTTATAGTTTAGTTTGTAGTTTACTTTAGTTTAGTTTAGTTTAGGTTAAGTTATGCTAGGTTCGTTTAGTTTAGTTTAGATTAGGTTAGGTTAGGTTAGGTTAGGTTAGGGTAGTTTAGTTTAGTTTAGTTTAGTTGAATTTGGTTTAGTTTAGTTCAGTATAGGTTACATTAGGTTAGGTTACTTTGTTTTAGTTTAGGTTAGGTTATGTTAGATTTGGTTAGGTTAGCTTGGTTTAGTTGAGTTTAGTTAAGTTTAGTATATTTTATACTTTAGTTTAGTTTATTTAGCTAATAGTGTAGTTTAGTTTAGTTTATACTTTAGTTTATAGTTTAGTATAGTTTGTTTAGTTTAATTTTGGTTTAGTTTAGTTCAGTATAGGTTACATTAGGTTAGGTTACTTTGTTTTAGTTTAGGGTAGGTTATGTTAGGTTAGGTTAGTTTAGTTCAGTTTAGTTTAGGTTAGGTTAGGTTAGGTTAGTTTAGTTTAGTTGAGTTTAATTTAGTTTAGTTTAGTTTATAGTTTATTATAGTTTAGTTTATAGTTTAATTTATAATTTAGTTTACTTTAGGTTAGATTAGGTTATGTTAAGTAAGGTTAGGTTATGTTAGGTTAGTTTAGTTTAGTTTAGTTTAGTTTATGTTAGGTTAGGTTAGTTTAGTTTTGTTTAGTTTTGTTTATAGTTTAGTTTAGTTTAGTTTATAGTTTAGTTTATAGTTTAGTTTAATTTAGTTTAGTTTAGTTTAATTTAGGTCAATTTAGTTTACTTAATTTAGTTTAGATTAGGTTATGTTAGGTTAGTTTAGTTTAGTATAGTTAAGTTTAGTATAAAATATATTATCTTTAGTCTATAGTATAGTTCATAGTTTTGTTTAGTTTAGATTCGTTTAGTTTAGGTTAGGTTAGAGCAGTTTAGTTAGTTTAGTTTAGTTTATGTTAGATTAAGTTAGGTTAGTGTAGTTTAGTTTAGTTTAGTTTAGTTGAATTTAATTTAGTTTATTTAGTTTAGCTTAGTATAGGTTAGGTTATGTTAGGTTAGGTTAGTTTAGTTTAGTTTATGTTGGGTTATGTTTGATTAGATTAGGTTATAATTGTTTGGTTTAGTTTAGTTTATACTTTAGTTTAGTTTAGTTTAGTTTATAGTTTAGTTTAGTTTTGTTTATAGTTTAGTTTATAGTTAAGTATAGTTTAGTTTAGTTTCATTTAGTTTAGCTAAGTTTAGTTAAGTTTAGTTGGTTTAGTTTAGTTTTGGGTAGGTTATGTTATGTTAGGTTAGGTTAGTTTAGTTTAGTTTTGGTTTGGTTAGGTTAGGTTAGGTTAGTTTAGTTTAGTTGAGTTTAGTTTAGTTTAAATTAAGTTAAGTAAGATTAGGTTAGGTTAGGTTAGGTTAGGTTAGTTTAGTTTTGTTTTTGGTTTAGTTTAGTTTAGTTTAGTTTAATTTAGGTTAATTTAGTTTAGTTTAGTTTAGTTTAGGTTAGATTAAGTTAGGTTAGGTTAGTTTAGTTTAGTATAGTTTAGTTTATTTTAAAATATAATATCTTTAGTTTATAGTTTAGTTCATAATTTTCTTTAGATTAGTTTAGTTTTGGTTAGGTTAGAGTACTTTAGTTTAGTTTAGTTTAGTTTAGGTTAGATTAGGTTAGGTTAGTGTAGTTTAGTTTAATTTAATTTACTTAAATTTAATTTAGTTTAGTTTAGTTTAGGTTAGGTTAGGTTAGCTTTGTTTAGGTTAGATTAGGTTAGGTTAGTGTAGTTTAGTTTAGTTTAGTTTATAGTTTAGTTTAGTTTAGTGTAGTTTAGTTTGGTTAAATTTTGTTTAGTTTAGTTTAGTTCAGTATCGTTTACGTTAGGTTACGTTAGATTATGTTAGGTTACGTTAGCTTAGTTTAGTTTAGTTTAGTTTCGGGTAGGTAAGGTTAGGTTAGGTTAGTTAAGTTTAGTTTAGTTTATAGTTTAGTTCAGTTTAGTTTATAGCTTAGTTTATAGCTTAGTTTAGTTCATAGTTTAATTTATATTTAAGTTTTGTTTAGTTTAATTTATTTTAGCTGAGTTTCGTTTAGTTTAGTTTATTTTAGGGTAGCTTACGTTAGGTTAGGTTAGGTTAGGATAGTTTATAGTTTAATTTATAGTTTAATTTAGTTTATAGTTTAGTTTAGTTTAGTTTATAATAGTTTAGTTTAGTTTAGGTTAGGATAGATGAGTTTAGTTTAGTTTAGGTTTGGTTAGGCTCGGTTAAATTATGTTAGGTTAGTTTATATTAGTTTAGTATAGTTTAGTTTATAGTTTAGTTTATTTTAGTTTATTATTTAATTTAGTTTAGTTTAGTTTATAGTTTAGTTTATAGTTTAGTTTGATTTAGTTTAGTTTAATTTAGTTTATCTTAGATAAGTTTAGTTTGTTTTAGGTTAGGTTAGGTTAGGTGAGGTTAGTTTAATTTAGTTTAGTTTAATTTAGTTTAGTTTAGTTTATAGTTTAGTTTAGTTAAGTTTATAGTTCAAATTATAGTTTAGTTTAGTTAATTTATAGTTTAGTTTATCGTTTAGTTTAGTTTAGTTTAGTATAGTTTAGTTTAGGTTAGAGTAGGTTAGTTTAGATTAGTATAGTTTAGGGCAGTTTAGGTTAGTTTAAGTTACGTTATTTTGTTTAGTTTGGTTCATTTTAGTTTAGTTTAGTTTAGTTTAGTTTATAGTTTAGTTTAGTTTATAGTTTAGTTTATAGTTTAGTTTATAGTTTAGTTTAGATTAGTGTAGTTTAGTTTGGTTTAATTTATTTTAGTTTAGTTTAGTTTAGTTTCGTTTAGCTTAGGGTATGTTATATTAGGTTAGCTTAGGTTAGCTTAGTTTACCCTGGTTTAGTTTAGGTTAGGTAAGGTTAGAATAGGTTAGTTAAGTTTAGTTTAGTTTAGTTTATAGTTTAGTTTAGATTATAGTTTAATTTATAGTTTAGTTTAGTTTAGTTTAATTTAGTTTAACTTTCTTTACTTTCCTTTAGTTTACTTTAATTTAGGATATGTTAGGTTAGGTTAGGTTAGGTTTGTTTAGTTTAGTTTAGGTTAGGTTAGGTTAGGTTACGTTAGGTTAGGTTAGGTTAGGTTAAGTTAGGTTAGTTTAGAATAGTTTAGTTTAGTATAATTTAGTTTATAGTTTAGTTTAGTTTAGTTTATAGTTTAATTTACTGCAGTTTAGTTTAATTTACATTAGTTTAGTTTAATTTAGTTTATATTAGTTTACGTTAGGTGAAGTTAGGTAAGTTTAATTTAGTTTAGTTTAGTTTAGTTAAGTTTAGTTTATAGTTTAGTTTATAGTTTGGTTTGCAGTTTAGTTTAGTTTAGTTAAGGTTAAGTTATGTTAGGTTCGTTTAGTTTAATTTAGTTTAGATTAGGTTAGGTTATATTAGGTTAGGTTAGGGTAGTTTAGTTTAGTTTAGCTGAATTTAGTTTAGTTTAGTTCAGTTTAGGTTACGTTAGGTTAGGTTAGTTTAGTTTAGGTTAGGTTAGGTTAGGTTAGGTTAATTTAGTTTAATTAAGTTTATTTTAGTTTAGTCTAGTTCATAGTTCAGTTTAGATTAGTTTTGTTTAATTTAGTTTAGTTTATAGTTTAGTTCAGTTTAGGTTAGTTTACTTGAGTTTAGTTTAGTTTAGTTTAGTTTAGGTTAGGTTTGGTTAGGTTAGTTTAGTTTAGTTTAGGTTGGGTTATGTTAGATTAGGTTAGGTTAGGTTATTTTGGTTTAGTTTGGTCTAGTTAAATTTAGTTTAGTTATACTTTAGTTTAGTTTAGTTTAGTTTATAGTTTAGTTTAGTTTTGTTAACAGTTTAGTTTAGTTTAGTTTAGTTTATTTTGGGTAGGTTATGCTAGGTTAGGTTAGGTTAGTTTAGTTTAGTTTAGGATAGGTTAGGTTAGGTTAGGTTAGTTAAGTTTAGTTGAGTTTAGTTTAGTTTAGGTTAGCTTAAGTAAGGTTAGGTTAGGTTAGGTTAGTATAGTTTAGTCTAGTTCATGTTAGGTTAGGTTAGTTTAGTTTAGTGTAGTTTTGTTTATAGTTTAGTTTAGTTTAGTTTATAGTTTAGTTTACAGTTTAGTTTATAGTTTAGTTTACAGTTTAGTTTATTTTATTATATAGTTTAATTTAGTTTAGTTTAGTTTAATTAGGATTAGTTTAATTTAGGTTAATTTAGTTTAGTTTAGTTTAGGTTAGGTTAGGTTAGGTTAGGTTAAGTTAGTTCAGTTTAGTATAGTATAGTTTAGTTTAGGTTAGGTTAGAGTAGTTTAGTTTAGTTTAATTTAGGTTAGATTAGGTTAGGTTAGTGTAGTTTAGTTTACTTTAGTTTAGTTGAATTTAGTTTAGTTTAGTTTAGGGTAGGTTAGGTTGGTTTAGTTTAGTATATGTTAGGTTCAGTTAGTTTAGGTTAGTTTAGTTTAGTTTATAGTTTAGTTTAGTTTAGTTTATTGTTTAGTTTATATGTTAGTTTATATTTTAGATTATAGTTTAGTTTAGTTTAGCGCAGTTTAGTTTGGTTTAGTTTTGTTTAGTTGAGTTTTGTTTAGTTTCGTTTAGGTTAGGTTATGTTAGATTAGGTTAGGTTAGGTAAGATAAGCTTAGTTTAGTTTATTTAGGTTAGGTTAGGTTAGGTTATGTTAGTTAAGATTAGTTTAGTTTGGTTTAGTTAGGTTTAGTTTAGTTTATAATTTAGTTCAGTTTAGTTTATAGCTTAGTTGATAGTTTAGTTTAGTTTATAGTTTAATTTATAGTTAAGTTTAGTTTAGTTTAATTCAGTTTAGCTTAGTTTAGTTTAGTTCAGTTTAGGTTATTTTAGGGTAGCTTATGTTAGGTAAGGTTAGGTTAGTGTAGTTTATAGTTTAATTTATAGTTTAGCTTGGTTTATAGTTTAGTTTAGTTTATAATAGTTTAAGTTAGTTTAGTTTAGGTTAGGTTAGGATAGTTTACTTTAGTTTAGTTTAGGTTAGAATAGGCTAGGTTAAGTTAGTTTAGGTTAGTTTAGATTAGTTTAGTTTAGATTAGTTTATAGTTTAGTTTACTTTAGTTTAATATTTAATTTAGTTTAGTTTAGTTTATAGTTTCGTTTACAGTTTAGTTTGGTTTAGTTTAGTTTAATTTAGTTAACTTATATTAGTTTAGTTTGTTTTAGGTTAGGTTAAGTTAGGTGAGGTTTGTTTAGTTTAGATGAGTTTAATTTAGTTTAGTTTAGTTTATAGTTTAGATTAGTTTACTTTAGTTTATAGTTATATTTATAGTTTAGTTTAGTTTATAGTTTAGTTTATCGTTTAATTTAGTTTAGTTTTGTATAGTTTAGGTTAGGTTAGGTTAATTTACATTAGTTTAGTTTAGTTTAGATGAGGTTAGGTAAGGTTAGTTTAGTTCTATTTAGTTTATTTCAGTTTATAGTTTAGTTTATTTTAGTTTATAGTTTAGTTTAGTTTAGTTTATAGTTTAGTTTATAGTTTAGATTAGTTTAGTGTAGTTTAGTTTGGTTTAGTTTACTTTAGTTTAGTTTAGTTTCGTTTAGGTTAGGTTATGTTAGGATAGGTTAGGTTAGGCTAGCTTAGTTTAGTTTAGTTCAGTATTTATTAAATTAATTTAGGTTAGTTAATATTAGTTTACTTTAGTTTAGTTAAGTTTAGTTATGTTTATAGATTAGTTTAGTTTAGTTTCGTTTATAGTTTATATTATAGTTTAGTTTAATTTAGTTTATAGTTTCGTTTATAGTTTAATTTTGTTTAGTTTAGTTTAATTTAGTTTAGCTTAGTTTAGTTACTTTAGGTTAGTTTAGTTTAGGTTAGGTTATGTTAGGTTAGTTTAGAATAGTTTAGTTTAGGTTAGGTAAAGTTAAGTAAATATAATTTAGTTAGGTTTGGTTTAGTTTAGTTTATAGTTTAGTTTATAGTTTAGTTTAGTTTATAGTTTTGTTTATAGTTTAGTTAATTTTGTATAGTTTAGTTTAGTTTATGTTAGGTTAGTTTAGTTTAGTTTAGTTTAGGTCAGTTGAGGTTAGGTTTTGTTAGGTTAGGTTAGTTTAGATTATTTTAAATTAGTTTAGTTTAGTTTATAGTTTAGTTTAGTTTATTTTATAGTTTAATTTACTTTAGTTTAGTTTAATTTATTTTCGTTTAGTTTAGTTTACGTTAGGTTATATTAGGTTAGTTTACTTTAGTTTAGTTTAGGTTACGTTAAGTTAGGTAAGTTTAATTTAGTTAAGTTTGGTTTAGTTTAGTTTATAGTTTAGTTTATAGTTTTGTTTATAATTTAGTTTAGTTTAGTTTAGATTAGGTTATGTTAGGTTAGTTTAATTTAGTTTAATTTAGTTTATATTTGTTTAGGTTAGTTCAGTTTAGTTTTGTTTATAGTTTAGTTTACTTAGTTTATAGTTTAGTTTAGTTTAGTTTATTGTTTAATTTACTTTACTTTAATTTAGTTTAGTTTAGTTTAATTTAGGTTAGGTTAGTTTAGTTCAGTTTAGATTAGGTAAGGTAACGTAAGGGTAATTTAGTTTATTATAGTTTAGTTTAGTTTATAGTTTAGTTTATAGTTTAGTTTAGTTTATAATATTTTAGTTTAGGTTAGGTTAGGTTAGTTAAGTTTAGTTTAGTTTATAGTTTAGTTCAGTTTAGTTTAGAGCTTAGTTTATAGTTTAGTTTAGTTTAGTTTAGTTTAATTGAGTTTAGCTTACTTTAGTTTACAATTTAGTTTACTTTAGTTTGTTATTTAATTTAGTTATGATTAGTTTATAGTTTCGTTTATAGTTTAGTTTGGTTTAGTTTAGTTTAATTTAGTTAAGCTTAGATTAGTTTAGTTTGTTTTAGGTTAGGTTAAGTTAGGTGAGGTTAGTATAATTTAGATGAGTTTAATTTAGTTTAGTATAGTTTATACTTTAGTTTAGTTTACTTTAGTTTATAGTTCAATTTATAGTTTAGTTTAATTTATAGTTTAGTTTATAGTTTTGTTTATAGTTTAGTTTAGTTTATTTTATAGTTTAATTTAGTTTAGTTTAGTTTAATTTAGGTTAGGTTAGTTTAGTTTAGTTTAGGTTAGGTTAGGTTAGGTTAGGTTAATTTAGTTTAGTATAGTTTGGTTTATTTTAGTTTAGTTTATAGTTTAGTTTTCAGTTTTGTTTAGTTTAGTTTAGTTTGGTTTTTAGTTTAGTTTAGTTTAGTTTACAGTTTAGTTTATTCTTTAGTTTATAGTTTAGTTTATAGTTTAGTTTAGTTCAGTTTATAATTCATTTTATAAATTAGTTTAGATTATAGTTTAATTTATAGTGTAGTTTTGTTTTGTATAATTTAGTTTAGCTTTATTTAGTTTCGTTTAGTTTACTTTAGTTTAGTGTATGCTTAAGTTAGGTTAGGTTAGGTTAGTTTAGTTTAGTTTAGTTTAGGTTAGGTTACCTTATGTTAGGTTAGGTTAGGTTAGGTTAAGTTTAGTTAGGTTAGCTTAGTTTAGAATAATTTAGTTTAGTATAATTTAGTTTACAGTTTAGTTAAGTTTAGATTATAGTTTAATTTAGTTTAGTTTAGTTTAGTTAATTTTAGTTTATAGTTTAGTTTATAGTTTAGTTTGTAGTTTTCTTTAGTTTAGTTTAGTTTAGGTTAAGTTATGCTAGGTTCGTTTAGTTTAGTTTAGATTAGGTTAGGTTAGGTTAGGTTGGGTTAGGGTAGTTTAGTTTAGTTTAGTTGAATTTCGTTTAGTTTAGTTCAGTATAGGTTACATTAGGTTAGGTTACTTTGTTTTAGTTTAGGTTAGGTTATGTTAGATTAGGTTAGGTTAGCTTGGTTTAGTTGAGTTTAGTTAAGTTTAGTATATTTTATACTTTAGTTTAGTTTATTTAGCTAATAGTGTAGTTTAGTTTAGTTTATACTTTAGTTTATAGTTTAGTATAGTTTGTTTAGTTTAATTTTGGTTTAGTTTAGTTCAGTATAGGTTACATTAGGTTAGGTTACTTTGTTTTAGTTTAGGGTAGGTTATGTTAGGTTAGGTTAGTTTAGTTCAGTTTAGTTTTGGTTAGGTTAGGTTAGGTTAGTTTAGTTTAGTTGAGTTTAATTTAGTTTAGTTTAGTTTATAGTTTATTATAGTTTAGTTCATAGTTTAATTTATAATTTAGTTTACTTTAGGTTAGATTAGGTTATGTTAAGTAAGGTTAGGTTATGTTAGGTTAGTTTAGTTTAGTTTAGTTTAGTTTATGTTAGGTTAGGTTAGTTTAGTTTTGTTTAGTTTTGTTTATAGTTTAGTTTAGTTTAGTTTATAGTTTAGTTTATAGTTTAGTTTAATTTAGTTTAGTTTAGTTTAGTTAAATTTAGGTCAATTTAGTTTACTTAATTTAGTTTAGGTTAGGTTAGGTTAGTTTAGTTTAGTATAGTTAAGTTTAGTAAAAAATATATTATCTTTAGTCTATAGTATAGTTCATAGTTTTGTTTAGTTTAGTTTAGTTTAGTTTAGGTTAGGTTAGAGCAGTTTAGTTAGTTTAGTTTAGTTTAGGTTAGATTAAGTTAGGTTAGTGTAGTTTAGTTTAGTTTAGTTTAGTTGAATTTAATTTTGTTTATTTAGTTGAGCTTTGTATAGGTTAGGTTATGTTAGGTTAGGTTAGTTTAGTTTAGTTTATGTTGGGTTATGTTAGATTAGATTAGGTTAGGATAGTTTGGTTTAGTTTAGTTTATACTTTAGTTTAGTTTAGTTTAGTTTATAGTTTAGTTTAGTTTTGTTTATAGTTTAGTTTATAGTTAAGTATAGTGTAGTTTAGTTTCATTTAGTTTAGCTAAGTTTAGTTAAGTTTAGTTGGTTTAGTTAAGTTTTGGGTAGGTTATGTTAGGTTAGGTTAGGTTAGTTTAGTTTAGTTTTGGTTTGGTTAGGTTAGGTTAGGTTAGTTTAGTTTAGTTGAGTTTAGTTTAGTTTAAATTAAGTTAAGTAAGATTAGGTTAGGTTAGGTTAGGTTAGGTTAGGTTAGTTTAGTTTTGTTTTTGGTTTAGTTTCGTTTAGTTTAGTTTATTTAGGTTAATTTAGTTTAGTTTAGTTTAGTTTAGGTTAGATTAAGTTAGGTTAGGTTAGGTTAGTTTAGTTTAGTATAGTTTAGTTTATTTTAAAATATAGTATCTTTAGTTTATAGTTTAGTTCATAATTTTCTTTAGATTAGTTTAGTTTTGGTTAGGTTAGAGTACTTTAGTTTAGTTTAGTTTAGTTTAGTTTCGGTTGGGTAAGGTTAGGTTAGGTTAGTTAAGTTTAGTTTAGTTTATAGTTTAGTTCAGTTTAGTTTATAGCTTAGTTTATAGCTTAGTTTAGTTCATAGTTTAATTTATATTTAAGTTTTGTTTAGTTTAATTTAGTTTAGCTGAGTTTCGTTTAGTTTAGTTTATTTTAGGGTAGCTTACGTTAGGTTAGGTTAGGTTAGTATAGTTTATAATTTAATTTATAGTTTAATTTAGTTTATAGTTTAGTTTAGTATAGTTTATAATAGTTTAATTTAGTTTAGTTTAGGTTAGGATGGATGAGTTTAGTTTAGTTTAGGTTAGGTTAGGCTCGGTTAAATTATGTTAGGTTAGTTTATATTAGTTTAGTATAGTGTAGTTTATAGTTTAGTTTACTTTAGTTTATTATTTAATTTAGTTTAGTTTAGTTTATAGTTTAGTTTATAGTTTAGTTTGATTTAGTTTAGTTTAATTTAGTTTATCTTAGATAAGTTTAGTTTGTTTTAGGTTAGGTTAGGTTAGGTGAGGTTAGTTTAATTTAGTTTAGTTTAATTTAGTTTAGTTTAGTTTATAGTTTAGTTTAGTTAAGTTTATAGTTCAAATTATAGTTTAGTTTAGTTAATTTATAGTTTAGTTTATCGTTTAGTTTAGTTTAGTTTAGTATAGTTTAGTTTAGGTTAGAGTAGGTTAGTTTAGATTAGTTTATTTTAGGGCAGTTTAGGTTAGTTTAAGTTACGTTATTTTGTTTAGTTTGGTTCATTTTAGTTTAGTTTAGTTTAGTTTAGTTTATAGTTTAGTTTAGTTTAGTTTATAGTTTAGTTTATAGTTTAGTTTAGATTAGTGTAGTTTAGTTTGGTTTAATTTAATTTAGTTTAGTTTAGTTTAGTTTCGTTTAGCTTAGGTTATGTTATATTAGGTTAGCTTAGGTTAGCTTAGTTTACCCTGGTTTAGTTTAGGTTAGGTAAGGTTAGAATAGGTTAGTTAAGTTTAGTTTAGTTTAGTTTATAGTTTAGTTTAGATTATAGTTTAATTTATAGTTTAGTTTAGTTTAGTTTAATTTAGTTTAACTTTCTTTACTTTCCTTTAGTTTACTTTAATTTAGGATATGTTAGGTTAGGTTAGGTTAGGTTAGGTTTGTTTAGTTTAGTTTAGGTTAGGTTAGGTTAGGTTACGTTAGGTTAGGTTAGGTTAGGTTAAGTTAGGTTAGTTTAGAATAGTTTAGTTTATTTTAATTTAGTTTATAGTTTAGTTTAGTTTAGTTTATAGTTTAGTTCAGTTTAGTTTATAGCTTAGTTTATAGCTTAGTTTAGTTCATAGTTTAATTTATATTTAAGTTTTGTTTAGTTTAATTTAGTTTAGCTGAGTTTCGTTTAGTTTAGTTTATTTTAGGGTAGCTTACGTTAGGTTAGGTTAGGTTAGTATAGTTTATAATTTAATTTATAGTTTAATTTAGTTTATAGTTTAGTTTAGTATAGTTTATAATAGTTTAATTTAGTTTAGTTTAGGTTAGGATGGATGAGTTTAGTTTAGTTTAGGTTAGGTTAGGCTCGGTTAAATTATGTTAGGTTAGTTTATATTAGTTTAGTATAGTGTAGTTTATAGTTTAGTTTACTTTAGTTTATTATTTAATTTAGTTTAGTTTAGTTTATAGTTTAGTTTATAGTTTAGTTTGATTTAGTTTAGTTTAATTTAGTTTATCTTAGATAAGTTTAGTTTGTTTTAGGTTAGGTTAGGTTAGGTGAGGTTAGTTTAATTTAGTTTAGTTTAATTTAGTTTAGTTTAGTTTATAGTTTAGTTTAGTTAAGTTTATAGTTCAAATTATAGTTTAGTTTAGTTAATTTATAGTTTAGTTTATCGTTTAGTTTAGTTTAGTTTAGTATAGTTTAGTTTAGGTTAGAGTAGGTTAGTTTAGATTAGTTTATTTTAGGGCAGTTTAGGTTAGTTTAAGTTACGTTATTTTGTTTAGTTTGGTTCATTTTAGTTTAGTTTAGTTTAGTTTAGTTTATAGTTTAGTTTAGTTTAGTTTATAGTTTAGTTTATAGTTTAGTTTAGATTAGTGTAGTTTAGTTTGGTTTAATTTATTTTAGTTTAGTTTAGTTTAGTTTCGTTTAGCTTAGGTTATGTTATATTAGGTTAGCTTAGGTTAGCTTAGTTTACCCTGGTTTAGTTTAGGTTAGGTAAGGTTAGAATAGGTTAGTTAAGTTTAGTTTAGTTTAGTTTATAGTTTAGTTTAGATTATAGTTTAATTTATAGTTTAGTTTAGTTTAGTTTAATTTAGTTTAACTTTCTTTACTTTCCTTTAGTTTACTTTAATTTAGGATATGTTAGGTTAGGTTAGGTTAGGTTAGGTTTGTTTAGTTTAGTTTAGGTTAGGTTAGGTTAGGTTACGTTAGGTTAGGTTAGGTTAGGTTAAGTTAGGTTAGTTTAGAATAGTTTAGTTTATTTTAATTTAGTTTATAGTTTAGTTTAGTTTAGTTTATAGTTTAATTTACTTCAGTTTAGTTTAATTTACATTAGTTTAGTTTAATTTAGTTTATATTAGTTTACGTTAGGTGAAGTTAGGTAAGTTTAATTTAGTTTAGTTTAGTTTAGTTAAGTTTAGTTTATAGTTTAGTTTATAGTTTGGTTTGCAGTTTGTTTAGTTTAGTTAAGGTTAAGTTATGTTAGGTTCGTTTAGTTTAATTTAGTTTAGATTAGGTTAGGTTATATTAGGTTAGGTTAGGGTAGTTTAGTTTAGTTTAGCTGAATTTAGTTTAGTTTAGTTCAGTTTAGGTTACGTTAGGTTAGGTTAGTTTAGTTTAGGTTAGGTTAGGTTAGGTTAGGTTAATTTAATTTAGTTAAGTTTATTTTAGTTTAGTCTAGTTCATAGTTCAGTTTAGATTAGTTTTGTTTAATTTAGTTTAGTTTATAGTTTAGTTCAGTTTAGGTTAGTTTAGTTGAGTTTAGTTTAGTTTAGTTTAGTTTAGGTTAGGTTAGGTTAGGTTAGTTTAGTTTAGTTTAGGTTGGGTTATGTTAGATTAGGTTAGGTTAGGTTATTTTGGTTCAGTTTGGTCTAGTTAAATTTAGTTTAGTTATACTTTAGTTTAGTTTAGTTTAGTTTATAGTTTAGTTTAGTTTTGTTAACAGTTTAGTTTAGTTTAGTTTAGTTTATTTTGGGTAGGTTATGCTAGGTTAGGTTAGGTTAGTTTAGTTTAGTTTAGGATAGGTTAGGTTAGGTTAGGTTAGTTTAGTTTAGTTGAGTTTAGTTTAGTTTAGGTTAGCTTAAGTAAGGTTAGGTTAGGTTAGGTTAGTATAGTTTAGTCTAGTTCATGTTAGGTTAGGTTAGTTTAGTTTAGTGTAGTTTTGTTCATAGTTTAGTTTAGTTTAGTTTATAGATTAGTTTACAGTTTAGTTTATAGTTTAGTTTACAGTTTAGTTTATTTTATTATATAGTTTAATTTAGTTTAGTTTAGTTTAATTAGGATTAGTTTAATTTAGGTTAATTTAGTTTAGTTTAGTTTAGGTTAGGTTAGGTTAGGTTAGGTTAAGTTAGTTCAGTTTAGTATAGTTTAGTTTAGTTTAGGTTAGGTTATAATAGTTTAGTTTAGTTTAATTTAGGTTAGATTAGGTTAGGTTAGTGTAGTTTAGTTTAGTTTAGTTTAGTTGAATTTAGTTTATTTTAGTTTAGTTTAGGGTAGGTTAGGTTGGTTTAGTTTAGTATAGTTTAGGTTCAGTTAGGTTAGGTTAGTTTAGTTTAGTTTAGTTTATAGTTTGGTTTAGTTTATTTTAGCTTAGTTTAGTTTAGTTTCCTTTAGCTTAGGTTATGTTACGTTAGGTTAGCTTAGGTTAGCTTACTTTACTCTAGTTTAGTTTAGGTTAGGTTAGGTTAGAATAGGTTAGTTAAGTTTAGTTTAGTTTAGTTTAGTTAGGTTTAGTTTAGTTTATAGTTTAGTTGAGTTTAGTTTATAGTTTAGTTTAGTTTAGTTTAATTTAGTTTAGCTTTCTTTTTTCGGTTAGAGTACTTTAGTTTAGGGTATGTTATGTTAGGTTAGCTTGGTTAGTTTAGTTTAGTTTACGTTAGGTTAGGTTACCTTAGGTTAGGTTAGGTTAGGTTAGGTTAAGTTAGGTTAGTTTAGAATAATTTAGTTTAGTGTAATTTAGTTTATAGTTTAGTTTATTGTAGTTTATAGTTTAATTTAGTTTAGTTAAGTTTAATTTAGTTTAGTTTATTTTAGTTTAGGTTAGGTTAGGTTAGGTAAGTTTAATTTAGTTTAGTTTAGTTTAGTTAAGTTTATTTTATAGTTTAGTTTATAGTTTAGTTTGTAGATTTATTTTAGTTTAGTTTAGTTTAGGTTAAGTTATGTTAGGTTCGTTTAGTTTAATTTAGTTTAGATTAGGTTAGGTTAGGTTAGGTTAGGGTAGTTCAGTTTAGTTTAGTTGAATTTAGTTTAGTTTAGTTCAGTTTAGGTTAGTTTAGTTTAGGTTAGGTTAGGTTAGTTTAGTTTAGTTAAGTTTAGTTTATAGTTCAGTTTAGTTTAGTTTTGTTTAATTTAGTTTAGTTTATAGTTTAGTTGAGTTTAGGTTAGTTTAGTTGAGTTTAGTTTAGTTTAGTTTAGGTTAGGTTAGGTTAGGTATTTTAGTTTACTTTAGGTTGGGTTATGTTATATTAGGTTAGGTTAGGTTAGTTTGGTTTAGTTTAGTCTAGTTAAGTTTAGTTTAGTTATACTTTAGTATAGTTTAGTTTAGTTTTGTTTATAGTTTAATTTGTAGTATAGTTTAGTTTAGTTTAATTTAATTTAGTTTAGCTAAGTTTAGTTTAGTTTAGTTTAGTTTTGGGTAGGTTATGTTAGGTTAGCTTAGGTTAGTTTAGATTTGTTTAGGTTAGGTTAGGTTAGGTAAGGTTAGGATAGTTTAGTTTAGTTTAGTTTAGTTTTACTTAGGTTAAGTAAGGTTTGGTTAGGTTAGGTTAGGTTAGGTTAGTTTACTTTACTTTAGTTTATGTTAGGTTAGGTTAGTTTAGTTTAGTTTAGTTTTGTTTATAGTTTAGTTTAGTTTAGTTTAGTTTAGTTTATAGTTTAGTTTATAGTTTAGTTTAGTTTAATATATAGTTTAATTTAGTTTAGTATAGTTTAGTTTAATTTAGATTAATCTTTTTTAGTTGAGTTTAGTTTAGGTAAGG
Organism: Metallyticus violacea; assembly: GCA_030762175.1. Taxonomy (NCBI): domain Eukaryota; kingdom Metazoa; phylum Arthropoda; class Insecta; order Mantodea; family Metallyticidae; genus Metallyticus; species Metallyticus violacea. Next base: position 95,677,229 of record CM060835.1, on the reverse strand, counting down.
TTAGGTTAGGTTAGTTTAGTTTAGTATAGTTTAGTTTAGTTTAAAATATAGTATCTTTAGTTTATATTTTAGTTCATAGTTTTTTTAGTTTAGTTTAGTTTAGTTTAGGTTAGGTTAGAGTAGTTTAGTTTAGTTTAGTTTTGTTTAATTTATATTAGGTTAGGTTAGGTTAGTGTAGTTTAGTTTAGTTTAGTTGAATTTAATTTAGTTTAGCATAGTTAAGTTTAGGTTAGATAATTTAGTATAGCTTAGGTTAAGTTAGGTTAGGTTAGTTTAGTTTAGGTTAGGTTAGGTTAATTTAGTTTAGTATAGTTTGGTTTATTTTAGTTTAGTTTGTAGTTTAGTTTAGTTTGGTTTATAGTTTAGTTTACAGTTTTGTTTAGTTTAGTTTAGTTTGGGTTAGGTTAGGTTACGTTAGTTTAGTTTAGTTTATAGTTTAGTTGAGTTTAGTTTACAGTTTAGTTTATCCTTTAGTTTATAGTTTAGTTTATAGTTTAGTTTAATTTACTTTAGTTTAGTTTGGTTTAGTTTAGTTTTGTTTAGTTTCGTTTAGGTTAGGTTAGTTAGATTAGGTTACGTTAGATTAGCTTAGTTTAGGTTAGGTTAGGTTGGGTTAGGTTAGTTTTTTTTATTTGAGTTTAATTTAGTTTAGTTTAGTTTATAGTTTAGTTTGGTTTAGTTTAGTTTATAGTTTAATTTATAGTTTAGTTTAGTTTAGTTTATAGCTTAGTTTACAGTTTAGTTTAGTTTAGTTTAGTATAGTATAGTTTAGTTTCGTTTAGTTTAGTTTAGTTTAGTTTAGGTTAGAATAGGTTAGGTTAGTTAAGTTTAGTTTAGTTTAGGTTAGATTAGGTTAGGTTAAATTAGGTTAGATTAATTTAGATTAGTTTAGTTTATTTCAGTTTATAGTTTAGTTTACTTTAGTTTATAGTTTAATTTAGTTTACGTTAGGTTATTTTAATTTGGTTTAGTTTAGTTTAGTTTAGTTTAGATTAGGTTAGGTTAGTTTAGTTTAGTATAGGTTAGGTTAGGTAAGTTTAATTCAGTTTAATTTAGTTTAGTTTATAGTTTAATTTATGGATTTGTTTATAGTTAATTAAGTCTAGTTTAGTTTAATTTAGTTTATAGTTTAATTTATAGTTTTGTTTATAGTTAATTAAGTCTAGTTTAGTTTAGTTTAGTTTGGGTTCAATTATGTTAGGTTAGTTTAGTTTAGTTTAGTTTAAGTTAGGTTAGGTTGGGTTAGGTTAGTGTAGTTTAATTTAGTTTATTTGAATTTAGTTTAGTTTAGTTTAGTTTAGGTTACGTTAGGTTAGTTTAGTTTAGGTGAGGTTAGGTTAGGTTAGTTTAGTTCTGGTTAGTTTATTTAAGTTTATAGTTTAGTTTAGTTTAGTTTATAGTTTAGTTTGGTTTATAAATTAGTTTATAGTTTAGTTTAGTTTGGTTTTTAATAGTTTAGTTTAGTTTAGTTTAGTTTAGTTTAATTTAGTTTAGCTAAGTTTAGTTTAGTTTAAATTAGTTTATTTTAGGGTAGTTTATATTCGGTTTGGTTAGGTTAGTTTAGTTTATAGTTTAATTTATAGTTTAGTTTGGTTTATAGTTTAGTTTATAGTTTAGTTTAGTTTGGTTTTTAATAGTTTAGTTTAGTTTAGTTTAGTTTATAGTTTAGTTCAGTTTAGTTTATGGCTTAGTTTATAGATTAGTTTAGTTTATAGTTTAATTTATAGTTAAGTTTAGTTTAGTTTAGTTTAATTCAGTTTAGTTTAGTTTATTTTATAGTAGCTTATGTTAGGTTAGGTTAGAAGTGTTTATAGTTTAATTTATAGTTTAGTTTAGTTTATAATAGTTTAGTTTACATTAGGTTAGTTTAGGTTAGTTCATTTTTTTTTGGTTTAGGTTAGGTTTGGCTAGGTTAAGTTAATTTAGGTTAGTTCAGATTACTTTAGTTTAGTATAGTTAATAGTGTAGTTTACTTTAGTTTATTATGTAATTTAGTGTATTTTAGTTTATAGTTTCGTTTATAGTTTAGTATAGTTTAGTTTAGCTTTTTTGTTTAGCTTAGATTTGTTTAGTTTGTCTTAGGTTAGGTTAGGTTAGGTGAGATTAGTTTAATTTATTTGAGATTAATTTAGTTTATAGTTTAATTTAGTTTAGTTTATAGTTCAATTTATAGTTTAGTGTACTTTTAGTTTATAGTTTAGGTTATCGTTTAGTTTAGTTTCTATTAGTTTAGTTTAGGTCAGTTTAGGTTAGGTTAAGTTAGGTTAGGTTAGTTTAGATTAGTTTAGTTTAATTTAGTTTAATTTATAGTTTAGTTTATTTTAGTTTAGAGTTTAATTTAGTTTTGTTTAGTTTAGTTTAGTTTAGTTTAGGTTAGGTTAGGTTAGGTTAGGTTAGGTTAATTTAGTTTAGTTTAGGTTATTTTAGGTAAGTTTAATTTAGTTTAGTTTGGTTTAGTTTAATTTATAGTTTATTTTATAGTTTTGTTTATAGTTTAGTTTAGTTTATAGTTTAATTTAGTTTAGTTTAGTTTAGTTTAGTTTAATTTAGGTTTGGTTAGTTTAGTTTAGTTTAGGTTAGGTTAGGTTAGGTTAGGTTAATTTACTTTAGTATAGTTTAGTTTAGTTTATTTTAGTTTAGTTTCTGGTTTAGTTTAGTTTATAGTTTTGTTTACAGTTTAGTTTAGTTTAGTTTATTTTAGTTTATTTTGGGTTAGGTTAGGTTAGGTTAGGTTAGTTTAGTTTAGTTTAGTTTAGTTTAGTTTATAGTTTAGTTTAGTTTAGTTTACAGTTTAGTTTATCCTTTAGTTTATAGTGTAGTTTATAGTTTAGTTTAATTTAGTGTAATTTAGTTTGGTTTAGTTTAGTATAGTTTTGTTTACTTTAGGTTAGGTGAGATTATGTTAGGTTAGGTTAGCTTACTTTAGTTTAGTTTAGTATAGTTTAGGTTAGGTTAGGTTAAGTTAGTTTAGTTTGGTTTAGTTTATACTTTAGTTTAATTTAGTTTACAGTTTACTTTATCCTTTAGTTTATAGTGTAGTTTATAGTTTAGTTTAATTTAGTGTAGTTAAGTTTGGTTTGGTTTAGTATAGTTTTAATTACTTTAGGTTAGGTTAGATTATGTTAGGTTTGGATAGGTTACATTATTTTAGTTTAGTTTAGGTTAGGTTAGGTTAGGTTAGTTTAGTTTAGTTAACTTTGGTTTAGTTTAGTTTAGTTTAGTTTAGTTTACAGTTTAGTTTATAGTTTAGTTTAGTTAAGTTTATAGTTTTATTTATAATTTAGTTTAGTTTAGTTTAATTTAGTTTAGAGTAGGTTAGGTTAGGTTAATTTAGTTTAGTTGAGTTTAATTTAGTATAGTTTATTTTAGTTAATAGTTTAATTTATAGTTTAGTTTAGTTTTTTTATACTTTAGTTTAGTTAATTTACAGTTAATTTAGTTTAGTTTGTAGTTTAGTTTAGTTTAGTTTAGTTTAGGTTAGGTTAGGTTAGGTTAGAGTAGTTTAGTTTAGGTTAGGTTATGATAGGTTATTGCAGTTTAATTTAATTTAGTTTAGTTTAGTTGAATTTAATTTAGTTTAGTTAGGTTAGTTTAGATAAGTTAGGTTAGTTTAGTTTACTTTAGTTTATGTAAGGTTAGGTTAGGTTAGTTTAGTATAGTTTAGTTTGCTTTTGCTAATAGTTCAGTTTAGTTTAGTTTATATATCAGTTTATAGTTCAGTTTAGTTCAGTTTAGTTTAGTTTAGGTTACGTTGGGTTAGTTTTGCTTAGTATAGGTTAGGTTAGATTAGGTAAGTTTAATTCAGTTTAGTTTAGTTTAGTTTATAGTTTAGTTTAGTTTAGTGTAGTTTAGTTTGGTTAAGTTTTGTTTAGTTTAGTTTAGTTCAGTATCGTTTACGTTAGGTTACGTTAGATTATGTTAGGTTACGTTAGCTTAGTTTAGTTTAGTTTAGTTTCGGGTAGGTAAGGTTAGGTTAGGTTAGTTAAGTTTAGTTTAGTTTATAGTTTAGTTCAGTTTAGTTTATAGCTTAGTTTATAGCTTAGTTTAGTTCATAGTTTAATTTATATATAAGTTTTGTTTAGTTTAATTTAGTTTAGGTGAGTTTCGTTTAGTTTAGTTTATTTTAGGGTAGCTTACGTTAGGTTAGATTAGGTTAGTATAGTTTATAGTTTAATTTATAGTTTAATTTAGTTTATAGTTTAGTTTATAGTTTAGTTTAGTTTTGTTTATAGTTTAGTTTATAGTTAAGTATAGTGTAGTTTAGTTTCATTTAGTTTAGCTAAGTTTAGTTAAGTTTAGTTGGTTTAGTTTAGTTTTGGGTAGGTTATGTTAGGTTAGGTTAGGTTAGTTTAGTTTAGTTTTGGTTTGGTTAGGTTAGGTTAGGTTAGTTTAGTTTAGTTGAGTTTAGTTTAGTTTAAATTAAGTTAAGTAAGATTAGGTTAGGTTAGGTTAGGTTAGGTTAGGTTAGGTTAGTTTAGTTTTGTTTTTGGTTTAGTTTCGTTTAGTTTAGTTTATTTAGGTTAATTTAGTTTAGTTTAGTTTAGTTTAGGTTAGATTAAGTTAGGTTAGGTTAGGTTAGTTTAGTTTAGTATAGTTTAGTTTATTTTAAAATATAGTATCTTTAGTTTATAGTTTAGTTCATAATTTTCTTTAGATTAGTTTAGTTTTGGTTAGGTTAGAGTACTTTAGTTTAGTTTAGTTTAGTTTAGTTTCGGTTGGGTAAGGTTAGGTTAGGTTAGTTAAGTTTAGTTTAGTTTATAGTTTAGTTCAGTTTAGTTTATAGCTTAGTTTATAGCTTAGTTTAGTTCATAGTTTAATTTATATTTAAGTTTTGTTTAGTTTAATTTAGTTTAGCTGAGTTTCGTTTAGTTTAGTTTATTTTAGGGTAGCTTACGTTAGGTTAGGTTAGGTTAGTATAGTTTATAATTTAATTTATAGTTTAATTTAGTTTATAGTTTAGTTTAGTATAGTTTATAATAGTTTAATTTAGTTTAGTTTAGGTTAGGATGGATGAGTTTAGTTTAGTTTAGGTTAGGTTAGGCTCGGTTAAATTATGTTAGGTTAGTTTATATTAGTTTAGTATAGTGTAGTTTATAGTTTAGTTTACTTTAGTTTATTATTTAATTTAGTTTAGTTTAATTTATAGTTTAGTTTATAGTTTAGTTTGATTTAGTTTAGTTTAATTTAGTTTATCTTAGATAAGTTTAGTTTGTTTTAGGTTAGGTTAGGTTAGGTGAGGTTAGTTTAATTTAGTTTAGTTTAATTTAGTTTAGTTTAGTTTATAGTTTAGTTTAGTTAAGTTTATAGTTCAAATTATAGTTTAGTTTAGTTAATTTATAGTTTAGTTTATCGTTTAGTTTAGTTTAGTTTAGTATAGTTTAGTTTAGGTTAGAGTAGGTTAGTTTAGATTAGTTTAGTTTAGGGCAGTTTAGGTTAGTTTAAGTTACGTTATTTTGTTTAGTTTGGTTCGTTTTAGTTTAGTTTAGTTTAGTTTAGTTTATAGTTTAGTTTAGTTTAGTTTATAGTTTAGTTTATAGTTTAGTTTAGATTAGTGTAGTTTAGTTTGGTTTAATTTATTTTAGTTTAGTTTAGTTTAGTTTCGTTTAGCTTAGGTTATGTTATATTAGGTTAGCTTAGGTTAGCTTAGTTTACCCTGGTTTAGTTTAGGTTAGGTAAGGTTAGAATAGGTTAGTTAAGTTTAGTTTAGTTTAGTTTATAGTTTAGTTTAGATTATAGTTTAATTTATAGTTTAGTTTAGTTTAGTTTAATTTAGTTTAACTTTCTTTACTTTCCTTTAGTTTACTTTAATTTAGGATATGTTAGGTTAGGTTAGGTTAGGTTAGGTTTGTTTAGTTTAGTTTAGGTTAGGTTAGGTTAGGTTACGTTAGGTTAGGTTAGGTTAGGTTAAGTTAGGTTAGTTTAGAATAGTTTAGTTTAGTATAATTTAGTTTATAGTTTAGTTTAGTTTAGTTTATAGTTTAATTTACTTCAGTTTAGTTTAATTTACATTAGTTTAGTTTAATTTAGTTTATATTAGTTTACGTTAGGTGAAGTTAGGTAAGTTTAATTTAGTTTAGTTTAGTTTAGTTAAGTTTAGTTTATAGTTTAGTTTATAGTTTGGTTTGCAGTTTAGTTTAGTTTAGTTAAGGTTAAGTTATGTTAGGTTCGTTTAGTTTAATTTAGTTTAGATTAGGTTAGGTTATATTAGGTTAGGTTAGGGTAGTTTAGTTTAGTTTAGCTGAATTTAGTTTAGTTTAGTTCAGTTTAGGTTACGTTAGGTTAGGTTAGTTTAGTTTAGGTTAGGTTAGGTTAGGTTAGGTTAATTTAGTTTAATTAAATTTATTTTAGTTTAGTCTAGTTCATAGTTCAGTTTAGATTAGTTTTGTTTAATTTAGTTTAGTTTATAGTTTAGTTCAGTTTAGGTTAGTTTAGTTTAGTTTAGTTTAGTTTAGGTTAGGTTAGGTTAGGTTAGTTTAGTTTAGTTTAGGTTGGGTTATGTTAGATTAGGTTAGGTTAGGTTATTTTGGTTTAGTTTGGTCTAGTTAAATTTAGTTTAGTTATACTTTAGTTTAGTTTAGTTTAGTTTATAGTTTAGTTTAGTTTTGTTAACAGTTTAGTTTAGTTTAGTTTAGTTTATTTTGGGTAGGTTATCCTAGGTTAGGTTAGGTTAGTTTAGTTTAGTTTAGGATAGGTTAGGTTAGGTTAGGTTAGTTAAGTTTAGTTGAGTTTAGTTTAGTTTAGGTTAGCTTAAGTAAGGTTAGGTTAGGTTAGGTTAGTATAGTTTAGTCTAGTTCATGTTAGGTTAGGTTAGTTTAGTTTAGTGTAGTTTTGTTTATAGTTTAGTTTAGTTTAGTTTATAGTTTAGTTTACAGTTTAGTTTATAGTTTAGTTTACAGTTTAGTTTATTTTATTATATAGTTTAATTTAGTTTAGTTTAGTTTAATTAGGATTAGTTTAATTTAGGTTAATTTAGTTTAGTTTAGTTTAGGTTAGGTTAGGTTAGGTTAGGTTAAGTTAGTTCAGTTTAGTATAGTTTAGTTTAGTTTAGGTTAGGTTAGAGTAGTTTAGTTTAGTTTAATTTAGGTTAGATTAGGTTAGGTTAGTGTAGTTTAGTTTAGTTTAGTTTAGTTGAATTTAGTTTAGTTTAGTTTAGTTTAGGGTAGGTTAGGTTGGTTTAGTTTAGTATATGTTAGGTTCAGTTAGTTTAGGTTAGTTTAGTTTAGTTTATAGTTTAGTTTAGTTTAGTTTATTGTTTAGTTTATATGTTAGTTTATATTTTAGATTATAGTTTAGTTTAGTTTAGCGCAGTTTAGTTTGGTTTAGTTTTGTTTAGTTGAGTTTTGTTTAGTTTCGTTTAGGTTAGGTTATGTTAGATTAGGTTAGGTTAGGTAAGATAAGCTTAGTTTAGTTTATTTAGGTTAGGTTAGGTTAGGTTAGGTTAGTTAAGATTAGTTTAGTTTGGTTTAGTTAGGTTTAGTTTAGTTTATAATTTAGTTCAGTTTAGTTTATAGCTTAGTTGATAGTTTAGTTTAGTTTATAGTTTAATTTATAGTTAAGTTTAGTTTAGTTTAATTCAGTTTAGCTTAGTTTAGTTTAGTTCAGTTTAGGTTATTTTAGGGTAGCTTATGTTAGGTAAGGTTAGGTTAGTGTAGTTTATAGTTTAATTTATAGTTTAGCTTGGTTTATAGTTTAGTTTATAGTTAATTTAGTTTAGTTTATAATAGTTTAAGTTAGTTTAGTTTAGGTTAGGTTAGGATAGTTTACTTTAGTTTAGTTTAGGTTAGAATAGGCTAGGTTAAGTTAGGTTAGGTTAGTTTAGATTAGTTTAGTTTAGTTTAGTTTATAGTTTAGTTTACTTTAGTTTAATATTTAATTTAGTTTAGTTTAGTTTATAGTTTCGTTTACAGTTTAGTTTGGTTTAGTTTAGTTTAATTTAGTTAACTTAGATTAGTTTAGTTTGTTTTAGGTTAGGTTAAGTTAGGTGAGGTTTGTTTAGTTTAGATGAGTTTAATTTAGTTTAGTTTAGTTTATAGTTTAGATTAGTTTACTTTAGTTTATAGTTATATTTATAGTTTAGTTTAGTTTAGTTTATAGTTTAGTTTATCTTTTAATTTAGTTTAGTTTTGTATAGTTTAGGTTAGGTTAGGTTAATTTACATTAGTTTAGTTTAGTTTAGATGAGGTTAGGTAAGGTTAGTTTAGTTCTATTTAGTTTATTTCAGTTTATAGTTTAGTTTATTTTAGTTTATAGTTTAGTTTAGTTTAGTTTATAGTTTAGTTTATAGTTTAGATTAGTTTAGTGTAGTTTAGTTTGGTTTAGTTTACTTTAGTTTAGTTTAGTTTCGTTTAGGTTAGGTTATGTTAGGATAGGTTAGGTTAGGCTAGCTTAGTTTAGTTTAGTTCAGTATTTATTAAATTAATTTAGGTTAGTTAATATAAGTTTACTTTAGTTTAGTTAAGTTTAGTTATGTTTATAGATTAGTTTAGTTTCGTTTCGTTTATAGTTTATATTATAGTTTAGTTTAATTTAGTTTATAGTTTCGTTTATAGTTTAATTTTGTTTAGTTTAGTTTAATTTAGTTTAGCTTAGTTTAGTTACTTTAGGTTAGTTTAGTTTAGGTTAGGTTATGTTAGGTTAGTTTAGAATAGTTTAGTTTAGGTTAGGTAAAGTTAAGTAAATATAATTTAGTTAAGTTTGGTTTAGTTTAGTTTATAGTTTAGTTTATAGTTTAGTTTAGTTTATAGTTTTGTTTATAGTTTAGTTAATTTTGTATAGTTTAGTTTAGTTTATGTTAGGTTAGTTTAGTTTAGTTTAGTTTAGGTCAGTTGAGGTTAGGTTTAGTTAGGTTAGGTTAGTTTAGATTATTTTAAATTAGTTTAGTTTAGTTTATAGTTTAATTTACTTTAGTTTAGTTTAATTTATTTTCGTTTAGTTTAGTTTACGTTAGGTTATATTAGGTTAGTTTAGTTTAGTTTAGTTTAGATTAGGTTAAGTTAGGTAAGTTTAATTTAGTTAAGTTTGGTTTAGTTTAGTTTATAGTTTAGTTTATAGTTTTGTTTATAATTTAGTTTAGTTTAGTTTAGATTAGGTTATGTTAGGTTAGTTTAATTTAGTTTAATTTAGTTTATATTTTTTTAGGTTAGTTCAGTTTAGTTTTGTTTATAGTTTAGTTTACTTAGTTTATAGTTTAGTTTAGTTTAGTTTATAGTTTAATTTACTTTAATTTAGTTTAGTTTAGTTTAATTTAGGTTAGGTTAGTTTAGTTTAGTTTAGATTAGGTAAGGTAACGTAAGGGTAATTTAGTTTATTATAGTTTAGTTTAGTTTAGTTATATTAGTTTAGGTTATTTTAGGTCAGGTTAGAGTAGTTTAGTTTAGTTTAGTTTAGTTGAATTTCATTTAGTTTAGTTTAGTTTAGGTTAGGTTAAATAAGTTTAGTTTAGTTTAGTTTAGGTTAGGTTAATTTAGGTTAGGTTAGTTTAGTTTAGTTTAATTTAGTTTAGTTTAGTTTAGTTTACAGTTTAGTTTATCGTTTGGTTTGTAGTTTAGTTTATAGTTTAGTTTAGTTTAGTGCAGTTTATTTTGGTTAGTTTAGTATAGTTTCGTTTACGTTCGGTTATGTTATATTAGATTAGGTTGGGTTAGCTTACTTTAGTTTAGTTTAGTTTAGTTTAGGTTAAGATATGTTAGGTTCGTTTAATTTCATTTAGTTTAGATTAGGTTAGGTTAGGTTAGGTTAGGTTAGGTTAGGGTAGTTTAGTTTAGCATAGTTGAATTTAGTTTAGTTTAGTTCAGGTTAGGTTACGTTAGGTTACTTTAGTTTAGTTTAGGTTAGGTTAGGTTAGTTTATTTTAATTAAGTTTATTTTAGTTTAGTTTAGTATATAGTTCAGTTTAATTTAGTTTTGTTTAATTAAGTTTAATTTATAGTTTAGTTCAGTTTAGGTTAGTTTAGTTGAGTTTAGTTTAGTTTAGTTTAGTTTACTTTAGTTTAGGTTAGGTTAGTTTAGTTCAGTTGAGTTTAGTTTAGTTTTGGAAAGGTTAAGTAAGGTTAGGTTAGGTTAGGTTAGTTTAGTTTAGTGTAGTCTATGTTAGGTTAGGTTAGTTTAGTTTAGTTTAGTTTTGTTTAATTTAGGTTAATTTAGTTTAGTTTAGTTTAGTTTAGTTTAATTTAGGTTAATTTAGTTTAGTTTAGTTTAGTTTAGGTTAAGTTAGTTTAGGTTACGTTAGTTTAGGTTAGGTTAAGTTATTTCAGTTTAGTATAGTTTAGTTTAGTTTAAAATATAGTATCTTTAGTTTATAGTTTAGTTCATAGCTTTGTTTAGTTTAGTTTAGTTAGGTTAGAGTAGTTTAGTTTAGTTTAGTTTAGTTTAGGTTAGATTAGGTTAGGTTAGTGTTGTTTAGTTTAGTTTAGTTTAGTTGAATTTAGTTTAGTTTAGTTTAGTTTAGGGTAGGTTAGGTTGGTTTAGTTTAGTATAGTTTAGGTTCAGTGAGGTTAGGTTAGTTTAGTTTAGTTTATAGTTTAGTTTAGTTTAGTTTATAGTTTAGTTTAGTTTATAGTTTAGTTTAGTTTATAGTTTAGTTCATAGCTTTGTTTAGTTTAGTTTAGTTAGGTTAGAGTAGTTTAGTTTAGTTAGGTTTAGTTTAGGTTAGATTAGGTTAGGTTAGTGTTGTTTAGTTTAGTTTAGTTTAGTTGAATTTAGTTTAGTTTAGTTTAGTTTAGGGTAGGTTAGGTTGGTTTAGTTTAGTATAGTTTAGGTTCAGTTAGGTTAGGTTAGTTTAGTTTAGTTTAGTTTATAGTTTAGTTTAGTTTAGTTTATAGTTTAGTTTAGTTTATAGTTTAGTTTAGTTTATAGTTTAGTTCATAGCTTTGTTTAGTTTAGTTTAGTTAGGTTAGAGTAGTTTAGTTTAGTTTAGTTTAGTTTAGGTAGATTAGGTTAGGTTAGTGTTGTTTAGTTTAGTTTAGTTTAGTTGAATTTAGTTTAGTTTAGTTTAGTTTAGGGTAGGTTAGGTTGGTTTAGTTTAGTATAGTTTAGGTTCAGTTAGGTTAGGTTAGTTTAGTTTAGTTTAGTTTATAGTTTGGTTTAGTTTATTTTAGCTTAGTTTAGTTTAGTTTCCTTTAGCTTAGGTTATGTTACGTTAGGTTAGCTTAGGTTAGCTTACTTTACTCTAGTTTAGTTTAGGTTAGGTTAGGTTAGAATAGGTTAGTTAAGTTTAGTTTAGTTTAGTTTAGTTAGGTTTAGTTTAGTTTATAGTTTAGTTGAGTTTAGTTTATAGTTTAGTTTAGTTTAGTTTAATTTAGTTTAGCTTTCTTTTTTCGGTTAGAGTACTTTAGTTTAGGGTATGTTATGTTAGGTTAGCTTGGTTAGTTTAGTTTAGTTTACGTTAGGTTAGGTTACCTTAGGTTAGGTTAGGTTAGGTTAGGTTAAGTTAGGTTAGTTTAGAATAATTTAGTTTAGTGTAATTTAGTTTATTGTTTAGTTTATTGTAGTTTATAGTTTAATTTAGTTTAGTTTAGTTTAATTTAGTTTAGTTTATTTTAGTTTAGGTTAGGTTAGGTTAGGTAAGTTTAATTTAGTTTAGTTTAGTTTAGTTAAGTTTATTTTATAGTTTAGTTTATAGTTTAGTTTGTAGATTTATTTTAGTTTAGTTTAGTTTAGGTTAAGTTATGTTAGGTTCGTTTAGTTTAATTTAGTTTAGATTAGGTTAGGTTAGGTTAGGTTAGGGTAGTTCAGTTTAGTTTAGTTGAATTTAGTTTAGTTTAGTTCAGTTTAGGTTAGTTTAGTTTAGGTTAGGTTAGGTTAGTTTAGTTTAGTTAAGTTTAGTTTATAGTTCAGTTTAGTTTAGTTTTGTTTAATTTAGTTTAGTTTATAGTTTAGTTGAGTTTAGGTTAGTTTAGTTGAGTTTAGTTTAGTTTAGTTTAGGTTAGGTTAGGTTAGGTATTTTAGTTTACTTTAGGTTGGGTTATGTTATATTAGGTTAGGTTAGGTTAGTTTGGTTTAGTTTAGTCTAGTTAAGTTTAGTTTAGTTATACTTTAGTATAGTTTAGTTTAGTTTTGTTTATAGTTTAATTTGTAGTATAGTTTAGTTTAGTTTAATTTAATTTAGTTTAGCTAAGTTTAGTTTAGTTTAGTTTAGTAATGGTAGGTTATGTTAGGTTAGCTTAGGTTAGTTTAGATTTGTTTAGGTTAGGTTAGGTTAGGTAAGGTTAGGATAGTTTAGTTTAGTTTAGTTTAGTTTTACTTAGGTTAAGTAAGGTTTGGTTAGGTTAGGTTAGGTTAGGTTAGTTTACTTTACTTTAGTTTATGTTAGGTTAGGTTAGTTTAGTTTAGTTTAGTTTTGTTTATAGTTTAGTTTAGTTTAGTTTAGTTTAGTTTATAGTTTAGTTTATAGTTTAGTTTAGTTTAATATATAGTTTAATTTAGTTTAGTATAGTTTAGTTTAATTTAGATTAATCTTTTTTAGTTGAGTTTAGTTTAGGTAAGGTTAGGTTAGGTTAGTTTAGTTTAGTATAGTTTAGTTTAGTTTAAAATATAGTATCTTTAGTTTATATTTTAGTTCATAGTTTTTTTAGTTTAGTTTAGTTTAGTTTAGGTTAGGTTAGAGTAGTTTAGTTTAGTTTAGTTTAGTTTAATTTATATTAGGTTAGGTTAGGTTAATGTAGTTTAGTTTAGTTTAGTTGAATTTAATTTAGTTTAGCATAGTTTAGTTTAGGTTAGATAATTTAGTATAGCTTAGGTTAAGTTAGGTTAGGTTAGTTTAGTTTAGGTTAGGTTAGGTTAATTTAGTTTAGTATAGTTTGGTTTATTTTAGTTTAGTTTGTAGTTTAGTTTAGTTTGGTTTATAGTTTAGTTTACAGTTTTGTTTAGTTTAGTTTAGTTTGGGTTAGGTTAGGTTACGTTAGTTTAGTTTAGTTTATAGTTTAGTTGAGTTTAGTTTACAGTTTAGTTTATCCTTTAGTTTATAGTTTAGTTTATAGTTTAGTTTAATTTACTTTAGTTTAGTTTTGTTTAGTTTAGTTTTGTTTAGTTTCGTTTAGGTTAGGTTAGTTAGATTAGGTTACGTTAGATTAGCTTAGTTTAGGTTAGGTTAGGTTAGGTTAGGTTAGTTTTTTTTATTTGAGTTTAATTTAGTTTAGTTTAGTTTATAGTTTAGTTTGGTTTAGTTTAGTTTATAGTTTAATTTATAGTTTAGTTTAGTTTAGTTTATAGCTTAGTTTACAGTTTAGTTTAGTTTAATTTAGTATAGTATAGTTTAGTTTCGTTTAGTTTAGTTTAGTTTAGTTTAGGTTAGAATAGGTTAGGTTAGTTAAGTTTAGTTTAGTTTAGGTTAGATTAGGTTAGGTTAAATTAGGTTAGATTAATTTAGATTAGTTTAGTTTATTTCAGTTTATAGTTTAGTTTACTTTAGTTTATAGTTTAATTTAGTTTACGTTAGGTTATTTTAATTTGGTTTAGTTTAGTTTAGTTTAGTTTAGATTAGGTTAGGTTAGTTTAGTTTAGTATAGGTTAGGTTAGGTAAGTTTAATTCAGTTTAATTTAGTTTAGATTATAGTTTAATTTATGGATTTGTTTATAGTTAATTAAGTCTAGTTTAGTTTAATTTAGTTTATAGTTTAATTTATAGTTTTGTTTATAGTTAATTAAGTCTAGTTTAGTTTAGTTTAGTTTGGGTTCAATTATGTTAGGTTAGTTTAGTTTAGTTTAGTTTAAGTTAGGTTAGGTTGGGTTAGGTTAGTGTAGTTTAATTTAGTTTATTTGAATTTAGTTTAGTTTAGTTTAGTTTAGGTTACGTTAGGTTAGTTTAGCTTAGTTTAGTTTAGGTGAGGTTAGGTTAGGTTAGTTTAGTTCTGGTTAGTTTATTTAAGTTTATAGTTTAGTTTAGTTTAGTTTATAGTTTAGTTTGGTTTATAGTTTAGTTTATAGTTTAGTTTAGTTTGGTTTTTAATAGTTTAGTTTAGTTTAGTTTAGTTTAGTTTAATTTAGTTTAGCTAAGTTTAGTTTAGTTTAAATTAGTTTATTTTAGGGTAGTTTATATTCGGTTTGGTTAGGTTAGTTTAGTTTATAATTTAATTTATAGTTTAGTTTGGTTTATAGTTTAGTTTATATTTTAGTTTAGTTTGGTTTTTAATAGTTTAGTTTAGTTTAGTTCAGTTTAGTTTAGTTTAGTTTAGTTTATAGTTTAGTTCAGTTTAGTTTATGGCTTAGTTTATAGATTAGTTTAGTTTATAGTTTAATTTATAGTTAAGTTTAGTTTAGTTTAGTTTAATTCAGTTTAGTTTAGTTTATTTTATAGTAGCTTATGTTAGGTTAGGTTAGAAGTGTTTATAGTTTAATTTATAGTTTAGTTTAGTTTATAGTTTAGTTTAGTTTATAATAGTTTAGTTTACATTAGGTTAGTTTAGGTTAGTTCATTTTTTTTTGGTTTAGGTTAGGTTTGGCTAGGTTAAGTTAATTTAGGTTAGTTCAGATTACTTTAGTTTAGTATAGTTAATAGTGTAGTTTACTTTAGTTTATTATGTAATTTAGTGTATTTTAGTTTATAGTTTCGTTTATAGTTTAGTATAGTTTAGTTTAGCTTTTTTTGTTTAGCTTAGATTTGTTTAGTTTGTCTTACGTTAGGTTAGGTTAGGTGAGATTAGTTTAATTTAGTTGAGATTAATTTAGTTTATAGTTTAATTTAGTTTAGTTTATAGTTCAATTTATAGTTTAGTGTAGTTTTAGTTTATAGTTTAGGTTATCGTTTAGTTTAGTTTCTATTAGTTTAGTTTAGGTCAGTTTAGGTTAGGTTAAGTTAGGTTAGGTTAGTTTAGATTAGTTTAGGATAATTTAGTTTAATTTATAGTTTAGTTTATTTTAGTTTAGAGTTTAATTTAGTTTTGTTTAGTTTAGTTTAGTTTAGTTTAGGTTAGGTTAGGTTAGGTTAATTTAGTTTAGTTTAGGTAATTTTAGGTAAGTTTAATTTAGTTTAGTTTGGTTTAGTTTAATTTATAGTTTATTTTATAGTTTTGTTTATAGTTTAGTTTAGTTTATAGTTTAATTTAGTTTAGTTTAGTTTAGTTTAGTTTAATTTAGGTTTGGTTAGTTTAGTTTAGTTTAGTTTAGGTTAGGTTAGGTTAGGTTAGGTTAATTTACTTTAGTATAGTTTATTTTAGTTTAGTTTCTGGTTTAGTTTAGTTTATAGTTTTGTTTACAGTTTAGTTTAGTTTATTTTAGTTTATTTTGGGTTAGGTTAGGTTAGGTTAGGTTAGTTTAGTTTAGTTTAGTTTAGTTTATAGTTTAGTTTAGTTTAGTTTACAGTTTAGTTTATCCTTTAGTTTATAGTGTAGTTTATAGTTTAGTTTAATTTAGTGTAATTTAGTTTGGTTTAGTTTAGTATAGTTTTGTTTACTTTAGGTTAGGTGAGATTATGTTAGGTTAGGTTAGCTTACTTTAGTTTAGTTTAGTATAGTTTAGGTTAGGTTAGGTTAAGTTAGTTTAGTTTGGTTTAGTTTATACTTTAGTTTAATTTAGTTTACAGTTTACTTTATCCTTTAGTTTATAGTGTAGTTTATAGTTTAGTTTAATTTAGTGTAGTTAAGTTTGGTTTAGTTTAGTATAGTTTTAATTACTTTAGGTTAGGTTAGATTATGTTAGGTTTGGATAGGTTACATTAGTTTAGTTTAGTTTAGGTTAGGTTAGGTTAGTTTAGTTTAGGTAACTTTGGTTTAGTTTAGTTTAGTTTAGTTTAGTTTACAGTTTAGTTAATAGTTTAGTTTAGTTAAGTTTATAGTTTTATTTATAATTTAGTTTAGTTTAGTTTAATTTAGTTTAGAGTAGGTTAGGTTAGGTTAGTTTAGTTTAGTTTAGGTTAGGTTAGGTTAGGTTAATTTAGTTTAGTTGAGTTTAATTTAGTATAGTTTATTTTAGTTAATAGTTTAATTTATAGTTTAGTTTAGTTTTTTTATACTTTAGTTTAGTTAATTTACAGTTAATTTAGTTTAGTTTGTAGTTTAGTTTAGTTTAGTTTAGTTTAGGTTAGGTTAGGTTAGGTTAGAGTAGTTTAGTTTAGGTTAGGTTATGATAGGTTATTGCAGTTTAATTTAATTTAGTTTAGTTTAGTTGAATTTAATTTAGTTTAGTTAGGTTAGTTTAGATAAGTTAGGTTAGTTTAGTTTACTTTAGTTTATGTAAGGTTAGGTTAGGTTAGTTTAGTATAGTTTAGTTTACTTTTGCTAATAGTTCAGTTTAGTTTAGTTTATATATCAGTTTATAGTTCAGTTTAGTTCAGTTTAGTTTAGTTTAGGTTACGTTGGGTTAGTTTTGCTTAGTATAGGTTAGGTTAGATTAGGTAAGTTTAATTCAGTTTAGTTTAGTTTAGTTTATAGTTTAATTTATAGGTTGGTTTATAGTTAATTAATTTAGTTTAGTTTAGGTTAAATTGTGTTAGGTTAGTTAAGTTTAATTTAGGTTAGGTTAGGTTGGGATAGGTTAGTGTAGTTTAATTTAATTTAGTTGAATTTAGTTTAGTTTAGTTTAGTTTAGGTGAGGTTAGGTTATATTAGGTTTGGTTAGGTTAGTTTGGTTTAGTTTAGTCTAGTTAAGTTTAGTTTAGTTTATTTTATAGTTTAGTTTGGTTTTGTTTATAGTTTAATTTGCAGTTTAGTATAGTTTAGTTTAGTTTAATTTAATTTAGGTTAAGTAAGGTTAGGTTAGGTTAGTTTAGTTTAGTTTAGTTTATGTTAGGTTAGTTTAGGTTAGGTTAGATTAGGGTAGTTTAGTTTAGTTTAGTTGAATTTAGTTTTATTTAGTTCAGTTTAGGTTACGTTAGGTTGCTTTAGCTTAGTTTAGGTTAGGTTAGGTTACGTTAGGTTAGTTTAGTTTAGATTAGTTTAGTTTATAGTTCAGTTTAATTTAGTTTTGTTTAATTTAATTTAGTTTATAGTTTACTTCAGTTTAGGTTAGTTTAGTTGAGTTTAGTTTAGTTTAGTGTAGTTTAGGTTAGGTTAGTTTAGTTTAGTTTAGTTTAGTTTAATTTTGGTTAATTTAGTTTAGTTTAGTTTAGTTTAGGTTAAGTTAGTTTAGGTTACGTTAGGTTAGGTTAGGTTAAGTTAGTTCAGTTTAGTATAGTTTAATTTACCTTAAAATATAGTATCTTTAGTTTATAGTTTAGTTCATAGCTTTGTTTACTTTAGTTTAGTTTAGTTTAGTTTGTTTAGAGTAGTTTAGTTTAGTTTAGTTTAGTTTAGGTTAGATTAGGTTAGCTTAGTGTTGTTTAGTTTAGTTTAGTTTAGTTGAATTTAGTTTAGTTTAGTTTAGTTTAGGGTAGGTTAGGTTAGTTTAGTTTAGTTTAGTTTATAGTTTAGTTTATAGTTTAGTTTAGTTTATAGTTTAGTTTATAGTTTAGTTTAGTTTAGTTTAGTGTAGTTTAGTTTGGTTTAGTTTATTTTAGTTTAGTTTAGTTTCGTTTAGCTTAGGTTATGTTACATTAGATTAGCTTAGGTTAGCTTAGTTTACTCTAGTTTAGTTTAGGTTAGGTTACAATAGGTTAGTTAAGTTTAGTTTAGTTTAGTTTAGTTAGATTTAGTTTAATTTAGTTTAGTTTATAGTTTAGTTTAGTTTAGTTTAATGTAGTTTAGCTTTCTTTTTTCGGTTGGAGTACTTTAGTTAGGGTATGTTATGTTAGGTTAGCTTGGTTTGTTTAGTTTAGTTTAGGTTAGGTTAGGTTATGTTAGATTAGGTTATGTTAGGTTAGTTTAATTTAGTTTAATTTAGTTTATGTTAGTTTAGGTTAGTTTAGTTGAGTTTAATATTGTTTATAGTTTACTTTACTTAGTTTATAGTTTAGTTTTGTTTAGTTTATAGTTTAATTTAGTTTAATTTAGTTTAGTTTAGTTTAATTTAGGTTAGGTTAGTTTAGTTTAGTTTAGGTAAGGTTAGAGTAATTTAGTTTATTTAGTTTAGTTTATTATAGTTTAGTTTAGTTTAGTTTATAGTTTAGTTTAGTTTAGTTTAGTTTATAGTTTATTTTAGTTTAGTTTAGTTTAGTTTAGTTTAGTTTAGTTTTTAGTTTATAGTTTATAGTTTAGTTTATAGTTTAGTTTAGTTTAGTTTAGTTTAGTTTAGGTTATATTAGGTTAGGTTAGAGTAGTTTATTTTAGTATAGTGTAGTTTACTTTTGCTAATAGTTTAGTTTAGTTTAGTTTATATATCAGTTTATAGTTCAGTTTAGTTTAGTTTAGTTTAGGCTAGGTTGGGTTAGTTTAGTTTAGTATAGGTTAGGTTAAATTAGGTAAGTTTAATTCAGTTTAGTTTAGTTTATAATTTAATTTATAGGTTTGTTTATAGTTAATTTAGTTTAGTTTAGTTTAGGTTAAATTGTGTTAGGTTAGTTAAGTTAAGTTTAGTTTAGGTTAGGTTAGGTTGGGTTAGCTTAGTGTAGTTTAATTTAATTTAGTTAAATTTAGTTTAGTTAAGTTTAGTTTAGGTTACGTTAGGTTAGTTTAGTTTAGTTTAGTTTAGGTGAGGTTTGGTTAGCTTAGTTTAGTTCTGTTAATTTATTTTAGTTTATACATTAGTTTAGTTTAGTTTATAGTTTAGTTTATAGTTTAGTTTAATTTAGTGTAGTTTAATTTTGCTTAAGTTAGGTTAGGTTAGGTTAGTTTGGTTTAGTTTAGTTTAGGTTAGGTTATGTTATATTAGGTTAGGTTAGGTTAGTTTGGTTTCGTTTAGTCTAGTTAAGTTTAGTTTAGTTTATTTTATAGTTTAGTTTAGTTTTGTTTATAGTTTAGTTTGCAGTTTAGTATAGTTTAGTTTAGTTTAATTTAGTTTAGGTTAAGTAAGGTTAGGTTAGGTTAGTTTAGGTTAGGTTAGGGTAGTTTAGTTTACTTTAGTTGAATTTAGTTTAGTTTACTTCAGTTTAGGTTACGTTAGGTTCCTTTAGTTTAGTTTAGGTTAGGTTACGTTACGTTACGTTAGGTTAGATTAGTTTAGTTAAGTTTATTTTAGTTTAGTTTAGTTTATAGTTCAGTTTAGTTTAGTTTTGTTTAATTTAGGTTAATTTAGTTTAGTTTAGTTTAGTTTAATTTAGGTTAATTTAGTTTAGTTTAGTTTAGTTTAGGTTAAGTTAGTTTAGGTTACGTTAGGTTAGGTTAGGTTAAGTTAGTTCAGTTTAGTATATTTTACTTTATTTTAAAATATAGTATCTTTAGTTTATAGTTTAGTTTATAGCTTTGTTTAGTTCAGTTTAGTTTAATTTAGTTAGGTTAGAGTAGTTTAGTTTAGTTTAGTTTAGGTTAGATTAGGTTAGGTTACTGTTGTTTAGTTTAGTTTAGTTTAGTTGAATTTAGTTTAGTTTAATTTAGGGTAGGTTAGGTTGTTTTGGTTTAGTATAGGTTAGGTTCAGTTATGTTAGGTTAGTTTAGTTTAGTTTAGTTTATAGTTTAGTTTATAGTTTAGTTTAGTTTAGTGTAGTTTAGTTTGGTTTAGTTTATTTCAGTTTAGTTTAGTTTAGTTTCGTTTAGCTTAGGTTATGTTACATTAGGTTAGCTTAGTTTACTCTAGTTTAGTTTAGGTTAGGTTAGGTTAGAATAAGTTAGTTAAGTTTAGTTTAGTTTAGTTTAGTTAGCGTTAGTTTAGTTTATAGTTTAGTTTAGTTTTGTTTATAGTTTAGTTTAGTTTAGTTTAGTTTAATTTAGTTTACCTTTCTTTTTTCGGTTAGTGTACTTTAGTTTAGGGTATGTTATGTTAGGTTAGCTTGGTTAGTTTAGTTTAGTTTAAGTTAGGTTAGGTTACCTTAGGTTAGGTTAGGTTAGGTTAATTTAGGTTAGTTTAGAATAGTTAATTTAGTGTAATTTAGTTTAGTTTATTTTAGTTTAGGTTAGGTTAGGTAAGTTTAATTTAGTTTAGTTTAGTTTAATTAAGTTTAGTTTATAGTTTAGTTTATAGTTTAGTTTGTAGTTTTATTTTAGTTTAGTTTAGTTTAGTTTAGGTTAAGTTATATTAGCTTCATTTAGCTTAATTTAGTTTAGATTAGGTTACGTTATATTAGGTTAGAGTAGTTAAGTTTAGTTTAGTTGAATTTAGTTTATAGTTTAATTTATAGTTTAGTTTAGTTTACTTTATAGTTTAGTTTACTTAATTTATAGTTTAATTTACTTTAGTTTAGTCTAGTTTAATTTAGTTTACTTTAATTAATAGTTTTGTTTATAGTTTAGTTTAGTTTAGTTTAGTTTAGGTTAGGTTATGTTAGATTAGGTTATGTTAGGTTAGTTTGGTTTAGTTTAGTCTAGTTAAGTTTAGTTTAGTTTATTTTATACTTTAGTTTAGTTTTGTTGATAGTTTGGTTTGCAGTTTAGTATAGTTTAGTTTAGTTTAATTTAGATTAGGTTAAGAAAGGTTAGGGTAGGTTAGTTTAGTTTAGTTTAGTTAAGTTATGTTAGGTTTGTTTAGTTTAGTTTTGTTTATAGTTTAGTTTAATTTATATTATAATTTAGTTTATATATATTTTAGTTTAGTTTGTAGTTTAATTTAGTTTAGTTTAGTTTAGTTTAGTTTAGTTTAGGCTAGGTTAGGTTAGGTTAGGTTAGTTTAGTTTAGTATAGTTTAGTTTAGTTTAAAATATAGTATCTTTAGTTTATAGTTTAGTTCATAGTTTTATTTAGTTTTGTTTAGTTTAGTTTAGGTTAGGTTAGAGTAGCTTAGTTTAGTTTAGTTTAGGTTAGAATAGGTTAGGTTAGTGTAGTTTAGTTTAGTTTAGTTTAATTTAATTTAGTTTTGTTTAGTTTAGTTTAGGTTAGGTTAGGTTAGTTTAGTTTAGTATAGGTGATGTTAAGTTAGGTAAGGGTAGTTTAGTTTATAGTTTAGATTAGTTTAGTTTAGTTGAGGTTAAGTTATGTTAGGTGCGTTTAGTTTAATTTAGTTTAGATTAGGTTACGTTAGATTAGGTTAGGGTAGTTGAGTTTACTTTAGTTGAATTTAGTTTATAGTTTAATTTATAGTTTATTTTAGTTTACTTTATAGTTTAGTTTAGTTAATTTATAGTTTAATTTACTTTAGTTTAGTCTAGTTTAATTTAGTTTACTTTAATTTATAGTTTTGTTTATAATTTAGTTTAGTTTAGTTTAGTTTAGTTTAGGTTAATTTATGTTAGGTTAGGTTAGTTTAGTTTATTTTAGGTTAGGTTAGGTTAGGTTAGTGTAGTTTAGTTTAGTTTAGCTAAATTTTATTTAGTTTAGTTTAGTTTAGTATACGTTAGGTTAGTTTAGTTTAGTTTAGTTTAGTGTATGTTAGGTTAGGTTAGGCTAGATTAATTTAGTTTAGTTTATTTTAGTTTATAGTTTAGTTTAGTTTAGTTTATAATTTATTTTATAGTTTAGTATACTTTAGTTTATAGGTTAGTTTATAGTTTAGTTAACATTTTAGTTTAGTTTAGTTTAGATTAGGTTAGAGAAAGTTAGGTTAGGTTAGGTTAGTTTATTTTAGTTTAGTTTATGTAAGCTTAGGTTAGGTTAGTTTGGTATAGTTTAGTTTAATTTAGTTTTGTTTATAGTTTAGTTTAGTTTAGTTTATAGTTCAGTTTATAGTTTAGTATAGTTTAGTTTAGTTTAGGTTAGGTTGGGTTTGTTTAGTTTAGTTTAGGTTAGGTTAGGTTAAGTTAGGTTAGTTTAGTTTAGTATAGTTAAGTTTAGTTTAGTTTAGTTTATAGTTTAGTTTATTTTATTTTATAGTTTAGTTTATAGTTTTGTTTAGCTTAGTTTAATTTAGTTAGTTTAGGTTAGGTTAGGTTAGATTAGTTTAGTTTAGGTTAGGTTATGATAGGTTAGTGCAGTTTAATTTAATTTAGTTTAGTTTAGTTGAATTTAATTTATTTTTGTTAGGTCAGTTTAGGTAAATTAGGTTAGTTTATTTTAGTATAGGTTAGGTTAGGTTAGGTAAGTTTAATTCAGTATAGTTTAGTTTAGTTTATAGTTTAATTTATAGTTTTGTTTATAGTTAGTATAGTTTAGTTTAGTTTAGGTTAAATTATGTTAGGTTAGTTTAGTTTAGTTTAATTTATGTTAGGTTAGGTTGGGTTAAGTTAGTGTAGTTTCATTTAGTTTGGTTTATTTTAGTTTAGTTTAATATGTTGTTCCGTTTAGTTTAGTTTTGTTTAATTTAGTTTAGTTTATAGTTTAGTTGAGTTTAGGTTAGTTTAGATGAGTTTAGTTTAGTTTTGGTTAGGTTAGGTTAGATTAGTTTTGTTTAGGATAGGTTATGTTAGATTAGGTTAGGTTAGGTTAGTTTGGTTTAGTTTAGTCTAGTTAAGTTTAGTTTAGTTTATACTTTAGTTTAGTTTAGTTTATTTTATAGTTTAGTTAAGTTTTGTTTATACTTTAGTTTGCAGTTTAGTATAGTTTAGTTTAGTTTAATTTAGTTTAGTTTAGTTTACTTTAGTTTATAGTGTGGTTTATACTTTAGTTTATATTTTAGTTTATAGTTTAGTTTAGTTTAGTGTAGTTTAGTTTGGTTTAGTTTTGTTTAGTTTAGTTTAAATTAGTTTCGTTTAGGTTAGGTTAAGTTAGAATAGGTTAGGTTAGGTAAGCTTAGTTTAGTTTAGTTTAGTTTAGGTTAGGTTAGGTTAGGTTGGTTAAGTTCAGTTTAGTTTAGTTTAGTTAAATTTAGTTTAGTTTATAGTTTAGTTCAGTTTAGTTTATAGCTTAGTTTATAGTTTAGTTTAGTGTATAGTTTCATTTATAGTTAAGTTTAGTTTAGTTTAGTTTAATTTACTTTAGTTTAGTTTATTTTAGGGTAGCTTATGTTAGGTTAGGTTAGTTTATAGTTTAATTTATAGTTTAGTTTAGTTTATAGTTTAGTTTATAGTTCAGTTTAGAATAGTTTAGTTTAGCTTAGGTAAGGTTAGGTTAGTTTAGTTTAGTTTAGTTTAGGTTAGGTTTGGCTATGTTAGGTTAGGATAGGTTAGTTTAGATTAGTTTAGTTTAGTTTAGTTTATAGTTTATTTTATTTTAGTTTATTATTTAATTTAGTGTAGTTTAGTTTATAGTTTCGTTTATAGTTTAGTTTGGTTTAGTTTAGTTTATTTTAGTATAGCTTAGATTAGTTTAGTTTGTCTTAGGTTAGGTTAGGTTAGGTGAGATTAGTTTAGTTTAGTAGAGTTTAATTTAGTTTAGTTAGTTTATAGTTTAGTTTAGTTTAGTTCATAGTTCAATTTATAGATTAGTTTAATTTATAGTTTATGTTATCGTTTAGTTTAGTTTAGATTAGTTTAGTTTAGGTCAGTTTAGGTTAGGTTAAGTTAGGTTAGGTTAGTTTAGATTAGTTTAGTTTAATTTAATTTAGTTTATAGTTTAGTTTATTTTAGTTTATAGATTAATTTAATTTAGTTTAGTTTAGTTTAGGTTAGGTTAGGTTAGGTTAGGTTAATTTAGTTTAGTTTAGGTTAGGTTAGGTAAGGTTAATTTACTTTAGTAAAGTTTAGTTTAGTTTATTTCAGTTCAGTTTATAGTTTAGTTGAGTTTATAGTTTAGTTTACAATTTTGTTTCGTTTAGTTTAGTTTAGTTTAGTATAGTTAAGGTAAGGTTGGGTTAGGTTAGGTTAGTTTAGTTTAGTTTAGTTTATAGTTTAGTTTAATTTAGTTTACAGTTTAGTGTATTCTTTAGTTTATAGTGTAGTTTATAGTTTATTTTAATTTAGTGTAGTTTAGTTTGGTTTAGTTTAGTATAGTTTTGTTTACTTTAGGTTAGGTGAGATTATGTTAGGTTAGGTTCGCTTACTTTAGTTTAGTTTAGTTTAGTTTAGTTTAGGTTAGGTTAGGTTAGGTTAGTTTAGTTAACTTTGGTTTAGTTTAGTTTAGTTTAGTTTAGTTTATAGTTTAGTTTATAGTTTAGTTTAGTTTAGTTTAGTTTATAGTTTAATTTATAATTTGGTTTATTTTTGTTTAATTTAGTTTATAGTAGGTTAGGTTAGGTTAGGTTAGTTTAGTTTAGTTTAGGTTAGGTTAAGTTAGGATAGTTTAGGTTAATTTAGTTTAGTTGAGTTTAATTTAGTTTAGTTTAGTTTATAGTTTAATTTATAGTTTAGTTTACCTTATAATTTAGTTTAATTAATTTATAGTTTAATTTAGTTTAGTTTAGTTTAATTTAGTTTAGTTTAGTTCATAGTTTTGTTTATAGTTTAGTTTAGTTTAGTTTAAGTTATGTTAGGTTAGTTTAGTTTAGTTTAGTTTAGGTTAGGTTAGGCTAGGTTAGGTAAGTTTAATTTAGTTTAGTTTAGTTAAGTTTAGTTTATAGTTTAGTTTATAGTTTAGTTTGTATTTTAGTTTAGTTTATTTTAGTTTGGTTTAGTTTAGTTAAGGTTAAGTAATGTTAGGTTCGTTTAGTTTAATTTAGTTTAGATTAGGTTACGTTAGATTAGGTTAGGGTAGTTAGGTTTAGTTTAGTTGAATTTAGTTTATAGTTTAATTTATAGTTTAGTTTAGTTTACTTTATAATTTAGTTTAGTTATTTTATAGTTTAATTTAGTTTAGTTTAGTCTAGTTTAATTTAGTTTACTTTAGTTTATAGTTTTGTTTATAGTTTAGTTTAGTTTAGTTTAGGTTAATTTATGTTAGGTTAGTTTAGTTTAGTTTAGGTTAGGTTAGGTTAGGTTAGGTTAGTGTAGTTTAGTTTAGTTTAGCTGAATTTTGTTTAGTTTAGTTTAGTTTAGGTTACGTTAGATTAGTTTAGTTTAGTTTAGTTTAGTGTATGTTAGGTTAGGTTAGGTTAGTTTAATTTAGTTTAGTTTATTTTAGTTTATAGTTTAGTTTAGTTTAGTTTATAATTTATTTTATAATTTAGTATACTTTAGTTTATAGATTAGTTTATAGTTTAGTTAATATTTTAGTTTATTTTATTTTACGTTAGGTTAGGGAAGTTTAAGTTAGGTTAGGTTAGGTTAGTTTAGTTTAGTTTAGTTTATGTAAGGTTAGGTTAGGTTAGTTTGGTATAGTTTAGTTTAGTTTAGTTTTGTTTATATTTAGTTTAGTTTAATTTATTGTTCAGTTTATAGTTTAGTTTAGTTTAGTTTAGGTTAGGTTGGGTTAATTTAGTTTAGGTTAGGTTAGCTTAAGTTACGTTAATTTAGTTTAGTATAGTTTAGTTTAGTTTATAGTTTAGTTCATTTTATTTTATAGTTTAGTTTATAGTTTTGTTTAGTTTAGTTTAGTTTAGTTAATTTAGGTTAGGTTAGGTTAGGTTAGAGTAGTTTAGTTTAGGTTATATTATGATAGGTTAGTGCAGTTTAATTTAATTTTGTTTAGTTTAGTTGAATTAAATTTAGTTTAGTTAGGTCAGTTTAGGTAAGTTAGGTTAGTTTAGTTTAGTATAGATTAGGTTACGTTAGGTAAGTTTAATTCAGATTAGTTTAGTTTAGTTTATAGTTTAATTTATAGTTTTGCTTATAGTTATTTAGTTTTGTTTAGATAAGTTTAGTTTAGGTTAAATTATGAGAGGTTAGTTTAGTTTAGTTTAGTTTAGGTTAGTTTCGGTTGGGTTAGGTTAGTGAAGTTTCATTTAGTTTAGTTTATTTTAGTTTAGTTTAGTATGTAGTTCAGTTCAGTTTTTTTTGTTTAATTTAGTTTAGTTTATAGTTTAGTTGAGTTTAGGTTAGTTTAGTTGAGTTTAGTTTAGTTTAGTTTAGGTTAGGTTAGGTTAGTTTAGTTTAGTTTAGGATAGGTTATGATAGATTAGGTTAGGTTAGGTTAGTTTGGTTTAGTTTAGTCTAGTTAAGTTTAGTTTAGTTTATACTTTAGTTTAGTTTAGTTTATTTTATAGTTAAGTTAAGTTTTGTTTATAGTTTAGTTTGCAGTTTAGTATAGTTTAGTTTAGTTTAATTTAGTTTAGCTAAGTTAAGTATAGTGTAGTTTAGTTTAGTTTATAGTTTAATTTATAATTTAGTTTAGTTTAGTTTAGTTTACTTTAGTTTAGGTTAGGTTAGGTTAGGTTAGGTTAGTTTAATTTATTTGAGATTAATTTAGTTTAGTTTATAGTTTAATTTATAGTTTAGTTTATTTTACTTTATAGTTTAGTTGAGTTAATTTATAGTTTAATTTAGTATAGTTTAGTTTAATTTAGTTTCGTTTAGTTTATAGTTTTGTTTATAGTTTAGCTTAGATTAGTTTAGTTTAGTTTAGTTTAGGTTAAGTTATGTTAGGTTAGTTTAGTTTAGTTTAGTTCAGGTTCGTTTAGGTTAGGATAGGTAAGTTTAATTTAGTTCAGTTTAGTTTATAGTTTAGTATGTAGTTTTGTTTAGTTTAGTTTAGTTTAGGTTAAGTTATGTTAGGTTAGTTTAGTTTAATTTAGTTTAGATTAGGTTAGGTTAGGTTAGGTTAGGTTAGGTTAGGTTAGGGTATTTAAGTTTAGTTTAGGAAAATTTAGTTTAATTTAGTTCAGTTTAGTTTAGTTTATTTTATAGTTTGTTTTTGTTTTGTTGATAGTTTTGTTTGCAGTTTAGTATAGTTTAGTTTAGTTTAATTTAGATTAGGTTAAGTAAGGTTAAGGTTAGGTTAGTTTATTTTAGTTTAGTTTATGTTAGGTTAGATTAGTTTAGTTTAGTTTTGTTTATAGTTTAGTTTAATTTATTTTATAATTTAGTTTATAGTTTAGTTTAGTTTAGTTTGTAGTTTAATTTAGTTTAGTTTAGTTTAGTTTAGTTTACTTTAGTTTAGGTTAGGTTAGGTTAGTTTAGTGTAGTATAGTTTAGTTTAGTTTAAAATATAGTATCTTTAGTTTATAGTTTAGTTCATAGTTTTGTTTAGTTTAGTTTAGTTTAGTTTAGGTTAGGTTAGAGTAGTTTAGTTTAGTTTAGTTTAGGTTAGAATAGGTTAGGTTAGTGTAGTTTAGTTTAGTTTAGTTGAATTTAATTTAGTTTTGTTCAGTTTAGTTTAGGTTAGGTTAGGTTAGTTTAGTTTAGTATAGGTTAGGTTAAGTTAGGTAATGGTAGTTTAGTTTATAGTTTAGTTTATTTTAGTTTAGTTTATAGTGTAGTTTATACTTTAGATTATATTTTAGTTTATAGTTTAGTTTATTTTAGTGTAGTTTAGTTTGGTTTAGTTTGTATTAGATTAGTTTAAATTAGTTTCGTTTAGGTTAGGTTATGTTACATTAGGTTATGTTAGTTAAGCTTAGGTTAGTTTAGTTTAGTTTAGTTTAGGTGAGGTTTGGTTAGGTTAGTTTAGTTGTGTTAATTTATTTTAGTTTATACATTAGTATAGTTTAGTTTATAGTTTAGTTTATAGTATAGTTTAATTTAGTGTAGTTTAATTTTGCTTAAGTTAGGTTAGGTTAGGTTAGTTTGGTTTAGTTTAGTTTAGGTTAGGTTATGTTATATTAGGTTAGGTTAGGTTAGTTTGGTTTCGTTTAGTCTAGTTAAGTTTAGTTTAGTTTATTTTATAGTTTAGTTTAGTTTTGTTTATAGTTTAGTTTGCAGTTTAGTATAGTTTAGTTTAGTTTAATTTAGTTTAGGTTAAGTAAGGTTAGGTTAGGTTAGTTTAGTTTAGTTTAATTTATGTTAGGTTAGGTTAGGTTAGGTTAGGTTAGGGTAGTTTAGTTTACTTTAGTTGAATTTAGTTTAGTTTACTTCAGTTTAGGTTACGTTAGGTTCCTTTAGTTTAGTTTAGGTTAGGTTACGTTACGTTACGTTAGGTTAGATTAGTTTAGTTAAGTTTATTTTAGTTTAGTTTAGTTTATAGTTCAGTTTAATTTAGTTTTGTTTAATTTAGTTTAGTTTATAGTTTAGTTCAGTTTAGGTTAGTTTAGTTGAGTTTAGTTTAGTTTAGTTTAGTGTAGTTTAGGTTAGGTTAGTTTAGTTTAGTTTAGTTTAGTTTTGTTTAATTTAGGTTAATTTAGTTTAGTTTAGTTTAGTTTAATTGAGGTTACTTTAGTTTAGTTTAGTTTAGTTTAGGTTAAGTTAGTTTAGGTTACGTTAGGTTAGGTTAGGTTAAGTTAGTTCAGTTTAGTATATTTTACTTTATTTTAAAATATAGTATCTTTAGTTTATAGTTTAGTTTATAGCTTTGTTTAGTTCAGTTTAGTTTAATTTAGTTAGGTTAGAGTAGTTTAGTTTAGTTTAGGTTAGATTAGGTTAGGTTACTGTTGTTTAGTTTAGTTTAGTTTAGTTGAATTTAGTTTAGTTTAATTTAGGGTAGGTTAGGTTGTTTTGGTTTAGTATAGGTTAGGTTCAGTTATGTTAGGTTAGTTTAGTTTAGTTTAGTGTAGTTTAGTTTGGTTTAGTTTATTTCAGTTTAGTTTAGTTTAGTTTCGTTTAGCTTAGGTTATGTTACATTAGGTTAGCTTAGGTTAGCTTAGTTTACTCTAGTTTAATTTAGGTTAGGTTAGGTTAGAATAGGTTAGTTAAGTTTAGTTTAGTTTAGTTTAGTTAGGTTTAGTTTAGTTTATAGTTTAGTTTAGTTTTGTTTATAGTTTAGTTTAGTTTAGTTTAGTTTAATTTAGTTTACCTTTCTTTTTTCGGTTAGAGTACTTTAGTTTAGGGTATGTTATGTTAGGTTAGCTTGGTTAGTTTAGTTTAGTTTAAGTTAGGTTAGGTTACCTTAGGTTAGGTTAGGTTAGGTTAATTTAGGTTAGTTTAGAATAGTTTAGTTTAGTGTAATTTAGTTTATAGTTTAGTTTAGTTTAGTGTAGTTTATAGTTTAATTTAGTTTAGTTTAGTTGAATTTAGTTTAGTTTATTTTAGTTTAGGTTAGGTTAGGTAAGTTTAATTTAGTTTAGTTTAGTTTAATTAAGTTTAGTTTATAGTTTAGTTTATAGTTTAGTTTGTAGTTTTATTTTAGTTTAGTTTAGTTTAGGTTAAGTTATATTAGCTTCGTTTAGCTTAATTTAGTTTAGATTAGGTTACGTTATATTAGGTTAGAGTAGTTAAGTTTAGTTTAGTTGAATTTAGTTTATAGTTTAATTTATAGTTTAGTTTAGTTTAGTTTACTTTATAGTTTAGTTTAGTTAATTTATAGTTTAATTTACTTTAGTTTAGTCTAGTTTAATTTAGTTTACTTTAGTTAATTTATAGTTTAATTTACTTTAGTTTAGTCTAGTTTAATTTAGTTTACTTTAATTAATAGTTTTGTTTATAGTTTAGTTTAGTTTACTTTAGTTTAGGTTAGGTTATGTTAGATTAAGTTAGGTTAGGTTAGTTTGGTTTAGTTTAGTCTAGTTAAGTTTAGTTTAGTTTATTTTATACTTTAGTTTAGTTTTGTTGATAGTTTGGTTTGCAGTTTAGTATAGTTTAGTTTAGTTTAATTTAGATTAGGTTAAGAAAGGTTAGGGTAGGTTAGTTTAGTTTAGTTTAGTTTATGTTATGTTAGGTTAGTTTAGTTTAGTTTTGTTTATAGTTTAGTTTAATTTATATTATAATTTAGTTTATAGTTTATTTTAGTTTAGTTTGTAGTTTAATTTAGTTTAGTTTAGTTCAGTTTAGTTTAGTTTAGGTTAGGTTAGGTTAGGTTAGGTTAGTTTAGTTTAATATAGTTTAGTTTAGTTTAAAATATAGTATCTTTAGTTTATAGTTTAGTTCATAGTTTTATTTAGTTTTGTTTAGTTTAGTTTAGGTTACGTTAGAGTAGCTTAGTTTAGTTTAGTTTAGGTTAGAATAGGTTAGGTTAGTGTAGTTTAGTTTAGTTTAGTTTAATTTAATTTAGTTTTGTTTAGTTTAGTTTAGGTTAGGTTAGGTTAGTTTAGTTTATATAGGTGATGTTAAGTTAGGTAAGGGTAGTTTAGTTTATAGTTTAGTTTAGTTTAGTTTAGTTTAGGTTAAGTTATGTTAGGTGCGTTTAGTTTAATTTAGTTTAGATTAGGTTACGTTAGATTAGGTAAGGGTAGTTGAGTTTACTTTAGTTGAATTTAGTTTATAGTTTAATTTATAGTTTATTTTAGTTTACTTTATAGTTTAGTTTAGTTAATTTATAGTTTAATTTACTTTAGTTTAGTCTAGTTTAATTTAGTTTACTTTAATTTATAGTTTTGTTTATAATTTAGTTTAGTTTAGTTTAGTTTAGTTTAGGTTAATTTATGTTAGGTTAGGTTAGTTTAGTTTATTTTAGGTTAGGTTAGGTTAGGTTAGTGTAGTTTAGTTTAGTTTAGCTAAATTTTGTTTAGTTTAGTTTAGTTTAGTATACGTTAGGTTAGTTTAGTTTAGTTTAGTTTAGTTTAGTGTATGTTATTTTAGGTTAGGCTAGATTAATTTAGTTTAGTTTATTTTAGTTTATAGTTTAGTTTAGTTTAGTTTTTAATTTATTTTATAGTTTAGTATACTTTAGTTTATAGGTTAGTTTATAGTTTAGTTAACATTTTAGTTTAGTTTATTTTAGATTAGGTTAGAGAAGGTTAGGTTAGGTTAGGTTAGTTTATTTTAGTTTAGTTTATGTAAGCTTAGGTTAGGTTAGTTTGGTATAGTTTAGTTTAATTTAGTTTTGTTTATAGTTTAGTTTAGTTTAGTTTATAGTTCAGTTTATAGTTTAGTATAGTTTAGTTTAGTTTAGGTTAGGTTGGGTTAGTTTAGTTTAGTTTAGGTTAGGTTAGGTTAAGTTAGGTTAGTTTAGTTTAGTGTAGTTAAGTTTAGTTTAGTTTAGTTTATAGTTTAGTTTATTTTATTTTTTGTTTAGTTTATAGTTTTGTTTAGCTTAGTTTAATTTAGTTAGTTTAGGTTAGGTTAGGTTAGATTAGTTTAGTTTAGGTTAGGTTATGATAGGTTAGTGCAGTTTAATTTAATTTAGTTTAGTTTAGTTGAATTTAATTTATTTTTGTTAGGTCAGTTTAGGTAAGTTAGGTTAGTTTAATTTAGTATAGGTTAGGTTAGGTTAGGTAAGTTTAATTCAGTATAGTTTAGTTTAGTTTATAGTTTAATTTATAGTTTTGTTTATAGTTAGTATAGTTTAGTTTAGTTTAGGTTAAATTATGTTAGGTTAGTTTAGTTTAGTTTAATTTATGTTAGGTTAGGTTGGGTTAAGTTAGTGTAGTTTCATTTAGTTTGGTTTATTTTAGTTTAGTTTAATATGTTGTTCCGTTTAGTTTAGTTTTGTTTAATTTAGTTTAGTTTATAGTTTAGTTAAGTTTAGGTTAGTTTAGATGAGTTTAGTTTAGGTTTGGTTAGGTTAGGTTAGATTAGTTTTGTTTAGGATAGGTTATGTTAGATTAGGTTAGGTTAGGTTAGTTTGGTTTAGTTTAGTCTAGTTAAGTTTAGTTTAGTTTATACTTTAGTTTAGTTTAGTTTATTTTATAGTTTAGTTAAGTTTTGTTTATACTTTAGTTTGCAGTTTAGTATAGTTTAGTTTAGTTTAATTTAGTTTAGTTTAGTTTAGTTTAGTTTATAGTGTGGTTTATACTTTAGTTTATATTTTAGTTTATAGTTTAGTTTAGTTTAGTGTAGTTTAGTTTGGTTTAGTTTTGTTTAGTTTAGTTTAAATTAGTTTCGTTTAGGATAGGTTAAGTTAGAATAGGTTAGGTTAGGTAAGCTTAGTTTAGTTTAGTTTAGTTTAGGTTAGGTTAGATTAGGTTAGGTTGGTTAAGTTCAGTTTAGTTTAGTTTAGTTAAGTTTAGTTTAGTTTATAGTTTAGTTCAGTTTAGTTTATAGCTTAGTTTATAGTTTAGTTTAGTGTATAGTTTCATTTATAGTTAAATTTAGTTTAGTTTAGTTTAATTTACTTTAGTTTAGTTTATTTTAGGGTAGCTTATGTTAGGTTAGGTTAGTTTATAGTTTAATTTATAGTTTAGTTTAGTTTATAGTTTAGTTTATAGTTCAGTTTCGAATAAGTTAGTTTAGGTTAGGTTAGGTTAGTTTAGTTTAGTTTAGTTTAGGTTAGGTTTGGCTATGTTAGGTTAGGATAGGTTAGTTTAGATTAGTTATTTTAGTTTATAGTTTATTTTATTTTAGTTTATTATTTAATTTAGTGTAGTTTAGTTTATAGTTTCGTTTATAGTTTAGTTTGGTTTAGTTTAGTTTATTTTAGTTTAGCTTAAATTAGTTTAGTTTGTCTTAGGTTAGGTTAGGTTAGGTGAGATTAGTTTAGTTTAGTAGAGTTTAATTTAGTTTAGTTTAGTTTATAGTTTAGTTTAGTTTAGTTCATAGTTCAATTTATAGATTAGTTTAATATATAGTTTATGTTATCGTTTAGTTTAGTTTAGATTAGTTTAGTTTAGGTCAGTTTAGGTTAGGTTAAGTTAGGTTAGGTTAGTTTAGATTAGTTTAGTTTAATTTAGTTTAGTTTATAGTTTAGTTTATTTTAGTTTATAGATTAATTTAATTTAGTTTAGTTTAGTTTAGGTTAGGTTACGTTAGGTTAGGTTACGTTAGGTTAGGTTAATTTAGTTTAGTTTAGGTTAGGTTAGGTTAGGTTAGGTAAGGTTAATTTACTTTAGTAAAGTTTAGTTTAGTTTATTTCAGTTCAGTTTATAGTTTAGTTGAGTTTATAGTTTAGTTTACAATTTTGTTTCGTTTAGTTTAGTTTAGTTTAGTATAGTTAAAGTAAGGTTGGGTTAGGTTAGGTTAGTTTAGTTTAGTTTAGTTTAGTGTTTAGTTTAATTTAGTTTACAGTTTAGTGTATTCTTTAGTTTATAGTGTAGTTTATAGTTTATTTTAATTTAGTGTAGTTTAGTTTGGTTTAGTTTAGTATAGTTTTGTTTACTTTAGGTTAGGTGAGATTATGTTAGGTTAGGTTCGCTTACTTTAGTTTAGTTTAGTTTAGTTTAGTTTAGGTTAGGTTAGGTTAGGTTAGTTTAGTTAACTTTGGTTTAGTTTAGTTTAGTTTTGTTTAGTTTATAGTTTAGTTTATAGTTTAGTTTAGTTTAGTTTAGTTTATAGTTTAATTTATAATTTGGTTTATTTTTGTTTAATTTAGTTTATAGTAGGTTAGGTTAGGTTAGGTTAGTTTAGTTTAGTTTAGGTTAGGTTAAGTTAGGTTAGTTTAGGTTAATTTAGTTTAGTTGAGTTTAATTTAGTTTAGTTTAGTTTATAGTTTAATTTATAGTTTAGTTTACCTTATAGTTTAGTTTAATTAATTTATAGTTTAATTTAGTTTAGTTTAGTTTAATTTAGTTTAGTTTAGTTCATAGTTTTGTTTATAGTTTAGTTTAGTTTAGTTTAAGTTATGTTAGGTTAGTTTAGTTTAGTTTAGTTTAGGTTAGGTTAGGCTAGGTTAGGTAAGTTTAATTTAGGTTAGTTTAGTTAAGTTTATAGTTTAGTTTATAGTTTAGTTTGTAGTTTAGTTTAGTTTAGTTTAGTTTGGTTTAGTTTAGTTAAGGTTAAGTAATGTTAGGTTCGTTTAGTTTAATTTAGTTTAGATTAGGTTACGTTAGATTAGGTTAGGGTATTTAGGTTTAGTTTAGTTGAATTTAGTTTATAGTTTAATTTATAGTTTAGTTTAGTTTACTTTATAGTTTAGTTTAGTTATTTTATAGTTTAATTTAGTTTAGTTTAGTCTAGTTTAATTTAGTTTACTTTAGTTTATAGTTTTGTTTATAGTTTAGTTTAGTTTAGTTTAGGTTAAGTTATGTTAGGTTAGTTTAGTTTAGTTTAGTTCAGGTTCGTTTAGGTTAGGATAGGTAAGTATAATTTAGTTCAGTTTAGTTTATAGTTTAAGTATGTAGTTTTGTTTATTTTAGTTTAGTTTAGTTTAGGTTAAGTTATGTTATGTTAGTTTAGTTTAATTTAGTTTAGATTAGGTTAGGTTAGGTTAGGTTATGTTAGGTTAGGGTATTTAAGTTTAGTTTAGGCAAATTTAGTTTAGTTTAGTTCAGTTTAGTTTAGTTTATTTTATAGTTTATTTTTGTTTTGTTGATAGTTTTGTTTGCAGTTTAGTATAGTTTAGTTTAGTTTAATTTAGATTAGGTTAAGTAAGGTTAAGGTTAGGTTAGTTTAGTTTAGTTTAGTTTATGTTAGGTTAGATTAGTTTAGTTTAGTTTTGTTTATAGTTTAGTTTAATTTATTTTATAATTTAGTTTATAGTTTAGTTTAGTTTAGTTTGTAGTTTAATTTAGTTTAGTTTAGTTTAATTTAGTTTACTTTAGTTTAGGTTAGGTTAGGTTAGTTTAGTGTAGTATAGTTTAGTTTAGTTTAAAATATAGTATCTTTAGTTTATAGTTTAGTTCATAGTTTTGTTTTGTTTAGTTTAGTTTAGTTTAGGTTAGGTTAGAGTAGTTTAGTTTAGTTTAGTTTAGGTTAGAATAGGTTAGGTTAGTGTAGTTTAGTTGAGTTTAGTTGAATTTAATTTAGTTTTGTTCAGTTTAGTTTAGGTTAGGTTAGGTTAGTTTAGTTTAGTATAGGTTAGGTTAAGTTAGGTAATGGTAGTTTAGTTTATAGTTTAGTTTAGTTTAGTTTAGTTTATAGTGTAGTTTATACTTTAGATTATATTTTAGTTTATAGTTTAGTTTATTTTAGTGTAGTTTAGTTTGGTTTAGTTTGTATTAGATTAGTTTAAATTAGTTTCGTTTAGGTTAGGTTATGTTACATTAGGTTATGTTAGGTAAGCTTAGTTTAGTTTAGCTTAGTTTAGGTTAGGTTAGGTTAGGTTAGTTAAGTTCAGTTTAGTTCAGTTTAGTTAAGTTTAGTTTATAGCTTAGTTTATAGTTTAGTTTAGTTTATACTTTAATTTATAGTTAAGTTTAGTTTAGTTTAATTTAGTTTAGTTTAGTTTATTTTAGGGTATCTTATGTTAGGTTAGGTTAGTTTAGTTTATAGTTTAATTTATAGTTTAGTTTAGTTTAGTTTATAGTTTAGTTTAGTTTATAATAGTTTATTTTATGTTAGGTTAGGTTAGGTTAGTTTAGTTTAGTTTAGTTTAGGTTAGGTTTCGCTAGGTTAAGTTAGGTTGGGTTAGTTTACATTAGTTTATATTAATTTAGTTTATAGTTTAGTTTACTTTAGTTTATTATTTAATTTAGTGTAGTTTAGTTTATAGTTTCGTTTATAGTTTAGTTTGGTTTAGTTTAGTTTTTTTTTGTTTAGCTTAGATTAGTTTAGTTTATCTTAGGTTAGGTTAGGTGAGATTAGTTTAATTTAGTTTAGTTTAATTTAGTTTATTTAAGTTTATAGTTTAGTTTAGTTTAGTCTATAGTTCAATTTATAGTTTAGTTTAGTTTAGTTTATAGTTTAGGTTATCGTTTAGTTTAGTTTGGATTAATTTAGTTTAGGTCAGTTTAGGTTAGGTTAACTTAGGTTAGGTTAGTTTAGATTAGTTTAGTTTAATTTAGTTTAGTTTATAGTTTAGTTTATTTTAGTTTATAATTTAATTTAGTTTAGTTTAGTTTAGTGTAGTTTAGTTTAGGTTAGGTTAGGTTAATTTAGTTTAGTTTACGTTAGGTTAGGTAATTTTAATTTAGTTTGTTTGGTTATGTTTAATTTTTAGTTTATTTTGTAGTTTTGTTTATGGTTTAGTTTAGTTTATACTTTAATTTAGATTAGTTTAGTTTAGTTTAGTTTAGTTTAGTTTAATTTAGGTTTTTTTAGGTTAGTTTAGTTTAGTTTAGTTTAGGTTAGGTTAGGTTAGGTTAATTTACTTTAGTATAGTTTAGTTGAGTTTATTTTAGTTTAGTTTATAGCTTACTTTACAGTTTAGTTTAGTTTAGTTAGGGTTAGGTTAGGTTAGGCTAGTTTAGTTTAGTTTAGTTTAAAGTTTAGTTTTGTTTATTTTACAGTTTAGCTTATCCTTTAGAATATAGTGTGGTTTATAGTTTAGTTTAATTTAGTGTAGTTTAGTTTGGTGTAGTTTAGTATAGTTTTGTTTACCTTAGGTTAGGTGAGATTATGTTAGGTTAGGTTAGCTTACTTTAGTTTATTTTAGTTTAGGTTTGGTTAGATTAGGTAAAAATGTAGTTAACTTTGGTTTAGTCTAGTTTAGTTAGTTTAGTTTATAATTTAGTTTATAGTTATGTTTTGTTTAGTTTATAGTTTAATTTATACTTTAGTTTAGTTTAGATTAGTTTAGTTTAGTTTAATTTAGTTTAGAGTAGGTTAGGTTAGGTTAGGTTAATTTAGTTTAGTTGAGTTTAATTTAGTTTAGTTTAGTTTAGTTTATAATTTAATTTATAGTTTAGTTTAGTTTACTTTATAGTTTAGTTTAGTTAATTTATAGTTTAATTTAGTTTAGTTTAGTTTAATTTAGTTTAGTTTAGTTTATAGTTTTGTTTATAGTTTAGTTTATTTTAGGTTAAATTATGTTAAGTTCGTTTAGTTTAATTTAGTTTTGATTAGGTTACGTTATATTAGGTTAGGGTAGTTAAGTTTAGTTTAGTTGCATTTAGTTTATAGTTTAATTTATAGTTAAGTTTAGTTTACTTTATAGTTTAGTTTAGTTAATTTACAGTTTAATTTATTTTAGTTTAGTCTAGTTTAATTTAGTTTACTTTATTTATAGTTTTGTTTATAGTTTAGTTTAGTTTAGTTTAGTTTAGGTTAATTTATGTTAGGTTAGTTTAGTTTAGTTTAGGTTAGGTTAGGTTAGGTTAGGTTAGGCTAGTGTAGTTTAGTTTAGTTTAGCTAAATTTTGTTTAGTTTAGTTTAGTTTAGGATACGTTAGGTTAGTTTAGTTGAGTTTAGTTAAGTGTATGTTAGGTTAGGTTAGGTTAGTGTAATTTAGTTTAGTTTATTTTAGTTTATAGTTTAGTTTAGTTTAGTTTATAATTTATTTTATAGTTTAGTATACTTTAGTTTATAGA
Source organism: Metallyticus violacea (assembly GCA_030762175.1). NCBI lineage: Eukaryota > Metazoa > Arthropoda > Insecta > Mantodea > Metallyticidae > Metallyticus > Metallyticus violacea. Next base: position 95,640,560 of record CM060835.1, on the reverse strand, counting down.
TTAGTTTATAGTTTAGTTTAGTTTAGATTAGGTTAGGGAAGGTTAGGTTAGGTTAGTTTATTTTAGTTTAGCTTATGTAAAGTTAGGTTAGGTTAGTTTGGTACAAATTAGTTTAATTTAGTTTTGTTAAAGTTTAGTTTAGTTTATAGTTCAGTTTATAGTTTAGTTTAGTTTAGTTTAGGTTAGGTTAGGTTAGGTTAAGTTAGGTTAGTTTAGATTAGTATAGTTTTTTTTAGTTTAGTTTAGTTTAGTTAGTTTAGGCTAGGTTAGGTTAGTATAGAGTAGTTTAGTTTAGGTTAGGTTATGATAGGTTAGTGCAGTTTAATTTAATTATTTTAGTTTAGTTGAATTTAATTTATTTTAGTTAGGTCAGTTTAGGTAAGTTAGGTTAGTTTAGTTTAGTATAGGTTAGGTTAGGTTAGGTTGGGTTAAGTTAGTGTAGTTTCATTTAGTTTGGTTTATTTTAGTTTAGTTTAATATGAGGTTCCGTTTAGTTTAGTTTTGTTTAATTTAGTTTAGTTTATAGTTTAGTTGAGTTTAGGTTAGTTTAGTTGAGTTTAGTATATTTTAGTTTAGTTTAGGTTACCTTAGGTTAGGTTAGATTAGGTTAGGTTAGTTTGGTTTAGTTTAGTCCAGTTAAGTTTAGTTTAGTTTATACTTTAGTTTAGTTTAGTTTATTTTATAGTTTAGTTAAGTTTTGTTTATAGATTAGTTTGCAGTTTAGTATAGTTTAGTTTAGTTTAATTTAGTTTAGCTAAGTTTAGTTTAGTTTAGTTTACAGTTTAATTTATAATTTAGTTTAGTTTAGTTTAATTTAGTTTAGTTTAGGTTAGGTTAGGTTAGTTTAATTTAGTTGAGTTTAATTTAATTTAGTTTAGTTTATAGTTTAATTTATAGTTTAGTTTAGTTTACTTTATAGTTTAGTTTAGTTAATTTATAGTTTAATTTAGTTTTGTTTAGTTTATAGTTTTGTATATAGTTTAGCTCAGATCAGTTTAGTTTAGTTAAGGTTAAGTTATGTTAGGTTAGTTTAGTTTAGTTTAGGTTCGGTTAGGTTAGGTTAGGTAAGTTTAATTTAGTTCAGTTTAGTTTAGTTAAGTTTAGTTTATAGTTTAGTTTATAGTATAGTTTAGGTTATGTTAGGGTCGTTTAGTTTAATTTAGTTTAGATTAGGTTAGGTTAGGTTAGGGTAGTTAAGTTTAGTTTAGTTGAATTTAGTTTAGTTTAGTTCAGTTTATTTTACGTTAGGTTAGTTTAGTTTAGTTTAGGTTAGGTTAGGTTAGGTTAGTTTAGTTTAGTTTATTTAAGTGTAGTTTAGTTTATAGTTCAGTTTAGTTTAGTTTTGTTTAATTTAGTTTAGTTTATAGTTTAGTTGAGTTTAGGTTAGTTTAGTTGAGTTTAGTTTAGTTTAGTTTATTTTAGATTAGGTTAGGTTAGGTTAGTTTAGTTTAGTTTAGGTTGGGTTATGTTAGATTAGGTTAGGTTAGGTTAGTTTGGCTTAGTTTAGTCTAGTTAAGTTTAGTTTATTTTATACTTTATTTTAGTTTAGTTTATAGTTTAGTTTAGTTTTGTTTATAGTTTAGTTTATAGTTTAGTATAGTTTAGTTTAATTTAATTTAGTTTAACTAAGTTTAGTTTAGTTTAGTTTTGGGTAGGTTATGTTAGGTTAGGTTAGTTTAGTTTAGTTTAGGTTAGGTTAGGTTAGGGTACGTTAGTTTAGTTTAGTTGAGTTTAATTTAGTTTAGATTAGGTGAAGTAAGATTAGGTTAGGTTAGGTTAGGTTAGTTTAGTTTTGTTTATAGTTTAGTTTAATTTAGTTAATAATTTACTTTATAGTTTAATTAGTTTAGTTTAATGTTTAATGTAGTTTAGTTTAGTTTAGTTCAGTTTAGTTTCATTTAGGTTAATTTAGTTTAGTTTATTTTAGTTTAGGTTAGGTTAAGTTAGGTTAGGTTAGGTTAGTTTAGTTTAGTATAGTTTAGTTTAGTTTAAAATATAGTATCTTTAGTTTATAGTTTAGTTCATAGTTTTCTTTAGATTAGTTTACTTAGGTTAGGTTAGAGTAGTTTAGTTTAGTTTAGGTTAGATTAGGTTAGGTTAATGTAGTTTAGTTTAATTTTGTTTAGTTGAATTTAATTTAGTTTAGTTTAGTTTAGTTTAGGTTAATTTAGGTTCGTTTAGGTTAGATTAGGTTAGGTTATGTTAGATTAGGTTAGGTTAGGTTAGCTTAGTTTAGTTTAGTTTCGGTTAGGTTGGGTTAGGTTAGTTTACTTAAGTTTAGTTTAGTTTAGTTTAGTTATGTATAGTTTAGTTTACAGTTTAGTTCAGTTCATAGTTTAATTTATATTTAAGTTTAGTTTAGTTTAATTTAGTTTAGCTTATTTAGTTTAGTTTAATTTATTTTACGGTAGCTTATGTTAGGTTAGGTTAGGTTAGTATAGTTTATAATTTAATTTATAGTTTACTTTAGTTTATAGTTTAGTTTATAATTTATTTTAATTTAGTTTAGTTTTATAATAGTTTAGTTTAGCTTTGTTTAGGTGAAGATAGTTTAGTTTACTTTAGTTTAGGTTAGGTTAGGCTAGGTTAAGTTATTTTAGGTTAGTTTAGATTAGTTTAGTTTAGTTTAGTTTATAGTTTAGTTTACTTAATTTATTATTTTATTTAGTTTAGTTTAGTTTATAGTTTCGTTTATAGTTTAGTTTGATTTAGTTTAGTTTAATTTAGTTTACCTTAGATTAGTTTAGTTAGTTTTAGGTTAGGTTAGGTTAGGTGAGGTTAGTTTAGTTTAGTTTAGTTTAATTTAGTTTAGTTTAGTTTATAGCTCAATTTATAGTTTAGTTTAGTTTAGTTTATCGTTTAGTTTAGTTTAGTATAGTTTAGTTTAGTTTAGGTTAGAGTAGGTTAGTTTAGATTAGTTTAGTTTAGCGCAGTTTAGGTAGGGTTAAGTTAGGTTATTTTGTTTAGTTTAGTTTAGTTTAGTTGAGTTTATAGTTTAGTTTACAATTTTGTTTCGTTTAGTTTAGTTTAGTTTAGTATAGTTAAGGTAAGGTTGGGTTAGGTTAGGTTAGTTTAGTTTAGTTTAGTTTATAGTTTAGTTTAATTTAGTTTACAGTTTAGTGTATTCTTTAGTTTATAGTGTAGTTTATAGTTTATTTTAATTTAGTGTAGTTTAGTTTGGTTTAGTTTAGTATAGTTTTGTTTACTTTAGATTAGGTGAGATTATGTTAGGTTAGGTTCGCTTACTTTAGTTTAGTTTAGTTTAGTTTAGTTTAGGTTAGGTTAGGTTAGGTTAGGTTAGTTTAGTTAACTTTGGTTTAGTTTAGTTTAGTTTTGTTTAGTTTATAGTTTAGTTTATAGTTTAGTTTAGTTTAGTTTATAGTTTAATTTATAATTTGGTTTATTTTTGTTTAATTTAGTTTATAGTAGGTTAGGTTAATTTAGGTTAGTTTAGTTTAGTTTAGGTTAGGTTAAGTTAGGTTAGTTTAGGTTAATTTAGTTTAGTTGAGTTTAATTTAGTTTAGTTTAGTTTATAGTTTAATTTATAGTTTAGTTTACCTTATAGTTTAGTTTAATTAATTTATAGTTTAATTTAGTTTAGTTTAGTTTAATTTAGTTTAGTTTAGTTCATAGTTTTGTTTATAGTTTAGTTTATTTTAGTTTAAGTTATGTTAGGTTAGTTTAGTTTAGTTTAGTTTAGGTTAGTTTAGGGTAGGTTAGGTAAGTTTAATTTAGTTTAGTTTAGTTAAGTTTAGTTTATAGTTTAGTTTATAGTTTAGTTTGTAGTTTAGTTTAGTTTAGTTTAGTTTGGTTTAGTTTAGTTAAGGTTAAGTAATGTTAGGTTCGTTTAGTTTAATTTAGTTTAGATTAGGTTACGTTAGATTAGGTTAGGGTAGTTAGGTTTAGTTTAGTTGAATTTAGTTTATAGTTTAATTTATAGTTTAGTTTAGTTTACTTTATAGTTTAGTTTAGTTATTTTATAGTTTAATTTAGTTTAGTTTAGTCTAGTTTAATTTAGTTTACTTTAGTTTATAGTTTTGTTTATAGTTTAGTTTAGTTTAGTTTAGGTTAATTTATGTTAGGTTAGTTTAGTTTAGTTTAGTTTAGGTTAGGTTAGGTTAGGTTAGGTTAGTGTAGTTTAGTTTAGTTTAGCTGAATTTTGTTTAGTTTAGTTTAGTTTAGGTTACGTTAGGTTAGTTTAGATTAGTTTAGTTTAGTGTATGTTAGGTTAGGTTAGGTTAGTTTAATTTAGTTTAGTTTATTTTAGTTTATAGTTTAGTTTAGTTTAGTTTATAATTTATTTTATAATTTAGTATACTTTAGTTTATAGATTAGTTTATAGTTTAGTTAATATTTTAGTTTATTTTAGTTTACGTTAGGTTAGGGAAGTTTAAGTTAGGTATCGGTTAGGTTAGTTTAGTTTAGTTTAGTTTATGTAAGGTTAGGTTAGGTTAGTTTGGTATAGTTTAGTTTAGTTTAATTTATTGTTCAGTTTATAGTTTAGTTTAGTTTAGTTTAGGTTAGGTTGGGTTAGTTTAGTTTAGTTTAGGTTAGGTTAGCTTAAGTTAGGTTAATTTAGTTTAGTATAGTTTAGTTTAGTTTAGTTTATAGTTTAGTTCATTTTATTTTATAGTTTAGTTTATAGTTTTGTTTAGTTTAGTTTAGTTTAGTTAATTTAGGTTAGGTTAGGTTAGGTTAGAGTAGTTTAGTTTAGGTTAGATTATGATAGGTTAGTGCAGTTTAATTTAATTTTGTTTAGTTTAGTTGAATGAAATTTAGTTTAGTTAGGTCAGTTTAGGTAAGTTAGGTTAGTTTAGTTTAGTATAGGTTAGGTTACGTTAGGTAAGTTTAATTCACTTTAGTTTAGTTAAGTTTATAGTTTAATTTATAGGTTTGCTTATAATTATTTAGTTTTGTTTAGATAAGTTTAGTTTAGGTTAAATTATGTTAGGTTAGTTTAGTTTAGTTTAGTTTAGGTTAGGTTAGGTTGGGTTAGGTTAGTGAAGTTCCATTTAGTTTAGTTTATTTTAGTTTAGTTTAGTATGTAGTTCAGTTCAGTTTTGTTTTGTTTAATTTAGTTTAGTTTATAGTTTAGTTGAGTTTAGGTTAGTTTAGTTGAGTTTAGTTTAGTTTAGTTTAGGTTAGGTTAGGTTAGTTTAGTTTAGTTTAGAATAGGTTATGATAGATTAGGTTAGGTTAGGTTAGTTTGGTTTAGTTTAGTCTAGTTATGTTTAGTTTAGTTTATACTTTAGTTTAGTTTAGTTTATTTTATAGTTTAGTTAAGTTTTGTTTATAGTTTAGTTTGCAGTTTGTTATAGTTTAGTTTAGTTTAATTTAGTTAGCTAAGTTTAGTATAGTGTAGTTTAGTTTAGTTTATAGTTTAATTTATAATTTAGTTTAGTTTAGTTTAGTTTAATTTAGTTTAGAGTATGTTAGGTTAGGTTAGGTTAGTTTAGTTTAGTTTAGTTTAGTTTAGGTTAGGTTAGGTTAGGTTAGGTTAGGTTAGGTTCGTTTAATTTATTTGAGATTAATTTAGTTTAGTTTATAGTTTAATTTATAGTTTAGTTTATTTTACTTTATAGTTTAGTTTAGTTAATTTATAGTTTAATTTAGTATAGTTTAGTTTATTTAGTTTCGTTTAGTTTATAGTTTTGTTTATAGTTTAGCTTAGATTAGTTTAGTTTAGTTTAGTTTAGGTTAAGTTATGTTAGGTTAGTTTAGTTTAGTTTAGTTCAGGTTCGTTTAGGTTAGGATAGGTAAGTTTAATTTAGTTCAGTTTAGTTTATAGTTTAGTATGTAGTTTTGTTTATTTTAGTTTAGTTTAGTTTAGGTTAAGTTATGTTAGGTTAGTTTAGTTTAATTTAGTTTAGATTAGGTTAGGTTAGGTTAGGTTAGGTTAATTTAGTTTAGTTGAGTTTAATTTAGTTTAGTTTAGTTTAGTTAATAGTTTAATTCATAGTTTAGTTTAGTTTTTTTATAGCTCATTTTAATTAACTTATAGTTTAATTTAGTTTAGTTTAGTTTAATTTAGTTTAGTTTAAATTGTAGTTTAGTTTAGTTTAGTTTAGTTTAGGTTAAGATATGTTAGGTTCGTTTAGTTTAATTTAGTTTAGATTAGGTTAGGTTACATTACGTTAGGGTAGTTAAGTTTAGTTTAGTTGAATTTAGGTTATAGTTTGATTTATAGTTTAGTTTAGTTAATTTATAGTTTATTTAACTTTAGTTTAGTTTAGTTTAATATTGTTTACTTTAGTTTATAGTATTTTAGTTTATTTTAGTTTATAATTTATATTAGTTTAGTTTATAATTTATTTTATAATTTACTATACTTTAATTTATAGATTAGTTTATAGTTTAGTTAAAATTTTAGTTTAGTTTAGTTTAGGTTAGGTTAGGGAAGGTTAGGTTAAGTTAGGTTAGTTTAGTTTAATTTAGTTTATGTAAGGTTAGATTAGGTTAGTTTAGTATAGTTTAGTTTACTTTTGTTTACAGTTTAGTTTAGTTTAGTTTATAGTTCAGTTTATGGTTTAGTTTTGTTAAGTTAGGTTGGGTTAGTTTAGTTTAGTTTAGGTTAGGTTAGGTTAGGTTATTTTAGTTTACTATAGTTTACTTTAGTTTAGTTTAGTTTATAGTTTAGTTTATTTTATTTTATAGTTTACTTTATAGTTTTATTTAATTTAGTTTAGTTTAGTTATTTTAGGTTAGGTTAGGTTAGGTTAGAGTAGTTTAATTTAATTTAGTTGAATTTAGTTTAGTTAAGTTAAGTTTAGGTTACGTTAGGTTAGTTTAGTTTAGTTTAGTTTAGGTGAGGTTAGGTTAGGTTAGTTTAGTTCTGTTTAGTTTATTTTAGTTTAGTTTATTTGAATTTAATTTAGTTTCGTTAAGTTAGTTTAGATAATTTAGGTTATTTTAGTTTACTTTAGTTTATGTAAGGTTATGTTAGGTTAGTTTAGTATAGTTTAGTTTACTTTTGTTTATAGTTTAGTTTAGTTTAGTTTATAGTTCAGTTTATAGTTTAGTTTAGTTTAGTTTAATTTAGGTTAGGTTGGGTTAGTTTAGTTTAGTATAGGTTAGATTATATTAGGTAAGTTTAATTCAGTTTAGTTTAGTTTAGTTTATAGTTTAATTTATAGGTTTGTTTATAGTTAATTTAGTTTAGTTTAGTTTAGTTTAAGTTAAATTATATTAGGTTAGTTAAGTTTAGTTTAGTTTAGGTTAGGTTAGGTTGGGTTAGGTTAATGTAGTTTAATTTAATTTAGTTGAATTTAGTTTAGTTAAGTTAAGTTTAAGTTACGTTAGGTTAGTTTAGTTTAGTTTAGTTTAGGTGAGGTTAGGTTAGGTTAGTTTAGTTCCGTTTAGTTTATTTTAGTTTATAGTTTAGTTTAGTTTAATTTATAGTTTAGTTTAATTTAGTGTAGTTTAATTTTGTTTAGGTTAGGTTAGGTTAGGTTAATTTAGTTTAGTTTAGTTTAGGTTAGGTTATGTTAGAATAGGTTAGGTTAGGTTAGTTTGGTTTAGTTTAGTCTAGTTAAGTTTAGTTTAGTTTATTTTATAGTTTAGTTTAGTTTTGTTTATAGTTTAGTTTGCAGTTTAGTATAGTTTAGTTTAGTTTAATTTAGTTTAGGTTAAGTAAGTTTAGGTTAGGTTAGTTTAGTTTAGTTTACTTTATGTTAGGTTAGGTTAGTTTACTTTTGTTTGGTTTTGTTTATAGTTTAGTTTAATTTATTTTATAGTTTAGTTTATAGTTTAGTTTAGTTCAGTTTGTAGTTTAATTTAGTTCAGTTTAGTTTAGTTTAGTTTAGTTCATTTAGGTTGGGATAGGTTAGGTTAGGTTAGGTTAGGTTAGTTTAGTTTAGTTTAAAATATAGTATATTTAGTTTATAGTTTAGTTCATAGTTTTGTTTAATTTAGTTTAGTTTAGTTTAGTTTAGGTTAGGTTAGAGTAGTTTATTTTAGTTTAGTTTAGTTTAGGTTAGAATAGGTTAGGTTAGGGTAGTTTAGTTTAGTTTAGTTGAATTTAATTTAGTTTTGTTTAGTTTAGTTTAGGTTAGGTTAGGTTAGTTTAGTTTAGTATAGGTTAGGTTAAGTTAGATTAGGGCAGTTTAGTTTATAGTTTAGTTTAGTTTAGTTTAGTTTATAGTGTAGTTTATACTTTAGTTTATATTTTAGTTTATAGTTTAGTATAGTTTGGTGTAGTTTAGTTTGGTTTAGTTTTATTTAGTTTAGTTTAAATTAGTTTCGTTTAGGTTAGGTTATGTTAGATTAGGTTAGATTAGGTAAGCTTAGTTTAGTTTAGTTTAGTTTAGGTTAGGTTAGGTTAGGTTAGTTAAGTTCAGTTTAGTTTAGTTTAGTTAAGTATAGTTTAGTTTATAGTTTAGTTCAGTTTAGTTTATAGCTTAGTTTATAGTTTAGTTTAGTTTATAGTTTAATTTATAGTTAAGTTTATTTTAGTTTAGTTTAATTTAGTTTAGTTTATTTTAGGGTATATTATGTTAGGTTAGGTTAGTTTAGTTTATAGTTTAATATATTGTTGAGTTTAGTTTATAGTTTAGTTTAGTTTATAATAATTTAGTTTAGGTTAAGTTAGGATAGGTTAGTTTAGTTTAGGTTAGTTTAGGTTAGGTTTCGTTAGGTTAAGTTAGGTTAGGTTAGTTTAGATTAGTATAGTTTAGTTTAGGTTATAGTTTAGTTTACTTTAGTTTATTATTTAATTTAGTGTAGTTTAGTTTATAGTCTCGTTTATAGTATAGTTTTGTTTAGTTTAGTTTTTTTTTAGTTTAGCTTATATTAGTTTAGTTTGTCTTAGGTTAGGTTAGGTTAGGTGAGATTAGTTTAATTTAGTTTAGTTTAATTTAGTTTAGTTTAGTTTATAGTTTAGTTTAGTTTAGTTTATAATTCAATTTATAGTTTAGTTGAGTTTAGTTTATAGTTTAGGTTATCGTTTAGTTTAGTTTAGGTTAGTTTAGGTTAGGTTAAGTTAGGTTAGGTTAGTTTAGATTAGTTTATTTTAATTTAGTTTAGTTTATAGTTTAGTTTATTTTACTTTATAGTTTAATTTAGTTTAGTTTAGTTTAGTGTAGTGTAGTTTAGTTTAGGTTAGGTTAGATTAGGTTAATTTAGTTTAGTTTAGGTTAGGTTAGGTAAGTTTAATTTAGTTTAGTTTGGTTTAGTTTAATTTATAGTTTATTTTGTAGTTTTGTTTATAGTTTAGTTTAGTTTATAGTTTAGTTTAGTTTAATTTAGGTTAGGTAATTTTTTTTAGTTTAGTTTAGGTTAGGTTAGGTTAATTTACTCTAATATAGTTTATTTTAGTTTAGTTTATAGTTTAGTTTAGTTTATAGTTTAGTTTACAATTTAGTTTAGTTTAGTTTAGTTTAGTTTGGGTTAAGTTAGGTTAGTTTAGTTTAGTTTAGTTTATAGTTTACTTTAGTTTAGTTTACAGTTTAGTTTATCCTTTAGTTTATAGTGTAGTTTATAGTTTAGTTTAATTTAGTGTAGTTTAATTTGGGTTAGTTTAGTATAGTTTTGTTTACTTTAGGTTAGATGAGATTATGTTAGGTTAGGTTAGCTTACTTTAGTTTAGTTTAGTTTAGGTTAGGTTAGGTTAGGTAGGTTTAGTTAACTTTGGTTTAGTTTAGTTTAGTTTAGTTTATAGTTTAGTTTATAGTTATGTTTAGTTTAGTTTATAGTTTAATTTATAATTTAGTTTAGTTTAGTTTAGTTTAATTTAATTTAGTTTAGAGTAGGTTAGGTTAGGTTAGTTTAGTTTAGTTTAGATTAGGTTAGGTTAGGTTATCTTAGGGTAGTTAAGTTTAGTTTAGTTGAATTTAGTTTATAGTTTAATTTATAGTTTAGTTTAGTTTTCTTTATAGTATAGTTTAGTTAATTTATAGTTTAATTTACTTTAGTTTAGTCTAGTTTAATTTAGTTTACTTTAGTTTATAGTTTTGTTTATAGTTTAGTTTAGCTTAGGTTAGTTTAGGTTAATTTATGTTAGGTTAGTTTAGTTTAGTTTAGTTTAGGTTCGGTTGGGTTAGTTTAGTTTAGTTTAGGTTAGGTTAGGTTAAGTTAGGTTAGTTTAGTTTAGTTTATTTTAATTTTAGTTTAATTTAGTTTATATTTTAGTTTATAGTTTAGTTTAATTTAGTTTATAGTTTAATTTAGTTTTGTTTAGTTTAGTTTAATTTGGGTTAATTTAGTTTAGATTAGGTTAGGTTAGGTTACGTTAGGTTAGTTTAGTTTAGTATACTATAGTTTAGTTTAAAATATAGTATCTTTAGTTTATATTTTAGTTCATAGTTTAGTTTAGTTTAGTATAGTTTAGTTTAGTTTAGGTTAGGTTAGATTAGTTTAGGTTAGTGTAGTTTAGTTTAGTTTAGTTTAGTTGAATTTAATTTAGTTTATTTTAGTTTAGTTTAGTATAGGTTAGGTTATGTTACGTTAGGTTAGTTTAGTTAAGTTTAGTTTAGTTTAGTTTATAGTTTAGTTTAGTTTATAGTTTAATTTATACTTTAGTTTATATTTTAGTTTATAGTTTAGTTTAGTTTAGTGTAGTTTAGTTTGGTTTAGCTTTGTTTAGTTTAGTTTAGTTTAGTTTAGTTTCGTTTAGGTTAGGTTATGTTAAATTAGGTTAGGTGTGGTAAGCTTAGTTTAGTTTAGTTTAGTTTAGGTTCGGTTAGTTAAGTTTCGTTTAGTTTAGTTTAGTTAAGATTAGTTTAGTTTATAGTTTAGTTCAGTTTGGTTTATAGCTAACTTTATTGTTTAGTTTAGTTTAGTTTATAGTTTAATTTATAGTTAAGTTTAGTTTATTTTAGTTTAATTTAGATTAGCTTAGATGAGTTTAGTTTAAATTAGTTCATTTTAGGGTAGCTTATGTTCGGTTTGGTTAGGTTAGTTTAGTTTATAGTTTAATTTATAGTTTAGTTTGGTTTATAGTTTAGTTTATAGTTTAGTTTAGTTTAGTTTATGATAGTTTAGTTTAGTTCAATTAAGTTTATAGTTTAATTTATAGTTTATTTTAGTTTACTTTATAGTTTAGTTTAGTTAATTTATAGTTTAATTTACTTTAGTTTAGTCTAGTTTAATTTAGTTTGCTTTAGTTTATAGTTTGGTTTAGTTTAGCTTAGTTTAGTTTAGGTTAATTTATGTTAGGTTAGTTTAGTTTAGTTTAGTTTAGGTTAGGTTGGGTTAGTTTAGTTTAGTTTAGGTTAGGTTAGGTTAAGTTAGGTTAGTTGAGTTTAGTATAGTTTAGTTTAGTTTAGTTAGTTTAGGTTAGGTTAGCTTAGGTTAGAGTAGTTTAGGTTAGGTTAGGATATGATAGGTTAGTGCAGTTTAATTTAATTTAGTTTAGTTTAGTTGAATTTAATTTATTTTAGTTAGGTCAGTTTAGGTAAGTTAGGTTAGTTTAGTTTAGTATAGGTTAGGTTAGGTAAGTTTAATTCAGTATATTTTAGTTTAGTTTATAGTTTAATTTATAGTTTTGTTTGTAGTTAATTTAGTTTAGTTTATTGAGTTTAGTTTAGTTTAGTTGAGTTTAGGTTAGGTTAGGTTAGGTTAGGTTAGATTGGTTTAGTTTAGGATAGGTTACGTTAGATTAGGTTAGTTTAGTTTAGTATAATTTAGTTTAGTTTAAAATATATTATCTTTAGTTTATAGTTTAGTTCATAGTTATGTTTAGATTAGTTTAGTGTAGGTTAGGTTAGAGTAGTTTAGTTTAGTTTAGGTTAGGTTAGAATAGGTTAGATCAGTGTAGTTTAATTTAGTTTAGTTTAGTTGAATTTAATTTAGTTATGTTTAGTTTTGTTTAGCTTAGGTTATTTTAGTTTAGTTTAGTATAGGTTAGGTTAATTTAGGTTATCCTAGTTTAGTTTATAGTTTAGTTTAGTTTAGTTTATAGTGTAGTTTATACTTTAGTTTATATTTTAGTTTATAGTTTAGTTTAGTTTAGTGTAGATTAGTTTAGTTTAGTTTTGTTTAGTTTAGTATAGTTTATTTTATAGTTTAAATAAGTTTTTTATATAGTTTAGTTTGCAGTTTAGTATAGCTAAGTTCAGTTTAATTTAGTTTTGCTAAGTTTAGTTTAGTTTAGTTTAGTTTAGTTTATAGTTTAATTTATAATTTAGTTTTGTTTAGTTTAGTGTAATTTACTTTAGGTTAGGTTAGGTTAGGTTAGTTTAATTTAGTTGAGTTTAATTTAGTTTAATTTAGTTTATAGTTTAATTTATAGTTTAGTTTAGTTTACTTTATAGTTTAGTTTAGTTAATTTATAGTTTAATTTAGTTTAGTTTAGTTTAGTTTAATTTAGTTTCGTTCAGTTTACAGTTTTGTTTATAGTTTAGCTTAGTTTAGTTTAGTTTAGTTTAGTTCAGGTTAAGATATGTTAGGTTAGTTTAGTTTAGTTTAGTTTACTTAAGGTTCGGTTAGGTTAGGTTAGGTTAGGTTAATTTAGTTTAATTGAGTTTAGTTTAGTTTATATTAGGTTAAGTAAGATTAGGTTAGGTTAGTTTAGGTTAGTTTAGTTTTGTTTATAGTTTAGTTTAGTTAGTTTATAGTTTAGTTTATATATTAGTTAGTTTAGTTTAATGTTTAATTTAGTTCAGTTTAGTTTAGTTCAGTTTAGTTTAAATTAGGTTAATTTAGTTTAGTTTAGTTTAGGTTAGGTTAAGTTAGGTTAGGTTAGGTTAGTTTAGTTTAGAATGGTTTAGTTTAGTTTAAAATATAGTATCTTTAGTTTATATTTTAGTTCATAGTTTTCTTTAGATTAGTTTAGTTTAGGTTAGGTTAGAGTAGTTTAGTTTAGTTTAGTTTAGGTTAGATTAGGTTAGGTTAGTGTAGTTTATTTTAATTTAGTTTAGTTGAATTTAATTTAGTTTAGTTTAGTTTAGTTTAGGTTAGGTTATGTTTGTTTAGGTTAGATAAGTTTAGGTTAGTGTAGTTTAGTATAGTTTAGTTTAGTTTGTAGTTTAGTATAGTTTAGTGTAGTTTAGTTTGGTTTAGTAACTGTTAGGTTAGGTTAGTTCAGTTTCGTTTAGGTTAGGTTATGTTAGATTAGGTTAGGTTAGGTTAGCTTAGTTTAGTTTAGTTTAGTTTCGGTTAGTTTGGATTAGGTTAGGTTACTTAAGTTTAGTTTAGTTTAGTTTAGTTAAGTATAATTTAGTTTATAGTTTAGTTCAGTTTAGTTTATAGCTTAGTTTATAGCTTAGTTTAGTTCATAGTTTAATTTATATTTAAGTTTAGTTTAGTTTAATTTAGTTTAGCTTAGTTTAGTTTAGTTTAGTTTAGGGTAGGTTATGTTAGGTTAGGTTAGGTTAGTATAGTTTATAGTTTAATTTATAGTTTACCTTAGTTTATAGTTTAGTTTATAATAGTTTATTTTAGTTTAGTTTAGGTTAGGTTAGGATAGTTTAGTTTAGTTTAGTTTAAGTTAGGTTAGGCTAGGTTAAGTTATGTTAGGTTAGTTTAGATTAGTTTAGTTTAGTTTAGTTTATAGTTTAGTTTACTTTAGTTTATTATTTAATTTAGTTTAGTTTAGTTTATAGTTTCGTTTATTATTTAGTTTGGTTTAATTTAGTTTAATTTAGTTTACCTTAGATTAGTTTAGTTAGTTTTAGGTTAGGTTAGGTTAGGTTAGGTAAGGTTAGTTTAGTTTAGTTTAGTTTAATTTAGTTTAGTTTAGTTTATAGTTTAGTTTAATTTAGTTTATAGTTCAATTTATTGTTTAGTTTAGTTTATATTATAGTTTATCGTTTAGTTTAGTTTACTTTAGTATAGATTATTTTAGTTTAGGTTAGAGTAGGTTAGTTTAGATTAGTTTAGTTTAGTGCAGTTTAGGTTTGGTTAAGTTAGGTTATTTTGTTTAGTTTAGTTTAGTTTAGTTTAGTTTATAGTTTAGTTTATAGTTTAGTTTAGATTAGTGTAGTTTAGTTTGGTTTAGTTTATTTTATTTTAGTTTAGTTTAGTTTCGTTTAGCTTAGGTTATGTTATATTAGGTTAACTTAGGTTAGCTTAGTTTACCCTAGTTTAGTTTAGGTTAGGTAAGGTTAGAATAGGTTAGTTAAATTAAGTTTATTTTGTTTAGTTTAGTTAGGTTTAGTTTAGTTTATAGTTTAGTTTAGTTTAGTTTATAGTTTAGTTTAGATTATAATTTCATTTATAGTTTAGTTTAGTTTAGTTTAGTTTAATTTAGTTTAGCTTTCTTTAGTTTCGTTTAGATTACTTTAGTTTAGGATATGTTAGGTTAGGTTAGGTTAGTTTAGTTTAGTTTAATTTAGGTTAATTTAGTTTAGTTTAGTTTAGTTTAGGTTAGGTTAGGTTAGGTTGGTTTAGTTTAGTATAATTGAGTTTAGTTTAAAATAGTGTATCTTTAGTTTATAGTTTAGTTCATAGTTTTGTTTAGTTTAGTTTAGTGTAGGTTAGGTTAGAGTAGTTTAGTTTAGTTTAGTTTAGTTTAGGTTAGAATAGGTTAGAGCAGTGTAGTTTAATTTAGTTTAGTTTAGTTGAATTTAATTTAGTTTTGTTAAGTATTGTTTAGGTTAGGTTATTTTAGTTTAGTTTAGTATAGGTTAGGTTAATTGAGGTTATCTTAGTTTAGTTTATAGTTTAGTTTAGTTTAGTTTATAGTGTAGTTTATACTTTAGTTTATATTTTAGTTTATAGTTTAGTTTAGTTTAGTGTAGATTAATTTGGTTTAGTTTTGTTTAGTTTAGTTTAAATTAGTTTATTTAGGTTAGGTTATGTTAGATTAGGTTAGGTTAGGTAAGCTTAGTTTAGTTTAGTTTAGTTTAGGTAAGTATAGGTTAGGTTAGGTTAGGTTAGGTAGGTTAAGTACAGTTTAGTTTAGTTTAGTTTAGTTTCGTTTAGTTTATAGTTTAGTTCAGTTTAGTTTATAGCTTAGTTTATAGTTTAGTTTAGTTTATATTTTAGTTTATAGTTTAATTTATAGTTAAGTTTAGTTTAGTTTAGTTTAATTTAGTTTAGTTTAGTTTATTTTAGGGTAGCTTATGTTAGGTTAGGTTAGTTTATAGTTTAATTTATAGTTTAGTTTAGTTTATAGTTTAGTTTATAGTTTAGTTTAGTTTATAATATTTTAGTTTAGGTTAGGTTAGGTTAGTTAAGTTTAGTTTAGTTTATAGTTTAGTTCAGTTTAGTTTAGAGCTTAGTTTATAGTTTAGTTTAGTTTAGTTTAGTTTAATTGAGTTTAGCTTACTTTAGTTTACAATTTAGTTTACTTTAGTTTGTTATTTAATTTAGTTATGTTTAGTTTATAGTTTCGTTTATAGTTTAGTTTGGTTTAGTTTAGTTTAATTTAGTTAAGCTTAGATTAGTTTAGTTTGTTTTAGGTTAGGTAAAGTTAGGTGAGGTTAGTATAATTTAGATGAGTTTAATTTAGTTTAGTATAGTTTATACTTTAGTTTAGTTTACTTTAGTTTATAGTTCAATTTATAGTTTAGTTTAATTTATAGTTTAGTTTATAGTTTTGTATATAGTTTAGTTTAGTTTACTTTATAGTTTAATTTAGTTTAGTTTAGTTTAATTTAGGTTAGGTTAGTTTAGTTTAGTTTAGGTTAGGTTAGGTTAGGTTAGGTTAATTTAGTTTAGTATAGTTTGGTTTATTTTAGTTTAGTTTATAATTTAGTTTTCAGTTTTATTTAGTTTAGTTTAGTTTGGTTTTTAGTTTAGTTTAGTTTAGTTTACAGTTTAGTTTATTCTTTAGATTATAGTTTAATTTATAGTTTAGTTTTGTT
The DNA here is from genome assembly GCA_030762175.1 of Metallyticus violacea. NCBI lineage: Eukaryota > Metazoa > Arthropoda > Insecta > Mantodea > Metallyticidae > Metallyticus > Metallyticus violacea. Next base: position 95,624,817 of record CM060835.1, on the reverse strand, counting down.
TTGTATAATTTAGTTTAGCTTTATTTAGTTTCGTTTAGTTTACTTTAGTTTAGTGTATGCTTAATTTAGGTTAGGTTAGGTTAGTTTAGTTTAGTTTAGTTTAGGTTAGGTTACCTTATGTTAGGTTAGGTTAGGTTAGGTTAAGTTATGTTAGGTTAGGTTAGTTTAGAATAATTTAGTTTAGTATAATTTAGTTTACAGTTTAGTTAAGTTTAGTTTATAGTTTAATTTAGTTTAGTTTAGTTTAGTTAATTTTAGTTTATAGTTTAGTTTATATTTTAGTTTGTAGTTTACTTTAGTTTAGTTTAGTTTAGGTTAAGTTATGCTAGGTTCGTTTAGTTTAGTTTAGATTAGGTTAGGCTAGGTTAGGTTAGGTAAGGGTAGTTTAGTTTAGTTTAATTGAATTTAGTTTTGTTTAGTTCAGTATAGGTTACATTAGGTTAGGTTACTTTGTTTTAGTTTAGGTTAGGTTATGTTAGATTAGGTTAGGTTAGCTTGGTTTAGTTCAGTTTAGTTAAGTTTAGTATATTTTATACTTTAGTTTAGTTTATTTAGCTAATAGTGTAGTTTAGTTTAGTTTATACTTTAGTTTATAGTTTAGTATAGTTTGTTTAGTTTAATTTTGGTTTAGTTTAGTTCAGTATAGGTTACATTAGGTTAGGTTACTTTGTTTTAGTTTAGGGTAGGTTATGTTAGGTTAGGTTAGTTTAGTTTAGTTTAGGTTAGGTTAAGTTAGGTTAGTTTAGTTTAGTTGAGTTTAATTTAGTTTAGTTTAGTTTATAGTTTATTATAGTTTAGTTTATAGTTTAATTTATAATTTAGTTTACTTTAGGTTAGATTAGGTTATGTTAAGTAAGGTTAGGTTATGTTAGGTTAGTTTAGTTTAGTTTAGTTTAGTTTAGGTTAGGTTAGGTTTGGTTAGTTTAGTTTAGTATAGTTAAGTTTAGTATAAAATATATTATCTTTAGTCTATAGTATAGTTCATAGTTTTGTTTAGTTTAGTTTAGTTTAGGTTAGGTTAGAGTAGTTTAGTTAGTTTAGTTTAGTTTAGGTTAGATTAAGTTAGGTTAGTGTAGTTTAGTTTAGTTTAGTTTAGTTGAATTTAATTTAGTTTATTTAGTTTAGCTTAGTATAGGTTAGGTTATGTTAGGTTAGGTTAGTTTAGTTTAGTTTATGTTGGGTTATGTTAGATTAGATTAGGTTAGGATAGTTTGGTTTAGTTTAGTTTATACTTTAGTTTAGTTTAGTTTAGTTTATAGTTTAGTTTAGTTTTGTTTATAGTTTAGTTTATAGTTAAGTATAGTTTAGTTTAGTTTCATTTAGTTTAGCTAAGTTTAGTTAAGTTTAGGTGGTTTAGTTTAGTTTTGGGTAGGTTATGTTAGGTTAGGTTAGGTTAGGTTAGTTTAGTTTAGTTTTGGTTTGGTTAGGTTAGGTTAGGTTAGTTTAGTTTAGTTGAGTTTAGTTTAGTTTAAATTAAGTTAAGTAAGATTAGGTTAGGTTAGGTTAGGTTAGGTTAGTTTAGTTTTGTTTTGGTTTAGTTTAGTTTAGTTCAGTTTAATTTAGGTTAATTTAGTTTAATTTAGTTTAGGTTCGATTAAGTTAGGTTAGGTTAGGTTAGTTTAGTTTAGTATAGTTTAGTTTATTTTAAAATATAGTATCTTTAGTTTATAGTTTAGTTCATAATTTTCTTTAGATTAGTTTAGTTTTGGTTAGGTTAGAGTACTTTAGTTTAGTTTAGTTTAGTTTAGTTTAGGTTAGATTAGGTTAGGTTAGTGTAGTTTAGTTTAATTTAATTTACTTAAATTTAATTTAGTTTAGTTTAGTTTAGTTTAGGTTATGTTAGCTTTGTTTAGGTTAGATTAGGTTAGGTTAGTGTAGTTTAGTTTAGTTTAGTTTATAGTTTAGTTTAGTGTAGTTTAGTTTGGTTAAGTTTTGTTTAGTTTAGTTTAGTTCAGTATCGTTTACGTTAGGTTACGTTAGATTATGTTAGGTTACGTTAGCTTAGTTTAGTTTAGTTTAGTTTCGGTTAGGTAAGGTTAGGTTAGGTTAGTTAAGTTTAGTTTAGTTTATAGTTTAGTTCAGTTCAGTTTATAGCTTAGTTTATAGCTTAGTTTAGTTCATAGTTTAATTTATATTTAAGTTTTGTTTAGTTTAATTTAGTTTAGCTGAGTTTCGTTTAGTTTAGTTTATTTTAGGGTAGCTTACGTTAGGTTAGGTTAGGTTAGTATAGTTTATAGTTTAATTTATAGTTTAATTTAGTTTATAGTTTAGTTTAGTTTAGTTTAGGTTAGAATAGATGAGTTTAGTTTAGTTTAGGTTAGGTTAGGCTCGGTTAAATTATGTTAGGTTAGTTTATATTAGTTTAGTATAGTTTAGTTTATAGTTTAGTTTACTTTAGTTTATTATTGAATTTAGTTTAGTTTAGTTTATAGTTTAGTTTATAGTTTAGTTTGATTTAGTTTAGTTTAATTTAGTTTATCTTAGAAAAGTTTAGTTTAGTTAAGTTTATAGTTCAAATTATAGTTTAGTTTAGTTAGGTTACGTTAGATTATGTTAGGTTACGTTAGCTTAGTTTAGTTTAGTTTAGTTTATAGTTTAGTTTAGTTTAGTTTATAGTTTAGTTTATAGTTTAGTTTAGATTAGTGTAGTTTAGTTTGGTTTAATTTATTTTAGTTTAGTTTAGTTTAGTTTCGTTTAGCTTAGGTTATGTTATATTAGGTTAGCTTAGGTTAGCTTAGTTTACCCTGGTTTAGTTTAGGTTAGGTAAGGTTAGAATAGGTTAGTTAAGTTTAGTTTAGTTTAGTTTAGTTTAGTTTATAGTTTAGTTTAGATTGTAGTTTAATTTATAGTTTAGTTTAGTTTAGTTTAATTTAGTTTAACTTTCTTTACTTTCCTTTAGTTTACTTTAATTTAGGATATGTTAGGTTAGGTTAGGTTAGGTTTGTTTAGTTTAGGTTAGGTTAGGTTAGGTTACGTTAGGTTAGGTTAGGTTAGGTTAAGTTAGGTTAGTTTAGAATAGTTTACTTTAGTATAATTTAGTTTATAGTTTAGTTTAGTTTAGTTTATAGTTTAATTTACTTCAGTTTAGTTTAATTTACATTAGTTTAGTTTAATTTAGTTTATATTAGTTTACGTTAGGTGAAGTTAGGTAAGTTTAATTTAGTTTAGTTTAGTTTAGTTAAGTTTAGTTTATAGTTTAGTTTATAGTTTGGTTTGCAGTTTAGTTTAGTTTAGTTAAGGTTATGTTATGTTAGGTTCGTTTAGTTTAATTTAGTTTAGATTAGGTTAGGTTATATTAGGTTAGGTTAGGGTAGTTTAGTTTAGTTTAGCTGAATTTAGTTTAGTTTAGTTCAGTTTAGGTTACGTTAGGTTAGGTTAGTTTAGTTTAGGTTAGGTTAGGTTAGGTTAATTTAGTTTAGTTAAGTTTATTTTAGTTTAGTCTAGTTCATAGTTCAGTTTAGATTAGTTTTGTTTAATTTAGTTTAGTTTATAGTTTAGTTCAGTTTAGGTTAGTTTAGTTGAGTTTAGTTTAGTTTAGTTTAGGTTAGGTTAGGTTAGGTTAGTTTAGTTTAGTTTGGGTTGGGTTATGTTAGATTAGGTTAGGTTAGGTTATTTTGGTTTAGTTTGGTCTAGTTAAATTTAGTTTAGTTATACTTTAGTTTAGTTTAGTTTAGTTTATAGTTTAGTTTACTTTTGTTAACAGTTTAGTTTAGTTTAGTTTAGTTTATTTTGGGTAGGTTATGCTAGGTTAGGTTAGGTTAGTTTAGTTTAGTTTAGGATAGGTTACGTTAGGTTAGTTTAGTTTAGTTGAGTTTAGTTTAGTTTAGGTTAGCTTAAGTAAGGTTAGGTTAGGTTAGGTTAGTATAGTTTAGTCTAGTTCATGTTAGGTTAGGTTAGTTTATATTAGTGTAGTTTTGTTTATAGTTTAGTTTAGTTTAGTTTATAGTTTAGTTTACAGTTTAGTTTATAGTTTAGTTTACAGTTTAGTTTATTTTATTATATAGTTTAATTTAGTTTAGTTTAGTTTAATTAGGATTACTTTAATTTAGGTTAATTTAGTTTAGTTTAGTTTAGGTTAGGTTAGGTTAGGTTAGGTTAAGTTAGTTCAGTTTTGTATAGTTTAGTTTAGTTTAGGTTAGGTTAGAGTAGTTTAGTTTAGTTTAATGTAGGTTAGATTAGGTTAGGTTAGTGTAGTTTAGTTTAGTTTAGTTTAGTTGAATTTAGTTTAGTTTAGTTTAGTTTAGGGTAGGTTAGGTTGGTTTAGTTTAGTATATGTTAGGTTCAGTTAGTTTAGGTTAGTTTATTTTAGTTTATAGTTTAGTTTAGTTTAGTTTATTGTTTAGTTTATATTTTAGTTTATATTTTAGTTTGTAGTTTAGTTTAGTTTAGCGCAGTTTAGTTTGGTTTAGTTTTGTTTAGTTGAGTTTTGTTTAGTTTCGTTTAGGTTAGGTTATGTTAGATTAGGTTAGGTTAGGTAAGATAAGCTTAGTTTAGTGTATTTAGGTTAGGTTAGGTTAGGTTAGGTTAGGTTAGTTAAGATTAGTTTAGTTTGGTTTAGTTATGTTTAGTTTAGTTTACAATTTAGTTCAGTTTAGTTTATAGCTTAGTTGATAGTTTAGTTTAGTTTACAGTTTAGTTTATCGTTTGGTTTGTAGTTTAGTTTATAGTTTAGTTTAGTTTAGTGCAGTTTATTTTGGTTAGTTTAGTATAGTTTCGTTTACGTTCGGTTATGTTATATTAGATTAGGTTGGGTTAGCTTACTTTAGTTTAGTTTAGTTTAGTTTAGGTTAAGATATGTTAGGTTCGTTTAGTTTCATTTAGTTTAGATTAGGTTAGGTTAGGTTAGGGTAGTTTAGTTTAGCATAGTTGAATTTAGTTTAGTTTAGTTCAGGTTAGGTTACGTTAGGTTACTTTAGTTTAGTTTAGGTTAGGTTAGGTTAGGTTAGTTTAGTTTAATTAAGTTTATTTTAGTTTAGTTTAGTATATAGTTCAGTTTAATTTAGTTTTGTTTCATTTAGTTTAGTTTATAGTTTAGTTCAGTTTAGGTTAGTTTAGTTGAGTTTAGTTTAGTTTAGTTTAGTTTACTTTAGTTTAGGTTAAGTTAGTTTAGTTCAGTTGAGTTTAGTTTAGTTTTTGAAAGGTTAAGTAAGGTTAGGTTAGGTTAGGTTAGGTTAGTTTAGTTTAGTCTAGTTTATGTTAGGTTAGGTTAGTTTAATTTAGTTTAGTTTTGTTTAATTTAGGTTAATTTAGTTTAGTTTAGTTTAGTTTAGTTTAATTTAGGTTAATTTAGTTTAGTTTAGTATAGTTTAGGTTCAGTTATGTTAGGTTAGTTTAGTTTAGTTTAGTTTATAGTTTAGTTTAGTTTAGTTTATAGTTTAGTTTAGTTTATAGTTTAGTTTAATTTATAGTTTAGTTAATAGCTTTGTTTAGTTTAGTTTAGTTAGGTTAGAGTAGTTTAGTTTAGTTTAGTTTAGGTTAGATTAGGTTAGGTTAGTGTTGTTTAGTTTAGTTTAGTTTAGTTGAATTTAGTTTAGTTTAGTTTAGTTTAGGGTAGGTTAGGTTGGTTTAGTTTAGTATAGTTTAGGTTCAGTTAGGTTAGGTTAGTTTAGTTTAGTTTAGTTTATAGTTTGGTTTATTTTATTTTAGTTTAGTTTACTTTAGTTTGCTTTAGCTTAGGTTATGTTACGTTAGGTTAGCTTAGGTTAGCTTACTTTACTCTAGTTTAGTTTAGGTTAGGTTAGAATAGGTTAGTTAAGTTTAGTTTAGTTTAGTTTAGTTAGGTTTAGTTTAGTTTATAGTTTAGTTGAGTTTAGTTTATAGTTTAGTTTAGTTTAGTTTAATTTAGTTTAGCTTTCTTTTTTCGGTTAGAGTACTTTAGTTTAGGGTATGTTATGTTAGGTTAGCTTGGTTAGTTTAGTTTAGTTTACGTTAGGTTAGGTTACCTTAGGTTAGGTTAGGTTAGGTTAAGTTAGGTTAGTGTAGAATAATTTAGTTTAGTGTAATTTAGTTTATAGTTTAGTTTAGTGTAGTTTATAGTTTAATTTAGTTTAGTTTAGTTTAATTTAGTTTAGTTTATTTTAGTTTAGGTTAGGTTAGGTTAGGTAAGTTTAATTTAGTTTAGTTTAGTTTAGTTATGTTTATTTTATAGTTTAGTTTATAGTTTAGATTGTAGATTTATTTTAGTTTAGTTTAATTTAGGTTAAGTTATGTTAGGTTCGTTTAGTTTAATTTATTTTAGATTAGGTTAGGTTAGGTTAGGTTAAGGTAGTTCAGTTTAGTTTAGTTAAATTTAGTTTAGTTTAGTTCAGTTTAGGTTAGTTTAGTTTAGGTTAGGTTAGGTTAGTTTAGTTTAGTTAAGTTTAGTTTATAGTTCAGTATAGTTTAGTTTTGTTTAATTTAGTTTAGTTTATAGTTTAGTTGAGTTTAGGTTAGTTTATTTGAGTTTAGTTTAGTTTAGTTTAGGTTAGGTTAGGTTAGGTATTTTAGTTTACTTTAGGTTGGGTTATGTTATATTAGGTTAGGTTAGGTTAGTTTGGTTTAGTTTAGTCTAGTTAAGTTTAGTTTAGTTATACTTTAGTATAGTTTAGTTTAGTTTTGTTTATAGTTTAATTTGTAGTATAGTTTAGTTAATTTAATTTAATTTAGTTTAGCTAAGTTTAGTTTAGTTTAGTTTAGTTTTGGGTAGATTATGTTAGGTTAGCTTAGGTTAGTTTAGATTTGTTTAGGTTAGGTTAGGTTAGGTTAGGATAGTTTAGTTTAGTTTAGTTTTGCTTAGGTTAAGTAAGGTTTGGTTAGGTTAGGTTAGGTTAGGTTAGTTTACTTTGCTTTAGTTTATGTTAGGTTAGGTTAGTTTAGTTTAGTTTAGTTTTGTTTATAGTTTAGTTTAGTTTAGTTTAGTTTAGTTTATAGTTTAGTTTATAGTTTAGTTTAGTTATATATATAGTTTAATTTAGTTTAGTTTAGTTTAGTTTAATTTAGATTAATTTTTTTTAGTTTAGTTTAGTTTAGGTTAGGTTAGTTTAGTTTAGTATAGTTTAGTTTAGTTTAAAATATAGTATCTTTAATTTATAGTTTAGTTCATAGTTTTTTTAGTTTAGTTTAGTTTAGTTTAGGTTAGGTTAGAGTAGTTTAGTTTAGTTTAGTTTAGTTTAATTTAGATTAGGTTAGGTTAGGTTAGTGTAGTTTAGTTTAGTTTAGTTGAATTTAATTTAGTTTAGCATAGTTTAGTTTAGGTTCGGTTAGGTTAGATAATTTAGTATAGCTTAGGTTAAGTTAGGTTAGGTTAGTTTAGTTTAGGTTAGGTTAGGTTAATTTAGTTTAGTATAGTTTGGTTTATTTTAGTTTAGTTTGTAGTTTAGTTTAGTTTGGTTTATAGTTTAGTTTACAGTTTTGTTTAGTTTAGTTTAGTTTGGGTTAGGTTAGGTTACGTTAGTTTAGTTTAGTTTATAGTTTAGTTGAGTTTAGTTTACAGTTTAGTTTATCCTTTAGTTTATAGTTTAGTTTATAGTTTAGTTTAATTTACTTTAGTTTAGTTTGGTTTAGTTTAGTTTTGTTTAGTTTCGTTTAGGTTAGGTTAGTTAGATTAGGTTACGTTAGATTAGCTTAGTTTAGGTTAGGTTAGGTTAGGTTAGGTTAGTTTTTTTTATTTGAGTTTAATTTAGTTTAGTTTAGTTTATAGTTTAGTTTGGTTTAGTTTAGTTTATAGTTTAATTTATAGTTTAGTTTAGTTTAGTTTATAGCTTAGTTTACAGTTTAGTTTAGTTTAGTTTAGTATAGTATAGTTTAGTTTCGTTTAGTTTAGTTTAGTTTAGGTTAGAATAGGTTAGGTTAGTTAAGTTTAGTTTAGTTTAGGTTAGGTTAGGTTAGGTTAGGTTAAATTAGGTTAAATTAATTTAGATTAGTTTAGTTTATTTCAGTTTATAGTTTAGTTTACTTTAGTTTATAGTTTAATTTAGTTTACTTTAGGTTATTTTAATTTGGTTTAGTTTAGTTTAGTTTAGTTTAGATTAGGTTAGGTTAGTTTAGTTTAGTATAGGTTAGGTTAGGTAAGTTTAATTTAGTTTAATTTAGTTTAGTTTATAGTTTAATTTATGGATTTGTTTATAGTTAATTAAGTCTAGTTTAGTTTAATTTAGTTTATAGTTTAATTTATAGTTTTGTTTATAGTTAATTAAGTCTAGTTTAGTTTAGTTTAGTTTAGTTTAGGTTCAATTATGTTAGGTTAGTTTAGTTTAGTTTAGTTTAAGTTAGGTTAGGTTGGGTTAGGTTAGTGTAGTTTAATTTAGTTTATTTGAATTTAGTTTAGTTTAGTTTAGTTTAGGTTACGTTAGGTTAGTTTAGCTTAGTTTAGTTTAGTTTAGTTTAGGTGAGGTTAGGTTAGGTTAGTTTAGTTCTGGTTAGTTTATTTTAGTTTATAGTTTAGTTTAGTTTAGTTTATAGTTTAGTTTATAGTTTAGTTTAGTGTAGTTTAGTTTTGTTTAGGTTAGGTTAGGTTAGGTTAGTTTAGTTTAGTTTAGGTTAGGTTATGTTAGATTAGGTTAGGTTAGGTTAGTTTCTTTTACTTTAGTCTAGTTAAGTGTAGTTAAGTTTATACTTTAGTTTAGTTTAGTTTATTTCATAGTTTAGTTTAGTTTTGTTTATAGTTTAGTTTTCAGTTTAGTATAGTTTAGTTTAATTAAATTTAATTTAGGTTAAGTAAGATTAGGTTAGGTTAGATTAGTTTAGTTTAGTTTATGTTAGGTTAGGTTAGCTTAGTTTAGTTTAGTTTTGTTTATAGTTTAGATTAGTTAGGTTTAATTTAGTTTATAGTTTAGTTTAGTTTAGTTTATAATTCAGTTTATAGTTTAGTTTAGATTATAGTTTACTTTATAGTTTAGTTTAGTTTAGTTTTTTGTAATTTAGTTTAGCTTTCTTTAGTTTCGTTTAGTTTACTTTAGTTTAGTTTAGGTTAGGTTAGGTTAGTTTAATTTAGTTTAGTTTAATTTAATTTAGTTTAGTTTATAGTTTAATTTATAATTTAGTTTAGTTTACTTTATAGTTTATTTTAGTTAATTTATAGTTTAATTTAGTTTAGTTTAGTTTAATTTAGTTTTGTTTAGTTTATAGTTTTGTATATAGTTTAGCTTAGATCAGTTTAATTTAGTTAAGGTTAAGTTATGTTAGGTTAGTTTAGTTTAGTTTAGGTTCGGTTAGGTTAGGTTAGGTAAGTTTAATTTAGTTCAGTTTAGTTTAGTTAAGTTTAGTTTATAGTTTAGTTTATAGTATAGTTTAGGTTAAGTTATATTAGGGTCGTTTAGTTTAATTTAGTTTAGATTAGGTTAGGTTAGGTTAGGGTAGTTAAGTTTAGTTTAGTTGAATTTAGTTTAGTTTAGTTCAGTTTATTTTACGTTAGGTTAGTTTAGTTTAGTTTAGTTTAGGTTAGGTTAGGTTAGTTTAGTTTAGTTTATTTAAGTGTAGTTTAGTTTATAGTTCAGTTTAGTTTAGTTTTGTTTAATTTAGTTTAGTTTATAGTTTAGTTGAGTTTAGGTTAGTTTAGTTCAGTTTAGTTTAGTTTAGTTTATTTTAGATTAGGTTAGGTTAGGTTAGTTTAGTTTAGTTTAGGTTGGGTTATGTTAGATTAGGTTAGGTTAGGTTAGTTTGGCTTAGTTTAGTCTAGTTAAGTTTAGTTTATTTTATACTTTATTTTAGTTTAGTTTATAGTTTAGTTTAGTTTTGTTTATAGTTTAGTTTATAGTTTAGTATAGTTTAGTTTAATTTAATTTAGTTTAACTAAGTTTAGTTTAGTTTAGTTTTGGGTAGGTTATGTTAGGTTAGGTTAGTTTAGTTTAGTTTAGGTTAGGTTAGGTTAGGGTAGGTTAGTTTAGTTTAGTTGAGTTTAGTTTAGTTTAGATTAGGTGAAGTAAGATTAGGTTAGGTTAGGGTAGTTTAGTTTTGTTTATAGTTTAGTTTAGATTAGTTAATAGTTTACTTTATAGTTTAATTAGTTTAGTTTAATGTTTAATGTAGTTTAGTTTAGTTTAGTTCAGTTTAGTTTCATTTAGGTTAATTTAGTTTAGTTTATTTTAGTTTAGGTTAGGTTAAGTTAGGTTAGGTTAGGTTAGTTTAGTTTAGTATAGTTTATTATAGTTTAAAATATAGTATCTTTAGTTTATAGTTTAGTTCATAGTTTTCTTTAGATTAGTTTACTTAGGTTAGGTTAGAGTAGTTTAGTTTAGTTTAGGTTAGATTAGGTTAGGTTAATGTAGTTTAGTTTAATTTTGTTTAGTGGAATTTAATTTAGTTTAGTTTAGTTTAGTTTAGGTTAATTTAGGTTCGTTTAGGTTAGATTAGGTTAGGTTATGTTAGATTAGGTTAGGTTAGGTTAGCTTAGTTTAGTTTAGTTTAGTTTCGGTTAGGTTGGGTTAGGTTAGTTTACTTAAGTTTAGTTTAGTTTAGTTTAGTTATGTATAGTTTAGTTTACAGTTTAGTTCAGTTCATAGTTTAATTTATAGTTTAGTTTAGTTTTATAATAGTTTAGTTTAGCTTAGTTTAGGTTAAGATAGTTTAGTTTACTTTAGTTTAGGTTAGGTTAGGCTAGGTTAAGTTATTTTAGGTTAGTTTAGATTAGTTTAGTTTAGTTTAGTTTATAGCTTAGTTTACTTAATTTATTATTTTATTTAGTTTAGTTTAGTTTATAATTTCGTTTATAGTTTAGTTTGATTTAGTTTAGTTTAATTTAGTTTACCTTAGATTAGTTTAGTTAGTTTTAGGTTAGGTTAGGTTAGGTTAGGTTAGTTTAGTTTAGTTTAGTTTAATTTAGTTTAGTTTAGTTTATAGTTCAATTTATAGTTTAGTTTAGTTTAGTTTATCGTTTAGTTTAGTTTAGTATAGTTTAGTTTAGTTTAGGTTAGAGTAGGTTAGTTTAGATTAGTTTAGTTTAGCGCAGTTTAGGTTAGGTTAAGTTAGGTTATTTTGTTTAGTTTAGTTGAGTTTATAGTTTAGTTTACAATTTTGTTTCGTTTAGTTTAGTTTAGTTTAGTATAGTTAAGGTAAGGTTGGGTTAGGTTAGGTTAGTTTGGTTTAGTTTAGTTTATAGTTTAGTTTAATTTAGTTTACAGTTTAGTGTATTCTTTAGTTTATAGTGTAGTTTATAGTTTATTTTAATTTAGTGTAGTTTAGTTTGGTTTAGTTTAGTATAGTTTTGTTTACTTTAGGTTAGGTGAGATTATGTTAGGTTAGGTTCGCTTACTTTAGTTTAGTTTAGTTTAGTTTAGTTTAGTTTAGGTTAGGTTAGGTTAGGTTAGGTTAGTTTAGTTAACTTTGGTTTAGTTTAGTTTAGTTTTGTTTAGTTTATAGTTTAGTTTATAGTTTAGTTTAGTTTAGTTTATAGTTTAATTTATAATTTGGTATATTTTTGTTTAATTTAGTTTATAGTAGGTTAGGTTAGGTTAGTTTAGTTTAGTTTAGGTTAGGTTAAGTTAGGTTAGTTTAGGTTAATTTAGTTTAGTTGAGTTTAATTTAGTTTAGTTTAGTTTATAGTTTAATTTATAGTTTAGTTTAATTAATTTATAGTTTAATTTAGTTTAGTTTAGTTTAATTTAGTTTAGTTTAGTTCATAGTTTTGTTTATAGTTTAGTTTAGTTTAGTTTAGTTTAAGTTATGTTAGGTTAGTTTAGTTTAGTTTAGTTTAGGTTAGGTTAGGCTATGTTAGGTAAGTTTAATTTAGTTTAGTTTAGTTAAGTTTAGTTTATAGTTTAGTTTATAGTTTAGTTTGTAATTTAGTTTAGTTTAGTTTAGTTTGGTTTAGTTTAGTTAAGGTTAAGTAATGTTAGGTTCGTTTAGTTTAATTTAGTTTAGATTAGGTTACGTTAGATTAGGTTAGGGTAGTTAGGTTTAGTTTAGTTGAATTTAGTTTATAGTTTAATTTATAGTTTAGTTTAGTTTACTTTATAGTTTAGTTTAGTTATTTTATAGTTTAATTTAGTTTAGTTTAGTCTAGTTTAATTTAGTTTAATTTAGTTTATAGTTTTGTTTATAGTTTAGTTTAGTTTAGTTTAGGTTAATTTATGTTAGGTTAGTTTAGTTTAGTTTAGTTTAGGTTAGGTTAGGTTAGGTTAGGTTAGTGTAGTTTAGTTTAGTTTAGCTGAATTTTGTTTAGTTTAGTTTAGTTTAGGTTACGTTAGGTTAGTTTAGTTTAGTTTAGTTTAGCGTATGTTAGGTTAGGTTAGTTTAATTTAGTTTAGTTTATTTTAGTTTATAGTTTAATTTAGTTTAGTTTATAATTTATTTTATAATTTAGTATACTTTAGTTTATAGATTAGTTTATAGTTTAGTTAATATTTTAGTTTATTTTATTTTACGTTAGGTTAGGGAAGTTTAAGTTAGGTTAGGTTAGGTTAGTTTAGTTTAGTTTAGTTTATGTAAGGTTAGGTTAGGTTAGTTTGGTATATTTTAGTTTAGTTTAGTTTTGTTTATATTTAGTTTAGTTTAATTTATTGTTCAGTTTATAGTTTAGTTTAGTTTAGTTTAGGTTAGGTTGGGTTAGTTTAGTTTAGGTTAGGTTAGCTTAAGTTAGGTTAATTTAGTTTAGTATAGTTTAGTTTAGTTTAGTTTAGTTTATAGTTTAGTTCATTTTATTTTATAGTTTAGTTTATAGTTTTGTTTAGTTTAGTTTAGTTTAGTTAATTTATGTTAGGTTAGGTTAGGTTAGAGTAGTTTAGTTTAGGTTAGATTATGATAGGTTAGTGCAGTTTAATTTAATTTTGTTTAGTTTAGTTGAATTAAATTTAGTTTAGTTAGGTCAGTTTAGGTAAGTTAGGTTAGTTTAGTTTAGTATAGGTTAGGTTACGTTAGGTAAGTTTAATTCAGTTTAGTTTAGTTTAGTTTATAGTTTAATTTATAGTTTTGCTTATAGTTATTTAGTTTTGTTTAGATAAGTTTAGTTTAGGTTAAATTATTAGAGGTTAGTTTAGTTTAGTTTAGTTTAGGTTAGGTTAGGTTGGGTTAGGTTAGTGAAGTTTCATTTAGTTTAGTTTATTTTAGTTTAGTTTAGTATGTAGTTCAGTTCAGTTTTGTTTTGTTTAATTTAGTTTAGTTTATAGTTTAGTTGAGTTTAGGTTAGTTTAGTTGAGTTTAGTTTAGTTTAGTTTAGGTTAGGTTAGGTTAGTTTAGTTTAGTTTAGGATAGGTTATGATAGATTAGGTTAGGTTAGGTTAGTTTGGTTTAGTTTAGTCTAGTTAAGTTTAGTTTAGTTTATACTTAATTTAGTTTAGTTTATTTTATAGTTTAGCTAAGTTTTGTTTATAGTTTAGTTTGCAGTTTAGTATAGTTTAGTTTAGTTTAATTTAGTTTAGCTAAGTTAAGTATAGTGTAGTTTAGTTTAGTTTATAGTTTAATTTATAATTTAGTTTAGTTTAGTTTAGTTTACTTTAGTTTAGGTTAGGTTAGGTTAGGTTAGGTTAGGTTAGTTTAATTTATTTGAGATTAATTTAGTTTAATTTATAGTTTTATTTATAGTTTAGTTTATTTTACTTTATAGTTTAGTTTAGTTAATTTATAGTTTAATTTAGTATAGTTTAGTTTAATTTAGTTTCGTTTAGTTTATAGTTTTGTTTATAGTTTAGCTTAGATTAGTTTAGTTTAGTTTAGTTTAGGTGAAGTTATGTTAGGTTAGTTTAGTTTAGTTTAGTTCAGGTTCGTTTAGGTTAGGATAGGTAAGTTTAATTTAGTTCAGTTTAGTTTATAGTTTAGTTTATAGTTTAGTATGTAGTTTTGTTTAGTTTAGTTTAGTTTAGGTTAAGTTATGTTAGGTTAGTTTAGTTTAATTTAGTTTAGATTAGGTTAGGTTAGGTTAGGTTAGGTTACGGTATTTAAGTTTAGTTTAGGCAAATTTAGTTTAGTTTAGTTCAGTTTAGTTTAGTTTATTTTATAGTTTGTTTTTGTTTTGTTGATAGTTTTGTTTGCAGTTTAGTATAGTTTAGTTTAGTTTAATTTAATTTAGGTTAAGTAAGGTTAAGGTTAGGTTAGTTTAGTTTAGTTTAGTTTATGTTAGGTTAGATTAGTTTAGTTTAGTTTTGTTTATAGTTTAGTTTAATTTATTTTATAATTTAGTTTATAGTTTAGTTTAGTTTAGTTTGTAGTTTAATTTAGTTTAGTTTAGTTTAGTTTAATTTAGTTTACTTTAGTTTAGGTTAGGTTAGGTTAGTTTAGTGTAGTATAGTTTAGTTTAGTTTAAAATATAGTATCTTTAGTTTATAGTTTAGTTCATAGTTTTGTTTAGTTTAGTTTAGATTAGTTTAGGTTAGATTAGAGTAGTTTAGTTTAGTTTAGTTTAGGTTAGAATAGGTTAGGTTAGTGTAGTTTAATTTAGTTTAGTTGAATTTAATTTAGTTTTCTTCAGTTTAGTTTAGGTTAGGTTAGGTTAGTTTAGTTTAGTATAGGTTAGGTTAAGTTAGGTAATGGTAGTTTAGTTTATAGTTTAGTTTAGTTTAGTTTAGTTTATAGTGTAGTTTATACTTTAGATTATATTTTAGTTTATAGTTTAGTTTATTTTAGTGTAGTTTAGTTTGGTTTAGTTTGGATTAGATTAGTTTACATTAGTTTCGTTTAGGTTAGGTTATGTTACATTAGGTTATGTTAGGTAAGCTTAGTTTAGTTTAGTTTAGTTTAGGTAAGGTTAGGTTAGGTTATGTTAGGTTAGGTTAGTTAAGTTCAGTTTAGTTTAGTTTAGTTAAGTTTAGTTTATAGCTTAGTTTATAGTTTAGTTTAGTTTATACTTTAAATTATAGTTAAGTTTAGTTTAGATTAATTTAGTTTAGTTTAGTTTATTTTAGGGTATCTTATGTTAGGTTAGGTTAGGTTAGTTTAGTTCATAGTTTAATTTATAGTTTAGTTTAGTTTAGTTTATAGTTTAGTTTAGTTTATAATAGTTTAGTTTATGTTAGGTTAGGTTAGGTTAGTTTAGCTTAGTTTAGTTTAGGTTAGGTTTCGCTAGGTTAAGTTAGGTGGGGTTAGTTTACATTAGTTTATATTAATTTAGCTTATAGTTTAGTTTACTTTAGTTTATTATTTAATTTAGTGTAGTTTAGTTTATAGTTTCGTTTATAGTTTAGTTTGGTTTAGTTTAGTTTTTTTTTGTTTAGCTTAGATTAGTTTAGTTTATCTTAGGTTAGGTTAGGTGAGATTAGTTTAATTTAGTTGAGTTTAATTTAGTTTATTTAAGTTTATAGTTTAGTTTAGTTTAGTCTATAGTTCAATTTATAGTTTAGTTTAGTTTAGTTTATAGTTTAGGTTATCGTTTAGTTTAGTTTAGATTAATTTAGTTTAGGTCAATTTAGGTTAGGTTAACATAGGTTAGGTTAGTTTAGATTAGTTTAGTTTAATTTAGTTTAGTTTATAGTTTAGTGTATTTTAGTTTATAGTTTAATTTAGTTTAGTTTAGTTTAGTGTAGTTTAGTTTAGGTTAGGTTAGGTTAGGTTAATTTAGTTTAGTTTACGTTAGGTTAGGTAATTTTAATTTAGTTTATTTGGTTATGTTTAATTTTTAGTTTATTTTGTAATTTTGTTTATTGTTTAGTTTAGTTTATACTTTAATTTAGATTAGTTTAGTTTAGTTTAGTTTAGTTTAGTTTAATTTAGGTTTTTTTAGGTTAGTTTAGTTTAGTTTAGTTTAGGTTAGGTTAGGTTAGGTTAATTTACTTTAGTATAGTTTAGTTTAGTTTATTTTAGTTTAGTTTATAGCTTACTTTACAGTTTAGTTTAGTTTAGTTTAGTTTAGTTTGGGTTAGGTTAGGTTAGGTTAGTTTAGTTTAGTTTAGTTTAAAGTTTAGTTTAGTTTAGTTTACAGTTTAGCTTATCCTTTAGAATATAGTGTGGTTTATAGTTTAGTTTAATTTAGTGTAGTTTAGTTTGGTGTAGTTTAGTATAGTTTTGTTTACCTTAGGTTAGGTGAGATTATGTTAGGTTAGGTTAGCTTA
Source organism: Metallyticus violacea (assembly GCA_030762175.1). Lineage (NCBI taxonomy): Eukaryota > Metazoa > Arthropoda > Insecta > Mantodea > Metallyticidae > Metallyticus > Metallyticus violacea. The sequence continues at coordinate 95,608,864 of CM060835.1, read as the reverse complement.
CTTTAGTTTAGTTTAGTTTAGGTTAGGTTAGATTAGGTTAGTTTAGTTAACTTTGGTTTAGTCTAGTTTAGTTAGTTTAGTTTATAATTTAGTTTATAGTTATGTTTTGTTTAGTTTATAGTTTAATTTATAATTTAGTTTAGTTTAGTTTAGTTTAGTTTAATTTAGTTTAGAGTAGGTTAGGTTAGGTTAGGTTAATTTAGTTTAGTTGAGTTTAATTTAGTTTAGTTTAGTTTAGTTTATAATTTAATTTATAGTTTAGTTTAGTTTACTTTATAGTGTATTTTAGTTAATTTATAGTTTAATTTAGTTTAGCTTAGTTTAATTTAGTTTAGTTTAGTTTATAGTTTTGTTTATAGTTTAGTTTATTTTAGGTTAAATTATGTTAAGTTCGTTTAGTTTAATTTAGTTTTGATTAGGTTACGTTATATTAGGTTAGGGTAGTTAAGTTTAGTTTAGTTGCATTTAGTTTATAGTTTAATTTATAGTTAAGTTTAGTTTACTTTATAATTTAGTTTAGTTAATTTACAGTTTAATTTATTTTAGTTTAGTCTAGTTTAATTTAGTTTACTTTATTTATAGTTTTGTTTATAGTTTAGTTTAGTTTAGTTTAGTTTAGGTTAATTTATGTTAGGTTAGTTTAGTTTAGTTTAGGTTAGGTTAGGTTAGGTTAGGTTAGGCTAGTGTAGTTTAGTTTAGTTTAGCTAAATTTTGTTTAGTTTAGTTTAGTTTAGGATACGTTAGGTTAGTTTAGTTGAGTTTAGTTAAGTGTACGTTAGGTTAGGTTAGGTTAGTGTAATTTAGTTTAGTTTATTTTAGTTTATAGTTTAGTTTAGTTTATAATTTATTTTATAGTTTAGTATACTTTAGTTTATGGATTAGTTTATAGTTTAGTTAATATTTTAGTTTAGTTTAGTTTAGATTAGGTTAGGGAAGGTTAGGTTAGGTTAGTTTATTTTAGTTTAGCTTATGTAAGGTTAGGTTAGGTTAGTTTGGTATAAATTAGTTTAATTTAGTTTTGTTTAAGTTTAGTTTAGTTTATAGTTCAGTTTATAGTTTAGTTTAGTTTAGTTTAGGTTAGGTTAGGTTAAGTTAGGTTAGTTTAGTTTAGTATAGTTTTTTTTATTTTAGTTTAGTTTAGTTAGTTTAGGCTAGGTTAGGTTAGTATAGAGTAGTTTAATTTAGGTTAGGTTATGATAGGTTAATGCAGTTTAATTTAATTATTTTAGTTTAGTTGAATTTAATTTATTTTAGTTAGGTCAGTTTAGGTAAGTTAGGTTAGTTTAGTTTAGTATAGGTTAGGTTAGGTTAGGTTGGGTTAAGTTAGTGTAGTTTCATTTAGTTTGGTTTATTTTAGTTTAGTTTAATATGAGGTTCCGTTTAGTTTAGTTTTGTTTAATTTAGTTTAGTTTATAGTTTAGTTGAGTTTAGGTTAGTTTAGTTGAGTTTAGTATATTTTAGTTTAGTTTAGGTTACGTTAGGTTAGGTTAGATTAACTTTGGTTAGGATAGGTTATGTTAGATTAGGTTAGGTTAGTTTGGTTTAGTTTAGTCCAGTTAAGTTTAGTTTAGTTTATACTTTAGTTTAGTTTAGTTTATTTTATAGTTTAGTTAAGTTTCGTTTATAGATTAGTTTCAGTTTAGTATAGTTTAGTTTAGTTTAATTTAGTTTAGCTAAGTTTAGTTTAGTTTAGTTTATAGTTTAGTTTATAGTTTTGTATATAGTTTAGCTTAGATCAGTTTAGTTTAGTTAAGGTTAAGTTATGTTAGGTTAGTTTAGTTTAGTTTAGGTTCGGTTAGGTTAGGTTAGGTAAGTTTAATTTAGTTCAGTTATGTTTAGTTAAGTTTAGTTTATAGTTTAGTTTATAGTATGGTTTAGGTTAAGTTATGTTAGGGTCGTTTAGTTTAATTTAGTTTAGATTAGGTTAGGTTAGGTTAGGGTAGTTAAGTTTAGTTTAGTTGAATTTAGTTTAGTTTAGTTCAGTTTATTTTACGTTAGGTTAGTTTAGTTTAGTTTAGTTTAGGTTAGGTTAGGTTAGGTTAGGTTAGTTTAGTTTAGTTTAGTTTATTTAAGTGTAGTTTAGTTTATAGTTCAGTTTAGTTTAGTTTTGTTTAATTTAGTTTAGTTTATAGTTTAGTTGAGTTTAGGTTAGTTTAGTTGAGTTTAGTTTAGTTTAGTTTATTTTAGATTAGGTTCGGTTAGGTTAGTTTAGTTTAGTTTAGGTTGGGTTATGTTAGATTAGGTTAGGTTAGGTTAGTTTGGCTTAGTTTAGTCCAGTTAAGTTTAGTTTATTTTATACTTTAGTTTAGTTTAGTTTATAGTTTAGTTTAGTTTTGTTTATAGTTTAGTTTATAGTTTAGTATAGTTTAGTTTAATTTAATTTAGTTTAACTAAGTTTAGTTTAGTTTAGTTTTGGGTAGGTTATGTTAGGTTAGGTTAGTTTAGTTTAGGTTAGGTTAGGTTAGGGTAGGTTAGTTTAGTTTAGTTGAGTTTAGTTTAGTTTAGATTAGGTGAAGTAAGATTAGGTTAGGTTAGGTTAGGTTAGTTTAGTTTTGTTTATACTTTAGTTTAGTTTAGTTTATAGTTTACTTTATAGTTTAATTAGTTTAGTTTAATGTTTAATGTAGTTTAGTTTAGTTTAGTTCAGTTTAGTTTCATTTAGGTTAATTTAGTTTAGGTTAGGTTAAGTTAGGTTAGGTTAGGTTAGTTTAGTTTAGTATAGTTTAGTTTAGTTTAAAATATAGTAATTTTAGTTAATAGTTTAGTTCATAGTTTTCTTTAGATTAGTTTACTTTAGGTTAGGTTAGAGTAGTTTAGTTTAGTTTAGGTTAGATTAGGTTAGGTTAATGTAGTTTAGTTTAATTTTGTTTAGTTGAATTTCATTTAGTTTAGTTTAGTTTAGTTTAGGTTAATTTAGGTTCGTTTAGGTTAGATTAGGTTAGGTTATGTTAGATTAGGTTAGGTTAGGTTAGCTTAGTTTAGTTTAGTTTAGTTTCGGTTAGGTTGGGTTAGGTTAGTTTACTTAAGTTTAGTTTAGTTTAGTTTAGTTATGTATAGTTTAGTTTATAGTTTAGTTCAGTTCATAGTTTAATTTATATTTAGGTTTAGTTTAGTTTAATTTAGTTTAGCTTATTTAGTTTAGTTTAGTTTATTTTACGGTAGCTTATGTTAGGTTAGGTTAGTATAGTTTATAGTTTAATTTATAGTTTACTTTAGTTTATAGTTTAGTTTATAATTTAGTTTAGTTTAGTTTAGTTTTATAATAGTTTAGTTTAGCTTAGTTTAGGTTAAGATAGTTTAGTTTAGTTTAGTTTAGGTTAGGTTAGGCTAGGTTAAGTTATATTAGGTTAGTTTAGATTAGTTTAGTTTAGTTTATAGTTTAGTTTAATTAATTTATTATTTTGTTTAGTTTAGTTTAGTTTATAGTTTCGTTTATAGTTTATTTTGATTTAGTTTAGTTTAATTTAGTTTACCTTAGATTAGTTTAGTTAGTTTTAGGTTAGGTTAGGTTAGGTGAGGTTAGTTTAGTTTAGTTTAGTTTAATTTAGTTTAGTTTAGTATATAGTTTAGTTTAGTTTATAGTTCAATTTATAGTTTAGTTTAGTTTAGTTTATCGTTTAGTTTAGTTTAGTATAGTTTAGTTTAGTTTAGGTTAGAGTAGGTTAGTTTAGATTAGTTTAGTTTAGCGCAGTTTAGGTTAGGTTAAGTTAGGTTATTTTATTTAGTTTAGTTTAGTTTAGTTTAGTTTATAGTTTAGTTTATAGTTTAGTTTATAGTTTAGTTTAGATTAGTGTAGTTTAGTTTGGTTTAGTTTATTTTAGTTTAGTTTCGTTTAGCTTAGGTTATGTTATATTAGGTGAGCTTAGGTTAGCTTAGTTTACCCTAGTTTAGTTTAGGTTAGGTAATGTTAGAATAGGTTAGTTAAATTTAGTTTAGTTTAGTTTAGCTAGGTTTAGTTTAGTTTATAGTTTAGTTTAGTTTAGTTATAGTTTAGTTTATAGTTTAGTTTAGGTTATAATTTAATTTATAGTTTAGTTTAGTTTAGTTTAGTTTAATTTAGTTTAGCTTTCTTTAGTTTCCTTTAGATTACTTTAGTTTAGGATATGTTAGGTTAGGTTAGTTTAGTTTAGTTTAATTTATAGTTTATTTTATAGTTTTGTTTATAGTTTAGTTTAGTTTATAGTTTAATTTAGTTTAGTTTAGTTTAATTTAGGTTAGGTTAGTTTAGTTTAGTTTAGTTTAGGTTAGGTTAGGTTAGGTTAGGTTAATTTACTTTAGTATAGTTTAGATTAGTTTATTTTAGTTTAGTTTCTGGTTTAGTTTAATTTATAGTTTTGTTTACAGTTTAGTTTAGTTTAGTTTAATTTAGTTTATTTTGGGTTAGGTTAGGTTAGTTTAGTTTAGTTTAGTTTAGTTTAGTTTATAGTTTAGTTTAGTTTAGTTTACAGTTTAGTTTATCCTTTAGTTTATAGTGTAGTTTATAGTTTAGTTTAATTTAGTGTAATTTAGTTTGGTTTAGTTTAGTATAGTTTTGTTTACTTTAGGTTAGGTGAGATTATGTTAGGTTAGGTTAGCTTACTTTAGTTTAGTTTAGTATAGTTTAGGTTAGGTTAGGTTAAGTTAGTGTAGTTTAGTTTAGTTTGTACTTTAGTTTAATTTAGTTTACAGTTTACTTTATCCTTTAGTTTATAGTGTAGTTTATAGTTTAGTTTAATTTAGTGTAGTTAAGTTTGGTTTAGTTTAGTATAGTTTTAATTACTTTAGGTTAGGTTAGATTATGATAGGTTTGGATAGCTTACATTAGTTTATATTAGGTTAGGTTAGGTTAGGTTAGTTTAGTTTAGTTAACTTTGGTTTAGTTTAGTTTAGTTTAGTTTACAGTTTAGTTTATAGTTTAGTTTAGTTAAGTTTATAGTTTAATTTATAATTTAGTTTAGTTTAGTTTAATGTAGTTTAGAGTAGGTTAGGTTAGGTTAGTTTAGTTTAGTTTAGGTTAGGTTAGGTTAGGTTAGGTTAGGTTAATTTAGTTTAGTTGAGTTTAATTTAGTATAGTTTATTTTAGTTAATAGTTTAATTTATAGTTTAGTTTAGTTTTTTTATACTTTAGTTTAGTTAATTTAAAGTTTAATTTAGTTTAGTTTAGTTTAATTTAATTTAGTTTGTAGTTTAGTTTAGTTTAGTTTAGGTTAGGTTAGGTTAGGTTAGAGTAGTTTAGTTTAGGTTAGGTTATGATAGGTTAGTGCAGTTTAATTTAATTTAGTTTAGTTTAGTTGAATTTAATTTAGTTTAGTTAGGTTAGTTTAGATAAGTTAGGTTAGTTTAGTTTACTTTAGTTTATGTAAGGTTAGGTTAGGTTAGTTTACTATTATTTAGTTTACTTTTGCTAATAGTTCAGTTTAGTTTAGTTTATATATCAGTTTATAGTTCAGTTCAGTTTAGTTTAGTTTAGGTTACGTTGGGTTAGTTTTGTTTAGTATAGGTTAGGTTAGGGTAGGTAAGTTTAATTCAGTTTAGTTTAGTTTAGTTTATAGTTTAATTTATAGGTTGGTTTATAGTTAATTTAGTTTAGTTTAGTTTAGGTTAAATTGTGTTAGGTTAGTTAAGTTTAGTTTAGGTTAGGTTAGGTTGGGATAGGTTAGTGTAGTTTAATTAAATTTAGTTGAATTTAGTTTAGTTAAGTTTAGCTTAGGTTACGTTAGGTTAGTTTAGTTTAGTTTAGTTTAGGTGAGGTTAGGTTAGATTAGTTTAGTTCTGTTAATTTATTTTAGTTTATACATTAGTTTAGTTTATAGTTTAGTTTAATTTAGTGTAGTTTAATTTTGTTTAAGTTAGGTTAGGTTAGGTTAGTTTGGCTTAGTTTAGTTTAGGTTAGGTTATGTTATATTAGGTTAGGTTAGGTTGGTTTGGTTTCGTTTAGTCAAGTTAAGTTTAGTTTAGTTTATTTTATAGTTTAGTTTAGTTTTGTTTATAGTTTAGTTTGCAGTTTAGAATAGTTTAGTTTAGTTTAATTTAGTTTAGGTTAAGTAAGGTTAGGTTAGGTTAGTTTAGTTTAGTTTAATTTATGTTAGGTTAGGTTAGGTTAGGTTAGGTTAGGGTAGTTTAGTTTACTTTAGTTGAATTTAGTTTAGTTTAGTTCAGTTTAGGTTACGTTAGGTTCCTTTAGTTTAGTTTAGGTTAGGTTAGGTTACGTTACGTTAGGTTAGATTAGTTTAGTTAAGTTTATTTTAGTTTAGTTTAATTTATAGTTCAGATTAATTTAGTTTTGTTTAATTTAGTTTAGTTTATAGTTTAGTTCAGTTTAGGTTAGTTTAGTTGAGTTTAGTTTAGTTTAGTTTAGTGTAGTTTAGCTTAGGTTAGTTTAGTTTAGTTTAGTTTAGTTTTGTTTAATTTAGGTTAATTTAGTTTAGTTTAGTTTAGTTTAATTTAGGTTAATTTAGTTTAGTTTAGTTTAGTTTAGGTTAAGTTAGTTTAGGTTACGTTAGGTTAGGTTAGGTTAAGTTAGTTCAGTTTAGTATAGTTTACTTTATTTTAAAATATAGTATCTTTAGTTTATATTTTAGTTTATAGCTTTGTTTAGTTCAGTTTAGTTTAATTTAGTTAGGTTAGAGTAGTTTAGTTTAGTTCAGTTTAGGTTAGATTAGGTTAGGTTACTGTTGTTTAGTTTAGTTTAGTTTAGTTGAATTTAGTTTAGTTTAATTTAGGGTAGGTTAGGTTGTTTTGGTTTAGTATAGGTTAGGTTCAGTTAGGTTAGGTTAGTTTAGTTTAGTTTAGTTTATAGTTTAGTTTATAGTTTAGTTTAGTTTAGTGTAGTTTAGTTTGGTTTAGTTTATTTCAGTTTAGTTTAGTTTAGTTTCGTTTAGCTTAGGTTATGTTACATTAGGTTAGCTTAGGTTAGCTTAGTTTACTCTAGTTTAGTTTAGGTTAGGTTAGGTTAGAATAGGTTAGTTAAGTTTAGTTTAGTTTAGTTTAGTTAGGTTTAGTTTAGTTTATAGTTTAGTTTAGTTTTGTTTATAGTTTAGTTTAGTTTAGTTGTTTAATTTAGTTTACCTTTCTTTTTTCGGTTAGAGTACTTTAGTTTAGGGTATGTTATGTTAGGTTAGCTTGGTTAGTTTAGTTTAGTTTAAGTTAGGTTAGGTTACCTTAGGTTAGGTTAGGTTAGGTTAATTTAGGTTAGTTTAGAATAGTTTAGTTTAGTGTAATTTAGTTTATAGTTTAGTTTAGTTTAGTGTAGTTTATAGTTTAATTTAGTTTAGTTTAGTTTAATTTAGTTTAGTTTATTTTAGTTTAGGTTAGGTTAACTAAGTTTAATTTAGTTTAGTTTAGTTTAATTAAGTTTAGTTTATAGTTTAGTATATAGTTTAGTTTGTAGTTTTATTTTAGTTTAGTTTAGTTTAGTTTAGGTTAAGTTATATTAGCTTCATTTAGCTTAATTTAGTTTAGATTAGTTTACGTTATATTAGGTTAGAGTAGTTAAGTTTAGTTTAGTTGAATTTAGTTTATAGTTTAATTTATAGTTTAGTTTAGTTTACTTTATAGTTTAGTTTAGTTAATTTATAGTTTAATTTACTTTAGTTTAGTCTAGTTTAATTTAGTTTACTTTAATTAATAGTTTTGTTTATAGTTTAGTTTAGTTTAGGTTAGGTTATGTTAGATTAGGTTAGGTTAGGTTAGTTTGGTTTAGTTTAGTCTAGTTAAGTTTAGTTTAGTTTATTTTATACTTTAGTTAATTTTGTTGATAGTTTGGTTTGCAGTTTAGTATAGTTTAGTTTAGTTTAATTTAGATTAGGTTAAGAAAGGTTAGGGTAGGTTGGTTTAGTTTAGTTTAGTTTATGTTATGTTAGGTTAGTTTAGTTTAGTTTTGTTTATAGTTTAGTTTAATTTATATTATAATTTAGTTTATAGTTTATTTTAGTTTAGTTTGTAGTTTAATTTAGTTTAGTTTAGTTTATTTTAGTTTAGGTTAGATTAGGTTAGGTTAGGTTAGGTTAGTCTAGTTTAGTATAGTTTAGTTTAGTTTAAAATATAGTATCTTTAGTTTATAGTTTAGTTCATAGTTTTATTTAGTTTTATTTAGTTTCGTTTAGGTTAGGTTAGAGTAGCTTAGTTTAGTTTAGTTTAGGTTAGAATAGGTTAGGTTAGTGTAGTTTAGTTTAGTTTAGTTTAATTTAATTTAGTTTTGTTTAGTTTAGTTTAGGTTAGGTTAGGTTAGTTTAGTTTAGTATAGGTGATGTTAAGTTAGGTAAGGGTAGTTTAGTTTATAGTTTAGTTTAGTTTAGTTTAGTTTAGGTTAAGTTATGTTAGGTGCGTTTAGTTTAATTTAGTTTTAATTAGGTTACGTTAGATTAGGTTAGGGTAGTTGAGTTTACTTTAGTTGAATTTAGTTTATAGTTTAATTTATAGTTTATTTTAGTTTACTTTATAGTTTAGTTTAGTTAATTTATAGTTTAATTTACTTTAGTTTAGTCTAGTTTAATTTAGTTTACTTTAATTTATAGTTTTGTTTATAATTTAGTTTAGTTTAGTTTAGTTTAGTTTAGGTTAAATTATGTTAGGTTAGGTTAGTTTAGTTTATTTTAGGTTAGGTTAGGTTAGGTTAGTGTAGTTTAGTTTAGTTTAGCTAAATTTTGTTTAGTTTAGTTTAGTTTAGGATACGTTAGGTTAGTTTAGTTTAGTTTAGTTTAGTGTATGTTAGGTTAGGTTAGGCTAGATTAATTTAGTTTAGTTTATTTTAGTTTATAGTTTAGTTTAGTTTAGTTTATAATTTATTTTATAGTTTAGTATACTTTAGTTTATAGATTAGTTTATAGTTTAGTTAACATTTTAGTTTAGTTTAGTTTAGATTAGGTTAGAGAAGGTTAGGTTAGGTTAGGTTAGTTTATTTTATTTTAGTTTATGTAAGCTAAGATTAGGTTAGTTTGGTATAGTTTAGTTTAATTTAGTTCATTTTATAGTTTAGTTTAGTTTAGTTTATAGTTCAGTTTATAGTTTAGTATTGTATAATTTAGTTTAGGTTGGGTTAGTTTAGTTTAGTTTAGGTTAGGTTAGGTTAAGTTAGGTTAGTTTAGTTTAGTATAGTTAAGTTTAGTTTAGTTTAGTTTATAGTTTAGTTTATTTTATTTTATAGTTTAGTTTATAGTTTTGTTTAGCTTAGTTTAATTTAGTTAGTTTAGGTTAGGTTAGGTTAGATTATTTTAGTTTAGGTTAGGTTATGATAGGTTAGTGCAGTTTAATTTAATTTAGTTTAGTTTAGTTGAATTTAATTTATTTTTGTTAGGTCAGTTTAGGTAAGTTAGGTTAGTTTAGTTTAGTATAGGTTAGGTTAGGTTAGGTAAGTTTAATTCAGTATAGTTTAGTTTAGTTTATAGTTTAATTTATAGTTTTGTTTATAGTTATTTTAGTTTAGTTTAGTTTAGGTTAAATTATGTTAGGTTAGTTTAGTTTAGTTTAATTTATGTTAGGTTAGGTTGGGTTAAGTTAGTGTAGTTTCATTTAGTTTGGTTTATTTTAGTTTAGTTTAATATGTTGTTCCGTTTAGTTTAGTTTTGTTTAATTTAGTTTAGTTTATAGTTTAGTTGAGTTTAGGTTAGTTTAGTTGAGTTTAGTTTAGGTTTGGTTAGGTTAGGTTAGATTAGTTTTGTTTAGGATAGGTTATGTTAGATTAGGTTAGGTTAGGTTAGTTTGGTTTAGTTTAGTCTAGTTAAGTTTAGTATAGTTTATACTTTAGTTTAGTTTAGTTTATTTTATAGTTTAGTTAAGTTTTGTTTATACTTTAGTTTGCAGTTTAGTATAGTTTAGTTTAGTTTAATTTAGTTTAGTTTAGTTTAATTTAGTTTCGTCTAGTTTATAGTTTTGTTTATAGTTTAGCTTAGTTTAGTTTAGTTTAGTTTAGGTTAAGTTATGTTAGGGTCGTTTAGTTTAATTTAGTTTAGATTAGGATAGGTTAGGTTAGGGTAGTTAAGTTTAGTTTAGTTGAATTTAGTTTAATTTAGTTCAGTTTAGGTTACGTTAGGTTAGTTTAGTTTAGTTTAGTTTAGGTTAGGTTAGGTTAGTTTAGTTTAGTTTATTTAAGTGTAGTTTAGTTTATAGTTCAGTTTAGTTTAGTTTGGTTTAATTTAGTTTAGTTTATAGTTTAGTTGAGTTTAGGTTAGTTTAGTTGAGTTTAGTTTGGTTTAGTTTATTTTAGATTAGAATAGTTTAGGTTAGTTTAGTTTAGTTTAGGTTGGGTTATGTTAGATTAGGTTAGGTTAGGTTAGTTTGGCTTAGTTTAGTCTAGTTAAGTTTAGTTAAGTTTACACTTAAGTTTAGTTTAGTTTATAGTTTAGTTTAGTTTTGTTTATAGTTTAGTTTATAGTTTAGTATAGTTTAGTTTAGTTTAATTTAGTTTAGCTAAGTTTAGTTTAGTTTAGTTTTGGGTGGGTTATGTTAGGTTAGGTTAGGTTAGTTTAGTGTAGTTTAGGTTAGGTTAGGTTAGGTTAGGTTAGTTTAGTTTAGTTGAGTTTAGTTTAGTTTAAATTAGGTTAAGTAAGATTAGGTTAGGTTAGGTTAGGTTAGTTTAGTTTTGTTTATAGTTTAGTTTAGTTTAGTTTACATTTTCTTTATAGTTTAGTTAGTTTAGTTTATAGTTTAATTTAGTTTAGTTTAGTTTAGTTTTCATTAATTTAGGTTAATTTGTTTAGTTTAGTTTAGTTTAGGTTAGGTTAAGTTAGGTTAGGTTAGGTTAGTTTAGTTTACTATAGTTTAGTTTAGTTTAAAATATAGTATCTTTAGTTTATAATTTAGTTCATAGTTTTCCTTAGATTAGTTTATTTTCGGTTAGGTTAGAGTAGTTTAGTTTAGTTTAGTTTAGTTTAGGTTAGATTAGGTTAGTTTAATGTAGTTTAGTTTAATTTAGTTTAGTTGAATTTAATTTAGTTTAGTTTAGGTTAGGTTAGGTTTGTTTAGGTTAGATTAGGTTAGGTTATGTTAGATTAGATTAGGTTAGGTTAGCTTAGTTTAGTTTAGTTTAGTTTCCGTTAGGTTGGGTTAGGTTAGGTTAGTTAAGTTTATTTTAGTTTAGTTTAGTTAAGTATAGTTTAGTTTATAGTTTACTTTAGTTTAATTTATAGCTTAGTTTATAGCTTAGTTTAGTTCATAGTTTAATTTATATTTAGGTTTAGTTTAGTTTAGTAAAGTTTATTTTAGGGTAGCATATGTTAGGTTAGGTTAGGTTGGTATAGTTTATAGTTTAATTTATAGTTTACTTTAGTTTATAGTTTAGTTTATAGTTTAGTTTAGTTTAGTTTAGTTTATAATAGTTTAGTTTAGTTTAGTTTAGGTCAGGTTAAGATATTTTAGTTTAGTTTAGTTTAGGTTAGGTTAGGCTAGGTTAAGTTATAAATGGTTAGTTTAGATTAGTTTAGTTTAGTTTAGTTTATAGTTTAGATTAGTTTATTATTTATTTTAGTTTAGTTTAGTTTATAGTTTCGTTTATAGTTTAGTTTGGTTTAGTTTAGTTTAATTTAGTTTACATTAGATTAGTTTAGTTAGTTTTAGTTTAGGTTAGGTTAGATGAGGTTAGTTTAGTTTAGTTTAGTTCAATTTAGTTTATTTTAGTTTATGGATTAGTTTAGTTTAGTTTATAGTTCAATTTATATTTTAGTTTAGTTTAGTTTATCGTTTAGTTCAGTTTAGTATAGTTTAGTTTAGTTTAGGTTACAGTAGGTTAGTTTAGATTAGTTTAGTTTAGCGCAGTTTAGGTTAGATTAAGTTAGGTTATTTTGTTTAGTTTAGTTTAGTTTAGTTTATAGTTTAGTTTATAGTTTAGTTTATAGTTTAGCTTAGATTAGTGTAGTTTAGTTTGGTTCAGTTTATTTTAGTTTAGTTTAGTTTTGTTTCGTTTAGCTTAGGTTATGTTATATTAGGTTAGCTTAGGTTAGCTTAGTTTACCCTAGTTTAGTTTGGGTTAGGTAAGGTTAAAATAGGTTAGTTAAATTTAGTTTAGTTTAGTTAATTAGGTTTAGTTTAGTTTATAGTTTTGTTTAGTTTAGTTATAGTTTAGTTTATAGTTTAGTTTAGATTATAATTTAATTTATAGTTAATTTTATTTTACTTTAGTTTAATTTAGTTTAGCTTTCTTTAGTTTCCTTTAGATTACTCTAGTTTAGGATATGTTAGGTTAGGTTAGTTTAGTTTAGTTAAATTAAGGTTAATTTAGTTTAATTTAGTTTAGTTTAGGTTAGGTTAGGTTAGGTTAGTTAAGTTTAGTGTAGTTTAGTTTAGTTTAAAATATAGTATCTTTAGTTTATAGATTAGTTCATATTTTTGTTTAGTTTAGTTTAGGTTATGTTAGAGTAGTTTAGTTTAGTTTAGTTTACTTTAGGTTAGAATAGGTTAGGTTAGTGTAGATTAATTTAGTTTAGTTTAGTTGAATTTAATTTAGTTTTGTTTAGTTTAGTTTAGGTTAGTATAGTTTAGTATAGGTTAGGTTAAGTTAGGTTAGCTTAGTTTAGTTTATAGTTTAGTTTAGTTTAGTTTAGTTTATAGTGTGGTTTATACTTTAGTTTATATTTTAGTTTATAGTTTAGTTTAGTTTAGTGTAGTTTAGTTTGGTTTAGTTTTGTTTAGTTTAGTTTAAATTAGTTTCGTTTAGGTTAGGTTAAGTTAGAATAGGTTAGGTTAGGTAAGCTTAGTTTAGTTTAGTTTTGGTTAGGTTAGGTTATGTTAGGTTGGTTAAGTTCAGTTTAGTTTAGTTTAGTTAAGTTTAGTTTAGTTTATAGTTTAGTTCAGTTCAGGTTATAGCTTAGTTTATAGTTTAGTTTAGTTTATAGTTTCATTTATAGTTAAGTTTAGTTTAGTTTAGTTTAATTTACTTTAGTTTAGTTTATTTTAGGGTAGCTTATGTTAGGTTAGGTTAGTTTATAGTTTAATTTATAGTTTAGTTTAGTTTATAGTTTAGTTTATAGTTCAGTTTATAATAGTTTAGTTTAGGTTAGGTTAGGTTAGGTTAGTTTAGTTTAGTTTAGTTTAGGTTAGGTTTGGCTATGTTAGGTTAGGATAGGTTAGTTTAGATTAGTTTAGTTTAGTTTAGTTTATAGTTTATTTTATTTTAGTTTATTATTTAATTTAGTGTAGTTTAGTTTATAGTTTCGTTTATAGTTTAGTTTGGTTTAGTTTAGTTTATTTTAGTTTAGCTTAGATTAGTTTAGTTTGTCTTAGGTTAGGTTAGGTTAGGTTAGGTGAGATTAGTTTAGTTTAGTACAGTTTAATTTAGTTTGGTTTAGTTTATATTTTAGTTTAGTTTAGTTCATAGTTCAATTTATGGATTAGTTTAGTTTATAGTTTATGTTATCGTTTAGTTTAGTTTAGATTAGTTTAGTTTAGGTCAGTTTAGGTTAGGTTAAGTTAGGTTAGGTTAGTTTAGATTAGTTTAGTTTAATTTAGTTTAGTTTATAGTTTAGTTTATTTTAGTTTAGAGATTAATTTAATTTAGTTTAGTTTAGTTTAGGTTAGGTTACGTTAGGTTAGGTTAATTTAGTTTAGTTTAGGTTAGGTTAGGTTAGGTAAGGTTAATTTACTTTAGTAAAGTTTCGTTTAGTTTATTTCAGTTCAGTTTATAGTTTAGTTGAGTTTATAGTTTAGTTTACAATTTTGTTTCGTTTAGTTTAGTTTAGTTTAGTATAGTTAAGGTAAGGTTGGGTTAGGTTAGATTAGTTTAGTTTAGTTTAGTTTATAGTTTAGTTTAATTTAGTTTACAGTTTAGTGTATTCTTTAGTTTATAGTGTAGTTTATAGTTTATTTTAATTTAGTGTAGTTTAGTTTGGTTTAGTTTAGTTTAGTTTTGTTTAGTTTATAGTTTAGTTTATTGTTTAGTTTAGTTTAGTTTATAGTTTAATTTATAATTTGGTTTATTTTTGTTTAATTTGGTTTATAGTAGGTTAGGTTAGGTTAGTTTAGTTTAGTTTAGGTTAGGTTAAGTTAGGTTAGTTTAGGTTAATTTAGTTTAGTTGAGTTTAATTTAGTTTAGTTTATAGTTTAATTTATAGTTTAGTTTACCTTATAGTTTAGTTTAATTAATTTATAGTTTAATTTAGTTTAGTTTAGTTTAATTTAGTTTAGTTTAGTTCATAGTTTTGTTTATAGTTTAGTTTAGTTTAATTTAGTTTAAGTTATGTTAGGTTAGTTTAGTTTAGTTTAGTTTAGGTTAGGTTAGGCTATGTTAGGTAAGTTTAATTTAGTTTAGTTTAGTTTAGTTAAGTTTAGTTTATAGTTTAGTTTATAGTTTAGTTTATAGTTTAGTGTAGTTTAGTTTGGTTTAGTTTAGTTAAGGTTAAGTAATGTTAGGTTCGTTTAGTTTAATTTAGTTTAGATTAGGTTACGTTAGATTAGGTTAGGGTAGTTAGGTTTAGTTTAGTTGAATTTAGTTTATAGTTTAATTTATAGTATAGTTTAGTTTACTTTATAGTTTAGTTTAGTTATTTTATAGTTTAATTTAGTTTAGTTTAGTCTAGTTTAATTAGGTTTACTTTAGTTTATAGTTTTGTTTATAGTTTAGTTTAGTTTAGTTTAGGTTAATTTATGTTAGGTTAGTTTAGTTTAGTTTAGTTTAGGTTAGGTTAGGTTAGGTTAGGTTAGTGTAATTTAGTTTAGTTTAGCTGAATTTTGTTTAGTTTAGTTTAGTTTAGGTTACGTTAGGTTAGTTTAGTTTAGTTTAGTTTAGTTTAGTGTATGTTAGGTTAGGTTAGGTTAGTTTAATTTAGTTTAGTTTATTTTAGTTTACAGTTTAGTTTAGTTTAGTTTATAATTTATTTTATAATTTAGTATACTTTAGTTTATAGATTAGTTTATAGTTTAGTTAATATTTTAGTTTATTTTAGTTTACGTTAGGTTAGGGAAGTTTAAGTTAGGTTAGGTTAGGTTAGTTTAGTTTAGTTTAGTTTATGTAAGGTTAGGTTAGGTTAGTTTGGTATAGTTTAGTTTAGTTTAGTTTTGTTTATATTTAGTTTAGTTTAATTTATTGTTCAGTTTATAGTTTAGTTTAGTTTAGTTTAGGTTAGGTTGGGTTAGTTTAGTTTAGTTTAGGTTAGGTTAGCTTAAGTTAGGTTAATTTAGTTTAGTATAGTTTAGTTTAGTTTAGTTTAGTTTATAGTTTAGTTCATTTTATTTTATAGTTTAGTTTATAGTTTTGTTTAGTTTAGTTTAGTTTAGTTAATTTGGGTTAGGTTAGGTTAGGTTAGATAAGTTTAGTTTAGGTTAGATTATGATAGGTTATTGCAGTTTAATTTAATTTTGTTTAGTTTAGTTGAATTAAATTTAGTTTAGTTAGGTCAGTTTAGGTAAGTTAGGTTAGTTTAGTTTAGTATAGGTTAGGTTACGTTAGGTAAGTTTATTTCAGTTTAGTTTAGTTTAGTTTATAGTTTAATTTATATTTTTGCTTATAGTTATTTAGTTTTGTTTAGATAAGTTTAGTTTAGGTTAAATTATGTTAGGTTAGTTTAGTTTAGTTTAGTTTAGGTTAGGTTAGGTTGGGTTAGGTTAGTGAAGTTTCATTTAGTTTAGTTTATTTTAGTTTAGTTTAGTATGTAGTTCAGTTCAGTTTTGTTTTGTTTAATTTAGTTTAGTTTATAGTTTAGTTGAGTTTAGGTTAGTTTAGTTGAGTTTAGTTTAGTTTAGTTTAGGTTAGGTTAGGTTAGGTTAGTTTAGTTTAGTTTAGGATAGGTTATGATAGATTAGGTTAGGTTAGGTTAGTTTGGTTTAGTTTAGTCTAGTTAAGTTTAGTGTAGTTTATACTTTAGTTTAGTTTAGTTTATTTTATAGTTTAGTTAAGTTTTGTTTATAGTTTAGTTTGCAGTTTGGTATAGTTTAGTTTAGTTTAATTTAGTTTAGCTAAGTTTAGTATAGTGTAGTTTAGTTTAGTTTATAGTTTAATTTATAATTTAGTTTAGTTTAGTTTAGTTTAATTTAGTTTAGAGTATGTTAGGTTAGGTTAGGTTAGTTTAGTTTAGTTTAGTTCAGGTTCGTTTAGGTTAGGATAGGTAAGTTTAATTTAGTTCAGTTTAGTTTAGTTAAGTTTAGTTTATAGTTTAGTTTATAGTTTAGTATGTAGTTTAGTTTAGTTTAGTTTAGTTTAGGTTAAGTTATGTTAGGTTCGTTTAGTATAATTTAGTTTAGATTAGGTTAGGTTAGGTTAGGTTAGGTTAGGTTAGGGTATTTAAGTTTAGTTTAGGCAAATTTAGTTTAGTTTAGTTTATTTTATAGTTTAGTTTTGTTTTGTTGATAGTTTTGTTTGCAGTTTAGTATAGTTTAGTTTAGTTTAATTTAGATTAGGTTAAGTAAGGTTAAGGTTAGGTTAGTTTAGTTTAGTTTAGTTTATGTTAGGTTAGGTTAGTTTAGTTTAGTTTTGTTTATAGTTTAGTTTAATTTATTTTACAATTTAGTTTATAGTTTAGTTTAGTTTAGTTTGTAGTTTAATTTAGTTTAGTTTAGTTTAGTCTACTTTAGTTTAGGTTAGGTTAGGTTAGTTTAGTGTAGTATAGCTTAGTTTAGTTTAAAATATAGTATCTTTAGTTTATAGTTTAGTTCATAGTTTTGTTTAGTTTAGTTTAGTTTAGTGTAGGTTAGGTTAGAGTAGTTTAGTTTAGTTTAGTTTAGGTTAGAATAGGTTAGGTTAGTGTAGTTTGGTTTAGTTTAGTTGAATTTAATTTAGTTTTGTTCAGTTTAGTTTAGGTTATGTTAGGTTAGTTTAGTTTAGTATAGGTTAGGTTAAGTTAGGTAGTGGTAGTTTAGTTTATAGTTTAGTTTAGTTTAGTTTAGTTTATAGTGTAGTTTATACTTTAGATTATATTTTAGTTTATAGTTTAGTTTATTTTAGTGTAGTTTAGTTTGGTTTAGTTTGGATTAGATTAGTTTAAATTAGTTTCGTTTAGGTTAGGTTATGTTACATTAGGTTATGTTAGGTAAGCTTAGTTTAGTTTAGTTTAGTTTAGGTTAGGTTAGGTTAGGTTAGGGTAGGTTAGTTAAGTTCAGTTTAGTTTAGTTTAGTTAAGTTTAGTTTATAGCTTAGTTTATAGTTTAGTTTAGTTTATACTTTAATTTATAGTTTAGTTTAGTTTAGTTTAATTTAGTTTAGTTTAGTTTATTTTAGGGTATCTTATGTTAGGTTAGGTTAGTTTAGTTTAGTTTAGTTTAGGTTAGCTTAGGTTAGTTTAAGTTAGTATAGTTTAGTTTAGTTTAAAATATAGTATCTTTAGTTTATAGTTTAGTTCATAGTTTTGTTTAGTTTAGTTTAGTTTAGTTTAGGTTAGAGTGGTTTAGTTTAGTTTAGTTTAGTTTAGGTTAGAATAGGTTAGGTTAGTGTAGTTTAATTTAGTTTAGTTTAGTTGAATTTAATTTAGTTTTGTTTAGTTTAGTTTAGGTTAGGTTAGGTTGGTTTAGTTTAGTATAGGTTAGGTTAAGTTAGGTTAGCTTAGTTTAGTTTATAGTTTAGTTTAGTTTAGTTTAGTTTATAGTGTGGTTTATACTTTAGTTTATATTTTAGTTTATAGTTTAGTTTAGTTTAGTGTAGTTTAGTTCGGTTTAGTTTGGTTTAGTTTAGTTTAAATTAGTTTCGTTTAGGTTAGGTTATGTTAGAATAGGTTAGGTTAGGTAAGCTTAGTTTAGTTTTGTTTAGTTTAGGTTAGGTTAGGTTAGATTAGGTTAGGTTAGTTTATAATAGTTTAGTTTAGTTTAGTTCAGTTTAGTTTAGTTTAGTTAAGTTTAGTTTAGTTTATAGTTTAGTTCAGTTTAGTTTATAGCTTAGTTTATAGTTTAGTTTAGTTTATAGTTTAATTTAAAGTTAAGTTTATTTTAGTTTAGTTAAATTTAGTTTAGTTTAGTTTATTTTAGGGTATCTTATTTTAGGTTAGGTTAGTTTGTAGTTTAATTTATATTTTAGTTAATTTATAGTTTAGTTTATAGTTTAGTTCAGTTTATAATAGTTTAGTTTAGGTTAGGTTAGGTTAGGTTAGTTTAGTTTAGGTTAGGTTTGGCTAGGTTAGGTTAGGATAGGTTAGTTTAGATTAGTTTAGTTTAGTTTATTATTTAATTTAGTGTAGTTTAGTTTATAGCTTCGTTTATAGTTTAGTTTGGTTTAGTTTAGTTTATTTTAGTTTAGCTTAGATTAGTTTAGTTTGTCTTAGGTTAGGTTACGTTAGGTGATATTAGTTTAGTTTAGTTGAGGTTAATTTAGTTTGGTTTAGTTTATAGTTTTTTTAGTTTAGTTTATAGTTCAATTTATAGATTAGTTTAGTTTATAGTTTATGTTATCGTTTAGTTTAGTTTAGATTAGTTTAGTTTAGGTTAGTTTAGGTTAGGTTAAGTTAGGTTAGGTTAGTTTAGATTAGTTTAGTTTAATTTAGTTTAGTTTATAGTTTAGTTTATTTTAGTTTATAGTTTAATTTAATTTAGTTTAGTTTAGAGTAGTTTAGGTTTGGTTACGTTAGGTTAGGTTAATTTAGTTTAGTTTAGGTATGGTTAGGTTAGGTAAGGTTAATTTACTTTAGTAAAGTTTAGTTTTTTTTAGTTTAGTTTATTATTTAGTTTAGTTTATAGTTTAGTTTACAATTTTGTTTAGTTTAGTTAAGTTTAGTTTAGTTTGGGTTAGGTTGGGTTAGGTTAGGTTAGTTTAGTTTAGTTTAGTTTATAGTTTAGTTTAATTTAGTTTACAGTTTAGTGTATCCTTTAGTTTATAGTGTAGTTTATAGTTTATTTTAATTTAGTGTAGTTTAGTTTGGTTTAGTTTAGTATAGTTTTGTTTACTTTAGGTTAGGTGAGATTATGTTAGGTTGGGTTCGCTTACTTTAGTTTAGTTTAGTTTAGTTTAGTTTAGGTTAGGTTAGGTTATGTTAGGTTAGTTTAGTTAACTTTGGTTTAGTTTAGTTTAGTTTATAGTTTAGTTTATAGATTAGTTTAGTTTAGTTTAGTTTATTGTTTAATTTAGTTTTGTTTATAGTTTAGTTTATAGTTTAGTATAGTTTAGTTTAATTTAGTTTATCTAATTTTAGTTTAGTTTAGTTTTGGGTAGGTTATGTTAGGTTAGGTTAGATTAGTTGAGTTTAGTTTAGTTTAGGTTAGCTTAGGTAAGGTTAGGTTAGGTTGGTTTAGGTGAGTTTAGTTTAGTCTAGTTTATGTTAGGTTAGGTTAGTTTAATTTAGTTTAATTTTGTTTATATTTTAGTTTAGTTTAGTTTATAGTTTAGTTTACAGTTTAGTTTATTTTATTATATAGTTTAATTTAGTTTAGTTTAGTTTAGTTAGGTTTAGTTTAATTTAGGTTAATTTAATTTAGTTTAGTTTAGGTTAGGTTAGGTTAGGTTAGGTTAGGTTAGTTTAGTTTAGTATATTTAAGTTTAGTTTAAAATATAGTATCTTTAGTCTATAGTATAGTTCATAGTTTTGTTTAGTTTAGTTTAGTTTAGTTTAGGTTAGGTTAGAGTAGTTTAGTTAGTTTAGTTTAGTTTAGGTTAGATTAGGTTAGGTTAGTGTAGTTTAGTTTAGTTTAGTTTAGTTGAATTTAATTTAGTTGAATTTAGTTTAGTTTAGTATAGGTTAGGTTAAGTTAGGTTAGGTTAGTTTAGTTTAGTTTCGTTTAGTTTAGTTTATAGTTTAGTTTATTGTTTAGTTTATACTTTAGTTTATTTTTTGGTTTAAGTTTAGTTTAGTTTAGTTTCGTTTAGGTTAGGTTATGTTACATTAGGTTAGGTTAGGTAAGCTTAGTTTAGTTTAGTTTAGTTTAGGTTAGTTTAGGTAAAGTTAGTTTAGTTTAGTTTAGTTTAGTGTATGTTAGGTTAGGTAAGTTTATTTTTATTTAGTTTAGTTTATTTTAGTTTATAGTTTAGTTTAGTTTAGTTTATAATTTATTTTATGGTTTAGTATACATTAGTTTATAGTTTAGTTAATATTTTGGTTTAGTTTAGTTTAAGTTAGGTTAGGGAATGTTAGGTTAGGTTGGGTTAGTTTATTTTAGTTTAGTTTATGTAAGGTTAGGTTAGTTTGGTATAGTTTAGTTTAGTTTAGTTTAGTTTATAGTTTAGTTTAGTTTATGGTTCAGTTTATACTTTAGTTTAGTTTAGTTTAGTTTAGGTTAGATTGGGTTAGTTTAGTTTTGTTTAGGTTAGGTTAGGTTAAGTTAGGTTAATTTAGTTTAGTATAGTTTAGTTTACTTTAGTTTAGTTTATAATTTAGTTTATTTTATTTTATAGTTTAGTTTATAGTTTTGTTTAGTTTAGTTTAGTTTAGTTTAGTTAGTTTAGGTTAGGTTAGGTTAGGTTAGGTTAGAGTAGTTTAGTTTAGGATAGATTATGATAGGTTAGTGCAGTTGAAATTAATTTAGTTTAGTTTAGTTGAATTTAATTTATTTTAGTTAGGTCAGTTTAGGTAAGTTAGGTTAGTTTAGTTTAGTATAGGTTAGGTTAGGGTAGGTAAGTTTAATTCAGTATATGTTAGTTTAGTTTATAGTTAAATTTATAGTTTTGTTTATAGTTAATTTAGTTTGGTTTACTTTAGTTTATGTTAAATTATGTTAGGTTAGTTTAGTTTAGTTTAGTTTAGGTTAGGTTAGGTTGGGTTAATTTAGTGTAGTTTCATGTAGTTTGGTTTATTTTACTTTAGTTTAATATGTGGTTCCGTTTAGTTTAGTTTTGTTTAATTTAGTTTAGTTTAGTTTAGGTTGGGTTATGTTAGATTAGGTTAGGTTAGGTTAGTTTGGCTAAGTTTAGTCTAGTTAAGTTTAGTTTAGTTTACACTTTAGTTTAGTTTAGTTGATAGTTTAGTTTAGTTTTGTTTATAGTTTAGTTTATAGTTTAGTATAGTTTAGTTTACTTTAATTTAGTTAACTAAGTTTAGTTTAGTTTATTTTAGTTTTGGATAGGTTATGTTAGGTTAGGTTAGTTTAGTTTAGTTTAGGTTAGGTTAGGTTAGGTTAGGTTAGGTTAGTTTAGTTTAGTTGAGTTTAGTTTAGTTTAGATTAGGTTATGTAAGATTAGGTTAGATTAGGTTAGGTTAGTTTAGTTTTGTTTATAGTTTAGTTTAGTTTAGTTTATAGTTTACCTTATAGTTTAGTTAGTTTAGTTTATGGTTTAATTTAGTTTAGTTTAGTTTAGTTTAGTTTAATTTAGGTTAATTTAGTTTAGTTTAGTTTAGGTTAGGTTAAGTTAGGTTAGGTTAGGTTAGTTTAGTTTAGTATAGTTTAGTTTAGTTTAAAATATAGTATCTTTAGTTTATAGTTTAGTTCATAGTTTTCTTTAGATTAGTTTAGTTTAGCTTAGGTTAGAGTAGTTTAGTTTAGTTTAGTTTAGTTAAGGTTAGATTAGGTTAGGTTAGGTTAATGTAGTTTAGTTTAATTTTGTCTAGTTGAATTTAATTTAGTTTAGTTTAGGTTAGGTTAGGTTTGTTTAGGTTAGATTAGGTTAGGTTATGTTACATTAGGTTAGGTTAGGTTAGCTTAGTTTAGTTTAGTTTAGTTTCGGTTAGGTTGGGTTAGGTTAGGTTAGTTAAGTTTAGTTTAGTTTAGTTTAGTTTAGTTAAGTATAGTTTAGTTTATAGTTTAGTTCAGTTTAGTTTATAGCTTAGTTTATAGCTTTGTTTAGTTTAGTGTAGTTTAGTTTTGTTTAGGTTAGGTTAGGTTAGGTTAGTTTAGTTTAATTTAGGTTAGGTTATGTTAGATTAGCTTAGGTTAGGTTAGTTTGGTTTAGTTTAGTCTAGTTAAGTTTAGTTTACTTTATACTTTAGTTTAGTTTAGTTTATTTTACAGTTTAGTTTAGTTTTGTTTATAGTTTAGTTTGCAGTTTAGTATCGTTTAGTTTAATTTAATTTAGTTTAGGTTAGGTAACCTTAGGCTAGGTTAGGTTAGTTGAGTTTAGTTTATGTTAGGTTAGGTTAGTTTAGATTAGTTTAGGTTATTTTATAGTTTAGTTTAGTTAGGTTTAGTTTATTTTATAGTTTAGTTTAGTTTAGTGTATAATTCAGTTTATAGTTTAGTTTAGATTAAAGTTTAATTTATAGTTTAGTTTTTTTTTTGTAATTTAGTTTAGCTTTCTTTAGTTTCGTTTAGTTTACTTTAGTTTAGGGTATGTTTAAGTTAGGTTAGGTTAGGTTAGTTTAGTTTAGTTTAGGTTAGGTTGTGTTACCTTATGTTAGGTTAGGTTAGGTTAGGTTCAGTTAAGTTAGGTTAGCTTAGTTTAGAATGATTTAGTTTAGTATAATTTAGTTTATAGTTTAGTTTATTTGAGTTTATAGTTTAATTTAGTTTAGTTTAGTTTAATTTAGTTTAGTTTAGTTTAGTTTAGGTTAGTTTAGGTAAGTTTAATTTACTTTAGTTTAGTTTAGTTAAGTTTAGTTTATAGTTTAGTTTATAGTTTAGTTTGTAGTTTAGTTTTGTTTAGTTTAGTTTAGGTTAAGTTATGTTAGGTTCGTTTAGTTTAGTTTAGATTTGGTTAGGTTAGGTTAGGTTAGTTTGGTTTAGTTTAGTTAAGTTTAGTATATTTTATATTTTAGTTTAGTTTAGTTTAGTTTAGTTAATAGTGTAGTTTAGTTTAGTTTATACTTTAGTTTATAGTTTAGTATAGTTTAGTTTAGTTTAATATTGGTTTAGTTTAGGGTAGGTTATGTTAGGTTAGGTTAGTTTAATTCAGTTTAGTTTAGGTTAGGTTAGGTTAGGTTAGTTTAGTTCAGTTGAGTTTAATTTAGTTTAGTTTAGATTATAGTTTAATTTATAGTTTAGTTTACTTTAGGTTAGATTAGGTTAGGTTAAGTAAGGTTAGGTTTGGTTAGGTTAGTTTAGTTTAGTTTAGTTTAGTTTATGTTAGGTTAGGTTAGTTTAGTTTAGTTTAGTTTTGTTTATGGTATAGTTTAGTTTATAGTTTAGTTTAGAATTAAGTTTAATTTAGTTTATAGTTTAAGTTAGTTTAGTTTAGTTTAGTTAATTTATAGTTTAGTTTAGTTTAGTTTAATTTAGTGTTGTTTAGTTTGGTTTAGTTTAGTATAGTTTTGTTTACTTTAGGTTAGTTTAGATTATGTTAGGTTTGGATAGCTTACTTTAGTTTAGTTTAGTTTAGGTTAGGTTAGGTTAGGTTAGTTTAGTTTAATTAACTTTGGTTTAGTTTAGTTTAGTTTAGTTTATAGTTTAGTTTATAGTTTAGTTTAGTTAAGTTTATAGCTTAATTTATAATTTAGTTTAGTTTAGTTTAGTTTAATTTAGTATAGAGTAGGTTCGGTAAGGTTAGTTTAGTTTAGTTTAGGTTAGGTTAGGTTAGGTTAGGTTAATTTAGTTTAGTTGAGTTTAATTTATTTTAGTTAATTTAGTTAATAGCTTAATTTATAGTTTAGTTTAGTTTTTTATAGTTTAATTTAATTAATTTATAGTTTAATTTAGTTTAGTTTAGTTTAATTTAGTTTAGTTTAGTTTGTAGTTTAGTTTAGTTTAGTTTAGGTTAAGTTATGTTAGGTTCATTTAGTTTAATTAAGTTTAGATTTGGTTAGGTTAGATTACCTTAGGGTAGTTAAGTTTAGTTTAGTTGAATTTAGGCTATAGTTTGATTTATAGTTTAGTTTAGTTTACTTTATAGTTTAGTTTAGTTAATTTATAGTTTATTTAACTTTAGTTTAGTTTAGTTTAATATAGTTTACTTTAGTTTATAGTATTGTTTATAGGTTAGTTTAGTTTAGTTTAGTTTAGGTTATGTTAGGTTAGTTTAGTTTATTTTAGTTTAGTGTATGTTAGTTTATAGTTTAGTTTAGTTTAGTTTATAGTTTAGTTTAATTTAGTGTTGTTTAATTTTGTTTAGGTTAGGTTAGGTTAATTTAGTTTAGTTTAGATTAGGTTATGTTAGATTAGGTTAGGTTTGGTTAGTTTGGTTTAGTTTAGTCTAGTTAAGTTTAGTTTAGTTTATTTTATAGTTTAGTTTAATTTTGTTTATAGTTTAGTTTGCAGTTTAGTATAGTTTAGTTTAGTTTAATTTAGTTTAGGTTAAGTAAGTTTAGGTTAGGTTAGTTTAGTTTAGTTTAGTTTATGTTAGGTTAGGTTAGTTTAGTTTTGTTTAGTTTTGTTTATAGTTTAGTTTAATTTATTTTATAATTTAGTTTATAGTTTAATTTAGTTTAGTTTGTAGTTTAATTTAGTTCAGTTTAGTTTAGTTTAGTTTAATTTAGTTTAGGTTAGGTTAGAGTAGTTTAGTTTAGTTTAGTTTAGGTTAGAATAGGTTAGGTTAGTGTAGTTTAGTTTAGTTTAGTTGAATTTAATTTAGTTTTGTTTAGTTTAGTTTAGGTTAGGTTAGGTTAGTTTAGTTTAGTATAGGTTAGGTTAAGTTAGGTAAGGGTAGTTTAGCTTATAGTTTAGTTTAGTTTAGTTTAGTTTAGGTTACGTTATGTTAATTTCGTTTAGTTTAATTTAGTTTAGATTAGGTTACGTTAGATTAGGTTAGGGTAGTTAAGTTTAGTTTAGTTGAATATAGCTTATAGTTTAATTTATAGTTTAGTTTAGTTCACTTTATAGTTTAGTTTAGTTAATTTATAGTTTAATTTACTTTAGTTTAGTCTAGTTTAATTTAGTTTACTTTAATTTATAGTTTTGTTTATAGTTTAGTTTATTTTAGTTTAGTTTAGTTTAGGTTAATTTATGTTAGGTTAGTTTAGTTTAGTTTAGGTTAGGTTAGGTTAGGTTAGGTTAGTGTAGTTTAGTTTAGTTTAGCTAAATTTTGTTTAGTTTAGTTTAGTTTAGGATACGTTAGGTTAGTTTAGATTAGTTTAGTTTAGTTTATTGTATGTTAGGTTAGGTTAGGTTAGTTTAATTTAGTTTAGTTTATTTTAGTTTATAGTTTAGTTTAGTTTAGTTTATAATTTATTTTATAGTTTAGTACACTTTAGTTTATAGATTAGTTTATAGTTTAGTTAATATTTTAGTTTAGTTTATTTTGGATTAGGTTAGGGAAGGTTAGGTTAGGTTAGGTTAGTTTATTTTAGTTTAGTTTATGTAAGCTTAGGTTAGGTTAGTTTGGTATAGTTTGGTTTAGTTTAGTTTTGTTTATAGTTTAGTTTAGTTTATAGTTCAGTTTATAGTTTAGTTTAGTTTAGGTTAGGTTGGGTTAGTTTAGTTTAGTTTAGGTTAGGTTAAGTTAAGTTAGGTTAGTTTAGTTTAGTATAGTTTAGTTTAGTTTAGTTTAGTTTATAGTTTAGTTTATTTTATTTTATAGTTTAGTTTATAGTTTTGTTTAGTTTAGTTTAGTTTAGTTTAGATAGTTTAGGTTAGGTGAGGTTAGGTTAGGTTAGGTTAGACTAGTTTAGTTTAAGTTAGGTTATGATAGGTTAGTGCAGTTTAATTTAATTTAGTTTAGTTTAGTTGAATTTAATTTATTTTTGTTAGTTCAGTTAAGGTAAGTTGGGTTAGTTTAGTTTATTATAGGTTAGGTTAGGTTAGGTAAGTTTAATTCAGAATAGTTTAGTTTAGTTTGTGGTTTAATTTCTAGTTTTGTTTATAGTTAATTTAGTTTAGTTTAGTTTAGGTTAAATTATGTTAGGTTAGTTTAGTTTAGTTTAATTTATGTTAGGTTAGGTTGGGTTAAGTTAGTGTAGTTTCATTTAGTTTGGTTTATTTTAGTTTAGTTTAATATGTTGTTCCGTTTACTTTAGTTTTGTTTAATTTAGTTTAGTTTATAGTTTAGTTGAGTTTAGGTTAGTTTAGTTGAGTTTAGTTTAGTTTAGTTTAGTTAAGGTTTGGTTAGGTTAGGTTAGATTACTTTTGTTTAGGATAGGTTATGTTAGATTAGGTTAGGTTAGGTTAGTTTGGTTTAGTTTAGTCTAGTTAAGTTTAGTTTAGTTTATACTTTAGTTTAGTTTAGTTTATTTTATAGTTTAGTTAAGTTTTGTTTATAGTTTAGTTTGCGGTTTAGTATAGTTTAGTTTAGTTTAATTTATTTTAGCTAAGTATAGTTTAGTTTATGGTTTAATTTATAATTTAGTTTAGTTTAGTTTAATTTAGTTTAGGTTAGGTTAGGTTAGGTAAGTTTAATTTAGTTCAGTTTAATTTAGTTAAGTTTAGTTTATAGTTTAATTTATAGTATAGTTTAGGTTAAGTTATGTTAGGGTCGTTTAGTTTAATTTAGTTTAGATTAGGTTAGGTTAGGTTAGGTTAGGGTAGTTAAGTTTAGTTTAGTTGAATTTAGTTTAGTTTAGTTCAGTTAACGTTACGTTAGGTTAGTTTAGTGTAGTTCATTTTAGGTTAGGTTAGGTTAGTTTAGTTTAGTTTAGTTTATTTAAGTGTAGTTTAGTTTATAGTTCAGTTTAGTTTAGTTTTGTTTAATTTAGGTTAGTTTATAGTTTAGTTGAGTTTAGGTTAGTTTAGTTGAGTTTAGTTTAGTTTATTTTAGATTATTTTAGGTTAGGTTAGTTTAGTTTAGTTTAGGTTGGGTTATGTTAGATTAGGTTAGGTTAGGTTAGTTTGGCTTAGTTTAGTCTAGTTAAGTTTAGTTTATTTTATACTTTAGTTTAGTTTAGTTTATAGTTTAGTTTAGTTTTGTTTATAGTTTAATTTATAGTTTAGTATAGTTTAGTTTATTTTAATTTAATTTAGCTAAGTTAGGTTAGTTTAGTTTTGGGTAGGTTATGTTAGGTTAGGTTAGTTTAGTTTAGTTTAGGTTAGGTTAGGTTAGGTTAGTTTAGTTTAGTTGAGTTCAGTTTAGTTTAGATTAGGTTAAGTAAGATTAGGTTAGGTTAGGTTAGGTTAGTTTAGTTTTGTTTATAGTTTAGTTTAGTTTAGTTTATGGTTTACTTTATAGTTTAGTTAGTTTAGTTTATAGTTTAATTTAGTTTAGTTTAGTTTAGTTTAATTTAGGTTAATTTAGTTTAGTTTAGTTTAGTTTAGGTTAGGTTAAGTTAGGTTAGGTTAGGTTAGTTTAGTTTAGTATAGTTTAATTTAGTTTAAAATATAGTATCTTTAGTTTATAGTTTAGTTCATAGTTTTCTTTTGATTAGTTTAGTTTAGGTTAGGTTAGAGTACTTTAGTTTAGTTTAGTTTAGTTTAGTTTAGGTTAGATTAGGTTAGGTTAATATAGTTTAGTTTAATTTTGTTTAGTTGAATTTAATTTAGTTTAGTTTAGGTTAGGTTAGGTTTGTTTAGGTTAGGTTAGGTTAGGCTATGTTAGATTAGGTTAGGTTAGGTTAGCTTAGTTTAGTTTAGTTTAGTTTCGGTTAGGTTGGGTTAGGTTAGTTTACTTAAGTTTAGTTTAGTTTAGTTTAGTTAAGTATAGTTTAGTTTATAGTTTAGTTCAGTTTATAGCTTAGTTTTTAGCTTAGTTTAGTTCATAGTTTAATTTATATTTAGGTTTAGTTTAGTTTAATTTAGTTTAGCTTAGTTTAGTTTAGTTTAGTTTATTTTAGGGTAGCTTATGTTAGGTTAGGTTAGTATAGTTTATAGTTTAATTTATAGTTTACTTTAGTTTATAGTTTAGTTTATAGTTTAGTTTAGTTTAGTTTAGCTTTATAATAGTTTAGTTTAGTTTAGTTTTGTTTAGGTTAAGATAGTTTAGTTTACTTTAATTTAGTTATGTTAGGCTAGGTTAAGTAATATTAGGTTAGTTTAGATTAGTTTAGTTTAGTTTAGTTTATAGTTTAGTTTACTTTAGTTTATTATTTAATTTAGTTTGGTTTAGTTTATAGTTTCGTTGATAGATTAGTTTGGTTTAGTTTAGTTTAATTTAGTTTACCTTAGATTAATTATTTAGTTTTAGGTTAGGTTAGGTTAGGTGACGTTAGTTTAGTTTAGTTTAGTTTAATTTAGTTTAGTTTAGTTTATAGTTTAGTTTAGTTTAGTTTATAGTTCAATTTATAGTTTAGTTTAGTTTAGTTTATCGTTTAGTTTAGTTTAGTATAGTTTAGTTTAGTTTAGGTTAGAGTAGGTTAGTTTAGATTAGTTTAGTTTAGGGCAGTATAGGTTAGGTTAAGTTAAGTTATTTTGTTTAATTTAGTTTAGTTTAGTTTAGTTTAGTTTATAGTTTAGTTTAGTTTATAGTTTAGTTTATAATTTAGTTTATAGTTTAGTTTAGATTAGTGTAGTTTAGTTTGGTTTAGTTTATTATCGTTTAGTTTAGTTTCGTTTAGCTTAGGTTATGTTATATTAGGTGTGCTTAGGTTAGCTTAGTTTACCCTAGTTTAGTTTAGGTTAGGTAAGGTTAGAATAGGTTAGTTAAATTTAGTTTAGTTTAGTTTAGTTAGATTTAGTTTAGTTTATAGTTTAGTTTAGTTTAGTTATAGTTAAGTTTATAGTTTAGTTTAGATTATAATTTAATTTATAGTTTAGTTTAGTTTAGTTTAATTTAGTTTAGCTTTCTTTAGTTTCCTTTAGATTACTTTAGTTTAGGATATGTTAGGTTAGTTTAGTTTAGTTTAATTAAGGTTAATTTAGTTTAATTTAGTTTAGTTTAGGTTAGGTTAGGTTAGTTTAGTTTAGTATAGTTTAGTTTAAAATATAGTATCTTTAGTTTATAGTTTAGTTCATAGTTTTGTTTAGTTTAGTTTAGTTTAGTTTAGGTTAGGTTGGAGTAGTTTAGTTTAGTTTAGTTTAGTTTAGGTTAGAATAGGTTAGGATAGTCTAGTTTAATTTAGTTTAGTTTAGTTGAATTTAATTTAGTTTTGTATAGTTTAGTTTAGGTTAGGTTAGTTTCGTTTAGTATAGGTTAGGTTAAGTTAGGTTAGCTTAGTTTAGTTTATAGTTTAGTGTAGTTTAGTTTAGTTTATAGTGTGGTTTATACTTTAGTTTATATTTTAGTTTATAGTTTGGTTTAGTTTAGTTTAGTTTAGTTTAGGTTATTTTAGGTTAGGTTAGAGTAATTTAGTTTAGTTTAGTTTAGTTGAATTTAATTTAGTTTAGTTTAGTTTAGGTTAAATAAGTTTAGTTTAGTTTAGGTTAGGTTAATTTAGGTTAGGTTAGTTTAGTAAAGTTTAATTTAGTTTAGTTTAGTTTAGTTTACAGTTTAGTTTATCGTTTGGTTTGTAGTTTAGTTTATAGTTTAGTTTAGTTTAGTGCAGTTTATTTTGGTTAGTTTAGTATAGTTTCGTTTACGTTAGGTTATGTTAGATTAGGTTAGGTTGGGTTAGTTTACTTTAGTTTAGTTTAGTTTAGTTTAGGTTAAGTTATGTTAGGTTCGTTTAGTTTAATTTAGTTTAGATTAGGTTAGGTTAGGTTAGGTCAGGTTAGGGTAGTTTAGTTTAGTTTAGTTGAATTTAGTTTTGTTTAGTTCAGTTTAGGTTACGTTAGGTTACTTTATATTAGTTTAGGTTAGGTTAGGTTAGGTTTGTTTAGTTTAGTTAAGTTTATTTTAGTTTAGTTTAGTATATAGTTCAGTTTAATTAGTTTTGTTTAATTTAGTTTAGTTTATAGTTTAGTTCAGTTTAGGTTAGTTTAGTTGAGTTTAGTTTAGTTTAGTTTAGTTTAGTTTAGATTAGTTTAGTTTAGGTTAGGTTAGTTTAGTTTAGTTGAGTTTAGTTTAGTTTTGATTAGGTTAAGTAAGGTTAGGTTAGGTTAGGTTAGTTTAGTTTAGTCTAGTTTATGTTAGGTTAGGTTAGTTTAGTTTAGTTTAGTTTTCTTTAATTTAGGTTAATTTAGTTTAGTTTAGTTTAGTTTAGTTTAATTTAGGTTAATTTAGTTTAGTTTAGTTTAGTTTAGGTTATGTTAGATTAGGTTACGTTAGGTTAGGTTAGGTTAAGTTAGTTCAGTTTAGTATAGTTTAGTTTATTTTAAATTATAGTATCTTTAGTTTATAGTTTAGTTCAAAGCTTTGTTTAATTTAGTTTAGTTTAGTTTAGTTAGGTTAGATTAGGTTAGGTTAGTGTTGTTTAGTTTAGATTAGTTTAGTTGAATTTAGTTTAGTTTAGTTTAGTTTAGGGTAGGTTAGGTTGGTATAGTTTAGTATAGGTTAGGTTCTGTTAGGTTACGTTAGTTTAGTTTAGTTTATATTTTAGTTTAGTTTATAGTTTAGTTTAGTTTATAGTTTACTTTAGTTTAATTTATAGTTTAGTTTAGTTTAGTGTAGTTTAGTGTTCTTTAGTTTATATTAGTTCAGTTTTGTTTAGTTTCCTTTAGCTAAGGTTATGTTACATTAGGTTAGCTTAGGTTAGCTTAGTTTACTCTAGTTTAGTTTAGGTTAGGTTAGGTTAGGTTAGAATAGGTTATTTAAGTTTAGTTTAGTTTAGTTTAGTTAGGTTTAGTTTAGTTTATAGTTTAGTTTAGTTTAGTTTATAGTTAAGTTTAGTTTAGTTTAGTTTAATTTAGTTTAGCTTTCTTTTTTCGGTTAGAGTACTTTTGTTTAGGGTATGTTATGTTAGGTTAGCTTGGTTAGTTTAGTTAAGTTTAGGTTAGGTTAGGTTAGGTTAAGTTAGGTTAGTTTAGAATAGTTTAGTTTAGTTAAGTTTAGTTTATAGTTTAGTTTATAGTTTAGTTTGTAGATTTATTTTAGTTTAGTTTAGTTTAGGTTAAGTTATGTTAGGTTCGTTTAGTTTAATTTAGTTTAGATTAGGTTAGATTAGGTTAGGTTAGGTTAGGTTAGGTTAGGTTAGGGTAGTTTAGTTTAGTTTAGTTGAATTTAGTTTAGTTTAGTTCAGTTTAGGTTAGTTTAGTTTAGGTTAGGTTAGGTTAGTTTAGTTTAGTTAAGTTTAGTTTATAGTTCAGTTTAGTTTAGTTTTGTTTAATTTAGTTTAGTTTATAGTTTAGTTGAGTTTAGGTTAGTTTAGTTGAGTTTAGTTTAGTTTAGGTTAGGTTAGGTTAGGTAGTTTAGTTTACTTTAGGTTGGGTTATGTTATATTAGGTTAGGTTAGGTTAGTTTGGTTTAGTTTAGTCTAGTTAAGTTTAGTTTAGTTATACTTTAGTATAGTTCAGTTTAGCTTATAGTTTTGTTTAGTTTTGTTTACAGTTTAGTTTCTAGTTTAGTATAGTTTAGTTTAGTTTAATTTAGTTTAACTAAGTTTAGTTTAGTTTAGTTTATTTTAGTTTATTTTAGGGTAGCATATGTTAGGTTAGGTTAGGTTAGTATAGTTTATAGTTTAATTTATAGTTTACTTTGTTTATAGTTTAGTTTATAGTTTAGTTTATTTTAGTTTAGTTTATAATAGTTTAGTTTAGTTTAGTTTAGGTTAGGTTAAGACAGTTTAGTTTAGTTTAGGTTAGGTTGGGCTAGGTTAAGTTATATTAGGTTAGTTTAGATTAGTTTAGTTTAGTTTAGTTTATAGTTTAGTTTAGTTTATTATTTAATTTAGTTTAGTTTAGTTTATAGTTTCGTTTATAGTTAATTTGGTTTAGTTTAGTTTAATTTAGTTTACCTTAGATTAGTTTAGTTAGTTTTAGGTTAGATTAGGTTAGGTGAGGTTAGTTTAGTTTAGTTCAATTTAGTTTATTTTAGTTTATAGTTTAGTTTAGTTTAGTTTCTAATTCAAGTTATATTTTAGTTTAGTTCAGTTTATCGTTTAGTTTAGTTTAGTTTAGTTAATTTAGGTTAGGTTAGGTTAGGTTAGAGTAGTTTAGTTTAGGTTAGGTTATGATAGGTTAGTGCAGTTTAATTTAATTTAGTTTAGTTTAGTTGAATTAAAATTAGTTTAGTTAGGTCAGTTTAGGTAAGTTAGGTTAGTTTAGTTTAGTATAGGTTATGTTACGTTAGGTAAGTTTAATTCAGTTTAGTTTAGTTTAGTTTATAGTTTAATTTAGAGTTTTGCTTATAGTTATTTAGTTTTGTTTAGTTTAGTTTAGTTTAAGTTAAATTATGTTAGGATAGTTTAGTTTAGTTTAGTTTAGGTTAGGTTAGGTTGGGTTAGGTTAGTGTAGTTTCATTTAGTTTAGTTTATTTTAGTTTAGTTTAGTATGTAGTTCAGTTCAGTTTTGTTTTGTTTAATTTACTTTAGTTTATAGTTTAGTTGAGTTTAGGTTAGTTTAGTTGAGTTTAGTTTAGTTTAGGTTAGGTTAGGTTAGGTTAGTTTAGTTTAGTTTAGGATAGGTTATGATAGATTAGGTTAGGTTAGGTTAGTTTGGTTTAGTTTAGTCTAGTTAAGTTTAGTTTAGTTTATACTTTAGTTTAGTTTAGTTTATTTTATAGTTTAGTTAAGTTTTGTTTATAGTTTTGTTTGCAGTTTAGTATAGTTTAGTTTAGTTTAATTTAGTTTAGCTAAGTTTAGTATAGTTTAGGTTAGTTTAGTTTATAGTTTAATTTATAATTTAGTTTAGCTTAGTTTATTTTAATTTAGTTTAGAGTATGTTAGGTTAGGTTAGGTTAGTTTAGTTTAGTTTAGTTTCGTTTAGTTTATAGTTTTGTTTATAGTTTAGCTTAGATTAGTTTAGTTTAGTTTAGTTTAGGTTAAGTTATGTTAGGTTAGTTTAGTTTAGTTTAGTTCAGGTTCGGTTAGGTTAGGTTAGGTAAGTTTAATTTAGTTCAGTTTAGTTTAGTTAAGTTTAGTTTATAGTTTAGTATGTAGTTTAGTTTAGTTTAGTTTAGGTTAAGTTTTGTTAGGTTTGTTTAGTTTAATTTAGTTTAGATTAGGTTAGGTTAGGTTAGGTTAGGGTATTTAAGTTTAGTTTAGTTGAATTTAGTTTAGTTTAGTTCAGTTTAGTTTATTTTATAGTTTAGTTTTGATTTGTTGATAGTTTTGTTTGCAGTTTAGTATAGTTTAGTTTAGTTTAATTTAGATTACGTTAAGTAAGGTTAGGTTAGGTTAGTTTAGTTTAGTTTAGTTTATGTGAGGTTAGGTTAGCTTAGTTTAGTTTTGTTTATAATTTAGTTTAATATATTTTAAAATTTAGTTTATAGTTTAGTTTAGTTTAGTTTAGTTTAGGTTAGGTTAGGTTAGTTTAGTGTAGTATAATTTAGTTTAGTTTAAAATATAGTATCTTTAATTTATAGTTTAGTTGATAGTTTTGTTTAGTTTAGTTTAGTTTAGTTTAGGTTAGGTTAGAGTAGTTTAGTTTAGTTTAGTTGAGGTTAGAATAGGTTAGGTTAGTGTAGTTTAGTTTAGTTGAATTTAATTTAGTTTTATTTAGTTTAGTTTAGGTTAGGTTAGGTTAGTTTAGTTTAGTATAGTTTAGGTTAAGTTAGGTAAGGGTAGTTTAGTTTATAGTTTAGTTTAGTTTAGTTTAGTTTATAGTGTAGTTTATACTTTAGATTATATTTTAGTTTATAGTTTAGTTTAGTTTAGTGTAGTTAAGTTTCGATTAGTTTTGTTTAGTTTAGTTTAAATTATTTTGGTTAGGTTAGGTTATGTTACATTAGGTTAGGTTAGGTAAGCTTAGTTAAGTTTAGTTTAGTTTAGGTTAGGTTATGTTAAGTTAGGTTAGGTTAGTTAAGTTCAGTTTAATTTAGTTTAGTTAAGTTTAGTTTATAGCTTAGTTTATAGTTTAGTTTAGTTTATAGTTTAATTTATAGTTAAGTTTAGTTTAGTTTATTTTAGGGTATCTTATGTTAGGTTAGGTTAGGTTAGTTTAGTTTATAGTTTAATTTATAGTTTAGTTTAGTTTATGATAGTTTAGTTTAGGTTAGGTTAGGTTAGGTTAGTTTAGTTTAGTTTAGGTTAGGTTTCGCTAGGTTAAGTTAGGTTATTTTAGTTTACATTAGTTTATATTAATTTAGTTTATAGTTGAGTTTACTTTAGTTTATTATTTAATTTAGTTTGTTTTAGTTTACAGTTTCGTTGATAGTTTAGTTTGGTTTAGTTTAGTTTAATTTAGTTTACCTTAGATTAATTTAGTTAGTTTTAAGTTAGGTTAGGTTAGGTGAGGTTAGTTTAGTTTAGTTTAGTTTAATTTAGTTTAGTTTAGTTTATAGTTTAGGTTAGTTTAGTTTATAGTTCAATTTATAGTTTAGTTTAGTTTAATTTATCGTTTAGTTTAGTTTAGTATAGTTTAGTTTAGTTTAGGTTAGAGTAGGTTAGTTTAGATTAGTTTAGTTTAGGGCAGTTTAGGTTAGGTTAAGTTAGATTATTTTGTTTAGTTTAGTTTAGTTTAGTTTAGTTTATAGTTTAGTTTATAATTTAGTTTATAGTTTAGTTTAGATTAGTGTAGTTTAGTTTGGTTTGGTTTATTTTAGTTTAGTTTAGTTTAGTTTAGTTTCGTTTAGCTTAGGTTATGTTATATTAGGTGAGCTTAGGTTAGCTTAGTTTACCCTAGTTTAGTTTAGGTTAGGTAAGATTGGAGTAGGTTAGTTAAATTTAGTTTAGTTTAGTTTAGTTAGGTTTAGTTTAGTTTATAGTTTAGTTTAGTTTAGTTATAGTTTAGTTTATAGTTTAGTTTAGGTTATAATTTAATTTATAGTTTAGTTTAGTTTAGTTTAGTTTAATTTATTTTAGCTTTCTTTAGTTTCCTTTAGATTACTTTAGTTTAGGATATGTTAGGTTAGGTTAGTTTAGTTTAGTTTAGTTTAATTAAGATTAATTATAGTTTAATTTAGTTTAGTTTAGGTTAGGTAAGGTTAGTTTAGTTTAGTATAGTTTAGTTTAAAATATAGTATCTTTAGTTTATAGTTTAGTTCATAGTTTTGTTTAGTTTAGTTTAGTTTAGTTTAGTTTAGGTTAGGTTGGAATAGTTTAGTTTAGTTTAGTTTTGTTTAGGTTAGAATAGGTTAGGTTAGTGTAGTTTAATTTAGTTTAGTTTAGTTGAATTTAATTTAGTTTTGTTTAGTTTAGTTTAGGTTAGGTTAGTTTAGTTTAGTATAGGTTAGGTTAACTTAGGTTAGCTAAGTTTAGTTTATAGTTTAGTTTAGTTTAGTTTAGTTTACTTTATAGTGTGGTTTATACTTTAGTTTATATTTTAGTTTATAGTTTAGTTTAGTTTTGGTTAGTTTAGGTTATTTTAGGTTAGGTTAGAGTAGTATAGTTTAGTTTAGTTTAGTTGAATTTAATTTAGTTTAGTTTAGTTGAGGTTAGGTTAGGTTAGGTTAAATAAGTTTAGTTTAGTTTAGGTTAGGTTAATTTCGGTTAGGTTAGTTTAGTTTAGTTTAATTTAGTTTAGTTTAGTTTAGTTTACAGTTTAGTTTATCGTTTGGTTTGTAGTTTAGTTTATAGTTTAGTTTAGTTTAGTGCAGTTTATTTTGGTTAGTTTAGTATAGTTTCGTTTACGTTAGGTTATGTTAAATTAGGTTAGGTTCGGTTAGCTTACTTTAGTTTAGTTTAGTTTAGGTTAAGTTATGTTAGGTTCGTTTAGTTTAACTTAGTTTAGATTAGGTTAGGTTAGGTTAGGTCAGGTTAGGGTAGTTTAGTTTAGTTTAGTTCAATTTAGTTTTGTTTAGTTCAGTTTAGGTTACGTTAGGTTACTTTAGTTTAGTTTAGGTTAGGTTAGGTTAGGTTTGTTTAGTTTAGTTAAGTTTATTTTAGTTTAGTTTAGTATATAGTTCAGTTTAATTTAGTTTTGTTTAATTTAGTTTAGTTTATAGTTTAGTTCAGTTTAGGTTAGTTTAGTTGAGTTTAGTTTAGTTTAGTTTAGTTTAGTTTAGATTAGGTTAGTTTAGTTTAGTTGAGTTTAGTTTAGTTTTGATTAGGTTAAGTAAGGTTAGGTTGGGTTAGGTTAGGTTAGTTTAGTTTAGTCTAGTTTATGTTAGGTGAGGTTAGTTTAGTTTAGTTTAGTTTTCTTTAATTTAGGTTAATTTAGTTTAGTTTAGTTTACTTTAGTTTAATTTAGGTTAATTTGGTTTAGTTTAGTTTAGTTTAGGTTAAGTTAGTTTAGGTTACGTTAGGTTAGGTTAGGTTAAATTAGTTCAGTTTAGTATAGTTTAGTTTAATTTAAATTATAGTATCTTTAGTTTATAGTTATTTCATAGCTTTGTTTAATTTAGTTTAGTTTAGTTTAAATTATAGTATCTTTAGTTTATAGTTATTTCATAGCTTTGTTTAATTTAGTTTAGTTTAGTTTAGTTAGGTTAGAGTAGTTTAGTTTAGTTTAGTTTAGTTTAGGTTAGATTAGGTTAGGTTAGTGTTATTTAGTTTAGATTAGTTTAGTTGAATTTAGTTTAGTTTAGTTTAGTTTAGGGTAGGTTAGGTTGGTTTAGTTTAGTATAGGTTAGGTTCAGTTAGGTTAGGTTAGTTTAGTTTAGTTTAGTTTATAGTTTAGTTTAGTTTAGTTTATAGTTTAGTTTATAGTTTAGTTTATAGTTTAGTTTAGTTTAGTTTAGTGTAGTTTAGTTTGGTTTAGTTTATTTTAGTTTAGTTTAGTTTAGTTTCCTTTAGCTAAGGTTATGTTACATTAGGTTAGCTTAGGTTAGCTTAGTTTACTCTAGTTTAGTTTAGGTTAAGTTAGGTTAGAATAGGTTAGTTAAGTTTAGTTTAGTTTAGTTTAGTTAGGTTTAGTATAGTTTATAGTTTATTTAGTTTAGTTTAGTTTAATTTAGTTTAGCATTCTTTTTTCGGTTAGAGTACTTTAGTTTAGGGTATGTTATGTTAGGTTAGCTTGGTTAGTTTAGTTAAGTTTAGGTTAGGTTAGGTTACATTAGGTTAGGTTAGGTTAGGTTCGGTTAAGTTAGGTTAGTTTAGAATTGTTTAGTTTAGTTAAGTTTAGTTTTTAGTTTAATTTATAGTTTAGTTTGTAGATTTATTTTAGTTTAGTTTAGGTTAAGTTATGTTAGGTTCGTTTAGTTTAATTTAGTTTAGATTAGGTTAGATTAGGTTAGGTTAGTATAGGTTAGGTTAGGGTAGTTTAGTTTAGTTTAGTTGAATTTAGTTTTGTTTAGTTCAGTTTAGGTTAGTTTAGTTTAGGTTAGGTTAGGTTAGTTTAGTTTAGTTAAGTTTAGTTTATAGTTCAGTTTAGTTTAGTTTTGTTTAATTTAGTTTAGTTTATAGTTTAGTTTAGTTTAGGTTAGGTTAGTTTAGTTATTTTAGTTTAGTATAGTTTAGGTTAGGTTAGGTTAGGTAGTTTAGTTTACTTTAGGTTGGGTTATGTTATATTAGGTTAGGTTAGGTTAGTTTGGTTTAGTTTAGTCTAGTTAAGTTTAGTTTAGTTATACTTTAGTATAGTTCAGTTTAGCTTATAGTTTAGTTTTGTTTTGTTTATAGTTTAGTTTCTAGTTTAGTATAGTTTAGTTTAGTTTAATTTAGTTTAACTAAGTTTAGTTTAGTTTAGTTTAGTTTAGTTTATTTCATTTTAGGGTAGTTTATGTTAGGTCAGGTTAGGTTAGTATAGTTTATAGTTTAATTTATAGTTTACTTTGTTTATAGTTTAGTTTATAGTTTAGTTTAGTTTAGTTTATAATAGTTTAGTTTAGTTTAGGTTAAGTTAAGATAGTTTAGTTTAGTTTAGTTTAGGTTAGGTTAGGCTATGTTAAGTTATATTAGGTTAGTTTAGATTGGTTTAGTTTAGTTTATAGTTTAGTTTAGTTTATTATTTAATTTAGTTTAGTTTAGTTTATAGTTTCGTTTATAGTTTAGTTTGGTTTAGTTTAGTTTAATTTAGTTTACCTTAGATTAGCTTAGTTAGTTTTAGGTTAGGTTAGGTTAGGTGAGGTTAGTTTAGTTTAGCTCAATTTAGTTTTTTTTAGTTTATAGTTTAGTTTAGTTTAGTTTATAGTTCAATTTATATTTTAGTTTAT
This sequence comes from Metallyticus violacea, assembly GCA_030762175.1. Classification (NCBI taxonomy): domain Eukaryota; kingdom Metazoa; phylum Arthropoda; class Insecta; order Mantodea; family Metallyticidae; genus Metallyticus; species Metallyticus violacea. The sequence continues at coordinate 95,571,318 of CM060835.1, read as the reverse complement.
TTCAGTTTATCGTTTAGTTTAGTTTAGTATAGTTTAGTTTAGTTTAGGTTAGAGTAGGTTAGTTTAGATTAGTTTAGTTTAGCGCAGTTAAGGTTAGTTTAAGTTAGGTTATTTTGTTTAGTTTAGTTTAGTTTAGTTTAGTTTATAGTTTAGTTTAGTTTATAGTTTAGTTTATAGTTTAGTTTAGATTAGTGTAGTTTAGTTTGGTTTAGTTTATTTTAGTTTAATTTAGTTTAGTTTCGTTTAGCTTAGGTTATGTTATATTAGGTTAGCATAGGTTAGCTTAGCTTACCCTAGTTTAGTTTAGGTTAGGTAAGGTTAAAATAGGTTAGTTAAATTTAGTTTAGTTTAGTTTAGTTAGGTTTAGTTTAGTTTATAGTTTTGTTTAGTTTAGTTATAATTTAGTTTATAGTTTAGTTTAGATTATAATTTAATTTATAGTTAAGTTTAGTTTAGTTTAGTTTAATTTAATTTAGCTTTCTTTAGTTTCCTTTAGATTACTCTAGTTTAGGATATGTTAGGTTAGGTTAGTTTAGTTTAGTTTATTTTAATTAAGGTTAATTTAGTTTAATTTAGTTTAGTTTAGGTTAGGTTAGGTAAGGTTAGTTTAGTTTAGTATAGCTTAGTTTAGTTTAAAATATAGTATCTTTAGTTTATAGTTTAGTTCATATTTTTGTTTAGTTTAGTTTAGTTTAGGTTAGGTTAGAGTAGTTTAGTTTAGTTTAGTTTAGTTTAGGTTAGAATAGGTTAGGTTAGTGTAGTTTAATTTAGTTTAGTTTAGTTGAATTTAATTTAGTTTTGTAAAGTTTAGTTTATGTTAGGTTAGGTTAGTTTAGTTTAGTATAGGTTAGGATAATTTAGGTTAGCTTAGTTTAGTTTATAGTTTAGTTTAGTTAGTTTAGTTTATAGTGTGGTTTATACTTTAGTTTAAATTTTTGTTTATAGTTTAGTTTAGTTTAGTGTAGTTTAGTTTGGCTTAGTTTGGTTTAGTTTAGCTTAAATTAGTTTCGTTTAGGTTAGGTTAAGTTAGAATATGTTAGGTTAGGTAAGCTTAGTTTAGTTTAGTTTAGGTTAGGTTAGGTTAGGTTAAGTTGGTTAAGTTCAGTTTAGGTAAGTTTAGTTAAGTTTAGTTTAGTTTATAGTTTAGTTCAGTTTAGTTTATAGCTTAGTTTATAGTTTAGTTTAGTTTATATTTTAATTTATAGTTAAGTTTAGTTTAGTTTAATTTAGTTTAGTTTAGTTTATTTTAGGGTAGCTTATGTTAGGTTAGGTTTGTTTATAGTTTAATTTATAGTTTAGTTTAGTTTATAGTTTAGTTTATAGTTTAGTTCAGTTTATAATAGTTTAGTTTAGGTTAGGTTAGGTTAGGATAGTTTAGTTTAATTTAGTTTAGGTTGGGTTTGGCTAGGTTAGGTTAGGATAGGTTAGTTTAGATTAGTTTAGTTTAGTTTAGTTTATAGTTTAGTTTACTTTAGTTTATTATTTAATTTAGTGTAGATTAGTTTATAGTTTCGTTTATAGTTTAGTTTGGTTTAGTTTAGTTTATTTTAGTTTAGCTTAGATTAGTTTAGTTTATCTTAGGTTAGGATAGGTTAGGTGAGATTAGTTTAGTTTAGTAGAGTTTAATTAAGTTTAGTTTAGTTTATAGTTTAGTTTAGTTTAGTTTATAGTTCAATTTATAGATTAGTTTAGTTTATAGTTTATGTTATCGTTTAGTTTAGTTTAGATTAGTTTAGTTTAGGTCAGTTTAGGTTAGGTTAAGTTAGGTTAGGTTAGTTTAGATTAGTTTAGTGTAATTTAGTTTAATTTATATTTTAGTTTAGTTTAGTTTAGTTTACTTTAGGTTAGGTTACGTTAGGTTAGGTTAATTTAGTTTAGTTTAGGTTAGGTTAGGTTAGATAAGGTTAATTTACTTTAGTAAAGTTTAGTTTAGTTTATTTTAGTTTACTTTATAGTTTAGTTTAGTTTATAGTTTAGTTTACAATTTTGTTTCGTTTAGTTTAGTTTAGTTTAGTTTAGTTTGGGTTAGGTTGGATTAGGTTAGGTTAGGTTAGTTTAGTTTAGTTTATAGTTTAGTTAATTTAGTTTACAGTTTAGTGTAGCCTTAAGTTTATAGTGTAGTTTATAGTTTAGTGTAATTTAGTGTAGTTTAGTTTGGTTTAGTTTAGTATAGTTTTATTTACTTTACGTTAGGTGAGATTATGTTAGGTTAGGTTAGGTTAGTTTAGTTAACTTTGGTTTAGTTTACTTTAGTTTAGTTTAGTTTATAGTTTAGTTTAGTTTAGTTTATAGTTTAATTTATAATTTAGTTTACTTTAGTTTAATTTAGTTTAGAGTAGGTTAGGTTAGGTTAGGTTAGTTTAGTTTAGTTTAGGTTGGGTTAAGTTAGGTTAGGTTAGGTTAATTTAGTTTAGTTGAGTTTAATTTAGTTTAGTTTAGTTTATAGTTTAATTTATAGTTTAGTTTACCTTATAGTTTAGTTTAGTTAATTTATATTTCAATTTAGTTTAGTTTAGTTTAGTTTAATTAAGTTTAGTTTAGTTCATAGTTTTGTTTATAGTTTAGTTTAGTTTAGTTTAGTTTAGGTTATGTTAGGTTAGTTTAGTTTAGTTTAGTTTAGGTTAGGTTAGGCTAGGTTTGGTAAGGTTAATTTAGTTTAGTTTAGTTTAGTTAAGTTTAGTTTATAGTTTAGTTTGTAGTTTAGTTTAGTTTAGTTTAGTTTAGGTTAAGTAATGTTAGGTTCGTTTAGTTTAATTTAGTTTTGATTAGGGTAGTTAAGTTTAGTTTAGTTGAATTTAGTTTATAGTTTAATTTATAGTTTAGTTTAGTTTACTTTATAGTTTAGTTTCGTTAATTAATAGTTTAATTTAGTTTATTTTAGTCTAGTTTAATTTAGTTTACTTTAGTTTATAGTTTTTTTTATAGTTTAGTTTAGTTTAGTTTAGGTTAATTTATGTTAGGTTAGTTTAGTTTAGTTTAGTTTAGGTTAGGTTAGGTTAGGTTAGTGTAGTTTAGTTTAGTTTAGCTGAATTTTGTTTAGTTTAGTTTAGTTTAGGTTACGTTAGGTTAGTTTAGTTTAGTTTTGTTTAGTGTATGTTAGGTTAGGTTAGGTTAGTTTAATTTAGTTTAGTTTATTTTAGTTTATAGTTTAGTTTATAGTTTAGTTTTGTTAAGTTTATAGTTTAATTTATAATTTAGTTTAGTTTAGTTTAGTTTAATTTAGTTTTTAGTAGGTTAGGTTAGGTTAGGTTAGTTAAGTTTAGATTAGGTTAGGTTAGGTTAGGTTAGGTTATTTTGTTTAGTTGAGTTTAATTTAGTATAGTTTAGTTTAGTTTATAGTTTAATTTATAGTTTAGTTTAGTTAATTTATAGTTTAATTTAGTTTAGTTTAGTTTAATTTAGTGTAGTTTAGTTTGGTTTAGTGTAGTATAGTTTTGTTTACTTTAGGTTAGGTGAGATTATGTTAGGTTAAGTTAGCTTACTTTAGTTTAGTTTAGTTTAGGTTAGGTTAGGTTAGGTTAGTTTAGTTAACTTTGGTTTAGTTTAGTTTAGTTTAGTTTATAGTTTAGTTTATAGTTATGTTTAGTTTAGCTTATAGTTTAATTTATAATTTAGTTTAGTTTAGTTTAGTTTAGTTTAATTTAGTTTAGAGTAGGTTAGGATAGGTTAGGCTAGTTTAGTTTAGTTTAGATTAGGTTAGGTTAGGTTAGGTTAATTTAGTTTAATTAAGTTTATAGTTTTGTTTATTGTTTAGTTTAGTTTAGTTTAGTTTAGTTTAGTTTAGTTTAGGTTAAGTTATGTTAGGTTCGTTTTGTTTAATTTAGTTTAGATTAGGTTACGTTAGATTAGGTTAGGGTAGTTAAGTTTAGTTTAGTTGAATTTAGTTTATAATTTAATTTATAGTTTAGTTTAGTTTACTTTATAGTTTAGTTTAGTTAATTTATAGTTTAATTTAGTTTAGTTTAGTCTAGTTTAATTTAGTTTACTTTAGTTTATAGTTTTGTTTATAGTTTAGTTTAGTTTAGTTTAGGTTAATTTATGTTAGGGTAGTTTAGTTTAGTTTAACTTAGGTTAGGTTAGGTTAGGTTAGTGTAGTTTAGTTTAGTTTAGCTGAATTTTGTTTAGTTTAATTTAGTTTAGGTTACGTTAGGTTAGTTTAGTTTAGTTTAGTTTAGTGTATGTTAGGTTAGGTTAGGTTATTTTAATTTAGTTTAGTTTAGTTTAGTTTAATTTAGTTTAGCTTTCTTTAGTTTCCTTTAGATTACTCTAGTTTAGGATATGTTAGGTTAGGTTAGTTTAGTTTAGTTTAATTAAGGTTAATTTAGTTTAATTTAGTTTAGTTTAGGTTAGGTTACGTTAGGTTAGTTTAGTTTAGTATAGTTTAGTTTAGTTTAAAATATAGTATCTTTAGTTTATAGTTTAGTTCATATTTTTGTTTAGTTTAGTTTAGTTTAGGTTAGGTTAGAGTAGTTTAATTTAGTTTAGTTTAGTTGAATTTAATTTAGTTTTGTTAAGTTTAGTTTATGTTAGGTTAGGTTAGTTTAGTTTAGTATAGGTTAGGATAAGTTAGGTTAGCTTAGTTTAGTTTATAGTTTAGTTTAGTTAGTTTAGTTAATAGTGTGGTTTATACCTTATTTTATATTTTAGTATATAGTTAATTTAGTTTTGTGTAGTTTAGTTTGGTTAAGTTTGGTTTAGTTTAGTTTAAATTAGTTTCGTTTAGGTTGGGTTAAGTTAGAATAGGTTAGGTTAGGTAAGCTTAGTTTAGTTTAGTTTAGTTTAGGTTAGGTTAGGTTAGGTTAAGTTGGTTAAGTTAAGTTTAATTTAGTTTAGATAAGTTTAGTTTAGTTTATAGTTTAGTTCAGCTTAGTTTATAGCTTAGTTTATAGTTTAGTTTAGTTTATAGTTTAATTTATAGTTAAGTTTAGTTTAGTTTAGTTTAATTATTTTAGTTTAGTTTATTTTACGGTAGCTTATGTTAGGTTAGGTTAGTTTATAGTTTATTTTATAGTTTAGTTTAGTTTATAGTTTAGTTTATAGTTTAGTTCAGTTTATAATAGTTTAGTTTAGGTTAGGTTAGGTTAGGATAGTTTAGTTTAATTTAGTTTAGGTTAGGTTTGGCTAGGTTAGGTTAGGATAGGTTAGTTTAGATTAGTTTAGTTTAGTTTAGTTTATAGTTTAGTTTACTTTAGTTTATTATTTAATTTAGTGTAGATTAGTTTATAGTTTCGTTTATAGTTTAGTTTGGTTTAGTTTAGTTTATTTTAGTTTAGCTTAGATTAGTTTAGTTTATCTTAGGTTAGGTTAGGTTAGGTGAGATTAGTTTAGTTTAGTAGATTTTAATTTAGTTTAGTTTAGTTTATAGTTTAGTTTAGTTTAGTTTATAGTTCAATTTATAGATTAGTTTAGTTTATAGTTTATGTTATCGTTTAGTTTAGTTTAGATTAGTTTAGTTTAGGTCAGTTTAGGTTAGGTTAAGTTAGGTTAGGTTAGTTTAGATTAGTTTAGTTTAATTTAGTTTAATTTATATTTTAGTTTATTTTAGTTTATAGTTTAATTTAGTTTAGTTTAGTTTAGTTTAGGTTAGGTTACGTTAGGTTAGGTTAATTTAGTTTAGTTTAGGTTAGGTTAGGTTAGGTAAGGTTAATTTACTTTAGTAAAGTTTAGTTTAGTTTATTTTAGTTTAGTTTATAGTTTAGTTTACAATTTTGTTTCCTTTAGTTTAGTTTAGTTTAGTTTGGGTTAGGTTGGAATAGGATAGGTTAGGTTAGTTTAGTTTAGTTTATAGTTTAGTTAATTTAGTTTACAGTTTAGTGTATCCTTTAGTTTATAGTGTAGTTTATAGTTTAGTTTAATTTAGTGTAGTTTAGTTTGGTTTAGTTTAGTATAGTTTTGTTTACTTTAGGTTAGGTGAGATTATGTTAGGTTAGGTTAGGTTAGTTTAGTTAACTTTGGTTTAGTTTACTTTAGTTTAGTTTAGTTTATAGTTTAGTTTAGTTTAGTTTATAGTTTAATTTATAATTTAGTTTTCTTTAGTTTAATTTAGTTTAGAGTAGATTAGGTTAGGTTAGGTTAGGTTAGTTTAGTTTAGTTTAGGTTACGTTAAGTTAGGTTAGGTTAGTTTAATTTAGTTCAGTTGAGTTTAATTTAGTTTAGTTTAGTTTATAGTTTAATTTATAGTTTAGTTTACCTTATAGTTTAGTTTAGTTAATTTATAGTTTAATTTAGTTTAGTTTAGTTTAATTTAGTTTAGTTTAGATCATAGTTTTGTTTATAGTTTAGTTTAGTTTAGTTTAGGTTAGGTTAGGTTAGGTAAGATTAATTTAGTTTAGTTTAGTTTATTTAAGTTTAGTTTATAGTTTAGTTTGTAGTTTAGTTTAGTTTAGTTTAGTTTGGTTTAGTTTAGTTTAGGTTAAGTAATGTTAGGTTCGTTAAGTTTAATTTAGTTTAGATTAGGTTACGTTAGATTAGGTTAGGGTAGTTAAGTTTAGTTTAGTTGAATTTAGTTTATAGTTTAATTTATAGTTTAGTTTACTTTATAGTTTAGTTTAGTTAATTTATATTTTAATTTAGTTTAGTTTAGTCTAGTTTAATTTAGTTTACTTTAGTTTATAGTTTTGTTTATAGTTTAGTTTAGTTTAGTTTAGCTTAATTTATGTTAGGTTAGTTTAGTTTAGTTTAGTTTAGGTTAGGTTAGGTTAGTGTAGTTTAGTTTAGTTTAGCTGAATTTTGTTTAGTTTAGTTTAGTTTAGTTTAGTTTAGTGTATGTTAAGTTAGGTTAGGTTAGTTTAATTTAGTTTAGTTTATTTTAGTTTATAGTTTAGTTTAGTTGAGTTTATTATTTATTTTATAATTTAGTATACTTTAGTTTATAGATTAGTTTATAGTTTAGGTAATATTTTAGTTTATTTTATTTTACTTTAGGTTAGGTTAGGGAAGGTTAAGTTAGGTTAGGTTAGGTTAGTTTAGTTTAGTTTATGTAAGGTTAGGTTAGGTTAGTTTGGTATAGTTTAGTTTAGTTTTGTTTATATTTAGTTTAGTTTAGTTTTTTGTACAGTTTATAGTTTAGTTTAGTTTAGTTTAGGTTAGGTTGGGTTAGTTTAGTTTAGTTTAGGTTAGGTTAAGTTAGGTTAATTTAGTTTAGTATAGTTTAGTTTAGTTTAGTTTATAGTTTAGTTCATTTTATTTTATAGTTTAGTTTATAGTTTTGTTTAGTTTAGTTTAATTTAGTTTAGTTAATTTAGGTTAGGTTAGGTTAGGTTAGAGTAGTTTAGTTTAGGTTAGGTTATGATAGGTTAGTGCAGTTTAATTTAATTTAGTTTAGTTTAGTTGAATTAAAATTAGTTTAGTTAGGTCAGTTTAGGTAAGTTAGGTTAGTTTAGTTTAGTATAGGTTATGTTACGTTAGGTAAGTTTAATTCAGTTTAGTTTAGTTTAGTTTATAGTTTAATTTAGAGTTTTGCTTATAGTTATTTAGTTTTGTTTAGTTTAGTTTAGTTTAGGTTAAATTATGTTAGGATAGTTTAGTTTAGTTTAGTTTAGGTTAGGTTAGGTTGGGTTAGGTTAGTGTAGTTTCATTTAGTTTAGTTTATTTTAGTTTAGTTTAGTATGTAGTTCATTTCAGTTTTGTTTTGTTTAATTTACTTTAGTTTATAGTTTAGTTGAGTTTAGGTTAGTTTAGTTGAGTTTAGTTTAGTTTAGGTTAGGTTAGGTTAGGTTAGTTTAGTTTAGTTTTGGATAGGTTATGATAGATTAGGTTAGGTTAGGTTAGTTTGGTTTAGTTTAGTCTAGTTAAGTTTAGTTTAGTTTATACTTTAGTTTAGTTTAGTTTATTTTATAGTTTAGTTAAGTTTTGTGTATAGTTTTGTTTGCAGTTTAGTATAGTTTAGTTTAGTTTAATTTAGTTTAGCTAAGTTTAGTATAGTTTAGGTTAGTTTAGTTTATAGTTTAATTTATAATTTAGTTTAGCTTAGTTTATTTTAATTTAGTTTAGAGTATGTTAGGTTAGGTTAGGTTAGTTTAGTTTAGTTTAGTTTCGTTTAGTTTATAGTTTTGTTTATAGTTTAGCTTAGATTAGTTTAGATTAGTTTAGTTTAGGTTAAGTTATGTTAGGTTAGTTTAGTTTAGTTTAGTTCAGGTTCGGTTAGGTTAGGTTAGGTAAGTTTAATTTAGTTCAGTTTAGTTTAGTTAAGTTTAGTTTATAGTTTAGTATGTAGTTTAGTTTAGTTTAGTTTAGTTTAGTTTAGGTTAAGTTTTGTTAGGTTTGTTTAGTTTAATTTAGTTTAGATTAGGTTAGGTTAGGTTAGGTTAGGGTATTTAAGTTTAGTTTAGTTGAATTTAGTTTAGTTTAGTTCAGTTTAGTTTAGTTTATTTTATAGTTTAGTTTTGATTTGTTGATAGTTTTGTTTGCAGTTTAGTATAGTTTAGTTTAGTTTAATTTAGATTACGTTAAGTAAGGTTAGGTTAGGTTAGTTTAGTTTAGTTTAGTTTATGTGAGGTTAGGTTAGCTTAGTTTAGTTTTGTTTATAATTTAGTTTAATATATTTTAAAATTTAGTTTATAGTTTAGTTTAGTTTAGTTTAGTTTAGGTTAGGTTAGGTTAGTTTAGTGTAGTATAATTTAGTTTAGTTTAAAATATAGTATCTTTAATTTATAGTTTAGTTCATAGTTTTGTTTAGTTTAGTTTAGTTTAGTTTAGGTTAGGTTAGAGTAGTTTAGTTTAGTTTAGTTGAGGTTAGAATAGGTTAGGTTAGTGTAGTTTAGTTTAGTTGAATTTAATTTAGTTTTATTTAGTTTAGTTTAGGTTAGGTTAGGTTAGTTTAGTTTAGTATAGTTTAGGTTAAGTTAGGTAAGGGTAGTTTAGTTTATAGTTTAGTTTAGTTTAGTTTAGTTTATAGTGTAGTTTATACTTTAGATTATATTTTAGTTTATAGTTTAGTTTAGTTTAGTGTAGTTAAGTTTCGATTAGTTTTGTTTAGTTTAGTTTAAATTATTTTGGTTAGGTTAGGTTATGTTACATTAGGTTAGGTTAGGTAAGCTTAGTTAAGTTTAGTTTAGTTTAGGTTAGGTTATGTTAAGTTAGGTTAGGTTAGTTAAGTTCAGTTTAATTTAGTTTAGTTAAGTTTAGTTTATAGCTTAGTTTGTAGTTTAGTTTAGTTTATAGTTTAATTTATAGTTAAGTTTAGTTTAGTTTAGTTTATTTTAGGGTATCTTATGTTAGGTTAGGTTAGGTTAGTTTAGTTTATAGTTTAATTTATAGTTTAGTTTAGTTTATGATAGTTTAGTTTAGGTTAGGTTAGGTTAGGTTAGTTTAGTTTAGTTTAGTTTAGGTTAGGTTTCGCTAGGTTAAGTTAGGTTATTTTAGTTTACATTAGTTTATATTAATTTAGTTTATAGTTGAGTTTACTTTAGTTTATTATTTAATTTAGTTTGTTTTAGTTTACAGTTTCGTTGATAGTTTAGTTTGGTTTAGTTTAGTTTAATTTAGTTTACCTTAGATTAATTTAGTTAGTTTTAAGTTAGGTTAGGTTAGGTGAGGTTAGTTTAGTTTAGTTTAGTTTAATTTAGTTTAGTTTAGTTTATAGTTTAGTTTAGTTTAGTTTATAGTTCAATTTATAGTTTAGTTTAGTTTAATTTATCGTTTAGTTTAGTTTAGTATAGTTTAGTTTAGTTTAGGTTAGAGTAGGTTAGTTTAGATTAGTTTAGTTTAGGGCAGTTTAGGTTAGGTTAAGTTAGATTATTTTGTTTAGTTTAGTTTAGTTTAGTTTAGTTTATAGTTTAGTTTATAATTTAGTTTATAGTTTAGTTTAGATTAGTGTAGTTTAGTTTGGTTTGGTTTATTTTAGTTTAGTTTAGTTTAGTTTAGTTTCGTTTAGCTTAGGTTATGTTATATTAGGTGAGCTTAGGTTAGCTTAGTTTACCCTAGTTTAGTTTAGGTTAGGTAAGATTGGAGTAGGTTAGTTAAATTTAGTTTAGTTTAGTTTAGTTAGGTTTAGTTTAGTTTATAGTTTAGTTTAGTTTAGTTATAGTTTAGTTTATAGTTTAGTTTAGGTTATAATTTAATTTATAGTTTAGTTTAGTTTAGTTTAGTTTAATTTATTTTAGCTTTCTTTAGTTTCCTTTAGATTACTTTAGTTTAGGATGTGTTACGTTAGGTTAGTTTAGTTTAGTGTAGTTTAATTAAGATTAATTATAGTTTAATTTAGTTTAGTTTAGGTTAGGTAAGGTTAGTTTAGTTTAGTATAGTTTAGTTTAAAATATAGTATCTTTAGTTTATAGTTTAGTTCATAGTTTTGTTTAGTTTAGTTTAGTTTAGTTTAGTTTAGGTTAGGTTGGAATAGTTTAGTTTAGTTTAGTTTTGTTTAGGTTAGAATAGGTTAGGTTAGTGTAGTTTAATTTAGTTTAGTTTAGTTGAATTTAATTTAGTTTTGTTTAGTTTAGTTTAGGTTAGGTTAGTTTAGTTTAGTATAGGTTAGGTTAACTTAGGTTAGCTAAGTTTAGTTTATAGTTTAGTTTAGTTTAGTTTAGTTTACTTTATAGTGTGGTTTATACTTTCGTTTATATTTTAGTTTATAGTTTAGTTTAGTTTTGGTTAGTTTAGGTTATTTTAGGTTAGGTTAGAGTAGTATAGTTTAGTTTAGTTTAGTTGAATTTAATTTAGTTTAGTTTAGTTTAGGTTAGGTTAGGTTAGGTTAAATAAGTTTAGTTTAGTTTAGGTTAGGTTAATTTCGGTTAGGTAAGTTTAGTTTAGTTTAATTTAGTTTAGTTTAGTTTAGTTTACAGTTTAGTTTATCGTTTGGTTTGTAGTTTAGTTTATAGTTTAGTTTAGTTTAGTGCAGTTTATTTTGGTTAGTTTAGTATAGTTTCGTTTACGTTAGGTTATGTTAAATTAGGTTCGGTTCGGTTAGCTTACTTTAGTTTAGTTTAGTTTAGTTTAGGTTAAGTTATGTTAGGTTGGTTTAGTTTAACTTAGTTTAGATTAGGTTAGGTTAGGTTAGGTCAGGTTAGGGTAGTTTAGTTTAGTTTAGTTCAATTTAGTTTTGTTTAGTTCAGTTTAGGTTACGTTAGGTTACTTTAGTTTAGTTTAGGTTAGGTTAGGTTAGGTTTGTTTAGTTTAGTTAAGTTTATTTTAGTTTAGTTTAGTATATAGTTCAGTTTAATTTAGTTTTGTTTAATTTAGTTTAGTTTATAGTTTAGTTCAGTTTAGGTTAGTTTAGTTGAGTTTAGTTTAGTTTAGTTTAGTTTAGATTAGGTTAGTTTAGTTTAGTTGAGTTTAGTTTAGTTTTGATTAGGTTAAGTAAGGTTAGGTTAGGTTAGGTTAGGTTAGTTTAGTTTAGTCTAGTTTATGTTAGGTGAGGTTAGTTTAGTTTAGTTTAGTTTTCTTTAATTTAGTTTAATTTAGTTTAGTTTAGTTTACTTTAGTTTAATTTAGGTTAATTTGGTTTAGTTTAGTTTAGTTTAGGTTAAGTTAGTTTAGGTTACGTTAGGTTAGGTTAGGTTAAATTAGTTCAGTTTAGTATAGTTTAGTTTAGTTTAAATTATAGTATCTTTAGTTTATAGTTATTTCATAGCTTTGTTTAATTTAGTTTAGTTTAGTTTAGTTAGGTTAGAGTAGTTTAGTTTAGTTTAGTTTAGTTTAGGTTAGATTAGGTTAGGTTAGTGTTGTTTAGTTTAGATTAGTTTAGTTGAATTTAGTTTAGTTTAGTTTAGTTTAGGGTAGGTTAGGTTGGTTTAGTTTAGTATAGGTTAGGTTCAGTTAGATTAGGTTAGTTTAGTTTAGTTTAGTTTATAGTTTAGTTTAGTTTAGTTTATAGTTTAGTTTATAGTTTAGTTTATAGTTTAGTTTAGTTTAGTTTAGTGTAGTTTAGTTTAGTTTAGTTTATTTTAGTTTAGTTTCCTTTAGCTAAGGTTATGTTACATTAGGTTAGCTTAGGTTAGCTTAGTTTACTCTAGTTTAGTTTAGGTTAGGTTAGGTTAGAATAGGTTAGTTAAGTTTAGTTTAGTTTAGTTTAGTTAGGTTTAGTATAGTTTATAGTTTATTTAGTTTAGTTTAGTTTAATTTAGTTTAGCATTCTTTTTTCGGTTAGAGTACTTTAGATTAGGGTATGTTATGTTAGCCTAGCTTGGTTAGTTTAGTTAAGTTTAGGTTAGCTTAGGTTACATTAGGTTAGGTTAGGTTAGGTTCGGTTAAGTTAGGTTAGTTTAGAATTGTTTAGTTTAGTTAAGTTTAGTTTTTAGTTTAATTTATAGTTTAGTTTGTAGATTTATTTTAGTTTAGTTTAGGTTAAGTTATGTTAGGTTCGTTTAGTTTAATTTAGTTTAGATTAGGTTAGATTAGGTTAGGTTAGGATAGGTTAGGTTAGGGTAGTTTAGTTTAGTTTAGTTGAATTTAGTTTTGTTTAGTTCAGTTTAGGTTAGTTTAGTTAAGGTTAGGTTAGGTTAGTTTAGTTTAGTTAAGTTTAGTTTATAGTTCAGTTTAGTTTAGTTTTGTTTAATTTAGTTTAGTTTATAGTTTAGTTTAGTTTAGGTTAGGTTAGTTTAGTTAGTTTAGTTTAGTATAGTTTAGGTTAGGTTAGGTAGTTTAGTTTACTTTAGGTTGGGTTATGTTATATTAGGTTAGGTTAGGTTAGTTTGGTTTAGTTTAGTCTAGTTAAGTTTAGTTTAGTTATACTTTAGTATAGTTCAGTTTAGCTTATAGTTTAGTTTAGTTTTGTTTATAGTTTAGTTTCTAGTTTAGTATAGTTTAGTTTAGTTTAATTTAGTTTAACTAAGTTTAGTTTAGTTTAGTTTAGTTTAGTTTATTTCATTTTAGGGTAGCTTATGTTAGGTCAGGTTAGGTTAGTATAGTTTATAGTTTAATTTATAGTTTATTTTGTTTATAGTTTAGTTTATAGTTTAGTTTATAATAGTTTAGTTTAGTTTAGGTTAAGTTAAGATAGTTTAGTTTAGTTTAGTTTAGGTTAGGTTAGGCTATGTTAAGTTATATTAGGTTAGTTTAGATTGGTTTAGTTTAGTTTAGTTTATAGTTTAGTTTAGTTTATTATTTAATTTAGTTTAGTTTAGTTTATAGTTTCGTTTATAGTTTAGTTTGGTTTAGTTTAGTTTAATTTAGTTTACCTTAGATTAGCTTAGTTAGTTTTAGGTTAGGTTAGGTGAGGTTAGTTTAGTTTAGCTCAATTTAGTTTTTTTTAGTTTATAGTTTAGTTTAGTTTAGTTTATAGTTCAATTTATATTTTAGTTTATTTCAGTTTATCGTTTAGTTTAGTTTAGTATAGTTTAGTTTAGTTTAGGTTAGAGTAGGTTAGTTTAGATTAGTTTAGTTTAGCGCAGTTAAGGTTAGTTTAAGTTAGGTTATTTTGTTTAGTTTAGTTTAGTTTAGTTTAGTTTATAGTTTAGTTTATAGTTTAGTTTAGATTAGTGTAGTTTAGTTTGGTTTAGTTTATTTTAGTTTAATTTAGTTTAGTTTCGTTTAGCTTAGGTTATGTTATATTAGGTTAGCATAGGTTAGCTTAGCTTACCCTAGTTTAGTTTAGGTTAGGTAAGGTTAAAATAGGTTAGTTAAAATTAGTTTAGTTTAGTTTAGTTAGGTTTAGTTTAGTTTATAGTTTTGTTTAGTTTAGTTATAATTTAGTTTATAGTTTAGTTTAGATTATAATTTAATTTATAGTTAAGTTTAGTTTAGTTTAGTTTAATTTAGTTTAGCTTTCTTTAGTTTCCTTTAGATTACTCTAGTTTAGGATATGTTAGGTTAGGTTAGTTTAGTTTAGTTTATTTTAATTAAGGTTAATTTAGTTTAATTTAGTTTAGTTTAGGTTAGGTTAGGTAAGGTTAGTTTAGTTTAGTATAGCTTAGTTTAGTTTAAAATATAGTATCTTTAGTTTATAGTTTAGTTCATATTTTTGTTTAGTTTAGTTTAGTTTAGGTTAGGTTAGAGTAGTTTAGTTTAGTTTAGTTTAGTTTAGGTTAGAATAGGTTAGGTTAGTGTAGTTTAATTTAGTTTAGTTTAGTTGAATTTAATTTAGTTTTGTAAAGTTTAGTTTATGTTAGGTTAGGTTAGTTTAGTTTAGTATAGGTTAGGATAATTTAGGTTAGCTTAGTTTAGTTTATAGTTTAGTTTAGTTAGTTTAGTTTATAGTGTGGTTTATACTTTAGTTTAAATTTTAGTTTATAGTTTAGTTTAGTTTAGTGTAGTTTAGTTTGGCTTAGTTTGGTTTAGTTTAGCTTAAATTAGTTTCGTTTAGGTTAGGTTAATTTAGAATATGTTAGGTTAGGTAAGCTTAGTTTAGATTAGTTTAGGTTAGGTTAGGTTAGGTTAAGTTGGTTAAGTTCAGTTTAGGTAAGTTTAGTTAAGTTTATAGTTTAGTTCAGTTTAGTTTATAGCTTAGTTTATAGTTTAGTTTAGTTTATATTTTAATTTATAGTTAAGTTTAGTTTAGTTTAATTTACTTTAGTTTAGTTTATTTTAGGGTAGCTTATGTTAGGTTAGGTTTGTTTATAGTTTAATTTATAGTTTAGTTTAGTTTATAGTTTAGTTTATAGTTTAGTTCAGTTTATAATAGTTTAGTTTAGGTTAGGTTAGGTTAGGATAGTTTAGTTTAATTTAGTTTAGGTTAGGTTTGGCTAGGTTAGGTTAGGATAGGTTAGTTTAGATTAGTTTAGTTTAGTTTAGTTTATAGTTTAGTTTACTTTAGTTTATTATTTAATTTAGTGTAGATTAGTTTATAGTTTCGTTTATAGTTTAGTTTGGTTTAGTTTAGTTTATTTTAGTTTAGCTTAGATTAGTTTAGTTTATCTTAGGTTAGGATAGGTTAGGTGAGATTAGTTTACTTTAGTAGAGTTTAATTAAGTTTAGTTTAGTTTATAGTTCAATTTATAGATTAGTTTAGTTTATAGTTTATGTAATCGTTTAGTTTAGTTTAGATTAGTTTAGTTTAGGTCAGTTTAGGTTAGGTTAAGTTAGGTTAGGTTAGTTTAGATTAGTTTAGTGTAATTTAGTTTAATTTATATTTTAGTTTATTTTAGTTTATAGTTTAATTTAGTTTAGTTTAGTTTACTTTAGGTTAGGTTACGTTAGGTTAGGTTAATTTAGTTTAGTTTAGGTTATGTTAGGTTAGATAAGGTTAATTTACTTTAGTAAAGTTTAGTTTAGTTTATTTTAGTTTACTTTATAGTTTAGTTTAGTTTATAGTTTAGTTTACAATTTTGTTTCGTTTAGTTTAGTTTAGTTTAGTTTAGTTTGGGTTAGGTTGGATTAGGTTAGGTTAGGTTAGTTTAGTTTAGTTTATAGTTTAGTTAATTTAGTTTACAGTTTAGTGTAGCCTTAAGTTTATAGTGTAGTTTATAGTTTAGTGTAATTTAGTGTAGTTTAGTTTGGTTTAGTTTAGTATAGTTTTATTTACTTTACGTTAGGTGAGATTATGTTAGGTTAGGTTAGGTTAGTTTAGTTAACTTTGGTTTAGTTTACTTTAGTTTAGTTTAGTTTATAGTTTAGTTTAGTTTAGTTTATAGTTTAATTTATAATTTAGTTTACTTTAGTTTAATTTAGTTTAGAGTAGGTTAGGTTAGGTTAGGTTAGTTTAGTTTAGTTTAGGTTGGGTTAAGTTAGGTTAGGTTAGGTTAATTTAGTTTAGTTGAGTTTAATTTAGTTTAGTTTAGTTTATAGTTTAATTTATAGTTTAGTTTACCTTATAGTTTAGTTTAGTTAATTTATATTTCAATTTAGTTTAGTTTAGTTTAGTTTAATTAAGTTTAGTTTAGTTCATAGTTTTGTTTATAGTTTAGTTTAGTTTAGTTTAGTTTAGGTTATGTTAGGTTAGTTTAGTTTAGTTTAGTTTAGGTTAGGTTAGGCTAGGTTTGGTAAGTTTAATTTAGTTTAGTTTAGTTTAGTTAAGTTTAGTTTATAGTTTAGTTTGTAGTTTAGTTTAGTTTAGTTTAGTTTAGGTTAAGTAATGTTAGGTTCGTTTAGTTTAATTTAGTTTAGATTAGGGTAGTTAAGTTTAGTTTAGTTGAATTTAGTTTATAGTTTAATTTATAGTTTAGTTTAGTTTACTTTATAGTTTAGTTTCGTTAATTTATAGTTTAATTTAGTTTATTTTAGTCTAGTTTAATTTAGTTTACTTTAGTTTATAGTTTTTTTATAGTTTAGTTTAGTTTAGTTTAGGTTAATTTATGTTAGGTTAGTTTAGTTTAGTTTAGTTTAGGTTAGGTTAGGTTAGGTTAGTGTAGTTTAGTTTAGTTTAGCTGAATTTTGTTTAGTTTAGTTTAGTTTAGGTTACGTTAGGTTAGTTTAGTTTAGTTTTGTTTAGTGTATGTTAGGTTAGGTTAGGTTAGTTTAATTTAGTTTAGTTTATTTTAGTTTATAGTTTAGTTTATAGTTTAGTTTTGTTAAGTTTATAGTTTAATTTATAATTTAGTTTAGTTTAGTTTAGTTTAATTTAGTTTTTAGTAGGTTAGGTTAGGTTAGGTTAGTTAAGTTTAGATTAGGTTAGGTTAGGTTAGGTTAGGTTATTTTGTTTAGTTGAGTTTAATTTAGTATAGTTTAGTTTAGTTTATAGTTTAATTTATAGTTTAGTTAAGTTTATTTATAGTTTAGTTTAGTTAATTTATAGTTTAATTTAGTTTAGTTTAGTTTAATTTAGTGTAGTTTAGTTTGGTTTAGTGTAGTATAGTTTTGTTTACTTTAGGTTAGGTGAGATTATGTTAGGTTAAGTTAGCTTACTTTAGTTTAGTTTAGTTTAGGTTAGGTTAGGTTAGGTTAGTTTAGTTAACTTTGGTTTAGTTTAGTTTAGTTTAGTTTAGTTTATAGTTTAGTTTATAGTTATGTTTAGTTTAGCTTATAGTTTAATTTATAATTTAGTTTAGTTTAGTTTAGTTTAGTTTAATTTAGTTTAGAGTAGGTTAGGATAGGTTAGGCTAGTTTAGTTTAGTTTAGATTAGGTTAGGTTAGGTTAGGTTAATTTAGTTTAATTAAGTTTATAGTTTTGTTTATTGTTTAGTTTAGTTTAGTTTAGTTTAGTTTAGTTTAGGTTAAGTTATGTTAGGTTCGTTTTGTTTAATTTAGTTTAGATTAGGTTACGTTAGATTAGGTTAGGGTAGTTAAGTTTAGTTTAGTTGAATTTAGTTTATAGTTTAATTTATAGTTTAGTTTAGTTTACTTTATAGTTTAGTTTAGTTAATTTATAGTTTAATTTAGTTTAGTTTAGTCTAGTTTAATTTAGTTTACTTTAGTTTATAGTTTTGTTTATAGTTTAGTTTAGTTTAGTTTAGGTTAATTTATGTTAGGGTAGTTTAGTTTAGTTTAACTTAGGTTAGGTTAGGTTAGGTTAGTGTAGTTTAGTTTAGTTTAGCTGAATTTTGTTTAGTTTAATTTAGTTTAGGTTACGTTAGGTTAGTTTAGTTTAGTTTAGTTTAGTGTATGTTAGGTTAGGTTAGGTTATTTTAATTTAGTTTAGTTTGTTTTAGTTTATAATTTAGTTTAGTTTATAATTTATTTTATAGTTTAGTATACTTTAGTTTATAGATTAGTTTATAGTTTAGTTAATATTTTAGTTTATTTTAGTTTACGTTAGGTTAGGTTAGGGAAGGTTAGGTTAGGTTAGGTAAGTTTAGTTTAGTTTAGGTTACGTTAGGTTAAGTTAAGTTAGTTTAGTTTAGTATAGTTTAGTTTAGTTTAGTTTATAGTTTAGTTCATTTTATTTTATACTTTAGTTTATAGTTTTGTTTAGTTTAGTTCAGTTTAGTTTAGTTAGTTTAGGTTTAGTTAGGTTAGGTTAGGTTAGAGTAGTTTATTTTAGGTTAGGTTATGATAGGTTAGTGCAGTTTAATTTAATTTAGTTTAGTTTAGTTGAATTTAATTTATTTTAGTTAGGTCAGTTTAGGTAAGTTAGGTTAGTTTAGTTTAGTATAGGTTAGGTATGGTTAGGTAAGTTTAATTCAGTATAGTTTAGTTTAGTTTATAGTTTAGTTTAGTTTCTAATTTATTTTATAGTTTAGTATAATTTAGTTTATAGATTAGTTTATAGTGTACTTAATATTTTAGTTTATTTTAGTTTAGGTTAGGTTAGGTTAGGGAAGGTTAGGTTAGGTTAGGTTGGTTTAGTTTAGTTTAGTTTATGTAAGGTTAGGTTAGGTTAGTTTGGTATAGTTTAGTTTAGTTTAGTTTTGTTTATAGTTTAGTTTAGTTTAGTTTATTGTTCAGTTTATAGTTTAGTTTAGTTTAGTTTAGTTTAGGTTAGGTTGGGTTGGGTTAGTTTTGTTTAGTTTAGGTTAGGTTAGGTTAAGTTAGGTTAGTTTAGTTTAGTATAGTTTAGTTTAGTTTAGTTTAGTTTATAGTTTAGTTTATTTTATTTTATAGTTTAGTTTATACTTTTGTTTAGTTTAGTTTAGTTTAGTTAATTTAGGTTAGGTTAGGTTAGGTTAGAGTAGTTTAGTTGAGGTTAGATTATTATAGGTTAGTGCAGTTTAATTTAATTTAGTTTAGTTTAGTTGAATTTAATTTAGTTTAGTTAGGTCAGTTTAGGTAAGTTAGGTTAGTTTAGTTTAGTATAGGTTAGGTTACGTTAGGTAAGTTTAATTCATGTTAGTTTAGTTTAGTTTATAGTTTAATTTATAGTTTTGTTTATAGTTAATTTAGTTTAGTTTAGTTTAGTTTAGGTTAAATTATGTTAGGGTAGTTTAGTTTAGTTTAGTTTAGGTTAGGTTAGGTTGGGTTAGGTTAGTGTAGTTTCATTTAGTTTAGTTTATTTTAGTTTAGTTTAGTATGTAGTTCAGTTTAGTTTACTTTTGTTTAATTTAGTTTAGTTTATAGTTTAGTTGAGTTTAGGTTAGTTTAGTTGAGTTTAGTTTAGTTTAGTTTAGTTTAGGTTAGGTTGGGTTAGGTTAGTTTAGTTTATGTTTAGGATAGGTTATGTTAGATTAGTTTATAATTTAATTTAGTTTAGTTTAGTTTAGTTTAGAATAGTTTAGGTTATGTTAGGTTAGTTTAGATTAGTTTAGTTTAGGTCAGTTTAGGTTAAGTTAAGTTAGGATAGGTAGGTTTAGTTTTGTTTATAGTTTAGTTTATTTTGGTTTACAGTTTATCGTACAGCTCAGTTTAGTTTAGTTTAGTATAGTATAGTTTACTTTAGTTTAGGTTATGTTAGGTTGGGTTAGTTTAGTTTAGTTAAATTAGGTTAGGTTAGGTTAGGTTAGCTAAGGTTAATTTAGATTAAATTAGTTTAGTTTAGTTTTGTTTATAGTTTACTTTAATTTAGTTTATAGTTTAATTTAGTTTACTTTAGGTTATTTTAATTTGGTTTAGTTTAGTTTACTTTAGGTTAGGTTAGGTTAGTTTAGTTAATATAGATTATGTTAGGTTATGTAAGTTTAAATTCAGTTTAGTTTAGTTTATTTTATAGTTTAATTTATAGTTTTGTTTATAGTTAATTTAGTTTAGTTTAGTTTAGTTTAGGTTAAATTATGTTAATTTACTTTAGTTTAGTTTAGGTTAGATTAGGTAGGGTTAGGTTAGTGTAGTTTAATTTAGTTTAGTTGAATTTAGTTTAGTTTAGTTTAGTTTAGGTTACGTTAGTTTAGTTTAGTTTAGTTTAGTGTAGTTTAGTTTTGTTTAGGTTAGGTTAGGTAAGTTTAGTTTAGATGAGTTTAATTTAGTTTAGTTCAGTTTATTCTTTAGTTTAGTTCAGTTTATTTTATAGTTTAGTTTAGTTTAGTTTATAGTTTAGTTTCCAGTTTAGTATAGTTTAGTTTAATTTATTTTAGGTTAAGTAATGTTCGGTTGGGTTAGGTTAGTTTAGTTTAGTTTAGTTTATGTTATGTTAGGTTAGTTAAATTTAGTTTAGATTTGTTTATAGTTAGGTTTACTTTAGTTTATATTTTAGTTTATATTTTAGTTTAGTTTAGTTTATAGTTTAATTTAGTTTAGTTTAGTTTAGTTTAGTTTAATTTAGGTTAATTTAGTTTAGTTTAGTTTAGTTTAGTTTAAAATATAGTATCTTTAGTTTATAGTTTAGTTCATAGTTTTGTTTAGTTTAGTTTAGTTTAGTTTAGTTTAGGTTAGTATCGAGTAGTTTAGTTTAGTTTAGTTCAGGTTAGAATAGGTTAGGTTAGTGTAGTTTAGTTTAGTTTAGTTGAATTTAATCTAGTTTAGTTTAGTTTAGTTTAGGTTACGTAAGTTTGTGTTAGGTTAGTGCAGTTTAATTTAGTTTAGTTGAATTTAGTTTAGTTTAGTTTAGTTTAGGTTGCGTTAGTTTAGTTTTTTTAGTTTAGTTTAGTTTAAGTCAGGTTATGTTAGGTTAGTTTAGTTCAGTTTAGTTCATTTTAGTTTATAGTTTAGTTTAGTTTAGTTTAGTGTAGTTTAGTTTAGTTTAGTTTATTATTTAGTTTAGTTTAGTTTATTTTATAGTTTAGTGTAGTTTTGTTTATAGTTTAGTTTGCAGTTTAGTATAGTTTAGTTTAGTTTAATTTAATTTAGGTTAAGTAAGGTTAGGTTGGTTAGGTTAGGTTAGTTTAGTTCAGTTTAGTATATGTTATGTTAGGTTAGTTTAATTTAGTTTAGTTTTGTTTATAGTTTAGTTTAGTTTAGTTTATTGTTTAGTTTATAGTTTAGTTTAGTTTAGTTTATAGTTTAATTTAGTTTAGTTTAGTTTAGTTTAGTTTAAATAATATCTTTAGTTTATAGTTTAGTTCATAATTTTGTTTAGTTTAGTTTAGTTTAATTCAGGTTAGTACAGAGTAGTTTAGTTTAGTTTAGTTTAGTTTAGTTCAGGTTAGTATGGAGTAGTTTAGTTTAGTTTAGTTTATAGTTTAATTTATAGCTTACTTTAGTTTATAGTTTAGTTTATAGTTTAGTTCAGTGTAATTTATAATAGTTTACTTTAGTGTAGATTATATTAGGTTATTTTAATTTAGTATAGGTTAGGTTAAGTTAGGTTAGGTTAGGTAAGTTAGGTTTAGTTTAGTTTAGTTTAGTTTAGTTTATAGTTTAGTTTATATTTCGGTTTATAGTTTAGTTTAGTTTAGTGTAGTTTATTTTGGTTTAGTTTTGTTTAGTTTAGTTTAAATTAGTTTCGTTTAGGTTAGGTTATTTTAGATTAGGTTAGGTTAGGTAAGCTTAGTTTAGTTTAGGTTAGGTTAGGTTAGGTTAGGTGAGGTTAGTAAAGTTTAGTTTAGTTTTGTTTAGTTAAGTTTAGTTTAGTTCATAGTTTAGATTAGTTTAATTTATAGCTTAGTTTCTAGTTTAGTTTAGTTTATAGTTTAATTTATAGTTAAGTTTAGTTTAGTTTAGTTTAATTTAGTTTAGTTTAGTTTATTTTAGGATAGTTTATTTTAGGTTAGGTAAGGTTAGTTTAGTTTATAGTTTAATTTATAGTTTAGTTTAGTTTAGTTTATAATAGTTTAGTTTAGGTTAGGTTAGGTTAGGTTAGTTTAGTTTAGTTTAGTTTAGGTTAGGTTTGGTAGGTTAAGTTAGGTTAGGTTAGTTTAGGCAAGTTTAGTTTAGTTTATAGTTTAGTTTACTTTAATTTATTATTTAATTTAGTGTAGTTTAGTTTATAGTTTAGTTTATTTTAGTTTGTAGTTTAATTTAGTTTTGTTTAGTTTAGTTTAGTTTATCTTTTAGTTTATCGTTTAGTTTAGTTTAGATTAGTTTAGTTTAGGTCAGTTTACGTTAGGTTAAGTTAGGTTAGGTTAGTTTAGATTAGTTTAGTTTGGTTTAGTTTAGTTTATAGTTTAGTTTATTTTAGTTTATAGTTAAATTATTTTAATTGAGTTTAGTTTAGTTTGGTTTAGGTTAGGTTAGTTTAGGTTAATTTAGTTTAGTTAAAGGTTAGGTTAGGTAAGTTTAATTTAGTTTTGTTTGGTTGAGCTTAATTTATAGTTTAGTTTATAGTTTTGTTTATAGTTTGGTTTAGTTTATAGTTTAATTTAGTTTAGTTTAGTTTAGTTTAGTTTAATTTAGGTTAGGTTAGTTTAGTTTAGTTTAGTTTATAGTTTAGATTAGTTTATAGTTTACTTTACAGTTTTGTTTAGTTTAGTTTAGTTTAGTTTAGTTTGGGTTAGGTTAGGTTAGGTTAGGTTAGTTTAGTTTAGTTTATAGTTTAGTTTAGTTTAGTTTAAAGTTTAGTTTATCCTTTAGTTTATAGTGTAGTTTATAGTTTAGTTTAATTTAGTGTAGTTTAATTTGGTTTAGTTTAGTATAGTTTAGTTTACTTTACGTTAGGTTAGATTATGTTAGGTTTGGTTAGCTTACTTTAGTTTAGTTTAGGTTAGGTTAGGTTAGTTTAGTTTAGTTAACTTTGGTTTAGTTTAGTTTAGTTTAGTTTATAGTTTAGTATATAGTTTAGTTTAGTTAAGTTTATAGTTTAATTAATAATTTAGTTTAGTTTAGTTTAGTTTAATTTAGTTTAGAGTAGGTTAGGTTAGGTTAGGTTAGTTTAGTTTAGTTTAAGTTAGGTTAGGTTAGGTTACTTTAGTTTAATTGAGTTTAATTTAGTTAGTTTAATTTAGTAAATAGTTTAATTTATAGTTTAGTTTAGTTTTTTATAGTTTAGTTTAGATAATTTATAATTTAATTTAGTTTAGTTTAGTTTAATTTAGTTTAGTTTAGTTTGTAGTTTAGTTTAGTTTAGTTTAGTTTAGTTTAGTTTAGTTTAGTTTATTTTAGTTTAGTTTAGTTTAGTTTAGGTTAAGTTATGTTAGGTTCGTTTAGTTTAATTTAGTTTAGATTACGTTAGATTAGATTACGTTAGGGTAGTTAAGTTTAGTTTAGTTGAATTTAGGTTATAGTTTGATTTATAGTTTAGTTTAGTTATTAATAGTTAGGTTAGTTAATTTATAGTTTAATTTACTTTAGTTTAGTTAAGTTTAATTTAGTTTACTTTAGTTTATTGTTTCATTTATAGTTTAGTTTAGTATAGCTTAGTTTATGTTAATTTATGTTACGTTAGTTTAGTTTAGTTTCGTTTAGTTTAGGTTAGGTTAGGTAAGGTTAGGTTAGGTTAGTGTAGTTTAGTTTAGTTTAGCTGAATTTTATTTAGTTTAGTTTAGGTTACGTTAGGTTAGTTTAGTTTAGTTTAGTGTATGTAAGGTTAGGTTAGGTTAGTTTAGTTTAATTTAGTTTAGTTTATAGTTTAGTTTAGTTTATAATTTATTTTATAATTTAATATACTTTAATTTATAGATTAGTTTATAGTTTAGTTAAAATTTTAGTTTAGTTTAGTTTAGTTTAGGTTAGGTTAGGGAAGGTTAGGTTAAGTTAGGTTAGTTTAGTTTAGTTTAGTTTATGTAACGTTAGGTTAGTTTAGTATAGTTTAGTTTACTTTTGTTTACAGTTTAGTTAAGTTTAGTTTATAGTTCAGTTTATAGTTTAGTTTAGTTTAGGTTAGGTTGGGTTAGTTTAATTTAGTTTAGGTTAGGTTAGGTTAGTTTAGTTTAGTATACATTAATTTAGTTTTGTTTAGTTTATAGTTTAGTTTATTTTATTTTATAGTTTAGTATACTTTAGTTTATAGATTAATTTATAGTTTAGTTAATATTTTAGTTTAGTTTAGTTTAGTTTAGGTTAGGTTAGGGAAGGTTAGGTTAGTTTATTTTAGTTTAGTTTATGTAAGGTTAGGTTAGGTTATTTTGGTATAGTTTAGTTTAGTTTAGTTTTATTTATAGTTTAGTTTAGTTTAGTTTATAGTTCAGTTTATAGTTAAGTTTAGTTTAGTTTAGTTTAGGTTAGGTTGGGCTAGTATAGTTTAGTTTAGTTTAGTTTAGTTTATAGTTTTGTTTATAGTTTTGTTTAGTTTAGTTTAGTTTAGTTTAGTTAGTTTAGGTTAGGTTAGGTTAGGTTAGAGTAGTTTAGTTTAGTTTAGGTTATGATAGGTTAGTGCAGTTTAATTTCATTTAGTTTAGTTTAGTTGAATTTAATTTATTTTAGTTAGGAAAGTTTAGATAAGTTAGGTTAGTTTAGTTTAGTATAGGTTAGGTTAGGTAAGTTTAGTTTATGTTTAGGATAGGTTATGTTAGATTAGTTTATAATTTAATTTAGTTTAGTTTAGTTTAGTTTAGAATAGTTTAGGTTATGTTAGGTTAGTTTAGATTAGTTTAGTTTAGGTCAGTTTAGGTTAAGTTAAGTTAGGATAGGTAGGTTTAGTTTTGTTTATAGTTTAGTTTATTTTGGTTTACAGTTTATCGTACAGCTCAGTTTAGTTTAGTTTAGTATAGTATAGTTTACTTTAGTTTAGGTTATGTTAGGTTGGGTTAGTTTAGTTTAGTTAAATTAGGTTAGGTTAGGTTAGGTTAGCTAAGGTTAATTTAGATTAAATTAGTTTAGTTTAGTTTTGTTTATAGTTTACTTTAATTTAGTTTATAGTTTAATTTAGTTTACTTTAGGTTATTTTAATTTGGTTTAGTTTAGTTTACTTTAGGTTAGGTTAGGTTAGTTTAGTTAATATAGATTATGTTAGGTTATGTAAGTTTAAATTCAGTTTAGTTTAGTTTATTTTATAGTTTAATTTATAGTTTTGTTTATAGTTAATTTAGTTTAGTTTAGTTTAGTTTAGGTTAAATTATGTTAATTTACTTTAGTTTAGTTTAGGTTAGATTAGGTAGGGTTAGGTTAGTGTAGTTTAATTTAGTTTAGTTGAATTTAGTTTAGTTTAGTTTAGTTTAGGTTACGTTAGTTTAGTTTAGTTTAGTTTAGTGTAGTTTAGTTTTGTTTAGGTTAGGTTAGGTAAGTTTAGTTTAGATGAGTTTAATTTAGTTTAGTTCAGTTTATTCTTTAGTTTAGTTCAGTTTATTTTATAGTTTAGTTTAGTTTAGTTTATAGTTTAGTTTCCAGTTTAGTATAGTTTTGTTTAATTTATTTTAGGTTAAGTAATGTTCGGTTGGGTTAGGTTAGTTTAGTTTAGTTTAGTTTATGTTATGTTAGGTTAGTTAAATTTAGTTTAGATTTGTTTATAGTTAGGTTTACTTTAGTTTATATTTTAGTTTATATTTTAGTTTAGTTTAGTTTATAGTTTAATTTAGTTTAGTTTAGTTTAGTTTAATTTAGGTTAATTTAGTTTAGTTTAGTTTAGTTTAGTTTAAAATATAGTATCTTTAGTTTATAGTTTAGTTCATAGTTTTGTTTAGTTTAGTTTAGTTTAGTTTAGTTTAGGTTAGTATCGAGTAGTTTAGTTTAGTTTAGTTCAGGTTAGAATAGGTTAGGTTAGTGTAGTTTAGTTTAGTTTAGTTGAATTTAATCTAGTTTAGTTTAGTTTAGTTTAGGTTACGTAAGTTTGTGTTAGGTTAGTGCAGTTTAATTTAGTTTAGTTGAATTTAGTTTAGTTTAGTTTAGTTTAGGTTGCGTTAGTTTAGTTTTTTTAGTTTAGTTTAGTTTAAGTCAGGTTATGTTAGGTTAGTTTAGTTCAGTTTAGTTCATTTTAGTTTATAGTTTAGTTTAGTTTAGTTTAGTGTAGTTTAGTTTAGTTTAGTTTATTATTTAGTTTAGTTTAGTTTATTTTATAGTTTAGTGTAGTTTTGTTTATAGTTTAGTTTGCAGTTTAGTATAGTTTAGTTTAGTTTAATTTAATTTAGGTTAAGTAAGGTTAGGTTGGTTAGGTTAGGTTAGTTTAGTTCAGTTTAGTATATGTTATGTTAGGTTAGTTTAATTTAGTTTAGTTTTGTTTATAGTTTAGTTTAGTTTAGTTTATTGTTTAGTTTATAGTTTAGTTTAGTTTAGTTTATAGTTTAATTTAGTTTAGTTTAGTTTAGTTTAGTTTAAATAATATCTTTAGTTTATAGTTTAGTTCATAATTTTGTTTAGTTTAGTTTAGTTTAATTCAGGTTAGTACAGAGTAGTTTAGTTTAGTTTAGTTTAGTTTAGTTCAGGTTAGTATGGAGTAGTTTAGTTTAGTTTAGTTTATAGTTTAATTTATAGCTTACTTTAGTTTATAGTTTAGTTTATAGTTTAGTTCCGTGTAATTTATAATAGTTTACTTTAGTGTAGATTATGTTAGGTTATTTTAATTTAGTATAGGTTAGGTTAAGTTAGGTTAGGTTAGGTAAGTTAGGTTTAGTTTAGTTTAGTTTAGTTTAGTTTATAGTTTAGTTTATATTTCGGTTTATAGTTTAGTTTAGTTTAGTGTAGTTTATTTTGGTTTAGTTTTGTTTAGTTTAGATTAAATTAGTTTCGTTTAGGTTAGGTTATTTTAGATTAGGTTAGGTTAGGTAAGCTTAGTTTAGTTTAGGTTTATTTAGGTTAGGTTAGGTGAGGTTAGTAAAGTTTAGTTTAGTTTTGTTTAGTTAAGTTTAGTTTAGTTCATAGTTTAGATTAGTTTAATTTATAGCTTAGTTTCTAGTTTAGTTTAGTTTATAGTTTAATTTATAGTTAAGTTTAGTTTAGTTTAGTTTAATTTAGTTTAGTTTAGTTTATTTTAGGATAGTTTATTTTAGGTTAGGTAAGGTTAGTTTAGTTTATAGTTTAATTTATAGTTTAGTTTAGTTTATAATAGTTTAGTTTAGGTTAGGTTAGGTTAGGTTAGTTTAGTTTAGTTTAGTTTAGGTTAGGTTTGGTAGGTTAAGTTAGGTTAGGTTAGTTTAGGCAAGTTTAGTTTAGTTTATAGTTTAGTTTACTTTAATTTATTATTTAATTTAGTGTAGTTTAGTTTATAGTTTAGTTTATTTTAGTTTGTAGTTTAATTTAGTTTTGTTTAGTTTAGTTTAGTTTATCTTTTAGTTTATCGTTTAGTTTAGTTTAGATTAGTTTAGTTTAGGTCAGTTTACGTTAGGTTAAGTTAGGTTAGGTTAGTTTAGATTAGTTTAGTTTGGTTTAGTTTAGTTTATTTTAGTTTATAGTTAAATTATTTTAATTGAGTTTAGTTTAGTTTGGTTTAGGTTAGGTTAGTTTAGGTTAATTTAGTTTAGTTAAAGGTTAGGTTAGGTAAGTTTAATTTAGTTTTGTTTGGTTGAGCTTAATTTATAGTTTAGTTTATAGTTTTGTTTATAGTTTGGTTTAGTTTATAGTTTAATTTAGTTTAGTTTAGTTTAGTTTAGTTTAATTTAGGTTAAGTTAGTTTAGTTTAGTTTAGTTTATAGTTTAGATTAGTTTATAGTTTACTTTACAGTTTTGTTTAGTTTAGTTTAGTTTAGTTTAGTTTGGGTTAGGTTAGGTTAGGTTAGGTTAGTTTAGTTTAGTTTATAGTTTAGTTTAGTTTAGTTTAAAGTTTAGTTTATCCTTTAGTTTATAGTGTAGTTTATAGTTTAGTTTAATTTAGTGTAGTTTAATTTGGTTTAGTTTAGTATAGTTTAGTTTACTTTACGTTAGGTTAGATTATGTTAGGTTTGGTTAGCTTACTTTAGTTTAGTTTAGGTTAGGTTAGGTTAGTTTAGTTTAGTTAACTTTGGTTTAGTTTAGTTTAGTTTAGTTTATAGTTTAGTATATAGTTTAGTTTAGTTAAGTTTATAGTTTAATTAATAATTTAGTTTAGTTTAGTTTAGTTTAATTTAGTTTAGAGTAGGTTAGGTTAGGTTAGGTTAGTTTAGTTTAGTTTAAGTTAGGTTAGGTTAGGTTACTTTAGTTTAATTGAGTTTAATTTAGTTAGTTTAATTTAGTAAATAGTTTAATTTATAGTTTAGTTTAGTTTTTTTATAGTTTAGTTTAGATAATTTATAATTTAGTTTAGTTTAGTTTAATTTAGTTTAGTTTAGTTTGTAGTTTAGTTTAGTTTAGTTTAGTTTAGTTTAGTTTAGTTTAGTTTATTTTAGTTTAGTTTAGTTTAGTTTAGGTTAAGTTATGTTAGGTTCGTTTAGTTTAATTTAGTTTAGATTACGTTAGATTAGATTACGTTAGGGTAGTTAAGTTTAGTTTAGTTGAATTTAGGTTATAGTTTGATTTATAGTTTAGTTTAGTTATTAATAGTTAGGTTAGTTAATTTATAGTTTAATTTACTTTAGTTTAGTTAAGTTTAATTTAGTTTACTTTAGTTTATTGTTTCATTTATAGTTTAGTTTAGTATAGCTTAGTTTATGTTAATTTATGTTACGTTAGTTTAGTTTAGTTTCGTTTAGTTTAGGTTAGGTTAGGTAAGGTTAGGTTAGGTTAGTGTAGTTTAGTTTAGTTTAGCTGAATTTTATTTTGTTTAGTTTAGGTTACGTTAGGTTAGTTTAGTTTAGTTTAGTGTATGTAAGGTTAGGTTAGGTTAGTTTAGTTTAATTTAGTTTAGTTTATAGTTTAGTTTAGTTTATAATTTATTTTATAATTTAATATACTTTAATTTATAGATTAGTTTATAGTTTAGTTAAAATTTTAGTTTAGTTTAGTTTAGTTTAGGTTAGGTTAGGGAAGGTTAGGTTAAGTTAGGTTAGTTTAGTTTAGTTTAGTTTATGTAACGTTAGGTTAGTTTAGTATAGTTTAGTTTACTTTTGTTTACAGTTTAGTTAAGTTTAGTTTATAGTTCAGTTTATAGTTTAGTTTAGGTTAGGTTGGGTTAGTTTAATTTAGTTTAGGTTAGGTTAGGTTAGGTTAGTTTAGTTTAGTATACATTAATTTAGTTTTGTTTAGTTTATAGTTTAGTTTATTTTATTTTATAGTTTAGTATACTTTAGTTTATAGATTAATTTATAGTTTAGTTAATATTTTAGTTTAGTTTAGTTTAGTTTAGGTTAGGTTAGGGAAGGTTAGGTTAGTTTATTTTAGTTTAGTTTATGTAAGGTTAGGTTAGGTTATTTTGGTATAGTTTAGTTTAGTTTAGTTTTATTTATAGTTTAGTTTAGTTTAGTTTATAGTTCAGTTTATAGTTAAGTTTAGTTTAGTTTAGTTTAGGTTAGGTTGGGCTAGTATAGTTTAGTTTAGTTTAGTTTAGTTTATAGTTTTGTTTATAGTTTTGTTTAGTTTAGTTTAGTTTAGTTTAGTTAGTTTAGGTTAGGTTAGGTTAGGTTAGAGTAGTTTAGTTTAGTTTAGGTTATGATAGGTTAGTGCAGTTTAATTTCATTTAGTTTAGTTTAGTTGAATTTAATTTATTTTAGTTAGGAAAGTTTAGATAAGTTAGGTTAGTTTAGTTTAGTATAGGTTAGGTTAGGTTAGGTAAGTTTAATTCAGTATAGTTTAGTTTAGTTTATAGTTTTATTTATAGTTTGGTTTATAGTTAATTTAGTTTAGTTTAGTTTAGTTAAGGTTAAATTATGTTAGGTTAGTTTAGTTTAGTTTAGTTTAGGTTAGGTTAGGTTGGTTTAAGTTAGTGTAGTTTCTTTTAGTTTAGTTTATTTTAGTTTAGCTTAATATGTAGTTCCGTTAATTTAGTTTTGTTTAATTTAGTTTAGTTTATAGTTTAGTTGAGTTTAGGTTAGTTTAGTTGAGTTTAGTTTAGTTTAATTTAGTTTAGGTTAGGTTAGGACAGGTTAGATTAGTTTAGTTTAGGATAGGTTATGTTAGATTAGGTTGGGTTAGGTTAATTTGGTTTAGTTTGGTGTAGTTAATTTTAGTTTAGTTTTTAGTTTAGTTTAGTTTAGTTTATTTTATAGTTTAGTTAAGTTTTGTTTATAGTTTAGTTTGCAGTTTAGTATAGTTTAGTTTGGATTAATTTAGTTTAGGTAAGTTTAGTTCATTTTAGTTTAATTTAGGTTAATTTAGTTTAGTTTAGTTTACAGTTTAATTTATAGTTTAGTTTAGTTTACTTTATAGTTTAGTTTGGGTAATTTATAGTTTAATTTAGTTTAGTTTAGTTTAGTTTAATTTAGTTTAGGTTAAGTTATGTTAGGTTCGTTTAGTTTAATTTAGTTTAGATTAGGTTAGGTAGGATTTCGTTAGGGTAGTTAAGTTTAGTTTAGTTTAATTTAGGTTATAGTTTGATTTATAGTTCAGTTTAGTTTACTTTATAGTTTAGTTTAGTTAATTTATAGTTTAATTTACTTTAGTTTAGTTTAGTTTAATTTAGTTTACTTTAGTTTATAGTATTGTTTATAGTTTAGTTTAGTTTAGTTTAGGTTAATTTATGTTAGGTTAGTTTAGTTTAGTTTAGTTTAGGTTAGGTTAGGTAAGTTTAGGTTTGGTTAGGTTAGTGTAGTTTAGTTTAGTTTAGCTGAATTTTTTTAGTTTAGTTTAGTTTAGGTTACATTAAGATAGTTTAGTTTACTTTAGTTTACTGTTTGTTAGGTTAGGTTTGGTTAGTTTAGTTTAGTTTATTTTAGTTTATAGTTTATATTAGTTTTGTTTATTATTTATTTTATAATTTAGTATACTTTAATTTATAGATTAGTTTATAATTTAGTTAAAATTTTAGTTTAGTTTAGTTTAGTTTAGGTTAGGTTAGGGAAGGTTAGGTTAGATTAGGTTAGTTTAGTTTAGTTTAGTTTATGTAACGTTAGGTTAGGTTAGTTTAGTATAGTTTAGATTACTTTTGTTTACAGTATAGTTTAGTTTAGTTTATAGTTCAGTTTATAGTTTAGTTTAGTTTATTTTAGGTTGGGTTAGTTTAGTTTAGTTTAGGTTAGGTTAGGTTAGGTTAGTTTATTTTAGTATAGTTTAGTTTAGTTTAGTTTAATTTATAGTTTAGTTTATTTTATTTTATAGTTTAGTTTATAGTTTTGTTTAGTTTAGTTTAGTTATTTTATGTTAGGTTAGGTTAGGTTAGAGTAGTTAAGTTTAGGTTAGGTTATGATAGGTTAGTGCAGTTTAATTTAATTTAGTTTAGTTTAGTTGAATTTAATTTAGTTTAGTTAGGTTAGTTTATATAAGTTAGGTTAGTTTAGGTTACTTTAGTTTATGTAAGGTTAGGTTAGGTTAGTTTAATATAGTTTAGTTTACTTTTGCTTATAGTTTAGTTTAGTTTATAGTTCAGTTTATAGTTCAGTTTAGTTTAGTTTAGTTTAGTTTAGGTTAGGTTGGGTTAGTTTAGTTTAGTATGTGTTTGGTTAGGTTAGGTAAATTTAATTCAGTTTAGTTTAGTTTAATTTATAGTTTAATTTATAGGTTTGTTTATAGTTAATTTAGTTTAGTTTAGTTTAGGTTAAATTGTGTAAGGTTAGTTAAGTTTAGTTTAGTTTAGGTTAGGTTAGGTTCGGTAAGGTTTGTGTAGTTTGATTTAATTTAGTTGAATTTAGTTTAGTTAAGTTTAGTTTAGGTTACGTTAGGTTAGTTTAGTTTAGTTTAGGTGAGGTTAGGTTAGGTTAGTTTAGTTTTGCTTAGCTTATTTTAGTTTATACATTAGTTTAGTTTAGTTTATATTTTAGTTTATAGTTTAGTTTAATTTAGTGTAGTTTAATTTTGTTTAAGTTAGTTTAGGTTAGGTTAGTTTAGTTTAGTTTAGGTTAGGTTATGTTAGATTAGGTTAGGTTAGGTTAGTTTGGTTTAGTTTAGTCTAGTTAAGATTAGTTTAGTTTATTTTATAGTTTAGTTTAGTTTTGTTGATAGTTTGGTTTGCAGTTTAGTATAGTTTAGTTTAGTTTAATTTAGATTAGTTTAAGTAAGGTTAGGTTAGGTTAGTTTAGTTTAGTTTAGTTTATGTTAGGTTAGGTTAGTTTAGTTTACTATAGGTTAGGTTAAGTTAGGTTAGGGTTGTTTAGTTTATAGTTTAGTTTAGTTTAGTTTATAGTGTAGTTTATATTTTAGATTATATTTTAGTTTATAGTTTAGTTTAGTTTAGTGTAGTTTAAATTAGTTTCGTTTAGGTTAGGTTATGTGATATTAGGTTAGGTGTGGTATGTTTAGTTTAGTTTAGTTTAGGTTAGGTTAGGTTAGATTAGGTTTGGTTAGGTTAGGCTAGTTCAGTTCAGTTTAGTTTAGTTTAGTTCAGTCTATTTTACTTTATAGTTTAGTTCAGTTTAGTTTATAGCTTAGATTATAGTTTAGTTTAGTTTATAGTGTAATTTATAGTTAAGTTTAGTTTAGTTTAGTTTAATTTCGTTTAGTTTAGTTTATTTTAGGGTATCTTATGTTAGGTTAGATTAGGTTAGTTTAGTTTATAGTTTAATTTATAGTTTAGTTTAGTTTATAATAGTTTAGTTTAGGTTAGGTTAGGTTAGGTTAGTTTAGTTTACTTTAGTTTAGGTTAGGTTTCGCTAGGTTAAGTTAGGTTAGGGTAGTTTAGATTAATTTATATTAATTTAGTTTATAGTTTAGTTTACTTTAGTTTATTATTTAATTTAGTGTAGTTTAGTTTATAGTTTCGTTTATAGTTTAGTTTGGTTTAGTTTAGTTTTTTTAGTTTAGCTTAGATTAGTTTAGTTTGTCTTAGGTTAGGTTAGGTTAGGTGAGATTAATTTAATTTAAATGAGTTTAATTTAGTTTACTTTAGTTTATAGTTTAGTTTAGTGTAGTTTATAGTTCAATTTATAGTTTAGTTTAGATTAGTTTATAGTTTAGGTTATCGTTTAGTTTAGTTTAGATTAGTTTAGTTTAGGTCAGTTTAGGTTAGGTTAACTTAGGTTAGGTTAGTTTAGATTAGTTTAGTTTAATTTAGTTTAGTTTATAGTTTAGATTATTTTAGTTTATAGTTTAATATAGTTTAGTTTAGTTTAGTGTAGTTTAGTTTAGGTTAGGTTAGGTTAGGTTAATTTAGTTTAGTTTACGTTAGGTTAGGTAATTTTAATTTAGTTTAGTTTGGTTTAGTTTAATTTATAGTTTATTTTGTAGTTTTGTTTATAGTTTAGTTTAGTTTATTGTTTAATTTAGATTAGTTTAGTTTAGTTTAGTTTAGTTTAATTTAGGTTTTTTTAGGTTAGTTTAGTTTAGTTTTGTTTAGGTTAGGTTAGGTTAGGTTAATTTACTTTAGTATAGTTTAGTTTAGTTTATTTTAGGTTAGTTTATAGTTTAGTTTAGTTTATAGTTTAGTTTACAGTTTAGTTTAGTTTACAGTTTAGCTTATTCTTTAGTTTATAGTGTAGTTTATAGTTTAGTTTAATTTAGTGTAGTTTAGTTTGGTTTAGTGTAGTATAGTTATGTTTACTTTAGGTTAGGTGAGATTATGTTAGGTTAAGTTAGCTTACTTTAGTTTAGTTTAGGTTAGGTTAGGTTAGGTTAGTTTAGTTAAATTTGGTTTAGTTTAGTTTAGTTTAGTTTATAGTTTAGTTTATAGTTATATTTAGTTTAGCTTATAGTTTAATTTATAATTTAGTTTAGTTTAGTTTAGTTTAATTTAGTTTATAGTAGGTTAGGTTAGGTTAGGCTAGTTTAGTTTAGTTTAGATTAGGTTAGGTTAGGTTAGGTTAATTTAGTTTAGTTTATAGTTTTGTTTATTGTTTAGTTTAGTTTAGTTTAGGTTAAGTTATGTTAGGTTCGTTTTGTTTAATTTAGTTTAGATTAGGTAACGTTAGATTAGGTTAGGGTAGTTCAGTTTAGTTTAGTTGAATTTAGTTTATAGTTTAATTTATAGTTTAGGTTAGTTTACTTTATAGTTTAGTTTAGTTAATTTATAAATCAATTTAGTTTAGTTTAGTCTAGTTTAATTTAGTTTATTTTAGTTTATAGTTTTGTTAATAAATTACTTTAGTTTAGTTTAGGTTAATTTATGTTAGGTTAGTTTAGTTTAGTTAAGTTTAGGTTAGGTTAGGTTAGGTTAGGTTAGTGTAATTTAGTTTAGTTTAGCTGAATTTTGTTTAGTTTAATTTAGTTTAGGTTACGTTAGGTTAGTTTAGTTTAGTTTAGTTTAGTGTATGTTAGGTTAGGTTAGGTTAGTTTAATTTAGTTTAGTTTATTTTAGTTTATAACTTAGTTTCGTTTATAATTTATTTTATAGTTTAGTATACTTTAGTTTATAGATTAGTTTATATTTTAGTTAATATTTTAGTTTATTTTAGTTTACGTTTGGTTAGGTTAGGGAAGGTTAGGTTAGGTTAGGTTAGTTTAGTTTAGTTTAGGTTACGTTAGGTTAAGTTAGGTTAGTTTAGTTTAGTATACTTTAGTTTAGTTTAGTTTAGTTTATAGTTTAGTTTATTTTATTTTATACTTTAGTTTATAGTTTTGTTTAGTTTAGTTCAGTTTAGTTTAGTTAGTTTAGGTTTGGTTAGGTTAGGTTAGGTTATAGTAGTTTAGTTTAGGTTAGGTTATGATAGGTTAGTGCAGTTTAATTTAATTTAATTTAGTTTAGTTGAATTTAATTTATTTTAGTTAGGTCAGTTTAGGTAAGTTAGGTTAGTTTAGTTTAGTATAGGTTAGGTATGGTTAGGTAAGTTTAATTCAGTATAGTTTAGTTTAGTTTATAGTTTAGTTTAGTTTCTAATTTATTTTATAGTATAGTATAATTTAGTTTATAGATTAGTTTATAGTTTAGTTAATATTTTAGTTTATTTTAGTTTACGTTTGGTTAGGTTAGGGAAGGTTAGGTTAGGTTAGGTTGGTTTAGTTTAGTTTAGTTTATGTATGGTTAGGTTAGGTTAGTTTGGTATAGTTTAGTTTAGTTTTGTTTATAGTTTAGTTTAGTTTAGTTTATTGTTCAGTTTATAGTTTAGTTTAGTTTAGGTTAGGTTGGGTTAGTTTTGTTTAGTTTAGGTTAGGTTAGGTTAAGTTGGGTTAGTTTAGTTTAGTATAGTTTAGTTTAGTTTAGTTTATAGTTTAGTTTAATTTAGTGTAGTTTAGTTTGGTTTAGTGTAGTATAGTTTTGTTTACTTTAGGTTAGGTGAGATTATGTTAGGTTAAGTTAGCTTACTTTAGTTTAGTTTAGGTTAGGTTAGGTTAGGTTAGTTTAGTTAAATTTGGTTTAGTTTAGTTTAGTTTAGTTTATAGTTTAGTTTATAGTTATATTTAGTTTAGCTTATAGTTTAATTTATAATTTAGTTTAGTTTAGTTTAGTTTAATTTAGTTTATAGTAGGTTAGGTTAGGTTAGGCTAGTTTAGTTTAGTTTAGATTAGGTTAGGTTAGGTTAGGTTAATTTAGTTTAGTTTATAGTTTTGTTTATTGTTTAGTTTAGTTTAGTTTAGGTTAAGTTATGTTAGGTTCGTTTTGTTTAATTTAGTTTAGATTAGGTAACGTTAGATTAGGTTAGGGTAGTTCAGTTTAGTTTAGTTGAATTTAGTTTATAGTTTAATTTATAGTTTAGTTTAGTTTACTTTATAGTTTAGTTTAGTTAATTTATAAATCAATTTAGTTTAGTTTAGTCTAGTTTAATTTAGTTTATTTTAGTTTATAGTTTTGTTAATAAATTACTTTAGTTTAGTTTAGGTTAATTTATGTTAGGTTAGTTTAGTTTAGTTTAGTTTAGGTTAGGTTAGGTTAGGTTAGGTTAGTGTAATTTAGTTTAGTTTAGCTGAATTTTGTTTAGTTTAATTTAGTTTAGGTTACGTTAGGTTAGTTTAGTTTAGTTTAGTTTAGTGTATGTTAGGTTAGGTTAGTTTAATTTAGTTTAGTTTATTTTAGTTTATAACTTAGTTTCGTTTATAATTTATTTTATAGTTTAGTATACTTTAGTTTATAGATTAGTTTATATTTTAGTTAATATTTTAGTTTATTTTAGTTTACGTTTGGTTAGGTTAGGGAAGGTTAGGTTAGGTTAGGTTAGTTTAGTTTAGTTTAGGTTACGTTAGGTTAAGTTAGGTTAGTTTAGTTTAGTATACTTTAGTTTAGTTTAGTTTAGTTTATAGTTTAGTTTATTTTATTTTATACTTTAGTTTATAGTTTTGTTTAGTTTAGTTCAGTTTAGTTTAGTTAGTTTAGGTTTGGTTAGGTTAGGTTAGGTTATAGTAGTTTAGTTTAGGTTAGGTTATGATAGGTTAGTGCAGTTTAATTTAATTTAATTTAGTTTAGTTGAATTTAATTTATTTTAGTTAGGTCAGTTTAGGTAAGTTAGGTTAGTTTAGTTTAGTTTAGGATAGGTTATGTTAGATTAGTTTATAATTTAGTTTAGTTTAGTTTAGTTTAGAATAGTTTAGGTTATGTTAGGTTAGTTTAGATTAGATTAGTTTAGGTCAGTTTAGGTTAAGTTAAGTTAGGATAGGTAGGTTTAGTTTTGTTTATAGTTTAGTTTATTTTGGTTTACAGTTTATTGTACAGCTCAGTTTAGTTTAGTTTAGTATAGTTTAGTTTACTTTAGTTTAGGTTATGTTAGGTTGGGTTAGTTTAGTTTAGTTTAGGTTAGGTTAGGTTATGTTAGGTAAGGTTAATTTAGATTAAATTAGTTTAGTTTAGTGTTGTTTATAGTTTACTTTAATTTAGTTTATAGTTTAATTTAGTTTACTTTAGGTTATTTTAATTTGGTTTAGTTTAGTTTGGTTTAGGTTAGGTTAGGTTAGTTTAGTTTAGTATAGGTTATGTTAGGTTATGTAAGTTTAAATTCAGTTTAGTTTAGTTTATTTTATAGTTGAATTTATAGTTTTGTTTATAGTTAATTTATTTTAGTTTAGTTTAGTTTAGGTTAAATTATGTTAATTTACTTTAGTTTAGTTTAGGTTACGTTAGGTAGGGTTAGGTTAGTGTAGTTTAATTTAGTTTAGTTGAATTTAGATTAGTTTAGTTTAGTTTAGGTTACGTTAGGTTAGTTTAGTTTAGTTTAGTGTAGTTTAGTTTTGTTTAGGTTAGGTTAGGTTAGGTTAGGTTAGTTTAGATTAGTTTAGGTTAGGTTATTTTAGATTAGGTTAGGTTAGGTTAGTTTGGTTTAGTTTAGTCTAGTTAAGTTTAGTTCAGTTTATTCTTTAGCTTAGTTTAGTTTATTTTATAGTTTAGTTTAGTTTTGTTTATAGTTTAATTTGCAGTTTAGTATAGTTTAGTTTAATTTATTTTAGTTTAAGTAATGTTCGGTTGGGTTAGGTTAGTTCAGTTTAGTTTAGTTTATGTTAGGTTAGGTTAGTTAAATTTAGTTTAGATTTGTTTATAGTTAGGTTTACTTTAGTTTATAGTTTAGTTTATAGTTTAGTTTAGTTTAGTTTAGTTTATAGTTTAATTTAGTTTAGTTTAGTTTAGTTTAGTTTAATTTAGGTTAATTGAGTTTAGTTTTGTTTAGTTTAGTTTAAAATATAGTATCTTTAGTTTATAGTTTAGTTCATAGTTTTGTTTAGTTTAGTTTAGTTTAGTTTAGGTTAGTATAGAGTAGTTTAGTTCAGGTTAGAATAGGATAGGTTAATGTAGTTTAGTTTAATTTAGTTGAATTTAATTTAGTTCAGTTTAGTTTGGTTTAGGTTACGTTAGTTTGTGTTAGGTTAGTGCAGTTTAATTTAGTGCAGTTTAATTTAGTTTAGTTTAATTTAGTTTAGTTTAGTTTAGGTTACGTTAGTTTAGTTTTTTTAGTTTAGTTTAGTTTAGGTTAAGTTATGTTAGGTTAGTTTAGTTTAGTTTAGTTTAGGTTAGGTTAGGTTGGGTTAGGTTAGTGTAGTTTCATTTAGCTTAGTTTATTTTAGTTTAGTTTAGTATGTAGTTCAGTTTCGTTTACTTTTGTTTAATTTAGTTTAGTTTATAGTTTAGTTGAGTTTAGGATAATTTAGTTCAGTTTAGTTTAGTTTAGTTTAGTTTAGTTTAGGTTAGGTTGGGTTAGGTTAGTTTAGTTTAGTTTAGGATAGGTTATGTTAGATTAGTTTATAATTTAGTTTAGTTTAGTTTAGTTTAATTTAGGTTAATTTAGTTTAGTTTAGTTTAGTTTAGTTTAAAATATAGTATCTTTAGTTTATAGTTTAGTTCATAGTTTTGTTTAGTTTAGTTTAGTTTAGTTTAGGTTAGTATACAGTAGTTTAGTTCAGGTTAGAATAGGATAGGTTAATGTAGTTTAGTTTAATTTAGTTGAATTTAATTTAGTTTAGTTTAGTTTAGTTTAGGTTACGTTAGTTTGTGTTAGGTTAGTGCAGTTTAATTTAGTTTAGTTTAATTTAGTTTAGTTTAGTTTAGGTTACGTTAGTTTAGTTTTTTTAGTTTAGTTAAGTTTAGGTCAGGTTATGTTAGATTAGTTTAGTTCAGTTTAGTTCATTTTAGTTTATATTTTAGTTTAGTTTAGTTTAGTGTAGTTTAGTTTAGTTTAGGTTAGGTTATTTTACATTAGGTTAGGTTAGGTTAGTTTGGTTTAGTTTAGTCTAGTTAAGTTTAGTTTAGTTTATTATTTAGTTTAGTTTAGTTTATTTTATAGTTTAGTTTAGTTTTGTTTATAGTTTAGTTTGCAGTTTAGTAGAGTTTAGTTTAGTTTAATTTAATTTAGGTTAAGTAAGGTTAGGTTGGTTAGGTTAGGTTAGTTAAGTTTAGTTTAGTTTATGTTAGGTTAGGTTAGTTTAATTTAGTTTAGTTTCGTTTATAGTTTAGTTTAGTTTAGTTTATTGTTTAGTTTATAGTTTAGTTTAGATTATAGTTTAATTTAGTTTAGTTTAGTTTAGTTTAATTTAGGTTAATTTAGTTTAGATTAGTTTAGTTTAGTTTAAATAGTATCTTGAGTTTATAGTTTAGTTCATAGTTTTGTTTAGTATAGTTTAGTTTAGTTTAGTTCAGGTTAGTATAGAGTAGTTTAGTTTAGTTTAGTTTATAGTTTAATTTATAGCTTACTTTAGTTTATAGTTTAGTTTATAGTTTAGTTCAGTTTAGTTTATAATAGTTTAGTTTAGTTTAGATTATGTTAGGTTAGTTTAATTTAGTATAGGTTAGGTTAAGTTAGGTTTGGTTAGGTTAGTTAGGTTTAGTTTAGTTTAGTTTATAGTTTAGTTTAGTTTAGTTTATAGTTTAGTTTATACTTTAGTTTATATTTTAGTTTATTATTTAGTTTAGTTTAGTGTAGTTTATTTTGGTTTAGTTTTGTTTAGTTTAGTTTAAATTAGTTTCGTTTAGGTTAGGATATGTTAGATTAGGTTAGGTTAGGTAAGCTTAGTTTAGTTTAGGTTAGGTTAGGTTAGGTTAGGTAAGGTTAGTAATGTTCAGTTTAGGTTTGTTTAGTTAAGTTTAATTTAGTTCATAGTTTAGTTTAGTTTAATTTATAGCTTAGTTTCTAGTTTAGTTTAATTTATAGTTTAATTTATAGTTAAGTTTAGTTTAGTTTAGTTTTATTTAGTTTAGTTTAGTTTATTTTAGGATAGCTTATTTTAGGTTAGGTAAGGTTAGTTTAGTTTATAGTTTAATATATAGTTTAGTTTAGTTTAGTTTATAATAGTTTAGTTCAGGTTAGGTTAGTTTAGTTTAGTTTAGTTTAGGTAAGGTTTGGCTAGGTTAAGTTAGGTTAGGTTTGTTTAGGCTAGTTTAGTTTAGTTTAGTTTATAGTTTAGTTTATTAATTTAATTTATTATTTAATTTAGTGTAGTTTAGTTTATATTTTAGTTTATAGTTTAGTTTATTTTAGTTTGTAGTTTAATTTAGTTTTGTTTAATTTAGTTTAGTTTAGGTTAGGTTAGTTTAGTTTAGTTTCGATTAATTAAGTTTAGTTTAGTTTATCTTTTAGTTTATCGTTTAGTTTAGTTTAGTTTATAGTTTAGTTTATTTTAGCTTATAGTTTAATTTAGTTTAATTCAGTTTAGTTTAGTTTACTTTAGGTTAGGTTAGGTTAATTTAGTTTAGTTAAAGGTTAGGTTAGGTAAGTTTAATTTACTTTAGTTTGGTTGAGTTTAATTTATAGTTTAGTTTATGGTTTTGTTTATAGTTTAGTTTAGATTATAGTTTAATTTAGTTTAGTTTAGTTTAGTTTAATTTAGGTTAGGTTAGTTTAGTTTAGTTTAGTTTATAGTTTAGATTAGTTTATAGTATACTTTACAGTTTTGTTTAGTTTAGTTTAGTTTAATTTAGTTTGGGCTAGGTTAGGTTAGGTTAGGTTAGTTTAGTTTAGTTTATAGTTTAGTTTAGTTTAGTTTAAAGTTTAGTTTATCCTTTAGTTTATAGTGTAGTTTATAGTTTAGTTTAATTTAGTGTAGTTTAATTTGGTTTAATTTAGTATAGTTTAGTTTACTTTACGTTAGGTTAGATTATGTTAGGTTTTGTTAGCTTACTTTAGTTTAGTTTAGGTTAGGTTAGGTTAGGTTAGTTTAGTTTAGTTAACTTTGGTTTAGTTTAGTTTAGTTTAGTTTATAGTTTAGTATATAGTTTAGTTTAGATAAGTTTATAGTTTAATTAATAATTTAGTTTAGTTTGTAGTTTAGTTTAATTTAGTGTAGTTTAATTTGGTTTAGTTTAGTATAGTTTAGTTTACTTTACGTTATGTTAGATTATGTTAGGTTTGGTTAGCTTACTTTAGTTTAGTTTAGGTTAGGTTAGGTTGGGTTAGGTTAGTTTAGTTTAGTTAACTTTGGTTTAGTTTGGTTTAGTTTAGTTTATAGTTTAGTATATAGTATAGTTTAGTTAAGTTTATAGTTTAATTAATAGTTTAGTTTAGTTTAGTTTAGTTTAATTTAGTTTAGAGTAGGTTAAGTTAGGTTAGGTTAGTTTAGTTTAGTTTAGGTTAGGTTAGGTTAGGTTAGGTTAGGTTAGTTTAGGTTAGGTTAGGTTAATTTAGTTTAATTGAGTTTAATTTAGTTAGTTTAGTTTAGTTAATAGTTTAATTTATAGTTTAGTTTAGTTTTTTTATAGTTTAGTTTAGATAATTTATAGTTTAATTTAGTTTAGTTTAGTTTAATTTATTTTAGTTTAGTTTAGTTTAGTTTAGGTTAATTTATGTTAGGGTAGTTTAGTTTAATTTAGGTTAGATTAGGTTAGATTAGATTACGTTAGGGTAGTTAAGTTTAGTTTATTTGAATTTAGGTTATAGTTTGATTTATAGTTTACTTTAGTTTATTAATAGTTTAGTATAGTTAATTTATAGTTTAATTTACTTTAGTTTAGTTTAGTTTAATTTAGTTTACTTTAGTTTATTGTTTCATTTATAGTTTAGTTTATTATAGCTTAGATTAGGTTAATTTATGTTACGTTAGTTTAGTTTAGTTTCGTTTAGTTTAGGTTAGGTTAGGTAAGGTTAGGTTAGGTTAGTGTAGTTTAGTTTACTTTAGCTGAATTTTGTTTACTTTAGTTTAGTTTAGGTTACGTTAGGTTAGTTTAGTTTAGTTTAGTGTATGTTAGGTTAGGTTAGGTTAGTTTAGTTTAGTTTAGTTTAGTTTATAGTTTAGTTTAGTTTATAATTTATTTTATGATTTAATATACTTAAATTTATAGATTAGTTTAAAGTTTAGTTAAAATTTTAGTTTAGTTTAGTTTAGGCTAGTTTAGGGAAGGTTAGGTTAGGTTAGGTTAGTTTAGTTTAGTTTAGTTTATGTAACGTTAGGTTAGGTTAGTTTAGTATAGTTTAGTTTACTTTTGTTTACAGTTTAGTTAAGTTTAGTTTATAGTTCAGTTTATAGTTTAGTTTAGTTTAGGTTAGGTTGGGTTAGTTTAATTTAGTTTAGGTTAGGTTAGGTTAGGTTAGTTTAGTTTAGTATAGTTTAGTTTAGTTTAGTTTAGTTTATAGTTTAGTTTATTTTATTTTATAGTTTAGTATACTTTAGTTTATAGATTAATTTATAGTTTAGTTAATATTTTAGTTTAGTTTAGTTTAGTTTAGGTTAGGTTAGGGAAGGGAAGGTTGGGTTAGGTTAGGTTAGTTTATTTTAGTTTAGTTTATGTAAGGTTAGGTTAGGTTAGTTTGGTATAGTTTAGTTTAGTTTAGTTTTGTTTATAGTTTAGTTTAGTTTAGTTTATAGTTCAGTTTATAGTTAAGTTTAGTTTAGTTTATTTTAGGTTAGGTTGGGTTAGTTTAGTTTAGTTTAGGTTAGGTTAGGTTAAGTTAATAAGGTTTAGTTTAGTATAGTTTAGTTTAGTTTAGTTTAGTTTATAGTTTAGTTTATTTTATTTTATAGTTTAGTTTATAGTTTTTTAGTTTAGTTTAGTTAAGTTTAGTTAGTTTAGGTTAGGTTAGTTTTGGTTTGGTTAGAGTAGTTTAGTTTAGTTTAGGTTATGATAGGTTAGTGCAGTTTAATTTAATTTAGTTTAGTTTAGTTGAATTTAAATTATTTTAGTTAGGTCAGTTTAGGTAAGTTAGGTTAGTTTAGTTTAGTATAGGTTAGGTTAGGTTAGGTAAGTTTAATTCAGTATAGTTAGGTTAGTTTATAGGTTTATTTATAGTTTGGTTTATAGTTAATTTAGTTTAGTTTAGTTTAGTTAAGGTTAAATTATGTTAGGTTAGTTTAGTTTAGTTTAGTTTAGGTTAGGTTAGGTTGGGTTAAGTTAGTGTAGTTTCTTTTAGTTTAGTTTATTTTAGTTTAGTTTATATGTAGTTCCGTTAATTTAGTTTTGTTGAATTCAGTTAAGTTTATAGTTTAATTGAGTTTAGGTTAGTTTAGTGAGTTTAGTTTAGTTTAATTTAGTTTAGGTTAGGTTAGGTCAGGTTATATTAGTTTAGTTTAGGATAGGTTATGTTAGATTAGGTTAGGTTAGTTTAGTTTGGTTTAGTTTGGTCTAGTTAAGTTTAGTTTAGTTTTTACTTTAGTTTAGTTTAGTTTATTTTATAGTTTAGTTAAGTTTTGTTTATAGTTTAGTTTGCAGTTTAGTATAGTTTAGTTTAGATTAATTTAGTTTAGCTAAGTTTAGTTTAGTTTAGTTTAATTTAGGTTAATTTAGTTTAGTTTAGTTTATAGTTTAATTTATAGTTTAGTTTAATTTACTTTATAGTTTAGATTAGGTAATTTATAGTTTAATTTAGTTTAGTTTAGTTTAGTTTAATTTATTTTCGTTTAGTGTATAATTTTGTTTATAGTTTAGCTTAGTTTAGTTTAGTTTAGTTTAGGTTCGGTTAGGTTAGGTGAGATTGGTTTAATTTAGTTGAG
This sequence comes from Metallyticus violacea, assembly GCA_030762175.1. Lineage (NCBI taxonomy): Eukaryota > Metazoa > Arthropoda > Insecta > Mantodea > Metallyticidae > Metallyticus > Metallyticus violacea. The sequence goes on along the minus strand of CM060835.1, from coordinate 95,528,688 downwards.
TTTAATTTAGTTTATTTTAGTTTATAGTTTAGTTTAGTTTAGTTTATAGTTCAATTTATAGTTTAGTTTAGTTTAGTTTATAGTTTAGGTTAACGTTTAGTTTAGTTAAATTAGTTTAGTTTAGGTCAGTTTAGGTTAGGTTAACTTAGGTTAGGTTAGTTTAAATTAGTTTAGTTTAATTTAGTTCAGTTTATAGTTTAGTTTATTTTAGTTTATAGTTTAATTTAGTTTAGTTTAGTTTAGTGTAGTTTAGTTTAGGTTAGGTTAGGTTAATTTAGTTTAGTTTACGTTAGGTTAGTTAATTTTAATTTAGTTTGTGTGGTTATGTTTAATTTTTAGTTTATTTTGTAGTTTTGTTTATAGTTTAGTTTAGTTTATAGTTTAATTTAGATTAGTTTAGTTTAGTTTAGTTTAGTTTAATTTAGGGTTTTTTAGGTTAGTTTAGTTTAGTTTAGTTTAGGTTAGGTAAGGTTAGGTTAGTTTATTTTAGTATAGTTTAGTTTAGTTTATTTTAGTTTAGTTTATAGTTTAGTTTAGTTTATAGATTAGTTTACAGTTTAGTTTAGTTTAGTTTGGGTTAGGTTAGGTTAGGTTAGTTTAGGTTAGTTTAGTTTAGTTTAGTTTACAGTTTAGCTTATCCTTTAGTTTATAGTGTAGTTTATAGTTTAGTTTAATTTAGTGTACTTTAGTTTGGTTTAGTTTAGTATAGTTTTGTTTACTTTAGGTTAATTGAGATTATGTTAGGTTAGGTTAGCTTACTTTAGTTTAGTTTAGTTTAGGTTAGGTTAGGTTAGGTTAGTTTAGTTAACTTTGGTTTAGTTTAGTTTAGTTAGTTTAGTTTAGAGTAGGTTAGGTTAGGTTAGGTTAATTTAGTTTAGTTGAGTTTAATTTAGTTTAGTTTAGTTTAGTTTATAATTTAATTTATAGTTTAGTTTACTTTACTTTATAGTTTAGTTTATTTAATTTAAAATTTAATTTAGTTTAGTTTAGTTTAATTTAGTTTAGTTTAGTTTATAGTTTTGTTTATAGTTTAGTTTAGTTTAGGTTAAGTTATGTTAGGTTCGTTTAGTTTAATTTAGTTTAGATTAGGTTACGTTAGATTAGGTTAGGGTAGTTAAGTTTAGTTTAGTTTAATTTAGTTTATAGTTTAAATTATAGTTTAGTTTAGTTTACTTTATAGTTTAGTTTAGTTAATTTATAGTTTAATTTACTTTAGTTTAATCTAGTTTAATTTAGTTTACTTTAATTTATAGTTTTGTATATAGTTTAGTTTAGTTTAGTTTAGTTTAGTTTAGGTTAATTTATGTTAGGTTAGTTTAGTTTAGTTTAGGTTAAGTTAGGTTAGGTTAGGTTAGGTTAGTGTAGTTTAGTTTCGTTTAGCTAAATTTTGTTTAGTTTAAATTAGTTTAGGATACGTTAGGTTAGTTTAGTTTAGTTTAGTTAAGTGTATGTTATGTAAGGTTAGGTTAGTTTAATTTAGTTTAGTTTATTTTAGTTTATATTTTAGTTTAGTTTAGTTTATAATTTATTTTATAGTTTAGTATACTTTAGTTTATAGATTAGTTTATAGTCTAGTTAATATTTTAGTTTAGTTTAGTTTAGATTAGGTTAGGGAAGGTTAGGTTAGGTTAGGTTAGTTTATTTTAGTTTAGTTTATGTAAGGTTAGTTTGGTATAGTTTAGTTTAGTTTAGTTTTGTGTATAGTTTAGTTTAGTTTAATTTATAGTTTAGTTTACAGTTTTGTTTAGTTTAGTTTAGTTTAGTTTAGTTAGTTTAGGTTAGGTTAGGTTAGAGTAGTTTGTTTAGGTTAGGTTATGATAGGTTTTTGCAGTTTAATTTAATTTAGTTTAGTTTAGTTGAATTTAATTTATTTTAGTTAGGTCAGTTTAGGCAAGTTAGGTTAGTTTAGTTTAGTATAGGTTAGGTTAGGTTAGGTAAGTTTAATTCAGTATAGTTTAGTTTAGTTTATTGTTTAATTTATAGTTTTGTTTATATTTAATTTAGTTTAGTTTAGTTTAGGTTAAATTATGTTAGGTTAGTTTAGTTTAGTTTAATTTATGTTAGGTTAGGTTGGGTTACGTTAGTGTAGTTTCATTTAGTTTGGTTTATTTTAGTTTTGTGTAATATGTGGTTCCGTTTAGTTTAGTTTTGTTTAATTTAGTTTAGTTTATAGTTTAGTTGAGTTTAGGTTAGTTTAGTTGAGTTTATTTTAGTTTAGTTTAGGTTAGGTTAGGTTAGGTTAGATTAGTTTTGTTTAGGATAGTTTATGTTAGATTAGGTTAGGTTAGGTTAGTTTGGTTTAGTTTAGTCTAGTTAAGTTTAGTTTAGTTTATACTTTAGTTTGGTTTAGTTTATTTTATAGTTTAGTTAAGCTTTGTTTATAGTTTAGTTTGCAGTTTAGTATAGTTTAGTTTAGTTTAATTTAGTTTAGCTAAGTTTAGTTTAGTTTAGTTTAGGATGGGTTAAGTTAGGTTAGGTTAGTTTAGTTTGGTATAGTTTAGTTCAGTTTAAAATATAGTATCTTTAATTTATAGTTTAGTTGATAGTTTTCTTTAGATTAGTTTAGTTTAGGTTATGTTAGAGTAGTTTAGTTTTGTTAGTTTAGTTTAGTTTAGGTTAGATTAGGTTAGGTTAATGTAGTTTAGTTTAATTTTGTATAGTTGAATTTAATTTACTTTAGTTTAGTTTAGTTTAGGTTATGTTACGTATGTTTAGGTTAGATTAGGTTAGGTTATGTTAGATTAGGTTAGGTTAGCTTAGCTTAGTTTAGTTTAGTTTAGTTTCGGTTAGGTTGGGTTAGGTTAGTTTACTTAAGTTTTGTTTAGTTTAGTTTAGTTAAGTATAGTTTAGTTTATAGTTTAGTTCAGTTTAGTTTATAGCTTAGTTTAAGGCTTAGTTTAGTTCATGGTTTAATTTATATTTAGGTTTAGTTTAGGTTAGCTTAGTTTAGTTTAATTTAGTTTATTTTAGGGTAGCTTATGTTAGGTTAGGTTAGGTTCGTATAGTTTATAGTTGAATTTATAGTTTACTTTAGTTTATACTTTAGTTTATAGTTTAGTTTAGTTTAGTTTATAATAGTTTAGTCTAGTTTAGTTTAGGTTAGGTTAAGATAGTTTAGCTTAGTTTAGTTTATGTTAGGTTAGGCTAGGTTAAGTTATATTAGGTTAGTTTAGATTAGTTTAGTGTAGTTTAGTTTATAGTTTAGTTTACTTTAGTTTATTATTTAATTTAGTTTAGTTAAGTTTATAGTTTCGTTTATAGTTTAGTTTGGTTTAGTTTAGTTTAATTTAGTTTACCTTAGATTAGTTTAGTTAGTTTTAGGTAAGGTTGGTTAGATGAGGTTAGTTTTGTTTAGTTTATTTTAATTTAGTTTAGTTTAGTTTATAGTTTAGTTTAGTTTAGTTTATAGTTCAATTTATAGTTTAGTTTAGTTTATCGTTTAGTTTAGTTTAGTATAGTTTAGTTTAGTTTAGGTTAGAGTAGGTTAGTTTAGATTGTTTTAGTTTAGCGCAGTTTAGGTTAGGTTAAGTTAGGTTATTTTGTTTAGTTTAGTTTAGTTTAGTTTATAGTTTAGTTTATAGTTTAGTTTAGTAGTGTAGGTGTAGTTTAGTTTGGTTTAGTTTATTTTAGTTTAGTTTATTTTAGTTTCGCTTAGCTTAGGTTATGTTATATTAGGTTAGCTTAGGTTAGCTTAGTTTACCCTAGTTTAGTTTAGGTTAGGTAAGGTTAAAATAGGTTAGTTAAATTTGGTTTACTTTAGGTTAGTTAGGTTTAGTTTAGTTTATATTTTAGTTTAGTTTAGTTATAGTTTAGATTATAGTTTAGTTTAGATTATAATTTAATTTATAGTTTAGTTTAGTTTAGTTTAGTTTAGGTTTCTTTAGTTTCCTTTAGATTACTTTAGTTTAGGATATGTTAGGTTAGGTTAGTTTAGTTTAGTTTAGTTTAATTAAGGTTAATTTAGTTTAATTTTGTTTAGTTTAGGTTAGGTTAGGTTAGGTTAGTTTAGTTTAGTATAGTTTAGTTTAGTTTAAAATATAGTATCTTTAGTTTATAGTTTACTTCATAGTTTTGTTTAGTTTAGTTTAGTTTAGTTTAGGTTAGGTTAGAGTAGTTTAGTTTAGTTTAGTTTAGTTTAGGTTAGAATAGGTTAGGTTAGTGTAGTTTAATTTAGTTTAGTTTAGTTGAATTTAATTTAGTTTTGTTTAGTTTAGTTTAGTTTAGGTTAGGTTAGTTTAGTTTAGTATAGGTTAGGTTAAGTTAGGTTAGCTTAGTTTAGTTTATAGTTTAGTTTAGTTTAGTTTAGTTTATAGTGTGGTTTATACTTTAGTTTATATTTTAGTTTACAGTTTAGTTTAGATTAGTGTAGTTTAGTTTGGTTTAGTTTGGTTTAGTTTAGTTTAAATTAGTTTCGTTTAGGTTAGGTTAAGTTAGAATAGGTTATGTTAGGTAAGCTTAGTTTAGTTTAGTTTAGTTTAGGTTATGTAAGGTTAGGTTAGTTTAGGTTGGTTAAGTTCAGTTTAGTTTAGTTTATAGTTTAGTTCAGTTTAGTTTATAGCTTAGTTTATAGTTTAGTTTAGTTTATAGTTTAATTTATAGTTAAGTTTAGTTTAGTTTAGTTTAGTTTAGTTTATTTTAGGGTAGCTTATGTTAGGTTAGGTTAGTTTATAGTTTAATTTATAGTTTAGTTTAGTTTATAGTTTAGTTTATAGTTTATTTCAGTTTATAATAGTTTAGTTTAGGTTAGGTTATGTTAGGTTAGTTTAGTTTAGATTAGTTTAGGTTAGGTTTCGCAAGGTTGGGTTAGGATAGGTTAGTTTAGATTAGTTTAGTTTAGTTTAGTTTATAGTTTAGTTTACTTCAGTTTATTATTTAATTTAGTGTAATTTAGTTTTTAGTTTCGTTTATAGTTTAGTTTGGTTTAGTTTAGTTTATTTTAGTTTAGCTTAGATTAGTTTAGTTTGTCTTAGGTTAGGTTAGGTTAGGTGAGATTAGTTTAGTTTAGTTGAGTTTAATTTAGTTTAATTTAGTTTATAGTTTATTTAGTTTAGTTTATAGTTCAATTTATAGATTAGTTTAGTTTATAGTTTATGTTATCGTTTAGTTTAGTTTAGATTAGTTTAGTTTAGGTCAGTTTAGATTAGGTTAAGTTAGGTTAGGTTAGTTTAGATTAGTTTAGTTTAATTTAGTGTATAGTTTAGTTTATTTTAGTTTATAGTTTAATTTAGTTTAGTTTAGGTTAGGTTACGTTAGGTTAGGTTAATTAAGTTTAGTTTAGGTTAGGTTAGGTTAGGTAAGGTTAATTTACTTTAGTAAAGTTTAATTTAGTTTATTTTAGTTTAGTTTATAGTTTAGTTTAGTTTATAGTTTAGTTTACAATTTTGTTTAGTTTAGTTTAGTTTAGTTTAGTTTGGGTTAGGTTGGGTTAGGTTAGGTTAGTGGAGTTTAGTTTAATTTTTGTTTAGTTTAATTTAGTTTACAGTTTAGTGTATGCTTTAGTTTATAGTGTAGTTTATAGTTTAGTTTAATTTAGTGTAGTTTAGTTTGGTTTAGTTTAGTATAGTTTTGTTAACTATAGGTTAGCTGAGATTATAGTTTAGTTTATTTTATTTTATAGTTAAGTTTACAATTTTGTTTAGTTTAATTTAGTTTAGTTTAGTTAGTTTAGGTTAGGTTAGGTTAGGTTAGAGTAGTTTAGTTTAATTTAGTTGAATTTAATTTAGTTTAATTAGGTTAGTTTACATAAGTTAGGTTAGTTTAGTTTACTTTAGTTTATGTAAGGTTAGGTTAGGTTAGTTTAGTATAGGTTAGGTTAGGTTAGGTTATGTAAATTTAATTCAGTTTAGTTTAGTTTATAGTTTAATTTATAGGATGGTTTATAGTTAATTTAGTTTAGTTTAGTTTAGTTTAGTTTAGGTTAAATTGTGTTAGGTTAGTTAAGTTTAGTTTAGTTTAGTTTAGGTTAGGTTACGTTAGGTTAGTTTATTTTAGTTTAGTTTAGTTTAGGTGAGGTTAGGTTAGGTTAGTTTAGTTCTGTTTAGCTTATTTTAGTTTATACATTAGTTTAGTTTAGTTTATATTTTAGTTTATAGTTTAGTTTAATTTAGTGTAGTTTAATTTTTTTAAGTTAGGTTAGGTTAGGTTAGTTTAGTTTAGTTTAGTTAGGTTATGTTAGATTAGGTTAGGTTAGGTTTGTTTGGTTTAGTTTAGTCTAGTTAAGTTTAGTTTAGATTAGGTTAGATTAGGTTAGGTTAGAGTAGTTTGGTTTAGTTTAGTTTAGGTTAGAATAGGTTAGGTTAGTGTAGTTTAGTTTAGTTTAGTTGAATCTAATTTAGTTTTGTTTAGTTTAGTTTAGTTTAGGTTAGGTTAGTTTAGTTTAGTATAGGTTAGTTTAAGTTAGGTTAGGGTAGTTTAGTTTATAGTTTCGTTTAGTTTAGTTTAGTTTATAGTGTAGTTTATATTTTAGATTATATTTTAGTTTATAGTTTAGTTTAGTTTAGTGTAGTTTTGTTTGGTTTAGTTTTGTTTAGTTTAGTTTAAATTAGTTTCGTTTAGGTTAGGTTATGTTACATTAGGTTAGGTTAGGTAAGCTTAGTTTAGTTTAGTTTAGTTTAAGTTAGGTAAGGTTAGGTTAGGTTAGGTTAGGTTAGTTTAAGTTAGGTTAGTTAAGTTCAGTTTAGTTTAGTTTAGTTAAGTTTAGTTTACTTTATAGTTTAGTTCAGTTTATTTTATAGCTTAGTTTATAGTTTAGTTTAGTTTATAGTGTAATTTATATTTAAGTTTAGTTTAGTTTAGTTTAATTTAGTTTAGTTTAGTTTATTTTAGGGTATCTTATGTTATGGTAGGTTAGGTTAGTTTAGTTTATACTTTAATTTATAGTTTAGATTAGTTTATAATAGTTTAGTTTAGGTTAGGTTAGGTTAGGTTAGGTGAGATTAGTTCAATTTAGTTGAGTTTAATTTAGTTTAGTTTAGTTTATAGTTTAGTTTAGTTTATAGTTCAATTTATAGTTTAATTTAGGTTAGTTTATAGTTTAGTTTATTGTTTAGTTTAGTTTAGATTAGTTTAGTGTAGTTTAGTTTAGGTTAGGATAGGTTAATTTAGTTTAGTTTACGGGAGGTTAGGTAATTTTAATTTAGTTTAGTTTGGTTTAGTTTAATTTATAGTTTATTTTGTAGTTTTGTTTATAGTTTAGTTTAGTTTATAGTTTAATTTAGATTAGTTTAGTTTAGTCTAGTTTAATTTAGGTATTTTAAGGTTAGTTTAGTTTATTTTAGTTTAGGTTAGGTTAGGTTAGGTTAATTTACTTTAGTATAGTTTAGTTTAGTTTATTTTAGTTTAGTTTATAGTTTAGTTTAGTTTACAGTTTAGTTTACAGTTTAGTTTAGTTTAGTTTACAGTTTAGCTTATCCTTTAGTTTATAGTGTAGTTTATAGTTTAGTTTAATTTAGTGTAGTTTAGTTTGGTTTAGTTTAGTATAGTTTTGTTTACTTTAGGTTAGGTGAGATTATGTTAGGTTAGGTTAGCTTACTTTAGTTTAGTTTAGTTTAGTTTAGTTTATAGTTTAGTTTATAGTTATGTTTAGTTTAGTTTATAGTTTAATTTATAATTTAGTTTAGTTTAGTTTAGTTTTGTTTAATTTAGTTTAGAGTAGGTTAGGTTATGTTAGGCTAGTTTAGTTTAGTTTAGATTACGTTAGGTTAGGTTAGGTAAGGTTAAATTAGTTTAGTTGTGTTTAATTTAGTTAAGTTTAGAGATAACTGGTTCTCTTTCATTATACTAGTTTGATAGCCTCAGAAAAGCATATTATGCGGAAAGAATCTCGAAAAGAAAAATTTTATTTGATGTTTGGAAAATCCTTATGAATCAATTTTTTTCCATTCTTATTTGAGATGACTGGTTCTCTTTCATTATACTAGTTTGATAGCCTCAGAAAAGCATATTATGCGCAAAGAATCTCGAAAAGAAAAATAATTTTTTTCGAAGTTTGGAAACTTCATTAGAATCACTTTTTTTCCGTTCTTATTCGAGATAACTGGTTATCTTTCATTTTCCTAGTTTTATAGCTGTAGAAAAGCATATTCTGCGGAAAGTTCTCAAAAAGAAAAAAAAATGTTTTCTTTTTTTGGAAACTTCATTAGAATCACTTTTTTTCCGTTCATATTCGAGATAACTGGTTCTCTTTCATTATACTAGTATGATAGCCTTAGGAAAGCATATTATGCGGAAAGAATCTCTAAAAGAAATATAATTTTTTTCGAAGTTTGAAAACTTCGTTAGAATTACTTTTTTTCCGTTTTTATTCGAGATAACTGGTACTCTTTCATTTTTCTAGTTTGATAGCTGTAGAAAATGCATATTATGCGCAAAGAATCTCGAAAAGAAAAATAATTTTTTTCGAAGTTTGGAAACTTCATTAGAATCACTTTTTTTCCGTTCTTATTCGAGATAACTGGTTCTCTTTCATTTTCCTAGTTTTATAGCTGTAGAAAAGCATATTCTGCGGAAAGTTCTCAAAAAGAAAAAAAAATGTTTTCTTAGTTTGGAAACTTCATTAGAATCACTGTTTTTCCGTTCATATTCGAGATAACTGGTTCTCTTTCATTATACTAGTATGATAGCCTTAGGAAAAAATATTATGCGGAAAGAATCTCTAAAAGAGAAATAATTTTTTTCGAAGTTTGAAAACTTCGTTAGAATCACTTTTTTTCCGTTTTTATTCGAGATAACTGGTACTCTTTCATTTTGCTAGTTTGATAGCTGTAGAAAATGCATATTATGCGGAAAGAATCTCGACATGAAAAATAATTTTTTTCGAAGGTTGGAAACTTCGTTAGAATCACTTTTTTTCCGTTCTTATTACAGATAACTGGTTCTCTTTCATTTTGCTAGTTTGATAGGCTCAGAAAAGCATATTATGCGGAAAGAATCTCGAAAAGAAAAAAAAATTATTTTCAAAGTTTGGAAACTTCATTAGAATCACTTTTTTTCCGTTCTCATAAGAGATAACTGGTTCTCTTTCATTATATTAGTTTGATAGCCTTAGAAAAGCATATTATGCGGAAAGAATCTCGAAAAGAAAAAAATTTTTTTTTGATGTTTGGAAAATCCGTATGAATCAATTTTTTTCCATTCTTATTTGGGATAACTGGTTCTCTTTCATTATACTAGTTTGATAGCCTCAGAAAAGCATATTATGCGCAAAGAATCTCGAAAAGGAAAAAAATTTTTTTCGAAGTTAGGAAACTTTAGAATCACTTCTTTTCCGTTCTTATTCGAGATAACTGGTTCTCTTTCATTTTCCTAGTTTGATAGCTGTACAAAAGCATATTATGCGGAAAAAATCTGGAAAAGAAAAAAAAAATGTTTTCAAAGTTTGGAAACTTCATTAGAATCACTTTTTTTCCTTTCTTATTTGAGATAACTGGTTCTCTTGCATTATACTAATTTGATAGCCTTAGAGAAGTATATTATGCGGAAAGAATCTCGAAAAAAAAATTTTTTTTTGATGTTTTGGAAATCCTTATGAATCAATTTTTTTCCATTCTTATTTGAGATAACTGGTTCTCTTTCATTATACTAGTTTGATAGCCTCAGAAAAGCATATGCGCAAAGAATCTCGAAAAGAAAAAAATTATTTTTCGAAGTTTGGAAACTTTATTAGAATCACTTTTTTTCCGTTCTTATTTAAGATAACTGGTTCTCTTTCATTATACTAGTATGATAGCCTTAGGAAAGCATATTATGCGGAAAGAATCTCAAAAAGAAAAATAATTTTTTTCGAAATTTGGAAACTTCGTTAGAATCACTTTTTTCCCGTTCTTATTCGAGATAACTGGTACTCTTTCATTTTGCTAGTTTGATAGCTGTAGAAAATGCATATTATGCGGAAAGAATCTCGACATGAAAAATAATTTTTTTCGAAGTTTGGAAACTTCGTTAGAATCACTTTTTTTCCGTTCTTATTCGAGATAACTGGTTCTCTTTCATTTTGCTAGTTTGATACGTGTAGAAAAGCATATTATGCGGAAAGAATCTAGAAAAGAAAAAAAAATGTTTTCAAAGTTTGGAAACTTCATTAGAATCACTTTTTTTCCGTTCTTATTTGACATAACTGGTTCTCTTTCATTATACTAGTTTGATAGCTGTAGAAAAGCATATTATGCGGAAAGAATCTCGAAAAAAGAACATTTTTTTTGATGTTTTGAAATACCTTATGAATCAATTTTTTTCCATTCTTATTTGAGATAACTAGTTCTCTTTGATTATACTAGTTTGATAACCTCAGAAAAGCATATTATGCGGAAAGAATCTCGAAAAGAAAATTTTTTTTTTTTTTTTTGGAAAATCATTTTTGATTCAATTTTTTTCCAATCTTATTTGAGATAACTGGTTCTCTTTCATTATACTAGTTTGATAGCCTCAGAAAAGCATATTATGTGCAAAGAATCTCGAAAAGAAAAATAATTATTTTCGAAGTTTCGAAACTTCGTTAGAATCACTTTTTTTCCGTTCTTATTCGAGATAATTTGCTAGTTTGATACCTGTAGAAAAGCATATTATGCGGAAAGAATCTCGAAAAGAAAAAAAAATGTTTTCAAAATTTGGAAACTTCATTAGCATCACTTTTTTCCGTTCTTATTTGAGATAACTGGTTCTCTTTCAATATACTAGTTTGATAGCCTAAGAAAAGCATATTATGCGCAAAGAATCTCGAAAAGGAAAAAAATTTTTTTCGAAGTTTGGAAACTTCATTAGAATCACTTTTTTTCCGTTCTTATTTGAGATAACTTCTTTTTCATTATACTAGTTTGATAGCCTTAGGAGAGCATATTATGCGGAAAGAATCTCAAAAAGAAAAATAATTTTTTTCGAAGTTTGGAAACTTCGTTAGAATCACTTTTTTTCCGTTCTTATTCGAGATAACTGGTACTCTTTCATTTTGCTAGTTTGATATGCTAGTTTGATAGCTGTAGAAAATGCATATTATGCGGAAAGAATCTGGATAAGAAAAATAATTTTTTTCGAAGTTTACAAACTTCGTTAGAATCACTTTTTTTCCGTTCTTATTTGAGTTAACTGGTTCTCTTTCATTATACGAATTTGATAGCCTTAGAAAAGCATATTATGCGGAAAGAATCTCGAAAAAAAAAATTTTTTTTTGATGTTTTGAAAATCCTTATGAATCAATTTTTTTTCCATTCTTATTTGAGATAACTGGTTCTCTTTCATTATACTAGTTTGATAGCCTCAGAAAAGTATATTATGCGCAAAGAATCTCGAAAAGAAAAATAATTTTTTTCGAACTTTGGAAACTTTGTTAGAATCACATTTTTTCCGTTCTTATTCGAGATAAATGGTTCTCTTTCAATTTGCTAGTTTGATAGCTGTAGAAAAGCATATTATGCGGAAAGAATCTCGAAAAGAATAAAAATTTTTTTCGAAGTTTGGAAACATCCTTAGAATCACTTTTTTTCCGTTCTTATTCGAGATAACTGGTTCTCTTTCATTTTCCTAGTTTGATAGCTGTAGAAAAGCATATTATGCGGAAAGAATCTCGAAAAGAAAAAAAAAATGTTTTCTTAGATTGGAAAATTCGTTAGAATCACTTTTTTTCCGTTCTTATTCGAGATGACTGGTACTCTTTCATTTTGCTAGTTTGATAGCTGTAGAAAATGCATGTTATGCGGAAAGAATCTCGAAATAAAAAAAAATTATTTTCAAAGTTTGGAAACTTCATTAGAATCACTTTTTTTCCGTTCTCATTTGAGTTATTTGAGATAACTGGTTCTCTTTCATTATACTAGTTTGATCGCCTCAGAAATGCATATTATGCGCAAAGAATCTCGAAAAGAAAAATAATTTTTTTCGAAGTTTGGAAACTTCGTTAGAATCACTTTTTTTCCGTTCTTATTCGAGATAATTTGCTAGTTTAATACCTGTAGAAAAGCATATTATGCGGAAAGAATCTCGAAAAGAAAAAAAAAATGTTTTCAAAGTTTGGAAACTTCATTAGAATCACTTTTTTTCCGTTCTTATTTGAGATAACTGGTTCTCTTTCGTTATACTAATTTGATAGCCCTAGAAAAGCATATTATGCGGAAAGAATCTCGAAAAAAGAAATTTTTTTTTTCATGTTTTGAAAATCCTTATGAATCAATTACTTTCCATTCTTATTTGATATATTTGGTTCTCTTTCATTATACTAGTTTGATAGCCTCAGAAAAGCATATTATGCGCAAAGAATCTCGAAAAGAAAAATAATTTATTTCGAACTTTGGAAACTTTGTTACAATCACTTTTTTTCCGTTCTTATTCGAGATAAACGTTGTCTTTCAATTTGCTAGTTTGATAGCAAGAATCTCGAAAAGAAAAATTTTTTTTTCGAAATTTGGAAACTTCATTAGAATCACTTTTTTTCCGTTCTTATTCGAAATAACTGGTTCTCTTTTATTTTCCTAGTTTGATAGCTGTAGAAAAGCATATTATGCGGAATGAATCTCGAAAAGAAAAAAAAATGTTTTCTTAGTTTGGAAACTTTATTAGAATCACTTTTTTTCCGTTCATATTCGAGGTAACTGGTTCTCTTTCATTGTACTAGTTTGATAGCCTTAGAAAAGCATATTATGCGGAAAGAATTTCGAAAAGAAAAATAATATTTTTCGAAGTTTGGAAACTACGTTAGAATCACTTTTTTCCGTTCTTATTCGATATAAATGGTTCTCTTTCATTTTGCAAGTTTGATACGTGTAGAAAATCATATTATGCGGAAAGAATCTCGAAAAGAAGAAAAAATGTATTCAAGGTTTGGAAACTTCATTAGAATCACCTTTTTCCGTTCTTATTTCAGATAATTGGTTCTTTTTCATTATACTAGTTTGATAGCCTTAGAAAAGCATATTATGCGGAAAGAATCTCGAAAAAAGAAAATCTTTTTTTGATGTTTTGAAAATCCTTATGAATCAATTTTTTTCCATTCTTATTTGAGATAACTAGTTCTCTTTCATTATACTATTTTGATAGCCTCAGAAAAGCATATTATGCGGAAGGAATCTCGAAAAGAAAAAAAATTTTTTTTGATATTTGCAAAATCTTTTTTGAATCAATTTTTTTCCATTCTTATTTGAGATAATTGGTTCTCTTTCATTATACTAGTTTGATAGCCTCAGATAAGCAAAGAATCTCGAAAATTTTTTTCGAAGTTTGGGAACTTCGTTACATTCACTTTTTTTCAGTTATATTCGTGATAAATGGTTCTCTTTCAATTTGCTAGTTTGATAGATGTAGAAAAGCATATTATGCGGAAAGAATCTCGAAAAGAAAAAAAAAATGTTTTCAAAGTTTGGACACTTCATTAGAATCATTTTTTTTACGTTCTTATTTGAGATAACTGGTTCTCTTTCAATATACTAGTTTGATAGCCTCAGAAAAGCATATTATGCGCAAAGAATCTCGAAAAGAAAAAAAAATTTTTTCGAAGTTCGGAAACTTCATTAGAATCACTTTTTTTCCGTTCTTATTTGAAATAACTGGTTCTCTTTCATTATACTAGTTTGATAGCCTCAGAAAAGCATATTATGCGCAAAGAATCTCGAAAAGAAGAAAATTTTTTTTCGAAGTTTAGAAACTTCATTAGAATCACTTTTTTTCCGTTCTTATTTGAGATAACTTCTTCTCATTCATTGTACTAGTTTGATAGCCTTAGAAAAGCATAGTATGCGGAAGGAATCTCGAAAAGAAAAATAATTTTTTTCGAAGTTTGGAAACTTCTTTATAATCACTTTTTTTCCGTTCTTATTCGAGATAACTGGTTCTCTTTCAATATACTAGTTTGATAGCCTCAGAAAAGCATATTATGCGCAAGGAATCTCGAAAAGAAAAAAAATTATTTTCGAAGTTTGGAAACTTGATTAGAATCACTTTTTTTCCGTTCTTATTCGAGATAACTGGTTGTCTTTCTTTTTGCTAGTTTGATAGCCTCAGAAAAGCATATTATGCACGAAGAATCTCGAAAAGAAAAAAAATTTTTTTCGAAGTTTGGAAACTTCATTAGAATCACTTTTTTCCGTTCTTATTCGAGATAACTGGTTCTCTTTCAATATACTAGTTTGATAGCCTCAGAAAAGCATATTATGCGCAAGGAATCTCGAAAAGAAAAAAAATTATTTTCGAAGTTTGGAAACTTCATTAGAATCACTTTTTTTCCGTTCTTATTCGAGATGACTTGTTCTCTTTCATTTTCCTAGTTTAATAGCTGTAGAAAAGCATATTATGCGGAAAGAATCTCGAAAAGAAAAAAAAATGTTTTCAAAGCTTGGAAACTACATTGAAATGACTTTTTTTCCGTTCTTATTTGAGATAACTGGTTCTCTTTCAGTATACTAGTATGATAGCCTTATTATATAGCATATTATGCGGAAACAATCTCAAAAAGAAAAATACTTTTTTCGAAGTTTGGAAACTTCGTTAGAATCACTTTTTTTCCGTTCTTATTCGAGATGACTGGTACTCTTTCATTTTGCTACTTTGATAGCTGTAGAAAATGCATATTATGCAGAAAGAATCTCGACATGAAAAATAATTTTTTTCGAAGTTTGGAAACTGCATTACAATCACTTTTTTCCGGTTCTTTTTTCAGATAACTGGTTGTCTTTCATTATACTAGTTTGATAGCCTTAGAAAAGCATATTATGCGGAAAGAATCTCGAAAAAACAAAATTTTTTTTTTATGTTTTGAAAATCCTTATGAATAAATTTTTTTCCATTCTTATTTGAGATAACTGGTTCTCTTTCATTATACTAGTTTGATAGCCTCAGAAAAGCATATTATGCGCCAAGAATCTCGAAAATAAAAAAAAATGTTTTCTTAGTTTGGAAACTTCATTAGAATCACTTTTTTTCCGTTCTTATTCGTGATAACTGGTTCTCTTTCATTTTCCTAGTTTTATAGCTTTAGAAAAGCATATTCTGCGGAAAGTTCTCGAAAAGAAAAAAAAATATTTTCTTAGTTTGGAAACTTCATTAGAATCACTTTTTTTCCGTTTATATTCGAGATAACTGGTTCTCTTTCATTTTGCTAGTTTGATAGCTGTAGATAAGCATATTATGCGGAAAGAATCTCGAAAAGAAAAAAAAAATTTTCAAAGTTTGGAAACTTCATTACAATCACTTTTTTCCCCGTTCTTATTTGAGATAACTGGTTCTCTTTCATTATACAAGTTTGACAGCCTCAGAAAAGCATATTATGCGCAAGGAATCTCGAAAAGAAAAAAAATTATTTTCGAAGTTTGGAAACTTCATTAGAATCACTTTTTTTCCGTTCTTATTCGAGATAACTGGTTCTCTTTCATTTTCCTAGTTTGATAGCTGTAGAAAAGCATATTATGCTGAAAGAATCTCGAAAAGAAAAAAAATGTTTTCAAAGCTTCGAAACTACATTGAAATGTTTTTTTTTCCGTTCTTATTTGAGATAACTGGTTCTCTTTCATTATACTAGTTTGATAGCCTTAGAAAAGCATATAATGCGGAAAGAATTTCGAAAAGAAAAATAATTTTTTTCGAAGTTTGGAAACTTCGTTAGAATCATTTTTTTTCCGTTCTTATTCGAGATAAATGGTTCTCTTTCATTTTGCTAGTTTGATACGTGTAGAAAAGCATATTATGCGGAAAGAATCTCGAAAAGAAAAAAAATTGTATTCAAGGTATTGGAAACTTCATTAGAATCACTTTTTTTCCGTTCTTATTTTAGATAACTGGTTCTCTTTCATTATACTAGTTTGATAGCCTTAGAAAAGCATATTATGCGGAAAGAATCACTAAAAAAGAAAATTTTTTTTTGATGTTTTGAAAATCCTTATGAATCAATTTTTTTCCATTCTTATTTGAGATAACTAGTTCTCTTTCATTATACTATTTTGATAGCCTCAGAGAAGCATATTATGCGGAAAGAATCTCGAAAAGAAAAAATTTTTTTTTTGATATTTGTAAAATCTTTTTTGAATCAATTTTTTTCCATTCTTATTTGAGATAACTAGTTCTCTTTCATTATACTATTTTGATAGCCTCAGAAAAGCATATTATGCGGAAAGAATCTCGAAAAGAAAAAAATTTTTTTTGATATTTGCAAAATCTTTTTTGAATCAATTTTTTTCCATTCTTATTTGAGATAATTGGTTCTCTTTCATTATACTAGTTTAATAGCCTCAGATAAGCAAAGAATCTCGAAAATTTTTTTCGAAGTTTGGAAACTTCGTTACATTCACTTTTTTTTAGTTATATTCGTGATAAATGGTTCTCTTTCAATTTGCTAGTTTGATAGATGTAGAAAAGCATATTATGCGGAAAGAATCTCGAAAAGAAAAAAAAATGTATTCAAGGTTTGGAAACTTCATTAGAATCACCTTTTTCCGTTCTTATTTGAGATAACTGGTTCTCTTTCATTATACTAGTTTGATAGCCTTAGAAAAGCATATTATGCGGAAAGAATCTCGAAAAAAGAAAATCTTTTTTTGATGTTTTGAAAATCCTTATGAATCAATTTTTTTTCATTCTTATTTGAGATAACTAGTTCTCTTTCATTATACTATTTTGATAGCCTCAGAAAAGCATATTATGCGGAAAGAATCTCGAAAAGAAAAAAATTTTTTTTTGATATTTGCAAAATCTTTTTTGAATCAATTTTTTTCCATTCTTATTTGAGATAATTGGTTCTCTTTCATTATACTAGTTTGATAGCGTCAGATAAGCAAAGAATCTCGAAAAATTTTTCCGAAGTTTGGAAACTTCGTTACATTCACTTTTTTTCAGTTATATTCGTGATAAATGGTTCTCTTTCAATTTGCTAGTTTGATAGATGTTGAAAAGCATATTATGCGGAAAGAATCTCGAAAAGAAAAAAAAAAGGCTTTCAATGTTTGGACACTTCATTAGAATCATTTTTTTTACGTTCTTATTTGAGATAACTGGTTCTCTTTCAATATACTAGTTTGATAGCCTCAGAAAAGCATATTATGCGCAAAGAATCTCGAAAAGAAAAAAAATTTTTTCGAAGTTCGGAAACTTCATTAGAATCACTTTTTTTCCGTTCTTATTTGAAATAACTGGTTCTCTTTCATTATACTAGTTTGATAGCCTCAGAAAAGCATATTATGCGCAAAGAATTTCGAAAAGAAGAAAATTTTTTTTCGAAGTTTAGAAACTTCATTAGAATCACTTTTTTCCGTTCTTATTTGAGATAACTTCTTCTCATTCATTGTACTAGTTTGATAGCTTTAGAAAAGCATATTATGCGGAAGGAAACTCGAAAAGAAAAATAATTTTTTTCGAAGTTTGGAAACTTCATTACAATCACTTTTTTCCCGTTCTTATTTGAGATAACTGGTTCTCTTTCATTATACTAGTTTGACAGCCTTAGAAAAGCACATTAAGCGCAAAGAATCTCGAAAAGAATTAAATTTTTTTCGAAGTTTGGAAAATTCATTAGAATCACTTTTTTTCCGTTCTTATTTGAGATAACTGGTTCTCTTTCATTATACTAGTATGATAGGTTTAGGAAAGCATATTATGCGGAAAGAATCTCAAAAAAAAAAAAAATAATTTTTTTCGAAGTTTGGAAACTTCGTTAGAATCACTTTTTTTCCGTTCTTATTCGAGATAACTGGTTCTCTTTCATTTTGCTAGTTTGATAGACTCAGAAAAGAATATTATGCGGAAAGAATCTCGAAATAAAAAAAAATTATTTTCAAAGTTTGGAAACTTCATTAGAATCACTTTTTTTCCGTTCTTATTCGAGATAACTGGTTGTCTTTCTTTTTGCTAGTTTGATAGCCTCAGAAAAGCATATTATGCACGAAGAATCTCGAAAAGAAAAAAAATTTTTTTCGAAGTTTGGAAACTTCATTAGAATCACTTTTTTTCCGTTCTTATTCGAGATAACTGGTTCTCTTTCAATATACTATTTTGATAGCCTCAGAAAAGCATATTATGCGCAAGGAATCTCGAAAAGAAAAAAAATTATTTTCGAAGTTTGGAAACTTCATTAGAATCACTTTTTTTCCGTTCTTATTCGAGATAACTGGTTCTCTTTCCTTTTCCTAGTTTGATAGCTGTAGAAAAGCATATTATGCGGAAAGAATCTCGAAAAGAAAAAAAATGTTTTCAAAGCTTCGAAACTACATTGAAATGTTTTTTTTTCCGTTCTTATTTGAGATAACTGGTTCTCTTTCATTATACTAGTTTGATAGCCTTAGAAAAGCATATAATGCGGAAAGAATTTCGAAAAGAAAAATAATTTTTTTCGAAGTTTGGAAACTTCGTTAGAATCATTTTTTTTCCGTTCTTATTTGAGATAAATGGTTCTCTTTCATTTTGCTAGTTTGATACGTGTAGAAAAGCATATTATGCGGAAAGAATCTCGAAAAGAAAAAAAATTGTATTCAAGGTACTGGAAACTTCATTAGAATCACTTTTTTTCCGTTCTTATTTTACATAACTGGTTCTCTTTCATTATACTAGTTTGATAGCCTTAGAAAAGCATATTATGCGGAAAGAATCACGAAAAAAGAAAATTTTTTTTTGATGTTTTGAAAATCCTTATGAATCAATTTTTTTCCATTCTTATTTGAGATAACTAGTTCTCTTTCATTATACTATTTTGATAGCCTCAGAAAAGCATATTATGCGGAAAGAATCTCGAAAAGAAAAAAAATTTTTTTTTGATATTTGTAAAATCTTTTTTGAATCATTTTTTTTCCATTCTTATTTGAGATAACTGGTTCTCTTTCATTATACTAGTTTGATAGCTTCAGAAAAGCATAGAATCTCGAAAATTTTTTTCGAAGTTTGGAAACCTCGTTAGATTCACTTTTTTTCCATTATATTCGAGATAAATGGTTCTCTTTCAATTTGCTAGTTTAATAGCTGTAGAAAAGCATATTATGCGGAAAGAATCTCGAAAAGAAAAAAAAATGTTTTCAAAGTTTGGAAACTTCATTAGAATCCCGTTTTTTACGTTCTTATTTGAGATAACTGGTTCTCTTTAAATATACTAGTTCGATAGCCTCAGAAAAGCATATTATGCGCAAAGAATCTCGAAAAGAAAAAAAATTTTTTTCGAAGTTTGGAAACTTCATTAGAATCACTTTATTTCCGTTCTTATTTGAGATAACTCCTTCTCTTTTTATTATACTAGTTTGATAGCTGTAGAAAAGCATATTATGCGGAACGAATCTTGAAAAGAAAAAAAAATTTTTTTCAAAGTTTGGAAACTTCATTAGAATCACTTTTTTTCCGTTCTTATTTGAGATAACTGGTTCTCTTTCATTATACTAGTTTGATAGCATCAGAAAATCATATTGTGGGCGAAGAATCTCGAAAAGAAAAAAAATTTTTTTCGAAGTTTCGAATCTTCATTAGAATCACTTTTTTTCCGTTCTTATTCGAGATAAGTGGTTCTCTTACAATATACTAGTTTGATAGCCTCAGAAAAGCATATTATGCGGAAAGAATCTCGAAAAGAAAAAAATTTTTTTTTGATGTATTGAAACTCCTTATGAATCAATTTTTTCCCATTCTTATTTGAGATAACTAGATCTCTTTCATTATACTAGTTTGATAGCCTCAGAAAAGCATATTATGCGGAAAGAATCACGAAAAGAAAAAAATTTATTTTGATGTTTGGAAAATCCTTATGAATCAATGTTTTTCTATTCTTATTTGAGATAACTGGTTCTCTTTCATTATACTAGTTTGACAGCCTTAGAAAAGCACATTAAGCGCAAAGAATCTCGAAAAGAATTAAATTTTTTTCGAAGTTTGGAAAATTCATTAGAATCACTTTTTTTCCGTTCTTATTTGAGATAACTGGTTCTCTTTCATTATACTAGTATGATAGCCTTAGGAAAGCATATTATGCGGAAAGAATCTCAAAAAAAAAAAATAATTTTTTTCGAAGTTTGGAAACTTCATTAGAATCACTTTTTTTCCGTTCTTATTCGAGATAACTGGTTCTCTTTCATTTTGCTAGTTTGATAGACTCAGAAAAGAATATTATGCGGAAAGAATTTCGAAATAAAAAAAAATTATTTTCAAAGTTTGGAAACTTCATTAGAATCACTTTTTTTCCGTTCTTAATCGAGATAACTGGTTCTCTTTCATTTTGCTAGTTTGATACGTGTAGAAAAGCATATTATGCGGAAAGAATCTGGAAAAAAAAAAATGTTTTCAAAGTTTGGAAACTTCATTGGAATCACTTTTTTTCCGTTCTTATTTCACATAACTGGTTCTCTTTCATTATACTAGTTTGATAGCCTTAGAAAAGCATACTATGCGGAAAGAATCTCGAAAAAAGAACATTTTTTTTTGATGTTTTGAAAATCCTTATGAATCAATTTTTTTCCATTCTTATTTGAGATAACTAGTTCTCTTTGATTATACTAGTTTGATAACCTCAGAAAAGCATATTATGCGGAAAGAATCTCGAAAAGAAAATTTTTTTTTTTTTTTGGAAAATCTTTTTTGAATCAATTTTTTTCCAATCTTATTTGAGATAACTGGTTCTCTTTCATTATACTAGTTTGATAGCCTCAAAAAAGCATATTATGCGCAAAGAATCTCGAAAAGAAAAATAATTATTTTCGAAGTTTGGAAACTTCGTTAGAATCACTTTTTTTCCGTTCTTATTCGAGATAATTTGCTAGTTTGATACCTGTAGAAAAGCATATTATGCGGAAAGAATCTCGAAAAGAAAAAAAAATGTTTTCAAAGTTAGGAAACTTCATTAGAATCACTTTTTTCCGTTCTTATTTCAGATAACTGGTTCTCTTTCATTTTGCTAGTTTGATATGCTAGTTTGATAGCTGTAGAAAATGCATATTATGCGGAAAGAATCTCGATATGAAAAATAATTTTTTTCGAAGTTTACAAACTTCGTTAGAATCACTTTTTTCCGTTCTTATTTCAGATAACTGGTTCTCTTTCATTATACTAATTTGATAGCCTTAGAAAAGCATATTATGCGGAAAGAATCTCGAAAAAAGAAAATTTTTTTTTGATGTTTTGAAAATCCTTATGAATCAATTTTTTTTCCATTCTTATTTGAGATAACTGGTTCTCTTTCATTATACTAGTTTGATAGCCTCAGAAAAGTATATTATGCGCAAAGAATCTCGAAAAGAAAAATAATTTTTTTCGAACTTTGGAAACTTTGTTAGAATCACTTTTTTTCCGTTCTTATTCGAGATAAATGGTTCTCTTTCAATTTGCTAGTTTGATAGCTGTAGAAAAGCATATTATGCGGAAAGAATCTCGAAAAGAAAAAAATTTTTTTCGAAATTTGGAAACTTCATTAGAATCACCTTTTTTCCATTCTTATTTGAGATAACTGGTTCTCTTTCATTATACTAGTTTGATAGCCTCAGAAAAGCATATTATGCGCAAAGAATCTCAAAAAGAATAAAATTTTTTTTCGAAGTTTGGAAACTTCATTAGAATCACTTTTTTTCCGTTCTTATTCGAAATAACTGGTTCTCTTTTATTATCCTAGTTTGATAGCTGTAGAAAAGCATATTATGCGGAATGAATTTCGAAAAGAAAAAAAAAATGTTTTCTTAGTTTGGAAACTTTATTAGAATCACTTTTTTCCGTTCATATTCGAGATAACTGGTTCTCTTTCATTATACTAGTTTGATAGACTCAGACAAGCATATTATGCGCAAAGAATCTCGAAAAGAAAAAAATTTTTTTTCGAAGTTTGGAAACTTCCTTAGAATCACTTTTTTTCCATTCTTATTTGCGATAACTGGTTCTCTTTCATTATACTAGTTTGAAAGCCTCAGAAAAGCATATTATGCGCAAGGAATCTCGAAAAGAAAAAAATTTTTTTTCGAAGTTTGGAAACTTCATTAGAATCACTTTTTTTCCGTTCTTATTCGAGATAACTGGTTCTATTTCATTTTCCTAGTTTTATAGCTGTAGAAAAGCATATTATGCGCAAAGAATCTCGAAAAGAAAAAAAAAATGTTTTCTTACTTTGGAAACTTCATTAGAATCACTTTTTTTCCGTTCATATTCGAGATAACTGGTTCTCTTTATTTATACTAGTTTGATAGCCTCAGAAAAGCATATTATACGCAAAGAATCGCGAAAAGAATAATATTTTTTTCGAAGTTTGGAAACTTCATTAGAATCACTTTTTTTCCGTTCTTATTCGTGATAACTGTTTCTCTTTCATTTTCCTAGTTTTATAGCTGTGGAAAAGCATATTCTGCGGAAAGTTCTCGAAAAGAAAAAAAAAATGTTTTCTTAGTTTGGAAACTTCATTAGAATCACTTTTTTTCCGTTCATATTCGAGATAACTGGTTCTCTTTCATTTTGCTAGTTTGATAGCTGTAGATAAGCATATTATGCGGAAAGAATCTCGAAAAGAAAAAAAAATGTTTTCAAAGTTTGGAAACTTCATTACAATCACTTTTTTCCCGTTCTTATTTGAGATAACTGGTTCTCTTTCATTATACTAGTTTGATAGCCTGAGAAAAGCATATTATGCGGAAAGAATCTCGAAAAGAAAAAATTTTATTTTGAGTTTTGGAAAATCCTTATGAATCAATTTTTTTCCATTCTTATTTGAGATAACTGGTTCTCTTTCATTATGCTAGTTTGATAGCCTCAGAAAAGCATATTATGCGCAAAGAATCTCGAAAAGAAAAAAATTTTTTCGAAGTTTGGAAAATTCATTAGAATCACTTTTTTTCCGTTCTTATTTGAGATAACTGGTTCTATTTCATTATACTAGTATGATAGCCTTAGGAAAGCATATTATGCGGAAAGAATCTCAAAAAAAAAATAATTTTTTTCGAAGTTTGGAAACTTGGTTAGAATCACTTTTTTTCCGTTCTAATTCGAGATAACTGGTACTCTTTCATTTTGCTAGTTTGATAGCTGTAGAAAATGCATATTATGCGGAAAGAATCTCGACATGAAAAATAATTTTTTTCGAAGTTTGGAAACTTCGTTAGAATCACTTTTTTTTCCGTTCTTATTCCAGATAACTGGTTCTATTTCATTTTTCTAGTTTGATAGACTCAGAAAAGAATATTATGCGGAAAGAATCTCGAAATAAAAAAAAATTATTTTCAAAGTTTGGAAACTTCATTAGAATCACTTTTTTTCCGTTCTCATTTGAGATAACTGGTTCAATTTCATTATACTAGTTTGATAGCCTTGGAAAAGCATATTATGCGGAAAGAATCTCGAAAAGAAAAAAAAAATTTTTTTTAATGTTTGGCAAATGTTTATGAATCAATTTTTTTCCATTCTTATTTCAGATAACTGGTTCTCTTTCATTATACTAGTTTGATAGCCTCAGAAAAGCATATTAATGGGCAAAGAATCTCAAAAAGGAAAAAATGTTTTTTCGAATTTTGGAAACTTTAGAATCACTTCTTTTCCGTTCTTTTTCGAGATAACTGGTTCTCTTTCATTTTCCTAGTTTGATAGCTGTAGAAAAGCATATTATGCGGAAAGAATCTCGAAAAGAAAAAAAAATGTTTTCAAAGTTTGGAAACTTCATTAGAATCACTTTTTTTCCGTTCTTATTCGAGATAATTGGTTCTCTTTCATTATACTAATTTGATAGCCTTAGAAAAGCATATTATGCGGAAAGAATCTCGAAAAATAAAAATTTTTTGTTGTTGTTTTGAAAATCCTTATGAATCAATTTTTTTCCATTCTTATTTGAGATAACTGGTTCTTTTCATTATACTACTTTGATAGCCTCAGAAAAGCATATTATGCGCAAAGAATCTCGAAAAGAAAAATAATTTTTTTCGAACTTTGGAAACTTCGTTAGAATCACTTTTTTTCCGTTCTTATTCGAGATAAATGGTTCTCTTTCAATTTGCTAGTTTGATAGCTGTAGAAAAGCATATTATGCGGAAAGAATCTAGAAAAAAAAAAAAAAATTTCGAAATTTGTAAACTTCATTAGAATCACTTTTTTTCCGTTCTTATTTGATAACTGGTTCTCTTTCATTATACTAGTTTGATAGCCTCAGAAAAGGATATTATGCGCAAAGAATCTCGAAAAGAATAAACATTTTTTTCGAAGTTTGGAAACTTCATTAGAATCACTTTTTTTCCGTTCTTATTCGAGATAACTGGTTCTCTTTCATTTTCCTAGTTTGATAGCTGTAGAAAAGCATATTATGCGGAAAGAATCTCGAAAAGAAAAAAAAATGTTTTCAAAGTTTGGAAACTTCATTACAATCCCTTTTTTCCCGTTCTTATTTGAGATAACTGGTTCTCTTTCATTATACTAGTTTGATAGTTTTATAAAAGCATTTTATGCGGAAAGAATCTCGAAAAGAAAAAATTTTTTTTTGATGTTTGGAAAATCCTTATGAATCAATTTTTTTCCATTCATATTTGAGATAACTGGTTCTCTTTCATTATACTAGTTTAATAGCCACAGAAAAGCATATGCGCAAAGAATCTCGAAAAGAAAAAAAAATTTTTTCAAAGTTTGGATACTTAATTAGAATCACTTTTTTCCCGTTCTTATTTGAGATAACTGGTTCTCTTTCATTATACTAGTTTGATAGCCTCAGAAAATATATTATGCGCAAAGAATCTCGAAAAGAAAAAAATTATTTTTCGAGGATTGGAAACTTTATTAGAATCACTTTTTTTCCGTTCTTATTTAAGATAACTGGTTCTCTTTCATTATACTAGTATGATAGCCTTAGGAAAGCATATTATGCGGAAAGAATCTCAAAAAGAAAAATAATTTTTTTCGAAGTTTGGAAACTTCGTTAGAATCACTTTTTTTCCGTTCTTATTCGAGATAACCGGTACTCTTTCATTTTGCTAGTTTGATATGCTAGTTTGATAGCTGTAGAAAATGCATATTATGCGGAAAGAATCTCGATATGAAAAATAATTTTTTTCGAAGTTTACAAACTTCGTTAGAATCACTTTTTTTCCGTTCTTATTTGAGATAACTGGTTCTCTTTCATTATACTAATTTGATAGCCTTAGAAAAGCATATTATGCGGAAAGAATCTCGAAAAAAGAAAATTTTTTTTTGATGTTTTTAAAATCCTTATGAATCAATTTTTTTTCCATTCTTATTTGAGATAACTGGTTCTCTTTCATTGTACTAGTTTGATAGCCTCAGAAAAGTATATTATGCGCAAAGAATCTCGAAAAGAAAAATAATTTTTTCGAACTTTGGAAACTTTGTTAGAATCACTTTTTTTCCGTTCTTATTCGAGATAAATGGTTCTCTTTCAATTTGCTAGTTTGATAGCTGTAGAAAAGCATATTATGCGGAAAGAATCTCGAAAAGAAAAAAATTTTTTTAGAAATTTGGAAACTTCATTAGAATCACTTTTTTTCCGTTCTTATTTGAGATAACTGGTTCTCTTTCATTATACTAGTTTGATAGCCTCAGAAAAGCATATTATGCGCAAAGAATCTCGAAAAGAATAAAAAAATTTTTCGAAGTTTGGAAACTTCATTAGAATCACTTTTTATTCCGTTCTTATTCGAGATAACTGGTTCTCTTTCATTTTTCTAGTTTGATAGCTGTAGATAAGAATATTATGCGGAAAGAATCTCGAAAAGAAAAAAAAATGTTTTCGAAGTTTGGAAACTTCGTTAGAATCACTTTTTTTCCGTTCTTATTCGAGATATTTTGCTAGTTTGATACCTGTAGAAAAGCATATTATGCGGAAAGAATCTCGAAAAGAAAAAAAAAGTGTTTTCTAAGTTTGCAAACTTCATTAGAAGCACTTTTTTCCGTTTATATTTGAGAAAACTGGTTCTCTTTCATTATACTAGTTTGATAGCATCAGAAAAGCATATTATGCGCGAAGAATCTCGAAAAGAAAAAAAAATTTTTTCTAAGTTTGGAAACTTCATTAGAATCACTTTTTTTCCGTTCCTATTCGAGATAAATGGTTCTCTTAGTTTATACTAGTTTGATAGCCTCAGAAAAGCATATTATACGGAAAGAATCTCGAAAAGAAAAAAATTTTTTTTGATGTTTTGAAACTTCATTAGAATCACTTTTTTTCCGTTCTTATTCGAGATAACTGGTTCCCTTTCAATATACTAGTTTGTTAGCCTCAGAAAAGCATATTATGCGGAAAGAATCTCGAAAAGAAAAAAATTTTTTTTTGATGTTTTGAAACTCCTTATGAATCAATTTTTTTCCATTCTTATTTGAGATAACTAGTTCTCTTTCATTATACTAGTTTGATAGCGTCAGAAAAGCATATTATGCGCAAAGAATCTCGAAAAGAAAAATAATAATTTTCGAATTTTGGAAACTTCGTTAAAATCACTTTTTTTCCGTTCTTATTAGAGATAAATTGTTCTCTTTCAATTTGCTAGTTTGATAGCTGTAGAAAAGCATATTATGCGGAAAGTATCTCGAAAAGAAAATAAAATGTTTTCAAAGTTTGGAAACTTCATTAGAATCACGTTTTTTCCGTTCTTATTTGAGATAACTGGTTCTATTTCATTTTACTAGTTTGATAGCCTTAGAAAAGCATATTATGCGGAAAGAATCTCGAAAAGGAAAAAAAAGTTTTTTCATGTTTGGAAAATCCTTATGAAAGACTTTTTTTCCATTCTTATTTGAGATAACTGGTTCTCTTTCATTATACTAGTTTGATAGCTTTAGAAAAGCATTTTATGCGGAAAGAATCTCGAAAAGAAAAAATTTTTTTTTTATGTTTGGAAAATCCTTATGAATCAATTTTTTTCCATTCTTATTTGAGATAACTGGTTCTCTTTCATTATACTAGTTTGATAGCCTCAGAAAAGCATATGCGCAAAGAATCTCGAAAAGAAAAAAAAAAATTTTTCAAAATTTGGATACTTAATTACAATCACTTTTTTTCCGTTCTTATTAGAGATAAATTGTTCTCTTTCAATTTGCTAGTTTGATAGCTGTAGAAAAGCATATTATGCGGAAAGTATCTCGAAAAGAAAATAAAATGTTTTCAAAGTTTGGAAACTTCATTAGAATCACGTTTTTTCCGTTCTTATTTGAGATAACTGGTTCTATTTCATTTTACTAGTTTGATAGCCTTAGAAAAGCATATTATGCGGAAAGAATCTCGAAAAGGAAAAAAATTTTTTTTCATGTTTGGAAAATCCTTATGAAAGACTTTTTTTCCATTCTTATTTGAGATAACTGGTTCTCTTTCATTATACTAGTTTGATAGCTTTAGAAAAGCATTTTATGCGGAAAGAATCTCGAAAAGAAAAAATTTTTTTTTTATGTTTGGAAAATCCTTATGAATCAATTTTTTTCCATTCTTATTTGAGATAACTGGTTCTCTTTCATTATACTAGTTTGATAGCCTCAGCAAAGCATATGCGCAAAGAATCTCGAAAAGAAAAAAAAAAATTTTTCAAAATTTGGATACTTAATTACAATCACTTTTTTTCCGTTTGTATTTGAGATAACTGGTTCTCTTTCATTATACTAGTATGATAGCCTTAGGAAAGCATATTATGCGGAAAGAATCTCAAAAAGAAAAATAATTTTTTTCGAAATTTGGAAACTTCGTTAGAATCACTTTTTTCCAGTTCTTATTCGAGATAACTGGTACTCTTTCATTTTGCTAGTTTGATAGCTGTAGAAAATGCATATTATGCGGAAAGAATCTCGACAGGAAAAATAATTTTTGCGAAGTTTGGAAACTTCGTTAGAATCACTTTTTTTCCGTTCTTTTTCGAGATAACTGGTACTCTTTCATTTTGCTAGTTTGATACGTGTAGAAAAGCATATTATGCGGAAAGAATCTAGAAAAGAAAAAAAAATGTTTTCAAAGTTTGGAAACTTCATTAGAATCACTTTTTTTCCGTTCTTATTTGACATAACTGGTTCTCTTTCATTATACTAGTTTGATAGCCTTAGAAAAGCATATTATGCGGAAAGAATCTCGAAAAAAGAACATTTTTTTTTGATGTTTTGAAAATCCTTATGAATCAATTTTTTTCCATTCTTATTTGAGATAACTAGTTCTCTTTGATTATACTAGTTTGATAGCCTCAGAAAAGTATATTATGCGCAAAGAATCTCGAAAAGAAAAATAATTTTTTTCGAAGTTTGGAAACTTCGATAGAATCACTTTTTTTCCGTTCTTATTCGAGATAATTTGCTAGTTTGATACCTGTAGAAAAGCATATTATGAGGAAAGAATCTCGAAAAGAAAAAAAAAAATGTTTTCAAAGTTTGGAAACTTCATTAGAATCACTTTTTTTCCGTTCTTATTTGAGATAACTGGTTCTCTTTCAATATAATAATTTGATAGCTGTAGAAAAGCATATTATGCGGAAAGAATCTCGAAAAGAAAAAAAAAATGTTTTCAAAGTTTGGAAACTTCATTCGAATCACTTTTTTTTAGTTCTTATTTGAGATAACTGGTTCTCTTTCATTATACTAGTATGATAGCCTTAGGAAAGCATATTATGCGGAAAGAATCTCAAAAAGAAAAATAATTTTTTTCGAAGTTTGAAACTTCGTTAGAATCACTTTTTTTCCGTTCTTATTCGAGATAACTGGTACTCTTTCATTTTGCTAGTTTGATAGCTGTAGAAAATGCATATTATGCGGAAAGAATCTCGACATGAAAAATAATTTTTTTCGAAGTTTGGAAACTTCGTTAGAATCACTTTTTTTCCGTTCTTATTCGAGATAACTGGTTCTATTTCATTTTGCTAGTTTGATAGACTCAGAAAAGAATATTATGCGGAAAGAATCTCGAAATAAAAAAAATTATTTTCAAAGTTTGGAAACTTCATTAGAATCACTTTTTTTCCGTTCTCATTTGAGATAACTGGTTCACTTTCATTATACTAGTTTGATAGCCTTGGAAAAGCATATTATGCGGAAAGAATCTCGAAAGGAAAAAAAAATTTTTTTTTAATGTTTGGCAAATCCTTATGAATCAATTTTTTTCCATTCTTATTTCAGATAACTGGTTCTCTTTCATAATACTAGTTTGATAGCCTCAGAAAAGCATATTAATGCGCAAAGAATCTCAAAAAGGAAAAAAAGTTTTTTCGAAGTTTGGAAACTTTAGAATCACTTCTTTTCCGTTCTTTTTCGAGATAACTGGTACTCTTTCATTTTCCTAGTTAGATAGCTGTAGAAAAACATATTATGCGGAAAGAATCTCGAAAAGAAAAAAAAATGTTTTCAAAGTTTGGAAACTTCATTAGAATCACTTTTTTTCCGTTCTTATTCGAGATAATTGGTTCTCTTTCATTATACTAATTTGATAGCCTTAGAAAAGCATATTATGCGGAAAGAATCTCGAAAAAAGAAAATTTTTTGTTGTTGTTTTGAAAATCCTTATGAATCAATTTTTTTCCATTCTTATTTGAGATAACTGGTTCTTTTCATTATACTAGTTTGATAGCCTCAGAAAAGCATATTATGCGCAAAGAATCTCGAAAAGAAAAATAATTTTTTTCGAACTTTGGAAACTTCGTTAGAATCACTTTTTTTCCGTTCTTATTCGAGATAAATGGTTCTCTTTCAATTTGCTAGTTTGATAGCTGTAGAAAAGCATATTATGCGGAAAGAATCTAGAAAAAAAAAAAAATTTTCGAAATTTGTTAACTTCATTAGAATCACTTTTTTTCCGTTCTTATTTGATAACTGGTTCTCTTTCATTATACTAGTTTGATAGCCTCAGAAAAGCATATTATGCGCAAAGAATCTCGAAAAGAAAAATAATTTATTTCGAACTTTGGAAACTTAGTTACAATCACTTTTTTTCCGTTCTTATTCGAGATAAACGTTGTCTTTCAATTTGCTAGTTTGATAGCAAGAATCTCGAAAAGAAAAAAAAAATTTTCGAAATTTGGAAACTTCATTAGAATCACTTTTTTTCCGTTCTTATTTGAGATAACTGGTTCTCTTTCATTATACTAGTTTGATAGCCTCAGAAAAGCATATTATGCGGAAAGAATCTCGAAAAGAAAAAAAAAATGTATTCAAGGTTTGGAAACTTCATTAGAATCACCTTTTCCCGTTCTTATTTGAGATAACTGGTTCTCTTTCATTATACTAGTTTGATAGCCTTAGAAAAGCATATTATGCGGAAATAATCTCGAAAAAAGAAAATTTTTTTTTATGTTTTTAAAATCCTTATGAATCAATTTTTTTCCATTCTTATTTGAGATAACTAGTTCTCTTTCATTATACTAATTTGATAGCCTGAGAAAAGCATATTATGCGGAAAGAATCTCGAAAAGAAAAAAAATTTTTTTTGGTATTTGCAAAATCTTTTTTGAATCAATTTTTTTCCATTCTTATTTGAGATAATATTTTCTCTTTCATTATACTAGTTTGATAGCCACAGATAAGCAAAGAATCTCGAAAATTTTTTTCGAAGTTTGGAAACTTCGTTACATTCACTTTTTTTCAGTTATATTCGTGATAAATGGTTCTCTTTCAATTTGCTAGTTTGATAGCTGTAGAAAAGCATAATATGCGTAAAGAATCTCGAGAAGAAAAAAAAAAGTTTTCAAAGTGTGGACACTTCATTAGAATCACTTTTTATACGTTCTTATTTGAGATAACTGGTTCTCTTTCAATATACTAGTTTGATAGCCTCAGAAAAGCATATTATGCGCAAAGAATCTCGAAAAGAAAAAAAAATTTTTTCGAAGTTGGAAACTTCATTAGAATCACTTTTTTTCCGTTCTTATTTGAGATAACTGGTTCTCTTTCATTATACTAGTTTGATAGCCTCAGAAAAGCATATTATGCGCAAAGAATCTCGAAAAGAAAAAATTTTTTTTTCGAAGTTTAGAAACTTCATTAGAATCACTTTTTTTCCGTTCTTATTCGAGATAACTGGTTCTCTTTCAATATACTATTTTGATAGCCTCAGAAAAGCATAGTATGCGCAAGGAATCTCGAAAAGAAAAAAAATTATTTTCGAAGTTTGGAAACTTCATTAGAATCTCTTTTTTCCGTTCTTATTCGAGATAACTGGTTCTCTTTCATTTTCCTAGTTTGATAGCTGTAGAAAAGCATATTATGCGGAAAGAATCTCGAAAAGAAAAAAAATGTTTTCAAAGCTTGGAAACTACATTGAAATGTTTTTTTTTCCGTTCTTATTTGAGATAACTGGTTCTCTTTCATTATACTAGTTTGATAGCCTTAGAAAAGCATATAATGCGGAAAGAATTTCGAAAAGAAAAATAATTTTTTTCGAAGTTTGGAAACTTCGTTAGAATCATTTTTTTTCCGTTCTTATTTGAGATAAATGGTTCTCTTTCATTTTGCTAGTTTGATACGTGTAGAAAAGCATATTATGCGGAAAGAATCTCGAAAAGAAAAAAAATTGTATTCAAGGTACTGGAAACTTCATTAGAATCACTTTTTTTCCGTTCTTATTTTACATAACTGGTTCTCTTTCATTATACTAGTTTGATAGCCTTAGAAAAGCATATTATGCGGAAAGAATCACGAAAAAAGAAAATTTTTTTTTGATGTTTTGAAAATCCTTATGAATCAATTTTTTTCCATTCTTATTTGAGATAAGTAGTTCTCTTTCATTATACTATTTTGATAGCCTCAGAAAAGCATATTATGCGGAAAGAATCTCGAAAAGAAAAAAATTTTTTTTTGATATTTGTAAAATCTTTTTTGAATCAATTTTTTTCCATTCTTATTTGAGATAACTGGTTCTCTTTCATTATACTAGTTTGTAGCTTCAGAAAAGCATAGAATCTCGAAAATTTTTTTCGAAGTTTGGAAACCTCGTTAGATTCACTTTTTTTCCATTATATTCGAGATAAATGGTTCTCTTTCAATTTGCTAGTTTAATAGCTGTAGAAAAGCATATTATGCGGAAAGAATCTCGAAAAGAAAAAAAAATGTTTTCAAAGTTTGGAAACTTCATTAGAATCCCGTTTTTTACGTTCTTATTTGAAATAACTGGTTCCCTTTAAATATACTAGTTCGATAGCCTCAGAAAAGCATATTATGCGCAAAGAATCTCGAAAAGAAAAAAAATTTTTTTCGAAGTTTGGAAACTTCATTAGAATCACTTTATTTCCGTTCTTATTCGAGATAACTGGTTCTCTTTCAATATACTATTTTGATAGCCTCAGAAAAGCATATTATGCGCAAGGAATCTCGAAAAGAAAAAAAATTATTTTCGAAGTTTGGAAACTTCATTAGAATCACTTTTTTTCCGTTCTTATTCGAGATAACTGGTTCTCTTTCATTTTCCTAGTTTGATAGCTGTAGAAAAGCATATTATGCGGAAAGAATCTCGAAAAGAAAAAAAATGTTTTCAAAGCTTGGAAACTACATTGAAATGTTTTTTTTTCCGTTCTTATTTGAGATAACTGGTTCTCTTTCATTATACTAGTTTGATAGCCTTAGAAAAGCATATAATGCGGAAAGAATTTCGAAAAGAAAAATAATTTTTTTCGAAGTTTGGAAACTTCGTTAGAATCATTTTTTTTCCGTTCTTATTTGAGATAAATGGTTCTCTTTCATTTTGCTAGTTTGATACGTGTAGAAAAGCATATTATGCGGAAAGAATCTCGAAAAGAAAAAAAATTGTATTCAAGGTACTGGAAACTTCATTAGAATCACTTTTTTTCCGTTCTTATTTTACATAACTGGTTCTCTTTCATTATACTAGTTTGATAGCCTTAGAAAAGCATATTATGCGGAAAGAATCACGAAAAAAGAAAATTTTTTTTTGATGTTTTGAAAATCCTTATGAATCAATTTTTTTCCATTCTTATTTGAGATAAGTAGTTCTCTTTCATTATACTATTTTGATAGCCTCAGAAAAGCATATTATGCGGAAAGAATCTCGAAAAGAAAAAAATTTTTTTTTGATATTTGTAAAATCTTTTTTGAATCAATTTTTTTCCATTCTTATTTGAGATAACTGGTTCTCTTTCATTATACTAGTTTGTAGCTTCAGAAAAGCATAGAATCTCGAAAATTTTTTTCGAAGTTTGGAAACCTCGTTAGATTCACTTTTTTTCCATTATATTCGAGATAAATGGATCTCTTTCAATTTGCTAGTTTAATAGCTGTAGAAAAGCATATTATGCGGAAAGAATCTCGAAAAGAAAAAAAAATGTTTTCAAAGTTTGGAAACTTCATTAGAATCCCGTTTTTTACGTTCTTATTTGAGATAACTGGTTCCCTTTAAACATACTAGTTCGATAGCCTCAGAAAAGCATATTATGCGCAAAGAATCTCGAAAAGAAAAAAAATTTTTTTCGAAGTTTGGAAACTTCATTAGAATCACTTTATTTCCGTTCTTATTTGAGATAACTTCTTCTCTTTTCATTATACTAGTTTGATAGCTGTAGAAAAGCATATTATGCGGAACGAATCTTGAAAAGAAAAAAAAAATTTTTTCAAAGTTTGGAAACTTCATTAGAATCACTTTTTTTCCGTTCTTATTTGAGATAACTGGTTCTCTTTCATTATACTAGTTTGATAGCATCAGAAAATCATATTGTGGGCGAAGAATCTCGAAAAGAAAAAAATTTTTTTTCGAAGTTTCGAATCTTCATTAGAATCACTTTTTTTCCGTTCTTATTCGAGATAAGTGGTTCTCTTACAATATACTAGTTTGATAGCCTCAGAAAAGCATATTATGCGGAAAGAATCTCGAAAAGAAAAAAATTTTTTTTTGATGTATTGAAACTCCTTATGAATCAATTTTTTCCCATTCTAATTTGAGATAACTAGTTCTCTTTCATTATACTAGTTTGATAGCCTCAGAAAAGCATATTATGCGGAAAGAATCACGAAAAGAAAAAAATTTTTTTTTGATGTTTGGAAAATCCTTATGAATCAATGTTTTTCCATTCTTATTTGAGATAACTGGTTCTCTTTCATTATACTAGTTTGATATCCTCAGAAAAGCATATTATGCGCAAGGAATCTCGAAAAGAAAAAAAAATGTTTTCTTAGTTTGGAAACTTTATTAGAATCACTTTTTTTCCGTTCATATTGGAGATAAGTAGTTCTCTTTATTTATACTAGTTTGATAGCCTCAGAAAAGCATATTATGCGCAAAGAATCTCGAAAAGAAAAATATTTTTTTCGAAGTTTGGAAACTTCATTAGAATCACTTATTTTCCGTTCTTATTCGTGATAACTGGTTCTCTTTCATTTTCCTAGTTTTATAGCTTTAGAAAAGCATATTCTGCGGAAAGTTCTCGAAAAGAAAAAAAAATGTTTTCTTAGTTTGGAAACTTCATTAGAATCACTTTTTTTCCGTTTATATTCGAGATAACTGGTTCTTTTTCATTTTGCTAGTTTCATAGCTGTAGATAAGCATATTATGCGGAAAGAATCTCGAAAAGAAAAAAAAAAGTTTTCAAAGTTTGGAAACTTCATTACAATCACTTTTTTCCCGTTCTTATTTGAGATAACTGGTTCTCTTTCATTATACTAATTTGACAGCCTTAGAAAAGCACATTAAGCGCAAAGAATCTCGAAAAGAATTAAATTTTTTTCGAAATTTGGAAAATTCATTAGAATCACTTTTTTTCCGTTCTTATTTGAGATAACTGGTTCTCTTTCATTATACTAGTATGATAGCCTTAGGAAAGCATATTATGCGGAAAGAATCTCAAAAAAAAAAATAATTTTTTTCGAAGTTTGGAAACTTCGTTAGAATCACTTTTTTTCCGTTCTTATTCGAGATAACTGGTTCTCTTTCATTTTGCTAGTTTGATAGACTCAGAAAAGAATATTATGCGGAAAGAATCTCGAAATAAAAAAAAATTATTTTCAAAGTTTGGAAACTTCATTAGAATCATTTTTTTCCGTTCTTAATCGAGATAACTGGTTCTCTTTCATTTTGCTAGTTTGATACGTGTAGAAAAGCATATTATGCGGAAAGAATCTAGAAAAAAAAAAATGTTTTCAAAGTTTGGAAACTTCATTGGAATCACTTTTTTTCCGTTCTTATTTGACATAACTGGTTCTCTTTCATTATACTAGTTTGATAGCCTTAGAAAAGCATATTATGCGGAAAGAATCTCGAAAAAAGAACATTTTTTTTTGATGTTTTGAAAATCCTTATGAATCAATTTTTTTCCATTCTTATTTGAGATAACTAGTTCTCTTTGATTATACTAGTTTGATAACCTCCGAAAAGCATATTATGCGGAAAGAATCTCGAAAAGAAAATTTTTTTTTTTTTTTTGGAAAATCTTTTTTGAATCAATTTTTTTCCAATCTTATTTGAGATAACTGGTTCTCTTTCATTATACTAGTTTGATAGCCTCAGAAAAGCATATTATGCGCAAAGAATCTCGAAAAGAAAAATAATTATTTTCGAAGTTTGGAAACTTCGTTAGAATCACTTTTTTTCCGTTCTTATTCGAGATAATTTGCTGGTTTGATACCTGTAGAAAAGCATATTATGCGGAAAGAATCTCGAAAAGAAAAAAAAATGTTTTCAAAGTTAGGAAACTTCATTAGAATCACTTTTTTTCCGCTCCTATTTGAGATAACTGGTTCTCTTTCATTATACTAGTTTGATAGCTGTAGAAAAGCATATTATGCGGAAAGAATCTCGAAAAGAAAAAAAAATGTTTTCAAAGTTTGGAAACTTCATTCGAATCACTTTTTTTTAGTTCTTATTTGAGATAACTGGTTCTCTTTCATTATACTAGTATGATAGCCTTAGGAGAGCATATTATGCGGAAAGAATCTCAAAAAGAAAAATAATTTTTTTCTAAGTTTGGAAACTTCGTTAGAATCACTTTTTTACCGTTCTTATTCGAGATAACTGGTACTCTTTCATTTTGCTAGTTTGATATGCTAGTTTGATAGCTGTAGAAAATGCATATTATGCGGAAAGAATCTCGATATGAAAAATAATTTTTTTCGAAGTTTACAAACTTCGTTAGAATCACTTTTTTTCCGTTCTTATTTCAGATAACTGGTTCTCTTTCATTATACTAATTTGATAGCCTTAGAAAAGCATATTATGCGGAAAGAATCTCGAAAAAAGAAAATTTTTTTTTGATGTTTTGAAAATCCTTATGAATCAATTTTTTTTCCATTCTTATTTGAGATAACTGGTTCTCTTTCATTATACTAGTTTGATAGCCTCAGAAAGTATATTATGCGCAAAGAATCTCGAAAAGAAGAATAATTTTTTTCGAACTTTGGAAACTTTGTTAGAATCACTTTTTTTCCGTTGTTATTCGAGATAAATGGTTCTCTTTCAATTTGCTAGTTTGATAGCTGTAGAAAAGCATATTATGCGGAAAGAATCTCGAAAAGAAAAAAATTTTTTTCGAAATTTGGAAACTTCATTAGAATCACTTTTTTTCCGTTCTTATTTGAGATAACTGGTTATCTTTCATTATACTAGTTTGATAGCCTCAGAAAAGCATATTATGCGCAAAGAATCTCGAAAAGAATAAAAATTTTTTTCGAAGTTAGGAAACTTCATTAGAATCACTTTTTTTCCGTTCTTAATCGAGATAACTGGTTCTCTTTCATTTTCCTAGTTTGATAGCTGTAGAAAAGCATATTATGCGGAAAGAATCTCGAAAAGAAAAAAAAATGTTTTCTTAGATTGGAAGCTTTATTAGAATCACTTTTTTTCCGTTCATATTCGAGATAACTGGTTCTCTTTCATTTTGCTAGTTTGATAGCTGTAGATAAGAATATTATGCGGAAAGAATCTCGAAAAGAAAAAAAAATGTTTTCAAAGTTTGGAATCTTCGTTAGAATCACTTTTTTTCCGTTCTTATTCGAGATGACTGGTACTCTTTCATTTTGCTAGTTTGATAGCTTTAGAAAATGCATATTATGCGGAAAGAATCTCGACATGAAAAATAATTTTTTTCGAAGTTTGGAAACTTCGTTAGAATCACTTTTTTTCGGTTCTTATTCGAGATAACTGGTTCTCTTTCATTTTGCTAGTTTGATAGACTCAGAAAAGCATATTATGCGGAAAGAATCTCGAAATAAAAAAAAATTATTTTCAAATCTTGGAAACTTCATTAGAATCACTTTTTTTCCGTTCTCATTTGAGTTATTTGACATAACTGGTTCTCTTTCATTATACTAGTTTGATCGCCTCAGAAATGCATATTATGCGCAAAGAATCTCGAAAAGAAAAATAATTTTTTTTGGAGTTTGGAAACTTCGTTAGAATCACTTTTTTTCCGTTCTTATTCGAGATAATTTGCTAGTTTGATTCCTGTAGAAAAGCATATTATGCGGAAAGAACCTCGAAAAGAAAAAAAAATTTTTTTCAAAGTTTGGAAACTTCATTAGAATCACTTTTTTTCCGTTCTTATTTGAGATAACTGGTTCTCTTTCGTTATACTAATTTGATAGCCCTAGAAAAGCATATTATGTGGAAAGAATCACGAAAAAAGGAAATTTTTTTTTGATGTTTTGAAAATCCTTATGAATCAATTATTTTCCATTCTTATTTGAGATAACTGGTTCTCTTTCATTATACTAGTTTGATAGCCTCAGAAAAGCATATTATGCGCAAAGAATCTCGAAAAGAAAAATAATTTATTTCGAACTTTGGAAACTTTGTTACAATCACTTTTTTTCCGTTCTTATTCGAGATAAACGTTGTCTTTCAATTTGCTAGTTTGATAGCAAGAATCTCGAAAAGAAAAATTTTTTTTTCGAAATTTGCAAACTTCATTAGAATCACTTTTTTTCCATTCTTATTTGAGATAACTGGTTCTCTTTCATTATACTAGTTTGATAGCCTCAGAAAAGCATATTATGCGCAAAGAATCTCAAAAAGAATAAAATTTTTTTTCGAAGTTTGGAAACTTCATTAGAATCACTTTTTTTCCGTTCTTATTCGAAATAACTGGTTCTCTTTTATTATCCTAGTTTGATAGCTGTAGAAAAGCATATTATGCGGAATGAATTTCGAAAAGAAAAAAAAAATGTTTTCTTAGTTTGGAAACTTTATTAGAATCACTTTTTTCCGTTCATATTCGAGATAACTGGTTCTCTTTCATTATACTAGTTTGATAGCCTCAGACAAGCATATTATGCGCAAAGAATCTCGAAAAGAAAAAAATTTTTTTTCGAAGTTTGGAAACTTCCTTAGAATCATTTTTTTTCCATTCTTATTTGCGATAACTGGTTCTCTTTCATTATACTAGTTTGAAAGCCTCAGAAAAGCATATTATGCGCAAGGAATCTCGAAAAGAAAAAAATTTTTTTTCGAAGTTTGGAAACTTCATTAGAATCACTTTTTTTCCATTCTTATTTAAGATAACTGGTTCTCTTTCATTATACTAGTTTGATAGCCTCAGAAAAGCATATTATGCGCAAAGAATCTCGAAAAGAAAAAAATTTTTTTTTCCAAGTTTGGAAACTTCATTAGAATCACTTTTTTTCCATTATTATTTGAGATAACTGGTAATTTCTCGTTATACTAGTTTGATAGCCTCAGACAAGCATATTATGCGCAAAGAATCTCGAAAAGAAAAAAAATTTTTTTGAAGTTTGGAAACTTTGTTAGAATCACTTTTTCTCCGTTCTTATTTGAGATAACTGGTTCTCTTTCATTATACTAGTTTGATAGCCTCAGAAAAGCATATTATGCGCAAAGAATCTCGAAAGAAAAAATTTTTTTTCGAAGTTTGGAAACTTCGTTAGAATCACTTTTTTTTCGTTCTTATTTGAGATAACTGGTTCCCTTTCATTATACTAGTTTGATAGCCTCAGAAAAGCATATTATGAACAAAGAATCTCGAAAAGAAAAAAATTTTTTTTCGAAGTTTGGAAACTTCGTTAGAATCACTTTTTTTCCGTTCTTATTTGAGATAACTGGTTCTCTTTCATTATACTAGTTTGATAGCCTCAGAAAAGCATATTATGGGCAAAGAATCTCGAAAAAAAAAAATTTTTTTTCGAAGTTTGGAAACTTCCTTAGAATCACTTTTTTTCCAATCTTATTTGAGATAACTGGTTCTCTTTTATTATACTAGTTTGATAGCCTCAGAAAAGCATATTATGCGCAAAGAATCTCTAAAAGAAAAAAATTTTTTTTCGAAGTTTGGAAACTTCGTTAGAATCACTTTTTTTCCGTTCTTATTTGAGATAACTGGTTCTCTTTCATTATACTAGTATGATAGCCTTAGGAAAGCATATTATGCGGAAAGAATCTCAAAAAAAAAAAATAATTTTTTTCGAAGTTTGGAAACTTCGTTAGAATCACTTTTTTTTCGTTCTTATTCGAGATAACTGGTACTCTTTCATTTTGCTAGTTTGATAGCTGTAAAAATGCATATTATGCGGAAAGAATCTCGATATAAAAAATAATTTTTTTGAAGTTTGGAAACTTCGTTAGAATCACTTTTTTTCCGTTCTTATTCGAGATAACTGGTTCTCTTTCATTTTGCTAGTTTGATAGACTCAGAAAAGAATATTATGCGGAAAGAATCTCGAAATAAAAAAAAAATATTTTCAAAGTTTGGAAACTTCATTAGAATCACTATTTTTCCTATCTCATTTGAAATAACTGGTTCTCTTTCATTATACTAGTTTTACAGCCTTAGAAAAGCATATTATGCGAAAAGAATCTCGAAAAGAAAAAAATTTTTTTTTGATGTTTGGCAAATCCTTATGAATCAATTTTTTTCCATTCTTATTTCAGATAACTGGTTCTGTTTCATTATACTAGTTTGATAGCCTCAGAAAATCATATTATGCGCAAAGAATCTCGAAAAGGAAAAAAATTTTTTTCGAAGTTTGGAAACTTTAGAATCACTTCTTTTCCGTTCTTATTCGAGATAACTGGTTCTCTTTCATTTTCCTAGTTTGATAGCTGTAGAAAAGCATATTATGCGGAAAGAATCTCGAAAAGAAAAAAAAAATTTTTTGCAATTTGGAAACTTCATTAGAATAACTTTTTTTCCGTTCTCATTTGATAACTGGTTCTCTTTCATTATACTAGTTTGATAGCCTCAGAAAAGGATATTATGCGCAAAGAATCTCGAAAAGAATAAAACTTTTTTTCGAAGTTTGGAAACTTCATTAGAATCACCTTTTTTCCGTTCTTGTTCGAGATAACTGGTTCTCTTTCATTTTCCTAGTTTGATAGCTGTAGAAAAGCATATTATGCGGAAAGAATCTCGAAAAGAAAAAAAAATGTTTTCAAAGTTTGGAAACTTCATTACAATCCCTTTTTTCCCGTTCTTATTTGAGATAACTG
Organism: Metallyticus violacea; assembly: GCA_030762175.1. Classification (NCBI taxonomy): domain Eukaryota; kingdom Metazoa; phylum Arthropoda; class Insecta; order Mantodea; family Metallyticidae; genus Metallyticus; species Metallyticus violacea. The sequence continues at coordinate 95,488,448 of CM060835.1, read as the reverse complement.
GTTCTCTTTCATTATACTAGTTTGATAGCTTTAGAAAAGCATTTTATGCGGAAAGAATCTCGAAAAGAAAAATTTTTTTTTGATGTTTGGAAAATCCTTATGAATCAATTTTTTTCCATTCTTATTTGACATAACTGGTTCTCTTTCATTATACTAGTTTGATAGCCTCAGAAAAGCATATGCGCAAAGAATCTCGAAAAGAAAAAAAAATTTTTTCAAAGTTTGGATACTTAATTAGAATCATTTTTTTTCCGTACTTATTTGAGATAACTGGTTCTCTTTCATTATACTAGTTTGATAGCCTCAGAAAATATATTATGCGCAAAGAATCTCGAAAAGAAAAAAATTATTTTTCGAAGTTTGGAAACTTCATTAGAATCACTTTTTTTCCGTTCTTATTTAAGATAACTGGTTCTCTTTCATTATACTAGTATGATAGCCTTAGGAAAGCATATTATGCGGAAAGAATCTCAAAAAGAAAAATAATTTTTTTCGAAGTTTGGAAACTTCGTTAGAATCACTTTTTTTCCGTTCTTATTCGAGATAACCGGTACTCTTTCATTTTGCTAGTTTGATATGCTAGTTTGATAGCTGTAGAAAATGCATATTATGCGGAAAGAATCTCGATATGAAAAATAATTTTTTTCGAAGTTTACAAACTTCGTTAGAATCACTTTTTTTCAGTTCTTATTTGAGATAACTGGTTCTCTTTCATTATACTAATTTGATAGCCTTAGAAAAGCATATTATGCGGAAAGAATCTCGAAAAAAGAAAATTTTTTTTTGATGTTTTGAAAATCCTTATGAATCAATTTTTTTTCCATTCTTATTTGAGATAACTGGTTCTCTTTCATTGTACTAGTTTGATAGCCTCAGAAAAGTATATTATGCGCAAAGAATCTCGAAAAGAAAAATAATTTTTTTCGAACTTTGGAAACTTTGTTAGAATCACTTTTTTTCCGTTCTTATTCGAGATAAATGGTTCTCTTTCAATTTGCTAATTTGATAGCTGTAGAAAAGCATATTATGCGGAAAGAATCTCGAAAAGAATAAAATTTTTTTAGAAATTTGGAAACTTCATTAGAATCACTTTTTTTCCGTTCTTATTTGAGATAACTGGTTCTCTTTCATTATACTAGTTTGATAGCCTCAGAAAAGCATATTATGCGCAAAGAATCTCGAAAAGAATAAAAATTTTTTTCGAAGTTTGGAAACTTCATTAGAATCACTTTTTATTCCGTTCTTATTCGAGATAACTGGTTCTCTTTCATTTTCCTAGTTTGATAGCTGTAGAAAAGCATATTATGCGGAAAGAATCTCGAAAAGAAAAAAAAAATGTTTTCTTAGATTGGAAACTTTATTAGAATCACTTTTTTTCCGTTCATATTCGACATAACTGGTTCTCTTTCATTTTGCTAGTTTGATAGCTGTAGAAAATGCATATTATGGGGAAAGAATCTCGACATGAAAAATAATTTTTTTCGAAGTTTGGAAACTTCGTTAGAATCACTTTTTTTCGGTTCTTATTCGAGATAACTGGTTCTCTTTCATTTTGCTAGTTTGATAGACTCAGAAAAGCATATTATGCGGAAAGAATCTCGAAATAAAAAAAAATTATTTTCAAAGTTCGGAAACTTCATTAGAATCACTTTTTTTCCGTTCTCATTTGAGTTATTTGAGATAACTGGTTCTCTTTCATTATACTAGTTTGATCGCCTCAGAAATGCATATTATGCGCAAAGAATCTCGAAAAGAAAAATAATTTTTTTCGAAGTTTGGAAACTTCGTTAGAATCACTTTTTTTCCGTTCTTATTCGAGATAATTTGCTAGTTTGATACCTGTAGAAAAGCATATTATGCGGAAAGTCTCGAAAAGAAAAAAAAAAAATGTTTTCAAAGTTTGGAAACTTCATTAGAATCACTTTTTTTCCGTTCTTATTTGAGATAACTGGTTCCCTTTCGTTATACTAATTTTATAGCCCTAGAAAAGCATATTATGCGGAAAGATTCTCGAAAAAAGAAAATTTTTTTTTTGATGTTTTGAAAATCCTTATGAATCAATTATTTTCCATTCTTATTTGAGATAACTGGTTCTCTTTCATTATACTAGTTTGATAGCCTCAGAAAAGCATATTATGCGCAAAGAATCTCGAAAAGAAAAATAATTTATTTCGAACTTTGGAAACTTAGTTACAATCACTTTTTTTCCGTTCTTATTCGAGATAAACGTTGTCTTTCAATTTGCTAGTTTGATAGCAAGAATCTCGAAAAGAAAAAAAAAATTTTCGAAATTTGGAAACTTCATTAGAATCACTTTTTTTCCGTTCTTATTTGAGATAACTGGTTCTCTTTCATTATACTAGTTTGATAGCCTCAGAAAAGCATATTATGCGCAAAGAATCTCAAAAAGAATAAAAATTTTTTTCGAAGTTTGGAAACTTCATTAGAATCACTTTTTTTCCGTTCTTATTCGAAATAACTGGTTCTCTTCCATTTTCCTAGTTTGATAGCTGTAGAAAAGCATATTATGCGGAATGAATCTCGAAAAGAAAAAAAAATGTTTTTTTAGTTTGGAAACTTTATTAGAATCACTTTTTTCCGTTCATATTCGAGATAACTGGTTCTCTTTCATTATACTAGTTTGATAGCCTTAGAAAAGCATATTATGCGGAAAGAATTTCGAAAAGAAAAATAATATTTTTCGAAGATTGGAAACTACGTTAGAATCACTTTTTTCCGTTCTTATTCGATATAAATGGTTCTCTTTCATTTTGCTAGTTTGATACGTGTAGAAAAGCATATTATGCGGAAAGAATCTCGAAAAGAAAAAAAAATGTATTCAAGGTTTGGAAACTTCATTAGAATCACCTTTTTCCGTTCTTATTTGAAATAACTGGTTTTCTTTCATTATACTAGTTTGATAGCCTTAGAAAAGCATATTATGCGGAAATAATCTCGAAAAAAGAAAATTTTTTTTGATGTTTTGAAAATCCTTATGAATCAATTTTTTTCCATTCTTATTTGAGATAACTAGTTCTCTTTCATTATACTAATTTGATAGCCTCAGAAAAGCATATTATGCGGAAAGAATCTCGAAAAGAAAAAAAATTTTTTTTGGTATTTGCAAAATCTTTTTTGAATCATTTTTTTTCCATTCTTATTTGAGATAATATTTTCTCTTTCATTATACTAGTTTGATAGCCACAGATAAGCAAAGAATCTCGAAAATTTTTTTCGAAGTTTGGAAACTTCGTTACATTCACTTTTTTTCAGTTATATTCGTGATAAATGGTTCTCTTTCAATTTGCTAGTTTGATAGCTGTAGAAAAGCATAATATGCGTAAAGAATCTCGAAAAGAAAAAAAAATGTTTTCAAAGTGTGGACACTTCATTAGAATCACTTTTTTTACGTTCTTATTTGAGATAACTGGTTCTCTTTCAATATACTAGTTTGATAGCCTCAGAAAAGCATATTATGCGCAAAGAATCTCGAAAAGAAAAAAAATTTTTTTCGAAGTTTGGAAACTTCATTAGAATCACTTTTTTTCCGTTCTTATTTGAGATAACTGGCTCTCTTTCATTATACTAGTTTGATAGCCTCAGAAAAGCATATTATGCGCAAAGAATCTCGAAAAGAAAAAAATTTTTTTTCGAAGTTTAGAAACTTCATTAGAATCACATTTTTTCCGTTCTTATTTGAGATAACTTCTTGTCATTCATTATACTAGTTTGATAGCCTCAGAAAAGCATATTATGCGGAAGGAATCTCGAAAAGAAAAATAATTTTTTTCGAAGTTTGGAAACTTCTTTATAATCACTTTTTTTCCGTTCTTATTCGAGATAACAGGTTGTCTTTCTTTTTGCTAGTTTGATAGCCTCAGAAAAGCATATTATGCACGAAGAATCTCGAAAAGAAAAAAAATTTTTTTCGAAGTTTGGAAACTTCATTAGAATCACTTTTTTTTTCCGTTCTTATTCGAGATAACTGGTTCTCTTTCAACATACTAGTTTGATAGCCTCAGAAAAGCATATTATGCGCAAGGAATCTCGAAAAGAAAAAAAATCATTTTCGAAGTTTGGAAACTTCATTAGAATCACTTTTTTTCCGTTCTTATTCTAGATAACTGGTTCTCTTTCATTTTCCTAGTTTGATAGCTGTAGAAAAGCAAATTATGCCGAAAGAATCTCGAAAAGAAAAAAAATGTTTTCAAAGCTTGGAAACTACATTGAAATGACTTTTTTTCCGTTCTTATTTGAGATAACTGGTTCTCTTTCATTATACTAGTTTGATAGACTTAGAAAAGCATATAATGCGGAAAGAATCTCGAAAAGAAAAAAAATTGTATTCAAGGTACTGGAAACTTCATTAGAATCACTTTTTTTCCATTCTTATTTGAGATAACTAGTTCTCTTTCATTATACTATTTTGATAGCCTCAGAAAAGCATATTATGCGGAAAGAATCTCGAAAAGAAAAATTTTTTTTTTGATGTTTGGAAAATCATTATGAATCAATTTTTTTCAATTCTTATTTGAGATAACTCGTTCTCTTTCATTATACTAGTTTGATAGCCTGAGAAATGCATATGCGCAAAGAATCTCGAAAAGAAAAAAAAATTTTTTCAAAGATTCGATACTTAAGTAGAATCACTTTTTTTCCGTTCTTTTTTGAGATAACTGGTTCTCTTTCATTATACTATTTTGATAGCCTCAGAAAATATATTATGCGCAAAGAATCTCGAAAAGAAAAAAATTATTTTTCGAAGTTTGGAAACTTCATTAGAATCACTTTTTTTCCGTTCTTATTTAAGATAACTGGTTCTCTTTCATTATACTAGTATGATAGCCTTAGGAAAGCATATTATGCGGAATGAATCTCAAAAAGAAAAATAATTTTTTTCGAAATTTGGAAACTTCGTTAGAATCACTTTTTTCCCGTTTTTATTCGAGATAACTGGTACTGTTTCATTTTGCTAGTTTGATAGCTGTAGAAAATGCATATTATGCGGAAAGAATCTCGACAGGAAAAATAATTTTTGCGAAGTTTGGAAACTTCGTTAGAATCACTTTTTTTCCGTTCTTTTTCGAGATAACTGGTTCTCTTTCATTATATAAGTTTGTTAGCTTTAGAAAAGCATATTGTGCCGAACGAATCTCGAAAAGAAAAAGAAAATTTTTTCAAAGTTTGGAAACTTCGTTAGAATCACTTTTGTTCCGTTCTTATTCGAGATAACTGGTACTCTTTCATTTTGCTAGTTTGATATGCTAGTTTGATAGCTGTAGAAAATGCATATTATGCTGATAGACTCTCGACATGAAAAATAATTTTTTTCGAAGTTTGGAAACTTCGTTAGAATCACTTTTTTTCGGTTCTTATTCGAGATAACTGGTTTTCTTTCATTTTGCTAGTTTGATAGACTCAGAAAAACATATTATGCGGAAAGAATCTCGAAATAAAAAAAAATTATTTTCAAAGTTTGGAAACTTCATTATAATCACTTTTTTTCCGTTCTCATTTGAGTTATTTGAGATAACTGGTTGTCTTTCATTATACTAGTTTGATAGCCTCAGAAATGCATATTATGCGCAAAGAATCTCGAAAAGAAAAATAATTTTTTTCGAAGTTTGGAAACTTCGTTAGAAGCACTTTTTTTCCGTTCTTATTCGAGATATTTTGCTAGTTTGATACCTGTAGAAAAGCATATTATGCGGAAAGAATCTCGAAAAGAAAAAAAAAGTGTTTTCTAAGTTTGGAAACTTCATTAGAAGCACTTTTTTCCGTTTATATTTGAGAAAACTGGTTCTCTTTCATTATACTAGTTTGATAGCATCAGAAAAGCATATTATGCGCGAAGAATCTCGAAAAGAAAAAAAATTTTTTTCTAAGTTTGGAAACTTCATTAGAATCACTTTTTTTCCGTTCCTATTCGAGATAACTGGTTCTCTTAGTTTATACTAGTTTGATAGCCTCAGAAATGCATATTATACGGAAAGAATCTCGAAAAGAAAAAAATTTTTTTTGATGTTTTGAAACTTCATTAGAATCACTTTTTTTCCGTTCTTATTCGAGATAACTGGTTCCCTTTCAATATACTAGTTTGTTAGCCTCAGAAAAGCATATTATGCGGAAAGAATCTCGAAAAGAAAAAAAAATTTTTTTCGAAGTTTGAAACTTCGTTAGAATCACTTTTTTTCCGTTCTTATTTGAGATAACTGGTACTCTTTCATTATACTAGTTTGATAGCGTCCGAAAAGCATATGGTTCCCTTTCAATATACTAGTTTGTTAGCCTCAGAAAAGCATATTATGCGGAAAGAATCTCGAAAAGAAAATAAAATGTTTTCAAAGTTTGGAAACTTCATTAGAATCACGTTTTTTCCGTTCTTATTTGAGATAACTGGTTCTATTTCATTATACTAGTTTGATAGCCTTAGAAAAGCATATTATGCGGAAAGAATCTCGAAAAGGAAAAAAATTTTTTTTCATGTTTGGAAAATCCTTATGAAAGACTTTTTTTCCATTCTTATTTGAGATAACTGGTTCTCTTTCATTATACTAGTTTGATAGCTTTAGAAAAGCATTTTATGCGGAAAGAATCTCGAAAAGAAAAAATTTTTTTTTTATGTTTGGAAAATCCTTATGAATCAATTTTTTTCCATTCTTATTTGAGATAACTGGTTCTCTTTCATTATACTAGTTTGATAGCCTCAGAAAAGCATATGCGCAAAGAATCTCGAAAAGAAAAAAAATTTTTTTTCAAAATTTGGATACTTAATTAGAATCACTTTTTTTCCGTTCTTATTTGAGATAACTGGTTCTCTTTCATTATACTAGTATGATAGCCGTAGGAAAGCATATTATGCGGAAAGAATCTCAAAAAGAAAAATAATTTTTTTCGAAATTTGGAAACTTCGTTAGAATCACTTTTTTCCCGTTCTTATTCGAGATAACTGGTACTCTTTCATTTTGCTAGTTTGATAGCTGTAGAAAATGCATATTATGCGGAAAAAATCTCGACAGGAAAAATAATTTTTGCGAAGTTTGGAAACTTCGTTAGAATCACTTTTTTTCCGTTCTTTTTCGAGATAACTGGTTCTCTTTCATTTTGCTAGTTTGATACGTGTAGAAAAGCATATTATGCGGAAAGAATCTAGAAAAGAAAAAAAAATGTTTTCAAAGTTTGGAAACTTCATTAGAATCACTTTTTTTCCGTTCTTATTTGACATAACTGGTTCTCTTTCATTATACTAGTTTGATAGCCTTAGAAAAGCATATTATGCGGAAAGAATCTCGAAAAAAGAACATTTTTTTTTGATGTTTTGAAAATCCTTATGAATCAATTTTTTTCCATTCTTATTTGAGATAACTAGTTCTCTTTGATTATACTAGTTTGATAGCCTCAGAAAAGTATATTATGCGCAAAGAATCTCGAAAAGAAAAATAATTTTTTTCGAAGTTTGGAAACTTCGATAGAATCACTTTTTTTCCGTTCTTATTCGAGATAATTTGCTAGTTTGATACCTGTAGAAAAGCATATTATGCGGAAAGAATCTCGAAAAGAAAAAAAAAATGTTTTCAAAGTTTGGAAACTTCATTAGAATCACTTTTTTTCCGTTCTTATTTGAGATAACTGGTTCTCTTTCAATATACTAGTTTGATAGCTGTAGAAAAGAATATTATGCGGAAAGAATCTCGAAAAGAAAAAAAAAATGTTTTCAAAGTTTGGAAACTTCATTCGAATCACTTTTTTTTAGTTCTTATTTGAGATAACTGGTTCTCTTTCATTATACTAGTATGATAGCCTTAGGAAAGCATATTATGCGGAAAGAATCTCAAAAAGAAAAATAATTTTTTTCGAAGTTTGAAACTTCGTTAGAATCACTTTTTTCCGTTCTTATTCGAGATAACTGGTTCTCTTTCATTATACTAGTTTGATAGCTTTAGAAAAGCATATTATGCGGAAAGAATCTCGAAAAGAAAAAAATTTTTTTTGATGTTTGGAAAATCCTTATGAATCAATTTTTTCCCATTCTTATTTGAGATAACTGGTTCTCTTTCATTATACTAGTTTGATAGCTTCAGAAAAGCATATGCGCAAAGAATCTCGAAAAGAATAAAAAAATTTTCAAAGTTTGGATACTTAATTAGAATCACATTTTTCCGTTCTTATTTGAGATAACTGGTTCTCTTTCATTATACTAGTATGATAGCCTTATTATATAGCATATTATGCGGAAAGAATCTCAAAAAGAAAAATAATTTTTTTCGAAGTTTGGAAACTTCGTTAGAATCACTTTTTTTCCGTTCTTATTCGAGATGACTGGTACTCTTTCATTTTGCTGGTTTCATAGCTGTAGAAAATGCATATTATGCGGAAAGAATCTCGACATGAAAAATAATTTATTTCGAAGTTTGGAAACTTCGTAGGAATCACTTTTGTTCCGTTCTTATTCGAGATAACTGGTACTCTTTCACTTTGCTAGTTTGATATGCTAGTTTGATAGCTGTAGAAAATGCATATTATGCGGAAAGAATCTCGACATGAAAAATAATTTTTTTCGAAGTTTGGAAACTTCGTTAGAATCACTTTTTTTCGGTTCTTATTCGAGATAACTGGTTCTCTTTCATTTTGCTAGTTTGATAGATTCAGAAAAGCATATTATGCGGAAAGAATCTCGAAATAAAAAAAAATTATTTTCAAAGTTTGGAAACTTCATTAGAATCACTTTCTTTCCGTTCTCATTTGAGCTATTTGACATAACTGGTTCTCTTTCATATAACTAGTTTGATAGCCTCAGAAATGCATATTATGCGCAAAGAATCTCGAAAAGAAAAATAATTTTTTTCGAAGTTTGGAAACTTCGTTAGAATCGCCTTTTTTCCGTTCTTATTCGAGATAATTTGCTAGTTTGATACCTGTAGAAAAGCATATTATGCGGAAAGAATCTCGAAAAAAAAAAAAAAAGGTTTCAAAGTTTGGAAACTTCATTAGAATCACTTTTTTTCCGTTCTTATTTGAGGTAACTGGTTCTCTTTCATTATACTAATTTGATAGGTTTAGAAAAGCATATTATGCGGAAAGAATCTCGAAAAAAAAAAATTTTTTTTGATGTTTTGAAAATCCTTATTATTCAATTATTTTCCATTCTTATTTGAGATAACTGGTTCTCTTTCATTATACTAGTTTGATAGCCTCAGAAAAGCATATTATGCGCAAAGAATTTCGAAAAGAAAAATAATTTTTTTCGAACTTTGGAAACTTTGTTACAATCACTTTTTTTCCGTTCTTATGCGAGGTAAACGTTCTCTTTCAATTTGCTAGTTTGATAGCAAGAATCTCGAAAAGAAAAATTTTTTTTTCGAAATTTGGAAACTTCATTACAATCACTTTTTTTCCGTTCTTATTTGAGATAACTGGTTCTCTTTCATTATACTAGTTTGATAGCCTCAGAAAAGCATATTATGCGCCAAGAATCTCAAAAAGAATAAAAATTTTTTTCGAAGTATGGAAACTTCATTAGAATCACTTTTTTTCCGTTCTTATTCGAGATAACTGGTTCTCTTTCATTTTCCTAGTTTGATAGCTGTTGAAAAGCATATTACGCGGAAAGAGTCTCGAAAAGAAAAAAAAATGTTTTCTTAGTTTGGAAACTTTATTAGAATCACTTTATTTCCGTTCATATTCGAGATAACTGGTTCTCTTTCATTATACTAGTTTGATAGGCTTAGAAAAGCATATTATGCGGAAAGAAATTCGAAAAGAAAAATAATATTTTTCGAAGTTTGGAAACTACGTTAGAATCACTTTTTTTCCGTTCTTATTCGATATAAATGGTTCTCTTTCATTTTGCAATTTTGATACGTGTAGGAAAGCATATTATGCGGAAAGAATCTCGAAAAGAAAAAAAATGTATTCAAGGTTTGGAAACATCATTAGGTTCACCTTTGTCCGTTCTTACTTGAGATAACTGGTTCTCTTTCATTATACTAGTTTGATAGCCTTAGAAAAGCATATTATGCGGAAAGAATCTCGAAAAAAGAAAATTTTTTTTTGATGTTTTGAAAATCCTTATGAATCAATTTTTTTCCATTCTTATTTGAGATAACTGGTTCTCTTTCATTATACTAGTTTGATAGACTCAGAAAAGCATATTATGCGGAAAGAATCTCGAAATAAAAAAAAATTATTTTCAAAGTTTGGAAACTTCATTATAATCACTTTTTTTCCGTTCTCATTTGAGGTATTTGAGATAACTGGTTGTCTTTCATTATACCAGTTTGATAGCCTCAGAAATGCATATTATGCGCAAAGAATCTCGAAAAGAAAAATAATTTTTTTCGAAGTTTGGAAACTTCGTTAGAATCACTTTTTTTCCGTTCTTATTCGAGATATTTTGCTAGTTTGATACCTGTAGAAAAGCATATTATGCGGAAAGAATCTCGAAAAGAAAAAAAAAATGTTTTCTAAGTTTGGAAACTTCATTAGAAGCACTTTTTTCCGTTTATATTTGAGAAAACTGGTTCTCTTTCATTATACTAGTTTGATAGCATCAGAAAAGCATATTATGCGCGAAGAATCTCGAGAAGAAAAAAAATTTTTTTCTAAGTTTGGAAACTTCATTAGAATCACTTTTTTTCCATTCCTATTCGAGATAACTGGTTCTCTTAGTTTATACTAGTTTGATAGCCTCAGAAAAGCATATTATACGGAAAGAATCTCGAAAAGAAAAAAATTTTTTTTGATGTTTTGAAACTTCATTAGAATCACTTTTTTTCCGTTCTTATTCGAGATAACCTATTCCCTTTCAATATACTAGTTTGTTAGCCTCAGAAAAGCATATTATGCGGAAAGAATCTCGAAAAGAAAAAAATTTTTTTTTGATGTTTTGAAACTCCTTATGAATCAATTTTTTTCCATTCTTATTTGAGATAACTAGTTCTCTTTCATTATACTAGTTTGATAGCGTCAGAAAAGCATATTATGCGCAAAGAATCTCGAAAAGAAAAATAATTTTTTTCGAATTTTGGAAACTTCGTTAAAATCACTTTTTTTCCGTTCTTATTAGAGATAAATTGTTCTCTTTCAATTTGCTATTTTGATAGCTGTAGAAAAGCATATTATGCGGAAAGTATCTCGAAAAGAAAATAAAATGTTTTCAAAGTTTGGAAACTTCATTAGAATCACGTTTTATCCGTTCTTATTTGAGATAACTGGTTCTATTTCATTATACTAGTTTGATAGCCTTAGAAAAGCATATTATGCGGAAAGAATCTCGAAAAGGAAAAAAATTTTTTTTCATGTTTGGAAAATCCTTATGAAAGACTTTTTTTCCATTCTTATTTGAGATAACTGGTTGTCTTTCATTATACTAGTTTGATAGCTTTAGAAAAGCATTTTATGCGGAAAGAATCTCGAAAAGAAAAAATTTTTTTTTTATGGTTGGAAAATCCTTATGAATCAATTTTTTTCCATTCTTATTTGAGATAACTGGTTCTCTTTCATTATACTAGTTTGATAGCCTCAGAAAAGCATATGCGCAAAGAATCTCGAAAAGAAAAAAAATTTTTTTTCAAAATTTGGATACTTAATTAGAATCACTTTTTTTCCGTTCTTATTTGAGATAACTGGTTCTCTTTCATTATACTAGTATGATAGCCTTAGGAAAGCATATTATGCGGAAAGAATCTCAAAAAGAAAAATAATTTTATTCGAAATTTGGAAACTTTGTTAGAATCACTTTTTTCCCGTTCTTATTCGAGATAACTGGTACTCTTTCATTTTGATAGTTTGATAGCTGTAGAAAATGCATATTATGCGGAAAGAATCTCGACAGGAAAAATAATTTTTGCGAAGTTTGGAAACTTCGTTAGAATCACTTTTTTTCCGTTCTTTTTCGAGATAACTGGTTCTCTTTCATTTTGCTAGTTTGATACGTGTAGAAAAGCATATTATGCGGAAAGAATCTAGAAAAGAAAAAAAAAATGATTTCAAAGTTTGGAAACTTCATTAGAATCACTTTTTTTCCGTTCTTATTTGACATAACTGGTTCTGTTTCATTATACTAGTTTGATAGCCTTAGAAAAGCATATTATGCGGAAAGAATCTCAAAAAGAAAAATAATTTTTTTCGAAGTTTGAAACTTCGTTAGAATCACTTTTTTTCCGTTCTTATTTGAGATAACTGGTACTCTTTCATTTTGCTAGTTTGATATGCTAGTTTGATAGCTGTAGAAAATGCATATTATGCGGAAAGAATCTCGATATGAAAAATAATTTTTTTCAAAGTTTACAAACTTCGTTAGAATCACTTTTTTTCCGTTCTTATTTGAGATAACTGGTTTTCTTTCATTATACTAATTTGATAGCCTTAGAAAAGCATATTATGCGGAAAGAATCTCGAAAAAAGAAAATTTTTTTTTGATGTTTTGAAAATCCTTATGAATCAATTTTTTTCCATTCTTATTTGAGATAACTGGTTCTCTTTCATTATACTAGTTTGATAGCCTCAGAAAAGTATATTATGAGCAAAGAATCTCGAAAAGAAAAATAATTTTTTTCGAACTTTGGAAACTTTGTTAGAATCACTTTTTTTCCGTTCTTATTCGAGATAAATGGTTCTCTTTCAATTTGCTAGTTTGATAGCTGTAGAAAAGCATATTATGCGGAAACAATCTCGAAAAGAAAAACATTTTTTTCGAAATTTGGAAACTTCATTAGAATCACTTTTTTTCCGTTCTTATTTGAGATAACTGGTTCTCTTTCATTATACTAGATGATAGCCTCAGAAAAGCATATTATGCGCAAAGAATCTCGAAAAGAATAAAAATTTTTTCGAAGTTTGGAAACTTCATTAGAATCACTTTTTTTCCGTTCTTATTCGAGATAACTGGTTCTCTTTCATTATACTAGTTTGATAGCTTTAGAAAAGCATATTATGCGGAAAGAATCTGGAAAAGAAAAAAATTTTTTTTGATGTTTGGAAAATCCTTATGAATCAATTTTTTCCCATTCTTATTTGAGATAACTGGTTATCTTTCATTATACTAGTTTGATAGCTTCAGAAAAGCATATGCGCAAAGAATCTGGAAAAGAATAAACAATTTTTCAAAGTTTGGATACTTAATTAGAATCACATTTTTCCGTTCTTATTTGAGATAACGGGTTCTCTTTCATTATACTAGTATGATAGGCTTATTATATAGCATATTATGCGGAAAGAATCTCAAAAAGAAAAATAATTTTTTTCGAAGTTTGGAAACTTCGTTAGAATCACTTTTTTTCCGTTCTTATTCGAGATGACTGGTACTCTTTCATTTTGCTGGTTTGATAGCTGTAGAAAATGCATATTATGCGGAAAGAATCTCGACATGAAAAATAATTTTTTTCGAAGTTTGGAAACTTCGTTAGAATCACTTTTTTTCGGTTCTTATTCGAGATAACTGGTTCTCTTTCATTTTGCTAGTTTGATAGAGTCAGAAAAGCATATTATGCGGAAAGAATCTCGAAATAAAAAAAAATTATTTTCAAAGTTTGGAAACTTCATTAGAATCACTTTTTTTCCGTTCTCATTTGAGCTATTTGAGATAACTGGTTCTCTTTCATATAACTAGTTTGATAGCCTCAGAAATGCATATTATGCGCAAAGAATCTCGAAAAGAAAAATAATTTTTTTCGAAGTTTGGAAACTGCGTGAGAATCGCCTATTTTCCGTTCTTATTCGAGATAATTTGCTAGTTTGATACCTGTAGAAAACCATATTATGCGGAAAGAATCTCGAAAAAAAAAAAAAGGTTTCAAAGTTTGGAAACTTCATTAGAATCACTTTTTTTCCGTTCTTATTTGAGGTAACTGGTTCTCTTTCATTATACTAATTTGATAGCCTTAGAAAAGCATATTATGCGGAAAGAATCTCGAAAAAAGAAATTTTTTTTTGATGTTTTGAAAATCCTTATGAATCAATTATTTTCCATTCTTATTCGAGATAACTGGTTCTCTTTCATTATACTAGTTTGATAGCCTCAGAAAAGCATATTATGCGCAAAGAATTTCGAAAAGAAAAATAATTTTTTTCGAACTTTGGAAACTTTGTTACAATCACTTTTTTTCCGTTCTTATGCGAGGTAAACGTTCTCTTTCAATTTGCTAGTTTGATAGCAAGAATCTCGAAAAGAAAAATTTTTTTTTCGAAATTTGGAAACTTCATTAGAATCACTTTTTTTCCGTTCTTATTTGAGATAACTGGTTCTCTTTCATTATACTAGTTTGATAGCCTCAGAAAAGCATATTATGCGCAAAGAATCTCAAAAAGAATAAAAATTTTTTTCGAAGTTTAGAAACTTCATAAGAAACACTTTTTTTCCGTTCTTATTCGAGATAACTGGTTCTCTTTCATTTTCCTAGTTTGATAGCTGTTGAAAAGCATATTATGCGGAAAGAATCTCGAAAAGAAAAAAAAATGTTTTCTTAGTTTGGAAACTTTATTAGAATCACTTTATTTCCGTTCATATTCGAGATAACTGGTTCTCTTTCATTATACTAGTTTGATAGGCTTAGAAAAGCATATTATGCGGAAAGAAATTCGAAAAGAAAAATAATATTTTTCGAAGTTTCGAAACTACGTTAGAATCACCTTTTTTCCGTTCTTATTCGATATAAATGGTTCTCTTTCATTTTGCAATTTTGATACGTGTAGAAAAGCATATTATGCGGAAAGAATCTCGAAAGAAAAAAAAAATGTATTCAAGGTTTGGAAACATCATTAGGTTCTCCTTTGTCCGTTCTTACTTGAGATAACTGGTTCTCTTTCATTATACTAGTTTGATAGCCTTAGAAAAGCATATTATGCGGAAAGAATCTCGAAAAAAGAAAATCTTTTTTTATGTCTTCAAAATCCTTATGAATCAATTTTTTTCCATTCTTATTTGAGATAACTAGTTCTCTTTCATTATACTATTTTGATAGCCTCAGAAAAGGATATTATGCGGAAAGAATCTCGAAAAGAAAAAAATTTTTTTTTGATATTTGCAAAATCTTTTTTGAATCAATTTTTTTCCATTCTTATTTGAGATAATTGGTTCTCTTTCATTATACTAGTTTGATAGCCTCAGATATGCAAAGAATCTCGAAAATTTTTTTCGAAGTTTGGAAACTTCGTTACATTCACTTTTTTTCAGTTATATTCGTGATAAATGGTTCTCTTTCAATTTGCTAGTTTGATAGCTGTAGAAAAGCATATTATGCGGAAAGAATCTCGAAAAGAAAAAAAAAAATGTTTTCAAAGTTTGGAAACTTCATTCGAATCACTTTTTTTTAGTTCTTATTTGAGATAACTGGTTCTCTTTCATTATACTAGTATGATAGCCTTAGGAAAGCATATTATGCGGAAAGAATCTCAAAAAGAAAAATAATTTTTTTCGAAGTTTGAAACTTCGTTAGAATCACTTTTTTTCCGTTCTTAATTGAGATAACTGGTACTCTTTCATTTTGCTAGTTTGATATGCTAGTTTGATAGCTGTAGAAAATGCATATTATGCGGAAAGAATCTCGATATGAAAAATAATTTTTTTCAAAGTTTACAAACTTCGTTAGAATCACTTTTTTCCGTTCTTATTTGAGATAACTGGTTCTCTTTCATTATACTAATTTGATAGCCTTAGAAAAGCATATTATGCGGAAAGAATCTCGAAAAAAGAAAATTTTTTTTTGATGTTTTGAAAATCCTTATGAATCCATTTTTTTCCATTCTTATTTGAGATAACTGGTTCTCTTTCATTATACTAGTTTGATAGCCTCAGAAAAGTATATTATGAGCAAAGAATCTCGAAAAGAAAAATAATTTTTTTCGAACTTTGGAAACTTTGTTAGAATCACTTTTTTTTCGTTCTTATTCGAGATAAATGGTTCTCTTTCAATTTGCTAGTTTGATAGCCGTAGAAAAGCATATTATGCGGAAACAATCTCGAAAAGAAAAAAATTTTTTTCGAAATTTGGAAACTTCATTAGAATCACTTTTTTTCCGTTCTTATTTGAGATAACTGGTTCTCTTTCATTATACTAGTTTGATAGCCTCAGAAAAGCATATTATGCGCAAAGAATCTCGAAAAGAATAAAAATTTTTTTCGAAGTTTGGAAACTTCATTAGAATCACTTTTTTTCCGTTCTTATTCGAGATAACTGGTTCTCTTTCATTATCCTAGTTTGATAGCTTTAGAAAAGCATATTATGCGGAAAGAATCTCGAAAAGAAAAAATTTTTTTTTGATGTTTGGAAAATCCTTATGAATCAATTTTTTCCCATTCTTATTTGAGATAACTGGTTCTCTTCCATTATACTAGTTTGATAGCTTCAGAAAAGCATATGCGCAAAGAATCTCGAAAAGAATAAAAAAATTTTCAAAGTTTGGATACTTAATTAGAATCACATTTTTCCGTTCTTATTTGAGATAACTGGTTCTCTTTCATTATACTAGTATGATAGCCTTATTATATAGCATATTATGCGGAAAGAATCTCAAAAAGTAAAATAATTTTTTTCGAAGTTTGGAGACTTCGTTAGATTCGCCCTTTTTCCGTTCTTATTCGAGATAATGTGCTAGTTTGATACCTGTAGAAAAGCATATTATGCGGAAAGAATCTCGAAAAAAAAAAAAAGGTTTCAAAGTTTGGAAACTTCATTAGAATCACTTTTTTTCCGTTCTTATTTGAGGTAACTGGTTCTCTTTCATTATACTAATTTGATAGCCTTAGAAAAGCATATTATGCGGAAAGAATCTCGAAAAAAGAAAATTTTTTTTGATGTTTTGAATATCCTTATGAATCAATTATTTTCCATTCTTATTTGAGATAACTGGTTCTCTTTCATTATACTAGTTTGATAGCCTCAGAAAAGCATATTATGCGCAAAGAATTTCGAAAAGAAAAATAATTTTTTTCGAACTTTGGAAACTTTGTTACAATCACTTTTTTTCCGTTCTTATGCGAGGTAAACGTTCTCTTTCAATTTGCTAGTTTGATAGCAAGAATCTCGAAAAGAAAAATTTTTTTTTCGAAATTTGGAAACTTCATTAGAATCACTTTTTTTCCGTTCTTATTTGAGATAACTGGTTCTCTTTCAATATACTAGTTTGATAGCCTCAGAAAAGCATATTATGCGCAAAGAATCTCGAAAAGAAAAAAAATTTTTTTGGAAGTTTGGAAACTTCATTAGAATCACTTTTTTTCCGTTCTTATTCGAGATAACTGGTTCTCTTTCATTTTCCTAGTTTGATAGCTGTAGAAAAGCATATTATGCGGAAAGAACCTCGAAAAGAAAAAAAAAATGTTTTCAAAGTTTGGAAACTATATTAGAATCACTTTTTTCCGTTCTTATTTGAGATAACTGGTTCTCTTTCATTATACTAGTTTGATAGCCTTATAAAAGCATATTATGCGGAAAGAATTTCGAAAAGAAAAATAATATTTTTCGAAGTTTGGAAACTACGTTAGAATCACTTTTTTTCCGTTCTTATTCGATATAAATGGTTCTCTTTCATTTTGCAATTTTGATACGTGTAGAAAAGCATATTATGCGGAAAGAATCTCGAAAAGAAAAAAAAATGTATTCAAGGTTTGGAAACATCATTAGGTTCACCTTTGTCCGTTCTTACTTGAGATAACTGGTTCTCTTTCATTATACTAGTTTGATAGCCTTAGAAAAGCATATTATGCGGAAAGAATCTCGAAAAAAGAAAATTTTTTTTGATGTTTTGAAAATCCTTATGAATCAATTTTTTTCTATTCTTATTTGAGATAACTAGTTCTCTTTCATTATACTATTTTGATAGCCTCAGAAAAGCATATTATGCGGAAAGAATCTCGAAAAGAAAAAAATTTTTTTTTGATATTTGCAAAATCTTTTTTGAATCAATTTTTTTCCATTCTTATTTGAGATAATTGGTTCTCTTTCATTATACTAGTTTGATAGCCTCAATTAAGCAAAGAATCTCGAAAATTTTTTTCGAAGTTTGGAAACTTCGTTACATTCACTTTTTTTAGTTATATTCGTGATAAATGGTTCTCTTTCAATTTGCTAGTTTGATAGCTGTAGAAAAGCATATTATGCGGAAAGAATCTCGAAAAGAAAAAAAAAGGTTTTCAAAGTTTGGACTCTTCATTAGAATCACTTTTTTTCCGTTCTTATTTGAGATAATTGGTCTCTTTCAATATACTAGTTTGATAGCTGTAGAAAAGCATATTATGCGGAAAGAATCTCGAAAAGAAAAAAAAAATGTTTTCAAAGTTTGGAAACATCATTCGAATCACTTTTTTTTAGTTCTTATTTGAGATAACTGGTTCTCTTTCATTATACTAGTATGATAGGCTTAGGAAAGCATATTATGCGGAAAGAATCTCAAAAAGAAAAATAATTTTTTTCGAAGTTTGAAACTTCGTTAGAATCACTTTTTTTCCGTTCTTATTTGTGATAACTGGTACTCTTTCATTTTGCTAGTTTGATATGCTAGTTT
Source organism: Metallyticus violacea (assembly GCA_030762175.1). Classification (NCBI taxonomy): domain Eukaryota; kingdom Metazoa; phylum Arthropoda; class Insecta; order Mantodea; family Metallyticidae; genus Metallyticus; species Metallyticus violacea. The sequence continues at coordinate 95,469,947 of CM060835.1, read as the reverse complement.
GATAGCTGTAGAAAATGCATATTATGCGGAAAGTATCTCGATATGAAAAATAATTTTTTTCAAAGTTTACAAACTTCGTTAGAATCACTTTTTTTCCGTTCTTATTTGGAATAACTGGTTCTCTTTCATTATACTAATTTGATAGCCTTAGAAAAGCATATTATGCGGAAAGAATTTCGAAAAAAGAAAATTTTTTTTTGATGTTTTGAAAATCCTTATGAATCAATTTTTTTCCATTCTTATTTGAGATAACTGGTTCTCTTTCATAATACTAGTTTGATAGCCTCAGAAAAGTATATTATGAGCAAAGAATCTCGAAAAGAAAAATTATTTTTTTCGAACTTTGGAAACTTTGTTAGAATCACTTTTTTTCCGTTCTTATTCGAGATAAATGGTTCTCTTTCAATTTGCTAGTTTGATAGCTGTAGAAAAGCATATTATGCGGAAACAATCTCGAAAAGAAAAAAATTTTTTTCGAAATTTGGAAACTTCATTAGAATCACTTTTTTTCCGTTCTTATTTGAGATAACTGGTTCTCTTTCATTATACTAGATGATAGCCTCAGAAAAGCATATTATGCGCAAAGAATCTCGAAAAGAATAAAAATTTTTTTCGAAGTTTGGAAACTTCATTAGAATCACTTTTTTCCGTTCTTATTCGAGATAACTGGTTCTCTTTCATTATACTAGTTTGATAGCTTTAGTAAAGCATATTATGCGGAAAGAATCTCGAAAAGAAAAAAAATTTTTTTGATGTTTGGAAAATCCTTATGAATCAATTTTTTCCCATTCTTATTTGAGATAACTGGTTCTCTTTCATTATACTAGTTTGATAGCTTCAGAAAAGCATATGCGCAAGGAATCTCGAAAAGAATAAAAAATTTTTCAAAGTTTGGATACTTAATTAGAATCACATTTTTCCGTTCTTATTTGAGATAAATGGTTCTCTTTCATTATACTAGTATGATAGCCTTATTATATAGCATATTATGCGGAAAGAATCTCAAAAAGAAAAATAATTTTTTTCGAAGTTTGGAAACTTCGTTAGAATCACTTTTTTTCCGTTCTTATTCGAGATGACTGGTACTCTTTCATTTTGCTGGTTTGATAGCTGTAGAAAATGCATATTATGCGGAAAGAATCTCGACATGAAAAATAATTTTTTTCGAAGTTTGGAAACTTCGTAGGAATCACTTTTGTTGCGTTCATATTCGAGATAACTGGTACTCTTTCACTTTGCTAGTTTGATATGCTAGTTTGATAGCTGTAGAAAATGCATATTATGCGGAAAGAATCTCGACATGAAAAATAATTTTTTTCGAAGTTTGGAAACTTCGTTAGAATCACTTTTTTTCGGTTCTTATTCGAGATAACTGGTTCTCTTTCATTTTGCTAGTTTGATAGATCAGAAAAGCATATTATGCGGAAAGAATCTCGAAATAAAAAAAAATTATTTTCAAAGTTTGGAAACTTCATTAGAATCACTTTTTTTCCGTTCTCATTTGAGCTATTTGAGATAACTGGTTCTCTTTCATATAACTAGTTTGATAACCTCAGAAATGCACATTATGAGCAAAGAATCTCGTAAAGAAAAATAATTTTTTTCGAAGTTTGGAAACTTCGTTAGAATCGCCTTTTTTCCGTTCTTATTCGAGATAATTTGCTAGTTTGATACCTGTAGAAAAGCATATTATGCGGAAAGAATCTCGAAAAAAAAAAAAAAGGTTTCAAAGTTTGGAAACTTCATTAGAATCACTTTTTTTCCGTTCTTATTTGAGGTAACTGGTTGTCTTTCATTATACTAATTTGATAGCCTTAGAAAAGCATATTATGCGGAAAGAATCTCGAAAAAAGAAATTTTTTTTTGATGTTTTGAAAATCCTTATGAATCAATTATTTTCCATTCTTATTTGAGATAACTGGTTCTCTTTCATTATACTAGTTTGATAGCCTCAGAAAAGCATATTTTGCGCAAAGAATTTCGAAAAGAAAAATAATTTTTTTCGAACTTTGGAAACTTTGTTACAATCACTTTTTTTCCGTTCTTATGCGAGGTAAACGTTCTATTTCAATTTGCTAGTTTGATAGCAAGAATCTCGAAAAGAAAAATTTTTTTTTCGAAATTTGGAAACTTCATTAGAATCACTTTTTTTCCGTTCTTATTTGAGATAACTGGTTCTCTTTCATTATACTAGTTTGATAGCCTCAGAAAAGCATATTATGCGCAAAGAATCTCAAAAAGAATAAAAATTTTTTTCGAAGTTTGGAAACTTCATTAGAATCACTTTTTTTCCGTTCTTATTCGAGATAACTGGTTCTCTTTCATTTTCCTAGTTTGATAGCTGTTGAAAAGCATATTATGCGGAAAGAATCTCGAAAAGAAAAAAAAATGTTTTCTTAGTTTGGAAACTTTATTAGAATCACTTTATTTCCGTTCATATTCGAGATAACTGGTTCTCTTTCATTATACTAGTTTGATAGGCTTAGAAAAGCATATTATGCGGAAAGAAATTCGAAAAGAAAAAAAAATGTATTCAAGGTTTGGAAACATCATTAGGTTCACCTTTGTCCGTTCTTACTTGAGATAACTGGTTCTCTTTCATTAAACTAGTTTGATAGCCTTAGAAAAGCATATTATGCGGAAAGAATCTCGAAAAAAGAAAATCTTTTTTTGATGTTTTGAAAATCCTTATGAATCAATTTTTTTCCATTCTTATTTGAGATAACTAGTTCTCTTTCATTATACTATTTTGATAGCCTCAGAAAAGCATATTATGCGGAAAGAATCTCGAAAAGAAAAAACTTTTTTTTTGATATTTGCAAAATCTTTTTTGAATGAATTTTTTTCCATTCTTATTTGAGATAATTGGTTCTCTTTCATTATACTAGTTTGATAGCCTCAGATAAGCAAAGAATCTCGAAAATTTTTTTCGAAGTTTGGAAACTTCGTTACATTCACTTTTTTTCAGTTATATTCGTGATAAATGGTTCTCTTTCAATTTGCTAGTTTGATAGCTGTAGAAAAGCATATTATGCGGAAAGAATCTCGAAAAGAAAAAAAAATGTTTTCAAAGTTTGGACTCTTCATTAGAATCACTTTTTTCCGTTCTTATTTGAGATAACTGGTTCTCTTTCAATATACTAGTTTGATAGCTGTAGAAAAGCATATTATGCGGAAAGAATCTCGAAAAGAAAAAAAAAAATGTTTTCAAAGTTTGGAAACTTCATTCGAATCACTTTTTTTTAGTTCTTATTTGAGATAACTGGTTCTCTTTCATTATACTAGTATGATAGCCTTAGGAAAGCATATTATGCGGAAAGAATCTCAAAAAGAAAAATAATTTTTTTCGTAGTTTGAAACTTAGTTAGAATCACTTTTTTTCCGTTCTTATTTGAGATAACTGGTACTCTTTCATTTTGCTAGTTTGATATGCTAGTTTGATAGCTGTAGAAAATGCATATTATGCGGAAAGAATCTCGATATGAAAAATAATTTTTTTCAAAGTTTACAAACTTCGTTAGAATCACTTTTTTTCCGTTCTTATTTGAGATAACTGGTTCTCTTTCATTATACTAATTTGATAGCCTTAGAAAAGCATATTATGCGGAAAGAATCTCGAAAAAAGAAATTTTTATTTTGATGTTTTGAAAATCCTTATTAATCAATTTTTTTCCATTCTTATTTGAGATAACTGGTTCTCTTTCATTATACTAGGTTTGATAGACTCAGAAAAGCATATTATGCGGAAAGAATCTCGAAATAAAAAAAAATTATTTTCAAAGTTTGGAAACTTCATTATAATCACTTTTTTTCCGTTCTCATTTGAGTTATTTTAGATAACTGGTTGTCTTTCATTATACTAGTTTGATAGCCTCAGAAATGCATATTATGCGCAAAGAATCTCGAAAAGAAAAATAATTTTTTTCGAAGTTTGGAAACTTCGTTAGAATCACTTTTTTTCCGTTCTTATTCGAGATAAATGGTTCTCTTTCAATTTGCTAGTTTGATAGCTGTAGAAAAGCATATTATGCGGAAACAATCTCGAAAAGAAAAAAATTTTTTTCGAAATTTGGAAACTTCATTAGAATCACTTTTTTTCCGTTCTTATTTGAGATAACTGGTTCTCATTCATTATACTAGATGATAGCCTCAGAAAAGCATATTATGCGCAAAGAATCTCGAAAAGAATAAAAATTTTTTTCGAAGTTTGGAAACTTCATTAGAATCACTTTTTTTCCGTTCTTATTCGAGATAACTGGTTCTCTTTCATTATACTAGTTTGATAGCTTTAGAAAAGCATATTATGCGGAAAGAATCTCGAAAAGAAAAAAATTTTTTTTGATGTTTGGAAAATCCTTATGAATCAATTTTTTCCCATTCTTATTTGAGATAACTGGTTCTCTTTCATTATACTAGTTTGATAGCCTCAGAAAAGCATATTATGCGCAAAGAATCTCGAAAAGAATAAAAAATTTTTCAAAGTTTGGATACTTAATTAGAATCACATTTTTCCGTTCTTATTTGAGATAACTGGTTCTCTTTCATTATACTAGTATGATAGCCTTATTATATAGCATATTATGCGCAAAGAATCTCAAAAAGAAAAATAATTTTTTTCGAAGTTTGGAAACTTCGTTAGAATCACTTTTTTTCCGATCTTATTCGAGATGACTGGTACTCTTTCATTTTGCTGGTTTGATAGCTGTAGAAAATGCATATTATGCGGAAAGAATCTCGACATGAAAAATAATTTTTTTCGAAGTTTGGAAACTTCGTAGGAATCACTTTTTTTCCGTTCTTATTTGAAATAACTGGTTCTCTTTCATTATACTAGTTTGATAGCCTCAGAAAAGCATATTATGCGCAAAGAATTACGAAAAGAAGAAAATTTTTTTTCGAAGTTTAGAAACTTCATTAGAATCACTTTTTTTCCGTTCTTATTTGAGATAACTTCTTCTCATTCATTGTACTAGTTTGATAGCCTTAGAAAAGCATATTATGCGGAAGGAAACTCGAAAAGAAAAATAATTTTTTTCGAAGTTTGGAAACTTCATTACAATCACTTTTTTCCCGTTCTTATTTGAGATAACTGGTTCTCTTTCATTATACTAGTTTGACAGCCTTAGAAAAGCACATTAAGCGCAAAGAATCTCGAAATGAATTAAATTTTTTTCGAAGTTTGGAAAATTCATTAGAATCACTTTTTTTCCGTTCTTATTTGAGATAACTGGTTCTCTTTCATTATACTAGTATGATAGGTTTAGGAAAGCATATTATGCGGAAAGAATCTCAAAAAAAAAAAAATAATTTTTTTCGAAGTTTGGAAACTTCGTTAGAATCACTTTTTTTCCGTTCTTATTCCAGATAACTGGTTCTCTTTCATTTTGCTAGTTTGATAGACTCAGAAAAGAATATTATGCGGAAAGAATCTCGAAATAAAAAAAAATTATTTTCAAAGTTTGGAAACTTCATTAGAATCACTTTTTTTCCGTTCTTATTCCAGATAACTGGTTGTCTTTCTTTTTGCTAGTTTGATAGCCTCAGAAAAGCATATTATGCACGAAGAATCTCGAAAAGAAAAAAAATTTTTTTCGAAGTTTGGAAACTTCATTAGAATCACTTTTTTTCCGTTCTTATTCGAGATAACTGGTTCTCTTTCAATATACTATTTTGATAGCCTCAGAAAAGCATATTATGCGCAAGGAATCTCGAAAAGAAAAAAAATTATTTTCGAAGTTTGGAAACTTCATTAGAATCACTTTTTTTCCGTTCTTATTCGAGATAACTGGTTCTCTTTCATTTTCCTAGTTTGATAGCTGTAGAAAAGCATATTATGCGGAAAGAATCTCGAAAAGAAAAAAAATGTTTTCAAAGTTTGAAACTACATTGAAATGTTTTTTTTTCCGTTCTTATTTGAGATAACTGGTTCTCTTTCATTATACTAGTTTGATAGCCTTAGAAAAGCATATAATGCGGAAAGAATTTCGAAAAGAAAAATAATTTTTTTCGAAGTTTGGAAACTTCGTTAGAATCATTTTTTTTCCGTTCTTATTTGAGATAAATGGTTCTCTTTCATTTTGCTAGTTTGATACGTGTAGAAAAGCATATTATGCGGAAAGAATCTCGAAAAGAAAAAAAATTGTATTCAAGGTACTGGAAACTTCATTAGAATCACTTTTTTTCCGTTCTTATTTTACATAACTGGTTCTCTTTCATTATACTAGTTTGATAGCTTCAGAAAAGCATAGAATCTCGAAAATTTTTTTCGAAGTTTGGAAACCTCGTTAGATTCACTTTTTTTCCATTATATTCCAGATAAATGGTTCTCTTTCAATTTGCTAGTTTAATAGCTGTAGAAAAGCATATTATGCGGAAAGAATCTCGAAAAGAAAAAAAAATGTTTTCAAAGTTAGGAAACTTCATTAGAATCACTTTTTTTCCGTTCTTAATCGAGATAACTGGTTCTCTTTCATTTTCCTAGTTTGATAGCTGTAGAAAAGCATATTATGCGGAAAGAATCTCGAAAAGAAAAAAAAATGTTTTCTTAGATTGGAAGCTTTATTAGAATCACTTTTTTTCCGTTCATATTCGAGATAACTGGTTCTCTTTCATTTTGCTAGTTTGATAGCTGTAGATAAGAATATTATGCGGAAAGAATCTCGAAAAGAAAAAAAAATGTTTTCAAAGTTTGGAATCTTCGTTAGAATCACTTTTTTTCCGTTCTTATTCGAGATGACTGGTACTCTTTCATTTTGCTAGTTTGATAGCTTTAGAAAATGCATATTATGCGGAAAGAATCTCGACATGAAAAATAATTTTTTTCGAAGTTTGGAAACTTCGTTAGAATCACTTTTTTTCGGTTCTTATTCGAGATAACTGGTTCTCTTTCATTTTGCTAGTTTGATAGACTCAGAAAAGCATATTATGCGGAAAGAATCTCGAAATAAAAAAAAATTATTTTCAAATCTTGGAAACTTCATTAGAATCACTTTTTTTCCGTTCTCATTTGAGTTATTTGACATAACTGGTTCTCTTTCATTATACTAGTTTGATCGCCTCAGAAATGCATATTATGCGCAAAGAATCTCGAAAAGAAAAATAATTTTTTTCGAAGTTTGGAAACTTCGTTAGAATCACTTTTTTTCCGTTCTTATTCGAGATAATTTGCTAGTTTGATTCCTGTAGAAAAGCATATTATGCGGAAAGAACCTCGAAAAGAAAAAAAAATTTTTTTCAAAGTTTGGAAACTTCATTAGAATCACTTTTTTTCCGTTCTTATTTGAGATAACTGGTTCTCTTTCGTTATACTAATTTGATAGCCCTAGAAAAGCATATTATGTGGAAAGAATCACGAAAAAAGGAAAATTTTTTTTGATGTTTTGAAAATCCTTATGAATCAATTATTTTCCATTCTTATTTGAGATAACTGGTTCTCTTTCATTATACTAGTTTGATAGCCTCAGAAAAGCATATTATGCGCAAAGAATCTCGAAAAGAAAAATAATTTATTTCGAACTTTGGAAACTTTGTTACAATCACTTTTTTTCCGTTCTTATTCGAGATAAACGTTGTCTTTCAATTTGCTAGTTTGATAGCAAGAATCTCGAAAAGAAAAAATTTTTTTTCGAAATTTGGAAACTTCATTAGAATCACTTTTTTTCCATTCTTATTTGAGATAACTGGTTCTCTTTCATTATACTAGTTTGATAGCCTCAGAAAAGCATATTATGCGCAAAGAATCTCAAAAAGAATAAAATTTTTTTTCGAAGTTTGGAAACTTCATTAGAATCACTTTTTTTCCGTTCTTATTCGAAATAACTGGTTCTCTTTTATTATCCTAGTTTGATAGCTGTAGAAAAGCATATTATGCGGAATGAATTTCGAAAAGAAAAAAAAAATGTTTTCTTAGTTTGGAAACTTTATTAGAATCACTTTTTTCCGTTCATATTCGAGATAACTGGTTCTCTTTCATTATACTAGTTTGATAGCCTCAGACAAGCATATTATGCGCAAAGAATCTCGAAAAGAAAAAAATTTTTTTTCGAAGTTTGGAAACTTCCTTAGAATCACTTTTTTTCCATTCTTATTTGCGATAACTGGTTCTCTTTCATTATACTAGTTTGAAAGCCTCAGAAAAGCATATTATGCGCAAGGAATCTCGAAAAGAAAAAAATTTTTTTTCGAAGTTTGGAAACTTCATTAGAATCACTTTTTTTCCATTCTTATTTGAGATAACTGGTTCTCTTTCATTATACTAGTTTGATAGCCTCAGAAAAGCATATTATGCGCAAAGAATCTCGAAAAGAAAAAAATTTTTTTTCCAAGTTTGGAAACTTCATTAGAATCACTTTTTTTCCATTCTTATTTGAGATAACTGGTAATCTCTCGTTATACTAGTTTGATAGCCTCAGACAAGCATATTATGCGCAAAGAATCTCGAAAAGAAAAAAAATTTTTTTGAAGTTTGGAAACTTTGTTAGAATCACTTTTTCTCCGTTCTTATTTGAGATAACTGGTTCTCTTTCATTATACTAGTATGATAGCCTCAGAAAAGCATATTATGCGCAAAGAATCTCGAAAAGAAAAAAATTTTTTTTCGAAGTTTCGAAACTTCGTTAGAATCACTTTTTTTCCGTTCTTATTTGAGATAACTGGTTCTCTTTCATTATACTAGTTTGATAGCCTCAGAAAAGCATATTATGCGCAAAGAATCTCGAAAGAAAAATTTTTTTTTCGAAGTTTGGAAACTTCGTTAGAATCACTTTTTTTTCGTTCTTATTTGAGATAACTGGTTCCCTTTCATTATACTAGTTTGATAGCCTCAGAAAAGCATATTATGAACAAAGAATCTCGAAAAGAAAAAATTTTTTTTCGAAGTTTGGAAACTTCGTTAGAATCACTTTTTTTCCGTTCTTATTTGAGATAACTGGTTCTCTTTCATTATACTAGTTTGATAGCCTCAGAAAAGCATATTATGGGCAAAGAATCTCGAAAAGAAAAAAATTTTTTTTCGAAGTTTGGAAACTTCCTTAGAATCACTTTTTTTCCAATCTTATTTGAGATAACTGGTTCTCTTTTATTATACTAGTTTGATAGCCTCAGAAAAGCATATTATGCGCAAAGAATCTCTAAAAGAAAAAAATTTTTTTTCGAAGTTTGGAAACTTCGTTAGAATCACTTTTTTTCCGTTCTTATTTGAGATAACTGGTTCTCTTTCATTATACTAGTATGATAGCCTTAGGAAAGCATATTATGCGGAAAGAATCTCAAAAAAAAAAAATAATTTTTTTCGAAGTTTGGAAACTTCGTTAGAATCACTTTTTTTTCGTTCTTATTCGAGATAACTGGTACTCTTTCATTTTGCTAGTTTGATAGCTGTAAAAATGCATATTATGCGGAAAGAATCTCGATATAAAAAATAATTTTTTTGAAGTTTGGAAACTTCGTTAGAATCACTTTTTTTCCGTTCTTATTCGAGATAACTGGTTCTCTTTCATTTTGCTAGTTTGATAGACTCAGAAAAGAATATTATGCGGAAAGAATCTCGAAATAAAAAAAAAATATTTTCAAAGTTTGGAAACTTCATTAGAATCACTATTTTTCCTATCTCATTTGAAATAACTGGTTCTCTTTCATTATACTAGTTTTACAGCCTTAGAAAAGCATATTATGCGAAAAGAATCTCGAAAAGAAAAAAATTTTTTTTTGATGTTTGGCAAATCCTTATGAATCAATTTTTTTCCATTCTTATTTCAGATAACTGGTTCTGTTTCATTATACTAGTTTGATAGCCTCAGAAAATCATATTATGCGCAAAGAATCTCGAAAAGGAAAAAAATTTTTTTCGAAGTTTGGAAACTTTAGAATCACTTCTTTTCCGTTCTTATTCGAGATAACTGGTTCTCTTTCATTTTCCTAGTTTGATAGCTGTAGAAAAGCATATTATGCGGAAAGAATCTCGAAAAGAAAAAAAAATTTTTTTGCAATTTGGAAACTTCATTAGAATAACTTTTTTTCCGTTCTCATTTGATAACTGGTTCTCTTTCATTATACTAGTTTGATAGCTTTAGAAAAGCATTTTATGCGGAAAGAATCTCGAAAAGAAAAATTTTTTTTTGATGTTTGGAAAATCCTTATGAATCAATTTTTTTCCATTCTTATTTGAGATAACTGGTTCTCTTTCATTATACTAGTTTGATAGCCTCAGAAAAGCATATGCGCAAAGAATCTCGAAAAGAAAAAAAAATTTTTTCAAAGTTTGGATACTTAATTAGAATCATTTTTTTTCCGTACTTATTTGAGATAACTGGTTCTCTTTCATTATACTAGTTTGATAGCCTCAGAAAATATATTATGCGCAAAGAATCTCGAAAAGAAAAAAATTATTTTTCGAAGTTTGGAAACTTCATTAGAATCACTTTTTTTCCGTTCTTATTTAAGATAACTGGTTCTCTTTCATTATACTAGTATGATAGCCTTAGGAAAGCATATTATGCGGAAAGAATCTCAAAAAGAAAAATAATTTTTTTCGAAGTTTGGAAACTTCGTTAGAATCACTTTTTTTCCGTTCTTATTCGAGATAACCGGTACTCTTTCATTTTGCTAGTTTGATATGCTAGTTTGATAGCTGTAGAAAATGCATATTATGCGGAAAGAATCTCGATATGAAAAATAATTTTTTTCGAAGTTTACAAACTTCGTTAGAATCACTTTTTTTCAGTTCTTATTTGAGATAACTGGTTCTCTTTCATTATACTAATTTGATAGCCTTAGAAAAGCATATTATGCGGAAAGAATCTCGAAAAAAGAAAATTTTTTTTTGATGTTTTGAAAATCCTTATGAATCAATTTTTTTTCCATTCTTATTTGAGATAACTGGTTCTCTTTCATTGTACTAGTTTGATAGCCTCAGAAAAGTATATTATGCGCAAAGAATCTCGAAAAGAAAAATAATTTTTTTCGAACTTTGGAAACTTTGTTAGAATCACTTTTTTTCCGTTCTTATTCGAGATAAATGGTTCTCTTTCAATTTGCTAATTTGATAGCTGTAGAAAAGCATATTATGCGGAAAGAATCTCGAAAAGAATAAAATTTTTTTAGAAATTTGGAAACTTCATTAGAATCACTTTTTTTCCGTTCTTATTTGAGATAACTGGTTCTCTTTCATTATACTAGTTTGATAGCCTCAGAAAAGCATATTATGCGCAAAGAATCTCGAAAAGAATAAAAATTTTTTTCGAAGTTTGGAAACTTCATTAGAATCACTTTTTATTCCGTTCTTATTCGAGATAACTGGTTCTCTTTCATTTTCCTAGTTTGATAGCTGTAGAAAAGCATATTATGCGGAAAGAATCTCGAAAAGAAAAAAAAATGTTTTCTTAGATTGGAAACTTTATTAGAATCACTTTTTTTCCGTTCATATTCGACATAACTGGTTCTCTTTCATTTTGCTAGTTTGATAGCTGTAGATAAGAATATTATGCGGAAAGAATCTCGAAAAGAAAAAAAAATGTTTTCGAAGTTTGGAAATTTCGTTAGAATCACTTTTTTTCCGTTCTTATTCGAGATGACTGGTACTCTTTCATTTTGCTAGTTTGATAGCTGTAGAAAATGCATATTATGGGGAAAGAATCTCGACATGAAAAATAATTTTTTTCGAAGTTTGGAAACTTCGTTAGAATCACTTTTTTTCGGTTCTTATTCGAGATAACTGGTTCTCTTTCATTTTGCTAGTTTGATAGACTCAGAAAAGCATATTATGCGGAAAGAATCTCGAAATAAAAAAAAATTATTTTCAAAGTTTGGAAACTTCATTAGAATCACTTTTTTTCCGTTCTCATTTGAGTTATTTGAGATAACTGGTTCTCTTTCATTATACTAGTTTGATCGCCTCAGAAATGCATATTATGCGCAAAGAATCTCGAAAAGAAAAATAATTTTTTTCGAAGTTTGGAAACTTCGTTAGAATCACTTTTTTTCCGTTCTTATTCGAGATAATTTGCTAGTTTGATACCTGTAGAAAAGCATATTATGCGGAAAGTCTCGAAAAGAAAAAAAAAAATGTTTTCAAAGTTTGGAAACTTCATTAGAATCACTTTTTTTCCGTTCTTATTTGAGATAACTGGTTCCCTTTCGTTATACTAATTTTATAGCCCTAGAAAAGCATATTATGCGGAAAGATTCTCGAAAAAAGAAAATTTTTTTTTTGATGTTTTGAAAATCCTTATGAATCAATTATTTTCCATTCTTATTTGAGATAACTGGTTCTCTTTCATTATACTAGTTTGATAGCCTCAGAAAAGCATATTATGCGCAAAGAATCTCGAAAAGAAAAATAATTTATTTCGAACTTTGGAAACTTAGTTACAATCACTTTTTTTCCGTTCTTATTCGAGATAAACGTTGTCTTTCAATTTGCTAGTTTGATAGCAAGAATCTCGAAAAGAAAAAAAAAAATTTTCGAAATTTGGAAACTTCATTAGAATCACTTTTTTTCCGTTCTTATTTGAGATAACTGGTTCTCTTTCATTATACTAGTTTGATAGCCTCAGAAAAGCATATTATGGGCAAAGAATCTCGAAAAGAAAAAAATTTTTTTTCGAAGTTTGGAAACTTCCTTAGAATCACTTTTTTTCCAATCTTATTTGAGATAACTGGTTCTCTTTTATTATACTAGTTTGATAGCCTCAGAAAAGCATATTATGCGCAAAGAATCTCTAAAAGAAAAAAATTTTTTTTCGAAGTTTGGAAACTTCGTTAGAATCACTTTTTTTCCGTTCTTATTTGAGATAACTGGTTCTCTTTCATTATACTAGTATGATAGCCTTAGGAAAGCATATTATGCGGAAAGAATCTCAAAAAAAAAAAATAATTTTTTTCGAAGTTTGGAAACTTCGTTAGAATCACTTTTTTTTCGTTCTTATTCGAGATAACTGGTACTCTTTCATTTTGCTAGTTTGATAGCTGTAAAAATGCATATTATGCGGAAAGAATCTCGATATAAAAAATAATTTTTTTGAAGTTTGGAAACTTCGTTAGAATCACTTTTTTTCCGTTCTTATTCGAGATAACTGGTTCTCTTTCATTTTGCTAGTTTGATAGACTCAGAAAAGAATATTATGCGGAAAGAATCTCGAAATAAAAAAAAAATATTTTCAAAGTTTGGAAACTTCATTAGAATCACTATTTTTCCTATCTCATTTGAAATAACTGGTTCTCTTTCATTATACTAGTTTTACAGCCTTAGAAAAGCATATTATGCGAAAAGAATCTCGAAAAGAAAAAAATTTTTTTTTGATGTTTGGCAAATCCTTATGAATCAATTTTTTTCCATTCTTATTTCAGATAACTGGTTCTGTTTCATTATACTAGTTTGATAGCCTCAGAAAATCATATTATGCGCAAAGAATCTCGAAAAGGAAAAAAATTTTTTTCGAAGTTTGGAAACTTTAGAATCACTTCTTTTCCGTTCTTATTCGAGATAACTGGTTCTCTTTCATTTTCCTAGTTTGATAGCTGTAGAAAAGCATATTATGCGGAAAGAATCTCGAAAAGAAAAAAAAATTTTTTTGCAATTTGGAAACTTCATTAGAATAACTTTTTTTCCGTTCTCATTTGATAACTGGTTCTCTTTCATTATACTAGTTTGATAGCTTTAGAAAAGCATTTTATGCGGAAAGAATCTCGAAAAGAAAAATTTTTTTTTGATGTTTGGAAAATCCTTATGAATCAATTTTTTTCCATTCTTATTTGAGATAACTGGTTCTCTTTCATTATACTAGTTTGATAGCCTCAGAAAAGCATATGCGCAAAGAATCTCGAAAAGAAAAAAAAATTTTTTCAAAGTTTGGATACTTAATTAGAATCATTTTTTTTCCGTACTTATTTGAGATAACTGGTTCTCTTTCATTATACTAGTTTGATAGCCTCAGAAAATATATTATGCGCAAAGAATCTCGAAAAGAAAAAAATTATTTTTCGAAGTTTGGAAACTTCATTAGAATCACTTTTTTTCCGTTCTTATTTAAGATAACTGGTTCTCTTTCATTATACTAGTATGATAGCCTTAGGAAAGCATATTATGCGGAAAGAATCTCAAAAAGAAAAATAATTTTTTTCGAAGTTTGGAAACTTCGTTAGAATCACTTTTTTTCCGTTCTTATTCGAGATAACCGGTACTCTTTCATTTTGCTAGTTTGATATGCTAGTTTGATAGCTGTAGAAAATGCATATTATGCGGAAAGAATCTCGATATGAAAAATAATTTTTTTCGAAGTTTACAAACTTCGTTAGAATCACTTTTTTTCAGTTCTTATTTGAGATAACTGGTTCTCTTTCATTATACTAATTTGATAGCCTTAGAAAAGCATATTATGCGGAAAGAATCTCGAAAAAAGAAAATTTTTTTTTGATGTTTTGAAAATCCTTATGAATCAATTTTTTTTCCATTCTTATTTGAGATAACTGGTTCTCTTTCATTGTACTAGTTTGATAGCCTCAGAAAAGTATATTATGCGCAAAGAATCTCGAAAAGAAAAATAATTTTTTTCGAACTTTGGAAACTTTGTTAGAATCACTTTTTTTCCGTTCTTATTCGAGATAAATGGTTCTCTTTCAATTTGCTAATTTGATAGCTGTAGAAAAGCATATTATGCGGAAAGAATCTCGAAAAGAATAAAATTTTTTTAGAAATTTGGAAACTTCATTAGAATCACTTTTTTTCCGTTCTTATTTGAGATAACTGGTTCTCTTTCATTATACTAGTTTGATAGCCTCAGAAAAGCATATTATGCGCAAAGAATCTCGAAAAGAATAAAAATTTTTTTCGAAGTTTGGAAACTTCATTAGAATCACTTTTTATTCCGTTCTTATTCGAGATAACTGGTTCTCTTTCATTTTCCTAGTTTGATAGCTGTAGAAAAGCATATTATGCGGAAAGAATCTCGAAAAGAAAAAAAAATGTTTTCTTAGATTGGAAACTTTATTAGAATCACTTTTTTTCCGTTCATATTCGACATAACTGGTTCTCTTTCATTTTGCTAGTTTGATAGCTGTAGATAAGAATATTATGCGGAAAGAATCTCGAAAAGAAAAAAAAATGTTTTCGAAGTTTGGAAATTTCGTTAGAATCACTTTTTTTCCGTTCTTATTCGAGATGACTGGTACTCTTTCATTTTGCTAGTTTGATAGCTGTAGAAAATGCATATTATGGGGAAAGAATCTCGACATGAAAAATAATTTTTTTCGAAGTTTGGAAACTTCGTTAGAATCACTTTTTTTCGGTTCTTATTCGAGATAACTGGTTCTCTTTCATTTTGCTAGTTTGATAGACTCAGAAAAGCATATTATGCGGAAAGAATCTCGAAATAAAAAAAAATTATTTTCAAAGTTTGGAAACTTCATTAGAATCACTTTTTTTCCGTTCTCATTTGAGTTATTTGAGATAACTGGTTCTCTTTCATTATACTAGTTTGATCGCCTCAGAAATGCATATTATGCGCAAAGAATCTCGAAAAGAAAAATAATTTTTTTCGAAGTTTGGAAACTTCGTTAGAATCACTTTTTTTCCGTTCTTATTCGAGATAATTTGCTAGTTTGATACCTGTAGAAAAGCATATTATGCGGAAAGTCTCGAAAAGAAAAAAAAAAATGTTTTCAAAGTTTGGAAACTTCATTAGAATCACTTTTTTTCCGTTCTTATTTGAGATAACTGGTTCCCTTTCGTTATACTAATTTTATAGCCCTAGAAAAGCATATTATGCGGAAAGATTCTCGAAAAAAGAAAATTTTTTTTTTGATGTTTTGAAAATCCTTATGAATCAATTATTTTCCATTCTTATTTGAGATAACTGGTTCTCTTTCATTATACTAGTTTGATAGCCTCAGAAAAGCATATTATGCGCAAAGAATCTCGAAAAGAAAAATAATTTATTTCGAACTTTGGAAACTTAGTTACAATCACTTTTTTTCCGTTCTTATTCGAGATAAACGTTGTCTTTCAATTTGCTAGTTTGATAGCAAGAATCTCGAAAAGAAAAAAAAAAATTTTCGAAATTTGGAAACTTCATTAGAATCACTTTTTTTCCGTTCTTATTTGAGATAACTGGTTCTCTTTCATTATACTAGTTTGATAGCCTCAGAAAAGCATATTATGCGCAAAGAATCTCAAAAAGAATAAAAATTTTTTTCGAAGTTTGGAAACTTCATTAGAATCACTTTTTTTCCGTTCTTATTCGAAATAACTGGTTCTCTTCCATTTTCCTAGTTTGATAGCTGTAGAAAAGCATATTATGCGGAATGAATCTCGAAAAGAAAAAAAAATGTTTTTTTAGTTTGGAAACTTTATTAGAATCACTTTTTTCCGTTCATATTCGAGATAACTGGTTCTCTTTCATTATACTAGTTTGATAGCCTTAGAAAAGCATATTATGCGGAAAGAATTTCGAAAAGAAAAATAATATTTTTCGAAGATTGGAAACTACGTTAGAATCACTTTTTTCCGTTCTTATTCGATATAAATGGTTCTCTTTCATTTTGCTAGTTTGATACGTGTAGAAAAGCATATTATGCGGAAAGAATCTCGAAAAGAAAAAAAAATGTATTCAAGGTTTGGAAACTTCATTAGAATCACCTTTTTCCGTTCTTATTTGAAATAACTGGTTTTCTTTCATTATACTAGTTTGATAGCCTTAGAAAAGCATATTATGCGGAAATAATCTCGAAAAAAGAAAATTTTTTTTGATGTTTTGAAAATCCTTATGAATCAATTTTTTTCCATTCTTATTTGAGATAACTAGTTCTCTTTCATTATACTAATTTGATAGCCTCAGAAAAGCATATTATGCGGAAAGAATCTCGAAAAGAAAAAAAAATTTTTTTGGTATTTGCAAAATCTTTTTTGAATCATTTTTTTTCCATTCTTATTTGAGATAATATTTTCTCTTTCATTATACTAGTTTGATAGCCACAGATAAGCAAAGAATCTCGAAAATTTTTTTCGAAGTTTGGAAACTTCGTTACATTCACTTTTTTTCAGTTATATTCGTGATAAATGGTTCTCTTTCAATTTGCTAGTTTGATAGCTGTAGAAAAGCATAATATGCGTAAAGAATCTCGAAAAGAAAAAAAAATGTTTTCAAAGTGTGGACACTTCATTAGAATCACTTTTTTTACGTTCTTATTTGAGATAACTGGTTCTCTTTCAATATACTAGTTTGATAGCCTCAGAAAAGCATATTATGCGCAAAGAATCTCGAAAAGAAAAAAAATTTTTTTCGAAGTTTGGAAACTTCATTAGAATCACTTTTTTTCCGTTCTTATTTGAGATAACTGGCTCTCTTTCATTATACTAGTTTGATAGCCTCAGAAAAGCATATTATGCGCAAAGAATCTCGAAAAGAAAAAAATTTTTTTTCGAAGTTTAGAAACTTCATTAGAATCACATTTTTTCCGTTCTTATTTGAGATAACTTCTTGTCATTCATTATACTAGTTTGATAGCCTCAGAAAAGCATATTGTGCGGAAGGAATCTCGAAAAGAAAAATAATTTTTTTCGAAGTTTGGAAACTTCTTTATAATCACTTTTTTTCCGTTCTTATTCGAGATAACAGGTTGTCTTTCTTTTTGCTAGTTTGATAGCCTCAGAAAAGCATATTATGCACGAAGAATCTCGAAAAGAAAAAAAATTTTTTTCGAAGTTTGGAAACTTCATTAGAATCACTTTTTTTTCCGTTCTTATTCGAGATAACTGGTTCTCTTTCAACATACTAGTTTGATAGCCTCAGAAAAGCATAATATGCGCAAGGAATCTCGAAAAGAAAAAAAATCATTTTCGAAGTTTGGAAACTTCATTAGAATCACTTTTTTTCCGTTCTTATTCTAGATAACTGGTTCTCTTTCATTTTCCTAGTTTGATAGCTGTAGAAAAGCAAATTATGCCGAAAGAATCTCGAAAAGAAAAAAAATGTTTTCAAAGCTTGGAAACTACATTGAAATGACTTTTTTTCCGTTCTTATTTGAGATAACTGGTTCTCTTTCATTATACTAGTTTGATAGACTTAGAAAAGCATATAATGCGGAAAGAATCTCGAAAAGAAAAAAAATTGTATTCAAGGTACTGGAAACTTCATTAGAATCACTTTTTTTCCATTCTTATTTGAGATAACTAGTTCTCTTTCATTATACTATTTTGATAGCCTCAGAAAAGCATATTATGCGGAAAGAATCTCGAAAAGAAAAAATTTTTTTTTGATGTTTGGAAAATCATTATGAATCAATTTTTTTCAATTCTTATTTGAGATAACTCGTTCTCTTTCATTATACTAGTTTGATAGCCTGAGAAATGCATATGCGCAAAGAATCTCGAAAAGAAAAAAAAATTTTTTCAAAGATTCGATACTTAAGTAGAATCACTTTTTTTCCGTTCTTATTTGAGATAACTGGTTCTCTTTCATTATACTATTTTGATAGCCTCAGAAAATATATTATGCGCAAAGAATCTCGAAAAGAAAAAAATTATTTTTCGAAGTTTGGAAACTTCATTAGAATCACTTTTTTTCCGTTCTTATTTAAGATAACTGGTTCTCTTTCATTATACTAGTATGATAGCCTTAGGAAAGCATATTATGCGGAATGAATCTCAAAAAGAAAAATAATTTTTTTCGAAATTTGGAAACTTCGTTAGAATCACTTTTTTCCCGTTTTTATTCGAGATAACTGGTACTGTTTCATTTTGCTAGTTTGATAGCTGTAGAAAATGCATATTATGCGGAAAGAATCTCGACAGGAAAAATAATTTTTGCGAAGTTTGGAAACTTCGTTAGAATCACTTTTTTTCCGTTCTTTTTCGAGATAACTGGTTCTCTTTCATTATATAAGTTTGATAGCTTTAGAAAAGCATATTGTGCCGAACGAATCTTGAAAAGAAAAAGAAAATTTTTTCAAAGTTTGGAAACTTCGTTAGAATCACTTTTGTTCCGTTCTTATTCGAGATAACTGGTACTCTTTCATTTTGCTAGTTTGATATGCTAGTTTGATAGCTGTAGAAAATGCATATTATGCTGATAGACTCTCGACATGAAAAATAATTTTTTTCGAAGTTTGGAAACTTCGTTAGAATCACTTTTTTTCGGTTCTTATTCGAGATAACTGGTTTTCTTTCATTTTGCTAGTTTGATAGACTCAGAAAAACATATTATGCGGAAAGAATCTCGAAATAAAAAAAAATTATTTTCAAAGTTTGGAAACTTCATTATAATCACTTTTTTTCCGTTCTCATTTGAGTTATTTGAGATAACTGGTTGTCTTTCATTATACTAGTTTGATAGCCTCAGAAATGCATATTATGCGCAAAGAATCTCGAAAAGAAAAATAATTTTTTTCGAAGTTTGGAAACTTCGTTAGAATCACTTTTTTTCCGTTCTTATTCGAGATATTTTGCTAGTTTGATACCTGTAGAAAAGCATATTATGCGGAAAGAATCTCGAAAAGAAAAAAAAAGTGTTTTCTAAGTTTGGAAACTTCATTAGAAGCACTTTTTTCCGTTTATATTTGAGAAAACTGGTTCTCTTTCATTATACTAGTTTGATAGCATCAGAAAAGCATATTATGCGCGAAGAATCTCGAAAAGAAAAAAAATTTTTTTCTAAGTTTGGAAACTTCATTAGAATCACTTTTTTTCCGTTCCTATTCGAGATAACTGGTTCTCTTAGTTTATACTAGTTTGATAGCCTCAGAAAAGCATATTATACGGAAACAATCTCGAAAAGAAAAAAATTTTTTTTGATGTTTTGAAACTTCATTAGAATCACTTTTTTTCCGTTCTTATTCGAGATAACTGGTTCCCTTTCAATATACTAGTTTGTTAGCCTCAGAAAAGCATATTATGCGGAAAGAATCTCGAAAAGAAAAAAAAAATTTTTTCGAAGTTTGAAACTTCGTTAGAATCACTTTTTTTCCGTTCTTATTTGAGATAACTGGTACTCTTTCATTATACTAGTTTGATAGCGTCCGAAAAGCATATGGTTCCCTTTCAATATACTAGTTTGTTAGCCTCAGAAAAGCATATTATGCGGAAAGAATCTCGAAAAGAAAATAAAATGTTTTCAAAGTTTGGAAACTTCATTAGAATCACGTTTTTTCCGTTCTTATTTGAGATAACTGGTTCTATTTCATTATACTAGTTTGATAGCCTTAGAAAAGCATATTATGCGGAAAGAATCTCGAAAAGGAAAAAAATTTTTTTTCATGTTTGGAAAATCCTTATGAAAGACTTTTTTTCCATTCTTATTTGAGATAACTGGTTCTCTTTCATTATACTAGTTTGATAGCTTTAGAAAAGCATTTTATGCGGAAAGAATCTCGAAAAGAAAAAATTTTTTTTTTATGTTTGGAAAATCCTTATGAATCAATTTTTTTCCATTCTTATTTGAGATAACTGGTTCTCTTTCATTATACTAGTTTGATAGCCTCAGAAAAGCATATGCGCAAAGAATCTCGAAAAGAAAAAAAATTTTTTTTCAAAATTTGGATACTTAATTAGAATCACTTTTTTTCCGTTCTTATTTGAGATAACTGGTTCTCTTTCATTATACTAGTATGATAGCCGTAGGAAAGCATATTATGCGGAAAGAATCTCAAAAAGAAAAATAATTTTTTTCGAAATTTGGAAACTTCGTTAGAATCACTTTTTTCCCGTTCTTATTCGAGATAACTGGTACTCTTTCATTTTGCTAGTTTGATAGCTGTAGAAAATGCATATTATGCGGAAAAAATCTCGACAGGAAAAATAATTTTTGCGAAGTTTGGAAACTTCGTTAGAATCACTTTTTTTCCGTTCTTTTTCGAGATAACTGGTTCTCTTTCATTTTGCTAGTTTGATACGTGTAGAAAAGCATATTATGCGGAAAGAATCTAGAAAAGAAAAAAAAATGTTTTCAAAGTTTGGAAACTTCATTAGAATCACTTTTTTTCCGTTCTTATTTGACATAACTGGTTCTCTTTCATTATACTAGTTTGATAGCCTTAGAAAAGCATATTATGCGGAAAGAATCTCGAAAAAAGAACATTTTTTTTTGATGTTTTGAAAATCCTTATGAATCAATTTTTTTCCATTCTTATTTGAGATAACTAGTTCTCTTTGATTATACTAGTTTGATAGCCTCAGAAAAGTATATTATGCGCAAAGAATCTCGAAAAGAAAAATAATTTTTTTCGAAGTTTGGAAACTTCGATAGAATCACTTTTTTTCCGTTCTTATTCGAGATAATTTGCTAGTTTGATACCTGTAGAAAAGCATATTATGCGGAAAGAATCTCGAAAAGAAAAAAAAAATGTTTTCAAAGTTTGGAAACTTCATTAGAATCACTTTTTTTCCGTTCTTATTTGAGATAACTGGTTCTCTTTCAATATACTAGTTTGATAGCTGTAGAAAAGAATATTATGCGGAAAGAATCTCGAAAAGAAAAAAAAAATGTTTTCAAAGTTTGGAAACTTCATTCGAATCACTTTTTTTTAGTTCTTATTTGAGATAACTGGTTCTCTTTCATTATACTAGTATGATAGCCTTAGGAAAGCATATTATGCGGAAAGAATCTCAAAAAGAAAAATAATTTTTTTCGAAGTTTGAAACTTCGTTAGAATCACTTTTTTCCGTTCTTATTCGAGATAACTGGTTCTCTTTCATTATACTAGTTTGATAGCTTTAGAAAAGCATATTATGCGGAAAGAATCTCGAAAAGAAAAAAATTTTTTTTGATGTTTGGAAAATCCTTATGAATCAATTTTTTCCCATTCTTATTTGAGATAACTGGTTCTCTTTCATTATACTAGTTTGATAGCTTCAGAAAAGCATATGGGCAAAGAATCTCGAAAAGAATAAAAAAATTTTCAAAGTTTGGATACTTAATTAGAATCACATTTTTCCGTTCTTATTTGAGATAACTGGTTCTCTTTCATTATACTAGTATGATAGCCTTATTATATAGCATATTATGCGGAAAGAATCTCAAAAAGAAAAATAATTTTTTTCGAAGTTTGGAAACTTCGTTAGAATCACTTTTTTTCCGTTCTTATTGGAGATGACATGTACTCTTTCATTTTGCTGGTTTGATAGCTGTAGAAAATGCATATTATGCGGAAAGAATCTCGACATGAAAAATAATTTATTTCGAAGTTTGGAAACTTCGTAGGAATCACTTTTGTTCCGTTCTTATTCGAGATAACTGGTACTCTTTCACTTTGCTAGTTTGATATGCTAGTTTGATAGCTGTAGAAAATGCATATTATGCGGAAAGAATCTCGACATGAAAAATAATTTTTTTCGAAGTTTGGAAACTTCGTTAGAATCACTTTTTTTCCGTTCTTATTCGAGATAACTGGTTCTCTTTCATTTTGCTAGTTTGATAGATTCAGAAAAGCATATTATGCGGAAAGAATCTCGAAATAAAAAAAAATTATTTTCAAAGTTTGGAAACTTCATTAGAATCACTTTCTTTCCGTTCTCATTTGAGCTATTTGACATAACTGGTTCTCTTTCATATAACTAGTTTGATAGCCTCAGAAATGCATATTATGCGCAAAGAATCTCGAAAAGAAAAATAATTTTTTTCGAAGTTTGGAAACTTCGTTAGAATCGCCTTTTTTCCGTTCTTATTCGAGATAATTTGCTAGTTTGATACCTGTAGAAAAGCATATTATGCGGAAAGAATCTCGAAAAAAAAAAAAAAGGTTTCAAAGTTTGGAAACTTCATTAGAATCACTTTTTTTCCGTTCTTATTTGAGGTAACTGGTTCTCTTTCATTATACTAATTTGATAGGTTTAGAAAAGCATATTATGCGGAAAGAATCTCGAAAAAAAAAAATTTTTTTTGATGTTTTGAAAATCCTTATTATTCAATTATTTTCCATTCTTATTTGAGATAACTGGTTCTCTTTCATTATACTAGTTTGATAGCCTCAGAAAAGCATATTATGCGCAAAGAATTTCGAAAAGAAAAATAATTTTTTTCGAACTTTGGAAACTTTGTTACAATCACTTTTTTTCCGTTCTTATGCGAGGTAAACGTTCTCTTTCAATTTGCTAGTTTGATAGCAAGAATCTCGAAAAGAAAAATTTTTTTTTCGAAATTTGGAAACTTCATTAGAATCACTTTTTTTCCGTTCTTATTTGAGATAACTGGTTCTCTTTCATTATACTAGTTTGATAGCCTCAGAAAAGCATATTATGCGCAAAGAATCTCAAAAAGAATAAAAATTTTTTTCGAAGTATGGAAACTTCATTAGAATCACTTTTTTTCCGTTCTTATTCGAGATAACTGGTTCTCTTTCATTTTCCTAGTTTGATAGCTGTTGAAAAGCATATTACGCGGAAAGAATCTCGAAAAGAAAAAAAAATGTTTTCTTAGTTTGGAAACTTTATTAGAATCACTTTATTTCCGTTCATATTCGAGATAACTGGTTCTCTTTCATTATACTAGTTTGATAGGCTTAGAAAAGCATATTATGCGGAAAGAAATTCGAAAAGAAAAATAATATTTTTCGAAGTTTGGAAACTACGTTAGAATCACTTTTTTTCCGTTCTTATTCGATATAAATGGTTCTCTTTCATTTTGCAATTTTGATACGTGTAGGAAAGCATATTATGCGGAAAGAATCTCGAAAAGAAAAAAAATGTATTCAAGGTTTGGAAACATCATTAGGTTCACCTTTGTCCGTTCTTACTTGAGATAACTGGTTCTCTTTCATTATACTAGTTTGATAGCCTTAGAAAAGCATATTATGCGGAAAGAATCTCGAAAAAAGAAAATTTTTTTTTGATGTTTTGAAAATCCTTATGAATCAATTTTTTTCCATACTTATTTGAGATAACTGGTTCTCTTTCATTATACTAGTTTGATAGACTCAGAAAAGCATATTATGCGGTAAGAATCTCGAAATAAAAAAAAATTATTTTCAAAGTTTGGAAACTTCATTATAATCACTTTTTTTCCGTTCTCATTTGAGGTATTTGAGATAACTGGTTGTCTTTCATTATACTAGTTTGATAGCCTCAGAAATGCATATTATGCGCAAAGAATCTCGAAAAGAAAAATAATTTTTTTCGAAGTTTGGAAACTTCGTTAGAATCACTTTTTTTCCGTTCTTATTCGAGATATTTTGCTAGTTTGATACCTGTAGAAAAGCATATTATGCGGAAAGAATCTCGAAAAGAAAAAAAAAATGTTTTCTAAGTTTGGAAACTTCATTAGAAGCACTTTTTTCCGTTTATATTTGAGAAAACTGGTTCTCTTTCATTATACTAGTTTGATAGCATCAGAAAAGCATATTATGCGCGAAGAATCTCGAGAAGAAAAAAAATTTTTTTCTAAGTTTGGAAACTTCATTAGAATCACTTTTTTTCCATTCCTATTCGAGATAACTGGTTCTCTTAGTTTATACTAGTTTGATAGCCTCAGAAAAGCATATTATACGGAAAGAATCTCGAAAAGAAAAAAATTTTTTTGATGTTTTGAAACTTCATTAGAATCACTTTTTTTCCGTTCTTATTCGAGATAACCTGTTCCCTTTCAATATACTAGTTTGTTAGCCTCAGAAAAGCATATTATGCGGAAAGAATCTCGAAAAGAAAAAAATTTTTTTTTGATGTTTTGAAACTCCTTATGAATCAATTTTTTTCCATTCTTATTTGAGATAACTAGTTCTCTTTCATTATACTAGTTTGATAGCGTCAGAAAAGCATATTATGCGCAAAGAATCTCGAAAAGAAAAATAATTTTTTTCGAATTTTGGAAACTTCGTTAAAATCACTTTTTTTCCGTTCTTATTAGAGATAAATTGTTCTCTTTCAATTTGCTAGTTTGATAGCTGTAGAAAAGCATATTATGCGGAAAGTATCTCGAAAAGAAAATAAAATGTTTTCAAAGTTTGGAAACTTCATTAGAATCACGTTTTATCCGTTCTTATTTGAGATAACTGGTTCTATTTCATTATACTAGTTTGATAGCCTTAGAAAAGCATATTATGCGGAAAGAATCTCGAAAAGGAAAAAAATTTTTTTTCATGTTTGGAAAATCCTTATGAAAGACTTTTTTTCCATTCTTATTTGAGATAACTGGTTGTCTTTCATTATACTAGTTTGATAGCTTTAGAAAAGCATTTTATGCGGAAAGAATCTCGAAAAGAAAAAATTTTTTTTTTATGTTTGGAAAATCCTTATGAATCAATTTTTTTCCATTCTTATTTGAGATAACTGGTTCTCTTTCATTATACTAGTTTGATAGCCTCAGAAAAGCATATGCGCAAAGAATCTCGAAAAGAAAAAAAATTTTTTTTCAAAATTTGGATACTTAATTAGAATCACTTTTTTTCCGTTCTTATTTGAGATAACTGGTTCTCTTTCATTATACTAGTATGATAGCCTTAGGAAAGCATATTATGCGGAAAGAATCTCAAAAAGAAAAATAATTTTATTCGAAATTTGATAACTTTGTTAGAATCACTTTTTTCCCGTTCTTATTCGAGATAACTGGTACTCTTTCATTTTGATAGTTTGATAGCTGTAGAAAATGCATATTATGCGGAAAGAATCTCGACAGGAAAAATAATTTTTGCGAAGTTTGGAAACTTCGTTAGAATCACTTTTTTTCCGTTCTTTTTCGAGATAACTGGTTCTCTTTCATTTTGCTAGTTTGATACGTGTAGAAAAGCATATTATGCGGAAAGAATCTAGAAAAGAAAAAAAAAATGATTTCAAAGTTTGGAAACTTCATTAGAATCACTTTTTTTCCGTTCTTATTTGACATAACTGGTTCTGTTTCATTATACTAGTTTGATAGCCTTACAAAAGCATATTATGCGGAAAGAATCTCAAAAAGAAAAATAATTTTTTTCGAAGTTTGAAACTTCGTTAGAATCACTTTTTTTCCGTTCTTATTTGAGATAACTGGTACTCTTTCATTTTGCTAGTTTGATATGCTAGTTTGATAGCTGTAGAAAATGCATATTATGCGGAAAGAATCTCGATATGAAAAATAATTTTTTTCAAAGTTTACAAACTTCGTTAGAATCACTTTTTTTCCGTTCTTATTTGAGATAACTGGTTCTCTTTCATTATACTAATTTGATAGCCTTAGAAAAGCATATTATGCGGAAAGAATCTCGAAAAAAGAAAATTTTTTTTTTGATGTTTTGAAAATCCTTATGAATCAATTTTTTTCCATTCTTATTTGAGATAACTGGTTCTCTTTCATTATACTAGTTTGATAGACTCAGAAAAGCATATTATGCGGAAAGAATCTCGAAATAAAAAAAAATTATTTTCAAAGTTTGGAAACTTCATTATAATCACTTTTTTTCCGTTCTCATTTGAGGTATTTGAGATAACTGGTTGTCTTTCATTATACTAGTTTGATAGCCTCAGAAATGCATATTATGCGCAAAGAATCTCGAAAAGAAAAATAATTTTTTTCGAAGTTTGGAAACTTCGTTAGAATCACTATTTTTCCGTTCTTATTCGAGATATTTTGCTAGATTGATACCTGTAGAAAAGCATATTATGCGGAAAGAATCTCGAAAAGAAAAAAAAAATGTTTTCTAAGTTTGGAAACTTCATTAGAAGCACTTTTTTCCGTTTATATTTGAGAAAACTGGTTCTCTTTCATTATACTAGTTTGATAGCATCAGAAAAGCATATTATGCGCGAAGAATCTCGAAAAGAAAAAAAATTTTTTTCTAAGTTTGGAAACTTCATTAGAATCACTTTTTTTCCGTTCCTATTCGAGATAACTGGTTCTCTTAGTTTATACTAGTTTGATAGCCTCAGAAAAGCATATTATACGGAAAGAATCTCGAAAAGAAAAAAATTTTTTTTGATGTTTTGAAACTTCATTAGAATCACTTTTTTTTCCGTTCTTATTCGAGATAACTGGTTCCCTTTCAATATACTAGTTTGTTAGCCTCAGAAAAGCATATTATGCGGAAAGAATCTCGAAAAGAAAAAAATTTTTTTTTGATGTTTTGAAACTCCTTATGAATCAATTATTTTCCATTCTT
This sequence comes from Metallyticus violacea, assembly GCA_030762175.1. Classification (NCBI taxonomy): domain Eukaryota; kingdom Metazoa; phylum Arthropoda; class Insecta; order Mantodea; family Metallyticidae; genus Metallyticus; species Metallyticus violacea. Next base: position 95,442,899 of record CM060835.1, on the reverse strand, counting down.
ATTTGAGATAACTAGTTCTCTTTCATTATACTAGTTTGATAGCGTCAGAAAAGCATATTATGCGCAAAGAATCTCGAAAAGAAAAATAATTTTTTTCGAATTTTGGAAACTTCGTTAAAATCAATTTTTTTCCGTTCTTATTAGAGATAAATTGTTCTCTTTCAATTTGCTAGTTTGATAGCTGTAGAAAAGCATATTATGCGGAAAGAATCTCGATATGAAAAATAATTTTTTTCAAAGTTTACAAACTTCGTTTGAATCACTTTTTTTCCGTTCTTATTTGAGATAACTGGTTCTCTTTCATTATACTAATTTGATAGCCTTAGAAAAGCATATTATGCGGAAAGAATCTCGAAAAGAAAAAAAAATGTTTTCTTAGTTTGGAAACTTTATTAGAATCACTTTATTTCCGTTCATATTCGAGATAACTGGTTCTCTTTCATTATACTAGTTTGATAGGCTTAGAAAAGCATATTATGCGGAAAGAAATTCGAAAAGAAAAAAAAATGTATTCAAGGTTTGGAAACATCATTAGGTTCACCTTTGTCCGTTCTTACTTGAGATAACTGGTTCTCTTTCATTAAACTAGTTTGATAGCCTTAGAAAAGCATATTATGCGGAAAGAATCTCGAAAAAAGAAAATCTTTTTTTGATGTTTTGAAAATCCTTATGAATCAATTTTTTTCCATTCTTATTTGAGATAACTAGTTCTCTTTCATTATACTATTTTGATAGCCTCAGAAAAGCATATTATGCGGAAAGAATCTCGAAAAGAAAAAACTTTTTTTTTTGATATTTGCAAAATCTTTTTTGAATGAATTTTTTTCCATTCTTATTTGAGATAATTGGTTCTCTTTCATTATACTAGTTTGATAGCCTCAGATAAGCAAAGAATCTCGAAAATTTTTTTCGAAGTTTGGAAACTTCGTTACATTCACTTTTTTTCAGTTATATTCGTGATAAATGGTTCTCTTTCAATTTGCTAGTTTGATAGCTGTAGAAAAGCATATTATGCGGAAAGAATCTCGAAAAGAAAAAAAAATGTTTTCAAAGTTTGGACTCTTCATTAGAATCACTTTTTTCCGTTCTTATTTGAGATAACTGGTTCTCTTTCAATATACTAGTTTGATAGCTGTAGAAAAGCATATTATGCGGAAAGAATCTCGAAAAGAAAAAAAAAATGTTTTCAAAGTTTGGAAACTTCATTCGAATCACTTTTTTTTAGTTCTTATTTGAGATAACTGGTTCTCTTTCATTATACTAGTATGATAGCCTTAGGAAAGCATATTATGCGGAAAGAATCTCAAAAAGAAAAATAATTTTTTTCGTAGTTTGAAACTTAGTTAGAATCACTTTTTTTCCGTTCTTATTTGAGATAACTGGTACTCTTTCATTTTGCTAGTTTGATATGCTAGTTTGATAGCTGTAGAAAATGCATATTATGCGGAAAGAATCTCGATATGAAAAATAATTTTTTTCAAAGTTTACAAACTTCGTTAGAATCACTTTTTTTCCGTTCTTATTTGAGATAACTGGTTCTCTTTCATTATACTAATTTGATAGCCTTAGAAAAGCATATTATGCGGAAAGAATCTCGAAAAAAGAAATTTTTATTTTGATGTTTTGAAAATCCTTATTAATCAATTTTTTTCCATTCTTATTTGAGATAACTGGTTCTCTTTCATTATACTATGTTTGATAGACTCAGAAAAGCATATTATGCGGAAAGAATCTCGAAATAAAAAAAAATTATTTTCAAAGTTTGGAAACTTCATTATAATCACTTTTTTTCCGTTCTCATTTGAGTTATTTTAGATAACTGGTTGTCTTTCATTATACTAGTTTGATAGCCTCAGAAATGCATATTATGCGCAAAGAATCCCGAAAAGAAAAATAATTTTTTTCGAAGTTTGGAAACTTCGTTAGAATCACTTTTTTTCCGTTCTTATTCGAGATAAATGGTTCTCTTTCAATTTGCTAGTTTGATAGCTGTAGAAAAGCATATTATGCGGAAACAATCTCGAAAAGAAAAAAATTTTTTTCGAAATTTGGAAACTTCATTAGAATCACTTTTTTTCCGTTCTTATTTGAGATAACTGGTTCTCATTCATTATACTAGATGATAGCCTCAGAAAAGCATATTATGCGCAAAGAATCTCGAAAAGAATAAAAATTTTTTTCGAAGTTTGGAAACTTCATTAGAATCACTTTTTTTTCCGTTCTTATTCGAGATAACTGGTTCTCTTTCATTATACTAGTTTGATAGCTTTAGAAAAGCATATTATGCGGAAAGAATCTCGAAAAGAAAAAAATTTTTTTTGATGTTTGGAAAATCCTTATGAATCAATTTTTTCCCATTCTTATTTGAGATAACTGGTTCTCTTTCATTATACTAGTTTGATAGCCTCAGAAAAGCATATTATGCGCAAAGAATCTCGAAAAGAATAAAAAATTTTTCAAAGTTTGGATACTTAATTAGAATCACATTTTTCCGTTCTTATTTGAGATAACTGGTTCTCTTTCATTATACTAGTATGATAGCCTTATTATATAGCATATTATGCGCAAAGAATCTCAAAAAGAAAAATAATTTTTTTCGAAGTTTGGAAACTTCGTTAGAATCACTTTTTTTCCGATCTTATTCGAGATGACTGGTACTCTTTCATTTTGCTGGTTTGATAGCTGTAGAAAATGCATATTATGCGGAAAGAATCTCGACATGAAAAATAATTTTTTTCGAAGTTTGGAAACTTCGTAGGAATCACTTTTTTTCCGTTCTTATTTGAAATAACTGGTTCTCTTTCATTATACTAGTTTGATAGCCTCAGAAAAGCATATTATGCGCAAAGAATTACGAAAAGAAGAAAATTTTTTTCGAAGTTTAGAAACTTCATTAGAATCACTTTTTTTCCGTTCTTATTTGAGATAACTTCTTCTCATTCATTGTACTAGTTTGATAGCCTTAGAAAAGCATATTATGCGGAAGGAAACTCGAAAAGAAAAATAATTTTTTTCGAAGTTTGGAAACTTCATTACAATCACTTTTTTCCCGTTCTTATTTGAGATAACTGGTTCTCTTTCATTATACTAGTTTGACAGCCTTAGAAAAGCACATTAAGCGCAAAGAATCTCGAAATGAATTAAATTTTTTTCGAAGTTTGGAAAATTCATTAGAATCACTTTTTTTCCGTTCTTATTTGAGATAACTGGTTCTCTTTCATTATACTAGTATGATAGGTTTAGGAAAGCATATTATGCGGAAAGAATCTCAAAAAAAAAAAAATAATTTTTTTCGAAGTTTGGAAACTTCGTTAGAATCACTTTTTTTCCGTTCTTATTCGAGATAACTGGTTCTCTTTCATTTTGCTAGTTTGATAGACTCAGAAAAGAATATTATGCGGAAAGAATCTCGAAATAAAAAAAAATTATTTTCAAAGTTTGGAAACTTCATTAGAATCACTTTTTTTCCGTTCTTATTCGAGATAACTGGTTGTCTTTCTTTTTGCTAGTTTGATAGCCTCAGAAAAGCATATTATGCACGAAGAATCTCGAAAAGAAAAAAAATTTTTTTCGAAGTTTGGAAACTTCATTAGAATCACTTTTTTTCCGTTCTTATTCGAGATAACTGGTTCTCTTTCAATATACTATTTTGATAGCCTCAGAAAAGCATATTATGCGCAAGGAATCTCGAAAAGAAAAAAAATTATTTTCGAAGTTTGGAAACTTCATTAGAATCACTTTTTTTCCGTTCTTATTCGAGATAACTGGTTCTCTTTCATTTTCCTAGTTTGATAGCTGTAGAAAAGCATATTATGCGGAAAGAATCTCGAAAAGAAAAAAAATGTTTTCAAAGTTTGAAACTACATTGAAATGTTTTTTTTTCCGTTCTTATTTGAGATAACTGGTTCTCTTTCATTATACTAGTTTGATAGCCTTAGAAAAGCATATAATGCGGAAAGAATTTCGAAAAGAAAAATAATTTTTTTCGAAGTTTGGAAACTTCGTTAGAATCATTTTTTTTCCGTTCTTATTTGAGATAAATGGTTCTCTTTCATTTTGCTAGTTTGATACGTGTAGAAAAGCATATTATGCGGAAAGAATCTCGAAAAGAAAAAAAATTGTATTCAAGGTACTGGAAACTTCATTAGAATCACTTTTTTTCCGTTCTTATTTTACATAACTGGTTCTCTTTCATTATACTAGTTTGATAGCTTCAGAAAAGCATAGAATCTCGAAAATTTTTTTCGAAGTTTGGAAACCTCGTTAGATTCACTTTTTTCCATTATATTCCAGATAAATGGTTCTCTTTCAATTTGCTAGTTTAATAGCTGTAGAAAAGCATATTATGCGGAAAGAATCTCGAAAAGAAAAAAAAATGTTTTCAAAGTTAGGAAACTTCATTAGAATCACTTTTTTTCCGTTCTTAATCGAGATAACTGGTTCTCTTTCATTTTCCTAGTTTGATAGCTGTAGAAAAGCATATTATGCGGAAAGAATCTCGAAAAGAAAAAAAAATGTTTTCTTAGATTGGAAGCTTTATTAGAATCACTTTTTTTCCGTTCATATTCGAGATAACTGGTTCTCTTTCATTTTGCTAGTTTGATAGCTGTAGATAAGAATATTATGCGGAAAGAATCTCGAAAAGAAAAAAAAATGTTTTCAAAGTTTGGAATCTTCGTTAGAATCACTTTTTTTCCGTTCTTATTCGAGATGACTGGTACTCTTTCATTTTGCTAGTTTGATAGCTTTAGAAAATGCATATTATGCGGAAAGAATCTCGACATGAAAAATAATTTTTTTCGAAGTTTGGAAACTTCGTTAGAATCACTTTTTTTCGGTTCTTATTCGAGATAACTGGTTCTCTTTCATTTTGCTAGTTTGATAGACTCAGAAAAGCATATTATGCGGAAAGAATCTCGAAATAAAAAAAAATTATTTTCAAATCTTGGAAACTTCATTAGAATCACTTTTTTTCCGTTCTCATTTGAGTTATTTGACATAACTGGTTCTCTTTCATTATACTAGTTTGATCGCCTCAGAAATGCATATTATGCGCAAAGAATCTCGAAAAGAAAAATAATTTTTTTCGAAGTTTGGAAACTTCGTTAGAATCACTTTTTTTCCGTTCTTATTCGAGATAATTTGCTAGTTTGATTCCTGTAGAAAAGCATATTATGCGGAAAGAACCTCGAAAAGAAAAAAAAATTTTTTTCAAAGTTTGGAAACTTCATTAGAATCACTTTTTTTCCGTTCTTATTTGAGATAACTGGTTCTCTTTCGTTATACTAATTTGATAGCCCTAGAAAAGCATATTATGTGGAAAGAATCACGAAAAAAGGAAATTTTTTTTTGATGTTTTGAAAATCCTTATGAATCAATTATTTTCCATTCTTATTTGAGATAACTGGTTCTCTTTCATTATACTAGTTTGATAGCCTCAGAAAAGCATATTATGCGCAAAGAATCTCGAAAAGAAAAATAATTTATTTCGAACTTTGGAAACTTTGTTACAATCACTTTTTTTCCGTTCTTATTCGAGATAAACGTTGTCTTTCAATTTGCTAGTTTGATAGCAAGAATCTCGAAAAGAAAAAATTTTTTTTCGAAATTTGGAAACTTCATTAGAATCACTTTTTTTCCATTCTTATTTGAGATAACTGGTTCTCTTTCATTATACTAGTTTGATAGCCTCAGAAAAGCATATTATGCGCAAAGAATCTCAAAAAGAATAAAATTTTTTTTCGAAGTTTGGAAACTTCATTAGAATCACTTTTTTTCCGTTCTTATTCGAAATAACTGGTTCTCTTTTATTATCCTAGTTTGATAGCTGTAGAAAAGCATATTATGCGGAATGAATTTCGAAAAGAAAAAAAAAATGTTTTCTTAGTTTGGAAACTTTATTAGAATCACTTTTTTCCGTTCATATTCGAGATAACTGGTTCTCTTTCATTATACTAGTTTGATAGCCTCAGACAAGCATATTATGCGCAAAGAATCTCGAAAAGAAAAAAATTTTTTTTCGAAGTTTGGAAACTTCCTTAGAATCACTTTTTTTCCATTCTTATTTGCGATAACTGGTTCTCTTTCATTATACTAGTTTGAAAGCCTCAGAAAAGCATATTATGCGCAAGGAATCTCGAAAAGAAAAAAATTTTTTTTCGAAGTTTGGAAACTTCATTAGAATCACTTTTTTTCCATTCTTATTTGAGATAACTGGTTCTCTTTCATTATACTAGTTTGATAGCCTCAGAAAAGCATATTATGCGCAAAGAATCTCGAAAAGAAAAAAATTTTTTTTCCAAGTTTGGAAACTTCATTAGAATCACTTTTTTTCCATTCTTATTTGAGATAACTGGTAATCTCTCGTTATACTAGTTTGATAGCCTCAGACAAGCATATTATGCGCAAAGAATCTCGAAAAGAAAAAAAATTTTTTTGAAGTTTGGAAACTTTGTTAGAATCACTTTTTCTCCGTTCTTATTTGAGATAACTGGTTCTCTTTCATTATACTAGTATGATAGCCTCAGAAAAGCATATTATGCGCAAAGAATCTCGAAAAGAAAAAAATTTTTTTTCGAAGTTTCGAAACTTCGTTAGAATCACTTTTTTTCCGTTCTTATTTGAGATAACTGGTTCTCTTTCATTATACTAGTTTGATAGCCTCAGAAAAGCATATTATGCGCAAAGAATCTCGAAAGAAAAAATTTTTTTTCGAAGTTTGGAAACTTCGTTAGAATAACTTTTTTTTCGTTCTTATTTGAGATAACTGGTTCCCTTTCATTATACTAGTTTGATAGCCTCAGAAAAGCATATTATGAACAAAGAATCTCGAAAAGAAAAAAATTTTTTTTCGAAGTTTGGAAACTTCGTTAGAATCACTTTTTTTCCGTTCTTATTTGAGATAACTGGTTCTCTTTCATTATACTAGTTTGATAGCCTCAGAAAAGCATATTATGGGCAAAGAATCTCGAAAAGAAAAAAATTTTTTTTCGAAGTTTGGAAACTTCCTTAGAATCACTTTTTTTCCAATCTTATTTGAGATAACTGGTTCTCTTTTATTATACTAGTTTGATAGCCTCAGAAAAGCATATTATGCGCAAAGAATCTCTAAAAGAAAAAAATTTTTTTTCGAAGTTTGGAAACTTCGTTAGAATCACTTTTTTTCCGTTCTTATTTGAGATAACTGGTTCTCTTTCATTATACTAGTATGATAGCCTTAGGAAAGCATATTATGCGGAAAGAATCTCAAAAAAAAAAAATAATTTTTTTCGAAGTTTGGAAACTTCGTTAGAATCACTTTTTTTTCGTTCTTATTCGAGATAACTGGTACTCTTTCATTTTGCTAGTTTGATAGCTGTAAAAATGCATATTATGCGGAAAGAATCTCGATATAAAAAATAATTTTTTTGAAGTTTGGAAACTTCGTTAGAATCACTTTTTTTCCGTTCTTATTCGAGATAACTGGTTCTCTTTCATTTTGCTAGTTTGATAGACTCAGAAAAGAATATTATGCGGAAAGAATCTCGAAATAAAAAAAAAATATTTTCAAAGTTTGGAAACTTCATTAGAATCACTATTTTTCCTATCTCATTTGAAATAACTGGTTCTCTTTCATTATACTAGTTTTACAGCCTTAGAAAAGCATATTATGCGAAAAGAATCTCGAAAAGAAAAAAATTTTTTTTTGATGTTTGGCAAATCCTTATGAATCAATTTTTTTCCATTCTTATTTCAGATAACTGGTTCTGTTTCATTATACTAGTTTGATAGCCTCAGAAAATCATATTATGCGCAAAGAATCTCGAAAAGGAAAAAAATTTTTTTCGAAGTTTGGAAACTTTAGAATCACTTCTTTTCCGTTCTTATTCGAGATAACTGGTTCTCTTTCATTTTCCTAGTTTGATAGCTGTAGAAAAGCATATTATGCGGAAAGAATCTCGAAAAGAAAAAAAAATTTTTTTGCAATTTGGAAACTTCATTAGAATAACTTTTTTTCCGTTCTCATTTGATAACTGGTTCTCTTTCATTATACTAGTTTGATAGCCTCAGAAAAGGATATTATGCGCAAAGAATCTCGAAAAGAATAAAACTTTTTTTCGAAGTTTGGAAACTTCATTAGAATCACCTTTTTTCCGTTCTTGTTCGAGATAACTGGTTCTCTTTCATTTTCCTAGTTTGATAGCTGTAGAAAAGCATATTATGCGGAAAGAATCTCGAAAAGAAAAAAAAATGTTTTCAAAGTTTGGAAACTTCATTACAATCCCTTTTTTCCCGTTCTTATTTGAGATAACTGGTTCTCTTTCATTATACTAGTTTGATAGCTTTAGAAAAGCATTTTATGCGGAAAGAATCTCGAAAAGAAAAATTTTTTTTTGATGTTTGGAAAATCCTTATGAATCAATTTTTTTCCATTCTTATTTGAGATAACTGGTTCTCTTTCATTATACTAGTTTGATAGCCTCAGAAAAGCATATGCGCAAAGAATCTCGAAAAGAAAAAAAAATTTTTTCAAAGTTTGGATACTTAATTAGAATCATTTTTTTTCCGTACTTATTTGAGATAACTGGTTCTCTTTCATTATACTAGTTTGATAGCCTCAGAAAATATATTATGCGCAAAGAATCTCGAAAAGAAAAAAATTATTTTTCGAAGTTTGGAAACTTCATTAGAATCACTTTTTTTCCGTTCTTATTTAAGATAACTGGTTCTCTTTCATTATACTAGTATGATAGCCTTAGGAAAGCATATTATGCGGAAAGAATCTCAAAAAGAAAAATAATTTTTTTCGAAGTTTGGAAACTTCGTTAGAATCACTTTTTTTCCGTTCTTATTCGAGATAACCGGTACTCTTTCATTTTGCTAGTTTGATATGCTAGTTTGATAGCTGTAGAAAATGCATATTATGCGGAAAGAATCTCGATATGAAAAATAATTTTTTTCGAAGTTTACAAACTTCGTTAGAATCACTTTTTTTCAGTTCTTATTTGAGATAACTGGTTCTCTTTCATTATACTAATTTGATAGCCTTAGAAAAGCATATTATGCGGAAAGAATCTCGAAAAAAGAAAATTTTTTTTTGATGTTTTGAAAATCCTTATGAATCAATTTTTTTTCCATTCTTATTTGAGATAACTGGTTCTCTTTCATTGTACTAGTTTGATAGCCTCAGAAAAGTATATTATGCGCAAAGAATCTCGAAAAGAAAAATAATTTTTTTCGAACTTTGGAAACTTTGTTAGAATCACTTTTTTTCCGTTCTTATTCGAGATAAATGGTTCTCTTTCAATTTGCTAATTTGATAGCTGTAGAAAAGCATATTATGCGGAAAGAATCTCGAAAAGAATAAAATTTTTTTAGAAATTTGGAAACTTCATTAGAATCACTTTTTTTCCGTTCTTATTTGAGATAACTGGTTCTCTTTCATTATACTAGTTTGATAGCCTCAGAAAAGCATATTATGCCCAAAGAATCTCGAAAAGAATAAAAATTTTTTTCGAAGTTTGGAAACTTCATTAGAATCACTTTTTATTCCGTTCTTATTCGAGATAACTGGTTCTCTTTCATTTTCCTAGTTTGATAGCTGTAGAAAAGCATATTATGCGGAAAGAATCTCGAAAAGAAAAAAAAATGTTTTCTTAGATTGGAAACTTTATTAGAATCACTTTTTTTCCGTTCATATTCGACATAACTGGTTCTCTTTCATTTTGCTAGTTTGATAGCTGTAGATAAGAATATTATGCGGAAAGAATCTCGAAAAGAAAAAAAAATGTTTTCGAAGTTTGGAAATTTCGTTAGAATCACTTTTTTTCCGTTCTTATTCGAGATGACTGGTACTCTTTCATTTTGCTAGTTTGATAGCTGTAGAAAATGCATATTATGGGGAAAGAATCTCGACATGAAAAATAATTTTTTTCGAAGTTTGGAAACTTCGTTAGAATCACTTTTTTTCGGTTCTTATTCGAGATAACTGGTTCTCTTTCATTTTGCTAGTTTGATAGACTCAGAAAAGCATATTATGCGGAAAGAATCTCGAAATAAAAAAAAATTATTTTCAAAGTTTGGAAACTTCATTAGAATCACTTTTTTTCCGTTCTCATTTGAGTTATTTGAGATAACTGGTTCTCTTTCATTATACTAGTTTGATCGCCTCAGAAATGCATATTATGCGCAAAGAATCTCGAAAAGAAAAATAATTTTTTTCGAAGTTTGGAAACTTCGTTAGAATCACTTTTTTTCCGTTCTTATTCGAGATAATTTGCTAGTTTGATACCTGTAGAAAAGCATATTATGCGGAAAGTCTCGAAAAGAAAAAAAAAAATGTTTTCAAAGTTTGGAAACTTCATTAGAATCACTTTTTTTCCGTTCTTATTTGAGATAACTGGTTCCCTTTCGTTATACTAATTTTATAGCCCTAGAAAAGCATATTATGCGGAAAGATTCTCGAAAAAAGAAAATTTTTTTTTTGATGTTTTGAAAATCCTTATGAATCAATTATTTTCCATTCTTATTTGAGATAACTGGTTCTCTTTCATTATACTAGTTTGATAGCCTCAGAAAAGCATATTATGCGCAAAGAATCTCGAAAAGAAAAATAATTTATTTCGAACTTTGGAAACTTAGTTACAATCACTTTTTTTCCGTTCTTATTCGAGATAAACGTTGTCTTTCAATTTGCTAGTTTGATAGCAAGAATCTCGAAAAGAAAAAAAAAATTTTCGAAATTTGGAAACTTCATTAGAATCACTTTTTTTCCGTTCTTATTTGAGATAACTGGTTCTCTTTCATTATACTAGTTTGATAGCCTCAGAAAAGCATATTATGCGCAAAGAATCTCAAAAAGAATAAAAATTTTTTTCGAAGTTTGGAAACTTCATTAGAATCACTTTTTTTCCGTTCTTATTCGAAATAACTGGTTCTCTTCCATTTTCCTAGTTTGATAGCTGTAGAAAAGCATATTATGCGGAATGAATCTCGAAAAGAAAAAAAAATGTTTTTTTAGTTTGGAAACTTTATTAGAATCACTTTTTTCCGTTCATATTCGAGATAACTGGTTCTCTTTCATTATACTAGTTTGATAGCCTTAGAAAAGCATATTATGCGGAAAGAATTTCGAAAAGAAAAATAATATTTTTCGAAGATTGGAAACTACGTTAGAATCACTTTTTTCCGTTCTTATTCGATATAAATGGTTCTCTTTCATTTTGCTAGTTTGATACGTGTAGAAAAGCATATTATGCGGAAAGAATCTCGAAAAGAAAAAAAAATGTATTCAAGGTTTGGAAACTTCATTAGAATCACCTTTTTCCGTTCTTATTTGAAATAACTGGTTTTCTTTCATTATACTAGTTTGATAGCCTTAGAAAAGCATATTATGCGGAAATAATCTCGAAAAAAGAAAATTTTTTTTGATGTTTTGAAAATCCTTATGAATCAATTTTTTTCCATTCTTATTTGAGATAACTAGTTCTCTTTCATTATACTAATTTGATAGCCTCAGAAAAGCATATTATGCGGAAAGAATCTCGAAAAGAAAAAAAAATTTTTTTGGTATTTGCAAAATCTTTTTTGAATCATTTTTTTTCCATTCTTATTTGAGATAATATTTTCTCTTTCATTATACTAGTTTGATAGCCACAGATAAGCAAAGAATCTCGAAAATTTTTTTCGAAGTTTGGAAACTTCGTTACATTCACTTTTTTTCAGTTATATTCGTGATAAATGGTTCTCTTTCAATTTGCTAGTTTGATAGCTGTAGAAAAGCATAATATGCGTAAAGAATCTCGAAAAGAAAAAAAAATGTTTTCAAAGTGTGGACACTTCATTAGAATCACTTTTTTTACGTTCTTATTTGAGATAACTGGTTCTCTTTCAATATACTAGTTTGATAGCCTCAGAAAAGCATATTATGCGCAAAGAATCTCGAAAAGAAAAAAAATTTTTTTCGAAGTTTGGAAACTTCATTAGAATCACTTTTTTTCCGTTCTTATTTGAGATAACTGGCTCTCTTTCATTATACTAGTTTGATAGCCTCAGAAAAGCATATTATGCGCAAAGAATCTCGAAAAGAAAAAAATTTTTTTTCGAAGTTTAGAAACTTCATTAGAATCACATTTTTTCCGTTCTTATTTGAGATAACTTCTTGTCATTCATTATACTAGTTTGATAGCCTCAGAAAAGCATATTGTGCGGAAGGAATCTCGAAAAGAAAAATAATTTTTTTCGAAGTTTGGAAACTTCTTTATAATCACTTTTTTTCCGTTCTTATTCGAGATAACAGGTTGTCTTTCTTTTTGCTAGTTTGATAGCCTCAGAAAAGCATATTATGCACGAAGAATCTCGAAAAGAAAAAAAATTTTTTTCGAAGTTTGGAAACTTCATTAGAATCACTTTTTTTTCCGTTCTTATTCGAGATAACTGGTTCTCTTTCAACATACTAGTTTGATAGCCTCAGAAAAGCATAATATGCGCAAGGAATCTCGAAAAGAAAAAAAATCATTTTCGAAGTTTGGAAACTTCATTAGAATCACTTTTTTTCCGTTCTTATTCTAGATAACTGGTTCTCTTTCATTTTCCTAGTTTGATAGCTGTAGAAAAGCAAATTATGCCGAAAGAATCTCGAAAAGAAAAAAAATGTTTTCAAAGCTTGGAAACTACATTGAAATGACTTTTTTTCCGTTCTTATTTGAGATAACTGGTTCTCTTTCATTATACTAGTTTGATAGACTTAGAAAAGCATATAATGCGGAAAGAATCTCGAAAAGAAAAAAAATTGTATTCAAGGTACTGGAAACTTCATTAGAATCACTTTTTTTCCATTCTTATTTGAGATAACTAGTTCTCTTTCATTATACTATTTTGATAGCCTCAGAAAAGCATATTATGCGGAAAGAATCTCGAAAAGAAAAAATTTTTTTTTGATGTTTGGAAAATCATTATGAATCAATTTTTTTCAATTCTTATTTGAGATAACTCGTTCTCTTTCATTATACTAGTTTGATAGCCTGAGAAATGCATATGCGCAAAGAATCTCGAAAAGAAAAAAAAATTTTTTCAAAGATTCGATACTTAAGTAGAATCACTTTTTTTCCGTTCTTATTTGAGATAACTGGTTCTCTTTCATTATACTATTTTGATAGCCTCAGAAAATATATTATGCGCAAAGAATCTCGAAAAGAAAAAAATTATTTTTCGAAGTTTGGAAACTTCATTAGAATCACTTTTTTTCCGTTCTTATTTAAGATAACTGGTTCTCTTTCATTATACTAGTATGATAGCCTTAGGAAAGCATATTATGCGGAATGAATCTCAAAAAGAAAAATAATTTTTTTCGAAATTTGGAAACTTCGTTAGAATCACTTTTTTCCCGTTTTTATTCGAGATAACTGGTACTGTTTCATTTTGCTAGTTTGATAGCTGTAGAAAATGCATATTATGCGGAAAGAATCTCGACAGGAAAAATAATTTTTGCGAAGTTTGGAAACTTCGTTAGAATCACTTTTTTTCCGTTCTTTTTCGAGATAACTGGTTCTCTTTCATTATATAAGTTTGATAGCTTTAGAAAAGCATATTGTGCCGAACGAATCTTGAAAAGAAAAAGAAAATTTTTTCAAAGTTTGGAAACTTCGTTAGAATCACTTTTGTTCCGTTCTTATTCGAGATAACTGGTACTCTTTCATTTTGCTAGTTTGATATGCTAGTTTGATAGCTGTAGAAAATGCATATTATGCTGATAGACTCTCGACATGAAAAATAATTTTTTTCGAAGTTTGGAAACTTCGTTAGAATCACTTTTTTTCGGTTCTTATTCGAGATAACTGGTTTTCTTTCATTTTGCTAGTTTGATAGACTCAGAAAAACATATTATGCGGAAAGAATCTCGAAATAAAAAAAAATTATTTTCAAAGTTTGGAAACTTCATTATAATCACTTTTTTTCCGTTCTCATTTGAGTTATTTGAGATAACTGGTTGTCTTTCATTATACTAGTTTGATAGCCTCAGAAATGCATATTATGCGCAAAGAATCTCGAAAAGAAAAATAATTTTTTTCGAAGTTTGGAAACTTCGTTAGAATCACTTTTTTTCCGTTCTTATTCGAGATATTTTGCTAGTTTGATACCTGTAGAAAAGCATATTATGCGGAAAGAATCTCGAAAAGAAAAAAAAAGTGTTTTCTAAGTTTGGAAACTTCATTAGAAGCACTTTTTTCCGTTTATATTTGAGAAAACTGGTTCTCTTTCATTATACTAGTTTGATAGCATCAGAAAAGCATATTATGCGCGAAGAATCTCGAAAAGAAAAAAAATTTTTTTCTAAGTTTGGAAACTTCATTAGAATCACTTTTTTTCCGTTCCTATTCGAGATAACTGGTTCTCTTAGTTTATACTAGTTTGATAGCCTCAGAAAAGCATATTATACGGAAAGAATCTCGAAAAGAAAAAAATTTTTTTTGATGTTTTGAAACTTCATTAGAATCACTTTTTTTCCGTTCTTATTCGAGATAACTGGTTCCCTTTCAATATACTAGTTTGTTAGCCTCAGAAAAGCATATTATGCGGAAAGAATCTCGAAAAGAAAAAAAAATTTTTTTCGAAGTTTGAAACTTCGTTAGAATCACTTTTTTTCCGTTCTTATTTGAGATAACTGGTACTCTTTCATTATACTAGTTTGATAGCGTCCGAAAAGCATATGGTTCCCTTTCAATATACTAGTTTGTTAGCCTCAGAAAAGCATATTATGCGGAAAGAATCTCGAAAAGAAAATAAAATGTTTTCAAAGTTTGGAAACTTCATTAGAATCACGTTTTTTCCGTTCTTATTTGAGATAACTGGTTCTATTTCATTATACTAGTTTGATAGCCTTAGAAAAGCATATTATGCGGAAAGAATCTCGAAAAGGAAAAAAATTTTTTTTCATGTTTGGAAAATCCTTATGAAAGACTTTTTTTCCATTCTTATTTGAGATAACTGGTTCTCTTTCATTATACTAGTTTGATAGCTTTAGAAAAGCATTTTATGCGGAAAGAATCTCGAAAAGAAAAAATTTTTTTTTTATGTTTGGAAAATCCTTATGAATCAATTTTTTTCCATTCTTATTTGAGATAACTGGTTCTCTTTCATTATACTAGTTTGATAGCCTCAGAAAAGCATATGCGCAAAGAATCTCGAAAAGAAAAAAAATTTTTTTTCAAAATTTGGATACTTAATTAGAATCACTTTTTTTCCGTTCTTATTTGAGATAACTGGTTCTCTTTCATTATACTAGTATGATAGCCGTAGGAAAGCATATTATGCGGAAAGAATCTCAAAAAGAAAAATAATTTTTTTCGAAATTTGGAAACTTCGTTAGAATCACTTTTTTCCCGTTCTTATTCGAGATAACTGGTACTCTTTCATTTTGCTAGTTTGATAGCTGTAGAAAATGCATATTATGCGGAAAAAATCTCGACAGGAAAAATAATTTTTGCGAAGTTTGGAAACTTCGTTAGAATCACTTTTTTTCCGTTCTTTTTCGAGATAACTGGTTCTCTTTCATTTTGCTAGTTTGATACGTGTAGAAAAGCATATTATGCGGAAAGAATCTAGAAAAGAAAAAAAAATGTTTTCAAAGTTTGGAAACTTCATTAGAATCACTTTTTTTCCGTTCTTATTTGACATAACTGGTTCTCTTTCATTATACTAGTTTGATAGCCTTAGAAAAGCATATTATGCGGAAAGAATCTCGAAAAAAGAACATTTTTTTTTGATGTTTTGAAAATCCTTATGAATCAATTTTTTTCCATTCTTATTTGAGATAACTAGTTCTCTTTGATTATACTAGTTTGATAGCCTCAGAAAAGTATATTATGCGCAAAGAATCTCGAAAAGAAAAATAATTTTTTTCGAAGTTTGGAAACTTCGATAGAATCACTTTTTTTCCGTTCTTATTCGAGATAATTTGCTAGTTTGATACCTGTAGAAAAGCATATTATGCGGAAAGAATCTCGAAAAGAAAAAAAAAATGTTTTCAAAGTTTGGAAACTTCATTAGAATCACTTTTTTTCCGTTCTTATTTGAGATAACTGGTTCTCTTTCAATATACTAGTTTGATAGCTGTAGAAAAGAATATTATGCGGAAAGAATCTCGAAAAGAAAAAAAAAATGTTTTCAAAGTTTGGAAACTTCATTCGAATCACTTTTTTTTAGTTCTTATTTGAGATAACTGGTTCTCTTTCATTATACTAGTATGATAGCCTTAGGAAAGCATATTATGCGGAAAGAATCTCAAAAAGAAAAATAATTTTTTTCGAAGTTTGAAACTTCGTTAGAATCACTTTTTTCCGTTCTTATTCGAGATAACTGGTTCTCTTTCATTATACTAGTTTGATAGCTTTAGAAAAGCATATTATGCGGAAAGAATCTCGAAAAGAAAAAAATTTTTTTTGATGTTTGGAAAATCCTTATGAATCAATTTTTTCCCATTCTTATTTGAGATAACTGGTTCTCTTTCATTATACTAGTTTGATAGCTTCAGAAAAGCATATGGGCAAAGAATCTCGAAAAGAATAAAAAAATTTTCAAAGTTTGGATACTTAATTAGAATCACATTTTTCCGTTCTTATTTGAGATAACTGGTTCTCTTTCATTATACTAGTATGATAGCCTTATTATATAGCATATTATGCGGAAAGAATCTCAAAAAGAAAAATAATTTTTTTCGAAGTTTGGAAACTTCGTTAGAATCACTTTTTTTCCGTTCTTATTGGAGATGACATGTACTCTTTCATTTTGCTGGTTTGATAGCTGTAGAAAATGCATATTATGCGGAAAGAATCTCGACATGAAAAATAATTTATTTCGAAGTTTGGAAACTTCGTAGGAATCACTTTTGTTCCGTTCTTATTCGAGATAACTGGTACTCTTTCACTTTGCTAGTTTGATATGCTAGTTTGATAGCTGTAGAAAATGCATATTATGCGGAAAGAATCTCGACATGAAAAATAATTTTTTTCGAAGTTTGGAAACTTCGTTAGAATCACTTTTTTTCCGTTCTTATTCGAGATAACTGGTTCTCTTTCATTTTGCTAGTTTGATAGATTCAGAAAAGCATATTATGCGGAAAGAATCTCGAAATAAAAAAAAATTATTTTCAAAGTTTGGAAACTTCATTAGAATCACTTTCTTTCCGTTCTCATTTGAGCTATTTGACATAACTGGTTCTCTTTCATATAACTAGTTTGATAGCCTCAGAAATGCATATTATGCGCAAAGAATCTCGAAAAGAAAAATAATTTTTTTCGAAGTTTGGAAACTTCGTTAGAATCGCCTTTTTTCCGTTCTTATTCGAGATAATTTGCTAGTTTGATACCTGTAGAAAAGCATATTATGCGGAAAGAATCTCGAAAAAAAAAAAAAAGGTTTCAAAGTTTGGAAACTTCATTAGAATCACTTTTTTTCCGTTCTTATTTGAGGTAACTGGTTCTCTTTCATTATACTAATTTGATAGGTTTAGAAAAGCATATTATGCGGAAAGAATCTCGAAAAAAAAAAATTTTTTTTGATGTTTTGAAAATCCTTATTATTCAATTATTTTCCATTCTTATTTGAGATAACTGGTTCTCTTTCATTATACTAGTTTGATAGCCTCAGAAAAGCATATTATGCGCAAAGAATTTCGAAAAGAAAAATAATTTTTTTCGAACTTTGGAAACTTTGTTACAATCACTTTTTTTCCGTTCTTATGCGAGGTAAACGTTCTCTTTCAATTTGCTAGTTTGATAGCAAGAATCTCGAAAAGAAAAATTTTTTTTTCGAAATTTGGAAACTTCATTAGAATCACTTTTTTTCCGTTCTTATTTGAGATAACTGGTTCTCTTTCATTATACTAGTTTGATAGCCTCAGAAAAGCATATTATGCGCAAAGAATCTCAAAAAGAATAAAAATTTTTTTCGAAGTATGGAAACTTCATTAGAATCACTTTTTTTCCGTTCTTATTCGAGATAACTGGTTCTCTTTCATTTTCCTAGTTTGATAGCTGTTGAAAAGCATATTACGCGGAAAGAATCTCGAAAAGAAAAAAAAATGTTTTCTTAGTTTGGAAACTTTATTAGAATCACTTTATTTCCGTTCATATTCGAGATAACTGGTTCTCTTTCATTATACTAGTTTGATAGGCTTAGAAAAGCATATTATGCGGAAAGAAATTCGAAAAGAAAAATAATATTTTTCGAAGTTTGGAAACTACGTTAGAATCACTTTTTTTCCGTTCTTATTCGATATAAATGGTTCTCTTTCATTTTGCAATTTTGATACGTGTAGGAAAGCATATTATGCGGAAAGAATCTCGAAAAGAAAAAAAATGTATTCAAGGTTTGGAAACATCATTAGGTTCACCTTTGTCCGTTCTTACTTGAGATAACTGGTTCTCTTTCATTATACTAGTTTGATAGCCTTAGAAAAGCATATTATGCGGAAAGAATCTCGAAAAAAGAAAATTTTTTTTTGATGTTTTGAAAATCCTTATGAATCAATTTTTTTCCATACTTATTTGAGATAACTGGTTCTCTTTCATTATACTAGTTTGATAGACTCAGAAAAGCATATTATGCGGAAAGAATCTCGAAATAAAAAAAAATTATTTTCAAAGTTTGGAAACTTCATTATAATCACTTTTTTTCCGTTCTCATTTGAGGTATTTGAGATAACTGGTTGTCTTTCATTATACTAGTTTGATAGCCTCAGAAATGCATATTATGCGCAAAGAATCTCGAAAAGAAAAATAATTTTTTTCGAAGTTTGGAAACTTCGTTAGAATCACTTTTTTTCCGTTCTTATTCGAGATATTTTGCTAGTTTGATACCTGTAGAAAAGCATATTATGCGGAAAGAATCTCGAAAAGAAAAAAAAAATGTTTTCTAAGTTTGGAAACTTCATTAGAAGCACTTTTTTCCGTTTATATTTGAGAAAACTGGTTCTCTTTCATTATACTAGTTTGATAGCATCAGAAAAGCATATTATGCGCGAAGAATCTCGAGAAGAAAAAAAATTTTTTTCTAAGTTTGGAAACTTCATTAGAATCACTTTTTTTCCATTCCTATTCGAGATAACTGGTTCTCTTAGTTTATACTAGTTTGATAGCCTCAGAAAAGCATATTATACGGAAAGAATCTCGAAAAGAAAAAAATTTTTTTGATGTTTTGAAACTTCATTAGAATCACTTTTTTTCCGTTCTTATTCGAGATAACCTGTTCCCTTTCAATATACTAGTTTGTTAGCCTCAGAAAAGCATATTATGCGGAAAGAATCTCGAAAAGAAAAAAATTTTTTTTTGATGTTTTGAAACTCCTTATGAATCAATTTTTTTCCATTCTTATTTGAGATAACTAGTTCTCTTTCATTATACTAGTTTGATAGCGTCAGAAAAGCATATTATGCGCAAAGAATCTCGAAAAGAAAAATAATTTTTTTCGAATTTTGGAAACTTCGTTAAAATCACTTTTTTTCCGTTCTTATTAGAGATAAATTGTTCTCTTTCAATTTGCTAGTTTGATAGCTGTAGAAAAGCATATTATGCGGAAAGTATCTCGAAAAGAAAATAAAATGTTTTCAAAGTTTGGAAACTTCATTAGAATCACGTTTTATCCGTTCTTATTTGAGATAACTGGTTCTATTTCATTATACTAGTTTGATAGCCTTAGAAAAGCATATTATGCGGAAAGAATCTCGAAAAGGAAAAAAATTTTTTTTCATGTTTGGAAAATCCTTATGAAAGACTTTTTTTCCATTCTTATTTGAGATAACTGGTTGTCTTTCATTATACTAGTTTGATAGCTTTAGAAAAGCATTTTATGCGGAAAGAATCTCGAAAAGAAAAAATTTTTTTTTTATGTTTGGAAAATCCTTATGAATCAATTTTTTTCCATTCTTATTTGAGATAACTGGTTCTCTTTCATTATACTAGTTTGATAGCCTCAGAAAAGCATATGCGCAAAGAATCTCGAAAAGAAAAAAAATTTTTTTTCAAAATTTGGATACTTAATTAGAATCACTTTTTTTCCGTTCTTATTTGAGATAACTGGTTCTCTTTCATTATACTAGTATGATAGCCTTAGGAAAGCATATTATGCGGAAAGAATCTCAAAAAGAAAAATAATTTTATTCGAAATTTGATAACTTTGTTAGAATCACTTTTTTCCCGTTCTTATTCGAGATAACTGGTACTCTTTCATTTTGATAGTTTGATAGCTGTAGAAAATGCATATTATGCGGAAAGAATCTCGACAGGAAAAATAATTTTTGCGAAGTTTGGAAACTTCGTTAGAATCACTTTTTTTCCGTTCTTTTTCGAGATAACTGGTTCTCTTTCATTTGGCTAGTTTGATACGTGTAGAAAAGCATATTATGCGGAAAGAATCTAGAAAAGAAAAAAAAAATGATTTCAAAGTTTGGAAACTTCATTAGAATCACTTTTTTTCCGTTCTTATTTGACATAACTGGTTCTGTTTCATTATACTAGTTTGATAGCCTTAGAAAAGCATATTATGCGGAAAGAATCTCAAAAAGAAAAATAATTTTTTTCGAAGTTTGAAACTTCGTTAGAATCACTTTTTTTCCGTTCTTATTTGAGATAACTGGTACTCTTTCATTTTGCTAGTTTGATATGCTAGTTTGATAGCTGTAGAAAATGCATATTATGCGGAAAGAATCTCGATATGAAAAATAATTTTTTTCAAAGTTTACAAACTTCGTTAGAATCACTTTTTTTCCGTTCTTATTTGAGATAACTGGTTCTCTTTCATTATACTAATTTGATAGCCTTAGAAAAGCATATTATGCGGAAAGAATCTCGAAAAAAGAAAATTTTTTTTTTGATGTTTTGAAAATCCTTATGAATCAATTTTTTTCCATTCTTATTTGAGATAACTGGTTCTCTTTCATTATACTAGTTTGATAGACTCAGAAAAGCATATTATGCGGAAAGAATCTCGAAATAAAAAAAAATTATTTTCAAAGTTTGGAAACTTCATTATAATCACTTTTTTTCCGTTCTCATTTGAGGTATTTGAGATAACTGGTTGTCTTTCATTATACTAGTTTGATAGCCTCAGAAATGCATATTATGCGCAAAGAATCTCGAAAAGAAAAATAATTTTTTTCGAAGTTTGGAAACTTCGTTAGAATCACTATTTTTCCGTTCTTATTCGAGATATTTTGCTAGATTGATACCTGTAGAAAAGCATATTATGCGGAAAGAATCTCGAAAAGAAAAAAAAAATGTTTTCTAAGTTTGGAAACTTCATTAGAAGCACTTTTTTCCGTTTATATTTGAGAAAACTGGTTCTCTTTCATTATACTAGTTTGATAGCATCAGAAAAGCATATTATGCGCGAAGAATCTCGAAAAGAAAAAAAATTTTTTTCTAAGTTTGGAAACTTCATTAGAATCACTTTTTTTCCGTTCCTATTCGAGATAACTGGTTCTCTTAGTTTATACTAGTTTGATAGCCTCAGAAAAGCATATTATACGGAAAGAATCTCGAAAAGAAAAAAATTTTTTTTGATGTTTTGAAACTTCATTAGAATCACTTTTTTTTCCGTTCTTATTCGAGATAACTGGTTCCCTTTCAATATACTAGTTTGTTAGCCTCAGAAAAGCATATTATGCGGAAAGAATCTCGAAAAGAAAAAAATTTTTTTTTGATGTTTTGAAACTCCTTATGAATCAATTATTTTCCATTCTTATTTGAGATAACTAGTTCTCTTTCATTATACTAGTTTGATAGCGTCAGAAAAGCATATTATGCGCAAAGAATCTCGAAAAGAAAAATAATTTTTTTCGAATTTTGGAAACTTCGTTAAAATCAATTTTTTTCCGTTCTTATTAGAGATAAATTGTTCTCTTTCAATTTGCTAGTTTGATAGCTGTAGAAAAGCATATTATGCGGAAAGAATCTCGATATGAAAAATAATTTTTTTCAAAGTTTACAAACTTCGTTTGAATCACTTTTTTTCCGTTCTTATTTGAGATAACTGGTTCTCTTTCATTATACTAATTTGATAGCCTTAGAAAAGCATATTATGCGGAAAGAATCTCGAAAAAAGAAAATTTTTTTTTGATGTTTTGAAAATCCTTATGAATCAATTTTTTTCCATTCTTATTTGAGATAACTGGTTCTCTTTCATAATACTAGTTTGATAGCCTCAGAAATGTATATTATGAGCAAAGAATCTCGAAAAGAAAAATAATTTTTTTCGAACTTTGGAAACTTTGTTAGAATCACTTTTTTTCCGTTCTTATTCGAGATAAATGGTTCTCTTTCAATTTGCTAGTTTGATAGCTGTAGAAAAGCATATTATGCGGAAACAATCTCGAAAAGAAAAACATTTTTTTCGAAATTTGGAAACTTCATTAGAATCACTTTTTTTCCGTTCTTATTTGAGATAACTGGTTCTCTTTCATTATACTAGATGATAGCCTCAGAAAAGCATATTATGCGCAAAGAATCTCGAAAAGAATAAAAATTTTTTCGAAGTTTGGAAACTTCATTAGAATCACTTTTTTTCCGTTCTTATTCGAGATAACTGGTTCTCTTTCATTATACTAGTTTGATAGCTTTAGAAAAGCATATTATGCGGAAAGAATCTGGAAAAGAAAAAAATTTTTTTTGATGTTTGGAAAATCCTTATGAATCAATTTTTTCCCATTCTTATTTGAGATAACTGGTTATCTTTCATTATACTAGTTTGATAGCTTCAGAAAAGCATATGCGCAAAGAATCTGGAAAAGAATAAACAATTTTTCAAAGTTTGGATACTTAATTAGAATCACATTTTTCCGTTCTTATTTGAGATAACGGGTTCTCTTTCATTATACTAGTATGATAGGCTTATTATATAGCATATTATGCGGAAAGAATCTCAAAAAGAAAAATAATTTTTTTCGAAGTTTGGAAACTTCGTTAGAATCACTTTTTTTCCGTTCTTATTCGAGATGACTGGTACTCTTTCATTTTGCTGGTTTGATAGCTGTAGAAAATGCATATTATGCGGAAAGAATCTCGACATGAAAAATAATTTTTTTCGAAGTTTGGAAACTTCGTTAGAATCACTTTTTTTCGGGTCTTATTCGAGATAACTGGTTCTCTTTCATTTTGCTAGTTTGATAGAGTCAGAAAAGCATATTATGCGGAAAGAATCTCGAAATAAAAAAAAATTATTTTCAAAGTTTGGAAACTTCATTAGAATCACTTTTTTTCCGTTCTCATTTGAGCTATTTGAGATAACTGGTTCTCTTTCATATAACTAGTTTGATAGCCTCAGAAATGCATATTATGCGCAAAGAATCTCGAAAAGAAAAATAATTTTTTTCGAAGTTTGGAAACTGCGTGAGAATCGCCTATTTTCCGTTCTTATTCGAGATAATTTGCTAGTTTGATACCTGTAGAAAAGCATATTATGCGGAAAGAATCTCGAAAAAAAAAAAAAGGTTTCAAAGTTTGGAAACTTCATTAGAATCACTTTTTTTCCGTTCTTATTTGAGGTAACTGGTTCTCTTTCATTATACTAATTTGATAGCCTTAGAAAAGCATATTATGCGGAAAGAATCTCGAAAAAAGAAATTTTTTTTTGATGTTTTGAAAATCCTTATGAATCAATTATTTTCCATTCTTATTCGAGATAACTGGTTCTCTTTCATTATACTAGTTTGATAGCCTCAGAAAAGCATATTATGCGCAAAGAATTTCGAAAAGAAAAATAATTTTTTTCGAACTTTGGAAACTTTGTTACAATCACTTTTTTTCCGTTCTTATGCGAGGTAAACGTTCTCTTTCAATTTGCTAGTTTGATAGCAAGAATCTCGAAAAGAAAAAATTTTTTTTCGAAATTTGGAAACTTCATTAGAATCACTTTTTTTCCGTTCTTATTTGAGATAACTGGTTCTCTTTCATTATACTAGTTTGATAGCCTCAGAAAAGCATATTATGCGCAAAGAATCTCGAGAAGAAAAAAAATTTTTTTCTAAGTTTGGAAACTTCATTAGAATCACTTTTTTTCCATTCCTATTCGAGATAACTGGTTCTCTTAGTTTATACTAGTTTGATAGCCTCAGAAAAGCATATTATACGGAAAGAATCTCGAAAAGAAAAAAATTTTTTTGATGTTTTGAAACTTCATTAGAATCACTTTTTTTCCGTTCTTATTCGAGATAACCTGTTCCCTTTCAATATACTAGTTTGTTAGCCTCAGAAAAGCATATTATGCGGAAAGAATCTCGAAAAGAAAAAAATTTTTTTTTGATGTTTTGAAACTCCTTATGAATCAATTTTTTTCCATTCTTATTTGAGATAACTAGTTCTCTTTCATTATACTAGTTTGATAGCGTCAGAAAAGCATATTATGCGCAAAGAATCTCGAAAAGAAAAATAATTTTTTTCGAATTTTGGAAACTTCGTTAAAATCACTTTTTTTCCGTTCTTATTAGAGATAAATTGTTCTCTTTCAATTTGCTAGTTTGATAGCTGTAGAAAAGCATATTATGCGGAAAGTATCTCGAAAAGAAAATAAAATGTTTTCAAAGTTTGGAAACTTCATTAGAATCACGTTTTATCCGTTCTTATTTGAGATAACTGGTTCTATTTCATTATACTAGTTTGATAGCCTTAGAAAAGCATATTATGCGGAAAGAATCTCGAAAAGGAAAAAAATTTTTTTTCATGTTTGGAAAATCCTTATGAAAGACTTTTTTTCCATTCTTATTTGAGATAACTGGTTGTCTTTCATTATACTAGTTTGATAGCTTTAGAAAAGCATTTTATGCGGAAAGAATCTCGAAAAGAAAAAATTTTTTTTTTATGTTTGGAAAATCCTTATGAATCAATTTTTTTCCATTCTTATTTGAGATAACTGGTTCTCTTTCATTATACTAGTTTGATAGCCTCAGAAAAGCATATGCGCAAAGAATCTCGAAAAGAAAAAAAATTTTTTTTCAAAATTTGGATACTTAATTAGAATCACTTTTTTTCCGTTCTTATTTGAGATAACTGGTTCTCTTTCATTATACTAGTATGATAGCCTTAGGAAAGCATATTATGCGGAAAGAATCTCAAAAAGAAAAATAATTTTATTCGAAATTTGATAACTTTGTTAGAATCACTTTTTTCCCGTTCTTATTCGAGATAACTGGTACTCTTTCATTTTGATAGTTTGATAGCTGTAGAAAATGCATATTATGCGGAAAGAATCTCGACAGGAAAAATAATTTTTGCGAAGTTTGGAAACTTCGTTAGAATCACTTTTTTTCCGTTCTTTTTCGAGATAACTGGTTCTCTTTCATTTTGCTAGTTTGATACGTGTAGAAAAGCATATTATGCGGAAAGAATCTAGAAAAGAAAAAAAAAATGATTTCAAAGTTTGGAAACTTCATTAGAATCACTTTTTTTCCGTTCTTATTTGACATAACTGGTTCTGTTTCATTATACTAGTTTGATAGCCTTAGAAAAGCATATTATGCGGAAAGAATCTCAAAAAGAAAAATAATTTTTTTCGAAGTTTGAAACTTCGTTAGAATCACTTTTTTTCCGTTCTTATTTGAGATAACTGGTACTCTTTCATTTTGCTAGTTTGATATGCTAGTTTGATAGCTGTAGAAAATGCATATTATGCGGAAAGAATCTCGATATGAAAAATAATTTTTTTCAAAGTTTACAAACTTCGTTAGAATCACTTTTTTTCCGTTCTTATTTGAGATAACTGGTTCTCTTTCATTATACTAATTTGATAGCCTTAGAAAAGCATATTATGCGGAAAGAATCTCGAAAAAAGAAAATTTTTTTTTTGATGTTTTGAAAATCCTTATGAATCAATTTTTTTCCATTCTTATTTGAGATAACTGGTTCTCTTTCATTATACTAGTTTGATAGACTCAGAAAAGCATATTATGCGGAAAGAATCTCGAAATAAAAAAAAATTATTTTCAAAGTTTGGAAACTTCATTATAATCACTTTTTTTCCGTTCTCATTTGAGGTATTTGAGATAACTGGTTGTCTTTCATTATACTAGTTTGATAGCCTCAGAAATGCATATTATGCGCAAAGAATCTCGAAAAGAAAAATAATTTTTTTCGAAGTTTGGAAACTTCGTTAGAATCACTATTTTTCCGTTCTTATTCGAGATATTTTGCTAGATTGATACCTGTAGAAAAGCATATTATGCGGAAAGAATCTCGAAAAGAAAAAAAAAATGTTTTCTAAGTTTGGAAACTTCATTAGAAGCACTTTTTTCCGTTTATATTTGAGAAAACTGGTTCTCTTTCATTATACTAGTTTGATAGCATCAGAAAAGCATATTATGCGCGAAGAATCTCGAAAAGAAAAAAAATTTTTTTCTAAGTTTGGAAACTTCATTAGAATCACTTTTTTTCCGTTCCTATTCGAGATAACTGGTTCTCTTAGTTTATACTAGTTTGATAGCCTCAGAAAAGCATATTATACGGAAAGAATCTCGAAAAGAAAAAAATTTTTTTTGATGTTTTGAAACTTCATTAGAATCACTTTTTTTTCCGTTCTTATTCGAGATAACTGGTTCCCTTTCAATATACTAGTTTGTTAGCCTCAGAAAAGCATATTATGCGGAAAGAATCTCGAAAAGAAAAAAATTTTTTTTTGATGTTTTGAAACTCCTTATGAATCAATTATTTTCCATTCTTATTTGAGATAACTAGTTCTCTTTCATTATACTAGTTTGATAGCGTCAGAAAAGCATATTATGCGCAAAGAATCTCGAAAAGAAAAATAATTTTTTTCGAATTTTGGAAACTTCGTTAAAATCAATTTTTTTCCGTTCTTATTAGAGATAAATTGTTCTCTTTCAATTTGCTAGTTTGATAGCTGTAGAAAAGCATATTATGCGGAAAGAATCTCGATATGAAAAATAATTTTTTTCAAAGTTTACAAACTTCGTTTGAATCACTTTTTTTCCGTTCTTATTTGAGATAACTGGTTCTCTTTCATTATACTAATTTGATAGCCTTAGAAAAGCATATTATGCGGAAAGAATCTCGAAAAAAGAAAATTTTTTTTTGATGTTTTGAAAATCCTTATGAATCAATTTTTTTCCATTCTTATTTGAGATAACTGGTTCTCTTTCATAATACTAGTTTGATAGCCTCAGAAAAGTATATTATGAGCAAAGAATCTCGAAAAGAAAAATAATTTTTTTCGAACTTTGGAAACTTTGTTAGAATCACTTTTTTTCCGTTCTTATTCGAGATAAATGGTTCTCTTTCAATTTGCTAGTTTGATAGCTGTAGAAAAGCATATTATGCGGAAACAATCTCGAAAAGAAAAACATTTTTTTCGGAATTTGGAAACTTCATTAGAATCACTTTTTTTCCGTTCTTATTTGAGATAACTGGTTCTCTTTCATTATACTAGATGATAGCCTCAGAAAAGCATATTATGCGCAAAGAATCTCGAAAAGAATAAAAATTTTTTCGAAGTTTGGAAACTTCATTAGAATCACTTTTTTTCCGTTCTTATTCGAGATAACTGGTTCTCTTTCATTATACTAGTTTGATAGCTTTAGAAAAGCATATTATGCGGAAAGAATCTGGAAAAGAAAAAAATTTTTTTTGATGTTTGGAAAATCCTTATGAATCAATTTTTTCCCATTCTTATTTGAGATAACTGGTTATCTTTCATTATACTAGTTTGATAGCTTCAGAAAAGCATATGCGCAAAGAATCTGGAAAAGAATAAACAATTTTTCAAAGTTTGGATACTTAATTAGAATCACATTTTTCCGTTCTTATTTGAGATAACGGGTTCTCTTTCATTATACTAGTATGATAGGCTTATTATATAGCATATTATGCGGAAAGAATCTCAAAAAGAAAAATAATTTTTTTCGAAGTTTGGAAACTTCGTTAGAATCACTTTTTTTCCGTTCTTATTCGAGATGACTGGTACTCTTTCATTTTGCTGGTTTGATAGCTGTAGAAAATGCATATTATGCGGAAAGAATCTCGACATGAAAAATAATTTTTTTCGAAGTTTGGAAACTTCGTTAGAATCACTTTTTTTCGGGTCTTATTCGAGATAACTGGTTCTCTTTCATTTTGCTAGTTTGATAGAGTCAGAAAAGCATATTATGCGGAAAGAATCTCGAAATAAAAAAAAATTATTTTCAAAGTTTGGAAACTTCATTAGAATCACTTTTTTTCCGTTCTCATTTGAGCTATTTGAGATAACTGGTTCTCTTTCATATAACTAGTTTGATAGCCTCAGAAATGCATATTATGCGCAAAGAATCTCGAAAAGAAAAATAATTTTTTTCGAAGTTTGGAAACTGCGTGAGAATCGCCTATTTTCCGTTCTTATTCGAGATAATTTGCTAGTTTGATACCTGTAGAAAAGCATATTATGCGGAAAGAATCTCGAAAAAAAAAAAAAGGTTTCAAAGTTTGGAAACTTCATTAGAATCACTTTTTTTCCGTTCTTATTTGAGGTAACTGGTTCTCTTTCATTATACTAATTTGATAGCCTTAGAAAAGCATATTATGCGGAAAGAATCTCGAAAAAAGAAATTTTTTTTTGATGTTTTGAAAATCCTTATGAATCAATTATTTTCCATTCTTATTCGAGATAACTGGTTCTCTTTCATTATACTAGTTTGATAGCCTCAGAAAAGCATATTATGCGCAAAGAATTTCGAAAAGAAAAATAATTTTTTTCGAACTTTGGAAACTTTGTTACAATCACTTTTTTTCCGTTCTTATGCGAGGTAAACGTTCTCTTTCAATTTGCTAGTTTGATAGCAAGAATCTCGAAAAGAAAAAATTTTTTTTCGAAATTTGGAAACTTCATTAGAATCACTTTTTTTCCGTTCTTATTTGAGATAACTGGTTCTCTTTCATTATACTAGTTTGATAGCCTCAGAAAAGCATATTATGCGCAAAGAATCTCAAAAAGAATAAAATTTTTTTTCGAAGTTTAGAAACTTCATTAGAAACACTTTTTTTCCGTTCTTATTCGAGATAACTGGTTCTCTTTCATTTTCCTAGTTTGATAGCTGTTGAAAAGCATATTATGCGGAAAGAATCTCGAAAAGAAAAAAAAATGTTTTCTTAGTTTGGAAACTTTATTAGAATCACTTTATTTCCGTTCATATTCGAGATAACTGGTTCTCTTTCATTATACTAGTTTGATAGGCTTAGAAAAGCATATTATGCGGAAAGAAATTCGAAAAGAAAAATAATATTTTTCGAAGTTTGGAAACTACGTTAGAATCACCTTTTTTCCGTTCTTATTCGATATAAATGGTTCTCTTTCATTTTGCAATTTTGATACGTGTAGAAAAGCATATTATGCGGAAAGAATCTCGAAAGAAAAAAAAAATGTATTCAAGGTTTGGAAACATCATTAGGTTCTCCTTTGTCCGTTCTTACTTGAGATAACTGGTTCTCTTTCATTATACTAGTTTGATAGCCTTAGAAAAGCATATTATGCGGAAAGAATCTCGAAAAAAGAAAATCTTTTTTTATGTCTTCAAAATCCTTATGAATCAATTTTTTTCCATTCTTATTTGAGATAACTAGTTCTCTTTCATTATACTATTTTGATAGCCTCAGAAAAGGATATTATGCGGAAAGAATCTCGAAAAGAAAAAAATTTTTTTTTGATATTTGCAAAATCTTTTTTGAATCAATTTTTTTCCATTCTTATTTGAGATAATTGGTTCTCTTTCATTATACTAGTTTGATAGCCTCAGATAAGCAAAGAATCTCGAAAATTTTTTTCGAAGTTTGGAAACTTCGTTACATTCACTTTTTTTCAGTTATATTCGTGATAAATGGTTCTCTTTCAATTTGCTAGTTTGATAGCTGTAGAAAAGCATATTATGCGGAAAGAATCTCGAAAAGAAAAAAAAATGTTTTCAAAGTTTGGACTCTTCATTAGAATCACTTTTTTTCCGTTCTTATTTGAGATAACTGGTTCTCTTTCAATATACTAGTTTGATAGCTGTAGAAAAGCATATTATGCGGAAAGAATCTCGAAAAGAAAAAAAAAAATGTTTTCAAAGTTTGGAAACTTCATTCGAATCACTTTTTTTTAGTTCTTATTTGAGATAACTGGTTCTCTTTCATTATACTAGTATGATAGCCTTAGGAAAGCATATTATGCGGAAAGAATCTCAAAAAGAAAAATAATTTTTTTCGAAGTTTGAAACTTCGTTAGAATCACTTTTTTTCCGTTCTTAATTGAGATAACTGGTACTCTTTCATTTTGCTAGTTTGATATGCTAGTTTGATAGCTGTAGAAAATGCATATTATGCGGAAAGAATCTCGATATGAAAAATAATTGTTTTCAAAGTTTACAAACTTCGTTAGAATCACTTTTTTTCCGTTCTTATTTGAGATAACTGGTTCTCTTTCATTATACTAATTTGATAGCCTTAGAAAAGCATATTATGCGGAAAGAATCTCGAAAAAAGAAAATTTTTTTTTGATGTTTTGAAAATCCTTATGAATCCATTTTTTTCCATTCTTATTTGAGATAACTGGTTCTCTTTCATTATACTAGTTTGATAGCCTCAGAAAAGTATATTATGAGCAAAGAATCTCGAAAAGAAAAATAATTTTTTTCGAACTTTGGAAACTTTGTTAGAATCACTTTTTTTTCGTTCTTATTCGAGATAAATGGTTCTCTTTCAATTTGCTAGTTTGATAGCCGTAGAAAAGCATATTATGCGGAAACAATCTCGAAAAGAAAAAAATTTTTTTCGAAATTTGGAAACTTCATTAGAATCACTTTTTTTCCGTTCTTATTTGAGATAACTGGTTCTCTTTCATTATACTAGTTTGATAGCCTCAGAAAAGCATATTATGCGCAAAGAATCTCGAAAAGAATAAAAATTTTTTTCGAAGTTTGGAAACTTCATTAGAATCACTTTTTTTCCGTTCTTATTCGAGATAACTGGTTCTCTTTCATTATACTAGTTTGATAGCTTTAGAAAAGCATATTATGCGGAAAGAATCTCGAAAAGAAAAAATTTTTTTTTGATGTTTGGAAAATCCTTATGAATCAATTTTTTCCCATTCTTATTGGAGATAACTGGTTCTCTTCCATTATACTAGTTTGATAGCTTCAGAAAACCATATGCGCAAAGAATCTCGAAAAGAATAAAAAAATTTTCAAAGTTTGGATACTTAATTAGAATCACATTTTTCCGTTCTTATTTGAGATAACTGGTTCTCTTTCATTATACTAGTATGATAGCCTTATTATATAGCATATTATGCGGAAAGAATCTCAAAAAGTAAAATAATTTTTTTCGAAGTTTGGAGACTTCGTTAGATTCGCCCTTTTTCCGTTCTTATTCGAGATAATGTGCTAGTTTGATACCTGTAGAAAAGCATATTATGCGGAAAGAATCTCGAAAAAAAAAAAAAGGTTTCAAAGTTTGGAAACTTCATTAGAATCACTTTTTTTCCGTTCTTATTTGAGGTAACTGGTTCTCTTTCATTATACTAATTTGATAGCCTTAGAAAAGCATATTATGCGGAAAGAATCTCGAAAAAAGAAAATTTTTTTTGATGTTTTGAATATCCTTATGAATCAATTATTTTCCATTCTTATTTGAGATAACTGGTTCTCTTTCATTATACTAGTTTGATAGCCTCAGAAAAGCATATTATGCGCAAAGAATTTCGAAAAGAAAAATAATTTTTTTCGAACTTTGGAAACTTTGTTACAATCACTTTTTTTCCGTTCTTATGCGAGGTAAACGTTCTCTTTCAATTTGCTAGTTTGATAGCAAGAATCTCGAAAAGAAAAATTTTTTTTTCGAAATTTGGAAACTTCATTAGAATCACTTTTTTTCCGTTCTTATTTGAGATAACTGGTTCTCTTTCAATATACTAGTTTGATAGCCTCAGAAAAGCATATTATGCGCAAAGAATCTCGAAAAGAAAAAAAATTTTTTTGGAAGTTTGGAAACTTCATTAGAATCACTTTTTTTCCGTTCTTATTCGAGATAACTGGTTCTCTTTCATTTTCCTAGTTTGATAGCTGTAGAAAAGCATATTATGCGGAAAGAACCTCGAAAAGAAAAAAAAAATGTTTTCAAAGTTTGGAAACTATATTAGAATCACTTTTTTTCCGTTCTTATTTGAGATAACTGGTTCTCTTTCATTATACTAGTTTGATAGCCTTATAAAAGCATATTATGCGGAAAGAATTTCGAAAAGAAAAATAATATTTTTCGAAGTTTGGAAACTACGTTAGAATCACTTTTTTTCCGTTCTTATTCGATATAAATGGTTCTCTTTCATTTTGCAATTTTGATACGTGTAGAAAAGCATATTATGCGGAAAGAATCTCGAAAAGAAAAAAAAATGTATTCAAGGTTTGGAAACATCATTAGGTTCACCTTTGTCCGTTCTTACTTGAGATAACTGGTTCTCTTTCATTATACTAGTTTGATAGCCTTAGAAAAGCATATTATGCGGAAAGAATCTCGAAAAAAGAAAATTTTTTTTGATGTTTTGAAAATCCTTATGAATCAATTTTTTTCTATTCTTATTTGAGATAACTAGTTCTCTTTCATTATACTATTTTGATAGCCTCAGAAAAGCATATTATGCGGAAAGAATCTCGAAAAGAAAAAAATTTTTTTTTGATATTTGCAAAATCTTTTTTGAATCAATTTTTTTCCATTCTTATTTGAGATAATTGGTTCTCTTTCATTATACTAGTTTGATAGCCTCAATTAAGCAAAGAATCTCGAAAATTTTTTTCGAAGTTTGGAAACTTCGTTACATTCACTTTTTTTAGTTATATTCGTGATAAATGGTTCTCTTTCAATTTGCTAGTTTGATAGCTGTAGAAAAGCATATTATGCGGAAAGAATCTCGAAAAGAAAAAAAAAGGTTTTCAAAGTTTGGACTCTTCATTAGAATCACTTTTTTTCCGTTCTTATTTGAGATAATTGGTCTCTTTCAATATACTAGTTTGATAGCTGTAGAAAAGCATATTATGCGGAAAGAATCTCGAAAAGAAAAAAAAAATGTTTTCAAAGTTTGGAAACATCATTCGAATCACTTTTTTTTAGTTCTTATTTGAGATAACTGGTTCTCTTTCATTATACTAGTATGATAGGCTTAGGAAAGCATATTATGCGGAAAGAATCTCAAAAAGAAAAATAATTTTTTTCGAAGTTTGAAACTTCGTTAGAATCACTTTTTTTCCGTTCTTATTTGTGATAACTGGTACTCTTTCATTTTGCTAGTTTGATATGCTAGTTTGATAGCTGTAGAAAATGCATATTATGCGGAAAGAATCTCGATATGAAAAATAATTTTTTTCAAAGTTTACAAACTTCGTTAGAATCACTTTTTTTCCGTTCTTATTTGAGATAACTGGTTCTCTTTCATTATACTAATTTGATAGCCTTAGAAAAGCATATTATGCGGAAAGAATTTCGAAAAAAGAAAATTTTTTTTTGATGTTTTGAAAATCCTTATGAATCAATTTTTTTCCATTCTTATTTGAGATAACTGGTTCTCTTTCATAATACTAGTTTGATAGCCTCAGAAAAGTATATTATGAGCAAAGAATCTCGAAAAGAAAAATTATTTTTTTCGAACTTTGGAAACTTTGTTAGAATCACTTTTTTTCCGTTCTTATTCGAGATAAATGGTTCTCTTTCAATTTGCTAGTTTGATAGCTGTAGAAAAGCATATTATGCGGAAACAATCTCGAAAAGAAAAAAATTTTTTTCGAAATTTGGAAACTTCATTAGAATCACTTTTTTTCCGTTCTTATTTGAGATAACTGGTTCTCTTTCATTATACTAGATGATAGCCTCAGAAAAGCATATTATGCGCAAAGAATCTCGAAAAGAATAAAAATTTTTTTCGAAGTTTGGAAACTTCATTAGAATCACTTTTTTCCGTTCTTATTCGAGATAACTGGTTCTCTTTCATTATACTAGTTTGATAGCTTTAGTAAAGCATATTATGCGGAAAGAATCTCGAAAAGAAAAAAAATTTTTTTGATGTTTGGAAAATCCTTATGAATCAATTTTTTCCCATTCTCATTTGAGATAACTGGTTCTCTTTCATTATACTAGTTTGATAGCTTTAGAAAAGCATATGCGCAAGGAATCTCGAAAAGAATAAAAAATTTTTCAAAGTTTGGATACTTAATTTGAATCACATTTTTCCGTTCTTATTTGAGATAAATGGTTCTCTTTCATTATACTAGTATGATAGCCTTATTATATAGCATATTATGCGGAAAGAATCTCAAAAAGAAAAATAATTTTTTTCGAAGTTTGGAAACTTCGTTAGAATCACTTTTTTTCCGTTCTTATTCGAGATGACTGGTACTCTTTCATTTTGCTGGTTTGATAGCTGTAGAAAATGCATATTATGCGGAAAGAATCTCGACATGAAAAATAATTTTTTTCGAAGTTTGGAAACTTCGTAGGAATCACTTTTGTTGCGTTCATATTCGAGATAACTGGTACTCTTTCACTTTGCTAGTTTGATATGCTAGTTTGATAGCTGTAGAAAATGCATATTATGCGGAAAGAATCTCGACATGAAAAATAATTTTTTTCGAAGTTTGGAAACTTCGTTAGAATCACTTTTTTTCGGTTCTTATTCGAGATAACTGGTTCTCTTTCATTTTGCTAGTTTGATAGATCAGAAAAGCATATTATGCGGAAAGAATCTCGAAATAAAAAAAAATTATTTTCAAAGTTTGGAAACTTCATTAGAATCACTTTTTTTCCGTTCTCATTTGAGCTATTTGAGATAACTGGTTCTCTTTCATATAACTAGTTTGATAACCTCAGAAATGCACATTATGAGCAAAGAATCTCGAAAAGAAAAATAATTTTTTTCGAAGTTTGGAAACTTCGTTAGAATCGCCTTTTTTCCGTTCTTATTCGAGATAATTTGCTAGTTTGATACCTGTAGAAAAGCATATTATGCGGAAAGAATCTCGAAAAAAAAAAAAAAGGTTTCAAAGTTTGGAAACTTCATTAGAATCACTTTTTTTCCGTTCTTATTTGAGGTAACTGGTTGTCTTTCATTATACTAATTTGATAGCCTTAGAAAAGCATATTATGCGGAAAGAATCTCGAAAAAAGAAATTTTTTTTTGATGTTTTGAAAATCCTTATGAATCAATTATTTTCCATTCTTATTTGAGATAACTTGTTCTCTTTCATTATACTAGTTTGATAGCCTCAGAAAAGCATATTTTGCGCAAAGAATTTCGAAAAGAAAAATAATTTTTTTCGAACTTTGGAAACTTTGTTACAATCACTTTTTTTCCGTTCTTATGCGAGGTAAACGTTCTATTTCAATTTGCTAGTTTGATAGCAAGAATCTCGAAAAGAAAAATTTTTTTTTCGAAATTTGGAAACTTCATTAGAATCACTTTTTTTCCGTTCTTATTTGAGATAACTGGTTCTCTTTCATTATACTAGTTTGATAGCCTCAGAAAAGCATATTATGCGCAAAGAATCTCAAAAAGAATAAAAATTTTTTTCGAAGTTTGGAAACTTCATTAGAATCACTTTTTTTCCGTTCTTATTCGAGATAACTGGTTCTCTTTCATTTTCCTAGTTTGATAGCTGTTGAAAAGCATATTATGCGGAAAGAATCTCGAAAAGAAAAAAAAATGTTTTCTTAGTTTGGAAACTTTATTAGAATCACTTTATTTCCGTTCATATTCGAGATAACTGGTTCTCTTTCATTATACTAGTTTGATAGGCTTAGAAAAGCATATTATGCGGAAAGAAATTCGAAAAAAAAAAAAATGTATTCAAGGTTTGGAAACATCATTAGGTTCACCTTTGTCCGTTCTTACTTGAGATAACTGGTTCTCTTTCATTAAACTAGTTTGATAGCCTTAGAAAAGCATATTATGCGGAAAGAATCTCGAAAAAAGAAAATCTTTTTTTGATGTTTTGAAAATCCTTATGAATCAATTTTTTTCCATTCTTATTTGAGATAACTAGTTCTCTTTCATTATACTATTTTGATAGCCTCAGAAAAGCATATTATGCGGAAAGAATCTCGAAAAGAAAAAACTTTTTTTTTGATATTTGCAAAATCTTTTTTGAATGAATTTTTTTCCATTCTTATTTGAGATAATTGGTTCTCTTTCATTATACTAGTTTGATAGCCTCAGATAAGCAAAGAATCTCGAAAATTTTTTTCGAAGTTTGGAAACTTCGTTACATTCACTTTTTTTCAGTTATATTCGTGATAAATGGTTCTCTTTCAATTTGCTAGTTTGATAGCTGTAGAAAAGCATATTATGCGGAAAGAATCTCGAAAAGAAAAAAAAATGTTTTCAAAGTTTGGACTCTTCATTATAATCA
Organism: Metallyticus violacea; assembly: GCA_030762175.1. Lineage (NCBI taxonomy): Eukaryota > Metazoa > Arthropoda > Insecta > Mantodea > Metallyticidae > Metallyticus > Metallyticus violacea. Next base: position 95,406,526 of record CM060835.1, on the reverse strand, counting down.
CTTTTTTCCGTTCTTATTTGAGATAACTGGTTCTCTTTCAATATACTAGTTTGATAGCTGTAGAAAAGCATATTATGCGGAAAGAATCTCGAAAAGAAAAAAAAAAATGTTTTCAAAGTTTGGAAACTTCATTCGAATCACTTTTTTTTAGTTCTTATTTGAGATAACTGGTTCTCTTTCATTATACTAGTATGATAGCCTTAGGAAAGCATATTATGCGGAAAGAATCTCAAAAAGAAAAATAATTTTTTTCGTAGTTTGAAACTTAGTTAGAATCACTTTTTTTCCGTTCTTATTTGAGATAACTGGTACTCTTTCATTTTGCTAGTTTGATATGCTAGTTTGATAGCTGTAGAAAATGCATATTATGCGGAAAGAATCTCGATATGAAAAATAATTTTTTTCAAAGTTTACAAACTTCGTTAGAATCACTTTTTTTCCGTTCTTATTTGAGATAACTGGTTCTCTTTCATTATACTAATTTGATAGCCTTAGAAAAGCATATTATGCGGAAAGAATCTCGAAAAAAGAAATTTTTATTTTGATGTTTTGAAAATCCTTATTAATCAATTTTTTTCCATTCTTATTTGAGATAACTGGTTCTCTTTCATTATACTAGGTTTGATAGACTCAGAAAAGCATATTATGCGGAAAGAATCTCGAAATAAAAAAAAATTATTTTCAAAGTTTGGAAACTTCATTATAATCACTTTTTTTCCGTTCTCATTTGAGTTATTTGAGATAACTGGTTGTCTTTCATTATACTAGTTTGATAGCCTCAGAAATGCATATTATGCGCAAAGAATCTCGAAAAGAAAAATAATTTTTTTCGAAGTTTGGAAACTTCGTTAGAATCACTTTTTTTCCGTTCTTATTCGAGATAAATGGTTCTCTTTCAATTTGCTAGTTTGATAGCTGTAGAAAAGCATATTATGCGGAAACAATCTCGAAAAGAAAAAAATTTTTTTCGAAATTTGGAAACTTCATTAGAATCACTTTTTTTCCGTTCTTATTTGAGATAACTGGTTCTCTTTCATTATACTAGATGATAGCCTCAGAAAAGCATATTATGCGCAAAGAATCTCGAAAAGAATAAAAATTTTTTTCGAAGTTTGGAAACTTCATTAGAATCACTTTTTTTCCGTTCTTATTCGAGATAACTGGTTCTCTTTCATTATACTAGTTTGATAGCTTTAGAAAAGCATATTATGCGGAAAGAATCTCGAAAAGAAAAAAATTTTTTTTGATGTTTGGAAAATCCTTATGAATCAATTTTTTCCCATTCTTATTTGAGATAACTGGTTCTCTTTCATTATACTAGTTTGATAGCCTCAGAAAAGCATATTATGCGCAAAGAATCTCGAAAAGAATAAAAAATTTTTCAAAGTTTGGATACTTAATTAGAATCACATTTTTCCGTTCTTATTTGAGATAACTGGTTCTCTTTCATTATACTAGTATGATAGCCTTATTATATAGCATATTATGCGCAAAGAATCTCAAAAAGAAAAATAATTTTTTTCGAAGTTTGGAAACTTCGTTAGAATCACTTTTTTTCCGATCTTATTCGAGATGACTGGTACTCTTTCATTTTGCTGGTTTGATAGCTGTAGAAAATGCATATTATGCGGAAAGAATCTCGACATGAAAAATAATTTTTTTCGAAGTTTGGAAACTTCGTAGGAATCACTTTTTTTCCGTTCTTATTTGAAATAACTGGTTCTCTTTCATTATACTAGTTTGATAGCCTCAGAAAAGCATATTATGCGCAAAGAATTACGAAAAGAAGAAAATTTTTTTTCGAAGTTTAGAAACTTCATTAGAATCACTTTTTTTCCGTTCTTATTTGAGATAACTTCTTCTCATTCATTGTACTAGTTTGATAGCCTTAGAAAAGCATATTATGCGGAAGGAAACTCGAAAAGAAAAATAATTTTTTTCGAAGTTTGGAAACTTCATTACAATCACTTTTTTCCCGTTCTTATTTGAGATAACTGGTTCTCTTTCATTATACTAGTTTGACAGCCTTAGAAAAGCACATTAAGCGCAAAGAATCTCGAAAAGAATTAAATTTTTTTCGAAGTTTGGAAAATTCATTAGAATCACTTTTTTTCCGTTCTTATTTGAGATAACTGGTTCTCTTTCATTATACTAGTATGATAGGTTTAGGAAAGCATATTATGCGGAAAGAATCTCAAAAAAAAAAAATAATTTTTTTCGAAGTTTGGAAACTTCGTTAGAATCACTTTTTTTCCGTTCTTATTCGAGATAACTGGTTCTCTTTCATTTTGCTAGTTTGATAGACTCAGAAAAGAATATTATGCGGAAAGAATCTCGAAATAAAAAAAAATTATTTTCAAAGTTTGGAAACTTCATTAGAATCACTTTTTTTCCGTTCTTATTCGAGATAACTGGTTGTCTTTCTTTTTGCTAGTTTGATAGCCTCAGAAAAGCATATTATGCACGAAGAATCTCGAAAAGAAAAAAAATTTTTTTCGAAGTTTGGAAACTTCATTAGAATCACTTTTTTTCCGTTCTTATTCGAGATAACTGGTTCTCTTTCAATATACTATTTTGATAGCCTCAGAAAAGCATATTATGCGCAAGGAATCTCGAAAAGAAAAAAAATTATTTTCGAAGTTTGGAAACTTCATTAGAATCACTTTTTTTCCGTTCTTATTCGAGATAACTGGTTCTCTTTCATTTTCCTAGTTTGATAGCTGTAGAAAAGCATATTATGCGGAAAGAATCTCGAAAAGAAAAAAAAATGTTTTCAAAGTTTGAAACTACATTGAAATGTTTTTTTTTCCGTTCTTATTTGAGATAACTGGTTCTCTTTCATTATACTAGTTTGATAGCCTTAGAAAAGCATATAATGCGGAAAGAATTTCGAAAAGAAAAATAATTTTTTTCGAAGTTTGGAAACTTCGTTAGAATCATTTTTTTTCCGTTCTTATTTGAGATAAATGGTTCTCTTTCATTTTGCTAGTTTGATACGTGTAGAAAAGCATATTATGCGGAAAGAATCTCGAAAAGAAAAAAAATTGTATTCAAGGTACTGGAAACTTCATTAGAATCACTTTTTTTCCGTTCTTATTTTACATAACTGGTTCTCTTTCATTATACTAGTTTGATAGCTTCAGAAAAGCATAGAATCTCGAAAATTTTTTTCGAAGTTTGGAAACCTCGTTAGATTCACTTTTTTTCCATTATATTCCAGATAAATGGTTCTCTTTCAATTTGCTAGTTTAATAGCTGTAGAAAAGCATATTATGCGGAAAGAATCTCGAAAAGAAAAAAAAATGTTTTCAAAGTTTGGAAACTTCATTAGAATCCTGTTTTTTACGTTCTTATTTGAGATAACTGGTTCTCTTTAAATATACTAGTTCGATAGCCTCAGAAAAGCATATTATGCGCAAAGAATCTCGAAAAGAAAAAAAATTTTTTTCGAAGTTTGGAAACTTCATTAGAATCACTTTATTTCCGTTCTTATTTGAGATAACTTCTTCTCTTTTTATTATACTAGTTTGATAGCTGTAGAAAAGCATATTATGCGGAACGAATCTTGAAAAGAAAAAAAAATTTTTTTCAAAGTTTGGAAACTTCATTAGAATCACTTTTTTTCCGTTCTTATTTGAGATAACTGGTTCTCTTTCATTATACTAGTTTGATAGCATCAGAAAATCATATTGTGGGCGAAGAATCTCGAAAAGAAAAAAATTTTTTTTTGATATTTGGAAAATCCTTATGAATCAATGTTTTTCCATTCTTATTTGAGATAACTGGTTCTCTTTCATTATACTAGTTTGATTTCCTCAGAAAAGCATATTATGCGCAAGGAATCTCAAAAAAAAAAAATAATTTTTTTCGAAGTTTGGAAACTTCGTTAGAATCACTTTTTTTCCGTTCTTATTCGAGATAACTGGTTCTCTTTCATTTTGCTAGTTTGATAGACTCAGAAAAGAATATTATGCGGAAAGAATCTCGAAATAAAAAAAAATTATTTTCAAAGTTTGGAAACTTCATTAGAATCACTTTTTTCCGTTCTTAATCGAGATAACTGGTTCTCTTTCATTTTGCTAGTTTGATACGTGTAGAAAAGCATATTATGCGGAAAGAATCTAGAAAAAAAAAATGTTTTCAAAGTTTGGAAACTTCATTGGAATCACTTTTTTTCCGTTCTTATTTGACATAACTGGTTCTCTTTCATTATACTAGTTTGATAGCCTTAGAAAAGCATATTATGCGGAAAGAATCTCGAAAAAAGAACATTTTTTTTTGATGTTTTGAAAATCCTTATGAATCAATTTTTTTCCATTCTTATTTGAGATAACTAGTTCTCTTTGATTATACTAGTTTGATAACCTCAGAAAAGCATATTATGCGGAAAGAATCTCGAAAAGAAAATTTTTTTTTTTTTTTTGGAAAATCTTTTTTGAATCAATTTTTTTCCAATCTTATTTGAGATAACTGGTTCTCTTTCATTATACTAGTTTGATAGCCTCAGAAAAGCATATTATGCGCAAAGAATCTCGAAAAGAAAAATAATTATTTTCGAAGTTTGGAAACTTCGTTAGAATCACTTTTTTTCCGTTCTTATTCGAGATAATTTGCTAGTTTGATACCTGTAGAAAAGCATATTATGCGGAAAGAATCTCGAAAAGAAAAAAAAATGTTTTCAAAGTTAGGAAACTTCATTAGAATCACTTTTTTCCGTTCTTATTTCAGATAACTGGTTCTCTTTCATTTTGCTAGTTTGATATGCTAGTTTGATAGCTGTAGAAAATGCATATTATGCGGAAAGAATCTCGATATGAAAAATAATTCTTTCGAAGTTTACAAACTTCGTTAGAATCACTTTTTTCCGTTCTTATTTCAGATAACTGGTTCTCTTTCATTATACTAATTTGATAGCCTTAGAAAAGCATATTATGCGGAAAGAATCTCGAAAAAAGAAAATTTTTTTTTGATGTTTTGAAAATCCTTATGAATCAATTTTTTTTCCATTCTTATTTGAGATAACTGGTTCTCTTTCATTATACTAGTTTGATAGCCTCAGAAAAGTATATTATGCGCAAAGAATCTCGAAAAGAAAAATAATTTTTTTCGAACTTTGGAAACTTTGTTAGAATCACTTTTTTTCCGTTCTTATTCGAGATAAATGGTTCTCTTTCAATTTGCTAGTTTGATAGCTGTAGAAAAGCATATTATGCGGAAAGAATCTCGAAAAGAAAAAAATTTTTTTCGAAATTTGGAAACTTCATTAGAATCACTTTTTTTCCGTTCTTATTTGATATAACTGGTTGTCTTTCATTATACTAGTTTGATAGCCTCAGAAAAGCATATTATACGCAAAGAATCGCGAAAAGAATAATATTTTTTTCGAAGTTTGGAAACTTCATTAGAATCACTTTTTTTCCGTTCTTATTCGTGATAACTGTTTCTCTTTCATTTTCCTAGTTTTATAGCTGTAGAAAAGCATATTCTGCGGAAAGTTCTCGAAAAGAAAAAAAAAAATGTTTTCTTAGTTTGGAAACTTCATTAGAATCACTTTTTTTCCGTTCATATTCGAGATAACTGGTTCTCTTTCATTTTGCTAGTTTGATAGCTGTAGATAAGCATATTATGCGGAAAGAATCTCGAAAAGAAAAAAAAATGTTTTCAAAGTTTGGAAACTTCATTACAATCACTTTTTTCCCGTTCTTATTTGAGATAACTGGTTCTCTTTCATTATACTAGTTTGATAGCCTTAGAAAAGCATATTATGCGGAAAGAATCTCGAAAAGAAAAAATTTTATTTTGAGTTTTGGAAAATCTTTTTTGAATCAATTTTTTTCCATTCTTATTTGAGATAACTGGTTCTCTTTCATTATGCTAGTTTGATAGCCTCAGAAAAGCATATTATGCGCAAAGAATCTCGAAAAGAAAAAAATTTTTTCGAAGTTTGGAAAATTCATTAGAATCACTTTTTTTCCGTTCTTATTCGAGATAACTGGTACTCTTTCATTATGCTAGTTTGATAGCTGTAGAAAATGCATATTATGCGGAAAGAATCTCGACATGAAAAATAATTTTTTTCGAAGTTTGGAAACTTCGTTAGAATCACTTTTTTTCCGTTCTTATTCCAGATAACTGGTTCTATTTCATTTTGCTAGTTTGATAGACTCAGAAAAGAATATTATGCGGAAAGAATCTCGAAATAAAAAAAAATTATTTTCAAAGTTTGGAAACTTCATTAGAATCACTTTTTTTCCGTTCTCATTTGAGATAACTGGTTCAATTTCATTATACTAGTTTGATAGCCTTGGAAAAGCATATTATGCGGAAAGAATCTCGAAAAGAAAAAAAAAATTTTTTTTAATGTTTGGCAAATGTTTATGAATCAATTTTTTTCCATTCTTATTTCAGATAACTGGTTCTCTTTCATTATACTAGTTTGATAGCCTCAGAAAAGCATATTAATGCGCAAAGAATCTCAAAAAGGAAAAAATGTTTTTTCGAATTTTGGAAACTTTAGAATCACTTCTTTTCCGTTCTTTTTCGAGATAACTGGTTCTCTTTCATTTGCCTAGTTTGATAGCTGTAGAAAAGCATATTATGCGGAAAGAATCTCGAAAAGAAAAAAAAATGTTTTCAAAGATTGGAAACTTCATTAGAATCACTTTTTTTCCGTTCTTATTCGAGATAATTGGTTCTCTTTCATTATACTAATTTGATAGCCTTAGAAAAGCATATTATGCGGAAAGAATCTCGAAAAAAGAAAATTTTTTGTTGTTGTTTTGAAAATCCTTATGAATCAATTTTTTTCCATTCTTATTTGAGATAACTGGTTCTTTTCATTATACTAGTTTGATAGCCTCAGAAAAGCATATTATGCGCAAAGAATCTCGAAAAGAAAAATAATTTTTTTCGAACTTTGGAAACTTCGTTAGAATCACTTTTTTTCCGTTCTTATTCGAGATAAATGGTTCTCTTTCAATTTGCTAGTTTGATAGCTGTAGAAAAGCATATTATGCGGAAAGAATCTAGAAAAAAAAAAAAAAAATTTTCGAAATTTGTAAACTTCATTAGAATCACTTTTTTTCCGTTCTTATTTGATAACTGGTTCTCTTTCATTATACTAGTTTGATAGCCTCAGAAAAGGATATTATGCGCAAAGAATCTCGAAAAGAATAAACATTTTTTTCGAAGTTTGGAAACTTCATTAGAATCACTTTTTTTCCGTTCTTATTCGAGATAACTGGTTCTCTTTCATTTTCCTAGTTTGATAGCTGTAGAAAAGCATATTATGCGGAAAGAATCTCGAAAAGAAAAAAAAATGTTTTCAAAGTTTGGAAACTTCATTACAATCCCTTTTTTCCCGTTCTTATTTGAGATAACTGGTTCTCTTTCATTATACTAGTTTGATAGTTCTATAAAAGCATTTTATGCGGAAAGAATCTCGAAAAGAAAAAATTTTTTTTTGATGTTTGGAAAATCCTTATGAATCAATTTTTTTCCATTCTTATTTGAGATAACTGGTTCTCTTTCATTATACTAGTTTGATAGCCTCAGAAAAGCATATGCGCAAAGAATCTCGAAAAGAAAAAAAAATTTTTTCAAAGTTTGGATACTTAATTAGAATCACTTTTTTCCCGTTCTTATTTGAGATAACTGGTTCTCTTTCATTATACTAGTTTGATAGCCTCAGAAAATATATTATGCGCAAAGAATCTCGAAAAGAAAATAATTTTTTTCGAAGTTTACAAACTTCGTTAGAATCACTTTTTTTCCGTTCTTATTTGAGATAACTGGTTCTCTTTCATTATACTAATTTGATAGCCTTAGAAAAGCATATTATGCGGAAAGAATCTCGAAAAAAGAAAATTTTTTTTTGATGTTTTGAAAATCCTTATGAATCAATTTTTTTTCCATTCTTATTTGAGATAACTGGTTCTCTTTCATTGTACTAGTTTGATAGCCTCAGAAAAGTATATTATGCGCAAAGAATCTCGAAAAGAAAAATAATTTTTTCGAACTTTGGAAACTTTGTTAGAATCACTTTTTTTCCGTTCTTATTCGAGATAAATGGTTCTCTTTCAATTTGCTAGTTTGATAGCTGTAGAAAAGCATATTATGCGGAAAGAATCTCGAAAAGAAAAAAATTTTTTTAGAAATTTGGAAACTTCATTAGAATCACTTTTTTTCCGTTCTTATTTGAGATTACTGGTTCTCTTTCATTATACTAGTTTGATAGCCTCAGAAAAGCATATTATGCGCAAAGAATCTCGAAAAGAAAAAAAAATGTTTTCGAAGTTTGGAAACTTCGTTAGAATCACTTTTTTTCCGTTCTTATTCGAGATAACTGGTTCTCTTTCATTTTCCTAGTTTGATAGCTGTAGAAAAGCATATTATGCGGAAAGAATCTCGAAAAGAAAAAAAATGTTTTCAAAGTTTGAAACTACATTGAAATGTTTTTTTTTCCGTTCTTATTTGAGATAACTGGTTCTCTTTCATTATACTAGTTTGATAGCCTTAGAAAAGCATATAATGCGGAAAGAATTTCGAAAAGAAAAATAATTTTTTTCGAAGTTTGGAAACTTCGTTAGAATCATTTTTTTTCCGTTCTTATTTGAGATAAATGGTTCTCTTTCATTTTGCTAGTTTGATACGTGTAGAAAAGCATATTATGCGGAAAGAATCTCGAAAAGAAAAAAAATTGTATTCAAGGTACTGGAAACTTCATTAGAATCACTTTTTTTCCGTTCTTATTTTACATAACTGGTTCTCTTTCATTATACTAGTTTGATAGCTTCAGAAAAGCATAGAATCTCGAAAATTTTTTTCGAAGTTTGGAAACCTCGTTAGATTCACTTTTTTTCCATTATATTCCAGATAAATGGTTCTCTTTCAATTTGCTAGTTTAATAGCTGTAGAAAAGCATATTATGCGGAAAGAATCTCGAAAAGAAAAAAAAATGTTTTCAAAGTTTGGAAACTTCATTAGAATCCCGTTTTTTACGTTCTTATTTGAGATAACTGGTTCTCTTTAAATATACTAGTTCGATAGCCTCAGAAAAGCATATTATGCGCAAAGAATCTCGAAAAGAAAAAAAATTTTTTTCGAAGTTTGGAAACTTCATTAGAATCACTTTATTTCCGTTCTTATTTGAGATAACTTCTTCTCTTTTTATTATACTAGTTTGATAGCTGTAGAAAAGCATATTATGCGGAACGAATCTTGAAAAGAAAAAAAAATTTTTTTCAAAGTTTGGAAACTTCATTAGAATCACTTTTTTTCCGTTCTTATTTGAGATAACTGGTTCTCTTTCATTATACTAGTTTGATAGCATCAGAAAATCATATTGTGGGCGAAGAATCTCGAAAAGAAAAAAATTTTTTTTTGATATTTGGAAAATCCTTATGAATCAATGTTTTTCCATTCTTATTTGAGATAACTGGTTCTCTTTCATTATACTAGTTTGATTTCCTCAGAAAAGCATATTATGCGCAAGGAATCTCAAAAAAAAAAAATAATTTTTTTCGAAGTTTGGAAACTTCGTTAGAATCACTTTTTTTCCGTTCTTATTCGAGATAACTGGTTCTCTTTCATTTTGCTAGTTTGATAGACTCAGAAAAGAATATTATGCGGAAAGAATCTCGAAATAAAAAAAAATTATTTTCAAAGTTTGGAAACTTCATTAGAATCACTTTTTTCCGTTCTTAATCGAGATAACTGGTTCTCTTTCATTTTGCTAGTTTGATACGTGTAGAAAAGCATATTATGCGGAAAGAATCTAGAAAAAAAAAATGTTTTCAAAGTTTGGAAACTTCATTGGAATCACTTTTTTTCCGTTCTTATTTGACATAACTGGTTCTCTTTCATTATACTAGTTTGATAGCCTTAGAAAAGCATATTATGCGGAAAGAATCTCGAAAAAAGAACATTTTTTTTTGATGTTTTGAAAATCCTTATGAATCAATTTTTTTCCATTCTTATTTGAGATAACTAGTTCTCTTTGATTATACTAGTTTGATAACCTCAGAAAAGCATATTATGCGGAAAGAATCTCGAAAAGAAAATTTTTTTTTTTTTTTTGGAAAATCTTTTTTGAATCAATTTTTTTCCAATCTTATTTGAGATAACTGGTTCTCTTTCATTATACTAGTTTGATAGCCTCAGAAAAGCATATTATGCGCAAAGAATCTCGAAAAGAAAAATAATTATTTTCGAAGTTTGGAAACTTCGTTAGAATCACTTTTTTTCCGTTCTTATTCGAGATAATTTGCTAGTTTGATACCTGTAGAAAAGCATATTATGCGGAAAGAATCTCGAAAAGAAAAAAAAATGTTTTCAAAGTTAGGAAACTTCATTAGAATCACTTTTTTCCGTTCTTATTTCAGATAACTGGTTCTCTTTCATTTTGCTAGTTTGATATGCTAGTTTGATAGCTGTAGAAAATGCATATTATGCGGAAAGAATCTCGATATGAAAAATAATTCTTTCGAAGTTTACAAACTTCGTTAGAATCACTTTTTTCCGTTCTTATTTCAGATAACTGGTTCTCTTTCATTATACTAATTTGATAGCCTTAGAAAAGCATATTATGCGGAAAGAATCTCGAAAAAAGAAAATTTTTTTTTGATGTTTTGAAAATCCTTATGAATCAATTATTTTTCCATTCTTATTTGAGATAACTGGTTCTCTTTCATTATACTAGTTTGATAGCCTCAGAAAAGTATATTATGCGCAAAGAATCTCGAAAAGAAAAATAATTTTTTTTCGAACTTTGGAAACTTTGTTAGAATCACTTTTTTTCCGTTCTTATTCGAGATAAATGGTTCTCTTTCAATTTGCTAGTTTGATAGCTGTAGAAAAGCATATTATGCGGAAAGAATCTCGAAAAGAAAAAAATTTTTTTCGAAATTTGGAAACTTCATTAGAATCACTTTTTTTCCGTTCTTATTTGATATAACTGGTTGTCTTTCATTATACTAGTTTGATAGCCTCAGAAAAGCATATTATACGCAAAGAATCGCGAAAAGAATAATATTTTTTTCGAAGTTTGGAAACTTCATTAGAATCACTTTTTTTCCGTTCTTATTCGTGATAACTGTTTCTCTTTCATTTTCCTAGTTTTATAGCTGTAGAAAAGCATATTCTGCGGAAAGTTCTCGAAAAGAAAAAAAAAAATGTTTTCTTAGTTTGGAAACTTCATTAGAATCACTTTTTTTCCGTTCATATTCGAGATAACTGGTTCTCTTTCATTTTGCTAGTTTGATAGCTGTAGATAAGCATATTATGCGGAAAGAATCTCGAAAAGAAAAAAAAATGTTTTCAAAGTTTGGAAACTTCATTACAATCACTTTTTTCCCGTTCTTATTTGAGATAACTGGTTCTCTTTCATTATACTAGTTTGATAGCCTTAGAAAAGCATATTATGCGGAAAGAATCTCGAAAAGAAAAAATTTTATTTTGAGTTTTGGAAAATCTTTTTTGAATCAATTTTTTTCCATTCTTATTTGAGATAACTGGTTCTCTTTCATTATGCTAGTTTGATAGCCTCAGAAAAGCATATTATGCGCAAAGAATCTCGAAAAGAAAAAAATTTTTTCGAAGTTTGGAAAATTCATTAGAATCACTTTTTTTCCGTTCTTATTCGAGATAACTGGTACTCTTTCATTATGCTAGTTTGATAGCTGTAGAAAATGCATATTATGCGGAAAGAATCTCGACATGAAAAATAATTTTTTTCGAAGTTTGGAAACTTCGTTAGAATCACTTTTTTTCCGTTCTTATTCCAGATAACTGGTTCTATTTCATTTTGCTAGTTTGATAGACTCAGAAAAGAATATTATGCGGAAAGAATCTCGAAATAAAAAAAAATTATTTTCAAAGTTTGGAAACTTCATTAGAATCACTTTTTTTCCGTTCTCATTTGAGATAACTGGTTCAATTTCATTATACTAGTTTGATAGCCTTGGAAAAGCATATTATGCGGAAAGAATCTCGAAAAGAAAAAAAAATTTTTTTTTAATGTTTGGCAAATGTTTATGAATCAATTTTTTTCCATTCTTATTTCAGATAACTGGTTCTCTTTCATTATACTAGTTTGATAGCCTCAGAAAAGCATATTAATGCGCAAAGAATCTCAAAAAGGAAAAAATGTTTTTTCGAATTTTGGAAAATTTAGAATCACTTCTTTTCCGTTCTTTTTCGAGATAACTGGTTCTCTTTCATTTGCCTAGTTTGATAGCTGTAGAAAAGCATATTATGCGGAAAGAATCTCGAAAAGAAAAAAAAATGTTTTCAAAGATTGGAAACTTCATTAGAATCACTTTTTTTCCGTTCTTATTCGAGATAATTGGTTCTCTTTCATTATACTAATTTGATAGCCTTAGAAAAGCATATTATGCGGAAAGAATCTCGAAAAAAGAAAATTTTTTGTTGTTGTTTTGAAAATCCTTATGAATCAATTTTTTTCCATTCTTATTTGAGATAACTGGTTCTTTTCATTATACTAGTTTGATAGCCTCAGAAAAGCATATTATGCGCAAAGAATCTCGAAAAGAAAAATAATTTTTTTCGAACTTTGGAAACTTCGTTAGAATCACTTTTTTTCCGTTCTTATTCGAGATAAATGGTTCTCTTTCAATTTGCTAGTTTGATAGCTGTAGAAAAGCATATTATGCGGAAAGAATCTAGAAAAAAAAAAAAAAATTTTCGAAATTTGTAAACTTCATTAGAATCACTTTTTTTCCGTTCTTATTTGATAACTGGTTCTCTTTCATTATACTAGTTTGATAGCCTCAGAAAAGGATATTATGCGCAAAGAATCTCGAAAAGAATAAACATTTTTTTCGAAGTTTGGAAACTTCATTAGAATCACTTTTTTTCCGTTCTTATTCGAGATAACTGGTTCTCTTTCATTTTCCTAGTTTGATAGCTGTAGAAAAGCATATTATGCGGAAAAAATCTCGAAAAGAAAAAAAAATGTTTTCAAAGTTTGGAAACTTCATTACAATCCCTTTTTTCCCGTTCTTATTTGAGATAACTGGTTCTCTTTCATTATACTAGTTTGATAGTTCTATAAAAGCATTTTATGCGGAAAGAATCTCGAAAAGAAAAAATTTTTTTTTGATGTTTGGAAAATCCTTATGAATCAATTTTTTTCCATTCTTATTTGAGATAACTGGTTCTCTTTCATTATACTAGTTTGATAGCCTCAGAAAAGCATATGCGCAAAGAATCTCGAAAAGAAAAAAAAATTTTTTCAAAGTTTGGATACTTAATTAGAATCACTTTTTTCCCGTTCTTATTTGAGATAACTGGTTCTCTTTCATTATACTAGTTTGATAGCCTCAGAAAATATATTATGCGCAAAGAATCTCGAAAAGAAAATAATTTTTTTCGAAGTTTACAAACTTCGTTAGAATCACTTTTTTTCCGTTCTTATTTGAGATAACTGGTTCTCTTTCATTATACTAATTTGATAGCCTTAGAAAAGCATATTATGCGGAAAGAATCTCGAAAAAAGAAAATTTTTTTTTGATGTTTTGAAAATCCTTATGAATCAATTTTTTTTCCATTCTTATTTGAGATAACTGGTTCTCTTTCATTGTACTAGTTTGATAGCCTCAGAAAAGTATATTATGCGCAAAGAATCTCGAAAAGAAAAATAATTTTTTCGAACTTTGGAAACTTTGTTAGAATCACTTTTTTTCCGTTCTTATTCGAGATAAATGGTTCTCTTTCAATTTGCTAGTTTGATAGCTGTAGAAAAGCATATTATGCGGAAAGAATCTCGAAAAGAAAAAAATTTTTTTAGAAATTTGGAAACTTCATTAGAATCACTTTTTTTCCGTTCTTATTTGAGATTACTGGTTCTCTTTCATTATACTAGTTTGATAGCCTCAGAAAAGCATATTATGCGCAAAGAATCTCGAAAAGAAAAAAAAAATGTTTTCGAAGTTTGGAAACTTCGTTAGAATCACTTTTTTTCCGTTCTTATTCGAGATATTTTGCTAGTTTGATACCTGTAGAAAAGCATATTATGCGGAAAGAATCTCGAAAAGAAAAAAAAAGTGTTTTCTAAGTTTGCAAACTTCATTAGAAGCACTTTTTTCCGTTTATATTTGAGAAAACTGGTTCTCTTTCATTATACTAGTTTGATAGCATCAGAAAAGCATATTATGCGCGAAGAATCTCGAAAAGAAAAAAAATTTTTTTCTAAGTTTGGAAACTTCATTAGAATCACTTTTTTTCCGTTCCTATTCGAAATAAATGGTTCTCTTAGTTTATACTAGTTTGATAGCCTCAGAAAAGCATATTATACGGAAAGAATCTCGAAAAGAAAAAAATTTTTTTTGATGTTTTGAAACTTCATTAGAATCACTTTTTTTCCGTTCTTATTCGAGATAACTGGTTCCCTTTCAATATACTAGTTTGTTAGCCTCAGAAAAGCATATTATGCCGAAAGAATCTCGAAAAGAAAAAAATTTTTTTTTGATGTTTTGAAACTCCTTATGAATCAATTTTTTTCCATTCTTATTTGAGATAACTAGTTCTCTTTCATTATACTAGTTTGATAGCGTCAGAAAAGCATATTATGCGCAAAGAATCTCGAAAAGAAAAATAATAATTTTCGAATTTTGGAAACTTCGTTAAAATCACTTTTTTTCCGTTCTTATTAGAGATAAATTGTTCTCTTTCAATTTGCTAGTTTGATAGCTGTAGAAAAGCATATTATGCGGAAAGTATCTCGAAAAGAAAATAAAATGTTTTCAAAGTTTGGAAACTTCATTAGAATCACGTTTTTTCCGTTCTTATTTGAGATAACTGGTTCTATTTCATTTTAATAGTTTGATAGCCTTAGAAAAGCATATTATGCGGAAAGAATCTCGAAAAGGAAAAAAATTTTTTTTCATGTTTGGAAAATCCTTATGAAAGACTTTTTTTCCATTCTTATTTGAGATAACTGGTTCTCTTTCATTATACTAGTTTGATAGCTTTAGAAAAGCATTTTATGCGGAAAGAATCTCGAAAAGAAAAAAATTTTTTTTTATGTTTGGAAAATCCTTATGAATCAATTTTTTTCCATTCTTATTTGAGATAACTGGTTCTCTTTCATTATACTAGTTTGATAGCCTCAGAAAAGCATATGCGCAAAGAATCTCGAAAAGAAAAAAAATTTTTTCAAAATTTGGATACTTAATTAGAATCACTTTTTTTCCGTTCTTATTTGAGATAACTGGTTCTCTTTCATTATACTAGTATGATAGCCTTAGGAAAGCATATTATGCGGAAAGAATCTCAAAAAGAAAAATAATTTTTTTCGAAATTTGGAAACTTCGTTAGAAACACTTTTTTCCGGTTCTTATTCGAGATAACTGGTACTCTTTCATTTTGCTAGTTTGATAGCTGTAGAAAATGCATATTATGCGGAAAGAATCTCGACAGGAAAAATAATTTTTGCGAAGTTTGGAAACTTCGTTAGAATCACTTTTTTTCCGTTCTTTTTCGAGATAACTGGTACTCTTTCATTTTGCTAGTTTGATACGTGTAGAAAAGCATATTATGCGGAAAGAATCTAGAAAAGAAAAAAAAATGTTTTCAAAGTTTGGAAACTTCATTAGAATCACTTTTTTTCCGTTCTTATTTGACATAACTGGTTCTCTTTCATTATACTAGTTTGATAGCCTTAGAAAAGCATATTATGCGGAAAGAATCTCGAAAAAAGAACATTTTTTTTTGATGTTTTGAAAATCCTTATGAATCAATTTTTTTCCATTCTTATTTGAGATAACTAGTTCTCTTTGATTATACTAGTTTGATAGCCTCAGAAAAGTATATTATGCGCAAAGAATCTCGAAAAGAAAAATAATTTTTTTCGAAGTTTGGAAACTTCGATAGAATCACTTTTTTTCCGTTCTTATTCGAGATAATTTGCTAGTTTGATACCTGTAGAAAAGCATATTATGCGGAAAGAATCTCGAAAAGAAAAAAAAAATGTTTTCAAAGTTTGGAAACTTCATTAGAATCACTTTTTTTCCGTTCTTATTTGAGATAACTGGTTCTCTTTCAATATACTAATTTGATAGCTGTAGAAAAGCATATTATGCGGAAAGAATCTCGAAAAGAAAAAAAAAATGTTTTCAAAGTTTGGAAACTTCATTCGAATCACTTTTTTTTAGTTCTTATTTGAGATAACTGGTTCTCTTTCATTATACTAGTATGATAGCCTTAGGAAAGCATATTATGCGGAAAGAATCTCAAAAAGAAAAATAATTTTTTTCGAAGTTTGAAACTTCGTTAGAATCACTTTTTTTCCGTTCTTATTCGAGATAACTGGTACTCTTTCATTTTGCTAGTTTGATAGCTGTAGAAAATGCATATTATGCGGAAAGAATCTCGACATGAAAAATAATTTTTTTCGAAGTTTGGAAACTTCGTTAGAATCACTTTTTTTCCGTTCTTATTCGAGATAACTGGTTCTATTTCATTTTGCTAGTTTGATAGACTCAGAAAAGAATATTATGCGGAAAGAATCTCGAAATAAAAAAAATTATTTTCAAAGTTTGGAAACTTCATTAGAATCACTTTTTTTCCGTTCTCATTTGAGATAACTGGTTCACTTTCATTATACTAGTTTGATAGCCTTGGAAAAGCATATTATGCGGAAAGAACCTCGAAAAGAAAAAAAATTTTTTTTTTAATGTTTGGCAAATCCTTATGAATCAATTTTTTTCCATTCTTATTTCAGATAACTGGTTCTCTTTCATAATACTAGTTTGATAGCCTCAGAAAAGCATATTAATGCGCAAAGAATCTCAAAAAGGAAAAAAAGTTTTTTCGAAGTTTGGAAACTTTAGAATCACTTCTTTTCCGTTCTTTTTCGAGATAACTGGTACTCTTTCATTTTCCTAGTTTGATAGCTGTAGAAAAGCATATTATGCGGAAAGAATCTCGAAAAGAAAAAAAAATGTTTTCAAAGTTTGGAAACTTCATTAGAATCACTTTTTTTCCGTTCTTATTCGAGATAATTGGTTCTCTTTCATTATACTAATTTGATAGCCTTAGAAAAGCATATTATGCGGAAAGAATCTCGAAAAAAGAGAATTTTTTGTTGTTGTTTTGAAAATCCTTATGAATTAATTTTTTTCCATTCTTATTTGAGATAACTGGTTCTTTTCATTATACTAGTTTGATAGCCTCAGAAAAGCATATTATGCGCAAAGAATCTCGAAAAGAAAAATAATTTTTTTCGAACTTTGGAAACTTCGTTAGAATCACTTTTTTTCCGTTCTTATTCGAGATAAATGGTTCTCTTTCAATTTGCTAGTTTGATAGCTGTAGAAAAGCATATTATGCGGAAAGAATCTAGAAAAAAAAAAAAATTTTCGAAATTTGTTAACTTCATTAGAATCACTTTTTTTCCGTTCTTATTTGATAACTGGTTCTCTTTCATTATACTAGTTTGATAGCCTCAGAAAAGCATATTATGCGCAAAGAATCTCGAAAAGAAAAATAATTTATTTCGAACTTTGGAAACTTAGTTACAATCACATTTTTACCGTTCTTATTCGAGATAAACGTTGTCTTTCAATTTGCTAGTTTGATAGCAAGAATCTCGAAAAGAAAAAAAAAATTTTCGAAATTTGGAAACTTCATTAGAATCACTTTTTTTCCGTTCTTATTTGAGATAACTGGTTCTCTTTCATTATACTAGTTTGATAGCCTCAGAAAAGCATATTATGCGCAAAGAATCTCAAAAAGAATAAAAATTTTTTTCGAAGTTTGGAAACTTCATTAGAATCACTTTTTTTCCGTTCTTATTCGAAATAACTGGTTCTCTTCCATTTTCCTAGTTTGATAGCTGTAGAAAAGCATATTATGCGGAATGAATCTCGAAAAGAAAAAAAAATGTTTTTTTAGTTTGGAAACTTTATTAGAATCACTTTTTTCCGTTCATATTCGAGATAACTGGTTCTCTTTCATTATACTAGTTTGATAGCCTTAGAAAAGCATATTATGCGGAAAGAATTTCGAAAAGAAAAATAATATTTTTCGAAGTTTGGAAACTACGTTAGAATCACTTTTTTCCGTTCTTATTCGATATAAATGGTTCTCTTTCATTTTGCTAGTTTGATACGTGTAGAAAAGCATATTATGCGGAAAGAATCTCGAAAAGAAAAAAAAAATGTATTCAAGGTTTGGAAACTTCATTAGAATCACCTTTTCCCGTTCTTATTTGAGATAACTGGTTCTCTTTCATTATACTAGTTTGATAGCCTTAGAAAAGCATATTATGCGGAAATAATCTCGAAAAAAGAAAATTTTTTTTTATGTTTTTAAAATCCTTATGAATCAATTTTTTTCCATTCTTATTTGAGATAACTAGTTCTCTTTCATTATACTAATTTGATAGCCTCAGAAAAGCATATTATGCGGAAAGAATCTCGAAAAGAAAAAAAATTTTTTTTGGTATTTGCAAAATCTTTTTTGAATCAATTTTTTTCCATTCTTATTTGAGATAATATTTTCTCTTTCATTATACTAGTTTGATAGCCACAGATAAGCAAAGAATCTCGAAAATTTTTTTCGTAGTTTGGAAACTTCGTTACATTCACTTTTTTTCAGTTATATTCGTGATAAATGGTTCTCTTTCAATTTGCTAGTTTGATAGCTGTAGAAAAGCATAATATGCGTAAAGAATCTCGAAAAGAAAAAAAAATGTTTTCAAAGTGTGGACACTTCATTAGAATCACTTTTTATACGTTCTTATTTGAGATAACTGGTTCTCTTTCAATATACTAGTTTGATAGCCTCAGAAAAGCATATTATGCGCAAAGAATCTCGAAAAGAAAAAAAATTTTTTTCGAAGTTTGGAAACTTCATTAGAATCACTTTTTTTCCGTTCTTATTTGAGATAACTGGTTCTCTTTCATTATACTAGTTTGATAGCCTCAGAAAAGCATATTATGCGCAAAGAATCTCGAAAAGAAAAAAATTTTTTTTCGAAGTTTAGAAACTTCATTAGAATCACTTTTTTTCCGTTCTTATTCGAGATAACTGGTTCTCTTTCAATATACTATTTTGATAGCCTCAGAAAAGCATATTATGCGCAAGGAATCTCGAAAAGAAAAAAAATTATTTTCGAAGTTTGGAAACTTCATTAGAATCACTTTTTTTCCGTTCTTATTCGAGATAACTGGTTCTCTTTCATTTTCCTAGTTTGATAGCTGTAGAAAAGCATATTATGCGGAAAGAATCTCGAAAAGAAAAAAAATGTTTTCAAAGCTTGGAAACTACATTGAAATGTTTTTTTTTCCGTTCTTATTTGAGATAACTGGTTCTCTTTCATTATACTAGTTTGATAGCCTTAGAAAAGCATATAATGCGGAAAGAATTTCGAAAAGAAAAATAATTTTTTTCGAAGTTTGGAAACTTCGTTAGAATCATTTTTTTTCCGTTCTTATTTGAGATAACTGGTACTCTTTCATTTTGCTAGTTTGATATGCTAGTTTGATAGCTGTAGAAAATGCATATTATGCGGAAAGAATCTCGATATGAAAAATAATTTTTTTCGAAGTTTACAAACTTCGTTAGAATCACTTTTTTTCCGTTCTTATTTCAGATAACTGGTTCTCTTTCATTATACTAATTTGATAGCCTTAGAAAAGCATATTATGCGGAAAGAATCTCGAAAAAAGAAATTTTTTTTTTGATGTTTTGAAAATCCTTATGAATCAATTTTTTTTCCATTCTTATTTGAGATAACTGGTTCTCTTTCATTATACTAGTTTGATAGCCTCAGAAAAGTATATTATGCGCAAAGAATCTCGAAAAGAAAAATAATTTTTTTCGAACTTTGGAAACTTTGTTAGAATCACTTTTTTTCCGTTGTTATTCGAGATAAATGGTTCTCTTTCAATTTGCTAGTTTGATAGCTGTAGAAAAGCATATTATGCGGAAAGAATCTCGAAAAGAAAAAAATTTTTTTCGAAATTTGGAAACTTCATTAGAATCACTTTTTTTCCGTTCTTATTTGAGATAACTGGTTGTCTTTCATTATACTAGTTTGATAGCCTCAGAAAAGCATATTATGCGAAAGAATCTCGAAAAGAATAAAAATTTTTTTCGAAGTTAGGAAACTTCATTAGAATCACTTTTTTTCCGTTCTTAATCGAGATAACTGGTTCTCTTTCATTTTCCTAGTTTGATAGCTGTAGAAAAGCATATTATGCGGAAAGAATCTCGAAAAGAAAAAAAAATGTTTTCTTAGATTGGAAGCTTTATTAGAATCACTTTTTTTCCGTTCATATTCGAGATAACTGGTTCTCTTTCATTTTGCTAGTTTGATAGCTGTAGATAAGAATATTATGCGGAAAGAATCTCGAAAAGAAAAAAAAATGTTTTCAAAGTTTGGAATCTTCGTTAGAATCACTTTTTTTCCGTTCTTATTCGAGATGACTGGTACTCTTTCATTTTGCTAGTTTGATAGCTTTAGAAAATGCATATTATGCGGAAAGAATCTCGACATGAAAAATAATTATTTTCGAAGTTTGGAAACTTCGTTAGAATCACTTTTTTTTCGGTTCTTATTCGAGATAACTGGTTCTCTTTCATTTTGCTAGTTTGATAGACTCAGAAAAGCATATTATGCGGAAAGAATCTCGAAATAAAAAAAAATTATTTTCAAATCTTGGAAACTTCATTAGAATCACTTTTTTTCCGTTCTCATTTGAGTTATTTGACATAACTGGTTCTCTTTCATTATACTAGTTTGATCGCCTCAGAAATGGATATTATGCGCAAAGAATCTCGAAAAGAAAAATAATTTTTTTCGAAGTTTGGAAACTTCGTTAGAATCACTTTTTTTCCGTTCTTATTCGAGATAATTTGCTAGTTTGATACCTGTAGAAAAGCATATTATGCGGAAAGAACCTCGAAAAGAAAAAAAAAATTTTTTCAAAGTTTGGAAACTTCATTAGAATCACTTTTTTTCCGTTCTTATTTGAGAT
The DNA here is from genome assembly GCA_030762175.1 of Metallyticus violacea. Taxonomy (NCBI): domain Eukaryota; kingdom Metazoa; phylum Arthropoda; class Insecta; order Mantodea; family Metallyticidae; genus Metallyticus; species Metallyticus violacea. Next base: position 95,385,524 of record CM060835.1, on the reverse strand, counting down.
AACTGGTTCTCTTTCGTTATACTAATTTGATAGCCCTAGAAAAGCATATTATGTGGAAAGAATCACGAAAAAAGAAAATTTTTTTTTGATGTTTTGAAAATCCTTATGAATCAATTATTTTCCATTCTTATTTGAGATAACTGGTTCTCTTTCATTATACTAGTTTGATAGCCTCAGAAAAGCATATTATGCGCAAAGAATCTCGAAAAGAAAAATAATTTATTTCGAACTTTGGAAACTTCGTTAGAATCACTTTTTTTCCGTTCTTATTCGAGATAAACGTTGTCTTTCAATTTGCTAGTTTGATAGCAAGAATCTCGAAAAGAAAAAAATTTTTTTCGAAATTTGGAAACTTCATTAGAATCACTTTTTTTCCATTCTTATTTAAGATAACTGGTTCTTTTCATTATACTAGTTTGATAGCCTCAGAAAAGCATATTATGCGCAAAGAATCTCAAAAAGAATAAAATTTTTTTTCGAAGTTTGGAAACTTCATTAGAATCACTTTTTTTCCGTTCTTATTCGAAATAACTGGTTCTCTTTTATTATCCTAGTTTGATAGCTGTAGAAAAGCATATTATGCGGAATGAATTTCGAAAAGAAAAAAAAAATGTTTTCTTAGTTTGGAAACTTTATTAGAATCACTTTTTTCCGTTCATATTCGAGATAACTGGTTCTCTTTCATTATACTAGTTTGATAGCCTCAGACAAGCATATTATGCGCAAAGAATCTCGAAAAGAAAAAAATTTTTTTTCGAAGTTTGGAAACTTCCTTAGAATCACTTTTTTTCCATTCTTATTTGCGATAACTGGTTCTCTTTCATTATACTAGTTTGAAAGCCTCAGAAAAGCATATTATGCGCAAGGAATCTCGAAAAGAAAAAAATTTTTTTTCGAAGTTTGGAAACTTCATTAGAATCACTTTTTTTCCATTCTTATTTGAGATAACTGGTTCTCTTTCATTATACTAGTTTGATAGCCTCAGAAAAGCATATTATGCGCAAAGAATCTCGAAAAGAAAAAAATTTTTTTTCCAAGTTTGGAAACTTCATTAGAATCACTTTTTTTCCATTCTTATTTGAGATAACTGGTAATCTCTCGTTATACTAGTTTGATAGCCTCAGACAAGCATATTATGCGCAAAGAATCTCGAAAAGAAAAAAAATTTTTTTGAATTTTGGAAACTTTGTTAGAATCACTTTTTCTCCGTTCTTATTTGAGATAACTGGTTCTCTTTCATTATACTAGTATGATAGCCTCAGAAAAGCATATTATGCGCAAAGAATCTCGAAAAGAAAAAAATTTTTTTTCGAAGTTTGGAAACTTCGTTAGAATCACTTTTTTTCCGTTCTTATTTGAGATAACTGGTTCCCTTTCATTATACTAGTTTGATAGCCTCAGAAAAGCATATTATGAACAAAGAATCTCGAAAAGAAAAAAATTTTTTTTCGAAGTTTGGAAACTTCGTTAGAATCACTTTTTTTCCGTTCTTATTTGAGATAACTGGTTCTCTTTCATTATACTAGTTTGATAGCCTCAGAAAAGCATATTATGGGCAAAGAATCTCGAAAAGAAAAAAATTTTTTTTCGAAGTTTGGAAACTTCCTTAGAATCACTTTTTTTCCAATCTTATTTGAGATAACTGGTTCTCTTTTATTATAGCCTCAGAAAAGCATATTATGCGCAAAGAATCTCTAAAAGAAAAAAATTTTTTTTCGAAGTTTGGAAACTTCGTTAGAATCACTTTTTTTCCGTTCTTATTTGAGATAACTGGTTCTCTTTCATTATACTAGTATGATAGCCTTAGGAAAGCATATTATGCGGAAAGAATCTCAAAAAAAAAAAATAATTTTTTTCGAAGTTTGGAAACTTCGTTAGAATCACTTTTTTTTCGTTCTTATTCGAGATAACTGGTACTCTTTCATTTTGCTAGTTTGATAGCTGTAAAAATGCATATTATGCGGAAAGAATCTCGATATAAAAAATAATTTTTTTGAAGTTTGGAAACTTCGTTAGAATCACTTTTTTTCCGTTCTTATTCGAGATAACTGTTTCTCTTTCATTTTGCTAGTTTGATAGACTCAGAAAAGAATATTATGCGGAAAGAATCTCGAAATAAAAAAAAAATATTTTCAAAGTTTGGAAACTTCATTAGAATCACTTTTTTTCCTATCTCATTTGAAATAACTGGTTCTCTTTCATTATAATAGTTTTACAGCCTTAGAAAAGCATATTATGCGAAAAGAATCTCGAAAAGAAAAAAATTTTTTTTTGATGTTTGGCAAATCCTTATGAATCAATTTTTTTCCATTCTTATTTCAGATAACTGGTTCTGTTTCATTATACTAGTTTGATAGCCTCAGAAAATCATATTATGCGCAAAGAATCTCGAAAAGGAAAAAAATTTTTTTCGAAGTTTGGAAAATTTAGAATCACTTCTTTTCCGTTCTTATTCGAGATAACTGGTTCTGTTTCATTTTCCTAGTTTGATAGCTGTAGAAAAGCATATTATGCGGAAAGAATCTCGAAAAGAAAAAAAAATTTTTTCGCAATTTGGAAACTTCATTAGAATAACTTTTTTTCCGTTCTCATTTGATAACTGGTTCTCTTTCATTATACTAGTTTGATAGCCTCAGAAAAGGATATTATGCGCAAAGAATCTCGAAAAGAATAAAACTTTTTTTCGCAGTTTGGAAACTTCATTAGAATCACCTTTTTTCCGTTCTTGTTCGAGATAACTGGTTCTCTTTCATTTTCCTAGTTTGATAGCTGTAGAAAAGCATATTATGCGGAAAGAATCTCGAAAAGAAAAAAAAATGTTTTCAAAGTTTGGAAACTTCATTACAATCCCTTTTTTCCCGTTCTTATTTGAGATAACTGGTTCTCTTTCATTATACTAGTTTGATAGCTTTAGAAAAGCATTTTATGCGGAAAGAATCTCGAAAAGAAAAATTTTTTTTTGATGTTTGGAAAATCCTTATGAATCAATTTTTTTCCATTCGTATTTGAGATAACTGGTTCTCTTTCATTATACTAGTTTGATAGCCTCAGAAAAGCATATGCGCAAAGAATCTCGAAAAGAAAAAAATTATTTTTCGAGGATTGGAAACTTTATTAGAATCACTTTTTTTCCGTTCTTATTTAAGATAACTGGTTCTCTTTCATTATACTAGTATGATAGCCTTAGGAAAGCATATTATGCGGAAAGAATCTCAAAAAGAAAAATAATTTTTTTCGAAGTTTGGAAACTTCGTTAGAATCACATTTTTTCCGTTCTTATTCGAGATAACCGGTACTCTTTCATTTTGCTAGTTTGATATGCTAGTTTGATAGCTGTAGAAAATGCATATTATGTGGAAAGAATCTCGATATGAAAAATAATTTTTTTCGAAGTTTACAAACTTCGTTAGAATCACTTTTTTTCCGTTCTTATTTGAGATAACTGGTTCTCTTTCATTATACTAGTTTGATAGCCTTAGAAAAGCATATTATGCGGAAAGAATCTCGAAAAAAGAAAATTTTTTTTTGATGTTTTGAAAATCCTTATGAATCAATTTTTTTTCCATTCTTATTTGAGAAAACATGTTCTCTTTCATTATACTAGTTTGATAGCCTCAAAAAAGCATATTATGCGCAAAGAATCTCGAAAAGAAAAATAATTTTTTTCGAACTTTGGAAACTTCGTTAGAATCACTTTTTTTCCGTTCTTATTCGAGATAAATGGTTCTCTTCCAATTTTCTAGTTTGATATCTGTAGAAAAGCATATTATGCGGAACGAATCTCGAAAAGAAAAAAAAAATTTTCGAAATTTGGAAACTTCATTAGAATCACTTTTTTTCCGTTCTTATTTGAGATAACTGGTTCTCTTTCATTATACTAGTTTGATAGCCTCAGAAAAGCATATTATGCGCAAAGAATCTCGAAAAGAATAAAAATTTTTTTCGAAGTTGGAAACTTCATTAGAATCACTTTTTTTCCGTTCTTATTCGAGATAACTGGTTCTATTTCATTTTCCTAGTTTTATAGCTGTAGAAAAGCATATTATGCGCAAAGAATCTCGAAAAGAAAAAAAAAAAATGTTTGCTTACTTTGGAAACTTCATTAGAATCACTTTTTTTCCGTTCATATTCGAGATAACTGGTTCTCTTTATTTATACTAGTTTGATAGCCTTAGAAAAGCATATTATGCGGAAAGAATCTCGAAAAGAAAAAATTTTATTTTGAGATTTGGAAAATCCTTATGAATCAATTTTTTTCCATTCTTATTTGAGATAACTGGTTCTCTTTCATTATGCTAGTTTATAGCCTCAGAAAAGCATATTATGCGCAAAGAATCTCGAAAAGAAAAAAATTTTTTTCGAAGTTTGGAAAATTCATTAGAATCACTTTTTTTCCGTTCTTATTTTAGATAACTGGTTCTGTTTCATTATACTAGTATGATAGCCTTAGGAAAGCATATTATGCGGAAAGAATCTCGAAAAGAAAACAAATTTTTTTTTTAATGTTTGGCAAATCCTTATGAATCAATTTTTTTCCATTCTTATTTCAGATAACTGGTTCTCTTTCATTATACTAGTTTGATAGCCTCAGAAAAGCATATTAATGCGCAAAGAATCTGAAAAAGGAAAAAATGTTGTTTCGAAGTTTGGAAACTTTAGAATCACTTCTTTTCCGTTCTTTTTCGAGATAACTGGTTCTCTTTCATTTTCCTAGTTTGATAGCTGTAGAAAAGCATATTATGCGGAAAGAATCTCGAGAAGAAAAAAAAATGTTTTCAAAGTTTGGAAACTTCATTAGAATCACTTTTTTTCCGTTCTTATTCGAGATAATTGGTTCTCTTTCATTATACTAATTTGATAGCCTTAGAAAAGCATATTATGCGGAAAGAATCTCGAAAAAAGAAAATTTTTTGTTGTTGTTTTGAAAATCCTTATGAATCAATTTTTTTCCATTCTTATTTGAGATTACTGGTTCTTTTCATTATACTAGTTTGATAGCCTCAGAAAAGCATATTATGCGCAAAGAATCTCGAAAAGAAAAATAATTTTTTTCGAACTTTGGAAACTTCGTTAGATTCACTTTTTTTCCGTTCTTATTCGAGATAAATGGTTCTCTTTCAATTTGCTAGTTTGATAGCTGTAGAAAAGCATATTATGCGGAAAGAATCTAGAAAAAAAAAAAAAAAATTTCGAAATTCGGAAACTTCATTAGAATCACTTTTTTTCCGTTCTTATTTGATAACTGGTTCTCTTTCATTATACTAGTTTGATAGCCTCAGAAAAGGATATTATGCGCAAAGAATCTCGAAAAGAATAAACATTTTTTTCGAAGTTTGGAAACTTCATTAGAATCACTTTTTTTCCGTTCTTATTCGAGATAACTGGTTCTCTTTCATTTTCCTAGTTTGATAGCTGTAGAAAAGCATATTATGCGGAAAGAATCTCGAAAAGAGAAAAAAATGTTTTCAAAGTTTGGAAACTTCATTACAATCCCTTTTTTCCCGTTCTTATTTGAGATAACTGGTTCTCTTTCATTATACTAGTTTGATAGTTTTATAAAAGCATTTTATGCGGAAAGAATCTCGAAAAGAAAAAAATTTTTTTTGATGTTTGGAAAATCCTTATGAATCAATTTTTTTCCATTCTTATTTGAGATAACTGGTTCTCTTTCATTATACTAGTTTGATAGCCTCAGAAAAGCATATGCGCAAAGAATCTGGAAAAGAAAAAAAAATTTTTTCAAATTAGATACTTAATTAGAATCACTTTTTTCCCGTTCTTATTTGAGATAACTGGTTCTCTTTCATTATACTAGTTTGATAGCCTCAGAAAATATATTATGCGCAAAGAATCTCTAAAAGAAAAAAATTATTTTTCGAGGATTGGAAACTTTATTAGAATCACTTTTTTTCCGTTCTTATTTAAGATAACTGGTTCTCTTTCATTATACTAGTATGATAGCCTTAGGAAAGCATATTATGGGGAAAGAATCTCAAAAAGAAAAATAATTTTTTTCGAAGTTTGGAAACTTCATTAGAATCACTTTTTTTCCGTTCTTATTCGAGATAACCGGTACTCTTTCATTTTGCTAGTTTGATATGCTAGTTTGATAGCTGTAGAAAATGCATATTATGCGGAAAGAATCTCGATATGAAAAATAATTTTTTTCGAAGTTTACAAACTTCGTTAGAATCACTTTTTTTCAGTTCTTATTTGAGATAACTGGTTCTCTTTCATTATACTAATTTGATAGCCTTAGAAAAGCATATTATGCGGAAAGAATCTCGAAAAAAGAAATTTTTTTTTTGATGTTTTGAAAATCCTTATGAATCAATTTTTTTTCCATTCTTATTTGAGATAACTGGTTCTCTTTCATTGTACTAGTTTGATAGCCTCAGAAAAGTATATTATGCGCAAAGAATCTCGAAAAGAAAAATAATTTTTTTCGAACTTTGGAAACTTTGTTAGAATCACTTTTTTTCCGTTCTTATTCGAGATAAATGGTTCTCTTTCAATTTGCTAGTTTGATAGCTGTAGAAAAGCATATTATGCGGAAAGAATCTCGAAAAGAAAAAAATTTTTTTAGAAATTTGGAAACTTCATTAGAATCACTTTTTTTCCGTTCTTATTTGAGATAACTGGTACTCTTTCATTATACTAGTTTGATAGCCTCAGAAAAGCATATTATGCGCAAAGAATCTCGAAAAGAATAAAAATTTTTTTCTAAGTTTGGAAACTTCATTAGAATCACTTTTTATTCCGTTCTTATTCGAGATAACTGGTTCTCTTTCATTTTCCTAGTTTGATAGCTGTAGAAAAGCATATTATGCGGAAAGAATCTCGAAAAGAAAAAAAAATGTTTTCTTAGATTGGAAACTTTATTAGAATCACTTTTTTTCCGTTCATATTCGACATAACTGGTTCTCTTTCATTTTGCTAGTTTGATAGCTGTAGATAAGAATATTATGCGGAAAGAATCTCGAAAAGAAAAAAAAATGTTTTTGAAGTTTGGAAACTTCGTTAGAATCACTTTTTTTTCGTTCTTATTCGAGATATTTTGCTAGTTTGATACCTGTAGAAAAGCATATTATGCGGAAAGAATCTCGAAAAGAAAAAAAAAGTGTTTTCTAAGTTTGCAAACTTCATTAGAAGCACTTTTTTCCGTTTATATTTGAGAAATCTGGTTCTCTTTCATTATACTAGTTTGATAGCATCAGAAAAGCATATTATGCGCGAAGAATCTCGAAAAGAAAAAAAAATTTTTTCTAAGTTTGGAAACTTCATTAGAATCACTTTTTTTCCGTTCCTATTCGAGATAAATGGTTCTCTTAGTTTATACTAGTTTGATAGCCTCAGAAAAGCATATTATACGGAAAGAATCTCGAAAAGAAAAAAATTTTTTTTGATGTTTTGAAACTTCATTAGAATCACTTTTTTCCGTTCTTATTCGAGATAACTGGTTCCCTTTCAATATACTAGTTTGTTAGCCTCAGAAAAGCATATTATGCGGAAAGAATCTCGAAAAGAAAAAAATTTTTTTTTGATGTTTTGAAACTCCTTATGAATCAATTTTTTTCCATTCTTATTTGAGATAACTAGTTCTCTTTATTTATACTAGTTTGATAGCGTCAGAAAAGCATATTATGCGCAAAGAATCTCGAAAAGAAAAATAATTTTTTTCGAATTTTGGAAACTTCGTTAAAATCACTTTTTTTCCGTTCTTATTAGAGATAAATTGTTCTCTTTCAATTTGCTAGTTTGATAGCTGTAGAAAAGCATATTATGCGGAAAGTATCTCGAAAAGAAAATAAAATGTTTTCAAAGTTTGGAAACTTCATTAGAATCACGTTTTTTCCGTTCTTATTAGAGATAACTGGTTCTATTTCATTTTACTAGTTTGATAGCCTTAGAAAAGCATATTATGCGGAAAGAATCTCGAAAAGGAAAAAAATTTTTTTCATGTTTGGAAAATCCTTATGATAGACTTTTTTTCCATTCTTATTTGAGATAACTGGTTCTCTTTCATTATACTAGTTTGATAGCTTTAGAAAAGCATTTTATGCGGAAAGAATCTCGAAAAGAAAAATTTTTTTTTTTATGTTTGGTAAATCCTTATGAATCAATTTTTTTCCATTCTTATTTGAGATAACTGGTTCTCTTTCATTATACTAGTTTGATAGCCTCAGAAAAGCATATGCGCAAAGAATCTCGAAAAGAAAAAAAAATTTTTTTCAAAATTTGGATACTTAATTAGAATCACTTTTTTTCCGTTCTTATTTGAGATAACTGGTTCTCTTTCATTATACTAGTATGATAGCCTTAGGAAAGCATATTATGCGGAAATAATCTCAAAAAGAAAAATAATTTTTTTCGAAATTTGGAAACTTCGTTAGAATCACTTTTTTCCCGTTCTTATTCGAGATAACTGGTACTCTTTCATTTTGCTAGTTTGATAGCTGTAGAAAATGCATATTATGCGGAAAGAATCTCGACAGGAAAAATAATTTTTGCGAAGTTTGGAAACTTCGTTAGAATCACTTTTTTTCCGTTCTTTTTCGAGATAACTGGTTCTCTTTCATTTTGCTAGTTTGATACGTGTAGAAAAGCATATTATGCGGAAAGAATCTAGAAAAGAAAAAAAAATGTTTTCAAAGTTTGGAAACTTCATTAGAATCACTTTTTTTCCGTTCTTATTTGACATAACTGGTTCTCTTTCATTATACTAGTTTGATAGCCTTAGAAAAGCATATTATGCGGAAAGAATCTCGAAAAAAGAACATTTTTTTTTGATGTTTTGAAAATCCTTATGAATCAATTTTTTTCCATTCTTATTTGAGATAACTAGTTCTCTTTGATTATACTAGTTTGATAGCCTCAGAAAAGTATATTATGCGCAAAGAATCTCGAAAAGAAAAATAATTTTTTTCGAAGTTTGGAAACTTCGTAAGAATCACTTTTTTTCCGTTCTTATTCGAGATAATTTGCTAGTTTGATACCTGTAGAAAAGCATATTATGCGGAAAGAATCTCGAAAAGAAAAAAAAAATGTTTTCAAAGTTTGGAAACTTCATTAGAATCACTTTTTTTCCGTTCTTATTTGAGATAACTGGTTCTCTTTCAATATACTAGTTTGATAGCTGTAGAAAAGCATATTATGCGGAAAGAATCTCGAAAAGAAAAAAAAAAAATGTTTTAAAAGTTTGGAAACTTCATTCGAATCACTTTTTTTTAGTTCTTATTTGAGATAACTGGTTCTCTTTCATTATACTAGTATGATAGCCTTAGGAAAGCATATTATGCGGAAAGAATCTCAAAAAGAAAAATAATTTTTTTCAAAGTTTGAAACTTCGTTAGAATCACTTTTTTTCCGTTCTTATTCGAGATAACTGGTACTCTTTCATTTTGCTAGTTTGATAGCTGTAGAAAATGCATATTATGCGGAAAGAATCTCGACATGAAAAATAATTTTTTTCGAAGTTTGGAAACTTCGTTAGAATCACTTTTTTTCCGTTCTTATTCGAGATAACTGGTTCTATTTCATTTTGCTAGTTTGATAGACTCAGAAAAGAATATTATGCGGAAAGAATCTCGAAATAAAAAAAAATTATTTTCAAAGTTTGGAAACTTCATTAGAATCACTTTTTTTCCGTTCTCATTTGAGATAACTGGTTCACTTTCATTATACTAGTTTGATAGCCTTGGAAAAGCATATTATGCGGAAAGAATCTCGAAAAGAAAAAAAATTTTTTTTTTAATGTTTGGCAAATCATTATGAATCAATTTTTTTCCATTCTTATTTCAGATAACTGGTTCTCTTTCATAATACTAGTTTGATAGGTTCAGAAAAGCATATTAATGCGCAAAGAATCTCAAAAAGGAAAAAATGTTTTTTCGAAGTTTGGAAACTTTAGAATCACTTCTTTTCCGTTCTTTTTCGAGATAACTGGTTCTCTTTCATTTTCCTAGTTTGATAGCTGTAGAAAAGCATATTATGCGGAAAGAACCTCGAAAAGAAAAAAAAATGTTTTCAAAGTTTGGAAACTTCATTAGAATCACTTTTTTTCCGTTCTTATTCGAGATAATTGGTTCTCTTTCATTATACTAATTTGATAGCCTTAGAAAAGCATATTATGCGGAAAGAATCTCGAAAAAAGAAAATTTTTTGTTGTTGTTTTGAAAATCCTTATGAATCAATTTTTTTCCATTCTTATTTGAGATAACTGGTTCTTTTCATTATACTAGTTTCATAGCCTCAGAAAAGCATATTATGCGCAAAGAATCTCGAAAAGAAAAATAATTTTTTTCGAACTTTGGAAACTTCGTTAGAATCACTTTTTTTCCGTTCTTATTCGAGATAAATGGTTCTCTTTCAATTTGCTAGTTTGATAGCTGTAGAAAAGCATATTATGCGGAAAGAATCTAGAAAAGAATAAACATTTTTTTCGAAGTTTGGAAACTTCATTAGAATCACTTTTTCTCCGTTCTTATTCGAGATAACTGGTTCTCTTTCATTTTCCTAGTTTGATAGCTGTAGAAAAGCATATTATGCGGAAAGAATCTCGAAAAGAAAAAAAAATGTTTTCTTAGATTGGAAACTTTATTAGAATCACTTTTTTTCCGTTCATATTCGACATAACTGGTTCTCTTTCATTTTGCTAGTTTGATAGCTGTAGATAAGAATATTATGCGGAAAGAATCTCGAAAAGAAAAAAAAATGTTTTCAAAGTTTGGAAACTTCGTTAGAATCACTTTTTTTCGGTTCTTATTCGAGATAACTGGTTCTCTTTCATTTTGCTAGTTTGATAGACTCAGAAAAGCATATTATGCGGAAAGAATCTCGAAATAAAAAAAAATTATTTTCAAAGTTTGGAAACTTCATTAGAATCACTTTTTTTCCGTTCTCATTTGAGTTATTTGAGATAACTGGTTCTCTTTCATTATACTAGTTTGATCGCCTCAGAAATGCATATTATGCGCAAAGAATCTCGAAAAGAAAAATAATTTTTTCGAAGTTTGGAAAATTCGTTAGAATCACTTTTTTTCCGTTCTTATTCGAGATAATCTGCTAGTTTGATACCTGTAGAAAAGCATATTATGCGGAAAGTCTCGAAAAGAAAAAAAAAATGTTTTCAAAGTTTGGAAACTTCATTAGAATCACTTTATTCCGTTCTTATTTGAGATAACTGGTTCTCTTTCGTTATACTAATTTTATAGCCCTAGAAAAGCATATTATGCGGAAAGAATCTCGAAAAAAGAAAATTTTTTTTTTGATGTTTTGAAAATCCTTATGAATCAATTATTTTCCATTCTTATTTGAGATAACTGGTTCTCTTTCATTATACTAGTTTGATAGCCTCAGAAAAGCATATTATGCGCAAAGAATCTCGAAAAGAAAAATAATTTATTTCGAACTTTGGAAACTTAGTTACAATCACTTTTTTTCCGTTCTTATTCGAGATAAACGTTGTCTTTCAATTTGCTAGTTTGATAGCAAGAATCTCGAAAAGAAAAAAAAAATTTTCGAAATTTGGAAACTTCATTAGAATCACTTTTTTTCCGTTCTTATTTGAGATAACTGGTTCTCTTTCATTATACTAGTTTGATAGCCTCAGAAAAGCATATTATGCGCAAAGAATCTCAAAAAGAATAAAATTTTTTTTCGAAGTTTGGAAACTTCATTAGAATCACTTTTTTTCCGTTCTTATTCGAAATAACTGGTTCTCTTCCATTTTCCCAGTTTGATAGCTGTAGAAAAGCATATTATGCGGAATGAACCTCGAAAAGAAAAAAAAATGTTTTTTTAGTTTGGAAACTTTATTAGAATCACTTTTTTCCGTTCATATTCGAGATAACTGGTTCTCTTTCATTATACTAGTTTGATAGCCTTAGAAAAGCATATTATACGGAAAGAATTTCGAAAAGAAAAATATTATTTTTCGAAGATTGGAAACTACGTTAGAATCACTTTTTTCCGTTCTTATTCGATATAAATGGTTCTCTTTCATTTTGCTAGTTTGATACGTGTAGAAAAGCATATTATGCGGAAAGAATCTCGAAAAGAAAAAAAAATGTATTCAAGGTTTGGAAACTTCATTAGAATCACCTTTTTCCGTTCTTATTTGAGATAACTGGTTCTCTTTCATTATACTAGTTTGATAGCCTTAGAAAAGCATATTATGCGGAAATAATCTCGAAAAAAGAAAATTTTTTTTGATGTTTTGAAAATCCTTATGAATCAATTTTTTTCCATTCTTATTTGAGATAACTAGTTCTCTTTCATTATACTAATTTGATAGCCTCAGAAAAGCATATTATGCGGAAAGAATCTCGAAAAGAAAAAAAATTTTTTTTGGTATTTGCAAAATCTTTTTTGAATCATTTTTTTTCCATTCTTATTTGAGATAATATTTTCTCTTTCATTATACTAGTTTGATAGCCACAGATAAGCAAAGAATCTCGAAAATTTTTTTCGAAGTTTGGAAACTTCGTTACATTCACTTTTTTTCAGTAATATTCGTGATAAATGGTTCTCTTTCAATTTGCTAGTTTGAAAGCTGTAGAAAAGCATAATATGCGTAAAGAATCTCGAAAAGAAAAAAAAATGTTTTCAAAGTGTGGACACTTCATTAGAATCACTTTTTTTACGTTCTTATTTGAGATAACTGGTTCTCTTTCAATATACTAGTTTGATAGCCTCAGAAAAGCATATTATGCGCAAAGAATCTCGAAAAGAAAAAAAAAATTTTTCGAAGTTTGGAAACTTCATTAGAATCACTTTTTTTCCGTTCTTATTTGAGATAACTGGTTCTCTTTCATTATACTAGTTTGATAGCCTCAGAAAAGCATATTATGCGCAAAGAATCTCGAAAAGAAAAAAATTTTTTTTCGAAGTTTAGAAACTTCATTAGAATCACATTTTTTCCGTTCTTATTTGAGATAACTTCTTGTCATTCATTATACTAGTTTGATAGCCTCAGAAAAGCATATTATGCGGAAGGAATCTCGAAAAGAAAAATAATTTTTTTCGAAGTTTGGAAACTTCTTTATAATCACTTTTTTTCCGTTCTTATTCGAGATAACAGGTTGTCTTTCTTTTTGCTAGTTTGATAGCCTCAGAAAAGCATATTATGCACGATGAATCTCGAAAAGAAAAAAAATTTTTTTTCGAAGTTTGGAAACTTCATTAGAATCACTTTTTTTTCCGTTCTTATTCGAGATAACTGGTTCTCTTTCAACATACTAGTTTGATAGCCTCAGAAAAGCATATTATGCGCAAGGAATCTCGAAAAGAAAAAAAATCATTTTCGAAGTTTGGAAACTTCATTAGAATCACTTTTTTTCCGTTCTTATTCTAGATAACTGGTTCTCTTTCATTTTCCTAGTTTGATAGCTGTAGAAAAGCATATTATGCGGAAAGAATCTCGAAAAGAAAAAAAATGTTTTCAAAGCTTGGAAACTACATTGAAATGACTTTTTTTCCGTTCTTATTTGAGATAACTGGTTCTCTTTCATTATACTAGTTTGATAGCCTTAGAAAAGCATATAATGCGGAAAGAATCTCGAAAAGAAAAAAAATTGTATTCAAGGTACTGGAAACTTCATTAGAATCACTTTTTTTCCATTCTTATTTGAGATAACTAGTTCTCTTTCATTATACTATTTTGATAGCCTCAGAAAAGCATATTATGCGGAAAGAATCTCGAAAAGAAAAAATTTTTTTTTGATGTTTGGAAAATCATTATGAATCAATTTTTTTCAATTCTTATTTGAGATAACTCGTTCTCTTTCATTATACTAGTTTGATAGCCTGAGAAATGCATATGCGCAAAGAATCTCAAAAAGAAAAAAAAATTTTTTCAAAGATTCGATACTTAATTAGAATCACTTTTTTTCCGTTCTTATTTGAGATAACTGGTTCTCTTTCATTATACTAGTTTGATAGCCTCAGAAAATATATTATGCGCAAAGAATCTCGAAAAGAAAAAAATTATTTTTCGAAGTTTGGAAACTTCATTAGAATCACTTTTTTTCCGTTCTTATTTAAGATAACTGGTTCTCTTTCATTATACTAGTATGATAGCCTTAGGAAAGCATATTATGCGGAATGAATCTCAAAAAGAAAAATAATTTTTTTCGAAATTTGGAAACATCGTTAGAATCACTTTTTTCCCGTTTTTATTCGAGATAACTGGTACTCTTTCATTTTGCTAGTTTGATAGCTGTAGAAAATGCATATTATGCGGAAAGAATCTCGACAGGAAAAATAATTTTTGCGAAGTTTGGAAACTTCGTTAGAATCACTTTTTTTCCGTTCTTTTTCGAGATAACTGGTTCTCTTTCATTATATAAGTTTGATAGCTTTAGAAAAGCATATTGTGCCGAACGAATGTCGAAAAGAAAAAGAAAATTTTTTCAAAGTTTGGAAACTTCGTTAGAATCACTTTTGTTCCGTTCTTATTCGAGATAACTGGTACTCTTTCATTTTGCTATTTTGATATGCTAGTTTGATAGCTGTAGAAAATGCATATTATGCTGAAAGACTCTCGACATGAAAAATAATTTTTTTCGAAGTTTGGAAATTTCGTTATAATCACTTTTTTTCGGTTCTTATTCGAGATAACTGGTTTTCTTTCATTTTGCTAGTTTGATAGACTCAGAAAAACATATTATGCGGAAAGAATCTCGAAATAAAAAAAAATTATTTTCAAAGTTTGGAAACTTCATTATAATCACTTTTTTTCCGTTCTCATTTGAGTTATTTGAGATAACTGGTTGTCTTTCATTATACTAGTTTGATAGCCTCAGAAATGCATATTATGCGCAAAGAATCTCGAAAAGAAAAATAATTTTTTTCGAAGTTTGGAAACTTCGTTAGAATCACTTTTTTTCCGTTCTTATTCGAGATATTTTGCTAGTTTGATACCTGTAGAAAAGCATATTATGCGGAAAGAATCTCGAAAAGAAAAAAAAAGTGTTTTCTAAGTTTGGAAACTTCATTAGAAGCACTTTTTTCCGTTTATATTTGAGAAAACTGGTTCTCTTTCATTATACTAGTTTGATAGCATCAGAAAAGCATATTATACGGAAAGAATCTCGAAAAGAAAAAAATTTTTTTTGATGTTTTGAAACTTCATTAGAATCACTTTTTTTCCGTTCTTATTCGAGATAACTGGTTCCCTTTCAATATACTAGTTTGTTAGCCTCAGAAAAGCATATTATGCGGAAAGAATCTCGAAAAGAAAAAAAAATTTTTTTGATGTTTTGAAACTCCTTATGAATCAATTTTTTTCCATTCTTATTTGAGATAACTAGTTCTCTTTCATTATACTAGTTTGATAGCGTCCGAAAAGCATATTATGCGCAAAGAATCTCGAAAAGAAAAATAATTTTTTTTCGAATTTTGGAAACTTCGTTAAAATCACTTTTTTTCCGTTCTTATTAGAGATAAATTGTTCTCTTTCAATTTGCTAGTTTGATAGCTGTAGAAAAGCATATTATGCGGAAAGTATCTCGAAAAGAAAATAAAATGTTTTCAAAGTTTGGAAACTTCATTAGAATCACGTTTTTTCCGTTCTTATTTGAGATAACTGGTTCTATTTCATTATACTAGTTTGATAGCCTTAGAAAAGCATATTATGCGGAAAGAATTTCGAAAAGGAAAAAAATTTTTTTTCATGTTTGGAAAATCCTTATGAAAGACTTTTTTTCCATTCTTATTTGAGATAACTGGTTCTCTTTCATTATACTAGTTTCATAGCTTTAGAAAAGCATTTTATGCGGAAAGAATCTCGAAAAGAAAAAATTTTTTTTTTATGTTTGGAAAATCCTTATGAATCAATTTTTTTCCATTCTTATTTGAGATAACTGGTTCTCTTTCATTATACTAGTTTGATAGCCTCAGAAAAGCATATGCGCAAAGAATCTCGAAAAGAAAAAAAAAATTTTTTCAAAATTTGGATACTTAATTAGAAACACTTTTATTCCGTTCTTATTTGAGATAACTGGTTCTCTTTCATTATACTAGTATGATAGCCGTAGGAAAGCATATTATGCGGAAAGAATCTCAAAAAGAAAAATAATTTTTTTCGAAATTTGGAAACTTCGTTAGAATCACTTTTTTCCCGTTCTTATTCGAGATAACTGGTACTCTTTCATTTTGCTAGTTTGATAGCTGTAGAAAATGCATATTATGCGGAAAAAATCTCGACAGGAAAAATAATTTTTGCGAAGTTTGGAAACTTCGTTAGAATCACTTTTTTTCCGTTCTTTTTCGAGATAACTGGTTCTCTTTCATTTTGCTAGTTTGATACGTGTAGAAAAGCATATTATGCGGAAAGAATCTAGAAAAGAAAAAAAAATGTTTTCAAAGTTTGGAAACTTTATTAGAATCACTTTTTTTCCGTTCTTATTTGACATAACTGGTTCTCTTTCATTATACTAGTTTGATAGCCTTAGAAAAGCATATTATGCGGAAAGAATCTCGAAAAAAGAACATTTTTTTTTGATGTTTTGAAAATCCTTATGAATCAATTTTTTTCCATTCTTATTTGAGATAACTAGTTCTCTTTGATTATACTAGTTTGATAGCCTCAGAAAAGTATATTATGCGCAAAGAATCTCGAAAAGAAAAATAATTTTTTTCGAAGTTTGGAAACTTCGATAGAATCACTTTTTTTCCGTTCTTATTCGAGATAATTTGCTAGTTTGATACCTGTAGAAAAGCATATTATGCGGAAAGAATCTCGAAAAGAAAAAAAAAATGTTTTCAAAGTTTGGAAACTTCATTAGAATCACTTTTTTTCCGTTCTTATTTGAGATAACTGGTTCTCTTTCAATATACTAGTTTGATAGCTGTAGAAAAGAATATTATGCGGAAAGAATCTCGAAAAGAAAAAAAAAATGTTTTCAAAGTTTGGAAACTTCATTCGAATCACTTTTTTTTAGTTCTTATTTGAGATAACTGGTTCTCTTTCATTATACTAGTATGATAGCCTTAGGAAAGCATATTATGCGGAAAGAATCTCAAAAAGAAAAATAATTTTTTTCGAAGTTTGAAACTTCGTTAGAATCACTTTTTTTCCGTTCTTATTTGAGATAACTGGTACTCTTTCATTTTGCTAGTTTGATATGCTAGTTTGATAGCTGTAGAAAATGCATATTATGCGGAAAGAATCTCGATATGAAAAGTAATTTTTTTCAAAGTTTACAAACTTCGTTAGAATCACTTTTTATCCGTTCTTATTTGAGATAACTGGTTCTCTTTCATTATACTAATTTGATAGCCTTAGAAAAGCATATTATGCGGAAAGAATCTCGAAAAAAGAAAATTTTTTTTTGATGTTTTGAAAATCCTTATGAATCAATTTTTTTCCATTCTTATTTGAGATAACTGGTTCTCTTTCATAATACTAGTTTGATAGCCTCAGAAAAGTATATTATGAGCAAAGAATCTCGAAAAGAAAAATAATTTTTTTCGAACTTTGGAAACTTTGTTAGAATCACTTTTTTTCCGTTCTTATTCGAGATAAATGGTTCTCTTTCAATTTGCTAGTTTGATAGCTGTAGAAAAGCATATTATGCGGAAACAATCTCGAAAAGAAAAAAATTTTTTTCGAAATTTGGAAACTTCATTAGAATCACTTTTTTCCGTTCTTATTTGAGATAACTGGTTCTCTTTCATTATACTAGATGATAGCCTCAGAAAAGCATATTATGCGCAAAGAATCTCGAAAAGAATAAAAATTTTTTTCGAAGTTTGGAAACTTCATTAGAATCACTTTTTTCCGTTCTTATTCGAGATAACTGGTTCTCTTTCATTATACTAGTTTGATAGCTTTAGAAAAGCATATTATGCCGAAAGAATCGCGAAAAGAAAAAAATTTTTTTTGATGTTTGGAAAATCCTTATGAATCAATTTTTTCCCATTCTTATTTGAGATAACTGGTTCTCTTTCATTATACTAGTTTGATAGCTTCAGAAAAGCATATGCGCAAAGAATCTCGAAAAGAATAAAAAAATTTTCTAAGTTTGGATACTTAATAAGAATCACATTTTTCCGTTCTTATTTGAGATAACTGGTTTTCTTTCATTATACTAGTATGATAGCCTTATTATATAGCATATTATGCGGAAAGAATCTCAAAAAGAAAAATAATTTTTTTCGAAGTTTGGAAACTTCGTTAGAATCACTTTTTTTCCGTTCTTATTCGAGATGACTGGTACTCTTTCATTTTGCTGGTTTGATAGCTGTAGAAAAGCATATTATGCGGAAAGAATCTAGAAAAGAAAAAAAAAAGTTTTCAAAGTTTGGAAACTTCATTAGAATCACTTTTTTTCCGTTCTTATTTGACATAACTGGTTCTCTTTCATTATACTAGTTTGATAGCCTTAGAAAAGCATATTATGCGGAAAGAATCTCGAAAAAAGAACATTTTTTTTTGATGTTTTGAAAATCCTTATGAATCAATTTTTTTCCATTCTTATTTGAGATAACTAGTTCTCTTTGATTATACTAGTTTGATAGCCTCAGAAAAGTATATTATGCGCAAAGAATCTCGAAAAGAAAAATAATTTTTTTCGAAGTTTGGAAACTTCGATAGAATCACTTTTTTCCGTTCTTATTCGAGATAATTTGCTAGTTTGATACCTGTAGAAAAGCATATTATGCGGAAAGAATCTCGAAAAGAAAATAAATGTTTTCAAAGTTTGGAAACTTCATTAGAATCACTTTTTTTCCGTTCTTATTTGAGATAACTGGTTCTCTTTCATTTTGCTAGTTTGATACGTGTAGAAAAGCATATTATGCGGAAAGAATCTAGAAAAGAAAAAAAAAATGATTTCAAAGTTTGGAAACTTCATTAGAATCACTTTTTTTCCGTTCTTATTTGACATAACTGGTTCTCTTTCATTATACTAGTTTGATAGCCTTAGAAAAGCATATTATGCGGAAAGAATCTCAAAAAGAAAAATAATTTTTTTCGAAGTTTGAAACTTCGTTAGAATCACTTTTTTTCCGTTCTTATTTGAGATAACTGGTACTCTTTCATTTTGCTAGTTTGATATGCTAGTTTGATAGCTGTAGAAAATGCATATTATGCGGAAAGAATCTCGATATGAAAAATAATTTATCAAAGTTTACAAACTTCGTTAGAATCACTTTTTTTCCGTTCTTATTTGAGATAACTGGTTCTCTTTCATTATACTAATTTGATAGCCTTAGAAAAGCATATTATGCGGAAAGAATCTCGAAAAAAGAAAATTTTTTTTTGATGTTTTGAAAATCCTTATGAATCAATTTTTTTCCATTCTTATTTGAGATAACTGGTTCTCTTTCATTATACTAGTTTGATAGACTCAGAAATGCATATTATGCGCAAAGAATCTCGAAAAGAAAAATAATTTTTTTCGAAGTTTGGAAACTTCGTTAGAATCACTATTTTTCCGTTCTTATTCGAGATATTTTGCTAGTTTGATACCTGTAGAAAAGCATATTATGCGGAAAGAATCCCGAAAAGAAAAAAAAAATGTTTTCTAAGTTTGGAAACTTCATTAGAAGCACTTTTTTCCGTTTATATTTGAGAAAACTGGTTCTCTTTCATTATACTAGTTTGATAGCATCAGAAAAGCATATTATGCGCGAAGAATCTCGAAAAGAAAAAAAATTTTTTTCTAAGTTTGGAAACTTCATTAGAATCACTTTTATTCCGTTCCTATTCGAGATAACTGGTTCTCTTAGTTTATACTAGTTTGATAGCCTCAGAAAAGCATATTATACGGAAAGAATCTCGAAAAGAAAATAATTTTTTTTGATGTTTTGAAACTTCATTAGAATCACTTTTTTTCCGTTCTTATTCGAGATAACTGGTTCCCTTTCAATATACTAGTTTGTTAGCCTCAGAAAAGCATATTATGCGGAAAGAATCTCGAAAAGAAAAAAATTTTTTTTTGATGCTTTGAAACTCCTTATGAATCAATTTTTTTCCATTCTTATTTGAGATAACTAGTTCTCTTTCATTATACTAGTTTGATAGCGTCAGAAAAGCATATTATGCGCAAAGAATCTCGAAAAGAAAAATATTTTTTTTCGAATTTTGGAAACTTCGTTAAAATCACTTTTTTTCCGTTCTTATTAGAGATAAATTGTTCTCTTTCAATTTGCTAGTTTGATAGCTGTAGAAAAGCATATTATGCGGAAAGAATCTCGATATGAAAAATAATTTTTTTCAAAGTTTACAAACTTCGTTTGAATCACTTTTTTTCCGTTCTTATTTGAGATAACTGGTTCTCTTTCATTATACTAATTTAATAGCCTTAGAAAAGCATATTATGCGGAAAGAATCTCGAAAAAAGAAAATTTTTTTTTGATGTTTTGAAAATCCTTATGAACCAATTTTTTTCCATTCTTATTTGAGATAACTGGTTCTCTTTCATAATACTAGTTTGATAGCCTCAGAAAAGTATATTATGAGCAAAGAATCTCGAAAAGAAAAATAATTTTTTTCGAACTTTGGAAACTTTATTAGAATCACTTTTTTTCCGTTCTTATTCGAGATAAATGGTTCTCTTTCAATTTGCTAGTTTGATAGCTGTAGAAAAGCATATTATGCGGAAACAATCTCGAAAAGAAAAACATTTTTTTCGAAATTTGGAAACTTCATTAGAATCACTTTTTTTCCGTTCTTATTTGAGATAACTGGTTCTCTTTCATTATACTAGATGATAGCCTCAGAAAAGCATATTATGCGCAAAGAATCTCGAAAAGAATAAAAATTTTTTTCGAAGTTTGGAAACTTCATTAGAATCACTTTTTTTCCGTTCTTATTCGAGATAACTGGTTCTCTTTCATTATACTAGTTTGATAGCTTTAGAAAAGCATATTATGCGGAAAGAATCTGGAAAAGAAAAAAATTTTTTTTGATGTTTGGAAAATCCTTATGAATCAATTTTTTCCCATTCTTATTTGAGATAACTGGTTATCTTTCATTATACTAGTTTGATAGCTTCAGAAAAGCATATGCGCAAAGAATCTGGAAAAGAATAAAAAATTTTTCAAAGTTTGGATACTTAATTAGAATCACATTTTTCCGTTCTTATTTGAGATAACTGGTTCTCTTTCATTCTACTAGTATGATAGCCTTATTATATAGCATATTATGCGGAAAGAATCTCAAAAAGAAAAATAATTTTTTTCGAAGTTTGGAAACTTCGTTAGAATCACTTTTTTTCCGTTCTTATTCGAGATGACTGGTACTCTTTCATTTTGCTGGTTTGATAGCTGTAGAAAATGCATATTATGCGGAAAGAATCTCGACATGAAAAATAATTTTTTTCGAAGTTTGGAAACTTCGTTAGAATCACTTTTTTTCGGTTCTTATTCGAGATAACTGGTTCTCTTTCATTTTGCTAGTTTGATAGATTCAGAAAAGCATATTATGCGGAAAGAATCTCGAAATAAAAAAAAATTATTTTCAAAGTTTGGAAACTTCATTAGAATCACTTTTTTTCCGTTCTCATTTGAGCTATTTGAGATAACTGGTTCTCTTTCATATAACTAGTTTGATAGCCTCAGAAATGCACATTATGAGCAAAGAATCTCGAAAAGAAAAATAATTTTTTTCGAAGTTTGGAAACTTCGTTAGAATCGCCTTTTTTCCGTTCTTATTCGAGATAATTTGCTAGTTTGATACCTGTAGAAAAGCATATTATGCGGAAAGAATCTCGAAAAAAAAAAAAAAGGTTTCAAAGTTTGGAAACTTCATTAGAATCACTTTTTTTCCGTTCTTATTTGAGGTAACTGGTTGTCTTTCATTATACTAATTTGATAGCCTTAGAAAAGCATATTATGCGGAAAGAATCTCGAAAAAAGAAAATTTTTTTTGATGTTTTGAAAATCCTTATGAATCAATTATTTTCCATTCTTATTTGAGATAACTGGTTGTCTTTCATTATACTAGTTTGATAGCCTCAGAAAAGCATATTATGCGCAAAGAATTTCGAAAAGAAAAATAATTTTTTTCGAACTTTGGAAACTTTGTTACAATCACTTTTTTTCCGTTCTTATGCGAGGTAAACGTTCTCTTTCAATTTGCTAGTTTGATAGCAAGAATCTCGAAAAGAAAAATTTTTTTTTCGAAATTTGGAAACTTCATTAGAATCACTATTTTTCCGTTCTTATTTGAGATAACTGGTTATCTTTCATTATACTAGTTTGATAGCCTCAGAAAAGCATATTATGCGCAAAGAATCTCAAAAAGAATAAAAATTTTTTTCGAAGTTTGGAAACTTCATTTGAATCACTTTTTTTCCGTTCTTTATCTAGATAACTGGTTCTCTTTCATTTTCCTAGTTTGATAGCTGTTGAAAAGCATATTATGCGGAAAGAATCTCGAAAAGAAAAAAAAATGTTTTCTTAGTTTGGAAACTTTATTAGAATCACTTTATTTCCGTTCATATTCGAGATAACTGGTTCTCTTTCATTATACTAGTTTGATAGGCTTAGAAAAGCATATTATGCGGAAAGAAATTCGAAAAGAAAAATAATATTTTTCGAAGTTTGGAAACTACGTTAGAATCACTTTTTTTCCGTTCTTATTCGATATAAATGGTTCTCTTTCATTTTGCAATTTTGATACGTGTAGAAAAGCATATAATGCGGAAAGAATCTCGAAAAGAAAAAAAAATGTATTCAAGGTTTGGAAACATCATTAGGTTCACCTTTGTCCGTTCTTACTTGAGATAACTGGTTCTCTTTCATTATACTTGTTTGATAGCCTTAGAAAAGCATATTATGCGGAAAGAATCTCGAAAAAAGAAAATCTTTTTTTGATGTTTTGAAAATCCTTATGAATCAATTTTTTTCCATTCTTATTTGAGATAACTAGTTCTCTTTCATTATACTATTTTGATAGCCTCAGAAAAAAATATTATGCGGAAAGAATCTCGAAAAGAAAAAAATTTTTTTTTGATATTTGCAAAATCTTTTTTGAATGAATTTTTTTCCATTCTTATTTGAGATAATTGGTTCTCTTTCATTATACTAGTTTGATAGCCTCAGATAAGCAAAGAATCTCGAAAATTTTTTTCGAAGTTTGGAAACTTCGTTACATTCACTTTTTTCAGTTATATTCGTGATAAATGGTTCTCTTTCAATTTGCTAGTTTGATAGCTGTAGAAAAGCATATTATGCGGAAAGAATCTCGAAAAGAAAAAAAAATGTTTTCAAAGTTTGGACTCTTCATTAGAATCACTTTTTTCCGTTCTTATTTGAGATAACTGGTTCTCTTTCAATATACTAGTTTGATAGCTGTAGAAAAGCATATTATGAGGAAAGAATCTCGAAAAGAAAAAAAAAAATGTTTTCAAAGTTTGGAAACTTCATTCGAATCACTTTTTTTTAGTTCTTATTTGAGATAACTGGTTCTCTTTCATTATACTAGTATGATAGCCTTAGGAAAGCATATTATGCGGAAAGAATCTCAAAAAGAAAAATAATTTTTTTCGAAGTTTGAAACTTAGTTAGAATCACTTTTTTTCCGTTCTTATTTGAGATAACTGGTACTCTTTCATTTTGCTAGTTTGATATGCTAGTTTGATAGCTGTAGAAAATGCATTATATGCGGAAAGAATCTCGATATGAAAAATAATTTTTTTCAAAGTTTACAAACTTAGTTAGAATCACTTTTTTTCCGTTCTCATTTGAGTTATTTGAGATAACTGGTTGTCTTTCATTATACTAGTTTGATAGCCTCAGAAATGCATATTATGCGCAAAGAATCTCGAAAAGAAAAATAATTTTTTTCGAAGTTTGGAAACTTCGTTAGAATCACTTTTTTTCCGTTCTTATTTGAGATATTTTGCTAGTTTGATACCTGTAGAAAAGCATATTATGCGGAAAGAATCTCGAAAAGAAAAAAAAATGTTTTCTAAGTTTGGAAACTTCATTAGAAGCACTTTTTTCCGTTTATATTTGAGAAAACTGGTTCTCTTTCATTATACTAGTTTGATAGCATCAGAAAAGCATATTATGCGCGAAGAATCTCGAAAAGAAAAAAAATTTTTTTCTAAGTTTGGAAACTTCATTAGAATCACTTTTTTTCCGTTCCTATTCGAAATAACTGGTTCTCTTAGTTTATACTAGTTTGATAGCCTCAGAAAAGCATATTATACGGAAAGAATCTCGAAAAGAAAAAAATTTTTTTTGATGTTTTGAAACTTCATTAGAATCACTTTTTTTCCGTTCTTATTCGAGATAACTGGTTCCCTTTCAATATACTAGTTTGTTAGCCTCAGAAAAGCATATTATGCGGAAAGAATCTCGAAAAGAAAAAAAATTTTTTTTGATATTTTGAAACTCCTTATGAATCATTTTTTTCCATTCTTATTTGAGATAACTAGTTCTCTTTCATTATACTAGTTTGATAGCGTCAGAAAAGCATATTATGCGCAAAGAATCTCGAAAAGAAAAATAATTTTTTTCGAATTTTGGAAACTTCGTTAAAATCACTTTTTTTCCGTTCTTATTAGAGATAAATTGTTCTCTTTCAATTTGCTAGTTTGATAGCTGTAGAAAAGCATATTATGCGGAAAGTATCTCGAAAAGAAAATAAAATGTTTTCAAAGTTTGGAAACTTCATTAGAATCACGTTTTTTCCGTTCTTATTTGAGATAACTGGTTCTATTTCATTATACTAGTTTGATAGCCTTAGAAAAGCATATTATGCGCAAAGAATCTCGAAAAGGAAAAAAATTTTTTTTCATGTTTGGAAAATCCTTATGAAAGACTTTTTTTCCATTCTTATTTGAGATAACTGGTTCTCTTTCATTATACTAGTTTGATAGCTTTAGAAAAGCATTTTATGCGGAAAGAATCTCGAAAAGAAAAAATTTTTTTTTTATGTTTGGAAAATCCTTATGAATCAATTTTTTTCCATTCTTATTTGAGATAACTGGTTCTCTTTCACTATACTAGTTTGATAGCCTCAGAAAAGCATATGCGCAAAGAATCTCGAAAAGAAAAAAAAAATTTTTTCAAAATTTGGATACTTAATTAGAATCACTTTTATTCCGTTCTTATTTGAGATAACTGGTTCTCTTTCATTATACTAGTATGATAGCCTTAGGAAAGCATATTATGCGGAAAGAATCTCAAAAAGAAAAATAATTTTTTTCGAAATTTGGAAACTTCATTAGAATCACTTTTTTTCCGTTCTTAATTGACATAACTGGTTCTCTTTCATTATACTAATTTGATAGCCTTAGAAAAGCAAATTATGCGGAAAGAATCTCGAAAAAAGAACATTTTTTTTTGATGTTTTGAAAATCCTTATGAATCAATTTTTTTCCATTATTATTTGAGATAACTAGTTCTCTTTGATTATACTAGTTTGATAGCCTCAGAAAAGTATATTATGCGCAAAGAATCTCGAAAAGAAAAATAATTTTTTTCGAAGTTTGGAAACTTCGATAGAATCACTTTTTTTCCGTTCTTATTCGAGATAATTTGCTAGTTTGATACCTGTAGAAAAGCATATTATGCGGAAAGAATCGCGAAAAGAAAAAAAAAATGTTTTCAAAGTTTGGAAACTTCATTAGAATCACTTTTTTCCGTTCTTATTTGAGATAACTGGTTCTCTTTCAATATACTAGTTTGATAGCTGTAGAAAAGCATATTATGCGGAAAGAATCTCGAAAAGAAAAAAAAAAATGTTTTCAAAGTTTGGAAACTTCATTCGAATCACTTTTTTTTAGTTCTTATTTGAGATAACTGGTTCTCTTTCATTATACTAGTAGGATAGCCTTAGGAAAGCATATTATGCGGAAAGAATCTCAAAAAGAAAAATAATTTTTTTCGAAGTTTGAAACTTCGTTAGAATCACTTTTTTTCCGTTCTTATTTGAGATAACTGCTACTCTTTCATTTTGCTTGTTTGATATGCTAGTTTGATAGCTGTAGAAAATGCATATTATGCGGAAAGAATCTCGATATGAAAAATAATTTTTTTCAAAGTTTACAAACTTCGTTTGAATCACTTTTTTTCCGTTCTTATTTGAGATAACTAGTTCTCTTTCATTATACTAATTTGATAGCCTTAGAAAAGCATATTATGCAGAAAGAATCTCGAAAAAAGAAAATTTTTTTTTGATGTTTTGAAAATCCTTATGAATCAATTTTTTTCCATTCTTATTTGAGATAACTGGTTCTCTTTCATAATACTAGTTTGATAGCCTCAGAAAAGTATATTATGAGCAAAGAATCTCGAAAAGAAAAATAATTTTTTTGGAACTTTGGAAACTTTGTTAGAATCACTTTTTTTCCGTTCTTATTCGAGATAAATGGTTCTCTTTCAATTTGCTAGTTTGATAGCTGTAGAAAAGCATATTATGCGGAAACAATCTCGAAAAGAAAAAAATTTTTTTCGAAATTTGGAAACTTCATTAGAATCACTTTTTTTCCGTTCTTATTTGAGATAACTGGTTCTCTTTCATTATACTAGATGATAGCCTCAGAAAAGCATATTATGCGCAAAGAATCTCGAAAAGAATAAAAACTTTTTTCGAAGTTTGGAAATTTCATTAGAATCACTTTTTTTCCGTTCTTATTCGAGATAACTGGATCTCTTTCATTATACTAGTTTGATAGCTTTAGAAAAGCATATTATGCGGAAAGAATCTCGAAAAGAAAAAAAATTTTTTTGATGTTTGGAAAATCCTGATGAATCAATTTTTTCCCATTCTTATTTGAGATAACTGGTTCTCTTTCATTATACTAGTTTGATAGCCTCAGAAAAGCATATTATGCGCAAAGAATCTCGAAAAGAATAAAAAATTTTTCAAAGTTTGGATACTTAATTAGAATCACATTTTTCCGTTCTTATTTGAGATAACTGGTTCTCTTTCATTATACTAGTATGATAGCCTTATTATATAGCATATTATGCGCAAAGAATCTCAAAAAGAAAAATAATTTTTTTCGAAGTTTGGAAACTTCGTTAGAATCACTTTTTTTCCGTTCTTATTCGAGATGACTGGTACTCTTTCATTTTGCTGGTTTGATAGCTGTAGAAAATGCATATTATGCGGAAAGAATCTCGACATGAAAAATAATTTTTTTCGAAGTTTGGAAACTTCGTAGGAATCACTTTTGTTCCGTTCTTATACGAGATAACTGGTACTCTTTCACTTTGCTAGTTTGATATGCTAGTTTGATAGCTGTAGAAAATGCATATTATGCGTAAAGAATCTCGACATGAAAAATAATTTTTTTCGAAGTTTGGAAACTTCGTTAGAATCACTTTTTTTCCGTTCTCATTTGAGCTATTTGAGATAACTGGTTCTCTTTCATATAACTAGTTTGATAGCCTCAGAAATGCATATTATGCGCAAAGAATCTCGAAAATTTTTTTCGAAGTTTGGAAACTTCGTTACATTCACTTTTTTTCCGTTCTTATTTGAGATAACTGGTTCTCTTTCAATATACTAGTTTAATAGCTGTAGAAAAGCATATTATGTGGAAAGAATCTCGAAAAGAAAAAAAAAATGTTTTCAAAGTTTGGAAACTTCATTCGAATCACTTTTTTTTAGTTCTTATTTGAGATAACTGGTTCTCTTTCATTATACTAGTATGATAGCCTTTGGAAAGCATATTATGCGGAAAGAATCTCAAAAAGAAAAATAATTTTTTTCGAAGTTTGAAACTTCGTTAGAATCACTTTTTTTCCGTTCTTATTTGAGATAACTGGTACTCTTTCATTTTGCTAGTTTGATATGCTAGTTTGATAGCTGTAGAAAATGCATATTATGCGGAAAGAATCTCGATATGAAAAATAATTTTTTTCAAAGTTTACAAACTTCGTTAGAATCACTTTTTTTCCGTTCTTATTTGAGATAACTGGTTCTCTTTCATTATACTAATTTGATAGCCTTAGAAAAGCATATTATGTGGAAAGAATCTCGAAAAAAGAAAATTTTTTTTTGATGTTTTGAAAATCCTTATGAATCCATTTTTTTCCATTCTTATTTGAGATAACTGGTTCTCTTTCATTATACTAGTTTGATAGCCTCAGAAAAGTATATTATGAGCAAAGAATCTCGAAAAGAAAAATAATTTTTTTCGAAATTTGGAAACTTCATTAGAATCACTTTTTTTCCGTTCTTATTTGAGATAACTGGTTCTCTTTCATTATACTAGTTTGATAGCCTCAGAAAAGCATATTATGCGCAAAGAATCTCGAAAAGAATAAAATTTTTTTTCGAAGTTTGGAAACTTCATTAGAATCACTTTTTTTCCGTTCTTATTCGAGATAACTGGTTCTCTTTCATTATACTAGTTTGATAGCTTTAGAAAAGCATATTATGCGGAAAGAATCTCGAAAAGAAAAAATTTTTTTTTCATGTTTGGAAAATCCTTATGAATCAATTTTTTCCCATTCTTATTTGAGATAACTGGTTCTCTTCCATTATACTAGTTTGATAGCTTCAGAAAAGCATATGCGCAAAGAATCTCGAAAAGAATAAAAAATTTTTCAAAGTTTGGATACTTAATTAGAATCACATTTTTCCGTTCTTATTTGAGATAACTGGTTCTCTTTCATTATACTAGTATGATAGCCTTATTATATAGCATATTATGCGGAAAGAATCTCAAAAAGTAAAATAATTTTTTTCGAAGTTTGGAAACTTCGTTAGAATCACATTTTTTCCGTTCTTATTCGAGATGACTGGTACTCTTTCATTTTGCTGGTTTGATAGCTGTAGAAAATGCATATTATGCAGAAAGAATCTCGACATGAAAAATAATTTTTTTCGAAGTTTGGAAACTTCGTAGGAATCACTTTTGTTCCGTTCTTATTCGAGATAACTGGTACTGTTTCACTTTGCTAGTTTGATATGCTAGTTTGATAGCTGTAGAAAATGCATATTATGCGGAAAGAATCTCGACATGAAAAATAATTTTTTTCGAAGTTTGGAAACTTCGTTAGAATCACTTTTTTTCGGTTCTTATTCGAGATAACTGGTTCTCTTTCATTTTGCTAGTTTGATAGATTCAGAAAAGCATATTATGCGGAAAGAATCTCGAAATAAAAAAAAATTATTTTCAAAGTTTGAAAACTTCATTAGAATCACTTTTTTTCCGTTCTCATTTGATCTTTTTGAGATAACTGGTTCTCTTTCATATAACTAGTTTGATAGCCTCAGAAATGCATATTATGCGCAAAGAATCTCGAAAAGAAAAATAATTTTTTTCGAAGTTTGGAAACTTCGTTAGAATCGCCTTTTTTCCGTTCTTATTCGAGATAATTTGCTAGTTTGATACCTGTAGAAAAGCATATTATGCGGAAAGAATCTCGAAAAAAAAAAAAAAAGGTTTCAAAGTTTGGAAACTTCATTAGAATCACTTTTTTTCCGTTCTTATTTGAGGTAACTGGTTCTCTTTCATTATACTAATTTGATAGCCTTAGAAAAGCATATTATGCGGAAAGAATCTCGAAAAAAGAAAATTTTTTTTGATGTTTTGAAAATCCTTATGAATCAATTATTTTCCATTCTTATTTGAGATAACTGGTTCTCTTTCATTATACTAGTTTGATAGCCTCATAAAAGCATATTATGCGCAAAGAATTTCGAAAAGAAAAATCATTTTTTTCGAACTTTGGAAACTTTGTTACAATGACTTTTTTTCCGTTCTTATTCGAGGTAAACGTTCTCTTTCAATTTGCTAGTTTGATAGCAAGAATCTCGAAAAGAAAAATTTTTTTTTCGAAATTTGGAAACTTCATTAGAATCACTTTTTTTCCGTTCTTATTTGAGATAACTGGTTCTCTTTCATTATACTAGTTTGATAGCCTCAGAAAAGCATATTATGCGCAAAGAATCTCAAAAAGAATAAAAAATTTTTTCGAAGTTTGGAAACTTCATTAGAATCACTTTTTTTCCGTTCTTATTCGAGATAACTGGTTCTCTTTCATTTTCCTAGTTTGATAGCTGTTGAAAAGCATATTATGCGGAAAGAATCTCGAAAAGAAAAAAAAATGTTTTCAAAGTTTGGACTCTTCATTAGAATCACTTTTTTTCCGTTCTTATTTGAGATAACTGGTTCTCTTTCAATATACTAGTTTGATAGCTGTAGAAAAGCATATTATGCGGAAAGAATCTCGAAAAGAAAAAAAAAAATGTTTTCAAAGTTTGGAAACTTCATTCGAATCACTTTTTTTTAGTTCTTATTTGAGATAACTGGTTCTCTTTCATTATACTAGTATGATAGCCTTAGGAAAGCATATTATGCGGAAAGAATCTCAAAAAGAAAAATAATTTTTTTCGAAGTTTGAAACTTCGTTAGAATCACTTTTTTTCCGTTCTTATTTGAGATAACTGGTACTCTTTCATTTTGCTAGTTTGATATGCTAGTTTGATAGCTGTAGAAAATGCATATTATGCGGAAAGAATCTCGATATGAAAAATAATTTTTTTCAAAGTTTACAAACTTCGTTAGAATCACTTTTTTTCCGTTCTTATTTGAGATAACTGGTTCTCTTTCATTATACTAATTTGATAGCCTTAGAAAAGCATATTATGCGGAAAGAATCTCGAAAAAAGAAAATTTTTTTTTGAAGTTTTGAAAATCCTTATGAATCCATTTTTTTCCATTCTTATTTGAGATAACTGGTTCTCTTTCATTATACTAGTTTGATAGCTTCAGAAAAGTATATTATGAGCAAAGAATCTCGAAAAGAAAAATAATTTTTTTCGAACTTTGGAAACTTTGTTAGAATCACTTTTTTTTCGTTCTTATTCGAGATAAATGGTTCTCTTTCAATTTGCTAGTTTGATAGCTGTAGAAAAGCATATTATGCGGAAACAATCTCGAAAAGAAAAAAATTTTTTTCGAAATTTGGAAACTTCATTAGAATCACTTTTTTTCCGTTCTTATTTGAGATAACTGGTTCTCTTTCATTATACTAGTTTGATAGCCTCAGAAAAGCATATTATGCGCAAAGAATCTCGAAAAGAATAAAATTTTTTTTCGAAGTTTGGAAACTTCATTAGAATCACTTTTTTTCCGTTCTTATTCGAGATAACTGGTTCTCTTTCATTATACTAGTTTGATAGCTTTAGAAAAGCATATTATGCGGAAAGAATCTCGAAAAGAAAAAATTTTTTTTTCATGTTTGGAAAATCCTTATGAATCAATTTTTTCCCATTCTTATTTGAGATAACTGGTTCTCTTCCATTATACTAGTTTGATAGCTTCAGAAAAGCATATGCGCAAAGAATCTCGAAAAGAATAAAAAATTTTTCAAAGTTTGGATACTTAATTAGAATCACATTTTTCCGTTCTTATTTGAGATAACTGGTTCTCTTTCATTATACTAGTATGATAGCCTTATTATATAGCATATTATGCGGAAAGAATCTCAAAAAGTAAAATAATTTTTTTCGAAGTTTGGAAACTTCGTTAGAATCACTTTTTTTCCGTTCTTATTCGAGATGACTGGTACTCTTTCATTTTGCTGGTTTGATAGCTGTAGAAAATGCATATTATGCGGAAAGAATCTCGACATGAAAAATAATTTTTTTCGAAGTTTGGAAACTTCGTAGGAATCACTTTTGTTCCGTTCTTATTCGAGATAACTGGTACTCTTTCACTTTGCTAGTTTGATATGCTAGTTTGATAGCTGTAGAAAATGGATATTATGCTGAAAGAATCTCGACATGAAAAATAATTTTTTTCGAAGTTTGGAAACTTCGTTAGAATCACTTTTTTTCGGTTCTTATTCGAGATAACTGGTTCTCTTTCATTTTGCTAGTTTGATAGATTCAGAAAAGCATATTATGCGGAAAGAATCTCGAAATAAAAAAAAATTATTTTCAAAGTTTGGAAACTTCATTAGAATCACTTTTTTTCCGTTATCATTTGAGCTATTTGAGATAACTGGTTCTCTTTCATATAACTAGTTTGATAGCCTCAGAAATGCATATTATGCGCAAAGAATCTCGAAAAGAAAAATAATTATTTTCGAAGTTTGGAAACTTCGTTAGAATCGCCTTTTTTCCGTTCTTATTCGAGATAATTTGCTAGTTTGATACCTGTAGAAAAGCATATTATGCGGAAATAAAATCGAAAAAAAAAAAAAAAGGTTTCAAAGTTTGGAAACTTCATTAGAATCACTTTTTTTCCGTTCTTATTTGAGGTAACTGGTTCTCTTTCATTATACTAATTTGATAGCCTTAGAAAAGCATATTATGCGGAAAGAATCTCGAAAAAAGAAATTTTTTTTTGATGTTTTGAAAATCCTTATGAATCAATTATTTTCCATTCTTATTTGAGATAACTGGTTCTCTTTCATTAACTAGTTTGATAGCCTCAGAAAAGCATATTATGCGCAAAGAATTTCGAAAAGAAAAATAATTTTTTTCGAACTTTGGAAACTTTGTTACAATCACTTTTTTTCCGTTCTTATTCGAGGTAAACGTTCTCTTTCAATTTGCTAGTTTGATAGCAAGAATCTCGAAAAGAAAAATTTTTTTTTCGAAATTTGGAAACTTCATTAGAATCACTTTTTTTCCGTTCTTATTTGAGATAACTGGTTCTCTTTCATTATACTAGTTTGATAGCCTCAGAAAAGCATATTATGCGCAAAGAATCTCAAAAAGAATAAAAAATTTTTTCGAAATTTGGAAACTTCATTAGAATCACTTTTTTTCCGTTCTTATTCGAGATAACTGGTTCTCTTTCATTTTCCTAGTTTGATAGCTGTTGAAAAGCATATTATGCGGAAAGAATCTCGAAAAGAAAAAAAAATGTTTTCTTAGTTTGGAAACTTTATTAGAATCACTTTATTTCCGTTCATATTCGAGATAACTGGTTCTCTTTCATTATACTAGTTTGATAGGCTTAGAAAAGCATATTATGCGGAAAGAATTTCGAAAAGAAAAATAATATTTTTCGAAGTTTGGAAACTACGTTAGAATCACTTTTTTTCCGTTCTTTTTCGATATAAATGGTTCTCTTTCATTTTGCTAGTTTGATACGTGTAGAAAAGCATATTATGCGGAAAGAATATCGAAAAGAAAAAAAAATGTATTCAAGGTTTGGAAACATCATTAGAATCACCTTTGTCCGTTCTTACTTGAGATAACTGGTTCTCTTTCATTATACTAGTTTGATAGCCTTAGAAAAGCATATTATGCGGAAAGAATCTCAAAAAAAGAAAATCTTTTTTTGATGTTTTTAAAATCCTTATAAATCAATTTTTTTCCATTCTTATTTGAGATAACTAGTTCTCTTTCATTATACTATTTTGATAGCCTCAGAAAAGCATATTATGCGGAAAGAATCTCGAAAAGAAAAAAAATTTTTTTTGATATTTGCAAAATCTTTTTTGAATCAATTTTTTTCCATTCTTATTTGAGATAATTGGTTCTCTTTCATTATACTAGTTTGATAGCCTCAGATAAGCAAAGAATCTCGAAAATTTTTTTCGAAGTTTGGAAACTTCGTTACATTCACTTTTTTCAGTTATATTCGTGATAAATGGTTCTCTTTCAATTTGCTAGTTTGATAGCTGTAGAAAAGCATAATATGCGGAAAGAATCTCGAAAAGAAAAAAAAATGTTTTCAAAGTTTGGACTCTTCATTAGAATCACTTTTTTTACGTTCTTATTTGAGATAACTGGTTCTCTTTCAATATACTAGTTTGATAGCCTCAGAAAAGCATATTATGCGCAAAGAATCTCGAAAAGAATAAAAATTTTTTTCGAAGTTTGGAAACTTCATTAGAATCACTTTTTTTCCGTTCTTATTTGAGATAACTGGTTATCTTTCATTATACTTGTTTGATAGCCTCAGAAAAGCATATTATTCGCAAAGAATCTCGAAAAGAAAAAAAATTTTTTTCGAAGTTTAGAAACTTTATTAGAATCACTTTTTTTCCGTTCTTATTTGAGATAACTTCTTCTCATTCATTATACTAGTTTGATAGCCTTAGAAAAGCATATTATGCGGAAGGAATCTCGAAAAGAAAAATAATTTTTTTCGAATTTTGGAAACTTCTTTATAATCACTTTTTTTCCGCTCTTATTCGAGATAACTGGTTGTCTTTCTTTTTGCTAGTTTGATAGCCTCAGAAAAGCATATTATGCACGAAGGATCTCGAAAAGAAAAAAAATTTTTTTCGAAGTTTGGAAACTTCATTAGAATCACTTTTTTTCCGTTCTTATTCGAGATAACTGGTTCTCTTTCAATATACTAGTTTGATAGCCTCAGAAAAGCATATTATGCGCAAAGAATCTCGAAAAGAAAAAAAATTATTTTCGAAGTTTGGAAACTTCATTAGAATTACTTTTTTTCCGTTCTTATTCGAGATAACTGGTTCTCTTTTATTTTTCCTAGTTTGATAGCTGTAGAAAAGCATATTATGCGGAAAGAATCTCGAAAAGAAAAAAAATGTTTTCAAAGCTTGGAAACTACATTGAAATGACTTTTTTTCCGTTCTTATTTGAGATAACTGGTTCTCTTTCATTATACTAGTTTGATAGCCTTAGAAAAGCATATAATGCGGAAAGAATTTCGAAAAGAAAAATAATTTTTTTCGAAGTTTGGAAACTTCGTTAGATTCACTTTTTTTCCGTTCTTATTCGAGATAAATGGTTCTCTTTCATTTTGCTAGTTTGATACGTGTAGAAAAGAATATTATGCGGAAAGAATCTCGAAAAGAAAAAAAATTGTATTCAAGGTACTGGAAACTTCATTAGAATCACTTTTTTTCCGTTCTTATTTGAGATAACTGGTTCTCTTTCATTATACTAGTTTGATAGCCTTAGAAAAGCATATTATGCGGAAAGAATCACGAAAAAAGGAAATTATTTTTTGATGTTTTGAAAATCCTTATTAATCAATTTTTTTCCATTCTTATTTGAGATAACTAGTTCTCTTTCATTATAATATTTTGATAGCCTCAGAAAAGCATATTATGCGGAAAGAATCTCGAAAAGAAAAAATTTTTTTTTGATATTTGTAAAATCTATTTTGAATCAATTTTTTTCCATTCTTATTTGAGATAACTGGTTCTCTTTCATTATACTTTTTGATAGCTTCAGAAAAGCAAAGAATCTCGAAAATTTTTTTCGAAGTTTGGAAACCTCGTTAGATTCACTTTTTTCCGTTATATTCGAGATAAATGGTTCTCTTTCAATTTGCTAGTTTAATAGCTGTAGAAAAGCATATTATGCGGAAAGAATCTCGAAAAGAAAAAAAAATGTTTTCAAAGTTTGGAAACTTCATTAGAATCACGTTTTTTACGTTCTTATTTGAGATAACTGGTTCTCTTTAAATATACTAGTTCGATAGCCTCAGAAAAGCATATTATGCGCAAAGAATCTCGAAAAGAAAAAAAATTTTTTTCGAAGTTTGGAAACTTCATTAGAATCACTTTTTTTCCGTTCTTATTTGAGATAACTTCTTCTCTTTCATTATACTAGTTTGATAGCTGTAGAAAAGCATATTATGCGGAACGAATCTCGAAAAGAAGACAAAAATTTTTTTCTAAGTTTGGAAACTTCATTAGAATCACTTTTTTACCGTTCTTATTTGAGATAACTGGTTCTCTTTCATTATACTAGTTTGATAGCATCAGAAAAGCATATTATGCGGAAAGAATCTCGAAAAGAAAAAAAATTTTTTTTGATGTTTTGAAACTCTTTTATGAATCAATTTTTTCCCATTCTTATTTGAGATAACTAGTTCTCTTTCATTATACTAGTTTGATAGCCTCAGAAAAGCATATTATGCGGAAAGAATCTCGAAAAGAAAAAAATTTGTTTTTATGTTTGGAAAATCCTTATGAATCAATTTTTTTCCATTCTTATTTGAGATAACTGGTTCTCTTTCATTATACTAATTTGATATCCTCAGAAAAGCATATTATGCGCAAAGAATCTTTAAAAGAAAAAAAATTTTTTTCAAAGTTTGGATACTTAATTAGAATCACATTTTTCCGTTCTTATTTGAGATAGCTGGTTCTCTTTCATTATACTAGTATGATAGCCTTATTATATAGCATATTATGCGGAAAGAATCTCAAAAAGAAAAATAATTTTTTCGAAGTTTGGAAACTTCGTTAGAATCACTTTTTTTCCGTTCTTTTTCGAGATGACTGGTACTCTTTCATTTTGCTACTTTGATAGCTGTAGAAAATGCATATTATGCGGAAAGAATCTCGACATGAAAAATAATTTTTTTCGAAGTTTGGAAACTTCGTTAGAAGCACTTTTTTTCCGTTCTTATTCAAGATAACTGGTTTTCTTTCATTTTGCTAGTTTGATACGTGTAGAAATGCATATTATTCGGAAAGAATCTGGAAAAGAAAAAAAAATGTTTTCAAAGTTTGGAAACTTGATTAGAATCACTTTTTTTCCGTTCTCATTTGAAATAAATGGTTCTCTTTCATTATACTAGTTTTATAGCCTTAAAAAAGCATATTATGTGGAAAGAATCTCGAAAAGAAAAAAATTTTTTTTGATCTTTGGAAAATCCTTATGAATCAATTTTTTTCCATTCTTATTTGAGATAACTGGTTCTCTTTCATTATACTAGTTTGATAGCCTCAGAAAAGCATATTATGCGGAAAGAATCTCGAAAAGAAAAAATTTTTTTTTTATGTTTTGAAACTCCTTATGAATCAATTTTTTCCCATTTTTATTTGAGATAACTAGTTCTCTTTCATTAAAGTAGTTTGATAGCCTCAGAAAAGCATATGCTGCCGAAAGAATCTCGAAAAGAAAAAATTTTTTTTCGAAGTTTGGAAACTTCATTAGAATCACTTTTTTCCGTTCTTATTCGAGATAACTGGTTCCCTTTCAATATACTAGTTTGATAGCCTCAGAAAAGCATATTATGCGGAAAGAATCTCGAAAAGAAAAAAATTTTTTTTTGATGTTTTGAAACTCCTTATGAATCAATTTTTTTCCATTCTTATTTGAGATAACTAGTTCTCTTTCATTATACTAGTTTGATAGCCTCAGAAAAGCATATTATGCGCAAAGAATCTCGAAAAGAAAAATAATTTTTTTCGAATTTTGGAAACTTCGTTAGAATGACTTTTTTTCCGTTCTTATTAGAGATAAATTGTTCTCTTTCAATTTGCTAGTTTGATAGCTGTAGAAAAGCATATTATGCGGAAAGAATCTCGAAAAGAAAATAAAATGTTTTCAAAGTTTGGAAACTTCATTAGAATCGCGTTTTTTCCGTTCTTTTTTGAGATAACTGGTTCTATTTCATTATACTAGTTTGATAGCCTTAGATAAGCATATTATGCGGAAAGAATCTCGAAAAGAAAAAAAATTTTTTTTGATGTTTGGAAAATCCTTATGAAACACTTTTTTTCCATTCTTATTTGAGATAACTGGTTCTCTTTCATTATACTAGTTTGATAGCTTTAGAAAAGCATTTTATGCGGAAAGAATCTCGAAAAGTAAAAATTTTTTTTTGATGTTTGGAAAATCCTTATGAATCAATTTTTTTCCATTCTTATTTGAGATAACTGGTTCTCTTTCATTATACTAGTTTGATAGCCTCAGAAAAGCATATGCGCAAAGAATCTCGAAAAGAAAAAAAAATTTTTCAAAGTTTGGATACTTAATTAGAATCACTTTTTTTCCGTTCTTATTTGAGATAACTGGTTCTCTTTCATTATACTAGTTTGATAGCCTCAGAAAATATATTATGCGCAAAGAATCTCGAAAAGAAAAAAATTATTTTTCGGAGTTTGGAAACTTCATTAGAATCACTTTTTTTCCGTTCTTATTTAAGATAACTGGTTCTCTTTCATTATACTAGTATGATAGCCTTAGGAAAGCATATTATGCGGAAAGAATCTCAAAAAGAAAAATAATTTTTTTCGAAATTTGGAAACTTCGTTAGAATCACTTTTTTCCCGTTCTTATTCGAGATAACTGGTACTCTTTCATTTTGCTAGTTTGATAGCTGTAGAAAATGCATATTATGCGGAAAGAATCTCGACATGAAAAATAATTTTTTTCGAAGTTTGGAAATTTCGTTAGAATCACTTTTTTTTCCGTTCTTATTCGAGATAACTGGTTCTCTTTCATTTTGCTAGTTTGATACGTGTAGAAAAGCATATTATGCGGAAAAAATCTAGAAAAGAATAAAAAAGTTTTCAAAGTTTGGAAACTTCATTAGAATCACTTTTTTTCCGTTTTTATTTGACATAACTGGTTCTCTTTCATTATACTAGTTTGATAGCCTTAGAAAAGCATATTATGCGGAAAGAATCTCGAAAAAAGAACATTTTTTTTTGATGTTTTGAAAATCCTTATGAATCAATTTTTTTCCATTCTTATTTGAGATAACTAGTTCTCTTTGATTAAACTAGTTTGATAGCCTCAGAAAAGCATATTATGCGGAAAGAATCTCGAAAAGAAAAATTTTTTTTTTTTTGGAAAATTTTTTTGAATCAATTTTTTTCCAATCTTATTTGAGATAACTGGTTCTCTTTCATTATACTAGTTTGATAGCCACAGAAAAGCATATTATGCGCAAAGAATCTCGAAAAGAAAAATAATTTTTTTCGAAGTTTGGAAACTTCATTAGAATCACTTTTTTTCCGTTCTTATTTGAGATAAATGGTTCTCTTTCAATATACTAGTTTGATAGCCTCAGAAAAGCATATTATGCGCAAAGAATCTCGAAAAGGAAAAAAATTTTTTTCGAAGTTTGGAAACTTCATTAGAATCACTTTTTTTCCGTTCTTATTTGAGATAACTTCTTCTCTTTCATTATACTAATTTGATAGCTGTAGAAAAGCATATTATGCGGAAAGAATCTCGAAAAGAAAAAAAATTTTTTTTGAAATTTGGAAACTTCATTAGAACCACTTTTGTCCGTTTTTATTTGAGATAACTTCTTCTCATTCATTATACTAGTTTGATAGCCTTAGAAAAGCATATTATGCGGAAAGAATCTCGAAAAGAAAAAAAATTTTTTTCGAAGTTTGGAAACTTCTTTATAATCACTTTTTTTCCATTTTTATTCGAAATAACTGGTTCTCTTTCCTTTTGCTAGTTTGATAGCCTCAGAAAAGCATATTATGCACGAAGAATCTCGAAAAGAAAAAAAATTTTTTTCGAAGATTGGAAACTTCATTAGAATCACTTTTTTACCGTTCTTATTCGAGAAAACTGGTTCTCTTTCAATATACTAGTTTGATAGCCTCAGAAAAGCATATTATGCGGAAAGAATCTCGAAAAGAAAAAAAATTTTTTTTGATGTTTTGAAACTCCTTATGAATCAATTTTTTTCCATTCTTATTTGAGATAACTAGTTCTATTTCAATTTGCTAGTTTGATAGCTGTAGAAAAGCATATTATGCGGAAAGAATCTCGAAAAGAAAAAAAAATTTTTCGAAATTTGGAAACTTCTTTAGAATCACTTTTTTTCCGTTCTTATTTGAGATAACTGGTTCTCTTTCAATATACTAATTTGATAGCCTCAGAAAAGCATATTATGCGCAAAGAATCTCCAAAAGAAAAAAAATTTTTTTCGAATTTTGGAAACTTCATTAGAATCAATTTTTTTCCGTTCTTATTTGAGATAACTTCTTGTCTTTCTTTATACTAGTTTGATAGCTGTAGAAAAGCATATTATGCGGGAAAAATCTCGAAAAGAAAAAAAAATGTTTTCAAAGTTTGGAAACTACATTAGAATCACTTTTTTTCCGTTCTTATTTGAGATAACTGGTTCTCTTTCAATATACTAGTTTGATAGCCTCAGAAAAGCATATTATGCGCAAAGAATCTCGAAAGGAAAAAAAATTATTTTCGAAGTTTGGAAACTTTATTAGAATCACTTTTTTTCCGGTCTTATTTGAGATAACTGGTTCTCTTTCATTTAACTAGTTTGATAGCCACAGAAAAGCATATTATGCGCAAAGAATCTCGAAAAGAAAAAAAATTTTTTTCGAAGTTTAGAAACTTCATTAGAATCACTTTTTTCCGTTCTTATTTGAGATAACTTCTTATCATTCATTATACTAGTTTGATAGCCTTAGAGAAGCATATTATGCGGAAAGAATCTGGAAAAGAAAAATAATTTTTTGGAAGTTTTGAAACTTCTTTATAATCACTTTTTTTCCGTTCTTATTCGAGATAACTGGTTCTCTTTCTTTTTGCTAGCTTGATAGCCTCAGAAAAGCATATTATGCACGAAGAATCTCGAAAAGAAAAAAATTTTTTTTCGAAATTTGGAAACTTCATTAGAATCATTTTTTTCCGTTCTTATTCGAGATAACTGGTTCTCTTTTAATATACTAGTTTGATAGCCTCAGAAAAGCATATTATGCGGAAAGAATCTCAAAAAGAAAAATAATTTTTTTCGATGTTTGGAAACTTCGTTAGAATCACATTTTTTCCGTTCCTATTCGAGATAACTGGTTCTCTTTCATTTTCCAAGTTTGATAGCTGTAGAAAATGCATATTATGCGGAAGGAATCTCGAAATGAAAAATAATTTTTTTCGAATTTTGGAAACTTCGTTAGAATCACTTTTTTTCCGTTCTTATTAGAGATAAATTGTTCTCTTTCAATTTGCTAGTTTGATAGCTGTAGAAAAGCATATTATGCGGAAAGAATCTCGAAAAGAAAAAAAAATTTTTTTGAAATTTGGAAACTTCATTAGAACCACTTTTTTCCGTTTTTATTTGAGATAACTTCTTCTCATTCATTATACTAGTTTGATAGCCTTAGAAAAGCATATTATGCGGAAAGAATCTCGAAAAGAAAAAAAATTTTTTTCGAAGTTTGGAAACTTCTTTATAATCACTTTTTTTCCATTTTTATTCGAAATAACTGGTTCTCTTTCATTTTGCTAGTTTGATAGCCTCAGAAAAGCATATTATGCACGAAGAATCTCGAAAAGAAAAAAAATTTTTTTCGAAGTTTGGAAATTTCATTAGAATCACTTTTTTACCGTTCTTATTCGAGAAAACTGTTTCTCTTTCAATATACTAGTTTGATAGCCTCAGAAAAGCATATTATGCGGAAAGAATCTCGAAAAGAAAAAAATTTTTTTTTGATGTTTTGAAACTCCTTATGAATCAATTTTTTTCCATTCTTATTTTAGATAACTAGTTCTATTTCAATTTGCTAGTTTGATAGCTGTAGAAAAGCATATTATGCGGAAAGAATCTCGAAAAGAAAAAAAAATTTTTCGAAATTTGGAAACTTCTTCAGAATCACTTTTTTTCCGTTCTTATTTGAGATAACTGGTTCTCTTTCAATATACTAATTTGATAGCCTCAGAAAAGCATATTATGCGCAAAGAATCTCCAAAAGAAAAAAAATTTTTTTCGAATTTTGGAAACTTCATTAGAATCAATTTTTTTCCGTTCTTATTTGAGATAACTTCTTCTCTTTCTTTATACTAGTTTGATAGCTGTAGAAAAGCATATTATGCGGGAAAAATCTCGAAAAGAAAAAAAAATGTTTTCAAAGTTTGGAAACTACATTAGAATCACTTTTTTTCCGTTCTTATTTGAGATAACTGGTTCTCTTTCAATATACTAGTTTGATAGCCTCAGAAAAGCATATTATGCGCAAAGAATCTCGAAAGGAAAAAAAATTATTTTCGAAGTTTGGAAACTTCATTAGAATCACTTTTTTTCCGTTCTTATTCGAGATAACTGGTTATCTTTCACTTTCCTAGTTTGATAGCTGTAGAAAAGCATATTATGCGGAAAGAATCTCGAAAAGAAAAAAAAATGTTTTCAAAGTTTGGAAACTACATTAGATTCACTTTATTTCCGTTCTTATTTGAGATAACTGGTTCTCTTTCATTATACTAGTTTGATAGCCTTAGAAAAGCATATTATGCGGAAAGTATTTCGAAAAGAAATATAATATTTTTCGAAGTTTGGAAACTACGTTAGAATCACTTTTTTTCCGTTCTTATTCGAGATAAATGGTTCTCTTTCATTTTGCTAGTTTGATACGTGTAGAAAAGCCTATTATGCGGAAAGAATCTCGAAAAGAAAAAAAAACGTATTCAAGGTTTGGAAACTTCATTAGAATCACCTTTTTCCGTTCTTATTTGAGATAACTGGTTCTCTTTCATTATACTAGTTTGATAGCCTTAGAAAAGCATATTATGTGGAAAGAATCTCGAAAAAAGAAAATTTTTTTTTTATGTTTTGAAAATCCTTATGAATCAATTTTTTCCAATTCTTATTTGAGATAACTAGTTCTCTTTCATTATACTATTTTGATAGCCTCAGAAAAGCATATTATGCGGAAAGAATCTCGAAAAGAAAAAAATTTTTTTTTGATATTTGCAAAATCTTTTTTGAATCAATTTTTTTCCATTCTTATTTGAGATAACTGGTTCTCTTTCATTAATCTAGTTTGATAGCCTCAGATAAGCAAAGAATATCGAAAATTTTTTTCGAAGTTTGGAAACTTCGTTACATTCACTTTTTTTCAGTTATATTTGTGATAAATGGTTCTCTTTCAATTTGCTAGTTTGATAACTGTAGAAAAGCATATTATGCGGAAAGAATCTCGAAAAGAAAAAAAAATGTTTTCAAAGTTTGGAAACTTCATTAGAATCACGTTTTTTACGTTCTTATTTGAGATAACTGGTTCTCTTTAAATATACTAGTTCGATAGCCTCAGAAAAGCATATTATGCGCAAAGAATCTCGAAAAGAAAAAAAATTTTTTTCGAAGTTTGGAAACTTCATTAGAATCACTTTTTTTCCGTTCTTATTTGAGATAACTTCTTCTCTTTCATTATACTAGTTTGATAGCTGTAGAAAAGCATATTATGCGGAACGAATCTCGAAAAGAAGACAAAAATTTTTTTCTAAGTTTGGAAACTTCATTAGAATCACTTTTTTTCCGTTCTTATTTGAGATAACTGGTTCTCTTTCATTATACTAGTTTGATAGCATCAGAAAAGCATATTATGCGGAAAGAATCTCGAAAAGAAAAAAAATTTTTTTTGATGTTTTGAAACTCTTTTATGAATCAATTTTTTCCCATTCTTATTTGAGATAACTAGTTCTCTTTCATTATACTAGTTTGATAGCCTCAGAAAAGCATATTATGCGGAAAGAATCTCGAAAAGAAAAAAATTTGTTTTTATGTTTGGAAAATCCTTATGAATCAATTTTTTTCCATTCTTATTTGAGATAACTGGTTCTCTTTCATTATACTAGTTTGATATACTCAGAAAAGCATATTATGCGCAAAGAATCTTTAAAAGAAAAAAAATTTTTTTCAAAGTTTGGATACTTAATTAGAATCACATTTTTCCGTTCTTAATTGAGATAGCTGGTTCTCTTTCATTATACTAGTATGATAGCCTTATTACATAGCATATTATGCGGAAAGAATCTCAAAAAGAAAAATAATTTTTTCGAAGTTTGGAAACTTCGTTAGAATCACTTTTTTTCCGTTCTTATTCGAGATGACTGGTACTCTTTCATTTTGCTACTTTGATAGCTGTAGAAAATGCATATTATGCGGAAAGAATCTCGACATGAAAAATAATTTTTTTCGAAGTTTGGAAACTTGGTTAGAAGCACTTTTTTTCCGTTCTTATTCAAGATAACTGGTTTTCTTTCATTTTGCTAGTTTGATACGTGTAGAAATGCATATTATTCGGAAAGAATCTGGAAAAGAAAAAAAAATGTTTTCAAAGTTTGGAAACTTGATTAGAATCACTTTTTTTCCGTTCTCATTTGAAA
Source organism: Metallyticus violacea (assembly GCA_030762175.1). Lineage (NCBI taxonomy): Eukaryota > Metazoa > Arthropoda > Insecta > Mantodea > Metallyticidae > Metallyticus > Metallyticus violacea. The sequence goes on along the minus strand of CM060835.1, from coordinate 95,341,774 downwards.
TAAATGGTTCTCTTTCATTATACTAGTTTTATAGCCTTAAAAAAGCATATTATGTGGAAAGAATCTCGAAAAGAAAAAAATTTTTTTTGATCTTTGGAAAATCCTTATGAATCAATTTTTTTCCATTCTTATTTGAGATAACTGGTTCTCTTTCATTATACTAGTTTGATAGCCTCAGAAAAGCATATTATGCGGAAAGAATCTCGAAAAAAAAAATTTTTTTTTTTATGTTTTGAAACTCCTTATGAATCAATTTTTTCCCATTTTTATTTGAGATAACTAGTTCTCTTTCATTAAAGTAGTTTGATAGCCTCAGAAAAGCATATGCTGCCGAAAGAATCTCGAAAAGAAAAAATTTTTTTTCGAAGTTTGGAAACTTCATTAGAATCACTTTTTTCCGTTCTTATTCGAGATAACTGGTTCCCTTTCAATATACTAGTTTGATAGCCTCAGAAAAGCATATTATGCGGAAAGAATCTCGAAAAGAAAAAAATTTTTTTTTGATGTTTTGAAACTCCTTATGAATCAATTTTTTTCCATTCTTATTTGAGATAACTAGTTCTCTTTCATTATACTAGTTTGATAGCCTCAGAAAAGCATATTATGCGCAAAGAATCTCGAAAAGAAAAATAATTTTTTTCGAATTTTGGAAACTTCGTTAGAATGACTTTTTTTCCGTTCTTATTAGAGATAAATTGTTCTCTTTCAATTTGCTAGTTTGATAGCTGTAGAAAAGCATATTATGCGGAAAGAATCTCGAAAAGAAAATAAAATGTTTTCAAAGTTTGGAAACTTCATTAGAATCACGTTTTTTCCGTTCTTTTTTGAGATAACTGGTTCTATTTCATTATACTAGTTTGATAGCCTTAGATAAGCATATTATGCGGAAAGAATCTCGAAAAGAAAAAAAATTTTTTTTGATGTTTGGAAAATCCTTATGAAACACTTTTTTTCCATTCTTATTTGAGATAACTGGTTCTCTTTCATTATACTAGTTTGATAGCTTTAGAAAAGCATTTTATGCGGAAAGAATCTCGAAAAGAAAAAAATTTTTTTTGATGTTTGGAAAATCCTTATGAATCAATTTTTTTCCATTCTTATTTGAGATAACTGGTTCTCTTTCATTATACTAGTTTGATAGCCTCAGAAAAGCATATGCGCAAAGAATCTCGAAAAGAAAAAAAAATTTTTCAAAGTTTGGATACTTAATTAGAATCACTTTTTTTCCGTTCTTATTTGAGATAACTGGTTCTCTTTCATTATACTAGTTTGATAGCCTCAGAAAATATATTATGCGCAAAGAATCTCGAAAAGAAAAAAAATTTTTTTCGAAGTTTGGAAACTTCTTTATAATCACTTTTTTTCCATTTTTATTCGAAATAACTGGTTCTCTTTCATTTTGCTAGTTTGATAGCCTCAGAAAAGCATATTATGCACGAAGAATCTCGAAAAGAAAAAAAATTTTTTTCGAAGTTTGGAAATTTCATTAGAATCACTTTTTTACCGTTCTTATTCGAGAAAACTGTTTCTCTTTCAATATACTAGTTTGATAGCCTCAGAAAAGCATATTATGCGGAAAGAATCTCGAAAAGAAAAAAATTTTTTTTTGATGTTTTGAAACTCCTTATGAATCAATTTTTTTCCATTCTTATTTGAGATAACTAGTTCTATTTCAATTTGCTAGTTTGATAGCTGTAGAAAAGCATATTATGCGGAAAGAATCTCGAAAAGAAAAAAAAATTTTTCGAAATTTGGAAACTTCTTCAGAATCACTTTTTTTCCGTTCTTATTTGAGATAACTGGTTCTCTTTCAATATACTAATTTGATAGCCTCAGAAAAGCATATTATGCGCAAAGAATCTCCAAAAGAAAAAAAATTTTTTTCGAATTTTGGAAACTTCATTAGAATCAATTTTTTTCCGTTCTTATTTGAGATAACTTCTTCTCTTTCTTTATACTAGTTTGATAGCTGTAGAAAAGCATATTATGCGGGAAAAATCTCGAAAAGAAAAAAAAATGTTTTCAAAGTTTGGAAACTACATTAGAATCACTTTTTTTCCGTTCTTATTTGAGATAACTGGTTCTCTTTCAATATACTAGTTTGATAGCCTCAGAAAAGCATATTATGCGCAAAGAATCTCGAAAGGAAAAAAAATTATTTTCGAAGTTTGGAAACTTCATTAGAATCACTTTTTTTCCGTTCTTATTCGAGATAACTGGTTATCTTTCACTTTCCTAGTTTGATAGCTGTAGAAAAGCATATTATGCGGAAAGAATCTCGAAAAGAAAAAAAAATGTTTTCAAAGTTTGGAAACTACATTAGAATCACTTTATTTCCGTTCTTATTTGAGATAACTGGTTCTCTTTCATTATACTAGTTTGATAGCCTTAGAAAAGCATATTATGCGGAAAGTATTTCGAAAAGAAATATAATATTTTTCGAAGTTTGGAAACTACGTTAGAATCACTTTTTTTCCGTTCTTATTCGAGATAAATGGTTCTCTTTCATTTTGCTAGTTTGATACGTGTAGAAAAGCGGAAAGAATCTCGAAAAGAAAAAAAAACGTATTCAAGGTTTGGAAACTTCATTAGAATCACCTTTTTCCGTTCTTATTTGAGATAACTGGTTCTCTTTCATTATACTAGTTTGATAGCCTTAGAAAAGCATATTATGTGGAAAGAATCTCGAAAAAAGAAAATTTTTTTTTTATGTTTTGAAAATCCTTATGAATCAATTTTTTCCAATTCTTATTTGAGATAACTAGTTCTCTTTCATTATACTATTTTGATAGCCTCAGAAAAGCATATTATGCGGAAAGAATCTCGAAAAGAAAAAAATTTTTTTTTGATATTTGCAAAATCTTTTTTGAATCAATTTTTTTCCATTCTTATTTGAGATAACTGGTTCTCTTTCATTAATCTAGTTTGATAGCCTCAGATAAGCAAAGAATATCGAAAATTTTTTTCGAAGTTTGGAAACTTCGTTACATTCACTTTTTTTCAGTTATATTTGTGATAAATGGTTCTCTTTCAATTTGCTAGTTTGATAACTGTAGAAAAGCATATTATGCGGAAAGAATCTCGAAAAGAAAAAAAAATGTTTTCAAAGTTTGGAAACTTCATTAGAATCACGTTTTTTACGTTCTTATTTGAGATAACTGGTTCTCTTTAAATATACTAGTTCGATAGCCTCAGAAAAGCATATTATGCGCAAAGAATCTCGAAAAGAAAAAAAATTTTTTTCGAAGTTTGGAAACTTCATTAGAATCACTTTTTTTCCGTTCTTATTTGAGATAACTTCTTCTCTTTCATTATACTAGTTTGATAGCTGTAGAAAAGCATATTATGCGGAACGAATCTCGAAAAGAAGACAAAAATTTTTTTCTAAGTTTGGAAACTTCATTAGAATCACTTTTTTTCCGTTCTTATTTGAGATAACTGGTTCTCTTTCATTATACTAGTTTGATAGCATCAGAAAAGCATATTATGCGGAAAGAATCTCGAAAAGAAAAAAAATTTTTTTTGATGTTTTGAAACTCTTTTATGAATCAATTTTTTCCCATTCTTATTTGAGATAACTAGTTCTCTTTCATTATACTAGTTTGATAGCCTCAGAAAAGCATATTATGCGGAAAGAATCTCGAAAAGAAAAAAATTTGTTTTTATGTTTGGAAAATCCTTATGAATCAATTTTTTTCCATTCTTATTTGAGATAACTGGTTCTCTTTCATTATACTAGTTTGATATACTCAGAAAAGCATATTATGCGCAAAGAATCTTTAAAAGAAAAAAAATTTTTTTCAAAGTTTGGATACTTAATTAGAATCACATTTTTCCGTTCTTAATTGAGATAGCTGGTTCTCTTTCATTATACTAGTATGATAGCCTTATTACATAGCATATTATGCGGAAAGAATCTCAAAAAGAAAAATAATTTTTTCGAAGTTTGGAAACTTCGTTAGAATCACTTTTTTTCCGTTCTTATTCGAGATGACTGGTACTCTTTCATTTTGCTACTTTGATAGCTGTAGAAAATGCATATTATGCGGAAAGAATCTCGACATGAAAAATAATTTTTTTCGAAGTTTGGAAACTTCGTTAGAAGCACTTTTTTTCCGTTCTTATTCAAGATAACTGGTTTTCTTTCATTTTGCTAGTTTGATACGTGTAGAAATGCATATTATTCGGAAAGAATCTGGAAAAGAAAAAAAAATGTTTTCAAAGTTTGGAAACTTGATTAGAATCACTTTTTTTCCGTTCTCATTTGAAATAAATGGTTCTCTTTCATTATACTAGTTTTATAGCCTTAAAAAAGCATATTATGTGGAAAGAATCTCGAAAAGAAAAAAATTTTTTTTGATCTTTGGAAAATCCTTATGAATCAATTTTTTTCCATTCTTATTTGAGATAACTGGTTCTCTTTCATTATACTAGTTTGATAGCCTCAGAAAAGCATATTATGCGGAAAGAATCTCGAAAAGAAAAAATTTTTTTTTTTATGTTTTGAAACTCCTTATGAATCAATTTTTTCCCATTTTTATTTGAGATAACTAGTTCTCTTTCATTAAAGTAGTTTGATAGCCTCAGAAAAGCATATGCTGCCGAAAGAATCTCGAAAAGAAAAAATTTTTTTTCGAAGTTTGGAAACTTCATTAGAATCACTTTTTTCCGTTCTTATTCGAGATAACTGGTTCCCTTTCAATATACTAGTTTGATAGCCTCACAAAAGCATATTATGCGGAAAGAATCTCGAAAAGAAAAAAATTTTTTTTTGATGTTTTGAAACTCCTTATGAATCAATTTTTTTCCATTCTTATTTGAGATAACTAGTTCTCTTTCATTATACTAGTTTGATAGCCTCAGAAAAGCATATTATGCGCAAAGAATCTCGAAAAGAAAAATAATTTTTTTCGAATTTTGGAAACTTCGTTAGAATGACTTTTTTTCCGTTCTTATTAGAGATAAATTGTTCTCTTTCAATTTGCTAGTTTGATAGCTGTAGAAAAGCATATTATGCGGAAAGAATCTCGAAAAGAAAATAAAATGTTTTCAAAGTTTGGAAACTTCATTAGAATCACGTTTTTTCCGTTCTTTTTTGAGATAACTGGTTCTATTTCATTATACTAGTTTGATAGCCTTAGATAAGCATATTATGCGGAAAGAATCTCGAAAAGAAAAAAAATTTTTTTTGATGTTTGGAAAATCCTTATGAAACACTTTTTTTCCATTCTTATTTGAGATAACTGGTTCTCTTTCATTATACTAGTTTGATAGCTTTAGAAAAGCATTTTATGCGGAAAGAATCTCGAAAAGAAAAAATTTTTTTTTGATGTTTGGAAAATCCTTATGAATCAATTTTTTTCCATTCTTATTTGAGATAACTGGTTCTCTTTCATTATACTAGTTTGATAGCCTCAGAAAAGCATATGCGCAAAGAATCTCGAAAAGAAAAAAAAATTTTTCAAAGTTTGGATACTTAATTAGAATCACTTTTTTTCCGTTCTTATTTGAGATAACTGGTTCTCTTTCATTATACTAGTTTGATAGCCTCAGAAAATATATTATGCGCAAAGAATCTCGAAAAGAAAAAAAATTTTTTTCGAAGTTTGGAAACTTCTTTATAATCACTTTTTTTCCATTTTTATTCGAAATAACTGGTTCTCTTTCATTTTGCTAGTTTGATAGCCTCAGAAAAGCATATTATGCACGAAGAATCTCGAAAAGAAAAAAAATTTTTTTCGAAGTTTGGAAATTTCATTAGAATCACTTTTTTACCGTTCTTATTCGAGAAAACTGTTTCTCTTTCAATATACTAGTTTGATAGCCTCAGAAAAGCATATTATGCGGAAAGAATCTCGAAAAGAAAAAAATTTTTTTTTGATGTTTTGAAACTCCTTATGAATCAATTTTTTTCCATTCTTATTTGAGATAACTAGTTCTATTTCAATTTGCTAGTTTGATAGCTGTAGAAAAGCATATTATGCGGAAAGAATCTCGAAAAGAAAAAAAAATTTTTCGAAATTTGGAAACTTCTTCAGAATCACTTTTTTTCCGTTCTTATTTGAGATAACTGGTTCTCTTTCAATATACTAATTTGATAGCCTCAGAAAAGCATATTATGCGCAAAGAATCTCCAAAAGAAAAAAATTTTTTTTCGAATTTTGGAAACTTCATTAGAATCAATTTTTTTCCGTTCTTATTTGAGATAACTTCTTCTCTTTCTTTATACTAGTTTGATAGCTGTAGAAAAGCATATTATGCGGGAAAAATCTCGAAAAGAAAAAAAAATGTTTTCAAAGTTTGGAAACTACATTAGAATCACTTTTTTTCCGTTCTTATTTGAGATAACTGGTTCTCTTTCAATATACTAGTTTGATAGCCTCAGAAAAGCATATTATGCGCAAAGAATCTCGAAAGGAAAAAAAATTATTTTCGAAGTTTGGAAACTTCATTAGAATCACTTTTTTTCCGTTCTTATTCGAGATAACTGGTTATCTTTCACTTTCCTAGTTTGATAGCTGTAGAAAAGCATATTATGCGGAAAGAATCTCGAAAAGAAAAAAAAATGTTTTCAAAGTTTGGAAACTACATTAGAATCACTTTTTTTCCGTTCTTATTTGAGATAACTGGTTCTCTTTCATTATACTAGTTTGATAGCCTTAGAAAAGCATATTATGCGGAAAGTATTTCGAAAAGAAATATAATATTTTTCGAAGTTTGGAAACTACGTTAGAATCACTTTTTTTCCGTTCTTATTCGAGATAAATGGTTCTCTTTCATTTTGCTAGTTTGATACGTGTAGAAAAGCATATTATGCGGAAAGAATCTCGAAAAGAAAAAAAAACGTATTCAAGGTTTGGAAACTTCATTAGAATCACCTTTTTCCGTTCTTATTTGAGATAACTGGTTCTCTTTCATTATACTAGTTTGATAGCCTTAGAAAAGCATATTATGTGGAAAGAATCTCGAAAAAAGAAAATTTTTTTTTGATGTTTTGAAAATCCTTATGAATCAATTTTTTCCAATTCTTATTTGAGATAACTAGTTCTCTTTCATTATACTATTTTGATAGCCTCAGAAAAGCATATTATGCGGAAAGAATCTCGATAAGAAAAAAATTTTTTTTTGATATTTGCAAAATCTTTTTTGAATCAATTTTTTTCCATTCTTATTTGAGATAACTGGTTCTCTTTCATTAATCTAGTTTGATAGCCTCAGATAAGCAAAGAATATCGAAAATTTTTTTCGAAGTTTGGAAACTTCGTTACATTCACTTTTTTTCAGTTATATTTGTGATAAATGGTTCTCTTTCAATTTGCTAGTTTGATAACTGTAGAAAAGCATATTATGCGGAAAGAATCTCGAAAGGAAAAAAAAATGTTTTCAAAGTTTGGGAACTTCATTAGAATCACTTTTTTTACGTTCTTATTTGAGATAACTGGTTCTCTTTCAATATACTAGTTTGATAGCCTCAGAAAAGCATATTATGCGCAAAGAATCTCGAAAAGAAAAAAAATTTTTTTCGAAGTTTAGAAACTTCATTAGAATCACTTTTTTTCCGTTTTTATTTGAGATAACTTCTTCTCATTCATTATACTAGTTTGATAGCCTTAGAAAAGCATATTATGCGGAAAGAATCTGGAAAAGAAAAATAATTTTTTTGGAAGTTTTGAAACTTCTTTATAATCACTTTTTTTCCGTTCTTATTCGAGATAACTGGTTCTCTTTCTTTTTGCTAGTTTGATAGCCTCAGAAAAGCATATTATGCACGAAGAATCTCGAAAAGAAAAAAATTTTTTTTCGAAATTTGGAAACTTCATTAGAATCACTTTTTTTCCGTTCTTATTCGAGATAACTGGTTCTATTTCAATATACTAGTTTGATAGCCTCAGAAAAGCATATTATGCGGAAAGAATCTCAAAAAGAAAAATAATTTTTTTCGAAGTTTGGAAACTTCGTTAGAATCACATTTTTTCCGTTCTTATTCGAGATAACTGGTTCTCTTTCATTTTCCAAGTTTGATAGCTGTAGAAAATGCATATTATGCGGAAGGAATCTCGAAATGAAAAATAATTTTTTTCGAATTTTGGAAACTTCGTTAGAATCACTTTTTTTCCGTTCTTATTAGAGATAAATTGTTCTCTTTCAATTTGCTAGTTTGATAGCTGTAGAAAAGCATATTATGCGGAAAGAATCTCGAAAAGAAAAAAAATTTCTTTTGAAATTTGGAAACTTCATTAGAACCACTTTTTTTCCATTTTTATTCGAAATAACTGGTTCTCTTTCATTTTGCTAGTTTGATAGCCTCAGAAAAGCATATTATGCACGAAGAATCTCGAAAAGAAAAAAAATTTTTTTCGAAGTTTGGAAACTTCATTAGAATCACTTTTTTACCGTTCTTATTCGAGAAAACTGGTTCTCTTTCAATATACTAGTTTGATAGCCTCAGAAAAGCATATTATGCGGAAAGAATCTCGAAAAGAAAAAAATTTTTTTTTGATGTTTTGAAACTCCTTATGAATCAATTTTTTTCCATTCTTATTTGAGATAACTAGTTCTATTTCAATTTGCTAGTTTGATAGCTGTAGAAAAGCATATTATGCGGAAAGAATCTCGAAAAGAAAAAAAAAATTTTCGAAATTTGGAAACTTCTTTAGAATCACTTTTTTTCCGTTCTTATTTGAGATAACTGGTTCTCTTTCAATATACTAATTTGATAGCCTCAGAAAAGCATATTATGCGCAAAGAATCTCCAAAAGAAAAAAAATTTTTTTCGAATTTTGGAAACTTCATTAGAATCAATTTTTTTCCGTTCTTATTTGAGATAACTTCTTCTCTTTCTTTATACTAGTTTGATAGCTGTAGAAAAGCATATTATGCGGGAAAAATCTCGAAAAGAAAAAAAAATGTTTTCAAAGTTTGGAAACTACATTAGAATCACTTTTTTTCCGTTCTTATTTGAGATAACTGGTTCTCTTTCAATATACTAGTTTGATAGCCTCAGAAAAGCATATTATGCGCAAAGAATCTCGAAAGGAAAAAAAATTATTTTCGAAGTTTGGAAACTTCATTAGAATCACTTTTTTTCCGGTCTTATTTGAGATAACTGGTTCTCTTTCATTATACTAGTTTGATAGCCACAGAAAAGCATATTATGCGCAAAGAATCTCGAAAAGAAAAAAATTTTTTTTCGAAGTTTAGAAACTTCATTAGAGTCACTTTTTTCCGTTCTTATTTGAGATAATTTCTTATCATTCATTATACTAGTTTGATAGCCTTAGAAAAGCATATTATGCGGAAAGAATCTGGAAAAGAAAAATAATTTTTTTGGAAGTTTTGAAACTTCTTTATAATCACTTTTTTTCCGTTCTTATTCGAGATAACTGGTTCTCTTTCTTTTTGCTAGCTTGATGGCCTCAGAAAAGCATATTATGCACGAAGAATCTCGAAAAGAAAAAAATTTTTTTTCGAAATTTGGAAACTTCATTAGAATCACTTTTTTCCGTTCTTATTCGAGATAACTGGTTCTCTTTCAATATACTAGTTTGATAGCCTCAGAAAAGCATATTATGCGGAAAGAATCTCAAAAAGAAAAATAATTTTTTTCGATGTTTGGAAACTTCGTTAGAATCACATTTTTTCCGTTCTTATTCGAGATAACTGGTTCTCTTTCATTTTCCAAGTTTGATAGCTGTAGAAAATGCATATTATGCGGAAGGAATCTCGAAATGAAAAATAATTTTTTTCGAATTTTGGAAACTTCGTTAGAATCACTTTTTTTCCGTTCTTATTAGAGATAAATTGTTCTCTTTCAATTTGCTAGTTTGATAGCTGTAGAAAAGCATATTATGCGGAAAGAATCTCGAAAAGAAAAAAAAAATTTTTTGAAATTTGGAAACTTCATTAGAACCACTTTTTCCGTTTTTATTTGAGATAACTTCTTCTCATTCATTATACTAGTTTGATAGCCTTAGAAAAGCATATTATGCGGAAAGAATCTCGAAAAGAAAAAAAAAATTTTTCGAAGTTTGGAAACTTCTTTATAATCACTTTTTTTCCATTTTTATTCGAAATAACTGGTTCTCTTTCATTTTGCTAGTTTGATAGCCTCAGAAAAGCATATTATGCACGAAGAATCTCGAAAAGAAAAAAAAATTTTTTCGAAGTTTGGAAACTTCATTAGAATCACTTTTTTACCGTTCTTATTCGAGAAAACTGGTTCTCTTTCAATATACTAGTTTGATAGCCTCAGAAAAGCATATTATGCGGAAAGAATCTCGAAAAGAAAAAAAATTTTTTTTGATGTTTTGAAACTCCTTATGAATCAATTTTTTTCCATTCTTATTTGAGATAACTAGTTCTATTTCAATTTGCTAGTTTGATAGCTGTAGAAAAGCATATTATGCGGAAAGAATCTCGAAAAGAAAAAAAAATTTTTCGAAATTTGGAAACTTCTTCAGAATCACTTTTTTTCCGTTCTTATTTGAGATAACTGGTTCTCTTTCAATATACTAATTTGATAGCCTCAGAAAGGCATATTATGCGCAAAGAATTTCCAAAGAAAAAAAATTTTTTTCGAATTTTGGAAACTTCATTAGAATCAATTTTTTTCCGTTCTTATTTGAGATAACTTCTTCTCTTTCTTTATACTAGTTTGATAGCTGTAGAAAAGCATATTATGCGGGAAAAATCTCGAAAATAAAAAAAAATTTTTTCAAAGTTTGGAAACTACATTAGAATCACTTTTTTTCCGTTCTTATTTGAGATAACTGGTTCTCTTTCAATATACTAGTTTGATAGCCTCAGAAAAGCATATTATGCGCAAAGAATCTCGAAAGGAAAAAAAATTATTTTCGAAGTTTGGAAACTTCATTAGAATCACTTTTTTTCCGTTCTTATTCGAAATAACTGGTTCTCTTAGTTTATACTAGTTTGATAGCCTCAGAAAAGCATATTATGCGGAAAGAATCTCGAAAACAAAAAAAATTTTTTTCGAATTTTGGAAACTTCGTTAGAATCACTTTTTTTCCGTTCTTATTAGAGATAAATTGTTCTCTTTCAATTTGCTAGTTTGATAGCTGTAGAAAAGCATATTATGCGGAAAGAATCTCGAAAAGAAAAAAAAAATTTTTTGAAATTTGGAAACTTCATTAGAACCACTTTTTTTCCATTTTTATTCGAAATAACTGGTTCTCTTTCATTTTGCTAGTTTGATAGCCTCAGAAAAGCATATTATGCACGAAGAATCTCGAAAAGAAAAAAAATTTTTTTCGAAGTTTGGAAACTTCATTAGAATCACTTTTTTACCGTTCTTATTCGAGAAAACTGGTTCTCTTTCAATATACTAGTTTGATAGCCTCAGAAAAGCATATTATGCGGAAAGAATCTCGAAAAGAAAAAAATTTTTTTTTGATGTTTTGAAACTCCTTATGAATCAATTTTTTTCCATTCTTATTTGAGATAACTAGTTCTATTTCAATTTGCTAGTTTGATAGCTGTAGAAAAGCATATTATGCGGAAAGAATCTCGAAAAGAAAAAAAAAATTTTCGAAATTTGGAAACTTCTTTAGAATCACTTTTTTTCCGTTCTTATTTGAGATAACTGGTTCTCTTTCAATATACTAATTTGATAGCCTCAGAAAAGCATATTATGCGCAAAGAATCTCCAAAAGAAAAAAAATTTTTTTCGAATTTTGGAAACTTCATTAGAATCAATTTTTTTCCGTTCTTATTTGAGATAACTTCTTCTCTTTCTTTATACTAGTTTGATAGCTGTAGAAAAGCATATTATGCGGGAAAAATCTCGAAAAGAAAAAAAAATGTTTTCAAAGTTTGGAAACTACATTAGAATCACTTTTTTTCCGTTCTTATTTGAGATAACTGGTTCTCTTTCAATATACTAGTTTGATAGCCTCAGAAAAGCATATTATGCGCAAAGAATCTCGAAAGGAAAAAAAATTATTTTCGAAGTTTGGAAACTTCATTAGAATCACTTTTTTTCCGGTCTTATTTGAGATAACTGGTTCTCTTTCATTATACTAGTTTGATAGCCACAGAAAAGCATATTATGCGCAAAGAATCTCGAAAAGAAAAAAATTTTTTTTCGAAGTTTAGAAACTTCATTAGAATCACTTTTTTCCGTTCTTATTTGAGATAACTTCTTATCATTCATTATACTAGTTTGATAGCCTTAGAAAAGCATATTATGCGGAAAGAATCTGGAAAAGAAAAATAATTTTTTTGGAAGTTTTGAAACTTCTTTATAATCACTTTTTTTCCGTTCTTATTCGAGATAACTGGTTCTCTTTCTTTTTGCTAGCTTGATGGCCTCAGAAAAGCATATTATGCACGAAGAATCTCGAAAAGAAAAAAATTTTTTTTCGAAATTTGGAAACTTCATTAGAATCACTTTTTTCCGTTCTTATTCGAGATAACTGGTTCTCTTTCAATATACTAGTTTGATAGCCTCAGAAAAGCATATTATGCGGAAAGAATCTCAAAAAGAAAAATAATTTTTTTCGATGTTTGGAAACTTCGTTAGAATCACATTTTTTCCGTTCTTATTCGAGATAACTGGTTCTCTTTCATTTTCCAAGTTTGATAGCTGTAGAAAATGCATATTATGCGGAAGGAATCTCGAAATGAAAAATAATTTTTTTCGAATTTTGGAAACTTCGTTAGAATCACTTTTTTTCCGTTCTTATTAGAGATAAATTGTTCTCTTTCAATTTGCTAGTTTGATAGCTGTAGAAAAGCATATTATGCGGAAAGAATCTCGAAAAGAAAAAAAAAATTTTTTGAAATTTGGAAACTTCATTAGAACCACTTTTTCCGTTTTTATTTGAGATAACTTCTTCTCATTCATTATACTAGTTTGATAGCCTTAGAAAAGCATATTATGCGGAAAGAATCTCGAAAAGAAAAAAAAAATTTTTCGAAGTTTGGAAACTTCTTTATAATCACTTTTTTTCCATTTTTATTCGAAATAACTGGTTCTCTTTCATTTTGCTAGTTTGATAGCCTCAGAAAAGCATATTATGCACGAAGAATCTCGAAAAGAAAAAAAAATTTTTTCGAAGTTTGGAAACTTCATTAGAATCACTTTTTTACCGTTCTTATTCGAGAAAACTGGTTCTCTTTCAATATACTAGTTTGATAGCCTCAGAAAAGCATATTATGCGGAAAGAATCTCGAAAAGAAAAAAAATTTTTTTTGATGTTTTGAAACTCCTTATGAATCAATTTTTTTCCATTCTTATTTGAGATAACTAGTTCTATTTCAATTTGCTAGTTTGATAGCTGTAGAAAAGCATATTATGCGGAAAGAATCTCGAAAAGAAAAAAAAATTTTTCGAAATTTGGAAACTTCTTCAGAATCACTTTTTTTCCGTTCTTATTTGAGATAACTGGTTCTCTTTCAATATACTAATTTGATAGCCTCAGAAAGGCATATTATGCGCAAAGAATTTCCAAAGAAAAAAAATTTTTTTCGAATTTTGGAAACTTCATTAGAATCAATTTTTTTCCGTTCTTATTTGAGATAACTTCTTCTCTTTCTTTATACTAGTTTGATAGCTGTAGAAAAGCATATTATGCGGGAAAAATCTCGAAAATAAAAAAAAATTTTTTCAAAGTTTGGAAACTACATTAGAATCACTTTTTTTCCGTTCTTATTTGAGATAACTGGTTCTCTTTCAATATACTAGTTTGATAGCCTCAGAAAAGCATATTATGCGCAAAGAATCTCGAAAGGAAAAAAAATTATTTTCGAAGTTTGGAAACTTCATTAGAATCACTTTTTTTCCGTTCTTATTCGAAATAACTGGTTCTCTTAGTTTATACTAGTTTGATAGCCTCAGAAAAGCATATTATGCGGAAAGAATCTCGAAAACAAAAAAAATTTTTTTCGAAGTTTGGAAACTTCATTAGAATTACTTTTTTTCCGTTCTTATTCCAGATAACTGGTTCCCTTTCAATATACTAGTTTGATAGCCTCAGAAAAGCATATTATGCGGAAAGAATCTGGAAAAGAAAAAAAATTTTTTTTGATGTTTGGAAAATCCTTATGAAACACTTTTTTTCCATTCTTATTTGAGATAACTGGTTCTCTTTCATTACACTAGTTTGATAGCCTCAGAAAAGCATATTATGCGCAAAGAATCTCGAAAAGAAAAAAAAATTTTTCGAAGTTTGGAAACTATTAGAATCACTTTTTTTCCGTTCTTAATTGAGATAACTGGTTCTCTTTCATTATACTAGTATGATAGCCTCAGGAAAGCATATTATGCGGAAAGAATATCAAAAAGAAAAATAATTTTTTTCGAAGTTTGGAAACTTCGTTAGAATCACATTTTTTCCGTTCTTATTCGAGATACCTGGTTCTCTTTCATTTTCTCAGTTTGATAGCTGTAGAAAATGCATATTATGCGGAAAGAATCTCGAAATGAAAAATAATTTTTTTCGAATTATGGAAACTTCGTTAGAATCACTTTTTTTCCGTTCTTATTAGAGATAAATTGTTCTCTTTCAATTTGCTAGTTTGATAGCTGTAGAAAAGCATATTATGCGGAAAGAATCTCGAAAAGAAAAAAAAAATTTTTTGAAGTTTGGAAACTTCATTAGAACCACTTTTTTCCGTTTTTATTTGAGATAACTTCTTCTCATCAATTATACTAGTTTGATAGCCTTAGAAAAGCATATTATGCGGAAAGAATCTCGAAAAGAAAAAAAATTTTTTTCGAAGTTTGGAAACTTCTTTATAATCACTTTTTTTCCATTTTTATTCGAAATAACTGGTTCTCTTTCATTTTGCTAGTTTGATAGCCTCAGAAAAGCATATTATGCACGAAGAATCTCGAAAAGAAAAAAAATTTTTTTCGAAGTTTGGAAACTTCATTAGAATCACTTTTTTACCGTTCTTATTCGAGAAAAATGGTTCTCTTTCAATATACTAGTTTGATAGCCTCAGAAAAGCATATTATGCGGAAAGAATCTCGAAAAGAAAAAAATTTTTTTTTGATGTTTTGAAACCCCTTATGAATCAATTTTTTTCCATTCTTATTTGAGATAACTAGTTCTATTTCAATTTGCTAGTTTGATAGCTGTAGAAAAGCATATTATGCGGAAAGAATCTCGAAAAGAAAAAAAAAATTTTCGAAATTTGGAAACTTCTTTAGAATCACTTTTTTCCGTTCTTATTTGAGATAACTGGTTCTCTTTCAATATACTAATTTGATAGCCTCAGAAAAGCATATTATGCGCAAAGAATCTGCAAAAGAAAAAAAATGTTTTTCGAATTTTGGAAACTTCATTAGAATCAATTTTTTTCCGTTCTTATTTGAGATAACTTCTTCTCTTTCTTTATACCAGTTTGATAGCTGTAGAAAAGCATATTATGCGGGAAAAATCTCGAAAAGAAAAAAAAATGTTTTCAAAGTTTGGAAACTTCATTAGAATCACTTTTTTTCCGTTCTTATTTGAGATAACTGGTTATCTTTCATTATACTAGTTTGATAGCCTCAGAAAAGCATATTATTCGCAAAGAATCTCGAAAAGAAAAAAAATTTTTTTCGAAGTTTAGAAACTTTATTAGAATCACTTTTTTTCCGTTATTATTTGAGATAACTTCTTCTCATTCATTATACTAGTTTGATAGCCTTAGAAAAGCATATTATGCGGAAGGAATCTCGAAAAGAAAAATAATTTTTTTCGAATTTTGGAAACTTCTTTATAATCACTTTTTTTCCGCTCTTATTCGAGATAACTGGTTGTCTTTCTTTTTGCTAGTTTGATAGCCTCAGTAAAGCATATTATGCACGAAGGATCTCGAAAAGAAAAAAATTTTTTTTCGAAATTTGGAAACTTCATTAGAATCACTTTTTTTCCGTTCTTATTCGAGATAACTGGTTCTCTTTCAATATACTAGTTTGATAGCCTCAGAAAAGCATATTATGCGCAAAGAATCTCGAAAAGAAAAAAAATTATTTTCGAAGTTTGGAAACTTCATTAGAATCACTTTTTTTCCGTTCTTATTCGAGATAACTGGTTCTCTTTTATTTTTCCTAGTTTGATAGCTGTAGAAAAGCATATTATGCGGAAAGAATCTCGAAAAGAAAAAAAATGTTTTCAAAGCTTGGAAACTACATTGAAATGACTTTTTTTCCGTTCTTATTTGAGATAACTGGTTCTCTTTCATTATACTAGTTTGATAGCCTTAGAAAAGCATATAATGCGGAAAGAATTTCGAAAAGAAAAATAATTTTTTTCGAAGTTTGGAAACTTCGTTAGATTCACTTTTTTTCCGTTCTTATTCGAGATAAATGGTTCTCTTTCATTTTGCTATTTTGATACGTGTAGAAAAGAATATTATGCGGAAAGAATCTCGAAAAGAAAAAAAATTGTATTCAAGGTACTGGAAACTTCATTAGAATCACTTTTTTTCCGTTCTTATTTGAGATAACTGGTTCTCTTTCATTATACTAGTTTGATAGCCTTAGAAAAGCATATTATGCGGAAAGAATCACGAAAAAATGAAATTATTTTTTGATGTTTTGAAAATTCTTATGAATCAATTTTTTTCCATTCTTATTTGAGATAACTAGTTCTCTTTCATTATACTATTTTGATAGCCTCAGAAAAGCATATTATGCGGAAAGAATCTCGAAAAGAAAAAATTTTTTTTTGATATTTGTAAAATCTTTTTTGAATCAATTTTTTTCCATTCTTATTTGAGATAACTGGTTCTCTTTCATTATACTAGTTTGATAGCTTCAGAAAAGCAAAGAATCTCGAAAATTTTTTTCGAAGTTTGGAAACCTCGTTAGATTCACTTTTTTTCCGTTATATTCGAGATAAATGGTTCTCTTTCAATTTGCTAGTTTAATAGCTGTAGAAAAGCATATTATGCGGAAAGAATCTCGAAAAGAAAAAAAAATGTTTTCAAAGTTTGGAAACTTCATTAGAATCACGTTTTTTACGTTCTTATTTGAGATAACTGGTTCTCTTTAAATATACTAGTTCGATAGCCTCAGAAAAGCATATTATGCGCAAAGAATCTCGAAAAGAAAAAAAATTTTTTTCGAAGTTTGGAAACTTCATTAGAATCACTTTTTTTCCGTTATTATTTGAGATAACTTCTTCTCTTTCATTATACTAGTTTGATAGCTGTAGAAAAGCATATTATGCGGAACGAATCTCGAAAAGAAGAAAAAATTTTTTTCTAAGTTTGGAAACTTCATTAGAATCACTTTTTTTCCGTTCTTATTTGAGATAACTGGTTCTCTTTCATTATACTAGTTTGATAGCATCAGAAAAGCATATTAGGCGGAAAGAATCTCGAAAAGAAAAAAAATTTTTTTTGATGTTTTGAAACTCTTTTATGAATCAATTTTTTCCCATTCTTATTTGAGATAACTAGTTCTCTTTCATTATACTAGTTTGATAGCCTCAGAAAAGCATATTATGCGGAAAGAATCTCGAAAAGAAAAAAATTTGTTTTAATGTTTGGAAAATCCTTATGAATCAATTTTTTTCCATTCTTATTTGAGATAACTGGTTCTCTTTCATTATACTAGTTTGATATCCTCAGAAAAGCATATTATGCGCAAAGAATCTTTAAAAAAAAAAAAATTTTTTTCAAACTTTGGATACTTAATTAGAATCACATTTTTCCGTTCTTATTTGAGATAGCTGGTTCTCTTTCATTATACTAGTATGATAGCCTTATTATATAGCATATTATGCGGAAAGAATCTCAAAAAGAAAAATAATTTTTTCGAAGTTTGGAAACTTCGTTAGAATCACTTTTTTTCCGTTCTTATTCGAGATGACTGGTACTCTTTCATTTTGCTACTTTGATAGCTGTAGAAAATGCATATTATGCGGAAAGAATCTCGACATGAAAAATAATTTTTTTCGAAGTTTGGAAACTTCGTTAGAAGCACTTTTTTTCCGTTCTTATTCAAGATAACTGGTTTTCTTTCATTTTGCTAGTTTGATACGTGTAGAAAAGCATATTATTCGGAAAGAATCTGGAAAAGAAAAAAAAATGTTTTCAAAGTTTGGAAACTTAATTAGAATCACTTTTTTTCCGTTCTCATTTGAGATAAATGGTTCTCTTTCATTATACTAGTTTTATAGCCTTAAAAAAGCATATTATGCGGAAAGAATCTCGAAAAGAAAAAAATTTTTTTTGATGTTTGGAAAATCCTTATGAATCAATTTTTTTCCAATCTTATTTGAGATAACTGGTTCTCTTTCATTATACTAGTTTGATAGCCTCAGAAAAGCATATTATGCGGAAAGAATCTCGAAAAGAAAAAATTTTTTTTTTATGTTTTGAAACTCCTTATGAATCAATTTTTTCCCATTTTTATTTGAGATAACTAGTTCTCTTTCATTAAAGTAGTTTGATAGCCTCAGAAAAGCATATGCTGCCGAAAGAATCTCGAAAAGAAAAAATTTTTTTTCGAAGTTTGGAAACTTCATTAGAATCATTTTTTCCCTTCTTATTCGAGATAACTGGTTCCCTTTCAATATACTAGTTTGATAGCCTCAGAAAAGCATATTATGCGGAAAGAATCTCGAAAAGAAAAAAATTTTTTTTTGATGTTTTGAAACTCCTTATGAATCAATTTTTTTCCATTCTTATTTGAGATAACTAGTTCTCTTTCATTATACTAGTTTGATAGCCTCAGAAAAGCATATTATGCGCAAAGAATCTCGAAAAGAAAAATAATTTTTTTCGAATTTTGGAAACTTCGTTAGAATCACTTTTTTTCCGTTCTTATTAGAGATAAATTGTTCTCTTTCAATTTGCTAGTTTGATAGCTGTAGAAAAGCATATTATGCGGAAAGAATCTCGAAAAGAAAATAAAATGTTTTCAAAGTTTGGAAACTTCATTAGAATCACGTTTTTTCCGTTCTTTTTTGAGATAACTGGTTCTATTTCATTATACTAGTTTGATAGCCTTAGATAAGCATATTATGCGGAAAGAATCTCGAAAAGAAAAAAAATTTTTTTTGATGTTTGGAAAATCCTTATGAAACACTTTTTTTCCATTCTTATTTGAGATAACTGGTTCTCTTTCATTATACTAGTTTGATAGCTTTAGAAAAGCATTTTATGCGGAAAGAATCTCGAAAAGAAAAAATTTTTTTTTGATGTTTGGAAAATCCTTATGAATCAATTTTTTTCCATTCTTATTTGAGATAACTGGTTCTCTTTCATTATACTAGTTTGATAGCCTCAGAAAAACATATGCGCAAAGAATCTCGAAAAGAAAAAAAAATTTTTTCAGAGTTTGGATACTTAATTAGAATCACTTTTTTTCCGTTCTTATTTGAGATAACTGGTTCTCTTTCATTATACTAGTTTGATAGCCTCAGAAAATATATTATGCGCAAAGAATCTCGAAAGGAAAAAAATTATTTTTCGAAGTTTGGAAACTTCATTAGAATCACTTTTTTTCCGTTCTTATTTAAGATAACTGGTTCTCTTTCATTATACTAGTATGATAGCCTTAGGAAAGCATATTATGCGGAAAGAATCTCAAAAAGAAAAATAATTTTTTTCGAAATTTGGAAACTTCGTTAGAATCACTTTTTTCCCGTTCTTATTCGAGATAACTGGTACTCTTTCATTTTGCTAGTTTGATAGCTGTAGAAAATGCATATTATGCGGAAAGAATCTCGACATGAAAAATAATTTTTTTCGAAGTTTGGAAATTTCGTTAGAATCACTTTTTTTCCGTTCTTATTCGAGATAACTGGTTCTCTTTCATTTTGCTAGTTTGATACGTGTAGAAAAGCATATTATGCGGAAAAAATCTAGAAAAGAATAAAAAAGTTTTCAAAGTTTGGAAACTTCATTAGAATCACTTTTTTTCCGTTTTTATTTGACATAACTGGTTCTCTTTCATTATACTAGTTTGATAGCCTTAGAAAAGCATATTATGCGGAAAGAATCTCGAAAAAAGAACATTTTTTTTCGATGTTTTGAAAATCCTTATGAATCAATTTTTTTCCATTCTTATTTGAGATAACTAGTTCTCTTTGATTATACTAGTTTGATAGCCTCAGAAAAGCATATTATGCGGAAAGAATCTCGAAAAGAAAAATTTTTTTTTTTTTGGAAAATTTTTTTGAATCAATTTTTTTCCAATCTTATTTGAGATAACTGGTTCTCTTTCATTATACTAGTTTGATAGCCACAGAAAAGCATATTATGCGCAAAGAATCTCGAAAAGAAAAATAATTTTTTTCGAAGTTTGGAAACTTCATTAGAATCACTTTTTTTCCGTTCTTATTTGAGATAAATGGTTCTCTTTCAATATACTAGTTTGATAGCCTCAGAAAAGCATATTATGCGCAAAGAATCTCGAAAAGGAAAAAAATTTTTTTCGAAGTTTGGAAACTTCATTAGAATCACTTTTTTTCCGTTCTTATTTGAGATAACTTCTTCTCTTTCATTATACTAATTTGATAGCTGTAGAAAAGCATATTATGCGGAAAGAATCTCGAAAAGAAAAAAAAAAATATTTTCAAAGTTTGGAAACTTCATTCGAATCACATTTTTTTAGTTCTTATTTGAGATAACTGGTTCTCTTTCATTATACTAGTATGATAGCCTTAGGAAAGCATATTATGCGGAAAGAATCTCAAAAAGAAAGATAATTTTTTTCTAAGTTTGGAAACTTCGTTAGAATCACTTTTTTTTCCGTTCTTATTCGAGATAACTGGTACTCTTTCATTTTGCTAGTTTGATATGCTAGTTTGATAGCTGTAGAAAATGCATATTATGCGGAAAGAATCTCGATATGAAAAATAATTTTTTTCAAAGTTTACAAACTTCGTTAGAATCACTTTTTTTCTGTTCTTATTTGAGATAACTGGTTCTCTTTCATTATACTAATTTGATAACCTTAGAAAAGCATATTATTCGGAAAGAATCTCGAAAAATGAAAATTTTTTTTTGATGTTTTGAAAATCTTTATGAATCAATTTTTTTCCATTCTTATTTGAGATAACTTGTTCTCTTTCATTATAGTAGTTTGATAGCCTCAGAAAAGCATATTATGCACAAAGAATCTCGAAAAGATTAAAAATTTTTTTCGAAGTTTGGAAACTTCATTAGAATCACTTTTTTTCCGTTCTTATTCGAGATAACTGGTTCTCTTTCATTATACTAGTTTGATAGCTTTAGAAAAGCATATTATGCGGAAAGAATCTCGGAAAGAAGAAATTTTTTTTTGATGTTTGGAAAATCCTTATGAATCAATTTTTTCCATTCTTATTTGAGATAACTGGTTCTCTTTCATTATACTAGTTTGATGGCCTCAGAAAAGCATATGCGCAAAGAATCTCGAAAAGAATAAAAATTTTTTCAAAGTTTGGATACTTAATTTTAATCACATTTTTCCGTTCTTATTTGAGATAACTGGTTCTCTTTCATTATACTAGTATGATAGCCTTATTATATAGCATATTATGCGGAAAGAATCTCAAGAAGAAAAATAATTTTTTTCGAAATTTGGAAACATCGTTAGAATCACTTTTTTTCCGTTCTTATTCGAGATGACTGGTACTCTTTCATTTTGCTAGTTTGATAGCTGTGGAAAATGCATATTATGCGGAAAGAATCTCGACATGAAAAATAATTTTTTTCGAAGTTTGGAAACTTTGTTAGAATCACTTTTTTTCGGTTCTTATTCGAGATAACTGGTTCTCTTTCATTTTGCTAGTTTGATAGATTCATAAAAGCATATTATGCGGAAAGAATCTCGAAATAAAAAAAAATTATTTTCAAAGTTTGGAAACTTCATTAGAATCACTTTTTTTCCGTTCTCATTTGAGCTATTTGAGATAACTGGTTCTCTTTCATTATACTAGTTTGATAGCCTCAGAAATGCATATTATGCGCAAAGAATCTCGAAAAGAAAAATAATTTTTTTCGAATTTTGGAAACTTCGTTAGAATCACTTTTTTTCCGTTCTTATTCGAGATAATTTGCTAGTTTGATACCTGTAGAAAAGCACATTTTGCGGAAAGAATCTCGAAAAGAAAAAAAAAAGTTTTCAAAGTTTGGAAACTTCATTAGAATCACTTTTTTTCCGTTCTTATTTGAGATAACCGGTTCTCTTTCATTATACTAATTTGATAGCCTTAGAAAAGCATATTATGCGGAAAGAATCTGGAAAAAAGAAAATTTTTTTTTGATGTTTTGAAAATCCTTATGAATCAATTATTTTCCATTCTTATTTGAGATAACTGGTTCTCTTTCATTATACTAGTTTGATAGCCTCAGAAAAGCATATTATGCGCAAAGAATCTCGAAAAGAAAAATAATTTTTTTCGAACTTTGGAAACTTTGTTACAACCACTTTTTTCCGTTCTTATTCGAGATAAACGTTGTCTTTTAATTTGCTAGTTTGATCGCAAGAATCTCGAAAAGAAAAATTTTTTTTCGAAATTTGGAAACTTCATTAGAATCACCTTTCTTCCGTTCTTATTTGAGATAACTGGTTCTCTTTCATTATACTAGTTTGATAGCCTCAGAAAAGCATATTATGCGCAAAGAATCTCAAAAAGAATAAAATTTTTTTTCGAAGTTTGGAAACTTCATTAGAATCACTTTTTTTCCGTTCTTATTCGAGATAACTGGTTCTCTTTCATTTTCCTAGTTTGATAGCTGTAGAAAAGCATATTATGCGGAAAGAATCTCGAAAAGAAAAAAAAAAGTTTTCTTTGTTTGGAAACTTTATTAGAATCACCTTTTTTCCGTTCATATTCGAGATATCTGGTTCTCTTTCATTATAATAGTTTGATAAGCTTAGAAAAGCATATTATGCGGAAAGAATTTCGAAAAGAAAAATAATATTTTTCGAAGTTTGGAAGCTACGTTAGAATCACTTTTTTTCCGTTCTTATTCTATATAAATGGTTCTCTTTCATTTTGCTAGTTTGATACGAAAAAAAAGCATATTATGCGGAAAGAATCTCGAAAAGAAAAAAAAATGTATTCATGGTTTGGAAACTTCATTAGAATCACCTTTTTCCGTTCTTATTTGAGATAACTGGTTTTCTTTCATTATACTACTTTCATAGCCTTAGAAAAGCATATTATGCGGAAAGAATCTCGAAAAAAGAAAATCTTTTTTTGATGTTTTGAAAATCCTTATGAATCAATTTCTTTCCATTCTTATTTGAGATAACTGGTTCTCTTTCATTATACTAGTTTGATAGCTTCAGAAAAGCAAAGAATCTCGAAAAATTTTTTCGAAGTTTGGAAACCTCGTTAGATTCACTTTTTTTCCGTTATATTCGAGATAAATGGTTCTCTTTCAATTTGCTAGTTTAATAGCTGTAGAAAAGCATATTATGCGGAAAGAATCTCGAAAAGAAAAAAAAATGTTTTCAAAGTTTCGAAACTTCATTAGAATCAAGTTTTTTATGTTCTTATTTGATATAACTGGTTCTCTTTAAATATACTAGTTCGATAGCCTCAGAAAAGCATATTATGCGCAAAGAATCTCGAAAAGAAAAAAAATTTTTTTCGAAGTTTGGAAACTTCATTAGAATCACTTTTTTTCCGTTCTTATTTGAGATAACTTCTTCTCTTTCATTATACTTGTTTGATAGCTGTAGAAAAGCATATTATGCGGAACGAATCTCGAAAAGAAAAAAAAAATTTTTTCAAAGTTTGGAAACTTCATTAGAATCACTTTTTTTCCGTTCTTATTTGAGATAACTGGTTCTCTTTCATTATACTAGTTTGATAGCATCAGATAATCATATTATGCGGAAAGAATCTCGAAAAGAAAAAAATTTTTTTTTGATGTTTTGAATCTCCTTATGAATCAATTTTTTCCCATTCTTATTTGAGACAACTAGTTCTCTTTCATTATACTAGTTTGATAGCCTCAGAAAAGCATATTATGCGGAAAGAATCTCGAAAAAAAAAAATTTTTTTTTGATGTTTGGAAAATCCTTATTAATCAATTTTTTTCCATTCTTATTTCAGATAACTGGTTCTCTTTCATTATACTAGTTTGATATCCTCAGTAAAGCATATAGATAAAGATAGCTGTAGAAAAGCATATTATGCGGAAAGAATCTCGAAAAGAAAATAAAATGTTTTCAAAGTTTGGAAACTTCATTAGAATCACGTTTTTCCGTTCTTATTTGAGATAGCTGGTTCTCTTTCATTATACTAGTATGATAGCCTTATTATATAGCATATTATGCGGAAATAATCTCGACATGAAAAATAATTTTTTTCGAAGTTTGGAAACTTCGTTAGAATCACTTTTTTTCCGTTCTTATTCAAGATAACTGGTTCTCTTTCATTTTGCTAGTTTGATACGCGTAGAAAAGCATATTATGCGGAAAGAATCTCGACATGAAAAATAATTTTTTTCGAAGTTTGGAAATTTCGTTAGAATCACTTTTTTTCCGTTCTTATTCGAGATAACTGGTTCTCTTTCATTTTGCTAGTTTGATACGTGTAGAAAAGCATATTATGCGGAAAAAATCTAGAAAAGAATAAAAAAGTTTTCAAAGTTTGGAAACTTCATTAGAATCACTTTTTTTCCGTTTTTATTTGACATAACTGGTTCTCTTTCATTATACTAGTTTGATAGCCTTAGAAAAGCATATTATGCGGAAAGAATCTCGAAAAAAGAACATTTTTTTTCGATGTTTTGAAAATCCTTATGAATCAATTTTTTTCCATTCTTATTTGAGATAACTAGTTCTCTTTGATTATACTAGTTTGATAGCCTCAGAAAAGCATATTATGCGGAAAGAATCTCGAAAAGAAAAATTTTTTTTTTTTTTGGAAAATTTTTTTGAATCAATTTTTTTCCAATCTTATTTGAGATAACTGGTTCTCTTTCATTATACTAGTTTGATAGCCACAGAAAAGCATATTATGCGCAAAGAATCTCGAAAAGAAAAATAATTTTTTTCGAAGTTTGGAAACTTCATTAGAATCACTTTTTTTCCGTTCTTATTTGAGATAAATGGTTCTCTTTCAATATACGAGTTTGATAGCCTCAGAAAAGCATATTATGCGCAAAGAATCTCGAAAAGGAAAAAAATTTTTTTCGAAGTTTGGAAACTTCATTAGAATCACTTTTTTTCCGTTCTTATTTGAGATAACTTCTTCTCTTTCATTATACTAATTTGATAGCTGTAGAAAAGCATATTATGCGGAAAGAATCTCGAAAAGAAAAAAAAAATATTTTCAAAGTTTGGAAACTTCATTCGAATCACATTTTTTTAGTTCTTATTTGAGATAACTGGTTCTCTTTCATTATACTAGTATGATAGCCTTAGGAAAGCATATTATGCGGAAAGAATCTCAAAAAGAAAGATAATTTTTTTCTAAGTTTGGAAACTTCGTTAGAATCACTTTTTTTCCGTTCTTATTCGAGATAACTGGTACTCTTTCATTTTGCTAGTTTGATATGCTAGTTTGATAGCTGTAGAAAATGCATATTATGCGGAAAGAATCTCGATATGAAAAATAATTTTTTTCAAAGTTTACAAACTTCGTTAGAATCACTTTTTTTCTGTTCTTATTTGAGATAACTGGTTCTCTTTCATTATACTAATTTGATAACCTTAGAAAAGCATATTATTCGGAAAGAATCTCGAAAAAAGAAAATTTTTTTTTGATGTTTTGAAAATCTTTATGAATCAATTTTTTTCCATTCTTATTTGAGATAACTGGTTCTTTTCATTATACTAGTTTAATAGCCTCAGAAAAGTATATTATGCGCAAAGAATCTCGAAAAGAAAAAAATTTTTTTCGAAATTTGGAAACTTCATTAGAATCACTTTTTTTCCGTTCTTATTTGAGATAACTTGTTCTCTTTCATTATAGTAGTTTGATAGCCTCAGAAAAGCATATTATGCACAAAGAATCTCGAAAAGATTAAAAATTTTTTTCGAAGTTTGGAAACTTCATTAGAATCACTTTTTTTCCGTTCTTATTCGAGATAACTGGTTC
The DNA here is from genome assembly GCA_030762175.1 of Metallyticus violacea. NCBI lineage: Eukaryota > Metazoa > Arthropoda > Insecta > Mantodea > Metallyticidae > Metallyticus > Metallyticus violacea. Next base: position 95,315,765 of record CM060835.1, on the reverse strand, counting down.
TCTTTCATTATACTAGTTTGATAGCTTTAGAAAAGCATATTATGCGGAAAGAATCTCGGAAAGAAGAAATTTTTTTTTGATGTTTGGAAAATCCTTATGAATCAATTTTTTCCATTCTTATTTGAGATAACTGGTTCTCTTTCATTATACTAGTTTGATGGCCTCAGAAAAGCATATGCGCAAAGAATCTCGAAAAGAATAAAAATTTTTTCAAAGTTTGGATACTTAATTTTAATCACATTTTTCCGTTCTTATTTGAGATAACTGGTTCTCTTTCATTATACTAGTATGATAGCCTTATTATATAGCATATTATGCGGAAAGAATCTCAAGAAGAAAAATAATTTTTTTCGAAATTTGGAAACATCGTTAGAATCACTTTTTTTCCGTTCTTATTCGAGATGACTGGTACTCTTTCATTTTGCTAGTTTGATAGCTGTGGAAAATGCATATTATGCGGAAAGAATCTCGACATGAAAAATAATTTTTTTGAAGTTTGGAAACTTTGTTAGAATCACTTTTTTTCGGTTCTTATTCGAGATAACTGGTTCTCTTTCATTTTGCTAGTTTGATAGATTCATAAAAGCATATTATGCGGAAAGAATCTCGAAATAAAAAAAAATTATTTTCAAAGTTTGGAAACTTCATTAGAATCACTTTTTTTCCGTTCTCATTTGAGCTATTTGAGATAACTGGTTCTCTTTCATTATACTAGTTTGATAGCCTCAGAAATGCATATTATGCGCAAAGAATCTCGAAAAGAAAAATAATTTTTTTCGAATTTTGGAAACTTCGTTAGAATCACTTTTTTTCCGTTCTTATTCGAGATAATTTGCTAGTTTGATACCTGTAGAAAAGCACATTTTGCGGAAAGAATCTCGAAAAGAAAAAAAAAAGTTTTCAAAGTTTGGAAACTTCATTAGAATCACTTTTTTTCCGTTCTTATTTGAGATAACCGGTTCTCTTTCATTATACTAATTTGATAGCCTTAGAAAAGCATATTATGCGGAAAGAATCTGGAAAAAAGAAAATTTTTTTTTGATGTTTTGAAAATCCTTATGAATCAATTATTTTCCATTCTTATTTGAGATAACTGGTTCTGTTTCATTATACTAGTTTGATAGCCTCAGAAAAGCATATTATGCGCAAAGAATCTCGAAAAGAAAAATAATTTTTTTCGAACTTTGGAAACTTTGTTACAATCACTTTTTTCCGTTCTTATTCGAGATAAACGTTGTCTTTTAATTTGCTAGTTTGATCGCAAGAATCTCGAAAAGAAAAATTTTTTTTCGAAATTTGGAAACTTCATTAGAATCACTTTTTTTCCGTTCTTATTTGAGATAACTGGTTCTCTTTCATTATACTAGTTTGATAGCCTCAGAAAAGCATATTATGCGCAAAGAATCTCAAAAAGAATAAAATTTTTTTTCGAAGTTTGGAAACTTCATTAGAATCACTTTTTTTCCGTTCTTATTCGAGATAACTGGTTCTCTTTCATTTTCCTAGTTTGATAGCTGTAGAAAAGCATATTATGCGGAAAGAATCTCGAAAAGAAAAAAAAAAGTTTTCTTTGTGTGGAAACTTTATTAGAATCACCTTTTTTCCGTTCATATTCGAGATATCTGGTTCTCTTTCATTATAATAGTTTGATAAGCTTAGAAAAGCATATTATGCGGAAAGAATTTCGAAAAGAAAAATAATATTTTTCGAAGTTTGGAAGCTACGTTAGAATCACTTTTTTTCCGTTCTTATTCTATATAAATGGTTCTCTTTCATTTTGCTAGTTTGATACGAAAAAAAAGCATATTATGCGGAAAGAATCTCGAAAAGAAAAAAAAATGTATTCAAGGTTTGGAAACTTCATTAGAATCACCTTTTTCCGTTCTTATTTGAGATAACTGGTATTCTTTCATTATACTACTTTCATAGCCTTAGAAAAGCATATTATGCGGAAAGAATCTCGAAAAAAGAAAATCTTTTTTTGATGTTTTGAAAATCCTTATGAATCAATTTCTTTCCATTCTTATTTGAGATAACTGGTTCTCTTTCATTATACTAGTTTGATAGCTTCAGAAAAGCAAAGAATCTCGAAATTTTTTTTCGAAGTTTGGAAACCTCGTTAGATTCACTTTTTTTCCGTTATATTCGAGATAAATGGTTCTCTTTCAATTTGCTAGTTTAATAGCTGTAGAAAAGCATATTATGCGGAAAGAATCTCGAAAAGAAAAAAAATGTTTTCAAAGTTTCGAAACTTCATTAGAATCACGTTTTTTACGTTCTTATTTGAGATAACTGGTTCTCTTTCACTATACTAGTATGATAGCCTTATTATATAGCATATTATGCGGAAAGAATCTCAAAAAGAAAAATAATTTTTATGAAGTTTGGAAACTTCGTTAGAATCCCTTTTTTTCCGTTCTTATTCGAGATAATTGGTAATCTTTCATTTTGCTACTTTGATAGCTGTAGAAAATGCATATTATGCGGAAAGAATCTCGACATGAAAAATAATTTTTTTCGAAGTTTGGAAACTTCGTTAGAATCACTTTTTTTCCGTTCTTATTCAAGATAACTGGTTCTCTTTCATTTTGCTAGTTTGATACGTGTAGAAAAGCATATTATGCGGAAAGAATCTCGAAAAGAAAAAAAAAATGTTTTCAAAGTTTGGAAACTTCATTAGAATCACTTTTTTTCCGTTCTCATTTGAGGTAACTGGTTCTCTTTAATTATACTAGTTTTATAGCCTTAAAAAAGCATATTATGCGGAAAGAATCTCGAAAAGAAAAAATTTTTTTTTGATGTTTGGAAAATCCTTATGAATCAATTTTTTTCTATTCTTATTTGAGATAACTGGTTCTCTTTAATTATACTAGTTTGATAGACTCAGAAAAGTATATTATGCGGAAAGAATTTCGAAAAGAAAAATAATTTTTTTCGAAGTTTGGAAACTTCGTTAGAATCACTTTTTTTCCGTTCTTATTCGAGATAAATGGTTCTCTTTCATTTTGCTAGTTTGATACGTGTAGAAAAGCATATTATGCGGAAAGAATCACGAAAAGAAAAAAAAAATGTATTCAAGGTTTGGAAACTTCATTAGAATCACTTTTTTTCCGTTTTATTTGAGATAACTGGTTCTCTTTCATTATACTAGATTGATAGCCTTAGAAAAGCATATTACTCGGAAAGAATCTAGAAAAAACAAAAATTTTTTTTGATGTTTTGAAAATCCTTATGAATCAATTTTTTTCCATTCTTATTTAAGATAACTAGTTCTCTTTCATTATACTATTTTGATAGCCTCAGAAAAGCATATTATGCGGAAAGATTCTCGAAAAGAAAATAATTTTTTTTTTAAATTGCAAAATCTTTTTTGAATCAATTTTTTCCCATTCTTATTTGAGATAACTGGTTCTCTTTCATTATACTAGTTTTATAGAATTAGAAAAGCATATTATGCGGAAAGAATCTCGAAAAGAAAAAAAAAATTTTTCGAAGTTTGGAAACTTCATTAAATCACTTTTTTTCGTTCTTATTTGAGATAACTTCTTATCTTTCATTATACTAGTTTGATAGCTTTAGAAAAGCATATTATGCGGAACGAATCTCGAAAAGAAAAAAAAATTTTTTTCAAAGTTTGGAATTTTCATTAGAATCACTTTTTTCCGTTCTTAATTGAGAAAACTGGTTCTCTTTCATTATACTAGTTTGATAGCATCAGAAAAGCATATTATGCGCGAAGAATCCCGAAAAGAAAAAAATTTTTTTTCTAAGTTTGGAAACTTCATTAGAATCACTTTTTTTCCGTTCTTATTCGAAATAACTGGTTCTCTTAGTTTATACTAGTTTGATAGCCTCAGAAAAGCATATTATGCGGAAAGAATCTCGAAAACAAAAAAAATTTTTTTCGAAGTTTGGAAACTTCATTAGAATTACTTTTTTTCCGTTCTTATTCCAGATAACTGGTTCCCTTTCAATATACTAGTTTGATAGCCTCAGAAAAGCATATTATGCGGAAAGAATCTGGAAAAGAAAAAAAATTTTTTTTGATGTTTGGAAAATCCTTATGAAACACTTTTTTTCCATTCTTATTTGAGATAACTGGTTCTCTTTCATTACACTAGTTTGATAGCCTTAGAAAAGCATATTATGCGGAAAGAATCTCGAAAAGAAAAAAATTTTTTTTTCATATTTGCAAAATCTTTTTTGAATCAATTTTTTTCCATTCTTATTTGAGATAACTGGTTCTCTTTCATTAATCTAGTTTGATAGACTCAGATAAGCAAAGAATCTCGAAAATTTTTTTCGAAGTTTGGAAACTTCGTTACATTCACTTTTTTTCAGTTATATTTGTGATAAATGGTTCTCTTTCAATTTGCTAGTTTGATAACTGTAGAAAAGCATATTATGCGGAAAGAATCTCGAAAAGAAAAAAAAATGTTTTCAAAGTTTGGAAACTTCATTAGAATCACTTTTTTTACGTTCTTATTTGAGATAACTGGTTCTCTTTCAATATACTAGTTTGATAGCCTCAGAAAAGCATATTATCCGCAAAGAATCTCGAAAAGAAAAAAAAAATTTTTCGAAGTTTGGAAACTTCATTAGAATCACTTTTTTTCCGGTCTTATTTGAGATAACTGGTTCTCTTTCATTATACTAGTTTGATAGCCACAGAAAAGCATATTATGCGCAAAGAATCTCGAAAAGAAAAAAAATTTTTTCGAAGATTAGAAACTTCATTAGAATCACTTTTTTTCCGTTCTTATTTGAGATAACTTCTTCTCATTCATTATACTAGTTTGATAGCCTTAGAAAAGCATATTATGCGGAAAGAATCTGGAAAAGAAAAATAATTTTTTTGGAAGTTTTGAAACTTCTTTATAATCACTTTTTTTCCGTTCTTATTCGAGATAATTGGTTCTCTTTCTTTTTGCTAGTTTGATAGCCTCAGAAAAGCATATTTTGCACGAAGAATCTCGAAAAGAAAAACATTTTTTTTCGAAATTTGGAAACTTCATTAGAATCACTTTTTTTCCGTTCTTATTCGAGATAACTGGTTCTCTTTCAATATACTAGTTTGATAGCCTCAGAAAAGCATATTATGCGGAAAGAATCTCAAAAAGAAAAATAATTTTTTTCGAAGTTTGGAAACTTCGTTAGAATCACATTTTTTCCGTTCTTATTCGAGATAACTGGTTCTCTTTCATTTTCCAAGTTTGATAGCTGTAGAAAATGCATATTATGCGGAAGGAATCTCGAAATGAAAAATAAATTTTTTCGAATTTTGGAAACTTCGTTAGAATCACTTTTTTTCCGTTCTTATTAGAGATAAATTTTTCTCTTTCAATTTGCTAGTTTGATAGCTGTAGAAAAGCATATTATGCGGAAAGAATCTCGAAAAGAAAAAAAATTTTTTTTGAAATTTGGAAACTTCATTAGAACCACTTTTTTCCGTTTTTATTTGAGATAACTTCTTCTCATTCATTTTGCTAGTTTGATAGCCTCAGAAAAGCATATTATGCACGAAGAATCTCGAAAAGAAAAAAAATTTTTTTCGAAGTTTGGAAACTTCATTAGAATCACTTTTTTACCGTTCTTATTCGAGAAAACTGGTTCTCTTTCAATATACTAGTTTGATAGCCTCAGAAAAGCATATTATGCGGAAAGAATCTCGAAAAGAAAAAAATTTTTTTTTGATGTTTTGAAACTCCTTATGAATCAATTTTTTTCCATTCTTATTTGAGATAACTATTTCTATTTCAATTTGCTAGTTTGATAGCTGTAGAAAAGCATATTATGCGGAAAGAATCTCGAAAAGAAAAAAAAAATTTTCGAAATTTGGAAACTTCTTTAGAATCACTTTTTTTCCGTTCTTATTTGAGATAACTGGTTCTCTTTCAATATACTAATTTGATAGCCTCAGAAAAGCATATTATGCGCAAAGAATCTCCAAAAGAAAAAAAATTTTTTTCGAATTTTGGAAACTTCATTAGAATCAATTTTTTTCCGTTCTTATTTGAAATAACTTCTTCTCTTTCTTTATACTAGTTTGATAGCTGTAGAAAAGCATATTATGCGGGAAAAATCTCGAAAGGAAAAAAAAATGTTTTCAAAGTTTGGAAACTACATTAGAATCACTTTTTTTCCGTTCTTATTTGAGATAACTGGTTCTCTTTCAATATACTAGTTTGATAGCCTCAGAAAAGCATATTATGCGCAAAGAATCTCGAAAGGAAAAAAAATTATTTTCGAAGTTTGGAAACTTCATTAGAATCACTTTTTTTCCGGTCTTATTTGAGATAACTGGTTCTCTTTCATTATTCTAGTTTGATAGCCACAGAAAAGCATATTATGCGCAAAGAATCTCGAAAAGAAAAAAAATTTTTTTCGAAGTTTGGAAACTTCATTAGAATCACTTTTTTTCCGTTCTGTTTCGAGATAACTGGTTCTCTTTCACTTTCCTAGTTTGATAGCTGTAGAAAAGCATATTATGCGGAAAGAATCTCGAAAAGAAAAAAAAATGTTTTCAAAGTTTGGAAACTACATTAGAATCACTTTTTTTCCGTTCTTATTTGAGATAACTGGTTCTCTTTCATTATACTAGTTTGATAGCCTTAGAAAAGCATATTATGCGGAAAGTATTTCGAAAAGAAATATAATATTTTTCGAAGTTTGGAAACTACGTTAGAATCACTTTTTTTCCGTTCTTATTCGAGATAAATGGTTCTCTTTCATTTTGCTAGTTTGATACGTGTAGAAAAGCATATTATGCGGAAAGAATCTCGAAAAGAAAAAATTTTTTTTTGATGTTTTGAAAATCCTTATGAATCAATTTTTTCCAATTCTTATTTGAGATTACTAGTTCTCTTTCATTATACTATTTTGATAGCCTCAAAAAAGCATATTATGCGGAAAGAATCTGGTAAAGAAAAAAATTTTTTTTTGATATTTGCAAAATCTTTTTTGAATCAATTTTTTTCCATTCTTATTTGAGATAACTGGTTCTCTTTCATTAATCTAGTTTGATAGCCTCAGATAAGCAAAGAATCTCGAAAATTTTTTTCGAAGTTTGGAAACTTCGTTACATTCACTTTTTTTCAGTTATATTTGTGATAAATGGTTCCCTTTCAATATACTAGTTTGATAGCCTCAGAAAAGCATATTATGCGGAAAGAATCTCGAAAAGAAAAAAATTTTTTTTTGATGTTTTGAAACTCCTTATGAATCAATTTTTTTCCATTCTTATTTGAGATAACTAGTTCTCTTTCAATTTGCTAGTTTGATAGCTGTAGAAAAGCATATTATGCGGAAAGAATCTCGAAAAGAAAATAAAATGTTTTCAAAGTTTGGAAACTTCATTAGAATCACGTTTTTTCCGTTCTTTTTTGAGATAACTGGTTCTATTTCATTATACTAGTTTGATAGCCTTAGATAAGCATATTATGCGGAAAGAATCTCGAAAAGAAAAAAAATTTTTTTTGATGTTTGGAAAATCCTTATGAAACACTTTTTTTCCATTCTTATTTGAGATAACTGGTTCTCTTTCATTATACTAGTTTGATAGCTTTAGAAAAGCATTTTATGCGGAAAGAATCTCGAAAAGAAAAAATTTTTTTTTGATGTTTGGAAAATCCTTATGAATCAATTTTTTTCTATTCTTATTTGAGATAACTGGTTCTCTTTAATTATACTAGTTTGATAGACTCAGAAAAGTATATTATGCGGAAAGAATTTCGAAAAGAAAAATAATTTTTTTCGAAGTTTGGAAACTTCGTTAGAATCACTTTTTTTCCGTTCTTATTCGAGATAAATGGTTCTCTTTCATTTTGCTAGTTTGATACGTGTAGAAAAGCATATTATGCGGAAAGAATCACGAAAAGAAAAAAAAAATGTATTCAAGGTTTGGAAACTTCATTAGAATCACTTTTTTTCCGTTTTATTTGAGATAACTGGTTCTCTTTCATTATACTAGATTGATAGCCTTAGAAAAGCATATTACTCGGAAAGAATCTAGAAAAAACAAAAATTTTTTTTGATGTTTAGAAAATCCTTATGAATCAATTTTTTTCCATTCTTATTTAAGATAACTAGTTCTCTTTCATTATACTATTTTGATAGCCTCAGAAAAGCATATTATGCGGAAAGATTCTCGAAAAGAAAATAATTTTTTTTTTAAATTGCAAAATCTTTTTTGAATCAATTTTTTCCCATTCTTATTTGAGATAACTGGTTCTCTTTCATTATACTAGTTTTATAGAATTAGAAAAGCATATTATGCGGAAAGAATCTCGAAAAGAAAAAAAAAATTTTTCGAAGTTTGGAAACTTCATTAAATCACTTTTTTTCGTTCTTATTTGAGATAACTTCTTATCTTTCATTATACTAGTTTGATAGCTTTAGAAAAGCATATTATGCGGAACGAATCTCGAAAAGAAAAAAAAATTTTTTTCAAAGTTTGGAATTTTCATTAGAATCACTTTTTTCCGTTCTTAATTGAGAAAACTGGTTCTCTTTCATTATACTAGTTTGATAGCATCAGAAAAGCATATTATGCGCGAAGAATCCCGAAAAGAAAAAAATTTTTTTTCTAAGTTTGGAAACTTCATTAGAATCACTTTTTTTCCGTTCTTATTCGAAATAACTGGTTCTCTTAGTTTATACTAGTTTGATAGCCTCAGAAAAGCATATTATGCGGAAAGAATCTCGAAAACAAAAAAAATTTTTTTCGAAGTTTGGAAACTTCATTAGAATTACTTTTTTTCCGTTCTTATTCCAGATAACTGGTTCCCTTTCAATATACTAGTTTGATAGCCTCAGAAAAGCATATTATGCGGAAAGAATCTGGAAAAGAAAAAAAATTTTTTTTGATGTTTGGAAAATCCTTATGAAACACTTTTTTTCCATTCTTATTTGAGATAACTGGTTCTCTTTCATTACACTAGTTTGATAGCCTTAGAAAAGCATATTATGCGGAAAGAATCTCGAAAAGAAAAAAATTTTTTTTTCATATTTGCAAAATCTTTTTTGAATCAATTTTTTTCCATTCTTATTTGAGATAACTGGTTCTCTTTCATTAATCTAGTTTGATAGACTCAGATAAGCAAAGAATCTCGAAAATTTTTTTCGAAGTTTGGAAACTTCGTTACATTCACTTTTTTTCAGTTATATTTGTGATAAATGGTTCTCTTTCAATTTGCTAGTTTGATAACTGTAGAAAAGCATATTATGCGGAAAGAATCTCGAAAAGAAAAAAAAATGTTTTCAAAGTTTGGAAACTTCATTAGAATCACTTTTTTTACGTTCTTATTTGAGATAACTGGTTCTCTTTCAATATACTAGTTTGATAGCCTCAGAAAAGCATATTATCCGCAAAGAATCTCGAAAAGAAAAAAAAAATTTTTCGAAGTTTGGAAACTTCATTAGAATCACTTTTTTTCCGGTCTTATTTGAGATAACTGGTTCTCTTTCATTATACTAGTTTGATAGCCACAGAAAAGCATATTATGCGCAAAGAATCTCGAAAAGAAAAAAAATTTTTTCGAAGATTAGAAACTTCATTAGAATCACTTTTTTTCCGTTCTTATTTGAGATAACTTCTTCTCATTCATTATACTAGTTTGATAGCCTTAGAAAAGCATATTATGCGGAAAGAATCTGGAAAAGAAAAATAATTTTTTTGGAAGTTTTGAAACTTCTTTATAATCACTTTTTTTCCGTTCTTATTCGAGATAATTGGTTCTCTTTCTTTTTGCTAGTTTGATAGCCTCAGAAAAGCATATTTTGCACGAAGAATCTCGAAAAGAAAAACATTTTTTTTCGAAATTTGGAAACTTCATTAGAATCACTTTTTTTCCGTTCTTATTCGAGATAACTGGTTCTCTTTCAATATACTAGTTTGATAGCCTCAGAAAAGCATATTATGCGGAAAGAATCTCAAAAAGAAAAATAATTTTTTTCGAAGTTTGGAAACTTCGTTAGAATCACATTTTTTCCGTTCTTATTCGAGATAACTGGTTCTCTTTCATTTTCCAAGTTTGATAGCTGTAGAAAATGCATATTATGCGGAAGGAATCTCGAAATGAAAAATAAATTTTTTCGAATTTTGGAAACTTCGTTAGAATCACTTTTTTTCCGTTCTTATTAGAGATAAATTTTTCTCTTTCAATTTGCTAGTTTGATAGCTGTAGAAAAGCATATTATGCGGAAAGAATCTCGAAAAGAAAAAAAATTTTTTTTGAAATTTGGAAACTTCATTAGAACCACTTTTTTCCGTTTTTATTTGAGATAACTTCTTCTCATTCATTTTGCTAGTTTGATAGCCTCAGAAAAGCATATTATGCACGAAGAATCTCGAAAAGAAAAAAAATTTTTTTCGAAGTTTGGAAACTTCATTAGAATCACTTTTTTACCGTTCTTATTCGAGAAAACTGGTTCTCTTTCAATATACTAGTTTGATAGCCTCAGAAAAGCATATTATGCGGAAAGAATCTCGAAAAGAAAAAAATTTTTTTTTGATGTTTTGAAACTCCTTATGAATCAATTTTTTTCCATTCTTATTTGAGATAACTATTTCTATTTCAATTTGCTAGTTTGATAGCTGTAGAAAAGCATATTATGCGGAAAGAATCTCGAAAAGAAAAAAAAAATTTTCGAAATTTGGAAACTTCTTTAGAATCACTTTTTTTCCGTTCTTATTTGAGATAACTGGTTCTCTTTCAATATACTAATTTGATAGCCTCAGAAAAGCATATTATGCGCAAAGAATCTCCAAAAGAAAAAAAATTTTTTTCGAATTTTGGAAACTTCATTAGAATCAATTTTTTTCCGTTCTTATTTGAAATAACTTCTTCTCTTTCTTTATACTAGTTTGATAGCTGTAGAAAAGCATATTATGCGGGAAAAATCTCGAAAGGAAAAAAAAATGTTTTCAAAGTTTGGAAACTACATTAGAATCACTTTTTTTCCGTTCTTATTTGAGATAACTGGTTCTCTTTCAATATACTAGTTTGATAGCCTCAGAAAAGCATATTATGCGCAAAGAATCTCGAAAGGAAAAAAAATTATTTTCGAAGTTTGGAAACTTCATTAGAATCACTTTTTTTCCGGTCTTATTTGAGATAACTGGTTCTCTTTCATTATTCTAGTTTGATAGCCACAGAAAAGCATATTATGCGCAAAGAATCTCGAAAAGAAAAAAAATTTTTTTCGAAGTTTGGAAACTTCATTAGAATCACTTTTTTTCCGTTCTGTTTCGAGATAACTGGTTCTCTTTCACTTTCCTAGTTTGATAGCTGTAGAAAAGCATATTATGCGGAAAGAATCTCGAAAAGAAAAAAAAATGTTTTCAAAGTTTGGAAACTACATTAGAATCACTTTTTTTCCGTTCTTATTTGAGATAACTGGTTCTCTTTCATTATACTAGTTTGATAGCCTTAGAAAAGCATATTATGCGGAAAGTATTTCGAAAAGAAATATAATATTTTTCGAAGTTTGGAAACTACGTTAGAATCACTTTTTTTCCGTTCTTATTCGAGATAAATGGTTCTCTTTCATTTTGCTAGTTTGATACGTGTAGAAAAGCATATTATGCGGAAAGAATCTCGAAAAGAAAAAAAAACGTATTCAAGGTTTGGAAACTTCATTAGAATCACCTTTTTCCGTTCTTATTTGAGATAACTGGTTCTCTTTCATTATACTAGTTTGATAGCCTTAGAAAAGCATATTATGTGGAAAGAATCTCGAAAAAAGAAAATTTTTTTTTGATGTTTTGAAAATCCTTATGAATCAATTTTTTCCAATTCTTATTTGAGATTACTAGTTCTCTTTCATTATACTATTTTGATAGCCTCAAAAAAGCATATTATGCGGAAAGAATCTGGTAAAGAAAAAAATTTTTTTTTGATATTTGCAAAATCTTTTTTGAATCAATTTTTTTCCATTCTTATTTGAGATAACTGGTTCTCTTTCATTAATCTAGTTTGATAGCCTCAGATAAGCAAAGAATCTCGAAAATTTTTTTCGAAGTTTGGAAACTTCGTTACATTCACTTTTTTTCAGTTATATTTGTGATAAATGGTTCCCTTTCAATATACTAGTTTGATAGCCTCAGAAAAGCATATTATGCGGAAAGAATCTCGAAAAGAAAAAAATTTTTTTTTGATGTTTTGAAACTCCTTATGAATCAATTTTTTTCCATTCTTATTTGAGATAACTAGTTCTCTTTCAATTTGCTAGTTTGATAGCTGTAGAAAAGCATATTATGCGGAAAGAATCTCGAAAAGAAAATAAAATGTTTTCAAAGTTTGGAAACTTCATTAGAATCACGTTTTTTCCGTTCTTTTTTGAGATAACTGGTTCTATTTCATTATACTAGTTTGATAGCCTTAGATAAGCATATTATGCGGAAAGAATCTCGAAAAGAAAAAAAATTTTTTTTGATGTTTGGAAAATCCTTATGAAACACTTTTTTTCCATTCTTATTTGAGATAACTGGTTCTCTTTCATTATACTAGTTTGATAGCTTTAGAAAAGCATTTTATGCGGAAAGAATCTCGAAAAGAAAAAATTTTTTTTTGATGTTTGGAAAATCCTTATGAATCAATTTTTTTCTATTCTTATTTGAGATAACTGGTTCTCTTTAATTATACTAGTTTGATAGACTCAGAAAAGTATATTATGCGGAAAGAATTTCGAAAAGAAAAATAATTTTTTTCGAAGTTTGGAAACTTCGTTAGAATCACTTTTTTTCCGTTCTTATTCGAGATAAATGGTTCTCTTTCATTTTGCTAGTTTGATACGTGTAGAAAAGCATATTATGCGGAAAGAATCACGAAAAGAAAAAAAAAATGTATTCAAGGTTTGGAAACTTCATTAGAATCACTTTTTTTCCGTTTTATTTGAGATAACTGGTTCTCTTTCATTATACTAGATTGATAGCCTTAGAAAAGCATATTACTCGGAAAGAATCTAGAAAAAACAAAAATTTTTTTTGATGTTTAGAAAATCCTTATGAATCAATTTTTTTCCATTCTTATTTAAGATAACTAGTTCTCTTTCATTATACTATTTTGATAGCCTCAGAAAAGCATATTATGCGGAAAGATTCTCGAAAAGAAAATAATTTTTTTTTTAAATTGCAAAATCTTTTTTGAATCAATTTTTTCCCATTCTTATTTGAGATAACTGGTTCTCTTTCATTATACTAGTTTTATAGAATTAGAAAAGCATATTATGCGGAAAGAATCTCGAAAAGAAAAAAAAAATTTTTCGAAGTTTGGAAACTTCATTAAATCACTTTTTTTCGTTCTTATTTGAGATAACTTCTTATCTTTCATTATACTAGTTTGATAGCTTTAGAAAAGCATATTATGCGGAACGAATCTCGAAAAGAAAAAAAAATTTTTTTCAAAGTTTGGAATTTTCATTAGAATCACTTTTTTCCGTTCTTAATTGAGAAAACTGGTTCTCTTTCATTATACTAGTTTGATAGCATCAGAAAAGCATATTATGCGCGAAGAATCCCGAAAAGAAAAAAATTTTTTTTCTAAGTTTGGAAACTTCATTAGAATCACTTTTTTTCCGTTCTTATTCGAAATAACTGGTTCTCTTAGTTTATACTAGTTTGATAGCCTCAGAAAAGCATATTATGCGGAAAGAATCTCGAAAACAAAAAAAATTTTTTTCGAAGTTTGGAAACTTCATTAGAATTACTTTTTTTCCGTTCTTATTCCAGATAACTGGTTCCCTTTCAATATACTAGTTTGATAGCCTCAGAAAAGCATATTATGCGGAAAGAATCTGGAAAAGAAAAAAAATTTTTTTTGATGTTTGGAAAATCCTTATGAAACACTTTTTTTCCATTCTTATTTGAGATAACTGGTTCTCTTTCATTACACTAGTTTGATAGCCTTAGAAAAGCATATTATGCGGAAAGAATCTCGAAAAGAAAAAAATTTTTTTTTCATATTTGCAAAATCTTTTTTGAATCAATTTTTTTCCATTCTTATTTGAGATAACTGGTTCTCTTTCATTAATCTAGTTTGATAGACTCAGATAAGCAAAGAATCTCGAAAATTTTTTTCGAAGTTTGGAAACTTCGTTACATTCACTTTTTTTCAGTTATATTTGTGATAAATGGTTCTCTTTCAATTTGCTAGTTTGATAACTGTAGAAAAGCATATTATGCGGAAAGAATCTCGAAAAGAAAAAAAAATGTTTTCAAAGTTTGGAAACTTCATTAGAATCACTTTTTTTACGTTCTTATTTGAGATAACTGGTTCTCTTTCAATATACTAGTTTGATAGCCTCAGAAAAGCATATTATCCGCAAAGAATCTCGAAAAGAAAAAAAAAATTTTTCGAAGTTTGGAAACTTCATTAGAATCACTTTTTTTCCGGTCTTATTTGAGATAACTGGTTCTCTTTCATTATACTAGTTTGATAGCCACAGAAAAGCATATTATGCGCAAAGAATCTCGAAAAGAAAAAAAATTTTTTCGAAGTTTAGAAACTTCATTAGAATCACTTTTTTTCCGTTCTTATTTGAGATAACTTCTTCTCATTCATTATACTAGTTTGATAGCCTTAGAAAAGCATATTATGCGGAAAGAATCTGGAAAAGAAAAATAATTTTTTTGGAAGTTTTGAAACTTCTTTATAATCACTTTTTTTCCGTTCTTATTCGAGATAATTGGTTCTCTTTCTTTTTGCTAGTTTGATAGCCTCAGAAAAGCATATTTTGCACGAAGAATCTCGAAAAGAAAAACATTTTTTTTCGAAATTTGGAAACTTCATTAGAATCACTTTTTTTCCGTTCTTATTCGAGATAACTGGTTCTCTTTCAATATACTAGTTTGATAGCCTCAGAAAAGCATATTATGCGGAAAGAATCTCAAAAAGAAAAATAATTTTTTTCGAAGTTTGGAAACTTCGTTAGAATCACATTTTTTCCGTTCTTATTCGAGATAACTGGTTCTCTTTCATTTTCCAAGTTTGATAGCTGTAGAAAATGCATATTATGCGGAAGGAATCTCGAAATGAAAAATAAATTTTTTCGAATTTTGGAAACTTCGTTAGAATCACTTTTTTTCCGTTCTTATTAGAGATAAATTTTTCTCTTTCAATTTGCTAGTTTGATAGCTGTAGAAAAGCATATTATGCGGAAAGAATCTCGAAAAGAAAAAAAATTTTTTTTGAAATTTGGAAACTTCATTAGAACCACTTTTTTCCGTTTTTATTTGAGATAACTTCTTCTCATTCATTTTGCTAGTTTGATAGCCTCAGAAAAGCATATTATGCACGAAGAATCTCGAAAAGAAAAAAAATTTTTTTCGAAGTTTGGAAACTTCATTAGAATCACTTTTTTACCGTTCTTATTCGAGAAAACTGGTTCTCTTTCAATATACTAGTTTGATAGCCTCAGAAAAGCATATTATGCGGAAAGAATCTCGAAAAGAAAAAAATTTTTTTTTGATGTTTTGAAACTCCTTATGAATCAATTTTTTTCCATTCTTATTTGAGATAACTATTTCTATTTCAATTTGCTAGTTTGATAGCTGTAGAAAAGCATATTATGCGGAAAGAATCTCGAAAAGAAAAAAAAAATTTTCGAAATTTGGAAACTTCTTTAGAATCACTTTTTTTCCGTTCTTATTTGAGATAACTGGTTCTCTTTCAATATACTAATTTGATAGCCTCAGAAAAGCATATTATGCGCAAAGAATCTCCAAAAGAAAAAAAATTTTTTTCGAATTTTGGAAACTTCATTAGAATCAATTTTTTTCCGTTCTTATTTGAAATAACTTCTTCTCTTTCTTTATACTAGTTTGATAGCTGTAGAAAAGCATATTATGCGGGAAAAATCTCGAAAGGAAAAAAAAATGTTTTCAAAGTTTGGAAACTACATTAGAATCACTTTTTTTCCGTTCTTATTTGAGATAACTGGTTCTCTTTCAATATACTAGTTTGATAGCCTCAGAAAAGCATATTATGCGCAAAGAATCTCGAAAGGAAAAAAAATTATTTTCGAAGTTTGGAAACTTCATTAGAATCACTTTTTTTCCGGTCTTATTTGAGATAACTGGTTCTCTTTCATTATTCTAGTTTGATAGCCACAGAAAAGCATATTATGCGCAAAGAATCTCGAAAAGAAAAAAAATTTTTTTCGAAGTTTGGAAACTTCATTAGAATCACTTTTTTTCCGTTCTGTTTCGAGATAACTGGTTCTCTTTCACTTTCCTAGTTTGATAGCTGTAGAAAAGCATATTATGCGGAAAGAATCTCGAAAAGAAAAAAAAATGTTTTCAAAGTTTGGAAACTACATTAGAATCACTTTTTTTCCGTTCTTATTTGAGATAACTGGTTCTCTTTCATTATACTAGTTTGATAGCCTTAGAAAAGCATATTATGCGGAAAGTATTTCGAAAAGAAATATAATATTTTTCGAAGTTTGGAAACTACGTTAGAATCACTTTTTTTCCGTTCTTATTCGAGATAAATGGTTCTCTTTCATTTTGCTAGTTTGATACGTGTAGAAAAGCATATTATGCGGAAAGAATCTCGAAAAGAAAAAAAAACGTATTCAAGGTTTGGAAACTTCATTAGAATCACCTTTTTCCGTTCTTATTTGAGATAACTGGTTCTCTTTCATTATACTAGTTTGATAGCCTTAGAAAAGCATATTATGTGGAAAGAATCTCGAAAAAAGAAAATTTTTTTTTGATGTTTTGAAAATCCTTATGAATCAATTTTTTCCAATTCTTATTTGAGATTACTAGTTCTCTTTCATTATACTATTTTGATAGCCTCAAAAAAGCATATTATGCGGAAAGAATCTGGTAAAGAAAAAAATTTTTTTTTGATATTTGCAAAATCTTTTTTGAATCAATTTTTTTCCATTCTTATTTGAGATAACTGGTTCTCTTTCATTAATCTAGTTTGATAGCCTCAGATAAGCAAAGAATCTCGAAAATTTTTTTCGAAGTTTGGAAACTTCGTTACATTCACTTTTTTTCAGTTATATTTGTGATAAATGGTTCCCTTTCAATATACTAGTTTGATAGCCTCAGAAAAGCATATTATGCGGAAAGAATCTCGAAAAGAAAAAAATTTTTTTTTGATGTTTTGAAACTCCTTATGAATCAATTTTTTTCCATTCTTATTTGAGATAACTAGTTCTCTTTCAATTTGCTAGTTTGATAGCTGTAGAAAAGCATATTATGCGGAAAGAATCTCGAAAAGAAAATAAAATGTTTTCAAAGTTTGGAAACTTCATTAGAATCACGTTTTTTCCGTTCTTTTTTGAGATAACTGGTTCTATTTCATTATACTAGTTTGATAGCCTTAGATAAGCATATTATGCGGAAAGAATCTCGAAAAGAAAAAAAATTTTTTTTGATGTTTGGAAAATCCTTATGAAACACTTTTTTTCCATTCTTATTTGAGATAACTGGTTCTCTTTCATTATACTAGTTTGATAGCTTTAGAAAAGCATTTTATGCGGAAAGAATCTCGAAAAGAAAAAATTTTTTTTTGATGTTTGGAAAATCCTTATGAATCAATTTTTTTCCATTCTTATTTGAGATAACTGGTTCTCTTTCATTATACTAGTTTGATAGCCTCAGAAAAACATATGCGCAAAGAATCTCGAAAAGAAAAAAAAATTTTTTCAGAGTTTGGATACTTAATTAGAATCACTTTTTTTCCGTTCTTATTTGAGATAACTGGTTCTCTTTCATTATACTAGTTTGATAGCCTCAGAAAATATATTATGCGCAAAGAATCTCGAAAAGAAAAAAATTATTTTTCGAAGTTTGGAAACTTCGTTAGAATCACTTTTTTCCCGTTCTTATTCGAGATAACTGGTACTCTTTCATTTTGCTAGTTTGATAGCTGTAGAAAATGCATATTATCCGGAAAGAATCTCGACATGAAAAATAATTTTTTTCAAAGTTTGGAAATTTCGTTAGAATCACTTTTTTTCCGTTCTTATTCGAGATAACTGGTTCTCTTTCATTTTGCTAGTTTGATACGTGTAGAAAAGCATATTATGCGGAAAAAATCTAGAAAAGAATAAAAAAGTTTTCAAAGTTTGGAAACTTCATTAGAATCACTTTTTTTCCGTTTTTATTTGACATAACTGGTTCTCTTTCATTATACTAGTTTGATAGCCTTAGAAAAGCATATTATGCGGAAAGAATCTCGAAAAAAGAACATTTTTTTTCGATGTTTTGAAAATCCTTATGAATCAATTTTTTTCCATTCTTATTTGAGATAACTAGTTCTCTTTGATTATACTAGTTTGATAGCCTCAGAAAAGCATATTATGCGGAAAGAATCTCGAAAAGAAAAATTTTTTTTTTTTTTGGAAAATTTTTTTGAATCAATTTTTTTCCAATCTTATTTGAGATAACTGGTTCTCTTTCATTATACTAGTTTGATAGCCACAGAAAAGCATATTATGCGCAAAGAATCTCGAAAAGAAAAATAATTTTTTTCGAAGTTTGGAAACTTCATTAGAATCACTTTTTTTCCGTTCTTATTTGAGATAAATGGTTCTCTTTCAATATACTAGTTTGATAGCCTCAGAAAAGCATATTATGCGCAAAGAATCTCGAAAAGGAAAAAAATTTTTTTCGAAGTTTGGAAACTTCATTAGAATCACTTTTTTTCCGTTCTTATTTGAGATAACTTCTTCTCTTTCATTATACTAATTTGATAGCTGTAGAAAAGCATATTATGCGGAAAGAATCTCGAAAAGAAAAAAAAAAATATTTTCAAAGTTTGGAAACTTCATTCGAATCACATTTTTTTAGTTCTTATTTGAGATAACTGGTTCTCTTTCATTATACTAGTATGATAGCCTTAGGAAAGCATATTATGCGGAAAGAATCTCAAAAAGAAAGATAATTTTTTTCTAAGTTTGGAAACTTCGTTAGAATCACTTTTTTTCCGTTCTTATTCGAGATAACTGGTACTCTTTCATTTTGCTAGTTTGATATGCTAGTTTGATAGCTGTAGAAAATGCATATTATGCGGAAAGAATCTCGATATGAAAAATAATTTTTTTCAAAGTTTACAAACTTCGTTAGAATCACTTTTTTTCTGTTCTTATTTGAGATAACTGGTTCTCTTTCATTATACTAATTTGATAACCTTAGAAAAGCATATTATTCGGAAAGAATCTCGAAAAAAGAAAATTTTTTTTTGATGTTTAGAAAATCTTTATGAATCAATTTTTTTCCATTCTTATTTGAGATAACTGGTTCTTTTCATTATACTAGTTTAATAGCCTCAGAAAAGTATATTATGCGCAAAGAATCTCGAAAAGAAAAAAATTTTTTTCGAAATTTGGAAACTTCATTAGAATCACTTTTTTTCCGTTCTTATTTGAGATAACTTGTTCTCTTTCATTATAGTAGTTTGATAGCCTCAGAAAAGCATATTATGCACAAAGAATCTCGAAAAGATTAAAAATTTTTTTCGAAGTTTGGAAACTTCATTAGAATCACTTTTTTTCCGTTCTTATTCGAGATAACTGGTTCTCTTTCATTATACTAGTTTGATAGCTTTAGAAAAGCATATTATGCGGAAAGAATCTCGGAAAGAAGAAATTTTTTTTTGATGTTTGGAAAATACTTATGAATCAATTTTTTCCATTCTTATTTGAGATAACTGGTTCTCTTTCATTATACTAGTTTGATGGCCTCAGAAAAGCATATGCGCAAAGAATCTCGAAAAGAATAAAAATTTTTTCAAAGTTTGGATACTTAATTTTAATCACATTTTTCCGTTCTTATTTGAGATAACTGGTTCTCTTTCATTATACTAGTATGATAGCCTTATTATATAGCATATTATGCGGAAAGAATCTCAAGAAGAAAAATAATTTTTTTCGAAATTTGGAAACATCGTTAGAATCACTTTTTTTCCGTTCTTATTCGAGATGACTGGTACTCTTTCATTTTGCTAGTTTGATAGCTGTGGAAAATGCATATTATGCGGAAAGAATCTCGACATGAAAAATAATTTTTTTCGAAGTTTGGAAACTTTGTTAGAATCACTTTTTTTCGGTTCTTATTCGAGATAACTGGTTCTCTTTCATTTTGCTAGTTTGATAGATTCATAAAAGCATATTATGCGGAAAGAATCTCGAAATAAAAAAAAATTATTTTCAAAGTTTGGAAACTTCATTAGAATCACTTTTTTTCCGTTCTCATTTGAGCTATTTGAGATAACTGGTTCTCTTTCATTATACTAGTTTGATAGCCTCAGAAATGCATATTATGCGCAAAGAATCTCGAAAAGAAAAATAATTTTTTTCGAATTTTGGAAACTTCGTTAGAATCACTTTTTTTCCGTTCTTATTCGAGATAATTTGCTAGTTTGATACCTGTAGAAAAGCACATTTTGCGGAAAGAATCTCGAAAAGAAAAAAAAAAGTTTTCAAAGTTTGGAAACTTCATTAGAATCACTTTTTTTCCGTTCTTATTTGAGATAACCGGTTCTCTTTCATTATACTAATTTGATAGCCTTAGAAAAGCATATTATGCGGAAAGAATCTGGAAAAAAGAAAATTTTTTTTTGATGTTTTGAAAATCCTTATGAATCAATTATTTTCCATTCTTATTTGAGATAACTGGTTCTCTTTCATTATACTAGTTTGATAGCCTCAGAAAAGCATATTATGCGCAAAGAATCTCGAAAAGAAAAATAATTTTTTTCGAACTTTGGAAACTTTGTTACAATCACTTTTTTCCGTTCTTATTCGAGATAAACGTTGTCTTTTAATTTGCTAGTTTGATCGCAAGAATCTCGAAAACAAAAATTTTTTTTCGAAATTTGGAAACTTCATTAGAATCACTTTTTTTCCGTTCTTATTTGAGATAACTGGTTCTCTTTCATTATACTAGTTTGATAGCCTCAGAAAAGCATATTATGCGCAAAGAATCTCAAAAAGAATAAAATTTTTTTTCGAAGTTTGGAAACTTCATTAGAATCACTTTTTTTCCGTTCTTATTCGAGATAACTGGTTCTCTTTCATTTTCCTAGTTTGATAGCTGTAGAAAAGCATATTATGCGGAAAGAATCTCGAAAAGAAAAAAAAAAGTTTTCTTTGTTTGGAAACTTTATTAGAATCACCTTTTTTCCGTTCATATTCGAGATAACTGGTTTTCTTTCATTATACTACTTTCATAGCCTTAGAAAAGCATATTATGCGGAAAGAATCTCGAAAAAAGAAAATCTTTTTTTGATGTTTTGAAAATCCTTATGAATCAATTTCTTTCCATTCTTATTTGAGATAACTGGTTCTCTTTCATTATACTAGTTTGATAGCTTCAGAAAAGCAAAGAATCTCGAAAAATTTTTTCGAAGTTTGGAAACCTCGTTAGATTCACTTTTTTTCCGTTATATTCGAGATAAATGGTTCTCTTTCAATTTGCTAGTTTAATAGCTGTAGAAAAGCATATTATGCGGAAAGAATCTCGAAAAGAAAAAAAAATGTTTTCAAAGTTTCGAAACTTCATTAGAATCAAGTTTTTTATGTTCTTATTTGATATAACTGGTTCTCTTTAAATATACTAGTTCGATAGCCTCAGAAAAGCATATTATGCGCAAAGAATCTCGAAAAGAAAAAAAATTTTTTTCGAAGTTTGGAAACTTCATTAGAATCACTTTTTTTCCGTTCTTATTTGAGATAACTTCTTCTCTTTCATTATACTTGTTTGATAGCTGTAGAAAAGCATATTATGCGGAACGAATCTCGAAAAGAAAAAAAAAATTTTTTCAAAGTTTGGAAACTTCATTAGAATCACTTTTTTTCCGTTCTTATTTGAGATAACTGGTTCTCTTTCATTATACTAGTTTGATAGCATCAGATAATCATATTATGCGGAAAGAATCTCGAAAAGAAAAAAATTTTTTTTTGATGTTTTGAATCTCCTTATGAATCAATTTTTTCCCATTCTTATTTGAGACAACTAGTTCTCTTTCATTATACAATTGTGATAGCCTCAGAAAAGCATATTATGCGGAAAGAATCTCGAAAAGAAAAAAATTTTTTTTTGATGTTTGGAAAATCCTTATTAATCAATTTTTTTCCATTCTTATTTCAGATAACTGGTTCTCTTTCATTATACTAGTTTGATATCCTCAGTAAAGCATATTATGCGCAAAGAATCTCTAAAAGAAAAAAAAATTTTTTCAAAGTTTGGATACTTAATTAGAATAACATTTTTCCGTTCTTATTTGAGATAGCTGGTTCTCTTTCATTATACTAGTATGATAGCCTTATTATATAGCATATTATGCGGAAAGAATCTCGACATGAAAAATAATTTTTTTCGAAGTTTGGAAACTTCGTCAGAATCACTTTTTTTCCGTTCTTATTCAAGATAACTGGTTCTCTTTCATTTTGCTAGTTTGATACGCGTAGAAAAGCATATTATGCGGAAAGAATATCGAAAAGAAAAAAAAATGTTTTCAAAGTTTGGAAACTTCATTAGAATCTTTTTTTTTTTCCGTTCTCATTTGAGATAACTGGTTCTCTTTCATTATACTATTTTGATAGCCTCAGAAAAGCATATTATGCGGAAAGATTCTCGAAAAGAAAAAAAAATTTTTTTGATAATTGCAAAATCTTTTTTGAATCAATTTTTTTCCATTCTTATTTGAGATAACTGGTTCTCTTTCATTATACTAGTTTTATAGCCTTAGAAAAGCATATTATGCGGAAAGAATCTCGAAAAGAAAAAACATTTTTTTCGAAGTTTGGAAACTTCATTAAATCACTTTTTTTCGTTCTTATTTGAGATAACTGGTTCTCTTTCATTATACTACTTTTATAGCCTTAAAAAAGGATATTATGCGGAAAGAATCTCGAAAAGAAAAAAATTTTTTTTGATGTTTTGAAACTCCTTATGAATCAATTTTTTCCCATTCTTTTTTGAGATAACTAGTTCTCTTTCATTATACTAGTTTGATAGCTGTAGAAAAGCATGTTATGCGGAAAAAATCTCGAAAAGAAAAAAAAATGATTTCAAAGTTTGGAAACTACATTAGAATCAATTTTTTTCCGTTCTTATTCGAGATAACTGGTTCTCTTTCATTTTCCTAGTTTGATAGCTGTAGAAAAGCATATTATGGGGAAAGAACCTCGAAAAGAAAAGAAAATGTTTTCAAAGTTTGGAAACTACTTTAGAATCACTTTTTTTCCGTTCTTATTTGAGATAACTGGTTCTCTTTCATTATACTAGTTTGATAGCCTCAGAAATGCATATTATGCGCAAAGAATCTCGAAAAGAAAAATAATTTTTTTCGAATTTTGGAAACTTCGTTAGAATCACTTTTTTTCCGTTCTTATTCGAGATAATTTGCTAGTTTGATACCTGTAGAAAAGCACATTTTGCGGAAAGAATTTCGAAAAGAAAAAAAAAAGTTTTCAAAGTTTGGAAACTTCATTAGAATCACTTTTTTTCCGTTCTTATTTGAGATAACCGGTTCTCTTTCATTATACTAATTTGATAGCCTTAGAAAAGCATATTATGCGGAAAGAATCTGGAAAAAAGAAAATTTTTTTTTGATGTTTTGAAAATACTTATGAATCAATTATTTTCCATTCTTATTTGAGATAACTGGTTCTCTTTCATTATACTAGTTTGATAGCCTCAGAAAAGCATATTATGCGCAAAGAATCTCGAAAAGAAAAATAATTTTTTTCGAAGTTTGGAAACTTCGTTAAAATCACTTTTTTTCCGTTCTTATTCAAGATAACTGGTTCTCTTTCATTTTGCTAGTTTGATACGCGTAGAAAAGCATATTATGCGGAAAGAATATCGAAAAGAAAAAAAAAATGTTTTCAAAGTTTGGAAACTTCATTAGAATCTTTTTTTTTTTCCGTTCTCATTTGAGATAACTGGTTCTCTTTCATTATACTATTTTGATAGCCTCAGAAAAGCATATTATGCGGAAAGATTCTCGAAAAGAAAAAAAATTTTTTTTGATAATTGCAAAATCTTTTTTGAATCAATTTTTTTCCATTCTTATTTGAGATAACTGGTTCTCTTTCATTATACTAGTTTTATAGCCTTAGAAAAGCATATTATGCGGAAAGAATCTCGAAAAGAAAAAACATTTTTTTCGAAGTTTGGAAACTTCATTAAATCACTTTTTTTCGTTCTTATTTGAGATAACTGGTTCTCTTTCATTATACTAGTTTTATAGCCTTAAAAAAGGATATTATGCGGAAAGAATCTCGAAAAGAAAAAAATTTTTTTTGATGTTTTGAAACTCCTTATGAATCAATTTTTTCCCATTCTTTTTTGAGATAACTAGTTCTCTTTCATTATACTAGTTTGATAGCTGTAGAAAAGCATGTTATGCGGAAAAAATCTCGAAAAGAAAAAAAAATGATTTCAAAGTTTGGAAACTACATTAGAATCAATTTTTTTCCGTTCTTATTCGAGATAACTGGTTCTCTTTCATTTTCCTAGTTTGATAGCTGTAGCTAAGCATATTATGGGGAAAGAACCTCGAAAAGAAAAGAAAATGTTTTCAAAGTTTGGAAACTACTTTAGAATTACTTTTTTTCCGTTCTTATTTGAGATAACTGGTTCTCTTTCATTATACTAGTTTGATAGCCTTAGAAAAGCATATTATGCGGAAAGAATTTCGAAAAGAAAAATAATATTTTTCGAAGTTTGGAAACTACGTTAGAATCACTTTTTTTCCGTTCTTATTTGAGATAACTGGTTCTCTTTCATTATTCTAGTTTGATAGCCTTAGAAAAGCATATTATGCGGAAAGAATCACGAAAAAAGAAAATTTTTTTTTGATGTTTTGAAAATCCTTATGAATCAATTTTTTCCATTCTTATTTGAGATAACTAGTTCTCTTTCATTATACCAGTTTGATAGCTTCAGAAAACAAAGAATCTCGAAATTTTTTTTTGAAGTTTGGAAACCTCGTTAGATTCACTTTTTTTCCGTTATATTCGAGATAAATGGTTCTCTTTCAATTTGCTAGTTTAATAGCTGTAGAAAAGCATATTATGCGGAAAGAATCTCGAAAAGAAAAAAAATGTTTTCAAAGTTTCGAAACTTCATTAGAATCACGTTTTTTACGTTCTTATTTGAGATAACTGGTTCTCTTTCACTATACTAGTATGATAGCCTTATTATATAGCATATTATGCGGAAAGAATCTCAAAAAGAAAAATAATTTTTTCGAAGTTTGGAAACTTCGTTAGAATCCCTTTTTTTCCGTTCTTATTCGAGATAATTGGTAATCTTTCATTTTGCTACTTTGATAGCTGTAGAAAATGCATATTATGCGGAAAGAATCTCGACATGAAAAATAATTTTTTTCGAAGTTTGGAAACTTCGTTAGAATCACTTTTTTTCCGTTCTTATTCAAGATAACTGGTTCTCTTTCATTTTGCTAGTTTGATACGTGTAGAAAAGCATATTATGCGGAAAGAATCTCGAAAAGAAAAAAAAAATGTTTTCAAAGTTTGGAAACTTCATTAGAATCACTTTTTTTCCGTTCTCATTTGAGGTAACTGGTTCTGTTTAATTATACTAGTTTTATAGCCTTAAAAAAGCATATTATGCGGAAAGAATCTCGAAAAGAAAAAATTTTTTTTTGATGTTTGGAAAATCCTTATGAATCAATTTTTTTCTATTCTTATTTGAGATAACTGGTTCTCTTTAATTATACTAGTTTGATAGACTCAGAAAAGTATATTATGCGGAAAGAATTTCGAAAAGAAAAATAATTTTTTTCGAAGTTTGGAAACTTCGTTAGAATCACTTTTTTTCCGTTCTTATTCGAGATAAATGGTTCTCTTTCATTTTGCTAGTTTGATACGTGTAGAAAAGCATATTATGCGGAAAGAATCTCGAAAAGAAAAAAAAAATGTATTCAAGGTTTGGAAACTTCATTAGAATCACTTTTTTTCCGTTTTATTTGAGATAACTGGTTCTCTTTCATTATACTAGATTGATAGCCTTAGAAAAGCATATTACTCGGAAAGAATCTAGAAAAAACAAAAATTTTTTTTGATGTTTTGAAAATCCTTATGAATCAATTTTTTTCCATTCTTATTTAAGATAACTAGTTCTCTTTCATTATACTATTTTGATAGCCTCAGAAAAGCATATTATGCGGAAAGATTCTCGAAAAGAAAATAATTTTTTTTTTAAATTGCAAAATCTTTTTTGAATCAATTTTTTCCCATTCTTATTTGAGATAACTGGTTCTCTTTCATTATACTAGTTTTATAGAATTAGAAAAGCATATTATGCGGAAAGAATCTCGAAAAGAAAAAAAAAATTTTTCGAAGTTTGGAAACTTCATTAAATCACTTTTTTTCGTTCTTATTTGAGATAACTTCTTATCTTTCATTATACTAGTTTGATAGCTTTAGAAAAGCATATTATGCGGACCGAATCTCGAAAAGAAAAAAAAATTTTTTTCAAAGTTTGGAATTTTCATTAGAATCACTTTTTTCCGTTCTTAATTGAGAAAACTGGTTCTCTTTCATTATACTAGTTTGATAGCATCAGAAAAGCATATTATGCGCGAAGAATCTCGAAAAGAAAAAAATTTTTTTTCTAAGTTTGGAAACTTCATTAGAATCACTTTTTTTCCGTTCTTATTCGAAATAACTGGTTCTCTTAGTTTATACTAGTTTGATAGCCTCAGAAAAGCATATTATGCGGAAAGAATCTCGAAAACAAAAAAAATTTTTTTCGAAGTTTGGAAACTTCATTAGAATTACTTTTTTTCCGTTCTTATTCCAGATAACTGGTTCCCTTTCAATATACTAGTTTGATAGCCTCAGAAAAGCATATTATGCGGAAAGAATCTGGAAAGGAAAAAAATTTTTTTTGATGTTTGGAAAATCCTTATGAAACACTTTTTTTCCATTCTTATTTGAGATAACTGGTTCTCTTTCATTACACTAGTTTGATAGCCTTAGAAAAGCATATTATGCGGAAAGAATCTCGAAAAGAAAAAAATTTTTTTTTCATATATGCAAAATCTTTTTTGAATCAATTTTTTTCCATTCTTATTTGAGATAACTGGTTCTCTTTCATTAATCTAGTTTGATAGCCTCAGATAAGCAAAGAAACTCGAAAATTTTTTTCGAAGTTTGGAAACTTCGTTACATTCACTTTTTTTCAGTTATATTTGTGATAAATGGTTCTCTTTCAATTTGCTAGTTTGATAACTGTAGAAAAGCATATTATGCGGAAAGAATCTCGAAAAGAAAAAAAAATGTTTTCAAAGTTTGGAAACTTCATTAGAATCACTTTTTTTACGTTCTTATTTGAGATAACTGGTTCTCTTTCAATATACTAGTTTGATAGCCTCAGAAAAGCATATTATCCGCAAAGAATCTCGAAAAGAAAAAAAAAATTTTTCGAAGTTTGGAAACTTCATTAGAATCACTTTTTTTCCGGTCTTATTTGAGATAACTGGTTCTCTTTCATTATACTAGTTTGATAGCCACAGAAAAGCATATTATGCGCAAAGAATCTCGAAAAGAAAAAAAATTTTTTCGAAGTTTAGAAACTTCATTAGAATCACTTTTTTTCCGTTCTTATTTGAGATAACTTCTTCTCATTCATTATACTAGTGTGATAGCCTTAGAAAAGCATATTATGCGGAAAGAATCTGGAAAAGAAAAATAATTATTTTGGAAGTTTTGAAACTTCTTTATAATCACTTTTTTCCGTTCTTATTCGAGATAACTGGTTCTCTTTCTTTTTGCTAGTTTGATAGCCTCAGAAAAGCATATTTTGCACGAAGAATCTCGAAAAGAAAAACATTTTTTTTCGAAATTTGGAAACTTCATTAGAATCACTTTTTTTCCGTTCTTATTCGAGATAACTGGTTCTCTTTCAATATACTAGTTTGATAGCCTCAGAAAAGCATATTATGCGGAAAGAATCTCAAAAAGAAAAATAATTTTTTTCGAAGTTTGGAAACTTCGTTAGAATCACATTTTTTCCGTTCTTATTCGAGATAACTGGTTCTCTTTCATTTTCCAAGTTTGATAGCTGTAGAAAATGCATATTATGCGGAAGGAATCTCGAAATGAAAAATAATTTTTTTCGAATTTTGGAAACTTCGTTAGAATCACTTTTTTTCCGTTCTTATTAGAGATAAATTGTTCTCTTTCAATTTGCTAGTTTGATAGCTGTAGAAAAGCATATTATGCGGAAAGAATCTCGAAAAGAAAAAAAATTTTTTTTGAAATTTGGAAACTTCATTAGAACCACTTTTTTCCGTTTTTATTTGAGATAACTTCTTCTCATTCATTTTGCTAGTTTGATAGCCTCAGAAAAGCATATTATGCACGAAGAATCTCGAAAAGAAAAAAAATTTTTTTCGAAGTTTGGAAACTTCATTAGAATCACTTTTTTACCGTTCTTATTCGAGAAAACTGATTCTCTTTCAATATACTAGTTTGATAGCCTCAGAAAAGCATATTATGCGGAAAGAATCTCGAAAAGAAAAAAATTTTTTTTTGATGTTTTGAAACTCCTTATGAATCAATTTTTTTCCATTCTTATTTGAGATAACTAGTTCTATTTCAATTTGCTAGTTGGATAGCTGTAGAAAAGCATATTATGCGGAAAGAATCTCGAAAAGAAAAAAAAAATTTTCGAAATTTGGAAACTTCTTTAGAATCACTTTTTTTCCGTTCTTATTTGAGATAACTGGTTCTCTTTCAATATACTAATTTGATAGCCTCAGAAAAGCATATTATGCGCAAAGAATCTCCAAAAGAAAAAAAATTTTTTTCGAATTTTGGAAACTTCATTAGAATCAATTTTTTTCCGTTCTTATTTGAAATAACTTCTTCTCTTTCTTTATACTAGTTTGATAGCTGTAGAAAAGCATATTATGCGGGAAAAATCTCGAAAGGAAAAAAAAATGTTTTCAAAGTTTGGAAACTACATTAGAATCACTTTTTTTCCGTTCTTATTTGAGATAACTGGTTCTCTTTCAATATACTAGTTTGATAGCCTCAGAAAAGCATATTATGCGCAAAGAATCTCGAAAGGAAAAAAAATTATTTTCGAAGTTTGGAAACTTCATTAGAATCACTTTTTTTCCGGTCTTATTTGAGATAACTGGTTCTCTTTCTTTATTCTAGTTTGATAGCCACAGAAAAGCATATTATGCGCAAAGAATCTCGAAAAGAAAAAAAATTTTTTTCGAAGTTTGGAAACTTCATTAGAATCACTTTTTTTCCGTTCTGTTTCGAGATAACTGGTTCTCTTTCACTTTCCTAGTTTGATAGCTGTAGAAAAGCATATTATGCGGAAAGAATCTCGAAAAGAAAAAAAAATGTTTTCAAAGTTTGGAAACTACATTAGAATCACTTTTTTTCCGTTCTTATTTGAGATAACTGGTTCTCTTTCATTATACTAGTTTGATAGCCTTAGAAAAGCATATTATGCGGAAAGTATTTCGAAAAGAAATATAATATTTTTCGAAGTTTGGAAACTACGTTAGAATCACTTTTTTTCCGTTCTTATTCGAGATAAATGGTTCTCTTTCATTTTGCTAGTTTGATACGTGTAGAAAAGCATATTATGCGGAAAGAATCTCGAAAAGAAAAAAAAAACGTATTCAAGGTTTGGAAACTTCATTAGAATCACCTTTTTCCGTTCTTATTTGAGATAACTGGTTCTCTTTCATTATACTAGTTTGATAGCCTTAGAAAAGCATATTATGTGGAAAGAATCTCGAAAAAAGAAAATTTTTTTTTGATGTTTTGAAAATCCTTATGAATCAATTTTTTCCAATTCTTATTTGAGATTACTAGTTCTCTTTCATTATACTATTTTGATAGCCTCAGAAAAGCATATTATGCGGAAAGAATCTGGTAAAGAAAAAAATTTTTTTTTGATATTTGCAAAATCTTTTTTGAATCAATTTTTTTCCATTCTTATTTGAGATAACTGGTTCTCTTTCATTAATCTAGTTTGATAGCCTCAGATAAGCAAAGAATCTCGAAAATTTTTTTCGAAGTTTGGAAACTTCGTTACATTCACTTTTTTCAGTTATATTTGTGATAAATGGTTCTCTTTCAATTTGCTAGTTTGATAACTGTAGAAAAGCATATTATGCGGAAAGAATCTCGAAAGGAAAAAAAAATGTTTTCAAAGTTTGGGAACTTCATTAGAATCACTTTTTTTACGTTCTTATTTGAGATAACTGGTTCTCTTTCAATATACTAGTTTGATAGCCTCAGAAAAGCATATTATCCGCAAAGAATCTCGAAAAGAAAAAAAATTTTTTTCGAAGTTTGGAAACTTCATTAGAATCACTTTTTTTCCGGTCTTATTTGAGATAACTGGTTCTCTTTCATTTTACTAGTTTGATAGCCACATAAAAGCATATTATGCGCAAAGAATCTCGAAAAGAAAAAACATTTTTTTGGAGTTTAGAAACCTCGTTAGATTCACTTTTTTTCCGTTATATTCGAGATAAATGGTTCTCTTTCAATTTGCTAGTTTAATAGCTGTAGAAAAGCATATTATGCGGAAAGAATCTCGAAAAGAAAAAAAATGTTTTCAAAGTTTCGAAACTTCATTAGAATCACGTTTTTTACGTTCTTATTTGAGATAACTGGTTCTCTTTCACTATACTAGTATGATAGCCTTATTATATAGCATATTATGCGGAAAGAATCTCAAAAAGAAAAATAATTTTTTCGAAGTTTGGAAACTTCGTTAGAATCCCTTTTTTTCCGTTCTTATTCGAGATAATTGGTAATCTTTCATTTTGCTACTTTGATAGCTGTAGAAAATGCATATTATGCGGAAAGAATCTCGACATGAAAAATAATTTTTTTCGAAGTTTGGAAACTTCGTTAGAATCACTTTTTTTCCGTTCTTATTCAAGATAACTGGTTCTCTTTCATTTTGCTAGTTTGATACGTGTAGAAAAGCATATTATGCGGAAAGAATCTCGAAAAGAAAAAAAAAATGTTTTCAAAGTTTGGAAACTTCATTAGAATCACTTTTTTTCCGTTCTCATTTGAGGTAACTGGTTCTCTTTAATTATACTAGTTTTATAGCCTTAAAAAAGCATATTATGCGGAAAGAATCTCGAAAAGAAAAATTTTTTTTTTGATGTTTGGAAAATCCTTATGAATCAATTTTTTTCTATTCTTATTTGAGATAACTGGTTCTCTTTAATTATACTAGTTTGATAGCCTCAGAAAAGTATATTATGCGGAAAGAATTTCGAAAAGAAAAATAATTTTTTTCGAAGTTTGGAAACTTCGTTAGAATCACTTTTTTTCCGTTCTTATTCGAGATAAATGGTTCTCTTTCATTTTGCTAGTTTGATACGTGTAGAAAAGCATATTATGCGGAAAGAATCTCGAAAAGAAAAAAAAAATGTATTCAAGGTTTGGAAACTTCATTAGAATCACTTTTTTTCCGTTTTATTTGAGATAACTGGTTCTCTTTCATTATACTAGATTGATAGCCTTAGAAAAGCATATTACTCGGAAAGAATCTAGAAAAAACAAAAAATTTTTTTGATGTTTTGAAAATCCTTATGAATCAATTTTTTTCCATTCTTATTTAAGATAACTAGTTCTATTTCATTATACTATTTTGATAGCCTCAGAAAAGCATATTATGCGGAAAGATTCTCGAAAAGAAAATAATTTTTTTTTTAAATTGCAAAATCTTTTTTGAATCAATTTTTTCCCATTCTTATTTGAGATAACTGGTTCTCTTTCATTATACTAGTTTTATAGAATTAGAAAAGCATATTATGCGGAAAGAATCTCGAAAAGAAAAAAAAATTTTTTCGAAGTTTGGAAACTTCATTAAATCACTTTTTTTCGTTCTTATTTGAGATAACTTCTTATCTTTCATTATACTAGTTTGATAGCTTTAGAAAAGCATATTATGCGGAACGAATCTCGAAAAGAAAAAAAAATTTTTTTCAAAGTTTGGAATTTTCATTAGAATCACTTTTTTCCGTTCTTAATTGAGAAAACTGGTTCTCTTTCATTATACTAGTTTGATAGCATCAGAAAAGCATATTATGCGCGAAGAATCTCGAAAAGAAAAAAATTTTTTTTCTAAGTTTGGAAACTTCATTAGAATCACTTTTTTTCCGTTCTTATTCGAAATAACTGGTTCTCTTAGTTTATACTAGTTTGATAGCCTCAGAAAAGCATATTATGCGGAAAGAATCTCGAAAAAAAAAAATTTTTTTTCGAAGTTTGGAAACTTCATTAGAATTACTTTTTTTCCGTTCTTATTCCAGATAACTGGTTCCCTTTCAATATACTAGTTTGATAGCCTCAGAAAAGCATATTATGCGGAAAGAATCTGGAAAAGAAAAAAAATTTTTTTTGATGTTTGGAAAATCCTTATGAAACACTTTTTTTCCATTCTTATTTGAGATAACTGGTTCTCTTTCATTACACTAGTTTGATAGCCTTAGAAAAGCATATTATGCGGAAAGAATCTCGAAAAGAAAAAAATTTTTTTTCATATTTGCAAAATCTTTTTTGAATCAATTTTTTTCCATTCTTATTTGAGATAACTGGTTCTCTTTCATTAATCTAGTTTGATAGCCTCAGATAAGCAAAGAATCTCGAAAATTTTTTTCGAAGTTTGGAAACTTCGTTACATTCACTTTTTTTCAGTTATATTTGTGATAAATGGTTCTCTTTCAATTTGCTAGTTTAATAACTGTAGAAAAGCATATTATGCGGAAAGAATCTCGAAAAGAAAAAAAAATGTTTTCAAAGTTTGGAAACTTCATTAGAATCACTTTTTTTACGTTCTTATTTGAGATAACTGGTTCTCTTTCAATATACTAGTTTGATAGCCTCAGAAAAGCATATTATCCGCAAAGAATCTCGAAAAGAAAAAAAAAATTTTTCGAAGTTTGGAAACTTCATTAGAATCACTTTTTTTCCGGTCTTATTTGAGATAACTGGTTCTCTTTCATTATACTAGTTTGATAGCCACAGAAAAGCATATTATGCGCAAAGAATCTCGAAAAGAAAAAAAATTTTTTCGAAGTTTAGAAACTTCATTAGAATCACTTTTTTTCCGTTCTTATTCGAGATAACTGGTTCTCTTTCTTTTTGCTAGTTTGATAGCCTCAGAAAAGCATATTTTGCACGAAGAATCTCGAAAAGAAAAACATTTTTTTCGAAATTTGGAAACTTCATTAGAATCACTTTTTTTCCGTTCTTATTCGACATAACTGGTTCTCTTTCAATATACTAGTTTGATAGCCTCAGAAAAGCATATTATGCGGAAAGAATCTCAAAAAGAAAAATAATTTTTTTCGAAGTTTGGAAACTTCGTTAGAATCACATTTTTTCCGTTCTTATTCGAGATAACTGGTTCTCTTTCATTTTCCAAGTTTGATAGCTGTAGAAAATGCATATTATGCGGAAGGAATCTCGAAATGAAAAATAATTTTTTTCGAATTTTGGAAACTTCGTTAGAATCACTTTTTTTCCGTTCTTATTATTGATAAATTGTTCTCTTTCAATTTGCTAGTTTGATAGCTGTAGAAAAGCATATTATGCGGAAAGAATCTCGAAAAGAAAAAAATTTTTTTTTGAAATTTGGAAACTTCATTAGAACCACTTTTTTCCGTTTTTATTTGAGATAACTTCTTCTCATTCATTATTCTAGTTTGATAGCCTTAGAAAAGCATATTATGCGGAAAGAATCTCGAAAAGAAAAAAATTTTTTTTCGAAGTTTGGAAACTTCTTTATAATCACTTTTTTTCCATTTTTATTCGAAATAACTGGTTCTCTTTCATTTTGCTAGTTTGATAGCCTCAGAAAAGCATATTATGCACGAAGAATCTCGAAAAGAAAAAAAATTTTTTTCGAAGTTTGGAAACTTCATTAGAATCACTTTTTTACCGTTCTTATTCGAGAAAACTGGTTCTCTTTCAATATACTAGTTTGATAGCCTCAGAAAAGCATATTATGCGGAAAGAATCGCGAAAAGAAAAAAATTTTTTTTTGATGTTTTGAAACTCCTTATGAATCAATTTTTTTCCATTCTTATTTGAGATAACTAGTTCTATTTCAATTTGCTAGTTTGATAGCTGTAGAAAAGCATATTATGCGGAAAGAATCTCGAAAAGAAAAAAAAATTTTCGAAATTTGGAAACTTCTTTAGAATCACTTTTTTTCCGTTCTTATTTGAGATAACTGGTTCTCTTTCAATATACTAATTTGATAGCCTCAGAAAAGCATATTATGCGCAAAGAATCTCCAAAAGAAAAAAAATTTTTTTCGAATTTTGGAAACTTCATTAGAATCAATTTTTTTCCGTTCTTATTTGAGATAACTTCTTCTCTTTCTTTATACTAGTTTGATAGCTGTAGAAAAGCATATTATGCGGGAAAAATCTCGAAAGGAAAAAAAAATGTTTTCAAAGTTTGGAAACTACATTAGAATCACTTTTTTTCCGTTCTTATTTGAGATAACTGGTTCTCTTTCAATATACTAGTTTGATAGCCTCAGAAAAGCATATTATGCGCAAAGAATCTCGAAAGGAAAAAAAATTATTTTCGAAGTTTGGAAACTTCATTAGAATCACTTTTTTTCCGGTCTTTTTGAGATAACTGGTTCTCTTTCATTATTCTAGTTTGATAGCCACAGAAAAGCATATTATGCGCAAAGAATCTCGAAAAGAAAAAAAAATTTTTTCGAAGTTTGGAAACTTCATTAGAATCACTTTTTTTCCGTTCTGTTTCGAGATAACTGGTTCTCTTTCACTTTCCTAGTTTGATAGCTGTAGAAAAGCATATTATGCGGAAAGAATCTCGAAAAGAAAAAAAAATGTTTTCAAAGTTTGGAAACTTCATTAGAATCACTTTTTTTCCGTTCTTATTCGAGATAACTGGTTCTCTTTCATTTTCCTAGTTTGATAGCTGTAGAAAAGCATATTATGCGGAAAGAATCTCGAAAAGAAAAAAAAAAAGTTTTCTTAGTTTGGAAACTTTATTAGAATCACCTTTTTTCCGTTCATATTCGAGATACCTGGTTCTCTTTCATTATAATAGTTTGATAAGCTTAGAAAAGCATATTATGCGGAAAGAATTTCGAAAAGAAAAATAATATTTTTCGAAGTTTGGAAGCTACGTTAGAATCACTTTTTTCCCGTTCTTATTCGATATAAATGGTTCTCTTTCATTTTGCTAGTTTGATACGAAAAAAAAAAAAGCATATTATGCGGAAAGAATCTCGAAAAAAGAAAATCTTTTTTTGATGTTTTGAAAATCCTTATGAATCAATTTCTTTCCATTCTTATTTGAGATAACTGGTTCTCTTTCATTATACTAGTTTGATAGCTTCAGAAAAGCAAAGAATATCGAAAAATTTTTTCGAAGTTTGGAAACCTCGTTAGATTCACTTTTTTTCCGTTATATTCGAGATAAATGGTTCTCTTTCAATTTGCTAGTTTAATAGCTGTAGAAAAGCATATTATGCGGAAAGAATCTCGAAAAGAAAAAAAAATGTTTTCAAAGTTTGGAAACTTCATTAGAATCACGTTTTTTACGTTCTTATTTGAGATAACTGGTTCTCTTTAAATATACTAGTTCGATAGCCTCAGAAAAGCATATTATGCGCAAAGAATCTCGAAAAGAAAAAAAATTTTTTTCGAAGTTTGGAAACTTCATTAGAATCACTTTTTTTCCGTTCTTATTTGAGATAACTTCTTCTCTTTCATTATACTTGTTTGATAGCTGTAGAAAAGCATATTATGCGGAACGAATCTCGAAAAGAAAAAAAAATTTTTTTCAAAGTTTGGAAACTTCATTAGAATCACTTTTTTTCCGTTCTTATTTGAGATAACTGGTTCTCTTTCATTATACTAGTTTGATAGCATCAGATAATCATATTATGCGGAAAGAATCTCGAAAAGAAAAAAATTTTTATTTGATGTTTTGAATCTCCTTATGAATCAATTTTTTCCCATTCTTATTTGAGACAACTAGTTCTCTTTCATTATACTAGTTTGATAGCCTCAGAAAAGCATATTATGCGGAAAGAATCTCGAAAAGAAAAATTTTTTTTTTTGATGTTTGGAAAATCCTTATTAATCAATTTTTTTCCATTCTTATTTGAGATAACTGGTTCTCTTTCATTATACTAGTTTGATATACTCAGTAAAGCATATTATGCGCAAAGAATCTCTAAAAGAAAAAAAATTTTTTCAAAGTTTGGATACTTAATTAGAATAACATTTTTCCGTTCTTATTTGAGATAGCTGGTTCTCTTTCATTATACTAGTATGATAGCCTTATTATGTAGCATATTATGCGTAAAGAATCTCAAAAAGAAAAATAATTTTTTCGAAGTTTGGAAACTTCGTTAGAATCACTTTTTTTCCGTTCTTATTCGAGATAACTGGTACTCTTTCATTTTGCTACTTTGATAGCTGTAGAAAATGCATATTATGCGGAAAGAATCTCGACATGAAAAATAATTTTTTCGAAGTTTGGAAACTTCGTTAGAATCACTTTTTTTCCGTTCTTATTCAAGATATCTGGTTCTCTTTCATTTTGCTAGTTTGATACGCGTAGAAAAGCATATTATGCGGAAAGAATATCGAAAAGAAAAAAAAAATGTTTTCAAAGTTTGGAAACTTCATTAGAATCTTTTTTTTTCCGTTCTCATTTGAGATAACTGGTTCTCTTTCATTATACTATTTTGATAGCCTCAGAAAAGCATATTATGCGGAAAGATTCTCGAAAAGAAAAAAAATTTTTTTTGATAATTGCAAAATCTTTTTTGAATCAATTTTTTTCCATTCTTATTTGAGATAACTGGTTCTCTTTCATTATACTGGTTTTATAGCCTTAGAAAAGCATATTATGCGGAAAGAATCTCGAAAAGAAAAAACATTTTTTTAGAAGTTTGGATACTTCATTAAATCACTTTTTTTCGTTCTTATTTGAGATAACTGGTTCTCTTTCATTATACTAGTTTTATAGCCTTAAAAAAGCATATTATGCGGAAAGAATATCGAAAAGAAAAAAATTTTTTTTGATGTTTTGAAACTCCTTATGAATCAATTTTTTCCCATTCTTATTTGAGATAACTAGTTCTCTTTCATTATACTAGTTTGATAGCTGTAGAAAAGCATATTATTCGCAAGAATCTCGAAAAGAAAAAAAACTTTTTTCGAAGTTTGGAAACTCCATTAGAATCACTTTTTTTCCGTTCTTATTTGAGATACCTGGTTCTCTTTCAATATACTAGTTTGATAGCCTCAGAAAAGCATATTATTCGCAAGAATCTCGAAAAGAAAAAAAACTTTTTTCGAAGTTTGGAAACTCCATTAGAATCACTTTTTTTCCGTTCTTATTCGAGATAACTGGTTCTCTTTCATTTTCCTAGTTTGATAGCTGTAGAAAAGCATATTATGGGGAAAGAACCTCGAAAAGAAAAAAAAATGTTTTCAAAGTTTGGAAACTACTTTAGAATCACTTTTTTTCCGTTCTTATTTGAGATAACTGGTTCTCTTTCATTATAGTAGTTTGATAGCCTTAGAAAAGCATATTATGCGGAAAGAATTTCGAAAAGAAAAATAATATTTTTCGAAGTTTGGAAACTACGTTATAATCACTTTTTTCCGTTCTTATTTGAGATAACTGGTTCTCTTTCATTATTCTAGTTTGATAGCCTTAGAAAAGCATATTATGCGGAAAGAATCACGAAAAAAGAAAATTTTTTTTTGATGTTTTGAAAATCCTTATGAATCAATTTTTTTCCATTCTTATTTGAGATAACTAGTTATCTTTCATTATACCAGTTTGATAGCTTCAGAAAGCAAAGAATCTCGAAATTTTTTTTCGAAGTTTGGAAACCTCGTTAGATTCACTTTTTTTCCGTTATATTCGAGATAAATGGTTCTCTTTCAATTTGCTAGTTTAATAGCTGTAGAAAAGCATATTATGCGGAAAGAATATCGAAAAGAAAAAAAAAAATGTTTTCAAAGTTTGGAAACTTCATTAGAATCACGTTTTTTACGTTCTTATTTGAGATAACTGGTTCTCTTTCACTATACTAGTATGATAGCCTTATTATATAGCATATTATGCGGAAAGAATCTCAAAAAGAAAAATAATTTTTTCGAAGTTTGGAAACTTCGTTAGAATCCCTTTTTTTCCGTTCTTATTCGAGATAATTGGTAATCTTTCATTTTGCTACTTTGATAGCTGTAGAAAATGCATATTATGCGGAAAGAATCTCGACATGAAAAATAATTTTTTTCGAAGTTTGGAAACTACGTTAGAATCACTTTTTTTCCGTTCTTATTCGAGATAAATGGTTCTCTTTCATTTTGCTAGTTTGATACGTGTAGAAAAGCATATTATGCGGAAAGAATCTCGAAAAGAAAAAAAAACGTATTCATGGTTTGGAAACTTCATTAGAATCACCTTTTTCCGTTCTTATTTGAGATAACTGGTTCTCTTTCATTATACTAGTTTGATAGCCTTAGAAAAGCATATTATGTGTAAAGAATCTCGAAAAAAGAAAATTTTTTTTTGATGTTTTGAAAATCCTTATGAATCAATTTTTTCCAATTCTTATTTGAGATAACTAGTTCTCTTTCATTATACTATTTTGATAGCCTCAGAAAAGCATATTATGCGGAAAGAATCTCGAAAAGAAAAAATTTTTTTTTTCATATTTGCAAAATCTTTTTTGAATCATTTTTTTTTCCATTCTTATTTGAGATAACTGGTTCTCTTTCATTAATCTAGTTTGATAGCCTCAGATAAGCAAAGAATCTCGAAAATTTTTTTCGAAATTTGGAAACTTCGTTACATTCACTTTTTTTCAGTTATATTTGTGATAAATGGTTCTCTTTCAATTTGCTAGTTTGATAACTGTAGAAAAGCATATTATGCGGAAAGAATCTCGAAAAGAAAAAAAAATGTTTTCAAAGTTTGGAAACTTCATTAGAATCACTTTTTTTACGTTCTTATTTGAGATAACTGGTTCTCTTTCAATATACTAGTTTGATAGCCTCAGAAAAGCATATTATCCGCAAAGAATCTCGAAAAGAAAAAAAATTTTTTTCGAAGTTTGGAAACTTCATTAGAATCACTTTTTTTCCGTTCTTATTTGAGATAACTTCTTCTCATTCATTATACAAGTTTGATAGCCTTAGAAAAGCATATTATGCGGAAAGAATCTGGAAAAGAAAAATAATTTTTTTGGAAGTTTTGAAACTTCTTTATAATCACTTTTTTTCCGTTCTTATTCAAGATAACTGGTTCTCTTTCTTTTTGCTAGTTTGATAGCCTCAGAAAAGTATATTATGCACGAAGAATCTCGAAAAGAAAAAATTTTTTTTTCGAAATTTGGAAACTTCATTAGAATCACTTTTTTTCCGTTCTTATTCCAGATAACTGGTTCTCTTTCAATATACTAGTTTGATAGCCTCAGAAAACCATATTATGCGGAAAGAATCTCAAAA
The DNA here is from genome assembly GCA_030762175.1 of Metallyticus violacea. Classification (NCBI taxonomy): domain Eukaryota; kingdom Metazoa; phylum Arthropoda; class Insecta; order Mantodea; family Metallyticidae; genus Metallyticus; species Metallyticus violacea. The sequence continues at coordinate 95,276,250 of CM060835.1, read as the reverse complement.
AGAAAAATAATTTTTTACGAAGTTTGAAAACTTCGTTAGAATCACATTTTTTCCGTTCTTATTCGAGATAACTGGTTCTCTTTCATTTTCCTACTTTGATAGCTGTAGAAAATGCATATTATGCGGAAGGAATCTCGAAATGAAAAATAATTTTTTCGAATTTTGGAAACTTCGTTAGAATCACTTTTTTTCCGTTCTTATTAGAGATAAATTGTTCTCTTTCAATTTGCTAGTTTGATAGCTGTAGAAAAGCATATTATGCGGAAAGAATCTCGAAAAGAAAAAAAAATTTTTTTGAAATTTGGAAACTTCATTAGAACCACTTTTTTCCGTTTTTATTTGAGATAACTTCTTCTCATTCATTATACTAGTTTGATAGCCTTAGAAAAGCATATTATGCGGAAAGAATCTCGAAAAGAAAAAAAATTTTTTTCGAAGCTTGGAAACTTCTTTATAATCACTTTTTTTCCATTTTATTCGAAATAACTGGTTCTCTTTCATTTTGCTAGTTTGATAGCCTCAGAAAAGCTTATTATGCACGAAGAATCTCGAAAAGAAGAAAAATTTTTTTCGAAGTTTGGAAACTACATTAGAATCACTTTTTTACCGTTCTTATTCGAGAAAACTGGTTCTCTTTCAATATACTAGTTTGATAGCCTCAGAAAAGCATATTATGCGGAAAGAATCTTGAAAAGAAAAAAATTTTTTTTTGATGTTTTGAAACTCCTTATGAATCAATTTTTTTCCATTCTTATTTGAGATAACTAGTTCTATTTCAATTTGCTAGTTTGATAGCTGTAGAAAAGCATATTATGCGGAAAGAATCTCGAAAGAAAAAAAAAATTTTCGAAATTTGGAAACTTCTTTAGAATCACTTTTTTTCCGTTCTTATTTGATATAACTGGTTCTCTTTCAATATACTAATTTGATAGCCTCAGAAAAGCATATTATGCGCAAAGAATCTCCAAAAGAAAAAAAATTTTTTTCGAATTTTGGAAACTCCATTAGAATCAATTTTTTTCCGTTCTTATTTGAGATAACTTCTTCTCTTTCTTTATACTAGTTTGATAGCTGTAGAAAAGCATATTATGCGGGAAAAATCTCGAAAAGAATATAAAATGTTTTCAAAGTTTGGAAACTGCATTAGAATCACTTTTTTTCCGTTCTTATTTGAGATAACTGGTTCTCTTTCAATATACTAGTTTGATAGCCTCAGAAAAGCATATTATGCGCAAAGAATCTCGAAAGGAAAAAAAATTATTTTCGAAGTTTGGAAACTTCATTAGAATCACTTTTTTTCCGTTCTTATTCGAGATAACTGGTTCTCTTTCACTTTCCTAGTTTGATAGCTGTAGAAAAGCATATTATGCGGAAAGAATCTCGAAAAGAAAAAAAAATGTTTTCAAAGTTTGGAAACTACATTAGAATCACTTTTTTTCCGTTCTTATTTGAGATAACTGGTTCTCTTTCATTATACTAGTTTGATAGCCTTAGAAAAGCATATTATGCGGAAAGTATTTCGAAAAGAACTATAATATTTTTCGAAGTTTGGAAACTACGTTAGAATCACTTTTTTTCCGTTCTTATTCCAGATAAATGGTTCTCTTTCATTTTGCTAGTTTGATACGTGTAGAAAAGCATATTATGCGGAAAGAATCTCGAAAAGAAAAAAAAACGTATTCAAGGTTTGGAAACTTCATTAGAATCACCTTTTTCCGTTCTTATTTGAGATAACTGGTTCTCTTTCATTATACTAGTTTGATAGCCTTAGAAAAGCATATTATGTGGAAAGAATCTCGAAAAAAGAAAAATTTTTTTTGATGTTTTGAAAATCCTTATGAATCAATTTTTTCCAATTCTTATTTGAGATAACTAGTTCTCTTTCATTATACTATTTTGATAGCCTCAGAAAAGCATATTATGCGGAAAGAATCTCGAAAAGAAAAAAATTTTTTTTTGATATTTGCAAAATCTTTCTTGAATCAATTTTTTTCCATTCTTATTTGAGATAACTGGTTCTCTTTCATTAATCTAGTTTGATAGCCTCAGATAAGCAAAGAATCTCGAAAATTTTTTTCGAAGTTTGTAAACTGCGTTACATTCACTTTTTTTCAGTTATATTTGTGATAAATGGTTCTCTTTCAATTTGCTAGTTTGATAACTGTAGAAAAGCATATTATGCGGAAAGAATCTCGAAAAGAAAAAAAAATGTTTTCAAAGTTTGGAAACTTCATTAGAATCACTTTTTTTACGTTCTTATTTGAGATAACTGGTTCTCTTTCAATATACTAGTTTGATAGCCTCAGAAAAGCATATTATCCGCAAAGAATCTCGAAAAGAAAAAAATTTTTTTTCGAAGTTTGGAAACTTCATTAGAATCACTTTTTTTCCGGTCTTATTTGAGATAACTGGTTCTCTTTCATTATACTAGTTTGATAGCCTTAGAAAAGCATATTATGCGGAAAGAATCTGGAAAAGAAAAATAATTTTTTTGGAAGTTTGGAAACTTCTTTATAATCACTTTTTTTCCGTTCTTATTCGAGATAACTGGTTCTCTTTCTTTTTGCTAGTTTGATAGCCTCAGAAAAGCATATTATGCACGAAGAATCTCGAAAAGAAAAAAAATTTTTTTCGAAATTTGGAAACTTCATTAGAATCACTTTTTTTCCGTTCTTATTCGAGATAACTGGTTCTCTTTCAATATACTAGTTTGATAGCCTCAGAACAGCATATTATGCGGAAAGAATCTCGAAAAGAAAAAATTTTTTTTTGATATTTTGAAACTCCTTATGAATCAATTTTTTTCCATTCTTATTTGAGATAACTAGTTCTCTTTCATTATACTAGTTTGATAGCCTCAGAAAAGCATATTATGTGGAAAGAATCTCGAAAAGAAAAAAATTTTTTTTTTGATGTTTCGAAAATCCTTATGAATCAATTTTTTTCCATTCTTATTTGAGATAACTGGTTCACTTTCATTATACTAGTTTGATATTATGCGCAAAGAATCTCGAAAAGAAAAAAAATTTTTTTCGAAGTTTAGAAACTTCATTAGAATCACTTTTTTTCCGTTCTTATTTGAGATAACTTCTTCTCATTCATTATACTAGTTTGATAGCCTTAGAAAAGCATATTATGCGGAAAGAATCTGGAAAAGAAAAATAATTTTTTTGGAAGTTTGGAAACTTCTTTATAATCACTTTTTTTCCGTTCTTATTCGAGATAACTGGTTCTCTTTCAATATACTAATTTGATAGCCTCAGAAAAGCATATTATGCGCAAAGAATCTCGAAAAGAATAATAATTTTTTCGAAGTTTGGAAATTCCGTTAGAATCACTTTTTTTGCGTTCTTATTCGAGATAAATGGTTCTCTTTCAATTTGCTAGTTTGATAGCTGTAGAAAAGCATATTATGCGGAAAGAATCTCGAAAAGAAAAAAAAAATTTTTAGAAATTTGGAAACTTCATTAGAATCACTTTTTTTCCGTTCTTATTTGAGATAACTGGTTCTCTTTCAATATACTAGTTTGATAGCTTCAGAAAAGCATATTATGCGGTAAGAATCTCGAAAAGAAAAAAAAATGTTTTCCAAGTTTGGAAACTACATTACAATCACTTTTTTTCCGTTCTTATTTGAGATAACTGGTTCTCTTTCAATATACTATTTTGATAGCCTCAGAAAAGCATATTATGCGGAAAGAATCACGAAAAGAAAAAATTTTTTTTTTGATATTTGCAAAATCTTTTTTGAATCAATTTTTTTCCATTCTTATTTGAGATAACTGGTTCTCTTTCATTACACTAGTTTTATAGCTTCAGAAAAGCAAAGAATCTCGAAAACTTTTTTCGAAATTTGGAATCCTGGTTAGATTCACTTTTTTTCCGTTATATTCCAGATAAATGGTTCTCTTTCAATTTGCTAGTTTGATAGCTGTAGAAAAGCATATTAGGCGGAAAGAATCTCGAAAAGAAAAAAAAATGTTTTCAAAGTTTGGAAACTTCATTAGATTCACGTTTTTACGTTCTTATTTGAGATAACTGGTTCTCTTTCATTATACTAGTTTGATAGCCTCAGAAAAGCACATTATGCGCAAAGAATCTCGAAAAGAAAAAAAAATTTTTTCGAAGTTTAGAAACTTCATTAGAATCACTTTTTTTCCATTCTTATTTCAGATAACTTCTTCTCATTCATTAATCTAGTTTGATAGCCTTAGAAAAGCATATTATGCTTAAAGAATCTCGAAAAGAAAAATAATTTTTTTCGAAGTTTGGAAACTTCGTTAGATTCACTTTTTTCCGTTATATTCGAGATAAAGGGTTCTCTTTCAATTTGCTAGTTTGATAGCTGTAGAAAAGCATATTAAGCTGAAAGAATCTCGAAAAGAAAATAAAATGTTTTCAAAGTTTGGAAACTTCATTAGAATCACGTTTTTTCCGTTCTTATTTGAGATAACTGGTTCTATTTCATTATACTAGTTTGATAGCCTCAGAAAAGCATATTATGCGCAAAGAATCTCGAAAAGAAAAAAAAAATTTTTCGAAGTTTAGAAACTTCATTAGAATCACTTTTTTTCCGTTCTTATTTCAGATAACTTCTTCTCATTCATTATACTAGTTTGATAGCCTTAGAAAAGCATATTATGCGGAAAGAATCTCGAAAAGAAAAATAATTTTTTCGATGTTTGGAAACTTCATTATAATCAATTTTTTTCCATTCTTGTTTGAGATATCTAGTTCTCTTTCATTATACTAGTTTGATAGCCTCAGAAAAGCATATTATGCGCAAAGAATCTCGAAAAGAAAAATAATTTTTTTCGAAGTTTGGAAAATTCGTTAGAATCACTTTTTTTCCGTTCTTATTTGAGATAACTTCTTCTCTTTCATTATACTAGTTTTATAGCTGTAGAAAAGCATATTATGCGCAAAGAATCTCGAAAAGAAAAAAAATTATTTTCGAAGTTTGGAAACTTCATTAGATTCACTTTTTTTCCGTTCTTATTCGAGATAACTGGTTCTCTTTCATTTTCCTAGTTTGATAGCTGTACAAAAGCATATTATGCGGAAAGAATCCCGAAAAGAAAAAAAAAAATGTTTTCAAAGCTTGGAAACTACATTAGAATGACTTTTTTTCCGTTCTTATTTGAGATAACTGGTTCTCTTTCATTTTGCTAGTTTAATACGTGTAGAAAAGCATATTATGCGGAAAGAATCTCGAAAAGAAAAAAAAATGTATTCAAGGTTTGGAAACTTCATTAGAATCACTTTTTTTCCGTTCTTATTTGAGATAACTGGTTCTCTTTCATTATACTAGTTTGATAGCCTCAGAAAAGCATATTATGCGCAAAGAATCTCGAAAAGAAAAATAATTTTTTTTCGAAGTTTGGAAACTTCATTAGAATCACTTTTTTTCCGTTCTTATTTGAGATAACTTCTTCTCTTTCATTATACTAGTTTGATAGCTGTAGAAAAGCATATTATGCGGAAAGAATCTCGAAAAGAAGAAAAAATGTTTTCAAAGTTTGGAAACTACATTAGAATCACTTTTTTTCCGTTCTTATTTGAGATAACTGGTTCTCTTTCAATATACTAGTTTGATAGCCTCAGAAAAGCATATTATGCGCAAAGAATCTCGAAAAGAAAAAAAATTATTTTCGAAGTTTGGAAACTTCATTAGAATCACTTTTTTTCCGTTCTTATTCGAGATAACTGGTTCTGTTTCATTTTCCTAGTTTCATAGCTGTAGAAAAGCATATTATGCGGAAAGAATCTCGAAAAGAAAAAAAAATGTTTTCAAAGCTTGGAAACTACATTAGAATGACTTTTTTTCCATTCTTATTTGAGATAACTGGTTCTCTTTCATTATACTAGTTTGATAGGCTTAGAAAAGCATATTATGCGGAAAGAATTTCGAAAAGAAAAATAATTATTTTCGAAGTTTGGAAACTTCGTTAGAATCACTTTTTTTCCGTTCTTATTCGAGATAAATTGTTGTCTTTCATTTTGCTAGTTTGATACGTGTAGAAAAGCATATTATGCGCAAAGAATCTCGAAAAGAAAAAAAATTTTTTTTCGAAGTTTGGAAACTTCATTAGAATCACTTTTTTTCCGTTCTTATTTGAGATAACTTCTTCTCTTTCATTATACTAGTTTGATAGCTGTAGAAAAGCATATTATGCGGAAAGAATCTCGAAAAGAAGAAAAAATGTTTTCAAAGTTTGGAAACTACATTAGAATCACTTTTTTTCCGTTCTTATTTGAGATAACTGGTTCTCTTTCAATATACTAGTTTGATAGCCTCAGAAAAGCATATTATGCGCAAAGAATCTCGAAAAGAAAAAAAATTATTTTCGAAGTTTGGAAACTTCATTAGAATCACTTTTTTTCCGTTCTTATTCGAGATAACTGGTTCTGTTTCATTTTCCTAGTTTCATAGCTGTAGAAAAGCATATTATGCGGAAAGAATCTCGAAAAGAAAAAAAAATGTTTTCAAAGCTTGGAAACTACATTAGAATGACTTTTTTTCCATTCTTATTTGAGATAACTGGTTCTCTTTCATTATACTAGTTTGATAGGCTTAGAAAAGCATATTATGCGGAAAGAATTTCGAAAAGAAAAATAATTATTTTCGAAGTTTGGAAACTTCGTTAGAATCACTTTTTTTCCGTTCTTATTCGAGATAAATTGTTGTCTTTCATTTTGCTAGTTTGATACGTGTAGAAAAGCATATTATGCGCAAAGAATCTCGAAAAGAAAAAAAATTGTATTCAAGGTACTGGAAACTTCATTAGAATCACTTTTTTTCCGTTCTTATTTGAGATAACTGGTTCTCTTTCATTATACTAGTTTGATAGCCTTAGAAAAGCATATTATGCGGAAGGAATCACGAAAAAAGAAATTTTTTTTTAGATGTTTTGAAAATCCTTATGAATCAATTTTTTTCCATTCTTATTTGAAATAACTAGTTCTCTTTCATTATACTATTTTGATAGCCTCAGAAAAGCATATTATGCGGAAAGAATCTCGAAAAGAAAAAAATTTTTTTTTGATATTTGCAAAATCTTTTTTGAATCAATTTTTTTCCATTCTTATTTGAGATAACTGGTTCTCTTTCATTATACTAGTTTGATAGCTTCAGAAAAGCAAAGAATCTCGAAAATTTTTTTCGAAGTTTGGAAACCTCATTAGATTCACTTTTTTTCCGTTATATTCGAGATAAATGGTTCTCTTTCAATTTGCTAGTTTAATAGCTGTAGAAAAGCATATTATGCGGAAAGAATCTCGAAAAGAAAAATAAAATGTTTTCAAAGTTTGGAAACTTCATTAGAATCACGTTTTTTACGTTCTTATTTGAGATAACTGGTTCTCTTTAAATATACTAGTTCGATAGCCCCAGAAAAGCATATTATGCGCAAAGAATCTCGAAAAGAAAAAAAATTTTTTTCGAAGTTTGGAAACTTCATTAGAATCACCTTTTTTCCTTTCTTATTTGAGATAACTTCTTCTCTTTCATTATACTAGTTTGATAGCATCAGAAAATCATATTATGCGCGAAGAATCTCGAAAAGAAAAAAAAATTTTTCGAAGTTTGCAATCTTCATTAGAATCACTTTTTTTCCGTTCTTATTCGAGATAACTGGTTCTCTTACAATATACTAGTTTGATAGATTCAGAAAAGCATATTATGCGGAAAGACTCTCGAAAAGAAAAAAAATTTTTTTTGATGTTTTGAAACTCCTTATGAATCAATTTTTTCCCATTCTTATTTGAGATAACTAGATCTCTTTCATTATACTAGTTTGATAGCCTCAGAAAAGCATATTATGCAGAAAGAATTTCGAAAAGAAAATAATTTTTTTTTGATGTTTAGAAAATCCTTACGAATCAATTTTTTTTCCATTCTTATTTGAGATAACTGGTTCTCTTTCATTATACTAGTTTGATAGCCTTAGAAAAGCATATAATGCGGAAAGAATTTCGAAAAGAAAAATAATTTTTTTCGAAGTTTGGAAACTTCGTTAGAATCACTTTTTTTCCGTTCTTATTCGAGATAAATGGTTCTCTTTCATTTTGCTAGTTTGATACGTGTAGAAAGAATATTATGCGGAAAGAATCTCGGAAAGAAAAAAAATTGTATTCAAGGTACTGGAAACTTCATTAGAATCACTTTTTTCCGTTCTTATTTGAGATAACTGGTTCTCTTTCAATATACAAGTTTGATAGCCTCAGAAAAGCATATTATGCGAAAAGAATCTCAAAAAAGAAAAAAAATTTTTTTTGATGTTTTGAAACTCCTTATGAATCAATTTTTTTCCATTCTTATTTGAGATAACTAGTTCTCTTTCATTATACTAGTTTGATAGCCTCAGAAAAGCATATTATGCACGAAGATTCTCGAAAAGAAAAATAATTTTTTTCGAAGTTTGGAAAATTCGTTAGAATCACTTTTTTTCCGTTCTTATTCGAGATATTGGTTCTCTTTCATTTTGCTAGTTTGATACGTGTAGAAAAGCATATTATGCGGAAAGAATCTCGAAAAGAAAAAAAAATGTATTCAAGGTTTGGAAACTTCATTAGAATCACTTTTTTTCCGTTCTTTTTTGAGATAACTGGTTCTCTTTCATTATACTAGTTTGATAGCCTCAGAAAAGCATATTATGCACGAAGATTCTCGAAAAGAAAAAAATTTTTTTTCGAAATTTGGAAACTTCATTAGAATCACTTTTTTTCCGTTCTTATTCGAGATAACTGGTTCTCTTTCAATATACTAGTTTGATAGCCTCAGAAAAGCATATTATGCGGAAAGAATCTCAAAAAGAAAAATAATTTTTTTCGAAGTTTGGAAACTTCGTTAGAATCACATTTTTTCCGTTCTTATTCGAGATAACTGGTTCTCTTTCATTTTCCTAGTTTGATAGCTGTAGAAAATGCATATTATGCGCAAGGAATCTCGAAATGAAAAATAATTTTTTTCGAATTTTGGAAACTTCGGTAGAATCACTTTTTTTCCGTTCTTATTAGAGATAAATTGTTCTCTTTCAATTTGCTAGTTTGATAGCTGTAGAAAAGCATATTATGCGGAAAGAATCTCGAAAAGAAAAAAAAAATTTTTTCAAATTTGGAAACTTCATTAGAACCACTTTTTTCCGTTTTTATTTGAGATAACTGGTTCTCTTTCAATATACTAGTTTGATAGCCTCAGAAAAGCATATTATGCGCAAAGAATCTCGAAAGGAAAAAAAATTATTTTCGAAGTTTGGAAACTTCATTAGAATCACTTTTTTTCCGTTCTTATTCGAGATAACTGGTTCTCTTTCACTTTCCTAGTTTGATAGCTGTAGAAAAGCATATTATGCGGAAAGAATCTCGAAAAGAAAAAAAAATGTTTTCAAAGTTTGGAAACTACATTAGAATCACTTTTTTTCCGTTCTTATTTGAGATAACTGGTTCTCTTTCATTATACTAGTTTGATAGCCTTAGAAAAGCATATTATGCGGAAAGTATTTCGAAAAGAAATATAATATTTTTCGAAGTTTGGAAACTACGTTAGAATCACTTTTTTTCCGTTCTTATTCGAGATAAATGGTTCTCTTTCATTTTGCTAGTTTGATACGTGTAGAAAAGCATATTATGCGGAAAGAATCTCGAAAAGAAAAAAAAACGTATTCAAGGTTTGGAAACTTCATTAGAATCACCTTTTTCCGTTCTTATTTGAGATAACTGGTTGTGTTTCATTATACTAGTTTGATAGCCTTAGAAAAGCATATTATGTGGAAAGAATCTCGAAAAAAGAAAAATTTTTTTTTAAGTTTTGAAAATCCTTATGAATCAATTTTTTCCAATTCTTATTTGAGATAACTAGTTCTCTTTCATTATACTATTTTGATAGCCTCAGAAAAGCATATTATGCGGAAAGAATCTCGAAAAGAAAAAAATTTTTTTTGATATTTGCAAAATCTTTTTTGAATCAATTTTTTTCCATTCTTATTTGAGATAACTGGTTCTCTTTCATTAATCTATTTTGATAGCCTCAGATAAGCAAAGAATCTCGAAAAATTTTTTCGAAGTTTGGAAACTTCGTTACATTCACTTTTTTTCAGTTATATTTGTGATAAATGGTTCTCTTTTAATTTGCTAGTTTGATAATTGTAGAAAAGCATATTATGCGGAAAGAATCTCGAAAAGAAAAAAAAATGTTTTCAAAGTTTGGAAACTTCATTAGCATCACTTTCTTTACGTTCTTATTTGAGATAACTGGTTCTCTTTCAATATACTAGTTTGATAGCCTCAGAAAAGCATATTATCCGCAAAGAATCTCGAAAAGAAAAAAAATTTTTTTCGAAGTTTGGAAACTTCATTAGAATCACTTTTTTTCCGGTCTTATTTGAGATAACTGGTTCTCTTTCATTATACTAGTTTGATAGCCACAGAAAAGCATATTATGCGCAAAGAATCTCGAAAAGAAAAAAAATTTTTTTCGAAGTTTAGAAACTTCATTAGAATCACTTTTTTTCCGTTCTTATTTGAGATAACTTCTTCTCATTCATTATACTAGTTTGATAGCCTTAGAAAAGCATATTATGCGGAAAGAATCTGGAAAAGAAAAATCATTTTTTTGGAAGTTTGGAAACTTCATTAGAATCACTTTTTTTCCGTTCTAATTCGAGATAACTGGTTCTCTTTCATTTTCCTAGTTTGATAGGTGTACAAAAGCATATTATGCGGAAAGAATCCCGAAAAGAAAAAAAAAATGTTTTCAAAGCTTGGAAACTACATTAGAATGACTTTTTCTCCGTTCTTATTTGCGATAACTGGTTCTCTTTCATTATATTAGTTTGATAGCCTTAGAAAAGCATATTATGCGGAAAGAATTTCGAAAAGAAAAATAATTGTTTTCGAAGATTGGAAACTTCGTTACAATCACTTTTTTTCCGTTCTTATTCGAGATATTGGTTCTCTTTCATTTTGCTAGTTGATACGTGTAGAAAAGCATATTATGCGGAAAGAATCTCGAAAAGAAAAAAAAATGTATTCAAGGTTTGGAAACTTCATTAGAATCACTTTTTTTCCGTTCTTTTTTGAGATAACTGGTTCTCTTTCATTATACTAGTTTGATAGCCTCAGAAAAGCATATTATGCACGAAGATTCTCGAAAAGAAAAAAAATTTTTTTCGAAATTTGGAAACTTCATTAGAATCACTTTTTTTCCGTTCTTATTCGAGATAATTGGTTCTCTTTCAATATACTAGTTTGATAGCCTCAGAAAAGCATATTATGCGGAAAGAATCTCAAAAAGAAAAATAATTTTTTTCGAAGTTTGGAAACTTCGTTAGAATCACATTTTTTCCGTTCTTATTCGAGATAACTGGTTCTCTTTCATTTTCCTAGTTTGATAGCTGTAGAAAATGCATATTATGCGGAAGGAATCTCGAAATGAAAAATAATTTTTTTCGAATTTTGGAAACTTCGTTAGAATCACTTTTTTTCCGTTCTTATTAGAGATAAATTGTTCTCTTTCAATTTGCTAGTTTGATAGCTGTAGAAAAGCATATTATGCGGAAAGAATCTCGAAAAGAAAAAAAAATTTTTTTGAAATTTGGAAACTTCATTAGAACCACTTTTTTCCGTTTTTATTTGAGATAACTTCTTCTCATTCATTATACTAGTTTGATAGCCTTAGAAAAGCATATTATGCGGAAAGAATCTAGAAAAGAAAAAAAATTTTTTTCGAAGTTTGGAAACTTCTTTATAATCACTTTTTTTCCATTTTTATTCGAAATAACTGGTTCTCTTTCATTTTGCTATTTTGATAGCCTCAGAAAAGCATATTATGCACGAAGAATCTCGAAAAGAAAAAAAATTTTTTTCGAAGTTTGGAAACTTCATTAGAATCACTTTTTTACCGTTCTTATTCGAGAAAACTGGTTCTCTTTCAATATACTAGTTTGATAGCCTCAGAAAAGCATATTATGCGGAAAGAATCTTGAAAAGAAAAAAATTTTTTTTTGATGTTTTGAAACTCCTTATGAATCAATTTTTTTCCATTCTTATTTGAGATAACTGGTTCTCTTTCATTAATCTATTTTGATAGCCTCAGATAAGCAAAGAATCTCGAAAATTTTTTTCGAAGTTTGGAAACTTCGTTACATTCACTTTTTTTCAGTTATATTTGTGATAAATGGTTCTCTTGCAATTTGCTAGTTTGATAACTGTAGAAAAGCATATTATGCGGAAAGAATCTCGAAAAGAAAAAAAAATGTTTTCAAAGTTTGGAAACTTCATTAGAATCACTTTTTTTCCGGTCTTATTTGAGATAACTGGTTCTCTGTCATTATACTAGTTTGATAGCCACAGAAAAGCATATTATGCGCAAAGAATCTCGAAAAGAAAAAAAATTTTTTTTGAAGTTTAGAAACTTCATTAGAATCACTTTTTTTCCGTTCTTATTTGAGATAACTTCTTCTCATTCATTATACTAGTTTGATAGCCTTAGAAAAGCATATTATGCGGAAAGAATCTGGAAAAGAAAAATAATTTTTTTGGAAGTTTGGAAACTTCTTTATAATCACTTTTTTTCCGTTCTTATTCGAGATAACTGGTTCTCTTTCTTTTTGCTAGTTTGATAGCCTCAGAAAAGCATATTATGCACGAAGAATCTCGAAAAGAAAAAAATTTTTTTTCGAAATTTGGAAACTTCATTAGAATCACTTTTTTTCCGTTCTTATTCGAGATAACTGGTTCTCTTTCAATATACTAGTTTGATAGCCTCAGAAAAGCATATTATGCGGAAAGAATCTCGAAAAGAAAAAAATTTTTTTTTGATATTTTGAATCTCCTTATGAATCAATTTTTTTCCATTCTTATTTGAGATAACTAGTTCTCTTTCATTATACTAGTTTGATAGCCTCAGAAAAGCATATTATGTGGAAAGAATCTCGAAAAGAAAAAAATTTTTTTTTTGATGTTTCGAAAATCCTTATGAATCAATTTTTTTCCATTCTTATTTGAGATAACTGGTTCACTTTCATTATACTAGTTTGATATTATGCGCAAAGAATCTCGAAAAGAAAAAAAATTTTTTTCGAAGTTTAGAAACTTCATTAGAATCACTTTTTTTCCGTTCTTATTTGAGATAACTTCTTCTCATTCATTATACTAGTTTGATAGCCTTAGAAAAGCATATTATGCGGAAAGAATCTGGAAAAGAAAAATAATTTTTTTGGAAGTTTGGAAACTTCTTTATAATCACTTTTTTTCCGTTCTTATTCGAGATAACTGGTTCTCTTTCTTTTTGCTAGTTTGATAGCCTCAGAAAAGCATATTATGCACGAAGAATCTCGAAAAGAATAATAATTTTTTTCGAAGTTTGGAAAATCCGTTAGAATCACTTTTTTTGCGTTCTTATTCGAGATAAATGGTTCTCTGTCAATTTGCTAGTTTGATAACTGTAGAAAAGCATATTATGCGGAAAGAATCTCGAAAAGAAATAAAAAATTTTTAGAAATTTGGAAACTTCATTAGAATCACTTTTTTTCCGTTCTTATTTGACATAACTGGTTCTCTTTCAATATACTAGTTTGATAGCTTCAGAAAAGCATATTATGCGGTAAGAATCTCGAAAAGAAAAAAAAATGTTTTCCAAGTTTGGAAACTACATTAGAATCACTTTTTTTCCGTTCGTATTTGAGATAACTGGTTCTCTTTCAATATACTAGTTTGGTAGCCTAAGAAAAGCATATTATGCGGAAAGAATCTCGAAAAAAGAAATTTTTTTTTTGATGTTTTGAAAATCCTTATGAATCAATTTTTTTCCATTCTTATTTGAGATAACTAGTTCTCTTTCATTATACTATTTTGATAGCCTCAGAAAAGCATATTATGCGGAAAGAATCACGAAAAGAAAAAAAATTTTTTTTGATATTTGCAAAATCTTTTTTGAATCAATTTTTTTCCATTCTTATTTGAGATAACTGGTTCTCTTTCATTACACTAGTTTTATAGCTTCAGAAAAGCAAAGAATCTCGAAAATTTTTTTCGAAGTTTGGAATCCTGGTTAGATTCACTTTTTTTCCGTTATATTCGAGATAAATGGTTCTCTTTCAATTTGCTAGTTTGATAGCTGTAGAAAAGCATATTAGGCGGAAAGAAACTCGAAAAGAAAAAATAATGTTTTCAAAGTTTGGAAACTTCATTAGATTCACGTTTTTACGTTCTTATTTGAGATAACTGGTTCTCTTTCATTATACTAGTTTGATAGCCTCAGAAAAGCACATTATGCGCAAAGAATATCGAAAAGAAAAAAAAATTTTTTCGAAGTTTAGAAACTTCATTAGAATCACTTTTTTTCCATTCTTATTTGAGATAACTTCTTCTCATTCATTATTCTAGTTTGATAGCCTTAGAAAAGCATATTATGCTTAAAGAATCTCGAAAAGAAAAATAATTTTTTTCGAAGTTTGGAAACTTCGTTAGATTCACTTTTTTCCGTTATATTCGAGATAAATGGTTCTCTTTCAATTTGCTAGTTTGATAGCTGTAGAAAAGCATATTAAGCTGAAAGAATCTCGAAAAGAAAATAAAATGTTTTCAAAGTTTGGAAACTTCATTAGAATCACGTTTTTTCCGTTCTTATTTGAGATAACTGGTTCTATTTCATTATACTAGTTTGATAGCCTCAGAAAAGCATATTATGCGCAAAGAATCTCGAAAAGAAAAAAAAAAATTTTCGAAGTTTAGAAACTTGATTAGAATCACTTTTTTTCCGTTCTTATTCGAGATAACTGGTTCTCTTTCAATATACAAGTTTGATAGCCTCAGAAAAGCATATTATGTGAAAAGAATCTCAAAAAAGAAAAAAATTTTTTTTTATGTTTTGAAACTCCTTATGAATCAATTTTTTTCCATTCTTGTTTGAGATAACTAGTTCTCTTTCATTATACTAGTTTGATAGCCTCAGAAAAGCATATTATGCGCAAAGAATTTCGAAAAGAAAAATAATTTTTTTCGAAGTATGGAAAATTCGTTAGAATCACTTTTTTTCCGTTCTTAATTGAGATAACTTCTTCTCTTTCATTATACTAGTTTTATAGCTGTAGAAAAGCATATTATGCGCAAAGAATCTCGAAAAGAAAAAAAATTATTTTCGAAGTTTGGAAACTTCATTAGAATCACTTTTTTTCCGTTCTTATTCGAGATAACTGGTTCTCTTTCATTTTCCTAGTTTGATAGCTGTACAAAAGCATATTATACGGAAAGAATCCCGAAAAGAAAAAAAAAAATGTTTTCAAAGCTTGGAAACTACATTAGAATGACTTTTGTTCCGTTCTTATTTGAGATAACTGGTTCTCTTTCATTATATTAGTTTGATAGCCTTAGAAAAGCATATTATGCGGAAAGAATTTCGAAAAGAAAAATAATTTTTTTCGAAGTTTGGAAACTTCGTTAGAATCACTTTTTTCCGTTCTTATTCGAGATAATTGGTTCTCTTTCATTTTGCTAGTTTGATACGTGTAGAAAAGCATATTATGCTTAAAGAATCTCGAAAAGAAAAATAATTTTTTTCGAAGTTTGGAAACTTCGTTAGATTCACTTTTTTCCGTTATATTCGAGATAAATGGTTCTCTTTCAATTTGCTAGTTTAATAGCTGTAGAAAAGCATATTATGCGGAAAGAATCACGAAAAAAAAAAAAAATGTTTTCAAAGTTTGGAAACTTCATTAGAATCACGTTTTTTACGTTCTTATTTGAGATAACTGGTTCTCTTTAAATATACTAGTTCGATAGCCTCAGAAAAGCATATTATGCGCAAAGAATCTCGAAAAGAAAAAAAATTTTTTTCGAAGTTTGGAAACTTCATTAGAATCACCTTTTTTCCGTTCTTATTTGAGATAACTTCTTCTCTTTCATTATTATAGTTTGATAGCATCAGAAAATCATATTATGCGCGAAGAATCTCGAAAAGAAAAAAAAATTTTTCGAAGTTTGCAATCTTCATTAGAATCACTTTTTTTCCGTTCTTATTCGAGATAACTGGTTCTCTTACAATATACTAGTTTGATAGCCTCAGAAAAGCATATTATGCGGAAAGACTCTCGAAAAGAAAAAAAATTTTTTTTGATGTTTTGAAACTCCTTATGAATCAATTTTTTCCCATTCTTATTTGAGATAACTAGTTCTCTTTCATTATACTAGTTTGATAGCCTCAGAAAAGCATATTATGCAGAAAGAATCTCGAAAAGAAAAAAAATTTTTTTTTATGTTTGGAAAATCTTTATGAATCAATTTTTTTCCATTCTTATTTGAGATAACTGGTTCTCTTTCATTATACTAGTTTGTTATCCTTAGAAAAGCATATAATGCGGAAAGAATTTCGAAAAGAAAAATAATTTTTTTCGAAGTTTGGAAACTTCGTTAGAATCACTTTTTTTCCGTTCTTATTCTAGATAAATGGTTCTCTTTCATTTTGCTAGTTTGATACGTGTAGAAAAGAATATTATGCGGAAAGAATCTCGAAAAGAAAAAAAATTGTATTCAAGGTACTGGAAACTAAATTAGAATCACTTTTTTCCGTTCTTATTTGAGATAACTGGTTCTCTTTCAATATACAAGTTTGATAGCCTCAGAAAAGCATATTATGCGAAAAGAATCTTAAAAAAGAAAAAAATTTTTTTTGATGTTTTGAAACTCCTTATGAATCAATTTTTTTCCATTCTTATTTGAGATAACTAGTTCTCTTTCATTATACTAGTTTGATAGCCTCAGAAAAGCATATTATGCGCAAAGAATCTCGAAAAGAAAAATAATTTTTTTCGAAGTTTGGAAAATTCGTTAGAATCACTTTTTTTCCGTTCTTATTTGAGATAACTGGTTCTCTTTCATTATACTAGTTTGATAGCCTCAGAAAAGCATATTATGCGCAAAGAATCTCGAAAAGAAAAAAAATTTTTTTCGAAGTTTGGAAACTTCATTAGAATCACCTTTTTTCCGTTCTTATTTGAGATAACTTCTTCTCTTTCATTATACTAGTTTGATAGCATCAGAAAATCATATTATGCGCGAAGAATCTCGAAAAGAAAAAAAAATTTTTCGAAGTTTCGAATCTTCATTAGAATCACTTTTTTCCGTTCTTATTCGAGATAACTGGTTCTCTTACAATATACTAGTTTGATAGCCTCAGAAAAGCATATTATGCGGAAAGACTCTCGAAAAAAAAAAAATTTTTTTTGATGTTTTGAAACTCCTTATGAATCAATTTTTTCCCATTCTTATTTGAGATAACTAGTTCTCTTTCATTATACTAGTTTGATAGCCTCAGAAAAGCATATTATGCAGAAAGAATCTCGAAAAGAAAAAAATTTTTTTTTGATGTTTGGAAAATCCTTATGAATCAATTTTTTTCCATTCTTATTTGAGATAACTGGTTCTCTTTCATTATACTAGTTTGATAGCCTTAGAAAAGTATATAATGCGGAAAGAATTTCGAAAAGAAAAATAATTTTTTTCGAAGTTTGGAAACTTCGTTAGAATCACTTTTTTTCCGTTCTTATTCGAGATAAATGGTTCTCTTTCATTTTGCTAGTTTGATACGTGTAGAAAAGAATATTATGCGGAAAGAATCTCGAAAAGAAAAAAAATTGTATTCAAGGTACTGGAAACTTCATTAGAATCACTTTTTTCCGTTCTTATTTGAGATAACTGGTTCTCTTTCATTATACTAGTTTGATAGCCTTAGAAAAGCATATTATGCGGAAAGAATCACGAAAAAAGGAAATTTTTTTTTGATGTTTTGAAAATCCTTATGAATCAATTTTAACCATTCTTATTTGAGATAACTAGTTCTCTTTCATTATACTATTTTGATAGCCTCAGAAAAGCATATTATGCGGAAAGTATCTCGAAAAGAAAAAAATTTTTTTTGATATTTGTAAAATCTTTTTTGAATCAATTTTGTTTCCATTCTTATTTGAGATAACTGGTTCTCTTTCATTATACTAGTTTGATAGCTTCAGAAAAGCAAAGTATCTCGAAAATTTTTTTCGAAATTTGGAAACCTCGTTAGATTCACATTTTTTCCGTTATATTCGAGATAAATGGTTCTCTTTCAATTTGCTAGTTTAATAGCTGTAGAAAAGCATATTATGCGGAAAGAATCTCGAAAAGAAAAAAAAATGTTTTCAAAGTTTGGAAACTTCATTAGTATCACGTTTTTTACGTTCTTATTTGAGATAACTGGTTCTCTTTAAATATACTAGTTCGATAGCCTCAGAAAAGCATATTATGCGCAAAGAATCTCGAAAAGAAAAAAAATTTTTTTCGAAGTTTGGAAACTTCATTAGAATCACTTTTTTTCCGTTCTTATTTGAGATAACTTCTTCTCTTTCATTATACTAGTTTGATAGCTGTAGAAAAGCATATAATGCGGAACGAATCTCGAAAAGAAGAAAAAATTTTTTTCTAAGTTTGGAAACTTCATTAGAATCACTTTTTATCCGTTCTTATTTGAGATAACTGGTTCTCTTTCATTATAATAGTTTGATAGCATCAGAAAAGCATATTATGCGGAAAGAATCTCGAAAAGAAAAAAAATTTTTTTTTATGTTTTGAAACTCTTTTATGAATCAATTTTTTCCCATTCTTATTTGAGATAACTAGTTCTCTTTCATTATACTAGTTTGATAGCCTCAGAAAAGCATATTATCCGGAAAGAATCTCGAAAAGAAAAAAATTTTTTTTGATGTTTGGAAAATACTTATGAATCAATTTTTTTCCATTCTTATTTGAGATAACTGGTTCTCTTTCATTATACTAGTTTGATATCCTCAGAAAAGCATATTATGCGCAAAGAATATTTAAAAGAAAAAAATTTTTTTTCAAAGTTTGGATACTTAATTAGAATCACATTTTTCCGTTCTTATTTGAGATAACTGGTTCTCTTTCATTATACTAGTGTGATAGCCTTATTATATAGCATATTATGCGGAAAGAATCTCAAAAAGAAAAAAATTTTTTTTGATGTTTGGAAAATTGGTTAGAATCACTTTTTTCCCGTTCTTATTCGAGATAACTGGTACTCTTTCATTTTGCTAGTTTGATAGCTGTAGAAAATGCATATTATGCGGAAAGAATCTCGACATGAAAAATAATTTTTTTCGAAGTTTGGAAATTTCGTTAGAATCACTTTTTTTCCGTTCTTATTAGAGATAACTGGTTCTCTTTCATTTTGCTAGTTTGATACGTGTAGAAAAGCATATTATGCGGAAAAAATCTAGAAAAGAATAAAAAAGTTTTCAAAGTTTGGAAACTTCATTAGAATCACTTTTTTTCCGTTCTTATTTGACATAACTGGTTCTCTTTCATTATATAAGTTTGATAGCCTTAGAAAAGCATATTATGCGGAAAGAATCTCGAAAAACATTTTTTTTTGATGTTTTGAAAATCCTTATGAATCAATTTTTTTCCATTCTTATTTGAGATAACTAGTTCTCTTTGATTATACTAGTTTGATAGCCTCAGAAAAGCATATTATGCGGAAAGAATCTCGAAAAGAAAATTTTTTTTTTTTGGAAAATTTTTTTGAATCAATTTTTTTCCAATCTTATTTGAGATAACTGGTTCTCTTTCATTATACTAGTTTGATAGCCTCAGAAAAGCATATTATGCGCAAAGAATCTCGAAAAGAAAAATAATTTTTATCGAAGTTTGGAAACTTCATTAGAATAACTTTTTTCCGTTCTTATTTGAGATAAATGGTTCTCTTTCAATATACTAGTTTGATAGCCTCAGAAAAGCATATTATGCGCAAAGAATCTCGAAAAGGAAAAAAATTTTTTTCGAAGTTTGGAAACTTCATTAGAATCACTTTTTTTCCGTTCTTATTTGAGATAACTTCTTCTCTTTCATTATACTAGTTTGATAGCTTTAGAAAAGCATATTATGCGGAAAGAATCTCGAAAAGAAAAAAAAATATTTTCAAAGTTTGGAAACGTCATTCCAATCACATTTTTTTAGTTCTTATTTGAGATAACTGGTTCTCTTTCATTATATTAGTATGATAGCCTTAGGAAAGCATATTATGCGAAAAGAATCTCAAAAAGAAAAAAAATTTTTTTCGAAGTTTGGAAACTTCGTTAGAATCACTTTTTTTCCGTTCTTATTCGAGATAACTGGTACTCTTTCATTTTGCTAGTTTAATACGTGTAGAAAAGCATATTATCCGGAAAGAATCTCGAAAAGAAAAAAAAATGTTTTCAAAGTTTGGAAACTTCATTAGAATCACTTTTTTTCCGTTCTCATTTGAGATAACTGGTTCTCTTTCATTATACTAGTTTTATAGCCTTAGAAAAGCATATTATGCGGAAAGAATCTCGAAAAGAAAAAATTTTTTATTGATGTTTGGAAAATCCTTATGAATCAATTTTTTTCCATTCTTATTTGAGATAACTGGTTCTCTTTCATTATACTAGTTTGATAGCCATAGAAAAGTATATTATGCGGAAAGAATTTGGAAAAAAAAAATAATTTTTTTCGAAGTTTGGAAACTTCGTTAGAATCACTTTTTTTCCGTTCTTATTCGAGATAAATGGTTCTCTTTCATTTTGCTAGTTTGATACATGTAGAAAAGCATATTATGCGGAAAGAATCTCGAAAAGAAAAAAAAAATGTATTCAAGGTTTGGAAACTTCATTAGAATCACTTTTTTCCGTTCTTATTTGAGATAACTGGTTCTCTTTCATTATACTAGATTGATAGCCTTAGAAAAGCATATTATCCGCAAAGAATCTCCAAAAGAAAAAAATTTTTTTTCGAAGTTTGGAAACTTCATTAGAATCACTTTTTTCCGTTCTTATTTGAGATATCTGGTTCTCTTTCAATATACTAATTTGATAGCTTCAGAAAAGCATATTATCCGCAAAGAATCTCCAAAAGAAAAAAATTTTTTTTCGAAGTTTGGAAACTTCATTAGAATCACTTTTTTCCGTTCTTATTTGAGATAACATCTTCTCTTTCTTTATAATATATTGATAGCTGTAGAAAAGCATATAATGCGGAAAAAATCTCGAAAAGAAAAAAAAATGTTTTCAAAGTTTGGAAACTACATTAGAATCACTTTTTTTCCGTTCTTATTTGAGATAACTGGTTCTCTTTCAATATACTAGTTTGATAGCCTCAGAAAAGCATATTATGCGCAAAGAATCTCGAAAAGAAAAAAAATTTTTTTCGTTGTTTGGAAACTTCATTAAAATCACTTTTTTTCCGTTCTTATTCGAGATAACTGGTTCTCTTTCATTTTGCTAGTTTGATGCGTGTAGAAAAGCATATTATGCGGAAAGAATCTCGAAAAGAATAAAAAATGTATTCAAGGTTTGGAAACTTCATTATAATCACCTTTTTCCGTTCTTATTTGAGATAACTGGTTCTCTTTCATTATACTAGTTTGATAGCCTTAGAAAAGCATATTATGCGGAAAGAATCTCGAAAAAAGAAAATTTTTTTTGATGTTTTGAAAATCCTTATGAATCAATTTTTTTCCATTCTTTATTGAGATAACTAGTTCTCTTTCATTATACTATTTTGATTGCCTCAGAAAAGCATATTATGCGGAAAAAATCTCGAAAAGAAAAAAATATTTTTTTGATATTCGCAAAATCTTTTTTGAATCAATTTTTTTCCATTCTTATTTGAGATAACTCGTTCTCTTTCATTATACTAGTTTGATAGCCTCAGATAAGCAAAGAATCTCGAAAATTTTTTTCGAAGTTTGCAAACGTCGTTACATTCACTTTTTTTCAGTTATATTCGTGATAAATGGTTCTCTTTCAATTTGCTAGTTTGATAGCTGTAGAAAAGCATATTATGCGGAAAGAATCTCGAAAAGAAAAAAAAATGTTTTCAAAGTTTGGAAACTTCATTAGAATCACTTTTTTTACGTTCTTATTTGAGATAACTGGTACTCTTTCAATATACTAGTTTGATAGCCTCAGAAAAGCATATTATGCGCAAACAATCTCGAAAAGATAAAAAAATGTTTTTCGAAGTTTGGAAACTTCATTAGAATCACTTTTTTTCCGTTCTTATTTGAGATAACTGGCTCTCTTTCATTATACTAGTTTGATAGCCTCAGAAAAGCATATTATGTGCAAAGAATCTCGAAAAGAAAAATAATTTTTTTCGAAGTTTAGAAACTTCATTAGAATCACTTTTTTTCCGTTCTTATTTGAGATAACTTCTTCTCATTCATTATACTAGTTTGATAGCCTTAGAAAAGCATATTATGCGGAAAGAATCTCGAAATGAAAAATAATTTTTTTTTTAGTATGGAAACTTCTTTATAATCACTTTTTTTCCGTTCTTATTCGAGATAACTGGTTCTCTTTCTTTTTGCTAGTTTGATAGCCTCAGAAAAGCATATTATGCACGAAGAATCTCGAAAAGAAAAAAAATTTTTTTCGAAGTTTGGAAACTTCAATAGAATCACTTTTTTTCCGTTCTTATTCGAGATAACTGGTTCACTTTCAATATACTAGTTTGATAGCCTCAGAAAAGCATATTATGCGCAAAGAATCTCGAAAAGAAAAAAAATTATTTTCGAAGTTTGGAAACTTCATTAGAATCACTTTTTTTCCGTTCTTATTCGAGATAACTGGTTCTCTTTCATTTTCCTAGTTTGATAGCTGTAGAAAAGCATATTATGCGGAAAGAATCTCGAAAAGAAAAAAAAATGTTTTCAAAGCTTGGAAACTACATTAGAATGACTTTTTTTCCGTTCTTATTTGAGATAACTGGTTCTCTTTCATTATACTAATTTGATAGCCTTAGAAAAGCATATAATGCGGAAAGAATTTCGAAAAGAAAAAAAATTTTTTTGGAAGTTTGGAAACTTCGTTAGAATCACATTTTTCCGTTCTTATTCGAGATAAATGGTTCTCTTTCATTTTGCTAGTTTGATACGTGTAGAAAAGCATATTATGCGGAAAGAATCTCGAAAAGAAAAAAAATTGTATTCAAGGTACTGGAAACTTCATTAGAATCACTTTTTTTCCGTTCTTATTTCAGATAACTGGTTCTCTTTCATTATACTAGTTTGATAGCTTAAGAAAAGCATATTATGCGGAAAGAATCACGAAAAAAGAATCACTTTTTTTCCGTTCTTATTCGAGATAAATGGTTCTCTTTCATTTTGCTAGTTTGATACGTGTAGAAAAGCATATTATGCGGAAAGAATCTCGAAAAGAAAAACAATTGTATTCAAGGTACTGGAAACTTCATTAGAATCACTTTTTTTCCGTTCTTATTTCAGATAACTGGTTCTCTTTCATTATACTAGTTTGATAGCTTAAGAAAAGCATATTATGCGGAAAGAATCACGAAAAAAGAAAATTTTTTTTGATGTTTTGAAAATCCTTATGAATCATTTTTTTTTCTATTCTTATTTGAGATAACTAGTTCTCTTTCATTATACTATTTTGATAGCGTCAGAAAAGCATATTATGCGGAAAGAATCCCGAAAAGAAAAAAATTTTTTTTTGATATTTGCAAAATCTTTTTTGAATTAATTTTTTTCCATTCTTATTTGAGATAACTGGTTCTCTTTCATTATACTAGTTTGATAGCTTCAGAAAAGCAAAGAATCTCGAAAATATTTTTCGAAGTTTGGAAACCTCGTTAGATTCACTTTTTTTCCGTTATATTCGAGATAAATGGTTCTCTTTCAATTTGCTAGTTTAGTAGCTGTAGAAAAGCATATTATGCGGAAAGAATCTCGAAAAGAAAAAAAAATGTTTTCAAAGTTTGGAAACTTCATTAGATTCACGTTTTTACGTTCTTATTTGAGATAACTGGTTCTCTTTCATTTTCCTAGTTTGATAGCTGTACAAAAGCATATTATGCGGAAAGAATCCCGAAAAGAAAAAAAAAATGTTTTCAAAGCTTGGAAACTACATTAGAATGACTTTTTTTCCGTTCTTATTTGAGATAACTGGTTCTCTTTCATTATATTAGTTTGATAGCCTTAGAAAAGCATATTATGCGGAAAGAATTTCGAAAAGAAAAATAATTTTTTTCGAAGTTTGGAAACTTCGTTAGAATCACTTTTTTCCGTTCTTATTCGAGATAAATGGTTCTCTTTCATTTTGCTAGTTTGATACGTGTAGAAAAGCATATTATGCGGAAAGAATCTCGAAAAGAAAAAAAAATGTATTCAAGGTTTGGAAACTTCATTAGAATCACTTTTTTTCCGTTCTTATTTGAGATAACTGGTTCTCTTTCATTATACTAGTTTGATAGCCTCAGAAAAGCATATTATGCGCAAAGAATCTCGAAAAGAAAAATAATTTTTTTCGAAGTTTGGAAAATTCGTTAGAATCGCTTTTTTCCGTTCTTATTCGAGATAAATGGTTCTCTTTCAATTTGCTAATTTGATAGCTTAAGAAAAGCATATTATGCGCAAAGAATCTCGAAAAGAAAAAAAAATTTTTTTCGAAGTTTGGAAACTTCATTAGAATCACTTTTTTTCCGCTCTTATTTGAGTTAACTTCTTCTCTTTCATTATACTAGTTTGATAGCTGTAGAAAAGCATATTATGCGGAAAGAATCTCGAAAAGAAGAAAAAATGTTTTCAAAGTTTGGAAACTACATTAGAATCACTTTTTTTCCGTTCTTATTTGAGATAACTGGTTCTCTTTCAATATACTATTTTGATAGCCTCAGAAAAGCATATTATGCGCAAAGAATCTCGAAAAGAAAAATAATTATTTTCGAAGTTTGGAAACTTCATTAGAATCACTTTTTTTCCGTTCTTATTCGAGATAACTGGTTCTGTTTCATTTTCCTAGTTTCATAGCTGTAGAAAAGCATATTATGCGGAAAGAATCTCGAAAAGAAAAAAAAATGTTTTCAAAGCTTGGAAACTACATTAGAATGACTTTTTTTCCATTCTTATTGGAGATAACTGGTTCTCTTTCATTATACTAGTTTGATAGGCTTAGAAAAGCATATTATGCGGAAAGAATTTCGAAAAGAAAAATAATTATTTTCGAAGTTTGGAAACTTCGTTAGAATCACGTTTTTTCCGTTCTTATTCCAGATAAATGGTTGTCTTTCATTTTGCTAGTTTGATACGTGTAGAAAAGCATATTATGCGCAAAGAATCTCGAAAAGAAAAAAAATTGTATTCAAGGTACTGGAAACTTGATTAGAATCACTTTTTTTCCGTTCTTATTTGAGATAACTGGTTCTCTTTCATTATACTAGTTTGATAGCCTTAGAAAAGCATATTATGCGGAAGGAATCACGAAAAAAGAAATTTTTTTTTAGATGTTTTGAAAATCCTTATGAATCAATTTTTTTCCATTCTTATTTGAAATAACTCGTTCTCTCTCATTACACTATTTTGATAGCCTCAGAAAAGCATATTATGCGGAAAGAATCTCGAAAAGAAAAAAATTTTTTTTTGATATTTGCAAAATCTTTTTTGAATCAATTTTTTTCCATTCTTATTTGAGATAACGGGTCTCTTTCATTATACTAGTTTGATAGCTTCAGAAAAGCAAAGAATCTCGAAAATTTTTTTCGAAGTTTGGAAACCTCATTAGATTCACTTTTTTTCCGTTATATTCGAGATAAATGGTTCTCTTTCAATTTGCTAGTTTAATAGCTGTAGAAAAGCATATTATGCGGAAAGAATCACGAAAAGAAAAAAAACATGTTTTCAAAGTTTGGAAACTTCATTAGAATCACGTTTTTTACGTTCTTATTTGAGATAACTGGTTCTCTTTAAATATAACTAGTTCGATAGCCTCAGAAAAGCATATTATGCGCAAAGAATCTCGAAAAGAAAAAAATTTTTTTTCGAAGTTTGGAAACTTCATTAGAATCACCTTTTTTCCGTTCTTATTTGAGATAACTTCTTCTCTTTCATTATACTAGTTTGATAGCATCAGAAAATCATATTATGCGCGAAGAATCTCGAAAAGAAAAAAAAATTTTTCGAAGTTTGCAATCTTCATTAGAATCACTTTTTTTCCGTTCTTATTCGAGATAACTGGTTCTCTTACAATATACTAGTTTGATAGCCTCAGAAAAGCATATTATGCGGAAAGACTCTCGAAAAGAAAAAAAATTTTTTTTGATGTTTTGAAACTCCTTATGAATCAATTTTTTCCCATTCTTATTTGAGATAACTAGTTCTCTTTCATTATACTAGTTTGATAGCCTCAGAAAAGCATATTATGCAGAAAGAATCTCGAAAAGAAAAAAAATTTTTTTGATGTTTGGAAAATCTTTATGAATCAATTTTTTTCCATTCTTATTTGAGATAACTGGTTCTCTTTCATTATACTAGTTTGATAGCCTTAGAAAAGCATATAATGCGGAAAGAATTTCGAAAAGAAAAATAATTTTTTTCGAAGTTTGGAAACTTCGTTAGAATCACTTTTTTTCCGTTCTTATTCGAGATATATGTTTCTCTTTCATTTTGCTAGTTTGATACGTGTAGAAAAGAATATTATGCGGAAAGAATCTCGAAAAGAAAAAAAATTGTATTCAAGGTACTGGAAACTTCATTAGAATCACTTTTTTCCGTTCTTATTTGAGATAACTGGTTCTCTTTCAATATACAAGTTTGATAGCCTCAGAAAAGCATATTATGCGAAAAGAATCTTAAAAAAGAAAAAAATTTTTTTTTGATGTTTTGAAACTCCTTATGAATCAATTTTTTTCCATTCTTATTTGAGATAACTAGTTCTCTTTCATTATACTAGTTTGATAGCCTCAGAAAAGCATATTATGCGCAAAGAATCTCGAAAAGAAAAATAATTTTTTTCGAAGTTTGGAAAATTCGTTAGAATCACTTTTTTTCCGTTCTTATTTGAGATAACTGGTTCTCTTTCATTATACTAGTTTGATAGCCTCAGAAAAGCATATTATGCGTAAAGAATCTCGAAAAGAAAAAAAAAATTTTTTGAAGTTTGGAAACTTCATTAGAATCACCTTTTTTCCGTTCTTATTTGAGATAACTTCTTCTCTTTCATTATACTAGTTTGATAGCATCAGAAAATCATATTATGCGCGAAGAATCTCGAAAAGAAAAAAAAATTTTTCGAAGTATGGAATCTTCATTAGAATCACTTTTTTTCCGTTCTTATTCGAGATAATAGGTTCTCTTACAATATACTAGTTTGATAGCCTCAGAAAAGCATATTATGCGGAAAGACTCTCGAAAAAAAAAAAAATTTTTTTTGATGTTTTGAAACTCCTTATGAATCAATTTTTTCCCATTCTTATTTGAGATAACTAGTTCTCTTTCATTATACTAGTTTGATAGCCTCAGAAAAGCATATTATGCAGAAAGAATCTCGAAAAGAAAAAAATTTTTTTTTGATGTTTGGAAAATCCTTATGAATCAATTTTTTTCCATTCTTATTTGAGATAACTGGTTCTCTTTCATTATACTAGTTTGATAGCCTTAGAAAAGTAAGAAAGAATTTCGAAAAGAAAAATAATTTTTTTCGAAGTTTGGAAACTTCGTTAGAATCACTTTTTTTCCGTTCTTATTCGAGATAAATGGTTCTCTTTCATTTTGCTAGTTTGATACGTGTAGAAAAGAATATTATGCGGAAAGAATCTCGAAAAGAAAAAAAATTGTATTCAAGATACTGGAAACTTCATTAGAATCACTTTTTTCCGTTCTTATTTGAGATAACTGGTTCTCTTTCATTATACTAGTTTGATAGCCTCAGAAAAGCATATTATGCGGAAAGAATTTCGAAAAGAAAAATAATTTTTTTCGAAGTTTGGAAACTTCGTTAGAATCACTTTTTTTCCGTTCTTATTCGAGATAAATGGTTCTCTTTCATTTTGCTAGTTTGAAACGTGTAGAAAAGAATATTATGCGGAAAGAATCTCGAAAAGAAAAAAATTGTATTCAAGGTACTGGAAACTTCATTAGAATCACTTTTTTCCGTTCTTATTTGAGATAACTGGTTCTCTTTCAATATACAAGTTTGATAGCCTCAGAAAAGCATATTATGCGAAAAGAATCATAAAAAAGAAAAAAAATTTTTTTTGATGTTTTGAAACTCCTTATGAATCACCTTTTTTCCGTTCTTATTTGAGATAACTTCTTCTCTTTCATTATACTAGTTTGATAGCATCAGAAAATCATATTATGCGCGAAGAATCTCGAAAAGAAAAAAAAATTTTTCGAAGTTTGGAATCTTCATTAGAATCACTTTTTTTCCGTTCTTATTCGAGATAATAGGTTCTCTTACAATATACTAGTTTGATAGCCTCAGAAAAGCATATTATGCGGAAAGACTCTCGAAAAAAAAAAAAAATTTTTTTTATGTTTTGAAACTCCTTATGAATCAATTTTTTCCCATTCTTATTTGAGATAACTAGTTCTCTTTCATTATACTAGTTTGATAGCCTCAGAAAAGCATATTATGCAGAAAGAATCTCGAAAAGAAAAAAATTTTTTTTTGATGTTTGGAAAATCCTTATGAATCAATTTTTTTCCATTCTAATTTGAGATAACTGGTTCTCTTTCATTATACTAGTTTGATAGCCTTAGAAAAGTATATAATGCGGAAAGAATTTCGAAAAGAAAAATAATTTTTTTCGAAGTTTGGAAACTTCGTTAGAATCACTTTTTTTCCGTTCTTATTCGAGATAAATGGTTCTCTTTCATTTTGCTAGTTTGATACGTGTAGAAAAGAATATTATGCGGAAAGAATCTCGAAAAGAAAAAAAATTGTATTCAAGGTACTGGAAACCTCATTAGAATCACTTTTTTCCGTTCTTATTTGAGATAACTGGTTCTCTTTCATTATACTAGTTTGATAGCCTTAGAAAAGCATATTATGCGGAAAGAATCACGAAAAAAGGAAATTTTTTTTTGATGTTTTGAAAATCCTTATGAATCAATTTTAACCATTCTTATTTGAGATAACTAGTTCTCTTTCATTATACTATTTTGATAGCCTCAGAAAAGCATATTATGCGGAAAGAATCTCGAAAAGAAAAAAATTTTTTTTTGATATTTGTAAAATCTTTTTTGAATCAATTTTTTTCCATTCTTATTTGAGATAACTGGTTCACTTTCATTATACTAGTTTGATAGCTTCAGAAAAGCAAAGTATCTCGAAAATTTTTTTCGAAATTTGGAAACCTCGTTAGATTCACTTTTTTTCCGTTATATTCGAGATAAATGGTTCTCTTTCAATTTGCTAGTTTAATAGCTGTAGAAAAGCATATTATGCGGAAAGAATCTCGAAAAGAAAAAAAAATGTTTTCAAAGTTTGGAAACTTCATTAGTATCACGTTTTTTACGTTCTTATTTGAGATAACTGGTTCTCTTTAAATATACTAGTTCGATAGCCTCAGAAAAGCATATTATGCGCAAAGAATCTCGAAAAGAAAAAAAATTTTTTTCGAAGTTTGGAAACTTCATTAGAATCACTTTTTTTCCGTTCTTATTTGAGATAACTTCTTCTCTTTCATTATACTAGTTTGATAGCTGTAGAAAAGCATATAATGCGGAACGAATCTCGAAAAGAAGAAAAAATTTTTTTCTAAGTTTGGAAACTTCATTAGAATCACTTTTTTCCGTTCTTATTTGAGATAACTGGTTCTCTTTCATTATAATAGTTTGATAGCATCAGAAAGGCATATAATGCGGAAAGAATCTCGAAAAGAAAAAAAATTTTTTTTTATGTTTTGAAACTCTTTTATGAATCAATTTTTTCCCATTCTTATTTGAGATAACTAGTTCTCTTTCATTATACTAGTTTGATAGCCTCAGAAAAGCATATTATCCGGAAAGAATCTGGAAAAGAAAAAAATTTTTTTTGATGTTTGGAAAATACTTATGAATCAATTTTTTTCCATTCTTATTTGAGATAATTGGTTCTCTTTCATTATACTAGTTTGATATCCTCAGAAAAGCATATTATGCGCAAAGAATCTTTAAAAGAAAAAAAATTTTTTTCAAAGTTTGGATACTTAATTAGAATCACATTTTTCCGTTCTTATTTGAGATAACTGGTTCTCTTTCATTATACTAAAATGATAGCCTTATTATATAGCATATTATGCGGAAAGAATCTCAAAAAGAAAAATTTTTTTTTCGAAGTTTGGAAACTTCGTTAGATCCACTTTTTTTCCGTTCTTATTCGAGATGACTGGTACTCTTTCATTTTGCTACTTTGATAGCTGTAGAAAATGCATATTATGCGGAAAGAATCTCGACATGAAAAATAATTCTTTTCGAAGTTTGGAAACTTCGTTAGAAGCACTTTTTTTCCGTTCTTATTCAAGATAACTGGTTCTCTTTCATTTTACTAGTTTGATACGTGTAGAAAAGCATATTATTCGGAAAGAATCTCGAAAAGAAAAAAAAATGTTTTCAAAGTTTGGAAACTTCATTAGAATCACTTTTTTTCCGTTCTCATTTGAGATAAATGGTTCTCTTTCATTATACTAGTTTTATAGCCTTAAAAAAGCATATTATGCGGAAAGAATCTCGAAAAGAAAAAAATTTTTTTTGATGTTTGGAAAATCCTTATGAATCAATTTTTTTCCATTCTTATTTGAGATAACTGGTTCTCTTTCATTATACTAGTTTGATAGCCTCAGAAAAGCATATTATGCGGAAAGAATCTCGAAAAGGAAAAAATTTTTTTTTATGTTTTGAAACTCCTTATGAATCAATTTTTTCCCATTTTTATTTGAGATAACTAGTTCTCTTTCATTAAATTAGTTTGATAGCCTCAGAAAAGCATATGCTGCGGAAAGAATCTCGAAAAGAAAAAAAATTTTTTTGATGTTTGGAAAATCCTTATGAAACACTTTTTTTCCATTCTTATTTGAGATAACTGGTTCTCTTTCATTATACTAGTTTGATAGCTTTAGAAAAGCATTTTATGCGGAAAGAATCTCGAAAAGAAAAAATTTTTTTTTGATGTTTGGAAAATCCTTATGAATCAATTTTTTTCCATTCCTATTTGAGATAACTGGTTCTCTTTCATTATACTAGTTTGATAGCCTCAGAAAAGCATATTATGCGCAAAGAATCTCGAAAAGGAAAAAAATTTTTTTCGAAGTTTGGAAACTTCATTAGAATCACTTTTTTTCCGTTCTTATTTGAGATAACTTCTTCTCTTTCATTATACTAGTATGATAGCCTTAGGAAAGCATATTATGCGGAAAGAATCTCAAAAAGAAAAATAATTTTTTTCGAAATTTGGAAACTTCGTTAGAATCACTTTTTTCCCGTTCTTATTCGAGATAACTGGTACTCTTTCATTTTGCTAGTTTGATAGCTGTAGAAAATGCATATTATGCGGAAAGAATCTCGACATGAAAAATAATTTTTTTCGAAGTTTGGAAATTTCGTTAGAATCACTTTTTTTCCGTTCTTATTAGAGATAACTGGTTCTCTTTCATTTTGCTAGTTTGATACGTGTAGAAAAGCATATTATGCGGAAAAAATCTAGAAAAGAATAAAAAAGTTTTCAAAGTTTGGAAACTTCATTAGAATCACTTTTTTTCCGTTCTTATTTGACATAACTGGTTCTCTTTCATTATATAAGTTTGATAGCCTTAGAAAAGCATATTATGCGGAAAGAATCTCGAAAAACATTTTTTTTTGATGTTTTGAAAATCCTTATGAATCAATTTTTTTCCATTCTTATTTGAGATAACTAGTTCTCTTTGATTATACTAGTTTGATAGCCTCAGAAAAGCATATTATGCGGAAAGAATCTCGAAAAGAAAATTTTTTTTTTTTTTGGAAAATTTTTTTGAATCAATTTTTTTCCAATCTTATTTGAGATAACTGGTTCTCTTTCATTATACTAGTTTGATAGCCTCAGAAAAGCATATTATGCGCAAAGAATCTCGAAAAGAAAAATAATTTTTTTCGAAGTTTGGAAACCGCATTAGAATCACTTTTTTTCCGTTCTTATTTGAGATAAATGGTTCTCTTTCAATATACTAGTTTGATAGCCTCAGAAAAGCATATTATGCGCAAAGAATCTCGAAAAGGAAAAAAATTTTTTTCGAAGTTTGGAAACTTCATTAGAATCACTTTTTTTCCGTTCTTATTTGAGATAACTTCTTCTCTTTCATTATACTAGTTTGATAGCTTTAGAAAAGCATATTATGCGAAAAGAATCTCAAAAAGAAAAATAATTTTTTTCGAAGTTTGGAAACTTCGTTAGAATCACTTTTTTTCCGTTCTTATTCGAGATAACTGGTACTCTTTCATTTTGCTAGTTTGATACGTGTAGAAAAGCATATTATCCGGAAAGAATCTCGAAAAGAAAAATAACTATTTTCGAAGTTTGGAAACTTCTTTATAATCACTTTTTTTCCGTTCTTATTCGAGAAAACTGGTTCTCTTTCAATATACTAGTTTGATAGCCTCAGAAAAGCATATTATGCGGAAAGAATCTCGAAAAGAAAAAAATTTATTTTTGATGTTTTGAAACTCCTTATGAATCAATTTTTTTCCATTCTTATTTGAGATAACTAGTTCTCTTTCAATTTGCTAGTTTGATAGCTGTAGAAAAGCATATTATGCGGAAAGAATCTCGAAAAGAAAAAAAAAATTTTTCGAAATTTGGAAACTTCATTAGAATCACATTTTTTCCGTTCTTATTTGAGATAACTGGTTCTCTTTCAATATACTAATTTGATAGCTTCAGAAAAGCATATTATCCGCAAAGAATCTCGAAAAGAATAAAAAATGTATTCAAGGTTTGGAAACTTCATTATAATCACCTTTTTCCGTTCTTATTTGAGATAACTGGTTCTCTTTCATTATACTAGTTTGATAGCCTTAGAAAAGCATATTATGCGGAAAGAATCTCGAAAAAAGAAAATTTTTTTTGATGTTTTGAAAATCCTTATGAATCAATTTTTTTCCATTCTTATTTGAGATAACTAGTTCTCTTTCATTATACTATTTTGATAGCCTCAGAAAAGCATATTATGCGGAAAAAATCTCGAAAAGAAAAAAATATTTTTTTGATATTCGCAAAATCTTTTTTGAATCAATTTTTTTCCATTCTTATTTGAGATAACTCGTTCTCTTTCATTATACTAGTTTGATAGCCTCAGATAAGCAAAGAATCTCGAAAATTTTTTTCGAAGTTTGCAAACGTCGTTACATTCACTTTTTTTCAGTTATATTCGTGATAAATGGTTCTCTTTCAATTTGCTAGTTTGATAGCTGTAGAAAAGCATATTATGCGGAAAGAATCTCGAAAAGAAAAAAAAATGTTTTCAAAGTTTGGAAACTTCATTAGAATCACTTTTTTTACGTTCTTATTTGAGATAACTGGTTCTCTTTCAATATACTAGTTTGATAGCCTCAGAAAAGCATATTATGCGCAAAGAATCTCGAAAAGATAAAAAAATGTTTTTCGAAGTTTGGAAACTTCATTAGAATCACTTTTTTTCCGTTCTTATTTGAGATAACTGGCTCTCTTTCATTATACTAGTTTGATAGCCTCAGAAAAGCATATTATGTGCAAAGAATCTCTAAAAGAAAAAAAATTTTTTTCGAAGTTTAGAAACTTTATTAGAATCACTTTTTTTCCGTTCTTATTTGAGATAACTTCTTCTCATTCATTATACTAGTTTGATAGCCTTAGAAAAGCATATTATGCGGAAAGAATCTCGAAATGAAAAATAATTTTTTTCGAAGTATGGAAACTTCTTTATAATCACTTTTTTTCCGTTCTTATTCGAGATAACTGGTTCTCTTTCTTTTTGCTAGTTTGATAGCCTCAGAAAAGCATATTATGCACGAAGAATCTCGAAAAGAAAAAAAATTTTTTTCGAAGTTTGGAAACTTCAATAGAATCACTTTTTTTCCGTTCTTATTCGTGATAACTGGTTCACTTTCAATATACTAGTTTGATAGCCTCAGAAAAGCATATTATGCGCAA
Source organism: Metallyticus violacea (assembly GCA_030762175.1). NCBI lineage: Eukaryota > Metazoa > Arthropoda > Insecta > Mantodea > Metallyticidae > Metallyticus > Metallyticus violacea. The sequence goes on along the minus strand of CM060835.1, from coordinate 95,242,303 downwards.
AGAATCTCGAAAAGAAAAAAAATTATTTTCGAAGTTTGGAAACTTCATTAGAATCACTTTTTTTCCGTTCTTATTCGAGATAACTGGTTCTCTTTCATTTTCCTAGTTTGATAGCTGTAGAAAAGCATATTATGCGGAAAGAATCTGGAAAAGAAAAAAAAATGTTTTCAAAGCTTGGAAACTGCATTAGAATGACTTTTTTTCCGTTCTTATTTGAGATAACTGCTTCTCTTTCATTATACTAATTTGATAGCCTTAGAAAAGCATATAATGCGGAAAGAATTTCGAAAAGAAAAAAAATTTTTTTGGAAGTTTGGAATCTTCGTTAGAATCACATTTTTTCCGTTCTTATTCGAGATAAATGGTTCTCTTTCATTTTGCTAGTTTGATACGTGTAGAAAAGCATATTATGCGGAAAGAATCTCGAAAAGAAAAAAAAATGTTTTCAAAGTTTGGAAACTTCATTAGAATCACGTTTTTTACGTTCTTATTTGAGATAACTAGTTCTCTTTAAATATACTAGTTCGATAGCCTCAGAAAAGCATATTATGCGGAAAGAACCTCGAAAAGAAAAAAAAAATGTTTTCAAAGTTTGGAAAATATATTAGAATCACTTTTTTCCGTTCTTATTTGAGATAACTGGTTCTGTTTCATTATACTAGTTTGATAGCCTTAGAAAAGCATATTATGCGGAAAGAATTTTGAAAAGAAAAATAATATTTTTCGAAGTTTGGAAACTACGTTAGAATCACTTTTTTCCGTTCTCATTCGAGATAATTGGTTCTCTTTCATTTTGCTAGTTTGATAGGTGTAGAAAAGCATATTATGCGGAAAGAATCTCGAAAAGAATAAAAAATGTATTCAAGGTTTGGAAACTTCATTATAATCACCTTTTTCCGTTCTTATTTGAGAAAACTGGTTCTCTTTCATTATACTATTTTGATAGCCTCAGAAAAGCATATTTTGCGGAAAAAATCTCGAAAAGAAAAAAAAATGTTTTCAAAGTTTGGAAACTACATTAGAATCACTTTTTTTCCGTTCTTATTTGAGATAACTAGTTCTCTTTCAATTTGCTAGTTTGATAGCTGTAGAAAAGCATATTATGCGGAAAGAATCTCCAAAAGAAAAAAAAATTTTTTCGAAGTTTGGAAACTTCCTTAGAATCACTTTTTTTCCATTCTTATTTGAGATAACTTGTTCTCTTTCATTATCCTTGTTTGATAGCCTTAGACAAGCATATTATGCGCAAATAATCTCGAAAAGAAAAAAATTTTTTTTCGAAGTTTGGAAACTTCGTTAGAATCACTTTTTTTCCGTTCTTATTTAAGATTACTGGTTCTCTTTCATTATACTAGTTTGATAGCCTCAGACAAGCATATTATGCGCAAAGAATCTCGAAAAGAAAAACATTTTTTTTCGAAGTTTGGAAACTTCGTTAGAATCAGTTTTTTCCGTTCTTATTTAAGATTACTGGTTCTCTTTCATTATACAAGTTTGATAGCCTCAGAAAAGCATATTATGCGCAAAGAATCTCGAAAAGAAAAAAATTTTTTTTCGAAGTTTGGAAACTTCGTTAGAATCACTTTTTTTCCGTTCTTATTTAAGATTACTGGTTCTCTTTCATTATACTAGTTTGATAGCCTCAGAAAAGCATAGGTATGCGCAAAGAATCTCGAAAAGAAAAAAAATTTTTTTCGAAGTTTGGAAACTTCGTTAGAATCACTTTTTTTCCGTTCTTATTTAAGATTACTGGTTCTCTTTCATTATACTAGTTTGATAGCCTCAGACAAGAATATTATGGGCAAAGAATCTCGAAAAGAAAAAAATTTTTTTTCGAAGTTTGGAAACTTCCTTAGAATCACTTTTTTTCCATTCTTATTTGAGATAACTTGTTCTCTTTCATTATACTAGTTTGATAGCCTCAGACAAGCATATTATGCGCAAAGAATCTCGAAAAGAAAAAAATTTTTTTCGAAGTTTGGAAACTTCGTTAGAATCACTTTTTTTCCGTTCTTATTTAAGATAACTTGTTCTCTTACATTATACTAGTTTGATAGCCTTAGACAAGCATATTATGCGCAAAGAATCTCGAAAAGAAAAAAAAATTTTTTCGAAGTTTGGAAACTTCGTTAGAATCACTTTTTTTCCGTTCTTATTTGAGATAACTGGTTCTCTTTCATTATACTAGTTTGATAGCGTCAGACAAGCATATTATGCGCAAAGAATCTCGAAAAGAAAAAAAATTTTTTTCGAAGTTTGGAAACTTCATTAGAATCACTTTTTTTCCGTTCTTATTTGAGATAACTGGCTCTCTTTCATTATACTAGTTTGATAGCCTCAGAAAAGCATATTATGTGCAAAGAATCTCGAAAAGAAAAAAATTTTTTTCGAAGTTTAGAAACTTCATTAGAATCACTTTTTTTCCGTTCTTATTTGAGATAACTTCTTCTCATTCATTATACTAGTTTGATAGCCTTAGAAAAGCATATTATGCGGAAAGAATCTCGAAATGAAAAATAATTTTTTTCGAAGTATGGAAACTTCTTTATAATCACTTTTTTTCCGTTCTTATTCGAGATAACTGGTTCTCTTTCTTTTTGCTAGTTTGATAGACTCAGAAAAGCATATTATGCACGAAGAATCTCGAAAAGAAAAAAAATTTTTTTCGAAGTTTGGAAACTTCAATAGAATCACTTTTTTTCCGTTCTTATTCGTGATAACTGGTTCACTTTCAATATACTAGTTTGATAGCCTCAGAAAAGCATATTATGCGCAAAGAATCTCGAAAAGAAAAAAAATTATTTTCGAAGTTTGGAAACTTCATTAGAATCACTTTTTTTCCGTTCTTATTCGAGATAACTGGTTCTCTTACATTTTCCTAGTTTGATAGCTGTAGAAAAGCATATTATGCGGAAAGAATCTCGAAAAGAAAAAAAAATGTTTTCAAAGCTTGGAAACTATATTAGAATCACTTTTTTTCCGTTCTTATTTGAGATAACTGGTTCTCTTTCATTATACTAATTTGATAGCCTTAGAAAAGCATATAATGCGGAAAGAATTTCGAAAAGAAAAAAAATTTTTTTGGAAGTTTGGAAACTTCGTTAGAATCACATTTTTTCCGTTCTTATTCGAGATAAATGGTTCTCTTTCATTTTGCTAGTTTGATACGTGTAGAAAAGCATATTATGCGGAAAGAATCTCGAAAAGAAAAAAAATTGTATTCAAGGTACTGGAAACTTCATTAGAATCACTTTTTTTCCGTTCTTATTTCAGATAACTGGTTCTCTTTCATTATACTAGTTTGATAGCTTAAGAAAAGCATATTATGCGGAAAGAATCACGAAAAAAGAATCACTTTTTTTCCGTTCTTATTCGAGATAAATGGTTCTCTTTCATTTTGCTAGTTTGATACGTGTAGAAAAGCATATTATGCGGAAAGAATCTCGAAAAGAAAAACAATTGTATTCAAGGTACTGGAAACTTCATTAGAATTACTTTTTTTCCGTTCTTATTTCAGATAACTGGTTCTCTTTCATTATACTAGTTTGATAGCTTAAGAAAAGCATATTATGCGGAAAGAATCACGAAAAAAGAAAATTTTTTTTGATGTTTTGAAAATCCTTATGAATCATTTTTTTTCTATTCTTATTTGAGATAACTAGTTCTCTTTCATTATACTATTTTGCTAGCCTCAGAAAAGCATATTATGCGGAAAGAATCCCGAAAAGAAAAAAATTTTTTTTTGATATTTGCAAAATCTTTTTTGAATCCATTTTTTTCCATTCTTATTTGAGATAACTGGTTCTCTTTCATTATACTAGTTTGATAGCTTCAGATAAGCAAAGAATCTCGAAAATATTTTTCGAAGTTTGGAAACCTTGTTAGATTCACTTTTTTTCCGTTATATTCGAGATAAATGGTTCTCTTTCAATTTGCTAGTTTAGTAGCTGTAGAAAAGCATATTATGCGGAAAGAATCTCGAAAAGAAAAAAAAATGTTTTCAAAGTTTGGAAACTTCATTAGAATCACGTTTTTTACGTTCTTATTTGAGATAACTAGTTCTCTTTAAATATACTAGTTCGATAGCCTCAGAAAAGCATATTATGCGGAAAGAACCTCGAAAAGAAAAAAAAAATGTTTTCAAAGTTTGGAAAATATATTAGAATCACTTTTTTCCGTTCTTATTTGAGATAACTGGTTCTCTTTCATTATACTAGTTTGATAGCCTTAGAAAAGCATATTATGCGGAAAGAATTTTGAAAAGAAAAATAATATTTTTCGAAATTTGGAAACTACGTTAGAATCACTTTTTTCCGTTCTCATTCGAGATAATTGGTTCTCTTTCATTTTGCTAGTTTGATAGGTGTAGAAAAGCATATTATGCGGAAAGAATCTCGAAAAGAATAAAAAATGTATTCAAGGTTTGGAAACTTCATTATAATCACCTTTTTCCGTTCTTATTTGAGAAAACTGGTTCTCTTTCATTATACTATTTTGATAGCCTCAGAAAAGCATATTTTGCGGAAAAAATCTCGAAAAGAAAAAAAAATGTTTTCAAAGTTTGGAAACTACATTAGAATCACTTTTTTTCCGTTCTTATTTGAGATAACTAGTTCTCTTTCAATTTGCTAGTTTGATAGCTGTAGAAAAGCATATTATGCGGAAAGAATCTCCAAAAGAAAAAAAAATTTTTTCGAAGTTTGGAAACTTCCTTAGAATCACTTTTTTTCCATTCTTATTTAAGATTACTGGTTCTCTTTCATTATACTAGTTTGATAGCCTCAGACAAGCATATTATGCGCAAAGAATCTCGAAAAGAAAAAAATTTTTTTTCGAAGTTTGGAAACTTCGTTTGAATCACTTTTTTTCTCTCCTTATTTAAGATAACTTGTTCTCTTTCATTATACTAGTTTGATAGCCTTAGACAAGCATATTATGCGCAAAGAATCTCGAAAAGAAAAAAATTTTTTTTCGAAGTTTGGAAACTTCGTTAGAATCACTTTTTTTCCGTTCTTATTTAAGATAACTTGTTCTCTTTCATTGTACTAGTTTGATAGCCTTAGACAAGCATATTATGAGCAAAGAATCTCGAAAAGAAAAACATTTTTTTTCGAAGTTTGGAAACTTCGTTAGAATCAGTTTTTTCCGTTCTTATTTAAGATTACTGGTTCTCTTTCATTATACAAGTTTGATAGCCTCAGAAAAGCATATTATGCGCAAAGAATCTCGAAAAGAAAAAATTTTTTTTTCGAAGTTTGGAAACTTCGTTAGAATCACTTTTTTTCCGTTCTTATTTAAGATTACTGGTTCTCTTTCATTATACTCGTTTGATAGCCTCAGACAAGCATATTATGCGCAAAGAATCTCGAAAAGAAAAAAATTTTTTTCGAAGTTTGGAAACTTCGTTAGAATCACTTTTTTTCCGTTCTTATTTGAGATAACTTGTTCTCTTTCATTATACTAGTTTGATAGCCTTAGACAAGCATATTATGCGCAAAGAATCTCGAAAAGAAAAAAATTTTATTTCGAAGTATGTAAACTTCGTTAGAATCACTTTTTTTCCGTTCTTATTTGAGATAACTGGTTCTCTTTCATTATACTAGTTTGATAGCCTCAGAAAAGCATAGGTATGCGCAAAGAATCTCGAAAAGAAAAAAAAATTTTTTCGAAGTTTGGAAACTTCGTTAGAATCACTTTTTTTCCGTTCTTATTTAAGATTACTGGTTCTCTTTCATTATACTAGTTTGATAGCCTCAGACAAGAATATTATGCGCAAAGAATCTAGAAAAGAAAAAAATTTTTTTTCGAAGTTTGGAAACTTCCTTAGAATCACTTTTTTTCCATTCTTATTTGAGATAACTTGTTCTCTTTCATTATACTAGTTTGATAGCCTCAGACAAGCATATTATGCGCAAAGAATCTCGAAAAGAAAAAAAATTTTTTCGAAGTTTGGAAACTTCGTTAGAATCACTTTTTTTCCGTTCTTATTTAAGATAACTTGTTCTCTTACACTATACTAGTTTGATAGCCTTAGACAAGCATATTATGCGCAAAGAATCTCGAAAAGAAAAAAATTTTTTTTCGAAGTTTGGAAACTTCGTTAGAATCACTTTTTTTCCGTTCCTGTTTGAGATAACTGGTTCTCTTTCATTATACTAGTTTGATAGCCTCAGACAAGCATATTATGCGCAAAGAATCTCGAAAAGAAAAAAAATTTTTTTCGAAGTTTGGAAACTTCGTTAGAATCACTTTTTTTCCGTTCTTATTTAAGATTACTGGTTCTCTTTCATTATACTAGTTTGATAGCCTCAGACAAGAATATTATGCGCAAAGAATCTCGAAAAGAAAAAAATTTTTTTTCGAAGTTTGGAAACTTCCTTAGAATCACTTTTTTTCCATTCTTATTTGAGATAACTTGTTCTCTTTCATTATACTAGTTTGATAGCCTCAGACAAGCATATTATGCGCAAAGAATCTCGAAAAGAAAAAAAATTTTTTCGAAGTTTGGAAACTTCGTTAGAATCACTTTTTTTCCGTTCTTATTTAAGATAACTTGTTCTCTTACATTATACTAGTTTGATAGCCTTAGACAAGCATATTATGCGCAAAGAATCTCGAAAAGAAAAAAATTTTTTTTCGAAGTTTGGAAACTTCGTTAGAATCACTTTTTTTCCGTTCTTATTTGAGATAACTGGTTCTCTTTCATTATACTAGTTTGATAGCCTCAGACAAGCATATTATGCGCAAAGAATCTCGAAAAGAAAAAAATTTTTTTTCGAAGTTTGGAAACTTCGTTTGAATCACTTTTTTTCTCTCCTTATTTAAGATAACTTGTTCTCTTTCATTATACTAGTTTGATAGCCTTAGACAAGCATATTATGCGCAAAGAATCTCGAAAAGAAAAAAATTTTATTTCGAAGTATGTAAACTTCGTTAGAATCACTTTTTTTCCGTTCTTATTTGAGATAACTGGTTCTCTTTCATTATACTAGTTTGATAGCCTCAGAAAAGCATAGGTATGCGCAAAGAATCTCGAAAAGAAAAAAAATTTTTTTCGAAGTTTGGAAACTTCGTTAGAATCACTTTTTTTCCGTTCTTATTTAAGATTACTGGTTCTCTTTCATTATACTAGTTTGATAGCCTCAGACAAGAATATTATGCGCAAAGAATCTAGAAAAGAAAAAAATTTTTTTTCGAAGTTTGGAAACTTCCTTGGAATCACTTTTTTTCCATTCTTATTTGAGATAACTTGTTCTCTTTCATTATACTAGTTTGATAGCCTCAGACAAGCATATTATGCGCAAAGAATCTCGAAAAGAAAAAAATTTTTTTCGAAGTTTGGAAACTTCGTTAGAATCACTTTTTTTCCGTTCTTATTTAAGATAACTTGTTCTCTTACATTATACTAGTTTGATAGCCTTAGACAAGCATATTATGCGCAAAGAATCTCGAAAAGAAAAAAATTTTTTTTCGAAGTTTGGAAACTTCGTTAGAATCACTTTTTTTCCGTTCTTGTTTGAGATAACTGGTTCTCTTTCATTATACTAGTTTGATAGCCTCAGACAAGCATATTATGCGCAAAGAATCTCGAAAAGAAAAAAATTTTTTTTCGAAGTTTGGAAACTTCCTTAGAATCACTTTTTTTCCATTCTTATTTGAGATAACTTGTTCTTTGCATTATACTAGTTTGATAGCCTCAGACAAGCATATTATGCGCAAAGAATCTCGAAAAGAAAAAAATTTTTTTTCGAAGTTTGGAAACTTCGTTAGAATCACTTTTTTTCCGTTCTTATTTAAGATTACTGGTTCTCTTTCATTATACTAGTTTGATAGCCTAAGAAAAGCATAGGTATGCGCAAAGAATCTCGAAAAGAAAAAAATTTTTTTTCGAAGTTTGGAAACTTCGATAGAATCACTTTTTTTCCGTTCTATTTTGAGATAACTGGTTCTCTTTCATTATACTAGTTTGATAGCCTCAGACAAGCATATTATGCGCAAAGAATCTCGAAAAGAAAAAAATTTTTTTTCGAAGTTTGGAAACTTCCTTAGAATCACTTTTTTTCCATTCTTATTTGAGATAACTTGTTCTCTTTCATTATACTAGTTTGATAGCCTCAGACAAGCATATTATGCGCAAAGAATCTCGAAAAGAAAAAAATTTTTTTCGAAGTTTGGAAACTTCGTTAGAATCACTTTTTTTCCGTTCTTATTTAAGATAACTTGTTCTCTTACATTATACTAGTTTGATTGCCTTAGACAAGCATATTATGCGCAAAGAATCTCGAAAAGAAAAAAATTTTTTTTCGAAGTTTGGAAACTTCGTTAGAATCACTTTTTTTCCGTTCTTATTTGAGATAACTGGTTCTCTTTCATTATACTAGTTTGATAGCCTCAGACAAGCATATTATGCGCAAAGAATCTCGAAAAGAAAAAAAATTTTTTTCGAAGTTTGGAAACTTCGTTAGAATCACTTTTTTTCCGTTCTTATTTAAGATTACTGGTTCTCTTTCATTATACTAGTTTGATAGCCTCAGACAAGAATATTATGCGCAAAGAATCTCGAATAGAAAAAAATTTTTTTTCGAAGTTTGGAAACTTCGTTAGAATCACTTTTTTTCCGTTCTTATTTAAGATTACTGGTTCTCTTTCATTATACTAGTTTGATAGCCTCAGACAAGCATATAATGCGCAAAGAATCTGGAAAAGAAAAAAATTTTTTTTCGAAGTTTGGAAACTTCCTTAGAATCACTTTTTTTCCATTCTTATTTGAGATAACTTGTTCTCTTTCATTATACTAGTTTGATAGCCTAAGAAAAGCATAGGTATGCGCAAAGAATCTCGAAAAGAAAAAAATTTTTTTTCGAAGTTTGGAAACTTCGTTAGAATCACTTTTTTTCCGTTCTTATTTGAGATAACTGGTTCTCTTTCATTATACTAGTTTGATAGCCTCAGACAAGCATATTATGCGCAAAGAATCTCGAAAAGAAAAAAATTTTTTTTCGAAGTTTGGAAACTTCCTTAGAATCACTTTTTTTCCATTCTTATTTGAGATAACTTGTTCTCTTTCATTATACTAGTTTGATAGCCTCAGACAAGCATATTATGCGCAAAGAATCTCGAAAAGAAAAAAATTTTTTTCGAAGTTTGGAAACTTCGTTAGAATCACTTTTTTTCCGTTCTTATTTAAGATAACTTGTTCTCTTATATTATACTAGTTTGATAGCCTCAGACAAGCATATTATGCGCAAAGAATCTCGAAAGAAAAAAATTTTTTTTCGAAGTTTGGAAACTTCGTTAGAATCACTTTTTTTCCGTTCTTATTTCAGATAACTTGTTCTCTTTCATTATACTAGTTTGATAGCCTTAGACAAGCATATTATGCGCAAAGAATCTCGAAAAGAAAAAAATTTTTTTTCGAAGTTTGGAAACTTCGTTAGAATCACTTTTTTTCCGTTCTTATTTGAGATAACTGGTTCTCTTTCATTATACTAGTTTGATAGCCTCAGACAAGCATATTATGCGCAAAGAATCTCGAAAAGAAAAAAATTTTTTTTCGAAGTTAAGAAACTTCCTTAGAATCACTTTTTTTCCATTCTTATTTGAGATAACTTGTTCTCTTTCATTATACTTGTTTGATAGCCTGAGACAAGCATATTATGCGCAAAGAATCTCGAAAAGAACAAAATTTTTTTTCGAAGTTTGGAAACTTCGTTAGAATCACTTTTTTTCCGTTCTTATTTAAGATTACTGGTTCTCTTTCATTATACCAGTTTGATAGCCTCAGACAAGCATATTATGCGCAAAGAATCTCGAAAAGAAAAAAATTTTTTTTCGAAGTTTGGAAACTTCGTTAGAATCACTTTTTTTCCGTTCTTATTTGAGATAACTGGTTCTCTTTCATTATACTAGTTTGATAGCCTCAGACAAGCATATTATGCGCAAAGAATCTCGAAAAGAAAAAAATTTTTTTTCGAAGTATGGAAACTTCCTTAGAATCACTTTTTTTCCATTCTTATTTGAGATAACTTGTTCTCTTTCATTATCCTTGTTTGATAGCCTTAGACAAGCATATTATGCGCAAAAAATCTCGAAAAGAAAAAAATTTTTTTTCGAAGTTTGGAAACTTCGTTAGAATCACTTTTTTTCCGTTCTTATTTAAGATAACTTGTTCTCTTTCATTGTACTAGTTTGATAGCCTTAGACAAGCATATTATGCGCAAAGAATCTCGAAAAGAAAAAAATTTTTTTTCGAAGTTTGGAAACTTCGTTAGAATCACTTTTTTTCCTTTCTTATTTAAGATAACTTGTTCTCTTTCATTGTACTAGTTTGATAGCCTTAGACAAGCATATTATGCGCAAAGAATCTCGAAAAGAAAAACATTTTTTTTCGAAGTTTGGAAACTTCGTTAGAATCAGTTTTTTCCGTTCTTATTTAAGATTACTGGTTCTCTTTCATTATACAAGTTTGATAGCCTCAGAAAAGCATATTATGCGCAAAGAATCTCGAAAAGAAAAAAATTTTTTTTCGAAGTTTGGAAACTTCGTTAGAATCACTTTTTTTCCGTTCTTATTTAAGATTACTGGTTCTCTTTCATTATACTAGTTTGATAGCCTCAGACAAGCATATTATGCGCAAAGAATCTCGAAAAGAAAAAAATTTTTTTTCGAAGTTTGGAAACTTCGTTAGAATCACTTTTTTTCCGTTCTTATTTAAGATAACTTGTTCTCTTTCATTATACTAGTTTGATAGCCTTAGACAAGCATATTATGCGCAAAGAATCTCGAAAAGAAAAAAATTTTATTTCGAAGTATGTAAACTTCGTTAGAATCACTTTTTTTCCGTTCTTATTTGAGATAACTGGTTCTCTTTCATTATACTAGTTTGATAGCCTCAGACAAGAATATTATGCGCAAAGAATCTCGAATAGAAAAAAATTTTTTTTCGAAGTTTGGAAACTTCGTTAGAATCACTTTTTTTCCGTTCTTATTTAAGATTACTGGTTCTCTTTCATTATACTAGTTTGATAGCCTCAGACAAGCATATAATGCGCAAAGAATCTCGAAAAGAAAACAATTTTTTTTCGAAGTTTGGAAACTTCATTAGAATCACTTTTTTTCCGTTCTTATTTAAGATAACTTGTTCTCTTTCATTATACTAGTTTGATAGCCTAAGAAAAGCATAGGTATGCGCAAAGAATCTCGAAAAGAAAAAAATTTTTTTTCGAAGTTTGGAAACTTCGTTAGAATCACTTTTTTTCCGTTCTTATTTGAGATAACTGGTTCTCTTTCATTATACTAGTTTGATAGCCTCAGACAAGCATATTATGCGCAAAGAATCTCGAAAAGAAAAAAATTTTTTTTCGAAGTTTGGAAACTTCGTTAGAATCACTTTTTTTCCGTTCTTATTTCAGATAACTTGTTCTCTTTCATTATACTAGTTTGATAGCCTTAGACAAGCATATTATGCGCAAAGAATCTCGAAAAGAAAAAAATTTTTTTTCGAAGTTTGGAAACTTCGTTAGAATCACTTTTTTTCCGTTCTTATTTGAGATAACTGGTTCTCTTTCATTATACTAGTTTGATAGCCTCAGACAAGCATATTATGCGCAAAGAATCTCGAAAAGAAAAAAATTTTTTTTCGAAGTTAAGAAACTTCCTTAGAATCACTTTTTTTCCATTCTTATTTGAGATAACTTGTTCTCTTTCATTATACTTGTTTGATAGCCTGAGACAAGCATATTATGCGCAAAGAATCTCGAAAAGAACAAAATTTTTTTTCGAAGTTTGGAAACTTCGTTAGAATCACTTTTTTTCCGTTCTTATTTAAGATTACTGGTTCTCTTTCATTATACCAGTTTGATAGCCTCAGACAAGCATATTATGCGCAAAGAATCTCGAAAAGAAAAAAATTTTTTTTCGAAGTTTGGAAACTTCGTTAGAATCACTTTTTTTCCGTTATTATTTGAGATAACTGGTTCTCTTTCATTATACTAGTTTGATAGCCTCAGACAAGCATATTATGCGCAAAGAATCTCGAAAAGAAAAAAATTTTTTTTCGAAGTTTGGAAACTTCCTTAGAATCACTTTTTTTCCATTCTTATTTGAGATAACTTGTTCTCTTTCATTATCCTTGTTTGATAGCCTTAGACAAGCATATTATGCGCAAAAAATCTCGAAAAGAAAAAAATTTTTTTTCGAAGTTTGGAAACTTCGTTAGAATCACTTTTTTTCCGTTCTTATTTAAGATAACTTGTTCTCTTTCATTGTACTAGTTTGATAGCCTTAGACAAGCATATTATGCGCAAAGAATCTCGAAAAGAAAAAAATTTTTTTTCGAAGTTTGGAAACTTCGTTAGAATCACTTTTTTTCCGTTCTTATTTAAGATAACTTGTTCTCTTTCATTGTACTAGTTTGATAGCCTTAGACAAGCATATTATGCGCAAAGAATCTCGAAAAGAAAAACATTTTTTTTCGAAGTTTGGAAACTTCGTTAGAATCAGTTTTTTCCGTTCTTATTTAAGATTACTGGTTCTCTTTCATTATACAAGTTTGATAGCCTCAGAAAAGCATATTATGCGCAAAGAATCTCGAAAAGAAAAAAATTTTTTTTCGAAGTTTGGAAACTTCGTTAGAATCACTTTTTTTCCGTTCTTATTTAAGATTACTGGTTCTCTTTCATTATACTCGTTTGATAGCCTCAGACAAGCATATTATGCGCAAAGAATCTCGAAAAGAAAAAAATTTTTTTCGAAGTTTGGAAACTTCGTTAGAATCACTTTTTTTCCGTTCTTATTTGAGATAACTTGTTCTCTTTCATTATACTAGTTTGATAGCCTTAGACAAGCATATTATGCGCAAAGAATCTCGAAAAGAAAAAAAATTTATTTCGAAGTATGTAAACTTCGTTAGAATCACTTTTTTTCCGTTCTTATTTGAGATAACTGGTTCTCTTTCATTATACTAGTTTGATAGCCTCAGAAAAGGATAGGTATGCGCAAAGAATCTCGAAAAGAAAAAAAATTTTTTTCGAAGTTTGGAAACTTCGTTAGAATCACTTTTTTTCCGTTCTTATTTAAGATTACTGGTTCTCTTTCATTATACTAGTTTGATAGCCTCAGACAAGAATATTATGCGCAAAGAATCTCGAAAAGAAAAAAATTTTTTTTCGAAGTTTGGAAACTTCCTTAGAATCACTTTTTTTCCATTCTTATTTGAGATAACTTGTTCTCTTTCATTATACTAGTTTGATAGCCTCAGACAAGCATATTATGCGCAAAGAATCTCGAAAAGAAAAAAATTTTTTTCGAAGTTTGGAAACTTCGTTAGAATCACTTTTTTTCCGTTCTTATTTAAGATAACTTGTTCTCTTACATTATACTAGTTTGATAGCCTTAGACAAGCATATTATGCGCAAAGAATCTCGAAAAGAAAAAAATTTTTTTTCGAAGTTTGGAAACTTCGTTAGAATCACTTTTTTTCCGTTCTTATTTGAGATAACTGGTTCTCTTTCATTATACTAGTTTGATAGCCTCAGACAAGCATATTATGCGCAAAGAATCTCGAAAAGAAAAAAAATTTTTTTCGAAGTTTGGAAACTTCGTTAGAATCACTTTTTTTCCGTTCTTATTTAAGATTACTGGTTCTCTTTCATTATACTCGTTTGATAGCCTCAGACAAGCATATTATGCGCAAAGAATCTCGAAAAGAAAAAAATTTTTTTCGAAGTTTGGAAACTTCGTTAGAATCACTTTTTTTCCGTTCTTATTTGAGATAACTTGTTCTCTTTCATTATACTAGTTTGATAGCCTTAGACAAGCATATTATGCGCAAAGAATCTCGAAAAGAAAAAAAATTTTTTTCGAAGTTTGGAAACTTCGTTAGAATCACTTTTTTTCCGTTCTTATTTAAGATTACTGGTTCTCTTTCATTATACTAGTTTGATAGCCTCAGACAAGAATATTATGCGCAAAGAATCTAGAAAAGAAAAAAATTTTTTTTCGAAGTTTGGAAACTTCCTTAGAATCACTTTTTTTCCATTCTTATTTGAGATAACTTGTTCTCTTTCATTATACTAGTTTGATAGCCTCAGACAAGCATATTATGCGCAAAGAATCTCGAAAAGAAAAAAAATTTTTTCGAAGTTTGGAAACTTCGTTAGAATCACTTTTTTTCCGTTCTTATTTAAGATAACTTGTTCTCTTACACTATACTAGTTTGATAGCCTTAGACAAGCATATTATGCGCAAAGAATCTCGAAAAGAAAAAAATTTTTTTTCGAAGTTTGGAAACTTCGTTAGAATCACTTTTTTTCCGTTCTTGTTTGAGATAACTGGTTCTCTTTCATTATACTAGTTTGATAGCCTCAGACAAGCATATTATGCGCAAAGAATCTCGAAAAGAAAAAAAATTTTTTTCGAAGTTTGGAAACTTCGTTAGAATCACTTTTTTTCCGTTCTTATTTAAGATTACTGGTTCTCTTTCATTATACTAGTTTGATAGCCTCAGACAAGAATATTATGCGCAAAGAATCTCGAAAAGAAAAAAATTTTTTTTCGAAGTTTGGAAACTTCCTTAGAATCACTTTTTTTCCATTCTTATTTGAGATAACTTGTTCTCTTTCATTATACTAGTTTGATAGCCTCAGACAAGCATATTATGCGCAAAGAATCTCGAAAAGAAAAAAAATTTTTTCGAAGTTTGGAAACTTCGTTAGAATCACTTTTTTTCCGTTCTTATTTAAGATAACTTGTTCTCTTACATTATACTAGTTTGATAGCCTTAGACAAGCATATTATGCGCAAAGAATCTCGAAAAGAAAAAAATTTTTTTTCGAAGTTTGGAAACTTCGTTAGAATCACTTTTTTTCCGTTCTTATTTGAGATAACTGGTTCTCTTTCATTATACTAGTTTGATAGCCTCAGACAAGCATATTATGCGCAAAGAATCTCGAAAAGAAAAAAATTTTTTTTCGAAGTTTGGAAACTTCGTTTGAATCACTTTTTTTCTCTCCTTATTTAAGATAACTTGTTCTCTTTCATTATACTAGTTTGATAGCCTTAGACAAGCATATTATGCGCAAAGAATCTCGAAAAGAAAAAAATTTTATTTCGAAGTATGTAAACTTCGTTAGAATCACTTTTTTTCCGTTCTTATTTGAGATAACTGGTTCTCTTTCATTATACTAGTTTGATAGCCTCAGAAAAGCATAGGTATGCGCAAAGAATCTCGAAAAGAAAAAAAATTTTTTTCGAAGTTTGGAAACTTCGTTAGAATCACTTTTTTTCCGTTCTTATTTAAGATTACTGGTTCTCTTTCATTATACTAGTTTGATAGCCTCAGACAAGAATATTATGCGCAAAGAATCTAGAAAAGAAAAAAATTTTTTTTCGAAGTTTGGAAACTTCCTTGGAATCACTTTTTTTCCATTCTTATTTGAGATAACTTGTTCTCTTTCATTATACTAGTTTGATAGCCTCAGACAAGCATATTATGCGCAAAGAATCTCGAAAAGAAAAAAATTTTTTTCGAAGTTTGGAAACTTCGTTAGAATCACTTTTTTTCCGTTCTTATTTAAGATAACTTGTTCTCTTACATTATACTAGTTTGATAGCCTTAGACAAGCATATTATGCGCAAAGAATCTCGAAAAGAAAAAAATTTTTTTTCGAAGTTTGGAAACTTCGTTAGAATCACTTTTTTTCCGTTCTTGTTTGAGATAACTGGTTCTCTTTCATTATACTAGTTTGATAGCCTCAGACAAGCATATTATGCGCAAAGAATCTCGAAAAGAAAAAAATTTTTTTTCGAAGTTTGGAAACTTCCTTAGAATCACTTTTTTTCCATTCTTATTTGAGATAACTTGTTCTTTGCATTATACTAGTTTGATAGCCTCAGACAAGCATATTATGCGCAAAGAATCTCGAAAAGAAAAAAATTTTTTTTCGAAGTTTGGAAACTTCGTTAGAATCACTTTTTTTCCGTTCTTATTTAAGATTACTGGTTCTCTTTCATTATACTAGTTTGATAGCCTAAGAAAAGCATAGGTATGCGCAAAGAATCTCGAAAAGAAAAAAATTTTTTTTCGAAGTTTGGAAACTTCGATAGAATCACTTTTTTTCCGTTCTATTTTGAGATAACTGGTTATCTTTCATTATACTAGTTTGATAGCCTCAGACAAGCATATTATGCGCAAAGAATCTCGAAAAGAAAAAAATTTTTTTTCGAAGTTTGGAAACTTCCTTAGAATCACTTTTTTTCCATTCTTATTTGAGATAACTTGTTCTCTTTCATTATACTAGTTTGATAGCCTCAGACAAGCATATTATGCGCAAAGAATCTCGAAAAGAAAAAAATTTTTTTCGAAGTTTGGAAACTTCGTTAGAATCACTTTTTTTCCGTTCTTATTTAAGATAACTTGTTCTCTTACATTATACTAGTTTGATTGCCTTAGACAAGCATATTATGCGCAAAGAATCTCGAAAAGAAAAAAATTTTTTTTCGAAGTTTGGAAACTTCGTTAGAATCACTTTTTTTCCGTTCTTATTTGAGATAACTGGTTCTCTTTCATTATACTAGTTTGATAGCCTCAGACAAGCATATTATGCGCAAAGAATCTCGAAAAGAAAAAAAATTTTTTTCGAAGTTTGGAAACTTCGTTAGAATCACTTTTTTTCCGTTCTTATTTAAGATTACTGGTTCTCTTTCATTATACTAGTTTGATAGCCTCAGACAAGAATATTATGCGCAAAGAATCTCGAATAGAAAAAAATTTTTTTTCGAAGTTTGGAAACTTCGTTAGAATCACTTTTTTTCCGTTCTTATTTAAGATTACTGGTTCTCTTTCATTATACTAGTTTGATAGCCTCAGACAAGCATATAATGCGCAAAGAATCTCGAAAAGAAAAAAATTTTTTTTCGAAGTTTGGAAACTTCCTTAGAATCACTTTTTTTCCATTCTTATTTGAGATAACTTGTTCTCTTTCATTATACTAGTTTGATAGCCTAAGAAAAGCATAGGTATGCGCAAAGAATCTCGAAAAGAAAAAAATTTTTTTTCGAAGTTTGGAAACTTCGTTAGAATCACTTTTTTTCCGTTCTTATTTGAGATAACTGGTTCTCCTTCATTATACTAGTTTGATAGCCTCAGACAAGCATATTATGCGCAAAGAATCTCGAAAAGAAAAAAATTTTTTTTCGAAGTTTGGAAACTTCCTTAGAATCACTTTTTTTCCATTCTTATTTGAGATAACTTGTTCTCTTTCATTATACTAGTTTGATAGCCTCAGACAAGCATATTATGCGCAAAGAATCTCGAAAAGAAAAAAATTTTTTTCGAAGTTTGGAAACTTCGTTAGAATCACTTTTTTTCCGTTCTTATTTAAGATAACTTGTTCTCTTACATTATACTAGTTTGTTAGCCTAAGAAAAGCATAGGTATGCGCAAAGAATCTCGAAAAGAAAAAAATTTTTTTTCGAAGTTTGGAAACTTCGTTAGAATCACTTTTTTTCCGTTCTTATTTGAGATAACTGGTTCTCTTTCATTATACTAGTTTGATAGCCTCAGACAAGCATATTATGCGCAAAGAATCTCGAAAAGAAAAAAATTTTTTTTCGAAGTTTGGAAACTTCCTTAGAATCACTTTTTTTCCATTCTTATTTGAGATAACTTGTTCTCTTTCATTATACTAGTTTGATAGCCTCAGACAAGCATATTATGCGCAAAGAATCTCGAAAAGAAAAAAATTTTTTTTCGAAGTTTGGAAACTTCGTTAGAATCACTTTTTTTCCGTTCTTATTTAAGATAACTTGTTCTCTTACATTATACTAGTTTGATAGCCTTAGACAAGCATATTATGCGCAAAGAATCTCGAAAAGAAAAAAATTTTTTTTCGAAGTTTGGAAACTTCGTTAGAATCACTTTTTTTCCGTTCTTATTTAAGATTACTGGTTCTCTTTCATTATACTAGTTTGATAGCCTCAGACAAGAATATTATGCGCAAAGAATCTCGAATAGAAAAAAATTTTTTTTCGAAGTTTGGAAACTTCGTTAGAATCACTTTTTTTCCGTTCTTATTTAAGATTACTGGTTCTCTTTCATTATACTAGTTTGATAGCCTCAGACAAGAATATTATGCGCAAAGAATCTCGAATAGAAAAAAATTTTTTTTCGAAGTTTGGAAACTTCGTTAGAATCACTTTTTTTCCGTTCTTATTTAAGATTACTGGTTCTCTTTCATTATACTAGTTTGATAGCCTCAGACAAGCATATAATGCGCAAAGAATCTCGAAAAGAAAAAAATTTTTTTTCGAAGTTTGGAAACTTCCTTAGAATCACTTTTTTTCCATTCTTATTTGAGATAACTTGTTCTCTTTCATTATACTAGTTTGATAGCCTAAGAAAAGCATAGGTATGCGCAAAGAATCTCGAAAAGAAAAAAATTTTTTTTCGAAGTTTGGAAACTTCGTTAGAATCACTTTTTTTCCGTTCTTATTTGAGATAACTGGTTCTCTTTCATTATACTAGTTTGATAGCCTCAGACAAGCATATTATGCGCAAAGAATCTCGAAAAGAAAAAAATTTTTTTTCGAAGTTTGGAAACTTCCTTAGAATCACTTTTTTTCCATTCTTATTTGAGATAACTTGTTCTCTTTCATTATACTAGTTTGATAGCCTCAGACAAGCATATTATGCGCAAAGAATCTCGAAAAGAAAAAAATTTTTTTCGAAGTTTGGAAACTTCGTTAGAATCACTTTTTTTCCGTTCTTATTTAAGATAACTTGTTCTCTTACATTATACTAGTTTGATTGCCTTAGACAAGCATATTATGCGCAAAGAATCTCGAAAAGAAAAAAATTTTTTTTCGAAGTTTGGAAACTTCGTTAGAATCACTTTTTTTCCGTTCTTATTTGAGATAACTGGTTCTCTTTCATTATACTAGTTTGATAGCCTCAGACAAGCATATTATGCGCAAAGAATCTCGAAAAGAAAAAAAATTTTTTTCGAAGTTTGGAAACTTCGTTAGAATCACTTTTTTTCCGTTCTTATTTAAGATTACTGGTTCTCTTTCATTATACTAGTTTGATAGCCTCAGACAAGAATATTATGCGCAAAGAATCTCGAATAGAAAAAAATTTTTTTTCGAAGTTTGGAAACTTCGTTAGAATCACTTTTTTTCCGTTCTTATTTAAGATTACTGGTTCTCTTTCATTATACTAGTTTGATAGCCTCAGACAAGCATATAATGCGCAAAGAATCTCGAAAAGAAAAAAATTTTTTTTCGAAGTTTGGAAACTTCCTTAGAATCACTTTTTTTCCATTCTTATTTGAGATAACTTGTTCTCTTTCATTATACTAGTTTGATAGCCTAAGAAAAGCATAGGTATGCGCAAAGAATCTCGAAAAGAAAAAAATTTTTTTTCGAAGTTTGGAAACTTCGTTAGAATCACTTTTTTTCCGTTCTTATTTGAGATAACTGGTTCTCTTTCATTATACTAGTTTGATAGCCTCAGACAAGCATATTATGCGCAAAGAATCTCGAAAAGAAAAAAATTTTTTTTCGAAGTTTGGAAACTTCCTTAGAATCACTTTTTTTCCATTCTTATTTGAGATAACTTGTTCTCTTTCATTATACTAGTTTGATAGCCTCAGACAAGCATATTATGCGCAAAGAATCTCGAAAAGAAAAAAATTTTTTTCGAAGTTTGGAAACTTCCTTAGAATCACTTTTTTTCCGTTCTTATTTAAGATAACTTGTTCTCTTACATTATACTAGTTTGATAGCCTAAGAAAAGCATAGGTATGCGCAAAGAATCTCGAAAAGAAAAAAATTTTTTTTCGAAGTTTGGAAACTTCGTTAGAATCACTTTTTTTCCGTTCTTATTTGAGATAACTGGTTCTCTTTCATTATACTAGTTTGATAGCCCCAGACAAGCATATTATGCGCAAAGAATCTCGAAAAGAAAAAAATTTTTTTTCGAAGTTTGGAAACTTCCTTAGAATCACTTTTTTTCCATTCTTATTTGAGATAACTTGTTCTCTTTCATTATACTAGTTTGATAGCCTCAGACAAGCATATTATGCGCAAAGAATCTCGAAAAGAAAAAAATTTTTTTTCGAAGTTTGGAAACTTCGTTAGAATCACTTTTTTTCCGTTCTTATTTAAGATAACTTGTTCTCTTACATTATACTAGTTTGATAGCCTTAGACAAGCATATTATGCGCAAAGAATCTCGAAAAGAAAAAAATTTTTTTTCGAAGTTTGGAAACTTCGTTAGAATCACTTTTTTTCCGTTCTTATTTAAGATTACTGGTTCTCTTTCATTATACTAGTTTGATAGCCTCAGACAAGAATATTATGCGCAAAGAATCTCGAATAGAAAAAAATTTTTTTTCGAAGTTTGGAAACTTCGTTAGAATCACTTTTTTTCCGTTCTTATTTAAGATTACTGGTTCTCTTTCATTATACTAGTTTGATAGCCTCAGACAAGAAATTTATGCGCAAAGAATCTCGAATAGAAAAAAATTTTTTTTCGAAGTTTGGAAACTTCGTTAGAATCACTTTTTTTCCGTTCTTATTTAAGATTACTGGTTCTCTTTCATTATACTAGTTTGATAGCCTCAGACAAGCATATAATGCGCAAAGAATCTCGAAAAGAAAACAATTTTTTTTCGAAGTTTGGAAACTTCATTAGAATCACTTTTTTTCCGTTCTTATTTAAGATAACTTGTTCTCTTTCATTATACTAGTTTGATAGCCTAAGAAAAGCATAGGTATGCGCAAAGAATCTCGAAAAGAAAAAAATTTTTTTTCGAAGTTTGGAAACTTCGTTAGAATCACTTTTTTTCCGTTCTTATTTGAGATAACTGGTTCTCTTTCATTATACTAGTTTGATAGCCTCAGACAAGCATATTATGCGCAAAGAATCTCGAAAAGAAAAAAATTTTTTTTCGAAGTTTGGAAACTTCGTTAGAATCACTTTTTTTCCGTTCTTATTTCAGATAACTTGTTCTCTTTCATTATACTAGTTTGATAGCCTTAGACAAGCATATTATGCGCAAAGAATCTCGAAAAGAAAAAAATTTTTTTTCGAAGTTTGGAAACTTCGTTAGAATCACTTTTTTTCCGTTCTTATTTGAGATAACTGGTTCTCTTTCATTATACTAGTTTGATAGCCTCAGACAAGCATATTATGCGCAAAGAATCTCGAAAAGAAAAAAATTTTTTTTCGAAGTTAAGAAACTTCCTTAGAATCACTTTTTTTCCATTCTTATTTGAGATAACTTGTTCTCTTTCATTATACTTGTTTGATAGCCTGAGACAAGCATATTATGCGCAAAGAATCTCGAAAAGAACAAAATTTTTTTTCGAAGTTTGGAAACTTCGTTAGAATCACTTTTTTTCCGTTCTTATTTAAGATTACTGGTTCTCTTTCATTATACCAGTTTGATAGCCTCAGACAAGCATATTATGCGCAAAGAATCTCGAAAAGAAAAAAATTTTTTTTCGAAGTTTGGAAACTTCGTTAGAATCACTTTTTTTCCGTTCTTATTTGAGATAACTGGTTCTCTTTCATTATACTAGTTTGATAGCCTCAGACAAGCATATTATGCGCAAAGAATCTCGAAAAGAAAAAAATTTTTTTTCGAAGTTTGGAAACTTCCTTAGAATCACTTTTTTTCCATTCTTATTTGAGATAACTTGTTCTCTTTCATTATCCTTGTTTGATAGCCTTAGACAAGCATATTATGCGCAAAAAATCTCGAAAAGAAAAAAATTTTTTTTCGAAGTTTGGAAACTTCGTTAGAATCACTTTTTTTCCGTTCTTATTTAAGATAACTTGTTCTCTTTCATTGTACTAGTTTGATAGCCTTAGACAAGCATATTATGCGCAAAGAATCTCGAAAAGAAAAAAATTTTTTTTCGAAGTTTGGAAACTTCGTTAGAATCACTTTTTTTCCGTTCTTATTTAAGATAACTTGTTCTCTTTCATTGTACTAGTTTGATAGCCTTAGACAAGCATATTATGCGCAAAGAATCTCGAAAAGAAAAACATTTTTTTTCGAAGTTTGGAAACTTCGTTAGAATCAGTTTTTTCCGTTCTTATTTAAGATTACTGGTTCTCTTTCATTATACAAGTTTGATAGCCTCAGAAAAGCATATTATGCGCAAAGAATCTCGAAAAGAAAAAAATTTTTTTTCGAAGTTTGGAAACTTCGTTAGAATCACTTTTTTTCCGTTCTTATTTAAGATTACTGGTTCTCTTTCATTATACTAGTTTGATAGCCTCAGACAAGCATATTATGCGCAAAGAATCTCGAAAAGAAAAAAATTTTTTTTCGAAGTTTGGAAACTTCGTTAGAATCACTTTTTTTCCGTTCTTATTTAAGATAACTTGTTCTCTTTCATTATACTAGTTTGATAGCCTTAGACAAGCATATTATGCGCAAAGAATCTCGAAAAGAAAAAAATTTTATTTCGAAGTATGTAAACTTCGTTAGAATCACTTTTTTTCCGTTCTTATTTGAGATAACTGGTTCTCTTTCATTATACTAGTTTGATAGCCTCAGACAAGAATATTATGCGCAAAGAATCTCGAATAGAAAAAAATTTTTTTTCGAAGTTTGGAAACTTCGTTAGAATCACTTTTTTTCCGTTCTTATTTAAGATTACTGGTTCTCTTTCATTATACTAGTTTGATAGCCTCAGACAAGCATATAATGCGCAAAGAATCTCGAAAAGAAAACAATTTTTTTTCGAAGTTTGGAAACTTCATTAGAATCACTTTTTTTCCGTTCTTATTTAAGATAACTTGTTCTCTTTCATTATACTAGTTTGATAGCCTAAGAAAAGCATAGGTATGCGCAAAGAATCTCGAAAAGAAAAAAATTTTTTTTCGAAGTTTGGAAACTTCGTTAGAATCACTTTTTTTCCGTTCTTATTTGAGATAACTGGTTCTCTTTCATTATACTAGTTTGATAGCCTCAGACAAGCATATTATGCGCAAAGAATCTCGAAAAGAAAAAAATTTTTTTTCGAAGTTTGGAAACTTCGTTAGAATCACTTTTTTTCCGTTCTTATTTCAGATAACTTGTTCTCTTTCATTATACTAGTTTGATAGCCTTAGACAAGCATATTATGCGCAAAGAATCTCGAAAAGAAAAAAATTTTTTTTCGAAGTTTGGAAACTTCGTTAGAATCACTTTTTTTCCGTTCTTATTTGAGATAACTGGTTCTCTTTCATTATACTAGTTTGATAGCCTCAGACAAGCATATTATGCGCAAAGAATCTCGAAAAGAAAAAAATTTTTTTTCGAAGTTAAGAAACTTCCTTAGAATCACTTTTTTTCCATTCTTATTTGAGATAACTTGTTCTCTTTCATTATACTTGTTTGATAGCCTGAGACAAGCATATTATGCGCAAAGAATCTCGAAAAGAACAAAATTTTTTTTCGAAGTTTGGAAACTTCGTTAGAATCACTTTTTTTCCGTTCTTATTTAAGATTACTGGTTCTCTTTCATTATACCAGTTTGATAGCCTCAGACAAGCATATTATGCGCAAAGAATCTCGAAAAGAAAAAAATTTTTTTTCGAAGTTTGGAAACTTCGTTAGAATCACTTTTTTTCCGTTCTTATTTGAGATAACTGGTTCTCTTTCATTATACTAGTTTGATAGCCTCAGGCAAGCATATTATGCGCAAAGAATCTCGAAAAGAAAAAAATTTTTTTTCGAAGTTTGGAAACTTCCTTAGAATCACTTTTTTTCCATTCTTATTTGAGATAACTTGTTCTCTTTCATTATCCTTGTTTGATAGCCTTAGACAAGCATATTATGCGCAAAAAATCTCGAAAAGAAAAAAATTTTTTTTCGAAGTTTGGAAACTTCGTTAGAATCACTTTTTTTCCGTTCTTATTTAAGATAACTTGTTCTCTTTCATTGTACTAGTTTGATAGCCTTAGACAAGCATATTATGCGCAAAGAATCTCGAAAAGAAAAAAATTTTTTTTCGAAGTTTGGAAACTTCGTTAGAATCACTTTTTTTCCGTTCTTATTTAAGATAACTTGTTCTCTTTCATTGTACTAGTTTGATAGCCTTAGACAAGCATATTATGCGCAAAGAATCTCGAAAAGAAAAACATTTTTTTTCGAAGTTTGGAAACTTCGTTAGAATCAGTTTTTTCCGTTCTTATTTAAGATTACTGGTTCTCTTTCATTATACAAGTTTGATAGCCTCAGAAAAGCATATTATGCGCAAAGAATCTCGAAAAGAAAAAAATTTTTTTTCGAAGTTTGGAAACTTCGTTAGAATCACTTTTTTTCCGTTCTTATTTAAGATTACTGGTTCTCTTTCATTATACTAGTTTGATAGCCTCAGACAAGCATATTATGCGCAAAGAATCTCGAAAAGAAAAAAATTTTTTTTCGAAGTTTGGAAACTTCGTTAGAATCACTTTTTTTCCGTTCTTATTTGAGATAACTTGTTCTCTTTCATTATACTAGTTTGATAGCCTTAGACAAGCATATTATGCGCAAAGAATCTCGAAAAGAAAAAAATTTTTTTTCGAAGTTTGGAAACTTCCTTAGAATCACTTTTTTTCCATTCTTATTTGAGATAACTTGTTCTCTTTCATTATACTAGTTTGATAGCCTCAGACAAGCATATTATGCGCAAAGAATCTCGAAAAGAAAAAAATTTTTTTTCGAAGTTTGGAAACTTCGTTAGAATCACTTTTTTTCCGTTCTTATTTAAGATAACTTGTTCTCTTACATTATACTAGTTTGATAGCCTTAGACAAGCATATTATGCGCAAAGAATCTCGAAAAGAAAAAAATTTTTTTTCGAAGTTTGGAAACTTCGTTAGAATCACTTTTTTTCCGTTCTTATTTAAGATTACTGGTTCTCTTTCATTATACTAGTTTGATAGCCTCAGACAAGAATATTATGCGCAAAGAATCTCGAATAGAAAAAAATTTTTTTTCGAAGTTTGGAAACTTCGTTAGAATCACTTTTTTTCCGTTCTTATTTAAGATTACTGGTTCTCTTTCATTATACTAGTTTGATAGCCTCAGACAAGAAATTTATGCGCAAAGAATCTCGAATAGAAAAAAATTTTTTTTCGAAGTTTGGAAACTTCGTTAGAATCACTTTTTTTCCGTTCTTATTTAAGATTACTGGTTCTCTTTCATTATACTAGTTTGATAGCCTCAGACAAGCATATAATGCGCAAAGAATCTCGAAAAGAAAACAATTTTTTTTCGAAGTTTGGAAACTTCATTAGAATCACTTTTTTTCCGTTCTTATTTAAGATAACTTGTTCTCTTTCATTATACTAGTTTGATAGCCTAAGAAAAGCATAGGTATGCGCAAAGAATCTCGAAAAGAAAAAAATTTTTTTTCGAAGTTTGGAAACTTCGTTAGAATCACTTTTTTTCCGTTCTTATTTGAGATAACTGGTTCTCTTTCATTATACTAGTTTGATAGCCTCAGACAAGCATATTATGCGCAAAGAATCTCGAAAAGAAAAAAATTTTTTTTCGAAGTTTGGAAACTTCGTTAGAATCACTTTTTTTCCGTTCTTATTTCAGATAACTTGTTCTCTTTCATTATACTAGTTTGATAGCCTTAGACAAGCATATTATGCGCAAAGAATCTCGAAAAGAAAAAAATTTTTTTTCGAAGTTTGGAAACTTCGTTAGAATCACTTTTTTTCCGTTCTTATTTGAGATAACTGGTTCTCTTTCATTATACTAGTTTGATAGCCTCAGACAAGCATATTATGCGCAAAGAATCTCGAAAAGAAAAAAATTTTTTTTCGAAGTTAAGAAACTTCCTTAGAATCACTTTTTTTCCATTCTTATTTGAGATAACTTGTTCTCTTTCATTATACTTGTTTGATAGCCTGAGACAAGCATATTATGCGCAAAGAATCTCGAAAAGAACAAAATTTTTTTTCGAAGTTTGGAAACTTCGTTAGAATCACTTTTTTTCCGTTCTTATTTAAGATTACTGGTTCTCTTTCATTATACCAGTTTGATAGCCTCAGAGAAGCATATTATGCGCAAAGAATCTCGAAAAGAAAAAAATTTTTTTTCGAAGTTTGGAAACTTCGTTAGAATCACTTTTTTTCCGTTCTTATTTGAGATAACTGGTTCTCTTTCATTATACTAGTTTGATAGCCTCAGACAAGCATATTATGCGCAAAGAATCTCGAAAAGAAAAAAATTTTTTTTCGAAGTTTGGAAACTTCCTTAGAATCACTTTTTTTCCATTCTTATTTGAGATAACTTGTTCTCTTTCATTATCCTTGTTTGATAGCCTTAGACAAGCATATTATGCGCAAAAAATCTCGAAAAGAAAAAAATTTTTTTTCGAAGTTTGGAAACTTCGTTAGAATCACTTTTTTTCCGTTCTTATTTAAGATAACTTGTTCTCTTTCATTGTACTAGTTTGATAGCCTTAGACAAGCATATTATGCGCAAAGAATCTCGAAAAGAAAAAAATTTTTTTTCGAAGTTTGGAAACTTCGTTAGAATCACTTTTTTTCCGTTCTTATTTAAGATAACTTGTTCTCTTTCATTGTACTAGTTTGATAGCCTTAGACAAGCATATTATGCGCAAAGAATCTCGAAAAGAAAAACATTTTTTTTCGAAGTTTGGAAACTTCGTTAGAATCAGTTTTTTCCGTTCTTATTTAAGATTACTGGTTCTCTTTCATTATACAAGTTTGATAGCCTCAGAAAAGCATATTATGCGCAAAGAATCTCGAAAAGAAAAAAATTTTTTTTCGAAGTTTGGAAACTTCGTTAGAATCACTTTTTTTCCGTTCTTATTTAAGATTACTGGTTCTCTTTCATTATACTAGTTTGATAGCCTCAGACAAGCATATTATGCGCAAAGAATCTCGAAAAGAAAAAAATTTTTTTTCGAAGTTTGGAAACTTCGTTAGAATCACTTTTTTTCCGTTCTTATTTAAGATAACTTGTTCTCTTTCATTATACTAGTTTGATAGCCTTAGACAAGCATATTATGCGCAAAGAATCTCGAAAAGAAAAAAATTTTATTTCGAAGTATGTAAACTTCGTTAGAATCACTTTTTTTCCGTTCTTATTTGAGATAACTGGTTCTCTTTCATTATACTAGTTTGATAGCCTCAGACAAGAATATTATGCGCAAAGAATCTCGAATAGAAAAAAATTTTTTTTCGAAGTTTGGAAACTTCGTTAGAATCACTTTTTTTCCGTTCTTATTTAAGATTACTGGTTCTCTTTCATTATACTAGTTTGATAGCCTCAGACAAGCATATAATGCGCAAAGAATCTCGAAAAGAAAACAATTTTTTTTCGAAGTTTGGAAACTTCATTAGAATCACTTTTTTTCCGTTCTTATTTAAGATAACTTGTTCTCTTTCATTATACTAGTTTGATAGCCTAAGAAAAGCATAGGTATGCGCAAAGAATCTCGAAAAGAAAAAAATTTTTTTTCGAAGTTTGGAAACTTCGTTAGAATCACTTTTTTTCCGTTCTTATTTGAGATAACTGGTTCTCTTTCATTATACTAGTTTGATAGCCTCAGACAAGCATATTATGCGCAAAGAATCTCGAAAAGAAAAAAATTTTTTTTCGAAGTTTGGAAACTTCGTTAGAATCACTTTTTTTCCGTTCTTATTTCAGATAACTTGTTCTCTTTCATTATACTAGTTTGATAGCCTTAGACAAGCATATTATGCGCAAAGAATCTCGAAAAGAAAAAAATTTTTTTTCGAAGTTTGGAAACTTCGTTAGAATCACTTTTTTTCCGTTCTTATTTGAGATAACTGGTTCTCTTTCATTATACTAGTTTGATAGCCTCAGACAAGCATATTATGCGCAAAGAATCTCGAAAAGAAAAAAATTTTTTTTCGAAGTTAAGAAACTTCCTTAGAATCACTTTTTTTCCATTCTTATTTGAGATAACTTGTTCTCTTTCATTATACTTGTTTGATAGCCTGAGACAAGCATATTATGCGCAAAGAATCTCGAAAAGAACAAAATTTTTTTTCGAAGTTTGGAAACTTCGTTAGAATCACTTTTTTTCCGTTCTTATTTAAGATTACTGGTTCTCTTTCATTATACCAGTTTGATAGCCTCAGACAAGCATATTATGCGCAAAGAATCTCGAAAAGAAAAAAATTTTTTTTCGAAGTTTGGAAACTTCGTTAGAATCACTTTTTTTCCGTTCTTATTTGAGATAACTGGTTCTCTTTCATTATACTAGTTTGATAGCCTCAGGCAAGCATATTATGCGCAAAGAATCTCGAAAAGAAAAAAATTTTTTTTCGAAGTTTGGAAACTTCCTTAGAATCACTTTTTTTCCATTCTTATTTGAGATAACTTGTTCTCTTTCATTATCCTTGTTTGATAGCCTTAGACAAGCATATTATGCGCAAAAAATCTCGAAAAGAAAAAAATTTTTTTTCGAAGTTTGGAAACTTCGTTAGAATCACTTTTTTTCCGTTCTTATTTAAGATAACTTGTTCTCTTTCATTGTACTAGTTTGATAGCCTTAGACAAGCATATTATGCGCAAAGAATCTCGAAAAGAAAAAAATTTTTTTTCGAAGTTTGGAAACTTCGTTAGAATCACTTTTTTTCCGTTCTTATTTAAGATAACTTGTTCTCTTTCATTGTACTAGTTTGATAGCCTTAGACAAGCATATTATGCGCAAAGAATCTCGAAAAGAAAAACATTTTTTTTCGAAGTTTGGAAACTTCGTTAGAATCAGTTTTTTCCGTTCTTATTTAAGATTACTGGTTCTCTTTCATTATACAAGTTTGATAGCCTCAGAAAAGCATATTATGCGCAAAGAATCTCGAAAAGAAAAAAATTTTTTTTCGAAGTTTGGAAACTTCGTTAGAATCACTTTTTTTCCGTTCTTATTTAAGATTACTGGTTCTCTTTCATTATACTAGTTTGATAGCCTCAGACAAGCATATTATGCGCAAAGAATCTCGAAAAGAAAAAAATTTTTTTTCGAAGTTTGGAAACTTCGTTAGAATCACTTTTTTTCCGTTCTTATTTGAGATAACTTGTTCTCTTTCATTATACTAGTTTGATAGCCTTAGACAAGCATATTATGCGCAAAGAATCTCGAAAAGAAAAAAATTTTATTTCGAAGTATGTAAACTTCGTTAGAATCACTTTTTTTCCGTTCTTATTTGAGATAACTGGTTCTCTTTCATTATACTAGTTTGATAGCCTCAGAAAAGCATAGGTATGCGCAAAGAATCTCGAAAAGAAAAAAAATTTTTTTCGAAGTTTGGAAACTTCGTTAGAATCACTTTTTTTCCGTTCTTATTTAAGATTACTGGTTCTCTTTCATTATACTAGTTTGATAGCCTCAGACAAGAATATTATGCGCAAAGAATCTCGAAAAGAAAAAAATTTTTTTTCGAAGTTTGGAAACTTCCTTAGAATCACTTTTTTTCCATTCTTATTTGAGATAACTTGTTCTCTTTCATTATACTAGTTTGATAGCCTCAGACAAGCATATTATGCGCAAAGAATCTCGAAAAGAAAAAAATTTTTTTCGAAGTTTGGAAACTTCGTTAGAATCACTTTTTTTCCGTTCTTATTTAAGATAACTTGTTCTCTTACATTATACTAGTTTGATAGCCTTAGACAAGCATATTATGCGCAAAGAATCTCGAAAAGAAAAAAATTTTTTTTCGAAGTTTGGAAACTTCGTTAGAATCACTTTTTTTCCGTTCTTATTTGAGATAACTGGTTCTCTTTCATTATACTAGTTTGATAGCCTCAGACAAGCATATTATGCGCAAAGAATCTCGAAAAGAAAAAAAATTTTTTTCGAAGTTTGGAAACTTCGTTAGAATCACTTTTTTTCCGTTCTTATTTAAGATTACTGGTTCTCTTTCATTATACTAGTTTGATAGCCTCAGACAAGAATATTATGCGCAAAGAATCTCGAAAAGAAAAAAATTTTTTTTCGAAGTTTGGAAACTTCCTTAGAATCACTTTTTTTCCATTCTTATTTGAGATAACTTGTTCTCTTTCATTATACTAGTTTGATAGCCTCAGACAAGCATATTATGCGCAAAGAATCTCGAAAAGAAAAAAATTTTTTTCGAAGTTTAGAAACTTCGTTAGAATCACTTTTTTTCCGTTCTTATTTAAGATAACTTGTTCTCTTACATTATACTAGTTTGATAGCCTTAGACAAGCATATTATGCGTTAAGAATCTCGAAAAGAAAAAAAATTTTTTTCGAAGTTTGGAAACTTCGTTAGAATCACTTTTTTTCCGTTCTTATTTGAGATAACTGGTTCTCTTTCATTATACTAGTTTGATAGCCTCAGACAAGCATATTATGCGCAAAGAATCTCGAAAAGAAAAAAATTTTTTTTCGAAGTTTGGAAACTTCCTTAGAATCACTTTTTTTCCATTCTTATTTGAGATAACTTGTTCTCTTTCATTATACTAGTTTGATAGCTTCAGACAAGCATATTATGCGCAAAGAATCTCGAATAGAAAAAAAATTTTTTTCGAAGTTTGGAAACTTCGTTAGAATCACTTTTTTTCCGTTCTTATTTAAGATTACTGGTTCTCTTTCATTATACTAGTTTGATAGCCTCAGACAAGCATATTATGCGCAAAGAATCTCGAAAAGAAAAAAATTTTTTTTCGAAGTTTGGAAACTTCCTTAGAATCACTTTTTTTCCATTCTTATTTGAGATAACTTGTTCTCTTTCATTATACTAGTTTGATAGCCTCAGACAAGCATATTATGCGCAAAGAATCTCGAAAAGAAAACAATTTTTTTTCGAAGTTTGGAAACTTCATTAGAATCACTTTTTTTCCGTTCTTATTTAAGATAACTTGTTCTCTTTCATTATACTAGTTTGATAGCCTAAGAAAAGCATAGGTATGCGCAAAGAATCTCGAAAAGAAAAAAATTTTTTTTCGAAGTTTGGAAACTTCGTTAGAATCACTTTTTTTCCGTTCTTATTTGAGATAACTGGTTCTCTTTCATTATACTAGTTTGATAGCCTCAGACAAGCATATTATGCGCAAAGAATCTCGAAAAGAAAAAAATTTTTTTTCGAAGTTTGGAAACTTCCTTAGAATCACTTTTTTTCCATTCTTATTTGAGATAACTTGTTCTCTTTCATTATACTAGTTTGATAGCCTCAGACAAGCATATTATGCGCAAAGAATCTCGAAAAGAAAAAAATTTTATTTCGAAGTATGTAAACTTCGTTAGAATCACTTTTTTTCCGTTCTTATTTGAGATAACTGGTTCTCTTTCATTATACTAGTTTGATAGCCTCAGAAAAGCATAGGTATGCGCAAAGAATCTCGAAAAGAAAAAAAATTTTTTTCGAAGTTTGGAAACTTCGTTAGAATCACTTTTTTTCCGTTCTTATTTAAGATTACTGGTTCTCTTTCATTATACTAGTTTGATAGCCTCAGACAAGAATATTATGCGCAAAGAATCTAGAAAAGAAAAAAATTTTTTTTCGAAGTTTGGAAACTTCCTTAGAATCACTTTTTTTCCATTCTTATTTGAGATAACTTGTTCTCTTTCATTATACTAGTTTGATAGCCTCAGACAAGCATATTATGCGCAAAGAATCTCGAAAAGAAAAAAATTTTTTTCGAAGTTTGGAAACTTCGTTAGAATCACTTTTTTTCCGTTCTTATTTAAGATAACTTGTTCTCTTACATTATACTAGTTTGATAGCCTTAGACAAGCATATTATGCGCAAAGAATCTCGAAAAGAAAAAAATTTTTTTTCGAAGTTTGGAAACTTCGTTAGAATCACTTTTTTTCCGTTCTTGTTTGAGATAACTGGTTCTCTTTCATTATACTAGTTTGATAGCCTCAGACAAGCATATTATGCGCAAAGAATCTCGAAAAGAAAAAAATTTTTTTTCGAAGTTTGGAAACTTCCTTAGAATCACTTTTTTTCCATTCTTATTTGAGATAACTTGTTCTCTTTCATTATACTAGTTTGATAGCCTCAGACAAGCATATTATGCGCAAAGAATCTCGAATAGAAAAAAATTTTTTTTCGAAGTTTGGAAACTTCGTTAGAATCACTTTTTTTCCGTTCTTATTTAAGATTACTGGTTCTCTTTCATTATACTAGTTTGATAGCCTAAGAAAAGCATAGGTATGCGCAAAGAATCTCGAAAAGAAAAAAATTTTTTTTCGAAGTTTGGAAACTTCGATAGAATCACTTTTTTTCCGTTCTATTTTGAGATAACTGGTTCTCTTTCATTATACTAGTTTGATAGCCTCAGACAAGCATATTATGCGCAAAGAATCTCGAAAAGAAAAAAATTTTTTTTCGAAGTTTGGAAACTTCCTTAGAATCACTTTTTTTCCATTCTTATTTGAGATAACTTGTTCTCTTTCATTATACTAGTTTGATAGCCTCAGACAAGCATATTATGCGCAAAGAATCTCGAAAAGAAAAAAATTTTTTTCGAAGTTTGGAAACTTCGTTAGAATCACTTTTTTTCCGTTCTTATTTAAGATAACTTGTTCTCTTACATTATACTAGTTTGATTGCCTTAGACAAGCATATTATGCGCAAAGAATCTCGAAAAGAAAAAAATTTTTTTTCGAAGTTTGGAAACTTCGTTAGAATCACTTTTTTTCCGTTCTTATTTGAGATAACTGGTTCTCTTTCATTATACTAGTTTGATAGCCTCAGACAAGCATATTATGCGCAAAGAATCTCGAAAAGAAAACAATTTTTTTTCGAAGTTTGGAAACTTCATTAGAATCACTTTTTTTCCGTTCTTATTTAAGATAACTTGTTCTCTTTCATTATACTAGTTTGATAGCCTAAGAAAAGCATAGGTATGCGCAAAGAATCTCGAAAAGAAAAAAATTTTTTTTCGAAGTTTGGAAACTTCGTTAGAATCACTTTTTTTCCGTTCTTATTTGAGATAACTGGTTCTCTTTCATTATACTAGTTTGATAGCCTCAGACAAGCATATTATGCGCAAAGAATCTCGAAAAGAAAAAAATTTTTTTTCGAAGTTTGGAAACTTCCTTAGAATCACTTTTTTTCCATTCTTATTTGAGATAACTTGTTCTCTTTCATTATACTAGTTTGATAGCCTCAGACAAGCATATTATGCGCAAAGAATCTCGAAAAGAAAAAAATTTTATTTCGAAGTATGTAAACTTCGTTAGAATCACTTTTTTTCCGTTCTTATTTGAGATAACTGGTTCTCTTTCATTATACTAGTTTGATAGCCTCAGAAAAGCATAGGTATGCGCAAAGAATCTCGAAAAGAAAAAAAATTTTTTTCGAAGTTTGGAAACTTCGTTAGAATCACTTTTTTTCCGTTCTTATTTAAGATTACTGGTTCTCTTTCATTATACTAGTTTGATAGCCTCAGACAAGAATATTATGCGCAAAGAATCTAGAAAAGAAAAAAATTTTTTTTCGAAGTTTGGAAACTTCCTTAGAATCACTTTTTTTCCATTCTTATTTGAGATAACTTGTTCTCTTTCATTATACTAGTTTGATAGCCTCAGACAAGCATATTATGCGCAAAGAATCTCGAAAAGAAAAAAATTTTTTTCGAAGTTTGGAAACTTCGTTAGAATCACTTTTTTTCCGTTCTTATTTAAGATAACTTGTTCTCTTACATTATACTAGTTTGATAGCCTTAGACAAGCATATTATGCGCAAAGAATCTCGAAAAGAAAAAAATTTTTTTTCGAAGTTTGGAAACTTCGTTAGAATCACTTTTTTTCCGTTCTTGTTTGAGATAACTGGTTCTCTTTCATTATACTAGTTTGATAGCCTCAGACAAGCATATTATGCGCAAAGAATCTCGAAAAGAAAAAAATTTTTTTTCGAAGTTTGGAAACTTCCTTAGAATCACTTTTTTTCCATTCTTATTTGAGATAACTTGTTCTCTTTCATTATACTAGTTTGATAGCCTCAGACAAGCATATTATGCGCAAAGAATCTCGAATAGAAAAAAATTTTTTTTCGAAGTTTGGAAACTTCGTTAGAATCACTTTTTTTCCGTTCTTATTTAAGATTACTGGTTCTCTTTCATTATACTAGTTTGATAGCCTAAGAAAAGCATAGGTATGCGCAAAGAATCTCGAAAAGAAAAAAATTTTTTTTCGAAGTTTGGAAACTTCGATAGAATCACTTTTTTTCCGTTCTATTTTGAGATAACTGGTTCTCTTTCATTATACTAGTTTGATAGCCTCAGACAAGCATATTATGCGCAAAGAATCTCGAAAAGAAAAAAATTTTTTTTCGAAGTTTGGAAACTTCCTTAGAATCACTTTTTTTCCATTCTTATTTGAGATAACTTGTTCTCTTTCATTATACTAGTTTGATAGCCTCAGACAAGCATATTATGCGCAAAGAATCTCGAAAAGAAAAAAATTTTTTTCGAAGTTTGGAAACTTCGTTAGAATCACTTTTTTTCCGTTCTTATTTAAGATAACTTGTTCTCTTACATTATACTAGTTTGATTGCCTTAGACAAGCATATTATGCGCAAAGAATCTCGAAAAGAAAAAAATTTTTTTTCGAAGTTTGGAAACTTCGTTAGAATCACTTTTTTTCCGTTCTTATTTGAGATAACTGGTTCTCTTTCATTATACTAGTTTGATAGCCTCAGACAAGCATATTATGCGCAAAGAATCTCGAAAAGAAAAAAAATTTTTTTCGAAGTTTGGAAACTTCGTTAGAATCACTTTTTTTCCGTTCTTATTTAAGATTACTGGTTCTCTTTCATTATACTAGTTTGATAGCCTCAGACAAGAATATTATGTGCAAAGAATCTCGAATAGAAAAAAATTTTTTTTCGAAGTTTGGAAACTTCGTTAGAATCACTTTTTTTCCGTTCTTATTTAAGATTACTGGTTCTCTTTCATTATACTAGTTTGATAGCCTCAGACAAGCATATAATGCGCAAAGAATCTCGAAAAGAAAAAAATTTTTTTTCGAAGTTTGGAAACTTCCTTAGAATCACTTTTTTTCCATTCTTATTTGAGATAACTTGTTCTCTTTCTTTATACTAGTTTGATAGCCTAAGAAAAGCATAGGTATGCGCAAAGAATCTCGAAAAGAAAAAAATTTTTTTTCGAAGTTTGGAAACTTCGTTAGAATCACTTTTTTTCCGTTCTTATTTGAGATAACTTGTTCTCTTTCATTATACTAGTTTGATAGCCTCAGACAAGCATATTATGCGCAAAGAATCTCGAAAAGAAAAAAATTTTTTTCGAAGTTTGGAAACTTCGTTAGAATCACTTTTTTTCCGTTCTTATTTAAGATAACTTGTTCTCTTACATTATACTAGTTTGATAGCCTAAGAAAAGCATAGGTATGCGCAAAGAATCTCGAAAAGAAAAAAATTTTTTTTCGAAGTTTGGAAACTTCGTTAGAATCACTTTTTTTCCGTTCTTATTTGAGATAACTGGTTCTCTTTCATTATACTAGTTTGATAGCCTCAGACAAGCATATTATGCGCAAAGAATCTCGAAAAGAAAAAAATTTTTTTTCGAAGTTTGGAAACTTCCTTAGAATCACTTTTTTTCCATTCTTATTTGAGATAACTTGTTCTCTTTCATTATACTAGTTTGATAGCCTCAGACAAGCATATTATGCGCAAAGAATCTCGAAAAGAAAAAAATTTTTTTTCGAAGTTTGGAAACTTCGTTAGAATCACTTTTTTTCCGTTCTTATTTCAGATAACTTGTTCTCTTTCATTATACTAGTTTGATAGCCTTAGACAAGCATATTATGCGCAAAGAATCTCGAAAAGAAAAAAATTTTTTTTCGAAGTTTGGAAACTTCGTTAGAATCACTTTTTTTCCGTTCTTATTTGAGATAACTGGTTCTCTTTCATTATACTAGTTTGATAGCCTCAGACAAGCATATTATGCGCAAAGAATCTCGAAAAGAAAAAAATTTTTTTTCGAAGTTAAGAAACTTCCTTAGAATCACTTTTTTTCCATTCTTATTTGAGATAACTTGTTCTCTTTCATTATACTTGTTTGATAGCCTGAGACAAGCATATTATGCGCAAAGAATCTCGAAAAGAACAAAATTTTTTTTCGAAGTTTGGAAACTTCGTTAGAATCACTTTTTTTCCGTTCTTATTTAAGATTACTGGTTCTCTTTCATTATACCAGTTTGATAGCCTCAGACAAGCATATTATGCGCAAAGAATCTCGAAAAGAAAAAAATTTTTTTTCGAAGTTTGGAAACTTCGTTAGAATCACTTTTTTTCCGTTCTTATTTGAGATAACTGGTTCTCTTTCATTATACTAGTTTGATAGCCTCAGACAAGCATATTATGCGCAAAGAATCTCGAAAAGAAAAAAATTTTTTTTCGAAGTTTGGAAACTTCCTTAGAATCACTTTTTTTCCATTCTTATTTGAGATAACTTGTTCTCTTTCATTATCCTTGTTTGATAGCCTTAGACAAGCATATTATGCGCAAAAAATCTCGAAAAGAAAAAAATTTTTTTTCGAAGTTTGGAAACTTCGTTAGAATCACTTTTTTTCCGTTCTTATTTAAGATAACTTGTTCTCTTTCATTGTACTAGTTTGATAGCCTTAGACAAGCATATTATGCGCAAAGAATCTCGAAAAGAAAAAAATTTTTTTTCGAAGTTTGGAAACTTCGTTAGAATCACTTTTTTTCCGTTCTTATTTAAGATAACTTGTTCTCTTTCATTGTACTAGTTTGATAGCCTTAGACAAGCATATTATGCGCAAAGAATCTCGAAAAGAAAAACATTTTTTTTCGAAGTTTGGAAACTTCGTTAGAATCAGTTTTTTCCGTTCTTATTATGGATTACTGGTTCTCTTTCATTATACAAGTTTGATAGCCTCAGAAAAGCATATTATGCGCAAAGAATCTCGAAAAGAAAAAAATTTTTTTTCGAAGTTTGGAAACTTCGTTAGAATCACTTTTTTTCCGTTCTTATTTAAGATTACTGGTTCTCTTTCATTATACTAGTTTGATAGCCTCAGACAAGCATATTATGCGCAAAGAATCTCGAAAAGAAAAAAATTTTTTTTCGAAGTTTGGAAACTTCGTTAGAATCACTTTTTTTCCGTTCTTATTTGAGATAACTTGTTCTCTTTCATTATACTAGTTTGATAGCCTTAGACAAGCATATTATGCGCAAAGAATCTCGAAAAGAAAAAAATTTTATTTCGAAGTATGTAAACTTCGTTAGAATCACTTTTTTTCCGTTCTTATTTGAGATAACTGGTTCTCTTTCATTATACTAGTTTGATAGCCTCAGAAAAGCATAGGTATGCGCAAAGAATCTCGAAAAGAAAAAAAATTTTTTTCGAAGTTTGGAAACTTCGTTAGAATCACTTTTTTTCCGTTTTTATTTAAGATTACTGGTTCTCTTTCATTATACTTGTTTGATAGCCTCAGACAATATTATGCGCAAGGAATCTCGAAAAGAAAAAAATTTTTTTTCGAAGTTTGGAAACTTCCTTAGAATCACTTTTTTTCCGTTCTTATTTGAGATAACTGGTTCTCTTTCATTATACTAGTTTGATAGCCTCAGAAAAGCATAGGTATGCGCAAAGAATCTCGAAAAGAAAAAAAATTTTTTTCGAAGTTTGGAAACTTCGTTAGAATCACTTTTTTTCCGTTTTTATTTAAGATTACTGGTTCTCTTTCATTATACTAGTTTGATAGCCTAAGAAAAGCATAGGTATGCGCAAAGAATCTCGAAAAGAAAAAAATTTTTTTTCGAAGTTTGGAATCTTCGATAGAATCACTTTTTTTCCGTTCTATTTTGAGATAACTGGTTCTCTTTCATTATACTAGTTTGATAGCCTCAGACAAGCATATTATGCGCAAAGAATCTCGAAAAGAAAAAAATTTTTTTTCGAAGTTTGGAAACTTCCTTAGAATCACTTTTTTTCCATTCTTATTTGAGATAACTTGTTCTCTTTCATTATACTAGTTTGATAGCCTCAGACAAGCATATTATGCGCAAAGAATCTCGAAAAGAAAAAAATTTTTTTCGAAGTTTGGAAACTTCGTTAGAATCACTTTTTTTCCGTTCTTATTTAAGATAACTTGTTCTCTTACATTATACTAGTTTGATTGCCTTAGACAAGCATATTATGCGCAAAGAATCTCGAAAAGAAAAAAATTTTTTTTCGAAGTTTGGAAACTTCGTTAGAATCACTTTTTTTCCGTTCTTATTTGAGATAACTGGTTCTCTTTCATTATACTAGTTTGATAGCCTCAGACAAGCATATTATGCGCAAAGAATCTCGAAAAGAAAAAAAATTTTTTTCGAAGTTTGGAAACTTCGTTAGAATCACTTTTTTTCCGTTCTTATTTAAGATTACTGGTTCTCTTTCATTATACTAGTTTGATAGCCTCAGACAAGAATATTATGCGCAAAGAATCTCGAATAGAAAAAAATTTTTTTTCGAAGTTTGGAAACTTCGTTAGAATCACTTTTTTTCCGTTCTTATTTAAGATTACTGGTTCTCTTTCATTATACTAGTTTGATAGCCTCAGACAAGCATATAATGCGCAAAGAATCTCGAAAAGAAAAAAATTTTTTTTCGAAGTTTGGAAACTTCCTTAGAATCACTTTTTTTCCATTCTTATTTGAGATAACTTGTTCTCTTTCATTATACTAGTTTGATAGCCTAAGAAAAGCATAGGTATGCGCAAAGAATCTCGAAAAGAAAAAAATTTTTTTTCGAAGTTTGGAAACTTCGTTAGAATCACTTTTTTTCCGTTCTTATTTGAGATAACTGGTTCTCTTTCATTATACTAGTTTGATAGCCTCAGACAAGCATATTATGCGCAAAGAATCTCGAAAAGAAAAAAATTTTTTTTCGAAGTTTGGAAACTTCCTTAGAATCACTTTTTTTCCATTCTTATTTGAGATAACTTGTTCTCTTTCATTATACTAGTTTGATAGCCTCAGACAAGCATATTATGCGCAAAGAATCTCGAAAAGAAAAAAATTTTTTTCGAAGTTTGGAAACTTCGTTAGAATCACTTTTTTTCCGTTCTTATTTAAGATAACTTGTTCTCTTACATTATACTAGTTTGATAGCCTAAGAAAAGCATAGGTATGCGCAAAGAATCTCGAAAAGAAAAAAATTTTTTTTCGAAGTTTGGAAACTTCGTTAGAATCACTTTTTTTCCGTTCTTATTTGAGATAACTGGTTCTCTTTCATTATACTAGTTTGATAGCCTCAGACAAGCATATTATGCGCAAAGAATCTCGAAAAGAAAAAAATTTTTTTTCGAAGTTTGGAAACTTCCTTAGAATCACTTTTTTTCCATTCTTATTTGAGATAACTTGTTCTCTTTCATTATACTAGTTTGATAGCCTCAGACAAGCATATTATGCGCAAAGAATCTCGAAAAGAAAAAAATTTTTTTCGAAGTTTGGAAACTTCGTTAGAATCACTTTTTTTCCGTTCTTATTTAAGATAACTTGTTCTCTTACATTATACTAGTTTGATAGCCTAAGAAAAGCATAGGTATGCGCAAAGAATCTCGAAAAGAAAAAAATTTTTTTTCGAAGTTTGGAAACTTCGTTAGAATCACTTTTTTTCCGTTCTTATTTGAGATAACTGGTTCTCTTTCATTATACTAGTTTGATAGCCTCAGACAAGCATATTATGCGCAAAGAATCTCGAAAAGAAAAAAATTTTTTTTCGAAGTTTGGAAACTTCCTTAGAATCACTTTTTTTCCATTCTTATTTGAGATAACTTGTTCTCTTTCATTATACTAGTTTGATAGCCTCAGACAAGCATATTATGCGCAAAGAATCTCGAAAAGAAAAAAATTTTTTTTCGAAGTTTGGAAACTTCGTTAGAATCACTTTTTTTCCGTTCTTATTTCAGATAACTTGTTCTCTTTCATTATACTAGTTTGATAGCCTTAGACAAGCATATTATGCGCAAAGAATCTCGAAAAGAAAAAAATTTTTTTTCGAAGTTTGGAAACTTCGTTAGAATCACTTTTTTTCCGTTCTTATTTGAGATAACTGGTTCTCTTTCATTATACTAGTTTGATAGCCTCAGACAAGCATATTATGCGCAAAGAATCTCGAAAAGAAAAAAATTTTTTTTCGAAGTTAAGAAACTTCCTTAGAATCACTTTTTTTCCATTCTTATTTGAGATAACTTGTTCTCTTTCATTATACTTGTTTGATAGCCTGAGACAAGCATATTATGCGCAAAGAATCTCGAAAAGAACAAAATTTTTTTTCGAAGTTTGGAAACTTCGTTAGAATCACTTTTTTTCCGTTCTTATTTAAGATTACTGGTTCTCTTTCATTATACCAGTTTGATAGCCTCAGACAAGCATATTATGCGCAAAGAATCTCGAAAAGAAAAAAATTTTTTTTCGAAGTTTGGAAACTTCGTTAGAATCACTTTTTTTCCGTTCTTATTTGAGATAACTGGTTCTCTTTCATTATACTAGTTTGATAGCCTCAGACAAGCATATTATGCGCAAAGAATCTCGAAAAGAAAAAAATTTTTTTTCGAAGTTTGGAAACTTCCTTAGAATCACTTTTTTTCCATTCTTATTTGAGATAACTTGTTCTCTTTCATTATCCTTGTTTGATAGCCTTAGACAAGCATATTATGCGCAAAAAATCTCGAAAAGAAAAAAATTTTTTTTCGAAGTTTGGAAACTTCGTTAGAATCACTTTTTTTCCGTTCTTATTTAAGATAACTTGTTCTCTTTCATTGTACTAGTTTGATAGCCTTAGACAAGCATATTATGCGCAAAGAATCTCGAAAAGAAAAAAATTTTTTTTCGAAGTTTGGAAACTTCGTTAGAATCACTTTTTTTCCGTTCTTATTTAAGATAACTTGTTCTCTTTCATTGTACTAGTTTGATAGCCTTAGACAAGCATATTATGCGCAAAGAATCTCGAAAAGAAAAACATTTTTTTTCGAAGTTTGGAAACTTCGTTAGAATCAGTTTTTTCCGTTCTTATTATGGATTACTGGTTCTCTTTCATTATACAAGTTTGATAGCCTCAGAAAAGCATATTATGCGCAAAGAATCTCGAAAAGAAAAAAATTTTTTTTCGAAGTTTGGAAACTTCGTTAGAATCACTTTTTTTCCGTTCTTATTTAAGATTACTGGTTCTCTTTCATTATACTAGTTTGATAGCCTCAGACAAGCATATTATGCGCAAAGAATCTCGAAAAGAAAAAAATTTTTTTTCGAAGTTTGGAAACTTCGTTAGAATCACTTTTTTTCCGTTCTTATTTGAGATAACTTGTTCTCTTTCATTATACTAGTTTGATAGCCTTAGACAAGCATATTATGCGCAAAGAATCTCGAAAAGAAAAAAATTTTATTTCGAAGTATGTAAACTTCGTTAGAATCACTTTTTTTCCGTTCTTATTTGAGATAACTGGTTCTCTTTCATTATACTAGTTTGATAGCCTCAGAAAAGCATAGGTATGCGCAAAGAATCTCGAAAAGAAAAAAAATTTTTTTCGAAGTTTGGAAACTTCGTTAGAATCACTTTTTTTCCGTTTTTATTTAAGATTACTGGTTCTCTTTCATTATACTTGTTTGATAGCCTCAGACAATATTATGCGCAAGGAATCTCGAAAAGAAAAAAATTTTTTTTCGAAGTTTGGAAACTTCCTTAGAATCACTTTTTTTCCATTCTTATTTGAGATAACTTGTACTCTTTCATTATACTAGTTTGATAGCCTCAGAAAAGCATAGGTATGCGCAAAGAATCTCGAAAAGAAAAAAATTTTTTTTCGAAGTTTGGAAACTTCGTTAGAATCACTTTTTTTCCGTTCTTGTTTGAGATAACTGGTTCTCTTTCATTATACTAGTTTGATAGCCTCAGACAAGCATATTATGCGCAAAGAATCTCGAAAAGAAAAAAAATTTTTTTCGAAGTTTGGAAACTTCCTTAGAATCACTTTTTTTCCATTCTTATTTGAGATAACTTGTTCTCTTTCATTATACTAGTTTGATAGCCTCAGACAAGCATATTATGCGCAAAGAATCTCGAATAGAAAAAAATTTTTTTTCGAAGTTTGGAAACTTCGTTAGAATCACTTTTTTTCCGTTCTTATTTAAGATTACTGGTTCTCTTTCATTATACTAGTTTGATAGCCTAAGAAAAGCATAGGTATGCGCAAAGAATCTCGAAAAGAAAAAAATTTTTTTTCGAAGTTTGGAATCTTCGATAGAATCACTTTTTTTCCGTTCTATTTTGAGATAACTGGTTCTCTTTCATTATACTAGTTTGATAGCCTCAGACAAGCATATTATGCGCAAAGAATCTCGAAAAGAAAAAAATTTTTTTTCGAAGTTTGGAAACTTCCTTAGAATCACTTTTTTTCCATTCTTATTTGAGATAACTTGTTCTCTTTCATTATACTAGTTTGATAGCCTCAGACAAGCATATTATGCGCAAAGAATCTCGAAAAGAAAAAAATTTTTTTCGAAGTTTGGAAACTTCGTTAGAATCACTTTTTTTCCGTTCTTATTTAAGATAACTTGTTCTCTTACATTATACTAGTTTGATTGCCTTAGACAAGCATATTATGCGCAAAGAATCTCGAAAAGAAAAAAATTTTTTTTCGAAGTTTGGAAACTTCGTTAGAATCACTTTTTTTCCGTTCTTATTTGAGATAACTGGTTCTCTTTCATTATACTAGTTTGATAGCCTCAGACAAGCATATTATGCGCAAAGAATCTCGAAAAGAAAAAAAATTTTTTTCGAAGTTTGGAAACTTCGTTAGAATCACTTTTTTTCCGTTCTTATTTAAGATTACTGGTTCTCTTTCATTATACTAGTTTGATAGCCTCAGACAAGAATATTATGCGCAAAGAATCTCGAATAGAAAAAAATTTTTTTTCGAAGTTTGGAAACTTCGTTAGAATCACTTTTTTTCCGTTCTTATTTAAGATTACTGGTTCTCTTTCATTATACTAGTTTGATAGCCTCAGACAAGCATATAATGCGCAAAGAATCTCGAAAAGAAAAAAATTTTTTTTCGAAGTTTGGAAACTTCCTTAGAATCACTTTTTTTCCATTCTTATTTGAGATAACTTGTTCTCTTTCATTATACTAGTTTGATAGCCTAAGAAAAGCATAGGTATGCGCAAAGAATCTCGAAAAGAAAAAAATTTTTTTTCGAAGTTTGGAAACTTCGTTAGAATCACTTTTTTTCCGTTCTTATTTGAGATAACTGGTTCTCTTTCATTATACTAGTTTGATAGCCTCAGACAAGCATATTATGCGCAAAGAATCTCGAAAAGAAAAAAATTTTTTTTCGAAGTTTGGAAACTTCCTTAGAATCACTTTTTTTCCATTCTTATTTGAGATAACTTGTTCTCTTTCATTATACTAGTTTGATAGCCTCAGACAAGCATATTATGCGCAAAGAATCTCGAAAAGAAAAAAATTTTTTTCGAAGTTTGGAAACTTCGTTAGAATCACTTTTTTTCCGTTCTTATTTAAGATAACTTGTTCTCTTACATTATACTAGTTTGATAGCCTAAGAAAAGCATAGGTATGCGCAAAGAATCTCGAAAAGAAAAAAATTTTTTTTCGAAGTTTGGAAACTTCGTTAGAATCACTTTTTTTCCGTTCTTATTTGAGATAACTGGTTCTCTTTCATTATACTAGTTTGATAGCCTCAGACAAGCATATTATGCGCAAAGAATCTCGAAAAGAAAAAAATTTTTTTTCGAAGTTTGGAAACTTCCTTAGAATCACTTTTTTTCCATTCTTATTTGAGATAACTTGTTCTCTTTCATTATACTAGTTTGATAGCCTCAGACAAGCATATTATGCGCAAAGAATCTCGAAAAGAAAAAAATTTTTTTTCGAAGTTTGGAAACTTCGTTAGAATCACTTTTTTCCGTTCTTATTTGAGATAACTGGTTCTCTTTCATTATACTAGTTTGATAGCCTCAGACAAGCATATTATGCGCAAAGAATCTCGAAAAGAAAAAAATTTTTTTTCGAAGTTTGGAAACTTCGTTAGAATCACTTTTTTTCCGTTCTTATTTCAGATAACTTGTTCTCTTTCATTATACTAGTTTGATAGCCTTAGACAAGCATATTAT
The DNA here is from genome assembly GCA_030762175.1 of Metallyticus violacea. Lineage (NCBI taxonomy): Eukaryota > Metazoa > Arthropoda > Insecta > Mantodea > Metallyticidae > Metallyticus > Metallyticus violacea. Next base: position 95,198,178 of record CM060835.1, on the reverse strand, counting down.
GCGCAAAGAATCTCGAAAAGAAAAAAATTTTTTTTCGAAGTTTGGAAACTTCGTTAGAATCACTTTTTTTCCGTTCTTATTTGAGATAACTGGTTCTCTTTCATTATACTAGTTTGATAGCCTAAGACAAGCATATTATGCGCAAAGAATCTCGAAAAGAAAAAAATTTTTTTTCGAAGTTAAGAAACTTCCTTAGAATCACTTTTTTTCCATTCTTATTTGAGATAACTTGTTCTCTTTCATTATACTTGTTTGATAGCCTGAGACAAGAATATTATGCGCAAAGAATCTCGAAAAGAACAAAATTTTTTTTCGAAGTTTGGAAACTTCGTTAGAATCACTTTTTTTCCGTTCTTATTTAAGATTACTGGTTCTCTTTCATTATACCAGTTTGATAGCCTCAGACAAGCATATTATGCGCAAAGAATCTCGAAAAGAAAAAAATTTTTTTTCGAAGTTTGGAAACTTCGTTAGAATCACTTTTTTTCCGTTCTTATTTGAGATAACTGGTTCTCTTTCATTATACTAGTTTGATAGCCTCAGACAAGCATATTATGCGCAAAGAATCTCGAAAAGAAAAAAATTTTTTTTCGAAGTTTGGAAACTTCCTTAGAATCACTTTTTTTCCATTCTTATTTGAGATAACTTGTTCTCTTTCATTATCCTTGTTTGATAGCCTTAGACAAGCATATTATGCGCAAAAAATCTCGAAAAGAAAAAAATTTTTTTTCGAAGTTTGGAAACTTCGTTAGAATCACTTTTTTTCCGTTCTTATTTAAGATAACTTGTTCTCTTTCATTGTACTAGTTTGATAGCCTTAGACAAGCATATTATGCGCAAAGAATCTCGAAAAGAAAAAAATTTTATTTCGAAGTATGTAAACTTCGTTAGAATCACTTTTTTTCCGTTCTTATTTGAGATAACTGGTTCTCTTTCATTATACTAGTTTGATAGCCTCAGAAAAGCATAGGTATGCGCAAAGAATCTCGAAAAGAAAAAAAATTTTTTTCGAAGTTTGGAAACTTCGTTAGAATCACTTTTTTTCCGTTTTTATTTAAGATTACTGGTTCTCTTTCATTATACTTGTTTGATAGCCTCAGACAAGATAATTATGCGCAAAGAATCTCGAAAAGAAAAAAATTTTTTTTCGAAGTTTGGAAACTTCCTTAGAATCACTTTTTTTCCATTCTTATTTGAGATAACTTGTTCTCTTTCATTATACTAGTTTGATAGCCTCAGACAAGCATATTATGCGCAAAGAATCTCGAAAAGAAAAAAATTTTTTTCGAAGTTTGGAAACTTCGTTAGAATCACTTTTTTTCCGTTCTTATTTAAGATAACTTGTTCTCTTACATTATACTAGTTTGATAGCCTTAGACAAGCATATTATGCGCAAAGAATCTCGAAAAGAAAAAAATTTTTTTTCGAAGTTTGGAAACTTCGTTAGAATCACTTTTTTTCCGTTCTTATTTGAGATAACTGGTTCTCTTTCATTATACTAGTTTGATAGCCTCAGACAAGCATATTATGCGCAAAGAATCTCGAAAAGAAAAAAAATTTTTTTCGAAGTTTGGAAACTTCGTTAGAATCACTTTTTTTCCGTTCTTATTTAAGATTACTGGTTCTCTTTCATTATACTAGTTTGATAGCCTCAGACAAGAATATTATGCGCAAAGAATCTCGAAAAGAAAAAAATTTTTTTTCGAAGTTTGGAAACTTCCTTAGAATCACTTTTTTTCCATTCTTTTTTGAGATATGTTGTTCTCTTTCATTATACTAGTTTGATAGCCTCAGACAAGCATATTATGCGCAAAGAATCTCGAAAAGAAAAAAATTTTTTTCGAAGTTTAGAAACTTCGTTAGAATCACTTTTTTTCCGTTCTTATTTAAGATAACTTGTTCTCTTACATTATACTAGTTTGATAGCCTTAGACAAGCATATTATGCGTTAAGAATCTCGAAAAGAAAAAAAATTTTTTTCGAAGTTTGGAAACTTCCTTAGAATCACTTTTTTTCCATTCTTATTTGAGATAACTTGTTCTCTTTCATTATACTAGTTTGATAGCCTCAGACAAGCATATTATGCGCAAAGAATCTCGAATAGAAAAAAAATTTTTTTCGAAGTTTGGAAACTTCGTTAGAATCACTTTTTTTCCGTTCTTATTTAAGATTACTGGTTCTCTTTCATTATACTAGTTTGATAGCCTCAGACAAGCATATTATGCGCAAAGAATCTCGAAAAGAAAAAAATTTTTTTTCGAAGTTTGGAAACTTCGTTAGAATCACTTTTTTTCCGTTCTTATTTGAGATAACTGGTTCTCTTTCATTATACTAGTTTGATAGCCTCAGACAAGCATATTATGCGCAAAGAATCTCGAAAAGAAAAAAATTTTTTTTCGAAGTTTGGAAACTTCCTTAGAATCACTTTTTTTCCATTCTTATTTGAGATAACTTGTTCTCTTTCATTATACTAGTTTGATAGCCTCAGACAAGCATATTATGCGCAAAGAATCTCGAATAGAAAAAAAATTTTTTTCGAAGTTTGGAAACTTCGTTAGAATCACTTTTTTTCCGTTCTTATTTAAGATTACTGGTTCTCTTTCATTATACTAGTTTGATAGCCTCAGACAAGCATATAATGCGCAAAGAATCTCGAAAAGAAAAAAATTTTTTTTCGAAGTTTGGAAACTTCCTTAGAATCACTTTTTTTCCATTCTTATTTGAGATAACTTGTTCTCTTTCATTATACTAGTTTGATAGCCTCAGACAAGCATATTATGCGCAAAGAATCTCGAAAAGAAAACAATTTTTTTTCGAAGTTTGGAAACTTCATTAGAATCACTTTTTTTCCGTTCTTATTTAAGATAACTTGTTCTCTTTCATTATACTAGTTTGATAGCCTAAGAAAAGCATAGGTATGCGCAAAGAATCTCGAAAAGAAAAAAATTTTTTTTCGAAGTTTGGAAACTTCGTTAGAATCACTTTTTTTCCGTTCTTATTTGAGATAACTGGTTCTCTTTCATTATACTAGTTTGATAGCCTCAGACAAGCATATTATGCGCAAAGAATCTCGAAAAGAAAAAAATTTTTTTTCGAAGTTTGGAAACTTCGTTAGAATCACTTTTTTTCCGTTCTTATTTAAGATAACTTGTTCTCTTTCATTATACTAGTTTGATAGCCTTAGACAAGCATATTATGCGCAAAGAATCTCGAAAAGAAAAAAATTTTTTTTCGAAGTTTGGTAACTTCGTTAGAATCACTTTTTTCCGTTCTTATTTGAGATAACTGGTTCTCTTTCATTATACTAGTTTGATAGCCTCAGACAAGCATATTATGCGCAAAGAATCTCGAAAAGAAAAAAATTTTTTTTCGAAGTTAAGAAACTTCCTTAGAATCACTTTTTTTCCATTCTTATTTGAGATAACTTGTTCTCTTTCATTATACTTGTTTGATAGCCTGAGACAAGCATATTATGCGCAAAGAATCTCGAAAAGAAAAAAATTTTTTTTCGAAGTTTGGAAACTTCGTTAGAATCACTTTTTTTCCGTTCTTATTTAAGATTACTGGTTCTCTTTCATTATACCAGTTTGATAGCCTCAGACAAGCATATTATGCGCAAAGAATCTCGAAAAGAAAAAAATTTTTTTTCGAAGTTTGGAAACTTCGTTAGAATCACTTTTTTTCCGTTCTTATTTAAGATTACTGGTTCTCTTTCATTATACCAGTTTGATAGCCTCAGACAAGCATATTATGCGCAAAGAATCTCGAAAAGAAAAAAATTTTTTTTCGAAGTTTGGAAACTTCGTTAGAATCACTTTTTTTCCGTTCTTATTTGAGATAACTGGTTCTCTTTCATTATACTAGTTTGATAGCCTCAGACAAGCATATTATGCGCAAAGAATCTCGAAAAGAAAAAATTTTTTTTTCGAAGTTTGGAAACTTCCTTAGAATCACTTTTTTTCCATTCTTATTTGAGATCTTGTTCTCTTTCATTATCCTTGTTTGATAGCCTTAGACAAGCATATTATGCGCAAAGAATCTCGAAAAGAAAAAAATTTTTTTTCGAAGTTTGGAAACTTCGTTAGAATCACTTTTTTTCCGTTCTTATTTAAGATTACTGGTTCTCTTTCATTATACTAGTTTGATAGCCTCAGACAAGAATATTATGCGCAAAGAATCTCGATAAAAAAATTTTTTTTCGAAGTTTGGAAACTTCGTTAGAATCACTTTTTTTCCGTTCTTATTTGAGATAACTTGTTCTCTTTCATTATCCTTGTTTGATAGCCTTATACAAGCATATTATGCGCAAATAATCTCGAAAAGAAAAAAATTTTTTTTCGAAGTTTGGAAACTTCGTTAGAATCACTTTTTTTCCGTTCTTATTTAAGATTACTGGTTCTCTTTCATTATACTAGTTTGATAGCCTCAGGCAAGCATATTATGCGCAAAGAATCTCGAAAAGAAAAAAATTTTTTTTCGAAGTTTGGAAACTTCGTTTGAATCACTTTTTTTCTGTTCTTATTTAAGATAACTTGTTCTCTTTCATTATACTAGTTTGATAGCCTTAGACAAGCATATTATGCGCAAAGAATCTCGAAAAGAAAAAAATTTTTTTTCGAAGTTTGGAAACTTCGTTAGAATCACTTTTTTTCCGTTCTTATTTAAGATAACTTGTTCTCTTTCATTGTACTAGTTTGATAGCCTTAGACAAGCATATTATGCGTAAAGAATCTGGAAAAGAAAAAAAATTTCTTTCGAAGTTTGGAAACTTCGTTAGAATCACTTTTTTTCCGTTCTTATTTGAGATAACTGGTTCTCTTACATTATACTAGTTTGATAGCCTCAGACAAGCATATTATGCGCAAAGAATCTCGAAAAGAAAAAAATTTTATTTCGAAGTTTGGAAACTTCGTTAGAATCACTTTTTTTCCGTTCTTATTTGAGATAACTTGTTCTCTTTCATTATACCAGTTTGATAGCCTCAGACAAGCATATTATGCGCAAAGAATCTCGAAAAGAAAAAAATTTTTTTTCGAAGTTTGGAAACTTCGTTAGAATCACTTTTTTTCCGTTCTTATTTAAGATTACTGGTTCTCTTTCATTATACTAGTTTGATAGCCTCAGACAAGAATATTATGCGCAAAGAATCTCGAAAAGAATAAAAATTTTTTTCGAAGTTTGGAAACTTCCTTAGAATCACTTTTTTTCCATTCTTATTTGAGATAACTTGTTCTCTTTCATTATACTAGTTTGATAGCCTCAGACAAGCATATTATGCGCAAAGAATCTCGAAAAGAAAAAAATTTTTTTCGAAGTTTGGAAACTTCGTTAGAATCACTTTTTTTCCGTTCTTATTTAAGATAACTTGTTCTCTTACATTATACTAGTTTGATAGCCTTAGACAAGCATATTATGCGCAAAGAATCTGGAAAAGAAAAAAAATTTTTTTCGAAGTTTGGAAACTTCGTTAGATCACTTTTTTTCCGTTCTTATTTGAGATAACTGGTTGTCTTGCATTATACTAGTTTGATAGCCTCAGACAAGCATATTATGCGCAAAGAATCTCGAAAAAAAAAAATTTTTTTTCGAAGTTTGGAAACTTCCTTAGAATCACTTTTTTTCCATTCTTATTTGAGATAACTTGTTCTCTTTCATTATACTAGTTTGATAGCCTCAGACAAGCATATTATGCGCAAAGAATCTCGAAAAGAAAAAAATTTTTTTTCGAAGTTTGGAAACTTCGTTAGAATCACTTTTTTTCCGTTCTTATTTAAGATTACTGGTTCTCTTTCATTATACTAGTTTGATAGCCTCAGACAAGCATATTATGCGCAAAGAATCTCGAAATGAAAAAAATTTTTTTTCGAAGTTTGGAAACTTCCTTAGAATCACTTTTTTTCCATTCTTATTTGAGATAACTTGTTCTCTTTCATTATACTAGTTTGATAGCCTCAGACAAGCATATTATGCGCAAAGAATCTCGAAAAGAAAAAAATTTTTTTTCGAAGTTTGGAAACTTCATTAGAATCACTTTTTTTCCGTTCTTATTTAAGATAACTTGTTCTCTTTCATTATACTAGTTTGATAGCCTTAGACAAGCATATTATGCGCAAAGAATCTCGAAAAGAAAAAAATTTTTTTTCGAAGTTTGGAAACTTCGTTAGAATCACTTTTTTTCCGTTCTTATTTGAGATAACTGGTTCTCTTTCATTATACTAGTTTGATAGCCTCAGACAAGCATATTATGCGCAAAGAATCTCGAAAAGAAAAAAATTTTTTTTCGAAGTTTGGAAACTTCCTTAGAATCACTTTTTTCCATTCTTATTTGAGATAACTTGTTCTCTTTCATTATACTTGTTTGATAGCCTGAGACAAGCATATTATGCGCAAAGAATCTCGAAAAGAAAAAAATTTTTTTTCGAAGTTAGGAAACTTCGTTAGAATCACTTTTCTTCCGTTCTTATTTAAGATTACTGGTTCTCTTTCATTATACTAGTTTGATAGCCTCAGACAAGCATATTATGCGCAAAGAATCTCGAAAAGAAAAAAATTTTTTTTCGAAGTTTGGAAACTTCGTTAGAATCACTTTTTTTCCGTTCTTATTTGAGATAACTTGTTCTCTTTCATTATACTAGTTTGATAGCCTTAGACAAGCATATTATGCGCAAAGAATCTCGAAAAGAAAAAAATTTTTTTTCGAAGTTTGGAAACTTCGTTAGAATCACTTTTTTTCCGTTCTTATTTAAGATTACTGGTTCTCTTTCATTATACTAGTTTGATAGCCTCAGACAAGCATATTATGCGCAAAGAATCTCGAAAAGAAAAAAATTTTTTTTCGAAGTTTGGAAACTTCCTTAGAATCACTTTTTTTCCATTCTTATTTGAGATATCTTGTTCTCTTTCATTATACTAGTTTGATAGCCTCAGACAAGCATATTATGCGCAAAGAATCTCGAAAAGAAAAAAATTTTTTTTCGAAGTTTGGAAACTTCGTTAGAATCACTTTTTTTCCGTTCTTATTTAAGATTACTGGTTCTCTTTCATTATACTAGTTTGATAGCCTCAGACAAGCATATTATGCGCAAAGAATCTCGAAAAGAAAAAAATTTTTTTTCGAAGTTTGGAAACTTCGTTAGAATCAATTTTTTTCCGTTCTTATTTGAGATAACTGGTTCTCTTTCATTATACTAGTTTGATAGCCTCAGACAAGCATATTATGCGCAAAGAATCTCGAAAAGAAAAAAATTTTTTTTCGAAGTTTGGAAACTTCGTTAGAATCACTTTTTTTCCGTTCTTATTTAAGATTACTGGTTCTCTTTCATTATACTAGTTTGATAGCCTCAGACAAGCATATTATGCGCAAAGAATCTCGAAAAGAAAAAAATTTTTTTTCGAAGTTTGGAAACTTCGTTAGAATCAATTTTTTTCCGTTCTTATTTGAGATAACTGGTTCTCTTTCATTATACTAGTTTGATAGCCTCAGACAAGCATATTATGCGCAAAGAATCTCGAAAAGAAAAAAATTTTTTTTCGAAGTTTGGAAACTTCCTTAGAATCACTTTTTTTCCATTCTTATTTGAGATAACTTGTTCTCTTTCATTATACTAGTTTGATAGCCTCAGACAAGCATATTATGCGCAAAGAATCTCGAAAAGAAAAAAATTTTTTTCGAAGTTTGGAAACTTCGTTAGAATCACTTTTTTTCCGTTCTTATTTAAGATAACTTGTTCTCTTACATTATACTAGTTTGATAGCCTTAGACAAGCATATTATGCGCAAAGAATCTCGAAAAGAAAAAAATTTTTTTTCGAAGTTTGGAAACTTCGTTAGAATCACTTTTTTTCCGTTCTTATTTGAGATAACTGGTTCTCTTTCATATACTAGTTTGATAGCCTCAGACAAGCATATTATGCGCAAAGAATCTCGAAAAGAAAAATAATTTTTTTCGAAGTTTGGAAACTTCCTTAGAATCACTTTTTTTCCATTCTTTTTTGAGATATGTTGTTCTCTTTCATTATACTAGTTTGATAGCCTCAGACAAGCATATTATGCGCAAAGAATCTCGAAAAGAAAAAAATTTTTTTCGAAGTTTAGAAACTTCGTTAGAATCACTTTTTTTCCGTTCTTATTTAAGATAACTTGTTCTCTTACATTATACTAGTTTGATAGCCTTAGACAAGCATATTATGCGTTAAGAATCTCGAAAAGAAAAAAAATTTTTTTCGAAGTTTGGAAACTTCCTTAGAATCACTTTTTTTCCATTCTTATTTGAGATAACTTGTTCTCTTTCATTATACTAGTTTGATAGCCTCAGACAAGCATATTATGCGCAAAGAATCTCGAATAGAAAAAAAATTTTTTTCGAAGTTTGGAAACTTCGTTAGAATCACTTTTTTTCCGTTCTTATTTAAGATTACTGGTTCTCTTTCATTATACTAGTTTGATAGCCTCAGACAAGCATATTATGCGCAAAGAATCTCGAAAAGAAAAAAATTTTTTTTCGAAGTTTGGAAACTTCGTTAGAATCACTTTTTTTCCGTTCTTATTTGAGATAACTGGTTCTCTTTCATTATACTAGTTTGATAGCCTCAGACAAGCATATTATGCGCAAAGAATCTCGAAAAGAAAAAAATTTTTTTTCGAAGTTTGGAAACTTCCTTAGAATCACTTTTTTTCCATTCTTATTTGAGATAACTTGTTCTCTTTCATTATACTAGTTTGATAGCCTCAGACAAGCATATTATGCGCAAAGAATCTCGAATAGAAAAAAAATTTTTTTCGAAGTTTGGAAACTTCGTTAGAATCACTTTTTTTCCGTTCTTATTTAAGATTACTGGTTCTCTTTCATTATACTAGTTTGATAGCCTCAGACAAGCATATAATGCGCAAAGAATCTCGAAAAGAAAAAAATTTTTTTTCGAAGTTTGGAAACTTCCTTAGAATCACTTTTTTTCCATTCTTATTTGAGATAACTTGTTCTCTTTCATTATACTAGTTTGATAGCCTCAGACAAGCATATTATGCGCAAAGAATCTCGAAAAGAAAACAATTTTTTTTCGAAGTTTGGAAACTTCATTAGAATCACTTTTTTTCCGTTCTTATTTAAGATAACTTGTTCTCTTTCATTATACTAGTTTGATAGCCTAAGAAAAGCATAGGTATGCGCAAAGAATCTCGAAAAGAAAAAAATTTTTTTTCGAAGTTTGGAAACTTCGTTAGAATCACTTTTTTTCCGTTCTTATTTGAGATAACTGGTTCTCTTTCATTATACTAGTTTGATAGCCTCAGACAAGCATATTATGCGCAAAGAATCTCGAAAAGAAAAAAATTTTTTTTCGAAGTTTGGAAACTTCGTTAGAATCACTTTTTTTCCGTTCTTATTTAAGATAACTTGTTCTCTTTCATTATACTAGTTTGATAGCCTTAGACAAGCATATTATGCGCAAAGAATCTCGAAAAGAAAAAAATTTTTTTTCGAAGTTTGGTAACTTCGTTAGAATCACTTTTTTCCGTTCTTATTTGAGATAACTGGTTCTCTTTCATTATACTAGTTTGATAGCCTCAGACAAGCATATTATGCGCAAAGAATCTCGAAAAGAAAAAAATTTTTTTTCGAAGTTAAGAAACTTCCTTAGAATCACTTTTTTTCCATTCTTATTTGAGATAACTTGTTCTCTTTCATTATACTTGTTTGATAGCCTGAGACAAGCATATTATGCGCAAAGAATCTCGAAAAGAAAAAAATTTTTTTTCGAAGTTTGGAAACTTCGTTAGAATCACTTTTTTTCCGTTCTTATTTAAGATTACTGGTTCTCTTTCATTATACCAGTTTGATAGCCTCAGACAAGCATATTATGCGCAAAGAATCTCGAAAAGAAAAAAATTTTTTTTCGAAGTTTGGAAACTTCGTTAGAATCACTTTTTTTCCGTTCTTATTTAAGATTACTGGTTCTCTTTCATTATACCAGTTTGATAGCCTCAGACAAGCATATTATGCGCAAAGAATCTCGAAAAGAAAAAAATTTTTTTTCGAAGTTTGGAAACTTCGTTAGAATCACTTTTTTTCCGTTCTTATTTGAGATAACTGGTTCTCTTTCATTATACTAGTTTGATAGCCTCAGACAAGCATATTATGCGCAAAGAATCTCGAAAAGAAAAAATTTTTTTTTCGAAGTTTGGAAACTTCCTTAGAATCACTTTTTTTCCATTCTTATTTGAGATCTTGTTCTCTTTCATTATCCTTGTTTGATAGCCTTAGACAAGCATATTATGCGCAAAGAATCTCGAAAAGAAAAAAATTTTTTTTCGAAGTTTGGAAACTTCGTTAGAATCACTTTTTTTCCGTTCTTATTTAAGATTACTGGTTCTCTTTCATTATACTAGTTTGATAGCCTCAGACAAGAATATTATGCGCAAAGAATCTCGATAAAAAAATTTTTTTTCGAAGTTTGGAAACTTCGTTAGAATCACTTTTTTTCCGTTCTTATTTGAGATAACTTGTTCTCTTTCATTATCCTTGTTTGATAGCCTTATACAAGCATATTATGCGCAAATAATCTCGAAAAGAAAAAAATTTTTTTTCGAAGTTTGGAAACTTCGTTAGAATCACTTTTTTTCCGTTCTTATTTAAGATTACTGGTTCTCTTTCATTATACTAGTTTGATAGCCTCAGGCAAGCATATTATGCGCAAAGAATCTCGAAAAGAAAAAAATTTTTTTTCGAAGTTTGGAAACTTCGTTTGAATCACTTTTTTTCTGTTCTTATTTAAGATAACTTGTTCTCTTTCATTATACTAGTTTGATAGCCTTAGACAAGCATATTATGCGCAAAGAATCTCGAAAAGAAAAAAATTTTTTTTCGAAGTTTGGAAACTTCGTTAGAATCACTTTTTTTCCGTTCTTATTTAAGATAACTTGTTCTCTTTCATTGTACTAGTTTGATAGCCTTAGACAAGCATATTATGCGTAAAGAATCTGGAAAAGAAAAAAAATTTCTTTCGAAGTTTGGAAACTTCGTTAGAATCACTTTTTTTCCGTTCTTATTTGAGATAACTGGTTCTCTTACATTATACTAGTTTGATAGCCTCAGACAAGCATATTATGCGCAAAGAATCTCGAAAAGAAAAAAATTTTATTTCGAAGTTTGGAAACTTCGTTAGAATCACTTTTTTTCCGTTCTTATTTGAGATAACTTGTTCTCTTTTATTATACCAGTTTGATAGCCTCAGACAAGCATATTATGCGCAAAGAATCTCGAAAAGAAAAAAATTTTTTTTCGAAGTTTGGAAACTTCGTTAGAATCACTTTTTTTCCGTTCTTATTTAAGATTACTGGTTCTCTTTCATTATACTAGTTTGATAGCCTCAGACAAGAATATTATGCGCAAAGAATCTCGAAAAGAATAAAAATTTTTTTCGAAGTTTGGAAACTTCCTTAGAATCACTTTTTTTCCATTCTTATTTGAGATAACTTGTTCTCTTTCATTATACTAGTTTGATAGCCTCAGACAAGCATATTATGCGCAAAGAATCTCGAAAAGAAAAAAATTTTTTTCGAAGTTTGGAAACTTCGTTAGAATCACTTTTTTTCCGTTCTTATTTAAGATAACTTGTTCTCTTACATTATACTAGTTTGATAGCCTTAGACAAGCATATTATGCGCAAAGAATCTGGAAAAGAAAAAAAATTTTTTTCGAAGTTTGGAAACTTCGTTAGATCACTTTTTTTCCGTTCTTATTTGAGATAACTGGTTGTCTTGCATTATACTAGTTTGATAGCCTCAGACAAGCATATTATGCGCAAAGAATCTCGAAAAAAAAAAATTTTTTTTCGAAGTTTGGAAACTTCCTTAGAATCACTTTTTTTCCATTCTTATTTGAGATAACTTGTTCTCTTTCATTATACTAGTTTGATAGCCTCAGACAAGCATATTATGCGCAAAGAATCTCGAAAAGAAAAAAATTTTTTTTCGAAGTTTGGAAACTTCGTTAGAATCACTTTTTTTCCGTTCTTATTTAAGATTACTGGTTCTCTTTCATTATACTAGTTTGATAGCCTCAGACAAGCATATTATGCGCAAAGAATCTCGAAATGAAAAAAATTTTTTTTCGAAGTTTGGAAACTTCCTTAGAATCACTTTTTTTCCATTCTTATTTGAGATAACTTGTTCTCTTTCATTATACTAGTTTGATAGCCTCAGACAAGCATATTATGCGCAAAGAATCTCGAAAAGAAAAAAATTTTTTTTCGAAGTTTGGAAACTTCATTAGAATCACTTTTTTTCCGTTCTTATTTAAGATAACTTGTTCTCTTTCATTATACTAGTTTGATAGCCTTAGACAAGCATATTATGCGCAAAGAATCTCGAAAAGAAAAAAATTTTTTTTCGAAGTTTGGAAACTTCGTTAGAATCACTTTTTTTCCGTTCTTATTTGAGATAACTGGTTCTCTTTCATTATACTAGTTTGATAGCCTCAGACAAGCATATTATGCGCAAAGAATCTCGAAAAGAAAAAAATTTTTTTTCGAAGTTTGGAAACTTCCTTAGAATCACTTTTTTCCATTCTTATTTGAGATAACTTGTTCTCTTTCATTATACTTGTTTGATAGCCTGAGACAAGCATATTATGCGCAAAGAATCTCGAAAAGAAAAAAATTTTTTTTCGAAGTTAGGAAACTTCGTTAGAATCACTTTTCTTCCGTTCTTATTTAAGATTACTGGTTCTCTTTCATTATACTAGTTTGATAGCCTCAGACAAGCATATTATGCGCAAAGAATCTCGAAAAGAAAAAAATTTTTTTTCGAAGTTTGGAAACTTCGTTAGAATCACTTTTTTTCCGTTCTTATTTGAGATAACTTGTTCTCTTTCATTATACTAGTTTGATAGCCTTAGACAAGCATATTATGCGCAAAGAATCTCGAAAAGAAAAAAATTTTTTTTCGAAGTTTGGAAACTTCGTTAGAATCACTTTTTTCCGTTCTTATTTAAGATTACTGGTTCTCTTTCATTATACTAGTTTGATAGCCTCAGACAAGAATATTATGCGCAAAGAATCTCGATAAAAAAATTTTTTTTCGAAGTTTGGAAACTTCGTTAGAATCACTTTTTTTCCGTTCTTATTTGAGATAACTTGTTCTCTTTCATTATCCTTGTTTGATAGCCTTATACAAGCATATTATGCGCAAATAATCTCGAAAAGAAAAAAATTTTTTTTCGAAGTTTGGAAACTTCGTTAGAATCACTTTTTTTCCGTTCTTATTTAAGATTACTGGTTCTCTTTCATTATACTAGTTTGATAGCCTCAGGCAAGCATATTATGCGCAAAGAATCTCGAAAAGAAAAAAATTTTTTTTCGAAGTTTGGAAACTTCGTTTGAATCACTTTTTTTCTGTTCTTATTTAAGATAACTTGTTCTCTTTCATTATACTAGTTTGATAGCCTTAGACAAGCATATTATGCGCAAAGAATCTCGAAAAGAAAAAAATTTTTTTTCGAAGTTTGGAAACTTCGTTAGAATCACTTTTTTTCCGTTCTTATTTAAGATAACTTGTTCTCTTTCATTGTACTAGTTTGATAGCCTTAGACAAGCATATTATGCGTAAAGAATCTGGAAAAGAAAAAAAATTTCTTTCGAAGTTTGGAAACTTCGTTAGAATCACTTTTTTTCCGTTCTTATTTGAGATAACTGGTTCTCTTACATTATACTAGTTTGATAGCCTCAGACAAGCATATTATGCGCAAAGAATCTCGAAAAGAAAAAAATTTTATTTCGAAGTTTGGAAACTTCGTTAGAATCACTTTTTTTCCGTTCTTATTTGAGATAACTTGTTCTCTTTTATTATACCAGTTTGATAGCCTCAGACAAGCATATTATGCGCAAAGAATCTCGAAAAGAAAAAAATTTTTTTTCGAAGTTTGGAAACTTCGTTAGAATCACTTTTTTTCCGTTCTTATTTAAGATTACTGGTTCTCTTTCATTATACTAGTTTGATAGCCTCAGACAAGAATATTATGCGCAAAGAATCTCGAAAAGAATAAAAATTTTTTTCGAAGTTTGGAAACTTCCTTAGAATCACTTTTTTTCCATTCTTATTTGAGATAACTTGTTCTCTTTCATTATACTAGTTTGATAGCCTCAGACAAGCATATTATGCGCAAAGAATCTCGAAAAGAAAAAAATTTTTTTCGAAGTTTGGAAACTTCGTTAGAATCACTTTTTTTCCGTTCTTATTTAAGATAACTTGTTCTCTTACATTATACTAGTTTGATAGCCTTAGACAAGCATATTATGCGCAAAGAATCTGGAAAAGAAAAAAAATTTTTTTCGAAGTTTGGAAACTTCGTTAGATCACTTTTTTTCCGTTCTTATTTGAGATAACTGGTTGTCTTGCATTATACTAGTTTGATAGCCTCAGACAAGCATATTATGCGCAAAGAATCTCGAAAAAAAAAAATTTTTTTTCGAAGTTTGGAAACTTCCTTAGAATCACTTTTTTTCCATTCTTATTTGAGATAACTTGTTCTCTTTCATTATACTAGTTTGATAGCCTCAGACAAGCATATTATGCGCAAAGAATCTCGAAAAGAAAAAAATTTTTTTTCGAAGTTTGGAAACTTCGTTAGAATCACTTTTTTTCCGTTCTTATTTAAGATTACTGGTTCTCTTTCATTATACTAGTTTGATAGCCTCAGACAAGCATATTATGCGCAAAGAATCTCGAAATGAAAAAAATTTTTTTTCGAAGTTTGGAAACTTCCTTAGAATCACTTTTTTTCCATTCTTATTTGAGATAACTTGTTCTCTTTCATTATACTAGTTTGATAGCCTCAGACAAGCATATTATGCGCAAAGAATCTCGAAAAGAAAAAAATTTTTTTTCGAAGTTTGGAAACTTCATTAGAATCACTTTTTTTCCGTTCTTATTTAAGATAACTTGTTCTCTTTCATTATACTAGTTTGATAGCCTTAGACAAGCATATTATGCGCAAAGAATCTCGAAAAGAAAAAAATTTTTTTTCGAAGTTTGGAAACTTCGTTAGAATCACTTTTTTTCCGTTCTTATTTGAGATAACTGGTTCTCTTTCATTATACTAGTTTGATAGCCTCAGACAAGCATATTATGCGCAAAGAATCTCGAAAAGAAAAAAATTTTTTTTCGAAGTTTGGAAACTTCCTTAGAATCACTTTTTTCCATTCTTATTTGAGATAACTTGTTCTCTTTCATTATACTTGTTTGATAGCCTGAGACAAGCATATTATGCGCAAAGAATCTCGAAAAGAAAAAAATTTTTTTTCGAAGTTAGGAAACTTCGTTAGAATCACTTTTCTTCCGTTCTTATTTAAGATTACTGGTTCTCTTTCATTATACTAGTTTGATAGCCTCAGACAAGCATATTATGCGCAAAGAATCTCGAAAAGAAAAAAATTTTTTTTCGAAGTTTGGAAACTTCGTTAGAATCACTTTTTTTCCGTTCTTATTTGAGATAACTTGTTCTCTTTCATTATACTAGTTTGATAGCCTTAGACAAGCATATTATGCGCAAAGAATCTCGAAAAGAAAAAAATTTTTTTTCGAAGTTTGGAAACTTCGTTAGAATCACTTTTTTTCCGTTCTTATTTAAGATTACTGGTTCTCTTTCATTATACTAGTTTGATAGCCTCAGACAAGCATATTATGCGCAAAGAATCTCGAAAAGAAAAAATTTTTTTTTCGAAGTTTGGAAACTTCCTTAGAATCACTTTTTTTCCATTCTTATTTGAGATATCTTGTTCTCTTTCATTATACTAGTTTGATAGCCTCAGACAAGCATATTATGCGCAAAGAATCTCGAAAAGAAAAAAATTTTTTTTCGAAGTTTGGAAACTTCGTTAGAATCACTTTTTTTCCGTTCTTATTTAAGATTACTGGTTCTCTTTCATTATACTAGTTTGATAGCCTCAGACAAGCATATTATGCGCAAAGAATCTCGAAAAGAAAAAAATTTTTTTTCGAAGTTTGGAAACTTCGTTAGAATCAATTTTTTTCCGTTCTTATTTGAGATAACTGGTTCTCTTTCATTATACTAGTTTGATAGCCTCAGACAAGCATATTATGCGCAAAGAATCTCGAAAAGAAAAAAATTTTTTTTCGAAGTTTGGAAACTTCGTTAGAATCACTTTTTTTCCGTTCTTATTTAAGATTACTGGTTCTCTTTCATTATACTAGTTTGATAGCCTCAGACAAGCATATTATGCGCAAAGAATCTCGAAAAGAAAAAAATTTTTTTTCGAAGTTTGGAAACTTCGTTAGAATCAATTTTTTTCCGTTCTTATTTGAGATAACTGGTTCTCTTTCATTATACTAGTTTGATAGCCTCAGACAAGCATATTATGCGCAAAGAATCTCGAAAAGAAAAAAATTTTTTTTCGAAGTTTGGAAACTTCCTTAGAATCACTTTTTTTCCATTCTTATTTGAGATAACTTGTTCTCTTTCATTATACTAGTTTGATAGCCTCAGACAAGCATATTATGCGCAAAGAATCTCGAAAAGAAAAAAATTTTTTTCGAAGTTTGGAAACTTCGTTAGAATCACTTTTTTTCCGTTCTTATTTAAGATAACTTGTTCTCTTACATTATACTAGTTTGATAGCCTTAGACAAGCATATTATGCGCAAAGAATCTCGAAAAGAAAAAAATTTTTTTTCGAAGTTTGGAAACTTCGTTAGAATCACTTTTTTTCCGTTCTTATTTGAGATAACTGGTTCTCTTTCATATACTAGTTTGATAGCCTCAGACAAGCATATTATGCGCAAAGAATCTCGAAAAGAAAAATAATTTTTTTCGAAGTTTGGAAACTTCGTTAGAATCACTTTTTTTCCGTTCTTATTTAAGATTACTGGTTCTCTTTCATTATACTAGTTTGATAGCCTCAGACAAGAATATTATGCGCAAAGAATCTCGAATAGAAAAAAATTTTTTTTCGAAGTTTGGAAACTTCGTTAGAATCACTTTTTTTCCGTTCTTATTTAAGATTACTGGTTCTCTTTCATTATACTAGTTTGATAGACTCAGACAAGCATATAATGCGCAAAGAATCTCGAAAAGAAAAAAATTTTTTTTCGAAGTTTGGAAACTTCATTAGAATCACTTTTTTTCCGTTCTTATTTAAGATAACTTGTTCTCTTTCATTATACTAGTTTGATAGCCTAAGAAAAGCATACGTATGCGCAAAGAATCTCGAAAAGAAAAAAATTTTTTTTCGAAGTTTGGAAACTTCGTTAGAATCACTTTTTTTCCGTTCTTATTTGAGATAACTGGTTCTCTTTCATTATACTAGTTTGATAGCCTCAGACAAGCATATTATGCGCAAAGAATCTCGAAAAGAAAATAATTTTTTTTCGAAGTTTGGAAACTTCGTTAGAATCACTTTTTTTCCGTTCTTATTTAAGATAACTTGTTCTCTTTCATTATACTAGTTTGATAGCCTCAGACAAGGATATTATGCGCAAAGAATCTCGAAAAGAAAAAAATTTTTTTTCGAAGTTTGGAAACTTCCTTAGAATCACTTTTTTTCCATTATTATTTGAGATATCTTGTTCTCTTTCATTATACTAGTTTGATAGCCTCAGACAAGCATATTATGCGCAAAGAATTTCGAAAAGAAAAAAATTTTTTTTCGAAGTTTGGAAACTTCGTTAGAATCACTTTTTTTCCGTTCTTATTTAAGATTACTGGTTCTCTTTCATTATACTAGTTTGATAGCCTCAGACAAGCATATTATGCGCAAAGAATCTCGAAAAGAAAAAAATTTTTTTTCGAAGTTTGGAAACTTCCTTAGAATCACTTTTTTTCCGTTCTTATTTGAGATAACTGGTTCTCTTTCATTATACTAGTTTGATAGCCTCAGACAAGCATATTATGCGCAAAGAATCTCGAAAAGAAAAAAATTTTTTTTCGAAGTTTGGAAACTTCCTTAGAATCACTTTTTTTCCATTCTTATTTGAGATAACTTGTTCTCTTTCATTATACTAGTTTGATAGCCTCAGACAAGCATATTATGCGCAAAGAATCTCGAAAAGAAAAAAATTTTTTTACGAAGTTTGGAAACTTCGTTAGAATCACTTTTTTTCCGTTCTTATTTAAGATAACTTGTTCTCTTACATTATACTAGTTTGATAGCCTTAGACAAGCATATTATGCGCAAAGAATCTCGAAAAGAAAAAAATTTTTTTTCGAAGTTTGGAAACTTCGTTAGAATCACTTTTTTTCCGTTCTTATTTGAGATAACTGGTTCTCTTTCATATACTAGTTTGATAGCCTCATACAAGCATATTATGCGCAAAGAATCTCGAAAAGAAAAAAAATTTTTTTCGAAGTTTGGAAACTTCGTTAGAATCACTTTTTTTCCGTTCTTATTTAAGATTACTGGTTCTCTTTCATTATACTAGTTTGATAGCCTCAGACAAGAATATTATGCGCAAAGAATCTCGAATAGAAAAAAATTTTTTTTCGAAGTTTGGAAACTTCGTTAGAATCACTTTTTTTCCGTTCTTATTTAAGATTACTGGTTCTCTTTCATTATACTAGTTTGATAGCCTCCGACAAGCATATAATGCGCAAAGAATCTCGAAAAGAAAAAAATTTTTTTTCGAAGTTTGGAAACTTCATTAGAATCACTTTTTTTCCGTTCTTATTTAAGATAACTTGTTCTCTTTCATTATACTAGTTTGATAGCCTAAGAAAAGCATAGGTATGCGCAAAGAATCTCGAAAAGAAAAAAATTTTTTTTCGAAGTTTGGAAACTTCGTTAGAATCACTTTTTTTCCGTTCTTATTTGAGATAACTGGTTCTCTTTCATTATACTAGTTTGATAGCCTCAGACAAGCATATTATGCGCAAAGAATCTCGAAAAGAAAAAAATTTTTTTTCGAAGTTTGGAAACTTCGTTAGAATCACTTTTTTTCCGTTCTTATTTAAGATAACTTGTTCTCTTTCATTATACCAGTTTGATAGCCTCAGACAAGCATATTATGCGCAAAGAATCTCGAAAAGAAAAAAATTTTTTTTCGAAGTTTGGAAACTTCGTTAGAATCACTTTTTTTCCGTTCTTATTTGAGATAACTGGTTCTCTTTCATTTACTAGTTTGATAGCCTCAGACAAGCATATTATGCGCAAAGAATCTCGAAAAGAAAAAATTTTTTTTTCGAAGTTTCGAAACTTCCTTAGAATCACTTTTTTTCCATTCTTATTTGAGATAACTTGTTCTCTTTCATTATCCTTGTTTGATAGCCTTAGACAAGCATATTATGCGCAAAAAATTTCGAAAAGAAAAAAATTTTTTTTCGAAGTTTGGAAACTTCGTTAGAATCACTTTTTTTCCGTTCTTATTTAAGATAACTTGTTCTCTTTCATTGTACTAGTTTGATAGCCTTAGACAAGCATATTATGCGTAAAGAATCTGGAAAAGAAAAAAAATTTTTTTCGAAGTTTGGAAACTTTGTTAGAATCACTTTTTTTCCGTTCTTATTTGAGATAACTTGTTCTTTCATTATACTAGTTTGATAGCCTCAGACAAGCATATTATGCGCAAAGAATCTCGAAAAGAAAAAATTTTTTTTTCGAAGTTTGGAAACTTCGTTAGAATCACTTTTTTTCCGTTCTTATTTAAGATTACTGGTTCTCTTTCATTATACTAGTTTGATAGCCTCAGACAAGAATATTATGCGCAAAGAATCTCGAAAAGAATAAAAATTTTTTTCGAAGTATGGAAACTTCGTTAGAATCACTTTTTTTCCGTTCTTATTTAAGATAACTTGTTCTCTTTCATTATCCTTGTTTGATAGCCTTAGACAAGCATATTATGCGCAAATAATCTCGAAAAGAAAAAAATTTTTTTTCGAAGTTTGGAAACTTCGTTAGAATCACTTTTTTTCCGTTCTTATTTAAGATTACAGGTTCTCTTTCATTATACTAGTTTGATAGCCTCAGACAAGCATATTATGCGCAAAGAATCTCGAAAAGAAAAAAATTTTTTTCGAAGTTTGGAAACTTCGTTAGAATCACTTTTTTTCCGTTCTTATTTAAGATAACTTGTTCTCTTACATTATACTAGTTTGATAGCCTTAGACAAGCATATTATGCGCAAAGAATCTCGAAAAGAAAAAAATTTTTTTTCGAAGTTTGGAAACTTCGTTAGAATCACTTTTTTTCCGTTCTTATTTGAGATAACTGGTTCTCTTTCATATACTAGTTTGATAGCCTCAGACAAGCATATTATGCGCAAAGAATCTCGAAAAGAAAAAAAATTTTTTTCGAAGTTTGGAAACTTCGTTAGAATCACTTTTTTTCCGTTCTTATTTAAGATTACTGGTTCTCTTTCATTATACTAGTTTGATAGCCTCAGACAAGAATATTATGCGCAAAGAATCTCGAATAGAAAAAAATTTTTTTTCGAAGTTTGGAAACTTCGTTAGAATCACTTTTTTTCCGTTCTTATTTAAGATTACTGGTTCTCTTTCATTATACTAGTTTGATAGCCTCAGACAAGCATATAATGCGCAAAGAATCTCGAAAAGAAAAAAATTTTTTTTCGAAGTTTGGAAACTTCATTAGAATCACTTTTTTTCCGTTCTTATTTAAGATAACTTGTTCTCTTTCATTATACTAGTTTGATAGCCTAAGAAAAGCATAGGTATGCGCAAAGAATCTCAAAAAGAAAAAAATTTTTTTTCGAAGTTTGGAAACTTCGTTAGAATCACTTTTTTTCCGTTCTTATTAGAGATAACTGGTTCTCTTTCATTATACTAGTTTGATAGCCTCAGACAAGCATATTATGCGCAAAGAATCTCGAAAAGAAAAAAATTTTTTTTCGAAGTTTGGAAACTTCGTTAGAATCACTTTTTTTCCGTTCTTATTTAAGATAATTTGTTCTCTTTCATTATACCAGTTTGATAGCCTCAGACAAGCATATTATGCGCAAAGAATCTCGAAAAGAAAAAAAATTTTTTTCGAAGTTTGGAAACTTCGTTAGAATCACTTTTTTTCCGTTCTTATTTGAGATAACTGGTTCTCTTTCATTATACTAGTTTGATAGCCTCAGACAAGCATATTATGCGCAAAGAATCTCGAAAAGAAAAAATTTTTTTTTCGAAGTTTGGAAACTTCGTTAGAATCACTTTTTTTCCGTTCTTATTTAAGATTACTGGTTCTCTTTCATTATACTAGTTTGATAGCCTAAGACAAGCATATTATGCGCAAAGAATCTCGAAAAGAAAAAAATTTTTTTTCGAAGTTTGGAAACTTCCTTAGAATCACTTTTTTTCCATTCTTATTTGAGATATCTTGTTCTCTTTCATTATACTAGTTTGATAGCCTCAGACAAGCATATTATGCGCAAAGAATCTCGAAAAGAAAAAAATTTTTTTTCGAAGTTTGGAAACTTCGTTAGAATCACTTTTTTTCCGTTCTTATTTAAGATTACTGGTTCTCTTTCATTATACTAGTTTGATAGCCTCAGACAAGCATATTATGCGCAAAGAATCTCGAAAAGAAAAAAATTTTTTTTCGAAGTTTGGAAACTTCCTTAGAATCACTTTTTTTCCATTCTTATTTGAGATAACTTGTTCTCTTTCATTATACTAGTTTGATAGCCTCAGACAAGCATATTATGCGCAAAGAATCTCGAAAAGAAAAAAATTTTTTTCGAAGTTTGGAAACTTCGTTAGAATCACTTTTTTTCCGTTCTTATTTAAGATAACTTGTTCTCTTACATTATACTAGTTTGATAGCCTTAGACAAGCATATTATGCGCAAAGAATCTCGAAAAGAAAAAAATTTTTTTTCGAAGTTTGGAAACTTCGTTAGAATCACTTTTTTTCCGTTTTTATTTGAGATAACTGGTTCTCTTTCATATACTAGTTTGATAGCCTCAGACAAGCATATTATGCGCAAAGAATCTCGAAAAGAAAAAAAATTTTTTTCGAAGTTTGGAAACTTCGTTAGAATCACTTTTTTTCCGTTCTTATTTAAGATTACTGGTTCTCTTTCATTATACTAGTTTGATAGCCTCAGACAAGAATATTATGCGCAAAGAATCTCGAATAGAAAAAAATTTTTTTTCGAAGTTTGGAAACTTCGTTAGAATCACTTTTTTTCCGTTCTTATTTAAGATTACTGGTTCTCTTTCATTATACTAGTTTGATAGCCTCAGACAAGCATATAATGCGCAAAGAATCTCGAAAAGAAAAAAATTTTTTTTCGAAGTTTGGAAACTTCATTAGAATCACTTTTTTTCCGTTCTTATTTAAGATAACTTGTTCTCTTTCATTATACTAGTTTGATAGCCTCAGACAAGCATATTATGCGCAAAGAATCTCGAAAAGAAAAAAATTTTTTTTCGAAGTTTGGAAACTTCCTTAGAATCACTTTTTTTCCATTCTTATTTGAGATAACTTGTTCTCTTTCATTATACTAGTTTGATAGCCTCAGACAAGCATATTATGCGCAAAGAATCTCGAATAGAAAAAAATTTTTTTTCGAAGTTTGGAAACTTCGTTAGAATCACTTTTTTTCCGTTCTTATTTAAGATTACTGGTTCTCTTTCATTATACTAGTTTGATAGCCTAAGAAAAGCATAGGTATGCGCAAAGAATCTCGAAAAGAAAAAAATTTTTTTTCGAAGTTTGGAATCTTCGATAGAATCACTTTTTTTCCGTTCTATTTTGAGATAACTGGTTCTCTTTCATTATACTAGTTTGATAGCCTCAGACAAGCATATTATGCGCAAAGAATCTCGAAAAGAAAAAAATTTTTTTTCGAAGTTTGGAAACTTCCTTAGAATCACTTTTTTTCCATTCTTATTTGAGATAACTTGTTCTCTTTCATTATACTAGTTTGATAGCCTCAGACAAGCATATTATGCGCAAAGAATCTCTAAAAGAAAAAAATTTTTTTCGAAGTTTGGAAACTTCGTTAGAATCACTTTTTTTCCGTTCTTATTTAAGATAACTTGTTCTCTTACATTATACTAGTTTGATTGCCTTAGACAAGCATATTATGCGCAAAGAATCTCGAAAAGAAAAAAATTTTTTTTCGAAGTTTGGAAACTTCGTTAGAATCACTTTTTTTTTGTTCTTATTTGAGATAACTGGTTCTCTTTCATTATACTAGTTTGATAGCCTCAGACAAGCATATTATGCGCAAAGAATCTCGAAAAGAAAAAAAATTTTTTTCGAAGTTTGGAAACTTCGTTAGAATCACTTTTTTTCCGTTCTTATTTAAGATTACTGGTTCTCTTTCATTATACTAGTTTGATAGCCTCAGACAAGAATATTATGCGCAAAGAATCTCGAATAGAAAAAAATTTTTTTTCGAAGTTTGGAAACTTCGTTAGAATCACTTTTTTTCCGTTCTTATTTAAGATTACTGGTTCTCTTTCATTATACTAGTTTGATAGCCTCAGACAAGCATATAATGCGCAAAGAATCTCGAAAAGAAAAAAATTTTTTTTCGAAGTTTGGAAACTTCCTTAGAATCACTTTTTTTCCATTCTTATTTGAGATAACTTGTTCTCTTTCATTATACTAGTTTGATAGCCTAAGAAAAGCATAGGTATGCGCAAAGAATCTCGAAAAGAAAAAATTTTTTTTTCGAAGTTTGGAAACTTCGTTAGAATCACTTTTTTTCCGTTCTTATTTGAGATAACTGGTTCTCTTTCATTATACTAGTTTGATAGCCTCAGACAAGCATATTATGCGCAAAGAATCTCGAAAAGAAAAAAATTTTTTTTCGAAGTTTGGAAACTTCCTTAGAATCACTTTTTTTCCATTCTTATTTGAGATAACTTGTTCTCTTTCATTATACTAGTTTGATAGCCTCAGACAAGCATATTATGCGCAAAGAATCTCGAAAAGAAAAAAATTTTTTTCGAAGTTTGGAAACTTCGTTAGAATCACTTTTTTTCCGTTCTTATTTCAGATAACTTGTTCTCTTACATTATACTAGTTTGATAGCCTAAGAAAAGCATAGGTATGCGCAAAGAATCTCGAAAAGAAAAAAATTTTTTTTCGAAGTTTGGAAACTTCGTTAGAATCACTTTTTTTCCGTTCTTATTTGAGATAACTGGTTCTCTTTCATTATACTAGTTTGATAGCCTCAGACAAGCATATTATGCGCAAAGAATCTCGAAAAGAAAAAAATTTTTTTTCGAAGTTTGGAAACTTCCTTAGAATCACTTTTTTTCCATTCTTATTTGAGATAACTTGTTCTCTTTCATTATACTAGTTTGATAGCCTCAGACAAGCATATTATGCGCAAAGAATCTCGAAAAGAAAAAAATTTTTTTTCGAAGTTTGGAAACTTCGTTAGAATCACTTTTTTTCCGTTCTTATTTGAGATAACTGGTTCTCTTTCATTATACTAGTTTGATAGCCTCAGACAAGCATATTATGCGCAAAGAATCTCGAAAAGAAAAAAATTTTTTTTCGAAGTTTGGAAACTTCGTTAGAATCACTTTTTTTCCGTTCTTATTTCAGATAACTTGTTCTCTTTCATTATACTAGTTTGATAGCCTTAGACAAGCATATTATGCGCAAAGAATCTCGAAAAGAAAAAAATTTTTTTTCGAAGTTTGGAAACTTCGTTAGAATCACTTTTTTTCCGTTCTTATTTGAGATAACTGGTTCTCTTTCATTATACTAGTTTGATAGCCTCAGACAAGCATATTATGCGCAAAGAATCTCGAAAAGAAAAAAATTTTTTTTCGAAGTTAAGAAACTTCCTTAGAATCACTTTTTTTCCATTCTTATTTGAGATAACTTGTTCTCTTTCATTATACTTGTTTGATAGCCTGAGACAAGCATATTATGCGCAAAGAATCTCGAAAAGAACAAAATTTTTTTTCGAAGTTTGGAAACTTCGTTAGAATCACTTTTTTTCCGTTCTTATTTAAGATTACTGGTTCTCTTTCATTATACCAGTTTGATAGCCTCAGACAAGCATATTATGCGCAAAGAATCTCGAAAAGAAAAAAATTTTTTTTCGAAGTTTGGAAACTTCGTTAGAATCACTTTTTTTCCGTTCTTATTTGAGATAACTGGTTCTCTTTCATTATACTAGTTTGATAGCCTCAGACAAGCATATTATGCGCAAAGAATCTCGAAAAGAAAAAAATTTTTTTTCGAAGTTTGGAAACTTCCTTAGAATCACTTTTTTTCCATTCTTATTTGAGATAACTTGTTCTCTTTCATTATCCTTGTTTGATAGCCTTAGACAAGCATATTATGCGCAAAAAATCTCGAAAAGAAAAAAATTTTTTTTCGAAGTTTGGAAACTTCGTTAGAATCACTTTTTTTCCGTTCTTATTTAAGATAACTTGTTCTCTTTCATTGTACTAGTTTGATAGGCTTAGACAAGCATATTATGCGCAAAGAATCTCGAAAAGAAAAAAATTTTTTTTCGAAGTTTGGAAACTTCGTTAGAATCACTTTTTTTCCGTTCTTATTTAAGATAACTTGTTCTCTTTCATTGTACTAGTTTGATAGCCTTAGACAAGCATATTATGCGCAAAGAATCTCGAAAAGAAAAACATTTTTTTTCGAAGTTTGGAAACTTCGTTAGAATCAGTTTTTTCCGTTCTTATTTAAGATTACTGGTTCTCTTTCATTATACAAGTTTGATAGCCTCAGAAAAGCATATTATGCGCAAAGAATCTCGAAAAGAAAAAAATTTTTTTTCGAAGTTTGGAAACTTCGTTAGAATCACTTTTTTTCCGTTCTTATTTAAGATTACTGGTTCTCTTTCATTATACTAGTTTGATAGCCTCAGACAAGCATATTATGCGCAAAGAATCTCGAAAAGAAAAAAATTTTTTTTCGAAGTTTGGAAACTTCGTTAGAATCACTTTTTTTCCGTTCTTATTTGAGATAACTTGTTCTCTTTCATTATACTAGTTTGATAGCCTTAGACAAGCATATTATGCGCAAAGAATCTCGAAAAGAAAAAAATTTTATTTCGAAGTATGTAAACTTCGTTAGAATCACTTTTTTTCCGTTCTTATTTGAGATAACTGGTTCTCTTTCATTATACTAGTTTGATAGCCTCAGAAAAGCATAGGTATGCGCAAAGAATCTCGAAAAGAAAAAAAATTTTTTTCGAAGTTTGGAAACTTCGTTAGAATCACTTTTTTTCCGTTTTTATTTAAGATTACTGGTTCTCTTTCATTATACTTGTTTGATAGCCTCAGACAAGATAATTATGCGCAAAGAATCTCGAAAAGAAAAAAATTTTTTTTCGAAGTTTGGAAACTTCCTTAGAATCACTTTTTTTCCATTCTTATTTGAGATAACTTGTTCTCTTTCATTATACTAGTTTGATAGCCTCAGACAAGCATATTATGCGCAAAGAATCTCGAAAAGAAAAAAATTTTTTTCGAAGTTTGGAAACTTCGTTAGAATCACTTTTTTTCCGTTCTTATTTAAGATAACTTGTTCTCTTACATTATACTAGTTTGATAGCCTTAGACAAGCATATTATGCGCAAAGAATCTCGAAAAGAAAAAAATTTTTTTTCGAAGTTTGGAAACTTCGTTAGAATCACTTTTTTTCCGTTCTTATTTGAGATAACTGGTTCTCTTTCATTATACTAGTTTGATAGCCTCAGACAAGCATATTATGCGCAAAGAATCTCGAAAAGAAAAAAAATTTTTTTCGAAGTTTGGAAACTTCGTTAGAATCACTTTTTTTCCGTTCTTATTTAAGATTACTGGTTCTCTTTCATTATACTAGTTTGATAGCCTCAGACAAGAATATTATGCGCAAAGAATCTCGAAAAGAAAAAAATTTTTTTTCGAAGTTTGGAAACTTCCTTAGAATCACTTTTTTTCCATTCTTTTTTGAGATAACTTGTTCTCTTTCATTATACTAGTTTGATAGCCTCAGACAAGCATATTATGCGCAAAGAATCTCGAAAAGAAAAAAATTTTTTTCGAAGTTTAGAAACTTCGTTAGAATCACTTTTTTTCCGTTCTTATTTAAGATAACTTGTTCTCTTACATTATACTAGTTTGATAGCCTTAGACAAGCATATTATGCGTTAAGAATCTCGAAAAGAAAAAAAATTTTTTTCGAAGTTTGGAAACTTCCTTAGAATCACTTTTTTTCCATTCTTATTTGAGATAACTTGTTCTCTTTCATTATACTAGTTTGATAGCCTCAGACAAGCATATTATGCGCAAAGAATCTCGAATAGAAAAAAAATTTTTTTCGAAGTTTGGAAACTTCGTTAGAATCACTTTTTTTCCGTTCTTATTTAAGATTACTGGTTCTCTTTCATTATACTAGTTTGATAGCCTCAGACAAGCATATTATGCGCAAAGAATCTCGAAAAGAAAAAAATTTTTTTTCGAAGTTTGGAAACTTCGTTAGAATAACTTTTTTTCCGTTCTTATTTGAGATAACTGGTTCTCTTTCATTATACTAGTTTGATAGCCTCAGACAAGCATATTATGCGCAAAGAATCTCGAAAAGAAAAAAATTTTTTTTCGAAGTTTGGAAACTTCCTTAGAATCACTTTTTTTCCATTCTTATTTGAGATAACTTGTTCTCTTTCATTATACTAGTTTGATAGCCTCAGACAAGCATATTATGCGCAAAGAATCTCGAATAGAAAAAAAATTTTTTTCGAAGTTTGGAAACTTCGTTAGAATCACTTTTTTTCCGTTCTTATTTAAGATTACTGGTTCTCTTTCATTATACTAGTTTGATAGCCTCAGACAAGCATATAATGCGCAAAGAATCTCGAAAAGAAAAAAATTTTTTTTCGAAGTTTGGAAACTTCCTTAGAATCACTTTTTTTCCATTCTTATTTGAGATAACTTGTTCTCTTTCATTATACTAGTTTGATAGCCTCAGACAAGCATATTATGCGCAAAGAATCTCGAAAAGAAAACAATTTTTTTTCGAAGTTTGGAAACTTCATTAGAATCACTTTTTTTCCGTTCTTATTTAAGATAACTTGTTCTCTTTCATTATACTAGTTTGATAGCCTAAGAAAAGCATAGGTATGCGCAAAGAATCTCGAAAAGAAAAAAATTTTTTTTCGAAGTTTGGAAACTTCGTTAGAATCACTTTTTTTCCGTTCTTATTTGAGATAACTGGTTCTCTTTCATTATACTAGTTTGATAGCCTCAGACAAGCATATTATGCGCAAAGAATCTCGAAAAGAAAAAAATTTTTTTTCGAAGTTTGGAAACTTCGTTAGAATCACTTTTTTTCCGTTCTTATTTAAGATAACTTGTTCTCTTTCATTATACTAGTTTGATAGCCTTAGACAAGCATATTATGCGCAAAGAATCTCGAAAAGAAAAAAATTTTTTTTCGAAGTTTGGAAACTTCGTTAGAATCACTTTTTTTCCGTTCTTATTTGAGATAACTGGTTCTCTTTCATTATACTAGTTTGATAGCCTCAGACAAGCATATTATGCGCAAAGAATCTCGAAAAGAAAAAAATTTTTTTTCGAAGTTAAGAAACTTCCTTAGAATCACTTTTTTTCCATTCTTATTTGAGATAACTTGTTCTCTTTCATTATACTTGTTTGATAGCCTGAGACAAGCATATTATGCGCAAAGAATCTCGAAAAGAAAAAAATTTTTTTTCGAAGTTTGGAAACTTCGTTAGAATCACTTTTTTTCCGTTCTTATTTAAGATTACTGGTTCTCTTTCATTATACCAGTTTGATAGCCTCAGACAAGCATATTATGCGCAAAGAATCTCGAAAAGAAAAAAATTTTTTTTCGAAGTTTGGAAACTTCGTTAGAATCACTTTTTTTCCGTTCTTATTTAAGATTACTGGTTCTCTTTCATTATACCAGTTTGATAGCCTCAGACAAGCATATTATGCGCAAAGAATCTCGAAAAGAAAAAAATTTTTTTTCGAAGTTTGGAAACTTCGTTAGAATCACTTTTTTTCCGTTCTTATTTGAGATAACTGGTTCTCTTTCATTATACTAGTTTGATAGCCTCAGACAAGCATATTATGCGCAAAGAATCTCGAAAAGAAAAAATTTTTTTTTCGAAGTTTGGAAACTTCCTTAGAATCACTTTTTTTCCATTCTTATTTGAGATCTTGTTCTCTTTCATTATCCTTGTTTGATAGCCTTAGACAAGCATATTATGCGCAAAGAATCTCGAAAAGAAAAAAATTTTTTTTCGAAGTTTGGAAACTTCGTTAGAATCACTTTTTTTCCGTTCTTATTTAAGATTACTGGTTCTCTTTCATTATACTAGTTTGATAGCCTCAGACAAGAATATTATGCGCAAAGAATCTCGATAAAAAAATTTTTTTTCGAAGTTTGGAAACTTCGTTAGAATCACTTTTTTTCCGTTCTTATTTGAGATAACTTGTTCTCTTTCATTATCCTTGTTTGATAGCCTTATACAAGCATATGCGCAAATAATCTCGAAAAGAAAAAAATTTTTTTTCGAAGTTTGGAAACTTCGTTAGAATCACTTTTTTTCCGTTCTTATTTAAGATTACTGGTACTCTTTCATTATACTAGTTTGATAGCCTCAGGCAAGCATATTATGCGCAAAGAATCTCGAAAAGAAAAAAATTTTTTTTCGAATTTTGGAAACTTCGTTTGAATCACTTTTTTTCTGTTCTTATTTAAGATAACTTGTTCTCTTTCATTATACTAGTTTGATAGCCTTAGACAAGCATATTATGCGCAAAGAATCTCGAAAAGAAAAAAATTTTTTTTCGAAGTTTGGAAACTTCGTTAGAATCACTTTTTTTCCGTTCTTATTTAAGATAACTTGTTCTCTTTCATTGTACTAGTTTGATAGCATTAGACAAGCATATTATGCGTAAAGAATCTGGAAAAGAAAAAAAATTTCTTTCGAAGTTTGGAAACTTCGTTAGAATCACTTTTTTTCCGTTCTTATTTGAGATAACTGGTTCTCTTACATTATACTAGTTTGATAGCCTCAGACAAGCATATTATGCGCAAAGAATCTCGAAAAGAAAAAAATTTTATTTCGAAGTTTGGAAACTTCGTTAGAATCACTTTTTTTCCGTTCTTATTTGAGATAACTTGTTCTCTTTCATTATACCAGTTTGATAGCCTCAGACAAGCATATTATGCGCAAAGAATCTCGAAAAGAAAAAAATTTTTTTTCGAAGTTTGGAAACTTCGTTAGAATCACTTTTTTTCCGTTCTTATTTAGGATTACTGGTTCTCTTTCATTATACTAGTTTGATAGCCTCAGACAAGAATATTATGCGCAAAGAATCTCGAAAAGAATAAAAATTTTTTTCGAAGTTTGGAAACTTCCTTAGAATCACTTTTTTTCCATTCTTATTTGAGATAACTTGTTCTCTTTCATTATACTAGTTTGATAGCCTCAGACAAGCATATTATGCGCAAAGAATCTCGAAAAGAAAAAAATTTTTTTCGAAGTTTGGAAACTTCGTTAGAATCACTTTTTTTCCGTTCTTATTTAAGATAACTTGTTCTCTTACATTATACTAGTTTGATAGCCTTAGACAAGCATATTATGCGCAAAGAATCTGGAAAAGAAAAAAAATTTTTTTCGAAGTTTGGAAACTTCGTTAGAATCACTTTTTTTCCGTTCTTATTTGAGATAACTGGTTCTCTTGCATTATACTAGTTTGATAGCCTCAGACAAGCATATTATGCGCAAAGAATCTCGAAAAGAAAAAAATTTTTTTTCGAAGTTTGGAAACTTCCTTAGAATCACTTTTTTTCCATTCTTATTTGAGATAACTTGTTCTCTTTCATTATACTAGTTTGATAGCCTCAGACAAGCATATTATGCGCAAAGAATCTCGAAAAGAAAAAAATTTTTTTTCGAAGTTTGGAAACTTCGTTAGAATCACTTTTTTTCCGTTCTTATTTAAGATTACTGGTTCTCTTTCATTATACTAGTTTGATAGCCTCAGACAAGCATATTATGCGCAAAGAATCTCGAAATGAAAAAAATTTTTTTTCGAAGTTTGGAAACTTCCTTAGAATCACTTTTTTTCCATTCTTATTTGAGATAACTTGTTCTCTTTCATTATACTAGTTTGATAGCCTCAGACAAGCATATTATGCGCAAAGAATCTCGAAAAGAAAAAAATTTTTTTTCGAAGTTTGGAAACTTCATTAGAATCACTTTTTTTCCGTTCTTATTTAAGATAACTTGTTCTCTTTCATTATACTAGTTTGATAGCCTTAGACAAGCATATTATGCGCAAAGAATCTCGAAAAGAAAAAAATTTTTTTTCGAAGTTTGGAAACTTCGTTAGAATCACTTTTTTTCCGTTCTTATTTGAGATAACTGGTTCTCTTTCATTATACTAGTTTGATAGCCTCAGACAAGCATATTATGCGCAAAGAATCTCGAAAAGAAAAAAATTTTTTTTCGAAGTTTGGAAACTTCCTTAGAATCACTTTTTTCCATTCTTATTTGAGATAACTTGTTCTCTTTCATTATACTTGTTTGATAGCCTGAGACAAGCATATTATGCGCAAAGAATCTCGAAAAGAAAAAAATTTTTTTTCGAAGTTAGGAAACTTCGTTAGAATCACTTTTCTTCCGTTCTTATTTAAGATTACTGGTTCTCTTTCATTATACTAGTTTGATAGCCTCAGACAAGCATATTATGCGCAAAGAATCTCGAAAAGAAAAAAATTTTTTTTCGAAGTTTGGAAACTTCGTTAGAATCACTTTTTTTCCGTTCTTATTTGAGATAACTTGTTCTCTTTCATTATACTAGTTTGATAGCCTTAGACAAGCATATTATGCGCAAAGAATCTCGAAAAGAAAAAAATTTTTTTTCGAAGTTTGGAAACTTCGTTAGAATCACTTTTTTTCCGTTCTTATTTAAGATTACTGGTTCTCTTTCATTATACTAGTTTGATAGCCTCAGACAAGCATATTATGCGCAAAGAATCTCGAAAAGAAAAAAATTTTTTTTCGAAGTTTGGAAACTTCCTTAGAATCACTTTTTTTCCATTCTTATTTGAGATATCTTGTTCTCTTTCATTATACTAGTTTGATAGCCTCAGACAAGCATATTATGCGCAAAGAATCTCGAAAAGAAAAAAATTTTTTTTCGAAGTTTGGAAACTTCGTTAGAATCACTTTTTTTCCGTTCTTATTTAAGATTACTGGTTCTCTTTCATTATACTAGTTTGATAGCCTCAGACAAGCATATTATGCGCAAAGAATCTCGAAAAGAAAAAAATTTTTTTTCGAAGTTTGGAAACTTCGTTAGAATCAATTTTTTTCCGTTCTTATTTGAGATAACTGGTTCTCTTTCATTATACTAGTTTGATAGCCTCAGACAAGCATATTATGCGCAAAGAATCTCGAAAAGAAAAAAATTTTTTTTCGAAGTTTGGAAACTTCGTTAGAATCACTTTTTTTCCGTTCTTATTTAAGATTACTGGTTCTCTTTCATTATACTAGTTTGATAGCCTCAGACAAGCATATTATGCGCAAAGAATCTCGAAAAGAAAAAAATTTTTTTTCGAAGTTTGGAAACTTCGTTAGAATCAATTTTTTTCCGTTCTTATTTGAGATAACTGGTTCTCTTTCATTATACTAGTTTGATAGCCTCAGACAAGCATATTATGCGCAAAGAATCTCGAAAAGAAAAAAATTTTTTTTCGAAGTTTGGAAACTTCCTTAGAATCACTTTTTTTCCATTCTTATTTGAGATAACTTGTTCTCTTTCATTATACTA
Source organism: Metallyticus violacea (assembly GCA_030762175.1). Classification (NCBI taxonomy): domain Eukaryota; kingdom Metazoa; phylum Arthropoda; class Insecta; order Mantodea; family Metallyticidae; genus Metallyticus; species Metallyticus violacea. The sequence continues at coordinate 95,165,449 of CM060835.1, read as the reverse complement.
GTTTGATAGCCTCAGACAAGCATATTATGCGCAAAGAATCTCGAAAAGAAAAAAATTTTTTTCGAAGTTTGGAAACTTCGTTAGAATCACTTTTTTTCCGTTCTTATTTAAGATAACTTGTTCTCTTACATTATACTAGTTTGATAGCCTTAGACAAGCATATTATGCGCAAAGAATCTCGAAAAGAAAAAAAATTTTTTTCGAAGTTTGGAAACTTCGTTAGAATCACTTTTTTTCCGTTCTTATTTGAGATAACTGGTTCTCTTTCATATACTAGTTTGATAGCCTCAGACAAGCATATTATGCGCAAAGAATCTCGAAAAGAAAAAAATTTTTTTTCGAAGTTTGGAAACTTCCTTAGAATCACTTTTTTTCCATTCTTATTTGAGATATCTTGTTCTCTTTCATTATACTAGTTTGATAGCCTCAGACAAGCATATTATGCGCAAAGAATCTCGAAAAGAAAAAAATTTTTTTTCGAAGTTTGGAAACTTCGTTAGAATCACTTTTTTTCCGTTCTTATTTAAGATTACTGGTTCTCTTTCATTATACTAGTTTGATAGCCTCAGACAAGCATATTATGCGCAAAGAATCTCGAAAAGAAAAAAATTTTTTTCGAAGTTTGGAAACTTCGTTAGAATCACTTTTTTTCCGTTCTTATTTAAGATAACTTGTTCTCTTACATTATACTAGTTTGATAGCCTTAGACAAGCATATTATGCGCAAAGAATCTGGAAAAGAAAAAAAATTTTTTTCGAAGTTTGGAAACTTCGTTAGAATCACTTTTTTTCCGTTCTTATTTGAGATAACTGGTTCTCTTGCATTATACTAGTTTGATAGCCTCAGACAAGCATATTATGCGCAAAGAATCTCGAAAAGAAAAAAATTTTTTTTCGAAGTTTGGAAACTTCCTTAGAATCACTTTTTTTCCATTCTTATTTGAGATAACTTGTTCTCTTTCATTATACTAGTTTGATAGCCTCAGACAAGCATATTATGCGCAAAGAATCTCGAAAAGAAAAAAATTTTTTTTCGAAGTTTGGAAACTTCGTTAGAATCACTTTTTTTCCGTTCTTATTTAAGATTACTGGTTCTCTTTCATTATACTAGTTTGATAGCCTCAGACAAGCATATTATGCGCAAAGAATCTCGAAATGAAAAAAATTTTTTTTCGAAGTTTGGAAACTTCCTTAGAATCACTTTTTTTCCATTCTTATTTGAGATAACTTGTTCTCTTTCATTATACTAGTTTGATAGCCTCAGACAAGCATATTATGCGCAAAGAATCTCGAAAAGAAAAAAATTTTTTTTCGAAGTTTGGAAACTTCATTAGAATCACTTTTTATCCGTTCTTATTTAAGATAACTTGTTCTCTTTCATTATACTAGTTTGATAGCCTTAGACAAGCATATTATGCGCAAAGAATCTCGAAAAGAAAAAAATTTTTTTTCGAAGTTTGGAAACTTCGTTAGAATCACTTTTTTTCCGTTCTTATTTGAGATAACTGGTTCTCTTTCATTATACTAGTTTGATAGCCTCAGACAAGCATATTATGCGCAAAGAATCTCGAAAAGAAAAAAATTTTTTTTCGAAGTTTGGAAACTTCCTTAGAATCACTTTTTTCCATTCTTATTTGAGATAACTTGTTCTCTTTCATTATACTTGTTTGATAGCCTGAGACAAGCATATTATGCGCAAAGAATCTCGAAAAGAAAAAAATTTTTTTTCGAAGTTAGGAAACTTCGTTAGAATCACTTTTCTTCCGTTCTTATTTAAGATTACTGGTTCTCTTTCATTATACTAGTTTGATAGCCTCAGACAAGCATATTATGCGCAAAGAATCTCGAAAAGAAAAAAATTTTTTTTCGAAGTTTGGAAACTTCGTTAGAATCACTTTTTTTCCGTTCTTATTTGAGATAACTTGTTCTCTTTCATTATACTAGTTTGATAGCCTTAGACAAGCATATTATGCGCAAAGAATCTCGAAAAGAAAAAAATTTTTTTTCGAAGTTTGGAAACTTCGTTAGAATCACTTTTTTTCCGTTCTTATTTAAGATTACTGGTTCTCTTTCATTATACTAGTTTGATAGCCTCAGACAAGCATATTATGCGCAAAGAATCTCGAAAAGAAAAAAATTTTTTTTCGAAGTTTGGAAACTTCCTTAGAATCACTTTTTTTCCATTCTTATTTGAGATATCTTGTTCTCTTTCATTATACTAGTTTGATAGCCTCAGACAAGCATATTATGCGCAAAGAATCTCGAAAAGAAAAAAATTTTTTTTCGAAGTTTGGAAACTTCGTTAGAATCACTTTTTTTCCGTTCTTATTTAAGATTACTGGTTCTCTTTCATTATACTAGTTTGATAGCCTCAGACAAGCATATTATGCGCAAAGAATCTCGAAAAGAAAAAAATTTTTTTTCGAAGTTTGGAAACTTCGTTAGAATCAATTTTTTTCCGTTCTTATTTGAGATAACTGGTTCTCTTTCATTATACTAGTTTGATAGCCTCAGACAAGCATATTATGCGCAAAGAATCTCGAAAAGAAAAAAATTTTTTTTCGAAGTTTGGAAACTTCGTTAGAATCACTTTTTTTCCGTTCTTATTTAAGATTACTGGTTCTCTTTCATTATACTAGTTTGATAGCCTCAGACAAGCATATTATGCGCAAAGAATCTCGAAAAGAAAAAAATTTTTTTTCGAAGTTTGGAAACTTCGTTAGAATCAATTTTTTTCCGTTCTTATTTGAGATAACTGGTTCTCTTTCATTATACTAGTTTGATAGCCTCAGACAAGCATATTATGCGCAAAGAATCTCGAAAAGAAAAAAATTTTTTTTCGAAGTTTGGAAACTTCCTTAGAATCACTTTTTTTCCATTCTTATTTGAGATAACTTGTTCTCTTTCATTATACTAGTTTGATAGCCTCAGACAAGCATATTATGCGCAAAGAATCTCGAAAAGAAAAAAATTTTTTTCGAAGTTTGGAAACTTCGTTAGAATCACTTTTTTTCCGTTCTTATTTAAGATAACTTGTTCTCTTACATTATACTAGTTTGATAGCCTTAGACAAGCATATTATGCGCAAAGAATCTCGAAAAGAAAAAAAATTTTTTTCGAAGTTTGGAAACTTCGTTAGAATCACTTTTTTTCCGTTCTTATTTGAGATAACTGGTTCTCTTTCATATACTAGTTTGATAGCCTCAGACAAGCATATTATGCGCAAAGAATCTCGAAAAGAAAAAAATTTTTTTTCGAAGTTTGGAAACTTCCTTAGAATCACTTTTTTTCCATTCTTATTTGAGATATCTTGTTCTCTTTCATTATACTAGTTTGATAGCCTCAGACAAGCATATTATGCGCAAAGAATCTCGAAAAGAAAAAAATTTTTTTTCGAAGTTTGGAAACTTCGTTAGAATCACTTTTTTTCCGTTCTTATTTAAGATTACTGGTTCTCTTTCATTATACTAGTTTGATAGCCTCAGACAAGCATATTATGCGCAAAGAATCTCGAAAAGAAAAAAATTTTTTTTCGAAGTTTGGAAACTTCGTTAGAATCAATTTTTTTCCGTTCTTATTTGAGATAACTGGTTCTCTTTCATTATACTAGTTTGATAGCCTCAGACAAGCATATTATGCGCAAAGAATCTCGAAAAGAAAAAAATTTTTTTTCGAAGTTTGGAAACTTCGTTAGAATCACTTTTTTTCCGTTCTTATTTAAGATTACTGGTTCTCTTTCATTATACTAGTTTGATAGCCTCAGACAAGCATATTATGCGCAAAGAATCTCGAAAAGAAAAAAATTTTTTTTCGAAGTTTGGAAACTTCGTTAGAATCAATTTTTTTCCGTTCTTATTTGAGATAACTGGTTCTCTTTCATTATACTAGTTTGATAGCCTCAGACAAGCATATTATGCGCAAAGAATCTCGAAAAGAAAAAAATTTTTTTTCGAAGTTTGGAAACTTCCTTAGAATCACTTTTTTTCCATTCTTATTTGAGATAACTTGTTCTCTTTCATTATACTAGTTTGATAGCCTCAGACAAGCATATTATGCGCAAAGAATCTCGAAAAGAAAAAAATTTTTTTCGAAGTTTGGAAACTTCGTTAGAATCACTTTTTTTCCGTTCTTATTTAAGATAACTTGTTCTCTTACATTATACTAGTTTGATAGCCTTAGACAAGCATATTATGCGCAAAGAATCTCGAAAAGAAAAAAAATTTTTTTCGAAGTTTGGAAACTTCGTTAGAATCACTTTTTTTCCGTTCTTATTTGAGATAACTGGTTCTCTTTCATATACTAGTTTGATAGCCTCAGACAAGCATATTATGCGCAAAGAATCTCGAAAAGAAAAAAATTTTTTTTCGAAGTTTGGAAACTTCCTTAGAATCACTTTTTTTCCATTCTTATTTGAGATATCTTGTTCTCTTTCATTATACTAGTTTGATAGCCTCAGACAAGCATATTATGCGCAAAGAATCTCGAAAAGAAAAAAATTTTTTTTCGAAGTTTGGAAACTTCGTTAGAATCACTTTTTTTCCGTTCTTATTTAAGATTACTGGTTCTCTTTCATTATACTAGTTTGATAGCCTCAGACAAGCATATTATGCGCAAAGAATCTCGAAAAGAAAAAAATTTTTTTTCGAAGTTTGGAAACTTCGTTAGAATCAATTTTTTTCCGTTCTTATTTGAGATAACTGGTTCTCTTTCATTATACTAGTTTGATAGCCTCAGACAAGCATATTATGCGCAAAGAATCTCGAAAAGAAAAAAATTTTTTTTCGAAGTTTGGAAACTTCGTTAGAATCACTTTTTTTCCGTTCTTATTTAAGATTACTGGTTCTCTTTCATTATACTAGTTTGATAGCCTCAGACAAGCATATTATGCGCAAAGAATCTCGAAAAGAAAAAAATTTTTTTTCGAAGTTTGGAAACTTCGTTAGAATCAATTTTTTTCCGTTCTTATTTGAGATAACTGGTTCTCTTTCATTATACTAGTTTGATAGCCTCAGACAAGCATATTATGCGCAAAGAATCTCGAAAAGAAAAAAATTTTTTTTCGAAGTTTGGAAACTTCCTTAGAATCACTTTTTTTCCATTCTTATTTGAGATAACTTGTTCTCTTTCATTATACTAGTTTGATAGCCTCAGACAAGCATATTATGCGCAAAGAATCTCGAAAAGAAAAAAATTTTTTTCGAAGTTTGGAAACTTCGTTAGAATCACTTTTTTTCCGTTCTTATTTAAGATAACTTGTTCTCTTACATTATACTAGTTTGATAGCCTTAGACAAGCATATTATGCGCAAAGAATCTCGAAATGAAAAAAATTTTTTTTCGAAGTTTGGAAACTTCCTTAGAATCACTTTTTTTCCGTTCTTATTTGAGATAACTGGTTCTCTTTCATATACTAGTTTGATAGCCTCAGACAAGCATATTATGCGCAAAGAATCTCGAAAAGAAAAATAATTTTTTTCGAAGTTTGGAAACTTCGTTAGAATCACTTTTTTTCCGTTCTTATTTAAGATTACTGGTTCTCTTTCATTATACTAGTTTGATAGCCTCAGACAAGAATATTATGCGCAAAGAATCTCGAATAGAAAAAAATTTTTTTTCGAAGTTTGGAAACTTCGTTAGAATCACTTTTTTTCCGTTCTTATTTAAGATTACTGGTTCTCTTTCATTATACTAGTTTGATAGACTCAGACAAGCATATAATGCGCAAAGAATCTCGAAAAGAAAAAAATTTTTTTTCGAAGTTTGGAAACTTCTTTAGAATCACTTTTTTTCCGTTCTTATTTAAGATAACTTGTTCTCTTTCATTATACTAGTTTGATAGCCTAAGAAAAGCATAGGTATGCGCAAAGAATCTCGAAAAGAAAAAAATTTTTTTTCGAAGTTTGGAAACTTCGTTAGAATCACTTTTTTTCCGTTCTTATTTGAGATAACTGGTTCTCTTTCATTATACTAGTTTGATAGCCTCAGACAAGCATATTATGCGCAAAGAATCTCGAAAAGAAAAAAATTTTTTTTCGAAGTTTGGAAACTTCGTTAGAATCACTTTTTTTCCGTTCTTATTTAAGATAACTTGTTCTCTTTCATTATACCAGTTTGATAGCCTCAGACAAGCATATTATGCGCAAAGAATCTCGAAAAGAAAAAAATTTTTTTTCGAAGTTTGGAAACTTCGTTAGAATCACTTTTTTTCCGTTCTTATTTGAGATAACTGGTTCTCTTTCATTATACTAGTTTGATAGCCTCAGACAAGCATATTATGCGCAAAGAATCTCGAAAAGAAAAAATTTTTTTTTCGAAGTTTGGAAACTTCGTTAGAATCACTTTTTTTCCGTTCTTATTTAAGATTACTGGTTCTCTTTCATTATACTAGTTTGATAGCCTCAGACAAGGATATTATGCGCAAAGAATCTCGAAAAGAAAAAAATTTTTTTTCGAAGTTTGGAAACTTCCTTAGAATCACTTTTTTTCCATTATTATTTGAGATATCTTGTTCTCTTTCATTATACTAGTTTGATAGCCTCAGACAAGCATATTATGCGCAAAGAATCTCGAAAAGAAAAAAATTTTTTTTCGAAGTTTGGAAACTTCGTTAGAATCACTTTTTTTCCGTTCTTATTTAAGATTACTGGTTCTCTTTCATTATACTAGTTTGATAGCCTCAGACAAGCATATTATGCGCAAAGAATCTCGAAAAGAAAAAAATTTTTTTTCGAAGTTTGGAAACTTCCTTAGAATCACTTTTTTTCCGTTCTTATTTGAGATAACTGGTTCTCTTTCATTATACTAGTTTGATAGCCTCAGACAAGCATATTATGCGCAAAGAATCTCGAAAAGAAAAAAATTTTTTTTCGAAGTTTGGAAACTTCCTTAGAATCACTTTTTTTCCATTCTTATTTGAGATAACTTGTTCTCTTTCATTATACTAGTTTGATAGCCTCAGACAAGCATATTATGCGCAAAGAATCTCGAAAAGAAAAAAATTTTTTTCGAAGTTTGGAAACTTCGTTAGAATCACTTTTTTTCCGTTCTTATTTAAGATAACTTGTTCTCTTACATTATACTAGTTTGATAGCCTTAGACAAGCATATTATGCGCAAAGAATCTCGAAAAGAAAAAAATTTTTTTTCGAAGTTTGGAAACTTCGTTAGAATCACTTTTTTTCCGTTCTTATTTGAGATAACTGGTTCTCTTTCATATACTAGTTTGATAGCCTCAGACAAGCATATTATGCGCAAAGAATCTCGAAAAGAAAAAAAATTTTTTTCGAAGTTTGGAAACTTCGTTAGAATCACTTTTTTTCCGTTCTTATTTAAGATTACTGGTTCTCTTTCATTATACTAGTTTGATAGCCTCAGACAAGAATATTATGCGCAAAGAATCTCGAATAGAAAAAAATTTTTTTTCGAAGTTTGGAAACTTCGTTAGAATCACTTTTTTTCCGTTCTTATTTAAGATTACTGGTTCTCTTTCATTATACTAGTTTGATAGCCTCAGACAAGCATATAATGCGCAAAGAATCTCGAAAAGAAAAAAATTTTTTTTCGAAGTTTGGAAACTTCTTTGGAATCACTTTTTTTCCGTTCTTATTTAAGATAACTTGTTCTCTTTCATTATACTAGTTTGATAGCCTAAGAAAAGCATAGGTATGCGCAAAGAATCTCGAAAAGAAAAAAATTTTTTTTCGAAGTTTGGAAACTTCGTTAGAATCACTTTTTTTCCGTTCTTATTTGAGATAACTGGTTCTCTTTCATTATACTAGTTTGATAGCCTCAGACAAGCATATTATGCGCAAAGAATCTCGAAAAGAAAAAAATTTTTTTTCGAAGTTTGGAAACTTCGTTAGAATCACTTTTTTTCCGTTCTTATTTAAGATAACTTGTTCTCTTTCATTATACCAGTTTGATAGCCTCAGACAAGCATATTATGCGCAAAGAATCTCGAAAAGAAAAAAATTTTTTTTCGAAGTTTGGAAACTTCGTTAGAATCACTTTTTTTCCGTTCTTATTTGAGATAACTGGTTCTCTTTCATTATACTAGTTTGATAGCCTCAGACAAGCATATTATGCGCAAAGAATCTCGAAAAGAAAAAATTTTTTTTTCGAAGTTTCGAAACTTCCTTAGAATCACTTTTTTTCCATTCTTATTTGAGATAACTTGTTCTCTTTCATTATCCTTGTTTGATAGCCTTAGACAAGCATATTATGCGCAAAAAATTTCGAAAAGAAAAAAATTTTTTTTCGAAGTTTGGAAACTTCGTTAGAATCACTTTTTTTCCGTTCTTATTTAAGATAACTTGTTCTCTTTCATTGTACTAGTTTGATAGCCTTAGACAAGCATATTATGCGTAAAGAATCTGGAAAAGAAAAAAAATTTTTTTCGAAGTTTGGAAACTTTGTTAGAATCACTTTTTTTCCGTTCTTATTTGAGATAACTGGTTCTCTTACATTATACTAGTTTGATAGCCTCAGACAAGCATATTATGCGCAAAGAATCTCGAAAAGAAAAAAATTTTTTTTCGAAGTTTGGAAACTTCGTTAGAATCACTTTTTTTCCGTTCTTATTTGAGATAACTTGTTCTTTCATTATACTAGTTTGATAGCCTCAGACAAGCATATTATGCGCAAAGAATCTCGAAAAGAAAAAATTTTTTTTTCGAAGTTTGGAAACTTCGTTAGAATCACTTTTTTTCCGTTCTTATTTAAGATTACTGGTTCTCTTTCATTATACTAGTTTGATAGCCTCAGACAAGAATATTATGCGCAAAGAATCTCGAAAAGAATAAAAATTTTTTTCGAAGTATGGAAACTTCGTTAGAATCACTTTTTTTCCGTTCTTATTAAAGATAACTTGTTCTCTTTCATTATCCTTGTTTGATAGCCTTAGACAAGCATATTATGCGCAAATAATCTCGAAAAGAAAAAAATTTTTTTTCGAAGTTTGGAAACTTCGTTAGAATCACTTTTTTTCCGTTCTTATTTAAGATTACAGGTTCTCTTTCATTATACTAGTTTGATAGCCTCAGACAAGCATATTATGCGCAAAGAATCTCGAAAAGAAAAAAATTTTTTTCGAAGTTTGGAAACTTCGTTAGAATCACTTTTTTTCCGTTCTTATTTAAGATAACTTGTTCTCTTACATTATACTAGTTTGATAGCCTTAGACAAGCATATTATGCGCAAAGAATCTCGAAAAGAAAAAAATTTTTTTTCGAAGTTTGGAAACTTCGTTAGAATCACTTTTTTTCCGTTCTTATTTGAGATAACTGGTTCTCTTTCATATACTAGTTTGATAGCCTCAGACAAGCATATTATGCGCAAAGAATCTCGAAAAGAAAAAAAATTTTTTTCGAAGTTTGGAAACTTCGTTAGAATCACTTTTTTTCCGTTCTTATTTAAGATTACTGGTTCTCTTTCATTATACTAGTTTGATAGCCTCAGACAAGAATATTATGCGCAAAGAATCTCGAATAGAAAAAAATTTTTTTTCGAAGTTTGGAAACTTCGTTAGAATCACTTTTTTTCCGTTCTTATTTAAGATTACTGGTTCTCTTTCATTATACTAGTTTGATAGCCTCAGACAAGCATATAATGCGCAAGGAATCTCGAAAAGAAAAAAATTTTTTTTCGAAGTTTGGAAACTTCATTAGAATCACTTTTTTTCCGTTCTTATTTAAGATAACTTGTTCTCTTTCATTATACTAGTTTGATAGCCTAAGAAAAGCATAGGTATGCGCAAAGAATCTCGAAAAGAAAAAAATTTTTTTTCGAAGTTTGGAAACTTCGTTAGAATCACTTTTTTTCCGTTCTTATTAGAGATAACTGGTTCTCTTTCATTATACTAGTTTGATAGCCTCAGACAAGCATATTATGCGCAAAGAATCTCGAAAAGAAAAAAATTTTTTTTCGAAGTTTGGAAACTTCGTTAGAATCACTTTTTTTCCGTTCTTATTTAAGATAACTTGTTCTCTTTCATTATACCAGTTTGATAGCCTCAGACAAGCATATTATGCGCAAAGAATCTCGAAAAGAAAAAAATTTTTTTTCGAAGTTTGGAAACTTCGTTAGAATCACTTTTTTTCCGTTCTTATTTGAGATAACTGGTTCTCTTTCATTATACTAGTTTGATAGCCTCAGACAAGCATATTATGCGCAAAGAATCTCGAAAAGAAAAAATTTTTTTTTCGAAGTTTGGAAACTTCGTTAGAATCACTTTTTTTCCGTTCTTATTTAAGATTACTGGTTCTCTTTCATTATACTAGTTTGATAGCCTAAGACAAGCATATTATGCGCAAAGAATCTCGAAAAGAAAAAAATTTTTTTTCGAAGTTTGGAAACTTCCTTAGAATCACTTTTTTTCCATTCTTATTTGAGATATCTTGTTCTCTTTCATTATACTAGTTTGATAGCCTCAGACAAGCATATTATGCGCAAAGAATCTCGAAAAGAAAAAAATTTTTTTTCGAAGTTTGGAAACTTCGTTAGAATCACTTTTTTTCCGTTCTTATTTAAGATTACTGGTTCTCTTTCATTATACTAGTTTGATAGCCTCAGACAAGCATATTATGCGCAAAGAATCTCGAAAAGAAAAAAATTTTTTTTCGAAGTTTGGAAACTTCCTTAGAATCACTTTTTTTCCATTCTTATTTGAGATAACTTGTTCTCTTTCATTATACTAGTTTGATAGCCTCAGACAAGCATATTATGCGCAAAGAATCTCGAAAAGAAAAAAATTTTTTTCGAAGTTTGGAAACTTCGTTAGAATCACTTTTTTTCCGTTCTTATTTAAGATAACTTGTTCTCTTACATTATACTAGTTTGATAGCCTTAGACAAGCATATTATGCGCAAAGAATCTCGAAAAGAAAAAAATTTTTTTTCGAAGTTTGGAAACTTCGTTAGAATCACTTTTTTTCCGTTCTTATTTGAGATAACTGGTTCTCTTTCATATACTAGTTTGATAGCCTCAGACAAGCATATTATGCGCAAAGAATCTCGAAAAGAAAAAAAATTTTTTTCGAAGTTTGGAAACTTCGTTAGAATCACTTTTTTTCCGTTCTTATTTAAGATTACTGGTTCTCTTTCATTATACTAGTTTGATACGTGTAGAAAAGCATATTATGCGGAAAGAATCTCGAAAAGAAAAAAAAACGTATTCAAGGTTTGGAAACTTCATTAGAATCACCTTTTTCCGTTCTTATTTGAGATAACTGGTTCTCTTTCATTATACTAGTTTGATAGCCTTAGAAAAGCATATTATGTGGAAAGAATCTCGAAAAAAGAAAATTTTTTTTTGATGTTTTGAAAATCCTTATGAATCAATTTTTTCCAATTCTTATTTGAGATAACTAGTTCTCTTTCATTATACTATTTTGATAGCCTCAGAAAAGCATATTATGCGGAAAGAATCTCGATAAGAAAAAAATTTTTTTTTGATATTTGCAAAATCTTTTTTGAATCAATTTTTTTCCATTCTTATTTGAGATAACTGGTTCTCTTTCATTAATCTAGTTTGATAGCCTCAGATAAGCAAAGAATATCGAAAATTTTTTTCGAAGTTTGGAAACTTCGTTACATTCACTTTTTTTCAGTTATATTTGTGATAAATGGTTCTCTTTCAATTTGCTAGTTTGATAACTGTAGAAAAGCATATTATGCGGAAAGAATCTCGAAAGGAAAAAAAAATGTTTTCAAAGTTTGGGAACTTCATTAGAATCACTTTTTTTACGTTCTTATTTGAGATAACTGGTTCTCTTTCAATATACTAGTTTGATAGCCTCAGAAAAGCATATTATGCGCAAAGAATCTCGAAAAGAAAAAAAATTTTTTTCGAAGTTTAGAAACTTCATTAGAATCACTTTTTTTCCGTTTTTATTTGAGATAACTTCTTCTCATTCATTATACTAGTTTGATAGCCTTAGAAAAGCATATTATGCGGAAAGAATCTGGAAAAGAAAAATAATTTTTTTGGAAGTTTTGAAACTTCTTTATAATCACTTTTTTTCCGTTCTTATTCGAGATAACTGGTTCTCTTTCTTTTTGCTAGTTTGATAGCCTCAGAAAAGCATATTATGCACGAAGAATCTCGAAAAGAAAAAAATTTTTTTTCGAAATTTGGAAACTTCATTAGAATCACTTTTTTTCCGTTCTTATTCGAGATAACTGGTTCTATTTCAATATACTAGTTTGATAGCCTCAGAAAAGCATATTATGCGGAAAGAATCTCAAAAAGAAAAATAATTTTTTTCGAAGTTTGGAAACTTCGTTAGAATCACATTTTTTCCGTTCTTATTCGAGATAACTGGTTCTCTTTCATTTTCCAAGTTTGATAGCTGTAGAAAATGCATATTATGCGGAAGGAATCTCGAAATGAAAAATAATTTTTTTCGAATTTTGGAAACTTCGTTAGAATCACTTTTTTTCCGTTCTTATTAGAGATAAATTGTTCTCTTTCAATTTGCTAGTTTGATAGCTGTAGAAAAGCATATTATGCGGAAAGAATCTCGAAAAGAAAAAAAATTTCTTTTGAAATTTGGAAACTTCATTAGAACCACTTTTTTTCCATTTTTATTCGAAATAACTGGTTCTCTTTCATTTTGCTAGTTTGATAGCCTCAGAAAAGCATATTATGCACGAAGAATCTCGAAAAGAAAAAAAATTTTTTTCGAAGTTTGGAAACTTCATTAGAATCACTTTTTTACCGTTCTTATTCGAGAAAACTGGTTCTCTTTCAATATACTAGTTTGATAGCCTCAGAAAAGCATATTATGCGGAAAGAATCTCGAAAAGAAAAAAATTTTTTTTTGATGTTTTGAAACTCCTTATGAATCAATTTTTTTCCATTCTTATTTGAGATAACTAGTTCTATTTCAATTTGCTAGTTTGATAGCTGTAGAAAAGCATATTATGCGGAAAGAATCTCGAAAAGAAAAAAAAAATTTTCGAAATTTGGAAACTTCTTTAGAATCACTTTTTTTCCGTTCTTATTTGAGATAACTGGTTCTCTTTCAATATACTAATTTGATAGCCTCAGAAAAGCATATTATGCGCAAAGAATCTCCAAAAGAAAAAAAATTTTTTTCGAATTTTGGAAACTTCATTAGAATCAATTTTTTTCCGTTCTTATTTGAGATAACTTCTTCTCTTTCTTTATACTAGTTTGATAGCTGTAGAAAAGCATATTATGCGGGAAAAATCTCGAAAAGAAAAAAAAATGTTTTCAAAGTTTGGAAACTACATTAGAATCACTTTTTTTCCGTTCTTATTTGAGATAACTGGTTCTCTTTCAATATACTAGTTTGATAGCCTCAGAAAAGCATATTATGCGCAAAGAATCTCGAAAGGAAAAAAAATTATTTTCGAAGTTTGGAAACTTCATTAGAATCACTTTTTTTCCGGTCTTATTTGAGATAACTGGTTCTCTTTCATTATACTAGTTTGATAGCCACAGAAAAGCATATTATGCGCAAAGAATCTCGAAAAGAAAAAAATTTTTTTTCGAAGTTTAGAAACTTCATTAGAATCACTTTTTTCCGTTCTTATTTGAGATAACTTCTTATCATTCATTATACTAGTTTGATAGCCTTAGAAAAGCATATTATGCGGAAAGAATCTGGAAAAGAAAAATAATTTTTTTGGAAGTTTTGAAACTTCTTTATAATCACTTTTTTTCCGTTCTTATTCGAGATAACTGGTTCTCTTTCTTTTTGCTAGCTTGATGGCCTCAGAAAAGCATATTATGCACGAAGAATCTCGAAAAGAAAAAAATTTTTTTTCGAAATTTGGAAACTTCATTAGAATCACTTTTTTCCGTTCTTATTCGAGATAACTGGTTCTCTTTCAATATACTAGTTTGATAGCCTCAGAAAAGCATATTATGCGGAAAGAATCTCAAAAAGAAAAATAATTTTTTTCGATGTTTGGAAACTTCGTTAGAATCACATTTTTTCCGTTCTTATTCGAGATAACTGGTTCTCTTTCATTTTCCAAGTTTGATAGCTGTAGAAAATGCATATTATGCGGAAGGAATCTCGAAATGAAAAATAATTTTTTTCGAATTTTGGAAACTTCGTTAGAATCACTTTTTTTCCGTTCTTATTAGAGATAAATTGTTCTCTTTCAATTTGCTAGTTTGATAGCTGTAGAAAAGCATATTATGCGGAAAGAATCTCGAAAAGAAAAAAAAAATTTTTTGAAATTTGGAAACTTCATTAGAACCACTTTTTCCGTTTTTATTTGAGATAACTTCTTCTCATTCATTATACTAGTTTGATAGCCTTAGAAAAGCATATTATGCGGAAAGAATCTCGAAAAGAAAAAAAAAATTTTTCGAAGTTTGGAAACTTCTTTATAATCACTTTTTTTCCATTTTTATTCGAAATAACTGGTTCTCTTTCATTTTGCTAGTTTGATAGCCTCAGAAAAGCATATTATGCACGAAGAATCTCGAAAAGAAAAAAAAATTTTTTCGAAGTTTGGAAACTTCATTAGAATCACTTTTTTACCGTTCTTATTCGAGAAAACTGGTTCTCTTTCAATATACTAGTTTGATAGCCTCAGAAAAGCATATTATGCGGAAAGAATCTCGAAAAGAAAAAAAATTTTTTTTGATGTTTTGAAACTCCTTATGAATCAATTTTTTTCCATTCTTATTTGAGATAACTAGTTCTATTTCAATTTGCTAGTTTGATAGCTGTAGAAAAGCATATTATGCGGAAAGAATCTCGAAAAGAAAAAAAAATTTTTCGAAATTTGGAAACTTCTTCAGAATCACTTTTTTTCCGTTCTTATTTGAGATAACTGGTTCTCTTTCAATATACTAATTTGATAGCCTCAGAAAGGCATATTATGCGCAAAGAATTTCCAAAGAAAAAAAATTTTTTTCGAATTTTGGAAACTTCATTAGAATCAATTTTTTTCCGTTCTTATTTGAGATAACTTCTTCTCTTTCTTTATACTAGTTTGATAGCTGTAGAAAAGCATATTATGCGGGAAAAATCTCGAAAATAAAAAAAAATTTTTTCAAAGTTTGGAAACTACATTAGAATCACTTTTTTTCCGTTCTTATTTGAGATAACTGGTTCTCTTTCAATATACTAGTTTGATAGCCTCAGAAAAGCATATTATGCGCAAAGAATCTCGAAAGGAAAAAAAATTATTTTCGAAGTTTGGAAACTTCATTAGAATCACTTTTTTTCCGTTCTTATTCGAAATAACTGGTTCTCTTAGTTTATACTAGTTTGATAGCCTCAGAAAAGCATATTATGCGGAAAGAATCTCGAAAACAAAAAAAATTTTTTTCGAATTTTGGAAACTTCGTTAGAATCACTTTTTTTCCGTTCTTATTAGAGATAAATTGTTCTCTTTCAATTTGCTAGTTTGATAGCTGTAGAAAAGCATATTATGCGGAAAGAATCTCGAAAAGAAAAAAAAAATTTTTTGAAATTTGGAAACTTCATTAGAACCACTTTTTTTCCATTTTTATTCGAAATAACTGGTTCTCTTTCATTTTGCTAGTTTGATAGCCTCAGAAAAGCATATTATGCACGAAGAATCTCGAAAAGAAAAAAAATTTTTTTCGAAGTTTGGAAACTTCATTAGAATCACTTTTTTACCGTTCTTATTCGAGAAAACTGGTTCTCTTTCAATATACTAGTTTGATAGCCTCAGAAAAGCATATTATGCGGAAAGAATCTCGAAAAGAAAAAAATTTTTTTTTGATGTTTTGAAACTCCTTATGAATCAATTTTTTTCCATTCTTATTTGAGATAACTAGTTCTATTTCAATTTGCTAGTTTGATAGCTGTAGAAAAGCATATTATGCGGAAAGAATCTCGAAAAGAAAAAAAAAATTTTCGAAATTTGGAAACTTCTTTAGAATCACTTTTTTTCCGTTCTTATTTGAGATAACTGGTTCTCTTTCAATATACTAATTTGATAGCCTCAGAAAAGCATATTATGCGCAAAGAATCTCCAAAAGAAAAAAAATTTTTTTCGAATTTTGGAAACTTCATTAGAATCAATTTTTTTCCGTTCTTATTTGAGATAACTTCTTCTCTTTCTTTATACTAGTTTGATAGCTGTAGAAAAGCATATTATTCGGGAAAAATCTCGAAAAGAAAAAAAAATGTTTTCAAAGTTTGGAAACTACATTAGAATCACTTTTTTTCCGTTCTTATTTGAGATAACTGGTTCTCTTTCAATATACTAGTTTGATAGCCTCAGAAAAGCATATTATGCGCAAAGAATCTCGAAAGGAAAAAAAATTATTTTCGAAGTTTGGAAACTTCATTAGAATCACTTTTTTTCCGGTCTTATTTGAGATAACTGGTTCTCTTTCATTATACTAGTTTGATAGCCACAGAAAAGCATATTATGCGCAAAGAATCTCGAAAAGAAAAAAATTTTTTTTCGAAGTTTAGAAACTTCATTAGAATCACTTTTTTCCGTTCTTATTTGAGATAACTTCTTATCATTCATTATACTAGTTTGATAGCCTTAGAAAAGCATATTATGCGGAAAGAATCTGGAAAAGAAAAATAATTTTTTTGGAAGTTTTGAAACTTCTTTATAATCACTTTTTTTCCGTTCTTATTCGAGATAACTGGTTCTCTTTCTTTTTGCTAGCTTGATGGCCTCAGAAAAGCATATTATGCACGAAGAATCTCGAAAAGAAAAAAATTTTTTTTCGAAATTTGGAAACTTCATTAGAATCACTTTTTTCCGTTCTTATTCGAGATAACTGGTTCTCTTTCAATATACTAGTTTGATAGCCTCAGAAAAGCATATTATGCGGAAAGAATCTCAAAAAGAAAAATAATTTTTTTCGATGTTTGGAAACTTCGTTAGAATCACATTTTTTCCGTTCTTATTCGAGATAACTGGTTCTCTTTCATTTTCCAAGTTTGATAGCTGTAGAAAATGCATATTATGCGGAAGGAATCTCGAAATGAAAAATAATTTTTTTCGAATTTTGGAAACTTCGTTAGAATCACTTTTTTTCCGTTCTTATTAGAGATAAATTGTTCTCTTTCAATTTGCTAGTTTGATAGCTGTAGAAAAGCATATTATGCGGAAAGAATCTCGAAAAGAAAAAAAAAATTTTTTGAAATTTGGAAACTTCATTAGAACCACTTTTTCCGTTTTTATTTGAGATAACTTCTTCTCATTCATTATACTAGTTTGATAGCCTTAGAAAAGCATATTATGCGGAAAGAATCTCGAAAAGAAAAAAAAAATTTTTCGAAGTTTGGAAACTTCTTTATAATCACTTTTTTTCCATTTTTATTCGAAATAACTGGTTCTCTTTCATTTTGCTAGTTTGATAGCCTCAGAAAAGCATATTATGCACGAAGAATCTCGAAAAGAAAAAAAAATTTTTTCGAAGTTTGGAAACTTCATTAGAATCACTTTTTTACCGTTCTTATTCGAGAAAACTGGTTCTCTTTCAATATACTAGTTTGATAGCCTCAGAAAAGCATATTATGCGGAAAGAATCTCGAAAAGAAAAAAAATTTTTTTTGATGTTTTGAAACTCCTTATGAATCAATTTTTTTCCATTCTTATTTGAGATAACTAGTTCTATTTCAATTTGCTAGTTTGATAGCTGTAGAAAAGCATATTATGCGGAAAGAATCTCGAAAAGAAAAAAAAATTTTTCGAAATTTGGAAACTTCTTCAGAATCACTTTTTTTCCGTTCTTATTTGAGATAACTGGTTCTCTTTCAATATACTAATTTGATAGCCTCAGAAAGGCATATTATGCGCAAAGAATTTCCAAAGAAAAAAAATTTTTTTCGAATTTTGGAAACTTCATTAGAATCAATTTTTTTCCGTTCTTATTTGAGATAACTTCTTCTCTTTCTTTATACTAGTTTGATAGCTGTAGAAAAGCATATTATGCGGGAAAAATCTCGAAAATAAAAAAAAATTTTTTCAAAGTTTGGAAACTACATTAGAATCACTTTTTTTCCGTTCTTATTTGAGATAACTGGTTCTCTTTCAATATACTAGTTTGATAGCCTCAGAAAAGCATATTATGCGCAAAGAATCTCGAAAGGAAAAAAAATTATTTTCGAAGTTTGGAAACTTCATTAGAATCACTTTTTTTCCGTTCTTATTCGAAATAACTGGTTCTCTTAGTTTATACTAGTTTGATAGCCTCAGAAAAGCATATTATGCGGAAAGAATCTCGAAAACAAAAAAAATTTTTTTCGAAGTTTGGAAACTTCATTAGAATTACTTTTTTTCCGTTCTTATTCCAGATAACTGGTTCCCTTTCAATATACTAGTTTGATAGCCTCAGAAAAGCATATTATGCGGAAAGAATCTGGAAAAGAAAAAAAATTTTTTTTGATGTTTGGAAAATCCTTATGAAACACTTTTTTTCCATTCTTATTTGAGATAACTGGTTCTCTTTCATTACACTAGTTTGATAGCCTCAGAAAAGCATATTATGCGCAAAGAATCTCGAAAAGAAAAAAAAATTTTTCGAAGTTTGGAAACTATTAGAATCACTTTTTTTCCGTTCTTAATTGAGATAACTGGTTCTCTTTCATTATACTAGTATGATAGCCTCAGGAAAGCATATTATGCGGAAAGAATATCAAAAAGAAAAATAATTTTTTTCGAAGTTTGGAAACTTCGTTAGAATCACATTTTTTCCGTTCTTATTCGAGATACCTGGTTCTCTTTCATTTTCTCAGTTTGATAGCTGTAGAAAATGCATATTATGCGGAAAGAATCTCGAAATGAAAAATAATTTTTTTCGAATTATGGAAACTTCGTTAGAATCACTTTTTTTCCGTTCTTATTAGAGATAAATTGTTCTCTTTCAATTTGCTAGTTTGATAGCTGTAGAAAAGCATATTATGCGGAAAGAATCTCGAAAAGAAAAAAAAAATTTTTTGAAGTTTGGAAACTTCATTAGAACCACTTTTTTCCGTTTTTATTTGAGATAACTTCTTCTCATCAATTATACTAGTTTGATAGCCTTAGAAAAGCATATTATGCGGAAAGAATCTCGAAAAGAAAAAAAATTTTTTTCGAAGTTTGGAAACTTCTTTATAATCACTTTTTTTCCATTTTTATTCGAAATAACTGGTTCTCTTTCATTTTGCTAGTTTGATAGCCTCAGAAAAGCATATTATGCACGAAGAATCTCGAAAAGAAAAAAAATTTTTTTCGAAGTTTGGAAACTTCATTAGAATCACTTTTTTACCGTTCTTATTCGAGAAAAATGGTTCTCTTTCAATATACTAGTTTGATAGCCTCAGAAAAGCATATTATGCGGAAAGAATCTCGAAAAGAAAAAAATTTTTTTTTGATGTTTTGAAACCCCTTATGAATCAATTTTTTTCCATTCTTATTTGAGATAACTAGTTCTATTTCAATTTGCTAGTTTGATAGCTGTAGAAAAGCATATTATGCGGAAAGAATCTCGAAAAGAAAAAAAAAATTTTCGAAATTTGGAAACTTCTTTAGAATCACTTTTTTCCGTTCTTATTTGAGATAACTGGTTCTCTTTCAATATACTAATTTGATAGCCTCAGAAAAGCATATTATGCGCAAAGAATCTGCAAAAGAAAAAAAATGTTTTTCGAATTTTGGAAACTTCATTAGAATCAATTTTTTTCCGTTCTTATTTGAGATAACTTCTTCTCTTTCTTTATACCAGTTTGATAGCTGTAGAAAAGCATATTATGCGGGAAAAATCTCGAAAAGAAAAAAAAATGTTTTCAAAGTTTGGAAACTTCATTAGAATCACTTTTTTTCCGTTCTTATTTGAGATAACTGGTTATCTTTCATTATACTAGTTTGATAGCCTCAGAAAAGCATATTATTCGCAAAGAATCTCGAAAAGAAAAAAAATTTTTTTCGAAGTTTAGAAACTTTATTAGAATCACTTTTTTTCCGTTATTATTTGAGATAACTTCTTCTCATTCATTATACTAGTTTGATAGCCTTAGAAAAGCATATTATGCGGAAGGAATCTCGAAAAGAAAAATAATTTTTTTCGAATTTTGGAAACTTCTTTATAATCACTTTTTTTCCGCTCTTATTCGAGATAACTGGTTGTCTTTCTTTTTGCTAGTTTGATAGCCTCAGTAAAGCATATTATGCACGAAGGATCTCGAAAAGAAAAAAATTTTTTTTCGAAATTTGGAAACTTCATTAGAATCACTTTTTTTCCGTTCTTATTCGAGATAACTGGTTCTCTTTCAATATACTAGTTTGATAGCCTCAGAAAAGCATATTATGCGCAAAGAATCTCGAAAAGAAAAAAAATTATTTTCGAAGTTTGGAAACTTCATTAGAATCACTTTTTTTCCGTTCTTATTCGAGATAACTGGTTCTCTTTTATTTTTCCTAGTTTGATAGCTGTAGAAAAGCATATTATGCGGAAAGAATCTCGAAAAGAAAAAAAATGTTTTCAAAGCTTGGAAACTACATTGAAATGACTTTTTTTCCGTTCTTATTTGAGATAACTGGTTCTCTTTCATTATACTAGTTTGATAGCCTTAGAAAAGCATATAATGCGGAAAGAATTTCGAAAAGAAAAATAATTTTTTTCGAAGTTTGGAAACTTCGTTAGATTCACTTTTTTTCCGTTCTTATTCGAGATAAATGGTTCTCTTTCATTTTGCTATTTTGATACGTGTAGAAAAGAATATTATGCGGAAAGAATCTCGAAAAGAAAAAAAATTGTATTCAAGGTACTGGAAACTTCATTAGAATCACTTTTTTTCCGTTCTTATTTGAGATAACTGGTTCTCTTTCATTATACTAGTTTGATAGCCTTAGAAAAGCATATTATGCGGAAAGAATCACGAAAAAATGAAATTATTTTTTGATGTTTTGAAAATTCTTATGAATCAATTTTTTTCCATTCTTATTTGAGATAACTAGTTCTCTTTCATTATACTATTTTGATAGCCTCAGAAAAGCATATTATGCGGAAAGAATCTCGAAAAGAAAAAATTTTTTTTTGATATTTGTAAAATCTTTTTTGAATCAATTTTTTTCCATTCTTATTTGAGATAACTGGTTCTCTTTCATTATACTAGTTTGATAGCTTCAGAAAAGCAAAGAATCTCGAAAATTTTTTTCGAAGTTTGGAAACCTCGTTAGATTCACTTTTTTTCCGTTATATTCGAGATAAATGGTTCTCTTTCAATTTGCTAGTTTAATAGCTGTAGAAAAGCATATTATGCGGAAAGAATCTCGAAAAGAAAAAAAAATGTTTTCAAAGTTTGGAAACTTCATTAGAATCACGTTTTTTACGTTCTTATTTGAGATAACTGGTTCTCTTTAAATATACTAGTTCGATAGCCTCAGAAAAGCATATTATGCGCAAAGAATCTCGAAAAGAAAAAAAATTTTTTTCGAAGTTTGGAAACTTCATTAGAATCACTTTTTTTCCGTTATTATTTGAGATAACTTCTTCTCTTTCATTATACTAGTTTGATAGCTGTAGAAAAGCATATTATGCGGAACGAATCTCGAAAAGAAGAAAAAATTTTTTTCTAAGTTTGGAAACTTCATTAGAATCACTTTTTTTCCGTTCTTATTTGAGATAACTGGTTCTCTTTCATTATACTAGTTTGATAGCATCAGAAAAGCATATTAGGCGGAAAGAATCTCGAAAAGAAAAAAAATTTTTTTTGATGTTTTGAAACTCTTTTATGAATCAATTTTTTCCCATTCTTATTTGAGATAACTAGTTCTCTTTCATTATACTAGTTTGATAGCCTCAGAAAAGCATATTATGCGGAAAGAATCTCGAAAAGAAAAAAATTTGTTTTAATGTTTGGAAAATCCTTATGAATCAATTTTTTTCCATTCTTATTTGAGATAACTGGTTCTCTTTCATTATACTAGTTTGATATCCTCAGAAAAGCATATTATGCGCAAAGAATCTTTAAAAAAAAAAAAATTTTTTTCAAACTTTGGATACTTAATTAGAATCACATTTTTCCGTTCTTATTTGAGATAGCTGGTTCTCTTTCATTATACTAGTATGATAGCCTTATTATATAGCATATTATGCGGAAAGAATCTCAAAAAGAAAAATAATTTTTTCGAAGTTTGGAAACTTCGTTAGAATCACTTTTTTTCCGTTCTTATTCGAGATGACTGGTACTCTTTCATTTTGCTACTTTGATAGCTGTAGAAAATGCATATTATGCGGAAAGAATCTCGACATGAAAAATAATTTTTTTCGAAGTTTGGAAACTTCGTTAGAAGCACTTTTTTTCCGTTCTTATTCAAGATAACTGGTTTTCTTTCATTTTGCTAGTTTGATACGTGTAGAAAAGCATATTATTCGGAAAGAATCTGGAAAAGAAAAAAAAATGTTTTCAAAGTTTGGAAACTTAATTAGAATCACTTTTTTTCCGTTCTCATTTGAGATAAATGGTTCTCTTTCATTATACTAGTTTTATAGCCTTAAAAAAGCATATTATGCGGAAAGAATCTCGAAAAGAAAAAAATTTTTTTTGATGTTTGGAAAATCCTTATGAATCAATTTTTTTCCAATCTTATTTGAGATAACTGGTTCTCTTTCATTATACTAGTTTGATAGCCTCAGAAAAGCATATTATGCGGAAAGAATCTCGAAAAGAAAAAATTTTTTTTTTATGTTTTGAAACTCCTTATGAATCAATTTTTTCCCATTTTTATTTGAGATAACTAGTTCTCTTTCATTAAAGTAGTTTGATAGCCTCAGAAAAGCATATGCTGCCGAAAGAATCTCGAAAAGAAAAAATTTTTTTTCGAAGTTTGGAAACTTCATTAGAATCATTTTTTCCCTTCTTATTCGAGATAACTGGTTCCCTTTCAATATACTAGTTTGATAGCCTCAGAAAAGCATATTATGCGGAAAGAATCTCGAAAAGAAAAAAATTTTTTTTTGATGTTTTGAAACTCCTTATGAATCAATTTTTTTCCATTCTTATTTGAGATAACTAGTTCTCTTTCATTATACTAGTTTGATAGCCTCAGAAAAGCATATTATGCGCAAAGAATCTCGAAAAGAAAAATAATTTTTTTCGAATTTTGGAAACTTCGTTAGAATCACTTTTTTTCCGTTCTTATTAGAGATAAATTGTTCTCTTTCAATTTGCTAGTTTGATAGCTGTAGAAAAGCATATTATGCGGAAAGAATCTCGAAAAGAAAATAAAATGTTTTCAAAGTTTGGAAACTTCATTAGAATCACGTTTTTTCCGTTCTTTTTTGAGATAACTGGTTCTATTTCATTATACTAGTTTGATAGCCTTAGATAAGCATATTATGCGGAAAGAATCTCGAAAAGAAAAAAAATTTTTTTTGATGTTTGGAAAATCCTTATGAAACACTTTTTTTCCATTCTTATTTGAGATAACTGGTTCTCTTTCATTATACTAGTTTGATAGCTTTAGAAAAGCATTTTATGCGGAAAGAATCTCGAAAAGAAAAAATTTTTTTTTGATGTTTGGAAAATCCTTATGAATCAATTTTTTTCCATTCTTATTTG
Organism: Metallyticus violacea; assembly: GCA_030762175.1. NCBI lineage: Eukaryota > Metazoa > Arthropoda > Insecta > Mantodea > Metallyticidae > Metallyticus > Metallyticus violacea. The sequence continues at coordinate 95,141,925 of CM060835.1, read as the reverse complement.
AGATAACTGGTTCTCTTTCATTATACTAGTTTGATAGCCTCAGAAAAACATATGCGCAAAGAATCTCGAAAAGAAAAAAAAATTTTTTCAGAGTTTGGATACTTAATTAGAATCACTTTTTTTCCGTTCTTATTTGAGATAACTGGTTCTCTTTCATTATACTAGTTTGATAGCCTCAGAAAATATATTATGCGCAAAGAATCTCGAAAGGAAAAAAATTATTTTTCGAAGTTTGGAAACTTCATTAGAATCACTTTTTTTCCGTTCTTATTTAAGATAACTGGTTCTCTTTCATTATACTAGTATGATAGCCTTAGGAAAGCATATTATGCGGAAAGAATCTCAAAAAGAAAAATAATTTTTTTCGAAATTTGGAAACTTCGTTAGAATCACTTTTTTCCCGTTCTTATTCGAGATAACTGGTACTCTTTCATTTTGCTAGTTTGATAGCTGTAGAAAATGCATATTATGCGGAAAGAATCTCGACATGAAAAATAATTTTTTTCGAAGTTTGGAAATTTCGTTAGAATCACTTTTTTTCCGTTCTTATTCGAGATAACTGGTTCTCTTTCATTTTGCTAGTTTGATACGTGTAGAAAAGCATATTATGCGGAAAAAATCTAGAAAAGAATAAAAAAGTTTTCAAAGTTTGGAAACTTCATTAGAATCACTTTTTTTCCGTTTTTATTTGACATAACTGGTTCTCTTTCATTATACTAGTTTGATAGCCTTAGAAAAGCATATTATGCGGAAAGAATCTCGAAAAAAGAACATTTTTTTTCGATGTTTTGAAAATCCTTATGAATCAATTTTTTTCCATTCTTATTTGAGATAACTAGTTCTCTTTGATTATACTAGTTTGATAGCCTCAGAAAAGCATATTATGCGGAAAGAATCTCGAAAAGAAAAATTTTTTTTTTTTTTGGAAAATTTTTTTGAATCAATTTTTTTCCAATCTTATTTGAGATAACTGGTTCTCTTTCATTATACTAGTTTGATAGCCACAGAAAAGCATATTATGCGCAAAGAATCTCGAAAAGAAAAATAATTTTTTTCGAAGTTTGGAAACTTCATTAGAATCACTTTTTTTCCGTTCTTATTTGAGATAAATGGTTCTCTTTCAATATACGAGTTTGATAGCCTCAGAAAAGCATATTATGCGCAAAGAATCTCGAAAAGGAAAAAAATTTTTTTCGAAGTTTGGAAACTTCATTAGAATCACTTTTTTTCCGTTCTTATTTGAGATAACTTCTTCTCTTTCATTATACTAATTTGATAGCTGTAGAAAAGCATATTATGCGGAAAGAATCTCGAAAAGAAAAAAAAAAATATTTTCAAAGTTTGGAAACTTCATTCGAATCACATTTTTTTAGTTCTTATTTGAGATAACTGGTTCTCTTTCATTATACTAGTATGATAGCCTTAGGAAAGCATATTATGCGGAAAGAATCTCAAAAAGAAAGATAATTTTTTTCTAAGTTTGGAAACTTCGTTAGAATCACTTTTTTTCCGTTCTTATTCGAGATAACTGGTACTCTTTCATTTTGCTAGTTTGATATGCTAGTTTGATAGCTGTAGAAAATGCATATTATGCGGAAAGAATCTCGATATGAAAAATAATTTTTTTCAAAGTTTACAAACTTCGTTAGAATCACTTTTTTTCTGTTCTTATTTGAGATAACTGGTTCTCTTTCATTATACTAATTTGATAACCTTAGAAAAGCATATTATTCGGAAAGAATCTCGAAAAAAGAAAATTTTTTTTTGATGTTTTGAAAATCTTTATGAATCAATTTTTTTCCATTCTTATTTGAGATAACTGGTTCTTTTCATTATACTAGTTTAATAGCCTCAGAAAAGTATATTATGCGCAAAGAATCTCGAAAAGAAAAAAATTTTTTTCGAAATTTGGAAACTTCATTAGAATCACTTTTTTTCCGTTCTTATTTGAGATAACTTGTTCTCTTTCATTATAGTAGTTTGATAGCCTCAGAAAAGCATATTATGCACAAAGAATCTCGAAAAGATTAAAAATTTTTTTCGAAGTTTGGAAACTTCATTAGAATCACTTTTTTTCCGTTCTTATTCGAGATAACTGGTTCTCTTTCATTATACTAGTTTGATAGCTTTAGAAAAGCATATTATGCGGAAAGAATCTCGGAAAGAAGAAATTTTTTTTTGATGTTTGGAAAATCCTTATGAATCAATTTTTTCCATTCTTATTTGAGATAACTGGTTCTCTTTCATTATACTAGTTTGATGGCCTCAGAAAAGCATATGCGCAAAGAATCTCGAAAAGAATAAAAATTTTTTCAAAGTTTGGATACTTAATTTTAATCACATTTTTCCGTTCTTATTTGAGATAACTGGTTCTCTTTCATTATACTAGTATGATAGCCTTATTATATAGCATATTATGCGGAAAGAATCTCAAGAAGAAAAATAATTTTTTTCGAAATTTGGAAACATCGTTAGAATCACTTTTTTTCCGTTCTTATTCGAGATGACTGGTACTCTTTCATTTTGCTAGTTTGATAGCTGTGGAAAATGCATATTATGCGGAAAGAATCTCGACATGAAAAATAATTTTTTTGAAGTTTGGAAACTTTGTTAGAATCACTTTTTTTCGGTTCTTATTCGAGATAACTGGTTCTCTTTCATTTTGCTAGTTTGATAGATTCATAAAAGCATATTATGCGGAAAGAATCTCGAAATAAAAAAAAATTATTTTCAAAGTTTGGAAACTTCATTAGAATCACTTTTTTTCCGTTCTCATTTGAGCTATTTGAGATAACTGGTTCTCTTTCATTATACTAGTTTGATAGCCTCAGAAATGCATATTATGCGCAAAGAATCTCGAAAAGAAAAATAATTTTTTTCGAATTTTGGAAACTTCGTTAGAATCACTTTTTTTCCGTTCTTATTCGAGATAATTTGCTAGTTTGATACCTGTAGAAAAGCACATTTTGCGGAAAGAATCTCGAAAAGAAAAAAAAAAGTTTTCAAAGTTTGGAAACTTCATTAGAATCACTTTTTTTCCGTTCTTATTTGAGATAACCGGTTCTCTTTCATTATACTAATTTGATAGCCTTAGAAAAGCATATTATGCGGAAAGAATCTGGAAAAAAGAAAATTTTTTTTTGATGTTTTGAAAATCCTTATGAATCAATTATTTTCCATTCTTATTTGAGATAACTGGTTCTGTTTCATTATACTAGTTTGATAGCCTCAGAAAAGCATATTATGCGCAAAGAATCTCGAAAAGAAAAATAATTTTTTTCGAACTTTGGAAACTTTGTTACAATCACTTTTTTCCGTTCTTATTCGAGATAAACGTTGTCTTTTAATTTGCTAGTTTGATCGCAAGAATCTCGAAAAGAAAAATTTTTTTTCGAAATTTGGAAACTTCATTAGAATCACTTTTTTTCCGTTCTTATTTGAGATAACTGGTTCTCTTTCATTATACTAGTTTGATAGCCTCAGAAAAGCATATTATGCGCAAAGAATCTCAAAAAGAATAAAATTTTTTTTCGAAGTTTGGAAACTTCATTAGAATCACTTTTTTTCCGTTCTTATTCGAGATAACTGGTTCTCTTTCATTTTCCTAGTTTGATAGCTGTAGAAAAGCATATTATGCGGAAAGAATCTCGAAAAGAAAAAAAAAAGTTTTCTTTGTGTGGAAACTTTATTAGAATCACCTTTTTTCCGTTCATATTCGAGATATCTGGTTCTCTTTCATTATAATAGTTTGATAAGCTTAGAAAAGCATATTATGCGGAAAGAATTTCGAAAAGAAAAATAATATTTTTCGAAGTTTGGAAGCTACGTTAGAATCACTTTTTTTCCGTTCTTATTCTATATAAATGGTTCTCTTTCATTTTGCTAGTTTGATACGAAAAAAAAGCATATTATGCGGAAAGAATCTCGAAAAGAAAAAAAAATGTATTCAAGGTTTGGAAACTTCATTAGAATCACCTTTTTCCGTTCTTATTTGAGATAACTGGTATTCTTTCATTATACTACTTTCATAGCCTTAGAAAAGCATATTATGCGGAAAGAATCTCGAAAAAAGAAAATCTTTTTTTGATGTTTTGAAAATCCTTATGAATCAATTTCTTTCCATTCTTATTTGAGATAACTGGTTCTCTTTCATTATACTAGTTTGATAGCTTCAGAAAAGCAAAGAATCTCGAAATTTTTTTTCGAAGTTTGGAAACCTCGTTAGATTCACTTTTTTTCCGTTATATTCGAGATAAATGGTTCTCTTTCAATTTGCTAGTTTAATAGCTGTAGAAAAGCATATTATGCGGAAAGAATCTCGAAAAGAAAAAAAATGTTTTCAAAGTTTCGAAACTTCATTAGAATCACGTTTTTTACGTTCTTATTTGAGATAACTGGTTCTCTTTCACTATACTAGTATGATAGCCTTATTATATAGCATATTATGCGGAAAGAATCTCAAAAAGAAAAATAATTTTTATGAAGTTTGGAAACTTCGTTAGAATCCCTTTTTTTCCGTTCTTATTCGAGATAATTGGTAATCTTTCATTTTGCTACTTTGATAGCTGTAGAAAATGCATATTATGCGGAAAGAATCTCGACATGAAAAATAATTTTTTTCGAAGTTTGGAAACTTCGTTAGAATCACTTTTTTTCCGTTCTTATTCAAGATAACTGGTTCTCTTTCATTTTGCTAGTTTGATACGTGTAGAAAAGCATATTATGCGGAAAGAATCTCGAAAAGAAAAAAAAAATGTTTTCAAAGTTTGGAAACTTCATTAGAATCACTTTTTTTCCGTTCTCATTTGAGGTAACTGGTTCTCTTTAATTATACTAGTTTTATAGCCTTAAAAAAGCATATTATGCGGAAAGAATCTCGAAAAGAAAAAATTTTTTTTTGATGTTTGGAAAATCCTTATGAATCAATTTTTTTCTATTCTTATTTGAGATAACTGGTTCTCTTTAATTATACTAGTTTGATAGACTCAGAAAAGTATATTATGCGGAAAGAATTTCGAAAAGAAAAATAATTTTTTTCGAAGTTTGGAAACTTCGTTAGAATCACTTTTTTTCCGTTCTTATTCGAGATAAATGGTTCTCTTTCATTTTGCTAGTTTGATACGTGTAGAAAAGCATATTATGCGGAAAGAATCACGAAAAGAAAAAAAAAATGTATTCAAGGTTTGGAAACTTCATTAGAATCACTTTTTTTCCGTTTTATTTGAGATAACTGGTTCTCTTTCATTATACTAGATTGATAGCCTTAGAAAAGCATATTACTCGGAAAGAATCTAGAAAAAACAAAAATTTTTTTTGATGTTTTGAAAATCCTTATGAATCAATTTTTTTCCATTCTTATTTAAGATAACTAGTTCTCTTTCATTATACTATTTTGATAGCCTCAGAAAAGCATATTATGCGGAAAGATTCTCGAAAAGAAAATAATTTTTTTTTTAAATTGCAAAATCTTTTTTGAATCAATTTTTTCCCATTCTTATTTGAGATAACTGGTTCTCTTTCATTATACTAGTTTTATAGAATTAGAAAAGCATATTATGCGGAAAGAATCTCGAAAAGAAAAAAAAAATTTTTCGAAGTTTGGAAACTTCATTAAATCACTTTTTTTCGTTCTTATTTGAGATAACTTCTTATCTTTCATTATACTAGTTTGATAGCTTTAGAAAAGCATATTATGCGGAACGAATCTCGAAAAGAAAAAAAAATTTTTTTCAAAGTTTGGAATTTTCATTAGAATCACTTTTTTCCGTTCTTAATTGAGAAAACTGGTTCTCTTTCATTATACTAGTTTGATAGCATCAGAAAAGCATATTATGCGCGAAGAATCCCGAAAAGAAAAAAATTTTTTTTCTAAGTTTGGAAACTTCATTAGAATCACTTTTTTTCCGTTCTTATTCGAAATAACTGGTTCTCTTAGTTTATACTAGTTTGATAGCCTCAGAAAAGCATATTATGCGGAAAGAATCTCGAAAACAAAAAAAATTTTTTTCGAAGTTTGGAAACTTCATTAGAATTACTTTTTTTCCGTTCTTATTCCAGATAACTGGTTCCCTTTCAATATACTAGTTTGATAGCCTCAGAAAAGCATATTATGCGGAAAGAATCTGGAAAAGAAAAAAAATTTTTTTTGATGTTTGGAAAATCCTTATGAAACACTTTTTTTCCATTCTTATTTGAGATAACTGGTTCTCTTTCATTACACTAGTTTGATAGCCTTAGAAAAGCATATTATGCGGAAAGAATCTCGAAAAGAAAAAAATTTTTTTTTCATATTTGCAAAATCTTTTTTGAATCAATTTTTTTCCATTCTTATTTGAGATAACTGGTTCTCTTTCATTAATCTAGTTTGATAGACTCAGATAAGCAAAGAATCTCGAAAATTTTTTTCGAAGTTTGGAAACTTCGTTACATTCACTTTTTTTCAGTTATATTTGTGATAAATGGTTCTCTTTCAATTTGCTAGTTTGATAACTGTAGAAAAGCATATTATGCGGAAAGAATCTCGAAAAGAAAAAAAAATGTTTTCAAAGTTTGGAAACTTCATTAGAATCACTTTTTTTACGTTCTTATTTGAGATAACTGGTTCTCTTTCAATATACTAGTTTGATAGCCTCAGAAAAGCATATTATCCGCAAAGAATCTCGAAAAGAAAAAAAAAATTTTTCGAAGTTTGGAAACTTCATTAGAATCACTTTTTTTCCGGTCTTATTTGAGATAACTGGTTCTCTTTCATTATACTAGTTTGATAGCCACAGAAAAGCATATTATGCGCAAAGAATCTCGAAAAGAAAAAAAATTTTTTCGAAGATTAGAAACTTCATTAGAATCACTTTTTTTCCGTTCTTATTTGAGATAACTTCTTCTCATTCATTATACTAGTTTGATAGCCTTAGAAAAGCATATTATGCGGAAAGAATCTGGAAAAGAAAAATAATTTTTTTGGAAGTTTTGAAACTTCTTTATAATCACTTTTTTTCCGTTCTTATTCGAGATAATTGGTTCTCTTTCTTTTTGCTAGTTTGATAGCCTCAGAAAAGCATATTTTGCACGAAGAATCTCGAAAAGAAAAACATTTTTTTTCGAAATTTGGAAACTTCATTAGAATCACTTTTTTTCCGTTCTTATTCGAGATAACTGGTTCTCTTTCAATATACTAGTTTGATAGCCTCAGAAAAGCATATTATGCGGAAAGAATCTCAAAAAGAAAAATAATTTTTTTCGAAGTTTGGAAACTTCGTTAGAATCACATTTTTTCCGTTCTTATTCGAGATAACTGGTTCTCTTTCATTTTCCAAGTTTGATAGCTGTAGAAAATGCATATTATGCGGAAGGAATCTCGAAATGAAAAATAAATTTTTTCGAATTTTGGAAACTTCGTTAGAATCACTTTTTTTCCGTTCTTATTAGAGATAAATTTTTCTCTTTCAATTTGCTAGTTTGATAGCTGTAGAAAAGCATATTATGCGGAAAGAATCTCGAAAAGAAAAAAAATTTTTTTTGAAATTTGGAAACTTCATTAGAACCACTTTTTTCCGTTTTTATTTGAGATAACTTCTTCTCATTCATTTTGCTAGTTTGATAGCCTCAGAAAAGCATATTATGCACGAAGAATCTCGAAAAGAAAAAAAATTTTTTTCGAAGTTTGGAAACTTCATTAGAATCACTTTTTTACCGTTCTTATTCGAGAAAACTGGTTCTCTTTCAATATACTAGTTTGATAGCCTCAGAAAAGCATATTATGCGGAAAGAATCTCGAAAAGAAAAAAATTTTTTTTTGATGTTTTGAAACTCCTTATGAATCAATTTTTTTCCATTCTTATTTGAGATAACTATTTCTATTTCAATTTGCTAGTTTGATAGCTGTAGAAAAGCATATTATGCGGAAAGAATCTCGAAAAGAAAAAAAAAATTTTCGAAATTTGGAAACTTCTTTAGAATCACTTTTTTTCCGTTCTTATTTGAGATAACTGGTTCTCTTTCAATATACTAATTTGATAGCCTCAGAAAAGCATATTATGCGCAAAGAATCTCCAAAAGAAAAAAAATTTTTTTCGAATTTTGGAAACTTCATTAGAATCAATTTTTTTCCGTTCTTATTTGAAATAACTTCTTCTCTTTCTTTATACTAGTTTGATAGCTGTAGAAAAGCATATTATGCGGGAAAAATCTCGAAAGGAAAAAAAAATGTTTTCAAAGTTTGGAAACTACATTAGAATCACTTTTTTTCCGTTCTTATTTGAGATAACTGGTTCTCTTTCAATATACTAGTTTGATAGCCTCAGAAAAGCATATTATGCGCAAAGAATCTCGAAAGGAAAAAAAATTATTTTCGAAGTTTGGAAACTTCATTAGAATCACTTTTTTTCCGGTCTTATTTGAGATAACTGGTTCTCTTTCATTATTCTAGTTTGATAGCCACAGAAAAGCATATTATGCGCAAAGAATCTCGAAAAGAAAAAAAATTTTTTTCGAAGTTTGGAAACTTCATTAGAATCACTTTTTTTCCGTTCTGTTTCGAGATAACTGGTTCTCTTTCACTTTCCTAGTTTGATAGCTGTAGAAAAGCATATTATGCGGAAAGAATCTCGAAAAGAAAAAAAAATGTTTTCAAAGTTTGGAAACTACATTAGAATCACTTTTTTTCCGTTCTTATTTGAGATAACTGGTTCTCTTTCATTATACTAGTTTGATAGCCTTAGAAAAGCATATTATGCGGAAAGTATTTCGAAAAGAAATATAATATTTTTCGAAGTTTGGAAACTACGTTAGAATCACTTTTTTTCCGTTCTTATTCGAGATAAATGGTTCTCTTTCATTTTGCTAGTTTGATACGTGTAGAAAAGCATATTATGCGGAAAGAATCTCGAAAAGAAAAAAAAACGTATTCAAGGTTTGGAAACTTCATTAGAATCACCTTTTTCCGTTCTTATTTGAGATAACTGGTTCTCTTTCATTATACTAGTTTGATAGCCTTAGAAAAGCATATTATGTGGAAAGAATCTCGAAAAAAGAAAATTTTTTTTTGATGTTTTGAAAATCCTTATGAATCAATTTTTTCCAATTCTTATTTGAGATTACTAGTTCTCTTTCATTATACTATTTTGATAGCCTCAAAAAAGCATATTATGCGGAAAGAATCTGGTAAAGAAAAAAATTTTTTTTTGATATTTGCAAAATCTTTTTTGAATCAATTTTTTTCCATTCTTATTTGAGATAACTGGTTCTCTTTCATTAATCTAGTTTGATAGCCTCAGATAAGCAAAGAATCTCGAAAATTTTTTTCGAAGTTTGGAAACTTCGTTACATTCACTTTTTTTCAGTTATATTTGTGATAAATGGTTCCCTTTCAATATACTAGTTTGATAGCCTCAGAAAAGCATATTATGCGGAAAGAATCTCGAAAAGAAAAAAATTTTTTTTTGATGTTTTGAAACTCCTTATGAATCAATTTTTTTCCATTCTTATTTGAGATAACTAGTTCTCTTTCAATTTGCTAGTTTGATAGCTGTAGAAAAGCATATTATGCGGAAAGAATCTCGAAAAGAAAATAAAATGTTTTCAAAGTTTGGAAACTTCATTAGAATCACGTTTTTTCCGTTCTTTTTTGAGATAACTGGTTCTATTTCATTATACTAGTTTGATAGCCTTAGATAAGCATATTATGCGGAAAGAATCTCGAAAAGAAAAAAAATTTTTTTTGATGTTTGGAAAATCCTTATGAAACACTTTTTTTCCATTCTTATTTGAGATAACTGGTTCTCTTTCATTATACTAGTTTGATAGCTTTAGAAAAGCATTTTATGCGGAAAGAATCTCGAAAAGAAAAAATTTTTTTTTGATGTTTGGAAAATCCTTATGAATCAATTTTTTTCTATTCTTATTTGAGATAACTGGTTCTCTTTAATTATACTAGTTTGATAGACTCAGAAAAGTATATTATGCGGAAAGAATTTCGAAAAGAAAAATAATTTTTTTCGAAGTTTGGAAACTTCGTTAGAATCACTTTTTTTCCGTTCTTATTCGAGATAAATGGTTCTCTTTCATTTTGCTAGTTTGATACGTGTAGAAAAGCATATTATGCGGAAAGAATCACGAAAAGAAAAAAAAAATGTATTCAAGGTTTGGAAACTTCATTAGAATCACTTTTTTTCCGTTTTATTTGAGATAACTGGTTCTCTTTCATTATACTAGATTGATAGCCTTAGAAAAGCATATTACTCGGAAAGAATCTAGAAAAAACAAAAATTTTTTTTGATGTTTAGAAAATCCTTATGAATCAATTTTTTTCCATTCTTATTTAAGATAACTAGTTCTCTTTCATTATACTATTTTGATAGCCTCAGAAAAGCATATTATGCGGAAAGATTCTCGAAAAGAAAATAATTTTTTTTTTAAATTGCAAAATCTTTTTTGAATCAATTTTTTCCCATTCTTATTTGAGATAACTGGTTCTCTTTCATTATACTAGTTTTATAGAATTAGAAAAGCATATTATGCGGAAAGAATCTCGAAAAGAAAAAAAAAATTTTTCGAAGTTTGGAAACTTCATTAAATCACTTTTTTTCGTTCTTATTTGAGATAACTTCTTATCTTTCATTATACTAGTTTGATAGCTTTAGAAAAGCATATTATGCGGAACGAATCTCGAAAAGAAAAAAAAATTTTTTTCAAAGTTTGGAATTTTCATTAGAATCACTTTTTTCCGTTCTTAATTGAGAAAACTGGTTCTCTTTCATTATACTAGTTTGATAGCATCAGAAAAGCATATTATGCGCGAAGAATCCCGAAAAGAAAAAAATTTTTTTTCTAAGTTTGGAAACTTCATTAGAATCACTTTTTTTCCGTTCTTATTCGAAATAACTGGTTCTCTTAGTTTATACTAGTTTGATAGCCTCAGAAAAGCATATTATGCGGAAAGAATCTCGAAAACAAAAAAAATTTTTTTCGAAGTTTGGAAACTTCATTAGAATTACTTTTTTTCCGTTCTTATTCCAGATAACTGGTTCCCTTTCAATATACTAGTTTGATAGCCTCAGAAAAGCATATTATGCGGAAAGAATCTGGAAAAGAAAAAAAATTTTTTTTGATGTTTGGAAAATCCTTATGAAACACTTTTTTTCCATTCTTATTTGAGATAACTGGTTCTCTTTCATTACACTAGTTTGATAGCCTTAGAAAAGCATATTATGCGGAAAGAATCTCGAAAAGAAAAAAATTTTTTTTTCATATTTGCAAAATCTTTTTTGAATCAATTTTTTTCCATTCTTATTTGAGATAACTGGTTCTCTTTCATTAATCTAGTTTGATAGACTCAGATAAGCAAAGAATCTCGAAAATTTTTTTCGAAGTTTGGAAACTTCGTTACATTCACTTTTTTTCAGTTATATTTGTGATAAATGGTTCTCTTTCAATTTGCTAGTTTGATAACTGTAGAAAAGCATATTATGCGGAAAGAATCTCGAAAAGAAAAAAAAATGTTTTCAAAGTTTGGAAACTTCATTAGAATCACTTTTTTTACGTTCTTATTTGAGATAACTGGTTCTCTTTCAATATACTAGTTTGATAGCCTCAGAAAAGCATATTATCCGCAAAGAATCTCGAAAAGAAAAAAAAAATTTTTCGAAGTTTGGAAACTTCATTAGAATCACTTTTTTTCCGGTCTTATTTGAGATAACTGGTTCTCTTTCATTATACTAGTTTGATAGCCACAGAAAAGCATATTATGCGCAAAGAATCTCGAAAAGAAAAAAAATTTTTTCGAAGTTTAGAAACTTCATTAGAATCACTTTTTTTCCGTTCTTATTTGAGATAACTTCTTCTCATTCATTATACTAGTTTGATAGCCTTAGAAAAGCATATTATGCGGAAAGAATCTGGAAAAGAAAAATAATTTTTTTGGAAGTTTTGAAACTTCTTTATAATCACTTTTTTTCCGTTCTTATTCGAGATAATTGGTTCTCTTTCTTTTTGCTAGTTTGATAGCCTCAGAAAAGCATATTTTGCACGAAGAATCTCGAAAAGAAAAACATTTTTTTTCGAAATTTGGAAACTTCATTAGAATCACTTTTTTTCCGTTCTTATTCGAGATAACTGGTTCTCTTTCAATATACTAGTTTGATAGCCTCAGAAAAGCATATTATGCGGAAAGAATCTCAAAAAGAAAAATAATTTTTTTCGAAGTTTGGAAACTTCGTTAGAATCACATTTTTTCCGTTCTTATTCGAGATAACTGGTTCTCTTTCATTTTCCAAGTTTGATAGCTGTAGAAAATGCATATTATGCGGAAGGAATCTCGAAATGAAAAATAAATTTTTTCGAATTTTGGAAACTTCGTTAGAATCACTTTTTTTCCGTTCTTATTAGAGATAAATTTTTCTCTTTCAATTTGCTAGTTTGATAGCTGTAGAAAAGCATATTATGCGGAAAGAATCTCGAAAAGAAAAAAAATTTTTTTTGAAATTTGGAAACTTCATTAGAACCACTTTTTTCCGTTTTTATTTGAGATAACTTCTTCTCATTCATTTTGCTAGTTTGATAGCCTCAGAAAAGCATATTATGCACGAAGAATCTCGAAAAGAAAAAAAATTTTTTTCGAAGTTTGGAAACTTCATTAGAATCACTTTTTTACCGTTCTTATTCGAGAAAACTGGTTCTCTTTCAATATACTAGTTTGATAGCCTCAGAAAAGCATATTATGCGGAAAGAATCTCGAAAAGAAAAAAATTTTTTTTTGATGTTTTGAAACTCCTTATGAATCAATTTTTTTCCATTCTTATTTGAGATAACTATTTCTATTTCAATTTGCTAGTTTGATAGCTGTAGAAAAGCATATTATGCGGAAAGAATCTCGAAAAGAAAAAAAAAATTTTCGAAATTTGGAAACTTCTTTAGAATCACTTTTTTTCCGTTCTTATTTGAGATAACTGGTTCTCTTTCAATATACTAATTTGATAGCCTCAGAAAAGCATATTATGCGCAAAGAATCTCCAAAAGAAAAAAAATTTTTTTCGAATTTTGGAAACTTCATTAGAATCAATTTTTTTCCGTTCTTATTTGAAATAACTTCTTCTCTTTCTTTATACTAGTTTGATAGCTGTAGAAAAGCATATTATGCGGGAAAAATCTCGAAAGGAAAAAAAAATGTTTTCAAAGTTTGGAAACTACATTAGAATCACTTTTTTTCCGTTCTTATTTGAGATAACTGGTTCTCTTTCAATATACTAGTTTGATAGCCTCAGAAAAGCATATTATGCGCAAAGAATCTCGAAAGGAAAAAAAATTATTTTCGAAGTTTGGAAACTTCATTAGAATCACTTTTTTTCCGGTCTTATTTGAGATAACTGGTTCTCTTTCATTATTCTAGTTTGATAGCCACAGAAAAGCATATTATGCGCAAAGAATCTCGAAAAGAAAAAAAATTTTTTTCGAAGTTTGGAAACTTCATTAGAATCACTTTTTTTCCGTTCTGTTTCGAGATAACTGGTTCTCTTTCACTTTCCTAGTTTGATAGCTGTAGAAAAGCATATTATGCGGAAAGAATCTCGAAAAGAAAAAAAAATGTTTTCAAAGTTTGGAAACTACATTAGAATCACTTTTTTTCCGTTCTTATTTGAGATAACTGGTTCTCTTTCATTATACTAGTTTGATAGCCTTAGAAAAGCATATTATGCGGAAAGTATTTCGAAAAGAAATATAATATTTTTCGAAGTTTGGAAACTACGTTAGAATCACTTTTTTTCCGTTCTTATTCGAGATAAATGGTTCTCTTTCATTTTGCTAGTTTGATACGTGTAGAAAAGCATATTATGCGGAAAGAATCTCGAAAAGAAAAAAAAACGTATTCAAGGTTTGGAAACTTCATTAGAATCACCTTTTTCCGTTCTTATTTGAGATAACTGGTTCTCTTTCATTATACTATTTTGATAGCCTCAAAAAAGCATATTATGCGGAAAGAATCTGGTAAAGAAAAAAATTTTTTTTTGATATTTGCAAAATCTTTTTTGAATCAATTTTTTTCCATTCTTATTTGAGATAACTGGTTCTCTTTCATTAATCTAGTTTGATAGCCTCAGATAAGCAAAGAATCTCGAAAATTTTTTTCGAAGTTTGGAAACTTCGTTACATTCACTTTTTTTCAGTTATATTTGTGATAAATGGTTCCCTTTCAATATACTAGTTTGATAGCCTCAGAAAAGCATATTATGCGGAAAGAATCTCGAAAAGAAAAAAATTTTTTTTTGATGTTTTGAAACTCCTTATGAATCAATTTTTTTCCATTCTTATTTGAGATAACTAGTTCTCTTTCAATTTGCTAGTTTGATAGCTGTAGAAAAGCATATTATGCGGAAAGAATCTCGAAAAGAAAATAAAATGTTTTCAAAGTTTGGAAACTTCATTAGAATCACGTTTTTTCCGTTCTTTTTTGAGATAACTGGTTCTATTTCATTATACTAGTTTGATAGCCTTAGATAAGCATATTATGCGGAAAGAATCTCGAAAAGAAAAAAAATTTTTTTTGATGTTTGGAAAATCCTTATGAAACACTTTTTTTCCATTCTTATTTGAGATAACTGGTTCTCTTTCATTATACTAGTTTGATAGCTTTAGAAAAGCATTTTATGCGGAAAGAATCTCGAAAAGAAAAAATTTTTTTTTGATGTTTGGAAAATCCTTATGAATCAATTTTTTTCCATTCTTATTTGAGATAACTGGTTCTCTTTCATTATACTAGTTTGATAGCCTCAGAAAAACATATGCGCAAAGAATCTCGAAAAGAAAAAAAAATTTTTTCAGAGTTTGGATACTTAATTAGAATCACTTTTTTTCCGTTCTTATTTGAGATAACTGGTTCTCTTTCATTATACTAGTTTGATAGCCTCAGAAAATATATTATGCGCAAAGAATCTCGAAAAGAAAAAAATTATTTTTCGAAGTTTGGAAACTTCGTTAGAATCACTTTTTTCCCGTTCTTATTCGAGATAACTGGTACTCTTTCATTTTGCTAGTTTGATAGCTGTAGAAAATGCATATTATGCGGAAAGAATCTCGACATGAAAAATAATTTTTTTCAAAGTTTGGAAATTTCGTTAGAATCACTTTTTTTCCGTTCTTATTCGAGATAACTGGTTCTCTTTCATTTTGCTAGTTTGATACGTGTAGAAAAGCATATTATGCGGAAAAAATCTAGAAAAGAATAAAAAAGTTTTCAAAGTTTGGAAACTTCATTAGAATCACTTTTTTTCCGTTTTTATTTGACATAACTGGTTCTCTTTCATTATACTAGTTTGATAGCCTTAGAAAAGCATATTATGCGGAAAGAATCTCGAAAAAAGAACATTTTTTTTCGATGTTTTGAAAATCCTTATGAATCAATTTTTTTCCATTCTTATTTGAGATAACTAGTTCTCTTTGATTATACTAGTTTGATAGCCTCAGAAAAGCATATTATGCGGAAAGAATCTCGAAAAGAAAAATTTTTTTTTTTTTTGGAAAATTTTTTTGAATCAATTTTTTTCCAATCTTATTTGAGATAACTGGTTCTCTTTCATTATACTAGTTTGATAGCCACAGAAAAGCATATTATGCGCAAAGAATCTCGAAAAGAAAAATAATTTTTTTCGAAGTTTGGAAACTTCATTAGAATCACTTTTTTTCCGTTCTTATTTGAGATAAATGGTTCTCTTTCAATATACTAGTTTGATAGCCTCAGAAAAGCATATTATGCGCAAAGAATCTCGAAAAGGAAAAAAATTTTTTTCGAAGTTTGGAAACTTCATTAGAATCACTTTTTTTCCGTTCTTATTTGAGATAACTTCTTCTCTTTCATTATACTAATTTGATAGCTGTAGAAAAGCATATTATGCGGAAAGAATCTCGAAAAGAAAAAAAAAAATATTTTCAAAGTTTGGAAACTTCATTCGAATCACATTTTTTTAGTTCTTATTTGAGATAACTGGTTCTCTTTCATTATACTAGTATGATAGCCTTAGGAAAGCATATTATGCGGAAAGAATCTCAAAAAGAAAGATAATTTTTTTCTAAGTTTGGAAACTTCGTTAGAATCACTTTTTTTCCGTTCTTATTCGAGATAACTGGTACTCTTTCATTTTGCTAGTTTGATATGCTAGTTTGATAGCTGTAGAAAATGCATATTATGCGGAAAGAATCTCGATATGAAAAATAATTTTTTTCAAAGTTTACAAACTTCGTTAGAATCACTTTTTTTCTGTTCTTATTTGAGATAACTGGTTCTCTTTCATTATACTAATTTGATAACCTTAGAAAAGCATATTATTCGGAAAGAATCTCGAAAAAAGAAAATTTTTTTTTGATGTTTAGAAAATCTTTATGAATCAATTTTTTTCCATTCTTATTTGAGATAACTGGTTCTTTTCATTATACTAGTTTAATAGCCTCAGAAAAGTATATTATGCGCAAAGAATCTCGAAAAGAAAAAAATTTTTTTCGAAATTTGGAAACTTCATTAGAATCACTTTTTTTCCGTTCTTATTTGAGATAACTTGTTCTCTTTCATTATAGTAGTTTGATAGCCTCAGAAAAGCATATTATGCACAAAGAATCTCGAAAAGATTAAAAATTTTTTTCGAAGTTTGGAAACTTCATTAGAATCACTTTTTTTCCGTTCTTATTCGA
Source organism: Metallyticus violacea (assembly GCA_030762175.1). Classification (NCBI taxonomy): domain Eukaryota; kingdom Metazoa; phylum Arthropoda; class Insecta; order Mantodea; family Metallyticidae; genus Metallyticus; species Metallyticus violacea. The sequence continues at coordinate 95,125,254 of CM060835.1, read as the reverse complement.
GATAACTGGTTCTCTTTCATTATACTAGTTTGATAGCTTTAGAAAAGCATATTATGCGGAAAGAATCTCGGAAAGAAGAAATTTTTTTTTGATGTTTGGAAAATACTTATGAATCAATTTTTTCCATTCTTATTTGAGATAACTGGTTCTCTTTCATTATACTAGTTTGATGGCCTCAGAAAAGCATATGCGCAAAGAATCTCGAAAAGAATAAAAATTTTTTCAAAGTTTGGATACTTAATTTTAATCACATTTTTCCGTTCTTATTTGAGATAACTGGTTCTCTTTCATTATACTAGTATGATAGCCTTATTATATAGCATATTATGCGGAAAGAATCTCAAGAAGAAAAATAATTTTTTTCGAAATTTGGAAACATCGTTAGAATCACTTTTTTTCCGTTCTTATTCGAGATGACTGGTACTCTTTCATTTTGCTAGTTTGATAGCTGTGGAAAATGCATATTATGCGGAAAGAATCTCGACATGAAAAATAATTTTTTTCGAAGTTTGGAAACTTTGTTAGAATCACTTTTTTTCGGTTCTTATTCGAGATAACTGGTTCTCTTTCATTTTGCTAGTTTGATAGATTCATAAAAGCATATTATGCGGAAAGAATCTCGAAATAAAAAAAAATTATTTTCAAAGTTTGGAAACTTCATTAGAATCACTTTTTTTCCGTTCTCATTTGAGCTATTTGAGATAACTGGTTCTCTTTCATTATACTAGTTTGATAGCCTCAGAAATGCATATTATGCGCAAAGAATCTCGAAAAGAAAAATAATTTTTTTCGAATTTTGGAAACTTCGTTAGAATCACTTTTTTTCCGTTCTTATTCGAGATAATTTGCTAGTTTGATACCTGTAGAAAAGCACATTTTGCGGAAAGAATCTCGAAAAGAAAAAAAAAAGTTTTCAAAGTTTGGAAACTTCATTAGAATCACTTTTTTTCCGTTCTTATTTGAGATAACCGGTTCTCTTTCATTATACTAATTTGATAGCCTTAGAAAAGCATATTATGCGGAAAGAATCTGGAAAAAAGAAAATTTTTTTTTGATGTTTTGAAAATCCTTATGAATCAATTATTTTCCATTCTTATTTGAGATAACTGGTTCTCTTTCATTATACTAGTTTGATAGCCTCAGAAAAGCATATTATGCGCAAAGAATCTCGAAAAGAAAAATAATTTTTTTCGAACTTTGGAAACTTTGTTACAATCACTTTTTTCCGTTCTTATTCGAGATAAACGTTGTCTTTTAATTTGCTAGTTTGATCGCAAGAATCTCGAAAACAAAAATTTTTTTTCGAAATTTGGAAACTTCATTAGAATCACTTTTTTTCCGTTCTTATTTGAGATAACTGGTTCTCTTTCATTATACTAGTTTGATAGCCTCAGAAAAGCATATTATGCGCAAAGAATCTCAAAAAGAATAAAATTTTTTTTCGAAGTTTGGAAACTTCATTAGAATCACTTTTTTTCCGTTCTTATTCGAGATAACTGGTTCTCTTTCATTTTCCTAGTTTGATAGCTGTAGAAAAGCATATTATGCGGAAAGAATCTCGAAAAGAAAAAAAAAAGTTTTCTTTGTTTGGAAACTTTATTAGAATCACCTTTTTTCCGTTCATATTCGAGATAACTGGTTTTCTTTCATTATACTACTTTCATAGCCTTAGAAAAGCATATTATGCGGAAAGAATCTCGAAAAAAGAAAATCTTTTTTTGATGTTTTGAAAATCCTTATGAATCAATTTCTTTCCATTCTTATTTGAGATAACTGGTTCTCTTTCATTATACTAGTTTGATAGCTTCAGAAAAGCAAAGAATCTCGAAAAATTTTTTCGAAGTTTGGAAACCTCGTTAGATTCACTTTTTTTCCGTTATATTCGAGATAAATGGTTCTCTTTCAATTTGCTAGTTTAATAGCTGTAGAAAAGCATATTATGCGGAAAGAATCTCGAAAAGAAAAAAAAATGTTTTCAAAGTTTCGAAACTTCATTAGAATCAAGTTTTTTATGTTCTTATTTGATATAACTGGTTCTCTTTAAATATACTAGTTCGATAGCCTCAGAAAAGCATATTATGCGCAAAGAATCTCGAAAAGAAAAAAAATTTTTTTCGAAGTTTGGAAACTTCATTAGAATCACTTTTTTTCCGTTCTTATTTGAGATAACTTCTTCTCTTTCATTATACTTGTTTGATAGCTGTAGAAAAGCATATTATGCGGAACGAATCTCGAAAAGAAAAAAAAAATTTTTTCAAAGTTTGGAAACTTCATTAGAATCACTTTTTTTCCGTTCTTATTTGAGATAACTGGTTCTCTTTCATTATACTAGTTTGATAGCATCAGATAATCATATTATGCGGAAAGAATCTCGAAAAGAAAAAAATTTTTTTTTGATGTTTTGAATCTCCTTATGAATCAATTTTTTCCCATTCTTATTTGAGACAACTAGTTCTCTTTCATTATACAATTGTGATAGCCTCAGAAAAGCATATTATGCGGAAAGAATCTCGAAAAGAAAAAAATTTTTTTTTGATGTTTGGAAAATCCTTATTAATCAATTTTTTTCCATTCTTATTTCAGATAACTGGTTCTCTTTCATTATACTAGTTTGATATCCTCAGTAAAGCATATTATGCGCAAAGAATCTCTAAAAGAAAAAAAAATTTTTTCAAAGTTTGGATACTTAATTAGAATAACATTTTTCCGTTCTTATTTGAGATAGCTGGTTCTCTTTCATTATACTAGTATGATAGCCTTATTATATAGCATATTATGCGGAAAGAATCTCGACATGAAAAATAATTTTTTTCGAAGTTTGGAAACTTCGTTAGAATCACTTTTTTTCCGTTCTTATTCAAGATAACTGGTTCTCTTTCATTTTGCTAGTTTGATACGCGTAGAAAAGCATATTATGCGGAAAGAATATCGAAAAGAAAAAAAAATGTTTTCAAAGTTTGGAAACTTCATTAGAATCTTTTTTTTTTTCCGTTCTCATTTGAGATAACTGGTTCTCTTTCATTATACTATTTTGATAGCCTCAGAAAAGCATATTATGCGGAAAGATTCTCGAAAAGAAAAAAAAATTTTTTTGATAATTGCAAAATCTTTTTTGAATCAATTTTTTTCCATTCTTATTTGAGATAACTGGTTCTCTTTCATTATACTAGTTTTATAGCCTTAGAAAAGCATATTATGCGGAAAGAATCTCGAAAAGAAAAAACATTTTTTTCGAAGTTTGGAAACTTCATTAAATCACTTTTTTTCGTTCTTATTTGAGATAACTGGTTCTCTTTCATTATACTACTTTTATAGCCTTAAAAAAGGATATTATGCGGAAAGAATCTCGAAAAGAAAAAAATTTTTTTTGATGTTTTGAAACTCCTTATGAATCAATTTTTTCCCATTCTTTTTTGAGATAACTAGTTCTCTTTCATTATACTAGTTTGATAGCTGTAGAAAAGCATGTTATGCGGAAAAAATCTCGAAAAGAAAAAAAAATGATTTCAAAGTTTGGAAACTACATTAGAATCAATTTTTTTCCGTTCTTATTCGAGATAACTGGTTCTCTTTCATTTTCCTAGTTTGATAGCTGTAGAAAAGCATATTATGGGGAAAGAACCTCGAAAAGAAAAGAAAATGTTTTCAAAGTTTGGAAACTACTTTAGAATCACTTTTTTTCCGTTCTTATTTGAGATAACTGGTTCTCTTTCATTATACTAGTTTGATAGCCTCAGAAATGCATATTATGCGCAAAGAATCTCGAAAAGAAAAATAATTTTTTTCGAATTTTGGAAACTTCGTTAGAATCACTTTTTTTCCGTTCTTATTCGAGATAATTTGCTAGTTTGATACCTGTAGAAAAGCACATTTTGCGGAAAGAATTTCGAAAAGAAAAAAAAAAGTTTTCAAAGTTTGGAAACTTCATTAGAATCACTTTTTTTCCGTTCTTATTTGAGATAACCGGTTCTCTTTCATTATACTAATTTGATAGCCTTAGAAAAGCATATTATGCGGAAAGAATCTGGAAAAAAGAAAATTTTTTTTTGATGTTTTGAAAATACTTATGAATCAATTATTTTCCATTCTTATTTGAGATAACTGGTTCTCTTTCATTATACTAGTTTGATAGCCTCAGAAAAGCATATTATGCGCAAAGAATCTCGAAAAGAAAAATAATTTTTTTCGAAGTTTGGAAACTTCGTTAAAATCACTTTTTTTCCGTTCTTATTCAAGATAACTGGTTCTCTTTCATTTTGCTAGTTTGATACGCGTAGAAAAGCATATTATGCGGAAAGAATATCGAAAAGAAAAAAAAAATGTTTTCAAAGTTTGGAAACTTCATTAGAATCTTTTTTTTTTTCCGTTCTCATTTGAGATAACTGGTTCTCTTTCATTATACTATTTTGATAGCCTCAGAAAAGCATATTATGCGGAAAGATTCTCGAAAAGAAAAAAAATTTTTTTTGATAATTGCAAAATCTTTTTTGAATCAATTTTTTTCCATTCTTATTTGAGATAACTGGTTCTCTTTCATTATACTAGTTTTATAGCCTTAGAAATGCATATTATGCGGAAAGAATCTCGAAAAGAAAAAACATTTTTTTCGAAGTTTGGAAACTTCATTAAATCACTTTTTTTCGTTCTTATTTGAGATAACTGGTTCTCTTTCATTATACTAGTTTTATAGCCTTAAAAAAGGATATTATGCGGAAAGAATCTCGAAAAGAAAAAAATTTTTTTTGATGTTTTGAAACTCCTTATGAATCAATTTTTTCCCATTCTTTTTTGAGATAACTAGTTCTCTTTCATTATACTAGTTTGATAGCTGTAGAAAAGCATGTTATGCGGAAAAAATCTCGAAAAGAAAAAAAAATGATTTCAAAGTTTGGAAACTACATTAGAATCAATTTTTTTCCGTTCTTATTCGAGATAACTGGTTCTCTTTCATTTTCCTAGTTTGATAGCTGTAGCTAAGCATATTATGGGGAAAGAACCTCGAAAAGAAAAGAAAATGTTTTCAAAGTTTGGAAACTACTTTAGAATTACTTTTTTTCCGTTCTTATTTGAGATAACTGGTTCTCTTTCATTATACTAGTTTGATAGCCTTAGAAAAGCATATTATGCGGAAAGAATTTCGAAAAGAAAAATAATATTTTTCGAAGTTTGGAAACTACGTTAGAATCACTTTTTTTCCGTTCTTATTTGAGATAACTGGTTCTCTTTCATTATTCTAGTTTGATAGCCTTAGAAAAGCATATTATGCGGAAAGAATCACGAAAAAAGAAAATTTTTTTTTGATGTTTTGAAAATCCTTATGAATCAATTTTTTCCATTCTTATTTGAGATAACTAGTTCTCTTTCATTATACCAGTTTGATAGCTTCAGAAAACAAAGAATCTCGAAATTTTTTTTTGAAGTTTGGAAACCTCGTTAGATTCACTTTTTTTCCGTTATATTCGAGATAAATGGTTCTCTTTCAATTTGCTAGTTTAATAGCTGTAGAAAAGCATATTATGCGGAAAGAATCTCGAAAAGAAAAAAAATGTTTTCAAAGTTTCGAAACTTCATTAGAATCACGTTTTTTACGTTCTTATTTGAGATAACTGGTTCTCTTTCACTATACTAGTATGATAGCCTTATTATATAGCATATTATGCGGAAAGAATCTCAAAAAGAAAAATAATTTTTTCGAAGTTTGGAAACTTCGTTAGAATCCCTTTTTTTCCGTTCTTATTCGAGATAATTGGTAATCTTTCATTTTGCTACTTTGATAGCTGTAGAAAATGCATATTATGCGGAAAGAATCTCGACATGAAAAATAATTTTTTTCGAAGTTTGGAAACTTCGTTAGAATCACTTTTTTTCCGTTCTTATTCAAGATAACTGGTTCTCTTTCATTTTGCTAGTTTGATACGTGTAGAAAAGCATATTATGCGGAAAGAATCTCGAAAAGAAAAAAAAAATGTTTTCAAAGTTTGGAAACTTCATTAGAATCACTTTTTTTCCGTTCTCATTTGAGGTAACTGGTTCTGTTTAATTATACTAGTTTTATAGCCTTAAAAAAGCATATTATGCGGAAAGAATCTCGAAAAGAAAAAATTTTTTTTTGATGTTTGGAAAATCCTTATGAATCAATTTTTTTCTATTCTTATTTGAGATAACTGGTTCTCTTTAATTATACTAGTTTGATAGACTCAGAAAAGTATATTATGCGGAAAGAATTTCGAAAAGAAAAATAATTTTTTTCGAAGTTTGGAAACTTCGTTAGAATCACTTTTTTTCCGTTCTTATTCGAGATAAATGGTTCTCTTTCATTTTGCTAGTTTGATACGTGTAGAAAAGCATATTATGCGGAAAGAATCTCGAAAAGAAAAAAAAAATGTATTCAAGGTTTGGAAACTTCATTAGAATCACTTTTTTTCCGTTTTATTTGAGATAACTGGTTCTCTTTCATTATACTAGATTGATAGCCTTAGAAAAGCATATTACTCGGAAAGAATCTAGAAAAAACAAAAATTTTTTTTGATGTTTTGAAAATCCTTATGAATCAATTTTTTTCCATTCTTATTTAAGATAACTAGTTCTCTTTCATTATACTATTTTGATAGCCTCAGAAAAGCATATTATGCGGAAAGATTCTCGAAAAGAAAATAATTTTTTTTTTAAATTGCAAAATCTTTTTTGAATCAATTTTTTCCCATTCTTATTTGAGATAACTGGTTCTCTTTCATTATACTAGTTTTATAGAATTAGAAAAGCATATTATGCGGAAAGAATCTCGAAAAGAAAAAAAAAATTTTTCGAAGTTTGGAAACTTCATTAAATCACTTTTTTTCGTTCTTATTTGAGATAACTTCTTATCTTTCATTATACTAGTTTGATAGCTTTAGAAAAGCATATTATGCGGACCGAATCTCGAAAAGAAAAAAAAATTTTTTTCAAAGTTTGGAATTTTCATTAGAATCACTTTTTTCCGTTCTTAATTGAGAAAACTGGTTCTCTTTCATTATACTAGTTTGATAGCATCAGAAAAGCATATTATGCGCGAAGAATCTCGAAAAGAAAAAAATTTTTTTTCTAAGTTTGGAAACTTCATTAGAATCACTTTTTTTCCGTTCTTATTCGAAATAACTGGTTCTCTTAGTTTATACTAGTTTGATAGCCTCAGAAAAGCATATTATGCGGAAAGAATCTCGAAAACAAAAAAAATTTTTTTCGAAGTTTGGAAACTTCATTAGAATTACTTTTTTTCCGTTCTTATTCCAGATAACTGGTTCCCTTTCAATATACTAGTTTGATAGCCTCAGAAAAGCATATTATGCGGAAAGAATCTGGAAAAGAAAAAAAATTTTTTTTGATGTTTGGAAAATCCTTATGAAACACTTTTTTTCCATTCTTATTTGAGATAACTGGTTCTCTTTCATTACACTAGTTTGATAGCCTTAGAAAAGCATATTATGCGGAAAGAATCTCGAAAAGAAAAAAATTTTTTTTTCATATATGCAAAATCTTTTTTGAATCAATTTTTTTCCATTCTTATTTGAGATAACTGGTTCTCTTTCATTAATCTAGTTTGATAGCCTCAGATAAGCAAAGAAACTCGAAAATTTTTTTCGAAGTTTGGAAACTTCGTTACATTCACTTTTTTTCAGTTATATTTGTGATAAATGGTTCTCTTTCAATTTGCTAGTTTGATAACTGTAGAAAAGCATATTATGCGGAAAGAATCTCGAAAAGAAAAAAAAATGTTTTCAAAGTTTGGAAACTTCATTAGAATCACTTTTTTTACGTTCTTATTTGAGATAACTGGTTCTCTTTCAATATACTAGTTTGATAGCCTCAGAAAAGCATATTATCCGCAAAGAATCTCGAAAAGAAAAAAAAAATTTTTCGAAGTTTGGAAACTTCATTAGAATCACTTTTTTTCCGGTCTTATTTGAGATAACTGGTTCTCTTTCATTATACTAGTTTGATAGCCACAGAAAAGCATATTATGCGCAAAGAATCTCGAAAAGAAAAAAAATTTTTTCGAAGTTTAGAAACTTCATTAGAATCACTTTTTTTCCGTTCTTATTTGAGATAACTTCTTCTCATTCATTATACTAGTGTGATAGCCTTAGAAAAGCATATTATGCGGAAAGAATCTGGAAAAGAAAAATAATTATTTTGGAAGTTTTGAAACTTCTTTATAATCACTTTTTTCCGTTCTTATTCGAGATAACTGGTTCTCTTTCTTTTTGCTAGTTTGATAGCCTCAGAAAAGCATATTTTGCACGAAGAATCTCGAAAAGAAAAACATTTTTTTTCGAAATTTGGAAACTTCATTAGAATCACTTTTTTTCCGTTCTTATTCGAGATAACTGGTTCTCTTTCAATATACTAGTTTGATAGCCTCAGAAAAGCATATTATGCGGAAAGAATCTCAAAAAGAAAAATAATTTTTTTCGAAGTTTGGAAACTTCGTTAGAATCACATTTTTTCCGTTCTTATTCGAGATAACTGGTTCTCTTTCATTTTCCAAGTTTGATAGCTGTAGAAAATGCATATTATGCGGAAGGAATCTCGAAATGAAAAATAATTTTTTTCGAATTTTGGAAACTTCGTTAGAATCACTTTTTTTCCGTTCTTATTAGAGATAAATTGTTCTCTTTCAATTTGCTAGTTTGATAGCTGTAGAAAAGCATATTATGCGGAAAGAATCTCGAAAAGAAAAAAAATTTTTTTTGAAATTTGGAAACTTCATTAGAACCACTTTTTTCCGTTTTTATTTGAGATAACTTCTTCTCATTCATTTTGCTAGTTTGATAGCCTCAGAAAAGCATATTATGCACGAAGAATCTCGAAAAGAAAAAAAATTTTTTTCGAAGTTTGGAAACTTCATTAGAATCACTTTTTTACCGTTCTTATTCGAGAAAACTGATTCTCTTTCAATATACTAGTTTGATAGCCTCAGAAAAGCATATTATGCGGAAAGAATCTCGAAAAGAAAAAAATTTTTTTTTGATGTTTTGAAACTCCTTATGAATCAATTTTTTTCCATTCTTATTTGAGATAACTAGTTCTATTTCAATTTGCTAGTTTGATAGCTGTAGAAAAGCATATTATGCGGAAAGAATCTCGAAAAGAAAAAAAAAATTTTCGAAATTTGGAAACTTCTTTAGAATCACTTTTTTTCCGTTCTTATTTGAGATAACTGGTTCTCTTTCAATATACTAATTTGATAGCCTCAGAAAAGCATATTATGCGCAAAGAATCTCCAAAAGAAAAAAAATTTTTTTCGAATTTTGGAAACTTCATTAGAATCAATTTTTTTCCGTTCTTATTTGAAATAACTTCTTCTCTTTCTTTATACTAGTTTGATAGCTGTAGAAAAGCATATTATGCGGGAAAAATCTCGAAAGGAAAAAAAAATGTTTTCAAAGTTTGGAAACTACATTAGAATCACTTTTTTTCCGTTCTTATTTGAGATAACTGGTTCTCTTTCAATATACTAGTTTGATAGCCTCAGAAAAGCATATTATGCGCAAAGAATCTCGAAAGGAAAAAAAATTATTTTCGAAGTTTGGAAACTTCATTAGAATCACTTTTTTTCCGGTCTTATTTGAGATAACTGGTTCTCTTTCATTATTCTAGTTTGATAGCCACAGAAAAGCATATTATGCGCAAAGAATCTCGAAAAGAAAAAAAATTTTTTTCGAAGTTTGGAAACTTCATTAGAATCACTTTTTTTCCGTTCTGTTTCGAGATAACTGGTTCTCTTTCACTTTCCTAGTTTGATAGCTGTAGAAAAGCATATTATGCGGAAAGAATCTCGAAAAGAAAAAAAAATGTTTTCAAAGTTTGGAAACTACATTAGAATCACTTTTTTTCCGTTCTTATTTGAGATAACTGGTTCTCTTTCATTATACTAGTTTGATAGCCTTAGAAAAGCATATTATGCGGAAAGTATTTCGAAAAGAAATATAATATTTTTCGAAGTTTGGAAACTACGTTAGAATCACTTTTTTTCCGTTCTTATTCGAGATAAATGGTTCTCTTTCATTTTGCTAGTTTGATACGTGTAGAAAAGCATATTATGCGGAAAGAATCTCGAAAAGAAAAAAAAAACGTATTCAAGGTTTGGAAACTTCATTAGAATCACCTTTTTCCGTTCTTATTTGAGATAACTGGTTCTCTTTCATTATACTAGTTTGATAGCCTTAGAAAAGCATATTATGTGGAAAGAATCTCGAAAAAAGAAAATTTTTTTTTGATGTTTTGAAAATCCTTATGAATCAATTTTTTCCAATTCTTATTTGAGATTACTAGTTCTCTTTCATTATACTATTTTGATAGCCTCAGAAAAGCATATTATGCGGAAAGAATCTGGTAAAGAAAAAAATTTTTTTTTGATATTTGCAAAATCTTTTTTGAATCAATTTTTTTCCATTCTTATTTGAGATAACTGGTTCTCTTTCATTAATCTAGTTTGATAGCCTCAGATAAGCAAAGAATCTCGAAAATTTTTTTCGAAGTTTGGAAACTTCGTTACATTCACTTTTTTCAGTTATATTTGTGATAAATGGTTCTCTTTCAATTTGCTAGTTTGATAACTGTAGAAAAGCATATTATGCGGAAAGAATCTCGAAAGGAAAAAAAAATGTTTTCAAAGTTTGGGAACTTCATTAGAATCACTTTTTTTACGTTCTTATTTGAGATAACTGGTTCTCTTTCAATATACTAGTTTGATAGCCTCAGAAAAGCATATTATCCGCAAAGAATCTCGAAAAGAAAAAAAATTTTTTTCGAAGTTTGGAAACTTCATTAGAATCACTTTTTTTCCGGTCTTATTTGAGATAACTGGTTCTCTTTCATTTTACTAGTTTGATAGCCACATAAAAGCATATTATGCGCAAAGAATCTCGAAAAGAAAAAACATTTTTTTGGAGTTTAGAAACCTCGTTAGATTCACTTTTTTTCCGTTATATTCGAGATAAATGGTTCTCTTTCAATTTGCTAGTTTAATAGCTGTAGAAAAGCATATTATGCGGAAAGAATCTCGAAAAGAAAAAAAATGTTTTCAAAGTTTCGAAACTTCATTAGAATCACGTTTTTTACGTTCTTATTTGAGATAACTGGTTCTCTTTCACTATACTAGTATGATAGCCTTATTATATAGCATATTATGCGGAAAGAATCTCAAAAAGAAAAATAATTTTTTCGAAGTTTGGAAACTTCGTTAGAATCCCTTTTTTTCCGTTCTTATTCGAGATAATTGGTAATCTTTCATTTTGCTACTTTGATAGCTGTAGAAAATGCATATTATGCGGAAAGAATCTCGACATGAAAAATAATTTTTTTCGAAGTTTGGAAACTTCGTTAGAATCACTTTTTTTCCGTTCTTATTCAAGATAACTGGTTCTCTTTCATTTTGCTAGTTTGATACGTGTAGAAAAGCATATTATGCGGAAAGAATCTCGAAAAGAAAAAAAAAATGTTTTCAAAGTTTGGAAACTTCATTAGAATCACTTTTTTTCCGTTCTCATTTGAGGTAACTGGTTCTCTTTAATTATACTAGTTTTATAGCCTTAAAAAAGCATATTATGCGGAAAGAATCTCGAAAAGAAAAATTTTTTTTTTGATGTTTGGAAAATCCTTATGAATCAATTTTTTTCTATTCTTATTTGAGATAACTGGTTCTCTTTAATTATACTAGTTTGATAGCCTCAGAAAAGTATATTATGCGGAAAGAATTTCGAAAAGAAAAATAATTTTTTTCGAAGTTTGGAAACTTCGTTAGAATCACTTTTTTTCCGTTCTTATTCGAGATAAATGGTTCTCTTTCATTTTGCTAGTTTGATACGTGTAGAAAAGCATATTATGCGGAAAGAATCTCGAAAAGAAAAAAAAAATGTATTCAAGGTTTGGAAACTTCATTAGAATCACTTTTTTTCCGTTTTATTTGAGATAACTGGTTCTCTTTCATTATACTAGATTGATAGCCTTAGAAAAGCATATTACTCGGAAAGAATCTAGAAAAAACAAAAAATTTTTTTGATGTTTTGAAAATCCTTATGAATCAATTTTTTTCCATTCTTATTTAAGATAACTAGTTCTATTTCATTATACTATTTTGATAGCCTCAGAAAAGCATATTATGCGGAAAGATTCTCGAAAAGAAAATAATTTTTTTTTTAAATTGCAAAATCTTTTTTGAATCAATTTTTTCCCATTCTTATTTGAGATAACTGGTTCTCTTTCATTATACTAGTTTTATAGAATTAGAAAAGCATATTATGCGGAAAGAATCTCGAAAAGAAAAAAAAATTTTTTCGAAGTTTGGAAACTTCATTAAATCACTTTTTTTCGTTCTTATTTGAGATAACTTCTTATCTTTCATTATACTAGTTTGATAGCTTTAGAAAAGCATATTATGCGGAACGAATCTCGAAAAGAAAAAAAAATTTTTTTCAAAGTTTGGAATTTTCATTAGAATCACTTTTTTCCGTTCTTAATTGAGAAAACTGGTTCTCTTTCATTATACTAGTTTGATAGCATCAGAAAAGCATATTATGCGCGAAGAATCTCGAAAAGAAAAAAATTTTTTTTCTAAGTTTGGAAACTTCATTAGAATCACTTTTTTTCCGTTCTTATTCGAAATAACTGGTTCTCTTAGTTTATACTAGTTTGATAGCCTCAGAAAAGCATATTATGCGGAAAGAATCTCGAAAAAAAAAAATTTTTTTTCGAAGTTTGGAAACTTCATTAGAATTACTTTTTTTCCGTTCTTATTCCAGATAACTGGTTCCCTTTCAATATACTAGTTTGATAGCCTCAGAAAAGCATATTATGCGGAAAGAATCTGGAAAAGAAAAAAAATTTTTTTTGATGTTTGGAAAATCCTTATGAAACACTTTTTTTCCATTCTTATTTGAGATAACTGGTTCTCTTTCATTACACTAGTTTGATAGCCTTAGAAAAGCATATTATGCGGAAAGAATCTCGAAAAGAAAAAAATTTTTTTTCATATTTGCAAAATCTTTTTTGAATCAATTTTTTTCCATTCTTATTTGAGATAACTGGTTCTCTTTCATTAATCTAGTTTGATAGCCTCAGATAAGCAAAGAATCTCGAAAATTTTTTTCGAAGTTTGGAAACTTCGTTACATTCACTTTTTTTCAGTTATATTTGTGATAAATGGTTCTCTTTCAATTTGCTAGTTTAATAACTGTAGAAAAGCATATTATGCGGAAAGAATCTCGAAAAGAAAAAAAAATGTTTTCAAAGTTTGGAAACTTCATTAGAATCACTTTTTTTACGTTCTTATTTGAGATAACTGGTTCTCTTTCAATATACTAGTTTGATAGCCTCAGAAAAGCATATTATCCGCAAAGAATCTCGAAAAGAAAAAAAAAATTTTTCGAAGTTTGGAAACTTCATTAGAATCACTTTTTTTCCGGTCTTATTTGAGATAACTGGTTCTCTTTCATTATACTAGTTTGATAGCCACAGAAAAGCATATTATGCGCAAAGAATCTCGAAAAGAAAAAAAATTTTTTCGAAGTTTAGAAACTTCATTAGAATCACTTTTTTTCCGTTCTTATTCGAGATAACTGGTTCTCTTTCTTTTTGCTAGTTTGATAGCCTCAGAAAAGCATATTTTGCACGAAGAATCTCGAAAAGAAAAACATTTTTTTCGAAATTTGGAAACTTCATTAGAATCACTTTTTTTCCGTTCTTATTCGACATAACTGGTTCTCTTTCAATATACTAGTTTGATAGCCTCAGAAAAGCATATTATGCGGAAAGAATCTCAAAAAGAAAAATAATTTTTTTCGAAGTTTGGAAACTTCGTTAGAATCACATTTTTTCCGTTCTTATTCGAGATAACTGGTTCTCTTTCATTTTCCAAGTTTGATAGCTGTAGAAAATGCATATTATGCGGAAGGAATCTCGAAATGAAAAATAATTTTTTTCGAATTTTGGAAACTTCGTTAGAATCACTTTTTTTCCGTTCTTATTATTGATAAATTGTTCTCTTTCAATTTGCTAGTTTGATAGCTGTAGAAAAGCATATTATGCGGAAAGAATCTCGAAAAGAAAAAAATTTTTTTTTGAAATTTGGAAACTTCATTAGAACCACTTTTTTCCGTTTTTATTTGAGATAACTTCTTCTCATTCATTATTCTAGTTTGATAGCCTTAGAAAAGCATATTATGCGGAAAGAATCTCGAAAAGAAAAAAATTTTTTTTCGAAGTTTGGAAACTTCTTTATAATCACTTTTTTTCCATTTTTATTCGAAATAACTGGTTCTCTTTCATTTTGCTAGTTTGATAGCCTCAGAAAAGCATATTATGCACGAAGAATCTCGAAAAGAAAAAAAATTTTTTTCGAAGTTTGGAAACTTCATTAGAATCACTTTTTTACCGTTCTTATTCGAGAAAACTGGTTCTCTTTCAATATACTAGTTTGATAGCCTCAGAAAAGCATATTATGCGGAAAGAATCGCGAAAAGAAAAAAATTTTTTTTTGATGTTTTGAAACTCCTTATGAATCAATTTTTTTCCATTCTTATTTGAGATAACTAGTTCTATTTCAATTTGCTAGTTTGATAGCTGTAGAAAAGCATATTATGCGGAAAGAATCTCGAAAAGAAAAAAAAATTTTCGAAATTTGGAAACTTCTTTAGAATCACTTTTTTTCCGTTCTTATTTGAGATAACTGGTTCTCTTTCAATATACTAATTTGATAGCCTCAGAAAAGCATATTATGCGCAAAGAATCTCCAAAAGAAAAAAAATTTTTTTCGAATTTTGGAAACTTCATTAGAATCAATTTTTTTCCGTTCTTATTTGAGATAACTTCTTCTCTTTCTTTATACTAGTTTGATAGCTGTAGAAAAGCATATTATGCGGGAAAAATCTCGAAAGGAAAAAAAAATGTTTTCAAAGTTTGGAAACTACATTAGAATCACTTTTTTTCCGTTCTTATTTGAGATAACTGGTTCTCTTTCAATATACTAGTTTGATAGCCTCAGAAAAGCATATTATGCGCAAAGAATCTCGAAAGGAAAAAAAATTATTTTCGAAGTTTGGAAACTTCATTAGAATCACTTTTTTTCCGGTCTTTTTGAGATAACTGGTTCTCTTTCATTATTCTAGTTTGATAGCCACAGAAAAGCATATTATGCGCAAAGAATCTCGAAAAGAAAAAAAAATTTTTTCGAAGTTTGGAAACTTCATTAGAATCACTTTTTTTCCGTTCTGTTTCGAGATAACTGGTTCTCTTTCACTTTCCTAGTTTGATAGCTGTAGAAAAGCATATTATGCGGAAAGAATCTCGAAAAGAAAAAAAAATGTTTTCAAAGTTTGGAAACTTCATTAGAATCACTTTTTTTCCGTTCTTATTCGAGATAACTGGTTCTCTTTCATTTTCCTAGTTTGATAGCTGTAGAAAAGCATATTATGCGGAAAGAATCTCGAAAAGAAAAAAAAAAAGTTTTCTTAGTTTGGAAACTTTATTAGAATCACCTTTTTTCCGTTCATATTCGAGATACCTGGTTCTCTTTCATTATAATAGTTTGATAAGCTTAGAAAAGCATATTATGCGGAAAGAATTTCGAAAAGAAAAATAATATTTTTCGAAGTTTGGAAGCTACGTTAGAATCACTTTTTTCCCGTTCTTATTCGATATAAATGGTTCTCTTTCATTTTGCTAGTTTGATACGAAAAAAAAAAAAGCATATTATGCGGAAAGAATCTCGAAAAAAGAAAATCTTTTTTTGATGTTTTGAAAATCCTTATGAATCAATTTCTTTCCATTCTTATTTGAGATAACTGGTTCTCTTTCATTATACTAGTTTGATAGCTTCAGAAAAGCAAAGAATATCGAAAAATTTTTTCGAAGTTTGGAAACCTCGTTAGATTCACTTTTTTTCCGTTATATTCGAGATAAATGGTTCTCTTTCAATTTGCTAGTTTAATAGCTGTAGAAAAGCATATTATGCGGAAAGAATCTCGAAAAGAAAAAAAAATGTTTTCAAAGTTTGGAAACTTCATTAGAATCACGTTTTTTACGTTCTTATTTGAGATAACTGGTTCTCTTTAAATATACTAGTTCGATAGCCTCAGAAAAGCATATTATGCGCAAAGAATCTCGAAAAGAAAAAAAATTTTTTTCGAAGTTTGGAAACTTCATTAGAATCACTTTTTTTCCGTTCTTATTTGAGATAACTTCTTCTCTTTCATTATACTTGTTTGATAGCTGTAGAAAAGCATATTATGCGGAACGAATCTCGAAAAGAAAAAAAAATTTTTTTCAAAGTTTGGAAACTTCATTAGAATCACTTTTTTTCCGTTCTTATTTGAGATAACTGGTTCTCTTTCATTATACTAGTTTGATAGCATCAGATAATCATATTATGCGGAAAGAATCTCGAAAAGAAAAAAATTTTTATTTGATGTTTTGAATCTCCTTATGAATCAATTTTTTCCCATTCTTATTTGAGACAACTAGTTCTCTTTCATTATACTAGTTTGATAGCCTCAGAAAAGCATATTATGCGGAAAGAATCTCGAAAAGAAAAATTTTTTTTTTTGATGTTTGGAAAATCCTTATTAATCAATTTTTTTCCATTCTTATTTGAGATAACTGGTTCTCTTTCATTATACTAGTTTGATATACTCAGTAAAGCATATTATGCGCAAAGAATCTCTAAAAGAAAAAAAATTTTTTCAAAGTTTGGATACTTAATTAGAATAACATTTTTCCGTTCTTATTTGAGATAGCTGGTTCTCTTTCATTATACTAGTATGATAGCCTTATTATGTAGCATATTATGCGTAAAGAATCTCAAAAAGAAAAATAATTTTTTCGAAGTTTGGAAACTTCGTTAGAATCACTTTTTTTCCGTTCTTATTCGAGATAACTGGTACTCTTTCATTTTGCTACTTTGATAGCTGTAGAAAATGCATATTATGCGGAAAGAATCTCGACATGAAAAATAATTTTTTCGAAGTTTGGAAACTTCGTTAGAATCACTTTTTTTCCGTTCTTATTCAAGATATCTGGTTCTCTTTCATTTTGCTAGTTTGATACGCGTAGAAAAGCATATTATGCGGAAAGAATATCGAAAAGAAAAAAAAAATGTTTTCAAAGTTTGGAAACTTCATTAGAATCTTTTTTTTTCCGTTCTCATTTGAGATAACTGGTTCTCTTTCATTATACTATTTTGATAGCCTCAGAAAAGCATATTATGCGGAAAGATTCTCGAAAAAAAAAAAATTTTTTTTGATAATTGCAAAATCTTTTTTGAATCAATTTTTTTCCATTCTTATTTGAGATAACTGGTTCTCTTTCATTATACTGGTTTTATAGCCTTAGAAAAGCATATTATGCGGAAAGAATCTCGAAAAGAAAAAACATTTTTTTCGAAGTTTGGATACTTCATTAAATCACTTTTTTTCGTTCTTATTTGAGATAACTGGTTCTCTTTCATTATACTAGTTTTATAGCCTTAAAAAAGCATATTATGCGGAAAGAATATCGAAAAGAAAAAAATTTTTTTTGATGTTTTGAAACTCCTTATGAATCAATTTTTTCCCATTCTTATTTGAGATAACTAGTTCTCTTTCATTATACTAGTTTGATAGCTGTAGAAAAGCATATTATTCGCAAGAATCTCGAAAAGAAAAAAAACTTTTTTCGAAGTTTGGAAACTCCATTAGAATCACTTTTTTTCCGTTCTTATTTGAGATACCTGGTTCTCTTTCAATATACTAGTTTGATAGCCTCAGAAAAGCATATTATTCGCAAGAATCTCGAAAAGAAAAAAAACTTTTTTCGAAGTTTGGAAACTCCATTAGAATCACTTTTTTTCCGTTCTTATTCGAGATAACTGGTTCTCTTTCATTTTCCTAGTTTGATAGCTGTAGAAAAGCATATTATGGGGAAAGAACCTCGAAAAGAAAAAAAAATGTTTTCAAAGTTTGGAAACTACTTTAGAATCACTTTTTTTCCGTTCTTATTTGAGATAACTGGTTCTCTTTCATTATAGTAGTTTGATAGCCTTAGAAAAGCATATTATGCGGAAAGAATTTCGAAAAGAAAAATAATATTTTTCGAAGTTTGGAAACTACGTTATAATCACTTTTTTCCGTTCTTATTTGAGATAACTGGTTCTCTTTCATTATTCTAGTTTGATAGCCTTAGAAAAGCATATTATGCGGAAAGAATCACGAAAAAAGAAAATTTTTTTTTGATGTTTTGAAAATCCTTATGAATCAATTTTTTTCCATTCTTATTTGAGATAACTAGTTATCTTTCATTATACCAGTTTGATAGCTTCAGAAAGCAAAGAATCTCGAAATTTTTTTTCGAAGTTTGGAAACCTCGTTAGATTCACTTTTTTTCCGTTATATTCGAGATAAATGGTTCTCTTTCAATTTGCTAGTTTAATAGCTGTAGAAAAGCATATTATGCGGAAAGAATATCGAAAAGAAAAAAAAAAATGTTTTCAAAGTTTGGAAACTTCATTAGAATCACGTTTTTTACGTTCTTATTTGAGATAACTGGTTCTCTTTCACTATACTAGTATGATAGCCTTATTATATAGCATATTATGCGGAAAGAATCTCAAAAAGAAAAATAATTTTTTCGAAGTTTGGAAACTTCGTTAGAATCCCTTTTTTTCCGTTCTTATTCGAGATAATTGGTAATCTTTCAATTTGCTAGTTTGATAACTGTAGAAAAGCATATTATGCGGAAAGAATCTCGAAAAGAAAAAAAAATGTTTTCAAAGTTTGGAAACTTCATTAGAATCACTTTTTTTACGTTCTTATTTGAGATAACTGGTTCTCTTTCAATATACTAGTTTGATAGCCTCAGAAAAGCATATTATCCGCAAAGAATCTCGAAAAGAAAAAAAATTTTTTTCGAAGTTTGGAAACTTCATTAGAATCACTTTTTTTCCGTTCTTATTTGAGATAACTTCTTCTCATTCATTATACAAGTTTGATAGCCTTAGAAAAGCATATTATGCGGAAAGAATCTGGAAAAGAAAAATAATTTTTTTGGAAGTTTTGAAACTTCTTTATAATCACTTTTTTTCCGTTCTTATTCAAGATAACTGGTTCTCTTTCTTTTTGCTAGTTTGATAGCCTCAGAAAAGTATATTATGCACGAAGAATCTCGAAAAGAAAAAATTTTTTTTTCGAAATTTGGAAACTTCATTAGAATCACTTTTTTTCCGTTCTTATTCCAGATAACTGGTTCTCTTTCAATATACTAGTTTGATAGCCTCAGAAAACCATATTATGCGGAAAGAATCTCAAAAAGAAAAATAATTTTTTACGAAGTTTGAAAACTTCGTTAGAATCACATTTTTTCCGTTCTTATTCGAGATAACTGGTTCTCTTTCATTTTCCTACTTTGATAGCTGTAGAAAATGCATATTATGCGGAAGGAATCTCGAAATGAAAAATAATTTTTTCGAATTTTGGAAACTTCGTTAGAATCACTTTTTTTCCGTTCTTATTAGAGATAAATTGTTCTCTTTCAATTTGCTAGTTTGATAGCTGTAGAAAAGCATATTATGCGGAAAGAATCTCGAAAAGAAAAAAAAATTTTTTTGAAATTTGGAAACTTCATTAGAACCACTTTTTTCCGTTTTTATTTGAGATAACTTCTTCTCATTCATTATACTAGTTTGATAGCCTTAGAAAAGCATATTATGCGGAAAGAATCTCGAAAAGAAAAAAAATTTTTTTCGAAGCTTGGAAACTTCTTTATAATCACTTTTTTTCCATTTTATTCGAAATAACTGGTTCTCTTTCATTTTGCTAGTTTGATAGCCTCAGAAAAGCTTATTATGCACGAAGAATCTCGAAAAGAAGAAAAATTTTTTTCGAAGTTTGGAAACTACATTAGAATCACTTTTTTACCGTTCTTATTCGAGAAAACTGGTTCTCTTTCAATATACTAGTTTGATAGCCTCAGAAAAGCATATTATGCGGAAAGAATCTTGAAAAGAAAAAAATTTTTTTTTGATGTTTTGAAACTCCTTATGAATCAATTTTTTTCCATTCTTATTTGAGATAACTAGTTCTATTTCAATTTGCTAGTTTGATAGCTGTAGAAAAGCATATTATGCGGAAAGAATCTCGAAAGAAAAAAAAAATTTTCGAAATTTGGAAACTTCTTTAGAATCACTTTTTTTCCGTTCTTATTTGATATAACTGGTTCTCTTTCAATATACTAATTTGATAGCCTCAGAAAAGCATATTATGCGCAAAGAATCTCCAAAAGAAAAAAAATTTTTTTCGAATTTTGGAAACTCCATTAGAATCAATTTTTTTCCGTTCTTATTTGAGATAACTTCTTCTCTTTCTTTATACTAGTTTGATAGCTGTAGAAAAGCATATTATGCGGGAAAAATCTCGAAAAGAATATAAAATGTTTTCAAAGTTTGGAAACTGCATTAGAATCACTTTTTTTCCGTTCTTATTTGAGATAACTGGTTCTCTTTCAATATACTAGTTTGATAGCCTCAGAAAAGCATATTATGCGCAAAGAATCTCGAAAGGAAAAAAAATTATTTTCGAAGTTTGGAAACTTCATTAGAATCACTTTTTTTCCGTTCTTATTCGAGATAACTGGTTCTCTTTCACTTTCCTAGTTTGATAGCTGTAGAAAAGCATATTATGCGGAAAGAATCTCGAAAAGAAAAAAAAATGTTTTCAAAGTTTGGAAACTACATTAGAATCACTTTTTTTCCGTTCTTATTTGAGATAACTGGTTCTCTTTCATTATACTAGTTTGATAGCCTTAGAAAAGCATATTATGCGGAAAGTATTTCGAAAAGAACTATAATATTTTTCGAAGTTTGGAAACTACGTTAGAATCACTTTTTTTCCGTTCTTATTCCAGATAAATGGTTCTCTTTCATTTTGCTAGTTTGATACGTGTAGAAAAGCATATTATGCGGAAAGAATCTCGAAAAGAAAAAAAAACGTATTCAAGGTTTGGAAACTTCATTAGAATCACCTTTTTCCGTTCTTATTTGAGATAACTGGTTCTCTTTCATTATACTAGTTTGATAGCCTTAGAAAAGCATATTATGTGGAAAGAATCTCGAAAAAAGAAAAATTTTTTTTGATGTTTTGAAAATCCTTATGAATCAATTTTTTCCAATTCTTATTTGAGATAACTAGTTCTCTTTCATTATACTATTTTGATAGCCTCAGAAAAGCATATTATGCGGAAAGAATCTCGAAAAGAAAAAAATTTTTTTTTGATATTTGCAAAATCTTTCTTGAATCAATTTTTTTCCATTCTTATTTGAGATAACTGGTTCTCTTTCATTAATCTAGTTTGATAGCCTCAGATAAGCAAAGAATCTCGAAAATTTTTTTCGAAGTTTGTAAACTGCGTTACATTCACTTTTTTTCAGTTATATTTGTGATAAATGGTTCTCTTTCAATTTGCTAGTTTGATAACTGTAGAAAAGCATATTATGCGGAAAGAATCTCGAAAAGAAAAAAAAATGTTTTCAAAGTTTGGAAACTTCATTAGAATCACTTTTTTTACGTTCTTATTTGAGATAACTGGTTCTCTTTCAATATACTAGTTTGATAGCCTCAGAAAAGCATATTATCCGCAAAGAATCTCGAAAAGAAAAAAATTTTTTTTCGAAGTTTGGAAACTTCATTAGAATCACTTTTTTTCCGGTCTTATTTGAGATAACTGGTTCTCTTTCATTATACTAGTTTGATAGCCTTAGAAAAGCATATTATGCGGAAAGAATCTGGAAAAGAAAAATAATTTTTTTGGAAGTTTGGAAACTTCTTTATAATCACTTTTTTTCCGTTCTTATTCGAGATAACTGGTTCTCTTTCTTTTTGCTAGTTTGATAGCCTCAGAAAAGCATATTATGCACGAAGAATCTCGAAAAGAAAAAAAATTTTTTTCGAAATTTGGAAACTTCATTAGAATCACTTTTTTTCCGTTCTTATTCGAGATAACTGGTTCTCTTTCAATATACTAGTTTGATAGCCTCAGAACAGCATATTATGCGGAAAGAATCTCGAAAAGAAAAAATTTTTTTTTGATATTTTGAAACTCCTTATGAATCAATTTTTTTCCATTCTTATTTGAGATAACTAGTTCTCTTTCATTATACTAGTTTGATAGCCTCAGAAAAGCATATTATGTGGAAAGAATCTCGAAAAGAAAAAAATTTTTTTTTTGATGTTTCGAAAATCCTTATGAATCAATTTTTTTCCATTCTTATTTGAGATAACTGGTTCACTTTCATTATACTAGTTTGATATTATGCGCAAAGAATCTCGAAAAGAAAAAAAATTTTTTTCGAAGTTTAGAAACTTCATTAGAATCACTTTTTTTCCGTTCTTATTTGAGATAACTTCTTCTCATTCATTATACTAGTTTGATAGCCTTAGAAAAGCATATTATGCGGAAAGAATCTGGAAAAGAAAAATAATTTTTTTGGAAGTTTGGAAACTTCTTTATAATCACTTTTTTTCCGTTCTTATTCGAGATAACTGGTTCTCTTTCAATATACTAATTTGATAGCCTCAGAAAAGCATATTATGCGCAAAGAATCTCGAAAAGAATAATAATTTTTTCGAAGTTTGGAAATTCCGTTAGAATCACTTTTTTTGCGTTCTTATTCGAGATAAATGGTTCTCTTTCAATTTGCTAGTTTGATAGCTGTAGAAAAGCATATTATGCGGAAAGAATCTCGAAAAGAAAAAAAAAATTTTTAGAAATTTGGAAACTTCATTAGAATCACTTTTTTTCCGTTCTTATTTGAGATAACTGGTTCTCTTTCAATATACTAGTTTGATAGCTTCAGAAAAGCATATTATGCGGTAAGAATCTCGAAAAGAAAAAAAAATGTTTTCCAAGTTTGGAAACTACATTACAATCACTTTTTTTCCGTTCTTATTTGAGATAACTGGTTCTCTTTCAATATACTATTTTGATAGCCTCAGAAAAGCATATTATGCGGAAAGAATCACGAAAAGAAAAAATTTTTTTTTTGATATTTGCAAAATCTTTTTTGAATCAATTTTTTTCCATTCTTATTTGAGATAACTGGTTCTCTTTCATTACACTAGTTTTATAGCTTCAGAAAAGCAAAGAATCTCGAAAACTTTTTTCGAAATTTGGAATCCTGGTTAGATTCACTTTTTTTCCGTTATATTCCAGATAAATGGTTCTCTTTCAATTTGCTAGTTTGATAGCTGTAGAAAAGCATATTAGGCGGAAAGAATCTCGAAAAGAAAAAAAAATGTTTTCAAAGTTTGGAAACTTCATTAGATTCACGTTTTTACGTTCTTATTTGAGATAACTGGTTCTCTTTCATTATACTAGTTTGATAGCCTCAGAAAAGCACATTATGCGCAAAGAATCTCGAAAAGAAAAAAAAATTTTTTCGAAGTTTAGAAACTTCATTAGAATCACTTTTTTTCCATTCTTATTTCAGATAACTTCTTCTCATTCATTAATCTAGTTTGATAGCCTTAGAAAAGCATATTATGCTTAAAGAATCTCGAAAAGAAAAATAATTTTTTTCGAAGTTTGGAAACTTCGTTAGATTCACTTTTTTCCGTTATATTCGAGATAAAGGGTTCTCTTTCAATTTGCTAGTTTGATAGCTGTAGAAAAGCATATTAAGCTGAAAGAATCTCGAAAAGAAAATAAAATGTTTTCAAAGTTTGGAAACTTCATTAGAATCACGTTTTTTCCGTTCTTATTTGAGATAACTGGTTCTATTTCATTATACTAGTTTGATAGCCTCAGAAAAGCATATTATGCGCAAAGAATCTCGAAAAGAAAAAAAAAATTTTTCGAAGTTTAGAAACTTCATTAGAATCACTTTTTTTCCGTTCTTATTTCAGATAACTTCTTCTCATTCATTATACTAGTTTGATAGCCTTAGAAAAGCATATTATGCGGAAAGAATCTCGAAAAGAAAAATAATTTTTTCGATGTTTGGAAACTTCATTATAATCAATTTTTTTCCATTCTTGTTTGAGATATCTAGTTCTCTTTCATTATACTAGTTTGATAGCCTCAGAAAAGCATATTATGCGCAAAGAATCTCGAAAAGAAAAATAATTTTTTTCGAAGTTTGGAAAATTCGTTAGAATCACTTTTTTTCCGTTCTTATTTGAGATAACTTCTTCTCTTTCATTATACTAGTTTTATAGCTGTAGAAAAGCATATTATGCGCAAAGAATCTCGAAAAGAAAAAAAATTATTTTCGAAGTTTGGAAACTTCATTAGATTCACTTTTTTTCCGTTCTTATTCGAGATAACTGGTTCTCTTTCATTTTCCTAGTTTGATAGCTGTACAAAAGCATATTATGCGGAAAGAATCCCGAAAAGAAAAAAAAAAATGTTTTCAAAGCTTGGAAACTACATTAGAATGACTTTTTTTCCGTTCTTATTTGAGATAACTGGTTCTCTTTCATTTTGCTAGTTTAATACGTGTAGAAAAGCATATTATGCGGAAAGAATCTCGAAAAGAAAAAAAAATGTATTCAAGGTTTGGAAACTTCATTAGAATCACTTTTTTTCCGTTCTTATTTGAGATAACTGGTTCTCTTTCATTATACTAGTTTGATAGCCTCAGAAAAGCATATTATGCGCAAAGAATCTCGAAAAGAAAAATAATTTTTTTTCGAAGTTTGGAAACTTCATTAGAATCACTTTTTTTCCGTTCTTATTTGAGATAACTTCTTCTCTTTCATTATACTAGTTTGATAGCTGTAGAAAAGCATATTATGCGGAAAGAATCTCGAAAAGAAGAAAAAATGTTTTCAAAGTTTGGAAACTACATTAGAATCACTTTTTTTCCGTTCTTATTTGAGATAACTGGTTCTCTTTCAATATACTAGTTTGATAGCCTCAGAAAAGCATATTATGCGCAAAGAATCTCGAAAAGAAAAAAAATTATTTTCGAAGTTTGGAAACTTCATTAGAATCACTTTTTTTCCGTTCTTATTCGAGATAACTGGTTCTGTTTCATTTTCCTAGTTTCATAGCTGTAGAAAAGCATATTATGCGGAAAGAATCTCGAAAAGAAAAAAAAATGTTTTCAAAGCTTGGAAACTACATTAGAATGACTTTTTTTCCATTCTTATTTGAGATAACTGGTTCTCTTTCATTATACTAGTTTGATAGGCTTAGAAAAGCATATTATGCGGAAAGAATTTCGAAAAGAAAAATAATTATTTTCGAAGTTTGGAAACTTCGTTAGAATCACTTTTTTTCCGTTCTTATTCGAGATAAATTGTTGTCTTTCATTTTGCTAGTTTGATACGTGTAGAAAAGCATATTATGCGCAAAGAATCTCGAAAAGAAAAAAAATTTTTTTTCGAAGTTTGGAAACTTCATTAGAATCACTTTTTTTCCGTTCTTATTTGAGATAACTTCTTCTCTTTCATTATACTAGTTTGATAGCTGTAGAAAAGCATATTATGCGGAAAGAATCTCGAAAAGAAGAAAAAATGTTTTCAAAGTTTGGAAACTACATTAGAATCACTTTTTTTCCGTTCTTATTTGAGATAACTGGTTCTCTTTCAATATACTAGTTTGATAGCCTCAGAAAAGCATATTATGCGCAAAGAATCTCGAAAAGAAAAAAAATTATTTTCGAAGTTTGGAAACTTCATTAGAATCACTTTTTTTCCGTTCTTATTCGAGATAACTGGTTCTGTTTCATTTTCCTAGTTTCATAGCTGTAGAAAAGCATATTATGCGGAAAGAATCTCGAAAAGAAAAAAAAATGTTTTCAAAGCTTGGAAACTACATTAGAATGACTTTTTTTCCATTCTTATTTGAGATAACTGGTTCTCTTTCATTATACTAGTTTGATAGGCTTAGAAAAGCATATTATGCGGAAAGAATTTCGAAAAGAAAAATAATTATTTTCGAAGTTTGGAAACTTCGTTAGAATCACTTTTTTTCCGTTCTTATTCGAGATAAATTGTTGTCTTTCATTTTGCTAGTTTGATACGTGTAGAAAAGCATATTATGCGCAAAGAATCTCGAAAAGAAAAAAAATTGTATTCAAGGTACTGGAAACTTCATTAGAATCACTTTTTTTCCGTTCTTATTTGAGATAACTGGTTCTCTTTCATTATACTAGTTTGATAGCCTTAGAAAAGCATATTATGCGGAAGGAATCACGAAAAAAGAAATTTTTTTTTAGATGTTTTGAAAATCCTTATGAATCAATTTTTTTCCATTCTTATTTGAAATAACTAGTTCTCTTTCATTATACTATTTTGATAGCCTCAGAAAAGCATATTATGCGGAAAGAATCTCGAAAAGAAAAAAATTTTTTTTTGATATTTGCAAAATCTTTTTTGAATCAATTTTTTTCCATTCTTATTTGAGATAACTGGTTCTCTTTCATTATACTAGTTTGATAGCTTCAGAAAAGCAAAGAATCTCGAAAATTTTTTTCGAAGTTTGGAAACCTCATTAGATTCACTTTTTTTCCGTTATATTCGAGATAAATGGTTCTCTTTCAATTTGCTAGTTTAATAGCTGTAGAAAAGCATATTATGCGGAAAGAATCTCGAAAAGAAAAATAAAATGTTTTCAAAGTTTGGAAACTTCATTAGAATCACGTTTTTTACGTTCTTATTTGAGATAACTGGTTCTCTTTAAATATACTAGTTCGATAGCCCCAGAAAAGCATATTATGCGCAAAGAATCTCGAAAAGAAAAAAAATTTTTTTCGAAGTTTGGAAACTTCATTAGAATCACCTTTTTTCCTTTCTTATTTGAGATAACTTCTTCTCTTTCATTATACTAGTTTGATAGCATCAGAAAATCATATTATGCGCGAAGAATCTCGAAAAGAAAAAAAAATTTTTCGAAGTTTGCAATCTTCATTAGAATCACTTTTTTTCCGTTCTTATTCGAGATAACTGGTTCTCTTACAATATACTAGTTTGATAGATTCAGAAAAGCATATTATGCGGAAAGACTCTCGAAAAGAAAAAAAATTTTTTTTGATGTTTTGAAACTCCTTATGAATCAATTTTTTCCCATTCTTATTTGAGATAACTAGATCTCTTTCATTATACTAGTTTGATAGCCTCAGAAAAGCATATTATGCAGAAAGAATTTCGAAAAGAAAATAATTTTTTTTTGATGTTTAGAAAATCCTTACGAATCAATTTTTTTTCCATTCTTATTTGAGATAACTGGTTCTCTTTCATTATACTAGTTTGATAGCCTTAGAAAAGCATATAATGCGGAAAGAATTTCGAAAAGAAAAATAATTTTTTTCGAAGTTTGGAAACTTCGTTAGAATCACTTTTTTTCCGTTCTTATTCGAGATAAATGGTTCTCTTTCATTTTGCTAGTTTGATACGTGTAGAAAGAATATTATGCGGAAAGAATCTCGGAAAGAAAAAAAATTGTATTCAAGGTACTGGAAACTTCATTAGAATCACTTTTTTCCGTTCTTATTTGAGATAACTGGTTCTCTTTCAATATACAAGTTTGATAGCCTCAGAAAAGCATATTATGCGAAAAGAATCTCAAAAAAGAAAAAAAATTTTTTTTGATGTTTTGAAACTCCTTATGAATCAATTTTTTTCCATTCTTATTTGAGATAACTAGTTCTCTTTCATTATACTAGTTTGATAGCCTCAGAAAAGCATATTATGCACGAAGATTCTCGAAAAGAAAAATAATTTTTTTCGAAGTTTGGAAAATTCGTTAGAATCACTTTTTTTCCGTTCTTATTCGAGATATTGGTTCTCTTTCATTTTGCTAGTTTGATACGTGTAGAAAAGCATATTATGCGGAAAGAATCTCGAAAAGAAAAAAAAATGTATTCAAGGTTTGGAAACTTCATTAGAATCACTTTTTTTCCGTTCTTTTTTGAGATAACTGGTTCTCTTTCATTATACTAGTTTGATAGCCTCAGAAAAGCATATTATGCACGAAGATTCTCGAAAAGAAAAAAATTTTTTTTCGAAATTTGGAAACTTCATTAGAATCACTTTTTTTCCGTTCTTATTCGAGATAACTGGTTCTCTTTCAATATACTAGTTTGATAGCCTCAGAAAAGCATATTATGCGGAAAGAATCTCAAAAAGAAAAATAATTTTTTTCGAAGTTTGGAAACTTCGTTAGAATCACATTTTTTCCGTTCTTATTCGAGATAACTGGTTCTCTTTCATTTTCCTAGTTTGATAGCTGTAGAAAATGCATATTATGCGCAAGGAATCTCGAAATGAAAAATAATTTTTTTCGAATTTTGGAAACTTCGGTAGAATCACTTTTTTTCCGTTCTTATTAGAGATAAATTGTTCTCTTTCAATTTGCTAGTTTGATAGCTGTAGAAAAGCATATTATGCGGAAAGAATCTCGAAAAGAAAAAAAAAATTTTTTCAAATTTGGAAACTTCATTAGAACCACTTTTTTCCGTTTTTATTTGAGATAACTGGTTCTCTTTCAATATACTAGTTTGATAGCCTCAGAAAAGCATATTATGCGCAAAGAATCTCGAAAGGAAAAAAAATTATTTTCGAAGTTTGGAAACTTCATTAGAATCACTTTTTTTCCGTTCTTATTCGAGATAACTGGTTCTCTTTCACTTTCCTAGTTTGATAGCTGTAGAAAAGCATATTATGCGGAAAGAATCTCGAAAAGAAAAAAAAATGTTTTCAAAGTTTGGAAACTACATTAGAATCACTTTTTTTCCGTTCTTATTTGAGATAACTGGTTCTCTTTCATTATACTAGTTTGATAGCCTTAGAAAAGCATATTATGCGGAAAGTATTTCGAAAAGAAATATAATATTTTTCGAAGTTTGGAAACTACGTTAGAATCACTTTTTTTCCGTTCTTATTCGAGATAAATGGTTCTCTTTCATTTTGCTAGTTTGATACGTGTAGAAAAGCATATTATGCGGAAAGAATCTCGAAAAGAAAAAAAAACGTATTCAAGGTTTGGAAACTTCATTAGAATCACCTTTTTCCGTTCTTATTTGAGATAACTGGTTGTGTTTCATTATACTAGTTTGATAGCCTTAGAAAAGCATATTATGTGGAAAGAATCTCGAAAAAAGAAAAATTTTTTTTTAAGTTTTGAAAATCCTTATGAATCAATTTTTTCCAATTCTTATTTGAGATAACTAGTTCTCTTTCATTATACTATTTTGATAGCCTCAGAAAAGCATATTATGCGGAAAGAATCTCGAAAAGAAAAAAATTTTTTTTGATATTTGCAAAATCTTTTTTGAATCAATTTTTTTCCATTCTTATTTGAGATAACTGGTTCTCTTTCATTAATCTATTTTGATAGCCTCAGATAAGCAAAGAATCTCGAAAAATTTTTTCGAAGTTTGGAAACTTCGTTACATTCACTTTTTTTCAGTTATATTTGTGATAAATGGTTCTCTTTTAATTTGCTAGTTTGATAATTGTAGAAAAGCATATTATGCGGAAAGAATCTCGAAAAGAAAAAAAAATGTTTTCAAAGTTTGGAAACTTCATTAGCATCACTTTCTTTACGTTCTTATTTGAGATAACTGGTTCTCTTTCAATATACTAGTTTGATAGCCTCAGAAAAGCATATTATCCGCAAAGAATCTCGAAAAGAAAAAAAATTTTTTTCGAAGTTTGGAAACTTCATTAGAATCACTTTTTTTCCGGTCTTATTTGAGATAACTGGTTCTCTTTCATTATACTAGTTTGATAGCCACAGAAAAGCATATTATGCGCAAAGAATCTCGAAAAGAAAAAAAATTTTTTTCGAAGTTTAGAAACTTCATTAGAATCACTTTTTTTCCGTTCTTATTTGAGATAACTTCTTCTCATTCATTATACTAGTTTGATAGCCTTAGAAAAGCATATTATGCGGAAAGAATCTGGAAAAGAAAAATCATTTTTTTGGAAGTTTGGAAACTTCATTAGAATCACTTTTTTTCCGTTCTAATTCGAGATAACTGGTTCTCTTTCATTTTCCTAGTTTGATAGGTGTACAAAAGCATATTATGCGGAAAGAATCCCGAAAAGAAAAAAAAAATGTTTTCAAAGCTTGGAAACTACATTAGAATGACTTTTTCTCCGTTCTTATTTGCGATAACTGGTTCTCTTTCATTATATTAGTTTGATAGCCTTAGAAAAGCATATTATGCGGAAAGAATTTCGAAAAGAAAAATAATTGTTTTCGAAGATTGGAAACTTCGTTACAATCACTTTTTTTCCGTTCTTATTCGAGATATTGGTTCTCTTTCATTTTGCTAGTTGATACGTGTAGAAAAGCATATTATGCGGAAAGAATCTCGAAAAGAAAAAAAAATGTATTCAAGGTTTGGAAACTTCATTAGAATCACTTTTTTTCCGTTCTTTTTTGAGATAACTGGTTCTCTTTCATTATACTAGTTTGATAGCCTCAGAAAAGCATATTATGCACGAAGATTCTCGAAAAGAAAAAAAATTTTTTTCGAAATTTAGAAACTTCATTAGAATCACTTTTTTTCCGTTCTTATTCGAGATAATTGGTTCTCTTTCAATATACTAGTTTGATAGCCTCAGAAAAGCATATTATGCGGAAAGAATCTCAAAAAGAAAAATAATTTTTTTCGAAGTTTGGAAACTTCGTTAGAATCACATTTTTTCCGTTCTTATTCGAGATAACTGGTTCTCTTTCATTTTCCTAGTTTGATAGCTGTAGAAAATGCATATTATGCGGAAGGAATCTCGAAATGAAAAATAATTTTTTTCGAATTTTGGAAACTTCGTTAGAATCACTTTTTTTCCGTTCTTATTAGAGATAAATTGTTCTCTTTCAATTTGCTAGTTTGATAGCTGTAGAAAAGCATATTATGCGGAAAGAATCTCGAAAAGAAAAAAAAATTTTTTTGAAATTTGGAAACTTCATTAGAACCACTTTTTTCCGTTTTTATTTGAGATAACTTCTTCTCATTCATTATACTAGTTTGATAGCCTTAGAAAAGCATATTATGCGGAAAGAATCTAGAAAAGAAAAAAAATTTTTTTCGAAGTTTGGAAACTTCTTTATAATCACTTTTTTTCCATTTTTATTCGAAATAACTGGTTCTCTTTCATTTTGCTATTTTGATAGCCTCAGAAAAGCATATTATGCACGAAGAATCTCGAAAAGAAAAAAAATTTTTTTCGAAGTTTGGAAACTTCATTAGAATCACTTTTTTACCGTTCTTATTCGAGAAAACTGGTTCTCTTTCAATATACTAGTTTGATAGCCTCAGAAAAGCATATTATGCGGAAAGAATCTTGAAAAGAAAAAAATTTTTTTTTGATGTTTTGAAACTCCTTATGAATCAATTTTTTTCCATTCTTATTTGAGATAACTGGTTCTCTTTCATTAATCTATTTTGATAGCCTCAGATAAGCAAAGAATCTCGAAAATTTTTTTCGAAGTTTGGAAACTTCGTTACATTCACTTTTTTTCAGTTATATTTGTGATAAATGGTTCTCTTGCAATTTGCTAGTTTGATAACTGTAGAAAAGCATATTATGCGGAAAGAATCTCGAAAAGAAAAAAAAATGTTTTCAAAGTTTGGAAACTTCATTAGAATCACTTTTTTTCCGGTCTTATTTGAGATAACTGGTTCTCTGTCATTATACTAGTTTGATAGCCACAGAAAAGCATATTATGCGCAAAGAATCTCGAAAAGAAAAAAAATTTTTTTTGAAGTTTAGAAACTTCATTAGAATCACTTTTTTTCCGTTCTTATTTGAGATAACTTCTTCTCATTCATTATACTAGTTTGATAGCCTTAGAAAAGCATATTATGCGGAAAGAATCTGGAAAAGAAAAATAATTTTTTTGGAAGTTTGGAAACTTCTTTATAATCACTTTTTTTCCGTTCTTATTCGAGATAACTGGTTCTCTTTCTTTTTGCTAGTTTGATAGCCTCAGAAAAGCATATTATGCACGAAGAATCTCGAAAAGAAAAAAATTTTTTTTCGAAATTTGGAAACTTCATTAGAATCACTTTTTTTCCGTTCTTATTCGAGATAACTGGTTCTCTTTCAATATACTAGTTTGATAGCCTCAGAAAAGCATATTATGCGGAAAGAATCTCGAAAAGAAAAAAATTTTTTTTTGATATTTTGAATCTCCTTATGAATCAATTTTTTTCCATTCTTATTTGAGATAACTAGTTCTCTTTCATTATACTAGTTTGATAGCCTCAGAAAAGCATATTATGTGGAAAGAATCTCGAAAAGAAAAAAATTTTTTTTTTGATGTTTCGAAAATCCTTATGAATCAATTTTTTTCCATTCTTATTTGAGATAACTGGTTCACTTTCATTATACTAGTTTGATATTATGCGCAAAGAATCTCGAAAAGAAAAAAAATTTTTTTCGAAGTTTAGAAACTTCATTAGAATCACTTTTTTTCCGTTCTTATTTGAGATAACTTCTTCTCATTCATTATACTAGTTTGATAGCCTTAGAAAAGCATATTATGCGGAAAGAATCTGGAAAAGAAAAATAATTTTTTTGGAAGTTTGGAAACTTCTTTATAATCACTTTTTTTCCGTTCTTATTCGAGATAACTGGTTCTCTTTCTTTTTGCTAGTTTGATAGCCTCAGAAAAGCATATTATGCACGAAGAATCTCGAAAAGAATAATAATTTTTTTCGAAGTTTGGAAAATCCGTTAGAATCACTTTTTTTGCGTTCTTATTCGAGATAAATGGTTCTCTGTCAATTTGCTAGTTTGATAACTGTAGAAAAGCATATTATGCGGAAAGAATCTCGAAAAGAAATAAAAAATTTTTAGAAATTTGGAAACTTCATTAGAATCACTTTTTTTCCGTTCTTATTTGACATAACTGGTTCTCTTTCAATATACTAGTTTGATAGCTTCAGAAAAGCATATTATGCGGTAAGAATCTCGAAAAGAAAAAAAAATGTTTTCCAAGTTTGGAAACTACATTAGAATCACTTTTTTTCCGTTCGTATTTGAGATAACTGGTTCTCTTTCAATATACTAGTTTGGTAGCCTAAGAAAAGCATATTATGCGGAAAGAATCTCGAAAAAAGAAATTTTTTTTTTGATGTTTTGAAAATCCTTATGAATCAATTTTTTTCCATTCTTATTTGAGATAACTAGTTCTCTTTCATTATACTATTTTGATAGCCTCAGAAAAGCATATTATGCGGAAAGAATCACGAAAAGAAAAAAAATTTTTTTTGATATTTGCAAAATCTTTTTTGAATCAATTTTTTTCCATTCTTATTTGAGATAACTGGTTCTCTTTCATTACACTAGTTTTATAGCTTCAGAAAAGCAAAGAATCTCGAAAATTTTTTTCGAAGTTTGGAATCCTGGTTAGATTCACTTTTTTTCCGTTATATTCGAGATAAATGGTTCTCTTTCAATTTGCTAGTTTGATAGCTGTAGAAAAGCATATTAGGCGGAAAGAAACTCGAAAAGAAAAAATAATGTTTTCAAAGTTTGGAAACTTCATTAGATTCACGTTTTTACGTTCTTATTTGAGATAACTGGTTCTCTTTCATTATACTAGTTTGATAGCCTCAGAAAAGCACATTATGCGCAAAGAATATCGAAAAGAAAAAAAAATTTTTTCGAAGTTTAGAAACTTCATTAGAATCACTTTTTTTCCATTCTTATTTGAGATAACTTCTTCTCATTCATTATTCTAGTTTGATAGCCTTAGAAAAGCATATTATGCTTAAAGAATCTCGAAAAGAAAAATAATTTTTTTCGAAGTTTGGAAACTTCGTTAGATTCACTTTTTTCCGTTATATTCGAGATAAATGGTTCTCTTTCAATTTGCTAGTTTGATAGCTGTAGAAAAGCATATTAAGCTGAAAGAATCTCGAAAAGAAAATAAAATGTTTTCAAAGTTTGGAAACTTCATTAGAATCACGTTTTTTCCGTTCTTATTTGAGATAACTGGTTCTATTTCATTATACTAGTTTGATAGCCTCAGAAAAGCATATTATGCGCAAAGAATCTCGAAAAGAAAAAAAAAAATTTTCGAAGTTTAGAAACTTGATTAGAATCACTTTTTTTCCGTTCTTATTCGAGATAACTGGTTCTCTTTCAATATACAAGTTTGATAGCCTCAGAAAAGCATATTATGTGAAAAGAATCTCAAAAAAGAAAAAAATTTTTTTTTATGTTTTGAAACTCCTTATGAATCAATTTTTTTCCATTCTTGTTTGAGATAACTAGTTCTCTTTCATTATACTAGTTTGATAGCCTCAGAAAAGCATATTATGCGCAAAGAATTTCGAAAAGAAAAATAATTTTTTTCGAAGTATGGAAAATTCGTTAGAATCACTTTTTTTCCGTTCTTAATTGAGATAACTTCTTCTCTTTCATTATACTAGTTTTATAGCTGTAGAAAAGCATATTATGCGCAAAGAATCTCGAAAAGAAAAAAAATTATTTTCGAAGTTTGGAAACTTCATTAGAATCACTTTTTTTCCGTTCTTATTCGAGATAACTGGTTCTCTTTCATTTTCCTAGTTTGATAGCTGTACAAAAGCATATTATACGGAAAGAATCCCGAAAAGAAAAAAAAAAATGTTTTCAAAGCTTGGAAACTACATTAGAATGACTTTTGTTCCGTTCTTATTTGAGATAACTGGTTCTCTTTCATTATATTAGTTTGATAGCCTTAGAAAAGCATATTATGCGGAAAGAATTTCGAAAAGAAAAATAATTTTTTTCGAAGTTTGGAAACTTCGTTAGAATCACTTTTTTCCGTTCTTATTCGAGATAATTGGTTCTCTTTCATTTTGCTAGTTTGATACGTGTAGAAAAGCATATTATGCTTAAAGAATCTCGAAAAGAAAAATAATTTTTTTCGAAGTTTGGAAACTTCGTTAGATTCACTTTTTTCCGTTATATTCGAGATAAATGGTTCTCTTTCAATTTGCTAGTTTAATAGCTGTAGAAAAGCATATTATGCGGAAAGAATCACGAAAAAAAAAAAAAATGTTTTCAAAGTTTGGAAACTTCATTAGAATCACGTTTTTTACGTTCTTATTTGAGATAACTGGTTCTCTTTAAATATACTAGTTCGATAGCCTCAGAAAAGCATATTATGCGCAAAGAATCTCGAAAAGAAAAAAAATTTTTTTCGAAGTTTGGAAACTTCATTAGAATCACCTTTTTTCCGTTCTTATTTGAGATAACTTCTTCTCTTTCATTATTATAGTTTGATAGCATCAGAAAATCATATTATGCGCGAAGAATCTCGAAAAGAAAAAAAAATTTTTCGAAGTTTGCAATCTTCATTAGAATCACTTTTTTTCCGTTCTTATTCGAGATAACTGGTTCTCTTACAATATACTAGTTTGATAGCCTCAGAAAAGCATATTATGCGGAAAGACTCTCGAAAAGAAAAAAAATTTTTTTTGATGTTTTGAAACTCCTTATGAATCAATTTTTTCCCATTCTTATTTGAGATAACTAGTTCTCTTTCATTATACTAGTTTGATAGCCTCAGAAAAGCATATTATGCAGAAAGAATCTCGAAAAGAAAAAAAATTTTTTTTTATGTTTGGAAAATCTTTATGAATCAATTTTTTTCCATTCTTATTTGAGATAACTGGTTCTCTTTCATTATACTAGTTTGTTATCCTTAGAAAAGCATATAATGCGGAAAGAATTTCGAAAAGAAAAATAATTTTTTTCGAAGTTTGGAAACTTCGTTAGAATCACTTTTTTTCCGTTCTTATTCTAGATAAATGGTTCTCTTTCATTTTGCTAGTTTGATACGTGTAGAAAAGAATATTATGCGGAAAGAATCTCGAAAAGAAAAAAAATTGTATTCAAGGTACTGGAAACTAAATTAGAATCACTTTTTTCCGTTCTTATTTGAGATAACTGGTTCTCTTTCAATATACAAGTTTGATAGCCTCAGAAAAGCATATTATGCGAAAAGAATCTTAAAAAAGAAAAAAATTTTTTTTGATGTTTTGAAACTCCTTATGAATCAATTTTTTTCCATTCTTATTTGAGATAACTAGTTCTCTTTCATTATACTAGTTTGATAGCCTCAGAAAAGCATATTATGCGCAAAGAATCTCGAAAAGAAAAATAATTTTTTTCGAAGTTTGGAAAATTCGTTAGAATCACTTTTTTTCCGTTCTTATTTGAGATAACTGGTTCTCTTTCATTATACTAGTTTGATAGCCTCAGAAAAGCATATTATGCGCAAAGAATCTCGAAAAGAAAAAAAATTTTTTTCGAAGTTTGGAAACTTCATTAGAATCACCTTTTTTCCGTTCTTATTTGAGATAACTTCTTCTCTTTCATTATACTAGTTTGATAGCATCAGAAAATCATATTATGCGCGAAGAATCTCGAAAAGAAAAAAAAATTTTTCGAAGTTTCGAATCTTCATTAGAATCACTTTTTTCCGTTCTTATTCGAGATAACTGGTTCTCTTACAATATACTAGTTTGATAGCCTCAGAAAAGCATATTATGCGGAAAGACTCTCGAAAAAAAAAAAATTTTTTTTGATGTTTTGAAACTCCTTATGAATCAATTTTTTCCCATTCTTATTTGAGATAACTAGTTCTCTTTCATTATACTAGTTTGATAGCCTCAGAAAAGCATATTATGCAGAAAGAATCTCGAAAAGAAAAAAATTTTTTTTTGATGTTTGGAAAATCCTTATGAATCAATTTTTTTCCATTCTTATTTGAGATAACTGGTTCTCTTTCATTATACTAGTTTGATAGCCTTAGAAAAGTATATAATGCGGAAAGAATTTCGAAAAGAAAAATAATTTTTTTCGAAGTTTGGAAACTTCGTTAGAATCACTTTTTTTCCGTTCTTATTCGAGATAAATGGTTCTCTTTCATTTTGCTAGTTTGATACGTGTAGAAAAGAATATTATGCGGAAAGAATCTCGAAAAGAAAAAAAATTGTATTCAAGGTACTGGAAACTTCATTAGAATCACTTTTTTCCGTTCTTATTTGAGATAACTGGTTCTCTTTCATTATACTAGTTTGATAGCCTTAGAAAAGCATATTATGCGGAAAGAATCACGAAAAAAGGAAATTTTTTTTTGATGTTTTGAAAATCCTTATGAATCAATTTTAACCATTCTTATTTGAGATAACTAGTTCTCTTTCATTATACTATTTTGATAGCCTCAGAAAAGCATATTATGCGGAAAGTATCTCGAAAAGAAAAAAATTTTTTTTGATATTTGTAAAATCTTTTTTGAATCAATTTTGTTTCCATTCTTATTTGAGATAACTGGTTCTCTTTCATTATACTAGTTTGATAGCTTCAGAAAAGCAAAGTATCTCGAAAATTTTTTTCGAAATTTGGAAACCTCGTTAGATTCACATTTTTTCCGTTATATTCGAGATAAATGGTTCTCTTTCAATTTGCTAGTTTAATAGCTGTAGAAAAGCATATTATGCGGAAAGAATCTCGAAAAGAAAAAAAAATGTTTTCAAAGTTTGGAAACTTCATTAGTATCACGTTTTTTACGTTCTTATTTGAGATAACTGGTTCTCTTTAAATATACTAGTTCGATAGCCTCAGAAAAGCATATTATGCGCAAAGAATCTCGAAAAGAAAAAAAATTTTTTTCGAAGTTTGGAAACTTCATTAGAATCACTTTTTTTCCGTTCTTATTTGAGATAACTTCTTCTCTTTCATTATACTAGTTTGATAGCTGTAGAAAAGCATATAATGCGGAACGAATCTCGAAAAGAAGAAAAAATTTTTTTCTAAGTTTGGAAACTTCATTAGAATCACTTTTTATCCGTTCTTATTTGAGATAACTGGTTCTCTTTCATTATAATAGTTTGATAGCATCAGAAAAGCATATTATGCGGAAAGAATCTCGAAAAGAAAAAAAATTTTTTTTTATGTTTTGAAACTCTTTTATGAATCAATTTTTTCCCATTCTTATTTGAGATAACTAGTTCTCTTTCATTATACTAGTTTGATAGCCTCAGAAAAGCATATTATCCGGAAAGAATCTCGAAAAGAAAAAAATTTTTTTTGATGTTTGGAAAATACTTATGAATCAATTTTTTTCCATTCTTATTTGAGATAACTGGTTCTCTTTCATTATACTAGTTTGATATCCTCAGAAAAGCATATTATGCGCAAAGAATATTTAAAAGAAAAAAATTTTTTTTCAAAGTTTGGATACTTAATTAGAATCACATTTTTCCGTTCTTATTTGAGATAACTGGTTCTCTTTCATTATACTAGTGTGATAGCCTTATTATATAGCATATTATGCGGAAAGAATCTCAAAAAGAAAAAAATTTTTTTTGATGTTTGGAAAATTGGTTAGAATCACTTTTTTCCCGTTCTTATTCGAGATAACTGGTACTCTTTCATTTTGCTAGTTTGATAGCTGTAGAAAATGCATATTATGCGGAAAGAATCTCGACATGAAAAATAATTTTTTTCGAAGTTTGGAAATTTCGTTAGAATCACTTTTTTTCCGTTCTTATTAGAGATAACTGGTTCTCTTTCATTTTGCTAGTTTGATACGTGTAGAAAAGCATATTATGCGGAAAAAATCTAGAAAAGAATAAAAAAGTTTTCAAAGTTTGGAAACTTCATTAGAATCACTTTTTTTCCGTTCTTATTTGACATAACTGGTTCTCTTTCATTATATAAGTTTGATAGCCTTAGAAAAGCATATTATGCGGAAAGAATCTCGAAAAACATTTTTTTTTGATGTTTTGAAAATCCTTATGAATCAATTTTTTTCCATTCTTATTTGAGATAACTAGTTCTCTTTGATTATACTAGTTTGATAGCCTCAGAAAAGCATATTATGCGGAAAGAATCTCGAAAAGAAAATTTTTTTTTTTTTGGAAAATTTTTTTGAATCAATTTTTTTCCAATCTTATTTGAGATAACTGGTTCTCTTTCATTATACTAGTTTGATAGCCTCAGAAAAGCATATTATGCGCAAAGAATCTCGAAAAGAAAAATAATTTTTATCGAAGTTTGGAAACTTCATTAGAATAACTTTTTTCCGTTCTTATTTGAGATAAATGGTTCTCTTTCAATATACTAGTTTGATAGCCTCAGAAAAGCATATTATGCGCAAAGAATCTCGAAAAGGAAAAAAATTTTTTTCGAAGTTTGGAAACTTCATTAGAATCACTTTTTTTCCGTTCTTATTTGAGATAACTTCTTCTCTTTCATTATACTAGTTTGATAGCTTTAGAAAAGCATATTATGCGGAAAGAATCTCGAAAAGAAAAAAAAATATTTTCAAAGTTTGGAAACGTCATTCCAATCACATTTTTTTAGTTCTTATTTGAGATAACTGGTTCTCTTTCATTATATTAGTATGATAGCCTTAG
Source organism: Metallyticus violacea (assembly GCA_030762175.1). Taxonomy (NCBI): domain Eukaryota; kingdom Metazoa; phylum Arthropoda; class Insecta; order Mantodea; family Metallyticidae; genus Metallyticus; species Metallyticus violacea. The sequence goes on along the minus strand of CM060835.1, from coordinate 95,085,881 downwards.
GAAAGCATATTATGCGAAAAGAATCTCAAAAAGAAAAAAAATTTTTTTCGAAGTTTGGAAACTTCGTTAGAATCACTTTTTTTCCGTTCTTATTCGAGATAACTGGTACTCTTTCATTTTGCTAGTTTAATACGTGTAGAAAAGCATATTATCCGGAAAGAATCTCGAAAAGAAAAAAAAATGTTTTCAAAGTTTGGAAACTTCATTAGAATCACTTTTTTTCCGTTCTCATTTGAGATAACTGGTTCTCTTTCATTATACTAGTTTTATAGCCTTAGAAAAGCATATTATGCGGAAAGAATCTCGAAAAGAAAAAATTTTTTATTGATGTTTGGAAAATCCTTATGAATCAATTTTTTTCCATTCTTATTTGAGATAACTGGTTCTCTTTCATTATACTAGTTTGATAGCCATAGAAAAGTATATTATGCGGAAAGAATTTGGAAAAAAAAAATAATTTTTTTCGAAGTTTGGAAACTTCGTTAGAATCACTTTTTTTCCGTTCTTATTCGAGATAAATGGTTCTCTTTCATTTTGCTAGTTTGATACATGTAGAAAAGCATATTATGCGGAAAGAATCTCGAAAAGAAAAAAAAAATGTATTCAAGGTTTGGAAACTTCATTAGAATCACTTTTTTCCGTTCTTATTTGAGATAACTGGTTCTCTTTCATTATACTAGATTGATAGCCTTAGAAAAGCATATTATCCGCAAAGAATCTCCAAAAGAAAAAAATTTTTTTTCGAAGTTTGGAAACTTCATTAGAATCACTTTTTTCCGTTCTTATTTGAGATATCTGGTTCTCTTTCAATATACTAATTTGATAGCTTCAGAAAAGCATATTATCCGCAAAGAATCTCCAAAAGAAAAAAATTTTTTTTCGAAGTTTGGAAACTTCATTAGAATCACTTTTTTCCGTTCTTATTTGAGATAACATCTTCTCTTTCTTTATAATATATTGATAGCTGTAGAAAAGCATATAATGCGGAAAAAATCTCGAAAAGAAAAAAAAATGTTTTCAAAGTTTGGAAACTACATTAGAATCACTTTTTTTCCGTTCTTATTTGAGATAACTGGTTCTCTTTCAATATACTAGTTTGATAGCCTCAGAAAAGCATATTATGCGCAAAGAATCTCGAAAAGAAAAAAAATTTTTTTCGTTGTTTGGAAACTTCATTAAAATCACTTTTTTTCCGTTCTTATTCGAGATAACTGGTTCTCTTTCATTTTGCTAGTTTGATGCGTGTAGAAAAGCATATTATGCGGAAAGAATCTCGAAAAGAATAAAAAATGTATTCAAGGTTTGGAAACTTCATTATAATCACCTTTTTCCGTTCTTATTTGAGATAACTGGTTCTCTTTCATTATACTAGTTTGATAGCCTTAGAAAAGCATATTATGCGGAAAGAATCTCGAAAAAAGAAAATTTTTTTTGATGTTTTGAAAATCCTTATGAATCAATTTTTTTCCATTCTTTATTGAGATAACTAGTTCTCTTTCATTATACTATTTTGATTGCCTCAGAAAAGCATATTATGCGGAAAAAATCTCGAAAAGAAAAAAATATTTTTTTGATATTCGCAAAATCTTTTTTGAATCAATTTTTTTCCATTCTTATTTGAGATAACTCGTTCTCTTTCATTATACTAGTTTGATAGCCTCAGATAAGCAAAGAATCTCGAAAATTTTTTTCGAAGTTTGCAAACGTCGTTACATTCACTTTTTTTCAGTTATATTCGTGATAAATGGTTCTCTTTCAATTTGCTAGTTTGATAGCTGTAGAAAAGCATATTATGCGGAAAGAATCTCGAAAAGAAAAAAAAATGTTTTCAAAGTTTGGAAACTTCATTAGAATCACTTTTTTTACGTTCTTATTTGAGATAACTGGTACTCTTTCAATATACTAGTTTGATAGCCTCAGAAAAGCATATTATGCGCAAACAATCTCGAAAAGATAAAAAAATGTTTTTCGAAGTTTGGAAACTTCATTAGAATCACTTTTTTTCCGTTCTTATTTGAGATAACTGGCTCTCTTTCATTATACTAGTTTGATAGCCTCAGAAAAGCATATTATGTGCAAAGAATCTCGAAAAGAAAAATAATTTTTTTCGAAGTTTAGAAACTTCATTAGAATCACTTTTTTTCCGTTCTTATTTGAGATAACTTCTTCTCATTCATTATACTAGTTTGATAGCCTTAGAAAAGCATATTATGCGGAAAGAATCTCGAAATGAAAAATAATTTTTTTTTTAGTATGGAAACTTCTTTATAATCACTTTTTTTCCGTTCTTATTCGAGATAACTGGTTCTCTTTCTTTTTGCTAGTTTGATAGCCTCAGAAAAGCATATTATGCACGAAGAATCTCGAAAAGAAAAAAAATTTTTTTCGAAGTTTGGAAACTTCAATAGAATCACTTTTTTTCCGTTCTTATTCGAGATAACTGGTTCACTTTCAATATACTAGTTTGATAGCCTCAGAAAAGCATATTATGCGCAAAGAATCTCGAAAAGAAAAAAAATTATTTTCGAAGTTTGGAAACTTCATTAGAATCACTTTTTTTCCGTTCTTATTCGAGATAACTGGTTCTCTTTCATTTTCCTAGTTTGATAGCTGTAGAAAAGCATATTATGCGGAAAGAATCTCGAAAAGAAAAAAAAATGTTTTCAAAGCTTGGAAACTACATTAGAATGACTTTTTTTCCGTTCTTATTTGAGATAACTGGTTCTCTTTCATTATACTAATTTGATAGCCTTAGAAAAGCATATAATGCGGAAAGAATTTCGAAAAGAAAAAAAATTTTTTTGGAAGTTTGGAAACTTCGTTAGAATCACATTTTTCCGTTCTTATTCGAGATAAATGGTTCTCTTTCATTTTGCTAGTTTGATACGTGTAGAAAAGCATATTATGCGGAAAGAATCTCGAAAAGAAAAAAAATTGTATTCAAGGTACTGGAAACTTCATTAGAATCACTTTTTTTCCGTTCTTATTTCAGATAACTGGTTCTCTTTCATTATACTAGTTTGATAGCTTAAGAAAAGCATATTATGCGGAAAGAATCACGAAAAAAGAATCACTTTTTTTCCGTTCTTATTCGAGATAAATGGTTCTCTTTCATTTTGCTAGTTTGATACGTGTAGAAAAGCATATTATGCGGAAAGAATCTCGAAAAGAAAAACAATTGTATTCAAGGTACTGGAAACTTCATTAGAATCACTTTTTTTCCGTTCTTATTTCAGATAACTGGTTCTCTTTCATTATACTAGTTTGATAGCTTAAGAAAAGCATATTATGCGGAAAGAATCACGAAAAAAGAAAATTTTTTTTGATGTTTTGAAAATCCTTATGAATCATTTTTTTTTCTATTCTTATTTGAGATAACTAGTTCTCTTTCATTATACTATTTTGATAGCGTCAGAAAAGCATATTATGCGGAAAGAATCCCGAAAAGAAAAAAATTTTTTTTTGATATTTGCAAAATCTTTTTTGAATTAATTTTTTTCCATTCTTATTTGAGATAACTGGTTCTCTTTCATTATACTAGTTTGATAGCTTCAGAAAAGCAAAGAATCTCGAAAATATTTTTCGAAGTTTGGAAACCTCGTTAGATTCACTTTTTTTCCGTTATATTCGAGATAAATGGTTCTCTTTCAATTTGCTAGTTTAGTAGCTGTAGAAAAGCATATTATGCGGAAAGAATCTCGAAAAGAAAAAAAAATGTTTTCAAAGTTTGGAAACTTCATTAGATTCACGTTTTTACGTTCTTATTTGAGATAACTGGTTCTCTTTCATTTTCCTAGTTTGATAGCTGTACAAAAGCATATTATGCGGAAAGAATCCCGAAAAGAAAAAAAAAATGTTTTCAAAGCTTGGAAACTACATTAGAATGACTTTTTTTCCGTTCTTATTTGAGATAACTGGTTCTCTTTCATTATATTAGTTTGATAGCCTTAGAAAAGCATATTATGCGGAAAGAATTTCGAAAAGAAAAATAATTTTTTTCGAAGTTTGGAAACTTCGTTAGAATCACTTTTTTCCGTTCTTATTCGAGATAAATGGTTCTCTTTCATTTTGCTAGTTTGATACGTGTAGAAAAGCATATTATGCGGAAAGAATCTCGAAAAGAAAAAAAAATGTATTCAAGGTTTGGAAACTTCATTAGAATCACTTTTTTTCCGTTCTTATTTGAGATAACTGGTTCTCTTTCATTATACTAGTTTGATAGCCTCAGAAAAGCATATTATGCGCAAAGAATCTCGAAAAGAAAAATAATTTTTTTCGAAGTTTGGAAAATTCGTTAGAATCGCTTTTTTCCGTTCTTATTCGAGATAAATGGTTCTCTTTCAATTTGCTAATTTGATAGCTTAAGAAAAGCATATTATGCGCAAAGAATCTCGAAAAGAAAAAAAAATTTTTTTCGAAGTTTGGAAACTTCATTAGAATCACTTTTTTTCCGCTCTTATTTGAGTTAACTTCTTCTCTTTCATTATACTAGTTTGATAGCTGTAGAAAAGCATATTATGCGGAAAGAATCTCGAAAAGAAGAAAAAATGTTTTCAAAGTTTGGAAACTACATTAGAATCACTTTTTTTCCGTTCTTATTTGAGATAACTGGTTCTCTTTCAATATACTATTTTGATAGCCTCAGAAAAGCATATTATGCGCAAAGAATCTCGAAAAGAAAAATAATTATTTTCGAAGTTTGGAAACTTCATTAGAATCACTTTTTTTCCGTTCTTATTCGAGATAACTGGTTCTGTTTCATTTTCCTAGTTTCATAGCTGTAGAAAAGCATATTATGCGGAAAGAATCTCGAAAAGAAAAAAAAATGTTTTCAAAGCTTGGAAACTACATTAGAATGACTTTTTTTCCATTCTTATTTGAGATAACTGGTTCTCTTTCATTATACTAGTTTGATAGGCTTAGAAAAGCATATTATGCGGAAAGAATTTCGAAAAGAAAAATAATTATTTTCGAAGTTTGGAAACTTCGTTAGAATCACGTTTTTTCCGTTCTTATTCCAGATAAATGGTTGTCTTTCATTTTGCTAGTTTGATACGTGTAGAAAAGCATATTATGCGCAAAGAATCTCGAAAAGAAAAAAAATTGTATTCAAGGTACTGGAAACTTGATTAGAATCACTTTTTTTCCGTTCTTATTTGAGATAACTGGTTCTCTTTCATTATACTAGTTTGATAGCCTTAGAAAAGCATATTATGCGGAAGGAATCACGAAAAAAGAAATTTTTTTTTAGATGTTTTGAAAATCCTTATGAATCAATTTTTTTCCATTCTTATTTGAAATAACTCGTTCTCTCTCATTACACTATTTTGATAGCCTCAGAAAAGCATATTATGCGGAAAGAATCTCGAAAAGAAAAAAATTTTTTTTTGATATTTGCAAAATCTTTTTTGAATCAATTTTTTTCCATTCTTATTTGAGATAACGGGTCTCTTTCATTATACTAGTTTGATAGCTTCAGAAAAGCAAAGAATCTCGAAAATTTTTTTCGAAGTTTGGAAACCTCATTAGATTCACTTTTTTTCCGTTATATTCGAGATAAATGGTTCTCTTTCAATTTGCTAGTTTAATAGCTGTAGAAAAGCATATTATGCGGAAAGAATCACGAAAAGAAAAAAAACATGTTTTCAAAGTTTGGAAACTTCATTAGAATCACGTTTTTTACGTTCTTATTTGAGATAACTGGTTCTCTTTAAATATAACTAGTTCGATAGCCTCAGAAAAGCATATTATGCGCAAAGAATCTCGAAAAGAAAAAAATTTTTTTTCGAAGTTTGGAAACTTCATTAGAATCACCTTTTTTCCGTTCTTATTTGAGATAACTTCTTCTCTTTCATTATACTAGTTTGATAGCATCAGAAAATCATATTATGCGCGAAGAATCTCGAAAAGAAAAAAAAATTTTTCGAAGTTTGCAATCTTCATTAGAATCACTTTTTTTCCGTTCTTATTCGAGATAACTGGTTCTCTTACAATATACTAGTTTGATAGCCTCAGAAAAGCATATTATGCGGAAAGACTCTCGAAAAGAAAAAAAATTTTTTTTGATGTTTTGAAACTCCTTATGAATCAATTTTTTCCCATTCTTATTTGAGATAACTAGTTCTCTTTCATTATACTAGTTTGATAGCCTCAGAAAAGCATATTATGCAGAAAGAATCTCGAAAAGAAAAAAAATTTTTTTGATGTTTGGAAAATCTTTATGAATCAATTTTTTTCCATTCTTATTTGAGATAACTGGTTCTCTTTCATTATACTAGTTTGATAGCCTTAGAAAAGCATATAATGCGGAAAGAATTTCGAAAAGAAAAATAATTTTTTTCGAAGTTTGGAAACTTCGTTAGAATCACTTTTTTTCCGTTCTTATTCGAGATATATGTTTCTCTTTCATTTTGCTAGTTTGATACGTGTAGAAAAGAATATTATGCGGAAAGAATCTCGAAAAGAAAAAAAATTGTATTCAAGGTACTGGAAACTTCATTAGAATCACTTTTTTCCGTTCTTATTTGAGATAACTGGTTCTCTTTCAATATACAAGTTTGATAGCCTCAGAAAAGCATATTATGCGAAAAGAATCTTAAAAAAGAAAAAAATTTTTTTTTGATGTTTTGAAACTCCTTATGAATCAATTTTTTTCCATTCTTATTTGAGATAACTAGTTCTCTTTCATTATACTAGTTTGATAGCCTCAGAAAAGCATATTATGCGCAAAGAATCTCGAAAAGAAAAATAATTTTTTTCGAAGTTTGGAAAATTCGTTAGAATCACTTTTTTTCCGTTCTTATTTGAGATAACTGGTTCTCTTTCATTATACTAGTTTGATAGCCTCAGAAAAGCATATTATGCGTAAAGAATCTCGAAAAGAAAAAAAAAATTTTTTGAAGTTTGGAAACTTCATTAGAATCACCTTTTTTCCGTTCTTATTTGAGATAACTTCTTCTCTTTCATTATACTAGTTTGATAGCATCAGAAAATCATATTATGCGCGAAGAATCTCGAAAAGAAAAAAAAATTTTTCGAAGTATGGAATCTTCATTAGAATCACTTTTTTTCCGTTCTTATTCGAGATAATAGGTTCTCTTACAATATACTAGTTTGATAGCCTCAGAAAAGCATATTATGCGGAAAGACTCTCGAAAAAAAAAAAAATTTTTTTTGATGTTTTGAAACTCCTTATGAATCAATTTTTTCCCATTCTTATTTGAGATAACTAGTTCTCTTTCATTATACTAGTTTGATAGCCTCAGAAAAGCATATTATGCAGAAAGAATCTCGAAAAGAAAAAAATTTTTTTTTGATGTTTGGAAAATCCTTATGAATCAATTTTTTTCCATTCTTATTTGAGATAACTGGTTCTCTTTCATTATACTAGTTTGATAGCCTTAGAAAAGTAAGAAAGAATTTCGAAAAGAAAAATAATTTTTTTCGAAGTTTGGAAACTTCGTTAGAATCACTTTTTTTCCGTTCTTATTCGAGATAAATGGTTCTCTTTCATTTTGCTAGTTTGATACGTGTAGAAAAGAATATTATGCGGAAAGAATCTCGAAAAGAAAAAAAATTGTATTCAAGATACTGGAAACTTCATTAGAATCACTTTTTTCCGTTCTTATTTGAGATAACTGGTTCTCTTTCATTATACTAGTTTGATAGCCTCAGAAAAGCATATTATGCGGAAAGAATTTCGAAAAGAAAAATAATTTTTTTCGAAGTTTGGAAACTTCGTTAGAATCACTTTTTTTCCGTTCTTATTCGAGATAAATGGTTCTCTTTCATTTTGCTAGTTTGAAACGTGTAGAAAAGAATATTATGCGGAAAGAATCTCGAAAAGAAAAAAATTGTATTCAAGGTACTGGAAACTTCATTAGAATCACTTTTTTCCGTTCTTATTTGAGATAACTGGTTCTCTTTCAATATACAAGTTTGATAGCCTCAGAAAAGCATATTATGCGAAAAGAATCATAAAAAAGAAAAAAAATTTTTTTTGATGTTTTGAAACTCCTTATGAATCACCTTTTTTCCGTTCTTATTTGAGATAACTTCTTCTCTTTCATTATACTAGTTTGATAGCATCAGAAAATCATATTATGCGCGAAGAATCTCGAAAAGAAAAAAAAATTTTTCGAAGTTTGGAATCTTCATTAGAATCACTTTTTTTCCGTTCTTATTCGAGATAATAGGTTCTCTTACAATATACTAGTTTGATAGCCTCAGAAAAGCATATTATGCGGAAAGACTCTCGAAAAAAAAAAAAAATTTTTTTTATGTTTTGAAACTCCTTATGAATCAATTTTTTCCCATTCTTATTTGAGATAACTAGTTCTCTTTCATTATACTAGTTTGATAGCCTCAGAAAAGCATATTATGCAGAAAGAATCTCGAAAAGAAAAAAATTTTTTTTTGATGTTTGGAAAATCCTTATGAATCAATTTTTTTCCATTCTAATTTGAGATAACTGGTTCTCTTTCATTATACTAGTTTGATAGCCTTAGAAAAGTATATAATGCGGAAAGAATTTCGAAAAGAAAAATAATTTTTTTCGAAGTTTGGAAACTTCGTTAGAATCACTTTTTTTCCGTTCTTATTCGAGATAAATGGTTCTCTTTCATTTTGCTAGTTTGATACGTGTAGAAAAGAATATTATGCGGAAAGAATCTCGAAAAGAAAAAAAATTGTATTCAAGGTACTGGAAACCTCATTAGAATCACTTTTTTCCGTTCTTATTTGAGATAACTGGTTCTCTTTCATTATACTAGTTTGATAGCCTTAGAAAAGCATATTATGCGGAAAGAATCACGAAAAAAGGAAATTTTTTTTTGATGTTTTGAAAATCCTTATGAATCAATTTTAACCATTCTTATTTGAGATAACTAGTTCTCTTTCATTATACTATTTTGATAGCCTCAGAAAAGCATATTATGCGGAAAGAATCTCGAAAAGAAAAAAATTTTTTTTTGATATTTGTAAAATCTTTTTTGAATCAATTTTTTTCCATTCTTATTTGAGATAACTGGTTCACTTTCATTATACTAGTTTGATAGCTTCAGAAAAGCAAAGTATCTCGAAAATTTTTTTCGAAATTTGGAAACCTCGTTAGATTCACTTTTTTTCCGTTATATTCGAGATAAATGGTTCTCTTTCAATTTGCTAGTTTAATAGCTGTAGAAAAGCATATTATGCGGAAAGAATCTCGAAAAGAAAAAAAAATGTTTTCAAAGTTTGGAAACTTCATTAGTATCACGTTTTTTACGTTCTTATTTGAGATAACTGGTTCTCTTTAAATATACTAGTTCGATAGCCTCAGAAAAGCATATTATGCGCAAAGAATCTCGAAAAGAAAAAAAATTTTTTTCGAAGTTTGGAAACTTCATTAGAATCACTTTTTTTCCGTTCTTATTTGAGATAACTTCTTCTCTTTCATTATACTAGTTTGATAGCTGTAGAAAAGCATATAATGCGGAACGAATCTCGAAAAGAAGAAAAAATTTTTTTCTAAGTTTGGAAACTTCATTAGAATCACTTTTTTCCGTTCTTATTTGAGATAACTGGTTCTCTTTCATTATAATAGTTTGATAGCATCAGAAAGGCATATAATGCGGAAAGAATCTCGAAAAGAAAAAAAATTTTTTTTTATGTTTTGAAACTCTTTTATGAATCAATTTTTTCCCATTCTTATTTGAGATAACTAGTTCTCTTTCATTATACTAGTTTGATAGCCTCAGAAAAGCATATTATCCGGAAAGAATCTGGAAAAGAAAAAAATTTTTTTTGATGTTTGGAAAATACTTATGAATCAATTTTTTTCCATTCTTATTTGAGATAATTGGTTCTCTTTCATTATACTAGTTTGATATCCTCAGAAAAGCATATTATGCGCAAAGAATCTTTAAAAGAAAAAAAATTTTTTTCAAAGTTTGGATACTTAATTAGAATCACATTTTTCCGTTCTTATTTGAGATAACTGGTTCTCTTTCATTATACTAGTATGATAGCCTTATTATATAGCATATTATGCGGAAAGAATCTCAAAAAGAAAAATTTTTTTTTCGAAGTTTGGAAACTTCGTTAGATCCACTTTTTTTCCGTTCTTATTCGAGATGACTGGTACTCTTTCATTTTGCTACTTTGATAGCTGTAGAAAATGCATATTATGCGGAAAGAATCTCGACATGAAAAATAATTCTTTTCGAAGTTTGGAAACTTCGTTAGAAGCACTTTTTTTCCGTTCTTATTCAAGATAACTGGTTCTCTTTCATTTTACTAGTTTGATACGTGTAGAAAAGCATATTATTCGGAAAGAATCTCGAAAAGAAAAAAAAATGTTTTCAAAGTTTGGAAACTTCATTAGAATCACTTTTTTTCCGTTCTCATTTGAGATAAATGGTTCTCTTTCATTATACTAGTTTTATAGCCTTAAAAAAGCATATTATGCGGAAAGAATCTCGAAAAGAAAAAAATTTTTTTTGATGTTTGGAAAATCCTTATGAATCAATTTTTTTCCATTCTTATTTGAGATAACTGGTTCTCTTTCATTATACTAGTTTGATAGCCTCAGAAAAGCATATTATGCGGAAAGAATCTCGAAAAGGAAAAAATTTTTTTTTATGTTTTGAAACTCCTTATGAATCAATTTTTTCCCATTTTTATTTGAGATAACTAGTTCTCTTTCATTAAATTAGTTTGATAGCCTCAGAAAAGCATATGCTGCGGAAAGAATCTCGAAAAGAAAAAAAATTTTTTTGATGTTTGGAAAATCCTTATGAAACACTTTTTTTCCATTCTTATTTGAGATAACTGGTTCTCTTTCATTATACTAGTTTGATAGCTTTAGAAAAGCATTTTATGCGGAAAGAATCTCGAAAAGAAAAAATTTTTTTTTGATGTTTGGAAAATCCTTATGAATCAATTTTTTTCCATTCCTATTTGAGATAACTGGTTCTCTTTCATTATACTAGTTTGATAGCCTCAGAAAAGCATATTATGCGCAAAGAATCTCGAAAAGGAAAAAAATTTTTTTCGAAGTTTGGAAACTTCATTAGAATCACTTTTTTTCCGTTCTTATTTGAGATAACTTCTTCTCTTTCATTATACTAGTATGATAGCCTTAGGAAAGCATATTATGCGGAAAGAATCTCAAAAAGAAAAATAATTTTTTTCGAAATTTGGAAACTTCGTTAGAATCACTTTTTTCCCGTTCTTATTCGAGATAACTGGTACTCTTTCATTTTGCTAGTTTGATAGCTGTAGAAAATGCATATTATGCGGAAAGAATCTCGACATGAAAAATAATTTTTTTCGAAGTTTGGAAATTTCGTTAGAATCACTTTTTTTCCGTTCTTATTAGAGATAACTGGTTCTCTTTCATTTTGCTAGTTTGATACGTGTAGAAAAGCATATTATGCGGAAAAAATCTAGAAAAGAATAAAAAAGTTTTCAAAGTTTGGAAACTTCATTAGAATCACTTTTTTTCCGTTCTTATTTGACATAACTGGTTCTCTTTCATTATATAAGTTTGATAGCCTTAGAAAAGCATATTATGCGGAAAGAATCTCGAAAAACATTTTTTTTTGATGTTTTGAAAATCCTTATGAATCAATTTTTTTCCATTCTTATTTGAGATAACTAGTTCTCTTTGATTATACTAGTTTGATAGCCTCAGAAAAGCATATTATGCGGAAAGAATCTCGAAAAGAAAATTTTTTTTTTTTTTGGAAAATTTTTTTGAATCAATTTTTTTCCAATCTTATTTGAGATAACTGGTTCTCTTTCATTATACTAGTTTGATAGCCTCAGAAAAGCATATTATGCGCAAAGAATCTCGAAAAGAAAAATAATTTTTTTCGAAGTTTGGAAACCGCATTAGAATCACTTTTTTTCCGTTCTTATTTGAGATAAATGGTTCTCTTTCAATATACTAGTTTGATAGCCTCAGAAAAGCATATTATGCGCAAAGAATCTCGAAAAGGAAAAAAATTTTTTTCGAAGTTTGGAAACTTCATTAGAATCACTTTTTTTCCGTTCTTATTTGAGATAACTTCTTCTCTTTCATTATACTAGTTTGATAGCTTTAGAAAAGCATATTATGCGAAAAGAATCTCAAAAAGAAAAATAATTTTTTTCGAAGTTTGGAAACTTCGTTAGAATCACTTTTTTTCCGTTCTTATTCGAGATAACTGGTACTCTTTCATTTTGCTAGTTTGATACGTGTAGAAAAGCATATTATCCGGAAAGAATCTCGAAAAGAAAAATAACTATTTTCGAAGTTTGGAAACTTCTTTATAATCACTTTTTTTCCGTTCTTATTCGAGAAAACTGGTTCTCTTTCAATATACTAGTTTGATAGCCTCAGAAAAGCATATTATGCGGAAAGAATCTCGAAAAGAAAAAAATTTATTTTTGATGTTTTGAAACTCCTTATGAATCAATTTTTTTCCATTCTTATTTGAGATAACTAGTTCTCTTTCAATTTGCTAGTTTGATAGCTGTAGAAAAGCATATTATGCGGAAAGAATCTCGAAAAGAAAAAAAAAATTTTTCGAAATTTGGAAACTTCATTAGAATCACATTTTTTCCGTTCTTATTTGAGATAACTGGTTCTCTTTCAATATACTAATTTGATAGCTTCAGAAAAGCATATTATCCGCAAAGAATCTCGAAAAGAATAAAAAATGTATTCAAGGTTTGGAAACTTCATTATAATCACCTTTTTCCGTTCTTATTTGAGATAACTGGTTCTCTTTCATTATACTAGTTTGATAGCCTTAGAAAAGCATATTATGCGGAAAGAATCTCGAAAAAAGAAAATTTTTTTTGATGTTTTGAAAATCCTTATGAATCAATTTTTTTCCATTCTTATTTGAGATAACTAGTTCTCTTTCATTATACTATTTTGATAGCCTCAGAAAAGCATATTATGCGGAAAAAATCTCGAAAAGAAAAAAATATTTTTTTGATATTCGCAAAATCTTTTTTGAATCAATTTTTTTCCATTCTTATTTGAGATAACTCGTTCTCTTTCATTATACTAGTTTGATAGCCTCAGATAAGCAAAGAATCTCGAAAATTTTTTTCGAAGTTTGCAAACGTCGTTACATTCACTTTTTTTCAGTTATATTCGTGATAAATGGTTCTCTTTCAATTTGCTAGTTTGATAGCTGTAGAAAAGCATATTATGCGGAAAGAATCTCGAAAAGAAAAAAAAATGTTTTCAAAGTTTGGAAACTTCATTAGAATCACTTTTTTTACGTTCTTATTTGAGATAACTGGTTCTCTTTCAATATACTAGTTTGATAGCCTCAGAAAAGCATATTATGCGCAAAGAATCTCGAAAAGATAAAAAAATGTTTTTCGAAGTTTGGAAACTTCATTAGAATCACTTTTTTTCCGTTCTTATTTGAGATAACTGGCTCTCTTTCATTATACTAGTTTGATAGCCTCAGAAAAGCATATTATGTGCAAAGAATCTCTAAAAGAAAAAAAATTTTTTTCGAAGTTTAGAAACTTTATTAGAATCACTTTTTTTCCGTTCTTATTTGAGATAACTTCTTCTCATTCATTATACTAGTTTGATAGCCTTAGAAAAGCATATTATGCGGAAAGAATCTCGAAATGAAAAATAATTTTTTTCGAAGTATGGAAACTTCTTTATAATCACTTTTTTTCCGTTCTTATTCGAGATAACTGGTTCTCTTTCTTTTTGCTAGTTTGATAGCCTCAGAAAAGCATATTATGCACGAAGAATCTCGAAAAGAAAAAAAATTTTTTTCGAAGTTTGGAAACTTCAATAGAATCACTTTTTTTCCGTTCTTATTCGTGATAACTGGTTCACTTTCAATATACTAGTTTGATAGCCTCAGAAAAGCATATTATGCGCAAAGAATCTCGAAAAGAAAAAAAATTATTTTCGAAGTTTGGAAACTTCATTAGAATCACTTTTTTTCCGTTCTTATTCGAGATAACTGGTTCTCTTTCATTTTCCTAGTTTGATAGCTGTAGAAAAGCATATTATGCGGAAAGAATCTGGAAAAGAAAAAAAAATGTTTTCAAAGCTTGGAAACTGCATTAGAATGACTTTTTTTCCGTTCTTATTTGAGATAACTGCTTCTCTTTCATTATACTAATTTGATAGCCTTAGAAAAGCATATAATGCGGAAAGAATTTCGAAAAGAAAAAAAATTTTTTTGGAAGTTTGGAATCTTCGTTAGAATCACATTTTTTCCGTTCTTATTCGAGATAAATGGTTCTCTTTCATTTTGCTAGTTTGATACGTGTAGAAAAGCATATTATGCGGAAAGAATCTCGAAAAGAAAAAAAAATGTTTTCAAAGTTTGGAAACTTCATTAGAATCACGTTTTTTACGTTCTTATTTGAGATAACTAGTTCTCTTTAAATATACTAGTTCGATAGCCTCAGAAAAGCATATTATGCGGAAAGAACCTCGAAAAGAAAAAAAAAATGTTTTCAAAGTTTGGAAAATATATTAGAATCACTTTTTTCCGTTCTTATTTGAGATAACTGGTTCTGTTTCATTATACTAGTTTGATAGCCTTAGAAAAGCATATTATGCGGAAAGAATTTTGAAAAGAAAAATAATATTTTTCGAAGTTTGGAAACTACGTTAGAATCACTTTTTTCCGTTCTCATTCGAGATAATTGGTTCTCTTTCATTTTGCTAGTTTGATAGGTGTAGAAAAGCATATTATGCGGAAAGAATCTCGAAAAGAATAAAAAATGTATTCAAGGTTTGGAAACTTCATTATAATCACCTTTTTCCGTTCTTATTTGAGAAAACTGGTTCTCTTTCATTATACTATTTTGATAGCCTCAGAAAAGCATATTTTGCGGAAAAAATCTCGAAAAGAAAAAAAAATGTTTTCAAAGTTTGGAAACTACATTAGAATCACTTTTTTTCCGTTCTTATTTGAGATAACTAGTTCTCTTTCAATTTGCTAGTTTGATAGCTGTAGAAAAGCATATTATGCGGAAAGAATCTCCAAAAGAAAAAAAAATTTTTTCGAAGTTTGGAAACTTCCTTAGAATCACTTTTTTTCCATTCTTATTTGAGATAACTTGTTCTCTTTCATTATCCTTGTTTGATAGCCTTAGACAAGCATATTATGCGCAAATAATCTCGAAAAGAAAAAAATTTTTTTTCGAAGTTTGGAAACTTCGTTAGAATCACTTTTTTTCCGTTCTTATTTAAGATTACTGGTTCTCTTTCATTATACTAGTTTGATAGCCTCAGACAAGCATATTATGCGCAAAGAATCTCGAAAAGAAAAACATTTTTTTTCGAAGTTTGGAAACTTCGTTAGAATCAGTTTTTTCCGTTCTTATTTAAGATTACTGGTTCTCTTTCATTATACAAGTTTGATAGCCTCAGAAAAGCATATTATGCGCAAAGAATCTCGAAAAGAAAAAAATTTTTTTTCGAAGTTTGGAAACTTCGTTAGAATCACTTTTTTTCCGTTCTTATTTAAGATTACTGGTTCTCTTTCATTATACTAGTTTGATAGCCTCAGAAAAGCATAGGTATGCGCAAAGAATCTCGAAAAGAAAAAAAATTTTTTTCGAAGTTTGGAAACTTCGTTAGAATCACTTTTTTTCCGTTCTTATTTAAGATTACTGGTTCTCTTTCATTATACTAGTTTGATAGCCTCAGACAAGAATATTATGGGCAAAGAATCTCGAAAAGAAAAAAATTTTTTTTCGAAGTTTGGAAACTTCCTTAGAATCACTTTTTTTCCATTCTTATTTGAGATAACTTGTTCTCTTTCATTATACTAGTTTGATAGCCTCAGACAAGCATATTATGCGCAAAGAATCTCGAAAAGAAAAAAATTTTTTTCGAAGTTTGGAAACTTCGTTAGAATCACTTTTTTTCCGTTCTTATTTAAGATAACTTGTTCTCTTACATTATACTAGTTTGATAGCCTTAGACAAGCATATTATGCGCAAAGAATCTCGAAAAGAAAAAAAAATTTTTTCGAAGTTTGGAAACTTCGTTAGAATCACTTTTTTTCCGTTCTTATTTGAGATAACTGGTTCTCTTTCATTATACTAGTTTGATAGCGTCAGACAAGCATATTATGCGCAAAGAATCTCGAAAAGAAAAAAAATTTTTTTCGAAGTTTGGAAACTTCATTAGAATCACTTTTTTTCCGTTCTTATTTGAGATAACTGGCTCTCTTTCATTATACTAGTTTGATAGCCTCAGAAAAGCATATTATGTGCAAAGAATCTCGAAAAGAAAAAAATTTTTTTCGAAGTTTAGAAACTTCATTAGAATCACTTTTTTTCCGTTCTTATTTGAGATAACTTCTTCTCATTCATTATACTAGTTTGATAGCCTTAGAAAAGCATATTATGCGGAAAGAATCTCGAAATGAAAAATAATTTTTTTCGAAGTATGGAAACTTCTTTATAATCACTTTTTTTCCGTTCTTATTCGAGATAACTGGTTCTCTTTCTTTTTGCTAGTTTGATAGACTCAGAAAAGCATATTATGCACGAAGAATCTCGAAAAGAAAAAAAATTTTTTTCGAAGTTTGGAAACTTCAATAGAATCACTTTTTTTCCGTTCTTATTCGTGATAACTGGTTCACTTTCAATATACTAGTTTGATAGCCTCAGAAAAGCATATTATGCGCAAAGAATCTCGAAAAGAAAAAAAATTATTTTCGAAGTTTGGAAACTTCATTAGAATCACTTTTTTTCCGTTCTTATTCGAGATAACTGGTTCTCTTACATTTTCCTAGTTTGATAGCTGTAGAAAAGCATATTATGCGGAAAGAATCTCGAAAAGAAAAAAAAATGTTTTCAAAGCTTGGAAACTATATTAGAATCACTTTTTTTCCGTTCTTATTTGAGATAACTGGTTCTCTTTCATTATACTAATTTGATAGCCTTAGAAAAGCATATAATGCGGAAAGAATTTCGAAAAGAAAAAAAATTTTTTTGGAAGTTTGGAAACTTCGTTAGAATCACATTTTTTCCGTTCTTATTCGAGATAAATGGTTCTCTTTCATTTTGCTAGTTTGATACGTGTAGAAAAGCATATTATGCGGAAAGAATCTCGAAAAGAAAAAAAATTGTATTCAAGGTACTGGAAACTTCATTAGAATCACTTTTTTTCCGTTCTTATTTCAGATAACTGGTTCTCTTTCATTATACTAGTTTGATAGCTTAAGAAAAGCATATTATGCGGAAAGAATCACGAAAAAAGAATCACTTTTTTTCCGTTCTTATTCGAGATAAATGGTTCTCTTTCATTTTGCTAGTTTGATACGTGTAGAAAAGCATATTATGCGGAAAGAATCTCGAAAAGAAAAACAATTGTATTCAAGGTACTGGAAACTTCATTAGAATTACTTTTTTTCCGTTCTTATTTCAGATAACTGGTTCTCTTTCATTATACTAGTTTGATAGCTTAAGAAAAGCATATTATGCGGAAAGAATCACGAAAAAAGAAAATTTTTTTTGATGTTTTGAAAATCCTTATGAATCATTTTTTTTCTATTCTTATTTGAGATAACTAGTTCTCTTTCATTATACTATTTTGCTAGCCTCAGAAAAGCATATTATGCGGAAAGAATCCCGAAAAGAAAAAAATTTTTTTTTGATATTTGCAAAATCTTTTTTGAATCCATTTTTTTCCATTCTTATTTGAGATAACTGGTTCTCTTTCATTATACTAGTTTGATAGCTTCAGATAAGCAAAGAATCTCGAAAATATTTTTCGAAGTTTGGAAACCTTGTTAGATTCACTTTTTTTCCGTTATATTCGAGATAAATGGTTCTCTTTCAATTTGCTAGTTTAGTAGCTGTAGAAAAGCATATTATGCGGAAAGAATCTCGAAAAGAAAAAAAAATGTTTTCAAAGTTTGGAAACTTCATTAGAATCACGTTTTTTACGTTCTTATTTGAGATAACTAGTTCTCTTTAAATATACTAGTTCGATAGCCTCAGAAAAGCATATTATGCGGAAAGAACCTCGAAAAGAAAAAAAAAATGTTTTCAAAGTTTGGAAAATATATTAGAATCACTTTTTTCCGTTCTTATTTGAGATAACTGGTTCTCTTTCATTATACTAGTTTGATAGCCTTAGAAAAGCATATTATGCGGAAAGAATTTTGAAAAGAAAAATAATATTTTTCGAAATTTGGAAACTACGTTAGAATCACTTTTTTCCGTTCTCATTCGAGATAATTGGTTCTCTTTCATTTTGCTAGTTTGATAGGTGTAGAAAAGCATATTATGCGGAAAGAATCTCGAAAAGAATAAAAAATGTATTCAAGGTTTGGAAACTTCATTATAATCACCTTTTTCCGTTCTTATTTGAGAAAACTGGTTCTCTTTCATTATACTATTTTGATAGCCTCAGAAAAGCATATTTTGCGGAAAAAATCTCGAAAAGAAAAAAAAATGTTTTCAAAGTTTGGAAACTACATTAGAATCACTTTTTTTCCGTTCTTATTTGAGATAACTAGTTCTCTTTCAATTTGCTAGTTTGATAGCTGTAGAAAAGCATATTATGCGGAAAGAATCTCCAAAAGAAAAAAAAATTTTTTCGAAGTTTGGAAACTTCCTTAGAATCACTTTTTTTCCATTCTTATTTAAGATTACTGGTTCTCTTTCATTATACTAGTTTGATAGCCTCAGACAAGCATATTATGCGCAAAGAATCTCGAAAAGAAAAAAATTTTTTTTCGAAGTTTGGAAACTTCGTTTGAATCACTTTTTTTCTCTCCTTATTTAAGATAACTTGTTCTCTTTCATTATACTAGTTTGATAGCCTTAGACAAGCATATTATGCGCAAAGAATCTCGAAAAGAAAAAAATTTTTTTTCGAAGTTTGGAAACTTCGTTAGAATCACTTTTTTTCCGTTCTTATTTAAGATAACTTGTTCTCTTTCATTGTACTAGTTTGATAGCCTTAGACAAGCATATTATGAGCAAAGAATCTCGAAAAGAAAAACATTTTTTTTCGAAGTTTGGAAACTTCGTTAGAATCAGTTTTTTCCGTTCTTATTTAAGATTACTGGTTCTCTTTCATTATACAAGTTTGATAGCCTCAGAAAAGCATATTATGCGCAAAGAATCTCGAAAAGAAAAAATTTTTTTTTCGAAGTTTGGAAACTTCGTTAGAATCACTTTTTTTCCGTTCTTATTTAAGATTACTGGTTCTCTTTCATTATACTCGTTTGATAGCCTCAGACAAGCATATTATGCGCAAAGAATCTCGAAAAGAAAAAAATTTTTTTCGAAGTTTGGAAACTTCGTTAGAATCACTTTTTTTCCGTTCTTATTTGAGATAACTTGTTCTCTTTCATTATACTAGTTTGATAGCCTTAGACAAGCATATTATGCGCAAAGAATCTCGAAAAGAAAAAAATTTTATTTCGAAGTATGTAAACTTCGTTAGAATCACTTTTTTTCCGTTCTTATTTGAGATAACTGGTTCTCTTTCATTATACTAGTTTGATAGCCTCAGAAAAGCATAGGTATGCGCAAAGAATCTCGAAAAGAAAAAAAAATTTTTTCGAAGTTTGGAAACTTCGTTAGAATCACTTTTTTTCCGTTCTTATTTAAGATTACTGGTTCTCTTTCATTATACTAGTTTGATAGCCTCAGACAAGAATATTATGCGCAAAGAATCTAGAAAAGAAAAAAATTTTTTTTCGAAGTTTGGAAACTTCCTTAGAATCACTTTTTTTCCATTCTTATTTGAGATAACTTGTTCTCTTTCATTATACTAGTTTGATAGCCTCAGACAAGCATATTATGCGCAAAGAATCTCGAAAAGAAAAAAAATTTTTTCGAAGTTTGGAAACTTCGTTAGAATCACTTTTTTTCCGTTCTTATTTAAGATAACTTGTTCTCTTACACTATACTAGTTTGATAGCCTTAGACAAGCATATTATGCGCAAAGAATCTCGAAAAGAAAAAAATTTTTTTTCGAAGTTTGGAAACTTCGTTAGAATCACTTTTTTTCCGTTCCTGTTTGAGATAACTGGTTCTCTTTCATTATACTAGTTTGATAGCCTCAGACAAGCATATTATGCGCAAAGAATCTCGAAAAGAAAAAAAATTTTTTTCGAAGTTTGGAAACTTCGTTAGAATCACTTTTTTTCCGTTCTTATTTAAGATTACTGGTTCTCTTTCATTATACTAGTTTGATAGCCTCAGACAAGAATATTATGCGCAAAGAATCTCGAAAAGAAAAAAATTTTTTTTCGAAGTTTGGAAACTTCCTTAGAATCACTTTTTTTCCATTCTTATTTGAGATAACTTGTTCTCTTTCATTATACTAGTTTGATAGCCTCAGACAAGCATATTATGCGCAAAGAATCTCGAAAAGAAAAAAAATTTTTTCGAAGTTTGGAAACTTCGTTAGAATCACTTTTTTTCCGTTCTTATTTAAGATAACTTGTTCTCTTACATTATACTAGTTTGATAGCCTTAGACAAGCATATTATGCGCAAAGAATCTCGAAAAGAAAAAAATTTTTTTTCGAAGTTTGGAAACTTCGTTAGAATCACTTTTTTTCCGTTCTTATTTGAGATAACTGGTTCTCTTTCATTATACTAGTTTGATAGCCTCAGACAAGCATATTATGCGCAAAGAATCTCGAAAAGAAAAAAATTTTTTTTCGAAGTTTGGAAACTTCGTTTGAATCACTTTTTTTCTCTCCTTATTTAAGATAACTTGTTCTCTTTCATTATACTAGTTTGATAGCCTTAGACAAGCATATTATGCGCAAAGAATCTCGAAAAGAAAAAAATTTTATTTCGAAGTATGTAAACTTCGTTAGAATCACTTTTTTTCCGTTCTTATTTGAGATAACTGGTTCTCTTTCATTATACTAGTTTGATAGCCTCAGAAAAGCATAGGTATGCGCAAAGAATCTCGAAAAGAAAAAAAATTTTTTTCGAAGTTTGGAAACTTCGTTAGAATCACTTTTTTTCCGTTCTTATTTAAGATTACTGGTTCTCTTTCATTATACTAGTTTGATAGCCTCAGACAAGAATATTATGCGCAAAGAATCTAGAAAAGAAAAAAATTTTTTTTCGAAGTTTGGAAACTTCCTTGGAATCACTTTTTTTCCATTCTTATTTGAGATAACTTGTTCTCTTTCATTATACTAGTTTGATAGCCTCAGACAAGCATATTATGCGCAAAGAATCTCGAAAAGAAAAAAATTTTTTTCGAAGTTTGGAAACTTCGTTAGAATCACTTTTTTTCCGTTCTTATTTAAGATAACTTGTTCTCTTACATTATACTAGTTTGATAGCCTTAGACAAGCATATTATGCGCAAAGAATCTCGAAAAGAAAAAAATTTTTTTTCGAAGTTTGGAAACTTCGTTAGAATCACTTTTTTTCCGTTCTTGTTTGAGATAACTGGTTCTCTTTCATTATACTAGTTTGATAGCCTCAGACAAGCATATTATGCGCAAAGAATCTCGAAAAGAAAAAAATTTTTTTTCGAAGTTTGGAAACTTCCTTAGAATCACTTTTTTTCCATTCTTATTTGAGATAACTTGTTCTTTGCATTATACTAGTTTGATAGCCTCAGACAAGCATATTATGCGCAAAGAATCTCGAAAAGAAAAAAATTTTTTTTCGAAGTTTGGAAACTTCGTTAGAATCACTTTTTTTCCGTTCTTATTTAAGATTACTGGTTCTCTTTCATTATACTAGTTTGATAGCCTAAGAAAAGCATAGGTATGCGCAAAGAATCTCGAAAAGAAAAAAATTTTTTTTCGAAGTTTGGAAACTTCGATAGAATCACTTTTTTTCCGTTCTATTTTGAGATAACTGGTTCTCTTTCATTATACTAGTTTGATAGCCTCAGACAAGCATATTATGCGCAAAGAATCTCGAAAAGAAAAAAATTTTTTTTCGAAGTTTGGAAACTTCCTTAGAATCACTTTTTTTCCATTCTTATTTGAGATAACTTGTTCTCTTTCATTATACTAGTTTGATAGCCTCAGACAAGCATATTATGCGCAAAGAATCTCGAAAAGAAAAAAATTTTTTTCGAAGTTTGGAAACTTCGTTAGAATCACTTTTTTTCCGTTCTTATTTAAGATAACTTGTTCTCTTACATTATACTAGTTTGATTGCCTTAGACAAGCATATTATGCGCAAAGAATCTCGAAAAGAAAAAAATTTTTTTTCGAAGTTTGGAAACTTCGTTAGAATCACTTTTTTTCCGTTCTTATTTGAGATAACTGGTTCTCTTTCATTATACTAGTTTGATAGCCTCAGACAAGCATATTATGCGCAAAGAATCTCGAAAAGAAAAAAAATTTTTTTCGAAGTTTGGAAACTTCGTTAGAATCACTTTTTTTCCGTTCTTATTTAAGATTACTGGTTCTCTTTCATTATACTAGTTTGATAGCCTCAGACAAGAATATTATGCGCAAAGAATCTCGAATAGAAAAAAATTTTTTTTCGAAGTTTGGAAACTTCGTTAGAATCACTTTTTTTCCGTTCTTATTTAAGATTACTGGTTCTCTTTCATTATACTAGTTTGATAGCCTCAGACAAGCATATAATGCGCAAAGAATCTGGAAAAGAAAAAAATTTTTTTTCGAAGTTTGGAAACTTCCTTAGAATCACTTTTTTTCCATTCTTATTTGAGATAACTTGTTCTCTTTCATTATACTAGTTTGATAGCCTAAGAAAAGCATAGGTATGCGCAAAGAATCTCGAAAAGAAAAAAATTTTTTTTCGAAGTTTGGAAACTTCGTTAGAATCACTTTTTTTCCGTTCTTATTTGAGATAACTGGTTCTCTTTCATTATACTAGTTTGATAGCCTCAGACAAGCATATTATGCGCAAAGAATCTCGAAAAGAAAAAAATTTTTTTTCGAAGTTTGGAAACTTCCTTAGAATCACTTTTTTTCCATTCTTATTTGAGATAACTTGTTCTCTTTCATTATACTAGTTTGATAGCCTCAGACAAGCATATTATGCGCAAAGAATCTCGAAAAGAAAAAAATTTTTTTCGAAGTTTGGAAACTTCGTTAGAATCACTTTTTTTCCGTTCTTATTTAAGATAACTTGTTCTCTTATATTATACTAGTTTGATAGCCTCAGACAAGCATATTATGCGCAAAGAATCTCGAAAGAAAAAAATTTTTTTTCGAAGTTTGGAAACTTCGTTAGAATCACTTTTTTTCCGTTCTTATTTCAGATAACTTGTTCTCTTTCATTATACTAGTTTGATAGCCTTAGACAAGCATATTATGCGCAAAGAATCTCGAAAAGAAAAAAATTTTTTTTCGAAGTTTGGAAACTTCGTTAGAATCACTTTTTTTCCGTTCTTATTTGAGATAACTGGTTCTCTTTCATTATACTAGTTTGATAGCCTCAGACAAGCATATTATGCGCAAAGAATCTCGAAAAGAAAAAAATTTTTTTTCGAAGTTAAGAAACTTCCTTAGAATCACTTTTTTTCCATTCTTATTTGAGATAACTTGTTCTCTTTCATTATACTTGTTTGATAGCCTGAGACAAGCATATTATGCGCAAAGAATCTCGAAAAGAACAAAATTTTTTTTCGAAGTTTGGAAACTTCGTTAGAATCACTTTTTTTCCGTTCTTATTTAAGATTACTGGTTCTCTTTCATTATACCAGTTTGATAGCCTCAGACAAGCATATTATGCGCAAAGAATCTCGAAAAGAAAAAAATTTTTTTTCGAAGTTTGGAAACTTCGTTAGAATCACTTTTTTTCCGTTCTTATTTGAGATAACTGGTTCTCTTTCATTATACTAGTTTGATAGCCTCAGACAAGCATATTATGCGCAAAGAATCTCGAAAAGAAAAAAATTTTTTTTCGAAGTATGGAAACTTCCTTAGAATCACTTTTTTTCCATTCTTATTTGAGATAACTTGTTCTCTTTCATTATCCTTGTTTGATAGCCTTAGACAAGCATATTATGCGCAAAAAATCTCGAAAAGAAAAAAATTTTTTTTCGAAGTTTGGAAACTTCGTTAGAATCACTTTTTTTCCGTTCTTATTTAAGATAACTTGTTCTCTTTCATTGTACTAGTTTGATAGCCTTAGACAAGCATATTATGCGCAAAGAATCTCGAAAAGAAAAAAATTTTTTTTCGAAGTTTGGAAACTTCGTTAGAATCACTTTTTTTCCTTTCTTATTTAAGATAACTTGTTCTCTTTCATTGTACTAGTTTGATAGCCTTAGACAAGCATATTATGCGCAAAGAATCTCGAAAAGAAAAACATTTTTTTTCGAAGTTTGGAAACTTCGTTAGAATCAGTTTTTTCCGTTCTTATTTAAGATTACTGGTTCTCTTTCATTATACAAGTTTGATAGCCTCAGAAAAGCATATTATGCGCAAAGAATCTCGAAAAGAAAAAAATTTTTTTTCGAAGTTTGGAAACTTCGTTAGAATCACTTTTTTTCCGTTCTTATTTAAGATTACTGGTTCTCTTTCATTATACTAGTTTGATAGCCTCAGACAAGCATATTATGCGCAAAGAATCTCGAAAAGAAAAAAATTTTTTTTCGAAGTTTGGAAACTTCGTTAGAATCACTTTTTTTCCGTTCTTATTTAAGATAACTTGTTCTCTTTCATTATACTAGTTTGATAGCCTTAGACAAGCATATTATGCGCAAAGAATCTCGAAAAGAAAAAAATTTTATTTCGAAGTATGTAAACTTCGTTAGAATCACTTTTTTTCCGTTCTTATTTGAGATAACTGGTTCTCTTTCATTATACTAGTTTGATAGCCTCAGACAAGAATATTATGCGCAAAGAATCTCGAATAGAAAAAAATTTTTTTTCGAAGTTTGGAAACTTCGTTAGAATCACTTTTTTTCCGTTCTTATTTAAGATTACTGGTTCTCTTTCATTATACTAGTTTGATAGCCTCAGACAAGCATATAATGCGCAAAGAATCTCGAAAAGAAAACAATTTTTTTTCGAAGTTTGGAAACTTCATTAGAATCACTTTTTTTCCGTTCTTATTTAAGATAACTTGTTCTCTTTCATTATACTAGTTTGATAGCCTAAGAAAAGCATAGGTATGCGCAAAGAATCTCGAAAAGAAAAAAATTTTTTTTCGAAGTTTGGAAACTTCGTTAGAATCACTTTTTTTCCGTTCTTATTTGAGATAACTGGTTCTCTTTCATTATACTAGTTTGATAGCCTCAGACAAGCATATTATGCGCAAAGAATCTCGAAAAGAAAAAAATTTTTTTTCGAAGTTTGGAAACTTCGTTAGAATCACTTTTTTTCCGTTCTTATTTCAGATAACTTGTTCTCTTTCATTATACTAGTTTGATAGCCTTAGACAAGCATATTATGCGCAAAGAATCTCGAAAAGAAAAAAATTTTTTTTCGAAGTTTGGAAACTTCGTTAGAATCACTTTTTTTCCGTTCTTATTTGAGATAACTGGTTCTCTTTCATTATACTAGTTTGATAGCCTCAGACAAGCATATTATGCGCAAAGAATCTCGAAAAGAAAAAAATTTTTTTTCGAAGTTAAGAAACTTCCTTAGAATCACTTTTTTTCCATTCTTATTTGAGATAACTTGTTCTCTTTCATTATACTTGTTTGATAGCCTGAGACAAGCATATTATGCGCAAAGAATCTCGAAAAGAACAAAATTTTTTTTCGAAGTTTGGAAACTTCGTTAGAATCACTTTTTTTCCGTTCTTATTTAAGATTACTGGTTCTCTTTCATTATACCAGTTTGATAGCCTCAGACAAGCATATTATGCGCAAAGAATCTCGAAAAGAAAAAAATTTTTTTTCGAAGTTTGGAAACTTCGTTAGAATCACTTTTTTTCCGTTCTTATTTGAGATAACTGGTTCTCTTTCATTATACTAGTTTGATAGCCTCAGACAAGCATATTATGCGCAAAGAATCTCGAAAAGAAAAAAATTTTTTTTCGAAGTTTGGAAACTTCCTTAGAATCACTTTTTTTCCATTCTTATTTGAGATAACTTGTTCTCTTTCATTATCCTTGTTTGATAGCCTTAGACAAGCATATTATGCGCAAAAAATCTCGAAAAGAAAAAAATTTTTTTTCGAAGTTTGGAAACTTCGTTAGAATCACTTTTTTTCCGTTCTTATTTAAGATAACTTGTTCTCTTTCATTGTACTAGTTTGATAGCCTTAGACAAGCATATTATGCGCAAAGAATCTCGAAAAGAAAAAAATTTTTTTTCGAAGTTTGGAAACTTCGTTAGAATCACTTTTTTTCCGTTCTTATTTAAGATAACTTGTTCTCTTTCATTGTACTAGTTTGATAGCCTTAGACAAGCATATTATGCGCAAAGAATCTCGAAAAGAAAAACATTTTTTTTCGAAGTTTGGAAACTTCGTTAGAATCAGTTTTTTCCGTTCTTATTTAAGATTACTGGTTCTCTTTCATTATACAAGTTTGATAGCCTCAGAAAAGCATATTATGCGCAAAGAATCTCGAAAAGAAAAAAATTTTTTTTCGAAGTTTGGAAACTTCGTTAGAATCACTTTTTTTCCGTTCTTATTTAAGATTACTGGTTCTCTTTCATTATACTCGTTTGATAGCCTCAGACAAGCATATTATGCGCAAAGAATCTCGAAAAGAAAAAAATTTTTTTCGAAGTTTGGAAACTTCGTTAGAATCACTTTTTTTCCGTTCTTATTTGAGATAACTTGTTCTCTTTCATTATACTAGTTTGATAGCCTTAGACAAGCATATTATGCGCAAAGAATCTCGAAAAGAAAAAAAATTTATTTCGAAGTATGTAAACTTCGTTAGAATCACTTTTTTTCCGTTCTTATTTGAGATAACTGGTTCTCTTTCATTATACTAGTTTGATAGCCTCAGAAAAGGATAGGTATGCGCAAAGAATCTCGAAAAGAAAAAAAATTTTTTTCGAAGTTTGGAAACTTCGTTAGAATCACTTTTTTTCCGTTCTTATTTAAGATTACTGGTTCTCTTTCATTATACTAGTTTGATAGCCTCAGACAAGAATATTATGCGCAAAGAATCTCGAAAAGAAAAAAATTTTTTTTCGAAGTTTGGAAACTTCCTTAGAATCACTTTTTTTCCATTCTTATTTGAGATAACTTGTTCTCTTTCATTATACTAGTTTGATAGCCTCAGACAAGCATATTATGCGCAAAGAATCTCGAAAAGAAAAAAATTTTTTTCGAAGTTTGGAAACTTCGTTAGAATCACTTTTTTTCCGTTCTTATTTAAGATAACTTGTTCTCTTACATTATACTAGTTTGATAGCCTTAGACAAGCATATTATGCGCAAAGAATCTCGAAAAGAAAAAAATTTTTTTTCGAAGTTTGGAAACTTCGTTAGAATCACTTTTTTTCCGTTCTTATTTGAGATAACTGGTTCTCTTTCATTATACTAGTTTGATAGCCTCAGACAAGCATATTATGCGCAAAGAATCTCGAAAAGAAAAAAAATTTTTTTCGAAGTTTGGAAACTTCGTTAGAATCACTTTTTTTCCGTTCTTATTTAAGATTACTGGTTCTCTTTCATTATACTCGTTTGATAGCCTCAGACAAGCATATTATGCGCAAAGAATCTCGAAAAGAAAAAAATTTTTTTCGAAGTTTGGAAACTTCGTTAGAATCACTTTTTTTCCGTTCTTATTTGAGATAACTTGTTCTCTTTCATTATACTAGTTTGATAGCCTTAGACAAGCATATTATGCGCAAAGAATCTCGAAAAGAAAAAAAATTTTTTTCGAAGTTTGGAAACTTCGTTAGAATCACTTTTTTTCCGTTCTTATTTAAGATTACTGGTTCTCTTTCATTATACTAGTTTGATAGCCTCAGACAAGAATATTATGCGCAAAGAATCTAGAAAAGAAAAAAATTTTTTTTCGAAGTTTGGAAACTTCCTTAGAATCACTTTTTTTCCATTCTTATTTGAGATAACTTGTTCTCTTTCATTATACTAGTTTGATAGCCTCAGACAAGCATATTATGCGCAAAGAATCTCGAAAAGAAAAAAAATTTTTTCGAAGTTTGGAAACTTCGTTAGAATCACTTTTTTTCCGTTCTTATTTAAGATAACTTGTTCTCTTACACTATACTAGTTTGATAGCCTTAGACAAGCATATTATGCGCAAAGAATCTCGAAAAGAAAAAAATTTTTTTTCGAAGTTTGGAAACTTCGTTAGAATCACTTTTTTTCCGTTCTTGTTTGAGATAACTGGTTCTCTTTCATTATACTAGTTTGATAGCCTCAGACAAGCATATTATGCGCAAAGAATCTCGAAAAGAAAAAAAATTTTTTTCGAAGTTTGGAAACTTCGTTAGAATCACTTTTTTTCCGTTCTTATTTAAGATTACTGGTTCTCTTTCATTATACTAGTTTGATAGCCTCAGACAAGAATATTATGCGCAAAGAATCTCGAAAAGAAAAAAATTTTTTTTCGAAGTTTGGAAACTTCCTTAGAATCACTTTTTTTCCATTCTTATTTGAGATAACTTGTTCTCTTTCATTATACTAGTTTGATAGCCTCAGACAAGCATATTATGCGCAAAGAATCTCGAAAAGAAAAAAAATTTTTTCGAAGTTTGGAAACTTCGTTAGAATCACTTTTTTTCCGTTCTTATTTAAGATAACTTGTTCTCTTACATTATACTAGTTTGATAGCCTTAGACAAGCATATTATGCGCAAAGAATCTCGAAAAGAAAAAAATTTTTTTTCGAAGTTTGGAAACTTCGTTAGAATCACTTTTTTTCCGTTCTTATTTGAGATAACTGGTTCTCTTTCATTATACTAGTTTGATAGCCTCAGACAAGCATATTATGCGCAAAGAATCTCGAAAAGAAAAAAATTTTTTTTCGAAGTTTGGAAACTTCGTTTGAATCACTTTTTTTCTCTCCTTATTTAAGATAACTTGTTCTCTTTCATTATACTAGTTTGATAGCCTTAGACAAGCATATTATGCGCAAAGAATCTCGAAAAGAAAAAAATTTTATTTCGAAGTATGTAAACTTCGTTAGAATCACTTTTTTTCCGTTCTTATTTGAGATAACTGGTTCTCTTTCATTATACTAGTTTGATAGCCTCAGAAAAGCATAGGTATGCGCAAAGAATCTCGAAAAGAAAAAAAATTTTTTTCGAAGTTTGGAAACTTCGTTAGAATCACTTTTTTTCCGTTCTTATTTAAGATTACTGGTTCTCTTTCATTATACTAGTTTGATAGCCTCAGACAAGAATATTATGCGCAAAGAATCTAGAAAAGAAAAAAATTTTTTTTCGAAGTTTGGAAACTTCCTTGGAATCACTTTTTTTCCATTCTTATTTGAGATAACTTGTTCTCTTTCATTATACTAGTTTGATAGCCTCAGACAAGCATATTATGCGCAAAGAATCTCGAAAAGAAAAAAATTTTTTTCGAAGTTTGGAAACTTCGTTAGAATCACTTTTTTTCCGTTCTTATTTAAGATAACTTGTTCTCTTACATTATACTAGTTTGATAGCCTTAGACAAGCATATTATGCGCAAAGAATCTCGAAAAGAAAAAAATTTTTTTTCGAAGTTTGGAAACTTCGTTAGAATCACTTTTTTTCCGTTCTTGTTTGAGATAACTGGTTCTCTTTCATTATACTAGTTTGATAGCCTCAGACAAGCATATTATGCGCAAAGAATCTCGAAAAGAAAAAAATTTTTTTTCGAAGTTTGGAAACTTCCTTAGAATCACTTTTTTTCCATTCTTATTTGAGATAACTTGTTCTTTGCATTATACTAGTTTGATAGCCTCAGACAAGCATATTATGCGCAAAGAATCTCGAAAAGAAAAAAATTTTTTTTCGAAGTTTGGAAACTTCGTTAGAATCACTTTTTTTCCGTTCTTATTTAAGATTACTGGTTCTCTTTCATTATACTAGTTTGATAGCCTAAGAAAAGCATAGGTATGCGCAAAGAATCTCGAAAAGAAAAAAATTTTTTTTCGAAGTTTGGAAACTTCGATAGAATCACTTTTTTTCCGTTCTATTTTGAGATAACTGGTTATCTTTCATTATACTAGTTTGATAGCCTCAGACAAGCATATTATGCGCAAAGAATCTCGAAAAGAAAAAAATTTTTTTTCGAAGTTTGGAAACTTCCTTAGAATCACTTTTTTTCCATTCTTATTTGAGATAACTTGTTCTCTTTCATTATACTAGTTTGATAGCCTCAGACAAGCATATTATGCGCAAAGAATCTCGAAAAGAAAAAAATTTTTTTCGAAGTTTGGAAACTTCGTTAGAATCACTTTTTTTCCGTTCTTATTTAAGATAACTTGTTCTCTTACATTATACTAGTTTGATTGCCTTAGACAAGCATATTATGCGCAAAGAATCTCGAAAAGAAAAAAATTTTTTTTCGAAGTTTGGAAACTTCGTTAGAATCACTTTTTTTCCGTTCTTATTTGAGATAACTGGTTCTCTTTCATTATACTAGTTTGATAGCCTCAGACAAGCATATTATGCGCAAAGAATCTCGAAAAGAAAAAAAATTTTTTTCGAAGTTTGGAAACTTCGTTAGAATCACTTTTTTTCCGTTCTTATTTAAGATTACTGGTTCTCTTTCATTATACTAGTTTGATAGCCTCAGACAAGAATATTATGCGCAAAGAATCTCGAATAGAAAAAAATTTTTTTTCGAAGTTTGGAAACTTCGTTAGAATCACTTTTTTTCCGTTCTTATTTAAGATTACTGGTTCTCTTTCATTATACTAGTTTGATAGCCTCAGACAAGCATATAATGCGCAAAGAATCTCGAAAAGAAAAAAATTTTTTTTCGAAGTTTGGAAACTTCCTTAGAATCACTTTTTTTCCATTCTTATTTGAGATAACTTGTTCTCTTTCATTATACTAGTTTGATAGCCTAAGAAAAGCATAGGTATGCGCAAAGAATCTCGAAAAGAAAAAAATTTTTTTTCGAAGTTTGGAAACTTCGTTAGAATCACTTTTTTTCCGTTCTTATTTGAGATAACTGGTTCTCCTTCATTATACTAGTTTGATAGCCTCAGACAAGCATATTATGCGCAAAGAATCTCGAAAAGAAAAAAATTTTTTTTCGAAGTTTGGAAACTTCCTTAGAATCACTTTTTTTCCATTCTTATTTGAGATAACTTGTTCTCTTTCATTATACTAGTTTGATAGCCTCAGACAAGCATATTATGCGCAAAGAATCTCGAAAAGAAAAAAATTTTTTTCGAAGTTTGGAAACTTCGTTAGAATCACTTTTTTTCCGTTCTTATTTAAGATAACTTGTTCTCTTACATTATACTAGTTTGTTAGCCTAAGAAAAGCATAGGTATGCGCAAAGAATCTCGAAAAGAAAAAAATTTTTTTTCGAAGTTTGGAAACTTCGTTAGAATCACTTTTTTTCCGTTCTTATTTGAGATAACTGGTTCTCTTTCATTATACTAGTTTGATAGCCTCAGACAAGCATATTATGCGCAAAGAATCTCGAAAAGAAAAAAATTTTTTTTCGAAGTTTGGAAACTTCCTTAGAATCACTTTTTTTCCATTCTTATTTGAGATAACTTGTTCTCTTTCATTATACTAGTTTGATAGCCTCAGACAAGCATATTATGCGCAAAGAATCTCGAAAAGAAAAAAATTTTTTTTCGAAGTTTGGAAACTTCGTTAGAATCACTTTTTTTCCGTTCTTATTTAAGATAACTTGTTCTCTTACATTATACTAGTTTGATAGCCTTAGACAAGCATATTATGCGCAAAGAATCTCGAAAAGAAAAAAATTTTTTTTCGAAGTTTGGAAACTTCGTTAGAATCACTTTTTTTCCGTTCTTATTTAAGATTACTGGTTCTCTTTCATTATACTAGTTTGATAGCCTCAGACAAGAATATTATGCGCAAAGAATCTCGAATAGAAAAAAATTTTTTTTCGAAGTTTGGAAACTTCGTTAGAATCACTTTTTTTCCGTTCTTATTTAAGATTACTGGTTCTCTTTCATTATACTAGTTTGATAGCCTCAGACAAGAATATTATGCGCAAAGAATCTCGAATAGAAAAAAATTTTTTTTCGAAGTTTGGAAACTTCGTTAGAATCACTTTTTTTCCGTTCTTATTTAAGATTACTGGTTCTCTTTCATTATACTAGTTTGATAGCCTCAGACAAGCATATAATGCGCAAAGAATCTCGAAAAGAAAAAAATTTTTTTTCGAAGTTTGGAAACTTCCTTAGAATCACTTTTTTTCCATTCTTATTTGAGATAACTTGTTCTCTTTCATTATACTAGTTTGATAGCCTAAGAAAAGCATAGGTATGCGCAAAGAATCTCGAAAAGAAAAAAATTTTTTTTCGAAGTTTGGAAACTTCGTTAGAATCACTTTTTTTCCGTTCTTATTTGAGATAACTGGTTCTCTTTCATTATACTAGTTTGATAGCCTCAGACAAGCATATTATGCGCAAAGAATCTCGAAAAGAAAAAAATTTTTTTTCGAAGTTTGGAAACTTCCTTAGAATCACTTTTTTTCCATTCTTATTTGAGATAACTTGTTCTCTTTCATTATACTAGTTTGATAGCCTCAGACAAGCATATTATGCGCAAAGAATCTCGAAAAGAAAAAAATTTTTTTCGAAGTTTGGAAACTTCGTTAGAATCACTTTTTTTCCGTTCTTATTTAAGATAACTTGTTCTCTTACATTATACTAGTTTGATTGCCTTAGACAAGCATATTATGCGCAAAGAATCTCGAAAAGAAAAAAATTTTTTTTCGAAGTTTGGAAACTTCGTTAGAATCACTTTTTTTCCGTTCTTATTTGAGATAACTGGTTCTCTTTCATTATACTAGTTTGATAGCCTCAGACAAGCATATTATGCGCAAAGAATCTCGAAAAGAAAAAAAATTTTATTCGAAGTTTGGAAACTTCGTTACAATCACTTTTTTTCCGTTCTTATTTAAGATTACTGGTTCTCTTTCATTATACTAGTTTGATAGCCTCAGACAAGAATATTATGCGCAAAGAATCTCGAATAGAAAAAAATTTTTTTTCGAAGTTTGGAAACTTCGTTAGAATCACTTTTTTTCCGTTCTTATTTAAGATTACTGGTTCTCTTTCATTATACTAGTTTGATAGCCTCAGACAAGCATATAATGCGCAAAGAATCTCGAAAAGAAAAAAATTTTTTTTCGAAGTTTGGAAACTTCCTTAGAATCACTTTTTTTCCATTCTTATTTGAGATAACTTGTTCTCTTTCATTATACTAGTTTGATAGCCTAAGAAAAGCATAGGTATGCGCAAAGAATCTCGAAAAGAAAAAAATTTTTTTTCGAAGTTTGGAAACTTCGTTAGAATCACTTTTTTTCCGTTCTTATTTGAGATAACTGGTTCTCTTTCATTATACTAGTTTGATAGCCTCAGACAAGCATATTATGCGCAAAGAATCTCGAAAAGAAAAAAATTTTTTTTCGAAGTTTGGAAACTTCCTTAGAATCACTTTTTTTCCATTCTTATTTGAGATAACTTGTTCTCTTTCATTATACTAGTTTGATAGCCTCAGACAAGCATATTATGCGCAAAGAATCTCGAAAAGAAAAAAATTTTTTTCGAAGTTTGGAAACTTCCTTAGAATCACTTTTTTTCCGTTCTTATTTAAGATAACTTGTTCTCTTACATTATACTAGTTTGATAGCCTAAGAAAAGCATAGGTATGCGCAAAGAATCTCGAAAAGAAAAAAATTTTTTTTCGAAGTTTGGAAACTTCGTTAGAATCACTTTTTTTCCGTTCTTATTTGAGATAACTGGTTCTCTTTCATTATACTAGTTTGATAGCCCCAGACAAGCATATTATGCGCAAAGAATCTCGAAAAGAAAAAAATTTTTTTTCGAAGTTTGGAAACTTCCTTAGAATCACTTTTTTTCCATTCTTATTTGAGATAACTTGTTCTCTTTCATTATACTAGTTTGATAGCCTCAGACAAGCATATTATGCGCAAAGAATCTCGAAAAGAAAAAAATTTTTTTTCGAAGTTTGGAAACTTCGTTAGAATCACTTTTTTTCCGTTCTTATTTAAGATAACTTGTTCTCTTACATTATACTAGTTTGATAGCCTTAGACAAGCATATTATGCGCAAAGAATCTCGAAAAGAAAAAAATTTTTTTTCGAAGTTTGGAAACTTCGTTAGAATCACTTTTTTTCCGTTCTTATTTAAGATTACTGGTTCTCTTTCATTATACTAGTTTGATAGCCTCAGACAAGAATATTATGCGCAAAGAATCTCGAATAGAAAAAAATTTTTTTTCGAAGTTTGGAAACTTCGTTAGAATCACTTTTTTTCCGTTCTTATTTAAGATTACTGGTTCTCTTTCATTATACTAGTTTGATAGCCTCAGACAAGAAATTTATGCGCAAAGAATCTCGAATAGAAAAAAATTTTTTTTCGAAGTTTGGAAACTTCGTTAGAATCACTTTTTTTCCGTTCTTATTTAAGATTACTGGTTCTCTTTCATTATACTAGTTTGATAGCCTCAGACAAGCATATAATGCGCAAAGAATCTCGAAAAGAAAACAATTTTTTTTCGAAGTTTGGAAACTTCATTAGAATCACTTTTTTTCCGTTCTTATTTAAGATAACTTGTTCTCTTTCATTATACTAGTTTGATAGCCTAAGAAAAGCATAGGTATGCGCAAAGAATCTCGAAAAGAAAAAAATTTTTTTTCGAAGTTTGGAAACTTCGTTAGAATCACTTTTTTTCCGTTCTTATTTGAGATAACTGGTTCTCTTTCATTATACTAGTTTGATAGCCTCAGACAAGCATATTATGCGCAAAGAATCTCGAAAAGAAAAAAATTTTTTTTCGAAGTTTGGAAACTTCGTTAGAATCACTTTTTTTCCGTTCTTATTTCAGATAACTTGTTCTCTTTCATTATACTAGTTTGATAGCCTTAGACAAGCATATTATGCGCAAAGAATCTCGAAAAGAAAAAAATTTTTTTTCGAAGTTTGGAAACTTCGTTAGAATCACTTTTTTTCCGTTCTTATTTGAGATAACTGGTTCTCTTTCATTATACTAGTTTGATAGCCTCAGACAAGCATATTATGCGCAAAGAATCTCGAAAAGAAAAAAATTTTTTTTCGAAGTTAAGAAACTTCCTTAGAATCACTTTTTTTCCATTCTTATTTGAGATAACTTGTTCTCTTTCATTATACTTGTTTGATAGCCTGAGACAAGCATATTATGCGCAAAGAATCTCGAAAAGAACAAAATTTTTTTTCGAAGTTTGGAAACTTCGTTAGAATCACTTTTTTTCCGTTCTTATTTAAGATTACTGGTTCTCTTTCATTATACCAGTTTGATAGCCTCAGACAAGCATATTATGCGCAAAGAATCTCGAAAAGAAAAAAATTTTTTTTCGAAGTTTGGAAACTTCGTTAGAATCACTTTTTTTCCGTTCTTATTTGAGATAACTGGTTCTCTTTCATTATACTAGTTTGATAGCCTCAGACAAGCATATTATGCGCAAAGAATCTCGAAAAGAAAAAAATTTTTTTTCGAAGTTTGGAAACTTCCTTAGAATCACTTTTTTTCCATTCTTATTTGAGATAACTTGTTCTCTTTCATTATCCTTGTTTGATAGCCTTAGACAAGCATATTATGCGCAAAAAATCTCGAAAAGAAAAAAATTTTTTTTCGAAGTTTGGAAACTTCGTTAGAATCACTTTTTTTCCGTTCTTATTTAAGATAACTTGTTCTCTTTCATTGTACTAGTTTGATAGCCTTAGACAAGCATATTATGCGCAAAGAATCTCGAAAAGAAAAAAATTTTTTTTCGAAGTTTGGAAACTTCGTTAGAATCACTTTTTTTCCGTTCTTATTTAAGATAACTTGTTCTCTTTCATTGTACTAGTTTGATAGCCTTAGACAAGCATATTATGCGCAAAGAATCTCGAAAAGAAAAACATTTTTTTTCGAAGTTTGGAAACTTCGTTAGAATCAGTTTTTTCCGTTCTTATTTAAGATTACTGGTTCTCTTTCATTATACAAGTTTGATAGCCTCAGAAAAGCATATTATGCGCAAAGAATCTCGAAAAGAAAAAAATTTTTTTTCGAAGTTTGGAAACTTCGTTAGAATCACTTTTTTTCCGTTCTTATTTAAGATTACTGGTTCTCTTTCATTATACTAGTTTGATAGCCTCAGACAAGCATATTATGCGCAAAGAATCTCGAAAAGAAAAAAATTTTTTTTCGAAGTTTGGAAACTTCGTTAGAATCACTTTTTTTCCGTTCTTATTTAAGATAACTTGTTCTCTTTCATTATACTAGTTTGATAGCCTTAGACAAGCATATTATGCGCAAAGAATCTCGAAAAGAAAAAAATTTTATTTCGAAGTATGTAAACTTCGTTAGAATCACTTTTTTTCCGTTCTTATTTGAGATAACTGGTTCTCTTTCATTATACTAGTTTGATAGCCTCAGACAAGAATATTATGCGCAAAGAATCTCGAATAGAAAAAAATTTTTTTTCGAAGTTTGGAAACTTCGTTAGAATCACTTTTTTTCCGTTCTTATTTAAGATTACTGGTTCTCTTTCATTATACTAGTTTGATAGCCTCAGACAAGCATATAATGCGCAAAGAATCTCGAAAAGAAAACAATTTTTTTTCGAAGTTTGGAAACTTCATTAGAATCACTTTTTTTCCGTTCTTATTTAAGATAACTTGTTCTCTTTCATTATACTAGTTTGATAGCCTAAGAAAAGCATAGGTATGCGCAAAGAATCTCGAAAAGAAAAAAATTTTTTTTCGAAGTTTGGAAACTTCGTTAGAATCACTTTTTTTCCGTTCTTATTTGAGATAACTGGTTCTCTTTCATTATACTAGTTTGATAGCCTCAGACAAGCATATTATGCGCAAAGAATCTCGAAAAGAAAAAAATTTTTTTTCGAAGTTTGGAAACTTCGTTAGAATCACTTTTTTTCCGTTCTTATTTCAGATAACTTGTTCTCTTTCATTATACTAGTTTGATAGCCTTAGACAAGCATATTATGCGCAAAGAATCTCGAAAAGAAAAAAATTTTTTTTCGAAGTTTGGAAACTTCGTTAGAATCACTTTTTTTCCGTTCTTATTTGAGATAACTGGTTCTCTTTCATTATACTAGTTTGATAGCCTCAGACAAGCATATTATGCGCAAAGAATCTCGAAAAGAAAAAAATTTTTTTTCGAAGTTAAGAAACTTCCTTAGAATCACTTTTTTTCCATTCTTATTTGAGATAACTTGTTCTCTTTCATTATACTTGTTTGATAGCCTGAGACAAGCATATTATGCGCAAAGAATCTCGAAAAGAACAAAATTTTTTTTCGAAGTTTGGAAACTTCGTTAGAATCACTTTTTTTCCGTTCTTATTTAAGATTACTGGTTCTCTTTCATTATACCAGTTTGATAGCCTCAGACAAGCATATTATGCGCAAAGAATCTCGAAAAGAAAAAAATTTTTTTTCGAAGTTTGGAAACTTCGTTAGAATCACTTTTTTTCCGTTCTTATTTGAGATAACTGGTTCTCTTTCATTATACTAGTTTGATAGCCTCAGGCAAGCATATTATGCGCAAAGAATCTCGAAAAGAAAAAAATTTTTTTTCGAAGTTTGGAAACTTCCTTAGAATCACTTTTTTTCCATTCTTATTTGAGATAACTTGTTCTCTTTCATTATCCTTGTTTGATAGCCTTAGACAAGCATATTATGCGCAAAAAATCTCGAAAAGAAAAAAATTTTTTTTCGAAGTTTGGAAACTTCGTTAGAATCACTTTTTTTCCGTTCTTATTTAAGATAACTTGTTCTCTTTCATTGTACTAGTTTGATAGCCTTAGACAAGCATATTATGCGCAAAGAATCTCGAAAAGAAAAAAATTTTTTTTCGAAGTTTGGAAACTTCGTTAGAATCACTTTTTTTCCGTTCTTATTTAAGATAACTTGTTCTCTTTCATTGTACTAGTTTGATAGCCTTAGACAAGCATATTATGCGCAAAGAATCTCGAAAAGAAAAACATTTTTTTTCGAAGTTTGGAAACTTCGTTAGAATCAGTTTTTTCCGTTCTTATTTAAGATTACTGGTTCTCTTTCATTATACAAGTTTGATAGCCTCAGAAAAGCATATTATGCGCAAAGAATCTCGAAAAGAAAAAAATTTTTTTTCGAAGTTTGGAAACTTCGTTAGAATCACTTTTTTTCCGTTCTTATTTAAGATTACTGGTTCTCTTTCATTATACTAGTTTGATAGCCTCAGACAAGCATATTATGCGCAAAGAATCTCGAAAAGAAAAAAATTTTTTTTCGAAGTTTGGAAACTTCGTTAGAATCACTTTTTTTCCGTTCTTATTTGAGATAACTTGTTCTCTTTCATTATACTAGTTTGATAGCCTTAGACAAGCATATTATGCGCAAAGAATCTCGAAAAGAAAAAAATTTTTTTTCGAAGTTTGGAAACTTCCTTAGAATCACTTTTTTTCCATTCTTATTTGAGATAACTTGTTCTCTTTCATTATACTAGTTTGATAGCCTCAGACAAGCATATTATGCGCAAAGAATCTCGAAAAGAAAAAAATTTTTTTTCGAAGTTTGGAAACTTCGTTAGAATCACTTTTTTTCCGTTCTTATTTAAGATAACTTGTTCTCTTACATTATACTAGTTTGATAGCCTTAGACAAGCATATTATGCGCAAAGAATCTCGAAAAGAAAAAAATTTTTTTTCGAAGTTTGGAAACTTCGTTAGAATCACTTTTTTTCCGTTCTTATTTAAGATTACTGGTTCTCTTTCATTATACTAGTTTGATAGCCTCAGACAAGAATATTATGCGCAAAGAATCTCGAATAGAAAAAAATTTTTTTTCGAAGTTTGGAAACTTCGTTAGAATCACTTTTTTTCCGTTCTTATTTAAGATTACTGGTTCTCTTTCATTATACTAGTTTGATAGCCTCAGACAAGAAATTTATGCGCAAAGAATCTCGAATAGAAAAAAATTTTTTTTCGAAGTTTGGAAACTTCGTTAGAATCACTTTTTTTCCGTTCTTATTTAAGATTACTGGTTCTCTTTCATTATACTAGTTTGATAGCCTCAGACAAGCATATAATGCGCAAAGAATCTCGAAAAGAAAACAATTTTTTTTCGAAGTTTGGAAACTTCATTAGAATCACTTTTTTTCCGTTCTTATTTAAGATAACTTGTTCTCTTTCATTATACTAGTTTGATAGCCTAAGAAAAGCATAGGTATGCGCAAAGAATCTCGAAAAGAAAAAAATTTTTTTTCGAAGTTTGGAAACTTCGTTAGAATCACTTTTTTTCCGTTCTTATTTGAGATAACTGGTTCTCTTTCATTATACTAGTTTGATAGCCTCAGACAAGCATATTATGCGCAAAGAATCTCGAAAAGAAAAAAATTTTTTTTCGAAGTTTGGAAACTTCGTTAGAATCACTTTTTTTCCGTTCTTATTTCAGATAACTTGTTCTCTTTCATTATACTAGTTTGATAGCCTTAGACAAGCATATTATGCGCAAAGAATCTCGAAAAGAAAAAAATTTTTTTTCGAAGTTTGGAAACTTCGTTAGAATCACTTTTTTTCCGTTCTTATTTGAGATAACTGGTTCTCTTTCATTATACTAGTTTGATAGCCTCAGACAAGCATATTATGCGCAAAGAATCTCGAAAAGAAAAAAATTTTTTTTCGAAGTTAAGAAACTTCCTTAGAATCACTTTTTTTCCATTCTTATTTGAGATAACTTGTTCTCTTTCATTATACTTGTTTGATAGCCTGAGACAAGCATATTATGCGCAAAGAATCTCGAAAAGAACAAAATTTTTTTTCGAAGTTTGGAAACTTCGTTAGAATCACTTTTTTTCCGTTCTTATTTAAGATTACTGGTTCTCTTTCATTATACCAGTTTGATAGCCTCAGACAAGCATATTATGCGCAAAGAATCTCGAAAAGAAAAAAATTTTTTTTCGAAGTTTGGAAACTTCGTTAGAATCACTTTTTTTCCGTTCTTATTTGAGATAACTGGTTCTCTTTCATTATACTAGTTTGATAGCCTCAGACAAGCATATTATGCGCAAAGAATCTCGAAAAGAAAAAAATTTTTTTTCGAAGTTTGGAAACTTCCTTAGAATCACTTTTTTTCCATTCTTATTTGAGATAACTTGTTCTCTTTCATTATCCTTGTTTGATAGCCTTAGACAAGCATATTATGCGCAAAAAATCTCGAAAAGAAAAAAATTTTTTTTCGAAGTTTGGAAACTTCGTTAGAATCACTTTTTTTCCGTTCTTATTTAAGATAACTTGTTCTCTTTCATTGTACTAGTTTGATAGCCTTAGACAAGCATATTATGCGCAAAGAATCTCGAAAAGAAAAAAATTTTTTTTCGAAGTTTGGAAACTTCGTTAGAATCACTTTTTTTCCGTTCTTATTTAAGATAACTTGTTCTCTTTCATTGTACTAGTTTGATAGCCTTAGACAAGCATATTATGCGCAAAGAATCTCGAAAAGAAAAACATTTTTTTTCGAAGTTTGGAAACTTCGTTAGAATCAGTTTTTTCCGTTCTTATTTAAGATTACTGGTTCTCTTTCATTATACAAGTTTGATAGCCTCAGAAAAGCATATTATGCGCAAAGAATCTCGAAAAGAAAAAAATTTTTTTTCGAAGTTTGGAAACTTCGTTAGAATCACTTTTTTTCCGTTCTTATTTAAGATTACTGGTTCTCTTTCATTATACTAGTTTGATAGCCTCAGACAAGCATATTATGCGCAAAGAATCTCGAAAAGAAAAAAATTTTTTTTCGAAGTTTGGAAACTTCGTTAGAATCACTTTTTTTCCGTTCTTATTTAAGATAACTTGTTCTCTTTCATTATACTAGTTTGATAGCCTTAGACAAGCATATTATGCGCAAAGAATCTCGAAAAGAAAAAAATTTTATTTCGAAGTATGTAAACTTCGTTAGAATCACTTTTTTTCCGTTCTTATTTGAGATAACTGGTTCTCTTTCATTATACTAGTTTGATAGCCTCAGACAAGAATATTATGCGCAAAGAATCTCGAATAGAAAAAAATTTTTTTTCGAAGTTTGGAAACTTCGTTAGAATCACTTTTTTTCCGTTCTTATTTAAGATTACTGGTTCTCTTTCATTATACTAGTTTGATAGCCTCAGACAAGCATATAATGCGCAAAGAATCTCGAAAAGAAAACAATTTTTTTTCGAAGTTTGGAAACTTCATTAGAATCACTTTTTTTCCGTTCTTATTTAAGATAACTTGTTCTCTTTCATTATACTAGTTTGATAGCCTAAGAAAAGCATAGGTATGCGCAAAGAATCTCGAAAAGAAAAAAATTTTTTTTCGAAGTTTGGAAACTTCGTTAGAATCACTTTTTTTCCGTTCTTATTTGAGATAACTGGTTCTCTTTCATTATACTAGTTTGATAGCCTCAGACAAGCATATTATGCGCAAAGAATCTCGAAAAGAAAAAAATTTTTTTTCGAAGTTTGGAAACTTCGTTAGAATCACTTTTTTTCCGTTCTTATTTCAGATAACTTGTTCTCTTTCATTATACTAGTTTGATAGCCTTAGACAAGCATATTATGCGCAAAGAATCTCGAAAAGAAAAAAATTTTTTTTCGAAGTTTGGAAACTTCGTTAGAATCACTTTTTTTCCGTTCTTATTTGAGATAACTGGTTCTCTTTCATTATACTAGTTTGATAGCCTCAGACAAGCATATTATGCGCAAAGAATCTCGAAAAGAAAAAAATTTTTTTTCGAAGTTAAGAAACTTCCTTAGAATCACTTTTTTTCCATTCTTATTTGAGATAACTTGTTCTCTTTCATTATACTTGTTTGATAGCCTGAGACAAGCATATTATGCGCAAAGAATCTCGAAAAGAACAAAATTTTTTTTCGAAGTTTGGAAACTTCGTTAGAATCACTTTTTTTCCGTTCTTATTTAAGATTACTGGTTCTCTTTCATTATACCAGTTTGATAGCCTCAGACAAGCATATTATGCGCAAAGAATCTCGAAAAGAAAAAAATTTTTTTTCGAAGTTTGGAAACTTCGTTAGAATCACTTTTTTTCCGTTCTTATTTGAGATAACTGGTTCTCTTTCATTATACTAGTTTGATAGCCTCAGGCAAGCATATTATGCGCAAAGAATCTCGAAAAGAAAAAAATTTTTTTTCGAAGTTTGGAAACTTCCTTAGAATCACTTTTTTTCCATTCTTATTTGAGATAACTTGTTCTCTTTCATTATCCTTGTTTGATAGCCTTAGACAAGCATATTATGCGCAAAAAATCTCGAAAAGAAAAAAATTTTTTTTCGAAGTTTGGAAACTTCGTTAGAATCACTTTTTTTCCGTTCTTATTTAAGATAACTTGTTCTCTTTCATTGTACTAGTTTGATAGCCTTAGACAAGCATATTATGCGCAAAGAATCTCGAAAAGAAAAAAATTTTTTTTCGAAGTTTGGAAACTTCGTTAGAATCACTTTTTTTCCGTTCTTATTTAAGATAACTTGTTCTCTTTCATTGTACTAGTTTGATAGCCTTAGACAAGCATATTATGCGCAAAGAATCTCGAAAAGAAAAACATTTTTTTTCGAAGTTTGGAAACTTCGTTAGAATCAGTTTTTTCCGTTCTTATTTAAGATTACTGGTTCTCTTTCATTATACAAGTTTGATAGCCTCAGAAAAGCATATTATGCGCAAAG
This sequence comes from Metallyticus violacea, assembly GCA_030762175.1. Lineage (NCBI taxonomy): Eukaryota > Metazoa > Arthropoda > Insecta > Mantodea > Metallyticidae > Metallyticus > Metallyticus violacea. The sequence goes on along the minus strand of CM060835.1, from coordinate 95,043,147 downwards.
AATCTCGAAAAGAAAAAAATTTTTTTTCGAAGTTTGGAAACTTCGTTAGAATCACTTTTTTTCCGTTCTTATTTAAGATTACTGGTTCTCTTTCATTATACTAGTTTGATAGCCTCAGACAAGCATATTATGCGCAAAGAATCTCGAAAAGAAAAAAATTTTTTTTCGAAGTTTGGAAACTTCGTTAGAATCACTTTTTTTCCGTTCTTATTTGAGATAACTTGTTCTCTTTCATTATACTAGTTTGATAGCCTTAGACAAGCATATTATGCGCAAAGAATCTCGAAAAGAAAAAAATTTTATTTCGAAGTATGTAAACTTCGTTAGAATCACTTTTTTTCCGTTCTTATTTGAGATAACTGGTTCTCTTTCATTATACTAGTTTGATAGCCTCAGAAAAGCATAGGTATGCGCAAAGAATCTCGAAAAGAAAAAAAATTTTTTTCGAAGTTTGGAAACTTCGTTAGAATCACTTTTTTTCCGTTCTTATTTAAGATTACTGGTTCTCTTTCATTATACTAGTTTGATAGCCTCAGACAAGAATATTATGCGCAAAGAATCTCGAAAAGAAAAAAATTTTTTTTCGAAGTTTGGAAACTTCCTTAGAATCACTTTTTTTCCATTCTTATTTGAGATAACTTGTTCTCTTTCATTATACTAGTTTGATAGCCTCAGACAAGCATATTATGCGCAAAGAATCTCGAAAAGAAAAAAATTTTTTTCGAAGTTTGGAAACTTCGTTATAATCACTTTTTTTCCGTTCTTATTTAAGATAACTTGTTCTCTTACATTATACTAGTTTGATAGCCTTAGACAAGCATATTATGCGCAAAGAATCTCGAAAAGAAAAAAATTTTTTTTCGAAGTTTGGAAACTTCGTTAGAATCACTTTTTTTCCGTTCTTATTTGAGATAACTGGTTCTCTTTCATTATACTAGTTTGATAGCCTCAGACAAGCATATTATGCGCAAAGAATCTCGAAAAGAAAAAAAATTTTTTTCGAAGTTTGGAAACTTCGTTAGAATCACTTTTTTTCCGTTCTTATTTAAGATTACTGGTTCTCTTTCATTATACTAGTTTGATAGCCTCAGACAAGAATATTATGCGCAAAGAATCTCGAAAAGAAAAAAATTTTTTTTCGAAGTTTGGAAACTTCCTTAGAATCACTTTTTTTCCATTCTTATTTGAGATAACTTGTTCTCTTTCATTATACTAGTTTGATAGCCTCAGACAAGCATATTATGCGCAAAGAATCTCGAAAAGAAAAAAATTTTTTTCGAAGTTTAGAAACTTCGTTAGAATCACTTTTTTTCCGTTCTTATTTAAGATAACTTGTTCTCTTACATTATACTAGTTTGATAGCCTTAGACAAGCATATTATGCGTTAAGAATCTCGAAAAGAAAAAAAATTTTTTTCGAAGTTTGGAAACTTCGTTAGAATCACTTTTTTTCCGTTCTTATTTGAGATAACTGGTTCTCTTTCATTATACTAGTTTGATAGCCTCAGACAAGCATATTATGCGCAAAGAATCTCGAAAAGAAAAAAATTTTTTTTCGAAGTTTGGAAACTTCCTTAGAATCACTTTTTTTCCATTCTTATTTGAGATAACTTGTTCTCTTTCATTATACTAGTTTGATAGCTTCAGACAAGCATATTATGCGCAAAGAATCTCGAATAGAAAAAAAATTTTTTTCGAAGTTTGGAAACTTCGTTAGAATCACTTTTTTTCCGTTCTTATTTAAGATTACTGGTTCTCTTTCATTATACTAGTTTGATAGCCTCAGACAAGCATATTATGCGCAAAGAATCTCGAAAAGAAAAAAATTTTTTTTCGAAGTTTGGAAACTTCCTTAGAATCACTTTTTTTCCATTCTTATTTGAGATAACTTGTTCTCTTTCATTATACTAGTTTGATAGCCTCAGACAAGCATATTATGCGCAAAGAATCTCGAAAAGAAAACAATTTTTTTTCGAAGTTTGGAAACTTCATTAGAATCACTTTTTTTCCGTTCTTATTTAAGATAACTTGTTCTCTTTCATTATACTAGTTTGATAGCCTAAGAAAAGCATAGGTATGCGCAAAGAATCTCGAAAAGAAAAAAATTTTTTTTCGAAGTTTGGAAACTTCGTTAGAATCACTTTTTTTCCGTTCTTATTTGAGATAACTGGTTCTCTTTCATTATACTAGTTTGATAGCCTCAGACAAGCATATTATGCGCAAAGAATCTCGAAAAGAAAAAAATTTTTTTTCGAAGTTTGGAAACTTCCTTAGAATCACTTTTTTTCCATTCTTATTTGAGATAACTTGTTCTCTTTCATTATACTAGTTTGATAGCCTCAGACAAGCATATTATGCGCAAAGAATCTCGAAAAGAAAAAAATTTTATTTCGAAGTATGTAAACTTCGTTAGAATCACTTTTTTTCCGTTCTTATTTGAGATAACTGGTTCTCTTTCATTATACTAGTTTGATAGCCTCAGAAAAGCATAGGTATGCGCAAAGAATCTCGAAAAGAAAAAAAATTTTTTTCGAAGTTTGGAAACTTCGTTAGAATCACTTTTTTTCCGTTCTTATTTAAGATTACTGGTTCTCTTTCATTATACTAGTTTGATAGCCTCAGACAAGAATATTATGCGCAAAGAATCTAGAAAAGAAAAAAATTTTTTTTCGAAGTTTGGAAACTTCCTTAGAATCACTTTTTTTCCATTCTTATTTGAGATAACTTGTTCTCTTTCATTATACTAGTTTGATAGCCTCAGACAAGCATATTATGCGCAAAGAATCTCGAAAAGAAAAAAATTTTTTTCGAAGTTTGGAAACTTCGTTAGAATCACTTTTTTTCCGTTCTTATTTAAGATAACTTGTTCTCTTACATTATACTAGTTTGATAGCCTTAGACAAGCATATTATGCGCAAAGAATCTCGAAAAGAAAAAAATTTTTTTTCGAAGTTTGGAAACTTCGTTAGAATCACTTTTTTTCCGTTCTTGTTTGAGATAACTGGTTCTCTTTCATTATACTAGTTTGATAGCCTCAGACAAGCATATTATGCGCAAAGAATCTCGAAAAGAAAAAAATTTTTTTTCGAAGTTTGGAAACTTCCTTAGAATCACTTTTTTTCCATTCTTATTTGAGATAACTTGTTCTCTTTCATTATACTAGTTTGATAGCCTCAGACAAGCATATTATGCGCAAAGAATCTCGAATAGAAAAAAATTTTTTTTCGAAGTTTGGAAACTTCGTTAGAATCACTTTTTTTCCGTTCTTATTTAAGATTACTGGTTCTCTTTCATTATACTAGTTTGATAGCCTAAGAAAAGCATAGGTATGCGCAAAGAATCTCGAAAAGAAAAAAATTTTTTTTCGAAGTTTGGAAACTTCGATAGAATCACTTTTTTTCCGTTCTATTTTGAGATAACTGGTTCTCTTTCATTATACTAGTTTGATAGCCTCAGACAAGCATATTATGCGCAAAGAATCTCGAAAAGAAAAAAATTTTTTTTCGAAGTTTGGAAACTTCCTTAGAATCACTTTTTTTCCATTCTTATTTGAGATAACTTGTTCTCTTTCATTATACTAGTTTGATAGCCTCAGACAAGCATATTATGCGCAAAGAATCTCGAAAAGAAAAAAATTTTTTTCGAAGTTTGGAAACTTCGTTAGAATCACTTTTTTTCCGTTCTTATTTAAGATAACTTGTTCTCTTACATTATACTAGTTTGATTGCCTTAGACAAGCATATTATGCGCAAAGAATCTCGAAAAGAAAAAAATTTTTTTTCGAAGTTTGGAAACTTCGTTAGAATCACTTTTTTTCCGTTCTTATTTGAGATAACTGGTTCTCTTTCATTATACTAGTTTGATAGCCTCAGACAAGCATATTATGCGCAAAGAATCTCGAAAAGAAAACAATTTTTTTTCGAAGTTTGGAAACTTCATTAGAATCACTTTTTTTCCGTTCTTATTTAAGATAACTTGTTCTCTTTCATTATACTAGTTTGATAGCCTAAGAAAAGCATAGGTATGCGCAAAGAATCTCGAAAAGAAAAAAATTTTTTTTCGAAGTTTGGAAACTTCGTTAGAATCACTTTTTTTCCGTTCTTATTTGAGATAACTGGTTCTCTTTCATTATACTAGTTTGATAGCCTCAGACAAGCATATTATGCGCAAAGAATCTCGAAAAGAAAAAAATTTTTTTTCGAAGTTTGGAAACTTCCTTAGAATCACTTTTTTTCCATTCTTATTTGAGATAACTTGTTCTCTTTCATTATACTAGTTTGATAGCCTCAGACAAGCATATTATGCGCAAAGAATCTCGAAAAGAAAAAAATTTTATTTCGAAGTATGTAAACTTCGTTAGAATCACTTTTTTTCCGTTCTTATTTGAGATAACTGGTTCTCTTTCATTATACTAGTTTGATAGCCTCAGAAAAGCATAGGTATGCGCAAAGAATCTCGAAAAGAAAAAAAATTTTTTTCGAAGTTTGGAAACTTCGTTAGAATCACTTTTTTTCCGTTCTTATTTAAGATTACTGGTTCTCTTTCATTATACTAGTTTGATAGCCTCAGACAAGAATATTATGCGCAAAGAATCTAGAAAAGAAAAAAATTTTTTTTCGAAGTTTGGAAACTTCCTTAGAATCACTTTTTTTCCATTCTTATTTGAGATAACTTGTTCTCTTTCATTATACTAGTTTGATAGCCTCAGACAAGCATATTATGCGCAAAGAATCTCGAAAAGAAAAAAATTTTTTTCGAAGTTTGGAAACTTCGTTAGAATCACTTTTTTTCCGTTCTTATTTAAGATAACTTGTTCTCTTACATTATACTAGTTTGATAGCCTTAGACAAGCATATTATGCGCAAAGAATCTCGAAAAGAAAAAAATTTTTTTTCGAAGTTTGGAAACTTCGTTAGAATCACTTTTTTTCCGTTCTTGTTTGAGATAACTGGTTCTCTTTCATTATACTAGTTTGATAGCCTCAGACAAGCATATTATGCGCAAAGAATCTCGAAAAGAAAAAAATTTTTTTTCGAAGTTTGGAAACTTCCTTAGAATCACTTTTTTTCCATTCTTATTTGAGATAACTTGTTCTCTTTCATTATACTAGTTTGATAGCCTCAGACAAGCATATTATGCGCAAAGAATCTCGAATAGAAAAAAATTTTTTTTCGAAGTTTGGAAACTTCGTTAGAATCACTTTTTTTCCGTTCTTATTTAAGATTACTGGTTCTCTTTCATTATACTAGTTTGATAGCCTAAGAAAAGCATAGGTATGCGCAAAGAATCTCGAAAAGAAAAAAATTTTTTTTCGAAGTTTGGAAACTTCGATAGAATCACTTTTTTTCCGTTCTATTTTGAGATAACTGGTTCTCTTTCATTATACTAGTTTGATAGCCTCAGACAAGCATATTATGCGCAAAGAATCTCGAAAAGAAAAAAATTTTTTTTCGAAGTTTGGAAACTTCCTTAGAATCACTTTTTTTCCATTCTTATTTGAGATAACTTGTTCTCTTTCATTATACTAGTTTGATAGCCTCAGACAAGCATATTATGCGCAAAGAATCTCGAAAAGAAAAAAATTTTTTTCGAAGTTTGGAAACTTCGTTAGAATCACTTTTTTTCCGTTCTTATTTAAGATAACTTGTTCTCTTACATTATACTAGTTTGATTGCCTTAGACAAGCATATTATGCGCAAAGAATCTCGAAAAGAAAAAAATTTTTTTTCGAAGTTTGGAAACTTCGTTAGAATCACTTTTTTTCCGTTCTTATTTGAGATAACTGGTTCTCTTTCATTATACTAGTTTGATAGCCTCAGACAAGCATATTATGCGCAAAGAATCTCGAAAAGAAAAAAAATTTTTTTCGAAGTTTGGAAACTTCGTTAGAATCACTTTTTTTCCGTTCTTATTTAAGATTACTGGTTCTCTTTCATTATACTAGTTTGATAGCCTCAGACAAGAATATTATGTGCAAAGAATCTCGAATAGAAAAAAATTTTTTTTCGAAGTTTGGAAACTTCGTTAGAATCACTTTTTTTCCGTTCTTATTTAAGATTACTGGTTCTCTTTCATTATACTAGTTTGATAGCCTCAGACAAGCATATAATGCGCAAAGAATCTCGAAAAGAAAAAAATTTTTTTTCGAAGTTTGGAAACTTCCTTAGAATCACTTTTTTTCCATTCTTATTTGAGATAACTTGTTCTCTTTCTTTATACTAGTTTGATAGCCTAAGAAAAGCATAGGTATGCGCAAAGAATCTCGAAAAGAAAAAAATTTTTTTTCGAAGTTTGGAAACTTCGTTAGAATCACTTTTTTTCCGTTCTTATTTGAGATAACTTGTTCTCTTTCATTATACTAGTTTGATAGCCTCAGACAAGCATATTATGCGCAAAGAATCTCGAAAAGAAAAAAATTTTTTTCGAAGTTTGGAAACTTCGTTAGAATCACTTTTTTTCCGTTCTTATTTAAGATAACTTGTTCTCTTACATTATACTAGTTTGATAGCCTAAGAAAAGCATAGGTATGCGCAAAGAATCTCGAAAAGAAAAAAATTTTTTTTCGAAGTTTGGAAACTTCGTTAGAATCACTTTTTTTCCGTTCTTATTTGAGATAACTGGTTCTCTTTCATTATACTAGTTTGATAGCCTCAGACAAGCATATTATGCGCAAAGAATCTCGAAAAGAAAAAAATTTTTTTTCGAAGTTTGGAAACTTCCTTAGAATCACTTTTTTTCCATTCTTATTTGAGATAACTTGTTCTCTTTCATTATACTAGTTTGATAGCCTCAGACAAGCATATTATGCGCAAAGAATCTCGAAAAGAAAAAAATTTTTTTTCGAAGTTTGGAAACTTCGTTAGAATCACTTTTTTTCCGTTCTTATTTCAGATAACTTGTTCTCTTTCATTATACTAGTTTGATAGCCTTAGACAAGCATATTATGCGCAAAGAATCTCGAAAAGAAAAAAATTTTTTTTCGAAGTTTGGAAACTTCGTTAGAATCACTTTTTTTCCGTTCTTATTTGAGATAACTGGTTCTCTTTCATTATACTAGTTTGATAGCCTCAGACAAGCATATTATGCGCAAAGAATCTCGAAAAGAAAAAAATTTTTTTTCGAAGTTAAGAAACTTCCTTAGAATCACTTTTTTTCCATTCTTATTTGAGATAACTTGTTCTCTTTCATTATACTTGTTTGATAGCCTGAGACAAGCATATTATGCGCAAAGAATCTCGAAAAGAACAAAATTTTTTTTCGAAGTTTGGAAACTTCGTTAGAATCACTTTTTTTCCGTTCTTATTTAAGATTACTGGTTCTCTTTCATTATACCAGTTTGATAGCCTCAGACAAGCATATTATGCGCAAAGAATCTCGAAAAGAAAAAAATTTTTTTTCGAAGTTTGGAAACTTCGTTAGAATCACTTTTTTTCCGTTCTTATTTGAGATAACTGGTTCTCTTTCATTATACTAGTTTGATAGCCTCAGACAAGCATATTATGCGCAAAGAATCTCGAAAAGAAAAAAATTTTTTTTCGAAGTTTGGAAACTTCCTTAGAATCACTTTTTTTCCATTCTTATTTGAGATAACTTGTTCTCTTTCATTATCCTTGTTTGATAGCCTTAGACAAGCATATTATGCGCAAAAAATCTCGAAAAGAAAAAAATTTTTTTTCGAAGTTTGGAAACTTCGTTAGAATCACTTTTTTTCCGTTCTTATTTAAGATAACTTGTTCTCTTTCATTGTACTAGTTTGATAGCCTTAGACAAGCATATTATGCGCAAAGAATCTCGAAAAGAAAAAAATTTTTTTTCGAAGTTTGGAAACTTCGTTAGAATCACTTTTTTTCCGTTCTTATTTAAGATAACTTGTTCTCTTTCATTGTACTAGTTTGATAGCCTTAGACAAGCATATTATGCGCAAAGAATCTCGAAAAGAAAAACATTTTTTTTCGAAGTTTGGAAACTTCGTTAGAATCAGTTTTTTCCGTTCTTATTATGGATTACTGGTTCTCTTTCATTATACAAGTTTGATAGCCTCAGAAAAGCATATTATGCGCAAAGAATCTCGAAAAGAAAAAAATTTTTTTTCGAAGTTTGGAAACTTCGTTAGAATCACTTTTTTTCCGTTCTTATTTAAGATTACTGGTTCTCTTTCATTATACTAGTTTGATAGCCTCAGACAAGCATATTATGCGCAAAGAATCTCGAAAAGAAAAAAATTTTTTTTCGAAGTTTGGAAACTTCGTTAGAATCACTTTTTTTCCGTTCTTATTTGAGATAACTTGTTCTCTTTCATTATACTAGTTTGATAGCCTTAGACAAGCATATTATGCGCAAAGAATCTCGAAAAGAAAAAAATTTTATTTCGAAGTATGTAAACTTCGTTAGAATCACTTTTTTTCCGTTCTTATTTGAGATAACTGGTTCTCTTTCATTATACTAGTTTGATAGCCTCAGAAAAGCATAGGTATGCGCAAAGAATCTCGAAAAGAAAAAAAATTTTTTTCGAAGTTTGGAAACTTCGTTAGAATCACTTTTTTTCCGTTTTTATTTAAGATTACTGGTTCTCTTTCATTATACTTGTTTGATAGCCTCAGACAATATTATGCGCAAGGAATCTCGAAAAGAAAAAAATTTTTTTTCGAAGTTTGGAAACTTCCTTAGAATCACTTTTTTTCCGTTCTTATTTGAGATAACTGGTTCTCTTTCATTATACTAGTTTGATAGCCTCAGAAAAGCATAGGTATGCGCAAAGAATCTCGAAAAGAAAAAAAATTTTTTTCGAAGTTTGGAAACTTCGTTAGAATCACTTTTTTTCCGTTTTTATTTAAGATTACTGGTTCTCTTTCATTATACTAGTTTGATAGCCTAAGAAAAGCATAGGTATGCGCAAAGAATCTCGAAAAGAAAAAAATTTTTTTTCGAAGTTTGGAATCTTCGATAGAATCACTTTTTTTCCGTTCTATTTTGAGATAACTGGTTCTCTTTCATTATACTAGTTTGATAGCCTCAGACAAGCATATTATGCGCAAAGAATCTCGAAAAGAAAAAAATTTTTTTTCGAAGTTTGGAAACTTCCTTAGAATCACTTTTTTTCCATTCTTATTTGAGATAACTTGTTCTCTTTCATTATACTAGTTTGATAGCCTCAGACAAGCATATTATGCGCAAAGAATCTCGAAAAGAAAAAAATTTTTTTCGAAGTTTGGAAACTTCGTTAGAATCACTTTTTTTCCGTTCTTATTTAAGATAACTTGTTCTCTTACATTATACTAGTTTGATTGCCTTAGACAAGCATATTATGCGCAAAGAATCTCGAAAAGAAAAAAATTTTTTTTCGAAGTTTGGAAACTTCGTTAGAATCACTTTTTTTCCGTTCTTATTTGAGATAACTGGTTCTCTTTCATTATACTAGTTTGATAGCCTCAGACAAGCATATTATGCGCAAAGAATCTCGAAAAGAAAAAAAATTTTTTTCGAAGTTTGGAAACTTCGTTAGAATCACTTTTTTTCCGTTCTTATTTAAGATTACTGGTTCTCTTTCATTATACTAGTTTGATAGCCTCAGACAAGAATATTATGCGCAAAGAATCTCGAATAGAAAAAAATTTTTTTTCGAAGTTTGGAAACTTCGTTAGAATCACTTTTTTTCCGTTCTTATTTAAGATTACTGGTTCTCTTTCATTATACTAGTTTGATAGCCTCAGACAAGCATATAATGCGCAAAGAATCTCGAAAAGAAAAAAATTTTTTTTCGAAGTTTGGAAACTTCCTTAGAATCACTTTTTTTCCATTCTTATTTGAGATAACTTGTTCTCTTTCATTATACTAGTTTGATAGCCTAAGAAAAGCATAGGTATGCGCAAAGAATCTCGAAAAGAAAAAAATTTTTTTTCGAAGTTTGGAAACTTCGTTAGAATCACTTTTTTTCCGTTCTTATTTGAGATAACTGGTTCTCTTTCATTATACTAGTTTGATAGCCTCAGACAAGCATATTATGCGCAAAGAATCTCGAAAAGAAAAAAATTTTTTTTCGAAGTTTGGAAACTTCCTTAGAATCACTTTTTTTCCATTCTTATTTGAGATAACTTGTTCTCTTTCATTATACTAGTTTGATAGCCTCAGACAAGCATATTATGCGCAAAGAATCTCGAAAAGAAAAAAATTTTTTTCGAAGTTTGGAAACTTCGTTAGAATCACTTTTTTTCCGTTCTTATTTAAGATAACTTGTTCTCTTACATTATACTAGTTTGATAGCCTAAGAAAAGCATAGGTATGCGCAAAGAATCTCGAAAAGAAAAAAATTTTTTTTCGAAGTTTGGAAACTTCGTTAGAATCACTTTTTTTCCGTTCTTATTTGAGATAACTGGTTCTCTTTCATTATACTAGTTTGATAGCCTCAGACAAGCATATTATGCGCAAAGAATCTCGAAAAGAAAAAAATTTTTTTTCGAAGTTTGGAAACTTCCTTAGAATCACTTTTTTTCCATTCTTATTTGAGATAACTTGTTCTCTTTCATTATACTAGTTTGATAGCCTCAGACAAGCATATTATGCGCAAAGAATCTCGAAAAGAAAAAAATTTTTTTCGAAGTTTGGAAACTTCGTTAGAATCACTTTTTTTCCGTTCTTATTTAAGATAACTTGTTCTCTTACATTATACTAGTTTGATAGCCTAAGAAAAGCATAGGTATGCGCAAAGAATCTCGAAAAGAAAAAAATTTTTTTTCGAAGTTTGGAAACTTCGTTAGAATCACTTTTTTTCCGTTCTTATTTGAGATAACTGGTTCTCTTTCATTATACTAGTTTGATAGCCTCAGACAAGCATATTATGCGCAAAGAATCTCGAAAAGAAAAAAATTTTTTTTCGAAGTTTGGAAACTTCCTTAGAATCACTTTTTTTCCATTCTTATTTGAGATAACTTGTTCTCTTTCATTATACTAGTTTGATAGCCTCAGACAAGCATATTATGCGCAAAGAATCTCGAAAAGAAAAAAATTTTTTTTCGAAGTTTGGAAACTTCGTTAGAATCACTTTTTTTCCGTTCTTATTTCAGATAACTTGTTCTCTTTCATTATACTAGTTTGATAGCCTTAGACAAGCATATTATGCGCAAAGAATCTCGAAAAGAAAAAAATTTTTTTTCGAAGTTTGGAAACTTCGTTAGAATCACTTTTTTTCCGTTCTTATTTGAGATAACTGGTTCTCTTTCATTATACTAGTTTGATAGCCTCAGACAAGCATATTATGCGCAAAGAATCTCGAAAAGAAAAAAATTTTTTTTCGAAGTTAAGAAACTTCCTTAGAATCACTTTTTTTCCATTCTTATTTGAGATAACTTGTTCTCTTTCATTATACTTGTTTGATAGCCTGAGACAAGCATATTATGCGCAAAGAATCTCGAAAAGAACAAAATTTTTTTTCGAAGTTTGGAAACTTCGTTAGAATCACTTTTTTTCCGTTCTTATTTAAGATTACTGGTTCTCTTTCATTATACCAGTTTGATAGCCTCAGACAAGCATATTATGCGCAAAGAATCTCGAAAAGAAAAAAATTTTTTTTCGAAGTTTGGAAACTTCGTTAGAATCACTTTTTTTCCGTTCTTATTTGAGATAACTGGTTCTCTTTCATTATACTAGTTTGATAGCCTCAGACAAGCATATTATGCGCAAAGAATCTCGAAAAGAAAAAAATTTTTTTTCGAAGTTTGGAAACTTCCTTAGAATCACTTTTTTTCCATTCTTATTTGAGATAACTTGTTCTCTTTCATTATCCTTGTTTGATAGCCTTAGACAAGCATATTATGCGCAAAAAATCTCGAAAAGAAAAAAATTTTTTTTCGAAGTTTGGAAACTTCGTTAGAATCACTTTTTTTCCGTTCTTATTTAAGATAACTTGTTCTCTTTCATTGTACTAGTTTGATAGCCTTAGACAAGCATATTATGCGCAAAGAATCTCGAAAAGAAAAAAATTTTTTTTCGAAGTTTGGAAACTTCGTTAGAATCACTTTTTTTCCGTTCTTATTTAAGATAACTTGTTCTCTTTCATTGTACTAGTTTGATAGCCTTAGACAAGCATATTATGCGCAAAGAATCTCGAAAAGAAAAACATTTTTTTTCGAAGTTTGGAAACTTCGTTAGAATCAGTTTTTTCCGTTCTTATTATGGATTACTGGTTCTCTTTCATTATACAAGTTTGATAGCCTCAGAAAAGCATATTATGCGCAAAGAATCTCGAAAAGAAAAAAATTTTTTTTCGAAGTTTGGAAACTTCGTTAGAATCACTTTTTTTCCGTTCTTATTTAAGATTACTGGTTCTCTTTCATTATACTAGTTTGATAGCCTCAGACAAGCATATTATGCGCAAAGAATCTCGAAAAGAAAAAAATTTTTTTTCGAAGTTTGGAAACTTCGTTAGAATCACTTTTTTTCCGTTCTTATTTGAGATAACTTGTTCTCTTTCATTATACTAGTTTGATAGCCTTAGACAAGCATATTATGCGCAAAGAATCTCGAAAAGAAAAAAATTTTATTTCGAAGTATGTAAACTTCGTTAGAATCACTTTTTTTCCGTTCTTATTTGAGATAACTGGTTCTCTTTCATTATACTAGTTTGATAGCCTCAGAAAAGCATAGGTATGCGCAAAGAATCTCGAAAAGAAAAAAAATTTTTTTCGAAGTTTGGAAACTTCGTTAGAATCACTTTTTTTCCGTTTTTATTTAAGATTACTGGTTCTCTTTCATTATACTTGTTTGATAGCCTCAGACAATATTATGCGCAAGGAATCTCGAAAAGAAAAAAATTTTTTTTCGAAGTTTGGAAACTTCCTTAGAATCACTTTTTTTCCATTCTTATTTGAGATAACTTGTACTCTTTCATTATACTAGTTTGATAGCCTCAGAAAAGCATAGGTATGCGCAAAGAATCTCGAAAAGAAAAAAATTTTTTTTCGAAGTTTGGAAACTTCGTTAGAATCACTTTTTTTCCGTTCTTGTTTGAGATAACTGGTTCTCTTTCATTATACTAGTTTGATAGCCTCAGACAAGCATATTATGCGCAAAGAATCTCGAAAAGAAAAAAAATTTTTTTCGAAGTTTGGAAACTTCCTTAGAATCACTTTTTTTCCATTCTTATTTGAGATAACTTGTTCTCTTTCATTATACTAGTTTGATAGCCTCAGACAAGCATATTATGCGCAAAGAATCTCGAATAGAAAAAAATTTTTTTTCGAAGTTTGGAAACTTCGTTAGAATCACTTTTTTTCCGTTCTTATTTAAGATTACTGGTTCTCTTTCATTATACTAGTTTGATAGCCTAAGAAAAGCATAGGTATGCGCAAAGAATCTCGAAAAGAAAAAAATTTTTTTTCGAAGTTTGGAATCTTCGATAGAATCACTTTTTTTCCGTTCTATTTTGAGATAACTGGTTCTCTTTCATTATACTAGTTTGATAGCCTCAGACAAGCATATTATGCGCAAAGAATCTCGAAAAGAAAAAAATTTTTTTTCGAAGTTTGGAAACTTCCTTAGAATCACTTTTTTTCCATTCTTATTTGAGATAACTTGTTCTCTTTCATTATACTAGTTTGATAGCCTCAGACAAGCATATTATGCGCAAAGAATCTCGAAAAGAAAAAAATTTTTTTCGAAGTTTGGAAACTTCGTTAGAATCACTTTTTTTCCGTTCTTATTTAAGATAACTTGTTCTCTTACATTATACTAGTTTGATTGCCTTAGACAAGCATATTATGCGCAAAGAATCTCGAAAAGAAAAAAATTTTTTTTCGAAGTTTGGAAACTTCGTTAGAATCACTTTTTTTCCGTTCTTATTTGAGATAACTGGTTCTCTTTCATTATACTAGTTTGATAGCCTCAGACAAGCATATTATGCGCAAAGAATCTCGAAAAGAAAAAAAATTTTTTTCGAAGTTTGGAAACTTCGTTAGAATCACTTTTTTTCCGTTCTTATTTAAGATTACTGGTTCTCTTTCATTATACTAGTTTGATAGCCTCAGACAAGAATATTATGCGCAAAGAATCTCGAATAGAAAAAAATTTTTTTTCGAAGTTTGGAAACTTCGTTAGAATCACTTTTTTTCCGTTCTTATTTAAGATTACTGGTTCTCTTTCATTATACTAGTTTGATAGCCTCAGACAAGCATATAATGCGCAAAGAATCTCGAAAAGAAAAAAATTTTTTTTCGAAGTTTGGAAACTTCCTTAGAATCACTTTTTTTCCATTCTTATTTGAGATAACTTGTTCTCTTTCATTATACTAGTTTGATAGCCTAAGAAAAGCATAGGTATGCGCAAAGAATCTCGAAAAGAAAAAAATTTTTTTTCGAAGTTTGGAAACTTCGTTAGAATCACTTTTTTTCCGTTCTTATTTGAGATAACTGGTTCTCTTTCATTATACTAGTTTGATAGCCTCAGACAAGCATATTATGCGCAAAGAATCTCGAAAAGAAAAAAATTTTTTTTCGAAGTTTGGAAACTTCCTTAGAATCACTTTTTTTCCATTCTTATTTGAGATAACTTGTTCTCTTTCATTATACTAGTTTGATAGCCTCAGACAAGCATATTATGCGCAAAGAATCTCGAAAAGAAAAAAATTTTTTTCGAAGTTTGGAAACTTCGTTAGAATCACTTTTTTTCCGTTCTTATTTAAGATAACTTGTTCTCTTACATTATACTAGTTTGATAGCCTAAGAAAAGCATAGGTATGCGCAAAGAATCTCGAAAAGAAAAAAATTTTTTTTCGAAGTTTGGAAACTGCGTTAGAATCACTTTTTTTCCGTTCTTATTTGAGATAACTGGTTCTCTTTCATTATACTAGTTTGATATCCTCAGACAAGCATATTATGCGCAAAGAATCTCGAAAAGAAAAAAATTTTTTTTCGAAGTTTGGAAACTTCCTTAGAATCACTTTTTTTCCATTCTTATTTGAGATAACTTGTTCTCTTTCATTATACTAGTTTGATAGCCTCAGACAAGCATATTATGCGCAAAGAATCTCGAAAAGAAAAAAATTTTTTTTCGAAGTTTGGAAACTTCGTTAGAATCACTTTTTTCCGTTCTTATTTGAGATAACTGGTTCTCTTTCATTATACTAGTTTGATAGCCTCAGACAAGCATATTATGCGCAAAGAATCTCGAAAAGAAAAAAATTTTTTTTCGAAGTTTGGAAACTTCGTTAGAATCACTTTTTTTCCGTTCTTATTTCAGATAACTTGTTCTCTTTCATTATACTAGTTTGATAGCCTTAGACAAGCATATTATGCGCAAAGAATCTCGAAAAGAAAAAAATTTTTTTTCGAAGTTTGGAAACTTCGTTAGAATCACTTTTTTTCCGTTCTTATTTGAGATAACTGGTTCTCTTTCATTATACTAGTTTGATAGCCTAAGACAAGCATATTATGCGCAAAGAATCTCGAAAAGAAAAAAATTTTTTTTCGAAGTTAAGAAACTTCCTTAGAATCACTTTTTTTCCATTCTTATTTGAGATAACTTGTTCTCTTTCATTATACTTGTTTGATAGCCTGAGACAAGCATATTATGCGCAAAGAATCTCGAAAAGAACAAAATTTTTTTTCGAAGTTTGGAAACTTCGTTAGAATCACTTTTTTTCCGTTCTTATTTAAGATTACTGGTTCTCTTTCATTATACCAGTTTGATAGCCTCAGACAAGCATATTATGCGCAAAGAATCTCGAAAAGAAAAAAATTTTTTTTCGAAGTTTGGAAACTTCGTTAGAATCACTTTTTTTCCGTTCTTATTTGAGATAACTGGTTCTCTTTCATTATACTAGTTTGATAGCCTCAGACAAGCATATTATGCGCAAAGAATCTCGAAAAGAAAAAAATTTTTTTTCGAAGTTTGGAAACTTCCTTAGAATCACTTTTTTTCCATTCTTATTTGAGATAACTTGTTCTCTTTCATTATCCTTGTTTGATAGCCTTAGACAAGCATATTATGCGCAAAAAATCTCGAAAAGAAAAAAATTTTTTTTCGAAGTTTGGAAACTTCGTTAGAATCACTTTTTTTCCGTTCTTATTTAAGATAACTTGTTCTCTTTCATTGTACTAGTTTGATAGCCTTAGACAAGCATATTATGCGCAAAGAATCTCGAAAAGAAAAAAATTTTATTTCGAAGTATGTAAACTTCGTTAGAATCACTTTTTTTCCGTTCTTATTTGAGATAACTGGTTCTCTTTCATTATACTAGTTTGATAGCCTCAGAAAAGCATAGGTATGCGCAAAGAATCTCGAAAAGAAAAAAAATTTTTTTCGAAGTTTGGAAACTTCGTTAGAATCACTTTTTTTCCGTTTTTATTTAAGATTACTGGTTCTCTTTCATTATACTTGTTTGATAGCCTCAGACAAGATAATTATGCGCAAAGAATCTCGAAAAGAAAAAAATTTTTTTTCGAAGTTTGGAAACTTCCTTAGAATCACTTTTTTTCCATTCTTATTTGAGATAACTTGTTCTCTTTCATTATACTAGTTTGATAGCCTCAGACAAGCATATTATGCGCAAAGAATCTCGAAAAGAAAAAAATTTTTTTCGAAGTTTGGAAACTTCGTTAGAATCACTTTTTTTCCGTTCTTATTTAAGATAACTTGTTCTCTTACATTATACTAGTTTGATAGCCTTAGACAAGCATATTATGCGCAAAGAATCTCGAAAAGAAAAAAATTTTTTTTCGAAGTTTGGAAACTTCGTTAGAATCACCTTTTTTCCGTTCTTATTTGAGATAACTGGTTCTCTTTCATTATACTAGTTTGATAGCCTCAGACAAGCATATTATGCGCAAAGAATCTCGAAAAGAAAAAAAATTTTTTTCGAAGTTTGGAAACTTCGTTAGAATCACTTTTTTTCCGTTCTTATTTAAGATTACTGGTTCTCTTTCATTATACTAGTTTGATAGCCTCAGACAAGAATATTATGCGCAAAGAATCTCGAAAAGAAAAAAATTTTTTTTCGAAGTTTGGAAACTTCCTTAGAATCACTTTTTTTCCATTCTTTTTTGAGATATGTTGTTCTCTTTCATTATACTAGTTTGATAGCCTCAGACAAGCATATTATGCGCAAAGAATCTCGAAAAGAAAAAAATTTTTTTCGAAGTTTAGAAACTTCGTTAGAATCACTTTTTTTCCGTTCTTATTTAAGATAACTTGTTCTCTTACATTATACTAGTTTGATAGCCTTAGACAAGCATATTATGCGTTAAGAATCTCGAAAAGAAAAAAAATTTTTTTCGAAGTTTGGAAACTTCCTTAGAATCACTTTTTTTCCATTCTTATTTGAGATAACTTGTTCTCTTTCATTATACTAGTTTGATAGCCTCAGACAAGCATATTATGCGCAAAGAATCTCGAATAGAAAAAAAATTTTTTTCGAAGTTTGGAAACTTCGTTAGAATCACTTTTTTTCCGTTCTTATTTAAGATTACTGGTTCTCTTTCATTATACTAGTTTGATAGCCTCAGACAAGCATATTATGCGCAAAGAATCTCGAAAAGAAAAAAATTTTTTTTCGAAGTTTGGAAACTTCGTTAGAATCACTTTTTTTCCGTTCTTATTTGAGATAACTGGTTCTCTTTCATTATACTAGTTTGATAGCCTCAGACAAGCATATTATGCGCAAAGAATCTCGAAAAGAAAAAAATTTTTTTTCGAAGTTTGGAAACTTCCTTAGAATCACTTTTTTTCCATTCTTATTTGAGATAACTTGTTCTCTTTCATTATACTAGTTTGATAGCCTCAGACAAGCATATTATGCGCAAAGAATCTCGAATAGAAAAAAAATTTTTTTCGAAGTTTGGAAACTTCGTTAGAATCACTTTTTTTCCGTTCTTATTTAAGATTACTGGTTCTCTTTCATTATACTAGTTTGATAGCCTCAGACAAGCATATAATGCGCAAAGAATCTCGAAAAGAAAAAAATTTTTTTTCGAAGTTTGGAAACTTCCTTAGAATCACTTTTTTTCCATTCTTATTTGAGATAACTTGTTCTCTTTCATTATACTAGTTTGATAGCCTCAGACAAGCATATTATGCGCAAAGAATCTCGAAAAGAAAACAATTTTTTTTCGAAGTTTGGAAACTTCATTAGAATCACTTTTTTTCCGTTCTTATTTAAGATAACTTGTTCTCTTTCATTATACTAGTTTGATAGCCTAAGAAAAGCATAGGTATGCGCAAAGAATCTCGAAAAGAAAAAAATTTTTTTTCGAAGTTTGGAAACTTCGTTAGAATCACTTTTTTTCCGTTCTTATTTGAGATAACTGGTTCTCTTTCATTATACTAGTTTGATAGCCTCAGACAAGCATATTATGCGCAAAGAATCTCGAAAAGAAAAAAATTTTTTTTCGAAGTTTGGAAACTTCGTTAGAATCACTTTTTTTCCGTTCTTATTTAAGATAACTTGTTCTCTTTCATTATACTAGTTTGATAGCCTTAGACAAGCATATTATGCGCAAAGAATCTCGAAAAGAAAAAAATTTTTTTTCGAAGTTTGGTAACTTCGTTAGAATCACTTTTTTCCGTTCTTATTTGAGATAACTGGTTCTCTTTCATTATACTAGTTTGATAGCCTCAGACAAGCATATTATGCGCAAAGAATCTCGAAAAGAAAAAAATTTTTTTTCGAAGTTAAGAAACTTCCTTAGAATCACTTTTTTTCCATTCTTATTTGAGATAACTTGTTCTCTTTCATTATACTTGTTTGATAGCCTGAGACAAGCATATTATGCGCAAAGAATCTCGAAAAGAAAAAAATTTTTTTTCGAAGTTTGGAAACTTCGTTAGAATCACTTTTTTTCCGTTCTTATTTAAGATTACTGGTTCTCTTTCATTATACCAGTTTGATAGCCTCAGACAAGCATATTATGCGCAAAGAATCTCGAAAAGAAAAAAATTTTTTTTCGAAGTTTGGAAACTTCGTTAGAATCACTTTTTTTCCGTTCTTATTTAAGATTACTGGTTCTCTTTCATTATACCAGTTTGATAGCCTCAGACAAGCATATTATGCGCAAAGAATCTCGAAAAGAAAAAAATTTTTTTTCGAAGTTTGGAAACTTCGTTAGAATCACTTTTTTTCCGTTCTTATTTGAGATAACTGGTTCTCTTTCATTATACTAGTTTGATAGCCTCAGACAAGCATATTATGCGCAAAGAATCTCGAAAAGAAAAAATTTTTTTTTCGAAGTTTGGAAACTTCCTTAGAATCACTTTTTTTCCATTCTTATTTGAGATCTTGTTCTCTTTCATTATCCTTGTTTGATAGCCTTAGACAAGCATATTATGCGCAAAGAATCTCGAAAAGAAAAAAATTTTTTTTCGAAGTTTGGAAACTTCGTTAGAATCACTTTTTTTCCGTTCTTATTTAAGATTACTGGTTCTCTTTCATTATACTAGTTTGATAGCCTCAGACAAGAATATTATGCGCAAAGAATCTCGATAAAAAAATTTTTTTTCGAAGTTTGGAAACTTCGTTAGAATCACTTTTTTTCCGTTCTTATTTGAGATAACTTGTTCTCTTTCATTATCCTTGTTTGATAGCCTTATACAAGCATATTATGCGCAAATAATCTCGAAAAGAAAAAAATTTTTTTTCGAAGTTTGGAAACTTCGTTAGAATCACTTTTTTTCCGTTCTTATTTAAGATTACTGGTTCTCTTTCATTATACTAGTTTGATAGCCTCAGGCAAGCATATTATGCGCAAAGAATCTCGAAAAGAAAAAAATTTTTTTTCGAAGTTTGGAAACTTCGTTTGAATCACTTTTTTTCTGTTCTTATTTAAGATAACTTGTTCTCTTTCATTATACTAGTTTGATAGCCTTAGACAAGCATATTATGCGCAAAGAATCTCGAAAAGAAAAAAATTTTTTTTCGAAGTTTGGAAACTTCGTTAGAATCACTTTTTTTCCGTTCTTATTTAAGATAACTTGTTCTCTTTCATTGTACTAGTTTGATAGCCTTAGACAAGCATATTATGCGTAAAGAATCTGGAAAAGAAAAAAAATTTCTTTCGAAGTTTGGAAACTTCGTTAGAATCACTTTTTTTCCGTTCTTATTTGAGATAACTGGTTCTCTTACATTATACTAGTTTGATAGCCTCAGACAAGCATATTATGCGCAAAGAATCTCGAAAAGAAAAAAATTTTATTTCGAAGTTTGGAAACTTCGTTAGAATCACTTTTTTTCCGTTCTTATTTGAGATAACTTGTTCTCTTTCATTATACCAGTTTGATAGCCTCAGACAAGCATATTATGCGCAAAGAATCTCGAAAAGAAAAAAATTTTTTTTCGAAGTTTGGAAACTTCGTTAGAATCACTTTTTTTCCGTTCTTATTTAAGATTACTGGTTCTCTTTCATTATACTAGTTTGATAGCCTCAGACAAGAATATTATGCGCAAAGAATCTCGAAAAGAATAAAAATTTTTTTCGAAGTTTGGAAACTTCCTTAGAATCACTTTTTTTCCATTCTTATTTGAGATAACTTGTTCTCTTTCATTATACTAGTTTGATAGCCTCAGACAAGCATATTATGCGCAAAGAATCTCGAAAAGAAAAAAATTTTTTTCGAAGTTTGGAAACTTCGTTAGAATCACTTTTTTTCCGTTCTTATTTAAGATAACTTGTTCTCTTACATTATACTAGTTTGATAGCCTTAGACAAGCATATTATGCGCAAAGAATCTGGAAAAGAAAAAAAATTTTTTTCGAAGTTTGGAAACTTCGTTAGATCACTTTTTTTCCGTTCTTATTTGAGATAACTGGTTGTCTTGCATTATACTAGTTTGATAGCCTCAGACAAGCATATTATGCGCAAAGAATCTCGAAAAAAAAAAATTTTTTTTCGAAGTTTGGAAACTTCCTTAGAATCACTTTTTTTCCATTCTTATTTGAGATAACTTGTTCTCTTTCATTATACTAGTTTGATAGCCTCAGACAAGCATATTATGCGCAAAGAATCTCGAAAAGAAAAAAATTTTTTTTCGAAGTTTGGAAACTTCGTTAGAATCACTTTTTTTCCGTTCTTATTTAAGATTACTGGTTCTCTTTCATTATACTAGTTTGATAGCCTCAGACAAGCATATTATGCGCAAAGAATCTCGAAATGAAAAAAATTTTTTTTCGAAGTTTGGAAACTTCCTTAGAATCACTTTTTTTCCATTCTTATTTGAGATAACTTGTTCTCTTTCATTATACTAGTTTGATAGCCTCAGACAAGCATATTATGCGCAAAGAATCTCGAAAAGAAAAAAATTTTTTTTCGAAGTTTGGAAACTTCATTAGAATCACTTTTTTTCCGTTCTTATTTAAGATAACTTGTTCTCTTTCATTATACTAGTTTGATAGCCTTAGACAAGCATATTATGCGCAAAGAATCTCGAAAAGAAAAAAATTTTTTTTCGAAGTTTGGAAACTTCGTTAGAATCACTTTTTTTCCGTTCTTATTTGAGATAACTGGTTCTCTTTCATTATACTAGTTTGATAGCCTCAGACAAGCATATTATGCGCAAAGAATCTCGAAAAGAAAAAAATTTTTTTTCGAAGTTTGGAAACTTCCTTAGAATCACTTTTTTCCATTCTTATTTGAGATAACTTGTTCTCTTTCATTATACTTGTTTGATAGCCTGAGACAAGCATATTATGCGCAAAGAATCTCGAAAAGAAAAAAATTTTTTTTCGAAGTTAGGAAACTTCGTTAGAATCACTTTTCTTCCGTTCTTATTTAAGATTACTGGTTCTCTTTCATTATACTAGTTTGATAGCCTCAGACAAGCATATTATGCGCAAAGAATCTCGAAAAGAAAAAAATTTTTTTTCGAAGTTTGGAAACTTCGTTAGAATCACTTTTTTTCCGTTCTTATTTGAGATAACTTGTTCTCTTTCATTATACTAGTTTGATAGCCTTAGACAAGCATATTATGCGCAAAGAATCTCGAAAAGAAAAAAATTTTTTTTCGAAGTTTGGAAACTTCGTTAGAATCACTTTTTTTCCGTTCTTATTTAAGATTACTGGTTCTCTTTCATTATACTAGTTTGATAGCCTCAGACAAGCATATTATGCGCAAAGAATCTCGAAAAGAAAAAAATTTTTTTTCGAAGTTTGGAAACTTCCTTAGAATCACTTTTTTTCCATTCTTATTTGAGATATCTTGTTCTCTTTCATTATACTAGTTTGATAGCCTCAGACAAGCATATTATGCGCAAAGAATCTCGAAAAGAAAAAAATTTTTTTTCGAAGTTTGGAAACTTCGTTAGAATCACTTTTTTTCCGTTCTTATTTAAGATTACTGGTTCTCTTTCATTATACTAGTTTGATAGCCTCAGACAAGCATATTATGCGCAAAGAATCTCGAAAAGAAAAAAATTTTTTTTCGAAGTTTGGAAACTTCGTTAGAATCAATTTTTTTCCGTTCTTATTTGAGATAACTGGTTCTCTTTCATTATACTAGTTTGATAGCCTCAGACAAGCATATTATGCGCAAAGAATCTCGAAAAGAAAAAAATTTTTTTTCGAAGTTTGGAAACTTCGTTAGAATCACTTTTTTTCCGTTCTTATTTAAGATTACTGGTTCTCTTTCATTATACTAGTTTGATAGCCTCAGACAAGCATATTATGCGCAAAGAATCTCGAAAAGAAAAAAATTTTTTTTCGAAGTTTGGAAACTTCGTTAGAATCAATTTTTTTCCGTTCTTATTTGAGATAACTGGTTCTCTTTCATTATACTAGTTTGATAGCCTCAGACAAGCATATTATGCGCAAAGAATCTCGAAAAGAAAAAAATTTTTTTTCGAAGTTTGGAAACTTCCTTAGAATCACTTTTTTTCCATTCTTATTTGAGATAACTTGTTCTCTTTCATTATACTAGTTTGATAGCCTCAGACAAGCATATTATGCGCAAAGAATCTCGAAAAGAAAAAAATTTTTTTCGAAGTTTGGAAACTTCGTTAGAATCACTTTTTTTCCGTTCTTATTTAAGATAACTTGTTCTCTTACATTATACTAGTTTGATAGCCTTAGACAAGCATATTATGCGCAAAGAATCTCGAAAAGAAAAAAATTTTTTTTCGAAGTTTGGAAACTTCGTTAGAATCACTTTTTTTCCGTTCTTATTTGAGATAACTGGTTCTCTTTCATATACTAGTTTGATAGCCTCAGACAAGCATATTATGCGCAAAGAATCTCGAAAAGAAAAATAATTTTTTTCGAAGTTTGGAAACTTCCTTAGAATCACTTTTTTTCCATTCTTTTTTGAGATATGTTGTTCTCTTTCATTATACTAGTTTGATAGCCTCAGACAAGCATATTATGCGCAAAGAATCTCGAAAAGAAAAAAATTTTTTTCGAAGTTTAGAAACTTCGTTAGAATCACTTTTTTTCCGTTCTTATTTAAGATAACTTGTTCTCTTACATTATACTAGTTTGATAGCCTTAGACAAGCATATTATGCGTTAAGAATCTCGAAAAGAAAAAAAATTTTTTTCGAAGTTTGGAAACTTCCTTAGAATCACTTTTTTTCCATTCTTATTTGAGATAACTTGTTCTCTTTCATTATACTAGTTTGATAGCCTTAGACAAGCATATTATGCGCAAAGAATCTCGAAAAGAAAAAAATTTTTTTTCGAAGTTTGGAAACTTCCTTAGAATCACTTTTTTCCATTCTTATTTGAGATAACTTGTTCTCTTTCATTATACTTGTTTGATAGCCTGAGACAAGCATATTATGCGCAAAGAATCTCGAAAAGAAAAAAATTTTTTTTCGAAGTTAGGAAACTTCGTTAGAATCACTTTTCTTCCGTTCTTATTTAAGATTACTGGTTCTCTTTCATTATACTAGTTTGATAGCCTCAGACAAGCATATTATGCGCAAAGAATCTCGAAAAGAAAAAAATTTTTTTTCGAAGTTTGGAAACTTCGTTAGAATCACTTTTTTTCCGTTCTTATTTGAGATAACTTGTTCTCTTTCATTATACTAGTTTGATAGCCTTAGACAAGCATATTATGCGCAAAGAATCTCGAAAAGAAAAAAATTTTTTTTCGAAGTTTGGAAACTTCGTTAGAATCACTTTTTTTCCGTTCTTATTTAAGATTACTGGTTCTCTTTCATTATACTAGTTTGATAGCCTCAGACAAGCATATTATGCGCAAAGAATCTCGAAAAGAAAAAAATTTTTTTTCGAAGTTTGGAAACTTCCTTAGAATCACTTTTTTTCCATTCTTATTTGAGATATCTTGTTCTCTTTCATTATACTAGTTTGATAGCCTCAGACAAGCATATTATGCGCAAAGAATCTCGAAAAGAAAAAAATTTTTTTTCGAAGTTTGGAAACTTCGTTAGAATCACTTTTTTTCCGTTCTTATTTAAGATTACTGGTTCTCTTTCATTATACTAGTTTGATAGCCTCAGACAAGCATATTATGCGCAAAGAATCTCGAAAAGAAAAAAATTTTTTTTCGAAGTTTGGAAACTTCGTTAGAATCAATTTTTTTCCGTTCTTATTTGAGATAACTGGTTCTCTTTCATTATACTAGTTTGATAGCCTCAGACAAGCATATTATGCGCAAAGAATCTCGAAAAGAAAAAAATTTTTTTTCGAAGTTTGGAAACTTCGTTAGAATCACTTTTTTTCCGTTCTTATTTAAGATTACTGGTTCTCTTTCATTATACTAGTTTGATAGCCTCAGACAAGCATATTATGCGCAAAGAATCTCGAAAAGAAAAAAATTTTTTTTCGAAGTTTGGAAACTTCGTTAGAATCAATTTTTTTCCGTTCTTATTTGAGATAACTGGTTCTCTTTCATTATACTAGTTTGATAGCCTCAGACAAGCATATTATGCGCAAAGAATCTCGAAAAGAAAAAAATTTTTTTTCGAAGTTTGGAAACTTCCTTAGAATCACTTTTTTTCCATTCTTATTTGAGATAACTTGTTCTCTTTCATTATACTAGTTTGATAGCCTCAGACAAGCATATTATGCGCAAAGAATCTCGAAAAGAAAAAAATTTTTTTCGAAGTTTGGAAACTTCGTTAGAATCACTTTTTTTCCGTTCTTATTTAAGATAACTTGTTCTCTTACATTATACTAGTTTGATAGCCTTAGACAAGCATATTATGCGCAAAGAATCTCGAAAAGAAAAAAATTTTTTTTCGAAGTTTGGAAACTTCGTTAGAATCACTTTTTTTCCGTTCTTATTTGAGATAACTGGTTCTCTTTCATATACTAGTTTGATAGCCTCAGACAAGCATATTATGCGCAAAGAATCTCGAAAAGAAAAATAATTTTTTTCGAAGTTTGGAAACTTCCTTAGAATCACTTTTTTTCCATTCTTTTTTGAGATATGTTGTTCTCTTTCATTATACTAGTTTGATAGCCTCAGACAAGCATATTATGCGCAAAGAATCTCGAAAAGAAAAAAATTTTTTTCGAAGTTTAGAAACTTCGTTAGAATCACTTTTTTTCCGTTCTTATTTAAGATAACTTGTTCTCTTACATTATACTAGTTTGATAGCCTTAGACAAGCATATTATGCGTTAAGAATCTCGAAAAGAAAAAAAATTTTTTTCGAAGTTTGGAAACTTCCTTAGAATCACTTTTTTTCCATTCTTATTTGAGATAACTTGTTCTCTTTCATTATACTAGTTTGATAGCCTCAGACAAGCATATTATGCGCAAAGAATCTCGAATAGAAAAAAAATTTTTTTCGAAGTTTGGAAACTTCGTTAGAATCACTTTTTTTCCGTTCTTATTTAAGATTACTGGTTCTCTTTCATTATACTAGTTTGATAGCCTCAGACAAGCATATTATGCGCAAAGAATCTCGAAAAGAAAAAAATTTTTTTTCGAAGTTTGGAAACTTCGTTAGAATCACTTTTTTTCCGTTCTTATTTGAGATAACTGGTTCTCTTTCATTATACTAGTTTGATAGCCTCAGACAAGCATATTATGCGCAAAGAATCTCGAAAAGAAAAAAATTTTTTTTCGAAGTTTGGAAACTTCCTTAGAATCACTTTTTTTCCATTCTTATTTGAGATAACTTGTTCTCTTTCATTATACTAGTTTGATAGCCTCAGACAAGCATATTATGCGCAAAGAATCTCGAATAGAAAAAAAATTTTTTTCGAAGTTTGGAAACTTCGTTAGAATCACTTTTTTTCCGTTCTTATTTAAGATTACTGGTTCTCTTTCATTATACTAGTTTGATAGCCTCAGACAAGCATATAATGCGCAAAGAATCTCGAAAAGAAAAAAATTTTTTTTCGAAGTTTGGAAACTTCCTTAGAATCACTTTTTTTCCATTCTTATTTGAGATAACTTGTTCTCTTTCATTATACTAGTTTGATAGCCTCAGACAAGCATATTATGCGCAAAGAATCTCGAAAAGAAAACAATTTTTTTTCGAAGTTTGGAAACTTCATTAGAATCACTTTTTTTCCGTTCTTATTTAAGATAACTTGTTCTCTTTCATTATACTAGTTTGATAGCCTAAGAAAAGCATAGGTATGCGCAAAGAATCTCGAAAAGAAAAAAATTTTTTTTCGAAGTTTGGAAACTTCGTTAGAATCACTTTTTTTCCGTTCTTATTTGAGATAACTGGTTCTCTTTCATTATACTAGTTTGATAGCCTCAGACAAGCATATTATGCGCAAAGAATCTCGAAAAGAAAAAAATTTTTTTTCGAAGTTTGGAAACTTCGTTAGAATCACTTTTTTTCCGTTCTTATTTAAGATAACTTGTTCTCTTTCATTATACTAGTTTGATAGCCTTAGACAAGCATATTATGCGCAAAGAATCTCGAAAAGAAAAAAATTTTTTTTCGAAGTTTGGTAACTTCGTTAGAATCACTTTTTTCCGTTCTTATTTGAGATAACTGGTTCTCTTTCATTATACTAGTTTGATAGCCTCAGACAAGCATATTATGCGCAAAGAATCTCGAAAAGAAAAAAATTTTTTTTCGAAGTTAAGAAACTTCCTTAGAATCACTTTTTTTCCATTCTTATTTGAGATAACTTGTTCTCTTTCATTATACTTGTTTGATAGCCTGAGACAAGCATATTATGCGCAAAGAATCTCGAAAAGAAAAAAATTTTTTTTCGAAGTTTGGAAACTTCGTTAGAATCACTTTTTTTCCGTTCTTATTTAAGATTACTGGTTCTCTTTCATTATACCAGTTTGATAGCCTCAGACAAGCATATTATGCGCAAAGAATCTCGAAAAGAAAAAAATTTTTTTTCGAAGTTTGGAAACTTCGTTAGAATCACTTTTTTTCCGTTCTTATTTAAGATTACTGGTTCTCTTTCATTATACCAGTTTGATAGCCTCAGACAAGCATATTATGCGCAAAGAATCTCGAAAAGAAAAAAATTTTTTTTCGAAGTTTGGAAACTTCGTTAGAATCACTTTTTTTCCGTTCTTATTTGAGATAACTGGTTCTCTTTCATTATACTAGTTTGATAGCCTCAGACAAGCATATTATGCGCAAAGAATCTCGAAAAGAAAAAATTTTTTTTTCGAAGTTTGGAAACTTCCTTAGAATCACTTTTTTTCCATTCTTATTTGAGATCTTGTTCTCTTTCATTATCCTTGTTTGATAGCCTTAGACAAGCATATTATGCGCAAAGAATCTCGAAAAGAAAAAAATTTTTTTTCGAAGTTTGGAAACTTCGTTAGAATCACTTTTTTTCCGTTCTTATTTAAGATTACTGGTTCTCTTTCATTATACTAGTTTGATAGCCTCAGACAAGAATATTATGCGCAAAGAATCTCGATAAAAAAATTTTTTTTCGAAGTTTGGAAACTTCGTTAGAATCACTTTTTTTCCGTTCTTATTTGAGATAACTTGTTCTCTTTCATTATCCTTGTTTGATAGCCTTATACAAGCATATTATGCGCAAATAATCTCGAAAAGAAAAAAATTTTTTTTCGAAGTTTGGAAACTTCGTTAGAATCACTTTTTTTCCGTTCTTATTTAAGATTACTGGTTCTCTTTCATTATACTAGTTTGATAGCCTCAGGCAAGCATATTATGCGCAAAGAATCTCGAAAAGAAAAAAATTTTTTTTCGAAGTTTGGAAACTTCGTTTGAATCACTTTTTTTCTGTTCTTATTTAAGATAACTTGTTCTCTTTCATTATACTAGTTTGATAGCCTTAGACAAGCATATTATGCGCAAAGAATCTCGAAAAGAAAAAAATTTTTTTTCGAAGTTTGGAAACTTCGTTAGAATCACTTTTTTTCCGTTCTTATTTAAGATAACTTGTTCTCTTTCATTGTACTAGTTTGATAGCCTTAGACAAGCATATTATGCGTAAAGAATCTGGAAAAGAAAAAAAATTTCTTTCGAAGTTTGGAAACTTCGTTAGAATCACTTTTTTTCCGTTCTTATTTGAGATAACTGGTTCTCTTACATTATACTAGTTTGATAGCCTCAGACAAGCATATTATGCGCAAAGAATCTCGAAAAGAAAAAAATTTTATTTCGAAGTTTGGAAACTTCGTTAGAATCACTTTTTTTCCGTTCTTATTTGAGATAACTTGTTCTCTTTTATTATACCAGTTTGATAGCCTCAGACAAGCATATTATGCGCAAAGAATCTCGAAAAGAAAAAAATTTTTTTTCGAAGTTTGGAAACTTCGTTAGAATCACTTTTTTTCCGTTCTTATTTAAGATTACTGGTTCTCTTTCATTATACTAGTTTGATAGCCTCAGACAAGAATATTATGCGCAAAGAATCTCGAAAAGAATAAAAATTTTTTTCGAAGTTTGGAAACTTCCTTAGAATCACTTTTTTTCCATTCTTATTTGAGATAACTTGTTCTCTTTCATTATACTAGTTTGATAGCCTCAGACAAGCATATTATGCGCAAAGAATCTCGAAAAGAAAAAAATTTTTTTCGAAGTTTGGAAACTTCGTTAGAATCACTTTTTTTCCGTTCTTATTTAAGATAACTTGTTCTCTTACATTATACTAGTTTGATAGCCTTAGACAAGCATATTATGCGCAAAGAATCTGGAAAAGAAAAAAAATTTTTTTCGAAGTTTGGAAACTTCGTTAGATCACTTTTTTTCCGTTCTTATTTGAGATAACTGGTTGTCTTGCATTATACTAGTTTGATAGCCTCAGACAAGCATATTATGCGCAAAGAATCTCGAAAAAAAAAAATTTTTTTTCGAAGTTTGGAAACTTCCTTAGAATCACTTTTTTTCCATTCTTATTTGAGATAACTTGTTCTCTTTCATTATACTAGTTTGATAGCCTCAGACAAGCATATTATGCGCAAAGAATCTCGAAAAGAAAAAAATTTTTTTTCGAAGTTTGGAAACTTCGTTAGAATCACTTTTTTCCGTTCTTATTTAAGATTACTGGTTCTCTTTCATTATACTAGTTTGATAGCCTCAGACAAGCATATTATGCGCAAAGAATCTCGAAATGAAAAAAATTTTTTTTCGAAGTTTGGAAACTTCCTTAGAATCACTTTTTTTCCATTCTTATTTGAGATAACTTGTTCTCTTTCATTATACTAGTTTGATAGCCTCAGACAAGCATATTATGCGCAAAGAATCTCGAAAAGAAAAAAATTTTTTTTCGAAGTTTGGAAACTTCATTAGAATCACTTTTTTTCCGTTCTTATTTAAGATAACTTGTTCTCTTTCATTATACTAGTTTGATAGCCTTAGACAAGCATATTATGCGCAAAGAATCTCGAAAAGAAAAAAATTTTTTTTCGAAGTTTGGAAACTTCGTTAGAATCACTTTTTTTCCGTTCTTATTTGAGATAACTGGTTCTCTTTCATTATACTAGTTTGATAGCCTCAGACAAGCATATTATGCGCAAAGAATCTCGAAAAGAAAAAAATTTTTTTTCGAAGTTTGGAAACTTCCTTAGAATCACTTTTTTCCATTCTTATTTGAGATAA
Organism: Metallyticus violacea; assembly: GCA_030762175.1. Lineage (NCBI taxonomy): Eukaryota > Metazoa > Arthropoda > Insecta > Mantodea > Metallyticidae > Metallyticus > Metallyticus violacea. Next base: position 95,013,209 of record CM060835.1, on the reverse strand, counting down.
CTTGTTCTCTTTCATTATACTTGTTTGATAGCCTGAGACAAGCATATTATGCGCAAAGAATCTCGAAAAGAAAAAAATTTTTTTTCGAAGTTAGGAAACTTCGTTAGAATCACTTTTCTTCCGTTCTTATTTAAGATTACTGGTTCTCTTTCATTATACTAGTTTGATAGCCTCAGACAAGCATATTATGCGCAAAGAATCTCGAAAAGAAAAAAATTTTTTTTCGAAGTTTGGAAACTTCGTTAGAATCACTTTTTTTCCGTTCTTATTTGAGATAACTTGTTCTCTTTCATTATACTAGTTTGATAGCCTTAGACAAGCATATTATGCGCAAAGAATCTCGAAAAGAAAAAAATTTTTTTTCGAAGTTTGGAAACTTCGTTAGAATCACTTTTTTTCCGTTCTTATTTAAGATTACTGGTTCTCTTTCATTATACTAGTTTGATAGCCTCAGACAAGCATATTATGCGCAAAGAATCTCGAAAAGAAAAAATTTTTTTTTCGAAGTTTGGAAACTTCCTTAGAATCACTTTTTTTCCATTCTTATTTGAGATATCTTGTTCTCTTTCATTATACTAGTTTGATAGCCTCAGACAAGCATATTATGCGCAAAGAATCTCGAAAAGAAAAAAATTTTTTTTCGAAGTTTGGAAACTTCGTTAGAATCACTTTTTTTCCGTTCTTATTTAAGATTACTGGTTCTCTTTCATTATACTAGTTTGATAGCCTCAGACAAGCATATTATGCGCAAAGAATCTCGAAAAGAAAAAAATTTTTTTTCGAAGTTTGGAAACTTCGTTAGAATCAATTTTTTTCCGTTCTTATTTGAGATAACTGGTTCTCTTTCATTATACTAGTTTGATAGCCTCAGACAAGCATATTATGCGCAAAGAATCTCGAAAAGAAAAAAATTTTTTTTCGAAGTTTGGAAACTTCGTTAGAATCACTTTTTTTCCGTTCTTATTTAAGATTACTGGTTCTCTTTCATTATACTAGTTTGATAGCCTCAGACAAGCATATTATGCGCAAAGAATCTCGAAAAGAAAAAAATTTTTTTTCGAAGTTTGGAAACTTCGTTAGAATCAATTTTTTTCCGTTCTTATTTGAGATAACTGGTTCTCTTTCATTATACTAGTTTGATAGCCTCAGACAAGCATATTATGCGCAAAGAATCTCGAAAAGAAAAAAATTTTTTTTCGAAGTTTGGAAACTTCCTTAGAATCACTTTTTTTCCATTCTTATTTGAGATAACTTGTTCTCTTTCATTATACTAGTTTGATAGCCTCAGACAAGCATATTATGCGCAAAGAATCTCGAAAAGAAAAAAATTTTTTTCGAAGTTTGGAAACTTCGTTAGAATCACTTTTTTTCCGTTCTTATTTAAGATAACTTGTTCTCTTACATTATACTAGTTTGATAGCCTTAGACAAGCATATTATGCGCAAAGAATCTCGAAAAGAAAAAAATTTTTTTTCGAAGTTTGGAAACTTCGTTAGAATCACTTTTTTTCCGTTCTTATTTGAGATAACTGGTTCTCTTTCATATACTAGTTTGATAGCCTCAGACAAGCATATTATGCGCAAAGAATCTCGAAAAGAAAAATAATTTTTTTCGAAGTTTGGAAACTTCGTTAGAATCACTTTTTTTCCGTTCTTATTTAAGATTACTGGTTCTCTTTCATTATACTAGTTTGATAGCCTCAGACAAGAATATTATGCGCAAAGAATCTCGAATAGAAAAAAATTTTTTTTCGAAGTTTGGAAACTTCGTTAGAATCACTTTTTTTCCGTTCTTATTTAAGATTACTGGTTCTCTTTCATTATACTAGTTTGATAGACTCAGACAAGCATATAATGCGCAAAGAATCTCGAAAAGAAAAAAATTTTTTTTCGAAGTTTGGAAACTTCATTAGAATCACTTTTTTTCCGTTCTTATTTAAGATAACTTGTTCTCTTTCATTATACTAGTTTGATAGCCTAAGAAAAGCATACGTATGCGCAAAGAATCTCGAAAAGAAAAAAATTTTTTTTCGAAGTTTGGAAACTTCGTTAGAATCACTTTTTTTCCGTTCTTATTTGAGATAACTGGTTCTCTTTCATTATACTAGTTTGATAGCCTCAGACAAGCATATTATGCGCAAAGAATCTCGAAAAGAAAATAATTTTTTTTCGAAGTTTGGAAACTTCGTTAGAATCACTTTTTTTCCGTTCTTATTTAAGATAACTTGTTCTCTTTCATTATACTAGTTTGATAGCCTCAGACAAGGATATTATGCGCAAAGAATCTCGAAAAGAAAAAAATTTTTTTTCGAAGTTTGGAAACTTCCTTAGAATCACTTTTTTTCCATTATTATTTGAGATATCTTGTTCTCTTTCATTATACTAGTTTGATAGCCTCAGACAAGCATATTATGCGCAAAGAATTTCGAAAAGAAAAAAATTTTTTTTCGAAGTTTGGAAACTTCGTTAGAATCACTTTTTTTCCGTTCTTATTTAAGATTACTGGTTCTCTTTCATTATACTAGTTTGATAGCCTCAGACAAGCATATTATGCGCAAAGAATCTCGAAAAGAAAAAAATTTTTTTTCGAAGTTTGGAAACTTCCTTAGAATCACTTTTTTTCCGTTCTTATTTGAGATAACTGGTTCTCTTTCATTATACTAGTTTGATAGCCTCAGACAAGCATATTATGCGCAAAGAATCTCGAAAAGAAAAAAATTTTTTTTCGAAGTTTGGAAACTTCCTTAGAATCACTTTTTTTCCATTCTTATTTGAGATAACTTGTTCTCTTTCATTATACTAGTTTGATAGCCTCAGACAAGCATATTATGCGCAAAGAATCTCGAAAAGAAAAAAATTTTTTTACGAAGTTTGGAAACTTCGTTAGAATCACTTTTTTTCCGTTCTTATTTAAGATAACTTGTTCTCTTACATTATACTAGTTTGATAGCCTTAGACAAGCATATTATGCGCAAAGAATCTCGAAAAGAAAAAAATTTTTTTTCGAAGTTTGGAAACTTCGTTAGAATCACTTTTTTTCCGTTCTTATTTGAGATAACTGGTTCTCTTTCATATACTAGTTTGATAGCCTCATACAAGCATATTATGCGCAAAGAATCTCGAAAAGAAAAAAAATTTTTTTCGAAGTTTGGAAACTTCGTTAGAATCACTTTTTTTCCGTTCTTATTTAAGATTACTGGTTCTCTTTCATTATACTAGTTTGATAGCCTCAGACAAGAATATTATGCGCAAAGAATCTCGAATAGAAAAAAATTTTTTTTCGAAGTTTGGAAACTTCGTTAGAATCACTTTTTTTCCGTTCTTATTTAAGATTACTGGTTCTCTTTCATTATACTAGTTTGATAGCCTCCGACAAGCATATAATGCGCAAAGAATCTCGAAAAGAAAAAAATTTTTTTTCGAAGTTTGGAAACTTCATTAGAATCACTTTTTTTCCGTTCTTATTTAAGATAACTTGTTCTCTTTCATTATACTAGTTTGATAGCCTAAGAAAAGCATAGGTATGCGCAAAGAATCTCGAAAAGAAAAAAATTTTTTTTCGAAGTTTGGAAACTTCGTTAGAATCACTTTTTTTCCGTTCTTATTTGAGATAACTGGTTCTCTTTCATTATACTAGTTTGATAGCCTCAGACAAGCATATTATGCGCAAAGAATCTCGAAAAGAAAAAAATTTTTTTTCGAAGTTTGGAAACTTCGTTAGAATCACTTTTTTTCCGTTCTTATTTAAGATAACTTGTTCTCTTTCATTATACCAGTTTGATAGCCTCAGACAAGCATATTATGCGCAAAGAATCTCGAAAAGAAAAAAATTTTTTTTCGAAGTTTGGAAACTTCGTTAGAATCACTTTTTTTCCGTTCTTATTTGAGATAACTGGTTCTCTTTCATTTACTAGTTTGATAGCCTCAGACAAGCATATTATGCGCAAAGAATCTCGAAAAGAAAAAATTTTTTTTTCGAAGTTTCGAAACTTCCTTAGAATCACTTTTTTTCCATTCTTATTTGAGATAACTTGTTCTCTTTCATTATCCTTGTTTGATAGCCTTAGACAAGCATATTATGCGCAAAAAATTTCGAAAAGAAAAAAATTTTTTTTCGAAGTTTGGAAACTTCGTTAGAATCACTTTTTTTCCGTTCTTATTTAAGATAACTTGTTCTCTTTCATTGTACTAGTTTGATAGCCTTAGACAAGCATATTATGCGTAAAGAATCTGGAAAAGAAAAAAAATTTTTTTCGAAGTTTGGAAACTTTGTTAGAATCACTTTTTTTCCGTTCTTATTTGAGATAACTTGTTCTTTCATTATACTAGTTTGATAGCCTCAGACAAGCATATTATGCGCAAAGAATCTCGAAAAGAAAAAATTTTTTTTTCGAAGTTTGGAAACTTCGTTAGAATCACTTTTTTTCCGTTCTTATTTAAGATTACTGGTTCTCTTTCATTATACTAGTTTGATAGCCTCAGACAAGAATATTATGCGCAAAGAATCTCGAAAAGAATAAAAATTTTTTTCGAAGTATGGAAACTTCGTTAGAATCACTTTTTTTCCGTTCTTATTTAAGATAACTTGTTCTCTTTCATTATCCTTGTTTGATAGCCTTAGACAAGCATATTATGCGCAAATAATCTCGAAAAGAAAAAAATTTTTTTTCGAAGTTTGGAAACTTCGTTAGAATCACTTTTTTTCCGTTCTTATTTAAGATTACAGGTTCTCTTTCATTATACTAGTTTGATAGCCTCAGACAAGCATATTATGCGCAAAGAATCTCGAAAAGAAAAAAATTTTTTTCGAAGTTTGGAAACTTCGTTAGAATCACTTTTTTTCCGTTCTTATTTAAGATAACTTGTTCTCTTACATTATACTAGTTTGATAGCCTTAGACAAGCATATTATGCGCAAAGAATCTCGAAAAGAAAAAAATTTTTTTTCGAAGTTTGGAAACTTCGTTAGAATCACTTTTTTTCCGTTCTTATTTGAGATAACTGGTTCTCTTTCATATACTAGTTTGATAGCCTCAGACAAGCATATTATGCGCAAAGAATCTCGAAAAGAAAAAAAATTTTTTTCGAAGTTTGGAAACTTCGTTAGAATCACTTTTTTTCCGTTCTTATTTAAGATTACTGGTTCTCTTTCATTATACTAGTTTGATAGCCTCAGACAAGAATATTATGCGCAAAGAATCTCGAATAGAAAAAAATTTTTTTTCGAAGTTTGGAAACTTCGTTAGAATCACTTTTTTTCCGTTCTTATTTAAGATTACTGGTTCTCTTTCATTATACTAGTTTGATAGCCTCAGACAAGCATATAATGCGCAAAGAATCTCGAAAAGAAAAAAATTTTTTTTCGAAGTTTGGAAACTTCATTAGAATCACTTTTTTTCCGTTCTTATTTAAGATAACTTGTTCTCTTTCATTATACTAGTTTGATAGCCTAAGAAAAGCATAGGTATGCGCAAAGAATCTCAAAAAGAAAAAAATTTTTTTTCGAAGTTTGGAAACTTCGTTAGAATCACTTTTTTTCCGTTCTTATTAGAGATAACTGGTTCTCTTTCATTATACTAGTTTGATAGCCTCAGACAAGCATATTATGCGCAAAGAATCTCGAAAAGAAAAAAATTTTTTTTCGAAGTTTGGAAACTTCGTTAGAATCACTTTTTTTCCGTTCTTATTTAAGATAATTTGTTCTCTTTCATTATACCAGTTTGATAGCCTCAGACAAGCATATTATGCGCAAAGAATCTCGAAAAGAAAAAAAATTTTTTTCGAAGTTTGGAAACTTCGTTAGAATCACTTTTTTTCCGTTCTTATTTGAGATAACTGGTTCTCTTTCATTATACTAGTTTGATAGGCTCAGACAAGCATATTATGCGCAAAGAATCTCGAAAAGAAAACATTTTTTTTTCGAAGTTTGGAAACTTCGTTAGAATCACTTTTTTTCCGTTCTTATTTAAGATTACTGGTTCTCTTTCATTATACTAGTTTGATAGCCTAAGACAAGCATATTATGCGCAAAGAATCTCGAAAAGAAAAAAATTTTTTTTCGAAGTTTGGAAACTTCCTTAGAATCACTTTTTTTCCATTCTTATTTGAGATATCTTGTTCTCTTTCATTATACTAGTTTGTTAGCCTCAGACAAGCATATTATGCGCAAAGAATCTCGAAAAGAAAAAAATTTTTTTTCGAAGTTTGGAAACTTCGTTAGAATCACTTTTTTTCCGTTCTTATTTAAGATTACTGGTTCTCTTTCATTATACTAGTTTGATAGCCTCAGACAAGCATATTATGCGCAAAGAATCTCGAAAAGAAAAAAATTTTTTTTCGAAGTTTGGAAACTTCCTTAGAATCACTTTTTTTCCATTCTTATTTGAGATAACTTGTTCTCTTTCATTATACTAGTTTGATAGCCTCAGACAAGCATATTATGCGCAAAGAATCTCGAAAAGAAAAAAATTTTTTTCGAAGTTTGGAAACTTCGTTAGAATCACTTTTTTTCCGTTCTTATTTAAGATAACTTGTTCTCTTACATTATACTAGTTTGATAGCCTTAGACAAGCATATTATGCGCAAAGAATCTCGAAAAGAAAAAAATTTTTTTTCGAAGTTTGGAAACTTCGTTAGAATCACTTTTTTTCCGTTCTTATTTGAGATAACTGGTTCTCTTTCATATACTAGTTTGATAGCCTCAGACAAGCATATTATGCGCAAAGAATCTCGAAAAGAAAAAAAATTTTTTTCGAAGTTTGGAAACTTCGTTAGAATCACTTTTTTTCCGTTCTTATTTAAGATTACTGGTTCTCTTTCATTATACTAGTTTGATAGCCTCAGACAAGAATATTATGCGCAAAGAATCTCGAATAGAAAAAAATTTTTTTTCGAAGTTTGGAAACTTCGTTAGAATCACTTTTTTTCCGTTCTTATTTAAGATTACTGGTTCTCTTTCATTATACTAGTTTGATAGCCTCAGACAAGCATATAATGCGCAAAGAATCTCGAAAAGAAAAAAATTTTTTTTCGAAGTTTGGAAACTTCATTAGAATCACTTTTTTTCCGTTCTTATTTAAGATAACTTGTTCTCTTTCATTATACTAGTTTGATAGCCTCAGACAAGCATATTATGCGCAAAGAATCTCGAAAAGAAAAAAATTTTTTTTCGAAGTTTGGAAACTTCCTTAGAATCACTTTTTTTCCATTCTTATTTGAGATAACTTGTTCTCTTTCATTATACTAGTTTGATAGCCTCAGACAAGCATATTATGCGCAAAGAATCTCGAATAGAAAAAAATTTTTTTTCGAAGTTTGGAAACTTCGTTAGAATCACTTTTTTTCCGTTCTTATTTAAGATTACTGGTTCTCTTTCATTATACTAGTTTGATAGCCTAAGAAAAGCATAGGTATGCGCAAAGAATCTCGAAAAGAAAAAAATTTTTTTTCGAAGTTTGGAATCTTCGATAGAATCACTTTTTTTCCGTTCTATTTTGAGATAACTGGTTCTCTTTCATTATACTAGTTTGATAGCCTCAGACAAGCATATTATGCGCAAAGAATCTCGAAAAGAAAAAAATTTTTTTTCGAAGTTTGGAAACTTCCTTAGAATCACTTTTTTTCCATTCTTATTTGAGATAACTTGTTCTCTTTCATTATACTAGTTTGATAGCCTCAGACAAGCATATTATGCGCAAAGAATCTCTAAAAGAAAAAAATTTTTTTCGAAGTTTGGAAACTTCGTTAGAATCACTTTTTTTCCGTTCTTATTTAAGATAACTTGTTCTCTTACATTATACTAGTTTGATTGCCTGAGACAAGCATATTATGCGCAAAGAATCTCGAAAAGAAAAAAATTTTTTTTCGAAGTTTGGAAACTTCGTTAGAATCACTTTTTTTTTGTTCTTATTTGAGATAACTGGTTCTCTTTCATTATACTAGTTTGATAGCCTCAGACAAGCATATTATGCGCAAAGAATCTCGAAAAGAAAAAAAATTTTTTTCGAAGTTTGGAAACTTCGTTAGAATCACTTTTTTTCCGTTCTTATTTAAGATTACTGGTTCTCTTTCATTATACTAGTTTGATAGCCTCAGACAAGAATATTATGCGCAAAGAATCTCGAATAGAAAAAAATTTTTTTTCGAAGTTTGGAAACTTCGTTAGAATCACTTTTTTTCCGTTCTTATTTAAGATTACTGGTTCTCTTTCATTATACTAGTTTGATAGCCTCAGACAAGCATATAATGCGCAAAGAATCTCGAAAAGAAAAAAATTTTTTTTCGAAGTTTGGAAACTTCCTTAGAATCACTTTTTTTCCATTCTTATTTGAGATAACTTGTTCTCTTTCATTATACTAGTTTGATAGCCTAAGAAAAGCATAGGTATGCGCAAAGAATCTCGAAAAGAAAAAAATTTTTTTTCGAAGTTTGGAAACTTCGTTAGAATCACTTTTTTTCCGTTCTTATTTGAGATAACTGGTTCTCTTTCATTATACTAGTTTGATAGCCTCAGACAAGCATATTATGCGCAAAGAATCTCGAAAAGAAAAAAATTTTTTTTCGAAGTTTGGAAACTTCCTTAGAATCACTTTTTTTCCATTCTTATTTGAGATAACTTGTTCTCTTTCATTATACTAGTTTGATAGCCTCAGACAAGCATATTATGCGCAAAGAATCTCGAAAAGAAAAAAATTTTTTTCGAAGTTTGGAAACTTCGTTAGAATCACTTTTTTTCCGTTCTTATTTAAGATAACTTGTTCTCTTACATTATACTAGTTTGATAGCCTAAGAAAAGCATAGGTATGCGCAAAGAATCTCGAAAAGAAAAAAATTTTTTTTCGAAGTTTGGAAACTTCGTTAGAATCACTTTTTTTCCGTTCTTATTTGAGATAACTGGTTCTCTTTCATTATACTAGTTTGATAGCCTCAGACAAGCATATTATGCGCAAAGAATCTCGAAAAGAAAAAAATTTTTTTTCGAAGTTTGGAAACTTCCTTAGAATCACTTTTTTTCCATTCTTATTTGAGATAACTTGTTCTCTTTCATTATACTAGTTTGATAGCCTCAGACAAGCATATTATGCGCAAAGAATCTCGAAAAGAAAAAAATTTTTTTTCGAAGTTTGGAAACTTCGTTAGAATCACTTTTTTTCCGTTCTTATTTGAGATAACTGGTTCTCTTTCATTATACTAGTTTGATAGCCTCAGACAAGCATATTATGCGCAAAGAATCTCGAAAAGAAAAAAATTTTTTTTCGAAGTTTGGAAACTTCGTTAGAATCACTTTTTTTCCGTTCTTATTTCAGATAACTTGTTCTCTTTCATTATACTAGTTTGATAGCCTTAGACAAGCATATTATGCGCAAAGAATCTCGAAAAGAAAAAAATTTTTTTTCGAAGTTTGGAAACTTCGTTAGAATCACTTTTTTTCCGTTCTTATTTGAGATAACTGGTTCTCTTTCATTATACTAGTTTGATAGCCTCAGACAAGCATATTATGCGCAAAGAATCTCGAAAAGAAAAAAATTTTTTTTCGAAGTTAAGAAACTTCCTTAGAATCACTTTTTTTCCATTCTTATTTGAGATAACTTGTTCTCTTTCATTATACTTGTTTGATAGCCTGAGACAAGCATATTATGCGCAAAGAATCTCGAAAAGAACAAAATTTTTTTTCGAAGTTTGGAAACTTCGTTAGAATCACTTTTTTTCCGTTCTTATTTAAGATTACTGGTTCTCTTTCATTATACCAGTTTGATAGCCTCAGACAAGCATATTATGCGCAAAGAATCTCGAAAAGAAAAAAATTTTTTTTCGAAGTTTGGAAACTTCGTTAGAATCACTTTTTTTCCGTTCTTATTTGAGATAACTGGTTCTCTTTCATTATACTAGTTTGATAGCCTCAGACAAGCATATTATGCGCAAAGAATCTCGAAAAGAAAAAAATTTTTTTTCGAAGTTTGGAAACTTCCTTAGAATCACTTTTTTTCCATTCTTATTTGAGATAACATGTTCTCTTTCATTATCCTTGTTTGATAGCCTTAGACAAGCATATTATGCGCAAAAAATCTCGAAAAGAAAAAAATTTTTTTTCGAAGTTTGGAAACTTCGTTAGAATCACTTTTTTTCCGTTCTTATTTAAGATAACTTGTTCTCTTTCATTGTACTAGTTTGATAGGCTTAGACAAGCATATTATGCGCAAAGAATCTCGAAAAGAAAAAAATTTTTTTTCGAAGTTTGGAAACTTCGTTAGAATCACTTTTTTTCCGTTCTTATTTAAGATAACTTGTTCTCTTTCATTGTACTAGTTTGATAGCCTTAGACAAGCATATTATGCGCAAAGAATCTCGAAAAGAAAAACATTTTTTTTCGAAGTTTGGAAACTTCGTTAGAATCAGTTTTTTCCGTTCTTATTTAAGATTACTGGTTCTCTTTCATTATACAAGTTTGATAGCCTCAGAAAAGCATATTATGCGCAAAGAATCTCGAAAAGAAAAAAATTTTTTTTCGAAGTTTGGAAACTTCGTTAGAATCACTTTTTTTCCGTTCTTATTTAAGATTACTGGTTCTCTTTCATTATACTAGTTTGATAGCCTCAGACAAGCATATTATGCGCAAAGAATCTCGAAAAGAAAAAAATTTTTTTTCGAAGTTTGGAAACTTCGTTAGAATCACTTTTTTTCCGTTCTTATTTGAGATAACTTGTTCTCTTTCATTATACTAGTTTGATAGCCTTAGACAAGCATATTATGCGCAAAGAATCTCGAAAAGAAAAAAATTTTATTTCGAAGTATGTAAACTTCGTTAGAATCACTTTTTTTCCGTTCTTATTTGAGATAACTGGTTCTCTTTCATTATACTAGTTTGATAGCCTCAGAAAAGCATAGGTATGCGCAAAGAATCTCGAAAAGAAAAAAAATTTTTTTCGAAGTTTGGAAACTTCGTTAGAATCACTTTTTTTCCGTTTTTATTTAAGATTACTGGTTCTCTTTCATTATACTTGTTTGATAGCCTCAGACAAGATAATTATGCGCAAAGAATCTCGAAAAGAAAAAAATTTTTTTTCGAAGTTTGGAAACTTCCTTAGAATCACTTTTTTTCCATTCTTATTTGAGATAACTTGTTCTCTTTCATTATACTAGTTTGATAGCCTCAGACAAGCATATTATGCGCAAAGAATCTCGAAAAGAAAAAAATTTTTTTCGAAGTTTGGAAACTTCGTTAGAATCACTTTTTTTCCGTTCTTATTTAAGATAACTTGTTCTCTTACTTTATACTAGTTTGATAGCCTTAGACAAGCATATTATGCGCAAAGAATCTCGAAAAGAAAAAAATTTTTTTTCGAAGTTTGGAAACTTCGTTAGAATCACTTTTTTTCCGTTCTTATTTGAGATAACTGGTTCTCTTTCATTATACTAGTTTGATAGCCTCAGACAAGCATATTATGCGCAAAGAATCTCGAAAAGAAAAAAAATTTTTTTCGAAGTTTGGAAACTTCGTTAGAATCACTTTTTTTCCGTTCTTATTTAAGATTACTGGTTCTCTTTCATTATACTAGTTTGATAGCCTCAGACAAGAATATTATGCGCAAAGAATCTCGAAAAGAAAAAAATTTTTTTTCGAAGTTTGGAAACTTCCTTAGAATCACTTTTTTTCCATTCTTTTTTGAGATAACTTGTTCTCTTTCATTATACTAGTTTGATAGCCTCAGACAAGCATATTATGCGCAAAGAATCTCGAAAAGAAAAAAATTTTTTTCGAAGTTTAGAAACTTCGTTAGAATCACTTTTTTTCCGTTCTTATTTAAGATAACTTGTTCTCTTACATTATACTAGTTTGATAGCCTTAGACAAGCATATTATGCGTTAAGAATCTCGAAAAGAAAAAAAATTTTTTTCGAAGTTTGGAAACTTCCTTAGAATCCCTTTTTTTCCATTCTTATTTGAGATAACTTGTTCTCTTTCATTATACTAGTTTGATAGCCTCAGACAAGCATATTATGCGCAAAGAATCTCGAATAGAAAAAAAATTTTTTTCGAAGTTTGGAAACTTCGTTAGAATCACTTTTTTTCCGTTCTTATTTAAGATTACTGGTTCTCTTTCATTATACTAGTTTGATAGCCTCAGACAAGCATATTATGCGCAAAGAATCTCGAAAAGAAAAAAATTTTTTTTCGAAGTTTGGAAACTTCGTTAGAATAACTTTTTTTCCGTTCTTATTTGAGATAACTGGTTCTCTTTCATTATACTAGTTTGATAGCCTCAGACAAGCATATTATGCGCAAAGAATCTCGAAAAGAAAAAAATTTTTTTTCGAAGTTTGGAAACTTCCTTAGAATCACTTTTTTTCCATTCTTATTTGAGATAACTTGTTCTCTTTCATTATACTAGTTTGATAGCCTCAGACAAGCATATTATGCGCAAAGAATCTCGAATAGAAAAAAAATTTTTTTCGAAGTTTGGAAACTTCGTTAGAATCACTTTTTTTCCGTTCTTATTTAAGATTACTGGTTCTCTTTCATTATACTAGTTTGATAGCCTCAGACAAGCATATAATGCGCAAAGAATCTCGAAAAGAAAAAAATTTTTTTTCGAAGTTTGGAAACTTCCTTAGAATCACTTTTTTTCCATTCTTATTTGAGATAACTTGTTCTCTTTCATTATACTAGTTTGATAGCCTCAGACAAGCATATTATGCGCAAAGAATCTCGAAAAGAAAACAATTTTTTTTCGAAGTTTGGAAACTTCATTAGAATCACTTTTTTTCCGTTCTTATTTAAGATAACTTGTTCTCTTTCATTATACTAGTTTGATAGCCTAAGAAAAGCATAGGTATGCGCAAAGAATCTCGAAAAGAAAAAAATTTTTTTTCGAAGTTTGGAAACTTCGTTAGAATCACTTTTTTTCCGTTCTTATTTGAGATAACTGGTTCTCTTTCATTATACTAGTTTGATAGCCTCAGACAAGCATATTATGCGCAAAGAATCTCGAAAAGAAAAAAATTTTTTTTCGAAGTTTGGAAACTTCGTTAGAATCACTTTTTTTCCGTTCTTATTTAAGATAACTTGTTCTCTTTCATTATACTAGTTTGATAGCCTTAGACAAGCATATTATGCGCAAAGAATCTCGAAAAGAAAAAAATTTTTTTTCGAAGTTTGGAAACTTCGTTAGAATCACTTTTTTTCCGTTCTTATTTGAGATAACTGGTTCTCTTTCATTATACTAGTTTGATAGCCTCAGACAAGCATATTATGCGCAAAGAATCTCGAAAAGAAAAAAATTTTTTTTCGAAGTTAAGAAACTTCCTTAGAATCACTTTTTTTCCATTCTTATTTGAGATAACTTGTTCTCTTTCATTATACTTGTTTGATAGCCTGAGACAAGCATATTATGCGCAAAGAATCTCGAAAAGAAAAAAATTTTTTTTCGAAGTTTGGAAACTTCGTTAGAATCACTTTTTTTCCGTTCTTATTTAAGATTACTGGTTCTCTTTCATTATACCAGTTTGATAGCCTCAGACAAGCATATTATGCGCAAAGAATCTCGAAAAGAAAAAAATTTTTTTTCGAAGTTTGGAAACTTCGTTAGAATCACTTTTTTTCCGTTCTTATTTAAGATTACTGGTTCTCTTTCATTATACCAGTTTGATAGCCTCAGACAAGCATATTATGCGCAAAGAATCTCGAAAAGAAAAAAATTTTTTTTCGAAGTTTGGAAACTTCGTTAGAATCACTTTTTTTCCGTTCTTATTTGAGATAACTGGTTCTCTTTCATTATACTAGTTTGATAGCCTCAGACAAGCATATTATGCGCAAAGAATCTCGAAAAGAAAAAATTTTTTTTTCGAAGTTTGGAAACTTCCTTAGAATCACTTTTTTTCCATTCTTATTTGAGATCTTGTTCTCTTTCATTATCCTTGTTTGATAGCCTTAGACAAGCATATTATGCGCAAAGAATCTCGAAAAGAAAAAAATTTTTTTTCGAAGTTTGGAAACTTCGTTAGAATCACTTTTTTTCCGTTCTTATTTAAGATTACTGGTTCTCTTTCATTATACTAGTTTGATAGCCTCAGACAAGAATATTATGCGCAAAGAATCTCGATAAAAAAATTTTTTTTCGAAGTTTGGAAACTTCGTTAGAATCACTTTTTTTCCGTTCTTATTTGAGATAACTTGTTCTCTTTCATTATCCTTGTTTGATAGCCTTATACAAGCATATGCGCAAATAATCTCGAAAAGAAAAAAATTTTTTTTCGAAGTTTGGAAACTTCGTTAGAATCACTTTTTTTCCGTTCTTATTTAAGATTACTGGTACTCTTTCATTATACTAGTTTGATAGCCTCAGGCAAGCATATTATGCGCAAAGAATCTCGAAAAGAAAAAAATTTTTTTTCGAATTTTGGAAACTTCGTTTGAATCACTTTTTTTCTGTTCTTATTTAAGATAACTTGTTCTCTTTCATTATACTAGTTTGATAGCCTTAGACAAGCATATTATGCGCAAAGAATCTCGAAAAGAAAAAAATTTTTTTTCGAAGTTTGGAAACTTCGTTAGAATCACTTTTTTTCCGTTCTTATTTAAGATAACTTGTTCTCTTTCATTGTACTAGTTTGATAGCATTAGACAAGCATATTATGCGTAAAGAATCTGGAAAAGAAAAAAAATTTCTTTCGAAGTTTGGAAACTTCGTTAGAATCACTTTTTTTCCGTTCTTATTTGAGATAACTGGTTCTCTTACATTATACTAGTTTGATAGCCTCAGACAAGCATATTATGCGCAAAGAATCTCGAAAAGAAAAAAATTTTATTTCGAAGTTTGGAAACTTCGTTAGAATCACTTTTTTTCCGTTCTTATTTGAGATAACTTGTTCTCTTTCATTATACCAGTTTGATAGCCTCAGACAAGCATATTATGCGCAAAGAATCTCGAAAAGAAAAAAATTTTTTTTCGAAGTTTGGAAACTTCGTTAGAATCACTTTTTTTCCGTTCTTATTTAAGATTACTGGTTCTCTTTCATTATACTAGTTTGATAGCCTCAGACAAGAATATTATGCGCAAAGAATCTCGAAAAGAATAAAAATTTTTTTCGAAGTTTGGAAACTTCCTTAGAATCACTTTTTTTCCATTCTTATTTGAGATAACTTGTTCTCTTTCATTATACTAGTTTGATAGCCTCAGACAAGCATATTATGCGCAAAGAATCTCGAAAAGAAAAAAATTTTTTTCGAAGTTTGGAAACTTCGTTAGAATCACTTTTTTTCCGTTCTTATTTAAGATAACTTGTTCTCTTACATTATACTAGTTTGATAGCCTTAGACAAGCATATTATGCGCAAAGAATCTGGAAAAGAAAAAAAATTTTTTTCGAAGTTTGGAAACTTCGTTAGAATCACTTTTTTTCCGTTCTTATTTGAGATAACTGGTTCTCTTGCATTATACTAGTTTGATAGCCTCAGACAAGCATATTATGCGCAAAGAATCTCGAAAAGAAAAAAATTTTTTTTCGAAGTTTGGAAACTTCCTTAGAATCACTTTTTTTCCATTCTTATTTGAGATAACTTGTTCTCTTTCATTATACTAGTTTGATAGCCTCAGACAAGCATATTATGCGCAAAGAATCTCGAAAAGAAAAAAATTTTTTTTCGAAGTTTGGAAACTTCGTTAGAATCACTTTTTTTCCGTTCTTATTTAAGATTACTGGTTCTCTTTCATTATACTAGTTTGATAGCCTCAGACAAGCATATTATGCGCAAAGAATCTCGAAATGAAAAAAATTTTTTTTCGAAGTTTGGAAACTTCCTTAGAATCACTTTTTTTCCATTCTTATTTGAGATAACTTGTTCTCTTTCATTATACTAGTTTGATAGCCTCAGACAAGCATATTATGCGCAAAGAATCTCGAAAAGAAAAAAATTTTTTTTCGAAGTTTGGAAACTTCATTAGAATCACTTTTTTTCCGTTCTTATTTAAGATAACTTGTTCTCTTTCATTATACTAGTTTGATAGCCTTAGACAAGCATATTATGCGCAAAGAATCTCGAAAAGAAAAAAATTTTTTTTCGAAGTTTGGAAACTTCGTTAGAATCACTTTTTTTCCGTTCTTATTTGAGATAACTGGTTCTCTTTCATTATACTAGTTTGATAGCCTCAGACAAGCATATTATGCGCAAAGAATCTCGAAAAGAAAAAAATTTTTTTTCGAAGTTTGGAAACTTCCTTAGAATCACTTTTTTCCATTCTTATTTGAGATAACTTGTTCTCTTTCATTATACTTGTTTGATAGCCTGAGACAAGCATATTATGCGCAAAGAATCTCGAAAAGAAAAAAATTTTTTTTCGAAGTTAGGAAACTTCGTTAGAATCACTTTTCTTCCGTTCTTATTTAAGATTACTGGTTCTCTTTCATTATACTAGTTTGATAGCCTCAGACAAGCATATTATGCGCAAAGAATCTCGAAAAGAAAAAAATTTTTTTTCGAAGTTTGGAAACTTCGTTAGAATCACTTTTTTTCCGTTCTTATTTGAGATAACTTGTTCTCTTTCATTATACTAGTTTGATAGCCTTAGACAAGCATATTATGCGCAAAGAATCTCGAAAAGAAAAAAATTTTTTTTCGAAGTTTGGAAACTTCGTTAGAATCACTTTTTTTCCGTTCTTATTTAAGATTACTGGTTCTCTTTCATTATACTAGTTTGATAGCCTCAGACAAGCATATTATGCGCAAAGAATCTCGAAAAGAAAAAAATTTTTTTTCGAAGTTTGGAAACTTCCTTAGAATCACTTTTTTTCCATTCTTATTTGAGATATCTTGTTCTCTTTCATTATACTAGTTTGATAGCCTCAGACAAGCATATTATGCGCAAAGAATCTCGAAAAGAAAAAAATTTTTTTTCGAAGTTTGGAAACTTCGTTAGAATCACTTTTTTTCCGTTCTTATTTAAGATTACTGGTTCTCTTTCATTATACTAGTTTGATAGCCTCAGACAAGCATATTATGCGCAAAGAATCTCGAAAAGAAAAAAATTTTTTTTCGAAGTTTGGAAACTTCGTTAGAATCAATTTTTTTCCGTTCTTATTTGAGATAACTGGTTCTCTTTCATTATACTAGTTTGATAGCCTCAGACAAGCATATTATGCGCAAAGAATCTCGAAAAGAAAAAAATTTTTTTTCGAAGTTTGGAAACTTCGTTAGAATCACTTTTTTTCCGTTCTTATTTAAGATTACTGGTTCTCTTTCATTATACTAGTTTGATAGCCTCAGACAAGCATATTATGCGCAAAGAATCTCGAAAAGAAAAAAATTTTTTTTCGAAGTTTGGAAACTTCGTTAGAATCAATTTTTTTCCGTTCTTATTTGAGATAACTGGTTCTCTTTCATTATACTAGTTTGATAGCCTCAGACAAGCATATTATGCGCAAAGAATCTCGAAAAGAAAAAAATTTTTTTTCGAAGTTTGGAAACTTCCTTAGAATCACTTTTTTTCCATTCTTATTTGAGATAACTTGTTCTCTTTCATTATACTAGTTTGATAGCCTCAGACAAGCATATTATGCGCAAAGAATCTCGAAAAGAAAAAAATTTTTTTCGAAGTTTGGAAACTTCGTTAGAATCACTTTTTTTCCGTTCTTATTTAAGATAACTTGTTCTCTTACATTATACTAGTTTGATAGCCTTAGACAAGCATATTATGCGCAAAGAATCTCGAAAAGAAAAAAAATTTTTTTCGAAGTTTGGAAACTTCGTTAGAATCACTTTTTTTCCGTTCTTATTTGAGATAACTGGTTCTCTTTCATATACTAGTTTGATAGCCTCAGACAAGCATATTATGCGCAAAGAATCTCGAAAAGAAAAAAATTTTTTTTCGAAGTTTGGAAACTTCCTTAGAATCACTTTTTTTCCATTCTTATTTGAGATATCTTGTTCTCTTTCATTATACTAGTTTGATAGCCTCAGACAAGCATATTATGCGCAAAGAATCTCGAAAAGAAAAAAATTTTTTTTCGAAGTTTGGAAACTTCGTTAGAATCACTTTTTTTCCGTTCTTATTTAAGATTACTGGTTCTCTTTCATTATACTAGTTTGATAGCCTCAGACAAGCATATTATGCGCAAAGAATCTCGAAAAGAAAAAAATTTTTTTCGAAGTTTGGAAACTTCGTTAGAATCACTTTTTTTCCGTTCTTATTTAAGATAACTTGTTCTCTTACATTATACTAGTTTGATAGCCTTAGACAAGCATATTATGCGCAAAGAATCTGGAAAAGAAAAAAAATTTTTTTCGAAGTTTGGAAACTTCGTTAGAATCACTTTTTTTCCGTTCTTATTTGAGATAACTGGTTCTCTTGCATTATACTAGTTTGATAGCCTCAGACAAGCATATTATGCGCAAAGAATCTCGAAAAGAAAAAAATTTTTTTTCGAAGTTTGGAAACTTCCTTAGAATCACTTTTTTTCCATTCTTATTTGAGATAACTTGTTCTCTTTCATTATACTAGTTTGATAGCCTCAGACAAGCATATTATGCGCAAAGAATCTCGAAAAGAAAAAAATTTTTTTTCGAAGTTTGGAAACTTCGTTAGAATCACTTTTTTTCCGTTCTTATTTAAGATTACTGGTTCTCTTTCATTATACTAGTTTGATAGCCTCAGACAAGCATATTATGCGCAAAGAATCTCGAAATGAAAAAAATTTTTTTTCGAAGTTTGGAAACTTCCTTAGAATCACTTTTTTTCCATTCTTATTTGAGATAACTTGTTCTCTTTCATTATACTAGTTTGATAGCCTCAGACAAGCATATTATGCGCAAAGAATCTCGAAAAGAAAAAAATTTTTTTTCGAAGTTTGGAAACTTCATTAGAATCACTTTTTATCCGTTCTTATTTAAGATAACTTGTTCTCTTTCATTATACTAGTTTGATAGCCTTAGACAAGCATATTATGCGCAAAGAATCTCGAAAAGAAAAAAATTTTTTTTCGAAGTTTGGAAACTTCGTTAGAATCACTTTTTTTCCGTTCTTATTTGAGATAACTGGTTCTCTTTCATTATACTAGTTTGATAGCCTCAGACAAGCATATTATGCGCAAAGAATCTCGAAAAGAAAAAAATTTTTTTTCGAAGTTTGGAAACTTCCTTAGAATCACTTTTTTCCATTCTTATTTGAGATAACTTGTTCTCTTTCATTATACTTGTTTGATAGCCTGAGACAAGCATATTATGCGCAAAGAATCTCGAAAAGAAAAAAATTTTTTTTCGAAGTTAGGAAACTTCGTTAGAATCACTTTTCTTCCGTTCTTATTTAAGATTACTGGTTCTCTTTCATTA
Organism: Metallyticus violacea; assembly: GCA_030762175.1. NCBI lineage: Eukaryota > Metazoa > Arthropoda > Insecta > Mantodea > Metallyticidae > Metallyticus > Metallyticus violacea. The sequence continues at coordinate 94,993,892 of CM060835.1, read as the reverse complement.
TACTAGTTTGATAGCCTCAGACAAGCATATTATGCGCAAAGAATCTCGAAAAGAAAAAAATTTTTTTTCGAAGTTTGGAAACTTCGTTAGAATCACTTTTTTTCCGTTCTTATTTGAGATAACTTGTTCTCTTTCATTATACTAGTTTGATAGCCTTAGACAAGCATATTATGCGCAAAGAATCTCGAAAAGAAAAAAATTTTTTTTCGAAGTTTGGAAACTTCGTTAGAATCACTTTTTTTCCGTTCTTATTTAAGATTACTGGTTCTCTTTCATTATACTAGTTTGATAGCCTCAGACAAGCATATTATGCGCAAAGAATCTCGAAAAGAAAAAAATTTTTTTTCGAAGTTTGGAAACTTCCTTAGAATCACTTTTTTTCCATTCTTATTTGAGATATCTTGTTCTCTTTCATTATACTAGTTTGATAGCCTCAGACAAGCATATTATGCGCAAAGAATCTCGAAAAGAAAAAAATTTTTTTTCGAAGTTTGGAAACTTCGTTAGAATCACTTTTTTTCCGTTCTTATTTAAGATTACTGGTTCTCTTTCATTATACTAGTTTGATAGCCTCAGACAAGCATATTATGCGCAAAGAATCTCGAAAAGAAAAAAATTTTTTTTCGAAGTTTGGAAACTTCGTTAGAATCAATTTTTTTCCGTTCTTATTTGAGATAACTGGTTCTCTTTCATTATACTAGTTTGATAGCCTCAGACAAGCATATTATGCGCAAAGAATCTCGAAAAGAAAAAAATTTTTTTTCGAAGTTTGGAAACTTCGTTAGAATCACTTTTTTTCCGTTCTTATTTAAGATTACTGGTTCTCTTTCATTATACTAGTTTGATAGCCTCAGACAAGCATATTATGCGCAAAGAATCTCGAAAAGAAAAAAATTTTTTTTCGAAGTTTGGAAACTTCGTTAGAATCAATTTTTTTCCGTTCTTATTTGAGATAACTGGTTCTCTTTCATTATACTAGTTTGATAGCCTCAGACAAGCATATTATGCGCAAAGAATCTCGAAAAGAAAAAAATTTTTTTTCGAAGTTTGGAAACTTCCTTAGAATCACTTTTTTTCCATTCTTATTTGAGATAACTTGTTCTCTTTCATTATACTAGTTTGATAGCCTCAGACAAGCATATTATGCGCAAAGAATCTCGAAAAGAAAAAAATTTTTTTCGAAGTTTGGAAACTTCGTTAGAATCACTTTTTTTCCGTTCTTATTTAAGATAACTTGTTCTCTTACATTATACTAGTTTGATAGCCTTAGACAAGCATATTATGCGCAAAGAATCTCGAAAAGAAAAAAAATTTTTTTCGAAGTTTGGAAACTTCGTTAGAATCACTTTTTTTCCGTTCTTATTTGAGATAACTGGTTCTCTTTCATATACTAGTTTGATAGCCTCAGACAAGCATATTATGCGCAAAGAATCTCGAAAAGAAAAAAATTTTTTTTCGAAGTTTGGAAACTTCCTTAGAATCACTTTTTTTCCATTCTTATTTGAGATATCTTGTTCTCTTTCATTATACTAGTTTGATAGCCTCAGACAAGCATATTATGCGCAAAGAATCTCGAAAAGAAAAAAATTTTTTTTCGAAGTTTGGAAACTTCGTTAGAATCACTTTTTTTCCGTTCTTATTTAAGATTACTGGTTCTCTTTCATTATACTAGTTTGATAGCCTCAGACAAGCATATTATGCGCAAAGAATCTCGAAAAGAAAAAAATTTTTTTTCGAAGTTTGGAAACTTCGTTAGAATCAATTTTTTTCCGTTCTTATTTGAGATAACTGGTTCTCTTTCATTATACTAGTTTGATAGCCTCAGACAAGCATATTATGCGCAAAGAATCTCGAAAAGAAAAAAATTTTTTTTCGAAGTTTGGAAACTTCGTTAGAATCACTTTTTTTCCGTTCTTATTTAAGATTACTGGTTCTCTTTCATTATACTAGTTTGATAGCCTCAGACAAGCATATTATGCGCAAAGAATCTCGAAAAGAAAAAAATTTTTTTTCGAAGTTTGGAAACTTCGTTAGAATCAATTTTTTTCCGTTCTTATTTGAGATAACTGGTTCTCTTTCATTATACTAGTTTGATAGCCTCAGACAAGCATATTATGCGCAAAGAATCTCGAAAAGAAAAAAATTTTTTTTCGAAGTTTGGAAACTTCCTTAGAATCACTTTTTTTCCATTCTTATTTGAGATAACTTGTTCTCTTTCATTATACTAGTTTGATAGCCTCAGACAAGCATATTATGCGCAAAGAATCTCGAAAAGAAAAAAATTTTTTTCGAAGTTTGGAAACTTCGTTAGAATCACTTTTTTTCCGTTCTTATTTAAGATAACTTGTTCTCTTACATTATACTAGTTTGATAGCCTTAGACAAGCATATTATGCGCAAAGAATCTCGAAAAGAAAAAAAATTTTTTTCGAAGTTTGGAAACTTCGTTAGAATCACTTTTTTTCCGTTCTTATTTGAGATAACTGGTTCTCTTTCATATACTAGTTTGATAGCCTCAGACAAGCATATTATGCGCAAAGAATCTCGAAAAGAAAAAAATTTTTTTTCGAAGTTTGGAAACTTCCTTAGAATCACTTTTTTTCCATTCTTATTTGAGATATCTTGTTCTCTTTCATTATACTAGTTTGATAGCCTCAGACAAGCATATTATGCGCAAAGAATCTCGAAAAGAAAAAAATTTTTTTTCGAAGTTTGGAAACTTCGTTAGAATCACTTTTTTTCCGTTCTTATTTAAGATTACTGGTTCTCTTTCATTATACTAGTTTGATAGCCTCAGACAAGCATATTATGCGCAAAGAATCTCGAAAAGAAAAAAATTTTTTTTCGAAGTTTGGAAACTTCGTTAGAATCAATTTTTTTCCGTTCTTATTTGAGATAACTGGTTCTCTTTCATTATACTAGTTTGATAGCCTCAGACAAGCATATTATGCGCAAAGAATCTCGAAAAGAAAAAAATTTTTTTTCGAAGTTTGGAAACTTCGTTAGAATCACTTTTTTTCCGTTCTTATTTAAGATTACTGGTTCTCTTTCATTATACTAGTTTGATAGCCTCAGACAAGCATATTATGCGCAAAGAATCTCGAAAAGAAAAAAATTTTTTTTCGAAGTTTGGAAACTTCGTTAGAATCAATTTTTTTCCGTTCTTATTTGAGATAACTGGTTCTCTTTCATTATACTAGTTTGATAGCCTCAGACAAGCATATTATGCGCAAAGAATCTCGAAAAGAAAAAAATTTTTTTTCGAAGTTTGGAAACTTCCTTAGAATCACTTTTTTTCCATTCTTATTTGAGATAACTTGTTCTCTTTCATTATACTAGTTTGATAGCCTCAGACAAGCATATTATGCGCAAAGAATCTCGAAAAGAAAAAAATTTTTTTCGAAGTTTGGAAACTTCGTTAGAATCACTTTTTTTCCGTTCTTATTTAAGATAACTTGTTCTCTTACATTATACTAGTTTGATAGCCTTAGACAAGCATATTATGCGCAAAGAATCTCGAAATGAAAAAAATTTTTTTTCGAAGTTTGGAAACTTCCTTAGAATCACTTTTTTTCCGTTCTTATTTGAGATAACTGGTTCTCTTTCATATACTAGTTTGATAGCCTCAGACAAGCATATTATGCGCAAAGAATCTCGAAAAGAAAAATAATTTTTTTCGAAGTTTGGAAACTTCGTTAGAATCACTTTTTTTCCGTTCTTATTTAAGATTACTGGTTCTCTTTCATTATACTAGTTTGATAGCCTCAGACAAGAATATTATGCGCAAAGAATCTCGAATAGAAAAAAATTTTTTTTCGAAGTTTGGAAACTTCGTTAGAATCACTTTTTTTCCGTTCTTATTTAAGATTACTGGTTCTCTTTCATTATACTAGTTTGATAGACTCAGACAAGCATATAATGCGCAAAGAATCTCGAAAAGAAAAAAATTTTTTTTCGAAGTTTGGAAACTTCTTTAGAATCACTTTTTTTCCGTTCTTATTTAAGATAACTTGTTCTCTTTCATTATACTAGTTTGATAGCCTAAGAAAAGCATAGGTATGCGCAAAGAATCTCGAAAAGAAAAAAATTTTTTTTCGAAGTTTGGAAACTTCGTTAGAATCACTTTTTTTCCGTTCTTATTTGAGATAACTGGTTCTCTTTCATTATACTAGTTTGATAGCCTCAGACAAGCATATTATGCGCAAAGAATCTCGAAAAGAAAAAAATTTTTTTTCGAAGTTTGGAAACTTCGTTAGAATCACTTTTTTTCCGTTCTTATTTAAGATAACTTGTTCTCTTTCATTATACCAGTTTGATAGCCTCAGACAAGCATATTATGCGATAAGAATCTCGAAAAGAAAAAAATTTTTTTTCGAAGTTTGGAAACTTCGTTAGAATCACTTTTTTTCCGTTCTTATTTGAGATAACTGGTTCTCTTTCATTATACTAGTTTGATAGCCTCAGACAAGCATATTATGCGCAAAGAATCTCGAAAAGAAAAAATTTTTTTTTCGAAGTTTGGAAACTTCGTTAGAATCACTTTTTTTCCGTTCTTATTTAAGATTACTGGTTCTCTTTCATTATACTAGTTTGATAGCCTCAGACAAGGATATTATGCGCAAAGAATCTCGAAAAGAAAAAAATTTTTTTTCGAAGTTTGGAAACTTCCTTAGAATCACTTTTTTTCCATTATTATTTGAGATATCTTGTTCTCTTTCATTATACTAGTTTGATAGCCTCAGACAAGCATATTATGCGCAAAGAATCTCGAAAAGAAAAAAATTTTTTTTCGAAGTTTGGAAACTTCGTTAGAATCACTTTTTTTCCGTTCTTATTTAAGATTACTGGTTCTCTTTCATTATACTAGTTTGATAGCCTCAGACAAGCATATTATGCGCAAAGAATCTCGAAAAGAAAAAAATTTTTTTTCGAAGTTTGGAAACTTCCTTAGAATCACTTTTTTTCCGTTCTTATTTGAGATAACTGGTTCTCTTTCATTATACTAGTTTGATAGCCTCAGACAAGCATATTATGCGCAAAGAATCTCGAAAAGAAAAAAATTTTTTTTCGAAGTTTGGAAACTTCCTTAGAATCACTTTTTTTCCATTCTTATTTGAGATAACTTGTTCTCTTTCATTATACTAGTTTGATAGCCTCAGACAAGCATATTATGCGCAAAGAATCTCGAAAAGAAAAAAATTTTTTTCGAAGTTTGGAAACTTCGTTAGAATCACTTTTTTTCCGTTCTTATTTAAGATAACTTGTTCTCTTACATTATACTAGTTTGATAGCCTTAGACAAGCATATTATGCGCAAAGAATCTCGAAAAGAAAAAAATTTTTTTTCGAAGTTTGGAAACTTCGTTAGAATCACTTTTTTTCCGTTCTTATTTGAGATAACTGGTTCTCTTTCATATACTAGTTTGATAGCCTCAGACAAGCATATTATGCGCAAAGAATCTCGAAAAGAAAAAAAATTTTTTTCGAAGTTTGGAAACTTCGTTAGAATCACTTTTTTTCCGTTCTTATTTAAGATTACTGGTTCTCTTTCATTATACTAGTTTGATAGCCTCAGACAAGAATATTATGCGCAAAGAATCTCGAATAGAAAAAAATTTTTTTTCGAAGTTTGGAAACTTCGTTAGAATCACTTTTTTTCCGTTCTTATTTAAGATTACTGGTTCTCTTTCATTATACTAGTTTGATAGCCTCAGACAAGCATATAATGCGCAAAGAATCTCGAAAAGAAAAAAATTTTTTTTCGAAGTTTGGAAACTTCTTTGGAATCACTTTTTTTCCGTTCTTATTTAAGATAACTTGTTCTCTTTCATTATACTAGTTTGATAGCCTAAGAAAAGCATAGGTATGCGCAAAGAATCTCGAAAAGAAAAAAATTTTTTTTCGAAGTTTGGAAACTTCGTTAGAATCACTTTTTTTCCGTTCTTATTTGAGATAACTGGTTCTCTTTCATTATACTAGTTTGATAGCCTCAGACAAGCATATTATGCGCAAAGAATCTCGAAAAGAAAAAAATTTTTTTTCGAAGTTTGGAAACTTCGTTAGAATCACTTTTTTTCCGTTCTTATTTAAGATAACTTGTTCTCTTTCATTATACCAGTTTGATAGCCTCAGACAAGCATATTATGCGCAAAGAATCTCGAAAAGAAAAAAATTTTTTTTCGAAGTTTGGAAACTTCGTTAGAATCACTTTTTTTCCGTTCTTATTTGAGATAACTGGTTCTCTTTCATTATACTAGTTTGATAGCCTCAGACAAGCATATTATGCGCAAAGAATCTCGAAAAGAAAAAATTTTTTTTTCGAAGTTTCGAAACTTCCTTAGAATCACTTTTTTTCCATTCTTATTTGAGATAACTTGTTCTCTTTCATTATCCTTGTTTGATAGCCTTAGACAAGCATATTATGCGCAAAAAATTTCGAAAAGAAAAAAATTTTTTTTCGAAGTTTGGAAACTTCGTTAGAATCACTTTTTTTCCGTTCTTATTTAAGATAACTTGTTCTCTTTCATTGTACTAGTTTGATAGCCTTAGACAAGCATATTATGCGTAAAGAATCTGGAAAAGAAAAAAAATTTTTTTCGAAGTTTGGAAACTTTGTTAGAATCACTTTTTTTCCGTTCTTATTTGAGATAACTGGTTCTCTTACATTATACTAGTTTGATAGCCTCAGACAAGCATATTATGCGCAAAGAATCTCGAAAAGAAAAAAATTTTTTTTCGAAGTTTGGAAACTTCGTTAGAATCACTTTTTTTCCGTTCTTATTTGAGATAACTTGTTCTTTCATTATACTAGTTTGATAGCCTCAGACAAGCATATTATGCGCAAAGAATCTCGAAAAGAAAAAATTTTTTTTTCGAAGTTTGGAAACTTCGTTAGAATCACTTTTTTTCCGTTCTTATTTAAGATTACTGGTTCTCTTTCATTATACTAGTTTGATAGCCTCAGACAAGAATATTATGCGCAAAGAATCTCGAAAAGAATAAAAATTTTTTTCGAAGTATGGAAACTTCGTTAGAATCACTTTTTTTCCGTTCTTATTAAAGATAACTTGTTCTCTTTCATTATCCTTGTTTGATAGCCTTAGACAAGCATATTATGCGCAAATAATCTCGAAAAGAAAAAAATTTTTTTTCGAAGTTTGGAAACTTCGTTAGAATCACTTTTTTTCCGTTCTTATTTAAGATTACAGGTTCTCTTTCATTATACTAGTTTGATAGCCTCAGACAAGCATATTATGCGCAAAGAATCTCGAAAAGAAAAAAATTTTTTTCGAAGTTTGGAAACTTCGTTAGAATCACTTTTTTTCCGTTCTTATTTAAGATAACTTGTTCTCTTACATTATACTAGTTTGATAGCCTTAGACAAGCATATTATGCGCAAAGAATCTCGAAAAGAAAAAAATTTTTTTTCGAAGTTTGGAAACTTCGTTAGAATCACTTTTTTTCCGTTCTTATTTGAGATAACTGGTTCTCTTTCATATACTAGTTTGATAGCCTCAGACAAGCATATTATGCGCAAAGAATCTCGAAAAGAAAAAAAATTTTTTTCGAAGTTTGGAAACTTCGTTAGAATCACTTTTTTTCCGTTCTTATTTAAGATTACTGGTTCTCTTTCATTATACTAGTTTGATAGCCTCAGACAAGAATATTATGCGCAAAGAATCTCGAATAGAAAAAAATTTTTTTTCGAAGTTTGGAAACTTCGTTAGAATCACTTTTTTTCCGTTCTTATTTAAGATTACTGGTTCTCTTTCATTATACTAGTTTGATAGCCTCAGACAAGCATATAATGCGCAAGGAATCTCGAAAAGAAAAAAATTTTTTTTCGAAGTTTGGAAACTTCATTAGAATCACTTTTTTTCCGTTCTTATTTAAGATAACTTGTTCTCTTTCATTATACTAGTTTGATAGCCTAAGAAAAGCATAGGTATGCGCAAAGAATCTCGAAAAGAAAAAAATTTTTTTTCGAAGTTTGGAAACTTCGTTAGAATCACTTTTTTTCCGTTCTTATTAGAGATAACTGGTTCTCTTTCATTATACTAGTTTGATAGCCTCAGACAAGCATATTATGCGCAAAGAATCTCGAAAAGAAAAAAATTTTTTTTCGAAGTTTGGAAACTTCGTTAGAATCACTTTTTTTCCGTTCTTATTTAAGATTACTGGTTCTCTTTCATTATACTAGTTTGATAGCCTCAGACAAGCATATAATGCGCAAAGAATCTCGAAAAGAAAAAAATTTTTTTTCGAAGTTTGGAAACTTCATTAGAATCACTTTTTTTCCGTTCTTATTTAAGATAACTTGTTCTCTTTCATTATACTAGTTTGATAGCCTAAGAAAAGCATAGGTATGCGCAAAGAATCTCGAAAAGAAAAAAATTTTTTTTCGAAGTTTGGAAACTTCGTTAGAATCACTTTTTTTCCGTTCTTATTTGAGATAACTGGTTCTCTTTCATTATACTAGTTTGATAGCCTCAGACAAGCATATTATGCGCAAAGAATCTCGAAAAGAAAAAAATTTTTTTTCGAAGTTTGGAAACTTCGTTAGAATCACTTTTTTTCCGTTCTTATTTAAGATAACTTGTTCTCTTTCATTATACCAGTTTGATAGCCTCAGACAAGCATATTATGCGCAAAGAATCTCGAAAAGAAAAAAATTTTTTTTCGAAGTTTGGAAACTTCGTTAGAATCACTTTTTTTCCGTTCTTATTTGAGATAACTGGTTCTCTTTCATTATACTAGTTTGATAGCCTCAGACAAGCATATTATACGCAAAGAATCTCGAAAAGAAAAAATTTTTTTTTCGAAGTTTCGAAACTTCCTTAGAATCACTTTTTTTCCATTCTTATTTGAGATAACTTGTTCTCTTTCATTATCCTTGTTTGATAGCCTTAGACAAGCATATTATGCGCAAAAAATTTCGAAAAGAAAAAAATTTTTTTTCGAAGTTTGGAAACTTCGTTAGAATCACTTTTTTTCCGTTCTTATTTAAGATAACTTGTTCTCTTTCATTGTACTAGTTTGATAGCCTTAGACAAGCATATTATGCGTAAAGAATCTGGAAAAGAAAAAAAATTTTTTTCGAAGTTTGGAAACTTTGTTAGAATCACTTTTTTTCCGTTCTTATTTGAGATAACTGGTTCTCTTACATTATACTAGTTTGATAGCCTCAGACAAGCATATTATGCGCAAAGAATCTCGAAAAGAAAAAAATTTTTTTTCGAAGTTTGGAAACTTCGTTAGAATCACTTTTTTTCCGTTCTTATTTGAGATAACTTGTTCTTTCATTATACTAGTTTGATAGCCTCAGACAAGAATATTATGCGCAAAGAATCTCGAAAAGAAAAAATTTTTTTTTCGAAGTTTGGAAACTTCGTTAGAATCACTTTTTTTCCGTTCTTATTTAAGATTACTGGTTCTCTTTCATTATACTAGTTTGATAGCCTCAGACAAGAATATTATGCGCAAAGAATCTCAAAAAGAAAAAAATTTTTTTTCGAAGTATGGAAACTTCGTTAGAATCACTTTTTTTCCGTTCTTATTTAAGATAACTTGTTCTCTTTCATTATCCTTGTTTGATAGCCTTAGACAAGCATATTATGCGCAAATAATCTCGAAAAGAAAAAAATTTTTTTTCGAAGTTTGGAAACTTCGTTAGAATCACTTTTTTCCGTTCTTATTTAAGATTACTGGTTCTCTTTCATTATACTAGTTTGATAGCCTCAGACAAGCATATTATGCGCAAAGAATCTCGAAAAGAAAAAAATTTTTTTTCGAAGTTTGGAAACTTCGTTTGAATCACTTTTTTTCTGTTCTTATTTAAGATAACTTGTTCTCTTTCATTATACTAGTTTGATAGCCTTAGACAAGCATATTATGAGCAAAGAATCTCGAAAAGAAAAAAATTTTTTTTCGAAGTTTGGAAACTTCGTTAGAATCACTTTTTTTCCGTTCTTATTTAAGATTACTGGTTCTCTTTCATTATACTAGTTTGATAGCCTCAGACAAGAATATTATGCGCAAAGAATCTCGAAAAGAATAAAATTTTTTTTCGAAGTTTGGAAACTTCCTTAGAATCACTTTTTTTCCATTCTTATTTGAGATAACTTGTTCTCTTTCATTATACTAGTTTGATAGCCTCAGACAAGCATATTATGCGCAAAGAATCTCGAAAAGAAAAAAATTTTTTTCGAAGTTTGGAAACTTCGTTAAAATCACTTTTTTTCCGTTCTTATTTAAGATAACTTGTTCTCTTACATTATACTAGTTTGATAGCCTTAGACAAGCATATTATGCGCAAAGAATCTCGAAAAGAAAAAAATTTTTTTTCGAAGTTTGGAAACTTCGTTAGAATCACTTTTTTTCCGTTCTTATTTGAGATAACTGGTTCTCTTTCATTATACTAGTTTGATAGCCTCAGACAAGCATATTATGCGCAAAGAATCTCGAAAAGAAAAAAATTTTTTTTCGAAGTTTGGAAACTTCGTTAGAATCACTTTTTTTCCGTTCTTATTTAAGATAACTTGTTCTCTTTCATTATACCAGTTTGATAGCCTCAGACAAGCATATTATGCGCAAAGAATCTCGAAAAGAAAAAAATTTTTTTTCGAAGTTTGGAAACTTCGTTAGAATCACTTTTTTTCCGTTCTTATTTGAGATAACTGGTTCTCTTTCATTATACTAGTTTGATAGCCTCAGACAAGCATATTATACGCAAAGAATCTCGAAAAGAAAAAATTTTTTTTTCGAAGTTTCGAAACTTCCTTAGAATCACTTTTTTTCCATTCTTATTTGAGATAACTTGTTCTCTTTCATTATCCTTGTTTGATAGCCTTAGACAAGCATATTATGCGCAAAAAATTTCGAAAAGAAAAAAATTTTTTTTCGAAGTTTGGAAACTTCGTTAGAATCACTTTTTTTCCGTTCTTATTTAAGATAACTTGTTCTCTTTCATTGTACTAGTTTGATAGCCTTAGACAAGCATATTATGCGTAAAGAATCTGGAAAAGAAAAAAAATTTTTTTCGAAGTTTGGAAACTTTGTTAGAATCACTTTTTTTCCGTTCTTATTTGAGATAACTGGTTCTCTTACATTATACTAGTTTGATAGCCTCAGACAAGCATATTATGCGCAAAGAATCTCGAAAAGAAAAAAATTTTTTTTCGAAGTTTGGAAACTTCGTTAGAATCACTTTTTTTCCGTTCTTATTTGAGATAACTTGTTCTTTCATTATACTAGTTTGATAGCCTCAGACAAGAATATTATGCGCAAAGAATCTCGAAAAGAAAAAATTTTTTTTTCGAAGTTTGGAAACTTCGTTAGAATCACTTTTTTTCCGTTCTTATTTAAGATTACTGGTTCTCTTTCATTATACTAGTTTGATAGCCTCAGACAAGAATATTATGCGCAAAGAATCTCAAAAAGAAAAAAATTTTTTTTCGAAGTATGGAAACTTCGTTAGAATCACTTTTTTTCCGTTCTTATTTAAGATAACTTGTTCTCTTTCATTATCCTTGTTTGATAGCCTTAGACAAGCATATTATGCGCAAATAATCTCGAAAAGAAAAAAATTTTTTTTCGAAGTTTGGAAACTTCGTTAGAATCACTTTTTTCCGTTCTTATTTAAGATTACTGGTTCTCTTTCATTATACTAGTTTGATAGCCTCAGACAAGCATATTATGCGCAAAGAATCTCGAAAAGAAAAAAATTTTTTTTCGAAGTTTGGAAACTTCGTTTGAATCACTTTTTTTCTGTTCTTATTTAAGATAACTTGTTCTCTTTCATTATACTAGTTTGATAGCCTTAGACAAGCATATTATGAGCAAAGAATCTCGAAAAGAAAAAAATTTTTTTTCGAAGTTTGGAAACTTCGTTAGAATCACTTTTTTTCCGTTCTTATTTAAGATTACTGGTTCTCTTTCATTATACTAGTTTGATAGCCTCAGACAAGAATATTATGCGCAAAGAATCTCGAAAAGAATAAAATTTTTTTTCGAAGTTTGGAAACTTCCTTAGAATCACTTTTTTTCCATTCTTATTTGAGATAACTTGTTCTCTTTCATTATACTAGTTTGATAGCCTCAGACAAGCATATTATGCGCAAAGAATCTCGAAAAGAAAAAAATTTTTTTCGAAGTTTGGAAACTTCGTTAAAATCACTTTTTTTCCGTTCTTATTTAAGATAACTTGTTCTCTTACATTATACTAGTTTGATAGCCTTAGACAAGCATATTATGCGCAAAGAATCTCGAAAAGAAAAAAATTTTTTTTCGAAGTTTGGAAACTTCGTTAGAATCACTTTTTTTCCGTTCTTATTTGAGATAACTGGTTCTCTTTCATTATACTAGTTTGATAGCCTCAGACAAGCATATTATGCGCAAAGAATCTCGAAAAGAAAAAAATTTTTTTTCGAAGTTTGGAAACTTCCTTAGAATCACTTTTTTTCCATTCTTATTTGAGATAACTTGTTCTCTTTCATTATACTAGTTTGATAGCCTCAGACAAGCATATTATGCGCAAAGAATCTCGAAAAGAAAAAAATTTTTTTTCGAAGTTTGGAAACTTCGTTAGAATCACTTTTTTTCCGTTCTTATTTAAGATTACTGGTTCTCTTTCATTATACTAGTTTGATAGCCTCAGACAAGCATATTATGCGCAAAGAATCTCGAAAAGAAAAAAATTTTTTTTCGAAGTTAGGAAACTTCGTTAGAATCACTTTTCTACCGTTCTTATTTAAGATTACTGGTTCTCTTTCATTATACTAGTTTGATAGCCTCAGACAAGCATATTATGCGCAAAGAATCTCGAAAAGAAAAAAATTTTTTTTCGAAGTTTGGAAACTTCGTTAGAATCACTTTTTTTCCGTTCTTATTTGAGATAACTTGTTCTCTTTCATTATACTAGTTTGATAGCCTTAGACAAGCATATTATGCGCAAAGAATCTCGAAAAGAAAAAAATTTTTTTTCGAAGTTTGGAAACTTCGTTAGAATCACTTTTTTTCCGTTCTTATTTAAGATTACTGGTTCTCTTTCATTATACTAGTTTGATAGCCTCAGACAAGCATATTATGCGCAAAGAATCTCGAAAAGAAAAAAATTTTTTTTCGAAGTTTGGAAACTTCCTTAGAATCACTTTTTTTCCATTCTTATTTGAGATAACTTGTTCTCTTTCATTATACTAGTTTGATAGCCTCAGACAAGCATATTATGCGCAAAGAATCTCGAAAAGAAAAAAATTTTTTTTCGAAGTTTGGAAACTTCGTTAGAATCACTTTTTTTCCGTTCTTATTTAAGATTACTGGTTCTCTTTCATTATACTAGTTTGATAGCCTCAGACAAGCATATTATGCGCAAAGAATCTCGAAAAGAAAAAAATTTTTTTTCGAAGTTTGGAAACTTCGTTAGAATCACTTTTTTTCCGTTCTTATTTGAGATAACTGGTTCTCTTTCATTATACTAGTTTGATAGCCTCAGACAAGCATATTATGCGCAAAGAATCTCGAAAAGAAAAAAATTTTTTTTCGAAGTTAGGAAACTTCGTTAGAATCACTTTTTTTCCGTTCTTATTTAAGATTACTGGTTCTCTTTCATTATACTAGTTTGATAGCCTCAGACAAGCATATTATGCGCAAAGAATCTCGAAAAGAAAAAAATTTTTTTTCGAAGTTTGGAAACTTCGTTAGAATCACTTTTTTTCCGTTCTTATTTGAGATAACTTGTTCTCTTTCATTATACTAGTTTGATAGCCTTAGACAAGCATATTATGCGCAAAGAATCTCGAAAAGAAAAAAATTTTTTTTCGAAGTTTGGAAACTTCGTTAGAATCACTTTTTTTCCGTTCTTATTTGAGATAACTGGTTCTCTTTCATTATACTTGTTTGATAGCCTCAGACAAGCATATTATGCGCAAAGAATCTCGAAAAGAAAAAATTTTTTTTTCGAAGTTTCGAAACTTCCTTAGAATCACTTTTTTTCCATTCTTATTTGAGATAACTTGTTCTCTTTCATTATCCTTGTTTGATAGCCTTAGACAAGCATATTATGCGCAAAAAATTTCGAAAAGAAAAAAATTTTTTTTCGAAGTTTGGAAACTTCGTTAGAATCACTTTTTTTCCGTTCTTATTTAAGATAACTTGTTCTCTTTCATTGTACTAGTTTGATAGCCTTAGACAAGCATATTATGCGTAAAGAATCTGGAAAAGAAAAAAAATTTTTTTCGAAGTTTGGAAACTTTGTTAGAATCACTTTTTTTCCGTTCTTATTTGAGATAACTTGTTCTTTCATTATACTAGTTTGATAGCCTCAGACAAGCATATTATGCGCAAAGAATCTCGAAAAGAAAAAATTTTTTTTTCGAAGTTTGGAAACTTCGTTAGAATCACTTTTTTTCCGTTCTTATTTAAGATTACTGGTTCTCTTTCATTATACTAGTTTGATAGCCTCAGACAAGAATATTATGCGCAAAGAATCTCGAAAAGAATAAAAATTTTTTTCGAAGTATGGAAACTTCGTTAGAATCACTTTTTTTCCGTTCTTATTTAAGATAACTTGTTCTCTTTCATTATCCTTGTTTGATAGCCTTAGACAAGCATATTATGCGCAAATAATCTCGAAAAGAAAAAAATTTTTTTTCGAAGTTTGGAAACTTCGTTAGAATCACTTTTTTTCCGTTCTTATTTAAGATTACAGGTTCTCTTTCATTATACTAGTTTGATAGCCTCAGACAAGCATATTATGCGCAAAGAATCTCGAAAAGAAAAAAATTTTTTTCGAAGTTTGGAAACTTCGTTAGAATCACTTTTTTTCCGTTCTTATTTAAGATAACTTGTTCTCTTACATTATACTAGTTTGATAGCCTTAGACAAGCATATTATGCGCAAAGAATCTCGAAAAGAAAAAAATTTTTTTTCGAAGTTTGGAAACTTCGTTAGAATCACTTTTTTTCCGTTCTTATTTGAGATAACTGGTTCTCTTTCATATACTAGTTTGATAGCCTCAGACAAGCATATTATGCGCAAAGAATCTCGAAAAGAAAAAAAATTTTTTTCGAAGTTTGGAAACTTCGTTAGAATCACTTTTTTTCCGTTCTTATTTAAGATTACTGGTTCTCTTTCATTATACTAGTTTGATAGCCTCAGACAAGAATATTATGCGCAAAGAATCTCGAATAGAAAAAAATTTTTTTTCGAAGTTTGGAAACTTCGTTAGAATCACTTTTTTTCCGTTCTTATTTAAGATTACTGGTTCTCTTTCATTATACTAGTTTGATAGCCTCAGACAAGCATATAATGCGCAAAGAATCTCGAAAAGAAAAAAATTTTTTTTCGAAGTTTGGAAACTTCATTAGAATCACTTTTTTTCCGTTCTTATTTAAGATAACTTGTTCTCTTTCATTATACTAGTTTCATAGCCTAAGAAAAGCATAGGTATGCGCAAAGAATCTCAAAAAGAAAAAAATTTTTTTTCGAAGTTTGGAAACTTCGTTAGAATCACTTTTTTTCCGTTCTTATTAGAGATAACTGGTTCTCTTTCATTATACTAGTTTGATAGCCTCAGACAAGCATATTATGCGCAAAGAATCTCGAAAAGAAAAAAATTTTTTTTCGAAGTTTGGAAACTTCGTTAGAATCACTTTTTTTCCGTTCTTATTTAAGATAATTTGTTCTCTTTCATTATACCAGTTTGATAGCCTCAGACAAGCATATTATGCGCAAAGAATCTCGAAAAGAAAAAAAATTTTTTTCGAAGTTTGGAAACTTCGTTAGAATCACTTTTTTTCCGTTCTTATTTGAGATAACTGGTTCTCTTTCATTATACTAGTTTGATAGCCTCAGACAAGCATATTATGCGCAAAGAATCTCGAAAAGAAAAAATTTTTTTTTCGAAGTTTGGAAACTTCGTTAGAATCACTTTTTTTCCGTTCTTATTTAAGATTACTGGTTCTCTTTCATTATACTAGTTTGATAGCCTAAGACAAGCATATTATGCGCAAAGAATCTCGAAAAGAAAAAAATTTTTTTTCGAAGTTTGGAAACTTCCTTAGAATCACTTTTTTTCCATTCTTATTTGAGATATCTTGTTCTCTTTCATTATACTAGTTTGATAGCCTCAGACAAGCATATTATGCGCAAAGAATCTCGAAAAGAAAAAAATTTTTTTTCGAAGTTTGGAAACTTCGTTAGAATCACTTTTTTTCCGTTCTTATTTAAGATTACTGGTTCTCTTTCATTATACTAGTTTGATAGCCTCAGACAAGCATATTATGCGCAAAGAATCTCGAAAAGAAAAAAATTTTTTTTCGAAGTTTGGAAACTTCCTTAGAATCACTTTTTTTCCATTCTTATTTGAGATAACTTGTTCTCTTTCATTATACTAGTTTGATAGCCTCAGACAAGCATATTATGCGCAAAGAATCTCGAAAAGAAAAAAATTTTTTTCGAAGTTTGGAAACTTCGTTAGAATCACTTTTTTTCCGTTCTTATTTAAGATAACTTGTTCTCTTACATTATACTAGTTTGATAGCCTTAGACAAGCATATTATGCGCAAAGAATCTCGAAAAGAAAAAAATTTTTTTTCGAAGTTTGGAAACTTCGTTAGAATCACTTTTTTTCCGTTCTTATTTGAGATAACTGGTTCTCTTTCATATACTAGTTTGATAGCCTCAGACAAGCATATTATGCGCAAAGAATCTCGAAAAGAAAAAAAATTTTTTTCGAAGTTTGGAAACTTCGTTAGAATCACTTTTTTTCCGTTCTTATTTAAGATTACTGGTTCTCTTTCATTATACTAGTTTGATAGCCTCAGACAAGAATATTATGCGCAAAGAATCTCGAATAGAAAAAAATTTTTTTTCGAAGTTTGGAAACTTCGTTAGAATCACTTTTTTTCCGTTCTTATTTAAGATTACTGGTTCTCTTTCATTATACTAGTTTGATAGCCTCAGACAAGCATATAATGCGCAAAGAATCTCGAAAAGAAAAAAATTTTTTTTCGAAGTTTGGAAACTTCATTAGAATCACTTTTTTTCCGTTCTTATTTAAGATAACTTGTTCTCTTTCATTATACTAGTTTGATAGCCTCAGACAAGCATATTATGCGCAAAGAATCTCGAAAAGAAAAAAATTTTTTTTCGAAGTTTGGAAACTTCCTTAGAATCACTTTTTTTCCATTCTTATTTGAGATAACTTGTTCTCTTTCATTATACTAGTTTGATAGCCTCAGACAAGCATATTATGCGCAAAGAATCTCGAATAGAAAAAAATTTTTTTTCGAAGTTTGGAAACTTCGTTAGAATCACTTTTTTTCCGTTCTTATTTAAGATTACTGGTTCTCTTTCATTATACTAGTTTGATAGCCTAAGAAAAGCATAGGTATGCGCAAAGAATCTCGAAAAGAAAAAAATTTTTTTTCGAAGTTTGGAATCTTCGATAGAATCACTTTTTTTCCGTTCTATTTTGAGATAACTGGTTCTCTTTCATTATACTAGTTTGATAGCCTCAGACAAGCATATTATGCGCAAAGAATCTCGAAAAGAAAAAAATTTTTTTTCGAAGTTTGGAAACTTCCTTAGAATCACTTTTTTTCCATTCTTATTTGAGATAACTTGTTCTCTTTCATTATACTAGTTTGATAGCCTCAGACAAGCATATTATGCGCAAAGAATCTCTAAAAGAAAAAAATTTTTTTCGAAGTTTGGAAACTTCGTTAGAATCACTTTTTTTCCGTTCTTATTTAAGATAACTTGTTCTCTTACATTATACTAGTTTGATTGCCTTAGACAAGCATATTATGCGCAAAGAATCTCGAAAAGAAAAAAATTTTTTTTCGAAGTTTGGAAACTTCGTTAGAATCACTTTTTTTTTGTTCTTATTTGAGATAACTGGTTCTCTTTCATTATACTAGTTTGATAGCCTCAGACAAGCATATTATGCGCAAAGAATCTCGAAAAGAAAAAAAATTTTTTTCGAAGTTTGGAAACTTCGTTAGAATCACTTTTTTTCCGTTCTTATTTAAGATTACTGGTTCTCTTTCATTATACTAGTTTGATAGCCTCAGACAAGAATATTATGCGCAAAGAATCTCGAATAGAAAAAAATTTTTTTTCGAAGTTTGGAAACTTCGTTAGAATCACTTTTTTTCCGTTCTTATTTAAGATTACTGGTTCTCTTTCATTATACTAGTTTGATAGCCTCAGACAAGCATATAATGCGCAAAGAATCTCGAAAAGAAAAAAATTTTTTTTCGAAGTTTGGAAACTTCCTTAGAATCACTTTTTTTCCATTCTTATTTGAGATAACTTGTTCTCTTTCATTATACTAGTTTGATAGCCTAAGAAAAGCATAGGTATGCGCAAAGAATCTCGAAAAGAAAAAAATTTTTTTTCGAAGTTTGGAAACTTCGTTAGAATCACTTTTTTTCCGTTCTTATTTGAGATAACTGGTTCTCTTTCATTATACTAGTTTGATAGCCTCAGACAAGCATATTATGCGCAAAGAATCTCGAAAAGAAAAAAATTTTTTTTCGAAGTTTGGAAACTTCCTTAGAATCACTTTTTTTCCATTCTTATTTGAGATAACTTGTTCTCTTTCATTATACTAGTTTGATAGCCTCAGACAAGCATATTATGCGCAAAGAATCTCGAAAAGAAAAAAATTTTTTTCGAAGTTTGGAAACTTCGTTAGAATCACTTTTTTTCCGTTCTTATTTAAGATAACTTGTTCTCTTACATTATACTAGTTTGATAGCCTAAGAAAAGCATAGGTATGCGCAAAGAATCTCGAAAAGAAAAAAATTTTTTTTCGAAGTTTGGAAACTTCGTTAGAATCACTTTTTTTCCGTTCTTATTTGAGATAACTGGTTCTCTTTCATTATACTAGTTTGATAGCCTCAGACAAGCATATTATGCGCAAAGAATCTCGAAAAGAAAAAAATTTTTTTTCGAAGTTTGGAAACTTCCTTAGAATCACTTTTTTTCCATTCTTATTTGAGATAACTTGTTCTCTTTCATTATACTAGTTTGATAGCCTCAGACAAGCATATTATGCGCAAAGAATCTCGAAAAGAAAAAAATTTTTTTTCGAAGTTTGGAAACTTCGTTAGAATCACTTTTTTTCCGTTCTTATTTGAGATAACTGGTTCTCTTTCATTATACTAGTTTGATAGCCTCAGACAAGCATATTATGCGCAAAGAATCTCGAAAAGAAAAAAATTTTTTTTCGAAGTTTGGAAACTTCGTTAGAATCACTTTTTTTCCGTTCTTATTTCAGATAACTTGTTCTCTTTCATTATACTAGTTTGATAGCCTTAGACAAGCATATTATGCGCAAAGAATCTCGAAAAGAAAAAAATTTTTTTTCGAAGTTTGGAAACTTCGTTAGAATCACTTTTTTTCCGTTCTTATTTGAGATAACTGGTTCTCTTTCAATATACTAGTTTGATAGCCTCAGACAAGCATATTATGCGCAAAGAATCTCGAAAAGAAAAAAATTTTTTTTCGAAGTTAAGAAACTTCCTTAGAATCACTTTTTTTCCATTCTTATTTGAGATAACTTGTTCTCTTTCATTATACTTGTTTGATAGCCTGAGACAAGCATATTATGCGCAAAGAATCTCGAAAAGAACAAAATTTTTTTTCGAAGTTTGGAAACTTCGTTAGAATCACTTTTTTTCCGTTCTTATTTAAGATTACTGGTTCTCTTTCATTATACCAGTTTGATAGCCTCAGACAAGCATATTATGCGCAAAGAATCTCGAAAAGAAAAAAATTTTTTTTCGAAGTTTGGAAACTTCGTTAGAATCACTTTTTTTCCGTTCTTATTTGAGATAACTGGTTCTCTTTCATTATACTAGTTTGATAGCCTCAGACAAGCATATTATGCGCAAAGAATCTCGAAAAGAAAAAAATTTTTTTTCGAAGTTTGGAAACTTCCTTAGAATCACTTTTTTTCCATTCTTATTTGAGATAACTTGTTCTCTTTCATTATCCTTGTTTGATAGCCTTAGACAAGCATATTATGCGCAAAAAATCTCGAAAAGAAAAAAATTTTTTTTCGAAGTTTGGAAACTTCGTTAGAATCACTTTTTTTCCGTTCTTATTTAAGATAACTTGTTCTCTTTCATTGTACTAGTTTGATAGGCTTAGACAAGCATATTATGCGCAAAGAATCTCGAAAAGAAAAAAATTTTTTTTCGAAGTTTGGAAACTTCGTTAGAATCACTTTTTTTCCGTTCTTATTTAAGATAACTTGTTCTCTTTCATTGTACTAGTTTGATAGCCTTAGACAAGCATATTATGCGCAAAGAATCTCGAAAAGAAAAACATTTTTTTTCGAAGTTTGGAAACTTCGTTAGAATCAGTTTTTTCCGTTCTTATTTAAGATTACTGGTTCTCTTTCATTATACAAGTTTGATAGCCTCAGAAAAGCATATTATGCGCAAAGAATCTCGAAAAGAAAAAAATTTTTTTTCGAAGTTTGGAAACTTCGTTAGAATCACTTTTTTTCCGTTCTTATTTAAGATTACTGGTTCTCTTTCATTATACTAGTTTGATAGCCTCAGACAAGCATATTATGCGCAAAGAATCTCGAAAAGAAAAAAATTTTTTTTCGAAGTTTGGAAACTTCGTTAGAATCACTTTTTTTCCGTTCTTATTTGAGATAACTTGTTCTCTTTCATTATACTAGTTTGATAGCCTTAGACAAGCATATTATGCGCAAAGAATCTCGAAAAGAAAAAAATTTTATTTCGAAGTATGTAAACTTCGTTAGAATCACTTTTTTTCCGTTCTTATTTGAGATAACTGGTTCTCTTTCATTATACTAGTTTGATAGCCTCAGAAAAGCATAGGTATGCGCAAAGAATCTCGAAAAGAAAAAAAATTTTTTTCGAAGTTTGGAAACTTCGTTAGAATCACTTTTTTTCCGTTTTTATTTAAGATTACTGGTTCTCTTTCATTATACTTGTTTGATAGCCTCAGACAAGATAATTATGCGCAAAGAATCTCGAAAAGAAAAAAATTTTTTTTCGAAGTTTGGAAACTTCCTTAGAATCACTTTTTTTCCATTCTTATTTGAGATAACTTGTTCTCTTTCATTATACTAGTTTGATAGCCTCAGACAAGCATATTATGCGCAAAGAATCTCGAAAAGAAAAAAATTTTTTTCGAAGTTTGGAAACTTCGTTAGAATCACTTTTTTTCCGTTCTTATTTAAGATAACTTGTTCTCTTACATTATACTAGTTTGATAGCCTTAGACAAGCATATTATGCGCAAAGAATCTCGAAAAGAAAAAAATTTTTTTTCGAAGTTTGGAAACTTCGTTAGAATCACTTTTTTTCCGTTCTTATTTGAGATAACTGGTTCTCTTTCATTATACTAGTTTGATAGCCTCAGACAAGCATATTATGCGCAAAGAATCTCGAAAAGAAAAAAAATTTTTTTCGAAGTTTGGAAACTTCGTTAGAATCACTTTTTTTCCGTTCTTATTTAAGATTACTGGTTCTCTTTCATTATACTAGTTTGATAGCCTCAGACAAGAATATTATGCGCAAAGAATCTCGAAAAGAAAAAAATTTTTTTTCGAAGTTTGGAAACTTCCTTAGAATCACTTTTTTTCCATTCTTTTTTGAGATAACTTGTTCTCTTTCATTATACTAGTTTGATAGCCTCAGACAAGCATATTATGCGCAAAGAATCTCGAAAAGAAAAAAATTTTTTTCGAAGTTTAGAAACTTCGTTAGAATCACTTTTTTTCCGTTCTTATTTAAGATAACTTGTTCTCTTACATTATACTAGTTTGATAGCCTTAGACAAGCATATTATGCGTTAAGAATCTCGAAAAGAAAAAAAATTTTTTTCGAAGTTTGGAAACTTCCTTAGAATCACTTTTTTTCCATTCTTATTTGAGATAACTTGTTCTCTTTCATTATACTAGTTTGATAGCCTCAGACAAGCATATTATGCGCAAAGAATCTCGAATAGAAAAAAAATTTTTTTCGAAGTTTGGAAACTTCGTTAGAATCACTTTTTTTCCGTTCTTATTTAAGATTACTGGTTCTCTTTCATTATACTAGTTTGATAGCCTCAGACAAGCATATTATGCGCAAAGAATCTCGAAAAGAAAAAAATTTTTTTTCGAAGTTTGGAAACTTCGTTAGAATAACTTTTTTTCCGTTCTTATTTGAGATAACTGGTTCTCTTTCATTATACTAGTTTGATAGCCTCAGACAAGCATATTATGCGCAAAGAATCTCGAAAAGAAAAAAATTTTTTTTCGAAGTTTGGAAACTTCCTTAGAATCACTTTTTTTCCATTCTTATTTGAGATAACTTGTTCTCTTTCATTATACTAGTTTGATAGCCTCAGACAAGCATATTATGCGCAAAGAATCTCGAATAGAAAAAAAATTTTTTTCGAAGTTTGGAAACTTCGTTAGAATCACTTTTTTTCCGTTCTTATTTAAGATTACTGGTTCTCTTTCATTATACTAGTTTGATAGCCTCAGACAAGCATATAATGCGCAAAGAATCTCGAAAAGAAAAAAATTTTTTTTCGAAGTTTGGAAACTTCCTTAGAATCACTTTTTTTCCATTCTTATTTGAGATAACTTGTTCTCTTTCATTATACTAGTTTGATAGCCTCAGACAAGCATATTATGCGCAAAGAATCTCGAAAAGAAAACAATTTTTTTTCGAAGTTTGGAAACTTCATTAGAATCACTTTTTTTCCGTTCTTATTTAAGATAACTTGTTCTCTTTCATTATACTAGTTTGATAGCCTAAGAAAAGCATAGGTATGCGCAAAGAATCTCGAAAAGAAAAAAATTTTTTTTCGAAGTTTGGAAACTTCGTTAGAATCACTTTTTTTCCGTTCTTATTTGAGATAACTGGTTCTCTTTCATTATACTAGTTTGATAGCCTCAGACAAGCATATTATGCGCAAAGAATCTCGAAAAGAAAAAAATTTTTTTTCGAAGTTTGGAAACTTCGTTAGAATCACTTTTTTTCCGTTCTTATTTAAGATAACTTGTTCTCTTTCATTATACTAGTTTGATAGCCTTAGACAAGCATATTATGCGCAAAGAATCTCGAAAAGAAAAAAATTTTTTTTCGAAGTTTGGAAACTTCGTTAGAATCACTTTTTTTCCGTTCTTATTTGAGATAACTGGTTCTCTTTCATTATACTAGTTTGATAGCCTCAGACAAGCATATTATGCGCAAAGAATCTCGAAAAGAAAAAATTTTTTTTTCGAAGTTAAGAAACTTCCTTAGAATCACTTTTTTTCCATTCTTATTTGAGATAACTTGTTCTCTTTCATTATACTTGTTTGATAGCCTGAGACAAGCATATTATGCGCAAAGAATCTCGAAAAGAAAAAAATTTTTTTTCGAAGTTTGGAAACTTCGTTAGAATCACTTTTTTTCCGTTCTTATTTAAGATTACTGGTTCTCTTTCATTATACCAGTTTGATAGCCTCAGACAAGCATATTATGCGCAAAGAATCTCGAAAAGAAAAAAATTTTTTTTCGAAGTTTGGAAACTTCGTTAGAATCACTTTTTTTCCGTTCTTATTTAAGATTACTGGTTCTCTTTCATTATACCAGTTTGATAGCCTCAGACAAGCATATTATGCGCAAAGAATCTCGAAAAGAAAAAAATTTTTTTTCGAAGTTTGGAAACTTCGTTAGAATCACTTTTTTTCCGTTCTTATTTGAGATAACTGGTTCTCTTTCATTATACTAGTTTGATAGCCTCAGACAAGCATATTATGCGCAAAGAATCTCGAAAAGAAAAAATTTTTTTTTCGAAGTTTGGAAACTTCCTTAGAATCACTTTTTTTCCATTCTTATTTGAGATCTTGTTCTCTTTCATTATCCTTGTTTGATAGCCTTAGACAAGCATATTATGCGCAAAGAATCTCGAAAAGAAAAAAATTTTTTTTCGAAGTTTGGAAACTTCGTTAGAATCACTTTTTTTCCGTTCTTATTTAAGATTACTGGTTCTCTTTCATTATACTAGTTTGATAGCCTCAGACAAGAATATTATGCGCAAAGAATCTCGATAAAAAAATTTTTTTTCGAAGTTTGGAAACTTCGTTAGAATCACTTTTTTTCCGTTCTTATTTGAGATAACTTGTTCTCTTTCATTATCCTTGTTTGATAGCCTTATACAAGCATATGCGCAAATAATCTCGAAAAGAAAAAAATTTTTTTTCGAAGTTTGGAAACTTCGTTAGAATCACTTTTTTTCCGTTCTTATTTAAGATTACTGGTACTCTTTCATTATACTAGTTTGATAGCCTCAGGCAAGCATATTATGCGCAAAGAATCTCGAAAAGAAAAAAATTTTTTTTCGAAGTTTGGAAACTTCGTTTGAATCACTTTTTTTCTGTTCTTATTTAAGATAACTTGTTCTCTTTCATTATACTAGTTTGATAGCCTTAGACAAGCATATTATGCGCAAAGAATCTCGAAAAGAAAAAAATTTTTTTTCGAAGTTTGGAAACTTCGTTAGAATCACTTTTTTTCCGTTCTTATTTAAGATAACTTGTTCTCTTTCATTGTACTAGTTTGATAGCATTAGACAAGCATATTATGCGTAAAGAATCTGGAAAAGAAAAAAAATTTCTTTCGAAGTTTGGAAACTTCGTTAGAATCACTTTTTTTCCGTTCTTATTTGAGATAACTGGTTCTCTTACATTATACTAGTTTGATAGCCTCAGACAAGCATATTATGCGCAAAGAATCTCGAAAAGAAAAAAATTTTATTTCGAAGTTTGGAAACTTCGTTAGAATCACTTTTTTTCCGTTCTTATTTGAGATAACTTGTTCTCTTTCATTATACCAGTTTGATAGCCTCAGACAAGCATATTATGCGCAAAGAATCTCGAAAAGAAAAAAATTTTTTTTCGAAGTTTGGAAACTTCGTTAGAATCACTTTTTTTCCGTTCTTATTTAAGATTACTGGTTCTCTTTCATTATACTAGTTTGATAGCCTCAGACAAGAATATTATGCGCAAAGAATCTCGAAAAGAATAAAAATTTTTTTCGAAGTTTGGAAACTTCCTTAGAATCACTTTTTTTCCATTCTTATTTGAGATAACTTGTTCTCTTTCATTATACTAGTTTGATAGCCTCAGACAAGCATATTATGCGCAAAGAATCTCGAAAAGAAAAAAATTTTTTTCGAAGTTTGGAAACTTCGTTAGAATCACTTTTTTTCCGTTCTTATTTAAGATAACTTGTTCTCTTACATTATACTAGTTTGATAGCCTTAGACAAGCATATTATGCGCAAAGAATCTGGAAAAGAAAAAAAATTTTTTTCGAAGTTTGGAAACTTCGTTAGAATCACTTTTTTTCCGTTCTTATTTGAGATAACTGGTTCTCTTGCATTATACTAGTTTGATAGCCTCAGACAAGCATATTATGCGCAAAGAATCTCGAAAAGAAAAAAATTTTTTTTCGAAGTTTGGAAACTTCCTTAGAATCACTTTTTTTCCATTCTTATTTGAGATAACTTGTTCTCTTTCATTATACTAGTTTGATAGCCTCAGACAAGCATATTATGCGCAAAGAATCTCGAAAAGAAAAAAATTTTTTTTCGAAGTTTGGAAACTTCGTTAGAATCACTTTTTTTCCGTTCTTATTTAAGATTACTGGTTCTCTTTCATTATACTAGTTTGATAGCCTCAGACAAGCATATTATGCGCAAAGAATCTCGAAATGAAAAAAATTTTTTTTCGAAGTTTGGAAACTTCCTTAGAATCACTTTTTTTCCATTCTTATTTGAGATAACTTGTTCTCTTTCATTATACTAGTTTGATAGCCTCAGACAAGCATATTATGCGCAAAGAATCTCGAAAAGAAAAAAATTTTTTTTCGAAGTTTGGAAACTTCATTAGAATCACTTTTTTTCCGTTCTTATTTAAGATAACTTGTTCTCTTTCATTATACTAGTTTGATAGCCTTAGACAAGCATATTATGCGCAAAGAATCTCGAAAAGAAAAAAATTTTTTTTCGAAGTTTGGAAACTTCGTTAGAATCACTTTTTTTCCGTTCTTATTTGAGATAACTGGTTCTCTTTCATTATACTAGTTTGATAGCCTCAGACAAGCATATTATGCGCAAAGAATCTCGAAAAGAAAAAAATTTTTTTTCGAAGTTTGGAAACTTCCTTAGAATCACTTTTTTCCATTCTTATTTGAGATAACTTGTTCTCTTTCATTATACTTGTTTGATAGCCTGAGACAAGCATATTATGCGCAAAGAATCTCGAAAAGAAAAAAATTTTTTTTCGAAGTTAGGAAACTTCGTTAGAATCACTTTTCTTCCGTTCTTATTTAAGATTACTGGTTCTCTTTCATTATACTAGTTTGATAGCCTCAGACAAGCATATTATGCGCAAAGAATCTCGAAAAGAAAAAAATTTTTTTTCGAAGTTTGGAAACTTCGTTAGAATCACTTTTTTTCCGTTCTTATTTGAGATAACTTGTTCTCTTTCATTATACTAGTTTGATAGCCTTAGACAAGCATATTATGCGCAAAGAATCTCGAAAAGAAAAAAATTTTTTTTCGAAGTTTGGAAACTTCGTTAGAATCACTTTTTTTCCGTTCTTATTTAAGATTACTGGTTCTCTTTCATTATACTAGTTTGATAGCCTCAGACAAGCATATTATGCGCAAAGAATCTCGAAAAGAAAAAAATTTTTTTTCGAAGTTTGGAAACTTCCTTAGAATCACTTTTTTTCCATTCTTATTTGAGATATCTTGTTCTCTTTCATTATACTAGTTTGATAGCCTCAGACAAGCATATTATGCGCAAAGAATCTCGAAAAGAAAAAAATTTTTTTTCGAAGTTTGGAAACTTCGTTAGAATCACTTTTTTTCCGTTCTTATTTAAGATTACTGGTTCTCTTTCATTATACTAGTTTGATAGCCTCAGACAAGCATATTATGCGCAAAGAATCTCGAAAAGAAAAAAATTTTTTTTCGAAGTTTGGAAACTTCGTTAGAATCAATTTTTTTCCGTTCTTATTTGAGATAACTGGTTCTCTTTCATTATACTAGTTTGATAGCCTCAGACAAGCATATTATGCGCAAAGAATCTCGAAAAGAAAAAAATTTTTTTTCGAAGTTTGGAAACTTCGTTAGAATCACTTTTTTTCCGTTCTTATTTAAGATTACTGGTTCTCTTTCATTATACTAGTTTGATAGCCTCAGACAAGCATATTATGCGCAAAGAATCTCGAAAAGAAAAAAATTTTTTTTCGAAGTTTGGAAACTTCGTTAGAATCAATTTTTTTCCGTTCTTATTTGAGATAACTGGTTCTCTTTCATTATACTAGTTTGATAGCCTCAGACAAGCATATTATGCGCAAAGAATCTCGAAAAGAAAAAAATTTTTTTTCGAAGTTTGGAAACTTCCTTAGAATCACTTTTTTTCCATTCTTATTTGAGATAACTTGTTCTCTTTCATTATACTAGTTTGATAGCCTCAGACAAGCATGTTATGCGCAAAGAATCTCGAAAAGAAAAAAATTTTTTTCGAAGTTTGGAAACTTCGTTAGAATCACTTTTTTTCCGTTCTTATTTAAGATAACTTGTTCTCTTACATTATACTAGTTTGATAGCCTTAGACAAGCATATTATGCGCAAAGAATCTCGAAAAGAAAAAAAATTTTTTTCGAAGTTTGGAAACTTCGTTAGAATCACTTTTTTTCCGTTCTTATTTGAGATAACTGGTTCTCTTTCATATACTAGTTTGATAGCCTCAGACAAGCATATTATGCGCAAAGAATCTCGAAAAGAAAAAAATTTTTTTTCGAAGTTTGGAAACTTCCTTAGAATCACTTTTTTTCCATTCTTATTTGAGATATCTTGTTCTCTTTCATTATACTAGTTTGATAGCCTCAGACAAGCATATTATGCGCAAAGAATCTCGAAAAGAAAAAAATTTTTTTTCGAAGTTTGGAAACTTCGTTAGAATCACTTTTTTTCCGTTCTTATTTAAGATTACTGGTTCTCTTTCATTATACTAGTTTGATAGCCTCAGACAAGCATATTATGCGCAAAGAATCTCGAAAAGAAAAAAATTTTTTTCGAAGTTTGGAAACTTCGTTAGAATCACTTTTTTTCCGTTCTTATTTAAGATAACTTGTTCTCTTACATTATACTAGTTTGATAGCCTTAGACAAGCATATTATGCGCAAAGAATCTGGAAAAGAAAAAAAATTTTTTTCGAAGTTTGGAAACTTCGTTAGAATCACTTTTTTTCCGTTCTTATTTGAGATAACTGGTTCTCTTGCATTATACTAGTTTGATAGCCTCAGACAAGCATATTATGCGCAAAGAATCTCGAAAAGAAAAAAATTTTTTTTCGAAGTTTGGAAACTTCCTTAGAATCACTTTTTTTCCATTCTTATTTGAGATAACTTGTTCTCTTTCATTATACTAGTTTGATAGCCTCAGACAAGCATATTATGCGCAAAGAATCTCGAAAAGAAAAAAATTTTTTTTCGAAGTTTGGAAACTTCGTTAGAATCACTTTTTTTCCGTTCTTATTTAAGATTACTGGTTCTCTTTCATTATACTAGTTTGATAGCCTCAGACAAGCATATTATGCGCAAAGAATCTCGAAATGAAAAAAATTTTTTTTCGAAGTTTGGAAACTTCCTTAGAATCACTTTTTTTCCATTCTTATTTGAGATAACTTGTTCTCTTTCATTATACTAGTTTGATAGCCTCAGACAAGCATATTATGCGCAAAGAATCTCGAAAAGAAAAAAATTTTTTTTCGAAGTTTGGAAACTTCATTAGAATCACTTTTTATCCGTTCTTATTTAAGATAACTTGTTCTCTTTCATTATACTAGTTTGATAGCCTTAGACAAGCATATTATGCGCAAAGAATCTCGAAAAGAAAAAAATTTTTTTTCGAAGTTTGGAAACTTCGTTAGAATCACTTTTTTTCCGTTCTTATTTGAGATAACTGGTTCTCTTTCATTATACTAGTTTGATAGCCTCAGACAAGCATATTATGCGCAAAGAATCTCGAAAAGAAAAAAATTTTTTTTCGAAGTTTGGAAACTTCCTTAGAATCACTTTTTTCCATTCTTATTTGAGATAACTTGTTCTCTTTCATTATACTTGTTTGATAGCCTGAGACAAGCATATTATGCGCAAAGAATCTCGAAAAGAAAAAAATTTTTTTTCGAAGTTAGGAAACTTCGTTAGAATCACTTTTCTTCCGTTCTTATTTAAGATTACTGGTTCTCTTTCATTATACTAGTTTGATAGCCTCAGACAAGCATATTATGCGCAAAGAATCTCGAAAAGAAAAAAATTTTTTTTCGAAGTTTGGAAACTTCGTTAGAATCACTTTTTTTCCGTTCTTATTTGAGATAACTTGTTCTCTTTCATTATACTAGTTTGATAGCCTTAGACAAGCATATTATGCGCAAAGAATCTCGAAAAGAAAAAAATTTTTTTTCGAAGTTTGGAAACTTCGTTAGAATCACTTTTTTTCCGTTCTTATTTAAGATTACTGGTTCTCTTTCATTATACTAGTTTGATAGCCTCAGACAAGCATATTATGCGCAAAGAATCTCGAAAAGAAAAAAATTTTTTTTCGAAGTTTGGAAACTTCCTTAGAATCACTTTTTTTCCATTCTTATTTGAGATATCTTGTTCTCTTTCATTATACTAGTTTGATAGCCTCAGACAAGCATATTATGCGCAAAGAATCTCGAAAAGAAAAAAATTTTTTTTCGAAGTTTGGAAACTTCGTTAGAATCACTTTTTTTCCGTTCTTATTTAAGATTACTGGTTCTCTTTCATTATACTAGTTTGATAGCCTCAGACAAGCATATTATGCGCAAAGAATCTCGAAAAGAAAAAAATTTTTTTTCGAAGTTTGGAAACTTCGTTAGAATCAATTTTTTTCCGTTCTTATTTGAGATAACTGGTTCTCTTTCATTATACTAGTTTGATAGCCTCAGACAAGCATATTATGCGCAAAGAATCTCGAAAAGAAAAAAATTTTTTTTCGAAGTTTGGAAACTTCGTTAGAATCACTTTTTTTCCGTTCTTATTTAAGATTACTGGTTCTCTTTCATTATACTAGTTTGATAGCCTCAGACAAGCATATTATGCGCAAAGAATCTCGAAAAGAAAAAAATTTTTTTTCGAAGTTTGGAAACTTCGTTAGAATCAATTTTTTTCCGTTCTTATTTGAGATAACTGGTTCTCTTTCATTATACTAGTTTGATAGCCTCAGACAAGCATATTATGCGCAAAGAATCTCGAAAAGAAAAAAATTTTTTTTCGAAGTTTGGAAACTTCCTTAGAATCACTTTTTTTCCATTCTTATTTGAGATAACTTGTTCTCTTTCATTATACTAGTTTGATAGCCTCAGACAAGCATATTATGCGCAAAGAATCTCGAAAAGAAAAAAATTTTTTTCGAAGTTTGGAAACTTCGTTAGAATCACTTTTTTTCCGTTCTTATTTAAGATAACTTGTTCTCTTACATTATACTAGTTTGATAGCCTTAGACAAGCATATTATGCGCAAAGAATCTCGAAAAGAAAAAAAATTTTTTTCGAAGTTTGGAAACTTCGTTAGAATCACTTTTTTTCCGTTCTTATTTGAGATAACTGGTTCTCTTTCATATACTAGTTTGATAGCCTCAGACAAGCATATTATGCGCAAAGAATCTCGAAAAGAAAAAAATTTTTTTTCGAAGTTTGGAAACTTCCTTAGAATCACTTTTTTTCCATTCTTATTTGAGATATCTTGTTCTCTTTCATTATACTAGTTTGATAGCCTCAGACAAGCATATTATGCGCAAAGAATCTCGAAAAGAAAAAAATTTTTTTTCGAAGTTTGGAAACTTCGTTAGAATCACTTTTTTTCCGTTCTTATTTAAGATTACTGGTTCTCTTTCATTATACTAGTTTGATAGCCTCAGACAAGCATATTATGCGCAAAGAATCTCGAAAAGAAAAAAATTTTTTTTCGAAGTTTGGAAACTTCGTTAGAATCAATTTTTTTCCGTTCTTATTTGAGATAACTGGTTCTCTTTCATTATACTAGTTTGATAGCCTCAGACAAGCATATTATGCGCAAAGAATCTCGAAAAGAAAAAAATTTTTTTTCGAAGTTTGGAAACTTCGTTAGAATCACTTTTTTTCCGTTCTTATTTAAGATTACTGGTTCTCTTTCATTATACTAGTTTGATAGCCTCAGACAAGCATATTATGCGCAAAGAATCTCGAAAAGAAAAAAATTTTTTTTCGAAGTTTGGAAACTTCGTTAGAATCAATTTTTTTCCGTTCTTATTTGAGATAACTGGTTCTCTTTCATTATACTAGTTTGATAGCCTCAGACAAGCATATTATGCGCAAAGAATCTCGAAAAGAAAAAAATTTTTTTTCGAAGTTTGGAAACTTCCTTAGAATCACTTTTTTTCCATTCTTATTTGAGATAACTTGTTCTCTTTCATTATACTAGTTTGATAGCTTCAGACAAGCATATTATGCGCAAAGAATCTCGAAAAGAAAAAAATTTTTTTCGAAGTTTGGAAACTTCGTTAGAATCACTTTTTTTCCGTTCTTATTTAAGATAACTTGTTCTCTTACATTATACTAGTTTGATAGCCTTAGACAAGCATATTATGCGCAAAGAATCTCGAAAAGAAAAAAAATTTTTTTCGAAGTTTGGAAACTTCGTTAGAATCACTTTTTTTCCGTTCTTATTTGAGATAACTGGTTCTCTTTCATATACTAGTTTGATAGCCTCAGACAAGCATATTATGCGCAAAGAATCTCGAAAAGAAAAAAATTTTTTTTCGAAGTTTGGAAACTTCCTTAGAATCACTTTTTTTCCATTCTTATTTGAGATATCTTGTTCTCTTTCATTATACTAGTTTGATAGCCTCAGACAAGCATATTATGCGCAAAGAATCTCGAAAAGAAAAAAATTTTTTTTCGAAGTTTGGAAACTTCGTTAGAATCACTTTTTTTCCGTTCTTATTTAAGATTACTGGTTCTCTTTCATTATACTAGTTTGATAGCCTCAGACAAGCATATTATGCGCAAAGAATCTCGAAAAGAAAAAAATTTTTTTTCGAAGTTTGGAAACTTCGTTAGAATCACTTTTTTTCCGTTCTTATTTAAGATTACTGGTTCTCTTTCATTATACTATTTTGATAGCCTCAGACAAGCATATTATGCGCAAAGAATCTCGAAAAGAAAAAAATTTTTTTTCGAAGTTTGGAAACTTCGTTAGAATCAATTTTTTTCCGTTCTTATTTGAGATAACTGGTTCTCTTTCATTATACTAGTTTGATAGCCTCAGACTAGCATATTATGCGCAAAGAATCTCGAAAAGAAAAAAATTTTTTTTCGAAGTTTGGAAACTTCCTTAGAATCACTTTTTTTCCATTCTTATTTGAGATAACTTGTTCTCTTTCATTATACTAGTTTGATAGCCTCAGACAAGCATATTATGCGCAAAGAATCTCGAAAAGAAAAAAATTTTTTTCGAAGTTTGGAAACTTCGTTAGAATCACTTTTTTTCCGTTCTTATTTAAGATAACTTGTTCTCTTACATTATACTAGTTTGATAGCCTTAGACAAGCATATTATGCGCAAAGAATCTCGAAATGAAAAAAATTTTTTTTCGAAGTTTGGAAACTTCCTTAGAATCACTTTTTTTCCGTTCTTATTTGAGATAACTGGTTCTCTTTCATATACTAGTTTGATAGCCTCAGACAAGCATATTATGCGCAAAGAATCTCGAAAAGAAAAATAATTTTTTTCGAAGTTTGGAAACTTCGTTAGAATCACTTTTTTTCCGTTCTTATTTAAGATTACTGGTTCTCTTTCATTATACTAGTTTGATAGCCTCAGACAAGAATATTATGCGCAAAGAATCTCGAATAGAAAAAAATTTTTTTTCGAAGTTTGGAAACTTCGTTAGAATCACTTTTTTTCCGTTCTTATTTAAGATTACTGGTTCTCTTTCATTATACTAGTTTGATAGACTCAGACAAGCATATAATGCGCAAAGAATCTCGAAAAGAAAAAAAATTTTTTTCGAAGTTTGGAAACTTCGTTAGAATCACTTTTTTTCCGTTCTTATTTGAGATAACTGGTTCTCTTTCATATACTAGTTTGATAGCCTCAGACAAGCATATTATGCGCAAAGAATCTCGAAAAGAAAAAAATTTTTTTTCGAAGTTTGGAAACTTCCTTAGAATCACTTTTTTTCCGTTCTTATTTGAGATATCTTGTTCTCTTTCATTATACTAGTTTGATAGCCTCAGACAAGCATATTATGCGCAAAGAATCTCGAAAAGAAAAAAATTTTTTTTCGAAGTTTGGAAACTTCGTTAGAATCACTTTTTTTCCGTTCTTATTTAAGATTACTGGTTCTCTTTCATTATACTAGTTTGATAGCCTCAGACAAGCATATTATGCGCAAAGAATCTCGAAAAGAAAAAAATTTTTTTTCGAAGTTTGGAAACTTCGTTAGAATCAATTTTTTTCCGTTCTTATTTGAGATAACTGGTTCTCTTTCATTATACTAGTTTGATAGCCTCAGACAAGCATATTATGCGCAAAGAATCTCGAAAAGAAAAAAATTTTTTTTCGAAGTTTGGAAACTTCGTTAGAATCACTTTTTTTCCGTTCTTATTTAAGATTACTGGTTCTCTTTCATTATACTAGTTTGATAGCCTCAGACAAGCATATTATGCGCAAAGAATCTCGAAAAGAAAAAAATTTTTTTTCGAAGTTTGGAAACTTCGTTAGAATCAATTTTTTTCCGTTCTTATTTGAGATAACTGGTTCTCTTTCATTATACTAGTTTGATAGCCTCAGACAAGCATATTATGCGCAAAGAATCTCGAAAAGAAAAAAATTTTTTTTCGAAGTTTGGAAACTTCCTTAGAATCACTTTTTTTCCATTCTTATTTGAGATAACTTGTTCTCTTTCATTATACTAGTTTGATAGCCTCAGACAAGCATATTATGCGCAAAGAATCTCGAAAAGAAAAAAATTTTTTTCGAAGTTTGGAAACTTCGTTAGAATCACTTTTTTTCCGTTCTTATTTAAGATAACTTGTTCTCTTACATTATACTAGTTTGATAGCCTTAGACAAGCATATTATGCGCAAAGAATCTCGAAATGAAAAAAATTTTTTTTCGAAGTTTGGAAACTTCCTTAGAATCACTTTTTTTCCGTTCTTATTTGAGATAACTGGTTCTCTTTCATATACTAGTTTGATAGCCTCAGACAAGCATATTATGCGCAAAGAATCTCGAAAAGAAAAATAATTTTTTTCGAAGTTTGGAAACTTCGTTAGAATCACTTTTTTTCCGTTCTTATTTAAGATTACTGGTTCTCTTTCATTATACTAGTTTGATAGCCTCAGACAAGAATATTATGCGCAAAGAATCTCGAATAGAAAAAAATTTTTTTTCGAAGTTTGGAAACTTCGTTAGAATCACTTTTTTTCCGTTCTTATTTAAGATTACTGGTTCTCTTTCATTATACTAGTTTGATAGACTCAGACAAGCATATAATGCGCAAAGAATCTCGAAAAGAAAAAAATTTTTTTTCGAAGTTTGGAAACTTCGTTAGAATCACTTTTTTTCCGTTCTTATTTAAGATAACTTGTTCTCTTTCATTATACTAGTTTGATAGCCTAAGAAAAGCATAGGTATGCGCAAAGAATCTCGAAAAGAAAAAAATTTTTTTTCGAAGTTTGGAAACTTCGTTAGAATCACTTTTTTTCCGTTCTTATTTGAGATAACTGGTTCTCTTTCATTATACTAGTTTGATAGCCTCAGACAAGCATATTATGCGCAAAGAATCTCGAAAAGAAAAAAATTTTTTTTCGAAGTTTGGAAACTTCGTTAGAATCACTTTTTTTCCGTTCTTATTTAAGATAACTTGTTCTCTTTCATTATACCAGTTTGATAGCCTCAGACAAGCATATTATGCGCAAAGAATCTCGAAAAGAAAAAAATTTTTTTTCGAAGTTTGGAAACTTCGTTAGAATCACTTTTTTTCCGTTCTTATTTGAGATAACTGGTTCTCTTTCATTATACTAGTTTGATAGCCTCAGACAAGCATATTATGCGCAAAGAATCTCGAAAAAAAAAATTTTTTTTTCGAAGTTTGGAAACTTCGTTAGAATCACTTTTTTTCCGTTCTTATTTAAGATTACTGGTTCTCTTTCATTATACTAGTTTGATAGCCTCAGACAAGGATATTATGCGCAAAGAATCTCGAAAAGAAAAAAATTTTTTTTCGAAGTTTGGAAACTTCCTTAGAATCACTTTTTTTCCATTATTATTTGAGATATCTTGTTCTCTTTCATTATACTAGTTTGATAGCCTCAGACAAGCATATTATGCGCAAAGAATCTCGAAAAGAAAAAAATTTTTTTTCGAAGTTTGGAAACTTCGTTAGAATCACTTTTTTTCCGTTCTTATTTAAGATTACTGGTTCTCTTTCATTATACTAGTTTGATAGCCTCAGACAAGCATATTATGCGCAAAGAATCTCGAAAAGAAAAAAATTTTTTTTCGAAGTTTGGAAACTTCCTTAGAATCACTTTTTTTCCGTTCTTATTTGAGATAACTGGTTCTCTTTCATTATACTAGTTTGATAGCCTCAGACAAGCATATTATGCGCAAAGAATCTCGAAAAGAAAAAAATTTTTTTTCGAAGTTTGGAAACTTCCTTAGAATCACTTTTTTTCCATTCTTATTTGAGATAACTTGTTCTCTTTCATTATACTAGTTTGATAGCCTCAGACAAGCATATTATGCGCAAAGAATCTCGAAAAGAAAAAAATTTTTTTCGAAGTTTGGAAACTTCGTTAGAATCACTTTTTTTCCGTTCTTATTTAAGATAACTTGTTCTCTTACATTATACTAGTTTGATAGCCTTAGACAAGCATATTATGCGCAAAGAATCTCGAAAAGAAAAAAATTTTTTTTCGAAGTTTGGAAACTTCGTTAGAATCACTTTTTTTCCGTTCTTATTTGAGATAACTGGTTCTCTTTCATATACTAGTTTGATAGCCTCAGACAAGCATATTATGCGCAAAGAATCTCGAAAAGAAAAAAAATTTTTTTCGAAGTTTGGAAACTTCGTTAGAATCACTTTTTTTCCGTTCTTATTTAAGATTACTGGTTCTCTTTCATTATACTAGTTTGATAGCCTCAGACAAGAATATTATGCGCAAAGAATCTCGAATAGAAAAAAATTTTTTTTCGAAGTTTGGAAACTTCGTTAGAATCACTTTTTTTCCGTTCTTATTTAAGATTACTGGTTCTCTTTCATTATACTAGTTTGATAGCCTCAGACAAGCATATAATGCGCAAAGAATCTCGAAAAGAAAAAAATTTTTTTTCGAAGTTTGGAAACTTCTTTGGAATCACTTTTTTTCCGTTCTTATTTAAGATAACTTGTTCTCTTTCATTATACTAGTTTGATAGCCTAAGAAAAGCATAGGTATGCGCAAAGAATCTCGAAAAGAAAAAAATTTTTTTTCGAAGTTTGGAAACTTCGTTAGAATCACTTTTTTTCCGTTCTTATTTGAGATAACTGGTTCTCTTTCATTATACTAGTTTGATAGCCTCAGACAAGCATATTATGCGCAAAGAATCTCGAAAAGAAAAAAATTTTTTTTCGAAGTTTGGAAACTTCGTTAGAATCACTTTTTTTCCGTTCTTATTTAAGATAACTTGTTCTCTTTCATTATACCAGTTTGATAGCCTCAGACAAGCATATTATGCGCAAAGAATCTCGAAAAGAAAAAAATTTTTTTTCGAAGTTTGGAAACTTCGTTAGAATCACTTTTTTTCCGTTCTTATTTGAGATAACTGGTTCTCTTTCATTATACTAGTTTGATAGCCTCAGACAAGCATATTATGCGCAAAGAATCTCGAAAAGAAAAAATTTTTTTTTCGAAGTTTCGAAACTTCCTTAGAATCACTTTTTTTCCATTCTTATTTGAGATAACTTGTTCTCTTTCATTATCCTTGTTTGATAGCCTTAGACAAGCATATTATGCGCAAAAAATTTCGAAAAGAAAAAAATTTTTTTTCGAAGTTTGGAAACTTCGTTAGAATCACTTTTTTTCCGTTCTTATTTAAGATAACTTGTTCTCTTTCATTGTACTAGTTTGATAGCCTTAGACAAGCATATTATGCGTAAAGAATCTGGAAAAGAAAAAAAATTTTTTTCGAAGTTTGGAAACTTTGTTAGAATCACTTTTTTTCCGTTCTTATTTGAGATAACTGGTTCTCTTACATTATACTAGTTTGATAGCCTCAGACAAGCATATTATGCGCAAAGAATCTCGAAAAGAAAAAAATTTTTTTTCGAAGTTTGGAAACTTCGTTAGAATCACTTTTTTTCCGTTCTTATTTGAGATAACTTGTTCTTTCATTATACTAGTTTGATAGCCTCAGACAAGCATATTATGCGCAAAGAATCTCGAAAAGAAAAAATTTTTTTTTCGAAGTTTGGAAACTTCGTTAGAATCACTTTTTTTCCGTTCTTATTTAAGATTACTGGTTCTCTTTCATTATACTAGTTTGATAGCCTCAGACAAGAATATTATGCGCAAAGAATCTCGAAAAGAATAAAAATTTTTTTCGAAGTATGGAAACTTCGTTAGAATCACTTTTTTTCCGTTCTTATTAAAGATAACTTGTTCTCTTTCATTATCCTTGTTTGATAGCCTTAGACAAGCATATTATGCGCAAATAATCTCGAAAAGAAAAAAATTTTTTTTCGAAGTTTGGAAACTTCGTTAGAATCACTTTTTTTCCGTTCTTATTTAAGATTACAGGTTCTCTTTCATTATACTAGTTTGATAGCCTCAGACAAGCATATTATGCGCAAAGAATCTCGAAAAGAAAAAAATTTTTTTCGAAGTTTGGAAACTTCGTTAGAATCACTTTTTTTCCGTTCTTATTTAAGATAACTTGTTCTCTTACATTATACTAGTTTGATAGCCTTAGACAAGCATATTATGCGCAAAGAATCTCGAAAAGAAAAAAATTTTTTTTCGAAGTTTGGAAACTTCGTTAGAATCACTTTTTTTCCGTTCTTATTTGAGATAACTGGTTCTCTTTCATATACTAGTTTGATAGCCTCAGACAAGCATATTATGCGCAAAGAATCTCGAAAAGAAAAAAAATTTTTTTCGAAGTTTGGAAACTTCGTTAGAATCACTTTTTTTCCGTTCTTATTTAAGATTACTGGTTCTCTTTCATTATACTAGTTTGATAGCCTCAGACAAGAATATTATGCGCAAAGAATCTCGAATAGAAAAAAATTTTTTTTCGAAGTTTGGAAACTTCGTTAGAATCACTTTTTTTCCGTTCTTATTTAAGATTACTGGTTCTCTTTCATTATACTAGTTTGATAGCCTCAGACAAGCATATAATGCGCAAGGAATCTCGAAAAGAAAAAAATTTTTTTTCGAAGTTTGGAAACTTCATTAGAATCACTTTTTTTCCGTTCTTATTTAAGATAACTTGTTCTCTTTCATTATACTAGTTTGATAGCCTAAGAAAAGCATAGGTATGCGCAAAGAATCTCGAAAAGAAAAAAATTTTTTTTCGAAGTTTGGAAACTTCGTTAGAATCACTTTTTTTCCGTTCTTATTAGAGATAACTGGTTCTCTTTCATTATACTAGTTTGATAGCCTCAGACAAGCATATTATGCGCAAAGAATCTCGAAAAGAAAAAAATTTTTTTTCGAAGTTTGGAAACTTCGTTAGAATCACTTTTTTTCCGTTCTTATTTAAGATAACTTGTTCTCTTTCATTATACCAGTTTGATAGCCTCAGACAAGCATATTATGCGCAAAGAATCTCGAAAAGAAAAAAATTTTTTTTCGAAGTTTGGAAACTTCGTTAGAATCACTTTTTTTCCGTTCTTATTTGAGATAACTGGTTCTCTTTCATTATACTAGTTTGATAGCCTCAGACAAGCATATTATGCGCAAAGAATCTCGAAAAGAAAAAATTTTTTTTTCGAAGTTTGGAAACTTCGTTAGAATCACTTTTTTTCCGTTCTTATTTAAGATTACTGGTTCTCTTTCATTATACTAGTTTGATAGCCTAAGACAAGCATATTATGCGCAAAGAATCTCGAAAAGAAAAAAATTTTTTTTCGAAGTTTGGAAACTTCCTTAGAATCACTTTTTTTCCATTCTTATTTGAGATATCTTGTTCTCTTTCATTATACTAGTTTGATAGCCTCAGACAAGCATA
This sequence comes from Metallyticus violacea, assembly GCA_030762175.1. Taxonomy (NCBI): domain Eukaryota; kingdom Metazoa; phylum Arthropoda; class Insecta; order Mantodea; family Metallyticidae; genus Metallyticus; species Metallyticus violacea. The sequence goes on along the minus strand of CM060835.1, from coordinate 94,954,574 downwards.
TTATGCGCAAAGAATCTCGAAGAGAAAAAAATTTTTTTTCGAAGTTTGGAAACTTCGTTAGAATCACTTTTTTTCCGTTCTTATTTAAGATTACTGGTTCTCTTTCATTATACTAGTTTGATAGCCTCAGACAAGCATATTATGCGCAAAGAATCTCGAAAAGAAAAAAATTTTTTTTCGAAGTTTGGAAACTTCCTTAGAATCACTTTTTTTCCATTCTTATTTGAGATAACTTGTTCTCTTTCATTATACTAGTTTGATAGCCTCAGACAAGCATATTATGCGCAAAGAATCTCGAAAAGAAAAAAATTTTTTTCGAAGTTTGGAAACTTCGTTAGAATCACTTTTTTTCCGTTCTTATTTAAGATAACTTGTTCTCTTACATTATACTAGTTTGATAGCCTTAGACAAGCATATTATGCGCAAAGAATCTCGAAAAGAAAAAAATTTTTTTTCGAAGTTTGGAAACTTCGTTAGAATCACTTTTTTTCCGTTCTTATTTGAGATAACTGGTTCTCTTTCATATACTAGTTTGATAGCCTCAGACAAGCATATTATGCGCAAAGAATCTCGAAAAGAAAAAAAATTTTTTTCGAAGTTTGGAAACTTCGTTAGAATCACTTTTTTTCCGTTCTTATTTAAGATTACTGGTTCTCTTTCATTATACTAGTTTGATAGCCTCAGACAAGAATATTATGCGCAAAGAATCTCGAATAGAAAAAAATTTTTTTTCGAAGTTTGGAAACTTCGTTAGAATCACTTTTTTTCCGTTCTTATTTAAGATTACTGGTTCTCTTTCATTATACTAGTTTGATAGCCTCAGACAAGCATATAATGCGCAAAGAATCTCGAAAAGAAAAAAATTTTTTTTCGAAGTTTGGAAACTTCATTAGAATCACTTTTTTTCCGTTCTTATTTAAGATAACTTGTTCTCTTTCATTATACTAGTTTGATAGCCTAAGAAAAGCATAGGTATGCGCAAAGAATCTCGAAAAGAAAAAAATTTTTTTTCGAAGTTTGGAAACTTCGTTAGAATCACTTTTTTTCCGTTCTTATTTGAGATAACTGGTTCTCTTTCATTATACTAGTTTGATAGCCTCAGACAAGCATATTATGCGCAAAGAATCTCGAAAAGAAAAAAATTTTTTTTCGAAGTTTGGAAACTTCGTTAGAATCACTTTTTTTCCGTTCTTATTTAAGATAACTTGTTCTCTTTCATTATACCAGTTTGATAGCCTCAGACAAGCATATTATGCGCAAAGAATCTCGAAAAGAAAAAAATTTTTTTTCGAAGTTTGGAAACTTCGTTAGAATCACTTTTTTTCCGTTCTTATTTGAGATAACTGGTTCTCTTTCATTATACTAGTTTGATAGCCTCAGACAAGCATATTATACGCAAAGAATCTCGAAAAGAAAAAATTTTTTTTTCGAAGTTTCGAAACTTCCTTAGAATCACTTTTTTTCCATTCTTATTTGAGATAACTTGTTCTCTTTCATTATCCTTGTTTGATAGCCTTAGACAAGCATATTATGCGCAAAAAATTTCGAAAAGAAAAAAATTTTTTTTCGAAGTTTGGAAACTTCGTTAGAATCACTTTTTTTCCGTTCTTATTTAAGATAACTTGTTCTCTTTCATTGTACTAGTTTGATAGCCTTAGACAAGCATATTATGCGTAAAGAATCTGGAAAAGAAAAAAAATTTTTTTCGAAGTTTGGAAACTTTGTTAGAATCACTTTTTTTCCGTTCTTATTTGAGATAACTGGTTCTCTTACATTATACTAGTTTGATAGCCTCAGACAAGCATATTATGCGCAAAGAATCTCGAAAAGAAAAAAATTTTTTTTCGAAGTTTGGAAACTTCGTTAGAATCACTTTTTTTCCGTTCTTATTTGAGATAACTTGTTCTTTCATTATACTAGTTTGATAGCCTCAGACAAGAATATTATGCGCAAAGAATCTCGAAAAGAAAAAATTTTTTTTTCGAAGTTTGGAAACTTCGTTAGAATCACTTTTTTTCCGTTCTTATTTAAGATTACTGGTTCTCTTTCATTATACTAGTTTGATAGCCTCAGACAAGAATATTATGCGCAAAGAATCTCGAAAAGAAAAAAATTTTTTTTCGAAGTATGGAAACTTCGTTAGAATCACTTTTTTTCCGTTCTTATTTAAGATAACTTGTTCTCTTTCATTATCCTTGTTTGATAGCCTTAGACAAGCATATTATGCGCAAATAATCTCGAAAAGAAAAAAATTTTTTTTCGAAGTTTGGAAACTTCGTTAGAATCACTTTTTTCCGTTCTTATTTAAGATTACTGGTTCTCTTTCATTATACTAGTTTGATAGCCTCAGACAAGCATATTATGCGCAAAGAATCTCGAAAAGAAAAAAATTTTTTTTCGAAGTTTGGAAACTTCGTTTGAATCACTTTTTTTCTGTTCTTATTTAAGATAACTTGTTCTCTTTCATTATACTAGTTTGATAGCCTTAGACAAGCATATTATGAGCAAAGAATCTCGAAAAGAAAAAAATTTTTTTTCGAAGTTTGGAAACTTCGTTAGAATCACTTTTTTTCCGTTCTTATTTAAGATTACTGGTTCTCTTTCATTATACTAGTTTGATAGCCTCAGACAAGAATATTATGCGCAAAGAATCTCGAAAAGAATAAAATTTTTTTTCGAAGTTTGGAAACTTCCTTAGAATCACTTTTTTTCCATTCTTATTTGAGATAACTTGTTCTCTTTCATTATACTAGTTTGATAGCCTCAGACAAGCATATTATGCGCAAAGAATCTCGAAAAGAAAAAAATTTTTTTCGAAGTTTGGAAACTTCGTTAAAATCACTTTTTTTCCGTTCTTATTTAAGATAACTTGTTCTCTTACATTATACTAGTTTGATAGCCTTAGACAAGCATATTATGCGCAAAGAATCTCGAAAAGAAAAAAATTTTTTTTCGAAGTTTGGAAACTTCGTTAGAATCACTTTTTTTCCGTTCTTATTTGAGATAACTGGTTCTCTTTCATTATACTAGTTTGATAGCCTCAGACAAGCATATTATGCGCAAAGAATCTCGAAAAGAAAAAAATTTTTTTTCGAAGTTTGGAAACTTCCTTAGAATCACTTTTTTTCCATTCTTATTTGAGATAACTTGTTCTCTTTCATTATACTAGTTTGATAGCCTCAGACAAGCATATTATGCGCAAAGAATCTCGAAAAGAAAAAAATTTTTTTTCGAAGTTTGGAAACTTCGTTAGAATCACTTTTTTTCCGTTCTTATTTAAGATTACTGGTTCTCTTTCATTATACTAGTTTGATAGCCTCAGACAAGCATATTATGCGCAAAGAATCTCGAAAAGAAAAAAATTTTTTTTCGAAGTTTGGAAACTTCATTAGAATCACTTTTTTTCCGTTCTTATTTCAGATAACTTGTTCTCTTTCATTATACTAGTTTGATAGCCTTAGACAAGCATATTATGCGCAAAGAATCTCGAAAAGAAAAAAATTTTTTTTCGAAGTTTGGAAACTTCGTTAGAATCACTTTTTTTCCGTTCTTATTTGAGATAACTGGTTCTCTTTCATTATACTAGTTTGATAGCCTCAGACAAGCATATTATGCGCAAAGAATCTCGAAAAGAAAAAAATTTTTTTTCGAAGTTTGGAAACTTCCTTAGAATCACTTTTTTTCCATTCTTATTTGAGATAACTTGTTCTCTTTCATTATACTTGTTTGATAGCCTGAGACAAGCATATTATGCGCAAAGAATCTCGAAAAGAAAAAAATTTTTTTTCGAAGTTAGGAAACTTCGTTAGAATCACTTTTCTTCCGTTCTTATTTAAGATTACTGGTTCTCTTTCATTATACTAGTTTGATAGCCTCAGACAAGCATATTATGCGCAAAGAATCTCGAAAAGAAAAAAATTTTTTTTCGAAGTTTGGAAACTTCGTTAGAATCACTTTTTTTCCGTTCTTATTTGAGATAACTTGTTCTCTTTCATTATACTAGTTTGATAGCCTTAGACAAGCATATTATGCGCAAAGAATCTCGAAAAGAAAAAAATTTTTTTTCGAAGTTTGGAAACTTCGTTAGAATCACTTTTTTTCCGTTCTTATTTAAGATTACTGGTTCTCTTTCATTATACTAGTTTGATAGCCTCAGACAAGCATATTATGCGCAAAGAATCTCGAAAAGAAAAAAATTTTTTTTCGAAGTTTGGAAACTTCCTTAGAATCACTTTTTTTCCATTCTTATTTGAGATAACTTGTTCTCTTTCATTATACTAGTTTGATAGCCTCAGACAAGCATATTATGCGCAAAGAATCTCGAAAAGAAAAAAATTTTTTTTCGAAGTTTGGAAACTTCGTTAGAATCACTTTTTTTCCGTTCTTATTTAAGATTACTGGTTCTCTTTCATTATACTAGTTTGATAGCCTCAGACAAGCATATTATGCGCAAAGAATCTCGAAAAGAAAAAAATTTTTTTTCGAAGTTTGGAAACTTCGTTAGAATCACTTTTTTTCCGTTCTTATTTGAGATAACTGGTTCTCTTTCATTATACTAGTTTGATAGCCTCAGACAAGCATATTATGCGCAAAGAATCTCGAAAAGAAAAAAATTTTTTTTCGAAGTTAGGAAACTTCGTTAGAATCACTTTTTTTCCGTTCTTATTTAAGATTACTGGTTCTCTTTCATTATACTAGTTTGATAGCCTCAGACAAGCATATTATGCGCAAAGAATCTCGAAAAGAAAAAAATTTTTTTTCGAAGTTTGGAAACTTCGTTAGAATCACTTTTTTTCCGTTCTTATTTGAGATAACTTGTTCTCTTTCATTATACTAGTTTGATAGCCTTAGACAAGCATATTATGCGCAAAGAATCTCGAAAAGAAAAAAATTTTTTTTCGAAGTTTGGAAACTTCGTTAGAATCACTTTTTTTCCGTTCTTATTTGAGATAACTGGTTCTCTTTCATTATACTTGTTTGATAGCCTCAGACAAGCATATTATGCGCAAAGAATCTCGAAAAGAAAAAAATTTTTTTTCGAAGTTTGGAAACTTCCTTAGAATCACTTTTTTTCCATTCTTATTTGAAATAACTTGTTCTCTTTCATTATACTAGTTTGATAGCCTCAGACAAGCATATTATGCGCAAAGAATCTCGAAAAGAAAAAAATTTTTTTTCGAAGTTTGGAAACTTCGTTAGAATCACTTTTTTTCCGTTCTTATTTAAGATTACTGGTTCTCTTTCATTATACTAGTTTGATAGCCTCAGACAAGCATATTATGCGCAAAGAATCTCGAAAAGAAAAAAATTTTTTTTCGAAGTTTGGAAACTTCCTTAGAATCACTTTTTTCCCATTCTTATTTGAGATAACTTGTTCTCTTTCATTATACTAGTTTCATAGCCTCAGACAAGCATATTATGCGCAAAGAATCTCGAAAAGAAAAAAATTTTTTTTCGAAGTTTGGAAACTTCGTTAGAATCACTTTTTTTCCGTTCTTATTTAAGATAACTGCTTCTCTTTCATTATACTAGTTTGATAGCCTCAGACAAGCATATTATGCGCAAAGAATCTCGAAAAGAAAAAAATTTTTTTTCGAAGTTTGGAAACTTCCTTAGAATCACTTTTTTTCCATTCTTATTTGAGATAACTTGTTCTCTTTCATTATACTTGTTTGATAGCCTGAGACAAGCATATTATGCGCAAAGAATCTCGAAAAGAAAAAAATTTTTTTTCGAAGTTTGGAAACTTCGTTAGAATCACTTTTTTTCCGTTCTTATTTAAGATAACTGCTTCTCTTTCATTATACTAGTTTGATAGCCTCAGACAAGCATATTATGCGCAAAGAATCTCGAAAAGAAAAAAATTTTTTTTCGAAGTTTGGAAACTTCCTTAGAATCACTTTTTTTCCATTCTTATTTGAGATAACTTGTTCTCTTTCATTATACTAGTTTGATAGCCTCAGACAAGCATATTATGCGCAAAGAATCTCGAAAAGAAAAAAATTTTTTTTCGAAGTTTGGAAACTTCGTTAGAATCACTTTTTTTCCGTTCTTATTTAAGATTACTGGTTCTCTTTCATTATACTAGTTTGATAGCCTCAGACAAGCATATTATGCGCAAACAATCTCGAAATGAGAAAAATTTTTTTTCGAAGTTTGGAAACTTGCTTAGAATCACTTTTTTTCCATTCTTATTTGAGATAACTTGTTCTCTTTCATTATACTAGTTTGATAGCCTTAGACAAGCATATTATGCGCAAAGAATCTCGAAAAGAAAAAAATTTTTTTTCGAAGTTTGGAAACTTCGTTAGAATCACTTTTTTTCCGTTTTTATTTAAGATTACTGGTTCTCTTTCATTATACTTGTTTGATAGCCTCAGACAAGAATATTATGCGCAAAGAATCTCGAAAAGAAAAAAATTTTTTTTCGAAGTTTGGAAACTTCCTTAGAATCACTTTTTTTCCGTTCTTATTTAAGATTACTGGTTCTCTTTCATTATACTAGTTTGATAGCCTCAGACAAGCATATTATGCGCAAAGAATCTCGAAAAGAAAAAAATTTTTTTTCGAAGTTTGGAAACTTCCTTAGAATCACTTTTTTTCCATTCTTATTTGAGATAACTTGTTCTCTTTCATTATACTAGTTTGATAGCCTCAGACAAGCATATTATGCGCAAAGAATCTCGAAAAGAAAAAAATTTTTTTTCGAAGTTTGGAAACTTCATTAGAATCACTTTTTTTCCGTTCTTATTTAAGATAACTTGTTCTCTTTCATTATACTAGTTTGATAGCCTTAGACAAGCATATTATGCGCAAAGAATCTCGAAAAGAAAAAAATTTTTTTTCGAAGTTTGGAAACTTCGTTAGAATCACTTTTTTTCCGTTCTTATTTAAGATTACTGGTTCTCTTTCATTATACTAGTTTGATAGCCTCAGACAAGAATATTATGCGCAAAGAATCTCGAAAAGAAAAAAATTTTTTTTCGAAGTTTGGAAACTTCCATAGAATCACTTTTTTCCGTTCTTATTTAATTTAACTTGTTCTCTTTCATTATACTAGTTTGATAGCCTTAGACAAGCATATTATGCGCAAATAATCTCGAAAAGAAAAAAATTTTTTTTCGCAGTTTGGAAACTTCGTTAGAATCACTTTTTTTCCGTTCTTATTTGAGATAACTGGTTCTCTTTCATTATACTAGTTTGATAGCCTCAGACAAGCATATTATGCGCAAAGAATCTCGAAAAGAAAAAAATTTTTTTTCGAAGTTTGGAAACTTCCTTAGAATAACTTTTTTTCCATTCTTATTTGAAATAACTTGTTCTCTTTCATTATACTAGTTTGATAGCCTCAGACAAGCATATTATGCGCAAAGAATCTCGAAAAGAAAAAAATTTTTTTTCGAAGTTTGGAAACTTCGTTAGAATCACTTTTTTTCCGTTCTTATTTAAGATTACTGGTTCTCTTTCATTATACTAGTTTGATAGCCTCAGACAAGCATATTATGCGCAAAGAATCTCGAAAAGAAAAAAATTTTTTTTCGAAGTTTGGAAACTTCCTTAGAATCACTTTTTTTCCATTCTTATTTGAGATAACTTGTTCTCTTTCATTATACTAGTTTCATAGCCTCAGACAAGCATATTATGCGCAAAGAATCTCGAAAAGAAAAACATTTTTTTTCGAAGTTTGGAAACTTCCTTAGAATCACTTTTTTTCCGTTCTTATTTAAGATAACTTGTTCTCTTTCATTATACTAGTTTGATAGCCTTAGACAAGCATATTATGCGCAAAGAATCTCGAAAAGAAAAAAATTTTTTTTCGAAGTTTGGAAACTTCGTTAGAATCACTTTTTTTCCGTTCTTATTTGAGATAACTGGTTCTCTTTCATTATACTAGTTTGATAGCCTCAGACAAGCTTATTATGCGCAAAGAATCTCGAAAAGAAAAAAATTTTTTTTCGAAGTTTGGAAACTTCCTTAGAATCACTTTTTTTCCATTCTTATTTGAGATAACTTGTTCTCTTTCATTATACTTGTTTGATAGCCTGAGACAAGCATATTATGCGCAAAGAATCTCGAAAAGAAAAAAATTTTTTTTCGAAGTTAGGAAACTTCGTTAGAATCACTTTTTTTCCGTTCTTATTTAAGATTACTGGTTCTCTTTCATTATACTAGTTTGATAGCCTCAGACAAGCATATTATGCGCAAAGAATCTCGAAAAGAAAAAAATTATTTTTCGAAGTTTGGAAACTTCGTTAGAATCACTTTTTTTCCGTTCTTATTTGAGATAACTTGTTCTCTTTCATTATACTAGTTTGATAGCCTCAGACAAGCATATTATGCGCAAAGAATCTCGAAAAGAAAAAAATTTTATTTCGAAGTATGTAAACTTCGTTAGAATCACTTTTTTTCCGTTCTTATTTAAGATTACTGGTTCTCTTTCATTATACTAGTTTGATAGCCTCAGACAAGAATATTATGCGCAAAGAATCTCGAAAAGAATAAAATTTTTTTTCGAAGTTTGGAAACTTCCTTAGAATCACTTTTTTTCCATTCTTATTTGAGATAACTTGTTCTCTTTCATTATACTAGTTTGATAGCCTCAGACAAGCATATTATGCGCAAAGAATCTCGAAAAGAAAAAAATTTTTTTCGAAGTTTGGAAACTTCGTTAGAATCACTTTTTTTCCGTTCTTATTTAAGATAACTTGTTCTCTTACATTATACTAGTTTGATAGCCTTAGACAAGCATATTATGCGCAAAGAATCTCGAAAAGAAAAAAATTTTTTTTCGAAGTTTGGAAACTTCGTTAGAATCACTTTTTTTCCGTTCTTATTTGAGATAACTGGTTCTCTTCCATTATACTAGTTTGATAGCCTCAGACAAGCATATTATGCGCAAAGAATCTCGAAAAGAAAAAAATTTTTTTTCGAAGTTTGGAAACTTCCTTAGAATCACTTTTTTCCATTCTTATTTGAGATAACTTGTTCTCTTTCATTATACTAGTTTGATAGCCTCAGACAAGCATATTATGCGCAAAGAATCTCGAAATGAAAAAAATTTTTTTTCGAAGTTTGGAAACTTCCTTAGAATCACTTTTTTTCCATTCTTATTTGAGATAACTTGTTCTCTTTCATTATACTAGTTTGATAGCCTCAGACAAGCATATTATGCGCAAAGAATCTCAAAAAGAAAAAAATTTTTTTTCGAAGTTAGGAAACTTCGTTAGAATCACTTTTCTTCCGTTCTTATTTAAGATTACTGGTTCTCTTTCATTATACTAGTTTGATAGCCTCAGACAAGTAATTATGCGCAAAGAATCTCGAAAAGAAAAAAATTTTTTTTCGAAGTTTGGAAACTTCGTTAGAATCACTTTTTTTCCGTTCTTATTTGAGATAACTTGTTCTCTTTCATTATACTAGTTTGATAGCATTAGACAAGCATATTATGCGCAAAGAATCTCGAAAAGAAAAAAATTTTTTTTCGAAGTTTGGAAACTTCGTTAGAATCACTTTTTTTCCGTTCTTATTTAAGATTACTGGTTCTCTTTCATTATACTAGTTTGATAGCCTCAGACAAGCATATTATGCGCAAAGAATCTCGAAAAGAAAAAAATTTTTTTTCGAAGTTTGGAAACTTCCTTAGAATCACTTTTTTTCCATTCTTATTTGAGATAACTTGTTCTCTTTCATTATACTAGTTTGATAGCCTCAGACAAGCATATTATGCGCAAAGAATCTCGAAAAGAAAAAAATTTTTTTTCGAAGTTTGGAAAATTCGTTAGAATCACTTTTTTTCCGTTCTTATTTAAGATTACTGGTTCTCTTTCATTATACTAGTTTGATAGCCTCAGACAAGCATATTATGCGCAAAGAATCTCGAAAAGAAAAAAATTTTTTTTCGAAGTTTGGAAACTTCGTTAGAATCACTTTTTTTCCGTTCTTATTTGAGATAACTGGTTCTCTTTCATTATACTAGTTTGATAGCCTCAGACAAGCATATTATGCGCAAAGAATCTCGAAAAGAAAAAAAATTTTTTTCGAAGTTAGGAAACTTCGTTAGAATCACTTTTTTTCCGTTCTTATTTAAGATTACTGGTTCTCTTTCATTATACTAGTTTGATAGCCTCAGACAAGCATATTATGCGCAAAGAATCTCGAAAAGAAAAAAATTTTTTTTCGAAGTTTGGAAACTTCGTTAGAATCACTTTTTTTCCGTTCTTATTTGAGATAACTTGTTCTCTTTCATTATACTAGTTTGATAGCCTTAGACAAGCATATTATGCGCAAAGAATCTCGAAAAGAAAAAAATTTTTTTTCGAAGTTTGGCAACTTCGTTAGAATCACTTTTTTTCCGTTCTTATTTAAGATTACTGGTTCTCTTTCATTATACTAGTTTGATAGCCTCAGACAAGCATATTATGTGCAAAGAATCTCGAAAAGAAAAAAATTTTTTTTCGAAGTTTGGAAACTTCCTTAGATTCACTTTTTTTCCATTCTTATTTGAGATAACTTGTTCTCTTTCATTATACTAGTTTGATAGCCTCAGACAAGCATATTATGCGCAAAGAATCTCGAAAAGAAAAAAATTTTTTTTGAAGTTTGGAAACTTCATTAGAATCACTTTTTTTCCGTTCTTATTTAAGATAACTTGTTCTCTTTCATTATACTAGTTCGATAGCCTTAGACAGCATATTATGCGCAAAGAATCTCGAAAAGAAAAAAATTTTTTTTCGAAGTTTGGAAACTTCGTTAGAATCACTTTTTTTCCGTTCTTATTTAAGATTACTGGTTCTCTTTCATTATACTAGTTTGATAGCCTCAGACAAGAATATTATGCGCAAAGAATCTCGAAAAGAAAAAAATTTTTTTTCGAAGTTTGGAAACTTCCTTAGAATCACTTTTTTTCCATTCTGATTTGAGATAACTTGTTCTCTTTCATTATACTAGTTTGATAGCCTCAGACAAGCATATTATGCGCAAAGAATCTCGAAAAGAAAAAAATTTTTTTCGAAGTTTGGAAACTTCGTTAGAATCACTTTTTTTCCGTTCTTATTTAAGATAACTTGTTCTCTTTCATTATACTAGTTTGATAGCCTTAGACAAGCATATTATGCGCAAAGAATCTCGAAAAGAAAAAAATTTTTTTTCGAAGTTTGGAAACTTCGTTAGAATCACTTTTTTTCCGTTCTTATTTGAGATAACTGGTTCTCTTTCATTATACTAGTTTGATAGCCTCAGACAAGCATATTATGCGCAAAGAATCTCGAAAAGAAAAAAATTTTTTTTCGAAGTTTGGAAACTTCCTTAGAATCACTTTTTTTCCATTCTTATTTGAAATAACTTGTTCTCTTTCATTATACTAGTTTGATAGCCTCAGACAAGCATATTATGCGCAAAGAATCTCGAAAAGAAAAAAATTTTTTTCGAAGTTTGGAAACTTCGTTAGAATCACTTTTTTTCCGTTCTTATTTAAGATAACTTGTTCTCTTTCATTATACTAGTTTGATAGCCTTAGACAAGCATATTATGCGCAAAGAATCTCGAAAAGAAAAAAATTTTTTTTCGAAGTTTGGAAACTTCGTTAGAATCACTTTTTTTCCGTTCTTATTTGAGATAACTGGTTCTCTTTCATTATACTAGTTTGATAGCCTCAGACAAGCATATTATGCGCAAAGAATCTCGAAAAGAAAAAAATTTTTTTTCGAAGTTTGGAAACTTCCTTAGAATCACTTTTTTTCCATTCTTATTTGAAATAACTTGTTCTCTTTCATTATACTAGTTTGATAGCCTCAGACAAGCATATTATGCGCAAAGAATCTCGAAAAGAAAAAAATTTTTTTTCGAAGTTTGGAAACTTCGTTAGAATCACTTTTTTTCCGTTCTTATTTAAGATTACTGGTTCTCTTTCATTATACTAGTTTGATAGCCTCAGACAAGCATATTATGCGCAAAGAATCTCGAAAAGAAAAAAATTTTTTTTCGAAGTTTGGAAACTTCCTTAGAATCACTTTTTTTCCATTCTTATTTGAGATAACTTGTTCTCTTTCATTATACTAGTTTCATAGCCTCAGACAAGCATATTATGCGCATAGAATCTCGAAAAGAAAAAAATTTTTTTTCGAAGTTTGGAAACTTCCTTAGAATCACTTTTTTTCCGTTCTTATTTAAGATAACTGCTTCTCTTTCATTATACTAGTTTGATAGCCTCAGACAAGCATATTATGCGCAAAGAATCTCGAAAAGAAAAAAATTTTTTTTCGAAGTTTGGAAACTTCCTTAGAATCACTTTTTTTCCATTCTTATTTGAGATAACTTGTTCTCTTTCATTATACTTGTTTGATAGCCTGAGACAAGCATATTATGCGCAAAGAATCTCGAAAAGAAAAAAATTTTTTTTCGAAGTTTGGAAACTTCGTTAGAATCACTTTTTTTCCGTTCTTATTTAAGATAACTGCTTCTCTTTCATTATACTAGTTTGATAGCCTCAGACAAGCATATTATGCGCAAAGAATCTCGAAAAGAAAAAAATTTTTTTTCGAAGTTTGGAAACTTCCTTAGAATCACTTTTTTTCCATTCTTATTTGAGATAACTTGTTCTCTTTCATTATACTAGTTTGATAGCCTCAGACAAGCATATTATGCGCAAAGAATCTCGAAAAGAAAAAAATTTTTTTTCGAAGTTTGGAAACTTCGTTAGAATCACTTTTTTTCCGTTCTTATTTAAGATTACTGGTTCTCTTTCATTATACTAGTTTGATAGCCTCAGACAAGCATATTATGCGCAAACAATCTCGAAATGAGAAAAATTTTTTTTCGAAGTTTGGAAACTTGCTTAGAATCACTTTTTTTCCATTCTTATTTGAGATAACTTGTTCTCTTTCATTATACTAGTTTGATAGCCTTAGACAAGCATATTATGCGCAAAGAATCTCGAAAAGAAAAAAATTTTTTTTCGAAGTTTGGAAACTTCGTTAGAATCACTTTTTTTCCGTTTTTATTTAAGATTACTCGTTCTCTTTCATTATACTTGTTTGATAGCCTCAGACAAGAATATTATGCGCAAAGAATCTCGAAAAGAAAAAAATTTTTTTTCGAAGTTTGGAAACTTCCTTAGAATCACTTTTTTTCCGTTCTTATTTAAGATTACTGGTTCTCTTTCATTATACTAGTTTGATAGCCTCAGACAAGCATATTATGCGCAAAGAATCTCGAAAAGAAAAAAATTTTTTTTCGAAGTTTGGAAACTTCCTTAGAATCACTTTTTTTCCATTCTTATTTGAGATAACTTGTTCTCTTTCATTATACTAGTTTGATAGCCTCAGACAAGCATTTTATGCGCAAAGAATCTCGAAAAGAAAAAAATTTTTTTTCGAAGTTTGGAAACTTCATTAGAATCACTTTTTTTCCGTTCTTATTTAAGATAACTTGTTCTCTTTCATTATACTAGTTTGATAGCCTTAGACAAGCATATTATGCGCAAAGAATCTCGAAAAGAAAAAAATTTTTTTTCGAAGTTTGGAAACTTCGTTAGAATCACTTTTTTTCCGTTCTTATTTAAGATTACTGGTTCTCTTTCATTATACTAGTTTGATAGCCTCAGACAAGAATATTATGCGCAAAGAATCTCGAAAAGAAAAAAATTTTTTTTCGAAGTTTGGAAACTTCCATAGAATCACTTTTTTTCCGTTCTTATTTAAGATAACTTGTTCTCTTTCATTATACTAGTTTGATAGCCTTAGACAAGCATATTATGCGCAAAGAATCTCGAAAAGAAAAAAATTTTTTTTCGCAGTTTGGAAACTTCGTTAGAATCACTTTTTTTCCGTTCTTATTTGAGATAACTGGTTCTCTTTCATTATACTAGTTTGATAGCCTCAGACAAGCATATTATGCGCAAAGAATCTCGAAAAGAAAAAAATTTTTTTTCGAAGTTTGGAAACTTCCTTAGAATAACTTTTTTTCCATTCTTATTTGAAATAACTTGTTCTCTTTCATTATACTAGTTTGATAGCCTCAGACAAGCATATTATGCGCAAAGAATCTCGAAAAGAAAAAAATTTTTTTTCGAAGTTTGGAAACTTCGTTAGAATCACTTTTTTTCCGTTCTTATTTAAGATTACTGGTTCTCTTTCATTATACTAGTTTGATAGCCTCAGACAAGCATATTATGCGCAAAGAATCTCGAAAAGAAAAAAATTTTTTTTCGAAGTTTGGAAACTTCCTTAGAATCACTTTTTTTCCATTCTTATTTGAGATAACTTGTTCTCTTTCATTATACTAGTTTCATAGCCTCAGACAAGCATATTATGCGCAAAGAATCTCGAAAAGAAAAACATTTTTTTTCGAAGTTTGGAAACTTGCTTAGAATCACTTTTTTTCCATTCTTATTTGAGATAACTTGTTCTCTTTCATTATACTAGTTTGATAGCCTTAGACAAGCATATTATGCGCAAAGAATCTCGAAAAGAAAAAAATTTTTTTTCGAAGTTTGGAAACTTCGTTAGAATCACTTTTTTTCCGTTTTTATTTAAGATTACTGGTTCTCTTTCATTATACTTGTTTGATAGCCTCAGACAAGAATATTATGCGCAAAGAATCTCGAAAAGAAAAAAATTTTTTTTCGAAGTTTGGAAACTTCCTTAGAATCACTTTTTTTCCGTTCTTATTTAAGATTACTGGTTCTCTTTCATTATACTAGTTTGATAGCCTCAGACAAGCATATTATGCGCAAAGAATCTCGAAAAGAAAAAAATTTTTTTTCGAAGTTTGGAAACTTCCTTAGAATCACTTTTTTTCCATTCTTATTTGAGATAACTTGTTCTCTTTCATTATACTAGTTTGATAGCCTCAGACAAGCATATTATGCGCAAAGAATCTCGAAAAGAAAATAATTTTTTTTCGAAGTTTGGAAACTTCATTAGAATCACTTTTTTTCCGTTCTTATTTAAGATAACTTGTTCTCTTTCATTATACTAGTTTGATAGCCTTAGACAAGCATATTATGCGCAAAGAATCTCGAAAAGAAAAAAATTTTTTTTCGAAGTTTGGAAACTTCGTTAGAATCACTTTTTTTCCGTTCTTATTTAAGATTACTGGTTCTCTTTCATTATACTAGTTTGATAGCCTCAGACAAGAATATTATGCGCAAAGAATCTCGAAAAGAAAAAAATTTTTTTTCGAAGTTTGGAAACTTCCATAGAATCACTTTTTTTCCGTTCTTATTTAAGATAACTTGTTCTCTTTCATTATACTAGTTTGATAGCCTTAGACAAGCATATTATGCGCAAAGAATCTCGAAAAGAAAAAAATTTTTTTTCGCAGTTTGGAAACTTCGTTAGAATCACTTTTTTTCCGTTCTTATTTGAGATAACTGGTTCTCTTTCATTATACTAGTTTGATAGCCTCAGACAAGCATATTATGCGCAAAGAATCTCGAAAAGAAAAAAATTTTTTTTCGAAGTTTGGAAACTTCCTTAGAATAACTTTTTTTCCATTCTTATTTGAAATAACTTGTTCTCTTTCATTATACTAGTTTGATAGCCTCAGACAAGCATATTATGCGCAAAGAATCTCGAAAAGAAAAAAATTTTTTTTCGAAGTTTGGAAACTTCGTTAGAATCACTTTTTTTCCGTTCTTATTTAAGATTACTGGTTCTCTTTCATTATACTAGTTTGATAGCCTCAGACAAGCATATTATGCGCAAAGAATCTCGAAAAGAAAAAAATTTTTTTTCGAAGTTTGGAAACTTCCTTAGAATCACTTTTTTTCCATTCTTATTTGAGATAACTTGTTCTCTTTCATTATACTAGTTTCATAGCCTCAGACAAGCATATTATGCGCAAAGAATCTCGAAAAGAAAAACATTTTTTTTCGAAGTTTGGAAACTTCCTTAGAATCACTTTTTTTCCGTTCTTATTTAAGATAACTTGTTCTCTTTCATTATACTAGTTTGATAGCCTTAGACAAGCATATTATGCGCAAAGAATCTCGAAAAGAAAAAAATTTTTTTTCGAAGTTTGGAAACTTCGTTAGAATCACTTTTTTTCCGTTCTTATTTGAGATAACTGGTTCTCTTTCATTATACTAGTTTGATAGCCTCAGACAAGCTTATTATGCGCAAAGAATCTCGAAAAGAAAAAAATTTTTTTTCGAAGTTTGGAAACTTCCTTAGAATCACTTTTTTTCCATTCTTATTTGAGATAACTTGTTCTCTTTCATTATACTTGTTTGATAGCCTGAGACAAGCATATTATGCGCAAAGAATCTCGAAAAGAAAAAAATTTTTTTTCGAAGTTAGGAAACTTCGTTAGAATCACTTTTTTTCCGTTCTTATTTAAGATTACTGGTTCTCTTTCATTATACTAGTTTGATAGCCTCAGACAAGCATATTATGCGCAAAGAATCTCGAAAAGAAAAAAATTATTTTTCGAAGTTTGGAAACTTCGTTAGAATCACTTTTTTTCCGTTCTTATTTGAGATAACTTGTTCTCTTTCATTATACTAGTTTGATAGCCTTAGACAAGCATATTATGCGCAAAGAATCTCGAAAAGAAAAAAATTTTATTTCGAAGTATGTAAACTTCGTTAGAATCACCTTTTTTCCGTTCTTATTTAAGATTACTGGTTCTCTTTCATTATACTAGTTTGATAGCCTCAGACAAGAATATTATGCGCAAAGAATCTCGAAAAGAAAAAAATTTTTTTTCGAAGTTTGGAAACTTCCTTAGAATCACTTTTTTTCCATTCTTATTTGAGATAACTTGTTCTCTTTCATTATACTAGTTTGATAGCCTCAGACAAGCATATTATGCGCAAAGAATCTCGAAAAGAAAAAAATTTTTTTCGAAGTTTGGAAACTTCGTTAGAATCACTTTTTTTCCGTTCTTATTTAAGATAACTTGTTCTCTTACATTATACTAGTTTGATAGCCTTAGACAAGCATATTATTCGCAAAGAATCTCGAAAAGAAAAAAATTTTTTTTCGAAGTTTGGAAACTTCGTTAGAATCACTTTTTTTCCGTTCTTATTTGAGATAACTGGTTCTCTTCCATTATACTAGTTTGATAGCCTCAGACAAGTATATTATGCGCAAAGAATCTCGAAAAGAAAAAAATTTTTTTTCGAAGTTTGGAAACTTCCTTAGAATCACTTTTTTCCATTCTTATTTGAGATAACTTGTTCTCTTTCATTATACTAGTTTGATAGCCTCAGACAAGCATATTATGCGCAAAGAATCTCGAAATGAAAAAAATTTTTTTTCGAAGTTTGGAAACTTCCTTAGAATCACTTTTTTTCCATTCTTATTTGAGATAACTAGTTCTCTTTCATTATACTAGTTTGATAGCCTCAGACAAGCATATTATGCGCAAAGAATCTCGAAAAGAAAAAAATTTTTTTTCGAAGTTAGGAAACTTCGTTAGAATCACTTTTCTTCCGTTCTTATTTAAGATTACTGGTTCTCTTTCATTATACTAGTTTGATAGCCTCAGACAAGTAATTATGCGCAAAGAATCTCGAAAAGAAAAAAATTTTTTTTCGAAGTTTGGAAACTTCGTTAGAATCACTTTTTTGCCGTTCTTATTTGAGATAACTTGTTCTCTTTCATTATACTAGTTTGATAGCATTAGACAAGCATATTATGCGCAAAGAATCTCGAAAAGAAAAAAATTTTTTTTCGAAGTTTGGAAACTTCGTTAGAATCACTTTTTTTCCGTTCTTATTTAAGATTACTGGTTCTCTTTCATTATACTAGTTTGATAGCCTCAGACAAGCATATTATGCGCAAAGAATCTCGAAAAGAAAAAAATTTTTTTTCGAAGTTTGGAAACTTCCTTAGAATCACTTTTTTTCCATTCTTATTTGAGATAACTTGTTCTCTTTCATTATACTAGTTTGATAGCCTCAGACAAGCATATTATGCGCAAAGAATCTCGAAAAGAAAAAAATTTTTTTTCGAAGTTTGGAAAATTCGTTAGAATCACTTTTTTTCCGTTCTTATTTAAGATTACTGGTTCTCTTTCATTATACTAGTTTGATAGCCTCAGACAAGCATATTATGCGCAAAGAATCTCGAAAAGAAAAAAATTTTTTTTCGAAGTTTGGAAACTTCGTTAGAATCACTTTTTTTCCGTTCTTATTTGAGATAACTGGTTCTCTTTCATTATACTAGTTTGATAGCCTCAGACAAGCATATTATGCGCAAAGAATCTCGAAAAGAAAAAAAATTTTTTTCGAAGTTAGGAAACTTCGTTAGAATCACTTTTTTTCCGTTCTTATTTAAGATTACTGGTTCTCTTTCATTATACTAGTTTGATAGCCTCAGACAAGCATATTATGCGCAAAGAATCTCGAAAAGAAAAAAATTTTTTTTCGAAGTTTGGAAACTTCGTTAGAATCACTTTTTTTCCGTTCTTATTTGAGATAACTTGTTCTCTTTCATTATACTAGTTTGATAGCCTTAGACAAGCATATTATGCGCAAAGAATCTCGAAAAGAAAAAAATTTTTTTTCGAAGTTTGGCAACTTCGTTAGAATCACTTTTTTTCCGTTCTTATTTAAGATTACTGGTTCTCTTTCATTATACTAGTTTGATAGCCTCAGACAAGCATATTATGTGCAAAGAATCTCGAAAAGAAAAAAATTTTTTTTCGAAGTTTGGAAACTTCCTTAGATTCACTTTTTTTCCATTCTTATTTGAGATAACTTGTTCTCTTTCATTATACTAGTTTGATAGCCTCAGACAAGCATATTATGCGCAAAGAATCTCGAAAAGAAAAAAATTTTTTTTGAAGTTTGGAAACTTCATTAGAATCACTTTTTTTCCGTTCTTATTTAAGATAACTTGTTCTCTTTCATTATACTAGTTCGATAGCCTTAGACAGCATATTATGCGCAAAGAATCTCGAAAAGAAAAAAATTTTTTTTCGAAGTTTGGAAACTTCGTTAGAATCACTTTTTTCCGTTCTTATTTAAGATTACTGGTTCTCTTTCATTATACTAGTTTGATAGCCTCAGACAAGAATATTATGCGCAAAGAATCTCGAAAAGAAAAAAATTTTTTTTCGAAGTTTGGAAACTTCCTTAGAATCACTTTTTTTCCATTCTGATTTGAGATAACTTGTTCTCTTTCATTATACTAGTTTGATAGCCTCAGACAAGCATATTATGCGCAAAGAATCTCGAAAAGAAAAAAATTTTTTTCGAAGTTTGGAAACTTCGTTAGAATCACTTTTTTTCCGTTCTTATTTAAGATAACTTGTTCTCTTTCATTATACTAGTTTGATAGCCTTAGACAAGCATATTATGCGCAAAGAATCTCGAAAAGAAAAAAATTTTTTTTCGAAGTTTGGAAACTTCGTTAGAATCACTTTTTTTCCGTTCTTATTTGAGATAACTGGTTCTCTTTCATTATACTAGTTTGATAGCCTCAGACAAGCATATTATGCGCAAAGAATCTCGAAAAGAAAAAAATTTTTTTTCGAAGTTTGGAAACTTCCTTAGAATCACTTTTTTTCCATTCTTATTTGAAATAACTTGTTCTCTTTCATTATACTAGTTTGATAGCCTCAGACAAGCATATTATGCGCAAAGAATCTCGAAAAGAAAAAAATTTTTTTCGAAGTTTGGAAACTTCGTTAGAATCACTTTTTTTCCGTTCTTATTTAAGATAACTTGTTCTCTTTCATTATACTAGTTTGATAGCCTTAGACAAGCATATTATGCGCAAAGAATCTCGAAAAGAAAAAAATTTTTTTTCGAAGTTTGGAAACTTCGTTAGAATCACTTTTTTTCCGTTCTTATTTGAGATAACTGGTTCTCTTTCATTATACTAGTTTGATAGCCTCAGACAAGCATATTATGCGCAAAGAATCTCGAAAAGAAAAAAATTTTTTTTCGAAGTTTGGAAACTTCCTTAGAATCACTTTTTTTCCATTCTTATTTGAAATAACTTGTTCTCTTTCATTATACTAGTTTGATAGCCTCAGACAAGCATATTATGCGCAAAGAATCTCGAAAAGAAAAAAATTTTTTTTCGAAGTTTGGAAACTTCGTTAGAATCACTTTTTTTCCGTTCTTATTTAAGATTACTGGTTCTCTTTCATTATACTAGTTTGATAGCCTCAGACAAGCATATTATGCGCAAAGAATCTCGAAAAGAAAAAAAATTTTTTTCGAAGTTAGGAAACTTCGTTAGAATCACTTTTTTTCCGTTCTTATTTAAGATTACTGGTTCTCTTTCATTATACTAGTTTGATAGCCTCAGACAAGCATATTATGCGCAAAGAATCTCGAAAAGAAAAAAATTTTTTTTCGAAGTTTGGAAACTTCGTTAGAATCACTTTTTTTCCGTTCTTATTTGAGATAACTGGTTCTCTTTCATTATACTAGTTTGATAGCCTCAGACAAGCATATTATGCGCAAAGAATCTCGAAAAGAAAAAAAATTTTTTTCGAAGTTAGGAAACTTCGTTAGAATCACTTTTTTTCCGTTCTTATTTAAGATTACTGGTTCTCTTTCATTATACTAGTTTGATAGCCTCAGACAAGCATATTATGCGCAAAGAATCTCGAAAAGAAAAAAATTTTTTTTCGAAGTTTGGAAACTTCGTTAGAATCACTTTTTTTCCGTTCTTATTTGAGATAACTTGTTCTCTTTCATTATACTAGTTTGATAGCCTTAGACAAGCATATTATGCGCAAAGAATCTCGAAAAGAAAAAAATTTTTTTTCGAAGTTTGGCAACTTCGTTAGAATCACTTTTTTTCCGTTCTTATTTAAGATTACTGGTTCTCTTTCATTATACTAGTTTGATAGCCTCAGACAAGCATATTATGTGCAAAGAATCTCGAAAAGAAAAAAATTTTTTTTCGAAGTTTGGAAACTTCCTTAGATTCACTTTTTTTCCATTCTTATTTGAGATAACTTGTTCTCTTTCATTATACTAGTTTGATAGCCTCAGACAAGCATATTATGCGCAAAGAATCTCGAAAAGAAAAAAATTTTTTTTGAAGTTTGGAAACTTCATTAGAATCACTTTTTTTCCGTTCTTATTTAAGATAACTTGTTCTCTTTCATTATACTAGTTCGATAGCCTTAGACAGCATATTATGCGCAAAGAATCTCGAAAAGAAAAAAATTTTTTTTCGAAGTTTGGAAACTTCGTTAGAATCACTTTTTTTCCGTTCTTATTTAAGATTACTGGTTCTCTTTCATTATACTAGTTTGATAGCCTCAGACAAGAATATTATGCGCAAAGAATCTCGAAAAGAAAAAAATTTTTTTTCGAAGTTTGGAAACTTCCTTAGAATCACTTTTTTTCCATTCTGATTTGAGATAACTTGTTCTCTTTCATTATACTAGTTTGATAGCCTCAGACAAGCATATTATGCGCAAAGAATCTCGAAAAGAAAAAAATTTTTTTCGAAGTTTGGAAACTTCGTTAGAATCACTTTTTTTCCGTTCTTATTTAAGATAACTTGTTCTCTTTCATTATACTAGTTTGATAGCCTTAGACAAGCATATTATGCGCAAAGAATCTCGAAAAGAAAAAAATTTTTTTTCGAAGTTTGGAAACTTCGTTAGAATCACTTTTTTTCCGTTCTTATTTGAGATAACTGGTTCTCTTTCATTATACTAGTTTGATAGCCTCAGACAAGCATATTATGCGCAAAGAATCTCGAAAAGAAAAAAATTTTTTTTCGAAGTTTGGAAACTTCCTTAGAATCACTTTTTTTCCATTCTTATTTGAAATAACTTGTTCTCTTTCATTATACTAGTTTGATAGCCTCAGACAAGCATATTATGCGCAAAGAATCTCGAAAAGAAAAAAATTTTTTTCGAAGTTTGGAAACTTCGTTAGAATCACTTTTTTTCCGTTCTTATTTAAGATAACTTGTTCTCTTTCATTATACTAGTTTGATAGCCTTAGACAAGCATATTATGCGCAAAGAATCTCGAAAAGAAAAAAATTTTTTTTCGAAGTTTGGAAACTTCGTTAGAATCACTTTTTTTCCGTTCTTATTTGAGATAACTGGTTCTCTTTCATTATACTAGTTTAATAGCCTCAGACAAGCATATTATGCGCAAAGAATCTCGAAAAGAAAAAAATTTTTTTTCGAAGTTTGGAAACTTCCTTAGAATCACTTTTTTTCCATTCTTATTTGAAATAACTTGTTCTCTTTCATTATACTAGTTTGATAGCCTCAGACAAGCATATTATGCGCAAAGAATCTCGAAAAGAAAAAAATTTTTTTTCGAAGTTTGGAAACTTCGTTAGAATCACTTTTTTTCCGTTCTTATTTAAGATTACTGGTTCTCTTTCATTATACTAGTTTGATAGCCTCAGACAAGCATATTATGCGCAAAGAATCTCGAAAAGAAAAAAATTTTTTTTCGAAGTTTGGAAACTTCCTTAGAATCACTTTTTTTCCATTCTTATTTGAGATAACTTGTTCTCTTTCATTATACTAGTTTCATAGCCTCAGACAAGCATATTATGCGCAAAGAATCTCGAAAAGAAAAAAATTTTTTTTCGAAAATTGGAAACTTCCTTAGAATCACTTTTTTTCCGTTCTTATTTAAGATAACTTGTTCTCTTTCATTATACTAGTTTGATAGCCTCAGACAAGCATATTATGCGCAAAGAATCTCGAAAAGAAAAAAATTTTTTTTCGAAGTTTGGAAACTTCGTTAGAAATACTTTTTTTTCCGTTCTTATTTAAGATTACTGGTTCTCTTTCATTATACTAGTTTGATAGCCTCAGACAAGAATATTATGCGCAAAGAATCTCGAAAAGAATAAAATTTTTTTTCGAAGTTTGGAAACTTCCTTAGAATCACTTTTTTTCCATTCTTATTTGAGATAACTTGTTCTCTTTCATTATACTAGTTTGATAGCCTCAGACAAGCATATTATGCGCAAAGAATCTCGAAAAGAAAAAAATTTTTTTCGAAGTTTGGAAACTTCGTTAGAATCACTTTTTTTCCGTTCTTATTTAAGATAACTTGTTCTCTTACATTATACTAGTTTGATAGCCTTAGACAAGCATATTATGCGCAAAGAATCTCGAAAAGAAAAAAATTTTTTTTCGAAGTTTGGAAACTTCGTTAGAATCACTTTTTTTCCGTTCTTATTTGAGATAACTGGTTCTCTTACATTATACTAGTTTGATAGCCTCAGACAAGCATATTATGCGCAAAGAATCTCGAAAAGAAAAAAATTTTTTTTCGAAGTTTGGAAACTTCCTTAGAATCACTTTTTTTCCATTCTTATTTGAGATAACTTGTTCTCTTTCATTATACTAGTTTGATAGCCTCAGACAAGCATATTATGCGCAAAGAATCTCGAAAAGAAAAAATTTTTTTTTCGAAGTTTGGAAACTTCGTTAGAATCACTTTTTTTCCGTTCTTATTTAAGATTACTGGTTCTCTTTCATTATACTAGTTTGATAGCCTCAGACAAGCATATTATGCGCAAAGAATCTCGAAATGAAAAAAATTTTTTTTCGAAGTTTGGAAACTTCCTTAGAATCACTTTTTTTCCATTCTTATTTGAGATAACTTGTTCTCTTTCATTATACTAGTTTGATAGCCTCAGACAAGCATATTATGCGCAAAGAATCTCGAAAAGAAAAAATTTTTTTTTCGAAGTTTGGAAACTTCAATTAGAATCACTTTTTTTCCGTTCTTATTTAAGATAACTTGTTCTCTTTCATTATACTAGTTTGATAGCCTCAGACAAGCATATTATGCGCAAAGAATCTCGAAAAGAAAAAAATTTTTTTCGAAGTTTGGAAACTTCGTTAGAATCACTTTTTTTCCGTTCTTATTTAAGATAACTTGTTCTCTTTCATTATACTAGTTTGATAGCCTTAGACAAGCATATTATGCGCAAAGAATCTCGAAAAGAAAAAAATTTTTTTTCGAAGTTTGGAAACTTCGTTAGAATCACTTTTTTTCCGTTCTTATTTGAGATAACTGGTTCTCTTTCATTATACTAGTTTGATAGCCTCAGACAAGCATATTATGCGCAAAGAATCTCGAAAAGAAAAAAATTTTTTTTCGAAGTTTGGAAACTTCCTTAGAATCACTTTTTTTCCATTCTTATTTGAAATAACTTGTTCTCTTTCATTATACTAGTTTGATAGCCTCAGACAAGCATATTATGCGCAAAGAATCTCGAAAAGAAAAAAATTTTTTTTCGAAGTTTGGAAACTTCGTTAGAATCACTTTTTTTCCGTTCTTATTTAAGATTACTGGTTCTCTTTCATTATACTAGTTTGATAGCCTCAGACAAGCATATTATGCGCAAAGAATCTCGAAAAGAAAAAAATTTTTTTTCGAAGTTTGGAAACTTCCTTAGAATCACTTTTTTTCCATTCTTATTTGAGATAACTTGTTCTCTTTCATTATACTAGTTTCATAGCCTCAGACAAGCATATTATGCGCAAAGAATCTCGAAAAGAAAAAAATTTTTTTTCGAAGTTTGGAAACTTCCTTAGAATCACTTTTTTTCCGTTCTTATTTAAGATAACTTGTTCTCTTTCATTATACTAGTTTGATAGCCTCAGACAAGCATATTATGCGCAAAGAATCTCGAAAAGAAAAAAATTTTTTTTCGAAGTTTGGAAACTTCGTTAGAATCACTTTTTTTTCCGTTCTTATTTAAGATTACTGGTTCTCTTTCATTATACTAGTTTGATAGCCTCAGACAAGAATATTATGCGCAAAGAATCTCGAAAAGAATAAAATTTTTTTTCGAAGTTTGGAAACTTCCTTAGAATCACTTTTTTTCCATTCTTATTTGAGATAACTTGTTCTCTTTCATTATACTAGTTTGATAGCCTCAGACAAGCATATTATGCGCAAAGAATCTCGAAAAGAAAAAAATTTTTTTCGAAGTTTGGAAACTTCGTTAGAATCACTTTTTTTCCGTTCTTATTTAAGATAACTTGTTCTCTTACATTATACTAGTTTGATAGCCTTAGACAAGCATATTATGCGCAAAGAATCTCGAAAAGAAAAAAATTTTTTTTCGAAGTTTGGAAACTTCGTTAGAATCACTTTTTTTCCGTTCTTATTTGAGATAACTGGTTCTCTTACATTATACTAGTTTGATAGCCTCAGACAAGCATATTATGCGCAAAGAATCTCGAAAAGAAAAAAATTTTTTTTCGAAGTTTGGAAACTTCCTTAGAATCACTTTTTTTCCATTCTTATTTGAGATAACTTGTTCTCTTTCATTATACTAGTTTGATAGCCTCAGACAAGCATATTATGCGCAAAGAATCTCGAAAAGAAAAAATTTTTTTTTCGAAGTTTGGAAACTTCGTTAGAATCACTTTTTTTCCGTTCTTATTTAAGATTACTGGTTCTCTTTCATTATACTAGTTTGATAGCCTCAGACAAGCATATTATGCGCAAAGAATCTCGAAATGAAAAAAATTTTTTTTCGAAGTTTGGAAACTTCCTTAGAATCACTTTTTTTCCATTCTTATTTGAGATAACTTGTTCTCTTTCATTATACTAGTTTGATAGCCTCAGACAAGCATATTATGCGCAAAGAATCTCGAAAAGAAAAAATTTTTTTTTCGAAGTTTGGAAACTTCAATTAGAATCACTTTTTTTCCGTTCTTATTTAAGATAACTTGTTCTCTTTCATTATACTAGTTTGATAGCCTTAGACAAGCATATTATGCGCAAAGAATCTCGAAAAGAAAAAAATTTTTTTTCGAAGTTTGGAAACTTCGTTAGAATCACTTTTTTTCCGTTCTTATTTGAGATAACTGGTTCTCTTTCATTATACTAGTTTGATAGCCTCAGACAAGCATATTATGCGCAAAGAATCTCGAAAAGAAAAAAATTTTTTTTCGAAGTTTGGAAACTTCCTTAGAATCACTTTTTTTCCATTCTTATTTGAGATAACTTGTTCTCTTTCATTATACTTGTTTGATAGACTGAGACAAGCATATTATGCGCAAAGAATCTCGAAAAGAAAAAAATTTTTTTTCGAAGTTAGGAAACTTCGTTAGAATCACTTTTCTTCCGTTCTTATTTAAGATTACTGGTTCTCTTTCATTATACTAGTTTGATAGCCTCAGACAAGCATATTATGCGCAAAGAATCTCGAAAAGAAAAAAATTTTTTTTCGAAGTTTGGAAACTTCGTTAGAATCACTTTTTTTCCGTTCTTATTTGAGATAACTTGTTCTCTTTCATTATACTAGTTTGATAGCCTTAGACAAGCATATTATGCGCAAAGAATCTCGAAAAGAAAAAAATTTTTTTTCGAAGTTTGGAAACTTCGTTAGAATCACTTTTTTTCCGTTCTTATTTAAGATTACTGGTTCTCTTTCATTATACTAGTTTGATAGCCTCAGACAAGCATATTATGCGCAAAGAATCTCGAAAAGAAAAAAATTTTTTTCGAAGTTTGGAAACTTCCTTAGAATCACTTTTTTTCCATTCTTATTTGAGATAACTTGTTCTCTTTCATTATACTAGTTTGATAGCCTCAGACAAGCATATTATGCGCAAAGAATCTCGAAAAGAAAAAAATTTTTTTCGAAGTTTGGAAACTTCGTTAGAATCACTTTTTTTCCGTTCTTATTTAAGATAACTTGTTCTCTTACATTATACTAGTTTGATAGCCTTAGACAAGCATATTATGCGCAAAGAATCTCGAAAAGAAAAAAATTTTTTTTCGAAGTTTGGAAACTTCGTTAGAATCACTTTTTTTCCGTTCTTATTTGAGATAACTGGTTCTCTTTCATTATACTAGTTTGATAGCCTCAGACAAGCATATTATGCGCAAAGAATCTCGAAAAGAAAAAAATTTTTTTTCGAAGTTTGGAAACTTCCTTAGAATCACTTTTTTTCCATTCTTATTTGAGATAACTTGTTCTCTTTCATTATACTAGTTTGATAGCCTCAGACAAGCATATTATGCGCAAAGAATCTCGAAAAGAAAAAAATTTTTTTTCGAAGTTTGGAAACTTCGTTAGAATCACTTTTTTTCCGTTCTTATTTAAGATTACTGGTTCTCTTTCATTATACTAGTTTGATAGCCTCAGACAAGCATATTATGCGCAAACAATCTCGAAATGAGAAAAATTTTTTTTCGAAGTTTGGAAACTTGCTTAGAATCACTTTTTTTCCATTCTTATTTGAGATAACTTGTTCTCTTTCATTATACTAGTTTGATAGCCTTAGACAAGCATATTATGCGCAAAGAATCTCGAAAAGAAAAAAATTTTTTTTCGAAGTTTGGAAACTTCGTTAGAATCACTTTTTTTCCGTTTTTATTTAAGATTACTGGTTCTCTTTCATTATACTTGTTTGATAGCCTCAGACAAGAATATTATGCGCAAAGAATCTCGAAAAGAAAAAAATTTTTTTTCGAAGTTTGGAAACTTCCTTAGAATCACTTTTTTTCCGTTCTTATTTAAGATTACTGGTTCTCTTTCATTATACTAGTTTGATAGCCTCAGACAAGCATATTATGCGCAAAGAATCTCGAAAAGAAAAAAATTTTTTTTCGAAGTTTGGAAACTTCCTTAGAATCACTTTTTTTCCATTCTTATTTGAGATAACTTGTTCTCTTTCATTATACTAGTTTGATAGCCTCAGACAAGCATATTATGCGCAAAGAATCTCGAAAAGAAAAAAATTTTTTTTCGAAGTTTGGAAACTTCATTAGAATCACTTTTTTTCCGTTCTTATTTAAGATAACTTGTTCTCTTTCATTATACTAGTTTGATAGCCTTAGACAAGCATATTATGCGCAAAGAATCTCGAAAAGAAAAAAATTTTTTTTCGAAGTTTGGAAACTTCGTTAGAATCACTTTTTTTCCGTTCTTATTTAAGATTACTGGTTCTCTTTCATTATACTAGTTTGATAGCCTCAGACAAGAATATTATGCGCAAAGAATCTCGAAAAGAAAAAAATTTTTTTTCGAAGTTTGGAAACTTCCATAGAATCACTTTTTTTCCGTTCTTATTTAATTTAACTTGTTCTCTTTCATTATACTAGTTTGATAGCCTTAGACAAGCATATTATGCGCAAAGAATCTCGAAAAGAAAAAAATTTTTTTTCGCAGTTTGGAAACTTCGTTAGAATCACTTTTTTTCCGTTCTTATTTGAGATAACTGGTTCTCTTTCATTATACTAGTTTGATAGCCTCAGACAAGCATATTATGCGCAAAGAATCTCGAAAAGAAAAAAATTTTTTTTCGAAGTTTGGAAACTTCCTTAGAATAACTTTTTTTCCATTCTTATTTGAAATAACTTGTTCTCTTTCATTATACTAGTTTGATAGCCTCAGACAAGCATATTATGCGCAAAGAATCTCGAAAAGAAAAAATTTTTTTTTCGAAGTTTGGAAACTTCGTTAGAATCACTTTTTTTCCGTTCTTATTTAAGATTACTGGTTCTCTTTCATTATACTAGTTTGATAGCCTCAGACAAGCATATTATGCGCAAAGAATCTCGAAAAGAAAAAAATTTTTTTTCGAAGTTTGGAAACTTCCTTAGAATCACTTTTTTTCCATTCTTATTTGAGATAACTTGTTCTCTTTCATTATACTAGTTTCATAGCCTCAGACAAGCATATTATGCGCAAAGAATCTCGAAAAGAAAAACATTTTTTTTCGAAGTTTGGAAACTTCCTTAGAATCACTTTTTTTCCGTTCTTATTTAAGATAACTTGTTCTCTTTCATTATACTAGTTTGATAGCCTTAGACAAGCATATTATGCGCAAAGAATCTCGAAAAGAAAAAAATTTTTTTTTCGAAGTTTGGAAACTTCGTTAGAATCACTTTTTTTCCGTTCTTATTTGAGATAACTGGTTCTCTTTCATTATACTAGTTTGATAGCCTCAGACAAGCTTATTATGCGCAAAGAATCTCGAAAAGAAAAAAATTTTTTTTCGAAGTTTGGAAACTTCCTTAGAATCACTTTTTTTCCATTCTTATTTGAGATAACTTGTTCTCTTTCATTATACTTGTTTGATAGCCTGAGACAAGCATATTATGCGCAAAGAATCTCGAAAAGAAAAAAATTTTTTTTCGAAGTTAGGAAACTTCGTTAGAATCACTTTTTTTCCGTTCTTATTTAAGATTACTGGTTCTCTTTCATTATACTAGTTTGATAGCCTCAGACAAGCATATTATGCGCAAAGAATCTCGAAAAGAAAAAAATTATTTTTCGAAGTTTGGAAACTTCGTTAGAATCACTTTTTTTCCGTTCTTATTTGAGATAACTTGTTCTCTTTCATTATACTAGTTTGATAGCCTTAGACAAGCATATTATGCGCAAAGAATCTCGAAAAGAAAAAAATTTTATTTCGAAGTATGTAAACTTCGTTAGAATCACTTTTTTTCCGTTCTTATTTAAGATTACTGGTTCTCTTTCATTATACTAGTTTGATAGCCTCAGACAAGAATATTATGCGCAAAGAATCTCGAAAAGAATAAAATTTTTTTTCGAAGTTTGGAAACTTCCTTAGAATCACTTTTTTTCCATTCTTATTTGAGATAACTTGTTCTCTTTCATTATACTAGTTTGATAGCCTCAGACAAGCATATTATGCGCAAAGAATCTCGAAAAGAAAAAAATTTTTTTCGAAGTTTGGAAACTTCGTTAGAATCACTTTTTTTCCGTTCTTATTTAAGATAACTTGTTCTCTTACATTATACTAGTTTGATAGCCTTAGACAAGCATATTATGCGCAAAGAATCTCGAAAAGAAAAAAATTTTTTTTCGAAGTTTGGAAACTTCGTTAGAATCACTTTTTTTCCGTTCTTATTTGAGATAACTGGTTCTCTTCCATTATACTAGTTTGATAGCCTCAGACAAGCATATTATGCGCAAAGAATCTCGAAAAGAAAAAAATTTTTTTTCGAAGTTTGGAAACTTCCTTAGAATCACTTTTTTTCCATTCTTATTTGAGATAACTTGTTCTCTTTCATTATACTAGTTTGATAGCCTCAGACAAGCATATTATGCGCAAAGAATCTCGAAAAGAAAAAAATTTTTTTTCGAAGTTAGGAAACTTCGTTAGAATCACTTTTCTTCCGTTCTTATTTAAGATTACTGGTTCTCTTTCATTATACTAGTTTGATAGCCTCAGACAAGTAATTATGCGCAAAGAATCTCGAAAAGAAAAAAATTTTTTTTCGAAGTTTGGAAACTTCGTTAGAATCACTTTTTTTCCGTTCTTATTTGAGATAACTTGTTCTCTTTCATTATACTAGTTTGATAGCATTAGACAAGCATATTATGCGCAAAGAATCTCGAAAAGAAAAAAATTTTTTTTCGAAGTTTGGAAACTTCGTTAGAATCACTTTTTTTCCGTTCTTATTTAAGATTACTGGTTCTCTTTCATTATACTAGTTTGATAGCCTCAGACAAGCATATTATGCGCAAAGAATCTCGAAAAGAAAAAAATTTTTTTTCGAAGTTTGGAAACTTCCTTAGAATCACTTTTTTTCCATTCTTATTTGAGATAACTTGTTCTCTTTCATTATACTAGTTTGATAGCCTCAGACAAGCATATTATGCGCAAAGAATCTCGAAAAGAAAAAAATTTTTTTTCGAAGTTTGGAAAATTCGTTAGAATCACTTTTTTTCCGTTCTTATTTAAGATTACTGGTTCTCTTTCATTATACTAGTTTGATAGCCTCAGACAAGCATATTATGCGCAAAGAATCTCGAAAAGAAAAAAATTTTTTTTCGAAGTTTGGAAACTTCGTTAGAATCACTTTTTTTCCGTTCTTATTTGAGCTAACTGGTTCTCTTTCATTATACTAGTTTGATAGCCTCAGACAAGCATATTATGCGCAAAGAATCTCGAAAAGAAAAAAAATTTTTTTCGAAGTTAGGAAACTTCGTTAGATGCACTTTTTTTCCGTTCTTATTTAAGATTACTGGTTCTCTTTCATTATACTAGTTTGATAGCCTCAGACAAGCATATTATGCGCAAAGAATCTCGAAAAGAAAAAAATTTTTTTTCGAAGTTTGGAAACTTCGTTAGAATCACTTTTTTTCCGTTCTTATTTGAGATAACTTGTTCTCTTTCATTATACTAGTTTGATAGCCTGAGACAAGCATATTATGCGCAAAGAATCTCGAAAAGAAAAAAATTTTTTTTCGAAGTTTGGCAACTTCGTTAGAATCACTTTTTTTCCGTTCTTATTTAAGATTACTGGTTCTCTTTCATTATACTAGTTTGATAGCCTCAGACAAGCATATTATGTGCAAAGAATCTCGAAAAGAAAAAAATTTTTTTTCGAAGTTTGGAAACTTCCTTAGATTCACTTTTTTTCCATTCTTATTTGAGATAACTTGTTCTCTTTCATTATACTAGTTTGATAGCCTCAGACAAGCATATTATGCGCAAAGAATCTCGAAAAGAAAAAAATTTTTTTTGAAGTTTGGAAACTTCATTAGAATCACTTTTTTTCCGTTCTTATTTAAGATAACTTGTTCTCTTTCATTATACTAGTTCGATAGCCTTAGACAGCATATTATGCGCAAAGAATCTCGAAAAGAAAAAAATTTTTTTTCGAAGTTTGGAAACTTCGTTAGAATCACTTTTTTTCCGTTCTTATTTAAGATTACTGGTTCTCTTTCATTATACTAGTTTGATAGCCTCAGACAAGAATATTATGCGCAAAGAATCTCGAAAAGAAAAAAATTTTTTTTCGAAGTTTGGAAACTTCCTTAGAATCACTTTTTTTCCATTCTGATTTGAGATAACTTGTTCTCTTTCATTATACTAGTTTGATAGCCTCAGACAAGCATATTATGCGCAAAGAATCTCGAAAAGAAAAAAATTTTTTTCGAAGTTTGGAAACTTCGTTAGAATCACTTTTTTTCCGTTCTTATTTAAGATAACTTGTTCTCTTTCATTATACTAGTTTGATAGCCTTAGACAAGCATATTATGCGCAAAGAATCTCGAAAAGAAAAAAATTTTTTTTCGAAGTTTGGAAACTTCGTTAGAATCACTTTTTTTCCGTTCTTATTTGAGATAACTGGTTCTCTTTCATTATACTAGTTTGATAGCCTCAGACAAGCATATTATGCGCAAAGAATCTCGAAAAGAAAAAAATTTTTTTTCGAAGTTTGGAAACTTCCTTAGAATCACTTTTTTTCCATTCTTATTTGAAATAACTTGTTCTCTTTCATTATACTAGTTTGATAGCCTCAGACAAGCATATTATGCGCAAAGAATCTCGAAAAGAAAAAAATTTTTTTCGAAGTTTGGAAACTTCGTTAGAATCACTTTTTTTCCGTTCTTATTTAAGATAACTTGTTCTCTTTCATTATACTAGTTTGATAGCCTTAGACAAGCATATTATGCGCAAAGAATCTCGAAAAGAAAAAAATTTTTTTTCGAAGTTTGGAAACTTCGTTAGAATCACTTTTTTTCCGTTCTTATTTGAGATAACTGGTTCTCTTTCATTATACTAGTTTGATAGCCTCAGACAAGCATATTATGCGCAAAGAATCTCGAAAAGAAAAAAATTTTTTTTCGAAGTTTGGAAACTTCCTTAGAATCACTTTTTTTCCATTCTTATTTGAAATAACTTGTTCTCTTTCATTATACTAGTTTGATAGCCTCAGACAAGCATATTATGCGCAAAGAATCTCGAAAAGAAAAAAATTTTTTTTCGAAGTTTGGAAACTTCGTTAGAATCACTTTTTTTCCGTTCTTATTTAAGATTACTGGTTCTCTTTCATTATACTAGTTTGATAGCCTCAGACAAGCATATTATGCGCAAAGAATCTCGAAAAGAAAAAAATTTTTTTTCGAAGTTTGGAAACTTCCTTAGAATCACTTTTTTTCCATTCTTATTTGAGATAACTTGTTCTCTTTCATTATACTAGTTTCATAGCCTCAGACAAGCATATTATGCGCAAAGAATCTCGAAAAGAAAAAAATTTTTTTTCGAAGTTTGGAAACTTCCTTAGAATCACTTTTTTTCCGTTCTTATTTAAGATAACTGCTTCTCTTTCATTATACTAGTTTGATAGCCTCAGACAAGCATATTATGCGCAAAGAATCTCGAAAAGAAAAAAATTTTTTTTCGAAGTTTGGAAACTTCCTTAGAATCACTTTTTTTCCATTCTTATTTGAGATAACTTGTTCTCTTTCATTATACTTGTTTGATAGCCTGAGACAAGCATATTATGCGCAAAGAATCTCGAAAAGAAAAAAATTTTTTTTCGAAGTTTGGAAACTTCGTTAGAATCACTTTTTTTCCGTTCTTATTTAAGATAACTGCTTCTCTTTCATTATACTAGTTTGATAGCCTCAGACAAGCATATTATGCGCAAAGAATCTCGAAAAGAAAAAAATTTTTTTTCGAAGTTTGGAAACTTCCTTAGAATCACTTTTTTTCCATTCTTATTTGAGATAACTTGTTCTCTTTCATTATACTAGTTTGATAGCCTCAGACAAGCATATTATGCGCAAAGAATCTCGAAAAGAAAAAAATTTTTTTTCGAAGTTTGGAAACTTCGTTAGAATCACTTTTTTTCCGTTCTTATTTAAGATTACTGGTTCTCTTTCATTATACTAGTTTGATAGCCTCAGACAAGCATATTATGCGCAAACAATCTCGAAATGAGAAAAATTTTTTTTCGAAGTTTGGAAACTTGCTTAGAATCACTTTTTTTCCATTCTTATTTGAGATAACTTGTTCTCTTTCATTATACTAGTTTGATAGCCTTAGACAAGCATATTATGCGCAAAGAATCTCGAAAAGAAAAAAATTTTTTTTCGAAGTTTGGAAACTTCGTTAGAATCACTTTTTTTCCGTTTTTATTTAAGATTACTGGTTCTCTTTCATTATACTTGTTTGATAGCCTCAGACAAGAATATTATGCGCAAAGAATCTCGAAAAGAAAAAAATTTTTTTTCGAAGTTTGGAAACTTCCTTAGAATCACTTTTTTTCCGTTCTTATTTAAGATTACTGGTTCTCTTTCATTATACTAGTTTGATAGCCTCAGACAAGCATATTATGCGCAAAGAATCTCGAAAAGAAAAAAATTTTTTTTCGAAGTTTGGAAACTTCCTTAGAATCACTTTTTTTCCATTCTTATTTGAGATAACTTGTTCTCTTTCATTATACTAGTTTGATAGCCTCAGACAAGCATATTATGCGCAAAGAATCTCGAAAAGAAAAAAATTTTTTTTCGAAGTTTGGAAACTTCATTAGAATCACTTTTTTTCCGTTCTTATTTAAGATAACTTGTTCTCTTTCATTATACTAGTTTGATAGCCTTAGACAAGCATATTATGCGCAAAGAATCTCGAAAAGAAAAAAATTTTTTTTCGAAGTTTGGAAACTTCGTTAGAATCACTTTTTTTCCGTTCTTATTTAAGATTACTGGTTCTCTTTCATTATACTAGTTTGATAGCCTCAGACAAGAATATTATGCGCAAAGAATCTCGAAAAGAAAAAAATTTTTTTTCGAAGTTTGGAAACTTCCATAGAATCACTTTTTTTCCGTTCTTATTTAAGATAACTTGTTCTCTTTCATTATACTAGTTTGATAGCCTTAGACAAGCATATTATGCGCAAAGAATCTCGAAAAGAAAAAAATTTTTTTTCGCAGTTTGGAAACTTCGTTAGAATCACTTTTTTTCCGTTCTTATTTGAGATAACTGGTTCTCTTTCATTATACTAGTTTGATAGCCTCAGACAAGCATATTATGCGCAAAGAATCTCGAAAAGAAAAAAATTTTTTTTCGAAGTTTGGAAACTTCCTTAGAATAACTTTTTTTCCATTCTTATTTGAAATAACTTGTTCTCTTTCATTATACTAGTTTGATAGCCTCAGACAAGCATATTATGCGCAAAGAATCTCGAAAAGAAAAAAATTTTTTTTCGAAGTTTGGAAACTTCGTTAGAATCACTTTTTTTCCGTTCTTATTTAAGATTACTGGTTCTCTTTCATTATACTAGTTTGATAGCCTCAGACAAGCATATTATGCGCAAAGAATCTCGAAAAGAAAAAAATTTTTTTTCGAAGTTTGGAAACTTCCTTAGAATCACTTTTTTTCCATTCTTATTTGAGATAACTTGTTCTCTTTCATTATACTAGTTTCATAGCCTCAGACAAGCATATTATGCGCAAAGAATCTCGAAAAGAAAAACATTTTTTTTCGAAGTTTGGAAACTTGCTTAGAATCACTTTTTTTCCATTCTTATTTGAGATAACTTGTTCTCTTTCATTATACTAGTTTGATAGCCTTAGACAAGCATATTATGCGCAAAGAATCTCGAAAAGAAAAAAATTTTTTTTCGAAGTTTGGAAACTTCGTTAGAATCACTTTTTTTCCGTTTTTATTTAAGATTACTGGTTCTCTTTCATTATACTTATTTGATAGCCTCAGACAAGAATATTATGCGCAAAGAATCTCGAAAAGAAAAAAATTTTTTTTCGAAGTTTGGAAACTTCCTTAGAATCACTTTTTTTCCGTTCTTATTTAAGATTACTGGTTCTCTTTCATTATACTAGTTTGATAGCCTCAGACAAGCATATTATGCGCAAAGAATCTCGAAAAGAAAAAAATTTTTTTTCGAAGTTTGGAAACTTCCTTAGAATCACTTTTTTTCCATTCTTATTTGAGATAACTTGTTCTCTTTCATTATACTAGTTTGATAGCCTCAGACAAGCATATTATGCGCAAAGAATCTCGAAAAGAAAAAAATTTTTTTTCGAAGTTTGGAAACTTCATTAGAATCACTTTTTTTCCGTTCTTATTTAAGATAACTTGTTCTCTTTCATT
Source organism: Metallyticus violacea (assembly GCA_030762175.1). Classification (NCBI taxonomy): domain Eukaryota; kingdom Metazoa; phylum Arthropoda; class Insecta; order Mantodea; family Metallyticidae; genus Metallyticus; species Metallyticus violacea. The sequence continues at coordinate 94,918,773 of CM060835.1, read as the reverse complement.
ATACTAGTTTGATAGCCTTAGACAAGCATATTATGCGCAAAGAATCTCGAAAAGAAAAAAATTTTTTTTCGAAGTTTGGAAACTTCGTTAGAATCACTTTTTTTCCGTTCTTATTTAAGATTACTGGTTCTCTTTCATTATACTAGTTTGATAGCCTCAGACAAGAATATTATGCGCAAAGAATCTCGAAAAGAAAAAAATTTTTTTTCGAAGTTTGGAAACTTCCATAGAATCACTTTTTTTCCGTTCTTATTTAAGATAACTTGTTCTCTTTCATTATACTAGTTTGATAGCCTTAGACAAGCATATTATGCGCAAAGAATCTCGAAAAGAAAAAAATTTTTTTTCGCAGTTTGGAAACTTCGTTAGAATCACTTTTTTTCCGTTCTTATTTGAGATAACTGGTTCTCTTTCATTATACTAGTTTGATAGCCTCAGACAAGCATATTATGCGCAAAGAATCTCGAAAAGAAAAAAATTTTTTTTCGAAGTTTGGAAACTTCCTTAGAATAACTTTTTTTCCATTCTTATTTGAAATAACTTGTTCTCTTTCATTATACTAGTTTGATAGCCTCAGACAAGCATATTATGCGCAAAGAATCTCGAAAAGAAAAAAATTTTTTTTCGAAGTTTGGAAACTTCGTTAGAATCACTTTTTTTCCGTTCTTATTTAAGATTACTGGTTCTCTTTCATTATACTAGTTTGATAGCCTCAGACAAGCATATTATGCGCAAAGAATCTCGAAAAGAAAAAAATTTTTTTTCGAAGTTTGGAAACTTCCTTAGAATCACTTTTTTTCCATTCTTATTTGAGATAACTTGTTCTCTTTCATTATACTAGTTTCATAGCCTCAGACAAGCATATTATGCGCAAAGAATCTCGAAAAGAAAAACATTTTTTTTCGAAGTTTGGAAACTTCCTTAGAATCACTTTTTTTCCGTTCTTATTTAAGATAACTTGTTCTCTTTCATTATACTAGTTTGATAGCCTTAGACAAGCATATTATGCGCAAAGAATCTCGAAAAGAAAAAAATTTTTTTTCGAAGTTTGGAAATTTCGTTAGAATCACTTTTTTTCCGTTCTTATTTGAGATAACTGGTTCTCTTTCATTATACTAGTTTGATAGCCTCAGACAAGCTTATTATGCGCAAAGAATCTCGAAAAGAAAAAAATTTTTTTTCGAAGTTTGGAAACTTCCTTAGAATCACTTTTTTTCCATTCTTATTTGAGATAACTTGTTCTCTTTCATTATACTTGTTTGATAGCCTGAGACAAGCATATTATGCGCAAAGAATCTCGAAAAGAAAAAAAATTTTTTTCGAAGTTAGGAAACTTCGTTAGAATCACTTTTTTTCCGTTCTTATTTAAGATTACTGGTTCTCTTTCATTATACTAGTTTGATAGCCTCAGACAAGCATATTATGCGCAAAGAATCTCGAAAAGAAAAAAATTATTTTTCGAAGTTTGGAAACTTCGTTAGAATCACTTTTTTTCCGTTCTTATTTGAGATAACTTGTTCTCTTTCATTATACTAGTTTGATAGCCTTAGACAAGCATATTATGCGCAAAGAATCTCGAAAAGAAAAAAATTTTATTTCGAAGTATGTAAACTTCGTTAGAATCACTTTTTTTCCGTTCTTATTTAAGATTACTGGTTCTCTTTCATTATACTAGTTTGATAGCCTCAGACAAGAATATTATGCGCAAAGAATCTCGAAAAGAAAAAAATTTTTTTTCGAAGTTTGGAAACTTCCTTAGAATCACTTTTTTTCCATTATTATTTGAGATAACTTGTTCTCTTTCATTATACTAGTTTGATAGCCTCAGACAAGCATATTATGCGCAAAGAATCTCGAAAAGAAAAAAATTTTTTTCGAAGTTTGGAAACTTCGTTAGAATCACTTTTTTTCCGTTCTTATTTAAGATAACTTGTTCTCTTACATTATACTAGTTTGATAGCCTTAGACAAGCATATTATGCGCAAAGAATCTCGAAAAGAAAAAAATTTTTTTTCGAAGTTTGGAAACTTCGTTAGAATCACTTTTTTTCCGTTCTTATTTGAGATAACTGGTTCTCTTCCATTATACTAGTTTGATAGCCTCAGACAAGCATATTATGCGCAAAGAATCTCGAAAAGAAAAAAATTTTTTTTCGAAGTTTGGAAACTTCCTTAGAATCACTTTTTTCCATTCTTATTTGAGATAACTTGTTCTCTTTCATTATACTAGTTTGATAGCCTCAGACAAGCATATTATGCGCAAAGAATCTCGAAATGAAAAAAATTTTTTTTCGAAGTTTGGAAACTTCCTTAGAATCACTTTTTTTCCATTCTTATTTGAGATAACTTGTTCTCTTTCATTATACTAGTTTGATAGCCTCAGACAAGCATATTATGCGCAAAGAATCTCGAAAAGAAAAAAATTTTTTTTCGAAGTTAGGAAACTTCGTTAGAATCACTTTTCTTCCGTTCTTATTTAAGATTACTGGTTCTCTTTCATTATACTAGTTTGATAGCCTCAGACAAGTAATTATGCGCAAAGAATCTCGAAAAGAAAAAAATTTTTTTTCGAAGTTTGGAAACTTCGTTAGAATCACTTTTTTTCCGTTCTTATTTGAGATAACTTGTTCTCTTTCATTATACTAGTTTGATAGCATTAGACAAGCATATTATGCGCAAAGAATCTCGAAAAGAAAAAAATTTTTTTTCGAAGTTTGGAAACTTCGTTAGAATCACTTTTTTTCCGTTCTTATTTAAGATTACTGGTTCTCTTTCATTATACTAGTTTGATAGCCTCAGACAAGCATATTATGCGCAAAGAATCTCGAAAAGAAAAAAATTTTTTTTCGAAGTTTGGAAACTTCCTTAGAATCACTTTTTTTCCATTCTTATTTGAGATAACTTGTTCTCTTTCATTATACTAGTTTGATAGCCTCAGACAAGCATATTATGCGCAAAGAATCTCGAAAAGAAAAAAATTTTTTTTCGAAGTTTGGAAAATTCGTTAGAATCACTTTTTTTCCGTTCTTATTTAAGATTACTGGTTCTCTTTCATTATACTAGTTTGATAGCCTCAGACAAGCATATTATGCGCAAAGAATCTCGAAAAGAAAAAAATTTTTTTTCGAAGTTTGGAAACTTCGTTAGAATCACTTTTTTTCCGTTCTTATTTGAGATAACTGGTTCTCTTTCATTATACTAGTTTGATAGCCTCAGACAAGCATATTATGCGCAAAGAATCTCGAAAAGAAAAAAAATTTTTTTCGAAGTTAGGAAACTTCGTTAGAATCACTTTTTTTCCGTTCTTATTTAAGATTACTGGTTCTCTTTCATTATACTAGTTTGATAGCCTCAGACAAGCATATTATGCGCAAAGAATCTCGAAAAGAAAAAAATTTTTTTTCGAAGTTTGGAAACTTCGTTAGAATCACTTTTTTTCCGTTCTTATTTGAGATAACTTGTTCTCTTTCATTATACTAGTTTGATAGCCTTAGACAAGCATATTATGCGCAAAGAATCTCGAAAAGAAAAAAATTTTTTTTCGAAGTTTGGCAACTTCGTTAGAATCACTTTTTTTCCGTTCTTATTTAAGATTACTGGTTCTCTTTCATTATACTAGTTTGATAGCCTCAGACAAGCATATTATGTGCAAAGAATCTCGAAAAGAAAAAAATTTTTTTTCGAAGTTTGGAAACTTCCTTAGATTCACTTTTTTTCCATTCTTATTTGAGATAACTTGTTCTCTTTCATTATACTAGTTTGATAGCCTCAGACAAGCATATTATGCGCAAAGAATCTCGAAAAGAAAAAAATTTTTTTTGAAGTTTGGAAACTTCATTAGAATCACTTTTTTTCCGTTCTTATTTAAGATAACTTGTTCTCTTTCATTATACTAGTTCGATAGCCTTAGACAGCATATTATGCGCAAAGAATCTCGAAAAGAAAAAAATTTTTTTTCGAAGTTTGGAAACTTCGTTAGAATCACTTTTTTTCCGTTCTTATTTAAGATTACTGGTTCTCTTTCATTATACTAGTTTGATAGCCTCAGACAAGAATATTATGCGCAAAGAATCTCGAAAAGAAAAAAATTTTTTTTCGAAGTTTGGAAACTTCCTTAGAATCACTTTTTTTCCATTCTGATTTGAGATAACTTGTTCTCTTTCATTATACTAGTTTGATAGCCTCAGACAAGCATATTATGCGCAAAGAATCTCGAAAAGAAAAAAATTTTTTTCGAAGTTTGGAAACTTCGTTAGAATCACTTTTTTTCCGTTCTTATTTAAGATAACTTGTTCTCTTTCATTATACTAGTTTGATAGCCTTAGACAAGCATATTATGCGCAAAGAATCTCGAAAAGAAAAAAATTTTTTTTCGAAGTTTGGAAACTTCGTTAGAATCACTTTTTTTCCGTTCTTATTTGAGATAACTGGTTCTCTTTCATTATACTAGTTTGATAGCCTCAGACAAGCATATTATGCGCAAAGAATCTCGAAAAGAAAAAAATTTTTTTTCGAAGTTTGGAAACTTCCTTAGAATCACTTTTTTTCCATTCTTATTTGAAATAACTTGTTCTCTTTCATTATACTAGTTTGATAGCCTCAGACAAGCATATTATGCGCAAAGAATCTCGAAAAGAAAAAAATTTTTTTCGAAGTTTGGAAACTTCGTTAGAATCACTTTTTTTCCGTTCTTATTTAAGATAACTTGTTCTCTTTCATTATACTAGTTTGATAGCCTTAGACAAGCATATTATGCGCAAAGAATCTCGAAAAGAAAAAAATTTTTTTTCGAAGTTTGGAAACTTCGTTAGAATCACTTTTTTTCCGTTCTTATTTGAGATAACTGGTTCTCTTTCATTATACTAGTTTGATAGCCTCAGACAAGCATATTATGCGCAAAGAATCTCGAAAAGAAAAAAATTTTTTTTCGAAGTTTGGAAACTTCCTTAGAATCACTTTTTTTCCATTCTTATTTGAAATAACTTGTTCTCTTTCATTATACTAGTTTGATAGCCTCAGACAAGCATATTATGCGCAAAGAATCTCGAAAAGAAAAAAATTTTTTTTCGAAGTTTGGAAACTTCGTTAGAATCACTTTTTTTCCGTTCTTATTTAAGATTACTGGTTCTCTTTCATTATACTAGTTTGATAGCCTCAGACAAGCATATTATGCGCAAAGAATCTCGAAAAGAAAAAAATTTTTTTTCGAAGTTTGGAAACTTCCTTAGAATCACTTTTTTTCCATTCTTATTTGAGATAACTTGTTCTCTTTCATTATACTAGTTTCATAGCCTCAGACAAGCATATTATGCGCAAAGAATCTCGAAAAGAAAAAAATTTTTTTTCGAAAATTGGAAACTTCCTTAGAATCACTTTTTTTCCGTTCTTATTTAAGATAACTTGTTCTCTTTCATTATACTAGTTTGATAGCCTCAGACAAGCATATTATGCGCAAAGAATCTCGAAAAGAAAAAAATTTTTTTTCGAAGTTTGGAAACTTCGTTAGAATCACTTTTTTTTCCGTTCTTATTTAAGATTACTGGTTCTCTTTCATTATACTAGTTTGATAGCCTCAGACAAGAATATTATGCGCAAAGAATCTCGAAAAGAATAAAATTTTTTTTCGAAGTTTGGAAACTTCCTTAGAATCACTTTTTTTCCATTCTTATTTGAGATAACTTGTTCTCTTTCATTATACTAGTTTGATAGCCTCAGACAAGCATATTATGCGCAAAGAATCTCGAAAAGAAAAAAATTTTTTTCGAAGTTTGGAAACTTCGTTAGAATCACTTTTTTTCCGTTCTTATTTAAGATAACTTGTTCTCTTACATTATACTAGTTTGATAGCCTTAGACAAGCATATTATGCGCAAAGAATCTCGAAAAGAAAAAAATTTTTTTTCGAAGTTTGGAAACTTCGTTAGAATCACTTTTTTTCCGTTCTTATTTGAGATAACTGGTTCTCTTACATTATACTAGTTTGATAGCCTCAGACAAGCATATTATGCGCAAAGAATCTCGAAAAGAAAAAAATTTTTTTTCGAAGTTTGGAAACTTCCTTAGAATCACTTTTTTTCCATTCTTATTTGAGATAACTTGTTCTCTTTCATTATACTAGTTTGATAGCCTCAGACAAGCATATTATGCGCAAAGAATCTCGAAAAGAAAAAATTTTTTTTTCGAAGTTTGGAAACTTCGTTAGAATCACTTTTTTTCCGTTCTTATTTAAGATTACTGGTTCTCTTTCATTATACTAGTTTGATAGCCTCAGACAAGCATATTATGCGCAAAGAATCTCGAAATGAAAAAAATTTTTTTTCGAAGTTTGGAAACTTCCTTAGAATCACTTTTTTTCCATTCTTATTTGAGATAACTTGTTCTCTTTCATTATACTAGTTTGATAGCCTCAGACAAGCATATTATGCGCAAAGAATCTCGAAAAGAAAAAATTTTTTTTTCGAAGTTTGGAAACTTCAATTAGAATCACTTTTTTTCCGTTCTTATTTAAGATAACTTGTTCTCTTTCATTATACTAGTTTGATAGCCTCAGACAAGCATATTATGCGCAAAGAATCTCGAAAAGAAAAAAATTTTTTTCGAAGTTTGGAAACTTCGTTAGAATCACTTTTTTTCCGTTCTTATTTAAGATAACTTGTTCTCTTTCATTATACTAGTTTGATAGCCTTAGACAAGCATATTATGCGCAAAGAATCTCGAAAAGAAAAAAATTTTTTTTCGAAGTTTGGAAACTTCGTTAGAATCACTTTTTTTCCGTTCTTATTTGAGATAACTGGTTCTCTTTCATTATACTAGTTTGATAGCCTCAGACAAGCATATTATGCGCAAAGAATCTCGAAAAGAAAAAAATTTTTTTTCGAAGTTTGGAAACTTCCTTAGAATCACTTTTTTTCCATTCTTATTTGAAATAACTTGTTCTCTTTCATTATACTAGTTTGATAGCCTCAGACAAGCATATTATGCGCAAAGAATCTCGAAAAGAAAAAAATTTTTTTTCGAAGTTTGGAAACTTCGTTAGAATCACTTTTTTTCCGTTCTTATTTAAGATTACTGGTTCTCTTTCATTATACTAGTTTGATAGCCTCAGACAAGCATATTATGCGCAAAGAATCTCGAAAAGAAAAAAATTTTTTTTCGAAGTTTGGAAACTTCCTTAGAATCACTTTTTTTCCATTCTTATTTGAGATAACTTGTTCTCTTTCATTATACTAGTTTCATAGCCTCAGACAAGCATATTATGCGCAAAGAATCTCGAAAAGAAAAAAATTTTTTTTCGAAGTTTGGAAACTTCCTTAGAATCACTTTTTTTCCGTTCTTATTTAAGATAACTTGTTCTCTTTCATTATACTAGTTTGATAGCCTCAGACAAGCATATTATGCGCAAAGAATCTCGAAAAGAAAAAAATTTTTTTTCGAAGTTTGGAAACTTCGTTAGAATCACTTTTTTTTCCGTTCTTATTTAAGATTACTGGTTCTCTTTCATTATACTAGTTTGATAGCCTCAGACAAGAATATTATGCGCAAAGAATCTCGAAAAGAATAAAATTTTTTTTCGAAGTTTGGAAACTTCCTTAGAATCACTTTTTTTCCATTCTTATTTGAGATAACTTGTTCTCTTTCATTATACTAGTTTGATAGCCTCAGACAAGCATATTATGCGCAAAGAATCTCGAAAAGAAAAAAATTTTTTTCGAAGTTTGGAAACTTCGTTAGAATCACTTTTTTTCCGTTCTTATTTAAGATAACTTGTTCTCTTACATTATACTAGTTTGATAGCCTTAGACAAGCATATTATGCGCAAAGAATCTCGAAAAGAAAAAAATTTTTTTTCGAAGTTTGGAAACTTCGTTAGAATCACTTTTTTTCCGTTCTTATTTGAGATAACTGGTTCTCTTACATTATACTAGTTTGATAGCCTCAGACAAGCATATTATGCGCAAAGAATCTCGAAAAGAAAAAAATTTTTTTTCGAAGTTTGGAAACTTCCTTAGAATCACTTTTTTTCCATTCTTATTTGAGATAACTTGTTCTCTTTCATTATACTAGTTTGATAGCCTCAGACAAGCATATTATGCGCAAAGAATCTCGAAAAGAAAAAATTTTTTTTTCGAAGTTTGGAAACTTCGTTAGAATCACTTTTTTTCCGTTCTTATTTAAGATTACTGGTTCTCTTTCATTATACTAGTTTGATAGCCTCAGACAAGCATATTATGCGCAAAGAATCTCGAAATGAAAAAAATTTTTTTTCGAAGTTTGGAAACTTCCTTAGAATCACTTTTTTTCCATTCTTATTTGAGATAACTTGTTCTCTTTCATTATACTAGTTTGATAGCCTCAGACAAGCATATTATGCGCAAAGAATCTCGAAAAGAAAAAATTTTTTTTTCGAAGTTTGGAAACTTCAATTAGAATCACTTTTTTTCCGTTCTTATTTAAGATAACTTGTTCTCTTTCATTATACTAGTTTGATAGCCTTAGACAAGCATATTATGCGCAAAGAATCTCGAAAAGAAAAAAATTTTTTTTCGAAGTTTGGAAACTTCGTTAGAATCACTTTTTTTCCGTTCTTATTTGAGATAACTGGTTCTCTTTCATTATACTAGTTTGATAGCCTCAGACAAGCATATTATGCGCAAAGAATCTCGAAAAGAAAAAAATTTTTTTTCGAAGTTTGGAAACTTCCTTAGAATCACTTTTTTTCCATTCTTATTTGAGATAACTTGTTCTCTTTCATTATACTTGTTTGATAGACTGAGACAAGCATATTATGCGCAAAGAATCTCGAAAAGAAAAAAATTTTTTTTCGAAGTTAGGAAACTTCGTTAGAATCACTTTTCTTCCGTTCTTATTTAAGATTACTGGTTCTCTTTCATTATACTAGTTTGATAGCCTCAGACAAGCATATTATGCGCAAAGAATCTCGAAAAGAAAAAAATTTTTTTTCGAAGTTTGGAAACTTCGTTAGAATCACTTTTTTTCCGTTCTTATTTGAGATAACTTGTTCTCTTTCATTATACTAGTTTGATAGCCTTAGACAAGCATATTATGCGCAAAGAATCTCGAAAAGAAAAAAATTTTTTTTCGAAGTTTGGAAACTTCGTTAGAATCACTTTTTTTCCGTTCTTATTTAAGATTACTGGTTCTCTTTCATTATACTAGTTTGATAGCCTCAGACAAGCATATTATGCGCAAAGAATCTCGAAAAGAAAAAAATTTTTTTCGAAGTTTGGAAACTTCCTTAGAATCACTTTTTTTCCATTCTTATTTGAGATAACTTGTTCTCTTTCATTATACTAGTTTGATAGCCTCAGACAAGCATATTATGCGCAAAGAATCTCGAAAAGAAAAAAATTTTTTTCGAAGTTTGGAAACTTCGTTAGAATCACTTTTTTTCCGTTCTTATTTAAGATAACTTGTTCTCTTACATTATACTAGTTTGATAGCCTTAGACAAGCATATTATGCGCAAAGAATCTCGAAAAGAAAAAAATTTTTTTTCGAAGTTTGGAAACTTCGTTAGAATCACTTTTTTTCCGTTCTTATTTGAGATAACTGGTTCTCTTTCATTATACTAGTTTGATAGCCTCAGACAAGCATATTATGCGCAAAGAATCTCGAAAAGAAAAAAATTTTTTTTCGAAGTTTGGAAACTTCCTTAGAATCACTTTTTTTCCATTCTTATTTGAGATAACTTGTTCTCTTTCATTATACTAGTTTGATAGCCTCAGACAAGCATATTATGCGCAAAGAATCTCGAAAAGAAAAAAATTTTTTTTCGAAGTTTGGAAACTTCGTTAGAATCACTTTTTTTCCGTTCTTATTTAAGATTACTGGTTCTCTTTCATTATACTAGTTTGATAGCCTCAGACAAGCATATTATGCGCAAAGAATCTCGAAATGAAAAAAATTTTTTTTCGAAGTTTGGAAACTTCCTTAGAATCACTTTTTTTCCATTCTTATTTGAGATAACTTGTTCTCTTTCATTATACTAGTTTGATAGCCTCAGACAAGCATATTATGCGCAAAGAATCTCGAAAAGAAAAAAATTTTTTTTCGAAGTTTGGAAACTTCATTAGAATCACTTTTTTTCCGTTCTTATTTAAGATAACTTGTTCTCTTTCATTATACTAGTTTGATAGCCTGAGACAAGCATATTATGCGCAAAGAATCTCGAAAAGAAAAAAATTTTTTTTCGAAGTTTGGAAACTTCGTTAGAATCACTTTTTTTCCGTTCTTATTTGAGATAACTGGTTCTCTTTCATTATACTAGTTTGATAGCCTCAGACAAGCATATTATGCGTTAAGAATCTCGAAAAGAAAAAAATTTTTTTTCGAAGTTTGGAAACTTCCTTAGAATCACTTTTTTTCCATTCTTATTTGAGATAACTTGTTCTCTTTCATTATACTTGTTTGATAGCCTGAGACAAGCATATTATGCGCAAAGAATCTCGAAAAGAAAAAAATTTTTTTTCGAAGTTTGGAAACTTCGTTAGAATCACTTTTTTTCCGTTCTTATTTGAGATAACTGGTTCTCTTTCATTATACTAGTTTGATAGCCTCAGACAAGCATATTATGCGCAAAGAATCTCGAAAAGAAAAAAATTTTTTTTCGAAGTTTGGAAACTTCCTTAGATTCACTTTTTTTCCATTCTTATTTGAGATAACTTGTTCTCTTTCATTATACTTGTTTTATAGCTTGAGACAAGCATATTATGCGCAAAGAATCTCGAAAAGAAAAAAATTTTTTTTCGAAGTTAGGAAACTTCGTTAGAATCACTTTTTTTCCGTTCTTATTTAAGATTACTGGTTCTCTTTCATTATACTAGTTTGATAGCCTCAGACAAGAATATTATGCGCAAAGAATCTCGAAAAGAATAAAATTTTTTTTCGAAGTTTGGAAACTTCCTTAGAATCACTTTTTTTCCATTCTTATTTGAGATAACTTGTTCTCTTTCATTATACTAGTTTGATAGCCTCAGACAAGCATATTATGCGCAAAGAATCTCGAAAAGAAAAAAATTTTTTTCGAAGTTTGGAAACTTCGTTAGAATCACTTTTTTTCCGTTCTTATTTAAGATAACTTGTTCTCTTACATTATACTAGTTTGATAGCCTTAGACAAGCATATTATGCGCAAAGAATCTCGAAAAGAAAAAAATTTTTTTTCGAAGTTTGGAAACTTCGTTAGAATCACTTTTTTTCCGTTCTTATTTGAGATAACTGGTTCTCTTTCATTATACTAGTTTGATAGCCTCAGACAAGCATATTATGCGCAAAGAATCTCGAAAAGAAAAAAATTTTTTTTCGAAGTTTGGAAACTTCCTTAGAATCACTTTTTTTCCATTCTTATTTGAGATAACTTGTTCTCTTTCATTATACTAGTTTGATAGCCTCAGACAAGCATATTATGCGCAAAGAATCTCGAAAAGAAAAAAATTTTTTTTCGAAGTTTGGAAACTTCGTTAGAATCACTTTTTTTCCGTTCTTATTTAAGATTACTGGTTCTCTTTCATTATACTAGTTTGATAGCCTCAGACAAGCATATTATGCGCAAAGAATCTCGAAATGAAAAAAATTTTTTTTCGAAGTTTGGAAACTTCCTTAGAATCACTTTTTTTCCATTCTTATTTGAGATAACTTGTTCTCTTTCATTATACTAGTTTGATAGCCTCAGACAAGCATATTATGCGCAAAGAATCTCGAAAAGAAAAAAATTTTTTTTCGAAGTTTGGAAACTTCATTAGAATCACTTTTTTTCCGTTCTTATTTAAGATAACTTGTTCTCTTTCATTATACTAGTTTGATAGCCTTAGACAAGCATATTATGCGCAAAGAATCTCGAAAAGAAAAAAATTTTTTTTCGAAGTTTGGAAACTTCGTTAGAATCACTTTTTTTCCGTTCTTATTTGAGATAACTGGTTCTCTTTCATTATACTAGTTTGATAGCCTCAGACAAGCATATTATGCGCAAAGAATCTCGAAAAGAAAAAAATTTTTTTTCGAAGTTTGGAAACTTCCTTAGAATCACTTTTTTTCCATTCTTATTTGAGATAACTTGTTCTCTTTCATTATACTTGTTTGATAGCCTGAGACAAGCATATTATGCGCAAAGAATCTCGAAAAGAAAAAAATTTTTTTTCGAAGTTAGGAAACTTCGTTAGAATCACTTTTCTTCCGTTCTTATTTAAGATTACTGGTTCTCTTTCATTATACTAGTTTGATAGCCTCAGACAAGCATATTATGCGCAAAGAATCTCGAAAAGAAAAAAATTTTTTTTCGAAGTTTGGAAACTTCCTTAGATTCACTTTTTTTCCATTCTTATTTGAGATAACTTGTTCTCTTTCATTATACTTGTTTGATAGCCTGAGACAAGCATATTATGCGCAAAGAATCTCGAAAAGAAAAAAATTTTTTTTCGAAGTTAGGAAACTTCGTTAGAATCACTTTTTTTCCGTTCTTATTTAAGATTACTGGTTCTCTTTCATTATACTAGTTTGATAGCCTCAGACAAGAATATTATGCGCAAAGAATCTCGAAAAGAATAAAATTTTTTTTCGAAGTTTGGAAACTTCCTTAGAATCACTTTTTTTCCATTCTTATTTGAGATAACTTGTTCTCTTTCATTATACTAGTTTGATAGCCTCAGACAAGCATATTATGCGCAAAGAATCTCGAAAAGAAAAAAATTTTTTTCGAAGTTTGGAAACTTCGTTAGAATCACTTTTTTTCCGTTCTTATTTAAGATAACTTGTTCTCTTACATTATACTAGTTTGATAGCCTTAGACAAGCATATTATGCGCAAAGAATCTCGAAAAGAAAAAAATTTTTTTTCGAAGTTTGGAAACTTCGTTAGAATCACTTTTTTTCCGTTCTTATTTGAGATAACTGGTTCTCTTTCATTATACTAGTTTGATAGCCTCAGACAAGCATATTATGCGCAAAGAATCTCGAAAAGAAAAAAATTTTTTTTCGAAGTTTGGAAACTTCCTTAGAATCACTTTTTTTCCATTCTTATTTGAGATAACTTGTTCTCTTTCATTATACTAGTTTGATAGCCTCAGACAAGCATATTATGCGCAAAGAATCTCGAAAAGAAAAAAATTTTTTTTCGAAGTTTGGAAACTTCGTTAGAATCACTTTTTTTCCGTTCTTATTTAAGATTACTGGTTCTCTTTCATTATACTAGTTTGATAGCCTCAGACAAGCATATTATGCGCAAAGAATCTCGAAATGAAAAAAATTTTTTTTCGAAGTTTGGAAACTTCCTTAGAATCACTTTTTTTCCATTCTTATTTGAGATAACTTGTTCTCTTTCATTATACTAGTTTGATAGCCTCAGACAAGCATATTATGCGCAAAGAATCTCGAAAAGAAAAAAATTTTTTTTCGAAGTTTGGAAACTTCATTAGAATCACTTTTTTTCCGTTCTTATTTAAGATAACTTGTTCTCTTTCATTATACTAGTTTGATAGCCTTAGACAAGCATATTATGCGCAAAGAATCTCGAAAAGAAAAAAATTTTTTTTCGAAGTTTGGAAACTTCGTTAGAATCACTTTTTTTCCGTTCTTATTTGAGATAACTGGTTCTCTTTCATTATACTAGTTTGATAGCCTCAGACAAGCATATTATGCGCAAAGAATCTCGAAAAGAAAAAAATTTTTTTTCGAAGTTTGGAAACTTCCTTAGAATCACTTTTTTTCCATTCTTATTTGAGATAACTTGTTCTCTTTCATTATACTTGTTTGATAGCCTGAGACAAGCATATTATGCGCAAAGAATCTCGAAAAGAAAAAAATTTTTTTTCGAAGTTAGGAAACTTCGTTAGAATCACTTTTCTTCCGTTCTTATTTAAGATTACTGGTTCTCTTTCATTATACTAGTTTGATAGCCTCAGACAAGCATATTATGCGCAAAGAATCTCGAAAAGAAAAAAATTTTTTTTCGAAGTTTGGAAACTTCGTTAGAATCACTTTTTTTCCGTTCTTATTTGAGATAACTTGTTCTCTTTCATTATACTAGTTTGATAGCCTTAGACAAGCATATTATGCGCAAAGAATCTCGAAAAGAAAAAAATTTTTTTTCGAAGTTTGGAAACTTCGTTAGAATCACTTTTTTTCCGTTCTTATTTAAGATTACTGGTTCTCTTTCATTATACTAGTTTGATAGCCTCAGACAAGCATATTATGCGCAAAGAATCTCGAAAAGAAAAAAATTTTTTTTCGAAGTTTGGAAACTTCCTTAGAATCACTTTTTTTCCATTCTTATTTGAGATAACTTGTTCTCTTTCATTATACTTGTTTGATAGCCTCAGACAAGCATATTATGCGCAAAGAATCTCGAAAAGAAAAAAATTTTTTTTCGAAGTTAGGAAACTTCGTTAGAATCACTTTTCTTCCGTTCTTATTTAAGATTACTGGTTCTCTTTCATTATACTAGTTTGATAGCCTCAGACAAGCATATTATGCGCAAAGAATCTCGAAAAGAAAAAAATTTTTTTTCGAAGTTTGGAAACTTCGTTAGAATCACTTTTTTTCCGTTCTTATTTGAGATAACTTGTTCTCTTTCATTATACTAGTTTGATAGCCTTAGACAAGCATATTATGCGCAAAGAATCTCGAAAAGAAAAAAATTTTTTTTCGAAGTTTGGAAACTTCGTTAGAATCACTTTTTTTCCGTTCTTATTTAAGATTACTGGTTCTCTTTCATTATACTAGTTTGATAGCCTCAGACAAGCATATTATGCGCAAAGAATCTCGAAAAGAAAAAAATTTTTTTTCGAAGTTTGGAAACTTCCTTAGAATCACTTTTTTTCCATTCTTATTTGAGATAACTTGTTCTCTTTCATTATACTAGTTTGATAGCCTCAGACAAGCATATTATGCGCAAAGAATCTCGAAAAGAAAAAAATTTTTTTTCGAAGTTTGGAAACTTCGTTAGAATCACTTTTTTTCCGTTCTTATTTAAGATTACTGGTTCTCTTTCATTATACTAGTTTGATAGCCTCAGACAAGCATATTATGCGCAAAGAATCTCGAAAAGAAAAAAATTTTTTTTCGAAGTTTGGAAGCTTCGTTAGAATCACTTTTTTTCCGTTCTTATTTGAGATAACTGGTTCTCTTTCATTATACTAGTTTGATAGCCTTAGACAAGCATATTATGCGCAAAGAATCTCGAAAAGAAAAAAATTTTTTTTCGACGTTTGGAAACTTCGTTAGAATCACTTTTTTTCCGTTCTTATTTGAGATAACTTGTTCTCTTTCATTATACTAGTTTGATAGCCTCAGACAAGCATATTATGCGCAAAGAATCTCGAAAAGAAAAAAATTTTTTTTCGAAGTTTGGAAACTTCATTAGAATCACTTTTTTTCCGTTCTTATTTAAGATAACTTGTTCTCTTTCATTATACTAGTTTGATAGCCTCAGATAAGCATATTATGCGCAAAGAATCTCGAAAAGAAAAAAATTTTTTTTCGAAGTTTGGAAACTTCGTTAGAATCACTTTTTTTCCGTTCTTATTTGAGATAACTGGTTCTCTTTCATTATACTAGTTTGATAGCCTCAGACAAGCATATTATGCGCAAAGAATCTCGAAAAGAAAAAAATTTTTTTTCGAAGTTAGGAAACTTCGTTAGAATCACTTTTTTTCCGTTCTTATTTAAGATTACTGGTTCTCTTTCATTATACTAGTTTGATAGCCTCAGACAAGCATATTATGCGCAAAGAATCTCGAAAAGAAAAAAAGTTTTTTTCGAAGTTTGGAAACTTCCTTAGAATCACTTTTTTTCCATTCTTATTTGAGATAACTTGTTCTCTTTCATTATACTAGTTTGATAGCCTCAGACAAGCATATTATGCGCAAAGAATCTCGAAAAGAAAAAAATTTTTTTTCGAAGTTTGGAAACTTCCTTAGAATCACTTTTTTTCCATTCTTATTTTAAATAACTTGTTCTCTTTCATTATACTAGTTTGATAGCCTCAGACAAGCATATTATGCGCAAAGAATCTCGAAAAGAAAAAAATTTTTTTTCGAAGTTTGGAAACTTCGTTAGAATCACTTTTTTTCCGTTCTTATTTAAGATTACTGGTTCTCTTTCATTATACTAGTTTGATAGCCTCAGACAAGCATATTATGCGCAAAGAATCTCGAAAAGAAAAAAATTTTTTTTCGAAGTTTGGAAACTTCCTTAGAATCACTTTTTTTCCGTTCTTATTTGAGATAACTGGTTCTCTTTCATTATACTAGTTTGATAGCCTCAGACAAGCATATTATGCGCAAAGAATCTCGAAAAGAAAAAAATTTTTTTTCGAAGTTTGGAAACTTCCTTAGAATCACTTTTTCTCCATTCTTATTTGAGATAACTTGTTCTCTTTCATTATACTTGTTTGATAGCCTGAGACAAGCATATTATGCGCAAAGAATCTCGAAAAGAAAAAAATTTTTTTTCGAAGTTTGGAAACTTCGTTAGAATCACTTTTTTTCCGTTCTTATTTGAGATAACTGGTTCTCTTTCATTATACTAGTTTGATAGCCTCAGACAAGCATATTATGCGCAAAGAATCTCGAAAAGAAAAAAATTTTTTTTCGAAGTTTGGAAACTTCCTTAGAATCACTTTTTTTCCATTCTTATTTGAGATAACTTGTTCTCTTTCATTATACTTGTTTGATAGCCTGAGACAAGCATATTATGCGCAAAGAATCTCGAAAAGAAAAAAATTTTTTTTCGAAGTTAGGAAACTTCGTTAGAATCACTTTTTTTCCGTTCTTATTTAAGATTACTGGTTCTCTTTCATTATACTAGTTTGATAGCCTCAGACAAGAATATTATGCGCAAAGAATCTCGAAAAGAATAAAATTTTTTTTCGAAGTTTGGAAACTTCCTTAGAATCACTTTTTTTCCATTCTTATTTGAGATAACTTGTTCTCTTTCATTATACTAGTTTGATAGCCTCAGACAAGCATATTATGCGCAAAGAATCTCGAAAAGAAAAAAATTTTTTTCGAAGTTTGGAAACTTCGTTAGAATCACTTTTTTTCCGTTCTTATTTAAGATAACTTGTTCTCTTACATTATACTAGTTTGATAGCCTTAGACAAGCATATTATGCGCAAAGAATCTCGAAAAGAAAAAAATTTTTTTTCGAAGTTTGGAAACTTCGTTAGAATCACTTTTTTTCCGTTCTTATTTGAGATAACTGGTTCTCTTTCATTATACTAGTTTGATAGCCTCAGACAAGCATATTATGCGCAAAGAATCTCGAAAAGAAAAAAATTTTTTTTCGAAGTTTGGAAACTTCCTTAGAATCACTTTTTTTCCATTCTTATTTGAGATAACTTGTTCTCTTTCATTATACTAGTTTGATAGCCTCAGACAAGCATATTATGCGCAAAGAATCTCGAAAAGAAAAAAATTTTTTTTCGAAGTTTGGAAACTTCGTTAGAATCACTTTTTTTCCGTTCTTATTTAAGATTACTGGTTCTCTTTCATTATACTAGTTTGATAGCCTCAGACAAGCATATTATGCGCAAAGAATCTCGAAATGAAAAAAATTTTTTTTCGAAGTTTGGAAACTTCCTTAGAATCACTTTTTTTCCATTCTTATTTGAGATAACTTGTTCTCTTTCATTATACTAGTTTGATAGCCTCAGACAAGCATATTATGCGCAAAGAATCTCGAAAAGAAAAAAATTTTTTTTCGAAGTTTGGAAACTTCATTAGAATCACTTTTTTTCCGTTCTTATTTAAGATAACTTGTTCTCTTTCATTATACTAGTTTGATAGCCTTAGACAAGCATATTATGCGCAAAGAATCTCGAAAAGAAAAAAATTTTTTTTCGAAGTTTGGAAACTTCGTTAGAATCACTTTTTTTCCGTTCTTATTTGAGATAACTGGTTCTCTTTCATTATACTAGTTTGATAGCCTCAGACAAGCATAATATGCGCAAAGAATCTCGAAAAGAAAAAAATTTTTTTTCGAAGTTTGGAAACTTCCTTAGAATCACTTTTTTTCCATTCTTATTTGAGATAACTTGTTCTCTTTCATTATACTTGTTTGATAGCCTGAGACAAGCATATTATGCGCAAAGAATCTCGAAAAGATAAAAATTTTTTTTCGAAGTTAGGAAACTTCGTTAGAATCACTTTTCTTCCGTTCTTATTTAAGATTACTGGTTCTCTTTCATTATACTAGTTTGATAGCCTCAGACAAGCATATTATGCGCAAAGAATCTCGAAAAGAAAAAAATTTTTTTTCGAAGTTTGGAAACTTCGTTAGAATCACTTTTTTTCCGTTCTTATTTGAGATAACTTGTTCTCTTTCATTATACTAGTTTGATAGCCTTAGACAAGCATATTATGCGCAAAGAATTTCGAAAAGAAAAAAATTTTTTTTCGAAGTTTGGAAACTTCGTTAGAATCACTTTTTTTCCGTTCTTATTTAAGATTACTGGTTCTCTTTCATTATACTAGTTTGATAGCCTCAGACAAGCATATTATGCGCAAAGAATCTCGAAAAGAAAAAAATTTTTTTTCGAAGTTTGGAAACTTCCTTAGAATCACTTTTTTTCCATTCTTATTTGAGATAACTTGTTCTCTTTCATTATACTAGTTTGATAGCCTCAGACAAGCATATTATGCGCAAAGAATCTCGAAAAGAAAAAAATTTTTTTTCGAAGTTTGGAAACTTCGTTAGAATCACTTTTTTTCCGTTCTTATTTAAGATTACTGGTTCTCTTTCATTATACTAGTTTGATAGCCTCAGACAAGCATATTATGCGCAAAGAATCTCGAAAAGAAAAAAATTTTTTTCGAAGTTTGGAAACTTCGTTAGAATCACTTTTTTTCCGTTCTTATTTAAGATAACTTGTTCTCTTACATTATACTAGTTTGATAGCCTTAGACAAGCATATTATGCGCAAAGAATCTCGAAAAGAAAAAAATTTTTTTTCGAAGTTTGGAAACTTCGTTAGAATCACTTTTTTTCCGTTCTTATTTGAGATAACTGGTTCTCTTTCATTATACTAGTTTGATAGCCTCAGACAAGCATATTATGCGCAAAGAATCTCGAAAAGAAAAAAATTTTTTTTCGAAGTTTGGAAACTTCCTTAGAATCACTTTTTTTCCATTCTTATTTGAGATAACTTGTTCTCTTTCATTATACTAGTTTGATAGCCTCAGACAAGCATATTATGCGCAAAGAATCTCGAAAAGAAAAAAATTTTTTTTCGAAGTTTGGAAACTTCGTTAGAATCACTTTTTTTCCGTTCTTATTTAAGATTACTGGTTCTCTTTCATTATACTAGTTTGATAGCCTCAGACAAGCATATTATGCGCAAAGAATCTCGAAATGAAAAAAATTTTTTTTCGAAGTTTGGAAACTTCCTTAGAATCACTTTTTTTCCATTCTTATTTGAGATAACTTGTTCTCTTTCATTATACTAGTTTGATAGCCTCAGACAAGCATATTATGCGCAAAGAATCTCGAAAAGAAAAAAATTTTTTTTCGAAGTTTGGAAACTTCATTAGAATCACTTTTTTTCCGTTCTTATTTAAGATAACTTGTTCTCTTTCATTATACTAGTTTGATAGCCTTAGACAAGCATATTATGCGCAAAGAATCTCGAAAAGAAAAAAATTTTTTTTCGAAGTTTGGAAACTTCGTTAGAATCACTTTTTTTCCGTTCTTATTTGAGATAACTGGTTCTCTTTCATTATACTAGTTTGATAGCCTCAGACAAGCATATTATGCGCAAAGAATCTCGAAAAGAAAAAAATTTTTTTTCGAAGTTTGGAAACTTCCTTAGAATCACTTTTTTTCCATTCTTATTTGAGATAACTTGTTCTCTTTCATTATACTTGTTTGATAGCCTGAGACAAGCATATTATGCGCAAAGAATCTCGAAAAGAAAAAAATTTTTTTTCGAAGTTAGGAAACTTCGTTAGAATCACTTTTCTTCCGTTCTTATTTAAGATTACTGGTTCTCTTTCATTATACTAGTTTGATAGCCTCAGACAAGCATATTATGCGCAAAGAATCTCGAAAAGAAAAAAATTTTTTTTCGAAGTTTGGAAACTTCCTTAGATTCACTTTTTTTCCATTCTTATTTGAGATAACTTGTTCTCTTTCATTATACTTGTTTGATAGCCTGAGACAAGCATATTATGCGCAAAGAATCTCGAAAAGAAAAAAATTTTTTTTCGAAGTTAGGAAACTTCGTTAGAATCACTTTTTTTCCGTTCTTATTTAAGATTACTGGTTCTCTTTCATTATACTAGTTTGATAGCCTCAGACAAGAATATTATGCGCAAAGAATCTCGAAAAGAATAAAATTTTTTTTCGAAGTTTGGAAACTTCCTTAGAATCACTTTTTTTCCATTCTTATTTGAGATAACTTGTTCTCTTTCATTATACTAGTTTGATAGCCTCAGACAAGCATATTATGCGCAAAGAATCTCGAAAAGAAAAAAATTTTTTTCGAAGTTTGGAAACTTCGTTAGAATCACTTTTTTTCCGTTCTTATTTAAGATAACTTGTTCTCTTACATTATACTAGTTTGATAGCCTTAGACAAGCATATTATGCGCAAAGAATCTCGAAAAGAAAAAAATTTTTTTTCGAAGTTTGGAAACTTCGTTAGAATCACTTTTTTTCCGTTCTTATTTGAGATAACTGGTTCTCTTTCATTATACTAGTTTGATAGCCTCAGACAAGCATATTATGCGCAAAGAATCTCGAAAAGAAAAAAATTTTTTTTCGAAGTTTGGAAACTTCCTTAGAATCACTTTTTTTCCATTCTTATTTGAGATAACTTGTTCTCTTTCATTATACTAGTTTGATAGCCTCAGACAAGCATATTATGCGCAAAGAATCTCGAAAAGAAAAAAATTTTTTTTCGAAGTTTGGAAACTTCGTTAGAATCACTTTTTTTCCGTTCTTATTTAAGATTACTGGTTCTCTTTCATTATACTAGTTTGATAGCCTCAGACAAGCATATTATGCGCAAAGAATCTCGAAATGAAAAAAATTTTTTTTCGAAGTTTGGAAACTTCCTTAGAATCACTTTTTTTCCATTCTTATTTGAGATAACTTGTTCTCTTTCATTATACTAGTTTGATAGCCTCAGACAAGCATATTATGCGCAAAGAATCTCGAAAAGAAAAAAATTTTTTTTCGAAGTTTGGAAACTTCATTAGAATCACTTTTTTTCCGTTCTTATTTAAGATAACTTGTTCTCTTTCATTATACTAGTTTGATAGCCTTAGACAAGCATATTATGCGCAAAGAATCTCGAAAAGAAAAAAATTTTTTTTCGAAGTTTGGAAACTTCGTTAGAATCACTTTTTTTCCGTTCTTATTTGAGATAACTGGTTCTCTTTCATTATACTAGTTTGATAGCCTCAGACAAGCATATTATGCGCAAAGAATCTCGAAAAGAAAAAAATTTTTTTTCGAAGTTTGGAAACTTCCTTAGAATCACTTTTTTTCCATTCTTATTTGAGATAACTTGTTCTCTTTCATTATACTTGTTTGATAGCCTGAGACAAGCATATTATGCGCAAAGAATCTCGAAAAGAAAAAAATTTTTTTTCGAAGTTAGGAAACTTCGTTAGAATCACTTTTCTTCCGTTCTTATTTAAGATTACTGGTTCTCTTTCATTATACTAGTTTGATAGCCTCAGACAAGCATATTATGCGCAAAGAATCTCGAAAAGAAAAAAATTTTTTTTCGAAGTTTGGAAACTTCGTTAGAATCACTTTTTTTCCGTTCTTATTTGAGATAACTTGTTCTCTTTCATTATACTAGTTTGATAGCCTTAGACAAGCATATTATGCGCAAAGAATCTCGAAAAGAAAAAAATTTTTTTTCGAAGTTTGGAAACTTCGTTAGAATCACTTTTTTTCCGTTCTTATTTAAGATTACTGGTTCTCTTTCATTATACTAGTTTGATAGCCTCAGACAAGCATATTATGCGCAAAGAATCTCGAAAAGAAAAAAATTTTTTTTCGAAGTTTGGAAACTTCCTTAGAATCACTTTTTTTCCATTCTTATTTGAGATAACTTGTTCTCTTTCATTATACTTGTTTGATAGCCTCAGACAAGCATATTATGCGCAAAGAATCTCGAAAAGAAAAAAATTTTTTTTCGAAGTTAGGAAACTTCGTTAGAATCACTTTTCTTCCGTTCTTATTTAAGATTACTGGTTCTCTTTCATTATACTAGTTTGATAGCCTCAGACAAGCATATTATGCGCAAAGAATCTCGAAAAGAAAAAAATTTTTTTTCGAAGTTTGGAAACTTCGTTAGAATCACTTTTTTTCCGTTCTTATTTGAGATAACTTGTTCTCTTTCATTATACTAGTTTGATAGCCTTAGACAAGCATATTATGCGCAAAGAATCTCGAAAAGAAAAAAATTTTTTTTCGAAGTTTGGAAACTTCGTTAGAATCACTTTTTTTCCGTTCTTATTTAAGATTACTGGTTCTCTTTCATTATACTAGTTTGATAGCCTCAGACAAGCATATTATGCGCAAAGAATCTCGAAAAGAAAAAAATTTTTTTTCGAAGTTTGGAAACTTCCTTAGAATCACTTTTTTTCCATTCTTATTTGAGATAACTTGTTCTCTTTCATTATACTAGTTTGATAGCCTCAGACAAGCATATTATGCGCAAAGAATCTCGAAAAGAAAAAAATTTTTTTTCGAAGTTTGGAAACTTCGTTAGAATCACTTTTTTTCCGTTCTTATTTAAGATTACTGGTTCTCTTTCATTATACTAGTTTGATAGCCTCAGACAAGCATATTATGCGCAAAGAATCTCGAAAAGAAAAAAATTTTTTTTCGAAGTTTGGAAGCTTCGTTAGAATCACTTTTTTTCCGTTCTTATTTGAGATAACTGGTTCTCTTTCATTATACTAGTTTGATAGCCTTAGACAAGCATATTATGCGCAAAGAATCTCGAAAAGAAAAAAATTTTTTTTCGACGTTTGGAAACTTCGTTAGAATCACTTTTTTTCCGTTCTTATTTGAGATAACTTGTTCTCTTTCATTATACTAGTTTGATAGCCTCAGACAAGCATATTATGCGCAAAGAATCTCGAAAAGAAAAAAATTTTTTTTCGAAGTTTGGAAACTTCATTAGAATCACTTTTTTTCCGTTCTTATTTAAGATAACTTGTTCTCTTTCATTATACTAGTTTGATAGCCTCAGATAAGCATATTATGCGCAAAGAATCTCGAAAAGAAAAAAATTTTTTTTCGAAGTTTGGAAACTTCGTTAGAATCACTTTTTTTCCGTTCTTATTTGAGATAACTGGTTCTCTTTCATTATACTAGTTTGATAGCCTCAGACAAGCATATTATGCGCAAAGAATCTCGAAAAGAAAAAAATTTTTTTTCGAAGTTAGGAAACTTCGTTAGAATCACTTTTTTTCCGTTCTTATTTAAGATTACTGGTTCTCTTTCATTATACTAGTTTGATAGCCTCAGACAAGCATATTATGCGCAAAGAATCTCGAAAAGAAAAAAAGTTTTTTTCGAAGTTTGGAAACTTCCTTAGAATCACTTTTTTTCCATTCTTATTTGAGATAACTTGTTCTCTTTCATTATACTAGTTTGATAGCCTCAGACAAGCATATTATGCGCAAAGAATCTCGAAAAGAAAAAAATTTTTTTTCGAAGTTTGGAAACTTCCTTAGAATCACTTTTTTTCCATTCTTATTTTAAATAACTTGTTCTCTTTCATTATACTAGTTTGATAGCCTCAGACAAGCATATTATGCGCAAAGAATCTCGAAAAGAAAAAAATTTTTTTTCGAAGTTTGGAAACTTCGTTAGAATCACTTTTTTTCCGTTCTTATTTAAGATTACTGGTTCTCTTTCATTATACTAGTTTGATAGCCTCAGACAAGCATATTATGCGCAAAGAATCTCGAAAAGAAAAAAATTTTTTTTCGAAGTTTGGAAACTTCCTTAGAATCACTTTTTTTCCGTTCTTATTTGAGATAACTGGTTCTCTTTCATTATACTAGTTTGATAGCCTCAGACAAGCATATTATGCGCAAAGAATCTCGAAAAGAAAAAAATTTTTTTTCGAAGTTTGGAAACTTCCTTAGAATCACTTTTTCTCCATTCTTATTTGAGATAACTTGTTCTCTTTCATTATACTTGTTTGATAGCCTGAGACAAGCATATTATGCGCAAAGAATCTCGAAAAGAAAAAAATTTTTTTTCGAAGTTTGGAAACTTCGTTAGAATCACTTTTTTTCCGTTCTTATTTGAGATAACTGGTTCTCTTTCATTATACTAGTTTGATAGCCTCAGACAAGCATATTATGCGCAAAGAATCTCGAAAAGAAAAAAATTTTTTTTCGAAGTTTGGAAACTTCCTTAGAATCACTTTTTTTCCATTCTTATTTGAGATAACTTGTTCTCTTTCATTATACTTGTTTGATAGCCTGAGACAAGCATATTATGCGCAAAGAATCTCGAAAAGAAAAAAATTTTTTTTCGAAGTTAGGAAACTTCGTTAGAATCACTTTTTTTCCGTTCTTATTTAAGATTACTGGTTCTCTTTCATTATACTAGTTTGATAGCCTCAGACAAGAATATTATGCGCAAAGAATCTCGAAAAGAATAAAATTTTTTTTCGAAGTTTGGAAACTTCCTTAGAATCACTTTTTTTCCATTCTTATTTGAGATAACTTGTTCTCTTTCATTATACTAGTTTGATAGCCTCAGACAAGCATATTATGCGCAAAGAATCTCGAAAAGAAAAAAATTTTTTTCGAAGTTTGGAAACTTCGTTAGAATCACTTTTTTTCCGTTCTTATTTAAGATAACTTGTTCTCTTACATTATACTAGTTTGATAGCCTTAGACAAGCATATTATGCGCAAAGAATCTCGAAAAGAAAAAAATTTTTTTTCGAAGTTTGGAAACTTCGTTAGAATCACTTTTTTTCCGTTCTTATTTGAGATAACTGGTTCTCTTTCATTATACTAGTTTGATAGCCTCAGACAAGCATATTATGCGCAAAGAATCTCGAAAAGAAAAAAATTTTTTTTCGAAGTTTGGAAACTTCCTTAGAATCACTTTTTTTCCATTCTTATTTGAGATAACTTGTTCTCTTTCATTATACTA
The DNA here is from genome assembly GCA_030762175.1 of Metallyticus violacea. NCBI lineage: Eukaryota > Metazoa > Arthropoda > Insecta > Mantodea > Metallyticidae > Metallyticus > Metallyticus violacea. The sequence continues at coordinate 94,893,622 of CM060835.1, read as the reverse complement.
GTTTGATAGCCTCAGACAAGCATATTATGCGCAAAGAATCTCGAAAAGAAAAAAATTTTTTTTCGAAGTTTGGAAACTTCGTTAGAATCACTTTTTTTCCGTTCTTATTTAAGATTACTGGTTCTCTTTCATTATACTAGTTTGATAGCCTCAGACAAGCATATTATGCGCAAAGAATCTCGAAATGAAAAAAATTTTTTTTCGAAGTTTGGAAACTTCCTTAGAATCACTTTTTTTCCATTCTTATTTGAGATAACTTGTTCTCTTTCATTATACTAGTTTGATAGCCTCAGACAAGCATATTATGCGCAAAGAATCTCGAAAAGAAAAAAATTTTTTTTCGAAGTTTGGAAACTTCATTAGAATCACTTTTTTTCCGTTCTTATTTAAGATAACTTGTTCTCTTTCATTATACTAGTTTGATAGCCTTAGACAAGCATATTATGCGCAAAGAATCTCGAAAAGAAAAAAATTTTTTTTCGAAGTTTGGAAACTTCGTTAGAATCACTTTTTTTCCGTTCTTATTTGAGATAACTGGTTCTCTTTCATTATACTAGTTTGATAGCCTCAGACAAGCATAATATGCGCAAAGAATCTCGAAAAGAAAAAAATTTTTTTTCGAAGTTTGGAAACTTCCTTAGAATCACTTTTTTTCCATTCTTATTTGAGATAACTTGTTCTCTTTCATTATACTTGTTTGATAGCCTGAGACAAGCATATTATGCGCAAAGAATCTCGAAAAGAAAAAAATTTTTTTTCGAAGTTAGGAAACTTCGTTAGAATCACTTTTCTTCCGTTCTTATTTAAGATTACTGGTTCTCTTTCATTATACTAGTTTGATAGCCTCAGACAAGCATATTATGCGCAAAGAATCTCGAAAAGAAAAAAATTTTTTTTCGAAGTTTGGAAACTTCGTTAGAATCACTTTTTTTCCGTTCTTATTTGAGATAACTTGTTCTCTTTCATTATACTAGTTTGATAGCCTTAGACAAGCATATTATGCGCAAAGAATTTCGAAAAGAAAAAAATTTTTTTTCGAAGTTTGGAAACTTCGTTAGAATCACTTTTTTTCCGTTCTTATTTAAGATTACTGGTTCTCTTTCATTATACTAGTTTGATAGCCTCAGACAAGCATATTATGCGCAAAGAATCTCGAAAAGAAAAAAATTTTTTTTCGAAGTTTGGAAACTTCCTTAGAATCACTTTTTTTCCATTCTTATTTGAGATAACTTGTTCTCTTTCATTATACTAGTTTGATAGCCTCAGACAAGCATATTATGCGCAAAGAATCTCGAAAAGAAAAAAATTTTTTTTCGAAGTTTGGAAACTTCGTTAGAATCACTTTTTTTCCGTTCTTATTTAAGATTACTGGTTCTCTTTCATTATACTAGTTTGATAGCCTCAGACAAGCATATTATGCGCAAAGAATCTCGAAAAGAAAAAAATTTTTTTTCGAAGTTTGGAAGCTTCGTTAGAATCACTTTTTTTCCGTTCTTATTTGAGATAACTGGTTCTCTTTCATTATACTAGTTTGATAGCCTTAGACAAGCATATTATGCGCAAAGAATCTCGAAAAGAAAAAAATTTTTTTTCGACGTTTGGAAACTTCGTTAGAATCACTTTTTTTCCGTTCTTATTTGAGATAACTTGTTCTCTTTCATTATACTAGTTTGATAGCCTCAGACAAGCATATTATGCGCAAAGAATCTCGAAAAGAAAAAAATTTTTTTTCGAAGTTTGGAAACTTCATTAGAATCACTTTTTTTCCGTTCTTATTTAAGATAACTTGTTCTCTTTCATTATACTAGTTTGATAGCCTCAGATAAGCATATTATGCGCAAAGAATCTCGAAAAGAAAAAAATTTTTTTTCGAAGTTTGGAAACTTCGTTAGAATCACTTTTTTTCCGTTCTTATTTGAGATAACTGGTTCTCTTTCATTATACTATTTTTGATAGCCTCAGACAAGCATATTATGCGCAAAGAATCTCGAAAAGAAAAAAATTTTTTTTCGAAGTTAGGAAACTTCGTTAGAATCACTTTTTTTCCGTTCTTATTTAAGATTACTGGTTCTCTTTCATTATACTAGTTTGATAGCCTCAGACAAGCATATTATGCGCAAAGAATCTCGAAAAGAAAAAAAGTTTTTTTCGAAGTTTGGAAACTTCCTTAGAATCACTTTTTTTCCATTCTTATTTGAGATAACTTGTTCTCTTTCATTATACTAGTTTGATAGCCTCAGACAAGCATATTATGCGCAAAGAATCTCGAAAAGAAAAAAATTTTTTTTCGAAGTTTGGAAACTTCCTTAGAATCACTTTTTTTCCATTCTTATTTTAAATAACTTGTTCTCTTTCATTATACTAGTTTGATAGCCTCAGACAAGCATATTATGCGCAAAGAATCTCGAAAAGAAAAAAATTTTTTTTCGAAGTTTGGAAACTTCGTTACAATCACTTTTTTTCCGTTCTTATTTAAGATTACTGGTTCTCTTTCATTATACTAGTTTGATAGCCTCAGACAAGCATATTATGCGCAAAGAATCTCGAAAAGAAAAAAATTTTTTTTCGAAGTTTGGAAACTTCCTTAGAATCACTTTTTTTCCGTTCTTATTTAAGATAACATGTTCTCTTTCATTATACTAGTTTGATAGCCTTAGACAAGCATATTATGCGCAAAGAATCTCGAAAAGAAAAAAAATTTTTTTCGAAGTTTGGAAACTTCGTTAGAATCACTTTTTTTCCGTTCTTATTTGAGATAACTGGTTCTCTTTCATTATACTAGTTTGATAGCCTCAGACAAGCTTATTATGCGCAAAGAATCTCGAAAAGAAAAAAATTTTTTTTCGAAGTTTGGAAACTTCCTTAGAATCACTTTTTTTCCATTCTTATTTGAGATAACATGTTCTCTTTCATTATACTTGTTTGATAGCCTGAGACAAGCATATTATGCGCAAAGAATCTCGAAAAGAAAAAAATTTTTTTTCGAAGTTAGGAAACTTCGTTAGAATCACTTTTTTTCCGTTCTTATTTAAGATTACTGGTTCTCTTTCATTATACTAGTTTGATAGCCTCAGACAAGCATATTATGCGCAAAGAATCTCGAAAAGAAAAAAATTATTTTTCGAAGTTTGGAAACTTCGTTAGAATCACTTTTTTTCCGTTCTTATTTGAGATAACTTGTTCTCTTTCATTATACTAGTTTGATAGCCTTAGACAAGCATATTATGCGCAAAGAATCTCGAAAAGAAAAAAATTTTATTTCGAAGTATGTAAACTTCGTTAGAATCACTTTTTTTCCGTTCTTATTTGAGATAACTGGTTCTCTTTCATTATACTATTTTGATAGCCTCAGACAAGCATATTATGCGCAAAGAATCTCGAAAAGAAAACAATTTTTTTTCGAAGTTTGGAAACTTCATTAGAATCACTTTTTTTCCGTTCTTATTTAAGATAACTTGATCTGTTTCATTATACTAGTTTGATAGCCTAAGAAAAGCATAGGTATGCGCAAAGAATATCGAAAAGAAAAAAATTTTTTTTCGAAGTTTGGAAACTTCGTTAGAATCACTTTTTTTCCGTTCTTATTTGAGATAACTGGTTCTCTTTCATTATACTAGTTTGATAGCCTCAGACAAGCATATTATGCGCAAAGAATCTCGAAAAGAAAAAAATTTTTTTTCGAAGTTTGGAAACTTCGTTAGAATCACTTTTTTTCCGTTCTTATTTGAGATAACTGGTTCTCTTTCATTATACTAGTTTGATAGCCTCAGACAAGCATATTATGCGCAAAGAATCTCGAAAAGAAAAAAATTTTTTTTCGAAGTTTGGAAACTTCCTTAGAATCACTTTTTTTCCATTCTTATTTGAGATAACTTGTTCTCTTTCATTATACTTGTTTGATAGCCTGAGACAAGCATATTATGCGCAAAGAATCTCGAAAAGAAAAAAATTTTTTTTCGAAGTTAGGAAACTTCGTTAGAATCACTTTTTTTCCGTTCTTATTTGAGATAACTTGTTCTCTTTCATTATACTAGTTTGATAGCCTCAGACAAGCATATTATGCGCAAAGAATCTCGAAAAGAAAAAAATTTTTTTTCGAAGTTTGGAAACTTCGTTAGAATCACTTTTTTTCCGTTCTTATTTAAGATTACTGGTTCTCTTTCATTATACTAGTTTGATAGCCTCAGACAAGAATATTATGCGCAAAGAATCTCGAAAAGAATAAAATTTTTTTTCGAAGTTTGGAAACTTCCTTAGAATCACTTTTTTTCCATTCTTATTTGAGATAACTTGTTCTCTTTCATTATACTAGTTTGATAGCCTCAGACAAGCATATTATGCGCAAAGAATCTCGAAAAGAAAAAAATTTTTTTCGAAGTTTGGAAACTTCGTTAGAATCACTTTTTTTCCGTTCTTATTTAAGATAACTTGTTCTCTTACATTATACTAGTTTGATAGCCTTAGACAAGCATATTATGCGCAAAGAATCTCGAAAAGAAAAAAATTTTTTTTCGAAGTTTGGAAACTTCGTTAGAATCACTTTTTTTCCGTTCTTATTTGAGATAACTGGTTCTCTTTCATTATACTAGTTTGATAGCCTCAGACAAGCATATTATGCGCAAAGAATCTCGAAAAGAAAAAAATTTTTTTTCGAAGTTTGGAAACTTCCTTAGAATCACTTTTTTTCCATTCTTATTTGAGATAACTTGTTCTCTTTCATTATACTAGTTTGATAGCCTCAGACAAGCATATTATGCGCAAAGAATCTCGAAAAGAAAAAAATTTTTTTTCGAAGTTTGGAAACTTCGTTAGAATCACTTTTTTTCCGTTCTTATTTAAGATTACTGGTTCTCTTTCATTATACTAGTTTGATAGCCTCAGACAAGCATATTATGCGCAAAGAATCTCGAAATGAAAAAAATTTTTTTTCGAAGTTTGGAAACTTCCTTAGAATCACTTTTTTTCCGTTCTTATTTGAGATAACTTGTTCTCTTTCATTATACTAGTTTGATAGCCTCAGACAAGCATATTATGCGCAAAGAATCTCGAAAAGAAAAAAATTTTTTTTCGAAGTTTGGAAACTTCATTAGAATCACTTTTTTTCCATTCTTATTTGAGATAACTTGTTCTCTTTCATTATACTAGTTTGATAGCCTCAGACAAGCATATTATGCGCAAAGAATCTCGAAAAGAAAAAAATTTTTTTTCGAAGTTTGGAAACATCGTTAGAATCACTTTTTTTCCGTTCTTATTTGAGATAACTTGTTCTCTTTCATTATACTAGTTTGATAGCCTTAGACAAGCATATTATGCGCAAAGAATCTCGAAAAGAAAAAAATTTTTTTTCGAAGTTTGGAAACTTCCTTAGAATCTCTTTTTTTCCATTCTTATTTGAGATAACTTGTTCTCTTTCATTATACTAGTTTGATAGCCTCAGACAAGCATATTATGCGCAAAGAATCTCGAAAAGAAAAAAATTTTTTTTCGAAGTTTGGAAACTTCGTTAGAATCACTTTTTTTCCGTTCTTATTTAAGATTACTGGTTCTCTTTCATTATACTAGTTTGATAGCCTCAGATAAGCATATTATGCGCAAAGAATCTCGAAAAGAAAAAAATTTTTTTTCGAAGTTTGGAAACTTCGTTAGAATCACTTTTTTTCCGTTCTTATTTGAGATAACTGGTTCTCTTTCATTATACTAGTTTGATAGCCTCAGACAAGCATATTATGCGCAAAGAATCTCGAAAAGAAAAAAATTTTTTTTCGAAGTTAGGAAACTTCGTTAGAATCACTTTTTTTCCGTTCTTATTTAAGATTACTGGTTCTCTTTCATTATACTAGTTTGATAGCCTCAGACAAGCATATTATGCGCAAAGAATCTCTGAAAGAAAAAAATTTTTTTTCGAAGTTTGGAAACTTCCTTAGAATCACTTTTTTTCCATTCTTATTTGAGATAACTTGTTCTCTTTTTCTTATACTAGTTTGATAGCCTCAGACAAGCATATTATGCGCAAAGAATCTCGAAAAGAAAAAAATTTTTTTTCGAAGTTTGGAAACTTCATTAGAATCACTTTTTTTCCGTTCTTATTTAAGATAACTTGTTCTCTTTCATTATACTAGTTTGATAGCCTTAGACAAGCATATTATGCGCAAAGAATCTCGAAAAGAAAAAAATTTTTTTTCGAAGTTTGGAAACTTCGTTGGAATCACTTTTTTTCCGTTCTTATTTAAGATTACTGGTTCTCTTTCATTATACTAGTTTGATAGCCTCAGACAAGAATATTATGCGCAAAGAATCTCGAAAAGAAAAAAATTTTTTTTCGAAGTTTGGAAACTTCCTTAGAATCACTTTTTTTCCATTCTTATTTGAGATAACTTGTTCTCTTTCATTATACTAGTTTGATAGCCTCAGACAAGCATATTATGCGCAAAGAATCTCGAAAAGAAAAAAATTTTTTTCGAAGTTTGGAAACTTCGTTAGAATCACTTTTTTTCCGTTCTTATTTAAGATAACTTGTTCTCTTTCATTATACTAGTTTGATAGCCTCAGACAAGCATATTATGCGCAAAGAATCTCGAAAAGAAAAAAATTTTTTTTCGAAGTTTGGAAACTTCGTTAGAATCACTTTTTTTCCGTTCTTATTTAAGATTACTGGTTCTCTTTCATTATACTAGTTTGATAGCCTCAGACAAGCATATTATGCGCAAAGAATCTTGAAAAGAAAAAAATTTTTTTTCGAAGTTTGGAAACTTCGTTAGAATCACTTTTTTTCCGTTCTTATTTAAATTTACTGGTTCTCTTTCATTATACTAGTTTGATAGCCTCAGATAAGCATATTATGCGCAAAGAATCTCGAAAAGAAAAAAATTTTTTTTCGAAGTTTGGAAACTTCGTTAGAATCACTTTTTTTCCGTTCTTATTTGAGATAACTGGTTCTCTTTCATTATACTAGTTTGATAGCCTCAGACAAGCATATTATGCGCAAAGAATCTCGAAAAGAAAAAAATTTTTTTTCGAAGTTAGGAAACTTCGTTAGAATCACTTTTTTTCCGTTCTTATTTAAGATTACTGGTTCTCTTTCATTATACTAGTTTGATAGCCTCAGACAAGCATATTATGCGCAAAGAATCTCTGAAAGAAAAAAATTTTTTTTCGAAGTTTGGAAACTTCCTTAGAATCACTTTTTTTCCATTCTTATTTGAGATAACTTGTTCTCTTTCATTATACTAGTTTGATAGCCTCAGACAAGCATATTATGCGCAAAGAATCTCGAAAAGAAAAAAAATTTTTTTCGAAGTTTGGAAACTTCATTAGAATCACTTTTTTTCCGTTCTTATTTAAGATAACTTGTTCTCTTTCATTATACTAGTTTGATAGCCTTAGACAAGCATATTATGCGCAAAGAATCTCGAAAAGAAAAAAATTTTTTTTCGAAGTTTGGAAACTTCGTTGGAATCACTTTTTTTCCGTTCTTATTTAAGATTACTGGTTCTCTTTCATTATACTAGTTTGATAGCCTCAGACAAGAATATTATGCGCAAAGAATCTCGAAAAGAAAAAAATTTTTTTTCGAAGTTTGGAAACTTCCTTAGAATCACTTTTTTTCCATTCTTATTTGAGATAACTTGTTCTCTTTCATTATACTAGTTTGATAGCCTCAGACAAGCATATTATGCGCAAAGAATCTCGAAAAGAAAAAAATTTTTTTCGAAGTTTGGAAACTTCGTTAGAATCACTTTTTTTCCGTTCTTATTTAAGATAACTTGTTCTCTTACATTATACTAGTTTGATAGCCTTAGACAAGCATATTATGCGCAAAGAATCTCGAAAAGAAAAAAATTTTTTTTCGAAGTTTGGAAACTTCGTTAGAATCACTTTTTTTCCGTTCTTATTTGAGATAACTGGTTCTCTTTCATTATACTAGTTTGATAGCCTCAGACAAGCATATTATGCGCAAAGAATCTCGAAAAGAAAAAAATTTTTTTTCGAAGTTTGGAAACTTCCTTAGAATCACTTTTTTTCCATTCTTATTTGAGATAACTTGTTCTCTTTCATTATACTAGTTTGATAGCCTCAGACAAGCATATTATGCGCAAAGAATCTCGAAAAGAAAAAAATTTTTTTTCGAAGTTTGGAAACTTCGTTAGAATCACTTTTTTTCCGTTCTTATTTAAGATTACTGGTTCTCTTTCATTATACTAGTTTGATAGCCTCAGACAAGCATATTATGCGCAAAGAATCTCGAAATGAAAAAAATTTTTTTTCGAAGTTTGGAAACTTCCTTAGAATCACTTTTTTTCCATTCTTATTTGAGATAACTTGTTCTCTTTCATTATACTATTTTGATAGCCTCAGACAAGCATATTATGCGCAAAGAATCTCGAAAAGAAAAAAATTTTTTTTCGAAGTTTGGAAACTTCATTAGAATCACTTTTTTTCCGTTCTTATTTAAGATAACTTGTTCTCTTTCATTATACTAGTTTGATAGCCTTAGACAAGCATATTATGCGCAAAGAATCTCGAAAAGAAAAAAATTTTTTTTCGAAGTTTGGAAACTTCGTTAGAATCACTTTTTTTCCGTTCTTATTTGAGATAACTGGTTCTCTTTCATTATACTAGTTTGATAGCCTCAGACAAGCATATTATGCGCAAAGAATCTCGAAAAGAAAAAAATTTTTTTTCGAAGTTTGGAAACTTCCTTAGAATCACTTTTTTTCCATTCTTATTTGAGATAACTTGTTCTCTTTCATTATACTTGTTTGATAGCCTGAGACAAGCATATTATGCGCAAAGAATCTCGAAAAGAAAAAAATTTTTTTTCGAAGTTAGGAAACTTCGTTAGAATCACTTTTCTTCCGTTCTTATTTAAGATTACTGGTTCTCTTTCATTATACTAGTTTGATAGCCTCAGACAAGCATATTATGCGCAAAGAATCTCGAAAAGAAAAAAATTTTTTTTCGAAGTTTGGAAACTTCGTTAGAATCACTTTTTTTCCGTTCTTATTTGAGATAACTTGTTCTCTTTCATTATACTAGTTTGATAGCCTTAGACAAGCATATTATGCGCAAAGAATCTCGAAAAGAAAAAAATTTTTTTTCGAAGTTTGGAAACTTCGTTAGAATCACTTTTTTTCCGTTCTTATTTAAGATTACTGGTTCTCTTTCATTATACTAGTTTGATAGCCTCAGACAAGCATATTATGCGCAAAGAATCTCGAAAAGAAAAAAATTTTTTTTCGAAGTTTGGAAACTTCCTTAGAATCACTTTTTTTCCATTCTTATTTGAGATAACTTGTTCTCTTTCATTATACTAGTTTGATAGCCTCAGACAAGCATATTATGCGCAAAGAATCTCGAAAAGAAAAAAATTTTTTTTCGAAGTTTGGAAACTTCGTTAGAATCACTTTTTTTCCGTTCTTATTTAAGATTACTGGTTCTCTTTCATTATACTAGTTTGATAGCCTCAGACAAGCATATTATGCGCAAAGAATCTCGAAAAGAAAAAAATTTTTTTTCGAAGTTTGGAAGCTTCGTTAGAATCACTTTTTTTCCGTTCTTATTTGAGATAACTGGTTCTCTTTCATTATACTAGTTTGATAGCCTTAGACAAGCATATTATGCGCAAAGAATCTCGAAAAGAAAAAAATTTTTTTTCGAAGTTTGGAAACTTCGTTAGAATCACTTTTTTTCCGTTCTTATTTGAGATAACTTGTTCTCTTTCATTATACTAGTTTGATAGCCTCAGACAAGCATATTATGCGCAAAGAATCTCGAAAAGAAAAAAATTTTTTTTCGAAGTTTGGAAACTTCATTAGAATCACTTTTTTTCCGTTCTTATTTAAGATAACTTGTTCTCTTTCATTATACTAGTTTGATAGCCTCAGATAAGCATATTATGCGCAAAGAATCTCGAAAAGAAAAAAATTTTTTTTCGAAGTTTGGAAACTTCGTTAGAATCACTTTTTTTCCGTTCTTATTTGAGATAACTGGTTCTCTTTCATTATACTAGTTTGATAGCCTCAGACAAGCATATTATGCGCAAAGAATCTCGAAAAGAAAAAAATTTTTTTTCGAAGTTAGGAAACTTCGTTAGAATCACTTTTTTTCCGTTCTTATTTAAGATTACTGGTTCTCTTTCATTATACTAGTTTGATAGCCTCAGACAAGCATATTATGCGCAAAGAATCTCGAAAAGAAAAAAAGTTTTTTTCGAAGTTTGGAAACTTCCTTAGAATCACTTTTTTTCCATTCTTATTTGAGATAACTTGTTCTCTTTCATTATACTAGTTTGATAGCCTCAGACAAGCATATTATGCGCAAAGAATCTCGAAAAGAAAAAAATTTTTTTTCGAAGTTTGGAAACTTCCTTAGAATCACTTTTTTTCCATTCTTATTTTAAATAACTTGTTCTCTTTCATTATACTAGTTTGATAGCCTCAGACAAGCATATTATGCGCAAAGAATCTCGAAAAGAAAAAAATTTTTTTTCGAAGTTTGGAAACTTCGTTAGAATCACTTTTTTTCCGTTCTTATTTAAGATTACTGGTTCTCTTTCATTATACTAGTTTGATAGCCTCAGACAAGCATATTATGCGCAAAGAATCTCGAAAAGAAAAAAATTTTTTTTCGAAGTTTGGAAACTTCCTTAGAATCACTTTTTTTCCGTTCTTATTTAAGATAACATGTTCTCTTTCATTATACTAGTTTGATAGCCTTAGACAAGCATATTATGCGCAAAGAATCTCGAAAAGAAAAAAAATTTTTTTCGAAGTTTGGAAACTTCGTTAGAATCACTTTTTTTCCGTTCTTATTTGAATTAACTGGTTCTCTTTCATTATACTAGTTTGATAGCCTCAGACAAGCTTATTATGCGCAAAGAATCTCGAAAAGAAAAAAATTTTTTTTCGAAGTTTGGAAACTTCCTTAGAATCACTTTTTTTCCATTCTTATTTGAGATAACATGTTCTCTTTCATTATACTTGTTTGATAGCCTGAGACAAGCATATTATGCGCAAAGAATCTCGAAAAGAAAAAAATTTTTTTTCGAAGTTAGGAAACTTCGTTAGAATCACTTTTTTTCCGTTCTTATTTAAGATTACTGGTTCTCTTTCATTATACTAGTTTGATAGCCTCAGACAAGCATATTATGCGCAAAGAATCTCGAAAAGAAAAAAATTATTTTTCGAAGTTTGGAAACTTCGTTAGAATCACTTTTTTTCCGTTCTTATTTGAGATAACTTGTTCTCTTTCATTATACTAGTTTGATAGCCTTAGACAAGCATATTATGCGCAAAGAATCTCGAAAAGAAAAAAATTTTATTTCGAAGTATGTAAACTTCGTTAGAATCACTTTTTTTCCGTTCTTATTTGAGATAACTGGTTCTCTTTCATTATACTATTTTGATAGCCTCAGACAAGCATATTATGCGCAAAGAATCTCGAAAAGAAAACAATTTTTTTTCGAAGTTTGGAAACTTCATTAGAATCACTTTTTTTCCGTTCTTATTTAAGATAACTTGATCTGTTTCATTATACTAGTTTGATAGCCTAAGAAAAGCATAGGTATGCGCAAAGAATATCGAAAAGAAAAAAATTTTTTTTCGAAGTTTGGAAACTTCGTTAGAATCACTTTTTTTCCGTTCTTATTTGAGATAACTGGTTCTCTTTCATTATACTAGTTTGATAGCCTCAGACAAGCATATTATGCGCAAAGAATCTCGAAAAGAAAAAAATTTTTTTTCGACGTTTGGAAACTTCGTTAGAATCACTTTTTTTCCGTTCTTATTTGAGATAACTGGTTTTCTTTCATTATACTAGTTTGATAGCCTCAGACAAGCATATTATGCGCAAAGAATCTCGAAAAGAAAAAAATTTTTTTTCGAAGTTAGGAAACTTCGTTAGAATCACTTTTCTTCCGTTCTTATTTAAGATTACTGGTTCTCTTTCATTATACTAGTTTGATAGCCTCAGACAAGCATATTATGCGCAAAGAATCTCGAAAAGAAAAAAATTTTTTTTCGAAGTTTGGAAACTTCGTTAGAATCACTTTTTTTCCGTTCTTATTTGAGATAACTTGTTCTCTTTCATTATACTAGTTTGATAGCCTTAGACAAGCATATTATGCGCAAAGAATTTCGAAAAGAAAAAAATTTTTTTTCGAAGTTTGGAAACTTCGTTAGAATCACTTTTTTTCCGTTCTTATTTAAGATTACTGGTTCTCTTTCATTATACTAGTTTGATAGCCTCAGACAAGCATATTATGCGCAAAGAATCTCGAAAAGAAAAAAATTTTTTTTCGAAGTTTGGAAACTTCCTTAGAATCACTTTTTTTCCATTCTTATTTGAGATAACTTGTTCTCTTTCATTATACTAGTTTGATAGCCTCAGACAAGCATATTATGCGCAAAGAATCTCGAAAAGAAAAAAATTTTTTTTCGAAGTTTGGAAACTTCGTTAGAATCACTTTTTTTCCGTTCTTATTTAAGATTACTGGTTCTCTTTCATTATACTAGTTTGATAGCCTCAGACAAGCATATTATGCGCAAAGAATCTCGAAAAGAAAAAAATTTTTTTTCGAAGTTTGGAAGCTTCGTTAGAATCACTTTTTTTCCGTTCTTATTTGAGATAACTGGTTCTCTTTCATTATACTAGTTTGATAGCCTTAGACAAGCATATTATGCGCAAAGAATCTCGAAAAGAAAAAAATTTTTTTTCGACGTTTGGAAACTTCGTTAGAATCACTTTTTTTCCGTTCTTATTTGAGATAACTTGTTCTCTTTCATTATACTAGTTTGATAGCCTCAGACAAGCATATTATGCGCAAAGAATCTCGAAAAGAAAAAAATTTTTTTTCGAAGTTTGGAAACTTCATTAGAATCACTTTTTTTCCGTTCTTATTTAAGATAACTTGTTCTCTTTCATTATACTAGTTTGATAGCCTCAGATAAGCATATTATGCGCAAAGAATCTCGAAAAGAAAAAAATTTTTTTTCGAAGTTTGGAAACTTCGTTAGAATCACTTTTTTTCCGTTCTTATTTGAGATAACTGGTTCTCTTTCATTATACTATTTTTGATAGCCTCAGACAAGCATATTATGCGCAAAGAATCTCGAAAAGAAAAAAATTTTTTTTCGAAGTTAGGAAACTTCGTTAGAATCACTTTTTTTCCGTTCTTATTTAAGATTACTGGTTCTCTTTCATTATACTAGTTTGATAGCCTCAGACAAGCATATTATGCGCAAAGAATCTCGAAAAGAAAAAAAGTTTTTTTCGAAGTTTGGAAACTTCCTTAGAATCACTTTTTTTCCATTCTTATTTGAGATAACTTGTTCTCTTTCATTATACTAGTTTGATAGCCTCAGACAAGCATATTATGCGCAAAGAATCTCGAAAAGAAAAAAATTTTTTTTCGAAGTTTGGAAACTTCCTTAGAATCACTTTTTTTCCATTCTTATTTTAAATAACTTGTTCTCTTTCATTATACTAGTTTGATAGCCTCAGACAAGCATATTATGCGCAAAGAATCTCGAAAAGAAAAAAATTTTTTTTCGAAGTTTGGAAACTTCGTTACAATCACTTTTTTTCCGTTCTTATTTAAGATTACTGGTTCTCTTTCATTATACTAGTTTGATAGCCTCAGACAAGCATATTATGCGCAAAGAATCTCGAAAAGAAAAAAATTTTTTTTCGAAGTTTGGAAACTTCCTTAGAATCACTTTTTTTCCGTTCTTATTTAAGATAACATGTTCTCTTTCATTATACTAGTTTGATAGCCTTAGACAAGCATATTATGCGCAAAGAATCTCGAAAAGAAAAAAAATTTTTTTCGAAGTTTGGAAACTTCGTTAGAATCACTTTTTTTCCGTTCTTATTTGAGATAACTGGTTCTCTTTCATTATACTAGTTTGATAGCCTCAGACAAGCTTATTATGCGCAAAGAATCTCGAAAAGAAAAAAATTTTTTTTCGAAGTTTGGAAACTTCCTTAGAATCACTTTTTTTCCATTCTTATTTGAGATAACATGTTCTCTTTCATTATACTTGTTTGATAGCCTGAGACAAGCATATTATGCGCAAAGAATCTCGAAAAGAAAAAAATTTTTTTTCGAAGTTAGGAAACTTCGTTAGAATCACTTTTTTTCCGTTCTTATTTAAGATTACTGGTTCTCTTTCATTATACTAGTTTGATAGCCTCAGACAAGCATATTATGCGCAAAGAATCTCGAAAAGAAAAAAATTATTTTTCGAAGTTTGGAAACTTCGTTAGAATCACTTTTTTTCCGTTCTTATTTGAGATAACTTGTTCTCTTTCATTATACTAGTTTGATAGCCTTAGACAAGCATATTATGCGCAAAGAATCTCGAAAAGAAAAAAATTTTATTTCGAAGTATGTAAACTTCGTTAGAATCACTTTTTTTCCGTTCTTATTTGAGATAACTGGTTCTCTTTCATTATACTATTTTGATAGCCTCAGACAAGCATATTATGCGCAAAGAATCTCGAAAAGAAAACAATTTTTTTTCGAAGTTTGGAAACTTCATTAGAATCACTTTTTTTCCGTTCTTATTTAAGATAACTTGATCTGTTTCATTATACTAGTTTGATAGCCTAAGAAAAGCATAGGTATGCGCAAAGAATATCGAAAAGAAAAAAATTTTTTTTCGAAGTTTGGAAACTTCGTTAGAATCACTTTTTTTCCGTTCTTATTTGAGATAACTGGTTCTCTTTCATTATACTAGTTTGATAGCCTCAGACAAGCATATTATGCGCAAAGAATCTCGAAAAGAAAAAAATTTTTTTTCGAAGTTTGGAAACTTCGTTAGAATCACTTTTTTTCCGTTCTTATTTGAGATAACTGGTTCTCTTTCATTATACTAGTTTGATAGCCTCAGACAAGCATATTATGCGCAAAGAATCTCGAAAAGAAAAAAATTTTTTTTCGAAGTTTGGAAACTTCCTTAGAATCACTTTTTTTCCATTCTTATTTGAGATAACTTGTTCTCTTTCATTATACTTGTTTGATAGCCTGAGACAAGCATATTATGCGCAAAGAATCTCGAAAAGAAAAAAATTTTTTTTCGAAGTTAGGAAACTTCGTTAGAATCACTTTTTTTCCGTTCTTATTTGAGATAACTTGTTCTCTTTCATTATACTAGTTTGATAGCCTCAGACAAGCATATTATGCGCAAAGAATCTCGAAAAGAAAAAAATTTTTTTTCGAAGTTTGGAAACTTCGTTAGAATCACTTTTTTTCCGTTCTTATTTAAGATTACTGGTTCTCTTTCATTATACTAGTTTGATAGCCTCAGACAAGAATATTATGCGCAAAGAATCTCGAAAAGAATAAAATTTTTTTTCGAAGTTTGGAAACTTCCTTAGAATCACTTTTTTTCCATTCTTATTTGAGATAACTTGTTCTCTTTCATTATACTAGTTTGATAGCCTCAGACAAGCATATTATGCGCAAAGAATCTCGAAAAGAAAAAAATTTTTTTCGAAGTTTGGAAACTTCGTTAGAATCACTTTTTTTCCGTTCTTATTTAAGATAACTTGTTCTCTTACATTATACTAGTTTGATAGCCTTAGACAAGCATATTATGCGCAAAGAATCTCGAAAAGAAAAAAATTTTTTTTCGAAGTTTGGAAACTTCGTTAGAATCACTTTTTTTCCGTTCTTATTTGAGATAACTGGTTCTCTTTCATTATACTAGTTTGATAGCCTCAGACAAGCATATTATGCGCAAAGAATCTCGAAAAGAAAAAAATTTTTTTTCGAAGTTTGGAAACTTCCTTAGAATCACTTTTTTTCCATTCTTATTTGAGATAACTTGTTCTCTTTCATTATACTAGTTTGATAGCCTCAGACAAGCATATTATGCGCAAAGAATCTCGAAAAGAAAAAAATTTTTTTTCGAAGTTTGGAAACTTCGTTAGAATCACTTTTTTTCCGTTCTTATTTAAGATTACTGGTTCTCTTTCATTATACTAGTTTGATAGCCTCAGACAAGCATATTATGCGCAAAGAATCTCGAAATGAAAAAAATTTTTTTTCGAAGTTTGGAAACTTCCTTAGAATCACTTTTTTTCCGTTCTTATTTGAGATAACTTGTTCTCTTTCATTATACTAGTTTGATAGCCTCAGACAAGCATATTATGCGCAAAGAATCTCGAAAAGAAAAAAATTTTTTTTCGAAGTTTGGAAACTTCATTAGAATCACTTTTTTTCCATTCTTATTTGAGATAACTTGTTCTCTTTCATTATACTAGTTTGATAGCCTCAGACAAGCATATTATGCGCAAAGAATCTCGAAAAGAAAAAAATTTTTTTTCGAAGTTTGGAAACATCGTTAGAATCACTTTTTTTCCGTTCTTATTTGAGATAACTTGTTCTCTTTCATTATACTAGTTTGATAGCCTTAGACAAGCATATTATGCGCAAAGAATCTCGAAAAGAAAAAAATTTTTTTTCGAAGTTTGGAAACTTCCTTAGAATCTCTTTTTTTCCATTCTTATTTGAGATAACTTGTTCTCTTTCATTATACTAGTTTGATAGCCTCAGACAAGCATATTATGCGCAAAGAATCTCGAAAAGAAAAAAATTTTTTTTCGAAGTTTGGAAACTTCGTTAGAATCACTTTTTTTCCGTTCTTATTTAAGATTACTGGTTCTCTTTCATTATACTAGTTTGATAGCCTCAGATAAGCATATTATGCGCAAAGAATCTCGAAAAGAAAAAAATTTTTTTTCGAAGTTTGGAAACTTCGTTAGAATCACTTTTTTTCCGTTCTTATTTGAGATAACTGGTTCTCTTTCATTATACTAGTTTGATAGCCTCAGACAAGCATATTATGCGCAAAGAATCTCGAAAAGAAAAAAATTTTTTTTCGAAGTTAGGAAACTTCGTTAGAATCACTTTTTTTCCGTTCTTATTTAAGATTACTGGTTCTCTTTCATTATACTAGTTTGATAGCCTCAGACAAGCATATTATGCGCAAAGAATCTCTGAAAGAAAAAAATTTTTTTTCGAAGTTTGGAAACTTCCTTAGAATCACTTTTTTTCCATTCTTATTTGAGATAACTTGTTCTCTTTTTCTTATACTAGTTTGATAGCCTCAGACAAGCATATTATGCGCAAAGAATCTCGAAAAGAAAAAAATTTTTTTTCGAAGTTTGGAAACTTCATTAGAATCACTTTTTTTCCGTTCTTATTTAAGATAACTTGTTCTCTTTCATTATACTAGTTTGATAGCCTTAGACAAGCATATTATGCGCAAAGAATCTCGAAAAGAAAAAAATTTTTTTTCGAAGTTTGGAAACTTCGTTGGAATCACTTTTTTTCCGTTCTTATTTAAGATTACTGGTTCTCTTTCATTATACTAGTTTGATAGCCTCAGACAAGAATATTATGCGCAAAGAATCTCGAAAAGAAAAAAATTTTTTTTCGAAGTTTGGAAACTTCCTTAGAATCACTTTTTTTCCATTCTTATTTGAGATAACTTGTTCTCTTTCATTATACTAGTTTGATAGCCTCAGACAAGCATATTATGCGCAAAGAATCTCGAAAAGAAAAAAATTTTTTTCGAAGTTTGGAAACTTCGTTAGAATCACTTTTTTTCCGTTCTTATTTAAGATAACTTGTTCTCTTTCATTATACTAGTTTGATAGCCTCAGACAAGCATATTATGCGCAAAGAATCTCGAAAAGAAAAAAATTTTTTTTCGAAGTTTGGAAACTTCGTTAGAATCACTTTTTTTCCGTTCTTATTTAAGATTACTGGTTCTCTTTCATTATACTAGTTTGATAGCCTCAGACAAGCATATTATGCGCAAAGAATCTTGAAAAGAAAAAAATTTTTTTTCGAAGTTTGGAAACTTCGTTAGAATCACTTTTTTTCCGTTCTTATTTAAATTTACTGGTTCTCTTTCATTATACTAGTTTGATAGCCTCAGATAAGCATATTATGCGCAAAGAATCTCGAAAAGAAAAAAATTTTTTTTCGAAGTTTGGAAACTTCGTTAGAATCACTTTTTTTCCGTTCTTATTTGAGATAACTGGTTCTCTTTCATTATACTAGTTTGATAGCCTCAGACAAGCATATTATGCGCAAAGAATCTCGAAAAGAAAAAAATTTTTTTTCGAAGTTAGGAAACTTCGTTAGAATCACTTTTTTTCCGTTCTTATTTAAGATTACTGGTTCTCTTTCATTATACTAGTTTGATAGCCTCAGACAAGCATATTATGCGCAAAGAATCTCTGAAAGAAAAAAATTTTTTTTCGAAGTTTGGAAACTTCCTTAGAATCACTTTTTTTCCATTCTTATTTGAGATAACTTGTTCTCTTTCATTATACTAGTTTGATAGCCTCAGACAAGCATATTATGCGCAAAGAATCTCGAAAAGAAAAAAAATTTTTTTCGAAGTTTGGAAACTTCATTAGAATCACTTTTTTTCCGTTCTTATTTAAGATAACTTGTTCTCTTTCATTATACTAGTTTGATAGCCTTAGACAAGCATATTATGCGCAAAGAATCTCGAAAAGAAAAAAATTTTTTTTCGAAGTTTGGAAACTTCGTTGGAATCACTTTTTTTCCGTTCTTATTTAAGATTACTGGTTCTCTTTCATTATACTAGTTTGATAGCCTCAGACAAGAATATTATGCGCAAAGAATCTCGAAAAGAAAAAAATTTTTTTTCGAAGTTTGGAAACTTCCTTAGAATCACTTTTTTTCCATTCTTATTTGAGATAACTTGTTCTCTTTCATTATACTAGTTTGATAGCCTCAGACAAGCATATTATGCGCAAAGAATCTCGAAAAGAAAAAAATTTTTTTCGAAGTTTGGAAACTTCGTTAGAATCACTTTTTTTCCGTTCTTATTTAAGATAACTTGTTCTCTTACATTATACTAGTTTGATAGCCTTAGACAAGCATATTATGCGCAAAGAATCTCGAAAAGAAAAAAATTTTTTTTCGAAGTTTGGAAACTTCGTTAGAATCACTTTTTTTCCGTTCTTATTTGAGATAACTGGTTCTCTTTCATTATACTAGTTTGATAGCCTCAGACAAGCATATTATGCGCAAAGAATCTCGAAAAGAAAAAAATTTTTTTTCGAAGTTTGGAAACTTCCTTAGAATCACTTTTTTTCCATTCTTATTTGAGATAACTTGTTCTCTTTCATTATACTAGTTTGATAGCCTCAGACAAGCATATTATGCGCAAAGAATCTCGAAAAGAAAAAAATTTTTTTTCGAAGTTTGGAAACTTCGTTAGAATCACTTTTTTTCCGTTCTTATTTAAGATTACTGGTTCTCTTTCATTATACTAGTTTGATAGCCTCAGACAAGCATATTATGCGCAAAGAATCTCGAAATGAAAAAAATTTTTTTTCGAAGTTTGGAAACTTCCTTAGAATCACTTTTTTTCCATTCTTATTTGAGATAACTTGTTCTCTTTCATTATACTATTTTGATAGCCTCAGACAAGCATATTATGCGCAAAGAATCTCGAAAAGAAAAAAATTTTTTTTCGAAGTTTGGAAACTTCATTAGAATCACTTTTTTTCCGTTCTTATTTAAGATAACTTGTTCTCTTTCATTATACTAGTTTGATAGCCTTAGACAAGCATATTATGCGCAAAGAATCTCGAAAAGAAAAAAATTTTTTTTCGAAGTTTGGAAACTTCGTTAGAATCACTTTTTTTCCGTTCTTATTTGAGATAACTGGTTCTCTTTCATTATACTAGTTTGATAGCCTCAGACAAGCATATTATGCGCAAAGAATCTCGAAAAGAAAAAAATTTTTTTTCGAAGTTTGGAAACTTCCTTAGAATCACTTTTTTTCCATTCTTATTTGAGATAACTTGTTCTCTTTCATTATACTTGTTTGATAGCCTGAGACAAGCATATTATGCGCAAAGAATCTCGAAAAGAAAAAAATTTTTTTTCGAAGTTAGGAAACTTCGTTAGAATCACTTTTCTTCCGTTCTTATTTAAGATTACTGGTTCTCTTTCATTATACTAGTTTGATAGCCTCAGACAAGCATATTATGCGCAAAGAATCTCGAAAAGAAAAAAATTTTTTTTCGAAGTTTGGAAACTTCGTTAGAATCACTTTTTTTCCGTTCTTATTTGAGATAACTTGTTCTCTTTCATTATACTAGTTTGATAGCCTTAGACAAGCATATTATGCGCAAAGAATCTCGAAAAGAAAAAAATTTTTTTTCGAAGTTTGGAAACTTCGTTAGAATCACTTTTTTTCCGTTCTTATTTAAGATTACTGGTTCTCTTTCATTATACTAGTTTGATAGCCTCAGACAAGCATATTATGCGCAAAGAATCTCGAAAAGAAAAAAATTTTTTTTCGAAGTTTGGAAACTTCCTTAGAATCACTTTTTTTCCATTCTTATTTGAGATAACTTGTTCTCTTTCATTATACTAGTTTGATAGCCTCAGACAAGCATATTATGCGCAAAGAATCTCGAAAAGAAAAAAATTTTTTTTCGAAGTTTGGAAACTTCGTTAGAATCACTTTTTTTCCGTTCTTATTTAAGATTACTGGTTCTCTTTCATTATACTAGTTTGATAGCCTCAGACAAGCATATTATGCGCAAAGAATCTCGAAAAGAAAAAAATTTTTTTTCGAAGTTTGGAAGCTTCGTTAGAATCACTTTTTTTCCGTTCTTATTTGAGATAACTGGTTCTCTTTCATTATACTAGTTTGATAGCCTTAGACAAGCATATTATGCGCAAAGAATCTCGAAAAGAAAAAAATTTTTTTTCGACGTTTGGAAACTTCGTTAGAATCACTTTTTTTCCGTTCTTATTTGAGATAACTTGTTCTCTTTCATTATACTAGTTTGATAGCCTCAGACAAGCATATTATGCGCAAAGAATCTCGAAAAGAAAAAAATTTTTTTTCGAAGTTTGGAAACTTCATTAGAATCACTTTTTTTCCGTTCTTATTTAAGATAACTTGTTCTCTTTCATTATACTAGTTTGATAGCCTCAGATAAGCATATTATGCGCAAAGAATCTCGAAAAGAAAAAAATTTTTTTTCGAAGTTTGGAAACTTCGTTAGAATCACTTTTTTTCCGTTCTTATTTGAGATAACTGGTTCTCTTTCATTATACTAGTTTGATAGCCTCAGACAAGCATATTATGCGCAAAGAATCTCGAAAAGAAAAAAATTTTTTTTCGAAGTTAGGAAACTTCGTTAGAATCACTTTTTTTCCGTTCTTATTTAAGATTACTGGTTCTCTTTCATTATACTAGTTTGATAGCCTCAGACAAGCATATTATGCGCAAAGAATCTCGAAAAGAAAAAAAGTTTTTTTCGAAGTTTGGAAACTTCCTTAGAATCACTTTTTTTCCATTCTTATTTGAGATAACTTGTTCTCTTTCATTATACTAGTTTGATAGCCTCAGACAAGCATATTATGCGCAAAGAATCTCGAAAAGAAAAAAATTTTTTTTCGAAGTTTGGAAACTTCCTTAGAATCACTTTTTTTCCATTCTTATTTTAAATAACTTGTTCTCTTTCATTATACTAGTTTGATAGCCTCAGACAAGCATATTATGCGCAAAGAATCTCGAAAAGAAAAAAATTTTTTTTCGAAGTTTGGAAACTTCGTTAGAATCACTTTTTTTCCGTTCTTATTTAAGATTACTGGTTCTCTTTCATTATACTAGTTTGATAGCCTCAGACAAGCATATTATGCGCAAAGAATCTCGAAAAGAAAAAAATTTTTTTTCGAAGTTTGGAAACTTCCTTAGAATCACTTTTTTTCCGTTCTTATTTAAGATAACATGTTCTCTTTCATTATACTAGTTTGATAGCCTTAGACAAGCATATTATGCGCAAAGAATCTCGAAAAGAAAAAAAATTTTTTTCGAAGTTTGGAAACTTCGTTAGAATCACTTTTTTTCCGTTCTTATTTGAATTAACTGGTTCTCTTTCATTATACTAGTTTGATAGCCTCAGACAAGCTTATTATGCGCAAAGAATCTCGAAAAGAAAAAAATTTTTTTTCGAAGTTTGGAAACTTCCTTAGAATCACTTTTTTTCCATTCTTATTTGAGATAACATGTTCTCTTTCATTATACTTGTTTGATAGCCTGAGACAAGCATATTATGCGCAAAGAATCTCGAAAAGAAAAAAATTTTTTTTCGAAGTTAGGAAACTTCGTTAGAATCACTTTTTTTCCGTTCTTATTTAAGATTACTGGTTCTCTTTCATTATACTAGTTTGATAGCCTCAGACAAGCATATTATGCGCAAAGAATCTCGAAAAGAAAAAAATTATTTTTCGAAGTTTGGAAACTTCGTTAGAATCACTTTTTTTCCGTTCTTATTTGAGATAACTTGTTCTCTTTCATTATACTAGTTTGATAGCCTTAGACAAGCATATTATGCGCAAAGAATCTCGAAAAGAAAAAAATTTTATTTCGAAGTATGTAAACTTCGTTAGAATCACTTTTTTTCCGTTCTTATTTGAGATAACTGGTTCTCTTTCATTATACTATTTTGATAGCCTCAGACAAGCATATTATGCGCAAAGAATCTCGAAAAGAAAACAATTTTTTTTCGAAGTTTGGAAACTTCATTAGAATCACTTTTTTTCCGTTCTTATTTAAGATAACTTGATCTGTTTCATTATACTAGTTTGATAGCCTAAGAAAAGCATAGGTATGCGCAAAGAATATCGAAAAGAAAAAAATTTTTTTTCGAAGTTTGGAAACTTCGTTAGAATCACTTTTTTTCCGTTCTTATTTGAGATAACTGGTTCTCTTTCATTATACTAGTTTGATAGCCTCAGACAAGCATATTATGCGCAAAGAATCTCGAAAAGAAAAAAATTTTTTTTCGACGTTTGGAAACTTCGTTAGAATCACTTTTTTTCCGTTCTTATTTGAGATAACTGGTTCTCTTTCATTATACTAGTTTGATAGCCTCAGACAAGCATATTATGCGCAAAGAATCTCGAAAAGAAAAAAATTTTTTTTCGAAGTTTGGAAACTTCCTTAGAATCACTTTTTTTCCATTCTTATTTGAGATAACTTGTTCTCTTTCATTATACTTGTTTGATAGCCTGAGACAAGCATATTATGCGCAAAGAATCTCGAAAAGAAAAAAATTTTTTTTCGAAGTTAGGAAACTTCGTTAGAATCACTTTTTTTCCGTTCTTATTTGAGATAACTTGTTCTCTTTCATTATACTAGTTTGATAGCCTCAGACAAGCATATTATGCGCAAAGAATCTCGAAAAGAAAAAAATTTTTTTTCGAAGTTTGGAAACTTCGTTAGAATCACTTTTTTTCCGTTCTTATTTAAGATTACTGGTTCTCTTTCATTATACTAGTTTGATAGCCTCAGACAAGAATATTATGCGCAAAGAATCTCGAAAAGAATAAAATTTTTTTTCGAAGTTTGGAAACTTCCTTAGAATCACTTTTTTTCCATTCTTATTTGAGATAACTTGTTCTCTTTCATTATACTAGTTTGATAGCCTCAGACAAGCATATTATGCGCAAAGAATCTCGAAAAGAAAAAAATTTTTTTCGAAGTTTGGAAACTTCGTTAGAATCACTTTTTTTCCGTTCTTATTTAAGATAACTTGTTCTCTTACATTATACTAGTTTGATAGCCTTAGACAAGCATATTATGCGCAAAGAATCTCGAAAAGAAAAAAATTTTTTTTCGAAGTTTGGAAACTTCGTTAGAATCACTTTTTTTCCGTTCTTATTTGAGATAACTGGTTCTCTTTCATTATACTAGTTTGATAGCCTCAGACAAGCATATTATGCGCAAAGAATCTCGAAAAGAAAAAAATTTTTTTTCGAAGTTTGGAAACTTCCTTAGAATCACTTTTTTTCCATTCTTATTTGAGATAACTTGTTCTCTTTCATTATACTAGTTTGATAGCCTCAGACAAGCATATTATGCGCAAAGAATCTCGAAAAGAAAAAAATTTTTTTTCGAAGTTTGGAAACTTCGTTAGAATCACTTTTTTTCCGTTCTTATTTAAGATTACTGGTTCTCTTTCATTATACTAGTTTGATAGCCTCAGACAAGCATATTATGCGCAAAGAATCTCGAAATGAAAAAAATTTTTTTTCGAAGTTTGGAAACTTCCTTAGAATCACTTTTTTTCCGTTCTTATTTGAGATAACTTGTTCTCTTTCATTATACTAGTTTGATAGCCTCAGACAAGCATATTATGCGCAAAGAATCTCGAAAAGAAAAAAATTTTTTTTCGAAGTTTGGAAACTTCATTAGAATCACTTTTTTTCCGTTCTTATTTAAGATAACTTGTTCTCTTTCATTGTACTAGTTTGATAGCCTTAGACAAGCATATTATGCGCAAAGAATCTCGAAAAGAAAAAAATTTTTTTTCGAAGTTTGGAAACTTCGTTAGAATCACTTTTTTTCCGTTCTTATTTGAGATAACTGGTTCTCTTTCATTACACTAGTTTGATAGCCTCAGACAAGCATATTATGCGCAAAGAATCTCGAAAAGAAAAAAATTTTTTTTCGAAGTTTGGAAACTTCCTTAGAATCACTTTTTTTCCATTCTTATTTGAGATAACTTGTTCTCTTTCATTATACTTGTTTGATAGCCTGAGACAAGCATATTATGCGCAAAGAATCTCGAAAAGAAAAAAATTTTTTTTCGAAGTTAGGAAACTTCGTTAGAATCACTTTTCTTCCGTTCTTATTTAAGATTACTGGTTCTCTTTCATTATACTAGTTTGATAGCCTCAGACAAGCATATTATGCGCAAAGAATCTCGAAAAGAAAAAAATTTTTTTTCGAAGTTTGGAAACATCGTTAGAATCACTTTTTTTCCGTTCTTATTTGAGATAACTTGTTCTCTTTCATTATACTAGTTTGATAGCCTTAGACAAGCATATTATGCGCAAAGAATCTCGAAAAGAAAAAAATTTTTTTTCGAAGTTTGGAAACTTCCTTAGAATCACTTTTTTTCCATTCTTATTTGAGATAACTTGTTCTCTTTCATTATACTAGTTTGATAGCCTCAGACAAGCATATTATGCGCAAAGAATCTCGAAAAGAAAAAAATTTTTTTTCGAAGTTTGGAAACTTCGTTAGAATCACTTTTTTTCCGTTCTTATTTAAGATTACTGGTTCTCTTTCATTATACTAGTTTGATAGCCTCAGATAAGCATATTATGCGCAAAGAATCTCGAAAAGAAAAAAATTTTATTTCGAAGTTTGGAAACTTCGTTAGAATCACTTTTTTTCCGTTCTTATTTGAGATAACTGGTTCTCTTTCATTATACTAGTTTGATAGCCTCAGACAAGCATATTATGCGCAAAGAATCTCGAAAAGAAAAAAATTTTTTTTCGAAGTTAGGAAACTTCGTTAGAATCACTTTTTTTCCGTTCTTATTTAAGATTACTGGTTCTCTTTCATTATACTAGTTTGATAGCCTCAGACAAGCATATTATGCGCAAAGAATCTCTGAAAGAAAAAAATTTTTTTTCGAAGTTTGGAAACTTCCTTAGAATCACTTTTTTTCCATTCTTATTTGAGATAACTTGTTCTCTTTCATTATACTAGTTTGATAGCCTCAGACAAGCATATTATGCGCAAAGAATCTCGAAAAGAAAAAAATTTTTTTTCGAAGTTTGGAAACTTCATTAGAATCACTTTTTTTCCGTTCTTATTTAAGATAACTTGTTCTCTTTCATTATACTAGTTTGATAGCCTTAGACAAGCATATTATGCGCAAAGAATCTCG
This sequence comes from Metallyticus violacea, assembly GCA_030762175.1. Taxonomy (NCBI): domain Eukaryota; kingdom Metazoa; phylum Arthropoda; class Insecta; order Mantodea; family Metallyticidae; genus Metallyticus; species Metallyticus violacea. The sequence goes on along the minus strand of CM060835.1, from coordinate 94,867,863 downwards.
AAAAGAAAAAAATTTTTTTTCGAAGTTTGGAAACTTCGTTGGAATCACTTTTTTTCCGTTCTTATTTAAGATTACTGGTTCTCTTTCATTATACTAGTTTGATAGCCTCAGACAAGAATATTATGCGCAAAGAATCTCGAAAAGAAAAAAATTTTTTTTCGAAGTTTGGAAACTTCCTTAGAATCACTTTTTTTCCATTCTTATTTGAGATAACTTGTTCTCTTTCATTATACTAGTTTGATAGCCTCAGACAAGCATATTATGCGCAAAGAATCTCGAAAAGAAAAAAATTTTTTTCGAAGTTTGGAAACTTCGTTAGAATCACTTTTTTTCCGTTCTTATTTAAGATAACTTGTTCTCTTTCATTATACTAGTTTGATAGCCTCAGACAAGCATATTATGCGCAAAGAATCTCGAAAAGAAAAAAATTTTTTTCGAAGTTTGGAAACTTCGTTAGAATCACTTTTTTTCCGTTCTTTTTTAAGATAACTTGTTCTCTTTCATTATACTAGTTTGATAGCCTTAGACAAGCATATTATGCGCAAAGAATCTCGAAAAGAAAAAAATTTTTTTTCGAAGTTTGGAAACTTCGTTAGAATCACTTTTTTTCCGTTCTTATTTGAGATAACTGGTTCTCTTTCATTATACTAGTTTGATAGCCTCAGACAAGCATATTATGCGCAAAGAATCTCGAAAAGAAAAAAATTTTTTTTCGAAGTTTTTAAACATCCTTAAAATCACTTTTTTTCCATTCTTATTTGAAATAACTTGTTCTCTTTCATTATACTAGTTTGATAGCCTCAGACAAGCATATTATGCGCAAAGAATCTCGAAAAGAAAAAAATTTTTTTTCGAAGTTTGGAAACTTCGTTAGAATCACTTTTTTTCCGTTCTTATTTAAGATTACTGGTTCTCTTTCATTATACTAGTTTGATAGCCTCAGACAAGCATATTATGCGCAAAGAATCTCGAAAAGAAAAAAATTTTTTTTCGAAGTTTGGAAACTTCCTTAGAATCACTTTTTTTCCATTCTTATTTGAGATAACTTGTTCTCTTTCATTATACTAGTTTCATAGCCTCAGACAAGCATATTATGCGCAAAGAATCTCGAAAAGAAAAAAATTTTTTTTCGAAGTTTGGAAACTTCCTTAGAATCTCTTTTTTTCCGTTCTTATTTAAGATAACTTGTTCTCTTTCATTATACTAGTTTGATAGCCTTAGACAAGCATATTATGCGCAAAGAATCTCGAAAAGAAAAAAAATTTTTTTCGAAGTTTGGAAACTTCGTTAGAATCACTTTTTTTCCGTTCTTATTTGAGTTAACTGGTTCTCTTTCATTATACTAGTTTGATAGCCTCAGACAAGCATATTATGCGCAAAGAATCTCGAAAAGAAAAAAATTTTTTTTCGAAGTTTGGAAACTTCCTTAGAATCACTTTTTTTCCATTCTTATTTGAGATAACATGTTCTCTTTCATTATACTTGTTTGATAGCCTGAGACAAGCATATTATGCGCAAAGAATCTCGAAAAGAAAAAAAATTTTTTTCGAAGTTAGGAAACTTCGTTAGAATCACTTTTTTTCCGTTCTTATTTAAGATTACTGGTTCTCTTTCCTTATACTAGTTTGATAGCCTCAGACAAGCATATTATGCGCAAAGAATCTCGAAAAGAAAAAAATTATTTTTCGAAGTTTGGAAACTTCGTTAGAATCACTTTTTTTCCGTTCTTATTTGAGATAACTTGTTCTCTTTCATTATACTAGTTTGATAGCCTTAGACAAGCATATTATGCGCAAAGAATCTCGAAAAGAAAAAAATTTTATTTCGAAGTATGTAAACTTCGTTAGAATCACTTTTTTTCCTTTCTTATTTGAGATAACTGGTTCTCTTTCATTATACTAGTTTGATAGCCTCAGACAAGCATATTACGCGCAAAGAATCTCGAAAAGAAAACAATTTTTTTTCGAAGTTTGGAAACTTCATTAGAATCACTTTTTTTCCGTTCTTATTTAAGATAACTTGATCTGTTTCATTATACTAGTTTGATAGCCTAAGAAAAGCATAGGTATGCGCAAAGAATCTCGAAAAGAAAAAAATTTTTTTTCGAAGTTTGGAAACTTCGTTAGAATCACTTTTTTTCCGTTCTTATTTGAGATAACTGGTTCTCTTTCATTATACTAGTTTGATAGCCTCAGACAAGCATATTATGCGCAAAGAATCTCGAAAAGAAAAAAATTTTTTTTCGAAGTTTGGAAACTTCGTTAGAATCACTTTTTTTCCGTTCTTATTTGAGATAACTTGTTCTCTTTCATTATACTAGTTTGATAGCCTCAGACAAGCATATTATGCGCAAAGAATCTCGAAAAGAAAAAAATTTTTTTTCGAAGTTTGGAAACTTCGTTAGAATCACTTTTTTTCCGTTCTTATTTAAGATTACTGGTTCTCTTTCATTATACTAGTTTGATAGCCTCAGATAAGCATATTATGCGCAAAGAATCTCGAAAAGAAAAAAATTTTTTTTCGAAGTTTGGAAACTTCGTTAGAATCACTTTTTTTCCGTTCTTATTTGAGATAACTGGTTCTCTTTCATTATACTAGTTTGATAGCCTCAGACAAGCATATTATGCGCAAAGAATCTCGAAAAGAAAAAAATTTTTTTTCGAAGTTAGGAAACTTCGTTAGAATCACTTTTTTTCCGTTCTTATTTAAGATTACTGGTTCTCTTTCATTATACTAGTTTGATAGCCTCAGACAAGCATATTATGCGCAAAGAATCTCGAAAAGAAAAAAATTTTTTTTCGAAGTTTGGAAACTTCCTTAGAATCACTTTTTTTCCATTCTTATTTGAGATAACTTGTTCTCTTTCATTATACTAGTTTGATAGCCTCAGACAAGCATATTATGCGCAAAGAATCTCGAAAAGAAAAAAATTTTTTTTCGAAGTTTGGAAACTTCCTTAGAATCACTTTTTTTCCATTCTTATTTTAAATAACTTGTTCTCTTTCATTATACTAGTTTGATAGCCTCAGACAAGCATATTATGCGCAAAGAATCTCGAAAAGAAAAAAATTTTTTTTCGAAGTTTGGAAACTTCGTTAGAATCACTTTTTTTCCGTTCTTATTTAAGATTACTGGTTCTCTTTCATTATACTAGTTTGATAGCCTCAGACAAGCATATTATGCGCAAAGAATCTCGAAAAGAAAAAAATTTTTTTTCGAAGTTTGGAAACTTCCTTAGAATCACTTTTTTTCCGTTCTTATTTAAGATAACTTGTTCTCTTTCATTATACTAGTTTGATAGCCTTAGACAAGCATATTATGCGCAAAGAATCTCGAAAAGAAAAAAAATTTTTTTCGAAGTTTGGAAACTTCGTTAGAATCACTTTTTTTCCGTTCTTATTTGAGATAACTGGTTCTCTTTCATTATACTAGTTTGATAGCCTCAGACAAGCTTATTATGCGCAAAGAATCTCGAAAAGAAAAAAATTTTTTTTCGAAGTTTGGAAACTTCCTTAGAATCACTTTTTTTCCATTCTTATTTGAGATAACATGTTCTCTTTCATTATACTTGTTTGATAGCCTGAGACAAGCATATTATGCGCAAAGAATCTCGAAAAGAAAAAAATTTTTTTTCGAAGTTAGGAAACTTCGTTAGAATCACTTTTTTTCCGTTCTTATTTAAGATTACTGGTTCTCTTTCATTATACTAGTTTGATAGCCTCAGACAAGCATATTATGCGCAAAGAATCTCGAAAACAAAAAAATTATTTTTCGAAGTTTGGAAACTTCGTTAGAATCACTTTTTTTCCGTTCTTATTTGAGATAACTTGTTCTCTTTCATTATACTAGTTTGATAGCCTTAGACAAGCATATTATGCGCAAAGAATCTCGAAAAGAAAAAAATTTTATTTCGAAGTATGTAAACTTCGTTAGAATCACTTTTTTTCTGTTCTTATTTCAGATAACTGGTTCTCTTTCATTATACTAGTTTGATAGCCTCAGACAAGCATATTATGCGCAAAGAATCTCGAAAAGAAAACAATTTTTTTTCGAAGTTTGGAAACTTCATTAGAATCACTTTTTTTCCGTTCTTATTTAAGATAACTTGATCTGTTTCATTATACTAGTTTGATAGCCTAAGAAAAGCATAGGTATGCGCAAAGAATCTCGAAAAGAAAAAAATTTTTTTTCGAAGTTTGGAAACTTAGTTAGAATCACTTTTTTTCCGTTCTTATTTGAGATAACTGGTTCTCTTTCATTATACTAGTTTGATAGCCTCAGACAAGCATATTATGCGCAAAGAATCTCGAAAAGAAAAAAATTTTTTTTCGAAGTTTGGAAACTTCGTTAGAATCACTTTTTTTCCGTTCTTATTTGAGATAACTGGTTCTCTTTCATTATACTAGTTTGATAGCCTCAGACAAGCATATTATGCGCAAAGAATCTCGAAAAGAAAAAAATTTTTTTTCGAAGTTTGGAAACTTCCTTAGAATCACTTTTTTTCCATTCTTATTTGAGATAACTTGTTCTCTTTCATTATACTTGTTTGATAGCCTGAGACAAGCATATTATGCGCAAAGAATCTCGAAAAGAAAAAAATTTTTTTTCGAAGTTAGGAAACTTCGTTAGAATCACTTTTTTTCCGTTCTTATTTAAGATAACTTGTTCTCTTTCATTATACTAGTTTGATAGCCTCAGACAAGCATATTATGCGCAAAGAATCTCGAAAAGAAAAAAATTTTTTTTCGAAGTTTGGAAACTTCGTTAGAATCACTTTTTTTCCGTTCTTATTTAAGATTACTGGTTCTCTTTCATTATACTAGTTTGATAGCCTCAGACAAGAATATTATGCGCAAAGAATCTCGAAAAGAATAAAATTTTTTTTCGAAGTTTGGAAACTTCCTTAGAATCACTTTTTTTCCATTCTTATTTGAGATAACTTGTTCTCTTTCATTATACTAGTTTGATAGCCTCAGACAAGCATATTATGCGCAAAGAATCTCGAAAAGAAAAAAATTTTTTTCGAAGTTTGGAAACTTCGTTAGAATCACTTTTTTTCCGTTCTTATTTAAGATAACTTGTTCTCTTACATTATACTAGTTTGATAGCCTTAGACAAGCATATTATGCGCAAAGAATCTCGAAAAGAAAAAAATTTTTTTTCGAAGTTTGGAAACTTCGTTAGAATCACTTTTTTTCCGTTCTTATTTGAGATAACTGGTTCTCTTTCATTATACTAGTTTGATAGCCTCAGACAAGCATATTATGCGCAAAGAATCTCGAAAAGAAAAAAATTTTTTTTCGAAGTTTGGAAACTTCCTTAGAATCACTTTTTTTCCATTCTTATTTGAGATAATTTGTTCTCTTTCATTATACTAGTTTGATAGCCTCAGACAAGCATATTATGCGCAAAGAATCTCGAAAAGAAAAAAATTTTTTTTCGAAGTTTGGAAACTTCGTTAGAATCACTTTTTTTCCGTTCTTATTTAAGATTACTGGTTCTCTTTCATTATACTAGTTTGATAGCCTCAGACAAGCATATTATGCGCAAAGAATCTCGAAATGAAAAAAATTTTTTTTCGAAGTTTGGAAACTTCCTTAGAATCACTTTTTTTCCATTCTTATTTGAGATAACTTGTTCTCTTTCATTATACTAGTTTGATAGCCTCAGACAAGCATATTATGCGCAAAGAATCTCGAAAAGAAAAAAATTTTTTTTCGAAGTTTGGAAACTTCATTAGAATCACTTTTTTTCCGTTCTTATTTAAGATAACTTGTTCTCTTTCATTATACTAGTTTGATAGCCTTAGACAAGCATATTATGCGCAAAGAATCTCGAAAAGAAAAAAATTTTTTTTCGAAGTTTGGAAACTTCGTTAGAATCACTTTTTTTCCGTTCTTATTTGAGATAACTGGTTCTCTTTCATTACACTAGTTTGATAGCCTCAGACAAGCATATTATGCGCAAAGAATCTCGAAAAGAAAAAAATTTTTTTTCGAAGTTTGGAAACTTCGTTAGAATCACTTTTTTTCCGTTCTTATTTAAGATTACTGGTTCTCTTTCATTATACTAGTTTGATAGCCTCAGACAAGAATATTATGCGCAAAGAATCTCGAAAAGAAAAAAATTTTTTTTCGAAGTTTGGAAACTTCCTTAGAATCACTTTTTTTCCATTCTTATTTGAGATAACTTGTTCTCTTTCATTATACTAGTTTGATAGCCTCAGACAAGCATATTATGCGCAAAGAATCTCGAAAAGAAAAAAATTTTTTTCGAAGTTTGGAAACTTCGTTAGAATCACTTTTTTTCCGTTCTTATTTAAGATAACTTGTTCTCTTTCATTATACTAGTTTGATAGCCTTAGACAAGCATATTATGCGCAAAGAATCTCGAAAAGAAAAAAATTTTTTTTCGAAGTTTGGAAACTTCGTTAGAATCACTTTTTTTCCGTTCTTATTTGAGATAACTGGTTCTCTTTCATTATACTAGTTTGATAGCCTCAGACAAGCATATTATGCGCAAAGAATCTCGAAAAGAAAAAAATTTTTTTTCGAAGTTTGGAAACTTCCTTAGAATCACTTTTTTTCCATTCTTATTTGAGATAACTTGTTCTCTTTCATTATACTTGTTTGATAGCCTGAGACAAGCATATTATGCGCAAAGAATCTCGAAAAGAAAAAAATTTTTTTTCGAAGTTAGGAAACTTCGTTAGAATCACTTTTTTTCCGTTCTTATTTGAGATAACTTGTTCTCTTTCATTATACTAGTTTGATAGCCTCAGACAAGCATATTATGCGCAAAGAATCTCGAAAAGATAAAAATTTTTTTTCGAAGTTTGGAAACTTCGTTAGAATCACTTTTTTTCCGTTCTTATTTAAGATTACTGGTTCTCTTTCATTATACTAGTTTGATAGCCTCAGACAAGAATATTATGCGCAAAGAATCTCGAAAAGAATAAAATTTTTTTTCGAAGTTTGGAAACTTCCTTAGAATCACTTTTTTTCCATTCTTATTTGAGATAACTTGTTCTCTTTCATTATACTAGTTTGACAGCCTCAGACAAGCATATTATGCGCAAAGAATCTCGAAAAGAAAAAAATTTTTTTCGAAGTTTGGAAACTTCGTTAGAATCACTTTTTTTCCGTTCTTATTTAAGATAACTTGTTCTCTTACATTATACTAGTTTGATAGCCTTAGACAAGCATATTATGCGCAAAGAATCTCGAAAAGAAAAAAATTTTTTTTCGAAGTTTGGAAACTTCGTTAGAATCACTTTTTTTCCGTTCTTATTTGAGATAACTGGTTCTCTTTCATTATACTAGTTTGATAGCCTCAGACAAGCATATTATGCGCAAAGAATCTCGAAAAGAAAAAAATTTTTTTTCGAAGTTTGGAAACTTCCTTAGAATCACTTTTTTTCCATTCTTATTTGAGATAACTTGTTCTCTTTCATTATACTAGTTTGATAGCCTCAGACAAGCATATTATGCGCAAAGAATCTCGAAAAGAAAAAAATTTTTTTTCGAAGTTTGGAAACTTCGTTAGAATCACTTTTTTTCCGTTCTTATTTAAGATTACTGGTTCTCTTTCATTATACTAGTTTGATAGCCTCAGACAAGCATATTATGCGCAAAGAATCTCGAAATGAAAAAAATTTTTTTTCGAAGTTTGGAAAGTTCCTTAGAATCACTTTTTTTCCATTCTTATTTGAGATAACTTGTTCTCTTTCATTATACTAGTTTGATAGCCTCAGACAAGCATATTATGCGCAAAGAATCTCGAAAAGAAAAAAATTTTTTTTCGAAGTTTGGAAACTTCATTAGAATCACTTTTTTTCCGTTCTTATTTAAGATAACTTGTTCTCTTTCATTATACTAGTTTGATAGCCTTAGACAAGCATATTATGCGCAAAGAATCTCGAAAAGAAAAAAATTTTTTTTCGAAGTTTGGAAACTTCGTTAGAATCATTTTTTTCCGTTCTTATTTGAGATAACTGGTTCTCTTTCATTACACTAGTTTGATAGCCTCAGACAAGCATATTATGCGCAAAGAATCTCGAAAAGAAAAAAATTTTTTTTCGAAGTTTGGAAACTTCGTTAGAATCACTTTTTTTCCGTTCTTATTTAAGATTACTGGTTCTCTTTCATTATACTAGTTTGATAGCCTCAGACAAGAATATTATGCGCAAAGAATCTCGAAAAGAAAAAAATTTTTTTTCGAAGTTTGGAAACTTCCTTAGAATCACTTTTTTTCCATTCTTATTTGAGATAACTTGTTCTCTTTCATTATACTAGTTTGATAGCCTCAGACAAGCATATTATGCGCAAAGAATCTCGAAAAGAAAAAAATTTTTTTCGAAGTTTGGAAACTTCGTTAGAATCACTTTTTTTCCGTTCTTATTTAAGATAACTTGTTCTCTTTCATTATACTAGTTTGATAGCCTTAGACAAGCATATTATGCGCAAAGAATCTCGAAAAGAAAAAAATTTTTTTTCGAAGTTTGGAAACTTCGTTAGAATCACTTTTTTTCCGTTCTTATTTGAGATAACTGGTTCTCTTTCATTATACTAGTTTGATAGCCTCAGACAAGCATATTATGCGCAAAGAATCTCGAAAAGAAAAAAATTTTTTTTCGAAGTTTGGAAACATCCTTAGAATCACTTTTTTTCCATTCTTATTTGAGATAACTTGTTCTCTTTCATTATACTAGTTTGATAGCCTCAGACAAGCATATTATGCGCAAAGAATCTCGAAAAGAAAAAAATTTTTTTTCGAAGTTTGGAAACTTCGTTAGAATCACTTTTTTTCCGTTCTTATTTAAGATTACTGGTTCTCTTTCATTATACTAGTTTGATAGCCTCAGACAAGCATATTATGCGCAAAGAATCTCGAAAAGAAAAAAATTTTTTTTCGAAGTTTGGAAACTTCCTTAGAATCACTTTTTTTCCATTCTTATTTGAGATAACTTGTTCTCTTTCATTATACTAGTTTCATAGCCTCAGACAAGCATATTATGCGCAAAGAATCTCGAAAAGAAAAAAATTTTTTTTCGAAGTTTGGAAACTTCCTTAGAATCACTTTTTTTCCGTTCTTATTTAAGATAACTTGTTCTCTTTCATTATACTAGTTTGATAGCCTTAGACAAGCATATTATGCGCAAAGAATCTCGAAAAGAAAAAAAATTTTTTTCGAAGTTTGGAAACTTCGTTAGAATCACTTTTTTTCCGTTCTTATTTGAGATAACTGGTTCTCTTTCATTATACTAGTTTGATAGCCTCAGACAAGCTTATTATGCGCAAAGAATCTCGAAAAGAAAAAAATTTTTTGTCGAAGTTTGGAAACTTCCTTAGAATCACTTTTTTTCCATTCTTATTTGAGATAACATGTTCTCTTTCATTATACTTGTTTGATAGCCTGAGACAAGCATATTATGCGCAAAGAATCTCGAAAAGAAAAAAATTTTTTTTCGAAGTTAGGAAACTTCGTTAGAATCACTTTTTTTCCGTTCTTATTTAAGATTACTGGTTCTCTTTCATTATACTAGTTTGATAGCCTCAGACAAGCATATTATGCGCAAAGAATCTCGAAAAGAAAAAAATTATTTTTCGAAGTTTGGAAACTTCGTTAGAATCACTTTTTTTCCGTTCTTATTTGAGATAACTTGTTCTCTTTCATTATACTAGTTTGATAGCCTTAGACAAGCATATTATGCGCAAAGAATCTCGAAAAGAAAAAAATTTTATTTCGAAGTATGTAAACTTCGTTAGAATCACTTTTTTTCCGTTCTTATTTGAGATAACTGGTTCTCTTTCATTATACTAGTTTGATAGCCTCAGACAAGCTTATTATGCGCAAAGAATCTCGAAAAGAAAAAAATTTTTTTTCGAAGTTTGGAAACTTCGTTAGAATCACTTTTTTTCCGTTCTTATTTAAGATTACTGGTTCTCTTTCATTATACTAGTTTGATAGCCTCAGACAAGAATATTATGCGCAAAGAATCTCGAAAAGAAAAAAATTTTTTTTCGAAGTTTGGAAACTTCCTTAGAATCACTTTTTTTCCATTCTTATTTGAGATAACTTGTTCTCTTTCATTATACTAGTTTGATAGCCTCAGACAAGCATATTATGCGCAAAGAATCTCGAAAAGAAAAAAATTTTTTTCGACGTTTGGAAACTTCGTTAGAATCACTTTTTTTCCGTTCTTATTTAAGATAACTTGTTCTCTTTCATTATTCTAGTTTGATAGCCTTAGACAAGCATATTATGCGCAAAGAATCTCGAAAAGAAAAAAATTTTTTTTCGAAGTTTGGAAACTTCGTTAGAATCACTTTTTTTCCGTTCTTATTTGAGATAACTGGTTCTCTTTCATTATACTAGTTTGATAGCCTCAGACAAGCATATTATGCGCAAAGAATCTCGAAAAGAAAAAAATTTTTTTTCGAAGTTTGGAAACATCCTTAGAATCACTTTTTTTCCATTCTTATTTGAGATAACTTGTTCTCTTTCATTATACTAGTTTGATAGCCTCAGACAAGCATATTATGCGCAAAGAATCTCGAAAAGAAAAAAATTTTTTTTCGAAGTTTGGAAACTTCCTTAGAATCACTTTTGTTCCGTTCTTATTTAAGATTACTGGTTCTCTTTCATTATACTAGTTTGATAGCCTCAGACAAGCATATTATGCGCAAAGAATCTCGAAAAGAAAAAAATTTTTTTTCGAAGTTTGGAAACTTCCTTAGAATCACTTTTTTTCCATTCTTATTTGAGATAACTTGTTCTCTTTCATTATACTAGTTTCATAGCCTCAGACAAGCATATTATGCGCAAAGAATCTCGAAAAGAAAAAAATTTTTTTTCGAAGTTTGGAAACTTCCTTAGAATCACTTTTTTTCCGTTCTTATTTAAGATAACTTGTTCTCTTTCATTATACTAGTTTGATAGCCTTAGACAAGCATATTATGCGCAAAGAATCTCGAAAAGAAAAAAAATTTTTTTCGAAGTTTGGAAACTTCGTTAGAATCACTTTTTTTCCGTTCTTATTTGAGATAACTGGTTCTCTTTCATTATACTAGTTTGATAGCCTCAGAGAAGCTTATTATGCGCAAAGAATCTCGAAAAGAAAAAAATTTTTTGTCGAAGTTTGGAAACTTCCTTAGAATCACTTTTTTTCCATTCTTATTTGAGATAACATGTTCTCTTTCATTATACTTGTTTGATAGCCTGAGACAAGCATATTATGCGCAAAGAATCTCGAAAAGAAAAAAATTTTTTTTCGAAGTTAGGAAACTTCGTTAGAATCACTTTTTTTCCGTTCTTATTTAAGATTACTGGTTCTCTTTCATTATACTAGTTTGATAGCCTCAGACAAGCATATTATGCGCAAAGAATCTCGAAAAGAAAAAAATTATTTTTCGAAGTTTGGAAACTTCGTTAGAATCACTTTTTTTCCGTTCTTATTTGAGATAACTTGTTCTCTTTCATTATACTAGTTTGATAGCCTTAGACAAGCATATTATGCGCAAAGAATCTCGAAAAGAAAAAAATTTTATTTCGAAGTATGTAAACTTCGTTAGAATCACTTTTTTTCCGTTCTTATTTGAGATAACTGGTTCTCTTTCATTATACTAGTTTGATAGCCTCAGACAAGCTTATTATGCGCAAAGAATCTCGAAAAGAAAAAAATTTTTTTTCGAAGTTTGGAAACTTCCTTAGAATCACTTTTTTTCCATTCTTATTTGAGATAACATGTTCTCTTTCATTATACTTGTTTGATAGCCTGAGACAAGCATATTATGCGCAAAGAATCTCGAAAAGAAAAAAATTTTTTTTCGAAGTTAGGAAACTTCGTTAGAATCACTTTTTTTCCGTTCTTATTTAAGATTACTGGTTCTCTTTCATTATACTAGTTTGATAGCCTCAGACAAGCATATTATGCGCAAAGAATCTCGAAAACAAAAAAATTATTTTTCGAAGTTTGGAAACTTCGTTAGAATCACTTTTTTTCCGTTCTTATTTGAGATAACTTGTTCTCTTTCATTATACTAGTTTGATAGCCTTAGACAAGCATATTATGCGCAAAGAATCTCGAAAAGAAAAAAATTTTATTTCGAAGTATGTAAACTTCGTTAGAATCACTTTTTTTCTGTTCTTATTTGAGATAACTGGTTCTCTTTCATTATACTAGTTTGATAGCCTCAGACAAGCATATTATGCGCAAAGAATCTCGAAAAGAAAACAATTTTTTTTCGAAGTTTGGAAACTTCATTAGAATCACTTTTTTTCCGTTCTTATTTAAGATAACTTGATCTGTTTCATTATACTAGTTTGATAGCCTAAGAAAAGCATAGGTATGCGCAAAGAATCTCGAAAAGAAAAAAATTTTTTTTCGAAGTTTGGAAACTTAGTTAGAATCACTTTTTTTCCGTTCTTATTTGAGATAACTGGTTCTCTTTCATTATACTAGTTTGATAGCCTCAGACAAGCATATTATGCGCAAAGAATCTCGAAAAGAAAAAAATTTTTTTTCGAAGTTTGGAAACTTCGTTAGAATCACTTTTTTTCCGTTCTTATTTGAGATAACTGGTTCTCTTTCATTATACTAGTTTGATAGCCTCAGACAAGCATATTATGCGCAAAGAATCTCGAAAAGAAAAAAATTTTTTTTCGAAGTTTGGAAACTTCCTTAGAATCACTTTTTTTCCATTCTTATTTGAGATAACTTGTTCTCTTTCATTATACTTGTTTGATAGCCTGAGACAAGCATATTATGCGCAAAGAATCTCGAAAAGAAAAAAATTTTTTTTCGAAGTTAGGAAACTTCGTTAGAATCACTTTTTTTCCGTTCTTATTTAAGATAACTTGTTCTCTTTCATTATACTAGTTTGATAGCCTCAGACAAGCATATTATGCGCAAAGAATCTCGAAAAGAAAAAAATTTTTTTTCGAAGTTTGGAAACTTCGTTAGAATCACTTTTTTTCCGTTCTTATTTAAGATTACTGGTTCTCTTTCATTATACTAGTTTGATAGCCTCAGACAAGAATATTATGCGCAAAGAATCTCGAAAAGAATAAAATTTTTTTTCGAAGTTTGGAAACTTCCTTAGAATCACTTTTTTTCCATTCTTATTTGAGATAACTTGTTCTCTTTCATTATACTAGTTTGATAGCCTCAGACAAGCATATTATGCGCAAAGAATCTCGAAAAGAAAAAAATTTTTTTCGAAGTTTGGAAACTTCGTTAGAATCACTTTTTTTCCGTTCTTATTTAAGATAACTTGTTCTCTTACATTATACTAGTTTGATAGCCTTAGACAAGCATATTATGCGCAAAGAATCTCGAAAAGAAAAAAATTTTTTTTCGAAGTTTGGAAACTTCGTTAGAATCACTTTTTTTCCGTTCTTATTTGAGATAACTGGTTCTCTTTCATTATACTAGTTTGATAGCCTCAGACAAGCATATTATGCGCAAAGAATCTCGAAAAGAAAAAAATTTTTTTTCGAAGTTTGGAAACTTCCTTAGAATCACTTTTTTTCCATTCTTATTTGAGATAACTTGTTCTCTTTCATTATACTAGTTTGATAGCCTCAGACAAGCATATTATGCGCAAAGAATCTCGAAAAGAAAAAAATTTTTTTTCGAAGTTTGGAAACTTCGTTAGAATCACTTTTTTTCCGTTCTTATTTAAGATTACTGGTTCTCTTTCATTATACTAGTTTGATAGCCTCAGACAAGCATATTATGCGCAAAGAATCTCGAAATGAAAAAAATTTTTTTTCGAAGTTTGGAAACTTCCTTAGAATCACTTTTTTTCCATTCTTATTTGAGATAACTTGTTCTCTTTCATTATACTAGTTTGATAGCCTCAGACAAGCATATTATGCGCAAAGAATCTCGAAAAGAAAAAAATTTTTTTTCGAAGTTTGGAAACTTCATTAGAATCACTTTTTTTCCGTTCTTATTTAAGATAACTTGTTCTCTTTCATTATACTAGTTTGATAGCCTTAGACAAGCATATTATGCGCAAAGAATCTCGAAAAGAAAAAAATTTTTTTTCGAAGTTTGGAAACTTCGTTAGAATCACTTTTTTTCCGTTCTTATTTGAGATAACTGGTTCTCTTTCATTACACTAGTTTGATAGCCTCAGACAAGCATATTATGCGCAAAGAATCTCGAAAAGAAAAAAATTTTTTTTCGAAGTTTGGAAACTTCGTTAGAATCACTTTTTTTCCGTTCTTATTTAAGATTACTGGTTCTCTTTCATTATACTAGTTTGATAGCCTCAGACAAGAATATTATGCGCAAAGAATCTCGAAAAGAAAAAAATTTTTTTTCGAAGTTTGGAAACTTCCTTAGAACCACTTTTTTTCCATTCTTATTTGAGATAACTTGTTCTCTTTCATTATACTAGTTTGATAGCCTCAGACAAGCATATTATGCGCAAAGAATCTCGAAAAGAAAAAAATTTTTTTCGAAGTTTGGAAACTTCGTTAGAATCACTTTTTTTCCGTTCTTATTTAAGATAACTTGTTCTCTTTCATTATACTAGTTTGATAGCCTTAGACAAGCATATTATGCGCAAAGAATCTCGAAAAGAAAAAAATTTTTTTTCGAAGTTTGGAAACTTCGTTAGAATCACTTTTTTTCCGTTCTTATTTGAGATAACTGGTTCTCTTTCATTATACTAGTTTGATAGCCTCAGACAAGCATATTATGCGCAAAGAATCTCGAAAAGAAAAAAATTTTTTTTCGAAGTTTGGAAACTTCCTTAGAATCACTTTTTTTCCATTCTTATTTGAGATAACTTGTTCTCTTTCATTATACTTGTTTGATAGCCTGAGACAAGCATATTATGCGCAAAGAATCTCGAAAAGAAAAAAATTTTTTTTCGAAGTTAGGAAACTTCGTTAGAATCACTTTTTTTCCGTTCTTATTTGAGATAACTTGTTCTCTTTCATTATACTAGTTTGATAGCCTCAGACAAGCATATTATGCGCAAAGAATCTCGAAAAGATAAAAATTTTTTTTCGAAGTTTGGAAACTTCGTTAGAATCACTTTTTTTCCGTTCTTATTTAAGATTACTGGTTCTCTTTCATTATACTAGTTTGATAGCCTCAGACAAGAATATTATGCGCAAAGAATCTCGAAAAGAATAAAATTTTTTTTCGAAGTTTGGAAACTTCCTTAGAATCACTTTTTTTCCATTCTTATTTGAGATAACTTGTTCTCTTTCATTATACTAGTTTGACAGCCTCAGACAAGCATATTATGCGCAAAGAATCTCGAAAAGAAAAAAATTTTTTTCGAAGTTTGGAAACTTCTTTAGAATCACTTTTTTTCCGTTCTTATTTAAGATAACTTGTTCTCTTACATTATACTAGTTTGATAGCCTTAGACAAGCATATTATGCGCAAAGAATCTCGAAAAGAAAAAAATTTTTTTTCGAAGTTTGGAAACTTCGTTAGAATCACTTTTTTTCCGTTCTTATTTGAGATAACTGGTTCTCTTTCATTATACTAGTTTGATAGCCTCAGACAAGCATATTATGCGCAAAGAATCTCGAAAAGAAAAAAATTTTTTTTCGAAGTTTGGAAACTTCCTTAGAATCACTTTTTTTCCATTCTTATTTGAGATAACTTGTTCTCTTTCATTATACTAGTTTGATAGCCTCAGACAAGCATATTATGCGCAAAGAATCTCGAAAAGAAAAAAATTTTTTTTCGAAGTTTGGAAACTTCGTTAGAATCACTTTTTTTCCGTTCTTATTTAAGATTACTGGTTCTCTTTCATTATACTAGTTTGATAGCCTCAGACAAGCATATTATGCGCAAAGAATCTCGAAATGAAAAAAATTTTTTTTCGAAGTTTGGAAAGTTCCTTAGAATCACTTTTTTTCCATTCTTATTTGAGATAACTTGTTCTCTTTCATTATACTAGTTTGATAGCCTCAGACAAGCATATTATGCGCAAAGAATCTCGAAAAGAAAAAAATTTTTTTTCGAAGTTTGGAAACTTCATTAGAATCACTTTTTTTCCGTTCTTATTTAAGATAACTTGTTCTCTTTCATTATACTAGTTTGATAGCCTTAGACAAGCATATTATGCGCAAAGAATCTCGAAAAGAAAAAAATTTTTTTTCGAAGTTTGGAAACTTCGTTAGAATCATTTTTTTCCGTTCTTATTTGAGATAACTGGTTCTCTTTCATTACACTAGTTTGAGAGCCTCAGACAAGCATATTATGCGCAAAGAATCTCGAAAAGAAAAAAATTTTTTTTCGAAGTTTGGAAACTTCGTTAGAATCACTTTTTTTCCGTTCTTATTTAAGATTACTGGTTCTCTTTCATTATACTAGTTTGATAGCCTCAGACAAGAATATTATGCGCAAAGAATCTCGAAAAGAAAAAAATTTTTTTTCGAAGTTTGGAAACTTCCTTAGAATCACTTTTTTTCCATTCTTATTTGAGATAACTTGTTCTCTTTCATTATACTAGTTTGATAGCCTCAGACAAGCATATTATGCGCAAAGAATCTCGAAAAGAAAAAAATTTTTTTCGAAGTTTGGAAACTTCGTTAGAATCACTTTTTTTCCGTTCTTATTTAAGATAACTTGTTCTCTTTCATTATACTAGTTTGATAGCCTTAGACAAGCATATTATGCGCAAAGAATCTCGAAAAGAAAAAAATTTTTTTTCGAAGTTTGGAAACTTCGTTAGAATCACTTTTTTTCCGTTCTTATTTGAGATAACTGGTTCTCTTTCATTATACTAGTTTGATAGCCTCAGACAAGCATATTATGCGCAAAGAATCTCGAAAAGAAAAAAATTTTTTTTCGAAGTTTGGAAACATCCTTAGAATCACTTTTTTTCCATTCTTATTTGAGATAACTTGTTCTCTTTCATTATACTAGTTTGATAGCCTCAGACAAGCATATTATGCGCAAAGAATCTCGAAAAGAAAAAAATTTTTTTTCGAAGTTTGGAAACTTCGTTAGAATCACTTTTTTTCCGTTCTTATTTAAGATTACTGGTTCTCTTTCATTATACTAGTTTGATAGCCTCAGACAAGCATATTATGCGCAAAGAATCTCGAAAAGAAAAAAATTTTTTTTCGAAGTTTGGAAACTTCCTTAGAATCACTTTTTTTCCATTCTTATTTGAGATAACTTGTTCTCTTTCATTATACTAGTTTCATAGCCTCAGACAAGCATATTATGCGCAAAGAATCTCGAAAAGAAAAAAATTTTTTTTCGAAGTTTGGAAACTTCCTTAGAATCACTTTTTTTCCGTTCTTATTTAAGATAACTTGTTCTCTTTCATTATACTAGTTTGATAGCCTTAGACAAGCATATTATGCGCAAAGAATCTCGAAAAGAAAAAAAATTTTTTTCGAAGTTTGGAAACTTCGTTAGAATCACTTTTTTTCCGTTCTTATTTGAGATAACTGGTTCTCTTTCATTATACTAGTTTGATAGCCTCAGACAAGCTTATTATGCGCAAAGAATCTCGAAAAGAAAAAAATTTTTTGTCGAAGTTTGGAAACTTCCTTAGAATCACTTTTTTTCCATTCTTATTTGAGATAACATGTTCTCTTTCATTATACTTGTTTGATAGCCTGAGACAAGCATATTATGCGCAAAGAATCTCGAAAAGAAAAAAATTTTTTTTCGAAGTTAGGAAACTTCGTTAGAATCACTTTTTTTCCGTTCTTATTTAAGATTACTGGTTCTCTTTCATTATACTAGTTTGATAGCCTCAGACAAGCATATTATGCGCAAAGAATCTCGAAAAGAAAAAAATTATTTTTCGAAGTTTGGAAACTTCCTTAGAATCACTTTTTTTCCATTCTTATTTGAGATAACTTGTTCTCTTTCATTATCCTTGTTTGATAGCCTTAGACAAGCATATTATGCGCAAATAATCTCGAAAAGAAAAAAAATTTTTTTCGAAGTTTGGAAACTTCCTTAGAATCACTTTTTTTCCATTCTTATTTAAGATAACTTGTTCTCTTTCATTATACTAGTTTGATAGCCTTAGACAAGCATATTATGCGCAAAGAATCTCGAAAAGAAAAAAATTTTTTTTCGAAGTTTGGAAACTTCGTTAGAATCACTTTTTTTCCGTTCTTATTTAAGATAACTTGTTCTCTTTCATTGTACTAGTTTGATAGCCTTAGACAAGCATATTATGCGTAAAGAATCTGGAAAAGAAAAAAAATTTTTTTCGAAGTTTGGAAACTTCGTTAGAATCACTTTTTTTCCGTTCTTATTTGAGATAACTGGTTCTCTTACATTATACTAGTTTGATAGCCTCAGACAAGCATATTATGCGCAAAGAATCTCGAAAAGAAAAAAATTTTTTTTCGAAGTTTGGAAACTTCGTTAGAATCACTTTTTTTCCGTTCTTATTTAAGATTACTGGTTCTCTTTCATTATACTAGTTTGATAGCCTCAGACAAGCATATTATGCGCAAAGAATCTCGAAAAGAAAAAAATTTTTTTTCGAAGTTTGGAAACTTCCTTAGAATCACTTTTTTTCCATTCTTATTTGAGATAACTTGTTCTCTTTCATTATACTAGTTTGATAGCCTCAGACAAGCATATTATGCGCAAAGAATCTCGAAAAGAAAAAAATTTTTTTTCGAAGTTTGGAAAATTCGTTAGAATCACTTTTTTTCCGTTCTTATTTAAGATTACTGGTTCTCTTTCATTATACTAGTTTGATAGCCTCAGACAAGCATATTATGCGCAAAGAATCTCGAAAAGAAAAAAATTTTTTTTCGAAGTTTGGAAACTTCGTTAGAATCACTTTTTTTCCGTTCTTATTTGAGATAACTGGTTCTCTTTCATTATACTAGTTTGATAGCCTCAGACAAGCATATTATGCGCAAAGAATCTCGAAAAGAAAAAAAATTTTTTTCGAAGTTAGGAAACTTCGTTAGAATCACTTTTTTTCCGTTCTTATTTAAGATTACTGGTTCTCTTTCATTATACTAGTTTGATAGCCTCAGACAAGCATATTATGCGCAAAGAATCTCGAAAAGAAAAAAATTTTTTTTCGAAGTTTGGAAACTTCGTTAGAATCACTTTTTTTCCGTTCTTATTTGAGATAACTTGTTCTCTTTCATTATACTAGTTTGATAGCCTTAGACAAGCATATTATGCGCAAAGAATCTCGAAAAGAAAAAAATTTTTTTTCGAAGTTTGGCAACTTCGTTAGAATCACTTTTTTTCCGTTCTTATTTAAGATTACTGGTTCTCTTTCATTATACTAGTTTGATAGCCTCAGACAAGCATATTATGTGCAAAGAATCTCGAAAAGAAAAAAATTTTTTTTCGAAGTTTGGAAACTTCCTTAGATTCACTTTTTTTCCATTCTTATTTGAGATAACTTGTTCTCTTTCATTATACTAGTTTGATAGCCTCAGACAAGCATATTATGCGCAAAGAATCTCGAAAAGAAAAAAATTTTTTTTGAAGTTTGGAAACTTCATTAGAATCACTTTTTTTCCGTTCTTATTTAAGATAACTTGTTCTCTTTCATTATACTAGTTCGATAGCCTTAGACAGCATATTATGCGCAAAGAATCTCGAAAAGAAAAAAATTTTTTTTCGAAGTTTGGAAACTTCGTTAGAATCACTTTTTTTCCGTTCTTATTTAAGATTACTGGTTCTCTTTCATTATACTAGTTTGATAGCCTCAGACAAGAATATTATGCGCAAAGAATCTCGAAAAGAAAAAAATTTTTTTTCGAAGTTTGGAAACTTCCTTAGAATCACTTTTTTTCCATTCTGATTTGAGATAACTTGTTCTCTTTCATTATACTAGTTTGATAGCCTCAGACAAGCATATTATGCGCAAAGAATCTCGAAAAGAAAAAAATTTTTTTCGAAGTTTGGAAACTTCGTTAGAATCACTTTTTTTCCGTTCTTATTTAAGATAACTTGTTCTCTTTCATTATACTAGTTTGATAGCCTTAGACAAGCATATTATGCGCAAAGAATCTCGAAAAGAAAAAAATTTTTTTTCGAAGTTTGGAAACTTCGTTAGAATCACTTTTTTTCCGTTCTTATTTGAGATAACTGGTTCTCTTTCATTATACTAGTTTGATAGCCTCAGACAAGCATATTATGCGCAAAGAATCTCGAAAAGAAAAAAATTTTTTTTCGAAGTTTGGAAACTTCCTTAGAATCACTTTTTTTCCATTCTTATTTGAAATAACTTGTTCTCTTTCATTATACTAGTTTGATAGCCTCAGACAAGCATATTATGCGCAAAGAATCTCGAAAAGAAAAAAATTTTTTTCGAAGTTTGGAAACTTCGTTAGAATCACTTTTTTTCCGTTCTTATTTAAGATAACTTGTTCTCTTTCATTATACTAGTTTGATAGCCTCAGACAAGCATATTATGCGCAAAGAATCTCGAAAAGAAAAAAATTTTTTTTCGAAGTTTGGAAACTTCGTTAGAATCACTTTTTTTCCGTTCTTATTTGAGATAACTGGTTCTCTTTCATTATACTAGTTTGATAGCCTCAGACAAGCATATTATGCGCAAAGAATCTCGAAAAGAAAAAAATTTTTTTTCGAAGTTTGGAAACTTCCTTAGAATCACTTTTTTTCCATTCTTATTTGAAATAACTTGTTCTCTTTCATTATACTAGTTTGATAGCCTCAGACAAGCATATTATGCGCAAAGAATCTCGAAAAGAAAAAAATTTTTTTTCGAAGTTTGGAAACTTCGTTAGAATCACTTTTTTTCCGTTCTTATTTAAGATTACTGGTTCTCTTTCATTATACTAGTTTGATAGCCTCAGACAAGCATATTATGCGCAAAGAATCTCGAAAAGAAAAAAATTTTTTTTCGAAGTTTGGAAACTTCCTTAGAATCACTTTTTTTCCATTCTTATTTGAGATAACTTGTTCTCTTTCATTATACTAGTTTCATAGCCTCAGACAAGCATATTATGCGCAAAGAATCTCGAAAAGAAAAAAATTTTTTTTCGAAGTTTGGAAACTTCCTTAGAATCACTTTTTTTCCGTTCTTATTTAAGATAACTTGTTCTCTTTCATTATACTAGTTTGATAGCCTCAGACAAGCATATTATGCGCAAAGAATCTCGAAAAGAAAAAAATTTTTTTTCGAAGTTTGGAAACTTCGTTAGAATCACTTTTTTTTCCGTTCTTATTTAAGATTACTGGTTCTCTTTCATTATACTAGTTTGATAGCCTCAGACAAGAATATTATGCGCAAAGAATCTCGAAAAGAATAAAATTTTTTTTCGAAGTTTGGAAACTTCCTTAGAATCACTTTTTTTCCATTCTTATTTGAGATAACTTGTTCTCTTTCATTATACTAGTTTGATAGCCTCAGACAAGCATATTATGCGCAAAGAATCTGGAAAAGAAAAAAATTTTTTTCGAAGTTTGGAAACTTCGTTAGAATCACTTTTTTTCCGTTCTTATTTAAGATAACTTGTTCTCTTACATTATACTAGTTTGATAGCCTTAGACAAGCATATTATGCGCAAAGAATCTCGAAAAGAAAAAAATTTTTTTTCGAAGTTTGGAAACTTCGTTAGAATCACTTTTTTTCCGTTCTTATTTGAGATAACTGGTTCTCTTACATTATACTAGTTTGATAGCCTCAGACAAGCATATTATGCGCAAAGAATCTCGAAAAGAAAAAAATTTTTTTTCGAAGTTTGGAAACTTCCTTAGAATCACTTTTTTTCCATTCTTATTTGAGATAACTTGTTCTCTTTCATTATACTAGTTTGATAGCCTCAGACAAGCATATTATGCGCAAAGAATCTCGAAAAGAAAAAATTTTTTTTTCGAAGTTTGGAAACTTCGTTAGAATCACTTTTTTTCCGTTCTTATTTAAGATTACTGGTTCTCTTTCATTATACTAGTTTGATAGCCTCAGACAAGCATATTATGCGCAAAGAATCTCGAAATGAAAAAAATTTTTTTTCGAAGTTTGGAAACTTCCTTAGAATCACTTTTTTTCCATTCTTATTTGAGATAACTTGTTCTCTTTCATTATACTAGTTTGATAGCCTCAGACAAGCATATTATGCGCAAAGAATCTCGAAAAGAAAAAATTTTTTTTTCGAAGTTTGGAAACTTCAATTAGAATCACTTTTTTTCCGTTCTTATTTAAGATAACTTGTTCTCTTTCATTATACTAGTTTGATAGCCTCAGACAAGCATATTATGCGCAAAGAATCTCGAAAAGAAAAAAATTTTTTTCGAAGTTTGGAAACTTCGTTAGAATCACTTTTTTTCCGTTCTTATTTAAGATAACTTGTTCTCTTTCATTATACTAGTTTGATAGCCTTAGACAAGCATATTATGCGCAAAGAATCTCGAAAAGAAAAAAATTTTTTTTCGAAGTTTGGAAACTTCGTTAGAATCACTTTTTTTCCGTTCTTATTTGAGATAACTGGTTCTCTTTCATTATACTAGTTTGATAGCCTCAGACAAGCATATTATGCGCAAAGAATCTCGAAAAGAAAAAAATTTTTTTTCGAAGTTTGGAAACTTCCTTAGAATCACTTTTTTTCCATTCTTATTTGAAATAACTTGTTCTCTTTCATTATACTAGTTTGATAGCCTCAGACAAGCATATTATGCGCAAAGAATCTCGAAAAGAAAAAAATTTTTTTTCGAAGTTTGGAAACTTCGTTAGAATCACTTTTTTTCCGTTCTTATTTAAGATTACTGGTTCTCTTTCATTATACTAGTTTGATAGCCTCAGACAAGCATATTATGCGCAAAGAATCTCGAAAAGAAAAAAATTTTTTTTCGAAGTTTGGAAACTTCCTTAGAATCACTTTTTTTCCATTCTTATTTGAGATAACTTGTTCTCTTTCATTATACTAGTTTCATAGCCTCAGACAAGCATATTATGCGCAAAGAATCTCGAAAAGAAAAAAATTTTTTTTCGAAGTTTGGAAACTTCCTTAGAATCACTTTTTTTCCGTTCTTATTTAAGATAACTTGTTCTCTTTCATTATACTAGTTTGATAGCCTTAGACAAGCATATTATGCGCAAAGAATCTCGAAAAGAAAAAAAATTTTTTTCGAAGTTTGGAAACTTCGTTAGAATCACTTTTTTTCCGTTCTTATTTGAGATAACTGGTTCTCTTTCATTATACTAGTTTGATAGCCTCAGACAAGCTTATTATGCGCAAAGAATCTCGAAAAGAAAAAAATTTTTTGTCGAAGTTTGGAAACTTCCTTAGAATCACTTTTTTTCCATTCTTATTTGAGATAACATGTTCTCTTTCATTATACTTGTTTGATAGCCTGAGACAGGCATATTATGCGCAAAGAATCTCGAAAAGAAAAAAATTTTTTTTCGAAGTTAGGAAACTTCGTTAGAATCACTTTTTTTCCGTTCTTATTTAAGATTACTGGTTCTCTTTCATTATACTAGTTTGATAGCCTCAGACAAGCATATTATGCGCAAAGAATCTCGAAAAGAAAAAAATTATTTTTCGAAGTTTGGAAACTTCCTTAGAATCACTTTTTTTCCATTCTTATTTGAGATAACTTGTTCTCTTTCATTATCCTTGTTTGATAGCCTTAGACAAGCATATTATGCGCAAATAATCTCGAAAAGAAAAAAAATTTTTTTCGAAGTTTGGAAACTTCCTTAGAATCACTTTTTTTCCATTCTTATTTAAGATAACTTGTTCTCTTTCATTATACTAGTTTGATAGCCTTAGACAAGCATATTATGCGCAAAGAATCTCGAAAAGAAAAAAATTTTTTTTCGAAGTTTGGAAACTTCGTTAGAATCACTTTTTTTCCGTTCTTATTTAAGATAACTTGTTCTCTTTCATTGTACTAGTTTGATAGCCTTAGACAAGCATATTATGCGTAAAGAATCTGGAAAAGAAAAAAAATTTTTTTCGAAGTTTGGAAACTTCGTTAGAATCACTTTTTTTCCGTTCTTATTTGAGATAACTGGTTCTCTTACATTATACTAGTTTGATAGCCTCAGACAAGCATATTATGCGCAAAGAATCTCGAAAAGAAAAAAATTTTTTTTCGAAGTTTGGAAACTTCGTTAGAATCACTTTTTTTCCGTTCTTATTTAAGATTACTGGTTCTCTTTCATTATACTAGTTTGATAGCCTCAGACAAGCATATTATGCGCAAAGAATCTCGAAAAGAAAAAAATTTTTTTTCGAAGTTTGGAAACTTCCTTAGAATCACTTTTTTTCCATTCTTATTTGAGATAACTTGTTCTCTTTCATTATACTAGTTTGATAGCCTCAGACAAGCATATTATGCGCAAAGAATCTCGAAAAGAAAAAAATTTTTTTTCGAAGTTTGGAAAATTCGTTAGAATCACTTTTTTTCCGTTCTTATTTAAGATTACTGGTTCTCTTTCATTATACTAGTTTGATAGCCTCAGACAAGCATATTATGCGCAAAGAATCTCGAAAAGAAAAAAATTTATTTTCGAAGTTTGGAAACTTCGTTAGAATCACTTTTTTTCCGTTCTTATTTGAGATAACTGGTTCTCTTTCATTATACTAGTTTGATAGCCTCAGACAAGCATATTATGCGCAAAGAATCTCGAAAAGAAAAAAAATTTTTTTCGAAGTTAGGAAACTTCGTTAGAATCACTTTTTTTCCGTTCTTATTTAAGATTACTGGTTCTCTTTCATTATACTAGTTTGATAGCCTCAGACAAGCATATTATGCGCAAAGAATCTCGAAAAGAAAAAAATTTTTTTTCGAAGTTTGCAAACTTCGTTAGAATCACTTTTTTTCCGTTCTTATTTGAGATAACTTGTTCTCTTTCATTATACTAGTTTGATAGCCTTAGACAAGCATATTATGCGCAAAGAATCTCGAAAAGAAAAAAATTTTTTTTCGAAGTTTGGCAACTTCGTTAGAATCACTTTTTTTCCGTTCTTATTTAAGATTACTGGTTCTCTTTCATTATACTAGTTTGATAGCCTCAGACAAGCATATTATGTGCAAAGAATCTCGAAAAGAAAAAAATTTTTTTTCGAAGTTTGGAAACTTCCTTAGATTCACTTTTTTTCCATTCTTATTTGAGATAACTTGTTCTCTTTCATTATACTAGTTTGATAGCCTCAGACAAGCATATTATGCGCAAAGAATCTCGAAAAGAAAAAAATTTTTTTTGAAGTTTGGAAACTTCATTAGAATCACTTTTTTTCCGTTCTTATTTAAGATAACTTGTTCTCTTTCATTATACTAGTTCGATAGCCTTAGACAGCATATTATGCGCAAAGAATCTCGAAAAGAAAAAAATTTTTTTTCGAAGTTTGGAAACTTCGTTAGAATCACTTTTTTTCCGTTCTTATTTAAGATTACTGGTTCTCTTTCATTATACTAGTTTGATAGCCTCAGACAAGAATATTATGCGCAAAGAATCTCGAAAAGAAAAAAATTTTTTTTCGAAGTTTGGAAACTTCCTTAGAATCACTTTTTTTCCATTCTGATTTGAGATAACTTGTTCTCTTTCATTATACTAGTTTGATAGCCTCAGACAAGCATATTATGCGCAAAGAATCTCGAAAAGAAAAAAATTTTTTTCGAAGTTTGGAAACTTCGTTAGAATCACTTTTTTTCCGTTCTTATTTAAGATAACTTGTTCTCTTTCATTATACTAGTTTGATAGCCTTAGACAAGCATATTATGCGCAAAGAATCTCGAAAAGAAAAAAATTTTTTTTCGAAGTTTGGAAACTTCGTTAGAATCACTTTTTTTCCGTTCTTATTTGAGATAACTGGTTCTCTTTCATTATACTAGTTTGATAGCCTCAGACAAGCATATTATGCGCAAAGAATCTCGAAAAGAAAAAAATTTTTTTTCGAAGTTTGGAAACTTCCTTAGAATCACTTTTTTTCCATTCTTATTTGAAATAACTTGTTCTCTTTCATTATACTAGTTTGATAGCCTCAGACAAGCATATTATGCGCAAAGAATCTCGAAAAGAAAAAAATTTTTTTCGAAGTTTGGAAACTTCGTTAGAATCACTTTTTTTCCGTTCTTATTTAAGATAACTTGTTCTCTTTCATTATACTAGTTTGATAGCCTCAGACAAGCATATTATGCTCAAAGAATCTCGAAAAGAAAAAAATTTTTTTTCGAAGTTTGGAAACTTCGTTAGAATCACTTTTTTTCCGTTCTTATTTGAGATAACTGGTTCTCTTTCATTATACTAGTTTGATAGCCTCAGACAAGCATATTATGCGCAAAGAATCTCGAAAAGAAAAAAATTTTTTTTCGAAGTTTGGAAACTTCCTTAGAATCACTTTTTTTCCATTCTTATTTGAAATAACTTGTTCTCTTTCATTATACTAGTTTGATAGCCTCAGACAAGCATATTATGCGCAAAGAATCTCGAAAAGAAAAAAATTTTTTTTCGAAGTTTGGAAACTTCGTTAGAATCACTTTTTTTCCGTTCTTATTTAAGATTACTGGTTCTCTTTCATTATACTAGTTTGATAGCCTCAGACAAGCATATTATGCGCAAAGAATCTCGAAAAGAAAAAAATTTTTTTTCGAAGTTTGGAAACTTCCTTAGAATCACTTTTTTTCCATTCTTATTTGAGATAACTTGTTCTCTTTCATTATACTAGTTTCATAGCCTCAGACAAGCATATTATGCGCAAAGAATCTCGAAAAGAAAAAAATTTTTTTTCGAAGTTTGGAAACTTCCTTAGAATCACTTTTTTTCCGTTCTTATTTAAGATAACTTGTTCTCTTTCATTATACTAGTTTGATAGCCTCAGACAAGCATATTATGCGCAAAGAATCTCGAAAAGAAAAAAATTTTTTTTCGAAGTTTGGAAACTTCGTTAGAATCACTTTTTTTTCCGTTCTTATTTAAGATTACTGGTTCTCTTTCATTATACTAGTTTGATAGCCTCAGACAAGAATATTATGCGCAAAGAATCTCGAAAAGAATAAAATTTTTTTTCGAAGTTTGGAAACTTCCTTAGAATCACTTTTTTTCCATTCTTATTTGAGATAACTTGTTCTCTTTCATTATACTAGTTTGATAGCCTCAGACAAGCATATTATGCGCAAAGAATCTCGAAAAGAAAAAAATTTTTTTCGAAGTTTGGAAACTTCGTTAGAATCACTTTTTTTCCGTTCTTATTTAAGATAACTTGTTCTCTTACATTATACTAGTTTGATAGCCTTAGACAAGCATATTATGCGCAAAGAATCTCGAAAAGAAAAAAATTTTTTTTCGAAGTTTGGAAACTTCGTTAGAATCACTTTTTTTCCGTTCTTATTTGAGATAACTGGTTCTCTTACATTATACTAGTTTGATAGCCTCAGACAAGCATATTATGCGCAAAGAATCTCGAAAAGAAAAAAATTTTTTTTCGAAGTTTGGAAACTTCCTTAGAATCACTTTTTTTCCATTCTTATTTGAGATAACTTGTTCTCTTTCATTATACTAGTTTGATAGCCTCAGACAAGCATATTATGCGCAAAGAATCTCGAAAAGAAAAAATTTTTTTTTCGAAGTTTGGAAACTTCGTTAGAATCACTTTTTTTCCGTTCTTATTTAAGATTACTGGTTCTCTTTCATTATACTAGTTTGATAGCCTCAGACAAGCATATTATGCGCAAAGAATCTCGAAATGAAAAAAATTTTTTTTCGAAGTTTGGAAACTTCCTTAGAATCACTTTTTTTCCATTCTTATTTGAGATAACTTGTTCTCTTTCATTATACTAGTTTGATAGCCTCAGACAAGCATATTATGCGCAAAGAATCTCGAAAAGAAAAAATTTTTTTTTCGAAGTTTGGAAACTTCAATTAGAATCACTTTTTTTCCGTTCTTATTTAAGATAACTTGTTCTCTTTCATTATACTAGTTTGATAGCCTCAGACAAGCATATTATGCGCAAAGAATCTCGAAAAGAAAAAAATTTTTTTCGAAGTTTGGAAACTTCGTTAGAATCACTTTTTTTCCGTTCTTATTTAAGATAACTTGTTCTCTTTCATTATACTAGTTTGATAGCCTTAGACAAGCATATTATGCGCAAAGAATCTCGAAAAGAAAAAAATTTTTTTTCGAAGTTTGGAAACTTCGTTAGAATCACTTTTTTTCCGTTCTTATTTGAGATAACTGGTTCTCTTTCATTATACTAGTTTGATAGCCTCAGACAAGCATATTATGCGCAAAGAATCTCGAAAAGAAAAAAATTTTTTTTCGAAGTTTGGAAACTTCCTTAGAATCACTTTTTTTCCATTCTTATTTGAAATAACTTGTTCTCTTTCATTATACTAGTTTGATAGCCTCAGACAAGCATATTATGCGCAAAGAATCTCGAAAAGAAAAAAATTTTTTTTCGAAGTTTGGAAACTTCGTTAGAATCACTTTTTTTCCGTTCTTATTTAAGATTACTGGTTCTCTTTCATTATACTAGTTTGATAGCCTCAGACAAGAATATTATGCGCAAAGAATCTCGAAAAGAAAAAAATTTTTTTTCGAAGTTTGGAAACTTCCTTAGAATCACTTTTTTTCCATTCTTATTTGAGATAACTTGTTCTCTTTCATTATACTAGTTTCATAGCCTCAGACAAGCATATTATGCGCAAAGAATCTCGAAAAGAAAAAAATTTTTTTTCGAAGTTTGGAAACTTCCTTAGAATCACTTTTTTTCCGTTCTTATTTAAGATAACTTGTTCTCTTTCATTATACTAGTTTGATAGCCTCAGACAAGCATATTATGCGCAAAGAATCTCGAAAAGAAAAAAATTTTTTTTCGAAGTTTGGAAACTTCGTTAGAATCACTTTTTTTTCCGTTCTTATTTAAGATTACTGGTTCTCTTTCATTATACTAGTTTGATAGCCTCAGACAAGAATATTATGCGCAAAGAATCTCGAAAAGAATAAAATTTTTTTTCGAAGTTTGGAAACTTCCTTAGAATCACTTTTTTTCCATTCTTATTTGAGATAACTTGTTCTCTTTCATTATACTAGTTTGATAGCCTCAGACAAGCATATTATGCGCAAAGAATCTCGAAAAGAAAAAAATTTTTTTCGAAGTTTGGAAACTTCGTTAGAATCACTTTTTTTCCGTTCTTATTTAAGATAACTTGTTCTCTTACATTATACTAGTTTGATAGCCTTAGACAAGCATATTATGCGCAAAGAATCTCGAAAAGAAAAAAATTTTTTTTCGAAGTTTGGAAACTTCGTTAGAATCACTTTTTTTCCGTTCTTATTTGAGATAACTGGTTCTCTTACATTATACTAGTTTGATAGCCCCAGACAAGCATATTATGCGCAAAGAATCTCGAAAAGAAAAAAATTTTTTTTCGAAGTTTGGAAACTTCCTTAGAATCACTTTTTTTCCATTCTTATTTGAGATAACTTGTTCTCTTTCATTATACTAGTTTGATAGCCTCAGACAAGCATATTATGCGCAAAGAATCTCGAAAAGAAAAAATTTTTTTTTCGAAGTTTGGAAACTTCGTTAGAATCACTTTTTTTCCGTTCTTATTTAAGATTACTGGTTCTCTTTCATTATACTAGTTTGATAGCCTCAGACAAGCATATTATGCGCAAAGAATCTCGAAATGAAAAAAATTTTTTTTCGAAGTTTGGAAACTTCCTTAGAATCACTTTTTTTCCATTCTTATTTGAGATAACTTGTTCTCTTTCATTATACTAGTTTGATAGCCTCAGACAAGCATATTATGCGCAAAGAATCTCGAAAAGAAAAAATTTTTTTTTCGAAGTTTGGAAACTTCAATTAGAATCACTTTTTTTCCGTTCTTATTTAAGATAACTTGTTCTCTTTCATTATACTAGTTTGATAGCCTTAGACAAGCATATTATGCGCAAAGAATCTCGAAAAGAAAAAAATTTTTTTTCGAAGTTTGGAAACTTCGTTAGAATCACTTTTTTTCCGTTCTTATTTGAGATAACTGGTTCTCTTTCATTATACTAGTTTGATAGCCTCAGACAAGCATATTATGCGCAAAGAATCTCGAAAAGAAAAAAATTTTTTTTCGAAGTTTGGAAACTTCCTTAGAATCACTTTTTTTTCATTCTTATTTGAGATAACTTGTTCTCTTTCATTATACTTGTTTGATAGACTGAGACAAGCATATTATGCGCAAAGAATCTCGAAAAGAAAAAAATTTTTTTTCGAAGTTAGGAAACTTCGTTAGAATCACTTTTCTTCCGTTCTTATTTAAGATTACTGGTTCTCTTTCATTATACTAGTTTGATAGCCTCAGACAAGCATATTATGCGCAAAGAATCTCGAAAAGAAAAAAATTTTTTTTCGAAGTTTGGAAACTTCGTTAGAATCACTTTTTTTCCGTTCTTATTTGAGATAACTTGTTCTCTTTCATTATACTAGTTTGATAGCCTTAGACAAGCATATTATGCGCAAAGAATCTCGAAAAGAAAAAAATTTTTTTTCGAAGTTTGGAAACTTCGTTAGAATCACTTTTTTTCCGTTCTTATTTAAGATTACTGGTTCTCTTTCATTATACTAGTTTGATAGCCTCAGACAAGCATATTATGCGCAAAGAATCTCGAAAAGAAAAAAATTTTTTTCGAAGTTTGGAAACTTCCTTAGAATCACTTTTTTTCCATTCTTATTTGAGATAACTTGTTCTCTTTCATTATACTAGTTTGATAGCCTCAGACAAGCATATTATGCGCAAAGAATCTCGAAAAGAAAAAAATTTTTTTCGAAGTTTGGAAACTTCGTTAGAATCACTTTTTTTCCGTTCTTATTTAAGATAACTTGTTCTCTTACATTATACTAGTTTGATAGCCTTAGACAAGCATATTATGCGCAAAGAATCTCGAAAAGAAAAAAATTTTTTTTCGAAGTTTGGAAACTTCGTTAGAATCACTTTTTTTCCGTTCTTATTTGAGATAACTGGTTCTCTTACATTATACTAGTTTGATAGCCTCAGACAAGCATATTATGCGCAAAGAATCTCGAAA
Organism: Metallyticus violacea; assembly: GCA_030762175.1. Classification (NCBI taxonomy): domain Eukaryota; kingdom Metazoa; phylum Arthropoda; class Insecta; order Mantodea; family Metallyticidae; genus Metallyticus; species Metallyticus violacea. The sequence goes on along the minus strand of CM060835.1, from coordinate 94,836,882 downwards.
AGAAAAAAATTTTTTTTCGAAGTTTGGAAACTTCCTTAGAATCACTTTTTTTCCATTCTTATTTGAGATAACTTGTTCTCTTTCATTATACTAGTTTGATAGCCTCAGACAAGCATATTATGCGCAAAGAATCTCGAAAAGAAAAAATTTTTTTTTCGAAGTTTGGAAACTTCGTTAGAATCACTTTTTTTCCGTTCTTATTTAAGATTACTGGTTCTCTTTCATTATACTAGTTTGATAGCCTCAGACAAGCATATTATGCGCAAAGAATCTCGAAATGAAAAAAATTTTTTTTCGAAGTTTGGAAACTTCCTTAGAATCACTTTTTTTCCATTCTTATTTGAGATAACTTGTTCTCTTTCATTATACTAGTTTGATAGCCTCAGACAAGCATATTATGCGCAAAGAATCTCGAAAAGAAAAAATTTTTTTTTCGAAGTTTGGAAACTTCAATTAGAATCACTTTTTTTCCGTTCTTATTTAAGATAACTTGTTCTCTTTCATTATACTAGTTTGATAGCCTCAGACAAGCATATTATGCGCAAAGAATCTCGAAAAGAAAAAAATTTTTTTCGAAGTTTGGAAACTTCGTTAGAATCACTTTTTTTCCGTTCTTATTTAAGATAACTTGTTCTCTTTCATTATACTAGTTTGATAGCCTTAGACAAGCATATTATGCGCAAAGAATCTCGAAAAGAAAAAAATTTTTTTTCGAAGTTTGGAAACTTCGTTAGAATCACTTTTTTTCCGTTCTTATTTGAGATAACTGGTTCTCTTTCATTATACTAGTTTGATAGCCTCAGACAAGCATATTATGCGCAAAGAATCTCGAAAAGAAAAAAATTTTTTTTCGAAGTTTGGAAACTTCCTTAGAATCACTTTTTTTCCATTCTTATTTGAAATAACTTGTTCTCTTTCATTATACTAGTTTGATAGCCTCAGACAAGCATATTATGCGCAAAGAATCTCGAAAAGAAAAAAATTTTTTTTCGAAGTTTGGAAACTTCGTTAGAATCACTTTTTTTCCGTTCTTATTTAAGATTACTGGTTCTCTTTCATTATACTAGTTTGATAGCCTCAGACAAGCATATTATGCGCAAAGAATCTCGAAAAGAAAAAAATTTTTTTTCGAAGTTTGGAAACTTCCTTAGAATCACTTTTTTTCCATTCTTATTTGAGATAACTTGTTCTCTTTCATTATACTAGTTTCATAGCCTCAGACAAGCATATTATGCGCAAAGAATCTCGAAAAGAAAAAAATTTTTTTTCGAAGTTTGGAAACTTCCTTAGAATCACTTTTTTTCCGTTCTTATTTAAGATAACTTGTTCTCTTTCATTATACTAGTTTGATAGCCTCAGACAAGCATATTATGCGCAAAGAATCTCGAAAAGAAAAAAATTTTTTTTCGAAGTTTGGAAACTTCGTTAGAATCACTTTTTTTTCCGTTCTTATTTAAGATTACTGGTTCTCTTTCATTATACTAGTTTGATAGCCTCAGACAAGAATATTATGCGCAAAGAATCTCGAAAAGAATAAAATTTTTTTTCGAAGTTTGGAAACTTCCTTAGAATCACTTTTTTTCCATTCTTATTTGAGATAACTTGTTCTCTTTCATTATACTAGTTTGATAGCCTCAGACAAGCATATTATGCGCAAAGAATCTCGAAAAGAAAAAAATTTTTTTCGAAGTTTGGAAACTTCGTTAGAATCACTTTTTTTCCGTTCTTATTTAAGATAACTTGTTCTCTTACATTATACTAGTTTGATAGCCTTAGACAAGCATATTATGCGCAAAGAATCTCGAAAAGAAAAAAATTTTTTTTCGAAGTTTGGAAACTTCGTTAGAATCACTTTTTTTCCGTTCTTATTTGAGATAACTGGTTCTCTTACATTATACTAGTTTGATAGCCTCAGACAAGCATATTATGCGCAAAGAATCTCGAAAAGAAAAAAATTTTTTTTCGAAGTTTGGAAACTTCCTTAGAATCACTTTTTTTCCATTCTTATTTGAGATAACTTGTTCTCTTTCATTATACTAGTTTGATAGCCTCAGACAAGCATATTATGCGCAAAGAATCTCGAAAAGAAAAAATTTTTTTTTCGAAGTTTGGAAACTTCGTTAGAATCACTTTTTTTCCGTTCTTATTTAAGATTACTGGTTCTCTTTCATTATACTAGTTTGATAGCCTCAGACAAGCATATTATGCGCAAAGAATCTCGAAATGAAAAAAATTTTTTTTCGAAGTTTGGAAACTTCCTTAGAATCACTTTTTTTCCATTGTTATTTGAGATAACTTGTTCTCTTTCATTATACTAGTTTGATAGCCTCAGACAAGCATATTATGCGCAAAGAATCTCGAAAAGAAAAAATTTTTTTTTCGAAGTTTGGAAACTTCAATTAGAATCACTTTTTTTCCGTTCTTATTTAAGATAACTTGTTCTCTTTCATTATACTAGTTTGATAGCCTTAGACAAGCATATTATGCGCAAAGAATCTCGAAAAGAAAAAAATTTTTTTTCGAAGTTTGGAAACTTCGTTAGAATCACTTTTTTTCCGTTCTTATTTGAGATAACTGGTTCTCTTTCATTATACTAGTTTGATAGCCTCAGACAAGCATATTATGCGCAAAGAATCTCGAAAAGAAAAAAATTTTTTTTCGAAGTTTGGAAACTTCCTTAGAATCACTTTTTTTCCATTCTTATTTGAGATAACTTGTTCTCTTTCATTATACTTGTTTGATAGACTGAGACAAGCATATTATGCGCAAAGAATCTCGAAAAGAAAAAAATTTTTTTTCGAAGTTAGGAAACTTCGTTAGAATCACTTTTCTTCCGTTCTTATTTAAGATTACTGGTTCTCTTTCATTATACTAGTTTGATAGCCTCAGACAAGCATATTATGCGCAAAGAATCTCGAAAAGAAAAAAATTTTTTTTCGAAGTTTGGAAACTTCGTTAGAATCACTTTTTTTCCGTTCTTATTTGAGATAACTTGTTCTCTTTCATTATACTAGTTTGATAGCCTTAGACAAGCATATTATGCGCAAAGAATCTCGAAAAGAAAAAAATTTTTTTTCGAAGTTTGGAAACTTCGTTAGAATCACTTTTTTTCCGTTCTTATTTAAGATTACTGGTTCTCTTTCATTATACTAGTTTGATAGCCTCAGACAAGCATATTATGCGCAAAGAATCTCGAAAAGAAAAAAATTTTTTTCGAAGTTTGGAAACTTCCTTAGAATCACTTTTTTTCCATTCTTATTTGAGATAACTTGTTCTCTTTCATTATACTAGTTTGATAGCCTCAGACAAGCATATTATGCGCAAAGAATCTCGAAAAGAAAAAAATTTTTTTCGAAGTTTGGAAACTTCGTTAGAATCACTTTTTTTCCGTTCTTATTTAAGATAACTTGTTCTCTTACATTATACTAGTTTGATAGCCTTAGACAAGCATATTATGCGCAAAGAATCTCGAAAAGAAAAAAATTTTTTTTCGAAGTTTGGAAACTTCGTTAGAATCACTTTTTTTCCGTTCTTATTTGAGATAACTGGTTCTCTTTCATTATACTAGTTTGATAGCCTCAGACAAGCATATTATGCGCAAAGAATCTCGAAAAGAAAAAAATTTTTTTTCGAAGTTTGGAAACTTCCTTAGAATCACTTTTTTTCCATTCTTATTTGAGATAACTTGTTCTCTTTCATTATACTAGTTTGATAGCCTCAGACAAGCATATTATGCGCAAAGAATCTCGAAAAGAAAAAAATTTTTTTTCGAAGTTTGGAAACTTCGTTAGAATCACTTTTTTTCCGTTCTTATTTAAGATTACTGGTTCTCTTTCATTATACTAGTTTGATAGCCTCAGACAAGCATATTATGCGCAAAGAATCTCGAAATGAAAAAAATTTTTTTTCGAAGTTTGGAAACTTCCTTAGAATCACTTTTTTTCCATTCTTATTTGAGATAACTTGTTCTCTTTCATTATACTAGTTTGATAGCCTCAGACAAGCATATTATGCGCAAAGAATCTCGAAAAGAAAAAAATTTTTTTTCGAAGTTTGGAAACTTCATTAGAATCACTTTTTTTCCGTTCTTATTTAAGATAACTTGTTCTCTTTCATTATACTAGTTTGATAGCCTGAGACAAGCATATTATGCGCAAAGAATCTCGAAAAGAAAAAAATTTTTTTTCGAAGTTTGGAAACTTCGTTAGAATCACTTTTTTTCCGTTCTTATTTGAGATAACTGGTTCTCTTTCATTATACTAGTTTGATAGCCTCAGACAAGCATATTATGCGTTAAGAATCTCGAAAAGAAAAAAATTTTTTTTCGAAGTTTGGAAACTTCCTTAGAATCACTTTTTTTCCATTCTTATTTGAGATAACTTGTTCTCTTTCATTATACTTGTTTGATAGCCTGAGACAAGCATATTATGCGCAAAGAATCTCGAAAAGAAAAAAATTTTTTTTCGAAGTTTGGAAACTTCGTTAGAATCACTTTTTTTCCGTTCTTATTTGAGATAACTGGTTCTCTTTCATTATACTAGTTTGATAGCCTCAGACAAGCATATTATGCGCAAAGAATCTCGAAAAGAAAAAAATTTTTTTTCGAAGTTTGGAAACTTCCTTAGATTCACTTTTTTTCCATTCTTATTTTAGATAACTTGTTCTCTTTCATTATACTTGTTTGATAGCCTGAGACAAGCATATTATGCGCAAAGAATCTCGAAAAGAAAAAAATTTTTTTTCGAAGTTAGGAAACTTCGTTAGAATCACTTTTTTTCCGTTCTTATTTAAGATTACTGGTTCTCTTTCATTATACTAGTTTGATAGCCTCAGACAAGAATATTATGCGCAAAGAATCTCGAAAAGAATAAAATTTTTTTTCGAAGTTTGGAAACTTCCTTAGAATCACTTTTTTTCCATTCTTATTTGAGATAACTTGTTCTCTTTCATTATACTAGTTTGATAGCCTCAGACAAGCATATTATGCGCAAAGAATCTCGAAAAGAAAAAAATTTTTTTCGAAGTTTGGAAACTTCGTTAGAATCACTTTTTTTCCGTTCTTATTTAAGATAACTTGTTCTCTTACATTATACTAGTTTGATAGCCTTAGACAAGCATATTATGCGCAAAGAATCTCGAAAAGAAAAAAATTTTTTTTCGAAGTTTGGAAACTTCGTTAGAATCACTTTTTTTCCGTTCTTATTTGAGATAACTGGTTCTCTTTCATTATACTAGTTTGATAGCCTCAGACAAGCATATTATGCGCAAAGAATCTCGAAAAGAAAAAAATTTTTTTTCGAAGTTTGGAAACTTCCTTAGAATCACTTTTTTTCCATTCTTATTTGAGATAACTTGTTCTCTTTCATTATACTAGTTTGATAGCCTCAGACAAGCATATTATGCGCAAAGAATCTCGAAAAGAAAAAAATTTTTTTTCGAAGTTTGGAAACTTCGTTAGAATCACTTTTTTTCCGTTCTTATTTAAGATTACTGGTTCTCTTTCATTATACTAGTTTGATAGCCTCAGACAAGCATATTATGCGCAAAGAATCTCGAAATGAAAAAAATTTTTTTTCGAAGTTTGGAAACTTCCTTAGAATCACTTTTTTTCCATTCTTATTTGAGATAACTTGTTCTCTTTCATTATACTAGTTTGATAGCCTCAGACAAGCATATTATGCGCAAAGAATCTCGAAAAGAAAAAAATTTTTTTTCGAAGTTTGGAAACTTCATTAGAATCACTTTTTTTCCGTTCTTATTTAAGATAACTTGTTCTCTTTCATTATACTAGTTTGATAGCCTTAGACAAGCATATTATGCGCAAAGAATCTCGAAAAGAAAAAAATTTTTTTTCGAAGTTTGGAAACTTCGTTAGAATCACTTTTTTTCCGTTCTTATTTGAGATAACTGGTTCTCTTTCATTATACTAGTTTGATAGCCTCAGACAAGCATATTATGCGCAAAGAATCTCGAAAAGAAAAAAATTTTTTTTCGAAGTTTGGAAACTTCCTTAGAATCACTTTTTTTCCATTCTTATTTGAGATAACTTGTTCTCTTTCATTATACTTGTTTGATAGCCTGAGACAAGCATATTATGCGCAAAGAATCTCGAAAAGAAAAAAATTTTTTTTCGAAGTTAGGAAACTTCGTTAGAATCACTTTTCTTCCGTTCTTATTTAAGATTACTGGTTCTCTTTCATTATACTAGTTTGATAGCCTCAGACAAGCATATTATGCGCAAAGAATCTCGAAAAGAAAAAAATTTTTTTTCGAAGTTTGGAAACTTCGTTAGAATCACTTTTTTTCCGTTCTTATTTGAGATAACTTGTTCTCTTTCATTATACTAGTTTGATAGCCTTAGACAAGCATATTATGCGCAAAGAATCTCGAAAAGAAAAAAATTTTTTTTCGAAGTTTGGAAACTTCGTTAGAATCACTTTTTTTCCGTTCTTATTTAAGATTACTGGTTCTCTTTCATTATACTAGTTTGATAGCCTCAGACAAGCATATTATGCGCAAAGAATCTCGAAAAGAAAAAAATTTTTTTTCGAAGTTTGGAAACTTCCTTAGAATCACTTTTTTTCCATTCTTATTTGAGATAACTTGTTCTCTTTCATTATACTAGTTTGATAGCCTCAGACAAGCATATTATGCGCAAAGAATCTCGAAAAGAAAAAAATTTTTTTTCGAAGTTTGGAAACTTCGTTAGAATCACTTTTTTTCCGTTCTTATTTAAGATTACTGGTTCTCTTTCATTATACTAGTTTGATAGCCTCAGACAAGCATATTATGCGCAAAGAATCTCGAAAAGAAAAAAATTTTTTTTCGAAGTTTGGAAGCTTCGTTAGAATCACTTTTTTTCCGTTCTTATTTGAGATAACTGGTTCTCTTTCATTATACTAGTTTGATAGCCTTAGACAAGCATATTATGCGCAAAGAATCTCGAAAAGAAAAAAATTTTTTTTCGACGTTTGGAAACTTCGTTAGAATCACTTTTTTTCCGTTCTTATTTGAGATAACTTGTTCTCTTTCATTATACTAGTTTGATAGCCTCAGACAAGCATATTATGCGCAAAGAATCTCGAAAAGAAAAAAATTTTTTTTCGAAGTTTGGAAACTTCCTTAGAATCACTTTTTTTCCATTCTTATTTGAGATAACTTGTTCTCTTTCATTATACTAGTTTGATAGCCTCAGACAAGCATATTATGCGCAAAGAATCTCGAAAAGAAAAAAATTTTTTTTCGAAGTTTGGAAACTTCGTTAGAATCACTTTTTTTCCGTTCTTATTTGAGATAACTGGTTCTCTTTCATTATACTAGTTTGATAGCCTCAGACAAGCATATTATGCGCAAAGAATCTCGAAAAGAAAAAAATTTTTTTTCGAAGTTTGGAAACTTCCTTAGAATCACTTTTTTTCCATTCTTATTTGAGATAACTTGTTCTCTTTCATTATACTTGTTTGATAGCCTGAGACAAGCATATTATGCGCAAAGAATCTCGAAAAGAAAAAAATTTTTTTTCGAAGTTTGGAAACTTCGTTAGAATCACTTTTTTTCCGTTCTTATTTGAGATAACTGGTTCTCTTTCATTATACTAGTTTGATAGCCTCAGACAAGCATATTATGCGCAAAGAATCTCGAAAAGAAAAAAATTTTTTTTCGAAGTTTGGAAACTTCCTTAGAATCACTTTTTTTCCATTCTTATTTGAGATAACTTGTTCTCTTTCATTATACTTGTTTGATAGCCTGAGACAAGCATATTATGCGCAAAGAATCTCGAAAAGAAAAAAATTTTTTTTCGAAGTTAGGAAACTTCGTTAGAATCACTTTTTTTCCGTTCTTATTTAAGATTACTGGTTCTCTTTCATTATACTAGTTTGATAGCCTCAGACAAGAATATTATGCGCAAAGAATCTCGAAAAGAATAAAATTTTTTTTCGAAGTTTGGAAACTTCCTTAGAATCACTTTTTTTCCATTCTTATTTGAGATAACTTGTTCTCTTTCATTATACTAGTTTGATAGCCTCAGACAAGCATATTATGCGCAAAGAATCTCGAAAAGAAAAAAATTTTTTTCGAAGTTTGGAAACTTCGTTAGAATCACTTTTTTTCCGTTCTTATTTAAGATAACTTGTTCTCTTACATTATACTAGTTTGATAGCCTTAGACAAGCATATTATGCGCAAAGAATCTCGAAAAGAAAAAAATTTTTTTTCGAAGTTTGGAAACTTCGTTAGAATCACTTTTTTTCCGTTCTTATTTGAGATAACTTGTTCTCTTTCATTATACTAGTTTGATAGCCTCAGACAAGCATATTATGCGCAAAGAATCTCGAAAAGAAAAAAATTTTTTTTCGAAGTTTGGAAACTTCCTTAGAATCACTTTTTTTCCATTCTTATTTGAGATAACTTGTTCTCTTTCATTATACTAGTTTGATAGCCTCAGACAAGCATATTATGCGCAAAGAATCTCGAAAAGAAAAAAATTTTTTTTCGAAGTTTGGAAACTTCGTTAGAATCACTTTTTTTCCGTTCTTATTTAAGATTACTGGTTCTCTTTCATTATACTAGTTTGATAGCCTCAGACAAGCATATTATGCGCAAAGAATCTCGAAATGAAAAAAATTTTTTTTCGAAGTTTGGAAACTTCCTTAGAATCACTTTTTTTCCATTCTTATTTGAGATAACTTGTTCTCTTTCATTATACTAGTTTGATAGCCTCAGACAAGCATATTATGCGCAAAGAATCTCGAAAAGAAAAAAATTTTTTTTCGAAGTTTGGAAACTTCATTAGAATCACTTTTTTTCCGTTCTTATTTAAGATAACTTGTTCTCTTTCATTATACTAGTTTGATAGCCTTAGACAAGCATATTATGCGCAAAGAATCTCGAAAAGAAAAAAATTTTTTTTCGAAGTTTGGAAACTTCGTTAGAATCACTTTTTTTCCGTTCTTATTTGAGATAACTGGTTCTCTTTCATTATACTAGTTTGATAGCCTCAGACAAGCATATTATGCGCAAAGAATCTCGAAAAGAAAACAATTTTTTTTCGAAGTTTGGAAACTTCCTTAGAATCACTTTTTTTCCATTCTTATTTGAGATAACTTGTTCTCTTTCATTATACTTGTTTGATAGCCTGAGACAAGCATATTAAGCGCAAAGAATCTCGAAAAGAAAAAAATTTTTTTTCGAAGTTAGGAAACTTCGTTAGAATCACTTTTCTTCCGTTCTTATTTAAGATTACTGGTTCTCTTTCATTATACTAGTTTGATAGCCTCAGACAAGCATATTATGCGCAAAGAATCTCGAAAAGAAAAAAATTTTTTTTCGAAGTTTGGAAACTTCGTTAGAATCACTTTTTTTCCGTTCTTATTTGAGATAACTTGTTCTCTTTCATTATACTAGTTTGATAGCCTTAGACAAGCATATTATGCGCAAAGAATCTCGAAAAGAAAAAAATTTTTTTTCGAAGTTTGGAAACTTCGTTAGAATCACTTTTTTTCCGTTCTTATTTAAGATTACTGGTTCTCTTTCATTATACTAGTTTGATAGCCTCAGACAAGCATATTATGCGCAAAGAATCTCGAAAAGAAAAAAATTTTTTTTCGAAGTTTGGAAACTTCCTTAGAATCACTTTTTTTCCATTCTTATTTGAGATAACTTGTTCTCTTTCATTATACTAGTTTGATAGCCTCAGACAAGCATATTATGCGCAAAGAATCTCGAAAAGAAAAAAATTTTTTTTCGAAGTTTGGAAACTTCGTTAGAATCACTTTTTTTCCGTTCTTATTTAAGATTACTGGTTCTCTTTCATTATACTAGTTTGATAGCCTCAGACAAGCATATTATGCGCAAAGAATCTCGAAAAGAAAAAAATTTTTTTTCGAAGTTTGGAAGCTTCGTTAGAATCACTTTTTTTCCGTTCTTATTTGAGATAACTGGTTCTCTTTCATTATACTAGTTTGATAGCCTTAGACAAGCATATTATGCGCAAAGAATCTCGAAAAGAAAAAAATTTTTTTTCGACATTTGGAAACTTCGTTAGAATCACTTTTTTTCCGTTCTTATTTGAGATAACTTGTTCTCTTTCATTATACTAGTTTGATAGCCTCAGACAAGCATATTATGCGCAAAGAATCTCGAAAAGAAAAAAATTTTTTTTCGAAGTTTGGAAACTTCATTAGAATCACTTTTTTTCCGTTCTTATTTAAGATAACTTGTTCTCTTTCATTATACTAGTTTGATAGCCTCAGATAAGCATATTATGCGCAAAGAATCTCGAAAAGAAAAAAATTTTTTTTCGAAGTTTGGAAACTTCGTTAGAATCACTTTTTTTCCGTTCTTATTTGAGATAACTGGTTCTCTTTCATTATACTAGTTTGATAGCCTCAGACAAGCATATTATGCGCAAAGAATCTCGAAAAGAAAAAAATTTTTTTTCGAAGTTAGGAAACTTCGTTAGAATCACTTTTTTTCCGTTCTTATTTAAGATTACTGGTTCTCTTTCATTATACTAGTTTGATAGCCTCAGACAAGCATATTATGCGCAAAGAATCTCGAAAAGAAAAAAAGTTTTTTTCGAAGTTTGGAAACTTCCTTAGAATCACTTTTTTTCCATTCTTATTTGAGATAACTTGTTCTCTTTCATTATACTAGTTTGATAGCCTCAGACAAGCATATTATGCGCAAAGAATCTCGAAAAGAAAAAAATTTTTTTTCGAAGTTTGGAAACTTCCTTAGAATCACTTTTTTTCCATTCTTATTTTAAATAACTTGTTCTCTTTCATTATACTAGTTTGATAGCCTCAGACAAGCATATTATGCGCAAAGAATCTCGAAAAGAAAAAAATTTTTTTTCGAAGTTTGGAAACTTCGTTAGAATCACTTTTTTTCCGTTCTTATTTAAGATTACTGGTTCTCTTTCATTATACTAGTTTGATAGCCTCAGACAAGCATATTATGCGCAAAGAATCTCGAAAAGAAAAAAATTTTTTTTCGAAGTTTGGAAACTTCCTTAGAATCACTTTTTTTCCGTTCTTATTTGAGATAACTGGTTCTCTTTCATTATACTAGTTTGATAGCCTCAGACAAGCATATTATGCGCAAAGAATCTCGAAAAGAAAAAAATTTTTTTTCGAAGTTTGGAAACTTCCTTAGAATCACTTTTTTTCCATTCTTATTTGAGATAACTTGTTCTCTTTCATTATACTTGTTTGATAGCCTGAGACAAGCATATTATGCGCAAAGAATCTCGAAAAGAAAAAAATTTTTTTTCGAAGTTTGGAAACTTCGTTAGAATCACTTTTTTTCCGTTCTTATTTGAGATAACTGGTTCTCTTTCATTATACTAGTTTGATAGCCTCAGACAAGCATATTATGCGCAAAGAATCTCGAAAAGAAAAAAATTTTTTTTCGAAGTTTGGAAACTTCCTTAGAATCACTTTTTTTCCATTCTTATTTGAGATAACTTGTTCTCTTTCATTATACTTGTTTGATAGCCTGAGACAAGCATATTATGCGCAAAGAATCTCGAAAAGAAAAAAATTTTTTTTCGAAGTTAGGAAACTTCGTTAGAATCACTTTTTTTCCGTTCTTATTTAAGATTACTGGTTCTCTTTCATTATACTAGTTTGATAGCCTCAGACAAGAATATTATGCGCAAAGAATCTCGAAAAGAATAAAATTTTTTTTCGAAGTTTGGAAACTTCCTTAGAATCACTTTTTTTCCATTCTTATTTGAGATAACTTGTTCTCTTTCATTATACTAGTTTGATAGCCTCAGACAAGCATATTATGCGCAAAGAATCTCGAAAAGAAAAAAATTTTTTTCGAAGTTTGGAAACTTCGTTAGAATCACTTTTTTTCCGTTCTTATTTAAGATAACTTGTTCTCTTACATTATACTAGTTTGATAGCCTTAGACAAGCATATTATGCGCAAAGAATCTCGAAAAGAAAAAAATTTTTTTTCGAAGTTTGGAAACTTCGTTAGAATCACTTTTTTTCGGTTCTTATTTGAGATAACTGGTTCTCTTTCATTATACTAGTTTGATAGCCTCAGACAAGCATATTATGCGCAAAGAATCTCGAAAAGAAAAAAATTTTTTTTCGAAGTTTGGAAACTTCCTTAGAATCACTTTTTTTCCATTCTTATTTGAGATAACTTGTTCTCTTTCATTATACTAGTTTGATAGCCTCAGACAAGCATATTATGCGCAAAGAATCTCGAAAAGAAAAAAATTTTTTTTCGAAGTTTGGAAACTTCGTTAGAATCACTTTTTTTCCGTTCTTATTTAAGATTACTGGTTCTCTTTCATTATACTAGTTTGATAGCCTCAGACAAGCATATTATGCGCAAAGAATCTCGAAATGAAAAAAATTTTTTTTCGAAGTTTGGAAACTTCCTTAGAATCACTTTTTTTCCATTCTTATTTGAGATAACTTGTTCTCTTTCATTATACTAGTTTGATAGCCTCAGACAAGCATATTATGCGCAAAGAATCTCGAAAAGAAAAAAATTTTTTTTCGAAGTTTGGAAACTTCATTAGAATCACTTTTTTTCCGTTCTTATTTAAGATAACTTGTTCTCTTTCATTATACTAGTTTGATAGCCTTAGACAAGCATATTATGCGCAAAGAATCTCGAAAAGAAAAAAATTTTTTTTCGAAGTTTGGAAACTTCGTTAGAATCACTTTTTTTCCGTTCTTATTTGAGATAACTGGTTCTCTTTCATTATACTAGTTTGATAGCCTCAGACAAGCATATTATGCGCAAAGAATCTCGAAAAGAAAAAAATTTTTTTTCGAAGTTTGGAAACTTCCTTAGAATCACTTTTTTTCCATTCTTATTTGAGATAACTTGTTCTCTTTCATTATACTTGTTTGATAGCCTGAGACAAGCATATTATGCGCAAAGAATCTCGAAAAGAAAAAAATTTTTTTTCGAAGTTAGGAAACTTCGTTAGAATCACTTTTCTTCCGTTCTTATTTAAGATTACTGGTTCTCTTTCATTATACTAGTTTGATAGCCTCAGACAAGCATATTATGCGCAAAGAATCTCGAAAAGAAAAAAATTTTTTTTCGAAGTTTGGAAACTTCGTTAGAATCACTTTTTTTCCGTTCTTATTTGAGATAACTTGTTCTCTTTCATTATACTAGTTTGATAGCCTTAGACAAGCATATTATGCGCAAAGAATCTCGAAAAGAAAAAAATTTTTTTTCGAAGTTTGGAAACTTCGTTAGAATCACTTTTTTTCCGTTCTTATTTAAGATTACTGGTTCTCTTTCATTATACTAGTTTGATAGCCTCAGACAAGCATATTATGCGCAAAGAATCTCGAAAAGAAAAAAATTTTTTTTCGAAGTTTGGAAACTTCCTTAGAATCACTTTTTTTCCATTCTTATTTGAGATAACTTGTTCTCTTTCATTATACTAGTTTGATAGCCTCAGACAAGCATATTATGCGCAAAGAATCTCGAAAAGAAAAAAATTTTTTTTCGAAGTTTGGAAACTTCGTTAGAATCACTTTTTTTCCGTTCTTATTTAAGATTACTGGTTCTCTTTCATTATACTAGTTTGATAGCCTCAGACAAGCATATTATGCGCAAAGAATCTCGAAAAGAAAAAAATTTTTTTTCAAAGTTTGGAAGCTTCGTTAGAATCACTTTTTTTCCGTTCTTATTTGAGATAACTGGTTCTCTTTCATTATACTAGTTTGATAGCCTTAGACAAGCATATTATGCGCAAAGAATCTCGAAAAGAAAAAAATTTTTTTTCGACGTTTGGAAACTTCGTTAGAATCACTTTTTTTCCGTTCTTATTTGAGATAACTTGTTCTCTTTCATTATACTAGTTTGATAGCCTCAGACAAGCATATTATGCGCAAAGAATCTCGAAAAGAAAAAAATTTTTTTTCGAAGTTTGGAAACTTCATTAGAATCACTTTTTTTCCGTTCTTATTTAAGATAACTTGTTCTCTTTCATTATACTAGTTTGATAGCCTCAGATAAGCATATTATGCGCAAAGAATCTCGAAAAGAAAAAAATTTTTTTTCGAAGTTTGGAAACTTCGTTAGAATCACTTTTTTTCCGTTCTTATTTGAGATAACTGGTTCTCTTTCATTATACTAGTTTGATAGCCTCAGACAAGCATATTATGCGCAAAGAATCTGGAAAAGAAAAAAATTTTTTTTCGAAGTTAGGAAACTTCGTTAGAATCACTTTTTTTCCGTTCTTATTTAAGATTACTGGTTCTCTTTCATTATACTAGTTTGATAGCCTCAGACAAGCATATTATGCGCAAAGAATCTCGAAAAGAAAAAAAGTTTTTTTCGAAGTTTGGAAACTTCCTTAGAATCACTTTTTTTCCATTCTTATTTGAGATAACTTGTTCTCTTTCATTATACTAGTTTGATAGCCTCAGACAAGCATATTATGCGCAAAGAATCTCGAAAAGAAAAAAATTTTTTTTCGAAGTTTGGAAACTTCCTTAGAATCACTTTTTTTCCATTCTTATTTTAAATAACTTGTTCTCTTTCATTATACTAGTTTGATAGCCTCAGACAAGCATATTATGCGCAAAGAATCTCGAAAAGAAAAAAATTTTTTTTCGAAGTTTGGAAACTTCGTTAGAATCACTTTTTTTCCGTTCTTATTTAAGATTACTGGTTCTCTTTCATTATACTAGTTTGATAGCCTCAGACAAGCATATTATGCGCAAAGAATCTCGAAAAGAAAAAAATTTTTTTTCGAAGTTTGGAAACTTCCTTAGAATCACTTTTTTTCCGTTCTTATTTAAGATAACATGTTCTCTTTCATTATACTAGTTTGATAGCCTTAGACAAGCATATTATGCGCAAAGAATCTCGAAAAGAAAAAAAATTTTTTTCGAAGTTTGGAAACTTGTTAGAATCACTTTTTTTCCGTTCTTATTTGAGATAACTGGTTCTCTTTCATTATACTAGTTTGATAGCCTCAGACAAGCTTATTATGCGCAAAGAATCTCGAAAAGAAAAAAATTTTTTTTCGAAGTTTGGAAACTTCCTTAGAATCACTTTTTTTCCATTCTTATTTGAGATAACATGTTCTCTTTCATTATACTTGTTTGATAGCCTGAGACAAGCATATTATGCGCAAAGAATCTCGAAAAGAAAAAAATTTTTTTTCGAAGTTAGGAAACTTCGTTAGAATCACTTTTTTTCCGTTCTTATTTAAGATTACTGGTTCTCTTTCATTATACTAGTTTGATAGCCTCAGACAAGCATATTATGCGCAAAGAATCTCGAAAAGAAAAAAATTATTTTTCGAAGTTTGGAAACTTCGTTAGAATCACTTTTTTTCCGTTCTTATTTGAGATAACTTGTTCTCTTTCATTATACTAGTTTGATAGCCTTAGACAAGCATATTATGCGCAAAGAATCTCGAAAAGAAAAAAATTTTATTTCGAAGTATGTAAACTTCGTTAGAATCACTTTTTTTCCGTTCTTATTTGAGATAACTGGTTCTCTTTCATTATACTATTTTGATAGCCTCAGACAAGCATATTATGCGCAAAGAATCTCGAAAAGAAAACAATTTTTTTTCGAAGTTTGGAAACTTCATTAGAATCACTTTTTTTCCGTTCTTATTTAAGATAACTTGATCTGTTTCATTATACTAGTTTGATAGCCTAAGAAAAGCATAGGTATGCGCAAAGAATATCGAAAAGAAAAAAATTTTTTTTCGAAGTTTGGAAACTTCGTTAGAATCACTTTTTTTCCGTTCTTATTTGAGATAACTGGTTCTCTTTCATTATACTAGTTTGATAGCCTCAGACAAGCATATTATGCGCAAAGAATCTCGAAAAGAAAAAAATTTTTTTTCGAAGTTTGGAAACTTCGTTAGAATCACTTTTTTTCCGTTCTTATTTGAGATAACTGGTTCTCTTTCATTATACTAGTTTGATAGCCTCAGACAAGCATATTATGCGCAAAGAATCTCGAAAAGAAAAAAATTTTTTTTCGAAGTTTGGAAACTTCCTTAGAATCACTTTTTTTCCATTCTTATTTGAGATAACTTGTTCTCTTTCATTATACTTGTTTGATAGCCTGAGACAAGCATATTATGCGCAAAGAATCTCGAAAAGAAAAAAATTTTTTTTCGAAGTTAGGAAACTTCGTTAGAATCACTTTTTTTCCGTTCTTATTTGAGATAACTTGTTCTCTTTCATTATACTAGTTTGATAGCCTCAGACAAGCATATTATGCGCAAAGAATCTCGAAAAGAAAAAAATTTTTTTTCGAAGTTTGGAAACTTCGTTAGAATCACTTTTTTTCCGTTCTTATTTAAGATTACTGGTTCTCTTTCATTATACTAGTTTGATAGCCTCAGACAAGAATATTATGCGCAAAGAATCTCGAAAAGAATAAAATTTTTTTTCGAAGTTTGGAAACTTCCTTAGAATCACTTTTTTTCCATTCTTATTTGAGATAACTTGTTCTCTTTCATTATACTAGTTTGATAGCCTCAGACAAGCATATTATGCGCAAAGAATCTCGAAAAGAAAAAAATTTTTTTCGAAGTTTGGAAACTTCGTTAGAATCACTTTTTTTCCGTTCTTATTTAAGATAACTTGTTCTCTTACATTATACTAGTTTGATAGCCTTAGACAAGCATATTATGCGCAAAGAATCTCGAAAAGAAAAAAATTTTTTTTCGAAGTTTGGAAACTTCGTTAGAATCACTTTTTTTCCGTTCTTATTTGAGATAACTGGTTCTCTTTCATTATACTAGTTTGATAGCCTCAGACAAGCATATTATGCGCAAAGAATCTCGAAAAGAAAAAAATTTTTTTTCGAAGTTTGGAAACTTCCTTAGAATCACTTTTTTTCCATTCTTATTTGAGATAACTTGTTCTCTTTCATTATACTAGTTTGATAGCCTCAGACAAGCATATTATGCGCAAAGAATCTCGAAAAGAAAAAAATTTTTTTTCGAAGTTTGGAAACTTCGTTAGAATCACTTTTTTTCCGTTCTTATTTAAGATTACTGGTTCTCTTTCATTATACTAGTTTGATAGCCTCAGACAAGCATATTATGCGCAAAGAATCTCGAAATGAAAAAAATTTTTTTTCGAAGTTTGGAAACTTCCTTAGAATCACTTTTTTTCCGTTCTTATTTGAGATAACTTGTTCTCTTTCATTATACTAGTTTGATAGCCTCAGACAAGCATATTATGCGCAAAGAATCTCGAAAAGAAAAAAATTTTTTTTCGAAGTTTGGAAACTTCATTAGAATCACTTTTTTTCCGTTCTTATTTAAGATAACTTGTTCTCTTTCATTGTACTAGTTTGATAGCCTTAGACAAGCATATTATGCGCAAAGAATCTCGAAAAGAAAAAAATTTTTTTTCGAAGTTTGGAAACTTCGTTAGAATCACTTTTTTTCCGTTCTTATTTGAGATAACTGGTTCTCTTTCATTACACTAGTTTGATAGCCTCAGACAAGCATATTATGCGCAAAGAATCTCGAAAAGAAAAAAATTTTTTTTCGAAGTTTGGAAACTTCCTTAGAATCACTTTTTTTCCATTCTTATTTGAGATAACTTGTTCTCTTTCATTATACTTGTTTGATAGCCTGAGACAAGCATATTATGCGCAAAGAATCTCGAAAAGAAAAAAATTTTTTTTCGAAGTTAGGAAACTTCGTTAGAATCACTTTTCTTCCGTTCTTATTTAAGATTACTGGTTCTCTTTCATTATACTAGTTTGATAGCCTCAGACAAGCATATTATGCGCAAAGAATCTCGAAAAGAAAAAAATTTTTTTTCGAAGTTTGGAAACATCGTTAGAATCACTTTTTTTCCGTTCTTATTTGAGATAACTTGTTCTCTTTCATTATACTAGTTTGATAGCCTTAGACAAGCATATTATGCGCAAAGAATCTCGAAAAGAAAAAAATTTTTTTTCGAAGTTTGGAAACTTCCTTAGAATCACTTTTTTTCCATTCTTATTTGAGATAACTTGTTCTCTTTCATTATACTAGTTTGATAGCCTCAGACAAGCATATTATGCGCAAAGAATCTCGAAAAGAAAAAAATTTTTTTTCGAAGTTTGGAAACTTCGTTAGAATCACTTTTTTTCCGTTCTTATTTAAGATTACTGGTTCTCTTTCATTATACTAGTTTGATAGCCTCAGATAAGCATATTATGCGCAAAGAATCTCGAAAAGAAAAAAATTTTTTTTCGAAGTTTGGAAACTTCGTTAGAATCACTTTTTTTCCGTTCTTATTTGAGATAACTGGTTCTCTTTCATTATACTAGTTTGATAGCCTCAGACAAGCATATTATGCGCAAAGAATCTCGAAAAGAAAAAAATTTTTTTTCGAAGTTTGGAAACTTCGTTGGAATCACTTTTTTTCCGTTCTTATTTAAGATTACTGGTTCTCTTTCATTATACTAGTTTGATAGCCTCAGACAAGAATATTATGCGCAAAGAATCTCGAAAAGAAAAAAATTTTTTTTCGAAGTTTGGAAACTTCCTTAGAATCACTTTTTTTCCATTCTTATTTGAGATAACTTGTTCTCTTTCATTATACTAGTTTGATAGCCTCAGACAAGCATATTATGCGCAAAGAATCTCGAAAAGAAAAAAATTTTTTTCGAAGTTTGGAAACTTCGTTAGAATCACTTTTTTTCCGTTCTTATTTAAGATAACTTGTTCTCTTTCATTATACTAGTTTGATAGCCTCAGACAAGCATATTATGCGCAAAGAATCTCGAAAAGAAAAAAATTTTTTTTCGAAGTTTGGAAACTTCGTTAGAATCACTTTTTTTCCGTTCTTATTTAAGATTACTGGTTCTCTTTCATTATACTAGTTTGATAGCCTCAGACAAGCATATTATGCGCAAAGAATCTTGAAAAGAAAAAAATTTTTTTTCGAAGTTTGGAAACTTCGTTAGAATCACTTTTTTTCCGTTCTTATTTAAATTTACTGGTTCTCTTTCATTATACTAGTTTGATAGCCTCAGATAAGCATATTATGCGCAAAGAATCTCGAAAA
This sequence comes from Metallyticus violacea, assembly GCA_030762175.1. Lineage (NCBI taxonomy): Eukaryota > Metazoa > Arthropoda > Insecta > Mantodea > Metallyticidae > Metallyticus > Metallyticus violacea. Next base: position 94,817,844 of record CM060835.1, on the reverse strand, counting down.
GAAAAAAATTTTTTTTCGAAGTTTGGAAACTTCGTTAGAATCACTTTTTTTCCGTTCTTATTTGAGATAACTGGTTCTCTTTCATTATACTAGTTTGATAGCCTCAGACAAGCATATTATGCGCAAAGAATCTCGAAAAGAAAAAAATTTTTTTTCGAAGTTAGGAAACTTCGTTAGAATCACTTTTTTTCCGTTCTTATTTAAGATTACTGGTTCTCTTTCATTATACTAGTGTGATAGCCTCAGACAAGCATATTATGCGCAAAGAATCTCTGAAAGAAAAAAATTTTTTTTCGAAGTTTGGAAACTTCCTTAGAATCACTTTTTTTCCATTCTTATTTGAGATAACTTGTTCTCTTTCATTATACTAGTTTGATAGCCTCAGACAAGCATATTATGCGCAAAGAATCTCGAAAAGAAAAAAATTTTTTTTCGAAGTTTGGAAACTTCATTAGAATCACTTTTTTTCCGTTCTTATTTAAGATAACTTGTTCTCTTTCATTATACTAGTTTGATAGCCTTAGACAAGCATATTATGCGCAAAGAATCTCGAAAAGAAAAAAATTTTTTTTCGAAGTTTGGAAACTTCGTTGGAATCACTTTTTTTCCGTTCTTATTTAAGATTACTGGTTCTCTTTCATTATACTAGTTTGATAGCCTCAGACAAGAATATTATGCGCAAAGAATCTCGAAAAGAAAAAAATTTTTTTTCGAAGTTTGGAAACTTCCTTAGAATCACTTTTTTTCCATTCTTATTTGAGATAACTTGTTCTCTTTCATTATACTAGTTTGATAGCCTCAGACAAGCATATTATGCGCAAAGAATCTCGAAAAGAAAAAAATTTTTTTCGAAGTTTGGAAACTTCGTTAGAATCACTTTTTTTCCGTTCTTATTTAAGATAACTTGTTCTCTTACATTATACTAGTTTGATAGCCTTAGACAAGCATATTATGCGCAAAGAATCTCGAAAAGAAAAAAATTTTTTTTCGAAGTTTGGAAACTTCGTTAGAATCACTTTTTTTCCGTTCTTATTTGAGATAACTGGTTCTCTTTCATTATACTAGTTTGATAGCCTCAGACAAGCATATTATGCGCAAAGAATCTCGAAAAGAAAAAAATTTTTTTTCGAAGTTTGGAAACTTCCTTAGAATCACTTTTTTTCCATTCTTATTTGAGATAACTTGTTCTCTTTCATTATACTAGTTTGATAGCCTCAGACAAGCATATTATGCGCAAAGAATCTCGAAAAGAAAAAAATTTTTTTTCGAAGTTTGGAAACTTCGTTAGAATCACTTTTTTTCCGTTCTTATTTAAGATTACTGGTTCTCTTTCATTATACTAGTTTGATAGCCTCAGACAAGCATATTATGCGCAAAGAATCTCGAAATGAAAAAAATTTTTTTTCGAAGTTTGGAAACTTCCTTAGAATCACTTTTTTTCCATTCTTATTTGAGATAACTTGTTCTCTTTCATTATACTAGTTTGATAGCCTCAGACAAGCATATTATGCGCAAAGAATCTCGAAAAGAAAAAAATTTTTTTTCGAAGTTTGGAAACTTCATTAGAATCACTTTTTTTCCGTTCTTATTTAAGATAACTTGTTCTCTTTCATTATACTAGTTTGATAGCCTTAGACAAGCATATTATGCGCAAAGAATCTCGAAAAGAAAAAAATTTTTTTTCGAAGTTTGGAAACTTCGTTAGAATCACTTTTTTTCCGTTCTTATTTGAGATAACTGGTTCTCTTTCATTATACTAGTTTGATAGCCTCAGACAAGCATATTATGCGCAAAGAATCTCGAAAAGAAAAAAATTTTTTTTCGAAGTTTGGAAACTTCCTTAGAATCACTTTTTTTCCATTCTTATTTGAGATAACTTGTTCTCTTTCATTATACTTGTTTGATAGCCTGAGACAAGCATATTATGCGCAAAGAATCTCGAAAAGAAAAAAATTTTTTTTCGAAGTTAGGAAACTTCGTTAGAATCACTTTTCTTCCGTTCTTATTTAAGATTACTGGTTCTCTTTCATTATACTAGTTTGATAGCCTCAGACAAGCATATTATGCGCAAAGAATCTCGAAAAGAAAAAAATTTTTTTTCGAAGTTTGGAAACTTCGTTAGAATCACTTTTTTTCCGTTCTTATTTGAGATAACTTGTTCTCTTTCATTATACTAGTTTGATAGCCTTAGACAAGCATATTATGCGCAAAGAATCTCGAAAAGAAAAAAATTTTTTTTCGAAGTTTGGAAACTTCGTTAGAATCACTTTTTTTCCGTTCTTATTTAAGATTACTGGTTCTCTTTCATTATACTAGTTTGATAGCCTCAGACAAGCATATTATGCGCAAAGAATCTCGAAAAGAAAAAAATTTTTTTTCGAAGTTTGGAAACTTCCTTAGAATCACTTTTTTTCCATTCTTATTTGAGATAACTTGTTCTCTTTCATTATACTAGTTTGATAGCCTCAGACAAGCATATTATGCGCAAAGAATCTCGAAAAGAAAAAAATTTTTTTTCGAAGTTTGGAAACTTCGTTAGAATCACTTTTTTTCCGTTCTTATTTAAGATTACTGGTTCTCTTTCATTATACTAGTTTGATAGCCTCAGACAAGCATATTATGCGCAAAGAATCTCGAAAAGAAAAAAATTTTTTTTCGAAGTTTGGAAGCTTCGTTAGAATCACTTTTTTTCCGTTCTTATTTGAGATAACTGGTTCTCTTTCATTATACTAGTTTGATAGCCTTAGACAAGCATATTATGCGCAAAGAATCTCGAAAAGAAAAAAATTTTTTTTCGACGTTTGGAAACATCGTTAGAATCACTTTTTTTCCGTTCTTATTTGAGATAACTTGTTCTCTTTCATTATACTAGTTTGATAGCCTCAGACAAGCATATTATGCGCAAAGAATCTCGAAAAGAAAAAAATTTTTTTTCGAAGTTTGGAAACTTCATTAGAATCACTTTTTTTCCGTTCTTATTTAAGATAACTTGTTCTCTTTCATTATACTAGTTTGATAGCCTCAGATAAGCATATTATGCGCAAAGAATCTCGAAAAGAAAAAAATTTTTTTTCGAAGTTTGGAAACTTCGTTAGAATCACTTTTTTTCCGTTCTTATTTGAGATAACTGGTTCTCTTTCATTATACTAGTTTGATAGCCTCAGACAAGCATATTATGCGCAAAGAATCTCGAAAAGAAAAAAATTTTTTTTCGAAGTTAGGAAACTTCGTTAGAATCACTTTTTTTCCGTTCTTATTTAAGATTACTGGTTCTCTTTCATTATACTAGTTTGATAGCCTCAGACAAGCATATTATGCGCAAAGAATCTCGAAAAGAAAAAAAGTTTTTTTCGAAGTTTGGAAACTTCCTTAGAATCACTTTTTTTCCATTCTTATTTGAGATAACTTGTTCTCTTTCATTATACTAGTTTGATAGCCTCAGACAAGCATATTATGCGCAAAGAATCTCGAAAAGAAAAAAATTTTTTTTCGAAGTTTGGAAACTTCCTTAGAATCACTTTTTTTCCATTCTTATTTTAAATAACTTGTTCTCTTTCATTATACTAGTTTGATAGCCTCAGACAAGCATATTATGCGCAAAGAATCTCGAAAAGAAAAAAATTTTTTTTCGAAGTTTGGAAACTTCGTTAGAATCACTTTTTTTCCGTTCTTATTTAAGATTACTGGTTCTCTTTCATTATACTAGTTTGATAGCCTCAGACAAGCATATTATGCGCAAAGAATCTCGAAAAGAAAAAAATTTTTTTTCGAAGTTTGGAAACTTCCTTAGAATCACTTTTTTTCCGTTCTTATTTAAGATAACATGTTCTCTTTCATTATACTAGTTTGATAGCCTTAGACAAGCATATTATGCGCAAAGAATCTCGAAAAGAAAAAAAATTTTTTTCGAAGTTTGGAAACTTCGTTAGAATCACTTTTTTTCCGTTCTTATTTGAGATAACTGGTTCTCTTTCATTATACTAGTTTGATAGCCTCAGACAAGCTTATTATGCGCAAAGAATCTCGAAAAGAAAAAAATTTTTTTTCGAAGTTTGGAAACTTCCTTAGAATCACTTTTTTTCCATTCTTATTTGAGATAACATGTTCTCTTTCATTATACTTGTTTGATAGCCTGAGACAAGCATATTATGCGCAAAGAATCTCGAAAAGAAAAAAATTTTTTTTCGAAGTTAGGAAACTTCGTTAGAATCACTTTTTTTCCGTTCTTATTTAAGATTACTGGTTCTCTTTCATTATACTAGTTTGATAGCCTCAGACAAGCATATTATGCGCAAAGAATCTCGAAAAGAAAAAAATTATTTTTCGAAGTTTGGAAACTTCGTTAGAATCACTTTTTTTCCGTTCTTATTTGAGATAACTTGTTCTCTTTCATTATACTAGTTTGATAGCCTTAGACAAGCATATTATGCGCAAAGAATCTCGAAAAGAAAAAAATTTTATTTCGAAGTATGTAAACTTCGTTAGAATCACTTTTTTTCCGTTCTTATTTGAGATAACTGGTTCTCTTTCATTATACTATTTTGATAGCCTCAGACAAGCATATTATGCGCAAAGAATCTCGAAAAGAAAACAATTTTTTTTCGAAGTTTGGAAACTTCATTAGAATCACTTTTTTTCCGTTCTTATTTAAGATAACTTGATCTGTTTCATTATACTAGTTTGATAGCCTAAGAAAAGCATAGGTATGCGCAAAGAATATCGAAAAGAAAAAAATTTTTTTTCGAAGTTTGGAAACTTCGTTAGAATCACTTTTTTTCCGTTCTTATTTGAGATAACTGGTTCTCTTTCATTATACTAGTTTGATAGCCTCAGACAAGCATATTATGCGCAAAGAATCTCGAAAAGAAAAAAATTTTTTTTCGAAGTTTGGAAACTTCGTTAGAATCACTTTTTTTCCGTTCTTATTTGAGATAACTGGTTCTCTTTCATTATACTAGTTTGATAGCCTCAGACAAGCATATTATGCGCAAAGAATCTCGAAAAGAAAAAAATTTTTTTTCGAAGTTTGGAAACTTCCTTAGAATCACTTTTTTTCCATTCTTATTTGAGATAACTTGTTCTCTTTCATTATACTTGTTTGATAGCCTGAGACAAGCATATTATGCGCAAAGAATCTCGAAAAGAAAAAAATTTTTTTTCGAAGTTAGGAAACTTCGTTAGAATCACTTTTTTTCCGTTCTTATTTGAGATAACTTGTTCTCTTTCATTATACTAGTTTGATAGCCTCAGACAAGCATATTATGCGCAAAGAATCTCGAAAAGAAAAAAATTTTTTTTCGAAGTTTGGAAACTTCGTTAGAATCACTTTTTTTCCGTTCTTATTTAAGATTACTGGTTCTCTTTCATTATACTAGTTTGATAGCCTCAGACAAGAATATTATGCGCAAAGAATCTCGAAAAGAATAAAATTTTTTTTCGAAGTTTGGAAACTTCCTTAGAATCACTTTTTTTCCATTCTTATTTGAGATAACTTGTTCTCTTTCATTATACTAGTTTGATAGCCTCAGACAAGCATATTATGCGCAAAGAATCTCGAAAAGAAAAAAATTTTTTTCTAAGTTTGGAAACTTCGTTAGAATCACTTTTTTTCCGTTCTTATTTAAGATAACTTGTTCTCTTACATTATACTAGTTTGATAGCCTTAGACAAGCATATTATGCGCAAAGAATCTCGAAAAGAAAAAAATTTTTTTTCGAAGTTTGGAAACTTCGTTAGAATCACTTTTTTTCCGTTCTTATTTGAGATAACTGGTTCTCTTTCATTATACTAGTTTGATAGCCTCAGACAAGCATATTATGCGCAAAGAATCTCGAAAAGAAAAAAATTTTTTTTCGAAGTTTGGAAACTTCCTTAGAATCACTTTTTTTCCATTCTTATTTGAGATAACTTGTTCTCTTTCATTATACTAGTTTGATAGCCTCAGACAAGCATATTATGCGCAAAGAATCTCGAAAAGAAAAAAATTTTTTTTCGAAGTTTGGAAACTTCGTTAGAATCACTTTTTTTCCGTTCTTATTTAAGATTACTGGTTCTCTTTCATTATACTAGTTTGATAGCCTCAGACAAGCATATTATGCGCAAAGAATCTCGAAATGAAAAAAATTTTTTTTCGAAGTTTGGAAACTTCCTTAGAATCACTTTTTTTCCGTTCTTATTTGAGATAACTTGTTCTCTTTCATTATACTAGTTTGATAGCCTCAGACAAGCATATTATGCGCAAAGAATCTCGAAAAGAAAAAAATTTTTTTTCGAAGTTTGGAAACTTCATTAGAATCACTTTTTTTCCGTTCTTATTTAAGATAACTTGTTCTCTTTCATTGTACTAGTTTGATAGCCTTAGACAAGCATATTATGCGCAAAGAATCTCGAAAAGAAAAAAATTTTTTTTCGAAGTTTGGAAACTTCGTTAGAATCACTTTTTTTCCGTTCTTATTTGAGATAACTGGTTCTCTTTCATTACACTAGTTTGATAGCCTCAGACAAGCATATTATGCGCAAAGAATCTCGAAAAGAAAAAAATTTTTTTTCGAAGTTTGGAAACTTCCTTAGAATCACTTTTTTTCCATTCTTATTTGAGATAACTTGTTCTCTTTCATTATACTTGTTTGATAGCCTGAGACAAGCATATTATGCGCAAAGAATCTCGAAAAGAAAAAAATTTTTTTTCGAAGTTAGGAAACTTCGTTAGAATCACTTTTCTTCCGTTCTTATTTAAGATTACTGGTTCTCTTTCATTATACTAGTTTGATAGCCTCAGACAAGCATATTATGCGCAAAGAATCTCGAAAAGAAAAAAATTTTTTTTCGAAGTTTGGAAACATCGTTAGAATCACTTTTTTTCCGTTCTTATTTGAGATAACTTGTTCTCTTTCATTATACTAGTTTGATAGCCTGAGACAAGCATATTATGCGCAAAGAATCTCGAAAAGAAAAAAATTTTTTTTCGAAGTTTGGAAACTTCCTTAGAATCACTTTTTTTCCATTCTTATTTGAGATAACTTGTTCTCTTTCATTATACTAGTTTGATAGCCTCAGACAAGCATATTATGCGCAAAGAATCTCGAAAAGAAAAAAATTTTTTTTCGAAGTTTGGAAACTTCGTTAGAATCACTTTTTTTCCGTTCTTATTTAAGATTACTGGTTCTCTTTCATTATACTAGTTTGATAGCCTCAGATAAGCATATTATGCGCAAAGAATCTCGAAAAGAAAAAAATTTTTTTTCGAAGTTTGGAAACTTCGTTAGAATCACTTTTTTTCCGTTCTTATTTGAGATAACTGGTTCTCTTTCATTATACTAGTTTGATAGCCTCAGACAAGCATATTATGCGCAAAGAATCTCGAAAAGAAAAAATTTTTTTTTCGAAGTTAGGAAACTTCGTTAGAATCACTTTTTTTCCGTTCTTATTTAAGATTACTGGTTCTCTTTCATTATACTAGTTTGATAGCCTCAGACAAGCATATTATGCGCAAAGAATCTCTGAAAGAAAAAAATTTTTTTTCGAAGTTTGGAAACTTCCTTAGAATCACTTTTTTTCCATTCTTATTTGAGATAACTTGTTCTCTTTTTCTTATACTAGTTTGATAGCCTCAGACAAGCATATTATGCGCAAAGAATCTCGAAAAGAAAAAAATTTTTTTTCGAAGTTTGGAAACTTCATTAGAATCACTTTTTTTCCGTTCTTATTTAAGATAACTTGTTCTCTTTCATTATACTAGTTTGATAGCCTTAGACAAGCATATTATGCGCAAAGAATCTCGAAAAGAAAAAAATTTTTTTTCGAAGTTTGGAAACTTCGTTGGAATCACTTTTTTTCCGTTCTTATTTAAGATTACTGGTTCTCTTTCATTATACTAGTTTGATAGCCTCAGACAAGAATATTATGCGCAAAGAATCTCGAAAAGAAAAAAATTTTTTTTCGAAGTTTGGAAACTTCCTTAGAATCACTTTTTTTCCATTCTTATTTGAGATAACTTGTTCTCTTTCATTATACTAGTTTGATAGCCTCAGACAAGCATATTATGCGCAAAGAATCTCGAAAAGAAAAAAATTTTTTTCGAAGTTTGGAAACTTCGTTAGAATCACTTTTTTTCCGTTCTTATTTAAGATAACTTGTTCTCTTTCATTATACTAGTTTGATAGCCTCAGACAAGCATATTATGCGCAAAGAATCTCGAAAAGAAAAAAATTTTTTTTCGAAGTTTGGAAACTTCGTTAGAATCACTTTTTTCCGTTCTTATTTAAGATTACTGGTTCTCTTTCATTATACTAGTTTGATAGCCTCAGACAAGCATATTATGCGCAAAGAATCTTGAAAAGAAAAAAATTTTTTTTCGAAGTTTGGAAACTTCGTTAGAATCACTTTTTTTCCGTTCTTATTTAAATTTACTGGTTCTCTTTCATTATACTAGTTTGATAGCCTCAGATAAGCATATTATGCGCAAAGAATCTCGAAAAGAAAAAAATTTTTTTTCGAAGTTTGGAAACTTCGTTAGAATCACTTTTTTTCCGTTCTTATTTGAGATAACTGGTTCTCTTTCATTATACTAGTTTGATAGCCTCAGACAAGCATATTATGCGCAAAGAATCTCGAAAAGAAAAAAATTTTTTTTCGAAGTTAGGAAACTTCGTTAGAATCACTTTTTTTCCGTTCTTATTTAAGATTACTGGTTCTCTTTCATTATACTAGTTTGATAGCCTCAGACAAGCATATTATGCGCAAAGAATCTCTGAAAGAAAAAAATTTTTTTTCGAAGTTTGGAAACTTCCTTAGAATCACTTTTTTTCCATTCTTATTTGAGATAACTTGTTCTCTTTCATTATACTAGTTTGATAGCCTCAGACAAGCATATTATGCGCAAAGAATCTCGAAAGAAAAAAATTTTTTTTCGAAGTATGGAAACTTCATTAGAATCACTTTTTTTCCGTTCTTATTTAAGATAACTTGTTCTCTTTCATTATACTAGTTTGATAGCCTTAGACAAGCATATTATGCGCAAAGAATCTCGAAAAGAAAAAAATTTTTTTTCGAAGTTTGGAAACTTCGTTGGAATCACTTTTTTTCCGTTCTTATTTAAGATTACTGGTTCTCTTTCATTATACTAGTTTGATAGCCTCAGACAAGAATATTATGCGCAAAGAATCTCGAAAAGAAAAAAATTTTTTTTCGAAGTTTGGAAACTTCCTTAGAATCACTTTTTTTCCATTCTTATTTGAGATAACTTGTTCTCTTTCATTATACTAGTTTGATAGCCTCAGACAAGCATATTATGCGCAAAGAATCTCGAAAAGAAAAAAATTTTTTTCGAAGTTTGGAAACTTCGTTAGAATCACTTTTTTTCCGTTCTTATTTAAGATAACTTGTTCTCTTTCATTATACTAGTTTGATAGCCTCAGACAAGCATATTATGCGCAAAGAATCTCGAAAAGAAAAAAATTTTTTTCGAAGTTTGGAAACTTCGTTAGAATCACTTTTTTTCCGTTCTTTTTTAAGATAACTTGTTCTCTTTCATTATACTAGTTTGATAGCCTTAGACAAGCATATTATGCGCAAAGAATCTCGAAAAGAAAAAAATTTTTTTTCGAAGTTTGGAAACTTCGTTAGAATCACTTTTTTTCCGTTCTTATTTGAGATAACTGGTTCTCTTTCATTATACTAGTTTGATAGCCTCAGACAAGCATATTATGCGCAAAGAATCTCGAAAAGAAAAAAATTTTTTTTCGAAGTTTTTAAACTTCCTTAAAATCACTTTTTTTCCATTCTTATTTGAAATAACTTGTTCTCTTTCATTATACTAGTTTGATAGCCTCAGACAAGCATATTATGCGCAAAGAATCTCGAAAAGAAAAAAATTTTTTTTCGAAGTTTGGAAACTTCGTTAGAATCACTTTTTTTCCGTTCTTATTTAAGATTACTGGTTCTCTTTCATTATACTAGTTTGATAGCCTCAGACAAGCATATTATGCGCAAAGAATCTCGAAAAGAAAAAAATTTTTTTTCGAAGTTTGGAAACTTCCTTAGAATCACTTTTTTTCCATTCTTATTTGAGATAACTTGTTCTCTTTCATTATACTAGTTTCATAGCCTCAGACAAGCATATTATGCGCAAAGAATCTCGAAAAGAAAAAAATTTTTTTTCGAAGTTTGGAAACTTCCTTAGAATCTCTTTTTTTCCGTTCTTATTTAAGATAACTTGTTCTCTTTCATTATACTAGTTTGATAGCCTCAGACAAGCATATTATGCGCAAAGAATCTCGAAAAGAAAAAAATTTTTTTCGAAGTTTGGAAACTTCGTTAGAATCACTTTTTTTCCGTTCTTTTTTAAGATAACTTGTTCTCTTTCATTATACTAGTTTGATAGCCTTAGACAAGCATATTATGCGCAAAGAATCTCGAAAAGAAAAAAATTTTTTTTCGAAGTTTGGAAACTTCGTTAGAATCACTTTTTTTCCGTTCTTATTTGAGATAACTGGTTCTCTTTCATTATACTAGTTTGATAGCCTCAGACAAGCATATTATGCGCAAAGAATCTCGAAAAGAAAAAAATTTTTTTTCGAAGTTTTTAAACTTCCTTAAAATCACTTTTTTTCCATTCTTATTTGAAATAACTTGTTCTCTTTCATTATACTAGTTTGATAGCCTCAGACAAGCATATTATGCGCAAAGAATCTCGAAAAGAAAAAAATTTTTTTTCGAAGTTTGGAAACTTCGTTAGAATCACTTTTTTTCCGTTCTTATTTAAGATTACTGGTTCTCTTTCATTATACTAGTTTGATAGCCTCAGACAAGCATATTATGCGCAAAGAATCTCGAAAAGAAAAAAATTTTTTTTCGAAGTTTGGAAACTTCCTTAGAATCACTTTTTTTCCATTCTTATTTGAGATAACTTGTTCTCTTTCATTATACTAGTTTCATAGCCTCAGACAAGCATATTATGCGCAAAGAATCTCGAAAAGAAAAAAATTGTTTTTCGAAGTTTGGAAACTTCCTTAGAATCTCTTTTTTTCCGTTCTTATTTAAGATAACTTGTTCTCTTTCATTATACTAGTTTGATAGCCTTAGACAAGCATATTATGCGCAAAGAATCTCGAAAAGAAAAAAAATTTTTTTCGAAGTTTGGAAACTTCGTTAGAATCACTTTTTTTCCGTTCTTATTTGAGTTAACTGGTTCTCTTTCATTATACTAGTTTGATAGCCTCAGACAAGCATATTATGCGCAAAGAATCTCGAAAAGAAAAAAATTTTTTTTCGAAGTTTGGAAACTTCCTTAGAATCACTTTTTTTCCATTCTTATTTGAGATAACATGTTCTCTTTCATTATACTTGTTTGATAGCCTGAGACAAGCATATTATGCGCAAAGAATCTCGAAAAGAAAAAAAATTTTTTTCGAAGTTAGGAAACTTCGTTAGAATCACTTTTTTTCCGTTCTTATTTAAGATTACTGGTTCTCTTTCATTATACTAGTTTGATAGCCTCAGACAAGCATATTATGCGCAAAGAATCTCGAAAAGAAAAAAATTATTTTTCGAAGTTTGGAAACTTCGTTAGAATCACTTTTTTTCCGTTCTTATTTGAGATAACTTGTTCTCTTTCATTATACTAGTTTGATAGCCTTAGACAAGCATATTATGCGCAAAGAATCTCGAAAAGAAAAAAATTTTATTTCGAAGTATGTAAACTTCGTTAGAATCACTTTTTTTCCGTTCTTATTTGAGATAACTGGTTCTCTTTCATTATACTAGTTTGATAGCCTCAGACAAGCATATTACGCGCAAAGAATCTCGAAAAGAAAACAATTTTTTTTCGAAGTTTGGAAACTTCATTAGAATCACTTTTTTTCCGTTCTTATTTAAGATAACTTGATCTGTTTCATTATACTAGTTTGATAGCCTAAGAAAAGCATAGGTATGCGCAAAGAATCTCGAAAAGAAAAAAATTTTTTTTCGAAGTTTGGAAACTTCGTTAGAATCACTTTTTTTCCGTTCTTATTTGAGATAACTGGTTCTCTTTCATTATACTAGTTTGATAGCCTCAGACAAGCATATTATGCGCAAAGAATCTCGAAAAGAAAAAAATTTTTTTTCGAAGTTTGGAAACTTCGTTAGAATCACTTTTTTTCCGTTCTTATTTAAGATTACTGGTTCTCTTTCATTATACTAGTTTGATAGCCTCAGACAAGCATATTATGCGCAAAGAATCTCGAAAAGAAAAAAATTTTTTTTCGAAGTTTGGAAACTTCCTTAGAATCACTTTTTTTCCATTCTTATTTGAGATAACTTGTTCTCTTTCATTATACTAGTTTCATAGCCTCAGACAAGCATATTATGCGCAAAGAATCTCGAAAAGAAAAAAATTTTTTTTCGAAGTTTGGAAACTTCCTTAGAATCTCTTTTTTTCCGTTCTTATTTAAGATAACTTGTTCTCTTTCATTATACTAGTTTGATAGCCTCAGACAAGCATATTATGCGCAAAGAATCTCGAAAAGAAAAAAATTTTTTTCGAAGTTTGGAAACTTCGTTAGAATCACTTTTTTTCCGTTCTTTTTTAAGATAACTTGTTCTCTTTCATTATACTAGTTTGATAGCCTTAGACAAGCATATTATGCGCAAAGAATCTCGAAAAGAAAAAAATTTTTTTTCGAAGTTTGGAAACTTCGTTAGAATCACTTTTTTTCCGTTCTTATTTGAGATAACTGGTTCTCTTTCATTATACTAGTTTGATAGCCTCAGACAAGCATATTATGCGCAAAGAATCTCGAAAAGAAAAAAATTTTTTTTCGAAGTTTTTAAACTTCCTTAAAATCACTTTTTTTCCATTCTTATTTGAAATAACTTGTTCTCTTTCATTATACTAGTTTGATAGCCTCAGACAAGCATATTATGCGCAAAGAATCTCGAAAAGAAAAAAATTTTTTTTCGAAGTTTGGAAACTTCGTTAGAATCACTTTTTTTCCGTTCTTATTTAAGATTACTGGTTCTCTTTCATTATACTAGTTTGATAGCCTCAGACAAGCATATTATGCGCAAAGAATCTCGAAAAGAAAAAAATTTTTTTTCGAAGTTTGGAAACTTCCTTAGAATCACTTTTTTTCCATTCTTATTTGAGATAACTTGTTCTCTTTCATTATACTAGTTTCATAGCCTCAGACAAGCATATTATGCGCAAAGAATCTCGAAAAGAAAAAAATTTTTTTTCGAAGTTTGGAAACTTCCTTAGAATCTCTTTTTTTCCGTTCTTATTTAAGATAACTTGTTCTCTTTCATTATACTAGTTTGATAGCCTTAGACAAGCATATTATGCGCAAAGAATCTCGAAAAGAAAAAAAATTTTTTTCGAAGTTTGGAAACTTCGTTAGAATCACTTTTTTTCCGTTCTTATTTGAGTTAACTGGTTCTCTTTCATTATACTAGTTTGATAGCCTCAGACAAGCATATTATGCGCAAAGAATCTCGAAAAGAAAAAAATTTTTTTTCGAAGTTTGGAAACTTCCTTAGAATCACTTTTTTTCCATTCTTATTTGAGATAACATGTTCTCTTTCATTATACTTGTTTGATAGCCTGAGACAAGCATATTATGCGCAAAGAATCTCGAAAAGAAAAAAAATTTTTTTCGAAGTTAGGAAACTTCGTTAGAATCACTTTTTTTCCGTTCTTATTTAAGATTACTGGTTCTCTTTCATTATACTAGTTTGATAGCCTCAGACAAGCATATTATGCGCAAAGAATCTCGAAAAGAAAAAAATTATTTTTCGAAGTTTGGAAACTTCGTTAGAATCACTTTTTTTCCGTTCTTATTTGAGATAACTTGTTCTCTTTCATTATACTAGTTTGATAGCCTTAGACAAGCATATTATGCGCAAAGAATCTCGAAAAGAAAAAAATTTTATTTCGAAGTATGTAAACTTCGTTAGAATCACTTTTTTTCCGTTCTTATTTGAGATAACTGGTTCTCTTTCATTATACTAGTTTGATAGCCTCAGACAAGCATATTACGCGCAAAGAATCTCGAAAAGAAAACAATTTTTTTTCGAAGTTTGGAAACTTCATTAGAATCACTTTTTTTCCGTTCTTATTTAAGATAACTTGATCTGTTTCATTATACTAGTTTGATAGCCTAAGAAAAGCATAGGTATGCGCAAAGAATCTCGAAAAGAAAAAAATTTTTTTTCGAAGTTTGGAAACTTCGTTAGAATCACTTTTTTTCCGTTCTTATTTGAGATAACTGGTTCTCTTTCATTATACTAGTTTGATAGCCTCAGACAAGCATATTATGCGCAAAGAATCTCGAAAAGAAAAAAATTTTTTTTCGAAGTTTGGAAACTTCGTTAGAATCACTTTTTTTCCGTTCTTATTTGAGATAACTTGTTCTCTTTCATTATACTAGTTTGATAGCCTCAGACAAGCATATTATGCGCAAAGAATCTCGAAAAGAAAAAAATTTTTTTTCGAAGTTTGGAAACTTCGTTAGAATCACTTTTTTTCCGTTCTTATTTAAGATTACTGGTTCTCTTTCATTATACTAGTTTGATAGCCTCAGATAAGCATATTATGCGCAAAGAATCTCGAAAAGAAAAAAATTTTTTTTCGAAGTTTGGAAACTTCGTTAGAATCACTTTTTTTCCGTTCTTATTTGAGATAACTGGTTCTCTTTCATTATACTAGTTTGATAGCCTCAGACAAGCATATTATGCGCAAAGAATCTCGAAAAGAAAAAAATTTTTTTTCGAAGTTAGGAAACTTCGTTAGAATCACTTTTTTTCCGTTCTTATTTAAGATTACTGGTTCTCTTTCATTATACTAGTTTGATAGCCTCAGACAAGCATATTATGCGCAAAGAATCTCGAAAAGAAAAAAATTTTTTTTCGAAGTTTGGAAACTTCCTTAGAATCACTTTTTTTCCATTCTTATTTGAGATAACTTGTTCTCTTTCATTATACTAGTTTGATAGCCTCAGACAAGCATATTATGCGCAAAGAATCTCGAAAAGAAAAAAATTTTTTTTCGAAGTTTGGAAACTTCCTTAGAATCACTTTTTTTCCATTCTTATTTTAAATAACTTGTTCTCTTTCATTATACTAGTTTGATAGCCTCAGACAAGCATATTATGCGCAAAGAATCTCGAAAAGAAAAAAATTTTTTTTCGAAGTTTGGAAACTTCGTTAGAATCACTTTTTTTCCGTTCTTATTTAAGATTACTGGTTCTCTTTCATTATACTAGTTTGATAGCCTCAGACAAGCATATTATGCGCAAAGAATCTCGAAAAGAAAAAAATTTTTTTTCGAAGTTTGGAAACTTCCTTAGAATCACTTTTTTTCCGTTCTTATTTAAGATAACTTGTTCTCTTTCATTATACTAGTTTGATAGCCTTAGACAAGCATATTATGCGCAAAGAATCTCGAAAAGAAAAAAAATTTTTTTCGAAGTTTGGAAACTTCGTTAGAATCACTTTTTTTCCGTTCTTATTTGAGATAACTGGTTCTCTTTCATTATACTAGTTTGATAGCCTCAGACAAGCTTATTATGCGCAAAGAATCTCGAAAAGAAAAAAATTTTTTTTCGAAGTTTGGAAACTTCCTTAGAATCACTTTTTTTCCATTCTTATTTGAGATAACATGTTCTCTTTCATTATACTTGTTTGATAGCCTGAGACAAGCATATTATGCGCAAAGAATCTCGAAAAGAAAAAAATTTTTTTTCGAAGTTAGGAAACTTCGTTAGAATCACTTTTTTTCCGTTCTTATTTAAGATTACTGGTTCTCTTTCATTATACTAGTTTGATAGCCTCAGACAAGCATATTATGCGCAAAGAATCTCGAAAACAAAAAAATTATTTTTCGAAGTTTGGAAACTTCCTTAGAATCACTTTTTTTCCATTCTTATTTGAGATAACTTGTTCTCTTTCATTATACTTGTTTGATAGCCTGAGACAAGCATATTATGCGCAAAGAATCTCGAAAAGAAAAAAATTTTTTTTCGAAGTTAGGAAACTTCGTTAGAATCACTTTTTTTCCGTTCTTATTTAAGATAACTTGTTCTCTTTCATTATACTAGTTTGATAGCCTCAGACAAGCATATTATGCGCAAAGAATCTCGAAAAGAAAAAAATTTTTTTTCGAAGTTTGGAAACTTCCTTAGAATCACTTTTTTTCCATTCTTATTTGAGATAACTTGTTCTCTTTCATTATACTAGTTTGATAGCCTCAGACAAGCATATTATGCGCAAAGAATCTCGAAAAGAAAAAAATTTTTTTTCGAAGTTTGGAAACTTCCTTAGAATCACTTTTTTTCCATTCTTATTTTAAATAACTTGTTCTCTTTCATTATACTAGTTTGATAGCCTCAGACAAGCATATTATGCGCAAAGAATCTCGAAAAGAAAAAAAATTTTTTTCGAAGTTTGGAAACTTCGTTAGAATCACTTTTTTTCCGTTCTTATTTAAGATTACTGGTTCTCTTTCATTATACTAGTTTGATAGCCTCAGACAAGCATATTATGCGCAAAGAATCTCGAAAAGAAAAAAATTTTTTTTCGAAGTTTGGAAACTTCCTTAGAATCACTTTTTTTCCGTTCTTATTTAAGATAACTTGTTCTCTTTCATTATACTAGTTTGATAGCCTTAGACAAGCATATTATGCGCAAAGAATCTCGAAAAGAAAAAAAATTTTTTTCGAAGTTTGGAAACTTCGTTAGAATCACTTTTTTTCCGTTCTTATTTGAGATAACTGGTTCTCTTTCATTATACTAGTTTGATAGCCTCAGACAAGCTTATTATGCGCAAAGAATCTCGAAAAGAAAAAATTTTTTTTTCGAAGTTTGGAAACTTCCTTAGAATCACTTTTTTTCCATTCTTATTTGAGATAACATGTTCTCTTTCATTATACTTGTTTGATAGCCTGAGACAAGCATATTATGCGCAAAGAATCTCGAAAAGAAAAAAATTTTTTTTCGAAGTTAGGAAACTTCGTTAGAATCACTTTTTTTCCGTTCTTATTTAAGATTACTGGTTCTCTTTCATTATACTAGTTTGATAGCCTCAGACAAGCATATTATGCGCAAAGAATCTCGAAAACAAAAAAATTATTTTTCGAAGTTTGGAAACTTCGTTAGAATCACTTTTTTTCCGTTCTTATTTTAGATAACTTGTTCTCTTTCATTATACTAGTTTGATAGCCTTAGACAAGCATATTATGCGCAAAGAATCTCGAAAAGAAAAAAATTTTATTTCGAAGTATGTAAACTTCGTTAGAATCACTTTTTTTCTGTTCTTATTTGAGATAACTGGTTCTCTTTCATTATACTAGTTTGATAGCCTCAGACAAGCATATTATGCGCAAAGAATCTCGAAAAGAAAACAATTTTTTTTCGAAGTTTGGAAACTTCATTAGAATCACTTTTTTTCCGTTCTTATTTAAGATAACTTGATCTGTTTCATTATACTAGTTTGATAGCCTAAGAAAAGCATAGGTATGCGCAAAGAATCTCGAAAAGAAAAAAATTTTTTTTCGAAGTTTGGAAACTTAGTTAGAATCACTTTTTTTCCGTTCTTATTTGAGATAACTGGTTCTCTTTCATTATACTAGTTTGATAGCCTCAGACAAGCATATTATGCGCAAAGAATCTCGAAAAGAAAAAAATTTTTTTTCGAAGTTTGGAAACTTCGTTAGAATCACTTTTTTTCCGTTCTTATTTGAGATAACTGGTTCTCTTTCATTATACTAGTTTGATAGCCTCAGACAAGCATATTATGCGCAAAGAATCTCGAAAAGAAAAAAATTTTTTTTCGAAGTTTGGAAACTTCCTTAGAATCACTTTTTTTCCATTCTTATTTGAGATAACTTGTTCTCTTTCATTATACTTGTTTGATAGCCTGAGACAAGCATATTATGCGCAAAGAATCTCGAAAAGAAAAAAATTTTTTTTCGAAGTTAGGAAACTTCGTTAGAATCACTTTTTTTCCGTTCTTATTTAAGATAACTTGTTCTCTTTCATTATACTAGTTTGATAGCCTCAGACAAGCATATTATGCGCAAAGAATCTCGAAAAGAAAAAAATTTTTTTTCGAAGTTTGGAAACTTCGTTAGAATCACTTTTTTTCCGTTCTTATTTAAGATTACTGGTTCTCTTTCATTATACTAGTTTGATAGCCTCAGACAAGAATATTATGCGCAAAGAATCTCGAAAAGAATAAAATTTTTTTTCGAAGTTTGGAAACTTCCTTAGAATCACTTTTTTTCCATTCTTATTTGAGATAACTTGTTCTCTTTCATTATACTAGTTTGATAGCCTCAGACAAGCATATTATGCGCAAAGAATCTCGAAAAGAAAAAAATTTTTTTCGAAGTTTGGAAACTTCGTTAGAATCACTTTTTTTCCGTTCTTATTTAAGATAACTTGTTCTCTTACATTATACTAGTTTGATAGCCTTAGACAAGCATATTATGCGCAAAGAATCTCGAAAAGAAAAAAATTTTTTTTCGAAGTTTGGAAACTTCGTTAGAATCACTTTTTTTCCGTTCTTATTTGAGATAACTGGTTCTCTTTCATTATACTAGTTTGATAGCCTCAGACAAGCATATTATGCGCAAAGAATCTCGAAAAGAAAAAAATTTTTTTTCGAAGTTTGGAAACTTCCTTAGAATCACTTTTTTTCCATTCTTATTTGAGATAACTTGTTCTCTTTCATTATACTTGTTTGATAGCCTGAGACAAGCATATTATGCGCAAAGAATCTCGAAAAGAAAAAAATTTTTTTTCGAAGTTAGGAAACTTCGTTAGAATCACTTTTTTTCCGTTCTTATTTAAGATAACTTGTTCTCTTTCATTATACTAGTTTGATAGCCTTAGACAAGCATATTATGCGCAAAGAATCTCGAAAAGAAAAAAATTTTTTTTCGAAGTTTGGAAACTTCGTTAGAATCACTTTTTTTCCGTTCTTATTTGAGATAACTGGTTCTCTTTCATTATACTAGTTTGATAGCCTCAGACAAGCATATTATGCGCAAAGAATCTCGAAAAGAAAAAAATTTTTTTTCGAAGTTTGGAAACTTCCTTAGAATCACTTTTTTTCCATTCTTATTTGAGATAACTTGTTCTCTTTCATTATACTAGTTTGATAGCCTCAGACAAGCATATTAATCGCAAAGAATCTCGAAAAGAAAAAAATTTTTTTTCGAAGTTTGGAAACTTCGTTAGAATCACTTTTTTTCCGTTCTTATTTAAGATTACTGGTTCTCTTTCATTATACTAGTTTGATAGCCTCAGACAAGCATATTATGCGCAAAGAATCTCGAAAAGAAAAAAATTTTTTTTCGAAGTTTGGAAACTTCGTTAGAATCACTTTTTTTCCGTTCTTATTTGAGATAACTGGTTCTCTTTCATTATACTAGTTTGATAGCCTCAGACAAGCATATTATGCGCAAAGAATCTCGAAAAGAAAAAAATTTTTTTTCGAAGTTTGGAAACTTCCTTAGAATCACTTTTTTTCCATTCTTATTTGAGATAACTTGTTCTCTTTCATTATACTAGTTTGATAGCCTCAGACAAGCATATTAATCGCAAAGAATCTCGAAAAGAAAAAAATTTTTTTTCGAAGTTTGGAAACTTCGTTAGAATCACTTTTTTTCCGTTCTTATTTAAGATTACTGGTTCTCTTTCATTATACTAGTTTGATAGCCTCAGACAAGCATATTATGCGCAAAGAATCTCGAAATGAAAAAAATTTTTTTTCGAAGTTTGGAAACTTCCTTAGAATCACTTTTTTTCCATTCTTATTTGAGATAACTTGTTCTCTTTCATTATACTAGTTTGATAGCCTCAGACAAGCATATTATGCGCAAAGAATCTCGAAAAGAAAAAAATTTTTTTTCGAAGTTTGGAAACTTCATTAGAATCACTTTTTTTCCGTTCTTATTTAAGATAACTTGTTCTCTTTCATTATACTAGTTTGATAGCCTTAGACAAGCATATTATGCGCAAAGAATCTCGAAAAGAAAAAAATTTTTTTTCGAAGTTTGGAAACTTCCTTAGAATCACTTTTTTTCCATTCTTATTTGAGATAACTTGTTCTCTTTCATTATACTAGTTTGATAGCCTCAGACAAGCATATTAATCGCAAAGAATCTCGAAAAGAAAAAAATTTTTTTTCGAAGTTTGGAAACTTCGTTAGAATCACTTTTTTTCCGTTCTTATTTAAGATTACTGGTTCTCTTTCATTATACTAGTTTGATAGCCTCAGACAAGCATATTATGCGCAAAGAATCTCGAAATGAAAAAAATTTTTTTTCGAAGTTTGGAAACTTCCTTAGAATCACTTTTTTTCCATTCTTATTTGAGATAACTTGTTCTCTTTCATTATACTAGTTTGATAGCCTCAGACAAGCATATTATGCGCAAAGAATCTCGAAAAGAAAAAAATTTTTTTTCGAAGTTTGGAAACTTCATTAGAATCACTTTTTTTCCGTTCTTATTTAAGATAACTTGTTCTCTTTCATTATACTAGTTTGATAGCCTTAGACAAGCATATTATGCGCAAAGAATCTCGAAAAGAAAAAAATTTTTTTTCGAAGTTTGGAAACTTCGTTAGAATCACTTTTTTTCCGTTCTTATTTGAGATAACTGGTTCTCTTTCATTACACTAGTTTGATAGCCTCAGACAAGCATATTATGCGCAAAGAATCTCGAAAAGAAAAAAATTTTTTTTCGAAGTTTGGAAACTTCGTTAGAATCACTTTTTTTCCGTTCTTATTTAAGATTACTGGTTCTCTTTCATTATACTAGTTTGATAGCCTCAGACAAGAATATTATGCGCAAAGAATCTCGAAAAGAAAAAAATTTTTTTTCGAAGTTTGGAAACTTCCTTAGAATCACTTTTTTTCCATTCTTATTTGAGATAACTTGTTCTCTTTCATTATACTAGTTTGATAGCCTCAGACAAGCATATTATGCGCAAAGAATCTCGAAAAGAAAAAAATTTTTTTCGAAGTTTGGAAACTTCGTTAGAATCACTTTTTTTCCGTTCTTATTTAAGATAACTTGTTCTCTTTCATTATACTAGTTTGATAGCCTTAGACAAGCATATTATGCGCAAAGAATCTCGAAAAGAAAAAAATTTTTTTTCGAAGTTTGGAAACTTCGTTAGAATCACTTTTTTTCCGTTCTTATTTGAGATAACTGGTTCTCTTTCATTATACTAGTTTGATAGCCTCAGACAAGCATATTATGCGCAAAGAATCTCGAAAAGAAAAAAATTTTTTTTCGAAGTTTGGAAACTTCCTTAGAATCACTTTTTTTCCATTCTTATTTGAGATAACTTGTTCTCTTTCATTATACTTGTTTGATAGCCTGAGACAAGCATATTATGCGCAAAGAATCTCGAAAAGAAAAAAATTTTTTTTCGAAGTTAGGAAACTTCGTTAGAATCACTTTTTTTCCGTTCTTATTTGAGATAACTTGTTCTCTTTCATTATACTAGTTTGATAGCCTTAGACAAGCATATTATGCGCAAAGAATCTCGAAAAGAAAAAAATTTTTTTTCGAAGTTTGGAAACTTCGTTAGAATCACTTTTTTTCCGTTCTTATTTGAGATAACTGGTTCTCTTTCATTATACTAGTTTGATAGCCTCAGACAAGCATATTATGCGCAAAGAATCTCGAAAAGAAAAAAATTTTTTTTCGAAGTTTGGAAACTTCCTTAGAATCACTTTTTTTCCATTCTTATTTGAGATAACTTGTTCTCTTTCATTATACTTGTTTGATAGCCTGAGACAAGCATATTATGCGCAAAGAATCTCGAAAAGAAAAAAATTTTTTTTCGAAGTTAGGAAACTTCGTTAGAATCACTTTTTTTCCGTTCTTATTTAAGATAACTTGTTCTCTTTCATTATACTAGTTTGATAGCCTTAGACAAGCATATTATGCGCAAAGAATCTCGAAAAGAAAAAAATTTTTTTTCGAAGTTTGGAAACTTCGTTAGAATCACTTTTTTTCCGTTCTTATTTGAGATAACTGGTTCTCTTTCATTATACTAGTTTGATAGCCTCAGACAAGCATATTATGCGCAAAGAATCTCGAAAAGAAAAAAATTTTTTTTCGAAGTTTGGAAACTTCCTTAGAATCACTTTTTTTCCATTCTTATTTGAGATAACTTGTTCTCTTTCATTATACTAGTTTGATAGCCTCAGACAAGCATATTAATCGCAAAGAATCTCGAAAAGAAAAAAATTTTTTTTCGAAGTTTGGAAACTTCGTTAGAATCACTTTTTTTCCGTTCTTATTTAAGATTACTGGTTCTCTTTCATTATACTAGTTTGATAGCCTCAGACAAGCATATTATGCGCAAAGAATCTCGAAAAGAAAAAAATTTTTTTTCGAAGTTTGGAAACTTCGTTAGAATCACTTTTTTTCCGTTCTTATTTGAGATAACTGGTTCTCTTTCATTATACTAGTTTGATAGCCTCAGACAAGCATATTATGCGCAAAGAATCTCGAAAAGAAAAAAATTTTTTTTCGAAGTTTGGAAACTTCCTTAGAATCACTTTTTTTCCATTCTTATTTGAGATAACTTGTTCTCTTTCATTATACTAGTTTGATAGCCTCAGACAAGCATATTAATCGCAAAGAATCTCGAAAAGAAAAAAATTTTTTTTCGAAGTTTGGAAACTTCGTTAGAATCACTTTTTTTCCGTTCTTATTTAAGATTACTGGTTCTCTTTCATTATACTAGTTTGATAGCCTCAGACAAGCATATTATGCGCAAAGAATCTCGAAATGAAAAAAATTTTTTTTCGAAGTTTGGAAACTTCCTTAGAATCACTTTTTTTCCATTCTTATTTGAGATAACTTGTTCTCTTTCATTATACTAGTTTGATAGCCTCAGACAAGCATATTATGCGCAAAGAATCTCGAAAAGAAAAAAATTTTTTTTCGAAGTTTGGAAACTTCATTAGAATCACTTTTTTTCCGTTCTTATTTAAGATAACTTGTTCTCTTTCATTATACTAGTTTGATAGCCTTAGACAAGCATATTATGCGCAAAGAATCTCGAAAAGAAAAAAATTTTTTTTCGAAGTTTGGAAACTTCGTTAGAATCACTTTTTTTCCGTTCTTATTTGAGATAACTGGTTCTCTTTCATTACACTAGTTTGATAGCCTCAGACAAGCATATTATGCGCAAAGAATCTCGAAAAGAAAAAAATTTTTTTTCGAAGTTTGGAAACTTCGTTAGAATCACTTTTTTTCCGTTCTTATTTAAGATTACTGGTTCTCTTTCATTATACTAGTTTGATAGCCTCAGACAAGAATATTATGCGCAAAGAATCTCGAAAAGAAAAAAATTTTTTTTCGAAGTTTGGAAACTTCCTTAGAATCACTTTTTTTCCATTCTTATTTGAGATAACTTGTTCTCTTTCATTATACTAGTTTGATAGCCTCAGACAAGCATATTATGCGCAAAGAATCTCGAAAAGAAAAAAATTTTTTTCGAAGTTTGGAAACTTCGTTAGAATCACTTTTTTTCCGTTCTTATTTAAGATAACTTGTTCTCTTTCATTATACTAGTTTGATAGCCTTAGACAAGCATATTATGCGCAAAGAATCTCGAAAAGAAAAAAATTTTTTTTCGAAGTTTGGAAACTTCGTTAGAATCACTTTTTTTCCGTTCTTATTTGAGATAACTGGTTCTCTTTCATTATACTAGTTTGATAGCCTCAGACAAGCATATTATGCGCAAAGAATCTCGAAAAGAAAAAAATTTTTTTTCGAAGTTTGGAAACTTCCTTAGAATCACTTTTTTTCCATTCTTATTTGAGATAACTTGTTCTCTTTCATTATACTTGTTTGATAGCCTGAGACAAGCATATTATGCGCAAAGAATCTCGAAAAGAAAAAAATTTTTTTTCGAAGTTAGGAAACTTCGTTAGAATCACTTTTTTTCCGTTCTTATTTGAGATAACTTGTTCTCTTTCATTATACTAGTTTGATAGCCTCAGACAAGCATATTATGCGCAAAGAATCTCGAAAAGATAAAAATTTTTTTTCGAAGTTTGGAAACTTCGTTAGAATCACTTTTTTTCCGTTCTTATTTAAGATTACTGGTTCTCTTTCATTATACTAGTTTGATAGCCTCAGACAAGAATATTATGCGCAAAGAATCTCGAAAAGAATAAAATTTTTTTTCGAAGTTTGGAAACTTCCTTAGAATCACTTTTTTTCCATTCTTATTTGAGATAACTTGTTCTCTTTCATTATACTAGTTTGACAGCCTCAGACAAGCATATTATGCGCAAAGAATCTCGAAAAGAAAAAAATTTTTTTCGAAGTTTGGAAACTTCGTTAGAATCACTTTTTTTCCGTTCTTATTTAAGATAACTTGTTCTCTTACATTATACTAGTTTGATAGCCTTAGACAAGCATATTATGCGCAAAGAATCTCGAAAAGAAAAAAATTTTTTTTCGAAGTTTGGAAACTTCGTTAGAATCACTTTTTTTCCGTTCTTATTTGAGATAACTGGTTCTCTTTCATTATACTAGTTTGATAGCCTCAGACAAGCATATTATGCGCAAAGAATCTCGAAAAGAAAAAAATTTTTTTTCGAAGTTTGGAAACTTCCTTAGAATCACTTTTTTTCCATTCTTATTTGAGATAACTTGTTCTCTTTCATTATACTAGTTTGATAGCCTCAGACAAGCATATTATGCGCAAAGAATCTCGAAAAGAAAAAAATTTTTTTTCGAAGTTTGGAAACTTCGTTAGAATCACTTTTTTTCCGTTCTTATTTAAGATTACTGGTTCTCTTTCATTATACTAGTTTGATAGCCTCAGACAAGCATATTATGCGCAAAGAATCTCGAAATGAAAAAAATTTTTTTTCGAAGTTTGGAAAGTTCCTTAGAATCACTTTTTTTCCATTCTTATTTGAGATAACTTGTTCTCTTTCATTATACTAGTTTGATAGCCTCAGACAAGCATATTATGCGCAAAGAATCTCGAAAAGAAAAAAATTTTTTTTCGAAGTTTGGAAACTTCATTAGAATCACTTTTTTTCCGTTCTTATTTAAGATAACTTGTTCTCTTTCATTATACTAGTTTGATAGCCTTAGACAAGCATATTATGCGCAAAGAATCTCGAAAAGAAAAAAATTTTTTTTCGAAGTTTGGAAACTTCGTTAGAATCATTTTTTTCCGTTCTTATTTGAGATAACTGGTTCTCTTTCATTACACTAGTTTGATAGCCTCAGACAAGCATATTATGCGCAAAGAATCTCGAAAAGAAAAAAATTTTTTTTCGAAGTTTGGAAACTTCGTTAGAATCACTTTTTTTCCGTTCTTATTTAAGATTACTGGTTCTCTTTCATTATACTAGTTTGATAGCCTCAGACAAGAATATTATGCGCAAAGATCTCGAAAAGAAAAAAATTTTTTTTCGAAGTTTGGAAACTTCCTTAGAATCACTTTTTTTCCATTCTTATTTGAGATAACTTGTTCTCTTTCATTATACTAGTTTGATAGCCTCAGACAAGCATATTATGCGCAAAGAATCTCGAAAAGAAAAAAATTTTTTTCGAAGTTTGGAAACTTCGTTAGAATCACTTTTTTTCCGTTCTTATTTAAGATAACTTGTTCTCTTTCATTATACTAGTTTGATAGCCTTAGACAAGCATATTATGCGCAAAGAATCTCGAAAAGAAAAAAATTTTTTTTCGAAGTTTGGAAACTTCGTTAGAATCACTTTTTTTCCGTTCTTATTTGAGATAACTGGTTCTCTTTCATTATACTAGTTTGATAGCCTCAGACAAGCATATTATGCGCAAAGAATCTCGAAAAGAAAAAAATTTTTTTTCGAAGTTTGGAAACATCCTTAGAATCACTTTTTTTCCATTCTTATTTGAGATAACTTGTTCTCTTTCATTATACTAGTTTGATAGCCTCAGACAAGCATATTATGCGCAAAGAATCTCGAAAAGAAAAAAATTTTTTTTCGAAGTTTGGAAACTTCGTTAGAATCACTTTTTTTCCGTTCTTATTTAAGATTACTGGTTCTCTTTCATTATACTAGTTTGATAGCCTCAGACAAGCATATTATGCGCAAAGAATCTCGAAAAGAAAAAAATTTTTTTTCGAAGTTTGGAAACTTCCTTAGAATCACTTTTTTTCCATTCTTATTTGAGATAACTTGTTCTCTTTCATTATACTAGTTTCATAGCCTCAGACAAGCATATTATGCGCAAAGAATCTCGAAAAGAAAAAAATTTTTTTTCGAAGTTTGGAAACTTCCTTAGAATCACTTTTTTTCCGTTCTTATTTAAGATAACTTGTTCTCTTTCATTATACTAGTTTGATAGCCTTAGACAAGCATATTATGCGCAAAGAATCTCGAAAAGAAAAAAAATTTTTTTCGAAGTTTGGAAACTTCGTTAGAATCACTTTTTTTCCGTTCTTATTTGAGATAACTGGTTCTCTTTCATTATACTAGTTTGATAGCCTCAGACAAGCTTATTATGCGCAAAGAATCTCGAAAAGAAAAAAATTTTTTGTCGAAGTTTGGAAACTTCCTTAGAATCACTTTTTTTCCATTCTTATTTGAGATAACATGTTCTCTTTCATTATACTTGTTTGATAGCCTGAGACAAGCATATTATGCGCAAAGAATCTCGAAAAGAAAAAAATTTTTTTTCGAAGTTAGGAAACTTCGTTAGAATCACTTTTTTTCCGTTCTTATTTAAGATTACTGGTTCTCTTTCATTATACTAGTTTGATAGCCTCAGACAAGCATATTATGCGCAAAGAATCTCGAAAAGAAAAAAATTATTTTTCGAAGTTTGGAAACTTCGTTAGAATCACTTTTTTTCCGTTCTTATTTGAGATAACTTGTTCTCTTTCATTATACTAGTTTGATAGCCTTAGACAAGCATATTATGCGCAAAGAATCTCGAAAAGAAAAAAATTTTATTTCGAAGTATGTAAACTTCGTTAGAATCACTTTTTTTCCGTTCTTATTTGAGATAACTGGTTCTCTTTCATTATACTAGTTTGATAGCCTCAGACAAGCTTATTATGCGCAAAGAATCTCGAAAAGAAAAAAATTTTTTTTCGAAGTTTGGAAACTTCCTTAGAATCACTTTTTTTCCATTCTTATTTGAGATAACATGTTCTCTTTCATTATACTTGTTTGATAGCCTGAGACAAGCATATAATGCGCAAAGAATCTCGAAAAGAAAAAAAATTTTTTTCGAAGTTAGGAAACTTCGTTAGAATCACTTTTTTTCCGTTCTTATTTAAGATTACTGGTTCTCTTTCATTATACTAGTTTGATAGCCTCAGACAAGCATATTATGCGCAAAGAATCTCGAAAACAAAAAAATTATTTTTCGAAGTTTGGAAACTTCGTTAGAATCACTTTTTTTCCGTTCTTATTTGAGATAACTTGTTCTCTTTCATTATACTAGTTTGATAGCCTTAGACAAGCATATTATGCGCAAAGAATCTCGAAAAGAAAAAAATTTTATTTCGAAGTATGTAAACTTCGTTAGAATCACTTTTTTTCTGTTCTTATTTGAGATAACTGGTTCTCTTTCATTATACTAGTTTGATAGCCTCAGACAAGCATATTATGCGCAAAGAATCTCGAAAAGAAAACAATTTTTTTTCGAAGTTTGGAAACTTCATTAGAATCACTTTTTTTCCGTTCTTATTTAAGATAACTTGATCTGTTTCATTATACTAGTTTGATAGCCTAAGAAAAGCATAGGTATGCGCAAAGAATCTCGAAAAGAAAAAAATTTTTTTTCGAAGTTTGGAAACTTAGTTAGAATCACTTTTTTTCCGTTCTTATTTGAGATAACTGGTTCTCTTTCATTATACTAGTTTGATAGCCTCAGACAAGCATATTATGCGCAAAGAATCTCGAAAAGAAAAAAATTTTTTTTCGAAGTTTGGAAACTTCGTTAGAATCACTTTTTTTCCGTTCTTATTTGAGATAACTGGTTCTCTTTCATTATACTAGTTTGATAGCCTCAGACAAGCATATTATGCGCAAAGAATCTCGAAAAGAAAAAAATTTTTTTTCGAAGTTTGGAAACTTCCTTAGAATCACTTTTTTTCCATTCTTATTTGAGATAACTTGTTCTCTTTCATTATACTTGTTTGATAGCCTGAGACAAGCATATTATGCGCAAAGAATCTCGAAAAGAAAAAAATTTTTTTTCGAAGTTAGGAAACTTCTTTAGAATCACTTTTTTTCCGTTCTTATTTAAGATAACTTGTTCTCTTTCATTATACTAGTTTGATAGCCTCAGACAAGCATATTATGCGCAAAGAATCTCGAAAAGAAAAAAATTTTTTTTCGAAGTTTGGAAACTTCGTTAGAATCACTTTTTTTCCGTTCTTATTTAAGATTACTGGTTCTCTTTCATTATACTAGTTTGATAGCCTCAGACAAGAATATTATGCGCAAAGAATCTCGAAAAGAATAAAATTTTTTTTCGAAGTTTGGAAACTTCCTTAGAATCACTTTTTTTCCATTCTTATTTGAGATAACTTGTTCTCTTTCATTATACTAGTTTGATAGCCTCAGACAAGCATATTATGCGCAAAGAATCTCGAAAAGAAAAAAATTTTTTTCGAAGTTTGGAAACTTCGTTAGAATCACTTTTTTTCCGTTCTTATTTAAGATAACTTGTTCTCTTACATTATACTAGTTTGATAGCCTTAGACAAGCATATTATGCGCAAAGAATCTCGAAAAGAAAAAAATTTTTTTTCGAAGTTTGGAAACTTCGTTAGAATCACTTTTTTTCCGTTCTTATTTGAGATAACTGGTTCTCTTTCATTATACTAGTTTGATAGCCTCAGACAAGCATATTATGCGCAAAGAATCTCGAAAAGAAAAAAATTTTTTTTCGAAGTTTGGAAACTTCCTTAGAATCACTTTTTTTCCGTTCTTATTTGAGATAACTGGTTCTCTTTCATTATACTAGTTTGATAGCCTTAGACAAGCATATTATGCGCAAAGAATCTCGAAAAGAAAAAAATTTTTTTTCGACGTTTGGAAACTTCGTTAGAATCACTTTTTTTCCGTTCTTATTTGAGATAACTTGTTCTCTTTCATTATACTAGTTTGATAGCCTCAGACAAGCATATTATGCGCAAAGAATCTCGAAAAGAAAAAAATTTTTTTTCGAAGTTTGGAAACTTCATTAGAATCACTTTTTTTCCGTTCTTATTTAAGATAACTTGTTCTCTTTCATTATACTAGTTTGATAGCCTCAGATAAGCATATTATGCGCAAAGAATCTCGAAAAGAAAAAAATTTTTTTTCGAAGTTTGGAAACTTCGTTAGAATCACTTTTTTTCCGTTCTTATTTGAGATAACTGGTTCTCTTTCATTATACTAGTTTGATAGCCTCAGACAAGCATATTATGCGCAAAGAATCTCGAAAAGAAAAAAATTTTTTTTCGAAGTTAGGAAACTTCGTTAGAATCACTTTTTTTCCGTTCTTATTTAAGATTACTGGTTCTCTTTCATTATACTAGTTTGATAGCCTCAGACAAGCATATTATGCGCAAAGAATCTCGAAAAGAAAAAAAGTTTTTTTCGAAGTTTGGAAACTTCCTTAGAATCACTTTTTTTCCATTCTTATTTGAGATAACTTGTTCTCTTTCATTATACTAGTTTGATAGCCTCAGACAAGCATATTATGCGCAAAGAATCTCGAAAAGAAAAAAATTTTTTTTCGAAGTTTGGAAACTTCCTTAGAATCACTTTTTTTCCATTCTTATTTTAAATAACTTGTTCTCTTTCATTATACTAGTTTGATAGCCTCAGACAAGCATATTATGCGCAAAGAATCTCGAAAAGAAAAAAATTTTTTTTCGAAGTTTGGAAACTTCGTTAGAATCACTTTTTTTCCGTTCTTATTTAAGATTACTGGTTCTCTTTCATTATACTAGTTTGATAGCCTCAGACAAGCATATTATGCGCAAAGAATCTCGAAAAGAAAAAAATTTTTTTTCGAAGTTTGGAAACTTCCTTAGAATCACTTTTTTTCCGTTCTTATTTAAGATAACATGTTCTCTTTCATTATACTAGTTTGATAGCCTTAGACAAGCATATTATGCGCAAAGAATCTCGAAAAGAAAAAAAATTTTTTTCGAAGTTTGGAAACTTCGTTAGAATCACTTTTTTTCCGTTCTTATTTGAGATAACTGGTTCTCTTTCATTATACTAGTTTGATAGCCTCAGACAAGCTTATTATGCGCAAAGAATCTCGAAAAGAAAAAAATTTTTTTTCGAAGTTTGGAAACTTCCTTAGAATCACTTTTTTTCCATTCTTATTTGAGATAACATGTTCTCTTTCATTATACTTGTTTGATAGCCTGAGACAAGCATATTATGCGCAAAGAATCTCGAAAAGAAAAAAATTTTTTTTCGAAGTTAGGAAACTTCGTTAGAATCACTTTTTTTCCGTTCTTATTTAAGATTACTGGTTCTCTTTCATTATACTAGTTTGATAGCCTCAGACAAGCATATTATGCGCAAAGAATCTCGAAAAGAAAAAAATTATTTTTCGAAGTTTGGAAACTTCGTTAGAATCACTTTTTTTCCGTTCTTATTTGAGATAACTTGTTCTCTTTCATTATACTAGTTTGATAGCCTTAGACAAGCATATTATGCGCAAAGAATCTCGAAAAGAAAAAAATTTTTTTTCGAAGTTTGGAAACTTCGTTGGAATCACTTTTTTTCCGTTCTTATTTAAGATTACTGGTTCTCTTTCATTATACTAGTTTGATAGCCTCAGACAAGAATATTATGCGCAAAGAATCTCGAAAAGAAAAAAATTTTTTTTCGAAGTTTGGAAACTTCCTTAGAATCACTTTTTTTCCATTCTTATTTTAAATAACTTGTTCTCTTTCATTATACTAGTTTGATAGCCTCAGACAAGCATATTATGCGCAAAGAATCTCGAAAAGAAAAAAATTTTTTTTCGAAGTTTGGAAACTTCGTTAGAATCACTTTTTTTCCGTTCTTATTTAAGATTACTGGTTCTCTTTCATTATACTAGTTTGATAGCCTCAGACAAGCATATTATGCGCAAAGAATCTCGAAAAGAAAAAAATTTTTTTTCGAAGTTTGGAAACTTCCTTAGAATCACTTTTTTTCCGTTCTTATTTAAGATAACATGTTCTCTTTCATTATACTAGTTTGATAGCCTTAGACAAGCATATTATGCGCAAAGAATCTCGAAAAGAAAAAAAATTTTTTTCGAAGTTTGGAAACTTCGTTAGAATCACTTTTTTTCCGTTCTTATTTGAGATAACTGGTTCTCTTTCATTATACTAGTTTGATAGCCTCAGACAAGCTTATTATGCGCAAAGAATCTCGAAAAGAAAAAAATTTTTTTTCGAAGTTTGGAAACTTCCTTAGAATCACTTTTTTTCCATTCTTATTTGAGATAACATGTTCTCTTTCATTATACTTGTTTGATAGCCTGAGACAAGCATATTATGCGCAAAGAATCTCGAAAAGAAAAAAATTTTTTTTCGAAGTTAGGAAACTTCGTTAGAATCACTTTTTTTCCGTTCTTATTTAAGATTACTGGTTCTCTTTCATTATACTAGTTTGATAGCCTCAGACAAGCATATTATGCGCAAAGAATCTCGAAAAGAAAAAAATTATTTTTCGAAGTTTGGAAACTTCGTTAGAATCACTTTTTTTCCGTTCTTATTTGAGATAACTTGTTCTCTTTCATTATACTAGTTTGATAGCCTTAGACAAGCATATTATGCGCAAAGAATCTCGAAAAGAAAAAAATTTTTTTTCGAAGTTTGGAAACTTCGTTGGAATCACTTTTTTTCCGTTCTTATTTAAGATTACTGGTTCTCTTTCATTATACTAGTTTGATAGCCTCAGACAACAATATTATGCGCAAAGAATCTCGAAAAGAAAAAAATTTTTTTTCGAAGTTTGGAAACTTCCTTAGAATCACTTTTTTTCCATTCTTATTTGAGATAACTTGTTCTCTTTCATTATACTAGTTTGATAGCCTCAGACAAGCATATTATGCGCAAAGAATCTCGAAAAGAAAAAAATTTTTTTCGAAGTTTGGAAACTTCGTTAGAATCACTTTTTTTCCGTTCTTATTTAAGATAACTTGTTCTCTTTCATTATACTAGTTTGATAGCCTCAGACAAGCATATTATGCGCAAAGAATCTCGAAAAGAAAAAAATTTTTTTTCGAAGTTTGGAAACTTCGTTAGAATCACTTTTTTTCCGTTCTTATTTAAGATTACTGGTTCTCTTTCATTATACTAGTTTGATAGCCTCAGACAAGCATATTATGCGCAAAGAATCTTGAAAAGAAAAAAATTTTTTTTCGAAGTTTGGAAACTTCGTTAGAATCACTTTTTTTCCGTTCTTATTTAAATTTACTGGTTCTCTTTCATTATACTAGTTTGATAGCCTCAGATAAGCATATTATGCGCAAAGAATCTCGAAAAGAAAAAAATTTTTTTTCGAAGTTTGGAAACTTCGTTAGAATCACTTTTTTTCCGTTCTTATTTGAGATAACTGGTTCTCTTTCATTATACTAGTTTGATAGCCTCAGACAAGCATATTATGCGCAAAGAATCTCGAAAAGAAAAAAATTTTTTTTCGAAGTTAGGAAACTTCGTTAGAATCACTTTTTTTCCGTTCTTATTTAAGATTACTGGTTCTCTTTCATTATACTAGTGTGATAGCCTCAGACAAGCATATTATGCGCAAAGAATCTCTGAAAGAAAAAAATTTTTTTTCGAAGTTTGGAAACTTCCTTAGAATCACTTTTTTTCCATTCTTATTTGAGATAACTTGTTCTCTTTCATTATACTAGTTTGATAGCCTCAGACAAGCATATTATGCGCAAAGAATCTCGAAAAGAAAAAAATTTTTTTTCGAAGTTTGGAAACTTCATTAGAATCACTTTTTTTCCGTTCTTATTTAAGATAACTTGTTCTCTTTCATTATACTAGTTTGATAGCCTTAGA
Source organism: Metallyticus violacea (assembly GCA_030762175.1). NCBI lineage: Eukaryota > Metazoa > Arthropoda > Insecta > Mantodea > Metallyticidae > Metallyticus > Metallyticus violacea. The sequence continues at coordinate 94,784,805 of CM060835.1, read as the reverse complement.
CAAGCATATTATGCGCAAAGAATCTCGAAAAGAAAAAAATTTTTTTTCGAAGTTTGGAAACTTCGTTGGAATCACTTTTTTTCCGTTCTTATTTAAGATTACTGGTTCTCTTTCATTATACTAGTTTGATAGCCTCAGACAAGAATATTATGCGCAAAGAATCTCGAAAAGAAAAAAATTTTTTTTCGAAGTTTGGAAACTTCCTTAGAATCACTTTTTTTCCATTCTTATTTGAGATAACTTGTTCTCTTTCATTATACTAGTTTGATAGCCTCAGACAAGCATATTATGCGCAAAGAATCTCGAAAAGAAAAAAATTTTTTTCGAAGTTTGGAAACTTCGTTAGAATCACTTTTTTTCCGTTCTTATTTAAGATAACTTGTTCTCTTACATTATACTAGTTTGATAGCCTTAGACAAGCATATTATGCGCAAAGAATCTCGAAAAGAAAAAAATTTTTTTTCGAAGTTTGGAAACTTCGTTAGAATCACTTTTTTTCCGTTCTTATTTGAGATAACTGGTTCTCTTTCATTATACTAGTTTGATAGCCTCAGACAAGCATATTATGCGCAAAGAATCTCGAAAAGAAAAAAATTTTTTTTCGAAGTTTGGAAACTTCCTTAGAATCACTTTTTTTCCATTCTTATTTGAGATAACTTGTTCTCTTTCATTATACTAGTTTGATAGCCTCAGACAAGCATATTATGCGCAAAGAATCTCGAAAAGAAAAAAATTTTTTTTCGAAGTTTGGAAACTTCGTTAGAATCACTTTTTTTCCGTTCTTATTTAAGATTACTGGTTCTCTTTCATTATACTAGTTTGATAGCCTCAGACAAGCATATTATGCGCAAAGAATCTCGAAATGAAAAAAATTTTTTTTCGAAGTTTGGAAACTTCCTTAGAATCACTTTTTTTCCATTCTTATTTGAGATAACTTGTTCTCTTTCATTATACTAGTTTGATAGCCTCAGACAAGCATATTATGCGCAAAGAATCTCGAAAAGAAAAAAATTTTTTTTCGAAGTTTGGAAACTTCATTAGAATCACTTTTTTTCCGTTCTTATTTAAGATAACTTGTTCTCTTTCATTATACTAGTTTGATAGCCTTAGACAAGCATATTATGCGCAAAGAATCTCGAAAAGAAAAAAATTTTTTTTCGAAGTTTGGAAACTTCGTTAGAATCACTTTTTTTCCGTTCTTATTTGAGATAACTGGTTCTCTTTCATTATACTAGTTTGATAGCCTCAGACAAGCATATTATGCGCAAAGAATCTCGAAAAGAAAAAAATTTTTTTTCGAAGTTTGGAAACTTCCTTAGAATCACTTTTTTTCCATTCTTATTTGAGATAACTTGTTCTCTTTCATTATACTTGTTTGATAGCCTGAGACAAGCATATTATGCGCAAAGAATCTCGAAAAGAAAAAAATTTTTTTTCGAAGTTAGGAAACTTCGTTAGAATCACTTTTCTTCCGTTCTTATTTAAGATTACTGGTTCTCTTTCATTATACTAGTTTGATAGCCTCAGACAAGCATATTATGCGCAAAGAATCTCGAAAAGAAAAAAATTTTTTTTCGAAGTTTGGAAACTTCGTTAGAATCACTTTTTTTCCGTTCTTATTTGAGATAACTTGTTCTCTTTCATTATACTAGTTTGATAGCCTTAGACAAGCATATTATGCGCAAAGAATCTCGAAAAGAAAAAAATTTTTTTTCGAAGTTTGGAAACTTCGTTAGAATCACTTTTTTTCCGTTCTTATTTAAGATTACTGGTTCTCTTTCATTATACTAGTTTGATAGCCTCAGACAAGCATATTATGCGCAAAGAATCTCGAAAAGAAAAAAATTTTTTTTCGAAGTTTGGAAACTTCCTTAGAATCACTTTTTTTCCATTCTTATTTGAGATAACTTGTTCTCTTTCATTATACTAGTTTGATAGCCTCAGACAAGCATATTATGCGCAAAGAATCTCGAAAAGAAAAAAATTTTTTTTCGAAGTTTGGAAACTTCGTTAGAATCACTTTTTTTCCGTTCTTATTTAAGATTACTGGTTCTCTTTCATTATACTAGTTTGATAGCCTCAGACAAGCATATTATGCGCAAAGAATCTCGAAAAGAAAAAAATTTTTTTTCGAAGTTTGGAAGCTTCGTTAGAATCACTTTTTTTCCGTTCTTATTTGAGATAACTGGTTCTCTTTCATTATACTAGTTTGATAGCCTTAGACAAGCATATTATGCGCAAAGAATCTCGAAAAGAAAAAAATTTTTTTTCGACGTTTGGAAACTTCGTTAGAATCACTTTTTTTCCGTTCTTATTTGAGATAACTTGTTCTCTTTCATTATACTAGTTTGATAGCCTCAGACAAGCATATTATGCGCAAAGAATCTCGAAAAGAAAAAAATTTTTTTTCGAAGTTTGGAAACTTCATTAGAATCACTTTTTTTCCGTTCTTATTTAAGATAACTTGTTCTCTTTCATTATACTAGTTTGATAGCCTCAGATAAGCATATTATGCGCAAAGAATCTCGAAAAGAAAAAAATTTTTTTTCGAAGTTTGGAAACTTCGTTAGAATCACTTTTTTTCCGTTCTTATTTGAGATAACTGGTTCTCTTTCATTATACTAGTTTGATAGCCTCAGACAAGCATATTATGCGCAAAGAATCTCGAAAAGAAAAAAATTTTTTTTCGAAGTTAGGAAACTTCGTTAGAATCACTTTTTTTCCGTTCTTATTTAAGATTACTGGTTCTCTTTCATTATACTAGTTTGATAGCCTCAGACAAGCATATTATGCGCAAAGAATCTCGAAAAGAAAAAAAGTTTTTTTCGAAGTTTGGAAACTTCCTTAGAATCACTTTTTTTCCATTCTTATTTGAGATAACTTGTTCTCTTTCATTATACTAGTTTGATAGCCTCAGACAAGCATATTATGCGCAAAGAATCTCGAAAAGAAAAAAATTTTTTTTCGAAGTTTGGAAACTTCCTTAGAATCACTTTTTTTCCATTCTTATTTTAAATAACTTGTTCTCTTTCATTATACTAGTTTGATAGCCTCAGACAAGCATATTATGCGCAAAGAATCTCGAAAAGAAAAAAATTTTTTTTCGAAGTTTGGAAACTTCGTTAGAATCACTTTTTTTCCGTTCTTATTTAAGATTACTGGTTCTCTTTCATTATACTAGTTTGATAGCCTCAGACAAGCATATTATGCGCAAAGAATCTCGAAAAGAAAAAAATTTTTTTTCGAAGTTTGGAAACTTCCTTAGAATCACTTTTTTTCCGTTCTTATTTAAGATAACATGTTCTCTTTCATTATACTAGTTTGATAGCCTTAGACAAGCATATTATGCGCAAAGAATCTCGAAAAGAAAAAAAATTTTTTTCGAAGTTTGGAAACTTCGTTAGAATCACTTTTTTTCCGTTCTTATTTGAGATAACTGGTTCTCTTTCATTATACTAGTTTGATAGCCTCAGACAAGCTTATTATGCGCAAAGAATCTCGAAAAGAAAAAAATTTTTTTTCGAAGTTTGGAAACTTCCTTAGAATCACTTTTTTTCCATTCTTATTTGAGATAACATGTTCTCTTTCATTATACTTGTTTGATAGCCTGAGACAAGCATATTATGCGCAAAGAATCTCGAAAAGAAAAAAATTTTTTTTCGAAGTTAGGAAACTTCGTTAGAATCACTTTTTTTCCGTTCTTATTTAAGATTACTGGTTCTCTTTCATTATACTAGTTTGATAGCCTCAGACAAGCATATTATGCGCAAAGAATCTCGAAAAGAAAAAAATTATTTTTCGAAGTTTGGAAACTTCGTTAGAATCACTTTTTTTCCGTTCTTATTTGAGATAACTTGTTCTCTTTCATTATACTAGTTTGATAGCCTTAGACAAGCATATTATGCGCAAAGAATCTCGAAAAGAAAAAAATTTTATTTCGAAGTATGTAAACTTCGTTAGAATCACTTTTTTTCCGTTCTTATTTGAGATAACTGGTTCTCTTTCATTATACTATTTTGATAGCCTCAGACAAGCATATTATGCGCAAAGAATCTCGAAAAGAAAACAATTTTTTTTCGAAGTTTGGAAACTTCATTAGAATCACTTTTTTTCCGTTCTTATTTAAGATAACTTGATCTGTTTCATTATACTAGTTTGATAGCCTAAGAAAAGCATAGGTATGCGCAAAGAATATCGAAAAGAAAAAAATTTTTTTTCGAAGTTTGGAAACTTCGTTAGAATCACTTTTTTTCCGTTCTTATTTGAGATAACTGGTTCTCTTTCATTATACTAGTTTGATAGCCTCAGACAAGCATATTATGCGCAAAGAATCTCGAAAAGAAAAAAATTTTTTTTCGAAGTTTGGAAACTTCGTTAGAATCACTTTTTTTCCGTTCTTATTTGAGATAACTGGTTCTCTTTCATTATACTAGTTTGATAGCCTCAGACAAGCATATTATGCGCAAAGAATCTCGAAAAGAAAAAAATTTTTTTTCGAAGTTTGGAAACTTCCTTAGAATCACTTTTTTTCCATTCTTATTTGAGATAACTTGTTCTCTTTCATTATACTTGTTTGATAGCCTGAGACAAGCATATTATGCGCAAAGAATCTCGAAAAGAAAAAAATTTTTTTTCGAAGTTAGGAAACTTCGTTAGAATCACTTTTTTTCCGTTCTTATTTGAGATAACTTGTTCTCTTTCATTATACTAGTTTGATAGCCTCAGACAAGCATATTATGCGCAAAGAATCTCGAAAAGAAAAAAATTTTTTTTCGAAGTTTGGAAACTTCGTTAGAATCACTTTTTTTCCGTTCTTATTTAAGATTACTGGTTCTCTTTCATTATACTAGTTTGATAGCCTCAGACAAGAATATTATGCGCAAAGAATCTCGAAAAGAATAAAATTTTTTTTCGAAGTTTGGAAACTTCCTTAGAATCACTTTTTTTCCATTCTTATTTGAGATAACTTGTTCTCTTTCATTATACTAGTTTGATAGCCTCAGACAAGCATATTATGCGCAAAGAATCTCGAAAAGAAAAAAATTTTTTTCGAAGTTTGGAAACTTCGTTAGAATCACTTTTTTTCCGTTCTTATTTAAGATAACTTGTTCTCTTACATTATACTAGTTTGATAGCCTTAGACAAGCATATTATGCGCAAAGAATCTCGAAAAGAAAAAAATTTTTTTTCGAAGTTTGGAAACTTCGTTAGAATCACTTTTTTTCCGTTCTTATTTGAGATAACTGGTTCTCTTTCATTATACTAGTTTGATAGCCTCAGACAAGCATATTATGCGCAAAGAATCTCGAAAAGAAAAAAATTTTTTTTCGAAGTTTGGAAACTTCCTTAGAATCACTTTTTTTCCATTCTTATTTGAGATAACTTGTTCTCTTTCATTATACTAGTTTGATAGCCTCAGACAAGCATATTATGCGCAAAGAATCTCGAAAAGAAAAAAATTTTTTTTCGAAGTTTGGAAACTTCGTTAGAATCACTTTTTTTCCGTTCTTATTTAAGATTACTGGTTCTCTTTCATTATACTAGTTTGATAGCCTCAGACAAGCATATTATGCGCAAAGAATCTCGAAATGAAAAAAATTTTTTTTCGAAGTTTGGAAACTTCCTTAGAATCACTTTTTTTCCGTTCTTATTTGAGATAACTTGTTCTCTTTCATTATACTAGTTTGATAGCCTCAGACAAGCATATTATGCGCAAAGAATCTCGAAAAGAAAAAAATTTTTTTTCGAAGTTTGGAAACTTCATTAGAATCACTTTTTTTCCGTTCTTATTTAAGATAACTTGTTCTCTTTCATTGTACTAGTTTGATAGCCTTAGACAAGCATATTATGCGCAAAGAATCTCGAAAAGAAAAAAATTTTTTTTCGAAGTTTGGAAACTTCGTTAGAATCACTTTTTTTCCGTTCTTATTTGAGATAACTGGTTCTCTTTCATTACACTAGTTTGATAGCCTCAGACAAGCATATTATGCGCAAAGAATCTCGAAAAGAAAAAAATTTTTTTTCGAAGTTTGGAAACTTCCTTAGAATCACTTTTTTTCCATTCTTATTTGAGATAACTTGTTCTCTTTCATTATACTTGTTTGATAGCCTGAGACAAGCATATTATGCGCAAAGAATCTCGAAAAGAAAAAAATTTTTTTTCGAAGTTAGGAAACTTCGTTAGAATCACTTTTCTTCCGTTCTTATTTAAGATTACTGGTTCTCTTTCATTATACTAGTTTGATAGCCTCAGACAAGCATATTATGCGCAAAGAATCTCGAAAAGAAAAAAATTTTTTTTCGAAGTTTGGAAACATCGTTAGAATCACTTTTTTTCCGTTCTTATTTGAGATAACTTGTTCTCTTTCATTATACTAGTTTGATAGCCTTAGACAAGCATATTATGCGCAAAGAATCTCGAAAAGAAAAAAATTTTTTTTCGAAGTTTGGAAACTTCCTTAGAATCACTTTTTTTCCATTCTTATTTGAGATAACTTGTTCTCTTTCATTATACTAGTTTGATAGCCTCAGACAAGCATATTATGCGCAAAGAATCTCGAAAAGAAAAAAATTTTTTTTCGAAGTTTGGAAACTTCGTTAGAATCACTTTTTTTCCGTTCTTATTTAAGATTACTGGTTCTCTTTCATTATACTAGTTTGATAGCCTCAGATAAGCATATTATGCGCAAAGAATCTCGAAAAGAAAAAAATTTTTTTTCGAAGTTTGGAAACTTCGTTAGAATCACTTTTTTTCCGTTCTTATTTGAGATAACTGGTTCTCTTTCATTATACTAGTTTGATAGCCTCAGACAAGCATATTATGCGCAAAGAATCTCGAAAAGAAAAAATTTTTTTTTCGAAGTTAGGAAACTTCGTTAGAATCACTTTTTTTCCGTTCTTATTTAAGATTACTGGTTCTCTTTCATTATACTAGTTTGATAGCCTCAGACAAGCATATTATGCGCAAAGAATCTCTGAAAGAAAAAAATTTTTTTTCGAAGTTTGGAAACTTCCTTAGAATCACTTTTTTTCCATTCTTATTTGAGATAACTTGTTCTCTTTTTCTTATACTAGTTTGATAGCCTCAGACAAGCATATTATGCGCAAAGAATCTCGAAAAGAAAAAAATTTTTTTTCGAAGTTTGGAAACTTCATTAGAATCACTTTTTTTCCGTTCTTATTTAAGATAACTTGTTCTCTTTCATTATACTAGTTTGATAGCCTTAGACAAGCATATTATGCGCAAAGAATCTCGAAAAGAAAAAAATTTTTTTTCGAAGTTTGGAAACTTCGTTGGAATCACTTTTTTTCCGTTCTTATTTAAGATTACTGGTTCTCTTTCATTATACTAGTTTGATAGCCTCAGACAAGAATATTATGCGCAAAGAATCTCGAAAAGAAAAAAATTTTTTTTCGAAGTTTGGAAACTTCGTTAGAATCACTTTTTTCCGTTCTTATTTAAGATTACTGGTTCTCTTTCATTATACTAGTTTGATAGCCTCAGACAAGCATATTATGCGCAAAGAATCTTGAAAAGAAAAAAATTTTTTTTCGAAGTTTGGAAACTTCGTTAGAATCACTTTTTTTCCGTTCTTATTTAAATTTACTGGTTCTCTTTCATTATACTAGTTTGATAGCCTCAGATAAGCATATTATGCGCAAAGAATCTCGAAAAGAAAAAAATTTTTTTTCGAAGTTTGGAAACTTCGTTAGAATCACTTTTTTTCCGTTCTTATTTGAGATAACTGGTTCTCTTTCATTATACTAGTTTGATAGCCTCAGACAAGCATATTATGCGCAAAGAATCTCGAAAAGAAAAAAATTTTTTTTCGAAGTTAGGAAACTTCGTTAGAATCACTTTTTTTCCGTTCTTATTTAAGATTACTGGTTCTCTTTCATTATACTAGTTTGATAGCCTCAGACAAGCATATTATGCGCAAAGAATCTCTGAAAGAAAAAAATTTTTTTTCGAAGTTTGGAAACTTCCTTAGAATCACTTTTTTTCCATTCTTATTTGAGATAACTTGTTCTCTTTCATTATACTAGTTTGATAGCCTCAGACAAGCATATTATGCGCAAAGAATCTCGAAAAGAAAAAAATTTTTTTTCGAAGTTTGGAAACTTCATTAGAATCACTTTTTTTCCGTTCTTATTTAAGATAACTTGTTCTCTTTCATTATACTAGTTTGATAGCCTTAGACAAGCATATTATGCGCAAAGAATCTCGAAAAGAAAAAAATTTTTTTTCGAAGTTTGGAAACTTCGTTGGAATCACTTTTTTTCCGTTCTTATTTAAGATTACTGGTTCTCTTTCATTATACTAGTTTGATAGCCTCAGACAAGAATATTATGCGCAAAGAATCTCGAAAAGAAAAAAATTTTTTTTCGAAGTTTGGAAACTTCCTTAGAATCACTTTTTTTCCATTCTTATTTGAGATAACTTGTTCTCTTTCATTATACTAGTTTGATAGCCTCAGACAAGCATATTATGCGCAAAGAATCTCGAAAAGAAAAAAATTTTTTTCGAAGTTTGGAAACTTCGTTAGAATCACTTTTTTTCCGTTCTTATTTAAGATAACTTGTTCTCTTTCATTATACTAGTTTGATAGCCTCAGACAAGCATATTATGCGCAAAGAATCTCGAAAAGAAAAAAATTTTTTTCGAAGTTTGGAAACTTCGTTAGAATCACTTTTTTTCCGTTCTTTTTTAAGATAACTTGTTCTCTTTCATTATACTAGTTTGATAGCCTTAGACAAGCATATTATGCGCAAAGAATCTCGAAAAGAAAAAAATTTTTTTTCGAAGTTTGGAAACTTCGTTAGAATCACTTTTTTTCCGTTCTTATTTGAGATAACTGGTTCTCTTTCATTATACTAGTTTGATAGCCTCAGAGAAGCATATTATGCGCAAAGAATCTCGAAAAGAAAAAAATTTTTTTTCGAAGTTTTTAAACTTCCTTAAAATCACTTTTTTTCCATTCTTATTTGAAATAACTTGTTCTCTTTCATTATACTAGTTTGATAGCCTCAGACAAGCATATTATGCGCAAAGAATCTCGAAAAGAAAAAAATTTTTTTTCGAAGTTTGGAAACTTCGTTAGAATCACTTTTTTTCCGTTCTTATTTAAGATTACTGGTTCTCTTTCATTATACTAGTTTGATAGCCTCAGACAAGCATATTATGCGCAAAGAATCTCGAAAAGAAAAAAATTTTTTTTCGAAGTTTGGAAACTTCCTTAGAATCACTTTTTTTCCATTCTTATTTGAGATAACTTGTTCTCTTTCATTATACTAGTTTCATAGCCTCAGACAAGCATATTATGCGCAAAGAATCTCGAAAAGAAAAAAATTTTTTTTCGAAGTTTGGAAACTTCCTTAGAATCTCTTTTTTTCCGTTCTTATTTAAGATAACTTGTTCTCTTTCATTATACTAGTTTGATAGCCTCAGACAAGCATATTATGCGCAAAGAATCTCGAAAAGAAAAAAATTTTTTTCGAAGTTTGGAAACTTCGTTAGAATCACTTTTTTTCCGTTCTTTTTTAAGATAACTTGTTCTCTTTCATTATACTAGTTTGATAGCCTTAGACAAGCATATTATGCGCAAAGAATCTCGAAAAGAAAAAAATTTTTTTTCGAAGTTTGGAAACTTCGTTAGAATCACTTTTTTTCCGTTCTTATTTGAGATAACTGGTTCTCTTTCATTATACTAGTTTGATAGCCTCAGACAAGCATATTATGCGCAAAGAATCTCGAAAAGAAAAAAATTTTTTTTCGAAGTTTTTAAACTTCCTTAAAATCACTTTTTTTCCATTCTTATTTGAAATAACTTGTTCTCTTTCATTATACTAGTTTGATAGCCTCAGACAAGCATATTATGCGCAAAGAATCTCGAAAAGAAAAAAATTTTTTTTCGAAGTTTGGAAACTTCGTTAGAATCACTTTTTTTCCGTTCTTATTTAAGATTACTGGTTCTCTTTCATTATACTAGTTTGATAGCCTCAGACAAGCATATTATGCGCAAAGAATCTCGAAAAGAAAAAAATTTTTTTTCGAAGTTTGGAAACTTCCTTAGAATCACTTTTTTTCCATTCTTATTTGAGATAACTTGTTCTCTTTCATTATACTAGTTTCATAGCCTCAGACAAGCATATTATGCGCAAAGAATCTCGAAAAGAAAAAAATTTTTTTTCGAAGTTTGGAAACTTCCTTAGAATCTCTTTTTTTCCGTTCTTATTTAAGATAACTTGTTCTCTTTCATTATACTAGTTTGATAGCCTTAGACAAGCATATTATGCGCAAAGAATCTCGAAAAGAAAAAAAATTTTTTTCGAAGTTTGGAAACTTCGTTAGAATCACTTTTTTTCCGTTCTTATTTGAGTTAACTGGTTCTCTTTCATTATACTAGTTTGATAGCCTCAGACAAGCATATTATGCGCAAAGAATCTCGAAAAGAAAAAAATTTTTTTTCGAAGTTTGGAAACTTCCTTAGAATCACTTTTTTTCCATTCTTATTTGAGATAACATGTTCTCTTTCATTATACTTGTTTGATAGCCTGAGACAAGCATATTATGCGCAAAGAATCTCGAAAAGAAAAAAAATTTTTTTCGAAGTTAGGAAACTTCGTTAGAATCACTTTTTTTCCGTTCTTATTTAAGATTACTGGTTCTCTTTCATTATACTAGTTTGATAGCCTCAGACAAGCATATTATGCGCAAAGAATCTCGAAAAGAAAAAAATTATTTTTCGAAGTTTGGAAACTTCGTTAGAATCACTTTTTTTCCGTTCTTATTTGAGATAACTTGTTCTCTTTCATTATACTAGTTTGATAGCCTTAGACAAGCATATTATGCGCAAAGAATCTCGAAAAGAAAAAAATTTTATTTCGAAGTATGTAAACTTCGTTAGAATCACTTTTTTTCCGTTCTTATTTGAGATAACTGGTTCTCTTTCATTATACTAGTTTGATAGCCTCAGACAAGCATATTACGCGCAAAGAATCTCGAAAAGAAAACAATTTTTTTTCGAAGTTTGGAAACTTCATTAGAATCACTTTTTTTCCGTTCTTATTTAAGATAACTTGATCTGTTTCATTATACTAGTTTGATAGCCTAAGAAAAGCATAGGTATGCGCAAAGAATCTCGAAAAGAAAAAAATTTTTTTTCGAAGTTTGGAAACTTCGTTAGAATCACTTTTTTTCCGTTCTTATTTGAGATAACTGGTTCTCTTTCATTATACTAGTTTGATAGCCTCAGACAAGCATATTATGCGCAAAGAATCTCGAAAAGAAAAAAATTTTTTTTCGAAGTTTGGAAACTTCGTTAGAATCACTTTTTTTCCGTTCTTATTTGAGATAACTTGTTCTCTTTCATTATACTAGTTTGATAGCCTCAGACAAGCATATTATGCGCAAAGAATCTCGAAAAGAAAAAAATTTTTTTTCGAAGTTTGGAAACTTCGTTAGAATCACTTTTTTTCCGTTCTTATTTAAGATTACTGGTTCTCTTTCATTATACTAGTTTGATAGCCTCAGATAAGCATATTATGCGCAAAGAATCTCGAAAAGAAAAAAATTTTTTTTCGAAGTTTGGAAACTTCGTTAGAATCACTTTTTTTCCGTTCTTATTTGAGATAACTGGTTCTCTTTCATTATACTAGTTTGATAGCCTCAGACAAGCATATTATGCGCAAAGAATCTCGAAAAGAAAAAAATTTTTTTTCGAAGTTAGGAAACTTCGTTAGAATCACTTTTTTTCCGTTCTTATTTAAGATTACTGGTTCTCTTTCATTATACTAGTTTGATAGCCTCAGACAAGCATATTATGCGCAAAGAATCTCGAAAAGAAAAAAATTTTTTTTCGAAGTTTGGAAACTTCCTTAGAATCACTTTTTTTCCATTCTTATTTGAGATAACTTGTTCTCTTTCATTATACTAGTTTGATAGCCTCAGACAAGCATATTATGCGCAAAGAATCTCGAAAAGAAAAAAATTTTTTTTCGAAGTTTGGAAACTTCCTTAGAATCACTTTTTTTCCATTCTTATTTTAAATAACTTGTTCTCTTTCATTATACTAGTTTGATAGCCTCAGACAAGCATATTATGCGCAAAGAATCTCGAAAAGAAAAAAATTTTTTTTCGAAGTTTGGAAACTTCGTTAGAATCACTTTTTTTCCGTTCTTATTTAAGATTACTGGTTCTCTTTCATTATACTAGTTTGATAGCCTCAGACAAGCATATTATGCGCAAAGAATCTCGAAAAGAAAAAAATTTTTTTTCGAAGTTTGGAAACTTCCTTAGAATCACTTTTTTTCCGTTCTTATTTAAGATAACTTGTTCTCTTTCATTATACTAGTTTGATAGCCTTAGACAAGCATATTATGCGCAAAGAATCTCGAAAAGAAAAAAAATTTTTTTCGAAGTTTGGAAACTTCGTTAGAATCACTTTTTTTCCGTTCTTATTTGAGATAACTGGTTCTCTTTCATTATACTAGTTTGATAGCCTCAGACAAGCTTATTATGCGCAAAGAATCTCGAAAAGAAAAAAATTTTTTTTCGAAGTTTGGAAACTTCCTTAGAATCACTTTTTTTCCATTCTTATTTGAGATAACATGTTCTCTTTCATTATACTTGTTTGATAGCCTGAGACAAGCATATTATGCGCAAAGAATCTCGAAAAGAAAAAAATTTTTTTTCGAAGTTAGGAAACTTCGTTAGAATCACTTTTTTTCCGTTCTTATTTAAGATTACTGGTTCTCTTTCATTATACTAGTTTGATAGCCTCAGACAAGCATATTATGCGCAAAGAATCTCGAAAAGAAAAAAATTATTTTTCGAAGTTTGGAAACTTCGTTAGAATCACTTTTTTTCCGTTCTTATTTGAGATAACTTGTTCTCTTTCATTATACTAGTTTGATAGCCTTAGACAAGCATATTATGCGCAAAGAATCTCGAAAAGAAAAAAATTTTATTTCGAAGTATGTAAACTTCGTTAGAATCACTTTTTTTCCGTTCTTATTTGAGATAACTGGTTCTCTTTCATTATACTATTTTGATAGCCTCAGACAAGCATATTATGCGCAAAGAATCTCGAAAAGAAAACAATTTTTTTTCGAAGTTTGGAAACTTCATTAGAATCACTTTTTTTCCGTTCTTATTTAAGATAACTTGATCTGTTTCATTATACTAGTTTGATAGCCTAAGAAAAGCATAGGTATGCGCAAAGAATATCGAAAAGAAAAAAATTTTTTTTCGAAGTTTGGAAACTTCGTTAGAATCACTTTTTTTCCGTTCTTATTTGAGATAACTGGTTCTCTTTCATTATACTAGTTTGATAGCCTCAGACAAGCATATTATGCGCAAAGAATCTCGAAAAGAAAAAAATTTTTTTTCGAAGTTTGGAAACTTCGTTAGAATCACTTTTTTTCCGTTCTTATTTGAGATAACTGGTTCTCTTTCATTATACTAGTTTGATAGCCTCAGACAAGCATATTATGCGCAAAGAATCTCGAAAAGAAAAAAATTTTTTTTCGAAGTTTGGAAACTTCCTTAGAATCACTTTTTTTCCATTCTTATTTGAGATAACTTGTTCTCTTTCATTATACTTGTTTGATAGCCTGAGACAAGCATATTATGCGCAAAGAATCTCGAAAAGAAAAAAATTTTTTTTCGAAGTTAGGAAACTTCGTTAGAATCACTTTTTTTCCGTTCTTATTTGAGATAACTTGTTCTCTTTCATTATACTAGTTTGATAGCCTCAGACAAGCATATTATGCGCAAAGAATCTCGAAAAGAAAAAAATTTTTTTTCGAAGTTTGGAAACTTCGTTAGAATCACTTTTTTTCCGTTCTTATTTAAGATTACTGGTTCTCTTTCATTATACTAGTTTGATAGCCTCAGACAAGAATATTATGCGCAAAGAATCTCGAAAAGAATAAAATTTTTTTTCGAAGTTTGGAAACTTCCTTAGAATCACTTTTTTTCCATTCTTATTTGAGATAACTTGTTCTCTTTCATTATACTAGTTTGATAGCCTCAGACAAGCATATTATGCGCAAAGAATCTCGAAAAGAAAAAAATTTTTTTCGAAGTTTGGAAACTTCGTTAGAATCACTTTTTTTCCGTTCTTATTTAAGATAACTTGTTCTCTTACATTATACTAGTTTGATAGCCTTAGACAAGCATATTATGCGCAAAGAATCTCGAAAAGAAAAAAATTTTTTTTCGAAGTTTGGAAACTTCGTTAGAATCACTTTTTTTCCGTTCTTATTTGAGATAACTGGTTCTCTTTCATTATACTAGTTTGATAGCCTCAGACAAGCATATTATGCGCAAAGAATCTCGAAAAGAAAAAAATTTTTTTTCGAAGTTTGGAAACTTCCTTAGAATCACTTTTTTTCCATTCTTATTTGAGATAACTTGTTCTCTTTCATTATACTAGTTTGATAGCCTCAGACAAGCATATTATGCGCAAAGAATCTCGAAAAGAAAAAAATTTTTTTTCGAAGTTTGGAAACTTCGTTAGAATCACTTTTTTTCCGTTCTTATTTAAGATTACTGGTTCTCTTTCATTATACTAGTTTGATAGCCTCAGACAAGCATATTATGCGCAAAGAATCTCGAAATGAAAAAAATTTTTTTTCGAAGTTTGGAAACTTCCTTAGAATCACTTTTTTTCCGTTCTTATTTGAGATAACTTGTTCTCTTTCATTATACTAGTTTGATAGCCTCAGACAAGCATATTATGCGCAAAGAATCTCGAAAAGAAAAAAATTTTTTTTCGAAGTTTGGAAACTTCATTAGAATCACTTTTTTTCCGTTCTTATTTAAGATAACTTGTTCTCTTTCATTGTACTAGTTTGATAGCCTTAGACAAGCATATTATGCGCAAAGAATCTCGAAAAGAAAAAAATTTTTTTTCGAAGTTTGGAAACTTCGTTAGAATCACTTTTTTTCCGTTCTTATTTGAGATAACTGGTTCTCTTTCATTACACTAGTTTGATAGCCTCAGACAAGCATATTATGCGCAAAGAATCTCGAAAAGAAAAAAATTTTTTTTCGAAGTTTGGAAACTTCCTTAGAATCACTTTTTTTCCATTCTTATTTGAGATAACTTGTTCTCTTTCATTATACTTGTTTGATAGCCTGAGACAAGCATATTATGCGCAAAGAATCTCGAAAAGAAAAAAATTTTTTTTCGAAGTTAGGAAACTTCGTTAGAATCACTTTTCTTCCGTTCTTATTTAAGATTACTGGTTCTCTTTCATTATACTAGTTTGATAGCCTCAGACAAGCATATTATGCGCAAAGAATCTCGAAAAGAAAAAAATTTTTTTTCGAAGTTTGGAAACATCGTTAGAATCACTTTTTTTCCGTTCTTATTTGAGATAACTTGTTCTCTTTCATTATACTAGTTTGATAGCCTTAGACAAGCATATTATGCGCAAAGAATCTCGAAAAGAAAAAAATTTTTTTTCGAAGTTTGGAAACTTCCTTAGAATCACTTTTTTTCCATTCTTATTTGAGATAACTTGTTCTCTTTCATTATACTAGTTTGATAGCCTCAGACAAGCATATTATGCGCAAAGAATCTCGAAAAGAAAAAAATTTTTTTTCGAAGTTTGGAAACTTCGTTAGAATCACTTTTTTTCCGTTCTTATTTAAGATTACTGGTTCTCTTTCATTATACTAGTTTGATAGCCTCAGATAAGCATATTATGCGCAAAGAATCTCGAAAAGAAAAAAATTTTTTTTCGAAGTTTGGAAACTTCGTTAGAATCACTTTTTTTCCGTTCTTATTTGAGATAACTGGTTCTCTTTCATTATACTAGTTTGATAGCCTCAGACAAGCATATTATGCGCAAAGAATCTCGAAAAGAAAAAATTTTTTTTTCGAAGTTAGGAAACTTCGTTAGAATCACTTTTTTTCCGTTCTTATTTAAGATTACTGGTTCTCTTTCATTATACTAGTTTGATAGCCTCAGACAAGCATATTATGCGCAAAGAATCTCTGAAAGAAAAAAATTTTTTTTCGAAGTTTGGAAACTTCCTTAGAATCACTTTTTTTCCATTCTTATTTGAGATAACTTGTTCTCTTTTTCTTATACTAGTTTGATAGCCTCAGACAAGCATATTATGCGCAAAGAATCTCGAAAAGAAAAAAATTTTTTTTCGAAGTTTGGAAACTTCATTAGAATCACTTTTTTTCCGTTCTTATTTAAGATAACTTGTTCTCTTTCATTATACTAGTTTGATAGCCTTAGACAAGCATATTATGCGCAAAGAATCTCGAAAAGAAAAAAATTTTTTTTCGAAGTTTGGAAACTTCGTTGGAATCACTTTTTTTCCGTTCTTATTTAAGATTACTGGTTCTCTTTCATTATACTAGTTTGATAGCCTCAGACAAGAATATTATGCGCAAAGAATCTCGAAAAGAAAAAAATTTTTTTTCGAAGTTTGGAAACTTCGTTAGAATCACTTTTTTCCGTTCTTATTTAAGATTACTGGTTCTCTTTCATTATACTAGTTTGATAGCCTCAGACAAGCATATTATGCGCAAAGAATCTTGAAAAGAAAAAAATTTTTTTTCGAAGTTTGGAAACTTCGTTAGAATCACTTTTTTTCCGTTCTTATTTAAATTTACTGGTTCTCTTTCATTATACTAGTTTGATAGCCTCAGATAAGCATATTATGCGCAAAGAATCTCGAAAAGAAAAAAATTTTTTTTCGAAGTTTGGAAACTTCGTTAGAATCACTTTTTTTCCGTTCTTATTTGAGATAACTGGTTCTCTTTCATTATACTAGTTTGATAGCCTCAGACAAGCATATTATGCGCAAAGAATCTCGAAAAGAAAAAAATTTTTTTTCGAAGTTAGGAAACTTCGTTAGAATCACTTTTTTTCCGTTCTTATTTAAGATTACTGGTTCTCTTTCATTATACTAGTTTGATAGCCTCAGACAAGCATATTATGCGCAAAGAATCTCTGAAAGAAAAAAATTTTTTTTCGAAGTTTGGAAACTTCCTTAGAATCACTTTTTTTCCATTCTTATTTGAGATAACTTGTTCTCTTTCATTATACTAGTTTGATAGCCTCAGACAAGCATATTATGCGCAAAGAATCTCGAAAAGAAAAAAATTTTTTTTCGAAGTTTGGAAACTTCATTAGAATCACTTTTTTTCCGTTCTTATTTAAGATAACTTGTTCTCTTTCATTATACTAGTTTGATAGCCTTAGACAAGCATATTATGCGCAAAGAATCTCGAAAAGAAAAAAATTTTTTTTCGAAGTTTGGAAACTTCGTTGGAATCACTTTTTTTCCGTTCTTATTTAAGATTACTGGTTCTCTTTCATTATACTAGTTTGATAGCCTCAGACAAGAATATTATGCGCAAAGAATCTCGAAAAGAAAAAAATTTTTTTTCGAAGTTTGGAAACTTCCTTAGAATCACTTTTTTTCCATTCTTATTTGAGATAACTTGTTCTCTTTCATTATACTAGTTTGATAGCCTCAGACAAGCATATTATGCGCAAAGAATCTCGAAAAGAAAAAAATTTTTTTCGAAGTTTGGAAACTTCGTTAGAATCACTTTTTTTCCGTTCTTATTTAAGATAACTTGTTCTCTTTCATTATACTAGTTTGATAGCCTCAGACAAGCATATTATGCGCAAAGAATCTCGAAAAGAAAAAAATTTTTTTCGAAGTTTGGAAACTTCGTTAGAATCACTTTTTTTCCGTTCTTTTTTAAGATAACTTGTTCTCTTTCATTATACTAGTTTGATAGCCTTAGACAAGCATATTATGCGCAAAGAATCTCGAAAAGAAAAAAATTTTTTTTCGAAGTTTGGAAACTTCGTTAGAATCACTTTTTTTCCGTTCTTATTTGAGATAACTGGTTCTCTTTCATTATACTAGTTTGATAGCCTCAGAGAAGCATATTATGCGCAAAGAATCTCGAAAAGAAAAAAATTTTTTTTCGAAGTTTTTAAACTTCCTTAAAATCACTTTTTTTCCATTCTTATTTGAAATAACTTGTTCTCTTTCATTATACTAGTTTGATAGCCTCAGACAAGCATATTATGCGCAAAGAATCTCGAAAAGAAAAAAATTTTTTTTCGAAGTTTGGAAACTTCGTTAGAATCACTTTTTTTCCGTTCTTATTTAAGATTACTGGTTCTCTTTCATTATACTAGTTTGATAGCCTCAGACAAGCATATTATGCGCAAAGAATCTCGAAAAGAAAAAAATTTTTTTTCGAAGTTTGGAAACTTCCTTAGAATCACTTTTTTTCCATTCTTATTTGAGATAACTTGTTCTCTTTCATTATACTAGTTTCATAGCCTCAGACAAGCATATTATGCGCAAAGAATCTCGAAAAGAAAAAAATTTTTTTTCGAAGTTTGGAAACTTCCTTAGAATCTCTTTTTTTCCGTTCTTATTTAAGATAACTTGTTCTCTTTCATTATACTAGTTTGATAGCCTCAGACAAGCATATTATGCGCAAAGAATCTCGAAAAGAAAAAAATTTTTTTCGAAGTTTGGAAACTTCGTTAGAATCACTTTTTTTCCGTTCTTTTTTAAGATAACTTGTTCTCTTTCATTATACTAGTTTGATAGCCTTAGACAAGCATATTATGCGCAAAGAATCTCGAAAAGAAAAAAATTTTTTTTCGAAGTTTGGAAACTTCGTTAGAATCACTTTTTTTCCGTTCTTATTTGAGATAACTGGTTCTCTTTCATTATACTAGTTTGATAGCCTCAGACAAGCATATTATGCGCAAAGAATCTCGAAAAGAAAAAAATTTTTTTTCGAAGTTTTTAAACTTCCTTAAAATCACTTTTTTTCCATTCTTATTTGAAATAACTTGTTCTCTTTCATTATACTAGTTTGATAGCCTCAGACAAGCATATTATGCGCAAAGAATCTCGAAAAGAAAAAAATTTTTTTTCGAAGTTTGGAAACTTCGTTAGAATCACTTTTTTTCCGTTCTTATTTAAGATTACTGGTTCTCTTTCATTATACTAGTTTGATAGCCTCAGACAAGCATATTATGCGCAAAGAATCTCGAAAAGAAAAAAATTTTTTTTCGAAGTTTGGAAACTTCCTTAGAATCACTTTTTTTCCATTCTTATTTGAGATAACTTGTTCTCTTTCATTATACTAGTTTCATAGCCTCAGACAAGCATATTATGCGCAAAGAATCTCGAAAAGAAAAAAATTTTTTTTCGAAGTTTGGAAACTTCCTTAGAATCTCTTTTTTTCCGTTCTTATTTAAGATAACTTGTTCTCTTTCATTATACTAGTTTGATAGCCTTAGACAAGCATATTATGCGCAAAGAATCTCGAAAAGAAAAAAAATTTTTTTCGAAGTTTGGAAACTTCGTTAGAATCACTTTTTTTCCGTTCTTATTTGAGTTAACTGGTTCTCTTTCATTATACTAGTTTGATAGCCTCAGACAAGCATATTATGCGCAAAGAATCTCGAAAAGAAAAAAATTTTTTTTCGAAGTTTGGAAACTTCCTTAGAATCACTTTTTTTCCATTCTTATTTGAGATAACATGTTCTCTTTCATTATACTTGTTTGATAGCCTGAGACAAGCATATTATGCGCAAAGAATCTCGAAAAGAAAAAAAATTTTTTTCGAAGTTAGGAAACTTCGTTAGAATCACTTTTTTTCCGTTCTTATTTAAGATTACTGGTTCTCTTTCATTATACTAGTTTGATAGCCTCAGACAAGCATATTATGCGCAAAGAATCTCGAAAAGAAAAAAATTATTTTTCGAAGTTTGGAAACTTCGTTAGAATCACTTTTTTTCCGTTCTTATTTGAGATAACTTGTTCTCTTTCATTATACTAGTTTGATAGCCTTAGACAAGCATATTATGCGCAAAGAATCTCGAAAAGAAAAAAATTTTATTTCGAAGTATGTAAACTTCGTTAGAATCACTTTTTTTCCGTTCTTATTTGAGATAACTGGTTCTCTTTCATTATACTAGTTTGATAGCCTCAGACAAGCATATTACGCGCAAAGAATCTCGAAAAGAAAACAATTTTTTTTCGAAGTTTGGAAACTTCATTAGAATCACTTTTTTTCCGTTCTTATTTAAGATAACTTGATCTGTTTCATTATACTAGTTTGATAGCCTAAGAAAAGCATAGGTATGCGCAAAGAATCTCGAAAAGAAAAAAATTTTTTTTCGAAGTTTGGAAACTTCGTTAGAATCACTTTTTTTCCGTTCTTATTTGAGATAACTGGTTCTCTTTCATTATACTAGTTTGATAGCCTCAGACAAGCATATTATGCGCAAAGAATCTCGAAAAGAAAAAAATTTTTTTTCGAAGTTTGGAAACTTCGTTAGAATCACTTTTTTTCCGTTCTTATTTGAGATAACTTGTTCTCTTTCATTATACTAGTTTGATAGCCTCAGACAAGCATATTATGCGCAAAGAATCTCGAAAAGAAAAAAATTTTTTTTCGAAGTTTGGAAACTTCGTTAGAATCACTTTTTTTCCGTTCTTATTTAAGATTACTGGTTCTCTTTCATTATACTAGTTTGATAGCCTCAGATAAGCATATTATGCGCAAAGAATCTCGAAAAGAAAAAAATTTTTTTTCGAAGTTTGGAAACTTCGTTAGAATCACTTTTTTTCCGTTCTTATTTGAGATAACTGGTTCTCTTTCATTATACTAGTTTGATAGCCTCAGACAAGCATATTATGCGCAAAGAATCTCGAAAAGAAAAAAATTTTTTTTCGAAGTTAGGAAACTTCGTTAGAATCACTTTTTTTCCGTTCTTATTTAAGATTACTGGTTCTCTTTCATTATACTAGTTTGATAGCCTCAGACAAGCATATTATGCGCAAAGAATCTCGAAAAGAAAAAAATTTTTTTTCGAAGTTTGGAAACTTCCTTAGAATCACTTTTTTTCCATTCTTATTTGAGATAACTTGTTCTCTTTCATTATACTAGTTTGATAGCCTCAGACAAGCATATTATGCGCAAAGAATCTCGAAAAGAAAAAAATTTTTTTTCGAAGTTTGGAAACTTCCTTAGAATCACTTTTTTTCCATTCTTATTTTAAATAACTTGTTCTCTTTCATTATACTAGTTTGATAGCCTCAGACAAGCATATTATGCGCAAAGAATCTCGAAAAGAAAAAAATTTTTTTTCGAAGTTTGGAAACTTCGTTAGAATCACTTTTTTTCCGTTCTTATTTAAGATTACTGGTTCTCTTTCATTATACTAGTTTGATAGCCTCAGACAAGCATATTATGCGCAAAGAATCTCGAAAAGAAAAAAATTTTTTTTCGAAGTTTGGAAACTTCCTTAGAATCACTTTTTTTCCGTTCTTATTTAAGATAACTTGTTCTCTTTCATTATACTAGTTTGATAGCCTTAGACAAGCATATTATGCGCAAAGAATCTCGAAAAGAAAAAAAATTTTTTTCGAAGTTTGGAAACTTCGTTAGAATCACTTTTTTTCCGTTCTTATTTGAGATAACTGGTTCTCTTTCATTATACTAGTTTGATAGCCTCAGACAAGCTTATTATGCGCAAAGAATCTCGAAAAGAAAAAAATTTTTTTTCGAAGTTTGGAAACTTCCTTAGAATCACTTTTTTTCCATTCTTATTTGAGATAACATGTTCTCTTTCATTATACTTGTTTGATAGCCTGAGACAAGCATATTATGCGCAAAGAATCTCGAAAAGAAAAAAATTTTTTTTCGAAGTTAGGAAACTTCGTTAGAATCACTTTTTTTCCGTTCTTATTTAAGATTACTGGTTCTCTTTCATTATACTAGTTTGATAGCCTCAGACAAGCATATTATGCGCAAAGAATCTCGAAAACAAAAAAATTATTTTTCGAAGTTTGGAAACTTCGTTAGAATCACTTTTTTTCCGTTCTTATTTGAGATAACTTGTTCTCTTTCATTATACTAGTTTGATAGCCTTAGACAAGCATATTATGCGCAAAGAATCTCGAAAAGAAAAAAATTTTATTTCGAAGTATGTAAACTTCGTTAGAATCACTTTTTTTCTGTTCTTATTTGAGATAACTGGTTCTCTTTCATTATACTAGTTTGATAGCCTCAGACAAGCATATTATGCGCAAAGAATCTCGAAAAGAAAACAATTTTTTTTCGAAGTTTGGAAACTTCATTAGAATCACTTTTTTTCCGTTCTTATTTAAGATAACTTGATCTGTTTCATTATACTAGTTTGATAGCCTAAGAAAAGCATAGGTATGCGCAAAGAATCTCGAAAAGAAAAAAATTTTTTTTCGAAGTTTGGAAACTTAGTTAGAATCACTATTTTTCCGTTCTTATTTGAGATAACTGGTTCTCTTTCATTATACTAGTTTGATAGCCTCAGACAAGCATATTATGCGCAAAGAATCTCGAAAAGAAAAAAATTTTTTTTCGAAGTTTGGAAACTTCGTTAGAATCACTTTTTTTCCGTTCTTATTTGAGATAACTGGTTCTCTTTCATTATACTAGTTTGATAGCCTCAGACAAGCATATTATGCGCAAAGAATCTCGAAAAGAAAAAAATTTTTTTTCGAAGTTTGGAAACTTCCTTAGAATCACTTTTTTTCCATTCTTATTTGAGATAACTTGTTCTCTTTCATTATACTTGTTTGATAGCCTGAGACAAGCATATTATGCGCAAAGAATCTCGAAAAGAAAAAAATTTTTTTTCGAAGTTAGGAAACTTCGTTAGAATCACTTTTTTTCCGTTCTTATTTAAGATAACTTGTTCTCTTTCATTATACTAGTTTGATAGCCTCAGACAAGCATATTATGCGCAAAGAATCTCGAAAAGAAAAAAATTTTTTTTCGAAGTTTGGAAACTTCCTTAGAATCACTTTTTTTCCATTCTTATTTGAGATAACTTGTTCTCTTTCATTATACTAGTTTGATAGCCTCAGACAAGCATATTATGCGCAAAGAATCTCGAAAAGAAAAAAATTTTTTTTCGAAGTTTGGAAACTTCCTTAGAATCACTTTTTTTCCATTCTTATTTTAAATAACTTGTTCTCTTTCATTATACTAGTTTGATAGCCTCAGACAAGCATATTATGCGCAAAGAATCTCGAAAAGAAAAAAATTTTTTTTCGAAGTTTGGAAACTTCGTTAGAATCACTTTTTTTCCGTTCTTATTTAAGATTACTGGTTCTCTTTCATTATACTAGTTTGATAGCCTCAGACAAGCATATTATGCGCAAAGAATCTCGAAAAGAAAAAAATTTTTTTTCGAAGTTTGGAAACTTCCTTAGAATCACTTTTTTTCCGTTCTTATTTAAGATAACTTGTTCTCTTTCATTATACTAGTTTGATAGCCTTAGACAAGCATATTATGCGCAAAGAATCTCGAAAAGAAAAAAAATTTTTTTCGAAGTTTGGAAACTTCGTTAGAATCACTTTTTTTCCGTTCTTATTTGAGATAACTGGTTCTCTTTCATTATACTAGTTTGATAGCCTCAGACAAGCTTATTATGCGCAAAGAATCTCGAAAAGAAAAAAATTTTTTTTCGAAGTTTGGAAACTTCCTTAGAATCACTTTTTTTCCATTCTTATTTGAGATAACATGTTCTCTTTCATTATACTTGTTTGATAGCCTGAGACAAGCATATTATGCGCAAAGAATCTCGAAAAGAAAAAAATTTTTTTTCGAAGTTAGGAAACTTCGTTAGAATCACTTTTTTTCCGTTCTTATTTAAGATTACTGGTTCTCTTTCATTATACTAGTTTGATAGCCTCAGACAAGCATATTATGCGCAAAGAATCTCGAAAACAAAAAAATTATTTTTCGAAGTTTGGAAACTTCGTTAGAATCACTTTTTTTCCGTTCTTATTTGAGATAACTTGTTCTCTTTCATTATACTAGTTTGATAGCCTTAGACAAGCATATTATGCGCAAAGAATCTCGAAAAGAAAAAAATTTTATTTCGAAGTATGTAAACTTCGTTAGAATCACTTTTTTTCTGTTCTTATTTGAGATAACTGGTTCTCTTTCATTATACTAGTTTGATAGCCTCAGACAAGCATATTATGCGCAAAGAATCTCGAAAAGAAAACAATTTTTTTTCGAAGTTTGGAAACTTCATTAGAATCACTTTTTTTCCGTTCTTATTTAAGATAACTTGTTCTCTTACATTATACTAGTTTGATAGCCTTAGACAAGCATATTATGCGCAAAGAATCTCGAAAAGAAAAAAATTTTTTTTCGAAGTTTGGAAACTTCGTTAGAATCACTTTTTTTCCGTTCTTATTTGAGATAACTGGTTCTCTTTCATTATACTAGTTTGATAGCCTCAGACAAGCATATTATGCGCAAAGAATCTCGAAAAGAAAACAATTTTTTTTCGAAGTTTGGAAACTTCATTAGAATCACTTTTTTTCCGTTCTTATTTAAGATAACTTGATCTGTTTCATTATACTAGTTTGATAGCCTAAGAAAAGCATAGGTATGCGCAAAGAATCTCGAAAAGAAAAAAATTTTTTTTCGAAGTTTGGAAACTTAGTTAGAATCACTTTTTTTCCGTTCTTATTTGAGATAACTGGTTCTCTTTCATTATACTAGTTTGATAGCCTCAGACAAGCATATTATGCGCAAAGAATCTCGAAAAGAAAAAAATTTTTTTTCGAAGTTTGGAAACTTCGTTAGAATCACTTTTTTTCCGTTCTTATTTGAGATAACTGGTTCTCTTTCATTATACTAGTTTGATAGCCTCAGACAAGCATATTATGCGCAAAGAATCTCGAAAAGAAAAAAATTTTTTTTCGAAGTTTGGAAACTTCCTTAGAATCACTTTTTTTCCATTCTTATTTGAGATAACTTGTTCTCTTTCATTATACTTGTTTGATAGCCTGAGACAAGCATATTATGCGCAAAGAATCTCGAAAAGAAAAAAATTTTTTTTCGAAGTTAGGAAACTTCGTTAGAATCACTTTTTTTCCGTTCTTATTTAAGATAACTTGTTCTCTTTCATTATACTAGTTTGATAGCCTCAGACAAGCATATTATGCGCAAAGAATCTCGAAAAGAAAAAAATTTTTTTTCGAAGTTTGGAAACTTCGTTAGAATCACTTTTTTTCCGTTCTTATTTAAGATTACTGGTTCTCTTTCATTATACTAGTTTGATAGCCTCAGACAAGAATATTATGCGCAAAGAATCTCGAAAAGAATAAAATTTTTTTTCGAAGTTTGGAAACTTCCTTAGAATCACTTTTTTTCCATTCTTATTTGAGATAACTTGTTCTCTTTCATTATACTAGTTTGATAGCCTCAGACAAGCATATTATGCGCAAAGAATCTCGAAAAGAAAAAAATTTTTTTCGAAGTTTGGAAACTTCGTTAGAATCACTTTTTTTCCGTTCTTATTTAAGATAACTTGTTCTCTTACATTATACTAGTTTGATAGCCTTAGACAAGCATATTATGCGCAAAGAATCTCGAAAAGAAAAAAATTTTTTTTCGAAGTTTGGAAACTTCGTTAGAATCACTTTTTTTCCGTTCTTATTTGAGATAACTGGTTCTCTTTCATTATACTAGTTTGATAGCCTCAGACAAGCATATTATGCGCAAAGAATCTCGAAAAGAAAAAAATTTTTTTTCGAAGTTTGGAAACTTCCTTAGAATCACTTTTTTTCCATTCTTATTTGAGATAACTTGTTCTCTTTCATTATACTAGTTTGATAGCCTCAGACAAGCATATTAATCGCAAAGAATCTCGAAAAGAAAAAAATTTTTTTTCGAAGTTTGGAAACTTCGTTAGAATCACTTTTTTTCCGTTCTTATTTAAGATTACTGGTTCTCTTTCATTATACTAGTTTGATAGCCTCAGACAAGCATATTATGCGCAAAGAATCTCGAAAAGAAAAAAATTTTTTTTCGAAGTTTGGAAACTTCGTTAGAATCACTTTTTTTCCGTTCTTATTTGAGATAACTGGTTCTCTTTCATTATACTAGTTTGATAGCCTCAGACAAGCATATTATGCGCAAAGAATCTCGAAAAGAAAAAAATTTTTTTTCGAAGTTTGGAAACTTCCTTAGAATCACTTTTTTTCCATTCTTATTTGAGATAACTTGTTCTCTTTCATTATACTAGTTTGATAGCCTCAGACAAGCATATTAATCGCAAAGAATCTCGAAAAGAAAAAAATTTTTTTTCGAAGTTTGGAAACTTCGTTAGAATCACTTTTTTTCCGTTCTTATTTAAGATTACTGGTTCTCTTTCATTATACTAGTTTGATAGCCTCAGACAAGCATATTATGCGCAAAGAATCTCGAAATGAAAAAAATTTTTTTTCGAAGTTTGGAAACTTCCTTAGAATCACTTTTTTTCCATTCTTATTTGAGATAACTTGTTCTCTTTCATTATACTAGTTTGATAGCCTCAGACAAGCATATTATGCGCAAAGAATCTCGAAAAGAAAAAAATTTTTTTTCGAAGTTTGGAAACTTCATTAGAATCACTTTTTTTCCGTTCTTATTTAAGATAACTTGTTCTCTTTCATTATACTAGTTTGATAGCCTTAGACAAGCATATTATGCGCAAAGAATCTCGAAAAGAAAAAAATTTTTTTTCGAAGTTTGGAAACTTCGTTAGAATCACTTTTTTTCCGTTCTTATTTGAGATAACTGGTTCTCTTTCATTACACTAGTTTGATAGCCTCAGACAAGAATATTATGCGCAAAGAATCTCGAAAAGAAAAAAATTTTTTTTCGAAGTTTGGAAACTTCCTTAGAATCACTTTTTTTCCATTCTTATTTGAGATAACTTGTTCTCTTTCATTATACTAGTTTGATAGCCTCAGACAAGCATATTATGCGCAAAGAATCTCGAAAAGAAAAAAATTTTTTTCGAAGTTTGGAAACTTCGTTAGAATCACTTTTTTTCCGTTCTTATTTAAGATAACTTGTTCTCTTTCATTATACTAGTTTGATAGCCTTAGACAAGCATATTATGCGCAAAGAATCTCGAAAAGAAAAAAATTTTTTTTCGAAGTTTGGAAACTTCGTTAGAATCACTTTTTTTCCGTTCTTATTTGAGATAACTGGTTCTCTTTCATTATACTAGTTTGATAGCCTCAGACAAGCATATTATGCGCAAAGAATCTCGAAAAGAAAAAAATTTTTTTTCGAAGTTTGGAAACTTCCTTAGAATCACTTTTTTTCCATTCTTATTTGAGATAACTTGTTCTCTTTCATTATACTTGTTTGATAGCCTGAGACAAGCATATTATGCGCAAAGAATCTCGAAAAGAAAAAAATTTTTTTTCGAAGTTAGGAAACTTCGTTAGAATCACTTTTTTTCCGTTCTTATTTGAGATAACTTGTTCTCTTTCATTATACTAGTTTGATAGCCTCAGACAAGCATATTATGCGCAAAGAATCTCGAAAAGATAAAAATTTTTTTTCGAAGTTTGGAAACTTCGTTAGAATCACTTTTTTTCCGTTCTTATTTAAGATTACTGGTTCTCTTTCATTATACTAGTTTGATAGCCTCAGACAAGAATATTATGCGCAAAGAATCTCGAAAAGAATAAAATTTTTTTTCGAAGTTTGGAAACTTCCTTAGAATCACTTTTTTTCCATTCTTATTTGAGATAACTTGTTCTCTTTCATTATACTAGTTTGACAGCCTCAGACAAGCATATTATGCGCAAAGAATCTCGAAAAGAAAAAAATTTTTTTCGAAGTTTGGAAACTTCGTTAGAATCACTTTTTTTCCGTTCTTATTTAAGATAACTTGTTCTCTTACATTATACTAGTTTGATAGCCTTAGACAAGCATATTATGCGCAAAGAATCTCGAAAAGAAAAAAATTTTTTTTCGAAGTTTGGAAACTTCGTTAGAATCACTTTTTTTCCGTTCTTATTTGAGATAACTGGTTCTCTTTCATTATACTAGTTTGATAGCCTCAGACAAGCATATTATGCGCAAAGAATCTCGAAAAGAAAAAAATTTTTTTTCGAAGTTTGGAAACTTCCTTAGAATCACTTTTTTTCCATTCTTATTTGAGATAACTTGTTCTCTTTCATTATACTAGTTTGATAGCCTCAGACAAGCATATTATGCGCAAAGAATCTCGAAAAGAAAAAAATTTTTTTTCGAAGTTTGGAAACTTCGTTAGAATCACTTTTTTTCCGTTCTTATTTAAGATTACTGGTTCTCTTTCATTATACTAGTTTGATAGCCTCAGACAAGCATATTATGCGCAAAGAATCTCGAAATGAAAAAAATTTTTTTTCGAAGTTTGGAAAGTTCCTTAGAATCACTTTTTTTCCATTCTTATTTGAGATAACTTGTTCTCTTTCATTATACTAGTTTGATAGCCTCAGACAAGCATATTATGCGCAAAGAATCTCGAAAAGAAAAAAATTTTTTTTCGAAGTTTGGAAACTTCATTAGAATCACTTTTTTTCCGTTCTTATTTAAGATAACTTGTTCTCTTTCATTATACTAGTTTGATAGCCTTAGACAAGCATATTATGCGCAAAGAATCTCGAAAAGAAAAAAATTTTTTTTCGAAGTTTGGAAACTTCGTTAGAATCATTTTTTTCCGTTCTTATTTGAGATAACTGGTTCTCTTTCATTACACTAGTTTGATAGCCTCAGACAAGCATATTATGCGCAAAGAATCTCGAAAAGAAAAAAATTTTTTTTCGAAGTTTGGAAACTTCGTTAGAATCACTTTTTTTCCGTTCTTATTTAAGATTACTGGTTCTCTTTCATTATACTAGTTTGATAGCCTCAGACAAGAATATTATGCGCAAAGATCTCGAAAAGAAAAAAATTTTTTTTCGAAGTTTGGAAACTTCCTTAGAATCACTTTTTTTCCATTCTTATTTGAGATAACTTGTTCTCTTTCATTATACTAGTTTGATAGCCTCAGACAAGCATATTATGCGCAAAGAATCTCGAAAAGAAAAAAATTTTTTTCGAAGTTTGGAAACTTCGTTAGAATCACTTTTTTTCCGTTCTTATTTAAGATAACTTGTTCTCTTTCATTATACTAGTTTGATAGCCTTAGACAAGCATATTATGCGCAAAGAATCTCGAAAAGAAAAAAATTTTTTTTCGAAGTTTGGAAACTTCGTTAGAATCACTTTTTTTCCGTTCTTATTTGAGATAACTGGTTCTCTTTCATTATACTAGTTTGATAGCCTCAGACAAGCATATTATGCGCAAAGAATCTCGAAAAGAAAAAAATTTTTTTTCGAAGTTTGGAAACATCCTTAGAATCACTTTTTTTCCATTCTTATTTGAGATAACTTGTTCTCTTTCATTATACTAGTTTGATAGCCTCAGACAAGCATATTATGCGCAAAGAATCTCGAAAAGAAAAAAATTTTTTTTCGAAGTTTGGAAACTTCGTTAGAATCACTTTTTTTCCGTTCTTATTTAAGATTACTGGTTCTCTTTCATTATACTAGTTTGATAGCCTCAGACAAGCATATTATGCGCAAAGAATCTCGAAAAGAAAAAAATTTTTTTTCGAAGTTTGGAAACTTCCTTAGAATCACTTTTTTTCCATTCTTATTTGAGATAACTTGTTCTCTTTCATTATACTAGTTTCATAGCCTCAGACAAGCATATTATGCGCAAAGAATCTCGAAAAGAAAAAAATTTTTTTTCGAAGTTTGGAAACTTCCTTAGAATCACTTTTTTTCCGTTCTTATTTAAGATAACTTGTTCTCTTTCATTATACTAGTTTGATAGCCTTAGACAAGCATATTATGCGCAAAGAATCTCGAAAAGAAAAAAAATTTTTTTCGAAGTTTGGAAACTTCGTTAGAATCACTTTTTTTCCGTTCTTATTTGAGATAACTGGTTCTCTTTCATTATACTAGTTTGATAGCCTCAGACAAGCTTATTATGCGCAAAGAATCTCGAAAAGAAAAAAATTTTTTGTCGAAGTTTGGAAACTTCCTTAGAATCACTTTTTTTCCATTCTTATTTGAGATAACATGTTCTCTTTCATTATACTTGTTTGATAGCCTGAGACAAGCATATTATGCGCAAAGAATCTCGAAAAGAAAAAAATTTTTTTTCGAAGTTAGGAAACTTCGTTAGAATCACTTTTTTTCCGTTCTTATTTAAGATTACTGGTTCTCTTTCATTATACTAGTTTGATAGCCTCAGACAAGCATATTATGCGCAAAGAATCTCGAAAAGAAAAAAATTATTTTTCGAAGTTTGGAAACTTCGTTAGAATCACTTTTTTTCCGTTCTTATTTGAGATAACTTGTTCTCTTTCATTATACTAGTTTGATAGCCTTAGACAAGCATATTATGCGCAAAGAATCTCGAAAAGAAAAAAATTTTATTTCGAAGTATGTAAACTTCGTTAGAATCACTTTTTTTCCGTTCTTATTTGAGATAACTGGTTCTCTTTCATTATACTAGTTTGATAGCCTCAGACAAGCTTATTATGCGCAAAGAATCTCGAAAAGAAAAAAATTTTTTTTCGAAGTTTGGAAACTTCCTTAGAATCACTTTTTTTCCATTCTTATTTGAGATAACATGTTCTCTTTCATTATACTTGTTTGATAGCCTGAGACAAGCATATTATGCGCAAAGAATCTCGAAAAGAAAAAAATTTTTTTTCGAAGTTAGGAAACTTCGTTAGAATCACTTTTTTTCCGTTCTTATTTAAGATTACTGGTTCTCTTTCATTATACTAGTTTGATAGCCTCAGACAAGCATATTATGCGCAAAGAATCTCGAAAACAAAAAAATTATTTTTCGAAGTTTGGAAACTTCGTTAGAATCACTTTTTTTCCGTTCTTATTTGAGATAACTTGTTCTCTTTCATTATACTAGTTTGATAGCCTTAGACAAGCATATTATGCGCAAAGAATCTCGAAAAGAAAAAAATTTTATTTCGAAGTATGTAAACTTCGTTAGAATCACTTTTTTTCTGTTCTTATTTGAGATAACTGGTTCTCTTTCATTATACTAGTTTGATAGCCTCAGACAAGCATATTATGCGCAAAGAATCTCGAAAAGAAAACAATTTTTTTTCGAAGTTTGGAAACTTCATTAGAATCACTTTTTTTCCGTTCTTATTTAAGATAACTTGATCTGTTTCATTATACTAGTTTGATAGCCTAAGAAAAGCATAGGTATGCGCAAAGAATCTCGAAAAGAAAAAAATTTTTTTTCGAAGTTTGGAAACTTAGTTAGAATCACTTTTTTTCCGTTCTTATTTGAGATAACTGGTTCTCTTTCATTATACTAGTTTGATAGCCTCAGACAAGCATATTATGCGCAAAGAATCTCGAAAAGAAAAAAATTTTTTTTCGAAGTTTGGAAACTTCGTTAGAATGACTTTTTTTCCGTTCTTATTTGAGATAACTGGTTCTCTTTCATTATACTAGTTTGATAGCCTCAGACAAGCATATTATGCGCAAAGAATCTCGAAAAGAAAAAAATTTTTTTTCGAAGTTTGGAAACTTCCTTAGAATCACTTTTTTTCCATTCTTATTTGAGATAACTTGTTCTCTTTCATTATACTTGTTTGATAGCCTGAGACAAGCATATTATGCGCAAAGAATCTCGAAAAGAAAAAAATTTTTTTTCGAAGTTAGGAAACTTCGTTAGAATCACTTTTTTTCCGTTCTTATTTAAGATAACTTGTTCTCTTTCATTATACTAGTTTGATAGCCTCAGACAAGCATATTATGCGCAAAGAATCTCGAAAAGAAAAAAATTTTTTTTCGAAGTTTGGAAACTTCGTTAGAATCACTTTTTTTCCGTTCTTATTTAAGATTACTGGTTCTCTTTCATTATACTAGTTTGATAGCCTCAGACAAGCACATTATGCGCAAAGAATCTCGAAAAGAATAAAATTTTTTTTCGAAGTTTGGAAACTTCCTTAGAATCACTTTTTTTCCATTCTTATTTGAGATAACTTGTTCTCTTTCATTATACTAGTTTGATAGCCTCAGACAAGCATATTATGCGCAAAGAATCTCGAAAAGAAAAAAATTTTTTTTCGAAGTTTGGAAACTTCGTTAGAATCACTTTTTTTCCGTTCTTATTTAAGATAACTTGTTCTCTTACATTATACTAGTTTGATAGCCTTAGACAAGCATATTATGCGCAAAGAATCTCGAAAAGAAAAAAATTTTTTTTCGAAGTTTGGAAACTTCGTTAGAATCACTTTTTTTCCGTTCTTATTTGAGATAACTGGTTCTCTTTCATTACACTAGTTTGATAGCCTCAGACAAGCATATTATGCGCAAAGAATCTCGAAAAGAAAAAAATTTTTTTTCGAAGTTTGGAAACTTCGTTAGAATCACTTTTTTTCCGTTCTTATTTAAGATTACTGGTTCTCTTTCATTATACTAGTTTGATAGCCTCAGACAAGAATATTATGCGCAAAGAATCTCGAAAAGAAAAAAATTTTTTTTCGAAGTTTGGAAACTTCCTTAGAATCACTTTTTTTCCATTCTTATTTGAGATAACTTGTTCTCTTTCATTATACTAGTTTGATAGCCTCAGACAAGCATATTATGCGCAAAGAATCTCGAAAAGAAAAAAATTTTTTTCGAAGTTTGGAAACTTCGTTAGAATCACTTTTTTTCCGTTCTTATTTAAGATAACTTGTTCTCTTTCATTATACTAGTTTGATAGCCTTAGACAAGCATATTATGCGCAAAGAATCTCGAAAAGAAAAAATTTTTTTTCGAAGTTTGGAAACTTCGTTAGAATCACTTTTTTTCCGTTCTTATTTGAGATAACTGGTTCTCTTTCATTATACTAGTTTGATAGCCTCAGACAAGCATATTATGCGCAAAGAATCTCGAAAAGAAAAAAATTTTTTTTCGAAGTTTGGAAACTTCCTTAGAATCACTTTTTTTCCATTCTTATTTGAGATAACTTGTTCTCTTTCATTATACTTGTTTGATAGCCTGAGACAAGCATATTATGCGCAAAGAATCTCGAAAAGAAAAAAATTTTTTTTCGAAGTTAGGAAACTTCGTTAGAATCACTTTTTTTCCGTTCTTATTTGAGATAACTTGTTCTCTTTCATTATACTAGTTTGATAGCCTCAGACAAGCATATTATGCGCAAAGAATCTCGAAAAGATAAAAATTTTTTTTCGAAGTTTGGAAACTTCGTTAGAATCACTTTTTTTCCGTTCTTATTTAAGATTACTGGTTCTCTTTCATTATACTAGTTTGATAGCCTCAGACAAGAATATTATGCGCAAAGAATCTCGAAAAGAATAAAATTTTTTTTCGAAGTTTGGAAACTTCCTTAGAATCACTTTTTTTCCATTCTTATTTGAGATAACTTGTTCTCTTTCATTATACTAGTTTGACAGCCTCAGACAAGCATATTATGCGCAAAGAATCTCGAAAAGAAAAAAATTTTTTTCGAAGTTTGGAAACTTCGTTAGAATCACTTTTTTTCCGTTCTTATTTAAGATAACTTGTTCTCTTACATTATACTAGTTTGATAGCCTTAGACAAGCATATTATGCGCAAAGAATCTCGAAAAGAAAAAAATTTTTTTTCGAAGTTTGGAAACTTCGTTAGAATCACTTTTTTTCCGTTCTTATTTGAGATAACTGGTTCTCTTTCATTATACTAGTTTGATAGCCTCAGACAAGCATATTATGCGCAAAGAATCTCGAAAAGAAAAAAATTTTTTTTCGAAGTTTGGAAACTTCCTTAGAATCACTTTTTTTCCATTCTTATTTGAGATAACTTGTTCTCTTTCATTATACTAGTTTGATAGCCTCAGACAAGCATATTATGCGCAAAGAATCTCGAAAAGAAAAAAATTTTTTTTCGAAGTTTGGAAACTTCGTTAGAATCACTTTTTTTCCGTTCTTATTTAAGATTACTGGTTCTCTTTCATTATACTAGTTTGATAGCCTCAGACAAGCATATTATGCGCAAAGAATCTCGAAATGAAAAAAATTTTTTTTCGAAGTTTGGAAAGTTCCTTAGAATCACTTTTTTTCCATTCTTATTTGAGATAACTTGTTCTCTTTCATTATACTAGTTTGATAGCCTCAGACAAGCATATTATGCGCAAAGAATCTCGAAAAGAAAAAAATTTTTTTTCGAAGTTTGGAAACTTCATTAGAATCACTTTTTTTCCGTTCTTATTTAAGATAACTTGTTCTCTTTCATTATACTAGTTTGATAGCCTTAGACAAGCATATTATGCGCAAAGAATCTCGAAAAGAAAAAAATTTTTTTTCGAAGTTTGGAAACTTCGTTAGAATCATTTTTTTCCGTTCTTATTTGAGATAACTGGTTCTCTTTCATTACACTAGTTTGATAGCCTCAGACAAGCATATTATGCGCAAAGAATCTCGAAAAGAAAAAAATTTTTTTTCGAAGTTTGGAAACTTCGTTAGAATCACTTTTTTTCCGTTCTTATTTAAGATTACTGGTTCTCTTTCATTATACTAGTTTGATAGCCTCAGACAAGAATATTATGCGCAAAGAATCTCGAAAAGAAAAAAATTTTTTTTCGAAGTTTGGAAACTTCCTTAGAATCACTTTTTTTCCATTCTTATTTGAGATAACTTGTTCTCTTTCATTATACTAGTTTGATAGCCTCAGACAAGCATATTATGCGCAAAGAATCTCGAAAAGAAAAAAATTTTTTTCGAAGTTTGGAAACTTCGTTAGAATCACTTTTTTTCCGTTCTTATTTAAGATAACTTGTTCTCTTTCATTATACTAGTTTGATAGCCTTAGACAAGCATATTATGCGCAAAGAATCTCGAAAAGAAAAAAATTTTTTTTCGAAGTTTGGAAACTTCGTTAGAATCACTTTTTTTCCGTTCTTATTTGAGATAACTGGTTCTCTTTCATTATACTAGTTTGATAGCCTCAGACAAGCATATTATGCGCAAAGAATCTCGAAAAGAAAAAAATTTTTTTTCGAAGTTTGGAAACATCCTTAGAATCACTTTTTTTCCATTCTTATTTGAGATAACTTGTTCTCTTTCATTATACTAGTTTGATAGCCTCAGACAAGCATATTATGCGCAAAGAATCTCGAAAAGAAAAAAATTTTTTTTCGAAGTTTGGAAACTTCGTTAGAATCACTTTTTTTCCGTTCTTATTTAAGATTACTGGTTCTCTTTCATTATACTAGTTTGATAGCCTCAGACAAGCATATTATGCGCAAAGAATCTCGAAAAGAAAAAAATTTTTTTTCGAAGTTTGGAAACTTCCTTAGAATCACTTTTTTTCCATTCTTATTTGAGATAACTTGTTCTCTTTCATTATACTAGTTTCATAGCCTCAGACAAGCATATTATTCGCAAAGAATCTCGAAAAGAAAAAAATTTTTTTTCGAAGTTTGGAAACTTCCTTAGAATCACTTTTTTTCCGTTTTTATTTAAGATAACTTGTTCTCTTTCATTATACTAGTTTGATAGCCTTAGACAAGCATATTATGCGCAAAGAATCTCGAAAAGAAAAAAAATTTTTTTCGAAGTTTGGAAACTTCGTTAGAATCACTTTTTTTCCGTTCTTATTTGAGATAACTGGTTCTCTTTCATTATACTAGTTTGATAGCCTCAGACAAGCTTATTATGCGCAAAGAATCTCGAAAAGAAAAAAATTTTTTGTCGAAGTTTGGAAACTTCCTTAGAATCACTTTTTTTCCATTCTTATTTGAGATAACATGTTCTCTTTCATTATACTTGTTTGATAGCCTGAGACAAGCATATTATGCGCAAAGAATCTCGAAAAGAAAAAAATTTTTTTTCGAAGTTAGGAAACTTCGTTAGAATCACTTTTTTTCCGTTCTTATTTAAGATTACTGGTTCTCTTTCATTATACTAGTTTGATAGCCTCAGACAAGCATATTATGCGCAAAGAATCTCGAAAAGAAAAAAATTATTTTTCGAAGTTTGGAAACTTCGTTAGAATCACTTTTTTTCCGTTCTTATTTGAGATAACTTGTTCTCTTTCATTATACTAGTTTGATAGCCTTAGACAAGCATATTATGCGCAAAGAATCTCGAAAAGAAAAAAATTTTATTTCGAAGTATGTAAACTTCGTTAGAATCACTTTTTTTCCGTTCTTATTTGAGATAACTGGTTCTCTTTCATTATACTAGTTTGATAGCCTCAGACAAGCATATTATGCGCAAAGAATCTCGAAAAGAAAACAATTTTTTTTCGAAGTTTGGAAACTTCATTAGAATCACTTTTTTTCCGTTCTTATTTAAGATAACTTGATCTGTTTCATTATACTAATTTGATAGCCTAAGAAAAGCATAGGTATGCGCAAAGAATCTCGAAAAGAAAAAAATTTTTTTTCGAAGTTTGGAAACTTCGTTAGAATCACTTTTTTTCCGTTCTTATTTGAGATAACTGGTTCTCTTTCATTATACTAGTTTGATAGCCTCAGACAAGCATATTATGCGCAAAGAATCTCGAAAAGAAAAAAATTTTTTTTCGAAGTTTGGAAACTTCGTTAGAATCACTTTTTTTCCGTTCTTATTTGAGATAACTGGTTCTCTTTCATTATACTAGTTTGATAGCCTCAGACAAGCATATTATGCGCAAAGAATCTCGAAAAGAAAAAAATTTTTTTTCGAAGTTTGGAAACTTCCTTAGAATCACTTTTTTTCCATTCTTATTTGAGATAACTTGTTCTCTTTCATTATCCTTGTTTGATAGCCTTAGACAAGCATATTATGCGCAAATAATCTCGAAAAGAAAAAAAATTTTTTTCGAAGTTTGGAAACTTCCTTAGAATCACTTTTTTTCCATTCTTATTTAAGATAACTTGTTCTCTTTCATTATACTAGTTTGATAGCCTTAGACAAGCATATTATGCGCAAAGAATCTCGAAAAGAAAAAAATTTTTTTTCGAAGTTTGGAAACTTCGTTAGAATCACTTTTTTTCCGTTCTTATTTAAGATAACTTGTTCTCTTTCATTGTACTAGTTTGATAGCCTTAGACAAGCATATTATGCGTAAAGAATCTGGAAAAGAAAAAAAATTTTTTTCGAAGTTTGGAAACTTCGTTAGAATCACTTTTTTTCCGTTCTTATTTGAGATAACTGGTTCTCTTACATTATACTAGTTTGATAGCCTCAGACAAGCATATTATGCGCAAAGAATCTCGAAAAGAAAAAAATTTTTTTTCGAAGTTTGGAAACTTCGTTAGAATCACTTTTTTTCCGTTCTTATTTGAGATAACTTGTTCTCTTTCATTATACTAGTTTGATAGCCTCAGACAAGCATATTATGCGCAAAGAATCTCGAAAAGAAAAAAATTTTATTTCGAAGTATGTAAACTTCGTTAGAATCACTTTTTTTCCGTTCTTATTTGAGATAACTGGTTCTCTTTCATTATACTAGTTTGATAGCCTCAGACAAGCATATTATGCGCAAAGAATCTCGAAAAGAAAACAATTTTTTTTCGAAGTTTGGAAACTTCATTAGAATCACTTTTTTTCCGTTCTTATTTAAGATAACTTGATCTGTTTCATTATACTAATTTGATAGCCTAAGAAAAGCATAGGTATGCGCAAAGAATCTCGAAAAGAAAAAAATTTTTTTTCGAAGTTTGGAAACTTCGTTAGAATCACTTTTTTTCCGTTCTTATTTGAGATAACTGGTTCTCTTTCATTATACTAGTTTGATAGCCTCAGACAAGCATATTATGCGCAAAGAATCTCGAAAAGAAAAAAATTTTTTTTCGAAGTTTGGAAACTTCATTAGAATCACTTTTTTTCCGTTCTTATTTAAGATAACTTGTTCTCTTTCATTATACTAGTTTGATAGCCTTAGACAAGCATATTATGCGCAAAGAATCTCGAAAAGAAAAAAATTTTTTTTCGAAGTTTGGAAACTTCGTTAGAATCATTTTTTTCCGTTCTTATTTGAGATAACTGGTTCTCTTTCATTACACTAGTTTGATAGCCTCAGACAAGCATATTATGCGCAAAGAATCTCGAAAAGAAAAAAATTTTTTTTCGAAGTTTGGAAACTTCGTTAGAATCACTTTTTTTCCGTTCTTATTTAAGATTACTGGTTCTCTTTCATTATACTAGTTTGATAGCCTCAGACAAGAATATTATGCGCAAAGAATCTCGAAAAGAAAAAAATTTTTTTTCGAAGTTTGGAAACTTCCTTAGAATCACTTTTTTTCCATTCTTATTTGAGATAACTTGTTCTCTTTCATTATACTAGTTTGATAGCCTCAGACAAGCATATTATGCGCAAAGAATCTCGAAAAGAAAAAAATTTTTTTCGAAGTTTGGAAACTTCGTTAGAATCACTTTTTTTCCGTTCTTATTTAAGATAACTTGTTCTCTTTCATTATACTAGTTTGATAGCCTTAGACAAGCATATTATGCGCAAAGAATCTCGAAAAGAAAAAAATTTTTTTTCGAAGTTTGGAAACTTCGTTAGAATCACTTTTTTTCCGTTCTTATTTGAGATAACTGGTTCTCTTTCATTATACTAGTTTGATAGCCTCAGACAAGCATATTATGCGCAAAGAATCTCGAAAAGAAAAAAATTTTTTTTCGAAGTTTGGAAACATCCTTAGAATCACTTTTTTTCCATTCTTATTTGAGATAACTTGTTCTCTTTCATTATACTAGTTTGATAGCCTCAGACAAGCATATTATGCGCAAAGAAT
The DNA here is from genome assembly GCA_030762175.1 of Metallyticus violacea. Classification (NCBI taxonomy): domain Eukaryota; kingdom Metazoa; phylum Arthropoda; class Insecta; order Mantodea; family Metallyticidae; genus Metallyticus; species Metallyticus violacea. Next base: position 94,746,153 of record CM060835.1, on the reverse strand, counting down.
CTCGAAAAGAAAAAAATTTTTTTTCGAAGTTTGGAAACTTCGTTAGAATCACTTTTTTTCCGTTCTTATTTAAGATTACTGGTTCTCTTTCATTATACTAGTTTGATAGCCTCAGACAAGCATATTATGCGCAAAGAATCTCGAAAAGAAAAAAATTTTTTTTCGAAGTTTGGAAACTTCCTTAGAATCACTTTTTTTCCATTCTTATTTGAGATAACTTGTTCTCTTTCATTATACTAGTTTCATAGCCTCAGACAAGCATATTATTCGCAAAGAATCTCGAAAAGAAAAAAATTTTTTTTCGAAGTTTGGAAACTTCCTTAGAATCACTTTTTTTCCGTTTTTATTTAAGATAACTTGTTCTCTTTCATTATACTAGTTTGATAGCCTTAGACAAGCATATTATGCGCAAAGAATCTCGAAAAGAAAAAAAATTTTTTTCGAAGTTTGGAAACTTCGTTAGAATCACTTTTTTTCCGTTCTTATTTGAGATAACTGGTTCTCTTTCATTATACTAGTTTGATAGCCTCAGACAAGCTTATTATGCGCAAAGAATCTCGAAAAGAAAAAAATTTTTTGTCGAAGTTTGGAAACTTCCTTAGAATCACTTTTTTTCCATTCTTATTTGAGATAACATGTTCTCTTTCATTATACTTGTTTGATAGCCTGAGACAAGCATATTATGCGCAAAGAATCTCGAAAAGAAAAAAATTTTTTTTCGAAGTTAGGAAACTTCGTTAGAATCACTTTTTTTCCGTTCTTATTTAAGATTACTGGTTCTCTTTCATTATACTAGTTTGATAGCCTCAGACAAGCATATTATGCGCAAAGAATCTCGAAAAGAAAAAAATTATTTTTCGAAGTTTGGAAACTTCGTTAGAATCACTTTTTTTCCGTTCTTATTTGAGATAACTTGTTCTCTTTCATTATACTAGTTTGATAGCCTTAGACAAGCATATTATGCGCAAAGAATCTCGAAAAGAAAAAAATTTTATTTCGAAGTATGTAAACTTCGTTAGAATCACTTTTTTTCCGTTCTTATTTGAGATAACTGGTTCTCTTTCATTATACTAGTTTGATAGCCTCAGACAAGCATATTATGCGCAAAGAATCTCGAAAAGAAAACAATTTTTTTTCGAAGTTTGGAAACTTCATTAGAATCACTTTTTTTCCGTTCTTATTTAAGATAACTTGATCTGTTTCATTATACTAATTTGATAGCCTAAGAAAAGCATAGGTATGCGCAAAGAATCTCGAAAAGAAAAAAATTTTTTTTCGAAGTTTGGAAACTTCGTTAGAATCACTTTTTTTCCGTTCTTATTTGAGATAACTGGTTCTCTTTCATTATACTAGTTTGATAGCCTCAGACAAGCATATTATGCGCAAAGAATCTCGAAAAGAAAAAAATTTTTTTTCGAAGTTTGGAAACTTCGTTAGAATCACTTTTTTTCCGTTCTTATTTGAGATAACTGGTTCTCTTTCATTATACTAGTTTGATAGCCTCAGACAAGCATATTATGCGCAAAGAATCTCGAAAAGAAAAAAATTTTTTTTCGAAGTTTGGAAACTTCCTTAGAATCACTTTTTTTCCATTCTTATTTGAGATAACTTGTTCTCTTTCATTATCCTTGTTTGATAGCCTTAGACAAGCATATTATGCGCAAATAATCTCGAAAAGAAAAAAAATTTTTTTCGAAGTTTGGAAACTTCCTTAGAATCACTTTTTTTCCATTCTTATTTAAGATAACTTGTTCTCTTTCATTATACTAGTTTGATAGCCTTAGACAAGCATATTATGCGCAAAGAATCTCGAAAAGAAAAAAATTTTTTTTCGAAGTTTGGAAACTTCGTTAGAATCACTTTTTTTCCGTTCTTATTTAAGATAACTTGTTCTCTTTCATTGTACTAGTTTGATAGCCTTAGACAAGCATATTATGCGTAAAGAATCTGGAAAAGAAAAAAAATTTTTTTCGAAGTTTGGAAACTTCGTTAGAATCACTTTTTTTCCGTTCTTATTTGAGATAACTGGTTCTCTTACATTATACTAGTTTGATAGCCTCAGACAAGCATATTATGCGCAAAGAATCTCGAAAAGAAAAAAATTTTTTTTCGAAGTTTGGAAACTTCGTTAGAATCACTTTTTTTCCGTTCTTATTTGAGATAACTTGTTCTCTTTCATTATACTAGTTTGATAGCCTCAGACAAGCATATTATGCGCAAAGAATCTCGAAAAGAAAAAAATTTTATTTCGAAGTATGTAAACTTCGTTAGAATCACTTTTTTTCCGTTCTTATTTGAGATAACTGGTTCTCTTTCATTATACTAGTTTGATAGCCTCAGACAAGCATATTATGCGCAAAGAATCTCGAAAAGAAAACAATTTTTTTTCGAAGTTTGGAAACTTCATTAGAATCACTTTTTTTCCGTTCTTATTTAAGATAACTTGATCTGTTTCATTATACTAATTTGATAGCCTAAGAAAAGCATAGGTATGCGCAAAGAATCTCGAAAAGAAAAAAATTTTTTTTCGAAGTTTGGAAACTTCGTTAGAATCACTTTTTTTCCGTTCTTATTTGAGATAACTGGTTCTCTTTCATTATACTAGTTTGATAGCCTCAGACAAGCATATTATGCGCAAAGAATCTCGAAAAGAAAAAAATTTTTTTTCGAAGTTTGGAAACTTCGTTAGAATCACTTTTTTTCCGTTCTTATTTGAGATAACTGGTTCTCTTTCATTATACTAGTTTGATAGCCTCAGACAAGCATATTATGCGCAAAGAATCTCGAAAAGAAAAAAATTTTTTTTCGAAGTTTGGAAACTTCCTTAGAATCACTTTTTTTCCATTCTTATTTGAGATAACTTGTTCTCTTTCATTATCCTTGTTTGATAGCCTTAGACAAGCATATTATGCGCAAATAATCTCGAAAAGAAAAAAAATTTTTTTCGAAGTTTGGAAACTTCCTTAGAATCACTTTTTTTCCATTCTTATTTAAGATAACTTGTTCTCTTTCATTATACTAGTTTGATAGCCTTAGACAAGCATATTATGCGCAAAGAATCTCGAAAAGAAAAAAATTTTTTTTCGAAGTTTGGAAACTTCGTTAGAATCACTTTTTTTCCGTTCTTATTTAAGATAACTTGTTCTCTTTCATTGTACTAGTTTGATAGCCTTAGACAAGCATATTATGCGTAAAGAATCTGGAAAAGAAAAAAAATTTTTTTCGAAGTTTGGAAACTTCGTTAGAATCACTTTTTTTCCGTTCTTATTTGAGATAACTGGTTCTCTTACATTATACTAGTTTGATAGCCTCAGACAAGCATATTATGCGCAAAGAATCTCGAAAAGAAAAAAATTTTTTTTCGAAGTTTGGAAACTTCGTTAGAATCACTTTTTTTCCGTTCTTATTTGAGATAACTTGTTCTCTTTCATTATACTAGTTTGATAGCCTCAGACAAGCATATTATGCGCAAAGAATCTCGAAAAGAAAAAAATTTTTTTTCGAAGTTTGGAAACTTCGTTAGAATCACTTTTTTTCCGTTCTTATTTCAGATTACTGGTTCTCTTTCATTATACTAGTTTGATAGCCTCAGACAAGAATATTATGCGCAAAGAATCTCGAAAAGAAAAAAATTTTTTTCGAAGTTTGGAAACTTCGTTAGAATCACTTTTTTTCCGTTCTTATTTAAGATAACTTGTTCTCTTACATTATACTAGTTTGATAGCCTTAGACAAGCATATTATGCGCAAAGAATCTCGAAAAGAAAAAAATTTTTTTTCGAAGTTTGGAAACTTCGTTAGAATCACTTTTTTTCCGTTCTTATTTGAGATAACTGGTTCTCTTTCATTATACTAGTTTGATAGCCTCAGACAAGCATATTATGCGCAAAGAATCTCGAAAAGAAAAAAATTTTTTTTCGAAGTTTGGAAACTTCCTTAGAATCACTTTTTTTCCATTCTTATTTGAGATAACTTGTTCTCTTTCATTATACTAGTTTGATAGCCTCAGACAAGCATATTATGCGCAAAGAATCTCGAAAAGAAAAAAATTTTTTTTCGAAGTTTGGAAACTTCGTTAGAATCACTTTTTTTCCGTTCTTATTTAAGATTACTGGTTCTCTTTCATTATACTAGTTTGATAGCCTTAGACAAGCATTATATGCGCAAAGAATCTCGAAAAGAAAAAAATTTTTTTTCGAAGTTTGGAAACTTCGTTAGAATCACTTTTTTTCCGTTCTTATTTGAGATAACTGGTTCTCTTTCATTATACTAGTTTGATAGCCTCAGACAAGCATATTATGCGCAAAGAATCTCGAAAAGAAAAAAATTTTTTTTCGAAGTTTGGAAACTTCCTTAGAATCACTTTTTTTCCATTCTTATTTAGGATTACTGGTTCTCTTTCATTATACTAGTTTGATAGCCTCAGACAAGCATATTATGCGCAAAGAATCTCGAAAAGAAAAAAATTATTTTTCGAAGTTTGGAAACTTCGTTAGAATCACTTTTTTTCCGTTCTTATTTGAGATAACTTGTTCTCTTTCATTATACTAGTTTGATAGCCTGAGACAAGCATATTATGCGCAAAGAATCTCGAAAAGAAAAAAATTTTTTTTCGAAGTTTGGAAACTTCGTTAGAATCACTTTTTTTCCGTTCTTATTTAAGATTACTGGTTCTCTTTCATTATACTAGTTTGATAGCCTCAGACAAGCATATTATGCGCAAAGAATCTCGAAAAGAAAAAAATTTTTTTTCGAAGTTTGGAAACTTCCTTAGAATCACTTTTTTTCCATTCTTATTTGAGATAACTTGTTCTCTTTCATTATACTAGTTTGATAGCCTCAGACAAGCATATTATGCGCAAAGAATCTCGAAAAGAAAAAAATTTTTTTTCGAAGTTTGGAAACCTCCTTAGAATCACTTTTTTTCCGTTCTTATTTAAGATAACTTGTTCTCTTTCATTATACTAGTTTGATAGCCTTAGACAAGCATATTATGCGCAAAGAATCTCGAAAAGAAAAAAAATTTTTTTCGAAGTTTGGAAACTTCGTTAGAATCACTTTTTTTCCGTTCTTATTTGAGATAACTGGTTCTCTTTCATTATACTAGTTTGATAGCCTCAGACAAGCATATTATGCGCAAAGAATCTCGAAAAGAAAAAAATTTTTTTTCGAAGTATGGAAACTTCCTTAGAATCACTTTTTTTCCATTCTTATTTGAGATAACTTGTTCTCTTTCATTATACTTGTTTGAGAGCCTGAGAGAAGCATATTATGCGCAAAGAATCTCGAAAAAAAAAAAATTTTTTTTCGAAGTTAGGAAACTTCGTTAGAATCACTTTTTTTCCGTTCTTATTTAAGATTACTGGTTCTCTTTCATTATACTAGTTTGATAGCCTCAGACAAGCATATTATGCGCAAAGAATCTCGAAAAGAAAAAAATTTTTTTTCGAAGTTTGGAAACTTCGTTAGAATCACTTTTTTTCCGTTCTTATTTGAGATAACTTGTTCTCTTTCATTATACTAGTTTGATAGCCTTAGACAAGCATATTATGCGCAAAGAATCTCGAAAAGAAAAAAATTTTATTTCGAAGTTTGGAAACTTCGTTTGAATCACTTTTTTTCTGTTCTTATTTAAGATAACTTGTTCTCTTTCATTATACTAGTTTGATAGCCTAAGAAAAACATAGGTATGCGCAAAGAATCTCGAAAGGAAAAAAATTTTTTTTCGAAGTTTGGAAACTTCGTTAGAATCACTTTTTTTCCGTTCTTATTTGAGATAACTGGTTCTCTTTCATTATACTAGTTTGATAGCCCCAGACAAGCATATTATGCGCAAATAATCTCGAAAAGAAAAAAATTTTTTTTCGAAGTTTGGAAACTTCCTTAGAATCACTTTTTTTCCATTCTTATTTGAGATAACTTGTTCTCTTTCATTATACTAGTTTGATAGCCTCAGACAAGCATATTATGCGCAAAGAATCTCGAAAAGAAAAAATTTTTTTTCGAAGTTTGGAAACTTCGTTAGAATCACTTTTTTTCCGTTCTTATTTAAGATAACATGTTCTCTTACATTATACTAGTTTGATAGCCTTAGACAAGCATATTATGCGCAAAGAATCTCGAAAAGAAAAAAAATTTTTTTCGAAGTTTGGAAACTTCGTTGGAATCACTTTTTTTCCGTTCTTATTTAAGATTACTAATTCTCTTTCATTATACTAGTTTGATAGCCTCAGACAAGAATATTATGCGCAAAGAATCTCGAATAGAAAAAAATTTTTTTTCGAAGTTTGGAAACTTCGTTAGAATCACTTTTTTTCCGTTCTTATTTAAGATTACTGGTTCTCTTTCATTATACTAGTTTGATAGCCTCAGACAAGCATATAATGCGCAAAGAATCTCGAAAAGAAAAAAATTTTTTTTCGAAGTTTGGAAACTTCCTTAGAATCACTTTTTTTCCATTCTTATTTGAGATAACTTGTTCTCTTTCATTATACTAGTTTGATAGCCTCAGACAAGCATATTATGCGCAAAGAATCTCGAAAAGAAAACAATTTTTTTTCGAAGTTTGGAAACTTCATTAGAATCACTTTTTTTCCGTTCTTATTTAAGATAACTTGTTCTCTTTCATTATACTAGTTTGATAGCCTTAGAAAAGCATAGGTATGCGCAAAGAATCTCGAAAAGAAAAAAATTTTTTTTCGAAGTTTGGAAACTTCGTTAGAATCACTTTTTTTCCGTTCTTATTTGAGATAACTTGTTCTCTTTCATTATACTAGTTTGATAGCCTTAGACAAGCATATTATGCGCAAAGAATCTCGATGAGAAAAAAATTTTTTTTCGAAGTTTGGAAACTTCGTTAGAATCACTTTTTTTCCGTTCTTATTTGAGATAACTGGTTCTCTTTCATTATACTAGTTTGATAGCCTCAGACAAGCATATTATGCGCAAAGAATCTCGAAAAGAAAAAAATTTTTTTTCGAAGTTAAGAAACTTCCTTAGAATCACTTTTTTTCCATTCTTATTTGAGATAACTTGTTCTCTTTCATTATACTTGTTTGATAGCCTGAGACGAGCATATTATGCGCAAAGAATCTCGAAAAGAAAAAAATTTTTTTTCGAAGTTTGGAAACTTCGTTAGAATCACTTTTTTTCCGTTCTTATTTCAGATTACTGGTTCTCTTTCATTATACCAGTTTGATAGCCTCAGACAAGCATATTATGCGCAAATAATCTCGAAAAGAAAAAAATTTTTTTTCGAAGTTTGGAAACTTCGTTAGAATCACTTTTTTTCCGTTCTTATTTAAGATTACTGGTTCTCTTTCATTATACTAGTTTGATAGCCTCAGACAAGCATATTATGCGCAAAGAATCTCGAAAAGAAAAAAATTTTTTTTCGAAGTTTGGAAACTTCGTTTGAATCACTTTTTTTCTGTTCTTATTTAAGATAACTTGTTCTCTTTCATTATACTAGTTTGATAGCCTAAGAAAAGCATAGGTATGCGCAAAGAATCTCGAAAGGAAAAAAATTTTTTTTCGAAGTTTGAAAACTTCGTTAGAATCACTTTTTTTCCGTTCTTATTTGAGATAACTGGTTCTCTTTCATTATACTAGTTTGATAGCCCCAGACAAGCATATTATGCGCAAAGAATCTCGAAAAGAAAAAAATTTTTTTTCGAAGTTTGGAAACTTCCTTAGAATCACTTTTTTTCCATTCTTATTTGAGATAACTTGTTCTCTTTCATTATACTAGTTTGATAGCCTCAGACAAGCATATTATGCGCAAAGAATCTCGAAAAGAAAAAATTTTTTTTCGAACTTTGGAAACTTCGTTAGAATCACTTTTTTTCCGTTCTTATTTAAGATAACTTGTTCTCTTACATTATACTAGTTTGATAGCCTTAGACAAGCATATTATGCGCAAAGAATCTCGAAAAGAAAAAAAATTTTTTTCGAAGTTTGGAAACTTCGTTGGAATCACTTTTTTTCCGTTCTTATTTAAGATTACTGGTTCTCTTTCATTATACTAGTTTGATAGCCTCAGACAAGAATATTATGCGCAAAGAATCTCGAATAGAAAAAAATTTTTTTTCGAAGTTTGGAAACTTCGTTAGAATCACTTTTTTTCCGTTCTTATTTAAGATTACTGGTTCTCTTTCATTATACTAGTTTGATAGCCTCAGACAAGCATATAATGCGCAAAGAATCTCGAAAAGAAAAAAATTTTTTTTCGAAGTTTGGAAACTTCCTTAGAATCACTTTTTTTCCATTCTTATTTGAGATAACTTGTTCTCTTTCATTATACTAGTTTGATAGCCTCAGACAAGCATATTATGCGCAAAGAATCTCGAAAAGAAAACAATTTTTTTTCGAAGTTTGGAAACTTCATTAGAATCACTTTTTTTCCGTTCTTATTTAAGATAACTTGTTCTCTTTCATTATACTAGTTTGATAGCCTTAGAAAAGCATAGGTATGCGCAAAGAATCTCGAAAAGAAAAAAATTTTTTTTCGAAGTTTGGAAACTTCGTTAGAATCACTTTTTTTCCGTTCTTATTTGAGATAACTGGTTCTCTTTCATTATACTAGTTTGATAGCCTCAGACAAGCATATTATGCGCAAAGAATCTCGAAAAGAAAAAAATTTTTTTTCGAAGTTTGGAAACTTCGTTAGAATCACTTTTTTTCCGTTCTTATTTAAGATAACTTGTTCTCTTTCATTATACTAGTTTGATAGCCTTAGACAAGCATATTATGCGCAAAGAATCTCGAAAAGAAAAAAATTTTTTTTCGAAGTTTGGAAACTTCCTTAGAATCACTTTTTTTCCATTCTTATTTGAGATAACTTGTTCTCTTTCATTATACTTGTTTGAGAGCCTGAGAGAAGCATATTATGCGCAAAGAATCTCGAAAAAAAAAAATTTTTTTTCGAAGTTAGGAAACTTCGTTAGAATCACTTTTTTTCCGTTCTTATTTAAGATTACTGGTTCTCTTTCATTATAGTAGTTTGATAGCCTCAGACAAGCATATTATGCGCAAAGAATCTCGAAAAGAAAAAAATTTTTTTTCGAAGTTTGGAAACTTCGTTAGAATCACTTTTTTTCCGTTCTTATTTGAGATAACTTGTTCTCTTTCATTATACTAGTTTGATAGCCTTAGACAAGCATATTATGCGCAAAGAATCTCGAAAAGAAAAAAATTTTATTTCGAAGTTTGGAAACTTCGTTTGAATCACTTTTTTTCTGTTCTTATTTAAGATAACTTGTTCTCTTTCATTATACTAGTTTGATAGCCTAAGAAAAACATAGGTATGCGCAAAGAATCTCGAAAGGAAAAAAATTTTTTTTCGAAGTTTGGAAACTTCGTTAGAATCACTTTTTTTCCGTTCTTATTTGAGATAACTGGTTCTCTTTCATTATACTAGTTTGATAGCCCCAGACAAGCATATTATGCGCAAATAATCTCGAAAAGAAAAAAATTTTTTTTCGAAGTTTGGAAACTTCCTTAGAATCACTTTTTTTCCATTCTTATTTGAGATAACTTGTTCTCTTTCATTATACTAGTTTGATAGCCTCAGACAAGCATATTATGCGCAAAGAATCTCGAAAAGAAAAAATTTTTTTTCGAAGTTTGGAAACTTCGTTAGAATCACTTTTTTTCCGTTCTTATTTAAGATAACATGTTCTCTTACATTATACTAGTTTGATAGCCTTAGACAAGCATATTATGCGCAAAGAATCTCGAAAAGAAAAAAAATTTTTTTCGAAGTTTGGAAACTTCGTTGGAATCACTTTTTTTCCGTTCTTATTTAAGATTACTAATTCTCTTTCATTATACTAGTTTGATAGCCTCAGACAAGAATATTATGCGCAAAGAATCTCGAATAGAAAAAAATTTTTTTTCGAAGTTTGGAAACTTCGTTAGAATCACTTTTTTTCCGTTCTTATTTAAGATTACTGGTTCTCTTTCATTATACTAGTTTGATAGCCTCAGACAAGCATATAATGCGCAAAGAATCTCGAAAAGAAAAAAATTTTTTTTCGAAGTTTGGAAACTTCCTTAGAATCACTTTTTTTCCATTCTTATTTGAGATAACTTGTTCTCTTTCATTATACTAGTTTGATAGCCTCAGACAAGCATATTATGCGCAAAGAATCTCGAAAAGAAAACAATTTTTTTTCGAAGTTTGGAAACTTCGTTAGAATCACTTTTTTTCCGTTCTTATTTGAGATAACTTGTTCTCTTTCATTATACTAGTTTGATAGCCTTAGACAAGCATATTATGCGCAAAGAATCTCGATGAGAAAAAAATTTTTTTTCGAAGTTTGGAAACTTCGTTAGAATCACTTTTTTTCCGTTCTTATTTGAGATAACTGGTTCTCTTTCATTATACTAGTTTGATAGCCTCAGACAAGCATATTATGCGCAAAGAATCTCGAAAAGAAAAAAATTTTTTTTCGAAGTTAAGAAACTTCCTTAGAATCACTTTTTTTCCATTCTTATTTGAGATAACTTGTTCTCTTTCATTATACTTGTTTGATAGCCTGAGACGAGCATATTATGCGCAAAGAATCTCGAAAAGAAAAAAATTTTTTTTCGAAGTTTGGAAACTTCGTTAGAATCACTTTTTTTCCGTTCTTATTTCAGATTACTGGTTCTCTTTCATTATACCAGTTTGATAGCCTCAGACAAGCATATTATGCGCAAATAATCTCGAAAAGAAAAAAATTTTTTTTCGAAGTTTGGAAACTTCGTTAGAATCACTTTTTTTCCGTTCTTATTTAAGATTACTGGTTCTCTTTCATTATACTAGTTTGATAGCCTCAGACAAGCATATTATGCGCAAAGAATCTCGAAAAGAAAAAAATTTTTTTTCGAAGTTTGGAAACTTCGTTTGAATCACTTTTTTTCTGTTCTTATTTAAGATAACTTGTTCTCTTTCATTATACTAGTTTGATAGCCTAAGAAAAGCATAGGTATGCGCAAAGAATCTCGAAAGGAAAAAAATTTTTTTTCGAAGTTTGAAAACTTCGTTAGAATCACTTTTTTTCCGTTCTTATTTGAGATAACTGGTTCTCTTTCATTATACTAGTTTGATAGCCCCAGACAAGCATATTATGCGCAAAGAATCTCGAAAAGAAAAAAATTTTTTTTCGAAGTTTGGAAACTTCCTTAGAATCACTTTTTTTCCATTCTTATTTGAGATAACTTGTTCTCTTTCATTATACTAGTTTGATAGCCTCAGACAAGCATATTATGCGCAAAGAATCTCGAAAAGAAAAAATTTTTTTTCGAACTTTGGAAACTTCGTTAGAATCACTTTTTTTCCGTTCTTATTTAAGATAACTTGTTCTCTTACATTATACTAGTTTGATAGCCTTAGACAAGCATATTATGCGCAAAGAATCTCGAAAAGAAAAAAAATTTTTTTCGAAGTTTGGAAACTTCGTTGGAATCACTTTTTTTCCGTTCTTATTTAAGATTACTGGTTCTCTTTCATTATACTAGTTTGATAGCCTCAGACAAGAATATTATGCGCAAAGAATCTCGAATAGAAAAAAATTTTTTTTCGAAGTTTGGAAACTTCGTTAGAATCACTTTTTTTCCGTTCTTATTTAAGATTACTGGTTCTCTTTCATTATACTAGTTTGATAGCCTCAGACAAGCATATAATGCGCAAAGAATCTCGAAAAGAAAAAAATTTTTTTTCGAAGTTTGGAAACTTCCTTAGAATCACTTTTTTTCCATTCTTATTTGAGACAACTTGTTCTCTTTCATTATACTAGTTTGATAGCCTCAGACAAGCATATTATGCGCAAAGAATCTCGAAAAGAAAACAATTTTTTTTCGAAGTTTGGAAACTTCATTAGAATCACTTTTTTTCCGTTCTTATTTAAGATAACTTGTTCTCTTTCATTATACTAGTTTGATAGCCTTAGAAAGGCATAGGTATGCGCAAAGAATCTCGAAAAGAAAAAAATTTTTTTTCGAAGTTTGGAAACTTCGTTAGAATCACTTTTTTTCCGTTCTTATTTGAGATAACTGGTTCTCTTTCATTATACTAGTTTGATAGCCTCAGACAAGCATATTATGCGCAAAGAATCTCGAAAAGAAAAAAATTTTTTTTCGAAGTTTGGAAACTTCGTTAGAATCACTTTTTTTCCGTTCTTATTTAAGATAACTTGTTCTCTTTCATTATACTAGTTTGATAGCCTTAGACAAGCATATTATGCGCAAAGAATCTCGAAAAGAAAAAAATTTTTTTTCGAAGTTTGGAAACTTCGTTAGAATCACTTTTTTTCCGTTCTTATTTGAGATAACTGGTTCTCTTTCATTATACTAGTTTGATAGCCTCAGACAAGCATATTATGCGCAAAGAATCTCGAAAAGAAAAAAATTTTTTTTCGAAGTTAAGAAACTTCCTTAGAATCACTTTTTTTCCATTCTTATTTGAGATAACTTGTTCTCTTTCATTATACTTGTTTGATAGCCTGAGACGAGCATATTATGCGCAAAGAATCTCGAAAAGAAAAAAATTTTTTTTCGAAGTTTGGAAACTTCGTTAGAATCACTTTTTTTCCGTTCTTATTTCAGATTACTGGTTCTCTTTCATTATACCAGTTTGATAGCCTCAGACAAGCATATTATGCGCAAAGAATCTCGAAAAGAAAAAAATTTTTTTTCGAAGTTTGGAAACTTCGTTAGAATCACTTTTTTTCCGTTCTTATTTGAGATAACTGGTTCTCTTTCATTATACTAGTTTGATAGCCTCAGACAAGCATATTATGCGCAAAGAATCTCGAAAAGAAAAAAATTTTTTTTCGAAGTTTGGAAACTTCCTTAGAATCACTTTTTTTCCATTCTTATTTGAGATAACTTGTTCTCTTTCATTATCCTTGTTTGATAGCCTTAGACAAGCATATTATGCGCAAAAAATCTCGAAAAGAAAAAATTTTTTTTTCGAAGTTTGGAAACTTCGTTAGAATCACTTTTTTTCCGTTCTTATTTAAGATAACTTGTTCTCTTTCATTGTACTAGTTTGATAGCCTTAGACAAGCATATTATGCGTAAAGAATCTGGAAAAGAAAAAAAAATTTTTTCGAAGTTTGGAAACTTTGTTAGAATCACTTTTTTTCCGTTCTTATTTGAGATAACTTGTTCTCTTTCATTATACTAGTTTGATAGCCTCAGACAAGCATATTATGCGCAAAGAATCTCGAAAAGAAAAAAAATTTTTTTTCGGAGTTTGGAAACTTCGTTAGAATCGCTTTTTTTCCGTTCTTATTTAAGATTACCGGTTCTCTTTCATTATACTAGTTTGATAGCCTCAGACAAGAATATTATGCGCAAAGATTCTCGAAAAGAAAAAAATTTATTTTCGAAGTGTGGAAACTTCGTTAGAATCACTTTTTTTCCGTTCTTATTTGAGATAACTTGTTCTCTTTCATTATCCTTGTTTGATAGCCTTAGACAAGCATATTATGCGCAAATAATCTCGAAAAGAAAAAAATTTTTTTTCGAAGTTTGGAAACTTCGTTAGAATCACTTTTTTTCCGTTCTTATTTAAGATTACTGGTTCTCTTTCATTATACTAGTTTGATAGCCTCAGACAAGCATATTATGCGCAAAGAATCTCGAAAAGAAAAAAATTTTTTTTCGTAGTTTGGAAACTTCGTTTGAATCACTTTTTTTCTGTTCTTATTTAAGATAACTTGTTCTCTTTCATTATACTAGTTTGATAGCCTTAGACAAGCATATTATGCGCAAAGAATCTCGAAAAGAAAAATATTTTTTTTCGAAGTTTGGAAACTTCGTTAGAATCACTTTTTTTCCGTTCTTATTTAAGATAACTTGTACTCTTTCATTGTACTAGTTTGATAGCCTTAGACAAGCATATTATGCGTAAAGAATCTGGAAAAGAAAAAAAATTTTTTTCGAAGTTTGGAAACTTCGTTAGAATCACTTTTTTTCCGTTCTTATTTGAGATAACTGGTTCTCTTACATTATACTAGTTTGATAGCCTCAGACAAGCATATTATGCGCAAAGAATGTCGAAAAGAAAAAAATTTTATTTCGAAGTTTGGAAACTTCGTTAGAATCACTTTTTTTCCGTTCTTATTTGAGATAACTTGTTCTCTTTCATTATACTAGTTTGATAGCCTTAGACAAGCATATTATGCGCAAAGAATCTCGAAAAGAAAAAAATTTTTTTTCGAAGTTTGGAAACTTCGTTAGAATCACTTTTTTTCCGTTCTTATTTAAGATAACTTGTTCTCTTTCATTGTACTAGTTTGATAGCCTTAGACAAGCATATTATGCGTAAAGAATCTGGAAAAGAAAAAAAATTTTTTTCGAAGTTTGGAAACTTCGTTAGAATCACTTTTTTTCCGTTCTTATTTGAGATAACTGGTTCTCTTACATTATACTAGTTTGATAGCCTCAGACAAGCATATTATGCGCAAAGAATCTCGAAAAGAAAAAAATTTTATTTCGAAGTTTGGAAACTTCGTTAGAATCACTTTTTTTCCGTTCTTATTTGAGATAACTTGTTCTCTTTCATTATACTAGTTTGATAGCCTCAGACAAGCATATTATGCGCAAAGAATCTCGAAAAGAAAAAAATTTTTTTTCGAAGTTTGGAAACTTCGTTAGAATCACTTTTTTTCCGTTCTTATTTAAGATTACTGGTTCTCTTTCATTATACTAGTTTGATAGCCTCAGACAAGAATATTATGCGCAAAGAATCTCGAAAAGAAAAAAAATTTTTTTCGAAGTTTGGAAACTTCGTTGGAATCACTTTTTTTCCGTTCTTATTTAAGATTACTGGTTCTCTTTCATTATACTAGTTTGATAGCCTCAGACAAGAATATTATGCGCAAAGAATCTCGAATAGAAAAAAATTTTTTTTCGAAGTTTGGAAACTTCGTTAGAATCACTTTTTTTCCGTTCTTATTTAAGATTACTGGTTCTCTTTCATTATACTAGTTTGATAGCCTCAGACAAGCATATAATGCGCAAAGAATCTCGAAAAGAAAAAAATTTTTTTTCGAAGTTTGGAAACTTCCTTAGAATCACTTTTTTTCCATTCTTATTTGAGATAACTTGTTCTCTTTCATTATCCTTGTTTGATAGCCTTAGACAAGCATATTATGCGCAAAAAATCTCGAAAAGAAAAAATTTTTTTTTCGAAGTTTGGAAACTTCGTTAGAATCACTTTTTTTCCGTTCTTATTTAAGATAACTTGTTCTCTTTCATTGTACTAGTTTGATAGCCTTAGACAAGCATATTATGCGTAAAGAATCTGGAAAAGAAAAAAAAATTTTTTCGAAGTTTGGAAACTTTGTTAGAATCACTTTTTTTCCGTTCTTATTTGAGATAACTTGTTCTCTTTCATTATACTAGTTTGATAGCCTCAGACAAGCATATTATGCGCAAAGAATCTCGAAAAGAAAAAAAATTTTTTTTCGAAGTTTGGAAACTTCGTTAGAATCACTTTTTTTCCGTTCTTATTTAAGATTACTGGTTCTCTTTCATTATACTAGTTTGATAGCCTCAGACAAGAATATTATGCGCAAAGATTCTCGAAAAGAAAAAAATTTATTTTCGAAGTGTGGAAACTTCGTTAGAATCACTTTTTTTCCGTTCTTATTTGAGATAACTTGTTCTCTTTCATTATCCTTGTTTGATAGCCTTAGACAAGCATATTATGCGCAAATAATCTCGAAAAGAAAAAAATTTTTTTTCGAAGTTTGGAAACTTCGTTAGAATCACTTTTTTTCCGTTCTTATTTAAGATTACTGGTTCTCTTTCATTATACTAGTTTGATAGCCTCAGACAAGCATATTATGCGCAAAGAATCTCGAAAAGAAAAAAATTTTTTTTCGTAGTTTGGAAACTTCGTTTGAATCACTTTTTTTCTGTTCTTATTTAAGATAACTTGTTCTCTTTCATTATACTAGTTTGATAGCCTTAGACAAGCATATTATGCGCAAAGAATCTCGAAAAGAAAAATATTTTTTTTCGAAGTTTGGAAACTTCGTTAGAATCACTTTTTTTCCGTTCTTATTTAAGATAACTTGTACTCTTTCATTGTACTAGTTTGATAGCCTTAGACAAGCATATTATGCGTAAAGAATCTGGAAAAGAAAAAAAATTTTTTTCGAAGTTTGGAAACTTCGTTAGAATCACTTTTTTTCCGTTCTTATTTGAGATAACTGGTTCTCTTACATTATACTAGTTTGATAGCCTCAGACAAGCATATTATGCGCAAAGAATGTCGAAAAGAAAAAAATTTTATTTCGAAGTTTGGAAACTTCGTTAGAATCACTTTTTTTCCGTTCTTATTTGAGATAACTTGTTCTCTTTCATTATACTAGTTTGATAGCCTTAGACAAGCATATTATGCGCAAAGAATCTCGAAAAGAAAAAAATTTTTTTTCGAAGTTTGGAAACTTCGTTAGAATCACTTTTTTTCCGTTCTTATTTAAGATAACTTGTTCTCTTTCATTGTACTAGTTTGATAGCCTTAGACAAGCATATTATGCGTAAAGAATCTGGAAAAGAAAAAAAATTTTTTTCGAAGTTTGGAAACTTCGTTAGAATCACTTTTTTTCCGTTCTTATTTGAGATAACTGGTTCTCTTACATTATACTAGTTTGATAGCCTCAGACAAGCATATTATGCGCAAAGAATCTCGAAAAGAAAAAAATTTTATTTCGAAGTTTGGAAACTTCGTTAGAATCACTTTTTTTCCGTTCTTATTTGAGATAACTTGTTCTCTTTCATTATACTAGTTTGATAGCCTCAGACAAGCATATTATGCGCAAAGAATCTCGAAAAGAAAAAAATTTTTTTTCGAAGTTTGGAAACTTCGTTAGAATCACTTTTTTTCCGTTCTTATTTAAGATTACTGGTTCTCTTTCATTATACTAGTTTGATAGCCTCAGACAAGAATATTATGCGCAAAGAATCTCGAAAAGAAAAAAAATTTTTTTCGAAGTTTGGAAACTTCGTTGGAATCACTTTTTTTCCGTTCTTATTTAAGATTACTGGTTCTCTTTCATTATACTAGTTTGATAGCCTCAGACAAGAATATTATGCGCAAAGAATCTCGAATAGAAAAAAATTTTTTTTCAAAGTTTGGAAACTTCGTTAGAATCACTTTTTTTCCGTTCTTATTTAAGATTACTGGTTCTCTTTCATTATACTAGTTTGATAGCCTCAGACAAGCATATAATGCGCAAAGAATCTCGAAAAGAAAAAAATTTTTTTTCGAAGTTTGGAAACTTCCTTAGAATCACTTTTTTTCCATTCTTATTTGAGATAACTTGTTCTCTTTCATTATACTAGTTTGATAGCCTCAGACAAGCATATTATGCGCAAAGAATCTCGAAAAGAAAACAATTTTTTTTCGAAGTTTGGAAACTTCATTAGAATCACTTTTTTTCCGTTCTTATTTAAGATAACTTGTTCTCTTTCATTATACTAGTTTGATAGCCTTAGAAAAGCATAGGTATGCGCAAAGAATCTCGAAAAGAAAAAAATTTTTTTTCGAAGTTTGGAAACTTCGTTAGAATCACTTTTTTTCCGTTCTTATTTGAGATAACTGGTTCTCTTTCATTATACTAGTTTGATAGCCTCAGACAAGCATATTATGCGCAAAGAATCTCGAAAAGAAAAAAATTTTTTTTCGAAGTTTGGAAACTTCGTTAGAATCACTTTTTTTCCGTTCTTATTTAAGATAACTTGTTCTCTTTCATTATACTAGTTTGATAGCCTTAGACAAGCATATTATGCGCAAAGAATCTCGAAAAGAAAAAAATTTTTTTTCGAAGTTTGGAAACTTCGTTAGAATCACTTTTTTCCGTTCTTATTTGAGATAACTGGTTCTCTTTCATTATACTAGTTTGATAGCCTCAGACAAGCATATTATGCGCAAAGAATCTCGAAAAGAAAAAAATTTTTTTTCGAAGTTAAGAAACTTCCTTAGAATCACTTTTTTTCCATTCTTATTTGAGATAACTTGTTCTCTTTCATTATACTTGTTTGATAGCCTGAGACGAGCATATTATGCGCAAAGAATCTCGAAAAGAAAGAAATTTTTTTTCGAAGTTTGGAAACTTCGTTAGAATCACTTTTTTTCCGTTCTTATTTCAGATTACTGGTTCTCTTTCATTATACCAGTTTGATAGCCTCAGACAAGCATATTATGCGCAAAGAGTCTCGAAAAGAAAAAAATTTTTTTTCGAAGTTTGGAAACTTCGTTAGAATCACTTTTTTTCCGTTCTTATTTGAGATAACTGGTTCTCTTTCATTATACTAGTTTGATAGCCTCAGACAAGCATATTATGCGCAAAGAATCTCGAAAAGAAAAAAATTTTTTTTCGAAGTTTGGAAACTTCCTTAGAATCACTTTTTTTCCATTCTTATTTGAGATAACTTGTTCTCTTTCATTATCCTTGTTTGATAGCCTTAGACAAGCATATTATGCGCAAAAAATCTCGAAAAGAAAAAATTTTTTTTTCGAAGTTTGGAAACTTCGTTAGAATCACTTTTTTTCCGTTCTTATTTAAGATAACTTGTTCTCTTTCATTGTACTAGTTTGATAGCCTTAGACAAGCATATTATGCGTAAAGAATCTGGAAAAGAAAAAAAAATTTTTTCGAAGTTTGGAAACTTTGTTAGAATCACTTTTTTTCCGTTCTTATTTGAGATAACTGGTTCTCTTACATTATACTAGTTTGATAGCCTCAGACAAGCATATTATGCGCAAAGAATCTCGAAAAGAAAAAAATTTTTTTTCGAAGTTTGGAAACTTCGTTAGAATCACTTTTTTTCCGTTCTTATTTGAGATAACTTGTTCTCTTTCATTATACTAGTTTGATAGCCTCAGACAAGCATATTATTCGCAAAGAATCTCGAAAAGAAAAAAAATTTTTTTTCGAAGTTTGGAAACTTCGTTAGAATAACTTTTTTTCCGTTCTTATTTAAGATTACTGGTTCTCTTTCATTATACTAGTTTGATAGCCTCAGACAAGAATATTATGCGCAAAGAATCTCGAAAAGAAAAAAATTTATTTTCGAAGTTTGGAAACTTCGTTAGAATCACTTTTTTTCCGTTCTTATTTGAGATAACTTGTTCTCTTTCATTATCCTTGTTTGATAGCCTTAGACAAGCATATTATGCGCTAATAATCTCGAAAAGAAAAAAATTTTTTTTCGAAGTTTGGAAACTTCGTTAGAATCACTTTTTTTCCGTTCTTATTTAAGATTACTGGTTCTCTTTCATTATACTAGTTTGATAGCCTCAGACAAGCATATTATGCGCAAAGAATCTCGAAAAGAAAAAAATTTTTTTTCGTAGTTTGGAAACTTCGTTTGAATCACTTTTTTTCTGTTCTTATTTAAGATAACTTGTTCTCTTTCATTATACTAGTTTGATAGCCGTAGACAAGCATATTATGCGCAAAGAATCTCGAAAAGAAAAATATTTTTTTTCGAAGTTTGGAAACTTCGTTAGAATCACTTTTTTTCCGTTCTTATTTAAGATAACTTGTACTCTTTCATTGTACTAGTTTGATAGCCTTAGACAAGCATATTATGCGTAAAGAATCTGGAAAAGAAAAAAAATTTTTTTCGAAGTTTGGAAACTTCGTTAGAATCACTTTTTTTCCGTTCTTATTTGAGATAACTGGTTCTCTTACATTATACTAGTTTGATAGCCTCAGACAAGCATATTATGCGCAAAGAATGTCGAAAAGAAAAAAATTTTATTTCGAATTTTGGAAACTTCGTTAGAATCACTTTTTTTCCGTTCTTATTTGAGATAACTTGTTCTCTTTCATTATACTAGTTTGATAGCCTTAGACAAGCATATTATGCGCAAAGAATCTCGAAAAGAAAAAAATTTTTTTTCGAAGTTTGGAAACTTCGTTAGAATCACTTTTTTTCCGTTCTTATTTAAGATAACTTGTTCTCTTTCATTGTACTAGTTTGATAGCCTTAGACAAGCATATTATGCGTAAAGAATCTGGGAAAGAAAAAAAATTTTTTTCGAAGTTTGGAAACTTCGTTAGAATCACTTTTTTTCCGTTCTTATTTGAGATAACTGGTTCTCTTACATTATACTAGTTTGATAGCCTCAGACAAGCATATTATGCGCAAAGAATCTCGAAAAGAAAAAAATTTTATTTCGAAGTTTGGAAACTTCGTTTGAATCACTTTTTTTCCGTTCTTATTTGAGATAACTTGTTCTCTTTCATTATACTAGTTTGATAGCCTCAGACAAGCATATTATGCGCAAAGAATCTCGAAAAGAAAAAAATTTTTTTTCGAAGTTTGGAAACTTCGTTAGAATCACTTTTTTTCCGTTCTTATTTAAGATTACTGGTTCTCTTTCATTATACTAGTTTGATAGCCTCAGACAAGAATATTATGCGCAAAGAATCTCGAAAAGAATAAAATTTTTTTTCGAAGTTTGGAAACTTCGTTAGAATCACTTTTTTTCCATTCTTATTTGAGATAACTTGTTCTCTTTCATTATACTAGTTTGATAGCCTCAGACAAGCATATTATGCGCAAAGAATCTCGAAAAGAAAAAAAATTTTTTTCGAAGTTTGGAAACTTCGTTAGAATCACTTTTTTTCCGTTCTTATTTAAGATAACTTGTTCTCTTACATTATACTAGTTTGATAGCCTTAGACAAGCATATTATGCGCAAAGAATCTCGAAAAGAAAAAAATTTTTTTTCGAAGTTTGGAAACTTCGTTAGAATCACTTTTTTTCCGTTCTTATTTGAGATAACTGGTTCTCTTTCATTATACTAGTTTGATAGCCTCAGACAAGCATATTATGCGCAAAGAATCTCGAAAAGAAAAAAATTTTTTTTCGAAGTTTGGAAACTTCCTTAGAATCACTTTTTTTCCATTCTTATTTGAGATAACTTGTTCTCTTTCATTATACTAGTTTGATAGCCTCAGACAAGCATATTATGCGCAAAGAATCTCGAAAAGAAAAAAATTTTTTTTCGAAGTTTGGAAACTTCGTTAGAATCACTTTTTTTCCGTTCTTATTTAAGATTACTGGTTCTCTTTCATTATACTAGTTTGATAGCCTCAGACAAGCATATTATGCGCAAAGAATCTCGAAATGAAAAAAATTTTTTTTCGAAGTTTGGAAACTTCCTTAGAATCACTTTTTTTCCATTCTTATTTGAGATAACTTGTTCTCTTTCATTATACTAGTTTGATAGCCTCAGACAAGCATATTATGCGCAAAGAATCTCGAAAAGAAAAAAATTTTTTTTCGAAGTTTGGAAACTTCATTAGAATCACTTTTTTTCATTCTTTTTTGAGATAACTTGTTCTCTTTCATTATACTTGTTTGATAGCCTGAGACAAGCATATTATGCGCAAAGAATCTCGAAAAGAAAAAAATTTTTTTTCGAAGTTAGGAAACTTCGTTAGAATCACTTTTCTTCCGTTCTTATTTAAGATTAATGGTTCTCTTTCATTATACTAGTTTGATAGCCTCAGACAAGCATATTATGCGCAAAGAATCTCGAAAAGAAAAAAATTTTTTTTCGAAGTTTGGAAACTTCGTTAGAATCACTTTTTTTCCGTTCTTATTTGAGATAACTTGTTCTCTTTCATTATACTAGTTTGATAGCCTCAGACAAGCATATTATGCGCAAAGAATCTCGAAAAGAAAAAAATTTTTTTTCGAAGTTTGGAAACTTCGTTAGAATCACTTTTTTTCCGTTCTTATTTGAGATAACTTGTTCTCTTTCATTATCCTTGTTTGATAGCCTTAGACAAGCATATTATGCGCAAATAATCTCGAAAAGAAAAAAATTTTTTTTCGAAGTTTGGAAACTTCGTTAGAATCACTTTTTTTCCGTTCTTATTTAAGATTACTGGTTCTCTTTCATTATACTAGTTTGATAGCCTCAGACAAGAATATTATGCGCAAAGAATCTCGAAAAGAATAAAATTTTTTTTCGAAGTTTGGAAACTTCCTTAGAATCACTTTTTTTCCATTCTTATTTGAGATAACTTGTTCTCTTTCATTATACTAGTTTGATAGCCTCAGACAAGCATATTATGCGCAAAGAATCTCGAAAAGAAAAAAATTTTTTTCGAAGTTTGGAAACTTCGTTAGAATCACTTTTTTTCCGTTCTTATTTAAGATAACTTGTTCTCTTACATTATACTAGTTTGATAGCCTTAGACAAGCATATTATGCGCAAAGAATCTCGAAAAGAAAAAAATTTTTTTTCGAAGTTTGGAAACTTCGTTAGAATCACTTTTTTTCCGTTCTTATTTGAGATAACTGGTTCTCTTTCATTATACTAGTTTGATAGCCTCAGACAAGCATATTATGCGCAAAGAATCTCGAAAAGAAAAAAATTTTTTTTCGAAGTTTGGAAACTTCCTTAGAATCACTTTTTTTCCATTCTTATTTGAGATAACTTGTTCTCTTTCATTATACTAGTTTGATAGCCTCAGACAAGCATATTATGCGCAAAGAATCTCGAAAAGAAAAAAATTTTTTTTCGAAGTTTGGAAACTTCGTTAGAATCACTTTTTTTCCGTTCTTATTTAAGATTACTGGTTCTCTTTCATTATACTAGTTTGATAGCCTCAGACAAGCATATTATGCGCAAAGAATCTCGAAATGAAAAAAAATTTTTTTCGAAGTTTGGAAACTTCCTTAGAATCACTTTTTTTCCATTCTTATTTGAGATAACTTGTTCTCTTTCATTATACTAGTTTGATAGCCTCAGACAAGCATATTATGCGCAAAGAATCTCGAAAAGAAAAAAATTTTTTTTCGAAGTTTGGAAACTTCATTAGAATCACTTTTTTTCCGTTCTTATTTAAGATAACTTGTTCTCTTTCATTATACTAGTTTGATAGCCTTAGACAAGCATATTATGCGCAAAGAATCTCGAAAAGAAAAAAATTTTTTTTCGAAGTTTGGAAACTTCGTTAGAATCACTTTTTTTCCGTTCTTATTTGAGATAACTGGTTCTCTTTCATTACACTAGTTTGATAGCCTCAGACAAGCATATTATGCGCAAAGAATCTCGAAAAGAAAAAAATTTTTTTTCGAAGTTTGGAAACTTCGTTAGAATCACTTTTTTTCCGTTCTTATTTAAGATTACTGGTTCTCTTTCATTATACTAGTTTGATAGCCTCAGACAAGAATATTATGCGCAAAGAATCTCGAAAAGAAAAAAATTTTTTTTCGAAGTTTGGAAACTTCCTTAGAATCACTTTTTTTCCATTCTTATTTGAGATAACTTGTTCTCTTTCATTATACTAGTTTGATAGCCTCAGACAAGCATATTATGCGCAAAGAATCTCGAAAAGAAAAAAATTTTTTTCGAAGTTTGGAAACTTCGTTAGAATCACTTTTTTTCCGTTCTTATTTAAGATAACTTGTTCTCTTTCATTATACTAGTTTGATAGCCTTAGACAAGCATATTATGCGCAAAGAATCTCGAAAAGAAAAAAATTTTTTTTCGAAGTTTGGAAACTTCGTTAGAATCACTTTTTTTCCGTTCTTATTTGAGATAACTGGTTCTCTTTCATTATACTAGTTTGATAGCTTCAGACAAGCATATTATGCGCAAAGAATCTCGAAAAGAAAAAAATTTTTTTTCGAAGTTTGGAAACTTCCTTAGAATCACTTTTTTTCCATTCTTATTTGAGATAACTTGTTCTCTTTCATTATACTTGTTTGATAGCCTGAGACAAGCATATTATGCGCAAAGAATCTCGAAAAGAAAAAAATTTTTTTTCGAAGTTAGGAAACTTCGTTAGAATCACTTTTTTTCCGTTCTTATTTGAGATAACTTGTTCTCTTTCATTATACTAGTTTGATAGCCTCAGACAAGCATATTATGCGCAAAGAATCTCGAAAAGATAAAAATTTTTTTTCGAAGTTTGGAAACTTCGTTAGAATCACTTTTTTTCCGTTCTTATTTAAGATTACTGGTTCTCTTTCATTATACTAGTTTGATAGCCTCAGACAAGAATATTATGCGCAAAGAATCTCGAAAAGAATAAAATTTTTTTTCGAAGTTTGGAAACTTCCTTAGAATCACTTTTTTTCCATTCTTATTTGAGATAACTTGTTCTCTTTCATTATACTAGTTTGACAGCCTCAGACAAGCATATTATGCGCAAAGAATCTCGAAAAGAAAAAAATTTTTTTTCGAAGTTTGGAAACTTCGTTAGAATCACTTTTTTTCCGTTCTTATTTGAGATAACTGGTTCTCTTTCATTATACTAGTTTGATAGCCTCAGACAAGCATATTATGCGCAAAGAATCTCGAAAAGAAAAAAATTTTTTTTCGAAGTTTGGAAACTTCCTTAGAATCACTTTTTTTCCATTCTTATTTGAGATAACTTGTTCTCTTTCATTATACTAGTTTGATAGCCTCAGACAAGCATATTATGCGCAAAGAATCTCGAAAAGAAAAAAATTTTTTTTCGAAGTTTGGAAACTTCGTTAGAATCACTTTTTTTCCGTTCTTATTTAAGATTACTGGTTCTCTTTCATTATACTAGTTTGATAGCCTCAGACAAGCATATTATGCGCAAAGAATCTCGAAATGAAAAAAATTTTTTTTCGAAGTTTGGAAAGTTCCTTAGAATCACTTTTTTTCCATTCTTATTTGAGATAACTTGTTCTCTTTCATTATACTAGTTTGATAGCCTCAGACAAGCATATTATGCGCAAAGAATCTCGAAAAGAAAAAAATTTTTTTTCGAAGTTTGGAAACTTCATTAGAATCACTTTTTTTCCGTTCTTATTTAAGATAACTTGTTCTCTTTCATTATACTAGTTTGATAGCCTTAGACAAGCATATTATGCGCAAAGAATCTCCAAAAGAAAAAAATTTTTTTTCGAAGTTTGGAAACTTCGTTAGAATCATTTTTTTCCGTTCTTATTTGAGATAACTGGTTCTCTTTCATTACACTAGTTTGATAGCCTCAGACAAGCATATTATGCGCAAAGAATCTCGAAAAGAAAAAAATTTTTTTTCGAAGTTTGGAAACTTCGTTAGAATCACTTTTTTTCCGTTCTTATTTAAGATTACTGGTTCTCTTTCATTATACTAGTTTGATAGCCTCAGACAAGAATATTATGCGCAAAGAATCTCGAAAAGAAAAAAATTTTTTTTCGAAGTTTGGAAACTTCCTTAGAATCACTTTTTTTCCATTCTTATTTGAGATAACTTGTTCTCTTTCATTATACTAGTTTCATAGCCTCAGACAAGCATATTATGCGCAAAGAATCTCGAAAAGAAAAAAATTTTTTTTCGAAGTTTGGAAACTTCCTTAGAATCACTTTTTTTCCGTTCTTATTTAAGATAACTTGTTCTCTTTCATTATACTAGTTTGATAGCCTTAGACAAGCATATTATGCGCAAAGAATCTCGAAAAGAAAAAAAATTTTTTTCGAAGTTTGGAAACTTCGTTAGAATCACTTTTTTTCCGTTCTTATTTGAGATAACTGGTTCTCTTTCATTATACTAGTTTGATAGCCTCAGACAAGCTTATTATGCGCAAAGAATCTCGAAAAGAAAAAAATTTTTTGTCGAAGTTTGGAAACTTCCTTAGAATCACTTTTTTTCCATTCTTATTTGAGATAACATGTTCTCTTTCATTATACTTGTTTGATAGCCTGAGACAAGCATATTATGCGCAAAGAATCTCGAAAAGAAAAAAATTTTTTTTCGAAGTTAGGAAACTTCGTTAGAATCACTTTTTTTCCGTTCTTATTTAAGATTACTGGTTCTCTTTCATTATACTAGTTTGATAGCCTCAGACAAGCATATTATGCGCAAAGAATCTCGAAAAGAAAAAAATTATTTTTCGAAGTTTGGAAACTTCGTTAGAATCACTTTTTTTCCGTTCTTATTTGAGATAACTTGTTCTCTTTCATTATACTAGTTTGATAGCCTTAGACAAGCATATTATGCGCAAAGAATCTCGAAAAGAAAAAAATTTTATTTCGAAGTATGTAAACTTCGTTAGAATCACTTTTTTTCCGTTCTTATTTGAGATAACTGGTTCTCTTTCATTATACTAGTTTGATAGCCTCAGACAAGCATATTATGCGCAAAGAATCTCGAAAAGAAAACAATTTTTTTTCGAAGTTTGGAAACTTCATTAGAATCACTTTTTTTCCGTTCTTATTTAAGATAACTTGATCTGTTTCATTATACTAATTTGATAGCCTAAGAAAAGCATAGGTATGCGCAAAGAATCTCGAAAAGAAAAAAATTTTTTTTCGAAGTTTGGAAACTTCGTTAGAATCACTTTTTTTCCGTTCTTATTTGAGATAACTGGTTCTCTTTCATTATACTAGTTTGATAGCCTCAGACAAGCATATTATGCGCAAAGAATCTCGAAAAGAAAAAAATTTTTTTTCGAAGTTTGGAAACTTCGTTAGAATCACTTTTTTTCCGTTCTTATTTGAGATAACTGGTTCTCTTTCATTATACTAGTTTGATAGCCTCAGACAAGCATATTATGCGCAAAGAATCTCGAAAAGAAAAAAATTTTTTTTCGAAGTTTGGAAACTTCCTTAGAATCACTTTTTTTCCATTCTTATTTGAGATAACTTGTTCTCTTTCATTATCCTTGTTTGATAGCCTTAGACAAGCATATTATGCGCAAATAATCTCGAAAAGAAAAAAAATTTTTTTCGAAGTTTGGAAACTTCCTTAGAATCACTTTTTTTCCATTCTTATTTAAGATAACTTGTTCTCTTTCATTATACTAGTTTGATAGCCTTAGACAAGCATATTATGCGCAAAGAATCTCGAAAAGAAAAAAATTTTTTTTCGAAGTTTGGAAACTTCGTTAGAATCACTTTTTTTCCGTTCTTATTTAAGATAACTTGTTCTCTTTCATTGTACTAGTTTGATAGCCTTAGACAAGCATATTATGCGTAAAGAATCTGGAAAAGAAAAAAAATTTTTTTCGAAGTTTGGAAACTTCGTTAGAATCACTTTTTTTCCGTTCTTATTTGAGATAACTGGTTCTCTTACATTATACTAGTTTGATAGCCTCAGACAAGCATATTATGCGCAAAGAATCTCGAAAAGAAAAAAATTTTTTTTCGAAGTTTGGAAACTTCGTTAGAATCACTTTTTTTCCGTTCTTATTTGAGATAACTGGTTCTCTTTCATTATACTAGTTTGATAGCCTCAGACAAGCATATTATGCGCAAAGAATCTCGAAAAGAAAAAAATTTTATTTCGAAGTATGTAAACTTCGTTAGAATCACTTTTTTTCCGTTCTTATTTGAGATAACTGGTTCTCTTTCATTATACTAGTTTGATAGCCTCAGACAAGCATATTATGCGCAAAGAATCTCGAAAAGAAAACAATTTTTTTTCGAAGTTTGGAAACTTCATTAGAATCACTTTTTTTCCGTTCTTATTTAAGATAACTTGATCTGTTTCATTATACTAATTTGATAGCCTAAGAAAAGCATAGGTATGCGCAAAGAATCTCGAAAAGAAAAAAATTTTTTTTCGAAGTTTGGAAACTTCGTTAGAATCACTTTTTTTCCG
The DNA here is from genome assembly GCA_030762175.1 of Metallyticus violacea. Lineage (NCBI taxonomy): Eukaryota > Metazoa > Arthropoda > Insecta > Mantodea > Metallyticidae > Metallyticus > Metallyticus violacea. The sequence goes on along the minus strand of CM060835.1, from coordinate 94,718,565 downwards.
TTCTTATTTGAGATAACTGGTTCTCTTTCATTATACTAGTTTGATAGCCTCAGACAAGCATATTATGCGCAAAGAATCTCGAAAAGAAAAAAATTTTTTTTCGAAGTTTGGAAACTTCGTTAGAATCACTTTTTTTCCGTTCTTATTTGAGATAACTGGTTCTCTTTCATTATACTAGTTTGATAGCCTCAGACAAGCATATTATGCGCAAAGAATCTCGAAAAGAAAAAAATTTTTTTTCGAAGTTTGGAAACTTCCTTAGAATCACTTTTTTTCCATTCTTATTTGAGATAACTTGTTCTCTTTCATTATCCTTGTTTGATAGCCTTAGACAAGCATATTATGCGCAAATAATCTCGAAAAGAAAAAAAATTTTTTTCGAAGTTTGGAAACTTCCTTAGAATCACTTTTTTTCCATTCTTATTTAAGATAACTTGTTCTCTTTCATTATACTAGTTTGATAGCCTTAGACAAGCATATTATGCGCAAAGAATCTCGAAAAGAAAAAAATTTTTTTTCGAAGTTTGGAAACTTCGTTAGAATCACTTTTTTTCCGTTCTTATTTAAGATAACTTGTTCTCTTTCATTGTACTAGTTTGATAGCCTTAGACAAGCATATTATGCGTAAAGAATCTGGAAAAGAAAAAAAATTTTTTTCGAAGTTTGGAAACTTCGTTAGAATCACTTTTTTTCCGTTCTTATTTGAGATAACTGGTTCTCTTACATTATACTAGTTTGATAGCCTCAGACAAGCATATTATGCGCAAAGAATCTCGAAAAGAAAAAAATTTTTTTTCGAAGTTTGGAAACTTCGTTAGAATCACTTTTTTTCCGTTCTTATTTGAGATAACTTGTTCTCTTTCATTATACTAGTTTGATAGCCTCAGACAAGCATATTATGCGCAAAGAATCTCGAAAAGAAAAAAATTTTTTTTCGAAGTTTGGAAACTTCGTTAGAATCACTTTTTTTCCGTTCTTATTTCAGATTACTGGTTCTCTTTCATTATACTAGTTTGATAGCCTCAGACAAGAATATTATGCGCAAAGAATCTCGAAAAGAAAAAAATTTTTTTTCGAAGTTTGGAAACTTCCTTAGAATCACTTTTTTTCCATTCTTATTTGAGATAACTTGTTCTCTTTCATTATACTAGTTTGATAGCCTCAGACAAGCATATTATGCGCAAAGAATCTCGAAAAGAAAAAAATTTTTTTCGAAGTTTGGAAACTTCGTTAGAATCACTTTTTTTCCGTTCTTATTTAAGATAACTTGTTCTCTTACATTATACTAGTTTGATAGCCTTAGACAAGCATATTATGCGCAAAGAATCTCGAAAAGAAAAAAATTTTTTTTCGAAGTTTGGAAACTTCGTTAGAATCACTTTTTTTCCGTTCTTATTTGAGATAACTGGTTCTCTTTCATTATACTAGTTTGATAGCCTCAGACAAGCATATTATGCGCAAAGAATCTCGAAAAGAAAAAAATTTTTTTTCGAAGTTTGGAAACTTCCTTAGAATCACTTTTTTTCCATTCTTATTTGAGATAACTTGTTCTCTTTCATTATACTAGTTTGATAGCCTCAGACAAGCATATTATGCGCAAAGAATCTCGAAAAGAAAAAAATTTTTTTTCGAAGTTTGGAAACTTCGTTAGAATCACTTTTTTTCCGTTCTTATTTAAGATTACTGGTTCTCTTTCATTATACTAGTTTGATAGCCTTAGACAAGCATTATATGCGCAAAGAATCTCGAAAAGAAAAAAATTTTTTTTCGAAGTTTGGAAACTTCGTTAGAATCACTTTTTTTCCGTTCTTATTTGAGATAACTGGTTCTCTTTCAATATACTAGTTTGATAGCCTCAGACAAGCATATTATGCACAAAGAATCTCGAAAAGAAAAAAATTTTTTTTCGAAGTTTGGAAACTTCCTTAGAATCACTTTTTTTCCATTCTTATTTAGGATTACTGGTTCTCTTTCATTATACTAGTTTGATAGCCTCAGACAAGCATATTATGCGCAAAGAATCTCGAAAAGAAAAAAATTATTTTTCGAAGTTTGGAAACTTCGTTAGAATCACTTTTTTTCCGTTCTTATTTGAGATAACTTGTTCTCTTTCATTATACTAGTTTGATAGCCTGAGACAAGCATATTATGCGCAAAGAATCTCGAAAAGAAAAAAATTTTTTTTCGAAGTTTGGAAACTTCGTTAGAATCACTTTTTTTCCGTTCTTATTTAAGATTACTGGTTCTCTTTCATTATACTAGTTTGATAGCCTCAGACAAGCATATTATGCGCAAAGAATCTCGAAAAGAAAAAAATTTTTTTTCGAAGTTTGGAAACTTCCTTAGAATCACTTTTTTTCCATTCTTATTTGAGATAACTTGTTCTCTTTCATTATACTAGTTTGATAGCCTCAGACAAGCATATTATGCGCAAAGAATCTCGAAAAGAAAAAAATTTTTTTTCGAAGTTTGGAAACCTCCTTAGAATCACTTTTTTTCCGTTCTTATTTAAGATAACTTGTTCTCTTTCATTATACTAGTTTGATAGCCTTAGACAAGCATATTATGCGCAAAGAATCTCGAAAAGAAAAAAAATTTTTTTCGAAGTTTGGAAACTTCGTTAGAATCACTTTTTTTCCGTTCTTATTTGAGATAACTGGTTCTCTTTCATTATACTAGTTTGATAGCCTCAGACAAGCATATTATGCGCAAAGAATCTCGAAAAGAAAAAAATTTTTTTTCGAAGTATGGAAACTTCCTTAGAATCACTTTTTTTCCATTCTTATTTGAGATAACTTGTTCTCTTTCATTATACTTGTTTGAGAGCCTGAGAGAAGCATATTATGCGCAAAGAATCTCGAAAAAAAAAAATTTTTTTTCGAAGTTAGGAAACTTCGTTAGAATCACTTTTTTTCCGTTCTTATTTAAGATTACTGGTTCTCTTTCATTATACTAGTTTGATAGCCTCAGACAAGCATATTATGCGCAAAGAATCTCGAAAAGAAAAAAATTTTTTTTCGAAGTTTGGAAACTTCGTTAGAATCACTTTTTTTCCGTTCTTATTTGAGATAACTTGTTCTCTTTCATTATACTAGTTTGATAGCCTTAGACAAGCATATTATGCGCAAAGAATCTCGAAAAGAAAAAAATTTTATTTCGAAGTTTGGAAACTTCGTTTGAATCACTTTTTTTCTGTTCTTATTTAAGATAACTTGTTCTCTTTCATTATACTAGTTTGATAGCCTAAGAAAAACATAGGTATGCGCAAAGAATCTCGAAAGGAAAAAAATTTTTTTTCGAAGTTTGGAAACTTCGTTAGAATCACTTTTTTTCCGTTCTTATTTGAGATAACTGGTTCTCTTTCATTATACTAGTTTGATAGCCCCAGACAAGCATATTATGCGCAAATAATCTCGAAAAGAAAAAAATTTTTTTTCGAAGTTTGGAAACTTCCTTAGAATCACTTTTTTTCCATTCTTATTTGAGATAACTTGTTCTCTTTCATTATACTAGTTTGATAGCCTCAGACAAGCATATTATGCGCAAAGAATCTCGAAAAGAAAAAATTTTTTTTCGAAGTTTGGAAACTTCGTTAGAATCACTTTTTTTCCGTTCTTATTTAAGATAACATGTTCTCTTACATTATACTAGTTTGATAGCCTTAGACAAGCATATTATGCGCAAAGAATCTCGAAAAGAAAAAAAATTTTTTTCGAAGTTTGGAAACTTCGTTGGAATCACTTTTTTTCCGTTCTTATTTAAGATTACTAATTCTCTTTCATTATACTAGTTTGATAGCCTCAGACAAGAATATTATGCGCAAAGAATCTCGAATAGAAAAAAATTTTTTTTCGAAGTTTGGAAACTTCGTTAGAATCACTTTTTTTCCGTTCTTATTTAAGATTACTGGTTCTCTTTCATTATACTAGTTTGATAGCCTCCGACAAGCATATAATGCGCAAAGAATCTCGAAAAGAAAAAAATTTTTTTTCGAAGTTTGGAAACTTCCTTAGAATCACTTTTTTTCCATTCTTATTTGAGATAACTTGTTCTCTTTCCATTATACTAGTTTGATAGCCTCAGACAAGCATATTATGCGCAAAGAATCTCGAAAAGAAAACAATTTTTTTTCGAAGTTTGGAAACTTCATTAGAATCACTTTTTTTCCGTTCTTATTTAAGATAACTTGTTCTCTTTCATTATACTAGTTTGATAGCCTTAGAAAAGCATAGGTATGCGCAAAGAATCTCGAAAAGAAAAAAAATTTTTTTCGAAGTTTGGAAACTTCGTTAGAATCACTTTTTTTCCGTTCTTATTTGAGATAACTTGTTCTCTTTCATTATACTAGTTTGATAGCCTTAGACAAGCATATTATGCGCAAAGAATCTCGATGAGAAAAAAATTTTTTTTCGAAGTTTGGAAACTTCGTTAGAATCACTTTTTTTCCGTTCTTATTTGAGATAACTGGTTCTCTTTCATTATACTAGTTTGATAGCCTCAGACAAGCATATTATGCGCAAAGAATCTCGAAAAGAAAAAAATTTTTTTTCGAAGTTAAGAAACTTCCTTAGAATCACTTTTTTTCCATTCTTATTTGAGATAACTTGTTCTCTTTCATTATACTTGTTTGATAGCCTGAGACGAGCATATTATGCGCAAAGAATCTCGAAAAGAAAAAAATTTTTTTTCGAAGTTTGGAAACTTCGTTAGAATCACTTTTTTTCCGTTCTTATTTCAGATTACTGGTTCTCTTTCATTATACCAGTTTGATAGCCTCAGACAAGCATATTATGCGCAAATAATCTCGAAAAGAAAAAAATTTTTTTTCGAAGTTTGGAAACTTCGTTAGAATCACTTTTTTTCCGTTCTTATTTAAGATTACTGGTTCTCTTTCATTATACTAGTTTGATAGCCTCAGACAAGCATATTATGCGCAAAGAATCTCGAAAAGAAAAAAATTTTTTTTCGAAGTTTGGAAACTTCGTTTGAATCACTTTTTTTCTGTTCTTATTTAAGATAACTTGTTCTCTTTCATTATACTAGTTTGATAGCCTAAGAAAAGCATAGGTATGCGCAAAGAATCTCGAAAGGAAAAAAATTTTTTTTCGAAGTTTGAAAACTTCGTTAGAATCACTTTTTTTCCGTTCTTATTTGAGATAACTGGTTCTCTTTCATTATACTAGTTTGATAGCCCCAGACAAGCATATTATGCGCAAAGAATCTCGAAAAGAAAAAAATTTTTTTTCGAAGTTTGGAAACTTCCTTAGAATCACTTTTTTTCCATTCTTATTTGAGATAACTTGTTCTCTTTCATTATACTAGTTTGATAGCCTCAGACAAGCATATTATGCGCAAAGAATCTCGAAAAGAAAAAATTTTTTTTCGAACTTTGGAAACTTCGTTAGAATCACTTTTTTTCCGTTCTTATTTAAGATAACTTGTTCTCTTACATTATACTAGTTTGATAGCCTTAGACAAGCATATTATGCGCAAAGAATCTCGAAAAGAAAAAAAATTTTTTTCGAAGTTTGGAAACTTCGTTGGAATCACTTTTTTTCCGTTCTTATTTAAGATTACTGGTTCTCTTTCATTATGCTAGTTTGATAGCCTCAGACAAGAATATTATGCGCAAAGAATCTCGAATAGAAAAAAATTTTTTTTCGAAGTTTGGAAACTTCGTTAGAATCACTTTTTTTCCGTTCTTATTTAAGATTACTGGTTCTCTTTGATTATACTAGTTTGATAGCCTCAGACAAGCATATAATGCGCAAAGAATCTCGAAAAGAAAAAAATTTTTTTTCGAAGTTTGGAAACTTCCTTAGAATCACTTTTTTTCCATTCTTATTTGAGATAACTTGTTCTCTTTCATTATACTAGTTTGATAGCCTCAGACAAGCATATTATGCGCAAAGAATCTCGAAAAGAAAACAATTTTTTTTCGAAGTTTGGAAACTTCATTAGAATCACTTTTTTTCCGTTCTTATTTAAGATAACTTGTTCTCTTTCATTATACTAGTTTGATAGCCTTAGAAAAGCATAGGTATGCGCAAAGAATCTCGAAAAGAAAAAAATTTTTTTTCGAAGTTTGGAAACTTCGTTAGAATCACTTTTTTTCCGTTCTTATTTGAGATAACTGGTTCTCTTTCATTATACTAGTTTGATAGCCTCAGACAAGCATATTATGCGCAAAGAATCTCGAAAAGAAAAAAATTTTTTTTCGAAGTTTGGAAACTTCGTTAGAATCACTTTTTTTCCGTTCTTATTTAAGATAACTTGTTCTCTTTCATTATACTAGTTTGATAGCCTTAGACAAGCATATTATGCGCAAAGAATCTCGAAAAGAAAAAAATTTTTTTTCGAAGTTTGGAAACTTCGTTAGAATCACTTTTTTTCCGTTCTTATTTGAGATAACTGGTTCTCTTTCATTATACTAGTTTGATAGCCTCAGACAAGCATATTATGCGCAAAGAATCTCGAAAAGAAAAAAATTTTTTTTCGAAGTTAAGAAACTTCCTTAGAATCACTTTTTTTCCATTCTTATTTGAGATAACTTGTTCTCTTTCATTATACTTGTTTGATAGCCTGAGACGAGCATATTATGCGCAAAGAATCTCGAAAAGAAAAAAATTTTTTTTCGAAGTTTGGAAACTTCGTTAGAATCACTTTTTTTCCGTTCTTATTTCAGATTACTGGTTCTCTTTCATTATACCAGTTTGATAGCCTCAGACAAGCATATTATGCGCAAAGAATCTCGAAAAGAAAAAAATTTTTTTTCGAAGTTTGGAAACTTCGTTAGAATCACTTTTTTTCCGTTCTTATTTGAGATAACTGGTTCTCTTTCATTATACTAGTTTGATAGCCTCAGACAAGCATATTATGCGCAAAGAATCTCGAAAAGAAAAAAATTTTTTTTCGAAGTTTGGAAACTTCCTTAGAATCACTTTTTTTCCATTCTTATTTGAGATAACTTGTTCTCTTTCATTATCCTTGTTTGATAGCCTTAGACAAGCATATTATGCGCAAAAAATCTCGAAAAGAAAAAATTTTTTTTTCGAAGTTTGGAAACTTCGTTAGAATCACTTTTTTTCCGTTCTTATTTAAGATAACTTGTTCTCTTTCATTGTACTAGTTTGATAGCCTTAGACAAGCATATTATGCGTAAAGAATCTGGAAAAGAAAAAAAAATTTTTTCGAAGTTTGGAAACTTTGTTAGAATCACTTTTTTTCCGTTCTTATTTGAGATAACTGGTTCTCTTACATTATACTAGTTTGATAGCCTCAGACAAGCATATTATGCGCAAAGAATCTCGAAAAGAAAAAAATTTTTTTTCGAAGTTTGGAAACTTCGTTAGAATCACTTTTTTTCCGTTCTTATTTGAGATAACTTGTTCTCTTTCATTATACTAGTTTGATAGCCTCAGACAAGCATATTATGCGCAAAGAATCTCGAAAAGAAAAAAAATTTTTTTTCGAAGTTTGGAAACTTCGTTAGAATCACTTTTTTTCCGTTCTTATTTAAGATTACTGGTTCTCTTTCATTATACTAGTTTGATAGCCTCAGACAAGAATATTATGCGCAAAGATTCTCGAAAAGAAAAAAATTTATTTTCGAAGTGTGGAAACTTCGTTAGAATCACTTTTTTTCCGTTCTTATTTGAGATAACTTGTTCTCTTTCATTATCCTTGTTTGATAGCCTTAGACAAGCATATTATGCGCAAATAATCTCGAAAAGAAAAAAATTTTTTTTCGAAGTTTGGAAACTTCGTTAGAATCACTTTTTTTCCGTTCTTATTTAAGATTACTGGTTCTCTTTCATTATACTAGTTTGATAGCCTCAGACAAGCATATTATGCGCAAAGAATCTCGAAAAGAAAAAAATTTTTTTTCGTAGTTTGGAAACTTCGTTTGAATCACTTTTTTTCTGTTCTTATTTAAGATAACTTGTTCTCTTTCATTATACTAGTTTGATAGCCTTAGACAAGCATATTATGCGCAAAGAATCTCGAAAAGAAAAATATTTTTTTTCGAAGTTTGGAAACTTCGTTAGAATCACTTTTTTTCCGTTCTTATTTAAGATAACTTGTACTCTTTCATTGTACTAGTTTGATAGCCTTAGACAAGCATATTATGCGTAAAGAATCTGGAAAAGAAAAAAAATTTTTTTCGAAGTTTGGAAACTTCGTTAGAATCACTTTTTTTCCGTTCTTATTTGAGATAACTGGTTCTCTTACATTATACTAGTTTGATAGCCTCAGACAAGCATATTATGCGCAAAGAATGTCGAAAAGAAAAAAATTTTATTTCGAAGTTTGGAAACTTCGTTAGAATCACTTTTTTTCCGTTCTTATTTGAGATAACTTGTTCTCTTTCATTATACTAGTTTGATAGCCTTAGACAAGCATATTATGCGCAAAGAATCTCGAAAAGAAAAAAATTTTTTTTCGAAGTTTGGAAACTTCGTTAGAATCACTTTTTTTCCGTTCTTATTTAAGATAACTTGTTCTCTTTCATTGTACTAGTTTGATAGCCTTAGACAAGCATATTATGCGTAAAGAATCTGGAAAAGAAAAAAAATTTTTTTCGAAGTTTGGAAACTTCGTTAGAATCACTTTTTTTCCGTTCTTATTTGAGATAACTGGTTCTCTTACATTATACTAGTTTGATAGCCTCAGACAAGCATATTATGCGCAAAGAATCTCGAAAAGAAAAAAATTTTATTTCGAAGTTTGGAAACTTCGTTAGAATCACTTTTTTTCCGTTCTTATTTGAGATAACTTGTTCTCTTTCATTATACTAGTTTGATAGCCTCAGACAAGCATATTATGCGCAAAGAATCTCGAAAAGAAAAAAATTTTTTTTCGAAGTTTGGAAACTTCGTTAGAATCACTTTTTTTCCGTTCTTATTTAAGATTACTGGTTCTCTTTCATTATACTAGTTTGATAGCCTCAGACAAGAATATTATGCGCAAAGAATCTCGAAAAGAAAAAAAATTTTTTTCGAAGTTTGGAAACTTCGTTGGAATCACTTTTTTTCCGTTCTTATTTAAGATTACTGGTTCTCTTTCATTATACTAGTTTGATAGCCTCAGACAAGAATATTATGCGCAAAGAATCTCGAATAGAAAAAAATTTTTTTTCGAAGTTTGGAAACTTCGTTAGAATCACTTTTTTTTCGTTCTTATTTAAGATTACTGGTTCTCTTTCATTATACTAGTTTGATAGCCTCAGACAAGCATATAATGCGCAAAGAATCTCGAAAAGAAAAAAATTTTTTTTCGAAGTTTGGAAACTTCCTTAGAATCACTTTTTTTCCATTCTTATTTGAGATAACTTGTTCTCTTTCATTATACTAGTTTGATAGCCTCAGACAAGCATATTATGCGCAAAGAATCTCGAAAAGAAAACAATTTTTTTTCGAAGTTTGGAAACTTCATTAGAATCACTTTTTTTCCGTTCTTATTTAAGATAACTTGTTCTCTTTCATTATACTAGTTTGATAGCCTTAGAAAAGCATAGGTATGCGCAAAGAATCTCGAAAAGAAAAAAATTTTTTTTCGAAGTTTGGAAACTTCGTTAGAATCACTTTTTTTCCGTTCTTATTTGAGATAACTGGTTCTCTTTCATTATACTAGTTTGATAGCCTCAGACAAGCATATTATGCGCAAAGAATCTCGAAAAGAAAAAAATTTTTTTTCGCAGTTTGGAAACTTCGTTAGAATCACTTTTTTTCCGTTCTTATTTGAGATAACTTGTTCTCTTTCATTATACTAGTTTGATAGCCTTAGACAAGCATATTATGCGCAAAGAATCTCGAAAAGAAAAAAATTTTTTTTCGAAGTTTGGAAACTTCGTTAGAATCACTTTTTTCCGTTCTTATTTGAGATAACTGGTTCTCTTTCATTATACTAGTTTGATAGCCTCAGACAAGCATATTATGCGCAAAGAATCTCGAAAAGAAAAAAATTTTTTTTCGAAGTTAAGAAACTTCGTTAGAATCACTATTTTCCGTTCTTATTTGAGATAACTGGTTCTCTTTCATTATACTAGTTTGATAGCCTCAGACGAGCATATTATGCGCAAAGAATCTCGAAAAGAAAGAAATTTTTTTTCGAAGTTAAGAAACTTCCTTAGAATCACTTTTTTTCCATTCTTATTTGAGATAACTTGTTCTCTTTCATTATACTTGTTTGATAGCCTGAGACGAGCATATTATGCGCAAAGAATCTCGAAAAGAAAGAAATTTTTTTTCGAAGTTTGGAAACTTCGTTAGAATCACTTTTTTTCCGTTCTTATTTCAGATTACTGGTTCTCTTTCATTATACCAGTTTGATAGCCTCAGACAAGCATATTATGCGCAAAGAGTCTCGAAAAGAAAAAAATTTTTTTTCGAAGTTTGGAAACTTCGTTAGAATCACTTTTTTTCCGTTCTTATTTGAGATAACTGGTTCTCTTTCATTATACTAGTTTGATAGCCTCAGACAAGCATATTATGCGCAAAGAATCTCGAAAAGAAAAAAATTTTTTTTCGAAGTTTGGAAACTTCCTTAGAATCACTTTTTTTCCATTCTTATTTGAGATAACTTGTTCTCTTTCATTATCCTTGTTTGATAGCCTTAGACAAGCATATTATGCGCAAAAAATCTCGAAAAGAAAAAATTTTTTTTTCGAAGTTTGGAAACTTCGTTAGAATCACTTTTTTTCCGTTCTTATTTAAGATAACTTGTTCTCTTTCATTGTACTAGTTTGATAGCCTCAGACAAGCATATTATGCGCTAATAATCTCGAAAAGAAAAAAATTTTTTTTCGAAGTTTGGAAACTTCGTTAGAATCACTTTTTTTCCGTTCTTATTTAAGATTACTGGTTCTCTTTCATTATACTAGTTTGATAGCCTCAGACAAGCATATTATGCGCAAAGAATCTCGAAAAGAAAAAAATTTTTTTTCGTAGTTTGGAAACTTCGTTTGAATCACTTTTTTTCTGTTCTTATTTAAGATAACTTGTTCTCTTTCATTATACTAGTTTGATAGCCGTAGACAAGCATATTATGCGCAAAGAATCTCGAAAAGAAAAATATTTTTTTTCGAAGTTTGGAAACTTCGTTAGAATCACTTTTTTTCCGTTCTTATTTAAGATAACTTGTACTCTTTCATTGTACTAGTTTGATAGCCTTAGACAAGCATATTATGCGTAAAGAATCTGGAAAAGAAAAAAAATTTTTTTCGAAGTTTGGAAACTTCGTTAGAATCACTTTTTTTCCGTTCTTATTTGAGATAACTGGTTCTCTTACATTATACTAGTTTGATAGCCTCAGACAAGCATATTATGCGCAAAGAATGTCGAAAAGAAAAAAATTTTATTTCGAAGTTTGGAAACTTCGTTAGAATCACTTTTTTTCCGTTCTTATTTGAGATAACTTGTTCTCTTTCATTATACTAGTTTGATAGCCTTAGACAAGCATATTATGCGCAAAGAATCTCGAAAAGAAAAAAATTTTTTTTCGAAGTTTGGAAACTTCGTTAGAATCACTTTTTTTCCGTTCTTATTTAAGATAACTTGTTCTCTTTCATTGTACTAGTTTGATAGCCTTAGACAAGCATATTATGCGTAAAGAATCTGGGAAAGAAAAAAAATTTTTTTCGAAGTTTGGAAACTTCGTTAGAATCACTTTTTTTCCGTTCTTATTTGAGATAACTGGTTCTCTTACATTATACTAGTTTGATAGCCTCAGACAAGCATATTATGCGCAAAGAATCTCGAAAAGAAAAAAATTTTATTTCGAAGTTTGGAACCTTCGTTTGAATCACTTTTTTTCCGTTCTTATTTGAGATAACTTGTTCTCTTTCATTATACTAGTTTGATAGCCTCAGACAAGCATATTATGCGCAAAGAATCTCGAAAAGAAAAAAATTTTTTTTCGAAGTTTGGAAACTTCGTTAGAATCACTTTTTTTCCGTTCTTATTTAAGATTACTGGTTCTCTTTCATTATACTAGTTTGATAGCCTCAGACAAGAATATTATGCGCAAAGAATCTCGAAAAGAATAAAATTTTTTTTCGAAGTTTGGAAACTTCGTTAGAATCACTTTTTTTCCATTCTTATTTGAGATAACTTGTTCTCTTTCATTATACTAGTTTGATAGCCTCAGACAAGCATATTATGCGCAAAGAATCTCGAAAAGAAAAAAAATTTTTTTCGAAGTTTGGAAACTTCGTTAGAATCACTTTTTTTCCGTTCTTATTTAAGATAACTTGTTCTCTTACATTATACTAGTTTGATAGCCTTAGACAAGCATATTATGCGCAAAGAATCTCGAAAAGAAAAAAATTTTTTTTCGAAGTTTGGAAACTTCGTTAGAATCACTTTTTTTCCGTTCTTATTTGAGATAACTGGTTCTCTTTCATTATACTAGTTTGATAGCCTCAGACAAGCATATTATGCGCAAAGAATCTCGAAAAGAAAAAAATTTTTTTTCGAAGTTTGGAAACTTCCTTAGAATCACTTTTTTTCCATTCTTATTTGAGATAACTTGTTCTCTTTCATTATACTAGTTTGATAGCCTCAGACAAGCATATTATGCGCAAAGAATCTCGAAAAGAAAAAAATTTTTTTTCGAAGTTTGGAAACTTCGTTAGAATCACTTTTTTTCCGTTCTTATTTAAGATTACTGGTTCTCTTTCATTATACTAGTTTGATAGCCTCAGACAAGCTTATTATGCGCAAAGAATCTCGAAATGAAAAAAATTTTTTTTCGAAGTTTGGAAACTTCCTTAGAATCACTTTTTTTCCATTCTTATTTGAGATAACTTGTTCTCTTTCATTATACTAGTTTGATAGCCTCAGACAAGCATATTATGCGCAAAGAATCTCGAAAAGAAAAAAATTTTTTTTCGAAGTTTGGAAACTTCATTAGAATCACTTTTTTTCATTCTTTTTTGAGATAACTTGTTCTCTTTCATTATACTTGTTTGATAGCCTGAGACAAGCATATTATGCGCAAAGAATCTCGAAAAGAAAAAAATTTTTTTTCGAAGTTAGGAAACTTCGTTAGAATCACTTTTCTTCCGTTCTTATTTAAGATTAATGGTTCTCTTTCATTATACTAGTTTGATAGCCTCAGACAAGCATATTATGCGCAAAGAATCTCGAAAAGAAAAAAATTTTTTTTCGAAGTTTGGAAACTTCGTTAGAATCACTTTTTTTCCGTTCTTATTTGAGATAACTTGTTCTCTTTCATTATACTAGTTTGATAGCCTCAGACAAGCATATTATGCGCAAAGAATCTCGAAAAGAAAAAAATTTTTTTTCGAAGTTTGGAAACTTCGTTAGAATCACTTTTTTTCCGTTCTTATTTGAGATAACTTGTTCTCTTTCATTATCCTTGTTTGATAGCCTTAGACAAGCATATTATGCGCAAATAATCTCGAAAAGAAAAAAATTTTTTTTCGAAGTTTGGAAACTTCGTTAGAATCACTTTTTTTCCGTTCTTATTTAAGATTACTGGTTCTCTTTCATTATACTAGTTTGATAGCCTCAGACAAGCATATTATGCGCAAAGAATGTCGAAAAGAAAAAAATTTCATTTCGAAGTTTGGAAACTTCGTTAGAATCACTTTTTTTCCGTTCTTATTTGAGATAACTTGTTCTCTTTCATTATACTAGTTTGATAGCCTCAGACAAGCATATTATGCGCAAAGAATCTCAAAAAGAAAAAAATTTTTTTCGAAGTTTGGAAACTTCGTTAGAATCACTTTTTTTCCGTTCTTATTTCAGATAACTTGTTCTCTTACATTATACTAGTTTGATAGCCTTAGACAAGCATATTATGCGCAAAGAATCTCGAAAAGAAAAAAATTTTTTTTCGAAGTTTGGAAACTTCGTTAGAATCACTTTTTTTCCGTTCTTATTTGAGATAACTGGATCTCTTTCATTATACTAGTTTGATAGCCTTAGACAAGCATATTATGCGTAAAGAATCTGGAAAAGAAAAAAAATGTTTTTCGAAGTTTGGAAACTTCGTTAGAATCACTTTTTTTCCGTTCTTATTTGAGATAACTGGTTCTCTTACATTATACTAGTTTGATAGCCTCAGACAAGCATATTATGCGCAAAGAATGTCGAAAAGAAAAAAATTTTATTTCGAAGTTTGGAAACTTCGTTAGAATCACTTTTTTTCCGTTCTTATTTGAGATAACTTGTTCTCTTTCATTATACTAGTTTGATAGCCTTAGACAAGCATATTATGCGCAAAGAATCTCGAAAAGAAAAAAATTTTTTTTCGAAGTTTGGAAACTTCGTTAGAATCACTTTTTTTCCGTTCTTATTTAAGATAACTTGTTCTCTTTCATTGTACTAGTTTGATAGCCTTAGACAAGCATATTATGCGTAAAGAATCTGGAAAAGAAAAAAAATTTTTTTCGAAGTTTGGAAACTTCGTTAGAATCACTTTTTTTCCGTTCTTATTTGAGATAACTGGTTCTCTTACATTATACTAGTTTGATAGCCTCAGACAAGCATATTATGCGCAAAGAATCTCGAAAAGAAAAAAATTTTTTTTCGAAGTTTGGAAACTTCGTTAGAATCACTTTTTTTCCGTTCTTATTTAAGATAACTTGTTCTCTTACATTATACTAGTTTGATAGCCTTAGACAAGCATATTATGCGCAAAGAATCTCGAAAAGAAAAAAATTTTTTTTCGAAGTTTGGAAACTTCGTTAGAATCACTTTTTTTCCGTTCTTATTTGAGATAACTGGTTCTCTTTCAGTATACTAGTTTGATAGCCTCAGACAAGCATATTATGCGCAAAGAATCTCGAAAAGAAAAAAATTTTTTTTCGAAGTTTGGAAACTTCGTTAGAATCACTTTTTTTCCGTTCTTATTTAAGATTACTGGTTCTCTTTCATTATACTAGTTTGATAGCCTCAGACAAGAATATTATGCGCAAAGAATCTCGAAAAGAATAAAATTTTTTTTCGAAGTTTGGAAACTTCCTTAGAATCACTTTTTTTCCATTCTTATTTGAGATAACTTGTTCTCTTTCATTATACTAATTTGATAGCCTCAGACAAGCATATTATGCGCAAAGAATCTCAAAAAGAAAAAAATTTTTTTCGAAGTTTGGAAACTTCGTTAGAATCACTTTTTTTCCGTTCTTATTTAAGATAACTTGTTCTCTTACATTATACTAATTTGATAGCCTTAGACAAGCATATTATGCGCAAAGAATCTCGAAAAGAAAAAAATTTTTTTTCGAAGTTTGGAAACTTCGTTAGAATCACTTTTTTTCCGTTCTTATTTGAGATAACTGGTTCTCTTTCATTATACTAGTTTGATAGCCTCAGACAAGCATATTATGCGCAAAGAATCTCGAAAAGAAAAAAATTTTTTTTCGAAGTTTGGAAACTTCCTGAGAATCACTTTTTTTCCATTCTTATTTGAGATAACTTGTTCTCTTTCATTATACTAGTTTGATAGCCTCAGACAAGCATATTATGCGCAAAGAATCTCGAAAAGAAAAAAATTTTTTTTCGAAGTTTGGAAACTTCGTTAGAATCACTTTTTTTCCGTTCTTATTTAAGATTACTGGTTCTCTTTCATTATACTAGTTTGATAGCCTCAGACAAGCATATTATGCGCAAAGAATCTCGAAATGAAAAAAATTTTTTTTCGAAGTTTGGAAACTTCCTTAGAATCACTTTTTTTCCATTCTTATTTGAGATAACTTGTTCTCTTTCATTATACTAGTTTGATAGCCTCAGACAAGCATATTATGCGCAAAGAATCTCGAAAAGAAAAAAATTTTTTTTCGAAGTTTGGAAACTTCATTAGAATCACTTTTTTTCATTCTTTTTTGAGATAACTTGTTCTCTTTCATTATACTTGTTTGATAGCCTGAGACAAGCATATTATGCGCAAAGAATCTCGAAAAGAAAAAAATTTTTTTTCGAAGTTAGGAAACTTCGTTAGAATCACTTTTCTTCCGTTCTTATTTAAGATTAATGGTTCTCTTTCATTATACTAGTTTGATAGCCTCAGACAAGCATATTATGCGCAAAGAATCTCGAAAAGAAAAAAATTTTTTTTCGAAGTTTGGAAACTTCGTTAGAATCACTTTTTTTCCGTTCTTATTTGAGATAACTTGTTCTCTTTCATTATACTAGTTTGATAGCCTCAGACAAGCATATTATGCGCAAAGAATCTCGAAAAGAAAAAAATTTTTTTTCGAAGTTTGGAAACTTCGTTAGAATCACTTTTTTTCCGTTCTTATTTAAGATTACTGGTTCTCTTTCATTATACTAGTTTGATAGCCTCAGACAAGCATATTATGCGCAAAGAATCTCGAAAAGAAAAAAATTTTTTTTCGAAGTTTGGAAACTTCCTTAGAATCACTTTTTTTCCATTCTTATTTGAAATAACTTGTTCTCTTTCATTATACTAGTTTGATAGCCTCAGACAAGCATATTATGCGCAAAGAATCTCGAAAAGAAAAAAATTTTTTTTCGAAGTTTGGAAACTTCGTTAGAATCACTTTTTTTCCGTTCTTATTTAAGATTACTGGTTCTCTTTCATTATACTAGTTTGATAGCCTCAGACAAGCATATTATGCGCAAAGAATCTCGAAAAGAAAAAAATTTTTTTTCGAAGTTTGGAAACTTCGTTAGAATCACTTTTTTTCCATTCTTATTTGAGATAACTTGTTCTCTTTCATTATACTTGTTTGATAGCCTGAGACAAGCATATTATGCGCAAAGAATCTCGAAAAGAAAAAAATTTTTTTTCGAAGTTAGGAAACTTCGTTAGAATCACTTTTTTTCCGTTCTTATTTGAGATAACTTGTTCTCTTTCATTATACTAGTTTGATAGCCTCAGACAAGCATATTATGCGCAAAGAATCTCGAAAAGAAAAAAATTTTTTTTCGAAGTTTGGAAACTTCGTTAGAATCACTTTTTTTCCGTTCTTATTTAAGATTACTGGTTCTCTTTCATTATACTAGTTTGATAGCCTCAGACAAGAATATTATGCGCAAAGAATCTCGAAAAGAATAAAATTTTTTTTCGAAGTTTGGAAACTTCCTTAGAATCACTTTTTTTCCATTCTTATTTGAGATAACTTGTTCTCTTTCATTATACTAGTTTGATAGCCTCAGACAAGCATATTATGCGCAAAGAATCTCGAAAAGAAAAAAATTTTTTTCGAAGTTTGGAAACTTCGTTAGAATCACTTTTTTTCCGTTCTTATTTAAGATAACTTGTTCTCTTACATTATACTAGTTTGATAGCCTTAGACAAGCATATTATGCGCAAAGAATCTCGAAAAGAAAAAAATTTTTTTTCGAAGTTTGGAAACTTCGTTAGAATCACTTTTTTTCCGTTCTTATTTGAGATAACTGGTTCTCTTACATTATACTAGTTTGATAGCCTCAGACAAGCATATTATGCGCAAAGAATCTCGAAAAGAAAAAAATTTTTTTTCGAAGTTTGGAAACTTCCTTAGAATCACTTTTTTTCCATTCTTATTTGAGATAACTTGTTCTCTTTCATTATACTAGTTTGATAGCCTCAGACAAGCATATTATGCGCAAAGAATCTCGAAAAGAAAAAATTTTTTTTTCGAAGTTTGGAAACTTCGTTAGAATCACTTTTTTTCCGTTCTTATTTAAGATTACTGGTTCTCTTTCATTATACTAGTTTGATAGCCTCAGACAAGCATATTATGCGCAAAGAATCTCGAAATGAAAAAAATTTTTTTTCGAAGTTTGGAAACTTCCTTAGAATCACTTTTTTTCCATTCTTATTTGAGATAACTTGTTCTCTTTCATTATACTAGTTTGATAGCCTCAGACAAGCATATTATGCGCAAAGAATCTCGAAAAGAAAAAAATTTTTTTTCGAAGTTTGGAAACTTCATTAGAATCACTTTTTTTCCGTTCTTATTTAAGATAACTTGTTCTCTTTCATTATACTAGTTTGATAGCCTTAGACAAGCATATTATGCGCAAAGAATCTCGAAAAGAAAAACATTTTTTTTCGAAGTTTGGAAACTTCGTTAGAATCACTTTTTTTCCGTTCTTATTTGAGATAACTGGTTCTCTTTCATTATACTAGTTTGATAGCCTCAGACAAGCATATTATGCGCAAAGAATCTCGAAAAGAAAAAAATTTTTTTTCGAAGTTTGGAAACTTCCTTAGAATCACTTTTTTTCCATTCTTATTTGAGATAACTTGTTCTCTTTCATTATACTTGTTTGATAGACTGAGACAAGCATATTATGCGCAAAGAATCTCGAAAAGAAAAAAATTTTTTTTCGAAGTTAGGAAACTTCGTTAGAATCACTTTTCTTCCGTTCTTATTTAAGATTACTGGTTCTCTTTCATTATACTAGTTTGATAGCCTCAGACAAGCATATTATGCGCAAAGAATCTCGAAAAGAAAAAAATTTTTTTTCGAAGTTTGGAAACTTCGTTAGAATCACTTTTTTTCCGTTCTTATTTGAGATAACTTGTTCTCTTTCATTATACTAGTTTGATAGCCTTAGACAAGCATATTATGCGCAAAGAATCTCGAAAAGAAAAAAATTTTTTTTCGAAGTTTGGAAACTTCGTTAGAATCACTTTTTTTCCGTTCTTATTTAAGATTACTGGTTCTCTTTCATTATACTAGTTTGATAGCCTCAGACAAGCATATTATGCGCAAAGAATCTCGAAAAGAAAAAAATTTTTTTCGAAGTTTGGAAACTTCCTTAGAATCACTTTTTTTCCATTCTTATTTGAGATAACTTGTTCTCTTTCATTATACTAGTTTGATAGCCTCAGACAAGCATATTATGCGCAAAGAATCTCGAAAAGAAAAAAATTTTTTTCGAAGTTTGGAAACTTCGTTAGAATCACTTTTTTTCCGTTCTTATTTAAGATAACTTGTTCTCTTACATTATACTAGTTTGATAGCCTTAGACAAGCATATTATGCGCAAAGAATCTCGAAAAGAAAAAAATTTTTTTTCGAAGTTTGGAAACTTCGTTAGAATCACTTTTTTTCCGTTCTTATTTGAGATAACTGGTTCTCTTTCATTATACTAGTTTGATAGCCTCAGACAAGCATATTATGCGCAAAGAATCTCGAAAAGAAAAAAATTTTTTTTCGAAGTTTGGAAACTTCCTTAGAATCACTTTTTTTCCATTCTTATTTGAGATAACTTGTTCTCTTTCATTATACTAGTTTGATAGCCTCAGACAAGCATATTATGCGCAAAGAATCTCGAAAAGAAAAAAATTTTTTTTCGAAGTTTGGAAACTTCGTTAGAATCACTTTTTTTCCGTTCTTATTTAAGATTACTGGTTCTCTTTCATTATACTAGTTTGATAGCCTCAGACAAGCATATTATGCGCAAAGAATCTCGAAATGAAAAAAATTTTTTTTCGAAGTTTGGAAACTTCCTTAGAATCACTTTTTTTCCATTCTTATTTGAGATAACTTGTTCTCTTTCATTATACTAGTTTGTTAGCCTCAGACAAGCATATTATGCGCAAAGAATCTCGAAAAGAAAAAAATTTTTTTTCGAAGTTTGGAAACTTCATTAGAATCACTTTTTTTCCGTTCTTATTTAAGATAACTTGTTCTCTTTCATTATACTAGTTTGATAGCCTGAGACAAGCATATTATGCGCAAAGAATCTCGAAAAGAAAAAAATTTTTTTTCGAAGTTTGGAAACTTCGTTAGAATCACTTTTTTTCCGTTCTTATTTGAGATAACTGGTTCTCTTTCATTATACTAGTTTGATAGCCTCAGACAAGCATATTATGCGCAAAGAATCTCGAAAAGAAAAAAATTTTTTTTCGAAGTTTGGAAACTTCCTTAGAATCACTTTTTTTCCATTCTTATTTGAGATAACTTGTTCTCTTTCATTATACTTGTTTGATAGCCTGAGACAAGCATATTATGCGCAAAGAATCTCGAAAAGAAAAAAATTTTTTTTCGAAGTTTGGAAACTTCGTTAGAATCACTTTTTTTCCGTTCTTATTTGAGATAACTGGTTCTCTTTCATTATACTAGTTTGATAGCCTCAGACAAGCATATTATGCGCAAAGAATCTCGAAAAGAAAAAAATTTTTTTTCGAAGTTTGGAAACTTCCTTAGAATCACTTTTTTTCCATTCTTATTTGAGATAACTTGTTCTCTTTCATTATACTTGTTTGATAGCCTGAGACAAGCATATTATGCGCAAAGAATCTCGAAAAGAAAAAAATTTTTTTTCGAAGTTAGGAAACTTCGTTAGAATCACTTTTTTTCCGTTCTTATTTAAGATTACTGGTTCTCTTTCATTATACTAGTTTGATAGCCTCAGACAAGAATATTATGCGCAAAGAATCTCGAAAAGAATAAAATTTTTTTTCGAAGTTTGGAAACTTCCTTAGAATCACTTTTTTTCCATTCTTATTTGAGATAACTTGTTCTCTTTCATTATACTAGTTTGATAGCCTCAGACAAGCATATTATGCGCAAAGAATCTCGAAAAGAAAAAAATTTTTTTCGAAGTTTGGAAACTTCGTTAGAATCACTTTTTTTCCGTTCTTATTTAAGATAACTTGTTCTCTTTCATTATACTAGTTTGATAGCCTTAGACAAGCATATTATGCGCAAAGAATCTCGAAAAGAAAAAAATTTTTTTTCGAAGTTTGGAAACTTCGTTAGAATCACTTTTTTTCCGTTCTTATTTGAGATAACTGGTTCTCTTTCATTATACTAGTTTGATAGCCTCAGACAAGCATATTATGCGCAAAGAATCTCGAAAAGAAAAAAATTTTTTTTCGAAGTTTGGAAACTTCCTTAGAATCACTTTTTTTCCATTCTTATTTGAGATAACTTGTTCTCTTTCATTATACTTGTTTGATAGCCTGAGACAAGCATATTATGCGCAAAGAATCTCGAAAAGAAAAAAATTTTTTTTCGAAGTTAGGAAACTTCGTTAGAATCACTTTTCTTCCGTTCTTATTTAAGATTACTGGTTCTCTTTCATTATACTAGTTTGATAGCCTCAGACAAGCATATTATGCGCAAAGAATCTCGAAAAGAAAAAAATTTTTTTTCGAAGTTTGGAAACTTCGTTAGAATCACTTTTTTTCCGTTCTTATTTGAGATAACTTGTTCTCTTTCATTATACTAGTTTGATAGCCTTAGACAAGCATATTATGCGCAAAGAATCTCGAAAAGAAAAAAATTTTTTTTCGAAGTTTGGAAACTTCGTTAGAATCACTTTTTTTCCGTTCTTATTTAAGATTACTGGTTCTCTTTCATTATACTAGTTTGATAGCCTCAGACAAGCATATTATGCGCAAAGAATCTCGAAAAGAAAAAAATTTTTTTTCGAAGTTTGGAAACTTCCTTAGAATCACTTTTTTTCCATTCTTATTTGAGATAACTTGTTCTCTTTCATTATACTAGTTTGATAGCCTCAGACAAGCATATTATGCGCAAAGAATCTCGAAAAGAAAAAAATTTTTTTTCGAAGTTTGGAAACTTCGTTAGAATCACTTTTTTTCCGTTCTTATTTAAGATTACTGGTTCTCTTTCATTATACTAGTTTGATAGCCTCAGACAAGCATATTATGCGCAAAGAATCTCGAAAAGAAAAAAATTTTTTTTCGAAGTTTGGAAGCTTCGTTAGAATCACTTTTTTTCCGTTCTTATTTGAGATAACTGGTTCTCTTTCATTATACTAGTTTGATAGCCTTAGACAAGCATATTATGCGCAAAGAATCTCGAAAAGAAAAAAATTTTTTTTCGACGTTTGGAAACTTCGTTAGAATCACTTTTTTTCCGTTCTTATTTGAGATAACTTGTTCTCTTTCATTATACTAGTTTGATAGCCTCAGACAAGCATATTATGCGCAAAGAATCTCGAAAAGAAAAAAATTTTTTTTCGAAGTTTGGAAACTTCCTTAGAATCACTTTTTTTCCATTCTTATTTGAGATAACTTGTTCTCTTTCATTATACTAGTTTGATAGCCTAGACAAGCATATTATGCGCAAAGAATCTCGAAAAGAAAAAAATTTTTTTTCGAAGTTTGGAAACTTCATTAGAATCACTTTTTTTCCGTTCTTATTTAAGATAACTTGTTCTCTTTCATTATACTAGTTTGATAGCCTCAGATAAGCATATTATGCGCAAAGAATCTCGAAAAGAAAAAAATTTTTTTTCGAAGTTTGGAAACTTCGTTAGAATCACTTTTTTTCCGTTCTTATTTGAGATAACTGGTTCTCTTTCATTATACTAGTTTGATAGCCTCAGACAAGCATATTATGCGCAAAGAATCTCGAAAAGAAAAAAATTTTTTTTCGAAGTTAGGAAACTTCGTTAGAATCACTTTTTTTCCGTTCTTATTTAAGATTACTGGTTCTCTTTCATTATACTAGTTTGATAGCCTCAGACAAGCATATTATGCGCAAAGAATCTCGAAAAGAAAAAAAGTTTTTTTCGAAGTTTGGAAACTTCCTTAGAATCACTTTTTTTCCATTCTTATTTGAGATAACTTGTTCTCTTTCATTATACTAGTTTGATAGCCTCAGACAAGCATATTATGCGCAAAGAATCTCGAAAAGAAAAAAATTTTTTTTCGAAGTTTGGAAACTTCCTTAGAATCACTTTTTTTCCATTCTTATTTTAAATAACTTGTTCTCTTTCATTATACTAGTTTGATAGCCTCAGACAAGCATATTATGCGCAAAGAATCTCGAAAAGAAAAAAATTTTTTTTCGAAGTTTGGAAACTTCGTTAGAATCACTTTTTTTCCGTTCTTATTTAAGATTACTGGTTCTCTTTCATTATACTAGTTTGATAGCCTCAGACAAGCATATTATGCGCAAAGAATCTCGAAAAGAAAAAAATTTTTTTTCGAAGTTTGGAAACTTCCTTAGAATCACTTTTTTTCCGTTCTTATTTAAGATAACTTGTTCTCTTTCATTATACTAGTTTGATAGCCTTAGACAAGCATATTATGCGCAAAGAATCTCGAAAAGAAAAAAAATTTTTTTCGAAGTTTGGAAACTTCGTTAGAATCACTTTTTTTCCGTTCTTATTTGAGATAACTGGTTCTCTTTCATTATACTAGTTTGATAGCCTCAGACAAGCTTATTATGCGCAAAGAATCTCGAAAAGAAAAAAATTTTTTTTCGAAGTTTGGAAACTTCGTTAGAATCACTTTTTTTCCGTTCTTATTTGAGATAACTGGTTCTCTTTCATTATACTAGTTTGATAGCCTCAGACAAGCATATTATGCGCAAAGAATCTCGAAAAGAAAAAAATTTTTTTTCGAAGTTTGGAAACTTCCTTAGAATCACTTTTTTTCCATTCTTATTTGAGATAACTTGTTCTCTTTCATTATACTAGTTTGATAGCCTCAGACAAGCATATTATGCGCAAAGAATCTCGAAAAGAAAAAAATTTTTTTTCGAAGTTTGGAAACTTCGTTAGAATCACTTTTTTTCCGTTCTTATTTAAGATTACTGGTTCTCTTTCATTATACTAGTTTGATAGCCTCAGACAAGCATATTATGCGCAAAGAATCTCGAAATGAAAAAAATTTTTTTTCGAAGTTTGGAAACTTCCTTAGAATCACTTTTTTTCCATTCTTATTTGAGATAACTTGTTCTCTTTCATTATACTAGTTTGTTAGCCTCAGACAAGCATATTATGCGCAAAGAATCTCGAAAAGAAAAAAATTTTTTTTCGAAGTTTGGAAACTTCATTAGAATCACTTTTTTTCCGTTCTTATTTAAGATAACTTGTTCTCTTTCATTATACTAGTTTGATAGCCTGAGACAAGCATATTATGCGCAAAGAATCTCGAAAAGAAAAAAATTTTTTTTCGAAGTTTGGAAACTTCGTTAGAATCACTTTTTTTCCGTTCTTATTTGAGATAACTGGTTCTCTTTCATTATACTAGTTTGATAGCCTCAGACAAGCATATTATGCGCAAAGAATCTCGAAAAGAAAAAAATTTTTTTTCGAAGTTTGGAAACTTCCTTAGAATCACTTTTTTTCCATTCTTATTTGAGATAACTTGTTCTCTTTCATTATACTTGTTTGATAGCCTGAGACAAGCATATTATGCGCAAAGAATCTCGAAAAGAAAAAAATTTTTTTTCGAAGTTTGGAAACTTCGTTAGAATCACTTTTTTTCCGTTCTTATTTGAGATAACTGGTTCTCTTTCATTATACTAGTTTGATAGCCTCAGACAAGCATATTATGCGCAAAGAATCTCGAAAAGAAAAAAATTTTTTTTCGAAGTTTGGAAACTTCCTTAGAATCACTTTTTTTCCATTCTTATTTGAGATAACTTGTTCTCTTTCATTATACTTGTTTGATAGCCTGAGACAAGCATATTATGCGCAAAGAATCTCGAAAAGAAAAAAATTTTTTTTCGAAGTTAGGAAACTTCGTTAGAATCACTTTTTTTCCGTTCTTATTTAAGATTACTGGTTCTCTTTCATTATACTAGTTTGATAGCCTCAGACAAGAATATTATGCGCAAAGAATCTCGAAAAGAATAAAATTTTTTTTCGAAGTTTGGAAACTTCCTTAGAATCACTTTTTTTCCATTCTTATTTGAGATAACTTGTTCTCTTTCATTATACTAGTTTGATAGCCTCAGACAAGCATATTATGCGCAAAGAATCTCGAAAAGAAAAAAATTTTTTTCGAAGTTTGGAAACTTCGTTAGAATCACTTTTTTTCCGTTCTTATTTAAGATAACTTGTTCTCTTTCATTATACTAGTTTGATAGCCTTAGACAAGCATATTATGCGCAAAGAATCTCGAAAAGAAAAAAATTTTTTTTCGAAGTTTGGAAACTTCGTTAGAATCACTTTTTTTCCGTTCTTATTTGAGATAACTGGTTCTCTTTCATTATACTAGTTTGATAGCCTCAGACAAGCATATTATGCGCAAAGAATCTCGAAAAGAAAAAAATTTTTTTTCGAAGTTTGGAAACTTCCTTAGAATCACTTTTTTTCCATTCTTATTTGAGATAACTTGTTCTCTTTCATTATACTTGTTTGATAGCCTGAGACAAGCATATTATGCGCAAAGAATCTCGAAAAGAAAAAAATTTTTTTTCGAAGTTAGGAAACTTCGTTAGAATCACTTTTCTTCCGTTCTTATTTAAGATTACTGGTTCTCTTTCATTATACTAGTTTGATAGCCTCAGACAAGCATATTATGCGCAAAGAATCTCGAAAAGAAAAAAATTTTTTTTCGAAGTTTGGAAACTTCGTTAGAATCACTTTTTTTCCGTTCTTATTTGAGATAACTTGTTCTCTTTCATTATACTAGTTTGATAGCCTTAGACAAGCATATTATGCGCAAAGAATCTCGAAAAGAAAAAAATTTTTTTTCGAAGTTTGGAAACTTCGTTAGAATCACTTTTTTTCCGTTCTTATTTAAGATTACTGGTTCTCTTTCATTATACTAGTTTGATAGCCTCAGACAAGCATATTATGCGCAAAGAATCTCGAAAAGAAAAAAATTTTTTTTCGAAGTTTGGAAACTTCCTTAGAATCACTTTTTTTCCATTCTTATTTGAGATAACTTGTTCTCTTTCATTATACTAGTTTGATAGCCTCAGACAAGCATATTATGCGCAAAGAATCTCGAAAAGAAAAAAATTTTTTTTCGAAGTTTGGAAACTTCGTTAGAATCACTTTTTTTCCGTTCTTATTTAAGATTACTGGTTCTCTTTCATTATACTAGTTTGATAGCCTCAGACAAGCATATTATGCGCAAAGAATCTCGAAAAGAAAAAAATTTTTTTTCGAAGTTTGGAAGCTTCGTTAGAATCACTTTTTTTCCGTTCTTATTTGAGATAACTGGTTCTCTTTCATTATACTAGTTTGATAGCCTTAGACAAGCATATTATGCGCAAAGAATCTCGAAAAGAAAAAAATTTTTTTTCGACGTTTGGAAACTTCGTTAGAATCACTTTTTTTCCGTTCTTATTTGAGATAACTTGTTCTCTTTCATTATACTAGTTTGATAGCCTCAGACAAGCATATTATGCGCAAAGAATCTCGAAAAGAAAAAAATTTTTTTTCGAAGTTTGGAAACTTCCTTAGAATCACTTTTTTTCCATTCTTATTTGAGATAACTTGTTCTCTTTCATTATACTAGTTTGATAGCCTAGACAAGCATATTATGCGCAAAGAATCTCGAAAAGAAAAAAATTTTTTTTCGAAGTTTGGAAACTTCATTAGAATCACTTTTTTTCCGTTCTTATTTAAGATAACTTGTTCTCTTTCATTATACTAGTTTGATAGCCTCAGATAAGCATATTATGCGCAAAGAATCTCGAAAAGAAAAAAATTTTTTTTCGAAGTTTGGAAACTTCGTTAGAATCACTTTTTTTCCGTTCTTATTTGAGATAACTGGTTCTCTTTCATTATACTAGTTTGATAGCCTCAGACAAGCATATTATGCGCAAAGAATCTCGAAAAGAAAAAAATTTTTTTTCGAAGTTAGGAAACTTCGTTAGAATCACTTTTTTTCCGTTCTTATTTAAGATTACTGGTTCTCTTTCATTATACTAGTTTGATAGCCTCAGACAAGCATATTATGCGCAAAGAATCTCGAAAAGAAAAAAAGTTTTTTTCGAAGTTTGGAAACTTCCTTAGAATCACTTTTTTTCCATTCTTATTTGAGATAACTTGTTCTCTTTCATTATACTAGTTTGATAGCCTCAGACAAGCATATTATGCGCAAAGAATCTCGAAAAGAAAAAAATTTTTTTTCGAAGTTTGGAAACTTCCTTAGAATCACTTTTTTTCCATTCTTATTTTAAATAACTTGTTCTCTTTCATTATACTAGTTTGATAGCCTCAGACAAGCATATTATGCGCAAAGAATCTCGAAAAGAAAAAAATTTTTTTTCGAAGTTTGGAAACTTCGTTAGAATCACTTTTTTTCCGTTCTTATTTAAGATTACTGGTTCTCTTTCATTATACTAGTTTGATAGCCTCAGACAAGCATATTATGCGCAAAGAATCTCGAAAAGAAAAAAATTTTTTTTCGAAGTTTGGAAACTTCCTTAGAATCACTTTTTTTCCGTTCTTATTTAAGATAACTTGTTCTCTTTCATTATACTAGTTTGATAGCCTTAGACAAGCATATTATGCGCAAAGAATCTCGAAAAGAAAAAAAATTTTTTTCGAAGTTTGGAAACTTCGTTAGAATCACTTTTTTTCCGTTCTTATTTGAGATAACTGGTTCTCTTTCATTATACTAGTTTGATAGCCTCAGACAAGCTTATTATGCGCAAAGAATCTCGAAAAGAAAAAAATTTTTTTTCGAAGTTTGGAAACTTCCTTAGAATCACTTTTTTTCCATTCTTATTTGAGATAACATGTTCTCTTTCATTATACTTGTTTGATAGCCTGAGACAAGCATATTATGCGCAAAGAATCTCGAAAAGAAAAAAATTTTTTTTCGAAGTTAGGAAACTTCGTTAGAATCACTTTTTTTCCGTTCTTATTTAAGATTACTGGTTCTCTTTCATTATACTAGTTTGATAGCCTCAGACAAGCATATTATGCGCAAAGAATCTCGAAAAGAAAAAAATTATTTTTCGAAGTTTGGAAACTTCGTTAGAATCACTTTTTTTCCGTTCTTATTTGAGATAACTTGTTCTCTTTCATTATACTAGTTTGATAGCCTTAGACAAGCATATTATGCGCAAAGAATCTCGAAAAGAAAAAAATTTTATTTCGAAGTATGTAAACTTCGTTAGAATCACTTTTTTTCCGTTCTTATTTGAGATAACTGGTTCTCTTTCATTATACTATTTTGATAGCCTCAGACAAGCATATTATGCGCAAAGAATCTCGAAAAGAAAACAATTTTTTTTCGAAGTTTGGAAACTTCATTAGAATCACTTTTTTTCCGTTCTTATTTAAGATAACTTGATCTGTTTCATTATACTAGTTTGATAGCCTAAGAAAAGCATAGGTATGCGCAAAGAATATCGAAAAGAAAAAAATTTTTTTTCGAAGTTTGGAAACTTCGTTAGAATCACTTTTTTTCCGTTCTTATTTGAGATAACTGGTTCTCTTTCATTATACTAGTTTGATAGCCTCAGACAAGCATATTATGCGCAAAGAATCTCGAAAAGAAAAAAATTTTTTTTCGAAGTTTGGAAACTTCGTTAGAATCACTTTTTTTCCGTTCTTATTTGAGATAACTGGTTCTCTTTCATTATACTAGTTTGATAGCCTCAGACAAGCATATTATGCGCAAAGAATCTCGAAAAGAAAAAAATTTTTTTTCGAAGTTTGGAAACTTCCTTAGAATCACTTTTTTTCCATTCTTATTTGAGATAACTTGTTCTCTTTCATTATACTTGTTTGATAGCCTGAGACAAGCATATTATGCGCAAAGAATCTCGAAAAGAAAAAAATTTTTTTTCGAAGTTAGGAAACTTCGTTAGAATCACTTTTTTTCCGTTCTTATTTGAGATAACTTGTTTTCTTTCATTATACTAGTTTGATAGCCTCAGACAAGCATATTATGCGCAAAGAATCTCTGAAAGAAAAAAATTTTTTTTCGAAGTTTGGAAACTTCGTTAGAATCACTTTTTTTCCGTTCTTATTTAAGATTACTGGTTCTCTTTCATTATACTAGTTTGATAGCCTCAGACAAGAATATTATGCGCAAAGAATCTCGAAAAGAATAAAATTTTTTTTCGAAGTTTGGAAACTTCCTTAGAATCACTTTTTTTCCATTCTTATTTGAGATAACTTGTTCTCTTTCATTATACTAGTTTGATAGCCTCAGACAAGCATATTATGCGCAAAGAATCTCGAAAAGAAAAAAATTTTTTTCGAAGTTTGGAAACTTCGTTAGAATCACTTTTTTTCCGTTCTTATTTAAGATAACTTGTTCTCTTACATTATACTAGTTTGATAGCCTTAGACAAGCATATTATGCGCAAAGAATCTCGAAAAGAAAAAAATTTTTTTTCGAAGTTTGGAAACTTCGTTAGAATCACTTTTTTTCCGTTCTTATTTGAGATAACTGGTTCTCTTTCATTATACTAGTTTGATAGCCTCAGACAAGCATATTATGCGCAAAGAATCTCGAAAAGAAAAAAATTTTTTTCGAAGTTTGGAAACTTCGTTAGAATCACTTTTTTTCCGTTCTTATTTAAGATAACTTGTTCTCTTTCATTATACTAGTTTGATAGCCTTAGACAAGCATATTATGCGAAAGGAATCTCGAAAAGAAAAAAATTTTTTTTCGAAGTTTGGAAACTTCGTTAGAATCACTTTTTTTCCGTTCTTATTTGAGATAACTGGTTCTCTTTCATTATACTAGTTTGATAGCCTCAGACAAGCATATTATGCGCAAAGAATCTCGAAAAGAAAAAAATTTTTTTTCGAAGTTTGGAAACTTCCTTAGAATCACTTTTTTTCCATTCTTATTTGAAATAACTTGTTCTCTTTCATTATACTAGTTTGATAGCCTCAGACAAGCATATTATGCGCAAAGAATCTCGAAAAGAAAAAAATTTTTTTTCGAAGTTTGGAAACTTCGTTAGAATCACTTTTTTTCCGTTCTTATTTAAGATTACTGGTTCTCTTTCATTATACTAGTTTGATAGCCTCAGACAAGCATATTATGCGCAAAGAATCTCGAAAAGAAAAAAATTTTTTTTCGAAGTTTGGAAACTTCCTTAGAATCACTTTTTTTCCATTCTTATTTGAGATAACTTGTTCTCTTTCATTATACTAGTTTCATAGCCTCAGACAAGCATATTATGCGCAAAGAATCTCGAAAAGAAAAAAATTTTTTTTCGAAGTTTGGAAACTTCCTTAGAATCACTTTTTTTCCATTCTTATTTGAGATAACTTGTTCTCTTTCATTATACTAGTTTGATAGCCTCAGACAAGCATATTATGCGCAAAGAATCTCGAAAAGAAAAAAATTTTTTTTCGAAGTTTGGAAACTTCGTTAGAATCACTTTTTTTCCGTTCTTATTTAAGATTACTGGTTCTCTTTCATTATACTAGTTTGATAGCCTCAGATAAGCATATTATGCGCAAAGAATCTCGAAAAGAAAAAAATTTTTTTTCGAAGTTTGGAAACTTCGTTAGAATCACTTTTTTTCCGTTCTTATTTGAGATAACTGGTTCTCTTTCATTATACTAGTTTGATAGCCTCAGACAAGCATATTATGCGCAAAGAATCTCGAAAAGAAAAAAATTTTTTTTCGAAGTTAGGAAACTTCGTTAGAATCACTTTTTTTCCGTTCTTATTTAAGATTACTGGTTCTCTTTCATTATACTAGTTTGATAGCCTCAGACAAGCATATTATGCGCAAAGAATCTCTGAAAGAAAAAAATTTTTTTTCGAAGTTTGGAAACTTCCTTAGAATCACTTTTTTTCCATTCTTATTTGAGATAACTTGTTCTCTTTCATTATACTAGTTTGATAGCCTCAGACAAGCATATTATGCGCAAAGAATCTCGAAAAGAAAAAAATTTTTTTTCGAAGTTAGGAAACTTCGTTAGAATCACTTTTTTTCCGTTCTTATTTAAGATTACTGGTTCTCTTTCATTATACTAGTTTGATAGCCTCAGACAAGCATATTATGCGCAAAGAATCTCTGAAAGAAAAAAATTTTTTTTCGAAGTTTGGAAACTTCCTTAGAATCACTTTTTTTCCATTCTTATTTGAGATAACTTGTTCTCTTTCATTATACTAGTTTGATAGCCTCAGACAAGCATATTATGCGCAAAGAATCTCGAAAAGAAAAAAATTTTTTTTCGAAGTTTGGAAACTTCCTTAGAATCACTTTTTTTCCATTCTTATTTTAAATAACTTGTTCTCTTTCATTATACTAGTTTGATAGCCTCAGACAAGCATATTATGCGCAAAGAATCTCGAAAAGAAAAAAATTTTTTTTCGAAGTTTGGAAACTTCGTTAGAATCACTTTTTTTCCGTTCTTATTTAAGATTACTGGTTCTCTTTCATTATACTAGTTTGATAGCCTCAGACAAGCATATTATGCGCAAAGAATCTCGAAAAGAAAAAAATTTTTTTTCGAAGTTTGGAAACTTCCTTAGAATCACTTTTTTTCCGTTCTTATTTAAGATAACTTGTTCTCTTTCATTATACTAGTTTGATAGCCTTAGACAAGCATATTATGCGCAAAGAATCTCGAAAAGAAAAAAAATTTTTTTCGAAGTTTGGAAACTTCGTTAGAATCACTTTTTTTCCGTTCTTATTTGAGATAACTGGTTCTCTTTCATTATACTAGTTTGATAGCCTCAGACAAGCTTATTATGCGCAAAGAATCTCGAAAAGAAAAAAATTTTTTTTCGAAGTTTGGAAACTTCCTTAGAATCACTTTTTTTCCATTCTTATTTGAGATAACATGTTCTCTTTCATTATACTTGTTTGATAGCCTGAGACAAGCATATTATGCGCAAAGAATCTCGAAAAGAAAAAAATTTTTTTTCGAAGTTAGGAAACTTCGTTAGAATCACTTTTTTTCCGTTCTTATTTAAGATTACTGGTTCTCTTTCATTATACTAGTTTGATAGCCTCAGACAAGCATATTATGCGCAAAGAATCTCGAAAAGAAAAAAATTATTTTTCGAAGTTTGGAAACTTCGTTAGAATCACTTTTTTTCCGTTCTTATTTGAGATAACTTGTTCTCTTTCATTATACTAGTTTGATAGCCTTAGACAAGCATATTATGCGCAAAGAATCTCGAAAAGAAAAAAATTTTATTTCGAAGTATGTAAACTTCGTTAGAATCACTTTTTTTCCGTTCTTATTTGAGATAACTGGTTCTCTTTCATTATACTATTTTGATAGCCTCAGACAAGCATATTATGCGCAAAGAATCTCGAAAAGAAAACAATTTTTTTTCGAAGTTTGGAAACTTCATTAGAATCACTTTTTTTCCGTTCTTATTTAAGATAACTTGATCTGTTTCATTATACTAGTTTGATAGCCTCAGACAAGCATATTATGCGCAAAGAATCTCGAAAAGAAAAAAATTTTTTTTCGAAGTTTGGAAACTTCGTTAGAATCACTTTTTTTCCGTTCTTATTTGAGATAACTGGTTCTCTTTCATTATACTAGTTTGATAGCCTCAGACAAGCATATTATGCGCAAAGAATCTCGAAAAGAAAAAAATTTTTTTTCGAAGTTTGGAAACTTCCTTAGAATCACTTTTTTTCCATTCTTATTTGAGATAACTTGTTCTCTTTCATTATACTTGTTTGATAGCCTGAGACAAGCATATTATGCGCAAAGAATCTCGAAAAGAAAAAAATTTTTTTTCGAAGTTAGGAAACTTCGTTAGAATCACTTTTTTTCCGTTCTTATTTGAGATAACTTGTTTTCTTTCATTATACTAGTTTGATAGCCTCAGACAAGCATATTATGCGCAAAGAATCTCTGAAAGAAAAAAATTTTTTTTCGAAGTTTGGAAACTTCGTTAGAATCACTTTTTTTCCGTTCTTATTTAAGATTACTGGTTCTCTTTCATTATACTAGTTTGATAGCCTCAGACAAGAATATTATGCGCAAAGAATCTCGAAAAGAATAAAATTTTTTTTCGAAGTTTGGAAACTTCCTTAGAATCACTTTTTTTCCATTCTTATTTGAGATAACTTGTTCTCTTTCATTATACTAGTTTGATAGCCTCAGACAAGCATATTATGCGCAAAGAATCTCGAAAAGAAAAAAATTTTTTTCGAAGTTTGGAAACTTCGTTAGAATCACTTTTTTTCCGTTCTTATTTAAGATAACTTGTTCTCTTACATTATACTAGTTTGATAGCCTTAGACAAGCATATTATGCGCAAAGAATCTCGAAAAGAAAAAAATTTTTTTTCGAAGTTTGGAAACTTCGTTAGAATCACTTTTTTTCCGTTCTTATTTGAGATAACTGGTTCTCTTTCATTATACTAGTTTGATAGCCTCAGACAAGCATATTATGCGCAAAGAATCTCGAAAAGAAAAAAATTTTTTTCGAAGTTTGGAAACTTCGTTAGAATCACTTTTTTTCCGTTCTTATTTAAGATAACTTGTTCTCTTTCATTATACTAGTTTGATAGCCTTAGACAAGCATATTATGCGCAAAGAATCTCGAAAAGAAAAAAATTTTTTTTCGAAGTTTGGAAACTTCGTTAGAATCACTTTTTTTCCGTTCTTATTTGAGATAACTGGTTCTCTTTCATTATACTAGTTTGATAGCCTCAGACAAGCATATTATGCGCAAAGAATCTCGAAAAGAAAAAAATTTTTTTTCGAAGTTTGGAAACTTCCTTAGAATCACTTTTTTTCCATTCTTATTTGAAATAACTTGTTCTCTTTCATTATACTAGTTTGATAGCCTCAGACAAGCATATTATGCGCAAAGAATCTCGAAAAGAAAAAAATTTTTTTTCGAAGTTTGGAAACTTCGTTAGAATCACTTTTTTTCCGTTCTTATTTAAGATTACTGGTTCTCTTTCATTATACTAGTTTGATAGCCTCAGACAAGCATATTATGCGCAAAGAATCTCGAAAAGAAAAAAATTTTTTTTCGAAGTTTGGAAACTTCCTTAGAATCACTTTTTTTCCATTCTTATTTGAGATAACTTGTTCTCTTTCATTATACTAGTTTCATAGCCTCAGACAAGCATATTATGCGCAAAGAATCTCGAAAAGAAAAAAATTTTTTTTCGAAGTTTGGAAACTTCCTTAGAATCACTTTTTTTCCATTCTTATTTGAGATAACTTGTTCTCTTTCATTATACTAGTTTGATAGCCTCAGACAAGCATATTATGCGCAAAGAATCTCGAAAAGAAAAAAATTTTTTTTCGAAGTTTGGAAACTTCGTTAGAATCACTTTTTTTCCGTTCTTATTTAAGATTACTGGTTCTCTTTCATTATACTAGTTTGATAGCCTCAGATAAGCATATTATGCGCAAAGAATCTCGAAAAGAAAAAAATTTTTTTTCGAAGTTTGGAAACTTCGTTAGAATCACTTTTTTTCCGTTCTTATTTGAGATAACTGGTTCTCTTTCATTATACTAGTTTGATAGCCTCAGACAAGCATATTATGCGCAAAGAATCTCGAAAAGAAAAAAATTTTTTTTCGAAGTTAGGAAACTTCGTTAGAATCACTTTTTTTCCGTTCTTATTTAAGATTACTGGTTCTCTTTCATTATACTAGTTTGATAGCCTCAGACAAGCATATTATGCGCAAAGAATCTCTGAAAGAAAAAAATTTTTTTTCGAAGTTTGGAAACTTCCTTAGAATCACTTTTTTTCCATTCTTATTTGAGATAACTTGTTCTCTATCATTATACTAGTTTGATAGCCTCAGACAAGCATATTATGCGCAAAGAATCTCGAAAAGAAAAAAATTTTTTTTCGAAGTTAGGAAACTTCGTTAGAATCACTTTTTTTCCGTTCTTATTTGAGATAACTTGTTTTCTTTCATTATACTAGTTTGATAGCCTCAGACAAGCATATTATGCGCAAAGAATCTCTGAAAGAAAAAAATTTTTTTTCGAAGTTTGGAAACTTCGTTAGAATCACTTTTTTTCCGTTCTTATTTAAGATTACTGGTTCTCTTTCATTATACTAGTTTGATAGCCTCAGACAAGAATATTATGCGCAAAGAATCTCGAAAAGAATAAAATTTTTTTTCGAAGTTTGGAAACTTCCTTAGAATCACTTTTTTTCCATTCTTATTTGAGATAACTTGTTCTCTTTCATTATACTAGTTTGATAGCCTCAGACAAGCATATTATGCGCAAAGAATCTCGAAAAGAAAAAAATTTTTTTCGAAGTTTGGAAACTTCGTTAGAATCACTTTTTTTCCGTTCTTATTTAAGATAACTTGTTCTCTTACATTATACTAGTTTGATAGCCTTAGACAAGCATATTATGCGCAAAGAATCTCGAAAAGAAAAAAATTTTTTTTCGAAGTTTGGAAACTTCGTTAGAATCACTTTTTTTCCGTTCTTATTTGAGATAACTGGTTCTCTTTCATTATACTAGTTTGATAGCCTCAGACAAGCATATTATGCGCAAAGAATCTCGAAAAGAAAAAAATTTTTTTCGAAGTTTGGAAACTTCGTTAGAATCACTTTTTTTCCGTTCTTATTTAAGATAACTTGTTCTCTTTCATTATACTAGTTTGATAGCCTTAGACAAGCATATTATGCGCAAAGAATCTCGAAAAGAAAAAAATTTTTTTTCGAAGTTTGGAAACTTCGTTAGAATCACTTTTTTTCCGTTCTTATTTGAGATAACTGGTTCTCTTTCATTATACTAGTTTGATAGCCTCAGACAAGCATATTATGCGCAAAGAATCTCGAAAAGAAAAAAATTTTTTTTCGAAGTTTGGAAACTTCCTTAGAATCACTTTTTTTCCATTCTTATTTGAAATAACTTGTTCTCTTTCATTATACTAGTTTGATAGCCTCAGACAAGCATATTATGCGCAAAGAATCTCGAAAAGAAAAAAATTTTTTTTCGAAGTTTGGAAACTTCGTTAGAATCACTTTTTTTCCGTTCTTATTTAAGATTACTGGTTCTCTTTCATTATACTAGTTTGATAGCCTCAGACAAGCATATTATGCGCAAAGAATCTCGAAAAGAAAAAAATTTTTTTTCGAAGTTTGGAAACTTCGTTAGAATCACTTTTTTTCCGTTCTTATTTAAGATTACTGGTTCTCTTTCATTATACTAGTTTGATAGCCTCAGACAAGCATATTATGCGCAAAGAATCTCGAAATGAAAAAAATTTTTTTTCGAAGTTTGGAAACTTCCTTAGAATCACTTTTTTTCCATTCTTATTTGAGATAACTTGTTCTCTTTCATTATACTAGTTTGTTAGCCTCAGACAAGCATATTATGCGCAAAGAATCTCGAAAAGAAAAAAATTTTTTTTCGAAGTTTGGAAACTTCATTAGAATCACTTTTTTTCCGTTCTTATTTAAGATAACTTGTTCTCTTTCATTATACTAGTTTGATAGCCTGAGACAAGCATATTATGCGCAAAGAATCTCGAAAAGAAAAAAATTTTTTTTCGAAGTTTGGAAACTTCGTTAGAATCACTTTTTTTCCGTTCTTATTTGAGATAACTGGTTCTCTTTCATTATACTAGTTTGATAGCCTCAGACAAGCATATTATGCGCAAAGAATCTCGAAAAGAAAAAAATTTTTTTTCGAAGTTTGGAAACTTCCTTAGAATCACTTTTTTTCCATTCTTATTTGAGATAACTTGTTCTCTTTCATTATACTTGTTTGATAGCCTGAGACAAGCATATTATGCGCAAAGAATCTCGAAAAGAAAAAAATTTTTTTTCGAAGTTTGGAAACTTCGTTAGAATCACTTTTTTTCCGTTCTTATTTGAGATAACTGGTTCTCTTTCATTATACTAGTTTGATAGCCTCAGACAAGCATATTATGCGCAAAGAATCTCGAAAAGAAAAAAATTTTTTTTCGAAGTTTGGAAACTTCCTTAGAATCACTTTTTTTCCATTCTTATTTGAGATAACTTGTTCTCTTTCATTATACTTGTTTGATAGCCTGAGACAAGCATATTATGCGCAAAGAATCTCGAAAAGAAAAAAATTTTTTTTCGAAGTTTGGAAACTTCGTTAGAATCACTTTTTTTCCGTTCTTATTTGAGATAACTGGTTCTCTTTCATTATACTAGTTTGATAGCCTCAGACAAGCATATTATGCGCAAAGAATCTCGAAAAGAAAAAAATTTTTTTTCGAAGTTTGGAAACTTCCTTAGAATCACTTTTTTTCCATTCTTATTTGAGATAACTTGTTCTCTTTCATTATACTTGTTTGATAGCCTGAGACAAGCATATTATGCGCAAAGAATCTCGAAAAGAAAAAAATTTTTTTTCGAAGTTAGGAAACTTCGTTAGAATCACTTTTCTTCCGTTCTTATTTAAGATTACTGGTTCTCTTTCATTATACTAGTTTGATAGCCTCAGACAAGCATATTATGCGCAAAGAATCTCGAAAAGAAAAAAATTTTTTTTCGAAGTTTGGAAACTTCGTTAGAATCAATTTTTTTCCGTTCTTATTTGAGATAACTTGTTCTCTTTCATTATACTAGTTTGATAGCCTTAGACAAGCATATTATGCGCAAAGAATCTCGAAAAGAAAAAAATTTTTTTTCGAAGTTTGGAAACTTCGTTAGAATCACTTTTTTTCCGTTCTTATTTAAGATTACTGGTTCTCTTTCATTATACTAGTTTGATAGCCTCAGACAAGCATATTATGCGCAAAGAATCTCGAAAAGAAAAAAATTTTTTTTCGAAGTTTGGAAACTTCCTTAGAATCACTTTTTTTCCATTCTTATTTGAGATAACTTGTTCTCTTTCATTATACTAGTTTGATAGCCTCAGACAAGCATATTATGCGCAAAGAATCTCGAAAAGAAAAAAATTTTTTTTCGAAGTTTGGAAACTTCGTTAGAATCACTTTTTTTCCGTTCTTATTTAAGATTACTGGTTCTCTTTCATTATACTAGTTTGATAGCCTCAGACAAGCATATTATGCGCAAAGAATCTCGAAAAGAAAAAAATTTTTTTTCGAAGTTTGGAAGCTTCGTTAGAATCACTTTTTTTCCGTTCTTTTTTGAGATAACTGGTTCTCTTTCATTATACTAGTTTGATAGCCTTAGACAAGCATATTATGCGCAAAGAATCTCGAAAAGAAAAAAATTTTTTTTCGACGTTTGGAAACTTCGTTAGAATCACTTTTTTTCCGTTCTTATTTGAGATAACTTGTTCTCTTTCATTATACTAGTTTGATAGCCTCAGACAAGCATATTATGCGCAAAGAATCTCGAAAAGAAAAAAATTTTTTTTCGAAGTTTGGAAACTTCCTTAGAATCACTTTTTTTCCATTCTTATTTGAGATAACTTGTTCTCTTTCATTATACTAGTTTGATAGCCTCAGACAAGCATATTATGCGCAAAGAATCTCGAAAAGAAAAAAATTTTTTTTCGAAGTTTGGAAACTTCATTAGAATCACTTTTTTTCCGTTCTTATTTAAGATAACTTGTTCTCTTTCATTATACTAGTTTGATAGCCTCAGATAAGCATATTATGCGCAAAGAATCTCGAAAAGAAAAAAATTTTTTTTCGAAGTTTGGAAACTTCGTTAGAATCACTTTTTTTCCGTTCTTATTTGAGATAACTGGTTCTCTTTCATTATACTAGTTTGATAGCCTCAGACAAGCATATTATGCGCAAAGAATCTCGAAAAGAAAAAAATTTTTTTTCGAAGTTAGGAAACTTCGTTAGAATCACTTTTTTTCCGTTCTTATTTAAGATTACTGGTTCTCTTTCATTATACTAGTTTGATAGCCTCAGACAAGCATATTATGCGCAAAGAATCTCGAAAAGAAAAAAAGTTTTTTTCGAAGTTTGGAAACTTCCTTAGAATCACTTTTTTTCCATTCTTATTTGAGATAACTTGTTCTCTTTCATTATACTAGTTTGATAGCCTCAGACAAGCATATTATGCGCAAAGAATCTCGAAAAGAAAAAAATTTTTTTTCGAAGTTTGGAAACTTCCTTAGAATCACTTTTTTTCCATTCTTATTTTAAATAACTTGTTCTCTTTCATTATACTAGTTTGATAGCCTCAGACAAGCATAT
This sequence comes from Metallyticus violacea, assembly GCA_030762175.1. Taxonomy (NCBI): domain Eukaryota; kingdom Metazoa; phylum Arthropoda; class Insecta; order Mantodea; family Metallyticidae; genus Metallyticus; species Metallyticus violacea. Next base: position 94,679,875 of record CM060835.1, on the reverse strand, counting down.
TATGCGCAAAGAATCTCGAAAAGAAAAAAATTTTTTTTCGAAGTTTGGAAACTTCGTTAGAATCACTTTTTTTCCGTTCTTATTTAAGATTACTGGTTCTCTTTCATTATACTAGTTTGATAGCCTCAGACAAGCATATTATGCGCAAAGAATCTCGAAAAGAAAAAAATTTTTTTTCGAAGTTTGGAAACTTCCTTAGAATCACTTTTTTTCCGTTCTTATTTAAGATAACTTGTTCTCTTTCATTATACTAGTTTGATAGCCTTAGACAAGCATATTATGCGCAAAGAATCTCGAAAAGAAAAAAAATTTTTTTCGAAGTTTGGAAACTTCGTTAGAATCACTTTTTTTCCGTTCTTATTTGAGATAACTGGTTCTCTTTCATTATACTAGTTTGATAGCCTCAGACAAGCTTATTATGCGCAAAGAATCTCGAAAAGAAAAAAATTTTTTTTCGAAGTTTGGAAACTTCCTTAGAATCACTTTTTTTCCATTCTTATTTGAGATAACATGTTCTCTTTCATTATACTTGTTTGATAGCCTGAGACAAGCATATTATGCGCAAAGAATCTCGAAAAGAAAAAAATTTTTTTTCGAAGTTAGGAAACTTCGTTAGAATCACTTTTTTTCCGTTCTTATTTAAGATTACTGGTTCTCTTTCATTATACTAGTTTGATAGCCTCAGACAAGCATATTATGCGCAAAGAATCTCGAAAAGAAAAAAATTATTTTTCGAAGTTTGGAAACTTCGTTAGAATCACTTTTTTTCCGTTCTTATTTGAGATAACTTGTTCTCTTTCATTATACTAGTTTGATAGCCTTAGACAAGCATATTATGCGCAAAGAATCTCGAAAAGAAAAAAATTTTATTTCGAAGTATGTAAACTTCGTTAGAATCACTTTTTTTCCGTTCTTATTTGAGATAACTGGTTCTCTTTCATTATACTATTTTGATAGCCTCAGACAAGCATATTATGCGCAAAGAATCTCGAAAAGAAAACAATTTTTTTTCGAAGTTTGGAAACTTCATTAGAATCACTTTTTTTCCGTTCTTATTTAAGATAACTTGATCTGTTTCATTATACTAGTTTGATAGCCTAAGAAAAGCATAGGTATGCGCAAAGAATATCGAAAAGAAAAAAATTTTTTTTCGAAGTTTGGAAACTTCGTTAGAATCACTTTTTTTCCGTTCTTATTTGAGATAACTGGTTCTCTTTCATTATACTAGTTTGATAGCCTCAGACAAGCATATTATGCGCAAAGAATCTCGAAAAGAAAAAAATTTTTTTTCGAAGTTTGGAAACTTCGTTAGAATCACTTTTTTTCCGTTCTTATTTGAGATAACTGGTTCTCTTTCATTATACTAGTTTGATAGCCTCAGACAAGCATATTATGCGCAAAGAATCTCGAAAAGAAAAAAATTTTTTTTCGAAGTTTGGAAACTTCCTTAGAATCACTTTTTTTCCATTCTTATTTGAGATAACTTGTTCTCTTTCATTATACTTGTTTGATAGCCTGAGACAAGCATATTATGCGCAAAGAATCTCGAAAAGAAAAAAATTTTTTTTCGAAGTTAGGAAACTTCGTTAGAATCACTTTTTTTCCGTTCTTATTTGAGATAACTTGTTCTCTTTCATTATACTAGTTTGATAGCCTCAGACAAGCATATTATGCGCAAAGAATCTCTGAAAGAAAAAAATTTTTTTTCGAAGTTTGGAAACTTCGTTAGAATCACTTTTTTTCCGTTCTTATTTAAGATTACTGGTTCTCTTTCATTATACTAGTTTGATAGCCTCAGACAAGAATATTATGCGCAAAGAATCTCGAAAAGAATAAAATTTTTTTTCGAAGTTTGGAAACTTCCTTAGAATCACTTTTTTTCCATTCTTATTTGAGATAACTTGTTCTCTTTCATTATACTAGTTTGATAGCCTCAGACAAGCATATTATGCGCAAAGAATCTCGAAAAGAAAAAAATTTTTTTCGAAGTTTGGAAACTTCGTTAGAATCACTTTTTTTCCGTTCTTATTTAAGATAACTTGTTCTCTTACATTATACTAGTTTGATAGCCTGAGACAAGCATATTATGCGCAAAGAATCTCGAAAAGAAAAAAATTTTTTTTCGAAGTTTGGAAACTTCGTTAGAATCACTTTTTTTCCGTTCTTATTTGAGATAACTGGTTCTCTTTCATTATACTAGTTTGATAGCCTCAGACAAGCATATTATGCGCAAAGAATCTCGAAAAGAAAAAAATTTTTTTCGAAGTTTGGAAACTTCGTTAGAATCACTTTTTTTCCGTTCTTATTTAAGATAACTTGTTCTCTTTCATTATACTAGTTTGATAGCCTTAGACAAGCATATTATGCGCAAAGAATCTCGAAAAGAAAAAAATTTTTTTTCGAAGTTTGGAAACTTCGTTAGAATCACTTTTTTTCCGTTCTTATTTGAGATAACTGGTTCTCTTTCATTATACTAGTTTGATAGCCTCAGACAAGCATATTATGCGCAAAGAATCTCGAAAAGAAAAAAATTTTTTTTCGAAGTTTGGAAACTTCCTTAGAATCACTTTTTTTCCATTCTTATTTGAAATAACTTGTTCTCTTTCATTATACTAGTTTGATAGCCTCAGACAAGCATATTATGCGCAAAGAATCTCGAAAAGAAAAAAATTTTTTTTCGAAGTTTGGAAACTTCGTTAGAATCACTTTTTTTCCGTTCTTATTTAAGATTACTGGTTCTCTTTCATTATACTAGTTTGATAGCCTCAGACAAGCATATTATGCGCAAAGAATCTCGAAAAGAAAAAAATTTTTTTTCGAAGTTTGGAAACTTCCTTAGAATCACTTTTTTTCCATTCTTATTTGAGATAACTTGTTCTCTTTCATTATACTAGTTTCATAGCCTCAGACAAGCATATTATGCGCAAAGAATCTCGAAAAGAAAAAAATTTTTTTTCGAAGTTTGGAAACTTCCTTAGAATCACTTTTTTTCCATTCTTATTTGAGATAACTTGTTCTCTTTCATTATACTAGTTTGATAGCCTCAGACAAGCATATTATGCGCAAAGAATCTCGAAAAGAAAAAAATTTTTTTTCGAAGTTTGGAAACTTCGTTAGAATCACTTTTTTTCCGTTCTTATTTAAGATTACTGGTTCTCTTTCATTATACTAGTTTGATAGCCTCAGATAAGCATATTATGCGCAAAGAATCTCGAAAAGAAAAAAATTTTTTTTCGAAGTTTGGAAACTTCGTTAGAATCACTTTTTTTCCGTTCTTATTTGAGATAACTGGTTCTCTTTCATTATACTAGTTTGATAGCCTCAGACAAGCATATTATGCGCAAAGAATCTCGAAAAGAAAAAAATTTTTTTTCGAAGTTAGGAAACTTCGTTAGAATCACTTTTTTTCCGTTCTTATTTAAGATTACTGGTTCTCTTTCATTATACTAGTTTGATAGCCTCAGACAAGCATATTATGCGCAAAGAATCTCTGAAAGAAAAAAATTTTTTTTCGAAGTTTGGAAACTTCCTTAGAATCACTTTTTTTCCATTCTTATTTGAGATAACTTGTTCTCTTTCATTATACTAGTTTGATAGCCTCAGACAAGCATATTATGCGCAAAGAATCTCGAAAAGAAAAAAATTTTTTTTCGAAGTTTGGAAACTTCATTAGAATCACTTTTTTTCCGTTCTTATTTAAGATAACTTGTTCTCTTTCATTATACTAGTTTGATAGCCTTAGACAAGCATATTATGCGCAAAGAATCTCGAAAAGAAAAAAATTTTTTTTCGAAGTTTGGAAACTTCGTTGGAATCACTTTTTTTCCGTTCTTATTTAAGATTACTGGTTCTCTTTCATTATACTAGTTTGATAGCCTCAGACAAGAATATTATGCGCAAAGAATCTCGAAAAGAAAAAAATTTTTTTTCGAAGTTTGGAAACTTCCTTAGAATCACTTTTTTTCCATTCTTATTTGAGATAACTTGTTCTCTTTCATTATACTAGTTTGATAGCCTCAGACAAGCATATTATGCGCAAAGAATCTCGAAAAGAAAAAAATTTTTTTCGAAGTTTGGAAACTTCGTTAGAATCACTTTTTTTCCGTTCTTATTTAAGATAACTTGTTCTCTTTCATTATACTAGTTTGATAGCCTTAGACAAGCATATTATGCGCAAAGAATCTCGAAAAGAAAAAAATTTTTTTTCGAAGTTTGGAAACTTCGTTAGAATCACTTTTTTTCCGTTCTTATTTGAGATAACTGGTTCTCTTTCATTATACTAGTTTGATAGCCTCAGACAAGCATATTATGCGCAAAGAATCTCGAAAAGAAAAAAATTTTTTTTCGAAGTTTGGAAACTTCCTTAGAATCACTTTTTTTCCATTCTTATTTGAAATAACTTGTTCTCTTTCATTATACTAGTTTGATAGCCTCAGACAAGCATATTATGCGCAAAGAATCTCGAAAAGAAAAAAATTTTTTTTCGAAGTTTGGAAACTTCCTTAGAATCACTTTTTTTCCATTCTTATTTGAGATAACTTGTTCTCTTTCATTATACTAGTTTCATAGCCTCAGACAAGCATATTATGCGCAAAGAATCTCGAAAAGAAAAAAATTTTTTTTCGAAGTTTGGAAACTTCCTTAGAATCTCTTTTTTTCCGTTCTTATTTAAGATAACTTGTTCTCTTTCATTATACTAGTTTGATAGCCTTAGACAAGCATATTATGCGCAAAGAATCTCGAAAAGAAAAAAAATTTTTTTCGAAGTTTGGAAACTTCGTTAGAATCACTTTTTTTCCGTTCTTATTTGAGATAACTGGTTCTCTTTCATTATACTAGTTTGATAGCCTCAGACAAGCATATTATGCGCAAAGAATCTCGAAAAGAAAAAAATTTTTTTTCGAAGTTTGGAAACTTCCTTAGAATCACTTTTTTTCCATTCTTATTTGAGATAACATGTTCTCTTTCATTATACTTGTTTGATAGCCTGAGACAAGCATATTATGCGCAAAGAATCTCGAAAAGAAAAAAAATTTTTTTCGAAGTTAGGAAACTTCGTTAGAATCACTTTTTTTCCGTTCTTATTTAAGATTACTGGTTCTCTTTCATTATACTAGTTTGATAGCCTCAGACAAGCATATTATGCGCAAAGAATCTCGAAAAGAAAAAAATTATTTTTCGAAGATTGGAAACTTCGTTAGAATCACTTTTTTTCCGTTCTTATTTGAGATAACTGGTTCTCTTTCATTATACTAGTTTGATAGCCTCAGACAAGCATATTACGCGCAAAGAATCTCGAAAAGAAAACAATTTTTTTTCGAAGTTTGGAAACTTCATTAGAATCACTTTTTTTCCGTTCTTATTTAAGATAACTTGATCTGTTTCATTATACTAGTTTGATAGCCTAAGAAAAGCATAGGTATGCGCAAAGAATCTCGAAAAGAAAAAAATTTTTTTTCGAAGTTTGGAAACTTCGTTAGAATCACTTTTTTTCCGTTCTTATTTGAGATAACTGGTTCTCTTTCATTATACTAGTTTGATAGCCTCAGACAAGCATATTATGCGCAAAGAATCTCGAAAAGAAAAAAATTTTTTTTCGAAGTTTGGAAACTTCGTTAGAATCACTTTTTTTCCGTTCTTATTTGAGATAACTTGTTCTCTTTCATTATACTAGTTTGATAGCCTCAGACAAGCATATTATGCGCAAAGAATCTCGAAAAGAAAAAAATTTTTTTTCGAAGTTTGGAAACTTCGTTAGAATCACTTTTTTTCCGTTCTTATTTAAGATTACTGGTTCTCTTTCATTATACTAGTTTGATAGCCTCAGATAAGCATATTATGCGCAAAGAATCTCGAAAAGAAAAAAATTTTTTTTCGAAGTTTGGAAACTTCGTTAGAATCACTTTTTTTCCGTTCTTATTTGAGATAACTGGTTCTCTTTCATTATACTAGTTTGATAGCCTCAGACAAGCATATTATGCGCAAAGAATCTCGAAAAGAAAAAAATTTTTTTTCGAAGTTAGGAAACTTCGTTAGAATCACTTTTTTTCCGTTCTTATTTAAGATTACTGGTTCTCTTTCATTATACTAGTTTGATAGCCTCAGACAAGCATATTATGCGCAAAGAATCTCGAAAAGAAAAAAATTTTTTTTCGAAGTTTGGAAACTTCCTTAGAATCACTTTTTTTCCATTCTTATTTGAGATAACTTGTTCTCTTTCATTATACTAGTTTGATAGCCTCAGACAAGCATATTATGCGCAAAGAATCTCGAAAAGAAAAAAATTTTTTTTCGAAGTTTGGAAACTTCCTTAGAATCACTTTTTTTCCATTCTTATTTTAAATAACTTGTTCTCTTTCATTATACTAGTTTGATAGCCTCAGACAAGCATATTATGCGCAAAGAATCTCGAAAAGAAAAAAATTTTTTTTCGAAGTTTGGAAACTTCGTTAGAATCACTTTTTTTCCGTTCTTATTTAAGATTACTGGTTCTCTTTCATTATACTAGTTTGATAGCCTCAGACAAGCATATTATGCGCAAAGAATCTCGAAAAGAAAAAAATTTTTTTTCGAAGTTTGGAAACTTCCTTAGAATCACTTTTTTTCCGTTCTTATTTAAGATAACTTGTTCTCTTTCATTATACTAGTTTGATAGCCTTAGACAAGCATATTATGCGCAAAGAATCTCGAAAAGAAAAAAAATTTTTTTCGAAGTTTGGAAACTTCGTTAGAATCACTTTTTTTCCGTTCTTATTTGAGATAACTGGTTCTCTTTCATTATACTAGTTTGATAGCCTCAGACAAGCTTATTATGCGCAAAGAATCTCGAAAAGAAAAAAATTTTTTTTCGAAGTTTGGAAACTTCCTTAGAATCACTTTTTTTCCATTCTTATTTGAGATAACATGTTCTCTTTCATTATACTTGTTTGATAGCCTGAGACAAGCATATTATGCGCAAAGAATCTCGAAAAGAAAAAAATTTTTTTTCGAAGTTAGGAAACTTCGTTAGAATCACTTTTTTTCCGTTCTTATTTAAGATTACTGGTTCTCTTTCATTATACTAGTTTGATAGCCTCAGACAAGCATATTATGCGCAAAGAATCTCGAAAAGAAAAAAATTATTTTTCGAAGTTTGGAAACTTCGTTAGAATCACTTTTTTTCCGTTCTTATTTGAGATAACTTGTTCTCTTTCATTATACTAGTTTGATAGCCTTAGACAAGCATATTATGCGCAAAGAATCTCGAAAAGAAAAAAATTTTATTTCGAAGTATGTAAACTTCGTTAGAATCACTTTTTTTCTGTTCTTATTTGAGATAACTGGTTCTCTTTCATTATACTAGTTTGATAGCCTCAGACAAGCATATTATGCGCAAAGAATCTCGAAAAGAAAACAATTTTTTTTCGAAGTTTGGAAACTTCATTAGAATCACTTTTTTTCCGTTCTTATTTAAGATAACTTGATCTGTTTCATTATACTAGTTTGATAGCCTAAGAAAAGCATAGGTATGCGCAAAGAATCTCGAAAAGAAAAAAATTTTTTTTCGAAGTTTGGAAACTTCGTTAGAATCACTTTTTTTCCGTTCTTATTTGAGATAACTGGTTCTCTTTCATTATACTAGTTTGATAGCCTCAGACAAGCATATTATGCGCAAAGAATCTCGAAAAGAAAAAAATTTTTTTTCGAAGTTTGGAAACTTCGTTAGAATCACTTTTTTTCCGTTCTTATTTGAGATAACTGGTTCTCTTTCATTATACTAGTTTGATAGACTCAGACAAGCATATTATGCGCAAAGAATCTCGAAAAGAAAAAAATTTTTTTTCGAAGTTTGGAAACTTCCTTAATATCACTTTTTTTCCATTCTTATTTGAGATAACTTGTTCTCTTTCATTATACTTGTTTGATAGCCTGAGACAAGCATATTATGCGCAAAGAATCTCGAAAAGAAAAAAATTTTTTTTCGAAGTTAGGAAACTTCGTTAGAATCACTTTTTTTCCGTTCTTATTTGAGATAACTTGTTCTCTTTCATTATACCAGTTTGATAGCCTCAGACAAGCATATTATGCGCAAAGAATCTCGAAAAGAAAAAAATTTTTTTTCGAAGTTTGGAAACTTCGTTAGAATCACTTTTTTTCCGTTCTTATTTAAGATTACTGGTTCTCTTTCATTATACTAGTTTGATAGCCTCAGACAAGAATATTATGCGCAAAGAATCTCGAAAAGAATAAAATTTTTTTTCGAAGTTTGGAAACTTCCTTAGAATCACTTTTTTTCCATTCTTATTTGAGATAACTTGTTCTCTTTCATTATACTAGTTTGATAGCCTCAGACAAGCATATTATGCGCAAAGAATCTCGAAAAGAAAAAAATTTTTTTCGAAGTTTGGAAACTTCGTTAGAATCACTTTTTTTCCGTTCTTATTTAAGATAACTTGTTCTCTTACATTATACTAGTTTGATAGCCTTAGACAAGCATATTATGCGCAAAGAATCTCGAAAAGAAAAAAATTTTTTTTCGAAGTTTGGAAACTTCGTTAGAATCACTTTTTTTCCGTTCTTATTTGAGATAACTGGTTCTCTTTCATTATACTAGTTTGATAGCCTCAGACAAGCATATTATGCGCAAAGAATCTCGAAAAGAAAAAAATTTTTTTTCGAAGTTTGGAAACTTCCTTAGAATCACTTTTTTTCCATTCTTATTTGAGATAACTTGTTCTCTTTCATTATACTAGTTTGATAGCCTCAGACAAGCATATTATGCGCAAAGAATCTCGAAAAGAAAAAAATTTTTTTTCGAAGTTTGGAAACTTCATTAGAATCACTTTTTTTCCGTTCTTATTTAAGATAACTTGATCTGTTTCATTATACTAGTTTGATAGCCTAAGAAAAGCATAGGTATGCGCAAAGAATATCGAAAAGAAAAAAATTTTTTTTCGAAGTTTGGAAACTTCGTTAGAATCACTTTTTTTCCGTTCTTATTTGAGATAACTGGTTCTCTTTCATTATACTAGTTTGATAGCCTCAGACAAGCATATTATGCGCAAAGAATCTCGAAAAGAAAAAAATTTTTTTTCGAAGTTTGGAAACTTCGTTAGAATCACTTTTTTTCCGTTCTTATTTGAGATAACTGGTTCTCTTTCATTATACTAGTTTGATAGCCTCAGACAAGCATATTATGCGCAAAGAATCTCGAAAAGAAAAAAAATTTTTTTCGAAGTTTGGAAACTTCCTTAGAATCACTTTTTTTCCATTCTTATTTGAGATAACTTGTTCTCTTTCATTATACTTGTTTGATAGCCTGAGACAAGCATATTATGCGCAAAGAATCTCGAAAAGAAAAAAATTTTTTTTCGAAGTTAGGAAACTTCGTTAGAATCACTTTTTTTCCGTTCTTATTTGAGATAACTTGTTCTCTTTCATTATACTAGTTTGATAGCCTCAGACAAGCATATTATGCGCAAAGAATCTCGAAAAGAAAAAAATTTTTTTTCGAAGTTTGGAAACTTCGTTAGAATCACTTTTTTTCCGTTCTTATTTAAGATTACTGGTTCTCTTTCATTATACTAGTTTGATAGCCTCAGACAAGAATATTATGCGCAAAGAATCTCGAAAAGAATAAAATTTTTTTTCGAAGTTTGGAAACTTCCTTAGAATCACTTTTTTTCCATTCTTATTTGAGATAACTTGTTCTCTTTCATTATACTAGTTTGATAGCCTCAGACAAGCATATTATGCGCAAAGAATCTCGAAAAGAAAAAAATTTTTTTCGAAGTTTGGAAACTTCGTTAGAATCACTTTTTTTCCGTTCTTATTTAAGATAACTTGTTCTCTTACATTATACTAGTTTGATAGCCTTAGACAAGCATATTATGCGCAAAGAATCTCGAAAAGAAAAAAATTTTTTTTCGAAGTTTGGAAACTTCGTTAGAATCACTTTTTTTCCGTTCTTATTTGAGATAACTGGTTCTCTTTCATTATACTAGTTTGATAGCCTCAGACAAGCATATTATGCGCAAAGAATCTCGAAAAGAAAAAAATTTTTTTTCGAAGTTTGGAAACTTCCTTAGAATCACTTTTTTTCCATTCTTATTCAAGATAACTTGTTCTCTTTCATTATACTAGTTTGATAGCCTTAGACAAGCATATTATGCGCAAAGAATCTCGAAAAGAAAAAAAATTTTTTTCGAAGTTTGGAAACTTCGTTGGAATCACTTTTTTTCCGTTCTTATTTAAGATTACTGGTTCTCTTTCATTATACTAGTTTGATAGCCTCAGACAAGAATATTATGCGCAAAGAATTTCGAAAAGAAAAAAATTTTTTTTCGAAGTTTGGAAACTTCCTTAGAATCACTTTTTTTCCATTCTTATTTGAGATAACTTGTTCTCTTTCATTATACTAGTTTGATAGCCTCAGACAAGCATATTATGCGCAAAGAATCTCGAAAAGAAAAAAATTTTTTTCGAAGTTTGGAAACTTCGTTAGAATCACTTTTTTTCCGTTCTTATTTAAGATAACTTGTTCTCTTTCATTATACTAGTTTGATAGCCTTAGACAAGCATATTATGCGCAAAGAATCTCGAAAAGAAAAAAATTTTTTTTCGAAGTTTGGAAACTTCGTTAGAATCACTTTTTTTCCGTTCTTATTTGAGATAACTGGTTCTCTTTCATTATACTAGTTTGATAGCCTCAGACAAGCATATTATGCGCAAAGAATCTCGAAAAGAAAAAAATTTTTTTTCGAAGTTTGGAAACTTCCTTAGAATCACTTTTTTTCCATTCTTATTTGAAATAACTTGTTCTCTTTCATTATACTAGTTTGATAGCCTCAGACAAGCATATTATGCGCAAAGAATCTCGAAAAGAAAAAAATTTTTTTTCGAAGTTTGGAAACTTCGTTAGAATCACTTTTTTTCCGTTCTTATTTAAGATTACTGGTTCTCTTTCATTATACTAGTTTGATAGCCTCAGACAAGCATATTATGCGCAAAGAATCTCGAAAAGAAAAAAATTTTTTTTCGAAGTTTGGAAACTTCCTTAGAATCACTTTTTTTCCATTCTTATTTGAGATAACTTGTTCTCTTTCATTATACTAGTTTCATAGCCTCAGACAAGCATATTATGCGCAAAGAATCTCGAAAAGAAAAAAATTTTTTTTCGAAGTTTGGAAACTTCCTTAGAATCACTTTTTTTCCATTCTTATTTGAGATAACTTGTTCTCTTTCATTATACTAGTTTGATAGCCTCAGACAAGCATATTATGCGCAAAGAATCTCGAAAAGAAAAAAATTTTTTTTCGAAGTTTGGAAACTTCGTTAGAATCACTTTTTTTCCGTTCTTATTTAAGATTACTGGTTCTCTTTCATTATACTAGTTTGATAGCCTCAGATAAGCATATTATGCGCAAAGAATCTCGAAAAGAAAAAAATTTTTTTTCGAAGTTTGGAAACTTCGTTAGAATCACTTTTTTTCCGTTCTTATTTGAGATAACTGGTTCTCTTTCATTATACTAGTTTGATAGCCTCAGACAAGCATATTATGCGCAAAGAATCTCGAAAAGAAAAAAATTTTTTTTCGAAGTTAGGAAACTTCGTTAGAATCACTTTTTTTCCGTTCTTATTTAAGATTACTGGTTCTCTTTCATTATACTAGTTTGATAGCCTCAGACAAGCATATTATGCGCAAAGAATCTCTGAAAGAAAAAATTTTTTTTTCGAAGTTTGGAAACTTCCTTAGAATCACTTTTTTTCCATTCTTATTTGAGATAACTTGTTCTCTTTCATTATACTAGTTTGATAGCCTCAGACAAGCATATTATGCGCAAAGAATCTCGAAAAGAAAAAAATTTTTTTTCGAAGTTTGGAAACTTCATTAGAATCACTTTTTTTCCGTTCTTATTTAAGATAACTTGTTCTCTTTCATTATACTAGTTTGATAGCCTTAGACAAGCATATTATGCGCAAAGAATCTCGAAAAGAAAAAAATTTTTTTTCGAAGTTTGGAAACTTCGTTGGAATCACTTTTTTTCCGTTCTTATTTAAGATTACTGGTTCTCTTTCATTATACTTGTTTGATAGCCTGAGACAAGCATATTATGCGCAAAGAATCTCGAAAAGAAAAAAATTTTTTTTCGAAGTTAGGAAACTTCGTTAGAATCACTTTTCTTCCGTTCTTATTTAAGATTACTGGTTCTCTTTCATTATACTAGTTTGATAGCCTCAGACAAGCATATTATGCGCAAAGAATCTCGAAAAGAAAAAAATTTTTTTTCGAAGTTTGGAAACTTCGTTAGAATCACTTTTTTTCCGTTCTTATTTGAGATAACTTGTTCTCTTTCATTATACTAGTTTGATAGCCTTAGACAAGCATATTATGCGCAAAGAATCTCGAAAAGAAAAAAATTTTTTTTCGAAGTTTGGAAACTTCCTTAGAATCACTTTTTTTCCATTCTTATTTGAGATAACTTGTTCTCTTTCATTATACTAGTTTGATAGCCTCAGACAAGCATATTATGCGCAAAGAATCTCGAAAAGAAAAAAATTTTTTTTCGAAGTTTGGAAACTTCGTTAGAATCACTTTTTTTCCGTTCTTATTTAAGATTACTGGTTCTCTTTCATTATACTAGTTTGATAGCCTCAGACAAGCATATTATGCGCAAAGAATCTCGAAAAGAAAAAAATTTTTTTTCGAAGTTTGGAAACTTCATTAGAATCACTTTTTTTCCGTTCTTATTTAAGATAACTTGTTCTCTTTCATTATACTAGTTTGATAGCCTTAGACAAGCATATTATGCGCAAAGAATCTCGAAAAGAAAAAAATTTTTTTTCGAAGTTTGGAAACTTCGTTGGAATCACTTTTTTTCCGTTCTTATTTAAGATTACTGGTTCTCTTTCATTATACTAGTTTGATAGCCTCAGACAAGAATATTATGCGCAAAGAATCTCGAAAAGAAAAAAATTTTTTTTCGAAGTTTGGAAACTTCCTTAGAATCACTTTTTTTCCATTCTTATTTGAGATAACTTGTTCTCTTTCATTATACTAGTTTGATAGCCTCAGACAAGCATATTATGCGCAAAGAATCTCGAAAAGAAAAAAATTTTTTTCGAAGTTTGGAAACTTCGTTAGAATCACTTTTTTTCCGTTCTTATTTAAGATAACTTGTTCTCTTTCATTATACTAGTTTGATAGCCTTAGACAAGCATATTATGCGCAAAGAATCTCGAAAAGAAAAAAATTTTTTTTCGAAGTTTGGAAACTTCGTTAGAATCACTTTTTTTCCGTTCTTATTTGAGATAACTGGTTCTCTTTCATTATACTAGTTTGATAGCCTCAGACAAGCATATTATGCGCAAAGAATCTCGAAAAGAAAAAAATTTTTTTTCGAAGTTTGGAAACTTCCTTAGAATCACTTTTTTTCCATTCTTATTTGAAATAACTTGTTCTCTTTCATTATACTAGTTTGATAGCCTCAGACAAGCATATTATGCGCAAAGAATCTCGAAAAGAAAAAAATTTTTTTTCGAAGTTTGGAAACTTCGTTAGAATCACTTTTTTTCCGTTCTTATTTAAGATTACTGGTTCTCTTTCATTATACTAGTTTGATAGCCTCAGACAAGCATATTATGCGCAAAGAATCTCGAAAAGAAAAAAATTTTTTTTCGAAGTTTGGAAACTTCCTTAGAATCACTTTTTTTCCATTCTTATTTGAGATAACTTGTTCTCTTTCATTATACTAGTTTCATAGCCTCAGACAAGCATATTATGCGCAAAGAATCTCGAAAAGAAAAAAATTTTTTTTCGAAGTTTGGAAACTTCCTTAGAATCACTTTTTTTCCATTCTTATTTGAGATAACTTGTTCTCTTTCATTATACTAGTTTGATAGCCTCAGACAAGCATATTATGCGCAAAGAATCTCGAAAAGAAAAAAATTTTTTTTCGAAGTTTGGAAACTTCGTTAGAATCACTTTTTTTCCGTTCTTATTTAAGATTACTGGTTCTCTTTCATTATACTAGTTTGATAGCCTCAGATAAGCATATTATGCGCAAAGAATCTCGAAAAGAAAAAAATTTTTTTTCGAAGTTTGGAAACTTCGTTAGAATCACTTTTTTTCCGTTCTTATTTGAGATAACTGGTTCTCTTTCATTATACTAGTTTGATAGCCTCAGACAAGCATATTATGCGCAAAGAATCTCGAAAAGAAAAAAATTTTTTTTCGAAGTTAGGAAACTTCGTTAGTATCACTTTTTTTCCGTTCTTATTTAGGATTACTGGTTCTCTTTCATTATACTAGTTTGATAGCCTCAGACAAGCATATTATGCGCAAAGAATCTCTGAAAGAAAAAAATTTTTTTTCGAAGTTTGGAAACTTCCTTAGAATCACTTTTTTTCCATTCTTATTTGAGATAACTTGTTCTCTTTCATTATACTAGTTTGATAGCCTCAGACAAGCATATTATGCGCAAAGAATCTCGAAAAGAAAAAAATTTTTTTTCGAAGTTTGGAAACTTCATTAGAATCACTTTTTTTCCGTTCTTATTTAAGATAACTTGTTCTCTTTCATTATACTAGTTTGATAGCCTTAGACAAGCATATTATGCGCAAAGAATCTCGAAAAGAAAAAAATTTTTTTTCGAAGTTTGGAAACTTCGTTGGAATCACTTTTTTTCCGTTCTTATTTAAGATTACTGGTTCTCTTTCATTATACTAGTTTGATAGCCTCAGACAAGAATATTATGCGCAAAGAATCTCGAAAAGAAAAAAATTTTTTTTCGAAGTTTGGAAACTTCCTTAGAATCACTTTTTTTCCATTCTTATTTGAGATAACTTGTTCTCTTTCATTATACTAGTTTGATAGCCTCAGACAAGCATATTATGCGCAAAGAATCTCGAAAAGAAAAAAATTTTTTTCGAAGTTTGGAAACTTCGTTAGAATCACTTTTTTTCCGTTCTTATTTAAGATAACTTGTTCTCTTTCATTATACTAGTTTGATAGCCTTAGACAAGCATATTATGCGCAAAGAATCTCGAAAAGAAAAAAATTTTTTTTCGAAGTTTGGAAACTTCGTTAGAATCACTTTTTTTCCGTTCTTATTTGAGATAACTGGTTCTCTTTCATTATACTAGTTTGATAGCCTCAGACAAGCATATTATGCGCAAAGAATCTCGAAAAGAAAAAAATTTTTTTTCGAAGTTTGGAAACTTCCTTAGAATCACTTTTTTTCCATTCTTATTTGAAATAACTTGTTCTCTTTCATTATACTAGTTTGATAGCCTCAGACAAGCATATTATGCGCAAAGAATCTCGAAAAGAAAAAAATTTTTTTTCGAAGTTTGGAAACTTCCTTAGAATCACTTTTTTTCCATTCTTATTTGAGATAACTTGTTCTCTTTCATTATACTAGTTTCATAGCCTCAGACAAGCATATTATGCGCAAAGAATCTCGAAAAGAAAAAAATTTTTTTTCGAAGTTTGGAAACTTCCTTAGAATCTCTTTTTTTCCGTTCTTATTTAAGATAACTTGTTCTCTTTCATTATACTAGTTTGATAGCCTTAGACAAGCATATTATGCGCAAAGAATCTCGAAAAGAAAAAAAATTTTTTTCGAAGTTTGGAAACTTCGTTAGAATCACTTTTTTTCCGTTCTTATTTGAGATAACTGGTTCTCTTTCATTATACTAGTTTGATAGCCTCAGACAAGCATATTATGCGCAAAGAATCTCGAAAAGAAAAAAATTTTTTTTCGAAGTTTGGAAACTTCCTTAGAATCACTTTTTTTCCATTCTTATTTGAGATAACATGTTCTCTTTCATTATACTTGTTTGATAGCCTGAGACAAGCATATTATGCGCAAAGAATCTCGAAAAGAAAAAAAATTTTTTTCGAAGTTAGGAAACTTCGTTAGAATCACTTTTTTTCCGTTCTTATTTAAGATTACTGGTTCTCTTTCATTATACTAGTTTGATAGCCTCAGACAAGCATATTATGCGCAAAGAATCTCGAAAAGAAAAAAATTATTTTTCGAAGATTGGAAACTTCGTTAGAATCACTTTTTTTCCGTTCTTATTTGAGATAACTGGTTCTCTTTCATTATACTAGTTTGATAGCCTCAGACAAGCATATTACGCGCAAAGAATCTCGAAAAGAAAACAATTTTTTTTCGAAGTTTGGAAACTTCATTAGAATCACTTTTTTTCCGTTCTTATTTAAGATAACTTGATCTGTTTCATTATACTAGTTTGATAGCCTAAGAAAAGCATAGGTATCCGCAAAGAATCTCGAAAAGAAAAAAATTTTTTTTCGAAGTTTGGAAACTTCGTTAGAATCACTTTTTTTCCGTTCTTATTTGAGATAACTGGTTCTCTTTCATTATACTAGTTTGATAGCCTCAGACAAGCATATTATGCGCAAAGAATCTCGAAAAGAAAAAAATTTTTTTTCGAAGTTTGGAAACTTCGTTAGAATCACTTTTTTTCCGTTCTTATTTGAGATAACTTGTTCTCTTTCATTATACTAGTTTGATAGCCCCAGACAAGCATATTATGCGCAAAGAATCTCGAAAAGAAAAAAATTTTTTTTCGAAGTTTGGAAACTTCGTTAGAATCACTTTTTTTCCGTTCTTATTTAAGATTACTGGTTCTCTTTCATTATACTAGTTTGATAGCCTCAGATAAGCATATTATGCGCAAAGAATCTCGAAAAGAAAAAAATTTTTTTTCGAAGTTTGGAAACTTCGTTAGAATCACTTTTTTTCCGTTCTTATTTGAGATAACTGGTTCTCTTTCATTATACTAGTTTGATAGCCTCAGACAAGCATATTATGCGCAAAGAATCTCGAAA
Source organism: Metallyticus violacea (assembly GCA_030762175.1). Classification (NCBI taxonomy): domain Eukaryota; kingdom Metazoa; phylum Arthropoda; class Insecta; order Mantodea; family Metallyticidae; genus Metallyticus; species Metallyticus violacea. The sequence continues at coordinate 94,663,038 of CM060835.1, read as the reverse complement.
AGAAAAAAATTTTTTTTCGAAGTTAGGAAACTTCGTTAGAATCACTTTTTTTCCGTTCTTATTTAAGATTACTGGTTCTCTTTCATTATACTAGTTTGATAGCCTCAGACAAGCATATTATGCGCAAAGAATCTCGAAAAGAAAAAAATTTTTTTTCGAAGTTTGGAAACTTCCTTAGAATCACTTTTTTTCCATTCTTATTTGAGATAACTTGTTCTCTTTCATTATACTAGTTTGATAGCCTCAGACAAGCATATTATGCGCAAAGAATCTCGAAAAGAAAAAAATTTTTTTTCGAAGTTTGGAAACTTCCTTAGAATCACTTTTTTTCCATTCTTATTTTAAATAACTTGTTCTCTTTCATTATACTAGTTTGATAGCCTCAGACAAGCATATTATGCGCAAAGAATCTCGAAAAGAAAAAAATTTTTTTTCGAAGTTTGGAAACTTCGTTAGAATCACTTTTTTTCCGTTCTTATTTAAGATTACTGGTTCTCTTTCATTATACTAGTTTGATAGCCTCAGACAAGCATATTATGCGCAAAGAATCTCGAAAAGAAAAAAATTTTTTTTCGAAGTTTGGAAACTTCCTTAGAATCACTTTTTTTCCGTTCTTATTTAAGATAACTTGTTCTCTTTCATTATACTAGTTTGATAGCCTTAGACAAGCATATTATGCGCAAAGAATCTCGAAAAGAAAAAAAATTTTTTTCGAAGTTTGGAAACTTCGTTAGAATCACTTTTTTTCCGTTCTTATTTGAGATAACTGGTTCTCTTTCATTATACTAGTTTGATAGCCTCAGACAAGCTTATTATGCGCAAAGAATCTCGAAAAGAAAAAAATTTTTTTTCGAAGTTTGGAAACTTCCTTAGAATCACTTTTTTTCCATTCTTATTTGAGATAACATGTTCTCTTTCATTATACTTGTTTGATAGCCTGAGACAAGCATATTATGCGCAAAGAATCTCGAAAAGAAAAAAATTTTTTTTCGAAGTTAGGAAACTTCGTTAGAATCACTTTTTTTCCGTTCTTATTTAAGATTACTGGTTCTCTTTCATTATACTAGTTTGATAGCCTCAGACAAGCATATTATGCGCAAAGAATCTCGAAAAGAAAAAAATTATTTTTCGAAGTTTGGAAACTTCGTTAGAATCACTTTTTTTCCGTTCTTATTTGAGATAACTTGTTCTCTTTCATTATACTAGTTTGATAGCCTTAGACAAGCATATTATGCGCAAAGAATCTCGAAAAGAAAAAAATTTTATTTCGAAGTATGTAAACTTCGTTAGAATCACTTTTTTTCTGTTCTTATTTGAGATAACTGGTTCTCTTTCATTATACTAGTTTGATAGCCTCAGACAAGCATATTATGCGCAAAGAATCTCGAAAAGAAAACAATTTTTTTTCGAAGTTTGGAAACTTCATTAGAATCACTTTTTTTCCGTTCTTATTTAAGATAACTTGATCTGTTTCATTATACTAGTTTGATAGCCTAAGAAAAGCATAGGTATGCGCAAAGAATCTCGAAAAGAAAAAAATTTTTTTTCGAAGTTTGGAAACTTCGTTAGAATCACTTTTTTTCCGTTCTTATTTGAGATAACTGGTTCTCTTTCATTATACTAGTTTGATAGCCTCAGACAAGCATATTATGCGCAAAGAATCTCGAAAAGAAAAAAATTTTTTTTCGAAGTTTGGAAACTTCGTTAGAATCACTTTTTTTCCGTTCTTATTTGAGATAACTGGTTCTCTTTCATTATACTAGTTTGATAGCCTCAGACAAGCATATTATGCGCAAAGAATCTCGAAAAGAAAAAAATTTTTTTTCGAAGTTTGGAAACTTCCTTAATATCACTTTTTTTCCATTCTTATTTGAGATAACTTGTTCTCTTTCATTATACTTGTTTGATAGCCTGAGACAAGCATATTATGCGCAAAGAATCTCGAAAAGAAAAAAATTTTTTTTCGAAGTTAGGAAACTTCGTTAGAATCACTTTTTTTCCGTTCTTATTTGAGATAACTTGTTCTCTTTCATTATACCAGTTTGATAGCCTCAGACAAGCATATTATGCGCAAAGAATCTCGAAAAGAAAAAAATTTTTTTTCGAAGTTTGGAAACTTCGTTAGAATCACTTTTTTTCCGTTCTTATTTAAGATTACTGGTTCTCTTTCATTATACTAGTTTGATAGCCTCAGACAAGCATATTATGCGCAAAGAATCTCGAAAAGAAAAAAATTTTTTTCGAAGTTTGGAAACTTCGTTAGAATCACTTTTTTTCCGTTCTTATTTAAGATAACTTGTTCTCTTACATTATACTAGTTTGATAGCCTTAGACAAGCATATTATGCGCAAAGAATCTCGAAAAGAAAAAAATTTTTTTTCGAAGTTTGGAAACTTCCTTAGAATCACTTTTTTTCCATTCTTATTTGAGATAACTTGTTCTCTTTCATTATACTAGTTTGATAGCCTTAGACAAGCATATTATGCGCAAAGAATCTCGAAAAGAAAAAAATTTTTTTTCGAAGTTTGGAAACTTCGTTGGAATCACTTTTTTTCCGTTCTTATTTAAGATTACTGGTTCTCTTTCATTATACTAGTTTGATAGCCTCAGACAAGAATATTATGCGCAAAGAATTTCGAAAAGAAAAAAATTTTTTTTCGAAGTTTGGAAACTTCCTTAGAATCACTTTTTTTCCATTCTTATTTGAGATAACTTGTTCTCTTTCATTATACTAGTTTGATAGCCTCAGACAAGCATATTATGCGCAAAGAATCTCGAAAAGAAAAAAATTTTTTTCGAAGTTTGGAAACTTCGTTAGAATCACTTTTTTTCCGTTCTTATTTAAGATAACTTGTTCTCTTTCATTATACTAGTTTGATAGCCTTAGACAAGCATATTATGCGCAAAGAATCTCGAAAAGAAAAAAATTTTTTTTCGAAGTTTGGAAACTTCGTTAGAATCACTTTTTTTCCGTTCTTATTTGAGATAACTGGTTCTCTTTCATTATACTAGTTTGATAGCCTCAGACAAGCATATTATGCGCAAAGAATCTCGAAAAGAAAAAAATTTTTTTTCGAAGTTTGGAAACTTCCTTAGAATCACTTTTTTTCCATTCTTATTTGAAATAACTTGTTCTCTTTCATTATACTAGTTTGATAGCCTCAGACAAGCATATTATGCGCAAAGAATCTCGAAAAGAAAAAAATTTTTTTTCGAAGTTTGGAAACTTCGTTAGAATCACTTTTTTTCCGTTCTTATTTAAGATTACTGGTTCTCTTTCATTATACTAGTTTGATAGCCTCAGACAAGCATATTATGCGCAAAGAATCTCGAAAAGAAAAAAATTTTTTTTCGAAGTTTGGAAACTTCCTTAGAATCACTTTTTTTCCATTCTTATTTGAGATAACTTGTTCTCTTTCATTATACTAGTTTCATAGCCTCAGACAAGCATATTATGCGCAAAGAATCTCGAAAAGAAAAAAATTTTTTTTCGAAGTTTGGAAACTTCCTTAGAATCACTTTTTTTCCATTCTTATTTGAGATAACTTGTTCTCTTTCATTATACTAGTTTGATAGCCTCAGACAAGCATATTATGCGCAAAGAATCTCGAAAAGAAAAAAATTTTTTTTCGAAGTTTGGAAACTTCGTTAGAATCACTTTTTTTCCGTTCTTATTTAAGATTACTGGTTCTCTTTCATTATACTAGTTTGATAGCCTCAGATAAGCATATTATGCGCAAAGAATCTCGAAAAGAAAAAAATTTTTTTTCGAAGTTTGGAAACTTCGTTAGAATCACTTTTTTTCCGTTCTTATTTGAGATAACTGGTTCTCTTTCATTATACTAGTTTGATAGCCTCAGACAAGCATATTATGCGCAAAGAATCTCGAAAAGAAAAAAATTTTTTTTCGAAGTTAGGAAACTTCGTTAGAATCACTTTTTTTCCGTTCTTATTTAAGATTACTGGTTCTCTTTCATTATACTAGTTTGATAGCCTCAGACAAGCATATTATGCGCAAAGAATCTCTGAAAGAAAAAAATTTTTTTTCGAAGTTTGGAAACTTCCTTAGAATCACTTTTTTTCCATTCTTATTTGAGATAACTTGTTCTCTTTCATTATACTAGTTTGATAGCCTCAGACAAGCATATTATGCGCAAAGAATCTCGAAAAGAAAAAAATTTTTTTTCGAAGTTTGGAAACTTCATTAGAATCACTTTTTTTCCGTTCTTATTTAAGATAACTTGTTCTCTTTCATTATACTAGTTTGATAGCCTTAGACAAGCATATTATGCGCAAAGAATCTCGAAAAGAAAAAAATTTTTTTTCGAAGTTTGGAAACTTCGTTGGAATCACTTTTTTTCCGTTCTTATTTAAGATTACTGGTTCTCTTTCATTATACTAGTTTGATAGCCTCAGACAAGAATATTATGCGCAAAGAATCTCGAAAAGAAAAAAATTTTTTTTCGAAGTTTGGAAACTTCCTTAGAATCACTTTTTTTCCATTCTTATTTGAGATAACTTGTTCTCTTTCATTATACTAGTTTGATAGCCTCAGACAAGCATATTATGCGCAAAGAATCTCGAAAAGAAAAAAATTTTTTTCGAAGTTTGGAAACTTCGTTAGAATCACTTTTTTTCCGTTCTTATTTGAGATAACTTGTTCTCTTTCATTATACTAGTTTGATAGCCTTAGACAAGCATATTATGCGCAAAAAATCTCGAAAAGAAAAAAATTTTTTTTCGAAGTTTGGAAACTTCGTTAGAATCACTTTTTTTCCGTTCTTATTTAAGATTACTGGTTCTCTTTCATTATACTAGTTTGATAGCCTCAGACAAGCATATTATGCGCAAAGAATCTCGAAAAGAAAAAAATTTTATTTCGAAGTTTGGAAACTTCCTTAGAATCACTTTTTTTCCATTCTTATTTGAAATAACTTGTTCTCTTTCATTATACTAGTTTGATAGCCTCAGACAAGCATATTATGCGCAAAGAATCTCGAAAAGAAAAAAATTTTTTTTCGAAGTTTGGAAACTTCCTTAGAATCACTTTTTTTCCATTCTTATTTGAGATAACTTGTTCTCTTTCATTATACTAGTTTCATAGCCTCAGACAAGCATATTATGCGCAAAGAATCTCGAAAAGAAAAAAATTTTTTTTCGAAGTTTGGAAACTTCCTTAGAATCTCTTTTTTTCCGTTCTTATTTAAGATAACTTGTTCTCTTTCATTATACTAGTTTGATAGCCTTAGACAAGCATATTATGCGCAAAGAATCTCGAAAAGAAAAAAAATTTTTTTCGAAGTTTGGAAACTTCGTTAGAATCACTTTTTTTCCGTTCTTATTTGAGATAACTGGTTCTCTTTCATTATACTAGTTTGATAGCCTCAGACAAGCATATTATGCGCAAAGAATCTCGAAAAGAAAAAAATTTTTTTTCGAAGTTTGGAAACTTCCTTAGAATCACTTTTTTTCCATTCTTATTTGAGATAACATGTTCTCTTTCATTATACTTGTTTGATAGCCTGAGACAAGCATATTATGCGCAAAGAATCTCGAAAAGAAAAAAAATTTTTTTCGAAGTTAGGAAACTTCGTTAGAATCACTTTTTTTCCGTTCTTATTTAAGATTACTGGTTCTCTTTCATTATACTAGTTTGATAGCCTCAGACAAGCATATTATGCGCAAAGAATCTCGAAAAGAAAAAAATTATTTTTCGAAGTTTGGAAACTTCGTTAGAATCACTTTTTTTCCGTTCTTATTTGAGATAACTGGTTCTCTTTCATTATACTAGTTTGATAGCCTCAGACAAGCATATTACGCGCAAAGAATCTCGAAAAGAAAACAATTTTTTTTCGAAGTTTGGAAACTTCATTAGAATCACTTTTTTTCCGTTCTTATTTAAGATAACTTGATCTGTTTCATTATACTAGTTTGATAGCCTAAGAAAAGCATAGGTATGCGCAAAGAATCTCGAAAAGAAAAAAATTTTTTTTCGAAGTTTGGAAACTTCGTTAGAATCACTTTTTTTCCGTTCTTATTTGAGATAACTGGTTCTCTTTCATTATACTAGTTTGATAGCCTCAGACAAGCATATTATGCGCAAAGAATCTCGAAAAGAAAAAAATTTTTTTTCGAAGTTTGGAAACTTCGTTAGAATCACTTTTTTTCCGTTCTTATTTGAGATAACTTGTTCTCTTTCATTATACTAGTTTGATAGCCTCAGACAAGCATATTATGCGCAAAGAATCTCGAAAAGAAAATAATTTTTTTTCGAAGTTTGGAAACTTCGTTAGAATCACTTTTTTTCCGTTCTTATTTAAGATTACTGGTTCTCTTTCATTATACTAGTTTGATAGCCTCAGATAAGCATATTATGCGCAAAGAATCTCGAAAAGATAAAAATTTTTTTTCGAAGTTTGGAAACTTCGTTAGAATCACTTTTTTTCCGTTCTTATTTGAGATAACTGGTTCTCTTTCATTATACTAGTTTGATAGCCTCAGACAAGCATATTATGCGCAAAGAATCTCGAAAAGAAAAAAATTTTTTTTCGAAGTTAGGAAACTTCGTTAGAATCACTTTTTTTCCGTTCTTATTTAAGATTACTGGTTCTCTTTCATTATACTAGTTTGATAGCCTCAGACAAGCATATTATGCGCAAAGAATCTCGAAAAGAAAAAAATTTTTTTTCGAAGTTTTGAAACTTCCTTAGAATCACTTTTTTTCCATTCTTATTTGAGATAACTTGTTCTCTTTCATTATACTAGTTTGATAGCCTCAGACAAGCATATTATGCGCAAAGAATCTCGAAAAGAAAAAAATTTTTTTTCGAAGTTTGGAAACTTCCTTAGAATCACTTTTTTTCCATTCTTATTTTAAATAACTTGTTCTCTTTCATTATACTAGTTTGATAGCCTCAGACAAGCATATTATGCGCAAAGAATCTCGAAAAGAAAAAAATTTTTTTTCGAAGTTTGGAAACTTCGTTAGAATCACTTTTTTTCCGTTCTTATTTAAGATTACTGGTTCTCTTTCATTATACTAGTTTGATAGCCTCAGACAAGCATATTATGCGCAAAGAATCTCGAAAAGAAAAAAATTTTTTTTCGAAGTTTGGAAACTTCGTTAGAATCACTTTTTTTCCGTTCTTATTTAAGATTACTGGTTCTCTTTCATTATACTAGTTTGATAGCCTCAGACAAGAATATTATGCGCAAAGAATCTCGAAAAGAATAAAATTTTTTTTCGAAGTTTGGAAACTTCCTTAGAATCACTTTTTTTCCATTCTTATTTGAGATAACTTGTTCTCTTTCATTATACTAGTTTGATAGCCTCAGACAAGCATATTATGCGCAAAGAATCTCGAAAAGAAAAAAATTTTTTTCGAAGTTTGGAAACTTCGTTAGAATCACTTTTTTTCCGTTCTTATTTAAGATAACTTGTTCTCTTACATTATACTAGTTTGATAGCCTTAGACAAGCATATTATGCGCAAAGAATCTCGAAAAGAAAAAAATTTTTTTTCGAAGTTTGGAAACTTCGTTAGAATCACTTTTTTTCCGTTCTTATTTGAGATAACTGGTTCTCTTTCATTATACTAGTTTGATAGCCTCAGACAAGCATATTATGCGCAAAGAATCTCGAAAAGAAAAAAATTTTTTTTCGAAGTTTGGAAACTTCCTTAGAATCACTTTTTTTCCATTCTTATTTGAGATAACTTGTTCTCTTTCATTATACTAGTTTGATAGCCTCAGACAAGCATATTATGCGCAAAGAATCTCGAAAAGAAAAAAATTTTTTTTCGAAGTTTGGAAACTTCGTTAGAATCACTTTTTTTCCGTTCTTATTTAAGATTACTGGTTCTCTTTCATTATACTAGTTTGATAGCCTCAGACAAGCATATTATGCGCAAAGAATCTCGAAATGAAAAAAATTTTTTTTCGAAGTTTGGAAACTTCCTTAGAATCACTTTTTTTCCATTCTTATTTGAGATAACTTGTTCTCTTTCATTATACTAGTTTGATAGCCTCAGACAAGCATATTATGCGCAAAGAATCTCGAAAAGAAAAAAATTTTTTTTCGAAGTTTGGAAACTTCATTAGAATCACTTTTTTTCCGTTCTTATTTAAGATAACTTGTTCTCTTTCATTATACTAGTTTGATAGCCTTAGACAAGCATATTATGCGCAAAGAATCTCGAAAAGAAAAAAATTTTTTTTCGAAGTTTGGAAACTTCGTTAGAATCACTTTTTTTCCGTTCTTATTTGAGATAACTGGTTCTCTTTCATTACACTAGTTTGATAGCCTCAGACAAGCATATTATGCGCAAAGAATCTCGAAAAGAAAAAAATTTTTTTTCGAAGTTTGGAAACTTCGTTAGAATCACTTTTTTTCCGTTCTTATTTAAGATTACTGGTTCTCTTTCATTATACTAGTTTGATAGCCTCAGACAAGAATATTATGCGCAAAGAATCTCGAAAAGAAAAAAATTTTTTTTCGAAGTTTGGAAACTTCCTTAGAATCACTTTTTTTCCATTCTTATTTGAGATAACTTGTTCTCTTTCATTATACTAGTTTGATAGCCTCAGACAAGCATATTATGCGCAAAGAATCTCGAAAAGAAAAAAATTTTTTTCGAAGTTTGGAAACTTCGTTAGAATCACTTTTTTTCCGTTCTTATTTAAGATAACTTGTTCTCTTTCATTATACTAGTTTGATAGCCTTAGACAAGCATATTATGCGCAAAGAATCTCGAAAAGAAAAAAATTTTTTTTCGAAGTTTGGAAACTTCGTTAGAATCACTTTTTTTCCGTTCTTATTTGAGATAACTGGTTCTCTTTCATTATACTAGTTTGATAGCCTCAGACAAGCATATTATGCGCAAAGAATCTCGAAAAGAAAAAAATTTTTTTTCGAAGTTTGGAAACTTCCTTAGAATCACTTTTTTTCCATTCTTATTTGAAATAACTTGTTCTCTTTCATTATACTAGTTTGATAGCCTCAGACAAGCATATTATGCGCAAAGAATCTCGAAAAGAAAAAAATTTTTTTTCGAAGTTTGGAAACTTCGTTAGAATCACTTTTTTTCCGTTCTTATTTAAGATTACTGGTTCTCTTTCATTATACTAGTTTGATAGCCTCAGACAAGCATATTATGCGCAAAGAATCTCGAAAAGAAAAAAATTTTTTTTCGAAGTTTGGAAACTTCCTTAGAATCACTTTTTTTCCATTCTTATTTGAGATAACTTGTTCTCTTTCATTATACTAGTTTCATAGCCTCAGACAAGCATATTATGCGCAAAGAATCTCGAAAAGAAAAAAATTTTTTTTCGAAGTTTGGAAACTTCCTTAGAATCACTTTTTTTCCGTTCTTATTTAAGATCACTTGTTCTCTTTCATTATACTAGTTTGATAGCCTTAGACAAGCATATTATGCGCAAAGAATCTCGAAAAGAAAAAAAATTTTTTTCGAAGTTTGGAAACTTCGTTAGAATCACTTTTTTTCCGTTCTTATTTGAGATAACTGGTTCTCTTTCATTATACTAGTTTGATAGCCTCAGACAAGCTTATTATGCGCAAAGAATCTCGAAAAGAAAAAAATTTTTTGTCGAAGTTTGGAAACTTCCTTAGAATCACTTTTTTTCCATTCTTATTTGAGATAACATGTTCTCTTTCATTATACTTGTTTGATAGCCTGAGACAAGCATATTATGCGCAAAGAATCTCGAAAAGAAAAAAATTTTTTTTCGAAGTTAGGAAACTTCGTTAGAATCACTTTTTTTCCGTTCTTATTTAAGATTACTGGTTCTCTTTCATTATACTAGTTTGATAGCCTCAGACAAGCATATTATGCGCAAAGAATCTCGAAAAGAAAAAAATTATTTTTCGAAGTTTGGAAACTTCGTTAGAATCACTTTTTTTCCGTTCTTATTTGAGATAACTTGTTCTCTTTCATTATACTAGTTTGATAGCCTTAGACAAGCATATTATGCGCAAAGAATCTCGAAAAGAAAAAAATTTTATTTCGAAGTATGTAAACTTCGTTAGAATCACTTTTTTTCCGTTCTTATTTGAGATAACTGGTTCTCTTTCATTATACTAGTTTGATAGCCTCAGACAAGCATATTATGCGCAAAGAATCTCGAAAAGAAAACAATTTTTTTTCGAAGTTTGGAAACTTCATTAGAATCACTTTTTTTCCGTTCTTATTTAAGATAACTTGATCTGTTTCATTATACTAATTTGATAGCCTAAGAAAAGCATAGGTATGCGCAAAGAATCTCGAAAAGAAAAAAATTTTTTTTCGAAGTTTGGAAACTTCGTTAGAATCACTTTTTTTCCGTTCTTATTTGAGATAACTGGTTCTGTTTCATTATACTAGTTTGATAGCCTCAGACAAGCATATTATGCGCAAAGAATCTCGAAAAGAAAAAAATTTTTTTTCGAAGTTTGGAAACTTCGTTAGAATCACTTTTTTTCCGTTCTTATTTGAGATAACTGGTTCTCTTTCATTATACTAGTTTGATAGCCTCAGACAAGCATATTATGCGCAAAGAATCTCGAAAAGAAAAAAATTTTTCTCGAAGTTTGGAAACTTCCTTAGAATCACTTTTTTTCCATTCTTATTTGAGATAACTTGTTCTCTTTCATTATCCTTGTTTGATAGCCTTAGACAAGCATATTATGCGCAAATAATCTCGAAAAGAAAAAAAATTTTTTTCGAAGTTTGGAAACTTCCTTAGAATCACTTTTTTTCCATTCTTATTTAAGATAACTTGTTCTCTTTCATTATACTAGTTTGATAGCCTTAGACAAGCATATTATGCGCAAAGAATCTCGAAAAGAAAAAAATTTTTTTTCGAAGTTTGGAAACTTCGTTAGAATCACTTTTTTTCCGTTCTTATTTGAGATAACTCGTTCTCTTACATTATACTAGTTTGATAGCCTCAGACAAGCATATTATGCGCAAAGAATCTCGAAAAGAAAAAAATTTTTTTTCGAAGTTTGGAAACTTCGTTAGAATCACTTTTTTTCCGTTCTTATTTGAGATAACTTGTTCTCTTTCATTATACTAGTTTGATAGCCTCAGACAAGCATATTATGCGCAAAGAATCTCGAAAAGAAAAAAATTTTTTTTCGAAGTTTGGAAACTTCGTTAGAATCACTTTTTTTCCGTTCTTATTTAAGATTACTGGTTCTCTTTCATTATACTAGTTTGATAGCCTCAGACAAGAATATTATGCGCAAAGAATCTCGAAAAGAAAAAAATTTTTTTTCGAAGTTTGGAAACTTCCTTAGAATCACTTTTTTTCCATTCTTATTTGAGATAACTTGTTCTCTTTCATTATACTAGTTTGATAGCCTCAGACAAGCATATTATGCGCAAAGAATCTCGAAAAGAAAAAAATTTTTTTCGAAGTTTGGAAACTTCGTTAGAATCACTTTTTTTCCGTTCTTATTTAAGATAACTTGTTCTCTTACATTATACTAGTTTGATAGCCTTAGACAAGCATATTATGCGCAAAGAATCTCGAAAAGAAAAAAATTTTTTTTCGAAGTTTGGAAACTTCGTTAGAATCACTTTTTTTCCGTTCTTATTTGAGATAACTGGTTCTCTTTCATTATACTAGTTTGATAGCCTCAGACAAGCATATTATGCGCAAAGAATCTCGAAAAGAAAAAAATTTTTTTTCGAAGTTTGGAAACTTCCTTAGAATCACTTTTTTTCCATTCTTATTTGAGATAACTTGTTCTCTTTCATTATACTAGTTTGATAGCCTCAGACAAGCATATTATGCGCAAAGAATCTCGAAAAGAAAAAAATTTTTTTTCGAAGTTTGGAAACTTCGTTAGAATCACTTTTTTTCCGTTCTTATTTAAGATTACTGGTTCTCTTTCATTATACTAGTTTGATAGCCTTAGACAAGCATTATATGCGCAAAGAATCTCGAAAAGAAAAAAATTTTTTTCGAAGTTTGGAAACTTCGTTAGAATCACTTTTTTTCCGTTCTTATTTGAGATAACTGGTTCTCTTTCATTATACTAGTTTGATAGCCTCAGGCAAGCATATTATGCGCAAAGAATCTCGAAAAGAAAAAAATTTTTTTTCGAAGTTTGGAAACTTCCTTAGAATCACTTTTTTTCCATTCTTATTTAGGATTACTGGTTCTCTTTCATTATACTAGTTTGATAGCCTCAGACAAGCATATTATGCGCAAAGAATCTCGAAAAGAAAAAAATTATTTTTCGAAGTTTGGAAACTTGGTTAGAATCACTTTTTTTCCGTTCTTATTTGAGATAACTTGTTCTCTTTCATTATACTAGTTTGATAGCCTGAGACAAGCATATTATGCGCAAAGAATCTCGAAAAGAAAAAAATTTTTTTTCGAAGTTTGGAAACTTCGTTAGAATCACTTTTTTTCCGTTCTTATTTAAGATTACTGGTTCTCTTTCATTATACTAGTTTGATAGCCTCAGACAAGCATATTATGCGCAAAGAATCTCGAAAAGAAAAAAATTTTTTTTCGAAGTTTGGAAACTTCCTTAGAATCACTTTTTTTCCATTCTTATTTGAGATAACTTGTTCTCTTTCATTATACTAGTTTGATAGCCTCAGACAAGCATATTATGCGCAAAGAATCTCGAAAAGAAAAAAATTTTTTTTCGAAGTTTGGAAACCTCCTTAGAATCACTTTTTTTCCGTTCTTATTTAAGATAACTTGTTCTCTTTCATTATACTAGTTTGATAGCCTTAGACAAGCATATTATGCGCAAAGAATCTCGAAAAGAAAAAAAATTTTTTTCGAAGTTTGGAAACTTCGTTAGAATCACTTTTTTTCCGTTCTTATTTGAGATAACTGGTTCTCTTTCATTATACTAGTTTGATAGCCTCAGACAAGCATATTATGCGCAAAGAATCTCGAAAAGAAAAAAATTTTTTTTCGAAGTATGGAAACTTCCTTAGAATCACTTTTTTTCCATTCTTATTTGAGATAACTTGTTCTCTTTCATTATACTTGTTTGAGAGCCTGAGAGAAGCATATTATGCGCAAAGAATCTCGAAAAAAAAAAATTTTTTTTCGAAGTTAGGAAACTTCGTTAGAATCACTTTTTTTCCGTTCTTATTTAAGATTACTGGTTCTCTTTCATTATACTAGTTTGATAGCCTCAGACAAGCATATTATGCGCAAAGAATCTCGAAAAGAAAAAAATTTTTTTTCGAAGTTTGGAAACTTCGTTAGAATCACTTTTTTTCCGTTCTTATTTGAGATAACTTGTTCTCTTTCATTATACTAGTTTGATAGCCTTAGACAAGCATATTATGCGCAAAGAATCTCGAAAAGAAAAAAATTTTATTTCGAAGTTTGGAAACTTCGTTTGAATCACTTTTTTTCTGTTCTTATTTAAGATAACTTGTTCTCTTTCATTATACTAGTTTGATAGCCTAAGAAAAACATAGGTATGCGCAAAGAATCTCGAAAGGAAAAAAATTTTTTTTCGAAGTTTGGAAACTTCGTTAGAATCACTTTTTTTCCGTTCTTATTTGAGATAACTGGTTCTCTTTCATTATACTAGTTTGATAGCCCCAGACAAGCATATTATGCGCAAATAATCTCGAAAAGAAAAAAATTTTTTTTCGAAGTTTGGAAACTTCCTTAGAATCACTTTTTTTCCATTCTTATTTGAGATAACTTGTTCTCTTTCATTATACTAGTTTGATAGCCTCAGACAAGCATATTATGCGCAAAGAATCTCGAAAAGAAAAAATTTTTTTTCGAAGTTTGGAAACTTCGTTAGAATCACTTTTTTTCCGTTCTTATTTAAGATAACATGTTCTCTTACATTATACTAGTTTGATAGCCTTAGACAAGCATATTATGCGCAAAGAATCTCGAAAAGAAAAAAAATTTTTTTCGAAGTTTGGAAACTTCGTTGGAATCACTTTTTTTCCGTTCTTATTTAAGATTACTAATTCTCTTACATTATACTAGTTTGATAGCCTCAGACAAGAATATTATGCGCAAAGAATCTCGAATAGAAAAAAATTTTTTTTCGAAGTTTGGAAACTTCGTTAGAATCACTTTTTTTCCGTTCTTATTTAAGATTACTGGTTCTCTTTCATTATACTAGTTTGATAGCCTCAGACAAGCATATAATGCGCAAAGAATCTCGAAAAGAAAAAAATTTTTTTTCGAAGTTTGGAAACTTCCTTAGAATCACTTTTTTTCCATTCTTATTTGAGATAACTTGTTCTCTTTCATTATACTAGTTTGATAGCCTCAGACAAGCATATTATGCGCAAAGAATCTCGAAAAGAAAACAATTTTTTTTCGAAGTTTGGAAACTTCATTAGAATCACTTTTTTTCCGTTCTTATTTAAGATAACTTGTTCTCTTTCATTATACTAGTTTGATAGCCTTAGAAAAGCATAGGTATGCGCAAAGAATCTCGAAAAGAAAAAAATTTTTTTTCGAAGTTTGGAAACTTCGTTAGAATCACTTTTTTTCCGTTCTTATTTGAGATAACTTGTTCTCTTTCATTATACTAGTTTGATAGCCTTAGACAAGCATATTATGCGCAAAGAATCTCGATGAGAAAAAAATTTTTTTTCGAAGTTTGGAAACTTCGTTAGAATCACTTTTTACCGTTCTTATTTGAGATAACTGGTTCTCTTTCATTATACTAGTTTGATAGCCTCAGACAAGCATATTATGCGCAAAGAATCTCGAAAAGAAAAAAATTTTTTTTCGAAGTTAAGAAACTTCCTTAGAATCACTTTTTTTCCATTCTTATTTGAGATAACTTGTTCTCTTTCATTATACTTGTTTGATAGCCTGAGACGAGCATATTATGCGCAAAGAATCTCGAAAAGAAAAAAATTTTTTTTCGAATTTTGGAAACTTCGTTAGAATCACTTTTTTTCCGTTCTTATTTCAGATTACTGGTTCTCTTTCATTATACCAGTTTGATAGCCTCAGACAAGCATATTATGCGCAAATAATCTCGAAAAGATAAAAATTTTTTTTCGAAGTTTGGAAACTTCGTTAGAATCACTTTTTTTCCGTTCTTATTTAAGATTACTGGTTCTCTTTCATTATACTAGTTTGATAGCCTCAGACAAGCATATTATGCGCAAAGAATCTCGAAAAGAAAAAAATTTTTTTTCGAAGTTTGGAAACTTCGTTTGAATCACTTTTTTTCTGTTCTTATTTAAGATAACTTGTTCTCTTTCATTATACTAGTTTGATAGCCTAAGAAAAGCATAGGTATGCGCAAAGAATCTCGAAAGGAAAAAAATTTTTTTTCGAAGTTTGAAAACTTCGTTAGAATCACTTTTTTTCCGTTCTTATTTGAGATAACTGGTTCTCTTTCATTATACTAGTTTGATAGCCCCAGACAAGCATATTATGCGCAAAGAATCTCGAAAAGAAAAAAATTTTTTTTCGAAGTTTGGAAACTTCCTTAGAATCACTTTTTTTCCATTCTTATTTGAGATAACTTGTTCTCTTTCATTATACTAGTTTGATAGCCTCAGACAAGCATATTATGCGCAAAGAATCTCGAAAAGAAAAAATTTTTTTTCGAAGTTTGGAAACTTCGTTAGAATCACTTTTTTTCCGTTCTTATTTAAGATAACTTGTTCTCTTACATTATACTAGTTTGATAGCCTTAGACAAGCATATTATGCGCAAAGAATCTCGAAAAGAAAAAAAATTTTTTTCGAAGTTTGGAAACTTCGTTGGAATCACTTTTTTTCCGTTCTTATTTAAGATTACTGGTTCTCTTTCATTATACTAGTTTGATAGCCTCAGACAAGAATATTATGCGCAAAGAATCTCGAATAGAAAAAAATTTTTTTTCGAAGTTTGGAAACTTCGTTAGAATCACTTTTTTTCCGTTCTTATTTAAGATTACTGGTTCTCTTTCATTATACTAGTTTGATAGCCTCAGACAAGCATATAATGCGCAAAGAATCTCGAAAAGAAAAAAATTTTTTTTCGAAGTTTGGAAACTTCCTTAGAATCACTTTTTTTCCATTCTTATTTGAGATAACTTGTTCTCTTTCATTATACTAGTTTGATAGCCTCAGACAAGCATATTATGCGCAAAGAATCTCGAAAAGAAAACAATTTTTTTTCGAAGTTTGGAAACTTCATTAGAATCACTTTTTTTCCGTTCTTATTTAAGATAACTTGTTCTCTTTCATTATACTAGTTTGATAGCCTTAGAAAAGCATAGGTATGCGCAAAGAATCTCGAAAAGAAAAAAATTTTTTTTCGAAGTTTGGAAACTTCGTTAGAATCACTTTTTTTCCGTTCTTATTTGAGATAACTGGTTCTCTTTCATTATACTAGTTTGATAGCCTCAGACAAGCATATTATGCGCAAAGAATCTCGAAAAGAAAAAAATTTTTTTTCGAAGTTTGGAAACTTCGTTAGAATCACTTTTTTTCCGTTCTTATTTAAGATAACTTGTTCTCTTTCATTATACTAGTTTGATAGCCTTAGACAAGCATATTATGCGCAAAGAATCTCGAAAAGAAAAAAATTTTTTTTCGAAGTTTGGAAACTTCGTTAGAATCACTTTTTTTCCGTTCTTATTTGAGATAACTGGTTCTCTTTCATTATACTAGTTTGATAGCCTCAGACAAGCATATTATGCGCAAAGAATCTCGAAAAGAAAAAAATTTTTTTTCGAAGTTAAGAAACTTCCTTAGAATCACTTTTTTTCCATTCTTATTTGAGATAACTTGTTCTCTTTCATTATACTTGTTTGATAGCCTGAGACGAGCATATTATGCGCAAAGAATCTCGAAAAGAAAAAAATTTTTTTTCGAAGTTTGGAAACTTCGTTAGAATCACTTTTTTTCCGTTCTTATTTCAGATTACTGGTTCTCTTTCATTATACCAGTTTGATAGCCTCAGACAAGCATATTATGCGCAAAGAATCTCGAAAAGAAAAAAATTTTTTTTCGAAGTTTGGAAACTTCGTTAGAATCACTTTTTTTCCGTTCTTATTTGAGATAACTGGTTCTCTTTCATTATACTAGTTTGATAGCCTCAGACAAGCATATTATGCGCAAAGAATCTCGAAAAGAAAAAAATTTTTTTTCGAAGTTTGGAAACTTCCTTAGAATCACTTTTTTTCCATTCTTATTTGAGATAACTTGTTCTCTTTCATTATCCTTGTTTGATAGCCTTAGACAAGCATATTATGCGCAAAAAATCTCGAAAAGAAAAAATTTTTTTTTCGAAGTTTGGAAACTTCGTTAGAATCACGTTTTTTACGTTCTTATTTGAGATAACTAGTTCTCTTTAAATATACTAGTTCGATAGCCTCAGAAAAGCATATTATGCGGAAAGAACCTCGAAAAGAAAAAAAAAATGTTTTCAAAGTTTGGAAAATATATTAGAATCACTTTTTTCCGTTCTTATTTGAGATAACTGGTTCTGTTTCATTATACTAGTTTGATAGCCTTAGAAAAGCATATTATGCGGAAAGAATTTTGAAAAGAAAAATAATATTTTTCGAAGTTTGGAAACTACGTTAGAATCACTTTTTTCCGTTCTCATTCGAGATAATTGGTTCTCTTTCATTTTGCTAGTTTGATAGGTGTAGAAAAGCATATTATGCGGAAAGAATCTCGAAAAGAATAAAAAATGTATTCAAGGTTTGGAAACTTCATTATAATCACCTTTTTCCGTTCTTATTTGAGAAAACTGGTTCTCTTTCATTATACTATTTTGATAGCCTCAGAAAAGAATATTTTGCGGAAAAAATCTCGAAAAGAAAAAAAAAAGTTTTCAAAGTTTGGAAACTACATTAGAATCACTTTTTTTCCGTTCTTATTTGAGATAACTAGTTCTCTTTCAATTTGCTAGTTTGATAGCTGTAGAAAAGCATATTATGCGGAAAGAATCTCCAAAAGAAAAAAAAATTTTTTCGAAGTTTGGAAACTTCCTTAGAATCACTTTTTTTCCATTCTTATTTGAGATAACTTGTTCTCTTTCATTATCCTTGTTTGATAGCCTTAGACAAGCATATTATGCGCAAATAATCTCGAAAAGAAAAAAATTTTTTTTCGAAGTTTGGAAACTTCGTTAGAATCACTTTTTTTCCGTTCTTATTTAAGATTACTGGTTCTCTTTCATTATACTAGTTTGATAGCCTCAGACAAGCATATTATGCGCAAAGAATCTCGAAAAGAAAAACATTTTTTTTCGAAGTTTGGAAACTTCGTTAGAATCAGTTTTTTCCGTTCTTATTTAAGATTACTGGTTCTCTTTCATTATACAAGTTTGATAGCCTCAGAAAAGCATATTATGCGCAAAGAATCTCGAAAAGAAAAAAATTTTTTTTCGAAGTTTGGAAACTTCGTTAGAATCACTTTTTTTCCGTTCTTATTTAAGATTACTGGTTCTCTTTCATTATACTAGTTTGATAGCCTCAGAAAAGCATAGGTATGCGCAAAGAATTTCGAAAAGAAAAAAAATTTTTTTCGAAGTTTGGAAACTTCGTTAGAATCACTTTTTTTCCGTTCTTATTTAAGATTACTGGTTCTCTTTCATTATACTAGTTTGATAGCCTCAGACAAGAATATTATGGGCAAAGAATCTCGAAAAGAAAAAAATTTTTTTTCGAAGTTTGGAAACTTCCTTAGAATCACTTTTTTTCCATTCTTATTTGAGATAACTTGTTCTCTTTCATTATACTAGTTTGATAGCCTCAGACAAGCATATTATGCGCAAAGAATCTCGAAAAGAAAAAAATTTTTTTCGAAGTTTGGAAACTTCGTTAGAATCACTTTTTTTCCGTTCTTATTTAAGATAACTTGTTCTCTTACATTATACTAGTTTGATAGCCTTAGACAAGCATATTATGCGCAAAGAATCTCGAAAAGAAAAAAAAATTTTTTCGAAGTTTGGAAACTTCGTTAGAATCACTTTTTTTCCGTTCTTATTTGAGATAACTGGTTCTCTTTCATTATACTAGTTTGATAGCCTCAGACAAGCATATTATGCGCAAAGAATCTCGAAAAGAAAAAAAATTTTTTTCGAAGTTTGGAAACTTCATTAGAATCACTTTTTTTCCGTTCTTATTTGAGATAACTGGCTCTCTTTCATTATACTAGTTTGATAGCCTCAGAAAAGCATATTATGTGCAAAGAATCTCGAAAAGAAAAAAATTTTTTTCGAAGTTTAGAAACTTCATTAGAATCACTTTTTTTCCGTTCTTATTTGAGATAACTTCTTCTCATTCATTATACTAGTTTGATAGCCTTAGAAAAGCATATTATGCGGAAAGAATCTCGAAATGAAAAATAATTTTTTTCGAAGTATGGAAACTTCTTTATAATCACTTTTTTTCCGTTCTTATTCGAGATAACTGGTTCTCTTTCTTTTTGCTAGTTTGATAGACTCAGAAAAGCATATTATGCACGAAGAATCTCGAAAAGAAAAAAAATTTTTTTCGAAGTTTGGAAACTTCAATAGAATCACTTTTTTTCCGTTCTTATTCGTGATAACTGGTTCACTTTCAATATACTAGTTTGATAGCCTCAGAAAAGCATATTATGCGCAAAGAATCTCGAAAAGAAAAAAAATTATTTTCGAAGTTTGGAAACTTCATTAGAATCACTTTTTTTCCGTTCTTATTCGATATAACTGGTTCTCTTACATTTTCCTAGTTTGATAGCTGTAGAAAAGCATATTATGCGGAAAGAATCTCGAAAAGAAAAAAAAATGTTTTCAAAGCTTGGAAACTACATTAGAATGACTTTTTTTCCGTTCTTATTTGAGATAACTGGTTCTCTTTCATTATACTAATTTGATAGCCTTAGAAAAGCATATAATGCGGAAAGAATTTCGAAAAGAAAAAAAATTTTTTTGGAAGTTTGGAAACTTCGTTAGAATCACATTTTTTCCGTTCTTATTCGAGATAAATGGTTCTCTTTCATTTTGCTAGTTTGATACGTGTAGAAAAGCATATTATGCGGAAAGAATCTCGAAAAGAAAAAAAATTGTATTCAAGGTACTGGAAACTTCATTAGAATCACTTTTTTTCCGTTCTTATTTCAGATAACTGGTTCTCTTTCATTATACTAGTTTGATAGCTTAAGAAAAGCATATTATGCGGAAAGAATCACGAAAAAAGAATCACTTTTTTTCCGTTCTTATTCGAGATAAATGGTTCTCTTTCATTTTGCTAGTTTGATACGTGTAGAAAAGCATATTATGCGGAAAGAATCTCGAAAAGAAAAACAATTGTATTCAAGGTACTGGAAACTTCATTAGAATTACTTTTTTTCCGTTCTTATTTCAGATAACTGGTTCTCTTTCATTATACTAGTTTGATAGCTTAAGAAAAGCATATTATGCGGAAAGAATCACGAAAAAAGAAAATTTTTTTTGATGTTTTGAAAATCCTTATGAATCATTTTTTTTCTATTCTTATTTGAGATAACTAGTTCTCTTTCATTATACTATTTTGCTAGGCTCAGAAAAGCATATTATGCGGAAAGAATCCCGAAAAGAAAAAAATTTTTTTTTGATATTTGCAAAATCTTTTTTGTATCCATTTTTTTCCATTCTTATTTGAGATAACTGGTTCTCTTTCATTATACTAGTTTGATAGCTTCAGATAAGCAAAGAATCTCGAAAATATTTTTCGAAGTTTGGAAACCTTGTTAGATTCACTTTTTTTCCGTTATATTCGAGATAAATGGTTCTCTTTCAATTTGCTAGTTTAGTAGCTGTAGAAAAGCATATTATGCGGAAAGAATCTCGAAAAGAAAAAAAAATGTTTTCAAAGTTTGGAAACTTCATTAGAATCACGTTTTTTACGTTCTTATTTGAGATAACTAGTTCTCTTTAAATATACTAGTTCGATAGCCTCAGAAAAGCATATTATGCGGAAAGAACCTCGAAAAGAAAAAAAAAATGTTTTCAAAGTTTGGAAAATATATTAGAATCACTTTTTTCCGTTCTTATTTGAGATAACTGGTTCTCTTTCATTATACTAGTTTGATAGCCTTAGAAAAGCATATTATGCGGAAAGAATTTTGAAAAGAAAAATAATATTTTTCGAAATTTGGAAACTACGTTAGAATCACTTTTTTCCGTTCTCATTCGAGATAATTGGTTCTCTTTCATTTTGCTAGTTTGATAGGTGTAGAAAAGCATATTATGCGGAAAGAATCTCGAAAAGAATAAAAAATGTATTCAAGGTTTGGAAACTTCATTATAATCACCTTTTTCCGTTCTTATTTGAGAAAACTGGTTCTCTTTCATTATACTATTTTGATAGCCTCAGAAAAGCATATTATGCGCAAAGAATCTCGACAAGAAAAAAATTTTTTTTCGAAGTTTGGAAACTTCGTTAGAATCACTTTTTTTCCGTTCTTATTTGAGATAACTGGTTCTCTTTCATTATACTAGTTTGATAGCCTCAGACAAGCATATTATGCGCAAAGAATCTCGAAAAGAAAAAAATTTTTTTTCGAAGTTTGGAAACTTCCTTAGAATCACTTTTTTTCCATTCTTATTTGAGATAACTTGTTCTCTTTCATTATCCTTGTTTGATAGCCTTAGACAAGCATATTATGCGCAAAAAATCTCGAAAAGAAAAAATTTTTTTTTCGAAGTTTGGAAACTTCGTTAGAATCACGTTTTTTACGTTCTTATTTGAGATAACTAGTTCTCTTTAAATATACTAGTTCGATAGCCTCAGAAAAGCATATTATGCGGAAAGAACCTCGAAAAGAAAAAAAAAATGTTTTCAAAGTTTGGAAAATATATTAGAATCACTTTTTTCCGTTCTTATTTGAGATAACTGGTTCTGTTTCATTATACTAGTTTGATAGCCTTAGAAAAGCATATTATGCGGAAAGAATTTTGAAAAGAAAAATAATATTTTTCGAAGTTTGGAAACTACGTTAGAATCACTTTTTTCCGTTCTCATTCGAGATAATTGGTTCTCTTTCATTTTGCTAGTTTGATAGGTGTAGAAAAGCATATTATGCGGAAAGAATCTCGAAAAGAATAAAAAATGTATTCAAGGTTTGGAAACTTCATTATAATCACCTTTTTCCGTTCTTATTTGAGAAAACTGGTTCTCTTTCATTATACTATTTTGATAGCCTCAGAAAAGAATATTTTGCGGAAAAAATCTCGAAAAGAAAAAAAAATGTTTTCAAAGTTTGGAAACTACATTAGAATCACTTTTTTTCCGTTCTTATTTGAGATAACTAGTTCTCTTTCAATTTGCTAGTTTGATAGCTGTAGAAAAGCATATTATGCGGAAAGAATCTCCAAAAGAAAAAAAAATTTTTTCGAAGTTTGGAAACTTCCTTAGAATCACTTTTTTTCCATTCTTATTTGAGATAACTTGTTCTCTTTCATTATCCTTGTTTGATAGCCTTAGACAAGCATATTATGCGCAAATAATCTCGAAAAGAAAAAAATTTTTTTTCGAAGTTTGGAAACTTCGTTAGAATCACTTTTTTTCCGTTCTTATTTAAGATTACTGGTTCTCTTTCATTATACTAGTTTGATAGCCTCAGACAAGCATATTATGCGCAAAGAAAATCGAAAAGAAAAACATTTTTTTTCGAAGTTTGGAAACTTCGTTAGAATCAGTTTTTTCCGTTCTTATTTAAGATTACTGGTTCTCTTTCATTATACAAGTTTGATAGCCTCAGAAAAGCATATTATGCGCAAAGAATCTCGAAAAGAAAAAAATTTTTTTTCGAAGTTTGGAAACTTCGTTAGAATCACTTTTTTTCCGTTCTTATTTAAGATTACTGGTTCTCTTTCATTATACTAGTTTGATAGCCTCAGAAAAGCATAGGTATGCGCAAAGAATCTCGAAAAGAAAAAAAATTTTTTTCGAAGTTTGGAAACTTCGTTAGAATCACTTTTTTTCCGTTCTTATTTAAGATTACTGGTTCTCTTTCATTATACTAGTTTGATAGCCTCAGACAAGAATATTATGGGCAAAGAATCTCGAAAAGAAAAAAATTTTTTTTCGAAGTTTGGAAACTTCCTTAGAATCACTTTTTTTCCATTCTTATTTGAGATAACTTGTTCTCTTTCATTATACTAGTTTGATAGCCTCAGACAAGCATATTATGCGCAAAGAATCTCGAAAAGAAAAAAATTTTTTTCGAAGTTTGGAAACTTCGTTAGAATCACTTTTTTTCCGTTCTTATTTAAGATAACTTGTTCTCTTACATTATACTAGTTTGATAGCCTTAGACAAGCATATTATGCGCAAAGAATCTCGAAAAGAAAAAAAAATTTTTTCGAAGTTTGGAAACTTCGTTAGAATCACTTTTTTTCCGTTCTTATTTGAGATAACTGGTTCTCTTTCATTATACTAGTTTGATAGCCTCAGACAAGCATATTATGCGCAAAGAATCTCGAAAAGAAAAAAAATTTTTTTCGAAGTTTGGAAACTTCATTAGAATCACTTTTTTTCCGTTCTTATTTGAGATAACTGGCTCTCTTTCATTATACTAGTTTGATAGCCTCAGAAAAGCATATTATGTGCAAAGAATCTCGAAAAGAAAAAAATTTTTTTCGAAGTTTAGAAACTTCATTAGAATCACTTTTTTTCCGTTCTTATTTGAGATAACTTCTTCTCATTCATTATACTAGTTTGATAGCCTTAGAAAAGCATATTATGCGGAAAGAATCTCGAAATGAAAAATAATTTTTTTCGAAGTATGGAAACTTCTTTATAATCACTTTTTTTCCGTTCTTATTCGAGATAACTGGTTCTCTTTCTTTTTGCTAGTTTGATAGACTCAGAAAAGCATATTATGCACGAAGAATCTCGAAAAGAAAAAAAATTTTTTTCGAAGTTTGGAAACTTCAATAGAATCACTTTTTTTCCGTTCTTATTCGTGATAACTGGTTCACTTTCAATATACTAGTTTGATAGCCTCAGAAAAGCATATTATGCGCAAAGAATCTCGAAAAGAAAAAAAATTATTTTCGAAGTTTGGAAACTTCATTAGAATCACTTTTTTTCCGTTCTTATTCGAGATAACTGGTTCTCTTACATTTTCCTAGTTTGATAGCTGTAGAAAAGCATATTATGCGGAAAGAATCTCGAAAAGAAAAAAAAATGTTTTCAAAGCTTGGAAACTACATTAGAATGACTTTTTTTCCGTTCTTATTTGAGATAACTGGTTCTCTTTCATTATACTAATTTGATAGCCTTAGAAAAGCATATAATGCGGAAAGAATTTCGAAAAGAAAAAAAATTTTTTTGGAAGTTTGGAAACTTCGTTAGAATCACATTTTTTCCGTTCTTATTCGAGATAAATGGTTCTCTTTCATTTTGCTAGTTTGATACGTGTAGAAAAGCATATTATGCGGAAAGAATCTCGAAAAGAAAAAAAATTGTATTCAAGGTACTGGAAACTTCATTAGAATCACTTTTTTTCCGTTCTTATTTCAGATAACTGGTTCTCTTTCATTATACTAGTTTGATAGCTTAAGAAAAGCATATTATGCGGAAAGAATCACGAAAAAAGAATCACTTTTTTTCCGTTCTTATTCGAGATAAATGGTTCTCTTTCATTTTGCTAGTTTGATACGTGTAGAAAAGCATATTATGCGGAAAGAATCTCGAAAAGAAAAACAATTGTATTCAAGGTACTGGAAACTTCATTAGAATTACTTTTTTTCCGTTCTTATTTCAGATAACTGGTTCTCTTTCATTATACTAGTTTGATAGCTTAAGAAAAGCATATTATGCGGAAAGAATCACGAAAAAAGAAAATTTTTTTTGATGTTTTGAAAATCCTTATGAATCATTTTTTTTCTATTCTTATTTGAGATAACTAGTTCTCTTTCATTATACTATTTTGCTAGCCTCAGAAAAGCATATTATGCGGAAAGAATCCCGAAAAGAAAAAAATTTTTTTTTGATATTTGCAAAATCTTTTTTGAATCCATTTTTTTCCATTCTTATTTGAGATAACTGGTTCTCTTTCATTATACTAGTTTGATAGCTTCAGATAAGCAAAGAATCTCGAAAATATTTTTCGAAGTTTGGAAACCTTGTTAGATTCACTTTTTTTCCGTTATATTCGAGATAAATGGTTCTCTTTCAATTTGCTAGTTTAGTAGCTGTAGAAAAGCATATTATGCGGAAAGAATCTCGAAAAGAAAAAAAAATGTTTTCAAAGTTTGGAAACTTCATTAGAATCACGTTTTTTACGTTCTTATTTGAGATAACTAGTTCTCTTTAAATATACTAGTTCGATAGCCTCAGAAAAGCATATTATGCGGAAAGAACCTCGAAAAGAAAAAAAAAATGTTTTCAAAGTTTGGAAAATATATTAGAATCACTTTTTTCCGTTCTTATTTGAGATAACTGGTTCTCTTTCATTATACTAGTTTGATAGCCTTAGAAAAGCATATTATGCGGAAAGAATTTTGAAAAGAAAAATAATATTTTTCGAAATTTGGAAACTACGTTAGAATCACTTTTTTCCGTTCTCATTCGAGATAATTGGTTCTCTTTCATTTTGCTAGTTTGATAGGTGTAGAAAAGCATATTATGCGGAAAGAATCTCGAAAAGAATAAAAAATGTATTCAAGGTTTGGAAACTTCATTATAATCACCTTTTTCCGTTCTTATTTGAGAAAACTGGTTCTCTTTCATTATACTATTTTGATAGCCTCAGAAAAGCATATTTTGCGGAAAAAATCTCGAAAAGAAAAAAAAATGTTTTCAAAGTTTGGAAACTACATTAGAATCACTTTTTTTCCGTTCTTATTTGAGATAACTAGTTCTCTTTCAATTTGCTAGTTTGATAGCTGTAGAAAAGCATATTATGCGGAAAGAATCTCCAAAAGAAAAAAAAATTTTTTCGAAGTTTGGAAACTTCCTTAGAATCACTTTTTTTCCATTCTTATTTAAGATTACTGGTTCTCTTTCATTATACTAGTTTGATAGCCTCAGACAAGCATATTATGCGCAAAGAATCTCGAAAAGAAAAAAATTTTTTTTCGAAGTTTGGAAACTTCGTTTGAATCACTTTTTTTCTCTCCTTATTTAAGATAACTTGTTCTCTTTCATTATACTAGTTTGATAGCCTTAGACAAGCATATTATGCGCAAAGAATCTCGAAAAGAAAAAAATTTTTTTTCGAAGTTTGGAAACTTCGTTAGAATCACTTTTTTTCCGTTCTTATTTAAGATAACTTGTTCTCTTTCATTGTACTAGTTTGATAGCCTTAGACAAGCATATTATGAGCAAAGAATCTCGAAAAGAAAAACATTTTTTTTCGAAGTTTGGAAACTTCGTTAGAATCAGTTTTTTCCGTTCTTATTTAAGATTACTGGTTCTCTTTCATTATACAAGTTTGATAGCCTCAGAAAAGCATATTATGCGCAAAGAATCTCGAAAAGAAAAAATTTTTTTTTCGAAGTTTGGAAACTTCGTTAGAATCACTTTTTTTCCGTTCTTATTTAAGATTACTGGTTCTCTTTCATTATACTCGTTTGATAGCCTCAGACAAGCATATTATGCGCAAAGAATCTCGAAAAGAAAAAAATTTTTTTCGAAGTTTGGAAACTTCGTTAGAATCACTTTTTTTCCGTTCTTATTTGAGATAACTTGTTCTCTTTCATTATACTAGTTTGATAGCCTTAGACAAGCATATTATGCGCAAAGAATCTCGAAAAGAAAAAAATTTTATTTCGAAGTATGTAAACTTCGTTAGAATCACTTTTTTTCCGTTCTTATTTGAGATAACTGGTTCTCTTTCATTATACTAGTTTGATAGCCTCAGAAAAGCATAGGTATGCGCAAAGAATCTCGAAAAGAAAAAAATTTTTTTTCGAAGTTTGGAAACTTCGTTAGAATCACTTTTTTTCCGTTCTTATTTAAGATTACTGGTTCTCTTTCATTATACTAGTTTGATAGCCTCAGACAAGAATATTATGCGCAAAGAATCTAGAAAAGAAAAAAATTTTTTTTCGAAGTTTGGAAACTTCCTTAGAATCACTTTTTTTCCATTCTTATTTGAGATAACTTGTTCTCTTTCATTATACTAGTTTGATAGCCTCAGACAAGCATATTATGCGCAAAGAATCTCGAAAAGAAAAAAAATTTTTTCGAAGTTTGGAAACTTCGTTAGAATCACTTTTTTTCCGTTCTTATTTAAGATAACTTGTTCTCTTACACTATACTAGTTTGATAGCCTTAGACAAGCATATTATGCGCAAAGAATCTCGAAAAGAAAAAAATTTTTTTTCGAAGTTTGGAAACTTCGTTAGAATCACTTTTTTTCCGTTCTTGTTTGAGATAACTGGTTCTCTTTCATTATACTAGTTTGATAGCCTCAGACAAGCATATTATGCGCAAAGAATCTCGAAAAGAAAAAAAATTTTTTTCGAAGTTTGGAAACTTCGTTAGAATCACTTTTTTTCCGTTCTTATTTAAGATTACTGGTTCTCTTTCATTATACTAGTTTGATAGCCTCAGACAAGAATATTATGCGCAAAGAATCTCGAAAAGAAAAAAATTTTTTTTCGAAGTTTGGAAACTTCCTTAGAATCACTTTTTTTCCATTCTTATTTGAGATAACTTGTTCTCTTTCATTATACTAGTTTGATAGCCTCAGACAAGCATATTATGCGCAAAGAATCTCGAAAAGAAAAAAAATTTTTTCGAAGTTTGGAAACTTCGTTAGAATCACTTTTTTTCCGTTCTTATTTAAGATAACTTGTTCTCTTACATTATACTAGTTTGATAGCCTTAGACAAGCATATTATGCGCAAAGAATCTCGAAAAGAAAAAAATTTTTTTTCGAAGTTTGGAAACTTCGTTAGAATCACTTTTTTTCCGTTCTTATTTGAGATAACTGGTTCTCTTTCATTATACTAGTTTGATAGCCTCAGACAAGCATATTATGCGCAAAGAATCTCGAAAAGAAAAAAATTTTTTTTCGAAGTTTGGAAACTTCGTTTGAATCACTTTTTTTCTCTCCTTATTTAAGATAACTTGTTCTCTTTCATTATACTAGTTTGATAGCCTTAGACAAGCATATTATGCGCAAAGAATCTCGAAAAGAAAAAAATTTTATTTCGAAGTATGTAAACTTCGTTAGAATCACTTTTTTTCCGTTCTTATTTGAGATAACTGGTTCTCTTTCATTATACTAGTTTGATAGCCTCAGAAAAGCATAGGTATGCGCAAAGAATCTCGAAAAGAAAAAAAATTTTTTTCGAAGTTTGGAAACTTCGTTAGAATCACTTTTTTTCCGTTCTTATTTAAGATTACTGGTTCTCTTTCATTATACTAGTTTGATAGCCTCAGACAAGAATATTATGCGCAAAGAATCTAGAAAAGAAAAAAATTTTTTTTCGAAGTTTGGAAACTTCCTTGGAATCACTTTTTTTCCATTCTTATTTGAGATAACTTGTTCTCTTTCATTATACTAGTTTGATAGCCTCAGACAAGCATATTATGCGCAAAGAATCTCGAAAAGAAAAAAATTTTTTTCGAAGTTTGGAAACTTCGTTAGAATCACTTTTTTTCCGTTCTTATTTAAGATAACTTGTTCTCTTACATTATACTAGTTTGATAGCCTTAGACAAGCATATTATGCGCAAAGAATCTCGAAAAGAAAAAAATTTTTTTTCGAAGTTTGGAAACTTCGTTAGAATCACTTTTTTTCCGTTCTTGTTTGAGATAACTGGTTCTCTTTCATTATACTAGTTTGATAGCCTCAGACAAGCATATTATGCGCAAAGAATCTCGAAAAGAAAAAAATTTTTTTTCGAAGTTTGGAAACTTCCTTAGAATCACTTTTTTTCCATTCTTATTTGAGATAACTTGTTCTTTGCATTATACTAGTTTGATAGCCTCAGACAAGCATATTATGCGCAAAGAATCTCGAAAAGAAAAAATTTTTTTTTCGAAGTTTGGAAACTTCGTTAGAATCACTTTTTTTCCGTTCTTATTTAAGATTACTGGTTCTCTTTCATTATACTAATTTGATAGCCTAAGAAAAGCATAGGTATGCGCAAAGAATCTCGAAAAGAAAAAAATTTTTTTTCGAAGTTTGGAAACTTCGATAGAATCACTTTTTTTCCGTTCTATTTTGAGATAACTGGTTCTCTTTCATTATACTAGTTTGATAGCCTCAGACAAGCATATTATGCGCAAAGAATCTCGAAAAGAAAAAAATTTTTTTTCGAAGTTTGGAAACTTCCTTAGAATCACTTTTTTTCCATTCTTATTTGAGATAACTTGTTCTCTTTCATTATACTAGTTTGATAGCCTCAGACAAGCATATTATGCGCAAAGAATCTCGAAAAGAAAAAAATTTTTTTCGAAGTTTGGAAACTTCGTTAGAATCACTTTTTTTCCGTTCTTATTTAAGATAACTTGTTCTCTTACATTATACTAGTTTGATTGCCTTAGACAAGCATATTATGCGCAAAGAATCTCGAAAAGAAAAAAATTTTTTTTCGAAGTTTGGAAACTTCGTTAGAATCACTTTTTTTCCGTTCTTATTTGAGATAACTGGTTCTCTTTCATTATACTAGTTTGATAGCCTCAGACAAGCATATTATGCGCAAAGAATCTCGAAAAGAAAAAAAATTTTTTTCGAAGTTTGGAAACTTCGTTAGAATCACTTTTTTTCCGTTCTTATTTAAGATTACTGGTTCTCTTTCATTATACTAGTTTGATAGCCTCAGACAAGAATATTATGCGCAAAGAATCTCGAATAGAAAAAAATTTTTTTTCGAAGTTTGGAAACTTCGTTAGAATCACTTTTTTTCCGTTCTTATTTAAGATTACTGGTTCTCTTTCATTATACTAGTTTGATAGCCTCAGACAAGCATATAATGCGCAAAGAATCTCGAAAAGAAAAAAATTTTTTTTCGAAGTTTGGAAACTTCCTTAGAATCACTTTTTTTCCATTCTTATTTGAGATAACTTGTTCTCTTTCATTATACTAGTTTGATAGCCTAAGAAAAGCATAGGTATGCGCAAAGAATCTCGAAAAGAAAAAAATTTTTTTTCGAAGTTTGGAAACTTCGTTAGAATCACTTTTTTTCCGTTCTTATTTGAGATAACTGGTTCTCTTTCATTATACTAGTTTGATAGCCTCAGACAAGCATATTATGCGCAAAGAATCTCGAAAAGAAAAAAATTTTTTTTCGAAGTTTGGAAACTTCCTTAGAATCACTTTTTTTCCATTCTTATTTGAGATAACTTGTTCTCTTTCATTATACTAGTTTGATAGCCTCAGACAAGCATATTATGCGCAAAGAATCTCGAAAAGAAAAAAATTTTTTTCGAAGTTTGGAAACTTCGTTAGAATCACTTTTTTTCCGTTCTTATTTAAGATAACTTGTTCTCTTACATTATACTAGTTTGATAGCCTCAGACAAGCATATTATGCGCAAAGAATCTCGAAAAGAAAAAAATTTTTTTTCGAAGTTTGGAAACTTCGTTAGAATCACTTTTTTTCCGTTCTTATTTAAGATAACTTGTTCTCTTTCATTATACTAGTTTGATAGCCTTAGACAAGCATATTATGCGCAAAGAATCTCGAAAAGAAAAAAATTTTTTTTCGAAGTTTGGAAACTTCGTTAGAATCACTTTTTTTCCGTTCTTATTTGAGATAACTGGTTCTCTTTCATTATACTAGTTTGATAGCCTCAGACAAGCATATTATGCGCAAAGAATCTCGAAAAGAAAAAAATTTTTTTTCGAAGTTAAGAAACTTCCTTAGAATCACTTTTTTTCCATTCTTATTTGAGATAACTTGTTCTCTTTCATTATACTTGTTTGATAGCCTGAGACAAGCATATTATGCGCAAAGAATCTCGAAAAGAACAAAATTTTTTTTCGAAGTTTGGAAACTTCGTTAGAATCACTTTTTTTCCGTTCTTATTTAAGATTACTGGTTCTCTTTCATTATACCAGTTTGATAGCCTCAGACAAGCATATTATGCGCAAAGAATCTCGAAAAGAAAAAAATTTTTTTTCGAAGTTTGGAAACTTCGTTAGAATCACTTTTTTTCCGTTCTTATTTGAGATAACTGGTTCTCTTTCATTATACTAGTTTGATAGCCTCAGACAAGCATATTATGCGCAAAGAATCTCGAAAAGAAAAAAATTTTTTTTCGAAGTTTGGAAACTTCCTTAGAATCACTTTTTTTCCATTCTTATTTGAGATAACTTGTTCTCTTTCATTATCCTTGTTTGATAGCCTTAGACAAGCATATTATGCGCAAAAAATCTCGAAAAGAAAAAAATTTTTTTTCGAAGTTTGGAAACTTCGTTAGAATCACTTTTTTTCCGTTCTTATTTAAGATAACTTGTTCTCTTTCATTGTACTAGTTTGATAGCCTTAGACAAGCATATTATGCGCAAAGAATCTCGAAAAGAAAAAAATTTTTTTTCGAAGTTTGGAAACTTCGTTAGAATCACTTTTTTTCCGTTCTTATTTAAGATAACTTGTTCTCTTTCATTGTACTAGTTTGATAGCCTTAGACAAGCATATTATGCGCAAAGAATCTCGAAAAGAAAAACATTTTTTTTCGAAGTTTGGAAACTTCGTTAGAATCAGTTTTTTCCGTTCTTATTTAAGATTACTGGTTCTCTTTCATTATACAAGTTTGATAGCCTCAGAAAAGCATATTATGCGCAAAGAATCTCGAAAAGAAAAAAATTTTTTTTCGAAGTTTGGAAACTTCGTTAGAATCACTTTTTTTCCGTTCTTATTTAAGATTACTGGTTCTCTTTCATTATACTAGTTTGATAGCCTCAGACAAGCATATTATGCGCAAAGAATCTCGAAAAGAAAAAAATTTTTTTTCGAAGTTTGGAAACTTCGTTAGAATCACTTTTTTTCCGTTCTTATTTAAGATAACTTGTTCTCTTTCATTATACTAGTTTGATAGCCTTAGACAAGCATATTATGCGCAAAGAATCTCGAAAAGAAAAAAATTTTATTTCGAAGTATGTAAACTTCGTTAGAATCACTTTTTTTCCGTTCTTATTTGAGATAACTGGTTCTCTTTCATTATACTAGTTTGATAGCCTCAGACAAGAATATTATGCGCAAAGAATCTCGAATAGAAAAAAATTTTTTTTCGAAGTTTGGAAACTTCGTTAGAATCACTTTTTTTCCGTTCTTATTTAAGATTACTGGTTCTCTTTCATTATACTAGTTTGATAGCCTCAGACAAGCATATAATGCGCAAAGAATCTCGAAAAGAAAACAATTTTTTTTCGAAGTTTGGAAACTTCATTAGAATCACTTTTTTTCCGTTCTTATTTAAGATAACTTGTTCTCTTTCATTATACTAGTTTGATAGCCTAAGAAAAGCATAGGTATGCGCAAAGAATCTCGAAAAGAAAAAAATTTTTTTCGAAGTTTGGAAACTTCGTTAGAATCACTTTTTTTCCGTTCTTATTTGAGATAACTGGTTCTCTTTCATTATACTAGTTTGATAGCCTCAGACAAGCATATTATGCGCAAAGAATCTCGAAAAGAAAAAAATTTTTTTTCGAAGTTTGGAAACTTCGTTAGAATCACTTTTTTTCCGTTCTTATTTCAGATAACTTGTTCTCTTTCATTATACTAGTTTGATAGCCTTAGACAAGCATATTATGCGCAAAGAATCTCGAAAAGAAAAAAATTTTTTTTCGAAGTTTGGAAACTTCGTTAGAATCACTTTTTTTCCGTTCTTATTTGAGATAACTGGTTCTCTTTCATTATACTAGTTTGATAGCCTCAGACAAGCATATTATGCGCAAAGAATCTCGAAAAGAAAAAAATTTTTTTTCGAAGTTAAGAAACTTCCTTAGAATCACTTTTTTTCCATTCTTATTTGAGATAACTTGTTCTCTTTCATTATACTTGTTTGATAGCCTGAGACAAGCATATTATGCGCAAAGAATCTCGAAAAGAACAAAATTTTTTTTCGAAGTTTGGAAACTTCGTTAGAATCACTTTTTTTCCGTTCTTATTTAAGATTACTGGTTCTCTTTCATTATACCAGTTTGATAGCCTCAGACAAGCATATTATGCGCAAAGAATCTCGAAAAGAAAAAAATTTTTTTTCGAAGTTTGGAAACTTCGTTAGAATCACTTTTTTTCCGTTCTTATTTGAGATAACTGGTTCTCTTTCATTATACTAGTTTGATAGCCTCAGACAAGCATATTATGCGCAAAGAATCTCGAAAAGAAAAAAATTTTTTTTCGAAGTTTGGAAACTTCCTTAGAATCACTTTTTTTCCATTCTTATATGAGATAACTTGTTCTCTTTCATTATCCTTGTTTGATAGCCTTAGACAAGCATATTATGCGCAAAAAATCTCGAAAAGAAAAAAATTTTTTTTCGAAGTTTGGAAACTTCGTTAGAATCACTTTTTCTCCGTTCTTATTTAAGATAACTTGTTCTCTTTCATTGTACTAGTTTGATAGCCTTAGACAAGCATATTATGCGCAAAGAATCTCGAAAAGAAAAAAATTTTTTTTCGAAGTTTGGAAACTTCGTTAGAATCACTTTTTTTCCGTTCTTATTAAAGATAACTTGTTCTCTTTCATTGTACTAGTTTGATAGCCTTAGACAAGCATATTATGCGCAAAGAATCTCGAAAAGAAAAACATTTTTTTTCGAAGTTTGGAAACTTCGTTAGAATCAGTTTTTTCCGTTCTTATTTAAGATTACTGGTTCTCTTTCATTATACAAGTTTGATAGCCTCAGAAAAGCATATTATGCGCAAAGAATCTCGAAAAGAAAAAAATTTTTTTTCGAAGTTTGGAAACTTCGTTAGAATCACTTTTTTTCCGTTCTTATTTAAGATTACTGGTTCTCTTTCATTATACTCGTTTGATAGCCTCAGACAAGCATATTATGCGCAAAGAATCTCGAAAAGAAAAAAATTTTTTTCGAAGTTTGGAAACTTCGTTAGAATCACTTTTTTTCCGTTCTTATTTGAGATAACTTGTTCTCTTTCATTATACTAGTTTGATAGCCTTAGACAAGCATATTATGCGCAAAGAATCTCGAAAAGAAAAAAATTTTATTTCGAAGTATGTAAACTTCGTTAGAATCACTTTTTTTCCGTTCTTATTTGAGATAACTGGTTCTCTTTCATTATACTAGTTTGATAGCCTCAGAAAAGCATAGGTATGCGCAAAGAATCTCGAAAAGAAAAAAAATTTTTTTCGAAGTTTGGAAACTTCGTTAGAATCACTTTTTTTCCGTTCTTATTTAAGATTACTGGTTCTCTTTCATTATACTAGTTTGATAGCCTCAGACAAGAATATTATGCGCAAAGAATCTCGAAAAGAAAAAAATTTTTTTTCGAAGTTTGGAAACTTCCTTAGAATCACTTTTTTTCCATTCTTATTTGAGATAACTTGTTCTCTTTCATTATACTAGTTTGATAGCCTCAGACAAGCATATTATGCGCAAAGAATCTCGAAAAGAAAAAAATTTTTTTCGAAGTTTGGAAACTTCGTTAGAATCACTTTTTTTCCGTTCTTATTTAAGATAACTTGTTCTCTTACATTATACTAGTTTGATAGCCTTAGACAAGCATATTATGCGCAAAGAATCTCGAAAAGAAAAAAATTTTTTTTCGAAGTTTGGAAACTTCGTTAGAATCACTTTTTTTCCGTTCTTATTTGAGATAACTGGTTCTCTTTCATTATACTAGTTTGATAGCCTCAGACAAGCATATTATGCGCAAAGAATCTCGAAAAGAAAAAAAATTTTTTTCGAAGTTTGGAAACTTCGTTAGAATCACTTTTTTTCCGTTCTTATTTAAGATTACTGGTTCTCTTTCATTATACTCGTTTGATAGCCTCAGACAAGCATATTATGCGCAAAGAATCTCGAAAAGAAAAAAATTTTTTTCGAAGTTTGGAAACTTCGTTAGAATCACTTTTTTTCCGTTCTTATTTGAGATAACTTGTTCTCTTTCATTATACTAGTTTGATAGCCTTAGACAAGCATATTATGCGCAAAGAATCTCGAAAAGAAAAAAAATTTTTTTCGAAGTTTGGAAACTTCGTTAGAATCACTTTTTTTCCGTTCTTATTTAAGATTACTGGTTCTCTTTCATTATACTAGTTTGATAGCCTCAGACAAGAATATTATGCGCAAAGAATCTAGAAAAGAAAAAAATTTTTTTTCGAAGTTTGGAAACTTCCTTAGAATCACTTTTTTTCCATTCTTATTTGAGATAACTTGTTCTCTTTCATTATACTAGTTTGATAGCCTCAGACAAGCATATTATGCGTAAAGAATCTCGAAAAGAAAAAAAATTTTTTCGAAGTTTGGAAACTTCGTTAGAATCACTTTTTTTCCGTTCTTATTTAAGATAACTTGTTCTCTTACACTATACTAGTTTGATAGCCTTAGACAAGCATATTATGCGCAAAGAATCTCGAAAAGAAAAAAATTTTTTTTCGAAGTTTGGAAACTTCGTTAGAATCACTTTTTTTCCGTTCTTGTTTGAGATAACTGGTTCTCTTTCATTATACTAGTTTGATAGCCTCAGACAAGCATATTATGCGCAAAGAATCTCGAAAAGAAAAAAAATTTTTTTCGAAGTTTGGAAACTTCGTTAGAATCACTTTTTTTCCGTTCTTATTTAAGATTACTGGTTCTCTTTCATTATACTAGTTTGATAGCCTCAGACAAGAATATTATGCGCAAAGAATCTCGAAAAGAAAAAAATTTTTTTTCGAAGTTTGGAAACTTCCTTAGAATCACTTTTTTTCCATTCTTATTTGAGATAACTTGTTCTCTTTCATTATACTAGTTTGATAGCCTCAGACAAGCATATTATGCGCAAAGAATCTCGAAAAGAAAAAAAATTTTTTCGAAGTTTGGAAACTTCGTTAGAATCACTTTTTTTCCGTTCTTATTTAAGATAACTTGTTCTCTTACATTATACTAGTTTGATAGCCTTAGACAAGCATATTATGCGCAAAGAATCTCGAAAAGAAAAAAATTTTTTTTCGAAGTTTGGAAACTTCGTTAGAATCACTTTTTTTCCGTTCTTATTTGAGATAACTGGTTCTCTTTCATTATACTAGTTTGATAGCCTCAGACAAGCATATTATGCGCAAAGAATCTCGAAAAGAAAAAAATTTTTTTTCGAAGTTTGGAAACTTCGTTTGAATCACTTTTTTTCTCTCCTTATTTAAGATAACTTGTTCTCTTTCATTATACTAGTTTGATAGCCTTAGACAAGCATATTATGCGCAAAGAATCTCGAAAAGAAAAAAATTTTATTTCGAAGTATGTAAACTTCGTTAGAATCACTTTTTTTCCGTTCTTATTTGAGATAACTGGTTCTCTTTCATTATACTAGTTTGATAGCCTCAGAAAAGCATAGGTATGCGCAAAGAATCTCGAAAAGAAAAAAAATTTTTTTCGAAGTTTGGAAACTTCGTTAGAATCACTTTTTTTCCGTTCTTATTTAAGATTACTGGTTCTCTTTCATTATACTAGTTTGATAGCCTCAGACAAGAATATTATGCGCAAAGAATCTAGAAAAGAAAAAAATTTTTTTTCGAAGTTTGGAAACTTCCTTAGAATCACTTTTTTTCCATTCTTATTTGAGATAACTTGTTCTCTTTCATTATACTAGTTTGATAGCCTCAGACAAGCATATTATGCGTAAAGAATCTCGAAAAGAAAAAAAATTTTTTCGAAGTTTGGAAACTTCGTTAGAATCACTTTTTTTCCGTTCTTATTTAAGATAACTTGTTCTCTTACACTATACTAGTTTGATAGCCTTAGACAAGCATATTATGCGCAAAGAATCTCGAAAAGAAAAAAATTTTTTTTCGAAGTTTGGAAACTTCGTTAGAATCACTTTTTTTCCGTTCTTGTTTGAGATAACTGGTTCTCTTTCATTATACTAGTTTGATAGCCTCAGACAAGCATATTATGCGCAAAGAATCTCGAAAAGAAAAAAAATTTTTTTCGAAGTTTGGAAACTTCGTTAGAATCACTTTTTTTCCGTTCTTATTTAAGATTACTGGTTCTCTTTCATTATACTAGTTTGATAGCCTCAGACAAGAATATTATGCGCAAAGAATCTCGAAAAGAAAAAAATTTTTTTTCGAAGTTTGGAAACTTCCTTAGAATCACTTTTTTTCCATTCTTATTTGAGATAACTTGTTCTCTTTCATTATACTAGTTTGATAGCCTCAGACAAGCATATTATGCGCAAAGAATCTCGAAAAGAAAAAAAATTTTTTCGAAGTTTGGAAACTTCGTTAGAATCACTTTTTTTCCGTTCTTATTTAAGATAACTTGTTCTCTTACATTATACTAGTTTGATAGCCTTAGACAAGCATATTATGCGCAAAGAATCTCGAAAAGAAAAAAATTTTTTTTCGAAGTTTGGAAACTTCGTTAGAATCACTTTTTTTCCGTTCTTATTTGAGATAACTGGTTCTCTTTCATTATACTAGTTTGATAGCCTCAGACAAGCATATTATGCGCAAAGAATCTCGAAAAGAAAAAAATTTTTTTTCGAAGTTTGGAAACTTCGTTTGAATCACTTTTTTTCTCTCCTTATTTAAGATAACTTGTTCTCTTTCATTATACTAGTTTGATAGCCTTAGACAAGCATATTATGCGCAAAGAATCTCGAAAAGAAAAAAAATTTATTTCGAAGTATGTAAACTTCGTTAGAATCACTTTTTTTCCGTTCTTATTTGAGATAACTGGTTCTCTTTCATTATACTAGTTTGATAGCCTCAGAAAAGCATAGGTATGCGCAAAGAATCTCGAAAAGAAAAAAAATTTTTTTCGAAGTTTGGAAACTTCGTTAGAATCACTTTTTTTCCGTTCTTATTTAAGATTACTGGTTCTCTTTCATTATACTAGTTTGATAGCCTCAGACAAGAATATTATGCGCAAAGAATCTAGAAAAGAAAAAAATTTTTTTTCGAAGTTTGGAAACTTCCTTGGAATCACTTTTTTTCCATTCTTATTTGAGATAACTTGTTCTCTTTCATTATACTAGTTTGATAGCCTCAGACAAGCATATTATGCGCAAAGAATCTCGAAAAGAAAAAAATTTTTTTCGAAGTTTGGAAACTTCGTTAGAATCACTTTTTTTCCGTTCTTATTTAAGATAACTTGTTCTCTTACATTATACTAATTGATAGCCTTAGACAAGCATATTATGCGCAAAGAATCTCGAAAAGAAAAAAATTTTTTTTCGAAGTTTGGAAACTTCGTTAGAATCACTTTTTTTCCGTTCTTGTTTGAGATAACTGGTTCTCTTTCATTATACTAGTTTGATAGCCTCAGACAAGCATATTATGCGCAAAGAATCTCGAAAAGAAAAAAATTTTTTTTCGAAGTTTGGAAACTTCCTTAGAATCACTTTTTTTCCATTCTTATTTGAGATAACTTGTTCTTTGCATTATACTAGTTTGATAGCCTCAGACAAGCATATTATGCGCAAAGAATCTCGAAAAGAAAAAAATTTTTTTTCGAAGTTTGGAAACTTCGTTAGAATCACTTTTTTTCCGTTCTTATTTCAGATTACTGGTTCTCTTTCATTATACTAGTTTGATAGCCTAAGAAAAGCATAGGTATGCGCAAAGAATCTCGAAAAGAAAAAAATTTTTTTTCGAAGTTTGGAAACTTCGTTAGAATCACTTTTTTTCCGTTCTTATTTGAGATAACTGGTTCTCTTTCATTATACTAGTTTGATAGCCTCAGACAAGCATATTATGCGCAAAGAATCTCGAAAAGAAAAAAAATTTTTTTCGAAGTTTGGAAACTTCGTTAGAATCACTTTTTTTCCGTTCTTATTTAAGATTACTGGTTCTCTTTCATTATACTAGTTTGATAGCCTCAGACAAGAATATTATGCGCAAAGAATCTCGAATAGAAAAAAATTTTTTTTCGAAGTTTGGAAACTTCGTTAGAATCACTTTTTTTCCGTTCTTATTTAAGATTACTGGTTCTCTTTCATTATACTAGTTTGATAGCCTCAGACAAGCATATAATGCGCAAAGAATCTCGAAAAGAAAAAAATTTTTTTTCGAAGTTTGGAAACTTCGTTAGAATCACTTTTTTTCCGTTCTTATTTAAGATTACTGGTTCTCTTTCATTATACTAGTTTGATAGCCTCAGACAAGCATATAATGCGCAAAGAATCTCGAAAAGAAAAAAATTTTTTTTCGAAGTTTGGAAACTTCCTTAGAATCACTTTTTTTCCATTCTTATTTGAGATAACTTGTTCTCTTTCATTATACTAGTTTGATAGCCTAAGAAAAGCATAGGTATGCGCAAAGAATCTCGAAAAGAAAAAAATTTTTTTTCGAAGTTTGGAAACTTCGTTAGAATCACTTTTTTTCCGTTCTTATTTGAGATAACTGGTTCTCTTTCATTATACTAGTTTGATAGCCTCAGACAAGCATATTATGCGCAAAGAATCTCGAAAAGAAAAAAATTTTTTTTCGAAGTTTGGAAACTTCCTTAGAATCACTTTTTTTCCATTCTTATTTGAGATAACTTGTTCTCTTTCATTATACTAGTTTGATAGCCTCAGACAAGCATATTATGCGCAAAGAATCTCGAAAAGAAAAAAATTTTTTTCGAAGTTTGGAAACTTCGTTAGAATCACTTTTTTTCCGTTCTTATTTAAGATAACTTGTTC
Source organism: Metallyticus violacea (assembly GCA_030762175.1). Classification (NCBI taxonomy): domain Eukaryota; kingdom Metazoa; phylum Arthropoda; class Insecta; order Mantodea; family Metallyticidae; genus Metallyticus; species Metallyticus violacea. The sequence continues at coordinate 94,623,345 of CM060835.1, read as the reverse complement.
TCTTACATTATACTAGTTTGATTGCCTTAGACAAGCATATTATGCGCAAAGAATCTCGAAAAGAAAAAAATTTTTTTTCGAAGTTTGGAAACTTCGTTAGAATCACTTTTTTTCCGTTCTTATTTGAGATAACTGGTTCTCTTTCATTATACTAGTTTGATAGCCTCAGACAAGCATATTATGCGCAAAGAATCTCGAAAAGAAAAAAAATTTTTTTCGAAGTTTGGAAACTTCGTTAGAATCACTTTTTTTCCGTTCTTATTTAAGATTACTGGTTCTCTTTCATTATACTAGTTTGATAGCCTCAGACAAGAATATTATGCGCAAAGAATCTCGAATAGAAAAAAATTTTTTTTCGAAGTTTGGAAACTTCGTTAGAATCACTTTTTTTCCGTTCTTATTTAAGATTACTGGTTCTCTTTCATTATACTAGTTTGATAGCCTCAGACAAGCATATAATGCGCAAAGAATCTCGAAAAGAAAAAAATTTTTTTTCGAAGTTTGGAAACTTCCTTAGAATCACTTTTTTTCCATTCTTATTTGAGATAACTTGTTCTCTTTCATTATACTAGTTTGATAGCCTAAGAAAAGCATAGGTATGCGCAAAGAATCTCGAAAAGAAAAAAATTTTTTTTCGAAGTTTGGAAACTTCGTTAGAATCACTTTTTTTCCGTTCTTATTTGAGATAACTGGTTCTCTTTCATTATACTAGTTTGATAGCCTCAGACAAGCATATTATGCGCAAAGAATCTCGAAAAGAAAAAAATTTTTTTTCGAAGTTTGGAAACTTCCTTAGAATCACTTTTTTTCCATTCTTATTTGAGATAACTTGTTCTCTTTCATTATACTAGTTTGATAGCCTCAGACAAGCATATTATGCGCAAAGAATCTCGAAAAGAAAAAAATTTTTTTCGAAGTTTGGAAACTTCGTTAGAATCACTTTTTTTCCGTTCTTATTTAAGATAACTTGTTCTCTTACATTATACTAGTTTGATAGCCTAAGAAAAGCATAGGTATGCGCAAAGAATCTCGAAAAGAAAAAAATTTTTTTTCGAAGTTTGGAAACTTCGTTAGAATCACTTTTTTTCCGTTCTTATTTGAGATAACTGGTTCTCTTTCATTATACTAGTTTGATAGCCTCAGACAAGCATATTATGCGCAAAGAATCTCGAAAAGAAAAAAATTTTTTTTCGAAGTTTGGAAACTTCCTTAGAATCACTTTTTTTCCATTCTTATTTGAGATAACTTGTTCTCTTTCATTATACTAGTTTGATAGCCTCAGACAAGCATATTATGCGCAAAGAATCTCGAAAAGAAAAAAATTTTTTTTCGAAGTTTGGAAACTTCGTTAGAATCACTTTTTTTCCGTTCTTATTTAAGATAACTTGTTCTCTTACATTATACTAGTTTGATAGCCTTAGACAAGCATATTATGCGCAAAGAATCTCGAAAAGAAAAAAATTTTTTTTCGAAGTTTGGAAACTTCGTTAGAATCACTTTTTTTCCGTTCTTATTTAAGATTACTGGTTCTCTTTCATTATACTAGTTTGATAGCCTCAGACAAGAATATTATGCGCAAAGAATCTCGAATAGAAAAAAATTTTTTTTCGAAGTTTGGAAACTTCGTTAGAATCACTTTTTTTCCGTTCTTATTTAAGATTACTGGTTCTCTTTCATTATACTAGTTTGATAGCCTCAGACAAGCATATAATGCGCAAAGAATCTCGAAAAGAAAACAATTTTTTTTCGAAGTTTGGAAACTTCATTAGAATCACTTTTTTTCCGTTCTTATTTAAGATAACTTGTTCTCTTTCATTATACTAGTTTGATAGCCTAAGAAAAGCATAGGTATGCGCAAAGAATCTCGAAAAGAAAAAAATTTTTTTTCGAAGTTTGGAAACTTCGTTAGAATCACTTTTTTTCCGTTCTTATTTGAGATAACTGGTTCTCTTTCATTATACTAGTTTGATAGCCTCAGACAAGCATATTATGCGCAAAGAATCTCGAAAAGAAAAAAATTTTTTTTCGAAGTTTGGAAACTTCGTTTGAATCACTTTTTTTCTCTCCTTATTTAAGATAACTTGTTCTCTTTCATTATACTAGTTTGATAGCCTTAGACAAGCATATTATGCGCAAAGAATCTCGAAAAGAAAAAAATTTTATTTCGAAGTATGTAAACTTCGTTAGAATCACTTTTTTTCCGTTCTTATTTGAGATAACTGGTTCTCTTTCATTATACTAGTTTGATAGCCTCAGAAAAGCATAGGTATGCGCAAAGAATCTCGAAAAGAAAAAAAATTTTTTTCGAAGTTTGGAAACTTCGTTAGAATCACTTTTTTTCCGTTCTTATTTAAGATTACTGGTTCTCTTTCATTATACTAGTTTGATAGCCTCAGACAAGAATATTATGCGCAAAGAATCTAGAAAAGAAAAAAATTTTTTTTCGAAGTTTGGAAACTTCCTTGGAATCACTTTTTTTCCATTCTTATTTGAGATAACTTGTTCTCTTTCATTATACTAGTTTGATAGCCTCAGACAAGCATATTATGCGCAAAGAATCTCGAAAAGAAAAAAATTTTTTTCGAAGTTTGGAAACTTCGTTAGAATCACTTTTTTTCCGTTCTTATTTAAGATAACTTGTTCTCTTACATTATACTAGTTTGATAGCCTTAGACAAGCATATTATGCGCAAAGAATCTCGAAAAGAAAAAAATTTTTTTTCGAAGTTTGGAAACTTCGTTAGAATCACTTTTTTTCCGTTCTTGTTTGAGATAACTGGTTCTCTTTCATTATACTAGTTTGATAGCCTCAGACAAGCATATTATGCGCAAAGAATCTCGAAAAGAAAAAAATTTTTTTTCGAAGTTTGGAAACTTCCTTAGAATCACTTTTTTTCCATTCTTATTTGAGATAACTTGTTCTTTGCATTATACTAGTTTGATAGCCTCAGACAAGCATATTATGCGCAAAGAATCTCGAAAAGAAAAAAATTTTTTTTCGAAGTTTGGAAACTTCGTTAGAATCACTTTTTTTCCGTTCTTATTTAAGATTACTGGTTCTCTTTCATTATACTAGTTTGATAGCCTAAGAAAAGCATAGGTATGCGCAAAGAATCTCGAAAAGAAAAAAATTTTTTTTCGAAGTTTGGAAACTTCCTTAGAATCACTTTTTTTCCATTCTTATTTGAGATAACTTGTTCTCTTTCATTATACTAGTTTGATAGCCTCAGACAAGCATATTATGCGCAAAGAATCTCGAAAAGAAAAAAATTTTTTTCGAAGTTTGGAAACTTCGTTAGAATCACTTTTTTTCCGTTCTTATTTAAGATAACTTGTTCTCTTACATTATACTAGTTTGATAGCCTAAGAAAAGCATAGGTATGCGCAAAGAATCTCGAAAAGAAAAAAATTTTTTTTCGAAGTTTGGAAACTTCGTTAGAATCACTTTTTTTCCGTTCTTATTTGAGATAACTGGTTCTCTTTCATTATACTAGTTTGATAGCCTCAGACAAGCATATTATGCGCAAAGAATCTCGAAAAGAAAAAAATTTTTTTTCGAAGTTTGGAAACTTCCTTAGAATCACTTTTTTTCCATTCTTATTTGAGATAACTTGTTCTCTTTCATTATACTAGTTTGATAGCCTCAGACAAGCATATTATGCGCAAAGAATCTCGAAAAGAAAAAAATTTTTTTTCGAAGTTTGGAAACTTCGTTAGAATCACTTTTTTTCCGTTCTTATTTAAGATAACTTGTTCTCTTACATTATACTAGTTTGATAGCCTTAGACAAGCATATTATGCGCAAAGAATCTCGAAAAGAAAAAAATTTTTTTTCGAAGTTTGGAAACTTCGTTAGAATCACTTTTTTTCCGTTCTTATTTAAGATTACTGGTTCTCTTTCATTATACTAGTTTGATAGCCTCAGACAAGAATATTATGCGCAAAGAATCTCGAATAGAAAAAAATTTTTTTTCGAAGTTTGGAAACTTCGTTAGAATCACTTTTTTTCCGTTCTTATTTAAGATTACTGGTTCTCTTTCATTATACTAGTTTGATAGCCTCAGACAAGCATATAATGCGCAAAGAATCTCGAAAAGAAAACAATTTTTTTTCGAAGTTTGGAAACTTCATTAGAATCACTTTTTTTCCGTTCTTATTTAAGATAACTTGTTCTCTTTCATTATACTAGTTTGATAGCCTAAGAAAAGCATAGGTATGCGCAAAGAATCTCGAAAAGAAAAAAATTTTTTTTCGAAGTTTGGAAACTTCGTTAGAATCACTTTTTTTCCGTTCTTATTTGAGATAACTGGTTCTCTTTCATTATACTAGTTTGATAGCCTCAGACAAGCATATTATGCGCAAAGAATCTCGAAAAGAAAAAAATTTTTTTTCGAAGTTTGGAAACTTCGTTTGAATCACTTTTTTTCTCTCCTTATTTAAGATAACTTGTTCTCTTTCATTATACTAGTTTGATAGCCTTAGACAAGCATATTATGCGCAAAGAATCTCGAAAAGAAAAAAATTTTATTTCGAAGTATGTAAACTTCGTTAGAATCACTTTTTTTCCGTTCTTATTTGAGATAACTGGTTCTCTTTCATTATACTAGTTTGATAGCCTCAGAAAAGCATAGGTATGCGCAAAGAATCTCGAAAAGAAAAAAAATTTTTTTCGAAGTTTGGAAACTTCGTTAGAATCACTTTTTTTCCGTTCTTATTTTAGATTACTGGTTCTCTTTCATTATACTAGTTTGATAGCCTCAGACAAGAATATTATGCGCAAAGAATCTAGAAAAGAAAAAAATTTTTTTTCGAAGTTTGGAAACTTCCTTGGAATCACTTTTTTTCCATTCTTATTTGAGATAACTTGTTCTCTTTCATTATACTAGTTTGATAGCCTCAGACAAGCATATTATGCGCAAAGAATCTCGAAAAGAAAAAAATTTTTTTCGAAGTTTGGAAACTTCGTTAGAATCACTTTTTTTCCGTTCTTATTTAAGATAACTTGTTCTCTTACATTATACTAGTTTGATAGCCTTAGACAAGCATATTATGCGCAAAGAATCTCGAAAAGAAAAAAATTTTTTTTCGAAGTTTGGAAACTTCGTTAGAATCACTTTTTTTCCGTTCTTGTTTGAGATAACTGGTTCTCTTTCATTATACTAGTTTGATAGCTTAAGAAAAGCATATTATGCGGAAAGAATCACGAAAAAAGAATCACTTTTTTTCCGTTCTTATTCGAGATAAATGGTTCTCTTTCATTTTGCTAGTTTGATACGTGTAGAAAAGCATATTATGCGGAAAGAATCTCGAAAAGAAAAACAATTGTATTCAAGGTACTGGAAACTTCATTAGAATTACTTTTTTTCCGTTCTTATTTCAGATAACTGGTTCTCTTTCATTATACTAGTTTGATAGCTTAAGAAAAGCATATTATGCGGAAAGAATCACGAAAAAAGAAAATTTTTTTTGATGTTTTGAAAATCCTTATGAATCATTTTTTTTCTATTCTTATTTGAGATAACTAGTTCTCTTTCATTATACTATTTTGCTAGCCTCAGAAAAGCATATTATGCGGAAAGAATCCCGAAAAGAAAAAAATTTTTTTTTGATATTTGCAAAATCTTTTTTGAATCCATTTTTTTCCATTCTTATTTGAGATAACTGGTTCTCTTTCATTATACTAGTTTGATAGCTTCAGATAAGCAAAGAATCTCGAAAATATTTTTCGAAGTTTGGAAACCTTGTTAGATTCACTTTTTTTCCGTTATATTCGAGATAAATGGTTCTCTTTCAATTTGCTAGTTTAGTAGCTGTAGAAAAGCATATTATGCGGAAAGAATCTCGAAAAGAAAAAAAAATGTTTTCAAAGTTTGGAAACTTCATTAGAATCACGTTTTTTACGTTCTTATTTGAGATAACTAGTTCTCTTTAAATATACTAGTTCGATAGCCTCAGAAAAGCATATTATGCGGAAAGAACCTCGAAAAGAAAAAAAAAATGTTTTCAAAGTTTGGAAAATATATTAGAATCACTTTTTTCCGTTCTTATTTGAGATAACTGGTTCTCTTTCATTATACTAGTTTGATAGCCTTAGAAAAGCATATTATGCGGAAAGAATTTTGAAAAGAAAAATAATATTTTTCGAAATTTGGAAACTACGTTAGAATCACTTTTTTCCGTTCTCATTCGAGATAATTGGTTCTCTTTCATTTTGCTAGTTTGATAGGTGTAGAAAAGCATATTATGCGGAAAGAATCTCGAAAAGAATAAAAAATGTATTCAAGGTTTGGAAACTTCATTATAATCACCTTTTTCCGTTCTTATTTGAGAAAACTGGTTCTCTTTCATTATACTATTTTGATAGCCTCAGAAAAGCATATTATGCGCAAAGAATCTCGACAAGAAAAAAATTTTTTTTCGAAGTTTGGAAACTTCGTTAGAATCACTTTTTTTCCGTTCTTATTTGAGATAACTGGTTCTCTTTCATTATACTAGTTTGATAGCCTCAGACAAGCATATTATGCGCAAAGAATCTCGAAAAGAAAAAAATTTTTTTTCGAAGTTTGGAAACTTCCTTAGAATCACTTTTTTTCCATTCTTATTTGAGATAACTTGTTCTCTTTCATTATCCTTGTTTGATAGCCTTAGACAAGCATATTTTGCGCAAAAAATCTCGAAAAGAAAAAATTTTTTTTTCGAAGTTTGGAAACTTCGTTAGAATCACGTTTTTTACGTTCTTATTTGAGATAACTAGTTCTCTTTAAATATACTAGTTCGATAGCCTCAGAAAAGCATATTATGCGGAAAGAACCTCGAAAAGAAAAAAAAAATGTTTTCAAAGTTTGGAAAATATATTAGAATCACTTTTTTCCGTTCTTATTTGAGATAACTGGTTCTGTTTCATTATACTAGTTTGATAGCCTTAGAAAAGCATATTATGCGGAAAGAATTTTGAAAAGAAAAATAATATTTTTCGAAGTTTGGAAACTACGTTAGAATCACTTTTTTCCGTTCTCATTCGAGATAATTGGTTCTCTTTCATTTTGCTAGTTTGATAGGTGTAGAAAAGCATATTATGCGGAAAGAATCTCGAAAAGAATAAAAAATGTATTCAAGGTTTGGAAACTTCATTATAATCACCTTTTTCCGTTCTTATTTGAGAAAACTGGTTCTCTTTCATTATACTATTTTGATAGCCTCAGAAAAGAATATTTTGCGGAAAAAATCTCGAAAAGAAAAAAAAATGTTTTCAAAGTTTGGAAACTACATTAGAATCACTTTTTTTCCGTTCTTAATTGAGATAACTAGTTCTCTTTCAATTTGCTAGTTTGATAGCTGTAGAAAAGCATATTATGCGGAAAGAATCTCCAAAAGAAAAAAAAATTTTTTCGAAGTTTGGAAACTTCCTTAGAATCACTTTTTTTCCATTCTTATTTGAGATAACTTGTTCTCTTTCATTATCCTTGTTTGATAGCCTTAGACAAGCATATTATGCGCAAATAATCTCGAAAAGAAAAAAATTTTTTTTCGAAGTTTGGAAACTTCGTTAGAATCACTTTTTTTCCGTTCTTATTTAAGATTACTGGTTCTCTTTCATTATACTAGTTTGATAGCCTCAGACAAGCATATTATGCGCAAAGAAACTCGAAAAGAAAAACATTTTTTTTCGAAGTTTGGAAACTTCGTTAGAATCAGTTTTTTCCGTTCTTATTTAAGATTACTGGTTCTCTTTCATTATACAAGTTTGATAGCCTCAGAAAAGCATATTATGCGCAAAGAATCTCGAAAAGAAAAAAATTTTTTTTCGAAGTTTGGAAACTTCGTTAGAATCACTTTTTTTCCGTTCTTATTTAAGATTACTGGTTCTCTTTCATTATACTAGTTTGATAGCCTCAGAAAAGCATAGGTATGCGCAAAGAATCTCGAAAAGAAAAAAAATTTTTTTCGAAGTTTGGAAACTTCGTTAGAATCACTTTTTTTCCGTTCTTATTTAAGATTACTGGTTCTCTTTCATTATACTAGTTTGATAGCCTCAGACAAGAATATTATGGGCAAAGAATCTCGAAAAGAAAAAAATTTTTTTTCGAAGTTTGGAAACTTCCTTAGAATCACTTTTTTTCCATTCTTATTTGAGATAACTTGTTCTCTTTCATTATACTAGTTTGATAGCCTCAGACAAGCATATTATGCGCAAAGAATCTCGAAAAGAAAAAAATTTTTTTCGAAGTTTGGAAACTTCGTTAGAATCACTTTTTTTCCGTTCTTATTTAAGATAACTTGTTCTCTTACATTATACTAGTTTGATAGCCTTAGACAAGCATATTATGCGCAAAGAATCTCGAAAAGAAAAAAAAATTTTTTCGAAGTTTGGAAACTTCGTTAGAATCACTTTTTTTCCGTTCTTATTTGAGATAACTGGTTCTCTTTCATTATACTAGTTTGATAGCCTCAGACAAGCATATTATGCGCAAAGAATCTCGAAAAGAAAAAAAATTTTTTTCGAAGTTTGGAAACTTCATTAGAATCACTTTTTTTCCGTTCTTATTTGAGATAACTGGCTCTCTTTCATTATACTAGTTTGATAGCCTCAGAAAAGCATATTATGTGCAAAGAATCTCGAAAAGAAAAAAATTTTTTTCGAAGTTTAGAAACTTCATTAGAATCACTTTTTTTCCGTTCTTATTTGAGATAACTTCTTCTCATTCATTATACTAGTTTGATAGCCTTAGAAAAGCATATTATGCGGAAAGAATCTCGAAATGAAAAATAATTTTTTTCGAAGTATGGAAACTTCTTTATAATCACTTTTTTTCCGTTCTTATTCGAGATAACTGGTTCTCTTTCTTTTTGCTAGTTTGATAGACTCAGAAAAGCATATTATGCACGAAGAATCTCGAAAAGAAAAAAAATTTTTTTCGAAGTTTGGAAACTTCAATAGAATCACTTTTTTTCCGTTCTTATTCGTGATAACTGGTTCACTTTCAATATACTAGTTTGATAGCCTCAGAAAAGCATATTATGCGCAAAGAATCTCGAAAAGAAAAAAAATTATTTTCGAAGTTTGGAAACTTCATTAGAATCACTTTTTTTCCGTTCTTATTCGAGATAACTGGTTCTCTTACATTTTCCTAGTTTGATAGCTGTAGAAAAGCATATTATGCGGAAAGAATCTCGAAAAGAAAAAAAAATGTTTTCAAAGCTTGGAAACTACATTAGAATGACTTTTTTTCCGTTCTTATTTGAGATAACTGGTTCTCTTTCATTATACTAATTTGATAGCCTTAGAAAAGCATATAATGCGGAAAGAATTTCGAAAAGAAAAAAAATTTTTTTGGAAGTTTGGAAACTTCGTTAGAATCACATTTTTTCCGTTCTTATTCGAGATAAATGGTTCTCTTTCATTTTGCTAGTTTGATACGTGTAGAAAAGCATATTATGCGGAAAGAATCTCGAAAAGAAAAAAAATTGTATTCAAGGTACTGGAAACTTCATTAGAATCACTTTTTTTCCGTTCTTATTTCAGATAACTGGTTCTCTTTCATTATACTAGTTTGATAGCTTAAGAAAAGCATATTATGCGGAAAGAATCACGAAAAAAGAATCACTTTTTTTCCGTTCTTATTCGAGATAAATGGTTCTCTTTCATTTTGCTAGTTTGATACGTGTAGAAAAGCATATTATGCGGAAAGAATCTCGAAAAGAAAAACAATTGTATTCAAGGTACTGGAAACTTCATTAGAATTACTTTTTTTCCGTTCTTATTTCAGATAACTGGTTCTCTTTCATTATACTAGTTTGATAGCTTAAGAAAAGCATATTATGCGGAAAGAATCACGAAAAAAGAAAATTTTTTTTGATGTTTTGAAAATCCTTATGAATCATTTTTTTTCTATTCTTATTTGAGATAACTAGTTCTCTTTCATTATACTATTTTGCTAGCCTCAGAAAAGCATATTATGCGGAAAGAATCCCGAAAAGAAAAAAATTTTTTTTTGATATTTGCAAAATCTTTTTTGAATCCATTTTTTTCCATTCTTATTTGAGATAACTGGTTCTCTTTCATTATACTAGTTTGATAGCTTCAGATAAGCAAAGAATCTCGAAAATATTTTTCGAAGTTTGGAAACCTTGTTAGATTCACTTTTTTTCCGTTATATTCGAGATAAATGGTTCTCTTTCAATTTGCTAGTTTAGTAGCTGTAGAAAAGCATATTATGCGGAAAGAATCTCGAAAAGAAAAAAAAATGTTTTCAAAGTTTGGAAACTTCATTAGAATCACGTTTTTTACGTTCTTATTTGAGATAACTAGTTCTCTTTAAATATACTAGTTCGATAGCCTCAGAAAAGCATATTATGCGGAAAGAACCTCGAAAAGAAAAAAAAAATGTTTTCAAAGTTTGGAAAATATATTAGAATCACTTTTTTCCGTTCTTATTTGAGATAACTGGTTCTCTTTCATTATACTAGTTTGATAGCCTTAGAAAAGCATATTATGCGGAAAGAATTTTGAAAAGAAAAATAATATTTTTCGAAATTTGGAAACTACGTTAGAATCACTTTTTTCCGTTCTCATTCGAGATAATTGGTTCTCTTTCATTTTGCTAGTTTGATAGGTGTAGAAAAGCATATTATGCGGAAAGAATCTCGAAAAGAATAAAAAATGTATTCAAGGTTTGGAAACTTCATTATAATCACCTTTTTCCGTTCTTATTTGAGAAAACTGGTTCTCTTTCATTATACTATTTTGATAGCCTCAGAAAAGCATATTTTGCGGAAAAAATCTCGAAAAGAAAAAAAAATGTTTTCAAAGTTTGGAAACTACATTAGAATCACTTTTTTTCCGTTCTTATTTGAGATAACTAGTTCTCTTTCAATTTGCTAGTTTGATAGCTGTAGAAAAGCATATTATGCGGAAAGAATCTCCAAAAGAAAAAAAAATTTTTTCGAAGTTTGGAAACTTCCTTAGAATCACTTTTTTTCCATTCTTATTTAAGATTACTGGTTCTCTTTCATTATACTAGTTTGATAGCCTCAGACAAGCATATTATGCGCAAAGAATCTCGAAAAGAAAAAAATTTTTTTTCGAAGTTTGGAAACTTCGTTTGAATCACTTTTTTTCTCTCCTTATTTAAGATAACTTGTTCTCTTTCATTATACTAGTTTGATAGCCTTAGACAAGCATATTATGCGCAAAGAATCTCGAAAAGAAAAAAATTTTTTTTCGAAGTTTGGAAACTTCGTTAGAATCACTTTTTTTCCGTTCTTATTTAAGATAACTTGTTCTCTTTCATTGTACTAGTTTGATAGCCTTAGACAAGCATATTATGAGCAAAGAATCTCGAAAAGAAAAACATTTTTTTTCGAAGTTTGGAAACTTCGTTAGAATCAGTTTTTTCCGTTCTTATTTAAGATTACTGGTTCTCTTTCATTATACAAGTTTGATAGCCTCAGAAAAGCATATTATGCGCAAAGAATCTCGAAAAGAAAAAATTTTTTTTTCGAAGTTTGGAAACTTCGTTAGAATCACTTTTTTTCCGTTCTTATTTAAGATTACTGGTTCTCTTTCATTATACTCGTTTGATAGCCTCAGACAAGCATATTATGCGCAAAGAATCTCGAAAAGAAAAAAATTTTTTTCGAAGTTTGGAAACTTCGTTAGAATCACTTTTTTTCCGTTCTTATTTGAGATAACTTGTTCTCTTTCATTATACTAGTTTGATAGCCTTAGACAAGCATATTATGCGCAAAGAATCTCGAAAAGAAAAAAATTTTATTTCGAAGTATGTAAACTTCGTTAGAATCACTTTTTTTCCGTTCTTATTTGAGATAACTGGTTCTCTTTCATTATACTAGTTTGATAGCCTCAGAAAAGCATAGGTATGCGCAAAGAATCTCGAAAAGAAAAAAAATTTTTTTCGAAGTTTGGAAACTTCGTTAGAATCACTTTTTTTCCGTTCTTATTTAAGATTACTGGTTCTCTTTCATTATACTAGTTTGATAGCCTCAGACAAGAATATTATGCGCAAAGAATCTAGAAAAGAAAAAAATTTTTTTTCGAAGTTTGGAAACTTCCTTAGAATCACTTTTTTTCCATTCTTATTTGAGATAACTTGTTCTCTTTCATTATACTAGTTTGATAGCCTCAGACAAGCATATTATGCGCAAAGAATCTCGAAAAGAAAAAAAATTTTTTCGAAGTTTGGAAACTTCGTTAGAATCACTTTTTTTCCGTTCTTATTTAAGATAACTTGTTCTCTTACACTATACTAGTTTGATAGCCTTAGACAAGCATATTATGCGCAAAGAATCTCGAAAAGAAAAAAATTTTTTTTCGAAGTTTGGAAACTTCGTTAGAATCACTTTTTTTCCGTTCTTGTTTGAGATAACTGGTTCTCTTTCATTATACTAGTTTGATAGCCTCAGACAAGCATATTATGCGCAAAGAATCTCGAAAAGAAAAAAAATTTTTTTCGAAGTTTGGAAACTTCGTTAGAATCACTTTTTTTCCGTTCTTATTTAAGATTACTGGTTCTCTTTCATTATACTAGTTTGATAGCCTCAGACAAGAATATTATGCGCAAAGAATCTCGAAAAGAAAAAAATTTTTTTTCGAAGTTTGGAAACTTCCTTAGAATCACTTTTTTTCCATTCTTATTTGAGATAACTTGTTCTCTTTCATTATACTAGTTTGATAGCCTCAGACAAGCATATTATGCGCAAAGAATCTCGAAAAGAAAAAAAATTTTTTCGAAGTTTGGAAACTTCGTTAGAATCACTTTTTTTCCGTTCTTATTTAAGATAACTTGTTCTCTTACATTATACTAGTTTGATAGCCTTAGACAAGCATATTATGCGCAAAGAATCTCGAAAAGAAAAAAAATTTTTTTCGAAGTTTGGAAACTTCGTTAGAATCACTTTTTTTCCGTTCTTATTTGAGATAACTGGTTCTCTTTCATTATACTAGTTTGATAGCCTCAGACAAGCATATTATGCGCAAAGAATCTCGAAAAGAAAAAAATTTTTTTTCGAAGTTTGGAAACTTCGTTTGAATCACTTTTTTTCTCTCCTTATTTAAGATAACTTGTTCTCTTTCATTATACTAGTTTGATAGCCTTAGACAAGCATATTATGCGCAAAGAATCTCGAAAAGAAAAAAATTTTATTTCGAAGTATGTAAACTTCGTTAGAATCACTTTTTTTTATCGTTCTTATTTGAGATAACTGGTTCTCTTTCATTATACTAGTTTGATAGCCTCAGAAAAGCATAGGTATGCGCAAAGAATCTCGAAAAGAAAAAAAATTTTTTTCGAAGTTTGGAAACTTCGTTAGAATCACTTTTTTTCCGTTCTTATTTAAGATTACTGGTTCTCTTTCATTATACTAGTTTGATAGCCTCAGACAAGAATATTATGCGCAAAGAATCTAGAAAAGAAAAAAATTTTTTTTCGAAGTTTGGAAACTTCCTTGGAATCACTTTTTTTCCATTCTTATTTGAGATAACTTGTTCTCTTTCATTATACTAGTTTGATAGCCTCAGACAAGCATATTATGCGCAAAGAATCTCGAAAAGAAAAAAATTTTTTTCGAAGTTTGGAAACTTCGTTAGAATCACTTTTTTTCCGTTCTTATTTAAGATAACTTGTTCTCTTACATTATACTAGTTTGATAGCCTTAGACAAGCATATTATGCGCAAAGAATCTCGAAAAGAAAAAAATTTTTTTTCGAAGTTTGGAAACTTCGTTAGAATCACTTTTTTTCCGTTCTTGTTTGAGATAACTGGTTCTCTTTCATTATACTAGTTTGATAGCCTCAGACAAGCATATTATGCGCAAAGAATCTCGAAAAGAAAAAAATTTTTTTTCGAAGTTTGGAAACTTCCTTAGAATCACTTTTTTTCCATTCTTATTTGAGATAACTTGTTCTTTGCATTATACTAGTTTGATAGCCTCAGACAAGCATATTATGCGCAAAGAATCTCGAAAAGAAAAAAATTTTTTTTCGAAGTTTGGAAACTTCGTTAGAATCACTTTTTTTCCGTTCTTATTTAAGATTACTGGTTCTCTTTCATTATACTAGTTTGATAGCCTAAGAAAAGCATAGGTATGCGCAAAGAATCTCGAAAAGAAAAAAATTTTTTTTCGAAGTTTGGAAACTTCGATAGAATCACTTTTTTTCCGTTCTATTTTGAGATAACTGGTTCTCTTTCATTATACTAGTTTGATAGCCTCAGACAAGCATATTATGCGCAAAGAATCTCGAAAAGAAAAAAATTTTTTTTCGAAGTTTGGAAACTTCCTTAGAATCACTTTTTTTCCATTCTTATTTGAGATAACTTGTTCTCTTTCATTATACTAGTTTGATAGCCTCAGACAAGCATATTATGCGCAAAGAATCTCGAAAAGAAAAAAATTTTTTTCGAAGTTTGGAAACTTCGTTAGAATCACTTTTTTTCCGTTCTTATTTAAGATAACTTGTTCTCTTACATTATACTAGTTTGATTGCCTTAGACAAGCATATTATGCGCAAAGAATCTCGAAAAGAAAAAAATTTTTTTTCGAAGTTTGGAAACTTCGTTAGAATCACTTTTTTTCCGTTCTTATTTGAGATAACTGGTTCTCTTTCATTATACTAGTTTGATAGCCTCAGACAAGCATATTATGCGCAAAGAATCTCGAAAAGAAAAAAAATTTTTTTCGAAGTTTGGAAACTTCGTTAGAATCACTTTTTTTCCGTTCTTATTTAAGATTACTGGTTCTCTTTCATTATACTAGTTTGATAGCCTCAGACAAGAATATTATGCGCAAAGAATCTCGAATAGAAAAAAATTTTTTTTCGAAGTTTGGAAACTTCGTTAGAATCACTTTTTTTCCGTTCTTATTTAAGATTACTGGTTCTCTTTCATTATACTAGTTTGATAGCCTCAGACAAGCATATAATGCGCAAAGAATCTCGAAAAGAAAAAAATTTTTTTTCGAAGTTTGGAAACTTCCTTAGAATCACTTTTTTTCCATTCTTATTTGAGATAACTTGTTCTCTTTCATTATACTAGTTTGATAGCCTAAGAAAAGCATAGGTATGCGCAAAGAATCTCGAAAAGAAAAAAATTTTTTTTCGAAGTTTGGAAACTTCGTTAGAATCACTTTTTTTCCGTTCTTATTTGAGATAACTGGTTCTCTTTCATTATACTAGTTTGATAGCCTCAGACAAGCATATTATGCGCAAAGAATCTCGAAAAGAAAAAAATTTTTTTTCGAAGTTTGGAAACTTCCTTAGAATCACTTTTTTTCCATTCTTATTTGAGATAACTTGTTCTCTTTCATTATACTAGTTTGATAGCCTCAGACAAGCATATTATGCGCAAAGAATCTCGAAAAGAAAAAAATTTTTTTCGAAGTTTGGAAACTTCGTTAGAATCACTTTTTTTCCGTTCTTATTTAAGATAACTTGTTCTCTTACATTATACTAGTTTGATAGCCTCAGACAAGCATATTATGCGCAAAGAATCTCGAAAAGAAAAAAATTTTTTTTCGAAGTTTGGAAACTTCGTTAGAATCACTTTTTTTCCGTTCTTATTTCAGATAACTTGTTCTCTTTCATTATACTAGTTTGATAGCCTTAGACAAGCATATTATGCGCAAAGAATCTCGAAAAGAAAAAAATTTTTTTTCGAAGTTTGGAAACTTCGTTAGAATCACTTTTTTTCCGTTCTTATTTGAGATAACTGGTTCTCTTTCATTATACTAGTTTGATAGCCTCAGACAAGCATATTATGCGCAAAGAATCTCGAAAAGAAAAAAATTTTTTTTCGAAGTTAAGAAACTTCCTTAGAATCACTTTTTTTCCATTCTTATTTGAGATAACTTGTTCTCTTTCATTATACTTGTTTGATAGCCTGAGACAAGCATATTATGCGCAAAGAATCTCGAAAAGAACAAAATTTTTTTTCGAAGTTTGGAAACTTCGTTAGAATCACTTTTTTTCCGTTCTTATTTAAGATTACTGGTTCTCTTTCATTATACCAGTTTGATAGCCTCAGACAAGCATATTATGCGCAAAGAATCTCGAAAAGAAAAAAATTTTTTTTCGAAGTTTGGAAACTTCGTTAGAATCACTTTTTTTCCGTTCTTATTTGAGATAACTGGTTCTCTTTCATTATACTAGTTTGATAGCCTCAGACAAGCATATTATGCGCAAAGAATCTCGAAAAGAAAAAAATTTTTTTTCGAAGTTTGGAAACTTCCTTAGAATCACTTTTTTTCCATTCTTATTTGAGATAACTTGTTCTCTTTCATTATCCTTGTTTGATAGCCTTAGACAAGCATATTATGCGCAAAAAATCTCGAAAAGAAAAAAATTTTTTTTCGAAGTTTGGAAACTTCGTTAGAATCACTTTTTTTCCGTTCTTATTTAAGATAACTTGTTCTCTTTCATTGTACTAGTTTGATAGCCTTAGACAAGCATATTATGCGCAAAGAATCTCGAAAAGAAAAAAATTTTTTTTCGAAGTTTGGAAACTTCGTTAGAATCACTTTTTTTCCGTTCTTATTTAAGATAACTTGTTCTCTTTCATTGTACTAGTTTGATAGCCTTAGACAAGCATATTATGCGCAAAGAATCTCGAAAAGAAAAACATTTTTTTTCGAAGTTTGGAAACTTCGTTAGAATCAGTTTTTTCCGTTCTTATTTAAGATTACTGGTTCTCTTTCATTATACAAGTTTGATAGCCTCAGAAAAGCATATTATGCGCAAAGAATCTCGAAAAGAAAAAAATTTTTTTTCGAAGTTTGGAAACTTCGTTAGAATCACTTTTTTTCCGTTCTTATTTAAGATTACTGGTTCTCTTTCATTATACTAGTTTGATAGCCTCAGACAAGCATATTATGCGCAAAGAATCTCGAAAAGAAAAAAATTTTTTTTCGAAGTTTGGAAACTTCGTTAGAATCACTTTTTTTCCGTTCTTATTTAAGATAACTTGTTCTCTTTCATTATACTAGTTTGATAGCCTTAGACAAGCATATTATGCGCAAAGAATCTCGAAAAGAAAAAAATTTTATTTCGAAGTATGTAAACTTCGTTAGAATCACTTTTTTTCCGTTCTTATTTGAGATAACTGGTTCTCTTTCATTATACTAGTTTGATAGCCTCAGACAAGAATATTATGCGCAAAGAATCTCGAATAGAAAAAAATTTTTTTTCGAAGTTTGGAAACTTCGTTAGAATCACTTTTTTTCCGTTCTTATTTAAGATTACTGGTTCTCTTTCATTATACTAGTTTGATAGCCTCAGACAAGCATATAATGCGCAAAGAATCTCGAAAAGAAAACAATTTTTTTTCGAAGTTTGGAAACTTCATTAGAATCACTTTTTTTCCGTTCTTATTTAAGATAACTTGTTCTCTTTCATTATACTAGTTTGATAGCCTAAGAAAAGCATAGGTATGCGCAAAGAATCTCGAAAAGAAAAAAATTTTTTTTCGAAGTTTGGAAACTTCGTTAGAATCACTT
This sequence comes from Metallyticus violacea, assembly GCA_030762175.1. NCBI lineage: Eukaryota > Metazoa > Arthropoda > Insecta > Mantodea > Metallyticidae > Metallyticus > Metallyticus violacea. The sequence continues at coordinate 94,605,841 of CM060835.1, read as the reverse complement.
TTTTTCCGTTCTTATTTGAGATAACTGGTTCTCTTTCATTATACTAGTTTGATAGCCTCAGACAAGCATATTATGCGCAAAGAATCTCGAAAAGAAAAAAATTTTTTTTCGAAGTTTGGAAACTTCGTTAGAATCACTTTTTTTCCGTTCTTATTTCAGATAACTTGTTCTCTTTCATTATACTAGTTTGATAGCCTTAGACAAGCATATTATGCGCAAAGAATCTCGAAAAGAAAAAAATTTTTTTTCGAAGTTTGGAAACTTCGTTAGAATCACTTTTTTTCCGTTCTTATTTGAGATAACTGGTTCTCTTTCATTATACTAGTTTGATAGCCTCAGACAAGCATATTATGCGCAAAGAATCTCGAAAAGAAAAAAATTTTTTTTCGAAGTTAAGAAACTTCCTTAGAATCACTTTTTTTCCATTCTTATTTGAGATAACTTGTTCTCTTTCATTATACTTGTTTGATAGCCTGAGACAAGCATATTATGCGCAAAGAATCTCGAAAAGAACAAAATTTTTTTTCGAAGTTTGGAAACTTCGTTAGAATCACTTTTTTTCCGTTCTTATTTAAGATTACTGGTTCTCTTTCATTATACCAGTTTGATAGCCTCAGACAAGCATATTATGCGCAAAGAATCTCGAAAAGAAAAAAATTTTTTTTCGAAGTTTGGAAACTTCGTTAGAATCACTTTTTTTCCGTTCTTATTTGAGATAACTGGTTCTCTTTCATTATACTAGTTTGATAGCCTCAGACAAGCATATTATGCGCAAAGAATCTCGAAAAGAAAAAAATTTTTTTTCGAAGTTTGGAAACTTCCTTAGAATCACTTTTTTTCCATTCTTATATGAGATAACTTGTTCTCTTTCATTATCCTTGTTTGATAGCCTTAGACAAGCATATTATGCGCAAAAAATCTCGAAAAGAAAAAAATTTTTTTTCGAAGTTTGGAAACTTCGTTAGAATCACTTTTTTTCCGTTCTTATTTAAGATAACTTGTTCTCTTTCATTGTACTAGTTTGATAGCCTTAGACAAGCATATTATGCGCAAAGAATCTCGAAAAGAAAAAAATTTTTTTTCGAAGTTTGGAAACTTCGTTAGAATCACTTTTTTTCCGTTCTTATTTAAGATAACTTGTTCTCTTTCATTGTACTAGTTTGATAGCCTTAGACAAGCATATTATGCGCAAAGAATCTCGAAAAGAAAAACATTTTTTTTCGAAGTTTGGAAACTTCGTTAGAATCAGTTTTTTCCGTTCTTATTTAAGATTACTGGTTCTCTTTCATTATACAAGTTTGATAGCCTCAGAAAAGCATATTATGCGCAAAGAATCTCGAAAAGAAAAAAATTTTTTTTCGAAGTTTGGAAACTTCGTTAGAATCACTTTTTTTCCGTTCTTATTTAAGATTACTGGTTCTCTTTCATTATACTCGTTTGATAGCCTCAGACAAGCATATTATGCGCAAAGAATCTCGAAAAGAAAAAAATTTTTTTCGAAGTTTGGAAACTTCGTTAGAATCACTTTTTTTCCGTTCTTATTTGAGATAACTTGTTCTCTTTCATTATACTAGTTTGATAGCCTTAGACAAGCATATTATGCGCAAAGAATCTCGAAAAGAAAAAAATTTTATTTCGAAGTATGTAAACTTCGTTAGAATATCTTTTTTTCCGTTCTTATTTGAGATAACTGGTTCTCTTTCATTATACTAGTTTGATAGCCTCAGAAAAGCATAGGTATGCGCAAAGAATCTCGAAAAGAAAAAAAATTTTTTTCGAAGTTTGGAAACTTCGTTAGAATCACTTTTTTTCCGTTCTTATTTAAGATTACTGGTTCTCTTTCATTATACTAGTTTGATAGCCTCAGACAAGAATATTATGCGCAAAGAATCTCGAAAAGAAAAAAATTTTTTTTCGAAGTTTGGAAACTTCCTTAGAATCACTTTTTTTCCATTCTTATTTGAGATAACTTGTTCTCTTTCATTATACTAGTTTGATAGCCTCAGACAAGCATATTATGCGCAAAGAATCTCGAAAAGAAAAAAATTTTTTTCGAAGTTTGGAAACTTCGTTAGAATCACTTTTTTTCCGTTCTTATTTAAGATAACTTGTTCTCTTACATTATACTAGTTTGATAGCCTTAGACAAGCATATTATGCGCAAAGAATCTCGAAAAGAAAAAAATTTTTTTTCGAAGTTTGGAAACTTCGTTAGAATCACTTTTTTTCCGTTCTTATTTGAGATAACTGGTTCTCTTTCATTATACTAGTTTGATAGCCTCAGACAAGCATATTATGCGCAAAGAATCTCGAAAAGAAAAAAAATTTTTTTCGAAGTTTGGAAACTTCGTTAGAATCACTTTTTTTCCGTTCTTATTTAAGATTACTGGTTCTCTTTCATTATACTCGTTTGATAGCCTCAGACAAGCATATTATGCGCAAAGAATCTCGAAAAGAAAAAAATTTTTTTCGAAGTTTGGAAACTTCGTTAGAATCACTTTTTTTCCGTTCTTATTTGAGATAACTTGTTCTCTTTCATTATACTAGTTTGATAGCCTTAGACAAGCATATTATGCGCAAAGAATCTAGAAAAGAAAAAAATTTTTTTTCGAAGTTTGGAAACTTCCTTAGAATCACTTTTTTTCCATTCTTATTTGAGATAACTTGTTCTCTTTCATTATACTAGTTTGATAGCCTCAGACAAGCATATTATGCGTAAAGAATCTCGAAAAGAAAAAAAATTTTTTCGAAGTTTGGAAACTTCGTTAGAATCACTTTTTTTCCGTTCTTATTTAAGATAACTTGTTCTCTTACACTATACTAGTTTGATAGCCTTAGACAAGCATATTATGCGCAAAGAATCTCGAAAAGAAAAAAATTTTTTTTCGAAGTTTGGAAACTTCGTTAGAATCACTTTTTTTCCGTTCTTGTTTGAGATAACTGGTTCTCTTTCATTATACTAGTTTGATAGCCTCAGACAAGCATATTATGCGCAAAGAATCTCGAAAAGAAAAAAAATTTTTTTCGAAGTTTGGAAACTTCGTTAGAATCACTTTTTTTCCGTTCTTATTTAAGATTACTGGTTCTCTTTCATTATACTAGTTTGATAGCCTCAGACAAGAATATTATGCGCAAAGAATCTCGAAAAGAAAAAAATTTTTTTTCGAAGTTTGGAAACTTCCTTAGAATCACTTTTTTTCCATTCTTATTTGAGATAACTTGTTCTCTTTCATTATACTAGTTTGATAGCCTCAGACAAGCATATTATGCGCAAAGAATCTCGAAAAGAAAAAAAATTTTTTCGAAGTTTGGAAACTTCGTTAGAATCACTTTTTTTCCGTTCTTATTTAAGATAACTTGTTCTCTTACATTATACTAGTTTGATAGCCTTAGACAAGCATATTATGCGCAAAGAATCTCGAAAAGAAAAAAATTTTTTTTCGAAGTTTGGAAACTTCGTTAGAATCACTTTTTTTCCGTTCTTATTTGAGATAACTGGTTCTCTTTCATTATACTAGTTTGATAGCCTCAGACAAGCATATTATGCGCAAAGAATCTCGAAAAGAAAAAAATTTTTTTTCGAAGTTTGGAAACTTCGTTTGAATCACTTTTTTTCTCTCCTTATTTAAGATAACTTGTTCTCTTTCATTATACTAGTTTGATAGCCTTAGACAAGCATATTATGCGCAAAGAATCTCGAAAAGAAAAAAAATTTATTTCGAAGTATGTAAACTTCGTTAGAATCACTTTTTTTCCGTTCTTATTTGAGATAACTGGTTCTCTTTCATTATACTAGTTTGATAGCCTCAGAAAAGCATAGGTATGCGCAAAGAATCTCGAAAAGAAAAAAAATTTTTTTCGAAGTTTGGAAACTTCGTTAGAATCACTTTTTTTCCGTTCTTATTTAAGATTACTGGTTCTCTTTCATTATACTAGTTTGATAGCCTCAGACAAGAATATTATGCGCAAAGAATCTAGAAAAGAAAAAAATTTTTTTTCGAAGTTTGGAAACTTCCTTAGAATCACTTTTTTTCCATTCTTATTTGAGATAACTTGTTCTCTTTCATTATACTAGTTTGATAGCCTCAGACAAGCATATTATGCGTAAAGAATCTCGAAAAGAAAAAAAATTTTTTCGAAGTTTGGAAACTTCGTTAGAATCACTTTTTTTCCGTTCTTATTTAAGATAACTTGTTCTCTTACACTATACTAGTTTGATAGCCTTAGACAAGCATATTATGCGCAAAGAATCTCGAAAAGAAAAAAATTTTTTTTCGAAGTTTGGAAACTTCGTTAGAATCACTTTTTTTCCGTTCTTGTTTGAGATAACTGGTTCTCTTTCATTATACTAGTTTGATAGCCTCAGACAAGCATATTATGCGCAAAGAATCTCGAAAAGAAAAAAAATTTTTTTCGAAGTTTGGAAACTTCGTTAGAATCACTTTTTTTCCGTTCTTATTTAAGATTACTGGTTCTCTTTCATTATACTAGTTTGATAGCCTCAGACAAGAATATTATGCGCAAAGAATCTCGAAAAGAAAAAAATTTTTTTTCGAAGTTTGGAAACTTCCTTAGAATCACTTTTTTTCCATTCTTATTTGAGATAACTTGTTCTCTTTCATTATACTAGTTTGATAGCCTCAGACAAGCATATTATGCGCAAAGAATCTCGAAAAGAAAAAAAATTTTTTCGAAGTTTGGAAACTTCGTTAGAATCACTTTTTTTCCGTTCTTATTTAAGATAACTTGTTCTCTTACATTATACTAGTTTGATAGCCTTAGACAAGCATATTATGCGCAAAGAATCTCGAAAAGAAAAAAATTTTTTTTCGAAGTTTGGAAACTTCGTTAGAATCACTTTTTTTCCGTTCTTATTTGAGATAACTGGTTCTCTTTCATTATACTAGTTTGATAGCCTCAGACAAGCATATTATGCGCAAAGAATCTCGAAAAGAAAAAAATTTTTTTTCGAAGTTTGGAAACTTCGTTTGAATCACTTTTTTTCTCTCCTTATTTAAGATAACTTGTTCTCTTTCATTATACTAGTTTGATAGCCTTAGACAAGCATATTATGCGCAAAGAATCTCGAAAAGAAAAAAATTTTATTTCGAAGTATGTAAACTTCGTTAGAATCACTTTTTTTCCGTTCTTATTTGAGATAACTGGTTCTCTTTCATTATACTAGTTTGATAGCCTCAGAAAAGCATAGGTATGCGCAAAGAATCTCGAAAAGAAAAAAAATTTTTTTCGAAGTTTGGAAACTTCGTTAGAATCACTTTTTTTCCGTTCTTATTTAAGATTACTGGTTCTCTTTCATTATACTAGTTTGATAGCCTCAGACAAGAATATTATGCGCAAAGAATCTAGAAAAGAAAAAAATTTTTTTTCGAAGTTTGGAAACTTCCTTGGAATCACTTTTTTTCCATTCTTATTTGAGATAACTTGTTCTCTTTCATTATACTAGTTTGATAGCCTCAGACAAGCATATTATGCGCAAAGAATCTCGAAAAGAAAAAAATTTTTTTCGAAGTTTGGAAACTTCGTTAGAATCACTTTTTTTCCGTTCTTATTTAAGATAACTTGTTCTCTTACATTATACTAATTGATAGCCTTAGACAAGCATATTATGCGCAAAGAATCTCGAAAAGAAAAAAATTTTTTTTCGAAGTTTGGAAACTTCGTTAGAATCACTTTTTTTCCGTTCTTGTTTGAGATAACTGGTTCTCTTTCATTATACTAGTTTGATAGCCTCAGACAAGCATATTATGCGCAAAGAATCTCGAAAAGAAAAAAATTTTTTTTCGAAGTTTGGAAACTTCCTTAGAATCACTTTTTTTCCATTCTTATTTGAGATAACTTGTTCTTTGCATTATACTAGTTTGATAGCCTCAGACAAGCATATTATGCGCAAAGAATCTCGAAAAGAAAAAAATTTTTTTTCGAAGTTTGGAAACTTCGTTAGAATCACTTTTTTTCCGTTCTTATTTCAGATTACTGGTTCTCTTTCATTATACTAGTTTGATAGCCTAAGAAAAGCATAGGTATGCGCAAAGAATCTCGAAAAGAAAAAAATTTTTTTTCGAAGTTTGGAAACTTCGTTAGAATCACTTTTTTTCCGTTCTTATTTAAGATAACTTGTTCTCTTACATTATACTAGTTTGATTGCCTTAGACAAGCATATTATGCGCAAAGAATCTCGAAAAGAAAAAAATTTTTTTTCGAAGTTTGGAAACTTCGTTAGAATCACTTTTTTTCCGTTCTTATTTGAGATAACTGGTTCTCTTTCATTATACTAGTTTGATAGCCTCAGACAAGCATATTATGCGCAAAGAATCTCGAAAAGAAAAAAAATTTTTTTCGAAGTTTGGAAACTTCGTTAGAATCACTTTTTTTCCGTTCTTATTTAAGATTACTGGTTCTCTTTCATTATACTAGTTTGATAGCCTCAGACAAGAATATTATGCGCAAAGAATCTCGAATAGAAAAAAATTTTTTTTCGAAGTTTGGAAACTTCGTTAGAATCACTTTTTTTCCGTTCTTATTTAAGATTACTGGTTCTCTTTCATTATACTAGTTTGATAGCCTCAGACAAGCATATAATGCGCAAAGAATCTCGAAAAGAAAAAAATTTTTTTTCGAAGTTTGGAAACTTCGTTAGAATCACTTTTTTTCCGTTCTTATTTAAGATTACTGGTTCTCTTTCATTATACTAGTTTGATAGCCTCAGACAAGCATATAATGCGCAAAGAATCTCGAAAAGAAAAAAATTTTTTTTCGAAGTTTGGAAACTTCCTTAGAATCACTTTTTTTCCATTCTTATTTGAGATAACTTGTTCTCTTTCATTATACTAGTTTGATAGCCTAAGAAAAGCATAGGTATGCGCAAAGAATCTCGAAAAGAAAAAAATTTTTTTTCGAAGTTTGGAAACTTCGTTAGAATCACTTTTTTTCCGTTCTTATTTGAGATAACTGGTTCTCTTTCATTATACTAGTTTGATAGCCTCAGACAAGCATATTATGCGCAAAGAATCTCGAAAAGAAAAAAATTTTTTTTCGAAGTTTGGAAACTTCCTTAGAATCACTTTTTTTCCATTCTTATTTGAGATAACTTGTTCTCTTTCATTATACTAGTTTGATAGCCTCAGACAAGCATATTATGCGCAAAGAATCTCGAAAAGAAAAAAATTTTTTTCGAAGTTTGGAAACTTCGTTAGAATCACTTTTTTTCCGTTCTTATTTAAGATAACTTGTTCTCTTACATTATACTAGTTTGATTGCCTTAGACAAGCATATTATGCGCAAAGAATCTCGAAAAGAAAAAAATTTTTTTTCGAAGTTTGGAAACTTCGTTAGAATCACTTTTTTTCCGTTCTTATTTGAGATAACTGGTTCTCTTTCATTATACTAGTTTGATAGCCTCAGACAAGCATATTATGCGCAAAGAATCTCGAAAAGAAAAAAAATTTTTTTCGAAGTTTGGAAACTTCGTTAGAATCACTTTTTTTCCGTTCTTATTTAAGATTACTGGTTCTCTTTCATTATACTAGTTTGATAGCCTCAGACAAGAATATTATGCGCAAAGAATCTCGAATAGAAAAAAATTTTTTTTCGAAGTTTGGAAACTTCGTTAGAATCACTTTTTTTCCGTTCTTATTTAAGATTACTGGTTCTCTTTCATTATACTAGTTTGATAGCCTCAGACAAGCATATAATGCGCAAAGAATCTCGAAAAGAAAAAAATTTTTTTTCGAAGTTTGGAAACTTCCTTAGAATCACTTTTTTTCCATTCTTATTTGAGATAACTTGTTCTCTTTCATTATACTAGTTTGATAGCCTAAGAAAAGCATAGGTATGCGCAAAGAATCTCGAAAAGAAAAAAATTTTTTTTCGAAGTTTGGAAACTTCGTTAGAATCACTTTTTTTCCGTTCTTATTTGAGATAACTGGTTCTCTTTCATTATACTAGTTTGATAGCCTCAGACAAGCATATTATGCGCAAAGAATCTCGAAAAGAAAAAAATTTTTTTTCGAAGTTTGGAAACTTCCTTAGAATCACTTTTTTTCCATTCTTATTTGAGATAACTTGTTCTCTTTCATTATACTAGTTTGATAGCCTCAGACAAGCATATTATGCGCAAAGAATCTCGAAAAGAAAAAAATTTTTTTCGAAGTTTGGAAACTTCGTTAGAATCACTTTTTTTCCGTTCTTATTTAAGATAACTTGTTCTCTTACATTATACTAGTTTGATAGCCTAAGAAAAGCATAGGTATGCGCAAAGAATCTCGAAAAGAAAAAAATTTTTTTTCGAAGTTTGGAAACTTCGTTAGAATCACTTTTTTTCCGTTCTTATTTGAGATAACTGGTTCTCTTTCATTATACTAGTTTGATAGCCTCAGACAAGCATATTATGCGCAAAGAATCTCGAAAAGAAAAAAATTTTTTTTCGAAGTTTGGAAACTTCCTTAGAATCACTTTTTTTCCATTCTTATTTGAGATAACTTGTTCTCTTTCATTATACTAGTTTGATAGCCTCAGACAAGCATATTATGCGCAAAGAATCTCGAAAAGAAAAAAATTTTTTTTCGAAGTTTGGAAACTTCGTTAGAATCACTTTTTTTCCGTTCTTATTTAAGATAATATGTTCTCTTACATTATACTAGTTTGATAGCCTTAGACAAGCATATTATGCGCAAAGAATCTCGAAAAGAAAAAAATTTTTTTTCGAAGTTTGGAAACTTCGTTAGAATCACTTTTTTTCCGTTCTTATTTAAGATTACTGGTTCTCTTTCATTATACTAGTTTGATAGCCTCAGACAAGAATATTATGCGCAAAGAATCTCGAATAGAAAAAAATTTTTTTTCGAAGTTTGGAAACTTCGTTAGAATCACTTTTTTTCCGTTCTTATTTAAGATTACTGGTTCTCTTTCATTATACTAGTTTGATAGCCTCAGACAAGCATATAATGCGCAAAGAATCTCGAAAAGAAAACAATTTTTTTTCGAAGTTTGGAAACTTCATTAGAATCACTTTTTTTCCGTTCTTATTTAAGATAACTTGTTCTCTTTCATTATACTAGTTTGATAGCCTAAGAAAAGCATAGGTATGCGCAAAGAATCTCGAAAAGAAAAAAATTTTTTTTCGAAGTTTGGAAACTTCGTTAGAATCACTTTTTTTCCGTTCTTATTTGAGATAACTGGTTCTCTTTCATTATACTAGTTTGATAGCCTCAGACAAGCATATTATGCGCAAAGAATCTCGAAAAGAAAAAAATTTTTTTTCGAAGTTTGGAAACTTCGTTTGAATCACTTTTTTTCTCTCCTTATTTAAGATAACTTGTTCTCTTTCATTATACTAGTTTGATAGCCTTAGACAAGCATATTATGCGCAAAGAATCTCGAAAAGAAAAAAATTTTATTTCGAAGTATGTAAACTTCGTTAGAATCACTTTTTTTCCGTTCTTATTTGAGATAACTGGTTCTGTTTCATTATACTAGTTTGATAGCCTCAGAAAAGCATAGGTATGCGCAAAGAATCTCGAAAAGAAAAAAAATTTTTTTCGAAGTTTGGAAACTTCGTTAGAATCACTTTTTTTCCGTTCTTATTTAAGATTACTGGTTCTCTTTCATTATACTAGTTTGATAGCCTCAGACAAGAATATTATGCGCAAAGAATCTAGAAAAGAAAAAAATTTTTTTTCGAAGTTTGGAAACTTCCTTGGAATCACTTTTTTTCCATTCTTATTTGAGATAACTTGTTCTCTTTCATTATACTAGTTTGATAGCCTCAGACAAGCATATTATGCGCAAAGAATCTCGAAAAGAAAAAAATTTTTTTCGAAGTTTGGAAACTTCGTTAGAATCACTTTTTTTCCGTTCTTATTTAAGATAACTTGTTCTCTTACATTATACTAGTTTGATAGCCTTAGACAAGCATATTATGCGCAAAGAATCTCGAAAAGAAAAAAATTTTTTTTCGAAGTTTGGAAACTTCGTTAGAATCACTTTTTTTCCGTTCTTGTTTGAGATAACTGGTTCTCTTTCATTATACTAGTTTGATAGCCTCAGACAAGCATATTATGCGCAAAGAATCTCGAAAAGAAAAAAATTTTTTTTCGAAGTTTGGAAACTTCCTTAGAATCACTTTTTTTCCATTCTTATTTGAGATAACTTGTTCTTTGCATTATACTAGTTTGATAGCCTCAGACAAGCATATTATGCGCAAAGAATCTCGAAAAGAAAAAAATTTTTTTTCGAAGTTTGGAAACTTCGTTAGAATCACTTTTTTTCCGTTCTTATTTAAGATTACTGGTTCTCTTTCATTATACTAGTTTGATAGCCTAAGAAAAGCATAGGTATGCGCAAAGAATCTCGAAAAGAAAAAAATTTTTTTTCGAAGTTTGGAAACTTCGATAGAATCACTTTTTTTCCGTTCTATTTTGAGATAACTGGTTCTCTTTCATTATACTAGTTTGATAGCCTCAGACAAGCATATTATGCGCAAAGAATCTCGAAAAGAAAAAAATTTTTTTTCGAAGTTTGGAAACTTCCTTAGAATCACTTTTTTTCCATTCTTATTTGAGATAACTTGTTCTCTTTCATTATACTAGTTTGATAGCCTCAGACAAGCATATTATGCGCAAAGAATCTCGAAAAGAAAAAAATTTTTTTCGAAGTTTGGAAACTTCGTTAGAATCACTTTTTTTCCGTTCTTATTTAAGATAACTTGTTCTCTTACATTATACTAGTTTGATTGCCTTAGACAAGCATATTATGCGCAAAGAATCTCGAAAAGAAAAAAATTTTTTTTCGAAGTTTGGAAACTTCGTTAGAATCACTTTTTTTCCGTTCTTATTTGAGATAACTGGTTCTCTTTCATTATACTAGTTTGATAGCCTCAGACAAGCATATTATGCGCAAAGAATCTCGAAAAGAAAAAAAATTTTTTTCGAAGTTTGGAAACTTCGTTAGAATCACTTTTTTTCCGTTCTTATTTAAGATTACTGGTTCTCTTTCATTATACTAGTTTGATAGCCTCAGACAAGAATATTATGCGCAAAGAATCTCGAATAGAAAAAAATTTTTTTTCGAAGTTTGGAAACTTCGTTAGAATCACTTTTTTTCCGTTCTTATTTAAGATTACTGGTTCTCTTTCATTATACTAGTTTGATAGCCTCAGACAAGCATATAATGCGCAAAGAATCTCGAAAAGAAAAAAATTTTTTTTCGAAGTTTGGAAACTTCCTTAGAATCACTTTTTTTCCATTCTTATTTGAGATAACTTGTTCTCTTTCATTATACTAGTTTGATAGCCTAAGAAAAGCATAGGTATGCGCAAAGAATCTCGAAAAGAAAAAAATTTTTTTTCGAAGTTTGGAAACTTCGTTAGAATCACTTTTTTTCCGTTCTTATTTGAGATAACTGGTTCTCTTTCATTATACTAGTTTGATAGCCTCAGACAAGCATATTATGCGCAAAGAATCTCGAAAAGAAAAAAATTTTTTTTCGAAGTTTGGAAACTTCCTTAGAATCACTTTTTTTCCATTCTTATTTGAGATAACTTGTTCTCTTTCATTATACTAGTTTGATAGCCTCAGACAAGCATATTATGCGCAAAGAATCTCGAAAAGAAAAAAATTTTTTTCGAAGTTTGGAAACTTCGTTAGAATCACTTTTTTTCCGTTCTTATTTAAGATAACTTGTTCTCTTACATTATACTAGTTTGATAGCCTCAGACAAGCATATTATGCGCAAAGAATCTCGAAAAGAAAAAAATTTTTTTTCGAAGTTTGGAAACTTCGTTAGAATCACTTTTTTTCCGTTCTTATTTCAGATAACTTGTTCTCTTTCATTATACTAGTTTGATAGCCTTAGACAAGCATATTATGCGCAAAGAATCTCGAAAAGAAAAAAATTTTTTTTCGAAGTTTGGAAACTTCGTTAGAATCACTTTTTTTCCGTTCTTATTTGAGATAACTGGTTCTCTTTCATTATACTAGTTTGATAGCCTCAGACAAGCATATTATGCGCAAAGAATCTCGAAAAGAAAAAAATTTTTTTTCGAAGTTAAGAAACTTCCTTAGAATCACTTTTTTTCCATTCTTATTTGAGATAACTTGTTCTCTTTCATTATACTTGTTTGATAGCCTGAGACAAGCATATTATGCGCAAAGAATCTCGAAAAGAACAAAATTTTTTTTCGAAGTTTGGAAACTTCGTTAGAATCACTTTTTTTCCGTTCTTATTTAAGATTACTGGTTCTCTTTCATTATACCAGTTTGATAGCCTCAGACAAGCATATTATGCGCAAAGAATCTCGAAAAGAAAAAAATTTTTTTTCGAAGTTTGGAAACTTCGTTAGAATCACTTTTTTTCCGTTCTTATTTGAGATAACTGGTTCTCTTTCATTATACTAGTTTGATAGCCTCAGACAAGCATATTATGCGCAAAGAATCTCGAAAAGAAAAAAATTTTTTTTCGAAGTTTGGAAACTTCCTTAGAATCACTTTTTTTCCATTCTTATTTGAGATAACTTGTTCTCTTTCATTATCCTTGTTTGATAGCCTTAGACAAGCATATTATGCGCAAAAAATCTCGAAAAGAAAAAAATTTTTTTTCGAAGTTTGGAAACTTCGTTAGAATCACTTTTTTTCCGTTCTTATTTAAGATAACTTGTTCTCTTTCATTGTACTAGTTTGATAGCCTTAGACAAGCATATTATGCGCAAAGAATCTCGAAAAGAAAAAAATTTTTTTTCGAAGTTTGGAAACTTCGTTAGAATCACTTTTTTTCCGTTCTTATTTAAGATAACTTGTTCTCTTTCATTGTACTAGTTTGATAGCCTTAGACAAGCATATTATGCGCAAAGAATCTCGAAAAGAAAAACATTTTTTTTCGAAGTTTGGAAACTTCGTTAGAATCAGTTTTTTCCGTTCTTATTTAAGATTACTGGTTCTCTTTCATTATACAAGTTTGATAGCCTCAGACAAGCATATTATGCGCAAAGAATCTCGAAAAGAAAAAAATTTTTTTTCGAAGTTTGGAAACTTCGTTAGAATCACTTTTTTTCCGTTCTTATTTAAGATAACTTGTTCTCTTTCATTATACTAGTTTGATAGCCTTAGACAAGCATATTATGCGCAAAGAATCTCGAAAAGAAAAAAATTTTATTTCGAAGTATGTAAACTTCGTTAGAATCACTTTTTTTCCGTTCTTATTTGAGATAACTGGTTCTCTTTCATTATACTAGTTTGATAGCCTCAGACAAGAATATTATGCGCAAAGAATCTCGAATAGAAAAAAATTTTTTTTCGAAGTTTGGAAACTTCGTTAGAATCACTTTTTTTCCGTTCTTATTTAAGATTACTGGTTCTCTTTCATTATACTAGTTTGATAGCCTCAGACAAGCATATAATGCGCAAAGAATCTCGAAAAGAAAACAATTTTTTTTCGAAGTTTGGAAACTTCATTAGAATCACTTTTTTTCCGTTCTTATTTAAGATAACTTGTTCTCTTTCATTATACTAGTTTGATAGCCTAAGAAAAGCATAGGTATGCGCAAAGAATCTCGAAAAGAAAAAAATTTTTTTTCGAAGTTTGGAAACTTCGTTAGAATCACTTTTTTTCCGTTCTTATTTGAGATAACTGGTTCTCTTTCATTATACTAGTTTGATAGCCTCAGACAAGCATATTATGCGCAAAGAATCTCGAAAAGAAAAAAATTTTTTTTCGAAGTTTGGAAACTTCGTTAGAATCACTTTTTTTCCGTTCTTATTTCAGATAACTTGTTCTCTTTCATTATACTAGTTTGATAGCCTTAGACAAGCATATTATGCGCAAAGAATCTCGAAAAGAAAAAAATTTTTTTTCGAAGTTTGGAAACTTCGTTAGAATCACTTTTTTTCCGTTCTTATTTGAGATAACTGGTTCTCTTTCATTATACTAGTTTGATAGCCTCAGACAAGCATATTATGCGCAAAGAATCTCGAAAAGAAAAAAATTTTTTTTCGAAGTTAAGAAACTTCCTTAGAATCACTTTTTTTCCATTCTTATTTGAGATAACTTGTTCTCTTTCATTATACTTGTTTGATAGCCTGAGACAAGCATATTATGCGCAAAGAATCTCGAAAAGAACAAAATTTTTTTTCGAAGTTTGGAAACTTCGTTAGAATCACTTTTTTTCCGTTCTTATTTAAGATTACTGGTTCTCTTTCATTATACCAGTTTGATAGCCTCAGACAAGCATATTATGCGCAAAGAATCTCGAAAAGAAAAAAAATTTTTTTCGAAGTTTGGAAACTTCGTTACAATCACTTTTTTTCCGTTCTTATTTGAGATAACTGGTTCTCTTTCATTATACTAGTTTGATAGCCTCAGACAAGCATATTATGCGCAAAGAATCTCGAAAAGAAAAAATTTTTTTTTCGAAGTTTGGAAACTTCCTTAGAATCACTTTTTTTCCATTCTTATATGAGATAACTTGTTCTCTTTCATTATCCTTGTTTGATAGCCTTAGACAAGCATATTATGCGCAAAAAATCTCGAAAAGAAAAAAATTTTTTTTCGAAGTTTGGAAACTTCGTTAGAATCACTTTTTTTCCGTTCTTATTTAAGATAACTTGTTCTCTTTCATTGTACTAGTTTGATAGCCTTAGACAAGCATATTATGCGCAAAGAATCTCGAAAAGAAAAAAATTTTTTTTCGAAGTTTGGAAACTTCGTTAGAATCACTTTTTTTCCGTTCTTATTTAAGATAACTTGTTCTCTTTCATTGTACTAGTTTGATAGCCTTAGACAAGCATATTATGCGCAAAGAATCTCGAAAAGAAAAACATTTTTTTTCGAAGTTTGGAAACTTCGTTAGAATCAGTTTTTTCCGTTCTTATTTAAGATTACTGGTTCTCTTTCATTATACAAGTTTGATAGCCTCAGAAAAGCATATTATGCGCAAAGAATCTCGAAAAGAAAAAAATTTTTTTTCGAAGTTTGGAAACTTCGTTAGAATCACTTTTTTTCCGTTCTTATTTAAGATTACTGGTTCTCTTTCATTATACTCGTTTGATAGCCTCAGACAAGCATATTATGCGCAAAGAATCTCGAAAAGAAAAAAATTTTTTTCGAAGTTTGGAAACTTCGTTAGAATCACTTTTTTTCCGTTCTTATTTGAGATAACTTGTTCTCTTTCATTATACTAGTTTGATAGCCTTAGACAAGCATATTATGCGCAAAGAATCTCGAAAAGAAAAAAATTTTATTTCGAAGTATGTAAACTTCGTTAGAATCACTTTTTTTCCGTTCTTATTTGAGATAACTGGTTCTCTTTCATTATACTAGTTTGATAGCCTCAGAAAAGCATAGGTATGCGCAAAGAATCTCGAAAAGAAAAAAAATTTTTTTCGAAGTTTGGAAACTTCGTTAGAATCACTTTTTTTCCGTTCTTATTTAAGATTACTGGTTCTCTTTCATTATACTAGTTTGATAGCCTCAGACAAGCATATAATGCGCAAAGAATCTCGAAAAGAAAACAATTTTTTTTCGAAGTTTGGAAACTTCATTAGAATCACTTTTTTTCCGTTCTTATTTAAGATAACTTGTTCTCTTTCATTATACTAGTTTGATAGCCTAAGAAAAGCATAGGTATGCGCAAAGAATCTCGAAAAGAAAAAAATTTTTTTTCGAAGTTTGGAAACTTCGTTAGAATCACTTTTTTTCCGTTCTTATTTGAGATAACTGGTTCTCTTTCATTATACTAGTTTGATAGCCTCAGACAAGCATATTATGCGCAAAGAATCTCGAAAAGAAAAAAATTTTTTTTCGAAGTTTGGAAACTTCGTTAGAATCACTTTTTTTCCGTTCTTATTTCAGATAACTTGTTCTCTTTCATTATACTAGTTTGATAGCCTTAGACAAGCATATTATGCGCAAAGAATCTCGAAAAGAAAAAAATTTTTTTTCGAAGTTTGGAAACTTCGTTAGAATCACTTTTTTTCCGTTCTTATTTGAGATAACTGGTTCTCTTTCATTATACTAGTTTGATAGCCTCAGACAAGCATATTATGCGCAAAGAATCTCGAAAAGAAAAAAATTTTTTTTCGAAGTTAAGAAACTTCCTTAGAATCACTTTTTTTCCATTCTTATTTGAGATAACTTGTTCTCTTTCATTATACTTGTTTGATAGCCTGAGACAAGCATATTATGCGCAAAGAATCTCGAAAAGAACAAAATTTTTTTTCGAAGTTTGGAAACTTCGTTAGAATCACTTTTTTTCCGTTCTTATTTAAGATTACTGGTTCTCTTTCATTATACCAGTTTGATAGCCTCAGACAAGCATATTATGCGCAAAGAATCTCGAAAAGAAAAAAATTTTTTTTCGAAGTTTGGAAACTTCGTTACAATCACTTTTTTTCCGTTCTTATTTGAGATAACTGGTTCTCTTTCATTATACTAGTTTGATAGCCTCAGACAAGCATATTATGCGCAAAGAATCTCGAAAAGAAAAAATTTTTTTTTCGAAGTTTGGAAACTTCCTTAGAATCACTTTTTTTCCATTCTTATATGAGATAACTTGTTCTCTTTCATTATCCTTGTTTGATAGCCTTAGACAAGCATATTATGCGCAAAAAATCTCGAAAAGAAAAAAATTTTTTTTCGAAGTTTGGAAACTTCGTTAGAATCACTTTTTTTCCGTTCTTATTTAAGATAACTTGTTCTCTTTCATTGTACTAGTTTGATAGCCTTAGACAAGCATATTATGCGCAAAGAATCTCGAAAAGAAAAAAATTTTTTTTCGAAGTTTGGAAACTTCGTTAGAATCACTTTTTTTCCGTTCTTATTTAAGATAACTTGTTCTCTTTCATTGTACTAGTTTGATAGCCTTAGACAAGCATATTATGCGCAAAGAATCTCGAAAAGAAAAACATTTTTTTTCGAAGTTTGGAAACTTCGTTAGAATCAGTTTTTTCCGTTCTTATTTAAGATTACTGGTTCTCTTTCATTATACAAGTTTGATAGCCTCAGAAAAGCATATTATGCGCAAAGAATCTCGAAAAGAAAAAAATTTTTTTTCGAAGTTTGGAAACTTCGTTAGAATCACTTTTTTTCCGTTCTTATTTAAGATTACTGGTTCTCTTTCATTATACTCGTTTGATAGCCTCAGACAAGCATATTATGCGCAAAGAATCTCGAAAAGAAAAAAATTTTTTTCGAAGTTTGGAAACTTCGTTAGAATCACTTTTTTTCCGTTCTTATTTGAGATAACTTGTTCTCTTTCATTATACTAGTTTGATAGCCTTAGACAAGCATATTATGCGCAAAGAATCTCGAAAAGAAAAAAATTTTATTTCGAAGTATGTAAACTTCGTTAGAATCACTTTTTTTCCGTTCTTATTTGAGATAACTGGTTCTCTTTCATTATACTAGTTTGATAGCCTCAGAAAAGCATAGGTATGCGCAAAGAATCTCGAAAAGAAAAAAAATTTTTTTCGAAGTTTGGAAACTTCGTTAGAATCACTTTTTTTCCGTTCTTATTTAAGATTACTGGTTCTCTTTCATTATACTAGTTTGATAGCCTCAGACAAGAATATTATGCGCAAAGAATCTCGAAAAGAAAAAAATTTTTTTTCGAAGTTTGGAAACTTCCTTAGAATCACTTTTTTTCCATTCTTATTTGAGATAACTTGTTCTCTTTCATTATACTAGTTTGATAGCCTCAGACAAGCATATTATGCGCAAAGAATCTCGAAAAGAAAAAAATTTTTTTCGAAGTTTGGAAACTTCGTTAGAATCACTTTTTTTCCGTTCTTATTTAAGATAACTTGTTCTCTTACATTATACTAGTTTGATAGCCTTAGACAAGCATATTATGCGCAAAGAATCTCGAAAAGAAAAAAATTTTTTTTCGAAGTTTGGAAACTTCGTTAGAATCACTTTTTTTCCGTTCTTATTTGAGATAACTGGTTCTCTTTCATTATACTAGTTTGATAGCCTCAGACAAGCATATTATGCGCAAAGAATCTCGAAAAGAAAAAAAATTTTTTTCGAAGTTTGGAAACTTCGTTAGAATCACTTTTTTTCCGTTCTTATTTAAGATTACTGGTTCTCTTTCATTATACTCGTTTGATAGCCTCAGACAAGCATATTATGCGCAAAGAATCTCGAAAAGAAAAAAATTTTTTTCGAAGTTTGGAAACTTCGTTAGAATCACTTTTTTTCCGTTCTTATTTGAGATAACTTGTTCTCTTTCATTATACTAGTTTGATAGCCTTAGACAAGCATATTATGCGCAAAGAATCTCGAAAAGAAAAAAAATTTTTTTCGAAGTTTGGAAACTTCGTTAGAATCACTTTTTTTCCGTTCTTATTTAAGATTACTGGTTCTCTTTCATTATACTAGTTTGATAGCCTCAGACAAGAATATTATGCGCAAAGAATCTAGAAAAGAAAAAAATTTTTTTTCGAAGTTTGGAAACTTCCTTAGAATCACTTTTTTTCCATTCTTATTTGAGATAACTTGTTCTCTTTCATTATACTAGTTTGATAGCCTCAGACAAGCATATTATGCGCAAAGAATCTCGAAAAGAAAAAAAATTTTTTCGAAGTTTGGAAACTTCGTTAGAATCACTTTTTTTCCGTTCTTATTTAAGATAACTTGTTCTCTTACACTATACTAGTTTGATAGCCTTAGACAAGCATATTATGCGCAAAGAATCTCGAAAAGAAAAAAATTTTTTTTCGAAGTTTGGAAACTTCGTTAGAATCACTTTTTTTCCGTTCTTGTTTGAGATAACTGGTTCTCTTTCATTATACTAGTTTGATAGCCTCAGACAAGCATATTATGCGCAAAGAATCTCGAAAAGAAAAAAAATTTTTTTCGAAGTTTGGAAACTTCGTTAGAATCACTTTTTTTCCGTTCTTATTTAAGATTACTGGTTCTCTTTCATTATACTAGTTTGATAGCCTCAGACAAGAATATTATGCGCAAAGAATCTCGAAAAGAAAAAAATTTTTTTTCGAAGTTTGGAAACTTCCTTAGAATCACTTTTTTTCCATTCTTATTTGAGATAACTTGTTCTCTTTCATTATACTAGTTTGATAGCCTCAGACAAGCATATTATGCGCAAAGAATCTCGAAAAGAAAAAAAATTTTTTCGAAGTTTGGAAACTTCGTTAGAATCACTTTTTTTCCGTTCTTATTTAAGATAACTTGTTCTCTTACATTATACTAGTTTGATAGCCTTAGACAAGCATATTATGCGCAAAGAATCTCGAAAAGAAAAAAATTTTTTTTCGAAGTTTGGAAACTTCGTTAGAATCACTTTTTTTCCGTTCTTATTTGAGATAACTGGTTCTCTTTCATTATACTAGTTTGATAGCCTCAGACAAGCATATTATGCGCAAAGAATCTCGAAAAGAAAAAAATTTTTTTTCGAAGTTTGGAAACTTCGTTTGAATCACTTTTTTTCTCTCCTTATTTAAGATAACTTGTTCTCTTTCATTATACTAGTTTGATAGCCTTAGACAAGCATATTATGCGCAAAGAATCTCGAAAAGAAAAAAATTTTATTTCGAAGTATGTAAACTTCGTTAGAATCACTTTTTTTCCGTTCTTATTTGAGATAACTGGTTCTCTTTCATTATACTAGTTTGATAGCCTCAGAAAAGCATAGGTATGCGCAAAGAATCTCGAAAAGAAAAAAAATTTTTTTCGAAGTTTGGAAACTTCGTTAGAATCACTTTTTTTCCGTTCTTATTTAAGATTACTGGTTCTCTTTCATTATACTAGTTTGATAGCCTCAGACAAGAATATTATGCGCAAAGAATCTAGAAAAGAAAAAAATTTTTTTTCGAAGTTTGGAAACTTCCTTGGAATCACTTTTTTTCCATTCTTATTTGAGATAACTTGTTCTCTTTCATTATACTAGTTTGATAGCCTCAGACAAGCATATTATGCGCAAAGAATCTCGAAAAGAAAAAAATTTTTTTCGAAGTTTGGAAACTTCGTTAGAATCACTTTTTTTCCGTTCTTATTTAAGATAACTTGTTCTCTTACATTATACTAGTTTGATAGCCTCAGACAAGCATATAATGCGCAAAGAATCTCGAAAAGAAAAAAATTTTTTTTCGAAGTTTGGAAACTTCCTTAGAATCACTTTTTTTCCATTCTTATTTGAGATAACTTGTTCTCTTTCATTATACTAGTTTGATAGCCTAAGAAAAGCATAGGTATGCGCAAAGAATCTCGAAAAGAAAAAAATTTTTTTTCGAAGTTTGGAAACTTCGTTAGAATCACTTTTTTTCCGTTCTTATTTGAGATAACTGGTTCTCTTTCATTATACTAGTTTGATAGCCTCAGACAAGCATATTATGCGCAAAGAATCTCGAAAAGAAAAAAATTTTTTTTCGAAGTTTGGAAACTTCCTTAGAATCACTTTTTTTCCATTCTTATTTGAGATAACTTGTTCTCTTTCATTATACTAGTTTGATAGCCTCAGACAAGCATATTATGCGCAAAGAATCTCGAAAAGAAAAAAATTTTTTTCGAAGTTTGGAAACTTCGTTAGAATCACTTTTTTTCCGTTCTTATTTAAGATAACTTGTTCTCTTACATTATACTAGTTTGATTGCCTTAGACAAGCATATTATGCGCAAAGAATCTCGAAAAGAAAAAAATTTTTTTTCGAAGTTTGGAAACTTCGTTAGAATCACTTTTTTTCCGTTCTTATTTGAGATAACTGGTTCTCTTTCATTATACTAGTTTGATAGCCTCAGACAAGCATATTATGCGCAAAGAATCTCGAAAAGAAAAAAAATTTTTTTCGAAGTTTGGAAACTTCGTTAGAATCACTTTTTTTCCGTTCTTATTTAAGATTACTGGTTCTCTTTCATTATACTAGTTTGATAGCCTCAGACAAGAATATTATGCGCAAAGAATCTCGAATAGAAAAAAATTTTTTTTCGAAGTTTGGAAACTTCGTTAGAATCACTTTTTTTCCGTTCTTATTTAAGATTACTGGTTCTCTTTCATTATACTAGTTTGATAGCCTCAGACAAGCATATAATGCGCAAAGAATCTCGAAAAGAAAAAAATTTTTTTTCGAAGTTTGGAAACTTCCTTAGAATCACTTTTTTTCCATTCTTATTTGAGATAACTTGTTCTCTTTCATTATACTAGTTTGATAGCCTAAGAAAAGCATAGGTATGCGCAAAGAATCTCGAAAAGAAAAAAATTTTTTTTCGAAGTTTGGAAACTTCGTTAGAATCACTTTTTTTCCGTTCTTATTTGAGATAACTGGTTCTCTTTCATTATACTAGTTTGATAGCCTCAGACAAGCATATTATGCGCAAAGAATCTCGAAAAGAAAAAAATTTTTTTTCGAAGTTTGGAAACTTCCTTAGAATCACTTTTTTTCCATTCTTATTTGAGATAACTTGTTCTCTTTCATTATACTAGTTTGATAGCCTCAGACAAGCATATTATGCGCAAAGAATCTCGAAAAGAAAAAAATTTTTTTCGAAGTTTGGAAACTTCGTTAGAATCACTTTTTTTCCGTTCTTATTTAAGATAACTTGTTCTCTTACATTATACTAGTTTGATAGCCTAAGAAAAGCATAGGTATGCGCAAAGAATCTCGAAAAGAAAAAAATTTTTTTTCGAAGTTTGGAAACTTCGTTAGAATCACTTTTTTTCCGTTCTTATTTGAGATAACTGGTTCTCTTTCATTATACTAGTTTGATAGCCTCAGACAAGCATATTATGCGCAAAGAATCTCGAAAAGAAAAAAATTTTTTTTCGAAGTTTGGAAACTTCCTTAGAATCACTTTTTTTCCATTCTTATTTGAGATAACTTGTTCTCTTTCATTATACTAGTTTGATAGCCTCAGACAAGCATATTATGCGCAAAGAATCTCGAAAAGAAAAAAATTTTTTTTCGAAGTTTGGAAACTTCGTTAGAATCACTTTTTTTCCGTTCTTATTTAAGATAACTTGTTCTCTTACATTATACTAGTTTGATAGCCTTAGACAAGCATATTATGCGCAAAGAATCTCGAAAAGAAAAAAATTTTTTTTCGAAGTTTGGAAACTTCGTTAGAATCACTTTTTTTCCGTTCTTATTTAAGATTACTGGTTCTCTTTCATTATACTAGTTTGATAGCCTCAGACAAGAATATTATGCGCAAAGAATCTCGAAAAGAAAAAAATTTTTTTTCGAAGTTTGGAAACTTCGTTAGAATCACTTTTTTTCCGTTCTTATTTAAGATTACTGGTTCTCTTTCATTATACTAGTTTGATAGCCTCAGACAAGAATATTATGCGCAAAGAATCTCGAATAGAAAAAAATTTTTTTTCGAAGTTTGGAAACTTCGTTAGAATCACTTTTTTTCCGTTCTTATTTAAGATTACTGGTTCTCTTTCATTATACTAGTTTGATAGCCTCAGACAAGCATATAATGCGCAAAGAATCTCGAAAAGAAAACAATTTTTTTTCGAAGTTTGGAAACTTCATTAGAATCACTTTTTTTCCGTTCTTATTTAAGATAACTTGTTCTCTTTCATTATACTAGTTTGATAGCCTAAGAAAAGCATAGGTATGCGCAAAGAATCTCGAAAAGAAAAAAATTTTTTTTCGAAGTTTGGAAACTTCGTTAGAATCACTTTTTTTCCGTTCTTATTTGAGATAACTGGTTCTCTTTCATTATACTAGTTTGATAGCCTCAGACAAGCATATTATGCGCAAAGAATCTCGAAAAGAAAAAAATTTTTTTTCGAAGTGGTAAACTTCGTTAGAATCACTTTTTTTCCGTTCTTATTTCAGATAACTTGTTCTCTTTCATTATACTAGTTTGATAGCCTTAGACAAGCATATTATGCGCAAAGAATCTCGAAAAGAAAAAAATTTTTTTTCGAAGTTTGGAAACTTCGTTAGAATCACTTTTTTTCCGTTCTTATTTGAGATAACTGGTTCTCTTTCATTATACTAGTTTGATAGCCTCAGACAAGCATATTATGCGCAAAGAATCTCGAAAAGAAAAAAATTTTTTTTCGAAGTTAAGAAACTTCCTTAGAATCACTTTTTTTCCATTCTTATTTGAGATAACTTGTTCTCTTTCATTATACTTGTTTGATAGCCTGAGACAAGCATATTATGCGCAAAGAATCTCGAAAAGAACAAAATTTTTTTTCGAAGTTTGGAAACTTCGTTAGAATCACTTTTTTTCCGTTCTTATTTAAGATTACTGGTTCTCTTTCATTATACCAGTTTGATAGCCTCAGACAAGCATATTATGCGCAAAGAATCTCGAAAAGAAAAAAATTTTTTTTCGAAGTTTGGAAACTTCGTTAGAATCACTTTTTTTCCGTTCTTATTTGAGATAACTGGTTCTCTTTCATTATACTAGTTTGATAGCCTCAGACAAGCATATTATGCGCAAAGAATCTCGAAAAGAAAAAAATTTTTTTTCGAAGTTTGGAAACTTCCTTAGAATCACTTTTTTTCCATTCTTATTTGAGATAACTTGTTCTCTTTCATTATCCTTGTTTGATAGCCTTAGACAAGCATATTATGCGCAAAAAATCTCGAAAAGAAAAAAATTTTTTTTCGAAGTTTGGAAACTTCGTTAGAATCACTTTTTTTCCGTTCTTATTTAAGATAACTTGTTCTCTTTCATTGTACTAGTTTGATAGCCTTAGACAAGCATATTATGCGCAAAGAATCTCGAAAAGAAAAAAATTTTTTTTCGAAGTTTGGAAACTTCGTTAGAATCACTTTTTTTCCGTTCTTATTTAAGATAACTTGTTCTCTTTCATTGTACTAGTTTGATAGCCTTAGACAAGCATATTATGCGCAAAGAATCTCGAAAAGAAAAACATTTTTTTTCGAAGTTTGGAAACTTCGTTAGAATCAGTTTTTTCCGTTCTTATTTAAGATTACTGGTTCTCTTTCATTATACAAGTTTGATAGCCTCAGAAAAGCATATTATGCGCAAAGAATCTCGAAAAGAAAAAAATTTTTTTTCGAAGTTTGGAAACTTCGTTAGAATCACTTTTTTTCCGTTCTTATTTAAGATTACTGGTTCTCTTTCATTATACTAGTTTGATAGCCTCAGACAAGCATATTATGCGCAAAGAATCTCGAAAAGAAAAAAATTTATTTTCGAAGTTTGGAAACTTCGTTAGAATCACTTTTTTTCCGTTCTTATTTAAGATAACTTGTTCTCTTTCATTATACTAGTTTGATAGCCTTAGACAAGCATATTATGCGCAAAGAATCTCGAAAAGAAAAAAATTTTATTTCGAAGTATGTAAACTTCGTTAGAATCACTTTTTTTCCGTTCTTATTTGAGATAACTGGTTCTCTTTCATTATACTAGTTTGATAGCCTCAGACAAGAATATTATGCGCAAAGAATCTCGAATAGAAAAAAATTTTTTTTCGAAGTTTGGAAACTTCGTTAGAATCACTTTTTTTCCGTTCTTATTTAAGATTACTGGTTCTCTTTCATTATACTAGTTTGATAGCCTCAGACAAGCATATAATGCGCAAAGAATCTCGAAAAGAAAACAATTTTTTTTCGAAGTTTGGAAACTTCATTAGAATCACTTTTTTTCCGTTCTTATTTAAGATAACTTGTTCTCTTTCATTATACTAGTTTGATAGCCTAAGAAAAGCATAGGTATGCGCAAAGAATCTCGAAAAGAAAAAAATTTTTTTTCGAAGTTTGGAAACTTCGTTAGAATCACTTTTTTTCCGTTCTTATTTGAGATAACTGGTTCTCTTTCATTATACTAGTTTGATAGCCTCAGACAAGCATATTATGCGCAAAGAATCTCGAAAAGAAAAAAATTTTTTTTCGAAGTTTGGAAACTTCGTTAGAATCACTTTTTTTCCGTTCTTATTTCAGATAACTTGTTCTCTTTCATTATACTAGTTTGATAGCCTTAGACAAGCATATTATGCGCAAAGAATCTCGAAAAGAAAAAAATTTTTTTTCGAAGTTTGGAAACTTCGTTAGAATCACTTTTTTTCCGTTCTTATTTGAGATAACTGGTTCTCTTTCATTATACTAGTTTGATAGCCTCAGACAAGCATATTATGCGCAAAGAATCTCGAAAAGAAAAAAATTTTTTTTCGAAGTTAAGAAACTTCCTTAGAATCACTTTTTTTCCATTCTTATTTGAGATAACTTGTTCTCTTTCATTATACTTGTTTGATAGCCTGAGACAAGCATATTATGCGCAAAGAATCTCGAAAAGAACAAAATTTTTTTTCGAAGTTTGGAAACTTCGTTAGAATCACTTTTTTTCCGTTCTTATTTAAGATTACTGGTTCTCTTTCATTATACCAGTTTGATAGCCTCAGACAAGCATATTATGCGCAAAGAATCTCGAAAAGAAAAAAATTTTTTTTCGAAGTTTGGAAACTTCGTTAGAATCACTTTTTTTCCGTTCTTATTTGAGATAACTGGTTCTCTTTCATTATACTAGTTTGATAGCCTCAGGCAAGCATATTATGCGCAAAGAATCTCGAAAAGAAAAAAATTTTTTTTCGAAGTTTGGAAACTTCCTTAGAATCACTTTTTTTCCATTCTTATTTGAGATAACTTGTTCTCTTTCATTATCCTTGTTTGATAGCCTTAGACAAGCATATTATGCGCAAAAAATCTCGAAAAGAAAAAAATTTTTTTTCGAAGTTTGGAAACTTCGTTAGAATCACTTTTTTTCCGTTCTTATTTAAGATAACTTGTTCTCTTTCATTGTACTAGTTTGATAGCCTTAGACAAGCATATTATGCGCAAAGAATCTCGAAAAGAAAAAAATTTTTTTTCGAAGTTTGGAAACTTCGTTAGAATCACTTTTTTTCCGTTCTTATTTAAGATAACTTGTTCTCTTTCATTGTACTAGTTTGATAGCCTTAGACAAGCATATTATGCGCAAAGAATCTCGAAAAGAAAAACATTTTTTTTCGAAGTTTGGAAACTTCGTTAGAATCAGTTTTTTCCGTTCTTATTTAAGATTACTGGTTCTCTTTCATTATACAAGTTTGATAGCCTCAGAAAAGCATATTATGCGCAAAGAATCTCGAAAAGAAAAAAATTTTTTTTCGAAGTTTGGAAACTTCGTTAGAATCACTTTTTTTCCGTTCTTATTTAAGATTACTGGTTCTCTTTCATTATACTAGTTTGATAGCCTCAGACAAGCATATTATGCGCAAAGAATCTCGAAAAGAAAAAAATTTTTTTTCGAAGTTTGGAAACTTCGTTAGAATCACTTTTTTTCCGTTCTTATTTGAGATAACTTGTTCTCTTTCATTATACTAGTTTGATAGCCTTAGACAAGCATATTATGCGCAAAGAATCTCGAAAAGAAAAAAATTTTATTTCGAAGTATGTAAACTTCGTTAGAATCACTTTTTTTCCGTTCTTATTTGAGATAACTGGTTCTCTTTCATTATACTAGTTTGATAGCCTCAGAAAAGCATAGGTATGCGCAAAGAATCTCGAAAAGAAAAAAAATTTTTTTCGAAGTTTGGAAACTTCGTTAGAATCACTTTTTTTCCGTTCTTATTTAAGATTACTGGTTCTCTTTCATTATACTAGTTTGATAGCCTCAGACAAGAATATTATGCGCAAAGAATCTCGAAAAGAAAAAAATTTTTTTTCGAAGTTTGGAAACTTCCTTAGAATCACTTTTTTTCCATTCTTATTTGAGATAACTTGTTCTCTTTCATTATACTAGTTTGATAGCCTCAGACAAGCATATTATGCGCAAAGAATCTCGAAAAGAAA
Organism: Metallyticus violacea; assembly: GCA_030762175.1. Classification (NCBI taxonomy): domain Eukaryota; kingdom Metazoa; phylum Arthropoda; class Insecta; order Mantodea; family Metallyticidae; genus Metallyticus; species Metallyticus violacea. Next base: position 94,579,066 of record CM060835.1, on the reverse strand, counting down.
AAAATTTTTTTCGAAGTTTGGAAACTTCGTTAGAATCACTTTTTTTCCGTTCTTATTTAAGATAACTTGTTCTCTTACATTATACTAGTTTGATAGCCTTAGACAAGCATATTATGCGCAAAGAATCTCGAAAAGAAAAAAATTTTTTTTCGAAGTTTGGAAACTTCGTTAGAATCACTTTTTTTCCGTTCTTATTTGAGATAACTGGTTCTCTTTCATTATACTAGTTTGATAGCCTCAGACAAGCATATTATGCGCAAAGAATCTCGAAAAGAAAAAAAATTTTTTTCGAAGTTTGGAAACTTCGTTAGAATCACTTTTTTTCCGTTCTTATTTAAGATTACTGGTTCTCTTTCATTATACTAGTTTGATAGCCTCAGACAAGAATATTATGCGCAAAGAATCTCGAAAAGAAAAAAATTTTTTTTCGAAGTTTGGAAACTTCCTTAGAATCACTTTTTTTCCATTCTTATTTGAGATAACTTGTTCTCTTTCATTATACTAGTTTGATAGCCTCAGACAAGCATATTATGCGCAAAGAATCTCGAAAAGAAAAAAATTTTTTTCGAATTTTAGAAACTTCGTTAGAATCACTTTTTTTCCGTTCTTATTTGAGATAACTTGTTCTCTTTCATTATACTAGTTTGATAGCCTTAGACAAGCATATTATGCGCAAAGAATCTCGAAAAGAATAAAATTTTATTTCGAAGTATGTAAACTTCGTTAGAATCACTTTTTTTCCGTTCTTATTTGAGATAACTTGTTCTCTTTCATTATACTAGTTTGATAGCCTTAGACAAGCATATTATGCGCAAAGAATCTCGAAAAGAAAAAAATTTTTTTTCGAAGTTTGGAAACTTCGTTAGAATCACTTTTTTTCCGTTCTTATTTGAGATAACTGGTTCTCTTTCATTATACTAGTTTGATAGCCTCAGACAAGCATATTATGCGCAAAGAATCTCGAAAAGAAAAAAATTTTTTTTCGAAGTTAAGAAACTTCCTTAGAATCACTTTTTTTCCATTCTTATTTGAGATAACTTGTTCTCTTTCATTATACTTGTTTGATAGCCTGAGACAAGCATATTATGCGCAAAGAATCTCGAAAAGAACAAAATTTTTTTTCGAAGTTTGGAAACTTCGTTAGAATCACTTTTTTTCCGTTCTTATTTAAGATTACTGGTTCTCTTTCATTATACCAGTTTGATAGCCTCAGACAAGCATATTATGCGCAAAGAATCTCGAAAAGAAAAAAATTTTTTTTCGAAGTTTGGAAACTTCGTTAGAATCACTTTTTTTCCGTTCTTATTTGAGATAACTGGTTCTCTTTCATTATACTAGTTTGATAGCCTCAGACAAGCATATTATGCGCAAAGAATCTCGAAAAGAAAAAAATTTTTTTTCGAAGTTTGGAAACTTCCTTAGAATCACTTTTTTTCCATTCTTATTTGAGATAACTTGTTCTCTTTCATTATCCTTGTTTGATAGCCTTAGACAAGCATATTATGCGCAAAAAATCTCGAAAAGAAAAAAATTTTTTTTCGAAGTTTGGAAACTTCGTTAGAATCACTTTTTTTCCGTTCTTATTTAAGATAACTTGTTCTCTTTCATTGTACTAGTTTGATAGCCTTAGACAAGCATATTATGCGCAAAGAATCTCGAAAAGAAAAAAATTTTTTTTCGAAGTTTGGAAACTTCGTTAGAATCACTTTTTTTCCGTTCTTATTTGAGATAACTTGTTCTCTTTCATTATACTAGTTTGATAGCCTTAGACAAGCATATTATGCGCAAAGAATCTCGAAAAGAAAAAAATTTTATTTCGAAGTATGTAAACTTCGTTAGAATCACTTTTTTTCCGTTCTTATTTGAGATAACTTGTTCTCTTTCATTATACTAGTTTGATAGCCTTAGACAAGCATATTATGCGCAAAGAATCTCGAAAAGAAAAAAATTTTTTTTCGAAGTTTGGAAACTTCGTTAGAATCACTTTTTTTCCGTTCTTATTTGAGATAACTGGTTCTCTTTCATTATACTAGTTTGATAGCCTCAGACAAGCATATTATGCGCAAAGAATCTCGAAAAGAAAAAAATTTTTTTTCGAAGTTAAGAAACTTCCTTAGAATCACTTTTTTTCCATTCTTATTTGAGATAACTTGTTCTCTTTCATTATACTTGTTTGATAGCCTGAGACAAGCATATTATGCGCAAAGAATCTCGAAAAGAACAAAATTTTTTTTCGAAGTTTGGAAACTTCGTTAGAATCACTTTTTTTCCGTTCTTATTTAAGATTACTGGTTCTCTTTCATTATACCAGTTTGATAGCCTCAGACAAGCATATTATGCGCAAAGAATCTCGAAAAGAAAAAAATTTTTTTTCGAAGTTTGGAAACTTCGTTAGAATCACTTTTTTTCCGTTCTTATTTGAGATAACTGGTTCTCTTTCATTATACTAGTTTGATAGCCTCAGACAAGCATATTATGCGCAAAGAATCTCGAAAAGAAAAAAATTTTTTTTCGAAGTTTGGAAACTTCCTTAGAATCACTTTTTTTCCATTCTTATTTGAGATAACTTGTTCTCTTTCATTATCCTTGTTTGATAGCCTTAGACAAGCATATTATGCGCAAAAAATCTCGAAAAGAAAAAAATTTTTTTTCGAAGTTTGGAAACTTCGTTAGAATCACTTTTTTTCCGTTCTTATTTAAGATAACTTGTTCTCTTTCATTGTACTAGTTTGATAGCCTTAGACAAGCATATTATGCGCAAAGAATCTCGAAAAGAAAAAAATTTTTTTTCGAAGTTTGGAAACTTCGTTAGAATCACTTTTTTTCCGTTCTTATTTAAGATAACTTGTTCTCTTTCATTGTACTAGTTTGATAGCCTTAGACAAGCATATTATGCGCAAAGAATCTCGAAAAGAAAAACATTTTTTTTCGAAGTTTGGAAACTTCGTTAGAATCAGTTTTTTCCGTTCTTATTTAAGATTACTGGTTCTCTTTCATTATACAAGTTTGATAGCCTCAGAAAAGCATATTATGCGCAAAGAATCTCGAAAAGAAAAAAATTTTTTTTCGATGTTTGGAAACTTCGTTAGAATCACTTTTTTTCCGTTCTTATTTAAGATTACTGGTTCTCTTTCATTATACTAGTTTGATAGCCTCAGACAAGCATATTATGCGCAAAGAATCTCGAAAAGAAAAAAATTTTTTTTCGAAGTTTGGAAACTTCGTTAGAATCACTTTTTTTCCGTTCTTATTTAAGATAACTTGTTCTCTTTCATTATACTAGTTTGATAGCCTTAGACAAGCATATTATGCGCAAAGAATCTCGAAAAGAAAAAAATTTTATTTCGAAGTATGTAAAATTCGTTAGAATCACTTTTTTTCCGTTCTTATTTGAGATAACTGGTTCTCTTTCATTATACTAGTTTGATAGCCTCAGACAAGAATATTATGCGCAAAGAATCTCGAATAGAAAAAAATTTTTTTTCGAAGTTTGGAAACTTCGTTAGAATCACTTTTTTTCCGTTCTTATTTAAGATTACTGGTTCTCTTTCATTATACTAGTTTGATAGCCTCAGACAAGCATATAATGCGCAAAGAATCTCGAAAAGAAAACAATTTTTTTTCGAAGTTTGGAAACTTCATTAGAATCACTTTTTTTCCGTTCTTATTTAAGATAACTTGTTCTCTTTCATTATACTAGTTTGATAGCCTAAGAAAAGCATAGGTATGCGCAAAGAATCTCTAAAAGAAAAAAATTTTTTTTCGAAGTTTGGAAACTTCGTTAGAATCACTTTTTTTCCGTTCTTATTTGAGATAACTGGTTCTCTTTCATTATACTAGTTTGATAGCCTCAGACAAGCATATTATGCGCAAAGAATCTCGAAAAGAAAAAAATTTTTTTTCGAAGTTTGGAAACTTCGTTAGAATCACTTTTTTTCCGTTCTTATTTCAGATAACTTGTTCTCTTTCATTATACTAGTTTGATAGCCTTAGACAAGCATATTATGCGCAAAGAATCTCGAAAAGAAAAAAATTTTTTTTCGAAGTTTGGAAACTTCGTTAGAATCACTTTTTTTCCGTTCTTATTTGAGATAACTGGTTCTCTTTCATTATACTAGTTTGATAGCCTCAGACAAGCATATTATGCGCAAAGAATCTCGAAAAGAAAAAAATTTTTTTTCGAAGTTAAGAAACTTCCTTAGAATCACTTTTTTTCCATTCTTATTTGAGATAACTTGTTCTCTTTCATTATACTTGTTTGATAGCCTGAGACAAGCATATTATGCGCAAAGAATCTCGAAAAGAACAAAATTTTTTTTCGAAGTTTGGAAACTTCGTTAGAATCACTTTTTTTCCGTTCTTATTTAAGATTACTGGTTCTCTTTCATTATACCAGTTTGATAGCCTCAGACAAGCATATTATGCGCAAAGAATCTCGAAAAGAAAAAAATTTTTTTTCGAAGTTTGGAAACTTCGTTAGAATCACTTTTTTTCCGTTCTTATTTGAGATAACTGGTTCTCTTTCATTATACTAGTTTGATAGCCTCAGGCAAGCATATTATGCGCAAAGAATCTCGAAAAGAAAAAAAATTTTTTTCGAAGTTTGGAAACTTCCTTAGAATCACTTTTTTTCCATTCTTATTTGAGATAACTTGTTCTCTTTCATTATCCTTGTTTGATAGCCTTAGACAAGCATATTATGCGCAAAAAATCTCGAAAAGAAAAAAATTTTTTTTCGAAGTTTGGAAACTTCGTTAGAATCACTTTTTTTCCGTTCTTATTTAAGATAACTTGTTCTCTTTCATTGTACTAGTTTGATAGCCTTAGACAAGCATATTATGCGCAAAGAATCTCGAAAAGAAAAAAATTTTTTTTCGAAGTTTGGAAACTTCGTTAGAATCACTTTTTTTCCGTTCTTATTTAAGATAACTTGTTCTCTTTCATTGTACTAGTTTGATAGCCTTAGACAAGCATATTATGCGCAAAGAATCTCGAAAAGAAAAACATTTTTTTTCGAAGTTTGGAAACTTCGTTAGAATCAGTTTTTTCCGTTCTTATTTAAGATTACTGGTTCTCTTTCATTATACAAGTTTGATAGCCTCAGAAAAGCATATTATGCGCAAAGAATCTCGAAAAGAAAAAAATTTTTTTTCGAAGTTTGGAAACTTCGTTAGAATCACTTTTTTTCCGTTCTTATTTAAGATTACTGGTTCTCTTTCATTATACTAGTTTGATAGCCTCAGACAAGCATATTATGCGCAAAGAATCTCGAAAAGAAAAAAATTTTTTTTCGAAGTTTGGAAACTTCGTTAGAATCACTTTTTTTCCGTTCTTATTTGAGATAACTTGTTCTCTTTCATTATACTAGTTTGATAGCCTTAGACAAGCATATTATGCGCAAAGAATCTCGAAAAGAAAAAAATTTTATTTCGAAGTATGTAAACTTCGTTAGAATCACTTTTTTTCCGTTCTTATTTGAGATAACTGGTTCTCTTTCATTATACTAGTTTGATAGCCTCAGAAAAGCATAGGTATGCGCAAAGAATCTCGAAAAGAAAAAAAATTTTTTTCGAAGTTTGGAAACTTCGTTAGAATCACTTTTTTTCCGTTCTTATTTAAGATTACTGGTTCTCTTTCATTATACTAGTTTGATAGCCTCAGACAAGAATATTATGCGCAAAGAATCTCGAAAAGAAAAAAATTTTTTTTCGAAGTTTGGAAACTTACTTAGAATCACTTTTTTTCCATTCTTATTTGAGATAACTTGTTCTCTTTCATTATACTAGTTTGATAGCCTCAGACAAGCATATTATGCGCAAAGAATCTCGAAAAGAAAAAAATTTTTTTCGAAGTTTGGAAACTTCGTTAGAATCACTTTTTTTCCGTTCTTATTTAAGATAACTTGTTCTCTTACATTATACTAGTTTGATAGCCTTAGACAAGCATATTATGCGCAAAGAATCTCGAAAAGAAAAAAATTTTTTTTCGAAGTTTGGAAACTTCGTTAGAATCACTTTTTTTCCGTTCTTATTTGAGATAACTGGTTCTCTTTCATTATACTAGTTTGATAGCCTCAGACAAGCATATTATGCGCAAAGAATCTCGAAAAGAAAAAAAATTTTTTTCGAAGTTTGGAAACTTCGTTAGAATCACTTTTTTTCCGTTCTTATTTAAGATTACTGGTTCTCTTTCATTATACTAGTTTGATAGCCTCAGACAAGAATATTATGCGCAAAGAATCTCGAAAAGAAAAAAATTTTTTTTCGAAGTTTGGAAACTTCCTTAGAATCACTTTTTTTCCATTCTTATTTGAGATAACTTGTTCTCTTTCATTATACTAGTTTGATAGCCTCAGACAAGCATATTATGCGCAAAGAATCTCGAAAAGAAAAAAATTTTTTTCGAATTTTAGAAACTTCGTTAGAATCACTTTTTTTCCGTTCTTATTTAAGATAACTTGTTCTCTTACATTATACTAGTTTGATAGCCTTAGACAAGCATATTATGCGTTAAGAATCTCGAAAAGAAAAAAAATTTTTTTCGAAGTTTGGAAACTTCGTTAGAATCACTTTTTTTCCGTTCTTATTTGAGATAACTGGTTCTCTTTCATTATACTAGTTTGATAGCCTCAGACAAGCATATTATGCGCAAAGAATCTCGAAAAGAAAAAAATTTTTTTTCGAAGTTTGGAAACTTCCTTAGAATCACTTTTTTTCCATTCTTATTTGAGATAACTTGTTCTCTTTCATTATACTAGTTTGATAGCTTCAGACAAGCATATTATGCGCAAAGAATCTCGAATAGAAAAAAAATTTTTTTCGAAGTTTGGAAACTTCGTTAGAATCACTTTTTTTCCGTTCTTATTTAAGATTACTGGTTCTCTTTCATTATACTAGTTTGATAGCCTCAGACAAGCATATTATGCGCAAAGAATCTCGAAAAGAAAAAAATTTTTTTTCGAAGTTTGGAAACTTCCTTAGAATCACTTTTTTTCCATTCTTATTTGAGATAACTTGTTCTCTTTCATTATACTAGTTTGATAGCCTCAGACAAGCATATTATGCGCAAAGAATCTCGAAAAGAAAACAATTTTTTTTCGAAGTTTGGAAACTTCATTAGAATCACTTTTTTTCCGTTCTTATTTAAGATAACTTGTTCTCTTTCATTATACTAGTTTGATAGCCTAAGAAAAGCATAGGTATGCGCAAAGAATCTCGAAAAGAAAAAAATTTTTTTTCGAAGTTTGGAAACTTCGTTAGAATCACTTTTTTTCCGTTCTTATTTGAGATAACTGGTTCTCTTTCATTATACTAGTTTGATAGCCTCAGACAAGCATATTATGCGCAAAGAATCTCGAAAAGAAAAAAATTTTTTTTCGAAGTTTGGAAACTTCCTTAGAATCACTTTTTTTCCATTCTTATTTGAGATAACTTGTTCTCTTTCATTATACTAGTTTGATAGCCTCAGACAAGCATATTATGCGCAAAGAATCTCGAAAAGAAAAAAATTTTATTTCGAAGTATGTAAACTTCGTTAGAATCACTTTTTTTCCGTTCTTATTTGAGATAACTGGTTCTCTTTCATTATACTAGTTTGATAGCCTCAGAAAAGCATAGGTATGCGCAAAGAATCTCGAAAAGAAAAAAAATTTTTTTCGAAGTTTGGAAACTTCGTTAGAATCACTTTTTTTCCGTTCTTATTTAAGATTACTGGTTCTCTTTCATTATACTAGTTTGATAGCCTCAGACAAGAATATTATGCGCAAAGAATCTAGAAAAGAAAAAAATTTTTTTTCGAAGTTTGGAAACTTCCTTAGAATCACTTTTTTTCCATTCTTATTTGAGATAACTTGTTCTCTTTCATTATACTAGTTTGATAGCCTCAGACAAGCATATTATGCGCAAAGAATCTCGAAAAGAAAAAAATTTTTTTCGAAGTTTGGAAACTTCGTTAGAATCACTTTTTTTCCGTTCTTATTTAAGATAACTTGTTCTCTTACATTATACTAGTTTGATAGCCTTAGACAAGCATATTATGCGCAAAGAATCTCGAAAAGAAAAAAATTTTTTTTCGAAGTTTGGAAACTTCGTTAGAATCACTTTTTTTCCGTTCTTGTTTGAGATAACTGGTTCTCTTTCATTATACTAGTTTGATAGCCTCAGACAAGCATATTATGCGCAAAGAATCTCGAAAAGAAAAAAATTTTTTTTCGAAGTTTGGAAACTTCCTTAGAATCACTTTTTTTCCATTCTTATTTGAGATAACTTGTTCTCTTTCATTATACTATTTTGATAGCCTCAGACAAGCATATTATGCGCAAAGAATCTCGAATAGAAAAAAATTTTTTTTCGAAGTTTGGAAACTTCGTTAGAATCACTTTTTTTCCGTTCTTATTTAAGATTACTGGTTCTCTTTCATTATACTAGTTTGATAGCCTAAGAAAAGCATAGGTATGCGCAAAGAATCTCGAAAAGAAAAAAATTTTTTTTCGAAGTTTGGAAACTTCGATAGAATCACTTTTTTTCCGTTCTATTTTGAGATAACTGGTTCTCTTTCATTATACTAGTTTGATAGCCTCAGACAAGCATATTATGCGCAAAGAATCTCGAAAAGAAAAAAATTTTTTTTCGAAGTTTGGAAACTTCCTTAGAATCACTTTTTTTCCATTCTTATTTGAGATAACTTGTTCTCTTTCATTATACTAGTTTGATAGCCTCAGACAAGCATATTATGCGCAAAGAATCTCGAAAAGAAAAAAATTTTTTTCGAAGTTTGGAAACTTCGTTAGAATCACTTTTTTTCCGTTCTTATTTAAGATAACTTGTTCTCTTACATTATACTAGTTTGATTGCCTTAGACAAGCATATTATGCGCAAAGAATCTCGAAAAGAAAAAAATTTTTTTTCGAAGTTTGGAAACTTCGTTAGAATCACTTTTTTTCCGTTCTTATTTGAGATAACTGGTTCTCTTTCATTATACTAGTTTGATAGCCTCAGACAAGCATATTATGCGCAAAGAATCTCGAAAAGAAAACAATTTTTTTTCGAAGTTTGGAAACTTCATTAGAATCACTTTTTTTCCGTTCTTATTTAAGATAACTTGTTCTCTTTCATTATACTAGTTTGATAGCCTAAGAAAAGCATAGGTATGCGCAAAGAATCTCGAAAAGAAAAAAATTTTTTTTCGAAGTTTGGAAACTTCCTTAGAATCACTTTTTTTCCGTTCTTATTTGAGATAACTGGTTCTCTTTCATTATACTAGTTTGATAGCCTCAGACAAGCATATTATGCGCAAAGAATCTCGAAAAGAAAAAAATTTTTTTTCGAAGTTTGGAAACTTCCTTAGAATCACTTTTTTTCCATTCTTATTTGAGATAACTTGTTCTCTTTCATTATACTAGTTTGATAGCCTCAGACAAGCATATTATGCGCAAAGAATCTCGAAAAGAAAAAAATTTTATTTCGAAGTATGTAAACTTCGTTAGAATCACTTTTTTTCCGTTCTTATTTGAGATAACTGGTTCTCTTTCATTATACTAGTTTGATAGCCTCAGAAAAGCATAGGTATGCGCAAAGAATCTCGAAAAGAAAAAAAATTTTTTTCGAAGTTTGGAAACTTCGTTAGAATCACTTTTTTTCCGTTCTTATTTAAGATTACTGGTTCTCTTTCATTATACTAGTTTGATAGCCTCAGACAAGAATATTATGCGCAAAGAATCTAGAAAAGAAAAAAATTTTTTTTCGAAGTTTGGAAACTTCCTTAGAATCACTTTTTTTCCATTCTTATTTGAGATAACTTGTTCTCTTTCATTATACTAGTTTGATAGCCTCAGACAAGCATATTATGCGCAAAGAATCTCGAAAAGAAAAAAATTTTTTTCGAAGTTTGGAAACTTCGTTAGAATCACTTTTTTTCCGTTCTTATTTAAGATAACTTGTTCTCTTACATTATACTAGTTTGATAGCCTTAGACAAGCATATTATGCGCAAAGAATCTCGAAAAGAAAAAAATTTTTTTTCGAAGTTTGGAAACTTCGTTAGAATCACTTTTTTTCCGTTCTTGTTTGAGATAACTGGTTCTCTTTCATTATACTAGTTTGATAGCCTCAGACAAGCATATTATGCGCAAAGAATCTCGAAAAGAAAAAAATTTTTTTTCGAAGTTTGGAAACTTCCTTAGAATCACTTTTTTTCCATTCTTATTTGAGATAACTTGTTCTCTTTCATTATACTAGTTTGATAGCCTCAGACAAGCATATTATGCGCAAAGAATCTCGAATAGAAAAAAATTTTTTTTCGAAGTTTGGAAACTTCGTTAGAATCACTTTTTTTCCGTTCTTATTTAAGATTACTGGTTCTCTTTCATTATACTAGTTTGATAGCCTAAGAAAAGCATAGGTATGCGCAAAGAATCTCGAAAAGAAAAAAATTTTTTTTCGAAGTTTGGAAACTTCGATAGAATCACTTTTTTTCCGTTCTATTTTGAGATAACTGGTTCTCTTTCATTATACTAGTTTGATAGCCTCAGACAAGCATATTATGCGCAAAGAATCTCGAAAAGAAAAAAATTTTTTTTCGAAGTTTGGAAACTTCCTTAGAATCACTTTTTTTCCATTCTTATTTGAGATAACTTGTTCTCTTTCATTATACTAGTTTGATAGCCTCAGACAAGCATATTATGCGCAAAGAATCTCGAAAAGAAAAAAATTTTTTTCGAAGTTTGGAAACTTCGTTAGAATCACTTTTTTTCCGTTCTTATTTAAGATAACTTGTTCTCTTACATTATACTAGTTTGATTGCCTTAGACAAGCATATTATGCGCAAAGAATCTCGAAAAGAAAAAAATTTTTTTTCGAAGTTTGGAAACTTCGTTAGAATCACTTTTTTTCCGTTCTTATTTGAGATAACTGGTTCTCTTTCATTATACTAGTTTGATAGCCTCAGACAAGCATATTATGCGCAAAGAATCTCGAAAAGAAAAAAATTTTTTTTGGAAGTTTGGAAACTTCCTTAGAATCACTTTTTTTCCATTCTTATTTGAGATAACTTGTTCTCTTTCATTATACTAGTTTGATAGCCTCAGACAAGCATATTATGCGCAAAGAATCTCGAAAAGAAAAAAATTTTTTTTCGAAGTTTGGAAACTTCGTTAGAATCACTTTTTTTCCGTTCTTATTTCAGATAACTTGTTCTCTTTCATTATACTAGTTTGATAGCCTTAGACAAGCATATTATGCGCAAAGAATCTCGAAAAGAAAAAAATTTTTTTTCGAAGTTTGGAAACTTCGTTAGAATCACTTTTTTTCCGTTCTTATTTGAGATAACTGGTTCTCTTTCATTATACTAGTTTGATAGCCTCAGACAAGCATATTATGCGCAAAGAATCTCGAAAAGAAAAAAATTTTTTTTCGAAGTTAAGAAACTTCCTTAGAATCACTTTTTTTCCATTCTTATTTGAGATAACTTGTTCTCTTTCATTATACTTGTTTGATAGCCTGAGACAAGCATATTATGCGCAAAGAATCTCGAAAAGAACAAAATTTTTTTTCGAAGTTTGGAAACTTCGTTAGAATCACTTTTTTTCCGTTCTTATTTAAGATTACTGGTTCTCTTTCATTATACCAGTTTGATAGCCTCAGACAAGCATATTATGCGCAAAGAATCTCGAAAAGAAAAAAATTTTTTTTCGAAGTTTGGAAACTTCGTTAGAATCACTTTTTTTCCGTTCTTATTTGAGATAACTGGTTCTCTTTCATTATACTAGTTTGATAGCCTCAGACAAGCATATTATGCGCAAAGAATCTCGAAAAGAAAAAAATTTTTTTTCGAAGTTTGGAAACTTCCTTAGAATCACTTTTTTTCCATTCTTATTTGAGATAACTTGTTCTCTTTCATTATCCTTGTTTGATAGCCTTAGACAAGCATATTATGCGCAAAAAATCTCGAAAAGAAAAAAATTTTTTTTCGAAGTTTGGAAACTTCGTTAGAATCACTTTTTTTCCGTTCTTATTTAAGATAACTTGTTCTCTTTCATTGTACTAGTTTGATAGCCTTAGACAAGCATATTATGCGCAAAGAATCTCGAAAAGAAAAAAATTTTTTTTCGAAGTTTGGAAACTTCGTTAGAATCACTTTTTTTCCGTTCTTATTTAAGATAACTTGTTCTCTTTCATTGTACTAGTTTGATAGCCTTAGACAAGCATATTATGCGCAAAGAATCTCGAAAAGAAAAACATTTTTTTTCGAAGTTTGGAAACTTCGTTAGAATCAGTTTTTTCCGTTCTTATTTAAGATTACTGGTTCTCTTTCATTATACAAGTTTGATAGCCTCAGAAAAGCATATTATGCGCAAAGAATCTCGAAAAGAAAAAAATTTTTTTTCGAAGTTTGGAAACTTCGTTAGAATCACTTTTTTTCCGTTCTTATTTAAGATTACTGGTTCTCTTTCATTATACTAGTTTGATAGCCTCAGACAAGCATATTATGCGCAAAGAATCTCGAAAAGAAAAAAATTTTTTTTCGAAGTTTGGAAACTTCGTTAGAATCACTTTTTTTCCGTTCTTATTTGAGATAACTTGTTCTCTTTCATTATACTAGTTTGATAGCCTTAGACAAGCATATTATGCGCAAAGAATCTCGAAAAGAAAAAAATTTTATTTCGAAGTATGTAAACTTCGTTAGAATCACTTTTTTTCCGTTCTTATTTGAGATAACTGGTTCTCTTTCATTATACTAGTTTGATAGCCTCAGAAAAGCATAGGTATGCGCAAAGAATCTCGAAAAGAAAAAAAATTTTTTTCGAAGTTTGGAAACTTCGTTAGAATCACTTTTTTTCCGTTTTTATTTAAGATTACTGGTTCTCTTTCATTATACTTGTTTGATAGCCTCAGACAAGAATATTATGCGCAAAGAATCTCGAAAAGAAAAAAATTTTTTTTCGAAGTTTGGAAACTTCCTTAGAATCACTTTTTTTCCATTCTTATTTGAGATAACTTGTTCTCTTTCATTATACTAGTTTGATAGCCTCAGAAAAGCATAGGTATGCGCAAAGAATCTCGAAAAGAAAAAAATTTTTTTTCGAAGTTTGGAAACTTCGTTAGAATCACTTTTTTTCCGTTCTTGTTTGAGATAACTGGTTCTCTTTCATTATACTAGTTTGATAGCCTCAGACAAGCATATTATGCGCAAAGAATCTCGAAAAGAAAAAAAATTTTTTTCGAAGTTTGGAAACTTCCTTAGAATCACTTTTTTTCCGTTCTTATTTGAGATAACTTGTTCTCTTTCATTATACTAGTTTGATAGCCTCAGACAAGCATATTATGCGCAAAGAATCTCGAATAGAAAAAAATTTTTTTTCGAAGTTTGGAAACTTCGTTAGAATCACTTTTTTTCCGTTCTTATTTAAGATTACTGGTTCTCTTTCATTATACTAGTTTGATAGCCTAAGAAAAGCATAGGTATGCGCAAAGAATCTCGAAAAGAAAAAAATTTTTTTTCGAAGTTTGGAATCTTCGATAGAATCACTTTTTTTCCGTTCTATTTTGAGATAACTGGTTCTCTTTCATTATACTAGTTTGATAGCCTCAGACAAGCATATTATGCGCAAAGAATCTCGAAAAGAAAAAAATTTTTTTTCGAAGTTTGGAAACTTCCTTAGAATCACTTTTTTTCCATTCTTATTTGAGATAACTTGTTCTCTTTCATTATACTAGTTTGATAGCCTCAGACAAGCATATTATGCGCAAAGAATCTCGAAAAGAAAAAAATTTTTTTCGAAGTTTGGAAACTTCGTTAGAATCACTTTTTTTCCGTTCTTATTTAAGATAACTTGTTCTCTTACATTATACTAGTTTGATTGCCTTAGACAAGCATATTATGCGCAAAGAATCTCGAAAAGAAAAAAATTTTTTTTCGAAGTTTGGAAACTTCGTTAGAATCACTTTTTTTCCGTTCTTATTTGAGATAACTGGTTCTCTTTCATTATACTAGTTTGATAGCCTCAGACAAGCATATTATGCGCAAAGAATCTCGAAAAGAAAAAAAATTTTTTTCGAAGTTTGGAAACTTCGTTAGAATCACTTTTTTTCCGTTCTTATTTAAGATTACTGGTTCTCTTTCATTATACTAGTTTGATAGCCTCAGACAAGAATATTATGCGCAAAGAATCTCGAATAGAAAAAAATTTTTTTTCGAAGTTTGGAAACTTCGTTAGAATCACTTTTTTTCCGTTCTTATTTAAGATTACTGGTTCTCTTTCATTATACTAGTTTGATAGCCTCAGACAAGCATATAATGCGCAAAGAATCTCGAAAAGAAAAAAATTTTTTTTCGAAGTTTGGAAACTTCCTTAGAATCACTTTTTTTCCATTCTTATTTGAGATAACTTGTTCTCTTTCATTATACTAGTTTGATAGCCTAAGAAAAGCATAGGTATGCGCAAAGAATCTCGAAAAGAAAAAAATTTTTTTTCGAAGTTTGGAAACTTCGTTAGAATCACTTTTTTTCCGTTCTTATTTGAGATAACTGGTTCTCTTTCATTATACTAGTTTGATAGCCTCAGACAAGCATATTATGCGCAAAGAATCTCGAAAAGAAAAAAATTTTTTTTCGAAGTTTGGAAACTTCCTTAGAATCACTTTTTTTCCATTCTTATTTGAGATAACTTGTTCTCTTTCATTATACTAGTTTGATAGCCTCAGACAAGCATATTATGCGCAAAGAATCTCGAAAAGAAAAAAATTTTTTTCGAAGTTTGGAAACTTCGTTAGAATCACTTTTTTTCCGTTCTTATTTAAGATAACTTGTTCTCTTACATTATACTAGTTTGATAGCCTAAGAAAAGCATAGGTATGCGCAAAGAATCTCGAAAAGAAAAAAATTTTTTTTCGAAGTTTGGAAACTTCGTTAGAATCACTTTTTTTCCGTTCTTATTTGAGATAACTGGTTCTCTTTCATTATACTAGTTTGATAGCCTCAGACAAGCATATTATGCGCAAAGAATCTCGAAAAGAAAAAAATTTTTTTTCGAAGTTTGGAAACTTCCTTAGAATCACTTTTTTTCCATTCTTATTTGAGATAACTTGTTCTCTTTCATTATACTAGTTTGATAGCCTCAGACAAGCATATTATGCGCAAAGAATCTCGAAAAGAAAAAAATTTTTTTTCGAAGTTTGGAAACTTCGTTAGAATCACTTTTTTCCGTTCTTATTTGAGATAACTGGTTCTCTTTCATTATACTAGTTTGATAGCCTCAGACAAGCATATTATGCGCAAAGAATCTCGAAAAGAAAAAAATTTTTTTTCGAAGTTTGGAAACTTCGTTAGAATCACTTTTTTTCCGTTCTTATTTCAGATAACTTGTTCTCTTTCATTATACTAGTTTGATAGCCTTAGACAAGCATATTATGCGCAAAGAATCTCGAAAAGAAAAAAATTTTTTTTCGAAGTTTGGAAACTTCGTTAGAATCACTTTTTTTCCGTTCTTATTTGAGATAACTGGTTCTCTTTCATTATACTAGTTTGATAGCCTCAGACAAGCATATTATGCGCAAAGAATCTCGAAAAGAAAAAAATTTTTTTTCGAAGTTAAGAAACTTCCTTAGAATCACTTTTTTTCCATTCTTATTTGAGATAACTTGTTCTCTTTCATTATACTTGTTTGATAGCCTGAGACAAGCATATTATGCGCAAAGAATCTCGAAAAGAACAAAATTTTTTTTCGAAGTTTGGAAACTTCGTTAGAATCACTTTTTTTCCGTTCTTATTTAAGATTACTGGTTCTCTTTCATTATACCAGTTTGATAGCCTCAGACAAGCATATTATGCGCAAAGAATCTCGAAAAGAAAAAAATTTTTTTTCGAAGTTTGGAAACTTCGTTAGAATCACTTTTTTTCCGTTCTTATTTGAGATAACTGGTTCTCTTTCATTATACTAGTTTGATAGCCTCAGACAAGCATATTATGCGCAAAGAATCTCGAAAAGAAAAAAATTTTTTTTCGAAGTTTGGAAACTTCCTTAGAATCACTTTTTTTCCATTCTTATTTGAGATAAGTTGTTCTCTTTCATTATCCTTGTTTGATAGCCTTAGACAAGCATATTATGCGCAAAAAATCTCGAAAAGAAAAAAATTTTTTTTCGAAGTTTGGAAACTTCGTTAGAATCACTTTTTTTCCGTTCTTATTTAAGATAACTTGTTCTCTTTCATTGTACTAGTTTGATAGCCTTAGACAAGCATATTATGCGCAAAGAATCTCGAAAAGAAAAAAATTTTATTTCGAAGTATGTAAACTTCGTTAGAATCACTTTTTTTCCGTTCTTATTTGAGATAACTGGTTCTCTTTCATTATACTAGTTTGATAGCCTCAGAAAAGCATAGGTATGCGCAAAGAATCTCGAAAAGAAAAAAAATTTTTTTCGAAGTTTGGAAACTTCGTTAGAATCACTTTTTTTCCGTTTTTATTTAAGATTACTGGTTCTCTTTCATTATACTTGTTTGATAGCCTCAGACAAGATAATTATGCGCAAAGAATCTCGAAAAGAAAAAAATTTTTTTTCGAAGTTTGGAAACTTCCTTAGAATCACTTTTTTTCCATTCTTATTTGAGATAACTAGTTCTCTTTCATTATACTAGTTTGATAGCCTCAGACAAGCATATTATGCGCAAAGAATCTCGAAAAGAAAAAAATTTTTTTCGAAGTTTGGAAACTTCGTTAGAATCACTTTTTTTCCGTTCTTATTTAAGATAACTTGTTCTCTTACATTATACTAGTTTGATAGCCTTAGACAAGCATATTATGCGCAAAGAATCTCGAAAAGAAAAAAATTTTTTTTCGAAGTTTGGAAACTTCGTTAGAATCACTTTTTTTCCGTTCTTATTTGAGATAACTGGTTCTCTTTCATTATACTAGTTTGATAGCCTCAGACAAGCATATTATGCGCAAAGAATCTCGAAAAGAAAAAAAATTTTTTTCGAAGTTTGGAAACTTCGTTAGAATCACTTTTTTTCCGTTCTTATTTAAGATTACTGGTTCTCTTTCATTATACTAGTTTGATAGCCTCAGACAAGCATATAATGCGCAAAGAATCTCGAAAAGAAAAAAATTTTTTTTCGAAGTTTGGAAACTTCCTTAGAATCACTTTTTTTCCATTCTTATTTGAGATAACTTGTTCTCTTTCATTATACTAGTTTGATAGCCTAAGAAAAGCATAGGTATGCGCAAAGAATCTCGAAAAGAAAAAAATTTTTTTTCGAAGTTTGGAAACTTCGTTAGAATCACTTTTTTTCCGTTCTTATTTGAGATAACTGGTTCTCTTTCATTATACTAGTTTGATAGCCTCAGACAAGCATATTATGCGCAAAGAATCTCGAAAAGAAAAAAATTTTTTTTCGAAGTTTGGAAACTTCCTTAGAATCACTTTTTTTCCATTCTTATTTGAGATAACTTGTTCTCTTTCATTATACTAGTTTGATAGCCTCAGACAAGCATATTATGCGCAAAGAATCTCGAATAGAAAAAAATTTTTTTCGAAGTTTGGAAACTTCGTTAGAATCACTTTTTTTCCGTTCTTATTTAAGATAACTTGTTCTCTTACATTATACTAGTTTGATAGCCTAAGAAAAGCATAGGTATGCGCAAAGAATCTCGAAAAGAAAAAAATTTTTTTTCGAAGTTTGGAAACTTCGTTAGAATCACTTTTTTTCCGTTCTTATTTGAGATAACTGGTTCTCTTTCATTATACTAGTTTGATAGCCTCAGACAAGCATATTATGCGCAAAGAATCTCGAAAAGAAAAAAATTTTTTTTCGAAGTTAAGAAACTTCCTTAGAATCACTTTTTTTCCATTCTTATTTGAGATAACTTGTTCTCTTTCATTATACTTGTTTGATAGCCTGAGACAAGCATATTATGCGCAAAGAATCTCGAAAAGAACAAAATTTTTTTTCGAAGTTTGGAAACTTCGTTAGAATCACTTTTTTTCCGTTCTTATTTAAGATTACTGGTTCTCTTTCATTATACCAGTTTGATAGCCTCAGACAAGCATATTATGCGCAAAGAATCTCGAAAAGAAAAAAATTTTTTTTCGAAGTTTGGAAACTTCGTTAGAATCACTTTTTTTCCGTTCTTATTTGAGATAACTGGTTCTCTTTCATTATACTAGTTTGATAGCCTCAGACAAGCATATTATGCGCAAAGAATCTCGAAAAGAAAAAAATTTTTTTTCGAAGTTTGGAAACTTCCTTAGAATCACTTTTTTTCCATTCTTATTTGAGATAACTTGTTCTCTTTCATTATCCTTGTTTGATAGCCTTAGACAAGCATATTATGCGCAAAAAATCTCGAAAAGAAAAAAATTTTTTTTCGAAGTTTGGAAACTTCGTTAGAATCACTTTTTTTCCGTTCTTATTTAAGATAACTTGTTCTCTTTCATTGTACTAGTTTGATAGCCTTAGACAAGCATATTATGCGCAAAGAATCTCGAAAAGAAAAAAATTTTATTTCGAAGTATGTAAACTTCGTTAGAATCACTTTTTTTCCGTTCTTATTTGAGATAACTGGTTCTCTTTCATTATACTAGTTTGATAGCCTCAGAAAAGCATAGGTATGCGCAAAGAATCTCGAAAAGAAAAAAAATTTTTTTCGAAGTTTGGAAACTTCGTTAGAATCACTTTTTTTCCGTTTTTATTTAAGATTACTGGTTCTCTTTCATTATACTTGTTTGATAGCCTCAGACAAGATAATTATGCGCAAAGAATCTCGAAAAGAAAAAAATTTTTTTTCGAAGTTTGGAAACTTCCTTAGAATCACTTTTTTTCCATTCTTATTTGAGATAACTTGTTCTCTTTCATTATACTAGTTTGATAGCCTCAGACAAGCATATTATGCGCAAAGAATCTCGAAAAGAAAAAAATTTTTTTCGAAGTTTGGAAACTTCGTTAGAATCACTTTTTTTCCGTTCTTATTTAAGATAACTTGTTCTCTTACATTATACTAGTTTGATAGCCTTAGACAAGCATATTATGCGCAAAGAATCTCGAAAAGAAAAAAATTTTTTTTCGAAGTTTGGAAACTTCGTTAGAATCACTTTTTTTCCGTTCTTATTTGAGATAACTGGTTCTCTTTCATTATACTAGTTTGATAGCCTCAGACAAGCATATTATGCGCAAAGAATCTCGAAAAGAAAAAAAATTTTTTTCGAAGTTTGGAAACTTCGTTAGAATCACTTTTTTTCCGTTCTTATTTAAGATTACTGGTTCTCTTTCATTATACTAGTTTGATAGCCTCAGACAAGAATATTATGCGCAAAGAATCTCGAAAAGAAAAAAATTTTTTTTCGAAGTTTGGAAACTTCCTTAGAATCACTTTTTTTCCATTCTTTTTTGAGATAACTTGTTCTCTTTCATTATACTAGTTTGATAGCCTCAGACAAGCATATTATGCGCAAAGAATCTCGAAAAGAAAAAAATTTTTTTCGAAGTTTAGAAACTTCGTTAGAATCACTTTTTTTCCGTTCTTATTTAAGATAACTTGTTCTCTTACATTATACTAGTTTGATAGCCTTAGACAAGCATATTATGCGTTAAGAATCTCGAAAAGAAAAAAAATTTTTTTCGAAGTTTGGAAACTTCCTTAGAATCACTTTTTTTCCATTCTTATTTGAGATAACTTGTTCTCTTTCATTATACTAGTTTGATAGCCTCAGACAAGCATATTATGCGCAAAGAATCTCGAATAGAAAAAAAATTTTTTTCGAAGTTTGGAAACTTCGTTAGAATCACTTTTTTTCCGTTCTTATTTAAGATTACTGGTTCTCTTTCATTATACTAGTTTGATAGCCTCAGACAAGCATATTATGCGCAAAGAATCTCGAAAAGAAAAAAATTTTTTTTCGAAGTTTGGAAACTTCGTTAGAATCACTTTTTTTCCGTTCTTATTTGAGATAACTGGTTCTCTTTCATTATACTAGTTTGATAGCCTCAGACAAGCATATTATGCGCAAAGAATCTCGAAAAGAAAAAAATTTTTTTTCGAAGTTTGGAAACTTCCTTAGAATCACTTTTTTTCCATTCTTATTTGAGATAACTTGTTCTCTTTCATTATACTAGTTTGATAGCCTCAGACAAGCATATTATGCGCAAAGAATCTCGAATAGAAAAAAAATTTTTTTCGAAGTTTGGAAACTTCGTTAGAATCACTTTTTTTCCGTTCTTATTTAAGATTACTGGTTCTCTTTCATTATACTAGTTTGATAGCCTCAGACAAGCATATAATGCGCAAAGAATCTCGAAAAGAAAAAAATTTTTTTTCGAAGTTTGGAAACTTCCTTAGAATCACTTTTTTTCCATTCTTATTTGAGATAACTTGTTCTCTTTCATTATACTAGTTTGATAGCCTCAGACAAGCATATTATGCGCAAAGAATCTCGAAAAGAAAACAATTTTTTTTCGAAGTTTGGAAACTTCATTAGAATCACTTTTTTTCCGTTCTTATTTAAGATAACTTGTTCTCTTTCATTATACTAGTTTGATAGCCTAAGAAAAGCATAGGTATGCGCAAAGAATCTCGAAAAGAAAAAAATTTTTTTTCGAAGTTTGGAAACTTCGTTAGAATCACTTTTTTTCCGTTCTTATTTGAGATAACTGGTTCTCTTTCATTATACTAGTTTGATAGCCTCAGACAAGCATATTATGCGCAAAGAATCTCGAAAAGAAAAAAATTTTTTTTCGAAGTTTGGAAACTTCGTTAGAATCACTTTTTTTCCGTTCTTATTTAAGATAACTTGTTCTCTTTCATTATACTAGTTTGATAGCCTTAGACAAGCATATTATGCGCAAAGAATCTCGAAAAGAAAAAAATTTTTTTTCGAAGTTTGGAAACTTCGTTAGAATCACTTTTTTTCCGTTCTTATTTGAGATAACTGGTTCTCTTTCATTATACTAGTTTGATAGCCTCAGACAAGCATATTATGCGCAAAGAATCTCGAAAAGAAAAAAATTTTTTTTCGAAGTTAGGAAACTTCCTTAGAATCACTTTTTTTCCATTCTTATTTGAGATAACTTGTTCTCTTTCATTATACTTGTTTGATAGCCTGAGACAAGCATATTATGCGCAAAGAATCTCGAAAAGAAAAAAATTTTTTTTCGAAGTTTGGAAACTTCGTTAGAATCACTTTTTTTCCGTTCTTATTTAAGATTACTGGTTCTCTTTCATTATACCAGTTTGATAGCCTCAGACAAGCATATTATGCGCAAAGAATCTCGAAAAGAAAAAAATTTTTTTTCGAAGTTTGGAAACTTCGTTAGAATCACTTTTTTTCCGTTCTTATTTAAGATTACTGGTTCTCTTTCATTATACCAGTTTGATAGCCTCAGACAAGCATATTATGCGCAAAGAATCTCGAAAAGAAAAAAATTTTTTTTCGAAGTTTGGAAACTTCGTTAGAATCACTTTTTTTCCGTTCTTATTTGAGATAACTGGTTCTCTTTCATTATACTAGTTTGATAGCCTCAGACAAGCATATTATGCGCAAAGAATCTCGAAAAGAAAAAAATTTTTTTTCGAAGTTTGGAAACTTCCTTAGAATCACTTTTTTTCCATTCTTATTTGAGATAACTTGTTCTCTTTCATTATCCTTGTTTGATAGCCTTAGACAAGCATATTATGCGCAAAAAATCTCGAAAAGAAAAAAATTTTTTTTCGAAGTTTGGAAACTTCGTTAGAATCACTTTTTTTCCGTTCTTATTTAAGATAACTTGTTCTCTTTCATTGTACTAGTTTGATAGCCTTAGACAAGCATATTATGCGCAAAGAATCTCGAAAAGAAAAAAAATTTATTTCGAAGTATGTAAACTTCGTTAGAATCACTTTTTTTCCGTTCTTATTTGAGATAACTGGTTCTCTTTCATTATACTAGTTTGATAGCCTCAGAAAAGCATAGGTATGCGCAAAGAATCTCGAAAAGAAAAAAAATTTTTTTCGAAGTTTGGAAACTTCGTTAGAATCACTTTTTTTCCGTTTTTATTTAAGATTACTGGTTCTCTTTCATTATACTTGTTTGATAGCCTCAGACAAGATAATTATGCGCAAAGAATCTCGAAAAGAAAAAAATTTTTTTTCGAAGTTTGGAAACTTCCTTAGAATCACTTTTTTTCCATTCTTATTTGAGATAACTTGTTCTCTTTCATTATACTAGTTTGATAGCCTCAGACAAGCATATTATGCGCAAAGAATCTCGAAAAGAAAAAAATTTTTTTCGAAGTTTGGAAACTTCGTTAGAATCACTTTTTTTCCGTTCTTATTTAAGATAACTTGTTCTCTTACATTATACTAGTTTGATAGCCTTAGACAAGCATATTATGCGCAAAGAATCTCGAAAAGAAAAAAATTTTTTTTCGAAGTTTGGAAACTTCGTTAGAATCACTTTTTTTCCGTTCTTATTTGAGATAACTGGTTCTCTTTCATTATACTAGTTTGATAGCCTCAGACAAGCATATTATGCGCAAAGAATCTCGAAAAGAAAAAAAATTTTTTTCGAAGTTTGGAAACTTCGTTAGAATCACTTTTTTTCCGTTCTTATTTAAGATTACTGGTTCTCTTTCATTATACTAGTTTGATAGCCTCAGACAAGAATATTATGCGCAAAGAATCTCGAAAAGAAAAAAATTTTTTTTCGAAGTTTGGAAACTTCCTTAGAATCACTTTTTTTCCATTCTTTTTTGAGATAACTTGTTCTCTTTCATTATACTAGTTTGATAGCCTCAGACAAGCATATTATGCGCAAAGAATCTCGAAAAGAAAAAAATTTTTTTCGAAGTTTAGAAACTTCGTTAGAATCACTTTTTTTCCGTTCTTATTTAAGATAACTTGTTCTCTTACATTATACTAGTTTGATAGCCTTAGACAAGCATATTATGCGTTAAGAATCTCGAAAAGAAAAAAAATTTTTTTCGAAGTTTGGAAACTTCCTTAGAATCACTTTTTTTCCATTCTTATTTGAGATAACTTGTTCTCTTTCATTATACTAGTTTGATAGCCTCAGACAAGCATATTATGCGCAAAGAATCTCGAATAGAAAAAAAATTTTTTTCGAAGTTTGGAAACTTCGTTAGAATCACTTTTTTTCCGTTCTTATTTAAGATTACTGGTTCTCTTTCATTATACTAGTTTGATAGCCTCAGACAAGCATATTATGCGCAAAGAATCTCGAAAAGAAAAAAATTTTTTTTCGAAGTTTGGAAACTTCGTTAGAATCACTTTTTTTCCGTTCTTATTTGAGATAACTGGTTCTCTTTCATTATACTAGTTTGATAGCCTCAGACAAGCATATTATGCGCAAAGAATCTCGAAAAGAAAAAAATTTTTTTTCGAAGTTTGGAAACTTCCTTAGAATCACTTTTTTTCCATTCTTATTTGAGATAACTTGTTCTCTTTCATTATACTAGTTTGATAGCCTCAGACAAGCATATTATGCGCAAAGAATCTCGAATAGAAAAAAAATTTTTTTCGAAGTTTGGAAACTTCGTTAGAATCACTTTTTTTCCGTTCTTATTTAAGATTACTGGTTCTCTTTCATTATACTAGTTTGATAGCCTCAGACAAGCATATAATGCGCAAAGAATCTCGAAAAGAAAAAAATTTTTTTTCGAAGTTTGGAAACTTCCTTAGAATCACTTTTTTTCCATTCTTATTTGAGATAACTTGTTCTCTTTCATTATACTAGTTTGATAGCCTCAGACAAGCATATTATGCGCAAAGAATCTCGAAAAGAAAACAATTTTTTTTCGAAGTTTGGAAACTTCATTAGAATCACTTTTTTTCCGTTCTTATTTAAGATAACTTGTTCTCTTTCATTATACTAGTTTGATAGCCTAAGAAAAGCATAGGTATGCGCAAAGAATCTCGAAAAGAAAAAAATTTTTTTTCGAAGTTTGGAAACTTCGTTAGAATCACTTTTTTTCCGTTCTTATTTGAGATAACTGGTTCTCTTTCATTATACTAGTTTGATAGCCTCAGACAAGCATATTATGCGCAAAGAATCTCGAAAAGAAAAAAATTTTTTTT
Source organism: Metallyticus violacea (assembly GCA_030762175.1). Classification (NCBI taxonomy): domain Eukaryota; kingdom Metazoa; phylum Arthropoda; class Insecta; order Mantodea; family Metallyticidae; genus Metallyticus; species Metallyticus violacea. The sequence goes on along the minus strand of CM060835.1, from coordinate 94,555,007 downwards.
CGAAGTTTGGAAACTTCGTTAGAATCACTTTTTTTCCGTTCTTATTTAAGATAACTTGTTCTCTTTCATTATACTAGTTTGATAGCCTTAGACAAGCATATTATGCGCAAAGAATCTCGAAAAGAAAAAAATTTTTTTTCGAAGTTTGGAAACTTCGTTAGAATCACTTTTTTTCCGTTCTTATTTGAGATAACTGGTTCTCTTTCATTATACTAGTTTGATAGCCTCAGACAAGCATATTATGCGCAAAGAATCTCGAAAAGAAAAAAATTTTTTTTCGAAGTTAAGAAACTTCCTTAGAATCACTTTTTTTCCATTCTTATTTGAGATAACTTGTTCTCTTTCATTATACTTGTTTGATAGCCTGAGACAAGCATATTATGCGCAAAGAATCTCGAAAAGAAAAAAATTTTTTTTCGAAGTTTGGAAACTTCGTTAGAATCACTTTTTTTCCGTTCTTATTTAAGATTACTGGTTCTCTTTCATTATACCAGTTTGATAGCCTCAGACAAGCATATTATGCGCAAAGAATCTCGAAAAGAAAAAAATTTTTTTTCGAAGTTTGGAAACTTCGTTAGAATCACTTTTTTTCCGTTCTTATTTAAGATTACTGGTTCTCTTTCATTATACCAGTTTGATAGCCTCAGACAAGCATATTATGCGCAAAGAATCTCGAAAAGAAAAAAATTTTTTTTCGAAGTTTGGAAACTTCGTTAGAATCACTTTTTTTCCGTTCTTATTTGAGATAACTGGTTCTCTTTCATTATACTAGTTTGATAGCCTCAGACAAGCATATTATGCGCAAAGAATCTCGAAAAGAAAAAAATTTTTTTTCGAAGTTTGGAAACTTCCTTAGAATCACTTTTTTTCCATTCTTATTTGAGATAACTTGTTCTCTTTCATTATCCTTGTTTGATAGCCTTAGACAAGCATATTATGCGCAAAAAATCTCGAAAAGAAAAAAATTTTTTTTCGAAGTTTGGAAACTTCGTTAGAATCACTTTTTTTCCGTTCTTATTTAAGATAACTTGTTCTCTTTCATTGTACTAGTTTGATAGCCTTAGACAAGCATATTATGCGCAAAGAATCTCGAAAAGAAAAAAATTTTATTTCGAAGTATGTAAACTTCGTTAGAATCACTTTTTTTCCGTTCTTATTTGAGATAACTGGTTCTCTTTCATTATACTAGTTTGATAGCCTCAGACAAGCATATTATGCGCAAAGAATCTCGAAAAGAAAAAAATTTTTTTTCGAAGTTTGGAAACTTCCTTAGAATCACTTTTTTTCCATTCTTATTTGAGATAACTTGTTCTCTTTCATTATACTAGTTTGATAGCCTCAGACAAGCATATTATGCGCAAAGAATCTCGAAAAGAAAAAAATTTTTTTTCGAAGTTTGGAAACTTCGTTAGAATCACTTTTTTCCGTTCTTATTTGAGATAACTGGTTCTCTTTCATTATACTAGTTTGATAGCCTCAGACAAGCATATTATGCGCAAAGAATCTCGAAAAGAAAAAAAATTTTTTTCGAAGTTTGGAAACTTCGTTAGAATCACTTTTTTTCCGTTCTTATTTCAGATAACTTGTTCTCTTTCATTATACTAGTTTGATAGCCTTAGACAAGCATATTATGCGCAAAGAATCTCGAAAAGAAAAAAATTTTTTTTCGAAGTTTGGAAACTTCGTTAGAATCACTTTTTTTCCGTTCTTATTTGAGATAACTGGTTCTCTTTCATTATACTAGTTTGATAGCCTCAGACAAGCATATTATGCGCAAAGAATCTCGAAAAGAAAAAAATTTTTTTTCGAAGTTAAGAAACTTCCTTAGAATCACTTTTTTTCCATTCTTATTTGAGATAACTTGTTCTCTTTCATTATACTAGTTTGATAGCCTCAGACAAGCATATTATGCGCAAAGAATCTCGAAAAGAAAAAAATTTTTTTCGAAGTTTGGAAACTTCGTTAGAATCACTTTTTTTCCGTTCTTATTTAAGATAACTTGTTCTCTTACATTATACTAGTTTGATAGCCTAAGAAAAGCATAGGTATGCGCAAAGAATCTCGAAAAGAAAAAAATTTTTTTTCGAAGTTTGGAAACTTCGTTAGAATCACTTTTTTTCCGTTCTTATTTGAGATAACTGGTTCTCTTTCATTATACTAGTTTGATAGCCTCAGACAAGCATATTATGCGCAAAGAATCTCGAAAAGAAAAAAATTTTTTTTCGAAGTTTGGAAACTTCCTTAGAATCACTTTTTTTCCATTCTTATTTGAGATAACTTGTTCTCTTTCATTATACTAGTTTGATAGCCTCAGACAAGCATATTATGCGCAAAGAATCTCGAAAAGAAAAAAATTTTTTTTCGAAGTTTGGAAACTTCGTTAGAATCACTTTTTTCCGTTCTTATTTGAGATAACTGGTTCTCTTTCATTATACTAGTTTGATAGCCTCAGACAAGCATATTATGCGCAAAGAATCTCGAAAAGAAAAAAAATTTTTTTCGAAGTTTGGAAACTTCGTTAGAATCACTTTTTTTCCGTTCTTATTTCAGATAACTTGTTCTCTTTCATTATACTAGTTTGATAGCCTCAGAAAAGCATAGGTATGCGCAAAGAATCTCGAAAAGAAAAAAAATTTTTTTCGAAGTTTGGAAACTTCGTTAGAATCACTTTTTTTCCGTTTTTATTTAAGATTACTGGTTCTCTTTCATTATACTTGTTTGATAGCCTCAGACAAGATAATTATGCGCAAAGAATCTCGAAAAGAAAAAAATTTTTTTTCGAAGTTTGGAAACTTCCTTAGAATCACTTTTTTTCCATTCTTATTTGAGATAACTTGTTCTCTTTCATTATACTAGTTTGATAGCCTCAGACAAGCATATTATGCGCAAAGAATCTCGAAAAGAAAAAAATTTTTTTCGAAGTTTGGAAACTTCGTTAGAATCACTTTTTTTCCGTTCTTATTTAAGATAACTTGTTCTCTTACATTATACTAGTTTGATAGCCTTAGACAAGCATATTATGCGCAAAGAATCTCGAAAAGAAAAAAATTTTTTTTCGAAGTTTGGAAACTTCGTTAGAATCACTTTTTTTCCGTTCTTATTTGAGATAACTGGTTCTCTTTCATTATACTAGTTTGATAGCCTCAGACAAGCATATTATGCGCAAAGAATCTCGAAAAGAAAAAAAATTTTTTTCGAAGTTTGGAAACTTCGTTAGAATCACTTTTTTTCCGTTCTTATTTAAGATTACTGGTTCTCTTTCATTATACTAGTTTGATAGCCTCAGACAAGAATATTATGCGCAAAGAATCTCGAAAAGAAAAAAATTTTTTTTCGAAGTTTGGAAACTTCCTTAGAATCACTTTTTTTCCATTCTTTTTTGAGATAACTTGTTCTCTTTCATTATACTAGTTTGATAGCCTCAGACAAGCATATTATGCGCAAAGAATCTCGAAAAGAAAAAAATTTTTTTCGAAGTTTAGAAACTTCGTTAGAATCACTTTTTTTCCGTTCTTATTTAAGATAACTTGTTCTCTTACATTATACTAGTTTGATAGCCTTAGACAAGCATATTATGCGTTAAGAATCTCGAAAAGAAAAAAAATTTTTTTCGAAGTTTGGAAACTTCCTTAGAATCACTTTTTTTCCATTCTTATTTGAGATAACTTGTTCTCTTTCATTATACTAGTTTGATAGCCTCAGACAAGCATATTATGCGCAAAGAATCTCGAATAGAAAAAAAATTTTTTTCGAAGTTTGGAAACTTCGTTAGAATCACTTTTTTTCCGTTCTTATTTAAGATTACTGGTTCTCTTTCATTATACTAGTTTGATAGCCTCAGACAAGCATATTATGCGCAAAGAATCTCGAAAAGAAAAAAATTTTTTTTCGAAGTTTGGAAACTTCGTTAGAATCACTTTTTTTCCGTTCTTATTTGAGATAACTGGTTCTCTTTCATTATACTAGTTTGATAGCCTCAGACAAGCATATTATGCGCAAAGAATCTCGAAAAGAAAAAAAATTTTTTTCGAAATTTGGAAACTTCCTTAGAATCACTTTTTTTCCATTCTTATTTGAGATAACTTGTTCTCTTTCATTATACTAGTTTGATAGCCTCAGACAAGCATATTATGCGCAAAGAATCTCGAATAGAAAAAAAATTTATTTCGAAGTTTGGAAACTTCGTTAGAATCACTTTTTTTCCGTTCTTATTTAAGATTACTGGTTCTCTTTCATTATACTAGTTTGATAGCCTCAGACAAGCATATAATGCGCAAAGAATCTCGAAAAGAAAAAAATTTTTTTTCGAAGTTTGGAAACTTCCTTAGAATCACTTTTTTTCCATTCTTATTTGAGATAACTTGTTCTCTTTCATTATACTAGTTTGATAGCCTCAGACAAGCATATTATGCGCAAAGAATCTCGAAAAGAAAACAATTTTTTTTCGAAGTTTGGAAACTTCATTAGAATCACTTTTTTTCCGTTCTTATTTAAGATAACTTGTTCTCTTTCATTATACTAGTTTGATAGCCTAAGAAAAGCATAGGTATGCGCAAAGAATCTCGAAAAGAAAAAAATTTTTTTTCGAAGTTTGGAAACTTCGTTAGAATCACTTTTTTTCCGTTCTTATTTGAGATAACTGGTTCTCTTTCATTATACTAGTTTGATAGCCTCAGACAAGCATATTATGCGCAAAGAATCTCGAAAAGAAAAAAATTTTTTTTCGAAGTTTGGAAACTTCGTTAGAATCACTTTTTTTCCGTTCTTATTTAAGATAACTTGTTCTCTTTCATTATACTAGTTTGATAGCCTTAGACAAGCATATTATGCGCAAAGAATCTCGAAAAGAAAAAAATTTTTTTTCGAAGTTTGGAAACTTCGTTAGAATCACTTTTTTTCCGTTCTTATTTGAGATAACTGGTTCTCTTTCATTATACTAGTTTGATAGCCTCAGACAAGCATATTATGCGCAAAGAATCTCGAAAAGAAAAAAATTTTTTTTCGAAGTTAAGAAACTTCCTTAGAATCACTTTTTTTCCATTCTTATTTGAGATAACTTGTTCTCTTTCATTATACTTGTTTGATAGCCTGAGACAAGCATATTATGCGCAAAGAATCTCGAAAAGAAAAAAATTTTTTTTCGAAGTTTGGAAACTTCGTTAGAATCACTTTTTTTCCGTTCTTATTTAAGATTACTGGTTCTCTTTCATTATACCAGTTTGATAGCCTCAGACAAGCATATTATGCGCAAAGAATCTCGAAAAGAAAAAAATTTTTTTTCGAAGTTTGGAAACTTCGTTAGAATCACTTTTTTTCCGTTCTTATTTAAGATTACTGGTTCTCTTTCATTATACCAGTTTGATAGCCTCAGACAAGCATATTATGCGCAAAGAATCTCGAAAAGAAAAAAATTTTTTTTCGAAGTTTGGAAACTTCGTTAGAATCACTTTTTTTCCGTTCTTATTTGAGATAACTGGTTCTCTTTCATTATACTAGTTTGATAGCCTCAGACAAGCATATTATGCGCAAAGAATCTCGAAAAGAAAAAAATTTTTTTTCGAAGTTTGGAAACTTCCTTAGAATCACTTTTTTTCCATTCTTATTTGAGATAACTTGTTCTCTTTCATTATCCTTGTTTGATAGCCTTAGACAAGCATATTATGCGCAAAAAATCTCGAAAAGAAAAAAATTTTTTTTCGAAGTTTGGAAACTTCGTTAGAATCACTTTTTTTCCGTTCTTATTTAAGATAACTTGTTCTCTTTCATTGTACTAGTTTGATAGCCTTAGACAAGCATATTATGCGCAAAGAATCTCGAAAAGAAAAAAATTTTATTTCGAAGTATGTAAACTTCGTTAGAATCACTTTTTTTCCGTTCTTATTTGAGATAACTGGTTCTCTTTCATTATACTAGTTTGATAGCCTCAGACAAGCATATTATGCGCAAAGAATCTCGAAAAGAAAAAAATTTTTTTTCGAAGTTTGGAAACTTCCTTAGAATCACTTTTTTTCCATTCTTATTTGAGATAACTTGTTCTCTTTCATTATACTAGTTTGATAGCCTCAGACAAGCATATTATGCGCAAAGAATCTCGAAAAGAAAAAAATTTTTTTTCGAAGTTTGGAAACTTCGTTAGAATCACTTTTTTCCGTTCTTATTTGAGATAACTGGTTCTCTTTCATTATACTAGTTTGATAGCCTCAGACAAGCATATTATGCGCAAAGAATCTCGAAAAGAAAAAAAATTTTTTTCGAAGTTTGGAAACTTCGTTAGAATCACTTTTTTTCCGTTCTTATTTCAGATAACTTGTTCTCTTTCATTATACTAGTTTGATAGCCTTAGACAAGCATATTATGCGCAAAGAATCTCGAAAAGAAAAAAATTTTTTTTCGAAGTTTGGAAACTTCGTTAGAATCACTTTTTTTCCGTTCTTATTTGAGATAACTGGTTCTCTTTCATTATACTAGTTTGATAGCCTCAGACAAGCATATTATGCGCAAAGAATCTCGAAAAGAAAAAAATTTTTTTTCGAAGTTAAGAAACTTCCTTAGAATCACTTTTTTTCCATTCTTATTTGAGATAACTTGTTCTCTTTCATTATACTAGTTTGATAGCCTCAGACAAGCATATTATGCGCAAAGAATCTCGAAAAGAAAAAAATTTTTTTCGAAGTTTGGAAACTTCGTTAGAATCACTTTTTTTCCGTTCTTATTTAAGATAACTTGTTCTCTTACATTATACTAGTTTGATAGCCTAAGAAAAGCATAGGTATGCGCAAAGAATCTCGAAAAGAAAAAAATTTTTTTTCGAAGTTTGGAAACTTCGTTAGAATCACTTTTTTTCCGTTCTTATTTGAGATAACTGGTTCTCTTTCATTATACTAGTTTGATAGCCTCAGACAAGCATATTATGCGCAAAGAATCTCGAAAAGAAAAAAATTTTTTTTCGAAGTTTGGAAACTTCCTTAGAATCACTTTTTTTCCATTCTTATTTGAGATAACTTGTTCTCTTTCATTATACTAGTTTGATAGCCTCAGACAAGCATATTATGCGCAAAGAATCTCGAAAAGAAAAAAATTTTTTTTCGAAGTTTGGAAACTTCGTTAGAATCACTTTTTTCCGTTCTTATTTGAGATAACTGGTTCTCTTTCATTATACTAGTTTGATAGCCTCAGACAAGCATATTATGCGCAAAGAATCTCGAAAAGAAAAAAAATTTTTTTCGAAGTTTGGAAACTTCGTTAGAATCACTTTTTTTCCGTTCTTATTTCAGATAACTTGTTCTCTTTCATTATACTAGTTTGATAGCCTTAGACAAGCATATTATGCGCAAAGAATCTCGAAAAGAAAAAAATTTTTTTTCGAAGTTTGGAAACTTCGTTAGAATCACTTTTTTTCCGTTCTTATTTGAGATAACTGGTTCTCTTTCATTATACTAGTTTGATAGCCTCAGACAAGCATATTATGCGCAAAGAATCTCGAAAAGAAAAAAATTTTTTTTCGAAGTTAAGAAACTTCCTTAGAATCACTTTTTTTCCATTCTTATTTGAGATAACTTGTTCTCTTTCATTATACTTGTTTGATAGCCTGAGACAAGCATATTATGCGCAAAGAATCTCGAAAAGAACAAAATTTTTTTTCGAAGTTTGGAAACTTCGTTAGAATCACTTTTTTTCCGTTCTTATTTAAGATTACTGGTTCTCTTTCATTATACCAGTTTGATAGCCTCAGACAAGCATATTATGCGCAAAGAATCTCGAAAAGAAAAAAATTTTTTTTCGAAGTTTGGAAACTTCGTTAGAATCACTTTTTTTCCGTTCTTATTTGAGATAACTGGTTCTCTTTCATTATACTAGTTTGATAGCCTCAGACAAGCATATTATGCGCAAAGAATCTCGAAAAGAAAAAAATTTTTTTTCGAAGTTTGGAAACTTCCTTAGAATCACTTTTTTTCCATTCTTATTTGAGATAACTTGTTCTCTTTCATTATCCTTGTTTGATAGCCTTAGACAAGCATATTATGCGCAAAAAATCTCGAAAAGAAAAAAATTTTTTTTCGAAGTTTGGAAACTTCGTTAGAATCACTTTTTTTCCGTTCTTATTTAAGATAACTTGTTCTCTTTCATTGTACTAGTTTGATAGCCTTAGACAAGCATATTATGCGCAAAGAATCTCGAAAAGAAAAAAATTTTATTTCGAAGTATGTAAACTTCGTTAGAATCACTTTTTTTCCGTTCTTATTTGAGATAACTGGTTCTCTTTCATTATACTAGTTTGATAGCCTCAGAAAAGCATAGGTATGCGCAAAGAATCTCGAAAAGAAAAAAAATTTTTTTCGAAGTTTGGAAACTTCGTTAGAATCACTTTTTTTCCGTTTTTATTTAAGATTACTGGTTCTCTTTCATTATACTTGTTTGATAGCCTCAGACAAGATAATTATGCGCAAAGAATCTCGAAAAGAAAAAAATTTTTTTTCGAAGTTTGGAAACTTCCTTAGAATCACTTTTTTTCCATTCTTATTTGAGATAACTTGTTCTCTTTCATTATACTAGTTTGATAGCCTCAGACAAGCATATTATGCGCAAAGAATCTCGAAAAGAAAAAAATTTTTTTCGAAGTTTGGAAACTTCGTTAGAATCACTTTTTTTCCGTTCTTATTTAAGATAACTTGTTCTCTTACATTATACTAGTTTGATAGCCTTAGACAAGCATATTATGCGCAAAGAATCTCGAAAAGAAAAAAATTTTTTTTCGAAGTTTGGAAACTTCGTTAGAATCACTTTTTTTCCGTTCTTATTTGAGATAACTGGTTCTCTTTCATTATACTAGTTTGATAGCCTCAGACAAGCATATTATGCGCAAAGAATCTCGAAAAGAAAAAAAATTTTTTTCGAAGTTTGGAAACTTCGTTAGAATCACTTTTTTTCCGTTCTTATTTAAGATTACTGGTTCTCTTTCATTATACTAGTTTGATAGCCTCAGACAAGAATATTATGCGCAAAGAATCTCGAAAAGAAAAAAATTTTTTTTCGAAGTTTGGAAACTTCCTTAGAATCACTTTTTTTCCATTCTTTTTTGAGATAACTTGTTCTCTTTCATTATACTAGTTTGATAGCCTCAGACAAGCATATTATGCGCAAAGAATCTCGAAAAGAAAAAAATTTTTTTCGAAGTTTAGAAACTTCGTTAGAATCACTTTTTTTCCGTTCTTATTTAAGATAACTTGTTCTCTTACATTATACTAGTTTGATAGCCTTAGACAAGCATATTATGCGTTAAGAATCTCGAAAAGAAAAAAAATTTTTTTCGAAGTTTGGAAACTTCCTTAGAATCACTTTTTTTCCATTCTTATTTGAGATAACTTGTTCTCTTTCATTATACTAGTTTGATAGCCTCAGACAAGCATATTATGCGCAAAGAATCTCGAATAGAAAAAAAATTTTTTTCGAAGTTTGGAAACTTCGTTAGAATCACTTTTTTTCCGTTCTTATTTAAGATTACTGGTTCTCTTTCATTATACTAGTTTGATAGCCTCAGACAAGCATATTATGCGCAAAGAATCTCGAAAAGAAAAAAATTTTTTTTCGAAGTTTGGAAACTTCGTTAGAATCACTTTTTTTCCGTTCTTATTTGAGATAACTGGTTCTCTTTCATTATACTAGTTTGATAGCCTCAGACAAGCATATTATGCGCAAAGAATCTCGAAAAGAAAAAAATTTTTTTTCGAAGTTTGGAAACTTCCTTAGAATCACTTTTTTTCCATTCTTATTTGAGATAACTTGTTCTCTTTCATTATACTAGTTTGATAGCCTCAGACAAGCATATTATGCGCAAAGAATCTCGAATAGAAAAAAAATTTTTTTCGAAGTTTGGAAACTTCGTTAGAATCACTTTTTTTCCGTTCTTATTTAAGATTACTGGTTCTCTTTCATTATACTAGTTTGATAGCCTCAGACAAGCATATAATGCGCAAAGAATCTCGAAAAGAAAAAAATTTTTTTTCGAAGTTTGGAAACTTCCTTAGAATCACTTTTTTTCCATTCTTATTTGAGATAACTTGTTCTCTTTCATTATACTAGTTTGATAGCCTCAGACAAGCATATTATGCGCAAAGAATCTCGAAAAGAAAACAATTTTTTTTCGAAGTTTGGAAACTTCATTAGAATCACTTTTTTTCCGTTCTTATTTAAGATAACTTGTTCTCTTTCATTATACTAGTTTGATAGCCTAAGAAAAGCATAGGTATGCGCAAAGAATCTCGAAAAGAAAAAAATTTTTTTTCGAAGTTTGGAAACTTCGTTAGAATCACTTTTTTTCCGTTCTTATTTGAGATAACTGGTTCTCTTTCATTATACTAGTTTGATAGCCTCAGACAAGCATATTATGCGCAAAGAATCTCGAAAAGAAAAAAATTTTTTTTCGAAGTTTGGAAACTTCGTTAGAATCACTTTTTTTCCGTTCTTATTTAAGATAACTTGTTCTCTTTCATTATACTAGTTTGATAGCCTTAGACAAGCATATTATGCGCAAAGAATCTCGAAAAGAAAAAAATTTTTTTTCGAAGTTTGGAAACTTCGTTAGAATCACTTTTTTTCCGTTCTTATTTGAGATAACTGGTTCTCTTTCATTATACTAGTTTGATAGCCTCAGACAAGCATATTATGCGCAAAGAATCTCGAAAAGAAAAAAATTTTTTTTCGAAGTTTGGAAACTTCCTTAGAATCACTTTTTTTCCATTCTTATTTGAGATAACTTGTTCTCTTTCATTATACTAGTTTGATAGCCTCAGACAAGCATATTATGCGCAAAGAATCTCGAAAAGAAAAAAATTTTTTTTCGAAGTTTGGAAACTTCGTTAGAATCACTTTTTTTCCGTTCTTATTTAAGATTACTGGTTCTCTTTCATTATACCAGTTTGATAGCCTCAGACAAGCATATTATGCGCAAAGAATCTCGAAAAGAAAAAAATTTTTTTTCGAAGTTTGGAAACTTCGTTAGAATCACTTTTTTTCCGTTCTTATTTAAGATTACTGGTTCTCTTTCATTATACCAGTTTGATAGCCTCAGACAAGCATATTATGCGCAAAGAATCTCGAAAAGAAAAAAATTTTTTTTCGAAGTTTGGAAACTTCGTTAGAATCACTTTTTTTCCGTTCTTATTTGAGATAACTGGTTCTCTTTCATTATACTAGTTTGATAGCCTCAGACAAGCATATTATGCGCAAAGAATCTCGAAAAGAAAAAAATTTTTTTTCGAAGTTTGGAAACTTCCTTAGAATCACTTTTTTTCCATTCTTATTTGAGATAACTTGTTCTCTTTCATTATCCTTGTTTGATAGCCTTAGACAAGCATATTATGCGCAAAAAATCTCGAAAAGAAAAAAATTTTTTTTCGAAGTTGGAAACTTCGTTAGAATCACTTTTTTTCCGTTCTTATTTAAGATAACTTGTTCTCTTTCATTGTACTAGTTTGATAGCCTTAGACAAGCATATTATGCGCAAAGAATCTCGAAAAGAAAAAAATTTTATTTCGAAGTATGTAAACTTCGTTAGAATCACTTTTTTTCCGTTCTTATTTGAGATAACTGGTTCTCTTTCATTATACTAGTTTGATAGCCTCAGAAAAGCATAGGTATGCGCAAAGAATCTCGAAAAGAAAAAAAATTTTTTTCGAAGTTTGGAAACTTCGTTAGAATCACTTTTTTTCCGTTTTTATTTAAGATTACTGGTTCTCTTTTATTATACTTGTTTGATAGCCTCAGACAAGATAATTATGCGCAAAGAATCTCGAAAAGAAAAAAATTTTTTTTCGAAGTTTGGAAACTTCCTTAGAATCACTTTTTTTCCATTCTTATTTGAGATAACTTGTTCTCTTTCATTATACTAGTTTGATAGCCTCAGACAAGCATATTATGCGCAAAGAATCTCGAAAAGAAAAAAATTTTTTTCGAAGTTTGGAAACTTCGTTAGAATCACTTTTTTTCCGTTCTTATTTAAGATAACTTGTTCTCTTACATTATACTAGTTTGATAGCCTTAGACAAGCATATTATGCGCAAAGAATCTCGAAAAGAAAAAAATTTTTTTTCGAAGTTTGGAAACTTCGTTAGAATCAGTTTTTTTCCGTTCTTATTTGAGATAACTGGTTCTCTTTCATTATACTAGTTTGATAGCCTCAGACAAGCATATTATGCGCAAAGAATCTCGAAAAGAAAAAAAATTTTTTTCGAAGTTTGGAAACTTCGTTAGAATCACTTTTTTTCCGTTCTTATTTAAGATTACTGGTTCTCTTTCATTATACTAGTTTGATAGCCTCAGACAAGAATATTATGCGCAAAGAATCTCGAAAAGAAAAAAATTTTTTTTCGAAGTTTGGAAACTTCCTTAGAATCACTTTTTTTCCATTCTTTTTTGAGATAACTTGTTCTCTTTCATTATACTAGTTTGATAGCCTCAGACAAGCATATTATGCGCAAAGAATCTCGAAAAGAAAAAAATTTTTTTCGAAGTTTAGAAACTTCGTTAGAATCACTTTTTTTCCGTTCTTATTTAAGATAACTTGTTCTCTTACATTATACTAGTTTGATAGCCTTAGACAAGCATATTATGCGTTAAGAATCTCGAAAAGAAAAAAAATTTTTTTCGAAGTTTGGAAACTTCCTTAGAATCACTTTTTTTCCATTCTTATTTGAGATAACTTGTTCTCTTTCATTATACTAGTTTGATAGCCTCAGACAAGCATATTATGCGCAAAGAATCTCGAATAGAAAAAAAATTTTTTTCGAAGTTTGGAAACTTCGTTAGAATCACTTTTTTTCCGTTCTTATTTAAGATTACTGGTTCTCTTTCATTATACTAGTTTGATAGCCTCAGACAAGCATATTATGCGCAAAGAATCTCGAAAAGAAAAAAATTTTTTTTCGAAGTTTGGAAACTTCGTTAGAATCACTTTTTTTCCGTTCTTATTTGAGATAACTGGTTCTCTTTCATTATACTAGTTTGATAGCCTCAGACAAGCATATTATGCGCAAAGAATCTCGAAAAGAAAAAAATTTTTTTTCGAAGTTTGGAAACTTCCTTAGAATCACTTTTTTTCCATTCTTATTTGAGATAACTTGTTCTCTTTCATTATACTAGTTTGATAGCCTCAGACAAGCATATTATGCGCAAAGAATCTCGAATAGAAAAAAAATTTTTTTCGAAGTTTGGAAACTTCGTTAGAATCACTTTTTTTCCGTTCTTATTTAAGATTACTGGTTCTCTTTCATTATACTAGTTTGATAGCCTCAGACAAGCATATAATGCGCAAAGAATCTCGAAAAGAAAAAAATTTTTTTTCGAAGTTTGGAAACTTCCTTAGAATCACTTTTTTTCCATTCTTATTTGAGATAACTTGTTCTCTTTCATTATACTAGTTTGATAGCCTCAGACAAGCATATTATGCGCAAAGAATCTCGAAAAGAAAACAATTTTTTTTCGAAGTTTGGAAACTTCATTAGAATCACTTTTTTTCCGTTCTTATTTAAGATAACTTGTTCTCTTTCATTATACTAGTTTGATAGCCTAAGAAAAGCATAGGTATGCGCAAAGAATCTCGAAAAGAAAAAAATTTTTTTTCGAAGTTTGGAAACTTCGTTAGAATCACTTTTTTTCCGTTCTTATTTGAGATAACTGGTTCTCTTTCATTATACTAGTTTGATAGCCTCAGACAAGCATATTATGCGCAAAGAATCTCGAAAAGAAAAAAATTTTTTTTCGAAGTTTGGAAACTTCGTTAGAATCACTTTTTTTCCGTTCTTATTTGAGATAACTGGTTCTCTTTCATTATACTAGTTTGATAGCCTCAGACAAGCATATTATGCGCAAAGAATCTCGAAAAGAAAAAAATTTTTTTTCGAAGTTAAGAAACTTCCTTAGAATCACTTTTTTTCCATTCTTATTTGAGATAACTTGTTCTCTTTCATTATACTTGTTTGATAGCCTGAGACAAGCATATTATGCGCAAAGAATCTCGAAAAGAAAAAAATTTTTTTTCGAAGTTTGGAAACTTCGTTAGAATCACTTTTTTTCCGTTCTTATTTAAGATTACTGGTTCTCTTTCATTATACCAGTTTGATAGCCTCAGACAAGCATATTATGCGCAAAGAATCTCGAAAAGAAAAAAATTTTTTTTCGAAGTTTGGAAACTTCGTTAGAATCACTTTTTTTCCGTTCTTATTTAAGATTACTGGTTCTCTTTCATTATACTAGTTTGATAGCCTCAGACAAGAATATTATGCGCAAAGAATCTCGAAAAGAAAAAAATTTTTTTTCGAAGTTTGGAAACTTCGTTAGAATCACTTTTTTTCCGTTCTTATTTGAGATAACTTGTTCTCTTTCATTATCCTTGTTTGATAGCCTTATACAAGCATATTATGCGCAAATAATCTCGAAAAGAAAAAAATTTTTTTTCGAAGTTTGGAAACTTCGTTAGAATCACTTTTTTTCCGTTCTTATTTAAGATTACTGGTTCTCTTTCATTATACTAGTTTGATAGCCTCAGACAAGAATATTATGCGCAAAGAATCTCGATAAAAAAATTTTTTTTCGAAGTTTGGAAACTTCGTTAGAATCACTTTTTTTCCGTTCTTATTTGAGATAACTTGTTCTCTTTCATTATCCTTGTTTGATAGCCTTATACAAGCATATTATGCGCAAATAATCTCGAAAAGAAAAAAATTTTTTTTCGAAGTTTGGAAACTTCGTTAGAATCACTTTTTTTCCGTTCTTATTTAAGATTACTGGTTCTCTTTCATTATACTAGTTTGATAGCCTCAGGCAAGCATATTATGCGCAAAGAATCTCGAAAAGAAAAAAATTTTTTTTCGAAGTTTGGAAACTTCGTTTGAATCACTTTTTTTCTGTTCTTATTTAAGATAACTTGTTCTCTTTCATTATACTAGTTTGATAGCCTTAGACAAGCATATTATGCGCAAAGAATCTCGAAAAGAAAAAAATTTTTTTTCGAAGTTTGGAAACTTCGTTAGAATCACTTTTTTTCCGTTCTTATTTAAGATAACTTGTTCTCTTTCATTGTACTAGTTTGATAGCCTTAGACAAGCATATTATGCGTAAAGAATCTGGAAAAGAAAAAAAATTTCTTTCGAAGTTTGGAAACTTCGTTAGAATCACTTTTTTTCCGTTCTTATTTGAGATAACTGGTTCTCTTACATTATACTAGTTTGATAGCCTCAGACAAGCATATTATGCGCAAAGAATCTCGAAAAGAAAAAAATTTTATTTCGAAGTTTGGAAACTTCGTTAGAATCACTTTTTTTCCGTTCTTATTTGAGATAACTTGTTCTCTTTCATTATACCAGTTTGATAGCCTCAGACAAGCATATTATGCGCAAAGAATCTCGAAAAGAAAAAAATTTTTTTTCGAAGTTTGGAAACTTCGTTAGAATCACTTTTTTTCCGTTCTTATTTAAGATTACTGGTTCTCTTTCATTATACTAGTTTGATAGCCTCAGACAAGAATATTATGCGCAAAGAATCTCGAAAAGAATAAAAATTTTTTTCGAAGTTTGGAAACTTCCTTAGAATCACTTTTTTTCCATTCTTATTTGAGATAACTTGTTCTCTTTCATTATACTAGTTTGATAGCCTCAGACAAGCATATTATGCGCAAAGAATCTCGAAAAGAAAAAAATTTTTTTCGAAGTTTGGAAACTTCGTTAGAATCACTTTTTTTCCGTTCTTATTTAAGATAACTTGTTCTCTTACATTATACTAGTTTGATAGCCTTAGACAAGCATATTATGCGCAAAGAATCTGGAAAAGAAAAAAAATTTTTTTCGAAGTTTGGAAACTTCGTTAGAATCACTTTTTTTCCGTTCTTATTTGAGATAACTGGTTCTCTTGCATTATACTAGTTTGATAGCCTCAGACAAGCATATTATGCGCAAAGAATCTCGAAAAGAAAAAAATTTTTTTTCGAAGTTTGGAAACTTCCTTAGAATCACTTTTTTTCCATTCTTATTTGAGATAACTTGTTCTCTTTCATTATACTAGTTTGATAGCCTCAGACAAGCATATTATGCGCAAAGAATCTCGAAAAGAAAAAAATTTTTTTTCGAAGTTTGGAAACTTCGTTAGAATCACTTTTTTTCCGTTCTTATTTAAGATTACTGGTTCTCTTTCATTATACTAGTTTGATAGCCTCAGACAAGCATATTATGCGCAAAGAATCTCGAAATGAAAAAAATTTTTTTTCGAAGTTTGGAAACTTCCTTAGAATCACTTTTTTTCCATTCTTATTTGAGATAACTTGTTCTCTTTCATTATACTAGTTTGATAGCCTCAGACAAGCATATTATGCGCAAAGAATCTCGAAAAGAAAAAAATTTTTTTTCGAAGTTTGGAAACTTCATTAGAATCACTTTTTTTCCGTTCTTATTTAAGATAACTTGTTCTCTTTCATTATACTAGTTTGATAGCCTTAGACAAGCATCTTATGCGCAAAGAATCTCGAAAAGAAAAAAATTTTTTTTCGAAGTTTGGAAACTTCGTTAGAATCACTTTTTTTCCGTTCTTATTTGAGATAACTGGTTCTCTTTCATTATACTAGTTTGATAGCCTCAGACAAGCATATTATGCGCAAAGAATCTCGAAAAGAAAAAAATTTTTTTTCGAAGTTTGGAAACTTCCTTAGAATCACTTTTTTCCATTCTTATTTGAGATAACTTGTTCTCTTTCATTATACTTGTTTGATAGCCTGAGACAAGCATATTATGCGCAAAGAATCTCGAAAAGAAAAAAATTTTTTTTCGAAGTTAGGAAACTTCGTTAGAATCACTTTTCTTCCGTTCTTATTTAAGATTACTGGTTCTCTTTCATTATACTAGTTTGATAGCCTCAGACAAGCATATTATGCGCAAAGAATCTCGAAAAGAAAAAAATTTTTTTTCGAAGTTTGGAAACTTCGTTAGAATCACTTTTTTTCCGTTCTTATTTGAGATAACTTGTTCTCTTTCATTATACTAGTTTGATAGCCTTAGACAAGCATATTATGCGCAAAGAATCTCGAAAAGAAAAAAATTTTTTTTCGAAGTTTGGAAACTTCGTTAGAATCACTTTTTTTCCGTTCTTATTTAAGATTACTGGTTCTCTTTCATTATACTAGTTTGATAGCCTCAGACAAGCATATTATGCGCAAAGAATCTCGAAAAGAAAAAAAATTTTTTTCGAAGTTTGGAAACTTCCTTAGAATCACTTTTTTTCCATTCTTATTTGAGATATCTTGTTCTCTTTCATTATACTAGTTTGATAGCCTCAGACAAGCATATTATGCGCAAAGAATCTCGAAAAGAAAAAAATTTTTTTTCGAAGTTTGGAAACTTCGTTAGAATCACTTTTTTTCCGTTCTTATTTAAGATTACTGGTTCTCTTTCATTATACTAGTTTGATAGCCTCAGACAAGCATATTATGCGCAAAGAATCTCGAAAAGAAAAAAATTTTTTTTCGAAGTTTGGAAACTTCGTTAGAATCAATTTTTTTCCGTTCTTATTTGAGATAACTGGTTCTCTTTCATTACACTAGTTTGATAGCCTCAGACAAGCATATTATGCGCAAAGAATCTCGAAAAGAAAAAAATTTTTTTTCGAAGTTTGGAAACTTCGTTAGAATCACTTTTTTTCCGTTCTTATTTAAGATTACTGGTTCTCTTTCATTATACTAGTTTGATAGCCTCAGACAAGCATATTATGCGCAAAGAATCTCGAAAAGAAAAAAATTTTTTTTCGAAGTTTGGAAACTTCGTTAGAATCAATTTTTTTCCGTTCTTATTTGAGATAACTGGTTCTCTTTCATTATACTAGTTTGATAGCCTCAGACAAGCATATTATGCGCAAAGAATCTCGAAAAGAAAAAAATTTTTTTTCGAAGTTTGGAAACTTCCTTAGAATCACTTTTTTTCCATTCTTATTTGAGATAACTTGTTCTCTTTCATTATACTAGTTTGATAGCCTCAGACAAGCATATTATGCGCAAAGAATCTCGAAAAGAAAAAAATTTTTTTCGAAGTTTGGAAACTTCGTTAGAATCACTTTTTTTCCGTTCTTATTTAAGATAACTTGTTCTCTTACATTATACTAGTTTGATAGCCTTAGACAAGCATATTATGCGCAAAGAATCTCGAAAAGAAAAAAATTTTTTTTCGAAGTTTGGAAACTTCGTTAGAATCACTTTTTTTCCGTTCTTATTTGAGATAACTGGTTCTCTTTCATATACTAGTTTGATAGCCTCAGACAAGCATATTATGCGCAAAGAATCTCGAAAAGAAAAATAATTTTTTTCGAAGTTTGGAAACTTCGTTAGAATCACTTTTTTTCCGTTCTTATTTAAGATTACTGGTTCTCTTTCATTATACTAGTTTGATAGCCTCAGACAAGAATATTATGCGCAAAGAATCTCGAATAGAAAAAAATTTTTTTTCGAAGTTTGGAAACTTCGTTAGAATCACTTTTTTTCCGTTCTTATTTAAGATTACTGGTTCTCTTTCATTATACTAGTTTGATAGACTCAGACAAGCATATAATGCGCAAAGAATCTCGAAAAGAAAAAAATTTTTTTTCGAAGTTTGGAAACTTCATTAGAATCACTTTTTTTCCGTTCTTATTTAAGATAACTTGTTCTCTTTCATTATACTAGTTTGATAGCCTAAGAAAAGCATAGGTATGCGCAAAGAATCTCGAAAAGAAAAAAATTTTTTTTCGAAGTTTGGAAACTTCGTTAGAATCACTTTTTTTCCGTTCTTATTTGAGATAACTGGTTCTCTTTCATTATACTAGTTTGATAGCCTCAGACAAGCATATTATGCGCAAAGAATCTCGAAAAGAAAAAAATTTTTTTTCGAAGTTTGGAAACTTCGTTAGAATCACTTTTTTTCCGTTCTTATTTAAGATAACTTGTTCTCTTTCATTATACCAGTTTGATAGCCTCAGACAAGCATATTATGCGCAAAGAATCTCGAAAAGAAAAAAATTTTTTTTCGAAGTTTGGAAACTTCGTTAGAATCACTTTTTTTCCGTTCTTATTTGAGATAACTGGTTCTCTTTCATTATACTAGTTTGATAGCCTCAGACAAGCATATTATGCGCAAAGAATCTCGAAAAGAAAAAATTTTTTTTTCGAAGTTTGGAAACTTCGTTAGAATCACTTTTTTTCCGTTCTTATTTAAGATTACTGGTTCTCTTTCATTATACTAGTTTGATAGCCTCAGACAAGGATATTATGCGCAAAGAATCTCGAAAAGAAAAAAATTTTTTTTCGAAGTTTGGAAACTTCCTTAGAATCACTTTTTTTCCATTATTATTTGAGATATCTTGTTCTCTTTCATTATACTAGTTTGATAGCCTCAGACAAGCATATTATGCGCAAAGAATTTCGAAAAGAAAAAAATTTTTTTTCGAAGTTTGGAAACTTCGTTAGAATCACTTTTTTTCCGTTCTTATTTAAGATTACTGGTTCTCTTTCATTATACTAGTTTGATAGCCTCAGACAAGCATATTATGCGCAAAGAATCTCGAAAAGAAAAAAATTTTTTTTCGAAGTTTGGAAACTTCCTTAGAATCACTTTTTTTCCGTTCTTATTTGAGATAACTGGTTCTCTTTCATTATACTAGTTTGATAGCCTCAGACAAGCATATTATGCGCAAAGAATCTCGAAAAGAAAAAAATTTTTTTTCGAAGTTTGGAAACTTCCTTAGAATCACTTTTTTTCCATTCTTATTTGAGATAACTTGTTCTCTTTCATTATACTAGTTTGATAGCCTCAGACAAGCATATTATGCGCAAAGAATCTCGAAAAGAAAAAAATTTTTTTCGAAGTTTGGAAACTTCGTTAGAATCACTTTTTTTCCGTTCTTATTTAAGATAACTTGTTCTCTTACATTATACTAGTTTGATAGCCTTAGACAAGCATATTATGCGCAAAGAATCTCGAAAAGAAAAAAATTTTTTTTCGAAGTTTGGAAACTTCGTTAGAATCACTTTTTTTCCGTTCTTATTTGAGATAACTGGTTCTCTTTCATATACTAGTTTGATAGCCTCATACAAGCATATTATGCGCAAAGAATCTCGAAAAGAAAAAAAATTTTTTTCGAAGTTTGGAAACTTCGTTAGAATCACTTTTTTTCCGTTCTTATTTAAGATTACTGGTTCTCTTTCATTATACTAGTTTGATAGCCTCAGACAAGAATATTATGCGCAAAGAATCTCGAATAGAAAAAAATTTTTTTTCGAAGTTTGGAAACTTCGTTAGAATCACTTTTTTTCCGTTCTTATTTAAGATTACTGGTTCTCTTTCATTATACTAGTTTGATAGCCTCAGACAAGCATATAATGCGCAAAGAATCTCGAAAAGAAAAAAATTTTTTTTCGAAGTATGGAAACTTCATTAGAATCACTTTTTTTCCGTTCTTATTTAAGATAACTTGTTCTCTTTCATTATACTAGTTTGATAGCCTAAGAAAAGCATAGGTATGCGCAAAGAATCTCGAAAAGAAAAAAATTTTTTTTCGAAGTTTGGAAACTTCGTTAGAATCACTTTTTTTCCGTTCTTATTTGAGATAACTGGTTCTCTTTCATTATACTAGTTTGATAGCCTCAGACAAGCATATTATGCGCAAAGAATCTCGAAAAGAAAAAAATTTTTTTTCGAAGTTTGGAAACTTCGTTAGAATCACTTTTTTTCCGTTCTTATTTAAGATAACTTGTTCTCTTTCATTATACCAGTTTGATAGCCTCAGACAAGCATATTATGCGCAAAGAATCTCGAAAAGAAAAAAATTTTTTTTCGAAGTTTGGAAACTTCGTTAGAATCACTTTTTTTCCGTTCTTATTTGAGATAACTGGTTCTCTTTCATTATACTAGTTTGATAGCCTCAGACAAGCATATTATGCGCAAAGAATCTCGAAAAGAAAAATTTTTTTTTTCGAAGTTTCGAAACTTCCTTAGAATCACTTTTTTTCCATTCTTATTTGAGATAACTTGTTCTCTTTCATTATCCTTGTTTGATAGCCTTAGACAAGCATATTATGCGCAAAAAATTTCGAAAAGAAAAAAATTTTTTTTCGAAGTTTGGAAACTTCGTTAGAATCACTTTTTTTCCGTTCTTATTTAAGATAACTTGTTCTCTTTCATTGTACTAGTTTGATAGCCTTAGACAAGCATATTATGCGTAAAGAATCTGGAAAAGAAAAAAAATTTTTTTCGAAGTTTGGAAACTTTGTTAGAATCACTTTTTTTCCGTTCTTATTTGAGATAACTGGTTCTCTTACATTATACTAGTTTGATAGCCTCAGACAAGCATATTATGCGCAAAGAATCTCGAAAAGAAAAAAATTTTTTTTCGAAGTTTGGAAACTTCGTTAGAATCACTTTTTTTCCGTTCTTATTTGAGATAACTTGTTCTTTCATTATACTAGTTTGATAGCCTCAGACAAGCATATTATGCGCAAAGAATCTCGAAAAGAAAAAATTTTTTTTTCGAAGTTTGGAAACTTCGTTAGAATCACTTTTTTTCCGTTCTTATTTAAGATTACTGGTTCTCTTTCATTATACTAGTTTGATAGCCTCAGACAAGAATATTATGCGCAAAGAATCTCGAAAAGAATAAAAATTTTTTTCGAAGTATGGAAACTTCGTTAGAATCACTTTTTTTCCGTTCTTATTTAAGATAACTTGTTCTCTTTCATTATCCTTGTTTGATAGCCTTAGACAAGCATATTATGCGCAAATAATCTCGAAAAGAAAAAAATTTTTTTTCGAAGTTTGGAAACTTCGTTAGAATCACTTTTTTTCCGTTCTTATTTAAGATTACAGGTTCTCTTTCATTATACTAGTTTGATAGCCTCAGACAAGCATATTATGCGCAAAGAATCTCGAAAAGAAAAAAATTTTTTTCGAAGTTTGGAAACTTCGTTAGAATCACTTTTTTTCCGTTCTTATTTGAGATAACTGGTTCTCTTTCATATACTAGTTTGATAGCCTCAGACAAGCATATTATGCGCAAAGAATCTCGAAAAGAAAAAAAATTTTTTTCGAAGTTTGGAAACTTCGTTAGAATCACTTTTTTTCCGTTCTTATTTAAGATTACTGGTTCTCTTTCATTATACTAGTTTGATAGCCTCAGACAAGAATATTATGCGCAAAGAATCTCGAATAGAAAAAAATTTTTTTTCGAAGTTTGGAAACTTCGTTAGAATCACTTTTTTTCCGTTCTTATTTAAGATTACTGGTTCTCTTTCATTATACTAGTTTGATAGCCTCAGACAAGCATATAATGCGCAAAGAATCTCGAAAAGAAAAAAATTTTTTTTCGAAGTTTGGAAACTTCATTAGAATCACTTTTTTTCCGTTCTTATTTAAGATAACTTGTTCTCTTTCATTATACTAGTTTGATAGCCTAAGAAAAGCATAGGTATGCGCAAAGAATCTCAAAAAGAAAAAAATTTTTTTTCGAAGTTTGGAAACTTCGTTAGAATCACTTTTTTTCCGTTCTTATTAGAGATAACTGGTTCTCTTTCATTATACTAGTTTGATAGCCTCAGACAAGCATATTATGCGCAAAGAATCTCGAAAAGAAAAAAATTTTTTTTCGAAGTTTGGAAACTTCGTTAGAATCACTTTTTTTCCGTTCTTATTTAAGATAACTTGTTCTCTTTCATTATACCAGTTTGATAGCCTCAGACAAGCATATTATGCGCAAAGAATCTCGAAAAGAAAAAAATTTTTTTTCGAAGTTTGGAAACTTCGTTAGAATCACTTTTTTTCCGTTCTTATTTGAGATAACTGGTTCTCTTTCATTATACTAGTTTGATAGCCTCAGACAAGCATATTATGCGCAAAGAATCTCGAAAAGAAAAAATTTTTTTTTCGAAGTTTGGAAACTTCGTTAGAATCACTTTTTTTCCGTTCTTATTTAAGATTACTGGTTCTCTTTCATTATACTAGTTTGATAGCCTAAGACAAGCATATTATGCGCAAAGAATCTCGAAAAGAAAAAAATTTTTTTTCGAAGTTTGGAAACTTCCTTAGAATCACTTTTTTTCCATTCTTATTTGAGATATCTTGTTCTCTTTCATTATACTAGTTTGATAGCCTCAGACAAGCATATTATGCGCAAAGAATCTCGAAAAGAAAAAAATTTTTTTTCGAAGTTTGGAAACTTCGTTAGAATCACTTTTTTTCCGTTCTTATTTAAGATTACTGGTTCTCTTTCATTATACTAGTTTGATAGCCTCAGACAAGCATATTATGCGCAAAGAATCTCGAAAAGAAAAAAATTTTTTTTCGAAGTTTGGAAACTTCCTTAGAATCACTTTTTTTCCATTCTTATTTGAGATAACTTGTTCTCTTTCATTATACTAGTTTGATAGCCTCAGACAAGCATATTATGCGCAAAGAATCTCGAAAAGAAAAAAATTTTTTTCGAAGTTTGGAAACTTCGTTAGAATCACTTTTTTTCCGTTCTTATTTAAGATAACTTGTTCTCTTACATTATACTAGTTTGATAGCCTTAGACAAGCATATTATGCGCAAAGAATCTCGAAAAGAAAAAAATTTTTTTTCGAAGTTTGGAAACTTCGTTAGAATCACTTTTTTTCCGTTCTTATTTGAGATAACTGGTTCTCTTTCATATACTAGTTTCATAGCCTCAGACAAGCATATTATGCGCAAAGAATCTCGAAAAGAAAAAAAATTTTTTTCGAAGTTTGGAAACTTCGTTAGAATCACTTTTTTTCCGTTCTTATTTAAGATTACTGGTTCTCTTTCATTATACTAGTTTGATAGCCTCAGACAAGAATATTATGCGCAAAGAATCTCGAATAGAAAAAAATTTTTTTTCGAAGTTTGGAAACTTCGTTAGAATCACTTTTTTTCCGTTCTTATTTAAGATTACTGGCTCTCTTTCATTATACTAGTTTGATAGCCTCAGACAAGCATATAATGCGCAAAGAATCTCGAAAAGAAAAAAATTTTTTTTCGAAGTTTGGAAACTTCATTAGAATCACTTTTTTTCCGTTCTTATTTAAGATAACTTGTTCTCTTTCATTATACTAGTTTGATAGCCTCAGACAAGCATATTATGCGCAAAGAATCTCGAAAAGAAAAAAATTTTTTTTCGAAGTTTGGAAACTTCCTTAGAATCACTTTTTTTCCATTCTTATTTGAGATAACTTGTTCTCTTTCATTATACTAGTTTGATAGCCTCAGACAAGCATATTATGCGCAAAGAATCTCGAATAGAAAAAAATTTTTTTTCGAAGTTTGGAAACTTCGTTAGAATCACTTTTTTTCCGTTCTTATTTAAGATTACTGGTTCTCTTTCATTATACTAGTTTGATAGCCTAAGAAAAGCATAGGTATGCGCAAAGAATCTCGAAAAGAAAAAAATTTTTTTTCGAAGTTTGGAATCTTCGATAGAATCACTTTTTTTCCGTTTTATTTTGAGATAACTGGTTCTCTTTCATTATACTAGTTTGATAGCCTCAGACAAGCATATTATGCGCAAAGAATCTCGAAAAGAAAAAATTTTTTTTTCGAAGTTTGGAAACTTCCTTAGAATCACTTTTTTTCCATTCTTATTTGAGATAACTTGTTCTCTTTCATTATACTAGTTTGATAGCCTCAGACAAGCATATTATGCGCAAAGAATCTCGAAAAGAAAAAAATTTTTTTCGAAGTTTGGAAACTTCGTTAGAATCACTTTTTTTCCGTTCTTATTTAAGATAACTTGTTCTCTTACATTATACTAGTTTGATTGCCTTAGACAAGCATATTATGCGCAAAGAATCTCGAAAAGAAAAAAATTTTTTTTCGAAGTTTGGAAACTTCGTTAGAATCACTTTTTTTCCGTTCTTATTTGAGATAACTGGTTCTCTTTCATTATACTAGTTTGATAGCCTCAGACAAGCATATTATGCGCAAAGAATCTCGAAAAGAAAAAAAATTTTTTTCGAAGTTTGGAAACTTCGTTAGAATCACTTTTTTTTCGTTCTTATTTAAGATTACTGGTTCTCTTTCATTATACTAGTTTGATAGCCTCAGACAAGAATATTATGCGCAAAGAATCTCGAATAGAAAAAAATTTTTTTTCGAAGTTTGGAAACTTCGTTAGAATCACTTTTTTTCCGTTCTTATTTAAGATTACTGGTTCTCTTTCATTATACTAGTTTGATAGCCTCAGACAAGCATATAATGCGCAAAGAATCTCGAAAAGAAAAAAATTTTTTTTCGAAGTTTGGAAACTTCCTTAGAATCACTTTTTTTCCATTCTTATTTGAGATAACTTGTTCTCTTTCATTATACTAGTTTGATAGCCTAAGAAAAGCATAGGTATGCGCAAAGAATCTCGAAAAGAAAAAAATTTTTTTTCGAAGTTTGGAAACTTCGTTAGAATCACTTTTTTTCCGTTCTTATTTGAGATAACTGGTTCTCTTTCATTATACTAGTTTGATAGCCTCAGACAAGCATATTATGCGCAAAGAATCTCGAAAAGAAAAAAATTTTTTTTCGAAGTTTGGAAACTTCCTTAGAATCACTTTTTTTCCATTCTTATTTGAGATAACTTGTTCTCTTTCATTATACTAGTTTGATAGCCTCAGACAAGCATATTATGCGCAAAGAATCTCGAAAAGAAAAAAATTTTTTTCGAAGTTTGGAAACTTCGTTAGAATCACTTTTTTTCCGTTCTTATTTAAGATAACTTGTTCTCTTACATTATACTAGTTTGATAGCCTAAGAAAAGCATAGGTATGCGCAAAGAATCTCGAAAAGAAAAAAATTTTTTTTCGAAGTTTGGAAACTTCGTTAGAATCACTTTTTTTCCGTTCTTATTTGAGATAACTGGTTCTCTTTCATGATACTAGTTTGATAGCCTCAGACAAGCATATTATGCGCAAAGAATCTCGAAAAGAAAAAAATTTTTTTTCGAAGTTTGGAAACTTCCTTAGAATCACTTTTTTTCCATTCTTATTTGAGATAACTTGTTCTCTTTCATTATACTAGTTTGATAGCCTCAGACAAGCATATTATGCGCAAAGAATCTCGAAAAGAAAAAAATTTTTTTTCGAAGTTTGGAAACTTCGTTAGAATCACTTTTTTTCCGTTCTTATTTGAGATAACTGGTTCTCTTTCATTATACTAGTTTGATAGCCTCAGACAAGCATATTATGCGCAAAGAATCTCGAAAAGAAAAAAATTTTTTTTCGAAGTTTGGAAACTTCGTTAGAATCACTTTTTTTCCGTTCTTATTTCAGATAACTTGTTCTCTTTCATTATACTAGTTTGATAGCCTTAGACAAGCATATTATGCGCAAAGAATCTCGAAAAGAAAAAAATTTTTTTTCGAAGTTTGGAAACTTCGTTAGAATCACTTTTTTTCCGTTCTTATTTGAGATAACTGGTTCTCTTTCATTATACTAGTTTGATAGCCTCAGACAAGCATATTATGCGCAAAGAATCTCGAAAAGAAAAAAATTTTTTTTCGAAGTTAAGAAACTTCCTTAGAATCACTTTTTTTCCATTCTTATTTGAGATAACTTGTTCTCTTTCATTATACTTGTTTGATAGCCTGAGACAAGCATATTATGCGCAAAGAATCTCGAAAAGAACAAAATTTTTTTTCGAAGTTTGGAAACTTCGTTAGAATCACTTTTTTTCCGTTCTTATTTAAGATTACTGGTTCTCTTTCATTATACCAGTTTGATAGCCTCAGACAAGCATATTATGCGCAAAGAATCTCGAAAAGAAAAAAATTTTTTTTCGAAGTTTGGAAACTTCGTTAGAATCACTTTTTTTCCGTTCTTATTTGAGATAACTGGTTCTCTTTCATTATACTAGTTTGATAGCCTCAGACAAGCATATTATGCGCAAAGAATCTCGAAAAGAAAAAAATTTTTTTTCGAAGTTTGGAAACTTCCTTAGAATCACTTTTTTTCCATTCTTATTTGAGATAACTTGTTCTCTTTCATTATCCTTGTTTGATAGCCTTAGACAAGCATATTATGCGCAAAAAATCTCGAAAAGAAAAAAATTTTTTTTCGAAGTTTGGAAACTTCGTTAGAATCACTTTTTTTCCGTTCTTATTTAAGATAACTTGTTCTCTTTCATTGTACTAGTTTGATAGCCTTAGACAAGCATATTATGCGCAAAGAATCTCGAAAAGAAAAAAATTTTTTTTCGAAGTTTGGAAACTTCGTTAGAATCACTTTTTTTTCGTTCTTATTTAAGATAACTTGTTCTCTTTCATTGTACTAGTTTGATAGCCTTAGACAAGCATATTATGCGCAAAGAATCTCGAAAAGAAAAACATTTTTTTTCGAAGTTTGGAAACTTTGTTAGAATCAGTTTTTTCCGTTCTTATTTAAGATTACTGGTTCTCTTTCATTATACAAGTTTGATAGCCTCAGAAAAGCATATTATGCGCAAAGAATCTCGAAAAGAAAAAAATTTTTTTTCGAAGTTTGGAAACTTCGTTAGAATCACTTTTTTTCCATTCTTATTTAAGATTACTGGTTCTCTTTCATTATACTAGTTTGATAGCCTCAGACAAGCATATTATGCGCAAAGAATCTCGAAAAGAAAAAAATTTTTTTTCGAAGTTTGGAAACTTCGTTAGAATCACTTTTTTTCCGTTCTTATTTGAGATAACTTGTTCTCATTCATTATACTAGTTTGATAGCCTTAGACAAGCATATTATGCGCAAAGAATCTCGAAAAGAAAAAAATTTTATTTCGAAGTATGTAAACTTCGTTAGAATCACTTTTTTTCCGTTCTTATTTGAGATAACTGGTTCTCTTTCATTATACTAGTTTGATAGCCTCAGAAAAGCATAGGTATGCGCAAAGAATCTCGAAAAGAAAAAAAATTTTTTTCGAAGTTTGGAAACTTCGTTAGAATCACTTTTTTTCCGTTTTTATTTAAGATTACTGGTTCTCTTTCATTATACTTGTTTGATAGCCTCAGACAAGATAATTATGCGCAAAGAATCTCGAAAAGAAAAAAATTTTTTTTCGAAGTTTGGAAACTTCCTTAGAATCACTTTTTTTCCATTCTTATTTGAGATAACTTGTTCACTTTCATTATACTAGTTTGATAGCCTCAGACAAGCATATTATGCGCAAAGAATCTCGAAAAGAAAAAAATTTTTTTCGAAGTTTGGAAACTTCGTTAGAATCACTTTTTTTCCGTTCTTATTTAAGATAACTTGTTCTCTTACATTATACTAGTTTGATAGCCTTAGACAAGCATATTATGCGCAAAGAATCTCGAAAAGAAAAAAATTTTTTTTCGAAGTTTGGAAACTTCGTTAGAATCACTTTTTTTCCGTTCTTATTTGAGATAACTGGTTCTCTTTCATTATACTAGTTTGATAGCCTCAGACAAGCATATTATGCGCAAAGAATCTCGAAAAGAAAAAAAATTTTTTTCGAAGTTTGGAAACTTCGTTAGAATCACTTTTTTTCCGTTCTTATTTAAGATTACTGGTTCTCTTTCATTATACTAGTTTGATAGCCTCAGACAAGAATATTATGCGCAAAGAATCTCGAAAAGAAAAAAATTTTTTTTCGAAGTTTGGAAACTTCCTTAGAATCACTTTTTTTCCATTCTTTTTTGAGATAACTTGTTCTCTTTCATTATACTAGTTTGATAGCCTCAGACAAGCATATTATGCGCAAAGAATCTCGAAAAGAAAAAAATTTTTTTCGAAGTTTAGAAACTTCGTTAGAATCACTTTTTTTCCGTTCTTATTTAAGATAACTTGTTCTCTTACATTATACTAGTTTGATAGCCTTAGACAAGCATATTATGCGTTAAGAATCTCGAAAAGAAAAAAAATTTTTTTCGAAGTTTGGAAACTTCCTTAGAATCACTTTTTTTCCATTCTTATTTGAGATAACTTGTTCTCTTTCATTATACTAGTTTGATAGCCTCAGACAAGCATATTATGCGCAAAGAATCTCGAATAGAAAAAAAATTTTTTTCGAAGTTTGGAAACTTCGTTAGAATCACTTTTTTTCCGTTCTTATTTAAGATTACTGGTTCTCTTTCATTATACTAGTTTGATAGCCTCAGACAAGCATATTATGCGCAAAGAATCTCGAAAAGAAAAAAATTTTTTTTCGAAGTTTGGAAACTTCGTTAGAATCACTTTTTTTCCGTTCTTATTTGAGATAACTGGTTCTCTTTCATTATACTAGTTTGATAGCCTCAGACAAGCATATTATGCGCAAAGAATCTCGAAAAGAAAAAAATTTTTTTTCGAAGTTTGGAAACTTCCTTAGAATCACTTTTTTTCCATTCTTATTTGAGATAACTTGTTCTCTTTCATTATACTAGTTTGATAGCCTCAGACAAGCATATTATGCGCAAAGAATCTCGAATAGAAAAAAAATTTTTTTCGAAGTTTGGAAACTTCGTTAGAATCACTTTTTTTCCGTTCTTATTTAAGATTACTGGTTCTCTTTCATTATACTAGTTTGATAGCCTCAGACAAGCATATAATGCGCAAAGAATCTCGAAAAGAAAAAAATTTTTTTTCGAAGTTTGGAAACTTCCTTAGAATCACTTTTTTTCCATTCTTATTTGAGATAACTTGTTCTCTTTCATTATACTAGTTTGATAGCCTCAGACAAGCATATTATGCGCAAAGAATCTCGAAAAGAAAACAATTTTTTTTCGAAGTTTGGAAACTTCATTAGAATCACTTTTTTTCCGTTCTTATTTAAGATAACTTGTTCTCTTTCATTATACTAGTTTGATAGCCTAAGAAAAGCATAGGTATGCGCAAAGAATCTCGAAAAGAAAAAAATTTTTTCTCGAAGTTTGGAAACTTCGTTAGAATCACTTTTTTTCCGTTCTTATTTGAGATAACTGGTTCTCTTTCATTATACTAGTTTGATAGCCTCAGACAAGCATATTATGCGCAAAGAATCTCGAAAAGAAAAAAATTTTTTTTCGAAGTTTGGAAACTTCGTTAGAATCACTTTTTTTCCGTTCTTATTTAAGATAACTTGTTCTCTTTCATTATACTAGTTTGATAGCCTTAGACAAGCATATTATGCGCAAAGAATCTCGAAAAGAAAAAAATTTTTTTTCGAAGTTTGGAAACTTCGTTAGAATCACTTTTTTTCCGTTCTTATTTGAGATAACTGGTTCTCTTTCATTATACTAGTTTGATAGCCTCAGACAAGCATATTATGCGCAAAGAATCTCGGAAAAAAAAAATTTTTTTTCGAAGTTAAGAAACTTCCTTAGAATCACTTTTTTTCCATTCTTATTTGAGATAACTTGTTCTCTTTCATTATACTTGTTTGATAGCCTGAGACAAGCATATTATGCGCAAAGAATCTCGAAAAGAAAAAAATTTTTTTTCGAAGTTTGGAAACTTCGTTAGAATCACTTTTTTTCCGTTCTTATTTAAGATTACTGGTTCTCTTTCATTATACCAGTTTGATAGCCTCAGACAAGCATATTATGCGCAAAGAATCTCGAAAAGAAAAAAATTTTTTTTCGAAGTTTGGAAACTTCGTTAGAATCACTTTTTTTCCGTTCTTATTTAAGATTACTGGTTCTCTTTCATTATACCAGTTTGATAGCCTCAGACAAGCATATTATGCGCAAAGAATCTCGAAAAGAAAAAAATTTTTTTTCGAAGTTTGGAAACTTCCTTAGAATCACTTTTTTTCCATTCTTATTTGAGATCTTGTTCTCTTTCATTATCCTTGTTTGATAGCCTTAGACAAGCATATTATGCGCAAAGAATCTCGAAAAGAAAAAAATTTTTTTTCGAAGTTTGGAAACTTCGTTAGAATCACTTTTTTTCCGTTCTTATTTAAGATTACTGGTTCTCTTTCATTATACTAGTTTGATAGCCTCAGACAAGAATATTATGCGCAAAGAATCTCGATAAAAAAATTTTTTTTCGAAGTTTGGAAACTTCGTTAGAATCACTTTTTTTCCGTTCTTATTTGAGATAACTTGTTCTCTTTCATTATCCTTGTTTGATAGCCTTATACAAGCATATTATGCGCAAATAATCTCGAAAAGAAAAAAATTTTTTTTCGAAGTTTGGAAACTTCGTTAGAATCACTTTTTTTCCGTTCTTATTTAAGATTACTGGTACTCTTTCATTATACTAGTTTGATAGCCTCAGGCAAGCATATTATGCGCAAAGAATCTCGAAAAGAAAAAAATTTTTTTTCGAAGTTTGGAAACTTCGTTTGAATCACTTTTTTTCTGTTCTTATTTAAGATAACTTGTTCTCTTTCATTATACTAGTTTGATAGCCTTAGACAAGCATATTATGCGCAAAGAATCTCGAAAAGAAAAAAATTTTTTTTCGAAGTTTGGAAACTTCGTTAGAATCACTTTTTTTCGTTCTTATTTAAGATAACTTGTTCTCTTTCATTGTACTAGTTTGATAGCCTTAGACAAGCATATTATGCGTAAAGAATCTGGAAAAGAAAAAAAATTTCTTTCGAAGTTTGGAAACTTCGTTAGAATCACTTTTTTTCCGTTCTTATTTGAGATAACTGGTTCTCTTACATTATACTAGTTTGATAGCCTCAGACAAGCATATTATGCGCAAAGAATCTCGAAAAGAAAAAAATTTTATTTCGAAGTTTGGAAACTTCGTTAGAATCACTTTTTTTCCGTTCTTATTTGAGATAACTTGTTCTCTTTCATTATACCAGTTTGATAGCCTCAGACAAGCATATTATGCGCAAAGAATCTCGAAAAGAAAAAAATTTTTTTTCGAAGTTTGGAAACTTCGTTAGAATCACTTTTTTTCCGTTCTTATTTAAGATTACTGGTTCTCTTTCATTATACTAGTTTGATAGCCTCAGACAAGAATATTATGCGCAAAGAATCTCGAAAAGAATAAAAATTTTTTTCGAAGTTTGGAAACTTCCTTAGAATCACTTTTTTTCCATTCTTATTTGAGATAACTTGTTCTCTTTCATTATACTAGTTTGATAGCCTCAGACAAGCATATTATGCGCAAAGAATCTCGAAAAGAAAAAAATTTTTTTCGAAGTTTGGAAACTTCGTTAGAATCACTTTTTTTCCGTTCTTATTTAAGATAACTTGTTCTCTTACATTATACTAGTTTGATAGCCTTAGACAAGCATATTATGCGCAAAGAATCTGGAAAAGAAAAAAAATTTTTTTCGAAGTTTGGAAACTTCGTTAGAATCACTTTTTTTCCGTTCTTATTTGAGATAACTGGTTCTCTTGCATTATACTAGTTTGATAGCCTCAGACAAGCATATTATGCGCAAAGAATCTCGAAAAGAAAAAAAATTTTTTTCGAAGTTTGGAAACTTCCTTAGAATCACTTTTTTTCCATTCTTATTTGAGATAACTTGTTCTCTTTCATTATACTAGTTTGATAGCCTCAGACAAGCATATTATGCGCAAAGAATCTCGAAAAGAAAAAAATTTTTTTTCGAAGTTTGGAAACTTCGTTAGAATCACTTTTTTTCCGTTCTTATTTAAGATTACTGGTTCTCTTTCATTATACTAGTTTGATAGCCTCAGACAAGCATATTATGCGCAAAGAATCTCGAAATGAAAAAAATTTTTTTTCGAAGTTTGGAAACTTCCTTAGAATCACTTTTTTTCCATTCTTATTTGAGATAACTTGTTCTCTTTCATTATACTAGTTTGATAGCCTCAGACAAGCATATTATGCGCAAAGAATCTCGAAAAGAAAAAAATTTTTTTTCGAAGTTTGGAAACTTCATTAGAATCACTTTTTTTCCGTTCTTATTTAAGATAACTTGTTCTCTTTCATTATACTAGTTTGATAGCCTTAGACAAGCATATTATGCGCAAAGAATCTCGAAAAGAAAAAAATTTTTTTTCGAAGTTTGGAAACTTCGTTAGAATCACTTTTTTTCCGTTCTTATTTGAGATAACTGGTTCTCTTTCATTATACTAGTTTGATAGCCTCAGACAAGCATATTATGCGCAAAGAATCTCGAAAAGAAAAAAATTTTTTTTCGAAGTTTGGAAACTTCCTTAGAATCACTTTTTTCCATTCTTATTTGAGATAACTTGTTCTCTTTCATTATACTTGTTTGATAGCCTGAGACAAGCATATTATGCGCAAAGAATCTCGAAAAGAAAAAAATTTTTTTTCGAAGTTAGGAAACTTCGTTAGAATCACTTTTCTTCCGTTCTTATTTAAGATTACTGGTTCTCTTTCATTATACTAGTTTGATAGCCTCAGACAAGCATATTATGCGCAAAGAATCTCGAAAAGAAAAAAATTTTTTTTCGAAGTTTGGAAACTTCGTTAGAATCACTTTTTTTCCGTTCTTATTTGAGATAACTTGTTCTCTTTCATTATACTAGTTTGATAGCCTTAGACAAGCATATTATGCGCAAAGAATCTCGAAAAGAAAAAAATTTTTTTTCGAAGTTTGGAAACTTCGTTAGAATCACTTTTTTTCCGTTCTTATTTAAGATTACTGGTTCTCTTTCATTATACTAGTTTGATAGCCTCAGACAAGCATATTATGCGCAAAGAATCTCGAAAAGAAAAAAATTTTTTTTCGAAGTTTGGAAACTTCCTTAGAATCACTTTTTTTCCATTCTTATTTGAGATATCTTGTTCTCTTTCATTATACTAGTTTGATAGCCTCAGACAAGCATATTATGCGCAAAGAATCTCGAAAAGAAAAAAATTTTTTTTCGAAGTTTGGAAACTTCGTTAGAATCACTTTTTTTCCGTTCTTATTTAAGATTACTGGTTCTGTTTCATTATACTAGTTTGATAGCCTCAGACAAGCATATTATGCGCAAAGAATCTCGAAAAGAAAAAAATTTTTTTTCGAAGTTTGGAAACTTCGTTAGAATCAATTTTTTTCCGTTCTTATTTGAGATAACTGGTTCTCTTTCATTATACTAGTTTGATAGCCTCAGACAAGCATATTATGCGCAAAGAATCTCGAAAAGAAAAAAATTTTTTTTCGAAGTTTGGAAACTTCGTTAGAATCACTTTTTTTCCGTTCTTATTTAAGATTACTGGTTCTCTTTCATTATACTAGTTTGATAGCCTCAGACAAGCATATTATGCGCAAAGAATCTCGAAAAGAAAAAAATTTTTTTTCGAAGTTTGGAAACTTCGTTAGAATCAATTTTTTTCCGTTCTTATTTGAGATAACTGGTTCTCTTTCATTATACTAGTTTGATAGCCTCAGACAAGCATATTATGCGCAAAGAATCTCGAAAAGAAAAAAATTTTTTTTCGAAGTTTGGAAACTTCCTTAGAATCACTTTTTTTCCATTCTTATTTGAGATAACTTGTTCTCTTTCATTATACTAGTTTGATAGCCTCAGACAAGCATATTATGCGCAAAGAATCTCGAAAAGAAAAAAATTTTTTTCGAAGTTTGGAAACTTCGTTAGAATCACTTTTTTTCCGTTCTTATTTAAGATAACTTGTTCTCTTACATTATACTAGTTTGATAGCCTTAGACAAGCATATTATGCGCAAAGAATCTCGAAAAGAAAAAAATTTTTTTTCGAAGTTTGGAAACTTCGTTAGAATCACTTTTTTTCCGTTCTTATTTGAGATAACTGGTTCTCTTTCATATACTAGTTTGATAGCCTCAGACAAGCATATTATGCGCAAAGAATCTCGAAAAGAAAAATAATTTTTTTCGAAGTTTGGAAACTTCGTTAGAATCACTTTTTTTCCGTTCTTATTTAAGATTACTGGTTCTCTTTCATTATACTAGTTTGATAGCCTCAGACAAGAATATTATGCGCAAAGAATCTCGAATAGAAAAAAATTTTTTTTCGAAGTTTGGAAACTTCGTTAGAATCACTTTTTTTCCGTTCTTATTTAAGATTACTGGTTCTCTTTCATTATACTAGTTTGATAGACTCAGACAAGCATATAATGCGCAAAGAATCTCGAAAAGAAAAAAATTTTTTTTCGAAGTTTGGAAACTTCGTTAGAATCACTTTTTTTCCGTTCTTATTTAAGATAACTTGTTCTCTTTCATTATACTAGTTTGATAGCCTAAGAAAAGCATAGGTATGCGCAAAGAATCTCGAAAAGAAAAAAATTTTTTTTCGAAGTTTGGAAACTTCGTTAGAATCACTTTTTTTCCGTTCTTATTTGAGATAACTGGTTCTCTTTCATTATACTAGTTTGATAGCCTCAGACAAGCATATTATGCGCAAAGAATCTCGAAAAGAAAAAAATTTTTTTTCGAAGTTTGGAAACTTCGTTAGAATCACTTTTTTTCCGTTCTTATTTAAGATAACTTGTTCTCTTTCATTATACCAGTTTGATAGCCTCAGACAAGCATATTATGCGCAAAGAATCTCGAAAAGAAAAAAATTTTTTTTCGAAGTTTGGAAACTTCGTTAGAATCACTTTTTTTCCGTTCTTATTTGAGATAACTGGTTCTCTTTCATTATACTAGTTTGATAGCCTCAGACAAGCATATTATGCGCAAAGAATCTCGAAAAGAAAAAATTTTTTTTTCGAAGTTTGGAAACTTCGTTAGAATCACTTTTTTTCCGTTCTTATTTAAGATTACTGGTTCTCTTTCATTATACTAGTTTGATAGCCTCAGACAAGGATATTATGCGCAAAGAATCTCGAAAAGAAAAAAATTTTTTTTCGAAGTTTGGAAACTTCCTTAGAATCACTTTTTTTCCATTATTATTTGAGATATCTTGTTCTCTTTCATTATACTAGTTTGATAGCCTCAGACAAGCATATTATGCGCAAAGAATCTCGAAAAGAAAAAAATTTTTTTTCGAAGTTTGGAAACTTCGTTAGAATCACTTTTTTTCCGTTCTTATTTAAGATTACTGGTTCTCTTTCATTATACTAGTTTGATAGCCTCAGACAAGCATATTATGCGCAAAGAATCTCGAAAAGAAAAAAATTTTTTTTCGAAGTTTGGAAACTTCCTTAGAATCACTTTTTTTCCGTTCTTATTTGAGATAACTGGTTCTCTTTCATTATACTAGTTTGATAGCCTCAGACAAGCATATTATGCGCAAAGAATCTCGAAAAGAAAAAAATTTTTTTTCGAAGTTTGGAAACTTCCTTAGAATCACTTTTTTTCCATTCTTATTTGAGATAACTTGTTCTCTTTCATTATACTAGTTTGATAGCCTCAGACAAGCATATTATGCGCAAAGAATCTCGAAAAGAAAAAAATTTTTTTCGAAGTTTGGAAACTTCGTTAGAATCACTTTTTTTCCGTTCTTATTTAAGATAACTTGTTCTCTTACATTATACTAGTTTGATAGCCTTAGACAAGCATATTATGCGCAAAGAATCTCGAAAAGAAAAAAATTTTTTTTCGAAGTTTGGAAACTTCGTTAGAATCACTTTTTTTCCGTTCTTATTTGAGATAACTGGTTCTCTTTCATATACTAGTTTGATAGCCTCAGACAAGCATATTATGCGCAAAGAATCTCGAAAAGAAAAAAAATTTTTTTCGAAGTTTGGAAACTTCGTTAGAATCACTTTTTTTCCGTTCTTATTTAAGATTACTGGTTCTCTTTCATTATACTAGTTTGATAGCCTCAGACAAGAATATTATGCGCAAAGAATCTCGAATAGAAAAAAATTTTTTTTCGAAGTTTGGAAACTTCGTTAGAATCACTTTTTTTCCGTTCTTATTTAAGATTACTGGTTCTCTTTCATTATACTAGTTTGATAGCCTCAGACAAGCATATAATGCGCAAAGAATCTCGAAAAGAAAAAAATTTTTTTTCGAAGTTTGGAAACTTCATTAGAATCACTTTTTTTCCGTTCTTATTTAAGATAACTTGTTCTCTTTCATTATACTAGTTTGATAGCCTAAGAAAAGCATAGGTATGCGCAAAGAATCTCGAAAAGAAAAAAATTTTTTTTCGAAGTTTGGAAACTTCGTTAGAATCACTTTTTTTCCGTTCTTATTTGAGATAACTGGTTCTCTTTCATTATACTAGTTTGATAGCCTCAGACAAGCATATTATGCGCAAAGAATCTCGAAAAGAAAAAAATTTTTTTTCGAAGTTTGGAAACTTCGTTAGAATCACTTTTTTTCCGTTCTTATTTAAGATAACTTGTTCTCTTTCATTATACCAGTTTGATAGCCTCAGACAAGCATATTATGCGCAAAGAATCTCGAAAAGAAAAAAATTTTTTTTCGAAGTTTGGAAACTTCGTTAGAATCACTTTTTTTCCGTTCTTATTTGAGATAACTGGTTCTCTTTCATTATACTAGTTTGATAGCCTCAGACAAGCATATTATGCGCAAAGAATCTCGAAAAGAAAAAATTTTTTTTTCGAAGTTTCGAAACTTCCTTAGAATCACTTTTTTTCCATTCTTATTTGAGATAACTTGTTCTCTTTCATTATCCTTGTTTGATAGCCTTAGACAAGCATATTATGCGCAAAAAATTTCGAAAAGAAAAAAATTTTTTTTCGAAGTTTGGAAACTTCGTTAGAATCACTTTTTTTCCGTTCTTATTTAAGATAACTTGTTCTCTTTCATTGTACTAGTTTGATAGCCTTAGACAAGCATATTATGCGTAAAGAATCTGGAAAAGAAAAAAAATTTTTTTCGAAGTTTGGAAACTTTGTTAGAATCACTTTTTTTCCGTTCTTATTTGAGATAACTGGTTCTCTTACATTATACTAGTTTGATAGCCTCAGACAAGCATATTATGCGCAAAGAATCTCGAAAAGAAAAAAATTTTTTTTCGAAGTTTGGAAACTTCGTTAGAATCACTTTTTTTCCGTTCTTATTTGAGATAACTTGTTCTTTCATTATACTAGTTTGATAGCCTCAGACAAGCATATTATGCGCAAAGAATCTCGAAAAGAAAAAATTTTTTTTTCGAAGTTTGGAAACTTCGTTAGAATCACTTTTTTTCCGTTCTTATTTAAGATTACTGGTTCTCTTTCATTATACTAGTTTGATAGCCTCAGACAAGAATATTATGCGCAAAGAATCTCGAAAAGAATAAAAATTTTTTTCGAAGTATGGAAACTTCGTTAGAATCACTTTTTTTCGGTTCTTATTTAAGATAACTTGTTCTCTTTCATTATCCTTGTTTGATAGCCTTAGACAAGCATATTATGCGCAAATAATCTCGAAAAGAAAAAAATTTTTTTTCGAAGTTTGGAAACTTCGTTAGAATCACTTTTTTTCCGTTCTTATTTAAGATTACAGGTTCTCTTTCATTATACTAGTTTGATAGCCTCAGACAAGCATATTATGCGCAAAGAATCTCGAAAAGAAAAAAATTTTTTTCGAAGTTTGGAAACTTCGTTAGAATCACTTTTTTTCCGTTCTTATTTAAGATAACTTGTTCTCTTACATTATACTAGTTTGATAGCCTTAGACAAGCATATTATGCGCAAAGAATCTCGAAAAGAAAAAAATTTTTTTTCGAAGTTTGGAAACTTCGTTAGAATCACTTTTTTTCCGTTCTTATTTGAGATAACTGGTTCTCTTTCATATACTAGTTTGATAGCCTCAGACAAGCATATTATGCGCAAAGAATCTCGAAAAGAAAAAAAATTTTTTTCGAAGTTTGGAAACTTCGTTAGAATCACTTTTTTTCCGTTCTTATTTAAGATTACTGGTTCTCTTTCATTATACTAGTTTGATAGCCTCAGACAAGAAAATTATGCGCAAAGAATCTCGAATAGAAAAAAATTTTTTTTCGAAGTTTGGAAACTTCGTTAGAATCACTTTTTTTCCGTTCTTATTTAAGATTACTGGTTCTCTTTCATTATACTAGTTTGATAGCCTCAGACAAGCATATAATGCGCAAAGAATCTCGAAAAGAAAAAAATTTTTTTTCGAAGTTTGGAAACTTCATTAGAATCACTTTTTTTCCGTTCTTATTTAAGATAACTTGTTCTCTTTCATTATACTAGTTTGATAGCCTAAGAAAAGCATAGGTATGCGCAAAGAATCTCGAAAAGAAAAAAATTTTTTTTCGAAGTTTGGAAACTTCGTTAGAATCACTTTTTTTCCGTTCTTATTAGAGATAACTGGTTCTCTTTCATTATACTAGTTTGATAGCCTCAGACAAGCATATTATGCGCAAAGAATCTCGAAAAGAAAAAAATTTTTTTTCGAAGTTTGGAAACTTCGTTAGAATCACTTTTTTTCCGTTCTTATTTAAGATAACTTGTTCTCTTTCATTATACCAGTTTGATAGCCTCAGACAAGCATATTATGCGCAAAGAATCTCGAAAAGAAAAAAATTTTTTTTCGAAGTTTGGAAACTTCGTTAGAATCACTTTTTTTCCGTTCTTATTTGAGATAACTGGTTCTCTTTCATTATACTAGTTTGATAGCCTCAGACAAGCATATTATGCGCAAAGAATCTCGAAAAGAAAAAATTCTTTTTTCGAAGTTTGGAAACTTCGTTAGAATCACTTTTTTTCCGTTCTTATTTAAGATTACTGGTTCTCTTTCATTATACTAGTTTGATAGCCTAAGACAAGCATATTATGCGCAAAGAATCTCGAAAAGAAAAAAATTTTTTTTCGAAGTTTGGAAACTTCCTTAGAATCACTTTTTTTCCATTCTTATTTGAGATATCTTGTTCTCTTTCATTATACTAGTTTGATAGCCTCAGACAAGCATATTATGCGCAAAGAATCTCGAAAAGAAAAAAATTTTTTTTCGAAGTTTGGAAACTTCGTTAGAATCACTTTTTTTCCGTTCTTATTTAAGATTACTGGTTCTCTTTCATTATACTAGTTTGATAGCCTCAGACAAGCATATTATGCGCAAAGAATCTCGAAAAGAAAAAAATTTTTTTTCGAAGTTTGGAAACTTCCTTAGAATCACTTTTTTTCCATTCTTATTTGAGATAACTTGTTCTCTTTCATTATACTAGTTTGATAGCCTCAGACAAGCATATTATGCGCAAAGAATCTCGAAAAGAAAAAAATTTTTTTCGAAGTTTGGAAACTTCGTTAGAATCACTTTTTTTCCGTTCTTATTTAAGATAACTTGTTCTCTTACATTATACTAGTTTGATAGCCTTAGACAAGCATATTATGCGCAAAGAATCTCGAAAAGAAAAAAATTTTTTTTCGAAGTTTGGAAACTTCGTTAGAATCACTTTTTTTCCGTTCTTATTTGAGATAACTGGTTCTCTTTCATATACTAGTTTGATAGCCTCAGACAAGCATATTATGCGCAAAGAATCTCGAAAAGAAAAAAAATTTTTTTCGAAGTTTGGAAACTTCGTTAGAATCACTTTTTTTCCGTTCTTATTTAAGATTACTGGTTCTCTTTCATTATACTAGTTTGATAGCCTCAGACAAGAATATTATGCGCAAAGAATCTCGAATAGACAAAAATTTTTTTTCTAAGTTTGGAAACTTCGTTAGAATCACTTTTTTTCCGTTCTTATTTAAGATTACTGGTTCTCTTTCATTATACTAGTTTGATAGCCTCAGACAAGCATATAATGCGCAAAGAATCTCGAAAAGAAAAAAATTTTTTTTCGAAGTTTGGAAACTTCATTAGAATCACTTTTTTTCCGTTCTTATTTAAGATAACTTGTTCTCTTTCATTATACTAGTTTGATAGCCTAAGAAAAGCATAGGTATGCGCAAAGAATCTCGAAAAGAAAAAAATTTTTTTTCGAAGTTTGGAAACTTCGTTAGAATCACTTTTTTTCCGTTCTTATTTGAGATAACTGGTTCTCTTTCATTATACTAGTTTGATAGCCTCAGACAAGCATATTATGCGCAAAGAATCTCGAAAAGAAAAAAAATTTTTTTCCAAGTTTGGAAACTTCGTTAGAATCACTTTTTTTCCGTTCTTATTTAAGATAACTTGTTCTCTTTCATTATACCAGTTTGATAGCCTCAGACAAGCATATTATGCGCAAAGAATCTCGAAAAGAAAAAAATTTTTTTTCGAAGTTTGGAAACTTCGTTAGAATCACTTTTTTTCCGTTCTTATTTGAGATAACTGGTTCTCTTTCATTATACTAGTTTGATAGCCTCAGACAAGCATATTATGCGCAAAGAATCTCGAAAAGAAAAAAATTTTTTTTCGAAGTTTCGAAACTTCCTTAGAATCACTTTTTTTCCATTCTTATTTGAGATAACTTGTTCTCTTTCATTATCCTTGTTTGATAGCCTTAGACAAGCATATTATGCGCAAAAAATTTCGAAAAGAAAAAAATTTTTTTTCGAAGTTTGGAAACTTCGTTAGAATCACTTTTTTTCCGTTCTTATTTAAGATAACTTGTTCTCTTTCATTGTACTAGTTTGATAGCCTTAGACAAGCATATTATGCGTAAAGAATCTGGAAAAGAAAAAAAATTTTTTTCGAAGTTTGGAAACTTTGTTAGAATCACTTTTTTTCCGTTCTTATTTGAGATAACTGGTTCTCTTACATTATACTAGTTTGATAGCCTCAGACAAGCATATTATGCGCAAAGAATCTCGAAAAGAAAAAAATTTTTTTTCGAAGTTTGGAAACTTCGTTAGAATCACTTTTTTTCCGTTCTTATTTGAGATAACTTGTTCTTTCATTATACTAGTTTGATAGCCTCAGACAAGAATATTATGCGCAAAGAATCTCGAAAAGAAAAAATTTTTTTTTCGAAGTTTGGAAACTTCGTTAGAATCACTTTTTTTCCGTTCTTATTTAAGATTACTGGTTCTCTTTCATTATACTAGTTTGATAGCCTCAGACAAGAATATTATGCGCAAAGAATCTCGAAAAGAAAAAAATTTTTTTTCGAAGTATGGAAACTTCGTTAGAATCACTTTTTTTCCGTTCTTATTTAAGATAACTTGTTCTCTTTCATTATCCTTGTTTGATAGCCTTAGACAAGCATATTATGCGCAAATAATCTCGAAAAGAAAAAAATTTTTTTTCGAAGTTTGGAAACTTCGTTAGAATCACTTTTTTTCCGTTCTTATTTAAGATTACTGGTTCTCTTTCATTATACTAGTTTGATAGCCTCAGACAAGCATATTATGCGCAAAGAATCTCGAAAAGAAAAAAATTTTTTTTCGAAGTTTGGAAACTTCGTTTGAATCACTTTTTTTCTGTTCTTATTTAAGATAACTTGTTCTCTTTCATTATACTAGTTTGATAGCCTTAGACAAGCATATTATGAGCAAAGAATCTCGAAAAGAAAAAAATTTTTTTTCGAAGTTTGGAAACTTCGTTAGAATCACTTTTTTTCCGTTCTTATTTAAGATTACTGGTTCTCTTTCATTATACTAGTTTGATAGCCTCAGACAAGAATATTATGCGCAAAGAATCTCGAAAAGAATAAAATTTTTTTTCGAAGTATGGAAACTTCCTTAGAATCACTTTTTTTCCATTCTTATTTGAGATAACTTGTTCTCTTTCATTATACTAGTTTGATAGCCTCAGACAAGCATATTATGCGCAAAGAATCTCGAAAAGAAAAAAATTTTTTTCGAAGTTTGGAAACTTCGTTAAAATCACTTTTTTTCCGTTCTTATTTAAGATAACTTGTTCTCTTACATTATACTAGTTTGATAGCCTTAGACAAGCATATTATGCGCAAAGAATCTCGAAAAGAAAAAAATTTTTTTTCGAAGTTTGGAAACTTCGTTAGAATCACTTTTTTTCCGTTCTTATTTGAGATAACTGGTTCTCTTTCATTATACTAGTTTGATAGCCTCAGACAAGCATATTATGCGCAAAGAATCTCGAAAAGAAAAAAATTTTTTTTCGAAGTTTGGAAACTTCCTTAGAATCACTTTTTTTCCATTCTTATTTGAGATAACTTGTTCTCTTTCATTATACTAGTTTGATAGCCTCAGACAAGCATATTATGCGCAAAGAATCTCGAAAAGAAAAAAATTTTTTTTCGAAGTTTGGAAACTTCGTTAGAATCACTTTTTTTCCGTTCTTATTTAAGATTACTGGTTCTCTTTCATTATACTAGTTTGATAGCCTCAGACAAGCATATTATGCGCAAAGAATCTCGAAAAGAAAAAAATTTTTTTTCGAAGTTTGGAAACTTCATTAGAATCACTTTTTTTCCGTTCTTATTTCAGATAACTTGTTCTCTTTCATTATACTAGTTTGATAGCCTTAGACAAGCATATTATGCGCAAAGAATCTCGAAAAGAAAAAAATTTTTTTTCGAAGTTTGGAAACTTCGTTAGAATCACTTTTTTTCCGTTCTTATTTGAGATAACTGGTTCTCTTTCATTATACTAGTTTGATAGCCTCAGACAAGCATATTATGCGCAAAGAATCTCGAAAAGAAAAAAATTTTTTTTCGAAGTTTGGAAACTTCCTTAGAATCACTTTTTTTCCATTCTTATTTGAGATAACTTGTTCTCTTTCATTATACTTGTTTGATAGCCTGAGACAAGCATATTATGCGCAAAGAATCTCGAAAAGAAAAAAATTTTTTTTCGAAGTTAGGAAACTTCGTTAGAATCACTTTTCTTCCGTTCTTATTTAAGATTACTGGTTCTCTTTCATTATACTAGTTTGATAGCCTCAGACAAGAATATTATGCGCAAAGAATCTCGAAAAGAAAAAATTTTTTTTTCGAAGTTTGGAAACTTCGTTAGAATCACTTTTTTTCCGTTCTTATTTAAGATTACTGGTTCTCTTTCATTATACTAGTTTGATAGCCTCAGACAAGAATATTATGCGCAAAGAATCTCGAAAAGAAAAAAATTTTTTTTCGAAGTATGGAAACTTCGTTAGAATCACTTTTTTTCCGTTCTTATTTAAGATAACTTGTTCTCTTTCATTATCCTTGTTTGATAGCCTTAGACAAGCATATTATGCGCAAATAATCTCGAAAAGAAAAAAATTTTTTTTCGAAGTTTGGAAACTTCGTTAGAATCACTTTTTTTCCGTTCTTATTTAAGATTACTGGTTCTCTTTCATTATACTAGTTTGATAGCCTCAGACAAGCATATTATGCGCAAAGAATCTCGAAAAGAAAAAAATTTTTTTTCGAAGTTTGGAAACTTCGTTTGAATCACTTTTTTTCTGTTCTTATTTAAGATAACTTGTTCTCTTTCATTATACTAGTTTGATAGCCTTAGACAAGCATATTATGAGCAAAGAATCTCGAAAAGAAAAAAATTTTTTTTCGAAGTTTGGAAACTTCGTTAGAATCACTTTTTTTCCGTTCTTATTTAAGATTACTGGTTCTCTTTCATTATACTAGTTTGATAGCCTCAGACAA
This sequence comes from Metallyticus violacea, assembly GCA_030762175.1. Classification (NCBI taxonomy): domain Eukaryota; kingdom Metazoa; phylum Arthropoda; class Insecta; order Mantodea; family Metallyticidae; genus Metallyticus; species Metallyticus violacea. Next base: position 94,510,745 of record CM060835.1, on the reverse strand, counting down.
GAATATTATGCGCAAAGAATCTCGAAAAGAATAAAATTTTTTTTCGAAGTATGGAAACTTCCTTAGAATCACTTTTTTTCCATTCTTATTTGAGATAACTTGTTCTCTTTCATTATACTAGTTTGATAGCCTCAGACAAGCATATTATGCGCAAAGAATCTCGAAAAGAAAAAAATTTTTTTCGAAGTTTGGAAACTTCGTTAAAATCACTTTTTTTCCGTTCTTATTTAAGATAACTTGTTCTCTTACATTATACTAGTTTGATAGCCTTAGACAAGCATATTATGCGCAAAGAATCTCGAAAAGAAAAAAATTTTTTTTCGAAGTTTGGAAACTTCGTTAGAATCACTTTTTTTCCGTTCTTATTTGAGATAACTGGTTCTCTTTCATTATACTAGTTTGATAGCCTCAGACAAGCATATTATGCGCAAAGAATCTCGAAAAGAAAAAAATTTTTTTTCGAAGTTTGGAAACTTCCTTAGAATCACTTTTTTTCCATTCTTATTTGAGATAACTTGTTCTCTTTCATTATACTAGTTTGATAGCCTCAGACAAGCATATTATGCGCAAAGAATCTCGAAAAGAAAAAAATTTTTTTTCGAAGTTTGGAAACTTCGTTAGAATCACTTTTTTTCCGTTCTTATTTAAGATTACTGGTTCTCTTTCATTATACTAGTTTGATAGCCTCAGACAAGCATATTATGCGCAAAGAATCTCGAAAAGAAAAAAATTTTTTTTCGAAGTTTGGAAACTTCATTAGAATCACTTTTTTTCCGTTCTTATTTCAGATAACTTGTTCTCTTTCATTATACTAGTTTGATAGCCTTAGACAAGCATATTATGCGCAAAGAATCTCGAAAAGAAAAAAATTTTTTTTCGAAGTTTGGAAACTTCGTTAGAATCACTTTTTTTCCGTTCTTATTTGAGATAACTGGTTCTCTTTCATTATACTAGTTTGATAGCCTCAGACAAGCATATTATGCGCAAAGAATCTCGAAAAGAAAAAAATTTTTTTTCGAAGTTTGGAAACTTCCTTAGAATCACTTTTTTTCCATTCTTATTTGAGATAACTTGTTCTCTTTCATTATACTTGTTTGATAGCCTGAGACAAGCATATTATGCGCAAAGAATCTCGAAAAGAAAAAAATTTTTTTTCGAAGTTAGGAAACTTCGTTAGAATCACTTTTCTTCCGTTCTTATTTAAGATTACTGGTTCTCTTTCATTATACTAGTTTGATAGCCTCAGACAAGCATATTATGCGCAAAGAATCTCGAAAAGAAAAAAATTTTTTTTCGAAGTTTGGAAACTTCGTTAGAATCACTTTTTTTCCGTTCTTATTTGAGATAACTTGTTCTCTTTCATTATACTAGTTTGATAGCCTTAGACAAGCATATAATGCGCAAAGAATCTCGAAAAGAAAAAAATTTTTTTTCGAAGTTTGGAAACTTCGTTAGAATCACTTTTTTTCCGTTCTTATTTAAGATTACTGGTTCTCTTTCATTATACTAGTTTGATAGCCTCAGACAAGCATATTATGCGCAAAGAATCTCGAAAAGAAAAAAATTTTTTTTCGAAGTTTGGAAACTTCCTTAGAATCACTTTTTTTCCATTCTTATTTGAGATAACTTGTTCTCTTTCATTATACTAGTTTGATAGCCTCAGACAAGCATATTATGCGCAAAGAATCTCGAAAAGAAAAAAATTTTTTTTCGAAGTTTGGAAACTTCGTTAGAATCACTTTTTTTCCGTTCTTATTTAAGATTACTGGTTCTCTTTCATTATACTAGTTTGATAGCCTCAGACAAGCATATTATGCGCAAAGAATCTCGAAAAGAAAAAAATTTTTTTTCGAAGTTTGGAAACTTCGTTAGAATCACTTTTTTTCCGTTCTTATTTGAGATAACTGGTTCTCTTTCATTATACTAGTTTGATAGCCTCAGACAAGCATATTATGCGCAAAGAATCTCGAAAAGAAAAAAATTTTTTTTCGAAGTTAGGAAACTTCGTTAGAATCACTTTTTTTCCGTTCTTATTTAAGATTACTGGTTCTCTTTCATTATACTAGTTTGATAGCCTCAGACAAGCATATTATGCGCAAAGAATCTCGAAAAGAAAAAAATTTTTTTTCGAAGTTTGGAAACTTCGTTAGAATCACTTTTTTTCCGTTCTTATTTGAGATAACTTGTTCTCTTTCATTATACTAGTTTGATAGCCTTAGACAAGCATATTATGCGCAAAGAATCTCGAAAAGAAAAAAATTTTTTTTCGAAGTTTGGAAACTTCGTTAGAATCACTTTTTTTCCGTTCTTATTTGAGATAACTGGTTCTCTTTCATTATACTTGTTTGATAGCCTCAGACAAGCATATTATGCGCAAAGAATCTCGAAAAGAAAAAAATTTTTTTTCGAAGTTTGGAAACTTCCTTAGAATCACTTTTTTTCCATTCTTATTTGAAATAACTTGTTCTCTTTCATTATACTAGTTTGATAGCCTCAGACAAGCATATTATGCGCAAAGAATCTCGAAAAGAAAAAAATTTTTTTTCGAAGTTTGGAAACTTCGTTAGAATCACTTTTTTTCCGTTCTTATTTAAGATTACTGGTTCTCTTTCATTATACTAGTTTGATAGCCTCAGACAAGCATATTATGCGCAAAGAATCTCGAAAAGAAAAAAATTTTTTTTCGAAGTTAAGAAACTTCCTTAGAATCACTTTTTTCCCATTCTTATTTGAGATAACTTGTTCTCTTTCATTATACTAGTTTCATAGCCTCAGACAAGCATATTATGCGCAAAGAATCTCGAAAAGAAAAAAATTTTTTTTCGAAGTTTGGAAACTTCGTTAGAATCACTTTTTTTCCGTTCTTATTTAAGATAACTGCTTCTCTTTCATTATACTAGTTTGATAGCCTCAGACAAGCATATTATGCGCAAAGAATCTCGAAAAGAAAAAAATTTTTTTTCGAAGTTTGGAAACTTCCTTAGAATCACTTTTTTTCCATTCTTATTTGAGATAACTTGTTCTCTTTCATTATACTTGTTTGATAGCCTGAGACAAGCATATTATGCGCAAAGAATCTCGAAAAGAAAAAAATTTTTTTTCGAAGTTTGGAAACTTCGTTAGAATCACTTTTTTTCCGTTCTTATTTAAGATAACTGCTTCTCTTTCATTATACTAGTTTGATAGCCTCAGACAAGCATATTATGCGCAAAGAATCTCGAAAAGAAAAAAATTTTTTTTCGAAGTTTGGAAACTTCCTTAGAATCACTTTTTTTCCATTCTTATTTGAGATAACTTGTTCTCTTTCATTATACTAGTTTGATAGCCTCAGACAAGCATATTATGCGCAAAGAATCTCGAAAAGAAAAAAATTTTTTTTCGAAGTTTGGAAACTTCGTTAGAATCACTTTTTTTCCGTTCTTATTTAAGATTACTGGTTCTCTTTCATTATACTAGTTTGATAGCCTCAGACAAGCATATTATGCGCAAACAATCTCGAAATGAGAAAAATTTTTTTTCGAAGTTTGGAAACTTCCTTAGAATCACTTTTTTTCCATTCTTATTTGAGATAACTTGTTCTCTTTCATTATACTAGTTTGATAGCCTTAGACAAGCATATTATGCGCAAAGAATCTCGAAAAGAAAAAAATTTTTTTTCGAAGTTTGGAAACTTCGTTAGAATCACTTTTTTTCCGTTTTTATTTAAGATTACTGGTTCTCTTTCATTATACTTGTTTGATAGCCTCAGACAAGAATATTATGCGCAAAGAATCTCGAAAAGAAAAAAATTTTTTTTCGAAGTTTGGAAACTTCCTTAGAATCACTTTTTTTCCGTTCTTATTTAAGATTACTGGTTCTCTTTCATTATACTAGTTTGATAGCCTCAGACAAGCATATTATGCGCAAAGAATCTCGAAAAGAAAAAAATTTTTTTTCGAAGTTTGGAAACTTCCTTAGAATCACTTTTTTTCCATTCTTATTTGAGATAACTTGTTCTCTTTCATTATACTAGTTTGATAGCCTCAGACAAGCATATTATGCGCAAAGAATCTCGAAAAGAAAAAAAATTTTTTTCGAAGTTTGGAAACTTCATTAGAATCACTTTTTTTCCGTTCTTATTTAAGATAACTTGTTCTCTTTCATTATACTAGTTTGATAGCCTTAGACAAGCATATTATGCGCAAAGAATCTCGAAAAGAAAAAAATTTTTTTTCGAAGTTTGGAAACTTCGTTAGAATCACTTTTTTTCCGTTCTTATTTAAGATTACTGGTTCTCTTTCATTATACTAGTTTGATAGCCTCAGACAAGAATATTATGCGCAAAGAATCTCGAAAAGAAAAAAATTTTTTTTCGAAGTTTGGAAACTTCCATAGAATCACTTTTTTTCCGTTCTTATTTAAGATAACTTGTTCTCTTTCATTATACTAGTTTGATAGCCTTAGACAAGCATATTATGCGCAAAGAATCTCGAAAAGAAAAAAATTTTTTTTCTCAGTTTGGAAACTTCGTTAGAATCACTTTTTTTCCGTTCTTATTTGAGATAACTGGTTCTCTTTCATTATACTAGTTTGATAGCCTCAGACAAGCATATTATGCGCAAAGAATCTCGAAAAGAAAAAAATTTTTTTTCGAAGTTTGGAAACTTCCTTAGAATAACTTTTTTTCCATTCTTATTTGAAATAACTTGTTCTCTTTCATTATACTAGTTTGATAGCCTCAGACAAGCATATTATGCGCAAAGAATCTCGAAAAGAAAAAAATTTTTTTTCGAAGTTTGGAAACTTCGTTAGAATCACTTTTTTTCCGTTCTTATTTAAGATTACTGGTTCTCTTTCATTATACTAGTTTGATAGCCTCAGACAAGCATATTATGCGCAAAGAATCTCGAAAAGAAAAAAATTTTTTTTCGAAGTTTGGAAACTTCCTTAGAATCACTTTTTTTCCATTCTTATTTGAGATAACTTGTTCTCTTTCATTATACTAGTTTCATAGCCTCAGACAAGCATATTATGCGCAAAGAATCTCGAAAAGAAAAACATTTTTTTTCGAAGTTTGGAAACTTCCTTAGAATCACTTTTTTTCCGTTCTTATTTAAGATAACTTGTTCTCTTTCATTATACTAGTTTGATAGCCTTAGACAAGCATATTATGCGCAAAGAATCTCGAAAAGAAAAAAATTTTTTTTCGAAGTTTGGAAACTTCGTTAGAATCACTTTTTTTCCGTTCTTATTTGAGATAACTGGTTCTCTTTCATTATACTAGTTTGATAGCCTCAGACAAGCTTATTATGCGCAAAGAATCTCGAAAAGAAAAAAATTTTTTTTCGAAGTTTGGAAACTTCCTTAGAATCACTTTTTTTCCATTCTTATTTGAGATAACTTGTTCTCTTTCATTATACTTGTTTGATAGCCTGAGACAAGCATATTATGCGCAAAGAATCTCGAAAAGAAAAAAATTTTTTTTCGAAGTTAGGAAACTTCGTTAGAATCACTTTTTTTCCGTTCTTATTTAAGATTACTGGTTCTCTTTCATTATACTAGTTTGATAGCCTCAGACAAGCATATTATGCGCAAAGAATCTCGAAAAGAAAAAAATTATTTTTCGAAGTTTGGAAACTTCGTTAGAATCACTTTTTTTCCGTTCTTATTTGAGATAACTTGTTCTCTTTCATTATACTAGTTTGATAGCCTTAGACAAGCATATTATGCGCAAAGAATCTCGAAAAGAAAAAAATTTTATTTCGAAGTATGTAAACTTCGTTAGAATCACTTTTTTTCCGTTCTTATTTAAGATTACTGGTTCTCTTTCATTATACTAGTTTGATAGCCTCAGACAAGAATATTATGCGCAAAGAATCTCGAAAAGAATAAATTTTTTTTTCGAAGTTTGGAAACTTCCTTAAAATCACTTTTTTTCCATTCTTATTTGAGATAACTTGTTCTCTTTCATTATACTAGTTTGATAGCCTCAGACAAGCATATTATGCGCAAAGAATCTCGAAAAGAAAAAAATTTTTTTCGAAGTTTGGAAACTTCGTTAGAATCACTTTTTTTCCGTTCTTATTTAAGATAACTTGTTCTCTTACATTATACTAGTTTGATAGCCTTAGACAAGCATATTATGCGCAAAGAATCTCGAAAAGAAAAAAATTTTTTTTCGAAGTTTGGAAACTTCGTTAGAATCACTTTTTTTCCGTTCTTATTTGAGATAACTGGTTCTCTTCCATTATACTAGTTTGATAGCCTCAGACAAGCATATTATGCGCAAAGAATCTCGAAAAGAAAAAAATTTTTTTTCGAAGTTTGGAAACTTCCTTAGAATCACTTTTTTTCCATTCTTATTTGAGATAACTTGTTCTCTTTCATTATACTAGTTTGATAGCCTCAGACAAGCATATTATGCGCAAAGAATCTCGAAATGAAAAAAAATTTTTTTCGAAGTTTGGAAACTTCCTTAGAATCACTTTTTTTCCATTCTTATTTGAGATAACTTGTTCTCTTTCATTATACTAGTTTGATAGCCTCAGACAAGCATATTATGCGCAAAGAATCTCGAAAAGAAAAAAATTTTTTTTCGAAGTTAGGAAACTTCGTTAGAATCACTTTTCTTCCGTTCTTATTTAAGATTACTGGTTCTCTTTCATTATACTAGTTTGATAGCCTCAGACAAGTAATTATGCGCAAAGAATCTCGAAAAGAAAAAAATTTTTTTTCGAAGTTTGGAAACTTCGTTAGAATCACTTTTTTTCCGTTCTTATTTGAGATAACTTGTTCTCTTTCATTATACTAGTTTGATAGCATTAGACAAGCATATTATGCGCAAAGAATCTCGAAAAGAAAAAAATTTTTTTTCGAAGTTTGGAAACTTCGTTAGAATCACTTTTTTTCCGTTCTTATTTAAGATTACTGGTTCTCTTTCATTATACTAGTTTGATAGCCTCAGACAAGCATATTATGCGCAAAGAATCTCGAAAAGAAAAAAATTTTTTTTCGAAGTTTGGAAACTTCCTTAGAATCACTTTTTTTCCATTCTTATTTGAGATAACTTGTTCTCTTTCATTATACTAGTTTGATAGCCTCAGACAAGCATATTATGCGCAAAGAATCTCGAAAAGAAAAAAATTTTTTTTCGAAGTTTGGAAAATTCGTTAGAATCACTTTTTTTCCGTTCTTATTTAAGATTACTGGTTCTCTTTCATTATACTAGTTTGATAGCCTCAGACAAGCATATTATGCGCAAAGAATCTCGAAAAGAAAAAAATTTTTTTTCGAAGTTTGGAAACTTCGTTAGAATCACTTTTTTTCCGTTCTTATTTGAGATAACTGGTTCTCTTTCATTATACTAGTTTGATAGCCTCAGACAAGCATATTATGCGCAAAGAATCTCGAAAAGAAAAAAAATTTTTTTCGAAGTTAGGAAACTTCGTTAGAATCACTTTTTTTCCGTTCTTATTTAAGATTACTGGTTCTCTTTCATTATACTAGTTTGATAGCCTCAGACAAGCATATTATGCGCAAAGAATCTCGAAAAGAAAAAAATTTTTTTTCGAAGTTTGGAAACTTCGTTAGAATCACTTTTTTTCCGTTCTTATTTGAGATAACTTGTTCTCTTTCATTATACTAGTTTGATAGCCTTAGACAAGCATATTATGCGCAAAGAATCTCGAAAAAAAAAAAATTTTTTTTCGAAGTTTGGCAACTTCGTTAGAATCACTTTTTTTCCGTTCTTATTTAAGATTACTGGTTCTCTTTCATTATACTAGTTTGATAGCCTCAGACAAGCATATTATGCGCAAAGAATCTCGAAAAGAAAAAAATTTTTTTTCGAAGTTTGGAAACTTCCTTAGATTCACTTTTTTTCCATTCTTATTTGAGATAACTTGTTCTCTTTCATTATACTAGTTTGATAGCCTCAGACAAGCATATTATGCGCAAAGAATCTCGAAAAGAAAAAAATTTTTTTTGAAGTTTGGAAACTTCATTAGAATCACTTTTTTTCCGTTCTTATTTAAGATAACTTGTTCTCTTTCATTATACTAGTTCGATAGCCTTAGACAGCATATTATGCGCAAAGAATCTCGAAAAGAAAAAATTTTTTTTTCGAAGTTTGGAAACTTCGTTAGAATCACTTTTTTTCCGTTCTTATTTAAGATTACTGGTTCTCTTTCATTATACTAGTTTGATAGCCTCAGACAAGAATATTATGCGCAAAGAATCTCGAAAAGAAAAAAATTTTTTTTCGAAGTTTGGAAACTTCCTTAGAATCACTTTTTTTCCATTCTGATTTGAGATAACTTGTTCTCTTTCATTATACTAGTTTGATAGCCTCAGACAAGCATATTATGCGCAAAGAATCTCGAAAAGAAAAAAATTTTTTTCGAAGTTTGGAAACTTCGTTAGAATCACTTTTTTTCCGTTCTTATTTAAGATAACTTGTTCTCTTTCATTATACTAGTTTGATAGCCTTAGACAAGCATATTATGCGCAAAGAATCTCGAAAAGAAAAAAATTTTTTTTCGAAGTTTGGAAACTTCGTTAGAATCACTTTTTTTCCGTTCTTATTTGAGATAACTGGTTCTCTTTCATTATACTAGTTTGATAGCCTCAGACAAGCATATTATGCGCAAAGAATCTCGAAAAGAAAAAAATTTTTTTTCGAAGTTTGGAAACTTCCTTAGAATCACTTTTTTTCCATTCTTATTTGAAATAACTTGTTCTCTTTCATTATACTAGTTTGATAGCCTCAGACAAGCATATTATGCGCAAAGAATCTCGAAAAGAAAAAAATTTTTTTTCGAAGTTTGGAAACTTCGTTAGAATCACTTTTTTTCCGTTCTTATTTAAGATTACTGGTTCTCTTTCATTATACTAGTTTGATAGCCTCAGACAAGCATATTATGCGCAAAGAATCTCGAAAAGAAAAAAATTTTTTTTCGAAGTTTGGAAACTTCCTTAGAATCACTTTTTTTCCATTCTTATTTGAGATAACTTGTTCTCTTTCATTATACTAGTTTCATAGCCTCAGACAAGCATATTATGCGCAAAGAATCTCGAAAAGAAAAAAATTTTTTTTCGAAGTTTGGAAACTTCCTTAGAATCACTTTTTTTCCGTTCTTATTTAAGATAACTTGTTCTCTTTCATTATACTAGTTTGATAGCCTTAGACAAGCATATTATGCGCAAAGAATCTCGAAAAGAAAAAAATTTTTTTTCGAAGTTTGGAAACTTCGTTAGAATCACTTTTTTTCCGTTCTTATTTGAGATAACTGGTTCTCTTTCATTATACTAGTTTGATAGCCTCAGACAAGCATATTATGCGCAAAGAATCTCGAAAAGAAAAAAATTTTTTTTCGAAGTTTGGAAACTTCCTTAGAATCACTTTTTTTCCATTCTTATTTGAGATAACTTGTTCTCTTTCATTATACTTGTTTGATAGCCTGAGACAAGCATATTATGCGCAAAGAATCTCGAAAAGAAAAAAATTTTTTTTCGAAGTTAGGAAACTTCGTTAGAATCACTTTTTTTCCGTTCTTATTTGAGATAACTTGTTCTCTTTCATTATACTAGTTTGATAGCCTCAGACAAGCATATTATGCGCAAAGAATCTCGAAAAGAAAAAAATTTTTTTTCGAAGTTTGGAAACTTCGTTAGAATCACTTTTTTTCCGTTCTTATTTAAGATTACTGGTTCTCTTTCATTATACTAGTTTGATAGCCTCAGACAAGAATATTATGCGCAAAGAATCTCGAAAAGAATAAAATTTTTTTTCGAAGTTTGGAAACTTCCTTAGAATCACTTTTTTTCCATTCTTATTTGAGATAACTTGTTCTCTTTCATTATACTAGTTTGATAGCCTCAGACAAGCATATTATGCGCAAAGAATCTCGAAAAGAAAAAAATTTTTTTCGAAGTTTGGAAACTTCGTTAGAATCACTTTTTTTCCGTTCTTATTTAAGATAACTTGTTCTCTTACATTATACTAGTTTGATAGCCTTAGACAAGCATATTATGCGCAAAGAATCTCGAAAAGAAAAAAATTTTTTTTCGAAGTTTGGAAACTTCGTTAGAATCACTTTTTTTCCGTTCTTATTTGAGATAACTGGTTCTCTTACATTATACTAGTTTGATAGCCTCAGACAAGCATATTATGCGCAAAGAATCTCGAAAAGAAAAAAATTTTTTTTCGAAGTTTGGAAACTTCCTTAGAATCACTTTTTTTCCATTCTTATTTGAGATAACTTGTTCTCTTTCATTATACTAGTTTGATAGCCTCAGACAAGCATATTATGCGCAAAGAATCTCGAAAAGAAAAAATTTTTTTTTCGAAGTTTGGAAACTTCGTTAGAATCACTTTTTTTCCGTTCTTATTTAAGATTACTGGTTCTCTTTCATTATACTAGTTTGATAGCCTCAGACAAGCATATTATGCGCAAAGAATCTCGAAATGAAAAAAATTTTTTTTCGAAGTTTGGAAACTTCCTTAGAATCACTTTTTTTCCATTCTTATTTGAGATAACTTGTTCTCTTTCATTATACTAGTTTGATAGCCTCAGACAAGCATATTATGCGCAAAGAATCTCGAAAAGAAAAAATTTTTTTTTCGAAGTTTGGAAACTTCAATTAGAATCACTTTTTTTCCGTTCTTATTTAAGATAACTTGTTCTCTTTCATTATACTAGTTTGATAGCCTTAGACAAGCATATTATGCGCAAAGAATCTCGAAAAGAAAAAAATTTTTTTTCGAAGTTTGGAAACTTCGTTAGAATCACTTTTTTTCCGTTCTTATTTGAGATAACTGGTTCTCTTTCATTATACTAGTTTGATAGCCTCAGACAAGCATATTATGCGCAAAGAATCTCGAAAAGAAAAAAATTTTTTTTCGAAGTTTGGAAACTTCCTTAGAATCACTTTTTTTCCATTCTTATTTGAGATAACTTGTTCTCTTTCATTATACTTGTTTGATAGACTGAGACAAGCATATTATGCGCAAAGAATCTCGAAAAGAAAAAAATTTTTTTTCGAAGTTAGGAAACTTCGTTAGAATCACTTTTCTTCCGTTCTTATTTAAGATTACTGGTTCTCTTTCATTATACTAGTTTGATAGCCTCAGACAAGCATATTATGCGCAAAGAATCTCGAAAAGAAAAAAATTTTTTTTCGAAGTTTGGAAACTTCGTTAGAATCACTTTTTTTCCGTTCTTATTTGAGATAACTTGTTCTCTTTCATTATACTAGTTTGATAGCCTTAGACAAGCATATTATGCGCAAAGAATCTCGAAAAGAAAAAAATTTTTTTTCGAAGTTTGGAAACTTCGTTAGAATCACTTTTTTTCCGTTCTTATTTAAGATTACTGGTTCTCTTTCATTATACTAGTTTGATAGCCTCAGACAAGCATATTATGCGCAAAGAATCTCGAAAAGAAAAAAATTTTTTTCGAAGTTTGGAAACTTCCTTAGAATCACTTTTTTTCCATTCTTATTTGAGATAACTTGTTCTCTTTCATTATACTAGTTTGATAGCCTCAGACAAGCATATTATGCGCAAAGAATCTCGAAAAGAAAAAAATTTTTTTCGAAGTTTGGAAACTTCGTTAGAATCACTTTTTTTCCGTTCTTATTTAAGATAACTTGTTCTCTTACATTATACTAGTTTGATAGCCTTAGACAAGCATATTATGCGCAAAGAATCTCGAAAAGAAAAAAATTTTTTTTCGAAGTTTGGAAACTTCGTTAGAATCACTTTTTTTCCGTTCTTATTTGAGATAACTGGTTCTCTTTCATTATACTAGTTTGATAGCCTCAGACAAGCATATTATGCGCAAAGAATCTCGAAAAGAAAAAAATTTTTTTTCGAAGTTTGGAAACTTCCTTAGAATCACTTTTTTTCCATTCTTATTTGAGATAACTTGTTCTCTTTCATTATACTAGTTTGATAGCCTCAGACAAGCATATTATGCGCAAAGAATCTCGAAAAGAAAAAAATTTTTTTTCGAAGTTTGGAAACTTCGTTAGAATCACTTTTTTTCCGTTCTTATTTAAGATTACTGGTTCTCTTTCATTATACTAGTTTGATAGCCTCAGACAAGCATATTATGCGCAAAGAATCTCGAAATGAAAAAAATTTTTTTTCGAAGTTTGGAAACTTCCTTAGAATCACTTTTTTTCCATTCTTATTTGAGATAACTTGTTCTCTTTCATTATACTAGTTTGATAGCCTCAGACAAGCATATTATGCGCAAAGAATCTCGAAAAGAAAAAAAATTTTTTTCGAAGTTTGGAAACTTCATTAGAATCACTTTTTTTCCGTTCTTATTTAAGATAACTTGTTCTCTTTCATTATACTAGTTTGATAGCCTGAGACAAGCATATTATGCGCAAAGAATCTCGAAAAGAAAAAAATTTTTTTTCGAAGTTTGGAAACTTCGTTAGAATCACTTTTTTTCCGTTCTTATTTGAGATAACTGGTTCTCTTTCATTATACTAGTTTGATAGCCTCAGACAAGCATATTATGCGCAAAGAATCTCGAAAAGAAAAAAATTTTTTTTCGAAGTTTGGAAACTTCCTTAGAATCACTTTTTTTCCATTCTTATTTGAGATAACTTGTTCTCTTTCATTATACTTGTTTGATAGCCTGAGACAAGCATATTATGCGCAAAGAATCTCGAAAAGAAAAAAATTTTTTTTCGAAGTTTGGAAACTTCGTTAGAATCACTTTTTTTCCGTTCTTATTTGAGATAACTGGTTCTCTTTCATTATACTAGTTTGATAGCCTCAGACAAGCATATTATGCGCAAAGAATCTCGAAAAGAAAAAAATTTTTTTTCGAAGTTTGGAAACTTCCTTAGAATCACTTTTTTTCCATTCTTATTTGAGATAACTTGTTCTCTTTCATTATACTTGTTTGATAGCCTGAGACAAGCATATTATGCGCAAAGAATCTCGAAAAGAAAAAAATTTTTTTTCGAAGTTAGGAAACTTCGTTAGAATCACTTTTTTTCCGTTCTTATTTAAGATTACTGGTTCTCTTTCATTATACTAGTTTGATAGCCTCAGACAAGAATATTATGCGCAAAGAATCTCGAAAAGAATAAAATTTTTTTTCGAAGTTTGGAAACTTCCTTAGAATCACTTTTTTTCCATTCTTATTTGAGATAACTTGTTCTCTTTCATTATACTAGTTTGATAGCCTCAGACAAGCATATTATGCGCAAAGAATTTTGAAAAGAAAAAAATTTTTTTCGAAGTTTGGAAACTTCGTTAGAATCACTTTTTTTCCGTTCTTATTTAAGATAACTTGTTCTCTTACATTATACTAGTTTGATAGCCTTAGACAAGCATATTATGCGCAAAGAATCTCGAAAAGAAAAAAATTTTTTTTCGAAGTTTGGAAACTTCGTTAGAATCACTTTTTTTCCGTTCTTATTTGAGATAACTGGTTCTCTTTCATTATACTAGTTTGATAGCCTCAGACAAGCATATTATGCGCAAAGAATCTCGAAAAGAAAAAAATTTTTTTTCGAAGTTTGGAAACTTCCTTAGAATCACTTTTTTTCCATTCTTATTTGAGATAACTTGTTCTCTTTCATTATACTAGTTTGATAGCCTCAGACAAGCATATTATGCGCAAAGAATCTCGAAAAGAAAAAAATTTTTTTTCGAAGTTTGGAAACTTCGTTAGAATCACTTTTTTTCCGTTCTTATTTAAGATTACTGGTTCTCTTTCATTATACTAGTTTGATAGCCTCAGACAAGCATATTATGCGCAAAGAATCTCGAAATGAAAAAAATTTTTTTTCGAAGTTTGGAAACTTCCTTAGAATCACTTTTTTTCCATTCTTATTTGAGATAACTTGTTCTCTTTCATTATACTAGTTTGATAGCCTCAGACAAGCATATTATGCGCAAAGAATCTCGAAAAGAAAAAAATTTTTTTTCGAAGTTTGGAAACTTCATTAGAATCACTTTTTTTCCGTTCTTATTTAAGATAACTTGTTCTCTTTCATTATACTAGTTTGATAGCCTTAGACAAGCATATTATGCGCAAAGAATCTCGAAAAGAAAAAAATTTTTTTTCGAAGTTTGGAAACTTCGTTAGAATCACTTTTTTTCCGTTCTTATTTGAGATAACTGGTTCTCTTTCATTATACTAGTTTGATAGCCTCAGACAAGCATATTATGCGCAAAGAATCTCGAAAAGAAAAAAATTTTTTTTCGAAGTTTGGAAACTTCCTTAGAATCACTTTTTTTCCATTCTTATTTGAGATAACTTGTTCTCTTTCATTATACTTGTTTGATAGCCTGAGACAAGCATATTATGCGCAAAGAATCTCGAAAAGAAAAAAATTTTTTTTCGAAGTTAGGAAACTTCGTTAGAATCACTTTTCTTCCGTTCTTATTTAAGATTACTGGTTCTCTTTCATTATACTAGTTTGATAGCCTCAGACAAGCATATTATGCGCAAAGAATCTCGAAAAGAAAAAAATTTTTTTTCGAAGTTTGGAAACTTCGTTAGAATCACTTTTTTTCCGTTCTTATTTGAGATAACTTGTTCTCTTTCATTATACTAGTTTGATAGCCTTAGACAAGCATATTATGCGCAAAGAATCTCGAAAAGAAAAAAATTTTTTTTCGAAGTTTGGAAACTTCGTTAGAATCACTTTTTTTCCGTTCTTATTTAAGATTACTGGTTCTCTTTCATTATACTAGTTTGATAGCCTCAGACAAGCATATTATGCGCAAAGAATCTCGAAAAGAAAAAAATTTTTTTTCGAAGTTTGGAAACTTCCTTAGAATCACTTTTTTTCCATTCTTATTTGAGATAACTTGTTCTCTTTCATTATACTAGTTTGATAGCCTCAGACAAGCATATTATGCGCAAAGAATCTCGAAAAGAAAAAAATTTTTTTTCGAAGTTTGGAAACTTCGTTAGAATCACTTTTTTTCCGTTCTTATTTAAGATTACTGGTTCTCTTTCATTATACTAGTTTGATAGCCTCAGACAAGCATATTATGCGCAAAGAATCTCGAAAAGAAAAAAATTTTTTTTCGAAGTTTGGAAGCTTCGTTAGAATCACTTTTTTTCCGTTCTTATTTGAGATAACTGGTTCTCTTTCATTATACTAGTTTGATAGCCTTAGACAAGCATATTATGCGCAAAGAATCTCGAAAAGAAAAAAATTTTTTTTCGACGTTTGGAAACTTCGTTAGAATCACTTTTTTTCCGTTCTTATTTGAGATAACTTGTTCTCTTTCATTATACTAGTTTGATAGCCTCAGACAAGCATATTATGCGCAAAGAATCTCGAAAAGAAAAAAATTTTTTTTCGAAGTTTGGAAACTTCCTTAGAATCACTTTTTTTCCATTCTTATTTGAGATAACTTGTTCTCTTTCATTATACTAGTTTGATAGCCTCAGACAAGCATATTATGCGCAAAGAATCTCGAAAAGAAAAAAATTTTTTTTCGAAGTTTGGAAACTTCGTTAGAATCACTTTTTTTCCGTTCTTATTTGAGATAACTGGTTCTCTTTCATTATACTAGTTTGATAGCCTCAGACAAGCATATTATGCGCAAAGAATCTCGAAAAGAAAAAAATTTTTTTTCGAAGTTTGGAAACTTCCTTAGAATCACTTTTTTTCCATTCTTATTTGAGATAACTTGTTCTCTTTCATTATACTTGTTTGATAGCCTGAGACAAGCATATTATGCGCAAAGAATCTCGAAAAGAAAAAAATTTTTTTTCGAAGTTTGGAAACTTCGTTAGAATCACTTTTTTTCCGTTCTTATTTGAGATAACTGGTTCTCTTTCATTATACTAGTTTGATAGCCTCAGACAAGCATATTATGCGCAAAGAATCTCGAAAAGAAAAAAATTTTTTTTCGAAGTTTGGAAACTTCCTTAGAATCACTTTTTTTCCATTCTTATTTGAGATAACTTGTTCTCTTTCATTATACTTGTTTGATAGCCTGAGACAAGCATATTATGCGCAAAGAATCTCGAAAAGAAAAAAATTTTTTTTCGAAGTTAGGAAACTTCGTTAGAATCACTTTTTTTCCGTTCTTATTTAAGATTACTGGTTCTCTTTCATTATACTAGTTTGATAGCCTCAGACAAGAATATTATGCGCAAAGAATCTCGAAAAGAATAAAATTTTTTTTCGAAGTTTGGAAACTTCCTTAGAATCACTTTTTTTCCATTCTTATTTGAGATAACTTGTTCTCTTTCATTATACTAGTTTGATAGCCTCAGACAAGCATATTATGCGCAAAGAATCTCGAAAAGAAAAAAATTTTTTTCGAAGTTTGGAAACTTCGTTAGAATCACTTTTTTTCCGTTCTTATTTAAGATAACTTGTTCTCTTACATTATACTAGTTTGATAGCCTTAGACAAGCATATTATGCGCAAAGAATCTCGAAAAGAAAAAAATTTTTTTTCGAAGTTTGGAAACTTCGTTAGAATCACTTTTTTTCCGTTCTTATTTGAGATAACTGGTTCTCTTTCATTATACTAGTTTGATAGCCTCAGACAAGCATATTATGCGCAAAGAATCTCGAAAAGAAAAAAATTTTTTTTCGAAGTTTGGAAACTTCCTTAGAATCACTTTTTTTCCATTCTTATTTGAGATAACTTGTTCTCTTTCATTATACTAGTTTGATAGCCTCAGACAAGCATATTATGCGCAAAGAATCTCGAAAAGAAAAAAATTTTTTTTCGAAGTTTGGAAACTTCGTTAGAATCACTTTTTTTCCGTTCTTATTTAAGATTACTGGTTCTCTTTCATTATACTAGTTTGATAGCCTCAGACAAGCATATTATGCGCAAAGAATCTCGAAATGAAAAAAATTTTTTTTCGAAGTTTGGAAACTTCCTTAGAATCACTTTTTTTCCATTCTTATTTGAGATAACTTGTTCTCTTTCATTATACTAGTTTGATAGCCTCAGACAAGCATATTATGCGCAAAGAATCTCGAAAAGAAAAAAATTTTTTTTCGAAGTTTGGAAACTTCATTAGAATCACTTTTTTTCCGTTCTTATTTAAGATAACTTGTTCTCTTTCATTATACTAGTTTGATAGCCTTAGACAAGCATATTATGCGCAAAGAATCTCGAAAAGAAAAAAATTTTTTTTCGAAGTTTGGAAACTTCGTTAGAATCACTTTTTTTCCGTTCTTATTTGAGATAACTGGTTCTCTTTCATTATACTAGTTTGATAGCCTCAGACAAGCATATTATGCGCAAAGAATCTCGAAAAGAAAAAAATTTTTTTTCGAAGTTTGGAAACTTCCTTAGAATCACTTTTTTTCCATTCTTATTTGAGATAACTTGTTCTCTTTCATTATACTTGTTTGATAGCCTGAGACAAGCATATTATGCGCAAAGAATCTCGAAAAGAAAAAAATTTTTTTTCGAAGTTAGGAAACTTCGTTAGAATCACTTTTCTTCCGTTCTTATTTAAGATTACTGGTTCTCTTTCATTATACTAGTTTGATAGCCTCAGACAAGCATATTATGCGCAAAGAATCTCGAAAAGAAAAAAATTTTTTTTCGAAGTTTGGAAACTTGGTTAGAATCACTTTTTTTCCGTTCTTATTTGAGATAACTTGTTCTCTTTCATTATACTAGTTTGATAGCCTTAGACAAGCATATTATGCGCAAAGAATCTCGAAAAGAAAAAAATTTTTTTTCGAAGTTTGGAAACTTCGTTAGAATCACTTTTTTTCCGTTCTTATTTAAGATTACTGGTTCTCTTTCATTATACTAGTTTGATAGCCTCAGACAAGCATATTATGCGCAAAGAATCTCGAAAAGAAAAAAATTTTTTTTCGAAGTTTGGAAACTTCCTTAGAATCACTTTTTTTCCATTCTTATTTGAGATAACTTGTTCTCTTTCATTATACTAGTTTGATAGCCTCAGACAAGCATATTATGCGCAAAGAATCTCGAAAAGAAAAAAATTTTTTTTCGAAGTTTGGAAACTTCGTTAGAATCACTTTTTTTCCGTTCTTATTTCAGATTACTGGTTCTCTTTCATTATACTAGTTTGATAGCCTCAGACAAGCATATTATGCGCAAAGAATCTCGAAAAGAAAAAAATTTTTTTTCGAAGTTTGGAAGCTTCGTTAGAATCACTTTTTTTCCGTTCTTATTTGAGATAACTGGTTCTCTTTCATTATACTAGTTTGATAGCCTTAGACAAGCATATTATGCGCAAAGAATCTCGAAAAGAAAAAAATTTTTTTTCGACGTTTGGAAACTTCGTTAGAATCACTTTTTTTCCGTTCTTATTTGAGATAACTTGTTCTCTTTCATTATACTAGTTTGATAGCCTCAGACAAGCATATTATGCGCAAAGAATCTCGAAAAGAAAAAAATTTTTTTTCGAAGTTTGGAAACTTCCTTAGAATCACTTTTTTTCCATTCTTATTTGAGATAACTTGTTCTCTTTCATTATACTAGTTTGATAGCCTCAGACAAGCATATTATGCGCAAAGAATCTCGAAAAGAAAAAAATTTTTTTTCGAAGTTTGGAAACTTCATTAGAATCACTTTTTTTCCGTTCTTATTTAAGATAACTTGTTCTCTTTCATTATACTAGTTTGATAGCCTCAGATAAGCATATTATGCGCAAAGAATCTCGAAAAGAAAAAAATTTTTTTTCGAAGTTTGGAAACTTCGTTAGAATCACTTTTTTTCCGTTCTTATTTGAGATAACTGGTTCTCTTTCATTATACTAGTTTGATAGCCTCAGACAAGCATATTATGCGCAAAGAATCTCGAAAAGAAAAAAATTTTTTTTCGAAGTTAGGAAACTTCGTTAGAATCACTTTTTTTCCGTTCTTATTTAAGATTACTGGTTCTCTTTCATTATACTAGTTTGATAGCCTCAGACAAGCATATTATGCGCAAAGAATCTCGAAAAGAAAAAAAGTTTTTTTCGAAGTTTGGAAACTTCCTTAGAATCACTTTTTTTCCATTCTTATTTGAGATAACTTGTTCTCTTTCATTATACTAGTTTGATAGCCTCAGACAAGCATATTATGCGCAAAGAATCTCGAAAAGAAAAAAATTTTTTTTCGAAGTTTGGAAACTTCCTTAGAATCACTTTTTTTCCATTCTTATTTTAAATAACTTGTTCTCTTTCATTATACTAGTTTGATAGCCTCAGACAAGCATATTATGCGCAAAGAATCTCGAAAAGAAAAAAATTTTTTTTCGAAGTTTGGAAACTTCGTTAGAATCACTTTTTTTCCGTTCTTATTTAAGATTACTGGTTCTCTTTCATTATACTAGTTTGATAGCCTCAGACAAGCATATTATGCGCAAAGAATCTCGAAAAGAAAAAAATTTTTTTTCGAAGTTTGGAAACTTCCTTAGAATCACTTTTTTTCCGTTCTTATTTAAGATAACTTGTTCTCTTTCATTATACTAGTTTGATAGCCTTAGACAAGCATATTATGCGCAAAGAATCTCGAAAAGAAAAAAAATTTTTTTCGAAGTTTGGAAACTTCGTTAGAATCACTTTTTTTCCGTTCTTATTTGAGATAACTGGTTCTCTTTCATTATACTAGTTTGATAGCCTCAGACAAGCTTATTATGCGCAAAGAATCTCGAAAAGAAAAAAATTTTTTTTCGAAGTTTGGAAACTTCCTTAGAATCACTTTTTTTCCATTCTTATTTGAGATAACATGTTCTCTTTCATTATACTTGTTTGATAGCCTGAGACAAGCATATTATGCGCAAAGAATCTCGAAAAGAAAAAAATTTTTTTTCGAAGTTAGGAAACTTCGTTAGAATCACTTTTTTTCCGTTCTTATTTAAGATTACTGGTTCTCTTTCATTATACTAGTTTGATAGCCTCAGACAAGCATATTATGCGCAAAGAATCTCGAAAAGAAAAAAATTATTTTTCGAAGTTTGGAAACTTCGTTAGAATCACTTTTTTTCCGTTCTTATTTGAGATAACTTGTTCTCTTTCATTATACTAGTTTGATAGCCTTAGACAAGCATATTATGCGCAAAGAATCTCGAAAAGAAAAAAATTTTATTTCGAAGTATGTAAACTTCGTTAGAATCACTTTTTTTCCGTTCTTATTTGAGATAACTGGTTCTCTTTCATTATACTATTTTGATAGCCTCAGACAAG
The DNA here is from genome assembly GCA_030762175.1 of Metallyticus violacea. Taxonomy (NCBI): domain Eukaryota; kingdom Metazoa; phylum Arthropoda; class Insecta; order Mantodea; family Metallyticidae; genus Metallyticus; species Metallyticus violacea. The sequence goes on along the minus strand of CM060835.1, from coordinate 94,490,599 downwards.
CATATTATGCGCAAAGAATCTCGAAAAGAAAACAATTTTTTTTCGAAGTTTGGAAACTTCATTAGAATCACTTTTTTTCCGTTCTTATTTAAGATAACTTGATCTGTTTCATTATACTAGTTTGATAGCCTAAGAAAAGCATAGGTATGCGCAAAGAATATCGAAAAGAAAAAAATTTTTTTTCGAAGTTTGGAAACTTCGTTAGAATCACTTTTTTTCCGTTCTTATTTGAGATAACTGGTTCTCTTTCATTATACTAGTTTGATAGCCTCAGACAAGCATATTATGCGCAAAGAATCTCGAAAAGAAAAAAATTTTTTTTCGAAGTTTGGAAACTTCGTTAGAATCACTTTTTTTCCGTTCTTATTTGAGATAACTGGTTCTCTTTCATTATACTAGTTTGATAGCCTCAGACAAGCATATTATGCGCAAAGAATCTCGAAAAGAAAAAAATTTTTTTTCGAAGTTTGGAAACTTCCTTAGAATCACTTTTTTTCCATTCTTATTTGAGATAACTTGTTCTCTTTCATTATACTTGTTTGATAGCCTGAGACAAGCATATTATGCGCAAAGAATCTCGAAAAGAAAAAAATTTTTTTTCGAAGTTAGGAAACTTCGTTAGAATCACTTTTTTTCCGTTCTTATTTGAGATAACCTGTTCTCTTTCATTATACTAGTTTGATAGCCTCAGACAAGCATATTATGCGCAAAGAATCTCGAAAAGAAAAAAATTTTTTTTCGAAGTTTGGAAACTTCGTTAGAATCACTTTTTTTCCGTTCTTATTTAAGATTACTGGTTCTCTTTCATTATACTAGTTTGATAGCCTCAGACAAGAATATTATGCGCAAAGAATCTCGAAAAGAATAAAATTTTTTTTCGAAGTTTGGAAACTTCCTTAGAATCACTTTTTTTCCATTCTTATTTGAGATAACTTGTTCTCTTTCATTATACTAGTTTGATAGCCTCAGACAAGCATATTATGCGCAAAGAATCTCGAAAAGAAAAAAATTTTTTTCGAAGTTTGGAAACTTCGTTAGAATCACTTTTTTTCCGTTCTTATTTAAGATAACTTGTTCTCTTACATTATACTAGTTTGATAGCCTTAGACAAGCATATTATGCGCAAAGAATCTCGAAAAGAAAAAAATTTTTTTTCGAAGTTTGGAAACTTCGTTAGAATCACTTTTTTTCCGTTCTTATTTGAGATAACTGGTTCTCTTTCATTATACTAGTTTGATAGCCTCAGACAAGCATATTATGCGCAAAGAATCTCGAAAAGAAAAAAATTTTTTTTCGAAGTTTGGAAACTTCCTTAGAATCACTTTTTTTCCATTCTTATTTGAGATAACTTGTTCTCTTTCATTATACTAGTTTGATAGCCTCAGACAAGCATATTATGCGCAAAGAATCTCGAAAAGAAAAAAATTTTTTTTCGAAGTTTGGAAACTTCGTTAGAATCACTTTTTTTCCGTTCTTATTTAAGATTACTGGTTCTCTTTCATTATACTAGTTTGATAGCCTCAGACAAGCATATTATGCGCAAAGAATCTCGAAATGAAAAAAATTTTTTTTCGAAGTTTGGAAACTTCCTTAGAATCACTTTTTTTCCGTTCTTATTTGAGATAACTTGTTCTCTTTCATTATACTAGTTTGATAGCCTCAGACAAGCATATTATGCGCAAAGAATCTCGAAAAGAAAAAAATTTTTTTTCGAAGTTTGGAAACTTCATTAGAATCACTTTTTTTCCGTTCTTATTTAAGATAACTTGTTCTCTTTCATTATACTAGTTTGATAGCCTTAGACAAGCATATTATGCGCAAAGAATCTCGAAAAGAAAAAAATTTTTTTTCGAAGTTTGGAAACTTCGTTAGAATCACTTTTTTTCCGTTCTTATTTGAGATAACTGGTTCTCTTTCATTACACTAGTTTGATAGCCTCAGACAAGCATATTATGCGCAAAGAATCTCGAAAAGAAAAAAATTTTTTTTCGAAGTTTGGAAACTTCCTTAGAATCACTTTTTTTCCATTCTTATTTGAGATAACTTGTTCTCTTTCATTATACTTGTTTGATAGCCTGAGACAAGCATATTATGCGCAAAGAATCTCGAAAAGAAAAAAATTTTTTTTCGAAGTTAGGAAACTTCGTTAGAATCACTTTTCTTCCGTTCTTATTTAAGATTACTGGTTCTCTTTCATTATACTAGTTTGATAGCCTCAGACAAGCATATTATGCGCAAAGAATCTCGAAAAGAAAAAAATTTTTTTTCGAAGTTTGGAAACATCGTTAGAATCACTTTTTTTCCGTTCTTATTTGAGATAACTTGTTCTCTTTCATTATACTAGTTTGATAGCCTTAGACAAGCATATTATGCGCAAAGAATCTCGAAAAGAAAAAAATTTTTTTTCGAAGTTTGGAAACTTCCTTAGAATCACTTTTTTTCCATTCTTATTTGAGATAACTTGTTCTCTTTCATTATACTAGTTTGATAGCCTCAGACAAGCATATTATGCGCAAAGAATCTCGAAAAGAAAAAAATTTTTTTTCGAAGTTTGGAAACTTCGTTAGAATCACTTTTTTTCCGTTCTTATTTAAGATTACTGGTTCTCTTTCATTATACTAGTTTGATAGCCTCAGATAAGCATATTATGCGCAAAGAATCTCGAAAAGAAAAAAATTTTTTTTCGAAGTTTGGAAACTTCGTTAGAATCACTTTTTTTCCGTTCTTATTTGAGATAACTGGTTCTCTTTCATTATACTAGTTTGATAGCCTCAGACAAGCATATTATGCGCAAAGAATCTCGAAAAGAAAAAAAATTTTTTTCGAAGTTAGGAAACTTCGTTAGAATCACTTTTTTTCCGTTCTTATTTAAGATTACTGGTTCTCTTTCATTATACTAGTTTGATAGCCTCAGACAAGCATATTATGCGCAAAGAATCTCTGAAAGAAAAAAATTTTTTTTCGAAGTTTGGAAACTTCCTTAGAATCACTTTTTTTCCATTCTTATTTGAGATAACTTGTTCTCTTTCATTATACTAGTTTGATAGCCTCAGACAAGCATATTATGCGCAAAGAATCTCGAAAAGAAAAAAATTTTTTTTCGAAGTTTGGAAACTTCATTAGAATCACTTTTTTTCCGTTCTTATTTAAGATAACTTGTTCTCTTTCATTATACTAGTTTGATAGCCTTAGACAAGCATATTATGCGCAAAGAATCTCGAAAAGAAAAAAATTTTTTTTCGAAGTTTGGAAACTTCGTTGGAATCACTTTTTTTCCGTTCTTATTTAAGATTACTGGTTCTCTTTCATTATACTAGTTTGATAGCCTCAGACAAGAATATTATGCGCAAAGAATCTCGAAAAGAAAAAAATTTTTTTTCGAAGTTTGGAAACTTCCTTAGAATCACTTTTTTTCCATTCTTATTTGAGATAACTTGTTCTCTTTCATTATACTAGTTTGATAGCCTCAGACAAGCATATTATGCGCAAAGAATCTCGAAAAGAAAAAAATTTTTTTTCGAAGTTTGGAAACTTCGTTAGAATCACTTTTTTTCCGTTCTTATTTAAGATTACTGGTTCTCTTTCATTATACCAGTTTGATAGCCTCAGACAAGCATATTATGCGCAAAGAATCTCGAAAAGAAAAAAATTTTTTTTCGAAGTTTGGAAACTTCGTTAGAATCACTTTTTTTCCGTTCTTATTTAAGATTACTGGTTCTCTTTCATTATACCAGTTTGATAGCCTCAGACAAGCATATTATGCGCAAAGAATCTCGAAAAGAAAAAAATTTTTTTTCGAAGTTTGGAAACTTCGTTAGAATCACTTTTTTTCCGTTCTTATTTGAGATAACTGGTTCTCTTTCATTATACTAGTTTGATAGCCTCAGACAAGCATATTATGCGCAAAGAATCTCGAAAAGAAAAAATTTTTTTTTCGAAGTTTGGAAACTTCCTTAGAATCACTTTTTTTCCATTCTTATTTGAGATCTTGTTCTCTTTCATTATCCTTGTTTGATAGCCTTAGACAAGCATATTATGCGCAAAGAATCTCGAAAAGAAAAAAATTTTTTTTCGAAGTTTGGAAACTTCGTTAGAATCACTTTTTTTCCGTTCTTATTTAAGATTACTGGTTCTCTTTCATTATACTAGTTTGATAGCCTCAGACAAGAATATTATGCGCAAAGAATCTCGATAAAAAAATTTTTTTTCGAAGTTTGGAAACTTAGTTAGAATCACTTTTTTTCCGTTCTTATTTGAGATAACTTGTTCTCTTTCATTATCCTTGTTTGATAGCCTTATACAAGCATATTATGCGCAAATAATCTCGAAAAGAAAAAAATTTTTTTTCGAAGTTTGGAAACTTCGTTAGAATCACTTTTTTTCCGTTCTTATTTAAGATTACTGGTTCTCTTTCATTATACTAGTTTGATAGCCTCAGGCAAGCATATTATGCGCAAAGAATCTCGAAAAGAAAAAAATTTTTTTTCGAAGTTTGGAAACTTCGTTTGAATCACTTTTTTTCTGTTCTTATTTAAGATAACTTGTTCTCTTTCATTATACTAGTTTGATAGCCTTAGACAAGCATATTATGCGCAAAGAATCTCGAAAAGAAAAAAATTTTTTTTCGAAGTTTGGAAACTTCGTTAGAATCACTTTTTTTCCGTTCTTATTTAAGATAACTTGTTCTCTTTCATTGTACTAGTTTGATAGCCTTAGACAAGCATATTATGCGTAAAGAATCTGGAAAAGAAAAAAAATTTCTTTCGAAGTTTGGAAACTTCGTTAGAATCACTTTTTTTCCGTTCTTATTTGAGATAACTGGTTCTCTTACATTATACTAGTTTGATAGCCTCAGACAAGCATATTATGCGCAAAGAATCTCGAAAAGAAAAAAATTTTATTTCGAAGTTTGGAAACTTCGTTAGAATCACTTTTTTTCCGTTCTTATTTGAGATAACTTGTTCTCTTTCATTATACCAGTTTGATAGCCTCAGACAAGCATATTATGCGCAAAGAATCTCGAAAAGAAAAAAATTTTTTTTCGAAGTTTGGAAACTTCGTTAGAATCACTTTTTTTCCGTTCTTATTTAAGATTACTGGTTCTCTTTCATTATACTAGTTTGATAGCCTCAGACAAGAATATTATGCGCAAAGAATCTCGAAAAGAATAAAAATTTTTTTCGAAGTTTGGAAACTTCCTTAGAATCACTTTTTTTCCATTCTTATTTGAGATAACTTGTTCTCTTTCATTATACTAGTTTGATAGCCTCAGACAAGCATATTATGCGCAAAGAATCTCGAAAAGAAAAAAATTTTTTTCGAAGTTTGGAAACTTCGTTAGAATCACTTTTTTTCCGTTCTTATTTAAGATAACTTGTTCTCTTACATTATACTAGTTTGATAGCCTTAGACAAGCATATTATGCGCAAAGAATCTGGAAAAGAAAAAAAATTTTTTTCGAAGTTTGGAAACTTCGTTAGAATCACTTTTTTTCCGTTCTTATTTGAGATAACTGGTTCTCTTGCATTATACTAGTTTGATAGCCTCAGACAAGCATATTATGCGCAAAGAATCTCGAAAAGAAAAAAATTTTTTTTCGAAGTTTGGAAACTTCCTTAGAATCACTTTTTTTCCATTCTTATTTGAGATAACTTGTTCTCTTTCATTATACTAGTTTGATAGCCTCAGACAAGCATATTATGCGCAAAGAATCTCGAAAAGAAAAAAATTTTTTTTCGAAGTTTGGAAACTTCGTTAGAATCACTTTTTTTCCGTTCTTATTTAAGATTACTGGTTCTCTTTCATTATACTAGTTTGATAGCCTCAGACAAGCATATTATGCGCAAAGAATCTCGAAATGAAAAAAATTTTTTTTCGAAGTTTGGAAACTTCCTTAGAATCACTTTTTTTCCATTCTTATTTGAGATAACTTGTTCTCTTTCATTATACTAGTTTGATAGCCTCAGACAAGCATATTATGCGCAAAGAATCTCGAAAAGAAAAAAATTTTTTTTCGAAGTTTGGAAACTTCATTAGAATCACTTTTTTTCCGTTCTTATTTAAGATAACTTGTTCTCTTTCATTATACTAGTTTGATAGCCTTAGACAAGCATATTATGCGCAAAGAATCTCGAAAAGAAAAAAATTTTTTTTCGAAGTTTGGAAACTTCGTTAGAATCACTTTTTTTCCGTTCTTATTTGAGATAACTGGTTCTCTTTCATTATACTAGTTTGATAGCCTCAGACAAGCATATTATGCGCAAAGAATCTCGAAAAGAAAAAAATTTTTTTTCGAAGTTTGGAAACTTCCTTAGAATCACTTTTTTCCATTCTTATTTGAGATAACTTGTTCTCTTTCATTATACTTGTTTGATAGCCTGAGACAAGCATATTATGCGCAAAGAATCTCGAAAAGAAAAAAATTTTTTTTCGAAGTTAGGAAACTTCGTTAGAATCACTTTTCTTCCGTTCTTATTTAAGATTACTGGTTCTCTTTCATTATACTAGTTTGATAGCCTCAGACAAGCATATTATGCGCAAAGAATCTCGAAAAGAAAAAAATTTTTTTTCGAAGTTTGGAAACTTCGTTAGAATCACTTTTTTTCCGTTCTTATTTGAGATAACTTGTTCTCTTTCATTATACTAGTTTGATAGCCTTAGACAAGCATATTATGCGCAAAGAATCTCGAAAAGAAAAAAATTTTTTTTCGAAGTTTGGAAACTTCGTTAGAATCACTTTTTTTCCGTTCTTATTTAAGATTACTGGTTCTCTTTCATTATACTAGTTTGATAGCCTCAGACAAGCATATTATGCGCAAAGAATCTCGAAAAGAAAAAAATTTTTTTTCGAAGTTTGGAAACTTCCTTAGAATCACTTTTTTTCCATTCTTATTTGAGATATCTTGTTCTCTTTCATTATACTAGTTTGATAGCCTCAGACAAGCATATTATGCGCAAAGAATCTCGAAAAGAAAAAAATTTTTTTTCGAAGTTTGGAAACTTCGTTAGAATCACTTTTTTTCCGTTCTTATTTAAGATTACTGGTTCTCTTTCATTATACTAGTTTGATAGCCTCAGACAAGCATATTATGCGCAAAGAATCTCGAAAAGAAAAAAATTTTTTTTCGAAGTTTGGAAACTTCGTTAGAATCAATTTTTTTCCGTTCTTATTTGAGATAACTGGTTCTCTTTCATTATACTAGTTTGATAGCCTCAGACAAGCATATTATGCGCAAAGAATCTCGAAAAGAAAAAAATTTTTTTTCGAAGTTTGGAAACTTCGTTAGAATCACTTTTTTTCCGTTCTTATTTAAGATTACTGGTTCTCTTTCATTATACTAGTTTGATAGCCTCAGACAAGCATATTATGCGCAAAGAATCTCGAAAAGAAAAAAATTTTTTTTCGAAGTTTGGAAACTTCGTTAGAATCAATTTTTTTCCGTTCTTATTTGAGATAACTGGTTCTCTTTCATTATACTAGTTTGATAGCCTCAGACAAGCATATTATGCGCAAAGAATCTCGAAAAGAAAAAAATTTTTTTTCGAAGTTTGGAAACTTCCTTAGAATCACTTTTTTTCCATTCTTATTTGAGATAACTTGTTCTCTTTCATTATACTAGTTTGATAGCCTCAGACAAGCATATTATGCGCAAAGAATCTCGAAAAGAAAAAAATTTTTTTCGAAGTTTGGAAACTTCGTTAGAATCACTTTTTTTCCGTTCTTATTTAAGATAACTTGTTCTCTTACATTATACTAGTTTGATAGCCTTAGACAAGCATATTATGCGCAAAGAATCTCGAAAAGAAAAAAATTTTTTTTCGAAGTTTGGAAACTTCGTTAGAATCACTTTTTTTCCGTTCTTATTTGAGATAACTGGTTCTCTTTCATATACTAGTTTGATAGCCTCAGACAAGCATATTATGCGCAAAGAATCTCGAAAAGAAAAATAATTTTTTTCGAAGTTTGGAAACTTCGTTAGAATCACTTTTTTTCCGTTCTTATTTAAGATTACTGGTTCTCTTTCATTATACTAGTTTGATAGCCTCAGACAAGAATATTATGCGCAAAGAATCTCGAATAGAAAAAAATTTTTTTTCGAAGTTTGGAAACTTCGTTAGAATCACTTTTTTTCCGTTCTTATTTAAGATTACTGGTTCTCTTTCATTATACTAGTTTGATAGACTCAGACAAGCATATAATGCGCAAAGAATCTCGAAAAGAAAAAAATTTTTTTTCGAAGTTTGGAAACTTCATTAGAATCACTTTTTTTCCGTTCTTATTTAAGATAACTTGTTCTCTTTCATTATACTAGTTTGATAGCCTAAGAAAAGCATAGGTATGCGCAAAGAATCTCGAAAAGAAAAAAATTTTTTTTCGAAGTTTGGAAACTTCGTTAGAATCACTTTTTTTCCGTTCTTATTTGAGATAACTGGTTCTCTTTCATTATACTAGTTTGATAGCCTCAGACAAGCATATTATGCGCAAAGAATCTCGAAAAGAAAAAAATTTTTTTTCGAAGTTTGGAAACTTCGTTAGAATCACTTTTTTTCCGTTCTTATTTAAGATAACTTGTTCTCTTTCATTATACCAATTTGATAGCCTCAGACAAGCATATTATGCGCAAAGAATCTCGAAAAGAAAAAAATTTTTTTTCGAAGTTTGGAAACTTCGTTAGAATCACTTTTTTTCCGTTCTTATTTGAGATAACTGGTTCTCTTTCATTATACTAGTTTGATAGCCTCAGACAAGCATATTATGCGCAAAGAATCTCGAAAAGAAAAAATTTTTTTTTCGAAGTTTGGAAACTTCGTTAGAATCACTTTTTTTCCGTTCTTATTTAAGATTACTGGTTCTCTTTCATTATACTAGTTTGATAGCCTCAGACAAGGATATTATGCGCAAAGAATCTCGAAAAGAAAAAAATTTTTTTTCGAAGTTTGGAAACTTCCTTAGAATCACTTTTTTTCCATTATTATTTGAGATATCTTGTTCTCTTTCATTATACTAGTTTGATAGCCTCAGACAAGCATATTATGCGCAAAGAATTTCGAAAAGAAAAAAATTTTTTTTCGAAGTTTGGAAACTTCGTTAGAATCACTTTTTTTCCGTTCTTATTTAAGATTACTGGTTCTCTTTCATTATACTAGTTTGATAGCCTCAGACAAGCATATTATGCGCAAAGAATCTCGAAAAGAAAAAAATTTTTTTTCGAAGTTTGGAAACTTCCTTAGAATCACTTTTTTTCCGTTCTTATTTGAGATAACTGGTTCTCTTTCATTATACTAGTTTGATAGCCTCAGACAAGCATATTATGCGCAAAGAATCTCGAAAAGAAAAAAATTTTTTTTCGAAGTTTGGAAACTTCCTTAGAATCACTTTTTTTCCATTCTTATTTGAGATAACTTGTTCTCTTTCATTATACTAGTTTGATAGCCTCAGACAAGCATATTATGCGCAAAGAATCTCGAAAAGAAAAAAATTTTTTTCGAAGTTTGGAAACTTCGTTAGAATCACTTTTTTTCCGTTCTTATTTAAGATAACTTGTTCTCTTACATTATACTAGTTTGATAGCCTTAGACAAGCATATTATGCGCAAAGAATCTCGAAAAGAAAAAAATTTTTTTTCGAAGTTTGGAAACTTCGTTAGAATCACTTTTTTTCCGTTCTTATTTGAGATAACTGGTTCTCTTTCATATACTAGTTTGATAGCCTCATACAAGCATATTATGCGCAAAGAATCTCGAAAAGAAAAAAAATTTTTTTCGAAGTTTGGAAACTTCGTTAGAATCACTTTTTTTCCGTTCTTATTTAAGATTACTGGTTCTCTTTCATTATACTAGTTTGATAGCCTCAGACAAGAATATTATGCGCAAAGAATCTCGAATAGAAAAAAATTTTTTTTCGAAGTTTGGAAACTTCGTTAGAATCACTTTTTTTCCGTTCTTATTTAAGATTACTGGTTCTCTTTCATTATACTAGTTTGATAGCCTCAGACAAGCATATATTGCGCAAAGAATCTCGAAAAGAAAAAAATTTTTTTTCGAAGTTTGGAAACTTCATTAGAATCACTTTTTTTCCGTTCTTATTTAAGATAACTTGTTCTCTTTCATTATACTAGTTTGATAGCCTAAGAAAAGCATAGGTATGCGCAAAGAATCTCGAAAAGAAAAAAATTTTTTTTCGAAGTTTGGAAACTTCGTTAGAATCACTTTTTTTCCGTTCTTATTTGAGATAACTGGTTCTCTTTCATTATACTAGTTTGATAGCCTCAGACAAGCATATTATGCGCAAAGAATCTCGAAAAGAAAAAAATTTTTTTTCGAAGTTTGGAAACTTCGTTAGAATCACTTTTTTTCCGTTCTTATTTAAGATAACTTGTTCTCTTTCATTATACCAGTTTGATAGCCTCAGACAAGCATATTATGCGCAAAGAATCTCGAAAAGAAAAAAATTTTTTTTCGAAGTTTGGAAACTTCGTTAGAATCACTTTTTTTCCGTTCTTATTTGAGATAACTGGTTCTCTTTCATTATACTAGTTTGATAGCCTCAGACAAGCATATTATGCGCAAAGAATCTCGAAAAGAAAAAATTTTTTTTTCGAAGTTTCGAAACTTCCTTAGAATCACTTTTTTTCCATTCTTATTTGAGATAACTTGTTCTCTTTCATTATCCTTGTTTGATAGCCTTAGACAAGCATATTATGCGCAAAAAATTTCGAAAAGAAAAAAATTTTTTTTCGAAGTTTGGAAACTTCGTTAGAATCACTTTTTTTCCGTTCTTATTTAAGATAACTTGTTCTCTTTCATTGTACTAGTTTGATAGCCTTAGACAAGCATATTATGCGTAAAGAATCTGGAAAAGAAAAAAAATTTTTTTCGAAGTTTGGAAACTTTGTTAGAATCACTTTTTTTCCGTTCTTATTTGAGATAACTGGTTCTCTTACATTATACTAGTTTGATAGCCTCAGACAAGCATATTATGCGCAAAGAATCTCGAAAAGAAAAAAATTTTTTTTCGAAGTTTGGAAACTTCGTTAGAATCACTTTTTTTCCGTTCTTATTTGAGATAACTTGTTCTTTCATTATACTAGTTTGATAGCCTCAGACAAGCATATTATGCGCAAAGAATCTCGAAAAGAAAAAATTTTTTTTTCGAAGTTTGGAAACTTCGTTAGAATCACTTTTTTTCCGTTCTTATTTAAGATTACTGGTTCTCTTTCATTATACTAGTTTGATAGCCTCAGACAAGAATATTATGCGCAAAGAATCTCGAAAAGAATAAAAATTTTTTTCGAAGTATGGAAACTTCGTTAGAATCACTTTTTTTCCGTTCTTATTTAAGATAACTTGTTCTCTTTCATTATCCTTGTTTGATAGCCTTAGACAAGCATATTATGCGCAAATAATCTCGAAAAGAAAAAAATTTTTTTTCGAAGTTTGGAAACTTCGTTAGAATCACTTTTTTTCCGTTCTTATTTAAGATTACAGGTTCTCTTTCATTATACTAGTTTGATAGCCTCAGACAAGCATATTATGCGCAAAGAATCTCGAAAAGAAAAAAATTTTTTTCGAAGTTTGGAAACTTCGTTAGAATCACTTTTTTTCCGTTCTTATTTAAGATAACTTGTTCTCTTACATTATACTAGTTTGATAGCCTTAGACAAGCATATTATGCGCAAAGAATCTCGAAAAGAAAAAAATTTTTTTTCGAAGTTTGGAAACTTCGTTAGAATCACTTTTTTTCCGTTCTTATTTGAGATAACTGGTTCTCTTTCATATACTAGTTTGATAGCCTCAGACAAGCATATTATGCGCAAAGAATCTCGAAAAGAAAAAAAATTTTTTTCGAAGTTTGGAAACTTCGTTAGAATCACTTTTTTTCCGTTCTTATTTAAGATTACTGGTTCTCTTTCATTATACTAGTTTGATAGCCTCAGACAAGAATATTATGCGCAAAGAATCTCGAATAGAAAAAAATTTTTTTTCGAAGTTTGGAAACTTCGTTAGAATCACTTTTTTTCGGTTCTTATTTAAGATTACTGGTTCTCTTTCATTATACTAGTTTGATAGCCTCAGACAAGCATATAATGCGCAAAGAATCTCGAAAAGAAAAAAATTTTTTTTCGAAGTTTGGAAACTTCATTAGAATCACTTTTTTTCCGTTCTTATTTAAGATAACTTGTTCTCTTTCATTATACTAGTTTGATAGCCTAAGAAAAGCATAGGTATGCGCAAAGAATCTCAAAAAGAAAAAAATTTTTTTTCGAAGTTTGGAAACTTCGTTAGAATCACTTTTTTTCCGTTCTTATTAGAGATAACTGGTTCTCTTTCATTATACTAGTTTGATAGCCTCAGACAAGCATATTATGCGCAAAGAATCTCGAAAAGAAAAAAATTTTTTTTCGAAGTTTGGAAACTTCGTTAGAATCACTTTTTTTCCGTTCTTATTTAAGATAACTTGTTCTCTTTCATTATACCAGTTTGATAGCCTCAGACAAGCATATTATGCGCAAAGAATCTCGAAAAGAAAAAAATTTTTTTTCGAAGTTTGGAAACTTCGTTAGAATCACTTTTTTTCCGTTCTTATTTGAGATAACTGGTTCTCTTTCATTATACTAGTTTGATAGCCTCAGACAAGCATATTATGCGCAAAGAATCTCGAAAAGAAAAAATTTTTTTTTCGAAGTTTGGAAACTTCGTTAGAATCACTTTTTTTCCGTTCTTATTTAAGATTACTGGTTCTCTTTCATTATACTAGTTTGATAGCCTAAGACAAGCATATTATGCGCAAAGAATCTCGAAAAGAAAAAAATTTTTTTTCGAAGTTTGGAAACTTCCTTAGAATCACTTTTTTTCCATTCTTATTTGAGATATCTTGTTCTCTTTCATTATACTAGTTTGATAGCCTCAGACAAGCATATTATGCGCAAAGAATCTCGAAAAGAAAAAAATTTTTTTTCGAAGTTTGGAAACTTCGTTAGAATCACTTTTTTTCCGTTCTTATTTAAGATTACTGGTTCTCTTTCATTATACTAGTTTGATAGCCTCAGACAAGCATATTATGCGCAAAGAATCTCGAAAAGAAAAAAATTTTTTTTCGAAGTTTGGAAACTTCCTTAGAATCACTTTTTTTCCATTCTTATTTGAGATAACTTGTTCTCTTTCATTATACTAGTTTGATAGCCTCAGACAAGCATATTATGCGCAAAGAATCTCGAAAAGAAAAAAATTTTTTTCGAAGTTTGGAAACTTCGTTAGAATCACTTTTTTTCCGTTCTTATTTAAGATAACTTGTTCTCTTACATTATACTAGTTTGATAGCCTTAGACAAGCATATTATGCGCAAAGAATCTCGAAAAGAAAAAAATTTTTTTTCGAAGTTTGGAAACTTCGTTAGAATCACTTTTTTTCCGTTCTTATTTGAGATAACTGGTTCTCTTTCATATACTAGTTTGATAGCCTCAGACAAGCATATTATGCGCAAAGAATCTCGAAAAGAAAAAAAATTTTTTTCGAAGTTTGGAAACTTCGTTAGAATCACTTTTTTTCCGTTCTTATTTAAGATTACTGGTTCTCTTTCATTATACTAGTTTGATAGCCTCAGACAAGAATATTATGCGCAAAGAATCTCGAATAGAAAAAAATTTTTTTTCGAAGTTTGGAAACTTCGTTAGAATCACTTTTTTTCCGTTCTTATTTAAGATTACTGGTTCTCTTTCATTATACTAGTTTGATAGCCTCAGACAAGCATATAATGCGCAAAGAATCTCGAAAAGAAAAAAATTTTTTTTCGAAGTTTGGAAACTTCCTTAGAATCACTTTTTTTCCATTCTTATTTGAGATAACTTGTTCTCTTTCATTATACTAGTTTGATAGCCTCAGACAAGCATATTATGCGCAAAGAATCTCGAATAGAAAAAAATTTTTTTTCGAAGTTTGGAAACTTCGTTAGAATCACTTTTTTTCCGTTCTTATTTAAGATTACTGGTTCTCTTTCATTATACTAGTTTGATAGCCTAAGAAAAGCATAGGTATGCGCAAAGAATCTCGAAAAGAAAAAATTTTTTTTTCGAAGTTTGGAATCTTCGATAGAATCACTTTTTTTCCGTTCTATTTTGAGATAACTGGTTCTCTTTCATTATACTAGTTTGATAGCCTCAGACAAGCATATTATGCGCAAAGAATCTCGAAAAGAAAAAAATTTTTTTTCGAAGTTTGGAAACTTCCTTAGAATCACTTTTTTTCCATTCTTATTTGAGATAACTTGTTCTCTTTCATTATACTAGTTTGATAGCCTCAGACAAGCATATTATGCGCAAAGAATCTCGAAAAGAAAAAAATTTTTTTCGAAGTTTGGAAACTTCGTTAGAATCACTTTTTTTCCGTTCTTATTTAAGATAACTTGTTCTCTTACATTATACTAGTTTGATTGCCTTAGACAAGCATATTATGCGCAAAGAATCTCGAAAAGAAAAAAATTTTTTTTCGAAGTTTGGAAACTTCGTTAGAATCACTTTTTTTCCGTTCTTATTTGAGATAACTGGTTCTCTTTCATTATACTAGTTTGATAGCCTCAGACAAGCATATTATGCGCAAAGAATCTCGAAAAGAAAAAAAATTTTTTTCGAAGTTTGGAAACTTCGTTAGAATCACTTTTTTTCCGTTCTTATTTAAGATTACTGGTTCTCTTTCATTATACTAGTTTGATAGCCTCAGACAAGAATATTATGCGCAAAGAATCTCGAATAGAAAAAAATTTTTTTTCGAAGTTTGGAAACTTCGTTAGAATCACTTTTTTTCCGTTCTTATTTAAGATTACTGGTTCTCTTTCATTATACTAGTTTGATAGCCTCAGACAAGCATATAATGCGCAAAGAATCTCGAAAAGAAAAAAATTTTTTTTCGAAGTTTGGAAACTTCCTTAGAATCACTTTTTTTCCATTCTTATTTGAGATAACTTGTTCTCTTTCATTATACTAGTTTGATAGCCTAAGAAAAGCATAGGTATGCGCAAAGAATCTCGAAAAGAAAAAAATTTTTTTTCGAAGTTTGGAAACTTCGTTAGAATCACTTTTTTTCCGTTCTTATTTGAGATAACTGGTTCTCTTTCATTATACTAGTTTGATAGCCTCAGACAAGCATATTATGCGCAAAGAATCTCGAAAAGAAAAAAATTTTTTTTCGAAGTTTGGAAACTTCCTTAGAATCACTTTTTTTCCATTCTTATTTGAGATAACTTGTTCTCTTTCATTATACTAGTTTGATAGCCTCAGACAAGCATATTATGCGCAAAGAATCTCGAAAAGAAAAAAATTTTTTTCGAAGTTTGGAAACTTCGTTAGAATCACTTTTTTTCCGTTCTTATTTAAGATAACTTGTTCTCTTACATTATACTAGTTTGATAGCCTAAGAAAAGCATAGGTATGCGCAAAGAATCTCGAAAAGAAAAAAATTTTTTTTCGAAGTTTGGAAACTTCGTTAGAATCACTTTTTTTCCGTTCTTATTTGAGATAACTGGTTCTCTTTCATTATACTAGTTTGATAGCCTCAGACAAGCATATTATGCGCAAAGAATCTCGAAAAGAAAAAAATTTTTTTTCGAAGTTTGGAAACTTCCTTAGAATCACTTTTTTTCCATTCTTATTTGAGATAACTTGTTCTCTTTCATTATACTAGTTTGATAGCCTCAGACAAGCATATTATGCGCAAAGAATCTCGAAAAGAAAAAAATTTTTTTTCGAAGTTTGGAAACTTCGTTAGAATCACTTTTTTTCCGTTCTTATTTGAGATAACTGGTTCTCTTTCATTATACTAGTTTGATAGCCTCAGACAAGCATATTATGCGCAAAGAATCCCGAAAAGAAAAAAATTTTTTTTCGAAGTTTGGAAACTTCGTTAGAATCACTTTTTTTCCGTTCTTATTTCAGATAACTTGTTCTCTTTCATTATACTAGTTTGATATCCTTAGACAAGCATATTATGCGCAAAGAATCTCGAAAAGAAAAAAATTTTTTTTCGAAGTTTGGAAACTTCGTTAGAATCACTTTTTTTCCGTTCTTATTTGAGATAACTGGTTCTCTTTCATTATACTAGTTTGATAGCCTCAGACAAGCATATTATGCGCAAAGAATCTCGAAAAGAAAAAAATTTTTTTTCGAAGTTAAGAAACTTCCTTAGAATCACTTTTTTTCCATTCTTATTTGAGATAACTTGTTCTCTTTCATTATACTTGTTTGATAGCCTGAGACAAGCATATTATGCGCAAAGAATCTCGAAAAGAACAAAATTTTTTTTCGAAGTTTGGAAACTTCGTTAGAATCACTTTTTTTCCGTTCTTATTTAAGATTACTGGTTCTCTTTCATTATACCAGTTTGATAGCCTCAGACAAGCATATTATGCGCAAAGAATCTCGAAAAGAAAAAAATTTTTTTTCGAAGTTTGGAAACTTCGTTAGAATCACTTTTTTTCCGTTCTTATTTGAGATAACTGGTTCTCTTTCATTATACTAGTTTGATAGCCTCAGACAAGCATATTATGCGCAAAGAATCTCGAAAAGAAAAAAATTTTTTTTCGAAGTTTGGAAACTTCCTTAGAATCACTTTTTTTCCATTCTTATTTGAGATAACTTGTTCTCTTTCATTATCCTTGTTTGATAGCCTTAGACAAGCATATTATGCGCAAAAAATCTCGAAAAGAAAAAAATTTTTTTTCGAAGTTTGGAAACTTCGTTAGAATCACTTTTTTTCCGTTCTTATTTAAGATAACTTGTTCTCTTTCATTGTACTAGTTTGATAGCCTTAGACAAGCATATTATGCGCAAAGAATCTCGAAAAGAAAAAAATTTTTTTTCGAAGTTTGGAAACTTCGTTAGAATCACTTTTTTTCCGTTCTTATTTAAGATAACTTGTTCTCTTTCATTGTACTAGTTTGATAGCCTTAGACAAGCATATTATGCGCAAAGAATCTCGAAAAGAAAAACATTTTTTTTCGAAGTTTGGAAACTTCGTTAGAATCAGTTTTTTCCGTTCTTATTTAAGATTACTGGTTCTTTTTCATTATACAAGTTTGATAGCCTCAGAAAAGCATATTATGCGCAAAGAATCTCGAAAAGAAAAAAATTTTTTTTCGAAGTTTGGAAACTTCGTTAGAATCACTTTTTTTCCGTTCTTATTTAAGATTACTGGTTCTCTTTCATTATACTAGTTTGATAGCCTCAGACAAGCATATTATGCGCAAAGAATCTCGAAAAGAAAAAAATTTTTTTTCGAAGTTTGGAAACTTCGTTAGAATCACTTTTTTTCCGTTCTTATTTGAGATAACTTGTTCTCTTTCATTATACTAGTTTGATAGCCTTAGACAAGCATATTATGCGCAAAGAATCTCGAAAAGAAAAAAATTTTATTTCGAAGTATGTAAACTTCGTTAGAATCACTTTTTTTCCGTTCTTATTTGAGATAACTGGTTCTCTTTCATTATACTAGTTTGATAGCCTCAGAAAAGCATAGGTATGCGCAAAGAATCTCGAAAAGAAAAAAAATTTTTTTCGAAGTTTGGAAACTTCGTTAGAATCACTTTTTTTCCGTTTTTATTTAAGATTACTGGTTCTCTTTCATTATACTTGTTTGATAGCCTCAGACAAGATAATTATGCGCAAAGAATCTCGAAAAGAAAAAAATTTTTTTTCGAAGTTTGGAAACTTCCTTAGAATCACTTTTTTTCCATTCTTATTTGAGATAACTTGTTCTCTTTCATTATACTAGTTTGATAGCCTCAGACAAGCATATTATGCGCAAAGAATCTCGAAAAGAAAAAAATTTTTTTCGAAGTTTGGAAACTTCGTTAGAATCACTTTTTTTCCGTTCTTATTTAAGATAACTTGTTCTCTTACATTATACTAGTTTGATAGCCTTAGACAAGCATATTATGCGCAAAGAATCTCGAAAAGAAAAAAATTTTTTTTCGAAGTTTGGAAACTTCGTTAGAATCACTTTTTTTCCGTTCTTATTTGAGATAACTGGTTCTCTTTCATTATACTAGTTTGATAGCCTCAGACAATATATTATGCGCAAAGAATCTCGAAAAGAAAAAAAATTTTTTTCGAAGTTTGGAAACTTCGTTAGAATCACTTTTTTTCCGTTCTTATTTAAGATTACTGGTTCTCTTTCATTATACTAGTTTGATAGCCTCAGACAAGAATATTATGCGCAAAGAATCTCGAAAAGAAAAAAATTTTTTTTCGAAGTTTGGAAACTTCCTTAGAATCACTTTTTTTCCATTCTTTTTTGAGATAACTTGTTCTCTTTCATTATACTAGTTTGATAGCCTCAGACAAGCATATTATGCGCAAAGAATCTCGAAAAGAAAAAAATTTTTTTCGAAGTTTAGAAACTTCGTTAGAATCACTTTTTTTCCGTTCTTATTTAAGATAACTTGTTCTCTTACATTATACTAGTTTGATAGCCTTAGACAAGCATATTATGCGTTAAGAATCTCGAAAAGAAAAAAAATTTTTTTCGAAGTTTGGAAACTTCCTTAGAATCACTTTTTTTCCATTCTTATTTGAGATAACTTGTTCTCTTTCATTATACTAGTTTGATAGCCTCAGACAAGCATATTATGCGCAAAGAATCTCGAATAGAAAAAAAATTTTTTTCGAAGTTTGGAAACTTCGTTAGAATCACTTTTTTTCCGTTCTTATTTAAGATTACTGGTTCTCTTTCATTATACTAGTTTGATAGCCTCAGACAAGCATATTATGCGCAAAGAATCTCGAAAAGAAAAAAATTTTTTTTCGAAGTTTGGAAACTTCGTTAGAATCACTTTTTTTCCGTTCTTATTTGAGATAACTGGTTCTCTTTCATTATACTAGTTTGATAGCCTCAGACAAGCATATTATGCGCAAAGAATCTCGAAAAGAAAAAAATTTTTTTTCGAAGTTTGGAAACTTCCTTAGAATCACTTTTTTTCCATTCTTATTTGAGATAACTTGTTCTCTTTCATTATACTAGTTTGATAGCCTCAGACAAGCATATTATGCGCAAAGAATCTCGAATAGAAAAAAAATTTTTTTCGAAGTTTGGAAACTTCGTTAGAATCACTTTTTTTCCGTTCTTATTTAAGATTACTGGTTCTCTTTCATTATACTAGTTTGATAGCCTCAGACAAGCATATAATGCGCAAAGAATCTCGAAAAGAAAAAAATTTTTTTTCGAAGTTTGGAAACTTCCTTAGAATCACTTTTTTTCCATTCTTATTTGAGATAACTTGTTCTCTTTCATTATACTAGTTTGATAGCCTCAGACAAGCATATTATGCGCAAAGAATCTCGAAAAGAAAACAATTTTTTTTCGAAGTTTGGAAACTTCATTAGAATCACTTTTTTTCCGTTCTTATTTAAGATAACTTGTTCTCTTTCATTATACTAGTTTGATAGCCTAAGAAAAGCATAGGTATGCGCAAAGAATCTCGAAAAGAAAAAAATTTTTTTTCGAAGTTTGGAAACTTCGTTAGAATCACTTTTTTTCCGTTCTTATTTGAGATAACTGGTTCTCTTTCATTATACTAGTTTGATAGCCTCAGACAAGCATATTATGCGCAAAGAATCTCGAAAAGAAAAAAATTTTTTTTCGAAGTTTGGAAACTTCGTTAGAATCACTTTTTTTCCGTTCTTATTTAAGATAACTTGTTCTCTTTCATTATACTAGTTTGATAGCCTTAGACAAGCATATTATGCGCAAAGAATCTCGAAAAGAAAAAAATTTTTTTTCGAAGTTTGGAAACTTCGTTAGAATCACTTTTTTTCCGTTCTTATTTGAGATAACTGGTTCTCTTTCATTATACTAGTTTGATAGCCTCAGACAAGCATATTATGCGCAAAGAATCTCGAAAAGAAAAAAATTTTTTTTCGAAGTTAAGAAACTTCCTTAGAATCACTTTTTTTCCATTCTTATTTGAGATAACTTGTTCTCTTTCATTATACTTGTTTGATAGCCTGAGACAAGCATATTATGCGCAAAGAATCTCGAAAAGAAAAAAATTTTTTTTCGAAGTTTGGAAACTTCGTTAGAATCACTTTTTTTCCGTTCTTATTTAAGATTACTGGTTCTCTTTCATTATACCAGTTTGATAGCCTCAGACAAGCATATTATGCGCAAAGAATCTCGAAAAGAAAAAAATTTTTTTTCGAAGTTTGGAAACTTCGTTAGAATCACTTTTTTTCCGTTCTTATTTAAGATTACTGGTTCTCTTTCATTATACCAGTTTGATAGCCTCAGACAAGCATATTATGCGCAAAGAATCTCGAAAAGAAAAAAATTTTTTTTCGAAGTTTGGAAACTTCCTTAGAATCACTTTTTTTCCATTCTTATTTGAGATCTTGTTCTCTTTCATTATCCTTGTTTGATAGCCTTAGACAAGCATATTATGCGCAAAGAATCTCGAAAAGAAAAAAATTTTTTTTCGAAGTTTGGAAACTTCGTTAGAATCACTTTTTTTCCGTTCTTATTTAAGATTACTGGTTCTCTTTCATTATACTAGTTTGATAGCCTCAGACAAGAATATTATGCGCAAAGAATCTCGATAAAAAAATTTTTTTTCGAAGTTTGGAAACTTCGTTAGAATCACTTTTTTTCCGTTCTTATTTGAGATAACTTGTTCTCTTTCATTATCCTTGTTTGATAGCCTTATACAAGCATATTATGCGCAAATAATCTCGAAAAGAAAAAAATTTTTTTTCGAAGTTTGGAAACTTCGTTAGAATCACTTTTTTTCCGTTCTTATTTAAGATTACTGGTACTCTTTCATTATACTAGTTTGATAGCCTCAGGCAAGCATATTATGCGCAAAGAATCTCGAAAAGAAAAAAATTTTTTTTCGAAGTTTGGAAACTTCGTTTGAATCACTTTTTTTCTGTTCTTATTTAAGATAACTTGTTCTCTTTCATTATACTAGTTTGATAGCCTTAGACAAGCATATTATGCGCAAAGAATCTCGAAAAGAAAAAAATTTTTTTTCGAAGTTTGGAAACTTCGTTAGAATCACTTTTTTTCCGTTCTTATTTAAGATAACTTGTTCTCTTTCATTGTACTAGTTTGATAGCCTTAGACAAGCATATTATGCGTAAAGAATCTGGAAAAGAAAAAAAATTTCTTTCGAAGTTTGGAAACTTCGTTAGAATCACTTTTTTTCCGTTCTTATTTGAGATAACTGGTTCTCTTACATTATACTAGTTTGATAGCCTCAGACAAGCATATTATGCGCAAAGAATCTCGAAAAGAAAAAAATTTTATTTCGAAGTTTGGAAACTTCGTTAGAATCACTTTTTTTCCGTTCTTATTTGAGATAACTTGTTCTCTTTCATTATACCAGTTTGATAGCCTCAGACAAGCATATTATGCGCAAAGAATCTCGAAAAGAAAAAAATTTTTTTTCGAAGTTTGGAAACTTCGTTAGAATCACTTTTTTTCCGTTCTTATTTAAGATTACTGGTTCTCTTTCATTATACTAGTTTGATAGCCTCAGACAAGAATATTATGCGCAAAGAATCTCGAAAAGAATAAAAATTTTTTTCGAAGTTTGGAAACTTCCTTAGAATCACTTTTTTTCCATTCTTATTTGAGATAACTTGTTCTCTTTCATTATACTAGTTTGATAGCCTCAGACAAGCATATTATGCGCAAAGAATCTCGAAAAGAAAAAAATTTTTTTCGAAGTTTGGAAACTTCGTTAGAATCACTTTTTTTCCGTTCTTATTTAAGATAACTTGTTCTCTTACATTATACTAGTTTGATAGCCTTAGACAAGCATATTATGCGCAAAGAATCTGGAAAAGAAAAAAAATTTTTTTCGAAGTTTGGAAACTTCGTTAGAATCACTTTTTTTCCGTTCTTATTTGAGATAACTGGTTCTCTTGCATTATACTAGTTTGATAGCCTCAGACAAGCATATTATGCGCAAAGAATCTCGAAAAGAAAAAAATTTTTTTTCGAAGTTTGGAAACTTCCTTAGAATCACTTTTTTTCCATTCTTATTTGAGATAACTTGTTCTCTTTCATTATACTAGTTTGATAGCCTCAGACAAGCATATTATGCGCAAAGAATCTCGAAAAGAAAAAAATTTTTTTTCGAAGTTTGGAAACTTCGTTAGAATCACTTTTTTTCCGTTCTTATTTAAGATTACTGGTTCTCTTTCATTATACTAGTTTGATAGCCTCAGACAAGCATATTATGCGCAAAGAATCTCGAAATGAAAAAAATTTTTTTTCGAAGTTTGGAAACTTCCTTAGAATCACTTTTTTTCCATTCTTATTTGAGATAACTTGTTCTCTTTCATTATACTAGTTTGATAGCCTCAGACAAGCATATTATGCGCAAAGAATCTCGAAAAGAAAAAAAATTTTTTTCGAAGTTTGGAAACTTCATTAGAATCACTTTTTTTCCGTTCTTATTTAAGATAACTTGTTCTCTTTCATTATACTAGTTTGATAGCCTTAGACAAGCATATTATGCGCAAAGAATCTCGAAAAGAAAAAAATTTTTTTTCGAAGTTTGGAAACTTCCTTAGAATCACTTTTTTTCCATTCTTATTTGAGATATCTTGTTCTCTTTCATTATACTAGTTTGATAGCCTCAGACAAGCATATTATGCGCAAAGAATCTCGAAAAGAAAAAAATTTTTTTTCGAAGTTTGGAAACTTCGTTAGAATCACTTTTTTTCCGTTCTTATTTAAGATTACTGGTTCTCTTTCATTATACTAGTTTGATAGCCTCAGACAAGCATATTATGCGCAAAGAATCTCGAAAAGAAAAAAATTTTTTTTCGAAGTTTGGAAACTTCGTTAGAATCAATTTTTTTCCGTTCTTATTTGAGATAACTGGTTCTCTTTCATTATACTAGTTTGATAGCCTCAGACAAGCATATTATGCGCAAAGAATCTCGAAAAGAAAAAAATTTTTTTTCGAAGTTTGGAAACTTCGTTAGAATCACTTTTTTTCCGTTCTTATTTAAGATTACTGGTTCTCTTTCATTATACTAGTTTGATAGCCTCAGACAAGCATATTATGCGCAAAGAATCTCGAAAAGAAAAAAATTTTTTTTCGAAGTTTGGAAACTTCGTTAGAATCAATTTTTTTCCGTTCTTATTTGAGATAACTGGTTCTCTTTCATTATACTAGTTTGATAGCCTCAGACAAGCATATTATGCGCAAAGAATCTCGAAAAGAAAAAAATTTTTTTTCGAAGTTTGGAAACTTCCTTAGAATCACTTTTTTTCCATTCTTATTTGAGATAACTTGTTCTCTTTCATTATACTAGTTTGATAGCCTCAGACAAGCATATTATGCGCAAAGAATCTCGAAAAGAAAAAAATTTTTTTCGAAGTTTGGAAACTTCGTTAGAATCACTTTTTTTCCGTTCTTATTTAAGATAACTTGTTCTCTTACATTATACTAGTTTGATAGCCTTAGACAAGCATATTATGCGCAAAGAATCTCGAAAAGAAAAAAATTTTTTTTCGAAGTTTGGAAACTTCGTTAGAATCACTTTTTTTCCGTTCTTATTTGAGATAACTGGTTCTCTTTCATATACTAGTTTGATAGCCTCAGACAAGCATATTATGCGCAAAGAATCTCGAAAAGAAAAATAATTTTTTTCGAAGTTTGGAAACTTCGTTAGAATCACTTTTTTTCCGTTCTTATTTAAGATTACTGGTTCTCTTTCATTATACTAGTTTGATAGCCTCAGACAAGAATATTATGCGCAAAGAATCTCGAATAGAAAAAAATTTTTTTTCGAAGTTTGGAAACTTCGTTAGAATCACTTTTTTTCCGTTCTTATTTAAGATTACTGGTTCTCTTTCATTATACTAGTTTGATAGACTCAGACAAGCATATAATGCGCAAAGAATCTCGAAAAGAAAAAAATTTTTTTTCGAAGTTTGGAAACTTCGTTAGAATCACTTTTTTTCCGTTCTTATTTAAGATAACTAGTTCTCTTTCATTATACTAGTTTGATAGCCTAAGAAAAGCATAGGTATGCGCAAAGAATCTCGAAAAGAAAAAAATTTTTTTTCGAAGTTTGGAAACTTCGTTAGAATCACTTTTTTTCCGTTCTTATTTGAGATAACTGGTTCTCTTTCATTATACTAGTTTGATAGCCTCAGACAAGCATATTATGCGCAAAGAATCTCGAAAAGAAAAAAAATTTTTTTCGAAGTTTGGAAACTTCGTTAGAATCACTTTTTTTCCGTTCTTATTTAAGATAACTTGTTCTCTTTCATTATACCAGTTTGATAGCCTCAGACAAGCATATTATGCGCAAAGAATCTCGAAAAGAAAAAAATTTTTTTTCGAAGTTTGGAAACTTCGTTAGAATCACTTTTTTTCCGTTCTTATTTGAGATAACTGGTTCTCTTTCATTATACTAGTTTGATAGCCTCAGACAAGCATATTATGCGCAAAGAATCTCGAAAAGAAAAAATTTTTTTTTCGAAGTTTGGAAACTTCGTTAGAATCACTTTTTTTCCGTTCTTATTTAAGATTACTGGTTCTCTTTCATTATACTAGTTTGATAGCCTCAGACAAGGATATTATGCGCAAAGAATCTCGAAAAGAAAAAATTTTTTTTTCGAAGTTTGGAAACTTCCTTAGAATCACTTTTTTTCCATTATTATTTGAGATATCTTGTTCTCTTTCATTATACTAGTTTGATAGCCTCAGACAAGCATATTATGCGCAAAGAATCTCGAAAAGAAAAAAATTTTTTTTCGAAGTTTGGAAACTTCGTTAGAATCACTTTTTTTCCGTTCTTATTTAAGATTACTGGTTCTCTTTCATTATACTAGTTTGATAGCCTCAGACAAGCATATTATGCGCAAAGAATCTCGAAAAGAAAAAAATTTTTTTTCGAAGTTTGGAAACTTCGTTAGAATCACTTTTTTTCCGTTCTTATTTGAGATAACTGGTTCTCTTTCATTATACTAGTTTGATAGCCTCAGACAAGCATATTATGCGCAAAGAATCTCGAAAAGAAAAAAATTTTTTTTCGAAGTTTGGAAACTTCCTTAGAATCACTTTTTTTCCATTCTTATTTGAGATAACTTGTTCTCTTTCATTATACTAGTTTGATAGCCTCAGACAAGCATATTATGCGCAAAGAATCTCGAAAAGAAAAAAATTTTTTTCGAAGTTTGGAAACTTCGTTAGAATCACTTTTTTTCCGTTCTTATTTAAGATAACTTGTTCTCTTACATTATACTAGTTTGATAGCCTTAGACAAGCATATTATGCGCAAAGAATCTCGAAAAGAAAAAAATTTTTTTTCGAAGTTTGGAAACTTCGTTAGAATCACTTTTTTTCCGTTCTTATTTGAGATAACTGGTTCTCTTTCATATACTAGTTTGATAGCCTCAGACAAGCATATTATGCGCAAAGAATCTCGAAAAGAAAAATAATTTTTTTCGAAGTTTGGAAACTTCGTTAGAATCACTTTTTTTCCGTTCTTATTTAAGATTACTGGTTCTCTTTCATTATACTAGTTTGATAGCCTCAGACAAGAATATTATGCGCAAAGAATCTCGAATAGAAAAAAATTTTTTTTCGAAGTTTGGAAACTTCGTTAGAATCACTTTTTTTCCGTTCTTATTTAAGATTACTGGTTCTCTTTCATTATACTAGTTTGATAGACTCAGACAAGCATATAATGCGCAAAGAATCTCGAAAAGAAAAAAATTTTTTTTCGAAGTTTGGAAACTTCGTTAGAATCACTTTTTTTCCGTTCTTATTTAAGATAACTTGTTCTCTTTCATTATACTAGTTTGATAGCCTAAGAAAAGCATAGGTATGCGCAAAGAATCTCGAAAAGAAAAAATTTTTTTTCGAAGTTTGGAAACTTCGTTAGAATCACTTTTTTTCCGTTCTTATTTGAGATAACTGGTTCTCTTTCATTATACTAGTTTGATAGCCTCAGACAAGCATATTATGCGCAAAGAATCTCGAAAAGAAAAAAATTTTTTTTCGAAGTTTGGAAACTTCGTTAGAATCACTTTTTTTCCGTTCTTATTTAAGATAACTTGTTCTCTTTCATTATACCAGTTTGATAGCCTCAGACAAGCATATTATGCGCAAAGAATCTCGAAAAGAAAAAAATTTTTTTTCGAAGTTTGGAAACTTCGTTAGAATCACTTTTTTTCCGTTCTTATTTGAGATAACTGGTTCTCTTTCATTATACTAGTTTGATAGCCTCAGACAAGCATATTATGCGCAAAGAATCTCGAAAAGAAAAAATTTTTTTTTCGAAGTTTGGAAACTTCGTTAGAATCACTTTTTTTCCGTTCTTATTTAAGATTACTGGTTCTCTTTCATTATACTAGTTTGATAGCCTCAGACAAGGATATTATGCGCAAAGAATCTCGAAAAGAAAAAAATTTTTTTTCGAAGTTTGGAAACTTCCTTAGAATCACTTTTTTTCCATTATTATTTGAGATATCTTGTTCTCTTTCATTATACTAGTTTGATAGCCTCAGACAAGCATATTATGCGCAAAGAATCTCGAAAAGAAAAAAATTTTTTTTCGAAGTTTGGAAACTTCGTTAGAATCACTTTTTTTCCGTTCTTATTTAAGATTACTGGTTCTCTTTCATTATACTAGTTTGATAGCCTCAGACAAGCATATTATGCGCAAAGAATCTCGAAAAGAAAAAAATTTTTTTTCGAAGTTTGGAAACTTCCTTAGAATCACTTTTTTTCCGTTCTTATTTGAGATAACTGGTTCTCTTTCATTATACTAGTTTGATAGCCTCAGACAAGCATATTATGCGCAAAGAATCTCGAAAAGAAAAAAATTTTTTTTCGAAGTTTGGAAACTTCCTTAGAATCACTTTTTTTCCATTCTTATTTGAGATAACTGGTTCTCTTTCATATACTAGTTTGATAGCCTCAGACAAGCATATTATGCGCAAAGAATCTCGAAAAGAAAAAAAATTTTTTTCGAAGTTTGGAAACTTCGTTAGAATCACTTTTTTTCCGTTCTTATTTAAGATTACTGGTTCTCTTTCATTATACTAGTTTGATAGCCTCAGACAAGAATATTATGCGCAAAGAATCTCGAATAGAAAAAAATTTTTTTTCGAAGTTTGGAAACTTCGTTAGAATCACTTTTTTTCCGTTCTTATTTAAGATTACTGGTTCTCTTTCATTATACTAGTTTGATAGCCTCAGACAAGCATATAATGCGCAAAGAATCTCGAAAAGAAAAAAATTTTTTTTCGAAGTTTGGAAACTTCATTAGAATCACTTTTTTTCCGTTCTTATTTAAGATAACTTGTTCTCTTTCATTATACTAGTTTGATAGCCTAAGAAAAGCATAGGTATGCGCAAAGAATCTCGAAAAGAAAAAAATTTTTTTTCGAAGTTTGGAAACTTCGTTAGAATCACTTTTTTTCCGTTCTTATTTGAGATAACTGGTTCTCTTTCATTATACTAGTTTGATAGCCTCAGACAAGCATATTATGCGCAAAGAATCTCGAAAAGAAAAAAATTTTTTTTCGAAGTTTGGAAACTTCGTTAGAATCACTTTTTTTCCGTTCTTATTTAAGATAACTTGTTCTCTTTCATTATACCAGTTTGATAGCCTCAGACAAGCATATTATGCGCAAAGAATCTCGAAAAGAAAAAAATTTTTTTTCGAAGTTTGGAAACTTCGTTAGAATCACTTTTTTTCCGTTCTTATTTGAGATAACTGGTTCTCTTTCATTATACTAGTTTGATAGCCTCAGACAAGCATATTATGCGCAAAGAATCTCGAAAAGAAAAAATTTTTTTTTCGAAGTTTCGAAACTTCCTTAGAATCACTTTTTTTCCATTCTTATTTGAGATAACTTGTTCTCTTTCATTATCCTTGTTTGATAGCCTTAGACAAGCATATTATGCGCAAAAAATTTCGAAAAGAAAAAAATTTTTTTTCGAAGTTTGGAAACTTCGTTAGAATCACTTTTTTTCCGTTCTTATTTAAGATAACTTGTTCTCTTTCATTGTACTAGTTTGATAGCCTTAGACAAGCATATTATGCGTAAAGAATCTGGAAAAGAAAAAAAATTTTTTTCGAAGTTTGGAAACTTTGTTAGAATCACTTTTTTTCCGTTCTTATTTGAGATAACTGGTTCTCTTACATTATACTAGTTTGATAGCCTCAGACAAGCATATTATGCGCAAAGAATCTCGAAAAGAAAAAATTTTTTTTCGAAGTTTGGAAACTTCGTTAGAATCACTTTTTTTCCGTTCTTATTTGAGATAACTTGTTCTTTCATTATACTAGTTTGATAGCCTCAGACAAGCATATTATGCGCAAAGAATCTCGAAAAGAAAAAATTTTTTTTTCGAAGTTTGGAAACTTCGTTAGAATCACTTTTTTTCCGTTCTTATTTAAGATTACTGGTTCTCTTTCATTATACTAGTTTGATAGCCTCAGACAAGAATATTATGCGCAAAGAATCTCGAAAAGAATAAAAATTTTTTTCGAAGTATGGAAACTTCGTTAGAATCACTTTTTTTCCGTTCTTATTTAAGATAACTTGTTCTCTTTCATTATCCTTGTTTGATAGCCTTAGACAAGCATATTATGCGCAAATAATCTCGAAAAGAAAAAAATTTTTTTTCGAAGTTTGGAAACTTCGTTAGAATCACTTTTTTTCCGTTCTTATTTAAGATTACAGGTTCTCTTTCATTATACTAGTTTGATAGCCTCAGACAAGCATATTGTGCGCAAAGAATCTCGAAAAGAAAAAAATTTTTTTCGAAGTTTGGAAACTTCGTTAGAATCACTTTTTTTCCGTTCTTATTTAAGATAACTTGTTCTCTTACATTATACTAGTTTGATAGCCTTAGACAAGCATATTATGCGCAAAGAATCTCGAAAAGAAAAAAATTTTTTTTCGAAGTTTGGAAACTTCGTTAGAATCACTTTTTTTCCGTTCTTATTTGAGATAACTGGTTCTCTTTCATATACTAGTTTGATAGCCTCAGACAAGCATATTATGCGCAAAGAATCTCGAAAAGAAAAAAAATTTTTTTCGAAGTTTGGAAACTTCGTTAGAATCACTTTTTTTCCGTTCTTATTTAAGATTACTGGTTCTCTTTCATTATACTAGTTTGATAGCCTCAGACAAGAATATTATGCGCAAAGAATCTCGAATAGAAAAAAATTTTTTTTCGAAGTTTGGAAACTTCGTTAGAATCACTTTTTTTCCGTTCTTATTTAAGATTACTGGTTCTCTTTCATTATACTAGTTTGATAGCCTCAGACAAGCATATAATGCGCAAAGAATCTCGAAAAGAAAAAAATTTTTTTTCGAAGTTTGGAAACTTCATTAGAATCACTTTTTTTCCGTTCTTATTTAAGATAACTTGTTCTCTTTCATTATACTAGTTTGATAGCCTAAGAAAAGCATAGGTATGCGCAAAGAATCTCGAAAAGAAAAAAATTTTTTTTCGAAGTTTGGAAACTTCGTTAGAATCACTTTTTTTCCGTTCTTATTAGAGATAACTGGTTCTCTTTCATTATACTAGTTTGATAGCCTCAGACAAGCATATTATGCGCAAAGAATCTCGAAAAGAAAAAAATTTTTTTTCGAAGTTTGGAAACTTCGTTAGAATCACTTTTTTTCCGTTCTTATTTAAGATTACTGGTTCTCTTTCATTATACTAGTTTGATAGCCTAAGACAAGCATATTATGCGCAAAGAATCTCGAAAAGAAAAAAATTTTTTTTCGAAGTTTGGAAACTTCCTTAGAATCACTTTTTTTCCATTCTTATTTGAGATATCTTGTTCTCTTTCATTATACTAGTTTGATAGCCTCAGACAAGCATATTATGCGCAAAGAATCTCGAAAAGAAAAAAATTTTTTTTCGAAGTTTGGAAACTTCGTTAGAATCACTTTTTTTCCGTTCTTATTTAAGATTACTGGTTCTCTTTCATTATACTAGTTTGATAGCCTCAGACAAGCATATTATGCGCAAAGAATCTCGAAAAGAAAAAAATTTTTTTTCGAAGTTTGGAAACTTCCTTAGAATCACTTTTTTTCCATTCTTATTTGAGATAACTTGTTCTCTTTCATTATACTAGTTTGATAGCCTCAGACAAGCATATTATGCGCAAAGAATCTCGAAAAGAAAAAAATTTTTTTCGAAGTTTGGAAACTTCGTTAGAATCACTTTTTTTCCGTTCTTATTTAAGATAACTTGTTCTCTTACATTATACTAGTTTGATAGCCTTAGACAAGCATATTATGCGCAAAGAATCTCGAAAAGAAAAAAATTTTTTTTCGAAGTTTGGAAACTTCGTTAGAATCACTTTTTTTCCGTTCTTATTTGAGATAACTGGTTCTCTTTCATATACTAGTTTGATAGCCTCAGACAAGCATATTATGCGCAAAGAATCTCGAAAAGAAAAAAAATTTTTTTCGAAGTTTGGAAACTTCGTTAGAATCACTTTTTTTCCGTTCTTATTTAAGATTACTGGTTCTCTTTCATTATACTAGTTTGATAGCCTCAGACAAGAATATTATGCGCAAAGAATCTCGAATAGAAAAAA
This sequence comes from Metallyticus violacea, assembly GCA_030762175.1. NCBI lineage: Eukaryota > Metazoa > Arthropoda > Insecta > Mantodea > Metallyticidae > Metallyticus > Metallyticus violacea. The sequence goes on along the minus strand of CM060835.1, from coordinate 94,460,015 downwards.
ATTTTTTTTCGAAGTTTGGAAACTTCGTTAGAATCACTTTTTTTCCGTTCTTATTTAAGATTACTGGTTCTCTTTCATTATACTAGTTTGATAGCCTCAGACAAGCATATAATGCGCAAAGAATCTCGAAAAGAAAAAAATTTTTTTTCGAAGTTTGGAAACTTCATTAGAATCACTTTTTTTCCGTTCTTATTTAAGATAACTTGTTCTCTTTCATTATACTAGTTTGATAGCCTAAGAAAAGCATAGGTATGCGCAAAGAATCTCGAAAAGAAAAAAATTTTTTTTCGAAGTTTGGAAACTTCGTTAGAATCACTTTTTTTCCGTTCTTATTTGAGATAACTGGTTCTCTTTCATTATACTAGTTTGATAGCCTCAGACAAGCATATTATGCGCAAAGAATCTCGAAAAGAAAAAAATTTTTTTTCGAAGTTTGGAAACTTCGTTAGAATCACTTTTTTTCCGTTCTTATTTAAGATAACTTGTTCTCTTTCATTATACCAGTTTGATAGCCTCAGACAAGCATATTATGCGCAAAGAATCTCGAAAAGAAAAAAATTTTTTTTCGAAGTTTGGAAACTTCGTTAGAATCACTTTTTTTCCGTTCTTATTTGAGATAACTGGTTCTCTTTCATTATACTAGTTTGATAGCCTCAGACAAGCATATTATGCGCAAAGAATCTCGAAAAGAAAAAAATTTTTTTTCGAAGATTCGAAACTTCCTTAGAATCACTTTTTTTCCATTCTTATTTGAGATAACTTGTTCTCTTTCATTATCCTTGTTTGATAGCCTTAGACAAGCATATTATGCGCAAAGAATCTCGAAAAGAAAAAAATTTTTTTTCGCAGTTTGGAAACTTCGTTAGAATCACTTTTTTTCCGTTCTTATTTAAGATAACTTGTTCTCTTTCATTGTACTAGTTTGATAGCCTTAGACAAGCATATTATGCGTAAAGAATCTGGAAAAGAAAAAAAATTTTTTTCGAAGTTTGGAAACTTTGTTAGAATCACTTTTTTTCCGTTCTTATTTGAGATAACTGGTTCTCTTACATTATACTAGTTTGATAGCCTCAGACAAGCATATTATGCGCAAAGAATCTCGAAAAGAAAAAAATTTTTTTTCGAAGTTTGGAAACTTCGTTAGAATCACTTTTTTTCCGTTCTTATTTGAGATAACTTGTTCTTTCATTATACTAGTTTGATAGCCTCAGACAAGAATATTATGCGCAAAGAATCTCGAAAAGAAAAAATTTTTTTTTCGAAGTTTGGAAACTTCGTTAGAATCACTTTTTTTCCGTTCTTATTTAAGATTACTGGTTCTCTTTCATTATACTAGTTTGATAGCCTCAGACAAGAATATTATGCGCAAAGAATCTCGAAAAGAAAAAAATTTTTTTTCGAAGTATGGAAACTTCGTTAGAATCACTTTTTTTCCGTTCTTATTTAAGATAACTTGTTCTCTTTCATTATCCTTGTTTGATAGCCTTAGACAAGCATATTATGCGCAAATAATCTCGAAAAGAAAAAAATTTTTTTTCGAAGTTTGGAAACTTCGTTAGAATCACTTTTTTTCCGTTCTTATTTAAGATTACTGGTTCTCTTTCATTATACTAGTTTGATAGCCTCAGACAAGCATATTATGCGCAAAGAATCTCGAAAAGAAAAAAATTTTTTTTCGAAGTTTGGAAACTTCGTTTGAATCACTTTTTTTCTGTTCTTATTTAAGATAACTTGTTCTCTTTCATTATACTAGTTTGATAGCCTTAGACAAGCATATTATGAGCAAAGAATCTCGAAAAGAAAAAAATTTTTTTTCGAAGTTTGGAAACTTCGTTAGAATCACTTTTTTTCCGTTCTTATTTAAGATTACTGGTTCTCTTTCATTATACTAGTTTGATAGCCTCAGACAAGAATATTATGCGCAAAGAATCTCGAAAAGAATAAAATTTTTTTTCGAAGTTTGGAAACTTCCTTAGAATCACTTTTTTTCCATTCTTATTTGAGATAACTTGTTCTCTTTCATTATACTAGTTTGATAGCCTCAGACAAGCATATTATGCGCAAAGAATCTCGAAAAGAAAAAAATTTTTTTCGAAGTTTGGAAACTTCGTTAAAATCACTTTTTTTCCGTTCTTATTTAAGATAACTTGTTCTCTTACATTATACTAGTTTGATAGCCTTAGACAAGCATATTATGCGCAAAGAATCTCGAAAAGAAAAAAATTTTTTTTCGAAGTTTGGAAACTTCGTTAGAATCACTTTTTTTCCGTTCTTATTTGAGATAACTGGTTCTCTTTCATTATACTAGTTTGATAGCCTCAGACAAGCATATTATGCGCAAAGAATCTCGAAAAGAAAAAAATTTTTTTTCGAAGTTTGGAAACTTCCTTAGAATCACTTTTTTTCCATTCTTATTTGAGATAACTTGTTCTCTTTCATTATACTAGTTTGATAGCCTCAGACAAGCATATTATGCGCAAAGAATCTCGAAAAGAAAAAAATTTTTTTTCGAAGTTTGGAAACTTCGTTAGAATCACTTTTTTTCCGTTCTTATTTAAGATTACTGGTTCTCTTTCATTATACTAGTTTGATAGCCTCAGACAAGCATATTATGCGCAAAGAATCTCGAAAAGAAAAAAATTTTTTTTCGAAGTTTGGAAACTTCATTAGAATCACTTTTTTTCCGTTCTTATTTCAGATAACTTGTTCTCTTTCATTATACTAGTTTGATAGCCTTAGACAAGCATATTATGCGCAAAGAATCTCGAAAAGAAAAAAATTTTTTTTCGAAGTTTGGAAACTTCGTTAGAATCACTTTTTTTCCGTTCTTATTTGAGATAACTGGTTCTCTTTCATTATACTAGTTTGATAGCCTCAGACAAGCATATTATGCGCAAAGAATCTCGAAAAGAAAAAAATTTTTTTTCGAAGTTTGGAAACTTCCTTAGAATCACTTTTTTTCCATTCTTATTTGAGATAACTTGTTCTCTTTCATTATACTTGTTTGATAGCCTGAGACAAGCATATTATGCGCAAAGAATCTCGAAAAGAAAAAAATTTTTTTTCGAAGTTAGGAAACTTCGTTAGAATCACTTTTCTTCCGTTCTTATTTAAGATTACTGGTTCTCTTTCATTATACTAGTTTGATAGCCTCAGACAAGCATATTATGCGCAAAGAATCTCGAAAAGAAAAAAATTTTTTTTCGAAGTTTGGAAACTTCGTTAGAATCACTTTTTTTCCGTTCTTATTTGAGATAACTTGTTCTCTTTCATTATACTAGTTTGATAGCCTTAGACAAGCATATAATGCGCAAAGAATCTCGAAAAGAAAAAAATTTTTTTTCGAAGTTTGGAAACTTCGTTAGAATCACTTTTTTTCCGTTCTTATTTAAGATTACTGGTTCTCTTTCATTATACTAGTTTGATAGCCTCAGACAAGCATATTATGCGCAAAGAATCTCGAAAAGAAAAAAATTTTTTTTCGAAGTTTGGAAACTTCCTTAGAATCACTTTTTTTCCATTCTTATTTGAGATAACTTGTTCTCTTTCATTATACTAGTTTGATAGCCTCAGACAAGCATATTATGCGCAAAGAATCTCGAAAAGAAAAAAATTTTTTTTCGAAGTTTGGAAACTTCGTTAGAATCACTTTTTTTCCGTTCTTATTTAAGATTACTGGTTCTCTTTCATTATACTAGTTTGATAGCCTCAGACAAGCATATTATGCGCAAAGAATCTCGAAAAGAAAAAAATTTTTTTTCGAAGTTTGGAAACTTCGTTAGAATCACTTTTTTTCCGTTCTTATTTGAGATAACTGGTTCTCTTTCATTATACTAGTTTGATAGCCTCAGACAAGCATATTATGCGCAAAGAATCTCGAAAAGAAAAAAATTTTTTTTCGAAGTTAGGAAACTTCGTTAGAATCACTTTTTTTCCGTTCTTATTTAAGATTACTGGTTCTCTTTCATTATACTAGTTTGATAGCCTCAGACAAGCATATTATGCGCAAAGAATCTCGAAAAGAAAAAAATTTTTTTTCGAAGTTTGGAAACTTCGTTAGAATCACTTTTTTTCCGTTCTTATTTGAGATAACTTGTTCTCTTTCATTATACTAGTTTGATAGCCTTAGACAAGCATATTATGCGCAAAGAATCTCGAAAAGAAAAAAATTTTTTTTCGAAGTTTGGAAACTTCGTTAGAATCACTTTTTTTCCGTTCTTATTTGAGATAACTGGTTCTCTTTCATTATACTTGTTTGATAGCCTCAGACAAGCATATTATGCGCAAAGAATCTCGAAAAGAAAAAAATTTTTTTTCGAAGTTTGGAAACTTCCTTAGAATCACTTTTTTTCCATTCTTATTTGAAATAACTTGTTCTCTTTCATTATACTAGTTTGATAGCCTCAGACAAGCATATTATGCGCAAAGAATCTCGAAAAGAAAAAAATTTTTTTTCGAAGTTTGGAAACTTCGTTAGAATCACTTTTTTTCCGTTCTTATTTAAGATTACTGGTTCTCTTTCATTATACTAGTTTGATAGCCTCAGACAAGCATATTATGCGCAAAGAATCTCGAAAAGAAAAAAATTTTTTTTCGAAGTTTGGAAACTTCCTTAGAATCACTTTTTTCCCATTCTTATTTGAGATAACTTGTTCTCTTTCATTATACTAGTTTCATAGCCTCAGACAAGCATATTATGCGCAAAGAATCTCGAAAAGAAAAAAATTTTTTTTCGAAGTTTGGAAACTTCCTTAGAATCACTTTTTTTCCGTTCTTATTTAAGATTACTGGTTCTCTTTCATTATACTAGTTTGATAGCCTCAGACAAGCATATTATGCGCAAAGAATCTCGAAAAGAAAAAAATTTTTTTTCGAAGTTTGGAAACTTCCTTAGAATCACTTTTTTTCCATTCTTATTTGAGATAACTTGTTCTCTTTCATTATACTAGTTTGATAGCCTCAGACAAGCATATTATGCGCAAAGAATCTCGAAAAGAAAAAAAATTTTTTTCGAAGTTTGGAAACTTCATTAGAATCACTTTTTTTCCGTTCTTATTTAAGATAACTTGTTCTCTTTCATTATACTAGTTTGATAGCCTTAGACAAGCATATTATGCGCAAAGAATCTCGAAAAGAAAAAAATTTTTTTTCGAAGTTTGGAAACTTCGTTAGAATCACTTTTTTTCCGTTCTTATTTAAGATTACTGGTTCTCTTTCATTATACTAGTTTGATAGCCTCAGACAAGAATATTATGCGCAAAGAATCTCGAAAAGAAAAAAATTTTTTTTCGAAGTTTGGAAACTTCCATAGAATCACTTTTTTTCCGTTCTTATTTAAGATAACTTGTTCTCTTTCATTATACTAGTTTGATAGCCTTAGACAAGCATATTATGCGCAAAGAATCTCGAAAAGAAAAAAATTTTTTTTCGCAGTTTGGAAACTTCGTTAGAATCACTTTTTTTCCGTTCTTATTTGAGATAACTGGTTCTCTTTCATTATACTAGTTTGATAGCCTCAGACAAGCATATTATGCGCAAAGAATCTCGAAAAGAAAAAAATTTTTTTTCGAAGTTTGGAAACTTCCTTAGAATAACTTTTTTTCCATTCTTATTTGAAATAACTTGTTCTCTTTCATTATACTAGTTTGATAGCCTCAGACAAGCATATTATGCGCAAAGAATCTCGAAAAGAAAAAAATTTTTTTTCGAAGTTTGGAAACTTCGTTAGAATCACTTTTTTTCCGTTCTTATTTAAGATTACTGGTTCTCTTTCATTATACTAGTTTGATAGCCTCAGACAAGCATATTATGCGCAAAGAATCTCGAAAAGAAAAAAATTTTTTTTCGAAGTTTGGAAACTTCCTTAGAATCACTTTTTTTCCATTCTTATTTGAGATAACTTGTTCTCTTTCATTATACTAGTTTCATAGCCTCAGACAAGCATATTATGCGCAAAGAATCTCGAAAAGAAAAACATTTTTTTTCGAAGTTTGGAAACTTCCTTAGAATCACTTTTTTTCCGTTCTTATTTAAGATAACTTGTTCTCTTTCATTATACTAGTTTGATAGCCTTAGACAAGCATATTATGCGCAAAGAATCTCGAAAAGAAAAAAATTTTTTTTCGAAGTTTGGAAACTTCGTTAGAATCACTTTTTTTCCGTTCTTATTTGAGATAACTGGTTCTCTTTCATTATACTAGTTTGATAGCCTCAGACAAGCTTATTATGCGCAAAGAATCTCGAAAAGAAAAAAATTTTTTTTCGAAGTTTGGAAACTTCCTTAGAATCACTTTTTTTCCATTCTTATTTGAGATAACTTGTTCTCTTTCATTATACTTGTTTGATAGCCTGAGACAAGCATATTATGCGCAAAGAATCTCGAAAAGAAAAAAATTTTTTTTCGAAGTTAGGAAACTTCGTTAGAATCACTTTTTTTCCGTTCTTATTTAAGATTACTGGTTCTCTTTCATTATACTAGTTTGATAGCCTCAGACAAGCATATTATGCGCAAAGAATCTCGAAAAGAAAAAAATTATTTTTCGAAGTTTGGAAACTTCGTTAGAATCACTTTTTTTCCGTTCTTATTTGAGATAACTTGTTCTCTTTCATTATACTAGTTTGATAGCCTTAGACAAGCATATTATGCGCAAAGAATCTCGAAAAGAAAAAAATTTTATTTCGAAGTATGTAAACTTCGTTAGAATCACTTTTTTTCCGTTCTTATTTAAGATTACTGGTTCTCTTTCATTATACTAGTTTGATAGCCTCAGACAAGAATATTATGCGCAAAGAATCTCGAAAAGAATAAAATTTTTTTTCGAAGTTTGGAAACTTCCTTAGAATCACTTTTTTTCCATTCTTATTTGAGATAACTTGTTCTCTTTCATTATACTAGTTTGATAGCCTCAGACAAGCATATTATGCGCAAAGAATCTCGAAAAGAAAAAATTTTTTTTCGAAGTTTGGAAACTTCGTTAGAATCACTTTTTTTCCGTTCTTATTTAAGATAACTTGTTCTCTTACATTATACTAGTTTGATAGCCTTAGACAAGCATATTATGCGCAAAGAATCTCGAAAAGAAAAAAATTTTTTTTCGAAGTTTGGAAACTTCGTTAGAATCACTTTTTTTCCGTTCTTATTTGAGATAACTGGTTCTCTTCCATTATACTAGTTTGATAGCCTCAGACAAGCATATTATGCGCAAAGAATCTCGAAAAGAAAAAAATTTTTTTTCGAAGTTTGGAAACTTCCTTAGAATCACTTTTTTTCCATTCTTATTTGAGATAACTTGTTCTCTTTCATTATACTAGTTTGATAGCCTCAGACAAGCATATTATGCGCAAAGAATCTCGAAATGAAAAAAATTTTTTTTCGAAGTTTGGAAACTTCCTTAGAATCACTTTTTTTCCATTCTTATTTGAGATAACTTGTTCTCTTTCATTATACTAGTTTGATAGCCTCAGACAAGCATATTATGCGCAAAGAATCTCGAAAAGAAAAAAATTTTTTTTCGAAGTTAGGAAACTTCGTTAGAATCACTTTTCTTCCGTTCTTATTTAAGATTACTGGTTCTCTTTCATTATACTAGTTTGATAGCCTCAGACAAGTAATTATGCGCAAAGAATCTCGAAAAGAAAAAAATTTTTTTTCGAAGTTTGGAAACTTCGTTAGAATCACTTTTTTTCCGTTCTTATTTGAGATAACTTGTTCTCTTTCATTATACTAGTTTGATAGCATTAGACAAGCATATTATGCGCAAAGAATCTCGAAAAGAAAAAAATTTTTTTTCGAAGTTTGGAAACTTCGTTAGAATCACTTTTTTTCCGTTCTTATTTAAGATTACTGGTTCTCTTTCATTATACTAGTTTGATAGCCTCAGACAAGCATATTATGCGCAAAGAATCTCGAAAAGAAAAAAATTTTTTTTCGAAGTTTGGAAACTTCCTTAGAATCACTTTTTTTCCATTCTTATTTGAGATAACTTGTTCTCTTTCATTATACTAGTTTGATAGCCTCAGACAAGCATATTATGCGCAAAGAATCTCGAAAAGAAAAAAATTTTTTTTCGAAGTTTGGAAAATTCGTTAGAATCACTTTTTTTCCGTTCTTATTTAAGATTACTGGTTCTCTTTCATTATACTAGTTTGATAGCCTCAGACAAGCATATTATGCGCAAAGAATCTCGAAAAGAAAAAAATTTTTTTTCGAAGTTTGGAAACTTCGTTAGAATCACTTTTTTTCCGTTCTTATTTGAGATAACTGGTTCTCTTTCATTATACTAGTTTGATAGCCTCAGACAAGCATATTATGCGCAAAGAATCTCGAAAAGAAAAAAAATTTTTTTCGAAGTTAGGAAACTTCGTTAGAATCACTTTTTTTCCGTTCTTATTTAAGATTACTGGTTCTCTTTCATTATACTAGTTTGATAGCCTCAGACAAGCATATTATGCGCAAAGAATCTCGAAAAGAAAAAAATTTTTTTTCGAAGTTTGGAAACTTCGTTAGAATCACTTTTTTTCCGTTCTTATTTGAGATAACTGGTTCTCTTCCATTATACTAGTTTGATAGCCTCAGACAAGCATATTATGCGCAAAGAATCTCGAAAAGAAAAAAATTTTTTTTCGAAGTTTGGAAACTTCCTTAGAATCACTTTTTTTCCATTCTTATTTGAGATAACTTGTTCTCTTTCATTATACTAGTTTGATAGCCTCAGACAAGCATATTATGCGCAAAGAATCTCGAAATGAAAAAAATTTTTTTTCGAAGTTTGGAAACTTCCTTAGAATCACTTTTTTTCCATTCTTATTTGAGATAACTTGTTCTCTTTCATTATACTAGTTTGATAGCCTCAGACAAGCATATTATGCGCAAAGAATCTCGAAAAGAAAAAAATTTTTTTTCGAAGTTAGGAAACTTCGTTAGAATCACTTTTCTTCCGTTCTTATTTAAGATTACTGGTTCTCTTTCATTATACTAGTTTGATAGCCTCAGACAAGTAATTATGCGCAAAGAATCTCGAAAAGAAAAAAATTTTTTTTCGAAGTTTGGAAACTTCGTTAGAATCACTTTTTTTCCGTTCTTATTTGAGATAACTTGTTCTCTTTCATTATACTAGTTTGATAGCATTAGACAAGCATATTATGCGCAAAGAATCTCGAAAAGAAAAAAATTTTTTTTCGAAGTTTGGAAACTTCGTTAGAATCACTTTTTTTCCGTTCTTATTTAAGATTACTGGTTCTCTTTCATTATACTAGTTTGATAGCCTCAGACAAGCATATTATGCGCAAAGAATCTCGAAAAGAAAAAAATTTTTTTTCGAAGTTTGGAAACTTCCTTAGAATCACTTTTTTTCCATTCTTATTTGAGATAACTTGTTCTCTTTCATTATACTAGTTTGATAGCCTCAGACAAGCATATTATGCGCAAAGAATCTCGAAAAGAAAAAAATTTTTTTTCGAAGTTTGGAAAATTCGTTAGAATCACTTTTTTTCCGTTCTTATTTAAGATTACTGGTTCTCTTTCATTATACTAGTTTGATAGCCTCAGACAAGCATATTATGCGCAAAGAATCTCGAAAAGAAAAAAATTTTTTTTCGAAGTTTGGAAACTTCGTTAGAATCACTTTTTTTCCGTTCTTATTTGAGATAACTGGTTCTCTTTCATTATACTAGTTTGATAGCCTCAGACAAGCATATTATGCGCAAAGAATCTCGAAAAGAAAAAAAATTTTTTTCGAAGTTAGGAAACTTCGTTAGAATCACTTTTTTTCCGTTCTTATTTAAGATTACTGGTTCTCTTTCATTATACTAGTTTGATAGCCTCAGACAAGCATATTATGCGCAAAGAATCTCGAAAAGAAAAAAATTTTTTTTCGAAGTTTGGAAACTTCGTTAGAATCACTTTTTTTCCGTTCTTATTTGAGATAACTTGTTCTCTTTCATTATACTAGTTTGATAGCCTTAGACAAGCATATTATGCGCAAAGAATCTCGAAAAAAAAAAAATTTTTTTTCGAAGTTTGGCAACTTCGTTAGAATCACTTTTTTTCCGTTCTTATTTAAGATTACTGGTTCTCTTTCATTATACTAGTTTGATAGCCTCAGACAAGCATATTATGCGCAAAGAATCTCGAAAAGAAAAAAATTTTTTTTCGAAGTTTGGAAACTTCCTTAGATTCACTTTTTTTCCATTCTTATTTGAGATAACTTGTTCTCTTTCATTATACTAGTTTGATAGCCTCAGACAAGCATATTATGCGCAAAGAATCTCGAAAAGAAAAAAATTTTTTTTGAAGTTTGGAAACTTCATTAGAATCACTTTTTTTCCGTTCTTATTTAAGATAACTTGTTCTCTTTCATTATACTAGTTCGATAGCCTTAGACAGCATATTATGCGCAAAGAATCTCGAAAAGAAAAAAATTTTTTTTCGAAGTTTGGAAACTTCGTTAGAATCACTTTTTTTCCGTTCTTATTTAAGATTACTGGTTCTCTTTCATTATACTAGTTTGATAGCCTCAGACAAGAATATTATGCGCAAAGAATCTCGAAAAGAAAAAAATTTTTTTTCGAAGTTTGGAAACTTCCTTAGAATCACTTTTTTTCCATTCTGATTTGAGATAACTTGTTCTCTTTCATTATACTAGTTTGATAGCCTCAGACAAGCATATTATGCGCAAAGAATCTCGAAAAGAAAAAAATTTTTTTCGAAGTTTGGAAACTTCGTTAGAATCACTTTTTTTCCGTTCTTATTTAAGATAACTTGTTCTCTTTCATTATACTAGTTTGATAGCCTTAGACAAGCATATTATGCGCAAAGAATCTCGAAAAGAAAAAAATTTTTTTTCGAAGTTTGGAAACTTCGTTAGAATCACTTTTTTTCCGTTCTTATTTGAGATAACTGGTTCTCTTTCATTATACTAGTTTGATAGCCTCAGACAAGCATATTATGCGCAAAGAATCTCGAAAAGAAAAAAATTTTTTTTCGAAGTTTGGAAACTTCCTTAGAATCACTTTTTTTCCATTCTTATTTGAAATAACTTGTTCTCTTTCATTATACTAGTTTGATAGCCTCAGACAAGCATATTATGCGCAAAGAATCTCGAAAAGAAAAAAATTTTTTTTCGAAGTTTGGAAACTTCGTTAGAATCACTTTTTTTCCGTTCTTATTTAAGATTACTGGTTCTCTTTCATTATACTAGTTTGATAGCCTCAGACAAGCATATTATGCGCAAAGAATCTCGAAAAGAAAAAAATTTTTTTTCGAAGTTTGGAAACTTCCTTAGAATCACTTTTTTTCCATTCTTATTTGAGATAACTTGTTCTCTTTCATTATACTAGTTTCATAGCCTCAGACAAGCATATTATGCGCAAAGAATCTCGAAAAGAAAAAAATTTTTTTTCGAAGTTTGGAAACTTCCTTAGAATCACTTTTTTTCCGTTCTTATTTAAGATAACTTGTTCTCTTTCATTATACTAGTTTGATAGCCTTAGACAAGCATATTATGCGCAAAGAATCTCGAAAAGAAAAAAATTTTTTTTCGAAGTTTGGAAACTTCGTTAGAATCACTTTTTTTCCGTTCTTATTTGAGATAACTGGTTCTCTTTCATTATACTAGTTTGATAGCCTCAGACAAGCATATTATGCGCAAAGAATCTCGAAAAGAAAAAAATTTTTTTTCGAAGTTTGGAAACTTCCTTAGAATCACTTTTTTTCCATTCTTATTTGAGATAACTTGTTCTCTTTCATTATACTTGTTTGATAGCCTGAGACAAGCATATTATGCGCAAAGAATCTCGAAAAGAAAAAAATTTTTTTTCGAAGTTAGGAAACTTCGTTAGAATCACTTTTTTTCCGTTCTTATTTGAGATAACTTGTTCTCTTTCATTATACTAGTTTGATAGCCTCAGACAAGCATATTATGCGCAAAGAATCTCGAAAAGAAAAAAATTTTTTTTCGAAGTTTGGAAACTTCGTTAGAATCACTTTTTTTCCGTTCTTATTTAAGATTACTGGTTCTCTTTCATTATACTAGTTTGATAGCCTCAGACAAGAATATTATGCGCAAAGAATCTCGAAAAGAATAAAATTTTTTTTCGAAGTTTGGAAACTTCCTTAGAATCACTTTTTTTCCATTCTTATTTGAGATAACTTGTTCTCTTTCATTATACTAGTTTGATAGCCTCAGACAAGCATATTATGCGCAAAGAATCTCGAAAAGAAAAAAATTTTTTTCGAAGTTTGGAAACTTCGTTAGAATCACTTTTTTTCCGTTCTTATTTAAGATAACTTGTTCTCTTACATTATACTAGTTTGATAGCCTTAGACAAGCATATTATGCGCAAAGAATCTCGAAAAGAAAAAAATTTTTTTTCGAAGTTTGGAAACTTCGTTAGAATCACTTTTTTTCCGTTCTTATTTGAGATAACTGGTTCTCTTACATTATACTAGTTTGATAGCCTCAGACAAGCATATTATGCGCAAAGAATCTCGAAAAGAAAAAAATTTTTTTTCGAAGTTTGGAAACTTCCTTAGAATCACTTTTTTTCCATTCTTATTTGAGATAACTTGTTCTCTTTCATTATACTAGTTTGATAGCCTCAGACAAGCATATTATGCGCAAAGAATCTCGAAAAGAAAAAATTTTTTTTTCGAAGTTTGGAAACTTCGTTAGAATCACTTTTTTTCCGTTCTTATTTAAGATTACTGGTTCTCTTTCATTATACTAGTTTGATAGCCTCAGACAAGCATATTATGCGCAAAGAATCTCGAAATGAAAAAAATTTTTTTTCGAAGTTTGGAAACTTCCTTAGAATCACTTTTTTTCCATTCTTATTTGAGATAACTTGTTCTCTTTCATTATACTAGTTTGATAGCCTCAGACAAGCATATTATGCGCAAAGAATCTCGAAAAGAAAAAATTTTTTTTTCGAAGTTTGGAAACTTCAATTAGAATCACTTTTTTTCCGTTCTTATTTAAGATAACTTGTTCTCTTTCATTATACTAGTTTGATAGCCTTAGACAAGCATATTATGCGCAAAGAATCTCGAAAAGAAAAAAATTTTTTTTCGAAGTTTGGAAACTTCGTTAGAATCACTTTTTTTCCGTTCTTATTTGAGATAACTGGTTCTCTTTCATTATACTAGTTTGATAGCCTCAGACAAGCATATTATGCGCAAAGAATCTCGAAAAGAAAAAAATTTTTTTTCGAAGTTTGGAAACTTCCTTAGAATCACTTTTTTTCCATTCTTATTTGAGATAACTTGTTCTCTTTCATTATACTTGTTTGATAGACTGAGACAAGCATATTATGCGCAAAGAATCTCGAAAAGAAAAAAATTTTTTTTCGAAGTTAGGAAACTTCGTTAGAATCACTTTTCTTCCGTTCTTATTTAAGATTACTGGTTCTCTTTCATTATACTAGTTTGATAGCCTCAGACAAGCATATTATGCGCAAAGAATCTCGAAAAGAAAAAAATTTTTTTTCGAAGTTTGGAAACTTCGTTAGAATCACTTTTTTTCCGTTCTTATTTGAGATAACTTGTTCTCTTTCATTATACTAGTTTGATAGCCTTAGACAAGCATATTATGCGCAAAGAATCTCGAAAAGAAAAAAATTTTTTTTCGAAGTTTGGAAACTTCGTTAGAATCACTTTTTTTCCGTTCTTATTTAAGATTACTGGTTCTCTTTCATTATACTAGTTTGATAGCCTCAGACAAGCATATTATGCGCAAAGAATCTCGAAAAGAAAAAAATTTTTTTCGAAGTTTGGAAACTTCCTTAGAATCACTTTTTTTCCATTCTTATTTGAGATAACTTGTTCTCTTTCATTATACTAGTTTGATAGCCTCAGACAAGCATATTATGCGCAAAGAATCTCGAAAAGAAAAAAATTTTTTTCGAAGTTTGGAAACTTCGTTAGAATCACTTTTTTTCCGTTCTTATTTAAGATAACTTGTTCTCTTACATTATACTAGTTTGATAGCCTTAGACAAGCATATTATGCGCAAAGAATCTCGAAAAGAAAAAAATTTTTTTTCGAAGTTTGGAAACTTCGTTAGAATCACTTTTTTTCCGTTCTTATTTGAGATAACTGGTTCTCTTTCATTATACTAGTTTGATAGCCTCAGACAAGCATATTATGCGCAAAGAATCTCGAAAAGAAAAAAATTTTTTTTCGAAGTTTGGAAACTTCCTTAGAATCACTTTTTTTCCATTCTTATTTGAGATAACTTGTTCTCTTTCATTATACTAGTTTGATAGCCTCAGACAAGCATATTATGCGCAAAGAATCTCGAAAAGAAAAAAATTTTTTTTCGAAGTTTGGAAACTTCGTTAGAATCACTTTTTTTCCGTTCTTATTTAAGATTACTGGTTCTCTTTCATTATACTAGTTTGATAGCCTCAGACAAGCATATTATGCGCAAAGAATCTCGAAATGAAAAAAATTTTTTTTCGAAGTTTGGAAACTTCCTTAGAATCACTTTTTTTCCATTCTTATTTGAGATAACTTGTTCTCTTTCATTATACTAGTTTGATAGCCTCAGACAAGCATATTATGCGCAAAGAATCTCGAAAAGAAAAAAATTTTTTTTCGAAGTTTGGAAACTTCATTAGAATCACTTTTTTTCCGTTCTTATTTAAGATAACTTGTTCTCTTTCATTATACTAGTTTGATAGCCTGAGACAAGCATATTATGCGCAAAGAATCTCGAAAAGAAAAAAATTTTTTTTCGAAGTTTGGAAACTTCGTTAGAATCACTTTTTTTCCGTTCTTATTTGAGATAACTGGTTCTCCTTCATTATACTAGTTTGATAGCCTCAGACAAGCATATTATGCGCAAAGAATCTCGAAAAGAAAAAAATTTTTTTTCGAAGTTTGGAAACTTCCTTAGAATCACTTTTTTTCCATTCTTATTTGAGATAACTTGTTCTCTTTCATTATACTTGTTTGATAGCCTGAGACAAGCATATTATGCGCAAAGAATCTCGAAAAGAAAAAAATTTTTTTTCGAAGTTTGGAAACTTCGTTAGAATCACTTTTTTTCCGTTCTTATTTGAGATAACTGGTTCTCTTTCATTATACTAGTTTGATAGCCTCAGACAAGCATATTATGCGCAAAGAATCTCGAAAAGAAAAAAATTTTTTTTCGAAGTTTGGAAACTTCCTTAGAATCACTTTTTTTCCATTCTTATTTGAGATAACTTGTTCTCTTTCATTATACTTGTTTGATAGCCTGAGACAAGCATATTATGCGCAAAGAATCTCGAAAAGAAAAAAATTTTTTTTCGAAGTTAGGAAACTTCGTTAGAATCACTTTTTTTCCGTTCTTATTTAAGATTACTGGTTCTCTTTCATTATACTAGTTTGATAGCCTCAGACAAGAATATTATGCGCAAAGAATCTCGAAAAGAATAAAATTTTTTTTCGAAGTTTGGAAACTTCCTTAGAATCACTTTTTTTCCATTCTTATTTGAGATAACTTGTTCTCTTTCATTATACTAGTTTGATAGCCTCAGACAAGCATATTATGCGCAAAGAATCTCGAAAAGAAAAAAATTTTTTTCGAAGTTTGGAAACTTCGTTAGAATCACTTTTTTTCCGTTCTTATTTAAGATAACTTGTTCTCTTACATTATACTAGTTTGATAGCCTTAGACAAGCATATTATGCGCAAAGAATCTCGAAAAGAAAAAAATTTTTTTTCGAAGTTTGGAAACTTCGTTAGAATCACTTTTTTTCCGTTCTTATTTGAGATAACTGGTTCTCTTTCATTATACTAGTTTGATAGCCTCAGACAAGCATATTATGCGCAAAGAATCTCGAAAAGAAAAAAATTTTTTTTCGAAGTTTGGAAACTTCCTTAGAATCACTTTTTTTCCATTCTTATTTGAGATAACTTGTTCTCTTTCATTATACTAGTTTGATAGCCTCAGACAAGCATATTATGCGCAAAGAATCTCGAAAAGAAAAAAATTTTTTTTCGAAGTTTGGAAACTTCGTTAGAATCACTTTTTTTCCGTTCTTATTTAAGATTACTGGTTCTCTTTCATTATACTAGTTTGATAGCCTCAGACAAGCATATTATGCGCAAAGAATCTCGAAATGAAAAAAATTTTTTTTCGAAGTTTGGAAACTTCCTTAGAATCACTTTTTTTCCATTCTTATTTGAGATAACTTGTTCTCTTTCATTATACTAGTTTGATAGCCTCAGACAAGCATATTATGCGCAAAGAATCTCGAAAAGAAAAAAATTTTTTTTCGAAGTTTGGAAACTTCATTAGAATCACTTTTTTTCCGTTCTTATTTAAGATAACTTGTTCTCTTTCATTATACTAGTTTGATAGCCTTAGACAAGCATATTATGCGCAAAGAATCTCGAAAAGAAAAAAATTTTTTTTCGAAGTTTGGAAACTTCGTTAGAATCACTTTTTTTCCGTTCTTATTTGAGATAACTGGTTCTCTTTCATTATACTAGTTTGATAGCCTCAGACAAGCATATTATGCGCAAAGAATCTCGAAAAGAAAAAAATTTTTTTTCGAAGTTTGGAAACTTCCTTAGAATCACTTTTTTTCCATTCTTATTTGAGATAACTTGTTCTCTTTCATTATACTTGTTTGATAGCCTGAGACAAGCATATTATGCGCAAAGAATCTCGAAAAGAAAAAAATTTTTTTTCGAAGTTAGGAAACTTCGTTAGAATCACTTTTCTTCCGTTCTTATTTAAGATTACTGGTTCTCTTTCATTATACTAGTTTGATAGCCTCAGACAAGCATATTATGCGCAAAGAATCTCGAAAAGAAAAAAATTTTTTTTCGAAGTTTGGAAACTTCGTTAGAATCACTTTTTTTCCGTTCTTATTTGAGATAACTTGTTCTCTTTCATTATACTAGTTTGATAGCCTTAGACAAGCATATTATGCGCAAAGAATCTCGAAAAGAAAAAAATTTTTTTTCGAAGTTTGGAAACTTCGTTAGAATCACTTTTTTTCCGTTCTTATTTAAGATTACTGGTTCTCTTTCATTATACTAGTTTGATAGCCTCAGACAAGCATATTATGCGCAAAGAATCTCGAAAAGAAAAAAATTTTTTTTCGAAGTTTGGAAACTTCCTTAGAATCACTTTTTTTCCATTCTTATTTGAGATAACTTGTTCTCTTTCATTATACTAGTTTGATAGCCTCAGACAAGCATATTATGCGCAAAGAATCTCGAAAAGAAAAAAATTTTTTTTCGAAGTTTGGAAACTTCGTTAGAATCACTTTTTTTCCGTTCTTATTTAAGATTACTGGTTCTCTTTCATTATACTAGTTTGATAGCCTCAGACAAGCATATTATGCGCAAAGAATCTCGAAAAGAAAAAAATTTTTTTTCGAAGTTTGGAAGCTTCGTTAGAATCACTTTTTTTCCGTTCTTATTTGAGATAACTGGTTCTCTTTCATTATACTAGTTTGATAGCCTTAGACAAGCATATTATGCGCAAAGAATCTCGAAAAGAAA
Source organism: Metallyticus violacea (assembly GCA_030762175.1). Lineage (NCBI taxonomy): Eukaryota > Metazoa > Arthropoda > Insecta > Mantodea > Metallyticidae > Metallyticus > Metallyticus violacea. The sequence goes on along the minus strand of CM060835.1, from coordinate 94,442,515 downwards.
AAAATTTTTTTTCGACGTTTGGAAACTTCGTTAGAATCACTTTTTTTCCGTTCTTATTTGAGATAACTTGTTCTCTTTCATTATACTAGTTTGATAGCCTCAGACAAGCATATTATGCGCAAAGAATCTCGAAAAGAAAAAAATTTTTTTTCGAAGTTTGGAAACTTCCTTAGAATCACTTTTTTTCCATTCTTATTTGAGATAACTTGTTCTCTTTCATTATACTAGTTTGATAGCCTCAGACAAGCATATTATGCGCAAAGAATCTCGAAAAGAAAAAAATTTTTTTTCGAAGTTTGGAAACTTCGTTAGAATCACTTTTTTTCCGTTCTTATTTGAGATAACTGGTTCTCTTTCATTATACTAGTTTGATAGCCTCAGACAAGCATATTATGCGCAAAGAATCTCGAAAAGAAAAAAATTTTTTTTCGAAGTTTGGAAACTTCCTTAGAATCACTTTTTTCCATTCTTATTTGAGATAACTTGTTCTCTTTCATTATACTTGTTTGATAGCCTGAGACAAGCATATTATGCGCAAAGAATCTCGAAAAGAAAAAAATTTTTTTTCGAAGTTTGGAAACTTCGTTAGAATCACTTTTTTTCCGTTCTTATTTGAGATAACTGGTTCTCTTTCATTATACTAGTTTGATAGCCTCAGACAAGCATATTATGCGCAAAGAATCTCGAAAAGAAAAAAATTTTTTTTCGAAGTTTGGAAACTTCCTTAGAATCACTTTTTTTCCATTCTTATTTGAGATAACTTGTTCTCTTTCATTATACTTGTTTGATAGCCTGAGACAAGCATATTATGCGCAAAGAATCTCGAAAAGAAAAAAATTTTTTTTCGAAGTTAGGAAACTTCGTTAGAATCACTTTTTTTCCGTTCTTATTTAAGATTACTGGTTCTCTTTCATTATACTAGTTTGATAGCCTCAGACAAGAATATTATGCGCAAAGAATCTCGAAAAGAATAAAATTTTTTTTCGAAGTTTGGAAACTTCCTTAGAATCACTTTTTTTCCATTCTTATTTGAGATAACTTGTTCTCTTTCATTATACTAGTTTGATAGCCTCAGACAAGCATATTATGCGCAAAGAATCTCGAAAAGAAAAAAATTTTTTTCGAAGTTTGGAAACTTCGTTAGAATCACTTTTTTTCCGTTCTTATTTAAGATAACTTGTTCTCTTACATTATACTAGTTTGATAGCCTTAGACAAGCATATTATGCGCAAAGAATCTCGAAAAGAAAAAAATTTTTTTTCGAAGTTTGGAAACTTCGTTAGAATCACTTTTTTTCCGTTCTTATTTGAGATAACTGGTTCTCTTTCATTATACTAGTTTGATAGCCTCAGACAAGCATATTATGCGCAAAGAATCTCGAAAAGAAATAAATTTTTTTTCGAAGTTTGGAAACTTCCTTAGAATCACTTTTTTTCCATTCTTATTTGAGATAACTTGTTCTCTTTCATTATACTAGTTTGATAGCCTCAGACAAGCATATTATGCGCAAAGAATCTCGAAAAGAAAAAAATTTTTTTTCGAAGTTTGGAAACTTCGTTAGAATCACTTTTTTTCCGTTCTTATTTAAGATTACTGGTTCTCTTTCATTATACTAGTTTGATAGCCTCAGACAAGCATATTATGCGCAAAGAATCTCGAAATGAAAAAAATTTTTTTTCGAAGTTTGGAAACTTCCTTAGAATCACTTTTTTTCCATTCTTATTTGAGATAACTTGTTCTCTTTCATTATACTAGTTTGATAGCCTCAGACAAGCATATTATGCGCAAAGAATCTCGAAAAGAAAAAAATTTTTTTTCGAAGTTTGGAAACTTCATTAGAATCACTTTTTTTCCGTTCTTATTTAAGATAACTTGTTCTCTTTCATTATACTAGTTTGATAGCCTTAGACAAGCATATTATGCGCAAAGAATCTCGAAAAGAAAAAAATTTTTTTTCGAAGTTTGGAAACTTCGTTAGAATCACTTTTTTTCCGTTCTTATTTGAGATAACTGGTTCTCTTTCATTATACTAGTTTGATAGCCTCAGACAAGCATATTATGCGCAAAGAATCTCGAAAAGAAAAAAATTTTTTTTCGAAGTTTGGAAACTTCCTTAGAATCACTTTTTTTCCATTCTTATTTGAGATAACTTGTTCTCTTTCATTATACTTGTTTGATAGCCTGAGACAAGCATATTATGCGCAAAGAATCTCGAAAAGAAAAAAATTTTTTTTCGAAGTTAGGAAACTTCGTTAGAATCACTTTTCTTCCGTTCTTATTTAAGATTACTGGTTCTCTTTCATTATACTAGTTTGATAGCCTCAGACAAGCATATTATGCGCAAAGAATCTCGAAAAGAAAAAAATTTTTTTTCGAAGTTTGGAAACTTCGTTAGAATCACTTTTTTTCCGTTCTTATTTGAGATAACTTGTTCTCTTTCATTATACTAGTTTGATAGCCTTAGACAAGCATATTATGCGCAAAGAATCTCGAAAAGAAAAAAATTTTTTTTCGAAGTTTGGAAACTTCGTTAGAATCACTTTTTTTCCGTTCTTATTTAAGATTACTGGTTCTCTTTCATTATACTAGTTTGATAGCCTCAGACAAGCATATTATGCGCAAAGAATCTCGAAAAGAAAAAAATTTTTTTTCGAAGTTTGGAAACTTCCTTAGAATCACTTTTTTTCCATTCTTATTTGAGATAACTTGTTCTCTTTCATTATACTAGTTTGATAGCCTCAGACAAGCATATTATGCGCAAAGAATCTCGAAAAGAAAAAAATTTTTTTTCGAAATTTGGAAACTTCGTTAGAATCACTTTTTTTCCGTTCTTATTTGAGATAACTTGTTCTCTTTCATTATACTAGTTTGATAGCCTCAGACAAGCATATTATGCGCAAAGAATCTCGAAAAGAAAAAAATTTTTTTTCGAAGTTTGGAAACTTCCTTAGAATCACTTTTTTTCCATTCTTATTTGAGATAACTTGTTCTCTTTCATTATACTAGTTTGATAGCCTCAGACAAGCATATTATGCGCAAAGAATCTCGAAAAGAAAAAAATTTTTTTTCGAAGTTTGGAAACTTCATTAGAATCACTTTTTTTCCGTTCTTATTTAAGATAACTTGTTCTCTTTCATTATACTAGTTTGATAGCCTCAGATAAGCATATTATGCGCAAGGAATCTCGAAAAGAAAAAAATTTTTTTTCGAAGTTTGGAAACTTCGTTAGAATCACTTTTTTTCCGTTCTTATTTGAGATAACTGGTTCTCTTTCATTATACTAGTTTGATAGCCTCAGACAAGCATATTATGCGCAAAGAATCTCGAAAAGAAAAAAATTTTTTTTCGAAGTTAGGAAACTTCGTTAGAATCACTTTTTTTCCGTTCTTATTTAAGATTACTGGTTCTCTTTCATTATACTAGTTTGATAGCCTCAGACAAGCATATTATGCGCAAAGAATCTCGAAAAGAAAAAAAGTTTTTTTCGAAGTTTGGAAACTTCCTTAGAATCACTTTTTTTCCATTCTTATTTGAGATAACTTGTTCTCTTTCATTATACTAGTTTGATAGCCTCAGACAAGCATATTATGCGCAAAGAATCTCGAAAAGAAAAAAATTTTTTTTCGAAGTTTGGAAACTTCCTTAGAATCACTTTTTTTCCATTCTTATTTTAAATAACTTGTTCTCTTTCATTATACTAGTTTGATAGCCTCAGACAAGCATATTATGCGCAAAGAATCTCGAAAAGAAAAAAATTTTTTTTCGAAGTTTGGAAACTTCGTTAGAATCACTTTTTTTCCGTTCTTATTTAAGATTACTGGTTCTCTTTCATTATACTAGTTTGATAGCCTCAGACAAGCATATTATGCGCAAAGAATCTCGAAAAGAAAAAAATTTTTTTTCGAAGTTTGGAAACTTCCTTAGAATCACTTTTTTTCCGTTCTTATTTAAGATAACTTGTTCTCTTTCATTATACTAGTTTGATAGCCTTAGACAAGCATATTATGCGCAAAGAATCTCGAAAAGAAAAAAAATTTTTTTCGAAGTTTGGAAACTTCGTTAGAATCACTTTTTTTCCGTTCTTATTTGAGATAACTGGTTCTCTTTCATTATACCAGTTTGATAGCCTCAGACAAGCTTATTATGCGCAAAGAATCTCGAAAAGAAAAAAATTTTTTTTCGAAGTTTGGAAACTTCCTTAGAATCACTTTTTTTCCATTCTTATTTGAGATAACATGTTCTCTTTCATTATACTTGTTTGATAGCCTGAGACAAGCATATTATGCGCAAAGAATCTCGAAAAGAAAAAAATTTTTTTTCGAAGTTAGGAAACTTCGTTAGAATCACTTTTTTTCCGTTCTTATTTAAGATTACTGGTTCTCTTTCATTATACTAGTTTGATAGCCTCAGACAAGCATATTATGCGCAAAGAATCTCGAAAAGAAAAAAATTATTTTTCGAAGTTTGGAAACTTCGTTAGAATCACTTTTTTTCCGTTCTTATTTGAGATAACTTGTTCTCTTTCATTATACTAGTTTGATAGCCTTAGACAAGCATATTATGCGCAAAGAATCTCGAAAAGAAAAAAATTTTATTTCGAAGTATGTAAACTTCGTTAGAATCACTTTTTTTCCGTTCTTATTTGAGATAACTGGTTCTCTTTCATTATACTATTTTGATAGCCTCAGACAAGCATATTATGCGCAAAGAATCTCGAAAAGAAAACAATTTTTTTTCGAAGTTTGGAAACTTCATTAGAATCACTTTTTTTCCGTTCTTATTTAAGATAACTTGATCTGTTTCATTATACTAGTTTGATAGCCTAAGAAAAGCATAGGTATGCGCAAAGAATATCGAAAAGAAAAAAATTTTTTTTCGAAGTTTGGAAACTTCGTTAGAATCACTTTTTTTCCGTTCTTATTTGAGATAACTGGTTCTCTTTCATTATACTAGTTTGATAGCCTCAGACAAGCATATTATGCGCAAAGAATCTCGAAAAGAAAAAAATTTTTTTTCGAAGTTTGGAAACTTCGTTAGAATCACTTTTTTTCCGTTCTTATTTGAGATAACTGGTTCTCTTTCATTATACTAGTTTGATAGCCTCAGACAAGCATATTATGCGCAAAGAATCTCGAAAAGAAAAAAATTTTTTTTCGAAGTTTGGAAACTTCCTTAGAATCACTTTTTTTCCATTCTTATTTGAGATAACTTGTTCTCTTTCATTATACTTGTTTGATAGCCTGAGACAAGCATATTATGCGCAAAGAATCTCGAAAAGAAAAAAATTTTTTTTCGAAGTTAGGAAACTTCGTTAGAATCACTTTTATTCCGTTCTTATTTGAGATAACCTGTTCTCTTTCATTATACTAGTTTGATAGCCTCAGACAAGCATATTATGCGCAAAGAATCTCGAAAAGAAAAAAATTTTTTTTCGAAGTTTGGAAACTTCGTTAGAATCACTTTTTTTCCGTTCTTATTTAAGATTACTGGTTCTCTTTCATTATACTAGTTTGATAGCCTCAGACAAGAATATTATGCGCAAAGAATCTCGAAAAGAATAAAATTTTTTTTCGAAGTTTGGAAACTTCCTTAGAATCACTTTTTTTCCATTCTTATTTGAGATAACTTGTTCTCTTTCATTATACTAGTTTGATAGCCTCAGACAAGCATATTATGCGCAAAGAATCTCGAAAAGAAAAAAATTTTTTTCGAAGTTTGGAAACTTCGTTAGAATCACTTTTTTTCCGTTCTTATTTAAGATAACTTGTTCTCTTACATTATACTAGTTTGATAGCCTTAGACAAGCATATTATGCGCAAAGAATCTCGAAAAGAAAAAAATTTTTTTTCGAAGTTTGGAAACTTCGTTAGAATCACTTTTTTTCCGTTCTTATTTGAGATAACTGGTTCTCTTTCATTATACTAGTTTGATAGCCTCAGACAAGCATATTATGCGCAAAGAATCTCGAAAAGAAAAAAATTTTTTTTCGAAGTTTGGAAACTTCCTTAGAATCACTTTTTTTCCATTCTTATTTGAGATAACTTGTTCTCTTTCATTATACTAGTTTGATAGCCTCAGACAAGCATATTATGCGCAAAGAATCTCGAAAAGAAAAAAATTTTTTTTCGAAGTTTGGAAACTTCGTTAGAATCACTTTTTTTCCGTTCTTATTTAAGATTACTGGTTCTCTTTCATTATACTAGTTTGATAGCCTCAGACAAGCATATTATGCGCAAAGAATCTCGAAATGAAAAAAATTTTTTTTCGAAGTTTGGAAACTTCCTTAGAATCACTTTTTTTCCGTTCTTATTTGAGATAACTTGTTCTCTTTCATTATACTAGTTTGATAGCCTCAGACAAGCATATTATGCGCAAAGAATCTCGAAAAGAAAAAAATTTTTTTTCGAAGTTTGGAAACTTCATTAGAATCACTTTTTTTCCGTTCTTATTTAAGATAACTTGTTCTCTTTCATTATACTAGTTTGATAGCCTTAGACAAGCATATTATGCGCAAAGAATCTCGAAAAGAAAAAAATTTTTTTTCGAAGTTTGGAAACTTCGTTAGAATCACTTTTTTTCCGTTCTTATTTGAGATAACTGGTTCTCTTTCATTACACTAGTTTGATAGCCTCAGACAAGCATATTATGCGCAAAGAATCTCGAAAAGAAAAAAATTTTTTTTCGAAGTTTGGAAACTTCCTTAGAATCACTTTTTTTCCATTCTTATTTGAGATAACTTGTTCTCTTTCATTATACTTGTTTGATAGCCTGAGACAAGCATATTATGCGCAAAGAATCTCGAAAAGAAAAAAATTTTTTTTCGAAGTTAGGAAACTTCGTTAGAATCACTTTTCTTCCGTTCTTATTTAAGATTACTGGTTCTCTTTCATTATACTAGTTTGATAGCCTCAGACAAGCATATTATGCGCAAAGAATCTCGAAAAGAAAAAAATTTTTTTTCGAAGTTTGGAAACATCGTTAGAATCACTTTTTTTCCGTTCTTATTTGAGATAACTTGTTCTCTTTCATTATACTAGTTTGATAGCCTTAGACAAGCATATTATGCGCAAAGAATCTCGAAAAGAAAAAAATTTTTTTTCGAAGTTTGGAAACTTCCTTAGAATCACTTTTTTTCCATTCTTATTTGAGATAACTTGTTCTCTTTCATTATACTAGTTTGATAGCCTCAGACAAGCATATTATGCGCAAAGAATCTCGAAAAGAAAAAAATTTTTTTTCGAAGTTTGGAAACTTCGTTAGAATCACTTTTTTTCCGTTCTTATTTAAGATTACTGGTTCTCTTTCATTATACTAGTTTGATAGCCTCAGATAAGCATATTATGCGCAAAGAATCTCGAAAAGAAAAAAATTTTTTTTCGAAGTTTGGAAACTTCGTTAGAATCACTTTTTTTCCGTTCTTATTTGAGATAACTGGTTCTCTTTCATTATACTAGTTTGATAGCCTCAGACAAGCATATTATGCGCAAAGAATCTCGAAAAGAAAAAAATTTTTTTTCGAAGTTAGGAAACTTCGTTAGAATCACTTTTTTTCCGTTCTTATTTAAGATTACTGGTTCTCTTTCATTATACTAGTTTGATAGCCTCAGACAAGCATATTATGCGCAAAGAATCTCTGAAAGAAAAAAATTTTTTTTCGAAGTTTGGAAACTTCCTTAGAATCACTTTTTTTCCATTCTTATTTGAGATAACTTGTTCTCTTTCATTATACTAGTTTGATAGCCTCAGACAAGCATATTATGCGCAAAGAATCTCGAAAAGAAAAAAATTTTTTTTCGAAGTTTGGAAACTTCATTAGAATCACTTTTTTTCCGTTCTTATTTAAGATAACTTGTTCTCTTTCATTATACTAGTTTGATAGCCTTAGACAAGCATATTATGCGCAAAGAATCTCGAAAAGAAAAAAATTTTTTTTCGAAGTTTGGAAACTTCGTTGGAATCACTTTTTTTCCGTTCTTATTTAAGATTACTGGTTCTCTTTCATTATACTAGTTTGATAGCCTCAGACAAGAATATTATGCGCAAAGAATCTCGAAAAGAAAAAAATTTTTTTTCGAAGTTTGGAAACTTCCTTAGAATCACTTTTTTTCCATTCTTATTTGAGATAACTTGTTCTCTTTCATTATACTAGTTTGATAGCCTCAGACAAGCATATTATGCGCAAAGAATCTCGAAAAGAAAAAAATTTTTTTCGAAGTTTGGAAACTTCGTTAGAATCACTTTTTTTCCGTTCTTATTTAAGATAACTTGTTCTCTTTCATTATACTAGTTTGATAGCCTCAGACAAGCATATTATGCGCAAAGAATCTCGAAAAGAAAAAAATTTTTTTTCGAAGTTTGGAAACTTCGTTAGAATCACTTTTTTTCCGTTCTTATTTAAGATTACTGGTTCTCTTTCATTATACTAGTTTGATAGCCTCAGACAAGCATATTATGCGCAAAGAATCTCGAAAAGAAAAAAATTTTTTTTCGAAGTTTGGAAACTTCGTTAGAATCACTTTTTTTCCGTTCTTATTTAAATTTACTGGTTCTCTTTCATTATACTAGTTTGATAGCCTCAGATAAGCATATTATGCGCAAAGAATCTCGAAAAGAAAAAAATTTTTTTTCGAAGTTTGGAAACTTCGTTAGAATCACTTTTTTTCCGTTCTTATTTGAGATAACTGGTTCTCTTTCATTATACTAGTTTGATAGCCTCAGACAAGCATATTATGCGCAAAGAATCTCGAAAAGAAAAAAATTTTTTTTCGAAGTTAGGAAACTTCGTTAGAATCACTTTTTTTCCGTTCTTATTTAAGATTACTGGTTCTCTTTCATTATACTAGTTTGATAGCCTCAGACAAGCATATTATGCGCAAAGAATCTCTGAAAGAAAAAAATTTTTTTTCGAAGTTTGGAAACTTCCTTAGAATCACTTTTTTTCCATTCTTATTTGAGATAACTTGTTCTCTTTCATTATACTAGTTTGATAGACTCAGACAAGCATATTATGCGCAAAGAATCTCGAAAAGAAAAAAATTTTTTTTCGAAGTTTGGAAACTTCATTAGAATCACTTTTTTTCCGTTCTTATTTAAGATAACTTGTTCTCTTTCATTATACTAGTTTGATAGCCTTAGACAAGCATATTATGCGCAAAGAATCTCGAAAAGAAAAAAATTTTTTTTCGAAGTTTGGAAACTTCGTTGGAATCACTTTTTTTCCGTTCTTATTTAAGATTACTGGTTCTCTTTCATTATACTAGTTTGATAGCCTCAGACAAGAATATTATGCGCAAAGAATCTCGAAAAGAAAAAAATTTTTTTTCGAAGTTTGGAAACTTCCTTAGAATCACTTTTTTTCCATTCTTATTTGAGATAACTTGTTCTCTTTCATTATACTAGTTTGATAGTCTCAGACAAGCATATTATGCGCAAAGAATCTCGAAAAGAAAAAAATTTTTTTCGAAGTTTGGAAACTTCGTTAGAATCACTTTTTTTCCGTTCTTATTTAAGATAACTTGTTCTCTTTCATTATACTAGTTTGATAGCCTCAGACAAGCATATTATGCGCAAAGAATCTCGAAAAGAAAAAATTTTTTTCGAAGTTTGGAAACTTCGTTAGAATCACTTTTTTTCCGTTCTTATTTAAGATAACTTGTTCTCTTTCATTATCCTAGTTTGATAGCCTTAGACAAGCATATTATGCGCAAAGAATCTCGAAAAGAAAAAAATTTTTTTTCGAAGTTTGGAAACTTCGTTAGAATCACTTTTTTTCCGTTCTTATTTGAGATAACTGGTTCTCTTTCATTATACTAGTTTGATAGCCTCAGACAAGCATATTATGCGCAAAGAATCTCGAAAAGAAAAAAATTTTTTTTCGAAGTTTTTAAACTTCCTTAAAATCACTTTTTTTCCATTCTTATTTGAAATAACTTGTTCTCTTTCATTATACTAGTTTGATAGCCTCAGACAAGCATATTATGCGCAAAGAATCTCGAAAAGAAAAAAATTTTTTTTCGAAGTTTGGAAACTTCGTTAGAATCACTTTTTTTCCGTTCTTATTTAAGATTACTGGTTCTCTTTCATTATACTAGTTTGATAGCCTCAGACAAGCATATTATGCGCAAAGAATCTCGAAAAGAAAAAAATTTTTTTTCGAAGTTTGGAAACTTCCTTAGAATCACTTTTTTTCCATTCTTATTTGAGATAACTTGTTCTCTTTCATTATACTAGTTTCATAGCCTCAGACAAGCATATTATGCGCAAAGAATCTCGAAAAGAAAAAAATTTTTTTTCGAAGTTTGGAAACTTCCTTAGAATCTCTTTTTTTCCGTTCTTATTTAAGATAACTTGTTCTCTTTCATTATACTAGTTTGATAGCCTTAGACAAGCATATTATGCGCAAAGAATCTCGAAAAGAAAAAAATTTTTTTTCGAAGTTTGGAAACTTCGTTAGAATCACTTTTTTTCCGTTCTTATTTGAGTTAACTGGTTCTCTTTCATTATACTAGTTTGATAGCCTCAGACAAGCATATTATGCGCAAAGAATCTCGAAAAGAAAAAAATTTTTTTTCGAAGTTTGGAAACTTCCTTAGAATCACTTTTTTTCCATTCTTATTTGAGATAACATGTTCTCTTTCATTATACTTGTTTGATAGCCTGAGACAAGCATATTATGCGCAAAGAATCTCGAAAAGAAAAAAAATTTTTTTCGAAGTTAGGAAACTTCGTTAGAATCACTTTTTTTCCGTTCTTATTTAAGATTACTGGTTCTCTTTCATTATACTAGTTTGATAGCCTCAGACAAGCATATTATGCGCAAAGAATCTCGAAAAGAAAAAAATTATTTTTCGAAGTTTGGAAACTTCGTTAGAATCACTTTTTTTCCGTTCTTATTTGAGATAACTTGTTCTCTTTCATTATACTAGTTTGATAGCCTTAGACAAGCATATTATGCGCAAAGAATCTCGAAAAGAAAAAAATTTTATTTCGAAGTATGTAAACTTCGTTAGAATCACTTTTTTTCCGTTCTTATTTGAGATAACTGGTTCTCTTTCATTATACTAGTTTGATAGCCTCAGACAAGCATATTACGCGCAAAGAATCTCGAAAAGAAAACAATTTTTTTTCGAAGTTTGGAAACTTCATTAGAATCACTTTTTTTCCGTTCTTATTTAAGATAACTTGATCTGTTTCATTATACTAGTTTGATAGCCTAAGAAAAGCATAGGTATGCGCAAAGAATCTCGAAAAGAAAAAAATTTTTTTTCGAAGTTTGGAAACTTCGTTAGAATCACTTTTTTTCCGTTCTTATTTGAGATAACTGGTTCTCTTTCATTATACTAGTTTGATAGCCTCAGACAAGCATATTATGCGCAAAGAATCTCGAAAAGAAAAAAATTTTTTTTCGAAGTTTGGAAACTTCGTTAGAATCACTTTTTTTCCGTTCTTATTTGAGATAACTTGTTCTCTTTCATTATACTAGTTTGATAGCCTCAGACAAGCATATTATGCGCAAAGAATCTCGAAAAGAAAAAAATTTTTTTTCGAAGTTTGGAAACTTCGTTAGAATCACTTTTTTTCCGTTCTTATTTAAGATTACTGGTTCTCTTTCATTATACTAGTTTGATAGCCTCAGATAAGCATATTATGCGCAAAGAATCTCGAAAAGAAAAAAATTTTTTTTCGAAGTTTGGAAACTTCGTTAGAATCACTTTTTTTCCGTTCTTATTTGAGATAACTGGTTCTCTTTCATTATACTAGTTTGATAGCCTCAGACAAGCATATTATGCGCAAAGAATCTCGAAAAGAAAAAAATTTTTTTTCGAAGTTAGGAAACTTCGTTAGAATCACTTTTTTTCCGTTCTTATTTAAGATTACTGGTTCTCTTTCATTATACTAGTTTGATAGCCTCAGACAAGCATATTATGCGCAAAGAATCTCGAAAAGAAAAAAATTTTTTTTCGAAGTTTGGAAACTTCCTTAGAATCACTTTTTTTCCATTCTTATTTGAGATAACTTGTTCTCTTTCATTATACTAGTTTGATAGCCTCAGACAAGCATATTATGCGCAAAGAATCTCGAAAAGAAAAAAATTTTTTTTCGAAGTTTGGAAACTTCCTTAGAATCACTTTTTTTCCATTCTTATTTTAAATAACTTGTTCTCTTTCATTATACTAGTTTGATAGCCTCAGACAAGCATATTATGCGCAAAGAATCTCGAAAAGAAAAAAATTTTTTTTCGAAGTTTGGAAACTTCGTTAGAATCACTTTTTTTCCGTTCTTATTTAAGATTACTGGTTCTCTTTCATTATACTAGTTTGATAGCCTCAGACAAGCATATTATGCGCAAAGAATCTCGAAAAGAAAAAAATTTTTTTTCGAAGTTTGGAAACTTCCTTAGAATCACTTTTTTTCCGTTCTTATTTAAGATAACTTGTTCTCTTTCATTATACTAGTTTGATAGCCTTAGACAAGCATATTATGCGCAAAGAATCTCGAAAAGAAAAAAAATTTTTTTCGAAGTTTGGAAACTTCGTTAGAATCACTTTTTTTCCGTTCTTATTTGAGATAACTGGTTCTCTTTCATTATACTAGTTTGATAGCCTCAGACAAGCTTATTATGCGCAAAGAATCTCGAAAAGAAAAAAATTTTTTTTCGAAGTTTGGAAACTTCCTTAGAATCACTTTTTTTCCATTCTTATTTGAGATAACATGTTCTCTTTCATTATACTTGTTTGATAGCCTGAGACAAGCATATTATGCGCAAAGAATCTCGAAAAGAAAAAAATTTTTTTTCGAAGTTAGGAAACTTCGTTAGAATCACTTTTTTTCCGTTCTTATTTAAGATTACTGGTTCTCTTTCATTATACTAGTTTGATAGCCTCAGACAAGCATATTATGCGCAAAGAATCTCGAAAAGAAAAAAATTATTTTTCGAAGTTTGGAAACTTCGTTAGAATCACTTTTTTTCCGTTCTTATTTGAGATAACTTGTTCTCTTTCATTATACTAGTTTGATAGCCTTAGACAAGCATATTATGCGCAAAGAATCTCGAAAAGAAAAAAATTTTATTTCGAAGTATGTAAACTTCGTTAGAATCACTTTTTTTCTGTTCTTATTTGAGATAACTGGTTCTCTTTCATTATACTAGTTTGATAGCCTCAGACAAGCATATTATGCGCAAAGAATCTCGAAAAGAAAACAATTTTTTTTCGAAGTTTGGAAACTTCATTAGAATCACTTTTTTTCCGTTCTTATTTAAGATAACTTGATCTGTTTCATTATACTAGTTTGATAGCCTAAGAAAAGCATAGGTATGCGCAAAGAATCTCGAAAAGAAAAAAATTTTTTTTCGAAGTTTGGAAACTTCGTTAGAATCACTTTTTTTCCGTTCTTATTTGAGATAACTGGTTCTCTTTCATTATACTAGGTTTGATAGCCTCAGACAAGCATATTATGCGCAAAGAATCTCGAAAAGAAAAAAATTTTTTTTCGAAGTTTGGAAACTTCGTTAGAATCACTTTTTTTCCGTTCTTATTTGAGATAACTGGTTCTCTTTCATTATACTAGTTTGATAGCCTCAGACAAGCATATTATGCGCAAAGAATCTCGAAAAGAAAAAAATTTTTTTTCGAAGTTTGGAAACTTCCTTAGAATCACTTTTTTTCCATTCTTATTTGAGATAACTTGTTCTCTTTCATTATACTTGTTTGATAGCCTGAGACAAGCATATTATGCGCAAAGAATCTCGAAAAGAAAAAAATTTTTTTTCGAAGTTAGGAAACTTCGTTAGAATCACTTTTTTTCCGTTCTTATTTGAGATAACTTGTTCTCTTTCATTATACTAGTTTGATAGCCTCAGACAAGCATATTATGCGCAAAGAATCTCGAAAAGAAAAAAATTTTTTTTCGAAGTTTGGAAACTTCGTTAGAATCACTTTTTTTCCGTTCTTATTTAAGATTACTGGTTCTCTTTCATTATACTAGTTTGATAGCCTCAGACAAGAATATTATGCGCAAAGAATCTCGAAAAGAATAAAATTTTTTTTCGAAGTTTGGAAACTTCCTTAGAATCACTTTTTTTCCATTCTTATTTGAGATAACTTGTTCTCTTTCATTATACTAGTTTGATAGCCTCAGACAAGCATATTATGCGCAAAGAATCTCGAAAAGAAAAAAATTTTTTTCGAAGTTTGGAAACTTCGTTAGAATCACTTTTTTTCCGTTCTTATTTAAGATAACTTGTTCTCTTACATTATACTAGTTTGATAGCCTTAGACAAGCATATTATGCGCAAAGAATCTCGAAAAGAAAAAAATTTTTTTTCGAAGTTTGGAAACTTCGTTAGAATCACTTTTTTTCCGTTCTTATTTGAGATAACTGGTTCTCTTTCATTATACTAGTTTGATAGCCTCAGACAAGCATATTATGCGCAAAGAATCTCGAAAAGAAAAAAATTTTTTTTCGAAGTTTGGAAACTTCCTTAGAATCACTTTTTTTCCATTCTTATTTGAGATAACTTGTTCTCTTTCATTATACTAGTTTGATAGCCTCAGACAAGCATATTATGCGCAAAGAATCTCGAAAAGAAAAAATTTTTTTTTCGAAGTTTGGAAACTTCGTTAGAATCACTTTTTTTCCGTTCTTATTTAAGATTACTGGTTCTCTTTCATTATACTAGTTTGATAGCCTCAGACAAGCATATTATGCGCAAAGAATCTCGAAATGAAAAAAATTTTTTTTCGAAGTTTGGAAACTTCCTTAGAATCACTTTTTTTCCATTCTTATTTGAGATAACTTGTTCTCTTTCATTATACTAGTTTGATAGCCTCAGACAAGCATATTATGCGCAAAGAATCTCGAAAAGAAAAAAATTTTTTTTCGAAGTTTGGAAACTTCATTAGAATCACTTTTTTTCCGTTCTTATTTAAGATAACTTGTTCTCTTTCATTATACTAGTTTGATAGCCTTAGACAAGCATATTATGCGCAAAGAATCTCGAAAAGAAAAAAATTTTTTTTCGAAGTTTGGAAACTTCGTTAGAATCACTTTTTTTCCGTTCTTATTTGAGATAACTGGTTCTCTTTCATTACACTAGTTTGATAGCCTCAGACAAGCATATTATGCGCAAAGAATCTCGAAAAGAAAAAAATTTTTTTCGAAGTTTGGAAACTTCGTTAGAATCACTTTTTTTCCGTTCTTATTTAAGATTACTGGTTCTCTTTCATTATACTAGTTTGATAGCCTCAGACAAGAATATTATGCGCAAAGAATCTCGAAAAGAAAAAAATTTTTTTTCGAAGTTTGGAAACTTCCTTAGAATCACTTTTTTTCCATTCTTATTTGAGATAACTTGTTCTCTTTCATTATACTAGTTTGATAGCCTCAGACAAGCATATTATGCGCAAAGAATCTCGAAAAGAAAAAAAATTTTTTCGAAGTTTGGAAACTTCGTTAGAATCACTTTTTTTCCGTTCTTATTTAAGATAACTTGTTCTCTTTCATTATACTAGTTTGATAGCCTTAGACAAGCATATTATGCGCAAAGAATCTCGAAAAGAAAAAAATTTTTTTTCGAAGTTTGGAAACTTCGTTAGAATCACTTTTTTTCCGTTCTTATTTGAGATAACTGGTTCTCTTTCATTATACTAGTTTGATAGCCTCAGACAAGCATATTATGCGCAAAGAATCTCGAAAAGAAAAAAATTTTTTTTCGAAGTTTGGAAACTTCCTTAGAATCACTTTTTTTCCATTCTTATTTGAGATAACTTGTTCTCTTTCATTATACTTGTTTGATAGCCTGAGACAAGCATATTATGCGCAAAGAATCTCGAAAAGAAAAAAATTTTTTTTCGAAGTTAGGAAACTTCGTTAGAATCACTTTTTTTCCGTTCTTATTTGAGATAACTTGTTCTCTTTCATTATACTAGTTTGATAGCCTCAGACAAGCATATTATGCGCAAAGAATCTCGAAAAGAAAAAAATTTTTTTTCGAAGTTTGGAAACTTCGTTAGAATCACTTTTTTTCCGTTCTTATTTAAGATTACTGGTTCTCTTTCATTATACTAGTTTGATAGCCTCAGACAAGAATATTATGCGCAAAGAATCTCGAAAAGAATAAAATTTTTTTTCGAAGTTTGGAAACTTCCTTAGAATCACTTTTTTTCCATTCTTATTTGAGATAACTTGTTCTCTTTCATTATACTAGTTTGATAGCCTCAGACAAGCATATTATGCGCAAAGAATCTCGAAAAGAAAAAAATTTTTTTCGAAGTTTGGAAACTTCGTTAGAATCACTTTTTTTCCGTTCTTATTTAAGATAACTTGTTCTCTTACATTATACTAGTTTGATAGCCTTAGACAAGCATATTATGCGCAAAGAATCTCGAAAAGAAAAAAATTTTTTTTCGAAGTTTGGAAACTTCGTTAGAATCACTTTTTTTCCGTTCTTATTTGAGATAACTGGTTCTCTTTCATTATACTAGTTTGATAGCCTCAGACAAGCATATTATGCGCAAAGAATCTCGAAAAGAAAAAAATTTTTTTTCGAAGTTTGGAAACTTCCTTAGAATCACTTTTTTTCCATTCTTATTTGAGATAACTTGTTCTCTTTCATTATACTAGTTTGATAGCCTCAGACAAGCATATTATGCGCAAAGAATCTCGAAAAGAAAAAAATTTTTTTCGAAGTTTGGAAACTTCGTTAGAATCACTTTTTTTCCGTTCTTATTTAAGATTACTGGTTCTCTTTCATTATACTAGTTTGATAGCCTCAGACAAGCATATTATGCGCAAAGAATCTCGAAATGAAAAAAATTTTTTTTCGAAGTTTGGAAACTTCCTTAGAATCACTTTTTTTCCATTCTTATTTGAGATAACTTGTTCTCTTTCATTATACTAGTTTGATAGCCTCAGACAAGCATATTATGCGCAAAGAATCTCGAAAAGAAAAAAATTTTTTTTCGAAGTTTGGAAACTTCATTAGAATCACTTTTTTTCCGTTCTTATTTAAGATAACTTGTTCTCTTTCATTATACTAGTTTGATAGCCTTAGACAAGCATATTATGCGCAAAGAATCTCGAAAAGAAAAAAAATTTTTTTCGAAGTTTGGAAACTTCGTTAGAATCACTTTTTTTCCGTTCTTATTTGAGATAACTGGTTCTCTTTCATTACACTAGTTTGATAGCCTCAGACAAGCATATTATGCGCAAAGAATCTCGAAAAGAAAAAAATTTTTTTTCGAAGTTTGGAAACTTCGTTAGAATCACTTTTTTTCCGTTCTTATTTAAGATTACTGGTTCTCTTTCATTATACTAGTTTGATAGCCTCAGACAAGAATATTATGCGCAAAGAATCTCGAAAAGAAAAAAATTTTTTTTCGAAGTTTGGAAACTTCCTTAGAATCACTTTTTTTCCATTCTTATTTGAGATAACTTGTTCTCTTTCATTATACTAGTTTGATAGCCTCAGACAAGCATATTATGCGCAAAGAATCTCGAAAAGAAAAAAATTTTTTTCGAAGTTTGGAAACTTCGTTAGAATCACTTTTTTTCCGTTCTTATTTAAGATAACTTGTTCTCTTTCATTATACTAGTTTGATAGCCTTAGACAAGCATATTATGCGCAAAGAATCTCGAAAAGAAAAAAATTTTTTTTCGAAGTTTGGAAACTTCGTTAGAATCACTTTTTTTCCGTTCTTATTTGAGATAACTGGTTCTCTTTCATTATACTAGTTTGATAGCCTCAGACAAGCATATTATGCGCAAAGAATCTCGAAAAGAAAAAAATTTTTTTTCGAAGTTTGGAAACTTCCTTAGAATCACTTTTTTTCCATTCTTATTTGAGATAACTTGTTCTCTTTCATTATACTAGTTTGATAGCCTCAGACAAGCATATTATGCGCAAAGAATCTCGAAAAGAAAAAAATTTTTTTTCGAAGTTTGGAAACTTCGTTAGAATCACTTTTTTTCCGTTCTTATTTAAGATTACTGGTTCTCTTTCATTATACTAGTTTGATAGCCTCAGACAAGCATATTATGCGCAAAGAATCTCGAAAAGAAAAAAATTTTTTTTCGAAGTTTGGAAACTTCCTTAGAATCACTTTTTTTCCATTCTTATTTGAGATAACTTGTTCTCTTTCATTATACTAGTTTCATAGCCTCAGACAAGCATATTATGCGCAAAGAATCTCGAAAAGAAAAAAATTTTTTTTCGAAGTTTGGAAACTTCCTTAGAATCACTTTTTTTCCGTTCTTATTTAAGATAACTTGTTCTCTTTCATTATACTAGTTTGATAGCCTTAGACAAGCATATTATGCGCAAAGAATCTCGAAAAGAAAAAAAATTTTTTTCGAAGTTTGGAAACTTCGTTAGAATCACTTTTTTTCCGTTCTTATTTGAGATAACTGGTTCTCTTTCATTATACTAGTTTGATAGCCTCAGACAAGCTTATTATGCGCAAAGAATCTCGAAAAGAAAAAAATTTTTTGTCGAAGTTTGGAAACTTCCTTAGAATCACTTTTTTTCCATTCTTATTTGAGATAACATGTTCTCTTTCATTATACTTGTTTGATAGCCTGAGACAAGCATATTATGCGCAAAGAATCTCGAAAAGAAAAAAATTTTTTTTCGAAGTTAGGAAACTTCGTTAGAATCACTTTTTTTCCGTTCTTATTTAAGATTACTGGTTCTCTTTCATTATACTAGTTTGATAGCCTCAGACAAGCATATTATGCGCAAAGAATCTCGAAAAGAAAAAAATTATTTTTCGAAGTTTGGAAACTTCGTTAGAATCACTTTTTTTCCGTTCTTATTTGAGATAACTTGTTCTCTTTCATTATACTAGTTTGATAGCCTTAGACAAGCATATTATGCGCAAAGAATCTCGAAAAGAAAAAAATTTTATTTCGAAGTATGTAAACTTCGTTAGAATCACTTTTTTTCCGTTCTTATTTGAGATAACTGGTTCTCTTTCATTATACTAGTTTGATAGCCTCAGACAAGCATATTATGCGCAAAGAATCTCGAAAAGAAAACAATTTTTTTTCGAAGTTTGGAAACTTCATTAGAATCACTTTTTTTCCGTTCTTATTTAAGATAACTTGATCTGTTTCATTATACTAATTTGATAGCCTAAGAAAAGCATAGGTATGCGCAAAGAATCTCGAAAAGAAAAAAATTTTTTTTCGAAGTTTGGAAACTTCGTTAGAATCACTTTTTTTCCGTTCTTATTTGAGATAACTGGTTCTCTTTCATTATACTAGTTTGATAGCCTCAGACAAGCATATTATGCGCAAAGAATCTCGAAAAGAAAAAAATTTTTTTTCGAAGTTTGGAAACTTCGTTAGAATCACTTTTTTTCCGTTCTTATTTGAGATAACTGGTTCTCTTTCATTATACTAGTTTGATAGCCTCAGACAAGTATATTATGCGCAAAGAATCTCGAAAAGAAAAAAATTTTTTTTCGAAGTTTGGAAACTTCCTTAGAATCACTTTTTTTCCATTCTTATTTGAGATAACTTGTTCTCTTTCATTATCCTTGTTTGATAGCCTTAGACAAGCATATTATGCGCAAATAATCTCGAAAAGAAAAAAAATTTTTTTCGAAGTTTGGAAACTTCCTTAGAATCACTTTTTTTCCATTCTTATTTAAGATAACTTGTTCTCTTTCATTATACTAGTTTGATAGCCTTAGACAAGCATATTATGCGCAAAGAATCTCGAAAAGAAAAAAATTTTTTTTCGAAGTTTGGAAACTTCGTTAGAATCACTTTTTTTCCGTTCTTATTTAAGATAACTTGTTCTCTTTCATTGTACTAGTTTGATAGCCTTAGACAAGCATATTATGCGTAAAGAATCTGGAAAAGAAAAAAAATTTTTTTCGAAGTTTGGAAACTTCGTTAGAATCACTTTTTTTCCGTTCTTATTTGAGATAACTGGTTCTCTTACATTATACTAGTTTGATAGCCTCAGACAAGCATATTATGCGCAAAGAATCTCGAAAAGAAAAAAATTTTTTTTCGAAGTTTGGAAACTTCGTTAGAATCACTTTTTTTCCGTTCTTATTTGAGATAACTTGTTCTCTTTCATTATACTAGTTTGATAGCCTCAGACAAGCATATTATGCGCAAAGAATCTCGAAAAGAAAAAAATTTTTTTTCGAAGTTTGGAAACTTCGTTAGAATCACTTTTTTTCCGTTCTTATTTCAGATTACTGGTTCTCTTTCATTATACTAGTTTGATAGCCTCAGACAAGAATATTATGCGCAAAGAATCTCGAAAAGAAAAAAATTTTTTTTCGAAGTTTGGAAACTTCCTTAGAATCACTTTTTTTCCATTCTTATTTGAGATAACTTGTTCTCTTTCATTATACTAGTTTGATAGCCTCAGACAAGCATATTATGCGCAAAGAATCTCGAAAAGAAAAAAATTTTTTTCGAAGTTTGGAAACTTCGTTAGAATCACTTTTTTTCCGTTCTTATTTAAGATAACTTGTTCTCTTACATTATACTAGTTTGATAGCCTTAGACAAGCATATTATGCGCAAAGAATCTCGAAAAGAAAAAAATTTTTTTTCGAAGTTTGGAAACTTCGTTAGAATCACTTTTTTTCCGTTCTTATTTGAGATAACTGGTTCTCTTTCATTATACTAGTTTGATAGCCTCAGACAAGCATATTATGCGCAAAGAATCTCGAAAAGAAAAAAATTTTTTTTCGAAGTTTGGAAACTTCCTTAGAATCACTTTTTTTCCATTCTTATTTGAGATAACTTGTTCTCTTTCATTATACTAGTTTGATAGCCTCAGACAAGCATATTATGCGCAAAGAATCTCGAAAAGAAAAAAATTTTTTTTCGAAGTTTGGAAACTTCGTTAGAATCACTTTTTTTCCGTTCTTATTTAAGATTACTGGTTCTCTTTCATTATACTAGTTTGATAGCCTTAGACAAGCATTATATGCGCAAAGAATCTCGAAAAGAAAAAAATTTTTTTTCGAAGTTTGGAAACTTCGTTAGAATCACTTTTTTTCCGTTCTTATTTGAGATAACTGGTTCTCTTTCATTATACTAGTTTGATAGCCTCAGACAAGCATATTATGCGCAAAGAATCTCGAAAAGAAAAAAATTTTTTTTCGAAGTTTGGAAACTTCCTTAGAATCACTTTTTTTCCATTCTTATTTAGGATTACTGGTTCTCTTTCATTATACTAGTTTGATAGCCTCAGACAAGCATATTATGCGCAAAGAATCTCGAAAAGAAAAAAATTATTTTTCGAAGTTTGGAAACTTCGTTAGAATCACTTTTTTTCCGTTCTTATTTGAGATAACTTGTTCTCTTTCATTATACTAGTTTGATAGCCTGAGACAAGCATATTATGCGCAAAGAATCTCGAAAAGAAAAAAATTTTTTTTCGAAGTTTGGAAACTTCGTTAGAATCACTTTTTTTCCGTTCTTATTTAAGATTACTGGTTCTCTTTCATTATACTAGTTTGATAGCCTCAGACAAGCATATTATGCGCAAAGAATCTCGAAAAGAAAAAAATTTTTTTTCGAAGTTTGGAAACTTCCTTAGAATCACTTTTTTTCCATTCTTATTTGAGATAACTTGTTCTCTTTCATTATACTAGTTTGATAGCCTCAGACAAGCATATTATGCGCAAAGAATCTCGAAAAGAAAAAAATTTTTTTTCGAAGTTTGGAAACCTCCTTAGAATCACTTTTTTTCCGTTCTTATTTAAGATAACTTGTTCTCTTTCATTATACTAGTTTGATAGCCTTAGACAAGCATATTATGCGCAAAGAATCTCGAAAAGAAAAAAAATTTTTTTCGAAGTTTGGAAACTTCGTTAGAATCACTTTTTTTCCGTTCTTATTTGAGATAACTGGTTCTCTTTCATTATACTAGTTTGATAGCCTCAGACAAGCATATTATGCGCAAAGAATCTCGAAAAGAAAAAAATTTTTTTTCGAAGTATGGAAACTTCCTTAGAATCACTTTTTTTCTATTCTTATTTGAGATAACTTGTTCTCTTTCATTATACTTGTTTGAGAGCCTGAGAGAAGCATATTATGCGCAAAGAATCTCGAAAAAAAAAAATTTTTTTTCGAAGTTAGGAAACTTCGTTAGAATCACTTTTTTTCCGTTCTTATTTAAGATTACTGGTTCTCTTTCATTATACTAGTTTGATAGCCTCAGACAAGCATATTATGCGCAAAGAATCTCGAAAAGAAAAAAATTTTTTTTCGAAGTTTGGAAACTTCGTTAGAATCACTTTTTTTCCGTTCTTATTTGAGATAACTTGTTGTCTTTCATTATACTAGTTTGATAGCCTTAGACAAGCATATTATGCGCAAAGAATCTCGAAAAGAAAAAAATTTTATTTCGAAGTTTGGAAACTTCGTTTGAATCACTTTTTTTCTGTTCTTATTTAAGATAACTTGTTCTCTTTCATTATACTAGTTTGATAGCCTAAGAAAAACATAGGTATGCGCAAAGAATCTCGAAAGGAAAAAAATTTTTTTTCGAAGTTTGGAAACTTCGTTAGAATCACTTTTTTTCCGTTCTTATTTGAGATAACTGGTTCTCCTTCATTATACCAGTTTGATAGCCCCAGACAAGCATATTATGCGCAAATAATCTCGAAAAGAAAAAAATTTTTTTTCGAAGTTTGGAAACTTCCTTAGAATCACTTTTTTTCCATTCTTATTTGAGATAACTTGTTCTCTTTCATTATACTAGTTTGATAGCCTCAGACAAGCATATTATGCGCAAAGAATCTCGAAAAGAAAAAATTTTTTTTCGAAGTTTGGAAACTTCGTTAGAATCACTTTTTTTCCGTTCTTATTTAAGATAACATGTTCTCTTACATTATACTAGTTTGATAGCCTTAGACAAGCATATTATGCGCAAAGAATCTCGAAAAGAAAAAAAATTTTTTTCGAAGTTTGGAAACTTCGTTGGAATCACTTTTTTTCCGTTCTTATTTAAGATTACTAATTCTCTTTCATTATACTAGTTTGATAGCCTCAGACAAGAATATTATGCGCAAAGAATCTCGAATAGAAAAAAATTTTTTTTCGAAGTTTGGAAACTTCGTTAGAATCACTTTTTTTCCGTTCTTATTTAAGATTACTGGTTCTCTTTCATTATACTAGTTTGATAGCCTCAGACAAGCATATAATGCGCAAAGAATCTCGAAAAGAAAAAAATTTTTTTTCGAAGTTTGGAAACTTCCTTAGAATCACTTTTTTTCCATTCTTATTTGAGATAACTTGTTCTCTTTCATTATACTAGTTTGATAGCCTCAGACAAGCATATTATGCGCAAAGAATCTCGAAAAGAAAACAATTTTTTTTCGAAGTTTGGAAACTTCATTAGAATCACTTTTTTTCCGTTCTTATTTAAGATAACTTGTTCTCTTTCATTATACTAGTTTGATAGCCTTAGAAAAGCATAGGTATGCGCAAAGAATCTCGAAAAGAAAAAAATTTTTTTTCGAAGTTTGGAAACTTCGTTAGAATCACTTTTTTTCCGTTCTTATTTGAGATAACTTGTTCTCTTTCATTATACTAGTTTGATAGCCTTAGACAAGCATATTATGCGCAAAGAATCTCGATGAGAAAAAAATTTTTTTTCGAAGTTTGGAAACTTCGTTAGAATCACTTTTTTTCCGTTCTTATTTGAGATAACTGGTTCTCTTTCATTATACTAGTTTGATAGCCTCAGACAAGCATATTATGCGCAAAGAATCTCGAAAAGAAAAAAATTTTTTTTCGAAGTTAAGAAACTTCCTTAGAATCACTTTTTTTCCATTCTTATTTGAGATAACTTGTTCTCTTTCATTATACTTGTTTGATAGCCTGAGACGAGCATATTATGCGCAAAGAATCTCGAAAAGAAAAAAATTTTTTTTCGAAGTTTGGAAACTTCGTTAGAATCACTTTTTTTCCGTTCTTATTTCAGATTACTGGTTCTCTTTCATTATACCAGTTTGATAGCCTCAGACAAGCATATTATGCGCAAATAATCTCGAAAAGAAAAAAATTTTTTTTCGAAGTTTGGAAACTTCGTTAGAATCACTTTTTTTCCGTTCTTATTTAAGATTACTGGTTCTCTTTCATTATACTAGTTTGATAGCCTCAGACAAGCATATTATGCGCAAAGAATCTCGAAAAGAAAAAAATTTTTTTTCGAAGTTTGGAAACTTCGTTTGAATCACTTTTTTTCTGTTCTTATTTAAGATAACTTGTTCTCTTTCATTATACTAGTTTGATAGCCTAAGAAAAGCATAGGTATGCGCAAAGAATCTCGAAAGGAAAAAAATTTTTTTTCGAAGTTTGAAAACTTCGTTAGAATCACTTTTTTTCCGTTCTTATTTGAGATAACTGGTTCTCTTTCATTATACTAGTTTGATAGCCCCAGACAAGCATATTATGCGCAAAGAATCTCGAAAAGAAAAAAATTTTTTTTCGAAGTTTGGAAACTTCCTTAGAATCACTTTTTTTCCATTCTTATTTGAGATAACTTGTTCTCTTTCATTATACTAGTTTGATAGCCTCAGACAAGCATATTATGCGCAAAGAATCTCGAAAAGAAAAAATTTTTTTTCGAAGTTTGGAAACTTCGTTAGAATCACTTTTTTTCCGTTCTTATTTAAGATAACTTGTTCTCTTACATTATACTAGTTTGATAGCCTTAGACAAGCATATTATGCGCAAAGAATCTCGAAAAGAAAAAAAATTTTTTTCGAAGTTTGGAAACTTCGTTGGAATCACTTTTTTTCCGTTCTTATTTAAGATTACTGGTTCTCTTTCATTATACTAGTTTGATAGCCTCAGACAAGAATATTATGCGCAAAGAATCTCGAATAGAAAAAAATTTTTTTTCGAAGTTTGGAAACTTCGTTAGAATCACTTTTTTTCCGTTCTTATTTAAGATTACTGGTTCTCTTTCATTATACTAGTTTGATAGCCTCAGACAAGCATATAATGCGCAAAGAATCTCGAAAAGAAAAAAATTTTTTTTCGAAGTTTGGAAACTTCCTTAGAATCACTTTTTTTCCATTCTTATTTGAGATAACTTGTTCTCTTTCATTATACTAGTTTGATAGCCTCAGACAAGCATATTATGCGCAAAGAATCTCGAAAAGAAAACAATTTTTTTTCGAAGTTTGGAAACTTCATTAGAATCACTTTTTTTCCGTTCTTATTTAAGATAACTTGTTCTCTTTCATTATACTAGTTTGATAGCCTTAGAAAAGCATAGGTATGCGCAAAGAATCTCGAAAAGAAAAAAATTTTTTTTCGAAGTTTGGAAACTTCGTTAGAATCACTTTTTTTCCGTTCTTATTTGAGATAACTGGTTCTCTTTCATTATACTAGTTTGATAGCCTCAGACAAGCATATTATGCGCAAAGAATCTCGAAAAGAAAAAAATTTTTTTTCGAAGTTTGGAAACTTCGTTAGAATCACTTTTTTTCCGTTCTTATTTAAGATAACTTGTTCTCTTTCATTATACTAGTTTGATAGCCTTAGACAAGCATATTATGCGCAAAGAATCTCGAAAAGAAAAAAATTTTTTTTCGAAGTTTGGAAACTTCGTTAGAATCACTTTTTTTCCGTTCTTATTTGAGATAACTGGTTCTCTTTCATTATACTAGTTTGATAGCCTCAGACAAGCATATTATGCGCAAAGAATCTCGAAAAGAAAAAAATTTTTTTTCGAAGTTAAGAAACTTCCTTAGAATCACTTTTTTTCCATTCTTATTTGAGATAACTTGTTCTCTTTCATTATACTTGTTTGATAGCCTGAGACGAGCATATTATGCGCAAAGAATCTCGAAAAGAAAAAAATTTTTTTTCGAAGTTTGGAAACTTCGTTAGAATCACTTTTTTTCCGTTCTTATTTCAGATTACTGGTTCTCTTTCATTATACCAGTTTGATAGCCTCAGACAAGCATATTATGCGCAAAGAATCTCGAAAAGAAAAAAATTTTTTTTCGAAGTTTGGAAACTTCGTTAGAATCACTTTTTTTCCGTTCTTATTTGAGATAACTGGTTCTCTTTCATTATACTAGTTTGATAGCCTCAGACAAGCATATTATGCGCAAAGAATCTCGAAAAGAAAAAAATTTTTTTTCGAAGTTTGGAAACTTCCTTAGAATCACTTTTTTTCCATTCTTATTTGAGATAACTTGTTCTCTTTCATTATCCTTGTTTGATAGCCTTAGACAAGCATATTATGCGCAAAAAATCTCGAAAAGAAAAAATTTTTTTTTCGAAGTTTGGAAACTTCGTTAGAATCACTTTTTTTCCGTTCTTATTTAAGATAACTTGTTCTCTTTCATTGTACTAGTTTGATAGCCTTAGACAAGCATATTATGCGTAAAGAATCTGGAAAAGAAAAAAAAATTTTTTCGAAGTTTGGAAACTTTGTTAGAATCACTTTTTTTCCGTTCTTATTTGAGATAACTGGTTCTCTTACATTATACTAGTTTGATAGCCTCAGACAAGCATATTATGCGCAAAGAATCTCGAAAAGAAAAAAATTTTTTTTCGAAGTTTGGAAACTTCGTTAGAATCACTTTTTTTCCGTTCTTATTTGAGATAACTTGTTCTCTTTCATTATACTAGTTTGATAGCCTCAGACAAGCATATTATGCGCAAAGAATCTCGAAAAGAAAAAAAATTTTTTTTCGAAGTTTGGAAACTTCGTTAGAATCACTTTTTTTCCGTTCTTATTTAAGATTACTGGTTCTCTTTCATTATACTAGTTTGATAGCCTCAGACAAGAATATTATGCGCAAAGATTCTCGAAAAGAAAAAAATTTATTTTCGAAGTGTGGAAACTTCGTTAGAATCACTTTTTTTCCGTTCTTATTTGAGATAACTTGTTCTCTTTCATTATCCTTGTTTGATAGCCTTAGACAAGCATATTATGCGCAAATAATCTCGAAAAGAAAAAAATTTTTTTTCGAAGTTTGGAAACTTCGTTAGAATCACTTTTTTTCCGTTCTTATTTAAGATTACTGGTTCTCTTTCATTATACTAGTTTGATAGCCTCAGACAAGCATATTATGCGCAAAGAATCTCGAAAAGAAAAAAATTTTTTTTCGTAGTTTGGAAACTTCGTTTGAATCACTTTTTTTCTGTTCTTATTTAAGATAACTTGTTCTCTTTCATTATACTAGTTTGATAGCCTTAGACAAGCATATTATGCGCAAAGAATCTCGAAAAGAAAAATATTTTTTTTCGAAGTTTGGAAACTTCGTTAGAATCACTTTTTTTCCGTTCTTATTTAAGATAACTTGTACTCTTTCATTGTACTAGTTTGATAGCCTTAGACAAGCATATTATGCGTAAAGAATCTGGAAAAGAAAAAAAATTTTTTTCGAAGTTTGGAAACTTCGTTAGAATCACTTTTTTTCCGTTCTTATTTGAGATAACTGGTTCTCTTACATTATACTAGTTTGATAGCCTCAGACAAGCATATTATGCGCAAAGAATGTCGAAAAGAAAAAAATTTTATTTCGAAGTTTGGAAACTTCGTTAGAATCACTTTTTTTCCGTTCTTATTTGAGATAACTTGTTCTCTTTCATTATACTAGTTTGATAGCCTTAGACAAGCATATTATGCGCAAAGAATCTCGAAAAGAAAAAAATTTTTTTTCGAAGTTTGGAAACTTCGTTAGAATCACTTTTTTTCCGTTCTTATTTAAGATAACTTGTTCTCTTTCATTGTACTAGTTTGATATCCTTAGACAAGCATATTATGCGTAAAGAATCTGGAAAAGAAAAAAAATTTTTTTCGAAGTTTGGAAACTTCGTTAGAATCACTTTTTTTCCGTTCTTATTTGAGATAACTGGTTCTCTTACATTATACTAGTTTGATAGCCTCAGACAAGCATATTATGCGCAAAGAATCTCGAAAAGAAAAAAATTTTATTTCGAAGTTTGGAAACTTCGTTAGAATCACTTTTTTTCCGTTCTTATTTGAGATAACTTGTTCTCTTTCATTATACTAGTTTGATAGCCTCAGACAAGCATATTATGCGCAAAGAATCTCGAAAAGAAAAAAATTTTTTTTCGAAGTTTGGAAACTTCGTTAGAATCACTTTTTTTCCGTTCTTATTTAAGATTACTGGTTCTCTTTCATTATACTAGTTTGATAGCCTCAGACAAGAATATTATGCGCAAAGAATCTCGAAAAGAAAAAAAATTTTTTTCGAAGTTTGGAAACTTCGTTGGAATCACTTTTTTTCCGTTCTTATTTAAGATTACTGGTTCTCTTTCATTATACTAGTTTGATAGCCTCAGACAAGAATATTATGCGCAAAGAATCTCGAATAGAAAAAAATTTTTTTTCGAAGTTTGGAAACTTCGTTAGAATCACTTTTTTTCCGTTCTTATTTAAGATTACTGGTTCTCTTTCATTATACTAGTTTGATAGCCTCAGACAAGCATATAATGCGCAAAGAATCTCGAAAAGAAAAAAATTTTTTTTCGAAGTTTGGAAACTTCCTTAGAATCACTTTTTTTCCATTCTTATTTGAGATAACTTGTTCTCTTTCATTATACTAGTTTGATAGCCTCAGACAAGCATATTATGCGCAAAGAATCTCGAAAAGAAAACAATTTTTTTTCGAAGTTTGGAAACTTCATTAGAATCACTTTTTTTCCGTTCTTATTTAAGATAACTTCTTCTCTTTCATTATACTAGTTTGATAGCCTTAGAAAAGCATAGGTATGCGCAAAGAATCTCGAAAAGAAAAAAATTTTTTTTCGAAGTTTGGAAACTTCGTTAGAATCACTTTTTTTCCGTTCTTATTTGAGATAACTGGTTCTCTTTCATTATACTAGTTTGATAGCCTCAGACAAGCATATTATGCGCAAAGAATCTCGAAAAGAAAAAAATTTTTTTTCGAAGTTTGGAAACTTCGTTAGAATCACTTTTTTTCCGTTCTTATTTAAGATAACTTGTTCTCTTTCATTATACTAGTTTGATAGCCTTAGACAAGCATATTATGCGCAAAGAATCTCGAAAAGAAAAAAATTTTTTTTCGAAGTTTGGAAACTTCGTTAGAATCACTTTTTTCCGTTCTTATTTGAGATAACTGGTTCTCTTTCATTATACTAGTTTGATAGCCTCAGACAAGCATATTATGCGCAAAGAATCTCGAAAAGAAAAAAATTTTTTTTCGAAGTTAAGAAACATCCTTAGAATCACTTTTTTTCCATTCTTATTTGAGATAACTTGTTCTCTTTCATTATACTTGTTTGATAGCCTGAGACGAGCATATTATGCGCAAAGAATCTCGAAAAGAAAGAAATTTTTTTTCGAAGTTTGGAAACTTCGTTAGAATCACTTTTTTTCCGTTCTTATTTCAGATTACTGGTTCTCTTTCATTATACCAG
Source organism: Metallyticus violacea (assembly GCA_030762175.1). Taxonomy (NCBI): domain Eukaryota; kingdom Metazoa; phylum Arthropoda; class Insecta; order Mantodea; family Metallyticidae; genus Metallyticus; species Metallyticus violacea. The sequence goes on along the minus strand of CM060835.1, from coordinate 94,413,104 downwards.
TTTGATAGCCTCAGACAAGCATATTATGCGCAAAGAGTCTCGAAAAGAAAAAAATTTTTTTTCGAAGTTTGGAAACTTCGTTAGAATCACTTTTTTTCCGTTCTTATTTGAGATAACTGGTTCTCTTTCATTATACTAGTTTGATAGCCTCAGACAAGCATATTATGCGCAAAGAATCTCGAAAAGAAAAAAATTTTTTTTCGAAGTTTGGAAACTTCCTTAGAATCACTTTTTTTCCATTCTTATTTGAGATAACTTGTTCTCTTTCATTATCCTTGTTTGATAGCCTTAGACAAGTATATTATGCGCAAAAAATCTCGAAAAGAAAAAATTTTTTTTTCGAAGTTTGGAAACTTCGTTAGAATCACTTTTTTTCTGTTCTTATTTAAGATAACTTGTTCTCTTTCATTGTACTAGTTTGATAGCCTTAGACAAGCATATTATGCGTAAAGAATCTGGAAAAGAAAAAAAAATTTTTTCGAAGTTTGGAAACTTTGTTAGAATCACTTTTTTTCCGTTCTTATTTGAGATAACTGGTTCTCTTACATTATACTAGTTTGATAGCCTCAGACAAGCATATTATGCGCAAAGAATCTCGAAAAGAAAAAAATTTTTTTTCGAAGTTTGGAAACTTCGTTAGAATCACTTTTTTTCCGTTCTTATTTGAGATAACTTGTTCTCTTTCATTATACTAGTTTGATAGCCTCAGACAAGCATATTATTCGCAAAGAATCTCGAAAAGAAAAAAAATTTTTTTTCGAAGTTTGGAAACTTCGTTAGAATAACTTTTTTTCCGTTCTTATTTAAGATTACTGGTTCTCTTTCATTATACTAGTTTGATAGCCTCAGACAAGAATATTATGCGCAAAGAATCTCGAAAAGAAAAAAATTTATTTTCGAAGTTTGGAAACTTCGTTAGAATCACTTTTTTTCCGTTCTTATTTGAGATAACTTGTTCTCTTTCATTATCCTTGTTTGATAGCCTTAGACAAGCATATTATGCGCTAATAATCTCGAAAAGAAAAAAATTTTTTTTCGAAGTTTGGAAACTTCGTTAGAATCACTTTTTTTCCGTTCTTATTTAAGATTACTGGTTCTCTTTCATTATACTAGTTTGATAGCCTCAGACAAGCATATTATGCGCAAAGAATCTCGAAAAGAAAAAAATTTTTTTTCGTAGTTTGGAAACTTCGTTTGAATCACTTTTTTTCTGTTCTTATTTAAGATAACTTGTTCTCTTTCATTATACTAGTTTGATAGCCTTAGACAAGCATATTATGCGCAAAGAATCTCGAAAAGAAAAATATTTTTTTTCGAAGTTTGGAAACTTCGTTAGAATCACTTTTTTTCCGTTCTTATTTAAGATAACTTGTACTCTTTCATTGTACTAGTTTGATAGCCTTAGACAAGCATATTATGCGTAAAGAATCTGGAAAAGAAAAAAAATTTTTTTCGAAGTTTGGAAACTTCGTTAGAATCACTTTTTTTCCGTTCTTATTTGAGATAACTGGTTCTCTTACATTATACTAGTTTGATAGCCTCAGACAAGCATATTATGCGCAAAGAATGTCGAAAAGAAAAAAATTTTATTTCGAAGTTTGGAAACTTCGTTAGAATCACTTTTTTTCCGTTCTTATTTGAGATAACTTGTTCTCTTTCATTATACTAGTTTGATAGCCTTAGACAAGCATATTATGCGCAAAGAATCTCGAAAAGAAAAAAATTTTTTTTCGAAGTTTGGAAACTTCGTTAGAATCACTTTTTTTCCGTTCTTATTTAAGATAACTTGTTCTCTTTCATTGTACTAGTTTGATAGCCTTAGACAAGCATATTATGCGTAAAGAATCTGGGAAAGAAAAAAAATTTTTTTCGAAGTTTGGAAACTTCGTTAGAATCACTTTTTTTCCGTTCTTATTTGAGATAACTGGTTCTCTTACATTATACTAGTTTGATAGCCTCAGACAAGCATATTATGCGCAAAGAATCTCGAAAAGAAAAAAATTTTATTTCGAAGTTTGGAAACTTCGTTTGAATCACTTTTTTTCCGTTCTTATTTGAGATAACTTGTTCTCTTTCATTATACTAGTTTGATAGCCTCAGACAAGCATATTATGCGCAAAGAATCTCGAAAAGAAAAAAATTTTTTTTCGAAGTTTGGAAATTTCGTTAGAATCACTTTTTTTCCGTTCTTATTTAAGATTACTGGTTCTCTTTCATTATACTAGTTTGATAGCCTCAGACAAGAATATTATGCGCAAAGAATCTCGAAAAGAATAAAATTTTTTTTCGAAGTTTGGAAACTTCGTTAGAATCACTTTTTTTCCATTCTTATTTGAGATAACTTGTTCTCTTTCATTATACTAGTTTGATAGCCTCAGACAAGCATATTATGCGCAAAGAATCTCGAAAAGAAAAAAAATTTTTTTCGAAGTTTGGAAACTTCGTTAGAATCACTTTTTTTCCGTTCTTATTTAAGATAACTTGTTCTCTTACATTATACTAGTTTGATAGCCTTAGACAAGCATATTATGCGCAAAGAATCTCGAAAAGAAAAAAATTTTTTTTCGAAGTTTGGAAACTTCGTTAGAATCACTTTTTTTCCGTTCTTATTTGAGATAACTGGTTCTCTTTCATTATACTAGTTTGATAGCCTCAGACAAGCATATTATGCGCAAAGAATCTCGAAAAGAAAAAAATTTTTTTTCGAAGTTTGGAAACTTCCTTAGAATCACTTTTTTTCCATTCTTATTTGAGATAACTTGTTCTCTTTCATTATACTAGTTTGATAGCCTCAGACAAGCATATTATGCGCAAAGAATCTCGAAAAGAAAAAAATTTTTTTTCGAAGTTTGGAAACTTCGTTAGAATCACTTTTTTTCCGTTCTTATTTAAGATTACTGGTTCTCTTTCATTATACTAGTTTGATAGCCTCAGACAAGCATATTATGCGCAAAGAATCTCGAAATGAAAAAAATTTTTTTTCGAAGTTTGGAAACTTCCTTAGAATCACTTTTTTTCCATTCTTATTTGAGATAACTTGTTCTCTTTCATTATACTAGTTTGATAGCCTCAGACAAGCATATTATGCGCAAAGAATCTCGAAAAGAAAAAAATTTTTTTTCGAAGTTTGGAAACTTCATTAGAATCACTTTTTTTCATTCTTTTTTGAGATAACTTGTTCTCTTTCATTATACTTGTTTGATAGCCTGAGACAAGCATATTATGCGCAAAGAATCTCGAAAAGAAAAAAATTTTTTTTCGAAGTTAGGAAACTTCGTTAGAATCACTTTTCTTCCGTTCTTATTTAAGATTAATGGTTCTCTTTCATTATACTAGTTTGATAGCCTCAGACAAGCATATTATGCGCAAAGAATCTCGAAAAGAAAAAAATTTTTTTTCGAAGTTTGGAAACTTCGTTAGAATCACTTTTTTTCCGTTCTTATTTGAGATAACTTGTTCTCTTTCATTATCCTTGTTTGATAGCCTTAGACAAGCATATTATGCGCAAATAATCTCGAAAAGAAAAAAATTTTTTTTCGAAGTTTGGAAACTTCGTTAGAATCACTTTTTTTCCGTTCTTATTTAAGATTACTGGTTCTCTTTCATTATACTAGTTTGATAGCCTCAGACAAGCATATTATGCGCAAAGAATGTCGAAAAGAAAAAAATTTTATTTCGAAGTTTGGAAACTTCGTTAGAATCACTTTTTTTCCGTTCTTATTTGAGATAACTTGTTCTCTTTCATTATACTAGTTTGATAGCCTTAGACAAGCATATTATGCGCAAAGAATCTCGAAAAGAAAAAAATTTTTTTTCGAAGTTTGGAAACTTCGTTAGAATCACTTTTTTTCCGTTCTTATTTAAGATTACTGGTTCTCTTTCATTATACTAGTTTGATAGCCTCAGACAAGAATATTATGCGCAAAGAATCTCGAAAAGAATAAAATTTTTTTTCGAAGTTTGGAAACTTCCTTAGAATCACTTTTTTTCCATTCTTATTTGAGATAACTTGTTCTCTTTCATTATACTAGTTTGATAGCCTCAGACAAGCATATTATGCGCAAAGAATCTCAAAAAGAAAAAAATTTTTTTCGAAGTTTGGAAACTTCGTTAGAATCACTTTTTTTCCGTTCTTATTTCAGATAACTTGTTCTCTTACATTATACTAGTTTGATAGCCTTAGACAAGCATATTATGCGCAAAGAATCTCGAAAAGAAAAAAATTTTTTTTCGAAGTTTGGAAACTTCGTTAGAATCACTTTTTTTCCGTTCTTATTTGAGATAACTGGATCTCTTTCATTATACTAGTTTGATAGCCTTAGACAAGCATATTATGCGTAAAGAATCTGGAAAAGAAAAAAAATGTTTTTCGAAGTTTGGAAACTTCGTTAGAATCACTTTTTTTCCGTTCTTATTTGAGATAACTGGTTCTCTTACATTATACTAGTTTGATAGCCTCAGACAAGCATATTATGCGCAAAGAATGTCGAAAAGAAAAAAATTTTATTTCGAAGTTTGGAAACTTCGTTAGAATCACTTTTTTTCCGTTCTTATTTGAGATAACTTGTTCTCTTTCATTATACTAGTTTGATAGCCTTAGACAAGCATATTATGCGCAAAGAATCTCGAAAAGAAAAAAATTTTTTTTCGAAGTTTGGAAACTTCGTTAGAATCACTTTTTTTCCGTTCTTATTTAAGATAACTTGTTCTCTTTCATTGTACTAGTTTGATAGCCTTAGACAAGCATATTATGCGTAAAGAATCTGGAAAAGAAAAAAAATTTTTTTCGAAGTTTGGAAACTTCGTTAGAATCACTTTTTTTCCGTTCTTATTTGAGATAACTGGTTCTCTTACATTATACTAGTTTGATAGCCTCAGACAAGCATATTATGCGCAAAGAATCTCGAAAAGAAAAAAATTTTATTTCGAAGTTTGGAAACTTCGTTAGAATCACTTTTTTTCCGTTCTTATTTAAGATAACTTGTTCTCTTACATTATACTAGTTTGATAGCCTTAGACAAGCATATTATGCGCAAAGAATCTCGAAAAGAAAAAAATTTTTTTTCGAAGTTTGGAAACTTCGTTACAATCACTTTTTTTCCGTTCTTATTTGAGATAACTGGTTCTCTTTCAGTATACTAGTTTGATAGCCTCAGACAAGCATATTATGCGCAAAGAATCTCGAAAAGAAAAAAATTTTTTTTCGAAGTTTGGAAACTTCGTTAGAATCACTTTTTTTCCGTTCTTATTTAAGATTACTGGTTCTCTTTCATTATACTAGTTTGATAGCCTCAGACAAGAATATTATGCGCAAAGAATCTCGAAAAGAATAAAATTTTTTTTCGAAGTTTGGAAACTTCCTTAGAATCACTTTTTTTCCATTCTTATTTGAGATAACTTGTTCTCTTTCATTATACTAATTTGATAGCCTCAGACAAGCATATTATGCGCAAAGAATCTCAAAAAGAAAAAAATTTTTTTCGAAGTTTGGAAACTTCGTTAGAATCACTTTTTTTCCGTTCTTATTTAAGATAACTTGTTCTCTTACATTATACTAATTTGATAGCCTTAGACAAGCATATTATGCGCAAAGAATCTCGAAAAGAAAAAAATTTTTTTTCGAAGTTTGGAAACTTCGTTAGAATCACTTTTTTTCCGTTCTTATTTGAGATAACTGGTTCTCTTTCATTATACTAGTTTGCTAGCCTCAGACAAGCATATTATGCGCAAAGAATCTCGAAAAGAAAAAAATTTTTTTTCGAAGTTTGGAAACTTCCTTAGAATCACTTTTTTTCCATTCTTATTTGAGATAACTTGTTCTCTTTCATTATACTAGTTTGATAGCCTCAGACAAGCATATTATGCGCAAAGAATCTCGAAAAGAAAAAAATTTTTTTTCGAAGTTTGGAAACTTCGTTAGAATCACTTTTTTTCCGTTCTTATTTAAGATTACTGGTTCTCTTTCATTATACTAGTTTGATAGCCTCAGACAAGCATATTATGCGCAAAGAATCTCGAAATGAAAAAAATTTTTTTTCGAAGTTTGGAAACTTCCTTAGAATCACTTTTTTTCCATTCTTATTTGAGATAACTTGTTCTCTTTCATTATACTAGTTTGATAGCCTCAGACAAGCATATTATGCGCAAAGAATCTCGAAAAGAAAAAAATTTTTTTTCGAAGTTTGGAAACTTCATTAGAATCACTTTTTTTCATTCTTTTTTGAGATAACTTGTTCTCTTTCATTATACTTGTTTGATAGCCTGAGACAAGCATATTATGCGCAAAGAATCTCGAAAAGAAAAAAATTTTTTTTCGAAGTTAGGAAACTTCGTTAGAATCACTTTTCTTCCGTTCTTATTTAAGATTAATGGTTCTCTTTCATTATACTAGTTTGATAGCCTCAGACAAGCATATTATGCGCAAAGAATCTCGAAAAGAAAAAAATTTTTTTTCGAAGTTTGGAAACTTCGTTAGAATCACTTTTTTTCCGTTCTTATTTGAGATAACTTGTTCTCTTTCATTATACTAGTTTGATAGCCTCAGACAAGCATATTATGCGCAAAGAATCTCGAAAAGAAAAAAATTTTTTTTCGAAGTTTGGAAACTTCGTTAGAATCACTTTTTTTCCGTTCTTATTTAAGATTACTGGTTCTCTTTCATTATACTAGTTTGATAGCCTCAGACAAGCATATTATGCGCAAAGAATCTCGAAAAGAAAAAAATTTTTTTTCGAAGTTTGGAAACTTCCTTAGAATCACTTTTTTTCCATTCTTATTTGAAATAACTTGTTCTCTTTCATTATACTAGTTTGATAGCCTCAGACAAGCATATTATGCGCAAAGAATCTCGAAAAGAAAAAAATTTTTTTTCGAAGTTTGGAAACTTCGTTAGAATCACTTTTTTTCCGTTCTTATTTAAGATTACTGGTTCTCTTTCATTATACTAGTTTGATAGCCTCAGACAAGCATATTATGCGCAAAGAATCTCGAAAAGAAAAAAATTTTTTTTCGAAGTTTGGAAACTTCCTTAGAATCACTTTTTTTCCATTCTTATTTGAGATAACTTGTTCTCTTTCATTATACTAGTTTCATAGCCTCAGACAAGCATATTATGCGCAAAGAATCTCGAAAAGAAAAAAATTTTTTTTCGAAGTTTGGAAACTTCCTTAGAATCACTTTTTTTCCGTTCTTATTTAAGATAACTTGTTCTCTTTCATTATACTAGTTTGATAGCCTTAGACAAGCATATTATGCGCAAAGAATCTCGAAAAGAAAAAAATTTTTTTTCGAAGTTTGGAAACTTCGTTAGAATCACTTTTTTTCCGTTCTTATTTGAGATAACTGGTTCTCTTTCATTATACTAGTTTGATAGCCTCAGACAAGCATATTATGCGCAAAGAATCTCGAAAAGAAAAAAATTTTTTTTCGAAGTTTGGAAACTTCGTTAGAATCACTTTTTTTCCTTTCTTATTTGAGATAACTTGTTCTCTTTCATTATACTTGTTTGATAGCCTGAGACAAGCATATTATGCGCAAAGAATCTCGAAAAGAAAAAAATTTTTTTTCGAAGTTAGGAAACTTCGTTAGAATCACTTTTTTTCCGTTCTTATTTGAGATAACTTGTTCTCTTTCATTATACTAGTTTGATAGCCTCAGACAAGCATATTATGCGCAAAGAATCTCGAAAAGAAAAAAATTTTTTTTCGAAGTTTGGAAACTTCGTTAGAATCACTTTTTTTCCGTTCTTATTTAAGATTACTGGTTCTCTTTCATTATACTAGTTTGATAGCCTCAGACAAGAATATTATGCGCAAAGAATCTCGAAAAGAATAAAATTTTTTTTCGAAGTTTGGAAACTTCCTTAGAATCACTTTTTTTCCATTCTTATTTGAGATAACTTGTTCTCTTTCATTATACTAGTTTGATAGCCTCAGACAAGCATATTATGCGCAAAGAATCTCGAAAAGAAAAAAATTTTTTTCGAAGTTTGGAAACTTCGTTAGAATCACTTTTTTTCCGTTCTTATTTAAGATAACTTGTTCTCTTACATTATACTAGTTTGATAGCCTTAGACAAGCATATTATGCGCAAAGAATCTCGAAAAGAAAAAAATTTTTTTTCGAAGTTTGGAAACTTCGTTAGAATCACTTTTTTTCCGTTCTTATTTGAGATAACTGGTTCTCTTACATTATACTAGTTTGATAGCCTCAGACAAGCATATTATGCGCAAAGAATCTCGAAAAGAAAAAAATTTTTTTTGGAAGTTTGGAAACTTCCTTAGAATCACTTTTTTTCCATTCTTATTTGAGATAACTTGTTCTCTTTCATTATACTAGTTTGATAGCCTCAGACAAGCATATTATGCGCAAAGAATCTCGAAAAGAAAAAATTTTTTTTTCGAAGTTTGGAAACTTCGTTAGAATCACTTTTTTTCCGTTCTTATTTAAGATTACTGGTTCTCTTTCATTATACTAGTTTGATAGCCTCAGACAAGCATATTATGCGCAAAGAATCTCGAAATGAAAAAAATTTTTTTTCGAAGTTTGGAAACTTCCTTAGAATCACTTTTTTTCCATTCTTATTTGAGATAACTTGTTCTCTTTCATTATACTAGTTTGATAGCCTCAGACAAGCATATTATGCGCAAAGAATCTCGAAAAGAAAAAAATTTTTTTTCGAAGTTTGGAAACTTCATTAGAATCACTTTTTTTCCGTTCTTATTTAAGATAACTTGTTCTCTTTCATTATACTAGTTTGATAGCCTTAGACAAGCATATTATGCGCAAAGAATCTCGAAAAGAAAAAAATTTTTTTTCGAAGTTTGGAAACTTCGTTAGAATCACTTTTTTTCCGTTCTTATTTGAGATAACTGGTTCTCTTTCATTATACTAGTTTGATAGCCTCAGACAAGCATATTATGCGCAAAGAATCTCGAAAAGAAAAAAATTTTTTTTCGAAGTTTGGAAACTTCCTTAGAATCACTTTTTTTCCATTCTTATTTGAGATAACTTGTTCTCTTTCATTATACTTGTTTGATAGACTGAGACAAGCATATTATGCGCAAAGAATCTCGAAAAGAAAAAAATTTTTTTTCGAAGTTAGGAAACTTCGTTAGAATCACTTTTCTTCCGTTCTTATTTAAGATTACTGGTTCTCTTTCATTATACTAGTTTGATAGCCTCAGACAAGCATATTATGCGCAAAGAATCTCGAAAAGAAAAAAATTTTTTTTCGAAGTTTGGAAACTTCGTTAGAATCACTTTTTTTCCGTTCTTATTTGAGATAACTTGTTCTCTTTCATTATACTAGTTTGATAGCCTTAGACAAGCATATTATGCGCAAAGAATCTCGAAAAGAAAAAAATTTTTTTTCGAAGTTTGGAAACTTCGTTAGAATCACTTTTTTTCCGTTCTTATTTAAGATTACTGGTTCTCTTTCATTATACTAGTTTGATAGCCTCAGACAAGCATATTATGCGCAAAGAATCTCGAAAAGAAAAAAATTTTTTTCGAAGTTTGGAAACTTCCTTAGAATCACTTTTTTTCCATTCTTATTTGAGATAACTTGTTCTCTTTCATTATACTAGTTTGATAGCCTCAGACAAGCATATTATGCGCAAAGAATCTCGAAAAGAAAAAAATTTTTTTCGAAGTTTGGAAACTTCGTTAGAATCACTTTTTTTCCGTTCTTATTTAAGATAACTTGTTCTCTTACATTATACTAGTTTGATAGCCTTAGACAAGCATATTATGCGCAAAGAATCTCGAAAAGAAAAAAATTTTTTTTCGAAGTTTGGAAACTTCGTTAGAATCACTTTTTTTCCGTTCTTATTTGAGATAACTGGTTCTCTTTCATTATACTAGTTTGATAGCCTCAGACAAGCATATTATGCGCAAAGAATCTCGAAAAGAAAAAAATTTTTTTTCGAAGTTTGGAAACTTCCTTAGAATCACTTTTTTTCCATTCTTATTTGAGATAACTTGTTCTCTTTCATTATACTAGTTTGATAGCCTCAGACAAGCATATTATGCGCAAAGAATCTCGAAAAGAAAAAAATTTTTTTTCGAAGTTTGGAAACTTCGTTAGAATCACTTTTTTTCCGTTCTTATTTAAGATTACTGGTTCTCTTTCATTATACTAGTTTGATAGCCTCAGACAAGCATATTATGCGCAAAGAATCTCGAAATGAAAAAAATTTTTTTTCGAAGTTTGGAAACTTCCTTAGAATCACTTTTTTTCCATTCTTATTTGAGATAACTTGTTCTCTTTCATTATACTAGTTTGTTAGCCTCAGACAAGCATATTATGCGCAAAGAATCTCGAAAAGAAAAAAATTTTTTTTCGAAGTTTGGAAACTTCATTAGAATCACTTTTTTTCCGTTCTTATTTAAGATAACTTGTTCTCTTTCATTATACTAGTTTGATAGCCTGAGACAAGCATATTATGCGCAAAGAATCTCGAAAAGAAAAAAATTTTTTTTCGAAGTTTGGAAACTTCGTTAGAATCACTTTTTTTCCGTTCTTATTTGAGATAACTGGTTCTCTTTCATTATACTAGTTTGATAGCCTCAGACAAGCATATTATGCGCAAAGAATCTCGAAAAGAAAAAAATTTTTTTTCGAAGTTTGGAAACTTCCTTAGAATCACTTTTTTTCCATTCTTATTTGAGATAACTTGTTCTCTTTCATTATACTTGTTTGATAGCCTGAGACAAGCATATTATGCGCAAAGAATCTCGAAAAGAAAAAAATTTTTTTTCGAAGTTTGGAAACTTCGTTAGAATCACTTTTTTTCCGTTCTTATTTGAGATAACTGGTTCTCTTTCATTATACTAGTTTGATAGCCTCAGACAAGCATATTATGCGCAAAGAATCTCGAAAAGAAAAAAATTTTTTTTCGAAGTTTGGAAACTTCCTTAGAATCACTTTTTTTCCATTCTTATTTGAGATAACTTGTTCTCTTTCATTATACTTGTTTGATAGCCTGAGACAAGCATATTATGCGCAAAGAATCTCGAAAAGAAAAAAATTTTTTTTCGAAGTTAGGAAACTTCGTTAGAATCACTTTTTTTCCGTTCTTATTTAAGATTACTGGTTCTCTTTCATTATACTAGTTTGATAGCCTCAGACAAGAATATTATGCGCAAAGAATCTCGAAAAGAATAAAATTTTTTTTCGAAGTTTGGAAACTTCCTTAGAATCACTTTTTTTCCATTCTTATTTGAGATAACTTGTTCTCTTTCATTATACTAGTTTGATAGCCTCAGACAAGCATATTATGCGCAAAGAATCTCGAAAAGAAAAAAATTTTTTTCGAAGTTTGGAAACTTCGTTAGAATCACTTTTTTTCCGTTCTTATTTAAGATAACTTGTTCTCTTTCATTATACTAGTTTGATAGCCTTAGACAAGCATATTATGCGCAAAGAATCTCGAAAAGAAAAAAATTTTTTTTCGAAGTTTGGAAACTTCGTTAGAATCACTTTTTTTCCGTTCTTATTTGAGATAACTGGTTCTCTTTCATTATACTAGTTTGATAGCCTCAGACAAGCATATTATGCGCAAAGAATCTCGAAAAGAAAAAAATTTTTTTTCGAAGTTTGGAAACTTCCTTAGAATCACTTTTTTTCCATTCTTATTTGAGATAACTTGTTCTCTTTCATTATACTTGTTTGATAGCCTGAGACAAGCATATTATGCGCAAAGAATCTCGAAAAGAAAAAAATTTTTTTTCGAAGTTAGGAAACTTCGTTAGAATCACTTTTCTTCCGTTCTTATTTAAGATTACTGGTTCTCTTTCATTATACTAGTTTGATAGCCTCAGACAAGCATATTATGCGCAAAGAATCTCGAAAAGAAAAAAATTTTTTTTCGAAGTTTGGAAACTTCGTTAGAATCACTTTTTTTCCGTTCTTATTTGAGATAACTTGTTCTCTTTCATTATACTAGTTTGATAGCCTTAGACAAGCATATTATGCGCAAAGAATCTCGAAAAGAAAAAAATTTTTTTTCGAAGTTTGGAAACTTCGTTAGAATCACTTTTTTTCCGTTCTTATTTAAGATTACTGGTTCTCTTTCATTATACTAGTTTGATAGCCTCAGACAAGCATATTATGCGCAAAGAATCTCGAAAAGAAAAAAATTTTTTTTCGAAGTTTGGAAACTTCCTTAGAATCACTTTTTTTCCATTCTTATTTGAGATAACTTGTTCTCTTTCATTAAACTAGTTTGATAGCCTCAGACAAGCATATTATGCGCAAAGAATCTCGAAAAGAAAAAAATTTTTTTTCGAAGTTTGGAAACTTCGTTAGAATCACTTTTTTTCCGTTCTTATTTAAGATTACTGGTTCTCTTTCATTATACTAGTTTGATAGCCTCAGACAAGCATATTATGCGCAAAGAATCTCGAAAAGAAAAAAATTTTTTTTCGAAGTTTGGAAGCTTCGTTAGAATCACTTTTTTTCCGTTCTTATTTGAGATAACTGGTTCTCTTTCATTATACTAGTTTGATAGCCTTAGACAAGCATATTATGCGCAAAGAATCTCGAAAAGAAAAAAATTTTTTTTCGACGTTTGGAAACTTCGTTAGAATCACTTTTTTTCCGTTCTTATTTGAGATAACTTGTTCTCTTTCATTATACTAGTTTGATAGCCTCAGACAAGCATATTATGCGCAAAGAATCTCGAAAAGAAAAAAATTTTTTTTCGAAGTTTGGAAACTTCCTTAGAATCACTTTTTTTCCATTCTTATTTGAGATAACTTGTTCTCTTTCATTATACTAGTTTGATAGCCTCAGACAAGCATATTATGCGCAAAGAATCTCGAAAAGAAAAAAATTTTTTTTCGAAGTTTGGAAACTTCATTAGAATCACTTTTTTTCCGTTCTTATTTAAGATAACTTGTTCTCTTTCATTATACTAGTTTGATAGCCTCAGATAAGCATATTATGCGCAAAGAATCTCGAAAAGAAAAAAATTTTTTTTCGAAGTTTGGAAACTTCGTTAGAATCACTTTTTTTCCGTTCTTATTTGAGATAACTGGTTCTCTTTCATTATACTAGTTTGATAGCCTCAGACAAGCATATTATGCGCAAAGAATCTCGAAAAGAAAAAAATTTTTTTTCGAAGTTAGGAAACTTCGTTAGAATCACTTTTTTTCCGTTCTTATTTAAGATTACTGGTTCTCTTTCATTATACTAGTTTGATAGCCTCAGACAAGCATATTATGCGCAAAGAATCTCGAAAAGAAAAAAAGTTTTTTTCGAAGTTTGGAAACTTCCTTAGAATCACTTTTTTTCCATTCTTATTTGAGATAACTTGTTCTCTTCCATTATACTAGTTTGATAGCCTCAGACAAGCATATTATGCGCAAAGAATCTCGAAAAGAAAAAATTTTTTTTCGAAGTTTGGAAACTTCCTTAGAATCACTTTTTTTCCATTCTTATTTTAAATAACTTGTTCTCTTTCATTATACTAGTTTGATAGCCTCAGACAAGCATATTATGCGCAAAGAATCTCGAAAAGAAAAAAATTTTTTTTCGAAGTTTGGAAACTTCGTTAGAATCACTTTTTTTCCGTTCTTATTTAAGATTACTGGTTCTCTTTCATTATACTAGTTTGATAGCCTCAGACAAGCATATTATGCGCAAAGAATCTCGAAAAGAAAAAAATTTTTTTTCGAAGTTTGGAAACTTCCTTAGAATCACTTTTTTTCCGTTCTTATTTAAGATAACTTGTTCTCTTTCATTATACTAGTTTGATAGCCTTAGACAAGCATATTATGCGCAAAGAATCTCGAAAAGAAAAAAAATTTTTTTCGAAGTTTGGAAACTTCGTTAGAATCACTTTTTTTCCGTTCTTATTTGAGATAACTGGTTCTCTTTCATTATACTAGTTTGATAGCCTCAGACAAGCTTATTATGCGCAAAGAATCTCGAAAAGAAAAAAATTTTTTTTCGAAGTTTGGAAACTTCCTTAGAATCACTTTTTTTCCATTCTTATTTGAGATAACATGTTCTCTTTCATTATACTTGTTTGATAGCCTGAGACAAGCATATTATGCGCAAAGAATCTCGAAAAGAAAAAAATTTTTTTTCGAAGTTAGGAAACTTCGTTAGAATCACTTTTTTTCCGTTCTTATTTAAGATTACTGGTTCTCTTTCATTATACTAGTTTGATAGCCTCAGACAAGCATATTATGCGCAAAGAATCTCGAAAAGAAAAAAATTATTTTTCGAAGTTTGGAAACTTCGTTAGAATCACTTTTTTTCCGTTCTTATTTGAGATAACTTGTTCTCTTTCATTATACTAGTTTGATAGCCTTAGACAAGCATATTATGCGCAAAGAATCTCGAAAAGAAAAAAATTTTATTTCGAAGTATGTAAACTTCGTTAGAATCACTTTTTTTCCGTTCTTATTTGAGATAACTGGTTCTCTTTCATTATACTATTTTGATAGCCTCAGACAAGCATATTATGCGCAAAGAATCTCGAAAAGAAAACAATTTTTTTTCGAAGTTTGGAAACTTCATTAGAATCACTTTTTTTCCGTTCTTATTTAAGATAACTTGATCTGTTTCATTATACTAGTTTGATAGCCTAAGAAAAGCATAGGTATGCGCAAAGAATATCGAAAAGAAAAAAATTTTTTTTCGAAGTTTGGAAACTTCGTTAGAATCACTTTTTTTCCGTTCTTATTTGAGATAACTGGTTCTCTTTCATTATACTAGTTTGATAGCCTCAGACAAGCATATTATGCGCAAAGAATCTCGAAAAGAAAAAAATTTTTTTTCGAAGTTTGGAAACTTCGTTAGAATCACTTTTTTTCCGTTCTTATTTGAGATAACTGGTTCTCTTTCATTATACTAGTTTGATAGCCTCAGACAAGCATATTATGCGCAAAGAATCTCGAAAAGAAAAAAATTTTTTTTCGAAGTTTGGAAACTTCCTTAGAATCACTTTTTTTCCATTCTTATTTGAGATAACTTGTTCTCTTTCATTATACTTGTTTGATAGCCTGAGACAAGCATATTATGCGCAAAGAATCTCGAAAAGAAAAAAATTTTTTTTCGAAGTTAGGAAACTTCGTTAGAATCACTTTTTTTCCGTTCTTATTTGAGATAACTTGTTCTCTTTCATTATACTAGTTTGATAGCCTCAGACAAGCATATTATGCGCAAAGAATCTCGAAAAGAAAAAAATTTTTTTTCGAAGTTTGGAAACTTCGTTAGAATCACTTTTTTTCCGTTCTTATTTAAGATTACTGGTTCTCTTTCATTATACTAGTTTGATAGCCTCAGACAAGAATATTATGCGCAAAGAATCTCGAAAAGAATAAAATTTTTTTTCGAAGTTTGGAAACTTCCTTAGAATCACTTTTTTTCCATTCTTATTTGAGATAACTTGTTCTCTTTCATTATACTAGTTTGATAGCCTCAGACAAGCATATTATGCGCAAAGAATCTCGAAAAGAAAAAAATTTTTTTCGAAGTTTGGAAACTTCGTTAGAATCACTTTTTTTCCGTTCTTATTTAAGATAACTTGTTCTCTTACATTATACTAGTTTGATAGCCTTAGACAAGCATATTATGCGCAAAGAATCTCGAAAAGAAAAAAATTTTTTTTCGAAGTTTGGAAACTTCGTTAGAATCACTTTTTTTCCGTTCTTATTTGAGATAACTGGTTCTCTTTCATTATACTAGTTTGATAGCCTCAGACAAGCATATTATGCGCAAAGAATCTCGAAAAGAAAAAAATTTTTTTTCGAAGTTTGGAAACTTCGTTAGAATCACTTTTTTTCCGTTCTTATTTAAGATTACTGGTTCTCTTTCATTATACTAGTTTGATAGCCTCAGACAAGCATATTATGCGCAAAGAATCTCGAAAAGAAAAAAATTTTTTTTCGAAGTTTGGAAACTTCCTTAGAATCACTTTTTTTCCATTCTTATTTGAGATAACTTGTTCTCTTTCATTATACTAGTTTGATAGCCTCAGACAAGCATATTATGCGCAAAGAATCTCGAAAAGAAAAAAATTTTTTTTCGAAGTTTGGAAACTTCGTTAGAATCACTTTTTTTCCGTTCTTATTTAAGATTACTGGTTCTCTTTCATTATACTAGTTTGATAGCCTCAGACAAGCATATTATGCGCAAAGAATCTCGAAATGAAAAAAATTTTTTTTCGAAGTTTGGAAACTTCCTTAGAATCACTTTTTTTCCGTTCTTATTTGAGATAACTTGTTCTCTTTCATTATACTAGTTTGATAGCCTCAGACAAGCATATTATGCGCAAAGAATCTCGAAAAGAAAAAAATTTTTTTTCGAAGTTTGGAAACTTCATTAGAATCACTTTTTTTCCGTTCTTATTTAAGATAACTTGTTCTCTTTCATTATACTAGTTTGATAGCCTTAGACAAGCATATTATGCGCAAAGAATCTCGAAAAGAAAAAAATTTTTTTTCGAAGTTTGGAAACTTCGTTAGAATCACTTTTTTTCCGTTCTTATTTGAGATAACTGGTTCTCTTTCATTACACTAGTTTGATAGCCTCAGACAAGCATATTATGCGCAAAGAATCTCGAAAAGAAAAAAATTTTTTTTCGAAGTTTGGAAACTTCCTTAGAATCACTTTTTTTCCATTCTTATTTGAGATAACTTGTTCTCTTTCATTATACTTGTTTGATAGCCTGAGACAAGCATATTATGCGCAAAGAATCTCGAAAAGAAAAAAATTTTTTTTCGAAGTTAGGAAACTTCGTTAGAATCACTTTTCTTCCGTTCTTATTTAAGATTACTGGTTCTCTTTCATTATACTAGTTTGATAGCCTCAGACAAGCATATTATGCGCAAAGAATCTCGAAAAGAAAAAAATTTTTTTTCGAAGTTTGGAAACTTCGTTAGAATCACTTTTTTTCCGTTCTTATTTGAGATAACTTGTTCTCTTTCGTTATACTAGTTTGATAGCCTTAGACAAGCATATTATGCGCAAAGAATCTCGAAAAGAAAAAAATTTTTTTTCGAAGTTTGGAAACTTCCTTAGAATCACTTTTTTTCCATTCTTATTTGAGATAACTTGTTCTCTTTCATTATACTAGTTTGATAGCCTCAGACAAGCATATTATGCGCAAAGAATCTCGAAAAGAAAAAAATTTTTTTTCGAAGTTTGGAAACTTCGTTAGAATCACTTTTTTTCCGTTCTTATTTAAGATTACTGGTTCTCTTTCATTATACTAGTTTGATAGCCTCAGATAAGCATATTATGCGCAAAGAATCTCGAAAAGAAAAAAATTTTTTTTCGAAGTTTGGAAACTTCGTTAGAATCACTTTTTTTCCGTTCTTATTTGAGATAACTGGTTCTCTTTCATTATACTAGTTTGATAGCCTCAGACAAGCATATTATGCGCAAAGAATCTCGAAAAGAAAAAAATTTTTTTTCGAAGTTAGGAAACTTCGTTAGAATCACTTTTTTTCCGTTCTTATTTAAGATTACTGGTTCTCTTTCATTATACTAGTTTGATAGCCTCAGACAAGCATATTATGCGCAAAGAATCTCTGAAAGAAAAAAATTTTTTTTCGAAGTTTGGAAACTTCCTTAGAATCACTTTTTTTCCATTCTTATTTGAGATAACTTGTTCTCTTTCATTATACTAGTTTGATAGCCTCAGACAAGCATATTATGCGCAAAGAATCTCGAAAAGAAAAAAATTTTTTTTCGAAGTTTGGAAACTTCATTAGAATCACTTTTTTTCCGTTCTTATTTAAGATAACTTGTTCTCTTTCATTATACTAGTTTGATAGCCTTAGACAAGCATATTATGCGCAAAGAATCTCGAAAAGAAAATAATTTTTTTTCGAAGTTTGGAAACTTCGTTGGAATCACTTTTTTTCCGTTCTTATTTAAGATTACTGGTTCTCTTTCATTATACTAGTTTGATAGCCTCAGACAAGAATATTATGCGCAAAGAATCTCGAAAAGAAAAAAATTTTTTTTCGAAGTTTGGAAACTTCCTTAGAATCACTTTTTTTCCATTCTTATTTGAGATAACTTGTTCTCTTTCATTATACTAGTTTGATAGCCTCAGACAAGCATATTATGCGCAAAGAATCTCGAAAAGAAAAAAATTTTTTTCGAAGTTTGGAAACTTCGTTAGAATCACTTTTTTTCCGTTCTTATTTAAGATAACTTGTTCTCTTTCATTATACTAGTTTGATAGCCTTAGACAAGCATATTATGCGCAAAGAATCTCGAAAAGAAAAAAATTTTTTTTCGAAGTTTGGAAACTTCGTTAGAATCACTTTTTTTCCGTTCTTATTTGAGATAACTGGTTCTCTTTCATTATACTAGTTTGATAGCCTCAGACAAGCATATTATGCGCAAAGAATCTCGAAAAGAAAAAAATTTTTTTTCGAAGTTTGGAAACTTCCTTAGAATCACTTTTTTTCCATTCTTATTTGAAATAACTTGTTCTCTTTCATTATACTAGTTTGATAGCCTCAGACAAGCATATTATGCGCAAAGAATCTCGAAAAGAAAAAAATTTTTTTTCGAAGTTTGGAAACTTCGTTAGAATCACTTTTTTTCCGTTCTTATTTAAGATTACTGGTTCTCTTTCATTATACTAGTTTGATAGCCTCAGACAAGCATATTATGCGCAAAGAATCTCGAAAAGAAAAAAATTTTTTTTCGAAGTTTGGAAACTTCGTTGGAATCACTTTTTTTCCGTTCTTATTTAAGATTACTGGTTCTCTTTCATTATACTAGTTTGATAGCCTCAGACAAGAATATTATGCGCAAAGAATCTCGAAAAGAAAAAAATTTTTTTTCGAAGTTTGGAAACTTCCTTAGAATCACTTTTTTTCCATTCTTATTTGAGATAACTTGTTCTCTTTCATTATACTAGTTTGATAGCCTCAGACAAGCATATTATGCGCAAAGAATCTCGAAAAGAAAAAAATTTTTTTCGAAGTTTGGAAACTTCGTTAGAATCACTTTTTTTCCGTTCTTATTTAAGATAACTTGTTCTCTTTCATTATACTAGTTTGATAGCCTTAGACAAGCATATTATGCGCAAAGAATCTCGAAAAGAAAAAAATTTTTTTTCGAAGTTTGGAAACTTCGTTAGAATCACTTTTTTTCCGTTCTTATTTGAGATAACTGGTTCTCTTTCATTATACTAGTTTGATAGCCTCAGACAAGCATATTATGCGCAAAGAATCTCGAAAAGAAAAAAATTTTTTTTCGAAGTTTGGAAACTTCCTTATAATCACTTTTTTTCCATTCTTATTTGAAATAACTTGTTCTCTTTCATTATACTAGTTTGATAGCCTCAGACAAGCATATTATGCGCAAAGAATCTCGAAAAGAAAAAAATTTTTTTTCGAAGTTTGGAAACTTCCTTAGAATCACTTTTTTTCCATTCTTATTTGAGATAACTTGTTCTCTTTCATTATACTAGTTTCATAGCCTCAGACAAGCATATTATGCGCAAAGAATCTCGAAAAGAAAAAAATTTTTTTTCGAAGTTTGGAAACTTCCTTAGAATCTCTTTTTTTCCGTTCTTATTTAAGATAACTTGTTCTCTTTCATTATACTAGTTTGATAGCCTTAGACAAGCATATTATGCGCAAAGAATCTCGAAAAGAAAAAAAATTTTTTTCGAAGTTTGGAAACTTCGTTAGAATCACTTTTTTTCCGTTCTTATTTGAGATAACTGGTTCTCTTTCATTATACTAGTTTGATAGCCTCAGACAAGCATATTATGCGCAAAGAATCTCGAAAAGAAAAAAATTTTTTTTCGAAGTTTGGAAACTTCCTTAGAATCACTTTTTTTCCATTCTTATTTGAGATAACATGTTCTCTTTCATTATACTTGTTTGATAGCCTGAGACAAGCATATTATGCGCAAAGAATCTCGAAAAGAAAAAAAATTTTTTTCGAAGTTAGGAAACTTCGTTAGAATCACTTTTTTTCCGTTCTTATTTAAGATTACTGGTTCTCTTTCATTATACTAGTTTGATAGCCTCAGACAAGCATATTATGCGCAAAGAATCTCGAAAAGAAAAAAATTATTTTTCGAAGATTGGAAACTTCGTTAGAATCACTTTTTTTCCGTTCTTATTTGAGATAACTGGTTCTCTTTCATTATACTAGTTTGATAGCCTCAGACAAGCATATTACGCGCAAAGAATCTCGAAAAGAAAACAATTTTTTTTCGAAGTTTGGAAACTTCATTAGAATCACTTTTTTTCCGTTCTTATTTAAGATAACTTGATCTGTTTCATTATACTAGTTTGATAGCCTAAGAAAAGCATAGGTATGCGCAAAGAATCTCGAAAAGAAAAAAATTTTTTTTCGAAGTTTGGAAACTTCGTTAGAATCACTTTTTTTCCGTTCTTATTTGAGATAACTGGTTCTCTTTCATTATACTAGTTTGATAGCCTCAGACAAGCATATTATGCGCAAAGAATCTCGAAAAGAAAAAAATTTTTTTTCGAAGTTTGGAAACTTCGTTAGAATCACTTTTTTTCCGTTCTTATTTGAGATAACTTGTTCTCTTTCATTATACTAGTTTGATAGCCTCAGACAAGCATATTATGCGCAAAGAATCTCGAAAAGAAAAAAATTTTTTTTCGAAGTTTGGAAACTTCGTTAGAATCACTTTTTTTCCGTTCTTATTTAAGATTACTGGTTCTCTTTCATTATACTAGTTTGATAGCCTCAGATAAGCATATTATGCGCAAAGAATCTCGAAAAGAAAAAAATTTTTTTTCGAAGTTTGGAAACTTCGTTAGAATCACTTTTTTTCCGTTCTTATTTGAGATAACTGGTTCTCTTTCATTATACTAGTTTGATAGCCTCAGACAAGCATATTATGCGCAAAGAATCTCGAAAAGAAAAAAATTTTTTTTCGAAGTTAGGAAACTTCGTTAGAATCACTTTTTTTCCGTTCTTATTTAAGATTACTGGTTCTCTTTCATTATACTAGTTTGATAGCCTCAGACAAGCATATTATGCGCAAAGAATCTCGAAAAGAAAAAATTTTTTTTTCGAAGTTTGGAAACTTCCTTAGAATCACTTTTTTTCCATTCTTATTTGAGATAACTTGTTCTCTTTCATTATACTAGTTTGATAGCCTCAGACAAGCATATTATGCGCAAAGAATCTCGAAAAGAAAAAAATTTTTTTTCGAAGTTTGGAAACTTCCTTAGAATCACTTTTTTTCCATTCTTATTTTAAATAACTTGTTCTCTTTCATTATACTAGTTTGATAGCCTCAGACAAGCATATTATGCGCAAAGAATCTCGAAAAGAAAAAAATTTTTTTTCGAAGTTTGGAAACTTCGTTAGAATCACTTTTTTTCCGTTCTTATTTAAGATTACTGGTTCTCTTTCATTATACTAGTTTGATAGCCTCAGACAAGCATATTATGCGCAAAGAATCTCGAAAAGAAAAAAATTTTTTTTCGAAGTTTGGAAACTTCCTTAGAATCACTTTTTTTCCGTTCTTATTTAAGATAACTTGTTCTCTTTCATTATACTAGTTTGATAGCCTTAGACAAGCATATTATGCGCAAAGAATCTCGAAAAGAAAAAAAATTTTTTTCGAAGTTTGGAAACTTCGTTAGAATCACTTTTTTTCCGTTCTTATTTGAGATAACTGGTTCTCTTTCATTATACTAGTTTGATAGCCTCAGACAAGCTTATTATGCGCAAAGAATCTCGAAAAGAAAAAAATTTTTTTTCGAAGTTTGGAAACTTCCTTAGAATCACTTTTTTTCCATTCTTATTTGAGATAACATGTTCTCTTTCATTATACTTGTTTGATAGCCTGAGACAAGCATATTATGCGCAAAGAATCTCGAAAAGAAAAAAATTTTTTTTCGAAGTTAGGAAACTTCGTTAGAATCACTTTTTTTCCGTTCTTATTTAAGATTACTGGTTCTCTTTCATTATACTAGTTTGATAGCCTCAGACAAGCATATTATGCGCAAAGAATCTCGAAAAGAAAAAAATTATTTTTCGAAGTTTGGAAACTTCGTTAGAATCACTTTTTTTCCGTTCTTATTTGAGATAACTTGTTCTCTTTCATTATACTAGTTTGATAGCCTTAGACAAGCATATTATGCGCAAAGAATCTCGAAAAGAAAAAAATTTTATTTCGAAGTATGTAAACTTCGTTAGAATCACTTTTTTTCTGTTCTTATTTGAGATAACTGGTTCTCTTTCATTATACTAGTTTGATAGCCTCAGACAAGCATATTATGCGCAAAGAATCTCGAAAAGAAAACAATTTTTTTTCGAAGTTTGGAAACTTCATTAGAATCACTTTTTTTCCGTTCTTATTTAAGATAACTTGATCTGTTTCATTATACTAGTTTGATAGCCTAAGAAAAGCATAGGTATGCGCAAAGAATCTCGAAAAGAAAAAAATTTTTTTTCGAAGTTTGGAAACTTCGTTAGAATCACTTTTTTTCCGTTCTTATTTGAGATAACTGGTTCTCTTTCATTATACTAGTTTGATAGCCTCAGACAAGCATATTATGCGCAAAGAATCTCGAAAAGAAAAAAATTTTTTTTCGAAGTTTGGAAACTTCGTTAGAATCACTTTTTTTCCGTTCTTATTTGAGATAACTGGTTCTCTTTCATTATACTAGTTTGATAGCCTCAGACAAGCATATTATGCGCAAAGAATCTCGAAAAGAAAAAAATTTTTTTTCGAAGTTTGGAAACTTCCTTAATATCACTTTTTTTCCATTCTTATTTGAGATAACTTGTTCTCTTTCATTATACTTGTTTGATAGCCTGAGACAAGCATATTATGCGCAAAGAATCTCGAAAAGAAAAAAATTTTTTTTCGAAGTTAGGAAACTTCGTTAGAATCACTTTTTTTCCGTTCTTATTTGAGATAACTTGTTCTCTTTCATTATACCAGTTTGATAGCCTCAGACAAGCATATTATGCGCAAAGAATCTCGAAAAGAAAAAAATTTTTTTTCGAAGTTTGGAAACTTCGTTAGAATCACTTTTTTTCCGTTCTTATTTAAGATTACTGGTTCTCTTTCATTATACTAGTTTGATAGCCTCAGACAAGAATATTATGCGCAAAGAATCTCGAAAAGAATAAAATTTTTTTTCGAAGTTTGGAAACTTCTTTAGAATCCCTTTTTTTCCATTCTTATTTGAGATAACTTGTTCTCTTTCATTATACTAGTTTGATAGCCTCAGACAAGCATATTATGCGCAAAGAATCTCGAAAAGAAAAAAATTTTTTTCGAAGTTTGGAAACTTCGTTAGAATCACTTTTTTTCCGTTCTTATTTAAGATAACTTGTTCTCTTACATTATACTAGTTTGATAGCCTTAGACAAGCATATTATGCGCAAAGAATCTCGAAAAGAAAAAAATTTTTTTTCGAAGTTTGGAAACTTCGTTAGAATCACTTTTTTTCCGTTCTTATTTGAGATAACTGGTTCTCTTTCATTATACTAGTTTGATAGCCTCAGACAAGCATATTATGCGCAAAGAATCTCGAAAAGAAAAAAATTTTTTTTCGAAGTTTGGAAACTTCCTTAGAATCACTTTTTTTCCATTCTTATTTGAGATAACTTGTTCTCTTTCATTATACTAGTTTGATAGCCTCAGACAAGCATATTATGCGCAAAGAATCTCGAAAAGAAAAAAATTTTTTTTCGAAGTTTGGAAACTTCATTAGAATCACTTTTTTTCCGTTCTTATTTAAGATAACTTGATCTGTTTCATTATACTAGTTTGATAGCCTAAGAAAAGCATAGGTATGCGCAAAGAATATCGAAAAGAAAAAAATTTTTTTTCGAAGTTTGGAAACTTCGTTAGAATCACTTTTTTTCCGTTCTTATTTGAGATAACTGGTTCTCTTTCATTATACTAGTTTGATAGCCTCAGACAAGCATATTATGCGCAAAGAATCTCGAAAAGAAAAAAATTTTTTTTCGAAGTTTGGAAACTTCGTTAGAATCACTTTTTTTCCGTTCTTATTTGAGATAACTGGTTCTCTTTCATTATACTAGTTTGATAGCCTCAGACAAGCATATTATGCGCAAAGAATCTCGAAAAGAAAAAAATTTTTTTTCGAAGTTTGGAAACTTCCTTAGAATCACTTTTTTTCCATTCTTATTTGAGATAACTTGTTCTCTTTCATTATACTTGTTTGATAGCCTGAGACAAGCATATTATGCGCAAAGAATCTCGAAAAGAAAAAAATTTTTTTTCGAAGTTAGGAAACTTCGTTAGAATCACTTTTTTTCCGTTCTTATTTGAGATAACTTGTTCTCTTTCATTATACTAGTTTGATAGCCTCAGACAAGCATATTATGCGCAAAGAATCTCGAAAAGAAAAAAATTTTTTTTCGAAGTTTGGAAACTTCGTTAGAATCACTTTTTTTCCGTTCTTATTTAAGATTACTGGTTCTCTTTCATTATACTAGTTTGATAGCCTCAGACAAGAATATTATGCGCAAAGAATCTCGAAAAGAATAAAATTTTTTTTCGAAGTTTGGAAACTTCCTTAGAATCACTTTTTTTCCATTCTTATTTGAGATAACTTGTTCTCTTTCATTATACTAGTTTGATAGCCTCAGACAAGCATATTATGCGCAAAGAATCTCGAAAAGAAAAAAATTTTTTTCGAAGTTTGGAAACTTCGTTAGAATCACTTTTTTTCCGTTCTTATTTAAGATAACTTGTTCTCTTACATTATACTAGTTTGATAGCCTTAGACAAGCATATTATGCGCAAAGAATCTCGAAAAGAAAAAAATTTTTTTTCGAAGTTTGGAAACTTCGTTAGAATCACTTTTTTTCCGTTCTTATTTGAGATAACTGGTTCTCTTTCATTATACTAGTTTGATAGCCTCAGACAAGCATATTATGCGCAAAGAATCTCGAAAAGAAAAAAATTTTTTTTCGAAGTTTGGAAACTTCCTTAGAATCACTTTTTTTCCATTCTTATTTGAGATAACTTGTTCTCTTTCATTATACTAGTTTGATAGCCTCAGACAAGCATATTATGCGCAAAGAATCTCGAAAAGAAAAAAATTTTTTTTCGAAGTTTGGAAACTTCGTTAGAATCACTTTTTTTCCGTTCTTATTTAAGATTACTGGTTCTCTTTCATTATACTAGTTTGATAGCCTCAGACAAGCATATTATGCGCAAAGAATCTCGAAATGAAAAAAATTTTTTTTCGAAGTTTGGAAACTTCCTTAGAATCACTTTTTTTCCGTTCTTATTTGAGATAACTTGTTCTCTTTCATTATACTAGTTTGATAGCCTCAGACAAGCATATTATGCGCAAAGAATCTCGAAAAGAAAAAAATTTTTTTTCGAAGTTTGGAAACTTCATTAGAATCACTTTTTTTCCGTTCTTATTTAAGATAACTTGTTCTCTTTCATTATACTAGTTTGATAGCCTTAGACAAGCATATTATGCGCAAAGAATCTCGAAAAGAAAAAAATTTTTTTTCGAAGTTTGGAAACTTCGTTAGAATCACTTTTTTTCCGTTCTTATTTGAGATAACTGGTTCTCTTTCATTACACTAGTTTGATAGCCTCAGACAAGCATATTATGCGCAAAGAATCTCGAAAAGAAAAAAATTTTTTTTCGAAGTTTGGAAACTTCCTTAGAATCACTTTTTTTCCATTCTTATTTGAGATAACTTGTTCTCTTTCATTATACTTGTTTGATAGCCTGAGACAAGCATATTATGCGCAAAGAATCTCGAAAAGAAAAAAATTTTTTTTCGAAGTTAGGAAACTTCGTTAGAATCACTTTTCTTCCGTTCTTATTTAAGATTACTGGTTCTCTTTCATTATACTAGTTTGATAGCCTCAGACAAGCATATTATGCGCAAAGAATCTCGAAAAGAAAAAAATTTTTTTTCGAAGTTTGGAAACTTCGTTAGAATCACTTTTTTTCCGTTCTTATTTGAGATAACTTGTTCTCTTTCATTATACTAGTTTGATAGCCTTAGACAAGCATATTATGCGCAAAGAATCTCGAAAAGAAAAAAATTTTTTTTCGAAGTTTGGAAACTTCCTTAGAATCACTTTTTTTCCATTCTTATTTGAGATAACTTGTTCTCTTTCATTATACTAGTTTGATAGCCTCAGACAAGCATATTATGCGCAAAGAATCTCGAAAAGAAAAAAATTTTTTTTCGAAGTTTGGAAACTTCGTTAGAATCACTTTTTTTCCGTTCTTATTTAAGATTACTGGTTCTCTTTCATTATACTAGTTTGATAGCCTCAGATAAGCATATTATGCGCAAAGAATCTCGAAAAGAAAAAAATTTTTTTTCGAAGTTTGGAAACTTCGTTAGAATCACTTTTTTTCCGTTCTTATTTGAGATAACTGGTTCTCTTTCATTATACTAGTTTGATAGCCTCAGACAAGCATATTATGCGCAAAGAATCTCGAAAAGAAAAAAAATTTTTTTCGAAGTTAGGAAACTTCGTTAGAATCACTTTTTTTCCGTTCTTATTTAAGATTACTGGTTCTCTTTCATTATACTAGTTTGATAGCCTCAGACAAGCATATTATGCGCAAAGAATCTCTGAAAGAAAAAAATTTTTTTTCGAAGTTTGGAAACTTCCTTAGAATCACTTTTTTTCCATTCTTATTTGAGATAACTTGTTCTCTTTCATTATACTAGTTTGATAGCCTCAGACAAGCATATTATGCGCAAAGAATCTCGAAAAGAAAAAAATTTTTTTTCGAAGTTTGGAAACTTCATTAGAATCACTTTTTTTCCGTTCTTATTTAAGATAACTTGTTCTCTTTCATTATACTAGTTTGATAGCCTTAGACAAGCATATTATGCGCAAAGAATCTCGAAAAGAAAAAAATTTTTTTTCGAAGTTTGGAAACTTCGTTGGAATCACTTTTTTTCCGTTCTTATTTAAGATTACTGGTTCTCTTTCATTATACTAGTTTGATAGCCTCAGACAAGAATATTATGCGCAAAGAATTTCGAAAAGAAAAAAATTTTTTTTCGAAGTTTGGAAACTTCCTTAGAATCACTTTTTTTCCATTCTTATTTGAGATAACTTGTTCTCTTTCATTATACTAGTTTGATAGCCTCAGACAAGCATATTATGCGCAAAGAATCTCGAAAAGAAAAAAATTTTTTTCGAAGTTTGGAAACTTCGTTAGAATCACTTTTTTTCCGTTCTTATTTAAGATAACTTGTTCTCTTTCATTATACTAGTTTGATAGCCTTAGACAAGCATATTATGCGCAAAGAATCTCGAAAAGAAAAAAATTTTTTTTCGAAGTTTGGAAACTTCGTTAGAATCACTTTTTTTCCGTTCTTATTTGAGATAACTGGTTCTCTTTCATTATACTAGTTTGATAGCCTCAGACAAGCATATTATGCGCAAAGAATCTCGAAAAGAAAAAAATTTTTTTTCGAAGTTTGGAAACTTCCTTAGAATCATTTTTTTCCATTCTTATTTGAAATAACTTGTTCTCTTTCATTATACTAGTTTGATAGCGTCAGACAAGCATATTATGCGCAAAGAATCTCGAAAAGAAAAAAATTTTTTTTCGAAGTTTGGAAACTTCGTTAGAATCACTTTTTTTCCGTTCTTATTTAAGATTACTGGTTCTCTTTCATTATACTAGTTTGATAGCCTCAGACAAGCATATTATGCGCAAAGAATCTCGAAAAGAAAAAAATTTTTTTTCGAAGTTTGGAAACTTCGTTAGAATCACTTTTTTTCCGTTCTTATTTGAGATAACTGGTTCTCTTTCATTACACTAGTTTGATAGCCTCAGACAAGCATATTATGCGCAAAGAATCTCGAAAAGAAAAAAATTTTTTTTCGAAGTTTGGAAACTTCCTTAGAATCACTTTTTTTCCATTCTTATTTGAGATAACTTGTTCTCTTTCATTATACTAGTTTGATAGCCTTAGACAAGCATATTATGCGCAAAGAATCTCGAAAAGAAAAAAATTTTTTTTCGAAGTTTGGAAACTTCGTTGGAATCACTTTTTTTCCGTTCTTATTTAAGATTACTGGTTCTCTTTCATTATACTAGTTTGATAGCCTCAGACAAGAATATTATGCGCAAAGAATTTCGAAAAGAAAAAAATTTTTTTTCGAAGTTTGGAAACTTCCTTAGAATCACTTTTTTTCCATTCTTATTTGAGATAACTTGTTCTCTTTCATTATACTAGTTTGATAGCCTCAGACAAGCATATTATGCGCAAAGAATCTCGAAAAGAAAAAAATTTTTTTCGAAGTTTGGAAACTTCGTTAGAATCACTTTTTTTCCGTTCTTATTTAAGATAACTTGTTCTCTTTCATTATACTAGTTTGATAGCCTTAGACAAGCATATTATGCGCAAAGAATCTCGAAAAGAAAAAAATTTTTTTTCGAAGTTTGGAAACTTCGTTAGAATCACTTTTTTTCCGTTCTTATTTGAGATAACTGGTTCTCTTTCATTATACTAGTTTGATAGCCTCAGACAAGCATATTATGCGCAAAGAATCTCGAAAAGAAAAAAATTTTTTTTCGAAGTTTGGAAACTTCCTTAGAATCATTTTTTTCCATTCTTATTTGAAATAACTTGTTCTCTTTCATTATACTAGTTTGATAGCCTCAGACAAGCATATTATGCGCAAAGAATCTCGAAAAGAAAAAAATTTTTTTTCGAAGTTTGGAAACTTCGTTAGAATCACTTTTTTTCCGTTCTTATTTAAGATTACTGGTTCTCTTTCATTATACTAGTTTGATAGCCTCAGACAAGCATATTATGCGCAAAGAATCTCGAAAAGAAAAAAATTTTTTTTCGAAGTTTGGAAACTTCGTTAGAATCACTTTTTTTCCGTTCTTATTTGAGATAACTGGTTCTCTTTCATTACACTAGTTTGATAGCCTCAGACAAGCATATTATGCGCAAAGAATCTCGAAAAGAAAAAAATTTTTTTTCGAAGTTTGGAAACTTCCTTAGAATCACTTTTTTTCCATTCTTATTTGAGATAACTTGTTCTCTTTCATTATACTTGTTTGATAGCCTGAGACAAGCATATTATGCGCAAAGAATCTCGAAAAGAAAAAAATTTTTTTTCGAAGTTTGGAAACTTCGTTAGAATCACTTTTTTTCCGTTCTTATTTAAGATTACTGGTTCTCTTTCATTATACTAGTTTGATAGCCTCAGACAAGAATATTATGCGCAAAGAATTTCGAAAAGAAAAAAATTTTTTTTCGAAGTTTGGAAACTTCCTTAGAATCACTTTTTTTCCATTCTTATTTGAGATAACTTGTTCTCTTTCATTATACTAGTTTGATAGCCTCAGACAAGCATATTATGCGCAAAGAATCTCGAAAAGAAAAAAATTTTTTTCGAAGTTTGGAAACTTCGTTAGAATCACTTTTTTTCCGTTCTTATTTAAGATAACTTGTTCTCTTTCATTATACTAGTTTGATAGCCTTAGACAAGCATATTATGCGCAAAGAATCTCGAAAAGAAAAAAATTTTTTTTCGAAGTTTGGAAACTTCGTTAGAATCACTTTTTTTCCGTTCTTATTTGAGATAACTGGTTCTCTTTCATTATACCAGTTTGATAGCCTCAGACAAGCATATTATGCGCAAAGAATCTCGAAAAGAAAAAAATTTTTTTTCGAAGTTTGGAAACTTCCTTAGAATCATTTTTTTCCATTCTTATTTGAAATAACTTGTTCTCTTTCATTATACTAGTTTGATAGCCTCAGACAAGCATATTATGCGCAAAGAATCTCGAAAAGAAAAAAATTTTTTTTCGAAGTTTGGAAACTTCGTTAGAATCACTTTTTTTCCGTTCTTATTTAAGATTACTGGTTCTCTTTCATTATACTAGTTTGATAGCCTCAGACAAGCATATTATGCGCAAAGAATCTCGAAAAGAAAAAAATTTTTTTTCGAAGTTTGGAAACTTCCTTAGAATCACTTTTTTTCCATTCTTATTTGAGATAACTTGTTCTCTTTCATTATACTAGTTTCATAGCCTCAGACAAGCATATTATGCGCAAAGAATCTCGAAAAGAAAAAAATTTTTTTTCGAAGTTTGGAAACTTCCTTAGAATCACTTTTTTTCCATTCTTATTTGAGATAACTTGTTCTCTTTCATTATACTAGTTTGATAGCCTCAGACAAGCATATTATGCGCAAAGAATCTCGAAAAGAAAAAAATTTTTTTTCGAAGTTTGGAAACTTCGTTAGAATCACTTTTTTTCCGTTCTTATTTAAGATTACTGGTTCTCTTTCATTATACTAGTTTGATAGCCTCAGATAAGCATATTATGCGCAAAGAATCTCGAAAAGAAAAAAATTTTTTTTCGAAGTTTGGAAACTTCGTTAGAATCACTTTTTTTCCGTTCTTATTTGAGATAACTGGTTCTCTTTCATTATACTAGTTTGATAGCCTCAGACAAGCATATTATGCGCAAAGAATCTCGAAAAGAAAAAAATTTTTTTTCGAAGTTAGGAAACTTCGTTAGAATCACTTTTTTTCCGTTCTTATTTAAGATTACTGGTTCTCTTTCATTATACTAGTTTGATAGCCTCAGACAAGCATATTATGCGCAAAGAATCTCTGAAAGAAAAAAATTTTTTTTCGAAGTTTGGAAACTTCCTTAGAATCACTTTTTTTCCATTCTTATTTGAGATAACTTGTTCTCTTTCATTATACTAGTTTGATAGCCTCAGACAAGCATATTATGCGCAAAGAATCTCGAAAAGAAAAAAATTTTTTTTCGAAGTTTGGAAACTTCATTAGAATCACTTTTTTTCCGTTCTTATTTAAGATAACTTGTTCTCTTTCATTATACTAGTTTGATAGCCTTAGACAAGCATATTATGCGCAAAGAATCTCGAAAAGAAAAAAATTTTTTTTCGAAGTTTGGAAACTTCGTTGGAATCACTTTTTTTCCGTTCTTATTTAAGATTACTGGTTCTCTTTCATTATACTAGTTTGATAGCCTCAGACAAGAATATTATGCGCAAAGAATCTCGAAAAGAAAAAAATTTTTTTTCGAAGTTTGGAAACTTCCTTAGAATCACTTTTTTTCCATTCTTATTTGAGATAACTTGTTCTCTTTCATTATACTAGTTTGATAGCCTCAGACAAGCATATTATGCGCAAAGAATCTCGAAAAGAAAAAAATTTTTTTCGAAGTTTGGAAACTTCGTTAGAATCACTTTTTTTCCGTTCTTATTTAAGATAACTTGTTCTCTTTCATTATACTAGTTTGATAGCCTTAGACAAGCATATTATGCGCAAAGAATCTCGAAAAGAAAAAAATTTTTTTTCGAAGTTTGGAAACTTCGTTAGAATCACTTTTTTTCCGTTCTTATTTGAGATAACTGGTTCTCTTTCATTATACTAGTTTGATAGCCTCAGACAAGCATATTATGCGCAAAGAATCTCGAAAAGAAAAAAATTTTTTTTCGAAGTTTGGAAACTTCCTTAGAATCACTTTTTTTCCATTCTTATTTGAAATAACTTGTTCTCTTTCATTATACTAGTTTGATAGCCTCAGACAAGCATATTATGCGCAAAGAATCTCGAAAAGAAAAAAATTTTTTTTCGAAGTTTGGAAACTTCCTTAGAATCACTTTTTTTCCATTCTTATTTGAGATAACTTGTTCTCTTTCATTATACTAGTTTCATAGCCTCAGACAAGCATATTATGCGCAAAGAATCTCGAAAAGAAAAAAATTTTTTTTCGAAGTTTGGAAACTTCCTTAGAATCTCTTTTTTTCCGTTCTTATTTAAGATAACTTGTTCTCTATCATTATACTAGTTTGATAGCCTTAGACAAGCATATTATGCGCAAAGAATCTCGAAAAGAAAAAAAATTTTTTTCGAAGTTTGGAAACTTCGTTAGAATCACTTTTTTTCCGTTCTTATTTGAGATAACTGGTTCTCTTTCATTATACTAGTTTGATAGCCTCAGACAAGCATATTATGCGCAAAGAATCTCGAAAAGAAAAAAATTTTTTTTCGAAGTTTGGAAACTTCCTTAGAATCACTTTTTTTCCATTCTTATTTGAGATAACATGTTCTCTTTCATTATACTTGTTTGATAGCCTGAGACAAGCATATTATGCGCAAAGAATCTCGAAAAGAAAAAAAATTTTTTTCGAAGTTAGGAAACTTCGTTAGAATCACTTTTTTTCCGTTCTTATTTAAGATTACTGGTTCTCTTTCATTATACTAGTTTGATAGCCTCAGACAAGCATATTATGCGCAAAGAAT
Source organism: Metallyticus violacea (assembly GCA_030762175.1). NCBI lineage: Eukaryota > Metazoa > Arthropoda > Insecta > Mantodea > Metallyticidae > Metallyticus > Metallyticus violacea. The sequence continues at coordinate 94,380,834 of CM060835.1, read as the reverse complement.
CTCGAAAAGAAAAAAATTATTTTTCGAAGTTTGGAAACTTCGTTAGAATCACTTTTTTTCCGTTCTTATTTGAGATAACTGGTTCTCTTTCATTATACTAGTTTGATAGCCTCAGACAAGCATATTACGCGCAAAGAATCTCGAAAAGAAAACAATTTTTTTTCGAAGTTTGGAAACTTCATTAGAATCACTTTTTTTCCGTTCTTATTTAAGATAACTTGATCTGTTTCATTATACTAGTTTGATAGCCTAAGAAAAGCATAGGTATGCGCAAAGAATCTCGAAAAGAAAAAAATTTTTTTTCGAAGTTTGGAAACTTCGTTAGAATCACTTTTTTTCCGTTCTTATTTGAGATAACTGGTTCTCTTTCATTATACTAGTTTGATAGCCTCAGACAAGCATATTATGCGCAAAGAATCTCGAAAAGAAAAAAATTTTTTTTCGAAGTTTGGAAACTTCGTTAGAATCACTTTTTTTCCGTTCTTATTTGAGATAACTTGTTCTCTTTCATTATACTAGTTTGATAGCCTCAGACAAGCATATTATGCGCAAAGAATCTCGAAAAGAAAAAAATTTTTTTTCGAAGTTTGGAAACTTCGTTAGAATCACTTTTTTTCCGTTCTTATTTAAGATTACTGGTTCTCTTTCATTATACTAGTTTGATAGCCTCAGATAAGCATATTATGCGCAAAGAATCTCGAAAAGAAAAAAATTTTTTTTCGAAGTTTGGAAACTTCGTTAGAATCACTTTTTTTCCGTTCTTATTTGAGATAACTGGTTCTCTTTCATTATACTAGTTTGATAGCCTCAGACAAGCATATTATGCGCAAAGAATCTCGAAAAGAAAAAAATTTTTTTTCGAAGTTAGGAAACTTCGTTAGAATCACTTTTTTTCCGTTCTTATTTAAGATTACTGGTTCTCTTTCATTATACTAGTTTGATAGCCTCAGACAAGCATATTATGCGCAAAGAATCTCGAAAAGAAAAAAATTTTTTTTCGAAGTTTGGAAACTTCCTTAGAATCACTTTTTTTCCATTCTTATTTGAGATAACTTGTTCTCTTTCATTATACTAGTTTGATAGCCTCAGACAAGCATATTATGCGCAAAGAATCTCGAAAAGAAAAAAATTTTTTTTCGAAGTTTGGAAACTTCCTTAGAATCACTTTTTTTCCATTCTTATTTTAAATAACTTGTTCTCTTTCATTATACTAGTTTGATAGCCTCAGACAAGCATATTATGCGCAAAGAATCTCGAAAAGAAAAAAATTTTTTTTCGAAGTTTGGAAACTTCGTTAGAATCACTTTTTTTCCGTTCTTATTTAAGATTACTGGTTCTCTTTCATTATACTAGTTTGATAGCCTCAGACAAGCATATTATGCGCAAAGAATCTCGAAAAGAAAAAAATTTTTTTTCGAAGTTTGGAAACTTCCTTAGAATCACTTTTTTTCCGTTCTTATTTAAGATAACTTGTTCTCTTTCATTATACTAGTTTGATAGCCTTAGACAAGCATATTATGCGCAAAGAATCTCGAAAAGAAAAAAAATTTTTTTCGAAGTTTGGAAACTTCGTTAGAATCACTTTTTTTCCGTTCTTATTTGAGATAACTGGTTCTCTTTCATTATACTAGTTTGATAGACTCAGACAAGCTTATTATGCGCAAAGAATCTCGAAAAGAAAAAAATTTTTTTTCGAAGTTTGGAAACTTCCTTAGAATCACTTTTTTTCCATTCTTATTTGAGATAACATGTTCTCTTTCATTATACTTGTTTGATAGCCTGAGACAAGCATATTATGCGCAAAGAATCTCGAAAAGAAAAAAATTTTTTTTCGAAGTTAGGAAACTTCGTTAGAATCACTTTTTTTCCGTTCTTATTTAAGATTACTGGTTCTCTTTCATTATACTAGTTTGATAGCCTCAGACAAGCATATTATGCGCAAAGAATCTCGAAAAGAAAAAAATTATTTTTCGAAGTTTGGAAACTTCGTTAGAATCACTTTTTTTCCGTTCTTATTTGAGATAACTTGTTCTCTTTCATTATACTAGTTTGATAGCCTTAGACAAGCATATTATGCGCAAAGAATCTCGAAAAGAAAAAAATTTTATTTCGAAGTATGTAAACTTCGTTAGAATCACTTTTTTTCTGTTCTTATTTGAGATAACTGGTTCTCTTTCATTATACTAGTTTGATAGCCTCAGACAAGCATATTATGCGCAAAGAATCTCGAAAAGAAAACAATTTTTTTTCGAAGTTTGGAAACTTCATTAGAATCACTTTTTTTCCGTTCTTATTTAAGATAACTTGATCTGTTTCATTATACTAGTTTGATAGCCTAAGAAAAGCATAGGTATGCGCAAAGAATCTCGAAAAGAAAAAAATTTTTTTTCGAAGTTTGGAAACTTCGTTAGAATCACTTTTTTTCCGTTCTTATTTGAGATAACTGGTTCTCTTTCATTATACTAGTTTGATAGCCTCAGACAAGCATATTATGCGCAAAGAATCTCGAAAAGAAAAAAATTTTTTTTCGAAGTTTGGAAACTTCGTTAGAATCACTTTTTTTCCGTTCTTATTTGAGATAACTGGTTCTCTTTCATTATACTAGTTTGATAGCCTCAGACAAGCATATTATGCGCAAAGAATCTCGAAAAGAAAAAAATTTTTTTTCGAAGTTTGGAAACTTCCTTAGAATCACTTTTTTTCCATTCTTATTTGAGATAACTTGTTCTCTTTCATTATACTTGTTTGATAGCCTGAGACAAGCATATTATGCCCAAAGAATCTCGAAAAGAAAAAAATTTTTTTTCGAAGTTAGGAAACTTCGTTAGAATCACTTTTTTTCCGTTCTTATTTGAGATAACTTGTTCTCTTTCATTATACCAGTTTGATAGCCTCAGACAAGCATATTATGCGCAAAGAATCTCGAAAAGAAAAAAATTTTTTTTCGAAGTTTGGAAACTTCGTTAGAATCACTTTTTTTCCGTTCTTATTTAAGATTACTGGTTCTCTTTCATTATACTAGTTTGATAGCCTCAGACAAGAATATTATGCGCAAAGAATCTCGAAAAGAATAAAATTTTTTTTCGAAGTTTGGAAACTTCCTTAGAATCACTTTTTTTCCATTCTTATTTGAGATAACTTGTTCTCTTTCATTATACTAGTTTGATAGCCTCAGACAAGCATATTATGCGCAAAGAATCTCGAAAAGAAAAAAATTTTTTTCGAAGTTTGGAAACTTCGTTAGAATCACTTTTTTTCCGTTCTTATTTAAGATAACTTGTTCTCTTACATTATACTAGTTTGATAGCCTTAGACAAGCATATTATGCGCAAAGAATCTCGAAAAGAAAAAAATTTTTTTTCGAAGTTTGGAAACTTCGTTAGAATCACTTTTTTTCCGTTCTTATTTGAGATAACTGGTTCTCTTTCATTATACTAGTTTGATAGCCTCAGACAAGCATATTATGCGCAAAGAATCTCGAAAAGAAAAAAATTTTTTTTCGAAGTTTGGAAACTTCCTTAGAATCACTTTTTTTCCATTCTTATTTGAGATAACTTGTTCTCTTTCATTATACTAGTTTGATAGCCTCAGACAAGCATATTATGCGCAAAGAATCTCGAAAAGAAAAAAATTTTTTTTCGAAGTTTGGAAACTTCGTTAGAATCACTTTTTTTCCGTTCTTATTTAAGATTACTGGTTCTCTTTCATTATACTAGTTTGATAGCCTCAGACAAGCATATTATGCGCAAAGAATCTCGAAATGAAAAAAATTTTTTTTCGAAGTTTGGAAACTTCCTTAGAATCACTTTTTTTCCATTCTTATTTGAGATAACTTGTTCTCTTTCATTATACTAGTTTGATAGCCTCAGACAAGCATATTATGCGCAAAGAATCTCGAAAAGAAAAAAATTTTTTTTCGAAGTTTGGAAACTTCATTAGAATCACTTTTTTTCCGTTCTTATTTAAGATAACTTGTTCTCTTTCATTATACTAGTTTGATATCCTTAGACAAGCATATTATGCGCAAAGAATCTCGAAAAGAAAAAAATTTTTTTTCGAAGTTTGGAAACTTCGTTAGAATCACTTTTTTTCCGTTCTTATTTGAGATAACTGGTTCTCTTTCATTACACTAGTTTGATAGCCTCAGACAAGCATATTATGCGCAAAGAATCTCGAAAAGAAAAAAATTTTTTTTCGAAGTTTGGAAACTTCGTTAGAATCACTTTTTTTCCGTTCTTATTTAAGATTACTGGTTCTCTTTCATTATACTAGTTTGATAGCCTCAGACAAGAATATTATGCGCAAAGAATCTCGAAAAGAAAAAAATTTTTTTTCGAAGTTTGGAAACTTCCTTAGAATCACTTTTTTTCCATTCTTATTTGAGATAACTTGTTCTCTTTCATTATACTAGTTTGATAGCCTCAGACAAGCATATTATGCGCAAAGAATCTCGAAAAGAAAAAAATTTTTTTCGAAGTTTGGAAACTTCGTTAGAATCACTTTTTTTCCGTTCTTATTTAAGATAACTTGTTCTCTTTCATTATACTAGTTTGATAGCCTTAGACAAGCATATTATGCGCAAAGAATCTCGAAAAGAAAAAAATTTTTTTTCGAAGTTTGGAAACTTCGTTAGAATCACTTTTTTTCCGTTCTTATTTGAGATAACTGGTTCTCTTTCATTATACTAGTTTGATAGCCTCAGACAAGCATATTATGCGCAAAGAATCTCGAAAAGAAAAAAATTTTTTTTCGAAGTTTGGAAACTTCCTTAGAATCACTTCTTTTCCATTCTTATTTGAAATAACTTGTTCTCTTTCATTATACTAGTTTGATAGCCTCAGACAAGCATATTATGCGCAAAGAATCTCGAAAAGAAAAAAATTTTTTTTCGAAGTTTGGAAACTTCGTTAGAATCACTTTTTTTCCGTTCTTATTTAAGATTACTGGTTCTCTTTCATTATACTAGTTTGATAGCCTCAGACAAGCATATTATGCGCAAAGAATCTCGAAAAGAAAAAAATTTTTTTTCGAAGTTTGGAAACTTCCTTAGAATCACTTTTTTTCCATTCTTATTTGAGATAACTTGTTCTCTTTCATTATACTAGTTTCATAGCCTCAGACAAGCATATTATGCGCAAAGAATCTCGAAAAGAAAAAAATTTTTTTTCGAAGTTTGGAAACTTCCTTAGAATCACTTTTTTTCCGTTCTTATTTAAGATAACTTGTTCTCTTTCATTATACTAGTTTGATAGCCTTAGACAAGCATATTATGCGCAAAGAATCTCGAAAAGAAAAAAAATTTTTTTCGAAGTTTGGAAACTTCGTTAGAATCACTTTTTTTCCGTTCTTATTTGAGATAACTGGTTCTCTTTCATTATACTAGTTTGATAGCCTCAGACAAGCTTATTATGCGCAAAGAATCTCGAAAAGAAAAAAATTTTTTGTCGAAGTTTGGAAACTTCCTTAGAATCACTTTTTTTCCATTCTTATTTGAGATAACATGTTCTCTTTCATTATACTTGTTTGATAGCCTGAGACAAGCATATTATGCGCAAAGAATCTCGAAAAGAAAAAAATTTTTTTTCGAAGTTAGGAAACTTCGTTAGAATCACTTTTTTTCCGTTCTTATTTAAGATTACTGGTTCTCTTTCATTATACTAGTTTGATAGCCTCAGACAAGCATATTATGCGCAAAGAATCTCGAAAAGAAAAAAATTATTTTTCGAAGTTTGGAAACGTCGTTAGAATCACTTTTTTTCCGTTCTTATTTGAGATAACTTGTTCTCTTTCATTATACTAGTTTGATAGCCTTAGACAAGCATATTATGCGCAAAGAATCTCGAAAAGAAAAAAATTTTATTTCGAAGTATGTAAACTTCGTTAGAATCACTTTTTTTCCGTTCTTATTTGAGATAACTGGTTCTCTTTCATTATACTAGTTTGATAGCCTCAGACAAGCATATTATGCGCAAAGAATCTCGAAAAGAAAACAATTTTTTTTCGAAGTTTGGAAACTTCATTAGAATCACTTTTTTTCCGTTCTTATTTAAGATAACTTGATCTGTTTCATTATACTAATTTGATAGCCTAAGAAAAGCATAGGTATGCGCAAAGAATCTCGAAAAGAAAAAAATTTTTTTTCGAAGTTTGGAAACTTCGTTAGAATCACTTTTTTTCCGTTCTTATTTGAGATAACTGGTTCTCTTTCATTATACTAGTTTGATAGCCTCAGACAAGCATATTATGCGCAAAGAATCTCGAAAAGAAAAAAATTTTTTTTCGAAGTTTGGAAACTTCGTTAGAATCACTTTTTTTCCGTTCTTATTTGAGATAACTGGTTCTCTTTCATTATACTAGTTTGATAGCCTCAGACAAGCATATTATGCGCAAAGAATCTCGAAAAGAAAAAAATTTTTTTTCGAAGTTTGGAAACTTCCTTAGAATCACTTTTTTTCCATTCTTATTTGAGATAACTTGTTCTCTTTCATTATCCTTGTTTGATAGCCTTAGACAAGCATATTATGCGCAAATAATCTCGAAAAGAAAAAAAATTTTTTTCGAAGTTTGGAAACTTCCTTAGAATCACTTTTTTTCCATTCTTATTTAAGATAACTTGTTCTCTTTCATTATACTAGTTTGATAGCCTTAGACAAGCATATTATGCGCAAAGAATCTCGAAAAGAAAAAAATTTTTTTTCGAAGTTTGGAAACTTCGTTAGAATCACTTTTTTTCCGTTCTTATTTGAGATAACTGGTTCTCTTACATTATACTAGTTTGATAGCCTCAGACAAGCATATTATGCGCAAAGAATCTCGAAAAGAAAAAAATTTTTTTTCGAAGTTTGGAAACTTCGTTAGAATCACTTTTTTTCCGTTCTTATTTGAGATAACTTGTTCTCTTTCATTATACTAGTTTGATAGCCTCAGACAAGCATATTATGCGCAAAGAATCTCGAAAAGAAAAAAATTTTTTTTCGAAGTTTGGAAACTTCGTTAGAATCACTTTTTTTCCGTTCTTATTTAAGATTACTGGTTCTCTTTCATTATACTAGTTTGATAGCCTCAGACAAGAATATTATGCGCAAAGAATCTCGAAAAGAAAAAAATTTTTTTTCGAAGTTTGGAAACTTCCTTAGAATCACTTTTTTTCCATTCTTATTTGAGATAACTTGTTCTCTTTCATTATACTAGTTTGATAGCCTCAGACAAGCATATTATGCGCAAAGAATCTCGAAAAGAAAAAAATTTTTTTCGAAGTTTGGAAACTTCGTTAGAATCACTTTTTTTCCGTTCTTATTTAAGATAACTTGTTCTCTTACATTATACTAGTTTGATAGCCTTAGACAAGCATATTATGCGCAAAGAATCTCGAAAAGAAAAAAATTTTTTTTCGAAGTTTGGAAACTTCGTTAGAATCACTTTTTTTCCGTTCTTATTTGAGATAACTGGTTCTCTTTCATTATACTAGTTTGATAGCCTCAGACAAGCATATTATGCGCAAAGAATCTCGAAAAGAAAAAAATTTTTTTTCGAAGTTTGGAAACTTCCTTAGAATCACTTTTTTTCCATTCTTATTTGAGATAACTTGTTCTCTTTCATTATACTAGTTTGATAGCCTCAGACAAGCATATTATGCGCAAAGAATCTCGAAAAGAAAAAAATTTTTTTTCGAAGTTTGGAAACTTCGTTAGAATCACTTTTTTTCCGTTCTTATTTAAGATTACTGGTTCTCTTTCATTATACTAGTTTGATAGCCTTAGACAAGCATTATATGCGCAAAGAATCTCGAAAAGAAAAAAATTTTTTTCGAAGTTTGGAAACTTCGTTAGAATCACTTTTTTTCCGTTCTTATTTGAGATAACTGGTTCTCTTTCATTATACTAGTTTGATAGCCTCAGACAAGCATATTATGCGCAAAGAATCTCGAAAAGAAAAAAATTTTTTTTCGAAGTTTGGAAACTTCCTTAGAATCACTTTTTTTCCATTCTTATTTAGGATTACTGGTTCTCTTTCATTATACTAGTTTGATAGCCTCAGACAAGCATATTATGCGCAAAGAATCTCGAAAAGAAAAAAATTATTTTTCGAAGTTTGGAAACTTCGTTAGAATCACTTTTTTTCCGTTCTTATTTGAGATAACTTGTTCTCTTTCATTATACTAGTTTGATAGCCTGAGACAAGCATATTATGCGCAAAGAATCTCGAAAAGAAAAAAATTTTTTTTCGAAGTTTGGAAACTTCGTTAGAATCACTTTTTTTCCGTTCTTATTTAAGATTACTGGTTCTCTTTCATTATACTAGTTTGATAGCCTCAGACAAGCATATTATGCGCAAAGAATCTCGAAAAGAAAAAAATTTTTTTTCGAAGTTTGGAAACTTCCTTAGAATCACTTTTTTTCCATTCTTATTTGAGATAACTTGTTCTCTTTCATTATACTAGTTTGATAGCCTCAGACAAGCATATTATGCGCAAAGAATCTCGAAAAGAAAAAAATTTTTTTTCGAAGTTTGGAAACCTCCTTAGAATCACTTTTTTTCCGTTCTTATTTAAGATAACTTGTTCTCTTTCATTATACTAGTTTGATAGCCTTAGACAAGCATATTATGCGCAAAGAATCTCGAAAAGAAAAAAAATTTTTTTCGAAGTTTGGAAACTTCGTTAGAATCACTTTTTTTCCGTTCTTATTTGAGATAACTGGTTCTCTTTCATTATACTAGTTTGATAGCCTCAGACAAGCATATTATGCGCAAAGAATCTCGAAAAGAAAAAAATTTTTTTTCGAAGTATGGAAACTTCCTTAGAATCACTTTTTTTCCATTCTTATTTGAGATAACTTGTTCTCTTTCATTATACTTGTTTGAGAGCCTGAGAGAAGCATATTATGCGCAAAGAATCTCGAAATAAAAAAATTTTTTTTCGAAGTTAGGAAACTTCGTTAGAATCACTTTTTTTCCGTTCTTATTTAAGATTACTGGTTCTCTTTCATTATACTAGTTTGATAGCCTCAGACAAGCATATTATGCGCAAAGAATCTCGAAAAGAAAAAAATTTTTTTTCGAAGTTTGGAAACTTCGTTAGAATCACTTTTTTTCCGTTCTTATTTGAGATAACTTGTTCTCTTTCATTATACTAGTTTGATAGCCTTAGACAAGCATATTATGCGCAAAGAATCTCGAAAAGAAAAAAATTTTATTTCGAAGTTTGGAAACTTCGTTTGAATCACTTTTTTTCTGTTCTTATTTAAGATAACTTGTTCTCTTTCATTATACTAGTTTGATAGCCTAAGAAAAACATAGGTATGCGCAAAGAATCTCGAAAGGAAAAAAATTTTTTTTCGAAGTTTGGAAACTTCGTTAGAATCACTTTTTTTCCGTTCTTATTTGAGATAACTGGTTCTCTTTCATTATACTAGTTTGATAGCCCCAGAGAAGCATATTATGCGCAAATAATCTCGAAAAGAAAAAAATTTTTTTTCGAAGTTTGGAAACTTCCTTAGAATCACTTTTTTTCCATTCTTATTTGAGATAACTTGTTCTCTTTCATTATACTAGTTTGATAGCCTCAGACAAGCATATTATGCGCAAAGAATCTCGAAAAGAAAAAATTTTTTTTCGAAGTTTGGAAACTTCGTTAGAATCACTTTTTTTCCGTTCTTATTTAAGATAACATGTTCTCTTACATTATACTAGTTTGATAGCCTTAGACAAGCATATTATGCGCAAAGAATCTCGAAAAGAAAAAAAATTTTTTTCGAAGTTTGGAAACTTCGTTGGAATCACTTTTTTTCCGTTCTTATTTAAGATTACTAATTCTCTTTCATTATACTAGTTTGATAGCCTCAGACAAGAATATTATGCGCAAAGAATCTCGAATAGAAAAAAATTTTTTTTCGAAGTTTGGAAACTTCGTTAGAATCACTTTTTTTCCGTTCTTATTTAAGATTACTGGTTCTCTTTCATTATACTAGTTTGATAGCCTCAGACAAGCATATAATGCGCAAAGAATCTCGAAAAGAAAAAAATTTTTTTTCGAAGTTTGGAAACTTCCTTAGAATCACTTTTTTTCCATTCTTATTTGAGATAACTGGTTCTCTTTCATTATACTAGTTTGATAGCCTCAGACAAGCATATTATGCGCAAAGAATCTCGAAAAGAAAAAAATTTTTTTTCGAAGTTAAGAAACTTCCTTAGAATCACTTTTTTTCCATTCTTATTTGAGATAACTTGTTCTCTTTCATTATACTTGTTTGATAGCCTGAGACGAGCATATTATGCGCAAAGAATCTCGAAAAGAAAAAAATTTTTTTTCGAAGTTTGGAAACTTCGTTAGAATCACTTTTTTTCCGTTCTTATTTCAGATTACTGGTTCTCTTTCATTATACCAGTTTGATAGCCTCAGACAAGCATATTATGCGCAAATAATCTCGAAAAGAAAAAAATTTTTTTTCGAAGTTTGGAAACTTCGTTAGAATCACTTTTTTTCCGTTCTTATTTAAGATTACTGGTTCTCTTTCATTATACTAGTTTGATAGCCTCAGACAAGCATATTATGCGCAAAGAATCTCGAAAAGAAAAAAATTTTTTTTCGAAGTTTGGAAACTTCGTTTGAATCACTTTTTTTCTGTTCTTATTTAAGATAACTTGTTCTCTTTCATTATACTAGTTTGATAGCCTAAGAAAAGCATAGGTATGCGCAAAGAATCTCGAAAGGAAAAAAATTTTTTTTCGAAGTTTGAAAACTTCGTTAGAATCACTTTTTTTCCGTTCTTATTTGAGATAACTGGTTCTCTTTCATTATACTAGTTTGATAGCCCCAGACAAGCATATTATGCGCAAAGAATCTCGAAAAGAAAAAAATTTTTTTTCGAAGTTTGGAAACTTCCTTAGAATCACTTTTTTTCCATTCTTATTTGAGATAACTTGTTCTCTTTCATTATACTAGTTTGATAGCCTCAGACAAGCATATTATGCGCAAAGAATCTCGAAAAGAAAAAATTTTTTTTCGAAGTTTGGAAACTTCGTTAGAATCACTTTTTTTCCGTTCTTATTTAAGATAACTTGTTCTCTTACATTATACTAGTTTGATAGCCTTAGACAAGCATATTATGCGCAAAGAATCTCGAAAAGAAAAAAAATTTTTTTCGAAGTTTGGAAACTTCGTTGGAATCACTTTTTTTCCGTTCTTATTTAAGATTACTGGTTCTCTTTCATTATACTAGTTTGATAGCCTCAGACAAGAATATTATGCGCAAAGAATCTCGAATAGAAAAAAATTTTTTTTCGAAGTTTGGAAACTTCGTTAGAATCACTTTTTTTCCGTTCTTATTTAAGATTACTGGTTCTCTTTCATTATACTAGTTTGATAGCCTCAGACAAGCATATAATGCGCAAAGAATCTCGAAAAGAAAAAAATTTTTTTTCGAAGTTTGGAAACTTCCTTAGAATCACTTTTTTTCCATTCTTATTTGAGATAACTTGTTCTCTTTCATTATACTAGTTTGATAGCCTCAGACAAGCATATTATGCGCAAAGAATCTCGAAAAGAAAACAATTTTTTTTCGAAGTTTGGAAACTTCATTAGAATCACTTTTTTTCCGTTCTTATTTAAGATAACTTGTTCTCTTTCATTATACTAGTTTGATAGCCTTAGAAAAGCATAGGTATGCGCAAAGAATCTCGAAAAGAAAAAAATTTTTTTTCGAAGTTTGGAAACTTCGTTAGAATCACTTTTTTTCCGTTCTTATTTGAGATAACTGGTTCTCTTTCATTATACTAGTTTGATAGCCTCAGACAAGCATATTATGCGCAAAGAATCTCGAAAAGAAAAAAATTTTTTTTCGAAGTTTGGAAACTTCGTTAGAATCACTTTTTTTCCGTTCTTATTTAAGATAACTTGTTCTCTTTCATTATACTAGTTTGATAGCCTTAGACAAGCATATTATGCGCAAAGAATCTCGAAAAGAAAAAAATTTTTTTTCGAAGTTTGGAAACTTCGTTAGAATCACTTTTTTTCCGTTCTTATTTGAGATAACTGGTTCTCTTTCATTATACTAGTTTGATAGCCTCAGACAAGCATATTATGCGCAAAGAATCTCGAAAAGAAAAAAATTTTTTTTCGAAGTTAAGAAACTTCCTTAGAATCACTTTTTTTCCATTCTTATTTGAGATAACTTGTTCTCTTTCATTATACTTGTTTGATAGCCTGAGACGAGCATATTATGCGCAAAGAATCTCGAAAAGAAAAAAATTTTTTTTCGAAGTTTGGAAACTTCGTTAGAATCACTTTTTTTCCGTTCTTATTTCAGATTACTGGTTCTCTTTCATTATACCAGTTTGATAGCCTCAGACAAGCATATTATGCGCAAAGAATCTCGAAAAGAAAAAAATTTTTTTTCGAAGTTTGGAAACTTCGTTAGAATCACTTTTTTTCCGTTCTTATTTGAGATAACTGGTTCTCTTTCATTATACTAGTTTGATAGCCTCAGACAAGCATATTATGCGCAAAGAATCTCGAAAAGAAAAAAATTTTTTTTCGAAGTTTGGAAACTTCCTTAGAATCACTTTTTTTCCATTCTTATTTGAGATAACTTGTTCTCTTTCATTATCCTTGTTTGATAGCCTTAGACAAGCATATTATGCGCAAAAAATCTCGAAAAGAAAAAATTTTTTTTTCGAAGTTTGGAAACTTCGTTAGAATCACTTTTTTTCCGTTCTTATTTAAGATAACTTGTTCTCTTTCATTGTACTAGTTTGATAGCCTTAGACAAGCATATTATGCGTAAAGAATCTGGAAAAGAAAAAAAAATTTTTTCGAAGTTTGGAAACTTTGTTAGAATCACTTTTTTTCCGTTCTTATTTGAGATAACTGGTTCTCTTACATTATACTAGTTTGATAGCCTCAGACAAGCATATTATGCGCAAAGAATCTCGAAAAGAAAAAAATTTTTTTTCGAAGTTTTGAAACTTCGTTAGAATCACTTTTTTTCCGTTCTTATTTGAGATAACTTGTTCTCTTTCATTATACTAGTTTGATAGCCTCAGACAAGCATATTATGCGCAAAGAATATCGAAAAGAAAAAAAATTTTTTTTCGAAGTTTGGAAACTTCGTTAGAATCACTTTTTTTCCGTTCTTATTTAAGATTACTGGTTCTCTTTCATTATACTAGTTTGATAGCCTCAGACAAGAATATTATGCGCAAAGATTCTCGAAAAGAAAAAAATTTATTTTCGAAGTGTGGAAACTTCGTTAGAATCACTTTTTTTCCGTTCTTATTTGAGATAACTTGTTCTCTTTCATTATCCTTGTTTGATAGCCTTAGACAAGCATATTATGCGCAAATAATCTCGAAAAGAAAAAAATTTTTTTTCGAAGTTTGGAAACTTCGTTAGAATCACTTTTTTTCCGTTCTTATTTAAGATTACTGGTTCTCTTTCATTATACTAGTTTGATAGCCTCAGACAAGCATATTATGCGCAAAGAATCTCGAAAAGAAAAAAATTTTTTTTCGTAGTTTGGAAACTTCGTTTGAATCACTTTTTTTCTGTTCTTATTTAAGATAACTTGTTCTCTTTCATTATACTAGTTTGATAGCCTTAGACAAGCATATTATGCGCAAAGAATCTCGAAAAGAAAAATATTTTTTTTCGAAGTTTGGAAACTTCGTTAGAATCACTTTTTTTCCGTTCTTATTTAAGATAACTTGTACTCTTTCATTGTACTAGTTTGATAGCCTTAGACAAGCATATTATGCGTAAAGAATCTGGAAAAGAAAAAAAATTTTTTTCGAAGTTTGGAAACTTCGTTAGAATCACTTTTTTTCCGTTCTTATTTGAGATAACTGGTTCTCTTACATTATACTAGTTTGATAGCCTCAGACAAGCATATTATGCGCAAAGAATGTCGAAAAGAAAAAAATTTTATTTCGAAGTTTGGAAACTTCGTTAGAATCACTTTTTTTCCGTTCTTATTTGAGATAACTTGTTCTCTTTCATTATACTAGTTTGATAGCCTTAGACAAGCATATTATGCGCAAAGAATCTCGAAAAGAAAAAAATTTTTTTTCGAAGTTTGGAAACTTCGTTAGAATCACTTTTTTTCCGTTCTTATTTAAGATAACTTGTTCTCTTTCATTGTACTAGTTTGATAGCCTTAGACAAGCATATTATGCGTAAAGAATCTGGAAAAGAAAAAAAATTTTTTTCGAAGTTTGGAAACTTCGTTAGAATCACTTTTTTTCCGTTCTTATTTGAGATAACTGGTTCTCTTACATTATACTAGTTTGATAGCCTCAGACAAGCATATTATGCGCAAAGAATCTCGAAAAGAAAAAAATTTTATTTCGAAGTTTGGAAACTTCGTTAGAATCACTTTTTTTCCGTTCTTATTTGAGATAACTTGTTCTCTTTCATTATACTAGTTTGATAGCCTCAGACAAGCATATTATGCGCAAAGAATCTCGAAAAGAAAAAAATTTTTTTTCGAAGTTTGGAAACTTCGTTAGAATCACTTTTTTTCCGTTCTTATTTAAGATTACTGGTTCTCTTTCATTATACTAGTTTGATAGCCTCAGACAAGAATATTATGCGCAAAGAATCTCGAAAAGAAAAAAAATTTTTTTCGAAGTTTGGAAACTTCGTTGGAATCACTTTTTTTCCGTTCTTATTTAAGATTACTGGTTCTCTTTCATTATACTAGTTTGATAGCCTCAGACAAGAATATTATGCGCAAAGAATCTCGAATAGAAAAAAATTTTTTTTCGAAGTTTGGAAACTTCGTTAGAATCACTTTTTTTCCGTTCTTATTTAAGATTACTGGTTCTCTTTCATTATACTAGTTTGATAGCCTCAGACAAGCATATAATGCGCAAAGAATCTCGAAAAGAAAAAAATTTTTTTTCGAAGTTTGGAAACTTCCTTAGAATCACTTTTTTTCCATTCTTATTTGAGATAACTTGTTCTCTTTCATTATACTAGTTTGATAGCCTCAGACAAGCATATTATGCGCAAAGAATCTCGAAAAGAAAACAATTTTTTTTCGAAGTTTGGAAACTTCATTAGAATCACTTTTTTTCCGTTCTTATTTAAGATAACTTGTTCTCTTTCATTATACTAGTTTGATAGCCTTAGAAAAGCATAGGTATGCGCAAAGAATCTCGAAAAGAAAAAAATTTTTTTTCGAAGTTTGGAAACTTCGTTAGAATCACTTTTTTTCCGTTCTTATTTGAGATAACTGGTTCTCTTTCATTATACTAGTTTGATAGCCTCAGACAAGCATATTATGCGCAAAGAATCTCGAAAAGAAAAAAATTTTTTTTCGAAGTTTGGAAACTTCGTTAGAATCACTTTTTTTCCGTTCTTATTTAAGATAACTTGTTCTCTTTCATTATACTAGTTTGATAGCCTTAGACAAGCATATTATGCGCAAAGAATCTCGAAAAGAAAAAAATTTTTTTTCGAAGTTTGGAAACTTCGTTAGAATCACTTTTTTTCCGTTCTTATTTGAGATAACTGGTTCTCTTTCATTATACTAGTTTGATAGCCTCAGACAAGCATATTATGCGCAAAGAATCTCGAAAAGAAAAAAATTTTTTTTCGAAGTTAAGAAACTTCCTTAGAATCACTTTTTTTCCATTCTTATTTGAGATAACTTGTTCTCTTTCATTATACTTGTTTGATAGCCTGAGACGAGCATATTATGCGCAAAGAATCTCGAAAAGAAAGAAATTTTTTTTCGAAGTTTGAAAACTTCGTTAGAATCACTTTTTTTCCGTTCTTATTTCAGATTACTGGTTCTCTTTCATTATACCAGTTTGATAGCCTCAGACAAGCATATTATGCGCAAAGAGTCTCGAAAAGAAAAAAATTTTTTTTCGAAGTTTGGAAACTTCGTTAGAATCACTTTTTTTCCGTTCTTATTTGAGATAACTGGTTCTCTTTCATTATACTAGTTTGATAGCCTCAGACAAGCATATTATGCGCAAAGAATCTCGAAAAGAAAAAAATTTTTTTTCGAAGTTTGGAAACTTCCTTAGAATCACTTTTTTTCCATTCTTATTTGAGATAACTTGTTCTCTTTCATTATCCTTGTTTGATAGCCTTAGACAAGCATATTATGCGCAAAAAATCTCGAAAAGAAAAAATTTTTTTTTCGAAGTTTGGAAACTTCGTTAGAATCACTTTTTTTCCGTTCTTATTTAAGATAACTTGTTCTCTTTCATTGTACTAGTTTGATAGCCTTAGACAAGCATATTATGCGTAAAGAATCTGGAAAAGAAAAAAAAATTTTTTCGAAGTTTGGAAACTTTGTTAGAATCACTTTTTTTCCGTTCTTATTTGAGATAACTGGTTCTCTTACATTATACTAGTTTGATAGCCTCAGACAAGCATATTATGCGCAAAGAATCTCGAAAAGAAAAAAATTTTTTTTCGAAGTTTGGAAACTTCGTTAGAATCACTTTTTTTCCGTTCTTATTTGAGATAACTTGTTCTCTTTCATTATACTAGTTTGATAGCCTCAGACAAGCATATTATTCGCAAAGAATCTCGAAAAGAAAAAAAATTTTTTTTCGAAGTTTGGAAACTTCGTTAGAATCACTTTTTTTCCGTTCTTATTTAAGATTACTGGTTCTCTTTCATTATACTAGTTTGATAGCCTCAGACAAGAATATTATGCGCAAAGAATCTCGAAAAGAAAAAAATTTATTTTCGAAGTTTGGAAACTTCGTTAGAATCACTTTTTTTCCGTTCTTATTTGAGATAACTTGTTCTCTTTCATTATCCTTGTTTGATAGCCTTAGACAAGCATATTATGCGCTAATAATCTCGAAAAGAAAAAAATTTTTTTTCGAAGTTTGGAAACTTCGTTAGAATCACTTTTTTTCCGTTCTTATTTAAGATTACTGGTTCTCTTTCATTATACTAGTTTGATAGCCTCAGACAAGCATATTATGCGCAAAGAATCTCGAAAAGAAAAAAATTTTTTTTCGTTGTTTGGAAACTTCGTTTGAATCACTTTTTTTCTGTTCTTATTTAAGATAACTTGTTCTCTTTCATTATACTAGTTTGATAGCCTTAGACAAGCATATTATGCGCAAAGAATCTCGAAAAGAAAAATATTTTTTTTCGAAGTTTGGAAACTTCGTTAGAATCACTTTTTTTCCGTTCTTATTTAAGATAACTTGTACTCTTTCATTGTACTAGTTTGATAGCCTTAGACAAGCATATTATGCGTAAAGAATCTGGAAAAGAAAAAAAATTTTTTTCGAAGTTTGGAAACTTCGTTAGAATCACTTTTTTTCCGTTCTTATTTGAGATAACTGGTTCTCTTACATTATACTAGTTTGATAGCCTCAGACAAGCATATTATGCGCAAAGAATGTCGAAAAGAAAAAAATTTTATTTCGAAGTTTGGAAACTTCGTTAGAATCACTTTTTTTCCGTTCTTATTTGAGATAACTTGTTCTCTTTCATTATACTAGTTTGATAGCCTTAGACAAGCATATTATGCGCAAAGAATCTCGAAAAGAAAAAAATTTTTTTTCGAAGTTTGGAAACTTCGTTAGAATCACTTTTTTTCCGTTCTTATTTAAGATAACTTGTTCTCTTTCATTGTACTAGTTTGATAGCCTTAGACAAGCATATTATGCGTAAAGAATCTGGGAAAGAAAAAAAATTTTTTTCGAAGTTTGGAAACTTCGTTAGAATCACTTTTTTTCCGTTCTTATTTGAGATAACTGGTTCTCTTACATTATACTAGTTTGATAGCCTCAGACAAGCATATTATGCGCAAAGAATCTCGAAAAGAAAAAAATTTTATTTCGAAGTTTGGAAACTTCGTTAGAATCACTTTTTTTCCGTTCTTATTTAAGATTACTGGTTCTCTTTCATTATACTAGTTTGATAGCCTCAGACAAGAATATTATGCGCAAAGAATCTCGAAAAGAATAAAATTTTTTTTCGAAGTTTGGAAACTTCGTTAGAATCACTTTTTTTCCATTCTTATTTGAGATAACTTGTTCTCTTTCATTATACTAGTTTGATAGCCTCAGACAAGCATATTATGCGCAAAGAATCTCGAAAAGAAAAAAAATTTTTTTCGAAGTTTGGAAACTTCGTTAGAATCACTTTTTTTCCGTTCTTATTTAAGATAACTTGTTCTCTTACATTATACTAGTTTGATAGCCTTAGACAAGCATATTATGCGCAAAGAATCTCGAAAAGAAAAAAATTTTTTTTCGAAGTTTGGAAACTTCGTTAGAATCACTTTTTTTCCGTTCTTATTTGAGATAACTGGTTCTCTTTCATTATACTAGTTTGATAGCCTCAGACAAGCATATTATGCGCAAAGAATCTCGAAAAGAAAAAAATTTTTTTTCGAAGTTTGGAAACTTCCTTAGAATCACTTTTTTTCCATTCTTATTTGAGATAACTTGTTCTCTTTCATTATACTAGTTTGATAGCCTCAGACAAGCATATTATGCGCAAAGAATCTCGAAAAGAAAAAAATTTTTTTTCGAAGTTTGGAAACTTCGTTAGAATCACTTTTTTTCCGTTCTTATTTAAGATTACTGGTTCTCTTTCATTATACTAGTTTGATAGCCTCAGACAAGCATATTATGCGCAAAGAATCTCGAAATGAAAAAAATTTTTTTTCGAAGTTTGGAAACTTCCTTAGAATCACTTTTTTTCCATTCTTATTTGAGATAACTTGTTCTCTTTCATTATACTAGTTTGATAGCCTCAGACAAGCATATTATGCGCAAAGAATCTCGAAAAGAAAAAAATTTTTTTTCGAAGTTTGGAAACTTCAATAGAATCACTTTTTTTCATTCTTTTTTGAGATAACTTGTTCTCTTTCATTATACTAGTTTGATAGCCTCAGACAAGCATATTATGCGCAAAGAATCTCGAAAAGAAAAAAATTTTTTTTCGAAGTTTGGAAACTTCGTTAGAATCACTTTTTTTCCGTTCTTATTTAAGATTACTGGTTCTCTTTCATTATACTAGTTTGATAGCCTCAGACAAGAATATTATGCGCAAAGAATCTCGAAAAGAAAAAAATTTATTTTCGAAGTTTGGAAACTTCGTTAGAATCACTTTTTTTCCGTTCTTATTTGAGATAACTTGTTCTCTTTCATTATCCTTGTTTGATAGCCTTAGACAAGCATATTATGCGCAAATAATCTCGAAAAGAAAAAAATTTTTTTTCGAAGTTTGGAAACTTCGTTAGAATCACTTTTTTTCCGTTCTTATTTAAGATTACTGGTTCTCTTTCATTATACTAGTTTGATAGCCTCAGACAAGCATATTATGCGCAAAGAATCTCGAAAAGAAAAAAATTTTTTTTCGAAGTTTGGAAACTTCGTTTGAATCACTTTTTTTCTGTTCTTATTTAAGATAACTTGTTCTCTTTCATTATACTAGTTTGATAGCCTTAGACAAGCATATTATGCGCAAAGAATCTCGAAAAGAAAAAAATTTTTTTTCGAAGTTTGGAAACTTCGTTAGAATCACTTTTTTTCCGTTCTTATTTAAGATAACTTGTACTCTTTCATTGTACTAGTTTGATAGCCTTAGACAAGCATATTATGCGTAAAGAATCTGGAAAAGAAAAAAAATGTTTTTCGAAGTTTGGAAACTTCATTAGAATCACTTTTTTTCCGTTCTTATTTGAGATAACTGGTTGTCTTACATTATACTAGTTTGATAGCCTCAGACAAGCATATTATGCGCAAAGAATGTCGAAAAGAAAAAAATTTTATTTCGAAGTTTGGAAACTTCGTTAGAATCACTTTTTTTCCGTTCTTATTTGAGATAACTTGTTCTCTTTCATTATACTAGTTTGATAGCCTTAGACAAGCATATTATGCGCAAAGAATCTCGAAAAGAAAAAAATTTTTTTTCGAAGTTTGGAAACTTCGTTAGAATCACTTTTTTTCCGTTCTTATTTAAGATAACTTGTTCTCTTTCATTGTACTAGTTTGATAGCCTTAGACAAGCATATTATGCGTAAAGAATCTGGAAAAGAAAAAAAATTTTTTTCGAAGTTTGGAAACTTCGTTAGAATCACTTTTTTTCCGTTCTTATTTGAGATAACTGGTTCTCTTACATTATACTAGTTTGATAGCCTCAGACAAGCATATTATGCGCAAAGAATCTCGAAAAGAAAAAAATTTTATTTCGAAGTTTGGAAACTTCGTTAGAATCACTTTTTTTCCGTTCTTATTTGAGATAACTTGTTCTCTTTCATTATACTAGTTTGATAGCCTCAGACAAGCATATTATGCGCAAAGAATCTCGAAAAGAAAAAAATTTTTTTTCGAAGTTTGGAAACTTCGTTAGAATCACTTTTTTTCCGTTCTTATTTAAGAATACTGGTTCTCTTTCATTATACTAGTTTGATAGCCTCAGACAAGAATATTATGCGCAAAGAATCTCGAAAAGAATAAAATTTTTTTTCGAAGTTTGGAAACTTCCTTAGAATCACTTTTTTTCCATTCTTATTTGAGATAACTTGTTCTCTTTCATTATACTAGTTTGATAGCCTCAGACAAGCATATTATGCGCAAAGAATCTCAAAAAGAAAAAAATTTTTTTCGAAGTTTGGAAACTTCGTTAGAATCACTTTTTTTCCGTTCTTATTTAAGATAACTTGTTCTCTTACATTATACTAGTTTGATAGCCTTAGACAAGCATATTATGCGCAAAGAATCTCGAAAAGAAAAAAATTTTTTTTCGAAGTTTGGAAACTTCGTTAGAATCACTTTTTTTCCGTTCTTATTTGAGATAACTGGTTCTCTTTGATTATACTAGTTTGATAGCCTCAGACAAGCATATTATGCGCAAAGAATCTCGAAAAGAAAAAAATTTTTTTTCGAAGTTTGGAAACTTCGTTAGAATCACTTTTTTTCCGTTCTTATTTAAGATTACTGGTTCTCTTTCATTATACTAGTTTGATAGCCTCAGACAAGAATATTATGCGCAAAGAATCTCGAAAAGAATAAAATTTTTTTTCGAAGTTTGGAAACTTCCTTAGAATCACTTTTTTTCCATTCTTATTTGAGATAACTTGTTCTCTTTCATTATACTAGTTTGATAGCCTCAGACAAGCATATTATGCGCAAAGAATCTCAAAAAGAAAAAAATTTTTTTCGAAGTTTGGAAACTTCGTTAGAATCACTTTTTTTCCGTTCTTATTTCAGATAACTTGTTCTCTTACATTATACTAGTTTGATAGCCTTAGACAAGCATATTATGCGCAAAGAATCTCGAAAAGAAAAAAATTTTTTTTCGAAGTTTGGAAACTTCGTTAGAATCACTTTTTTTCCGTTCTTATTTGAGATAACTGGATCTCTTTCATTATACTAGTTTGATAGCCTTAGACAAGCATATTATGCGTAAAGAATCTGGAAAAGAAAAAAAATGTTTTTCGAAGTTTGGAAACTTCGTTAGAATCACTTTTTTTCCGTTCTTATTTGAGATAACTGGTTCTCTTACATTATACTAGTTTGATAGCCTCAGACAAGCATATTATGCGCAAAGAATGTCGAAAAGAAAAAAATTTTATTTCGAAGTTTGGAAACTTCGTTAGAATCACTTTTTTTCCGTTCTTATTTGAGATAACTTGTTCTCTTTCATTATACTAGTTTGATAGCCTTAGACAAGCATATTATGCGCAAAGAATCTCGAAAAGAAAAAAATTTTTTTTCGAAGTTTGGAAACTTCGTTAGAATCACTTTTTTTCCGTTCTTATTTAAGATAACTTGTTCTCTTTCATTGTACTAGTTTGATAGCCTTAGACAAGCATATTATGCGTAAAGAATCTGGAAAAGAAAAAAAATTTTTTTCGAAGTTTGGAAACTTCGTTAGAATCACTTTTTTTCCGTTCTTATTTGAGATAACTGGTTCTCTTACATTATACTAGTTTGATAGCCTCAGACAAGCATATTATGCGCAAAGAATCTCGAAAAGAAAAAAATTTTATTTCGAAGTTTGGAAACTTCGTTAGAATCACTTTTTTTCCGTTCTTATTTGAGATAACTTGTTCTCTTTCATTATACTAGTTTGATAGCCTCAGACAAGCATATTATGCGCAAAGAATCTCGAAAAGAAAAAAATTTTTTTTCGAAGTTTGGAAACTTCGTTAGAATCACTTTTTCCGTTCTTATTTAAGATTACTGGTTCTCTTTCATTATACTAGTTTGATAGCCTCAGACAAGAATATTATGCGCAAAAATCTCGAAAAGAATAAAATTTTTTTTCGAAGTTTGGAAACTTCCTTAGAATCACTTTTTTTCCATTCTTATTTGAGATAACTTGTTCTCTTTCATTATACTAGTTTGATAGCCTCAGACAAGCATATTATGCGCAAAGAATCTCAAAAAGAAAAAAATTTTTTTCGAAGTTTGGAAACTTCGTTAGAATCACTTTTTTTCCGTTCTTATTTAAGATAACTTGTTCTCTTACATTATACTAGTTTGATAGCCTTAGACAAGCATATTATGCGCAAAGAATCTCGAAAAGAAAAAAATTTTTTTTCGAAGTTTGGAAACTTCGTTAGAATCACTTTTTTTCCGTTCTTATTTGAGATAACTGGTTCTCTTTGATTATACTAGTTTGATAGCCTCAGACAAGCATATTATGCGCAAAGAATCTCGAAAAGAAAAAAATTTTTTTTCGAAGTTTGGAAATTTCGTTAGAATCACTTTTTTTCCGTTCTTATTTAAGATTACTGGTTCTCTTTCATTATACTAGTTTGATAGCCTCAGACAAGAATATTATGCGCAAAGAATCTCGAAAAGAATAAAATTTTTTTTCGAAGTTTGGAAACTTCCTTAGAATCACTTTTTTTCCATTCTTATTTGAGATAACTTGTTCTCTTTCATTATACTAGTTTGATAGCCTCAGACAAGCATATTATGCGCAAAGAATCTCGAAAAGAAAAAAATTTTTTTCGAAGTTTGGAAACTTCGTTAGAATCACTTTTTTTCCGTTCTTATTTAAGATAACTTGTTCTCTTACATTATACTAGTTTGATAGCCTTAGACAAGCATATTATGCGCAAAGAATCTCGAAAAGAAAAAAATTTTTTTTCGAAGTTTGGAAACTTCGTTAGAATCACTTTTTTTCCGTTCTTATTTGAGATAACTGGTTCTCTTTCATTATACTAGTTTGATAGCCTTAGACAAGCATATTATGCGTAAAGAATCTGGAAAAGAAAAAAAATGTTTTTCGAAGTTTGGAAACTTCGTTAGAATCACTTTTTTTCCGTTCTTATTTGAGATAACTGGTTCTCTTACATTATACTAGTTTGATAGCCTCAGACAAGCATATTATGCGCAAAGAATGTCGAAAAGAAAAAAATTTTATTTCGAAGTTTGGAAACTTCGTTAGAATCACTTTTTTTCCGTTCTTATTTGAGATAACTTGTTCTCTTTCATTATACTAGTTTGATAGCCTTAGACAAGCATATTATGCGCAAAGAATCTCGAAAAGAAAAAAATTTTTTTTCGAAGTTTGGAAACTTCGTTAGAATCACTTTTTTTCCGTTCTTATTTAAGATAACTTGTTCTCTTTCATTGTACTAGTTTGATAGCCTTAGACAAGCATATTATGCGTAAAGAATCTGGAAAAGAAAAAAAATTTTTTTCGAAGTTTGGAAACTTCGTTAGAATCACTTTTTTTCCGTTCTTATTTGAGATAACTGGTTCTCTTACATTATACTAGTTTGATAGCCTCAGACAAGCATATTATGCGCAAAGAATCTCGAAAAGAAAAAAATTTTATTTCGAAGTTTGGAAACTTCGTTAGAATCACTTTTTTTCCGTTCTTATTTAAGATAACTTGTTCTCTTACATTATACTAGTTTGATAGCCTTAGACAAGCATATTATGCGCAAAGAATCTCGAAAAGAAAAAAATTTTTTTTCGAAGTTTGGAAACTTCGTTAGAATCACTTTTTTTCCGTTCTTATTTGAGATAACTGGTTCTCTTTCATTATACTAGTTTGATAGCCTCAGACAAGCATATTATGCGTAAAGAATCTGGAAAAGAAAAAAAATGTTTTTCGAAGTTTGGAAACTTCGTTAGAATCACTTTTTTTCCGTTCTTATTTGAGATAACTGGTTCTCTTACATTATACTAGTTTGATAGCCTCAGACAAGCATATTATGCGCAAAGAATGTCGAAAAGAAAAAAATTTTATTTCGAAGTTTGGAAACTTCGTTAGAATCACTTTTTTTCCGTTCTTATTTGAGATAACTTGTTCTCTTTCATTGTACTAGTTTGATAGCCTTAGACAAGCATATTATGCGTAAAGAATCTGGAAAAGAAAAAAATTTTTTTTCGAAGTTTGGAAACTTCGTTAGAATCACTTTTTTTCCGTTCTTATTTGAGATAACTGGTTCTCTTACATTATACTAGTTTGATAGCCTCAGACAAGCATATTATGCGCAAAGAATGTCGAAAAGAAAAAAATTTTATTTCGAAGTTTGGAAACTTCGTTAGAATCACTTTTTTTCCGTTCTTATTTGAGATAACTTGTTCTCTTTCATTATATTAGTTTGATAGCCTCAGACAAGCATATTATGCGCAAAGAATCTCGAAAAGAAAAAAATTTTTTTTCGAAGTTTGGAAACTTCGTTAGAATCACTTTTTTTCCGTTCTTATTTAAGATTACTGGTTCTCTTTCATTATACTAGTTTGATAGCCTCAGACAAGAATATTATGCGCAAAGAATCTCGAAAAGAATAAAATTTTTTTTCGAAGTTTGGAAACTTCCTTAGAATCACTTTTTTTCCATTCTTATTTGAGATAACTTGTTCTCTTTCATTATACTAGTTTGATAGCCTCAGACAAGCATATTATGCGCAAAGAATCTCAAAAAGAAAAAAATTTTTTTCGAAGTTTGGAAACTTCGTTAGAATCACTTTTTTTCCGTTCTTATTTAAGATAACTTGTTCTCTTACATTATACTAGTTTGATAGCCTCAGACAAGCATATTATGCGCAAAGAATGTCGAAAAGAAAAAAATTTTATTTCGAAGTTTGGAAACTTCGTTAGAATCACTTTTTTTCCGTTCTTATTTAAGATTACTGGTTCTCTTTCATTATACTAGTTTGATAGCCTCAGACAAGAATATTATGCGCAAAGAATCTCGAAAAGAATAAAATTTTTTTTCGAAGTTTGGAAACTTCCTTAGAATCACTTTTTTTCCATTCTTATTTGAGATAACTTGTTCTCTTTCATTATACTAGTTTGATAGCCTCAGACAAGCATATTATGCGCAAAGAATCTCAAAAAGAAAAAAATTTTTTTCGAAGTTTGGAAACTTCGTTAGAATCACTTTTTTTCCGTTCTTATTTAAGATAACTTGTTCTCTTACATTATACTAGTTTGATAGCCTTAGACAAGCATATTATGCGCAAAGAATCTCGAAAAGAAAAAAATTTTTTTTCGAAGTTTGGAAACTTCGTTAGAATCACTTTTTTTCCGTTCTTATTTGAGATAACTGGTTCTCTTTGATTATACTAGTTTGATAGCCTCAGACAAGCATATTATGCGCAAAGAATCTCGAAAAGAAAAAAATTTTTTTTCGAAGTTTGGAAACTTCGTTAGAATCACTTTTTTTACGTTCTTATTTGAGATAACTGGTTCTCTTACATTATACTAGTTTGATAGCCTCAGACAAGCATATTATGCGCAAAGAATGTCGAAAAGAAAAAAATTTTATTTCGAAGTTTGGAAACTTCGTTAGAATCACTTTTTTTCCGTTCTTATTTGAGATAACTTGTTCTCTTTCATTATACTAGTTTGATAGCCTTAGACAAGCATATTATGCGCAAAGAATCTCGAAAAGAAAAAAATTTTTTTTCGAAGTTTGGAAACTTCGTTAGAATCACTTTTTTTCCGTTCTTATTTAAGATAACTTGTTCTCTTTCATTGTACTAGTTTGATAGCCTCAGACAAGCATATTATGGGCAAAGAATCTCGAAAAGAAAAAAATTTTATTTCGAAGTTTGGAAACTTCGTTAGAATCACTTTTTTTCCGTTCTTATTTGAGATAACTTGTTCTCTTTCATTATATTAGTTTGATAGCCTCAGACAAGCATATTATGCGCAAAGAATCTCGAAAAGAAAAAAATTTTTTTTCGAAGTTTGGAAACTTCGTTAGAATCACTTTTTTTTCCGTTCTTATTTAAGATTACTGGTTCTCTTTCATTATACTAGTTTGATAGCCTCAGACAAGAACATTATGCGCAAAGAATCTCGAAAAGAATAAAATTTTTTTTCGAAGTTTGGAAACTTCCTTAGAATCACTTTTTTTCCATTCTTATTTGAGATAACTTGTTCTCTTTCATTATACTAGTTTGATAGCCTCAGACAAGCATATTATGCGCAAAGAATCTCAAAAAGAAAAAAATTTTTTTCGAAGTTTGGAAACTTCGTTAGAATCACTTTTTTTCCGTTCTTATTTGAGATAACTGGTTCTCTTTCAGTATACTAGTTTGATAGCCTCAGACAAGCATATTATGCGCAAAGAATCTCGAAAAGAAAAAAATTTTTTTTTCGAAGTTTGGAAACTTCGTTAGAATCACTTTTTTTCCGTTCTTATTTAAGATTACTGGTTCTCTTTCATTATACTAGTTTGATAGCCTCAGACAAGAATATTATGCGCAAAGAATCTCGAAAAGAATAAAATTTTTTTTCGAAGTTTGGAAACTTCCTTAGAATCACTTTTTTTCCATTCTTATTTGAGATAACTTGTTCTCTTTCATTATACTAATTTGATAGCCTCAGACAAGCATATTATGCGCAAAGAATCTCAAAAAGAAAAAAATTTTTTTCGAAGTTTGGAAACTTCGTTAGAATCACTTTTTTCCGTTCTTATTTAAGATAACTTGTTCTCTTACATTATACTAGTTTGATAGCCTTAGACAAGCATATTATGCGCAAAGAATCTCGAAAAGAAAAAAATTTTTTTTCGAAGTTTGGAAACTTCGTTAGAATCACTTTTTTTCCGTTCTTATTTGAGATAACTGGTTCTCTTTCATTATACTAGTTTGATAGCCTCAGACAAGCATATTATGCGTAAAGAATCTGGAAAAGAAAAAAAATGTTTTTCGAAGTTTGGAAACTTCGTTAGAATCACTTTTTTTCCGTTCTTATTTGAGATAACTGGTTCTCTTACATTATACTAGTTTGATAGCCTCAGACAAGCATATTATGCGCAAAGAATGTCGAAAAGAAAAAAATTTTATTTCGAAGTTTGGAAACTTCGTTAGAATCACTTTTTTTCCGTTCTTATTTGAGATAACTTGTTCTCTTTCATTGTACTAGTTTGATAGCCTTAGACAAGCATATTATGCGTAAAGAATCTGGAAAAGAAAAAAAATTTTTTTCGAAGTTTGGAAACTTCGTTAGAATCACTTTTTTTCCGTTCTTATTTGAGATAACTGGTTCTCTTACATTATACTAGTTTGATAGCCTCAGACAAGCATATTATGGGCAAAGAATCTCGAAAAGAAAAAAATTTTATTTCGAAGTTTGGAAACTTCGTTAGAATCACTTTTTTTCCGTTCTTATTTGAGATAACTTGTTCTCTTTCATTATATTAGTTTGATAGCCTCAGACAAGCATATTATGCGCAAAGAATCTCGAAAAGAAAAAAATTTTTTTTCGAAGTTTGGAAACTTCGTTAGAATCACTTTTTTTCCGTTCTTATTTAAGATTACTGGTTCTCTTTCATTATACTAGTTTGATAGCCTCAGACAAGAATATTATGCGCAAAGAATCTCGAAAAGAATAAAATTTTTTTTCGAAGTTTGGAAACTTCCTTAGAATCACTTTTTTTCCATTCTTATTTGAGATAACTTGTTCTCTTTCATTATACTAGTTTGATAGCCTCAGACAAGCATATTATGCGCAAAGAATCTCAAAAAGAAAAAAATTTTTTTCGAAGTTTGGAAACTTCGTTAGAATCACTTTTTTTCCGTTCTTATTTAAGATAACTTGTTCTCTTACATTATACTAGTTTGATAGCCTTAGACAAGCATATTATGCGCAAAGAATCTCGAAAAGAAAAAAATTTTTTTTCGAAGTTTGGAAACTTCGTTAGAATCACTTTTTTTCCGTTCTTATTTGAGATAACTGGTTCTCTTTCATTATACTAGTTTGATAGCCTCAGACAAGAATATTATGCGCAAAGAATCTCGAAAAGAAAAAAATTTTTTTTCGAAGTTTGGAAACTTCCTTAGAATCACTTTTTTTCCATTCTTATTTGAGATAAATTGTTCTCTTTCATTATACTAGTTTGATAGCCTCAGACAAGCATATTATGCGCAAAGAATCTCGAAAAGAAAAAAATTTTTTTTCGAAGTTTGGAAACTTCGTTAGAATCACTTTTTTTCCGTTCTTATTTAAGATTACTGGTTCTCTTTCATTATACTAGTTTGATAGCCTCAGACAAGCATATTATGCGCAAAGAATCTCGAAATGAAAAAAATTTTTTTTCGAAGTTTGGAAACTTCCTTAGAATCACTTTTTTTCCCTTCTTATTTGAGATAACTTGTTCTCTTTCATTATACTAGTTTGATAGCCTCAGACAAGCATATTATGCGCAAAGAATCTCGAAAAGAAAAAAATTTTTTTTCGAAGTTTGGAAACTTCGTTAGAATCACTTTTTTCCGTTCTTATTTAAGATAACTTGTTCTCTTTCATTATACTAGTTTGATAGCCTTAGACAAGCATATTATGCGCAAAGAATCTCGAAAAGAAAAAAATTTTTTTTCGAAGTTTGGAAACTTCGATAGAATCACTTTTTTTCCGTTCTTATTTGAGATAACTGGTTCTCTTTCATTATACTAGTTTGATAGCCTCAGACAAGCATATTATGCGCAAAGAATCTCGAAAAGAAAAAAATTTTTTTTCGAAGTTTGGAAACTTCCTTAGAATCACTTTTTTTCATTCTTATTTGAGATAACTTGTTCTCTTTCATTATACTTGTTTGATAGCCTGAGACAAGCATATTATGCGCAAAGAATCTGGAAAAGAAAAAAATTTTTTTTCGAAGTTAGGAAACTTCGTTAGAATCACTTTTCTTCCGTTCTTATTTAAGATTACTGGTTCTCTTTCATTATACCTGTTTGATAGCCTCAGACAAGCATATTATGCGCAAAGAATCTCGAAAAGAAAAAAATTTTTTTTCGAAGTTTGGAAACTTCGTTAGAATCACTTTTTTTCCGTTCTTATTTGAGATAACTTGTTCTCTTTCATTATACTAGTTTGATAGCGTTAGACAAGCATATTATGCGCAAAGAATCTCGAAAAGAAAAAAATTTTTTTTCGAAGTTTGGAAACTTCGTTAGAATCACTTTTTTTCCGTTCTTATTTAAGATTACTGGTTCTCTTTCATTATACTAGTTTGATAGCCTCAGACAAGCATATTATGCGCAAAGAATCTCGAAAAGAAAAAAATTTTTTTTCGAAGTTTGGAAACTTCCTTAGAATCACTTTTTTTCCATTCTTATTTGAGATAACTTGTTCTCTTTCATTATACTAGTTTGATAGCCTCAGACAAGCATATTATGCGCAAAGAATCTCGAAAAGAAAAAAATTTTTTTTCGAAGTTCGGAAACTTCGTTAGAATCACTTTTTTTCCGTTCTTATTTAAGATTACTGGTTCTCTTTCATTATACTAGTTTGATAGCCTCAGACAAGCATATTATGCGCAAAGAATCTCGAAAAGAAAAAAATTTTTTTTCGAAGTTTGGAAACTTCGTTAGAATCACTTTTTTTCCGTTCTTATTTGAGATAACTTGTTCTCTTTCATTATACTAATTTGATAGCCTCAGACAAGCATATTATGCGCAAAGAATCTCAAAAAGAAAAAAATTTTTTTCGAAGTTTGGAAACTTCGTTAGAATCACTTTTTTTCCGTTCTTATTTAAGATAACTTGTTCTCTTACATTATACTAGTTTGATAGCCTTAGACAAGCATATTATGCGCAAAGAATCTCGAAAAGAAAAAAATTTTTTTTCGAAGTTTGGAAACTTCGTTAGAATCACTTTTTTTCCGTTCTTATTTGAGATAACTGGTTCTCTTTCATTATACTAGTTTGATAGCCTCAGACAAGCATATTATGCGTAAAGAATCTGGAAAAGAAAAAAAATGTTTTTCGAAGTTTGGAAACTTCGTTAGAATCACTTTTTTTCCGTTCTTATTTGAGATAACTGGTTCTCTTACATTATACTAGTTTGATAGCCTCAGACAAGCATATTATGCGCAAAGAATGTCGAAAAGAAAAAAATTTTATTTCGAAGTTTGGAAACTTCGTTAGAATCACTTTTTTTCCGTTCTTATTTGAGATAACTTGTTCTCTTTCATTGTACTAGTTTGATAGCCTTAGACAAGCATATTATGCGTAAAGAATCTGGAAAAGAAAAAAATTTTTTTTCGAAGTTTGGAAACTTCGTTAGAATCACTTTTTTTCCGTTCTTATTTGAGATAACTGGTTCTCTTACATTATACTAGTTTGATAGCCTCAGACAAGCATATTATGCGCAAAGAATCTCGAAAAGAAAAAAATTTTATTTCGAAGTTTGGAAACTTCGTTAGAATCACTTTTTTTCCGTTCTTATTTGAGATAACTTGTTCTCTTTCATTATATTAGTTTGATAGCCTCAGACAAGCATATTATGCGCAAAGAATCTCGAAAAGAAAAAAATTTTTTTTCGAAGTTTGGAAACTTCGTTAGAATCACTTTTTTTCCGTTCTTATTTAAGATTACTGGTTCTCTTTCATTATACTAGTTTGATAGCCTCAGACAAGAATATTATGCGCAAAGAATCTCGAAAAGAATAAAATTTTTTTTCGAAGTTTGGAAACTTCCTTAGAATCACTTTTTTTCCATTCTTATTTGAGATAACTTGTTCTCTTTCATTATACTAGTTTGATAGCCTCAGACAAGCATATTATGCGCAAAGAATCTCAAAAAGAAAAAAATTTTTTTCGAAGTTTGGAAACTTCGTTAGAATCACTTTTTTTCCGTTCTTATTTAAGATAACTTGTTCTCTTACATTATACTAGTTTGATAGCCTCAGACAAGCATATTATGCGCAAAGAATGTCGAAAAGAAAAAAATTTTATTTCGAAGTTTGGAAACTTCGTTAGAATCACTTTTTTTCCCTTCTTATTTGAGATAACTTGTTCTCTTTCATTGTACTAGTTTGATAGCCTTAGACAAGCATATTATGCGTAAAGAATCTGGAAAAGAAAAAAAATTTTTTTCGAAGTTTGGAAACTTCGTTAGAATCACTTTTTTTCCGTTCTTATTTGAGATAACTGGTTCTCTTACATTATACTAGTTTGATAGCCTCAGACAAGCATATTATGCGCAAAGAATCTCGAAAAGAAAAAACTTTTATTTCGAAGTTTGGAAACTTCGTTAGAATCACTTTTTTTCCATTCTTATTTGAGATAACTGGTTCTCTTTCATTATACTAGTTTGATAGCCTCAGACAAGTTAATTATGCGCAAAGAATCTCGAAAAGAAAAAAATTTTTTTTCGAAGTTAGGAAACTTCGTTAGAATCACTTTTTTTCCGTTCTTATTTAGGATTACTGGTTCTCTTTCATTATACTAGTTTGATAGCCTCAGACAAGCATATTATGCGCAAAGAATCTCGAAAAGAAAAAAATTTTTTTTCGAAGTTTGGAAACTTCGTTAGAATCACTTTTTTTCCGTTCTTATTTGAGATAACTTGTTCTCTTTCATTATACTAGTTTGATAGCCTTAGACAAGCATATTATGCGCAAAGAATCTCGAAAAGAAAAAAATTTTTTTTCGAAGTTTGGAAACTTCGTTAGAATCACTTTTTTTCCGTTCTTATTTAAGATTACTGGTTCTCTTTCATTATACTAGTTTGATAGCCTTAGACAAGCATATTATGCGCAAAGAATCTCGAAAAGAAAAAAATTTTTTTTCGAAGTTTGGAAACTTCGTTAGAATCACTTTTTTTCCGTTCTTATTTAAGATTACTGGTTCTCTTTCATTATACTAGTTTGATAGCCTCAGACAAGAATATTATGCGCAAAGAATCTCGAAAAGAAAAAAAATTTTTTTCGAAGTTTGGAAACTTCCTTAGAATCACTTTTTTTCCATTCTTATTTGAGATAACTTGTTCTCTTTCATTATACTAGTTTGATAGCCTCAGACAAGCATATTATGCGCAAAGAATCTCGAAAAGAAAAAAATTTTTTTTCGAAGTTTGGAAACTTCGTTAGAATCACTTTTTTTCCGTTCTTATTTGAGATAACTGGTTCTCTTTCATTATACTAGTTTGATAGCCTCAGACAAGCATATTATGCGCAAAGAATCTCGAAAAGAAAAAAATTTTATTTCGAAGTTTGGAAACTTCGTTAGAATCACTTTTTTTCCGTTCTTATTTGAGATAACTTGTTCTCTTTCATTATACTAGTTTGATAGCCTCAGACAAGCATATTATGCGCAAAGAATCTCGAAAAGAAAAAAATTTTTTTTCGAAGTTTGGAAACTTCGTTAGAATCACTTTTTTTCCGTTCTTATTTAAGATTACTGGTTCTCTTTCATTATACTAGTTTGATAGCCTCAGACAAGAATATTATGCGCAAAGAATCTCGAAAAGAATAAAAATTTTTTTCGAAGTTTGGAAACTTCCTTAGAATCACTTTTTTTCCATTCTTATTTGAGATAACTTGTTCTCTTTCATTATACTAGTTTGATAGCCTCAGACAAGCATATTATGCGCAAAGAATCTCGAAAAGAAAAAAAATTTTTTTCGAAGTTTGGAAACTTCGTTAGAATCACTTTTTTTCCGTTCTTATTTAAGATAACTTGTTCTCTTACATTATACTAGTTTGATAGCCTTAGACAAGCATATTATGCGCAAAGAATCTCGAAAAGAAAAAAATTTTTTTTCGAAGTTTGGAAACTTCGTTAGAATCACTTTTTTTCCGTTCTTATTTGAGATAACTGGTTCTCTTTCATTATACTAGTTTGATAGCCTCAGACAAGCATATTATGCGCAAAGAATCTCGAAAAGAAAAAAATTTTTTTTCGAAGTTTGGAAACTTCCTTAGAATCACTTTTTTTCCATTCTTATTTGAGATAACTTGTTCTCTTTCATTATACTAGTTTGATAGCCTCAGACAAGCATATTATGCGCAAAGAATCTCGAAAAGAAAAAAATTTTTTTTCGAAGTTTGGAAACTTCGTTAGAATCACTTTTTTTCCGTTCTTATTTAAGATTACTGGTTTTCTTTCATTATACTAGTTTGATAGCCTCAGACAAGCATATTATGCGCAAAGAATCTCGAAATGAAAAAAATTTTTTTTCGAAGTTTGGAAACTTCCTTAGAATCACTTTTTTTCCATTCTTATTTGAGATAACTTGTTCTCTTTCATTATACTAGTTTGATAGCCTCAGACAAGCATATTATGCGCAAAGAATCTCGAAAAGAAAAAAATTTTTTTTCGAAGTTTGGAAACTTCATTAGAATCACTTTTTTTCATTCTTTTTTGAGATAACTTGTTCTCTTTCATTATACTTGTTTGATAGCCTGAGACAAGCATATTATGCGCAAAGAATCTCGAAAAGAAAAAAATTTTTTTTCGAAGTTAGGAAACTTCGTTAGAATCACTTTTCTTCCGTTCTTATTTAAGATTAATGGTTCTCTTTCATTATACTAGTTTGATAGCCTCAGACAAGCATATTATGCGCAAAGAATCTCGAAAAGAAAAAAATTTTTTTTCGAAGTTTGGAAACTTCGTTAGAATCACTTTTTTTCCGTTCTTATTTGAGATAACTTGTTCTCTTTCATTATACTAGTTTGATAGCCTCAGACAAGCATATTATGCGCAAAGAATCTCGAAAAGAAAAAAATTTTTTTTTGAAGTTTGGAAACTTCGTTAGAATCACTTTTTTTCCGTTCTTATTTAAGATTACTGGTTCTCTTTCATTATACTAGTTTGATAGCCTCAGACAAGAATATTATGCGCAAAGAATCTCGAAAAGAAAAAAATTTATTTTCGAAGTTTGGAAACTTCGTTAGAATCACTTTTTTTCCGTTCTTATTTGAGATAACTTGTTCTCTTTCATTATCCTTGTTTGATAGCCTTAGACAAGCATATTATGCGCAAATAATCTCGAAAAGAAAAAAATTTATTTTCGAAGTTTGGAAACTTCGTTAGAATCACTTTTTTTCCGTTCTTATTTAAGATTACTGGTTCTCTTTCATTATACTAGTTTGATAGCCTCAGACAAGCATATTATGCGCAAAGAATCTCGAAAAGAAAAAAAATTTTTTTCGAAGTTTGGAAACTTCGTTTGAATCACTTTTTTTCTGTTCTTATTTAAGATAACTTGTTCTCTTTCATTATACTAGTTTGATAGCCTTAGACAAGCATATTATGCGCAAAGAATCTCGAAAAGAAAAAAATTTTTTTTCGAAGTTTGGAAACTTCGTTAGAATCACTTTTTTTCCGTTCTTATTTAAGATAACTTGTACTCTTTCATTGTACTAGTTTGATAGCCTTAGACAAGCTTATTATGCGTAAAGAATCTGGAAAAGAAAAAAAATGTTTTTCGAAGTTTGGAAACTTCATTAGAATCACTTTTTTTCCGTTCTTATTTGAGATAACTGGTTCTCTTACATTATACTAGTTTGATAGCCTCAGACAAGCATATTATGCGCAAAGAATGTCGAAAAGAAAAAAATTTTATTTCGAAGTTTGGAAACTTCGTTAGAATCACTTTTTTTCCGTTCTTATTTGAGATAACTTGTTCTCTTTCATTATACTAGTTTGATAGCCTTAGACAAGCATATTATGCGCAAAGAATCTCGAAAAGAAAAAAATTTTTTTTCGAAGTTTGGAAACTTCGTTAGAATCACTTTTTTTCCGTTCTTATTTAAGATAACTTGTTCTCTTTCATTGTACTAGTTTGATAGCCTTAGACAAGCATATTATGCGTAAAGAATCTGGAAAAGAAAAAAAATTTTTTTCGAAGTTTGGAAACTTCGTTAGAATCACTTTTTTTCCGTTCTTATTTGAGATAACTGGTTCTCTTACATTATACTAGTTTGATAGCCTCAGACAAGCATATTATGCGCAAAGAATCTCGAAAAGAAAAAAATTTTATTTCGAAGTTTGGAAACTTCGTTAGAATCACTTTTTTTCCGTTCTTATTTGAGATAACTTGTTCTCTTTCATTATACTAGTTTGATAGCCTCAGACAAGCATATTATGCGCAAAGAATCTCGAAAAGAAAAAAATTTTTTTTCGAAGTTTGGAAACTTCGTTAGAATCACTTTTTCCGTTCTTATTTAAGATTACTGGTTCTCTTTCATTATACTAGTTTGATAGCCTCAGACAAGAATATTATGCGCAAAGAATCTCGAAAAGAATAAAATTTTTTTTCGAACTTTGGAAACTTCCTTAGAATCACTTTTTTTCCATTCTTATTTGAGATAACTTGTTCTCTTTCATTATACTAGTTTGATAGCCTCAGACAAGCATATTATGCGCAAAGAATCTCAAAAAGAAAAAAATTTTTTTCGAAGTTTGGAAACTTCGTTAGAATCACTTTTTTTCCGTTCTTATTTAAGATAACTTGTTCTCTTACATTATACTAGTTTGATAGCCTTAGACAAGCATATTATGCGCAAAGAATCTCGAAAAGAAAAAAATTTTTTTTCGAAGTTTGGAAACTTCGTTAGAATCACTTTTTTTCCGTTCTTATTTGAGATAACTGGTTCTCTTTGATTATACTAGTTTGATAGCCTCAGACAAGCATATTATGCGCAAAGAATCTCGAAAAGAAAAAAATTTTTTTTCGAAGTTTGGAAATTTCGTTAGAATCACTTTTTTTCCGTTCTTATTTAAGATTACTGGTTCTCATACATTATACTAGTTTGATAGCCTCAGACAAGCATATTATGCGCAAAGAATGTCGAAAAGAAAAAAATTTTATTTCGAAGTTTGGAAACTTCGTTAGAATCACTTTTTTTCCGTTCTTATTTGAGATAACTTGTTCTCTTTCATTATACTAGTTTGATAGCCTTAGACAAGCATATTATGCGCAAAGAATCTCGAAAAGAAAAAAATTTTTTTTCGAAGTTTGGAAACTTCGTTAGAATCACTTTTTTTCCGTTCTTATTTAAGATAACTTGTTCTCTTTCATTGTACTAGTTTGATAGCCTTAGACAAGCATATTATGCGTAAAGAATTTGGAAAAGAAAAAAAATTTTTTTCGAAGTTTGGAAACTTCGTTAGAATCACTTTTTTTCCGTTCTTATTTGAGATAACTGGTTCTCTTACATTATACTAGTTTGATAGCCTTAGACAAGCATATTATGCGCAAAGAATCTCGAAAAGAAAAAAATTTTTTTTCGAAGTTTGGAAACTTCGTTAGAATCACTTTTTTTCCGTTCTTATTTAAGATTACTGGTTCTCTTTCATTATACTAGTTTGATAGCCTCAGACAAGAATATTATGCGCAAAGAATCTCGAAAAGAATAAAATTTTTTTTCGAAGTTTGGAAACTTCCTTAGAATCACTTTTTTTCCATTCTTATTTGAGATAACTTGTTCTCTTTCATTATACTAATTTGATAGCCTCAGACAAGCATATTATGAGCAAAGAATCTCAAAAAGAAAAAAATTTTTTTCGAAGTTTGGAAACTTCGTTAGAATCACTTTTTTTCCGTTCTTATTTAAGATAACTTGTTCTCTTACATTATACTAGTTTGATAGCCTTAGACAAGCATATTATGCGCAAAGAATCTCGAAAAGAAAAAAAATTTATTTCGAAGTTTGGAAACTTCGTTAGAATCACTTTTTTTCTGTTCTTATTTAAGATAACTTGTTCTCTTTCATTGTACTAGTTTGATAGCCTTAGACAAGCATATTATGCGTAAAGAATCTGGAAAAGAAAAAAAATTTTTTTCGAAGTTTGGAAACTTCGTTAGAATCACTTTTTTTCCGTTCTTATTTGAGATAACTGGTTCTCTTACATTATACTAGTTTGATAGCCTCAGACAAGCATATTATGCGCAAAGAATCTCGAAAAGAAAAAAATTTTATTTCGAAGTTTGGAAACTTCGTTAGAATCACTTTTTTTCCGTTCTTATTTGAGATAACTTGTTCTCTTTCATTATACTAGTTTGATAGCCTCAGACAAGCATATTATGCGCAAAGAATCTCGAAAAGAAAAAAATTTTTTTTCATAGTTTGGAAACTTCGTTAGAATCACTTTTTCCGTTCTTATTTAAGATTACTGGTTCTCTTTCATTATACTAGTTTGATAGCCTCAGACAAGAATATTATGCGCAAAGAATCTCGAAAAGAATAAAATTTTTTTTCGAACTTTGGAAACTTCCTTAGAATCACTTTTTTTCCATTCTTATTTGAGATAACTTGTTCTCTTTCATTATACTAGTTTGATAGCCTCAGACAAGCATATTATGCGCAAAGAATCTCAAAAAGAAAAAAATTTTTTTCGAAGTTTGGAAACTTCGTTAGAATCACTTTTTTTCCGTTCTTATTTAAGATAACTTGTTCTCTTACATTATACTAGTTTGATAGCCTTAGACAAGCATATTATGCGCAAAGAATCTCGAAAAGAAAAAAATTTTTTTTCGAAGTTTGGAAACTTCGTTAGAATCACTTTTTTTCCGTTCTTATTTGAGATAACTGGTTCTCTTTGATTATACTAGTTTGATAGCCTCAGACAAGCATATTATGCGCAAAGAATCTCGAAAAGAAAAAAATTTTTTTTCGAAGTTTGGAAATTTCGTTAGAATCACTTTTTTTCCGTTCTTATTTAAGATTACTGGTTCTCTTTCATTATACTAGTTTGATAGCCTCAGACAAGAATATTATGCGCAAAGAATCTCGAAAAGAATAAAATTTTTTTTCGAAGTTTGGAAACTTCCTTAGAATCACTTTTTTTCCATTCTTATTTGAGATAACTTGTTCTGTTTCATTATACTAGTTTGATAGCCTCAGACAAGCATATTATGCGCAAAGAATCTCAAAAAGAAAAAAATTTTTTTCGAAGTTTGGAAACTTCGTTAGAATCACTTTTTTTCCGTTCTTATTTAAGATAACTTGTTCTCTTACATTATACTAGTTTGATAGCCTTAGACAAGCATATTATGCGCAAAGAATCTCGAAAAGAAAAAAATTTTTTTTCGAAGTTTGGAAACTTCGTTAGAATCACTTTTTTTCCGTTCTTATTTGAGATAACTGGTTCTCTTTCATTATACTAGTTTGATAGCCTTAGACAAGCATATTATGCGTAAAGAATCTGGAAAAGAAAAAAAATGTTTTTCGAAGTTTGGAAACTTCGTTAGAATCACTTTTTTTCCGTTCTTATTTGAGATAACTGGTTCTCTTACATTATACTAGTTTGATAGCCTCAGACAAGCATATTATGCGCAAAGAATGTCGAAAAGAAAAAAATTTTATTTCGAAGTTTGGAAACTTCGTTAGAATCACTTTTTTTCCGTTCTTATTTGAGATAACTTGTTCTCTTTCATTATACTAGTTTGATAGCCTTAGACAAGCATATTATGCGCAAAGAATCTCGAAAAGAAAAAAATTTTTTTTCGAAGTTTGGAAACTTCGTTAGAATCACTTTTTTTCCGTTCTTATTTAAGATAACTTGTTCTCTTTCATTGTACTAGTTTGATAGCCTTAGACAAGCATATTATGCGTAAAGAATCTGGAAAAGAAAAAAAATTTTTTTCGAAGTTTGGAAACTTCGTTAGAATCACTTTTTTTCCGTTCTTATTTGAGATAACTGGTTCTCTTACATTATACTAGTTTGATAGCCTCAGACAAGCATATTATGCGCAAAGAATCTCGAAAAGAAAAAAATTTTATTTCGAAGTTTGGAAACTTCGTTAGAATCACTTTTTTTCCGTTCTTATTTAAGATAACTTGTTCTCTTACATTATACTAGTTTGATAGCCTTAGACAAGCATATTATGCGCAAAGAATCTCGAAAAGAAAAAAATTTTTTTTCGAAGTTTGGAAACTTCGTTAGAATCACTTTTTTTCCGTTCTTATTTGAGATAACTGGTTCTCTTTCAGTATACTAGTTTGATAGCCTCAGACAAGCATATTATGCGCAAAGAATCTCGAAAAGAAAAAAATTTTTTTTCGAAGTTTGGAAACTTCGTTAGAATCACTTTTTTTCCGTTCTTATTTAAGATTACTGGTTCTCTTTCATTATACTAGTTTGATAGCCTCAGACAAGAATATTACGCGCAAAGAATCTCGAAAAGAATAAAATTTTTTTTCGAAGTTTGGAAACTTCCTTAGAATCACTTTTTTTCCATTCTTATTTGAGATAACTTGTTCTCTTTCATTATACTAATTTGATAGCCTCAGACAAGCATATTATGAGCAAAGAATCTCAAAAAGAAAAAAATTTTTTTCGAAGTTTGGAAACTTCGTTAGAATCACTTTTTTTCCGTTCTTATTTGAGATAACTGGTTCTCTTACATTATACTAGTTTGATAGCCTCAGACAAGCATATTATGGGCAAAGAATCTCGAAAAGAAAAAAATTTTATTTCGAAGTTTGGAAACTTCGTTAGAATCACTTTTTTTCCGTTCTTATTTGAGATAACTTGTTCTCTTTCATTATATTAGTTTGATAGCCTCAGACAAGCATATTATGCGCAAAGAATCTCGAAAAGAAAAAAATTTTTTTTCGAAGTTTGGAAACTTCGTTAGAATCACTTTTTTTCCGTTCTTATTTAAGATAACTTGTTCTCTTACATTATACTAGTTTGATAGCCTTAGACAAGCATATTATGCGCAAAGAATCTCGAAAAGAAAAAAATTTTATTTCGAAGTTTGGAAACTTCGTTAGAATCACTTTTTTTCCGTTCTTATTTAAGATTACTGATTCTCTTTCATTATACTAGTTTGATAGCCTCAGACAAGAATATTATGCGCAAAGAATCTCGAAAAGAATAAAATTTTTTTTCGAAGTTTGGAAACTTCCTTAGAATCACTTTTTTTCCATTCTTATTTGAGATAACTTGTTCTCTTTCATTATACTAGTTTGATAGCCTCAGACAAGCATATTATGCGCAAAGAATCTCAAAAAGAAAAAAATTTTTTTCGAAGTTTGGAAACTTCGTTAGAATCACTTTTTTTCCGTTCTTATTTGAGATAACTGGTTCTCTTTCAGTATACTAGTTTGATAGCCTCAGACAAGCATATTATGCGCAAAGAATCTCAAAAAGAAAAAAATTTTTTTCGAAGTTTGGAAACTTCGTTAGAATCACTTTTTTTCCGTTCTTATTTGAGATAACTGGTTCTCTTTCAGTATACTAGTTTGATAGCCTCAGACAAGCATATTATGCGCAAAGAATCTCGAAAAGAAAAAAATTTTTTTTCGAAGTTTGGAAACTTCGTTAGAATCACTTTTTTTCCGTTCTTATTTAAGATTACTGGTTCTCTTTCATTATACTAGTTTGATAGCCTCAGACAAGAATATTATGCGCAAAGAATCTCGAAAAGAATAAAATTTTTTTTCGAAGTTTGGAAACTTCCTTAGAATCACTTTTTTTCCATTCTTATTTGAGATAACTTGTTCTCTTTCATTATACTAATTTGATAGCCTCAGACAAGCATATTATGCGCAAAGAATCTCAAAAAGAAAAAAATTTTTTTCGAAGTTTGGAAACTTCGTTAGAATCACTTTTTTCCGTTCTTATTTAAGATAACTTGTTCTCTTACATTATACTAGTTTGATAGCCTTAGACAAGCATATTATGCGCAAAGAATCTCGAAAAGAAAAAAATTTTTTTTCGAAGTTTGGAAACTTCGTTAGAATCACTTTTTTTCCGTTCTTATTTGAGATAACTGGTTCTCTTTCATTATACTAGTTTGATAGCCTCAGACAAGCATATTATGCGTAAAGAATCTGGAAAAGAAAAAAAATGTTTTTCGAAGTTTGGAAACTTCGTTAGAATCACTTTTTTTCCGTTCTTATTTGAGATAACTGGTTCTCTTACATTATACTAGTTTGATAGCCTCAGACAAGCATATTATGCGCAAAGAATGTCGAAAAGAAAAAAATTTTATTTCGAAGTTTGGAAACTTCGTTAGAATCACTTTTTTTCCGTTCTTATTTGAGATAACTTGTTCTCTTTCATTGTACTAGTTTGATAGCCTTAGACAAGCATATTATGCGTAAAGAATCTGGAAAAGA
The DNA here is from genome assembly GCA_030762175.1 of Metallyticus violacea. Taxonomy (NCBI): domain Eukaryota; kingdom Metazoa; phylum Arthropoda; class Insecta; order Mantodea; family Metallyticidae; genus Metallyticus; species Metallyticus violacea. Next base: position 94,339,569 of record CM060835.1, on the reverse strand, counting down.
AAAAAAATTTTTTTCGAAGTTTGGAAACTTCGTTAGAATCACTTTTTTTCCGTTCTTATTTGAGATAACTGGTTCTCTTACATTATACTAGTTTGATAGCCTCAGACAAGCATATTATGGGCAAAGAATCTCGAAAAGAAAAAAATTTTATTTCGAAGTTTGGAAACTTCGTTAGAATCACTTTTTTTCCGTTCTTATTTGAGATAACTTGTTCTCTTTCATTATATTAGTTTGATAGCCTCAGACAAGCATATTATGCGCAAAGAATCTCGAAAAGAAAAAAATTTTTTTTCGAAGTTTGGAAACTTCGTTAGAATCACTTTTTTTCCGTTCTTATTTAAGATTACTGGTTCTCTTTCATTATACTAGTTTGATAGCCTCAGACAAGTTAATTATGCGCAAAGAATCTCGAAAAGAAAAAAATTTTTTTTCGAAGTTAGGAAACTTCGTTAGAATCACTTTTTTTCCGTTCTTATTTCAGATTACTGGTTCTCTTTCATTATACTAGTTTGATAGCCTCAGACAAGCATATTATGCGCAAAGAATCTCGAAAAGAAAAAAATTTTTTTTCGAAGTTTGGAAACTTCGTTAGAATCACTTTTTTTCCGTTCTTATTTGAGATAACTTGTTCTCTTTCATTATACTAGTTTGATAGCCTTAGACAAGCATATTATGCGCAAAGAATCTCGAAAAGAAAAAAATTTTTTTTCGAAGTTTGGAAACTTCGTTAGAATCACTTTTTTTCCGTTCTTATTTAAGATTACTGGTTCTCTTTCATTATACTAGTTTGATAGCCTTAGACAAGCATATTATGCGCAAAGAATCTCGAAAAGAAAAAAATTTTTTTTCGAAGTTTGGAAACTTCGTTAGAATCACTTTTTTTCCGTTCTTATTTAAGATTACTGGTTCTCTTTCATTATACTAGTTTGATAGCCTCAGACAAGAATATTATGCGCAAAGAATCTCGAAAAGAAAAAAATTTTTTTTCGAAGTTTGGAAACTTCCTTAGAATCACTTTTTTTCCATTCTTATTTGAGATAACTTGTTCTCTTTCATTATACTAGTTTGATAGCCTCAGACAAGCATATTATGCGCAAAGAATCTCGAAAAGAAAAAAATTTTTTTCGAAGTTTGGAAACTTCGTTAGAATCACTTTTTTTCCGTTCTTATTTAAGATAACTTGTTCTCTTTCATTATACTAGTTTGATAGCCTTAGACAAGCATATTATGCGCAAAGAATCTCGAAAAGAAAAAAATTTTTTTTCGAAGTTTGGAAACTTCGTTAGAATCACTTTTTTTCCGTTCTTATTTGAGATAACTGGTTCTCTTTCATTATACTAGTTTGATAGCCTCAGACAAGCATATTATGCGCAAAGAATCTCGAAAAGAAAAAAATTTTATTTCGAAGTTTGGAAACTTCGTTAGAATCACTTTTTTTCCGTTCTTATTTGAGATAACTTGTTCTCTTTCATTATACTAGTTTGATAGCCTCAGACAAGCATATTATGCGCAAAGAATCTCGAAAAGAAAAAAATTTTTTTTCGAAGTTTGGAAACTTCGTTAGAATCACTTTTTTTCCGTTCTTATTTAAGATTACTGGTTCTCTTTCATTATACTAGTTTGATAGCCTCAGACAAGAATATTATGCGCAAAGAATCTCGAAAAGAATAAAAATTTTTTTCGAAGTTTGGAAACTTCCTTAGAATCACTTTTTTTCCATTCTTATTTGAGATAACTTGTTCTCTTTCATTATACTAGTTTGATAGCCTCAGACAAGCATATTATGCGCAAAGAATCTCGAAAAGAAAAAAAATTTTTTTCGAAGTTTGGAAACTTCGTTAGAATCACTTTTTTTCCGTTCTTATTTAAGATAACTTGTTCTCTTACATTATACTAGTTTGATAGCCTTAGACAAGCATATTATGCGCAAAGAATCTCGAAAAGAAAAAAATTTTTTTTCGAAGTTTGGAAACTTCGTTAGAATCACTTTTTTTCCGTTCTTATTTGAGATAACTGGTTCTCTTTCATTATACTAGTTTGATAGCCTCAGACAAGCATATTATGCGCAAAGAATCTCGAAAAGAAAAAAATTTTTTTTCGAAGTTTGGAAACTTCCTTAGAATCACTTTTTTTCCATTCTTATTTGAGATAACTTGTTCTCTTTCATTATACTAGTTTGATAGCCTCAGACAAGCATATTATGCGCAAAGAATCTCGAAAAGAAAAAAATTTTTTTTCGAAGTTTGGAAACTTCGTTAGAATCACTTTTTTTCCGTTCTTATTTAAGATTACTGGTTCTCTTTCATTATACTAGTTTGATAGCCTCAGACAAGCATATTATGCGCAAAGAATCTCGAAATGAAAAAAATTTTTTTTCGAAGTTTGGAAACTTCCTTAGAATCACTTTTTTTCCATTCTTATTTGAGATAACTTGTTCTCTTTCATTATACTAGTTTGATAGCCTCAGACAAGCATATTATGCGCAAAGAATCTCGAAAAGAAAAAAATTTTTTTTCGAAGTTTGGAAACTTCATTAGAATCACTTTTTTTCATTCTTTTTTGAGATAACTTGTTCTCTTTCATTATACTTGTTTGATAGCCTGAGACAAGCATATTATGCGCAAAGAATCTCGAAAAGAAAAAAATTTTTTTTCGAAGTTAGGAAACTTCGTTAGAATCACTTTTCTTCCGTTCTTATTTAAGATTAATGGTTCTCTTTCATTGTACTAGTTTGATAGCCTCAGACAAGCATATTATGCGCAAAGAATCTCGAAAAGAAAAAAATTTTTTTTCGAAGTTTGGAAACTTCGTTAGAATCACTTTTTTTCCGTTCTTATTTGAGATAACTTGTTCTCTTTCATTATACTAGTTTGATAGCCTCAGACAAGCATATTATGCGCAAAGAATCTCGAAAAGAAAAAAATTTTTTTTTGAAGTTTGGAAACTTCGTTAGAATCACTTTTTTTCCGTTCTTATTTAAGATTACTGGTTCTCTTTCATTATACTAGTTTGATAGCCTCAGACAAGAATATTATGCGCAAAGAATCTCGAAAAGAAAAAAATTTATTTTCGAAGTTTGGAAACTTCGTTAGAATCACTTTTTTTCCGTTCTTATTTGAGATAACTTGTTCTCTTTCATTATCCTTGTTTGATAGCCTTAGACAAGCATATTATGCGCAAATAATCTCGAAAAGAAAAAAATTTTTTTTCGAAGTTTGGAAACTTCGTTAGAATCACTTTTTTTCCGTTCTTATTTAAGATTACTGGTTCTCTTTCATTATACTAGTTTGATAGCCTCAGACAAGCATATTATGCGCAAAGAATCTCGAAAAGAAAAAAATTTTTTTTCGAAGTTTGGAAACTTCGTTTGAATCACTTTTTTTCTGTTCTTATTTAAGATAACTTGTTCTCTTTTATTATACTAGTTTGATAGCCTTAGACAAGCATATTATGCGCAAAGAATCTCGAAAAGAAAAAAATTTTTTTTCGAAGTTTGGAAACTTCGTTAGAATCACTTTTTTTCCGTTCTTATTTAAGATAACTTGTACTCTTTCATTGTACTAGTTTGATAGCCTTAGACAAGCTTATTATGCGTAAAGAATCTGGAAAAGAAAAAAAATGTTTTTCGAAGTTTGGAAACTTCATTAGAATCACTTTTTTTCCGTTCTTATTTGAGATAACTGGTTCTCTTACATTATACTAGTTTGATAGCCTCAGACAAGCATATTATGCGCAAAGAATGTCGAAAAGAAAAAAATTTTATTTCGAAGTTTGGAAACTTCGTTAGAATCACTTTTTTTCCGTTCTTATTTGAGATAACTTGTTCTCTTTCATTATACTAGTTTGATAGCCTTAGACAAGCATATTATGCGCAAAGAATCTCGAAAAGAAAAAAATTTTTTTTCGAAGTTTGGAAACTTCGTTAGAATCACTTTTTTTCCGTTCTTATTTAAGATAACTTGTTCTCTTTCATTGTACTAGTTTGATAGCCTTAGACAAGCATATTATGCGTAAAGAATCTGGAAAAGAAAAAAAATTTTTTTCGAAGTTTGGAAACTTCGTTAGAATCACTTTTTTTCCGTTCTTATTTGAGATAACTGGTTCTCTTACATTATACTAGTTTGATAGCCTCAGACAAGCATATTATGCGCAAAGAATCTCGAAAAGAAAAAAATTTTATTTCGAAGTTTGGAAACTTCGTTAGAATCACTTTTTTTCCGTTCTTATTTGAGATAACTTGTTCTCTTTCATTATACTAGTTTGATAGCCTCAGACAAGCATATTATGCGCAAAGAATCTCGAAAAGAAAAAAATTTTTTTTCGAAGTTTGGAAACTTCGTTAGAATCACTTTTTCCGTTCTTATTTAAGATTACTGGTTCTCTTTCATTATACTAGTTTGATAGCCTCAGACAAGAATATTATGCGCAAAGAATCTCGAAAAGAATAAAATTTTTTTTCGAAGTTTGGAAACTTCCTTAGAATCACTTTTTTTCCATTCTTATTTGAGATAACTTGTTCTCTTTCATTATACTAGTTTGATAGCCTCAGACAAGCATATTATGCGCAAAGAATCTCAAAAAGAAAAAAATTTTTTTCGAAGTTTGGAAACTTCGTTAGAATCACTTTTTTTCCGTTCTTATTTAAGATAACTTGTTCTCTTACATTATACTAGTTTGATAGCCTTAGACAAGCATATTATGCGCAAAGAATCTCGAAAAGAAAAAAATTTTTTTTCGAAGTTTGGAAACTTCGTTAGAATCACTTTTTTTCCGTTCTTATTTGAGATAACTGGTTCTCTTTGATTATACTAGTTTGATAGCCTCAGACAAGCATATTATGCGCAAAGAATCTCGAAAAGAAAAAAATTTTTTTTCGAAGTTTGGAAATTTCGTTAGAATCACTTTTTTTCCGTTCTTATTTAAGATTACTGGTTCTCTTTCATTATACTAGTTTGATAGCCTCAGACAAGAATATTATGCGCAAAGAATCTCGAAAAGAATAAAATTTTTTTTCGAAGTTTGGAAACTTCCTTAGAATCACTTTTTTTCCATTCTTATTTGAGATAACTTGTTCTCTTTCATTATACTAGTTTGATAGCCTCAGACAAGCATATTATGCGCAAAGAATCTCAAAAAGAAAAAAATTTTTTTCGAAGTTTGGAAACTTCGTTAGAATCACTTTTTTTCCGTTCTTATTTAAGATAACTTGTTCTCTTACATTATACTAGTTTGATAGCCTTAGACAAGCATATTATGCGCAAAGAATCTCGAAAAGAAAAAAATTTTTTTTCGAAGTTTGGAAACTTCGTTAGAATCACTTTTTTTCCGTTCTTATTTGAGATAACTGGTTCTCTTTCATTATACTAGTTTGATAGCCTTAGACAAGCATATTATGCGTAAAGAATCTGGAAAAGAAAAAAAATGTTTTTCGAAGTTTGGAAACTTCGTTAGAATCACTTTTTTTCCGTTCTTATTTGAGATAACTGGTTCTCTTACATTATACTAGTTTGATAGCCTCAGACAAGCATATTATGCGCAAAGAATGTCGAAAAGAAAAAAATTTTATTTCGAAGTTTGGAAACTTCGTTAGAATCACTTTTTTTCCGTTCTTATTTGAGATAACTTGTTCTCTTTCATTATACTAGTTTGATAGCCTTAGACAAGCATATTATGCGCAAAGAATCTCGAAAAGAAAAAAATTTTTTTTCGAAGTTTGGAAACTTCGTTAGAATCACTTTTTTTCCGTTCTTATTTAAGATAACTTGTTCTCTTTCATTGTACTAGTTTGATAGCCTTAGACAAGCATATTATGCGTAAAGAATCTGGAAAAGAAAAAAAATTTTTTTCGAAGTTTGGAAACTTCGTTAGAATCACTTTTTTTCCGTTCTTATTTGAGATAACTGGTTCTCTTACATTATACTAGTTTGATAGCCTCAGACAAGCATATTATGCGCAAAGAATCTCGAAAAGAAAAAAATTTTATTTCGAAGTTTGGAAACTTCGTTAGAATCACTTTTTTTCCGTTCTTATTTAAGATAACTTGTTCTCTTACATTATACTAGTTTGATAGCCTTAGACAAGCATATTATGCGCAAAGAATCTCGAAAAGAAAAAAATTTTTTTTCGAAGTTTGGAAACTTCGTTAGAATCACTTTTTTTCCGTTCTTATTTGAGATAACTGGTTCTCTTTCAGTATACTAGTTTGATAGCCTCAGACAAGCATATTATGCGCAAAGAATCTCGAAAAAAAAAAATTTTTTTTCGAAGTTTGGAAACTTCGTTAGAATCACTTTTTTTCCGTTCTTATTTAAGATTACTGGTTCTCTTTCATTATACTAGTTTGATAGCCTCAGACAAGAATATTATGCGCAAAGAATCTCGAAAAGAATAAAATTTTTTTTCGAAGTTTGGAAACTTCCTTAGAATCACTTTTTTTCCATTCTTATTTGAGATAACTTGTTCTCTTTCATTATACTAATTTGATAGCCTCAGACAAGCATATTATGCGCAAAGAATCTCAAAAAGAAAAAAATTTTTTTCGAAGTTTGGAAACTTCGTTAGAATCACTTTTTTTCCGTTCTTATTTAAGATAACTTGTTCTCTTACATTATACTAGTTTGATAGCCTTAGACAAGCATATTATGCGCAAAGAATCTCGAAAAGAAAAAAATTTTATTTCGAAGTTTGGAAACTTCGTTAGAATCACTTTTTTTCCGTTCTTATTTGAGATAACTTGTTCTCTTTCATTGTACTAGTTTGATAGCCTTAGACAAGCATATTATGCGTAAAGAATCTGGAAAAGAAAAAAAATTTTTTTCGAAGTTTGGAAACTTCGTTAGAATCACTTTTTTTCCGTTCTTATTTGAGATAACTGGTTCTCTTACATTATACTAGTTTGATAGCCTCAGACAAGCATATTATGGGCAAAGAATCTCGAAAAGAAAAAAATTTTATTTCGAAGTTTGGAAACTTCGTTAGAATCACTTTTTTTCCGTTCTTATTTGAGATAACTTGTTCTCTTTCATTATATTAGTTTGATAGCCTCAGACAAGCATATTATGCGCAAAGAATCTCGAAAAGAATAAAATTTTTTTTCGAAGTTTGGAAACTTCGTTAGAATCACTTTTTTTCCGTTCTTATTTGAGATAACTTGTTCTCTTTCATTATATTAGTTTGATAGCCTCAGACAAGCATATTATGCGCAAAGAATCTCGAAAAGAAAAAAATTTTTTTTAGAAGTTTGGAAACTTCGTTAGAATCACTTTTTTTCCGTTCTTATTTAAGATTACTGATTCTCTTTCATTATACTAGTTTGATAGCCTCAGACAAGAATATTATGCGCAAAGAATCTCGAAAAGAATAAAATTTTTTTTCGAAGTTTGGAAACTTCCTTAGAATCACTTTTTTTCCATTCTTATTTGAGATAACTTGTTCTCTTTCATTATACTAGTTTGATAGCCTCAGACAAGCATATTATGCGCAAAGAATCTCAAAAAGAAAAAAATTTTTTTCGAAGTTTGGAAACTTCGTTAGAATCACTTTTTTTCCGTTCTTATTTAAGATAACTTGTTCTCTTACATTATACTAGTTTGATAGCCTTAGACAAGCATATTATGCGCAAAGAATCTCGAAAAGAAAAAAATTTTTTTTCGAAGTTTGGAAACTTCGTTAGAATCACTTTTTTTCCGTTCTTATTTGAGATAACTGGTTCTCTTTCATTATACTAGTTTGATAGCCTCAGACAAGCATATTATGCGCAAAGAATCTCGAAAAGAAAAAAATTTTTTTTCGAAGTTTGGAAACTTCCTTAGAATCACTTTTTTTCCATTCTTATTTGAGATAACTTGTTCTCTTTCATTATACTAGTTTGATAGCCTCAGACAAGCATATTATGCGCAAAGAATCTCGAAAAGAAAAAAATTTTTTTTCGAAGTTTGGAAACTTCGTTAGAATCACTTTTTTTCCGTTCTTATTTAAGATTACTGGTTCTCTTTCATTATACTAGTTTGATAGCCTCAGACAAGCATATTATGCGCAAAGAATCTCGAAATGAAAAAAATTTTTTTTCGAAGTTTGGAAACTTCCTTAGAATCATTTTTTTTCCATTCTTATTTGAGATAACTTGTTCTCTTTCATTATACTAGTTTGATAGCCTCAGACAAGCATATTATGCGCAAAGAATCTCGAAAAGAAAAAAATTTTTTTTCGAAGTTTGGAAACTTCATTAGAATCACTTTTTTTCATTCTTTTTTGAGATAACTTGTTCTCTTTCATTATACTTGTTTGATAGCCTGAGACAAGCATATTATGCGCAAAGAATCTCGAAAAGAAAAAAATTTTTTTTCGAAGTTAGGAAACTTCGTTAGAATCACTTTTCTTCCGTTCTTATTTAAGATTAATGGTTCTCTTTCATTATACTAGTTTGATAGCCTCAGACAAGCATATTATGCGCAAAGAATCTCGAAAAGAAAAAAATTTTTTTTCGAAGTTTGGAAACTTCGTTAGAATCACTTTTTTTCCGTTCTTATTTGAGATAACTTGTTCTCTTTCATTATACTAGTTTGATAGCCTCAGACAAGCATATTATGCGCAAAGAATCTCGAAAAGAAAAAAATTTTTTTTCGAAGTTTGGAAACTTCGTTAGAATCACTTTTTTTCCGTTCTTATTTAAGATTACTGGTTCTCTTTCATTATACTAGTTTCATAGCCTCAGACAAGAATATTATGCGCAAAGAATCTCGAAAAGAAAAAAATTTATTTTCGAAGTTTGGAAACTTCGTTAGAATCACTTTTTTTCCGTTCTTATTTGAGATAACTTGTTCTCTTTCATTATCCTTGTTTGATAGCCTTAGACAAGCATATTATGCGCAAATAATCTCGAAAAGAAAAAAATTTTTTTTCGAAGTTTGGAAACTTCGTTAGAATCACTTTTTTTCCGTTCTTATTTAAGATTACTGGTTCTCTTTCATTATACTAGTTTGATAGCCTCAGACAAGCATATTATGCGCAAAGAATCTCGAAAAGAAAAAAATTTTTTTTCGAAGTTTGGAAACTTCGTTTGAATCACTTTTTTTCTGTTCTTATTTAAGATAACTTGTTCTCTTTCATTATACTAGTTTGATAGCCTTAGACAAGCATATTATGCGCAAAGAATCTCGAAAAGAAAAAAATTTTTTTTCGAAGTTTGGAAACTTCGTTTGAATCACTTTTTTTCTGTTCTTATTTAAGATAACTTGTTCTCTTTCATTATACTAGTTTGATAGCCTTAGACAAGCATATTATGCGCAAAGAATCTCGAAAAGAAAAAAATTTTTTTTCGAAGTTTGGAAACTTCGTTAGAATCACTTTTTTTCCGTTCTTATTTAAGATAACTTGTACTCTTTCATTGTACTAGTTTGATAGCCTTAGACAAGCATATTATGCGTAAAGAATCTGGAAAAGAAAAAAAATGTTTTTCGAAGTTTGGAAACTTCATTAGAATCACTTTTTTTCCGTTCTTATTTGAGATAACTGGTTCTCTTACATTATACTAGTTTGATAGCCTCAGACAAGCATATTATGCGCAAAGAATGTCGAAAAGAAAAAAATTTTATTTCGAAGTTTGGAAACTTCGTTAGAATCACTTTTTTTCCGTTCTTATTTGAGATAACTTGTTCTCTTTCATTATACTAGTTTGATAGCCTTAGACAAGCATATTATGCGCAAAGAATCTCGAAAAGAAAAAAATTTTTTTTCGAAGTTTGGAAACTTCGTTAGAATCACTTTTTTTCCGTTCTTATTTAAGATAACTTGTTCTCTTTCATTGTACTAGTTTGATAGCCTTAGACAAGCATATTATGCGTAAAGAATCTGGAAAAGAAAAAAAATTTTTTTCCAAGTTTGGAAACTTCGTTAGAATCACTTTTTTTCCGTTCTTATTTGAGATAACTGGTTCTCTTACATTATACTAGTTTGATAGCCTCAGACAAGCATATTATGCGCAAAGAATCTCGAAAAGAAAAAAATTTTATTTCGAAGTTTGGAAACTTCGTTAGAATCACTTTTTTTCCGTTCTTATTTGAGATAACTTGTTCTCTTTCATTATACTAGTTTGATAGCCTCAGACAAGCATATTATGCGCAAAGAATCTCGAAAAGAAAAAAATTTTTTTTCGAAGTTTGGAAACTTCGTTAGAATCACTTTTTTTCCGTTCTTATTTAAGATTACTGGTTCTCTTTCATTATACTAGTTTGATAGCCTCAGACAAGAATATTATGCGCAAAGAATCTCGAAAAGAATAAAATTTTTTTTCGAAGTTTGGAAACTTCCTTAGAATCACTTTTTTTCCATTCTTATTTGAGATAACTTGTTCTCTTTCATTATACTAGTTTGATAGCCTCAGACAAGCATATTATGCGCAAAGAATCTCAAAAAGAAAAAAATTTTTTTCGAAGTTTGGAAACTTCGTTAGAATCACTTTTTTTCCGTTCTTATTTAAGATAACTTGTTCTCTTACATTATACTAGTTTGATAGCCTTAGACAAGCATATTATGCGCAAAGAATCTCGAAAAGAAAAAAAATTTTTTTCGAAGTTTGGAAACTTCGTTAGAATCACTTTTTTTCCGTTCTTATTTGAGATAACTGGTTCTCTTTGATTATACTAGTTTGATAGCCTCAGACAAGCATATTATGCGCAAAGAATCTCGAAAAGAAAAAAATTTTTTTTCGAAGTTTGGAAACTTCGTTAGAATCACTTTTTTTACGTTCTTATTTGAGATAACTGGTTCTCTTACATTATACTAGTTTGATAGCCTCAGACAAGCATATTATACGCAAAGAATGTCGAAAAGAAAAAAATTTTATTTCGAAGTTTGGAAACTTCGTTAGAATCACTTTTTTTCCGTTCTTATTTGAGATAACTTGTTCTCTTTCATTATACTAGTTTGATAGCCTTAGACAAGCATATTATGCGCAAAGAATCTCGAAAAGAAAAAAATTTTTTTTCGAAGTTTGGAAACTTCGTTAGAATCACTTTTTTTCCGTTCTTATTTAAGATAACTTGTTCTCTTTCATTGTACTAGTTTGATAGCCTTAGACAAGCATATTATGCGTAAAGAATCTGGAAAAGAAAAAAAAATTTTTTTCGAAGTTTGGAAACTTCGTTAGAATCACTTTTTTTCCGTTCTTATTTGAGATAACTGGTTCTCTTACATTATACTAGTTTGATAGCCTCAGACAAGCATATTATGCGCAAAGAATCTCGAAAAGAAAAAAATTTTATTTCGAAGTTTGGAAACTTCGTTAGAATCACTTTTTTTCCGTTCTTATTTAAGATAACTTGTTCTCTTACATTATACTAGTTTGATAGCCTTAGACAAGCATATTATGCGCAAAGAATCTCGAAAAGAAAAAAATTTTTTTTCGAAGTTTGGAAACTTCGTTAGAATCACTTTTTTTCCGTTCTTATTTAAGATTACTGGTTCTCTTTCATTATACTAGTTTGATAGCCTCAGACAAGAATATTATGCGCAAAGAATCTCGAAAAGAATAAAATTTTTTTTCGAAGTTTGGAAACTTCCTTAGAATCACTTTTTTTCCATTCTTATTTGAGATAACTTGTTCTCTTTCATTATACTAATTTGATAGCCTCAGACAAGCATATTATGCGCAAAGAATCTCAAAAAGAAAAAAATTTTTTTCGAAGTTTGGAAACTTCGTTAGAATCACTTTTTTTCCGTTCTTATTTCAGATAACTTGTTCTCTTACATTATACTAGTTTGATAGCCTTAAACAAGCATATTATGCGCAAAGAATCTCGAAAAGAAAAAAATTTTTTTTCGAAGTTTGGAAACTTCGTTAGAATCACTTTTTTTCCGTTCTTATTTGAGATAACTGGTTCTCTTTCATTATACTAGTTTGATAGCCTCAGACAAGCATATTATGCGTAAAGAATCTGGAAAAGAAAAAAAATGTTTTTCGAAGTTTGGAAACTTCGTTAGAATCACTTTTTTTCCGTTCTTATTTGAGATAACTGGTTCTCTTACATTATACTAGTTTGATAGCCTCAGACAAGCATATTATGCGCAAAGAATGTCGAAAAGAAAAAAATTTTATTTCGAAGTTTGGAAACTTCGTTAGAATCACTTTTTTTCCGTTCTTATTTGAGATAACTTGTTCTCTTTCATTGTACTAGTTTGATAGCCTTAGACAAGCATATTATGCGTAAAGAATCTGGAAAAGAAAAAAAATTTTTTTCGAAGTTTGGAAACTTCGTTAGAATCACTTTTTTTCCGTTCTTATTTGAGATAACTGGTTCTCTTACATTATACTAGTTTGATAGCCTCAGACAAGCATATTATGCGCAAAGAATCTCGAAAAGAAAAAAATTTTATTTCGAAGTTTGGAAACTTCGTTAGAATCACTTTTTTTCCGTTCTTATTTGAGATAACTTGTTCTCTTTCATTATATTAGTTTGATAGCCTCAGACAAGCATATTATGCGCAAAGAATCTCGAAAAGAAAAAAATTTTTTTTCGAAGTTTGGAAACTTCCTTAGAATCACTTTTTTTCCGTTCTTATTTGAGATAACTTGTTCTCTTTCATTATACTAGTTTGATAGCCTTAGACAAGCATATTATGCGCAAAGAATCTCGAAAAGAAAAAAATTTTTTTTCGAATTTTGGAAACTTCGTTAGAATCACTTTTTTTCCGTTCTTATTTAAGATTACTGGTTCTCTTTCATTATACTAGTTTGATAGCCTCAGACAAGCATATTATGCGCAAAGAATCTCGAAAAGAAAAAAATTTTTTTTCAAAGTTTGGAAACTTCCTTCGAATCACTTTTTTTCCATTCTTATTTGAGATAACTTGTTCTCTTTCATTATACTAGTTTGATAGCCTCAGACAAGCATATTATGCGCAAAGAATCTCGAAAAGAAAAAAATTTTTTTTCGAAGTTTGGAAACTTCGTTAGAATCACTTTTTTTCCGTTCTTATTTAAGATTACTGGTTCTCTTTCATTATACTAGTTTGATAGCCTCAGACAAGCATATTATGCGCAAAGAATCTCGAAAAGAAAAAAATTTTTTTTCGAAGTTTGGAAACTTCGTTAGAATCACTTTTTTTCCGTTCTTATTTGAGATAACTGGTTCTCTTTCATTATACTAGTTTGATAGCCTCAGACAAGTTAATTATGCGCAAAGAATCTCGAAAAGAAAAAAATTTTTTTTCGAAGTTAGGAAACTTCGTTAGAATCACTTTTTTTCCGTTCTTATTTAAGATTACTGGTTCTCTTTCATTATACTAGTTTGATAGCCTCAGACAAGCATATTATGCGCAAAGAATCTCGAAAAGAAAAAAATTTTTTTTCGAAGTTTGGAAACTTCGTTAGAATCACTTTTTTTCCGTTCTTATTTGAGATAACTTGTTCTCTTTCATTATACTAGTTTGATAGCCTTAGACAAGCATATTATGCGCAAAGAATCTCGAAAAGAAAAAAATTTTTTTTCGAAGTTTGGAAACTTCGTTAGAATCACTTTTTTTCCGTTCTTATTTAAGATTACTGGTTCTCTTTCATTATACTAGTTTGATAGCCTTAGACAAGCATATTATGCGCAAAGAATCTCGAAAAGAAAAAAATTTTTTTTCGAAGTTTGGAAACTTCGTTAGAATTTCTTTTTTTCCGTTCTTATTTAAGATTACTGGTTCTCTTTCATTATACTAGTTTGATAGACAAGAATATTATGCGCAAAGAATCTCGAAAAGAAAAAAATTTTTTTTCGAAGTTTGGAAACTTCCTTAGAATCACTTTTTTTCCATTCTTATTTGAGATAACTTGTTCTCTTTCATTATACTAGTTTGATAGCCTCAGACAAGCATATTATGCGCAAAGAATCTCGAAAAGAAAAAAATTTTTTTCGAAGTTTGGAAACTTCGTTAGAATCACTTTTTTTCCGTTCTTATTTAAGATAACTTGTTCTCTTTCATTATACTAGTTTGATAGCCTTAGACAAGCATATTATGCGCAAAGAATCTCGAAAAGAAAAAAATTTTTTTTCGAAGTTTGGAAACTTCGTTAGAATCACTTTTTTTCCGTTCTTATTTGAGATAACTGGTTCTCTTTCATTATACTAGTTTGATAGCCTCAGACAAGCATATTATGCGCAAAGAATCTCGAAAAGAAAAAAAGTTTTATTTCGAAGTTTGGAAACTTCGTTAGAATCACTTTTTTTCCGTTCTTATTTGAGATAACTTGTTCTCTTTCATTATACTAGTTTGATAGCCTCAGACAAGCATATTATGCGCAAAGAATCTCGAAAAGAAAAAAATTTTTTTTCGAAGTTTGGAAACTTCGTTTGAATCACTTTTTTTCTGTTCTTATTTAAGATAACTTGTTCTCTTTTATTATACTAGTTTGATAGCCTTAGACAAGCATATTATGCGCAAAGAATCTCGAAAAGAAAAAAATTTTTTTTCGAAGTTTGGAAACTTCGTTAGAATCACTTTTTTTCCGTTCTTATTTAAGATAACTTGTACTCTTTCATTGTACTAGTTTGATAGCCTTAGACAAGCTTATTATGCGTAAAGAATCTGGAAAAGAAAAAAAATGTTTTTCGAAGTTTGGAAACTTCATTAGAATCACTTTTTTTCCGTTCTTATTTGAGATAACTGGTTCTCTTACATTATACTAGTTTGATAGCCTCAGACAAGCATATTATGCGCAAAGAATGTCGAAAAGAAAAAAATTTTATTTCGAAGTTTGGAAACTTCGTTAGAATCACTTTTTTTCCGTTCTTATTTGAGATAACTTGTTCTCTTTCATTATACTAGTTTGATAGCCTTAGACAAGCATATTATGCGCAAAGAATCTCGAAAAGAAAAAAATTTTTTTTCGAAGTTTGGAAACTTCGTTAGAATCACTTTTTTTCCGTTCTTATTTAAGATAACTTGTTCTCTTTCATTGTACTAGTTTGATAGCCTTAGACAAGCATATTATGCGTAAAGAATCTGGAAAAGAAAAAAAATTTTTTTCGAAGTTTGGAAACTTCGTTAGAATCACTTTTTTTCCGTTCTTATTTGAGATAACTGGTTCTCTTACATTATACTAGTTTGATAGCCTCAGACAAGCATATTATGCGCAAAGAATCTCGAAAAGAAAAAAATTTTATTTCGAAGTTTGGAAACTTCGTTAGAATCACTTTTTTTCCGTTCTTATTTGAGATAACTTGTTCTCTTTCATTATACTAGTTTGATAGCCTCAGACAAGCATATTATGCGCAAAGAATCTCGAAAAGAAAAAAATTTTTTTTCGAAGTTTGGAAACTTCGTTAGAATCACTTTTTCCGTTCTTATTTAAGATTACTGGTTCTCTTTCATTATACTAGTTTGATAGCCTCAGACAAGAATATTATGCGCAAAGAATCTCGAAAAGAATAAAATTTTTTTTCGAAGTTTGGAAACTTCCTTAGAATCACTTTTTTTCCATTCTTATTTGAGATAACTTGTTCTCTTTCATTATACTAGTTTGATAGCCTCAGACAAGCATATTATGCGCAAAGAATCTCAAAAAGAAAAAAATTTTTTTCGAAGTTTGGAAACTTCGTTAGAATCACTTTTTTTCCGTTCTTATTTAAGATAACTTGTTCTCTTACATTATACTAGTTTGATAGCCTTAGACAAGCATATTATGCGCAAAGAATCTCGAAAAGAAAAAAATTTTTTTTCGAAGTTTGGAAACTTCGTTAGAATCACTTTTTTTCCGTTCTTATTTGAGATAACTGGTTCTCTTTGATTATACTAGTTTGATAGCCTCAGACAAGCATATTATGCGCAAAGAATCTCGAAAAGAAAAAAATTTTTTTTCGAAGTTTGGAAATTTCGTTAGAATCACTTTTTTTCCGTTCTTATTTAAGATTACTGGTTCTCTTTCATTATACTAGTTTGATAGCCTCAGACAAGAATATTATGCGCAAAGAATCTCGAAAAGAATAAAATTTTTTTTCGAAGTTTGGAAACTTCCTTAGAATCACTTTTTTTCCATTCTTATTTGAGATAACTTGTTCTCTTTCATTATACTAGTTTGATAGCCTCAGACAAGCATATTATGCGCAAAGAATCTCAAAAAGAAAAAAATTTTTTTCGAAGTTTGGAAACTTCGTTAGAATCACTTTTTTTCCGTTCTTATTTAAGATAACTTGTTCTCTTACATTATACTAGTTTGATAGCCTTAGACAAGCATATTATGCGCAAAGAATCTCGAAAAGAAAAAAATTTTTTTTCGAAGTTTGGAAACTTCGTTAGAATCACTTTTTTTCCGTTCTTATTTGAGATAACTGGTTCTCTTTCATTATACTAGTTTGATAGCCTTAGACAAGCATATTATGCGTAAAGAATCTGGAAAAGAAAAAAAATGTTTTTCGAAGTTTGGAAACTTCGTTAGAATCACTTTTTTTCCGTTCTTATTTGAGATAACTGGTTCTCTTACATTATACTAGTTTGATAGCCTCAGACAAGCATATTATGCGCAAAGAATGTCGAAAAGAAAAAAATTTTATTTCGAAGTTTGGAAACTTCGTTAGAATCACTTTTTTTCCGTTCTTATTTGAGATAACTTGTTCTCTTTCATTATACTAGTTTGATAGCCTTAGACAAGCATATTATGCGCAAAGAATCTCGAAAAGAAAAAAATTTTTTTTCGAAGTTTGGAAACTTCGTTAGAATCACTTTTTTTCCGTTCTTATTTAAGATAACTTGTTCTCTTTCATTGTACTAGTTTGATAGCCTTAGACAAGCATATTATGCGTAAAGAATCTGGAAAAGAAAAAAAATTTTTTTCGAAGTTTGGAAACTTCGTTAGAATCACTTTTTTTCCGTTCTTATTTGAGATAACTGGTTCTCTTACATTATACTAGTTTGATAGCCTCAGACAAGCATATTATGCGCAAAGAATCTCGAAAAGAAAAAAATTTTATTTCGAAGTTTGGAAACTTCGTTAGAATCACTTTTTTTCCGTTCTTATTTAAGATAACTTGTTCTCTTACATTATACTAGTTTGATAGCCTTAGACAAGCATATTATGCGCAAAGAATCTCGAAAAGAAAAAAATTTTTTTTCGAAGTTTGGAAACTTCGTTAGAATCACTTTTTTTCCGTTCTTATTTGAGATAACTGGTTCTCTTTCAGTATACTAGTTTGATAGCCTCAGACAAGCATATTATGCGCAAAGAATCTCGAAAAAAAAAAATTTTTTTTCGAAGTTTGGAAACTTCGTTAGAATCACTTTTTTTCCGTTCTTATTTAAGATTACTGGTTCTCTTTCATTATACTAGTTTGATAGCCTCAGACAAGAATATTATGCGCAAAGAATCTCGAAAAGAATAAAATTTTTTTTCGAAGTTTGGAAACTTCCTTAGAATCACTTTTTTTCCATTCTTATTTGAGATAACTTGTTCTCTTTCATTATACTAATTTGATAGCCTCAGACAAGCATATTATGCGCAAAGAATCTCAAAAAGAAAAAAATTTTTTTCGAAGTTTGGAAACTTCGTTAGAATCACTTTTTTTCCGTTCTTATTTAAGATAACTTGTTCTCTTACATTATACTAGTTTGATAGCCTTAGACAAGCATATTATGCGCAAAGAATCTCGAAAAGAAAAAAATTTTATTTCGAAGTTTGGAAACTTCGTTAGAATCACTTTTTTTCCGTTCTTATTTGAGATAACTTGTTCTCTTTCATTGTACTAGTTTGATAGCCTTAGACAAGCATATTATGCGTAAAGAATCTGGAAAAGAAAAAAAATTTTTTTCGAAGTTTGGAAACTTCGTTAGAATCACTTTTTTTCCGTTCTTATTTGAGATAACTGGTTCTCTTACATTATACTAGTTTGATAGCCTCAGACAAGCATATTATGGGCAAAGAATCTCGAAAAGAAAAAAATTTTATTTCGAAGTTTGGAAACTTCGTTAGAATCACTTTTTTTCCGTTCTTATTTGAGATAACTTGTTCTCTTTCATTATATTAGTTTGATAGCCTCAGACAAGCATATTATGCGCAAAGAATCTCGAAAAGAATAAAATTTTTTTTCGAAGTTTGGAAACTTCGTTAGAATCACTTTTTTTCCGTTCTTATTTGAGATAACTTGTTCTCTTTCATTATATTAGTTTGATAGCCTCAGACAAGCATATTATGCGCAAAGAATCTCGAAAAGAAAAAAATTTTTTTTAGAAGTTTGGAAACTTCGTTAGAATCACTTTTTTTCCGTTCTTATTTAAGATTACTGATTCTCTTTCATTATACTAGTTTGATAGCCTCAGACAAGAATATTATGCGCAAAGAATCTCGAAAAGAATAAAATTTTTTTTCGAAGTTTGGAAACTTCCTTAGAATCACTTTTTTTCCATTCTTATTTGAGATAACTTGTTCTCTTTCATTATACTAGTTTGATAGCCTCAGACAAGCATATTATGCGCAAAGAATCTCAAAAAGAAAAAAATTTTTTTCGAAGTTTGGAAACTTCGTTAGAATCACTTTTTTTCCGTTCTTATTTAAGATAACTTGTTCTCTTACATTATACTAGTTTGATAGCCTTAGACAAGCATATTATGCGCAAAGAATCTCGAAAAGAAAAAAATTTTTTTTCGAAGTTTGGAAACTTCGTTAGAATCACTTTTTTTCCGTTCTTATTTGAGATAACTGGTTCTCTTTCATTATACTAGTTTGATAGCCTCAGACAAGCATATTATGCGCAAAGAATCTCGAAAAGAAAAAAATTTTTTTTCGAAGTTTGGAAACTTCCTTAGAATCACTTTTTTTCCATTCTTATTTGAGATAACTTGTTCTCTTTCATTATACTAGTTTGATAGCCTCAGACAAGCATATTATGCGCAAAGAATCTCGAAAAGAAAAAAATTTTTTTTCGAAGTTTGGAAACTTCGTTAGAATCACTTTTTTTCCGTTCTTATTTAAGATTACTGGTTCTCTTTCATTATACTAGTTTGATAGCCTCAGACAAGCATATTATGCGCAAAGAATCTCGAAATGAAAAAAATTTTTTTTCGAAGTTTGGAAACTTCCTTAGAATCATTTTTTTTCCATTCTTATTTGAGATAACTTGTTCTCTTTCATTATACTAGTTTGATAGCCTCAGACAAGCATATTATGCGCAAAGAATCTCGAAAAGAAAAAAATTTTTTTTCGAAGTTTGGAAACTTCATTAGAATCACTTTTTTTCATTCTTTTTTGAGATAACTTGTTCTCTTTCATTATACTTGTTTGATAGCCTGAGACAAGCATATTATGCGCAAAGAATCTCGAAAAGAAAAAAATTTTTTTTCGAAGTTAGGAAACTTCGTTAGAATCACTTTTCTTCCGTTCTTATTTAAGATTAATGGTTCTCTTTCATTATACTAGTTTGATAGCCTCAGACAAGCATATTATGCGCAAAGAATCTCGAAAAGAAAAAAATTTTTTTTCGAAGTTTGGAAACTTCGTTAGAATCACTTTTTTTCCGTTCTTATTTGAGATAACTTGTTCTCTTTCATTATACTAGTTTGATAGCCTCAGACAAGCATATTATGCGCAAAGAATCTCGAAAAGAAAAAAATTTTTTTTCGAAGTTTGGAAACTTCGTTAGAATCACTTTTTTTCCGTTCTTATTTAAGATTACTGGTTCTCTTTCATTATACTAGTTTCATAGCCTCAGACAAGAATATTATGCGCAAAGAATCTCGAAAAGAAAAAAATTTATTTTCGAAGTTTGGAAACTTCGTTAGAATCACTTTTTTTCCGTTCTTATTTGAGATAACTTGTTCTCTTTCATTATCCTTGTTTGATAGCCTTAGACAAGCATATTATGCGCAAATAATCTCGAAAAGAAAAAAATTTTTTTTCGAAGTTTGGAAACTTCGTTAGAATCACTTTTTTTCCGTTCTTATTTAAGATTACTGGTTCTCTTTCATTATACTAGTTTGATAGCCTCAGACAAGCATATTATGCGCAAAGAATCTCGAAAAGAAAAAAATTTTTTTTCGAAGTTTGGAAACTTCGTTTGAATCACTTTTTTTCTGTTCTTATTTAAGATAACTTGTTCTCTTTCATTATACTAGTTTGATAGCCTTAGACAAGCATATTATGCGCAAAGAATCTCGAAAAGAAAAAAATTTTTTTTCGAAGTTTGGAAACTTCGTTTGAATCACTTTTTTTCTGTTCTTATTTAAGATAACTTGTTCTCTTTCATTATACTAGTTTGATAGCCTTAGACAAGCATATTATGCGCAAAGAATCTCGAAAAGAAAAAAATTTTTTTTCGAAGTTTGGAAACTTCGTTAGAATCACTTTTTTTCCGTTCTTATTTAAGATAACTTGTACTCTTTCATTGTACTAGTTTGATAGCCTTAGACAAGCATATTATGCGTAAAGAATCTGGAAAAGAAAAAAAATGTTTTTCGAAGTTTGGAAACTTCATTAGAATCACTTTTTTTCCGTTCTTATTTGAGATAACTGGTTCTCTTACATTATACTAGTTTGATAGCCTCAGACAAGCATATTATGCGCAAAGAATGTCGAAAAGAAAAAAATTTTATTTCGAAGTTTGGAAACTTCGTTAGAATCACTTTTTTTCCGTTCTTATTTGAGATAACTTGTTCTCTTTCATTATACTAGTTTGATAGCCTTAGACAAGCATATTATGCGCAAAGAATCTCGAAAAGAAAAAAATTTTTTTTCGAAGTTTGGAAACTTCGTTAGAATCACTTTTTTTCCGTTCTTATTTAAGATAACTTGTTCTCTTTCATTGTACTAGTTTGATAGCCTTAGACAAGCATATTATGCGTAAAGAATCTGGAAAAGAAAAAAAATTTTTTTCCAAGTTTGGAAACTTCGTTAGAATCACTTTTTTTCCGTTCTTATTTGAGATAACTGGTTCTCTTACATTATACTAGTTTGATAGCCTCAGACAAGCATATTATGCGCAAAGAATCTCGAAAAGAAAAAAATTTTATTTCGAAGTTTGGAAACTTCGTTAGAATCACTTTTTTTCCGTTCTTATTTGAGATAACTTGTTCTCTTTCATTATACTAGTTTGATAGCCTCAGACAAGCATATTATGCGCAAAGAATCTCGAAAAGAAAAAAATTTTTTTTCGAAGTTTGGAAACTTCGTTAGAATCACTTTTTTTCCGTTCTTATTTAAGATTACTGGTTCTCTTTCATTATACTAGTTTGATAGCCTCAGACAAGAATATTATGCGCAAAGAATCTCGAAAAGAATAAAATTTTTTTTCGAAGTTTGGAAACTTCCTTAGAATCACTTTTTTTCCATTCTTATTTGAGATAACTTGTTCTCTTTCATTATACTAGTTTGATAGCCTCAGACAAGCATATTATGCGCAAAGAATCTCAAAAAGAAAAAAATTTTTTTCGAAGTTTGGAAACTTCGTTAGAATCACTTTTTTTCCGTTCTTATTTAAGATAACTTGTTCTCTTACATTATACTAGTTTGATAGCCTTAGACAAGCATATTATGCGCAAAGAATCTCGAAAAGAAAAAAAATTTTTTTCGAAGTTTGGAAACTTCGTTAGAATCACTTTTTTTCCGTTCTTATTTGAGATAACTGGTTCTCTTTGATTATACTAGTTTGATAGCCTCAGACAAGCATATTATGCGCAAAGAATCTCGAAAAGAAAAAAATTTTTTTTCGAAGTTTGGAAACTTCGTTAGAATCACTTTTTTTACGTTCTTATTTGAGATAACTGGTTCTCTTACATTATACTAGTTTGATAGCCTCAGACAAGCATATTATACGCAAAGAATGTCGAAAAGAAAAAAATTTTATTTCGAAGTTTGGAAACTTCGTTAGAATCACTTTTTTTCCGTTCTTATTTGAGATAACTTGTTCTCTTTCATTATACTAGTTTGATAGCCTTAGACAAGCATATTATGCGCAAAGAATCTCGAAAAGAAAAAAATTTTTTTTCGAAGTTTGGAAACTTCGTTAGAATCACTTTTTTTCCGTTCTTATTTAAGATAACTTGTTCTCTTTCATTGTACTAGTTTGATAGCCTTAGACAAGCATATTATGCGTAAAGAATCTGGAAAAGAAAAAAAAATTTTTTTCGAAGTTTGGAAACTTCGTTAGAATCACTTTTTTTCCGTTCTTATTTGAGATAACTGGTTCTCTTACATTATACTAGTTTGATAGCCTCAGACAAGCATATTATGCGCAAAGAATCTCGAAAAGAAAAAAATTTTATTTCGAAGTTTGGAAACTTCGTTAGAATCACTTTTTTTCCGTTCTTATTTAAGATAACTTGTTCTCTTACATTATACTAGTTTGATAGCCTTAGACAAGCATATTATGCGCAAAGAATCTCGAAAAGAAAAAAATTTTTTTTCGAAGTTTGGAAACTTCGTTAGAATCACTTTTTTTCCGTTCTTATTTAAGATTACTGGTTCTCTTTCATTATACTAGTTTGATAGCCTCAGACAAGAATATTATGCGCAAAGAATCTCGAAAAGAATAAAATTTTTTTTCGAAGTTTGGAAACTTCCTTAGAATCACTTTTTTTCCATTCTTATTTGAGATAACTTGTTCTCTTTCATTATACTAATTTGATAGCCTCAGACAAGCATATTATGCGCAAAGAATCTCAAAAAGAAAAAAATTTTTTTCGAAGTTTGGAAACTTCGTTAGAATCACTTTTTTTCCGTTCTTATTTCAGATAACTTGTTCTCTTACATTATACTAGTTTGATAGCCTTAAACAAGCATATTATGCGCAAAGAATCTCGAAAAGAAAAAAATTTTTTTTCGAAGTTTGGAAACTTCGTTAGAATCACTTTTTTTCCGTTCTTATTTGAGATAACTGGTTCTCTTTCATTATACTAGTTTGATAGCCTCAGACAAGCATATTATGCGTAAAGAATCTGGAAAAGAAAAAAAATGTTTTTCGAAGTTTGGAAACTTCGTTAGAATCACTTTTTTTCCGTTCTTATTTGAGATAACTGGTTCTCTTACATTATACTAGTTTGATAGCCTCAGACAAGCATATTATGCGCAAAGAATGTCGAAAAGAAAAAAATTTTATTTCGAAGTTTGGAAACTTCGTTAGAATCACTTTTTTTCCGTTCTTATTTGAGATAACTTGTTCTCTTTCATTGTACTAGTTTGATAGCCTTAGACAAGCATATTATGCGTAAAGAATCTGGAAAAGAAAAAAAATTTTTTTCGAAGTTTGGAAACTTCGTTAGAATCACTTTTTTTCCGTTCTTATTTGAGATAACTGGTTCTCTTACATTATACTAGTTTGATAGCCTCAGACAAGCATATTATGCGCAAAGAATCTCGAAAAGAAAAAAATTTTATTTCGAAGTTTGGAAACTTCGTTAGAATCACTTTTTTTCCGTTCTTATTTGAGATAACTTGTTCTCTTTCATTATATTAGTTTGATAGCCTCAGACAAGCATATTATGCGCAAAGAATCTCGAAAAGAAAAAAATTTTTTTTCGAAGTTTGGAAACTTCCTTAGAATCACTTTTTTTCCGTTCTTATTTGAGATAACTTGTTCTCTTTCATTATACTAGTTTGATAGCCTTAGACAAGCATATTATGCGCAAAGAATCTCGAAAAGAAAAAAATTTTTTTTCGAATTTTGGAAACTTCGTTAGAATCACTTTTTTTCCGTTCTTATTTAAGATTACTGGTTCTCTTTCATTATACTAGTTTGATAGCCTCAGACAAGCATATTATGCGCAAAGAATCTCGAAAAGAAAAAAATTTTTTTTCAAAGTTTGGAAACTTCCTTCGAATCACTTTTTTTCCATTCTTATTTGAGATAACTTGTTCTCTTTCATTATACTAGTTTGATAGCCTCAGACAAGCATATTATGCGCAAAGAATCTCGAAAAGAAAAAAATTTTTTTTCGAAGTTTGGAAACTTCGTTAGAATCACTTTTTTTCCGTTCTTATTTAAGATTACTGGTTCTCTTTCATTATACTAGTTTGATAGCCTCAGACAAGCATATTATGCGCAAAGAATCTCGAAAAGAAAAAAATTTTTTTTCGAAGTTTGGAAACTTCGTTAGAATCACTTTTTTTCCGTTCTTATTTGAGATAACTGGTTCTCTTTCATTATACTAGTTTGATAGCCTCAGACAAGTTAATTATGCGCAAAGAATCTCGAAAAGAAAAAAATTTTTTTTCGAAGTTAGGAAACTTCGTTAGAATCACTTTTTTTCCGTTCTTATTTAAGATTACTGGTTCTCTTTCATTATACTAGTTTGATAGCCTCAGACAAGCATATTATGCGCAAAGAATCTCGAAAAGAAAAAAAT
Organism: Metallyticus violacea; assembly: GCA_030762175.1. Classification (NCBI taxonomy): domain Eukaryota; kingdom Metazoa; phylum Arthropoda; class Insecta; order Mantodea; family Metallyticidae; genus Metallyticus; species Metallyticus violacea. Next base: position 94,315,263 of record CM060835.1, on the reverse strand, counting down.
TTTTTTTCGAAGTTTGGAAACTTCGTTAGAATCACTTTTTTTCCGTTCTTATTTGAGATAACTTGTTCTCTTTCATTATACTAGTTTGATAGCCTTAGACAAGCATATTATGCGCAAAGAATCTCGAAAAGAAAAAAATTTTTTTTCGAAGTTTGGAAACTTCGTTAGAATCACTTTTTTTCCGTTCTTATTTAAGATTACTGGTTCTCTTTCATTATACTAGTTTGATAGCCTTAGACAAGCATATTATGCGCAAAGAATCTCGAAAAGAAAAAAATTTTTTTTCGAAGTTTGGAAACTTCGTTAGAATCACTTTTTTTCCGTTCTTATTTAAGATTACTGGTTCTCTTTCATTATACTAGTTTGATAGACAAGAATATTATGCGCAAAGAATCTCGAAAAGAAAAAAATTTTTTTTCGAAGTTTGGAAACTTCCTTAGAATCACTTTTTTTCCATTCTTATTTGAGATAACTTGTTCTCTTTCATTATACTAGTTTGATAGCCTCAGACAAGCATATTATGCGCAAAGAATCTCGAAAAGAAAAAAATTTTTTTCGAAGTTTGGAAACTTCGTTAGAATCACTTTTTTTCCGTTCTTATTTAAGATAACTTGTTCTCTTTCATTATACTAGTTTGATAGCCTTAGACAAGCATATTATGCGCAAAGAATCTCGAAAAGAAAAAAATTTTTTTTCGAAGTTTGGAAACTTCGTTAGAATCACTTTTTTTCCGTTCTTATTTGAGATAACTGGTTCTCTTTCATTATACTAGTTTGATAGCCTCAGACAAGCATATTATGCGCAAAGAATCTCGAAAAGAAAAAAAGTTTTATTTCGAAGTTTGGAAACTTCGTTAGAATCACTTTTTTTCCGTTCTTATTTGAGATAACTTGTTCTCTTTCATTATACTAGTTTGATAGCCTCAGACAAGCATATTATGCGCAAAGAATCTCGAAAAGAAAAAAATTTTTTTTCGAAGTTTGGAAACTTCGTTAGAATCACTTTTTTTCCGTTCTTATTTAAGATTACTGGTTCTCTTTCATTATACTAGTTTGATAGCCTCAGACAAGAATATTATGCGCAAAGAATCTCGAAAAGAATAAAAATTTTTTTCGAAGTTTGGAAACTTCCTTAGAATCACTTTTTTTCCATTCTTATTTGAGATAACTTGTTCTCTTTCATTATACTAGTTTGATAGCCTCAGACAAGCATATTATGCGCAAAGAATCTCGAAAAGAAAAAAAATTTTTTTCGAAGTTTGGAAACTTCGTTAGAATCACTTTTTTTCCGTTCTTATTTAAGATAACTTGTTCTCTTACATTATACTAGTTTGATAGCCTTAGACAAGCATATTATGCGCAAAGAATCTCGAAAAGAAAAAAATTTTTTTTCGAAGTTTGGAAACTTCGTTAGAATCACTTTTTTTCCGTTCTTATTTGAGATAACTGGTTCTCTTTCATTATACTAGTTTGATAGCCTCAGACAAGCATATTATGCGCAAAGAATCTCGAAAAGAAAAAAATTTTTTTTCGAAGTTTGGAAACTTCCTTAGAATCACTTTTTTTCCATTCTTATTTGAGATAACTTGTTCTCTTTCATTATACTAGTTTGATAGACTCAGACAAGCATATTATGCGCAAAGAACCTCGAAAAGAAAAAAATTTTTTTTCGAAGTTTGGAAACTTCGTTAGAATCACTTTTTTTCCGTTCTTATTTAAGATTACTGGTTCTCTTTCATTATACTAGTTTGATAGCCTCAGACAAGCATATTATGCGCAAAGAATCTCGAAATGAAAAAAATTTTTTTTCGAAGTTTGGAAACTTCCTTAGAATCACTTTTTTTCCATTCTTATTTGAGATAACTTGTTCTCTTTCATTATACTAGTTTGATAGCCTCAGACAAGCATATTATGCGCAAAGAATCTCGAAAAGAAAAAAATTTTTTTTCGAAGTTTGGAAACTTCATTAGAATCACTTTTTTTCATTCTTTTTTGAGATAACTTGTTCTCTTTCATTATACTTGTTTGATAGCCTGAGACAAGCATATTATGCGCAAAGAATCTCGAAAAGAAAAAAATTTTTTTTCGAAGTTAGGAAACTTCGTTAGAATCACTTTTCTTCCGTTCTTATTTAAGATTAATGGTTCTCTTTCATTATACTAGTTTGATAGCCTCAGACAAGCATATTATGCGCAAAGAATCTCGAAAAGAAAAAAATTTTTTTTCGAAGTATGGAAACTTCGTTAGAATCACTTTTTTTCCGTTCTTATTTGAGATAACTTGTTCTCTTTCATTATACTAGTTTGATAGCCTCAGACAAGCATATTATGCGCAAAGAATCTCGAAAAGAAAAAAAATTTTTTTTGAAGTTTGGAAACTTCGTTAGAATCACTTTTTTTCCGTTCTTATTTAAGATTACTGGTTCTCTTTCATTATACTAGTTTGATAGCCTCAGACAAGAATATTATGCGCAAAGAATCTCGAAAAGAAAAAAATTTATTTTCGAAGTTTGGAAACTTCGTTAGAATCACTTTTTTTCCGTTCTTATTTGAGATAACTTGTTCTCTTTCATTATTCTTGTTTGATAGCCTTAGACAAGCATATTATGCGCAAATAATCTCGAAAAGAAAAAAATTTTTTTTCGAAGTTTGGAAACTTCGTTAGAATCACTTTTTTTCCGTTCTTATTTAAGATTACTGGTTCTCTTTCATTATACTAGTTTGATAGCCTCAGACAAGCATATTATGCGCAAAGAATCTCGAAAAGAAAAAAATTTTTTTTCGAAGTTTGGAAACTTCGTTTGAATCACTTTTTTTCTGTTCTTATTTAAGATAACTTGTTCTCTTTCATTATACTAGTTTGATAGCCTTAGACAAGCATATTATGCGCAAAGAATCTCGAAAAGAAAAAAATTTTTTTTCGAAGTTTGGAAACTTCGTTAGAATCACTTTTTTTCCGTTCTTATTTAAATTAACTTGTACTCTTTCATTGTACTAGTTTGATAGCCTTAGACAAGCTTATTATGCGTAAAGAATCTGGAAAAGAAAAAAAATGTTTTTCGAAGTTTGGAAACTTCATTAGAATCACTTTTTTTCCGTTCTTATTTGAGATAACTGGTTCTCTTACATTATACTAGTTTGATAGCCTCAGACAAGCATATTATGGGCAAAGAATGTCGAAAAGAAAAAAATTTTATTTCGAAGTTTGGAAACTTCGTTAGAATCACTTTTTTTCCGTTCTTATTTGAGATAACTTGTTCTCTTTCATTATACTAGTTTGATAGCCTTAGACAAGCATATTATGCGCAAAGAATCTCGAAAAGAAAAAAATTTTTTTTCGAAGTTTGGAAACTTCGTTAGAATCACTTTTTTTCCGTTCTTATTTAAGATAACTTGTTCTCTTTCATTGTACTAGTTTGATAGCCTTAGACAAGCATATTATGCGTAAAGAATCTGGAAAAGAAAAAAAATTTTTTTCGAAGTTTGGAAACTTCGTTAGAATCACTTTTTTTCCGTTCTTATTTGAGATAACTGGTTCTCTTACATTATACTAGTTTGATAGCCTCAGACAAGCATATTATGCGCAAAGAATCTCGAAAAGAAAAAAATTTTATTTCGAAGTTTGGAAACTTCGTTAGAATCACTTTTTTTCCGTTCTTATTTGAGATAACTTGTTCTCTTTCATTATACTAGTTTGATAGCCTCACCCAAGCATATTATGCGCAAAGAATCTCGAAAAGAAAAAAATTTTTTTTCGAAGTTTGGAAACTTCGTTAGAATCACTTTTTCCGTTCTTATTTAAGATTACTGGTTCTCTTTCATTATACTAGTTTGATAGCCTCAGACAAGAATATTATGCGCAAAGAATCTCGAAAAGAATAAAATTTTTTTTCGAAGTTTGGAAACTTCCTTAGAATCACTTTTTTTCCATTCTTATTTGAGATAACTTGTTCTCTTTCATTATACTAGTTTGATAGCCTCAGACAAGCATATTATGCGCAAAGAATCTCAAAAAGAAAAAAATTTTTTTCGAAGTTTGGAAACTTCGTTAGAATCACTTTTTTTCCGTTCTTATTTAAGATAACTTGTTCTCTTACATTATACTAGTTTGATAGCCTTAGACAAGCATATTATGCGCAAAGAATCTCGAAAAGAAAAAAATTTTTTTTCGAAGTTTGGAAACTTCGTTAGAATCACTTTTTTTCCGTTCTTATTTGAGATAACTGGTTCTCTTTGATTATACTAGTTTGATAGCCTCAGACAAGCATATTATGCGCAAAGAATCTCGAAAAGAAAAAAATTTTTTTTCGAAGTTTGGAAACTTCGTTAGAATCACTTTTTTTCCGTTCTTATTTAAGATTACTGGTTCTCTTTCATTATACTAGTTTGATAGCCTCAGACAAGAATATTATGCGCAAAGAATCTCGAAAAGAATAAAATTTTTTTTCGAAGTTTGGAAACTTCCTTAGAATCACTTTTTTTCCATTCTTATTTGAGATAACTTGTTCTCTTTCATTATACTAGTTTGATAGCCTCAGACAAGCATATTATGCGCAAAGAATCTCAAAAAGAAAAAAATTTTTTTCGAAGTTTGGAAACTTCGTTAGAATCACTTTTTTTCCGTTCTTATTTGAGATAACTGGTTCTCTTTCATTATACTAGTTTGATAGCCTTAGACAAGCATATTATGCGTAAAGAATCTGGAAAAGAAAAAAAATGTTTTTCGAAGTTTGGAAACTTCGTTAGAATCACTTTTTTTCCGTTCTTATTTGAGATAACTGGTTCTCTTACATTATACTAGTTTGATAGCCTCAGACAAGCATATTATGCGCAAAGAATGTCGAAAAGAAAAAAATTTTATTTCGAAGTTTGGAAACTTCGTTAGAATCACTTTTTTTCCGTTCTTATTTGAGATAACTTGTTCTCTTTCATTATACTAGTTTGATAGCCTTAGACAAGCATATTATGCGCAAAGAATCTCGAAAAGAAAAAAATTTTTTTCGAAGTTTGGAAACTTCGTTAGAATCACTTTTTTTCCGTTCTTATTTAAGATAACTTGTTCTCTTTCATTGTACTAGTTTGATAGCCTTAGACAAGCATATTATGCGTAAAGAATCTGGAAAAGAAAAAAAATTTTTTTCGAAGTTTGGAAACTTCGTTAGAATCACTTTTTTTCCGTTCTTATTTGAGATAACTGGTTCTCTTACATTATACTAGTTTGATAGCCTCAGACAAGCATATTATGCGCAAAGAATCTCGAAAAGAAAAAAATTTTTTTTCGAAGTTTGGAAACTTCCTTAAAATCACTTTTTTTCCATTCTTATTTGAGATAACTTGTTCTCTTTCATTATACTAGTTTGATAGCCTCAGACAAGCATATTATGCGCAAAGAATCTCAAAAAGAAAAAAATTTTTTTCGAAGTTTGGAAACTTCCTTAGAATCACTTTTTTTCCGTTCTTATTTAAGATAACTTGTTCTCTTACATTATACTAGTTTGATAGCCTTAGACAAGCATATTATGCGCAAAGAATCTCGAAAAGAAAAAAATTTTTTTTCGAAGTTTGGAAACTTCGTTAGAATCACTTTTTTTCCGTTCTTATTTGAGATAACTGGTTCTCTTTCATTATACTAGTTTGATAGCCTCAGACAAGCATATTATGCGCAAAGAATCTCGAAAAGAAAAAAATTTTTTTTCGAAGTTTGGAAACTTCCTTAGAATCACTTTTTTTCCATTCTTATTTGAGATAACTTGTTCTCTTTCATTATACTAGTTTGATAGCCTCAGACAAGCATATTATGCGCAAAGAATCTCGAAAAGAAAAAAATTTTTTTTCGAAGTTTGGAAACTTCGTTAGAATCACTTTTTTTCCGTTCTTATTTAAGATTACTGGTTCTCTTTCATTATAATAGTTTGATAGCCTCAGACAAGCATATTATGCGCAAAGAATCTCGAAATGAAAAAAATTTTTTTTCGAAGTTTGGAAACTTCCTTAGAATCACTTTTTTTCCATTCTTATTTGAGATAACTTGTTCTCTTTCATTATACTAGTTTGATAGCCTCAGACAAGCATATTATGCGCAAAGAATCTCGAAAAGAAAAAAATTTTTTTTCGAAGTTTGGAAACTTCGTTAGAATCACTTTTTTCCGTTCTTATTTAAGATAACTTGTTCTCTTTCATTATACTAGTTTGATAGCCTTAGACAAGCATATTATGCGCAAAGAATCTCGAAAAGAAAAAAATTTTTTTTCGAAGTTTGGAAACTTCGATAGAATCACTTTTTTTCCGTTCTTATTTGAGATAACTGGTTCTCTTTCATTATACTAGTTTGATAGCCTCAGACAAGCATATTATGCGCAAAGAATCTCGAAAAGAAAAAAATTTTTTTTCGAAGTTTGGAAACTTCCTTAGAATCACTTTTTTTCATTCTTATTTGAGATAACTTGTTCTCTTTCATTATACTTGTTTGATAGCCTGAGACAAGCATATTATGCGCAAAGAATCTGGAAAACAAAAAAATTTTGTTTCGAAGTTAGGAAACTTCGTTAGAATCACTTTTCTTCCGTTCTTATTTAAGATTACTGGTTCTCTTTCATTATACCTGTTTGATAGCCTCAGACAAGCATATTATGCGCAAAGAATCTCGAAAAGAAAAAAATTTTTTTTCGAAGTTTGGAAACTTCGTTAGAATCACTTTTTTTCCGTTCTTATTTGAGATAACTTGTTCTCTTTCATTATACTAGTTTGATAGCCTTAGACAAGCATATTATGCGCAAAGAATCTCGAAAAGAAAAAAATTTTTTTTCGAAGTTTGGAAACTTCGTTAGAATCACTTTTTTTCCGTTCTTATTTAAGATTACTGGTTCTCTTTCATTATACTAGTTTGATAGCCTCAGACAAGCATATTATGCGCAAAGAATCTCGAAAAGAAAAAAATTTTTTTTCGAAGTTTGGAAACTTCCTTAGAATCACTTTTTTTCCATTCTTATTTGAGATAACTTGTTCTCTTTCATTATACTAGTTTGATAGCCTCAGACAAGCATATTATGCGCAAAGAATCTCGAAAAGAAAAAAATTTTTTTTCGAAGTTTGGAAACTTCGTTAGAATCACTTTTTTTCCGTTCTTATTTAAGATTACTGGTTCTCTTTCATTATACTAGTTTGATAGCCTCAGACAAGCATATTATGCGCAAAGAATCTCGAAAAGAAAAAAATTTTTTTTCGAAGTTTGGAAACTTCGTTAGAATCACTTTTTTTCCGTTCTTATTTGAGATAACTGGTTCTCTTTCATTATACTAGTTTGATAGCCTCAGACAAGTTAATTATGCGCAAAGAATCTCGAAAAGAAAAAAATTTTTTTTCGAAGTTAGGAAACTTCGTTAGAATCACTTTTTTTCCGTTCTTATTTAAGATTACTGGTTCTCTTTCATTATACTAGTTTGATAGCCTCAGACAAGCATATTATGCGCAAAGAATCTCGAAAAGAAAAAAATTTTTTTTCGAAGTTTGGAAACTTCGTTAGAATCACTTTTTTTCCGTTCTTATTTGAGATAACTTGTTCTCTTTCATTATACTAGTTTGATAGCCTTAGACAAGCATATTATGCGCAAAGAATCTCGAAAAGAAAAAAATTTTTTTTCGAAGTTTGGAAACTTCGTTAGAATCACTTTTTTTCCGTTCTTATTTAAGATTACTGGTTCTCTTTCATTATACTAGTTTGATAGCCTTAGACAAGCATATTATGCGCAAAGAATCTCGAAAAGAAAAAATTTTTTTTTCGAAGTTTGGAAACTTCGTTAGAATCACTTTTTTTCCGTTCTTATTTGAGATTACTGGTTCTCTTTCATTATACTAGTTTGATAGCCTCAGACAAGAATATTATGCGCAAAGAATCTTGAAAAGAAAAAAATTTTTTTTCGCAGTTTGGAAACTTCCTTAGAATCACTTTTTTTCCATTCTTATTTGAGATAACTTGTTCTCTTTCATTATACTAGTTTGATAGCCTCAGACAAGCATATTATGCGCAAAGAATCTCGAAAAGAAAAAAATTTTTTTTCGAAGTTTGGAAACTTCGTTAGAATCACTTTTTTTCCGTTCTTATTTGAGATAACTGGTTCTCTTTCATTATACTAGTTTGATAGCCTCAGACAAGCATATTATGCGCAAAGAATCTCGAAAAGAAAAAAATTTTATTTCGAAGTTTGGAAACTTCGTTAGAATCACTTTTTTTCAGTTCTTATTTGAGATAACTTGTTCTCTTTCATTATACTAGTTTGATAGCCTCAGACAAGCATATTATGCGCAAAGAATCTCGAAAAGAAAAAAATTTTTTTTCGAAGTTTGGAAACTTCGTTAGAATCACTTTTTTTCCGTTCTTATTTAAGATTACTGGTTCTCTTTCATTATACTAGTTTGATAGCCTCAGACAAGAATATTATGCGCAAAGAATCTCGAAAAGAATAAAATTTTTTTTCGAAGTTTGGAAACTTCCTTAGAATCACTTTTTTTCCATTCTTATTTGAGATAACTTGTTCTCTTTCATTATACTAGTTTGATAGCCTCAGACAAGCATATTATGCGCAAAGAATCTCGAAAAGAAAAAAAAATTTTTTCGAAGTTTGGAAACTTCGTTAGAATCACTTTTTTTCCGTTCTTATTTAAGATAACTTGTTCTCTTACATTATACTAGTTTGATAGCCTTAGACAAGCATATTATGCGCAAAGAATCTCGAAAAGAAAAAAATTTTTTTTCGAAGTTTGGAAACTTCGTTAGAATCACTTTTTTTCCGTTCTTATTTGAGATAACTGGTTCTCTTTCATTATACTAGTTTGATAGCCTCAGACAAGCATATTATGCGCAAAGAATCTCGAAAAGAAAAAAATTTTTTTTCGAAGTTTGGAAACTTCCTTAGAATCACTTTTTTTCATTCTTTTTTGAGATAACTTGTTCTCTTTCATTATACTTGTTTGATAGCCTGAGATAAGCATATTATGCGCAAAGAATCTCGAAAAGAAAAAAATTTTTTTTCGAAGTTAGGAAACTTCGTTAGAATCACTTTTCTTCCGTTCTTATTTCAGATTAATGGTTCTCTTTCATTATACTAGTTTGATAGCCTCAGACAAGCATATTATGCGCAAAGAATCTCGAAAAGAAAAAAATTTTTTTTCGAAGTTTGGAAACTTCGTTAGAATCACTTTTTTTCCGTTCTTATTTGAGATAACTTGTTCTCTTTCATTATATTAGTTTGATAGCCTCAGACAAGCATATTATGCGCAAAGAATCTCGAAAAGAAAAAAATTTTTTTTCGAAGTTTGGAAACTTCGTTAGAATCACTTTTTTTCCGTTCTTATTTAAGATTACTGGTTCTCTTTCATTATACTAGTTTGATAGCCTCAGACAAGAATATTATGCGCAAAGAATCTCGAAAAGAAAAAAATTTATTTTCGAAGTTTGGAAACTTCGTTAGAATCACTTTTTTTCCGTTCTTATTTGAGATAACTTGTTCTCTTTCATTATCCTTGTTTGATAGCCTTAGACAAGCATATTATGCGCAAATAATCTCGAAAAGAAAAAAATTTTTTTTCGAAGTTTGGAAACTTCGTTAGAATCACTTTTTTTCCGTTCTTATTTAAGATTACTGGTTCTCTTTCATTATACTAGTTTGATAGCCTCAGACAAGCATATTATGCGCAAAGAATCTCGAAAAGAAAAAAATTTTTTTTCGAAGTTTGGAAACTTCGTTTGAATCACTTTTTTTCTGTTCTTATTTAAGATAACTTGTTCTCTTTCATTATACTAGTTTGATAGCCTTAGACAAGCATATTATGCGCAAAGAATCTCGAAAAGAAAAAAATTTTTTTTCGAAGTTTGGAAACTTCGTTAGAATCACTTTTTTTCCGTTCTTATTTAAGATAACTTGTACTCTTTCATTGTACTAGTTTGATAGCCTTAGACAAGCATATTATGCGTAAAGAATCTGGAAAAGAAAAAAAATGTTTTTCGAAGTTTCGAAACTTCATTAGAATCACTTTTTTTCCGTTCTTATTTGAGATAACTGGTTCTCTTATATTATACTAGTTTGATAGCCTCAGACAAGCATATTATGCGCAAAGAATGTCGAAAAGAAAAAAATTTTATTTCGAAGTTTGGAAACTTCGTTAGAATCACTTTTTTTCCGTTCTTATTTGAGATAACTTGTTCTCTTTCATTATACTAGTTTGATAGCCTTAGACAAGCATATTATGCGCAAAGAATCTCGAGAAGAAAAAAATTTTTTTCGAAGTTTGGAAACTTCGTTAGAATCACTTTTTTTCCGTTCTTATTTAAGATAACTTGTTCTCTTTCATTGTACTAGTTTGATAGCCTTAGACAAGCATATTATGCGTAAAGAATCTGGAAAAGAAAAAAAATTTTTTTCGAAGTTTGGAAACTTCGTTAGAATCACTTTTTTTCCGTTCTTATTTGAGATAACTGGTTCTCTTACATTATACTAGTTTGATAGCCTCAGACAAGCATATTATGCGCAAAGAATCTCGAAAAGAAAAAAATTTTATTTCGAAGTTTGGAAACTTCGTTAGAATCACTTTTTTTCCGTTCTTATTTGAGATAACTTGTTCTCTTTCATTATACTAGTTTGATAGCCTCAGACAAGCATATTATGCGCAAAGAATCTCGAAAAGAAAAAAATTTTTTTTCGAAGTTTGGAAACTTCGTTAGAATCACTTTTTTTCCGTTCTTATTTAAGATTACTGGTTCTCTTTCATTATACTAGTTTGATAGCCTCAGACAAGAATATTATGCGCAAAGAATCTCGAAAAGAATAAAATTTTTTTCGAAGTTTGGAAACTTCCTTAGAATCACTTTTTTTCCATTCTTATTTGAGATAACTTGTTCTCTTTCATTATACTAGTTTGATAGCCTCAGACAAGCATATTATGCGCAAAGAATCTCAAAAAGAAAAAAATTTTTTTCGAAGTTTGGAAACTTCGTTAGAATCACTTTTTTTCCGTTCTTATTTAAGATAACTTGTTCTCTTACATTATACTAGTTTGATAGCCTTAGACAAGCATATTATGCGCAAAGAATCTCGAAAAGAAAAAAATTTTTTTTCGAAGTTTGGAAACTTCGTTAGAATCACTTTTTTTCCGTTCTTATTTAAGATTACTGGTTCTCTTTCATTATACTAGTTTGATAGCCTCAGACAAGAATATTATGCGCAAAGAATCTCGAAAAGAATAAAATTTTTTTTCGAAGTTTGGAAACTTCCTTAGAATCACTTTTTTTCCGTTCTTATTTAAGATAACTTGTTCTCTTACATTATACTAGTTTGATAGCCTTAGACAAGCATATTATGCGCAAAGAATCTCGAAAAGAAAAAAATTTTTTTTCGAAGTTTGGAAACTTCGTTAGAATCACTTTTTTTCCGTTCTTATTTGAGATAACTGGTTCTCTTTCATTATACTAGTTTGATAGCCTTAGACAAGCATATTATGCGTAAAGAATCTGGAAAAGAAAAAAAATGTTTTTCGAAGTTTGGAAACTTCGTTAGAATCACTTTTTTTCCGTTCTTATTTGAGATAACTGGTTCTCTTACATTATACTAGTTTGATAGTCTCAGACAAGCATATTATGCGCAAAGAATGTCGAAAAGAAAAAAATTTTATTTCGAAGTTTGGAAACTTCGTTAGAATCACTTTTTTTCCGTTCTTATTTGAGATAACTTCTTCTCTTTCATTATACTAGTTTGATAGCCTTAGACAAGCATATTATGCGCAAAGAATCTCGAAAAGAAAAAAATTTTTTTTCGAAGTTTGGAAACTTCGTTAGAATCACTTTTTTTCCGTTCTTATTTAAGATAACTTGTTCTCTTTCATTGTACTAGTTTGATAGCCTTAGACAAGCATATTATGCGTAAAGAATCTGGAAAAGAAAAAAAATTTTTTTCGAAGTTTGGAAACTTCGTTAGAATCACTTTTTTTCCGTTCTTATTTGAGATAACTGGTTCTCTTACATTATACTAGTTTGATAGCCTCAGACAAGCATATTATGCGCAAAGAATCTCGAAAAGAAAAAAATTTTATTTCGAAGTTTGGAAACTTCGTTAGAATCACTTTTTTTCCGTTCTTATTTAAGATAACTTGTTCTCTTACATTATACTAGTTTGATAGCCTTAGACAAGCATATTATGCGCAAAGAATCTCGAAAAGAAAAAAATTTTTTTTCGAAGTTTGGAAACTTCGTTAGAATCACTTTTTTTCCGTTCTTATTTGAGATAACTGGTTCTCTTTCAGTATACTAGTTTGATAGCCTCAGACAAGCATATTATGCGCAAAGAATCTCGAAAAGAAAAAAATTTTTTTTCGAAGTTTGGAAACTTCGTTAGAATCACTTTTTTTCCGTTCTTATTTAAGATTACTGGTTCTCTTTCATTATACTAGTTTGATAGCCTCAGACAAGAATATTATGCGCAAAGAATCTCGAAAAGAATAAAATTTTTTTTCGAAGTTTGGAAACTTCCTTAGAATCACTTTTTTTCCATTCTTATTTGAGATAACTTGTTCTCTTTCATTATACTAATTTGATAGCCTCAGACAAGCATATTATGCGCAAAGAATCTCAAAAAGAAAAAAATTTTTTTCGAAGTTTGGAAACTTCGTTAGAATCACTTTTTTTCCGTTCTTATTTAAGATAACTTGTTCTCTTACATTATACTAGTTTGATAGCCTTAGACAAGCATATTATGCGCAAAGAATCTCGAAAAGAAAAAAATTTTTTTTCGAAGTTTGGAAACTTCGTTAGAATCACTTTTTTTCCGTTCTTATTTGAGATAACTGGTTCTCTTTCATTATACTAGTTTGATAGCCTCAGACAAGCATATTATGCGTAAAGAATCTGGAAAAGAAAAAAAATGTTTTTCGAAGTTTGGAAACTTCGTTAGAATCACTTTTTTTCCGTTCTTATTTGAGATAACTGGTTCTCTTACATTATACTAGTTTGATAGCCTCAGACAAGCATATTATGCGCAAAGAATGTCGAAAAGAAAAAAATTTTATTTCGAAGTTTGGAAACTTCGTTAGAATCACTTTTTTTCCGTTCTTATTTGAGATAACTTGTTCTCTTTCATTGTACTAGTTTGATAGCCTTAGACAAGCATATTATGCGTAAAGAATCTGGAAAAGAAAAAAAATTTTTTTCGAAGTTTGGAAACTTCGTTAGAATCACTTTTTTTCCGTTCTTATTTGAGATAACTGGTTCTCTTACATTATACTAGTTTGATAGCCTCAGACAAGCATATTATGCGCAAAGAATCTCGAAAAGAAAAAAATTTTTTTTCGAAGTTTGGAAACTTCGTTAGAATCACTTTTTTTCCGTTCTTATTTGAGATAACTGGTTCTCTTTCATTATACTAGTTTGATAGCCTCAGACAAGCATATTATGCGTAAAGAATCTGGAAAAGAAAAAAAATGTTTTTCGAAGTTTGGAAACTTCGTTAGAATCACTTTTTTTCCGTTCTTATTTGAGATAACTGGTTCTCTTACATTATACTAGTTTGATAGCCTCAGACAAGCATATTATGCGCAAAGAATGTCGAAAAGAAAAAAATTTTATTTCGAAGTTTGGAAACTTCGTTAGAATCACTTTTTTTCCGTTCTTATTTGAGTTAACTTGTTCTCTTTCATTGTACTAGTTTGATAGCCTTAGACAAGCATATTATGCGTAAAGAATCTGGAAAAGAAAAAAAATTTTTTTCGAAGTTTGGAAACTTCGTTAGAATCACTTTTTTTCCGTTCTTATTTGAGATAACTGGTTCTCTTACATTATACTAGTTTGATAGTCTCAGACAAGCATATTATGCGCAAAGAATGTCGAAAAGAAAAAAATTTTATTTCGAAGTTTGGAAACTTCGTTAGAATCACTTTTTTTCCGTTCTTATTTGAGATAACTTGTTCTCTTTCATTATACTAGTTTGATAGCCTTAGACAAGCATATTATGCGCAAAGAATCTCGAAAAGAAAAAAATTTTTTTTCGAAGTTTGGAAACTTCGTTAGAATCACTTTTTTTCCGTTCTTATTTAAGATAACTTGTTCTCTTTCATTGTACTAGTTTGATAGCCTTAGACAAGCATATTATGCGTAAAGAATCTGGAAAAGAAAAAAAATTTTTTTCGAAGTTTGGAAACTTCGTTAGAATCACTTTTTTTCCGTTCTTATTTGAGATAACTGGTTCTCTTACATTATACTAGTTTGATAGCCTCAGACAAGCATATTATGCGCAAAGAATCTCGAAAAGAAAAAAATTTTATTTCGAAGTTTGGAAACTTCGTTAGAATCACTTTTTTTCCGTTCTTATTTAAGATAACTTGTTCTCTTACATTATACTAGTTTGATAGCCTTAGACAAGCATATTATGCGCAAAGAATCTCGAAAAGAAAAAAATTTTTTTTCGAAGTTTGGAAACTTCGTTAGAATCACTTTTTTTCCGTTCTTATTTGAGATAACTGGTTCTCTTTCAGTATACTAGTTTGATAGCCTCAGACAAGCATATTATGCGCAAAGAATCTCGAAAAGAAAAAAATTTTTTTTCGAAGTTTGGAAACTTCGTTAGAATCACTTTTTTTCCGTTCTTATTTAAGATTACTGGTTCTCTTTCATTATACTAGTTTGATAGCCTCAGACAAGAATATTATGCGCAAAGAATCTCGAAAAGAATAAAATTTTTTTTCGAAGTTTGGAAACTTCCTTAGAATCACTTTTTTTCCATTCTTATTTGAGATAACTTGTTCTCTTTCATTATACTAATTTGATAGCCTCAGACAAGCATATTATGCGCAAAGAATCTCAAAAAGAAAAAAATTTTTTTCGAAGTTTGGAAACTTCGTTAGAATCACTTTTTTTCCGTTCTTATTTAAGATAACTTGTTCTCTTACATTATACTAGTTTGATAGCCTTAGACAAGCATATTATGCGCAAAGAATCTCGAAAAGAAAAAAATTTTTTTTCGAAGTTTGGAAACTTCGTTAGAATCACTTTTTTTCCGTTCTTATTTGAGATAACTGGTTCTCTTTCATTATACTAGTTTGATAGCCTCAGACAAGCATATTATGCGTAAAGAATCTGGAAAAGAAAAAAAATGTTTTTCGAAGTTTGGAAACTTCGTTAGAATCACTTTTTTTCCGTTCTTATTTGAGATAACTGGTTCTCTTACATTATACTAGTTTGATAGCCTCAGACAAGCATATTATGCGCAAAGAATGTCGAAAAGAAAAAAATTTTATTTCGAAGTTTGGAAACTTCGTTAGAATCACTTTTTTTCCGTTCTTATTTGAGATAACTTGTTCTCTTTCATTGTACTAGTTTGATAGCCTTAGACAAGCATATTATGCGTAAAGAATCTGGAAAAGAAAAAAAATTTTTTTCGAAGTTTGGAAACTTCGTTAGAATCACTTTTTTTCCGTTCTTATTTGAGATAACTGGTTCTCTTACATTATACTAGTTTGATAGCCTCAGACAAGCATATTATGCGCAAAGAATCTCGAAAAGAAAAAAATTTTTTTTCGAAGTTTGGAAACTTCGTTAGAATCACTTTTTTTCCGTTCTTATTTGAGATAACTGGTTCTCTTTCATTATACTAGTTTGATAGCCTCAGACAAGCATATTATGCGTAAAGAATCTGGAAAAGAAAAAAAATGTTTTTCGAAGTTTGGAAACTTCGTTAGAATCACTTTTTTTCCGTTCTTATTTGAGATAACTGGTTCTCTTACATTATACTAGTTTGATAGCCTCAGACAAGCATATTATGCGCAAAGAATGTCGAAAAGAAAAAAATTTTATTTCGAAGTTTGGAAACTTCGTTAGAATCACTTTTTTTCCGTTCTTATTTGAGATAACTTGTTCTCTTTCATTGTACTAGTTTGATAGCCTTAGACAAGCATATTATGCGTAAAGAATCTGGAAAAGAAAAAAAATTTTTTTCGAAGTTTGGAAACTTCGTTAGAATCACTTTTTTTCCGTTCTTATTTGAGATAACTGGTTCTCTTACATTATACTAGTTTGATAGCCTCAGACAAGCATATTATGCGCAAAGAATCTCGAAAAGAAAAAAATTTTATTTCGAAGTTTGGAAACTTCGTTAGAATCACTTTTTTTCCGTTCTTATTTGAGATAACTTGTTCTCTTTCATTATATTAGTTTGATAGCCTCAGACAAGCATATTATGCGCAAAGAATCTCGAAAAGAAAAAAATTTTTTTTCGAAGTTTGGAAACTTCGTTAGAATCACTTTTTTTCCGTTCTTATTTAAGATTACTGGTTCTCTTTCATTATACTAGTTTGATAGCCTCAGACAAGAATATTATGCGCAAAGAATCTCGAAAAGAATAAAATTTTTTTTCGAAGTTTGGAAACTTCCTTAGAATCACTTTTTTTCCATTCTTATTTGAGATAACTTGTTCTCTTTCATTATACTAGTTTGATAGCCTCAGACAAGCATATTATGCGCAAAGAATCTCAAAAAGAAAAAAATTTTTTTCGAAGTTTGGAAACTTCGTTAGAATCACTTTTTTTCCGTTCTTATTTAAGATAACTTGTTCTTTTACATTATACTAGTTTGATAGCCTTAGACAAGCATATTATGCGCAAAGAATCTCGAAAAGAAAAAAATTTTTTTTCGAAGTTTGGAAACTTCGTTAGAATCACTTTTTTTCCGTTCTTATTTGAGATAACTGGTTCTCTTTCATTATACTAGTTTGATAGCCTCAGACAAGCATATTATGCGCAAAGAATCTCGAAAAGAAAAAAATTTTTTTTCGAAGTTTGGAAACTTCCTTAGAATCACTTTTTTTCCATTCTTATTTGAGATAACTTGTTCTCTTTCATTATACTAGTTTGATAGCCTCAGACAAGCATATTATGCGCAAAGAATCTCGAAAAGAAAAAAATTTTTTTTCGAAGTTTGGAAACTTCGTTAGAATCACTTTTTTTCCGTTCTTATTTAAGATTACTGGTTCTCTTTCATTATACTAGTTTGATAGCCTCAGACAAGCATATTATGCGCAAAGAATCTCGAAATGAAAAAAATTTTTTTTCGAAGTTTGGAAACTTCCTTAGAATCACTTTTTTTCCATTCTTATTTGAGATAACTTGTTCTCTTTCATTATACTAGTTTGATAGCCTCAGACAAGCATATTATGCGCAAAGAATCTCGAAAAGAAAAAAATTTTTTTTCGAAGTTTGGAAACTTCGTTAGAATCACTTTTTTTCCGTTCTTATTTGAGATAACTGGTTCTCTTTCATTATACTAGTTTGATAGCCTTAGACAAGCATATTATGCGTAAAGAATCTGGAAAAGAAAAAAAATGTTTTTCGAAGTTTGGAAACTTCGTTAGAATCACTTTTTTTCCGTTCTTATTTGAGATAACTGGTTCTCTTACATTATACTAGTTTGATAGTCTCAGACAAGCATATTATGCGCAAAGAATGTCGAAAAGAAAAAAATTTTATTTCGAAGTTTGGAAACTTCGTTAGAATCACTTTTTTTCCGTTCTTATTTGAGATAACTTGTTCTCTTTCATTATACTAGTTTGATAGCCTTAGACAAGCATATTATGCGCAAAGAATCTCGAAAAGAAAAAAATTTTTTTTCGAAGTTTGGAAACTTCGTTAGAATCACTTTTTTTCCGTTCTTATTTAAGATAACTTGTTCTCTTTCATTGTACTAGTTTGATAGCCTTAGACAAGCATATTATGCGTAAAGAATCTGGAAAAGAAAAAAAATTTTTTTCGAAGTTTGGAAACTTCGTTAGAATCACTTTTTTTCCGTTCTTATTTGAGATAACTGGTTCTCTTACATTATACTAGTTTGATAGCCTCAGACAAGCATATTATGCGCAAAGAATCTCGAAAAGAAAAAAATTTTATTTCGAAGTTTGGAAACTTCGTTAGAATCACTTTTTTTCCGTTCTTATTTAAGATAACTTGTTCTCTTACATTATACTAGTTTGATAGCCTTAGACAAGCATATTATGCGCAAAGAATCTCGAAAAGAAAAAAATTTTTTTTCGAAGTTTGGAAACTTCGTTAGAATCACTTTTTTTCCGTTCTTATTTGAGATAACTGGTTCTCTTTCAGTATACTAGTTTGATAGCCTCAGACAAGCATATTATGCGCAAAGAATCTCGAAAAGAAAAAAATTTTTTTTCGAAGTTTGGAAACTTCGTTAGAATCACTTTTTTTCCGTTCTTATTTAAGATTACTGGTTCTCTTTCATTATACTAGTTTGATAGCCTCAGACAAGAATATTATGCGCAAAGAATCTCGAAAAGAATAAAATTTTTTTTCGAAGTTTGGAAACTTCCTTAGAATCACTTTTTTTCCATTCTTATTTGAGATAACTTGTTCTCTTTCATTATACTAATTTGATAGCCTCAGACAAGCATATTATGCGCAAAGAATCTCAAAAAGAAAAAAATTTTTTTCGAAGTTTGGAAACTTCGTTAGAATCACTTTTTTTCCGTTCTTATTTAAGATAACTTGTTCTCTTACATTATACTAGTTTGATAGCCTTAGACAAGCATATTATGCGCAAAGAATCTCGAAAAGAAAAAAATTTTTTTTCGAAGTTTGGAAACTTCGTTAGAATCACTTTTTTTCCGTTCTTATTTGAGATAACTGGTTCTCTTTCATTATACTAGTTTGATAGCCTCAGACAAGCATATTATGCGTAAAGAATCTGGAAAAGAAAAAAAATGTTTTTCGAAGTTTGGAAACTTCGTTAGAATCACTTTTTTTCCGTTCTTATTTGAGATAACTGGTTCTCTTACATTATACTAGTTTGATAGCCTCAGACAAGCATATTATGCGCAAAGAATGTCGAAAAGAAAAAAATTTTATTTCGAAGTTTGGAAACTTCGTTAGAATCACTTTTTTTCCGTTCTTATTTGAGATAACTTGTTCTCTTTCATTGTACTAGTTTGATAGCCTTAGACAAGCATATTATGCGTAAAGAATCTGGAAAAGAAAAAAAATTTTTTTCGAAGTTTGGAAACTTCGTTAGAATCACTTTTTTTCCGTTCTTATTTGAGATAACTGGTTCTCTTACATTATACTAGTTTGATAGCCTCAGACAAGCATATTATGCGCAAAGAATCTCGAAAAGAAAAAAATTTTTTTTCGAAGTTTGGAAACTTCGTTAGAATCACTTTTTTTCCGTTCTTATTTGAGATAACTGGTTCTCTTTCATTATACTAGTTTGATAGCCTCAGACAAGCATATTATGCGTAAAGAATCTGGAAAAGAAAAAAAATGTTTTTCGAAGTTTGGAAACTTCGTTAGAATCACTTTTTTTCCGTTCTTATTTGAGATAACTGGTTCTCTTACATTATACTAGTTTGATAGCCTCAGACAAGCATATTATGCGCAAAGAATGTCGAAAAGAAAAAAATTTTATTTCGAAGTTTGGAAACTTCGTTAGAATCACTTTTTTTCCGTTCTTATTTGAGATAACTTGTTCTCTTTCATTGTACTAGTTTGATAGCCTTAGACAAGCATATTATGCGTAAAGAATCTGGAAAAGAAAAAAAATTTTTTTCGAAGTTTGGAAACTTCGTTAGAATCACTTTTTTTCCGTTCTTATTTGAGATAACTGGTTCTCTTACATTATACTAGTTTGATAGCCTCAGACAAGCATATTATGCGCAAAGAATCTCGAAAAGAAAAAAATTTTATTTCGAAGTTTGGAAACTTCGTTAGAATCACTTTTTTTCCGTTCTTATTTGAGATAACTTGTTCTCTTTCATTATATTAGTTTGATAGCCTCAGACAAGCATATTATGCGCAAAGAATCTCGAAAAGAAAAAAATTTTTTTTCGAAGTTTGGAAACTTCGTTAGAATCACTTTTTTTCCGTTCTTATTTAAGATTACTGGTTCTCTTTCATTATACTAGTTTGATAGCCTCAGACAAGAATATTATGCGCAAAGAATCTCGAAAAGAATAAAATTTTTTTTCGAAGTTTGGAAACTTCCTTAGAATCACTTTTTTTCCATTCTTATTTGAGATAACTTGTTCTCTTTCATTATACTAGTTTGATAGCCTCAGACAAGCATATTATGCGCAAAGAATCTCAAAAAGAAAAAAATTTTTTTCGAAGTTTGGAAACTTCGTTAGAATCACTTTTTTTCCGTTCTTATTTAAGATAACTTGTTCTCTTACATTATACTAGTTTGATAGCCTTAGACAAGCATATTATGCGCAAAGAATCTCGAAAAGAAAAAAATTTTTTTTCGAAGTTTGGAAACTTCGTTAGAATCACTTTTTTTCCGTTCTTATTTAAGATAACTGGTTCTCTTTCATTATACTAGTTTGATAGCCTCAGACAAGCATATTATGCGCAAAGAATCTCGAAAAGAAAAAAATTTTTTTTCGAAGTTTGGAAACTTCCTTAGAATCACTTTTTTTCCATTCTTATTTGAGATAACTTGTTCTCTTTCATTATACTAGTTTGATAGCCTCAGACAAGCATATTATGCGCAAAGAATCTCGAAAAGAAAAAATTTTTTTTTCGAAGTTTGGAAACTTCGTTAGAATCACGTTTTTTCCGTTCTTATTTAAGATTACTGGTTCTCTTTCATTATACTAGTTTGATAGCCTCAGACAAGCATATTATGCGCAAAGAATCTCGAAATGAAAAAAATTTTTTTTCGAAGTTTGGAAACTTCCTTAGAATCACTTTTTTTCCATTCTTATTTGAGATAACTTGTTCTCTTTCATTATACTAGTTTGATAGCCTCAGACAAGCATATTATGCGCAAAGAATCTCGAAAAGAAAAAAATTTTTTTTCGAAGTTTGGAAACTTCGTTAGAATCACTTTTTTCCGTTCTTATTTAAGATAACTTGTTCTCTTTCATTATACTAGTTTGATAGCCTTAGACAAGCATATTATGCGCAAAGAATCTCGAAAAGAAAAAAAAATTTTTTTTTTCGAAGTTTGGAAACTTCGATAGAATCACTTTTTTTCCATTCTTATTTGAGATAACTGGTTCTCTTTCATTATACTAGTTTGATAGCCTCAGACAAGCATATTATGCGCAAAGAATCTCGAAAAGAAAAAAATTTTTTTTCGAAGTTTGGAAACTTCCTTAGAATCACTTTTTTTCATTCTTATTTGAGATAACTTGTTCTCTTTCATTATACTTGTTTGATAGCCTGAGACAAGCATATTATGTGCAAAGAATCTGGAAAAGAAAAAAATTTTTTTTCGAAGTTAGGAAACTTCGTTAGAATCACTTTTCTTCCGTTCTTATTTAAGATTACTGCTTCTCTTTCATTATACCTGTTTGATAGCCTCAGACAAGCATATTATGCGCAAAGAATCTCGAAAAGAAAAAAATTTTTTTTCGAAGTTTGGAAACTTCGTTAGAATCACTTTTTTTCCGTTCTTATTTGAGATAACTTGTTCTCTTTCATTATACTAGTTTGATAGCCTTAGACAAGCATATTATGCGCAAAGAATCTCGAAAAGAAAAAAATTTTTTTTCGAAGTTTGGAAACTTCGTTAGAATCACTTTTTTTCCGTTCTTATTTAAGATTACTGGTTCTCTTTCATTATACTAGTTTGATAGCCTCAGACAAGCATATTATGCGCAAAGAATCTCGAAAAGAAAAAAATTTTTTTTCGAAGTTTGGAAACTTCCTTAGAATCACTTTTTTTCCATTCTTATTTGAGATAACTTGTTCTCTTTCATTATACTAGTTTGATAGCCTCAGACAAGCATATTATGCGCAAAGAATCTCGAAAAGAAAAAAATTTTTTTTCGAAGTTTGGAAACTTCGTTAGAATCACTTTTTTTCCGTTCTTATTTAAGATTACTGGTTCTCTTTCATTATACTAGTTTGATAGCCTCAGACAAGCATATTATGCGCAAAGAATCTCGAAAAGAAAAAAATTTTTTTTCGAAGTTTGGAAACTTCGTTAGAATCACTTTTTTTCCGTTCTTATTTGAGATAACTGGTTCTCTTTCATTATACTAGTTTGATAGCCTCAGACAAGTTAATTATGCGCAAAGAATCTCGAAAAGAAAAAAATTTTTTTCGAAGTTTGGAAACTTCCTTAGAATCACTTTTTTTCCATTCTTATTTGAGATAACTTGTTCTCTTTCATTATACTAGTTTGATAGCCTCAGACAAGCATATTATGCGCAAAGAATCTCGAAAAGAAAAAAATTTTTTTTCGAAGTTTGGAAACTTCGTTAGAATCACTTTTTTTCCGTTCTTATTTAAGATTACTGGTTCTCTTTCATTATACTAGTTTGATAGCCTCAGACAAGCATATTATGCGTAAAGAATCTGGAAAAGAAAAAAAATGTTTTTCGAAGTTTGGAAACTTCGTTAGAATCACTTTTTTTCCGTTCTTATTTGAGATAACTGGTTCTCTTACATTATACTAGTTTGATAGCCTCAGACAAGCATATTATGCGCAAAGAATCTCGAAAAGAAAAAAATTTTATTTCGAAGTTTGGAAACTTCGTTAGAATCACTTTTTTTCCGTTCTTATTTGAGATAACTTGTTCTCTTTCATTATATTAGTTTGATAGCCTCAGACAAGCATATTATGCGCAAAGAATCTCGAAAAGAAAAAAATTTTTTTTCGAAGTTTGGAAACTTCGTTAGAATCACTTTTTTTCCGTTCTTATTTAAGATTACTGGTTCTCTTTCATTATACTAGTTTGATAGCCTCAGACAAGAATATTATGCGCAAAGAATCTCGAAAAGAATAAAATTTTTTTTCGAAGTTTGGAAACTTCCTTAGAATCACTTTTTTTCCATTCTTATTTGAGATAACTTGTTCTCTTTCATTATACTAGTTTGATAGCCTCAGACAAGCATATTATGCGCAAAGAATCTCAAAAAGAAAAAAATTTCTTTCGAAGTTTGGAAACTTCGTTAGAATCACTTTTTTTCCGTTCTTATTTAAGATAACTTGTTCTCTTACATTATACTAGTTTGATAGCCTTAGACAAGCATATTATGCGCAAAGAATCTCGAAAAGAAAAAAATTTTTTTTCGAAGTTTGGAAACTTCGTTAGAATCACTTTTTTTCCGTTCTTATTTGAGATAACTGGTTCTCTTTCATTATACTAGTTTGATAGCCTCAGACAAGCATATTATGCGCAAAGAATCTCGAAAAGAAAAAAATTTTTTTTCGAAGTTTGGAAACTTCCTTAGAATCACTTTTTTTCCATTCTTATTTGAGATAACTTGTTCTCTTTCATTATACTAGTTTGATAGCCTCAGACAAGCATATTATGCGCAAAGAATCTCGAAAAGAAAAAAATTTTTTTTCGAAGTTTGGAAACTTCGTTAGAATCACTTTTTTTCCGTTCTTATTTAAGATTACTGGTTCTCTTTCATTATACTAGTTTGATAGCCTCAGACAAGCATATTATGCGCAAAGAATCTCGAAATGAAAAAAATTTTTTTTCGAAGTTTGGAAACTTCCTTAGAATCACTTTTTTTCCATTCTTATTTGAGATAACTTGTTCTCTTTCATTATACTAGTTTGATAGCCTCAGACAAGCATATTATGCGCAAAGAATCTCGAAAAGAAAAAAATTTTTTTTCGAAGTTTGGAAACTTCGTTAGAATCACTTTTTTCCGTTCTTATTTAAGATAACTTGTTCTCTTTCATTATACTAGTTTGATAGCCTCAGACAAGAATATTATGCGCAAAGAATCTCGAAAAGAAAAAAATTTTTTTTCGAAGTTTGGAAACTTCCTTAGAATCACTTTTTTTCCATTCTTATTTGAGATAACTTGTTCTCTTTCATTATACTAGTTTGATAGCCTCAGACAAGCATATTATGCGCAAAGAATCTCGAAAAGAAAAAAATTTTTTTCGAAGTTTGGAAACTTCGTTAGAATCACTTTTTTTCCGTTCTTATTTAAGATAACTTGTTCTCTTTCATTATACTAGTTTGATAGCCTTAGACAAGCATATTATGCGCAAAGAATCTCGAAAAGAAAAAAAATTTTTTTCGAAGTTTGGAAACTTCGTTAGAATCACTTTTTTTCCGTTCTTATTTGAGATAACTGGTTCTCTTTCATTATACTAGTTTGATAGCCTCAGACAAGCATATTATGCGCAAAGAATCTCGAAAAGAAAAAAATTTTATTTCGAAGTTTGGAAACTTCGTTAGAATCACTTTTTTTCCGTTCTTATTTGAGATAACTTGTTCTCTTTCATTATACTAGTTTGATAGCCTCAGACAAGCATATTATGCGCAAAGAATCTCGAAAAGAAAAAAATTTTTTTTCGAAGTTTGGAAACTTCGTTAGAATCACTTTTTTTCCGTTCTTATTTAAGATTACTGGTTCTCTTTCATTATACTAGTTTGATAGCCTCAGACAAGCATATTATGCGCAAAGAATCTCGAAATGAAAAAAATTTTTTTTCGAAGTTTGGAAACTTCCTTAGAATCACTTTTTTTCCATTCTTATTTGAGATAACTTGTTCTCTTTCATTATACTAGTTTGATAGCCTCAGACAAGCATATTATGCGCAAAGAATCTCGAAAAGAAAAAAATTTTTTTTCGAAGTTTGGAAACTTCATTAGAATCACTTTTTTTCATTCTTTTTTGAGATAAGTTGTTCTCTTTCATTATACTTGTTTGATAGCCTGAGACAAGCATATTATGCGCAAAGAATCTCGAAAAGAAAAAAATTTTTTTTCGAAGTTAGGAAACTTCGTTAGAATCACTTTTCTTCCGTTCTTATTTAAGATTAATGGTTCTCTTTCATTATACTAGTTTGATAGCCTCAGACAAGCATATTATGCGCAAAGAATCTCGAAAAGAAAAAAATTTTTTTTCGAAGTTTGGAAACTTCGTTAGAATCACTTTTTTTCCGTTCTTATTTGAGATAACTTGTTCTCTTTCATTATACTAGTTTGATAGCCTCAGACAAGCATATTATGCGCAAAGAATCTCGAAAAGAAAAAAATTTTTTTTTGAAGTTTGGAAACTTCGTTAGAATCACTTTTTTTCCGTTCTTATTTAAGATTACTGGTTCTCTTTCATTATACTAGTTTGATAGCCTCAGACAAGAATATTATGCGCAAAGAATCTCGAAAAGAAAAAAATTTATTTTCGAAGTTTGGAAACTTCGTTAGAATCACTTTTTTTCCGTTCTTATTTGAGATAACTTGTTCTCTTTCATTATCCTTGTTTGATAGCCTTAGACAAGCATATTATGCGCAAATAATCTCGAAAAGAAAAAAATTTTTTTTCGAAGTTTGGAAACTTCGTTAGAATCACTTTTTTTCCGTTCTTATTTAAGATTACTGGTTCTCTTTCATTATACTAGTTTGATAGCCTCAGACAAGCATATTATGCGCAAAGAATCTCGAAAAGAAAAAAATTTTTTTTCGAAGTTTGGAAACTTCGTTTGAATCACTTTTTTTCTGTTCTTATTTAAGATAACTTGTTCTCTTTCATTATACTAGTTTGATAGCCTTAGACAAGCATATTATGCGCAAAGAATCTCGAAAAGAAAAAAATTTTTTTTCGAAGTTTGGAAACTTCGTTAGAATCACTTTTTTTCCGTTCTTATTTAAGATAACTTGTACTCTTTCATTGTACTAGTTTGATAGCCTTAGACAAGCTTATTATGCGTAAAGAATCTGGAAAAGAAAAAAAATGTTTTTCGAAGTTTGGAAACTTCATTAGAATCACTTTTTTTCCGTTCTTATTTGAGATAACTGGTTCTCTTACATTATACTAGTTTGATAGCCTCAGACAAGCATATTATGCGCAAAGAATGTCGAAAAGAAAAAAATTTTATTTCGAAGTTTGGAAACTTCGTTAGAATCACTTTTTTTCCGTTCTTATTTGAGATAACTTGTTCTCTTTCATTATACTAGTTTGATAGCCTTAGACAAGCATATTATGCGCAAAGAATCTCGAAAAGAAAAAAATTTTTTTTCGAAGTTTGGAAACTTCGTTAGAATCACTTTTTTTCCGTTCTTATTTAAGATAACTTGTTCTCTTTCATTGTACTAGTTTGATAGCCTTAGACAAGCATATTATGCGTAAAGAATCTGGAAAAGAAAAAAAATTTTTTTCGAAGTTTGGAAACTTCGTTAGAATCACTTTTTTTCCGTTCTTATTTGAGATAACTGGTTCTCTTACATTATACTAGTTTGATAGCCTCAGACAAGCATATTATGCGCAAAGAATCTCGAAAAGAAAAAAATTTTATTTCGAAGTTTGGAAACTTCGTTAGAATCACTTTTTTTCCGTTCTTATTTGAGATAACTTGTTCTCTTTCATTATACTAGTTTGATAGCCTCAGACAAGCATATTATGCGCAAAGAATCTCGAAAAGAAAAAAATTTTTTTTCGAAGTTTGGAAACTTCGTTAGAATCACTTTTTCCGTTCTTATTTAAGATTACTGGTTCTCTTTCATTATACTAGTTTGATAGCCTCAGACAAGAATATTATGCGCAAAGAATCTCGAAAAGAATAAAATTTTTTTTCGAAGTTTGGAAACTTCCTTAGAATCACTTTTTTTCCATTCTTATTTGAGATAACTTGTTCTCTTTCATTATACTAGTTTGATAGCCTCAGACAAGCATATTATGCGCAAAGAATCTCAAAAAGAAAAAAATTTTTTTCGAAGTTTGGAAACTTCGTTAGAATCACTTTTTTTCCGTTCTTATTTAAGATAACTTGTTCTCTTACATTATACTAGTTTGATAGCCTTAGACAAGCATATTATGCGCAAAGAATCTCGAAAAGAAAAAAATTTTTTTTCGAAGTTTGGAAACTTCGTTAGAATCACTTTTTTTCCGTTCTTATTTGAGATAACTGGTTCTCTTTGATTATACTAGTTTGATAGCCTCAGACAAGCATATTATGCGCAAAGAATCTCGAAAAGAAAAAAATTTTTTTTCGAAGTTTGTAAATTTCGTTAGAATCACTTTTTTTCCGTTCTTATTTAAGATTACTGGTTCTCTTTCATTATACTAGTTTGATAGCCTCAGACAAGAATATTATGCGCAAAGAATCTCGAAAAGAATAAAATTTTTTTTCGAAGTTTGGAAACTTCCTTAGAATCACTTTTTTTCCATTCTTATTTGAGATAACTTGTTCTGTTTCATTATACTAGTTTGATAGCCTCAGACAAGCATATTATGCGCAAAGAATCTCAAAAAGAAAAAAATTTTTTTCGAAGTTTGGAAACTTCGTTAGAATCACTTTTTTTCCGTTCTTATTTAAGATAACTTGTTCTCTTACATTATACTAGTTTGATAGCGTTAGACAAGCATATTATGCGCAAAGAATCTCGAAAAGAAAAAAATTTTTTTTCGAAGTTTGGAAACTTCGTTAGAATCACTTTTTTTCCGTTCTTATTTGAGATAACTGGTTCTCTTTCATTATACTAGTTTGATAGCCTTAGACAAGCATATTATGCGTAAAGAATCTGGAAAAGAAAAAAAATGTTTTTCGAAGTTTGGAAACTTCGTTAGAATCACTTTTTTTCCGTTCTTATTTGAGATAACTGGTTCTCTTACATTATACTAGTTTGATAGCCTCAGACAAGCATATTATGCGCAAAGAATGTCGAAAAGAAAAAAATTTTATTTCGAAGTTTGGAAACTTCGTTAGAATCACTTTTTTTCCGTTCTTATTTGAGATAACTTGTTCTCTTTCATTATACTAGTTTGATAGCCTTAGACAAGCATATTATGCGCAAAGAATCTCGAAAAGAAAAAAATTTTTTTTCGAAGTTTGGAAACTTCGTTAGAATCACTTTTTTTCCGTTCTTATTTAAGATAACTTGTTCTCTTTCATTGTACTAGTTTGATAGCCTTAGACAAGCATATTATGCGTAAAGAATCTGGAAAAGAAAAAAAATTTTTTTCGAAGTTTGGAAACTTCGTTAGAATCACTTTTTTTCCGTTCTTATTTGAGATAACTGGTTCTCTTACATTATACTAGTTTGATAGCCTCAGACAAGCATATTATGCGCAAAGAATCTCGAAAAGAAAAAAATTTTATTTCGAAGTTTGGAAACTTCGTTAGAATCACTTTTTTTCCGTTCTTATTTAAGATAACTTGTTCTCTTACATTATACTAGTTTGATAGCCTTAGACAAGCATATTATGCGCAAAGAATCTCGAAAAGAAAAAATTTTTTTTTCGAAGTTTGGAAACTTCGTTAGAATCACTTTTTTTCCGTTCTTATTTGAGATAACTGGTTCTCTTTCAGTATACTAGTTTGATAGCCTCAGACAAGCATATTATGCGCAAAGAATCTCGAAAAGAAAAAAATTTTTTTTCGAAGTTTGGAAACTTCGTTAGAATCACTTTTTTTCCGTTCTTATTTAAGATTACTGGTTCTCTTTCATTATACTAGTTTGATAGCCTCAGACAAGAATATTATGCGCAAAGAATCTCGAAAAGAATAAAATTTTTTTTCGAAGTTTGGAAACTTCCTTAGAATCACTTTTTTTCCATTCTTATTTGAGATAACTTGTTCTCTTTCATTATACTAATTTGATAGCCTCAGACAAGCATATTATGCGCAAAGAATCTCAAAAAGAAAAAAATTTTTTTCGAAGTTTGGAAACTTCGTTAGAATCACTTTTTTTCCGTTCTTATTTAAGATAACTGGTTCTCTTTCAGTATACTAGTTTGATAGCCTCAGACAAGCATATTATGCGCAAAGAATCTCGAAAAGAAAAAAATTTTTTTTCGAAGTTTGGAAACTTCGTTAGAATCACTTTTTTTCCGTTCTTATTTAAGATTACTGGTTCTCTTTCATTATACTAGTTTGATAGCCTCAGACAAGAATATTATGCGCAAAGAATCTCGAAAAGAATAAAATTTTTTTTCGAAGTTTGGAAACTTCCTTAGAATCACTTTTTTTCCATTCTTATTTGAGATAACTTGTTCTCTTTCATTATACTAATTTGATAGCCTCAGACAAGCATATTATGCGCAAAGAATCTCAAAAAGAAAAAAATTTTTTTCGAAGTTTGGAAACTTCGTTAGAATCACTTTTTTTCCGTTCTTATTTAAGATAACTTGTTCTCTTACATTATACTAGTTTGATAGCCTTAGACAAGCATATTATGCGCAAAGAATCTCGAAAAGAAAAAAATTTTTTTTCGAAGTTTGGAAACTTCGTTAGAATCACTTTTTTTCCGTTCTTATTTGAGATAACTGGTTCTCTTTCATTATACTAGTTTGATAGCCTCAGACAAGCATATTATGCGTAAAGAATCTGGAAAAGAAAAAAAATGTTTTTCGAAGTTTGGAAACTTCGTTAGAATCACTTTTTTTCCGTTCTTATTTGAGATAACTGGTTCTCTTACATTATACTAGTTTGATAGCCTCAGACAAGCATATTATGCGCAAAGAATGTCGAAAAGAAAAAAATTATATTTCGAAGTTTGGAAACTTCGTTAGAATCACTTTTTTTCCGTTCTTATTTGAGATAACTTGTTCTCTTTCATTGTACTAGTTTGATAGCCTTAGACAAGCATATTATGCGTAAAGAATCTGGAAAAGAAAAAAAATTTTTTTCGAAGTTTGGAAACTTCGTTAGAATCACTTTTTTTCCGTTCTTATTTGAGATAACTGGTTCTCTTACATTATACTAGTTTGATAGCCTCAGACAAGCATATTATGCGCAAAGAATCTCGAAAAGAAAAAAATTTTTTTTCGAAGTTGGAAACTTCGTTAGAATCACTTTTTTTCCGTTCTTATTTGAGATAACTGGTTCTCTTTCATTATACTAGTTTGATAGCCTCAGACAAGCATATTATGCGTAAAGAATCTGGAAAAGAAAAAAAATGTTTTTCGAAGTTTGGAAACTTCGTTAGAATCACTTTTTTTCCGTTCTTATTTGAGATAACTGGTTCTCTTACATTATACTAGTTTGATAGCCTCAGACAAGCATATTATGCGCAAAGAATGTCGAAAAGAAAAAAATTTTATTTCGAAGTTTGGAAACTTCGTTAGAATCACTTTTTTTCCGTTCTTATTTGAGATAACTTGTTCTCTTTCATTGTACTAGTTTGATAGCCTTAGACAAGCATATTATGCGTAAAGAATCTGGAAAAGAAAAAAAATTTTTTTCGAAGTTTGGAAACTTCGTTAGAATCACTTTTTTTCCGTTCTTATTTGAGATAACTGGTTCTCTTACATTATACTAGTTTGATAGCCTCAGACAAGCATATTATGCGCAAAGAATCTCGAAAAGAAAAAAATTTTATTTCGAAGTTTGGAAACTTCGTTAGAATCACTTTTTTTCCGTTCTTATTTGAGATAACTTGTTCTCTTTTATTATATTAGTTTGATAGCCTCAGACAAGCATATTATGCGCAAAGAATCTCGAAAAGAAAAAAATTTTTTTTCGAAGTTTGGAAACTTCGTTAGAATCACTTTTTTTCCGTTCTTATTTAAGATTACTGGTTCTCTTTCATTATACTAGTTTGATAGCCTCAGACAAGAATATTATGCGCAAAGAATCTCGAAAAGAATAAAATTTTTTTTCGAAGTTTGGAAACTTCCTTAGAATCACTTTTTTTCCATTCTTATTTGAGATAACTTGTTCTCTTTCATTATACTAGTTTGATAGCCTCAGACAAGCATATTATGCGCAAAGAATCTCAAAAAGAAAAAAATTTTTTTGAAGTTTGGAAACTTCGTTAGAATCACTTTTTTTCCGTTCTTATTTAAGATAACTTGTTCTCTTACATTATACTAGTTTGATACCCTTAGACAAGCATATTATGCGCAAAGAATCTCGAAAAGAAAAAAATTTTTTTTCGAAGTTTGGAAACTTCGTTAGAATCACTTTTTTTCCGTTCTTATTTGAGATAACTGGTTCTCTTTCATTATACTAGTTTGATAGCCTCAGACAAGCATATTATGCGCAAAGAATCTCGAAAAGAAAAAAATTTTTTTTCGAAGTTTGGAAACTTCCTTAGAATCACTTTTTTTCCATTCTTATTTGAGATAACTTGTTCTCTTTCATTATACTAGTTTGATAGCCTCAGACAAGCATATTATGCGCAAAGAATCTCGAAAAGAAAAAAATTTTTTTTCGAAGTTTGGAAACTTCGTTAGAATCACTTTTTTTCCGTTCTTATTTAAGATTACTGGTTCTCTTTCATTATACTAGTTTGATAGCCTCAGACAAGCATATTATGCGCAAAGAATCTCGAAATGAAAAAAATTTTTTTTCGAAGTTTGGAAACTTCCTTAGAATCACTTTTTTTCCATTCTTATTTGAGATAACTTGTTCTCTTTCATTATACTAGTTTGATAGCCTCAGACAAGCATATTATGCGCAAAGAATCTCGAAAAGAAAAAAATTTTTTTTCGAAGTTTGGAAACTTCGTTAGAATCACTTTTTTCCGTTCTTATTTAAGATAACTTGTTCTCTTTCATTATACTAGTTTGATAGCCTTAGACAAGCATATTATGCGCAAAGAATCTCGAAAAGAAAAAAAAATTTTTTTTTTCGAAGTTTGGAAACTTCGATAGAATCACTTTTTTTCCATTCTTATTTGAGATAACTGGTTCTCTTTCATTATACTAGTTTGATAGCCTCAGACAAGCATATTATGCGCAAAGAATCTCGAAAAGAAAAAAATTTTTTTTCGAAGTTTGGAAACTTCCTTAGAATCACTTTTTTTCATTCTTATTTGAGATAACTTGTTCTCTTTCATTATACTTGTTTGATAGCCTGAGACAAGCATATTATGCGCAAAGAATCTGGAAAAGAAAAAAATTTTTTTTCGAAGTTAGGAAACTTCGTTAGAATCACTTTTCTTCCGTTCTTATTTAAGATTACTGGTTCTCTTTCATTATACCTGTTTGATAGCCTCAGACAAGCATATTATGCGCAAAGAATCTCGAAAAGAAAAAAATTTTTTTTCGAAGTTTGGAAACTTCGTTAGAATCACTTTTTTTCCGTTCTTATTTGAGATAACTTGTTCTCTTTCATTATACTAGTTTGATAGCCTTAGACAAGCATATTATGCGCAAAGAATCTCGAAAAGAAAAAAATTTTTTTTCGAAGTTTGGAAACTTCGTTAGAATCACTTTTTTTCCGTTCTTATTTAAGATTACTGGTTCTCTTTCATTATACTAGTTTGATAGCCTCAGACAAGCATATTATGCGCAAAGAATCTCGAAAAGAAAAAAATTTTTTTTCGAAGTTTGGAAACTTCCTTAGAATCACTTTTTTTCCATTCTTATTTGAGATAACTTGTTCTCTTTCATTATACTAGTTTGATAGCCTCAGACAAGCATATTATGCGCAAAGAATCTCGAAAAGAAAAAAATTTTTTTTCGAAGTTTGGAAACTTCGTTAGAATCACTTTTTTTCCGTTCTTATTTAAGATTACTGGTTCTCTTTCATTATACTAGTTTGATAGCCTCAGACAAGCATATTATGCGCAAAGAATCTCGAAAAGAAAAAAATTTTTTTTCGAAGTTTGGAAACTTCGTTAGAATCACTTTTTTTCCGTTCTTATTTGAGATAACTGGTTCTCTTTCATTATACTAGTTTGATAGCCTCAGACAAGTTAATTATGCGCAAAGAATCTCGAAAAGAAAAAAATTTTTTTTCGAAGTTTGGAAACTTCCTTAGAATCACTTTTTTTCCATTCATATTTGAGATAACTTGTTCTCTTTCATTATACTAGTTTGATAGCCTCAGACAAGCATATTATGCGCAAAGAATCTCGAAAAGAAAAAAATTTTTTTTCGAAGTTTGGAAACTTCGTTAGAATCACTTTTTTTCCGTTCTTATTTAAGATTACTGGTTCTCTTTCATTATACTAGTTTGATAGCCTCAGACAAGAATATTATGCGCAAAGAATCTCGAAAAGAATAAAATTTTTTTTCGAAGTTTGGAAACTTCCTTAGAATCACTTTTTTTCCATTCTTATTTGAGATAACTTGTTCTCTTTCATTATACTAGTTTGATAGCCTCAGACAAGCATATTATGCGCAAAGAATCTCAAAAAGAAAAAAATTTTTTTCGAAGTTTGGAAACTTCGTTAGAATCACTTTTTTTCCGTTCTTATTTAAGATAACTTGTTCTCTTACATTATACTAGTTTGATAGCCTTAGACAAGCATATTATGCGCAAAGAATCTCGAAAAGAAAAAAATTTTTTTTCGAAGTTTGGAAACTTCGTTAGAATCACTTTTTTTCCGTTCTTATTTGAGATAACTGGTTCTCTTTCATTATACTAGTTTGATAGCCTCAGACAAGCATATTATGCGCAAAGAATCTCGAAAAGAAAAAAATTTTTTTTCGAAGTTTGGAAACTTCCTTAGAATCACTTTTTTTCCATTCTTATTTGAGATAACTTGTTCTCTTTCATTATACTAGTTTGATAGCCTCAGACAAGCATATTATGCGCAAAGAATCTCGAAAAGAAAAAAATTTTTTTTCGAAGTTTGGAAACTTCGTTAGAATCACTTTTTTTCCGTTCTTATTTAAGATTACTGGTTCTCTTTCATTATACTAGTTTGATAGCCTCAGACAAGCATATTATGCGCAAAGAATCTCGAAATGAAAAAAATTTTTTTTCGAAGTTTGGAAACTTCCTTAGAATCACTTTTTTTCCATTCTTATTTGAGATAACTTGTTCTCTTTCATTATACTAGTTTGATAGCCTCAGACAAGCATATTATGCGCAAAGAATCTCGAAAAGAAAAAAATTTTTTTTCGAAGTTTGGAAACTTCGTTAGAATCACTTTTTTCCGTTCTTATTTAAGATAACTTGTTCTCTTTCATTATACTAGTTTGATAGCCTCAGACAAGAATATTATGCGCAAAGAATCTCGAAAAGAATAAAAATTTTTTTCGAAGTTTGGAAACTTCCTTAGAATCACTTTTTTTCCATTCTTATTTGAGATAACTTGTTCTCTTTCATTATACTAGTTTGATAGCCTCAGACAAGCATATTATGCGCAAAGAATCTCGAAAAGAAAAAAAATTTTTTTCGAAGTTTGGAAACTTCGTTAGAATCACTTTTTTTCCGTTCTTATTTAAGATAACTTGTTCTCTTACATTATACTAGTTTGATAGCCTTAGACAAGCATATTATGCGCAAAGAATCTCGAAAAGAAAAAAATTTTTTTTCGAAGTTTGGAAACTTCGTTAGAATCACTTTTTTTCCGTTCTTATTTGAGATAACTGGTTCTCTTTCATTATACTAGTTTGATAGCCTCAGACAAGCATATTATGCGCAAAGAATCTCGAAAAGAAAAAAATTTTTTTTCGAAGTTTGGAAACTTCCTTAGAATCACTTTTTTTCCATTCTTATTTGAGATAACTTGTTCTCTTTCATTATACTAGTTTGATAGCCTCAGACAAGCATATTATGCGCAAAGAATCTCGAAAAGAAAAAAATTTTTTTTCGAAGTTTGGAAACTTCGTTAGAATCACTTTTTTTCCGTTCTTATTTAAGATTACTGGTTCTCTTTCATTATACTAGTTTGATAGCCTCAGACAAGCATATTATGCGCAAAGAATCTCGAAATGAAAAAAATTTTTTTTCGAAGTTTGGAAACTTGCTTAGAATCACTTTTTTTCCATTCTTATTTGAGATAACTTGTTCTCTTTCATTATACTAGTTTGATAGCCTCAGACAAGCATATTATGCGCAAAGAATCTCGAAAAGAAAAAAATTTTTTTTCGAAGTTTGGAAACTTCATTAGAATCACTTTTTTTCATTCTTTTTTGAGATAACTTGTTCTCTTTCATTATACTTGTTTGATAGCCTGAGACAAGCATATTATGCGCAAAGAATCTCGAAAAGAAAAAAATTTTTTTTCGAAGTTAGGAAACTTCGTTAGAATCACTTTTCTTCCGTTCTTATTTAAGATTAATGGTTCTCTTTCATTATACTAGTTTGATAGCCTCAGACAAGCATATTATGCGCAAAGAATCTCGAAAAGAAAAAAATTTTTTTTCGAAGTTTGGAAACTTCGTTAGAATCACTTTTTTTCCGTTCTTATTTGAGATAACTTGTTCTCTTTCATTATACTAGTTTGATAGCCTCAGACAAGCATATTATGCGCAAAGAATCTCGAAAAGAAAAAAATTTTTTTTTGAAGTTTGGAAACTTCGTTAGAATCACTTTTTTTCCGTTCTTATTTAAGATTACTGGTTCTCTTTCATTATACTAGTTTGATAGCCTCAGACAAGAATATTATGCGCAAAGAATCTCGAAAAGAAAAAAATTTATTTTCGAAGTTTGGAAACTTCGTTAGAATCACTTTTTTTCCGTTCTTATTTGAGATAACTTGTTCTCTTTCATTATCCTTGTTTGATAGCCTTAGACAAGCATATTATGCGCAAATAATCTCGAAAAGAAAAAAATTTTTTTTCGAAGTTTGGAAACTTCGTTAGAATCACTTTTTTTCCGTTCTTATTTAAGATTACTGGTTCTCTTTCATTATACTAGTTTGATAGCCTCAGACAAGCATATTATGCGCAAAGAATCTCGAAAAGAAAAAAATTTTTTTTCGAAGTTTGGAAACTTCGTTTGAATCACTTTTTTTCTGTTCTTATTTAAGATAACTTGTTCTCTTTCATTATACTAGTTTGATAGCCTTAGACAAGCATATTATGCGCAAAGAATCTCGAAAAGAAAAAAATTTTTTTTCGAAGTTTGGAAACTTCGTTAGAATCACTTTTTTTCCGTTCTTATTTAAGATAACTTGTACTCTTTCATTGTACTAGTTTGATAGCCTTAGACAAGCTTATTATGCGTAAAGAATCTGGAAAAGAAAAAAAATGTTTTTCGAAGTTTGGAAACTTCATTAGAATCACTTTTTTTCCGTTCTTATTTGAGATAACTGGTTCTCTTACATTATACTAGTTTGATAGCCTTAGACAAGCATATTATGCGCAAAGAATCTCGAAAAGAAAAAAATTTTTTTTCGAAGTTTGGAAACTTCGTTAGAATCACTTTTTTTCCGTTCTTATTTAAGATAACTTGTTCTCTTTCATTGTACTAGTTTGATAGCCTTAGACAAGCATATTATGCGTAAAGAATCTGGAAAAGAAAAAAAATTTTTTTCGAAGTTTGGAAACTTCGTTAGAATCACTTTTTTTCCGTTCTTATTTGAGATAACTGGTTCTCTTACATTATACTAGTTTGATAGCCTCAGACAAGCATATTATGCGCAAAGAATCTCGAAAAGAAAAAAATTTTATTTCGAAGTTTGGAAACTTCGTTAGAATCACTTTTTTTCCGTTCTTATTTGAGATAACTTGTTCTCTTTCATTATACTAGTTTGATAGCCTCAGACAAGCATATTATGCGCAAAGAATCTCGAAAAGAAAAAAATTTTTTTTCGAAGTTTGGAAACTTCGTTAGAATCACTTTTTCCGTTCTTATTTAAGATTACTGGTTCTCTTTCATTATACTAGTTTGATAGCCTCAGACAAGAATATTATGCGCAAAGAATCTCGAAAAGAATAAAATTTTTTTTCGAAGTTTGGAAACTTCCTTAGAATCACTTTTTTTCCATTCTTATTTGAGATAACTTGTTCTCTTTCATTATACTAGTTTGATAGCCTCAGACAAGCATATTATGCGCAAAGAATCTCAAAAAGAAAAAAATTTTTTTCGAAGTTTGGAAACTTCGTTAGAATCACTTTTTTTCCGTTCTTATTTAAGATAACTTGTTCTCTTACATTATACTAGTTTGATAGCCTTAGACAAGCATATTATGCGCAAAGAATCTCGAAAAGAAAAAAATTTTTTTTCGAAGTTTGGAAACTTCGTTAGAATCACTTTTTTTCCGTTCTTATTTGAGATAACTGGTTCTCTTTGATTATACTAGTTTGATAGCCTCAGACAAGCATATTATGCGCAAAGAATCTCGAAAAGAAAAAAATTTTTTTTCGAAGTTTGGAAATTTCGTTAGAATCACTTTTTTTCCGTTCTTATTTAAGATTACTGGTTCTCTTTCATTATACTAGTTTGATAGCCTCAGACAAGAATATTATGCGCAAAGAATCTCGAAAAGAATAAAATTTTTTTTCGAAGTTTGGAAACTTCCTTAGAATCACTTTTTTTCCATTCTTATTTGAGATAACTTGTTCTGTTTCATTATACTAGTTTGATAGCCTCAGACAAGCATATTATGCGCAAAGAATCTCAAAAAGAAAAAAATTTTTTTCGAAGTTTGGAAACTTCGTTAGAATCACTTTTTTTCCGTTCTTATTTAAGATAACTTGTTCTCTTACATTATACTAGTTTGATAGCCTTAGACAAGCATATTATGCGCAAAGAATCTCGAAAAGAAAAAAAAATTTTTTCGAATTTTGGAAACTTCGTTAGAATCACTTTTTTTCCGTTCTTATTTGAGATAACTGGTTCTCTTTCATTATACTAGTTTGATAGCCTTAGACAAGCATATTATGCGTAAAGAATCTGGAAAAGAAAAAAAATGTTTTTCGAAGTTTGGAAACTTCGTTAGAATCACTTTTTTTCCGTTCTTATTTGAGATAACTGGTTCTCTTACATTATACTAGTTTGATAGCCTCAGACAAGCATATTATGCGCAAAGAATGTCGAAAAGAAAAAAATTTTATTTCGAAGTTTGGAAACTTCGTTAGAATCACTTTTTTTCCGTTCTTATTTGAGATAACTTGTTCTCTTTCATTATACTAGTTTGATAGCCTCAGACAAGAATATTATGCGCAAAGAATCTCGAAAAGAATAAAATTTTTTTTCGAAGTTTGGAAACTTCCTTAGAATCACTTTTTTTCCATTCTTATTTGAGATAACTTGTTCTGTTTCATTATACTAGTTTGATAGCCTCAGACAAGCATATTATGCGCAAAGAATCTCAAAAAGAAAAAAATTTTTTTCGAAGTTTGGAAACTTCGTTAGAATCACTTTTTTTCCGTTCTTATTTAAGATAACTTGTTCTCTTACATTATACTAGTTTGATAGCCTTAGACAAGCATATTATGCGCAAAGAATCTCGAAAAGAAAAAAATTTTTTTTCGAAGTTTGGAAACTTCGTTAGAATCACTTTTTTTCCGTTCTTATTTGAGATAACTGGTTCTCTTTCATTATACTAGTTTGATAGCCTTAGACAAGCATATTATGCGTAAAGAATCTGGAAAAGAAAAAAAATGTTTTTCGAAGTTTGGAAACTTCGTTAGAATCACTTTTTTTCCGTTCTTATTTGAGATAACTGGTTCTCTTACATTATACTAGTTTGATAGCCTCAGACAAGCATATTATGCGCAAAGAATGTCGAAAAGAAAAAAATTTTATTTCGAAGTTTGGAAACTTCGTTAGAATCACTTTTTTCCGTTCTTATTTGAGATAACTTGTTCTCTTTCATTATACTAGTTTGATAGCCTTAGACAAGCATATTATGCGCAAAGAATCTCGAAAAGAAAAAAATTTTTTTTCGAAGTTTGGAAACTTCGTTAGAATCACTTTTTTTACGTTCTTATTTAAGATAACTTGTTCTCTTTCATTGTACTAGTTTGATAGCCTTAGACAAGCATATTATGCGTAAAGAATCTGGAAAAGAAAAAAAATTTTTTTCGAAGTTTGGAAACTTCGTTAGAATCACTTTTTTTCCGTTCTTATTTGAGATAACTGGTTCTCTTACATTATACTAGTTTGATAGCCTCAGACAAGCATATTATGCGCAAAGAATCTCGAAAAGAAAAAAATTTTATTTCGAAGTTTGGAAACTTCGTTAGAATCACTTTTTTTCCGTTCTTATTTAAGATAACTTGTTCTCTTACATTATACTAGTTTGATAGCCTTAGACAAGCATATTATGCGCAAAGAATCTCGAAAAGAAAAAAATTTTTTTTCGAAGTTTGGAAACTTCGTTAGAATCACTTTTTTTCCGTTCTTATTTGAGATAACTGGTTCTCTTTCAGTATACTAGTTTGATAGCCTCAGACAAGCATATTATGCGCAAAGAATCTCGAAAAGAAAAAAATTTTTTTTCGAAGTTTGGAAACTTCGTTAGAATCACTTTTTTTCCGTTCTTATTTAAGATTACTGGTTCTCTTTCATTATACTAGTTTGATAGCCTCAGACAAGAATATTATGCGCAAAGAATCTCGAAAAGAATAAAATTTTTTTTCGAAGTTTGGAAACTTCCTTAGAATCACTTTTTTTCCATTCTTATTTGAGATAACTTGTTCTCTTTCATTATACTAATTTGATAGCCTCAGACAAGCATATTATGCGCAAAGAATCTCAAAAAGAAAAAAATTTTTTTCGAAGTTTGGAAACTTCGTTAGAATCACTTTTTTTCCGTTCTTATTTAAGATAACTGGTTCTCTTTCAGTATACTAGTTTGATAGCCTCAGACAAGCATATTATGCGCAAAGAATCTCGAAAAGAAAAAAATTTTTTTTCGAAGTTTGGAAACTTCGTTAGAATCACTTTTTTTCCGTTCTTATTTAAGATTACTGGTTCTCTTTCATTATACTAGTTTGATAGCCTCAGACAAGAATATTATGCGCAAAGAATCTCGAAAAGAATAAAATTTTTTTTCGAAGTTTGGAAACTTCCTTAGAATCACTTTTTTTCCATTCTTATTTGAGATAACTTGTTCTCTTTCATTATACTAATTTGATAGCCTCAGACAAGCATATTATGCGCAAAGAATCTCAAAAAGAAAAAAATTTTTTTCGAAGTTTGGAAACTTCGTTAGAATCACTTTTTTTCCGTTCTTATTTAAGATAACTTGTTCTCTTACATTATACTAGTTTGATAGCCTTAGACAAGCATATTATGCGCAAAGAATCTCGAAAAGAAAAAAATTTTTTTTCGAAGTTTGGAAACTTCGTTAGAATCACTTTTTTTCCGTTCTTATTTGAGATAACTGGTTCTCTTTCATTATACTAGTTGATAGCCTCAGACAAGCATATTATGCGTAAAGAATCTGGAAAAGAAAAAAAATGTTTTTCGAAGTTTGGAAACTTCGTTAGAATCACTTTTTTTCCGTTCTTATTTGAGATAACTGGTTCTCTTACATTATACTAGTTTGATAGCCTCAGACAAGCATATTATGCGCAAAGAATGTCGAAAAGAAAAAAATTTTATTTCGAAGTTTGGAAACTTCGTTAGAATCACTTTTTTTCCGTTCTTATTTGAGATAACTTGTTCTCTTTCATTGTACTAGTTTGATAGCCTTAGACAAGCATATTATGCGTAAAGAATCTGGAAAAGAAAAAAAATTTTTTTCGAAGTTTGGAAACTTCGTTAGAATCACTTTTTTTCCGTTCTTATTTGAGATAACTGGTTCTCTTACATTATACTAGTTTGATAGCCTCAGACAAGCATATTATGCGCAAAGAATCTCGAAAAGAAAAAAATTTTTTTTCGAAGTTTGGAAACTTCGTTAGAATCACTTTTTTTCCGTTCTTATTTGAGATAACTGGTTCTCTTTCATTATACTAGTTTGATAGCCTCAGACAAGCATATTATGCGTAAAGAATCTGGAAAAGAAAAAAAATGTTTTTCGAAGTTTGGAAACTTCGTTAGAATCACTTTTTTTCCGTTCTTATTTGAGATAACTGGTTCTCTTACATTATACTAGTTTGATAGCCTCAGACAAGCATATTATGCGCAAAGAATGTCGAAAAGAAAAAAATTTTATTTCGAAGTTTGGAAACTTCGTTAGAATCACTTTTTTTCCGTTCTTATTTGAGATAACTTGTTCTCTTTCATTGTACTAGTTTGATAGCCTTAGACAAGCATATTATGCGTAAAGAATCTGGAAAAGAAAAAAAATTTTTTTCGAAGTTTGGAAACTTCGTTAGAATCACTTTTTTTCCGTTCTTATTTGAGATAACTGGTTCTCTTACATTATACTAGTTTGATAGCCTCAGACAAGCATATTATGCGCAAAGAATCTCGAAAAGAAAAAAATTTTATTTCGAAGTTTGGAAACTTCGTTAGAATCACTTTTTTTCCGTTCTTATTTGAGATAACTTGTTCTCTTTCATTATATTAGTTTGATAGCCTCAGACAAGCATATTATGCGCAAAGAATCTCGAAAAGAAAAAAATTTTTTTTCGAAGTTTGGAAACTTCATTAGAATCACTTTTTTTCCGTTCTTAT
The DNA here is from genome assembly GCA_030762175.1 of Metallyticus violacea. Lineage (NCBI taxonomy): Eukaryota > Metazoa > Arthropoda > Insecta > Mantodea > Metallyticidae > Metallyticus > Metallyticus violacea. Next base: position 94,274,113 of record CM060835.1, on the reverse strand, counting down.
TTAAGATTACTGGTTCTCTTTCATTATACTAGTTTGATAGCCTCAGACAAGAATATTATGCGCAAAGAATCTCGAAAAGAATAAAATTTTTTTTCGAAGTTTGGAAACTTCCTTAGAATCACTTTTTTTCCATTCTTATTTGAGATAACTTGTTCTCTTTCATTATACTAGTTTGATAGCCTCAGACAAGCATATTATGCGCAAAGAATCTCAAAAAGAAAAAAATTTTTTTCGAAGTTTGGAAACTTCGTTAGAATCACTTTTTTTCCGTTCTTATTTAAGATAACTTGTTCTCTTACATTATACTAGTTTGATAGCCTTAGACAAGCATATTATGCGCAAAGAATCTCGAAAAGAAAAAAATTTTTTTTCGAAGTTTGGAAACTTCGTTAGAATCACTTTTTTTCCGTTCTTATTTGAGATAACTGGTTCTCTTTCATTATACTAGTTTGATAGCCTCAGACAAGCATATTATGCGCAAAGAATCTCGAAAAGAAAAAAATTTTTTTTCGAAGTTTGGAAACTTCCTTAGAATCACTTTTTTTCCATTCTTATTTGAGATAACTTGTTCTCTTTCATTATACTAGTTTGATAGCCTCAGACAAGCATATTATGCGCAAAGAATCTCGAAAAGAAAAAAATTTTTTTTCGAAGTTTGGAAACTTCGTTAGAATCACTTTTTTTCCGTTCTTATTTAAGATTACTGGTTCTCTTTCATTATACTAGTTTGATAGCCTCAGACAAGCATATTATGCGCAAAGAATCTCGAAATGAAAAAAATTTTTTTTCGAAGTTTGGAAACTTCCTTAGAATCACTTTTTTTCCATTCTTATTTGAGATAACTTGTTCTCTTTCATTATACTAGTTTGATAGCCTCAGACAAGCATATTATGCGCAAAGAATCTCGAAAAGAAAAAAATTTTTTTTCGAAGTTTGGAAACTTCGTTAGAATCACTTTTTTCCGTTCTTATTTAAGATAACTTGTTCTCTTTCATTATACTAGTTTGATAGCCTTAGACAAGCATATTATGCGCAAAGAATCTCGAAAAGAAAAAAAAATTTTTTTTTTCGAAGTTTGGAAACTTCGATAGAATCACTTTTTTTCCATTCTTATTTGAGATAACTGGTTCTCTTTCATTATACTAGTTTGATAGCCTCAGACAAGCATATTATGCGCAAAGAATCTCGAAAAGAAAAAAATTTTTTTTCGAAGTTTGGAAACTTCCTTAGAATCACTTTTTTTCATTCTTATTTGAGATAACTTGTTCTCTTTCATTATACTTGTTTGATAGCCTGAGACAAGCATATTATGCGCAAAGAATCTGGAAAAGAAAAAAATTTTTTTTCGAAGTTAGGAAACTTCGTTAGAATCACTTTTCTTCCGTTCTTATTTAAGATTACTGGTTCTCTTTCATTATACCTGTTTGATAGCCTCAGACAAGCATATTATGCGCAAAGAATCTCGAAAAGAAAAAAATTTTTTTTCGAAGTTTGGAAACTTCGTTAGAATCACTTTTTTTCCGTTCTTATTTGAGATAACTTGTTCTCTTTCATTATACTAGTTTGATAGCCTTAGACAAGCATATTATGCGCAAAGAATCTCGAAAAGAAAGAAATTTTTTTTCGAAGTTTGGAAACTTCGTTAGAATCACTTTTTTTCCGTTCTTATTTAAGATTACTGGTTCTCTTTCATTATACTAGTTTGATAGCCTCAGACAAGCATATTATGCGCAAAGAATCTCGAAAAGAAAAAAATTTTTTTTCGAAGTTTGGAAACTTCCTTAGAATCACTTTTTTTCCATTCTTATTTGAGATAACTTGTTCTCTTTCATTATACTAGTTTGATAGCCTCAGACAAGCATATTATGCGCAAAGAATCTCGAAAAGAAAAAAATTTTTTTTCGAAGTTTGGAAACTTCGTTAGAATCACTTTTTTTCCGTTCTTATTTAAGATTACTGGTTCTCTTTCATTATACTAGTTTGATAGCCTCAGACAAGCATATTATGCGCAAAGAATCTCGAAAAGAAAAAAATTTTTTTTCGAAGTTTGGAAACTTCGTTAGAATCACTTTTTTTCCGTTCTTATTTGAGATAACTGGTTCTCTTTCATTATACTAGTTTGATAGCCTCAGACAAGTTAATTATGCGCAAAGAATCTCGAAAAGAAAAAAATTTATTTTCGAAGTTTGGAAACTTCGTTAGAATCACTTTTTTTCCATTCTTATTTGAGATAACTTGTTCTCTTTCATTATACTAGTTTGATAGCCTCAGACAAGCATATTATGCGCAAAGAATCTCGAAAAGAAAAAAATTTTTTTTCGAAGTTTGGAAACTTCGTTAGAATCACTTTTTTTCCGTTCTTATTTAAGATTACTGGTTCTCTTTCATTATACTAGTTTGATAGCCTCAGACAAGCATATTATGCGTAAAGAATCTGGAAAAGAAAAAAAATGTTTTTCGAAGTTTGGAAACTTCGTTAGAATCACTTTTTTTCCGTTCTTATTTGAGATAACTGGTTCTCTTACATTATACTAGTTTGATAGCCTCAGACAAGCATATTATGCGCAAAGAATCTCGAAAAGAAAAAAATTTTATTTCGAAGTTTGGAAACTTCGTTAGAATCACTTTTTTTCCGTTCTTATTTGAGATAACTTGTTCTCTTTCATTATATTAGTTTGATAGCCTCAGACAAGCATATTATGCGCAAAGAATCTCGAAAAGAAAAAAATTTTTTTTCGAAGTTTGGAAACTTCGTTAGAATCACTTTTTTTCCGTTCTTATTTAAGATTACTGGTTCTCTTTCATTATACTAGTTTGATAGCCTCAGACAAGAATATTATGCGCAAAGAATCTCGAAAAGAATAAAATTTTTTTTCGAAGTTTGGAAACTTCCTTAGAATCACTTTTTTTCCATTCTTATTTGAGATAACTTGTTCTCTTTCATTATACTAGTTTGATAGCCTCAGACAAGCATATTATGCGCAAAGAATCTCAAAAAGAAAAAAATTTTTTTCGAAGTTTGGAAACTTCGTTAGAATCACTTTTTTTCCGTTCTTATTTAAGATAACTTGTTCTCTTACATTATACTAGTTTGATAGCCTTACACAAGCATATTATGCGCAAAGAATCTCGAAAAGAAAAAAATTTTTTTTCGAAGTTTGGAAACTTCGTTAGAATCACTTTTTTTCCGTTCTTATTTGAGATAACTGGTTCTCTTTCATTATACTAGTTTGATAGCCTCAGACAAGCATATTATGCGCAAAGAATCTCCAAAAGAAAAAAAATTTTTTTCGAAGTTAGGAAACTTCGTTAGAATCACTTTTCTTCCGTTCTTATTTAAGATTACTGGTTCTCTTTCATTATACCTGTTTGATAGCCTCAGACAAGCATATTATGCGCAAAGAATCTCGAAAAGAAAAAATTTTTTTTTCGAAGTTTGGAAACTTCGTTAGAATCACTTTTTTTCCGTTCTTATTTGAGATAACTTGTTCTCTTTCATTATACTAGTTTGATAGCCTTAGACAAGCATATTATGCGCAAAGAATCTCGAAAAGAAAAAAATTTTTTTTCGAAGTTTGGAAACTTCGTTAGAATCACTTTTTTTCCGTTCTTATTTAAGATTAGTGGTTCTCTTTCATTATACTAGTTTGATAGCCTCAGACAAGCATATTATGCGCAAAGAATCTCGAAAAGAAAAAAATTTTTTTTCGAAGTTTGGAAACTTCCTTAGAATCACTTTTTTTCCATTCTTATTTGAGATAAATTGTTCTCTTTCATTATACTAGTTTGATAGCCTCAGACAAGCATATTATGCGCAAAGAATCTCGAAAAGAAAAAAATTTTTTTTCGAAGTTTGGAAACTTCGTTAGAATCACTTTTTTTCCGTTCTTATTTAAGATTACTGGTTCTCTTTCATTATACTAGTTTGATAGCCTCAGACAAGCATATTATGCGCAAAGAATCTCGAAAAGAAAAAAATTTTTTTTCGAAGTTTGGAAACTTCGTTAGAATCACTTTTTTTCCGTTCTTATTTGAGATAACTGGTTCTCTTTCATTATACTAGTTTGATAGCCTCAGACAAGTTAATTATGCGCAAAGAATCTCGAAAAGAAAAAAATTTTTTTTCGAAGTTAGGAAACTTCGTTAGAATCACTTTTTTTCCGTTCTTATTTAAGATTACTGGTTCTCTTTCATTATACTAGTTTGATAGCCTCAGACAAGCATATTATGCGCAAAGAATCTCGAAAAGAAAAAAATTTTATTTCGAAGTTTGGAAACTTCGTTAGAATCACTTTTTTTCCATTCTTATTTGAGATAACTTGTTCTCTTTCATTATACTAGTTTGATAGCCTCAGACAAGCATATTATGCGCAAAGAATCTCGAAAAGAAAAAAATTTTTTTCGAAGTTTGGAAACTTCGTTAGAATCACTTTTTTTCCGTTCTTATTTAAGATAACTTGTTCTCTTTCATTATACTAGTTTGATAGCCTTAGACAAGCATATTATGCGCAAAGAATCTCGAAAAGAAAAAAATTTTTTTTCGAAGTTTGGAAACTTCGTTAGAATCACTTTTTTTCCGTTCTTATTTGAGATAACTGGTTCTCTTTCATTATACTAGTTTGATAGCCTCAGACAAGCATATTATGCGCAAAGAATCTCGAAAAGAAAAAAATTTTTTTTCGAAGTTTGGAAACTTCCTTAGAATCACTTTTTTTCCATTCTTATTTGAAATAACTTGTTCTCTTTCATTATACTAGTTTGATAGCCTCAGACAAGCATATTATGCGCAAAGAATCTCGAAAAGAAAAAAATTTTTTTTCGAAGTTTGGAAACTTCGTTAGAATCCCTTTTTTTCCCTTCTTATTTAAGATTACTGGTTCTCTTTCATTATACTAGTTTGATAGCCTCAGACAAGCATATTATGCGCAAAGAATCTCGAAAAGAAAAAAATTTTTTTTCGAAGTTTGGAAACTTCCTTAGAATCACTTTTTTTCCATTCTTATTTGAGATAACTTGTTCTCTTTCATTATACTAGTTTCATAGCCTCAGACAAGCATATTATGCGCAAAGAATCTCGAAAAGAAAAAAATTTTTTTTCGAAGTTTGGAAACTTCCTTAGAATCACTTTTTTTCCGTTCTTATTTAAGATAACTTGTTCTCTTTCATTATACTAGTTTGATAGCCTTAGACAAGCATATTATGCGCAAAGAATCTCGAAAAGAAAAAAATTTTTTTTCGAAGTTTGGAAACTTCGTTAGAATCACTTTTTTTCCGTTCTTATTTGAGATAACTGGTTCTCTTTCATTATACTAGTTTGATAGCCTCAGACAAGCATATTATGCGCAAAGAATCTCGAAAAGAAAAAAATTTTTTTTCGAAGTTTGGAAACTTCCTTAGAATCACTTTTTTTCCATTCTTATTTGAGATAACTTGTTCTCTTTCATTATACTTGTTTGATAGCCTAAGACAAGCATATTATGCGCAAAGAATCTCGAAAAGAAAAAAATTTTTTTTCGAAGTTAGGAAACTTCGTTAGAATCACTTTTTTTCCGTTCTTATTTAAGATTACTGGTTCTCTTTCATTATACTAGTTTGATAGCCTCAGACAAGCATATTATGCGCAAAGAATCTCGAAAAGAAAAAAATTATTTTTCGAAGTTTGGAAACTTCGTTAGAATCACTTTTTTTCCGTTCTTATTTGAGATAACTTGTTCTCTTTCATTATACTAGTTTGATAGCCTTAGACAAGCATATTATGCGCAAAGAATCTCGAAAAGAAAAAAATTTTATTTCGAAGTATGTAAACTTCGATAGAATCACTTTTTTTCCGTTCTTATTTGAGATAACTGGTTCTCTTTCATTATACTAGTTTGATAGCCTTAGACAAGCATATTATGCGCAAATAATCTCGAAAAGAAAAAAAATTTTTTTCGAAGTTTGGAAACTTCCTTAGAATCACTTTTTTTCCGTTCTTATTTAAGATTACTGGTTCTCTTTCATTATACTAGTTTGATAGCCTCAGACAAGCATATTATGCGCAAAGAATTTCGAAAAGAAAAAAATTTTTTTTCGAAGTTTGGAAACTTCGTTAGAATCACTTTTTTTCCGTTCTTATTTGAGATAACTTGTTCTCTTTCATTATACTAGTTTGATAGCCTTAGACAAGCATATTATGCGCAAAGAATCTCGAAAAGAAAAAAATTTTTTGTCGAAGTTTGGAAACTTCGTTAGAATCACTTTTTTTCCGTTCTTATTTAAGATTACTGGTTCTCTTTCATTATACTAGTTTGATAGCCTCAGACAAGCATATTATGCGCAAAGAATCTCGAGAAGAAAAAAATTTTTTTTCGAAGTTTGGAAACTTCCTTAGAATCACTTTTTTTCCATTCTTATTTGAGATAACTTGTTCTCTTTCATTATACTAGTTTGATAGCCTCAGACAAGCATATTATGCGCAAAGAATCTCGAAAAGAAAAAAATTTTTTTTCGAAGTTTGGAAACTTCATTAGAATCACTTTTTTTCCGTTCTTATTTAAGATAACTTGTTCTCTTTCATTATACTAGTTTGATAGCCTTAGACAAGCATATTATGCGCAAAGAATCTCGAAAAGAAAAAAATTTTTTTTCGAAGTTTGGAAACTTCGTTAGAATCACTTTTTTTCCGTTCTTTTTTAAGATTACTGGTTCTCTTTCATTATACTAGTTTGATAGCCTCAGACAAGAATATTATGCGCAAAGAATCTCGAACAGAAAAAAATTTTTTTTCGAAGTTTGGAAACTTCCTTAGAATCACTTTTTTTCCATTCTTATTTGAGATAACTTGTTCTCTTTCATTATACTAGTTTGATAGCCTTAGACAAGCATATTATGCGCAAAGAATCTCGAAAAGAAAAAAAATTTTTTTCGAAGTTTGGAAACTTCATTAGAATCACTTTTTTTCCGTTCTTATTTAAGATAACTTGTTCTTTTTCATTATACTAGTTTGATAGCCTAAGAAAAGCATAGGTATGCGCAAAGAATCTCGAAAAGAAAAAAATTTTTTTTCGAAGTTTGGAAACTTCGTTAGAATCACTTTTTTTCCGTTCTTATTTGAGATAACTGGTTCTCTTTCATTATACTAGTTTGATAGCCTCAGACAAGCATATTATGCGCAAAGAATCTCGAAAAGAAAAAAATTTTTTTTCGAAGTTTGGAAACTTCGTTAGAATCACTTTTTTTCCGTTCTTATTTGAGATAACTGGTTCTCTTTCATTATACTAGTTTGATAGCCTCAGACAAGCATATTATGCGCAAAGAATCTCGAAAAGAAAAAAATTTTTTTTCGAAGTTTGGAAACTTCCTTAGAATCACTTTTTTTCCATTCTTATTTGAGATAACTTGTTCTCTTTCATTATACTAGTTTCATAGCCTCAGACAAGCATATTATGCGCAAAGAATCTCGAAAAGAAAAAAATTTTTTTTCGAAGTTTGGAAACTTCCTTAGAATCACTTTTTTTCCGTTCTTATTTAAGATAACTTGTTCTCTTTCATTATACTAGTTTGATAGCCTTAGACAAGCATATTATGCGCAAAGAATCTCGAAAAGAAAAAAATTTTTTTTCGAAGTTTGGAAACTTCGTTAGAATCACATTTTTCCGTTCTTATTTGAGATAACTGGTTCTCTTTCATTATACTAGTTTGATAGCCTCAGACAAGCATATTATGCGCAAAGAATCTCGAAAAGAAAAAAATTTTTTTTCGAAGTTTGGAAACTTCCTTAGAATCACTTTTTTTCCATTCTTATTTGAGATAACTTGTTCTCTTTCATTATACTTGTTTGATAGCCTGAGACAAGCATATTATGCGCAAAGAATCTCGAAAAGAAAAAAATTTTTTTTCGAAGTTAGGAAACTTCGTTAGAATCACTTTTTTTCCGTTCTTATTTAAGATTACTGGTTCTCTTTCATTATACTAGTTTGATAGCCTCAGACAAGCATATTATGCGCAAAGAATCTCGAAAAGAAAAAAATTTTATTTCGAAGTTTGGAAACTTCGTTAGAATCACTTTTTTTCCATTCTTATTTGAGATAACTTGTTCTCTTTCATTATACTAGTTTGATAGCCTCAGACAAGCATATTATGCGCAAAGAATCTCGAAAAGAAAAAAATTTTTTTCGAAGTTTGGAAACTTCGTTAGAATCACTTTTATTCCGTTCTTATTTAAGATAACTTGTTCTCTTTCATTATACTAGTTTGATAGCCTTAGACAAGCATATTATGCGCAAAGAATCTCGAAAAGAAAAAAATTTTTTTTCGAAGTTTGGAAACTTCGTTAGAATCACTTTTTTTCCGTTCTTATTTGAGATAACTGGTTCTCTTTCATTATACTAGTTTGATAGCCTCAGACAAGCATATTATGCGCAAAGAATCTCGAAAAGAAAAAAATTTTTTTTCGAAGTTTGGAAACTTCCTTAGAATCACTTTTTTTCCATTCTTATTTGAAATAACTTGTTCTCTTTCATTATACTAGTTTGATAGCCTCAGACAAGCATATTATGCGCAAAGAATCTCGAAAAGAAAAAAATTTTTTTTCGAAGTTTGGAAACTTCGTTAGAATCCCTTTTTTTCCCTTCTTATTTAAGATTACTGGTTCTCTTTCATTATACTAGTTTGATAGCCTCAGACAAGCATATTATGCGCAAAGAATCTCGAAAAGAAAAAAATTTTTTTTCGAAGTTTGGAAACTTCCTTAGAATCACTTTTTTTCCATTCTTATTTGAGATAACTTGTTCTCTTTCATTATACTAGTTTCATAGCCTCAGACAAGCATATTATGCGCAAAGAATCTCGAAAAGAAAAAAATTTTTTTTCGAAGTTTGGAAACTTCCTTAGAATCACTTTTTTTCCGTTCTTATTTAAGATAACTTGTTCTCTTTCATTATACTAGTTTGATAGCCTTAGACAAGCATATTATGCGCAAAGAATCTCGAAAAGAAAAAAATTTTTTTTCGAAGTTTGGAAACTTCGTTAGAATCACTTTTTTTCCGTTCTTATTTGAGATAACTGGTTCTCTTTCATTATACTAGTTTGATAGCCTCAGACAAGCATATTATGCGCAAAGAATCTCGAAAAGAAAAAAATTTTTTTTCGAAGTTTGGAAACTTCCTTAGAATCACTTTTTTTCCATTCTTATTTGAGATAACTTGTTCTCTTTCATTATACTTGTTTGATAGCCTAAGACAAGCATATTATGCGCAAAGAATCTCGAAAAGAAAAAAATTTTTTTTCGAAGTTAGGAAACTTCGTTAGAATCACTTTTTTTCCGTTCTTATTTAAGATTACTGGTTCTCTTTCATTATACTAGTTTGATAGCCTCAGACAAGCATATTATGCGCAAAGAATCTCGAAAAGAAAAAAATTATTTTTCGAAGTTTGGAAACTTCGTTAGAATCACTTTTTTTCCGTTCTTATTTGAGATAACTTGTTCTCTTTCATTATACTAGTTTGATAGCCTTAGACAAGCATATTATGCGCAAAGAATCTCGAAAAGAAAAAAATTTTATTTCGAAGTATGTAAACTTCGATAGAATCACTTTTTTTCCGTTCTTATTTGAGATAACTGGTTCTCTTTCATTATACTAGTTTGATAGCCTTAGACAAGCATATTATGCGCAAATAATCTCGAAAAGAAAAAAAATTTTTTTCGAAGTTTGGAAACTTCCTTAGAATCACTTTTTTTCCGTTCTTATTTAAGATTACTGGTTCTCTTTCATTATACTAGTTTGATAGCCTCAGACAAGCATATTATGCGCAAAGAATTTCGAAAAGAAAAAAATTTTTTTTCGAAGTTTGGAAACTTCGTTAGAATCACTTTTTTTCCGTTCTTATTTGAGATAACTTGTTCTCTTTCATTATACTAGTTTGATAGCCTTAGACAAGCATATTATGCGCAAAGAATCTCGAAAAGAAAAAAATTTTTTGTCGAAGTTTGGAAACTTCGTTAGAATCACTTTTTTTCCGTTCTTATTTAAGATTACTGGTTCTCTTTCATTATACTAGTTTGATAGCCTCAGACAAGCATATTATGCGCAAAGAATCTCGAGAAGAAAAAAATTTTTTTTCGAAGTTTGGAAACTTCCTTAGAATCACTTTTTTTCCATTCTTATTTGAGATAACTTGTTCTCTTTCATTATACTAGTTTGATAGCCTCAGACAAGCATATTATGCGCAAAGAATCTCGAAAAGAAAAAAATTTTTTTTCGAAGTTTGGAAACTTCATTAGAATCACTTTTTTTCCGTTCTTATTTAAGATAACTTGTTCTCTTTCATTATACTAGTTTGATAGCCTTAGACAAGCATATTATGCGCAAAGAATCTCGAAAAGAAAAAAATTTTTTTTCGAAGTTTGGAAACTTCGTTAGAATCACTTTTTTTCCGTTCTTTTTTAAGATTACTGGTTCTCTTTCATTATACTAGTTTGATAGCCTCAGACAAGAATATTATGCGCAAAGAATCTCGAACAGAAAAAAATTTTTTTTCGAAGTTTGGAAACTTCCTTAGAATCACTTTTTTTCCATTCTTATTTGAGATAACTTGTTCTCTTTCATTATACTAGTTTGATAGCCTTAGACAAGCATATTATGCGCAAAGAATCTCGAAAAGAAAAAAAATTTTTTTCGAAGTTTGGAAACTTCATTAGAATCACTTTTTTTCCGTTCTTATTTAAGATAACTTGTTCTTTTTCATTATACTAGTTTGATAGCCTAAGAAAAGCATAGGTATGCGCAAAGAATCTCGAAAAGAAAAAAATTTTTTTTCGAAGTTTGGAAACTTCGTTAGAATCACTTTTTTTCCGTTCTTATTTGAGATAACTGGTTCTCTTTCATTATACTAGTTTGATAGCCTCAGACAAGCATATTATGCGCAAAGAATCTCGAAAAGAAAAAAATTTTTTTTCGAAGTTTGGAAACTTCGTTAGAATCATTTTTTTCCGTTCTTATTTGAGATAACTGGTTCTCTTTCATTATACTAGTTTGATAGCCTCAGACAAGCATATTATGCGCAAAGAATCTCGAAAAGAAAAAAATTTTTTTTCGAAGTTTGGAAACTTCCTTAGAATCACTTTTTTTCCATTCTTATTTGAGATAACTTGTTCTCTTTCATTATACTAGTTTCATAGCCTCAGACAAGCATATTATGCGCAAAGAATCTCGAAAAGAAAAAAATTTTTTTTCGAAGTTTGGAAACTTCCTTAGAATCACTTTTTTTCCGTTCTTATTTAAGATAACTTGTTCTCTTTCATTATACTAGTTTGATAGCCTTAGACAAGCATATTATGCGCAAAGAATCTCGAAAAGAAAAAAATTTTTTTTCGAAGTTTGGAAACTTCGTTAGAATCACATTTTTCCGTTCTTATTTGAGATAACTGGTTCTCTTTCATTATACTAGTTTGATAGCCTCAGACAAGCATATTATGCGCAAAGAATCTCGAAAAGAAAAAAATTTTTTTTCGAAGTTTGGAAACTTCCTTAGAATCACTTTTTTTCCATTCTTATTTGAGATAACTTGTTCTCTTTCATTATACTTGTTTGATAGCCTGAGACAAGCATATTATGCGCAAAGAATCTCGAAAAGAAAAAAATTTTTTTTCGAAGTTAGGAAACTTCGTTAGAATCACTTTTTTTCCGTTCTTATTTAAGATTACTGGTTCTCTTTCATTATACTAGTTTGATAGCCTCAGACAAGCATATTATGCGCAAAGAATCTCGAAAAGAAAAAAATTATTTTTCGAAGTTTGGAAACTTCGTTAGAATCACTTTTTTTCCGTTCTTATTTGAGATAACTTGTTCTCTTTCATTATACTAGTTTGATAGCCTTAGACAAGCATATTATGCGCAAAGAATCTCGAAAAGAAAAAAATTTTATTTCGAAGTATGTAAACTTCGTTAGAATCACTTTTTTTCCGTTCTTATTTGAGATAACTGGTTCTCTTTCATTATACTAGTTTGATAGCCTTAGACAAGCATATTATGCGCAAATAATCTCGAAAAGAAAAAAAATTTTTTTCGAAGTTTGGAAACTTCCTTAGAATCACTTTTTTTCCGTTCTTATTTAAGATTACTGGTTCTCTTTCATTATACTAGTTTGATAGCCTCAGACAAGCATATTATGCGCAAAGAATCTCGAAAAGAAAAAAATTTTTTTTAGAAGTTTGGAAACTTCGTTAGAATCACTTTTTTTCCGTTCTTATTTGAGATAACTGGTTCTCTTTCATTATACTAGTTTGATAGCCTCAGACAAGCATATTATGCGCAAAGAATCTCGAAAAGAAAAAAATTTTTTTTCGAAGTTTGGAAACTTCGTTAGAATCACTTTTTTTCCGTTCTTATTTAAGATTACTGGTTCTCTTTCATTATACTAGTTTGATAGCCTCAGACAAGAATATTATGCGCAAAGAATCTCGAAAAGAATAAAATTTTTTTTCGAAGTTTGGAAACTTCCTTAGAATCACTTTTTTTCCATTCTTATTTGAGATAACTTGTTCTCTTTCATTATACTAATTTGATAGCCTCAGACATGCATATTATGCGCAAAGAATCTCAAAAAGAAAAAAATTTTTTTCGAAGTTTGGAAACTTCGTTAGAATCACTTTTTTTCCGTTCTTATTTAAGATAACTTGTTCTCTTACATTATACTAGTTTGATAGCCTTAGACAAGCATATTATGCGCAAAGAATCTCGAAAAGAAAAAAATTTTTTTTCGAAGTTTGGAAACTTCGTTAGAATCACTTTTTTTCCGTTCTTATTTGAGATAACTGGTTCTCTTTCATTATACTAGTTTGATAGCCTCAGACAAGCATATTATGCGTAAAGAATCTGGAAAAGAAAAAAAATGTTTTTCGAAGTTTGGAAACTTCGTTAGAATCACTTTTTTTCCGTTCTTATTTGAGATAACTGGTTCTCTTACATTATACTAGTTTGATAGCCTCAGACAAGCATATTATGCGCAAAGAATGTCGAAAAGGAAAAAAATTTTATTTCGAAGTTTGGAAACTTCGTTAGAATCACTTTTTTTCCGTTCTTATTTGAGATAACTTGTTCTCTTTCATTGTACTAGTTTGATAGCCTTAGACAAGCATATTATGCGTAAAGAATCTGGAAAAGAAAAAAAATTATTTTCGAAGTTTGGAAACTTCGTTAGAATCACTTTTTTTCCGTTCTTATTTGAGATAACTGGTTCTCTTACATTATACTAGTTTGATAGCCTCAGACAAGCATATTATGCGCAAAGAATCTCGAAAAGAAAAAAATTTTATTTCGAAGTTTGGAAACTTCGTTAGAATCACTTTTTTTCCGTTCTTATTTGAGATAACTTGTTCTCTTTCATTATACTAGTTTGATAGCCTCAGACAAGCATATTATGCGCAAAGAATCTCGAAAAGAAAAAAATTTTTTTTCGAAGTTTGGAAACTTCGTTAGAATCACTTTTTTTCCGTTCTTATTTAAGATTACTGGTTCTCTTTCATTATACTAGTTTGATAGCCTCAGACAAGAATATTATGCGCAAAGAATCTCAAAAAGAAAAAAATTTTTTTCGAAGTTTGGAAACTTCGTTAGAATCACTTTTTTTCCGTTCTTATTTAAGATAACTTGTTCTCTTACATTATACTAGTTTGATAGCCTTAGAAAAGCATATTATGCGCAAAGAATCTCGAAAAGAAAAAAATTTTTTTTCGAAGTTGGAAACTTCGTTAGAATCACTTTTTTTCCGTTCTTATTTGAGATAACTGGTTCTCTTTCATTATACTAGTTTGATAGCCTCAGACAAGCATATTATGCGCAAAGAATCTCGAAAAGAAAAAAATTTTTTTTCGAAGTTTGGAAACTTCCTTCGAATCACTTTTTTTCCATTCTTATTTGAGATAACTTGTTCTCTTTCATTATACTAGTTTGATAGCCTCAGACAAGCATATTATGCGCAAAGAATCTCGAAAAGAAAAAAATTTTTTTTCGAAGTTTGGAAACTTCGTTAGAATCACTTTTTTTCCGTTCTTATTTAAGATTACTGGTTCTCTTTCATTATACTAGTTTGATAGCCTCAGACAAGCATATTATGCGCAAAGAATCTCGAAATGAAAAAAATTTTTTTTCGAAGTTTGGAAACTTCCTTAGAATCACTTTTTTTCCATTCTTATTTGAGATAACTTGTTCTCTTTCATTATACTAGTTTGATAGCCTCAGACAAGCATATTATGCGCAAAGAATCTCGAAAAGAAAAAAATTTTTTTTCGAAGTTTGGAAACTTCTTTAGAATCACTTTTTTTCCGTTCTTATTTAAGATAACTTGTTCTCTTTCATTATACTAGTTTGATAGCCTTAGACAAGCATATTATGCGCAAAGAATCTCGAAAAGAAAAAAATATTTTTTCGAAGTTTGGAAACTTCGATAGAATCACTTTTTTTCCGTTCTTATTTGAGATAACTGGTTCTCTTTCATTATACTAGTTTGATAGCCTCAGACAAGCATATTATGCGCAAAGAATCTCGAAAAGAAAAAAAATTTTTTTCGAAGTTTGGAAACTTCCTTAGAATCACTTTTTTTCATTCTTATTTGAGATAACTTGTTCTCTTTCATTATACTTGTTTGATAGCCTGAGACAAGCATATTATGCGCAAAGAATCTGGAAAAGAAAAAAATTTTTTTTCGAAGTTAGGAAACTTCGTTAGAATCACTTTTTTTCCGTTCTTATTTGAGATAACTTGTTCTCTTTCATTATACTAGTTTGATAGCCTTAGACAAGCATATTATGCGCAAAGAATCTCGAAAAGAAAAAAATTTTTTTTCGAAGTTTGGAAACTTCGTTAGAATCACTTTTTTTCCGTTCTTATTTAAGATTACTGGTTCTCTTTCATTATACTAGTTTGATAGCCTCAGACAAGCATATTATGCGCAAAGAATCTCGAAAAGAAAAAAATTTTTTTTCGAAGTTTGGAAACTTCCTTAGAATCACTTTTTTTCCATTCTTATTTGAGATAACTTGTTCTCTTTCATTATACTAGTTTGATAGCCTCAGACAAGCATATTATGCGCAAAGAATCTCGAAAAGAAAATAATTTTTTTTCGAAGTTTGGAAACTTCGTTAGAATCACTTTTTTTCCGTTCTTATTTAAGATTACTGGTTCTCTTTCATTATACTAGTTTGATAGCCTCAGACAAGCATATTATGCGCAAAGAATCTCGAAAAGAAAAAAATTTTTTTTCGAAGTTTGGAAACTTCGTTAGAATCACTTTTTTTCCGTTCTTATTTGAGATAACTGGTTCTCTTTCATTATACTAGTTTGATAGCCTCAGACAAGTTAATTATGCGCAAAGAATCTCGAAAAGAAAAAAATTTTTTTTCGAAGTTAGGAAACTTCGTTAGAATCACTTTTTTTCCGTTCTTATTTAAGATTACTGGTTCTCTTTCATTATACTAGTTTGATAGCCTCAGACAAGCATATTATGCGCAAAGAATCTCGAAAAGAAAAAAATTTTTTTTCGAAGTTTGGAAACTTCGTTAGAATCACTTTTTTTCCGTTCTTATTTGAGATAACTTGTTCTCTTTCATTATACTAGTTTGATAGCCTTAGACAAGCATATTATGCACAAAGAATCTCGAAAAGAAAAAAATTTTTTTTCGAAGTTTGGAAACTTCGTTAGAATCACTTTTTTTCCGTTCTTATTTAAGATTACTGGTTCTCTTTCATTATACTAGTTTGATAGCCTTAGACTAGCATATTATGCGCAAAGAATCTCGAAAAGAAAAAAATTTTTTTTCGAAGTTTGGAAACTTCGTTAGAATCACTTTTTTTCCGTTCTTATTTAAGATTACTGGTTCTCTTTCATTATACTAGTTTGATAGCCTCAGACAAGAATATTATGCGCAAAGAATCTCGAAAAGAAAAAAATTTTTTTTCGAAGTTTGGAAACTTCCTTAGAATCACTTTTTTTCCATTCTTATTTGAGATAACTTGTTCTCTTTCATTATACTAGTTTGATAGCCTCAGACAAGCATATTATGCGCAAAGAATCTCGAAAAGAAAAAAATTTTTTTCGAAGTTTGGAAACTTCGTTAGAATCACTTTTTTTCCGTTCTTATTTAAGATAACTTGTTCTCTTACATTATACTAGTTTGATAGCCTTAGACAAGCATATTATGCGCAAAGAATCTCGAAAAGAAAAAAATTTTTTTTCGAAGTTTGGAAACTTCGTTAGAATCACTTTTTTTCCGTTCTTATTTGAGATAACTGGTTCTCTTTCATTATACTAGTTTGATAGCCTCAGACAAGCATATTATGCGTAAAGAATCTGGAAAAGAAAAAAAATGTTTTTCGAAGTTTGGAAACTTCGTTAGAATCACTTTTTTTCCGTTCTTATTTGAGATAACTGGTTCTCTTACATTATACTAGTTTGATAGCCTCAGACAAGCATATTATGCGCAAAGAATGTCGAAAAGAAAAAAATTTTATTTCGAAGTTTGGAAACTTCGTTAGAATCACTTTTTTTCCGTTCTTATTTGAGATAACTTGTTCTCTTTCATTGTACTAGTTTGATAGCCTTAGACAAGCATATTATGCGTAAAGAATCTGGAAAAGAAAAAAAATTTTTTCGAAGTTTGGAAACTTCGTTAGAATCACTTTTTTTCCGTTCTTATTTGAGATAACTGGTTCTCTTACATTATACTAGTTTGATAGCCTCAGACAAGCATATTATGCGCAAAGAATCTCGAAAAGAAAAAAATTTTATTTCGAAGTTTGGAAACTTCGTTAGAATCACTTTTTTTCCGTTCTTATTTGAGATAACTTGTTCTCTTTCATTATATTAGTTTGATAGCCTCAGACAAGCATATTATGCGCAAAGAATCTCGAAAAGAAAAAAATTTTTTTTCGAAGTTTGGAAACTTCGTTAGAATCACTTTTTTTCCGTTCTTATTTAAGATTACTGGTTCTCTTTCATTATACTAGTTTGATAGCCTCAGACAAGAATATTATGCGCAAAGAATCTCGAAAAGAATAAAATTTTTTTTCGAAGTTTGGAAACTTCCTTAGAATCACTTTTTTTCCATTCTTATTTGAGATAACTTGTTCTCTTTCATTATACTAGTTTGATAGCCTCAGACAAGCATATTATGCGCAAAGAATCTCAAAAAGAAAAAAATTTTTTTCGAAGTTTGGAAACTTCGTTAGAATCACTTTTTTTCCGTTCTTATTTAAGATAACTTGTTCTCTTACATTATACTAATTTGATAGCCTTAGACAAGCATATAATGCGCAAAGAATCTCGAAAAGAAAAAAATTTTTTTTCGAAGTTTGGAAACTTCGTTAGAATCACTTTTTTTCCGTTCTTATTTGAGATAACTGGTTCTCTTTCATTATACTAGTTTGATAGCCTCAGACAAGCATATTATGCGCAAAGAATCTCGAAAAGAAAAAAATTTTTTTTCGAAGTTTGGAAACTTCCTTAGAATCACTTTTTTTCCATTCTTATTTGAGATAACTTGTTCTCTTTCATTATACTAGTTTGATAGCCTCAGACAAGCATATTATGCGCAAAGAATCTCGAAAAGAAAAAAATTTTTTTTCGAAGTTTGGAAACTTCGTTAGAATCACTTTTTTTCCGTTCTTATTTAAGATTACTGGTTCTCTTTCATTATACTAGTTTGATAGCCTCAGACAAGCATATTATGCGCAAAGAATCTCGAAATGAAAAAAATTTTTTTTCGAAGTTTGGAAACTTCCTTAGAATCACTTTTTTTCCATTCTTATTTGAGATAACTTGTTCTCTTTCATTATACTAGTTTGATAGCCTCAGACAAGCATATTATGCGCAAAGAATCTCGAAAAGAAAAAAATTTTTTTTCGAAGTTTGGAAACTTCGTTAGAATCACTTTTTTCCGTTCTTATTTAAGATAACTTGTTCTCTTTCATTATACTAGTTTGATAGCCTTAGACAAGCATATTATGCGCAAAGAATCTCGAAAAGAAAAAAATTTTTTTTCGAAGTTTGGAAACTTCGATAGAATCACTTTTTTTCCATTCTTATTTGAGATAACTGGTTCTCTTTCATTATACTAGTTTGATAGCCTCAGACAAGCATATTATGCGCAAAGAATCTCGAAAAGAAAAAAATTTTTTTTCGAAGTTTGGAAACTTCCTTAGAATCACTTTTTTTCATTCTTATTTGAGATAACTTGTTCTCTTTCATTATACTTGTTTGATAGCCTGAGACAAGCATATTATGCGCAAAGAATCTGGAAAAGAAAAAAATTTTTTTTCGAAGTTAGGAAACTTCGTTAGAATCACTTTTCTTCCGTTCTTATTTAAGATTACTGGTTATCTTTCATTATACCTGTTTGATAGCCTCAGACAAGCATATTATGCGCAAAGAATCTCGAAAAGAAAAAAATTTTTTTTCGAAGTTTGGAAACTTCGTTAGAATCACTTTTTTTCCGTTCTTATTTGAGATAACTTGTTCTCTTTCATTATACTAGTTTGAGAGCCTTAGACAAGCATATTATGCGCAAAGAATCTCGAAAAGAAAAAAATTTTTTTTCGAAGTTTGGAAACTTCGTTAGAATCACTTTTTTTCCGTTCTTATTTAAGATTACTGGTTCTCTTTCATTATACTAGTTTGATAGCCTCAGACAAGCATATTATGCGCAAAGAATCTCGAAAAGAAAAAAATTTTTTTTCGAAGTTTGGAAACTTCCTTAGAATCACTTTTTTTCCATTCTTATTTGAGATAACTTGTTCTCTTTCATTATACTAGTTTGATAGCCTCAGACAAGCATATTATGCGCAAAGAATCTCGAAAAGAAAAAAATTTTTTTTCGAAGTTTGGAAACTTCGTTAGAATCACTTTTTTTCCGTTCTTATTTAAGATTACTGGTTCTCTTTCATTATACTAGTTTGATAGCCTCAGACAAGCATATTATGCGCAAAGAATCTCGAAAAGAAAAAAATTTTTTTTCGAAGTTTGGAAACTTCGTTAGAATCACTTTTTTTCCGTTCTTATTTGAGATAACTGGTTCTCTTTCATTATACTAGTTTGATAGCCTCAGACAAGTTAATTATGCGCAAAGAATCTCGAAAAGAAAAAAATTTTTTTTCGAAGTTAGGAAACTTCGTTAGAATCACTTTTTTTCCGTTCTTATTTAAGATTACTGGTTCTCTTTCATTATACTAGTTTGATAGCCTCAGACAAGCATATTATGCGCAAAGAATCTCGAAAAGAAAAAAATTTTTTTTCGAAGTTTGGAAACTTCGTTAGAATCACTTTTTTTCCGTTCTTATTTGAGATAACTTGTTCTCTTTCATTATACTAGTTTGATAGCCTTAGACAAGCATATTATGCGCAAAGAATCTCGAAAAGAAAAAAATTTTTTTTCGAAGTTTGGAAACTTCGTTAGAATCACTTTTTTTCCGTTCTTATTTAAGATTACTGGTTCTCTTTCATTATACTAGTTTGATAGCCTTAGACAAGCATATTATGCGCAAAGAATCTCGAAAAGAAAAAAATTATTTTTCGAAGTTTGGAAACTTCGTTAGAATCACTTTTTTTCCGTTCTTATTTAAGATTACTGGTTCTCTTTCATTATACTAGTTTGATAGCCTCAGACAAGAATATTATGCGCAAAGAATCTCGAAAAGAAAAAAATTTTTTTTCGAAGTTTGGAAACTTCCTTAGAATCACTTTTTTTCCATTCTTATTTGAGATAACTTGTTCTCTTTCATTATACTAGTTTGATAGCCTCAGACAAGCATAATATGCGCAAAGAATCTCGAAAAGAAAAAAATTTTTTTCGAAGTTTGGAAACTTCGTTAGAATCACTTTTTTTCCGTTCTTATTTAAGATAACTTGTTCTCTTTCATTATACTAGTTTGATAGCCTTAGACAAGCATATTATGCGCAAAGAATCTCGAAAAGAAAAAAATTTTTTTTCGAAGTTTGGAAACTTCGTTAGAATCACTTTTTTTCCGTTCTTATTTGAGATAACTGGTTCTCTTTCATTATACTAGTTTGATAGCCTCAGACAAGCATATTATGCGCAAAGAATCTCGAAAAGAAAAAAATTTTTTTTCGAAGTTTGGAAACTTCCTTAGAATCACTTTTTTTCCATTCTTATTTGAAATAACTTGTTCTCTTTCATTATACTAGTTTGATAGCCTCAGACAAGCATATTATGCGCAAAGAATCTCGAAAAGAAAAAAATTTTTTTTCGAAGTTTGGAAACTTCGTTAGAATCACTTTTTTTCCGTTCTTATTTAAGATTACTGGTTCTCTTTCATTATACTAGTTTGATAGCCTCAGACAAGCATATTATGCGCAAAGAATCTCGAAAAGAAAAAAATTTTTTTTCGAAGTTTGGAAACTTCCTTAGAATCACTTTTTTTCCATTCTTATTTGAGATAACTTGTTCTCTTTCATTATACTAGTTTCATAGCCTCAGACAAGCATATTATGCGCAAAGAATCTCGAAAAGAAAAAAATTTTTTTTCGAAGTTTGGAAACTTCCTTAGAATCAGTTTTTTTCCATTCTTATTTGAGATAACTTGTTCTCTTTCATTATACTTGTTTGATAGCCTAAGACAAGCATATTATGCGCAAAGAATCTCGAAAAGAAAAAAATTTTTTTTCGAAGTTAGGAAACTTCGTTAGAATCACTTTTTTTCCGTTCTTATTTAAGATTACTGGTTCTCTTTCATTATACTAGTTTGATAGCCTCAGACAAGCATATTATGCGCAAAGAATCTCGAAAAGAAAAAAATTATTTTTCGAAGTTTGGAAACTTCGTTAGAATCACTTTTTTTCCGTTCTTATTTGAGATAACTTGTTCTCTTTCATTATACTAGTTTGATAGTCTTAGACAAGCATATTATGCGCAAAGAATCTCGAAAAGAAAAAAATTTTATTTCGAAGTATGTAAACTTCGATAGAATCACTTTTTTTCCGTTCTTATTTGAGATAACTGGTTCTCTTTCATTATACTAGTTTGATAGCCTTAGACAAGCATATTATGCGCAAATAATCTCGAAAAGAAAAAAAATTTTTTTCGAAGTTTGGAAACTTCCTTAGAATCACTTTTTTTCCGTTCTTATTTAAGATTACTGGTTCTCTTTCATTATACTAGTTTGATAGCCTCAGACAAGCATATTATGCGCAAAGAATTTCGAAAAGAAAAAATTTTTTTTTCGAAGTTTGGAAACTTCGTTAGAATCACTTTTTTTCCGTTCTTATTTGAGATAACTTGTTCTCTTTCATTATACTAGTTTGATAGCCTTAGACAAGCATATTATGCGCAAAGAATCTCGAAAAGAAAAAAATTTTTTGTCGAAGTTTGGAAACTTCGTTAGAATCACTTTTTTTCCGTTCTTATTTAAGATTACTGGTTCTCTTTCATTATACTAGTTTGATAGCCTCAGACAAGCATATTATGCGCAAAGAATCTCGAGAAGAAAAAAATTTTTTTTCGAAGTTTGGAAACTTCCTTAGAATCACTTTTTTTCCATTCTTATTTGAGATAACTTGTTCTCTTTCATTATACTAGTTTGATAGCCTCAGACAAGCATATTATGCGCAAAGAATCTCGAAAAGAAAAAAATTTTTTTTCGAAGTTTGGAAACTTCATTAGAATCACTTTTTTTCCGTTCTTATTTAAGATAACTTGTTCTCTTTCATTATACTAGTTTGATAGCCTTAGACAAGCATATTATGCGCAAAGAATCTCGAAAAGAAAAAAATTTTTTTTCGAAGTTTGGAAACTTCGTTAGAATCACTTTTTTTCCGTTCTTTTTTAAGATTACTGGTTCTCTTTCATTATACTAGTTTGATAGCCTCAGACAAGAATATTATGCGCAAAGAATCTCGAACAGAAAAAAATTTTTTTTCGAAGTTTGGAAACTTCCTTAGAATCACTTTTTTTCCATTCTTATTTGAGATAACTTGTTCTCTTTCATAATACTAGTTTGATAGCCTTAGACAAGCATATTATGCGCAAAGAATCTCGAAAAGAAAAAAAATTTTTTTCGAAGTTTGGAAACTTCATTAGAATCACTTTTTTTCCGTTCTTATTTAAGATAACTTGTTCTTTTTCATTATACTAGTTTGATAGCCTAAGAAAAGCATAGGTATGCGCAAAGAATCTCGAAAAGAAAAAAATTTTTTTTCGAAGTTTGGAAACTTCGTTAGAATCACTTTTTTTCCGTTCTTATTTGAGATAACTGGTTCTCTTTCATTATACTAGTTTGATAGCCTCAGACAAGCATATTATGCGCAAAGAATCTCGAAAAGAAAAAAATTTTTTTTCGAAGTTTGGAAACTTCGTTAGAATCACTTTTTTTCCGTTCTTATTTGAGATAACTGGTTCTCTTTCATTATACTAGTTTGATAGCCTCAGACAAGCATATTATGCGCAAAGAATCTCGAAAAGAAAAAAATTTTTTTTCGAAGTTTGGAAACTTCCTTAGAATCACTTTTTTTCCATTCTTATTTGAGATAACTTGTTCTCTTTCATTATACTAGTTTCATAGCCTCAGACAAGCATATTATGCGCAAAGAATCTCGAAAAGAAAAAAATTTTTTTTCGAAGTTTGGAAACTTCCTTTGAATCACTTTTTTTCCGTTCTTATTTAAGATAACTTGTTCTCTTTCATTATACTAGTTTGATAGCCTTAGACAAGCATATTATGCGCAAAGAATCTCGAAAAGAAAAAAATTTTTTTTCGAAGTTTGGAAACTTCGTTAGAATCACATTTTTCCGTTCTTATTTGAGATAACTGGTTCTCTTTCATTATACTAGTTTGATAGCCTCAGACAAGCATATTATGCGCAAAGAATCTCGAAAAGAAAAAAATTTTTTTTCGAAGTTTGGAAACTTCCTTAGAATCACTTTTTTTCCATTCTTATTTGAGATAACTTGTTCTCTTTCATTATACTAGTTTCATAGCCTCAGACAAGCATATTATGCGCAAAGAATCTCGAAAAGAAAAAAATTTTTTTTCGAAGTTTGGAAACTTCCTTAGAATCACTTTTTTTCCGTTCTTATTTAAGATAACTTGTTCTCTTTCATTATACTAGTTTGATAGCCTTAGACAAGCATATTATGCGCAAAGAATCTCGAAAAGAAAAAAAATTTTTTTCGAAGTTTGGAAACTTCCTTAGAATCACTTTTTTTCCATTCTTATTTGAGATAACTTGTTCTCTTTCATTATACTTGTTTGATAGCCTGAGACAAGCATATTATGCGCAAAGAATCTCGAAAAGAAAAAAATTTTTTTTCGAAGTTAGGAAACTTCGTTAGAATCACTTTTTTTCCGTTCTTATTTAAGATTACTGGTTCTCTTTCATTATACTAGTTTGATAGCCTCAGACAAGCATATTATGCGCAAAGAATCTCGAAAAGAAAAAAATTTTTTGTCGAAGTTTGGAAACTTCGTTAGAATCACTTTTTTTCCGTTCTTATTTAAGATTACTGGTTCTCTTTCATTATACTAGTTTGATAGCCTCAGACAAGAATATTATGCGCAAAGAATCTCGAAAAGAAAAAAATTTTTTTTCGAAGTTTGGAAACTTCCTTAGAATCACTTTTTTTCCATTCTTATTTGAGATAACTTGTTCTCTTTCATTATACTAGTTTGATAGCCTCAGACAAGCATATTATGCGCAAAGAATCTCGAAAAGAAAAAAATTTTTTTCGAAGTTTGGAAACTTCGTTAGAATCACTTTTTTTCCGTTCTTATTTAAGATAACTTGTTCTCTTTCATTATACTAGTTTGATAGCCTTAGACAAGCATATTATGCGCAAAGAATCTCGAAAAGAAAAAAATTTTTTTTCGAAGTTTGGAAACTTCGTTAGAATCACTTTTTTTCCGTTCTTATTTGAGATAACTGGTTCTCTTTCATTATACTAGTTTGATAGCCTCAGACAAGCATATTATGCGCAAAGAATCTCGAAAAGAAAAAAATTTTTTTTCGAAGTTTGGAAACTTCCTTAGAATCACTTTTTTTCCATTCTTATTTGAAATAACTTGTTCTCTTTCATTATACTAGTTTGATAGCCTCAGACAAGCATATTATGCGCAAAGAATCTCGAAAAGAAAAAAATTTTTTTTCGAAGTTTGGAAACTTCGTTAGAATCACTTTTTTTCCGTTCTTATTTAAGATTACTGGTTCTCTTTCATTATACTAGTTTGATAGCCTCAGACAAGCATATTATGCGCAAAGAATCTCGAAAAGAAAAAAATTTTTTTTCGAAGTTTGGAAACTTCCTTAGAATCACTTTTTTTCCATTCTTATTTGAGATAACTTGTTCTCTTTCATTATACTAGTTTCATAGCCTCAGACAAGCATATTATGCGCAAAGAATCTCGAAAAGAAAAAAATTTTTTTTCGAAGTTTGGAAACTTCCTTAGAATCTCTTTTTTTCCGTTCTTATTTAAGATAACTTGTTCTCTTTCATTATACTAGTTTGATAGCCTTAGACAAGCATATTATGCGCAAAGAATCTCGAAAAGAAAAAAAATTTTTTTCGAAGTTTGGAAACTTCGTTAGAATCACTTTTTTTCCGTTCTTATTTGAGATAACTGGTTCTCTTTCATTATACTAGTTTGATAGCCTCAGACAAGCATATTATGCGCAAAGAATCTCGAAAAGAAAAAAATTTTTTTTCGAAGTTTGGAAACTTCCTTAGAATCACTTTTTTTCCATTCTTATTTGAGATAACATGTTCTCTTTCATTATACTTGTTTGATAGCCTGAGACAAGCATATTATGCGCAAAGAATCTCGAAAAGAAAAAAAATTTTTTTCGAAGTTAGGAAACTTCGTTAGAATCACTTTTTTTCCGTTCTTATTTAAGATTACTGGTTCTCTTTCATTATACTAGTTTGATAGCCTCAGACAAGCATATTATGCGCAAAGAATCTCGAAAAGAAAAAAATTATTTTTCGAAGTTTGGAAACTTCGTTAGAATCACTTTTTTTCCGTTCTTATTTGAGATAACTTGTTCTCTTTCATTATACTAGTTTGATAGCCTTAGACAAGCATATTATGCGCAAAGAATCTCGAAAAGAAAAAAATTTTATTTCGAAGTATGTAAACTTCGTTAGAATCACTTTTTTTCCGTTCTTATTTGAGATAACTGGTTCTCTTTCATTATACTAGTTTGATAGCCTCAGACAAGCATATTACGCGCAAAGAATCTCGAAAAGAAAACAATTTTTTTTCGAAGTTTGGAAACTTCATTAGAATCACTTTTTTTCCGTTCTTATTTAAGATAACTTGATCTGTT
This sequence comes from Metallyticus violacea, assembly GCA_030762175.1. Classification (NCBI taxonomy): domain Eukaryota; kingdom Metazoa; phylum Arthropoda; class Insecta; order Mantodea; family Metallyticidae; genus Metallyticus; species Metallyticus violacea. Next base: position 94,248,808 of record CM060835.1, on the reverse strand, counting down.
TCATTATACTAGTTTGATAGCCTAAGAAAAGCATAGGTATGCGCAAAGAATCTCGAAAAGAAAAAAATTTTTTTTCGAAGTTTGGAAACTTCGTTAGAATCACTTTTTTTCCGTTCTTATTTGAGATAACTGGTTCTCTTTCATTATACTAGTTTGATAGCCTCAGACAAGCATATTATGCGCAAAGAATCTCGAAAAGAAAAAAAATTTTTTTCGAAGTTTGGAAACTTCGTTAGAATCACTTTTTTTCTGTTCTTATTTGAGATAACTTGTTCTCTTTCATTATACTAGTTTGATAGCCTCAGACAAGCATATTATGCGCAAAGAATCTCGAAAAGAAAAAAATTTTTTTTCGAAGTTTGGAAACTTCGTTAGAATCACTTTTTTTCCGTTCTTATTTAAGATTACTGGTTCTCTTTCATTATACTAGTTTGATAGCCTCAGATAAGCATATTATGCGCAAAGAATCTCGAAAAGAAAAAAATTTTTTTTCGAAGTTTGGAAACTTCGTTAGAATCACTTTTTTTCCGTTCTTATTTGAGATAACTGGTTCTCTTTCATTATACTAGTTTGATAGCCTCAGACAAGCATATTATGCGCAAAGAATCTCGAAAAGAAAAAAATTTTTTTTCGAAGTTAGGAAACTTCGTTAGAATCACTTTTTTTCCGTTCTTATTTAAGATTACTGGTTCTCTTTCATTATACTAGTTTGATAGCCTCAGACTAGCATATTATGCGCAAAGAATCTCGAAAAGAAAAAAATTTTTTTTCTAAGTTTGGAAACTTCCTTAGAATCACTTTTTTTCCATTCTTATTTGAGATAACTTGTTCTCTTTCATTATACTAGTTTGATAGCCTCAGACAAGCATATTATGCGCAAAGAATCTCGAAAAGAAAAAAATTTTTTTTCGAAGTTTGGAAACTTCCTTAGAATCACTTTTTTTCCATTCTTATTTTAAATAACTTGTTCTCTTTCATTATACTAGTTTGATAGCCTCAGACAAGCATATTATGCGCAAAGAATCTCGAAAAGAAAAAAATTTTTTTTCGAAGTTTGGAAACTTCGTTAGAATCACTTTTTTTCCGTTCTTATTTAAGATTACTGGTTCTCTTTCATTATACTAGTTTGATAGCCTCAGACAAGCATATTATGCGCAAAGAATCTCGAAAAGAAAAAAATTTTTTTTCGAAGTTTGGAAACTTCCTTAGAATCACTTTTTTTCCGTTCTTATTTAAGATAACTTGTTCTCTTTCATTATACTAGTTTGATAGCCTTAGACAAGCATATTATGCGCAAAGAATCTCGAAAAGAAAAAAAATTTTTTTCGAAGTTTGGAAACTTCGTTAGAATCACTTTTTTTCCGTTCTTATTTGAGATAACTGGTTCTCTTTCATTATACTAGTTTGATAGCCTCAGACAAGCTTATTATGCGCAAAGAATCTCGAAAAGAAAAAAATTTTTTTTCGAAGTTTGGAAACTTCCTTAGAATCACTTTTTTTCCATTCTTATTTGAGATAACATGTTCTCTTTCATTATACTTGTTTGATAGCCTGAGACAAGCATATTATGCGCAAAGAATCTCGAAAAGAAAAAAATTTTTTTTCGAAGTTAGGAAACTTCGTTAGAATCACTTTTTTTCCGTTCTTATTTAAGATTACTGGTTCTCTTTCATTATACTAGTTTGATAGCCTCAGACAAGCATATTATGCGCAAAGAATCTCGAAAAGAAAAAAATTATTTTTCGAAGTTTGGAAACTTCGTTAGAATCACTTTTTTTCCGTTCTTATTTGAGATAACTTGTTCTCTTTCATTATACTAGTTTGATAGCCTTAGACAAGCATATTATGCGCAAAGAATCTCGAAAAGAAAAAAATTTTATTTCGAAGTATGTAAACTTCGTTAGATTCACTTTTTTTCCGTTCTTATTTAAGATTACTGGTTCTCTTTCATTATACTAGTTTGATAGCCTCAGACAAGCATATTATGCGCAAAGAATCTCGAAAAGAAAAAAATTTTTTTTCGAAGTTTGGAAACTTCGTTAGAATCACTTTTTTTCCGTTCTTATTTGAGATAACTGGTTCTCTTTCATTATACTAGTTTGATAGCCTCAGACAAGCATATTATGCGCAAAGAATCTCGAAAAGAAAAAAATTTTTTTTCGAAGTTTGGAAACTTCGTTAGAATCACTTTTTTTCCGTTCTTATTTAAGATTACTGGTTCTCTTTCATTATACTAGTTTGATAGCCTCAGACAAGAATATTATGCGCAAAGAATCTCGAAAAGAAAAAAATTTTTTTTCGAAGTTTGGAAACTTCCTTAGAATCACTTTTTTTCCATTCTTATTTGAGATAACTTGTTCTCTTTCATTATACTAGTTTGATAGCCTCAGACAAGCATATTATGCGCAAAGAATCTCGAAAAGAAAAAAATTTTTTTCGAAGTTTGGAAACTTCGTTAGAATCACTTTTTTTCCGTTCTTATTTAAGATAACTTGTTCTCTTTCATTATACTAGTTTGATAGCCTTAGACAAGCATATTATGCGCAAAGAATCTCGAAAAGAAAAAAATTTTTTTTCGAAGTTTGGAAACTTCGTTAGAATCACTTTTTTTCCGTTCTTATTTGAGATAACTGGTTCTCTTTCATTATACTAGTTTGATAGCCTCAGACAAGCATATTATGCGCAAAGAATCTCGAAAAGAAAAAAATTTTTTTTCGAAGTTTGGAAACTTCCTTAGAATCACTTTTTTTCCATTCTTATTTGAAATAACTTGTTCTCTTTCATTATACTAGTTTGATAGCCTCAGACAAGCATATTATGCGCAAAGAATCTCGAAAAGAAAAAAATTTTTTTTCGAAGTTTGGAAACTTCGTTAGAATCACTTTTTTTCCGTTCTTATTTAAGATTACTGGTTCTCTTTCATTATACTAGTTTGATAGCCTCAGACAAGCATATTATGCGCAAAGAATCTCGAAAAGAAAAAAATTTTTTTTCGAAGTTTGGAAACTTCCTTAGAATCACTTTTTTTCCATTCTTATTTGAGATAACTTGTTCTCTTTCATTATACTAGTTTCATAGCCTCAGACAAGCATATTATGCGCAAAGAATCTCGAAAAGAAAAAAATTTTTTTTCGAAGTTTGGAAACTTCCTTAGAATCTCTTTTTTTCCGTTCTTATTTAAGATAACTTGTTCTCTTTCATTATACTAGTTTGATAGCCTTAGACAAGCATATTATGCGCAAAGAATCTCGAAAAGAAAAAAAATTTTTTTCGAAGTTTGGAAACTTCGTTAGAATCACTTTTTTTCCGTTCTTATTTGAGATAACTGGTTCTCTTTCATTATACTAGTTTGATAGCCTCAGACAAGCATATTATGCGCAAAGAATCTCGAAAAGAAAAAAATTTTTTTTCGAAGTTTGGAAACTTCCTTAGAATCACTTTTTTTCCATTCTTATTTGAGATAACATGTTCTCTTTCATTATACTTGTTTGATAGCCTGAGACAAGCATATTATGCGCAAAGAATCTCGAAAAGAAAAAAAATTTTTTTCGAAGTTAGGAAACTTCGTTAGAATCACTTTTTTTCCGTTCTTATTTAAGATTACTGGTTCTCTTTCATTATACTAGTTTGATAGCCTCAGACAAGCATATTATGCGCAAAGAATCTCGAAAAGAAAAAAATTATTTTTCGAAGTTTGGAAACTTCGTTAGAATCACTTTTTTTCCGTTCTTATTTGAGATAACTTGTTCTCTTTCATTATACTAGTTTGATAGCCTTAGACAAGCATATTATGCGCAAAGAATCTCGAAAAGAAAAAAATTTTATTTCGAAGTATGTAAACTTCGTTAGAATCACTTTTTTTCCGTTCTTATTTGAGATAACTGGTTCTCTTTCATTATACTAGTTTGATAGCCTCAGACAAGCATATTACGCGCAAAGAATCTCGAAAAGAAAACAATTTTTTTTCGAAGTTTGGAAACTTCATTAGAATCACTTTTTTTCCGTTCTTATTTAAGATAACTTGATCTGTTTCATTATACTAGTTTGATAGCCTAAGAAAAGCATAGGTATGCGCAAAGAATCTCGAAAAGAAAAAAATTTTTTTTCGAAGTTTGGAAACTTCGTTAGAATCACTTTTTTTCCGTTCTTATTTGAGATAACTGGTTCTCTTTCATTATACTAGTTTGATAGCCTCAGACAAGCATATTATGCGCAAAGAATCTCGAAAAGAAAAAAAATTTTTTTCGAAGTTTGGAAACTTCGTTAGAATCACTTTTTTTCCGTTCTTATTTGAGATAACTTGTTCTCTTTCATTATACTAGTTTGATAGCCTCAGACAAGCATATTATGCGCAAAGAATCTCGAAAAGAAAAAAATTTTTTTTCGAAGTTTGGAAACTTCGTTAGAATCACTTTTTTTCCGTTCTTATTTAAGATTACTGGTTCTCTTTCATTATACTAGTTTGATAGCCTCAGATAAGCATATTATGCGCAAAGAATCTCGAAAAGAAAAAAATTTTTTTTCGAAGTTTGGAAACTTCGTTAGAATCACTTTTTTTCCGTTCTTATTTGAGATAACTGGTTCTCTTTCATTATACTAGTTTGATAGCCTCAGACAAGCATATTATGCGCAAAGAATCTCGAAAAGAAAAAAATTTTTTTTCGAAGTTAGGAAACTTCGTTAGAATCACTTTTTTTCCGTTCTTATTTAAGATTACTGGTTCTCTTTCATTATACTAGTTTGATAGCCTCAGACAAGCATATTATGCGCAAAGAATCTCGAAAAGAAAAAAATTTTTTTTCGAAGTTTGGAAACTTCCTTAGAATCACTTTTTTTCCATTCTTATTTGAGATAACTTGTTCTCTTTCATTATACTAGTTTGATAGCCTCAGACAAGCATATTATGCGCAAAGAATCTCGAAAAGAAAAAAATTTTTTTTCGAAGTTTGGAAACTTCCTTAGAATCACTTTTTTTCCATTCTTATTTTAAATAACTTGTTCTCTTTCATTATACTAGTTTGATAGCCTCAGACAAGCATATTATGCGCAAAGAATCTCGAAAAGAAAAAAATTTTTTTTCGAAGTTTGGAAACTTCGTTAGAATCACTTTTTTTCCGTTCTTATTTAAGATTACTGGTTCTCTTTCATTATACTAGTTTGATAGCCTCAGACAAGCATATTATGCGCAAAGAATTTCGAAAAGAAAAAATTTTTTTTTCGAAGATTGGAAACTTCGTTAGAATCACTTTTTTTCCGTTCTTATTTGAGATAACTTGTTCTCTTTCATTATACTAGTTTGATAGCCTTAGACAAGCATATTATGCGCAAAGAATCTCGAAAAGAAAAAAATTTTTTGTCGAAGTTTGGAAACTTCGTTAGAATCACTTTTTTTCCGTTCTTATTTAAGATTACTGGTTCTCTTTCATTATACTAGTTTGATAGCCTCAGACAAGCATATTATGCGCAAAGAATCTCGAGAAGAAAAAAATTTTTTTTCGAAGTTTGGAAACTTCCTTAGAATCACTTTTTTTCCATTCTTATTTGAGATAACTTGTTCTCTTTCATTATACTAGTTTGATAGCCTCAGACAAGCATATTATGCGCAAAGAATCTCGAAAAGAAAAAAATTTTTTTTCGAAGTTTGGAAACTTCATTAGAATCACTTTTTTTCCGTTCTTATTTAAGATAACTTGTTCTCTTTCATTATACTAGTTTGATAGCCTTAGACAAGCATATTATGCGCAAAGAATCTCGAAAAGAAAAAAATTTTTTTTCGAAGTTTGGAAACTTCGTTAGAATCACTTTTTTTGCGTTCTTTTTTAAGATTACTGGTTCTCTTTCATTATACTAGTTTGATAGCCTCAGACAAGAATATTATGCGCAAAGAATCTCGAACAGAAAAAAATTTTTTTTCGAAGTTTGGAAACTTCCTTAGAATCACTTTTTTTCCATTCTTATTTGAGATAACTTGTTCTCTTTCATTATACTAGTTTGATAGCCTTAGACAAGCATATTATGCGCAAAGAATCTCGAAAAGAAAAAAAATTGTTTTCGAAGTTTGGAAACTTCATTAGAATCACTTTTTTTCCGTTCTTATTTAAGATAACTTGTTCTTTTTCATTATACTAGTTTGATAGCCTAAGAAAAGCATAGGTATGCGCAAAGAATCTCGAAAAGAAAAAAATTTTTTTTCGAAGTTTGGAAACTTCGTTAGAATCACTTTTTTTCCGTTCTTATTTGAGATAACTGGTTCTCTTTCATTATACTAGTTTGATAGCCTCAGACAAGCATATTATGCGCAAAGAATCTCGAAAAGAAAAAAATTTTTTTTCGAAGTTTGGAAACTTCGTTAGAATCACTTTTTTTCCGTTCTTATTTGAGATAACTGGTTCTCTTTCATTATACTAGTTTGATAGCCTCAGACAAGCATATTATGCGCAAAGAATCTCGAAAAGAAAAAAATTTTTTTTCGAAGTTTGGAAACTTCCTTAGAATCACTTTTTTTCCATTCTTATTTGAGATAACTTGTTCTCTTTCATTATACTAGTTTCATAGCCTCAGACAAGCATATTATGCGCAAAGAATCTCGAAAAGAAAAAAATTTTTTTTCGAAGTTTGGAAACTTCCTTAGAATCACTTTTTTTCCGTTCTTATTTAAGATAACTTGTTCTCTTTCATTATACTAGTTTGATAGCCTTAGACAAGCATATTATGCGCAAAGAATCTCGAAAAGAAAAAAATTTTTTTTCGAAGTTTGGAAACTTCGTTAGAATCACATTTTTCCGTTCTTATTTGAGATAACTGGTTCTCTTTCATTATACTAGTTTGATAGCCTCAGACAAGCATATTATGCGCAAAGAATCTCGAAAAGAAAAAAATTTTTTTTCGAAGTTTGGAAACTTCCTTAGAATCACTTTTTTTCCATTCTTATTTGAGATAACTTGTTCTCTTTCATAATACTTGTTTGATAGCCTGAGACAAGCATATTATGCGCAAAGAATCTCGAAAAGAAAAAAATTTTTTTTCGAAGTTAGGAAACTTCGTTAGAATCACTTTTTTTCCGTTCTTATTTAAGATTACTGGTTCTCTTTCATTATACTAGTTTGATAGCCTCAGACAAGCATATTATGCGCAAAGAATCTCGAAAAGAAAAAAATTATTTTTCGAAGTTTGGAAACTTCGTTAGAATCACTTTTTTTCCGTTCTTATTTGAGATAACTTGTTCTCTTTCATTATACTAGTTTGATAGCCTTAGACAAGCATATTATGCGCAAAGAATCTCGAAAAGAAAAAAATTTTATTTCGAAGTATGTAAACTTCGTTAGAATCACTTTTTTTCCGTTCTTATTTGAGATAACTGGTTCTCTTTCATTATACTAGTTTGATAGCCTTAGACAAGCATATTATGCGCAAATAATCTCGAAAAGAAAAAAAATTTTTTTCGAAGTTTGGAAACTTCCTTAGAATCACTTTTTTTCCGTTCTTATTTAAGATTACTGGTTCTCTTTCATTATACTAGTTTGATAGCCTCAGACAAGCATATTATGCGCAAAGAATCTCGAAAAGAAAAAAATCTTTTTTCGAAGTTTGGAAACTTCGTTAGAATCACTTTTTTTCCGTTCTTATTTGAGATAACTTGTTCTCTTTCATTATACTAGTTTGATAGCCTCAGACAAGCATATTATGCGCAAAGAATCTCGAAAAGAAAAAAATTTTTTTTCGAAGTTTGGAAACTTCGTTAGAATCACTTTTTTTCCGTTCTTATTTAAGATTACTGGTTCTCTTTCATTATACTAGTTTGATAGCCTCAGACAAGAATATTATGCGCAAAGAATCTCGAAAAGAAAAAAATTTTTTTTCGAAGTTTGGAAACTTCCTTAGAATCACTTTTTTTCCATTCTTATTTGAGATAACTTGTTCTCTTTCATTATACTAGTTTGATAGCCTCAGACAAGCATATTATGCGCAAAGAATCTCGAAAAGAAAAAAATTTTTTTCGAAGTTTGGAAACTTCGTTAGAATCACTTTTTTTCCGTTCTTATTTAAGATAACTTGTTCTCTTTCATTATACTAGTTTGATAGCCTTAGACAAGCATATTATGCGCAAAGAATCTCGAAAAGAAAAAAATTTTTTTTCGAAGTTTGGAAACTTCGTTAGAATCACTTTTTTTCCGTTCTTATTTGAGATAACTGGTTCTCTTTCATTATACTAGTTTGATAGCCTCAGACAAGCATATTATGCGCAAAGAATCTCGAAAAGAAAAAAATTTTTTTTCGAAGTTTGGAAACTTCCTTAGAATCACTTTTTTTCCATTCTTATTTGAAATAACTTGTTCTCTTTCATTATACTAGTTTGATAGCCTCAGACAAGCATATTATGCGCAAAGAATCTCGAAAAGAAAAAAATTTTTTTTCGAAGTTTGGAAACTTCGTTAGAATCACTTTTTTTCCGTTCTTATTTAAGATTACTGGTTCTCTTTCATTATACTAGTTTGATAGCCTCAGACAAGCATATTATGCGCAAAGAATCTCGAAAAGAAAAAAATTTTTTTTCGAAGTTTGGAAACTTCCTTAGAATCACTTTTTTTCCATTCTTATTTGAGATAACTTGTTCTCTTTCATTATACTAGTTTCATAGCCTCAGACAAGCATATTATGCGCAAAGAATCTCGAAAAGAAAAAAATTTTTTTTCGAAGTTTGGAAACTTCCTTAGAATCTCTTTTTTTCCGTTCTTATTTAAGATAACTTGTTCTCTTTCATTATACTAGTTTGATAGCCTTAGACAAGCATATTATGCGCAAAGAATCTCGAAAAGAAAAAAAATTTTTTTCGAAGTTTGGAAACTTCGTTAGAATCACTTTTTTTCCGTTCTTATTTGAGATAACTGGTTCTCTTTCATTATACTAGTTTGATAGCCTCAGACAAGCATATTATGCGCAAAGAATCTCGAAAAGAAAAAAATTTTTTTTCGAAGTTTGGAAACTTCCTTAGAATCACTTTTTTTCCATTCTTATTTGAGATAACATGTTCTCTTTCATTATACTTGTTTGATAGCCTGAGACAAGCATATTATGCGCAAAGAATCTCGAAAAGAAAAAAAATTTTTTTCGAAGTTAGGAAACTTCGTTAGAATCACTTTTTTTCCGTTCTTATTTAAGATTACTGGTTCTCTTTCATTATACTAGTTTGATAGCCTCAGACAAGCATATTATGCGCAAAGAATCTCGAAAAGAAAAAAATTATTTTTCGAAGTTTGGAAACTTCGTTAGAATCACTTTTTTTCCGTTCTTATTTGAGATAACTTGTTCTCTTTCATTATACTAGTTTGATAGCCTTAGACAAGCATATTATGCGCAAAGAATCTCGAAAAGAAAAAAATTTTATTTCGAAGTATGTAAACTTCGTTAGAATCACTTTTTTTCCGTTCTTATTTGAGATAACTGGTTCTCTTTCATTATACTAGTTTGATAGCCTCAGACAAGCATATTACGCGCAAAGAATCTCGAAAAGAAAACAATTTTTTTTCGAAGTTTGGAAACTTCATTAGAATCACTTTTTTTCCGTTCTTATTTAAGATAACTTGATCTGTTTCATTATACTAGTTTGATAGCCTAAGAAAAGCATAGGTATGCGCAAAGAATCTCGAAAAGAAAAAAATTTTTTTTCGAAGTTTGGAAACTTCGTTAGAATCACTTTTTTTCCGTTCTTATTTGAGATAACTGGTTCTCTTTCATTATACTAGTTTGATAGCCTCAGACAAGCATATTATGCGCAAAGAATCTCGAAAAGAAAAAAAATTTTTTTCGAAGTTTGGAAACTTCGTTAGAATCACTTTTTTTCCGTTCTTATTTGAGATAACTTGTTCTCTTTCATTATACTAGTTTGATAGCCTCAGACAAGCATATTATGCGCAAAGAATCTCGAAAAGAAAAAAATTTTTTTTCGAAGTTTGGAAACTTCGTTAGAATCACTTTTTTTCCGTTCTTATTTAAGATTACTGGTTCTCTTTCATTATACTAGTTTGATAGCCTCAGATAAGCATATTATGCGCAAAGAATCTCGAAAAGAAAAAAATTTTTTTTCGAAGTTTGGAAACTTCGTTAGAATCACTTTTTTTCCGTTCTTATTTGAGATAACTGGTTCTCTTTCATTATACTAGTTTGATAGCCTCAGACAAGCATATTATGCGCAAAGAATCTCGAAAAGAAAAAAATTTTTTTTCGAAGTTAGGAAACTTCGTTAGAATCACTTTTTTTCCGTTCTTATTTAAGATTACTGGTTCTCTTTCATTATACTAGTTTGATAGCCTCAGACAAGCATATTATGCGCAAAGAATCTCGAAAAGAAAAAAATTTTTTTTCGAAGTTTGGAAACTTCCTTAGAATCACTTTTTTTCCATTCTTATTAGAGATAACTTGTTCTCTTTCATTATACTAGTTTGATAGCCTCAGACAAGCATATTATGCGCAAAGAATCTCGAAAAGAAAAAAATTTTTTTTCGAAGTTTGGAAACTTCCTTAGAATCACTTTTTTTCCATTCTTATTTTAAATAACTTGTTCTCTTTCATTATACTAGTTTGATAGCCTCAGACAAGCATATTATGCGCAAAGAATCTCGAAAAGAAAAAAATTTTTTTTCGAAGTTTGGAAACTTCGTTAGAATCACTTTTTTTCCGTTCTTATTTAAGATTACTGGTTCTCTTTCATTATACTAGTTTGATAGCCTCAGACAAGCATATTATGCGCAAAGAATCTCGAAAAGAAAAAAATTTTTTTTCGAAGTTTGGAAACTTCCTTAGAATCACTTTTTTTCCGTTCTTATTTAAGATAACTTGTTCTCTTTCATTATACTAGTTTGATAGCCTTAGACAAGCATATTATGCGCAAAGAATCTCGAAAAGAAAAAAAATTTTTTTCGAAGTTTGGAAACTTCGTTAGAATCACTTTTTTTCCGTTCTTATTTGAGATAACTGGTTCTCTTTCATTATACTAGTTTGATAGCCTCAGACAAGCTTATTATGCGCAAAGAATCTCGAAAAGAAAAAAATTTTTTTTCGAAGTTTGGAAACTTCCTTAGAATCACTTTTTTTCCATTCTTATTTGAGATAACATGTTCTCTTTCATTATACTTGTTTGATAGCCTGAGACAAGCATATTATGCGCAAAGAATCTCGAAAAGAAAAAAATTTTTTTTCGAAGTTAGGAAACTTCGTTAGAATCACTTTTTTTCCGTTCTTATTTAAGATTACTGGTTCTCTTTCATTATACTAGTTTGATAGCCTCAGACAAGCATATTATGCGCAAAGAATCTCGAAAAGAAAAAAATTATTTTTCGAAGTTTGGAAACTTCGTTAGAATCACTTTTTTTCCGTTCTTATTTGAGATAACTTGTTCTCTTTCATTATACTAGTTTGATAGCCTTAGACAAGCATATTATGCGCAAAGAATCTCGAAAAGAAAAAAATTTTATTTCGAAGTATGTAAACTTCGTTAGAATCACTTTTTTTCCGTTCTTATTTAAGATTACTGGTTCTCTTTCATTATACTAGTTTGATAGCCTCAGACAAGCATATTATGCGCAAAGAATCTCGAAAAGAAAAAAATTTTTTTTCGAAGTTTGGAAACTTCGTTAGAATCACTTTTTTTCCGTTCTTATTTGAGATAACTGGTTCTCTTTCATTATACTAGTTTGATAGCCTCAGACAAGCATATTATGCGCAAAGAATCTCGAAAAGAAAAAAATTTTTTTTCGAAGTTTGGAAACTTCGTTAGAATCACTTTTTTTCCGTTCTTATTTAAGATTACTGGTTCTCTTTCATTATACTAGTTTGATAGCCTCAGACAAGAATATTATGCGCAAAGAATCTCGAAAAGAAAAAAATTTTTTTTCGAAGTTTGGAAACTTCCTTAGAATCACTTTTTTTCCATTCTTATTTGAGATAACTTGTTCTCTTTCATTATACTAGTTTGATAGCCTCAGACAAGCATATTATGCGCAAAGAATCTCGAAAAGAAAAAAATTTTTTTCGAAGTTTGGAAACTGCGTTAGAATCACTTTTTTTCCGTTCTTATTTAAGATAACTTGTTCTCTTTCATTATACTAGTTTGATAGCCTTAGACAAGCATATTATGCGCAAAGAATCTCGAAAAGAAAAAAATTTTTTTTCGAAGTTTGGAAACTTCGTTAGAATCACTTTTTTTCCGTTCTTATTTGAGATAACTGGTTCTCTTTCATTATACTAGTTTGATAGCCTCAGACAAGCATATTATGCGCAAAGAATCTCGAAAAGAAAAAAATTTTTTTTCGAAGTTTGGAAACTTCCTTAGAATCACTTTTTTTCCATTCTTATTTGAAATAACTTGTTCTCTTTCATTATACTAGTTTGATAGCCTCAGACAAGCATATTATGCGCAAAGAATCTCGAAAAGAAAAAAATTTTTTTTCGAAGTTTGGAAACTTCGTTAGAATCACTTTTTTTCCGTTCTTATTTAAGATTACTGGTTCTCTTTCATTATACTAGTTTGATAGCCTCAGACAAGCATATTATGCGCAAAGAATCTCGAAAAGAAAAAAATTTTTTTTCGAAGTTTGGAAACTTCCTTAGAATCACTTTTTTTCCATTCTTATTTGAGATAACTTGTTCTCTTTCATTATACTAGTTTCATAGCCTCAGACAAGCATATTATGCGCAAAGAATCTCGAAAAGAAAAAAATTTTTTTTCGAAGTTTGGAAACTTCCTTAGAATCTCTTTTTTTCCGTTCTTATTTAAGATAACTTGTTCTCTTTCATTATACTAGTTTGATAGCCTTAGACAAGCATATTATGCGCAAAGAATCTCGAAAAGAAAAAAAATTTTTTTCGAAGTTTGGAAACTTCGTTAGAATCACTTTTTTTCCGTTCTTATTTGAGATAACTGGTTCTCTTTCATTATACTAGTTTGATAGCCTCAGACAAGCATATTATGCGCAAAGAATCTCGAAAAGAAAAAAATTTTTTTTCGAAGTTTGGAAACTTCCTTAGAATCACTTTTTTTCCATTCTTATTTGAGATAACATGTTCTCTTTCATTATACTTGTTTGATAGCCTGAGACAAGCATATTATGCGCAAAGAATCTCGAAAAGAAAAAAAATTTTTTTCGAAGTTAGGAAACTTCGTTAGAATCACTTTTTTTCCGTTCTTATTTAAGATTACTGGTTCTCTTTCATTATACTAGTTTGATAGCCTCAGACAAGCATATTATGCGCAAAGAATCTCGAAAAGAAAAAAATTATTTTTCGAAGTTTGGAAACTTCGTTAGAATCACTTTTTTTCCGTTCTTATTTGAGATAACTTGTTCTCTTTCATTATACTAGTTTGATAGCCTTAGACAAGCATATTATGCGCAAAGAATCTCGAAAAGAAAAAAATTTTATTTCGAAGTATGTAAACTTCGTTAGAATCACTTTTTTTCCGTTCTTATTTGAGATAACTGGTTCTCTTTCATTATACTAGTTTGATAGCCTCAGACAAGCATATTACGCGCAAAGAATCTCGAAAAGAAAACAATTTTTTTTCGAAGTTTGGAAACTTCATTAGAATCACTTTTTTTCCGTTCTTATTTAAGATAACTTGATCTGTTTCATTATACTAGTTTGATAGCCTAAGAAAAGCATAGGTATGCGCAAAGAATCTCGAAAAGAAAAAAATTTTTTTTCGAAGTTTGGAAACTTCGTTAGAATCACTTTTTTTCCGTTCTTATTTGAGATAACTGGTTCTCTTTCATTATACTAGTTTGATAGCCTCAGACAAGCATATTATGCGCAAAGAATCTCGAAAAGAAAAAAAATTTTTTTCGAAGTTTGGAAACTTCGTTAGAATCACTTTTTTTCCGTTCTTATTTGAGATAACTTGTTCTCTTTCATTATACTAGTTTGATAGCCTCAGACAAGCATATTATGCGCAAAGAATCTCGAAAAGAAAAAAATTTTTTTTCGAAGTTTGGAAACTTCGTTAGAATCACTTTTTTTCCGTTCTTATTTAAGATTACTGGTTCTCTTTCATTATACTAGTTTGATAGCCTCAGATAAGCATATTATGCGCAAAGAATCTCGAAAAGAAAAAAATTTTTTTTCGAAGTTTGGAAACTTCGTTAGAATCACTTTTTTTCCGTTCTTATTTGAGATAACTGGTTCTCTTTCATTATACTAGTTTGATAGCCTCAGACAAGCATATTATGCGCAAAGAATCTCGAAAAGAAAAAAATTTTTTTTCGAAGTTAGGAAACTTCGTTAGAATCACTTTTTTTCCGTTTTTATTTAAGATTACTGGTTCTCTTTCATTATACTAGTTTGATAGCCTCAGACAAGCATATTATGCGCAAAGAATCTCGAAAAGAAAAAAATTTTTTTTCGAAGTTTGGAAACTTCCTTAGAATCACTTTTTTTCCATTCTTATTTGAGATAACTTGTTCTCTTTCATTATACTAGTTTGATAGCCTCAGACAAGCATATTATGCGCAAAGAATCTCGAAAAGAAAAAAATTTTTTTTCGAAGTTTGGAAACTTCCTTAGAATCACTTTTTTTCCATTCTTATTTTAAATAACTTGTTCTCTTTCATTATACTAGTTTGATAGCCTTAGACAAGCATATTATGCGCAAAGAATCTCGAAAAGAAAAAAAATTTTTTTCGAAGTTTGGAAACTTCGTTAGAATCACTTTTTTTCCGTTCTTATTTGAGATAACTGGTTCTCTTTCATTATACTAGTTTGATAGCCTCAGACAAGCTTATTATGCGCAAAGAATCTCGAAAAGAAAAAAATTTTTTTTCGAAGTTTGGAAACTTCCTTAGAATCACTTTTTTTCCATTCTTATTTGAGATAACATGTTCTCTTTCATTATACTTGTTTGATAGCCTGAGACAAGCATATTATGCGCAAAGAATCTCGAAAAGAAAAAAATTTTTTTTCGAAGTTAGGAAACTTCGTTAGAATCACTTTTTTTCCGTTCTTATTTAAGATTACTGGTTCTCTTTCATTATACCAGTTTGATAGCCTCAGACAAGCATATTATGCGCAAAGAATCTCGAAAAGAAAAAAATTATTTTTCGAAGTTTGGAAACTTCGTTAGAATCACTTTTTTTCCGTTCTTATTTGAGATAACTTGTTCTCTTTCATTATACTAGTTTGATAGCCTTAGACAAGCATATTATGCGCAAAGAATCTCGAAAAGAAAAAAATTTTATTTCGAAGTATGTAAACTTCGTTAGAATCACTTTTTTTCCGTTCTTATTTAAGATTACTGGTTCTCTTTCATTATACTAGTTTGATAGCCTCAGACAAGCATATTATGCGCAAAGAATCTCGAAAAGAAAAAAATTTTTTTTCGAAGTTTGGAAACTTCGTTAGAATCACTTTTTTTCCGTTCTTATTTGAGATAACTGGTTCTCTTTCATTATACTAGTTTGATAGCCTCAGACAAGCATATTATGCGCAAAGAATCTCGAAAAGAAAAAAATTTTTTTTCGAAGTTTGGAAACTTCGTTAGAATCACTTTTTTTCCGTTCTTATTTAAGATTACTGGTTCTCTTTCATTATACTAGTTTGATAGCCTCAGACAAGAATATTATGCGCAAAGAATCTCGAAAAGAAAAAAATTTTTTTTCGAAGTTTGGAAACTTCCTTAGAATCACTTTTTTTCCATTCTTATTTGAGATAACTTGTTCTCTTTCATTATACTAGTTTGATAGCCTCAGACAAGCATATTATGCGCAAAGAATCTCGAAAAGAAAAAAATTTTTTTCGAAGTTTGGAAACTTCGTTAGAATCACTTTTTTTCCGTTCTTATTTAAGATAACTTGTTCTCTTTCATTATACTAGTTTGATAGCCTTAGACAAGCATATTATGCGCAAAGAATCTCGAAAAGAAAAAAATTTTTTTTTGAAGTTTGGAAACTTCGTTAGAATCACTTTTTTTCCGTTCTTATTTGAGATAACTGGTTCTCTTTCATTATACTAGTTTGATAGCCTCAGACAAGCATATTATGCGCAAAGAATCTCGAAAAGAAAAAAATTTTTTTTCGAAGTTTGGAAACTTCCTTAGAATCACTTTTTTTCCATTCTTATTTGAAATAACTTGTTCTCTTTCATTATACTAGTTTGATAGCCTCAGACAAGCATATTATGCGCAAAGAATCTCGAAAAGAAAAAAATTTTTTTTCGAAGTTTGGAAACTTCGTTAGAATCACTTTTTTTCCGTTCTTATTTAAGATTACTGGTTCTCTTTCATTATACTAGTTTGATAGCCTCAGACAAGCATATTATGCGCAAAGAATCTCGAAAAGAAAAAAATTTTTTTTCGAAGTTTGGAAACTTCCTTAGAATCACTTTTTTTCCATTCTTATTTGAGATAACTTGTTCTCTTTCATTATACTAGTTTCATAGCCTCAGACAAGCATATTATGCGCAAAGAATCTCGAAAAGAAAAAAATTTTTTTTCGAAGTTTGGAAACTTCCTTAGAATCTCTTTTTTTCCGTTCTTATTTAAGATAACTTGTTCTCTTTCATTATACTAGTTTGATAGCCTTAGACAAGCATATTATGCGCAAAGAATCTCGAAAAGAAAAAAAATTTTTTTCGAAGTTTGGAAACTTCGTTAGAATCACTTTTTTTCCGTTCTTATTTGAGATAACTGGTTCTCTTTCATTATACTAGTTTGATAGCCTCAGACAAGCATATTATGCGCAAAGAATCTCGAAAAGAAAAAAATTTTTTTTCGAAGTTTGGAAACTTCCTTAGAATCACTTTTTTTCCATTCTTATTTGAGATAACATGTTCTCTTTCATTATACTTGTTTGATAGCCTGAGACAAGCATATTATGCGCAAAGAATCTCGAAAAGAAAAAAAATTTTTTTCGAAGTTAGGAAACTTCGTTAGAATCACTTTTTTTCCGTTCTTATTTAAGATTACTGGTTCTCTTTCATTATACTAGTTTGATAGCCTCAGACAAGCATATTATGCGCAAAGAATCTCGAAAAGAAAAAAATTATTTTTCGAAGTTTGGAAACTTCGTTAGAATCACTTTTTTTCCGTTCTTATTTGAGATAACTTGTTCTCTTTCATTATACTAGTTTGATAGCCTTAGACAAGCATATTATGCGCAAAGAATCTCGAAAAGAAAAAAATTTTATTTCGAAGTATGTAAACTTCGTTAGAATCACTTTTTTTCCGTTCTTATTTGAGATAACTGGTTCTCTTTCATTATACTAGTTTGATAGCCTCAGACAAGCATATTACGCGCAAAGAATCTCGAAAAGAAAACAATTTTTTTTCGAAGTTTGGAAACTTCATTAGAATCACTTTTTTTCCGTTCTTATTTAAGATAACTTGATCTGTTTCATTATACTAGTTTGATAGCCTAAGAAAAGCATAGGTATGCGCAAAGAATCTCGAAAAGAAAAAAATTTTTTTTCGAAGTTTGGAAACTTCGTTAGAATCACTTTTTTTCCGTTCTTATTTGAGATAACTGGTTCTCTTTCATTATACTAGTTTGATAGCCTCAGACAAGCATATTATGCGCAAAGAATCTCGAAAAGAAAAAAAATTTTTTTCGAAGTTTGGAAACTTCGTTAGAATCACTTTTTTTCCGTTCTTATTTGAGATAACTTGTTCTCTTTCATTATACTAGTTTGATAGCCTCAGATAAGCATATTATGCGCAAAGAATCTCGAAAAGAAAAAAATTTTTTTTCGAAGTTTGGAAACTTCGTTAGAATCACTTTTTTTCCGTTCTTATTTGAGATAACTGGTTCTCTTTCATTATACTAGTTTGATAGCCTCAGACAAGCATATTATGCGCAAAGAATCTCGAAAAGAAAAAAATTTTTTTTCGAAGTTAGGAAACTTCGTTAGAATCACTTTTTTTCCGTTCTTATTTAAGATTACTGGTTCTCTTTCATTATACTAGTTTGATAGCCTCAGACAAGCATATTATGCGCAAAGAATCTCGAAAAGAAAAAAATTTTTTTTCGAAGTTTGGAAACTTCCTTAGAATCACTTTTTTTCCATTCTTATTTGAGATAACTTGTTCTCTTTCATTATACTAGTTTGATAGCCTCAGACAAGCATATTATGCGCAAAGAATCTCGAAAAGAAAAAAATTTTTTTTCGAAGTTTGGAAACTTCCTTAGAATCACTTTTTTTCCATTCTTATTTTAAATAACTTGTTCTCTTTCATTATACTAGTTTGATAGCCTCAGACAAGCATATTATGCGCAAAGAATCTCGAAAAGAAAAAAATTTTTTTTCGAAGTTTGGAAACTTCGTTAGAATCACTTTTTTTCCGTTCTTATTTAAGATTACTGGTTCTCTTTCATTATACTAGTTTGATAGCCTCAGACAAGCATATTATGCGCAAAGAATCTCGAAAAGAAAAAAATTTTTTTTCGAAGTTTGGAAACTTCCTTAGAATCACTTTTTTTCCGTTCTTATTTAAGATAACTGGTTCTCTTTCATTATACTAGTTTGATAGCCTTAGACAAGCATATTATGCGCAAATAATCTCGAAAAGAAAAAAAATTTTTTTCGAAGTTTGGAAACTTCCTTAGAATCACTTTTTTTCCGTTCTTATTTAAGATTACTGGTTCTCTTTCATTATACTAGTTTGATAGCCTCAGACAAGCATATTATGCGCAAAGAATCTCGAAAAGAAAAAAATTTTTTTTCGAAGTTTGGAAACTTCGTTAGAATCACTTTTTTTCCGTTCTTATTTGAGATAACTGGTTCTCTTTCATTATACTAGTTTGATAGCCTCAGACAAGCATATTATGCGCAAAGAATCTCGAAAAGAAAAAAATTTTTTTTCGAAGTTTGGAAACTTCGTGAGAATCACTTTTTTTCCGTTCTTATTTAAGATTACTGGTTCTCTTTCATTATACTAGTTTGATAGCCTCAGACAAGAATATTATGCGCAAAGAATCTCGAAAAGAAAAAAATTTTTTTTCGAAGTTTGGAAACTTCCTTAGAATCACTTTTTTTCCATTCTTATTTGAGATAACTTGTTCTCTTTCATTATACTAGTTTGATAGCCTCAGACAAGCATATTATGCGCAAAGAATCTCGAAAAGAAAAAAATTTTTTTCGAAGTTTGGAAACTTCGTTAGAATCACTTTTTTTCCGTTCTTATTTAAGATAACTTGTTCTCTTTCATTATACTAGTTTGATAGCCTTAGACAAGCATATTATGCGCAAAGAATCTCGAAAAGAAAAAAATTTTTTTTCGAAGTTTGGAAACTTCGTTAGAATCACTTTTTTTCCGTTCTTATTTGAGATAACTGGTTCTCTTTCATTATACTAGTTTGATAGCCTCAGACAAGCATATTATGCGCAAAGAATCTCGAAAAGAAAAAAATTTTTTTTCGAAGTTTGGAAACTTCCTTAGAATCACTTTTTTTCCATTCTTATTTGAAATAACTTGTTCTCTTTCATTATACTAGTTTGATAGCCTCAGACAAGCATATTATGCGCAAAGAATCTCGAAAAGAAAAAAATTTTTTTTCGAAGTTTGGAAACTTCGTTAGAATCACTTTTTTTCCGTTCTTATTTAAGATTACTGGTTCTCTTTCATTATACTAGTTTGATAGCCTCAGACAAGCATATTATGCGCAAAGAATCTCGAAAAGAAAAAAATTTTTTTTCGAAGTTTGGAAACTTCCTTAGAATCACTTTTTTTCCATTCTTATTTGAGATAACTTGTTCTCTTTCATTATACTAGTTTCATAGCCTCAGACAAGCATATTATGCGCAAAGAATCTCGAAAAGAAAAAAATTTTTTTTCGAAGTTTGGAAACTTCCTTAGAATCTCTTTTTTTCCGTTCTTATTTAAGATAACTTGTTCTCTTTCATTATACTAGTTTGATAGCCTTAGACAAGCATATTATGCGCAAAGAATCTCGAAAAGAAAAAAAATTTTTTTCGAAGTTTGGAAACTTCGTTAGAATCACTTTTTTTCCGTTCTTATTTGAGATAACTGGTTCTCTTTCATTATACTAGTTTGATAGCCTCAGACAAGCATATTATGCGCAAAGAATCTCGAAAAGAAAAAAATTTTTTTTCGAAGTTTGGAAACTTCCTTAGAATCACTTTTTTTCCATTCTTATTTGAGATAACATGTTCTCTTTCATTATACTTGTTTGATAGCCTGAGACAAGCATATTATGCGCAAAGAATCTCGAAAAGAAAAAAAATTTTTTTCGAAGTTAGGAAACTTCGTTAGAATCACTTTTTTTCCGTTCTTATTTAAGATTACTGGTTCTCTTTCATTATACTAGTTTGATAGCCTCAGACAAGCATATTATGCGCAAAGAATCTCGAAAAGAAAAAAATTATTTTTCGAAGTTTGGAAACTTCGTTAGAATCACTTTTTTTCCGTTCTTATTTGAGATAACTTGTTCTCTTTCATTATACTAGTTTGATAGCCTTAGACAAGCATATTATGCGCAAAGAATCTCGAAAAGAAAAAAATTTTATTTCGAAGTATGTAAACTTCGTTAGAATCACTTTTTTTCCGTTCTTATTTGAGATAACTGGTTCTCTTTCATTATACTAGTTTGATAGCCTCAGACAAGCATATTACGCGCAAAGAATCTCGAAAAGAAAACAATTTTTTTTCGAAGTTTGGAAACTTCATTAGAATCACTTTTTTTCCGTTCTTATTTAAGATAACTTGATCTGTTTCATTATACTAGTTTGATAGCCTAAGAAAAGCATAGGTATGCGCAAAGAATCTCGAAAAGAAAAAAATTTTTTTTCGAAGTTTGGAAACTTCGTTAGAATCACTTTTTTTCCGTTCTTATTTGAGATAACTGGTTCTCTTTCATTATACTAGTTTGATAGCCTCAGACAAGCATATTATGCGCAAAGAATCTCGAAAAGAAAAAAAATTTTTTTCGAAGTTTGGAAACTTCGTTAGAATCACTTTTTTTCCGTTCTTATTTGAGATAACTTGTTCTCTTTCATTATACTAGTTTCATAGCCTCAGACAAGCATATTATGCGCAAAGAATCTCGAAAAGAAAAAAATTTTTTTTCGAAGTTTGGAAACTTCCTTAGAATCACTTTTTTTCCATTCTTATTTGAGATAACTTGTTCTCTTTCATTATACTAGTTTCATAGCCTCAGACAAGCATATTATGCGCAAAGAATCTCGAAAAGAAAAAAATTTTTTTTCGAAGTTTGGAAACTTCCTTAGAATCTCTTTTTTTCCGTTCTTATTTAAGATAACTTGTTCTCTTTCATTATACTAGTTTGATAGCCTTAGACAAGCATATTATGCGCAAAGAATCTCGAAAAGAAAAAAAATTTTTTTCGAAGTTTGGAAACTTCGTTAGAATCACTTTTTTTCCGTTCTTATTTGAGATAACTGGTTCTCTTTCATTATACTAGTTTGATAGCCTCAGACAAGCATATTATGCGCAAAGAATCTCGAAAAGAAAAAAATTTTTTTTCGAAGTTTGGAAACTTCCTTAGAATCACTTTTTTTCCATTCTTATTTGAGATAACATGTTCTCTTTCATTATACTTGTTTGATAGCCTGAGACAAGCATATTATGCGCAAAGAATCTCGAAAAGAAAAAAAATTTTTTTCGAAGTTAGGAAACTTCGTTAGAATCACTTTTTTTCCGTTCTTATTTAAGATTACTGGTTCTCTTTCATTATACTAGTTTGATAGCCTCAGACAAGCATATTATGCGCAAAGAATCTCGAAAAGAAAAAAATTATTTTTCGAAGTTTGGAAACTTCGTTAGAATCACTTTTTTTCCGTTCTTATTTGAGATAACTTGTTCTCTTTCATTATACTAGTTTGATAGCCTTAGACAAGCATATTATGCGCAAAGAATCTCGAAAAGAAAAAAATTTTATTTCGAAGTATGTAAACTTCGTTAGAATCACTTTTTTTCCGTTCTTATTTGAGATAACTGGTTCTCTTTCATTATACTAGTTTGATAGCCTCAGACAAGCATATTACGCGCAAAGAATCTCGAAAAGAAAACAATTTTTTTTCGAAGTTTGGAAACTTCATTAGAATCACTTTTTTTCCGTTCTTATTTAAGATAACTTGATCTGTTTCATTATACTAGTTTGATAGCCTAAGAAAAGCATAGGTATGCGCAAAGAATCTCGAAAAGAAAAAAATTTTTTTTCGAAGTTTGGAAACTTCGTTAGAATCACTTTTTTTCCGTTCTTATTTGAGATAACTGGTTCTCTTTCATTATACTAGTTTGATAGCCTCAGACAAGCATATTATGCGCAAAGAATCTCGAAAAGAAAAAAAATTTTTTTCGAAGTTTGGAAACTTCGTTAGAATCACTTTTTTTCCGTTCTTATTTGAGATAAC
Organism: Metallyticus violacea; assembly: GCA_030762175.1. Classification (NCBI taxonomy): domain Eukaryota; kingdom Metazoa; phylum Arthropoda; class Insecta; order Mantodea; family Metallyticidae; genus Metallyticus; species Metallyticus violacea. Next base: position 94,226,437 of record CM060835.1, on the reverse strand, counting down.
TTGTTCTCTTTCATTATACTAGTTTGATAGCCTCAGATAAGCATATTATGCGCAAAGAATCTCGAAAAGAAAAAAATTTTTTTTCGAAGTTTGGAAACTTCGTTAGAATCACTTTTTTTCCGTTCTTATTTGAGATAACTGGTTCTCTTTCATTATACTAGTTTGATAGCCTCAGACAAGCATATTATGCGCAAAGAATCTCGAAAAGAAAAAAATTTTTTTTCGAAGTTAGGAAACTTCGTTAGAATCACTTTTTTTCCGTTCTTATTTAAGATTACTGGTTCTCTTTCATTATACTAGTTTGATAGCCTCAGACAAGCATATTATGCGCAAAGAATCTCGAAAAGAAAAAAATTTTTTTTCGAAGTTTGGAAACTTCCTTAGAATCACTTTTTTTCCATTCTTATTTGAGATAACTTGTTCTCTTTCATTATACTAGTTTGATAGCCTCAGACAAGCATATTATGCGCAAAGAATCTCGAAAAGAAAAAAATTTTTTTTCGAAGTTTGGAAACTTCCTTAGAATCACTTTTTTTCCATTCTTATTTTAAATAACTTGTTCTCTTTCATTATACTAGTTTGATAGCCTCAGACAAGCATATTATGCGCAAAGAATCTCGAAAAGAAAAAAAATTTTTTTCGAAGTTTGGAAACTTCGTTAGAATCACTTTTTTTCCGTTCTTATTTGAGATAACTGGTTCTCTTTCATTATACTAGTTTGATAGCCTCAGACAAGCATATTATGCGCAAAGAATCTCGAAAAGAAAAAAATTTTTTTTCGAAGTTTGGAAACTTCCTTAGAATCACTTTTTTTCCATTCTTATTTGAGATAACATGTTCTCTTTCATTATACTTGTTTGATAGCCTGAGACAAGCATATTATGCGCAAAGAATCTCGAAAAGAAAAAAAATTTTTTTCGAAGTTAGGAAACTTCGTTAGAATCACTTTTTTTCCGTTCTTATTTAAGATTACTGGTTCTCTTTCATTATACTAGTTTGATAGCCTCAGACAAGCATATTATGCGCAAAGAATCTCGAAAAGAAAAAAATTATTTTTCGAAGTTTGGAAACTTCGTTAGAATCACTTTTTTTCCGTTCTTATTTGAGATAACTTGTTCTCTTTCATTATACTAGTTTGATAGCCTTAGACAAGCATATTATGCGCAAAGAATCTCGAAAAGAAAAAAATTTTATTTCGAAGTATGTAAACTTCGTTAGAATCACTTTTTTTCCGTTCTTATTTGAGATAACTGGTTCTCTTTCATTATACTAGTTTGATAGCCTCAGACAAGCATATTACGCGCAAAGAATCTCGAAAAGAAAACAATTTTTTTTCGAAGTTTGGAAACTTCATTAGAATCACTTTTTTTCCGTTCTTATTTAAGATAACTTGATCTGTTTCATTATACTAGTTTGATAGCCTAAGAAAAGCATAGGTATGCGCAAAGAATCTCGAAAAGAAAAAAATTTTTTTTCGAAGTTTGGAAACTTCGTTAGAATCACTTTTTTTCCGTTCTTATTTGAGATAACTGGTTCTCTTTCATTATACTAGTTTGATAGCCTCAGACAAGCATATTATGCGCAAAGAATCTCGAAAAGAAAAAAAATTTTTTTCGAAGTTTGGAAACTTCGTTAGAATCACTTTTTTTCCGTTCTTATTTGAGATAACTTGTTCTCTTTCATTATACTAGTTTGATAGCCTCAGACAAGCATATTATGCGCAAAGAATCTCGAAAAGAAAAAAATTTTTTTTCGAAGTTTGGAAACTTCGTTAGAATCACTTTTTTTCCGTTCTTATTTAAGATTACTGGTTCTCTTTCATTATACTAGTTTGATAGCCTCAGATAAGCATATTATGCGCAAAGAATCTCGAAAAGAAAAAAATTTTTTTTCGAAGTTTGGAAACTTCGTTAGAATCACTTTTTTTCCGTTCTTATTTGAGATAACTGGTTCTCTTTCATTATACTAGTTTGATAGCCTCAGACAAGCATATTATGCGCAAAGAATCTCGAAAAGAAAAAAATTTTTTTTCGAAGTTAGGAAACTTCGTTAGAATCACTTTTTTTCCGTTCTTATTTAAGATTACTGGTTCTCTTTCATTATACTAGTTTGATAGCCTCAGACAAGCATATTATGCGCAAAGAATCTCGAAAAGAAAAAAATTTTTTTTCGAAGTTTGGAAACTTCCTTAGAATCACTTTTTTTCCATTCTTATTTGAGATAACTTGTTCTCTTTCATTATACTAGTTTGATAGCCTCAGACAAGCATATTATGCGCAAAGAATCTCGAAAAGAAAAAAATTTTTTTTCGAAGTTTGGAAACTTCCTTAGAATCACTTTTTTTCCATTCTTATTTTAAATAACTTGTTCTCTTTCATTATACTAGTTTGATAGCCTCAGACAAGCATATTATGCGCAAAGAATCTCGAAAAGAAAAAAATTTTTTTTCGAAGTTTGGAAACTTCGTTAGAATCACTTTTTTTCCGTTCTTATTTAAGATTACTGGTTCTCTTTCATTATACTAGTTTGATAGCCTCAGACAAGCATATTATGCGCAAAGAATCTCGAAAAGAAAAAAATTTTTTTTCGAAGTTTGGAAACTTCCTTAGAATCACTTTTTTTCCGTTCTTATTTAAGATAACTGGTTCTCTTTCATTATACTAGTTTGATAGCCTTAGACAAGCATATTATGCGCAAAGAATCTCGAAAAGAAAAAAAATTTTTTTCGAAGTTTGGAAACTTCGTTAGAATCACTTTTTTTCCGTTCTTATTTGAGATAACTGGTTCTCTTTCATTATACTAGTTTGATAGCCTCAGACAAGCTTATTATGCGCAAAGAATCTCGAAAAGAAAAAAATTTTTTTTCGAAGTTTGGAAACTTCGTTAGAATCACTTTTTTTCCGTTCTTATTTGAGATAACTGGTTCTCTTTCATTATACTAGTTTGATAGCCTCAGACAAGCATATTATGCGCAAAGAATCTCGAAAAGAAAAAAAATTTTTTTCGAAGTTTGGAAACTTCGTTAGAATCACTTTTTTTCCGTTCTTATTTGAGATAACTTGTTCTCTTTCATTATACTAGTTTGATAGCCTCAGACAAGCATATTATGCGCAAAGAATCTCGAAAAGAAAAAAATTTTTTTTCGAAGTTTGGAAACTTCGTTAGAATCACTTTTTTTCCGTTCTTATTTAAGATTACTGGTTCTCTTTCATTATACTAGTTTGATAGCCTCAGATAAGCATATTATGCGCAAAGAATCTCGAAAAGAAAAAAATTTTTTTTCGAAGTTTGGAAACTTCGTTAGAATCACTTTTTTTCCGTTCTTATTTGAGATAACTGGTTCTCTTTCATTATACTAGTTTGATAGCCTCAGACAAGCATATTATGCGCAAAGAATCTCGAAAAGAAAAAAATTTTTTTTCGAAGTTAGGAAACTTCGTTAGAATCACTTTTTTTCCGTTCTTATTTAAGATTACTGGTTCTCTTTCATTATACTAGTTTGATAGCCTCAGACAAGCATATTATGCGCAAAGAATCTCGAAAAGAAAAAAATTTTTTTTCGAAGTTTGGAAACTTCCTTAGAATCACTTTTTTTCCATTCTTATTTGAGATAACTTGTTCTCTTTCATTATACTAGTTTGATAGCCTCAGACAAGCATATTGTGCGCAAAGAATCTCGAAAAGAAAAAAATTTTTTTTCGAAGTTTGGAAACTTCCTTAGAATCACTTTTTTTCCATTCTTATTTTAAATAACTTGTTCTCTTTCATTATACTAGTTTGATAGCCTCAGACAAGCATATTATGCGCAAAGAATCTCGAAAAGAAAAAAATTTTTTTTCGAAGTTTGGAAACTTCGTTAGAATCACTTTTTTTCCGTTCTTATTTAAGATTACTGGTTCTCTTTCATTATACTAGTTTGATAGCCTCAGACAAGCATATTATGCGCAAAGAATCTCGAAAAGAAAAAAAATTTTTTTCGAAGTTTGGAAACTTCCTTAGAATCACTTTTTTTCCGTTCTTATTTAAGATAACTTGTTCTCTTTCATTATACTAGTTTGATAGCCTTAGACAAGCATATTATGCGCAAAGAATCTCGAAAAGAAAAAAAATTTTTTTCGAAGTTTGGAAACTTCGTTAGAATCACTTTTTTTCCGTTCTTATTTGAGATAACTGGTTCTCTTTCATTATACTAGTTTGATAGCCTCAGACAAGCTTATTATGCGCAAAGAATCTCGAAAAGAAAAAAATTTTTTTTCGAAGTTTGGAAACTTCCTTAGAATCACTTTTTTTCCATTCTTATTTGAGATAACATGTTCTCTTTCATTATACTTGTTTGATAGCCTGAGACAAGCATATTATGCGCAAAGAATCTCGAAAAGAAAAAAATTTTTTTTCGAAGTTAGGAAACTTCGTTAGAATCACTTTTTTTCCGTTCTTATTTAAGATTACTGGTTCTCTTTCATTATACTAGTTTGATAGCCTCAGACAAGCATATTATGCGCAAAGAATCTCGAAAAGAAAAAAATTATTTTTCGAAGTTTGGAAACTTCGTTAGAATCACTTTTTTTCCGTTCTTATTTGAGATAACTTGTTCTCTTTCATTATACTAGTTTGATAGCCTTAGACAAGCATATTATGCGCAAAGAATCTCGAAAAGAAAAAAATTTTATTTCGAAGTATGTAAACTTCGTTAGAATCACTTTTTTTCCGTTCTTATTTAAGATTACTGGTTCTCTTTCATTATACTAGTTTGATAGCCTCAGACAAGCATATTATGCGCAAAGAATCTCGAAAAGAAAAAAATTTTTTTTCGAAGTTTGGAAACTTCGTTAGAATCACTTTTTTTCCGTTCTTATTTGAGATAACTGGTTCTCTTTCATTATACTAGTTTGATAGCCTCAGACAAGCATATTATGCGCAAAGAATCTCGAAAAGAAAAAAATTTTTTTTCGAAGTTTGGAAACTTCGTTAGAATCACTTTTTTTCCGTTCTTATTTAAGATTACTGGTTCTCTTTCATTATACTAGTTTGATAGCCTCAGACAAGAATATTATGCGCAAAGAATCTCGAAAAGAAAAAAATTTTTTTTCGAAGTTTGGAAACTTCCTTAGAATCACTTTTTTTCCATTCTTATTTGAGATAACTTGTTCTCTTTCATTATACTAGTTTGATAGCCTCAGACAAGCATATTATGCGCAAAGAATCTCGAAAAGAAAAAAATTTTTTTCGAAGTTTGGAAACTTCGTTAGAATCACTTTTTTTCCGTTCTTATTTAAGATAACTTGTTCTCTTTCATTATACTAGTTTGATAGCCTTAGACAAGCATATTATGCGCAAAGAATCTCGAAAAGAAAAAAATTTTTTTTCGAAGTTTGGAAACTTCGTTAGAATCACTTTTTTTCCGTTCTTATTTGAGATAACTGGTTCTCTTTCATTATACTAGTTTGATAGCCTCAGACAAGCATATTATGCGCAAAGAATCTCGAAAAGAAAAAAATTTTTTTTCGAAGTTTGGAAACTTCCTTAGAATCACTTTTTTTCCATTCTTATTTGAAATAACTTGTTCTCTTTCATTATACTAGTTTGATAGCCTCAGACAAGCATATTATGCGCAAAGAATCTCGAAAAGAAAAAAATTTTTTTTCGAAGTTTGGAAACTTCGTTAGAATCACTTTTTTTCCGTTCTTATTTAAGATTACTGGTTCTCTTTCATTATACTAGTTTGATAGCCTCAGACAAGCATATTATGCGCAAAGAATCTCGAAAAGAAAAAAATTTTTTTTCGAAGTTTGGAAACTTCCTTAGAATCACTTTTTTTCCATTCTTATTTGAGATAACTTGTTCTCTTTCATTATACTAGTTTCATAGCCTCAGACAAGCATATTATGCGCAAAGAATCTCGAAAAGAAAAAAATTTTTTTTCGAAGTTTGGAAACTTCCTTAGAATCTCTTTTTTTCCGTTCTTATTTAAGATAACTTGTTCTCTTTCATTATACTAGTTTGATAGCCTTAGACAAGCATATTATGCGCAAAGAATCTCGAAAAGAAAAAAAATTTTTTTCGAAGTTTGGAAACTTCGTTAGAATCACTTTTTTTCCGTTCTTATTTGAGATAACTGGTTCTCTTTCATTATACTAGTTTGATAGCCTCAGACAAGCATATTATGCGCAAAGAATCTCGAAAAGAAAAAAATTTTTTTTCGAAGTTTGGAAACTTCCTTAGAATCACTTTTTTTCCATTCTTATTTGAGATAACATGTTCTCTTTCATTATACTTGTTTGATAGCCTGAGACAAGCATATTATGCGCAAAGAATCTCGAAAAGAAAAAAAATTTTTTTCGAAGTTAGGAAACTTCGTTAGAATCACTTTTTTTCCGTTCTTATTTAAGATTACTGGTTCTCTTTCATTATACTAGTTTGATAGCCTCAGACAAGCATATTATGCGCAAAGAATCTCGAAAAGAAAAAAATTATTTTTCGAAGTTTGGAAACTTCGTTAGAATCACTTTTTTTCCGTTCTTATTTGAGATAACTTGTTCTCTTTCATTATACTAGTTTGATAGCCTTAGACAAGCATATTATGCGCAAAGAATCTCGAAAAGAAAAAAATTTTATTTCGAAGTATGTAAACTTCGTTAGAATCACTTTTTTTCCGTTCTTATTTGAGATAACTGGTTCTCTTTCATTATACTAGTTTGATAGCCTCAGACAAGCATATTACGCGCAAAGAATCTCGAAAAGAAAACAATTTTTTTTCGAAGTTTGGAAACTTCATTAGAATCACTTTTTTTCCGTTCTTATTTAAGATAACTTGATCTGTTTCATTATACTAGTTTGATAGCCTAAGAAAAGCATAGGTATGCGCAAAGAATCTCGAAAAGAAAAAAATTTTTTTTCGAAGTTTGGAAACTTCGTTAGAATCACTTTTTTTCCGTTCTTATTTGAGATAACTGGTTCTCTTTCATTATACTAGTTTGATAGCCTCAGACAAGCATATTATGCGCAAAGAATCTCGAAAAGAAAAAAAATTTTTTTCGAAGTTTGGAAACTTCGTTAGAATCACTTTTTTTCCGTTCTTATTTGAGATAACTTGTTCTCTTTCATTATACTAGTTTGATAGCCTCAGACAAGCATATTATGCGCAAAGAATCTCGAAAAGAAAAAAATTTTTTTTCGAAGTTTGGAAACTTCGTTAGAATCACTTTTTTTCCGTTCTTATTTAAGATTACTGGTTCTCTTTCATTATACTAGTTTGATAGCCTCAGATAAGCATATTATGCGCAAAGAATCTCGAAAAGAAAAAAATTTTTTTTCGAAGTTTGGAAACTTCGTTAGAATCACTTTTTTTCCGTTCTTATTTGAGATAACTGGTTCTCTTTCATTATACTAGTTTGATAGCCTCAGACAAGCATATTATGCGCAAAGAATCTCGAAAAGAAAAAAATTTTTTTTCGAAGTTAGGAAACTTCGTTAGAATCACTTTTTTTCCGTTCTTATTTAAGATTACTGGTTCTCTTTCATTATACTAGTTTGATAGCCTCAGACAAGCATATTATGCGCAAAGAATCTCGAAAAGAAAAAAATTTTTTTTCGAAGTTTGGAAACTTCCTTAGAATCACTTTTTTTCCATTCTTATTTGAGATAACTTGTTCTCTTTCATTATACTAGTTTGATAGCCTCAGACAAGCATATTATGCGCAAAGAATCTCGAAAAGAAAAAAATTTTTTTTCGAAGTTTGGAAACTTCCTTAGAATCACTTTTTTTCCATTCTTATTTTAAATAACTTGTTCTCTTTCATTATACTAGTTTGATAGCCTCAGACAAGCATATTATGCGCAAAGAATCTCGAAAAGAAAAAAATTTTTTTTCGAAGTTTGGAAACTTCGTTAGAATCACTTTTTTTCCGTTCTTATTTAAGATTACTGGTTCTCTTTCATTATACTAGTTTGATAGCCTCAGACAAGCATATTATGCGCAAAGAATCTCGAAAAGAAAAAAATTTTTTTTCGAAGTTTGGAAACTTCCTTAGAATCACTTTTTTTCCGTTCTTATTTAAGATAACTTGTTCTCTTTCATTATACTAGTTTGATAGCCTTAGACAAGCATATTATGCGCAAAGAATCTCGAAAAGAAAAAAAATTTTTTTCGAAGTTTGGAAACTTCGTTAGAATCACTTTTTTTCCGTTCTTATTTGAGATAACTGGTTCTCTTTCATTATACTAGTTTGATAGCCTCAGACAAGCTTATTATGCGCAAAGAATCTCGAAAAGAAAAAAATTTTTTTTCGAAGTTTGGAAACTTCCTTAGAATCACTTTTTTTCCATTCTTATTTGAGATAACATGTTCTCTTTCATTATACTTGTTTGATAGCCTGAGACAAGCATATTATGCGCAAAGAATCTCGAAAAGAAAAAAATTTTTTTTCGAAGTTAGGAAACTTCGTTAGAATCACTTTTTTTCCGTTCTTATTTAAGATTACTGGTTCTCTTTCATTATACTAGTTTGATAGCCTCAGACAAGCATATTATGCGCAAAGAATCTCGAAAAGAAAAAAATTATTTTTCGAAGTTTGGAAACTTCGTTAGAATCACTTTTTTTCCGTTCTTATTTGAGATAACTTGTTCTCTTTCATTATACTAGTTTGATAGCCTTAGACAAGCATATTATGCGCAAAGAATCTCGAAAAGAAAAAAATTTTATTTCGAAGTATGTAAACTTCGTTAGAATCACTTTTTTTCTGTTCTTATTTGAGATAACTGGTTCTCTTTCATTATACTAGTTTGATAGCCTCAGACAAGCATATTATGCGCAAAGAATCTCGAAAAGAAAACAATTTTTTTTCGAAGTTTGGAAACTTCATTAGAATCACTTTTTTTCCGTTCTTATTTAAGATAACTTGATCTGTTTCATTATACTAGTTTGATAGCCTAAGAAAAGCATAGGTATGCGCAAAGAATCTCGAAAAGAAAAAAATTTTTTTTCGAAGTTTGGAAACTTCGTTAGAATCACTTTTTTTCCGTTCTTATTTGAGATAACTGGTTCTCTTTCATTATACTAGTTTGTTAGCCTCAGACAAGCATATTATGCGCAAAGAATCTCGAAAAGAAAAAAATTTTTTTTCGAAGTTTGGAAACTTCGTTAGAATCACTTTTTTTCCGTTCTTATTTGAGATAACTGGTTCTCTTTCATTATACTAGTTTGATAGCCTCAGACAAGCATATTATGCGCAAAGAATGTCGAAAAGAAAAAAATTTTTTTTCGAAGTTTGGAAACTTCCTTAGAATCACTTTTTTTCCATTCTTATTTGAGATAACTTGTTCTCTTTCATTATACTTGTTTGATAGCCTGAGACAAGCATATTATGCGCAAAGAATCTCGAAAAGAAAAAAATTTTTTTTCGAAGTTAGGAAACTTCGTTAGAATCACTTTTTTTCCGTTCTTATTTGAGATAACTTGTTCTCTTTCATTATACTAGTTTGATAGCCTCAGACAAGCATATTATGCGCAAAGAATCTCGAAAAGAAAAAAATTTTTTTTCGAAGTTTGGAAACTTCGTTAGAATCACTTTTTTTCCGTTCTTATTTAAGATTACTGGTTCTCTTTCATTATACTAGTTTGATAGCCTCAGACAAGAATATTATGCGCAAAGAATCTCGAAAAGAATAAAATTTTTTTTCGAAGTTTGGAAACTTCCTTAGAATCACTTTTTTTCCATTCTTATTTGAGATAACTTGTTCTCTTTCATTATACTAGTTTGATAGCCTCAGACAAGCATATTATGCGCAAAGAATCTCGAAAAGAAAAAAATTTTTTTCGAAGTTTGGAAACTTCGTTAGAATCACTTTTTTTCCGTTCTTATTTAAGATAACTTGTTCTCTTACATTATACTAGTTTGATAGCCTTAGACAAGCATATTATGCGCAAAGAATCTCGAAAAGAAAAAAATTTTTTTTCGAAGTTTGGAAACTTCGTTAGAATCACTTTTTTTCCGTTCTTATTTGAGATAACTGGTTCTCTTTCATTATACTAGTTTGATAGCCTCAGACAAGCATATTATGCGCAAAGAATCTCGAAAAGAAAAAAATTTTTTTTCGAAGTTTGGAAACTTCCTTAGAATCACTTTTTTTCCATTCTTATTTGAGATAACTTGTTCTCTTTCATTATACTAGTTTGATAGCCTCAGACAAGCATATTATGCGCAAAGAATCTCGAAAAGAAAAAAATTTTTTTTCGAAGTTTGGAAACTTCGTTAGAATCACTTTTTTTCCGTTCTTATTTAAGATTACTGGTTCTCTTTCATTATACTAGTTTGATAGCCTCAGACAAGCATATTATGCGCAAAGAATCTCGAAATGAAAAAAATTTTTTTTCGAAGTTTGGAAACTTCCTTAGAATCACTTTTTTTCCATTCTTATTTGAGATAACTTGTTCTCTTTCATTATACTAGTTTGATAGCCTCAGACAAGCATATTATGCGCAAAGAATCTCGAAAAGAAAAAAATTTTTTTTCGAAGTTTGGAAACTTCATTAGAATCACTTTTTTTCCGTTCTTATTTAAGATAACTTGTTCTCTTTCATTATACTAGTTTGATAGCCTTAGACAAGCATATTATGCGCAAAGAATCTCGAAAAGAAAAAAATTTTTTTTCGAAGTTTGGAAACTTCGTTAGAATCACTTTTTTTCCGTTCTTATTTGAGATAACTGGTTCTCTTTCATTACACTAGTTTGATAGCCTCAGACAAGCATATTATGCGCAAAGAATCTCGAAAAGAAAAAAATTTTTTTTCGAAGTTTGGAAACTTCGTTAGAATCACTTTTTTTCCGTTCTTATTTAAGATTACTGGTTCTCTTTCATTATACTAGTTTGATAGCCTCAGACAAGAATATTATGCGCAAAGAATCTCGAAAAGAAAAAAATTTTTTTTCGAAGTTTGGAAACTTCCTTAGAATCACTTTTTTTCCATTCTTATTTGAGATAACTTGTTCTCTTTCATTATACTAGTTTGATAGCCTCAGACAAGCATATTATGCGCAAAGAATCTCGAAAAGAAAAAAATTTTTTTCGAAGTTTGGAAACTTCGTTAGAATCACTTTTTTTCCGTTCTTATTTAAGATAACTTGTTCTCTTTCATTATACTAGTTTGATAGCCTTAGACAAGCATATTATGCGCAAAGAATCTCGAAAAGAAAAAAATTTTTTTTCGAAGTTTGGAAACTTCGTTAGAATCACTTTTTTTCCGTTCTTATTTGAGATAACTGGTTCTCTTTCATTATACTAGTTTGATAGCCTCAGACAAGCATATTATGCGCAAAGAATCTCGAAAAGAAAAAAATTTTTTTTCGAAGTTTGGAAACTTCCTTAGAATCACTTTTTTTCCATTCTTATTTGAGATAACTTGTTCTCTTTCATTATACTTGTTTGATAGCCTGAGACAAGCATATTATGCGCAAAGAATCTCGAAAAGAAAAAAATTTTTTTTCGAAGTTAGGAAACTTCGTTAGAATCACTTTTTTTCCGTTCTTATTTGAGATAACTTGTTCTCTTTCATTATACTAGTTTGATAGCCTCAGACAAGCATATTATGCGCAAAGAATCTCGAAAAGAAAAAAATTTTTTTTCGAAGTTTGGAAACTTCGTTAGAATCACTTTTTTTCCGTTCTTATTTAAGATTACTGGTTCTCTTTCATTATACTAGTTTGATAGCCTCAGACAAGAATATTATGCGCAAAGAATCTCGAAAAGAATAAAATTTTTTTTCGAAGTTTGGAAACTTCCTTAGAATCACTTTTTTTCCATTCTTATTTGAGATAAGTTGTTCTCTTTCATTATACTAGTTTGATAGCCTCAGACAAGCATATTATGCGCAAAGAATCTCGAAAAGAAAAAAATTTTTTTCGAAGTTTGGAAACTTCGTTAGAATCACTTTTTTTCCGTTCTTATTTAAGATAACTTGTTCTCTTACATTATACTAGTTTGATAGCCTTAGACAAGCATATTATGCGCAAAGAATCTCGAAAAGAAAAAAATTTTTTTTCGAAGTTTGGAAACTTCGTTAGAATCACTTTTTTTCCGTTCTTATTTGAGATAACTGGTTCTCTTTCATTATACTAGTTTGATAGCCTCAGACAAGCATATTATGCGCAAAGAATCTCGAAAAGAAAAAAATTTTTTTTCGAAGTTTGGAAACTTCATTAGAATCACTTTTTTTCCATTCTTATTTGAGATAACTTGTTCTCTTTCATTATACTAGTTTGATAGCCTCAGACAAGCATATTATGCGCAAAGAATCTCGAAAAGAAAAAAATTTTTTTTCGAAGTTTGGAAACTTCGTTAGAATCACTTTTTTTCCGTTCTTATTTAAGATTACTGGTTCTCTTTCATTATACTAGTTTGATAGCCTCAGACAAGCATATTATGCGCAAAGAATCTCGAAATGAAAAAAATTTTTTTTCGAAGTTTGGAAACTTCCTTAGAATCACTTTTTTTCCATTCTTATTTGAGATAACTTGTTCTCTTTCATTATACTAGTTTGATAGCCTCAGACAAGCATATTATGCGCAAAGAATCTCGAAAAGAAAAAAATTTTTTTTCGAAGTTTGGAAACTTCATTAGAATCACTTTTTTTCCGTTCTTATTTAAGATAACTTGTTCTCTTTCATTATACTAGTTTGATAGCCTTAGACAAGCATATTATGCGCAAAGAATCTCGAAAAGAAAAAAATTTTTTTTCGAAGTTTGGAAACTTCGTTAGAATCACTTTTTTTCCGTTCTTATTTGAGATAACTGGTTCTCTTTCATTACACTAGTTTGATAGCCTCAGACAAGCATATTATGCGCAAAGAATCTCGAAAAGAAAAAAATTTTTTTTCGAAGTTTGGAAACTTCGTTAGAATCACTTTTTTTCCGTTCTTATTTAAGATTACTGGTTCTCTTTCATTATACTAGTTTGATAGCCTCAGACAAGAATATTATGCGCAAAGAATCTCGAAAAGAAAAAAATTTTTTTTCGAAGTTTGGAAACTTCCTTAGAATCACTTTTTTTCCATTCTTATTTGAGATAACTTGTTCTCTTTCATTATACTAGTTTGATAGCCTCAGACAAGCATATTATGCGCAAAGAATCTCGAAAAGAAAAAAATTTTTTTCGAAGTTTGGAAACTTCGTTAGAATCACTTTTTTTCCGTTCTTATTTAAGATAACTTGTTCTCTTTCATTATACTAGTTTGATAGCCTTAGACAAGCATATTATGCGCAAAGAATCTCGAAAAGAAAAAAATTTTTTTTCGAAGTTTGGAAACTTCGTTAGAATCACTTTTTTTCCGTTCTTATTTGAGATAACTGGTTCTCTTTCATTATACTAGTTTGATAGCCTCAGACAAGCATATTATGCGCAAAGAATCTCGAAAAGAAAAAAATTTTTTTTCGAAGTTTGGAAACTTCCTTAGAATCACTTTTTTTCCATTCTTATTTGAGATAACTTGTTCTCTTTCATTATACTTGTTTGATAGCCTGAGACAAGCATATTATGCGCAAAGAATCTCGAAAAGAAAAAAATTTTTTTTCGAAGTTAGGAAACTTCGTTAGAATCACTTTTTTTCCGTTCTTATTTGAGATAACTTGTTCTCTTTCATTATACTAGTTTGATAGCCTCAGACAAGAATATTATGCGCAAAGAATCTCGAAAAGAATAAAATTTTTTTTCGAAGTTTGGAAACTTCCTTAGAATCACTTTTTTTCCATTCTTATTTGAGATAACTTGTTCTCTTTCATTATACTAGTTTGATAGCCTCAGACAAGCATATTATGCGCAAAGAATCTCGAAAAGAAAAAAATTTTTTTCGAAGTTTGGAAACTTCGTTAGAATCACTTTTTTTCCGTTCTTATTTAAGATAACTTGTTCTCTTACATTATACTAGTTTGATAGCCTTAGACAAGCATATTATGCGCAAAGAATCTCGAAAAGAAAAAAATTTTTTTTCGAAGTTTGGAAACTTCGTTAGAATCACTTTTTTTCCGTTCTTATTTGAGATAACTGGTTCTCTTTCATTATACTAGTTTGATAGCCTCAGACAAGCATATTATGCGCAAAGAATCTCGAAAAGAAAAAAATTTTTTTTCGAAGTTTGGAAACTTCCTTAGAATCACTTTTTTTCCATTCTTATTTGAGATAACTTGTTCTCTTTCATTATACTAGTTTGATAGCCTCAGACAAGCATATTATGCGCAAAGAATCTCGAAAAGAAAAAATTTTTTTTTCGAAGTTTGGAAACTTCGTTAGAATCACTTTTTTTCCGTTCTTATTTAAGATTACTGGTTCTCTTTCATTATACTAGTTTGATAGCCTCAGACAAGCATATTATGCGCAAAGAATCTCGAAATGAAAAAAATTTTTTTTCGAAGTTTGGAAACTTCCTTAGAATCACTTTTTTTCCATTCTTATTTGAGATAACTTGTTCTCTTTCATTATACTAGTTTGATAGCCTCAGACAAGCATATTATGCGCAAAGAATCTCGAAAAGAAAAAAATTTTTTTTCGAAGTTTGGAAACTTCATTAGAATCACTTTTTTTCCGTTCTTATTTAAGATAACTTGTTCTCTTTCATTATACTAGTTTGATAGCCTTAGACAAGCATATTATGCGCAAAGAATCTCGAAAAGAAAAAAATTTTTTTTCGAAGTTTGGAAACTTCGTTAGAATCACTTTTTTTCCGTTCTTATTTGAGATAACTGGTTCTCTTTCATTACACTAGTTTGATAGCCTCAGACAAGCATATTATGCGCAAAGAATCTCGAAAAGAAAAAAATTTTTTTTCGAAGTTTGGAAACTTCGTTAGAATCACTTTTTTTCCGTTCTTATTTAAGATTACTGGTTCTCTTTCATTATACTAGTTTGATAGCCTCAGACAAGAATATTATGCGCAAAGAATCTCGAAAAGAAAAAAATTTTTTTTCGAAGTTTGGAAACTTCCTTAGAATCACTTTTTTTCCATTCTTATTTGAGATAACTTGTTCTCTTTCATTATACTAGTTTGATAGCCTCAGACAAGCATATTATGCGCAAAGAATCTCGAAAAGAAAAAAATTTTTTTTCGAAGTTAGGAAACTTCGTTAGAATCACTTTTTTTCCGTTCTTATTTAAGATTACTGGTTCTCTTTCATTATACTAGTTTGATAGCATATTATGCGCAAAGAATCTCGAAAAGAAAAAAATTATTTTTCGAAGTTTGGAAACTTCGTTAGAATCACTTTTTTTCCGTTCTTATTTGAGATAACTTGTTCTCTTTCATTATACTAGTTTGATAGCCTTAGACAAGCATATTATGCGCAAAGAATCTCGAAAAGAAAAAAATTTTATTTCGAAGTATGTAAACTTCGTTAGAATCACTTTTTTTCCGTTCTTATTTGAGATAACTGGTTCTCTTTCATTATACTAGTTTGATAGCCTCAGACAAGCATATTATGCGCAAAGAATCTCGAAAAGAAAACAATTTTTTTTCGAAGTTTGGAAACTTCATTAGAATCACTTTTTTTCCGTTCTTATTTAAGATAACTTGATCTGTTTCATTATACTAATTTGATAGCCTAAGAAAAGCATAGGTATGCGCAAAGAATCTCGAAAAGAAAAAAATTTTTTTTCGAAGTTTGGAAACTTCGTTAGAATCACTTTTTTTCCGTTCTTATTTGAGATAACTGGTTCTCTTTCATTATACTAGTTTGATAGCCTCAGACAAGCATATTATGCGCAAAGAATCTCGAAAAGAAAAAAATTTTTTTTCGAAGTTTGGAAACTTCGTTAGAATCACTTTTTTTCCGTTCTTATTTGAGATAACTGGTTCTCTTTCATTATACTAGTTTGATAGCCTCAGACAAGCATATTATGCGCAAAGAATCTCGAAAAGAAAAAAATTTTTTTTCGAAGTTTGGAAACTTCCTTAGAATCACTTTTTTTCCATTCTTATTTGAGATAACTTGTTCTCTTTCATTATCCTTGTTTGATAGCCTTAGACAAGCATATTATGCGCAAATAATCTCGAAAAGAAAAAAAATTTTTTTCGAAGTTTGGAAACTTCCTTAGAATCACTTTTTTTCCATTCTTATTTAAGATAACTTGTTCTCTTTCATTATACTAGTTTGATAGCCTTAGACAAGCATATTATGCGCAAAGAATCTCGAAAAGAAAAAAATTTTTTTTCGAAGTTTGGAAACTTCGTTAGAATCACTTTTTTTCCGTTCTTATTTAAGATAACTTGTTCTCTTTCATTGTACTAGTTTGATAGCCTTAGACAAGCATATTATGCGTAAAGAATCTGGAAAAGAAAAAAAATTTTTTTCGAAGTTTGGAAACTTCGTTAGAATCACTTTTTTTCCGTTCTTATTTGAGATAACTGGTTCTCTTACATTATACTAGTTTGATAGCCTCAGACAAGCATATTATGCGCAAAGAATCTCGAAAAGAAAAAAATTTTTTTTCGAAGTTTGGAAACTTCGTTAGAATCACTTTTTTTCCGTTCTTATTTGAGATAACTTGTTCTCTTTCATTATACTAGTTTGATAGCCTCAGACAAGCATATTATGCGCAAAGAATCTCGAAAAGAAAAAATTTTTTTTTCGAAGTTTGGAAACTTCGTTAGAATCACTTTTTTTCCGTTCTTATTTAAGATTACTGGTTCTCTTTCATTATACTAGTTTGATAGCCTCAGACAAGAATATTATGCGCAAAGAATCTCGAAAAGAAAAAAATTTTTTTTCGAAGTTTGGAAACTTCCTTAGAATCACTTTTTTTCCATTCTTATTTGAGATAACTTGTTCTCTTTCATTATACTAGTTTGATAGCCTCAGACAAGCATATTATGCGCAAAGAATCTCGAAAAGAAAAAAATTTTTTTCGAAGTTTGGAAACTTCGTTAGAATCACTTTTTTTCCGTTCTTATTTAAGATAACTTGTTCTCTTACATTATACTAGTTTGATAGCCTTAGACAAGCATATTATGCGCAAAGAATCTCGAAATGAAAAAAATTTTTTTTCGAAGTTTGGAAACTTCGTTAGAATCACTTTTTTTCCGTTCTTATTTGAGATAACTGGTTCTCTTTCATTATACTAGTTTGATAGCCTCAGACAAGCATATTATGCGCAAAGAATCTCGAAAAGAAAAAAATTTTTTTTCGAAGTTTGGAAACTTCCTTAGAATCACTTTTTTTCCATTCTTATTTGAGATAACTTGTTCTCTTTCATTATACTAGTTTGATAGCCTCAGACAAGCATATTATGCGCAAAGAATCTCGAAAAGAAAAAAATTTTTTTTCGAAGTTTGGAAACTTCGTTAGAATCACTTTTTTTCCGTTCTTATTTAAGATTACTGGTTCTCTTTCATTATACTAGTTTGATAGCCTTAGACAAGCATTATATGCGCAAAGAATCTCGAAAAGAAAAAAATTTTTTTTCGAAGTTTGGAAACTTCGTTAGAATCACTTTTTTTCCGTTCTTATTTGAGATAACTGGTTCTCTTTCATTATACTAGTTTGATAGCCTCAGACAAGCATATTATGCGCAAAGAATCTCGAAAAGAAAAAAATTTTTTTTCGAAGTTTGGAAACTTCCTTAGAATCACTTTTTTTCCATTCTTATTTAGGATTACTGGTTCTCTTTCATTATACTAGTTTGATAGCCTCAGACAAGCATATTATGCGCAAAGAATCTCGAAAAGAAAAAAATTATTTTTCGAAGTTTGGAAACTTCGTTAGAATCACTTTTTTTCCGTTCTTATTTGAGATAACTTGTTCTCTTTCATTATACTAGTTTGATAGCCTGAGACAAGCATATTATGCGCAAAGAATCTCGAAAAGAAAAAAATTTTTTTTCGAAGTTTGGAAACTTCGTTAGAATCACTTTTTTTCCGTTCTTATTTAAGATTACTGGTTCTCTTTCATTATACTAGTTTGATAGCCTCAGACAAGCATATTATGCGCAAAGAATCTCGAAAAGAAAAAAATTTTTTTTCGAAGTTTGGAAACTTCCTTAGAATCACTTTTTTTCCATTCTTATTTGAGATAACTTGTTCTCTTTCATTATACTAGTTTGATAGCCTCAGACAAGCATATTATGCGCAAAGAATCTCGAAAAGAAAAAAATTTTTTTTCGAAGTTTGGAAACCTCCTTAGAATCACTTTTTTTCCGTTCTTATTTAAGATAACTTGTTCTCTTTCATTATACTAGTTTGATAGCCTTAGACAAGCATATTATGCGCAAAGAATCTCGAAAAGAAAAAAAATTTTTTTCGAAGTTTGGAAACTTCGTTAGAATCACTTTTTTTCCGTTCTTATTTGAGATAACTGGTTCTCTTTCATTATACTAGTTTGATAGCCTCAGACAAGCATATTATGCGCAAAGAATCTCGAAAAGAAAAAAATTTTTTTTCGAAGTATGGAAACTTCCTTAGAATCACTTTTTTTCCATTCTTATTTGAGATAACTTGTTCTCTTTCATTATACTTGTTTGAGAGCCTGAGAGAAGCATATTATGCGCAAAGAATCTCGAAAAAAAAAAATTTTTTTTCGAAGTTAGGAAACTTCGTTAGAATCACTTTTTTTCCGTTCTTATTTAAGATTACTGGTTCTCTTTCATTATACTAGTTTGATAGCCTCAGACAAGCATATTATGCGCAAAGAATCTCGAAAAGAAAAAAATTTTTTTTCGAAGTTTGGAAACTTCGTTAGAATCACTTTTTTTCCGTTCTTATTTGAGATAACTTGTTCTCTTTCATTATACTAGTTTGATAGCCTTAGACAAGCATATTATGCGCAAAGAATCTCGAAAAGAAAAAAATTTTATTTCGAAGTTTGGAAACTTCGTTTGAATCACTTTTTTTCTGTTCTTATTTAAGATAACTTGTTCTCTTTCATTATACTAGTTTGATAGCCTAAGAAAAACATAGGTATGCGCAAAGAATCTCGAAAGGAAAAAAATTTTTTTTCGAAGTTTGGAAACTTCGTTAGAATCACTTTTTTTCCGTTCTTATTTGAGATAACTGGTTCTCTTTCATTATACTAGTTTGATAGCCCCAGACAAGCATATTATGCGCAAATAATCTCGAAAAGAAAAAAATTTTTTTTCGAAGTTTGGAAACTTCCTTAGAATCACTTTTTTTCCATTCTTATTTGAGATAACTTGTTCTCTTTCATTATACTAGTTTGATAGCCTCAGACAAGCATATTATGCGCAAAGAATCTCGAAAAGAAAAAATTTTTTTTCGAAGTTTGGAAACTTCGTTAGAATCACTTTTTTTCCGTTCTTATTTAAGATAACATGTTCTCTTACATTATACTAGTTTGATAGCCTTAGACAAGCATATTATGCGCAAAGAATCTCGAAAAGAAAAAAAATTTTTTTCGAAGTTTGGAAACTTCGTTGGAATCACTTTTTTTCCGTTCTTATTTAAGATTACTAATTCTCTTTCATTATACTAGTTTGATAGCCTCAGACAAGAATATTATGCGCAAAGAATCTCGAATAGAAAAAAATTTTTTTTCGAAGTTTGGAAACTTCGTTAGAATCACTTTTTTTCCGTTCTTATTTAAGATTACTGGTTCTCTTTCATTATACTAGTTTGATAGCCTCAGACAAGCATATAATGCGCAAAGAATCTCGAAAAGAAAAAAATTTTTTTTCGAAGTTTGGAAACTTCCTTAGAATCACTTTTTTTCCATTCTTATTTGAGATAACTTGTTCTCTTTCATTATACTAGTTTGATAGCCTCAGACAAGCATATTATGCGCAAAGAATCTCGAAAAGAAAACAATTTTTTTTCGAAGTTTGGAAACTTCATTAGAATCACTTTTTTTCCGTTCTTATTTAAGATAACTTGTTCTCTTTCATTATACTAGTTTGATAGCCTTAGAAAAGCATAGGTATGCGCAAAGAATCTCGAAAAGAAAAAAATTTTTTTTCGAAGTTTGGAAACTTCGTTAGAATCACTTTTTTTCCGTTCTTATTTGAGATAACTTGTTCTCTTTCATTATACTAGTTTGATAGCCTTAGACAAGCATATTATGCGCAAAGAATCTCGATGAGAAAAAAATTTTTTTTCGAAGTTTGGAAACTTCGTTAGAATCACTTTTTTTCCGTTCTTATTTGAGATAACTGGTTCTCTTTCATTATACTAGTTTGATAGCCTCAGACAAGCATATTATGCGCAAAGAATCTCGAAAAGAAAAAAATTTTTTTTCGAAGTTAAGAATCTTCCTTAGAATCACTTTTTTTCCATTCTTATTTGAGATAACTTGTTCTCTTTCATTATACTTGTTTGATAGCCTGAGACGAGCATATTATGCGCAAAGAATCTCGAAAAGAAAAAAATTTTTTTTCGAAGTTTGGAAACTTCGTTAGAATCACTTTTTTTCCGTTCTTATTTCAGATTACTGGTTCTCTTTCATTATACCAGTTTGATAGCCTCAGACAAGCATATTATGCGCAAATAATCTCGAAAAGAAAAAAATTTTTTTTCGAAGTTTGGAAACTTCGTTAGAATCACTTTTTTTCCGTTCTTATTTAAGATTACTGGTTCTCTTTCATTATACTAGTTTGATAGCCTCAGACAAGCATATTATGCGCAAAGAATCTCGAAAAGAAAAAAATTTTTTTTCGAAGTTTGGAAACTTCGTTTGAATCACTTTTTTTCTGTTCTTATTTAAGATAACTTGTTCTCTTTCATTATACTAGTTTGATAGCCTAAGAAAAGCATAGGTATGCGCAAAGAATCTCGAAAGGAAAAAAATTTTTTTTCGAAGTTTGAAAACTTCGTTAGAATCACTTTTTTTCCGTTCTTATTTGAGATAACTGGTTCTCTTTCATTATACTAGTTTGATAGCCCCAGACAAGCATATTATGCGCAAAGAATCTCGAAAAGAAAAAAATTTTTTTTCGAAGTTTGGAAACTTCCTTAGAATCACTTTTTTTCCATTCTTATTTGAGATAACTTGTTCTCTTTCATTATACTAGTTTGATAGCCTCAGACAAGCATATTATGCGCAAAGAATCTCGAAAAGAAAAAATTTTTTTTCGAAGTTTGGAAACTTCGTTAGAATCACTTTTTTTCCGTTCTTATTTAAGATAACTTGTTCTCTTACATTATACTAGTTTGATAGCCTTAGACAAGCATATTATACGCAAAGAATCTCGAAAAGAAAAAAAATTTTTTTCGAAGTTTGGAAACTTCGTTGGAATCACTTTTTTTCCGTTCTTATTTAAGATAACTTGTTCTCTTACATTATACTAGTTTGATAGCCTTAGACAAGCATATTATGCGCAAAGAATCTCGAAAAGAAAAAAATTTTTTTTCGAAGTTTGGAAACTTCGTTAGAATCACTTTTTTTCCGTTCTTATTTGAGATAACTGGTTCTCTTTCATTATACTAGTTTGATAGCCTCAGACAAGCATATTATGCGCAAAGAATCTCGAAAAGAAAAAAATTTTTTTTCGAAGTTTGGAAACTTCCTTAGAATCACTTTTTTTCCATTCTTATTTGAGATAACTTGTTCTCTTTCATTATACTAGTTTGATAGCCTCAGACAAGCATATTATGCGCAAAGAATCTCGAAAAGAAAAAAATTTTTTTTCGAAGTTTGGAAACTTCGTTAGAATCACTTTTTTTCCGTTCTTATTTAAGATTACTGGTTCTCTTTCATTATACTAGTTTGATAGCCTTAGACAAGCATTATATGCGCAAAGAATCTCGAAAAGAAAAAAATTTTTTTTCGAAGTTTGGAAACTTCGTTAGAATCACTTTTTTTCCGTTCTTATTTGAGATAACTGGTTCTCTTTCATTATACTAGTTTGATAGCCTCAGACAAGCATATTATGCGCAAAGAATCTCGAAAAGAAAAAAATTTTTTTTCGAAGTTTGGAAACTTCCTTAGAATCACTTTTTTTCCATTCTTATTTAGGATTACTGGTTCTCTTTCATTATACTAGTTTGATAGCCTCAGACAAGCATATTATGCGCAAAGAATCTCGAAAAGAAAAAAATTATTTTTCGAAGTTTGGAAACTTCGTTAGAATCACTTTTTTTCCGTTCTTATTTGAGATAACTTGTTCTCTTTCATTATACTAGTTTGATAGCCTGAGACAAGCATATTATGCGCAAAGAATCTCGAAAAGAAAAAAATTTTTTTTCGAAGTTTGGAAACTTCGTTAGAATCACTTTTTTTCCGTTCTTATTTAAGATTACTGGTTCTCTTTCATTATACTAGTTTGATAGCCTCAGACAAGCATATTATGCGCAAAGAATCTCGAAAAGAAAAAAATTTTTTTTCGAAGTTTGGAAACTTCCTTAGAATCACTTTTTTTCCATTCTTATTTGAGATAACTTGTTCTCTTTCATTATACTAGTTTGATAGCCTCAGACAAGCATATTATGCGCAAAGAATCTCGAAAAGAAAAAAATTTTTTTTCGAAGTTTGGAAACCTCCTTAGAATCACTTTTTTTCCGTTCTTATTTAAGATAACTTGTTCTCTTTCATTATACTAGTTTGATAGCCTTAGACAAGCATATTATGCGCAAAGAATCTCGAAAAGAAAAAAAATTTTTTTCGAAGTTTGGAAACTTCGTTAGAATCACTTTTTTTCCGTTCTTATTTGAGATAACTGGTTCTCTTTCATTATACTAGTTTGATAGCCTCAGACAAGCATATTATGCGCAAAGAATCTCGAAAAGAAAAAAATTTTTTTTCGAAGTATGGAAACTTCCTTAGAATCACTTTTTTTCCATTCTTATTTGAGATAACTTGTTCTCTTTCATTATACTTGTTTGAGAGCCTGAGAGAAGCATATTATGCGCAAAGAATCTCGAAAAAAAAAAATTTTTTTTCGAAGTTAGGAAACTTCGTTAGAATCACTTTTTTTCCGTTCTTATTTAAGATTACTGGTTCTCTTTCATTATACTAGTTTGATAGCCTCAGACAAGCATATTATGCGCAAAGAATCTCGAAAAGAAAAAAATTTTTTTTCGAAGTTTGGAAACTTCGTTAGAATCACTTTTTTTCCGTTCTTATTTGAGATAACTTGTTCTCTTTCATTATACTAGTTTGATAGCCTTAGACAAGCATATTATGCGCAAAGAATCTCGAAAAGAAAAAAATTTTATTTCGAAGTTTGGAAACTTCGTTTGAATCACTTTTTTTCTGTTCTTATTTAAGATAACTTGTTCTCTTTCATTATACTAGTTTGATAGCCTAAGAAAAACATAGGTATGCGCAAAGAATCTCGAAAGGAAAAAAATTTTTTTTCGAAGTTTGGAAACTTCGTTAGAATCACTTTTTTTCCGTTCTTATTTGAGATAACTGGTTCTCTTTCATTATACTAGTTTGATAGCCCCAGACAAGCATATTATGCGCAAATAATCTCGAAAAGAAAAAAATTTTTTTTCGAAGTTTGGAAACTTCCTTAGAATCACTTTTTTTCCATTCTTATTTGAGATAACTTGTTCTCTTTCATTATACTAGTTTGATAGCCTCAGACAAGCATATTATGCGCAAAGAATCTCGAAAAGAAAAAATTTTTTTTCGAAGTTTGGAAACTTCGTTAGAATCACTTTTTTTCCGTTCTTATTTAAGATAACATGTTCTCTTACATTATACTAGTTTGATAGCCTTAGACAAGCATATTATGCGCAAAGAATCTCGAAAAGAAAAAAAAATTTTTTCGAAGTTTGGAAACTTCGTTGGAATCACTTTTTTTCCGTTCTTATTTAAGATTACTAATTCTCTTTCATTATACTAGTTTGATAGCCTCAGACAAGAATATTATGCGCAAAGAATCTCGAATAGAAAAAAATTTTTTTTCGAAGTTTGGAAACTTCGTTAGAATCACTTTTTTTCCGTTCTTATTTAAGATTACTGGTTCTCTTTCATTATACTAGTTTGATAGCCTCAGACAAGCATATAATGCGCAAAGAATCTCGAAAAGAAAAAAATTTTTTTTCGAAGTTTGGAAACTTCCTTAGAATCACTTTTTTTCCATTCTTATTTGAGATAACTTGTTCTCTTTCATTATACTAGTTTGATAGCCTCAGACAAGCATATTATGCGCAAAGAATCTCGAAAAGAAAACAATTTTTTTTCGAAGTTTGGAAACTTCATTAGAATCACTTTTTTTCCGTTCTTATTTAAGATAACTTGTTCTCTTTCATTATACTAGTTTGATAGCCTTAGAAAAGCATAGGTATGCGCAAAGAATCTCGAAAAGAAAAAAATTTTTTTTCGAAGTTTGGAAACTTCGTTAGAATCACTTTTTTTCCGTTCTTATTTGAGATAACTTGTTCTCTTTCATTATACTAGTTTGATAGCCTTAGACAAGCATATTATGCGCAAAGAATCTCGATGAGAAAAAAATTTTTTTTCGAAGTTTGGAAACTTCGTTAGAATCACTTTTTTTCCGTTCTTATTTGAGATAACTGGTTCTCTTTCATTATACTAGTTTGATAGCCTCAGACAAGCATATTATGCGCAAAGAATCTCGAAAAGAAAAAAATTTTTTTTCGAAGTTAAGAAACTTCCTTAGAATCACTTTTTTTCCATTCTTATTTGAGATAACTTGTTCTCTTTCATTATACTTGTTTGATAGCCTGAGACGAGCATATTATGCGCAAAGAATCTCGAAAAGAAAAAAATTTTTTTTCGAAGTTTGGAAACTTCGTTAGAATCACTTTTTTTCCGTTCTTATTTCAGATTACTGGTTCTCTTTCATTATACCAGTTTGATAGCCTCAGACAAGCATATTATGCGCAAATAATCTCGAAAAGAAAAAAATTT
Organism: Metallyticus violacea; assembly: GCA_030762175.1. Lineage (NCBI taxonomy): Eukaryota > Metazoa > Arthropoda > Insecta > Mantodea > Metallyticidae > Metallyticus > Metallyticus violacea. The sequence continues at coordinate 94,201,630 of CM060835.1, read as the reverse complement.
TTTTTCGAAGTTTGGAAACTTCGTTAGAATCACTTTTTTTCCGTTCTTATTTAAGATTACTGGTTCTCTTTCATTATACTAGTTTGATAGCCTCAGACAAGCATATTATGCGCAAAGAATCTCGAAAAGAAAAAAATTTTTTTTCGAAGTTTGGAAACTTCGTTTGAATCACTTTTTTTCTGTTCTTATTTAAGATAACTTGTTCTCTTTCATTATACTAGTTTGATAGCCTAAGAAAAGCATAGGTATGCGCAAAGAATCTCGAAAGGAAAAAAATTTTTTTTCGAAGTTTGAAAACTTCGTTAGAATCACTTTTTTTCCGTTCTTATTTGAGATAACTGGTTCTCTTTCATTATACTAGTTTGATAGCCCCAGACAAGCATATTATGCGCAAAGAATCTCGAAAAGAAAAAAATTTTTTTTCGAAGTTTGGAAACTTCCTTAGAATCACTTTTTTTCCATTCTTATTTGAGATAACTTGTTCTCTTTCATTATACTAGTTTGATAGCCTCAGACAAGCATATTATGCGCAAAGAATCTCGAAAAGAAAAAATTTTTTTTCGAAGTTTGGAAACTTCGTTAGAATCACTTTTTTTCCGTTCTTATTTAAGATAACTTGTTCTCTTACATTATACTAGTTTGATAGCCTTAGACAAGCATATTATGCGCAAAGAATCTCGAAAAGAAAAAAAATTTTTTTCGAAGTTTGGAAACTTCGTTGGAATCACTTTTTTTCCGTTCTTATTTAAGATTACTGGTTCTCTTTCATTATACTAGTTTGATAGCCTCAGACAAGAATATTATGCGCAAAGAATCTCGAATAGAAAAAAATTTTTTTTCGAAGTTTGGAAACTTCGTTAGAATCACTTTTTTTCCGTTCTTATTTAAGATTACTGGTTCTCTTTCATTATACTAGTTTGATAGCCTCAGACAAGCATATAATGCGCAAAGAATCTCGAAAAGAAAAAAATTTTTTTTCGAAGTTTGGAAACTTCCTTAGAATCACTTTTTTTCCAATCTTATTTGAGATAACTTGTTCTCTTTCATTATACTAGTTTGATAGCCTCAGACAAGCATATTATGCGCAAAGAATCTCGAAAAGAAAACAATTTTTTTTCGAAGTTTGGAAACTTCATTAGAATCACTTTTTTTCCGTTCTTATTTAAGATAACTTGTTCTCTTTCATTATACTAGTTTGATAGCCTTAGAAAAGCATAGGTATGCGCAAAGAATCTCGAAAAGAAAAAAATTTTTTTTCGAAGTTTGGAAACTTCGTTAGAATCACTTTTTTTCCGTTCTTATTTGAGATAACTGGTTCTCTTTCATTATACTAGTTTGATAGCCTCAGACAAGCATATTATGCGCAAAGAATCTCGAAAAGAAAAAAATTTTTTTTCGAAGTTTGGAAACTTCGTTAGAATCACTTTTTTTCCGTTCTTATTTAAGATAACTTGTTCTCTTTCATTATACTAGTTTGATAGCCTTAGACAAGCATATTATGCGCAAAGAATCTCGAAAAGAAAAAAATTTTTTTTCGAAGTTTGGAAACTTCGTTAGAATCACTTTTTTTCCGTTCTTATTTGAGATAACTGGTTCTCTTTCATTATACTAGTTTGATAGCCTCAGACAAGCATATTATGCGCAAAGAATCTCGAAAAGAAAAAAATTTTTTTTCGAAGTTAAGAAACTTCCTTAGAATCACTTTTTTTCCATTCTTATTTGAGATAACTTGTTCTCTTTCATTATACTTGTTTGATAGCCTGAGACGAGCATATTATGCGCAAAGAATCTCGAAAAGAAAAAATTTTTTTTTCGAAGTTTGGAAACTTCTTTAGAATCACTTTTTTTCCGTTCTTATTTCAGATTACTGGTTCTCTTTCATTATACCAGTTTGATAGCCTCAGACAAGCATATTATGCGCAAAGAATCTCGAAAAGAAAAAAAATTTTTTTCGAAGTTTGGAAACTTCGTTAGAATCACTTTTTTTCCGTTCTTATTTGAGATAACTGGTTCTCTTTCATTATACTAGTTTGATAGCCTCAGACAAGCATATTATGCGCAAAGAATCTCGAAAAGAAAAAAATTTTTTTTCGAAGTTTGGAAACTTCCTTAGAATCACTTTTTTTCCATTCTTATTTGAGATAACTTGTTCTCTTTCATTATCCTTGTTTGATAGCCTTAGACAAGCATATTATGCGCAAAAAATCTCGAAAAGAAAAAATTTTTTTTTCGAAGTTTGGAAACTTCGTTAGAATCACTTTTTTTCCGTTCTTATTTAAGATAACTTGTTCTCTTTCATTGTACTAGTTTGATAGCCTTAGACAAGCATATTATGCGTAAAGAATCTGGAAAAGAAAAAAAAATTTTTTCGAAGTTTGGAAACTTTGTTAGAATCACTTTTTTTCCGTTCTTATTTGAGATAACTGGTTCTCTTACATTATACTAGTTTGATAGCCTCAGACAAGCATATTATGCGCAAAGAATCTCGAAAAGAAAAAATTTTTTTTTCGAAGTTTGGAAACTTCGTTAGAATCACTTTTTTTCCGTTCTTATTTGAGATAACTTGTTCTCTTTCATTATACTAGTTTGATAGCCTCAGACAAGCATATTATGCGCAAAGAATCTCGAAAAGAAAAAAAATTTTTTTTCGAAGTTTGGAAACTTCGTTAGAATCACTTTTTTTCCGTTCTTATTTAAGATTACTGGTTCTCTTTCATTATACTAGTTTGATAGCCTCAGACAAGAATATTATGCGCAAAGATTCTCGAAAAGAAAAAAATTTATTTTCGAAGTGTGGAAACTTCGTTAGAATCACTTTTTTTCCGTTCTTATTTGAGATAACTTGTTCTCTTTCATTATCCTTGTTTGATAGCCTTAGACAAGCATATTATGCGCAAATAATCTCGAAAAGAAAAAAATTTTTTTTCGAAGTTTGGAAACTTCGTTAGAATCACTTTTTTTCCGTTCTTATTTAAGATTACTGGTTCTCTTTCATTATACTAGTTTGATAGCCTCAGACAAGCATATTATGCGCAAAGAATCTCGAAAAGAAAAAAATTTTTTTTCGTAGTTTGGAAACTTCGTTTGAATCACTTTTTTTCTGTTCTTATTTAAGATAACTTGTTCTCTTTCATTATACTAGTTTGATAGCCTTAGACAAGCATATTATGCGCAAAGAATCTCGAAAAGAAAAATATTTTTTTTCGAAGTTTGGAAACTTCGTTAGAATCACTTTTTTTCCGTTCTTATTTAAGATAACTTGTACTCTTTCATTGTACTAGTTTGATAGCCTTAGACAAGCATATTATGCGTAAAGAATCTGGAAAAGAAAAAAAATTTTTTTCGAAGTTTGGAAACTTCGTTAGAATCACTTTTTTTCCGTTCTTATTTGAGATAACTGGTTCTCTTACATTATACTAGTTTGATAGCCTCAGACAAGCATATTATGCGCAAAGAATGTCGAAAAGAAAAAAATTTTATTTCGAAGTTTGGAAACTTCGTTAGAATCACTTTTTTTCCGTTCTTATTTGAGATAACTTGTTCTCTTTCATTATACTAGTTTGATAGCCTTAGACAAGCATATTATGCGCAAAGAATCTCGAAAAGAAAAAAATTTTTTTTCGAAGTTTGGAAACTTCGTTAGAATCACTTTTTTTCCGTTCTTATTTAAGATAACTTGTTCTCTTTCATTGTACTAGTTTGATAGCCTTAGACAAGCATATTATGCGTAAAGAATCTGGAAAAGAAAAAAAATTTTTTTCGAAGTTTGGAAACTTCGTTAGAATCACTTTTTTTCCGTTCTTATTTGAGATAACTGGTTCTCTTACATTATACTAGTTTGATAGCCTCAGACAAGCATATTATGCGCAAAGAATCTCGAAAAGAAAAAAATTTTATTTCGAAGTTTGGAAACTTCGTTAGAATCACTTTTTTTCCGTTCTTATTTGAGATAACTTGTTCTCTTTCATTATACTAGTTTGATAGCCTCAGACAAGCATATTATGCGCAAAGAATCTCGAAAAGAAAAAAATTTTTTTTCGAAGTTTGGAAACTTCGTTAGAATCACTTTTTTTCCGTTCTTATTTAAGATTACTGGTTCTCTTTCATTATACTAGTTTGATAGCCTCAGACAAGAATATTATGCGCAAAGAATCTCGAAAAGAAAAAAAATTTTTTTCGAAGTTTGGAAACTTCGTTGGAATCACTTTTTTTCCGTTCTTATTTAAGATTACTGGTTCTCTTTCATTATACTAGTTTGATAGCCTCAGACAAGAATATTATGCGCAAAGAATCTCGAATAGAAAAAAATTTTTTTTCGAAGTTTGGAAACTTCGTTAGAATCACTTTTTTTCCGTTCTTATTTAAGATTACTGGTTCTCTTTCATTATACTAGTTTGATAGCCTCAGACAAGCATATAATGCGCAAAGAATCTCGAAAAGAAAAAAATTTTTTTTCGAAGTTTGGAAACTTCCTTAGAATCACTTTTTTTCCATTCTTATTTGAGATAACTTGTTCTCTTTCATTATACTAGTTTGATAGCCTCAGACAAGCATATTATGCGCAAAGAATCTCGAAAAGAAAACAATTTTTTTTCGAAGTTTGGAAACTTCATTAGAATCACTTTTTTTCCGTTCTTATTTAAGATAACTTGTTCTCTTTCATTATACTAGTTTGATAGCCTTAGAAAAGCATAGGTATGCGCAAAGAATCTCGAAAAGAAAAAAATTTTTTTTCGAAGTTTGGAAACTTCGTTAGAATCACTTTTTTTCCGTTCTTATTTGAGATAACTGGTTCTCTTTCATTATACTAGTTTGATAGCCTCAGACAAGCATATTATGCGCAAAGAATCTCGAAAAGAAAAAAATTTTTTTTCGAAGTTTGGAAACTTCGTTAGAATCACTTTTTTTCCGTTCTTATTTAAGATAACTTGTTCTCTTTCATTATACTAGTTTGATAGCCTTAGACAAGCATATTATGCGCAAAGAATCTCGAAAAGAAAAAAATTTTTTTTCGAAGTTTGGAAACTTCGTTAGAATCACTTTTTTTCCGTTCTTATTTGAGATAACTGGTTCTCTTTCATTATACTAGTTTGATAGCCTCAGACAAGCATATTATGCGCAAAGAATCTCGAAAAGAAAAAAATTTTTTTTCGAAGTTAAGAAACTTCCTTAGAATCACTTTTTTTCCATTCTTATTTGAGATAACTTGTTCTCTTTCATTATACTTGTTTGATAGCCTGAGACGAGCATATTATGCGCAAAGAATCTCGAAAAGAAAGAAATTTTTTTTCGAAGTTTGGAAACTTCGTTAGAATCACTTTTTTTCCGTTCTTATTTCAGATTACTGGTTCTCTTTCATTATACCAGTTTGATAGCCTCAGACAAGCATATTATGCGCAAAGAGTCTCGAAAAGAAAAAAATTTTTTTTCGAAGTTTGGAAACTTCGTTAGAATCACTTTTTTTCCGTTCTTATTTGAGATAACTGGTTCTCTTTCATTATACTAGTTTGATAGCCTCAGACAAGCATATTATGCGCAAAGAATCTCGAAAAGAAAAAAATTTTTTTTCGAAGTTTGGAAACTTCCTTAGAATCACTTTTTTTCCATTCTTATTTGAGATAACTTGTTCTCTTTCATTATCCTTGTTTGATAGCCTTAGACAAGCATATTATGCGCAAAAAATCTCGAAAAGAAAAAATTTTTTTTTCGAAGTTTGGAAACTTCGTTAGAATCACTTTTTTTCCGTTCTTATTTAAGATAACTTGTTCTCTTTCATTGTACTAGTTTGATAGCCTTAGACAAGCATATTATGCGTAAAGAATCTGGAAAAGAAAAAAAAATTTTTTCGAAGTTTGGAAACTTTGTTAGAATCACTTTTTTTCCGTTCTTATTTGAGATAACTGGTTCTCTTACATTATACTAGTTTGATAGCCTCAGACAAGCATATTATGCGCAAAGAATCTCGAAAAGAAAAAAATTTTTTTTCGAAGTTTGGAAACTTCGTTAGAATCACTTTTTTTCCGTTCTTATTTGAGATAACTTGTTCTCTTTCATTATACTAGTTTGATAGCCTCAGACAAGCATATTATTCGCAAAGAATCTCGAAAAGAAAAAAAATTTTTTTTCGAAGTTTGGAAACTTCGTTAGAATCACTTTTTTTCCGTTCTTATTTAAGATTACTGGTTCTCTTTCATTATACTAGTTTGATAGCCTCAGACAAGAATATTATGCGCAAAGAATCTCGAAAAGAAAAAAATTTATTTTCGAAGTTTGGAAACTTCGTTAGAATCACTTTTTTTCCGTTCTTATTTGAGATAACTTGTTCTCTTTCATTATCCTTGTTTGATAGCCTTAGACAAGCATATTATGCGCTAATAATCTCGAAAAGAAAAAAATTTTTTTTCGAAGTTTGGAAACTTCGTTAGAATCACTTTTTTTCCGTTCTTATTTAAGATTACTGGTTCTCTTTCATTATACTAGTTTGATAGCCTCAGACAAGCATATTATGCGCAAAGAATCTCGAAAAGAAAAAAATTTTTTTTCGTAGTTTGGAAACTTCGTTTGAATCACTTTTTTTCTGTTCTTATTTAAGATAACTTGTTCTCTTTCATTATACTAGTTTGATAGCCTTAGACAAGCATATTATGCGCAAAGAATCTCGAAAAGAAAAATATTTTTTTTCGAAGTTTGGAAACTTCGTTAGAATCACTTTTTTTCCGTTCTTATTTAAGATAACTTGTACTCTTTCATTGTACTAGTTTGATAGCCTTAGACAAGCATATTATGCGTAAAGAATCTGGAAAAGAAAAAAAATTTTTTTCGAAGTTTGGAAACTTCGTTAGAATCACTTTTTTTCCGTTCTTATTTGAGATAACTGGTTCTCTTACATTATACTAGTTTGATAGCCTCAGACAAGCATATTATGCGCAAAGAATGTCGAAAAGAAAAAAATTTTATTTCGAAGTTTGGAAACTTCGTTAGAATCACTTTTTTTCCGTTCTTATTTGAGATAACTTGTTCTCTTTCATTATACTAGTTTGATAGCCTTAGACAAGCATATTATGCGCAAAGAATCTCGAAAAGAAAAAAATTTTTTTTCGAAGTTTGGAAACTTCGTTAGAATCACTTTTTTTCCGTTCTTATTTAAGATAACTTGTTCTCTTTCATTGTACTAGTTTGATAGCCTTAGACAAGCATATTATGCGTAAAGAATCTGGGAAAGAAAAAAAATTTTTTTCGAAGTTTGGAAACTTCGTTAGAATCACTTTTTTTCCGTTCTTATTTGAGATAACTGGTTCTCTTACATTATACTAGTTTGATAGCCTCAGACAAGCATATTATGCGCAAAGAATCTCGAAAAGAAAAAAATTTTATTTCGAAGTTTGGAAACTTCGTTTGAATCACTTTTTTTCCGTTCTTATTTGAGATAACTTGTTCTCTTTCATTATACTAGTTTGATAGCCTCAGACAAGCATATTATGCGCAAAGAATCTCGAAAAGAAAAAAATTTTTTTTCGAAGTTTGGAAACTTCGTTAGAATCACTTTTTTTCCGTTCTTATTTAAGATTACTGGTTCTCTTTCATTATACTAGTTTGATAGCCTCAGACAAGAATATTATGCGCAAAGAATCTCGAAAAGAATAAAATTTTTTTTCGAAGTTTGGAAACTTCGTTAGAATCACTTTTTTTCCATTCTTATTTGAGATAACTTGTTCTCTTTCATTATACTAGTTTGATAGCCTCAGACAAGCATATTATGCGCAAAGAATCTCGAAAAGAAAAAAAATTTTTTTCGAAGTTTGGAAACTTCGTTAGAATCACTTTTTTTCCGTTCTTATTTAAGATAACTTGTTCTCTTACATTATACTAGTTTGATAGCCTTAGACAAGCATATTATGCGCAAAGAATCTCGAAAAGAAAAAAATTTTTTTTCGAAGTTTGGAAACTTCGTTAGAATCACTTTTTTTCCGTTCTTATTTGAGATAACTGGTTCTCTTTCATTATACTAGTTTGATAGCCTCAGACAAGCATATTATGCGCAAAGAATCTCGAAAAGAAAAAAATTTTTTTTCGAAGTTTGGAAACTTCGTTAGAATCACTTTTTTTCCGTTCTTATTTAAGATTACTGGTTCTCTTTCATTATACTAGTTTGATAGCCTCAGACAAGCATATTATGCGCAAAGAATCTCGAAATGAAAAAAATTTTTTTTCGAAGTTTGGAAACTTCCTTAGAATCACTTTTTTTCCATTCTTATTTGAGATAACTTGTTCTCTTTCATTATACTAGTTTGATAGCCTCAGACAAGCATATTATGCGCAAAGAATCTCGAAAAGAAAAAAATTTTTTTTCGAAGTTTGGAAACTTCATTAGAATCACTTTTTTTCATTCTTTTTTGAGATAACTTGTTCTCTTTCATTATACTTGTTTGATAGCCTGAGACAAGCATATTATGCGCAAAGAATCTCGAAAAGAAAAAAATTTTTTTTCGAAGTTAGGAAACTTCGTTAGAATCACTTTTCTTCCGTTCTTATTTAAGATTAATGGTTCTCTTTCATTATACTAGTTTGATAGCCTCAGACAAGCATATTATGCGCAAAGAATCTCGAAAAGAAAAAAATTTTTTTTCGAAGTTTGGAAACTTCGTTAGAATCACTTTTTTTCCGTTCTTATTTGAGATAACTTGTTCTCTTTCATTATACTAGTTTGATAGCCTCAGACAAGCATATTATGCGCAAAGAATCTCGAAAAGAAAAAAATTTTTTTTCGAAGTTTGGAAACTTCGTTAGAATCACTTTTTTTCCGTTCTTATTTAAGATTACTGGTTCTCTTTCATTATACTAGTTTGATAGCCTCAGACAAGAATATTATGCGCAAAGAATCTCGAAAAGAAAAAAATTTATTTTCGAAGTTTGGAAACTTCGTTAGAATCACTTTTTTTCCGTTCTTATTTGAGATAACTTGTTCTCTTTCATTATCCTTGTTTGATAGCCTTAGACAAGCATATTATGCGCAAATAATCTCGAAAAGAAAAAAATTTTTTTTCGAAGTTTGGAAACTTCGTTAGAATCACTTTTTTTCCGTTCTTATTTAAGATTACTGGTTCTCTTTCATTATACTAGTTTGATAGCCTCAGACAAGCATATTATGCGCAAAGAATCTCGAAAAGAAAAAAATTTTTTTTCGAAGTTTGGAAACTTCGTTTGAATCACTTTTTTTCTGTTCTTATTTAAGATAACTTGTTCTCTTTCATTATACTAGTTTGATAGCCTTAGACAAGCATATTATGCGCAAAGAATCTCGAAAAGAAAAAAATTTTTTTTCGAAGTTTGGAAACTTCGTTAGAATCACTTTTTTTCCGTTCTTATTTAAGATAACTTGTACTCTTTCATTGTACTAGTTTGATAGCCTTAGACAAGCATATTATGCGTAAAGAATCTGGAAAAGAAAAAAAATGTTTTTCGAAGTTTGGAAACTTCATTAGAATCACTTTTTTTCCGTTCTTATTTGAGATAACTGGTTCTCTTACATTATACTAGTTTGATAGCCTCAGACAAGCATATTATGCGCAAAGAATGTCGAAAAGAAAAAAATTTTATTTCGAAGTTTGGAAACTTCGTTAGAATCACTTTTTTTCCGTTCTTATTTGAGATAACTTGTTCTCTTTCATTATACTAGTTTGATAGCCTTAGACAAGCATATTATGCGCAAAGAATCTCGAAAAGAAAAAAATTTTTTTTCGAAGTTTGGAAACTTCGTTAGAATCACTTTTTTTCCGTTCTTATTTAAGATAACTTGTTCTCTTTCATTGTACTAGTTTGATAGCCTTAGACAAGCATATTATGCGTAAAGAATCTGGAAAAGAAAAAAAATTTTTTTCGAAGTTTGGAAACTTCGTTAGAATCACTTTTTTTCCGTTCTTATTTGAGATAACTGGTTCTCTTACATTATACTAGTTTGATAGCCTCAGACAAGCATATTATGCGCAAAGAATCTCGAAAAGAAAAAAATTTTATTTCGAAGTTTGGAAACTTCGTTAGAATCACTTTTTTTCCGTTCTTATTTGAGATAACTTGTTCTCTTTCATTATACTAGTTTGATAGCCTCAGACAAGCATATTATGCGCAAAGAATCTCGAAAAGAAAAAAATTTTTTTTCGAAGTTTGGAAACTTCGTTAGAATCACTTTTTTTCCGTTCTTATTTAAGAATACTGGTTCTCTTTCATTATACTAGTTTGATAGCCTCAGACAAGAATATTATGCGCAAAGAATCTCGAAAAGAATAAAATTTTTTTTCGAAGTTTGGAAACTTCCTTAGAATCACTTTTTTTCCATTCTTATTTGAGATAACTTGTTCTCTTTCATTATACTAGTTTGATAGCCTCAGACAAGCATATTATGCGCAAAGAATCTCAAAAAGAAAAAAATTTTTTTCGAAGTTTGGAAACTTCGTTAGAATCACTTTTTTTCCGTTCTTATTTAAGATAACTTGTTCTCTTACATTATACTAGTTTGATAGCCTTAGACAAGCATATTATGCGCAAAGAATCTCGAAAAGAAAAAAATTTTTTTTCGAAGTTTGGAAACTTCGTTAGAATCACTTTTTTTCCGTTCTTATTTGAGATAACTGGTTCTCTTTGATTATACTAGTTTGATAGCCTCAGACAAGCATATTATGCGCAAAGAATCTCGAAAAGAAAAAAATTTTTTTTCGAAGTTTGGAAACTTCGTTAGAATCACTTTTTTTCCGTTCTTATTTAAGATTACTGGTTCTCTTTCATTATACTAGTTTGATAGCCTCAGACAAGAATATTATGCGCAAAGAATCTCGAAAAGAATAAAATTTTTTTTCGAAGTTTGGAAACTTCCTTAGAATCACTTTTTTTCCATTCTTATTTGAGATAACTTGTTCTCTTTCATTATACTAGTTTGATAGCCTCAGACAAGCATATTATGCGCAAAGAATCTCAAAAAGAAAAAAATTTTTTTCGAAGTTTGGAAACTTCGTTAGAATCACTTTTTTTCCGTTCTTATTTCAGATAACTTGTTCTCTTACATTATACTAGTTTGATAGCCTTAGACAAGCATATTATGCGCAAAGAATCTCGAAAAGAAAAAAATTTTTTTTCGAAGTTTGGAAACTTCGTTAGAATCACTTTTTTTCCGTTCTTATTTGAGATAACTGGATCTCTTTCATTATACTAGTTTGATAGCCTTAGACAAGCATATTATGCGTAAAGAATCTGGAAAAGAAAAAAAATGTTTTTCGAAGTTTGGAAACTTCGTTAGAATCACTTTTTTTCCGTTCTTATTTGAGATAACTGGTTCTCTTACATTATACTAGTTTGATAGCCTCAGACAAGCATATTATGCGCAAAGAATGTCGAAAAGAAAAAAATTTTATTTCGAAGTTTGGAAACTTCGTTAGAATCACTTTTTTTCCGTTCTTATTTGAGATAACTTGTTCTCTTTCATTATACTAGTTTGATAGCCTTAGACAAGCATATTATGCGCAAAGAATCTCGAAAAGAAAAAAATTTTTTTTCGAAGTTTGGAAACTTCGTTAGAATCACTTTTTTTCCGTTCTTATTTAAGATAACTTGTTCTCTTTCATTGTACTAGTTTGATAGCCTTAGACAAGCATATTATGCGTAAAGAATCTGGAAAAGAAAAAAAATTTTTTTCGAAGTTTGGAAACTTCGTTAGAATCACTTTTTTTCCGTTCTTATTTGAGATAACTGGTTCTCTTACAGCATACTAGTTTGATAGCCTCAGACAAGCATATTATGCGCAAAGAATCTCGAAAAGAAAAAAATTTTATTTCGAAGTTTGGAAACTTCGTTAGAATCACTTTTTTTCCGTTCTTATTTAAGATAACTTGTTCTCTTACATTATACTAGTTTGATAGCCTTAGACAAGCATATTATGCGCAAAGAATCTCGAAAAGAAAAAAATTTTTTTTCGAAGTTTGGAAACTTCGTTAGAATCACTTTTTTTCCGTTCTTATTTGAGATAACTGGTTCTCTTTCAGTATACTAGTTTGATAGCCTCAGACAAGCATATTATGCGCAAAGAATCTCGAAAAGAAAAAAATTTTTTTTCGAAGTTTGGAAACTTCGTTAGAATCACTTTTTTTCCGTTCTTATTTAAGATTACTGGTTCTCTTTCATTATACTAGTTTGATAGCCTCAGACAAGAATATTATGCGCAAAGAATCTCGAAAAGAATAAAATTTTTTTTCGAAGTTTGGAAACTTCCTTAGAATCACTTTTTTTACATTCTTATTTGAGATAACTTGTTCTCTTTCATTATACTAATTTGATAGCCTCAGACAAGCATATTATGCGCAAAGAATCTCAAAAAGAAAAAAATTTTTTTCGAAGTTTGGAAACTTCGTTAGAATCACTTTTTTTCCGTTCTTATTTAAGATAACTTGTTCTCTTACATTATACTAGTTTGATAGCCTTAGACAAGCATATTATGCGCAAAGAATCTCGAAAAGAAAAAAATTTTTTTTCGAAGTTTGGAAACTTCGTTAGAATCACTTTTTTTCCGTTCTTATTTGAGATAACTGGTTCTCTTTCATTATACTAGTTTGATAGCCTCAGACAAGCATATTATGCGCAAAGAATCTCGAAAAGAAAAAAATTTTTTTTCGAAGTTTGGAAACTTCCTTAGAATCACTTTTTTTCCATTCTTATTTGAGATAACTTGTTCTCTTTCATTATACTAGTTTGATAGCCTCAGACAAGCATATTATGCGCAAAGAATCTCGAAAAGAAAAAAATTTTTTTTCGAAGTTTGGAAACTTCGTTAGAATCACTTTTTTTCCGTTCTTATTTAAGATTACTGGTTCTCTTTCATTATACTAGTTTGATAGCCTCAGACAAGCATATTATGCGCAAAGAATCTCGAAATGAAAAAAATTTTTTTTCGAAGTTTGGAAACTTCCTTAGAATCACTTTTTTTCCATTCTTATTTGAGATAGCTTGTTCTCTTTCATTATACTAGTTTGATAGCCTCAGACAAGCATATTATGCGCAAAGAATCTCGAAAAGAAAAAAATTTTTTTTCGAAGTTTGGAAACTTCATTAGAATCACTTTTTTTCATTCTTTTTTGAGATAACTTGTTCTCTTTCATTATACTTGTTTGATAGCCTGAGACAAGCATATTATGCGCAAAGAATCTCGAAAAGAAAAAAATTTTTTTTCGAAGTTAGGAAACTTCGTTAGAATCACTTTTCTTCCGTTCTTATTTAAGATTAATGGTTCTCTTTCATTATACTAGTTTGATAGCCTCAGACAAGCATATTATGCGCAAAGAATCTCGAAAAGAAAAAAATTTTTTTTCGAAGTTTGGAAACTTCGTTAGAATCACTTTTTTTCCGTTCTTATTTGAGATAACTTGTTCTCTTTCATTATACTAGTTTGATAGCCTCAGACAAGCATATTATGCGCAAAGAATCTCGAAAAGAAAAAAATTTTTTTTCGAAGTTTGGAAACTTCGTTAGAATCACTTTTTTTCCGTTCTTATTTAAGATTACTGGTTCTCTTTCATTATACTAGTTTGATAGCCTCAGACAAGAATATTATGCGCAAAGAATCTCGAAAAGAAAAAAATTTATTTTCGAAGTTTGGAAACTTCGTTAGAATCACTTTTTTTCCGTTCTTATTTAAGATTACTGGTTCTCTTTCATTATACTAGTTTGATAGCCTCAGACAAGCATATTATGCGCAAAGAATCTCGAAAAGAAAAAAATTTTTTTTCGAAGTTTGGAAACTTCGTTTGAATCACTTTTTTTCTGTTCTTATTTAAGATAACTTGTTCTCTTTCATTATACTAGTTTGATAGCCTTAGACAAGCATATTATGCGCAAAGAATCTCGAAAAGAAAAAAATTTTTTTTCGAATTTTGGAAACTTCGTTAGAATCACTTTTTTTCCGTTCTTATTTAAGATAACTTGTACTCTTTCATTGTACTAGTTTGATAGCCTTAGACAAGCATATTATGCGTAAAGAATCTGGAAAAGAAAAAAAATGTTTTTCGAAGTTTGGAAACTTCATTAGAATCACTTTTTTTCCGTTCTTATTTGAGATAACTGGTTCTCTTACATTATACTAGTTTGATAGCCTCAGACAAGCATATTATGCGCAAAGAATGTCGAAAAGAAAAAAATTTTATTTCGAAGTTTGGAAACTTCGTTAGAATCACTTTTTTTCCGTTCTTATTTGAGATAACTTGTTCTCTTTCATTATACCAGTTTGATAGCCTCAGACAAGCATATTATGCGCAAAGAATCTCGAAAAGAAAAAAATTTTTTTTCGAAGTTTGGAAACTTCGTTAGAATCACTTTTTTTCCGTTCTTATTTAAGATTACTGGTTCTCTTTCATTATACTAGTTTGATAGCCTCAGACAAGAATATTATGCGCAAAGAATCTCTAAAAGAATAAAATTTTTTTTCGAAGTTTGGAAACTTCGTTAGAATCACTTTTTTTCCATTCTTATTTGAGATAACTTGTTCTCTTTCATTATACTAGTTTGATAGCCTCAGACAAGCATATTATGCGCAAAGAATCTCAAAAAGAAAAAAATTTTTTTCGAAGTTTGGAAACTTCGTTAGAATCACTTTTTTTCCGTTCTTATTTCAGATAACTTGTTCTCTTACATTATACTAGTTTGATAGCCTTAGACAAGCATATTATGCGCAAAGAATCTCGAAAAGAAAAAAATTTTTTTTCGAAGTTTGGAAACTTCGTTAGAATCACTTTTTTTCCGTTCTTATTTGAGATAACTGGTTCTCTTTGATTATACTAGTTTGATAGCCTCAGACAAGCATATTATGCGCAAAGAATCTCGAAAAGAAAAAAAATTTTTTTCGAAGTTTGGAAACTTCGTTAGAATCACTTTTTTTCCGTTCTTATTTAAGATTACTGGTTCTCTTTCATTATACTAGTTTGATAGCCTCAGACAAGAATATTATGCGCAAAGAATCTCGAAAAGAATAAAAATTTTTTTCGAAGTTTGGAAACTTCCTTAGAATCACTTTTTTTCCATTCTTATTTGAGATAACTTGTTCTCTTTCATTATACTAGTTTGATAGCCTCAGACAAGCATATTATGCGCAAAGAATCTCAAAAAGAAAAAAATTTTTTTCGAAGTTTGGAAACTTCGTTAGAATCACTTTTTTTCCGTTCTTATTTAAGATAACTTGTTCTCTTACATTATACTAGTTTGATAGCCTTAGACAAGCATATTATGCGCAAAGAATCTCGAAAAGAAAAAAATTTTTTTTCGAAGTTTGGAAACTTCGTTAGAATCACTTTTTTTCCGTTCTTATTTGAGATAACTGGTTCTCTTTCATTATACTAGTTTGATAGCCTTAGACAAGCATATTATGCGTAAAGAATCTGGAAAAGAAAAAAAATGTTTTTCGAAGTTTGGAAACTTCGTTAGAATCACTTTTTTTCCGTTCTTATTTGAGATAACTGGTTCTCTTACATTATACTAGTTTGATAGCCTCAGACAAGCATATTATGCGCAAAGAATGTCGAAAAGAAAAAAATTTTATTTCGAAGTTTGGAAACTTCGTTAGAATCACTTTTTTTCCGTTCTTATTTGAGATAACTTGTTCTCTTTCATTATACTAGTTTGATAGCCTTAGACAAGCATATTATGCGCAAAGAATCTCGAAAAGAAAAAAATTTTTTTTCGAAGTTTGGAAACTTCGTTAGAATCACTTTTTTTCCGTTCTTATTTAAGATAACTTGTTCTCTTTCATTGTACTAGTTTGATAGCCTTAGACAAGCATATTATGCGTAAAGAATCTGGAAAAGAAAAAAAATTTTTTTCGAAGTTTGGAAACTTCGTTAGAATCACTTTTTTTCCGTTCTTATTTGAGATAACTGGTTCTCTTACATTATACTAGTTTGATAGCCTCAGACAAGCATATTATGCGCAAAGAATCTCGAAAAGAAAAAAATTTTATTTCGAAGTTTGGAAACTTCGTTAGAATCACTTTTTTTCCGTTCTTATTTAAGATAACTTGTTCTCTTACATTATACTAGTTTGATAGCCTTAGACAAGCATATTATGCGCAAAGAATCTCGAAAAGAAAAAAATTTTTTTTCGAAGTTTGGAAACTTCGTTAGAATCACTTTTTTTCCGTTCTTATTTGAGATAACTGGTTCTCTTTCAGTATACTAGTTTGATAGCCTCAGACAAGCATATTATGCGCAAAGAATCTCGAAAAGAAAAAAATTTTTTTTCGAAGTTTGGAAACTTCGTTAGAATCACTTTTTTTCCGTTCTTATTTAAGATTACTGGTTCTCTTTCATTATACTAGTTTGATAGCCTCAGACAAGAATATTATGCGCAAAGAATCTCGAAAAGAATAAAATTTTTTTTCGAAGTTTGGAAACTTCCTTAGAATCACTTTTTTTCCATTCTTATTTGAGATAACTTGTTCTCTTTCATTATACTAATTTGATAGCCTCAGACAAGCATATTATGCGCAAAGAATCTCAAAAAGAAAAAAATTTTTTTCGAAGTTTGGAAACTTCCTTAGAATCACTTTTTTTCCATTCTTATTTGAGATAACTTGTTCTCTTTCATTATACTAGTTTGATAGCCTCAGACAAGCATATTATGCGCAAAGAATCTCAAAAAGAAAAAAATTTTTTTCGAAGTTTGGAAACTTCGTTAGAATCACTTTTTTTCCGTTCTTATTTAAGATAACTTGTTCTCTTACATTATACTAGTTTGATAGCCTTAGACAAGCATATTATGCGCAAAGAATCTCGAAAAGAAAAAAATTTTTTTTCGAAGTTTGGAAACTTCGTTAGAATCACTTTTTTTCCGTTCTTATTTGAGATAACTGGTTCTCTTTGATTATACTAGTTTGATAGCCTCAGACAAGCATATTATGCGCAAAGAATCTCGAAAAGAAAAAAATTTTTTTTCGAAGTTTGGAAACTTCGTTAGAATCACTTTTTTTCCGTTCTTATTTAAGATTACTGGTTCTCTTTCATTATACTAGTTTGATAGCCTCAGACAAGAATATTATGCGCAAAGAATCTCGAAAAGAATAAAATTTTTTTTCGAAGTTTGGAAACTTCCTTAGAATCACTTTTTTTCCATTCTTATTTGAGATAACTTGTTCTCTTTCATTATACTAGTTTGATAGCCTCAGACAAGCATATTATGCGCAAAGAATCTCAAAAAGAAAAAAATTTTTTTCGAAGTTTGGAAACTTCGTTAGAATCACTTTTTTTCCGTTCTTATTTCAGATAACTTGTTCTCTTACATTATACTAGTTTGATAGCCTTCAACAAGCATATTATGCGCAAAGAATCTCGAAAAGAAAAAAATTTTTTTTCGAAGTTTGGAAACTTCGTTAGAATCACTTTTTTTCCGTTCTTATTTGAGATAACTGGATCTCTTTCATTATACTAGTTTGATAGCCTTAGACAAGCATATTATGCGTAAAGAATCTGGAAAAGAAAAAAAATGTTTTTCGAAGTTTGGAAACTTCGTTAGAATCACTTTTTTTCCGTTCTTATTTGAGATAACTGGTTCTCTTACATTATACTAGTTTGATAGCCTCAGACAAGCATATTATGCGCAAAGAATGTCGAAAAGAAAAAAATTTTATTTCGAAGTTTGGAAACTTCGTTAGAATCACTTTTTTTCCGTTCTTATTTGAGATAACTTGTTCTCTTTCATTATACTAGTTTGATAGCCTTAGACAAGCATATTATGCGCAAAGAATCTCGAAAAGAAAAAAATTTTTTTTCGAAGTTTGGAAACTTCGTTAGAATCACTTTTTTTCCGTTCTTATTTAAGATAACTTGTTCTCTTTCATTGTACTAGTTTGATAGCCTTAGACAAGCATATTATGCGTAAAGAATCTGGAAAAGAAAAAAAATTTTTTTCGAAGTTTGGAAACTTCGTTAGAATCACTTTTTTTCCGTTCTTATTTGAGATAACTGGTTCTCTTACAGCATACTAGTTTGATAGCCTCAGACAAGCATATTATGCGCAAAGAATCTCGAAAAGAAAAAAATTTTATTTCGAAGTTTGGAAACTTCGTTAGAATCACTTTTTTTCCGTTCTTATTTAAGATAACTTGTTCTCTTACATTATACTAGTTTGATAGCCTTAGACAAGCATATTATGCGCAAAGAATCTCGAAAAGAAAAAAATTTTTTTTCGAAGTTTGGAAACTTCGTTAGAATCACTTTTTTTCCGTTCTTATTTGAGATAACTGGTTCTCTTTCAGTATACTAGTTTGATAGCCTCAGACAAGCATATTATGCGCAAAGAATCTCGAAAAGAAAAAAATTTTTTTTCGAAGTTTGGAAACTTCGTTAGAATCACTTTTTTTCCGTTCTTATTTAAGATTACTGGTTCTCTTTCATTATACTAGTTTGATAGCCTCAGACAAGAATATTATGCGCAAAGAATCTCGAAAAGAATAAAATTTTTTTTCGAAGTTTGGAAACTTCCTTAGAATCACTTTTTTTACATTCTTATTTGAGATAACTTGTTCTCTTTCATTATACTAATTTGATAGCCTCAGACAAGCATATTATGCGCAAAGAATCTCAAAAAGAAAAAAATTTTTTTCGAAGTTTGGAAACTTCGTTAGAATCACTTTTTTTCCGTTCTTATTTAAGATAACTTGTTCTCTTACATTATACTAGTTTGATAGCCTTAGACAAGCATATTATGCGCAAAGAATCTCGAAAAGAAAAAAATTTTTTTTCGAAGTTTGGAAACTTCGTTAGAATCACTTTTTTTCCGTTCTTATTTAAGATAACTTGTTCTCTTTCATTGTACTAGTTTGATAGCCTTAGACAAGCATATTATGCGTAAAGAATCTGGAAAAGAAAAAAAATTTTTTTCGAAGTTTGGAAACTTCGTTAGAATCACTTTTTTTCCGTTCTTATTTGAGATAACTGGTTCTCTTACAGCATACTAGTTTGATAGCCTCAGACAAGCATATTATGCGCAAAGAATCTCGAAAAGAAAAAAATTTTATTTCGAAGTTTGGAAACTTCGTTAGAATCACTTTTTTTCCGTTCTTATTTAAGATAACTTGTTCTCTTACATTATACTAGTTTGATAGCCTTAGACAAGCATATTATGCGCAAAGAATCTCGAAAAGAAAAAAATTTTTTTTCGAAGTTTGGAAACTTCGTTAGAATCACTTTTTTTCCGTTCTTATTTGAGATAACTGGTTCTCTTTCAGTATACTAGTTTGATAGCCTCAGACAAGCATATTATGCGCAAAGAATCTCGAAAAGAAAAAAATTTTTTTTCGAAGTTTGGAAACTTCGTTAGAATCACTTTTTTTCCGTTCTTATTTAAGATTACTGGTTCTCTTTCATTATACTAGTTTGATAGCCTCAGACAAGAATATTATGCGCAAAGAATCTCGAAAAGAATAAAATTTTTTTTCGAAGTTTGGAAACTTCCTTAGAATCACTTTTTTTACATTCTTATTTGAGATAACTTGTTCTCTTTCATTATACTAATTTGATAGCCTCAGACAAGCATATTATGCGCAAAGAATCTCAAAAAGAAAAAAATTTTTTTCGAAGTTTGGAAACTTCGTTAGAATCACTTTTTTTCCGTTCTTATTTAAGATAACTTGTTCTCTTACATTATACTAGTTTGATAGCCTTAGACAAGCATATTATGCGCAAAGAATCTCGAAAAGAAAAAAATTTTTTTTCGAAGTTTGGAAACTTCGTTAGAATCACTTTTTTTCCGTTCTTATTTGAGATAACTGGTTCTCTTTCATTATACTAGTTTGATAGCCTCAGACAAGCATATTATGCGCAAAGAATCTCGAAAAGAAAAAAATTTTTTTTCGAAGTTTGGAAACTTCCTTAGAATCACTTTTTTTCCATTCTTATTTGAGATAACTTGTTCTCTTTCATTATACTAGTTTGATAGCCTCAGACAAGCATATTATGCGCAAAGAATCTCGAAAAGAAAAAAATTTTTTTTCGAAGTTTGGAAACTTCGTTAGAATCACTTTTTTTCCGTTCTTATTTAAGATTACTGGTTCTCTTTCATTATACTAGTTTGATAGCCTCAGACAAGCATATTATGCGCAAAGAATCTCGAAATGAAAAAAATTTTTTTTCGAAGTTTGGAAACTTCCTTAGAATCACTTTTTTTCCATTCTTATTTGAGATAGCTTGTTCTCTTTCATTATACTAGTTTGATAGCCTCAGACAAGCATATTATGCGCAAAGAATCTCGAAAAGAAAAAAATTTTTTTTCGAAGTTTGGAAACTTCATTAGAATCACTTTTTTTCATTCTTTTTTGAGATAACTTGTTCTCTTTCATTATACTTGTTTGATAGCCTGAGACAAGCATATTATGCGCAAAGAATCTCGAAAAGAAAAAAATTTTTTTTCGAAGTTAGGAAACTTCGTTAGAATCACTTTTCTTCCGTTCTTATTTAAGATTAATGGTTCTCTTTCATTATACTAGTTTGATAGCCTCAGACAAGCATATTATGCGCAAAGAATCTCGAAAAGAAAAAAATTTTTTTTCGAAGTTTGGAAACTTCGTTAGAATCACTTTTTTTCCGTTCTTATTTGAGATAACTTGTTCTCTTTCATTATACTAGTTTGATAGCCTCAGACAAGCATATTATGCGCAAAGAATCTCGAAAAGAAAAAAATTTTTTTTCGAAGTTTGGAAACTTCGTTAGAATCACTTTTTTTCCGTTCTTATTTAAGATTACTGGTTCTCTTTCATTATACTAGTTTGATAGCCTCAGACAAGAATATTATGCGCAAAGAATCTCGAAAAGAAAAAAATTTATTTTCGAAGTTTGGAAACTTCGTTAGAATCACTTTTTTTCCGTTCTTATTTAAGATTACTGGTTCTCTTTCATTATACTAGTTTGATAGCCTCAGACAAGCATATTATGCGCAAAGAATCTCGAAAAGAAAAAAATTTTTTTTCGAAGTTTGGAAACTTCGTTTGAATCACTTTTTTTCTGTTCTTATTTAAGATAACTTGTTCTCTTTCATTATACTAGTTTGATAGCCTTAGACAAGCATATTATGCGCAAAGAATCTCGAAAAGAAAAAAATTTTTTTTCGAATTTTGGAAACTTCGTTAGAATCACTTTTTTTCCGTTCTTATTTAAGATAACTTGTACTCTTTCATTGTACTAGTTTGATAGCCTTAGACAAGCATATTATGCGTAAAGAATCTGGAAAAGAAAAAAAATGTTTTTCGAAGTTTGGAAACTTCATTAGAATCACTTTTTTTCCGTTCTTATTTGAGATAACTGGTTCTCTTACATTATACTAGTTTGATAGCCTCAGACAAGCATATTATGCGCAAAGAATGTCGAAAAGAAAAAAATTTTATTTCGAAGTTTGGAAACTTCGTTAGAATCACTTTTTTTCCGTTCTTATTTGAGATAACTTGTTCTCTTTCATTATACCAGTTTGATAGCCTCAGACAAGCATATTATGCGCAAAGAATCTCGAAAAGAAAAAAATTTTTTTTCGAAGTTTGGAAACTTCGTTAGAATCACTTTTTTTCCGTTCTTATTTAAGATTACTGGTTCTCTTTCATTATACTAGTTTGATAGCCTCAGACAAGAATATTATGCGCAAAGAATCTCTAAAAGAATAAAATTTTTTTTCGAAGTTTGGAAACTTCGTTAGAATCACTTTTTTTCCATTCTTATTTGAGATAACTTGTTCTCTTTCATTATACTAGTTTGATAGCCTCAGACAAGCATATTATGCGCAAAGAATCTCAAAAAGAAAAAAATTTTTTTCGAAGTTTGGAAACTTCGTTAGAATCACTTTTTTTCCGTTCTTATTTCAGATAACTTGTTCTCTTACATTATACTAGTTTGATAGCCTTAGACAAGCATATTATGCGCAAAGAATCTCGAAAAGAAAAAAATTTTTTTTCGAAGTTTGGAAACTTCGTTAGAATCACTTTTTTTCCGTTCTTATTTGAGATAACTGGTTCTCTTTGATTATACTAGTTTGATAGCCTCAGACAAGCATATTATGCGCAAAGAATCTCGAAAAGAAAAAAATTTTTTTTCGAAGTTTGGAAACTTCGTTAGAATCACTTTTTTTCCGTTCTTATTTAAGATTACTGGTTCTCTTTCATTATACTAGTTTGATAGCCTCAGACAAGAATATTATGCGCAAAGAATCTCGAAAAGAATAAAAATTTTTTTCGAAGTTTGGAAACTTCCTTAGAATCACTTTTTTTCCATTCTTATTTGAGATAACTTGTTCTCTTTCATTATACTAGTTTGATAGCCTCAGACAAGCATATTATGCGCAAAGAATCTCAAAAAGAAAAAAATTTTTTTCGAAGTTTGGAAACTTCGTTAGAATCACTTTTTTTCCGTTCTTATTTAAGATAACTTGTTCTCTTACATTATACTAGTTTGATAGCCTTAGACAAGCATATTATGCGCAAAGAATCTCGAAAAGAAAAAAATTTTTTTTCGAAGTTTGGAAACTTCGTTAGAATCACTTTTTTTCCGTTCTTATTTGAGATAACTGGTTCTCTTTCATTATACTAGTTTGATAGCCTTAGACAAGCATATTATGCGTAAAGAATCTGGAAAAGAAAAAAAATGTTTTTCGAAGTTTGGAAACTTCGTTAGAATCACTTTTTTTCCGTTCTTATTTGAGATAACTGGTTCTCTTACATTATACTAGTTTGATAGCCTCAGACAAGCATATTATGCGCAAAGAATGTCGAAAAGAAAAAAATTTTATTTCGAAGTTTGGAAACTTCGTTAGAATCACTTTTTTTCCGTTCTTATTTGAGATAACTTGTTCTCTTTCATTATACTAGTTTGATAGCCTTAGACAAGCATATTATGCGCAAAGAATCTCGAAAAGAAAAAAATTTTTTTTCGAAGTTTGGAAACTTCGTTAGAATCACTTTTTTTCCGTTCTTATTTAAGATAACTTGTTCTCTTTCATTGTACTAGTTTGATAGCCTTAGACAAGCATATTATGCGTAAAGAATCTGGAAAAGAAAAAAAATTTTTTTCGAAGTTTGGAAACTTCGTTAGAATCACTTTTTTTCCGTTCTTATTTGAGATAACTGGTTCTCTTACATTATACTAGTTTGATAGCCTCAGACAAGCATATTATGCGCAAAGAATCTCGAAAAGAAAAAAATTTTATTTCGAAGTTTGGAAACTTCGTTAGAATCACTTTTTTTCCGTTCTTATTTAAGATAACTTGTTCTCTTACATTATACTAGTTTGATAGCCTTAGACAAGCATATTATGCGCAAAGAATCTCGAAAAGAAAAAAATTTTTTTTCGAAGTTTGGAAACTTCGTTAGAATCACTTTTTTTCCGTTCTTATTTGAGATAACTGGTTCTCTTTCAGTATACTAGTTTGATAGCCTCAGACAAGCATATTATGCGCAAAGAATCTCGAAAAGAAAAAAATTTTTTTTCGAAGTTTGGAAACTTCGTTAGAATCACTTTTTTTCCGTTCTTATTTAAGATTACTGGTTCTCTTTCATTATACTAGTTTGATAGCCTCAGACAAGAATATTATGCGCAAAGAATCTCGAAAAGAATAAAATTTTTTTTCGAAGTTTGGAAACTTCCTTAGAATCACTTTTTTTCCATTCTTATTTGAGATAACTTGTTCTCTTTCATTATACTAATTTGATAGCCTCAGACAAGCATATTATGCGCAAAGAATCTCAAAAAGAAAAAAATTTTTTTCGAAGTTTGGAAACTTCCTTAGAATCACTTTTTTTCCATTCTTATTTGAGATAACTTGTTCTCTTTCATTATACTAGTTTGATAGCCTCAGACAAGCATATTATGCGCAAAGAATCTCAAAAAGAAAAAAATTTTTTTCGAAGTTTGGAAACTTCGTTAGAATCACTTTTTTTCCGTTCTTATTTAAGATAACTTGTTCTCTTACATTATACTAGTTTGATAGCCTTAGACAAGCATATTATGCGCAAAGAATCTCGAAAAGAAAAAAATTTTTTTTCGAAGTTTGGAAACTTCGTTAGAATCACTTTTTTTCCGTTCTTATTTGAGATAACTGGTTCTCTTTGATTATACTAGTTTGATAGCCTCAGACAAGCATATTATGCGCAAAGAATCTCGAAAAGAAAAAAATTTTTTTTCGAAGTTTGGAAACTTCGTTAGAATCACTTTTTTTCCGTTCTTATTTAAGATTACTGGTTCTCTTTCATTATACTAGTTTGATAGCCTCAGACAAGAATATTATGCGCAAAGAATCTCGAAAAGAATAAAATTTTTTTTCGAAGTTTGGAAACTTCCTTAGAATCACTTTTTTTCCATTCTTATTTGAGATAACTTGTTCTCTTTCATTATACTAGTTTGATAGCCTCAGACAAGCATATTATGCGCAAAGAATCTCAAAAAGAAAAAAATTTTTTTCGAAGTTTGGAAACTTCGTTAGAATCACTTTTTTTCCGTTCTTATTTCAGATAACTTGTTCTCTTACATTATACTAGTTTGATAGCCTTCAACAAGCATATTATGCGCAAAGAATCTCGAAAAGAAAAAAATTTTTTTTCGAAGTTTGGAAACTTCGTTAGAATCACTTTTTTTCCGTTCTTATTTGAGATAACTGGATCTCTTTCATTATACTAGTTTGATAGCCTTAGACAAGCATATTATGCGTAAAGAATCTGGAAAAGAAAAAAAATGTTTTTCGAAGTTTGGAAACTTCGTTAGAATCACTTTTTTTCCGTTCTTATTTGAGATAACTGGTTCTCTTACATTATACTAGTTTGATAGCCTCAGACAAGCATATTATGCGCAAAGAATGTCGAAAAGAAAAAAATTTTATTTCGAAGTTTGGAAACTTCGTTAGAATCACTTTTTTTCCGTTCTTATTTGAGATAACTTGTTCTCTTTCATTATACTAGTTTGATAGCCTTAGACAAGCATATTATGCGCAAAGAATCTCGAAAAGAAAAAAATTTTTTTTCGAAGTTTGGAAACTTCGTTAGAATCACTTTTTTTCCGTTCTTATTTAAGATAACTTGTTCTCTTTCATTGTACTAGTTTGATAGCCTTAGACAAGCATATTATGCGTAAAGAATCTGGAAAAGAAAAAAAATTTTTTTCGAAGTTTGGAAACTTCGTTAGAATCACTTTTTTTCCGTTCTTATTTGAGATAACTGGTTCTCTTACAGCATACTAGTTTGATAGCCTCAGACAAGCATATTATGCGCAAAGAATCTCGAAAAGAAAAAAATTTTATTTCGAAGTTTGGAAACTTCGTTAGAATCACTTTTTTTCCGTTCTTATTTAAGATAACTTGTTCTCTTACATTATACTAGTTTGATAGCCTTAGACAAGCATATTATGCGCAAAGAATCTCGAAAAGAAAAAAATTTTTTTTCGAAGTTTGGAAACTTCGTTAGAATCACTTTTTTTCCGTTCTTATTTGAGATAACTGGTTCTCTTTCAGTATACTAGTTTGATAGCCTCAGACAAGCATATTATGCGCAAAGAATCTCGAAAAGAAAAAAATTTTTTTTCGAAGTTTGGAAACTTCGTTAGAATCACTTTTTTTCCGTTCTTATTTAAGATTACTGGTTCTCTTTCATTATACTAGTTTGATAGCCTCAGACAAGAATATTATGCGCAAAGAATCTCGAAAAGAATAAAATTTTTTTTCGAAGTTTGGAAACTTCCTTAGAATCACTTTTTTTACATTCTTATTTGAGATAACTTGTTCTCTTTCATTATACTAATTTGATAGCCTCAGACAAGCATATTATGCGCAAAGAATCTCAAAAAGAAAAAAATTTTTTTCGAAGTTTGGAAACTTCGTTAGAATCACTTTTTTTCCGTTCTTATTTAAGATAACTTGTTCTCTTACATTATACTAGTTTGATAGCCTTAGACAAGCATATTATGCGCAAAGAATCTCGAAAAGAAAAAAATTTTTTTTCGAAGTTTGGAAACTTCGTTAGAATCACTTTTTTTCCGTTCTTATTTGAGATAACTGGTTCTCTTTCATTATACTAGTTTGATAGCCTCAGACAAGCATATTATGCGCAAAGAATCTCGAAAAGAAAAAAATTTTTTTTCGAAGTTTGGAAACTTCCTTAGAATCACTTTTTTTCCATTCTTATTTGAGATAACTTGTTCTCTTTCATTATACTAGTTTGATAGCCTCAGACAAGCATATTATGCGCAAAGAATCTCGAAAAGAAAAAAATTTTTTTTCGAAGTTTGGAAACTTCGTTAGAATCACTTTTTTTCCGTTCTTATTTAAGATTACTGGTTCTCTTTCATTATACTAGTTTGATAGCCTCAGACAAGCATATTATGC
Source organism: Metallyticus violacea (assembly GCA_030762175.1). Taxonomy (NCBI): domain Eukaryota; kingdom Metazoa; phylum Arthropoda; class Insecta; order Mantodea; family Metallyticidae; genus Metallyticus; species Metallyticus violacea. The sequence goes on along the minus strand of CM060835.1, from coordinate 94,175,263 downwards.
GCAAAGAATCTCGAAATGAAAAAAATTTTTTTTCGAAGTTTGGAAACTTCCTTAGAATCACTTTTTTTCCATTCTTATTTGAGATAGCTTGTTCTCTTTCATTATACTAGTTTGATAGCCTCAGACAAGCATATTATGCGCAAAGAATCTCGAAAAGAAAAAAATTTTTTTTCGAAGTTTGGAAACTTCATTAGAATCACTTTTTTTCATTCTTTTTTGAGATAACTTGTTCTCTTTCATTATACTTGTTTGATAGCCTGAGACAAGCATATTATGCGCAAAGAATCTCGAAAAGAAAAAAATTTTTTTTCGAAGTTAGGAAACTTCGTTAGAATCACTTTTCTTCCGTTCTTATTTAAGATTAATGGTTCTCTTTCATTATACTAGTTTGATAGCCTCAGACAAGCATATTATGCGCAAAGAATCTCGAAAAGAAAAAAATTTTTTTTCGAAGTTTGGAAACTTCGTTAGAATCACTTTTTTTCCGTTCTTATTTGAGATAACTTGTTCTCTTTCATTATACTAGTTTGATAGCCTCAGACAAGCATATTATGCGCAAAGAATCTCGAAAAGAAAAAAATTTTTTTTCGAAGTTTGGAAACTTCGTTAGAATCACTTTTTTTCCGTTCTTATTTAAGATTACTGGTTCTCTTTCATTATACTAGTTTGATAGCCTCAGACAAGAATATTATGCGCAAAGAATCTCGAAAAGAAAAAAATTTATTTTCGAAGTTTGGAAACTTCGTTAGAATCACTTTTTTTCCGTTCTTATTTAAGATTACTGGTTCTCTTTCATTATACTAGTTTGATAGCCTCAGACAAGCATATTATGCGCAAAGAATCTCGAAAAGAAAAAAATTTTTTTTCGAAGTTTGGAAACTTCGTTTGAATCACTTTTTTTCTGTTCTTATTTAAGATAACTTGTTCTCTTTCATTATACTAGTTTGATAGCCTTAGACAAGCATATTATGCGCAAAGAATCTCGAAAAGAAAAAAATTTTTTTTCGAATTTTGGAAACTTCGTTAGAATCACTTTTTTTCCGTTCTTATTTAAGATAACTTGTACTCTTTCATTGTACTAGTTTGATAGCCTTAGACAAGCATATTATGCGTAAAGAATCTGGAAAAGAAAAAAAATGTTTTTCGAAGTTTGGAAACTTCATTAGAATCACTTTTTTTCCGTTCTTATTTGAGATAACTGGTTCTCTTACATTATACTAGTTTGATAGCCTCAGACAAGCATATTATGCGCAAAGAATGTCGAAAAGAAAAAAATTTTATTTCGAAGTTTGGAAACTTCGTTAGAATCACTTTTTTTCCGTTCTTATTTGAGATAACTTGTTCTCTTTCATTATACCAGTTTGATAGCCTCAGACAAGCATATTATGCGCAAAGAATCTCGAAAAGAAAAAAATTTTTTTTCGAAGTTTGGAAACTTCGTTAGAATCACTTTTTTTCCGTTCTTATTTAAGATTACTGGTTCTCTTTCATTATACTAGTTTGATAGCCTCAGACAAGAATATTATGCGCAAAGAATCTCTAAAAGAATAAAATTTTTTTTCGAAGTTTGGAAACTTCGTTAGAATCACTTTTTTTCCATTCTTATTTGAGATAACTTGTTCTCTTTCATTATACTAGTTTGATAGCCTCAGACAAGCATATTATGCGCAAAGAATCTCAAAAAGAAAAAAATTTTTTTCGAAGTTTGGAAACTTCGTTAGAATCACTTTTTTTCCGTTCTTATTTCAGATAACTTGTTCTCTTACATTATACTAGTTTGATAGCCTTAGACAAGCATATTATGCGCAAAGAATCTCGAAAAGAAAAAAATTTTTTTTCGAAGTTTGGAAACTTCGTTAGAATCACTTTTTTTCCGTTCTTATTTGAGATAACTGGTTCTCTTTGATTATACTAGTTTGATAGCCTCAGACAAGCATATTATGCGCAAAGAATCTCGAAAAGAAAAAAATTTTATTTCGAAGTTTGGAAACTTCGTTAGAATCACTTTTTTTCCGTTCTTATTTGAGATAACTTGTTCTCTTTCATTATACCAGTTTGATAGCCTCAGACAAGCATATTATGCGCAAAGAATCTCGAAAAGAAAAAAATTTTTTTTCGAAGTTTGGAAACTTCGTTAGAATCACTTTTTTTCCGTTCTTATTTAAGATTACTGGTTCTCTTTCATTATACTAGTTTGATAGCCTCAGACAAGAATATTATGCGCAAAGAATCTCTAAAAGAATAAAATTTTTTTTCGAAGTTTGGAAACTTCGTTAGAATCACTTTTTTTCCATTCTTATTTGAGATAACTTGTTCTCTTTCATTATACTAGTTTGATAGCCTCAGACAAGCATATTATGCGCAAAGAATCTCAAAAAGAAAAAAATTTTTTTCGAAGTTTGGAAACTTCGTTAGAATCACTTTTTTTCCGTTCTTATTTCAGATAACTTGTTCTCTTACATTATACTAGTTTGATAGCCTTAGACAAGCATATTATGCGCAAAGAATCTCGAAAAGAAAAAAATTTTTTTTCGAAGTTTGGAAACTTCGTTAGAATCACTTTTTTTCCGTTCTTATTTGAGATAACTGGTTCTCTTTGATTATACTAGTTTGATAGCCTCAGACAAGCATATTATGCGCAAAGAATCTCGAAAAGAAAAAAATTTTTTTTCGAAGTTTGGAAACTTCGTTAGAATCACTTTTTTTCCGTTCTTATTTAAGATTACTGGTTCTCTTTCATTATACTAGTTTGATAGCCTCAGACAAGAATATTATGCGCAAAGAATCTCGAAAAGAATAAAAATTTTTTTCGAAGTTTGGAAACTTCCTTAGAATCACTTTTTTTCCATTCTTATTTGAGATAACTTGTTCTCTTTCATTATACTAGTTTGATAGCCTCAGACAAGCATATTATGCGCAAAGAATCTCAAAAAGAAAAAAATTTTTTTCGAAGTTTGGAAACTTCGTTAGAATCACTTTTTTTCCGTTCTTATTTAAGATAACTTGTTCTCTTACATTATACTAGTTTGATAGCCTTAGACAAGCATATTATGCGCAAAGAATCTCGAAAAGAAAAAAATTTTTTTTCGAAGTTTGGAAACTTCGTTAGAATCACTTTTTTTCCGTTCTTATTTGAGATAACTGGTTCTCTTTCATTATACTAGTTTGATAGCCTTAGACAAGCATATTATGCGTAAAGAATCTGGAAAAGAAAAAAAATGTTTTTCGAAGTTTGGAAACTTCGTTAGAATCACTTTTTTTCCGTTCTTATTTGAGATAACTGGTTCTCTTACATTATACTAGTTTGATAGCCTCAGACAAGCATATTATGCGCAAAGAATGTCGAAAAGAAAAAAATTTTATTTCGAAGTTTGGAAACTTCGTTAGAATCACTTTTTTTCCGTTCTTATTTGAGATAACTTGTTCTCTTTCATTATACTAGTTTGATAGCCTTAGACAAGCATATTATGCGCAAAGAATCTCGAAAAGAAAAAAATTTTTTTTCGAAGTTTGGAAACTTCGTTAGAATCACTTTTTTTCCGTTCTTATTTAAGATAACTTGTTCTCTTTCATTGTACTAGTTTGATAGCCTTAGACAAGCATATTATGCGTAAAGAATCTGGAAAAGAAAAAAAATTTTTTTCGAAGTTTGGAAACTTCGTTAGAATCACTTTTTTTCCGTTCTTATTTGAGATAACTGGTTCTCTTACATTATACTAGTTTGATAGCCTCAGACAAGCATATTATGCGCAAAGAATCTCGAAAAGAAAAAAATTTTATTTCGAAGTTTGGAAACTTCGTTAGAATCACTTTTTTTCCGTTCTTATTTAAGATAACTTGTTCTCTTACATTATACTAGTTTGATAGCCTTAGACAAGCATATTATGCGCAAAGAATCTCGAAAAGAAAAAAATTTTTTTTCGAAGTTTGGAAACTTCGTTAGAATCACTTTTTTTCCGTTCTTATTTGAGATAACTGGTTCTCTTTCAGTATACTAGTTTGATAGCCTCAGACAAGCATATTATGCGCAAAGAATCTCGAAAAGAAAAAAATTTTTTTTCGAAGTTTGGAAACTTCGTTAGAATCACTTTTTTTCCGTTCTTATTTAAGATTACTGGTTCTCTTTCATTATACTAGTTTGATAGCCTCAGACAAGAATATTATGCGCAAAGAATCTCGAAAAGAATAAAATTTTTTTTCGAAGTTTGGAAACTTCCTTAGAATCACTTTTTTTCCATTCTTATTTGAGATAACTTGTTCTCCTTCATTATACTAATTTGATAGCCTCAGACAAGCATATTATGCGCAAAGAATCTCAAAAAGAAAAAAATTTTTTTCGAAGTTTGGAAACTTCCTTAGAATCACTTTTTTTCCATTCTTATTTGAGATAACTTGTTCTCTTTCATTATACTAGTTTGATAGCCTCAGACAAGCATATTATGCGCAAAGAATCTCAAAAAGAAAAAAATTTTTTTCGAAGTTTGGAAACTTCGTTAGAATCACTTTTTTTCCGTTCTTATTTAAGATAACTTGTTCTCTTACATTATACTAGTTTGATAGCCTTAGACAAGCATATTATGCGCAAAGAATCTCGAAAAGAAAAAAATTTTTTTTCGAAGTTTGGAAACTTCGTTAGAATCACTTTTTTTCCGTTCTTATTTGAGATAACTGGTTCTCTTTGATTATACTAGTTTGATAGCCTCAGACAAGCATATTATGCGCAAAGAATCTCGAAAAGAAAAAAATTTTTTTTCGAAGTTTGGAAACTTCGTTAGAATCACTTTTTTTCCGTTCTTATTTAAGATTACTGGTTCTCTTTCATTATACTAGTTTGATAGCCTCAGACAAGAATATTATGCGCAAAGAATCTCGAAAAGAATAAAATTTTTTTTCGAAGTTTGGAAACTTCCTTAGAATCACTTTTTTTCCATTCTTATTTGAGATAACTTGTTCTCTTTCATTATACTAGTTTGATAGCCTCAGACAAGCATATTATGCGCAAAGAATCTCAAAAAGAAAAAAATTTTTTTCGAAGTTTGGAAACTTCGTTAGAATCACTTTTTTTCCGTTCTTATTTCAGATAACTTGTTCTCTTACATTATACTAGTTTGATAGCCTTAGACAAGCATATTATGCGCAAAGAATCTCGAAAAGAAAAAAATTTTTTTTCGAAGTTTGGAAACTTCGTTAGAATCACTTTTTTTCCGTTCTTATTTGAGATAACTGGATCTCTTTCATTATACTAGTTTGATAGCCTTAGACAAGCATATTATGCGTAAAGAATCTGGAAAAGAAAAAAAATGTTTTTCGAAGTTTGGAAACTTCGTTAGAATCACTTTTTTTCCGTTCTTATTTGAGATAACTGGTTCTCTTACATTATACTAGTTTGATAGCCTCAGACAAGCATATTATGCGCAAAGAATGTCGAAAAGAAAAAAATTTTATTTCGAAGTTTGGAAACTTCGTTAGAATCACTTTTTTTCCGTTCTTATTTGAGATAACTTGTTCTCTTTCATTATACTAGTTTGATAGCCTTAGACAAGCATATTATGCGCAAAGAATCTCGAAAAGAAAAAAATTTTTTTTCGAAGTTTGGAAACTTCGTTAGAATCACTTTTTTTCCGTTCTTATTTAAGATAACTTGTTCTCTTTCATTGTACTAGTTTGATAGCCTTAGACAAGCATATTATGCGTAAAGAATCTGGAAAAGAAAAAAAATTTTTTTCGAAGTTTGGAAACTTCGTTAGAATCACTTTTTTTCCGTTCTTATTTGAGATAACTGGTTCTCTTACAGCATACTAGTTTGATAGCCTCAGACAAGCATATTATGCGCAAAGAATCTCGAAAAGAAAAAAATTTTATTTCGAAGTTTGGAAACTTCGTTAGAATCACTTTTTTTCCGTTCTTATTTAAGATAACTTGTTCTCTTACATTATACTAGTTTGATAGCCTTAGACAAGCATATTATGCGCAAAGAATCTCGAAAAGAAAAAAATTTTTTTTCGAAGTTTGGAAACTTCGTTAGAATCACTTTTTTTCCGTTCTTATTTGAGATAACTGGTTCTCTTTCAGTATACTAGTTTGATAGCCTCAGACAAGCATATTATGCGCAAAGAATCTCGAAAAGAAAAAAATTTTTTTTCGAAGTTTGGAAACTTCGTTAGAATCACTTTTTTTCCGTTCTTATTTAAGATTACTGGTTCTCTTTCATTATACTAGTTTGATAGCCTCAGACAAGAATATTATGCGCAAAGAATCTCGAAAAGAATAAAATTTTTTTTCGAAGTTTGGAAACTTCCTTAGAATCACTTTTTTTACATTCTTATTTGAGATAACTTGTTCTCTTTCATTATACTAATTTGATAGCCTCAGACAAGCATATTATGCGCAAAGAATCTCAAAAAGAAAAAAATTTTTTTCGAAGTTTGGAAACTTCGTTAGAATCACTTTTTTTCCGTTCTTATTTAAGATAACTTGTTCTCTTACATTATACTAGTTTGATAGCCTTAGACAAGCATATTATGCGCAAAGAATCTCGAAAAGAAAAAAATTTTTTTTCGAAGTTTGGAAACTTCGTTAGAATCACTTTTTTTCCGTTCTTATTTGAGATAACTGGTTCTCTTTCATTATACTAGTTTGATAGCCTCAGACAAGCATATTATGCGCAAAGAATCTCGAAAAGAAAAAAATTTTTTTTCGAAGTTTGGAAACTTCCTTAGAATCACTTTTTTTCCATTCTTATTTGAGATAACTTGTTCTCTTTCATTATACTAGTTTGATAGCCTCAGACAAGCATATTATGCGCAAAGAATCTCGAAAAGAAAAAAATTTTTTTTCGAAGTTTGGAAACTTCGTTAGAATCACTTTTTTTCCGTTCTTATTTAAGATTACTGGTTCTCTTTCATTATACTAGTTTGATAGCCTCAGACAAGCATATTATGCGCAAAGAATCTCGAAATGAAAAAAATTTTTTTTCGAAGTTTGGAAACTTCCTTAGAATCACTTTTTTTCCATTCTTATTTGAGATAGCTTGTTCTCTTTCATTATACTAGTTTGATAGCCTCAGACAAGCATATTATGCGCAAAGAATCTCGAAAAGAAAAAAATTTTTTTTCGAAGTTTGGAAACTTCATTAGAATCACTTTTTTTCATTCTTTTTTGAGATAACTTGTTCTCTTTCATTATACTTGTTTGATAGCCTGAGACAAGCATATTATGCGCAAAGAATCTCGAAAAGAAAAAAATTTTTTTTCGAAGTTAGGAAACTTCGTTAGAATCACTTTTCTTCCGTTCTTATTTAAGATTAATGGTTCTCTTTCATTATACTAGTTTGATAGCCTCAGACAAGCATATTATGCGCAAAGAATCTCGAAAAGAAAAAAATTTTTTTTCGAAGTTTGGAAACTTCGTTAGAATCACTTTTTTTCCGTTCTTATTTGAGATAACTTGTTCTCTTTCATTATACTAGTTTGATAGCCTCAGACAAGCATATTATGCGCAAAGAATCTCGAAAAGAAAAAAATTTTTTTTCGAAGTTTGGAAACTTCGTTAGAATCACTTTTTTTCCGTTCTTATTTAAGATTACTGGTTCTCTTTCATTATACTAGTTTGATAGCCTCAGACAAGAATATTATGCGCAAAGAATCTCGAAAAGAAAAAAATTTATTTTCGAAGTTTGGAAACTTCGTTAGAATCACTTTTTTTCCGTTCTTATTTAAGATTACTGGTTCTCTTTCATTATACTAGTTTGATAGCCTCAGACAAGCATATTATGCGCAAAGAATCTCGAAAAGAAAAAAATTTTTTTTCGAAGTTTGGAAACTTCGTTTGAATCACTTTTTTTCTGTTCTTATTTAAGATAACTTGTTCTCTTTCATTATACTAGTTTGATAGCCTTAGACAAGCATATTATGCGCAAAGAATCTCGAAAAGAAAAAAATTTTTTTTCGAATTTTGGAAACTTCGTTAGAATCACTTTTTTTCCGTTCTTATTTAAGATAACTTGTACTCTTTCATTGTACTAGTTTGATAGCCTTAGACAAGCATATTATGCGTAAAGAATCTGGAAAAGAAAAAAAATGTTTTTCGAAGTTTGGAAACTTCATTAGAATCACTTTTTTTCCGTTCTTATTTGAGATAACTGGTTCTCTTACATTATACTAGTTTGATAGCCTCAGACAAGCATATTATGCGCAAAGAATGTCGAAAAGAAAAAAATTTTATTTCGAAGTTTGGAAACTTCGTTAGAATCACTTTTTTTCCGTTCTTATTTGAGATAACTTGTTCTCTTTCATTATACCAGTTTGATAGCCTCAGACAAGCATATTATGCGCAAAGAATCTCGAAAAGAAAAAAATTTTTTTTCGAAGTTTGGAAACTTCGTTAGAATCACTTTTTTTCCGTTCTTATTTAAGATTACTGGTTCTCTTTCATTATACTAGTTTGATAGCCTCAGACAAGAATATTATGCGCAAAGAATCTCTAAAAGAATAAAATTTTTTTTCGAAGTTTGGAAACTTCGTTAGAATCACTTTTTTTCCATTCTTATTTGAGATAACTTGTTCTCTTTCATTATACTAGTTTGATAGCCTCAGACAAGCATATTATGCGCAAAGAATCTCAAAAAGAAAAAAATTTTTTTCGAAGTTTGGAAACTTCGTTAGAATCACTTTTTTTCCGTTCTTATTTCAGATAACTTGTTCTCTTACATTATACTAGTTTGATAGCCTTAGACAAGCATATTATGCGCAAAGAATCTCGAAAAGAAAAAAATTTTTTTTCGAAGTTTGGAAACTTCGTTAGAATCACTTTTTTTCCGTTCTTATTTGAGATAACTGGTTCTCTTTGATTATACTAGTTTGATAGCCTCAGACAAGCATATTATGCGCAAAGAATCTCGAAAAGAAAAAAATTTTTTTTCGAAGTTTGGAAACTTCGTTAGAATCACTTTTTTTCCGTTCTTATTTAAGATTACTGGTTCTCTTTCATTATACTAGTTTGATAGCCTCAGACAAGAATATTATGCGCAAAGAATCTCGAAAAGAATAAAAATTTTTTTCGAAGTTTGGAAACTTCCTTAGAATCACTTTTTTTCCATTCTTATTTGAGATAACTTGTTCTCTTTCATTATACTAGTTTGATAGCCTCAGACAAGCATATTATGCGCAAAGAATCTCAAAAAGAAAAAAATTTTTTTCGAAGTTTGGAAACTTCGTTAGAATCACTTTTTTTCCGTTCTTATTTAAGATAACTTGTTCTCTTACATTATACTAGTTTGATAGCCTTAGACAAGCATATTATGCGCAAAGAATCTCGAAAAGAAAAAAATTTTTTTTCGAAGTTTGGAAACTTCGTTAGAATCACTTTTTTTCCGTTCTTATTTGAGATAACTGGTTCTCTTTCATTATACTAGTTTGATAGCCTTAGACAAGCATATTATGCGTAAAGAATCTGGAAAAGAAAAAAAATGTTTTTCGAAGTTTGGAAACTTCGTTAGAATCACTTTTTTTCCGTTCTTATTTGAGATAACTGGTTCTCTTACATTATACTAGTTTGATAGCCTCAGACAAGCATATTATGCGCAAAGAATGTCGAAAAGAAAAAAATTTTATTTCGAAGTTTGGAAACTTCGTTAGAATCACTTTTTTTCCGTTCTTATTTGAGATAACTTGTTCTCTTTCATTATACTAGTTTGATAGCCTTAGACAAGCATATTATGCGCAAAGAATCTCGAAAAGAAAAAAATTTTTTTTCGAAGTTTGGAAACTTCGTTAGAATCACTTTTTTTCCGTTCTTATTTAAGATAACTTGTTCTCTTTCATTGTACTAGTTTGATAGCCTTAGACAAGCATATTATGCGTAAAGAATCTGGAAAAGAAAAAAAATTTTTTTCGAAGTTTGGAAACTTCGTTAGAATCACTTTTTTTCCGTTCTTATTTGAGATAACTGGTTCTCTTACATTATACTAGTTTGATAGCCTCAGACAAGCATATTATGCGCAAAGAATCTCGAAAAGAAAAAAATTTTATTTCGAAGTTTGGAAACTTCGTTAGAATCACTTTTTTTCCGTTCTTATTTAAGATAACTTGTTCTCTTACATTATACTAGTTTGATAGCCTTAGACAAGCATATTATGCGCAAAGAATCTCGAAAAGAAAAAAATTTTTTTTCGAAGTTTGGAAACTTCGTTAGAATCACTTTTTTTCCGTTCTTATTTGAGATAACTGGTTCTCTTTCAGTATACTAGTTTGATAGCCTCAGACAAGCATATTATGCGCAAAGAATCTCGAAAAGAAAAAAATTTTTTTTCGAAGTTTGGAAACTTCGTTAGAATCACTTTTTTTCCGTTCTTATTTAAGATTACTGGTTCTCTTTCATTATACTAGTTTGATAGCCTCAGACAAGAATATTATGCGCAAAGAATCTCGAAAAGAATAAAATTTTTTTTCGAAGTTTGGAAACTTCCTTAGAATCACTTTTTTTCCATTCTTATTTGAGATAACTTGTTCTCTTTCATTATACTAATTTGATAGCCTCAGACAAGCATATTATGCGCAAAGAATCTCAAAAAGAAAAAAATTTTTTTCGAAGTTTGGAAACTTCGTTAGAATCACTTTTTTTCCGTTCTTATTTAAGATAACTTGTTCTCTTACATTATACTAGTTTGATAGCCTTAGACAAGCATATTATGCGCAAAGAATCTCGAAAAGAAAAAAATTTTTTTTCGAAGTTTGGAAACTTCGTTAGAATCACTTTTTTTCCGTTCTTATTTGAGATAACTGGTTCTCTTTCATTATACTAGTTTGATAGCCTCAGACAAGCATATTATGCGCAAAGAATCTCGAAAAGAAAAAATTTTTTTTCGAAGTTTGGAAACTTCCTTAGAATCACTTTTTTTCCATTCTTATTTGAGATAACTTGTTCTCTTTCATTATACTAGTTTGATAGCCTCAGACAAGCATATTATGCGCAAAGAATCTCGAAAAGAAAAAAATTTTTTTTCGAAGTTTGGAAACTTCGTTAGAATCACTTTTTTTCCGTTCTTATTTAAGATTACTGGTTCTCTTTCATTATACTAGTTTGATAGCCTCAGACAAGCATATTATGCGCAAAGAATCTCGAAATGAAAAAAATTTTTTTTCGAAGTTTGGAAACTTCCTTAGAATCATTTTTTTTCCATTCTTATTTGAGATAACTTGTTCTCTTTCATTATACTAGTTTGATAGCCTCAGACAAGCATATTATGCGCAAAGAATCTCGAAAAGAAAAAAATTTTTTTTCGAAATTTGGAAACTTCATTAGAATCACTTTTTTTCATTCTTTTTTGAGATAACTTGTTCTCTTTCATTATACTTGTTTGATAGCCTGAGACAAGCATATTATGCGCAAAGAATCTCGAAAAGAAAAAAATTTTTTTTCGAAGTTAGGAAACTTCGTTAGAATCACTTTTCTTCCGTTCTTATTTAAGATTAATGGTTCTCTTTCATTATACTAGTTTGATAGCCTCAGACAAGCATATTATGCGCAAAGAATCTCGAAAAGAAAAAAATTTTTTTTCGAAGTTTGGAAACTTCGTTAGAATCACTTTTTTTCCGTTCTTATTTGAGATAACTTGTTCTCTTTCATTATACTAGTTTGATAGCCTCAGACAAGCATATTATGCGCAAAGAATCTCGAAAAGAAAAAAATTTTTTTTCGAAGTTTGGAAACTTCGTTAGAATCACTTTTTTTCCGTTCTTATTTAAGATTACTGGTTCTCTTTCATTATACTAGTTTCATAGCCTCAGACAAGAATATTATGCGCAAAGAATCTCGAAAAGAAAAAAATTTATTTTCGAAGTTTGGAAACTTCGTTAGAATCACTTTTTTTCCGTTCTTATTTGAGATAACTTGTTCTCTTTCATTATCCTTGTTTGATAGCCTTAGACAAGCATATTATGCGCAAATAATCTCGAAAAGAAAAAAATTTTTTTTCGAAGTTTGGAAACTTCGTTAGAATCACTTTTTTTCCGTTCTTATTTAAGATTACTGGTTCTCTTTCATTATACTAGTTTGATAGCCTCAGACAAGCATATTATGCGCAAAGAATCTCGAAAAGAAAAAAATTTTTTTTCGAAGTTTGGAAACTTCGTTTGAATCACTTTTTTTCTGTTCTTATTTAAGATAACTTGTTCTCTTTCATTATACTAGTTTGATAGCCTTAGACAAGCATATTATGCGCAAAGAATCTCGAAAAGAAAAAAATTTTTTTTCGAAGTTTGGAAACTTCGTTTGAATCACTTTTTTTCTGTTCTTATTTAAGATAACTTGTTCTCTTTCATTATACTAGTTTGATAGCCTTAGACAAGCATATTATGCGCAAAGAATCTCGAAAAGAAAAAAATTTTTTTTCGAAGTTTGGAAACTTCGTTAGAATCACTTTTTTTCCGTTCTTATTTAAGATAACTTGTACTCTTTCATTGTACTAGTTTGATAGCCTTAGACAAGCATATTATGCGTAAAGAATCTGGAAAAGAAAAAAAATGTTTTTCGAAGTTTGGAAACTTCATTAGAATCACTTTTTTTCCGTTCTTATTTGAGATAACTGGTTCTCTTACATAATACTAGTTTGATAGCCTCAGACAAGCATATTATGCGCAAAGAATGTCGAAAAGAAAAAAATTTTATTTCGAAGTTTGGAAACTTCGTTAGAATCACTTTTTTTCCGTTCTTATTTGAGATAACTTGTTCTCTTTCATTATACTAGTTTGATAGCCTTAGACAAGCATATTATGCGCAAAGAATCTCGAAAAGAAAAAAATTTTTTTTCGAAGTTTGGAAACTTCGTTAGAATCACTTTTTTTCCGTTCTTATTTAAGATAACTTGTTCTCTTTCATTGTACTAGTTTGATAGCCTTAGACAAGCATATTATGCGTAAAGAATCTGGAAAAGAAAAAAAATTTTTTTCCAAGTTTGGAAACTTCGTTAGAATCACTTTTTTTCCGTTCTTATTTGAGATAACTGGTTCTCTTACATTATACTAGTTTGATAGCCTCAGACAAGCATATTATGCGCAAAGAATCTCGAAAAGAAAAAAATTTTATTTCGAAGTTTGGAAACTTCGTTAGAATCACTTTTTTTCCGTTCTTATTTGAGATAACTTGTTCTCTTTCATTATACTAGTTTGATAGCCTCAGACAAGCATATTATGCGCAAAGAATCTCGAAAAGAAAAAAATTTTTTTTCGAAGTTTGGAAACTTCGTTAGAATCACTTTTTTTCCGTTCTTATTTAAGATTACTGGTTCTCTTTCATTATACTAGTTTGATAGCCTCAGACAAGAATATTATGCGCAAAGAATCTCGAAAAGAATAAAATTTTTTTTCGAAGTTTGGAAACTTCCTTAGAATCACTTTTTTTCCATTCTTATTTGAGATAACTTGTTCTCTTTCATTATACTAGTTTGATAGCCTCAGACAAGCATATTATGCGCAAAGAATCTCAAAAAGAAAAAAATTTTTTTTCGAAGTTTGGAAACTTCGTTAGAATCACTTTTTTTCCGTTCTTATTTAAGATAACTTGTTCTCTTACATTATACTAGTTTGATAGCCTTAGACAAGCATATTATGCGCAAAGAATCTCGAAAAGAAAAAAATTTTTTTTCGAAGTTTGGAAACTTCGTTAGAATCACTTTTTTTCCGTTCTTATTTGAGATAACTGGTTCTCTTTGATTATACTAGTTTGATAGCCTCAGACAAGCATATTATGCGCAAAGAATCTCGAAAAGAAAAAAATTTTTTTTCGAAGTTTGGAAACTTCGTTAGAATCACTTTTTTTACGTTCTTATTTGAGATAACTGGTTCTCTTACATTATACTAGTTTGATAGCCTCAGACAAGCATATTATGCGCAAAGAATGTCGAAAAGAAAAAAATTTTATTTCGAAGTTTGGAAACTTCGTTAGAATCACTTTTTTTCCGTTCTTATTTGAGATAACTTGTTCTCTTTCATTATACTAGTTTGATAGCCTTAGACAAGCATATTATGCGCAAAGAATCTCGAAAAGAAAAAAATTTTTTTTCGAAGTTTGGAAACTTCGTTAGAATCACTTTTTTTCCGTTCTTATTTAAGATTACTGGTTCTCTTTCATTATACTAGTTTGATAGCCTCAGACAAGAATATTATGCGCAAAGAATCTCGAAAAGAATAAAATTTTTTTTCGAAGTTTGGAAACTTCCTTAGAATCACTTTTTTTCCATTCTTATTTGAGATAACTTGTTCTCTTTCATTATACTAATTTGATAGCCTCAGACAAGCATATTATGCGCAAAGAATCTCAAAAAGAAAAAAATTTTTTTCGAAGTTTGGAAACTTCGTTAGAATCACTTTTTTCCGTTCTTATTTCAGATAACTTGTTCTCTTACATTATACTAGTTTGATAGCCTTAAACAAGCATATTATGCGCAAAGAATCTCGAAAAGAAAAAAATTTTTTTTCGAAGTTTGGAAACTTCGTTAGAATCACTTTTTTTCCGTTCTTATTTGAGATAACTGGTTCTCTTTCATTATACTAGTTTGATAGCCTCAGACAAGCATATTATGCGTAAAGAATCTGGAAAAGAAAAAAAATGTTTTTCGAAGTTTGGAAACTTCGTTAGAATCACTTTTTTTCCGTTCTTATTTGAGATAACTGGTTCTCTTACATTATACTAGTTTGATAGCCTCAGACAAGCATATTATGCGCAAAGAATGTCGAAAAGAAAAAAATTTTATTTCGAAGTTTGGAAACTTCGTTAGAATCACTTTTTTTCCGTTCTTATTTGAGATAACTTGTTCTCTTTCATTGTACTAGTTTGATAGCCTTAGACAAGCATATTATGCGTAAAGAATCTGGAAAAGAAAAAAAATTTTTTTCGAAGTTTGGAAACTTCGTTAGAATCACTTTTTTTCCGTTCTTATTTGAGATAACTGGTTCTCTTACATTATACTAGTTTGATAGCCTCAGACAAGCATATTATGCGCAAAGAATCTCGAAAAGAAAAAAATTTTATTTCGAAGTTTGGAAACTTCGTTAGAATCACTTTTTTTCCGTTCTTATTTGAGATAACTTGTTCTCTTTCATTATATTAGTTTGATAGCCTCAGACAAGCATATTATGCGCAAAGAATCTCGAAAAGAAAAAAATTTTTTTTCGAAGTTTGGAAACTTCCTTAGAATCACTTTTTTTCCGTTCTTATTTGAGATAACTTGTTCTCTTTCATTATACTAGTTTGATAGCCTTAGACAAGCATATTATGCGCAAAGAATCTCGAAAAGAAAAAAATTTTTTTTCGAAGTTTGGAAACTTCGTTAGAATCACTTTTTTTCCGTTCTTATTTAAGATTACTGGTTCTCTTTCATTATACTAGTTTGATAGCCTCAGACAAGCATATTATGCGCAAAGAATCTCGAAAAGAAAAAAATTTTTTTTCAAAGTTTGGAAACTTCCTTAGAATCACTTTTTTTCCATTCTTATTTGAGATAACTTGTTCTCTTTCATTATACTAGTTTGATAGCCTCAGACAAGCATATTATGCGCAAAGAATCTCGAAAAGAAAAAAATTTTTTTTCGAAGTTTGGAAACTTCGTTAGAATCACTTTTTTTCCGTTCTTATTTAAGATTACTGGTTCTCTTTCATCATACTAGTTTGATAGCCTCAGACAAGCATATTATGCGCAAAGAATCTCGAAAAGAAAAAAAATTTTTTTCGAAGTTTGGAAACTTCGTTAGAATCACTTTTTTTCCGTTCTTATTTGAGATAACTGGTTCTCTTTCATTATACTAGTTTGATAGCCTCAGACAAGTTAATTATGCGCAAAGAATCTCGAAAAGAAAAAAATTTTTTTTCGAAGTTAGGAAACTTCGTTAGAATCACTTTTTTTCCGTTCTTATTTAAGATTACTGGTTCTCTTTCATTATACTAGTTTGATAGCCTCAGACAAGCATATTATGCGCAAAGAATCTCGAAAAGAAAAAAATTTTTTTTCGAAGTTTGGAAACTTCGTTAGAATCACTTTTTTTCCGTTCTTATTTGAGATAACTTGTTCTCTTTCATTATACTAGTTTGATAGCCTTAGACAAGCATATTATGCGCAAAGAATCTCGAAAAGAAAAAAATTTTTTTTCGAAGTTTGGAAACTTCGTTAGAATCACTTTTTTTCCGTTCTTATTTAAGATTACTGGTTCTCTTTCATTATACTAGTTTGATAGTCTTAGACAAGCATATTATGCGCAAAGAATCTCGAAAAGAAAAAAATTTTTTTTCGAAGTTTGGAAACTTCGTTAGAATCACTTTTTTTCCGTTCTTATTTAAGATTACTGGTTCTCTTTCATTATACTAGTTTGATAGCCTCAGACAAGAATATTATGCGCAAAGAATCTCGAAAAGAAAAAAATTTTTTTTCGAAGTTTGGAAACTTCCTTAGAATCACTTTTTTTCCATTCTTATTTGAGATAACTTGTTCTCTTTCATTATACTAGTTTGATAGCCTCAGACAAGCATATTATGCGCAAAGAATCTCGAAAAGAAAAAAATTTTTTTCGAAGTTTGGAAACTTCGTTAGAATCACTTTTTTTCCGTTCTTATTTAAGATAACTTGTTCTCTTTCATTATACTAGTTTGATAGCCTTAGACAAGCATATTATGCGCAAAGAATCTCGAAAAGAAAAAAATTTTTTTTCGAAGTTTGGAAACTTCGTTAGAATCACTTTTTTTCCGTTCTTATTTGAGATAACTGGTTCTCTTTCATTATACTAGTTTGATAGCCTCAGACAAGCATATTATGCGCAAAGAATCTCGAAAAGAAAAAAATTTTATTTCGAAGTTTGGAAACTTCGTTAGAATCACTTTTTTTCCGTTCTTATTTGAGATAACTTGTTCTCTTTCATTATACTAGTTTGATAGCCTCAGACAAGCATATTATGCGCAAAGAATCTCGAAAAGAAAAAAATTTTTTTTCGAAGTTTGGAAACTTCGTTAGAATCACTTTTTTTCCGTTCTTATTTAAGATTACTGGTTCTCTTTCATTATACTAGTTTGATAGCCTCAGACAAGAATATTATGCGCAAAGAATCTCGAAAAGAATAAAAATTTTTTTCGAAGTTTGGAAACTTCCTTAGAATCACTTTTTTTCCATTCTTATTTGAGATAACTTGTTCTCTTTCATTATACTAGTTTGATAGCCTCAGACAAGCATATTATGCGCAAAGAATCTCGAAAAGAAAAAAAATTTTTTTCGAAGTTTGGAAACTTCGTTAGAATCACTTTTTTTCCGTTCTTATTTAAGATAACTTGTTCTCTTACATTATACTAGTTTGATAGCCTTAGACAAGCATATTATGCGCAAAGAATCTCGAAAAGAAAAAAATTTTTTTTCGAAGTTTGGAAACTTCGTTAGAATCACTTTTTTTCCGTTCTTATTTGAGATAACTGGTTCTCTTTCATTATACTAGTTTGATAGCCTCAGACAAGCATATTATGCGCAAAGAATCTCGAAAAGAAAAAAATTTTTTTTCGAAGTTTGGAAACTTCCTTAGAATCACTTTTTTTCCATTCTTATTTGAGATAACTTGTTCTCTTTCATTATACTAGTTTGATAGCCTCAGACAAGCATATTATGCGCAAAGAACCTCGAAAAGAAAAAAATTTTTTTTCGAAGTTTGGAAACTTCGTTAGAATCACTTTTTTTCCGTTCTTATTTAAGATTACTGGTTCTCTTTCATTATACTAGTTTGATAGCCTCAGACAAGCATATTATGCGCAAAGAATCTCGAAATGAAAAAAATTTTTTTTCGAAGTTTGGAAACTTCCTTAGAATCACTTTTTTTCCATTCTTATTTGAGATAACTTGTTCTCTTTCATTATACTAGTTTGATAGCCTCAGACAAGCATATTATGCGCAAAGAATCTCGAAAAGAAAAAAATTTTTTTTCGAAGTTTGGAAACTTCATTAGAATCACTTTTTTTCATTCTTTTTTGAGATAACTTGTTCTCTTTCATTATACTTGTTTGATAGCCTGAGACAAGCATATTATGCGCAAAGAATCTCGAAAAGAAAAAAATTTTTTTTCGAAGTTAGGAAACTTCGTTAGAATCACTTTTCTTCCGTTCTTATTTAAGATTAATGGTTCTCTTTCATTATACTAGTTTGATAGCCTCAGACAAGCATATTATGCGCAAAGAATCTCGAAAAGAAAAAAATTTTTTTTCGAAGTTTGGAAACTTCGTTAGAATCACTTTTTTTCCGTTCTTATTTGAGATAACTTGTTCTCTTTCATTATACTAGTTTGATAGCCTCAGACAAGCATATTATGCGCAAAGAATCTCGAAAAGAAAAAAATTTTTTTTTGAAGTTTGGAAACTTCGTTAGAATCACTTTTTTTCCGTTCTTATTTAAGATTACTGGTTCTCTTTCATTATACTAGTTTGATAGCCTCAGACAAGAATATTATGCGCAAAGAATCTCGAAAAGAAAAAAATTTATTTTCGAAGTTTGGAAAATTCGTTAGAATCACTTTTTTTCCGTTCTTATTTGAGATAACTTGTTCTCTTTCATTATTCTTGTTTGATAGCCTTAGACAAGCATATTATGCGCAAATAATCTCGAAAAGAAAAAAATTTTTTTTCGAAGTTTGGAAACTTCGTTAGAATCACTTTTTTTCCGTTCTTATTTAAGATTACTGGTTCTCTTTCATTATACTAGTTTGATAGCCTCAGACAAGCATATTATGCGCAAAGAATCTCGAAAAGAAAAAAATTTTTTTTCGAAGTTTGGAAACTTCGTTTGAATCACTTTTTTTCTGTTCTTATTTAAGATAACTTGTTCTCTTTCATTATACTAGTTTGATAGCCTTAGACAAGCATATTATGCGCAAAGAATCTCGAAAAGAAAAAAATTTTTTTTCGAAGTTTGGAAACTTCGTTAGAATCACTTTTTTTCCGTTCTTATTTAAGATAACTTGTACTCTTTCATTGTACTAGTTTGATAGCCTTAGACAAGCTTATTATGCGTAAAGAATCTGGAAAAGAAAAAAAATGTTTTTCGAAGTTTGGAAACTTCATTAGAATCACTTTTTTTCCGTTCTTATTTGAGATAACTGGTTCTCTTACATTATACTAGTTTGATAGCCTCAGACAAGCATATTATGGGCAAAGAATGTCGAAAAGAAAAAAATTTTATTTCGAAGTTTGGAAACTTCGCTAGAATCACTTTTTTTCCGTTCTTATTTGAGATAACTTGTTCTCTTTCATTATACTAGTTTGATAGCCTTAGACAAGCATATTATGCGCAAAGAATCTCGAAAAGAAAAAAATTTTTTTTCGAAGTTTGGAAACTTCGTTAGAATCACTTTTTTTCCGTTCTTATTTAAGATAACTTGTTCTCTTTCATTGTACTAGTTTGATAGCCTTAGACAAGCATATTATGCGTAAAGAATCTGGAAAAGAAAAAAAATTTTTTTCGAAGTTTGGAAACTTCGTTAGAATCACTTTTTTTCCGTTCTTATTTGAGATAACTGGTTCTCTTACATTATACTAGTTTGATAGCCTCAGACAAGCATATTATGCGCAAAGAATCTCGAAAAGAAAAAAATTTTATTTCGAAGTTTGGAAACTTCGTTAGAATCACTTTTTTTCCGTTCTTATTTGAGATAACTTGTTCTCTTTCATTATACTAGTTTGATAGCCTCACCCAAGCATATTATGCGCAAAGAATCTCGAAAAGAAAAAAATTTTTTTTCGAAGTTTGGAAACTTCGTTAGAATCACTTTTTCCGTTCTTATTTAAGATTACTGGTTCTCTTTCATTATACTAGTTTGATAGCCTCAGACAAGAATATTATGCGCAAAGAATCTCGAAAAGAATAAAATTTTTTTTCGAAGTTTGGAAACTTCCTTAGAATCACTTTTTTTCCATTCTTATTTGAGATAACTTGTTCTCTTTCATTATACTAGTTTGATAGCCTCAGACAAGCATATTATGCGCAAAGAATCTCAAAAAGAAAAAAATTTTTTTCGAAGTTTGGAAACTTCGTTAGAATCACTTTTTTTCCGTTCTTATTTAAGATAACTTGTTCTCTTACATTATACTAGTTTGATAGCCTTAGACAAGCATATTATGCGCAAAGAATCTCGAAAAGAAAAAAATTTTTTTTCGAAGTTTGGAAACTTCGTTAGAATCACTTTTTTTCCGTTCTTATTTGAGATAACTGGTTCTCTTTGATTATACTAGTTTGATAGCCTCAGACAAGCATATTATGCGCAAAGAATCTCGAAAAGAAAAAAATTTTTTTTCGAAGTTTGGAAACTTCGTTAGAATCACTTTTTTTCCGTTCTTATTTAAGATTACTGGTTCTCTTTCATTATACTAGTTTGATAGCCTCAGACAAGAATATTATGCGCAAAGAATCTCGAAAAGAATAAAATTTTTTTTCGAAGTTTGGAAACTTCCTTAGAATCACTTTTTTTCCATTCTTATTTGAGATAACTTGTTCTCTTTCATTATACTAGTTTGATAGCCTCAGACAAGCATATTATGCGCAAAGAATCTCAAAAAGAAAAAATTTTTTTTCGAAGTTTGGAAACTTCGTTAGAATCACTTTTTTTCCGTTCTTATTTGAGATAACTGGTTCTCTTTCATTATACTAGTTTGATAGCCTTAGACAAGCATATTATGCGTAAAGAATCTGGAAAAGAAAAAAAATGTTTTTCGAAGTTTGGAAACTTCGTTAGAATCACTTTTTTTCCGTTCTTATTTGAGATAACTGGTTCTCTTACATTATACTAGTTTGATAGCCTCAGACAAGCATATTATGCGCAAAGAATGTCGAAAAGAAAAAAATTTTATTTCGAAGTTTGGAAACTTCGTTAGAATCACTTTTTTTCCGTTCTTATTTGAGATAACTTGTTCTCTTTCATTATACTAGTTTGATAGCCT
Source organism: Metallyticus violacea (assembly GCA_030762175.1). Taxonomy (NCBI): domain Eukaryota; kingdom Metazoa; phylum Arthropoda; class Insecta; order Mantodea; family Metallyticidae; genus Metallyticus; species Metallyticus violacea. The sequence goes on along the minus strand of CM060835.1, from coordinate 94,154,314 downwards.
TAGACAAGCATATTATGCGCAAAGAATCTCGAAAAGAAAAAAATTTTTTTCGAAGTTTGGAAACTTCGTTAGAATCACTTTTTTTCCGTTCTTATTTAAGATAACTTGTTCTCTTTCATTGTACTAGTTTGATAGCCTTAGACAAGCATATTATGCGTAAAGAATCTGGAAAAGAAAAAAAATTTTTTTCGAAGTTTGGAAACTTCGTTAGAATCACTTTTTTTCCGTTCTTATTTGAGATAACTGGTTCTCTTACATTATACTAGTTTGATAGCCTCAGACAAGCATATTATGCGCAAAGAATCTCGAAAAGAAAAAAATTTTATTTCGAAGTTTGGAAACTTCGTTAGAATCACTTTTTTTCCGTTCTTATTTAAGATAACTTGTTCTCTTACATTATACTAGTTTGATAGCCTTAGACAAGCATATTATGCGCAAAGAATCTCGAAAAGAAAAAAATTTTTTTTCGAAGTTTGGAAACTTCGTTAGAATCACTTTTTTTCCGTTCTTATTTGAGATAACTGGTTCTCTTTCAGTATACTAGTTTGATAGCCTCAGACAAGCATATTATGCGCAAAGAATCTCGAAAAGAAAAAAATTTTTTTTCGAAGTTTGGAAACTTCGTTAGAATCACTTTTTTTCCGTTCTTATTTAAGATTACTGGTTCTCTTTCATTATACTAGTTTGATAGCCTCAGACAAGAATATTATGCGCAAAGAATCTCGAAAAGAATAAAATTTTTTTTTCGAAGTTTGGAAACTTCCTTAGAATCACTTTTTTTCCATTCTTATTTGAGATAACTTGTTCTCTTTCATTATACTAATTTGATAGCCTCAGACAAGCATATTATGCGCAAAGAATCTCAAAAAGAAAAAAATTTTTTTCGAAGTTTGGAAACTTCGTTAGAATCACTTTTTTTCCGTTCTTATTTAAGATAACTTGTTCTCTTACATTATACTAGTTTGATAGCCTTAGACAAGCATATTATGCGCAAAGAATCTCGAAAAGAAAAAAATTTTTTTTCGAAGTTTGGAAACTTCGTTAGAATCACTTTTTTTCCGTTCTTATTTGAGATAACTGGTTCTCTTTCATTATACTAGTTTGATAGCCTCAGACAAGCATATTATGCGTAAAGAATCTGGAAAAGAAAAAAAATGTTTTTCGAAGTTTGGAAACTTCGTTAGAATCACTTTTTTTCCGTTCTTATTTGAGATAACTGGTTCTCGTACATTATACTAGTTTGATAGCCTCAGACAAGCATATTATGCGCAAAGAATGTCGAAAAGAAAAAAATTTTATTTCGAAGTTTGGAAACTTCGTTAGAATCACTTTTTTTCCGTTCTTATTTGAGATAACTTGTTCTCTTTCATTGTACTAGTTTGATAGCCTTAGACAAGCATATTATGCGTAAAGAATCTGGAAAAGAAAAAAAATTTTTTTCGAAGTTTGGAAACTTCGTTAGAATCACTTTTTTTCCGTTCTTATTTGAGATAACTGGTTCTCTTACATTATACTAGTTTGATAGCCTCAGACAAGCATATTATGGGCAAAGAATCTCGAAAAGAAAAAAATTTTATTTCGAAGTTTGGAAACTTCGTTAGAATCACTTTTTTTCCGTTCTTATTTGAGATAACTTGTTCTCTTTCATTATATTAGTTTGATAGCCTCAGACAAGCATATTATGCGCAAAGAATCTCGAAAAGAAAAAAATTTTTTTTCGAAGTTTGGAAACTTCGTTAGAATCACTTTTTTTCCGTTCTTATTTAAGATTACTGGTTCTCTTTCATTATACTAGTTTGATAGCCTCAGACAAGAACATTATGCGCAAAGAATCTCGAAAAGAATAAAATTTTTTTTCGAAGTTTGGAAACTTCCTTAGAATCACTTTTTTTCCATTCTTATTTGAGATAACTTGTTCTCTTTCATTATACTAGTTTGATAGCCTCAGACAAGCATATTATGCGCAAAGAATCTCAAAAAGAAAAAAATTTTTTTCGAAGTTTGGAAACTTCGTTAGAATCACTTTTTTTCCGTTCTTATTTGAGATAACTGGTTCTCTTTCAGTATACTAGTTTGATAGCCTCAGACAAGCATATTATGCGCAAAGAATCTCGAAAAGAAAAAAATTTTTTTTCGAAGTTTGGAAACTTCGTTAGAATCACTTTTTTTCCGTTCTTATTTAAGATTACTGGTTCTCTTTCATTATACTAGTTTGATAGCCTCAGACAAGAATATTATGCGCAAAGAATCTCGAAAAGAATAAAATTTTTTTTCGAAGTTTGGAAACTTCCTTAGAATCACTTTTTTTCCATTCTTATTTGAGATAACTTGTTCTCTTTCATTATACTAATTTGATAGCCTCAGACAAGCATATTATGCGCAAAGAATCTCAAAAAGAAAAAAATTTTTTTCGAAGTTTGGAAACTTCGTTAGAATCACTTTTTTCCGTTCTTATTTAAGATAACTTGTTCTCTTACATTATACTAGTTTGATAGCCTTAGACAAGCATATTATGCGCAAAGAATCTCGAAAAGAAAAAAATTTTTTTTCGAAGTTTGGAAACTTCGTTAGAATCACTTTTTTTCCGTTCTTATTTGAGATAACTGGTTCTCTTTCATTATACTAGTTTGATAGCCTCAGACAAGCATATTATGCGTAAAGAATCTGGAAAAGAAAAAAAATGTTTTTCGAAGTTTGGAAACTTCGTTAGAATCACTTTTTTTCCGTTCTTATTTGAGATAACTGGTTCTCTTACATTATACTAGTTTGATAGCCTCAGACAAGCATATTATGCGCAAAGAATGTCGAAAAGAAAAAAATTTTATTTCGAAGTTTGGAAACTTCGTTAGAATCACTTTTTTTCCGTTCTTATTTGAGATAACTTGTTCTCTTTCATTGTACTAGTTTGATAGCCTTAGACAAGCATATTATGCGTAAAGAATCTGGAAAAGAAAAAAAATTTTTTTCGAAGTTTCGAAACTTCGTTAGAATCACTTTTTTTCCGTTCTTATTTGAGATAACTGGTTCTCTTACATTATACTAGTTTGATAGCCTCAGACAAGCATATTATGGGCAAAGAATCTCGAAAAGAAAAAAATTTTATTTCGAAGTTTGGAAACTTCGTTAGAATCACTTTTTTTCCGTTCTTATTTGAGATAACTTGTTCTCTTTCATTATATTAGTTTGATAGCCTCAGACAAGCATATTATGCGCAAAGAATCTCGAAAAGAAAAAAATTTTTTTTCGAAGTTTGGAAACTTCGTTAGAATCACTTTTTTTCCGTTCTTATTTAAGATTACTGGTTCTCTTTCATTATACTAGTTTGATAGCCTCAGACAAGAATATTATGCGCAAAGAATCTCGAAAAGAATAAAATTTTTTTTCGAAGTTTGGAAACTTCCTTAGAATCACTTTTTTTCCATTCTTATTTGAGATAACTTGTTCTCTTTCATTATACTAGTTTGATAGCCTCAGACAAGCATATTATGCGCAAAGAATCTCAAAAAGAAAAAAATTTTTTTCGAAGTTTGGAAACTTCGTTAGAATCACTTTTTTTCCGTTCTTATTTAAGATAACTTGTTCTCTTACATTATACTAGTTTGATAGCCTTAGACAAGCATATTATGCGCAAAGAATCTCGAAAAGAAAAAAATTTTTTTTCGAAGTTTGGAAACTTCGTTAGAATCACTTTTTTTCCGTTCTTATTTGAGATAACTGGTTCTCTTTCATTATACTAGTTTGATAGCCTCAGACAAGAATATTATGCGCAAAGAATCTCGAAAAGAAAAAAATTTTTTTTCGAAGTTTGGAAACTTCCTTAGAATCACTTTTTTTCCATTCTTATTTGAGATAACTTGTTCTCTTTCATTATACTAGTTTGATAGCCTCAGACAAGCATATTATGCGCAAAGAATCTCGAAAAGAAAAAAATTTTTTTTCGAAGTTTGGAAACTTCGTTAGAATCACTTTTTTTCCGTTCTTATTTAAGATTACTGGTTCTCTTTCATTATACTAGTTTGATAGCCTCAGACAAGCATATTATGCGCAAAGAATCTCGAAATGAAAAAAATTTTTTTTCGAAGTTTGGAAACTTCCTTAGAATCACTTTTTTTCCATTCTTATTTGAGATAACTTGTTCTCTTTCATTATACTAGTTTGATAGCCTCAGACAAGCATATTATGCGCAAAGAATCTCGAAAAGAAAAAAATTTTTTTTCGAAGTTTGGAAACTTCGTTAGAATCACTTTTTTCCGTTCTTATTTAAGATAACTTGTTCTCTTTCATTATACTAGTTTGATAGCCTTAGACAAGCATATTATGCGCAAAGAATCTCGAAAAGAAAAAAATTTTTTTTCGAAGTTTGGAAACTTCCTTAGAATCACTTTTTTTCATTCTTATTTGAGATAACTTGTTCTCTTTCATTATACTTGTTTGATAGCCTGAGACAAGCATATTATGCGCAAAGAATCTGGAAAAGAAAAAAATTTTTTTTCGAAGTTAGGAAACTTCGTTAGAATCACTTTTCTTCCGTTCTTATTTAAGATTACTGGTTCTCTTTCATTATACCTGTTTGATAGCCTCAGACAAGCATATTATGCGCAAAGAATCTCGAAAAGAAAAAAATTTTTTTTCGAAGTTTGGAAACTTCGTTAGAATCACTTTTTTTCCGTTCTTATTTGAGATAACTTGTTCTCTTTCATTATACTAGTTTGATAGCGTTAGACAAGCATATTATGCGCAAAGAATCTCGAAAAGAAAAAAATTTTTTTTCGAAGTTTGGAAACTTCGTTAGAATCACTTTTTTTCCGTTCTTATTTAAGATTGCTGGTTCTCTTTCATTATACTAGTTTGATAGCCTCAGACAAGCATATTATGCGCAAAGAATCTCGAAAAGAAAAAAATTTTTTTTCGAAGTTTGGAAACTTCCTTAGAATCACTTTTTTTCCATTCTTATTTGAGATAACTTGTTCTCTTTCATTATACTAGTTTGATAGCCTCAGACAAGCATATTATGCGCAAAGAATCTCGAAAAGAAAAAAATTTTTTTTCGAAGTTCGGAAACTTCGTTAGAATCACTTTTTTTCCGTTCTTATTTAAGATTACTGGTTCTCTTTCATTATACTAGTTTGATAGCCTCAGACAAGCATATTATGCGCAAAGAATCTCGAAAAGAAAAAAATTTTTTTTCGAAGTTTGGAAACTTCGTTAGAATCACTTTTTTTCCGTTCTTATTTGAGATAACTTGTTCTCTTTCATTATACTAATTTGATAGCCTCAGACAAGCATATTATGCGCAAAGAATCTCAAAAAGAAAAAAATTTTTTTCGAAGTTTGGAAACTTCGTTACAATCACTTTTTTTCCGTTCTTATTTAAGATAACTTGTTCTCTTACATTATACTAGTTTGATAGCCTTAGACAAGCATATTATGCGCAAAGAATCTCGAAAAGAAAAAAATTTTTTTTCGAAGTTTGGAAACTTCGTTAGAATCACTTTTTTTCCGTTCTTATTTGAGATAACTGGTTCTCTTTCATTATACTAGTTTGATAGCCTCAGACAAGCATATTATGCGTAAAGAATCTGGAAAAGAAAAAAAATGTTTTTCGAAGTTTGGAAACTTCGTTAGAATCACTTTTTTTCCGTTCTTATTTGAGATAACTGGTTCTCTTACATTATACTAGTTTGATAGCCTCAGACAAGCATATTATGCGCAAAGAATGTCGAAAAGAAAAAAATTTTATTTCGAAGTTTGGAAACTTCGTTAGAATCACTTTTTTTCCGTTCTTATTTGAGATAACTTGTTCTCTTTCATTGTACTAGTTTGATAGCCTTAGACAAGCATATTATGCGTAAAGAATCTGGAAAAGAAAAAAATTTTTTTTCGAAGTTTGGAAACTTCGTTAGAATCACTTTTTTTCCGTTCTTATTTGAGATAACTGGTTCTCTTACATTATACTAGTTTGATAGCCTCAGACAAGCATATTATGCGCAAAGAATGTCGAAAAGAAAAAAATTTTATTTCGAAGTTTGGAAACTTCGTTAGAATCACTTTTTTTCCGTTCTTATTTGAGATAACTTGTTCTCTTTCATTATATTAGTTTGATAGCCTCAGACAAGCATATTATGCGCAAAGAATCTCGAAAAGAAAAAAATTTTTTTTCGAAGTTTGGAAACTTCGTTAGAATCACTTTTTTTCCGTTCTTATTTAAGATTACTGGTTCTCTTTCATTATACTAGTTTGATAGCCTCAGACAAGAATATTATGCGCAAAGAATCTCGAAAAGAATAAAATTTTTTTTCGAAGTTTGGAAACTTCCTTAGAATCACTTTTTTTCCATTCTTATTTGAGATAACTTGTTCTCTTTCATTATACTAGTTTGATAGCCTCAGACAAGCATATTATGCGCAAAGAATCTCAAAAAGAAAAAAATTTTTTTCGAAGTTTCGAAACTTCGTTAGAATCACTTTTTTTCCGTTCTTATTTAAGATAACTTGTTCTCTTACATTATACTAGTTTGATAGCCTCAGACAAGCATATTATGCGCAAAGAATGTCGAAAAGAAAAAAATTTTATTTCGAAGTTTGGAAACTTCGTTAGAATCACTTTTTTTCCGTTCTTATTTAAGATTACTGGTTCTCTTTCATTATACTAGTTTGATAGCCTCAGACAAGAATATTATGCGCAAAGAATCTCGAAAAGAATAAAATTTTTTTTCGAAGTTTGGAAACTTCCTTAGAATCACTTTTTTTCCATTCTTATTTGAGATAACTTGTTCTCTTTCATTATACTAGTTTGATAGCCTCAGACAAGCATATTATGCGCAAAGAATCTCAAAAAGAAAAAAATTTTTTTCGAAGTTTGGAAACTTCGTTAGAATCACTTTTTTTCCGTTCTTATTTAAGATAACTTGTTCTCTTACATTATACTAGTTTGATAGCCTTAGACAAGCATATTATGCGCAAAGAATCTCGAAAAGAAAAAAATTTTTTTTCGAAGTTTGGAAACTTCGTTAGAATCACTTTTTTTCCGTTCTTATTTGAGATAACTGGTTCTCTTTGATTATACTAGTTTGATAGCCTCAGACAAGCATATTATGCGCAAAGAATCTCGAAAAGAAAAAAATTTTTTTTCGAAGTTTGGAAACTTCGTTAGAATCACTTTTTTTACGTTCTTATTTGAGATAACTGGTTCTCTTACATTATACTAGTTTGATAGCCTCAGACAAGCATATTATGCGCAAAGAATGTCGAAAAGAAAAAAATTTTATTTCGAAGTTTGGAAACTTCGTTAGAATCACTTTTTTTCCGTTCTTATTTGAGATAACTTGTTCTCTTTCATTATACTAGTTTGATAGCCTTAGACAAGCATATTATGCGCAAAGAATCTCGAAAAGAAAAAAATTTTTTTTCGAAGTTTGGAAACTTCGTTAGAATCACTTTTTTTCCGTTCTTATTTAAGATAACTTGTTCTCTTTCATTGTACTAGTTTGATAGCCTTAGACAAGCATATTATGCGTAAAGAATCTGGAAAAGAAAAAAAATTTTTTTCGAAGTTTGGAAACTTCGTTAGAATCACTTTTTTTCCGTTCTTATTTGAGATAACTGGTTCTCTTACATTATACTAGTTTGATAGCCTCAGACAAGCATATTATGGGCAAAGAATCTCGAAAAGAAAAAAATTTTATTTCGAAGTTTGGAAACTTCGTTAGAATCACTTTTTTTCCGTTCTTATTTGAGATAACTTGTTCTCTTTCATTATATTAGTTTGATAGCCTCAGACAAGCATATTATGCGCAAAGAATCTCGAAAAGAAAAAAATTTTTTTTCGAAGTTTGGAAACTTCGTTAGAATCACTTTTTTTTCCGTTCTTATTTAAGATTACTGGTTCTCTTTCATTATACTAGTTTGATAGCCTCAGACAAGAACATTATGCGCAAAGAATCTCGAAAAGAATAAAATTTTTTTTCGAAGTTTGGAAACTTCCTTAGAATCACTTTTTTTCCATTCTTATTTGAGATAACTTGTTCTCTTTCATTATACTAGTTTGATAGCCTCAGACAAGCATATTATGCGCAAAGAATCTCAAAAAGAAAAAAATTTTTTTCGAAGTTTGGAAACTTCGTTAGAATCACTTTTTTTCCGTTCTTATTTGAGATAACTGGTTCTCTTTCAGTATACTAGTTTGATAGCCTCAGACAAGCATATTATGCGCAAAGAATCTCGAAAAGAAAAAAATTTTTTTTCGAAGTTTGGAAACTTCGTTAGAATCACTTTTTTTCCGTTCTTATTTAAGATTACTGGTTCTCTTTCATTATACTAGTTTGATAGCCTCAGACAAGAATATTATGCGCAAAGAATCTCGAAAAGAATAAAATTTTTTTTCGAAGTTTGGAAACTTCCTTAGAATCACTTTTTTTCCATTCTTATTTGAGATAACTTGTTCTCTTTCATTATACTAATTTGATAGCCTCAGACAAGCATATTATGCGCAAAGAATCTCAAAAAGAAAAAAATTTTTTTCGAAGTTTGGAAACTTCGTTAGAATCACTTTTTTCCGTTCTTATTTAAGATAACTTGTTCTCTTACATTATACTAGTTTGATAGCCTTAGACAAGCATATTATGCGCAAAGAATCTCGAAAAGAAAAAAATTTTTTTTCGAAGTTTGGAAACTTCGTTAGAATCACTTTTTTTCCGTTCTTATTTGAGATAACTGGTTCTCTTTCATTATACTAGTTTGATAGCCTCAGACAAGCATATTATGCGTAAAGAATCTGGAAAAGAAAAAAAATGTTTTTCGAAGTTTGGAAACTTCGTTAGAATCACTTTTTTTCCGTTCTTATTTGAGATAACTGGTTCTCTTACATTATACTAGTTTGATAGCCTCAGACAAGCATATTATGCGCAAAGAATGTCGAAAAGAAAAAAATTTTATTTCGAAGTTTGGAAACTTCGTTAGAATCACTTTTTTTCCGTTCTTATTTGAGATAACTTGTTCTCTTTCATTGTACTAGTTTGATAGCCTTAGACAAGCATATTATGCGTAAAGAATCTGGAACAGAAAAAAAATTTTTTTCGAAGTTTGGAAACTTCGTTAGAATCACTTTTTTTCCGTTCTTATTTGAGATAACTGGTTCTCTTACATTATACTAGTTTGATAGCCTCAGACAAGCATATTATGGGCAAAGAATCTCGAAAAGAAAAAAATTTTATTTCGAAGTTTGGAAACTTCGTTAGAATCACTTTTTTTCCGTTCTTATTTGAGATAACTTGTTCTCTTTCATTATATTAGTTTGATAGCCTCAGACAAGCATATTATGCGCAAAGAATCTCGAAAAGAAAAAAATTTTTTTTCGAAGTTTGGAAACTTCGTTAGAATCACTTTTTTTCCGTTCTTATTTAAGATTACTGGTTCTCTTTCATTATACTAGTTTGATAGCCTCAGACAAGAATATTATGCGCAAAGAATCTCGAAAAGAATAAAATTTTTTTTCGAAGTTTGGAAACTTCCTTAGAATCACTTTTTTTCCATTCTTATTTGAGATAACTTGTTCTCTTTCATTATACTAGTTTGATAGCCTCAGACAAGCATATTATGCGCAAAGAATCTCGAAAAGAAAAAAATTTTTTTTCGAAGTTTGGAAACTTCGTTAGAATCACTTTTTTTCCGTTCTTATTTAAGATTACTGGTTCTCTTTCATTATACTAGTTTGATAGCCTCAGACAAGCATATTATGCGCAAAGAATCTCGAAATGAAAAAAATTTTTTTTCGAAGTTTGGAAACTTCCTTAGAATCACTTTTTTTCATTCTTATTTGAGATAACTTGTTCTCTTTCATTATACTTGTTTGATAGCCTGAGACAAGCATATTATGCGCAAAGAATCTGGAAAAGAAAAAAATTTTTTTTCGAAGTTAGGAAACTTCGTTAGAATCACTTTTCTTCCGTTCTTATTTAAGATTACTGGTTCTCTTTCATTATACCTGTTTGATAGCCTCAGACAAGCATATTATGCGCAAAGAATCTCGAAAAGAAAAAAATTTTTTTTCGAAGTTTGGAAACTTCGTTAGAATCACTTTTTTTCCGTTCTTATTTGAGATAACTTGTTCTCTTTCATTATACTAGTTTGATAGCGTTAGACAAGCATATTATGCGCAAAGAATCTCGAAAAGAAAAAAATTTTTTTTCGAAGTTTGGAAACTTCGTTAGAATCACTTTTTTTCCGTTCTTATTTAAGATTACTGGTTCTCTTTCATTATACTAGTTTGATAGCCTCAGACAAGCATATTATGCGCAAAGAATCTCGAAAAGAAAAAAATTTTTTTTCGAAGTTTGGAAACTTCCTTAGAATCACTTTTTTTCCATTCTTATTTGAGATAACTTGTTCTCTTTCATTATACTAGTTTGATAGCCTCAGACAAGCATATTATGCGCAAAGAATCTCGAAAAGAAAAAAATTTTTTTTCGAAGTTCGGAAACTTCGTTAGAATCACTTTTTTTCCGTTCTTATTTAAGATTACTGGTTCTCTTTCATTATACTAGTTTGATAGCCTCAGACAAGCATATTATGCGCAAAGAATCTCGAAAAGAAAAAAATTTTTTTTCGAAGTTTGGAAACTTCGTTAGAATCACTTTTTTTCCGTTCTTATTTGAGATAACTTGTTCTCTTTCATTATACTAATTTGATAGCCTCAGACAAGCATATTATGCGCAAAGAATCTCAAAAAGAAAAAAATTTTTTTCGAAGTTTGGAAACTTCGTTAGAATCACTTTTTTTCCGTTCTTATTTAAGATAACTTGTTCTCTTACATTATACTAGTTTGATAGCCTTAGACAAGCATATTATGCGCAAAGAATCTCGAAAAGAAAAAAATTTTTTTTCGAAGTTTGGAAACTTCGTTAGAATCACTTTTTTTCCGTTCTTATTTGAGATAACTGGTTCTCTTTCATTATACTAGTTTGATAGCCTCAGACAAGCATATTATGCGTAAAGAATCTGGAAAAGAAAAAAAATGTTTTTCGAAGTTTGGAAACTTCGTTAGAATCACTTTTTTTCCGTTCTTATTTGAGATAACTGGTTCTCTTACATTATACTAGTTTGATAGCCTCAGACAAGCATATTATGCGCAAAGAATGTCGAAAAGAAAAAAATTTTATTTCGAAGTTTGGAAACTTCGTTAGAATCACTTTTTTTCCGTTCTTATTTGAGATAACTTGTTCTCTTTCATTGTACTAGTTTGATAGCCTTAGACAAGCATATTATGCGTAAAGAATCTGGAAAAGAAAAAAATTTTTTTTCGAAGTTTGGAAACTTCGTTAGAATCACTTTTTTTCCGTTCTTATTTGAGATAACTGGTTCTCTTACATTATACTAGTTTGATAGCCTCAGACAAGCATATTATGCGCAAAGAATCTCGAAAAGAAAAAAATTTTATTTCGAAGTTTGGAAACTTCGTTAGAATCACTTTTTTTCCGTTCTTATTTGAGATAACTTGTTCTCTTTCATTATATTAGTTTGATAGCCTCAGACAAGCATATTATGCGCAAAGAATCTCGAAAAGAAAAAAATTTTTTTTCGAAGTTTGGAAACTTCGTTAGAATCACTTTTTTTCCGTTCTTATTTAAGATTACTGGTTCTCTTTCATTATACTAGTTTGATAGCCTCAGACAAGAATATTATGCGCAAAGAATCTCGAAAAGAATAAAATTTTTTTTCGAAGTTTGGAAACTTCCTTAGAATCACTTTTTTTCCATTCTTATTTGAGATAACTTGTTCTCTTTCATTATACTAGTTTGATAGCCTCAGACAAGCATATTATGCGCAAAGAATCTCAAAAAGAAAAAAATTTTTTTCGAAGTTTGGAAACTTCGTTAGAATCACTTTTTTTCCGTTCTTATTTAAGATAACTTGTTCTCTTACATTATACTAGTTTGATAGCCTCAGACAAGCATATTATGCGCAAAGAATGTCGAAAAGAAAAAAATTTTATTTCGAAGTTTGGAAACTTCGTTAGAATCACTTTTTTTCCGTTCTTATTTGAGATAACTTGTTCTCTTTCATTGTACTAGTTTGATAGCCTTAGACAAGCATATTATGCGTAAAGAATCTGGAAAAGAAAAAAAATTTTTTTCGAAGTTTGGAAACTTCGTTAGAATCACTTTTTTTCCGTTCTTATTTGAGATAACTGGTTCTCTTACATTATACTAGTTTGATAGCCTCAGACAAGCATATTATGCGCAAAGAATCTCGAAAAGAAAAAAATTTTATTTCGAAGTTTGGAAACTTCGTTAGAATCACTTTTTTTCCGTTCTTATTTGAGATAACTTGTTCTCTTTCATTATATTAGTTTGATAGCCTCAGACAAGCATATTATGCGCAAGGAATCTCGAAAAGAAAAAAATTTTTTTTCGAAGTTTGGAAACTTCGTTAGAATCACTTTTTTTCCGTTCTTATTTAAGATTACTGGTTCTCTTTCATTATACTAGTTTGATAGCCTCAGACAAGAATATTATGCGCAAAGAATCTCGAAAAGAATAAAATTTTTTTTCGAAGTTTGGAAACTTCCTTAGAATCACTTTTTTTCCGTTCTTATTTGAGATAACTTGTTCTCTTTCATTATACTAGTTTGATAGCCTTAGACAAGCATATTATGCGCAAAGAATCTCGAAAAGAAAAAAATTTTTTTTCGAAGTTTGGAAACTTCGTTAGAATCACTTTTTTTCCGTTCTTATTTAAGATTACTGGTTCTCTTTCATTATACTAGTTTGATAGCCTCAGACAAGCATATTATGCGCAAAGAATCTCGAAAAGAAAAAAATTTTTTTTCGAAGTTTGGAAACTTCCTTAGAATCACTTTTTTTCCATTCTTATTTGAGATAACTTGTTCTCTTTCATTATACTAGTTTGATAGCCTCAGACAAGCATATTATGCGCAAAGAATCTCGAAAAGAAAAAAATTTTTTTTCGAAGTTTGGAAACTTCGTTAGAATCACTTTTTTTCCGTTCTTATTTGAGATTACTGGTTCTCTTTCATTATACTAGTTTGATAGCCTCAGACAAGCATATTATGCGCAAAGAATCTCGAAAAGAAAAAAATTTTTTTTCGAAGTTTGGAAACTTCGTTAGAATCACTTTTTTTCCGTTCTTATTTGAGATAACTGGTTCTCTTTTATTATACTAGTTTGATAGCCTCAGACAAGTTAATTATGCGCAAAGAATCTCGAAAAGAAAAAAATTTTTTTTCGAAGTTAGGAAACTTCGTTAGAATCACTTTTTTTCCGTTCTTATTTAGGATTACTGGTTCTCTTTCATTATACTAGTTTGATAGCCTCAGACAAGCATATTATGCGCAAAGAATCTCGAAAAGAAAAAAATTTTTTTTCGAAGTTTGGAAACTTCGTTAGAATCACTTTTTTTCCGTTCTTATTTGAGATAACTTGTTCTCTTTCATTATACTAGTTTGATAGCCTTAGACAAGCATATTATGCGCAAAGAATCTTGAAAAGAAAAAAATTTTTTTTCGAAGTTTGGAAACTTCGTTAGAATCACTTTTTTTCCGTTCTTATTTAAGATTACTGGTTCTCTTTCATTATACTAGTTTGATAGCCTTAGACAAGCATATTATGCGCAAAGAATCTCGAAAAGAAAAAAATTTTTTTTCGAAGTTTGGAAACTTCGTTAGAATCACTTTTTTTCCGTTCTTATTTAAGATTACTGGTTCTCTTTCATTATACTAGTTTGATAGCCTCAGACAAGAATATTATGCGCAAAGAATCTCGAAAAGAAAAAAATTTTTTTTCGAAGTTTGGAAACTTCCTTAGAATCACTTTTTTTCCATTCTTATTTGAGATAACTTGTTCTCTTTCATTATACTAGTTTGATAGCCTCAGACAAGCATATTATGCGCAAAGAATCTCGAAAAGAAAAAAATTTTTTTCGAAGTTTGGAAACTTCGTTAGAATCACTTTTTTTCCGTTCTTATTTAAGATAACTTGTTCTCTTTCATTATACTAGTTTGATAGCCTTAGACAAGCATATTATGCGCAAAGAATCTCGAAAAGAAAAAAATTTTTTTTCGAAGTTTGGAAACTTCGTTAGAATCACTTTTTTTCCGTTCTTATTTGAGATAACTGGTTCTCTTTCATTATACTAGTTTGATAGCCTCAGACAAGCATATTATGCGCAAAGAATCTCGAAAAGAAAAAAATTTTATTTCGAAGTTTGGAAACTTCGTTAGAATCACTTTTTTTCCGTTCTTATTTGAGATAACTTGTTCTCTTTCATTATACTAGTTTGATAGCCTCAGACAAGCATATTATGCGCAAAGAATCTCGAAAAGAAAAAAATTTTTTTCGAAGTTTGGAAACTTCGTTAGAATCACTTTTTTTCCGTTCTTATTTAAGATTACTGGTTCTCTTTCATTATACTAGTTTGATAGCCTCAGACAAGAATATTATGCGCAAAGAATCTCGAAAAGAATAAAAATTTTTTTCGAAGTTTGGAAACTTCCTTAGAATCACTTTTTTTCCATTCTTATTTGAGATAACTTGTTCTCTTTCATTATACTAGTTTGATAGCCTCAGACAAGCATATTATGCGCAAAGAATCTCGAAAAGAAAAAAAATTTTTTTCGAAGTTTGGAAACTTCGTTAGAATCACTTTTTTTCCGTTCTTATTTAAGATAACTTGTTCTCTTACATTATACTAGTTTGATAGCCTTAGACAAGCATATTATGCGCAAAGAATCTCGAAAAGAAAAAAATTTTTTTTCGAAGTTTGGAAACTTCGTTAGAATCACTTTTTTTCCGTTCTTATTTGAGATAACTGGTTCTCTTTCATTATACTAGTTTGATAGCCTCAGACAAGCATATTATGCGCAAAGAATCTCGAAAAGAAAAAAATTTTTTTTCGAAGTTTGGAAACTTCCTTAGAATCACTTTTTTTCCATTCTTATTTGAGATAACTTGTTCTCTTTCATTATACTAGTTTGATAGCCTCAGACAAGCATATTATGCGCAAAGAATCTCGAAAAGAAAAAAATTTTTTTTCGAAGTTTGGAAACTTCGTTAGAATCACTTTTTTTCCGTTCTTATTTAAGATTACTGGTTTTCTTTCATTATACTAGTTTGATAGCCTCAGACAAGCATATTATGCGCAAAGAATCTCGAAATGAAAAAAATTTTTTTTCGAAGTTTGGAAACTTCCTTAGAATCACTTTTTTTCCATTCTTATTTGAGATAACTTGTTCTCTTTCATTATACTAGTTTGATAGCCTCAGACAAGCATATTATGCGCAAAGAATCTCGAAAAGAAAAAAATTTTTTTTCGAAGTTTGGAAACTTCATTAGAATCACTTTTTTTCATTCTTTTTTGAGATAACTTGTTCTCTTTCATTATACTTGTTTGATAGCCTGAGACAAGCATATTATGCGCAAAGAATCTCGAAAAGAAAAAAATTTTTTTTCGAAGTTAGGAAACTTCGTTAGAATCACTTTTCTTCCGTTCTTATTTAAGATTAATGGTTCTCTTTCATTATACTAGTTTGATAGCCTCAGACAAGCATATTATGCGCAAAGAATCTCGAAAAGAAAAAAATTTTTTTTCGAAGTTTGGAAACTTCGTTAGAATCACTTTTTTTCCGTTCTTATTTGAGATAACTTGTTCTCTTTCATTATACTAGTTTGATAGCCTCAGACAAGCATATTATGCGCAAAGAATCTCGAAAAGAAAAAAATTTTTTTTTGAAGTTTGGAAACTTCGTTAGAATCACTTTTTTTCCGTTCTTATTTAAGATTACTGGTTCTCTTTCATTATACTAGTTTGATAGCCTCAGACAAGAATATTATGCGCAAAGAATCTCGAAAAGAAAAAAATTTATTTTCGAAGTTTGGAAACTTCGTTAGAATCACTTTTTTTCCGTTCTTATTTGAGATAACTTGTTCTCTTTCATTATCCTTGTTTGATAGCCTTAGACAAGCATATTATGCGCAAATAATCTCGAAAAGAAAAAAATTTATTTTCGAAGTTTGGAAACTTCGTTAGAATCACTTTTTTTCCGTTCTTATTTAAGATTACTGGTTCTCTTTCATTATACTAGTTTGATAGCCTCAGACAAGCATATTATGCGCAAAGAATCTCGAAAAGAAAAAAATTTTTTTTCGAAGTTTGGAAACTTCGTTTGAATCACTTTTTTTCTGTTCTTATTTAAGATAATTTGTTCTCTTTCATTATACTAGTTTGATAGCCTTAGACAAGCATATTATGCGCAAAGAATCTCGAAAAGAAAAAAATTTTTTTTCGAAGTTTGGAAACTTCGTTAGAATCACTTTTTTTCCGTTCTTATTTAAGATAACTTGTACTCTTTCATTGTACTAGTTTGATAGCCTTAGACAAGCTTATTATGCGTAAAGAATCTGGAAAAGAAAAAAAATGTTTTTCGAAGTTTGGAAACTTCATTAGAATCACTTTTTTTCCGTTCTTATTTGAGATAACTGGTTCTCTTACATTATACTAGTTTGATAGCCTCAGACAAGCATATTATGCGCAAAGAATGTCGAAAAGAAAAAAATTTTATTTCGAAGTTTGGAAACTTCGTTAGAATCACTTTTTTTCCGTTCTTATTTGAGATAACTTGTTCTCTTTCATTATACTAGTTTGATAGCCTTAGACAAGCATATTATGCGCAAAGAATCTCGAAAAGAAAAAAATTTTTTTTCGAAGTTTGGAAACTTCGTTAGAATCACTTTTTTTCCGTTCTTATTTAAGATAACTTGTTCTCTTTCATTGTACTAGTTTGATAGCCTTAGACAAGCATATTATGCGTAAAGAATCTGGAAAAGAAAAAAAATTTTTTTCGAAGTTTGGAAACTTCGTTAGAATCACTTTTTTTCCGTTCTTATTTGAGATAACTGGTTCTCTTACATTATACTAGTTTGATAGCCTCAGACAAGCATATTATGCGCAAAGAATCTCGAAAAGAAAAAAATTTTATTTCGAAGTTTGGAAACTTCGTTAGAATCACTTTTTTTCCGTTCTTATTTGAGATAACTTGTTCTCTTTCATTATACTAGTTTGATAGCCTCAGACAAGCATATTATGCGCAAAGAATCTCGAAAAGAAAAAAATTTTTTTTCGAAGTTTGGAAACTTCGTTAGAATCACTTTTTCCGTTCTTATTTAAGATTACTGGTTCTCTTTCATTATACTAGTTTGATAGCCTCAGACAAGAATATTATGCGCAAAGAATCTCGAAAAGAATAAAATTTTTTTTCGAACTTTGGAAACTTCCTTAGAATCACTTTTTTTCCATTCTTATTTGAGATAACTTGTTCTCTTTCATTATACTAGTTTGATAGCCTCAGACAAGCATATTATGCGCAAAGAATCTCAAAAAGAAAAAAAATTTTTTCGAAGTTTGGAAACTTCGTTAGAATCACTTTTTTTCCGTTCTTATTTAAGATAACTTGTTCTCTTACATTATACTAGTTTGATAGCCTTAGACAAGCATATTATGCGCAAAGAATCTCGAAAAGAAAAAAATTTTTTTTCGAAGTTTGGAAACTTCGTTAGAATCACTTTTTTTCCGTTCTTATTTGAGATAACTGGTTCTCTTTGATTATACTAGTTTGATAGCCTCAGACAAGCATATTATGCGCAAAGAATCTCGAAAAGAAAAAAATTTTTTTTCGAAGTTTGGAAATTTCGTTAGAATCACTTTTTTTCCGTTCTTATTTAAGATTACTGGTTCTCTTTCATTATACTAGTTTGATAGCCTCAGACAAGAATATTATGCGCAAAGAATCTCGAAAAGAATAAAATTTTTTTTCGAAGTTTGGAAACTTCCTTAGAATCACTTTTTTTCCATTCTTATTTGAGATAACTTGTTCTGTTTCATTATACTAGTTTGATAGCCTCAGACAAGCATATTATGCGCAAAGAATCTCAAAAAGAAAAAAATTTTTTTCGAAGTTTGGAAACTTCGTTAGAATCACTTTTTTTCCGTTCTTATTTAAGATAACTTGTTCTCTTACATTATACTAGTTTGATAGCCTTAGACAAGCATATTATGCGCAAAGAATCTCGAAAAGAAAAAAATTTTTTTTCGAAGTTTGGAAACTTCGTTAGAATCACTTTTTTTCCGTTCTTATTTGAGATAACTGGTTCTCTTTCATTATACTAGTTTGATAGCCTTAGACAAGCATATTATGCGTAAAGAATCTGGAAAAGAAAAAAAATGTTTTTCGAAGTTTGGAAACTTCGTTAGAATCACTTTTTTTCCGTTCTTATTTGAGATAACTGGTTCTCTTACATTATACTAGTTTGATAGCCTCAGACAAGCATATTATGCGCAAAGAATGTCGAAAAGAAAAAAATTTTATTTCGAAGTTTGGAAACTTCGTTAGAATCACTTTTTTTCCGTTCTTATTTGAGATAACTTGTTCTCTTTCATTATACTAGTTTGATAGCCTTAGACAAGCATATTATGCGCAAAGAATCTCGAAAAGAAAAAAATTTTTTTTCGAAGTTTGGAAACTTCGTTAGAATCACTTTTTTTCCGTTCTTATTTAAGATAACTTGTTCTCTTTCATTGTACTAGTTTGATAGCCTTAGACAAGCATATTATGCGTAAAGAATCTGGAAAAGAAAAAAAATTTTTTTCGAAGTTTGGAAACTTCGTTAGAATCACTTTTTTTCCGTTCTTATTTGAGATAACTGGTTCTCTTACATTATACTAGTTTGATAGCCTCAGACAAGCATATTATGCGCAAAGAATCTCGAAAAGAAAAAAATTTTATTTCGAAGTTTGGAAACTTCGTTAGAATCACTTTTTTTCCGTTCTTATTTAAGATAACTTGTTCTCTTACATTATACTAGTTTGATAGCCTTAGACAAGCATATTATGCGCAAAGAATCTCGAAAAGAAAAAAATTTTTTTTCGAAGTTTGGAAACTTCGTTAGAATCACTTTTTTTCCGTTCTTATTTGAGATAACTGGTTCTCTTTCAGTATACTAGTTTGATAGCCTCAGACAAGCATATTATGCGCAAAGAATCTCGAAAAGAAAAAAATTTTTTTTCGAAGTTTGGAAACTTCGTTAGAATCACTTTTTTTCCGTTCTTATTTAAGATTACTGGTTCTCTTTCATTATACTAGTTTGATAGCCTCAGACAAGAATATTATGCGCAAAGAATCTCGAAAAGAATAAAATTTTTTTTCGAAGTTTGGAAACTTCCTTAGAATCACTTTTTTTCCATTCTTATTTGAGATAACTTGTTCTCTTTCATTATACTAATTTGATAGCCTCAGACAAGCATATTATGAGCAAAGAATCTCAAAAAGAAAAAAATTTTTTTCGAAGTTTGGAAACTTCGTTAGAATCACTTTTTTTCCGTTCTTATTTAAGATAACTTGTTCTCTTACATTATACTAGTTTGATAGCCTCAGACAAGCATATTATGCGCAAAGAATCTCGAAAAGAAAAAAATTTTATTTCGAAGTTTGGAAACTTCGTTAGAATCACTTTTTTTCCGTTCTTATTTGAGATAACTTGTTCTCTTTCATTATACTAGTTTGATAGCCTCAGACAAGCATATTATGCGCAAAGAATCTCGAAAAGAAAAAAATTTTTTTTCGAAGTTTGGAAACTTCGTTAGAATCACTTTTTCCGTTCTTATTTAAGATTACTGGTTCTCTTTCATTATACTAGTTTGATAGCCTCAGACAAGAATATTATGCGCAAAGAATCTCGAAAAGAATAAAATTTTTTTTCGAACTTTGGAAACTTCCTTAGAATCACTTTTTTTCCATTCTTATTTGAGATAACTTGTTCTCTTTCATTATACTAGTTTGATAGCCTCAGACAAGCATATTATGCGCAAAGAATCTCAAAAAGAAAAACATTTTTTTCGAAGTTTGGAAACTTCGTTAGAATCACTTTTTTTCCGTTCTTATTTAAGATAACTTGTTCTCTTACATTATACTAGTTTGATAGCCTTAGACAAGCATATTATGCGCAAAGAATCTCGAAAAGAAAAAAATTTTTTTTCGAAGTTTGGAAACTTCGTTAGAATCACTTTTTTTCCGTTCTTATTTGAGATAACTGGTTCTCTTTGATTATACTAGTTTGATAGCCTCAGACAAGCATATTATGCGCAAAGAATCTCGAAAAGAAAAAAATTTTTTTTCGAAGTTTGGAAACTTCGTTAGAATCACTTTTTTTCCGTTCTTATTTAAGATTACTGGTTCTCTTTCATTATACTAGTTTGATAGCCTCAGACAAGAATATTATGCGCAAAGAATCTCGAAAAGAATAAAATTTTTTTTCGAAGTTTGGAAACTTCCTTAGAATCACTTTTTTTCCATTCTTATTTGAGATAACTTGTTCTGTTTCATTATACTAGTTTGATAGCCTCAGACAAGCATATTATGCGCAAAGAATCTCAAAAAGAAAAAAATTTTTTTCGAAGTTTGGAAACTTCGTTAGAATCACTTTTTTTCCGTTCTTATTTAAGATAACTTGTTCTCTTACATTATACTAGTTTGATAGCCTTAGACAAGCATATTATGCGCAAAGAATCTCGAAAAGAAAAAAATTTTTTTTCGAAGTTTGGAAACTTCGTTAGAATCACTTTTTTTCCGTTCTTATTTGAGATAACTGGTTCTCTTTCATTATACTAGTTTGATAGCCTTAGACAAGCATATTATGCGTAAAGAATCTGGAAAAGAAAAAAAATGTTTTTCGAAGTTTGGAAACTTCGTTAGAATCACTTTTTTTCCGTTCTTATTTGAGATAACTGGTTCTCTTACATTATACTAGTTTGATAGCCTCAGACAAGCATATTATGCGCAAAGAATGTCGAAAAGAAAAAAATTTTATTTCGAAGTTTGGAAACTTCGTTAGAATCACTTTTTTTCCGTTCTTATTTGAGATAACTTGTTCTCTTTCATTATACTAGTTTGATAGCCTTAGACAAGCATATTATGCGCAAAGAATCTCGAAAAGAAAAAAATTTTTTTTCGAAGTTTGGAAACTTCGTTAGAATCACTTTTTTTCCGTTCTTATTTAAGATAACTTGTTCTCTTTCATTATACTAGTTTGATAGCCTCAGACAAGAATATTATGCGCAAAGAATCTCGAAAAGAATAAAATTTTTTTTCGAAGTTTGGAAACTTCCTTAGAATCACTTTTTTTCCATTCTTATTTGAGATAACTTGTTCTCTTTCATTATACTAATTTGATAGCCTCAGACAAGCATATTATGAGCAAAGAATCTCAAAAAGAAAAAAATTTTTTTCGAGGTTTGGAAACTTCGTTAGAATCACTTTTTTTCCGTTCTTATTTAAGATAACTTGTTCTCTTACATTATACTAGTTTGATAGCCTTAGACAAGCATATTATGCGCAAAGAATCTCGAAAAGAAAAAAATTTTATTTCGAAGTTTGGAAACTTCGTTAGAATCACTTTTTTTCCGTTCTTATTTGAGATAACTTGTTCTCTTTCATTGTACTAGTTTGATAGCCTTAGACAAGCATATTATGCGTAAAGAATCTGGAAAAGAAAAAAAATTTTTTTCGAAGTTTGGAAACTTCGTTAGAATCACTTTTTTTCCGTTCTTATTTGAGATAACTGGTTCTCTTACATTATACTAGTTTGATAGCCTCAGACAAGCATATTATGGGCAAAGAATCTCGAAAAGAAAAAAATTTTATTTCGAAGTTTGGAAACTTCGTTAGAATCACTTTTTTTCCGTTCTTATTTGAGATAACTTGTTCTCTTTCATTATATTAGTTTGATAGCCTCAGACAAGCATATTATGCGCAAAGAATCTCGAAAAGAAAAAAATTTTTTTTCGAAGTTTGGAAACTTCGTTAGAATCACTTTTTTTCCGTTCTTATTTGAGATAACTTGTTCTCTTTCATTATATTAGTTTGATAGCCTCAGACAAGCATATTATGCGCAAAGAATCTCGAAAAGAAAAAAATTTTTTTTCGAAGCTTGGAAACTTCGTTAGAATCACTTTTTTTCCGTTCTTATTTAAGATTACTGATTCTCTTTCATTATACTAGTTTGATAGCCTCAGACAAGAATATTATGCGCAAAGAATCTCGAAAAGAATAAAATTTTTTTTCGAAGTTTGGAAACTTCCTTAGAATCACTTTTTTTCCATTCTTATTTGAGATAACTTGTTCTCTTTCATTATACTAGTTTGATAGCCTCAGACAAGCATATTATGCGCAAAGAATCTCAAAAAGAAAAAAATTTTTTTCGAAGTTTGGAAACTTCGTTAGAATCACTTTTTTTCCGTTCTTATTTGAGATAACTGGTTCTCTTTCAGTATACTAGTTTGATAGCCTCAGACAAGCATATTATGCGCAAAGAATCTCAAAAAGAAAAAAATTTTTTTCGAAGTTTGGAAACTTCGTTAGAATCACTTTTTTTCCGTTCTTATTTGAGATAACTGGTTCTCTTTCAGTATACTAGTTTGATAGCCTCAGACAAGCATATTATGCGCAAAGAATCTCGAAAAGAAAAAAATTTTTTTTCGAAGTTTGGAAACTTCGTTAGAATCACTTTTTTTCCGTTCTTATTTAAGATTACTGGTTCTCTTTCATTATACTAGTTTGATAGCCTCAGACAAGAATATTATGCGCAAAGAATCTCGAAAAGAATAAAATTTTTTTTCGAAGTTTGGAAACTTCCTTAGAATCACTTTTTTTCCATTCTTATTTGAGATAACTTGTTCTCTTTCATTATACTAATTTGATAGCCTCAGACAAGCATATTATGCGCAAAGAATCTCAAAAAGAAAAAAATTTTTTTCGAAGTTTGGAAACTTCGTTAGAATCACTTTTTTCCGTTCTTATTTAAGATAACTTGTTCTCTTACATTATACTAGTTTGATAGCCTTAGACAAGCATATTATGCGCAAAGAATCTCGAAAAGAAAAAAATTTTTTTTCGAAGTTTGGAAACTTCGTTAGAATCACTTTTTTTCCGTTCTTATTTGAGATAACTGGTTCTCTTTCATTATACTAGTTTGATAGCCTCAGACAAGCATATTATGCGTAAAGAATCTGGAAAAGAAAAAAAATGTTTTTCGAAGTTTGGAAACTTCGTTAGAATCACTTTTTTTCCGTTCTTATTTGAGATAACTGGTTCTCTTACATTATACTAGTTTGATAGCCTCAGACAAGCATATTATGCGCAAAGAATGTCGAAAAGAAAAAAATTTTATTTCGAAGTTTGGAAACTTCGTTAGAATCACTTTTTTTCCGTTCTTATTTGAGATAACTTGTTCTCTTTCATTGTACTAGTTTGATAGCCTTAGACAAGCATATTATGCGTAAAGAATCTGGAAAAGAAAAAAAATTTTTTTCGAAGTTTGGAAACTTCGTTAGAATCACTTTTTTTCCGTTCTTATTTGAGATAACTGGTTCTCTTACATTATACTAGTTTGATAGCCTCAGACAAGCATATTATGGGCAAAGAATCTCGAAAAGAAAAAAATTTTATTTCGAAGTTTGGAAACTTCGTTAGAATCACTTTTTTTCCGTTCTTATTTGAGATAACTTGTTCTCTTTCATTATATTAGTTTGATAGCCTCAGACAAGCATATTATGCGCAAAGAATCTCGAAAAGAAAAAAATTTTTTTTCGAAGTTTGGAAACTTCGTTAGAATCACTTTTTTTCCGTTCTTATTTAAGATTACTGGTTCTCTTTCATTATACTAGTTTGATAGCCTCAGACAAGCATATTATGCGCAAAGAATCTCGAAAAGAAAAAAATTTTTTTTCGAAGCTTGGAAACTTCGTTAGAATCACTTTTTTTCCGTTCTTATTTAAGATTACTGATTCTCTTTCATTATACTAGTTTGATAGCCTCAGACAAGAATATTATGCGCAAAGAATCTCGAAAAGAATAAAATTTTTTTTCGAAGTTTGGAAACTTCCTTAGAATCACTTTTTTTCCATTCTTATTTGAGATAACTTGTTCTCTTTCATTATACTAGTTTGATAGCCTCAGACAAGCATATTATGCGCAAAGAATCTCAAAAAGAAAAAAATTTTTTTCGAAGTTTGGAAACTTCGTTAGAATCACTTTTTTTCCGTTCTTATTTGAGATAACTGGTTCTCTTTCAGTATACTAGTTTGATAGCCTCAGACAAGCATATTATGCGCAAAGAATCTCAAAAAGAAAAAAATTTTTTTCGAAGTTTGGAAACTTCGTTAGAATCACTTTTTTTCCGTTCTTATTTGAGATAACTGGTTCTCTTTCAGTATACTAGTTTGATAGCCTCAGACAAGCATATTATGCGCAAAGAATCTCGAAAAGAAAAAAATTTTTTTTCGAAGTTTGGAAACTTCGTTAGAATCACTTTTTTTCCGTTCTTATTTAAGATTACTGGTTCTCTTTCATTATACTAGTTTGATAGCCTCAGACAAGAATATTATGCGCAAAGAATCTCGAAAAGAATAAAATTTTTTTTCGAAGTTTGGAAACTTCCTTAGAATCACTTTTTTTCCATTCTTATTTGAGATAACTTGTTCTCTTTCATTATACTAATTTGATAGCCTCAGACAAGCATATTATGCGCAAAGAATCTCAAAAAGAAAAAAATTTTTTTCGAAGTTTGGAAACTTCGTTAGAATCACTTTTTTCCGTTCTTATTTAAGATAACTTGTTCTCTTACATTATACTAGTTTGATAGCCTTAGACAAGCATATTATGCGCAAAGAATCTCGAAAAGAAAAAAATTTTTTTTCGAAGTTTGGAAACTTCGTTAGAATCACTTTTTTTCCGTTCTTATTTGAGATAACTGGTTCTCTTTCATTATACTAGTTTGATAGCCTCAGACAAGCATATTATGCGTAAAGAATCTGGAAAAGAAAAAAAATGTTTTTCGAAGTTTGGAAACTTCGTTAGAATCACTTTTTTTCCGTTCTTATTTGAGATAACTGGTTCTCTTACATTATACTAGTTTGATAGCCTCAGACAAGCATATTATGCGCAAAGAATGTCGAAAAGAAAAAAATTTTATTTCGAAGTTTGGAAACTTCGTTAGAATCACTTTTTTTCCGTTCTTATTTGAGATAACTTGTTCTCTTTCATTGTACTAGTTTGATAGCCTTAGACAAGCATATTATGCGTAAAGAATCTGGAAAAGAAAAAAAATTTTTTTCGAAGTTTGGAAACTTCGTTAGAATCACTTTTTTTCCGTTCTTATTTGAGATAACTGGTTCTCTTACATTATACTAGTTTGATAGCCTCAGACAAGCATATTATGGGCAAAGAATCTCGAAAAGAAAAAAATTTTATTTCGAAGTTTGGAAACTTCGTTAGAATCACTTTTTTTCCGTTCTTATTTGAGATAACTTGTTCTCTTTCATTATATTAGTTTGATAGCCTCAGACAAGCATATTATGCGCAAAGAATCTCGAAAAGAAAAAAATTTTTTTTCGAAGTTTGGAAACTTCGTTAGAATCACTTTTTTTCCGTTCTTATTTAAGATTACTGGTTCTCTTTCATTATACTAGTTTGATAGCCTCAGACAAGTTAATTATGCGCAAAGAATCTCGAAAAGAAAAAAATTTTTTTTCGAAGTTAGGAAACTTCGTTAGAATCACTTTTTTTCCGTTCTTATTTCAGATTACTGGTTCTCTTTCATTATACTAGTTTGATAGCCTCAGACAAGCATATTATGCGCAAAGAATCTCGAAAAGAAAAAAATTTTTTTTCGAAGTTTGGAAACTTCGTTAGAATCACTTTTTTTCCGTTCTTATTTGAGATAACTTGTTCTCTTTCATTATACTAGTTTGATAGCCTTAGACAAGCATATTATGCGCAAAGAATCTCGAAAAGAAAAAAATTTTTTTTCGAAGTTTGGAAACTTCGTTAGAATCACTTTTTTTCCGTTCTTATTTAAGATTACTGGTTCTCTTTCATTATACTAGTTTGATAGCCTTAGACAAGCATATTATGCGCAAAGAATCTCGAAAAGAAAAAAATTTTTTTTCGAAGTTTGGAAACTTCGTTAGAATCACTTTTTTTCCGTTCTTATTTAAGATTACTGGTTCTCTTTCATTATACTAGTTTGATAGCCTCAGACAAGAATATTATGCGCAAAGAATCTCGAAAAGAAAAAAATTTTTTTTCGAAGTTTGGAAACTTCCTTAGAATCACTTTTTTTCCATTCTTATTTGAGATAACTTGTTCTCTTTCATTATACTAGTTTGATAGCCTCAGACAAGCATATTATGCGCAAAGAATCTCGAAAAGAAAAAAATTTTTTTCGAAGTTTGGAAACTTCGTTAGAATCACTTTTTTTCCGTTCTTATTTAAGATAACTTGTTCTCTTTCATTATACTAGTTTGATAGCCTTAGACAAGCATATTATGCGCAAAGAATCTCGAAAAGAAAAAAATTTTTTTTCGAAGTTTGGAAACTTCGTTAGAATCACTTTTTTTCCGTTCTTATTTGAGATAACTGGTTCTCTTTCATTATACTAGTTTGATAGCCTCAGACAAGCATATTATGCGCAAAGAATCTCGAAAAGAAAAAAATTTTATTTCGAAGTTTGGAAACTTCGTTAGAATCACTTTTTTTCCGTTCTTATTTGAGATAACTTGTTCTCTTTCATTATACTAGTTTGATAGCCTCAGACAAGCATATTATGCGCAAAGAATCTCGAAAAGAAAAAAATTTTTTTTCGAAGTTTGGAAACTTCGTTAGAATCACTTTTTCCGTTCTTATTTAAGATTACTGGTTCTCTTTCATTATACTAGTTTGATAGCCTCAGACAAGAATATTATGCGCAAAGAATCTCGAAAAGAATAAAATTTTTTTTCGAACTTTGGAAACTTCCTTAGAATCACTTTTTTTCCATTCTTATTTGAGATAACTTGTTCTCTTTCATTATACTAGTTTGATAGCCTCAGACAAGCATATTATGCGCAAAGAATCTCAAAAAGAAAAAAATTTTTTTCGAAGTTTGGAAACTTCGTTAGAATCACTTTTTTTCCGTTCTTATTTAAGATAACTTGTTCTCTTACATTATACTAGTTTGATAGCCTTAGACAAGCATATTATGCGCAAAGAATCTCGAAAAGAAAAAAATTTTTTTTCGAAGTTTGGAAACTTCGTTAGAATCACTTTTTTTCCGTTCTTATTTGAGATAACTGGTTCTCTTTGATTATACTAGTTTGATAGCCTCAGACAAGCATATTATGCGCAAAGAATCTCGAAAAGAAAAAAATTTTTTTTCGAAGTTTGGAAATTTCGTTAGAATCACTTTTTTTCCGTTCTTATTTAAGATTACTGGTTCTCTTTCATTATACTAGTTTGATAGCCTCAGACAAGAATATTATGCGCAAAGAATCTCGAAAAGAATAAAATTTTTTTTCGAAGTTTGGAAACTTCCTTAGAATCACTTTTTTTCCATTCTTATTTGAGATAACTTGTTCTGTTTCATTATACTAGTTTGATAGCCTCAGACAAGCATATTATGCGCAAAGAATCTCAAAAAGAAAAAAATTTTTTTCGAAGTTTGGAAACTTCGTTAGAATCACTTTTTTTCCGTTCTTATTTAAGATAACTTGTTCTCTTACATTATACTAGTTTGATAGCCTTAGACAAGCATATTATGCGCAAAGAATCTCGAAAAGAAAAAAATTTTTTTTCGAAGTTTGGAAACTTCGTTAGAATCACTTTTTTTCCGTTCTTATTTGAGATAACTGGTTCTCTTTCATTATACTAGTTTGATAGCCTTAGACAAGCATATTATGCGTAAAGAATCTGGAAAAGAAAAAAAATGTTTTTCGAAGTTTGGAAACTTCGTTAGAATCACTTTTTTTCCGTTCTTATTTGAGATAACTGGTTCTCTTACATTATACTAGTTTGATAGCCTCAGACAAGCATATTATGCGCAAAGAATGTCGAAAAGAAAAAAATTTTATTTCGAAGTTTGGAAACTTCGTTAGAATCACTTTTTTTCCGTTCTTATTTGAGATAACTTGTTCTCTTTCATTATACTAGTTTGATAGCCTTAGACAAGCATATTATGCGCAAAGAATCTCGAAAAGAAAAAAATTTTTTTTCGAAGTTTGGAAACTTCGTTAGAATCACTTTTTTTCCGTTCTTATTTAAGATAACTTGTTCTCTTTCATTGTACTAGTTTGATAGCCTTAGACAAGCATATTATGCGTAAAGAATCTGGAAAAGAAAAAAAATTTTTTTCGAAGTTTGGAAACTTCGTTAGAATCACTTTTTTTCCGTTCTTATTTGAGATAACTGGTTCTCTTACATTATACTAGTTTGATAGCCTCAGACAAGCATATTATGCGCAAAGAATCTCGAAAAGAAAAAAATTTTATTTCGAAGTTTGGAAACTTCGTTAGAATCACTTTTTTTCCGTTCTTATTTAAGATAACTTGTTCTCTTACATTATACTAGTTTGATAGCCTTAGACAAGCATATTATGCGCAAAGAATCTCGAAAAGAAAAAAATTTTTTTTCGAAGTTTGGAAACTTCGTTAGAATCACTTTTTTTCCGTTCTTATTTGAGATAACTGGTTCTCTTTCAGTATACTAGTTTGATAGCCTCAGACAAGCATATTATGCGCAAAGAATCTCGAAAAGAAAAAAATTTTTTTTCGAAGTTTGGAAACTTCGTTAGAATCACTTTTTTTCCGTTCTTATTTAAGATTACTGGTTCTCTTTCATTATACTAGTTTGATAGCCTCAGACAAGAATATTATGCGCAAAGAATCTCGAAAAGAATAAAATTTTTTTTCGAAGTTTGGAAACTTCCTTAGAATCACTTTTTTTCCATTCTTATTTGAGATAACTTGTTCTCTTTCATTATACTAATTTGATAGCCTCAGACAAGCATATTATGAGCAAAGAATCTCAAAAAGAAAAAAATTTTTTTCGAAGTTTGGAAACTTCGTTAGAATCACTTTTTTTCCGTTCTTATTTAAGATAACTTGTTCTCTTACATTATACTAGTTTGATAGCCTTAGACAAGCATATTATGCGCAAAGAATCTCGAAAAGAAAAAAATTTTATTTCGAAGTTTGGAAACTTCGTTAGAATCACTTTTTTTCCGTTCTTATTTGAGATAACTTGTTCTCTTTCATTGTACTAGTTTGATAGCCTTAGACAAGCATATTATGCGTAAAGAATCTGGAAAAGAAAAAAAATTTTTTTCGAAGTTTGGAAACTTCGTTAGAATCACTTTTTTTCCGTTCTTATTTGAGATAACTGGTTCTCTTACATTATACTAGTTTGATAGCCTCAGACAAGCATATTATGGGCAAAGAATCTCGAAAAGAAAAAAATTTTATTTCGAAGTTTGGAAACTTCGTTAGAATCACTTTTTTTCCGTTCTTATTTGAGATAACTTGTTCTCTTTCATTATATTAGTTTGATAGCCTCAGACAAGCATATTATGCGCAAAGAATCTCGAAAAGAAAAAAATTTTTTTTCGAAGTTTGGAAACTTCGTTAGAATCACTTTTTTTCCGTTCTTATTTGAGATAACTTGTTCTCTTTCATTATATTAGTTTGATAGCCTCAGACAAGCATATTATGCGCAAAGAATCTCGAAAAGAAAAAAATTTTTTTTCGAAGCTTGGAAACTTCGTTAGAATCACTTTTTTTCCGTTCTTATTTAAGATTACTGATTCTCTTTCATTATACTAGTTTGATAGCCTCAGACAAGAATATTATGCGCAAAGAATCTCGAAAAGAATAAAATTTTTTTTCGAAGTTTGGAAACTTCCTTAGAATCACTTTTTTTCCATTCTTATTTGAGATAACTTGTTCTCTTTCATTATACTAGTTTGATAGCCTCAGACAAGCATATTATGCGCAAAGAATCTCAAAAAGAAAAAAATTTTTTTCGAAGTTTGGAAACTTCGTTAGAATCACTTTTTTTCCGTTCTTATTTGAGATAACTGGTTCTCTTTCAGTATACTAGTTTGATAGCCTCAGACAAGCATATTATGCGCAAAGAATCTCAAAAAGAAAAAAATTTTTTTCGAAGTTTGGAAACTTCGTTAGAATCACTTTTTTTCCGTTCTTATTTGAGATAACTGGTTCTCTTTCAGTATACTAGTTTGATAGCCTCAGACAAGCATATTATGCGCAAAGAATCTCGAAAAGAAAAAAATTTTTTTTCGAAGTTTGGAAACTTCGTTAGAATCACTTTTTTTCCGTTCTTATTTAAGATTACTGGTTCTCTTTCATTATACTAGTTTGATAGCCTCAGACAAGAATATTATGCGCAAAGAATCTCGAAAAGAATAAAATTTTTTTTCGAAGTTTGGAAACTTCCTTAGAATCACTTTTTTTCCATTCTTATTTGAGATAACTTGTTCTCTTTCATTATACTAATTTGATAGCCTCAGACAAGCATATTATGCGCAAAGAATCTCAAAAAGAAAAAAATTTTTTTCGAAGTTTGGAAACTTCGTTAGAATCACTTTTTTCCGTTCTTATTTAAGATAACTTGTTCTCTTACATTATACTAGTTTGATAGCCTTAGACAAGCATATTATGCGCAAAGAATCTCGAAAAGAAAAAAATTTTTTTTCGAAGTTTGGAAACTTCGTTAGAATCACTTTTTTTCCGTTCTTATTTGAGATAACTGGTTCTCTTTCATTATACTAGTTTGATAGCCTCAGACAAGCATATTATGCGTAAAGAATCTGGAAAAGAAAAAAAATGTTTTTCGAAGTTTGGAAACTTCGTTAGAATCACTTTTTTTCCGTTCTTATTTGAGATAACTGGTTCTCTTACATTATACTAGTTTGATAGCCTCAGACAAGCATATTATGCGCAAAGAATGTCGAAAAGAAAAAAATTTTATTTCGAAGTTTGGAAACTTCGTTAGAATCACTTTTTTTCCGTTCTTATTTGAGATAACTTGTTCTCTTTCATTGTACTAGTTTGATAGCCTTAGACAAGCATATTATGCGTAAAGAATCTGGAAAAG
This sequence comes from Metallyticus violacea, assembly GCA_030762175.1. Classification (NCBI taxonomy): domain Eukaryota; kingdom Metazoa; phylum Arthropoda; class Insecta; order Mantodea; family Metallyticidae; genus Metallyticus; species Metallyticus violacea. The sequence goes on along the minus strand of CM060835.1, from coordinate 94,123,327 downwards.
AAAAAAAATTTTTTTCGAAGTTTGGAAACTTCGTTAGAATCACTTTTTTTCCGTTCTTATTTGAGATAACTGGTTCTCTTACATTATACTAGTTTGATAGCCTCAGACAAGCATATTATGGGCAAAGAATCTCGAAAAGAAAAAAATTTTATTTCGAAGTTTGGAAACTTCGTTAGAATCACTTTTTTTCCGTTCTTATTTGAGATAACTTGTTCTCTTTCATTATATTAGTTTGATAGCCTCAGACAAGCATATTATGCGCAAAGAATCTCGAAAAGAAAAAAATTTTTTTTCGAAGTTTGGAAACTTCGTTAGAATCACTTTTTTTCCGTTCTTATTTAAGATTACTGGTTCTCTTTCATTATACTAGTTTGATAGCCTCAGACAAGTTAATTATGCGCAAAGAATCTCGAAAAGAAAAAAATTTTTTTTCGAAGTTAGGAAACTTCGTTAGAATCACTTTTTTTCCGTTCTTATTTCAGATTACTGGTTCTCTTTCATTATACTAGTTTGATAGCCTCAGACAAGCATATTATGCGCAAAGAATCTCGAAAAGAAAAAAATTTTTTTTCGAAGTTTGGAAACTTCGTTAGAATCACTTTTTTTCCGTTCTTATTTGAGATAACTTGTTCTCTTTCATTATACTAGTTTGATAGCCTTAGACAAGCATATTATGCGCAAAGAATCTCGAAAAGAAAAAAATTTTTTTTCGAAGTTTGGAAACTTCGTTAGAATCACTTTTTTTCCGTTCTTATTTAAGATTACTGGTTCTCTTTCATTATACTAGTTTGATAGCCTTAGACAAGCATATTATGCGCAAAGAATCTCGAAAAGAAAAAAATTTTTTTTCGAAGTTTGGAAACTTCGTTAGAATCACTTTTTTTCCGTTCTTATTTAAGATTACTGGTTCTCTTTCATTATACTAGTTTGATAGCCTCAGACAAGAATATTATGCGCAAAGAATCTCGAAAAGAAAAAAATTTTTTTTCGAAGTTTGGAAACTTCCTTAGAATCACTTTTTTTCCATTCTTATTTGAGATAACTTGTTCTCTTTCATTATACTAGTTTGATAGCCTCAGACAAGCATATTATGCGCAAAGAATCTCGAAAAGAAAAAAATTTTTTTCGAAGTTTGGAAACTTCGTTAGAATCACTTTTTTTCCGTTCTTATTTAAGATAACTTGTTCTCTTTCATTATACTAGTTTGATAGCCTTAGACAAGCATATTATGCGCAAAGAATCTCGAAAAGAAAAAAATTTTTTTTCGAAGTTTGGAAACTTCGTTAGAATCACTTTTTTTCCGTTCTTATTTGAGATAACTGGTTCTCTTTCATTATACTAGTTTGATAGCCTCAGACAAGCATATTATGCGCAAAGAATCTCGAAAAGAAAAAAATTTTATTTCGAAGTTTGGAAACTTCGTTAGAATCACTTTTTTTCCGTTCTTATTTGAGATAACTTGTTCTCTTTCATTATACTAGTTTGATAGCCTCAGACAAGCATATTATGCGCAAAGAATCTCGAAAAGAAAAAAATTTTTTTTCGAAGTTTGGAAACTTCGTTAGAATCACTTTTTTTCCGTTCTTATTTAAGATTACTGGTTCTCTTTCATTATACTAGTTTGATAGCCTCAGACAAGAATATTATGCGCAAAGAATCTCGAAAAGAATAAAAATTTTTTTCGAAGTTTGGAAACTTCCTTAGAATCACTTTTTTTCCATTCTTATTTGAGATAACTTGTTCTCTTTCATTATACTAGTTTGATAGCCTCAGACAAGCATATTATGCGCAAAGAATCTCGAAAAGAAAAAATTTTTTTTCGAAGTTTGGAAACTTCGTTAGAATCACTTTTTTTCCGTTCTTATTTGAGATAACTGGTTCTCTTACATTATACTAGTTTGATAGCCTCAGACAAGCATATTATGCGCAAAGAATCTCGAAAAGAAAAAAATTTTATTTCGAAGTTTGGAAACTTCGTTAGAATCACTTTTTTTCCGTTCTTATTTGAGATAACTTGTTCTCTTTCATTATACTAGTTTGATAGCCTCAGACAAGCATATTATGCGCAAAGAATCTCGAAAAGAAAAAAATTTTTTTTCGAAGTTTGGAAACTTCGTTAGAATCACTTTTTCCGTTCTTATTTAAGATTACTGGTTCTCTTTCATTATACTAGTTTGATAGCCTCAGACAAGAATATTATGCGCAAAGAATCTCGAAAAGAATAAAATTTTTTTTCGAAGTTTGGAAACTTCCTTAGAATCACTTTTTTTCCATTCTTATTTGAGATAACTTGTTCTCTTTCATTATACCAGTTTGATAGCCTCAGACAAGCATATTATGCGCAAAGAATCTCAAAAAGAAAAAAATTTTTTTCGAAGTTTGGAAACTTCGTTAGAATCACTTTTTTTCCGTTCTTATTTAAGATAACTTGTTCTCTTACATTATACTAGTTTGATAGCCTTAGACAAGCATATTATGCGCAAAGAATCTCGAAAAGAAAAAAATTTTTTTTCGAAGTTTGGAAACTTCGTTAGAATCACTTTTTTTCCGTTCTTATTTGAGATAACTGGTTCTCTTTGATTATACTAGTTTGATAGCCTCAGACAAGCATATTATGCGCAAAGAATCTCGAAAAGAAAAAAATTTTTTTTCGAAGTTTGGAAATTTCGTTAGAATCACTTTTTTTCCGTTCTTATTTAAGATTACTGGTTCTCTTTCATTATACTAGTTTGATAGCCTCAGACAAGAATATTATGCGCAAAGAATCTCGAAAAGAATAAAATTTTTTTTCGAAGTTTGGAAACTTCCTTAGAATCACTTTTTTTCCATTCTTATTTGAGATAACTTGTTCTCTTTCATTATACTAGTTTGATAGCCTCAGACAAGCATATTATGCGCAAAGAATCTCAAAAAGAAAAAAATTTTTTTCGAAGTTTGGAAACTTCGTTAGAATCACTTTTTTTCCGTTCTTATTTAAGATAACTTGTTCTCTTACATTATACTAGTTTGATAGCCTTAGACAAGCATATTATGCGCAAAGAATCTCGAAAAGAAAAAAATTTTTTTTCGAAGTTTGGAAACTTCGTTAGAATCACTTTTTTTCCGTTCTTATTTGAGATAACTGGTTCTCTTTCATTATACTAGTTTGATAGCTTTAGACAAGCATATTATGCGTAAAGAATCTGGAAAAGAAAAAAAATGTTTTTCGAAGTTTGGAAACTTCGTTAGAATCACTTTTTTTCCGTTCTTATTTGAGATAACTGGTTCTCTTACATTATACTAGTTTGATAGCCTCAGACAAGCATATTATGCGCAAAGAATGTCGAAAAGAAAAAAATTTTATTTCGAAGTTTGGAAACTTCGTTAGAATCACTTTTTTTCCGTTCTTATTTGAGATAACTTGTTCTCTTTCATTATACTAGTTTGATAGCCTTAGACAAGCATATTATGCGCAAAGAATCTCGAAAAGAAAAAAATTTTTTTTCGAAGTTTGGAAACTTCGTTAGAATCACTTTTTTTCCGTTCTTATTTAAGATAACTTGTTCTCTTTCATTGTACTAGTTTGATAGCCTTAGACAAGCATATTATGCGTAAAGAATCTGGAAAAGAAAAAAAATTTTTTTCGAAGTTTGGAAACTTCGTTAGAATCACTTTTTTTCCGTTCTTATTTGAGATAACTGGTTCTCTTACATTATACTAGTTTGATAGCCTCAGACAAGCATATTATGCGCAAAGAATCTCGAAAAGAAAAAAATTTTATTTCGAAGTTTGGAAACTTCGTTAGAATCACTTTTTTTCCGTTCTTATTTAAGATAACTTGTTCTCTTACATTATACTAGTTTGATAGCCTTAGACAAGCATATTATGCGCAAAGAATCTCGAAAAGAAAAAAATTTTTTTTCGAAGTTTGGAAACTTCGTTAGAATCACTTTTTTTCCGTTCTTATTTGAGATAACTGGTTCTCTTTCAGTATACTAGTTTGATAGCCTCAGACAAGCATATTATGCGCAAAGAATCTCGAAAAGAAAAAAATTTTTTTTCGAAGTTTGGAAACTTCGTTAGAATCACTTTTTTTCCGTTCTTATTTAAGATTACTGGTTCTCTTTCATTATACTAGTTTGATAGCCTCAGACAAGAATATTATGCGCAAAGAATCTCGAAAAGAATAAAATTTTTTTTCGAAGTTTGGAAACTTCCTTAGAATCACTTTTTTTCCATTCTTATTTGAGATAACTTGTTCTCTTTCATTATACTAATTTGATAGCCTCAGACAAGCATATTATGCGCAAAGAATCTCAAAAAGAAAAAAATTTTTTTCGAAGTTTGGAAACTTCGTTAGAATCACTTTTTTTCCGTTCTTATTTAAGATAACTTGTTCTCTTACATTATACTAGTTTGATAGCCTTAGACAAGCATATTATGCGCAAAGAATCTCGAAAAGAAAAAAATTTTATTTCGAAGTTTGGAAACTTCGTTAGAATCACTTTTTTTCCGTTCTTATTTGAGATAACTTGTTCTCTTTCATTGTACTAGTTTGATAGCCTTAGACAAGCATATTATGCGTAAAGAATCTGGAAAAGAAAAAAAATTTTTTTCGAAGTTTGGAAACTTCGTTAGAATCACTTTTTTTCCGTTCTTATTTGAGATAACTGGTTCTCTTACATTATACTAGTTTGATAGCCTCAGACAAGCATATTATGGGCAAAGAATCTCGAAAAGAAAAAAATTTTATTTCGAAGTTTGGAAACTTCGTTAGAATCACTTTTTTTCCGTTCTTATTTGAGATAACTTGTTCTCTTTCATTATATTAGTTTGATAGCCTCAGACAAGCATATTATGGGCAAAGAATCTCGAAAAGAAAAAAATTTTTTTTCGAAGTTTGGAAACTTCGTTAGAATCACTTTTTTTCCGTTCTTATTTGAGATAACTTGTTCTCTTTCATTATATTAGTTTGATAGCCTCAGACAAGCATATTATGCGCAAAGAATCTCGAAAAGAAAAAAATTTTTTTTAGAAGTTTGGAAACTTCGTTAGAATCACTTTTTTTCCGTTCTTATTTAAGATTACTGATTCTCTTTCATTATACTAGTTTGATAGCCTCAGACAAGAATATTATGCGCAAAGAATCTCGAAAAGAATAAAATTTATTTTCGAAGTTTGGAAACTTCCTTAGAATCACTTTTTTTCCATTCTTATTTGAGATAACTTGTTCTCTTTCATTATACTAGTTTGATAGCCTCAGACAAGCATATTATGCGCAAAGAATCTCAAAAAGAAAAAAATTTTTTTCGAAGTTTGGAAACTTCGTTAGAATCACTTTTTTTCCGTTCTTATTTAAGATAACTTGTTCTCTTACATTATACTAGTTTGATAGCCTTAGACAAGCATATTATGCGCAAAGAATCTCGAAAAGAAAAAAATTTTTTTTCGAAGTTTGGAAACTTCGTTAGAATCACTTTTTTTCCGTTCTTATTTGAGATAACTGGTTCTCTTTCATTATACTAGTTTGATAGCCTCAGACAAGCATATTATGCGCAAAGAATCTCGAAAAGAAAAAAATTTTTTTTCGAAGTTTGGAAACTTCCTTAGAATCACTTTTTTTCCATTCTTATTTGAGATAACTTGTTCTCTTTCATTATACTAGTTTGATAGCCTCAGACAAGCATATTATGCGCAAAGAATCTCGAAAAGAAAAAAATTTTTTTTCGAAGTTTGGAAACTTCGTTAAAATCACTTTTTTTCCGTTCTTATTTAAGATTACTGGTTCTCTTTCATTATACTAGTTTGATAGCCTCAGACAAGCATATTATGCGCAAAGAATCTCGAAATGAAAAAAATTTTTTTTCGAAGTTTGGAAACTTCCTTAGAATCATTTTTTTTCCATTCTTATTTGAGATAACTTGTTCTCTTTCATTATACTAGTTTGATAGCCTCAGACAAGCATATTATGCGCAAAGAATCTCGAAAAGAAAAAAATTTTTTTTCGAAGTTTGGAAACTTCATTAGAATCACTTTTTTTCATTCTTTTTTGAGATAACTTGTTCTCTTTCATTATACTTGTTTGATAGCCTGAGACAAGCATATTATGCGCAAAGAATCTCGAAAAGAAAAAAATTTTTTTTCGAAGTTAGGAAACTTCGTTAGAATCACTTTTCTTCCGTTCTTATTTAAGATTAATGGTTCTCTTTCATTATACTAGTTTGATAGCCTCAGACAAGCATATTATGCGCAAAGAATCTCGAAAATAAAAAAATTTTTTTTCGAAGTTTGGAAACTTCGTTAGAATCACTTTTTTTCCGTTCTTATTTGAGATAACTTGTTCTCTTTCATTATACTAGTTTGATAGCCTCAGACAAGCATATTATGCGCAAAGAATCTCGAAAAGAAAAAAATTTTTTTCGAAGTTTGGAAACTTCGTTAGAATCACTTTTTTTCCGTTCTTATTTAAGATAACTTGTTCTCTTACATTATACTAGTTTGATAGCCTTAGACAAGCATATTATGCGCAAAGAATCTCGAAAAGAAAAAAATTTTTTTTCGAAGTTTGGAAACTTCGTTAGAATCACTTTTTTTCCGTTCTTATTTGAGATAACTGGTTCTCTTTCATTATACTAGTTTGATAGCCTCAGACAAGCATATTATGCGCAAAGAATCTCGAAAAGAAAAAAATTTTTTTTCGAAGTTTGGAAACTTCCTTAGAATCACTTTTTTTCCATTCTTATTTGAGATAACTTGTTCTCTTTCATTATACTAGTTTGATAGCCTCAGACAAGCATATTATGCGCAAAGAATCTCGAAAAGAAAAAAATTTTTTTTCGAAGTTTGGAAACTTCGTTAGAATCACTTTTTTTCCGTTCTTATTTAAGATTACTGGTTCTCTTTCATTATACTAGTTTGATAGCCTTAGACAAGCATATTATGCGCAAAGAATCTCGAAAAGAAAAAAATTTTTTTTCGAAGTTTGGAAACTTCCTTAGAATCACTTTTTTTCCGTTCTTATTTGAGATAACTGGTTCTCTTTCATTACACTAGTTTGATAGCCTCAGACAAGCATATTATGCGCAAAGAATCTCGAAAAGAAAAAAATTTTTTTTCGAAGTTTGGAAACTTCCTTAGAATCACTTTTTTTCCATTCTTATTTGAGATAACTTGTTCTCTTTCATTATACTTGTTTGATAGCCTGAGACAAGCATATTATGCGCAAAGAATCTCGAAAAGAAAAAAATTTTTTTTCGAAGTTAGGAAACTTCGTTAGAATCACTTTTCTTCCGTTCTTATTTAAGATTACTGGTTCTCTTTCATTATACTAGTTTGATAGCCTCAGACAAGCATATTATGCGCAAAGAATCTCGAAAAGAAAAAAATTTTTTTTCGAAGTTTGGAAACTTCGTTAGAATCACTTTTTTTCCGTTCTTATTTGAGATAACTTGTTCTCTTTCATTATACTAGTTTGATAGCCTTAGACAAGCATATTATGCGCAAAGAATCTCGAAAAGAAAAAAATTTTTTTTCGAAGTTTGGAAACTTCCTTAGAATCACTTTTTTTCCATTCTTATTTGAGATAACTTGTTCTCTTTCATTATACTAGTTTGATAGCCTCAGACAAGCATATTATGCGCAAAGAATCTCGAAAAGAAAAAAATTTTTTTTCGAAGTTTGGAAACTTCGTTAGAATCACTTTTTTTCCGTTCTTATTTAAGATTACTGGTTCTCTTTCATTATACTAGTTTGATAGCCTCAGATAAGCATATTATGCGCAAAGAATCTCGAAAAGAAAAAAATTTTTTTTCGAAGTTTGGAAACTTCGTTAGAATCACTTTTTTTCCGTTCTTATTTGAGATAACTGGTTCTCTTTCATTATACTAGTTTGATAGCCTCAGACAAGCATATTATGCGCAAAGAATCTCGAAAAGAAAAAAATTTTTTTTCGAAGTTAGGAAACTTCGTTAGAATCACTTTTTTTCCGTTCTTATTTAAGATTACTGGTTCTCTTTCATTATACTAGTTTGATAGCCTCAGACAAGCATATTATGCGCAAAGAATCTCTGAAAGAAAAAAATTTTTTTTCGAAGTTTGGAAACTTCCTTAGAATCACTTTTTTTCCATTCTTATTTGAGATAACTTGTTCTCTTTCATTATACTAGTTTGATAGCCTCAGACAAGCATATTATGCGCAAAGAATCTCGAAAAGAAAAAAATTTTTTTTCGAAGTTTGGAAACTTCATTAGAATCACTTTTTTTCCGTTCTTATTTAAGATAACTTGTTCTCTTTCATTATACTAGTTTGATAGCCTTAGACAAGCATATTATGCGCAAAGAATCTCGAAAAGAAAAAAATTTTTTTTCGAAGTTTGGAAACTTCGTTGGAATCACTTTTTTTCCGTTCTTATTTAAGATTACTGGTTCTCTTTCATTATACTAGTTTGATAGCCTCAGACAAGAATATTATGCGCAAAGAATCTCGAAAAGAAAAAAATTTTTTTTCGAAGTTTGGAAACTTCCTTAGAATCACTTTTTTTCCATTCTTATTTGAGATAACTTGTTCTCTTTCATTATACTAGTTTGATAGCCTCAGACAAGCATATTATGCGCAAAGAATCTCGAAAAGAAAAAAATTTTTTTCGAAGTTTGGAAACTTCGTTAGAATCACTTTTTTTCCGTTCTTATTTAAGATAACTTGTTCTCTTTCATTATACTAGTTTGATAGCCTTAGACAAGCATATTATGCGCAAAGAATCTCGAAAAGAAAAAAATTTTTTTTCGAAGTTTGGAAACTTCGTTAGAATCACTTTTTTTCCGTTCTTATTTGAGATAACTGGTTCTCTTTCATTATACTAGTTTGATAGCCTCAGACAAGCATATTATGCGCAAAGAATCTCGAAAAGAAAAAAATTTTTTTTCGAAGTTTGGAAACTTCCTTAGAATCACTTTTTTTCCATTCTTATTTGAAATAACTTGTTCTCTTTCATTATACTAGTTTATAGCCTCAGACAAGCATATTATGCGCAAAGAATCTCGAAAAGAAAAAAATTTTTTTTCGAAGTTTGGAAACTTCGTTAGAATCACTTTTTTTCCGTTCTTATTTAAGATTACTGGTTCTCTTTCATTATACTAGTTTGATAGCCTCAGACAAGCATATTATGCGCAAAGAATCTCGAAAAGAAAAAAATTTTTTTTCGAAGTTTGGAAACTTCCTTAGAATCACTTTTTTTCCATTCTTATTTGAGATAACTTGTTCTCTTTCATTATACTAGTTTCATAGCCTCAGACAAGCATATTATGCGCAAAGAATCTCGAAAAGAAAAAAATTTTTTTTCGAAGTTTGGAAACTTCCTTAGAATCACTTTTTTTCCATTCTTATTTGAGATAACTTGTTCTCTTTCATTATACTAGTTTGATAGCCTCAGACAAGCATATTATGCGCAAAGAATCTCGAAAAGAAAAAAATTTTTTTTCGAAGTTTGGAAACTTCGTTAGAATCACTTTTTTTCCGTTCTTATTTAAGATTACTGGTTCTCTTTCATTATACTAGTTTGATAGCCTCAGATAAGCATATTATGCGCAAAGAATCTCGAAAAGAAAAAAAATTTTTTTCGAAGTTTGGAAACTTCGTTAGAATCACTTTTTTTCCGTTCTTATTTGAGATAACTGGTTCTCTTTCATTATACTAGTTTGATAGCCTCAGACAAGCATATTATGCGCAAAGAATCTCGAAAAGAAAAAAATTTTTTTTCGAAGTTAGGAAACTTCGTTAGAATCACTTTTTTTCCGTTCTTATTTAAGATTACTGGTTCTCTTTCATTATACTAGTTTGATAGCCTCAGACAAGCATATTATGCGCAAAGAATCTCTGAAAGAAAAAAATTTTTTTTCGAAGTTTGGAAACTTCCTTAGAATCACTTTTTTTCCATTCTTATTTGAGATAACTTGTTCTCTTTCATTATACTAGTTTGATAGCCTCAGACAAGCATATTATGCGCAAAGAATCTCGAAAAGAAAAAAATTTTTTTTCGAAGTTTGGAAACTTCATTAGAATCACTTTTTTTCCGTTCTTATTTAAGATAACTTGTTCTCTTTCATTATACTAGTTTGATAGCCTTAGACAAGCATATTATGCGCAAAGAATCTCGAAAAGAAAAAAATTTTTTTTCGAAGTTTGGAAACTTCGTTGGAATCACTTTTTTTCCGTTCTTATTTAAGATTACTGGTTCTCTTTCATTATACTAGTTTGATAGCCTCAGACAAGAATATTATGCGCAAAGAATCTCGAAAAGAAAAAAATTTTTTTTCGAAGTTTGGAAACTTCCTTAGAATCACTTTTTTTCCATTCTTATTTGAGATAACTTGTTCTCTTTCATTATACTAGTTTGATAGCCTCAGACAAGCATATTATGCGCAAAGAATCTCGAAAAGAAAAAAATTTTTTTCGAAGTTTGGAAACTTCGTTAGAATCACTTTTTTTCCGTTCTTATTTAAGATAACTTGTTCTCTTTCATTATACTAGTTTGATAGCCTTAGACAAGCATATTATGCGCAAAGAATCTCGAAAAGAAAAAAATTTTTTTTCGAAGTTTGGAAACTTCGTTAGAATCACTTTTTTTCCGTTCTTATTTGAGATAACTGGTTCTCTTTCATTATACTAGTTTGATAGCCTCAGACAAGCATATTATGCGCAAAGAATCTCGAAAAGAAAAAAATTTTTTTTCGAAGTTTGGAAACTTCCTTAGAATCACTTTTTTTCCATTCTTATTTGAAATAACTTGTTCTCTTTCATTATACTAGTTTGATAGCCTCAGACAAGCATATTATGCGCAAAGAATCTCGAAAAGAAAAAAATTTTTTTTCGAAGTTTGGAAACTTCGTTAGAATCACTTTTTTTCCGTTCTTATTTAAGATTACTGGTTCTCTTTCATTATACTAGTTTGATAGCCTCAGACAAGCATATTATGCGCAAAGAATCTCGAAAAGAAAAAAAATTTTTTTCGAAGTTTGGAAACTTCCTTAGAATCACTTTTTTTCCATTCTTATTTGAGATAACTTGTTCTCTTTCATTATACTAGTTTCATAGCCTCAGACAAGCATATTATGCGCAAAGAATCTCGAAAAGAAAAAAATTTTTTTTCGAAGTTTGGAAACTTCCTTAGAATCTCTTTTTTTCCGTTCTTATTTAAGATAACTTGTTCTCTTTCATTATACTAGTTTGATAGCCTTAGACAAGCATATTATGCGCAAAGAATCTCGAAAAGAAAAAAAAATTTTTTCGAAGTTTGGAAACTTCCTTAGAATCACTTTTTTTCCGTTCTTATTTGAGATAACTGGTTCTCTTTCATTATACTAGTTTGATAGCCTCAGACAAGCATATTATGCGCAAAGAATCTCGAAAAGAAAAAAATTTTTTTTCGAAGTTTGGAAACTTCCTTAGAATCACTTTTTTTCCATTCTTATTTGAGATAACATGTTCTCTTTCATTATACTTGTTTGATAGCCTGAGACAAGCATATTATGCGCAAAGAATCTCGAAAAGAAAAAAAATTTTTTTCGAAGTTAGGAAACTTCGTTAGAATCACTTTTTTTCCGTTCTTATTTAAGATTACTGGTTCTCTTTCATTATACTAGTTTGATACCCTCAGACAAGCATATTATGCGCAAAGAATCTCGAAAAGAAAAAAATTATTTTTCGAAGTTTGGAAACTTCGTTAGAATCACTTTTTTTCCGTTCTTATTTGAGATAACTTGTTCTCTTTCATTATACTAGTTTGATAGCCTTAGACAAGCATATTATGCGCAAAGAATCTCGAAAAGAAAAAAATTTTATTTCGAAGTATGTAAACTTCGTTAGAATCACTTTTTTTCCGTTCTTATTTGAGATAACTGGTTCTCTTTCATTATACTAGTTTGATAGCCTCAGACAAGCATATTACGCGCAAAGAATCTCGAAAAGAAAACAATTTTTTTTCGAAGTTTGGAAACTTCATTAGAATCACTTTTTTTCCGTTCTTATTTAAGATAACTTGATCTGTTTCATTATACTAGTTTGATAGCCTAAGAAAAGCATAGGTATGCGCAAAGAATCTCGAAAAGAAAAAAATTTTTTTTCGAAGTTTGGAAACTTCGTTAGAATCACTTTTTTTCCGTTCTTATTTGAGATAACTGGTTCTCTTTCATTATACTAGTTTGATAGCCTCAGACAAGCATATTATGCGCAAAGAATCTCGAAAAGAAAAAAATTTTTTTTCGAAGTTTGGAAACTTCGTTAGAATCACTTTTTTTCCGTTCTTATTTGAGATAACTTGTTCTCTTTCATTATACTAGTTTGATAGCCTCAGACAAGCATATTATGCGCAAAGAATCTCGAAAAGAAAAAAATTTTTTTTCGAAGTTTGGAAACTTCGTTAGAATCACTTTTTTTCCGTTCTTATTTAAGATTACTGGTTCTCTTTCATTATACTAGTTTGATAGCCTCAGATAAGCATATTATGCGCAAAGAATCTCGAAAAGAAAAAAATTTTTTTTCGAAGTTTGGAAACTTCGTTAGAATCACTTTTTTTCCGTTCTTATTTGAGATAACTGGTTCTCTTTCATTATACTAGTTTGATAGCCTCAGACAAGCATATTATGCGCAAAGAATCTCGAAAAGAAAAAAAATTTTTTTCGAAGTTAGGAAACTTCGTTAGAATCACTTTTTTTCCGTTCTTATTTAAGATTACTGGTTCTCTTTCATTATACTAGTTTGATAGCCTCAGACAAGCATATTATGCGCAAAGAATCTCGAAAAGAAAAAAATTTTTTTTCGAAGTTTGGAAACTTCCTTAGAATCACTTTTTTTCCATTCTTATTTGAGATAACTTGTTCTCTTTCATTATACTAGTTTGATAGCCTCAGACAAGCATATTATGCGCAAAGAATCTCGAAAAGAAAAAAATTTTTTTTCGAAGTTTGGAAACTTCCTTAGAATCACTTTTTTTCCATTCTTATTTTAAATAACTTGTTCTCTTTCATTATACTAGTTTGATAGCCTCAGACAAGCATATTATGCGCAAAGAATCTCGAAAAGAAAAAAATTTTTTTTCGAAGTTTGGAAACTTCGTTAGAATCACTTTTTTTCCGTTCTTATTTAAGATTACTGGTTCTCTTTCATTATACTAGTTTGATAGCCTCAGACAAGCATATTATGCGCAAAGAATCTCGAAAAGAAAAAAATTTTTTTTCGAAGTTTGGAAACTTCCTTAGAATCACTTTTTTTCCGTTCTTATTTAAGATAACTTGTTCTCTTTCATTATACTAGTTTGATAGCCTTAGACAAGCATATTATGCGCAAAGAATCTCGAAAAGAAAAAAAATTTTTTTCGAAGTTTGGAAACTTCGTTAGAATCACTTTTTTTCCGTTCTTATTTGAGATAACTGGTTCTCTTTCATTATACTAGTTTGATAGCCTCAGACAAGCTTATTATGCGCAAAGAATCTCGAAAAGAAAAAAATTTTTTTTCGAAGTTTGGAAACTTCCTTAGAATCACTTTTTTTCCATTCTTATTTGAGATAACATGTTCTCTTTCATTATACTTGTTTGATAGCCTGAGACAAGCATATTATGCGCAAAGAATCTCGAAAAGAAAAAAATTTTTTTTCGAAGTTAGGAAACTTCGTTAGAATCACTTTTTTTCCGTTCTTATTTAAGATTACTGGTTCTCTTTCATTATACTAGTTTGATAGCCTCAGACAAGCATATTATGCGCAAAGAATCTCGAAAAGAAAAAAATTATTTTTCGAAGTTTGGAAACTTCGTTAGAATCACTTTTTTTCCGTTCTTATTTGAGATAACTTGTTCTCTTTCATTATACTAGTTTGATAGCCTTAGACAAGCATATTATGCGCAAAGAATCTCGAAAAGAAAAAAATTTTATTTCGAAGTATGTAAACTTCGTTAGAATCACTTTTTTTCTGTTCTTATTTGAGATAACTGGTTCTCTTTCATTATACTAGTTTGATAGCCTCAGACAAGCATATTATGCGCAAAGAATCTCGAAAAGAAAACAATTTTTTTTCGAAGTTTGGAAACTTCATTAGAATCACTTTTTTTCCGTTCTTATTTAAGATAACTTGATCTGTTTCATTATACTAGTTTGATAGCCTAAGAAAAGCATAGGTATGCGCAAAGAATCTCGAAAAGAAAAAAATTTTTTTTCGAAGTTTGGAAACTTCGTTAGAATCACTTTTTTTCCGTTCTTATTTGAGATAACTGGTTCTCTTTCATTATACTAGTTTGATAGCCTCAGACAAGCATATTATGCGCAAAGAATCTCGAAAAGAAAAAAATTTTTTTTCGAAGTTTGGAAACTTCGTTAGAATCACTTTTTTTCCGTTCTTATTTGAGATAACTGGTTCTCTTTCATTATACTAGTTTGATAGCCTCAGACAAGCATATTATGCGCAAAGAATCTCGAAAAGAAAAAAATTTTTTTTCGAAGTTTGGAAACTTCCTTAGAATCACTTTTTTTCCATTCTTATTTGAGATAACTTGTTCTCTTTCATTATACTTGTTTGATAGCCTGAGACAAGCATATTATGCGCAAAGAATCTCGAAAAGAAAAAAATTTTTTTTCGAAGTTAGGAAACTTCGTTAGAATCACTTTTTTTCCGTTCTTATTTGAGATAACTTGTTCTCTTTCATTATACTAGTTTGATAGCCTCAGACAAGCATATTATGCGCAAAGAATCTCGAAAAGAAAAAAATTTTTTTTCGAAGTTTGGAAACTTCGTTAGAATCACTTTTTTTCCGTTCTTATTTAAGATTACTGGTTCTCTTTCATTATACTAGTTTGATAGCCTCAGACAAGAATATTATGCGCAAAGAATCTCGAAAAGAATAAAATTTTTTTTCGAAGTTTGGAAACTTCCTTAGAATCACTTTTTTTCCATTCTTATTTGAGATAACTTGTTCTCTTTCATTATACTAGTTTGATAGCCTCAGACAAGCATATTATGCGCAAAGAATCTCGAAAAGAAAAAAATTTTTTTCGAAGTTTGGAAACTTCGTTAGAATCACTTTTTTTCCGTTCTTATTTAAGATAACTTGTTCTCTTACATTATACTAGTTTGATAGCCTTAGACAAGCATATTATGCGCAAAGAATCTCGAAAAGAAAAAAATTTTTTTTCGAAGTTTGGAAACTTCGTTAGAATCACTTTTTTTCCGTTCTTATTTGAGATAACTGGTTCTCTTTCATTATACTAGTTTGATAGCCTCAGACAAGCATATTATGCGCAAAGAATCTCGAAAAGAAAAAAATTTTTTTTCGAAGTTTGGAAACTTCCTTAGAATCACTTTTTTTCCATTCTTATTTGAGATAACTTGTTCTCTTTCATTATACTAGTTTGATAGCCTCAGACAAGCATATTATGCGCAAAGAATCTCGAAAAGAAAAAAATTTTTTTTCGAAGTTTGGAAACTTCGTTAGAATCACTTTTTTTCCGTTCTTATTTAAGATTACTGGTTCTCTTTCATTATACTAGTTTGATAGCCTCAGACAAGCATATTATGCGCAAAGAATCTCGAAATGAAAAAAATTTTTTTTCG